>JAUAMA010000004.1:50613408-55613408 GCA_030819835.1 Acmispon strigosus | reverse complement strand
AAATACCATCTTCTTCAGGAAGAGGAGAGTTATAGACTCCAGTGAGGCCCATGCACCCAAATCCCAACTTGGAAACCTACAATGCAATCAAAAACCAGAAATTGAAAATCACATCATCATTCCCACAACAAGGAAGCCACTCAAAGTGATGATTTCAATTGATTAAACTTACCTTCAGGCCTTGGTTTCCAAGCTTCACTTGAGGAATCTCTCCCATTTTTTGTGTTTCTGTAATTCTCTTCCAATTTTCCACCTCTCTTACTCTCCCTTCTTTTCCTCTTCAAATGTTTGTTGGTGGGAGTTGGTAGGTGAACCTAACGCACTACGGAAGCATCATTGCGCCCCTTTATATATATTAATCTTAATTGGACTTTTTTTTTATATATATATTTTATTGGGATGCTTATTTTTATGTGGCAATGTAAGTTACTGCACATTTTATCCCATGTACCTTGCAGTCAACCTTTACAGCTACGACCATTCAATCATAAAAATAATCAAGATAAATATACACAAATTTCTCTCATTAATAATTATACACATAAGAAATACGGATTTTGTACTCATGTTGATTTCTTCTTCAGTCTTTGATTTCGCCATCCAGTGTGTCAGCCCAGTCGGTTGTTTTCATCATTGATTATGTCATTAACTCATCTTCATTTCATAATGGTAACATACTAATATTGATAAGTTGTATTTAGAGGTAAATGATGTATTATTTTAACTACTACTGTACATACATGGATGTTTCATAACCCTATAGAGCAAGGCCATGACAGCAGTTAATTTTATTGTATCTGAAATTAGCACATAACTAATGGGAAAAATCTTTTAAAAAATTACTACTATCACCATGCTGCAAATTTATTTGAGAACATACACATATACAAATGCATAAGTACAGAGGAATCTTATGTGAACAATACCATCACTGCAACATTTTCTTCCTCAATTCTTCAGAACTGTGCCTCTGTCTATTTATATTTTAGTGACACATTACAAAGTTTGAGAATTCAAATTTTCATGTCAATTCTTCAATCTCCCCGTCAGCAATGAGGAAAAACTTAATTAACAGACTATGATATTTGCTTCTACTCTAGCAACCTTGCTGCCCTTAAATCATGACTGAGAGAATTCTCTAACAGAAAAGAATTTGGCCAAGTGCCCCCTTTTTACTGGCTTCAGGTAGAGTTTGGCCATAAAAGTTTATCTTGGACCAACTTCCTAAGCTCCCCCATTTGTGATTTAAAGAAAACAAAAAAAAGCCAAATCAAAGACAGATACACACAGCTATCAATCAAATTGTCCCAAATCCAGAAGATAAGTAAAAAAAGCTCACAGTATCCTCAATGCGTCTAGTGGCGTCAATACATAGAAATGCTATTTGCTTATAGTTAACTTTCAGACCTGGTGAACAATCTAGCTGACTCGCGGCAACGAAATCTAGCAGTTAGAAATGCTATTTGCTTATAGTTAACTTTCAAGCTGTAGAGATAAATAGCAAACTTATCATGAGATTATGCATCAAGATCACACTTTGGCAGGGAGAGTTAGCAATGCTGCATTCATAAAATATGCCAAGTGAGGATTAAAGAAAGAGCACGCAAGGAAATCTAAGGTATCCATGCCCTCAAAGTCATATGATATTCTATCGAAGTAGAACAGATACTATTAGGAACCAAAAAGTAAGAGTTTGAAATGATCAATTATTATTGAATGAAAAGAATAAGAGAGAAATCTCCTCCAACTCCAAGGGTATGATTACATAAAACTAAGAGAATAGATGTCATGTCTCCCTCTAGCCTCACATCCCCTTATTTATATATCTAACTATAACATACCTAAGTCAGACTAAGCCCAATCAGGCCTTCTTACTCCTATTGCACTGAAAAACCAATACCTGAAAGTACAGCAGAATGGATTTCCCCTTAAACTTAGCAGTCAATAAATGAACATGCTATGCAAGATAACATTAACACAAGGAGTTTCAGATAAATAGGTAAACTTGCAGAATGCAAAAAGAAAGCAGCAAAATTAAGTGGTGTGCCACTGAAAGTATACTTCATTAATAATGGCCATTCTCCTATTATTTTCTTGATAAGTTTCTTGCTTAAAGTAAAGCACCATCTTCGGTCTCACAAACTCTTGGTCAAATTCTGACTTGCATACAATATCTAAATAATTTAAGATCAATCTGAGATAAGCAACAGTATTTTGATCGTACCTGTAGAGAATCATTATAAAGCTCAAATAAAAATTACAACCAAAACAGAACACAAAAATAAGCCAAAATAAAATGCTCAGGAACAAAATCTGCCAGAGAACTCAAAAAGCAAAAGTCTCCAGGATTGCACGGAGCTACATCAAGCAGTAAATTCTAAAAGCGAAAATTCCTTGCCATCATCAACAGTAAACTCATGCAGCCTTCTTAATTTTCTTTGCCTTAACCTTCACATCCGCTCCCTTCAACTTCTTCTTCTTCACCTCTCTGGACCCTTCCTCCTTAGCTTGCAATTTATCTCCAACCTTCTTGACCAAACCTTCCTTTGTTGCTTTAGCACCATCTTTAATTCTCCTCCGCTTGACCCCGTCCTTAAGAGTTACAGATTCCCCCAATGTTTTCACACTTGTCAACTTAGCAGTCTCTTTCCCCACTTTAATTCCTTTCTTCCTCTTCTTACCTACTCCGTTACCCCTTTCATCATCATCTCCAATGACAGCATTGCCACCATCCTCGTCCTCACTCCCTGCCGCCCCATCCTCATCCATGTACCTAACTTGATGAATCCTCCCCTTCTTATTCTTCTTCTTCTTTGCCTTTTCCGGATTCTCGTCCTTATCCTCCTTCTCATCCGCCTCCGCCGCAGCTTTCCCTCCCTCAATCTTCAGCCTCACATCAGGAACAGCCTGATAAATCGGCAAAGCCAGAGACTCCAACAGCTTAACGTGCAACGACCTCACGTTCCCCCACTTCTTCGGAACAAGCTCGACAGCTCCAGCAACAGCCGCAACCACATTCTCCACAATCTCACCCTCCTCCATGCCCACTTTCGCAACCTTAACCACACTGCACGTCCCGGTCCTGAGAAACATCATGGCCGAGGAAAGCGCCTTGTCGACCTGCTCCTTCCAGTTCTTCTTCTTGAGGTCGAGCGGCACGGGGATCTTGCGCTTCTTGAAGAAGTGCTTCCCGAGGAGGCGCGGGAGGATGGGGACGACGGCCTTGTCTGTGAAGAAGAGGTCGTAGGAGTCGCAAAGCTTCCGCTTGGCCTCGAAGGGGCGGTAGTCCGATGCGAGCTTGGTGAGCTTGAGGACCTTGGCGATTGGGATGGACTCAGATTTGATCTTGGACTGGGCGTCGGCCTTGTTGATGTGGGCCTTGTTGGGGCGGTCGTCGAGGATGAGGCAGTGCTCGGAGAAGGTAGAGTGGAGGGTGTGAGGGAGGGGGAGCTTGTGAGGGTTCACGCGACCCTTTGGAGGGATCTTCTTCAGGGTGAGGACCAGGTACACGAACTCCTCGTCTTGGCCTAATAGATTGGGTGGTTTTTCGGACTCTGGTTGCGACTTTCGCCATTTAAGGAGGGAGGTGACGGCTTTCGACACCGTCTCAGGGCTAATCACGCTGCTTTCGGAAGAAGCCATGGCAGAATGCTCGAGCCGCCGCGGGAAAGGAGCGAACGTAGCTGTGCCGGTGCCTCGCCGTCGCGCCGTGGAAACAAAGGTGGCGCGCAGAGAGAGTTTTGGGTTTAGGGTTTTCGAGAAGAAGACAGAACGTTGACAGAGGGAGAGCTTTGATATAAGGGTTTATGCGTTACATTCTTAGGGCTTCAGGCCCAGTTTTGAATTGTGTTGCTGTTATAATCTCCTGATTGGGCCTGGCGACCCGTATTCCTTTGTTGATTTTGTTTGCTCCTCTTTGTATGGAAACAAATAAGTAATGCTCTGGCCCAAAATTAATTGAGTGCTATTTTATTATAGTTGCTTAATTTAAATATGGTGAATATGCACTTAATTGTCCACTCAATTTTGGTTTGATGCGTAATGATTCCCTTCATGATAGGTATATTTAAGTGAAATCAAGAGTGCAAGCACACTTTAGATGATATTAATAATTCTAGGCTTAACTGCACTTTTGAATTGAGTGATTTTGGTCTCTCTTATTTGTTTGACATTGCACTTTTGGTCCTTCTGTCTTTTCTGCGTCCAAAAATATCTATGTGTAACAAGGGCAGTGACATGGTATGTGATGATTAAGATAGGCCATGTCTACGTAGTCCTTAATCGACAAACACATTAGCATCCTATCACAATTTTAAAAAAATTAACTTTTGGGTGGAGGAGATTGAACCTCCAACCCTCATATTGCAAAATGAAAAGATTACCACTAAACCAAGAGGTAACTCTAATTAATGTAGGCACAACATAATATATATCAGCATTAATGCACCGGATTTCATGAGAACTCGGCAGTTAAGTGTGCTAGAACGAGAGTAGTACTAGGATGAATGACCCCGTGAAAAGATTTTGTTTTGCATCTCATTTTTCTCTTTGATCATATATATAACTACATGCTAAGCCTAAAGCTCAAAGTTGAGATCACATGAAGATTTAGGACCATGGGGATGTATCATATGAGAAAGATGTTTTTATACGAGAAAATGAGAATAAATCACGATCGTTAGATCTAATCATGAATGGTCAAGATTAAAACAACTTAATAGTCACATGATTACTTAAAAATGTCATGTGACTTTTTAAAAAGTCACATAATTTCATGTTTTATCTTGACCATTCATGATTAGATCTAACGGTCATGCTTTATTCTCATTTTCACATATAAAATTTCTCATATGATACATCCTCTTAGGACCATAATGGTTAATAGTTTTTCTATAATTAAAAGTACTTAATTGTTTTTTACTCCTTGAAATCTTAATCTACAAATATATTAAAATTTTAAAACAGAAGAAGTATTAAAGGAAAGCATGGCATTAGACATCTTAGACAAAGTCCTCCAATGTGAGGATTTAGTTTACCTCCCTCCAGACAAGGAAAATAGTCAAGGAAACATTAATCCAAGTATGATTAAGCTAAAGGGCAGTTAACCTTTGATATGGAACTCTTGGATTCAAATCACACTTTATTTATCTCATAATTTAATCGCACATGTACATAACTAAGCATGCAACACAAAGTAATAATAGTTTTATTCAGATGCGATTAATTTTGCCAGAAATTAGATAATATATCTAATTGCTGAGGTGCATAACTGGCCTCTATCTATGCTTTTGCCGGAGTGTCAGCAAACTTCCATGTGCACTTAACAAATACATCAATAGTTCGCTCCCCTACCACCTCAGATATTGGAATTGCATCCGTAATTTCCTTCAAATTATCTTCACTGAGCTTCACGTCCAATGAACCGATATTACTATCAAGATTTTTTATCTTAGTTGTTCCTACAGTACATGAGAGTTGCAGAAATATTATTTACTGGCAAAAAATTCATAATTGAAAGGTCTGTCAATGTGGTCAGAGAACACATGAATTGTTGACCTTTGTAAAAACCAGAAAATAAACTCCCAATTCAAAGCAACACTATAAAGGAAATGACCACAAGACATATTATACAGCCTGCTTAAACACATGGATGATGACAACCTTTACGCGGAAGCCAAATGGAAGAAGAGGCGATTTCTAGCTTCCAAATGGAAATGATAGTTGATTGGCATGTTTGATTCAGTGTTTACATCATTTCAAATCATGCATGAGTCCCAAAAACTATTAAGTAACTTATGTTTTACACGATTGTGGTTGATACACGATTCAAAGCAACATGCATGTGTGCCTAATATGAAGTGTTTTTCATAAATAGCACTTTTTCAAATAGTTTCATATAGTACTCGTCAATCATCAGAACAGAATGATTCTAGCAGATAATATTACCTCCCTCCCTGTACATTCAAATTATACTCGCAAATATGCTTTATAGATACCAAATTTGATGCAGGATGAAAAATGTAAAATCACTCACCAGGGATGGGTACGACATCATCTCCTTGATGAAGAATCCATGCAAGAGCAAGTTGTGAAGGTGTACATCCATGCTTCTCTGCCAACTTCACTAGCCGAGAATAGAAGATCTTGTTCTTGTCTAAGTTCTCCCCTTGAAACCTTGGTAGGAGTGCCTGGTGAAAAGAGATATTGATGAACAATAAACATGCAAAATTGTCATCAGAAACAAAGGATTATTAAATCCATACCAGAGGACTGTTTGGACCTATACTTTCTTTTTCAGCCTTGCCACCGAAAAATCCATTACCAAGGGGACTATATGGAACTATTCCAATCCCAAGTTCCCTGCAAGTGTTTTCACCAAAGTATTTAGTAAAGAATTGAGAAGGACGTGAAAAAGCACTGAGTCAGGAAGTGAAAGAACTTGGTCGTGTATACACAAATCATAAAGTTCCAAATTAAGTACGTAAATTTGTTCAGAGTTCATCTCTAGAAGTGAAACAACTTTCTCGCTTGAAATATATCACAGAAAAAAGAAGAAAAAAGGGCACTCTGTTGCCATTTCCGAAACCACTAAAGATGTGTAAACCCAATTATTCAAGGAACCATTTTCAGTAGTCTCAACAATATCATGATGAAAAAATATAAATAGATTACAAAGAAGACAGACCAGAAAGAAGGGTGTAGAAACCACTGAATTATAGAGACCTTAAATGTTTGTTTTCCTTAGCTATCCAACTTGAGTTATGCACTTGCTAAAAAGGGTGTTGTTTTACTTTGGATTAAAGGAAATGGCTGAACTCTTTCTTGAAGAAATGCTGGTGACCTCACAATAGAAACTGTCAAGACAAAACTTAAGATTTCCTACTGACTCAACTTAGTCTTTAATTTTTCAATAGCTCATGGATAATCCACAACCACAATTTACACTTAAAAACCTATAAGGTAGAGCTTTTAAGAAAACACAAACTCGAAGGTTGACCAGGAAGTAGGAAACTAATCAACTAGGATAGCAAATTCTGCAAGCACATTGATAGGTAGCTAATTCCTACCAAGCAAGAACATCTAAGACTTTATTAGAAAAGTTAGGAAAATGAGAAAAACAAATGCAAAGCAAACAGCTCAATTTTCTGGGTATTTCCTCATTAAACAGAAATTGCATATTTATGGTTAAGGCAATTTCCCTGATCTAAGGATTACCTAACAATTGGCTCAAACATATTAATCAGAATATTCTAGACCTAAACGCTCAATAACAGCCTGGAATTTAATAAAGCTGGAATAAAAATGAGTACTGATAACTGGAAGCCAAATAGAACTGAAAATGTACCTGCAAAGGGGAACAAACTCTTCCTCAATATCACGAGTCCAAAGGGACCACTCCATTTGTACAGCAGTAATGGGATGAACAGCATGTGCCCTCCTTAGTGTATCAGGACTAGGTTCAGATAATCCTATATACTTTATCTTTCCCTCTTGGACCAACTTCTTAAGCTCCCCTATCTGTGATTCAAAGAAAACCAAAAAATCAAATACAAACACAGACACACACAGCTACCAATCAAATTGTCCCAAATCCAGAAGAGAAGTAGAAAAACTCACAGTGTCCTCAATAGGTACAGTGGTGTCAATACGGTGCTGATAATAGAGATCAATGTACTCCACCCCAAGACGTTGGAGGCTAGCCTCACAACAGGATCGAACATATTCAGGGGTGCCATTCACAATAACATTAGCCAAATCGTATTTGACAATCCCAAACTTTGTGGCAATCTGAACTTGATCTCGAGGCAAGTCCTTGAGTGCCTGAGAGTTCAAATGTTATGTATTTTAGATCACATCATCATAGTAATGATATTTAGATACCCAAACAATATAGACACGCCACACACTCCCCATTTTTTACTTCTCTCTTCTCTTCATTTCTCACTCTAATGTATTTTCGATGTTGTCGGGTGTCTACGCTATGCAGATGTGCAATAATCATTTTCCATGAATCATTTTCCTTTTACCATTCCATTTTAAAAACAGAAAGAAAATGAAAGTTACCAGTTACAGTTAAAGAAAGTACCTTTCCGACCAGAATTTCATTGATATGGGGTCCATAAACATCTGCAGTGTCAAAAAAGGTGATCCCATTGCTGAAAGCATATTTGATCAAGGAGATACCATCTTCTTCAGGAAGAGGAGAGTTATAGACTCCAGTGAGGCTCATACACCCTAACCCCAACTTGGAAACCTACAATGCAATTAAAAACCAGAAATTGAAAAACACAACAAGGAAGGAAGCTACACAAAGTGATGATTTCAATTGATAAAACTTACCTCCAGGCCTTGGCTTCCAAGCTTCACACGAGGAATGTGTCCCATTTCTGTGTTTCTCACCTTCTCAGTTCCCCTCTCGCTCCTTTTCCTCTTCACAGTTTAGACTTAGGAAGCATCATCGCGATCCTTTATGTTCATGCTCAGTTGACATTTTTAATTTTTTTTATTCGGATGCTTATTTTTTATGTGACACATGTAATGTACATTCGGTATTTTTAATATTTAAAAACGAAT
This sequence comes from Acmispon strigosus, assembly GCA_030819835.1. Taxonomy (NCBI): domain Eukaryota; kingdom Viridiplantae; phylum Streptophyta; class Magnoliopsida; order Fabales; family Fabaceae; genus Acmispon; species Acmispon strigosus. The sequence goes on along the minus strand of JAUAMA010000004.1, from coordinate 55,604,834 downwards.
GAAGATGAAAAGAAAAAACTTTTACCAATATAGGATAGGGCTCTTTTGACCAACTACAATTGTGACTAGAAGAGAGGAATAAGAAAAACAGGGTCGCTCGGTCGATGTGCCGGTGTAATCATGAACATGGCGTCGTGATACGTAACTCTTAGATTGAGGAGCCATGTGTTTAAAAAAATGAAAACAGAAATTAGGGTAAATGAGTTAATTAAGCACCTATAGCAGTGAGTATTTATTCATAAGTTAGATTAAGAAATTTATTGAAAATAAGTTATAGATACGCATAAGCTCTTATTTATAAGTTGATTTGGACAATTTATGGAAACAGGTTCAAAACACCTTAAAAGTAGGGTATAAGTTGTTTACATAACTCTTTTAAACCTCTCATAAGCGCTTATGGTATAAGATAAGCTCAAATAAACCTTCTATGGGGCCTTACATGGATGGTTATGATTGAGTGGATGATAAAAGGATAAAAATGTAAGTACATTGTCGAGTATTCTTTGGCTCAATCCGAATCGATCATTTCCCCTCTCATCAACGCTATCGGCTCTAATGTCTTCAAGATCGTTGTTCCCGCCAACGATGATGTCCAGAAGCTCATCACCATCGACCACCTCCGCAGCGAAGCAAACACCGTTGGCAGTAGGGGTGTACAGGACCCGGCTCTGTCCCTTGACCCGGCCCATGTTCCCTAAACCCGCATCTCTTCGGTTTCTTCAGGTCTAGGGGCGAGTTCGGGTTTAAAAATTGAACCCGGTCAATATTTAGGGCCAGGTGAAAACCCGTCCCAACCCGTCCCACAAACATCATTTATACACTAACTTCAAAACATGATTTTGTATATTTTCATTTATAGTTTGGTTTTAAGTGAATAAAATTTGTATTTTTTCTCTAATTAAGTATATTGTTATGAAAAACTTAAGTTCTATATAGTTTCTTCAAAAATTCATTAATAGGATTGAAATTAGTCTTTTTAGATAATGATATGTATTTAATATTTATAATTCTTTGGTGAGATTTGAAATTGATATCCATTATGCATTTCGGGTCAACCCGGACCAGTCCTTTTGCGGTCGGGTCTTTGTTAAACCCGCACCTAATCGAGTTTCTTCGGGTCTAGAAACGGGTTTAGGTTTAAAAACTAACCTTATCAGTATTTAGAACCATGTAAAAGTCAAGACAAACTCGTCTCATGAACACTCTTGGCTGGCATGATCAGTCTATGGTTTCCTCATCCAGTGTGTCAGCCCAACAGAATACTTTGTTTTCATCATTGATTATATCATTAACATCTCTTAAAAAATTTCATAATGCCAACCAATACTAATATTGAGAAGTTGTCTTTACACTTTTACAGGTACAAATAGTATATTGAGAAAGTGCATGTCCAATAATTTACTTCTGTGTGAATAATGTATTTATTTTAATTTAGCTAGCTATATGGTAGTACTATATATACAAGAATGTTTCATAACTCTAGAGTAAGGCCTTGCAGCAGTTAATTTTATCGTTTATGATATTTGCACATAACAAATAGGAAAGACACAAATGTAGAAGATGGTGCAACTCTGGTATCATAAACATACGACCATCAACATGCTGCAAATTTATTCGTAGAAAATACACAAATACAAAAAGCATTCGTTCAGTGGAACATTATGTGAATAGTAACATTAATGCAACATTTTCTTCTTCAATTCTTCAATCTCCCCGTGAGCAATGGGGAAAAGCATAATTAACAACACAAAATCTGGTGAAACTCTGATGTTTAGTTTCAAGTAGATAGCTGATATTTGCTTCTAGCAACCTTGCTGCCCTTAAATCATGACTGAGAGCATTTTCTAACTGAAAAGGATTCAGAGTATTTCAGGTTGAGATCTTGGAATCTTTTGGAGGTGTGTTAGCATGCTTCCAAGAAAACTTATCAACTCCAATGTAGTGTCTCCCACCTGCTACATCATCAGCTGGAACCGCCTCAGAAATTTCTCTCAGGTCCTTTTCTGATAGTTTCACTGCTAAGGCACCGATATTTTGATCTAGGTTCTTAATCTTCGTTGTTCCTGTCAAGGTATAAACAATTGTACACTTACACAACAAAACATGGATAAACAGAAAACACATATGTGCTCATATATGCTAGACTGAGAGTTTATATAGTTCTTCACTTATTTGAGCTGTGAACTAGTACAATGACAAAAAAATACATACGACTAGCATCTCGTATCTAAATTCTAAAGCACGGTAACTACAGAAGCTACACTTGTAGATTCTCGCTACACTTCGTAACTTCTCTCCCAAGTGATTATCAAACTTTCCACCGTAGAACCCAATGTGCTAGGGAAAGAATTTTTTTGATACACTTAAGATTCTAGCTCGGAGTAGCGGGTATCTGAGATATTTTGCTACATACCACTATTTCAAATAAGAACATATTTTGTCACTTACCAGGAATAGGCACAACATCCTCGCCTTGTTGGAGTACCCATGCTAATGCCAATTGAGCAGGAGTGGCCTGATGCTTCTTAGCAAGACTGTCAATTCGATCATATATGCTTTTGTTCTTGTCCAAGTTCTCAGCTTGGAAGCGGGGATGTGAAGTCTATAAGTGAATTAACCATCAGCAAATTGAACAACATATGTTTTTTCACAAAATAAATAGTCTGATTTTTATACTTCTTTCACCAATGTTGATACATGGCAAAAAAATGACATATACACAAGTATTTGCAATTGAATGGACATATACACATTGTACAAAACAAGACAACAATCCATCGGATGCTTAATTAAAGACCAAGAAACCTAACAATTCCAGGGCATGCAGCAGCAACAAACAATTAAAATGCTAAAATGCTATACCAGGGAGCTAATTGCAGGCACACTTTCCACAACTCCTTTGCCGCCAAAAAAGCCACGACCGAGGGGGCTATACGGTACAATTCCAATACCAAGCTCCCTGCATCAATGAAGCATTAAAAATGCTAAGTCACATTAATACAAACGTGTAACCCGCAGCTGTTGATTCTTTTTATAAATATCTTTTCAAATTTCAAGTAGCACATTGAATATTTTTCAGTGAAGAACCAGTCATGAGAGCTGCAGTTCTATCCTATGGACTTGGAGAAGAACTCAAACTAACCTGCAGAGAGGAACTATCTCTTCCTCGATGTCACGAGTCCAGAGAGACCACTCTATTTGTACAGCTGTGATGGGATGAACAGCATGTGCTCTCCTTATTGTATCAGGGCTGGCTTCAGATAACCCAATATACTTGATTTTTCCCTCTTCGACCAATTTCTTAAGTTCAACTACCTATAACAGAACAAAAATCATTAGTAAAAATTAACAGGTATCTAATGTGTACTATGCTAAAAAAAGTTCATTCATAGACTTGGCAAGAGAGAAACTCTTACTGTGTCCTCTATTGGTACAGATGTGTCCACCCTGTGCTGGTAATAGAGATCAATGTATTCAACATCAAGACGTTTCAAGCTAGCTTCAATGCATGAGCGCACATAATCAGGTGAACCCTTGACAACCAAACTAGAAAAATCTCCTAATTCTCTTCTGGAGATACCAAATTTCGTCGCTAACTGGACTTTTTCTCTAGGTAGCTGCTTTAAGGCCTAGAATCAGCAGAATTACAGGATTCAATAACAAACTCAGTCATTAGAAAATATTCGAACCTGGGTTAGACCAAACTTTAAGCTAGCTTCTGAATTCAAGCTTAATTTTCTTTTAATAAAAGATCCATCCCATTTATAACTATTATCACGTTTAACTTGCTAAACATAATAATACTATTTGCAAATTTTAGGATAGAAAATCCAATTTCAATTATGTATAAGCAGTATAATAGGAAGGAAAAGAACCTTTCCAACCAAAAGTTCATTTGCACCACTGGCTCCATAAACATCAGCAGTATCAAAGAAAGTGATTCCTTTGCTGAATGCATACTTAATAACGGATATACCATCCTCTTCTGCAACAGGGTCATTGTAGGCTCCACTGAGGCCCATACACCCAAATCCCAGTTTAGAAACCTATAAACAAAAATCTGAGTTTGATTTTTTCACAGAAGCTAAGACTTGCAAATTCTAATTTAAAGGGATTCATTTCTGTGACATGCTATGCTATGGAGAATTAATACCTCAAAGCCCTGGGTTCCAAGTTTCACGCGAGGAATCAATCCACTTTGCTCTGCAGCCATTTTGGTTTCTCACTCAGTAATCTCAACCTCCTATAATTGCATATCTCCAATCCAATCCCCTTTGCATCTATATATAGGATAAGATGCACTCAATTTCACTTCCATCGCGATCACACTTGTTATATACTCTTTGGTCTTTAATTTCGTCACTGGATGTGTCACCAGGGAGCTTGTTTTCATCACTGAATATGTCACTAGTTTTTCTTGTTATTATACTACATATTTAAATTTTATTAAGAGTATATTTGATTAAGTATTAATTATTTAAATTAGAGAAATTAAGAATCCATTCCTAAAGCAAATGCTTGAGAGTTTAATTCTCAACTCAACTCTTGAATGAAAAATATTCACATAGGATTGTATAATATTTTCCCACTATTGATAACAGGTTCCTTTGAGAAGAAAAGGCACTTCAAAGGAAGCTTGTCCACGACAGATAAGAATGAGAAATTCAAAATGTGTTTTGTCTCTTTTTTTTTTTTGACTTTTCTCTTTCCAACAAATTATTGTAAGATAAAAATATTTTTAAATTAATGTTTGAGAGTTACTGAATCCTCCCTACATTCCTTATTATCTATAACTATTTTGTGATGTTTTCATTCTATGTGATTTTTATAATTTCAAAAGAACATTAATTATGTTTTACTAATTATAACCTTAAATTAATATAATTTGTAATGGTGATAGAAAAATTGAAGAGTATAAGTAATAGGAGAGATAAATAGCATATTAGGAAGTTAGTTACCAATTATACCCTTAACTTAATATAATTTGTAATGGTTAAAATCGGTATCCAGTCGAATTTAGGGTTTAGGTCGGCGACAAGTCAAGTTTAAGGTTTAGATTGATGTCATATCGGATTTAGGGTTTAGATCAGCGTCGGGTCGAATTCAGGGTTTAGGTCGGCGACGCGTCAAATTTAGGGCTTAGGTATGCATCGTGTCAAATTTAGGGTTTAAGCATGTGTCGGGTAGGATTTATGGTTGGATTTAGGGTTTATGTGAGGATCGAGTTGGATTTTGGGTTTATGTCTGCGTCGAGTTGCGTTTAGGGTTTAGGTCGGTGTTTGCATCGAGGATCTGGTTTTTAACAAATTGAGAGAGAGAGAGAGATATTGGATGTTAGATATGGTTATCCAAATTTTGAGAAACCAGTTTTTAACATTTGGATAACCATTATGTGGTTTAAAATATAAAGTGGAATTTGTCATAACAAATTTTAAATTATCAAATTTTTAATTTTGGTTCAGGTTCGGATTGAAAAAATCGATTATTTTAAACGCCCTCAAAATATACATGTGATTAGGTGAACCAAAAAAGTTGACACTCCATAGAAGTCTACCACTCATTTTTTCCCTCTTACAATTTTATTTTATTGAAACTCAAGTACTTTTTTTGAATGGAGAAACTCAAGTACTTAATGAACCATTTGAGGTATGCAATAAAATATTAAATATAATCATATATATCTGTTGGAGATAAAAAAAAAAAATTCCATGAGTATCAGCTATTGAGAGGTAGGATATCCAGGAAACATTAAATGATCAATTATTAAAAATATACCAATAATACATGTATTATATATAATTTGTATCAGTTGAATTTCAAAAATATTCATAAATGTACCATCATCAGGGTAGACACCCATAAACACCCTTATTTTTCTCTCTATCTCTCTTTTCTTATCATATCGATTATATATCGCATTCATTACTTATATCTTTTTTCGTCTTTTTTATCTCTCGTGTCCACACTTAAAATATGTATATAAATCATGACTCGTTTAATTTTGGTAATTAAAGAGGCAACATCATCCTGACGAACTCTTCATAATCAACAAGACCATCACCATCCAAATCAGCCTCTTTGATCATCTGCTCCAGTTCCTCCTCTGTCACCTTCACTCCTATAGTTCTCAATACAGATCTCATCTGCATAATACATACACATATCAATTATCTGGCCTGGTTCATTACATCATGCATGAGTACACGAATTTCTAAGATCGTATATATATTTAATTGAATTGAACCTCAGTGGGTGATATGTAACCATCTTGATCTTTGTCAAACACCCTGAAAGCTTCCATCAGTTCCTCTTCTGCTTCACTTTCCTTGATTTTTCTGGCCATCAGATTCAAGAATTCCTCGACTTCTATGGTTCCGTTCCCGTCCGTATCCACTTCGTTCATCATAATTTGCAACTCTTCCACAGTAGGATTTAAATCCAGTGATCTGATTGCAGTGCTTAACTCTTCCATGGTTATGCACCCTTTTTTCAAACAAAATAGTCATATCATCAAATGTAAGAACAATGAAAGGAACAAAAGAAGCAATTAAGAAGAACCAAATTAAGCATATATGAAGCTAATTAAATAAATAAATTTAAGGGTAAGTAGTTAATTACCATCTCCATCTTTGTCAAAAAGACAGAAGGCTTCAAGAAACTCACCAAACTGCTCTTCCCTCATGCTTCGATCTTTTTAATAAACAAGGTACTAGCTAAGTAATTACTATATAGCAGCTCAACATTTAAGCAATTTAGAGGGGATATTGCAGAAAGGGCATGGTGTCATTTTCGTCGCTCTTGGAATTGTATGCACAGAACATGAATGCAGAGTGTTTACTTTGACCAACTGATGAAGTTTCCAGTTGTACCATGTACAAAACGTACCAGAAGGTTTGAAAAATAAGTAATTAATTCCGAATTAAATGTATTATTTACACGTTCAAATTGTTATTTGAGTTATACTATTAAATTCTCACTAATATTATATTATGTATCCTTGACCAATTCCTTGGACCATAGAATGAGATAGAGGAGATATATAATAGCCTTTTGGGAATTAGTTAATTTGATTTATCAAAATACGTTGTGCATTTTTGGCAAGTATTTATAGTTTTTGATATGAATGAATTATTGATTTATAATTAAAAAATTATTCTGAAAAGTGAGGTAGAAAAAGGTTGGGCCTGGAAAAAAAAATAATGTTAATGGGATATTTCTTGAACTGTTAGTTGTGACTCTATTTCTTCACTTACGAGACTATTCAATAAATTTTTTTATTTGCAATATTTAAAAAATGAATTGTAATTAATTTCAGAAGCACGTGTCTTGAATCCACATTTGTAAGAAATAATTTTCTTTTATCGGTCAATCCTGTTTAGCCCTAACTTCAATCCAAACACATTTTGAGTTGACTTCAATTCCCCCGCAAACGAGACCAAAACCAAACACAACCCCAACCGCCCAAAATCCTGAACATCACTCACCGTCACCCACCCGGGGCCTCCATCCATACTCCCACGAAACATCGCAGCCGTCGTGAGCTTCCGGTTAGGGTCACTGTTGCCGCGTGACAGGAACTCGGAAACCATCAGCCTTGCCTCGCCGCATCACCTCCGTACCCACGAGATCGACCTTGCTTCCTTCTCGATTTCAAATCCTCTTTCCCTCTCTCTGTGTGTCGCTGCTGCCACATCGCAGCCCCAAGCACCAGCAACCAAAACCGAGTCGTCGCGCCACCGCCGTCCTAGATCTGGTGGTTGTGGTGTTGTTGTTGACCATTAATTTAGATCATATCCCGATCTGGTTAGAGGAGGTAGTTTGGTGGATGAGCAGCTCACCAACAAGGGAGAAGGAGGAAGGTGAGTGAAGGAGATCCAGGGCTTTTGCTTTTCACGATGGGTTCTGCAGGGTTCACTAAAATGGGTTCAGAAAATGAGATTCAGGGACCAACAAGCTCCAACCATGGTTTCCGAAAAATTAAGAAAATATATTTTTTTAATTTTTAGAAAAACTGAAATAACCGGGTAAGGGTTAAACCTTACTTGTCTTACACACACACACAAAAAAACTTATGCTTGTTAGGGAACCTTTTTAAAAAAAAATTGAGTTTATTTCAAGTACTTTAACAAAAAAAAAAAGGTCAAAATTATAGGTACACAAATGGGTTCAATGCATCAATTTGGTCGTTTACACTTTGGTTAAGAAGAGAGATAAAAAAGAAAGAAAGACATAACATAGAAGACAAGTAGAAATAAAAAAGTAAGGAGTAGAGTAAAATTTAAGATTGTTTGATATGAGAAAAAAAGATCTTCTAACCTACGCAAGTTTTATTCTTGTGTAACCTTGCACAAGAGAATCCGACTCATGGCATGGGGTTTTCCAAATTTTTTTAATACATCAGAAAACAAATTGCACAAGGGAACCTGACTCACTCTAGGGGTTTTATAGTTTTTTTCTTTTTTAAACTATATAAAATTAATCTTTTTTTACCTTTTTAATAAACCTAGAAAACACCCAGAAAATTAAATCCCCAGAAATCCAACTTCTTCCTGTGCTATTTCAGAAAATCTTCATCTTTTTCATGATCATCATCAAAATTTGAACAAAAAAACTTAATCCAAAAACCTAGAACACTGCAAAACATTGGAAAGCCACTTGATGTCCTTGTGAAGCCCTGTCAAGCAGATAATTGTTTTTGAGATATGAATCATGTGGTGTTTAATGTTAATTCTTCTCCTACTGACATGCAAAAAGGCGCTTCATCTAAGAAACACAAGCCATCATGTGAGCACCAAGTTTCAGCTGACAAAGATCATCATGGAAGTTGTTCACCTTTATATCTCTATTTGGTTGTACATGTTAGGCTATCATGTATTGCTAAGTTTCAAACAAGCATTAACGAATGACGGTCATAAAATCAACAAAATGTCAATTTCCGGCCTCAAAATCCCAGAACACAACCTGGAAAAAATCACTAATCATCTATAACTTCTAGAAAACAAAATCTTCTATAAATAGAAAAAAAAAAGAGAACCCAAAACAAGAGGAATGCATAAACCCAAAATCAAAAAAATAACCCAGATTGCCAGAATCTTCCCAAATTGACAGTCGTTCCTTAGAAGCTCCCTACCCTGGACCTAGCCTCCATCGTTCCCCACCGCAACACCACCAAAACTTCATATGCGAAACCCACACAACCAGAGAAGCAAGTGCGACCAGAGATAAGCATTCAAAACCCAGATGGGAGCGAAAACTAGATCGAGAGCAAGGACGAAGGGATCGAGAGGGAGAGAGCGTGGATGTTGCATTTAAAATTGGACCGTTGGAAGGTTTGAGTAACTTATCTGATTTGGTTGAAAACTACTCCGCGAGCACATCAGACTGGAGACATCGCAAACACCACCGTTCCTGTGACCCATCCACAAGCGCGTCCAGGTGGTCCGATGCTAACCTCGTTGCGCGAGGCACCACCGTCAACCTCCTTGTACAAGCCACCGTCGACGTCGTCGTCCTCCATTGCACAAGTCACGACCTATATGGCAGAGCCAACATCGTCAGTCATAAGTTGCGGCTGCTCAAGTCTCCATGATTCGAGGAGATCCATCGAGGGTGGTCGTCGATCATGTCCTGAAGCGTTTGGGGAAAAAGTATGAGAAGAAGATGAAATGGAAGAGAGTTGGATTTGGAAGGAGAAAAAGAAAGGGTTTCTGGTGAAGAAGGTGAACAAGAGGATGAACTCATGTTATTAAAATTATTGTTTTAATAATTATTCATAAAATTAAGAAAAATATTTTACTTGAAGGTAACCCATAGACCATGGTAGTGGATTAAAACAGGTTGTGCAAAGTTACATGAGAAAAAAACTTGTGTAGGTTAGGGGGTGAGAAAAAAAGAAGAAAGATAGAAGAGAAAGATAGTAGGGAGTGGTAGTAAAAATCTAAAATTACACTCTTACTCAAATAAAAAAAATAAAACAATTGAAAAAGTTAGGGGTGGCAATATGGGCTGGCGGGGCGGGCCAGGCCCGACCCGTCAAAAGCCCGCCAAAATGCGGGGCGGGGCGGGTTGGGTTGGCCCACATTTGGTATATGGGTTGAAAGTCTGAACCCAACCCAAATTTTGGCGGGCTGGCGGGTTGGCGGGCTAGCCCGCCAAAATTTAATGTAGTGGGAAAAAAATGTAATTATGAGAAGAAAACACAAACCAACAAAGTTCTACATTCTCACAAGTTGCAAAAATACACAAATAACGCAAGTCACAAGCCACAACTCATAATTGTCTCTTAACACAACAAAAGCAAGCACAAATGACGAACCAACAAAGTGTGGAGGAGACGAGAGCGTCGCGGAGGATAGGAGAGCGCCGCGGTGGAGGAGAGGAGAGCGTGGTGGTCGGTGCAAGAGAGAGGAGAGCGCGAAGTGGCGAACTGAAGTCTGTAGAAACTCAAACCCTCACTTTGAAAACTCTCATCCCTCACACTAAAGTCTATAGTAGTGTACTGATTTTTTTCTCTTTAGTTAAATAAAAAAAAGCAAAATAAAAAATAAGTGGCCCGGCGGGCCGGCCCGCCCCAACCCGCCAAAGCCCGCCATAAAAATGAGTTTCTAAAGTGGGTTAAAAGTGGGAATTTGGGCTGAAAATCCCAACCCAACCCGCAAAAAATGGCGGTCCAAACGGGCCGGCCCAGCGGGCCTAGCCCATATTGCCACCCCTAGAAAAAGTAGTTACAATTATGGAAAAGAGAGAGAAAAAGATATTGTCCACACGATTTCTCTTCATTTTAGGAAGAGTTGAAAAAGGGTTATGATTCATAAACCACTCTACAGTACAGACACCTCCAAACACCTCTTTTTTTCTTTCTATCTCTCTCTTCTGCACACATCACATCATAAATCACATCTGTCACTTATCTCTCATCTCTTTCTATCTCTCTCTAGTGGTCTACACCCAAAGGGTGTACACTTTGGGTGTACACCAATCTTTATTCACCGAAAAAACATGTTAGATGGGACTCACACGAACTCTTCTCTCTCGCCTCTCTCTCCCCTGCATCAAACGCAAAGTGCATCCCCTCCTCCCCCTAACTCTCTTTCTCATCTCTATCTACCCAAAACTCCTTCTATCTACCCGTAACTCTTTTTATCATATGTGTTATTGTCTAATTATGAATTATTTTAAACTTGTTTTTCATAAGTTGTTCAAATTATTTTATAAAAAAAGAATTTATGCTTATGTATATTTATTTTTAAATAGATGTTCATGCGATAAACGTGTATTGTTTTAAACGTTTAACTAAATTGTTTACTCAAAATACACCATAAATCTTTATATTTCTATAGTATAATATAATATAATTATATGATATGGGTATGCTAAGCATTCTTTTATTGATCATTAGCGTTAGTTACCCACAAAAGATGGTTCAATGTAATATAAAATTTTGCCGTTGAAGAATCTATGCAATATGAGAGACTAAACCTGTAAATTAAAAGAGATTTTTTGGTTTCGATATCTCACCAGAACCAGATTAATCTCTCAATATTCTTGGATCACATTAAGTAAAAGATATTTTGGGAGACAGCAATGTGGAATTTCGTTTGAAGAAAATTCAGATTGCCAAGTGCCAACAAAGCCGGCCTCACTCACACAAGAAAAGTAGAAACGACAGATTGAATGCAGTCTGCCTGCAAAAAGCATGCCCCAAAATAACTGAGTGTGTGTGTTTGCATGCCTAAAGTCACTTTTAGTAAACTAATTACGTAATTTTCATTCACTTTTAGTCTTAAGTCTTAACTCAAAGTGTGTCAATATAATGTCAATTTGCAACCAAACACACATTACATTACATAGCCCTTCTCTCCTAAGCCTCATCTCATCAACTGAATTCTAATTACATTTCTCCATTAGATGAAATTCAAGCTGCATACATATATGTACTGAATAAACACACACATTAATTAGTTAACGTAGCTCCATACAGGTCAAATCCGTCTCGTCTCGAATAAGATTGTCTTAGTATACGAGTAGTTAATTCATATGGCACTTCCTCCGAACTTGTTACCAGACGAGGCGAGCCCGGAGTGGATGAACAAAGGCGACAACGCGTGGCAGCTAACCGCAGCCACGCTGGTGGGCCTGCAGAGCATTCCTGGGCTAGTCATCCTGTACGGAAGCCTGGTGAAGAAGACATGGGCCATCAACTCCGCTTTCATGGCCTTCTACGCCTTCGCCGCCGTTCTCCTCTGCTGGGTAGCGTGGGCTTTTCGCATGTCGTTTGGCGAGAAACTCGTTTTCTTCTTGGGGAAACCCGGGGTGGCGCTGGACGAGAATTTCCTCTTGGGAAAAGCTTTTGTGGGGCTGTTTCCCACCGCTACTATGGTGCTCTTTCAAGGCGTGTTCGCCGGGATCACGTTGATCTTGATAGCTGGCGCGTTGCTTGGGAGGATGAATATTCGCGCGTGGATGTTGTTTGTTCCGCTTTGGGTTAGTTTTTCATACAGTGTCACTGCCTTCAGCATTTGGTGCCCTGATGGATGGTTGGCAAGGCTTGGGGTCATTGATTTTGCTGGCGGTTATGTTATTCACCTCTCTGCTGGAGTTGCTGGTTTTACTGCAGCTTATTGGGTAATAAGAATGGAGACTACTTTTTTATTACACAAAGTGAGGTAGACATACACTTTATTTTAGACATATTGACATACATGCTCGCAGTGATTCTTCATCACCGCAAACATTAGCGGCAATTAAAAACCGTCTCTTGCATGTAGGTTGGCTTTATGTCTAGCAGAATCGTATGTTCAAGAATCATTTTCAACATGTAATGGTGTTTGAACTTTGAACAGGTGGGTCCACGGCCGGAGAAGGAGAGAGAAACATTTCCGGCAAACAACATGATTTTGGCGCTTGCGGGCGCCGGCCTACTGTGGATGGGTTGGAGCGGATTCAACGGTGGAGCTCCCTTCGCGGCCAACACTGTCGCATCTCTAGCTATCCTAAACACGCATGTGTGCACTGCCGCTAGTATTGTCGTGTGGGTTCTACTTGACACTTTCTACTTCGGCAAACCCACTGTTTTTGGTGCAGTACAAGGCATGATCACTGGCCTAGTTTGCATTACACCTGCCGCAGGTACTCATACGACCGTATCGTTGTGAATATGGTATATAATATGATAATGTGATGATAGGAGTGTCTGCTTATCATAATATGTTTTAATCTCTCACTTAATACATTTTCATTTTATGTACCATACAAAATAAAATGTAACAACATCTCATCAATAGTATCATTTAATTAATAAATCAAAACATTAAACGATCTCCAAACTTTAAGGGATTAGTCTCATAACTTTCGGCTATGGAATACCTTGGAAGAAAATCAAAACACTAAACTTTAATTAAAAAAAATTCAATCAAATAAATTGGACATGCAAGTAACAATTTTGTGAACTGAATTGAATAGGAGTTGTGCAGGGGTGGGCAGCGATCTTGATGGGTTTGATATCCGGAAGTGTTCCTTGGTACACCATGATGATACTCCACAACAAGGTCCCTTTCTTAAAGCAAATTGACGACCCCATGGCGGTGTTCCACACCCACGCCGTCGCCGGGGCTCTCGGCGGCATTCTCACCGGCTTCTTCGCGGTGCCTAAGCTGTGCCGTCTGTTCTACATGGTGCCCGATTGGGAAAAATACATTGGCCTCGCCTACGGCCTCCAGAATGGTGCAACTCAAGCGGGTTTGGAACAGATGGGGGTCCAAGTTGTGGCCATTGTTTTCGTCATTTGCTTCAACTTTGTCTCCACGACCTTGATTTGCTTGCTTGTGCGGGTCATAGTGCCGCTCAGGCTTGATTCTGATACATTGCAAGGGGACAAGGCAATGCATGGAGAGGAAGCTTTCGCCTTACATGGTGGTGGTGATCACGCTGTGAAATTTGAGAACCTGAAGCGCAACAAGATTTATGATACTCCAGATTTTTCTTTCATTACTGAGTCATCATTATTTGTCGACCTTCAAATGGTGTGAAATCACCAATCAACCAAAATATTGCATCATGTCTAATAAACGTTGGGACTGTGGTGTGATCCATTATGGAAGGAATGCAAAGTGTCATTACTCATTAATGATGCATTTCTAAGATGGTAGAGGAAATGAGCCACGTTCTACGAGAACTAAACAAAGGTCCATTTGGATGAATGATTATATTTAGCTAATTTACTTTTGGGCTTATTTTTAGTTTGATATGCGGCCTTAATATCTAAAACTTTCCTAGAGCTAAGATGTTGATGCTTGTCATTGTCAACCATCCCCTAATTCTAGGATCTGAAAATAACAATAAAATGTAGAATCACTTATGAGTGTGAATGGAAATTACCAGACAATTGAGTTTTTGAGTTATGCTCACCATATGTTTATGTCTACTTTTGCTTCGTAGGATCGATTAGCCTATAAATGGTGTTTTCATCTTGTATTAATGCCTCCCAAACCAGATTCGTATGATCCTAATGCTCTCTTGGCTGCCATTGATGACTCTTGCCACCCCTCACTCACTATCAAAATGCCAGACATGAAGCCATGATATCTGTTCTAACTGGGCTATAGGATAAGGTAAACCTCCTCTCACTTTAGCAACCATCAATTCCCCAACCTCCTCCATATATGTTTTGAATCTATTCGATGGCACGAATCATTGGACTGACTCTTTCAAGCTGACCAGTTCTCTCAATTTCACCAGACACCGCCACCACAATGTCTGGAGTTGGTCTCTTTTTTCATGAGAGGAGGTGTAATAATATTTTAACAAAAAATTAGTGCCCAAAATATATGACCAAATGTGCAACATCAATATATTATTATATGTTAGAAACAAAGCCAGTACAAGTTGAAATCAATAAGAAACCATTTTAGGAGACATACAAGCATCTCACAACAAGACACCACCTACGCAACTGACTAGATGTAAGAGAAACACAAATGCTAAATAAATACAATGATGTGAATAAAACATGACAGGGTGGTCAAGTCCAGTCCTACACCATTCATATATTTCTACAATTGTCAAAATTGTTACACATCACCATTACCTAGCATAGTCTTTGATTCATAAAAGAGTCTTACAGTGGAGTAAATGGTAGAAAGTTCAGCCATTGCACCATTGCCGTAATCCCCACAAGCTAATCTCTTTGTAACCGGGGGAATGAGAGAAATGCCAAGCTCATCAATAGAGATAAGATGCCGCTCTGTGAAAGGATTGTTCCACGTTAAAGTGTTCATGGCTGGTGCAACAAAGAATGGCTTGCTGTAGTCCCATGCTCGCACAATACACGTCAGTAGATTGTCACAAAGCCCTCCAGCAATCTATATAAGCATATATTTAATGACCAATACTAACATCACATTGCTTAATTTTAAAAGTAGAAGACTCATAGTAGACAAAATCAGGATTTTGACCTAAATCGGGGAGGGTTGTAAATCGCAAATCGTAAGATTAATCGTAAGATTTAGCAGGTTTCCTATATATACACATATATGGTCATAAAAATTCTTATATGCATATAAAATAGCAGAAATAAAAACAGGGATTGGAAAAGAGGGAACAAGAGTTAGGGTGCGATTTAGTAGGGATTTAGGGAGTTCGGGTGCGATATAGCACCGATTTAGCCAGAATGCAATTTAGCTGACGATTATATGGAGAGGTGCTCTTGAATCTTAAAATCATGCGATTTAGCGATTTTAATCGCGATTTTGACTACCATAAGAGGACTTGAATAACTAAAAAAACTAGGGGGCCAAAATCACATGGACAAGAAGTGCAATTAAGCCTAATTAATTTATCCTGCCACTAAGTAGAATAGACAACATTATCCGACAGTTATCAATTTAATTACCTTGCCAAGAGTGTTAGCTGATAAAGGAGCAATGACCATGATATCAGCCCATCTGCGAAGCTCAATGTGAAGCACGCTATCACCTAGTTTCTTCCAACTAGACCATTCATCCTCATCTGTATATAAAATTACATCCTTGGGAATCGATGTTCGGTCAATAAAATGCAAAGATGAATTGGTAGCAACTGCTCTTACTTCTGCCCATTCAGAGAAACAATGACAAAGATTTGCAAATTTGACAGCAGCAACACTCCCACTAGCAGCAAGTAGGATCCGGGGCTTCCTGGGAGCAGCATCCACTGACATAGTCTCTCCTTCTGCACTTACTCGTTCTGAGAAAGCCATCATCACCCGGAGATTTCAACAATGATCTTGAATATCCATGATTCAAACATCAATTTCAGCTGACTTGTTAAAAACACTCAAATTAGTAAACTAACACCCCTTTAGAGGACAATACATAATTTACTGAATGTTTGCAGTTTGCACTATATCAATGCAAGTGAATAAATTCTTAGTTATTGAAATTAAACTGTGAACATACATGCATCTAATGCACAAATTCTAAACATGGATCATAGTCACTTATGGAAGTTTCATGAATATCAAACATCTCTGTGTGCGCATTTAAAATCATGGTAGATTCAAACATCTATGCGTATTCAAAAATCATGTGATTCTCAGAAAAAAACAACAATAGCATTACTGCTTTTGCGTATTCAAAAATTAAAAATCACTTCTGTGTGTGCATTAATGGAGGGTGCAGCCTCCCTTTACCTCAGCGGGAGGAGCGGCGGACGGAAGTGCGAACTGGAGGCGTTGTAGGTTCCCGCGAGGCCGCGACGTCTGTTGCAGGCGGAGGGGTTTTGCGTTCCAGAGGCGGGCGGCGGAGATGCTAGAGGGGGCAAACGGCGGAGGGCGAAAGACCAAATTATGTTTGATTTGTGTAATCTGTGAAGAGAGAAAGAACGAATTATGTGGCACTCTTACTTCTCGGCTATGTTTGGATTGACTGAGCCGGCAAATAAAATAAAAATCTTATTCTATTATTTAGATATTTTATGATGGAATGTAATCAAATTACCAATCCATTATTTAGATAATAAATAAATGGAGCCATCTTATATTACCCTTTTAAACATTATGTTATTTTTTTATGTATTTATAAATAAATTACGCATTAGAGAGAACCACCAATACCATAACCCTATACATATTGCTCAACAAACAAGTAAAGCAGCGTATTGTTGTAATTTTTATGTATACTGTTAAAGCAACATCAATATCTCCTTTGAATATCTACCTTTTTATCTCAAAATTTTATCTAATTTTCTGGAGTGCCCAGGCTTCTGATTCTTCTTCCCTTTACGTTTGGTTCTCGTTAATGCTTCTCTTCAACTGGGGGTTGCCATGGATAATTCCACATTACGTGGTTTTGGGGGAACAAGTGTGAAATGTAGGAATAGAGCAAGAAACAAGTGCAGACTACAGAAATTTAAAGGTAGAGAATTGATAAATAAAAGGGGTATAATTGTAAAATTATAATATTTTAGAAGAGTCAAATTCTGTTTCCATCTCATACCTCCCAAATTGGAGGATAGCTAAACTAATGAGATTCAATGATATTAAATGTTATCTATCTCACTCCATCCAATCCCACCCTTCAGTAACTCAACCAAACAATGAAATATAAAAATGGTCCATCCCATTTCATCCCACCCCTATCACCAATCCAAACAGATCTTTACAGGCTCCTCATAAGTGAGAAGAAATGCCACAGGGAAGAGCCATTTCTCACATTTACCATATAACTTTTAACAAATAAAAAATAAAAAATTAATACAAAAATTGGAATTAATTACAAATTGAATAAAAAAAACAATAAAACCAAAATATTAAAACAAATTATCAAATACAAATTATAATCATTGTTAATGCTTTTACTTTAGGGTAAAAAGTTGGCTTAAAAGTTGGCTTAGCAAACTTTATTAGTTTACGTTCGTTCTTCTAAATTTTTATTTAATCAAAGAGCAGTGCGAAGACGCACCAATAGCAATGAAATCAGTTTCTAACCAATAAAATTCATTTAAAAGAAGTCAAGGTAGGTCCCACCACATAATATATTTGATAACAACCAATGAATTTCATTCATTTGCACATGTGTCTATTTGTCATGTATTATAGCATATTCCTTAACTAGATGAGAGGAGATGATGCTTACTCATTCTTTCTCATCTATTTCTTTCATACCAAACATGTTTCTCATTACTTTTCTCGACTTATATTCCTTCTTATATTCTCTATTCTCACGTTTTCTCATCAACCAAACATAGCATTAGAGATTAAGAAACGACATCTTTAATTTAACTTACAAAAGAAAAAAATAGTAACTAGCGGGCTTAACCAAGAACCGATTCACCTTGCTTTTGACTAAATCTACCAAGTCAACTAATTTTTACCACGTTGAGAGCGTGTTTGGTTTTCCGTTGAGAAACTCTATAATTAATTTGGGAGTCATTTGGAGAATTGATTTCAAAGCTTGAACAATTATAGCAGAAGGGAATAACTTCTGTGTTGAACAAAATCAATTGATAATTTTACAACTAAACTTCACTACACAACATTAACTAGCAAAAATAACTTGTCACAAATTTATTTAGAGCTATGATTCTTTCACATTTTACTTTTCTTCTATCTTATTTTCACTATATTCCGCTTCCTATTTCATATCTATTAATATATATATCATCCATCATGTCTCTATTTACTTTTTTTTTATATATCTCAAAGTGGAAGTGTATTTTACATGTTAACAAAACTTTACTAATGTATCGAATATAAATAATGTAACTCAATTCACTTTCATAAATGATTTTTGTGAAGATTGGTAGGCTATGATTTTGCTTAGTTATTTCAAGATTTGACTTAAATAAATTTTTAGTCATTGCAAAATATACTGTTTTGTTTTTCATCCTTCAATTTTATTTTTTCAATCTTCCGAAAATCACCGCTTGCAGAGTAGATTTAATTGTGTGTGAGAGTGTTTTCAAATATGAATTTAGATGAAAAACAAATGGCAGAGGCGAAAAACAAATCATGTAATTTTTTAAAATTAAAAACAAAAAAAAAAATCTCATAAATAAAAAACAAAAACATTATATTTTGCGGGAAAAAAAATGTATTTATGTCTCAACGTTTAAATTAAAATTTTGGATGCTAGCCTGGGTGGTCTTGTTGGAACTCAATTCCTCATCTCCAAGCGTTCAAAACCTATCGGTTCCAGAAATTGTAATTTTGGATCATTTGCCATATATGTTTTAATCAAAATTACTATAAGAAAAATTGTAAAGTCTAAATTAAAACAATTTCTCATATTGTTAGACGTTACTACCATTTTTCTTAAATCAAAATTATAATTATTTTATTAAAAGAATGCATATCATAACATTTTGTCAATACTAGAATACGCGTTATTGAATTTTATTTGGCGTAAGTAGATTGTAACTTTGTCTGGTTTAATTTAATTTAATTTGAGAAAAAGACCCACCCAACCAAAGAGAGGCGTAGGAAGAAGAGCTTTGAAGTCTTCTTTCTTTCTTTCTTCCTTCCTTCCACACACAGTCCAAAATGTCAGACGGAGCATTGCAAATACTCGACGGAGCTCACCTCCGAAACCTCGATCTATCCCTCGCCGGCGACTCCGTCACCGGAGCTCACATACTCGACATTGCCCACTCGCGAGTCTCCGCTTCCCTCTTCGGCCTTCCCTTACCTGATGCTCTCAAAGCCGCTGCTCTCACGCGCCTCCACCTCCCCGACGCCGACGCTTTCCTCTCCGCCGGATTTGATCAGGAAAAGGCTTCTCAGGTTCTAAGAGACTACGTCGCCGCCATCGCCGATGAACTCAAAGGTTTGTTAATCATCTAGTCTTCTTCTCTTGCTGATGCATGCATTGTAGGCGAACGACCATCATCCTCATCATCAAACTGAAAAAACGTAACAATCAATGAAATACGTACTAGTTGCTGAGATTGATTCATCATTTTCTCTCAAGATCCAGGAAGACGGACTAGATTATCGATTGAATTCAATTAACGATTAATTCCGAATAATTTTACTATTTCGTTAAGTTCGAATTGCAAATCACTAATTCTCATCCATGAATATGTTGATCTCCCACCTTGTTATTATATTCACTTTCCAATTTCTGAGAAAATAATCCTACAAAGGAAAAAATTATTGTGTTGCCTGGACTCTGATTAAAAAAATTGACTGGAACATGGTGTGGATAGTTTAAGTTTGTAGAATTTGATTTTGCATTTTTAAAAATTACTGCAAATATTTGCATATGAAACATTGCAACTTAGTGCAACTTGCGGATAGGTTTTCAATTTCTTATGAAATATTTAAGAATTTAGATCCTCTGCAACAGCAATACTACATGCTTTCAACTATCTGTCAAAATACATTTATTAATCATGAAATAATCTTAACCATTAAAACTAAATGGAGGTTAGCAGGACAGAGATGCACTGCAAGAGACGATCCTGATTCAATCTATGCATGCTAAGCTTTTACGGACAAATCATTATTTCATAACATTTTGACTAAAAATTGAATACTGCTCACATTCAAATTTTGTATCTGTAGATAATCCTCTTGTTGTATCAATCTTGGATGGAAGTACCCTCAGTTTGTTGTTAGAGGACGAGGATGATTTTGCCATGTTGGCTGAAAATCTGTTCACGGACTTAGATGTCGAAGATAAGGGGAAAATCAGCAAGAGTGAAATTCGGAATGCTCTCGTTCAGATGGGAGCTGAGATGGGTGTTCCTCCTTTCTCAGGTTCACTTTATTTTCCAGTTTGAGGATTTTGTTGGTTGTTTTCTATATTTTGTTTCTTGTTTCGAAGTGGCTATAGAACTTGCTTGGATACAAATAAAGAACACTTATTGGAACTTCTCTACTATAAAATGCACTAGATAAGCTCCAATAAGTGCTATTTGGTCCGCATCCAAACAGGCCCATAGTACCTTATAATTATTTTGTAGGAAGCCCTGCAATTGTGTGTATTATTATCGATAGTGTTATAGAACTCTGAAGAGTAAGATGTAAAGCGTGACAGTTCACTGATTCCAGTTTCATCCAGATTAATTCGCACTTTAGGCCTCACATCCTCTTCTGTGGAGTGAAAACATTATCTGAAAAAATCCAATGAATGTGATTTACATTTATCAAAATAAAAGATGTTGTATAGTTTGTTGTGTTCATGGAAGTTTGTCCTATTATAAGAAATAGGTTCCTTCTCTATCCTCACTCTTTCTTTTGCTCCTTTGAATTTTTACAGTCAAGTTTATTAGATGATTGAGGCAAGTAATATACTAGTATATTCTACTATAAACAATTACTTTCTTGATTTTAGTTTTCTTTGGTGGATTTGTAGTAGCAGAATGATCGTCTTTTTAATTGAGTGGCAGTTTTAAGAAGAAAATGCGCTAACCTGCACAAGGTTTCAAAAATATTGTCTAGGGAAAAATTGAATCTTTTATCTTGACCTGATTAATTCCCTAAGGTATATATTATTTTTCTATATCTGCTTAGTACTTGTTGAATTTGTTGACTACAGTGTATAGATCAGAGTTTGCATCATGCCTGAAAATGGATTCAAATTGTGCTAAATCTTACTATAACTACCAAACAATGGTAGTTTTGATCTCATTTCATTCATATCACATTGTCAATGAGGCAACTGTTAAATTGTAGGGCTAAACTTGGAAAAAGATGCTGATCCTTTGGATTGCCTCGGGCATATGTCATTCGACAGTGGCATCTAAATTTCCTGCTTTTTCACCTCAAAATAGATGTGGCTTTCACGTCCTCTTGAGCATGTATGCTGTGCAACATGACTGTAACTTTTTGTCCTTGGGCTGATTGTTTGTCATTGTATTTTTCACATGCCAGTTGCCAATATTGCACTTGGTTTGATTAACCCCGCATATATATTTCTATAATGTGTGTTATTTTACGTTTTTAAATTAGGACTCTAACCATAAATTACTATTTGAGATGCACAAATTTATATCTTTGTAAAGGAAATCATGGCCTGTGTTTTCCGTTACTTGAGACTGGCTGTATTGTGATATGTATGATTTACTTAAGTTGTCAGTGCTAAACATGTTAAGTTTCTTAAACAACATAAAACTGATTTTCTTAGTACAAATGAGCAGAATTTCCTCAGCTAAATGACTTGTTGACAAAACATGGAGCGAATGGAGAAGAAGAATTGGGCCAGGCCCAATTTGCACAGCTTCTGCAGTCTGTCTTGCAAGATCTAGAAGAGGAACTTTCCAAAAAGAATGTTGTTGTTGTCCAGAATATCCAAATCATAAATGGCTCTAAGCTAAGACAGGTATTTTCTATAATTTATTCAAAAAAATATTATATTTCAATCTTATATCATATCTCTCTTTTTATTTGTCTATGTCATAGTATCTACATCTTGCTAAAGTTACTAGTCAATCTTAGTTTATAGCGAAGTACTTCAACATCATAATAGAAAAACCTAAAAAGTACTATTTCCCACTTCGCACCACTTGTTTGAGACAGAGTCAATGAAATAACTTCATTTTTTGTTGTGATTTCTGTGACATCTTGAGCCTTTCACTCCAGCCAACTCTTATTTATCAAATTTTTTTATGGACAATGCTGCAGCTATTGGCCAATGAACAGGAGTTAAACAGCGTCGTGGAGAGGGCATTGCAGGAAAAACCCAAGCCATCCGATGATGGCTTGGGGCGCACAGAAACAATAATAAGAAGCTTCCTTGAGAGAAACGCTAAGGAGTTGGGTTTACCATTATCTGAAGCTGACAGTGCAATTGCTCTTCTTTATGATACTGTTTTTGCTGATGTAGTGAAAGAAAAAGATGGTGACGATTTAGATAAAGAAGAGTTGGCAAGACTTATGAAGGATATCCTAGAGAAATTTGCAGAGCAACTTGAGTTTAATCCTGTATATCAGGACTTAGCTTGAGGCTGGTGAATTGGTCACAATTCATATTTTTAGTATTTCATGTGTGAAACTTTGTAACTTACAAAGATTTGGGGTTAGCATATCCCCTGCATGAAAATTCGGTAGCAATTATACTGTATAATGAATTTTACATATGACAGCCACCTTACACAGCATGCTTATATGACATTATGAATTTGAATTGCTACTTGATTATCAATTTAGTTTTTCCAAAATTTTAGTACATTGATAGATTTTCTTCATCATCAATATCCCAATTCAAAGTTATAATAATATGTGATTTGATTGAAGGGTCCACCTAATATGCACTTCAATTAAAGAGGTCCAACTTTGGACCCATGATTTTTACCTACTACAACATGTTATCACAGTTCATTTTACATTTTTACCCTCATTCCTATGAAGTATTGTCCACTGTTTTCCCCCTTCATGCGCATCCATTTTTCTTTCTCCTCCGTTGTTTTACTTCCCACCCAAAAATCGTTCTTTTAAGCCACCCTTTGTGCCACTCCAACCAAAATATCCATCCTTTTTTATCATCCCCTTCGATTTCCTTTGATTCTGATCCACACCCACTTTTCCTTTATGCTGGTTTGATCAACCAACAAGCGAAAGATGAGACCTTTAGTGAACTTTAGACATGGAGTTTTTGAAGAAGGCGCAGGCGGAGACTGGTCTAGAATCCGAAGTAAAGAAATGGGTAATTGTTGGAATCGCGGTTCGGTCTCTAAAGCCCATAAGCATGAAGGAGATGTGGAAAGAAAACAACAATGTTGAGTAGGAAGAAGAAGAGCATTCAACAACATTGACGACGAAGGAGGCTAGGATACCGGAGAAATTATCGTGCCCGTCGGTGGGAGGAAGCGGCGACCTTCGAGGTGCAACAACTTGGGCGGTGTCAGAGAGTTCTTCACCCCTCCTGATTTGGAAACCGTGTTCAAGCACCGTGATTTGTCTGTGGATGGGCGTGCGATTCACGGCGCGGTGTGGTGGCGCCGTCGTGGGTTGGATGAGGTGGCTGGGTTTTGATTCGATTTGGGATTTAGGCTTCGTGGGAAGGTTGGTTGGAGGGGATAGGGATGGATCTTGGGTTCTGGTGTGGTTGAGGCTGGTTAAGGCAATGGTCAGAACCTTGAAGATTTACCAAGGGAAGAAAGAATCAGGGGCAATGAGTTTGTGGAACATATTGTGAAGTAGAGAAATTTTGGGCTTTGTGGGAGACAACAGGTGGTGATGCTCAGCAGAGAGGTAAGGGAGGGAGATAGAAAGAGTAATTATGTAAATAGAAAAGGGTGTGGCTCTTAGTAGCCAGTTAAACATGGGGCTCGACCTTGGGGAAATCCCCTTGTAGGGTCAGGGACAAGATGAAAATCCCTCCAAGAAAAATTGAAAAATTTGGGGACGGGAATGAGAATCATTGTCCCTGCTCCCGGGGTCCTCGCCTTGTATATATAAGTGAAATTACAATAGAACTTTCACATATATTGGATTGCTTATAATGAAAATTTCACATTTTAGATGAGTTGAATGCTTAAGCAAATATTTTAAGTGTTTTTTTTGTCACTATATTTTAAGTGTTAGATGAGGACATTTGAATTTGAAGTAGCTCCACCATGAGGACATTTGAATTTGAAGTACCTAATTTCTTGCAAAAACCCACTATCCATTGGCCCATGTATTCTCCCGAAGTACTCCTTCACAGCTAACAATATTGTTCATCAATAGGGAGCCATCTAGGTTAAACTTTACCCAATCCCTCAATGGAGGACACCACCCACATGTGGAGGTTCAAACAATCTGTTACTCATAGTTGTAATCTGATTATTAATAACCACTTCCTTATAATAAGCTAGTTGCTTAACAAGAAATAAGAATTTTCTCATATTAGGCTCTAAATTTTGGAACACTGCTTAATTCCTCATATTTCAAATTCCCCAGATTAAGCAAGAGAACACATTAGCCACTTCCCTTCATACATTCTTCCAAATCCAATCTCCAAACAAGTGCAATATGACAGCAATCCCTAATATGATTACTCCTATTTACCATGAAAATTACTCCTGGTAACTTCAACCAAAATCATTTCTCCATTTACCATGACAAGAATGCCAAGAGCCCATTGTCCTATTGTGTGCGCACTCTCTCCATCCAAGGACATAGTACTCATTTGAATGCAAATCAAAGTGCACTCATTAATGCTTATTTAGTGCATTTTTTATATAAGTTTGAATAAGCTCTAATAAACATGTAATCCAAGTGGGCCCATTGGTTCAGCCTGGCCTCCATCACAAAATTGAACTTTTGATGGCCCTACTTATCTCAGTCTTCAAGAACCATTGACACCATTTAAATTGAAATCCATCACTCTGACCAACGATTGAAATTCATATGGAAGAAAACAACTCTGCTTAATAAATCAGCTATTCAACCTTAAAACACATACTTTAAAATTTGTAAATTGTAATGCAGTAACACCGCCTTAAGCACCAATTATTCCCTCAAACAAGCGAACATAAATATCAATAGGAGCACAGCTTCTGTTCAAACACATGAACAAGCTCCAAAATTAATCTTAATAGCTAATAAATAACCATATCATATCCAAAGATCTCTCAAAAAAATAGTAGCATAAAAACCAACCCTCCACTTAAACATCTAGGTGATTATGACTACAGCTATGCATTGCATTGCTCACTTCATTCTTTGCCATCAGCTGCCCGGAGCGAGCCCAGCTGAACAGGGGCTTGGGTCTGTACTACTTTGGAAGATCCATAGATTGTTGTATCAACACCTTTGGCCTTCTCTTTCTCAAGCTGCTCTTGGATCCAAAAGTATGTAATTCTCAGTCCATCCTGCAATAAATAAGAATCTGAGTTAAGATCCAAATGCAATACATATATAAATTGAGATGCAATAAGTAAAAGGACAAAACTTAGATGCAGTTACACACATACTGTTTTTAATGTTGTTCAACCATAACATGATATATGAGTTAAAAAAAGGAAAAAAATCGCATTAATAAAATTAAGAAAGGGGTGGTTGGCCTTTTCATTGGGCACAATATAAACAGTAGCTAGGTCCTGTATCTGAGTTTTCTCCTAAATAAAAACCCACAATTCTATTATTGATTGAGCCAATATCCAACAGCAAGAGAGTGGAGAAACAGAAGAAACTGTATGGAAGAGAATATCAACAACACAATTGAACATTAAAAATGGAATAGTCTGCGGTGAGTCTAGGAAATTATTATATCGGTGACGGTGAGTATATCTCACTCCATTCCTTTGACTGTAAGTGATCAAATTGGTAGTACCACATTAAGCAGAATTAACTCAAGTCAGAACTAGAAATAAATTGCATAAAAGGGAAACAAGGTGAGTTTCACAACATTAATACCTTCAACTTCATTGTTGGAGCCCAGCCAAGTTTCTCTTTGATTAGTGTATTGTCTGAATTACGGCCTCGGACACCCTCTGGTCCAGGAATGTGTTGTATTGGTGTGCTCTTGTTCTCAAAGCTAAGCACAATCTCAGCCATCTCATTCATGCTGACCATTTCATCACTTCCAATATTCACTGGCTCCCGGAAGTCTGATTTAGTCAATCTGAACATGGAGGGGGCCCAAGAACACCAATGATAAGTCGTACCAAGGAATAAGAACCAAAAGACATAGAAAGCTAATATATATGCTTGATCTAACAACCAAATAAAAAGTTTTGTAAAGGAACCAGAATCCTATTAAGCACAGATACTTCTTCCTGAGGTGTCAGAGTGTCAGACAAATTAGCCACACAACAACACATGTCTGCAACTCCTCATCAAGTGAGCTACTAAAATAGACAGGCATCAAACTCTTCTTGCCATTTAGAGGATACTCAAATAAGACTCAACACTTATGCGAAACTATACAAAAATTATGTTTTTTTTTTAATAACTTTCAAAAGAGTCAACTTAAATATACAAGTTAGAAACTGAAAAGTGTTTAAGAAAGATCTCCAACACATTTCATTTGGGATTGTTGCACCTTCCTCAATTCGTCCTTGTGTCACACACACACAGGCCAAGGGTCTACCATCCAACCATATAAATACGGTCAAGATTAACTCTTTTCATGTTCTAAACTACTAATATGGCAAATATATACACACACAGATATGTTTTTGTGCATAATGTCCCAGTTTTCCCTTGTTCTACATATTGTGTGTGTTCGTGTCCATGTTTTGTCCACATGTTTGTATCCTCGTTTTGCTTTATATTTGAAATTCCTCTTACTTACATTTAATTCAATAGATGTTGACTGAGCTAATAATGTTTCTTACTATAATTCCCGGTCTTTAATAGCTGGATTTAACAAAGAAACAGACAAATTTTGAAAATTGAAACAAAACAACTTAAAAATCTTTAGCAATTTCAGAATATATAGATTTTACAATCATTTACATTTGTAATTAACTGTTAATAGAAATTAATGGAAACTGGAAAATGCTAAGTACTAGCTTCATTTTCACCATTTAATAACACACAAATCCAGAGTTTAGATTTCAAAATGAGAAGCCCTAGAAAGAAATCATTAATTTAGCTGCAATGGCAACAAAATCAACAAATTCATACCTAAGTACGCCTTCAACGCACTCGTCAATAAAGGTGAAGGATCTTGTTTGCAATCCATCTCCCCACATCTCAAATCTGTCAGCAGAAGTTAGGGCCTTTCGACAAAAAGCAGCAGGAGCTTTCTCCCTTCCACCTGTAGGACAAACAACAACGTGACAAACTTCTTAGATCTAAAAGTTACAAAATACAATAATGTCTTCTCAATTATTGAGTTAGACAAGACAACTGCAAAACTTGCAATTTAGTAAAGAGCATACCTTTCCATGTCCCATAAGGTCCATATATGTTATGGAACCTCCCAATTCGGCACTCAATCCCAAAATCCTTGTTATAATGCTTGCATAACTCTTCTGTTGCAAGCTTCTCTAGACCATATGCATCTTGTGGCTACAAAAAAGTCATGAAATCAAATACATTGACCCAAACCCTAGCACACGAATGAATAACCAGCATAACCAAAACAAACAATTAAAAAGATCACCAACAAACCTCAGCAGGCCAGGCATCAGCCTCCTTCAAACTAACATTGGTAGTTTCCAACTGTTTAAATTCAGGGTAGATACAAGCACTAGAGGCATAAAAAAACCTGAAAACAATATTTGTGCCATGGATAAGTAACTGACACTAAACCACAAACATATATGTATGTTCAATTATATCCACAATCAGAAACTCGTGTTGAAGCTAACCTCTTCACAGAATTGATCCTTGCAGCCTCAATCATGTTGAAGCTAATCATGGTGTTGTTATACATAATGACAGAGTGGTTGGACTGGATAAAACCCATCCCACCCATATCAGCAGCAAGATTGAAAACATGATCCACACCCTTGGTAACTTTGAGGCAGTTATCCATGACCCTGAGATCAACAAGATGGAACTCATGGCAGAACATTTCTTCAGTCATGTGCTCATTTTTCTTCCAGTCTGAAGCAATGATGTAATGCCCCTCACTCTTGAGGCGGCGAGCAATGTGTGAGGCAATGAAACCACCAGCACCAGTGATGGAAATTCTGAGCTTCTCTGATGGCCAGTAAGGCTCTCTCTCAAGTTCTTGGTAGGTGTATGCACCATAGTCAGTTTCTGCCCCAGAGCTTCCCATTCTACACCACCCCACAAGAAATTACTCAGAAAACCACAAAAATTTATGAAAATTAAGCACAGAACATGATCCCTAATAAAACAATCTCATCATGCAATCCGCAATTCATGCAAGTTGATGTTTTTAATGAAGAAATAGGACCACAATCTAAGGAAAAGAACACCAACCGACACAAATTGGAAGAACCGTAAACGAAACACCATACCCAGAGACATGGGATTGAACAACGATTATAAAAATGCCATAAAATAAGTGAAGCGTGTGAAAATGAAAACTATTGGCTCACCCTGTTCCATTTTTTTATAAAAAGATGCGATTTTTACAAAAATATGGAGAAGAAAAAGAGAAAAGAGAAAAGGGTATTAAGAAGAAGAACCTGACCTGAGAATAGTGGATAATTGAAAGGAATGGAATTGAAGTGGGGTTTAGAATCAAAGAAGAAGAGGTTTGAGTGCTATATATATAGAGAGAGAGAGGAAAGAACGGAGTGCTGAGTAGTCATGGGATGGCCACTCATTTATTGCTTCTTCACAGCCATTGTTGGATCCGTTACAGCCACAGGCCACAGCTACATTCCCTTTCTCATCCCTTCCATATCCAATTTTTTGAATTTTTTATTTCAAAAAAATATGTTCATTTTTTAATATTTTTAAACTATAATTTAATTATAACGAAATTAATTCCACATTTATATAAAAATAAGTTATTTTATTAAAATATATTTATAAAATAACTAATTTTGTAATGGTAAATATTTGGAAAAAAAATTACGTTGGTACTATTGAATATTGATTATCCATTTATATTCTTTAAAAATTAATTTAATTGCAAAAGATGTTTCTTTACATGTAAAACTGATAATTACTCCCATTAATTATAATTGATTATCACTGACGTGTTGAGTTGGCTTCTAATTTATGCTTCTGCTATGTTTGTTTTGAGATTGACTATTTGCAACTCTTTAAAGCTTGGAGATGTTTTGCGAGGAGGTGTTCTTATCAACTTCCATTATTGATGACTTTAGGGACATTGTCTTATTGTTTGATTCTTTGATTTTACTTTTGTTACTAGAAGTGGTACTAAGGTTGCTGATTAATTAAGTAGGTCTTTTAATTCTTTTTTCAATTCTACTTGGGTTGAGGATGTCCCTCCTAATCTTAGTTTTTTTTTCAACGAAACGTAATAACGTCTGAAATTAACATTATAATATGGTACCAAAATAAAATTCAAACACCTCAACCGTAGATAGAATTCCTATTAATTTTCATATGTAAAATGTTTATCAATTTAACAAATATTTATGACTAACAAAAATTAATCATTAGTATTGATAATAATATATATCGCAATCCATATATTTATATATGATAAATTATATTGTGATATTAATTAATCCATGAGAATATAAAAACGGATAGAATTTAATAGATGTACATTATCGGTGTAAAACAGTTTTATACTGATAACTAATTACGTAAAACAGTTTTACACTGACAACTAATGACAGATGGCTACATAAGAGGAATAATAATTATTATTTTAAATTTTAATTAAAATAAATATATATTTTATAACCTGACGGAATTTAATTAAATGAATGAGTAAAATTTGTTTGAATTAATAGTGCATACACATTTAATTCAAACGGATAATACTCCTACATTCTCACTTTGGAAATAAGCTCTTTTAAGATGAATTTTTTCTCCGAAAATTAATCTATTTACCTCATTTCTAACTTCTAATGGTGGGATTTTACTCTATTTTACTCTTTTAAGAGCATCTCCAATGGTGGGATTTTATTTTGGTGTCTTAAACACTTTTGATGGGTTCATATTGCCACATAGGATTTAAGACATCCATAAGATCTCACTGCACATTTCGCTCCAGTGGTTGGGATCTTATTTTACTTTTAGTTAGACCCACAATACACAATATATTTATATTATTTATTTCCACCTAATATTAAATTAAAATAAACTAATAATTCTATACAAACATAATTAATAATTAAAAAAGATATAATATAATTAAATATCAATTAGATAGGAAATACATAATTAAAGTTCAACACGATATTATTTAATTGAAAATGAAAGGAAATACATATTATTGAAATCCTTCTTTTCCCGCCCTTCCCGCTTCACCCTTCTTTCTCCCCTCTCCCTAAAATCCTTCCTCGCCGCCGCACTTGCTTCTGGTTCATCTTTCAACCGCCGCCCTTCTTCTTCTGCCTTCCCTCTTCACCCTTCTTTCTCCCCTCTCCCTGAAACCCTTACTCACCGCCGCACTTGGTTCTGGTTCTTCGTCGCCCTGCTTCTGGTTTGTCGCTCTCTCCTTCTCCTTCACGGCCACCGGAGGGTTCTTAACCCATTTTGTTTTTTTTATATGTATTTGTCCTTGGCTATAAACTGAAATGTAATTTTTTAAATTTTCTTCCCAAATATATTTGATTTTGCCATATTGTTCTGGTTATTTCATCTGTGTTCTTCCTTCCTTGTTATTTATGTTTCTGTTGGTTGTATGAGAGAGAAACAATAGTATTTTACATAAAATCCCACTTTAAAAGAAATCAGCCAAAACACTCAGTGGCAGAGGGAGGGGGGACTTGGCTATGCCATGGCCCCCCCACTACTTCTTGGTTTGATTCATTTTGTATAAAATTACTTGTTGATTTCACCCACTTTGTATAAAATTACTTGTTGGTTTTACTATTTTTTTTATAGAAAAACTATATTGGTCCATATTGGCATCACCCACCTCAAAATTCTGCCTCCGCCACTGAAAACACTAAAATAAAATTTCACATGTCACCTCTCTCCGATAGGTAAGAATTTATAAAATGCAAATCTTATTTTAAAAACCCACTCTAAGATAAGATATTATGTAGTTACATTTAGGTTAAGTTGTTTTGCAAAACTTGGTGTGGTTAAAATTGTTGGGTCCAAAATAACTTCCCGACAAAGATTTGGAAGAAAACAGAAAGCGAAGGTAGAAAGAAAGCAGCAGTGTGTGGATTGTGGGAAGAAGCGTTTTTGTTGCAAATTACATGGATTTATCACGCACCTTCCTTTTTTTTATCTTTTCAGGAAAAATATGTGTAGATTCACATTCAAATCTTTCTAAATCAATTTTACTATCACAAAAATTAATAGGATGCATGGTGTGGAAGATGCAAACCCAATAGACAAGTCATTTTCACCTTTATCAACATTTTCTTCAGAGCATGGGATGGAAAGAAAGAATATGCTCTCTATCATCCCATTTGTCCTTTTTATAATATTTTTTATCACATCATTAATTTGTCATGAATGATGAATCTCAAATAAAGTATGAGTCCGGGCCAGAGGGATTGCCTTTTGCACTTTTCTCATCACTAACACATTTTGTCGTTTTCAAATTTTTTGTTACAAAAGTTAAAGATAATTTAAATAGTTAAAAAAAATGTGAAAAACATTTTCTGGCCCCTACTCATGTCCTTGTATTTTGATTTTTGTTGAAAACCTCCATATTGGTTTGAGAAAATAATCCTAAATTTTACTTCAGCCATTAGAAGTAGATTTATTTTAACAAAAATCATTTTCAAATCAACATACACGCTGCTAATGTTTGTGGCGGCTAAAAATAGCCGCTAACATGTTTGTCGACAAAAACTGTATATTCTCTTATTCTAATAACCTCATTTTTCTACTATTTAAAAACATGTTTGTCTGATTTCAATAACTATTTTCGAAAACAATTATTATTTTCAGTTTTTAAAACTAAAATATCAGAAAATCTCAAAAATATTTTTTGCTTTTATTTTTAGTTTTCAAATTATAATTTTTTTAATATTGGCAAATATCTCATTCAAACCTTTTATTTTAAAAAAACAGTTTATACAAATTATTTTCTGATATAAAAAGCTAAGACCGCAACCAAACAAGCCCTTAATTTCTGAAATAAAATTTTACTAATAATTAATTCCCAAGAACAAGTTTTGGTGGTGTAATTAGAAAAAACGGGTATCAAAAGCAAAACCTTAGTACTTATATTGTAGATCCAGTTTAAGGCCCAAATAATAGCTCAAACTATGTGACCCATGGAATCCATGCCTATCGCATATGAATCACCACTCATTATAAGGCCCAACTAATGAATGTTTGATTTGGTCTTTGGACAAAAACTGTGGAAGGGGATTTGACCAAAAAATTAGTGCAACAGGGAAGAGAAGATAAAATTTTAACTTTGTCCAACAAAAACTAATTGATTAAATTCGGAGAATTATCTAATATTTATAAAAATGAATAAAGATTCAGGATCTAAGATGTTAAATATATGATATTCTTATTTGTTCTTTTCATTCTAAAAATATTGACAAGTAATGTTTAAAATAAAAAAGTTTATCTTTTCTTTATCTAGATTATTACACAAATAATTACTAACCCGTGGTTGGTTTGAGTGTTATATATTTGATTCATTTTAAGTAATGTTAGGCAAGTCTTGTGTACGCAAGAAAAAAAATCATTGGAAGAGTTGCCCATCCATCACTACTAGAAAAACACTCTTTTGGGACGGAAAAATCCGTCGCACAATAGTTAAAATTTCCGTCCCAAAATTATTTTGGGACGGAATTTGCGACAAAATGATTTCGTCGTATTTTTGATCGTCGCAAATTTTTTGGGACGGAATATATTACTCCGTCGCGAGTTTGGGACAGAAATTAAGACGGAATATACCGAATTATATCCATTTAAATAATGTATTTGCGACGGAATTGGTGACAGATGCATTAAACTTTTTGAGACGGAACATACTAATCCGTCACAAGTTTGGGACGGAATATACTTATTTATGTTTTTTAATATAATAATTGTGCGACAGATTCGGGGACGAAAATAATGATTTTTGCAATGACGGATTTCGTAATACCATTTCCGTCCCGAATTTTGCGACGAAAATGGGGACGGAAATAATGATTTTTATAATGACGAAATTCAAAATAATATAGTCCGTCCCGATTTTTGCAACAGATATATTCTGTCACGAAGTTATGACGGTTTGAAAAGTTGGTACTAGTTCCGTCGCAAATGTATAATTTTGTGACAGAAAATCTCATTTGAGATTTCATCACAAATATATTTCCTTTTCATGTTCATTTCATTTATTATAAATAAATTCGTAATAAATATCATAAATTTTAAAAATTAAAAAATGAGTTGAACCATAAAACAACAATCATATTCAAATAAATTCATCCATCAATATATCCAAACTTATTCATAATTATCCAGTCATATGTGTATATGTATCTCAATAATTTAAAACATAAAAGTGCTTCACAAACATACATAAAAAATATTAAATTGTGGAGACCTAACATAACACACCAAATGAACTTTCTGAACATACAAAAATTGCCTAGGCTTTTTATAACCTTGCAAAATCTCCTTCACACTCTTTCTCCAATGTTAAGGATCAAGACTGTAAATAAGAATATAACAAAAATTAATGCCTGACACAACTAAGAATAAAAACAATTTGTTTTGTGAAGTTAAAACAAAGATTATTGTAAAGCAAGAGATCAACAAGTGAAAATCTACACCATATATATACTACATGAAACAATTTAAACATATGAAAAAAATTTACTCACCTTCTACATGGTTAAATTTAAGATTGAAAATCAAATGAGTTGAACTATCTTTCCATTTAGTCTAGAGCTCTCTTACCAAGGAGTCCATAAGCAAGAAGGAGCAAATTACTAGGACAAGCACAGAGACAGAGGTTTGTTTAGTTCAACTGAGTCACACATGGTTAGGTGTCAATCAAGTGGCAGATTCAATCCTTTCTAAGCATGTTTAAACATTGAGATAACTGTTATTGATAAGGAAACTAAAGTTGTACAGAATTCTTACTCGAATACTTCATATTTTGTTTGTGCAATGAATAACATCTTACAAATATGTGCATGGGTAAAGCTCTTTAAAGAATCTCTCAACATTGTCACCAATATTGCAACTCAAGGAAATAGGAATACTGTGAATTAAAAGACAATTTACACCATGATAGTTAGTGGTATGTAATAGTATTTGTAGATTACATATTCAAATCAACACTTTAAATTTTTCTATAATCATCAAATTCTTGATTGCCTCATTTTACAACATGTCAAGTTTTACAAAAGCAATTACATAAACCAATTAACATGCCTATTTTTCATTCTATGTGCGTAAGGACAATGATATCACAGTTATGCGCCTAGGATCTAGAGGCGACTTTCTAAAACTTGATTAAAAACTTAACCACTATAGCATTAATAACATAAAACACATTCTAGACCAAAATGCAATGGAGCCAATTGAAACACAGAAATTCAAATAGATACACCACATAAACAATATAGATTCATTTAAAGAGTCAAAGTATTCAATTATTCTAGAAATTATAACTTCAAATGGGTATTGTGCATTTGAAAAAATTAACCTTCTTAAATAGCATTGAGAAGGACGGGAGATGGTGCATCTATGTTTCTGAGGAAGGTTCAAGTAGTTTTTAGTCCTGCCCCTTGACCATTTTAAAATGAATCATGATCATTATTCCTCCTGCATGACACAAAAAAATCATTTAAATAAATGAACACATCATAATAATAGGTACATTAAGTATCAGATGATTAGCCTGGACCAAAATCCAGGGAGGTGAGCTTTCTGCTCACGGCGATCAAACAAAAATGGCGAGCTTTCAGTCGGGCATTTCATCGAACACCTAGCAGGCATGCAGACTTCAATAGCAATTATTCATTCAGGAAATTTATCAATAGTTAGTGTGCAGCAGAAACTCAATCATAGAAATATAGTAAAAAAGGCATAAAGGAAGAAAGTTCAGAGATAGAGTGGGGCGAGAAATGAATGACTCAGTGAAACAATCACAATTGAACCTCTATAATTTTCTTCCTTACTCGATCTTCGTCTCTCTCTCACTCCGTTCACGCTCCTCTGATCTCAGCCACCCTCGTCGAGAGCTCTTGCCGAGGCGCCATGCCTCGCGACTACAGTCACTTCCTCGTACAAAACACCACGCTGCCGCCAGCCTCGCCTTCTGTCGCCGTCGTCAGAAGACGCAGAGAGGAAGTCAGAGCAACGGAAGACAGAAGGTGGGCGACGACGGAAGACGATGAAGCGGCGACGGACAACAGAAGCGACGACGGATGATGACTCGACGGCAGATGAAGCCGCTGCGGCGGCTGGTGAGACGAAAAGGCGCAGAGAGGAAATGAAGGCGCAGAGCACAGGGTTGAAAAGAAAGAGAAGGAAGTGGAAAAGGGTTAAGTTTTTTTTTTTTACATAAAAATGGTTAAGTTAAAATAATATTTAACTTTTTTTTTAAATAATAATTTGACTTTAAAATTGGTTTTTAGTTTTTTTATTCAGAAAGGGGCTGTAGTTTAGGAGCTCCCTTTTTAATATTTTGTTTGTAAAATATACTATAATTATCTTGTTTTATAATAGCTTATCACAAATTGTGTTTAGTAGTTCAAAATTTAGATTGCAATTGTTTAACTATTTTTCTTTGAAAAAATAACTTTTTGAATTAAAGAAAAAAACTGAAGAAATAATATTCACAATAATGCGCAAAAGATTTATTTTAAATTTTAAGTAAAAGTATTTAATAATATATACTTAAGAAATATCTAATAGCTAGAATTATCATAATATATAATAGAATGATATATTTAATTTAGTATAATCACGATAATAGCACTTGAGTATTAAATAAGTATATATATATATATATATTAAAATTTTGAAAAAAAATTATATTAAATATCTTTATAATATTAGTAATAGGATATCAAATAAGCATATTGTATTTAATATTTTTTAATTTAATTAACTTTTGAATTCTAATATCAGGTTATGATGAGTCATTCAGATCAATAAGAAACTTCATTATGTTATGATGGGCTTTATAGACCAGTTATTGAGTTGTATTAGGTCTAATAGGCCTTGTACGCAACACAAAGCCTCATTGGGACTAATGCAGCCTTTGAGATCAAGACGAAATCTCATTATGTTACAATGGGCCTTAAAGATCACCATGAAGCCCAACAAGGTTAGATGAGCCACTAAGAACAACATGAAGTATAATGAGGGCTGATAGACATTTGAGGTCAACATGAAGCCTTATTGGACCCGTTGGACATTAAAGATCAACTTAATCTCTCATTGAGTTTGATGTCGTCAAAGGTCGAAATGAAGCTTAATTGGGCTTGATGGGCCTATAAGTTTATTATTGAGTTATATTGGGCCTAACGGGCCTTGTACACAACACGAATGCTCAATGGGTCTATAAGCCTCTAAGATCAACATGAAACCTCATTATGACATCGATCTGCATGTCATCCTTTTGAAGTTCAATTTGGCTGACATTTTGTTTAGTCACATTCCGCGTAACATCGAAATAAACAGATTGAATTGGGTTGATCCACAAAATAGTAGGGCCTAAATTTTTATTGATCAGTGTCTGGAACACCTAAGTCTGAGGCTTTGTAAGAATTTTTGTTGAAGTCAAATAGTTTAAATATAGAATAATAAACTACGACAGCATTCCAATTCCCTTCCAAAGTAAAAAAAATATTTTTGAAAAAATTTGGGACAGAAAATCATTGATAACTCCGTCACTAATTGGGACAGAATGTTATAGCCCGTCACCAATTTGTGACGATTTGCATAATTCCGTCCCTATATTGTGACAGAATTTCAATTCTGTCCCAAAACAAAAATATATATTTTTAATAAAATTTGCGACAGAAATTTATTCGTAACTCTGTCACAAATTGGGATGGAATAATTAAATATTTGCGTCCCCAAAAATTGGCGTCATCCTTCCCTCCAAAATGAATTTTTTAGTTGGGACGGAATTTAATAGTTCGTCACCAATTTGAGACGATTTGCATAACTTCGTCCCTAAATTGAGACAGAATTCCAATTCCGTCCCAAAAAAAAAGGTATTTTTAAAAAAAATTGCGACAGACATTTATTGATGCCTCCGTCACAAATTGGGACGGAATAATTAAAAATTTCCGTCCCCAAAAGTTGGCGCCATCCTTCCCTCCAAAACGAATTTCTTAGTTGGGACGAAATTTTATAGTCCGTCACCAATTTGCGACGATTTTCATATTTTCGTCCCTAAACTGTGACAAAATTACAATTCCGTCCAAAAAAAAAATAGATATTTTTAAAAAAAGTTGCGATAGAAATTTATTGATGCCTCCGTCACAAATTGGGACGGAATAATTAAATATTTCCGTCCCCAAAAGTTGGCGCCATCCTTCCCTCCAAAACAAATTTCTTAGTTGGGACGAAATTTTATAGTCCGTCACCAATTTGCGACGATTTCCATATTTCCGTCCCTAAAC
Organism: Acmispon strigosus; assembly: GCA_030819835.1. Classification (NCBI taxonomy): domain Eukaryota; kingdom Viridiplantae; phylum Streptophyta; class Magnoliopsida; order Fabales; family Fabaceae; genus Acmispon; species Acmispon strigosus. The sequence continues at coordinate 55,566,803 of JAUAMA010000004.1, read as the reverse complement.
TGTGACAGAATTACAATTCTGTCCTAAAAAAAATAGATATTTTTAAAGAACATTGCGACAGACATTTATTGATGCCTCCGTCACAAATTGGGATGGAATAATTAAATATTTCCGTCCCCAAAAGTTGGCGCCATCCTTCCCTCCAAAACGAATTTCTTAGTTGGGACGGAATTTTATAGTTCGTCACCAATTTGCGACGATTTCCATATTTCCGTCCCTAAACTGTGACAGAATTATAATTCCGTCTCAAAATGTTGAATTAATTTTTCAAAATGCCTTTGCGACGATAAAGTGTCGCAAAGTCCGTCCCAATTTAATTATTTTGGGACGGAAATTTTTTCCGTCGCAAAATTCCGTCCTAAATTGAGTATTTTCTAGTAGTGCATGATATGAATATTAAAGATTTGAACAAATTTACTTCCATAAAAAATATTTATGTTATACCTAGATAAATATTAGAATAGTGACAGTTCTACTTGAATTAGGAATAATCATTTCATATTTTTGTTTCCACCAAAACTTTCATTTAAAATAATATAAATAAAGTGTTGCTAACACTTTTCTTAAATTATTTTTATTCATCTGAAAATAACTATTCCATGCGTCTCAAATTATAAGACCATTTAGAGACAAACTTGACATCTCAAATTATAAGACTTGTTCTAGATTTTAGAAAAAAAAATAAACTTTTCACTTTTTACCCCTTGCATTCATTATGTTTTCAATTCTAAAACTTTAATTATCACCTCTATTAATTACTTCTCTTTCATGTTTCTCAACTCACCTTTAATATATCAAATATTAACATAAGGGCGTATATGGAATATTTGTAAAAAAATAGCAAAACTAATATATTAATTAGTTTATTACATATTTTTCTTAATAACCGTAATTGTCTGAACAAATCGTTATAATTTTGGACGGGGGAGTATAACTTAAGTGTAGTTTTCTTTAAAATCTATTAGCTTTGCATATTAAGGTGAGAGGTAATACCGAAAAAAAAACTTAAGTGTAGTTTTCTTGAAAATCTATTAGCTTGGCATATTAAGGTGAGAGGTAATACCAACAAAAAAAAAAAATCTAGGTGAGAAGTTATTAAAAAATAACAGCTTTTACAAAAAGAGATAACTATTTAGGGTGGCTATTAGGGTGCACTTACAGTCTAAGTGGTGCACCTTGCACCACTCTAAATGACCTGCTACAGCAGGTTTTTTTACCTGATATTTAAAAAGATTTAAAATAATAATAATTAGTTAATTACATTTTTACCTTTTTTTTTAAAAAAATGTAAAAATGAATTATAAAAATAAGATTAAAAGAGAGAAAGGGGTTTATAGTAATTAACAAATTAAAATTATAATAAATTATAAAAATAAAATAAATGTAGAACCGGTTACTTATCTGGACACTTGGCATGATCTTACTAGTCAAAAGCTTGTGGTGCACGGTGCACTACTTAATTTGTAGTTCATCTTAGACAACACCACTATTTAGAGTGTATATCATAATAGATTTTTTCAGTGTCTCGGAAAATTGAATTTGACATACTTAAAGAGAAAACGTGAAAGCATGTGAATTTGTATTTATGTTATTCACTTGATGTAACAGTTATTCAAACACAGTACACTATTTTGATATGCATTGAGATTACCGGGCTTCATCCTTTTCCTCTATCCCACACTCACAATCTTAAAACCTTTTCCTTTAAAAAGAAATATTAATTTTTCAAAAGTAAAATAATCAAACAAATATTAAAAAAACTCTCAGAAGGAGTTTTTGTTTAAACACATTTCTCATAACGACTTTTGAAGGAATGGAAGATAGACATGAGCCTATGGGTGGGATCCACACTTGTTAATCCTTTTGAGGACACTTGAACTTCACTTTTTGCCAAAATCTTCATGGCGGCTGCTTCTATGTCCCAATCTTTAGTGGCAAGTTGAACTTAAGAATACTTATTTTACTGTTCTTCACTGGTAAAATATTCTAAAATATTTATATTTCGATATCCATTAATATACTCATATAACTAGTGCGCACTATAAGGCAAAAAAATTATCATAAATCTTCATAAAAATCAGTTTACATTGTATTACTCACCACATATTATTAACATGTTTTTTTTCCGTTCATTGGTGCATGCTCTGGACATACTTAACGTATATCACATTTTATGGTCAATTATTTAATATACTTGATACAAGTAATTTCGCTGAAGAAATTAGTTATGGTTATCAACATAAGGACATCAAACTTTATCATCTGTACATGTATTAATTTTACACGTGTCAAATTAATAATAAAAAATTGAAAAGCATAATGATCACGATCTACATAGATTGCTTCCAAAAATAGAAACAAGACACATGGTGGATGGAAACAAAAAACAAGTTGGTAGGATGAAAGCGACTTTGGAATGGAAAAGCGGGTAAGATAACACCAACCAAACTGGATGAGGCTGCCATGCAATGCCATGTCACAATTTCATTTAATATTAATTAAAATTATTATTTGTGTGGCACACGCTTTTACAGTGAATAATAATAATAATAAAATCACCATTCAAATCGTAACCTTTTCTTTCTAAACTAACCATAACTCCTTCTATTCTTGACTCAGTTTCGTTTCATCAACTTCAATTTCATTAGAGAAATAGGGAAGGGGAAAATGGAAAGGGTGTTTTCAGTGGAAGAGATAACGGAGGAGTATTGGTCTGCGCCGGGGAGGGATGAACCGGGAAAGTCCGCTTCAAAGATGAACCGGAGCGCTTCAGAGTGGGCATTCCAGGAGTTTCTCAAGGAAGCTTCTTCTGTGGCGGGGGTTGCAGCACAACAACAACAACAACCTTCTTCTTCTTCACCATCTTCCTCTTCTTCATCTTCAATGGTTGATGTCAAACTCAAAAACGATCCAAGCCTCCCTGCTCCTCTTGATTCTGAGGATTACCATGCTATCCTCAAGACCAAGCTCAATCTCGCCTGCGCCGCCGTCGCTATGACTCGGGTATGCTTTGCTTCATGATTTTTGTGTTTCACCTTTTGAGTTTCAAGCTAAAAATTTCACCTTTCATATGTAGTATGCTTTCTGGGTTTGGAGCAACTAAATGTTTTCCAGTTCTTGGAGTTTCATTTTATTTATATATATATATAAGGAAAATGCGTTCAGCTATTCTTCGACAGTTCAACTTTACCTTCTAGCCCACAACCTGTTTGGTTTAATGCTTCGTCTAAAATCAATCAAAATGATAGATTTTTGCAAAGAAATTTTAATAATTTACTTGTTACATTGATAGTGTGATTTAGGCAGTAGTCTTCTGTATTAAATCGATGTATTAATTAATACATTAACCTCAGTGATCCTTGAGTTACCTATGATCACTGACATCTGTCTGGTGTAGCCTGAGACTAGTTTTATGCTACTTAGATTGTTAACTAGAGAATCATAAACCCTTCATAGCGAAAAAATTTAAGCAGAAAACAAATCTATTAAGCACGGACTCCGACACCGACACGGACAATGAAGTGTTACACACGGAAAGCACCGCCATCAGCAACGTGAATTTCTGTATTTCATTGTTTTTCCCCCTTCCATATAAGATGTTATATCCAAGTACTTTAGTTTAAGTAGTGCCTACTCTCCATCACATTTTATTTTTGGCTTTCTGTATTATTCACAGTTGGATTCTCATTCGTGATCTATAACTAATACCTGGTTTAAATACCAGGTTACAGTTCCCCCATTTTTGTCATGTCTTTCCGATTAGTAATTGAACAAGTATCTAACGTTTTATTCTACTCATGGCCATAGGGATCTTTGGTCAAATCTCAAGACCCTGCCACTTTCCCTGACAATGGATCACAGGCATCTAATCCTTCTGAAATTGGATCTGGGGCTACTCTAAAAGGTTCGGTTCCATATATAAATTTGGGTGTGTTCATGAGTTTCATTATGCATGTGAATATATATGAAATCATGGAAGTTCCGTTGAAGGAAGTTGATCACATTTGGAAGGTAAATTTAATGATAGTAAAGGCTCAGTGAGTAAAGGTGAATGCGGAATGTATAATAAGTGTACAATTTTTAATTTTTAATGCTTTAGGGGTTTAATTATTTCTCTCCTATAGCAAAAAAGTTATATTTGTATTTCTATTTTGTATATAGAATCTGGCCCTTCTGGAAATGATGCATCAAAATTACAAAATAAAGACGTGAAAGTAGCAGTTGGGGTTCCTTCCATGCAAATGAAACCTGTTGTTGCAATCAGGTCAACAACAAGTGGATCATCAAAAGAACTGTCAGATGATGAGGAGGGAGAAATTAATATGACTGGAAACATGAAACCTGCTGATGCAAAAAGAGTAAGGAGGTAACAATAGTCTCGAAATTAACTGTGTTTGGCATAGACAACGTTAATGCTTCCCTAATCATATTTGATGATTAACGTGAAGCTGACGGATCCAAAAACCTTACATATAAAAATTAGAAAACATTATATCCAAAGATTTTTTCTTTACATTCTTTCCTTTATGAGAAAACATTAATTTTATTGAATTCAGGTACAAGTTGTGCCTTGTTTGATTTAATGCCTAAGGACTTTGTCTTTCAGGATGCTTTCTAATAGAGAGTCTGCTAGACGCTCAAGGAGAAGAAAGCAGGCTCATTTAACCGAGCTTGAGACACAGGTGTGCATGTTTCTTCTAGATCCAACTTCTTCTGCCCTCTCCTCTCTTTTTCTCCATGTTAGTTTTTCAAATAAATAATGTATATTTTCTGACCTAAGATTCCATTGTTAGGTCTCTCAATTAAGAGGTGAAAACTCTTCATTGTTGAAGCGCTTAACTGATGTGAGCCAGAAATATAGTAATACTGCTGTTGACAACAGAGTACTAAAAGCTGATGTTGAAACATTAAGAGCAAAGGTAAATTACTTGCTCTAAGTATTTTCTTATACAAGGCTTGTTAACTGAAACCTGTTATAAGTTACCTACTAGCTCTTGCTAGTTAGTTCCCAAGAATTGTGTTAGAAGTATAATATTAAACCATTCATGTGTCTTCACCCATCAACTTAAGCTTTTGGGATAGTTTGCTCATTACATGGTATCTAAGGCACTATGTCCAAGTGGACTAGAGTTCGGTCCTTGTTGCCCTCAACACTTTCTAATAAAAAGTTGAATTTAAGCAAAAGCAAAAGGTAGGTCAGTTTATGCATTGTTCACAATTCAAGCCCAATGAACTATTGTGTGAGGAGGCGTGTTAAAAGTAAGACCATTCATGTGTCTTCACCAACAGTTTGAGTTTTTGGAATAGTTGGTTCATGATAGAAAGGAAATTGACATTGATTCATGTGTATTGACAATGACCTCACATGTTTATCATTTCTCTCCATGCTGTTCTCTTTTTCAGGTGAAGATGGCTGAAGAGACAGTCAAAAGAATTACAGGGTTGAATCCAATGTTCAATTCCATGGCTGAGATATCATCAATGGGACTGCCATTGTTTGATGAAAGCCCTTCTGAGGCATCAGCTGATGCATCTGTTCCAGTGCAAGAAGACCCAAATCATCACCTATGTCAACCCACTTCTAGTAATCTTGTGTCCAGTCATGATCTGAGAGTCAGCAATGGATTGGGAGGCATTTCTTCAGTTGAAAATGTGCAGCAGAACAGTGCAGCAGCAGTGGTAAGTGGGAACAAGATGGGGAGAACAAGTTCCCTGCCAAGGGTGGCTAGCTTGGAACATCTTCAGAAGCGGATTCGCAGTGGTGCTGATTCATGTGGACCTCCAAATAATGGAGAACAGTAATATTATAGAATAGCTGAATCAAATTATTCCTTCATACTGACGTCAGAATCAATTGTGGAAAGAAGTTTCTGTGAGTAGTTTTTGGGTGTCAGAATTGATTCTAAGGAAATACAAGTTGATCCAAACATGATATAAATTAGTTTAGAACTTTTAGTTCTGCTACTTGTAAATAAAGGCCAATTCTTGTTGACTATATTGTAAATCAATCTCATGTTACATAATCTTGATTCAGAGTGTTCACCTGGATTTCTTTCCTGCTTTCATTTTTTGTCAATTGTTTTAATCGATGTCAGAGGTGTAACATGGACTAGTTAGATATGATTAGGACAAAAATGAGTCTTGCTGATAGAGTTAGCTTCCTTATCCAACATGGATATTGTTTGCTTGATTTACTTGTGTTCTTGTCAGGCTTAGTGGCATGCATACAGTAATATGGTGCTTTCAATGATGAGGACACTGATTTGTTCTCTAAACTGCAATTAATAGAACCAAGAATGTCCTCAAGAATCAAACATTCATAGAATCTATGTTCTAGTTGACATCATCATGCATAGGTTAAATTATGTGGAAACTAGGATGGACTTTATTTTTTACTACTGTGGTTCAAGGATTATTTTGGACAATGTCTTTTCCTCTCCCCTACCTTCTCCCTCTCACCCCGATCCCAACCTACAATCAGTCCACCACCGCTGCCGCCGTCATCTCTTCTCCTCCTTCTCCAACTGCTGCCTCCACAACCACCACTCAGCTCCCACCCAACCACCACTCAACACCACCATCACCAAACACCTCCCAACACCACCATCGAAATCCCCAAACCAGAGGAACCTAGATCTGAGCTATTTCCACCACTTTGGTTTTTTTTTTTTTTTTATATAAAAAAAAGGGAGCAAAATTAGCCTAATATGATCAAAATTCCAACATTGTAACAAGTTGTAGAAAAGCCATCATGATGAGAACAAATTCCCCAGACAGCTTAAGAAAAGAGCACAACTCAACAGTGAAAATTCCAGGGAAATTGCAAGCTCAATTCCTGTTTCTGACATGCCACCCATCATCAAATGCTTTGCATTATTCTCACCAACAAATACCACCCCTGCTGCTACCAATACAGTCCCGCAGAGAAAATAGTAGCTACCAAGTTTACTCTGCTATCCTTCCCCTACATCATCAGTGACCCAAAGAGCAGTGCCAAAAAGAAAAAGCTAGATCTGCACCATTGAACCCAGAGGAACCCATATCTGAGCTATCTCTATCACTTTGGTTGGGACCTGCACCACAACCTAGAGAAACAATATGAGTTTCCTCAAAACGTTTTTCTCACGGGAGAAGAAGGTGGCTCGTAGTGGTCCGCGGCGGTGGCGATGGCCGGATCATCGTGCTGGAAATTGCAGAGAAAAAATTTATTTTTTTATGTTGTGGGCATTTACATTTTTACTCTTTTACATCTAATTTAATCCTAATCACCCATTTAAGAAATATTATTAGATTCCATGATTTCTACAGTCGTCAACAAAAAAAACCATCCTAGTTTCCACGTTAAATTAATTCTATTTGCCACATAAACATTAGTATTTAAACATTTAAAAGTTCATTTAGCTCTTTTTTTTTGGTCTTTTAGTTCATTTAGCTCTACTAGCCTTGTCTATTTAAATATTTAAAAATAATACAAGATTTTTTTACTATTTCCATTATTATTATTATTATTATATTACGTTTTTGTTATAATATATCAAAATTGTGTATTTCTTGACTTGTTTGAAGATGCTAAACAAGCACGTCTATATAATTTGGAAAATATATTAGATTCACAATTTGAATTAGTCAGCCTAATCCAGCATATCGTGGTTCCTAACCTCACATATTTTTGGTCTATATAGAAAAGTGAATTTTATGTCTTGATTTAAGTTCATGCATGTATGATAAATTTTAGGCATTAATTTTGGTACCATCCATCTACATTTTCCCACCATGTAAATTTACAACATTTATAAATGTGGCAAACATTTGCATAAGAGCGGAAATAAACCCTAAACATTTACACACCGCATTTATAAATGCAGATAAATGAAAAAATGAGAATGATACAAAAATGCAAATAGGTGGTGTCGAACTAACACCCTGAAATTTTCAGTTAAAAAAAAAAAACACCCTATAATTTCCTTCGCAACGAGTTGACTGGTTTTTGTGACGGAAATGTTTTCCGTCGCAAACGATCAATATATATACTAAGTGTTATTTTTCGGTAAAAAGAAAAACATCTTAGCCGCAAGAATAGGCAATCGAGATGGAGATGATGATGATGAGCTGTGGTTCGTTTCCGTCTTCTTCTTGTTCGATCCCAATTGCAGCAAGACCCTCTCTTAACCACACCCTCGGTTTCTCTTCCTCTTCTTCTTTTCGTTCCATTGCTAGGATACCAGCCGCCACCACTCCACGACGGAGAAACAAGGGTACTGCTCGTCTCACTTGCAACGCCTTGTTTGGCCTCGGCGTCCCCGAACTCGTCGTCATCGCCGGAGTGGCTGCCCTCGTTTTCGGACCCAGGAAGTTGCCTGAAGTGGGTCGCAGCATCGGCAAAACTGTCAAGAGCTTCCAACAGGTGAATGAATTTGAATTAACATTTTGCTTCTTGAGAAGTTCATACTTGTAATTCAGTATAGAGGGTCGTTGAATAGTTGCTAAAGGTGCTTTTTTTCCTTGCATTTTTTCGTGATTTGCATTCAATGTGTATAGGGTTTTCTCTATTCAATAAGCACCACATTAAGCTCTTTCAGTTGCAAGCACAGCCTTCATCATTTTGCATGCTTCTTTACCCTCCTTTTGCCTACTGCTTTAACCAGCTTCCAATTTAGTGGCTCAAAGTGAGAACTAGGCTGAGGACTTATTCCCTGTTTTGCATGAACTTCATCAAGGAATTCCAGAAGAAGACTAGCATCTTAGGCCCCTACTGGCTTAGTAGCTCAAATGTAACTAAAAAGCTTAAACTCTGTATTGGAGTCACTTTGTAGCCTTTGTTTTGCGGAAAAAAGATGTAGCTATAAGCATTTCAAAGTATTGTTCTATGTCTTGAATTTATGATAGAGCGTGAAGATTGTAGGAATTTTTTTTGTAGTAGCACTGGGAAAGTTGTGGTGTTGGGTTATTTTTTGGACAGCTGTGAGTAGTCCTATATGAGATTTTGGACAGGCTCTTATACCATCTTGAATTTCAGCTAAGTCTAACTCTGCCAAGAGCTAACTCATAATGTGATTGTCCAAGAATACTATTTTGGTTATATCTCTAGTCGATTCTCAACACTATGTTTGAATTTCAAGATGGTCATGATCTTGAGATAGAACCAAACAAAAGATCAAGTATAGGACAGAACTCTTCGAATTTGTTATTTAATAAACTGATGGTTAACTTTTTGTTCATCAGAATCACCACATCCATCTTTTTCCTTTTCATGATAGCTCTTTTCTCGAGTCCTTTCTGTCCCTCTACCCCTGCCTTTTATCCTTTCTTCTCCTTCTACACCTCAACTATTTGTGCTGTGGATGGGCCACCAAACAATAGACAGAACAAAAGCGTGTGCTCCGACTTAGATACTTGTGTTGTTCTATTTTGCTTTTAGTGTACCTTAATGTGCATCAAATGTGCTTAATATACCTCTCACTGGACTTTTATGCGCATATGGTTTAACTGTTATTGTCCCTGCAGTCTCATGGGTTGAAGGCTTGTATTTGTAAGATGAAAATGTCATATGGTGCTTTTGTATTCCTCAGCTTTTGTGTTAACATGTAATCATCCCCTAATATCCTAGTATCCGCTTATTTGGATAAATTCACTACTAAATAAGCACTGTTCATGCTCTCAAGCTGGCAAATTTTTGGGTTCTATCATTGACTTTAGTGTGAATCAGTGAATGCTATGTTGTTATCTACTTGCTGTTATATATTTTCCTGATTGCTTATATGCTTATTTAGTATTTACTATATTATGCAAATCTTATAGGCAGCAAAGGAATTCGAGTCCGAGCTTAAAAAGGAACCTGATTCCACTGGAGGAGGGCCATCTGAGAAACCTGTTGCTTTGAGCGAACAGGAGAAGCAAGACACCGAGGTAGAGGTTTCTAGTTCTAAGGAGAGCGTATGACATTTGTAGAACTTATGATAAGATATTAGTAGGTATCAAATTTTACCCTGACATTATGCATTTAAAGTAAACCACTTTTCTCTAAGTGAAATCTGTTAATTTAGGATTTATGTCTCCCATCAGTTAAATCACGACCAAGATTTAAGATAAAAGATTGATGTATTGGCTGGCAGACATGGATGGATGTTGCCCATACGAGAAAATAATGGGAGTGAAGGATACTATCTGGGTTTCACCGTTGAAGATTTTAATCATTTTTCTTCAAATATGAGGACGTAGCCATGTTGATATCAGTATTAAACTCGCCTTTGACCGCTTGTGGATAGAAAAGAGATGTATAGGAAATAAAATGAGGAAGGAAGTTATCACCTTCTAATTTACTCCTTTAAGAAAACAAGTGGGAGAAGAGAGCGTATATTGCGAAATTACTTTTGTATCCATATGCAGTAACTTAATTTAAAAAGTAAAAATTGGTCTTTTGATCCAAATAAAAAGGTGTATGTTGCTAATGTACTCCTAAAAAATGAGTGGGAGTGCATTAGCATTCCCATAATATATATATATATATATATATATATATATATATATTTATTTATTTATTTATAAAATCGAGTTTGACATATTTAAAACTGGTTTTTTTAATATACTTTAGTTCGTTATTTTTAAATTTGTTTGCATATTTACACATAAGTTTTTCTATTATGGAACGGGCCTTAACTTTCCTATCAAAAGCAGGGGATTTTAATAGAAAATGTTGTCTAACAAAAGTACTCATCCTCATGTTTGGGAACTTAAAAATTGTATTTTAAACATAAATTTATTTTAAATTTCTCTCCTCCTCCCATAAACCAAACACAAATTATTTTCCAAATGTAACCAAAAAAGCCAAACACAAAAATGGTTATTTCCCTTTTTGTCCTCTTAAACAAACATAATAACAAGAATTAAAATACAACCATAAAGTATTTATTGATTCTTAAAAAAATACGCAATTATTAATTTATTTATTTTCCATAAAATGAAAATTCAAATGTATTCACGTGACTTTAGCATTTGATAAGTGGAAACTTAGCAAGTAGTCCAAAGGTTAATGAATTATTTCAACTCAACTAAAAATAATCATTTCACAATAAAGGTTAGAGTGTCGCAGGAAGTGTAATAAAATAGATAAGCTAAAATATCAAATGAGAATATGGAGGTAGTGAGGGAGGTGTCCTTTAGCTTGAAAAAAAAGTGGATAAAAAACAATCTCAAGTGGCGAAAATGTGAGTTATAACGGTGGTCTTCAGTTTATAACATGTTTCAAAATCCTTCTATAAATGACTTGAAAACAAAAAAAACTATTTTGGGAGAAACTTTTATAAGCAGTTTCTAGATATCATTATGAGAAAGAAAAAAAAATTGATTCAAATTGTTTCCCGCAGCTTTTTCAATAGTCAGAACCAGTTGGCCAAAATAACAATGTCTGAACCATGATACGACGAAGAACATGACAGATAAAAGAAGATACAGTACATCAAAGCAAAGGCGGATAACAAAGAGCATCCCTAAGGGCAAGATGAATTTAAAATCTTGCTAGTGTTTGTTGTGTATAGAAGGATAATATCATAACAAAATTCCTTTACCAATCTATTCATTTGATATGTAATCTGTACAACAAAAGCCACCACCCAAGAAGTTAAAACAGTGACACTACATCATCAGCAAACTATTGTACAACCTATTTTGAATCTTAGTGATCTGAGAAACGCCAAATACTCATTATAGATATTCGTTAATAATCTAAAATTGGTGGCTGCAAATCTAAGCTTGACTGTCAAATGTCAATTTACTAAGATTTTATCAAAATCGTCCCTAATCACCTATGCACCTTTCTCCATTACAGTAAAGCTAACTCCAACAAGACACTGTTTCATACCATAGTACACTAATATGAACATTGACAGAACTAACCCAAAATATAACCACTGCTGCGCTAGTAAAACAATCACGTTGCTCCGGAGCTGACTGTGATCCCACTACCATCTCTTAGCCCTTGAATGCACATATGCAGATTTCTTTGCACACTATCTGCAACCAATTTCAACCTACCTTGACTTGCATCTGCTGAGGTCCCATTAACCTCCACTGTTCGTGCCACCTTCTGTTTGCATTTCTCCCAATCATCGGCACGCAACCAACAGGCTCTACCACCATGGCTACCACTCATATCAAGAAAGGAGACATTAGGACTTTCGCCAAACGAGTACCTCAACCTTACTGAAACACAGTAGGGCAACCAAGCAGCGCCACCAGCAGCATTGACATGAGGGATGTGAGCAGAATCGAGAACAACAGTAAGTGCAAAATCAACAGAATTATGCAGGCGATCATAATGGATATTGCTTTTAAATGCAGATGAGCTCTTTGAGTTCTGATCCACACTCAACCCAGCATGATTTTCAAGACATAGTTCAATTCGTGGCTTTTGAGCTGAAACAGCATCTCCAACTTGTGTCTGGGATAATCCTTTTCTCCAAGCAATTAATTTCAAGAATTCTCTAAGAACCGATACAGGTAAGGTGAGCATTGTTATGAATGATGCAACACAAGAAGCATCATAGGGCTCAGATGCCACACGACGGCTGAAGTAGTCACAGATTTCACTTATTTCAGATGGACTCAATTCCTCTGGCGCGGGATTAGTGTTTTGTTGTGGTTGCTGCTGCTGTTGTTGGTGAAAGCGTTTTACACTTAACACCTGAAGAAGAAGCTGAACTCTGTGGACACTAACAGCAAATACATATCCCCTGCAGATGGATAAAAAGATAGCATTGCTGTTCAGTGTCCCTAGTAATTGGGATAAAACTAGCAAATATATTAAGTATTAACACAAAAGCCTGAGAGATGCTAGCTGATAAATTTTTCTTTTTCAAACTTAATTACAACTTTAGTCCTAGTTTATGAAATTTGACTTAGGTTCCTCTAAATCCAATTGCAAAGTACTATTGTGCTACTGCTTTTGCAACCATAGCGTTAAACTTGATTCCTTCTGTGCACCATCACTATTGTCCCACTTAGCTACATTTGTAATGACATAGCTAACAACATTCAATGGGTACAATAAAAGACAAACTCTCCCAGAGCCCCCCAGGAATTGATCATTTTGATGAAGCAAAGACGGTGAGCAAAAATGAACCATGAGCAAAAACAGTGCCCCTAAAAACAGGTGGTTAGCAGGAGGGCATAATTTTTCAACAACTTAAAAACCAGAGGTTGTAATTTAAACTTTGGAGAGCAAAATTAAACTTCAAAAACTAAAGGATCAAAATGTAATTAAGCTTTTTTTGTGCCAACCATAGCTATAATAAGTCATAAATAAAGTATTAATATGCTTAATATTCATTAACACGAAAAATTAATTAAATCTATCATGTTCAAAATAAGTAAAAATAAGATACTATGATAATATGGCATTTTATTTTATATCCATATCCAAAAATAAAAAAATATTATTAAAGACCGCACCTAGACTAAAAAAAATTATAGCAGACAGATGTTGAAAACAAAAAGTTTCAAAAATAAAAAGTGGGTAGCACAGCAGGAGAGGGGGAAAGTTACTTACCCAACAAAAAAACGCAAAGCAGGCTGCTCCGGGTCCAAGTTCAAGAGTGCACCTTCATTTTCCTTCAAAATGGTCCCAAGGATCTCTTTCAAAAGATCTGGTAATTGAGCAAAAAGCCATAGCACTCCTAGATACTTGAGAATACCTCTCAAAACCTTCTTGAGAGCAACAAGAGGAACCCAACCACCTCCATATCCTCCATCATCACCAAGGCCAATAATGGCTGTGTTCAGCTCGCCTCTGACATGGGCTGGAACAACTGTTCCAGGTGCCCTACGTAGAGAAACTGGTGATGTCATCAAAGCTAAATTTGAAGAGCCTGCTAAAGCATTTCCCACTCGGTTTAAACTAGCTATTTGGTTTCCTGTCCTAGACATTGCAGCAGAAGCAGGCAGGTTTATTCTATTTCCATTTGCAGTAATCAACTGGGACCCAGAATTAGAGTTTGGATTATTAGAATTTGCCACCCCACTTGCCTGTTGTCCAGTAAAACTAGGATCTAATCCATTCAATTCCTGGGCAACATGCTCCATGATAAAAGGCCGAAACTGGGGGCATGGTAATGATCCTCCAGAAGGAGGACCCTCTTTAGGCGGTGTTGCAGGCTGCAACCACACTTGATCTCCTGCAAAGCAACGCATGTCAACTGCAAACTGTTTTCTGTACATGATTCGTATCCAATAGGGACCACGAAGCACAACAGAGACATCGATGGGCAAAAGTGAACTTGGAACAATGCCTGGGCCACCACGCCCAGCAGCAGCTAACATTGAAAGGGTTTGGTTAGCGAGACCGCTACCAGGAGACATGACAGTACTTGGCCCGGGACCAGAAGTAGGCTGACCAGCATTCGTTGTTGAATTACCCAGCATAAGTCCTTGTGATGGCACATAATTACCCTGTTTAGGGAGAGAAGAAAGGGCAGCTGCGACCCCCGGAACAGGGCCAGCTCGTGCTGGTCTGGTTGCAGCTGCAAGAGCATGCAAGGGCCCCGTAGTCAGCCGAATACAATCCAAAAGCGATGAAACTTCTGCTCCATTTATGAAATCTTCTAGAAACTGTACACAATAAAAAGCATCTACTATAGTAAATGTATAGGCTCAAGATTTTTTCTTAGGATTGGGGAGGGGAATTATCCAGGACAATATTTTATATATCTACACAAAAGACAACAAAGTAACTAGTTTCTTATCATCACTGAAATATCAGAGGGAAAAAATGACATCAAGAATCACCAGCCATACATCAGCAGAAATAACCAAAGCAATTAAGCAAATCGAATGCTTTTTTTTTACTTCATACTGCATGATCAGAAGAACAAGCAATTGAAGATCTTCCATGGTAGTTTCACCCAAAGGTAGAATAAATAATTGGAGTGAAATGGAGGTACTAGCTACAGGACAACAATAACTTTGCTGTAAACCTGCACTGTCTTTATTAATTCTTGGGGGGGGGGGGGACAGTTTGAATTCAACAATCACGACTCGATAATGTAGCATTACGCTGTTCTAATTTGACATAATGCAAAGCACGGCAGAAAAATATGCGTCTACTAACGCCAAAATAATGAAATGGGGAAAAAAAGAACAAGAAACCAAGAGAACAGTTGGAGAGAAATAAACAAACCTTGGTATGAGGCCAAAGTTGATCAGGAGATACATGCATTGTGCAACCCTCTTTACCAGATTCCCACTCAACAACAAAACGTGCAAGGACACCTGTTGAACCAAAGCTAAACCACAAGCTCATCAGCCCAACTGCCTCAATTCTAAATGTTCTTCTCATTTGTTCTGATAGTTTGTCTGCAGTATCTGAAGCAACCTTCGCACCAGATATTTTGGCAGCAGAACTAGTAACGAGCTCTTCTGATTTCTCATCTGCTCTTATACCAAGCAATTTCCGCATGCCAAGGGCAAATGTTCTTGCATTGGCAAGCCTTTGGATATCAGCTACTAATTTCTTTATACTATCTACCTCAACAGATTGATAACTCAGGACTACACCATCTGGATCATAATGTATATGTGAATCTATGTCGGATGTATTAGCAATTCGAACACCTGAACCCCATGGTGTACTACTGCTCCCTTTCTGAAGCTCCCATAAATCCATGAAGTGCTGGTCATTTATTTTAACATCCCAATACATGCAACCAGGTCTGCCAAGTCGCAAGCATATATGCTGCCAGGAATCACCTCTAGCAAATGGAAGCCGGAACCAAATGTTAGAGGACGCGCTTCCTAAACTCACTTCTTCAACATAGGAGATGTCTAATGCATCCATCTGGCTGGTTAGCCTAGCATGTTTAATGCAGAGAGAACAATGCCTGACCACATGGAGAAGAGCTGCTATATAAATGCTAGATGGAACATTCCCTTTATTTGCATCTGCAATTAAACTGCCATAACTATATCCTTCAGCTTTAATTATCATTTCTGTGGACATAACACCTTGTGGTAAAGATAGTTGACAGTCGGATGAATCTGAAATCTTTCTTCTCTTGCATATTACTGGGTTCTTTTCAAGACCTTGGAGAGATGGAATCAAATTCAACATATCTGAAGCTGTTCGTTTTCGAGATTTTTTATCATGTTCCGAGATAAAATCTTCACTAGTGCCATAGCCAACTGTGGATTCCAGTGCCTGGGCTGTAAAGATTCATTTTGCTAGTCATGCATGGTTTGTGATGAGAAGAAAAAAATATAATGGCATGCAAATGCTCCACATAATAAAGAACAAGACCCAAGGAAAGAATCTTACATACGGGAGTCGTAGCACAAGAACTAGATCCAGCAGCCTTGAACGATTCAACTTGAGGTCCATTCGGTACGGACATTCGAGAACTAGTCGGCAGAGGAGGAGATAATAGCCGAGATGACCGAGTTCTAGACAAAGCATCATTAGAAGTATCATTCAACACTCTTAGCTGATCTTCATCCATTGCAGTAGAGGAACTAATGTCAACTGAATGCGGAGATTTAAGAGAAGCCAAATCCTGTTCAGACTTTGAAGCAGATAGCTTTTTCCCAGTAGTAGTGACCCTTCCCTGTCCAGTGGGGATTGAGCCAACAGAGCTGGATTGAACTGGGCCCTTCACACTGCCTGATGAGAACAAGGAACCACTATAGTGGGTGGTAACACCAGATGAATTAGTTACATTATTAACCTGTGATATCTGCATGCCGCCTTCCCATTTTGGAGATGAATTTCTAGCCTTTAAACTATGGAAATCCATTGTGCCAGCACCATAATGAGAAGGAAGGGATGGATTCAAGGGTGAAGAAAGATTTTGAACAGAGAATGGAGGTGCAGAAGACCCTTTCTCAAGTCCAAACACTTCATCAACAAGTGATGAAAAACCTGATGGATGATGGCCTCTTGCAATCTGTATAGAATGTTCAAGGCGAATATCAGAACAAAATTCAAGTCCAGATGTTTGATTTGGACAAGCATTCGGCAAAACAGAGCGTAATTTTCCCCAGTCAACCAGGCTTGAATTCATTTCATCTTCAAGCACCTGCATTTGTCCTATATCAATTTTCTTGACCCGTAGCACCTGACTAAGGTCACCAAATAAATTATCTTTTCCAGAGGGGTCTGGCTGAGTCTCTAACAACTTGAACAAGGGTTTAAAATCCTTATCAAGTTGCATCAGCAGGAAGTAAGAGCTTCCACATTCTGGAAACCCCATCATTAGCATAGCTGAACCAGTTGATATGCTCTTGGGCAGTTTAACTGTATTCAATCCATGCTCATATACCTGCAAGAGTGCCCCATAGGTCTTAGGGAAGCAGTCATCTGAATATAATAAACAAAAATACAGTCCAAAACTAATTCAGGACATTTTCTTCGAGCAGAAGTGTCCATAGTCCTTAGGTCTTTAGGAAGCCAAAATTTGAATAATAAACTCAAATACAGTCCAAAACTAATTTAGAAAATTTTCTTTGTGCAATAGAGGAGAGAGAATGAAAGAGGAAAATATACCTTAAGGCCTAAAACCCGTCCAATAGAAGCAAATAGGTGCAATAAACTTTTGCTTCTCAGGCTTATGAAGACCTCAGCTGCAGACATAGATCCCTGATTTAAAGCCTCTTCACATTCTAACAAAGCAGAAGAAGCAACTACATTTTGGGATGATTGAAGAAGAAATCGGCCATTCCTGAATAACAAAACAGAGGGATTGATTTAAAAAACCCTAATTGAAATGCAATTGATTGAGAAAATGCCAGCAAGTAAAGTAAGGTACCTGATATTAATCCCAAGAGTAAAACACGAAGAGCCATAGGCACGCACATGCAATACCTCGTGCCCCTCAGATTCCTTGCTGTAGCACTTATCATCCTTCTACATACAACAGAAGCAGAAGATCTTTATTATAAATCCCATGCAAGATTGAGTGGAAGGAAGTATTTTATAAGATCACACACAGAAATCCATAAGGTATCAGGAATGAAACCATGTAAGTGCAACTGCAGTTTGCATGATGCATAGTAAAATGTAAAATTAGGGGTCAAAAGTATTTCAGTGAAAAACAGATGCACATCAACCTAGTAAACCCTAAATTTTGGGCAGAAAATGCACAAAGAAGATGACTATAGTTATGGCCAGAACTGGTGGTTCATTTACCTTAACCAACAGAAATCATTATTATCCAAAATTTACTATTCAGCAACTAAGGTTTATCAAGCATAGAACGTACACATATAAATATCAAGTCAATACTTAATACCACATGGGTAGAAAAAATATATGGATATGACTACCAGGATATGGAAAATTCTTATGAACTCATGATATTATATGGCCTAGTTATGTTAATTGCATAATATTTACACAGAGACATTGATATTTTGATTTATACATAACCATAATAGTAGATGATGGTCACTATTTATAAAACGATACTTGTGACTACAGTAAAAAAAGCATAGACACATCACATCTCTTTCCTTGTCCATATCAAAAAAAAATAAAAAAATCCCTATAAGCATGCCACTAAAATTACACAATTATTGTGGCATGCTTTATCCACCATTTTCATCTCCCCTGTTTCCTTTATCCAGAAACACATAGCTTCAACTGTGGTTCACCAAGAGAAAACTCTGCAAGTTCAATGAGCCCACCACCATCAAGTGGATCATGTGCATCTCCACTAATATTTTAC
Organism: Acmispon strigosus; assembly: GCA_030819835.1. Classification (NCBI taxonomy): domain Eukaryota; kingdom Viridiplantae; phylum Streptophyta; class Magnoliopsida; order Fabales; family Fabaceae; genus Acmispon; species Acmispon strigosus. The sequence continues at coordinate 55,548,096 of JAUAMA010000004.1, read as the reverse complement.
AACCTTGTCTGTCTGAGAATATACTTTTATCTTTCCTAGACGAAAGTTAAAGTTTGAACGCATATCGACCAAAATCGCTACTGTTTTTCTATCTTTTTTGTTTCCTTATAAAGAATAAAAAAAAGACTATAAGCTTCAGTTCCTCTCACAACATGACGAAGAACAGGGTTGCACAAGAAGCTTCAAAGCAAGTTATTGGAGTTGTAGCCCGTATGAAAGCCCCAAACCAACCTTATTGATCAATATTTTCTTTTAGAAAAATTGAGGATAAGACACCGGTAATTTAGCAATTTGGAGTATCTCGGCTGTATAGTTATATTATAAAACTCAAAAAGTACCAGATACATAATCAAAATCAAAATTTCCTGCCTAAACAATTATGAAGCAAAATAACTGCTGTACAAGTATATAATAATTTTAAAAATGCTAAATATCCAGGATTTACACTCTAGTTCTCTGAATCTAAAAGACTATTACCTAAGGGTTTTTTAATTGTGGTCCGCGACCGCAATTGCGGCTGCAATGTAAAGGGTTTTTGACTCCCCACATTGGCATCGCAGCCGCAATTGCGCCCGCATCAACCATCATTTATCCACAATTCCAAAACGCAGCCGCAAACGCAATTTAAAGAAAAGGCAACACCAAAAAAGAAGCATATAGTAAAACAAAACCTCCGAAGAGAAAACTTTCCCCAATAAATGTGAACTAACCTGCTTATATTCAATATCAGGTTCACCCATGCGAGACTTGAGCACAACATCATCTGCAGTTCGACAAACCTGAATATTTTTAACCAATTCTCTTTTGATTTCCAGCAGCCGTGTATATCTGTTGCAACAAATAGCTCTTAACAGCAACCTCTCAACATCAATACAACTCTGGTCCAAAGGAAACTCTGCTTCCTTGTCTGTTAAGGGATCTATGACAAAGTTGCTATGGAGACACTTTACCTGAAGATCTGGCCCAGGTTCTATTTTTATAAATGGGCACACACCTGATTCAGACATGGCAGCATTTTTATCAAAATCTAACCAGTATATAATTTTTAAGCCAGGAGTTCGTAGACCAGATGAATCCGATTCCCCATCAGGGTTCTGGGCGGAACTAGAACTCGCTCCATGACCCGTGCCACTATCAGAAATGAGCTCAAACTTGATTGCATCTTTCCATCTACCCTGCCTAAGAGCTTGCACTTGCCTAATGACTGTATCCATGACAAGAGCAACACATAGCTCATGAAGAACTGAGTACAATATTGAAAATGGATTTTCTGCTGCTGCCATTCGTCTCTCTAAATCGTCTCCAAGTACATGACGCCGTAGCTCATCCAATTTCACTGGCTTATCTTTTTCACCAACAAGCAACTCCAAATGTAATATTCTCCACAGGGAAAGGTGCCCTCTGTACCCAAGTGTTATCAATACCTCAAACTCTCCATCCACTCGAACCAGTGCTGTACCATCAGAAACTTTAACATGAGAAATTTCCTTAGGAATAGAAACCTCAAGCAATTTGGACCGAACAAGCATGTCCAGCTTCTTCAAAGCAGGCTTTTGCTGATCCCCGCTCAAGGCATACTGAGTACCCACATCTTCTATACATTTAGGCAAGCGCTGGTAACTTCCCGTCAGAAGAATTTCAACCGCCGAGGGAACATCATAAACGGGGGCTCGTGCTTGCTGAAGCCCCTCGTGCATGAAAAACAACGAATCCGCAGCTTGGGTAAAACACATGTCGTGATTTGAAACGGTGGAGGCTAGTTGTTGGCAGTGCTGTATCAAAGGAACCTGAAAAGCAACAAATTACATGGAAATCTGTTAAAAAAAAATCTAATACTAGTTATGATAACATAGCCAACACAGTCAAGGCAAGGCACACCTCATTTCAATTAAATAACAAGGAATTAGGGCATTTGCCATTCAACATGAACAAGTTTGAAATCCGTTAAAAAAACTTTTTTTTTCTAACACTAGTTATGATAACATAATCAACACACTCAAGGCACACTTCATTTCAATTAAATAACAAGGAATTAGGGCATTTGCAATTTAACATGAACAAGTTTGAAATCCGTTAAAAAACATTTTTTTCTAACAGTAGTTATGATAACATAGTCAACACACTCAAGGCACACATCATTTCAATTAAATAACAAGGAATTAGAGCAGTTGCAATTCAGCCTGAACAAGTTTAAAAAGGGGGAATTGTGGAAGTAAGGAAGCGATTGAAGGGGGGGGGGGGGGGGGGGAAGAGAGATTGAGATTTAGATTGGGTGATTGCCTGTTGACACCACTTGGTGAGGACATTGAGGCGGATCATGCGCTGCTGGGTCTTGCTGAGGAATTTGAGGATGCTAATCTTCTTGTCGGTATCGGACAATTCGGAGGACCTGCATTTGTCGACGAGTTCTTTGAGGGAGGTGTAGGAATCCTGAGAGGCTCGAGTGACGAGGGTGGAAAGCTCCACCGTCTGTTGCCCTAATTCCGCAGCCATTGGAATTCTAGGGTTCCTCCTTCAACGATCTATGAGAGCATGGAAACTAGGGTTTTAGGTCAGCAATTGTGAAGTGCCAAATTGAAATTAGGGAAAGAATAACAATGTTCCTTGATTGATTCCTTACTCTGTTGCCCTCAGGTTTCTTGTTGTATGTAGGTTTTGTTCGTTGATGGAATCTTATTGGACAGAAAATGGGGAAAGAAAGAAGAGAAATTCAAATAACGAGAAAAACGAAGACCAATCCCTATAACTCTCTCTCACTCTCTCTCTCTCTCTCCAGAACGAAAAGATCTGATTTTTATGCGCCAAAGCCTTCTTGTTGTTTATGTGAACCGGCCCCTCACTTTATCTCAACTCCTCCAAGCCCACACCATCTTACTTTTGGACTGCTTCAACTTTTTGCCAATATTTGTTTTTGTCTTCACTTTCATTTATATCATATAGATATTCTTCACTTTGTTTTTTATTTTCCAATGTTCAACTCGAGTTTTTTTTACTCAACAAGTGTATATTTAGACAATCTTTGTTTTTTTACTCAACAATTCAGATGGAGCTTTCTCTTCCTCTACTTATGTGGCAGTCTATGGAGGAGGAGTAAGGGATCACTTTGGCGCTTTTGTTTTTGTCTTCGCTAAGCAATTGGGAACTTGCTTAGCCTTGTACTTGGAACTATGGGGGACTCTTATTGGTTTAATGTTGCTTAGGGAAATTGATTATCTAAAGATTGTTGTAGAGTCAGACTCTGCGTGTAGCATTCAGGGTTATGAAATACGAGTGTGTGAGCTCTCATTCATGTGTTGCTCTGGCTCGTCTGATTTGTTCCTTTTTAAAAGTTTTACTCGTATTAGTTGTGTCACTCATTCAGATAAGCCAATGATGTTGTGGTATGAAGAAAAATCAATTTCTTCAACCAATGCAAGAAACAATTGCAGCTACACTAAGAAAGAAGGAAAAAGACTTTGGATTAATTTTCTGGTGTTTCTTGCATTAGGGTTTTGGCCTTTTATAGGCTAGTACAAACACTAGTGGGTTTGGACCCAAAGCTACACAGTCCAGCATTTGATTGAAAGGAAAAAAAAACATAAAAATTGCAAAGTAAAATTAATACATAATAACTAATGCTGATAAAAAAAAATACTAAGCATAATCCTTTATCCAGCCTCTATAGCTATCAAGTCTTCTACCAATTTCCTTCCCCTTCAGACTAGCCTTGTCCTCAAGGCTGAAAGAGAATTTTGCATGACATGAGAGCAAGGTGAAAATAATCTGAAGCTTGGATTGGCACATTGAACACATCAAGTGGGCAAGCCAAGCAATGATAAGAATCCAGTTAAGAAGAGCACAATCTATGACATAGGTGTGAAGCATTGAAGTGGAATCTGATGTTGCAGAATATATCTTCAGCATTGTATTGCTAATTAGGAGAAGACAAGAGAAATAAGACCACGCTCTGGTAGCCACCAACAACATTAATGAAGCAAATTGGATGATGGTCAACTTTGTGGTTCCTACCACACAATTTGGCTTGGCCCAAATAAAGAAGATAAAATGGAGTAGCCAAGTGCTGCTATTGGAGGGAGCAAGAGTGAATATCTCGTTGGCAATAAATTCCCGTTGAATAATGCTAGCAATCAATTCCAAACAGTTTGGATCAATCGATGTTGTCCAATGAGTGCCCATGGAATCAAATGCTAGAGTGGAGGTGGGAAAAGTGTTCAGAATGACCAAATGAGCTATCCATGCAATGTGCAAAATCCATGTTAGATGGGTAACCCGTAGTGGTCTAAATGCAAGGGGGACATCGTGGAACCATGCCAAAATGAAGATATGTTGGAGGAGATATTCCAATTTCACAAAACAAAAACTCAATGGAGACAAACATGAAGATGAAATCTCAGAGCAGTGAATAAGAATATGATGATCATGCCAGATAAGAATTTCTTGGTCAAGTAGAGGTAGTCAATTCAAATATGAATCACCATAATCACATTTTGGCAAGTCACCATTGTCAGGAAAAGAATCAAATGCAACCACATATAAATGCACCAAGTGAGCAATAACATGAATGGTACCAGGATCAAAAGGCTTAAGAATAAATCCTAGGCAATTCAGTAAAGCGTCAAACGATGTTGCTATGAATTGTAATTGAATCATAGAAGAATTAGAAATATTTGTAGTATCAAATGCCACGACCAATGAAAAACATGTGGCAGTTACATGATGTGTATTGGGCTGACTACCATAGGCAAAGTAATGCCAAACAATGCCAGGATCAAACAATTTTATAACAATTGCATATAGGCTGAAAAACTCCCAGTTAAAGATGCCAGGGTCAAATGATTTTCTAATCAAATCAGGTGTATTAGGTATGTTGAGTGATAGGAGAGTTGGAGGAAAGTACAGTGGCAGAAACAAGTCAGCAGTATAGTGATCAGCAATTTGGGTTGCATATTCTTTTTCATGCATTTTAGCAAACCCATTTGGCTCAAGCATTTTATCAAACAGGTCATGTGTGTTTTTAGAAACTATATTAGTTATCAATTCTCTAACCATTAAAGCAGACCTTTTCTCAATTGAAATCACCTTTGGCGTGGCTACTGTTCCTGCTGCAATATCCATACTGGCAGTAAGGTGTGGCTTAGATATTGAAACTCCATAACTAGGATAGACCAGCTGTACATATGAATTCTCAGAGTCGTGGTTGGTTAAGCACTCCTAGTTATCATTAGACTCAGTCACTGTTGAATGCACCATGGGTAAATCAGACTCGTAGGAAGAAATGTAGGCACTGCTAGCCGCACAGTCAGCTCCATGGCTAGTATGTGAATTGATTCCCAGAACAGCTGCAGTACTTGTCCTTAACTCTACCTGAGATGCGTCCTCTAATAGCTTTTCAGATTCAGACATAGATCTAACAATTTTTGGAGACCCAAACAGAAGGTTGGAAGAATTTGTATATGATAAACCAGATCTAAGTTGTGGCCCAAACTGATATATGAATTCAGTTTTAAATTTCTCCCAAGTAGAAAATTGCTTGTGCATAAATGAGAACCAAAAGTCAGCATCTCCACGCATGCAGAGAGAGACAATCCGGAACTTGGTCTCTAAATGGCACGGGTATAGCAGAAAATAACCTTCGATGTTCAAAAGCCAACTGTTTGGGTTAGATCCATTGAACACAGTAGGCTCAAAATTAGGCTTCAATTGAGATGGAGGATAAATATTTGGGTAATAATTTGGGAAAGGAGGTGGATATTATTGGGAATAGGGTGGGGAATGTGAAGCGTATGCAGAGTTTGGGTTGGGCATATGTGGTTCAAAGTAGCGCTGAGGTGAGGGAAGGTAATTTGACGAAGGGGTGGAATAAGGTGGGGGTTGTAGTGGTATTGAATATTCATGGCTATGAAGCAGAGTTACCTTCTCAAAAACCTCACCTAGTGCTTTATCTGTAGTCTGCTGCCTTGTAACTAGAGGAACTCGGTGTGCTGCCATTGTGTTGGAGTTTTCAGCAATGACAGAAACTGTGTTGAAAGGCATGAGAGAACACGATGTGTGGGTTGCCATGGAATAAAATCTTCCATTAATGGCTCCAAGTACATCCTGGTGAACTGGATCTGGGTTGAACATAATTAAATGAAGCAAATCGTGTGATGGAGGCTTGTGAACCTCAACGAAAGCACCAAATTGGTATGAAGAAAAATCAATTTCTTCAACCAATGCAAGAAACAGTTGCAGCTACACTAAGAAAGAAGGGAAAAGGCTTTGGATTAATTTTCTGGTGTCTCTTGCATTAGGGTTTTGACCTTTTATAGGCTAGTACAAACACTAGTGGGCTTGGACCCAAAGCTACACAGTCCAGCATTTGATTGAAAGAAGAAAAAAACATAAAAATTGCAAAGTAAAATTAATACATAATAACTAATGCTGATAAAAAAAATACTAAGCATAATCCTTTATCCAGCCTCTATAGCTACAAAGTCTTCTACCATGTTGCAGCTGCTTTAGTCAAGTTCGGGTTGAATCGAATATGCAATTGTGTGTTTTTATTCTCTTCCTTATTTCTGTTCAATTCCTTTATCAGACAACGCTGGTACAGTTTATTGTAGGGTTTGTAGTTTCTTTATTTTTTGTTTACTTGGGTGTTAGCCCACTTAATCCATAAAAAATATATACAATGAAGGAAAGATCATTGCAATTAGGACTAAAATTAAATGTTTGATTGTTTTTCAGATTATGGTCAATGAATGATTACAGTCCTCTATTAATTCATTTGTTAGTTATTTTTGACAACTATAATTTGAGTTAGAAGAGAACAAAAGTAAGCATTAATTACTAGGACGCTGAAAGATCAATCCCACATGAACAACTAGTTAATGCCATATGATGATAGATGAAGGATAATGAAATATATTTTAAATAATAGTAGTTAACAAATAAGTTTTTACCATTAAATCAAGTGATTCATGCCTTATGACGATTGATGATTTTTGGGTACCACCATATAAAAAAGTAGAATACACTACTCTTGCATATCCGTGTTTTTACATTAATGAAGGATGCAAAAGGTCAAATTTAATTTTGGGTACAGGTAAAGTTCTTTTTATGTCAAAAGGACTAATAAAGGTCAAGTATTTAAGATCACACTCTTTAAGATCACACCTCTATGCTTAATCTACAATCTCCTATCCACCCAATAACACATTATTAAGGCCCAGCATATTTTTGCATAAAGGCCCACCTCAAGTATTGTCAACCAAAATAAAATGAGTATTGTCTAATTGTCTTATCCTCAAATCAGAACTAATGTTTTCAATAAAAATAATTGATAAACCGAAACAACAAATGTCCAATCCACAAGTTTTTTTTATAGTGATGTTAACGTAAAAGTTTAATTTTAGCGTGATATATGTGATTAGAGATGCTCGGATGAAATGGACTTACGCCATAACTAGAATCTGAACCAATCAAAACCACCTATCGAGTTGATTTGTATAGAATTTCAACTATTTTTACTTTAGACACTAAAGTTCACGTTAGATTACATCAGTAATAAAATAATAAAGAATCTAAAAAAATTTGAAAAAAACCCACAACAAACTAGTAAATTTATTATATGTCACATATAGCATAAAATAGCAATGACACAAAATATTTGTACTAAATAGCATAAAATAGTACATTTTAGTGTATTTTACTTATGGGAGAAAATTAAATAATTATTAAGTAAAAAATTATTATATATCAGGGTATCAGGTTGGTTCGGATTGATGCATTCGTTCATCAATACCCGAAACAAGCTTAATCAAATTGAATACAAATTCATTCGATTCAATTAGATATTAAATATGTTTGTACAATCTAATCCACATTTTTACTATTAAGTTGTTATGGGTTGGGCGGATTAATAATCCATGTGCACTCCTATGTATGATTATGTATGACATATCTTTCAATATATACGTGTAAGCCTGTTTATAAGACTTTGAAATGTCTAACCTTGACTAGTGGAATTTGTATGGGAAAGTGACACACTTTCATGATGCACATGCCTTGTGTGCTTGCTTATATACATGACCAACAATATCAAAGGTGAGGTGTTTTCTAAAATGGAAAAAAATTGTTAAAAATTTAAGAAGAATTTGGATTAAATTATTTTAGTTCTTGGACAATGATATTTAAGATAAATAAATAAATAAGAAATTTGTAACACATTTATTTTAAATGGTATTGGTTCACTTTTCATAAAATCATTTAAACAACTCTTGAAAAATATATTATTAAACCTTTATTTTAAGTAACACTCGTAGATTTGAAGCTTTGGCTTCTCTGTAATTAAGAATTAAGATATGTTGGTTCTTACCAGATCTTTGATCAATTGTTCCTCCAACCTTTAGCCGCCCCCCATTTGATAGCCTGTTACCATCTACCTATGTTCTCAGGGCATGATAGATCCAGGCCGTTAATATTCGGTACCATCCCCGTGACCCATCTGAACACCGTCCACACCACAAGCAACGATACATCTAAAACCACACTAGTATTGCCCCCTCATTAATTCTCACCAGATAGCCGCCGCGTACACGTGGGCATGTATTGCCTCATCACTCTTCATTCATAAAATCAGAGGAAGGAAAATGATACTTTCAAAGAGGAGACAATAACTTCACGTATCGCGAAAATAAGTTACGGTTGAAATTAGCACAAAAATAATAATAATATAATATTATGCAATTAGAAAAGAGATAAACTTGGTGGAAATAGTGACTTATTTAAAAATGAGGGATTGTTGGCTTTATGTATATAAATGAAATGATGATAGACCCAAATGCAGATATCAAACGAAACTTTGAGAGCTAGCTAGCTAGGGACTTAATTAAGGAGACATGGTGACGGCAAGATCCATTGTGACAAACCTTGCGGTGGTGCTGGCGTGTTTGATTGCGACGGCGATCGGCGAGCAGTGCGGAAAACAAGCAGGTGGGCAGTTATGCCCAAACAACCTGTGCTGCAGCCAGTACGGTTACTGCGGCAACACGGAGGACTACTGTTCATCCTCCAAGGGTTGCCAAAGCAGGTGCTGGGGCCCTACCCCTGCTCCTGGCGGTGAGAGCGCGTCTAATGTACGCGCCACCTATCACTACTACCAACCGGAGCAGCACGGCTGGGACTACAGCGGCACTTACTGTGCTACCTGGGACGCCGGTAAGCCTTACTCGTGGCGCAGCAAGTATGGCTGGACTGCTTTCTGTGGCCCCGTTGGACCTCGCGGTCAAGCTTCCTGTGGAAAGTGCCTCCGTGTAAGAAAACAAATAAAAACATAATTTAATTTCTTAATTCATATACTATGTCTATCTGTGTAGGGTTTTAAATTGCATTGATGATGCAGGTGACAAATACAAGGACCGGAGCGCAGCAAACAGCGCGAATAGTGGATCAGTGCAGCAACGGAGGGTTGGATTTGGATTGGGGAGTGTTCAGCAAATTGGACACCGATGGCTGGGGATACCAGCAGGGGCATCTTATTGTGAACTATCAGTTTGTGGATTGTGGGAATGAGCTCCACTTCTCCAACCCTTTACTCTCGATCCTCAATGCCTAAGGATCTTTCCATTTCGAAACAACATCATACTAGCTCGATCGTGTGCTCTGAATAAATTGAACTGTTGTAATGGTTTTGGTTATGCTTAATGACCATGGAATTTCATATAGTTCATCGATCATCATCAACTTAATCACTTTCTTTAATAAAATTGTGAGTTTTGACTTGGTGCGAACTGGAAATTGATTTGTGATCAAAACACCGTTCAAGGTTGAAGTTATGTTCAAGCTGTCATATATTGGTTGACAAGATTAATTAAGAATTGCCTATATATGTCAATGTGATGGGTTAAAGTTTTACTTCATGTATCGATTTGATTCACACATTAGATTTATGTGTACTAGCATTAATTGAAAGGTTTGCTTTGAGTCAGATAGATTTAAGAGAAAAATCACTTAACGTGTCGGTTGTCTTTACTCTTTATGATAAGAATATCTTAGGAATGAACAATAGTGGATTTTTTCATGATGAGTAGAGATTTGAACTCTAACCATAGTCTCTGGTGTGACATGAGGATTCACACACTTGTGATACACTATCGTATGATAAGTTGGTCATTGGAAAAGTCTTATTGGGAAAGTGTGTGTTTTAATGTTCCTTTTAGATTTTTGGAACTTTCGGAGTTAAGATTAGGAGTTCCAACAGATAAATTGACTTAAGTTAAGAAATCTGTTAGGTGGATAACTCTGAATAAATTAACTTTCTCAAAAGGGTTTTAGTTGATACCATTGGAGGATAAGGTGAACTCATTCCGGAATACGTTTTCTCTTGTGTTAACTACGTAACCTTCTTTCTCAACACTTTATTTTATTTTAAAATAAATAAAAAACCGAAACTATCTTTTTATTTACTCAAATCAATATTTAACTAGTGAGATGTTTACACACAATCCATGTGGAATACAACCACTTGTTACTGATGTGCTAGAAACAAATTTTGGTTTTAATTCTTAAAGTAGTAATGTAAAAAATAAAACCAGTGGTTTTACCTCACTCTTCCCTGGAAAGAGTTGCAACTCTTGCATGAGTGCACTCAGGTTCATCTCACTTTTTACTTCGTTCAAGGCGAAGGTTCCTTTTCGAAAAGTAAAAAGTTCACCAGATGATGACTCTGCTGATGAATTTACGATTCATGAATTAACTTTTCCATGTCATTGATTCGTTGCTCAATTCTCTTGAAAAATTAATCTAGCCTTGAAATATGATTTCTGATATGTTATTAGGGAGTTGGATCCTCATCATGCTCCGATCGTGGCATTCCAAGTAAGTGTTTCTTTGAAGGCGAAACTCCGTTAGAATGTTGTCTTCTTCGTATTCCAACCATTGCATTAAGAATTGATTTCTATCGCATAAACAACGGCAAATGTTCTTTCAGAATCTGAGTTGTGGTTCTTTTCAATGTCCTTGTGGTGGTTTTGAGCCTTGCACGCGGTTGCGGCTTAGTTTTCCACAGCGGAGCACGACGAATGATGTATCAGCATAAGACACTCTGACGCTCAAGTCAGTTTAAGAGCAAAGGGAGTGAACTCAAAGTTTAATTTGAACATAATGAACAAAATGAATAATGATATGTAATTAAATGATCTAACTTGAACATATAAAGTATAGTTAGTGCAATTAACCTGGTAGTCTTTGTGTTATTGGTTGTGCTAATTCTGTTTTGGACTTTTGGCTCAACTAACTATTGAACGTGATAAATTCCGCTTTAATCATCCTAACAATCAACGCAACATTCATTTTGTTGTGAAACCTCTAGGTTGTCCAAAATGAGAAATATCATCCAATTGATTTATTTACACAAGAAATTTAATTTATTAATTTAATTGTTTTTTAAAATTTAAATCGTCAATTTTTTTAATAGTATTCAAACACACATTTTGGGCCTTTGGCCCTCCTTTTAACCATAAAAGAAAGACACATATTGAACTAGGGATCAACTGCATAAGATGGGAAGAGGTCAATAATGGAATTATGATGGCAGGCTGCTGAAACTTTCTCGAAACCGCACGTAGTTGCGAAATTTACGGGATAAACAAAATTCATAGTAATACTTTTCCATCATAACCAAATTCAATAATTAATTATACTTTGCCGTGCTAAATAGGAAACATAATAAATGACATGTAATTTTGATTTTAAAAATTGATGACAATAGTAGTATAAAGAATTTAAATGTCGTCCCTCAATTCTTTTTACAAAGATTAAATCTTGCATTATATATCACTCCATTTCATGAATTTTACTGTCTATCAAAACTCACATTAGATCAATATATATTATATATTATTGATACAAATGTAAAACTTTTTTTTATATATGCAAACTGTGCATCAAAATTAAATTTGAAAAGTTGTCCACAATGACCTTTGAATGGAAAATAAACCATATTTGCCGTGTACAAAAAGAGAAAGGAGAATGAAGATGAATTTCACAATATGGGAATGTTCAACTAGCACAGCATTGTCCTTTTTCCAACATTTTGAATTTTCCTTCTAAACATATAAGCTGTTCAGTGTGTGAAGCAAACATGCATGCTCACTGGGATATTCCATCGATTTTTCTTCATCTCTTTGAATTCTAGTAACCGTGAAAAAGGGGGAAACTAGCTTGTGATACTTTTCAAACAAAGAAAGGGCATTTTCATAATTTTATCATCCTAGACAGGTCCTATAAATGCATGCGTGTATGTACCTCTATCGCTTCACTAAACAAACAAAGAGTACTAAGAAAATGGGAAAGGTGGTTTCTGTTGTGCTTGTGGTGTGTTTAGTTTGTGTTATGGTGGCTTTGGCCTCAGCTCAGAGTGCCACCAATGTGAGAGCAACTTATCACTTATACCAACCTGAGCAGCATAATTGGGACTTGAATGCAGTGAGTGCATATTGTTCAACTTGGGATGCTGACAAGCCCTTATCATGGCGCAGCAAATATGGCTGGACAGCTTTTTGTGGGCCTTCTGGGCCTACGGGCCAAGCATCTTGTGGCAAGTGCTTAAGGGTACGTATCTTTTCAACACACTCTTTCACGAGTTCTCTACAATTGTTTTACCCATGACTTAAAAAATTCAACATATTTTAGAGCATGTTCCGGTAGTGTTTTTTTTCAAGAACTTATTCTAGCATTTACAAGTTACTCACAAAAGTTTTTCTATGGAAATGGATTCCCCGAGAATTCTTACATTCACGCAGAGCCACACAATTTGAGTTGTTTGGTCAAGATTGATCGGCTCATATTTTAAGTTTATATCCACCATCTAATGTTGATTAAATATACGAACCGACCAATTTTTATCGAATGGTTCACACTACGTGACTGCGTAGATGCGGGGTATCCCTGACTGTAGGGAACTCGAATCCCTTTTCCATATAACTAATTTTAGGTTTAGAATCAAGAATGATTACCAAACATGTACTTAGTAAATGTTATTCACAATATATATGCTTCTTATATGTTAAAATCAATATGCAAAGAAACATCGTTAATATGTGAACTAGATTTTTCTTGACTCATTGCACACAAAGCCTAGAAATCAACAACTTTTTTAAAAATAAACCAACCACATATAGAGTATATTAAAAAATAGTGTTTTAAAAAAAAAGTGTTGCAAGCATTCTAATTTACTTCTTTTATATTGTAATTAATTTTTGTTTGATTTAGCAAAGGAGGCATAATGGTTAATTATTGATGGGGGTGTTAATTGCAGGTGACAAACACTCGAACAAACACACAGGAAACAGTGAGAATTGTTGATCAATGCAGCAACGGAGGGCTAGACTTGGATATTGGTGTATTCCAAAAGCTGGACACAGATGGGAATGGGAATGCTCAAGGCCATCTTATTGTCAACTATGATTTTGTGGACTGTGGTGACTAAAGGATATTGCTTTTATTGCTATATATGGTTATATAATAAGCTTTTGTTGTATAGTCAACAACAAAAGGAATAAACTAGCTAAAGGAAAGGATCATATGTAGCACCACTCAGGTGCTTTATGGTTAATTAATAATAATGAAATGGTCTGAATTCTCATTTCAAAATCCAATCTCTTACCATAGAAATGTTAATTACAGGACATATACATATTTGCCACTTATAGTGATTATATCCAAATTGAGCGCAATCGGGTACTATGTCTATATGTGTAAACTAGAAAAGAAGCAGAGTGGCTAAAAGAATAAACAATCTTGCTTTAGATAGTAAAGAGTTGGTTGAAATCATTTTTCTGTATAATTCGAACATGAATAATTAACTTCACAGATATGACCAGATGAAGAAAAATTTGTTTTCATAATACATGCATCTTAATCTTGTTTCTTCTTTTATGATACGCAACCTAAGTCAGGGTTTGTCTAATATAAATTGACTAATTCACTATAATTCAATGAATGAAAAACCAACAACGTTGCATCTCGAAGAAGCAGGACATTTCTATTTCTTTTGATTTTGGCCAATTTTGTAAAAAATGAACGACTTCAAATGAGAAGTCTAGCTTTAGTGAAGTCCGATATATAGAAAAACTACAAGTACTAGAAGTATTTTTAAGGTAAAAAAATATAAAGTTCAAATCTTTAAAACTAATAACTCACCTTGAGTAATTTATATAACCCCTTACTTTTAAGTTGTGAGATGTCGTAAATTTAAAAACCAAATATGCTTGGAAAAAGTGGAGATAAAATGGTATTTTATCTAATTTCAAAACAGTTTTAGCCTAATTTTTAAAACCATAAAATATGATTTTGTGTTTATGGTTTTTAGTTTAGTAACATATAACATCATGACCACCGCTGCCATCCACCACCTCCATGACCTCACTCGACAACCACTACCGCCACCACCTCCACCTCACCACCCTCCAATACCATCACTTCTACTTCCACCACCGGCAGCACAACCCTCCACCACTACCACTGTCACCGCCACCACCTCCTCCATCGCCACCGCCGCCACTCCAGCACCACAATCGTCGCCTCCATAGCCAGATCCACCCTCCACCACACTCTCGCCGCTACCACTACCACCATCGCTGCGACCACCGGGTAACACCCACCTTCACCACCATCACCGCCTTCATTGCCACCACAACCACCTACGTGGTTGCCAACCGCACCACCACCTTCAATCATCACCACCTTTACCTCCACCTCCACCATCACCACCACCACCACCACTCCTAACCACTGCCGTCATTGCCACTTCCTCCTCCTTCCACAACCACCTCCACCATCGACATCATATCCACCGCCACTTCCACTAGGTAATATGGACTTCTACCAACATTGTTATCTGGCCCCTCCACTATCGTGTCACCGCTACCGCCCGCTGTAGTGAATTTACAAAACTAACAATGGTGATGACTATTTTAAATGGATATACTGATCTTGATTTCTGTTTGATTTAGATGGAAAATTTGACAGCAATGACGAAAAATAAAACATGTAATTTTAAGAAGAAGAAAAATGAATTTATTTTTCCAGGGACGAAAAACAAATTGAAGTATTTTGAAAAGACCAAAAAATTATTTAAGCCAATTTAAAATTATTATTATTTTTAAAAAATTTGAAAATATAAAACCAAATTAGTAATTTAAAGCATACAAGTCTGATTTATATTGAGCATTTGTATTTTCTAGTGTTTTGCTGTATTGCTCTTGTCACGGTTTACTACCCTTGGTTTTTAAGTAGCTTGTTTTTTCACCCTTAAAAAACACACACACACACACACAACAGAGGCCCAAAGAATCCAATGTCGTCGAATGCGAAGAAGAAGAAGAAGAAGAAGATGGTGGTGAAAGTGAAGAGGCAGAGGCTTGAGGCATGCATGAAATGCCCTCTTTGCCATAAGCTTTTCGACGAAGCTACCACCATTTCTCTCTGCCTCCACACCTGTAACTTCCTCTCTTTTCCACTCTTTCGATTGATCTGTGTTTTCTTCATCTCATAACATGCTATTACTTTGCGTATAGGAACCCCCATTAGCTCACACGTTGTTCTGCGTTTGATTTCCCTTCCCAATTTCATCTCATTGTTGTTCTTCATGATCCTTGTCTTAGTGATATTTGTACCTCTTATTTGCTTGCATATAGTTAGTTAGCATGACCATAAATTGATAATAACTTTCAAAATTAGCTTTGTTTGATTGATTGAGCAACATTGGCCAACTAAATGCGTGTAAAGTGAGTGCTAACATGGTTTGCACTGGTGCCAATTGGTATCAACCCTAAGTGACTGGACACATCAGTTTAATTTTATTTTTTCGATGCTTTATTGGTTTCAGTAGCCATGAATGGAATTGTCTTAATTGTATCAGTTTAGTCTTTGAATTTCTCAGTTATTTTCCTTTATTAAGCCTAGGTAATATTGTTGTTGTCACCCCCATCTTTACTATCACTTCGGACAATCTTTTATTCAAATGTCAGCACAGCAAAATCTTTCTGGGAGATTGTTCAGTATAATCTTGTTGATACTAAAAATAACTTATTAATAAGGACAACTAACTTTTCTACAGTTATAACTTCTGATACTTAGCATTGGCAAACATAATGCGTTCTTATTCTGCCCGCCTCTTAATATCAGTTGTTCTGTTCATTGAATATTCTCATAACAGTTCAAGGTAGTGTACAGCTTTTTGAGCGAGGGTGGATGCGATGTAGTTTTGTTAATACGTTGATTTTATATTTCCTACAGCACATTATATGTATGGCATTATTGAATCATACACATGCACCTTTGGAATGTTTTCTGAGATCAATTTTTTACAACTTCAAATACCTATACATTGAACATTGTACTCTGCACCAGTTTGCAGGAAGTGCATATATGAGAAACTTTCAGATGAGGAGTTGGATTGCTGTCCTGTTTGCAATATTGATCTGGGGTGCCAACCAACGGAAAAGCTCAGGTTAGTTGTTGTGATTCTTAGTTTTGGATAGCAATTTGTGATTTGTGATTTCTTTGAATTCAGCTAAACAAACATGCTGTTGGAATTCCTGGCTGCAGATACTGTTTGCTCAGTTGTGTAGTCTCCTCTTCTTCATCATTCTTCTTATCATCTATCTTCTGTTTGTACTAAGAGAACATGCATTTACATATTTAGGGATGCATATGATCAACCTCTGCTTTTTCTTTTCTTATTTGAAAACTTATTAATCTTGCTGTGCAATCTACTCTAAGATGACATAAAACTTTGAGGCCTTACCTCTTTCATTTATTTTCTGTACTATGTATTTCTGAATTTGAGAAGATTTTTAGTTAAATTTCTTTCTTTCAGAATGATATCTCCCTCCCCCTTCCCCCACAAGTTTTTAGAAATGTGATTATCTAATACTTAATCAGAAATCATGAAGTACTATTTGTTTCATGTGTATTGAATATTGTTACAGACTTACAGATAACTTTAACTATTGACCAAATATAACCATTTGAACTTGTTGTTTAGTTAATATTGTCTTTTTTATTTTATGAATATTGGTGTTTATACAGGAGTCTATGTGAAAATCTATTTCAGAGTGATGATATCTTCCTCATCTTCAAGCACATTGGGCCCCTATTCAGTTGAAACTGACTTTTAAAATTTAAACTTGAACGACTTGTTCTTAAATGATTGCATGCCTACATGGTTTTATAGAATTTAAAAATCAGATGTATATTGAATCTATGTAAAGTCCTGTTCATAAATAATCATGTGTTTCCTATCAATAATTTGCAGGCCTGACCACAATTTGCAAGATATTAGGACCACAATTTTCAACGCCTCTCCTCCTGCTGTTGACCTGGGGGCGCTTGATAGGTTGCTAAAGGACAGCAACATAGTTACTACACTCCACGAGGCTGATCCTTTCGATGCCTTGGATCTTTCCTTTCAGAAGTCTGCAGAGGCTACTTATGCCTTTGCCTTCATTAAGGATCTGCCACAGTTCCGAGCAGAGATTGCAAAGTTATCGCAAGACAACGAAAGTCTTCTTGCATCCGTCCGGAGACTGGAGAAGGAGAAAGCCTCTTTAACCTCCAATCTTTCAGAGACTCTACAAAGAGAAAATGCCGCTTCCGATGAGCGCGAAGCCCTCAAAACCAGACTTTCTTCCTTGGAATCCGAGCTGGACACCTCCAAGGACTTGCTAGCCAAAGCCGAAACTTGTTGTGCTCAGTTGAGAACCCAACAAGAATCTCTGGAAGAGAAGTGTTCCTCACTATCCCAAGCTGTTGATCGCCAAGGCGTTGAGCTACAAGAGTTGAAGGTGACCCTTTCTGAAAAAGATCAGGCCTTGCCAACAGCTCAGGATGCTGACTCCCGGGGGAAGGAGCTTGAAGAAGATCTTCAGAAAGAGAAGTTTGAATCAGCTCGGTTGGTTCAAGGACCTTTGTTACGGCGAGATTTTCTTCTAAAACACTATCAACCAACTGCAGATCTTAAATCGTGACTTGATCGTTGAGGGTGCTGGTGCTAGAAGAGTGGTTCAAGATGGTGGCATTTGCGAAGTTATTGATGGAAACTTTGTGCCTATCTCAAATGCCTCATCGTCTCCACCTTGAACATCTTCTCCTTTTTCTTTTTCTTGCTTTTCACTTATCCTAGCAGTATTATAAGTCCTCTTAGAACTTTTGTAACTTACTGTGTACTCTGCATTTTTGTGTAATTAATTAAGTTATCCTTCTTTTATTTCACGCTCCAACTTGGGCACTATGTATATACGTTAACTAGAAAAGAGTAGTGGATGAAAAGAATGACCAATCTTGCTTTAGATAGGAGTTAATTAGTTGAAATGTTAAGGGCATACATTTTTCAGTATAATTCGAACATGATTAATTAACTTCACAAATAACACCAGATGTAAACAATTAGTTCACAAACATGATTTAACACTAGAATTTAAAAATCCGATGTCTATTGAATCTACATAAATTCCTGCATCTTCTATCGTCCAGCCAGAGGAGCATGTTGTTCTTAAGTCTGATTCAAATTTTGAAGAAATTCAGCTGAACCAGCCAACTCGACTTTTCATATCATATACAAACATTTTTGGCGGTTTCAATTATTTTACCATCATATATATATAAATGCAAGCTCAAATTAAGTACAATGCACAATCAACTAGCTAGAATGGCAAAGCTTTCTTTGTTGGTGGTGTGTAGTTTGTAATATTCTAAGCGTACAATATATTCATATGACTTAAATATATTTTTAGTCGCTGCAAAATACATTTTTTTTCAGTTTTTAGGAAGAAAAAAATTCATCCTTAGCTATGGTGACGACGGTGAAAATGAAAATAAAAAGTTAAAACACATGCTTAATATTGTCAAAGTTATGCTATTTTAACACACCGGATTTCATAAAAAGAAAATAAAACACACTTAGACTAGATAAAGTTTTAAAGATATAAGATTACGAGTATATATATATATTTCCTAATATTGTGATACATAGGCGCGAGTTAGTTATGATGGTGTATGTTTTTATTTTGGGTAAAAATTAAAGAGAAAGGATACATGAAACAGAAAGAGTTTGAGTTGAGTTGAGTTGGTGCAAAGTAGTAAAACAGTAAGAATTGAAAAAGAACTCGATCGAATTCGGTGCTATATATATACATACGCATACACACACACACAAGCCACAACACAAAAGGCACAAAAAGCGTGGGTTTCTTAAGCACTGAGTGAGTGTGAGTGTTGTTATGGTATTCTCTTCTTCTCTTTGTCCAACCACATTCAACATCTTCCAAAATTCACGGTGGTAATAATCCAAAGCCACCGTTGACTGACGGTGAGGATTTCTGTAAGATCCATCCGTAACTGTAACTGTAACTGCTCGCACGTCGTCCAATGCCGAACAAGAAGAAGAAGATGGTGGCCAAAGTGGAGAGGGAAACGCTCCAAGCATGCATGAAATGCCCTCTTTGCCACAACCTCTTCAAAGAAGCTACCACCATTTCTCTCTGCCTCCACACCTGTAACTTCCTCTCGATCGATCTGGCTTTTCTTCGTTATCATGTTATTGCTTTGCGTATAATAATCCCGATTGCCTTACACGTCTTCTTCTTCGTTTGATTTCCCTTCCTAATTTCATTTCATTGGGTGTTTCGGTTTACGCTTCAAATTTTCTCTGTTTGATTTTCCACGTCAGTCGCACCCACGCGGCACTGTTTCTGTCATTACTGTTATTCAATTATCAAGTTATTCATGATATATATCGGTGAGATTTTGTAGCTCTTATTTACTTGCATGATGATAGATTCATTCATAATTAACGTGTTACGCGTCAGTTTCGCTTTATTTTCTCTATCTGGATTTCTGGGATTTCACTGGTGGTCATCAATGAAATATTTTCTTAATTGTCTCACTTCACTCGTCTTTACAATTCTCTCCCATTAACCACAAGGTGCGGCGTAGGGGGTTCGGGGCGTGGGGGGTTCGATCTTCGCCAATGGGAATGGACGCCAATGGGAATGGAACGCATTTTGTGGTCAGCCGTTTATTGTTTAGTCCGAGCACCCTGCGGCGAGGTGATCAGTCACGGGTGTCGGCCGTGGATACCCGAGCTCACCAAAAAAAAAATCTCTTCCATTTTTCTTTATTCAAAGTTGAGATATGAAGCTTTGGTGATATAATTATTGTCACCCCTATCTTTAGAATTACTTCGGATAATCTTTTCTCAAGTTATGCTCAAATGCCAGCCACCACAACAGAACCTGATATTGTTCAGTAGATTTAGATAATCTTGTTGATACTAATAATAAGGACAACTAATTTTTTTTCACCAATGTCAAACTGAATGCTTCCTTATTTTGCTTGCTTCATAATTATCTGATATTCTGTTCATTGAATATTCTCATAGGAGTTCAAGGTTGTATACTTTTATTATGCAGCTGCTTCTTGAGTAAGAGTGGATGCAATGAAAATTTCTTTTACATGTTGATTTTATATTTCCAGCGGCACATTACATATATGGCATTATTGAATTATACGCATGCACCTTTGGAATGTTTTCTGAGATCAATATTTTTACCACTTCAAATATCATTCTAAGCAATATAATGAACATTGTGCCTTGCACCAGTTTGCAGGAAGTGCATATATGAGAAACTTTCAGATGAGGAGATGGATTGCTGTCCAGTATGCAATATTGATCTAGGGTGCGTGCCAGTGGAAAAGCTCAGGTTCGTTGTTGTGTGTGATTCGTAGGTTTGGGTAGCAATTTGTGACTTGTGACTTCTTTGAATTGAGCTAAACAAACATTCTGTTGGAATGCGCTGCCGACATGTAGCATGTTAATATCTGTTTGTTCAGTTGTGTTGTTTCTTCTTCTAAAACGCTCTCTCTTAGCATCTACTTTCTGTTTGTATAAGAATACGAGAACATTGATTTACAGATTTTATGATGCATATGATTGTTTTTCTTATTTCAAAACTTATTAATCTTTCTGTGCAATCTACTCTAGGATGACATAAAACTTGAGGCCTTAGATCTCTTTCATTTATTTCAGAAAGTTTTTAGTTACATTTCTTTCTTACAGTATGATATCTGCTTTCCCCCCATTGTTATAGATAACTTAACTATTGACCAATTATAACCATTTGAACTTTTTGTTTAGCTAATATTGTCTGTTTTATAAGTTTCATGAAGACTGGTGTTTGTTTATACAGTAGTAATGTGAAAATCTCACTCAGAGAAATATCTTCCTCATCTAGAAGCATATTGGACCCTTATTAGTTGAACCACCTTTAAACTTGAATGAATTATTCTTGAATGATTGCATGCCTAAATTGTTTTATAGAATTTATAACTCAGGTGTCTAATGGATCTATATGAAGTTTTCTTCATAAATAATCATGTGTCCTATCAATTATCTGCAGGCCTGACCACAATTTGCAAGATATTAGGGCTAAATTATTCCCTTCTAAACAAAAAAAGATAAAAGCTCAAGAAGTTGTTCCTTCAGTATCCCCACCAGTGAAAAGGAAGGAAAGATCACTTTCATCACTGGTGGTTAGTGCTCCCAAAGTTTCAACAAACAATGGCTTTACTGGAAAGAGAACAAAAACTGGTAAAAGGAAGGCTGCTGCTTTACGTGGATGCAATTATGTCCTTGAAGAATCCATAAAGACGGAAGAAAAATATGGTGAACATAATTTGGTAAGCTCAGCCTCTGCATCATTGCATATGATTGCTCAAAATTGAAGTCAGATTTACTTATTTTTTTCTATTTGTGTTGAACTTTTCTTTATGCATGGTCATTGTATTGTTGTAGGATCCTTCCACAGCTGAGCCTTCTAAGAGGCACAGGCCCAATGGAGATACAGAGAATATTATGGACCTTACAGAAGAGAAGGTTGATCTCTGGACACCCTTGCACTGTCTTCTTGAAGTAGCCAATAGAACAAAGTTCTCCAAGTCAAACTCACCAGGGACTCCTCTTGCCAAATTAGAATGTCCAGCTACTCCTCAAGGTGGACTAAAGAAGTCTAATACTACAACCAAGTCAGATCCACCCACTTCTGTCCAGAATGAGTTACACATGTCTAAAACCAAAACCAAGGATAATGGACACAGAACAAAGGTTGGAGATGTTAAGGATGGAAACACCTTGCCTTCAGGACCAAAGAAGCGAAGAAGACTGCATCCTGCTAATCACAAAAGAGAAGCAGCATCCAAGATCATGTTAGATGCAATAGAGAACAGATGCAACAGGGAAAACAGTCCTATTTGGTTTTCATTAGTTGCTTCAGAAGATCAGTAAGTTACACTTTTGTTTTATTCGTGTTGATCTTATAAATCATAAATTGTTTATGTTCTGTGAACCCTTATGTGTTTGATTGATGTTATTGTTCAGGAAAGGAGATGTTCCCTTGCCACAGATTCAACCATGTTATTTAAGAATAAAGTAATTCTTTCAACTCCCGTTATCTTTCTGCTTTCTATTTTCTTCCTCAAATTTTTTTGCTTGACTTTACAATTTAGCAAATAACTTTGGCCTGTGAATTGACACGATTGAAATTCCCCTTCCCCTACCACATTTTTTGTGTCAAAATTGTACAAAATGTTAATTAAAGTGTACAGAAATGTGAGTTTATACACATGACAGCAGCTAATATGGTCTTTTCCCTCTCCCAAGCTTAAGTTCATACGTATTTCTTGAGCATTTAAGTTTAGACATCCAGAAGTTTTTCAGTTCTTTTCCCTCTCGCAAGATTTTGTAACGTTGAGTTAAAGGTGGATTAAGAGTTAAGACACATTAAACAACTTGATTTCATATCACTGTTTTCTTCTCTCTCTCTCTCTCTCTCTCTCTCTAAACAAACATGCCATTGAGACTATATTATTTGGCAAAGAACACTGACCCTTCTTGTTTCCTTTTCTCAAATTATTTTATTATTTATCTTATATTGATTCTTCCCCTTGGTCTTCGCAAAGAACTTAGCTACCATATAGATCTAATTGTAATGTATTGCTGTCTCATGTTTATTTCCTTATTTTCGTTTACCACCTAAACTTGTAGAATATATTTGCATGGTAAGGTTATGTATGATAGACCATAATGTGCAATTCTCTCTTTCTAATCTCACAACAGGGATGGTAATGTGACAGTCTCATCTATTCAAAAGTACCTTGTCAAGAAACTTAATCTTGCTAGCGAAGCAGAGGTGAGTTCATTCTAACAAACTTAATGTGTAGGTATCTCATTGTTTCATTCCAAATGAAACTAATGATTTAACTTATGCATGAGACTGAGAATTTGCTGGTTCACTACGTATGGTGTTTGAAATGGTTTGGTACTGTTTTGTGCAGGTTGAGATAACATGTAGGGGTCAGTCCCTACTCCCATCTTTGAAACTGCATAACATAGTAGATTTGTGGTTGTGTACAACACCAACCTCAAAAAAGATACGTGCATCTGTGGGATCCTCGGCTAAGGACTTTGTGATGATTTTATCATATTCTGGAAAGCCCTTACCTCCTTGAGATACTCTCCTACCCTACTTTATTTTGTATGGACTCTGTTAATTTACATAGATATACAACTAAACTCGATCAACCAACTTGGGATTTTTTTTCCATTTATCGAAATTTAAAATATTTAAACAAATATTAATTTCGTTGGAAGTAAATACAAAACCTGAGTAAATCATTGTCTATTTGTGATTTAATTACCATTCCGCTATTTAGCATTATGTGAAAGTAAACCCTGGGAGAGTGTATTAGTAGTCTTTTTCTCTTGGTGAAAAAACAAACCACACCTGTTGAAGATTCTTAAAAATGAAATCTAAAGAGAAAAAAGTGTGCTGTCTATTGTGGACCGCACCATAAGGGGGTGATGTTATTTTCATAAAGTACTATATGAACCAAATCATGCACACACTTAATTGACAGGAGTCCCTATCTACTAAAACCGCAAAATTATTCTACTTAAATTTTAACTAAATGAGATAATCATTTCAATTTTTGGTTGCTTTAGTTTTCTCCACTTTTTTCAAAACTTATTGTTTTAGAAATCACACACTATTTATGTTATTTTTTACTATATAACCTCATTTAATAATTATTTCAAAATTACTCACATATCACCTCCTATTTTCACCTATCATAAGTATCCCAAACTACTCAACAAATTACTATCATCCTCTCTTTTTAACATAACTTAAACTTATATATCAATTAGCTACTGATTACGAACGATCCAAGTATTCTCAAATTTACGATTGGCTAACAGTTGCAGAACTAGCGTTTACTCCCTATGAAGCACTTTGGGAGAAATACCCATGAAATCATTCATATAGAATCACCACAAATAACACTGGTGATGGAAATTTGACAACACCCACGTTGTCATTTTCACAATGCACTAATGCTGCAACTATTTTCATTTTTTTTTTTGGCCAAATATGCTGCACTATCCGGACGTAAAAAAAAATTCGAAGATGCCAAATAAACTGACCTTTCTAGCTAGTATAACATTTTAATGAAATATATTACTAGCTGACTCTACCTACATGACTGTACCTCATATAAAAAACACACTTTCCGGAGAAAAAAGATTACAAGAACAATAATGCACAATCGCGACATTTTAGTCTCTTCTATCTGCAACAGGGGCATTATCGAAGGCCCAACTACGAATTATTCTTAGCTGTGCCATGAAATTTTCTTCCAGCTTCAACAGCTTCCCTGTAGAAGATGATACACAACGAGACATAAACAAACTAATGACTTTAATCAACTGACAAGCAGATTAATGACTACTTAGTAGTCATCACGAGTTTTGCATAAGGATGCAACAGCTTCTATTATTTTATGCTTTTTATGATGCATATTTCGGTGTCTTATTTTAAGTTTTGCCTAAAAAACATGCGTTAGAGTAGCATAGTGTAGTAGTGCCTATATGCCAACAGGTTTTAATTAATAAATTTGTATTAAGACCTGAACGCATTCACAAGCTCCTTATTCTCAGGATCAAGCGTGACGCCCTCATAAAAAGCATTTGCAGCCTCATCAAACTTCTGCAACAAGAGTAGCAAAGCAAAGTATTAGAAATGAGAATCAAATATCCTGCAGGTTAATGTCAAGGGCAAAGGATTTCATGATAGCATGCCTGCAACACACGCAAAGCTGCCCCTTCCCTGTAACAAGCTTTTGGCCAATCTGGTCTTAATGCTCTGCATGCCTTCGCATCAGCTAAAGCTTGCTCGGGTTGACCCAGCCTAATCCAACAAAGACTTCTATTGGATAACAATGTAGCATCAGTGGGATTCATATCAATTGCCTGTAAGCACATTTAAAAAGAAAAGAAATAAATAGAACATTTCATAAATTGAATATCATGCAGATAAATGCAGTTATTTTTTTCAAACTACACAAGGTAAATGCATATGTCCAGTAAACAATGTACAGAAATATCTGAGACATAATAGGAGGCAGATCTGAACTTGTGCAAGAAAAGTACTCAACCAATCAATGTTAAAGAACAGGAAGAAATTCAAGAGTCAAATAAGATGCAGGACTTTACTTGTGTATAGAAATCTATAGCCATATGATAGTCTTTATTTTTAAAAGCCTCATCCCCGCTTGATTTTGCTTCTGCTGCTCTCTTTTTTGCTTCAGGTGCCACCTACATAAGTTCACGCACAATTAGAACAGATGCAAAAACAAACTTTATACACATAAAGATTAGCAAAAAGTTCAATTTTGTTTCTTTTTACAAGGATAAACAATATGTCAGGGATGGCGAACTTCACAATATGTTAGAAGATCAAATTTCTCTCGAGAAAATTTAAGCAAGTAGCCAAGTACACATACTTGATAGGGTAATTCAACCAGAAGAGTGATAAACAAAACCTAAAGAAGAATGGACCCACTGAGGTCCCCTTAGTAAAAACCGGCCAAAAACACAGGATGAATACAATGGAAAACAACAGATCATGAATTATCTCTGAAGCAGTAAAGAATTCAGAAATGAGACGGCCCAGATTGAATAAACATAACTGAAAGGACACATTTCTTCAACAACTACAGCATATGTGCAGCTATTTACATTTGATAGTACAGCTGTAACATCCGCAATTAAGAAAAAAAGGTAAGGCTAAATATATTTAATAAATTAAGAAGCATACCTCAGGGATATTTTTCTCCCGAGAAATAGCATCCTTGGGCTGATTAGCTCCTTGAGCATTTACTAATTCATCCTGCATAATGGCCTTAATAATTAGTAAAAAGACCAAGGAATACAGGCTAGCATCAGAAAGCATTAGTTGTCCCTTTTTTAACTTAATGCATGAGTAGAATATGATCAAGGTAATATATTGGTAAAATTTGTGACCAGAATCTGTAAAAGAATTGAGGATTTTAGAAGTACGCATATAGAATCACGGTTTCTTATAACAATTTACTACCTCAATAAAGAGTAAGCACATTATTCGATGTTCTTGCAGCAATAATATGGCTTAGCTCAGTCCAGTTGGACATAAAGGAAAAATTTAGGATTTCAGTACCTGCTGGATTTTAGTATCAGGCTGCATATACTCAAGTACCCCATCAATAGTCCAAGTAGGAACACTATCAATTTTGGACGTCAATGGGAACAATATCTCAACAGCTCCACGATTACCCCTTCCAGCTGCAACCTGTATTGGCTTAACACCATCCTGTGATGCAAAGAGACGTCAAAGTTTGTCCCAAATATTAATGTAGACACACCGTTCACCACAAACATATGCACAGCAAGTGACAAAGCAACATGAATAATACTGAAAGTTAGGAAAGATCTTGAAAACAGAAACAAACAAACTAAGTACTGCTTTGGTATTCTTAGGAGTTAGAACTACTGGGTTCCTATGTAAATCAACTCTCAGTACTATTTTGTTGGTCAGCCAGTCCTGCTAACAGTAGGTAATGAGCCAAAAAGATGGAGTTGGGACTGAAAATCTGTCTCACCTCATCGGAGACATTAGGATCAGCTCCAGCTTTCAATAAGCAATTTATAAGGTCTAAACTTCCATTATCAGCTGCAATGTGCAAAGGTGTCGCTCCACCAGCACTAATATTTATTTTAGCACCTGCCTGCATACAATAAGATTCAAATATAGGGATATAGATGGAGCAGGAGATGAAAAACATATAGATCAAGAGCGTTAAAACCTTATCAAATTTCAAAACAAATATACCCACAAACTGACACTATGACACACATCCACAGAATATGAGTGCACCCACATACATATCAAAAAGTTTACTATCCCAGTATATTTGATAGTAATTTGCACATAAATCCATATTCATTAGGATAGCATAACAAAACTTCTAGAGTACAAGATGGGTATGGCTAACTAAAGAGACATGTTTTCAACCAAAAGTGCATTATTCAACAACATACGAGGTTCAACAGTAATCCAGCTTTCCATAGCTTTGAACATATTTTACCTACATGACTTTTCCTTCTCTTTTCCATTATCTAGGTTTAGTCAATTATGTTTATTACACCCACTAACACTCTTTCCCAGCACATTTTTGTAATACTGGGCATGTATACTTTGAAATAACTAATCCTTAGGGATAGATAACATATACATAGATTGTCAACCTGATTGCATTGTCTTATATTAAATTGTTAGTTTCATTGAGGTTGTAAACATAAAATTATCAGTCTACATCATTTATCCCATCATATCTACTGATGATTTTTCTAAAACTTCCATTTGGAGTATCTAAACTACACCCTACTATTTATTCAATTATTTATATCATGTTTCACAGGTCCAAAACAGATACATGATAAATTAATTCAGACTGAGAAAGTCAGAGTTGATAGTTGAAAAAGATGTGGAACCTGAATTAACAGCTCTAAGCTTGCCAAAGAACCAGCTGCCACAGATGAAAGGAGTGGGGTAATACCATCTTCGGTTTCAGCATTAGGCTGCAAAACAACGTCGAAAAGATGAAAGGGAAGTATTATCATAGTTATACTAAATAAGGTAATACTAAATAGATACAAAATTCCCTTGGAAATAAGACATGTTCTTATGAATAAGACATGTTTTTGGAGGCAAAGTTCTCGGGAGTACCTCAGCTCAAAATATCAAAAAGAAACAAAAAAATGAGGACTTACATTTGCACCATATTGTAGTAGAACACTGACAGCAGCTTGCTGGGCATGACCAGCAGCCCAAACCAGAGGCGTTCCCGCATCACTTTCTAAATCAGGATTAACTCCTCTGGCCAGTAAATGCTCAAGCAGCTCGGTATCTCCTGTAACAAAGCACGGATCACAAGAAAATCAGAAAAAACAAACAGAACATGAGAAACAAGGTGACCAAACTCAAAGAAACTGCATAAGAGATGATGAAATCATGAAATCAGATACAAGGCAAATTTCTTTCATCATAGTACAGCATGAAAATAACAAACCTATCCCAGCAGCATGGTGCAAGGCCGTAGCCCCTAAATTGCTAGCAATAGTAGGATCAGCACCATGGTCAATCAGATACTTAGCAGTGGCTGTGTGTCCCTGACGAGCTGCATGAATGAGAGCAGTCTCACCTGAAAAGGCAACAGCAATGGAAAAATAAAGCAACTTGCTGCTAATCAGATCGATATCATGGTATAAAGTATAGACGCTTCCGCATGTGTTTGGTAAATTTGTGAAAATAGCTTATCAACTACCTATTATCATAAGCTGCTCAAATTAGCATAAGCTCTTATACATGCCTATACGCTATTTTGATCTAATTTCAGGCCCTATTTGAAAGAACTTATTTGAGCTTATCTCATAGTAAGAGTTTATGCAAGTGTTTGGATGAGCTAATGTAAATAGCTTATGGTTTGTCCGTAAGTTGTTTTGATCTTATTTTCATAAGCCATTGAAAATGGCGTATAAATAAGCGCTTATACTTCCTTAGAACCTATTTTGAGCTTATTTCAATAAGCTTCTCAACTTAGCTTATGAATAAGCGCTTAATTAATAATTAGCTTATGAATAGGCGCGATAAGCACTT
This sequence comes from Acmispon strigosus, assembly GCA_030819835.1. Taxonomy (NCBI): domain Eukaryota; kingdom Viridiplantae; phylum Streptophyta; class Magnoliopsida; order Fabales; family Fabaceae; genus Acmispon; species Acmispon strigosus. The sequence goes on along the minus strand of JAUAMA010000004.1, from coordinate 55,519,027 downwards.
AATTAAGTTTTTTGTTTTTCCAGAAGGACTGAATATGCAATTGGAAGTACAGAAAAGAGAGAGAAGCAGGGAGGGAAACAGCAACCATCCTCATCTTTTGAATCTACATGGAGTTTCAAATCCTGCAAGAGGTAGTTGCAAACTTCAGTCTGGCCTTCTCGGGCAGCAAAATGCAGTGCTCCACGTTTGTTAGCGTCTTTGATTGCTTCCACTGTTTTAGCTAAATCCTTGCCCTCATCCAATTGTCCCGCTAAATCTATGAAACCGAAAAAGCAATACGCAAAACATGATATGAGATGAGATGAAGGAGAAAAGCAAAGGAAGTAGTAGAAACAGAGAAAGAAGCTAACTCTTTAAGAGATCGAGATTTCCAGTACGAGCGGCGTTGAGGAATTGTTGAACTTTCTGCCTCACTGCTAGAGCGTCTGAAGCATCGGGGGCCATACTTTAGTGCCGTGCGGCGTCAATAGAGGAAGAAGAAGAAGAAGGGGGTTTCAAGTTTTCTCTTCCCTGCAAAACCCTTCTTCTGTTTCGACTTTGGAAACGAGTGAACTCTCTTTATAGGTTATAGTAATGATATGAAAAAATCACTAAGAATTCAATTAATAATTCTGATGCTTATTTTACCATGTAACCAACTTTAGATAAGTCAAAAGTAATAATTTGACGTAGTGGTTCAATAACATCATCGTTGACTATGTGACTCAAATCGCCTTAGGTTCAGAAGTGTCTCCTAACTTATATGATTTTATGTACTGAAATGATTTTTATTTGATTAATGGAGGTTTCTTTAGAAAAAGCAATACATTGAAATTGGGATTTTATACACAAATACATTATTTGAATTATGATAAAGAAAGACATCCTTTTGTCATGGTGTGTCCTTGTGGGGCTCAAAATTGTTTTACATGAATAGACCTTTGGAGAGAGTACTATTCCACATCCAAAAAATACATATAAAGAAAAAAAAAAGTAAAGGAAAATGGGATAATTGATTAGACCTTAATTCTCTAATTGGAGCCAACCACATTTGCTTTTGCTTAGCTCTAACAGAAAACCCTCAAGGAAAGCAGCACAGTTTTCTCTTCTTCTTTTTATGTGGTTTTCAGTTCATTTCTTTTTTTAACTTCCACAAACGAGAAAATAGAACGAATTAACTTGAAATGTGTGTCCTCTTTTTTCTCAGTTTCTGTTCAAGGTTTTTTTCCCATCTCTTTCTCTAGAATTAATCTCCCTCTGTACAACAAAACATCAATCATTGAGACTGCATTACAGAACAAGCAACAGCCTGAGCCCAGTGCCTTAACTTGGTCTTTACATGTGCTGGGTCATCTCCTGCATATACAAATTGACCCCAAAAAAATTAAGCATTCACAAAAAGTACCACAAACATCAACAATGCACAATTCAAGGGAAAAAAATATAACATCTTCTGAAGATTATTTTACTAAAAGAAAATTGCTATTTCTCAGGACAACCTACAATATATGTTATGTTTGTCAGGTGTATGCACTGTGTAGATGTCGAATCATTTTTCTAATCATTTTTCTAATTATATATAGCTAGAAATATAACAATTATAATAGAAAAGAAATTAAAGGTGTCAATGAAATTAAATCACCTGGGCTTAAAATCTTCCAAGAGCTATTATCAGGATCAACAGTAATGCTGGGGCTCTCAAAAGATGCAGAGCGACGGCTATGAGGGGTGGAGACAGGGCTCGGTGAGAGGCGGCGGTTGACGGCGAAATAAAGGTCTAGAGCAGGCAAGGTGTTGCACAACTTCTGCCCATCTTCCTCATTGAATCCGAAGCCTAATTCTATGCATCCTCTCAGCTCATGCAAATCTTCATCTGTGATATCATCACATTCTTGAATAATGTTGTTCTTCTTCCTCTCTTGCCGGAGAATTTGTCGTCGCCTCCGTTCCCAGGCAACGTCGCCGGCCGTTCCACACATTGATAATTGTTTCAACAAACGCTTCCTTTTCTTCCAGTCTTGCTGCTGCTGCAACTCCTCCTCTAACTCACACTTATTAGGGGCTTGCCCTTCTTCACTCATGTACGTACACTTATAATAATGTGAAATTAATATTTGGTGATGGCGGTGGTGGTGGTGGCGGAGGCAGCTAAATAAGAATGAAGCCGCCTCGCCGCACGAGGTGAGGGAGGAGGGGGCGAGTGGGAATGAAAGAATGAAGGTGAAATTGGAGAATGAAAGAGTTGTATGTATGTAGCTAAATAGGAACTACTAATGCGGAGGTTGAGTTTCATGTTTCATGTTCCCACCGTTCATTTGTAACTGTAATTAATTAATTTAATCATGTTAATTATAGGATGAAGTTGATGAATTTTTAGTAGTGCATGTATGTGTTGCTTTGCTTGATTTAGAAGCTGCAGCTACATTTGGTTTTGCTTCATTCCATCAATAGCATATTATTAACATTGTTGCTCATCACGAGTCATAGCCACATAAGATGCACTATTATTGAAATATTTTGTAAAAGTTAATATGTATATCCAAAATAAATATTAAATTCAAATAATTACTTTTGGAGAATCATAAATATAATGTACAACAACATTATACAATAACAACAAATTAAAACTCATGTCACAATCGAAAACTTAATTTTATGGATCTAATTAAAAATAATGTCGTTTTAAACAATATATTTCAATGTCTTTTTTGACATTTCTCTACCTATTTTCATAGGATTAAGAACCATATTATTAATTTTTCTCATTGGTGCTTCTAAAAATCTTTTTTATACATGTCTATACCACTCATCAACTTCTCTTTGATATGCGTGCCTCACTATTTCCTCTTATATGATTGTTGTGTATAATATCTTTTCTAGTGTGGTCACTCGTCCATCTTAACATAATTCTCATTTTTGTTACTCAACATTGTTTTCACGTTATCTCATTAAAGTCCAACATTTGCTACCATTGAGAATACCATGTCTTATAACGATTTCGTAGAATTTTCATTTGAGTTTGGTAGGTACTTTGCTGCCCTCGGTAACTCTTGATGCTCATCTCCACCTTGACCACCCAGCTTGAATTCTATGTGCGACATATTTGCCTATCTTCACATTATTTTGAATAATAGAACCGCAGGTGCTTAAATAGTGAAACATATTGTATCATGTCCTCTCCAACTTTACTTCCAACATTTGTCTTACTAAAATTGCAATCATATAATCTTTCTCACGTCTGCTTAAGCGAAAACCCTTAAATTGCAAAGTTTTTCTCTTAATCTCAAGTTTAAAATTAACCAATTCTCATAACTGCTGAAAGCATCTAAGTAGTAAGTCCACCCCAAAATGAGTGCTCTCCTATTCCTACTTTAAGAATGCTCTTCTTCTGGTCCAAAACTAAACAGGTATAAAAAAATCAATAGTATGCAAATTTCCTAAAACATTATAGTTAATGTAAGTTATGTACTTATTATTTATGTGCCAGGCTTTAGGGTGCCATGATTCATGAGAGCCAAAGTGTTGGACTATTGAAATTGTTTGAATCATGGTGAGAAGCATCTCGTTATTTCTTACTTTGTTTTTCTACCTCATTTCAGTGTGTGAAAACTAAATGCAATGACAGACTGTGAAGAAACTAGTAGTAGTCCACAAATTCCAGGGGAATATATGGAATGCTAAATATAGCTTATTAGACTCATCATCTGTTTCTAATTCAAACCAATCCAGTTCATTCAACTACGAATATTGCTCCCCACCTCCCATTCTTGAGAATGCAAAACAAAAAAAATGCCAAATTGGAACTCAGAACAAAACACCAAAATACCAAAAAAGAAAAGAAAAAAAAGTTCATCATCTCAACTCAATCTCCTCCTTCTTCTTGCCTGGTTTGGATCCCTCCAAGCCAAGGTAGGTGTTTCGTTTGCTTGAGTTTCCATGGGTGATTAGGATGGATTAAACCACCACCCCATCATCAGAGCATTAAGAAAAAACCAAAAAAGCCACAATCTTGTTCAAAGGGTACAGGAAAAAATCCTAACTTTGTGCTCTCTTTTTTTCCTGTACGCCTGAAAAAGTAAAAAAAGCCACCATCTTTGATCTTTCTCTTCATTCAGTCATGCATACCCGTGCAAGCCTCTGGCTTTCTGTTGTTTGCATCTGTGTTTTGTTGAATCACATTCATGGTGCATTCAAAGAGGAGGTAGGGTCATTGATCCTGGGTTGTGGATTGGGTGAAGGGGGAGCAACAGATGCTGATGGAAGACAATGGGGCCCTGATAACAAATTTCTAGCTCAAGGTGGTGATCATTCAATCACATCCAAAGCCTCCAACCAAGACCCTTCTGTTTTGTCTGACGTTCCATATATGTCAGCCAGAGTTTTCAAATCAGAGGCAACATACAACTTCCCTGTTCAGCCTGATAAACGTTACTGGCTCAGGCTCCATTTCTATCCCTCTATTTATGGCACTTTCAACCCCTATGATTCATATTTCGCAGTGACTGCAAATGGCGTCACGCTTCTCAGCAATTTCAGCGCCTCAATCACATGTGAGTCCCTCTCACAAGCTTACATTGACAGAGAGTATTCCCTTGCACCTCTGAATTCAAATACATTGACCCTCACCTTCAAGCCTTCTTCTGATAATGCTTTTGCTTTTGTCAATGGCATTCAACTCATCCCAATTCCTGAGCTCTTTGATTCTGCTGCATTGGTTGGGCATGCTGACCAAGCCGTTGATGTCAAGAGCTTGAATTTGCAAACCATGTTCAGATTGAACGTTGGTGGACAATACATATCTCCAACACAAGATTCTGGCCTTACAAGGATGTGGTATGATGACACACCTTACCTGTATGGTGCAGCCAGTGGTGTCACTACTCAAGCTACCAAGGATGTTCAGATCAATTACCAGACAATGCCAAACTACATTGCTCCTCCTGCTGTCTACTCCACATCAAGATCAATGGGCACTGATAAAGATGTCAACATGGGCTACAATCTCACATGGATTTTCCAAGTTGATCCGAATTCCATGTACCTTGCAAGGTTGCATTTCTGTGATTACACTTCTTTCCTGTCCAACGAGATTGTTTTCAACATCTTCATCAACAACCAAACAGCAGAAACTCAAGCTGATGTGGTAGGGTGGTTAGGAGGTAGAGGGGTGCCAACATACAAGGACTATGTGGTGTATGTTCAAGGTAGGGTGGAGGATCAGCAGCTTTGGATTGCTCTACATCCAGATCCTGAGACAAAACCAAAGTACTATGATTCCATTCTCAATGGAGTGGAGATATTCAAGCTCAATGACACAAACTTGTCTGGCCCCAATCCTCAGCCTTCAGACATGCTTCTCAAGGATCAAGAGGAGGAAACATCAGGTTTTCACAACCACAGACCATATGATAAGAATGCTGTTATTGGTGGAGCTGCTGGAGGTGCTGCTGGTTTTGCAATAATGGCTGCAATATGTGTTGCTGTCTACCACAGGAAGAAGACAGCTCCGGGTGTCAATGGGACGCACACGAGCTGGCTGCCGATCTATTTGAACTCGAACACAAGTAGCAGCAAGTCCACCACTTCCGGCAAGAGCATTGCCAGTAGCAACCTCACCGCCATGGCGCAAGGTCTTTGCCGGTATTTCTCCTTGCAAGAGATAAAGAGTGCAACCAAGAACTTTGAAGAGTCCAATGTTATTGGGGTTGGTGGATTTGGAAAGGTTTACAAGGGTGTCATTGATAATGGAACGAAAGTGGCGATTAAGAGGTCAAACCCGCAGTCAGAACAAGGAGTCAATGAATTCCAGACTGAGATTGAAATGCTTTCCAAGCTCAGACACAAGCATTTGGTGTCCTTGATTGGATTTTGCGAGGAAGACAATGAGATGTGCCTGGTTTATGACTATATGGCTCTTGGAACCTTCAGGGAACATTTGTATAAGGGCAACAAGCCTCTGGCTACCCTATCATGGAAGCAAAGGTTGGAAATCTGCATTGGATCTGCAAGAGGCCTTCACTACCTTCACACAGGAGCTAAGTACACCATCATTCATAGAGATGTCAAAACAACAAACATTCTCTTGGATGAAAACTGGGTTGCCAAGGTTTCAGATTTTGGCCTGTCAAAAACAGGTCCAGATATGAACGTTGGCCATGTTAGCACTGTGGTGAAGGGAAGTTTTGGCTACTTAGATCCTGAGTACTTCAGGAGGCAACAATTGACTGAAAAATCTGATATCTATTCATTTGGGGTTGTTCTGTTTGAAGCCCTCTGTGCAAGGCCTGCTCTGAATCCTAGTCTTCCAAAGGAACAAGTTAGTCTTGCAGAATGGGCACTGCTCAACAAACAAAAAGGAACCATAGAGGATATCATTGACCCCCATATCAAGGGAAAGATTAACCCAGAAAGCTTGAGCAAGTTTGTAGACACTGCTGAAAAGTGCTTGTCTGATAGTGGAGCTGATCGTCCCTCCATGGGTGATCTGCTGTGGAATCTGGAATTTGCTCTCAACCTACAAGAAAATGTTGAGGGCTCAAAGCATTCGGCACGCGTTGATCAGAGTGAGTTTGAAGAGATAAGCTTGGGAGACAACAACATGGCAAACCATTACAAAAACCTGAGCCTTGGAAGTGAGTATGAGCTGAGCCAGGATTCCGAGGGGAGTCCCACTGCCATCTTTGCAGATCTTGTCAACCCTAAAGCGCGATGAAGAGAGATGCTCTGAATGGTTGTTTTGCTATACGGGAAACAGCTTTGTGGGTTTAAGGAAGCCATGGAATGCAAGCAAATAAAACCGGTCTTTTGTGTTGCTTCAAAGTATATAATGCTTCGATTGCTCATTTATTTGTCTGGTTTGTAATTCTATTATACCTTCCTCATGGCTGTCATGTTTTGCTACATATATGAATGAATATTATTTATACTATGTCAGTTTTGTTTCTGCAAAATCTGAATACGATTCAGTTCATGTCATGTATCTACACTCTACAGTTCTGTTTAGAAAGCACGGGGATCACCTGTTGCTTATAAAATTGTATAGTCTCTCTAGTACCAAGAATGCTGTCTAGAAACTAGAAAGATTTATTCAGCAGAGCTGTAGGAAGTTCTCTTATTTTAAAGGTAAAAATTGCACTCAATACAGTTTCTAATTATTCACATTTCATGTTTTCTCGAACCTGAAATTAGAAAGAAAAAAAAACATTTGTAATGAATGAACAGAGGACTCTTCATTTCCTAAAATTTCATTTGGAGACTCAATATTATTATTTCTCAGGAAAACAATAATGCCACTGTCTCTTTCTTCACAAGAGACTTAAGTAAATTACAACTCCTGTCATATCATGTGGCTATTGAGGGAGATAAATAAGGCCCCCTTTTCCCCCCGTTGGGAGTTTGAATCTTCCAGTTGATACCCCGTGATATTACTTCAGTGATCCATATAGCGAATCTCACCTAGTGAGATAAGGCTTTGAACGCTGAATGCTGCAGAGGAGATACCTGATTCATCAGCACGGTGGCCTACTTGGCAAGTTCGTATACTTGGGATTCCTTCATCTTTTCTTCTGGTACCAAACCTGGGAATTGTCCAATATCATGGCCTTCCAGTGGTTGAAACTCATGATTTAAACCAACAGCAAACTCTCCAGGGTCAGTTCCGGGGCTCTGGAAATAGTCTGCAATCTGTGTCAAAAATGTCCAACCCAATTTTCAACAACAAAATGATATTGTTAAATCACACATAATGAAATAAAACTAAATACTTTCGCTGCATACTGAAAAAATTTGTGGCGGACAAATAACAAAACTTGAAAGATCAAAGTGAAAGCGCATACATGGTTAGCTAGAGCAACTCCACTTAAGAATGCTGCCTCTATATTAGAACCAAGCAGCCAATCACCACATATCCCAGCCCTTCCAAAGGGATCAAAGATACAGGGAATTCCAGGTGTATTCGTTGGCAGAGCTGCACCCCTGAAATTCTCAAAAGTCACATTTTGGTCAAATATGTATATAACTTTTCTATGCCCCTTCCCCCATATGGAAGACACCACCTCCACCTTGCAAGTAAGCTGGTTCAAGTACACTGCTAATACTTTCAATTCTATAATTAAGCTATCTTGTTTTCTTCCATTCTATTGTTCCCCTTGTTTTTTTTAATAACCTAACTACTTCATTCGAGATTGCATATGCAAACACATAGTCTGAACATCCTGACTCCTAGGCATCTTATTAGCACAAATGAGAAAAAAGATCTCCATCCCAACTTGAACAAAATAATGGCAGGGCCTTTCAAAGCACCTAACACTACTAATTTAAGATATCACCCTTACCATAGTTGGAGCTTGGTATAAAAAGGTTCTGGAAGTGACCCTTTTGATAATCCAAGAGCAGTCTCAACACCCTCTAGCATACCTGCCTTTACCCTAGCCGTTGTAGCAGCAGGGATGTTTTCCTGATAAACAGAAGTTGGCTCAAGTTTCAGTTATTAAAAGTACTAATCATAGCATGCAATACATGTTAATAAAAAAATCCTAATCAGTGCATGATCATGCATAGGTTATCAATAAATTGATCAAATCCCTTTCAAGTAGGTAAGGAACTAATGATATATCAATATTTATTTTCCTCCCCTATTCACCCAAAAATATTGAATATAATCGCTAAAACTAATCGAAGAATTGAAAACAAATTCGCATGGTATCATACCATTTTGGAAATTCAACCACCTACCTGCGGAACCTTGTTCTGTTTTCCATAAGCAGCAGTGCTCAGAAAGGTCCAACAGTGAGGACCTCCACTCTGGGAAGCCTGTAGTTTCTTAGTATTATTGGCCATCCATGACACCGAATCAATTCCCCTCACAAAAGCTCCTTCAAAGGAGACTTCTGTGCTACCCGGAAAAGGAAGAGGGTCCTCAAATGCTGCTAGAAGTGCCCATATTGAATTCAACTCCAACCTCTAACACAGGGGACAATACAACAGCAACAAGAAGCAGTATAAGATGAATATATCTTTGCCTTTAACAGTAAATGGAGCTGAAACGAGTACTAGTTTATTAAATCAAACTAACTGAACAAGGGATGTCCTGGACTCACCTTCATTTGTTTTGCAATTAATGGCAATCCTGATGTCATAAGCAAACGATTTGCACATTTTCCTATCGGCAAACAGAGCAATAGTGACTAGAGGAAGCCAGAAATCGGATGACTGTTCAAATAAGATTACTCCAGGCCGATAACAGTATAGAATAAGTAAAAAATTATACAAATTTTCAGGTTACTATTCAATTCCAAATTAGCAACCCAAACAGACACCCAGACAAGTAAAAGCTTTCCCTTTTATTCTCTTGAAGAAAAATCAAATGAACTCCATATTGAAATCATTTCACCAATGAAAAATGCTATGCAAGGATAAGCTTAAGATAGACATGTTAAGCTACCATTATGTGCAATAACAATCGCATCGAATTTGCCACAGGGTTTCCCATTTTCACTCAAGTGCCACATCCCATTGAATGGCTCCAGTTTACTGATCCAGCACGGTCTCGCCACATTAACCATGCGAGTCTGCACGTGAGTTAGAGATTCTTATCAAGCAATAATATGAGAACATCACCAAATATTGAAACCTCCGAAACAAAGCTCTCCACTGAATAGTTTCCTAGTTGTGAGTACACAAAACACTGATTGAATGACTATCTATTCTAACCAGGATGAATCACCTCAGAGAGTAATGAATCAGCAAGGAACCGCATTCCATTTGTGGCTATGTATCTTGGAGGGGAGGGCAGAAATGGAACAAAGTCACCACCTTTCTGAAGCTCTCCCACTGTACCCTCCCACTCTCGTACCAAACCCTTGTCCATCCAAGCATTAACCAGTTCCATGAAACTAGAATCATTCACAGTGAAAAATTGAGCAGCATGGTCAAATATCAATGGATGAGAATCAATAACCCTGGTTCCCATTCTTCCTCCAACACCATGAATACCCTGTAAGTTCGCATAATTAAGTTAACGTTGTGTTGAGAAGAAAGAAATTGGGAAGTGGAAAAAGAAGAGAAGACTGACAGTGTCGAATACAGTGGAGCGAACACCGCGTTTCTCTAAATACACGGCGCAAAGGAGGCCGGATATGCCGCCGCCGATGATGGCAACTTGTGGGTCATCGGAGAGAGAAGTGGTGAAGGTTACTTGCTCTTGGTTGAAGGTTTTCTTCAGAATTGACCTTCTAGAGGTCCCATATGATGATTTTCTGCGGGGTTTGGAGGATGAAGAAGGATTTTGCTTTTTCCCATCCATCCTCACCGTGCAAAATCTTGAAGAGGAGGAGAAGGCATAGCTACAGGTATTCAGAAATGGGGTTGTGGTTGTGGAGGGTAATACTTTCCATGGGTTGAGATTCAGAGCCACCATGGTTTCTGGTTTTGCAGTTCGAGCTTAATTATCATTTATCAATTATCAATATCTTCCTTCCCTCCTTTTTTTTTTTAGATAAGTGAAGATGAAACAATAATGTTTAGTTCACATTTGATAAACACTTAAACCCTTTGAAAATAGGCAAATTATAAATAATGTAATAGGAACAGAAGTGAAATAAATAGAAATCAGATTTAAAAAATAGAAATCAGATTTAAAAGAGGGTGAACTGTGAATGAATTAAATACTTCATCTTCATCGCTCATTCTTTAAATAACTTTTGTTCGACATTAGTTTGTACCATCCATTTAGATTCTTACATCATCCCTATTTTAACTTTTTTTCCGCACTTTATAAGCGTGGATTGTATTTTTTGTCCTCCGCACTTGTAAGTGTGGTATGTAAATGCTCACCCACTAATAAGTGTTAGTTTTGGATGGTGAGAGAATGCGAAGGAGTGGTACCAAAATTAATGACTATTTTTATTTTAAAATTAAATCGGTACTTTTTTCCCTACCTCTATTTTTCTTCTCTTTTACTTTTTTCGGTGATTGCTAAGCTACATAGTTAAGAGACAATTTAATGGGCGATGAAGTAAGGAGAAAAATAAGATAGCAGAAGTTAGTTGGATATAGTTTGTAGATGTAAAAAAGAGAGTGGTTAGGCATTACGAATTTGGAGTACTTTAATAATGCATTGCTTGTGAAATGGCGGTGACGTTAATGTGACAGAAAGAAATTTTGTGGGTGAAGTTGTTAAGGGTGAGGTACGGGGGTGTGGGTGTTTTTGGTGTTCACGAGGTATTTATAAAGGGGTTCTTGTGGTGGAAGGATATTGAGAGGATATCAATTACTCATTCAAGGAATAATTGGTTTAGTAGTAATTTGTTGGTTAGATTGGGTGATGGAGGTCAAACTCGATTTTGGCTAGGTTGTTTTCAGTTTCCTGGGTTGTTCTCAATTTCCAAGTAAAAAGAACATATGGTAGGAGACATGGGAAGGTGTGTGAAAAGCGCTTGGAGGTGAGAGTTTGTGTGGAGAAGGGGAAAAAGTGCTAGTTGTCTCGTTGTTGCTTGTTACTAGTCAAAGTTTGTCTACTCATAGTCCCGTGTTCTACCGCCCAAGGTTTTTTTTTGTTTTGGCTAGTGAGTTTAACTTGGGAGATTGCAAAGAAGAGTTGATTTGTTGTGTAGAGGGATTCTCTTATAACTCAATGTTGATTCATGCCCCCTCTGCAATGGTTGATGTGAAACATGCTCTCATTTGATGTTCACTTACTTTATTTCGTCAATCATGTATTGTATCTATCTTGAAAAGAGTTAAGGTTGTAACTTGATTTTGAATTAGGTGTGGGTGATTTATATTTTTCTTTCGTCGATCGCTATAAATTTTCTTTACTTTGTTTAATATGTTAGTCTTATATATGAACTATGATGCTTTTTGTACCATCTTTTGATAGTACTTTTCTTGTACTTATAAAAAAAATTATCCCTAAAATTAAATTGCTGCTTCCCCCTTATTTTCGGAAGGATTCATATTCATTCATAATCACAATTTTAGACAAAAACATTTTGAATCTTGGATATTGAGGTTATGTGTTTGTCGAATAGAATGTTAATAGAGCTTTGAATCACCTTTAAGTTTTTTACTTCAAAAGGTGATATCCCACTTTTTAAAGCAAATTAAATGTACTTTTCATGCAAACCAATTACACAGAATCTTTCTTCAATGTCCATGCACAACTGTATCTATTCCATCCTAAGGGTTAAATTAAAACTAAATGTACTTTCAATCCAGTGAACCCAATATGTACCAAAAAAAACTCAGTGAACCCAAAATGCTCCATTCACATTTTTGCCTTAGAGAAACCAAAACATGCGGAATCTTTCTTCAGTGTCCATGCAAAATTGCATGCCATCCTAAGGGACTAAATGCACTTTCAACTCAGTGAACCCAAAATGCTCCATTGTGACCATTCACATTTTTGCCTTTATAGATTTATTTTGTATCATAGTGACAGTTGGTGGAAGACACCGTGCTATGCAAACATGTTTAGAAAGTGTTTGAATAGCAAGTTTTATCTTAATTTATAAGAAGAAATTCTGTTTATTTTTCTCTTAAAATACGTGTTGGTGTCTAATTGAGTTAAGGCTAACAAAAATCCAAACATAGCAATAATCATCGTTTAATAGATCCAACATCAATTCTGAAACTATCAAATGGCATAACTGCATACATGATTTTCAAGTCATACGTAAGCGATGGACTGGATAGAGATACCAACACTATAGGAGAACAGACGCACACATCAAATGATCTAGATAATAAGAAACCAACTCATATGGCCTAAGGTTTTGGAAACTTGATCCATTATCTGAACCTCTACCATCGTCTTCGTCTATGTCTAAAAATCGAAGTTGAATAAGCTATAAGATCCTACCAAAAGGAATATATTTCATAAAAATTTCCCTCACCAAGTCTCAAATCAATCTGAGGAATATAAGATTTCGTTCATGTATCTTACATCAATAACTATTTATATATAAAATGATGCGTCCCCAATATAACTTACAAAACATATACAATTCAAGTTAAAAACAAACCACCTTAAAATGTCAGTCCGGGTGAAAAGAAAATAAGGCCGTCTCTTCTTCTGCAAACATCGATCCCATTTGATGTGACCAAGGAAAATGAAGGCTATTTTCCTCTCAACTGGAGGTCAGTAAAATCTTTGGAAGCTCATGATTGGACTGATATGTCCGCATTTGTCTGCTCCGTGATCTTAGGAGGAGATGTTTTTGTCTCCTTATCCAGTTTTGATCGTTCCTTGGTCTTGCTGTTACGTCCAGTGACCAGGTCCTTGTTTTTTCGGGCGACAGGGCTACCAGATCCGAATTTGACATTAGTGCCAATGCTGTTACGTGCTCGAGTAGAAAAATCTGGAGAAGAGACGACAGCATCACCACAGCTCTTTCTCCGGGATAGTTTTGGTGACTTTGGACGAGTCAGCGGCAGCTGCAACCAAAGGAAAGGGGATGAAGAGTTTTTCAACTGAAGGGTATTGATAAGTTTAAGATTCTTTATCTTATTTTGGAAAGAGACAAAAATGACATGATCATGACAAGGGGCAATGATTTTGGGTATTTCATGAATGTGCATACAACAAGGAAGAACCATCACTGAACTCAGACAAAGAATGCTGTATTCTACTGCCAAATATGCATTCCAGACATTGTCATGTATTTTAACATTCCTATTGTATTGCATTCCTTCAGTTTATTCATGTAAGTTCTAAAATTATCAATGTCAATTTCAGATTCATCCTGAGACTTGGAGAAGACAGATTAAAAGGGAAACCGTACCTTCTTGAGTTCAGTCTTAGCGGGAGGCCCCTCATAGTAGAAGCTTGGTACTGGTTTTGCTTTAATGACCAAGTTCTTTCTCAACTGCTTAACGGCTGCTTGCTCCTCTTCCTATACATAGCATTATTATATAAACAGATATCTAATCAATTCAATATGCAAAATGTTACGTAGGAGGATAAAAAGAAAAAGACCATGTACTAAAGGTACATGGTCATAAACCTAGGCTTCGGGTTAAGTGATTAGATGTTTACTTTGTAGCACAAGGCGGAGACAAACAAAAAGGCAAAAAAGTGAACAACCCAAGAGTTAGAGGTAAATAAAAATTAGGGAAAACTATTAGATTTAGATAGTCTATCATTATGCATGATTCATGGCATGGCATTATGACATCATTTGATTCATATAGCTGACAATTTGGTGAGAAAAGAGTTTAATTGTTATGGATTTAATAAAGAGTGAAAAATAGAAAACCACACATGGACGTGCAGCAGGCGACAAGAGGAGAAAGGCCAACATACCTTACGCCTTGCCTCATACTGCATTTTTTCTTCTTCAAGAGCTCGATTTTTCTCCTCTAATTTCAGATAAAACTGGATGGATAAATCAAAGTGACAAGAAGAACAAAAACCACTGATTAGATTTAACTAATAAGACCAAGTAGAATGCAATCAACCTCAAAATACATGTCATAATAATATTTATTAGAAAAATACCTCCCTCCGCTTCTCTGCACGATCGTAGCACCTAAATGTAGGGGCTGAACCAACAGTTACCTTAGATCTAGCAGTGCGAGCAGATGCAGCGCTACTATTTATGGTTAAAGAACAAAAGAGAATAGCTGCCATATTATATTTCAACATGCGAAAAATATAGCTCTATTAAGGGGATTCAGATAGTTACTTTTCCGCTGTTAAATTAAAATTCATGAAAGAACGTTTTGATAATTTGTAGTATTCAGTATGGCAGATTCTCAGGTTTTTCCGATACACCTAAAACTTGCTCTGTTCAGAAGAAGAAAAAAACATCAAAATTTTCAACTTTTGAGGATACGAGGAAGCAACAGACCAATTATCTTCATCATCATGGTGCTTCTTATCATCATGTGGCAAGGGCTTCCTTGATGAAAAAGGTGTGTTTGGCTGCAAAAATGGAAAATATTTTGCATTTCAGTAATCTCATAAAACAAACTCCCTCACCCTATCCTAGACACATAGCAAATTAGCAATACATGCAATTACAAAGGATCCCTACAAACCTTAAGACATATAAGCAGCAAAAGTGCTTTACCTTAGAATTTCTAGCAAATGAACAACATTTCGAAATAAAATCTTACATTAGTAATTTCAAAATGTTATGATGCCTATACCTGTGAATTCTTTGAGGAATTAGGTGAATCCATGTTGTTAGCTTTTGGTGACAAGTTCTGACCAGTTGCAACAGCTTCAGTATCAACAGTTTGTGTGTAGGTTACATGCTTTTCAGTAGCCTGATCAGATGGCTGTGGAGCAGGGGGGCTTGTGCGCTCTTTATCCACAGAAATTGATATTGCAGGTGAGCTTAATTCTTCATTGTCACTCATCTTCTGGGCTTCAGATTTCTCATTATTCTCTTCAGGCAAGCCAGCATTTAGTTTTGTATTTTTGGTACTCAACACGTCTTTCTTCTCATGATGACAGTCAGCAGATTCATTTATCTCATGATCTATTGCCTGAACCATCGCAGCAATTCTGGGAGAAACACGCATTCTTTCACTCGATCTACCATTTGGAGCTGTTGTTGTACCATTTGGCTTATTGTCCTCAACCTGCTGTATGCCAGTAACTTCCCTCCCCATGGCGCTGCATTATATAGGTAACAGGGTAAGAAAGAAACCAAACACTAAGAATAAGTGGTTGATGTTGATGAAGAAAATCCATGACTTCAACGTGCAAAAGAAATTTTTTAAATATGTCTCTTGGAACAAGAATATATTATGAAATTAATTTATAATATAGAAGCATTCTACAGCTACACGAACAGATGTCTTCTATCAGCCTAAAATATGACATACATTATTGTATGCAAAAGCAAACAGATGAACCAGAGAACATGAGGTAGTGAAGAGATGCAACTCTCTACATATATCTCAAAGCTTAAGATTCAAGATAAGCTAACAAATCAATTTCCTCTTTTCAATGTGTATGGGAGGGGGGAGTGCGAGTGGTAAGAGTGGCTAATCTTGACCCTTGAATCATTATACGGATGATCAACATTGGTTTTACTAAAATGTAATCATGATCATTCACTTAAGATTGAATGGTGGAGATTTCTCACATTTTCATTTGATACACAAACACAAACCTACAGTGCCAAAAACTACCTCACTAAAATTTGCCTCCTTAAACCTAGAAAGATGGCAATGGAAAAAGAAAAAACCATTGTGTCTATTCTCATTGAAATGGGATCGAAATCCATTGTCCCTATTTGGTGTCTAGTTCTCTGGCTCACCAATTAAATAGTATTGTGTCATTTAAAAACCACTGATGTAAGGTTATAACTGTCATACATATCCATGTTTCTTTTAATTCACATGACACAATTTTATTTGTGAGACAGAGAATGAGACACTAAACGGAGACAAAAGATCTTCTTAATCCTTAAAATGGGAGGATTTTGGTTCCCTTTCAGCATGGTTCAATAGAATCATGTCTAATTATTGGTTTGTAGTTGTAATAACATAACGTTTGTAAAATACAATCATGAAATAATAAGAAAATGGCTAGAAATTTTTTTGAAAATTCAAAAACGATTATACCCACATAAGAAAAAGAAACTGAGAAGGCCTACAAATAAAGTAGTTAATACTTTATTGAGTCGTGCTGAAAAGGTATCAAAACACTTTTTCAATGGATTTAGAGAATTCTCTAAAAGAAAAATATGAATGAAGAAAGATATAAAGTTAAAAA
Source organism: Acmispon strigosus (assembly GCA_030819835.1). NCBI lineage: Eukaryota > Viridiplantae > Streptophyta > Magnoliopsida > Fabales > Fabaceae > Acmispon > Acmispon strigosus. The sequence continues at coordinate 55,502,319 of JAUAMA010000004.1, read as the reverse complement.
AAATATAAAAGAGCTGATATAATAGAAACAAAGGTATTCCAAATATATTTTGAAAAAATTACAGACAAAGGTACAAATATCAAATACAATCCGACACAAATTGATAAAAAGTATATTTCATAAATTGAATGAAATATTAGATATTAGTTTGTAGACATTCTCCATATGAAAGCTAACTCGTTTAACCCTGAAAACTTGAAAAATGCACGATCATATAGATGAGAATTTGTTAGAATATATAGGTTCAAAGGCCATTGAAAAAGTTTTGAAATTTGAACAAATATAGGAGACACAAGAAGCATAGGTTGGTCAAGGCTAAGGCAAAGCCAGCTGGGAATCTCACCCAACAGGTATGGGGACACCCCGTTATCTTACAAGAAAATATCCAGGAGATTACCGTACTTGAAAAGAAAAACAGTATTCAATTCAAGCATAATCTCTATTCTATTCACAATTTCACATGAATATTACCTTTTTTATATGATTTTTGCCATTTTACACAAAAGGCCAACAAATTTTCAATGTATTATGACGTGGAATGGGCATTTGAAGGTATGATTCTCGGAATAACCGCAGAATCATTCGGGAAGAGAATTCAAAGGGGATTCTGACGTGATCTAAGGACGAAAATTTATAAATACAGAAAATCTATTTACATCCTAGAATTAATGGTAGTAGCAAGTAATAGTAAAGTCAATTTGAGACAAACTTGTGGTTCGCGCAGCTTCAATTGACAAAAAGAAGCATTTCAAAGCTCAAACACCGAAATTCACCACTCATTCAACAGAAGAAACAGGATTAGGAGAGAGATCTCAAAATCGAGAAGCACATTGTAGAGAGAATTTTCAAATGAAGAAGAAACGCACCTCAATGTTGGTTGCAGTTGCGGTCCGATCTGAGAAGATCTCGAGTTTCTTCTCCTTCTTCTTCCTTCTCTCTCTCTGCAATTTCTCTCTCTGCTGCGAAATCCAAAATTTATGTGGGTTATTCCTTTTCTTTAGGGGAGGTTTTTTATTTTTATTTAATTGTTTGCTATTACTACGTGTGTCTCTTCGTTGGTTAATGGTTATATATATAGAATAGAAGTGAGCTTTTTTTATTTAATTTTTGTTTGTGGATTGTAAATTGACGGTGTTAAATTTGACAGTGAGGTTTGAACGGAATATGACGTTCGGTCAAAATGAGAAACATCTCTCTCTATCTCTCTATTCTCTAATCTAATCTGTTAGATGATGAGAGAGAAACAACGGAGGGGCAAACAGAAACTGACACGTGTATGGTCAGGCGTGGGAGGTTGTTGACGTACAGAGAAAATGGAAAGTTACGTGACTTACATCATGCATAGTTGCATACTATACAAGAACAAAAAAGAAAACATTGTAGATTGTTTATTACATGTATTATTTAATATTTATTTTCACTTGTCAATTAATTACTCTTATTTTCAAAAATCAATTGATGAACATTTAGTGTAATCAATACTTCTATATTCTTGATATCTATTTTGGTACTTATATAAGTACACAAAATAAAGCAATTAATTAATTTAATCAAATATTTTTATTAATTGTTTCAACAATTTGACCAGTTAATCGAATGATATCCATTTTAGTGTTTATATAAGTACACAAAATAAACCAATTAATTAATTTTATCAAATATTTAATTATTTTTTCAAAAAATTGACCAATACAATCAATATAATTAAATTGAGTATGATCCATTAAAAGTAGAAGTATATTTTGACTACTAGTTGATAAAGTGGCCAATATGAATATATCAAATAAAAAATAACTACTGATATTTTAAAATATTTATAATCTATTATGTATGCAACCAATAAGGTGTTAGTCTAGTGGTTAACAAGCTAGAGATACCCATAATGGTGATGACATAAGATTAAACCCCAAAAAAATTACTTGTTGTGAGAGACCATCAACGTATTCCAAACATGATTGTATGGTCATGTTACCAGGGAATTAGGAAGATAATTAAGGGGCTCAATTATAAGAAAGGTAAGACAAAAAAATCAATAATGATTAGCTGACACTAACACTCGAGCCCCTGAAATGGTTCGTGCCCCATTGACAGTAGCATTCGTTAGAGTCAACGCTAAGTTGATTGGTCAATGTAGCGTCAACTCCCAACCACCACTAATTGATGGTGAGTGGATGCTACGTTGGTCAGTGATTTTAGCGTTCTTTTGAACCGACGCTAAAATTAAGTGGGTTTCTTTTTTCCTTTACACTTTACATCAGTTGAACTGATGCTAATAGCCAAAATTAAAGTCGGGTCAATTTTTTTCCCTAAAATGGCCATTTTATTGTAGTGAAAGTATGAGAAGTCTTTGGCAGCCTCTTGCTTGTGTTGAAGTGATGAACAAAACTAAGTCGGTAGTTCATCACATCTTTGATATAAAGAGGTCGAAGAGACTGAGACCACCGTAGAGCTGTTTTCCTCAAAGTTAGAGAATAAGTCTAGAACACTAATGCATCCAAAGCTCCCAGAAATGATATGGATGTGAGAAAAACATTCAAGTGTTATATGATATTGGGTTATCCCACATATGGATATGTTCCAATTGGTTTCCTGAAGCTTTTTGGGATGTCTACCATCATAATCTCATCACAAAACAGCTTGTGTATCCATCTTTGCCAATAGTCACATAGTTTGGCTAGATTCTTCCTCATAGCGAGTTACAGTCCTCTAATAATTGCATTCGGCTTCATCGCACTTCTTATTGTGCTTGTTCTGCTCATAGTGAACTGCGTTTTCTAACATTTTCAAATGATTTTTCAGCGTAGTGAGTCTAGTGGTTCTCCTCCATGTGTATGTGCGATGCATGGAATGGTGTTTCTATGTCCTTAACTTTCTCTTGAGGAATAGGATCCTCAACATGCTATGATTCAAGCATCCTTAGGGAATGTTCTTTTGGAGGTGAATCTCCATCAAAAAATGTTGTATGCATCTTATTCTAAATATGACAATAATAATAGATTTACAATTCTCCCACAAATTGCGCTAATTGTTATTGTAGAAAACGAGATAGGAGTTTCTCTGCTTCAAGCGTGGTGGTGCACGATGGTGATTGAGGAGGAGAGTGCAGCGAGACAATGTGAATCCACAGCGGGGGCGTATTTGTAAAAGACACTTCAACGTACAAGATCAAAGATCATATCTCAAAGTCTTTCAAGAGCAATATGTAAGCAGATGAACAATGCTTAATTTTATGGAAGGATCAAATCTATATTTATAGAGTTGGATATGAGTAGAAATGAAGGTGTTTAACCTTTATCTAGTCATTGCAAGTAGCTTTTGAGATGATGGTTTTACTTGAGCAATCATTGAATCATTAACTCTATCAACTTTGCATTTTTCTTGCCAGCAGATTGAATGAGTTAAGAATTTATCTTAGTCGTCCCAAACAACCAACACGACATTCACTTAGTTGTGATTTATCTGGGCCGACCAGAATAATATTGGACCTAGTAGTCAGTTGGGTCAACCACAACACTACTTCTAAATGACTCGCTCATATCAAAGGAATTTATGCATATACATGTATTAGTTTCTTAAAGGGACAAAAATGTAATCTTCTAAAATGAAATACAATAAAAATTAGAGTTTGTCTACAATAAATTAAGAGAAAATTGGTTAAAAATTAAAAAAAAAATTATAAATTACCTAAATTGTAACAAACATATATTAAATGTTACCTTTTTGTGCTAAATAAAAAAATTATTCACGTGTAACATGCTCCGGTGTAAGATTGCTATTAAAGTTAAGCATATTTTATCAACAAAGTCTAGCACAATTGATAAATAATTTAATTCTTTAAACATTTAGTTGATGGTTCAATTTTTGGGTGGCGTGCATAAAAAATCATTTGTTAAAATATGCTCACATAATTGATCTTCGTGTTTTAGAGAATTAATCTTATCATTATTGTCAATTGTTGCGAAATTTTTATTAAAACTAAAAAAGTTAAGCATATCTTAAAAGTTGAGTGTAATTTTCTAAAGATTCTAAAGTGAGTATATACTTTACTATATATGCAAATCTTATTGACTAAGCCTCCAGTTGTTAGGAAAACAAGAGGGAGGAGAATCACAAACTCTCTATTTCTTTTTTTATATTTGAGCGAATCACAAACTCTATTTGAAAATAGCGATGGAACAGTAATAGTCTTTTGCAGATAGAAGCAATTTGAAGCGTGCCGAATTCCATTGACCTTTTAGTTTCAACTAACGTACTTTTGGTTGGGTGGCCAGAAAAACAGTTGCTAGCTAACGCCGTTATCCAACGCCTGCTTCTAATTATAATAGTTTTCCTTATTTTTACGGAGATTGGGTAAATGACTAAAAAAAATTGGTTAAATAACTCAAGCGTTAATAAACTAATGATATTTAAGATAAATGGACTTTAAATTTTATATTTATTTATTTATTTTAAATATCATTAGTTTACCTATAACCAAAGTTATGTAATTCAAACTTTTCCTTTAAGTGGAATCAATTTTTACATTATTTGTTAAAACAATTAAAGAGGTGGGGGTAGCGTTTATCAGACTCTTTTTGTAAAAGATTTTTCATTTTTTTAATCTTATAATACTTTTCGGGTTAGCCGTTTTTTAAAACTATTCATGCTATTTTGATAAAATAAAAAAAACAAATTTTAATGTACTAAATATAAGATATCATACAGTGACCTTGTCTTGTTTGTCGGAAAATTCGGCAGAAGCGACAACTTTTGTCCATTGACGTATTTGCCCTTTCTCACGTGACCTTTCTCTAGTTTTTTCTGCTTAAGTGTTAAATATGTTTTTGTCTCTCAACTATAGCAAAATTTAGTTTTCGTCCCTGACCGACGTAAATGTTAATTTTAGTCCTTAGATTATGAGAAATTATTAGTTTTGCCCAACGTGTATTTTCCTTTTCTCTACTTTATTCAAATTCTACTTTAGATAAACTAATTATTAAAAATAAAATTATTATTTAAAATTAATAAAATAGTTAATAGTTAAATTAATTTAAAAAATCAAATAACATGAGGAACATAATTAAGATCTAGCAACATCATCTTAATCAATATCTCCAAAATCATCTTCAAAATTATCTTCAACATCTTCATCTAACTCTTCACCAACCCCAACCACGCGGCGTCACCACCCCCAACCACGCCGCCGCCACCAACCCCAACCACGTCGCCACCCGCCACCCCCGGATCCGGTTTGAGCTTACAGATCTAAGGAAAAGAAGGGAAGATGCAGATCTAAAAGCAAAGAAAGTAAAGAAGGGGAAACTAGATGTAGATCTAAAAATGGGGGTTTGGTCAAGGACTGTTGCTGGAAGAATTTTGATCTGAAAATGGGAATTTTGTTTCGATGTTGGTGGGTTAAGGTTTAGCGGAAGCTTGATTTTTGTTTCACCAATTGATAATCTTTCTCTCTGTTTTGGTGAGTGAAGAGCTTTAACAGAAGCTTGATTTTTGTTTCCCAGAGGAATTGCCTTCCTTAAATTTAAGTTGTCCTGTTTGGGTTTTTTAGTTTGAATTTTGGTGGTTCTAGTTTAGGATTTTGGGTGTTTGGGTAAGGGATGAAGTTTATGATGATGATGATGATGAAAATGAAGATGACGATTAAGAGATGAGGAAGATGATGATATTTTTACCATGTTGGTGATGATGATGATGGTGATGATGTACTGTTGCTGGGTGAGGATTGAGTGATGGTTTTCGCATGGTGGTGGTGGTTGTTGATGTTGAAGAGTTATGGGTTGTTGTCGAGAAAGAGGTGGAGCAAGATGAAGATTAAGTGTTGGAGGTTGAGGAAGTGGGGGAGTGGACGATGGGGGGAGTTGACGATGGATCCATAAACTCTCATCGTCTACTCCCCCATCGTCTACCCCCTATCGTCTACTCTCCTAGGAAACCCATAAATGCTCAAATGAGTTCTTCTTCTTCCACTTCCATCACTGCCTACGACCTCCGCTCCCACTGCTTACAACCTCCCCTGCGACCAGTACCTCCATCTCGACCTCCTCCCCATCTTCACCATTGTGGATCTATGTAAAACGATGAGATTTATGTAACCATCATCTTCTTTGACCTCATCGTCTTCTTCGATCTCCTTCCATCGCTCTCTTCCTCAACTTTATCGATCTCTTTCTCTATTGTAGGGGAGGCTAAGGGAGGAGATTTATGTTGGGCTTTGGGCATATCTGGGTTGGGGAAAGCTGAGGGACGAGATCTGAACCTCCCCTCCCGCTACTTACAACCTCCCCTGCGACCAGGACCTCCATCCCGACCTCTTCTCCATCTTCACCATCGTTGATCTGGGTTTTAATTTTCTAAGAAATCTGCTTGATCTATGAACATGTCTCAGTTTTGCATCTCAAGGTTTGGGTTTGGGGTAAATTTTATGGGTTTGGTAACCTTAATTGGTTGAAAATGTGAAGGATTTGGATTGTGTGTTTGGTGGGAAGAACTTTGATAGAGATGACGAAGAATTTTGATGATGAAGAAATTTGAGGAAGGTGAACAAATCTGATCTGATTCTGGAAATTTGATGAAAAAATCTAATTTTAAATTAACCTGATTAATTAGGATTTAAAAAGTTTAATTAGTTTTTTTAAATCAACTTAATGAAAATTAGAAAAAATAGTATTAATGAAGATCAGGTTAATTTTAAATTTAAATGAAAAATTAAAAAAATTCCACGTAAGCTCATTATATGACGTCACAGTGCCACAAGGGCAAAACGGAGCTCCGACGTTAACCACACCGGCGGCAGGGACTTAAATAAAAAAATTCTCATAGTCTGGGGACTAAAATCCACCTTTACGCCGACGATGGACGAAAATCAAATCTCGCTCGTAGTTCAAGGACCAAAAACATATTTAACCTGGCTAAGAATGTTTCTCTTTCTGTTTTCTATTTAAAAAATTTATACTTTTTCCGTTTCAAAAAAAAACTGTTTAGAAAGAGAAAGAACACGTATATTAAAAAGCACAATTAATATTGATGATTTTTTAAATATATATCATTTGTTTTACTATTTTTACATTTAAAGTATATGTATCTCTCCTCATTTATGGCAGTTAATATTCTTTTAGAATTCTAAGTGGACAATTATTATGAAACAATTTTTTTTTCTCTAAGTGAATAGTTATTTTGAAACATAAGAAGTATTATAAACGAGTCGAAATCAGAGGTTTGAATTCTCTAAATTGTAAAAAAATAAATTAAGAGTGCCAAATTTTATCATTTTACCATTAACTTTTACGTTCATAATAAATAAAGAAATAAAACAAAATTAAATCAATAGTGATATAATGAAACTTGACACTCTATAATTTTTGCCGAGGATTTAAACATTCGTAACCACACTTTCTATCTATCGCTCCTCATATTATTGAGCTTTTTATATAAGTATTATTACTGAACTATTTATTAATACTCATTTCATTCCAATTTATAAGACTTCATTCAGACAATCACGCTTATTAAGAAAATATGTAATAATTTTGGTTTTTTTTTATACAAAACTTCCATATATGCTCTTATTAAAAAAACTTGGGCCTATAAAAATTGGTTGGGAAACAAAAACAAGAATTAATAGAGACAATAATTAAAATTTTGGAATTGAAAATATAATGAATGCAAGGGGTAAATTAGGAAAAGCAACTTTTTTTTTTCTGAAATCTATAAGGGGTCTTATATTTTGAAACACCAAGTTTGTCTCTAAATAGTCTTATAATTTAGAAAGCTACATATATGCATTTGAGATGTGGTACCATATTTCAAATGATGCTGATGAAAAAAATCTTAACAATAAGGTGTAGTACAATTGATTGACAGTTAGATTTTATAAATATTTAATTCAAGTTTAATTTGACTTCTAAATGGTGCATATGAGAAATGAATTGTTGGGAGAGTTCAACCCACTTAATGAGATTTTTGAGTTTTTAATGACTAGTCTTATAAGTATTGGCGGTAGATATATTATAAAAAAAAATGATACATATATATTGTGTCACTTTTCATATGGAAATGTGAGCATTACCTTAATTACCTGAATATGTGCAATTGTTTTGATAGAAAGATCACCATGACATGTGGTCGATAGTTCTACCGTACTCATCATATATCCCAAACTGCAATATTTTGAGATAAAAAGTAACATCTTGAAAATATATTTATTGATTGTTAATTTAATTGCAGAAGAAATACTACAGTTTTCATGCAAACGCTCAATTAAACTGCGTCATGTAAAATTAAACAGTTATATTTTTTTAATTTTAATTAAAATAAAAATAAATCTTAGATTTAACAGAAAATTAATTGAATGTTTATATAAAAAAATTGTACTAACAGTGCATCAACTTTTTTTTCTCAATTTCATAATTGATCGCCCATAGTGTTACATTCACTTGAATTTTCCACACATTACATATATAATAATAATGTTGACATATTATCAACCATCTATATAGCATAGAGTAGTAGAATATAGAAGAAATAAAAATTGTGAAGTTGAGCTATATGTATAGGTTGGCCACTTTCTACTTAATATGCCAAGTGAAAGGGCTAGCTAGGTATTGCTCAACTTTTGAATAAGGGTTGGCACAGTTCTCCAGCACCTTTTCTCTTTTTGCTTCGATCTCTTCCCTTTTAAAATTTGAAGCTGCAAATTAAAGGAGGTAAGTATCTTTCTGATTCTATTTCATTCAAAAGCTAGCTCTTTTGAATTAATTAAGGGGTAAATTCAGGTTCAAATCTTAAGTGATCTTATTAATTGATCACCTAATTAAAGTTCTGCCGTACTAAAAAGTTGATATATTGTTATAAAAAGCTTTCATGGAGGCGTGTGAAATTAAAAAGGAATCCTCCTCCTCGTACTCATGGGATATTTATTAGGTAATCAATCTTGTTATTTAATGCAAAAGTTCTAATACTCCATGGTAGACACTAGACTAGAGAATTTAATCAATCATAGATAACCCATAACTAACTAGTTTGGTGACCCGTTGCATTTTCCTTTCAGCGTGGTTATGTTACTTTTTGTGAAGAATTTTTTGTGTGACATGTTAGGGATGACAATAGGCTCATACGTATTTGGATATTCGCAAAAAATACATTTTGGGGTACAGTAAAAATTCACTAGATGAATATATTAGATTGTACATAAGTAAATATCCAAAAAATATTGTAAATATAGGTGTGGCTATGAGTACTATACTATACCCAATTCGCCCAGTACCGGCACCCACATATTAATTTTATTATTATTATTATACACATATTTGTTAGTATATTAACAAACTTAAAACTATAACTTTCTAGGTTACTCTTTTTAAAAAATAAGTGAGTAGGTTAAGTGTTAGTATTATATATATCGTTGTTAACTTGCTCCCCGTATTTTTAAAATAATAAGTCAGTAACTTATAATTTTAGGACTATATTAATTAAAAGTTTAAAATTATAAATTTAAAATTATAATTTTCTCGTTTAATCCTTTTAAAAAAATTATATTTAGTTGAAGTATTTTACCTATTAAGTAATTGGATGATCTTTGACAATCTTAATTAATTCTTTCCATTAATAGTTATATTTTAGTTCTCGGTAGTTTTCTGTTCAAAAATAGAAGTGTGAAAGTTATATTTCATTAACTAAATTGTGGTTAATGAGTATCAGTACAAACATACAGGTACTTAGATGGTACGATGATGAATATTAAGTTGTTACCCATACAAGTATGGAGACGAGTACGAGTTAAAACGCTGATGAATACTATAATACCCTGCTCATATTGCGATCCAAGTGACATTTGTAAGAAAATATACTATATTTTAGTTATCTGTGTGTTCAGCCATAGATCTCTTATATATGTAACTGTGGATTGTGGAAGAAAGCAAATTAAGGTTGGGTTGGGCGTTTAGCCCCGAATATTATCAACAGCAAATTAAAAAATTAAGCTAGGCTTCAGCCTCTCATTCTAGTTTCTAGCTATAGCTAATTGAGCTGTGTGATTTGCTACCATTTAATTATACATTTATACTTGTGTTTCTATTTCATTTCCTAACATTAATGTTAAGACTTTGCAAAGATTCGCTTTTCCATGTTACTTTCACTGATTTCACACTGCTCAGGAAAAATGAAGGCTTCAAAGATGCTTTTTTCGTTTGTCTTATAGTTCTACTACATATTTAATTAGCTTTCCTAATCTAATGCATTTTTGCTTTATTTATAAAAAACAAACAAAAATTCAAAAAGTTATTAAATCTGTTTTTACCTTAAAGTAAACTAACCTTCTTCTTTTTTTGAAAATAAAATAAACTAACCTAAAGATAGACTAATATATAGTTTAAGAATTTAATAACTATACAATGTAAATAATTTTTACCCATGTATCCGGAATATGAGGAAAAACGAATAAAAGAGGTGAAAATTAAATAAATATATATATATATATATATTTAACAAAATTAACAATAGTCAATCAAATTAAAAGATTTTTTTTCTTATGTAACAAAAAAATTAATTATACAATTTTTTTCTAGTGTGTTAAATTGCTCTCACAATTATAAGAGATTTAAGAAGTGAATTGAATACAACAATCTATTTATGAATTTTTTTCTTGGAGGATAATTGACCCATTTGTGTTCTACCTAGATGCATCCATGCATATATCTATTTTTGGTAGATTACACATTTATGCTAAAAGAAAACCAAAACAACAGAGACTAGGAACGCAAGAAAGTTACGCCTTGGTAATCCGCCATCAGAAGGGAAAGAAGTCTAGGAAGTGGAGCTGCATGCACCATCAAAAGAGTCTGAACCCCAGCACCCAACTTAGCCATAAAACCTGGAGGAGCATTGCCTGTCATATTTTATTATTTTATATTTTAATTATTAGGAAACAATAAGATGATAAAACATAAATAAACACTCACATAAAACTTGTTTATATTTTCACTATATAATTATTCAACTCTAGATTTTAAATATCTCAAAAACACATTTTGATAAATGCAACCTATTTTCTTTTTCCCATCACTTTTTTGGGTAATTTCTCCGTTGCCACTTAAAACAAAAGGGTTTCTACTTTTTTACTTTAATGTGTTATTTTATCCTATGTAATAAATTTTTATAATTTATATTTTAATCCTAATGTTTTAAATAATTTATTAAAAGTATTGAATCCTCTAATTTTAAGAGGGTATTGGAACAATACCCTTATTTTGACTATCCCAATAATTTTCCCTTCCTTCCAAAACTTTATGACCCCATTGAATAACTTATCAAATTTCTAAAAAGAAAAACAACCTAACTAACTAGAGTCATGATGACCAATTGAGGAATCTGGAATTGCACATGAAGGGAATTATTATATTTTCTCCAAGAGTAATCCTTAATTATTTGAGTTTGAACCTCAAGACGATGATGCTTAAGACCATACAATGTCATATTTTTTTAATTTTTTTTCTTGACCAAGGTATTCCCACATCCGATTGCCGTGAGACTAATCATTCGCCCCACGGTCAGCGCACGAAGCGGTAGGGGGCTAGCCAATGAGTTTTTTCCATTCACAAGAGTTAAGATTTGCGAACCCCCAACCACTTATTTAAGGGACGAAGTGCTGAACCACTACATTAACCCGCTTGGTTAATGTCATATTATACTCAAGCAAGCAGAAAAGAAATTAATATATTCTAATTCTAGGCACATAATTGTAATTTAGTATAATCATTTTTAATAAGTACCCAATTGTGCACCGACTGTTTAATGTGCCCAAATCATGGGCCCTATAACTTTAAGTACTCACCCGTCCAAATTGTTCTCGTGATATGTCTCGATTATTCTTTATATATATGGAACGCACGTATATTCTCTAAATTATAAACATTTTATAAAAAATATAAAAAGTAAACCATCATCAAGACAAGACAATCCTAAAGACAGGGACCTTACTACTAATTCTGATCCCACTCATTGTCAATTTTCATCACATTAAAAACACAAACCATTATAGTGTCAATCACAGAAGGTGAAGTATTGCATCCCACAAATCATCTTCTAATAATAAATCAATCACATACAATCAAAATTGTTACACAAATGATTTGGATTTTTTGTCAGAATAATCATGACTTTGTTGGAGGAGTATCACATATATTTCTAATTCCAACAACAACCAAACAAATATAAGTTGCTTCATCACGAAGTTTATATATATAGATGTTGCATATATATATTTAATTATGTGCCACCTTGATCATTTGCAAACTGCTGGCCATCATTAAAGTTACACCCTTTGGCTTTATTGTATTTTTTTACGGATGTAAACATATAGGAAATTATGATAGCTCCTCCTCATAGTTTAGCTTACTTTTTTTAATGTTCGAATTTGTTGTCTTTTTTTACAATTAGAACAATTTGGCTCGTTGGTCAGCTTTAATTTGTTTAAGCATGAACTTATACATCTATATTAATTATTTCCTCCGTTTTTATATATCTGACATTATTTGGAGTATTTATTATTTATTTGTCATTTTTATAATTTTAAGATAACATTAATTAATTATGTATTGTCAATTATACCCTTAACTTATATAATTTGTAAATGTGTTAGGAAAATTGAAAAATCAAAATTAATAAAAAAGATAAATGATATATTAAAAAGTTGGATGTTCATTCTAATAAAAATGAGAACATTAATACGATTTCTCAATATATGTGTTAACATTTTAAAGTGACAGAAATATAAGAACAAACAAAGTATTTTATAGTGCTTCTTCATGCAACACCACTAAATTTATAGATCAACTAGCTAAGGTATTATAGGTTAAACACTTTAACATAATTGCTTCAATTCTTGATTTGGGGTTGCGGGTGCCAATGCTCTTCTATGCTTCATTATGGGTTATCACAAGAAAAGGACTAACCATTGAGAAAGGTGTTATGGGTTCACTCCATGAAATTGAGCATCACAAAAAATCCAATTAATTTGGGCCTACACATTCTACACGAGGGGAAATGTACTATACACATGGCCTGTTTGATGTTGAAAGGATCATCAAAAGTGGATTTGGATAATGTTATGTTATATTAACTTGTCTTTGGTTTGGGATAGAATGATACTGAAACCAATATTATTGATTGATTTCTCTGGACCACCACACCAATGTTGTTGCCGACCTAGCAAGCTAGCTACATATATGCATATACACACCAAATCAAGTTGTCAAAAAGATTTGTCACAACAACCCTTGCTTTGCTACTTTTGCATACTACATGCCCTTGATTTTGCATAGTAAGTGTGAATACATGATACATATATATCAAGAAAAGCAAAACACATGGGGACAATTGATTCATTCCCTTTCCTTTCAATGTTTAATTTGTTTCTTTAATTTATAGATAGAAAGTGCATTACAAAAGTTGGTGTAATGGTCTTATTTATTTTGGCAGGGCTATGCACACGTATGCTTATGAATCATAACTAGGAAAAGTAACGAAACAGTTTATAACACGTGCATTAATACATCAACCATTCATATTAGAGATGTTACATATGATACCATGTTTTTTAAATATCTAGAATAGCATTTCTAATCATATACACCTTTTTCTTTTTGAAAATTTGTTTGGTTCAAGTATCTTTGCCTTTTAGAATCCGTGACACAAGACAACGAGAAATTTTATATAAGGAGATATTTATATTTTTCATTCAATGATGATAAATGTTATTATCTATTTTTATTTTAGTAAAAATGATAAAAAAAACAAAGATAAAGTGTCGTTTATATAATTATTAATACAAAAATGGAAACTATTTTCTTAAATCAATCATTATCTTAGTTTTCTCAGAATGATTGTATAGCATGATTTTTATAAAGGATTGATAAAACTTTTAATAGAATTAGAGTTGTAAGATATAAGATAAGATGAACTAAATGCCTAAAAATGCATGAATATTGGCTAAGAGAGTAAGAGTTTTAGTTAGTTGTCTATTAATTTAAATATATTTTAGGAATTTCAAAAACAGGTATTTCAGGAGATTATAATAAAAGTTGTTCTCATAATTCCTTAGGTATTTTAGGTTCTTTTTTTTCCCGAATTATAGCTCAAGTGGTTAGAGTTGGGGACATACAAGTTAGGTAGAGGGGAAGTCCAATGACCAATTACTGATGGGTAATTTAAGTGTTTTTCAATGTAAAAAAAAAACATAGAAATTTTTCGAAGCCTGAAAAAAAAAAACTAGAAAACAATTGTTTGCTAAACAATTTAACTAAACATAAAGATTGAGCAGTTCAGCCTTCAAGGTTTTTTTTTTCTGCATTAGGCTAAACCATGACTTTGGCCATGTAAACAACGTTACTTGAACGGATAGTGTATGCCACAACAGCCCATTAAGGGTTTGACAAACAAAAAACCCATTAAGGGTTTGAGTAGAGAATTTTGACAAAAAAATAATATTTTGAGTAGAAAATAAGAGACATATGGAGTTTCTCCCTCATTTTCTGTTTGCAACAAAATCCCAAGTCTATGTATGAATTAGTAAGTCAAACAATGGAACATTCTTTTTCATCATTCCTACTATTAGGGTTGAGTGGGTTAGCTTCGGTCAGATACTGGCTCAAAAAGTCAAATTCAACAAAAACTGAACATACAATATCCTAGCCCAGCTTCGGCCGGATAAATGTTCAGATAACATAGGTTCGAGTAATGCATGTTGGCGGGTGTCCAAGGTAGGTTGGGATGGGTAGCTTAACTTGGGAGAAGAAGATATTCACTCTTCATGTTGGTGCAGTTGATGTACGTTGCATACTTTTGTCTTTGGGAACTTGTAGCGGATTCCGTTATAGAAGTCGTAGGCGTAGTCGAGTCTTAATGCCCATAAAGAAGGAGAAGAACACGTTGATACTTTGAGTCACCCGGTGGTCGATGTCAATGAGGAGGGTCGGAAGGGCCTATAGAGCATGTTGGTGTTGAAGTTGAGGATCTCAAACCCGACGATGATGCAGATGGCCATGAAATGGTGGTAGGTCTTCTTGGTGAAGGATTCACTAAACATGTGACGAGGTCATAAGTGTAGTGATTAAGAAGAAGGCCATGGAGTCAATGATGACGAAGACATGCCAACGACCAAAGTTTTCTTTATGCTTGTATGAAATTAAAACAACTGTGCGTGCCTGCTTCATAAATAAAATACTCCATCCGTCCCAAATTATAAGGACCTGTTCAGACAATCACGCTTATTAAGAAAACATGTAATAAGCTAATTAATATATTGGTTTTGTTATTTTTGTACAAATTTTCCATATATGCCCCTATTTAAAGCTCTCACTTCAATGTTATTGATCATATTTTGGAATTGAAAATATAATGAATGCAAGGGGTAAAAAAGGAAAAACTTTTTTTTTTTCCTGAAATCTAGAAGAGGTCTTATAATTTGGGACACCAAGTTTGCCTCTAAAGGGTCTTATAATTTGGGACGGAGGGAGTAAAGTAGAAGATTAGGTTATTCATAAAATGAATGACGTGACCTTTCTTTGTCTTAGTCAAAAAAAAAAAAAAGGAAAAGTGAGAATTCAACTCTTTCGAGACCTATTGCACCAATTGCTTCCGTTCGCACCATCGTGATACTGTTACGGTTCGCTGCTCAAACACACTGTTAAAGGCTTAAACGTGTGTCAATCATGAAAGTTGAAATTTACTTAAGTCTTGTAAGCTATCACTCACTGAATCGAGTTGAGATACACTTTTTACCTCATGATTCACTAAAACAGCTAGTCGAATTAAATTGACACACTTTTTTTCGCTATCTCATACTTATAAAAGCAAATTGACTTACTTTGATGACTCCATAATCCATATGTTACACATAAGTATCATATAGTATGTTTGAGATAGATGATGGTTGGAATAAAAAAAATTATTAATAAAATTTACATATTCTATTATATTAGTTCAATACCAACTTTTTTTAAAAAAAAAACATCAATACTAATAAAACGTAGCACAACAGGTAAATAATATGACTCATTAAACATTTGATCCAAAGTTCAAATATTTTCCCTCGAGGAATTTTTTTTTTTAAACCCTCGAGGAAATAATCTTAACTGTTCGTTATTGGATACAATAGTAAAAAAATTATATTAACTCAATGAACTAAAATAATTAGCATATATATCTCTCCTTTCTTATCATTCATCCGTCACTGTTTGTTACTTTTGTCCGTCGTCGATCTCTCTCACTAGTCACTACTACATCACCTTTCTCTCTTCCTCAACCCAAACCAAAACCCTAGATTCTGATTCTATCGTTCTCACTCTAATCTACTTCACCCAAACTTGTAATCTGCACCTCCACCTCGTAATCAAGGTATATTCAAAATCACGATATTTAGAGTGAATTGTTCAATGTTTGATTCGGTTACTTCTCATGGCATAAGTGGTTTTTTCTTCTTTCCCGAAAAAGCTTTTAAGATCTGAGCTTTCTGCATTCTATGATCGCATGAATGTGATGTTTCTTTTCTGCAATCTCTAAATTATCATCCTTTTCTGTTTTTGCCAGTGGAATCAGTGAAACCCCTTCTCCCCAATATGGCTGAGGTTGATCAGAACGCAGGTGAATACGAGGCTGAGCAAGTAATTGAGAACTCAGAGCCGGAGGAACAGAACGAAGGGCACGTTGTCGAGGTGCCTGTTGCAGTTGAGAAGAAATGGCCCGGGTGGCCCGGGGAGAGTGTGTTCCGAATGCTGGTTCCTGCTCACAAGGTTGGGGGTATAATTGGACGCAAAGGAGAATTTATTAAGAAAATTGTAGAGGAGACACGAGCTCGCGTTAAGATTCTTGATGGTCCTCCGGGAACTCCAGAAAGGGCTGTGAGTGTCTTATGGTTCTCTTATTGCAGTATTAATCTGGATTCTGAATTTTTTCACATGCTCTTGTGTATTTTTTTTTTTTTTTGAAAAATCCATTTGGCCTAGATTATAATTATAATTTTGTTTATGAGTGATTGTAGTAGTAGAATAACATTTATGATTTATGCTATCTGTTTTTCTAATTTCTTAGTGATCATAGACATGACTTGCAATTATGAAACTGAGTTATATCTTTTATCCATTGTTTTACTAATATTAGATATGTACATGATAGATTAACAGACTATATGAACTGATGTGTCTGTTTCTAAGAAAAGGGCTAATGTGATGAATATTTAGTTATTTACACATTCTTGATCCATTTTCCTATTTATTCTGTTGTGAAACATCTCATAAATATTTAGATTAGAAAATATTGGGGGAGAGTCAAAGCTCCTTTTTAAATATTGGAGGCTTAATTCCTTTTGAAAAACAATTTATGTTTCAGATACCACTCTAGAGTAAATCGTAGCGGTACTAACTATCTACAGTGATCGTCTGTGTCTTTTTGTCAAAGATGTAATCAGGGAGAGCATATTGTAGCTGTCTTTCGTTCATAAAATTTAAATGAAAGTGTAATAGCAATAAAACAAAATAGATTATTCATGATATAAACTCGACCTTACTCATGTGATACAATGAAAAAAATGAACTAGGATGAAGAAGCTGAAGCAAATTCAAAAAAGAAGAATGGCGGCAAGAATCCATAAATTATGAATTTAATTCTAACAGAAAATGAATCTTGCAGGTTCAATGTTCCAATTTTAAAGGCAACGACTCAATCATCAATTAGATCCCAATATTGAAGAACCAAAGTTCCAGATGCAGGGATCATCATTGAGCATTGCAAAGTGCTGAAAAGTTTATTATCATGTACACATTTTGTACCAAAGTACCATGAAGCTCTGCATTCCAGCTGGTAAATTCAAAACCTTGATGATTGATGTCTTGCCGCAGATTCCAAGCAATGAAAAAAAGCTTATAACCAGCTCTAATACAATACTGAAACCATTGAATTTCAAAACTGAAGAATTTTGTTTGTCATACATATTAAAAGAAATAATAATTAAAAAACTACCCTATTCTATCAATCAATTTTCTTTTTAACACATGGAGCTTCCCTGTGTGTTAACCATTGGTAGTTCTTCAATATAATTTATTGGCAATACTGTTGTGTTGATATAATTAACTAGAATTCACTAATTTGAACCAAGACTCAATCATTAAACAATTAAAAGACACTTCCACTGTGACATGCATATCACATCTTGTGTGTCATGTCAGAATGATTAAGTTCCGGTACGGGACTGCCATTTTTCCAAGATGTTCATTTGGTAAATTCTTAAATCTTGACCTATTTTAGCTGATTGGATAAAAGTAGGAAGGATTCTTTCTCGTGGTATATGCAATACTTGCAGTTATTACATCATACCTATATTGTTAAGAGGGCTGGGAAGAAATGTAAGGTGGCATACTTATGGTCATTTCTCAGGTAAGAATAAAGGTAGAGAGCTGGGAAAAGATATATAATGTGTGGAACGATTATCACATATGGGCAGAGAAAGGGAAAAAGGAGAGGGGGATCTTGATTGGACGAAGAGTTCAGGAACAATCTCTAGGTTATACTAAAATTCTTCATGTTTCATTTATTCTTTATAGAAGATACTCACTAAGATCTCATCTAAATCATATTCCATTTATGTATCTGGATTCTGGAAACCAAAATTTTGCAATAATATAATCCCCAGTTGCTCATAATGAACAATGTGCTGCTATGATTGGAACTTAATTTTCAGAGACTGCTATCAGAAGACTTTGTTATGTAGATTAATTAGGTGCGAGACTGCTATGATTGGAACTTAAATATAATGAGCAATAAGACTGTTAGAAATCTGAACCAGTGGTGAAGGATTCTTCTGGTATCTTTGCTGCCAGGTGAGGAACTGAGGATATCATAAATATAATGAGCAATAGGACTGTTAGAAATCAAAATTGGTTGCTTGTATGCTTTCTTGCTGAGCCTGAGTTTGTTGGTGGCATTTAATGTGCTTGGTAATTAGTGTTTTTGTTTGGTACTCTATACAAGGTATTCTTGTTACACATAGACGTTCCCACCTTGGAGAGGATGTTACATTCAATGATGGGCTGATAATGTTATTTCATATTTGTTCATTTTGATCAGGTAATGGTGTCAGCTAAAGAGGAGCCCGACTCTTCTCTCCCTCCTGCTATAGATGGCTTATTGAGGGTTCATAAACGGGTAATTGATGGTTTAGAGAATGATGTTACCCATACTTCTTCAGGTGTTGTCACGAAGGTTTCTACAAAACTACTAGTGGCAGCCTCACAAGCAGGAAGTTTAATTGGGAAACAAGGAGGAACTGTAAAATCTATCCAAGAAGCATCAAATTGTATAGTTCGAGTTCTTGGAGCAGGTTCATGCTTATATTTCATATAAAAAATTATTCTCTGGTTGCTGCATTATTATTATTATTATTATTACTATTATTATTATTTATTTATTTATTTTCATTTTTAGAATTCTGTAATTATGTGGACTTCATTGTTTTTTGTTGTTACAAATTTTGCTTCCTTGATTTTAGTCAGAGGTAACTTTGAGCCTCATCCTCTGGGTGCCAGAGCTGTCATAGTAATTGTCTGAATGTGCTTTTTAGGCCATTCACTGAGATGAGGCCAGGTTGCTGACCCTCCCCAAATTATATGAATTATGACACTCTGCTGTCTTGGCTCTTTTTTTCATCACAAGTATCATAAAATTCTTGCCACTATTCAGTTTAACATTTTTGCTTCTATTGATATCATGAAAACTGTCAGATATGTATCACCAACTCCGAATAGTAACACTTAAATGACTTGCTGAAAAAAATATTCGTTAATTAATCCACTTGTCTGGTAATTAATCATGATCTCATTTTTACATTAGAGTCTAGAGTATCATCTAATTTGTTTTGAACTTTGGCTATCTGGAATCGTCCTTTGTTTTGTTGAAAATTATTTCTGGGATACAATTTCAGGGAGTATGAATAAATGATGGACAAAATTACAGCTATTAAATCTCTTGTTCTGACTTATACTTTTGAAGTATTTCTGGAAATTTGAAGCTTGTTTCCAATGTTTGCATTTGGATCCTTGGGTGGGCTGTTTGACATTCTGTGGCTGCTAAGCATCTTGCATCTTTTTTGTCTGCAGAAGACCTGCCTATTTTTGCTCTTCAAGATGATAGGGTGGTTGAAGTACTAGGGGATCCCACTGGAGTGCATAAGGCAGTAGAACTAATTGTATCTCACTTAAGGAAGTTTTTAGTTGATCGCGGTGTAATTCCAATTTTTGAAATGAATGTAAGTGTGTGATTTAGTCTTACAGTTATGAAGCATATATCTTACACTTGCTGAAAAATGCAACTAAATTGTTCTTTCTCCAGATGCAAACGGCTAGTCCCCATCACGTGGAGCACATACCACCACCCCACCAATCATGGGGTCCTCCTCAGGGTCTTCCACCAAATGCTGGTGGAGGTCCTGGTTTTGGACCTCCCCCTCCTCAATACATGCCACCTCCGCGACAGCACGATAGTTACTATCCACCAGCTGAAATGCCTCCTCCTGTGGACAGACAGCCCCATTATGGTATATCTGCCTATGGAAGAGATGCTTCAGTAGGTGTTCATGCATCTTCAAATACCCAGTCTGCACCTTCCATAGTCACACAGGTACTTGTTCTTCGAAGTTCGAACCCATTTGCTGTACCTTGTATTGCAAGATATCTTGGGACCATATTTTTATGAAATTTGCGTTTTGTGAATGTTTCTGAATTTGCTGTCTCTGTAGCTGTGTTTCTGTGGTTTGATAAGGGGACTTGTTGACTGCTGTTTTATGAGTTTTGTGCTCTAGCTATGGTAAACCCAGTGGTTTAGTTGTGAAGTTTCCATGTAAATTGACAAGTGTTGCTTTCCAGTTTAGGAGTGTGTTTGTTTAAGCCTTTTCTCCTAAAAAATCACTTCTAAAAGTTTAGAATGTTTGCTTAAGATTTTGCAATATTTTTTTGTCATTTTAAGAAGTTACTTTGAGTACCTTGTGAAAAAAGTTATAATTATAACTACCTTTCGAAAATAAAGTGTTGTAGCCATTGTTAACCACATAATAAATGATTTCTGCTTTACATACAATTTCTAAAAGTAAGTAATTTGTTTTCACAACTTAAATTTTGTTTTTAAGCTAGGGGCCCCTAGATTAAAGACACGAGAAGATGTTGTAAGTGCGCACGCACACAAATACACTTCACCTCAAATATTTGAAGCTAAAAAAAGCCCGTGGAATACTGTGTGAATGTCATCTTCTGTTGCTGAGATTGGACTTGGCTGGTGTAATGGTTGATAAGCTAGGCTTCAAAGTGGAACTATGGATGTAGCTATGCAGTTTTCAGCTTTGTATCGATAGTTGGGATATAGGAGAACATTCAAGTTCTTGCACTTAATAGAAGTGTTTTGTTATTTTGGCAGATCACACAGCAAATGCAAATTCCTCTGTCTTATGCTGATGCTGTTATTGGAACAGCTGGAGCAAGTATAAGCTACATCAGAAGAGCTAGTGGGGCTACTGTTACCATACAAGAAACAAGAGGTGTTCCTGGGGAGATGACAGTTGAAATCAGCGGAACTGCTGCTCAAGTCCAAACTGCCCAGCAACTGATACAGGTAATTCTGATCTGACTCTCTTTGAATTAATATAAAAAGTTTTCAATCCTTAACTTCCCACATGTATTGTAACTTTTTTTGACGTCGTTGTGAGACTATTTCTCTTTTAGAATCATGAAAATATTCAGTGAAAAGCTGTTGGCAGCGTTTATAGGGACCTAAAAGATTCATTTTGTGCTTGAGTTTTACCAAGAACAATCTTTTATCTAAAAATGGAGAGGACGTGGCGAAACTATAAGTTTGTTGAATTTCTAAATTATGCTAAAATCCTCCCCAAAGTATTATCTCAATAAAAAGTTGAGTAAATTTGTAATTTTATAATTTCCTCTAAATATTCACCCCTTTATTTGCTTGACCTGATTTTCTTTTTATCTCATTTCATGCATTATCTTATTTTTTCTCAGTTTGTTTCTTAAGATAGGCTGTGGATTTTTATGCTTGATGCTAATCTTGCCACATTTATGTTAATGTTTAAATTTAACATGATTAGTTTGCATGGATTTTCTACGCTTGCATGCTAGTCTTACTAAGCAATGTAATTATGCATCTGTTGCGCAGAATTTTATGGCTGAAGCTGCCCAACCAGCACAGCCACAACAAACAGTTGGGCCTGCTGATCAAGGATACAATTCTTACCCTGCTCATGGTTCTGTCTATACGTCTCCGCCTTCCAATCCAGGACATGCCGGAGGCTATGGCTCAGGTTATGGTGCAAACTATGGGTACTAAACTGGGCAGTGCAACTAAAGTCATCATTATTGAAATGTTAATGTAACAATTTAACAATTATTAGGACCTTGTGTTTCATGTTTTGTTTCTAAATATATAAAAACTGTGATTTTTATCTGACATTAGTTTTCTGTTTGTATTGGTATTCTTGGGACAGGTTTAAACAAATTATTCGTGGCCTTCTAATGTATGATTCACTTGTTCTAAGATTCTTTATAGTTTTCTTTCAAAAAAAAAAGATTCTTTATAGTTTTTGCTTATATTACATGCTAGTTAAAAACGGGCAAAAGCCAACGAACTTGTAGTTGAATTGAGTGTGCTTGTCACATGAATTCGTAAACAAAACAATATAATTAAAAATCAATACATGAGTGTTCCAAATTCGTAAACAAAACAACTGGTATATTTGTTGGAATTCCGTAAGCTTAAGTAAAAGTGTTAGAATAAGATGATCATTTGAAAGTATAAAAATCATTTCATGAGTGTTCCAAATTGTTTTTTTTGAAGCCAACAAAACAATATAATTAAAAATTGGGTACAAGATGTACCCAAAAGAAATACTATGTTACTCTGCGCAATGTGCATGCATATAAATTACTTTATAATATTGTTAAGAGATAAAAAAATAAAACATTAAGTTTAATAATAATAATAATAATAACATTTCGAATTTTTTTAATTAATTAGATAATCAATAATTTTATTTTTAATTAAATTTAAATGATTTATTATAAATTTTATATTTATTTAGAAATTATATTTAACTATAATGAAAGTCAAATTTACTAATTTACAATGGTGAAAGATATAGATCTTTGATCTTTCATGCTTCATATTTAATATATTATACTCCCTCCGTCCCAAATTATAAGACCCTTTAGAGACAAACTCGGTGTCCCAAATTATAAGACCCCTTCTAGATTTCAGGAAAAAAAATAAGCTTTTCCTTTTTTATCCCTTGCATTCATTATATTTTAAATTCCAAAACTTTAATTACCACCTCTACTAATTACTTCTTTCATATTCCCAACCAACTTTTGGTATATCCAATACTTACATTAACAATTTCCAGATTTTTTTAAATAGGGGCATATTTGGAAGATTTGTATAAAAAGTAACAAAACCAACATATTAATTAGCTTATTACATGTTTTCTTAATAGGCGTGATTGTCTGAAAAGGACCCTATAATTTGGGACGGAGGGAGTAATAACTAGTAAGTAGCCCGTGCAATGCACGGGATTGTACAAATTTTTCCGTTCATATTAATATATTAATTATTTTATAACTCTAATTCCTTTACCTTAATACTTTTTAAAATGTTTAATATTAGTTACATTTTCAATTTAATGAAATAAGCATAAATTATTGAATCATAGTTTTAAAATATAATAATATACTAAAAGAATAAATAATAATGAAATTTTTTACCACTTTATTTGCTTCCTATCACAATTATAATCACAACATATATGACACCCTAATTTTATAAAAACAAAAAATATGAGTTTAGAAAAAAATCTGCAATGAATTAAATTCAATAAAACCTTATAGCAAAATAAAAGATTCAATAAACCATGAGTGTACAGTAAAACTATTTTTTAAATTCATGAAATAAATTTAAATCTAAACATTTCAAAATTCATATTAAAATTTACCTACTTGCTTATAGTTATAAAAATGAAAATTTAACATCATAAAGATATTTTTAGTGTCGAAACTTTATGATAATGATGTGTTTAAAAACTCAAAAGTTATGTGTTTAAAAACTTTGTGCTGTCTTCTTATACCATAGGCATTTTGTTTTGTTTTTTTGTTTTTTTTTGCATTGCACTGCATTTTTGTTTTTTTTTTGCATTGCACTGCATTTTTGTTTTTTTAAATTCATTTTTAGAAGGCCCTTTTCTTTGTGGAGGGCACCAATTTAGTTCACCTCCATACAGATGGCAGTTGGATTTCTGGGTCGAATCAGATGGGTGGTGGCGGTGTGGTGAGGGATTCCACCGGTCGATGGATTTCGGGGTTTGCTTGTTCTTATGGTCCTGGGTGTGCCTTTCTGGCAGAGCTTCTGGCGCTCCAGTCCGGGCTGAAGCTCGTTGCGGACTTGGGTTTCCGGGAGACAGTGTGTTACATGGACTGTAAGGATATTGTGGAGATCCTGAGCCAGAATAGGGATACTCGTAACTTTTGGCAAAGGGATACTATTGTTTCTATTCGAGCTCTGTTGGTTGGGGAGTGGAAAGTTCAATTCTCCTATGTCTCGCGTGATAGGAATGCGGTGGCGGATACGTTGGCAAGGCAAGCGTCCCACACAGGGTGTCCGTTGCGTGTTTGGAAGGAGCCTCCGTCTTCGGTGATCCCGCTCCTATGCAGAGACGCAGTAGCTTAGTTGTTTGTGTTGTTTGTTTTCTTTTCCTTATGTAACCAAAAAAAAAGAAGGCCCTTTTCTTTGAGGATCTCATTGGATCTCCAATCCTTAAAACAATGAAGTTGAACACGCACTGAAGTTTTTGCACAAGGGTGCAACCATTACAACGAAAATATAAAAAAGCACAAGGTCTCAATCATCAGATTCATCATACACAATCTCTTATCAGAAGCTTCAATTGGACCTCAAGAAAATCGAATCAGGTTATGCCGGTATGCCCTCAGTTTTCAATCGACCCACTAAAGAAAATAGTGGGAATAATCCACCCTAAGGCCAATACAATGCTTATTCAACATCCAATTGTCAAGGTGAAGGCTGGAATTGCACCCAAAACATAAAAAAGAACCCTTGATTTCCACTCTCAAAGCAACCTTGCAATATGGAAACTAATAATCATTATAAAAGAAACCATAAACTCATATCCTGACACAAAATTATGTTAAAATGAAGCAGAAGACATCACCATTTAAAGTCAATTGCAAGCAAAGTCACCTACCATTCTATCGGTACAAAGAAATATCACAGATAATAAATTTATTCAGAACCTGCCTTTAGGACAGCAGAGTGTGTGCTGAATTAGGAGGCTCTACTCCTGAAATTTCTACGAAGAAGAGCCAATCACTCTGTTGAGCTATTATATGCTTCTTGCTATTAAACAAAACCAACTAATTGACTATATTTAATTAATTCACATTGCCGTTCAGGAAATTAAATACATCATTTTACCAACTGTCTAAGCTAGAAAGGCTTTTTGCACAGAGGAGAAGGAACATTAATCTAGATGGGAGCTGCACATGTAGTTCTAAAGTGACCTGTTTGATTGCAACGACTACAATGCACCACCCTCTTCACACGTCCACGGTCTTCAGCACGAACTCGCTTCTTTCTAGGCCTTCCTGGTGGCCTAAGTGATTTGGGAGGGTTGATAAGAACTTGATCAGCTTTGGCTGCATTTTCATCCCCCTCAGACAACTCCTTCCACAGAGACTTATCAGGAATTGGATGTATGGTTTGTGAGTATGTCTTGCGGTAAGTAGCAACCGTGAAACAGCTTTCTGTGAATCTGTGAACATTCTGCCTACAAGAAAGAAGTGCAGCCACAGCATGTGCACAAGGCAAACCATAGAGCTGCCAGCCGCGACAAAGACAGTAACGGTTCCTGATATCGACAATGTTCGTTCCTTCATGAGATATGACCTCAAATTCAGCTTCATTGGCGCGGAGTACCTGATATGTTCGTGCACGTTCAAGAGCCTCTGCGACGTGTCTCTCAGCAGAAGGTACAAGTATGGATGTCCACTGCATGCTGGTCTCTCTGCGCTCATTGAACCAAGTCATCAGCTGCCTCCTGATGCATTCCATCATTTGAATTATGGGAAGCCCTGATGCATCTAATATCCATGTGTTAAACGATTCAACATTGTTAGCGGTCAAGTGACCAAACCTTTGCCCCTCAAAATATGCAGTAGCCCACAAGCGAGGTGGAATTCTTCGAATCCAGTATGCAGCATCTTGTGATATCTCCTCAATCTCTAAGATTTTTGATTCAAATTCAATTACAGTAAGAACATGAGCTGCTTCCCACAGCAGATTAACAAGCATGGTGTTATTAAACTCCTTGCGAAAGCTGTCACTCAAGTGGCGCATGCAAAATCCATGGAAAGCCGTCGGGAAATTTGCTTCCACACCATCCACAATCCCCTTCTGCCTGTCTGACAAAATTGTAAGCCGTGGCATGTTTTCAGTGTTGATCTCGAGCAGGTTATGAAGTTCTGAAAGAAACCACATCCAACTATCATCATTCTCCTCATCAACAACACCAAATGCCACAGGAAAGAGAGCCCCATCACCATCAAATCCAGTGGCAAGTAGTAGCGTGCCGAGATACTTGCTCTTTAAATAGGTTCTATCAAGCCCCAGAAGTGGCCTGCAAGCATTTAAAAAGCCATATATTGATGCTTGAAAGGATATGAAGAGGCGTTGGAAGCAATTATCAGTTGGACTTGCATAAACAGATGCAATGCTCCCCGGGTTTGTGCGCTTCAATTGTTCACAGTATGGTGGAAGCAAGCGGTACCCTTCCTCAAAAGATCCACGCATTGCAGCCATGATACGCTCCTTGCCTCTCCATGCTTGCTTGTATGATAAGGTGATACCATGAGCCTTATGAATCTCTTCCAATATCTCCTTTGGCTTGCAATTTGGATTCTCCCTCAGCCTTTGCTCCACAGAGCTAGCAACCCATTGAACTGATGCTTGCTGATGACCAAGATGGGTAATTCCTCCACACGTATGATTATCAGTGATTGTCCTTATAGTAAAAGTTGGAACCCCAGGGAGCTTTGCTGCATGAATGCGCCAGGGACATCCTTCACTTGCACATTTAGCAGTAAAGCGGGTCTTGTCAGATTTTATAGTCTGCATCTCAAAGTGCAGTGCTATTGCAGTATCCCTCAATGCCCTCCGGCAACTCTTGACATCAGGGAATTCTTGTCCCACTGTCAACTCATAATTAGGAGCTATAGCTAATGCACGAGCCTGAATTATAGGAGGTGTGCAAACCATCATAAGCTGGGACTCATCAACACCAATATCTTCACCAGAATCAATACCCATTTCCTGGTTATGGACAGTCAAGGCCATGTGGTCATCAAGTTCCTGGTTTTCTGAAACTGTCAAGTCATTGTTCTCTGATAGAGCCAACTCGCGATTATGTTCAGTAGGGGGAAAATCATGGTCACCATGCTCAGGTTTTTGATCCATGGATAAATCATTCCCATGCCCGTAAGTGTGAACATCATCGTGTCCTTCATTATCGTTGTTCTGGCCTAAACCCAATTCATGGTCATGAGCATGTCCTAAGCCCAGTTCATCATCATGGGGTTGTCCCAAATCCAGATGATGCTCATCGGTTTGTCTTAACTCCAAATCATGGTTCTGGCTGAGGCCCAAATCATGATTGTGGTTCAGCACCAATTGTTGGTCGTGGCCAAGTGCTAAATTATGACTTTGGCCAAGTATCAAATCATGGCTAGCCATTTCAGAAATAAATCACTGATAGAACACCTGTTGCAAAGATCCACAAATAACACCAGACAAGTAAGATAAAATCATACGAAATGTGAAGTTTAATAGTTAAATACAATTAAAACATGTCTGGCTCATAGGCTGAACCTCAACCTGCAGCAAATTAATAGTTCAAACAAGTCAAGAGGGTGAAGAAATACCACTATCCCCAACACCCACAAATATGCATACAAAATAAGAGGCAGCTACAAAGATGGGATGCAAAGCACATAAAGCATGCACAATAAACTGTGCATCCTTAAGGACCTAGCACCATCACACATTACAAATCCGAAGCAGAAAAATGAAACGTCAAGTGTTGATCATCACAATAACTGGGATTACACAAGAGCAAATCCATGGTTGTGTAACCAAATTCACAGGCACACAATAAAAACCACCACCTTTTTATGGTCGAGAATGAAAATCTAAACTCAATTATGCAATCCTATTAAGAAAAAATGCATTGATCTGAACTTAAAGAGTGAAAACTCAAGTAAACTCACTCAAGTCAAACATCACGAAACCTATCAAAGAACAGGACTTTAGCATGACCCGCCAGTGAATATTATCTCCCACAGCTTAACAGGTGAATTAGCTAACAGAAAAGGACAAACTTTGATGGAAATATAAAATCATCACCAGAATTTGACGCGATAATTATACCTAAAATTAACATATCGAACTTGCAAACTATATTCACACAGAAATTCATAACACATAACAACAACAAAAAAGCTGAAAAGGAAAATCACACTGTGGGGTTACCTGAAAGATTTCTACTTGCAAAAGAGGAAGCGCAGCCCTATGACAGAATCAATCAAAAGGGTTAGTATGGGTGATGCAGAAAAACCAGTATTCAGAGCATTGACGTAGAAGAAACGAGAATTTGAAAAAATGGCGGGGAGGTGGAGAAAATCGGAAATAGGAGAAGAAAGGTGAGGAGAAGAGAGGAAAAGATTGAGAATTTGAGGGGCACTAGGGCTGAGAAGGGAAATTCAGGTTTAGGGATCACAACGAAGCGAAACAGAGGGTATTTAGGTCAAACGAAATCAGGGTCTCGCCTTTCACGTTTCTCTCAATTACTTTTTGGGTTAAATATGTTTTTGGTCCTGAATTATCAACGAGATTTGGTTTTCGTCTCTCGTCGGCGTAAAGGTGGATTTTAGACCTCAAGTTATGAGAAATTGTTGGTTTTAGTCCCTACTGCCGACGTGGTCAACGCCGGAGCTCCATTTTGCCCCTGTGGCACTGCCACGTCAATTAATTAACACACGTGAAATTTCTTTTTATTTTTCATTTAAATTTTTTAAAAAAAAAAACCCAATTTTTTTTCTTCTTCTGTTTATACGTTTTTTCATCTCTACATCTTCATCATCTTCAAGAACAAATGCTGAAAAACTAAAAGGGTTAGATATGTTTTTGGGATCGGGATCGGGATCGCATCACAAAGATCAATATGAATCAGTTGAGAAACCAAACCCAGAAAACTCACCATGCAAATCGCACTACGGGGGCGAGATCAGGATCACCATGAAGGGAAGTGACGCAGGTTGTCGTCGCCTCAGATTTTCTTCCCTTCCGATCGAGGTTCAAACAGAAGTTCTCATCTCTCCAGATTTTCTTTCGATATGAGAAACAAGTAACATTTCAGCCTTCAAATACTTGATTTTTCCACCATTGAAGATTTCTTTATTTGAAATAAGCAATGATTCAGTGGGCGTGGGTGGGGTTTCTGGGTTGTTGTGTTTGCTGGAAGTGGAGATGGGTTTCCTGGGAGTAGACGATGGGGGAGTAGACAGTGAGTATTTATGAGTCCATCGTCTACTCCCCCACTAACTCAACCTCCAACCCTTAATCTTCATCTTGCTCCACCTCTTTCTTTGTAAGACCCTCATTTTTCTAATATTTATGAATAGGTCCTTGGATTATTTATACTTTTGTAGTTTGGTCCTTGTTGACTTTCTATTGGTTTTGTTGACCTTAAATTATACCAGATTGTGTTTTATTCTATCAAGTTTGAGTATCGTTTAGTCCTGGTCTTATTAGACTAGTTTACAACCTCTGTTAGCATACATGAGTATCATCTGCAGCCTCTGTTAGCATACGTGAGTATTGTCTGTAGCCTCTGTTAGCATACGTGAGTGTCGTTTGCAGCCTCTGTTAGCATACGTGAGTGTCGTCTGCAGCCTCTGTTAGCATTCATGAGTATCGTCTACAGCCGCTATTAGCATATGTGAGTAGCGTCTACAGTCTCTGTTAGCATATGTGAGTATCGTCTACAACCTCTAGTCTAACAGACTAGTCTACAGTCTCTAGTCTAGTTGTATAAACACCTGTAATGTCTTGTTTCACTTTACCTTTTGAAATCATATCAGAATACATATCTACTTTCTCTCTCATCCCTATCTCTCTCTTCCTTCTTTCTGTTTATTTCTATTACTAAATATCCAATTATCTTGTATAGATTCTGTTGTGGTTTTGAGATAAGGAAAAATTGAAAAAATATCTCTTAGAAAATAGATGGGGGCGTGCAGCCTGGTTTGGGAAGAGGTTTTCTTTTCTGTTGTGTTTAAGATATAAGAGGGTTGTTATTGGTTAATTTTGAAATTATGAGATATAGATATTGATTGTTTTAAGTGGGTAAGGTTTCTCTTTAATTAAAATAACAGAAGTTGTTATCTTCTTTAAGGTGGTCTGCGCATGTGAGATGTGAGAGAGAGGGCTAAGGGTTTTTTTTCATCTAGCATAAATAACAACTCTTAGGCATCGTGAGAGTTATCTGGAATTTCTCTGTGTTGGTTGCGTTCTTTCTCTTCTCTATGGAGACCAAACGTTCTTTCTTTTCGTTCCTTCTAAGAGTGTATCTCCTCTCTCTTCACATGTATGCATTAAATAGACCATTTAAATGTTTATGAAAAGAGAGATAAGCACAAAACTATGATACATGAGAAAAATTTCACATGAGAGGATCCAAATCCGAAGTTACCCCCTTTCTTCGAGATCTATTCTTCTTGGCCATCTGCGAGATGTTGATGAACTGATTTGAAGACCACTACTCCTAGAGACGGGCCCAAGCCCTCTGGCCGATCCATTTAGGTTTCTGAGCTGACCTCCGCGTAGTCTTGAGCATGTCAAACAAGCGATGTGAGCACTTTTGCTCAAAATTCTTATTCACGTGCTACTTATGGTGAGAGAGTCATCCAACTTCTTTATGTGATTCAATAAATACTATTTTTAAGAACATATATAACATACCATACATTATATTAAAGAAAGTTAATACATACTTCATTATAATATCCATACCCTAAAGTTCTCAAACCATTCGTTATGAAAGTCTTTATCCTCCCTAACGGTCTGAAACGATTTGATCCCTTCCCGATATTGGACATGGAGAAGCGGCAGTAATGGCCCTTGAGGCCTCTCGATTGGTAAAAAACTACAATCAATGTTATTTTGATTTTTCAAGATATCCTCACAACCGACAACATGAGACTAATTTCTCAAAACTCAGAGATCACGTTAATAAAATATAATTAAAAATATTAATATTATTTAAGTCAAATATAACATACTCTTTGCCTCTAGCAGGCCGTATCCAAGATTTTCTTGTTGAAGAGGGTGTAATAAAATATTAAAAAAATTATCAATGAATATTATATTTACTTCAAATAATAATTTTTTATTTAAATACAACTATTCGTTCTGTTATAGTACTAAACTTATCTATCATTGTATCAACAGTGACCTTTTCAGCAATTTCGCTCAATATATACGACTAATAAATTTGAGAAGGTTATCTTCAATCTTGTTGCGAAGCCAAGTCTTAACAACTTTCATTGCAGAAAAAGTCTGCTCTGTATATGTTGTTGAAACACGAAGTGTTAAAACAAGACGTATCAATCTATCAAGAAGTGGAAACATTGCTGCTTTTCCAGTTTCAAGTAACCCCGGGTAAAACTCCGATAAACTGAACATTTTTCCTAAATTAGGATCTTAGGAAACATCTGAATGATAATGTCTTAGCTGAAACGACAGACTTCTTTTTTTCCAGCTTGAAAAAATTAACTGCATAAAATTTCTCTACAAGCTTACGGATATTCTTATTATGAAATGATTTAAAATTTGTCTTAAGATCTAAAGATGAACTAAGTATAAGAAGTTTCACTGCCTGTGCATCAAATTTTCTATTTAATTCAAATAGTTGCAAATCAATTGCAGAATAAAATATATCTATTCAACAATGATTTTCCATATATCCATCTTGTTTCTTATGAAGACCATTACCCACAAATAAAGGGTTGTCAGGAACTTCAACTTGATAAGCATTATAAAATGATATAACACTCACCACTAGTAGCTTCCAACCATTGTCTCTTGATTCTTGAAGAAGATATTTAGTTTTTGACACAAGATTCAGAGCATTAACTATATCTTGAGAGCGTCGTTCTAAGGTACGACAAAAAGTATCACTGGTTCCAAATATTTTTTCATCACACGTAACATAAAAACAAAGTCAAAACTCATCAATTTCCGAGTATGCTGCTCTCGTATCTCTTCATCGAGAAAAATTGGATGCATTCTCATTTATATTTTCAAGAACACTAGCAGTTGCACCAAACATGCTTATCAAACTTGTTATTGATTTAAAATGTGAACTTCATCTAGTTTCACCAGGACATTGTAAAGTATCAATTTGGTTCAAACTTGCTCGAGTCTCAAGCTTATCTAGGGAAGTCAATTCAACTATCTCGATTTTTTGTTGCTCTTGTAATTCATAACAACTTTTTGGTGAAGCACAAACCACACTAATTATATCAACCAATTTTTTAAAAAACTCATGAATTTCATCAACTTCTCTAGCTATTGCAACAAGTATTAGCTAAAGTGGATGAACAAAACAATAAATATAATAAGTATACTTACATTTTATAAAATCTACCAAATCATTGGGGCCTGACTAAAAATAAAAAAAGTTCTATAAAAAATATATATAGTCAGTAAAAAAGACATGGAGGTCATGACCCTTGCCAGTCCCTCCTTAGATACGACCCTAGCCTCTAGAAAATTAATGACTTTGCGTTGCGCCCTGACTTGAGCTCACCACTATCTCAATTCTCACCTATGAATGCTATCATCAACATCACCATCGAAGTGGTGTGGTGATGGAGTTAGGTTGTTCACTTATATTACTCATTTTACTAACTTATTATTTTTATATGAAATTATCTCTTTATGTTCTTTTATGCAGATATCTCTCTGTTTTGTCAACATAGCTCCACGAACAAAAAAACAAGAGAGAGAGGAATAAAAAATGGTCATGGATTTCTTCTAAATGCGTCAAACCGTCTCCAAATCGTGAACAAGAACTCCCAATCGTTATTGGATTTGCTTACAACAGTGAAAATGTGTTTTCTGCAAAAAAAAAATAAAAATTGTTTTCATCCCCTTGGAAATCAATTCTATGAATGGTGAAATCAATTTAGAAAATGTCTCATACTGTGATATAGGAATTTTGTTTTAAAGGGGATGAAAATGAAAATTTTGCATCATTCCCATCTAAATCTCTCTCCCATTCCTCTTGATACATCTTCATCAAAGGTGAAGTCCTTGGTTTTATATCCATTCATCTAAAAGTAATATGATCCAACTTTCTTCTTGTAGTTTGAGCTTATAATTTGAGTTTCAGAAGTTTTTAAATTACTTGATATAAAATAGAATCTCAAAGAAAGAAAGATAGAAAAATAATTTAGATGATGAGGATCCAATTTAGAAATCAAACATAAGTGGAGAAAATGTCTTTCTTTCTTCCAATGAAAGTAGATGAGATAGTGAGATGTTAACATCTCATGGCATTGTTGTATTTTGGCAAGTTCTGCAAAGAATCATATTATTATTTTAAAAAGTAGCCGACCAAAGCTGGCAAGAAAGAAGCCAAGCTCAAAGGTGGCAAGAAGAAACAAAGCTACTTTTAGGTGACAAGTAAATAGTAATGGAGATGGACCAAATAAAGTGCTATTAAATTTTATTGTTTTAATTACATACAAATCAAATAAGATTTAATATGGAATAAAATATAGTAAATTCATTTTGAAAATATTTATAGGAATTTAAAGGATTAAATTTTAAGAATATTAGATTAGATTTCTGATACCACCATTAGCTTTACAATAATTACCAATGTTTAGATGGGAGTGAAAGTGCTTTAATTTATGTTATGTGTATTTTAAGACATTTAAAGATAAAGAAAAAATATTGAATTGGAGTTGAAGTTCATTATAGTTACTAGTCAATTGTTAAACTTAATAGTTTTTCAAACACATTCATGTGTTTAAATTTTTATTAAATTCAACACCAATTCACATTTGAATTTATGTGGCAAAATCTTATTTCTTCAGGTTATGTGTTTTCTCATTCATTTGCATCAAGGCAAATGAAAAACCAAATAGACCTTAAATGAAGGTAATTACAAAAATATTTACCTAGTTACCCTTTGGGCAAATAGGAAAAGCTATCAAATTTTCGAATATATGTACTCAAGGTAAAAACAGAAACATATGTAGCTAGTTACTTTTTATTTTCTTTCTATTGCTTATGTCCAATAGTTTTCATAAGTTTTCTCTTTCTCTTCGGGGGTATTTTCGGTATTTGAGTACTCTCTCTCTCTCTCTCAGTCATCAGCGTTCAGCTCAGCACACCCCATTTTTGTCACTGTCGGCTTCTCATCTTTTTCTTTTCTTTTCCGCAAAAGAAAACGAGTACTGCGTGGATTTCTGTTGGAAAGCTTCAAACTTTTGGTCAGTGTAGATCGGTCTCTCATCACACCTGCTACTGCTCCTTCATATTGTTCTCTCAATCCAATTTGTTTCTGTTTGTATCAACTCAACATTCATTTCAATGGTATTTTCTAATCTAGTATTGCTTTCAGTTACTCAATATGAATAAGTATTATTTATTAACTTATAACTCCTTTCTTTTAATTGATATCTAGTGTTTCATTTAATTATCTATCTCATACATAGGATAGGATGTTTTCTTTACGTTTGATCTGCTTCAATTGCCTGCTGATGATGTTGGTAGGACTAGGAACATGATTTATTTTCAGTTTATTTCCCTTACTTTTTTTTAACTGAAAGATTTTTAGTTCATCTGGGTATTGATTCATTACTTTCTAATTTAGCATCTCAATCAAAGTAACTTTTCTGATTCCCTGGTTCAGTTTTCAATGGTTGATCTTGATTTAAGAAACTTGTGTATGCACTGCCACTCTCTTCTCTCTCACCAACCTGTGTCATTTTCAATATTGTTATTATTTTTTATATCAAATTGCAGATTATTGAATAGGGATTGTAGACAAATAAACAATCTTTCTGATTTTCCTTTTTCTTTTTTTTACCCTTTCCAGACCTGAATATTTCCTGCTTCAACCTTTTGTGTGGATTATATAAGTCATATTGGAAAGGAGCTTAAAGTTTGATCTGATTCAGCTTTCAAGAAATTGATTTCTGCTTTTGAGTTTACTTGTCAATGGCTACCACGGGAGTCCCATCTTCTGAGCGGCGCAGGAATAGCCTCTCCAGAAGGGTTGCCAAAGCCTTGGCTTCAGCTTTCCTCGAATGGTTGCTAATCTTTTTCCTGTTTGTTGACGCTGTTCTATCTTACATTATTACAAAATTTGCTGGTTACTACAAATTGCAAACGCCATGCCTGTTCTGCTCAAGGCTTGATCATGTTTTAGGCAAGGAGAAAAGAGAATACTACCGCGACTTGATTTGTAGTGGTCATAAGTCAGAGATTTCTTCTTTAGTTCTTTGTCGTGCACATGATAAGCTTGTAAGCCTTCAAGGAATGTGTGAGACTTGCCTCCTCTCTTACGCAACCGGGAATAAATCGAATACAGAAGCTTACCAGTTGTTGGTGGGTAAATCAGGGGAGGATTCTGGCTCCAGACTTGATCATGATCCATTACTTGGTGACCGTATGATTAAGGAGCGCTGTTCTTGTTGTAATGAGCAATGGGTTTTAAATAGTTTTGATCAAAAGCTGGTATTCACCAAGTCAATTGGGTCTGGCCCTGCTGATTTTGATGCATCAGATGCTGTTGGAAACAGTTTTCATGAGAAAAGAAGTTCAAAGCCATTTGCATCAGTCAGAGATGCACCCATGAGAAATAATCATGTGGATCCTTTGTCTCGCGTAGGTTACACAGAACTCAAGATTACCTCTGATTCTGAGTCTGAATCCGAAGTTCCCTTATCTGATGATGATGGTATAAGCATACCGGTTCATGGAATAGATCACACCAAGGAAGATATAGAAGTTCCGTGTACTCATACGGAGCCTCTACCTGTTGATTTACATGAGGATTTGGCTTCAGGGAAGTCCAAGGCTTCAGCTTCTTCTATGCTTGAGCCATTGTTGTCAAAATCAGGAGTGCAATTAGAAAATACAGATATTTGTGATAATAAATCTTCAGCAGCAATAACAGAAAGAGGGAATGGTTTTGTGGAACATGACTGGCAGCAGGTTGAAAGAAGTACTGTTTGTCCTTCACCAAATGAGCATATTTCCTGCAATGATATCCCTACATCATCAAATAAATTTGGAATCCCTCTTGAAGTATCAAAGGAAAACTGTAAGTTTTATTTAGCAGTTGCTTTTCTGCACTATTTAACACTTGGATTTGAAGGATGGAATGGTGTTTATAATTCTTTGCAGATGGTTTGAGAAAAGAAATAATCTAGTTTTTGATATCCATGTCAATTTCTTAAATGAAGAAAACAAGTTTGGTACCTTTTTATGTAAATGAAAAACCTATTTTTTCACTATCTTAAATCCTATTAGTACATGAGATAATTTACTGGCTGTACACCTTTCTAAATGAAAAAAAAAATCATGTGGATCCTTTGTCTCGTGTAGGTTACACAGAACTCAAGATTACTTCTGATACTGAGTCTGAATATGAAGTTCCCTTATCTGATGATGATGGTATCGGCATACCTCTTTCTGGATCAGATCATACCAAGGAAGATATAGAAGTTCCGCGTAGTCATACGGAGCCTTGTCCTGTTGATTTACATGAGGATTTTGCTTCTGGGAAGTCCA
Source organism: Acmispon strigosus (assembly GCA_030819835.1). Taxonomy (NCBI): domain Eukaryota; kingdom Viridiplantae; phylum Streptophyta; class Magnoliopsida; order Fabales; family Fabaceae; genus Acmispon; species Acmispon strigosus. Next base: position 55,465,347 of record JAUAMA010000004.1, on the reverse strand, counting down.
AGATTTCACCTTCTGTACTTGAGCCATTGTTATCAAAATCAGGAATGCAATTAGAAAATACCGACATTTGTGGTAATAAATCTTCTGCAGCAGAAATAACAGAAAGAGGAAATGGTTTTGCGGAACATGACTGGCAGAAGGTTGAAAGAAGTGCTGTTTGTCCTTCACCTAATGAGCATATTTCATGTGAAGATGTCCCTACATCATCAAATAAAATGGGAGTCCCTCTCGAAGTATCAAAGGAAAACTGTAAGTTTTATTACTGGTTGCTTTTCTGTACCATTTAACACTTGGATTTGAAGGGTGGAGTGGTGTGTTTATAATTCTTAGCAGCAGATGGTTGATGAAAAGAAATAATCTAGTTTTTTAATATCCATGTCAATTTCATAAATGAATAAAAAAAGTGTGGTACCTTTTTATGTAACTGGAAAACCTATTTTTCACTATCTTAAATACCTTAGTACATGAGGTTTTTTACTGGTTGTCCACCTTTCTAAATGACAAAAATCATAATGCTTTGGTTTTGTAGATGATTCAACAACTGTTGAAGTGGGGCTAACATCTGAGCAAAAACCCAGCATGGACGGTGAGGAAATCGTTAAGTCAGGCAGTAAGCTGTCAACATCTGAAGCAGGTTTAGAACCAGCACCTGTTTCGAGCGATATTGCTCCGCAAAATCCTGTTTTACTAGATCTTGGTGATGCTTATAAGCTAGCTGTCAGTAATAGAGGAAGGCAGTTGTCTGGCATGCTTGCAGAAGTTTGGACTGGGAAAGATTCTACCAGAGTTAGTGAAGATTTGAAGATACTGTTGTCACAATTTTCTGCCACTCGAGGATCTGATCTGCCTTTTTATGATATCAGTCCTAGGTTGTCTATAAATAGCGATGAAGTGAAGGCTTCTGATGTTTCTAACTCTGCTGGAATGCAGATGCTTCAAAAAATGATTTCACTTGAGCGAAATGAGTCTGGTTTGTCTCTGGATGGAAGCATTGTCAGTGAAATTGATGGCGAAAGCTCGGTTGATAGACTAAAAAGACAAGTTGATCATGACAGGAAACTTATGAATGCGTTGTATAAAGAGCTGGAGGAAGAAAGAAATGCTTCTGCAGTTGCTGCGAGTCAAGCATTAGCCATGATCACTAGGCTGCAGGAAGAAAAGGCAACGTTACACATGGAAGCCTTGCAATATTTAAGAGTGATGGATGAGGAGTCTGAGTATGAAACCGAAGCTTTGCAAAAGGCTAACAACCTTCTTGCTGAGAAGGAGAAAGAGATAGAAGACTTGGAAGCAAAGCTTGAGTTTTATAGGAAGAAATTCCCTGACGAATCAGTTCTGGAGAACATGGTGGAGACAGACTCTGAAATGAAGTTGAAAGATATTGGATTAGATCATTCACAATTTATTCGCATTGAAAATGATGAGAGTGTCATTGGAAAATCAGTTTCTGAGAATCTTAATATCTCTGACAAAACTGATATTATACTCACTTCTTTGGAGGAGAAGAATGTTCAATCTATTGAAAGTTCACCTTTAGAGTTTCAAGATGAAAAGCTATATATTTCCCAACGTTTGGAGAAGTTGGAGAAGCAACTGTACTTTTTCCTGAATATTCATCAATCTCAGGACAAGTGGCTAAGTTCTGAAAATGTTGAAAAGGAATCCCCAACAAACAGTGAAAAGTTGGATAATAATCTTCTAGTGCAAGATTCTGTTTCTTCATTTGAATCAAATTCCGATGCCATGAGTAATGGTCCCTCATCCAAGAGACCTCCAGTTGGCAAGCAAAATGATGAACTTGAATACGATGGACGTGGCTCCCCTGTTGGAAATATTGATTTAACTTCTGCCGGTAGTTTGGTTTCAGACTTGATTGATAGGTTGCAAGTTCTTGAGGCAGACCAGAGTTTCCTTGAGCATACTATCAATTTACTTAGCAAGGGAGACAAAGGACTTAAATTATTGCAGGAAATAGCTGATCACCTGCAACAATTACGCAGGATTGGGATGAGAGAAATAGATCAACCTGTTGCTTGATGCTGTATATATATGGTTAGTAGTTACTACTGTACCTTAAGGCCAGTCTCTCTCTCTCTCTCTCTCTCTCTCTCTCTCTCTCTCATCATTTTTAAAATTATGTTGATGATTTATCCATTTTGCTTGTTCTGTTTTGGACTAATTTGTAAAAGAAATGTGTGTTTAGCATATTAAGTATGGAGGAAAATGTTTGATTAAGTTGGATAAATGTTTAGTGAACTAAGTTTCAAAAGGGAAAATTTCATTGACTTGAGAAGGTCACAAGTAAAACACTATTTTCTAAATGGGCATTAGTTTGGTATTTTTTAATTTAGTCTTTTTACAACACTGCTAGATAGTTTATGCAAATTAAGAAATAATAGAAAGTTGACTAGATAATCTTTTACTGGTTTTTCTTAGTGGAAGGGGTCTTAATGTCAAGATAAAATGCAGTTCGATAATAAGGTCAATCAAGTCAAGTTGTCAGTTGGTATTTCACTGCAGTTCTGTTCTGGAGAAAAAAGATTCCAGATAAAAGTGTGATTCAATGCTGAATCATAGGAAATTGAATATGCTTTTGTAGACCTAGAGGAAGCAAAGTATTGTTTGAGGAATAGATTATTGCTTTAACTGCTATATTTTAGTTAGTGTTTATGGATAAATCATGTAATAACATACGCAGACAGGGAATGTCAAATGTGAAATGATAGGATTTTAATTCAACATATTCTAATCAATTTAATTTAGAAAGTAATAGGTCATACAAGTTTTTCAACTCTGCCCTGGAATTTTTTTGTTAGTAGAGAAGCAACTAATGAATAGGAAGATCATTGAGTATATCAGACATCATATCAATGTCAATGCCATACAAGATAACTATGCATCTAAGTTGTTGATCTCATGACACAGACTTGGAAAAATGATACATATTTGAAGAACTCATTATTGATTTTCTAGAGAAACAAAAAGTTAAATGATGACTATGGCCATCATATATGAAGTCAAACCTTCACTCCACTTGTGTAGTAGTAGTAGTAGTAGTCTGAGTTTGAGAACATCCAATATTGTTACCTCCCGACTGATAGTGCAGTGTACAAATATAAAATGCATTTTCTTATTATTTACTGAAGGAGCAAAGTCTTGGCATCAAATCTGTTGAGAAATTACCTTGTCCGTGTTTGTCTCATGGCTGTAAAATGCAATAATAATGTGTTGAGACTGATTACTTAGTCCAAGTGATTTGCAATTTTGCATCAGCTTTTAGTATTCTCTACACCATCTTTTTACCTTTTGGTTGTTGTTATTTCACAGATTCATACACCAATGCTCAGCCACGAGGAAGATAAATTGTACAATAACGAACCAGGTTACCAAGACTGTTTGCAACTGTACAGTAACAATAGCTTACTTTCATCCAAGAAAATAGGATTTCAAATTATATGGAGAGCTTTTCCACCCTTTCTCCCCTGCCTTTTTATTTGGGGTTAGTCACTTTCATTGGACTTTTTTGTACTTGGAGTTGGCAAGGTTTTCATCTGCCCATTTCAATTGTTTTCTTTTTACAATACATTTTCTCTTTTGTTGATTTCTAAGTTGTAAATGACTAGAAGCTATGAGTGATTGTGATTTCTTGTTTAATTGGTGTGTTCATCTTGTATTGAAGTGAGTGTTTTGGAAACAGAGTGAGAGGGAACTAACATTAGTATGTTATACTGATGCTATGACAATTTTATATATGGCTGCTATTTGCTCTGTTGTTGTATAAATAATGCCCTAATTACATGAATATGCAAGGCTTCTATAAAAAATTCTTCGTGATGAATTTGCATATATAGATGAGAAAGAAAAGAATAATGTAAATAAATAGAATATCGACAGACGATTCTCAATGATAATGTAAACAGAATATTATACACCAACTGTATTAACTAGCAAGTAATGAAATTAAGAAGTACTTAATGTAAACAACAAATTCAGTTTAAATTAAAAAATGAATAGCTCTTGTAGTGTTACATAAGTAAGCCAGTATTATAACAAGTACAATAAATAAAAAATAAATAAATCAAATGGGTTAACTTGCATTGGGCTAGTCAAATTTTGGGTCAGGCTAAATATAAGATCAGGTTTGAATTTATACCATTCATAAAACCAAAAATATGACATGGTAACCCAAACTTATGAAATTTGAGTCTAAGTTATGCATCAATATCATATAGTACCTACAGTCTTTTGTAGATAACCTAACTTTATAGGATAATCTTGTTAGATTATATAACTTTATTTTATTATTTGTCTTAAAGGCAGTATAGTCATTTAGTCTTTTACTTGTTGCCTATTTATATTTGTTCATTTGCTTTCTATTGTAACAATTTATTCACAATGTAAACCCTAGCTCCGCTTCCCCTCTCTTTTTCTTCCTTTTTTCTTTTACATTCCTTCTCTTAACAAATCTAACTACATTCTTTTGTAGAAAGAAATGTGACATTTTTTTGAAAACAATGGGACAAGATTAGTTTTTTTTTCCCTTCTGGTCAATGATAATTATATTAATGCCATAATGATATCTAAATGATGTTTACATCAAGTAAGGGAGACACAAACCCAAGATGAGCAATGTCACAATGCTTCACAATTCAAGTTCAAGACAATACATAATATGCTTCTTGAGATTAAAAAAAAAAACAGAAAACAAGAGACAAATAATGCTTACCCAAAGATTGAAAATTGAAGTTATGAACTAATTGAACTCAAGCCTATTAGTATAGTTTTACTGTGGGCCAATTAAATATGGGCTTTGTAGCTCAGTCATTGTTTTGTTGTATGTTTGAACACAAGTTAAATAAAATGTTGGCAAAAAAAAGTAAGAAAAAAAGGTTAAGGGTGTGTTTGGTTTCACGTTTGGAAAGACCAAACGTGGATCCAAGAATTCAAAAACAACTATTTGTTGCTTCTGAAAACATGAATCTGGCCCAAACGTGAATCCAAACAGCATTTTCCAAATACGCACTAAAGCAGAGGGCAAGGTCTTTTTTCCCTCCAATCCATATAGAGAAAATTCCTTCATTGAAAAAGAGTAAATGTACTTTATAAATTCAAATAATAGATATCCAAAAACGTAGTGAGACTCATTCTACACTTCAAGCGTTTGACAAAAGAAAAATTCAACCCGTATTATTCAAAGTTTCAAATCCCTTCAAGCTTTGACCAAACCAAAAAACACTTCAAGCTTGGAAACGTATGTCACAAGAAAAGAATAGAAAAACCATACCTTGACTTGGAAAAATAATTAATGAAAGAGCGGAAAGTAAAAGTTTATACTATAAATGATTAAGTGTTAAGGGTCAAATTAGTTCCTGATTTTATAAGAGAGTTTGATTTTAATCATTTAGCAGAAAAATGACGTTTAGTGATGATTATTTTACAATTACTGACTATTTTTTACCGCCACTAAACGTCATTCTTCCACCGAGGGACTAAAATTAAACTCGCTTACAAAATCAGGGATTAATTTGACCATTAACCCAATAATAAACTTATATAGAGAACCAAATTAAAGTAACATCAACGCATGTGAATGCTTAGCAATTGAAAGGAAATTTCAGGTGTTTGAATTAATTAACCTATCTATCTATTTGCACCGCTCTTGTGTTGAAAACTTCAAAACGCGGATTTTTGGTCAACTAAAATGCTCAACAAATCAAACCTCACCACACACACATATAAACATATATATAAACATCTTCAAATTTCATTAAGCATACAAAACTCCACCGTCATTATCGTCCCTAATCCTGAAAGCTTCTCTCCTTCTTATTGTTTTGTTTTTCTCCTTTAATCACATTCAAAGTGTTTAATTTCCTCAAGTTTTGATTTTCCCTTCATCACAAAAATGGGTAGCTACATGAAGATACTGGTGTTCTCAACAATTATGTTGTTGAGTTTAGAGAAAATATGGGGTGCAAGAACACTAGGTGAGGAGCAATGGTTGCACAAGAATATTCTAGTACTCCAATCATTGCCAAGAGGCCCTGTGAAGAATTCTCAGAAGAATCCATGCTCCACCGTGCCCGGTCGCGGCCGAGGGCCTTGTGCTTTGGGTGAAATGAACGTTGCTGGCCGTGTCACTCATGCACCGCCATCACCGCTGCCACTACCACCGGTCTTTCCAGATATAGTTCCCAAGTTTAACGTGGATGAGTCTCCTTCAAATGGATTAGAGAAACAACTATTCTCACAAACATGAATGTAATACTTCGGTCTCATAATTTTTTTTTTTTGTGTGTGTGCAATACTTTTTGGACATAGACAACTAACTGCATATATTGATGTAATTTCTTATACACTAAAACATTTTTTATTTTTTTCTCAATAATCTTTTGTCATATTTGAAATTCAATCAGGTAAGAGTTAAGACTCGCGGAATAAATTGAGTGTGTGCTTAGAAATTCGGTAGATTTTTAAGTTCAGAGCATAAATGTTTCTAAAAAGGCGATTGATGATATATATCTTTTGAAAGATGAAAAGTGATTCTGAAAATTTTCCATATGAAATCAAAGTTGGTATGACACAAAAGTTCAATGGTGAACCCTAGCCCAACTGATCTAGAAAGTAGTTGTTTAAAGCTTGGATAACATTCTGGTGGGGCCAGCTCTCTTAGCATAGTTTTTCCCTACACAGACTTGAACAGAATTTATTTAGGGAGAATCAAACATATATTGTTTGCGTCAATCATCGGTGGGATGGTAATGTTTTTGTGTGTTTAAAGCAACAAATTGGTAATTGCTTTCCTCTTTTATTTTTTGGCTATAGATCCGATTAATTTTTGTTATGAACTTGTTGAACGAACCACCGTCAAATTTGAGGGCTGGCATGTAAGCATGCATGGCACGTTTGAGAGTAGGTTTAGACTTTTTCTTTCGGATACTTTATGCTGGAAGGGTTGACTTTTCACGTGGTAAACGAACGTGATGTCAAGTTTCCATTAGTATTTGAATTATGAGGTAGTACTATAGCTAGTTTAGAAGATTAACCATGGGAATGGGACCATTTTCTTTGCAGGCACCACATCTTATATTTGTGGTTTAGTTGGAAATTAATAACTAATAGGAGAATAATGCATGTTGGGAAGATGATGAGCTACAATACAATAGAACGTTAAAATTCATGTCATGATAATCTTGCAAGTTCTGACTTCCGAGTTAGCTGTTGTATGTCTAGTAATAATACATACACAGAATGAATATATTATATATAGGTGGTACACATAGGTTTCAAATGTTTTGTACGTACGGCTTCATACAATTGGTGGTGGATTCTAAAGTTCAGATTTTATTTTGAATTGTGTATGTAGCAAGTTAGAGTACTTCTGGTGGCATGCATTAATTAAATGAAGTTCATAACATAACATAGAAAAACATCCATCCATAGTCCATGTAGATTCCATTCAAACAGAGCATTAATCCCATTTTGACAAGAGCCAGAAAAAGATGCTCAGCTCAAATATTCTAATATCTACTAGTAGCTATAGTTAACTCAATAATTATGTAATATTTGAATGCCCCGCGAGTGTAAATAGTCGTTAGGACTCGGTTTGAGGTTGAAAGTAGTAAATAAAACTCTTTTTATGAATTTAAATGAAAATTCGTTATGTTAGAACAACAACCAGTATAAGAAGAAATAGACGATCGCAAACAGTAGAAAAAACACAAGAGATTTATTTACGCAGTTCGGCAAAGTGTGCCTACGTTTGCGACGACAGAGCAGCCGTAGTTCCATCTTATTGATTAGGTTAAAAATAAAGTTACAATGTTACAAGCCTTATATAGAGATAATAACGTTTCAGATTACAATAATACCCCTGAAACGTACTGCGGGAGGCGAAGCCCCCACACCCCTTGGTCACCCCCGAAACAAACAGTTAGGCCAAAAGCAAGGGCAGGGGCAAGGCTCGCCCCTTGTCCCCTTGACATTACCCATGAGTTATACCCAACACGTTCAGATTACACTTAACTCATCTGATATTTAAAGACAACCCAACACGTTCAGATTACACTTAACTCATCTGATATTCAAACACGTATTGTATTTTGTGGTAAAAAAGGAAATAGTGTAGTACTATGATGGATCAGAAAGGGTCAAAGGTGTGTGGGGGCATTTCCCCAACCAAGTCACATGGCAAAGCGCAGAAAGGAGGTCGAGAAATACAAAGAGTACCGCGAAGCGCACATCACATTATTGCCAAGTCATTTAAGGCAAGGCAAGCCAACACAGCTAGCTGTGGGCTCAGTGAGTCCTCTCTCTCTCTCTCTCTGCTGGAACTAACTAATGCCATGCAATGCAAAATATCTGTATCTATATCTATGGTGTGTTGTGTTGACATGCATTAAAGCATTTGCCAATTTTAGTTATAAACAACACTAAACGCGTGCCATAACACACTCCATTCCTTCATTTGCCTTACCTGTCATCTTATATATGCTTATATTATACTCTACTCAACATCTTCTTATTTTTCACTTTTCATTATTAGTTACATACAATATCATGCCCATTTTATTAGTCTCTACAAGATAAAGTTTCACACTTGAAAGATGAAAAGCATTTTAGTTATTAAATGGAAATTAAAAAAATAATGCAATCAGCTTAATGTCTAAAAGATAAGAAACATTCAATTTTAGTCACTAAACTACTAAATGGAGCATTTTTTTTTGGGAAAAATTATGATTTTTATGTTTTAAGTTTTAAGAACAAAAATGATCAATCACATTTCAAAACTTAAAGCTGATTATTTACTCACTAATTATTAGTTCAAATCTAACCTGATCGCTCTTCAAAAAATACACATTTATTCGCATATTTTCTAAATTTCCATGGTGATTGTCCGATTTCGTCTATTATCGTATAACTCCCTCCACTGCCACCACATCACACACCCACACCACCAGTCCACCACCACCACCACCAAGTACCTGAGCTATGTCACTGCTTCATTGTGTGACACATTTTATCACCACCATTGCGACTCCAAACCTTCTATCATTGTCCCATTGTCTTGCACTCTTTTTCGTTGTCATTGCTTGTTACCCTTTATACTTCGGCATTGCTATCAAGTATCATTTGTCCATAACCCTCCACGACTACCCTTTTTCTATATCAGGGTCAAAATTAATGTCGGTTCCGAGGTTGACGCTAAACTTTGTTGTCTAGCATCGACCATGCTGACGCAAAGTGTTTGAATCATGGTTTTTTCCATTTAAGCATAGCGTCAGCTTAACATCCGCTCACATGAATTTAGAGTCGACCAACGACTAGACCGACACTAATATGAAATAGATGTTGCCCATTTAATGGGTCGACCGACACTAACCCTCCACCCTCAATCCCACGTCGTCACTGCAACCTCCTCCTCATACAGTTGAGCCTGTATGAGAGTGGCACATTTATGAGCCTATAAGCAATGAACAAATAATTGTATCTCAGCATTAATTTTGTATTGACAATCAATATTAACTAGTATTATCAATCTATGAAATTTACTTTTAATGAAAATGAAATATTTATTATTATTTCCCCATCTCTAATTATTTTTAACTAAGAAAAAGAAAATCTCAGTCAAAGAGAAGAAGTCAAAATAAGGTTCTACATGCTTATATCATATCTGTTCTGGAAATGCAGGGTGAAACAAAATTCAGTAATGTAGCAAGCCCAATAAGAAAAACACGTGATGGATCTGTGTTTGTATGAAGGAACAGAGGATGAGGACCTACATGCAGTGGCAGCATGGGGCTATGGAAAGGAGAAAAAGCAAAGGATGGAATAGACAGGATTGGAATTTAAGCGCACAAAACTGTGTCACCCTAACCACCCATCATGTTTGAGGAACTGAGACACAAACCAATTGCTTTTATGATCGATTTGACTCCAATATTAATCATCAATACAGCATTGAATTTTATATCCATAATAACAATAATTGATACTAGTTTGTACAACATTTCATTTCTCTGTGCAAGATATTATGATGTGGGAATCTTAGAAAGAGGAGCTTCCCTTTAAAAGGCAAAACAAAAGAGACCCGGAAAATCTCAGAAGTGAAGACAGGTTAATGTTGTACTGTGTATAACAGCAACGATACCCTGCCAGCCATTGCTTGTTTGGTATTTGACTCATGGACAAAGATCCTCTCATGGGCAACCTGCTCCGCCCGCCCCACACTCAACCAGCCTAAAGCGGGGCAAGACGGGTTGACCCACCAGAGAATGCACGTTGGAAAAATCATTTCACCCCGCTTAGTGGAGGGTCGGTGGGTTGGCTTGCGAATTGGCTCTTCAAGATCCAATTAAAATACATTTAATAGTATATTTTTTTCAAAAATAGAATAACTTAACTCGTGAGTTGACTCGCCCGGCAGCAGGCTAATTACCTGTGCGGGCTGACAGGTTATGCAATGTGAGTTGGCCGGTTCATGAGTCGTAATTATTTGTCTTACCCGCCATGCTTTAGCAGGTTGGCTTGGCGGGTCGAGCCTGCTTTGTCATCTTTAATTTATAAATGAGCTAACGTAGTAGTTCTGTCTGTTATAAGAGTCGTTAGAGGTTTGATTCCCAATTTTTTTAAATGTAAAAATTTATTGGTCGATTTCCTACCTTATAATGCGCTAATAGTAAGATGTAGAGTGAATCTCGAGAAAGTTGATTAAGGAAAAAAAATAAAGAAAAGACCCCATATGCATATAGCTAAGGTAGGTTTCCATTTGAAAAGATGTATGTAGCGTAAAGCGATGAGTTCGAAGTGAGTTTGAGCTATGTATGTTGTTGATGAAATGATGAATCTTTTTATTACAGTTGGAAATGGACTGGACAACACTCTCAAATAGAAATAGAAATAGAAAGGGCATGCATGTGAACCTCTGGGTCCCTATCACATTCACAACCATCTTCTTTCTCTTAATTAGTTGAACTGTCTCGGGATACTTATCCAAAAACAAAAACAAAAACAAATATTCGGGCAATTATTCTCTCTACTATTCTCAATGCCATGTAACGTGCAAATGTTTCATCTCAACCCCGAGAAATTCCTAATTTAATAAACATTTTAATTACAACCACACGTACAAAAGATTTTCCTAATCAATCTTTGTTGAAGAGTTAAAACTCACAATTAAATGATGATTTGCACGTAGGTGAAGGTTAAGTAGGGAATTAAGATGAGTGAGGCACGTGAGAAGGTAGCGCGTGAGGGGAGCATCGGAATCTCTTACACAAGTCCAACGTCATCAAACATTAATCAATTAACACCCTCAGCTCAGGACAATGTCATGTTTAAATGCCCGAGATAGAGATACCTTTTTACGAGAAAGAAAGAAACTCTATCGATTCTATCAAGTACTACTATTAATTCTAGCTTCGCATCCCGACAAGACACAAGAAAAAAGACTTCTGTATTTCAACTTTTATTTATCACCGTATTCTTAACCAAACAATCTTGTTCGAGTCGATTAATTCATAATTGATAATCAGTATAGTGAAAAAACTAGTTTTAATAAATATTTAATGCAGTTCTATTTATAAAAATTTATTTTAAAAGCATATTATAAATAATATATATATTCAGACCCGAGAATTTGATGAGAATCTCTCCTAACCGTGGTGGTGGTGGTTCACGACAACTAAGTGTGGTTGCAAATGTAGGAATAGGATGGAGCTGCAGGTTTCATGATGAAAGATAACTGCAGACGAAACTCTGACGCTCAAGTTGGTGTATGAGTAAAGAAATAATCTCATATGTTAAAAATGAATAACATGTTGGGTAAATAAATGATGGAACCTGTATATATAAGGTAAAAACACTTAAAGATTGTTTGTACAAGTATGAAGGAGATCCTTCAAGTTGGGACTCCGAGTGGGTTGATAACTTTTAGCCGTCTTACCTTAACTTGCTGATCTCAATCCTCTTATCTCTGATGGCCGAGCAGACAGTTTCTACCTAAGCTGTTTAGCTCGACCATGTAACAAATGCTTTTGTCGGTTGAAATGCGCTCGGACCGACAGTTGAAAAGCTGACTGGAACAATACATACTCAATTAATTTTAGTAGTAAATAAATAAATATATTGTTGAAAAGAATAGGATATTGGTGGTCAAAATTTGATTATGGTTCTTGTTCTCTCTCATCTATCACGTGACCTATTTGAGGAGAGAGAGAAAGGGACACGCAGTTCAAGAGACATAGCCATTGTGGTTGATTGCGGAGAGAGAGAGAGTCAAAACGAACAAAATAGTAATACTCCAAACCAAGGCCCTAACCCCAATGCTTTCTCTCTTCTTTCTCTCTCTTTCTTTCTTTCCATCTCAATCTTGTAATATAATCTTCTTCCGTGAGACTGAGAGGTAGAATCATTTGCAATAGAAAGCCAGGCTCAGGCTCAGGCTCAGAGAGAAAGAGTGTTGTAATTTGTGTTTTGCACTTGTACTCAGTACTCAGTGCTCACTCAGAGCTGCTGTGTTTCTTTCCTGCTCTGGTCTTCTGGTATTTGTTTGCTGCTTTCATAGAAAGAGAGAGAAATATATATAGATAGATAGATAGGTGTATTCGAGAGGAGAGTGAGAAATCAAAAAAATATGCAGCAGCACCTGATGCAGATGCAGCCCATGATGGCTGCCTACTACCCCAACAACGTCACCACTGATCACATTCAACAGGTTTAATTTCTTCTCTAATTCATCTCATCTCATCTTGTTTTTCCTTTCTTTCTTTCTTTCTTTTTGTTTGTGAATTCTCATGATGTGCTTTGCTTACTTGTATAGCTTGTATTGTATTGTATTCAACTGGTTCTGTTGTTCTGGCATCTCTCTCTGGCTCTGGTCATCAGGGCCCTTTTGTCTTTGTGGGTCTGGTCTTCTATTCTACTACATGCCACTTTTAGTACCACTTTCTTCTGCTGCTATACCTCCTTTTTTTTAATGTCCCTGTTCATACCTGCGCTACTTGCTTATTCACTCCTCTTCTCTTTTTTCTGCTTCCAGTCCTTGTCACTCTTCTTTCTGTTGTTGTTAGTGCTAACTAATCCTGAGTTGGGTTCTTTCCTTTTTTTTTTTTCAAATAATATATTTTGTTCACAAGTGCCAAGCTTTTATATATGACGTGTGCTTCTCAATGTTCAGATTACATTATCTCTCAATTTGAATGCACAATTCTTGTCTTCATCAAGCCAACACTTGGGGCTCTTTTGTTAAGTTTATTTATTTATTTATAAATGTTTTAGCATCACTCACTCATTTCTCTTGGTCTTGTTCTTTAATCTAATCACACTGTCAAAACTGTTTTAACACTTGTTTAGGCCTCATTTGAAGTTTTTATCATTGCTTAGCACCGCTCATTCTTATTTTTCTTGGTCCAGAGACTAGAGCTGTAATAATAATTGTCTTATATCATGTCTGCATCAGCTTCTTTTTCTCAAAAATCAATTCTGAGATTAAGAAGTAACTCACATGAACTTCACCCCATAATTGATTTTAGACTTGGAATTAATTGTAGAATGATTTTGAAACATGCACTTACACCATGTTTGGTTTCACCCTTGGGATTTAGCTTTTGCCTAAACATACTATTGGACTGCATTGTACTTGTTCTTGATTGCATCCCACTTTGAGATTAATCTGGTATTGTAGTGTTCTGGTCCTAGAATAATGTTGTACATGTAATTTTCTGTTTTGCTCAGAATAGCTGAAGTGTGATTTTCTAATCTCACTTTAGTAAATTCTGATATCATATGTACTAAACTGAGGCGGCTTATACTTCCTTGTTTACCATATAGTCATAAAGCTAACTACTTTTAATTTTGGGAATTTTATTAGGTAACAACTCATTGCTGCTTCAAATGGAACGTTTATTAAATTAGAAACATGGTACTTTGAACATTTAAGATTAACTATGTTAGATTAAGATGAAAGTATTGGAAGATATAGAATGGTGTGTAGGTTTAGTATTTACTATTTAGTGCACCTAGTCAACTTGATTAGGCCCTATTCAAATTTTCTGAAACCTTTTGAAATTTAAGTGCATCATGTAGCATTTTTGTAGAAGACAGTTACTAAGTTGTTTTCCTGCATTCATATGATATTATCATATCCTTCTGTTAACCTCTTATCATTTTTTACAAACAGTATCTTGATGAGAACAAGTCTTTAATTCTGAAGATTGTCGAAAGCCAGAACACTGGCAAGCTGAGCGAGTGTGCCGAGTAAGATTTAGGCTAAATTTCCTTCACTTGAGTTAAATTTAATGTTTTTCATTTCTTAATTTCCTATCAAGCACGATGCTCCTTCTGGAGCAACAAGAATATTTAGGGGAGTGGTGATTTTATTTGATTAAACTTACTGCCAGTAGTGGAGGTATATCACATTAATGAACTCTTATGATGGCTCCCAAATTTCTATTCTTGTTATGGTTGTATGCGGTCGAACCTTGAAAGTAACATAGTATGTCTTAGTTATTTACCTTGTAAGTTTTCTGCTAGAAATAAAGCTTCTGTTTGCGTAGAGATAGAAAAAGAAAGGATTGGCTTTCTCCCAAACATCTTGAGTTCTCATGGGTCTAATCCATATACTTGTAAAATGTCATATATAAACCTTGTGCTATTATACTTTCAGGAACCAAGCAAGGCTACAGAGAAATCTCATGTACCTTGCTGCAATAGCTGATTCACAACCCCAACCACCTAACATGTCTGGTCAGGTACATAACTTATCCTCAGAATGTTGATTCACTTATTTAAAGAACATGTTTACCTCTCAACCATTGCAATGGTCCTTATCAATAATCTTTAATCATTCTAGACAATTATTTATGCTTCTTTCATATCAGAGAGGTACCAATTTCTAGCATGTTTGGAAAACCTTTTACAATTAATTCTAAGGTCAAAATCTTAGTCCATTCTAGTCAGTTATTCAGTGCGTGATTTTGGATCAACGATGTGAGTATTGATTTTGGGTTGAAACGATTTTGGTAAATTTGTTTATGGTAAAAGTGAGTTAACCTGAGTTGAAATTGAAATGATTTATGTGATATCTAGTTATGAAATATCACAATTGATCATGTCCACTTCAGAAGCTATTCTCTCTAGCTGCTCACAGAATTGATTATGGGACTAATATCAATTTTGTATGTATATGGTCAAACATCTATATAACCACCTAAAAGGGGTTTTGGTAAACGAGAATTGATTCTAAGGCTCTCGAACATGGAACCAAACACACACTTATGCTTATTTCACATAAGAGAGAGAGAGACCACTGTCATTGATATGTTTTAACATAACTAATGTAATGCCTAATTTGATACTGCAGTACCCTTCTGGTGGGATGATGCAGCAAGGAGCACATTACATGCAGGCTCAGCAGGCGCAGCAGATGACACAGCAACAGCTAATGGCTGCAAGGTCTTCCCTTTTGTATTCGCAGCAACCATTCTCGTCACTTCAACAGCAGCAACAAGCTTTGCACAGCCAACTTGGTGTGAGTTCAGGTGGAAGTCAAGGCCTTCACATGCTGCAAAGTGAAGCCAGTAATGTCAATGTAGGAGGAAGCGCAACTATGGGTTCTGGAGGGTTCCCTGACTTTGTCCGTGGCTCCGCAGGGGAGGGCTTGCACGGCGGTGGTGGCAGAGGTCTTATGGGAAGCAGCAAGCAGGACATGGGGGGATCAGGTGATGGCAGAGGTGGAAGCTCTGGTGAAGGGGGTGAGACCCTTTACCTGAAATCGAACGATGACGGGAACTAGCCAGCGAAATTGGCAAAATCAGTTGCATTTTATAGCATGTTTGATTCCACGGTGAAATGTTCTAGAATCACTTTTCCCTAGAGGCTATAAGTCTTAGCTTTGTTTTTGATTCTGTGCCAATCGTGAAACCAACATGTTATTAGTCTTTCTTAGTTAGGTAAAATCTAGCTTTTTCTTAGGCAAATGAAGAACAAGTAGCTAGGTGAAAAACTTAATTGCTGCTGCTTAGGTAATGTTTGTTTTTATCTTGTGGTTCCTAAGGCAAACCATCAAACTCTTGCCTTGAAGTTTCTAAAGTAGTAGCATAAATCAAAGCATATCTTCTAGTTCTTAAGCTGATTGTGGTCTAATTTCGTGCTTGTTCTTTTTCAAGGTATAAAGTTGTGTTTTCCTCACCTCTGCGGTTAGTTTTATCAGGTATAATAGCATATTTTGATAACTACTACTTCCTCAAAATTAATTCTGATACTTACTACTACCAGTAGTTTCTATTCAGAATTGATTTTAGCTATACAATCAATAGTAGAAGAATTTTCATATATCCACTTGGTGGAAAATATGCTATATCTATATTATTCGTGAATCTCCAAATGAACTTGTCTTAGCTAAATTGTTCCACTGATTAATTAACATTCAAATGACTGTTTCATGTTAAGTTAAATCCAGAAGTTGCGTTGTGGAGAATTAGGTAGATTCAATTTCAATCAAATATGCTACATTTCATTGATGAGTGTATTGAAACAACCTGCATTAGTTATGGAAATTCTCTCCAGTTTTCCCCCTTTTACTTAAACAGTTTCAAAAATGTATAGAATTTCAAAAGCTTTTCCATTCCATTACTTTTTTTTAAACAGAGAAATCTCATATCATATATGAAACATTTGGCAACAACCTCCACAAGAAGGCCAGCAGATACATTCTAACAGGGAACCAACATGGAGCTGATTTTTTTTTTTTCTAAAGTAAAAGTTCATTGAATCAAGGAAAACGAGAAACAAGTCCTCTCGAAAATCGGCACAATATACGCCAAAATGTAAATCAAGCAAAAACGCAAAACCAACATGGAGCTGATATAAAGGTGACAATCCATACTATAAATCCACATTTCTAAGACAATACAACTTTGCTAAATTATCAGCAATTTGATTTTGTTTCCAATAAATGTGAACAATAGCAATACAACTCATCTCATGACAAAGCAAATCTATCCTATTAAGAACAGATGAAATTTTTCATATTCTAATCATGTCATTGTTTGCCCACCCGACACCTAAAGATGAATCAAAATCAAATATACATCAGAAAAACAAAAGCCCATGCCACATTACAGTGAGATTAACTCTCCCATCGAGACTTTTTCATTCACAAATTTCGAACTAAAAATCTTAATGCGAACCAACCGCCAATTCCAAAACCTTGATGTTGCACAAGGTATTAATGTCACGGACATTTATTTAAAAAATTAAAACCATGATTATATACATATAACATATTCATGCAATTGCAAAAACACTGGATGGTTGCAAAACAGAGAGAGCAACATCTTTCCAGAAGTAATCTTCATCTAACTCTAGAGAATTCATTATTGGTCTGTTCTCATTATAAAATGAGCCATCTTCAGTAGCAGATTGCATAACGCTGCAGATTGGAGAAGGAACAAGAGGTACTACTGTGTTGCAATGCATAAAATTAGTAGCAGGATCCTTGTGCTGTGCATCACTTTGATGATGATGATGAATCAAATTGTTGGTGTTGGAGTCTTTGCCTGTGAGTTGTTGAACCACTGATCTGAACTCAGAGGCATGGCACGCCCTCACCAAAAGTGGACTCGATATGTAGGTTATCTTCACTGATTTCTTCATCACCTTCGGCTTCGAGTTCAGGTACTGGTGTTTAGGATCATACTCATACATCAGTGCCTTTCCCATTTGTATGCACACCACGTGTTTGTGGAAATGCTTTGTTCTGTTTGTGTGTGATGTATCTTTATGCTTCGTTTTATAGCCTTCCTTCCTTCCAACTTCCAAAATGATCCAGAAAGAGGTAGGAAAGCAAGATTGATTGGGAAAAATGACAAATTTGAAAAAAAACAGAGGAGGATATTTGACTTGTGGAATTCTTGTGCTCTTCACCATTAACCCCTTATCAATATAGTATATACATCTTGTCCCTCCTTCGTTCTAAAATATTCAAACTAGTCAAATATCCTTATTTTACAAATTTGTTCTTTACTCGTTCTTAATATATTGCCTATAAATTTTTATTCTAAGTTTTCGTCTTTGGACCCAAAATGTATATAGAAGGCTCTGATTCGAGATACGGTGACATGTCCCTCGTAACAAATATTTTTTTTTAGATTCAAACTTGTGTTCTCATTCTTATTAGGGTACAACAACTAGATTAACACCTTATTGGTTACATTATTGGTCTTTAATAACTAAACTCAATTATGTATATTTAAATCAATAAATATATACATATGTGTAACTACAAATAAAATAAAGTCCAGTGGGACTGGGCACTGCCCCTACAAAGTCAATACATAGTGCGTCATCGATTGCGCACCATAATGCTTAAATTCTTTGTAGTTTGTATCACGAAAACCTTTTTTTTTTCCGCAGTTATATATGCAGCAGCGTATTTACGTGATTACACAAAGTGAAACATTAGTATTTAGAAGGTTCTCTGTTTCGTTTGATTTTTCTTTCTCAGCCTCATGTTTTCCTTTCTTATTTTTAAAATAAACTAACAATAAAACTATATGTGTAATGTATAGATTTATTTTTAACTTATTTAAAAAAAATTATTTTTAACTTACTTTCAAAAAATCTTTTATTTTAACTTGAATGCAGTCATATACTATCATATTGAGGGTTGTTAAAATTTTTAAATCATCTTGATTTAGCCTCACCCTAGTGGATTGTTTGCAAAAAAAAATAAAGAAAAAATTATAATTTTCATATTACTTATCTTAAATTTTATTATCTTCAAAAAAACAATTTTATTAGTCAACTTAATATAGAGTTAAATAATTCTCATAGATGATCTCAACAACCCTATATTGAGATGAAAAGTTCATAATTTACGGAAAAACATCTTGTTTCTTTATATAGTAACATAACTGTTTTCATTGAGTCAATAGTCAGCACTATAAATAGCAAAGTCAAGAATCAAGGTTTTTATATTGCATCTCACTTTAGATTAGACAATTCCTCAAGATTATATTCAAATAATTATGCAAGAAAAAAACATAATGGTGCTCATTAATGTATTAGTTTAAAAAAAAAGTTATACAATATTTCAATATTACCTTTAACTAATACTCCGTCGTTCTTTAATATAAGAATTAACCAACTATTTCACACCCCTTAAAAAGTTAATTAATTTAATTAATTGCATTAAAATTACTCTCAAATACTATTGAATTTCTAAAATTGACTTAACCAGATGAAAATGTAAATCTTGGAGAATGGAAAGAGTGGTCATTATAGGAAATGGGACACACTCCCATATTCAAAATTAAATAAGGACAATATTATGAAAAAATAATTAATACAGTCCAAAATTCAATTTTGTTCTTATAAAAATGATCAAGTTGCACCCTTTATTTGATTCTTATATTAAGATAAAACGAGAATATATTGGATAGTATAAAAAAAATTAATTACTAGTGGTAATTAAAATTTTAGAATTACAAAAGTATAATAAATATAAGGGGTACATATGGAAAAAGATAATAATTATTTCTAAAATTTAATAAGGAATGTTATATTTAGGGACTTCTTTGTAAAATACTTTACATAAATTTTATGTAAAATAATATAATCAAATTAAAATTTGATTCATTTTGGTTCTAAATCATTTTTACACAAATTTCAAAGTAACCTATTTTTTCCCACCAATTTATTCCACAGCGAGCAGTGACGGATCCAGGAATTTAAGTATGGGGGGCACAAAAATATGTACATACATTTGTAACATAGAAAAGTTAAAGAAAAAAAGAAACACCATAAATGGTGACACACCACAAAGAAACAAGATTCAGATTCACATTTCAAAGTAATTCAAACACCAAATTGTTGGCCAATGAAGGGTGCGGTCGTTACCTTAATAACCAAATTGTTGGCCAATGTGCCGATGAGAAGAGGTCCAGCAAATGGAAGCACCCAAGTTGCAATTATCAGAATGCGAAAAAGCCAACCAGATAATGCGAACCAGTCCCCAGATGAAGAAAATCGTCTAGAAAAGGAAAACCACAAAATCAAGATTCAAGACTGAGTAAGAGTAGGCACAACACAACACAACACAACACAATTAATCAAAGCTCGTGAATCCGTCACTGCTCGTGAATCCTAATTAATCAAAGAATATGGTAAAATTGATACTTACGGGCTTACGGCAAAGCTTATTCAGCTGCCTCCTGTACTGCCTTCGTCCGACGCGGCGGCGCGAGCGAGGAGGAGGCCGGACGCGGCGGCGCGAGCGAGGACGAGGACGGGAGGAGGCCCGAAGCGGCGGCGCAAGCGAAGCGAGGACGAGGACGGGAGGAGGCCGGACGCGGCGGCGCGAGCGAGGACGAGGACGGGAGGAGGCCGTGCGACGCGGCGGCGCGGGCGGCGCGATCGTCGAGGCAGAACTGGGGAGGCAGAAACGGCACAGGAAGTTTGAAAGAGGAAGAAGAAAGAGAAAGAGGGTAGGGTTTGGAAATTATTAGGAAAGTAAAAAAAATAATTATATTATATTAGTAATATTAATATTAAAAAAAATTTCAGAAAGTTTATGTTGGGGCACGTGCCCCCCACTCAACCATGTGCATCTGTCAATGACAGCGAGTAATAACAAATCATTCTCTATGCACATTTCGCATAAATTGTATTCTCAACTAATTGTTGTATTTTCAACTAAATGTTTAAAAAGTCTAGTTATGTATCAATTTTGTTGGATTTTTTTCCCTAACTACAACTTCACAATTCATCAAAATATAGATAATGATATAAAAAGATAATATTAGATGAAAATATTTTTTTACGCTAATATGACAACAAAATAAGGCTTAACATAAATTTGTATACATAATATGTAATAAGGGTGTGGAAAATAATTAATATTGTGTTAGAGACGGTTAAAAGAGAGTGATTAGTAGCCACGAGTTGGCGCGAAAGCAAAGGGAAGAAGAAGAAGAAGCTGGGTGGCGAAGTTGCAGGGCGTGTTGAAGAATGTCGCTTCCACCAGCCACTCGATTCTTCACTACACACAACACACATTCATACTCTCTTTCTTCTTTTCTTTCCGAATTCCATTTCCTTCAACAATTCTCTCTATCCTCCACAAAATTCACTTCTCCTTCATTTCTCACACATTTCTTCGATCACTACCCTAATCGATTTATGAAGATACTCTCTGCAACTCAATAATGGTACGTCAATCACACTGTTTCTTCTACTCATTTGCTCCTAATTCCCATTGCTCCGTCGTTAATGTTCCAAAGGGGACAAAGTTTATTCATAAAATCTTAAACCTTATCAAGTTTCTATTTTGATTATCCATGTGCAGGGGAGTACTCCAGTGAATATTATTGTGGATTCTCATGTCTGGGCTGAGGATCCAGAGGTATGCTGGATTGATGGGCAGGTATCGAAAATCACTGGACAGGATGCAGAAATTGAAACTACCAATGGAAAGAAGGTTTGTTCTACCCTGTCAGTTTCTATATTTATTGATAAATCACATTTGCATTCTGGAATAAATGCCATACTGCACTGAAAAAGCTAAAAAAATCATATTGGGTTCTTCTGTTATGCCGGTTAATAGAAAAGAAAAGAGCAAATAGTAATGAATAGAAATGAGTACCCTCTCCTTGGATCATTCAATGGTATTGCACTGACAGACAGTCAGTAGTTTTATCTGAATTTCAATTAGATGATAGAAACAAAAAGAGAAAGCGAAAAACACTAAAATGTTCAAGTATGACATCCATAAACGCTAATTTATCTCTGTCTCTGTTGTTTCCGACTTTTAATTCTGTACTAATTGAATTGTTCTCTGTGCTTTTATTTTGGATATTTCAAGGTTGTCACGAAGTTATCAAAATTATATCCCAAAGACATGGAAGCGGCTCCTGGTGGAGTGGATGATATGACTAAGTTGTCCTATTTGCATGAGCCTGGAGTCCTGCAGAACTTAAAGATTAGATATGAGTTGAATGAAATATATGTAAGGACCTCTTCCCTTTAATTTGATAAGATCCAGTATGGTTATCAGTTCAAAAACCTTTTATCTTATTAATTGCTGTGGCAGACTTATACTGGAAATATTCTGATTGCGATAAATCCATTCCAAAAACTACCTCATATTTATTCTGCACACATGATGCAACAATACAAGGGAGCACCATTTGGAGAGTTAAGCCCTCATGTATTTGCAGTTGCTGATGTTGCATATAGGTAATCTAAATTTCTTCTAAGAGTCCAAATACCATTTCTATCACTGAACCAAATTTTAAATGATGATTTGATTAATACCAGGGCAATGGTTAACGAAAGAAAAAGCAATTCAATTCTGGTCAGTGGGGAAAGTGGAGCTGGTAAAACTGAAACTACAAAAATGCTTATGCAGTACCTTGCTTACTTAGGTGGTAGGGCTGCCACCGAAGGACGAACAGTTGAACAACAAGTTCTTGAAGTATGATTCAATAAATACAGTTTGTTAACTCTAACAAAATTTCCATTCTTTTTTTCCCGTACAATGACATTCCATTTCCCCCCCCCCCCCCCCCTCTTTGAACTCTGACTCACCTGTGACTTCTATATTAACTGATCTGAGTACAGTCAAATCCAGTTCTGGAAGCATTTGGTAATGCTAAAACTGTCAGGAATAACAATTCCAGGTGAGTCTTTCTTACACGTGTGTAGTAAATAATCTTGTGTTTTATTCTCCATGATATGCTGATGTATAAACTAAGTTTGTTATGAGTCTTTGTAATATGTGGGAATAAAGGATTCAAGTTTGATATGTAAATGAACTTTGTCTCCAGTTTGTATCATTGCATTCCCCCAATTCTCTATTGTCCAGCCCAAATTCAATGTTAGTGACACCAGTTAAATTGATTGCCATTTGTCAAATTTTCTTTTGAGAAATGTCACATAAACTCCTAGACAAGGCCTAGTTAATGTTCAGTTATTTATCATAGAATTAGTTTCAAATTCTCATTGTCTTAATGGTGCAGTCGTTTTGGTAAATTTGTTGAGATCCAATTTGATTTGAGTGGAAGAATCTCAGGAGCAGCCATTCGAACATACCTTCTGGAGAGATCTCGGGTTTGCCAAATTAATGATCCTGAACGCAATTACCACTGTTTTTATCTTCTCTGTGCTGCACCACAGGAGGTTACTTGCTGCACAATCTACTTTTTCTTTATTCCTTTAATTATATAAACTCATTACAATTTCTGCTGACAGGAAATCGAGAAATACAAACTAGGACATCCTAAAACATTTCATTACCTAAATCAGTCAAAATGCTTTGAACTGGCTGATGTAAGTGATGCTCGTGAGTATCTTGCCACTAGGAGAGCTATGGATATTGTTGGAATAAGCCCAAAAGAGCAGGTATTTCTTTTCATGAGTGAGAATTTTGCTACGTTCTTGCTTAAATACGAAATGATTAGCTTCTTAACCCTTCACTTCCCCGCTATCTTTTTTATTAGGAAGCAATTTTTAGAGTTGTTGCTTCAATTCTTCATCTTGGTAATATTGAATTTACCAAAGGAAAGGAGGTTGATTCATCAGTTCCAAAGGACGATAAAGCCAAATTCAGCTTAAAAACAACTGCTGAGCTCCTCATGTATGGATGACAGTTTATTATTACTCCCTATGCCCAAATGATTTTCATTCGCCTTTAAGATGATTGCCATTATTGTATTTGGCACTTTATTAGGTGTGATTCTGGTGCCTTGGAAGATGCATTATGTAAGCGTGTCATGATCACCCCTGAGGAAGTTATAAAACGGAGCCTGGATCCCCAAAGTGCAGCAGTCAGCCGAGATGGCTTGGCAAAAACAATTTATTCTAGGCTCTTTGACTGGTAAGATGCTGAAAATGGAAACAAACCCATAGCTTCTGTCCTTTATAATTCTAGATAGACCACAAATACAGAAAGTAAGGATCTAGGAATCTGGTTATGATCCCTGATGCATTAATGTGGTTGTTAACAGGTTGGTGGACAAGATTAATAATTCAATTGGACAAGACGCCAGTTCTAAATCCTTGATTGGGGTCCTTGATATCTATGGTTTTGAAAGCTTTAAATGTAACAGGTAATATTTAGTTTAGAAGAATAAACATGCATATCTGTACAATACATCCCAAGATTGCTTTACTAGAGATATTGAAAGCAGCCACCTCTGCTTGTTTTCAATCCATTTTAACTTATTTTCAGCCTATCATGCTCTGCAGTTTTGAGCAGTTCTGCATTAATTTCACGAACGAGAAATTGCAGCAACATTTCAATCAGGCAAGGTCTCAGACCAGATAAGCACTTACAGTGTTATGACTGTTATTTCCCAGTTTAATTTGCTTTTTCATGATGAATTTCAGCACGTGTTCAAAATGGAACAAGAAGAATATACAAAGGAGCAGATTGATTGGAGCTACATTGAATTTGTTGACAACCAAGATGTTTTAGACCTAATTGAAAAGGTTTTCTTTCTCTCTCTTTTTCACTTTTCTCAAAAGGTTGCGGGTATTCAGTTCATTTTGAGTTTAAAAGCAGCCAACTTAGGTGTTAGGAAACCTAATGAAATGGAAAGCTAATACTAGTATGGTTATTTAGATGCTTATTGATGATTTATTGTCTAACTATCCTATTGTGTAAATTGCATCCCACAATCTATTTTGTGTTACTATTCATACCCTAAAAACTGAAGTTTCATTAATTCCCCATCTGCAAAAGTCAACTAAAGAATTACAAAACAACTGCATGCATTTACAAAGGAAAACAAGCAGAAGAAGGGATGAGGTTGAGGGTGAAAATGAACTTGATTAATTGGTTCATTGTTGTTTCTTTTGAACTGAACCACAATAGCGCTATTGAGTATTGTCACAAACCAACTATCCCAAAAGCTTAAGCTCTTGAGTAAATGACACATTAATAATATTATATTATATTTCTAACACGCTCCTCTTGCAAGAGCCCGCTTAAAGCGAGGAAAATGCACGGGCTCATCTACGATGTGCTAAAATTCAACTTTTTTAATTAGAATAATGGGGCAACAAGGATCGAACTCTAGACCTAGTTGACTATAGAGGCTTTGATACTATGTCATGAACCAATTATACCAAAAGTTTAAGCTGTTGGGTAAAAGACACATGAATGAATTTATATTATATTTCAAACAAGTATGATTCACAAATCTTTTATCTTTGGTTTTCAGACAAACATAAGTTTATAATTGTGGAACTGGATCTGCTGTTACAGAGTGATCTCTCCCTATGTTGTAGTTTTGTTTGTTTTACTGTATGCCAGAATTCAGTGCCTTTTTCATCCTTTTCTTCCACTATGCCTTTCCATACTTTTCACATTAGTATTTTACTTTTTTCTTTTTTGCAGAAACCTGGAGGGATCATTGCTCTCCTTGATGAAGCTTGGTAAACTATTGTTTTCTCCCCTGAATTTCTTCCTTGAAAGGATGGAGGTTCATAGCTTGCTTGATGAATTTTAACCTTCTATTGGTGACCTGATCCTGTTTTTTCTTACTGTTTTAGTTCTAATGCTCCTTGCTACTTACCATTTTGAATTAACTCCTTCATTCTAACCTTTCCCCTTCTTGTTTTTCAGCATGTTTCCAAAGTCAACACATGAAACTTTCTCAAACAAGCTTTATCAAACATTTAAGAATCACAAGCGCTTTATTAAGCCAAAATTATCTCGAACAGATTTCACCATTGCTCATTATGCTGGGGAGGTATGACTTATTCTCATAGCATCTGCTTCAGAAAACATGAGACTTTGTTTATTCATTTCTACTGTCATAAATGTGCAGGTGATGTACCAGTCTGACCAATTTTTAGATAAAAACAAGGACTATGTGGTTCCGGAACATCAAGATTTATTGGGTGCTTCCAAGTGTCCTTTTGTAGCTGGACTTTTTCCTCCACTTCCAGAAGAGACATCAAAATCTTCAAAATTTTCTTCAATCGGTTCTCGTTTTAAGGTATCATAATTTTTCTAGTCTTCATTATTGAAAATGTAGACTTTGGCATAAGTAACAATAAACTTCTTGGTTGGTGCAGCTGCAACTACAGAGCCTAATGGAGACACTAAACTCAACAGAGCCTCATTACATTAGATGTGTGAAGCCAAACAACCTCCTCAAACCTGCCGTTTTTGAGAATGTCAATATTATGCAACAACTTCGCTGTGGTGTGAGTATACTTTGATGTTCCTCCTTTATTTCATTCTTCAGATAACTGGTTTGTACAAAAATATGGTCATAGTTTCTTTACAATTCAACCTTTTTTTTTCCTGTTTTCTCTAATGCTTGCTCATACAGGGTGTTTTAGAGGCAATCAGAATCAGTTGTGCTGGCTACCCTACTCGCCGCGCTTTCTTCGAGTTTATTAACCGATTTGCCCTCCTTGCCCCTGAGGTCACAGAAGCAAAGTAAGAACTCTTTTAGTACATTGTTATGCCCAATATGAAGGAAGTTTTGGCTTTATGTTTTTAAACATTTTGTACCAACCTAATCAGCTAATCCTTTTAACCGATATGGGCAGTAATGATGAGAAGACTGTTTGCAAAAAAATTCTAGAAAAGATGGGGCTTAAAGGATATCAGGTAAACGTTTTCACCAAAATAATCATTTTGCTCTTATTTTCTTGTTTGAATATCTTTTATTATAAATTCAATATAAAACCATTCATATATCTTTAGGCAACAACTTAAATTTTAGGGACAGTTGGTTTGTGACACCTTTAAACCTCTTAAGGTGTTAACAACAACCATAATTCATGGATGTTGCATCATTGATATATAATACCTCTTTTGCTATATTTTATTGATGTCATCAACGGTATTTACGATCATCATGCATACATATGTATATGTTTGTGCTCTTCTCACATTCGTGGCCTCAAAGTTCATTCGATTGGCTGTCAATTGTGTAGATTGGGAAAACAAAGGTATTCCTAAGAGCAGGTCAGATGGCTGAACTAGATGCACGGAGGGCTCAGGTACTAAGTAATGCAGCAAAAACTATCCAAAGGCGTGTACGAACCTATCAAGCTCGTAGACATTATCTTGCATTACGAAAGAAGGCCATATATGTGCAGTCTCTGTGGAGAGGTGAAATATTTTTAAAGTGAAATAGCCTGAATCATTTGTTTGGATAGGTTCAATACTGTATGGACTTCCCTAAATGGTATATGTCAGTGCTTAGGATATTTCATGGTTAATCAGTCTCCTTTCTTTACATATTTTTCACATGTATATGATTTGTAGGAAGACTTGCATGCAAACTTTATCAGGGCCTGAGAAGGGAGGCTGCTGCTTTGAAAATTCAGAAGAACATACGAAGACACGAAGCTAGGAAAGCTTATACTAAACTACAAACATCAGTACTTACTCTGCAAACAGCTTTGAGGGCAATCGCTGCCCTTAAGGAGTTCAATTTTAGGAAACAGACTAAAGCTTCCATCATTATTCAGGTTATAGTTGACTCCTATATGATTAGGACCATCCACAAGGGACATCACATCAATATTTACAATATAAATTCTCTATCAAAAAATTGCAGGCTCGGTGGCGGTGCTACAAAGCTTCTTCATATTATAAGAGGCTAAAGAAAGGTGCAATAATGACACAATGCAAATGGAGGGGGCGCATGGGCAGGAAAGAACTTAGGAAACTGAAAATGGTGAGTTTCCAGATTTTCCAAAACTCTTTCATAATTTGTTTAACTATGCCATAATTAAATAGAACCCTCAGAAGTAAAAATGCAATGCATCCTAGCAACATAACTCAAGTCATACAAGGGAAAGGATACTATCTGATTTTTTTGCAACAGAAGTGAAGTTCATATCATAAAGGCTTGTACAATGTACATTTTTTATTGTCGATGTTATCTTCATAAAAGGAAAACAACGCGTAACAAGTAACACACGCCTTGTTTCACTAAGTGAGGTTGGCTATATGAATCACTTGATCCATACCAAAGATATGGTCAATTTTACGCTGGCTGCCGCAGATTTAACACAACCTTCCTCCTTTATCTGGGCTTAGGATTGGCTTTGACAAAGTATAGGCGGAGTTATAAAGGGAAAACAACAAAAGAAAATAAATTTTTATAATCTGAAATTGGTTTTAACTTTTAACTTCTGATTATAGGAGCTTAAAGTTTAATTTTCTTTCTCTTTCTTATTTTAACATCTTTATCTCTAATCATATCTTCAATGTGAAACACTTGAAGTAGATAGAAATTTAATCTTCTACTTAACTACATAAAACAACATCCCATCAATGTGGACCTGGACTGAATCTCATCCATTATTTCTTGTACCACAATCATTTTTATTTTGGGCGGTTTTATGAATGATCAAACCTATTATCATATCTTTCTAGTTCTCTCTACTGCCAGTTGACATCTATTTCCATTTGCTTTAGGCTGCAAGAGAAACTGGTGCGCTTAAAGAAGCAAAGGACAAGCTTGAAAAACGAGTGGAGGAACTCACTTATCGTGTCCAACTAGAAAAAAGTTTAAGGGTGAGAAATATGTTTTGCAGTTAGATATGGTTCTGAAGATGTTGCAGTTATTGTAATATCTTTCGTTAGGATACATACATATTGCATAAATGGGGAATAAAATGAAGGGAGAGTAAAAGACCAATCTTTGCAAGTGATCAGCATCCTTTCAATTTGTAAGCTCTAAAGAAACTATATGGAATCCTGCAGACCAACCTAGAAGAATCCAAAGCACAAGAGATAGCAAAACTGCAGAATTCACTGAAGGAGATGCAGAGCAAAGTTGATGAAACCAATGCTTTGCTTGTAAAGGAGCGAGAGAATGCAAAGAAAGCTATTGAAGAAGCACCTGCCGTTATTCAAGAAACTAAGGTTATTGTTGAAGACACACAGAAGATTGAATCACTAACAGCGGAAGTTGAGAGCCTGAAGGTAATAAAATTCAGTCTTACAACTCCGAATCTTTTGTCAAGTGACCCTTATTTTAATAATGCTTCTCTTTCAATGAAATATTGTAGACAATATATACTTCAATTACATACAACTTACATCATTCTTAGAGTGCTTTACTGGCTCTTGTGCCTCTGTTCCTACTTTTCATGGTTAAACATAGAGTCATGGTAATAGTTTTATTGGACAGATTACAGTACCAATGAATTAAAAAATAATTAAACTATATGTTCATGCATGTGCTTTTTAACTGGTTTATGGCAAAATTTCTAAGAGCGTTATTTCTTCTTAAGCTCATAGTGATGTGCTTAAGTACTTGTAAGGCGTGTAATGATTATCTCGTCTGCATGATGTTTCTTTGGTTTTATCTTTTGCACAGACTTCGCTAGAGTCAGAGAGACAAAAAGCTGATGATTTTGAAAAGAAATATAATGAAGCCCAAGCTTCTAGTGAAGAAAAGAGCAAAAATTTGGAAGACACAGAGAAGAAGGGCCGTCAGCTCCAAGAATCAGTGACCAGGTAATATTAAAGCTGAACAATGAATCCAATGTTACTTTTCTTCCATTTTAACGGACCAACTATTATCAACACTGGAAGTGACGGATTAGTTGAGATTTTCAAACTTCTTGAGTACCTGATTTTTTTTGTTGGTTAGTTGTTTGAAGTTGAGTACCTGATTTCTTGTTGCACAGAGTTGCTTTCTAACGAGAAGTATGATGATACTATTGGTTAACTGGTCATATATTATTCTTTCTTTATTTCCCTTCTTCCCTAATGCTAAGTAGTAATAATGATGATGATGATGATGATGATGATGATGATGATGATGATGGATGAATTTATATCTAATTCCAAAAATTTCATCTTAAAAAATAATATCAGATGACTCATGTCCACCCTTAATTCTGTGAGATGAATGACCAAAATCTCATAATTCTCTGATTAGGCTAGAAGAGAAGATTGCTAATTTAGAATCAGAGAACAAGGTTCTACGCCAACAAGCTGTGTCCATAGCACCCAGTAAGATGTTTTCAGCACGCTCCAGATCAAATATTCAGGTGCTCCTCAGAATGAATAATTATATACATGAAATAATACGAACCTTAAAGATGGTTTAATTTTTTTTTCTTATCTCTGTTGATAGAGAGCTGACAGTGGACATATAGTAGTGGAACCAAGGACAGCTATGGTAACAAAACTTTATTTTAAATCACTATTACTTGTCTTGGGTTTGTATATTCGGATTTGACTTGTTTTCTTTTTAACTTGACTGGCTAATCAGGATATGCATAGCCCATCAATGAACCACAGAGAATCCTCTGAAGTGGAGGATAAACCACAGAAGTCACTGAATGAGAAACAACAGGAGAACCAAGAGTTGCTCATTAGATGTATTGCACAACACCTAGGCTTTGCTGGGAATAGACCAATTGCTGCCTGTATCATATACAAATGCCTCTTGCATTGGAGATCATTTGAAGTTGAGCGTACTAGCGTTTTTGATCGTATAATCCAAACTATTGGCCATGCAATTGAGGTGTAAAATGCTCAACTTTCATGTGATAGTTCTGTGTTTTTCTTGCTCTCTTTCTTAACATATTTATTTTCACTAAGATATTTTTATTTGGATTTCAGACCCAGGAAAACAATGATGTTTTGGCTTATTGGTTATCCAATGCTTCTACACTTCTATTGTTGCTCCAGCGCACACTTAAAGCAAGTGGTGCTGCTGGCATGGCTCCTCAACGCCGCCGTTCATCCTCAGCAACCCTGTTTGGGAGGATGACACAAGTAATAACTTATTTGAACAATTTAATTCCCGCTGAGAAATTCTTCTTCAGACAAATGAAGTGTTTTCTATACCATTGTTTCAGAGTTTCCGTGGTAATCCGCCGGGAGTCAATATTTCCCTAGTCAATGGTAGCATGGGTGGTGGAGGAGATACATTAAGACAAGTTGAAGCTAAGTACCCAGCTCTTCTTTTCAAACAACAGCTTACAGCTTATGTGGAAAAGATATATGGAATGATTCGGGATAACTTGAAGAAAGAAATTTCTCCTTTGCTTGGACTATGCATCCAGGTAAAACAATTTTTTTGTTACACTCTAACTTCTACACAGTGATCTGCCGAGCTTTCTTTATAAATTTATCAATCTTTCCATTTGCAACATTGCCTTTCAAATTCAATGATTTATTGCTTAACTGTTTGAATGTGATGAGATAGGCACCAAGAACATCCAGGGCAAGCTTGGTTAAGGGATCATCACGTTCAGTTGCAACCACTGAAGCCCAGAAAGCTTTGATTGCTCACTGGCAGGGTATAGTTAAGAGCCTTGGGAACTTCTTAAATACTTTGAAGACAAATCACGTTAGTAGAACCTCTTTTGACTGCCTTATTGTTACTACATTTTCTCGTTTTGGGGCACTTTCTTATGGCTTTTGCTAGCTGTGCTTCTGGCTCTTCACGGAAATATTGAATATCATATTAAATACATGGTTAAAATAAAATCACAGGCTTCTCTTAAAATATACCAAAATTACATGACCTCCTTTTATTTCTCTAAATTTATACATACTTTCTTTCTGATTTCAAATATGTGATTTTGTTAATAATTAAAATATGAGGCTTATGTAAATTTGAGAACAAGAAAGGAAGTCTACATGATTTTTATAAACCTCATGGAGGTTTTGCATTTTATCTCCTCTTGTCTTGTTTGCATTCTTTCTTTGTTGAGTTATGTTTGCATTTACTTAGTCTTGTTCGTGTTAAATGTGTTTGTTCTGAATAATCCCATTCTGCTTCATTTTGGCAGGTTCCCCCATTTTTGGTTCGTAAGGTGTTCACTCAAATTTTTTCTTTTATCAATGTACAACTCTTCAATAGGTTAGTATGTTCGAGTTTCCTTTGTTTTGGGGTTCTGCAAATCACAATTTTCATTTTTATCATCTCACATCTTTCAATTTTTCTTATAGTCTTCTTTTAAGACGGGAGTGCTGCTCATTTAGTAATGGAGAATATGTAAAAGCTGGTTTGGCTGAATTGGAACATTGGTGTTTTAAGGCAACGGATGAGGTGCATTGCTTCACTCTGCTGTTATATTTTGTGATTCTTGCAAAGATGCATGAATATTAAGTACTAACTCCCTCTCCTTGGAAAAATTGCAGTATGCAGGTTCATCCTGGGATGAGCTCAAACATATTAGACAGGCTATTGGATTTCTGGTATCTGTCTATCTTGTCTTGTACCATCTGTAGGGTACTTGTGGTCAGATAGTAAAATATTAGAAATTGATCTTTTCTGTCATTAATTTAGGTCATACATCAGAAACCGAAGAAAACGCTGGATGAAATAAGTCATGACCTTTGCCCAGTAAGTGGAAGCAATCTTACTTTTTACTGAAAATTTCACTTTCCCGAATACCAACATTTGTTAGTTCCCTGTTCACAGGTTCTCAGTATACAGCAGCTATATCGAATTAGCACCATGTACTGGGACGACAAGTATGGCACGCATAGCGTGTCCCCTGATGTAAGTTCATACACGACTTACTCAAATATGATAACTTCAATACTTCACATCAAAGACAAGCGAAAAACCAATCTTGAGCTTTGCCTTATCAATGTTTTCATTTAGGTCATATCCAATATGCGAGTGTTGATGACTGAAGACTCAAATAATGCAGTTAGTAATTCTTTCCTGTTGGATGATGATTCAAGGTAAGTTGGATACTATTCAACCACGTAGTAATCTTTACTCAGGTTTCCATCTTGTTTTATAATCGCCCATTTATATTGTATTAAATTTTAGTCAGATATCAACTACTTGAACGCCCTTAGTAATTAGGTTGGGAACTAATGGATTAAATTCCCCAGAATATAACACTCAAAGTAGAAACTGAATTAACACTTTCCTATATTAACTATCAACTTATGGCTACACATTGATTGAACCGAACTTTTCAAGCCAAAAAGAATCTGATTTAAGTAGATGTTTAGATTTCCGTTGAACTCAATACTAATTTATGTTGATGCATTGCGATTTGTGTTGACGCGAATGTGAAACCAATACTCTTTGTTATACAGGCTTCTAGTTGTTCATATATACGTTTGACCTTGTATTTGTCATTAACCATATGGAAGCATCTACTTTGCAGCATTCCGTTTTCAGTTGATGACATATCAAAGTCAAAGGACCAGATAGATATTTCTGATATAGAGCCTCCACCACTAATTCGAGAGAACTCTGGCTTTAGTTTCTTGTTGCCCCGTGCAGACTGACAACTTCATTGCAGAATTGATGGGGAAATTATTTTTTTCTCACTAAAGTAGTTAAGAATATTGTATTTAACATACATTTATTTGTCAATAGTTTGGAAAAGGGATGACATAGTGGAGATTTTGTAACTAGAGGGCAAGGGTATAGGAATTTCACTCACCAATACAGAAATAAATGATGGCTACCCGTGGCCCACAATGTGTGTCAGCTAAAGACATTATTTATATGGAAATTTTTAGTTTCTAGATTTTAGTTATTCACATTTTCATCTCTCCCATTTAGCTATTCACATTTTCTATAAGCAACCTACAAGTGATTAATGCACATTTGTGTCAATTTCTTAATGTACTTTTAGTTAGGTCTCACAATGCCACGTATACTTATATATTTAATTTCCACTTAATTTTGATTTAAATTCAATACCATTTTATTAGTATTTATAACAATATGATATAATTAAAAATTAATAATTGTAGACGAAAGCAAATACATATCAAAGAAAAATAAATAACACTACATTTTAAATGAAATACATAATATCGTATAAAGATTGATTTTCATTATTCACATATCTAAAACGCTCGCAAATATACTTTACCAAGTCTGCTTGAAGTTGATAATGGATTTGTCTTTGACGTACATGTGTTATTCTTACAAAGAATGTTCAAGGTCCCCGTGTTACAATTATCATGACAGTGCAATTTGGTAAGCACATTTTGGAGGGGAGAAAATCATGTAATTACATTTATGAGGGACGAGAAAATTTGGAGTGACCTAGTAATGAGGCCTTTCTCTGTGGGTGACTAACTTATGCCAACAGGTACCTAGTCAGCATGCTAACATTCCAACTCAGCATTGATAACTTGGTCGACCTATTAGTCCACAACCCTCCTAGGCTAGGAGGCAAGAAACCTCGGCGGTGTGACCTCGCTTTGCCTGGGGTGGATGACTTACCTTGGGATTCAATGTGGCGAGCGTAATTGTGTTATCTGGTCAGTCTAATACCCTAATGGTCCACAACCCTCCAAAGCTAGGAGTCAAGAAGCCTTGGCCATGCAGCACGCAGGCTTGTTTTGGTGGGCTTCTTAGTTTCTCGCAGGGTGGACGACTTGACCAGCTATGGTGGGCTCCGAGGGGCCTGTTGGGTGGATGGCTTGAGGTTCGATGCTCGGTTTTTCTCATTCCCGGTGTGTGACATCTTTTTTATGTGCAGGGTGACCAATAGGGGTCGTTTAAGTGTTGCATTGGATTTTCACCATGTGGTGGAATCTAGGTCTTTCTTTTTTGGCGCTTGACTCCTCTGCTTCCCCAGTTGCATTTTATGATGCACTTAATGCATCTAGAAACTGCCAATTCGAAAAAAGGTTGTTCACTTTCCTCTCATAAAATCCCCTTTCACCCCACTTTTCTCTCATAAAATCCTCTCTTTCCCTTTCTCCTTCGTGGCCCTTCTAAGACCCATGTATTTGGAGCACATTCAAGGCCTTGTTTCCTGGTGTGTAGACATTTGGCGTCCATTGTGAGGCTGTGTTAAAACTTTTCTTAGGTCTCAAGGACAATTCTTGACCATAAATCTGCGATCGGGTTATACCGCCAACAATAGGCAGAGAGCGATTACAAATGAGACAATATGGAATATGATGGCCAACCTAACCCATCTGAATAGCAAAACTAGACGATGCAAGCACCGATAGCGGGGGTGGACAAGCTCCGATAGCAGAACTGGCGGTGTGGTATCCTATTTACGCGTACCAATAAAGATTAACTCAAAATTAAATTCAAACTCTACATTAGAAAGATAAAAGAATAGAAGAGAGAAGTTAGAGATGTAATGTATGATGTAATAGAAAAAAGAGAGAAAAAAGTAGAAATGAGATAAAAGGGGAAGTTGGTGTGAATGTATAATTGATCTCACGCGTACCTAATACTAGTAAGTCCTAAGCTTCCACTAGTTCGTTAATTACATGTAGATTATAATGGTGTCATAATAGGGTTGTGCTATGTTTGTCATAATAAGATATTTATGTGTACCATCATTTAAAGCAATAACATACATGCAAGCTCTCAGAATTACGAATTCTTAGACATGCTTTCCGGCTTCAATTCTTCTATGCAAGTAGACTAAGGAGAACGATGATCAAAATGTTGGCCATGCTTTCAGTATATACCTAACTGGAGCTATGAAAAAAGGTTATCTAGGCCACTATACTTCAAAAACAGAACCAAAGAGTAAAATGCTTTAATTACATTCTATCCAGATTAAAAACGAAATGGAAAAAACCGATAGCATCTAGATATAAAAAAGACAAGGCTTCCTCCATTTAACAGAAATTATGTTCCATGCTTTCATGACATTGATGAAGAGGGCCAAGCAGGCAGAAAGAAAGGAACAACTTTGCTAGATTCCCATGAAATGGAGGCTCCACGGCCCTGATAGTTAACTATTTCCACTGTTTTAGTCTTCAAATCACACAGTAGAATGTTCCACCCGAATCTGATGTAGACAGATTCAGAATTCTGAGGAAGAAATGATAAAATCTGGCCCTCTTTAAAATGCATGCTTAAAGAAGGTATCTGCTTCCATAATTCTTTAAAATTCAATCTCCACCTTAGAATCCACTTGTAGCTCAAATGAGTGCAGTTGCTGTACATGGATGGGTTGGCTCCTGCTTCCTTCTCAAGTACCCATATTTCCAGACCCAAGTTATTGCTCTGACCATACTGCAAGAGCCCATCAGACGACTGCCCAAGAGCAGACTCCTCATGCTCACGCGATAAAACACCGGCCGGTAGTTTAACTAAAGCAACATGCCGGTCTCCAAGACGGGGATCATAAATGGCAAGTTTTCCCCACATTGCAAACCAGTGTACAACTCCCCCTACCACCATACCTACTGTCTTTGGGCGCAACGCAAAAGACGCAGAGCACATCAGAGTGGATTGCTTCCATTTTCCAGTTTTAGATGAGAAAGTCTCAACTGAGAGAGTGTTGCGTTCCTTAAGTTTGCATTCACATCTTGCGCGGATCACCTTGTAGCAAATGTCACCATCAACATATTCCTCAACAATCAATGCCATGCAGAGAGCTTTATAAAACTGCTGAGGTTCTGGGAGTTCATGCCGTTGCTTGGTTGCGGTATTGTACACATAATATGTCTTTGGATGGAGACCAGAAAGAATGATGCCATTGGAACAATCAATGAAGTACCCAAGTTTTTTTAGGATTCCAGAAAGCTTCAAATCATCACCCTCTTTACAAGTGGACAGGAACGGAAGGGCAGGCTCTGAGCGAGGGCGGCGGTAGCCATCACGCGGTCTTCCAAGATATAAAAAGTTGCAGACAAAAAATCCCAGAAGACGAAAATCCTGTCCCCACTTACTCAAGTAACAACGACGAAATGTAGAACTGCAAATCACACGAAGCCATATTTTCGACACAACAATTAACTTGAAGATAGTCGACGGTGGCAGCCGAAGCAGGATCTCATGCAGGATGTCATCACAGTTAAGCACAGCATGAACACTTTTACGCCTCATCCTCTCAAATTCTGTAGGGCAAGTTAAATCCTGCTAAGCATATTCCAACCACATCTTCAGAAATGCAGAGAAGAAGTACATAGATATCTTAATTGATAATGGACAACATAAACTCATTCACTGATGTAGAGGGGAAAAAAAGAAAAATAAGTAACCCCATGACTTACAAGTGGTCACAACTGTAATGTCAAATTCAAACCCATTTAATTAGACACTTGAAGCAAGATTTTCAACTTATAGCATGTTCGATTCAGCTTATAGTTCCTCAGAATCAATTCTGGCACGCTGAAGCTACTCACAAAATGCTTCTTCCCAGAAT
Source organism: Acmispon strigosus (assembly GCA_030819835.1). Lineage (NCBI taxonomy): Eukaryota > Viridiplantae > Streptophyta > Magnoliopsida > Fabales > Fabaceae > Acmispon > Acmispon strigosus. The sequence goes on along the minus strand of JAUAMA010000004.1, from coordinate 55,428,237 downwards.
TGATTTTGCCTTCAAAATCAATATTTCCAAACATGCACTTAGTCAAGTCTATTTGATGATGGTCATAAAAGCAAACCTGAGTGTCAGTATATATCAGTTGAAAGAGAGAATGGGGTTTTAATGTTTCTGGGGTTATTATACATTACCAACATAATCTGCAGGAAACCCATTTCCCTAATCACTACAAAATTAACTAATCAGAAGCGTTTTCTTAGCATCGTTGATGAAAAATGCATGCATTTGATTAAAAGATTTGAACTTCGACCCTATTCCTTCCGGAAAAAAAATATGTAAAACTGAAACTGAAGAGTAGAAGAAAATGGCATGCAGATTCATCAGACAAAAACGAAACATTGAATAAGATTTAGCAGAAAACGGGAATGAATTCACTCACTGTTCAGATTTCAGGCTTGAGAGCTGAGTTGTGGATTGAGGAAGGCAAACGAAACGACTGAAGAACTAAGAATGAGATTTTGATGTCGGAATCACAATTTTCGAAATTTGTTTGTTTTGATTGGGCCGGATCTCATTTCGACTTGTTGGGTTGGGTTGTCTTGGGTTTGGTTAGAATGTGGCAGTGACATATCTAATTTCTTGTTGATAATTCGACAAAAAAAAATTCTCAAATATTATTTTTTAATTAAAAATATATGAGTAAAAAATATCAGTTATGGAATTGCTTTTTTTTTTCAGAATTTAACCTTCTAATGTGGAATTCTATTTTTTTTGTTGGCAATGTTTTTCTTGCAGAATTTTTTGCTGTGGAGATGGCGGTGAAACATGTTTGGGAACTTGGACTTAAAGAAGATTGCAAAAATGTTGTGGATATGTTCGGAACCATGCCAAAGTTTCTTCTTGTTGGGCTAGAGACACGATTCTGCACATTAGAACAATTCTTGCTTGGGATTGGGCTATCGTTTTTTGTCATGTCACGAGAAAGAAGAATAATGTAGCAGAATTCATAGTCCGTTAGGCTTCCAAAGAGGATGCTCCCCGGCGTGTTTAGATGATCCATCGTCGAGTGTTATTGCATCGTTATGTATTGACGCTCTTGTAACAAAAAAAAAAAAATATAATTCTCGCAAAAAAAATAAAAATTATTTATGCATGTAATCAGCATAGTGGACATATCCATCAAGGTTTCACACAGTTTGAAACTCCCGCAACTAAACAAATAGAACCGGTGGGCCAGTTAGTTGTTAGTAAATTAGTTCATTTTTTAGGGTTTGAACTCTGACTCTTTACCTTTCATTATTCTTAACTCAACTAAGTGAACTACCAAAGAGGTATTTATGAGTGATCTTACAATTTTCAACCTGAAATCGAGACATAAAACATTTTCCCTAGTGTGTCTCACATTACATTGCTCACTTCTTTGCAATATAATAACAACCTTCAAGCCCTAGTTAGTTTTAGAACACCCCCTCTCTCCCTTCTCAACCAACCTTTTAGAAAATACTTTCCAAAAAGTAGACAAATACAATTGGCGCTATTGATGATGGTATATTCAAGATTGGAGTTGGTCACCTGCTAGGGTTAGGGCTATTGACAATGGAGTTCAAATACATATCAATATTTTCAAGCCCTAGTTAGTTCTAGACACCCACACCCCTTCTCAACCAACCTTTTAGGAAAGACTTTGGTGGAAGTAGACAAATACAATTGGCGCTATTGACAATGGTGTTTGAGATTAGATTGGGTCACTTGTTAGGATTAGAGCTATTCCAAAATTTTAATAATTTTAAATAGTCGGATTGATTAATTTAACATTGTATGAAAAGTTATAAAGTAGTGTAAGTAATATAAGTTTGACATATGACATCAATTAATTCCCGGGTGTGTAAAAATTAACAAATATCACTTTTTTTTTAACAAAATAATAGGCATGCTTGCAAACTTTATTAAGTTTTGGCCATTTAGTATATCTAAATAATGGTATCGTGCCTCCATAAATTAGTTGGACCACCACTTAGATTAAAATAATTGTTCTTCATGATGAAAAGGCATGCATTATACTTGAGACTCTTTTCAAGTGCTTCAATTCATATTATATTAAATAGAAATGGTAGGTATCATGCTTCTATTTTACTCCGTCCGTACCTAATTATAAGACCCTACAGAAACAATTAAGAATGTAATAAGGCTAATTAATGCGTTGATTTTAAAAAAAATTATACAATCTTTTATATTTACCATTAACTTTTTCTTTATTATATTAATTGTATCTCATTATCTCTTTAATGTTATTTCACTCTCTCTTAATAAATGTAATAGATAAATATGGAAAAAGATAATAATTTTTTATTTGAAATTTATATGGAGTCTTATATTAATGGACACCAAAATTTTTCTAATGAGTCTTATAATAATTAGGGACGATTTTTAAAACACATGTAAAACTTAATATTTTCATTTTATTAACAAATCATAAAATAAAATAAAACGGTGTAATACAAATAACGCTGAAATATCAAATTTTTAATACTAAATGCAAAGAGCCATGCACATAGCAGTCAAGTTTGGAATTGGGTCTACCTGTCTACACACCAATATAAATATAATGGTTCTTACTTCTTAATTAATTAATTTGCGTGAGACAAAACGGGGTTCCATCATTGTTTGTATCTTCAATTGAATACTCATTAATTACTCACTACAAACACAAAGAAAATAAAAAGAAAAGGGGACATTGAGTGCTTTCTTTCAAACAAATGCAAAAATGCTTAACAATGTCTTTTTGCTGGTTAATAATGTCTTTTGGTTTGCGAATTTCAGTAGGTGAAGTTTGTTTGATTTCCATTTTATACTTCCCCCATTTCAAAATTATTATTATTTAAGGTTATGCATATAATTTAACCGTTCATTAATTGATATTATAATTTGACTGAAATCCTCTTAATTATTTATTGTTGAATTATATTAAAAAGCAAATAATAATTATTGGTCAACTAGTTGGTGTCTTGGTGAGAATTGTAATAGTGAATATAGAATCGGATGATTGGGAGATATAATATTTAATGAGTGGATGAGTGAAATAAAATGAGATAAAATGTTCTGGAAAACAACAATAGTAAAAAAAAAACTAAAACAACAATAACGGAGGAAAATTAAAAACTACTTTTAAAAATAATTGTTAAAACATGTTTTTAAGAAGAAAATAAAAAATAAAAACTATTTGAGCGAGTTGTTTTCCAAATTTGAAAGAATTTAACTTGAAAGCTAAAAATAAAATATCATATTTACATATATGTATACATATAATTTTACGAAAAAATATCATATAAAAGTTTAAAAATTATTTTTAGTATTTCAGCTTACAGTATTAGCACTAAGTTTAATAAAAATCTGTTAATTTTTAAAAACACTAAAAAACTTTAATTGTTGATAATTTTTTTGGTTACCTTTTAATTATTAATATAGTTAAACATATAATATAGTTAAACATATAATAACTTTCTAACTAATATTAATTTATAATAATATTTATACGTATAGTTTATTTTAGTATTATTATTATACAACTACAAGATTCCTAATATAAATTGGTGGTATTTTTGTTCATGGAAAAGTGTTAATAAAGTGCTATGTTTTGTCATCCGTGGTTCCAGCTATTTTGAGGGAACTAAAATGTGTCGTTTGAAAAACGGTTCCATCTTAATGAAAAATATAACAAATATGGAACAAAGAGTATATGTCTCATTAATTTCATCTCATTCAAACGAGTCTACCAAAAACTACATTTGTTTCTCGACGACACTAAGCGTATAGTCCAACCAACACCCTGGCTCCACCACATGTAGATTTGGTCAAAGGACTATTGATTTTCCATTTAGGAAAAGGGATCCAATTGAGACCATGTAGCAGCGCTCACCCGAGATTGAAGGAACCATGTTGTCATCCATAAATGTTGACCGTGTCGCCGTGGGGAAGGATGAGACAGAGACAATAATCAAGGGTAGAAAATGGGAATGTTTTAATCCTCCTCTATTGAAGTAAAAAGTATCGAGTAGTATAAGAAAGAGCTAGGGCAACCAAAGAAAAACATGCTCACTTGTATTCTATAAGTTGGGCATGAATCGCTTTAGTTCCCTCTCAACGGCCGAGGGTTGGCGATGTGAATAATTGCCAGTCAAAACTTAATAATAATAATTATTATAATAATAAAAATAAATTGCATCCACGTTTTTATCATTTTCTTCATGTTTGTTTTCTCCTAATGTCTTTATTCCCATTCTAATTAAGGACATGGTGGTAAAGATTCTCATCCTAATTTTAGTAGAATCTTTGACTAATTGGCCAAAAGGATATCCTATTTTTGTTGTCAACAAAAAAAATATTCTATAATTAATATATGAGTATCTTATCATACATAATCTACAAATATACAAGTGTCACGTTGTGTGATGGTTGCTCACATTTTTTAACCAAAAAGTTGGAAGGTTCAGCCTTATCTATATAAATAAAGCACATTTTGTATTAACTTATGCAAACACGTGGGACGAGAGATTAATCACTACTTTGTGTATAGCTAGGCAGATCCGTCCATAGGTGGAACTTAGTTTTTGTGTATTTTCATTAGTGGCCCACTGATTGGGACTAAGAATTCAAAGTTCCATTATAAATATCACCCTAGAGCAACAACTCTAATTATCCCAATCTTTCCCACCATTAACTTTCTTTTTCTTCTTCTTCTTCTTCTTCTTCCAAGATCATGTCGGTTTTGAGGGTGGAAACTCTCACAGTTTGTTGCAAGACCAAGTACTTGATTCCAGGGTTGACACTGTTATTGGAGCCATGGCCAAATATAATAGCACAAGAAAAGAGGTAATTAGAGGGACTATTCAGTACTCTAGGCAAGTCTGATGCTTGGCTTTTCATCATATATGGAGGATGATTTTCTGTTCTGTTCTGTTCTATTATCATGTCTTTCAATTCAACCAACCAAAACTACCCCTTTTACAAAGATATGTTACATGTTGTCTTCTCTGTGTGCTCTGTAGCAGTGTATGGTACTTACTCGGGGGAAAGTTTTGTGCTATTTCAGTTTTATTTTTCTGTTCTTACTTCTTATACGTTCAATTGGAAATTCTTCAATACAACTGGGCCAGTGCAAAATAGAAAATAACAAAAGCTTAGTGCATGTTTGGAAAACTCACTAGATCCACGTTTTCAGAAGTAAGAAATAGTTATTTCTCTTCTCCAAACTAAACGTGAAACCAAACACACTCTTAGTATTAGATTATGTAATAATTGATTAATCCTACCTAATTAACACGCTTAATCATCAAATAAGTAATAACTAATAACTAGTAACGAGTAATTGAGTATCTATAGATTCTATAGTGGCAGAGCGCTTATCATGTACAAATATTCGTGACAAATTATTTTGGAAAACCAGTTGAATCTTTTATTCATAAAATATAATTAAACAAAGTTAAGCTGCAATTGGTTAATACACGAGTATGATTAGTCCTATTGGGTTTCTGCCGCTGCTTGGAACTTACAATTATGGATTTGCAATTAAAACAAGTAGTACTAAATTACACGGTTGAGTATTGTACTCGAAGGGTGGCTTATGAGGAATGCATGATGATGAAACTTAAAAGACACACTTTACCTCAATACGTAATATTTCATGTCTTGCGGACTTATGAATCGAATTGTGGTAAAGTTTCATGTTTTGCGGACTTGTGGACTCGAATTGCGGTTAGAAGCGTGAAACTTGGGGTTCCCAAGGAATTTTTCAATTACTTCCGGTGCTTCTCACTCACATTGCATGCATGAATTGTTTTTTGTTTCTTCAGATACCGATTATAATGAATCTTCTCTTGACTTTTGTTATTAATTATTATCCGCAATATCAGTTTCAGCGTAACGCCAATGTAAAAGGCATAGATTTGTAGTTTTATACCAATTTCATTATTTATAAAGATTATTGTTCTGATCTGCCACGCTTAGTTTTAATTATAGGATAAGGATGATCTCATCAACTGATCTACCCTCCATTAATTAATTAGTCCAAAATTATCTGCTTAAAATTTTCATTGCTTGATGAGTTAGTCACCTTGTCTCACCTGAAGGAAAGTGATGGCCATCAACAACAAAACGTGCTTTAGCCGGCTGATTAACAATATTCTATTGGTTTATGAGTCATCTAATGCAAATACGACAACCTAAAATGACGATTAACTTTGATAAATGTAGTTAAACTAGGTAAAGTTATACTCATGTATAAGTATTTACTATATTGGTATAAAACAAAAGCTACGTACACCGACAAAGAAGCTAACTTGTCTACACAAGAATTAGTCTCTCTCCAAATATGTTGGAATGAGATAAGTCGGAAATGAGTACAACGATCTCACCTAACACTACTCCTAAATGAGAGGACATGGTAGGAGACTCCAACATTCTATTAGCATCCAAAGAATTAATAGAAGATATATGATATGAGAATGCGGTATTCTTACATGAGAATGTGAAGAATAAATCATGACAGTTAGATTTAGTAGTGAACAGTCAAAATTAATAGTAATTTAATGAGACCATTTATTATTAGATCTAGTAAATATGATTTATTCTTATCACTCTCACATAAAATGACCATTCTCATAAAATACATCATTGGATAAGTATTTTTATAAAGGATGAAAATCTTCTATACTCATTTGATGTTCTCTTCCATGTTCCATCAATAAAATTGTGTCATGTAAGTATGAATGTGATAATTATAGCTGTACATAAATGATTTTAAATAACATCGCACAATTTAATTGGTGAAATATGTAATACGACACTAAATGAGTACAAAAGATTTCGGTCACTTTATAAAAAAGGGGTATGGCTTGATTATGTATCTGTTTAGGTAAAGATGTGATTAAAGTAATCTTTATAAAGGGTATGATGAAGAAAATCAGGGATTAATTTCATTGAATTGGGAATGAAAAGTATAATACAAGAATATGACTTCGAACCAAATGAGTAATAAAATAGTAATATGTGAAATTATAACAACCTTTTAAATGAGTAACATACAAAGTGGCAGGAGTTAGGTCTCTAATGAAATACTTGTTCTGAGTGACAATGAGGGAAGACGTAATGTTCGTACGATGCTCAACTTATTAATTTCAAAAATTAGTGGTAGTTGATAAGATATCCAATAATAATGAATAAAAAGTTTCTTTCGAAGTGCTAGTTGCACTAAAATTGAAGTATATGAATATTCCATGTGTTAGATCATTATAGGGTTTTCTTGTGCAAGTTCCACTATCACTTGGCTCATAATTGATGCTTGGTTGGATGCAAGAAAATGGTGAGAAATAAGTTTGAGAAGAAATAAAATAGGAAGAAAATTAATCAAATATTGTATTGTTTATTATGAGAGAAATAGAAAAATAAACGAAGAGTAATAAACATTAAATTCTCTTACCAGTTATTTGGTTAGAAAGGAAAGTTGGAAGAAACAAAATAGTATTTTTATGAAAGGACAAAAGTACCTTTAGAATTAAAAAGGGTATGATGGCAAGGAATTTTATTAGGGATATGGTTGAAAAAATAGAGAATATGAGAATTTTCTCTTATTTTTCTACTCTTTTAGACAAGAAAATAAAAAAGTTTAGCACCGCTGAACTTTTTTTCTCTCTTCCCTCATTTTCTCTCAACCAATCATTTACTCTAAGACCCGTTTGATAGACAGGATAAATAGAAACATGATAGGATCTGTTGTTTGTTGCGCCAGCAGGATAAGATAACACTATCCTGTCTCTTATTCTATCATGTTCATCATGTGTAAAAGTTATTCGGAATGTGGAGCTAGGATAGAAATTAGGGTGTTGCGTTTGGCGCCCCCCTATTGCGCCATACGCCCCCCCTTTAATGCGTCTTTAACCATTTTGCCCTTTAAAATCTAAAATATTACTATTTTACCCTTTTAAATTTAAAAAATTAAAAAATTAAATAAATATCATCATCTTCATCCTTCCACCATTCTCCCACCCCCCTTTCTCTCCATCCTTTCACCACCAACATTATCATCTTGTAACAACCACATTCATCATCTTCCATCAACCACCTCCTTCATCTACTAACCATCAACATCCTTCCTCTTGTTTCCTCCTTGCTCCCTCCCGTCGTTTCCAATTATTTTCGTAACACTGGTTAAAATTCGCACCTACAAGTGCGAAATTTACCTCAAAATCGCACTTATAGGTGTGCGAACTAGTATTTTTTAATTTTTTTAATTTTTTTTATTATTTCAAAGTGTGTATCGCACCTAAAAGTGCGAAATGGGCCTCCAAATCGCACTTATAGGTGCGAAATAATATTTTGTTATTTTTTTTAATATTTTTTAATTTTTTCAAAGTGTGTATCGCACCTAAGAGTGCGAAATGGGCCTCCAAATCGCACTTATAGGTGCGAAATAGTATTTTTTATTTATTTATTTTTTATTTTTTTTTTTCAAAGTGTGTATCGCACCTAAGAGTGCGAAATGGGCCTCCAAATCGCACGTATAGGTGCGAAATAGTATTTTAATTTTTTTTTTAAATATTTCTGGCCCTGAAAAAGGAATTTCTAACGGTCTCGGATGGCAGCGGGCTGAACTACAAAGTTGAAGAGAATAAAAAAGTAATTGGACGCTTATGGCTTCGCCATAAGTGCGGTGTCCCGAGCCCAAATTCCATCGTTTGCTATTTTTTTTTAATTTTTGAAAAAAAAAATTTCACCATAAATTTCTAAATATGTCAACTAGACTAACTGTGGTGGTCCCATAATTTTTAAAAATCGTTTGGGCATTTTTTGAATTTTTTTAGATGTTTTTTAATATGAAATCGCACTCTTAGATGCGATTTTTAAATCGCACTCCAAGATGCGAATAATAACCAGGCTTCGTGGTTCACTTCGAAAATTCGTGTTGTCTATCGGAATGAGGATTTCAAGGTTTCTTGCTTGCCCCTTCTTTTACAGGATAACATAAAGGGAGATGACAATGAAGTGGATGGAGAAAAATGTTGATGGTGATGAGTTGAAGAGGAAGAAATTGGAGTTTTGAAATTTTTATGATTTTTTTTTTGGTTTAGTTTTTTTTTTTATTTAGTTTTTTATTTTTGGTTTAGCTTTTTTTTTTTGGAACAGAAGGGTATTTTGGGCATTTTTAAAAAATAGGGGGGGGCGTATGGCGCAATAGGGGGGCGCCAAACGCAACCCCCTAGAAATTATCCTAGCAGAATAGGATGTTAGTTTTTTTTTTTGTTTATTACCGTAACCCAAAATTAATTTCAATATTTATATTTTATATAATTTATAATAATATTAATTAATAAATATAAATTTTTTATTTTAATAAAATATTAATTTTATTACTAATTGTTATTGTTAAGTTAAATTATTTCGTTACTAATAAATTTAATTAAAAAATAAACTTATTTATAAATGGTGAAAATATTGGATTTACTCATATGAAATAATTAAATTTTCATTATCACTTACTACTACTTAGTTAACATTATTTTTCGTTATTTATATTATAATAAAAATACACAAAATAATTCTTCACTAACAATAAAATCGGTTACTCATATATATATATATATATATATATATATATATATATATATATATTTTAATAGTAAATATAGACTAATTTTATATTATCATATGATATTATTTAAAATTATTTCTCTACTTATATAATTATAATTAATAATTTAAATATAAAATATTGTTTTTTTTTTGTTACAATATAAAATATTGTTGAAAGAATAATACCTTTTAATAATTTTTATCATTAATCACTTACTCCTACTAAGTTAAAACTCATTGGTTACATATATAATAATTTTAATTAAAATAGACCTCCTTTGAAAAAATTAAAATAGCCGAATTAATAAAAATTAATTTTATTTTAGTTAATATTAAAAAATAAGCTATTTATAAAAGTGCAAAAAATTAAATTTAATAGAATAATCACTTTTAAAAAAAAACTATTTAGAAAATTAAATTTTAAAAAATATTATGTATTTTTTATTTCAAGGAAAATTTGATCTTACTTTTATCATATCCCTTATCCAATCATTTATCTTATCCTGCTCTAATCATATCCCTTATCTAATCACTTATCATATCTTGTTTTTATCCTATCCTGACCATTAAACGAGCCCTAAGTTTACCAAAACTCTGTTCTCTCAAACTCTTTCTCCACATATTCTTCGGTATCGAACAATAGATTATAGTTGTTTAAATAAAAACAATAGATTATAGTAAAATTATAGTGATAAGTAAGACTGATGCAGTAAATGTCATTTTGATTTATGAAAGTTTAACCCTTAATTACTAATAATTGAATTCACACGTACTGAATTACTGATTGTACACCCTTTATCCTATAAATATACTCGATACAGAAAATCTAAATCATATCCTGAAGATTAATAGTTGATTTGAGACTCAGTTATATAAAATTTCAATAGAACCAAGGTCATTTTTTGAAAGAATGACAATAATGTTACAACATACCTCAGTAAAATGCTATGCTAGATATACAAAAAATTCTTAATTACATTTCCTACTAGAACTAGAAAAACTGCATGTGTAAGCGGATTAAAGGAATGAACTATCGACCATGGTTTACATCACCATTTCCCATCAGAAACACAAGCTCCTATTCCGAGCAATATCCCACTCTTCAAGGCCTTTTAGAAATGATCTGATAGCAAGATGTTCCGCAGCATAAGTCATGAAAGATGCCAATATCATGCCCCCAGCAACCATCAAACCTAACCTGTTAAAAGTAGAAATGAAGTGTAAGTGTAACTTCAAAGAGAAATATTTGATAAATACTGTTTTTTCATACCAGAACTACTTCAAATCAAGGACAAATATGAGTGTGATTAGGAAAGGCTATGAGCAGGTTTCAGAGTTTCAAATTTCAACCTCCTTAAACAAGTGCTGGCACTATGTGATGCAATGATGTAAAGCAGATTCGAGACAAAATTCCGGTATAAAACCAGGAAAGAAAAAAATTCTTCTTGATAATCCTGTTTTAATATTCAGGTAAATGATCTGCCATCCAAGAACTGAGGTTTAGCTTTTAAAATAAAAGCTTAAGACCCTTCACATTGCATCTCTTCTTAGGGAATTCAGATCACAATTAGTATAACTAGAACTTACTAATAAGCCAGTTTTACCAGAAAATATCTCCTAACATATGATCTTTGAGACCTAGTGCATGTTTGGAAATCATTCTACAATTGATTCTAAAGCCAGAATTAATTCTAAGGAGAAACTTCTATGAGTACCTTCTAGGTTTCAGAATTGATTCTAAGGAAAGAAAAGTTGTCCAGACATACTCTAAGAGTCATTGGGCCTTACAAATAAGACATTGAAACGCTTAATTGTTATAAAATTGATACAAGATATTATCCATACATAGAAGCACGAAAATTAACCAAAACATCTAGAAATTATAAAAGTTAGCCTCACTTCTAATTATTATGATTTTACTGCTTCTGCTTCATGTAAGAACAAGGAAGTTATCAATCAAATAATTATGCAGGCTGGACATTGAAGATTCTTTTAATATTGAAGTTTAACTTTTAAAAATTGACAAATACTCATTAGTCAATGATGACGAAGACAGCTACTTTTTGAACCACAAAGCTGTAAGTTTCACCCCAAAATAATGGTTAAAAGTATTTTAACTAGACCTGTAATGATGGAAATCATGCAAGCTGGAGTAATAGCTCTTTGCTAATAAATTAGAACACAAATTACCTTGGAAACAAGGCAGTTATTCCAAAAAGACATGGCAAAGATGGAGCAGCAATGGCCAACAAGGCCATCCCTAAACCATAGTACAATGTAGCAACATCACAAGATGACATTTGTCGCTGATGACCTGTAAATATGGATAATGTACAGACAAATTAATAATATTAATGGAAAAAAAGATCTCAAGGTAACTAGTAAAGGAAAGACTAAACCACAAAATGCGCACTATTCTTTAGAGCATACGTTTCCCAGAATCATAATCCAAAGACTCAGGATCTGACAAGGAGGATGCTGCTCGAGATGCCACGACTCTTCCCCACTGATAAATCAAATGGAGATAACCTCCAAATAATATAATGAAAATTGTGAATGTCCATTCATACATCAAAAGCAAACCAGTCCATGGCATCACTTGCAGAGGAACAACCCATAGAGCTAGTCCTAGCGACACCAGTGCAGCTATAAAACAGACACCGATAGAAATGCCACCCAAATAGGTAGGAACCTTTGACTGAGCACCATTTAAGAACTGCTTGACACCGTAGAAATAAATCTTAGTATGTTGGAAATAAATAAATGAAAGTAGTAAGCATATCCAACTAGTGGATATGCATCCTCTCATTTGAAGCCATGAGTGGACCAGGTCATTTGATGATAGAAATAGTCAGATAGACATAATTCCGTGTGCCGGAAAAGAATGTGAAGCCCTATGGATTTTGGGAGGTTCTATACAGGGCATTGTGTTTGTTTCTGTCATCAAATGACTTGATCATATGAGGGCCTACATGATAGGATCCAAATCCAAACTGGAAAACAGAAGAGAAAACTAACCTGATGGATTGAATTGGTTACTGATGTTGAAGTACTAGTATATGCAAGTGGTCCACTTGATCTAATCCTATAATAAAGGTGTTTGACTTGATCACATAGTGAGCCCCTACAAAGTGAACTGAGGTACCCTTGATTCTGCAAGAAACGACAATATTTAGAGATTTCTTTGAAGCTCTATTTGCTAAATTCTCTGAGATTATCCATGATAGCTGACCTTTATAAATGAATGATAGCAGCAAAAGAGTAAAGCACAGAATGGCAGCAGAAAGAGAAATTTCACAAGAAAGTTGTCCTTAGGATTTTGGCCTCTTCCTGTTCCAGGAAGGGATTCCTCAAGCTGTATCCTTACATCCTGAAAAGCCCCGACCAAGGTAAGAACATATAAGCCAGCATAGTTTTGTCACAAGCTATCATACCAGAAGAGGATAATGAGTTGCACATATACCTGCCAGACATCAACAGGTTTCAAAAGCCAAGATGTCCACCAGTCCCAAGGCTTAAGGGGGCCTAGTGTATAGTGAATCACACGGAGTTCATTCTCATCTACCATCCACTGGAAAGATCAGCATGAATAGTTAGAATGTTAGACCACTGAATTCAAATTAGCAGTATAAAAGAATTTTCAGATGCAAAAATAAATATATTTAACATGCATGCAACTAAGCGTGTATGAAATCTCCTTCATTATACTCATTTTTTAAGATTTAAATAAGGTAAGCCTGCATGAGGTAGTTGCAGAAGCTAGACAGCCAATTCAGTCTAGGTGCACTAAAAGAAGGCATGTAAAACAAAAAAATTCTCAAGAATCTGAGCTACTCGATCCTTGTCGAGGTCCCTCATTGCCGCTAAAGATATGACCAGAGTAGTCCTTAAAAGGGTAGGGCAATCTTCACCCCTAAGCTAATTTTTAGGGTAAATTAAGCCCATGGCCAAGTTCTAAGATGGTATCAAGGCCTATCCCTAAATCCTGTATTGGGTAACCCATAGATGGGACACCAACCAATGTCCAGCCTCACAAGCTTCATGCTCTAGATGTCCGTCCAGCCTTAGGCGTTAAGAGTGTGTGTTAAGGTACACCATATTTTGACTAAAGATATGGCCAAAGTAGTTTTTAATTTTTTATACACGTAAATGGTAGAAAAATCCTCGCTCCTAAGCTAGGGTAGAGTCAGGTATAGGTCGGAGTTCTAAGAATTCTAAATGAAATAATGTTCACAGACCTACCAACAATTAAAAAACTCAGCAAGAACATTTAAGAAGTATTTAATACAAAGGTTTCTACAGACCATGTTGCGCCCAAAAACCTAGCTTCTAACACTGAATAAAACAAGAAAAAAATGTAAAATACGATAGTGAATCTGAAGCTTTTTAACCAATGCTGATTCTGATTCTAAGTGCTACAGCCTACAAGTCCACATTGCTAACAGAGATATTTGAACTGAATAAGTGCACAAAGTAAATCCTTTGTGAACACTGCTATAGGTCACTTGAATGCCATATTTCCCTCCAACGATCACAGACTGAGACAGTGCATGTAAAACAAAATCACATCATATGAATTGGAATTGGACAATACCACATCAATGACATGTGAGATAAATGAAAATGTACGACTCCTTCAGACAAAAGCCAACCAAACCAAGCACATAGTCCATCTTAACTGAATTCAAATAAGCAGATCAAGCATGATTAAGCTAAAATTGCATCATACATCTCTAATGCCTCACTGACTCTAATCACTTAAAATGAAAGGACCATCCTCTCATTACCTAGAATCTAGTACCTTGTTAGCAAGCATATAAAGACCAACATCTGCATTATACAGTGTCGATAGTCTCTCCATTTCAGGAACGGGTCTGGAATTCAACATCTCACGGGACAAATTTGGTTCAAAAACATGTGCATTGGGAAATCCAGAGTAATAGGAATTGAGAAATCCTTGGTCTCCTGTTCAAAAGCAATCAGGTTTAAATCAACATCTGGCATATATAACATTTAAAATTAAAAGTTAAAATATACAAATCCAAGTAATAGTATTTAAAATTAGTACCCATAAATAGTTTTACCTCCTGTATAAGACGTAGTAGTTTTTATTTTGCCAACCATGTCATTAAAAAGAGTTTCAGATGGCTCCACCACCATGACTCCCGAATTCAGCCTCTCAGAATGCTTTAAATTAGCACAGAATTTCCCACATTTGAAAAGATCATCAATATTCTTAACCACAACGGTGTCCGCATCGAGGTAAACAACTGCATATTCAAATTCAACACATAAACAACCAATAAACCATACTCTATCACTATAAAAGAGGAAGCTTCAGCCCCAAAACCTAAATGGCCACCTCCAGTTTGACTTGATTCAAAAGTAACCAACAAAAATATTAATAATTAAAGAATAAAAGGCGAAAATTCGTTACCTTTCTTGTAGTTAGTCATGTTAAATATTTTGAGCTTTGTGTAAACACCCCAAAATCTCTTTGGACGTACTCGATTAGGATTAGCCAGTAAACTAATCTTCTCCACTATCCACCCGTCAGCCTACACAAAAAAAGAAAAAAAAATTCAAATTCAAATCCACTAATTGAAGAAGAGCTAAAATTAGAAACAACGCAATTTAAGAAAAAATTCAATTTTGGGGAATTCCCATCATTTATTGCTGAAGAATAAAGAGGAGAAATACCTGGAGAAGGTTTTTGGCGTAATCAGAGACCCCATCTGAGACCAAAACGACCATATCCTTGTTGGATCGAGTGATGCGTATGGATTTCCCCAAAACTCGAACGCCGAGCAAGAATTCATCACCGTACAGAAGAGTGACATATGCCTCATCCGTTGTTGTTCCCTTCGCTGCAGATCCCACACTCACGCACCCTTCGAATTGAACACAGACAACTACAGCACAAGTTATCAAACTCAACCACCACCATCTACTACTACTACTGCTACTACCTTTCATTTTGATTTGATTAAATTAAACTACACAACGTTGGACTCTAGAAGTTAAATTTAAAGAAAGGAGGACAAAGGTTGAAACTTTGAATTGAATTTTCGAGCTTTCTCTCTCCGTCGTCTATGACCTACTCTCTGTTCAGTCTTCTATGGCAGCGTGCAGTGACTTCCTCGAAGAAAACGCTGTATCCATCCTACACTATCATCATTTTCGGGACCCAAATCTAAATCCGATACGATCGCTACGATATCAAAAAAAGAAAAATTATGCTTTCTGATTTAAAAAAGTGTAAAATATATGCTTTATTTTTTAAGGTTTTTTTTAAGAAAATTAAAACTATTTACAAACAAAAGTTTAAAAAAGATTTATCAGAAATTGTTTTTCCATCACAAAAACCCGTTTTGGTAAATTGCTTTTAGGTTAAATATGTTTTTATTCCTCGTAAAATTATAGTGAATTGGTTTTTAGTTTTATTGCTTCTAATTGTTAACATTTATGAAATATGTGAAAGACTTATTTCACATAACTAATAAATAGGGATTATCAATAAAATTGTCCATGTGTTTGGGTCGCCGTCTGAGGTAGGTCCCTCCCCGAAAAAATCTTAGGAGATGGTCCATCTATTTGCAAACTGTCTGAAATAGGTCCTCACCAGAGCCCGAAGCTCCGGCGAATGCTTATATGGCATGCTGACTACTTAGATGAAGTCCACGTGGAATTTAAAAAAAAACACACACACAATTACAAGTCTGAAAATAATAAAAGAAAAACTAATTAATTTAAGACAATTACAAAATTGCCCCCTTTAATTCCTAATTCCCCAAATTCTCAACACCTTCATCGTTGTTCATCATTTTCTCCAAATCAAACCCCAAATCTGCAAATCCCTCTATTTTCTTCACATCTCGCAAACCCCATCGCCCTCACCTTCGCACCCTAACCCCGCTCCACTCAAAACCCCATCCTCCATATCCACCTCCATCGCGACGACCGCCTCTGTCGTATCCTCCACCCCCATATCCTCCTCATCGACCGCCACCTCCGCCTCCGCCGCGAGCCTGAGCTTCATTCACAGTGATGTTGCGGCCGTCAAGGTCCGAGCCGTTCAAACCCTCAACCGCATCTCTCATGGACTTCTCAGAAGTGAAGATCACAAATCCAAAACCCCTAGATCTTCCAGTCTCGCGATCGTTCACAACCTTGGAATCAACAATTTTGCCATAGGAAGAGAAGGCTCTCTCCAGGGCTTCGCTATCAATGGTCCAGGCAAGCCCACCAACGAAGACACGGTACTCAACATCAGCCATGACGGAAACTGAAAACCCTAGAATTTGGGGATCGTTCACAACCTTGGAAACAAATTTGTGGTTGTTTATGTGCTTATTTCTGATTTTTTGTTGTTTTTTGTGGGGTTAATTACTGGGTAAGGGGAAGAGGTTTTTGGTGATTTAAGAATGAAGATGAAAAGGGTGGTTGAAGTTAGGTTTCTTTTTGCTTATGGTTCCATGTCTTCTTCTTCTTCTTCTTCTAGAAATTTTGTTTTCTGAAAGATGAAGATGAAGATGAAATTAGTTTAGTTAATTATAGATTAATAATTTTTGTAATTTTTATTTTTAGTTATAATTTATTTATTAATTATACATATGGAAATTAAAATTTAATTAAAAATGACGTGGATAATGCCACGTCATCTCTGCCACTCAGCACTCTC
Organism: Acmispon strigosus; assembly: GCA_030819835.1. Classification (NCBI taxonomy): domain Eukaryota; kingdom Viridiplantae; phylum Streptophyta; class Magnoliopsida; order Fabales; family Fabaceae; genus Acmispon; species Acmispon strigosus. The sequence goes on along the minus strand of JAUAMA010000004.1, from coordinate 55,410,977 downwards.
GTCGGAACTCCGATCTCCGGTGAAGACCTATTTCAAACAGTTTGCAAACAGAGGGACTATCTCCTAAGATTTTTCTGGGAAATGTCCTACATCAGACGACGACCTAAACACAGGAACCATTTTATTCATAATCTCTTAAAAAAAAATATATATGATTGTCGTCCATACACTTGTATATAAAATTTGACTTTTCTTTGTTCTAAACATCACCTAACTATTCAATTAGTGTTCTCAATGAAGTGAAAGGTATGAATGAAAAACAAGATGAAGTCCAATCTTGTAAATAACAAACTTTGTTGGACTGAAATAATAAATTCTAAGTTCTAGTGGTAGCAGGTAAAATTACCCCTATTCCTCTCTCTCTCTTCTTCTTCCTTCTTCTTCTTCTTCTCCGTTGATAAGGGTTACAGAGGCCGCGCCAACTTCCCGTTACTCTTCCGCTCTGGGCCATTCCCATCTCGAACTGAAACGAGTCAATACGCCGCCTCCACTGGTTTCGAATTTCTGATTAGGTGCAATGGATTGGGGTTTTGTGCATAAGACATGGGATAGGTGGGCTTCTACAAACATTGGTTATTCTGGTGAGCAACATTTAGCTTTGAACTGATCCTCACATGCATCAATGTGCTTAGCTGTGAATATAACTGTGACATTTCTCTGATCCTTGTATCTTCTAGGTTATCCTTTAAAAGCTGCTTTGCTAATCAATTATGACCCAACTGGACCATCTCGCTTGTTATCTACCATGTAAGAACTTTGATTTATTCTTGATATGAAATGTTATTAGGTTGAGATGAATGAAAAATCTAAGTGTTGCCTATTTTTTGGAGTCTTTGTAATTGAAGCTTTTATCAATTATCTTGTTCTAGGCTTTCGTGATAATACTATAATGAGAGTGAATTCCATTGATACTAGTGCTAGTTTAGCTCATTTGTATTAAGTTTTGAATTTTCTAAGGGCACCTCTTAAGTACTTGTAGTTGAAACTTAAAATAAGCAAATTAGGAAGAATTGCTATTGTCATTTCAAATATGCTTGACTGGTTCCTATTTCCTCCATCAAGTTCCCAGATCATATTTTTATCTTGCTTCTCATTCCTGTTCAGTAGTTCCTACCACACATCATTCCTTGCAATTAGATGCAATCTCCTGCCTGGTTAGTATAACTGTATCTGTTCAGCTAAGCTGTTATGCTGAAGTTGTTGTGGCTATTATTCTATAAGCAATCAAATTCCCATGCTACATTGTTTTCTATCTAAATAAGAAATAGTTGTAACATTCCAAGTTATTCTGTTAATTTGTTTGAAAATCTCTTTTTAATGCTGTTAGTGGTTGAGGACGTTTAAGTACTTATTTTGGAAAAATTTCACATTTTGCCTGATAAGTTTCATGCTGGCTTTGTTAAAGCATTACTACAGTGTATTTGGACTTTTCTTTTTGTTATTTCTAGAAATTTGGATTTATCAATTGCCAATAGGGTTGTTGGATGCTGGCAGTGCTGAACAAGAGGGAATAAAAGCCAGTCCCATTGAATTGAGTCACTTTGTGGACTTCATCAAACACAATAAACTCCAGACAGAGAACTTCATCATTGGGTCCAATCAGTGTAAGCTTCAACTTAGCTGCATTTAGTTTGCGTTGATAATTACTCGCTGCTTGCTTTAGGAGAAGGGGTGTTGTGGTATTTTTGTTTTTTGATATCTTTTTTTATGCCCTCTACTAGAATGGCATTTGCTGAATATTGAAGAATACACTTCTATCTTATCATCTCCCACATATGTAGGTAATGAGTAGTTTAGGACTAAGGGAGACTTGGGCTAGGGTTAAAAGCAAGCATATGTGATCTTGGTACATGTTTCTGATTGTGCACTAGTGAGGGATACTGAATGCTAAATTTTATGCATTCCTTTTAACTTCATAGAATTCATAGTGAAAAACCAAATAAAACGAGCTATATTGAACATTTTTCAGCAGTCTGCTTAGTTATTTTGGTGGTGAATTTAGTTTGTTTGAATTAGTTTATTTTCATGTTCAAACACTTAATTTTAGGGAATAATCCCTTTTTTTAAAAATTCTCCAATGAGACATGCATTAGCTTCACACTTGAAAGTTTAAAATGTTCTGGATTGCAGATAGGTAGGTTGAAGCATGTTATTCCATACGTGATGGTAATGCATGCCATTAGATTAATTCCACTTTTGTTGCATTGTATGTCACTTATGCACTGGTGTGGTACATTTTTGTTCTCCTTGCATACTCTACTGATGGAAATTTGGATGGCAGACTTGGTTACGTCAATTCACGAGAATTGGTTTAGTGCAAGGTGCATAAACACATCAAAGCCTGCTGGTGAAGGTGCAATTGTTATGCAAACAGCAGCATATATCTTTGTTGCTATGTAAGCATCTAATTCTAATTCTGCATGTTTATAATGTACAAATGCACTATACCTTTTTCTCTCTGTCTTTGTTCTCACTTATCTCTAATTTCACAGGTATGAAGGCTCCATTGGTCCAGCATCTCGTGCCATGGCAGCCGCTGATCAGTTAACTTGGCAATTAGGGCGAAAAAATCTATAGAATGGTCCACCTCCTGATATGTAGCATGCACAGGCCTTTGGTTTTTCCCTTCCAGTTTGGCCAAGGACATTGGTGATGGAGCTATTACAGAATCACGTTGGTTGCAGGATATTAGAGTGGTAGAGCCTTACATTACTTAGTGTATGATTTACGTTCTGAAATAGGCGAGTTGATAGATCTGCTTCCAATGTTTTCAGATTTTCTGCGGAGAAGTTTTTCTTTGGGGTCTTATTAGGTGCACTAGTGCATAGATTTATTTGCATCCTTATGATTAAGGAAGTATATGTACTTACATGAGTATTGTAGGTTTTTTCTTGGATAACTATCTGAGGGATGTTTTTGTCATTAATTATTTGCTAGTGATGTTAGCGTTTTAACTTTTAATTGACAGAGTAATGAATAATGTTAGTCATTAATTGTCAATTAAGCAGGAACGATGCTTAAATTTATAAATATAAAATAATCAGATCAATTTAAAATTTGATTAAATAACAAGCAAAATTTATAAAGAAAAACCAATATGAACCTGTCATTATTCCATTTTCATTTGTATATGTTGAAATTTTGACAAGTTTGGACTTAAAAGCGGGTTCTTTTTTTTAAAATAATGTACAAAATAAAACAATTTACCAAAAAACAATGGATAAAATATGTTTTTAATACGTTTTTAGTGCTGTAAAATAAATGTTAATTGGATTTGATCTCTCTAAAAGAATTTATAGTTTTTAGTTCCTAATATTTGTTAGGGATTATCAATAAAATGGTCCCTATGTTTGGGTCGCCGTCTGAGGTAAGTCCCTTCCCAGAAAAATCTTAGGAGATGGTTCCTCTGTTTGCAAACTGTTTGAAATAGGTCCTCACCGGAGCTCCGGTGAGAGTGCTGAGTGGCAGGACAGAGATGAGGAGGAGGAGGCCCATTACATGGAACCAGATCTGAGTGAACCCACCACCAAAACCCATCACCAGCAACATGCTTGCATCAATTAAGAAAAGAAGAAGAAGAAAACATGGAACCAGAAGCAAAAAGAAACCTAACGTCAACCACCCTTTTCATCTTCATCCTTAAATCACCAAAAACCTCTTCCCCTTACCCAGTAATTAACCCTACAAAAATTCAGAAATAAGCACAGAAACAACCACAAATTTGTTTCCAAGGTTGTGAACGATCCCCAAATTCTAGGGTTTTTAGTTTCCGCGATGGCTGATGTTGAGTACCGTGTCTTCGTTGGTGGGCTTGCCTGGATCACTGATAGCGAAGCGCTGGAGAGAGCCTTCTCTTCCTATGGCGAAATTGTTGATTCCAAGGTTGTGAACGATTGCGAGACTGGAAGATCCAGGGGTTTTGGATTTGTGACCTTCACTTCTGAGAAGTCCATGAGAGATGCGATTGAGGGTTTGAACGGCTCGAACCTTGACGGTCGCAACATCATTGTGAATGAAGCTTAGGCCCGCGGCGGAGGCGGAGGTGGCGGTCGAGGAGGAGGATATGGCAGTGGAGGATACAGTGGAGGCGGTCGTCGCGATGGAGGTGGATATGGAGGATGGGGTTTTGAGTGGAGTGGGGTTAGGGTGCGAAGGTGAGGGCGATGGGGTTTGAGAGATGTGAAGAAAATAGAGGGATTTGCAGATTTGGGGTTTGATTGCTGGGTTTGATTTGGAGAAAACAATGAAGAACGATGAAGGTGTTGAGAATTTGGGGAACTAGGGATTAAATGGGGCAATTTTGTAATTGTCTTAAATTAATTGGTTTTTCTTTTACTATTTTCAGACGTGTAATTGTGTGTGTGTTTTTTTTAAAATTCCACGTGGACTTCATTTAAGTAATCAGCATGCCACATAAGCATTCGCCGGAGCTCCGGGCTCTGGTGAGGACCTATTTCAGACAGTTTGCAAACAGAGGGACCATCTCCTAAGATTTTTTCGGGGAGGGACCTACCTCAGACTGCGACTCAAACACAGGGACTATTTTATTAATAATCCCTGTTTTTTATTGAGATTCAATTAACATACATGTTAGCAGTCATTCTTAATTATCGCAATCTATCAAAATGTGTATGTTTACGTATAATCATTAGAAGTGTATAGAGGAACTAATTTTATTATACTTATATTTGGAGCCCATGTCATTGAAAAAACTAATCATGATGAAGCTTGGTCTGCATTACAATAGTATAAGGCTTAGTTTTTATAGTACAACCAAGGACTAGGACTTCTAAAACAATTTTTTGAGGAAATTCAAATTACAAATTCTATAGCTTCAGAGAAAGTGTACCGTTTGGGAGATTATTCGGTCGACTTGCATGCATTTCGCTAGAGTACTAGTTAGCTGACCAAGCACACACAAATTTGAGTCAGTCACTCGCTAAAGAAAACGTTCAGAATCATTCCCCTAGTCTCATTAACTAGGGTTCCTTATTTCCCTCTCTACCATATAATTGTAAATACATGATCTTCTCCTTCATATTATGTAATTGCTTGATCCCTTCAATCTCATTAATTGTAATCTAAAGACACGTCAACTATATAAGGGACCCCATAACTAATAAGATATGTTCATTTCTATTGAGAAATCTTAAGGCTTAGAAAGGATTAAAAACATTGCAATTGATCAACAAAATGACAAAATAAATACAAAGGCATCTCAATTATAATGAACATTGCAATAGATGAGGATTTATTTATCTAACCAAACCAAATATTTGTAAAAAACCCACTTTGGTTAACTCATTCAATTAATTGAATGCCAATGTACATTCTGGACATTAAGATAAAAAAAAAAAATTTGAAAAAAGAAAAAAGCAAAAAAAAAAAAACTGAAGGAAAAGAGAGGAGATCTACTATCTGTACTCCATGCCAACACCCTCAAAAAGTAGCATATAGGGGTGAGCAGAATGGTCCGAACCGACCCATACCCGATCTAACCGAATCAAATTTCACTCATGCGGGTGGGTCGAGTCAGGTGTCAGTTTGAGGGAAATGAAGAAACGAGTGCAATCGGGTGTAACCGGTCGGTTACGGGTGCATGGAACCCCAACCATCGAAACCCGGTTGGACCCGAGTTTTATTACTTGTCTTTGTAGCAGGCCTATTAAGCCTAGTAACTCACATCACTCTTGGTTTTCAAAAAAAAATTGTGTTATCTTATCTTTAGACCTTGTAACTCGTGTAACTTTCAGGGGAAGTGGGTTTAAACTTTAATTTGAGAGAGAAGAGAACTGAAGAGGGAGTCTGCCTCTTGACCTTTTCATCATATTTGTTTCATTTGCTTCACTGTTTTCTTCACTTGACATATTCCTTCTTCACAATTGTTGATGGCTTCGTCCTTGGATGATGGGTCTCATGTTTGAAGGCCACTATGCTCATTCCATAGCTTCACCGCCAGCGCTGCATGTGATGAGAAGATGATTATTTTGCTTCTCCTTCATTTTATAGTTAGGGTTCTACTTCTTCTTATTTATGTTTTCCTTTTCTCTTCTTCTAAATCTCTGATTGTACTTCCTCCCCACCTCATTAATGCAATCTATATTTAACATTATTCATGTTTTCTTCTGTGATGATCTTCATCCCTCATCTTCTTCTTTTTTTTTTTTCTGGTTGATCACCTGATCTTCTTTTGTTTGGTGGTAGCCAACCCGCCCCAACCAATCTGAGCCGCTGCTAACCCGACACACCCAAAATCAACCACGGGCGAAATCGGTCTTGAATAAGTGAGATTCAAACCCGCCCAAACCCGACTTTTTCACCTGAACCTGCCCGATACTCAACCCTACCAGCATACATATACATTTCCGAACGAAGCACTCCTACCTCATATAAATTAAATTAAATAATGCTGATTGACTTATTACTAATCAACATTAATTTGCTCAAATCAAATAGAAGATTCGTCAAATGTCACTTCAGATGCACTCGTTAGATGAATCTTCCCGCTTCCACGCTGTTTCTTCTTCTTCCCACCTCCGCCGCAAGTCACCGAAAACTCACACCCAAACGCCGTCCCGAAACACGAAAACAACCCTCCTCCGCGCCGCTGGTTAGCCCGTCCCGGCGTTTTCCCTACACGCTTCGGCGTTTTCCCCAATTTCTTCTTCATCTCCTCGTCCGCGTCGTACACTTCATACGTCGGCTTCAGCTCCGTCCTCCACCTCTCCATCTTCGTCTTCATCCTCTCCGTGCAGTTGCTCTCCGACCACCCATCCACCGTCGAGCTCTCCGCCGTCAGCGGCACCGGCACCGGATACAGCCCCTTGGCTATCGCCGCCGCCACCACCGACGGAGACGGCCCTACGTCGGAGCAGAGCGACTCGTCGTTCACGTTCACGACGCCTCCTTTCCGAACTATAACATCCGAGTCCTGGCCGTCGAAGGCGTAACCGCCGTGTTTCCCGGCGCCGTGGTAGGAGTAATCGTTGATGGTGGAGTCGTTCTTCTCGCTCTGGCAGCGTTGCAGCGTCATGAATTTGGAGTAATCCGGGTGATTGTTGTTTTCCTCTTTCTCCTTCTTGACGGATTCTGTTAGATCGGAAAACCCGACAGCGGAGGAGCTGAGATCGGAGTAGATCGGCATGCTCCTCATTGTGCTGTCGAGGAGGGCGACGCCGATGTTGAGAATCCCCTGCGGCCGACCGGATGGCCTGCGGATTTGCAGCGCCACGAACCGGAGCTTCGGCTTGCGGTTCCCAGATCTGGCGCAGGGAGGGAGGAGGTTGCTGGCGAGGACGCCAACGGTGCCGATGAGGACGTCGCGGAGCCAGGAGGACGTGTAGATCTCAATCATAATGACCGCGTTGAGAAGCTCCTCGTCCACGCGGAAGACGAACTTCTCATTCCACGTCGGGTTGGTGTGGCCGACCTGGTCGATCTGCGTGGCCAATTTGCGCTCGGGGCGCAACCATGCGACTGCATAGGCTTTGATTGATTTGGAAACAGGGGCGAGATCTTGGGCGGCGATGATGTTGATTTCAAGAAGCTGGAATGGGGAGGATGAAGAAAGCATGGACATGATGGTGTCTGTGTGTTTGGATATTCTTTGAATTCCGGGCGCCGATGATGAAATGTGCGCCAATTCACGTGTTTTGACAGACGCGCTGAATTCAAAGAAAATCCAAATATACACCCAATCAACAGTCGGGAAGAGGTGGTGTCAGTCAGAAGAAAACCATGCTCTTCCGCCGTGAAAATGAAGGAGAGGGTGGTGGGGTATAGATCTCTACATTTTCTAACTGAATTGATTCTCATTCGTTATATTGGAAACGAATGGCAATGTGTTCACCTTTTAATTTTGGATGATGAAGCGACAGTGCGATAAGTGGTTATTATGGTTTGGTTGATCATAATAATAATCATAAGAATAGGGTCTTGGCTATTTTATGAACAAACTTATGATGAAGTAGTTTTATTGATATGGTTGTAATAATAATAATTACGATAAGAATAAGTGTGTTGCGATGTAGGGTGGTAACTCTTAACCATATCGTTGAAACAATGCAGAGAGTAGTGGCTATGATGCATTCGATCGTAACGGCGCCAAGTGCTTAATGAGATGTGATGGTAATTTGGTTGGTTAATGCATGCATGCCTGTTTTATTTAAGACACGCATTTGTTAAGATTAAGACGCGGCTAATTCTGTTGAGGTGCAGGCTACTATTTGGATTTGGTGCAACAAATTAGACTTTGATATTGGACTTTCAAAAACCTGACTTGAAAGGGTTTTGATATTCCGGTTCTTTTACATTTTATTTTTACTGTGTTTTTTTTCTATTTTTCTTTTATATTTCTATCACATTATTTATTATATCACTAATTTATCTCTCTTATATTTTTTTATCTCTCTCTAGATGTGTGAGGTGGAAGAGTGTGAAGAAAATATTTTGGACTTGAAATTGGGTAATTGGAAATTCGTATTTTGCGCCCTATACCACTAAAATGATTTGTTTTTTAAATTTCAACCTAAATTTATAAAAATTGAATGGAGTTTGGATTCATTACACCTCACTTTCTTTTTCATTTCATTGTCACCAACATTTTTTTATTATGTCTCTTCTTTTAACTAAATGGGTTAGTTACCTTTAAAACTAACTAAGTGGGTTGGCAAAATGGTTCGGCACTTCACCGCAAGTGGTTGTGCTTTAATTCGCAACTATTGTAAATAGAAAAAATTCATTGTTCAACCTCTTACCGCTTAGTGCACTGGGATTTAATCTCACGGTTATTGGTTGTAGGAATACCTTGATTAACACCGAAAAAATATATCATATCTTTTATTTCTCTATCTTCTCTTCATTTATCTCTCGTGTAAATGAACTGTAAGTGTGAATGAACTTTTTTCCAACTTGATGTGTTTTAGCTTTTTGTGATTACATAAGCACGCTCAACTGTAAGTTTCTCTGCTAGGGTTTCAAGGAGAAAACAACATCGTCACCCCTTTAGGGGGCTATCCTCCTTCAATAGGGAGGCTCTCCTCCTTCTTGCTTAGGTGTTTCTCTTACATTAAGTGAGTTTTTACTGCATTATGTGGTTTATTACCCAAATAAGTGGTTTTTTTCTTTCTCCTTTCTTTTGGCCACCACCACCATCCTCCCTCCATCATTAGCCACCACTATCACCTCCTCATACTACTTCATGATTCCTTGGCCTGACAGGCATTGTGAACCCACATTGTCACCCACTGTGCGCCACTCTGACAGTAAGCACTAGCCACAACCTATTGGATCGTGTTACCGCTCTTGTCTCAGTCATCTCCCCTCACTTCGGTTACCTCTGCTGCCATCTTAATCGCCTCCATCTTCAAGAGCCTCCATGTTCTCCCCATGTTTCTCATATCTGCTTGATTGGCTCCCGTTGGTGCCATTGTAGCCACATTCTGGGCTTCTTTGTTAGCCGCACTGTCTGCAACATCGGTAGAGCCGGTTGAGTTGTTTCTATGGTAGCATTGATTTAAAGGTTTTTTCTCGCCGCACAAGAGTCAATTAGCTTCTCTAGTATTTGGGGTTTTATATAGCCTTTAGGGTTTTACATCATGATCTTTAGCTTATTGCTTAAGTGTCCATGCTTGTTCTTCATTTTCTTATGTATGTGTGCTGTTGTAGCACTCCTAGAGATTTATTCTTGCATGTTGTAAGTGTCGTTTGAAAACTCTATAGGTATTTATTCCAATCATATTTGACCAAACAAATACAAAAACAAAAACAAAAACAAAACGCTCAACACAAACATTACCCCCTTCATGAGTTTAAGTGTCCTATATTGGTGTGAGTGTGGCAAATTGACACAAAAATGCGTTACTCTTTTGATCTTAATCAATGTATCCTCAAAGTTGATAAATTGATAGTACGTGACAAATTAACATGTACTCTTATTTATCAAATTTGAATAAGCAGTCTATGTTGCAATAGATTGAGAGCATCTTTAATCGAGATGTTTCTGCAACATTAACATTGGAAAAATGAAATTTTTTAATTTAGTTGAATAATTTGTGGCATGCGGCTTGATATTTTATCGAATACCTTTACTGGAACTTCAACATCCTTATTTCACCCAACTTGACAATATGTGAATAATGTCCTCACAACTATCCATTCACACAAGAAGTGTGCCAATAATTGTAGCATTGTCTCTCCTCGGCCCAAGCAGATACAGTTTGTCCTGACTTCCATCGCGTGAACTCCCCTATAAAATGTTCTCATCGTATGGCTCGTTTGAGTACTTGAGGTCGGAATCATCACACCTTTAGTTTGCATACTACTGAGCGTAATGTGTCAAACACTAACTTATTATACTGAAGAAAAATCATATAATGGTATTCCAAATCAGGTGATTATTCTACATACGCAATAAGCAATAAGAAGTCCATGAAAATAAATGCACTTCGCTAATTTTATTTGCTCTTTTAACTGATTAAGCTCTCAGACCTGGAAGCACAATCATCTATGTGAACTTAAAGTGCAGTAATGCACCCAGTTAGAAACAATAATGCAAAACACACTAATACTAACATGGAACATAGAAATGAACGCTCACCCTAACATGTTTGGAAATAATTCTACAATTGATTCTAAATGGAGAAATAATTCTCGAGAGAATTTTCTGCGCGTAGCTTCTCGATGTCAGAATTGATTTTTGCGGAAAATTAAGTTGATCCAAACATGCATAGAAGCTGTCAAGCCATTTTTCCAGCAGTGCCCTTTTGCACTTTAGCACAATACTCAAACAAGCTCCCATCAAAACAACGCCTCACAGCTTCTTTTGACAGAAAACCTTGTTCATCTCTTGCCAGAATGTACAAAACTCCCCACTCAAATTTGCTTGCTGCCCTGCAATTTGTTCAAATTGATTAATTCACCAACTTTTGATTTAGCATTCTCTAAATAGATAAGGGGTAACTCTGCATGCAATGCAACATGAGATAAGAGAAAGAGAGAAGACCAGCCAAAGAAGTCGTATGCAACACTGTTTGCCTGAGTCATGTGCCACAGCTCCCTCAATGTCATTTTATCAGGCACCTCGCGGGCATACTTGCTGAACATGATTTCCAAATTTGCTGGAATGAACCTGCAATATTGTTTTAGCCAGAAAGCACTTGATGTTTACCATTTAGTGCACATTTGGAAATCCTTCTTCTACTATTAATTCTAAAGTCGAAATCAATTTTAACGAGAAGTTTAAGAAAGTAGTTTCTGAGTGTCACAAACATGTTATCAATATTACTTTACCTTCCCTCAGTGTCATAGCTAGCTGAGTCACCACCATGCTTTGCCCTGTGTATGTTTCTTATGTGAATTGGGAACAAGGGTGAAGGTAGCCATGTCTGTGTTAGAAATTCAGAACATGTGTAAGAAAAAAGGAGCAGTGATAAAGGGAAGGTAGGTAAACATTGAGTACATATAGACCAGATTCATGTTAAGAAGGCCTCACAGGAAGAGTAGAATAGCTCATAGCTACATGAATAACAATCATAAATATGAAGGAACAAATCACGTTGAAACCAATTGCACGTAATCCTGCAAAAATTATGAAAACAACAATGTAAGGCATTTCCTTCACATTAAAATAACAGTACAAAATGATCATGCTTGTCCAAAAAGTACTACTAGGAAATTGTGGAAAAATTGAAGAAAGAAACAATACACAAGATGATGCAGAGTACTAATATAATACCTCTATATGTCTCCCATGGATAGATGATACCATCGTTGTCACGGTCGAAAAAGGCTGCATGCTGCTGAAGCACGGACATGTTATTATGTTTGTGGCCCCACGTGCCATTCACATTCTCCGCATCAGGGGCAGCCAAGGCTCGAGGCATGTCTGAACAAAAAACAAAGGTGAAATTTTGATCAAACCCCATTAAAATTTCCTCCATTGGGGTGCTTAATTAGATGAAAATCTTAGCAAGAATGTCCAAAATATCTAAATTTTTTCATTAATTTGAAAAGAAAAAAGAAAGAACTTGAAAGGATTACATACAGGGTTTGGGGAGCTTGGTGTCCAATTCATGAGGGACCTTCCTCTGAGCAGTGAGAGGTGCCTTTTCTGCAACGGTTGCCATGGCTTCATTGGATGCTTCCACAGTTGCCATCACTGTCTCTCTCGTATAAGCCAAATTGGATGAATTAATAATTGTAGCTTTAACAAGTAAATAATAAATTGGTTTGTTTATTTTTAGTTTTTGAGTGGAATGATAGTGAGTTTTTGACAAGTGACTCTGTTGTGTTGGGGCCTGGTAGATGCTCAATAATAGGGAAGAGGACACGGCAACAGTAACAGATTCCTTGTGACTCGGGTTGGTCCCTCCACATCGTATAGGACAAGTGGATCATTTGGAGTTTGGACCCCATGTTTTCTTTTTTGTCCTCATGGCAATTTTGTTAGTTGTTGAGTGATGATTTGATATGTATCGAGAGGTAAGGATGTAAATGGGTAGAGGGCATGGGTAGAATATATCAACCACCAGCTCCACATGTTAAAATAAGTACTCGTACCCGATTCATACCCATGTAGATATTTATTAGGTGGTTTCAAACGAATTTTAAAATAGTTGTGAATATTTATGGATACTCATAGACATATATAGATTCACAAGTATTTACTCACGACCTAGGTGTGAAGGCGAATATTTCTTTTCTTTTTTTCTTTTTTAGGTCTCAAGGCTTGTTTTTACCATCACAATTGTACATGTTTACATGAAGGAGAACCACGGCCCAAGCACAAAATCATCTCTTAATGGCTTATATATATATGGGAAATTTTACTATTTATATATTGGTTGGATATCCGTGAGTACAGATACGTCCATATCCGTACCCGCCCTATTACTAAATAGATAGTAAAAATATCTATTAAATAAATCCGTGGATACCGATGGGTGCAGATAATATTACCCATAACGGATTTTTATCTGCGAGTATCCACAGACGTAGGTAATTTTGACATCACTAAATATATGATATTCAAACAAATTCGAATCACAAGTATAAATAGTAGAATAGAAAGATAGGGTAAAGTTTAAAATTTAAATTACAAAAATAAGAATTAAAACTTATTCTTTTCGTTAAAAGGATTAAAACTTAAAGTAGAGATGATTTTTTTTACAAAGGAGGGCAAAGCCCAAGGGAAAAGACTATGAAGCATTATTCATAGTATGCTCATTTGATATCTTGTGTGAAGTTTGAGTGTTTGTTAGACACACACTCATGTTAGTATAGAGAAGCTCAATTTTATTGCTTCTGTGTAACATAATTTTGGGATCTAACATGGATCATAAATATGTAACTAAGTACGCACATGTAACTTCAAATCATGTACGAGAATAACTATACACACCTCAGGTAAGTAGTACATTTTAGGGGTGTTTGAGAAGCCCATTTTGACCCAACACCAGTTGAAATTGATTTTTTTAGCGTTGCGGGAAGGCGGGTCGGTCCTTAGGCGTGGTGGGCCGAAAAATGCAATTGACAGCGATTTGGTGTGGTCGGGTGCTATTTGGCAAAAAATATTGTCGGTGACCAAATCGACCGCCATTCGCTAGCAAACTCAACAACCCCCATGCACAACCTAGCCTTAACTCTCTCTCAGTCGAGTTGTAGCAGTGATCTAGTGGGCAACCCTATCCTCCATCCAAAGATCTAACCTCTTCATGAAACCACCTAGCTATCACTCAGCCTCCTCACCGTCGCAGTCAGTCGTTGCATCTTCTTCTCGATGTTGCGCTCACACCACTAAGAAGCTAGCCTCATCACCGTTGTGGTAATACCGTCGCAAAGCCTACTAACCACCATGAAGTCTCCTCAATCGCCGTCGTGAAGCCTCTGACACTGTTGGTGGGTTTTATTTATATTTTCCCCAAATTTTATTTTTGTTGAGTTAGAGCAACTATTTATCTATTTCTGTATATGCATTTAGTTTTTTATCATCCTAGTTTTTTTTTTTTGTGAGATACTTTCTCTGAATTTAATATTTGTTGTGAATACCGAAACTCGTATCAACCCATCCGACCTACCAGTAAAACGAGGTTCCAATTGGACGATTACATATCTAAAATACATGAGTTTAGTTTTTGTCGGACAAGACTTTTTAGGCTAGAATCCGAGCAAAACCGATCAATGCATATCCCTACAAGTACATTAGGTAAATTTTGTGAATGGAAAAAAACATTTGATAAGAGAGCCATTGACATAACCGTTTCAGGTTTTATCATGCAAGATGTGGACCTTTTACCATGCGTGATTTATGATGGGAAAAAAGGTAAAATATATAGTAACCAATAAATTCAAATGTTAATTATTAATGTATGAGTTTAATTTTGATGCACATGTTACACTGTCATCCAATTATTATATGTTATTTAGGACTAGTGGTTATATTTATTTTTTATTTTAATTAAATTAAATCTTTAATTGCTGATGTAATGGAAATCAATTGGATATTTGTTTTAAAAAAATTTACATTCTTAAAGTATACATTTCCCTTTATAGTCATATTTATAGATATAGCTATATAATAGATAATATAGATTCACCGCACTTAGGTAGTGTTTGACCCAGCTTTTTTTTGACTTTTAAGTTGCTTTTAAGATAAGTTGGGCCAAACACAATTGTGTATAAGATCTTAAAAAATAAGTTACTTTTAAGTTACTTTTTTTTTTACACACAAAATGTTGAAAAGTAACTTTTAAGTAAAAAGTTAATTGAGGGAGCTTTTTTCTAATAAGTTACTTTTTTCACTTCCTACCGCCCCGGCCACCACCGCCTTCGGCCACCACCACCACCTTCGACCACCACCGCCTCCAGCCACCACCGCCTCCGACCACCACCACCGCCACCACCTCCGACCACCACCGCCGCCACCACCGCCGCCACCACCTCCGACCACCGCCGCCGCCGCCGCCTCCGACCACCACCGCCGCCGCCACCTCCGACCACCATCGCCACTGCCACCTCCGACCACCACCTCCGACCACCACCACCGCTACCTCCGACCACCGCCGCCGCCTTCGACCACCACCGCCACCTTCGACCACCACTGCCACCTCCTGCCACCACCACCGCCTCCGGCCACCACCACCACCACCGCCCCCGACCACCACCACCACCACCACCTCCGGCCACCACCACCGCCTCCAACCACCACCACCACCTTCGGCCACCACCACCGCCTCTGGCCACCACCATTGCCTCCGACCACCAAACAACTTTTAACTTAAAAGTAACTTTTAAGTTAAAAAAAATGAAAATTGACAAACAGCTTTTGCCTTTTTTTTTAAGATCTTATTGTGAGCTTTAACTTAAAAGTAACTTTTAAGCTAAAAAAAAGCTGGGCCAAACGCTACCTTAGTCTAGTGGCTAGTAGGAATCAAAAACAAAAACCCCCTTCGCCACTTTGTTGGTGAGACTTGTTATTTCTGTGAAATTTGATTGTATATGCCTTTACTTAAAGTTGTGTCGCTTCACTGATTTGTGAACAAGAACAAATGAACTTTCAAAGGTGAATAATGACAACAACAATATATATTAAGTTGGAAAAGGATTGCTAGTGCACTGATGACAGCATAACATAGCTTCCATTCATTTTTTTATTTGTTCACAAAATTGACATAGTGCACCAAGTAGCAAAGGAGGAAGTGTGACCGTGAATTCTCCAAAAGGGATTTGATTGTGACAACAACAATGGCTGGACCCATATAGACATAGACATGCGTCTAGTTTCACTTCACACTTCACTTCACACCACTCATTACTAAACACCTATATAGTATACATCTCTTAAGACTTTAATTTTTTTTTTTTCTTCAATTCTATTTCTCTCTCATATTATATTATATTATATATGACATATAAAATTTGATTCGCTCGAATGCACCGCATACACAAGTTCAAATATTTAAATTATTAAGTTCAAAAATGTACCGTCTAATTTTAATCCTATGAGGCAAAGCCAATTTTAATCCTATGATTCATACGGTGGAAATTTCTATTAAGGGCAATGGCTAAGAATTATTAATGAAAAGTTAGAAAAACCTAAGAGAAAGATAAAATGAGGCAAAGCCAATTTTCTCTTTATCATTTACAATAGAAAGAATAAAATTTATACAAATTTAAACAAGCAACCATACAATGACAAAGACTCATACATGCGACACAATACGATGACAAAGACTCATACATGCGACACAATAACAATTAATAAAAGAAATGACATCATATATAAGTAGTAAAACCAACAACTAATATAATTCACTCTGTATGTTTGTGTGTCTAAATGAGTGTGTTGGAGTTAACCTGATATTAGAATGCAATATCTACATTAAAAAACGAATGTGTTAAATCTGAATTTATTGCCTGTAATATCTCTATTCTTTATATCTCTCTATAAGTGTCTACACCCGAATTCTTATCAAGCATCTTCCTTTCACATCATCACTAACTAGCACCCAACATGCACTTTACTTTACTTTCTCCACCTCTTTTTATTAAAAGAAAATTTGTTTAATCTCACCATTTACTCAATTTCCAGGTGAAGGTCATCAAGTTGCAAATGACAACTAGTAATAATTAATTAATTAAGAACAAATTTATCACAAAACATCATAACCAGAATCCGACGGTTCACAACAAACAACACCCACACGTGTGAGCCGCAGGATACTATGTTTGCTTCACTTGACCAATGACAATCATATGAATCAAAAAAACAAGAGACTGTGAGGGAGGGAGGGAGGGAGTGACCGAGTTTTTTGATTTTCGAGATTGTTTGTTTGAGTTAAACACGACAAACCCAAATACGTGTGAATTACAATTACAATAACAACAACTCCTCCTCCTCCTTCTCCTTCTCCCTTTTCGTTGGATTCGCAGCTTTTTCAGATTCCGTTTACTGGCTTTTTCATTCTTCCAAAGGAATCATCGTTGTATGGGTAACTTCTGTTGCTCCATAATCCATTTAACACCAACTTCAATTTTTTCCTTTTTCAGATGAAACTTATTATTGTTTTTTTGCTTGGTTGCACTTTCACATAAGATTATTTGTTTGAGCTCTCATCTATATCGTCTGTTGCATGTTAAATTTTGTAAATTTCATTTTTTTTTGTTCATGGTTGAAAATTTCTTTAAATCTGAGAGTGTGTTTTTGACCTGTCATGGTCTTTAATTTGTGGTTGCAAATTTCCAATTGGATGGCACTCCTCTAACCCTCCCTTTAACCAAATCTGATGCTTGAAGCAGACTAATTTCAAATTTACCATTAACAATACCCTGGAGTTATTGGTTTGTTCTAATTTTGGTCTTTGAGGGACTTGGTTTTGTGTATCAATTGCAACTCATCATTGCCACCTATATAATTTCTGTGAAAAATTAAATAAATTTCTCTCACCATGCTTTCAATGATATCGGTGAAAATTTGATGTATTTGGGTATTGGATTACTTATTGCATTGCTTCTATCTCTCTTTTCTTGTGTTTTATGACTCCTCAGGTGAACAACTAGCTATTTTTGTTGACTACTGAGATATTAAATAAAATAGCTTACTGAATTGCTGCATAAAAGCATGTTTGGATCTAAGTGCATGTTTGGATACAGGTGGAAAACCACGGCTAAGCCAAAGGCACGGTGGACAACCCCAAAAGCTAACAGAACTTGCTTCTGTCCATTGTGATTTTGGCTTATCGTGGTTTTCCATTGTGTATCCAAACAACTCACTAACTTATTTTTCCTCAGAACCAATTCTGACACGCTGAAACTACTCAGATAAGTTTCTCCTGAGAATTGGTTTTGCCTTTAGAATCAGTTGTGTAAAAAATTTCAAACAGGCACTCATTTGTCCAATTATTTTGGTGGTGAAGATAATTTGTTGTTGCTCTTCATTAGCTGACATGCAAACTTGCTTTTGTATATTGAAATCAGGACAGGCAAAACTGACTCACTTGGGAGCCTCTAGACATATGTCATCTTTGCCTGCTCTTCACTCTCCCCTTGAAAACAAGTATATGAAGCCACCAGATTCTTTCCTCGTCAGAGATCTGGCTGCAAATCCTGCCTCACAGCAAGCTACATCATCAAATTCGAGCAGAAGTGTTGGGCAGATGTTTTCATCATCTGCTGAATGTCCCAGTGACATCCCCTTTCAGTCTGTTTCACAGCATGACAGGCAATATCAAGATTCTCCCTTCATTTCTCAGAGATTAGGGGGCAATGTGTCCTCCGAAATACATTCATCGGCATTCGTTTCTCACCCTCAAGAAAATGATATTTCCTGGGGACCAGATCCATTTCAGGATATTCTTAGTTTTCCTGACAATGTTTCTGTCCAGAATGATCAAGTGGACGGTGCTTGTTACATGAACGATGACAGTGTCAAGAGATCTGACTTTGGGGAGTGGGTTGATCAGTTAATGTCCATTGATGATTCGCTGCACCCAAATTGGAATCAGCTTCTTGGTGATTACAATGGAGCAGAACCAAAGCCAAAGGTTTGTCTCTCAAGCCGGTTTTTAATAGTACTGCAATTGCTTGCAATGTAGGTGGAATCTCATTCCCGGATGTCTCATTGACATTGTGGTTAAGGGCCATGGTTTTCATGCATGAACTTGTTATTGAGGCACATGAAAAACAAGTCAACTTTTACCTGTTTATCTTCTATATGATAAGTGAGTAAACGATGTGTAAAAATCTCCATAATTACGCACTTACTCGAAAAAAAGGATGTTCTCGATATCTAAGTTCCCTTTTTATTCAGCTTTCTGCTTGGAGAAGGTTGTAATTTATTTGGTGCTGCTCAGTTCTATTTTCAATTTATTGTCACCATGAGCATGTGGATTTGTATATAGTTCATCCCCTATTCCCTTTTATGTTGAGTATTTAGTTCTTAACTGTTTGACATCTATTTTTATTGTGTACATTAACTTTTTGTCAATGGCTCCTTTTTTTTTAATTTGCAATTCACAGAAACATATCCTACACTTTTAATGCAGGCAATCCAGGTTTCCCAGCAGCAGCAGATATCATCTGGAGAAGTTAATTCAACATCAACTGCTCCGCAATCAAAGCCTAGAATGCGTTGGACTCCGGAACTTCATGAGGCCTTTGTGGAAGCGGTCAATCACCTTGGTGGTAGTGAGAGTATGTTTGCCTCTCTGTACTTTCATACTTCTTGACTTTCTCTCTGGAGTGTTTCTTGTCATCTAATGATGTTAACGTACAGAGGCTACACCCAAGGGTGTCTTGAATCGGATGAAAGTTGAGGGCCTTACCATCTATCATGTAAAAAGCCACCTACAGGTACATCAATGATTTATCTTCCTCTTAAACAACTTGTGGGTGTGTGTCAGTTTATTTAATCTAATGTTTTTCGAAAAATTACTTGTTCTTTTAATTTCAGAAATATAGAACCGCTAGATACAAACCTGAGTCATCAGAAGGTATGCAAAAGTGTACTTATGATTTATGTTGTTCATATAATCAAGTTTTATTACCAAGTATTGTTCTGATTTTCGGGGCTTCGAAGTTTCACTTAAGATGTTTTGTTTGCAATATCATTTGCATTTTTTGTAGTCTTGTTCTTTTTGTTTCCTTGACCCTATGTTTGGATTGAAAGAAAGAAAGTATGGAGCAAACGAGCCTTTTAAATTTTAAAAATTAGAAAATGTCTCTGATCTGTTGAAGAGGAAATGAAAAGTAAAGGTCAGCAAGAGTTTTCAAATTAAAAGACAATTTTTTGTCATCATTTTGAAAATTTCTCTCCTTTTCTCTCATCCAAACAAAGGATAAGTGTTAAATGCTTCTTTTCTCCTATTATTCTCGTTACATTTCAATAATATTATACCATTTGTGTAGCATTTATGTACATAAGAAGCACACAGAAGTTGCTTTTCTTTTCTTTTTTCAAAAGCATGAGAGTAAGAATGTGAATGAGACCCTCTTCTCTACCTGCAGGAACTTCTGAGGCAAAAATAACTTCAATCGATGAAATGAAATCTCTAGACTTGAAAACGTGAGTTCTCTCTCTCGTCTGATATTTTAGATATTAAATCAACATTTGTCGACTGATTTTTTTCTCTGGTGTGAATCATTTGCTCTTGCATGCATCAGGCAGAGTGCACTATTCACTCAATATAACTTCTCTCGAATTTTTGTGTATTTGAATTTAAAATATAATCTAATACAGTTTGGTTTGAATAAGATGGCCAGACAAGTTTCATTTTCTCTATTGCTATGATACTTATTATTCTTGTTTCAATTAGAAACAGTTATTTTATCAGATTTTTTTTGTCTTTCAATAAACATTAATGCTCAATAACATGCTTCGGATTTCGGTTGCAGGAGTAAGGGGATCACTGAAGCATTACGGTTACAGATGGAACTCCAGAAGCGGCTTCACGAACAACTTGAGGTACTTTATTAGTAGTTTTGAGATTCACTGTGTAATCCAGAGGAGAGTTTTATTAGCTTTCTCTTTCTTTCTTGTTGGGAAGACTGAAGAGAGCAATCTGAAGTTTTGACATGTTCTGATGTTGTAATGTTATGCAGATTCAACGAAACTTGCAGATTCAAATTGAAAACCAAGGGAAACATCTGCAGATGATGTTTGAGCAACAGAGAGGAATAGTTGATAGCAAGGTTAAGGGCTCCTCCTCCCCTTCGGACGTGCTTTCTACTGCACTCTCAGACACGGTGCTACCTACTCCTTCGGTAGACAATTTAGAAACCTCAAATGAAGAACATGACAAGTTAAGAAGCAATTGTAGCAATCTGAAAGTCATGCCTGAAGAAAGTTCCCAGGATGCAAGCACAAAGCAAATAGATGGTGGAGCTGAAGTTACCGACGAAGATGAAGCGGTAGATGCAGCACCACCCACAAAACGGGTGAAGATTTGACGAAAGCAGAATCAAGGTTTTAAGTTGCGGTAGTGGAATTGCGGACAAATACTGGTTGATGTGACTGCAATTTGCAGCATGATGCTGTTGCGGGGATGCCAAAATCCTTTACGTTGCAGACCATAATTTGAAACCCTGAGTAGAATATTTATCTGCTCCTAGTGTTAATCTGCTGGAATTTCCTTTTGTGCTGATCATAATGATATACTCAATTGGCACAGCAGTTATGATTCTAGCTTCATTATTTGGGATATAACTAATTGTCCTCCCTAGTTTGTTTTTATATTAGTGGACATGTTTATAGACTCTGGAACTTCCGAACTGGTAGAAATATTGTTGGATCTAAGGATGTTTCAACTAGATGGTTCTGACGTTTTATAAGGTTATCTTACAGCAACAAAAATCCTAAGGGTTTCATTTTTTCTTTTGGCTATTGAAGGAGTTGTTGAGTTGATTTGGTGTTGAAAAATGAAAAGAGTCGATAATGTGGTATTTGGACCCTCTTAGTATGTCTTTGGCTGGACTTCATGTAAAAGCAAGCACCTAAGCATGTAAAAGCAAGCACCACACTAAGTGCATGTTTGTAAATAATTTTATAGTTGATTCTAAAGTCGGAGTCAATTTTAAGAATCTGGTTATTCGCCATAAACACCCTTCCTCCATTAGCGGATTTACCTCCATCACCATTATTGTAATTAATTGAACTCAAGTCATATTTTAATTGAACATGTTTACTTTCATTTTAATTCCAATAAACTATTAGACTGAACATAGTCACCTTTTTTAGTTTTTTTTTTTCACTTGTTGGGAAATCTTACAACGATTATGAAATTGAGTTTTTTCTTTTTAAATTTCACCGAAAAGCTATATACATAAAACAATAGTATAAATAGTTTGCTTATTAAATAATGGTCACAATTAAACCAGAAAAAAATTGAAAAATAAAAATATATTGAAGAAACGAAGATGATAAATAAATGAACGGCGGCACAGGAGGAGAAATGGAAATCGAAACGGAAAGATGTTGTTTCAGGTGGGAGGCCAAGGTAGCCGCCCGACGTTCTTCGAGATGGCGGCGGCGGAGCAGCTTCCGGCGAGCCTCCGCGCCGCTCTTGCATACTCAATCGGCGTTTTGGCGTTGCGGAGACCCTTCCTTCACAGATTCCTAGACTACGAAGACGAATCCTTCGCCTTCCTCATGCTCCTCCTCGAATCTCACAGCTTAAGAACCACCGGTGAGCCCATCGATCACCTCATCCACAGATTCTTACACTGCGAAAGTTTGTGTTTTTGACAAATTCTTACTTCTCCGACTACACGAAATTTCATTGCTCACCATCGGTTTTGTTTTCCTTATTAGATGCTTCGTTTTCTGAATCTCTATATGGACTTCGAAGAAGACCCGCCACCGCCAATATCACCGTCGATTCTAACGCTAACGCTGCTACTGCCACTACTTCTGGGTTGCACAGGCGCCAGAAAGTTCTTTCAGTTGTTTTTCTGGTATTCTCCCAACCCTAATCCTAATCCTAATCCTAATTGATCTCTCTGTTGAACGTTGGTTTTGTGTTTATGTGTGTTTTCAGGTTGTGTTGCCGTATTTGAAATCTAAGTTGCATACGATCTATAGCAGAGAAAGGGAAGCTAGGCTTCAAGCTACTCTTTGGGGAGATGAAAACGAAGGAGGAGGAGTAGGAGGTATTGAACAGGATTCTCTTGTTTCGACACCAACCTTGGATACCCGTGCCTCCATTGCGACGCGCATCGGAAACAGAGTTCAGAAATTTGTTGGATTTTGCTACCCATGGTTACATGCTAGTACTGAGGGTATGTGAGAAATACATGTTGCTGATGCTTTTGGTTATGTTATCTGATTTATTAACAATGGCTGACATTGGATACAAGTTTTCATTTTTTCAAGATAAACATAATTTTAGGAATTCTTCAAGTTCATGCAGTTTATCTGTCCTGTTACAATTAGTGGTTGTATTTGTACTACGAAGTCTGACTGTAGCTAACCATCAAACTTAATGCAGGCATGCATTTCACTTACAAGATGTTATACCTGTTGGATGCTACTGGATTCTACTCTCTAGCACTGCATGTGCTCCGCGTTCAGGTCTGCCGAGCTACAGGGCAAGAGCTGGTATACATTTTGGGTTATTGCTTTTAGGAGATTCTTCATTACTTTGCTTTTTACTTGAAAAGGAATTTCTAATTGCTCACCAAATACCATTGAAGGAATTGGCCATTTCTTTTTATATGATTGATTTTGCCCCTTTCCCCTTTCATGTCAATGTAGATGGATACCTCTTCTAGAATTTCGAAGATGCGTAGCCGTGAACGTGAGAGACTCCGCGGCCCTCAATGGTTGAAGGTACTTATTTTATTAGCAGGATGGTCTTATCTTCCACTCTGTTTCCGTGAAAACTGAGGAGCTAGTTCATATTCTATTTTCTGCTTCTCACATCTAGACTGGCATAGAATATATGATCTAGACTGAGCAACTGGTTTACTGACTGTATGTGTAAATGTCTGTTTATGCTCCATTTTATCCACACTAACCACATCACGAATGTATCATGTTTCATAATGCAGGCAGTGCAAGGAGCATTACTCAGCTGTTCATACACTGTACTTGACTATGCACAAACCGGATTGATTGCAGCAGTGTTCTTCTTCAAAGTAAGATGGCTAGCCCCTTTAATATTCTCTCTTCCTTCGTTGAGTACTGTCAATATGCCAAAAATAATTCAATTTTTTTTTAAGCATTAGCATACTGTAGCTTGGTGGAATTTGTTTGCTTAGGTTTGAATTTTAGAAGTGATTAGTGTCCAGCTTGGGTATCAAATATCAAATATTGCCAACAATAGCTTCTTGGTTGGCTCAAGCATTTTTACTCCGTTGCCTGGGTGGTTCAGTTTATCTTAAAAGTTTTCTGATTGTTCTGACTAGGGTTCCTAATTATGCCTGGCACCGTGATGTACTGTAAAATATGTTTGCTTTATGTACACATTACCAAGGAGCATAATCATAACACATCAACTGTGTGATCATATGTAGATGATGGAGTGGTGGTACCAATCTGCTGAAGAGAGAATGTCAGCTCCAACAGTATATCCTCCTCCCCCTCCTCCTCCTCCACCAAAGGTAAAGAAATATATTTTTAGTTTTTCTCCACCTCTCTTTTCACGTTCTGGTCAAAAAAATTAGAACAAATGTTGATAAAAGATGTCAATTTTGATTGTAAAGGCTCAATTTTCACTAAAGGACCTGTGAATCTAATATGTAATATGAACAGGCAGCAAAAGAAGGGGTACCGCTACCATCAGACAGAGCAGTTTGCCCCTTATGCTTGCAGAAGCGTGTAAATCCATCTGTAGTCTCAGTTTCGGGGTTCGTCTTCTGCTATGCTTGTGTATTCAAGTATATTTCTCAGGTGAGGGCTCTAGACACCCTAACTGTGATGTTGAGAGGATGTCAACTAAACTAACTCTAAATCTAAATGCTTGTATATTCATATATGACTTATGGTTTAACTGAAATTATAATTCAAGTTACTCTTTCTAGTTAAAAACTGACCAGTTGATTCCATCTAATTCGTTTTCTTTTTATGGTGTTTGCTCATAACAGTATAAGCGCTGCCCAGTGACGTTGATGCCTTCAACAGTTGACCAGATTAGGAGACTCTTTCATGATGTATAGGCCTCACAGTTGGAGCTGTAGTCGTGAGTAGATGATGCGTAGAAGATTCTTACGTTTGTTGTACTAATGTATATTTATTTTGTAGTGTAAGAGGCATCAATTTTGTTACTGTCCTCTTATTTATTCTTCGTACAAAGTTCTAAAATAAAATTAAGATTTCAACGCTTATTTTTCAACCTTATTTCATTCGCTAACTGCCACTAGTGACTCGTATCCTGGGGGGATGAACAAATGCGACACGAAGATAGTACAAATTAAGACATTTGCACAAATTAAGACATGTACTCAAAATTTGCACAAAACAGCTGGAAAATTAAGAATTTCTATGCATAAAATGATCAAAGAACTGTGACAAAGTGAAAGATTGCCTTGTCAAAATAATGTGCATGCTCAATCACTATTTTAGTTTTCGGCAACACAAGCTTCAAATGCTCGATCTAGTCTGGTCTTCACTCTTGGAGAACTCCATTCTAGTTTTGTATCCTGCAACAATCAAAATAAACAATTATCTGTTTTGCTCACCCTCATTTAACCACTATCTAATTAATAAAATTTACTTCACTTACCTCTCCACTGTTGTTGAACTTTGAATTCTTGCTCTGCCTTGTATGACTCCAGTAACTCCCCACAGTTCCTATGATGGGTGTCTCATCCGGACTCGGGCTTCTAGTCCTTCTTGAAGTTGCAGAGACAGAGAACTTCTTTATCTCCTCAACTGTCAATGCTCCCAGAATTGGCCTATCCTCATGACTCCAAGGTGAACCTCTTCCTCCATTTGGTGTCTGTTTTCCCACAGAATTGGTACTATTCATGGAAATAGGTGTTGTTTCTGGTTCAACCAACCAGCTCGAGAGGCTGCTGTCTACCCTAACTTCTTGCTTCTTGTCATTGATCTTCTTCTGCCTTGCCTTGCTGTTTGACAGCTTCAAACTAGGCTCTGGAGTAAAATCCTGCACTACTGAATTAATGTTTTCTTTATCGTCCGTCGGAGGCTGTAGCAATGTTGCTTTGACCACACTTCCTTGAGCAAGATTCTCAATTGGATTCAGCACTGAAGAGTCATCTGGAATCCTTGCTTGAGTTTCTTCATTTGTGATGTGAACCGAAAAATGTGCTGGCATTTCACTGTTAACTTCGTTATCCACTTTCTCAGTCGATGAAAATCGTCTTAAACAATCAGTGGATAGAGAAAACAGAGATCCTGAAGACTCTTCTTGAACCTGTTCATCTAGGTTAACATCCTCGTATCCATCATTGGAGCAATCTCGATATCGATAATCAGAGGCAGGATGATTGGACCCTTTTGCTTTCCCTCTGTCTTCATTGTTTTCCTCCAACTTGTTGATTAGTTCTTCAGTAGAAGAACTCACCTTTCTCATGGCAATGCTACTTGTTTGCTCTTCCAGCAACAAGGTGTTCTCCTCCTCTGCTTCCTTTTCTGATGGCTTTCCCTGAGAAACATTTTCAAGCGGATTCAGAGCTGACCCAGATGCTGCTTCATGTGCCCCTTTTGTGGTGTAGGTGACACGAGGGAGCTGCATTGGACTATCAACTTCAATCTCGGTTTTTGTGGCAGCTGAAGCTTTTTTTCTAGAATCAAAGGACAGTGAAAAGAGTGACCCTGATGACTCTTCTTGAACCAATCCTTTACTAAACTCATCATCACCTTCATCACTATCCTTCTTCTCCTCCCTTGATGCTTTTTCATGCTCCACCTTGGTAATTCCCTCAATGTTTTTTGCTACTTCCTCGCTAGATGTAACTTCAGCTTCAAGACCATTAATTGATTGGTCTTCAATTTCTATTCTGAATTGAATTGCAGAGAATAAATGAGCATGACAAGTTTAATATAACGTCTAAGGTTCCAATGAAATCATGATGGACTGAATATAGCTTACTTTGATTCAGCTATGTAATCAATGGCTTCTTCAACATCAGTCTTTTGCTTTGTGAGTTGAACAGCAGGTTCAAGAGCTCCTTCTGCGACATGGGTCTGTGACAAAATTCAGTTTTGAGTGAAAAAATTGAAGCTTTGAGTGAGAAAGAGAGGTGATGTGAAATATGTAGCAAGTGAGCTTACTTGTTTATTCGCGGAACGGAAGTGCTTTCGGCCGCGTTTGGAAGCAGCAAAGCAAGATTGAAAGCACCTCATAATTAGCCACTGCTAAGCCTAATTTGCATAAAGTGGCTTTTGCTTATAAAGAGAAAAAGATGAGTGTTTTAGAACTCATGAGAAGAATGAATGCAACTGAAACCTGAGAAAATAGAGGATAGGAAGGAGAACAATGAAGACAAAACGGTCATGACTCAGAATCTGAGCTTTTGAAATTTGACCGTTGAGGTTTCCAGGTATCACGGTTGGGCCCATCTCATGCATGGGCTTCATTTAAGGAAAAAACATACAAGTTGACTCCAATTAATATTTCCTTCTCAAATTGTGATGTATGGAGAGAAAAAGAGAAAAAGTATTAAATGTTCTATTTATTAAATAATAAAATAATAATTTTAATGTTATATTGATTAAGTATAATGCAAAGTTGAAATTGTGCATTTATTTCTATCTTATACGTTATAACTATTAAATATGTGGGACTCTAAGAATATTTATAAAGAGAGATAGATTAGCTCATAAGCTAGCGGTAAAATACTAGCTGAAAGCTGAAAGGTTATAAGTTAGTTGGAAACTGAAACCTAAAAGTTGAAAAACCACCAGATTAAAAAATAGTGTTTGATAAAACTAGCTGTTAAATAAGTTGAAATTGTAAAATGATGACATATTTGTATAATTCTTTTTATATTTAACAATACTTTATTTACATATTAATACCTAAATTAAAAAAGTATAATATAAAATTTTAAACATTTTAATTTAGTTCAAATTAATTATCATTTTAAAAGTATAATATTATTTTTTAATTTACTTATTTCATTTTCATATTTTTATTAAATTAAATAGAATAAAACAAATAACTTGAATGTTATATTGAGTTAGTATAATGCAAAGTTGAAATTGTGCATCTATTTTTATCTTATATGTTATAACTATTAAATATGTGGGACTCTAAGAATATTTATAAAGAGAGATAAACACAATGGTTATATTTGGCACACGCCTAGCTCATAAGCTAGCTGTAAAATATTAGCTGAAAGCTGAAAGGTTATAAGCTAGTTGAAAACTGAAACCTAAAAGATGAAAAACCACCTGATTAAAAAAAAGTGTTTGGTAAAACTAGCTATTGAATAAGTTGAAATTGTAAAATGATGACATATTTATATAATTCTTTTTATATTTAACATGACTTTGTTTACATATCAATACCTAAATTAAAAAAGTATAATATAAAATTTTAAACATTTTAATTTAGTTCAAATTATGTATCATTTTAAAAGTTTAATATTATTTTTTAATTTACTTATTTCACTTTCATATTTTTATTAAATTAAATAGAATAAAACAAATAACTTGATATTTTAATTTAATAAAATAAGATATATTTGTCTAAATTAATAAAATATTTTTTAGAATTTTACATTAAAAGTTGAATAGTAATTATTTTAAAATTAAAATAATTAAAAATGTGATCTAGGTTTAGTGTTTTTATATACGATAAAATCGTGGTAAAATGATACGAATAAAAAAAGGAATAAATTCAATAATTTAGAAGCTAGGAGCTACCTCGGGTAGCTTATTATAAAAGCTTTCAGCTACTGAAATAAGCTCATTTACCGAACAATTTGAAAGAGTTTTTAAGCTAGTCAAATACGCTTTAAGCTGACTGAAATGTCATGCCAACACATAGCCAATGTTTCAATCAGTGTTTTAAGACTCGACTTGGTCCTCGACTCGGTCGAGGCACTGAGTCAATGAGTCACTAGTCAGACCAAAGAGTCGTTGAGCGGATTGCTTGACTCGGTGGTTGACTCGGTATATATTAAATAATATTAATAATAATAATAATAATAATAATAATAATAATAATAATAATAATAAAAATAATAATAATAATAATAATAATGCAACCTAACATTAATTAATAACTTCATACATCAAAATACAAATTAAACAACCAACATAAAAAATTTACTATAGCAAAATATCATCAATAAGTTGCAAATGTCATAAAAAATATAAAAAATATAGGTCCTACGCTTTGATCACAATAAAAGCGCACAAAATAAATGTCAAACATAGTCAAAGTGTTAAACAATAATAATATTAATAATAATAATATTAATAATATCTTACCCTCTCTCTTCCTTTTAAAATTCAAATTTTCTCCATTTAATAGCATTAAATTCGCAGCCATATTTCTCTCTCTCCATTCAACTTTCAAAATTCAAATTCTACCCCCCATATTCTTAGAAGTTAGCTGACAACCCTCCAATCCTTATCCTTATCTCTCCAGGATTCTCGACCAATCAGACGCGAGAAAAATCCTCCTTCATCCAATCAAGAGAATATAAGATCACTCTCTCGCCTCAAACCCCATCAGCAGACCCCACCCTCTCTCCTTTCACACGCTCTTCCCACTATCCTCTGCCATTTTTTTTCTCCTTCCTCTCTCCTTTCTTCGTCATTTTTTCGTTTCTTCTTTTCTCCTTCCTCTCTTCTCTCTTCATCGTTTCTTCTTCTTCCTTCCGTTTCTTCTTCTTCTTTTCGCTTCTTCTTCCTCTAAAGGCCCTAAACCTCCACCACCGTTCCCTCTCCACCATGGTCAAAGACACCGTTACTGCCTTCAAAGTTTCACCATTTCGATATCCTATGAACCCCACCCACGACGTCGTTTTAGTGGTGAAAAAAAATAAAAAAAACTGGCGACTCGCTGTTTCAACCAAAACCGTCTGAGTCACCGGTTTAACCATTGACTCGGCCAAGTCAACTGATTCTTACTAGTTCTGAAGCACAACCATCCAAAGGCTGACTCGGCTCAGTCAGGTGACCGAGTATCAGTTCGATCGGTCAAACCAGCTGAACTGAACCGAGTCAGCCTTTGGATATACACTTGAGAGGATCCTGATCCATGAGAAATATGTTCTTATATGAGAATGATAGTAATAAATCACGACGTTTAGATCTAATAATAAATGGTCATGATTGAAAGATAATTAATGGTCACATAAATACTTAAAAATGCCACATAACTTAATCTTTTAATCATGATCTTCATTCATGATTAGATTTAACTGTCATTATTATGTATTCTTATTTTCCTATATTAAAGTATCTTTCTTATGAGATGCATGTTCATGTAACATACTCTTTCTCCATCTATTCCTATTTATAAATATTTTTTAAGAGTTTTTTCCCCCTAAATTTAAGCCACTTTGTAATTTCAATAATATTTAATAGTTATTTTCAAATTTACCCTCATAATTAATATGAAAGAAATACCTGAGAATTTTAACTTGAAAAGAGTAATTAAAGGGAAATTAAAAGATTATTAAAGCAGGGAGACGTATTAATTGAATTCGTTAGTTTTCAAATAAAGATAATTTAGGAAAGTTAATAAAAAAATTACAAATTATTGCTATTAACTAACTTTTTAAATCCTAGAGAATTAATTCAAAGTGATAAAAAGAAACAGAGAAAGTAATAATGTAGGATTACTATTTTTAATATTATTTGATTAAATATAATGTGGTAACAAAAATGTAACATATTAATATTATTACCAACAAGTCCTAGCGCAATTGGTAGATAGCCAGACTCCTTAAACATTCAGTCATGAGTTCAATTTATGCGTGGTGCGTATTGAGAAGGATATGTTAGGAGAAACTTATTCACTTAATGTGATCTCCAAATCTCGAGAGGGTTAATCCCATGACGGTCAACGGTGGGAGTACCTTTGCTAAAAAAAAAATCAGATATCATTATTAAAATTATTAAATGTAATATATAAAATATTTTCTCCTCTTTTAAAAGTTATTTATCATCTTCAGTAAATTTTATATTTCAAATATTATTAAATGTAAATGTAAATTAATTTTAAAATAATGTCAAACATTGAATTTATTAAATATCATATATAAAATACTTTAAAAATTTATTATAATTAATTTAACATGTACAATTACTATTTACCACTACTATTAGATAATATATTTTTTAAATATAAAATACTAAATGTGATAAGAAATATTAACAACATGTCATGAAATTTTGAAGGTCGAATTCGTGTAATATTTAAATGAGTATTGTTGTAGAAACAGTTAACAACCGATAAAAAAAATGAAAGCAGTTAATTACGAAACTATCGTAAAAGTTTCCGAGATGATGATTATGCTTGGACAGCTTTTAGATCTTTAATCATGTTGTCTTTGTTTTTACTCGGCTAATTGTTAAATGAAATAAAATCTCACTTTTATCGTCATGGTCGACCAACACGCATTCACTTTGGATGTGAATCCCTCATGTAATTTACCTTGATTAAGTCTCGGCTTCCTAGTTTATGAGTAATTTCCCCTTATATTCCCCTCTTCTCTATGGAGAAATTTTGTAAAACTAAGATAAAATAAGATATCAAACTAGGTTAGAAGATAATTGTTTCAGTGCTTCTGGTGTTTATGATATTATTATTTAAAAGGTCTTGACTTATTTTTATTGCAAGTCGTACTAACTATCATTTTCAGGGGCGTACGCTACTTAATGAGGTTCCCAACTGAGTACACATGCTATTTATTGAATGAGGCCCATAAGCCCCTGCTGATGCCTCAAGAAAGAGGTAACCAGCCAAGGTCTGATATTGATGAATATGAGTGGTCCAATCACAAGCAATGGGTCCCTAGGCCTCTTCTTAGTATGCATGTGAGGATGGGAGACAAAGCATGTGAAATGAAAGTGGTTCAATTTGAAGAGTTCATGCAACTTGCTCATCGGATTAGGAGTCATAGTATTAAGTGTGGACTAACCATGTTTTAAATTGTAATAAATGACTTGAAGTAGTAACTCAGAATGTGAGTTATTTGAGTTCAGATTGCTTAAAATGTTTGAATGCTAGATTCCACTAAACGCGGAGAATCCAAATCCACTATGTGTCTAACACTATTATCAAGGATTCAATTTGATTCAGGAAGTAATTGACAAAACACAAGAATATTCTCGTTGGAACTTTCACTATACAAAGGTAAGAAGACAAGATAAGGCTAATGTGTCACTGGCTGAGTATGAATCTGACTTTTTTCTAGGAGCATTGGGTTCAACTTGGTGCTTCCTTATAGATGGAATGAGAAATAATGGGGGAAAGGTAATGGCTGGCTATTTGAGTGTAGGGTATCTATCTCTGTATTAGGTTATTTATCAACAAACATGTCTATATGATAAATAACAGGAAATAGATTTTTGTATTTTTGTAAAGTAATGTAAATTCTTTGTATAATTATTGTACATGCCAATAAAAGTACACAGATCAATTATTAAATTATTGAATGTATATGCTGCAGCCAATTGACATCTTCAAAGCTTAGACCATACATTTGAACTCTGAAAGCAGAAAATATCTGGTAATTCAATTAGCAGATACGACGTTTGAACAAACTTTACTAGGACAACTAAGTCCTTT
Source organism: Acmispon strigosus (assembly GCA_030819835.1). Lineage (NCBI taxonomy): Eukaryota > Viridiplantae > Streptophyta > Magnoliopsida > Fabales > Fabaceae > Acmispon > Acmispon strigosus. The sequence continues at coordinate 55,378,770 of JAUAMA010000004.1, read as the reverse complement.
GAAAAGAACATGCAAAATCTTGATGAAAGAAAAGTTAAGACTACAGAGAATACCACTCAAGAAAATGTAAAACCGATGGTCATCGACATAGGTGTAGATACAGATATTGGTATCTAATGAGAATTAGAATGAAGCCTAGCAATTGAAGGAGCAATAGACTCTTGCCTCTTCAAATTCACTTCACATGACAATACAACAATTTAAGGTTCCTTGGAGGAACAGGGGAGAAAAATAAAGGCAACTTTTTCATAGCTTACAACAATTGGTTACCCAAGAAATTTCTAGGAGATTCTTAGAGAAACCCTCCAATGTTGAAATGTATAGTCAGCTGTGGCTGTGCAACAAGAAAGACTCTCTCTGGTCACAATAATCAAAGCCGTAATCTTACCCAGAGATACCAAAACATGATATTACAATTGTTCTTCAACCTCCTCTGTCCCTTGATGTACTCCATCTCCACTTTTTGCTGCTGTCTGCTTCTTATGTTTCTTAGTTCTGGCTTTCTTTGCCTTCATTCGCCTTTTCTTCTCATTGGCGTCCACCCACTTGTAGTCTGCAGGTATGTTGAAAGGATCAACTTCATCCTTATATCTGTGACTATCAGAGTCACTGGACTGCCCGCCTCGACTTCCTTTCATCCATGAAATCCATGATGTAGACCCCTCTGATTCCTTGGATTTGGCATCCTGGAAATGTGCAGGGCTGGAGAGTGGAGTTGAGAACTCCTCTGCTGGCTGAAGCTCCTCAAATTTCGTAAAAGTTACAAGCACCCGGATAGTGGGGACTATCGGGATAGCAACCTAAGTAGCACCAGAGATTAGTATCATTAAAAGCAGAAGCCTTTATGAAGACCAAACATGGATGCTGATTGCTGAACATCCCATAACAAAAAGAGACAGTGACACAGACATGCAGAAATCAGGCACAATATTACTGTATCAGCACTAAGTTTGATTTATTTAGATTTTATATTTTGCCATAAGCTAACCAGACTGACATTGACCAAGGTATAAATAATCTATGATAAGGTCTAAGTGTGATAATCATCAAATTTTCTCTGCCAAGTGCCAACTAGAAAGAACTCTCATAAAGCAAAGAAAAACTGGAGAAACCTGGAGAGGGGAAAAACGAAAACTGGAGAAACCCCTCTAAGTTTATTGTGCTATCCAAAAAATAGCAGCAAATCCTGCCTTTGCACATGAAACAGTCTAGTATCATTTCACAGTAGCTTTACTTAGTTTAAAATAACATAACAGTAACAGAAGTATCATGTGATGATTACCAGTTATACGAGACACTTGCGATCTAATCACACACACATGTCAGTACAAGAATGACCATACTAAGAGAACCATGGACAGACCCATGACAGGCAGAATCTCATGGAAGTTGTAAAACCTCAACTTAGAAAATTCAAACATTCATCCTGTATGTTTATACTATTAAATAAAATCTTAGCTCACTTTTAGCCCATAAAAGCAGATACAGGTAATATGAGCACATTGTACTGCCAGAGTGCAGAGCAATAATGCATAAAGAGTTTACAGTTTAAGGTTATGGTATTTGGATTACCTTGATAGGAAAAGTTCCATAAGGAAGCTTAGTTGTCAAAAGCTCCCTGAGTCTTCTAATAGCCTTAACCTTATTTGCTAAGATGTCAAGTAGCGGCAGAAGTTCATCGGTTTTCAAAGGGAAGTCATGCGTCAGCCACAAGACAGGTCTTAAACCCTTTTTATATTCACTCTCATTCTTAGGCTCACTGACTGCTCCTTTCTTCTTCTTTTTATTGTTTTTATCTTTTCCCTTTTTAGTGTCTCCACTGTCCTCCTTCAGAAACTCAGATGCTAACTTTTGCTGATCACCTGATCTCTGGTTGCTACTTTCAGGGCCAAACTTCGAAACTTTCTTCAAAGATTTGGAATCCTCAGGGTCATCACTGCCGCTCTTCAAATTTTTCTTGTTCCAACCAAACCAGCTCTTCTTCTCTTTAACCACACCATTGGCTTCAGAATTTTCATAAGAAGCTGATGAAACATTTTCTTGACCATCATGGACACCGTGTTCATCATCTTCACATGTACCATCACAATTCCCCATACGCAGTGCAGAATCTAACTGCAGTCTTTCCTCAGCAGTCAATACATCATCATACTCATCGTTCTGTTCACCATTTATCATACTTTCTCCATCCTCCACAGCAAAAAGCTCTTCATCTGTCATAGCACCTGGAACCCGCCTTGACTTAACACTCACCATCACATGAAGCATGTCATAAACTTTTGCCTTCCAATTCCCAACTACCTCAGTCTTCTCCTGGCGCCTCCAATTTAAATGGGGAATAAGCTCAGCTTGAGTAACATCAATACCTGGTCTGTACATGTTTGTCTGAGACATCAAAGCAACTTCATGAGCAACTTCAGATTCTGTTGGTTGTGTACCGGCTCCTTCCAAAGCATTCGTGATTTCCTTCTCCTTATGAGAAAGAGCAATCAAAGAACCAGGTGCCAGTGTTAAATTACTGTCCTCTGAAGTATAGCCCTCTCCAAGGAACAAAAAAGTTTGGTCTGATCGTTGGATCCGTAGGCCATCAAAACCAGCAAGGGTCATGTCAGCACGGAGATTAGAACCTCGCTTCCATATTCGATAAGTATCTGAAGGAGCTATCCGCCCAATAAAAGGAATTACAGAGCTCTCAAAATGAAAAGTTATCTCCATATAAAAATCACGAATACGAGATGCTGAAGCAACAATACGGGGAAGTCTGCGACACCATTTAGCCCAAGCCAGAGGTTGATAGTGCCTTGCGATAATCATGGCAATAGCTTCCTCTCTAGTGCACACAGCTTCTTGGAGAGCACTCCACCCATGCTCATTCTGCAAACTCCAGTCCGCACCGGCAGCCATCAAAATCTCAGCCGATACTGGATCCCTGAGCCGCACTGCGAGGTGAAGAGGGGTCTCCCTACCAGGAACATCACGGCGATCAATAACAGCAGATACCTCATCTGCTCGAAGTTCAGCAGCAAGAGATTCAGCTTCTGTGTTTACCTCACCAGCCTTGGCCTGCCGCGGCAGCGTGGATACAATGCGGCGCAGGGAAGCATGGTCACGCCTGGCAACTGCCATGTGAGCAGGACTGTGTGCATATTTAGTCAAGTCCTCCATTGATCCGCCTCCTACCTCTCTCTTTTCCCTTCTCGCCGCTCCTAGGCTAGTACCATTCGGTATGTCAATCTTGAGTTAGTTAAAACGCAGAAATTGCATAGGCTTCGCTCATACCTTTGCGGTTCAAACACAGCTAATCAATTTTCCATGGTCCCAGTGAAGAGAGAAGGGCTCCAAAATGGGTAATCAGGGTTTATCTGTTGTTCAATTTTGAGCTCCTCCCTGCCAGCCACACAATGAAATAGGAACCTCCTCCACCCACTATTAAGCTGCCAGAGATTACTTCAACTGGCAAATGTTTTTCACTCCAAACTCATTCAAATCAATCTTGGTGTTCCAGTCAAATCAAATCTGCAAGCAAAGCAACCATGACCCTGAACCACCAAACCGAGATTTGTACATAGATTTCTCAAACCCACTATGCAGTTGTTAATTAAAATGTCTCCAATTGCAACAGTTAACTGAGGGATAAATTCAAAATAAAATAAAAAACCTTTTTTTTCTTTGTGAACTTGAATTCAAAACATAAACCCAATTGATGAACTGTGAACAACAACAAAAATGAAAATTTGAGAGGGTAAAGCGAGAGGGAAGGGATTGGGTAAAGTTAATGAGTGGCATGAAATGAAGATCCGTGAGAATTAGTGAAACAAGAATCCAAGAAAGTGGTACCTGCTGCTGAGAAAGAAACAACGAGAGAGATTGATTGTTTGCAGGAAAAGCACAACTCTTTCTCTCTCCAGCTTCTGGTCTCTGGTGCTTAGGGTTCGTTGGTCGTTCAATTTTCCATCCAATTCCCAAATCGAAGTTCTGCTGCTGCTGCACACACTAGAGAGAGAGAGAGAGAGGGGAAAGAAAGAACAAAAGAGAGAGAAAGGAAAGGAAAAGAAAAGAAAGAAAATGGAAAGAAAAATGATCGGACGGTGAGAAAGGAATGGGGAAGATGAGAGAGATCTAAGGGTGAGTCTGCTGTGTGTGGGCATGGACCATTAATTGGTGACACATGACAACACACCTCAAAAGGAAACAAAGCGGAATCGGTTTTGACTCGGTGACTCGGTCCTCAACTCGGGATTAATTCCTACTTGGGCACACTTGCTGTGCTTTTTTTTTTTTTTTTGTGTTTAATTGCTCTTGCAATTTTAACTCGAGTGCGGTAAAAGTTAAATATCTGTTAAAAATGTGACTACTAAGAATTGAGCTCTTACCTTAAAAGTTCAAACAATCATTTTTTACCACTGCAATCGACACCTGTTAAATATGCTTGGTGTGTCTAAGAGTGCGTGACCATTCTTCACTTTTCCTTCCTTTTAGATTTGGTTAGTTGGTTGGTGGTTAAGTCTAGAAATTAACTAACACGCGGTGGAAACACCAATGAGTGTGACTTGACTAGTAGTAGTCGTTCTGGTATGTGGTCAAAAACAAATTAAATTTTAAATATAGTAATAATAAGCCTTGAGGAGAAAGAGACAAACACCAAATTCTCAATCATGGAAAATCTAGTTATGTTCAAGCCTGCCTTAGTCTTTGTATACATCATAACCTCTAATTGCCGACTACTTCAATCATATAATTAATTTTCTCTATATTAAGTGTAATTGACTTATCCTCTAATACCCCTTCAAGTTGGATTCTGGATATCACATCACATGCATCATCTTTTGGTCGGCCTAAATGACCCCTATCTAATATTGAAGATGTAAAGTGAAGTAATTTGTGCAAATTGAGTTGATGAATGCATTGAAAGCAACGATCATATTTGCCTCAATTAACTAGAGATTTTGAATTTGAATCCTGATATGTAGTTGAGTTAAATAATATGTCTGTAATTTCTACCACTGTAATGGTTAACCAATATTGGGTGGGAAAGGTACTTGTGTTCTAAACTAAATTATATGTATGAGTTAGTAGTAATATTTGTCCATGTGTTTGTAAGGTGTTTTGGCAATAGTCCCTAATCGGAAAAAAAAACTTAGGAGTAAGTCCTGCAATTGTGTTCATATTGGTTTAGTCCCTACCGGTACTCCAGCGAGAGTGCTGAGTGGCAGGGAAGGGCTGACGTAGCTTTATCCATGTTATTTTTAATTATATTTTATTTCCACATAAATAATTAAGAATTAAATTAAAATTATTAATTAAAAATGAAAAATTACAAAAATCAATAATCACTAAATTAAACTTTTCATCATCCATCTCCATCATCTTCATCTTCATCTTAATCTTCATCATTTACGTGCATCTTCATGATCCACCTTTATCTTTCACACACTTAATTAAACTCTTCCAACTTTACCCAAAAAGCCATGAACTTCATCATGTTCTTGAGTGTTCATCATGTCCAAAACAAAATTTACCCAACAAAAAATTAAAATTTTCAGAAAAAGAACAAGAAAACAAAATATCCATAACATATACTCTCTCTCCTAAATTAATAACCCAACTAAATCAAAATCACAAAGAACTCAAATTCTATTTTCCTTCATCCCAAAAAAAAACCTTCAACCCCAGATTTGTTTCCCATTTTATTCCCCAAAACCCTAGCTCCCTAATTCAACAAGTTGAGCCCCAGCATTCAACTCAAACGACCTCTTGAAGGCAAGTCAACAACTAGCAAACTGCATAAGCCACCACCCGACCCAAAATGAAGCAAGACCTAGCCTTTCCTACTGTACTGAAGCCAATATCACCGTCGCGATTTTGAGACAGTACCAAGACCGCCGATGTGGCTGCACTCGAACCACCACGCCAGGACCGCTGCTGTAAGACCCTCAAGTTTTGAGTATTTATACTTTGGTCCTTGGATATTTTATAGTTAGGTTTTGGTCCTTTAAGTTTGGATAAATTGTGTTTTAGTCCTTGGACTAGTCAAAAATGAATTGGAATTCCACATTTAAGAGCTTTTAAGGATATCTTGGAATTCAAATTTGAATTGGGGACATGATGGCTTGACTTGGAGGATTATAAGAATAGTTTTGTTAGAGTTTTAACAAGATGAGTTGTGGCTTAGTGGTTGAGGCTTAAGCGTCTGATTGGCATGTCTTGTATTCAAATCCCAGTGAGGTAGGTTTTTATTTTATGCAGATTTTGAGTGTTGTGGCTGAATATTTTGAAGTTGAGACAAGGATATTAATGAGTTAAATGAGGTTGTTAGGAGTTATAAGCTGAATTTGAATGGTAATAAGTGGTGTTAAGAGAGTTTAATGCTTGTCGTGAGTTACAAATGGCTAATAAGGGGGTGTAAAGTGAGTTTATGGCTTGGTCTACGAGTAAATGAGCAATAAAGAGGGTGCATTCTGAATAAGAAGGAGGCTTAGGTCGTGCCACCTCTCCCATCCCGTTGCAACTATTTTTCCTTGAAGCACAGTGGTTGTTTCCTTGTTCTTCCTTCAAGCAAAATTGCTAGAGAAACCTAGAACGGTAGAGCTGAATCCTTTGGAGTGTTGCTGGATTTTGGTGCTTCTTGGAGTCTACTCTCTTTTATTCTTGTGGTGTTCTACCTCTTTCCCTAATCCTCTCTCAAGAACCCTTGAGGTTAGCTTTATCGATAAGTGATCGATCCTTTCTAAATTCTGAGTTTTGGTGATCAACCTCTCGTTCTTTCTAGGGTGTAACTAGTCTTGTTTCTACCTTTGTTTTCCACAAAGCTCGAGGTTCCTTGCATTCTTGGAGGTCTAGGGTCGTGTCATATACCTTCTAGATCAATTTTCTTAATAAGGTCAGAGGACAAGTTCATGCAAAGGAAGAGGAGGTAAGGGTAACTCAGTTCTAGATCGAGTCAGTGGTGTTTTACCTATGATTTTATGTTGGAAACTATTCTGTTTGTTTATGATGATATGTGCTTGGATTTGAGAATTGATGTTAAGACACGTTGATAATGATGATGTTGAGTTGAAGTTGATTATGTTATATTGACAATTGTTGATTCATGATGATGTTGAACATGTTGGCATGGCATCTGCATTTTTTTTTTGGGGCTGAGGCGATGAGATGGGTTTTAGTCCTATGTGATCGTGTCCGAGAGCGATGAGATGGGTTTTAGTCCCATGGGATCGTGGTTAAGGTTGATGAGATGGGTTCTAATCCCATGTGGTCGTGCCTTAACTTGTAGTTGCATTCGAGGACTCATAAGCATGGTTTGTGTTGTTGTTCATGAGGAAATGTGTATATTGTTGAAGGTGTTGTTGTATTTTGAAAATATTATTGCTGTCACTTATGTTAATTTCCCTTCAACATGCTATTTGGTTAATTGTTGTTTGTTTTAAGAGCTAACCCTTTCTGTTTGTGTTTGGGCACTTAACGCCAGAGATAGACAGGGCGATGATCTTTATCACTTGAAGAGCATCAAGGAATCAGAGTGCGCAGTGGAAGCATGGAAGAATCTGAAGAAGACAATTGTTGCTTGATAGAACTTCCGCTGTTTATTTTTGGGCTCGTTTGTTGAGCGTTTATTTTTGTAATAATATTCCTTCATTTCTGCTTCCGCGTATTAATTAATTTTTGTGGGAATATTATTGATTAAATAATATTGAGAATCGTCTTTTCTTTTTAAAACTGAGTTGTTTTCTAAGAGGTTTTAATTTCCGCGATTTTACTATGTAACCTCAACCCAAAATTGGGGCGTTACAACTGCTCCCCCTCCGATCTCCTCCTCGCAGTGGAAAGCGGCGTCGTGCACCGCCTTCACCTTGTATGAAGCTTCCCGATGTCACTCCCCTTTGCACGATCTTCCACTTTCTCCCTCGATTCCGTTCACGATCTCTACCCACTCTCTCTCGACATCTCTCCCCTTTGCACGATCTGCCCTCCATCCTCCTCCGCTCCAACCACGAAACCAATAGTGACCCTCTTCACCGGGGGTGAAACACCTGTAGAACCCAAATTTGAGATAAGCATATTACCCATGGTATATTTCTTTTGGTTGCCAACAACAGCGGGAACAAGAGTCTTGCGGTCTTGCAGCTGCCAACAACGCAGAATAGAAGTAGAAACCACGTCGATGAAGGACGCCGGTAGAAATGACACCGGCAGAAACCACGTCGATGATGAAAGGAGAGAACCAGAGCAGAAAAGGCAGGAACACGACGATGTTGTGGCCGTACTACAACAGGATCAGAAACAGACGACGACGAGGAAGTAGCAGGACAACGACGGTGGCATTGAGTCTACACACCGTCGTTGAGAGAGAGCCAGGCCACGGTGTGGCTGAAGGTGCAGCAGAAAGAGGACGAACAAGGGACGTCCTGTTGGAGATGAAGAAGCAGCCGTCGAAATTAGAAGGAGCAACCACTGACGCCAGAGATCAAGGGCATGGAATTTGATGGAAGCCCGAGCAGAGCAGAGGGACCCATCTTTTCAAAAAAAGTTGGGGATGGTGTTATTGGGTTGCTGGGTTGGGGTTAATGTTGGAGATGCAAGAGAGGAGAGAAATTGGATTTGGAAAGGTGAGGAAAAATTGTATTAAATTAATTTAGAATTTCAGATTAAGTTTAGTTGATTTAGAATTAGATTCATGATTAAGGATTTTTATTTTTAATTAATAATTTTAATTTAATTTAATTCTTAATTATTTATGTGGAAAGAAATTTTAATCAAAAATGATATGGATAAAGTCACGCCAGCCCTCCCCTACTACTTAGCACCCTTCCGCTTTCCGGCTGGAACTAATACCAATATAAACACAATCGCAGGAACTTATTCATAAGTTTTTTCCGACTATAGACTGATGTCAAAACGCCTTACAAACATTACAAACACAGGGATCGATATTCCTACTAACCTATAAGTAATAATTAGAGCTTGGAACTGACTCAATTATAACAAGTGAATGTAATGAATGAATGGGAAAATTAAAGAAATTTTTTTCCTAACTGCAGTAACAACAAACGTTAAACATAATAACATCAATCGAGTATGGAAGTTATGATCACTTACATGGAAGCAAGACTCACTCCTAATTACTGGCTTCACAAGGGTCCATCATGAACCATAATGCATGCGTATGTTGAAATACTTGTTGCAATAAAACTTGAAGTAATCAGTGGCATGTAGTATTGTCCTTATTTTTGTAAGACAGGTATCAAAATACTCCATATGTTAACTTTGAGAGATAGTATAAGTAATTAAGCTAGTTTTAAGAAATTGTTATCTAATTTACTAAATAAAAGTGACTTCTTTGTGTAAACTTTATAAAATATTAATTAACCTAATAGATAAAATACTTTGCAATCAAAGATAATGGCTTGAATGTTGCAAATTTTACTTTTTTGTCAACAAATGTTACAAGGTTAAGTAGCGTGGAGCTTTGACAAAAATAAAATAAAATTGGGGAGCAATAGGTTTTTTTTTTTGCCAATGGAGCGACAAGTTTTGGAGGCAATAAAGGCCAAACATATAAATGTGGCCCATAATTTTGGATGGGTTGATGCGCATTGGGTTGGGTTAATTTATTGGACCATATTAAATTTTCTGGGTGAAATTGGCAAGACAGAGAGAGGAGAGAAAAAAAAGAGTTAAATATGTTTTTGTCCATGTACTTTCAGCGAAAATTAGTTTTTGTCCCTCGCCAGCGTAAAGGTGGGTGTGTCCCCTTGAATTATCATCTTCGCGTTTGTTTTGGTCCCTCCAGTTGACCACCGTGACCAAGTATCACGGCCAGCCTACGTGGTCTTTGCCACATCATTTAATGAAGTTGATGTGATTTTTTTTCTTTTTCTATTTTCACTAATTAATAATAAATGAAAATTAGGTTGATAAAAAAAAGAACAGAGCAAATCAAAAATCTCTTCATCTTCATTCCATCTTAACCTCCATCAATCTTCATCCTCATCTTCTTCTCCATCCTCTCTTCTTCTTCATCATCCATCTTCATTCTTCATCACCCAATCCCAACCATGCCGCGCCGCCACCTCAACCACACTGCCACCACAACCACTGAAACACTCCAAACCCTCTTCGAATTAGATCTTTGCGAACCGAGCGCATCTGGGGTTGCAGCAGATCTTTGCTAATCAGACGGATCTGTGTTTGCGGTGGCTCCGATGAGTTGTGAATTGTCACTGTCTCCCTCCACCATCTTTGAATCTCTCAGATCTCTTTCTCTTCCTCTTCTCTCGATCTCGTCTGTTCTGTGGTGGGGGTGGAGGTTTATGGGTTGCTGGGTTTGCTGGGGTTGGGGACTGGGTTTTTTAGGGGCTAGGGTTGGGGGTGGTGCGCGTTCGTCTTCCTCTCTTCCTCGCCATCATATTCATCTTCCTTCTTTTACCGGTTACTGCGTTCAATTAGGGGTTTTGGGTTTTCCCCAATCGTGTCTTTCTTCCTTTCTTTTTGGGTTTGGGGGCGCAATTTTCGCAAGGGTTAGGGATTTCTTTGATTCTGCAAGTGTGTTCTCATCTGTGTCGTGGTCATAACATAACCCACGAAAGACGATGTATGACGATGACATGGTTGTTTTGGGGTTGTTCTCAAGTGTGTTTTGCAAGTGTGTTCTCATTTGAAGGTGCTACGATGAGGTTGTTCTACAAATGTGTTCTCCAATTGGGTTTGGGGATTTGTTCTGAAAAATTATGGATTTGTTAAAAAGATGATGTATGATGATGATGTAGATGAAGAGAGGAAGAAGAAGAAACGATGAAGATGGATAATGGGTGATTTTGTTTCATTTATTTTTTTGTTTTATTTTAATTAATAATTTTTTATTTTAAAAGGAAAAAAAGAAATTATTTATAATCTGAAATTGAAATAAAATAAAATAAAAAGAAAAAAATTCTACACCAGCTTCATTAAATGACGTGGTAGAGGCAACGTAGGCTGGCCGTGACACTTGGCCACAGTGGTCAACCAGAGGGACCAAAACCAACGCGAAGGTGGTAGTTCAAGGGGGCATACCCATCTTTATGCTGACGAGGGACGAAAACTAATTTTCGCTGAAAATAGAGGGACGAAAAACATATTTAACTCAAAAAAATATGACGAGTGAATGGTTTGTTCAAGTACACATATTTGATTTTTCTAACTTTTCAAGTTAAAATCTTGTGTATGAAAAAAAAACTATATCAATCATAATGTGAATATTCTTAGCTCCTATATAATTGTATCCCTTGGAGGAGGCTTGTGTTAAACAAAATATTTACCCGCACAAACAACTTTAAAACAAGAATAAGTTCAAAAGGCTTCTTTTAGGACTCCACAATTAAATTCACAAGTTAGCTCATAGATAAATATTACATATAAACTAAAGAGAAATTAGTTTTCGGATGTATAGAAAAAACCAAAAAAAAATTAAGAAATTTAGATCACGAACCATGTTTATATTAGTGTGTGTTTGGTTGCAATTCTCAAACGTTCATCTGAGCCTCAAACGCGGATTTCCATTGTTTTGATCCGGGTCTAGTAGAATCAACCCACGGTAGCTTCTCCATTAGGCTGATCCAATTTTGTGTAATACGTAAATTCAGTTACGAAAATCAATTCTAGGTAAATGTATTCAAACATAAATCATGTATTTAAACTCACGTTTCCAGACTCAAATCTAGCCAAATCTAATTTTAGCCAGATTCAATTTTGTTAACGCTTGTCTAAATACACTCTTAGTTCGCTTTACAACCAGAAACGACTTCAAGTCATTAATAATTTAGGGGAGTTGGTTCCACCACCATCCCATTGGTTCTTCCACCATCACCCAATTTTATTAATACCGAAAATACCTCTAAATTAAATATATAAAAACTACAAAAAAAGCTAAATTGTCCAAAAAAAAATGCAATTCTTCTTCTTATCTTCTTCTCTGATTCTCCTCCCTTTCTCCTCTCAACACACTCAACCTGTAATATTCATTTCTCATCTCTCAAGCTGAACCTGCAACCCACCCTTCTTCTTCTTCAACAAAAGTTTTGCACTTGCTTGTAGTTGTTGTGGGTGTTCTCGATATTAAGTTTTAAGTTTGTCGCGATCTGAAAAAAATTACACTTGTAAGTGCAAATTTTCCTCTTATTTCGCACTTACAAGTGCGATATTATATATTATTATTTTTATAAATAAAACAAGGTGTGTCACACCTATAAGTGCAAATTTATAGGTCTGGTCGCACGTATAGATGCGACACACCTTGTTTTGTTTTTTTTTTTTAAATTAATATATACTATCGCACTTGTAAGTGCGAAATAAGAGGAAAATTCGCACTTACAAGTGCAATTTTTTTTCAGATCGCGAAAAACTTAAAAATTAGCTGCATGCCCCATATATCATCATCCTTATCTCTCGAGGATTTTTGACAAATTAGAATGAAGAGATATCTCCCTTCGACCAATCAGAATTAAGTAGAATTGGTCACACCCTCTCTCCTCATCAACAACTGGACCCCACCACCTCACCAACACTCAATTCATACCACACTCCTTCTTTCTCCACATTCACCCACTTCCCTCCCTCTCTCTTCCTTATCGTTGTTCTTTCTTCTTCCCCTCCCCCATTTTTATTTCTTCTTCTTCCTCCTATAAGTGTGAATTTATAGGGCTAGTCGCACTTATAGGTGCGACACACCTTGTTATATATATATATATATATATATATATATATATATATATATATATATATATAATATACTATCGCACTTACAAGTGCAATTTTTTTTCAAATCACGAAAAACTTAAAAAAATATGACGTTAAATACGGGGGTTGGAAAATGTGATGGGTGGGATGGAGAAGAAGATGGGTGAGGTTGGATGAAGATAGTTATGAGAGAAGGTTATGGTTTTATGGAGAAAAGAAAGATGATGGTGGTTGTGAAGATGAATAATGAAAGAGGATGAAGGTGAGAATGATGATAAGGAAAGGAAAGCGGATAGTGGTAAAGGATAGGTAGTGATGAAGTAAGGATGATGGTGGTAATAGATATATAGGGAATAAAATTTATTTTTAAAAATAAAATGATAATTAAACCATTATTGAGAGTGGTGGCAGAACCAATAATAAAAATAGTGGTGGATCCAATTCCCATAATTTAACTCGCAGTAAAGGTTTTCATTAAACCATAGCCAGAACAGAACCCAATCAATGTAATACCGTAGAAGAGGTACATGATGATAAAGATTGAAATAACTGGAGATACAAATGAAGTAAAGCGTTACAAATGATTGAGTAATCCTTTACTGCACCATTGAATGTTGATATTCATAGTCTTGATATGCAATGGTATCCGTTAGATATACTAAGACTAGAGAAATCTGAACGTTATGATATGCATTTAGTGCATTGGGAAGTAACCTTGTTGCATAATGACGTTGTCATTAAAAAGATTTTCTTACCTAAAAGGTTTAGTGTTACAAGCTATTTTTCACTTTCAGATAAATAAAGAGCAGTAACTAGTAGTAGTAGAAGTAGAAGCAGCTAAAAGCCTAAAACAACTGTATATGATCATGTTCTTTCCTCGTACAATGGAAGGATTTTAGAATTGGAGAAATAAGTGGGCATGTAGCTCTGTCCTTTTTATTTAAGACATATCATAAGCAATTGTGTTCGACCTGCGAAAATTCATATCGATTGAGCTAGTTCTTTTAATAAAAGTTTTTTTATCTATAAAACTTAAATGTGAGATACTACTTTAGGAGAATCAAACATATATTATTAAAATTAATTACACGTTAATTAGTATATGGAGCAATCTTTTTAAGTTTTGAAAAATACTTTCAGATTTGGCTTAAATATATTTTGAGTCCCTGCAAAATACGTTGTATTGTTTTTCATCCCTAAATTTGTTTTCTTCTTGTTTTTAGTCCTCCGAAAATTACATGTGTTGTTTTTAGTTCAACTAGTTGTTTTTCCATCCATTCAAATTTGAGTTTTTACAATTTGAGAAAAATCTGAGATGGTTGTACCTGATTTCACTGCTTGTAAAGTAGATCTAAATGCGTCTGAGAGTGTTTTTAGATCTGAATTGGGTGGAAAAACAACTACCAAGGACTAAAAACAAAATATATAATTTTCACATGCAATTTTTTTTTTCAAAAAATGAAAAACAAAAACAACATATTTTACACGGACTAAAAATGTATTTAAGCCTTCATTTTTTTATTCCTTTCTTTTATTCCAACATAACACTTTTTGATCCAAATATTTTATTCCGTATATGTCTTAACGTTTTTTTTGTTACATAAGGAAATAAAGACAAAAAAAAGCGACTAGACTACTGCATCTTTTCACAGAAGTGGAATCACAGAGGACGGAGGCTCCTTCCAAACACGCATCGGACACTCTGAATAAGAAGCTTGTCTTGCCAACGCATCCGCCACCGCATTTCGATCATGTGAAACATAGGAGAATTGAACATTCCAGTCCCCAACCAACATAGCTCCAATAGAATCAACAGTATCTCGTTGCCAAAAGCATCGGGCATGAGTTGAGATTCCTCTAATTACAAATTCATTTTCACGGAAAAAAGTAAAATTATTTATGAAGTGATAAAATAAGGGTTTTATTAAATTATTTAAGTTAACAAGTTATAACTAATTTATCACTATATTTTTAAATGTGTAGGTTGCTAACTTACTCTTTCTAAAAAACAAGTGAAACTTTTAGTAAACTCCATAAATAATTGGGGTTTATCATATATGACCAAGATGGTTTATGCACCGCTAACGGGTTGTCGAGCATTTGATAAACTCACACTATTCATTTCGAGTACGACTTGTCCCGTGGACACACGACCAATCCAACCCATAGAATGTCATTGTTAAAGTGTGAAAATGTCATTGTTTTTAGGGTTAAATATGTTTTTGGTCCCTGAACTATGAACGAGATTTGGTTTTAGTCCCTCGCCGATGTAAAAGTGGACTTTAGTCCCCAAACTATAAGAAAATGCTGGTTTTCGTCCCTGTCGGCAGGATGGTCAACGTTGGAGTGCTTATTTGTCACGGCGGAGCCTATGTGGCACTGCCACATCATTTAATAAGCACACGTGAAAATTTATTTTCTTTTTCATTTAAATTCTAAATTAGATTATTAGTTTATTTTTTCATTTTAAAACAAAAATTTATTAATTAAAATAAAACAACAAATTAAACACGGTTAACCAAAATCAGAATCACCTCCAAATATTCTTCTTCTTCATCCCTCATCTTCTTCATTCTTCCTGGTTCCTCCACCAACCACAACCTCCGCCATACAAACCACATCCAACACTTATCTTCTTTCCTCTGCCAAATACGAGCCAAAACCCATAAACACTGGTCGATCTCGTCTCTAAAATCTTTCCCTATCCCTTTCTCGAGAACCCATAGCCACACTCGTCTCTGAAACATCTCTCGTCTCTGGTTGTGGCTTTTATCCAACGTTTCTACACGAAGCTCGAGTCTCATCAAATTTGATAACTGAGTTGGGATTTCTGGATCTGGGTTTCATATCTGGGTCTTCTAGGTTTCATTGCAGATCTAGGGTTACGGTGGGGGTGGGGGGTTGCGGCGGCTGGGAGAAGAAGGAGGACGGGGGTTGCAAATCCCCTTTGATTCGTGGCTGGGGAAGAGAGGGAGCGGAGTGATGGTGACCTTTGGCTCGATGGTGTTTTGCGATATGGAATGGGAGTGCTGGGTATGGTGGTTCTTGATGTTGTAAGGCCAAGATCATGGTGGTTTGTTAAGGTGTGGCTATGGAGGGTGGAAAAGGACTTACGACATGGTGGGGGCCAGAGTGGTTTGGTTCGGCTGAAACAGGGTTCTAAGCGAAGAAGATGTCGTTGAAAATTCCCCCCTTGAAGATGAAGATGTCGTTGATACCTTGATGTTGTTGGTATTGCTGGGTTCTGTAAAATTACAATTGTGGTTGTTGCCGGTTCAAAGAAAATCCAATCCCATTGATTTTTCAATCATTATGTATTTTTTCTTTCTCTTAGTTCGATTGTTGTTATCTCACTGGGTTTCCTATTCCATTGAGATTTGTTAAAACACTGGCGACCCATTTTTTCAAGGTGGCGGTTGTAAATTTGGGTTATTTTGGATCTGCTTCTGGCGTTGTTGGATTTGTTGGTTGTTGTTGGAGGATGACGGTGGTGAAGGGTTGTTGTTTGAAGAAGAAGAAGGAGGAGGAGGATAAAGAAGGTTAAAGATGAGGATGATGATGAAGAACATAAGAAGATGTTGATGAAGATGATGTTGATAATAATATAAAGGATGCAATTAATGAAGATTATGTTTGTTAAAAAAATTAATTATTAGTTTCTGCTTTTTTATTTTAATTAACAATTTTAATTTTCTAATAATTAATAATTTAATTTAGAATTAAACAAAAATTAAGGAAAAAGAAAAAAAAATTCCAAGTTGGCTTCATTAAATGATGTGGCTATGCCATGTAGGCTCCGCCGTGACACATAGACACGACGGCAGGGACGAAAACCAATAATTTCTCATAATTTAGGGACTAAACTCAACCTTTACACCGGCAAGGGACGAAAACCAAATCTCGCTCATAGTTCAGGGACCAAAAATATATCTAACCCTTGTTTTTATTATCAATTTGTTTTTACAGCTTGAACAATCCATTTTCTCAAAATAAGTTCTCAACAAAAGAATGAGAATTTGTTGAGAATAAAACGCAGCGTTTCTTTAACAATAAAAAGTTTAACCTATTTAATGCCAAATCTTCCTCCTCCATTCTTTCTTTCCAAGCCGCCGAATCTCTGTCTCTCTGTCTCTCTCGCTCGCTCTCTCTGAAAACAACGCCTCTTCCCTTTTCATTCTTCTTTTTTATTCACCAAACCTACACCGAATCTCACAATAAACTACATCGATCTTGAGGAGGAGCGTTGTCATTCAAGTGGAAAGGTCTTGGGATGATTTTTTAGAATTAGGGTTTATGCCCTAAGGAAAACGTTATCTCTTGAGGTTGCTCGTTTGATTTTATTCAGGTATACTCACAACCCAGAATTTAAAGATCGGTGTTATAGTGTATGTTAGACTTGCGTAGATTTATTATTAGGATTTTGGGCAAATATTTGGGGATTTCGTTGTAATAAAAGTCAGATCTTGATAAATTTCTTCCACAAAAAACCCGATCTGCACATGCGATTGAAATTGAAGTGTGAAAATGTTGTTTTTATTGTAAATTTTATTTTAGATCTATGATAAATCTAGTTTATTCAATTAAGTTCTCAATAAATGAATGAGAGTTTGATGAGAATGAAACACACCGCTTAAAAACCGTTTAGACAACATCGATCTTGAGGGAAAACATTGTGTTTCAAGTGGAAAGGTCCAGGGTTAATTTTCAAAACTAGGGTTTATGTCCTAAGAAAAAGGTTATCCTTTGAGGTGACTCATTTGATTTATTCAGGTATACTCACAACCCAGAATTTAAAGATCGGTGTTAGAGTGTATGTTAGACTTTGCGTAAATTTTTTATTAGAATTTTGAGCAAATATTTGGGGATTTCGGTGTAATAAAAGTCAAATCTTGATAAATTTCTTCCACAAAAAACCCGATTTGCACATGCGATTGAAATTGAAGTGTGAAAATGTTGTTTTTATTGTAAATTTTATTTTAGATCTCCGATAAATGAATGAGAGTTTGATGAGAATGAAACACACCGCTTAAAAACCGTTTAGACAACATCGATCTTGAGGGGAAGCATTGTGTTTCAAGTGGAAAGGTCCAGGGTTAATTTTCAAAACTAGGGTTTATGTCCTAACAAAAATGTTATTCCTTGAGGTGACTCATTTGATTTATTCAGTATACTCACAACCCATAAATTTAAATATTAATGTTACAATGTATGTTAGCCTTGAGTTAATTTGTTTTTAGGGTTTTGGGTACATATTTGGGGATTTCATGGTTGTCCATGACTTGTATGGTATTATATGACAATTTCAAAGAGTTTGAAATGAATTGTGGGTGATCACGGATTAGATTTATCATCAGCTACTAGTTGGTTTGAGTATCTTGGAGTTATTAAAAGCAGTCTTGTTGATTCATTATCATTGTAAGTGGTTTATGTTCATTATGACATATTTCTAATTATTCTATACCTATTATTTTAATTATATTATTGTAATTATGAATTGTCTATTTATTTGGGGAAATATGCTACATATGACTATCATTCTTGAGTTTTTTTTTCAAAGTTGTGAATCTTATTTAATTGATTTTGAGCATATTTGAGATCTGATATGAGTAAAAAATTTACAATGGTTGAATTAGAAAATTAAAATATGAAATTGTGAACTTTGTTTGGAAATAGTTTGATGATATTGAAAGATTGAGCTGAGACTTGATACATTTGATTATCAATTTGAAAGAATGTTTTGGAGATCCATGTAAAGGCCCTATAGTAGTTAGCATGAGTAATGATCTAAGCATGCTTAATTATTTGATTGTGGATGGAGAGAGTTATCTGTGACATGAAACAACTAGCTCACAAAAAAGGCTACCAATTAGATGTAGTTGGCCTCAATGGTGAGGTATACCATATGATATGAGAGATGAAATGATTATCTATTAAATGAAGTCGTTTCTAGAGAAAAATCATTTCTTATGAGGAAATAACTATTAGCAAGATGAAACCGCCTCATGTGTGACCATAATATCTTAAATTTCTGAATTTTCATGTTTTTATGATTATTCATGTGATATTATCAAAACGTCATTTATTTGAAATGGTTATTTGTAAGTTGTGAGATTATGCCACACTCATCATTAAAAAAACTTGAACTAATTTTTTTGATATTCTAATTTGTTTATAAGGCTTTGATAGTGGAAAATTTGTGTATGTTATGATTACCCTTTATACCCCAAGTAAATATTTTTGGTTAACTCCTTTCGTTATTTTTTGATTAGGAAAATGGCTATTGGAACGACAAGTCCAATGACGATGGAAGCACGACGTCAGCGATTGGTAAGAAACTTTAGACCAAAACCCTTTGACCTATATTTATTTCCTTGAGGTTCACGCAATAACTGCAAATTAAACATAGAATCGTAATCATAATTAAGATTGTGATATTTTCCCTTCCTTCTTTCAGGTGAAGAAACTGACACAACTCACAATCACAATGGCCGACAAAAACGCCAAGGGAAAGTCTAGCGTACCACAAGACTCCGAGGAGGAGGAAGTGTGTTTTTACTGCAAGGATGGTGGAAACGTTGTTATTTGTGATTACGAGTCAGTCTCTTCTTTCTTTCTGTC
The DNA here is from genome assembly GCA_030819835.1 of Acmispon strigosus. Taxonomy (NCBI): domain Eukaryota; kingdom Viridiplantae; phylum Streptophyta; class Magnoliopsida; order Fabales; family Fabaceae; genus Acmispon; species Acmispon strigosus. The sequence goes on along the minus strand of JAUAMA010000004.1, from coordinate 55,359,441 downwards.
TTTCCTTTTCACTGTAAAATTGCAATCTTTATCAGTATCAAATTTCTTTCTTTCTGTTTCAGGGATTGTGGAAAGGTTTATCACCCTGAATGTGTTGATAAGGACGATTCTTACTTTGATAAAGTAGAATCCTGGATTTGTGGTAAGCGTTTGGATTTATTGATAATATGTTATTTGTTACCTGCATGCAATGTATCACTTCAATCCTGGTTTTTTTTTGGCTTGTACCATTGGTATTGAAGTCTTTATGCCCCAAAACCCTGTCTCATCCTCTACTCTGTCCGGCCAATAAAATTTTAACATGTCAATTAAGAATCGGGGCATGTTTGTAATAGCTCCAGTCATAAGCTTTTTTTTATTATGACAAGATTGTATTTGTGGGACGAGAAATTGGGACACCATTTCGAGACAGATGATATTGATCCGTGCCATTAGCTGTGTTTGAGAGAGCTTATGTAAACAGCTTATGACCTACCTATAAGCTGTTTTGAGCTTATTTTCATAATTTGTTTAGAATAGCTTATGAAAAATAGCTTATGCAAACTGTTTTTCCAAACATACCCATATGTCTGAAATATGCAAATTCAACCCCATATGTGAGATCAAGTGATAAGGATACAAAAGTAACATGTTTAGCATGCAATCTGAACTCATATCTTTGCTCTATCATATGGGGGGATGATGTGTTTTCTACACTTTAGGTCTCCTTTACTGAAATTTCTGAAACTTTAGAGTATGGATTCTCTTGTGGGGAGAGATGAACTATCTTGTGATGTTTATGCTGCTTTCTATGTGTTTTCAGGCAGGCATTCTTGTTCCGTGTGCAAAAAAACCCCAGAGTTTTATTGCCTTGGCTGTCAAACTGCTATATGCAGAAAGTGCTTTGCTGACTCAGAATTCACTTTTCTTAAAGGGGTAAATGGGCTTTGCTTGGATTGTTTCGAGCTAGTCGAGATTATAGAACTAAATTTGGACCATGACTCAGACGGGGTAAGTGTGTGATAACTTGGATATGTAGAATATTTACCAAATTTACTTTGAATGATGTTGATTTCAGAATTGCTTTATTACTTGTTCTACCTTTGCGGCACACTTACTTTAACAAGAAATGTTACAATAAAGAATATACAGGGCATGTTTTGAAATCCTTCTACAATTGATTCTAAAGCTAAAATCAATTCTGAGAAAAAAACTTATGTGAGTAGCTTTTGCGTGTCAGAATTGATTCTGAGGAAAAATAATCGGATCCAAACATGCTAGTAGTAGTGTCACACTATTATTGTCGACTAATAGATTGGTTGAAAAAATAATAACAAGAAAACCACAAGCAACAATTGTGCAAAGACAGAAAATTGTGTGGCATTATCATTTATAGTTTTCCTCTGTTTTGTAGAAGCTAAAATCTATTCAATTTCTAGATGTAAAAATAATGTGAAACTACAGCATTTTGGATTGTAGATGTTGAAAGCCTAGACTGCTTGATGCTTGTTGTCAAAAGAAAAAAAGTGGCTAGGCAGGTCTTGATGCTACTCATGAATATTGAACTAATCTTAATGTGACAAAATTGAAAAGTTCATTTGGTTTTTTGGTTGGAACAACTAAAGGGATACAATCAGATTGGTAGTGGTAGTAGCAGTAGTAGTAGTAGTATGAGTCACATTATACCTTCGTTCCTTAGCTCTTTTTAATCTTCATGTTTGACTTATTTTTAAAGACAGATGATCTCTACATTGACCTTAGAAACTTGTTTATTCTATGCAGAACAAAATAAACTTGGATGACAAAGAAACGTATGAATATTTTTTCAAGTACTACTGGGAAGGTGTGAAGGCAAAAGAAGGATTCCCTAGTGGTGGTGTCTCTTCTGCACAGCCCAACTATAGCATGAACATAAGTTCTCTCTGGGGTGAAGGTGAAGAAGAAAAACAAAATGACTCCAGGTCATCGGATAGTAATCGAGATCACACCGCTAGCAATACGCCCACCAAAAGGAAGAGGCACAATGATGGAAAGAGCAAAAGTTTACTGCTTGATAGAAATTGTAGTGAAGGTGAAGAAGAAACACAAAAAGACTTGAGGTCATTGGATAGTACTGGAGATCACACCAATAACCAAACGCCCACCCTACCGAAGATTTACACTTATAGACAGCAGAAAAGTTTACTGCTTGGTAGAAATTGTAGTCAAGGTGAAGAAGAAACGCAAAACGACTCAAGGTCATCAGATAGTGATGGAGATGACACCGGAAAGAATAAGCCCACCAAACGGACGTACAATTCTAGAAAGAGAAAAAGTTTTCTGCTTAATAGAAATTGTAGTGAAGGTGAAGAAGAAAAACAAAATGACTTGAGACCATCGGATAATAATGGAGATCATACAGGTGAGATTAAGCCGGCTGAACAGAAGAGTAACAATGCAGTGGAGTTCGCAGGATGGGGATCAAAACCACTGGTTAGCTTCCTTGAATCAATTGGGAGATACGAAACACAGCCAATGTCACAGTGGGCTATAAAAAGTATCATATATAAGTACATTAAGGAGAAAAATCTTCAAGACCCTGAAGACAGTGGGAAATTTTTCCCTGATGAAAAATTGCTACCTATATTCAGAAAGAAGGTTATGTCAAAAGATCTGGTGCTTACTACAGTGGAAAAACAGATTGTTGAAAATGTGGATGATTCGGCTAGGAAGAAAAAGGATGATCAAAATGATAATAGTTCTAAGGACAAAAATCATAGTGATCCGACGGCGGGCACAGAAAGCAGATTGTCAGGCTTGATAGGGAAACCCCTTTTGAAGAAAGGAGATTCATATATGAAAAGTAGCTGCTTTGCATTAGTTAATTCCAGGAACATAAAACTTGTCTACCTCAAACAGAGTTTGGTGCTGGAGTTATCGAAACAGCATGAAAGTTTCAAGGGTAAGGTTGTTGGAACGTTCGTTAGAGCCAAAATGGATTCCGATGATCATAAGCCAATGAAGTCTTACAATCTTGTGCGAGTTCTAGGTAAGAAATTACAGGCTATGAATATCAATGTAGGTCTATGAATCTTAAGTGAATGATTATTTATATTGTTTTATACTTTTAGGTGTTCTGCACGATGAAATGCATAATGGAATTCTCTTGCAAGTTTCCTTCATGCCTAATGCCATTTCCATTTCTGAGCTATCTGATGAAGACTTCACAGAGGTAAATGTAAATGACTTGCAGTTAAACCATGGAATCAGCTATGGGTATATAGTTTGAAAGACACTATCTTTCTAATTCCTAATTACATTGGAAATTATATGATTATTAAGTTATAATACACACTGTTAAGTCTTTCATTCTCCTAGAATACATATTAATTGTATTATTTACCTTACAGAAAGAATGTGAGGATTTGAAGCAAAAAGTGGAAGCCGGCATGCTTCAAAAGTTGACTGTTGTAAGTTGTTTGATCCATGAAGAAAAAATGTTGTAACTTCTTCTGATGAGAAACTGTCTGAAATAGGAATTAGCAGTCAGTGAAAATTAGTGTGATCTGAAATCAATTTCTACTACATGTTCATGTAGCATTAGTCATTCCTTGACAATATCTTGACTTTAGCACTGAAAATGTGAATTTCTTTAACAGTTTAACTTATATACATAGTGAAAAATCTTAACTGCTTTATTTTCCCCCATTGGTGCTGGCAGGAGGAGCTTCAAGAAAAGGCTCGGAGTCTTCATGAGGATATAACAAAGCATGTATGCATCCTTGACTCTATGCTAGTTAACATCTATCTTTTTTCTCTCTACTGTTGAAAAATTTCAGACTTGTAAAGTAGCATAGATATATTTTCTTGATTCTAGCAATTGAATACTCATATTCTTCCACAAGGGTAAACAAAGGTAAGAGTATATTTCATTATATCATTTTATATTATCTTCTTTCCCACTCCTTTCCATAACTCAAGGTTGTGAAAACCTTCCTACTCAGTCTATAGATTAGTGAAAAATGTTCCAAACTATGGGATTCAGTTTCATTGATCCCACGCTATTACTAACTATCATGTTAGATATATAACACCATTCATGCTCCTTCATTCAACAACTTACCTTTTCTCATGATATGGCCTATGAATAAGTGATCATGGATTTAATCTTTGTCACTCTAGATTGTCTCATCATAGGTAAAGTAAAACAGGACTTGTGCATTATCTTCACACCACTGCTTAAACTTTAAGATGGTTAGGTTATTACATTATTCCACCTTGTTCCCAATTTCCAGCCTGTGACCGCAAAGTCACATGACAGCAACCTTATTGTTGCGCTGAGGCTCGCCTGCCGACACAACCTGAGTACTTAACAAAAGTCATTAATTTGCTCTATTTCAGTTAAACGTTGCCTTTAGCTACAACATTTTACTCGCGGTACACATTCTTCTCCTTACATATAGTCTGTAAGGAAAATTCCAAAAGTTACGATGCAGAACACAGGAAGCGAAAGTTAACCCCGCTGCCTCCTTGATTTCTGTCAAATAACTTTGTTAATTTTAGGGATGGCAAAAAAACCCATACCCGTGGGTACCCGACCCTACCCGACCCGAATTTACGGGTAAAACCCGTTCTATTTGGGTTCGGGTTTTACCCGATTCTGAAAGTACTATTCGGGTTCGGGTTTGGGTATGGTCAAACCCTACCCGAACCCTACCCGAAACCCGATCTCTATATATTAAATTACTAAAATATCTTTTTATATATATATATATATGTATATATATTAGTACTTTAGTAGTGATTACTAGGATTTAATTGTTTCAACTTTCAAGCTTCTGAATATATATATTTATATATATATATATATATATTCATGATCTTGAATATGGAATTTTGAATTGGCTTCTAGAGTCATTTTTTAAATCATTATGAAGATGTTGCTGTTACTGCATTAGTAATTGGGTTCGGGTATGGGTCGGGTTTTCGGGTTTTTTATGGTTTCCTTTTGTTTACCGCGGGTATGATTTCGGGTATGGGGAACCCGAAACCCGACGGGTTCGGGTTCGGGTATGTTTTTCTACCCGAACAGGGTTCGGGTTTGGGTTTGGGTTCGGGTATATGATTTCGGGTTCAGGTTCGGGTATGGTTAAACCCGCACCCGACCCTACCCGTTGCCATCCCTAGTTAATTTTGTCAAGTCAGCACTTGTTGCATTTCTTGCATTTTCCTTCATAATATATAGCAGTGCTGAGTCTGTAATTATTTTGGTTTTATATTTGTTACATTTACATTTTGTAAATCTATCTTATTTTTCTGACCTTCCTCACTGTGTTTCTGCTAGTGGATTGCAACACGCCTGGTGTATCTGCAAAATCAAATTGACCGTGCAAATCTCAGAGGACGAGAAAAACAGAAGAATGCATTGTTAGATGAAAGGGAAAAGCTGACCGAACCAAGTAAACAACAAGCGCTGTTAAAGCGTGTGCCAACAATTTCCCCTGAGCTTATTGATGCAAAATTCAATGATTCTGATGAAGTCTAACTTGAAAGATAGACAGGACCTATGACTCTTCTTGCTGTGTTGTCAGTTTTTTCAGTTAGACTCATGTTAATTAAACTAGTGATGGTGAATTTGTACTTTGTCGTGATTTAAGTTTTTAGTTTTGGGAGATTATGACAGGTTTTATTTTGAGACATAGTTTTTATTTCCTATTTTGACTACCAATAATAATTATGAGACTGTTACCAAATTTTTACTGTGTTTCTTATTTTAAATGTTTTTACAGGATAAACCATGAGGTGTGACATGATAGTTGATCACCTCGTCCTTTAACCATGAGGTCTTTTAACCATGAGGTTAGAGATTTGATATTCATCCATGGAAATGTGCTACATTCTGTGGTTAGTTTCTTGTTACCTAGTTTTATACAACTCAATGATTAAATATAAATTTAATATGTAAAGGTAGATTTTTTTTCAACTTGAAGATATCATTATCAATATCTTACTATTTGTTCGAAGCACTAGCAAGTTTTGTATACAAAACCATCTAGTTTACGTTGTTTGGCTAATTTTGTGACACCTTATGTTCGAGTCAGGTACAACTATTAAGCTAGAGCCTAGCTAGAATAACTGCATAAACTAAACAGTCATCTAGTTTATGCCTTAGGTAAAAAAAAAATTGACACTGAATTAATGTATGGAATTTGTATGGAGCTCAACATTTTGCCTCCCACAATTTGTCAAGAGGCCCATGGTTTTACCTTTTTTAAACTTTGATTAAAGTAATTCTACTTCCCAGAAGTTTCCCTTACCCATACCTTTCATAGAAAAAGATTTCCACACATCGAGATACGTTTAGATATCTTATAAGAAGTGACATAAAACATAAAGGATTCTTTGAGATAAAACAAGGTTTAATTTTACATTTGGTCCCTCATTTATACCCTTTGTGTGAAAGTGGTTCCTAAGAAAAAAACAATGGCACATTTGGTCCCTTCACTTATGTAGTTATACCTCTATTAGTAATTTTGATTTTCCATCCAAACTCTATAAAAAAAAACTAATCGTTTTTGGGTTTTTCAAAAACTTTCTGAAAAACCAAGAAGATGAAGAAGAGGATGAAGCTTTCTAGAAAACATTCAAACAATTGAATTCTTCGCATCCGATTCTATTCTTTTATATGTTTAAACTTTAAATAAAAGAATTTGGATGGAAAACTTGTAGTTTCTGAACTTTTTTTAGCTCACCAATGAGTTTTTTTTTTTTCATTCATAAGAGTTGAACCCCCAAACCACTTACGTAAGAGACGAAACGTTGAAACACTTAGTGTAGTTGTTTATTTAAAGTTTAATTGTTTGGATATTTTTTATTAGCCTATAATAATAATGTTATTTATCATATATTGTCTCAAAAAGAACTAAAGAACTAGCATGGATGGCCTAAATGGTAAGTTTGAATGAAAGGAAAATATAAATATTAGATAAATAGGATAAAATAAATTCAATCATTTTATGAAATTGAAACAATGGATAATTGGCAGCATTTTATTTTATTTCAATTATTTTTCTATAAGTCCACTGTCTTAGTATCAATTAGGTCCTGATACTGATAGTGTGCTTTCAATCAGGTGTTTATCCTGGTTAATGTGTTTGCTTTTGAGTTTTACCCTTGTGGTCTAAGTTCAATGTTTTGGGAATTGGGATATGCATACAATTTCAGGTTCACTAATTAATTCTGATCTTTGAAGGCGTAATCATCAAAGTAAAGAGGAGGATCATTTTGCTTATCAAAGTCAGCCTCTGTTATGAATAATTTGACCAATGTGGCAAAAGAGATATGGAGAGAGATTAGTCTAACAAATCTTGCAGTGGTGTGGTGTTGTTCATTATGCATCATTCCGATGTGTGAAACCACTTTCTTTCATTTTCATTACTTTCACATGCCGACAAACTCCAACACGTGAGTGAGTAGAATTTTTTGGTTTACATCATCTATCACCGATAGCAGTGACTAATTCTCTTAACATATTGATTTAAATCACTGACCTCATGATCAAAGGAAAATGTGAGAAACTACCGAGCCACACGTTGTGGTTACAAGTGAGTGAATTTGACTTAAGGTCCGTTTTAAAACTATCGTTGTTTTAGTTTGTGTCTTTTTTCAAAACTATTGTTGTTTTACAAATTCAAAACATATATCTCATTTTCTTTCGTCATGTCTTCATTTAATATTATATCTTTAATTATCATATCTTATTTCTACCTATCACAATTCTCACTAATTAGTTGATCAATAATTATCATTCCCTCTCTTTAGTCAACTTATAGCATCACCTTAAACAACAATAATTTAATTTTACCAGCCTTGAAAAATACAGATTATTCTGTTGTGTCCTTTAACACATGGGGTTTTGTTGGATTTCTTCATCATTTTGAGTCATTTTTTGTTGTCTTGATATATTTCTTAGTACATTAAAATACTAAAGAGTTATAAATCTTCACAAATGCACATATGATGCCTCAAAGAGAGGGAAGAAAAATGCATTGCATGAATTTAAACTTTGGACTCTTTATTGATATGGTTTAGCTGAAAACCATTGAAGACTGAACATGGTAGCAGCACTTCACCAACATGGTAGCAATTGAGATATGAATAAGTCCATTTTGTCCGTGCCGCATGATTCTTTTGACCTCTATACCCCATAACATGATTATAACTTTACACTTTTAAAGGAAGCCCAAGTTTTGAAGAGAAGCAACCTAGAAGCTCAGTTGAAGTCTACAAAGCAATGGTATAAAACAACTAAAAGTCATTATTGTATCATATAAAACTATTGCAGCAGATTATTCAAATGGCCCATCTCTATATATTATCACCATACTTTCAATTCCAATTATTAAGTAAAAAAGGAAATGTAAAAAAAACCCACAAAAGGATAACACACTAGTGTTTTTATTTTGAAAGGACTTTTCACCACTATAATAATAGAAGAGCCGAAGTTACCTTGAAAGAGCTTAAGCAACACCAAGCTTGTACAGAGAAATAGAGACACATTATTTAATTGGTGTTGTGTGAAGTGATATCAACCATGACGAAGACTCCTTGTTGTGAGAGGATGGGGATGAAGAAGGGACCTTGGACTGCTGAGGAAGATCATATATTGATTTCTCACATTCAAACATATGGCCATGGAAACTGGCGTGCTCTTCCTAAACAAGCAGGTGAGTCCAAATTACATTTCTGAATTTCCTTGAAAATACTCCTATAGTTGGCTCTAAAGTCAAAATTAGTTTTAGAGAGAAGCTTGAAGTATGAGAATTGATTATGAGGAAAGAAAGACTAATCCAGACATGTTATAAACTAGTGAAAACAGATATTTTTTTTAAATAGATGAAACATTCTCTAATGTATGATTATATGATACTATTGTTTATAGGTTTGTTGAGGTGTGGCAAGAGTTGTAGGCTTCGATGGATCAACTACTTGAGGCCAGATATCAAAAGAGGGAAGTTCAGCAAGGAAGAAGAAGATATCATCCTAAAGCTACATGAAGTTCTTGGAAATAGGTGGGTACATATAAAATTAACATATTGACTCTGGTATTTTCTAGCTCTATCTCTATGAGCTCATTTGATCTTTGAATGCAGATCAAACACTTATTAGAGCTTGTCCAGTGCTTTTTTCTGCTAGATAAGTCCCAATAGGTGTTTTTTTAATCTGGAAGTGCATGAGTTCTGGCCTATCATCATGTGACTAGTTATAAAATGTGTTATGGAATTTGATCAAGTAGTTAAAGATTAAATTTAATTCAAGAGTGAACCTTTTGGTGCTCAGATGGTCTACTATTGCCGCGAGATTACCAGGACGAACAGACAATGAAATTAAGAACTTTTGGCATACCCATTTGAAGAAGAAGAAGGTGGAGAGAAGTGAAGTGCACAATGCAAATACCTTGCAAGATGGTTCAGGCGCTCTATTAGCCATGCAACAAGTAGCTGTGGATGCATCAAGTGGTGTTTCCATTGTCAATTATGGTTCTGCCTCAGGGAAGATTCCACCTTGTGATGCTTCAGTGGACAATCATGGTTCTAGTCAGATCAGTGAAGAAATGGAATTTTGGTACAACATATTCATCAAATCAGGGCAGCCATCATGAGGGAATGAATTTTTTTAGCATAGATTGCCTCATATGGTGCCTTTTTTATGTCAATCTTGGTTTCAGCTTTGTGTGTGTATAAAAACTAAGATCAAATTTGTGGGTTTGGCAAATTGGAAGGGTTAAAACAAAGATGAATGGAAAAGTAGTTGTAATGAGACCCATTTGAGTTTGAGTTTGAGTTTGAGTTGAGTGAGGGTTTGAAAATTGATGAGTTCAATTGCATAAGATTAATTTTAATTAAAATGAGTTTAAGTTGAATTAATTTTGTATTCAAATCTTATTTGAAAAAAATTGATATCAGGTAAAGAACGTGAAATGAATATAAATATGCTCTTAGTAAATGAATCTTCAAAACAAAAAGTTAAAAACTGTCAAAGCGTTCACGGTGGGACTCGAACCCACAATCTCCCGCTCCGGAGGCGAGCGCCTTATCCATTAGGCCACGCGAACTTGGCGATAAGATATAAAACAAAGTCAGTATTTATTTTCTACTTTTATTCGAACTTATGGTGCACCTATATGATATTTTTTGGTGTGTAAATAAAGTATAATGACAATAGATTAATTACAACTGGAGGATCTTAATCTGGTTGTGAAGTGTGTCAATAATGATGCCGGTGTTGAATGATTAAGAGTTTCCAAGAGGTGCGGAAATTGTGATGAATTGTACTATATGACAGCAATGGAGATTATTAGGTAATTGTGGAGACAACAATAGTAAAAGGGGTAAAACATTGGTGGTTGGCAACAATGTTAGAGGATGTGAGACGGTGGTCATGGTGGATTTTGTCGGTAGGTGGCAATGGTGCTGAGAAAATTTCATTTTCTTAAATTAAGTTCTCAACAAAAGAATGAGAGTTTGATGAGAATAAAACGCATTTTTCTTTAAGAATGAAAAATTAACCTATTTAGCACCAAATTCTCATTATTTCTTTCCAACTCTTTCTCTCTATATATATGTGTGTGAAAACAATGCCTCTTCCCTTTTCATTCTTCTTTTTTCTTCACCAAACCTACACTGAATTTCACAAAAACTACATTAATATTGAGGGAAAGTGTTGTCTTTCAAGTGGAAAGGTCTTAGAATAATTTTTCAGAACTAGGGCTTATGCTATAAGGAAAACGTTATCTCTTGAGGTTGTTCATTTGATCGTCTTCAAATATACCCACAAACCCATAAATTTAAAGATCGTTGTTTTTAGTGAGAAAATTTATTATTAGAGTTGGGAAAATATTTGAGAATTTCTAGGTAATAAAATTCAAGTCTTGAAAAACCCCAGTCTGCCCATGCAGTTGAAATTGAATAATAAAAAATTAAGTCAAATTTTTTCTTGGATAAAATTACTCTACTTTAACCTACTCAATAATATTTTGATTCTAGCCCTTTAAAAACTAATTAATAAGAAGTTTGTGTGAATGTTGCTTAGTTATACTCCCATGATTAACGATTAAGCCTGGGTTTAGGTAATTGATTTCCAATTTTCAATTGAGTTCTGTTCTCCGTTAGATTGAAAGAGATAAAACGTAAAACCCTACCAAATTCTGGAGCTTCAAATTCAGACATCCATCCATCTCCGATGGCTCTGGCAACCTCAAGCACACTGCACTGCCCTAAATTGAGCTTCTCGCGTAACAACTTCCGTCCCAAACTTCCAACCTCTCTCAGGTTCTTCATCTCTCTCTCTCTCTCTCTCTCTATTCCTATCTCTCTCTCTTTCCATTTCTGAATTGTATCTTCGTTGAATTTGAATTTTCAGGTTTCCCACCAGGACAACATGGAGTGATAGAAAGATTACATGTGCTTCTGCATCTGCATCTGCAGCAGGAAGCTCTAACCCTGACGGTGGTGACTTCAACCCTTACGAGGTCAATTTTGCTCTATTTTCACCTTCATAGTTTTAATTCAAGCCACTCGAGTCGAGTTGAATCGCTCTGTTACGGTACCATCTTGTAGGTTCTAGGCGTAAGCCCTATTGAGAAGTTCGACACGATCAAGGCAACGTATACGAAAAAACGAAAGGAGGCTGAGATGTTCGGGGATGAAGCAACTGCTTCTAGAGTATGTTCATTTTTCTCTCTCTTTTTTTTGGGGGGGGGGATGTTTTTGGTAAATAACAATGTTATTGAATCATGGAACAATCTGTGAAATGGGCGAGGTTGAACAATTGCATTCATGTTTGAAAAGTAAATGTATGAGTCAAGCAATACATGCAGGGCGTGATTATGTTGTAATGTAGACAGTTTAGTTCTAATGAAATTATCTCAAAAGAGCTTATAGGTATATCATAGTATATTTTTATGAGCTTAACCAAATACATGTACTGAATTAAGATAAGCCTAAGTAAAATCCATAAAAGGTCTTCCAAAGTTAAAGTTTGCACTTTGTAATCCCTTCCCATCAAGTTAAGGCTCACACATGCTTATCATCAAGACTAAAATCAAAATCCGCACGTCCTATAGGTAGGAAATGGCTTTCTAGTTTCTACAATTCTATCACATAAAACTTCTGATTATTTCTTTTTTTATGAGGTTGTTAACAATCCAAGTTGTCATATGATTTTCCTCAAAGATTAATGCACTGACACATGTGGTCTTGTTTGTAAATGTATAATCCAGCTGGAAAAGGCATATGACAAAGTCATGATGGCTCAATTGTCTAATCGGAAAAAGGGTGTGACTTTTGGATCATTTAAGGTAAAGTCCTCCCATTTTTTCCCAAATACTTGACCTTAACTTCTTGCTGTTTGTTTGCATCTCTGAATATTTTTTAACTTCTGAACCAAGTGCAGGTTTCGAAGGATATAAAGTATGCTGACAAGCAGCCAATTATACCTTGGGGGCCAAGGTTTGTCATTGCTACTTATGGTTCATGACACGGTAGTTCATTGCTGTATATTGTTGTTTCTTTCATCAGCTTTTGTGAGGGCCCAATAAGTGGAGGATCCAATTGATATTGAGACTTGGACAGGTGTAGTCCAAGCATAGGCCTAAAATAGAGATACCAGAAATCATTTGTATTTAGATTAGTTTCTTTTCTCTTCAAATTTCCTGCTTGTATGGATGAATGACATTTTTTTCTAGTGATATTGTTTTTGCGTTCTGCGTTTCCTTTAAATCTTATTTTGTTTCCCCTCACCACTAATGACTATCGCCCTTAACAGCTACTTCGATATTTTGACATTATTTTGCCGTTTAATGCAATTTCAGGTTTGCTAAATCAAGTAAAAATGATATACGGATCAACTTGGCAATAGCTGCTGTTTTTGTGAGTTATAAATGACGGGTTGATTTTATTTTATTGGAAATATCAATGCCCAGAAACCATATTGGTCTTGTGTCTAATGTCTTATGATGTGTTTTAATCAGAATTGTTTACCATCTGTCTGCAGACAACTTGGGTCTATGTGAAGCGCATAGCTGAATATAAACCGTTGCAGTTTTTAGCCTTTGCTTTTGTTTATAGGCTTTTTGAAAAGTTAAAATCCTTTGAATCTCCTGTAACCCCCAGATATAACGTGAGTTTCACATTCTATTACATCCTATTCTGTTAAATTTGCAAAATCTTTTATTTTGAACCATGTTGAATTATCAGTTGAATAATATAATTCATCAATGCTGTTGGCTACAGGAAGATGGTGAAGATACAGGAGAAGGACTGCGAATGGGAAAACGATTGTTAAGATCACTGGCCTTGGTTTTCGGATGTATAGCCTTTTCATCCTTGGTATGATGATTCATCTATCTCATGGTGCAATTATTGGATCAGTACTTTGATATCATAATATGTGGGCCTCTGTGATCTGTAACAATTAAGAATGATGCTGATATAACAGAATGTATCTGTCTGATATGTTTTTTTTAATATCATAATATGTTGAAACCAAATTATTTATCATCATTATGTTCTGAAAAGATGCATTATCTTTGTTGAATGAACCTCTTATTTGAAGACTATTTTTTAGAAAGAAATTTGTGGTAGCTGATTTTCAGAAATTTGGTTTTTGTACTGTGTTAGACTTCCACCAGGACGTTAGGATCAAACTTGACAAGTTAGTGCTTTTGGGAAATTGGACTTGAGTTACACATCATCAGATCAATGATTGCCAAACTAATTTATATGCTTTAGTTTTTCATTGAAAATCTATTTCAGTTGGTTATTCAATTATTGCATTTGCACTCTATTCATCTTAGTCAAATACGTTATCATTTTTGCAGATTATCATGTCTCACAATTATTTAACTTCCCAAATAATTATTAATATTTGCTGGTGCACTCTATGCAGGGATACACTTTCATTTTGAACATAATTGAGTATGCAGGCGGTTATATTCCTGCTACTCTCTACAACAGTCAGGTATAAATAACCAGTCCTTCAGCTTAAAATGAGATAGAACTGTTCAAAATCCTTGTGAGTAGTTTGGTGCATGTCTTGCAGTTTATTTGTCTTCTGAACGCTAGAAACTTTTTCTATATTCTCTATGTGGGTTTTCTTATCACATGCCATAAAACTCCTCATTTTTCTGTGCAGCAAAGAGTTGAAGGATTATGTTCATGATTAACGATTTTGAACTAGAACTTGGTTACATGAATTTTATTTTTTAATATTTGTGCTGTGAAAGTGTTGTTTGGTTGCTATTTGATTATGATATGCACATGCACAAGCACAACGTTAGTTAGTCAATTGGCTTAGGCTAAGTGGTTAAGTTTCTTAATGTGCATATGAATTCTGGATAAAACAGTTTTGGATCTTGACAAAGTTAACTATTATTCCCTTCGGCCGTCCATAGCGCTATTAAGTTGACAATATCACCTTTGTGGTATCTGCAGGAGTTGATAATCACCACATCATCTGCAGTCATGCTCCATATTTTGGCATCTTATTACAGATAGTGGACATTTCTGGAAGACACAGAAACCATGCAATTTAGTCATCATCGGAATATTGTTTACCTTTTCTTCCTTTTTTAAATATTTTTTTCTTTCTATTGTGAACTGAGTTCTTTCGGTGTTTCACTGAAATTTTGTCAAAAGAGAAATATAGTTTCCCTTTTTTAAACTTCTAATTAAGTAGAAAGTGTTGATTTCAATATTTGTTTATGTTTCACTGTTGTGTTATGATATTTCATTTGAATTACTCGTATCATGGAAAAGTCTCGCCCCTAAGCCGCTTTTCCTAGTTTATTTATTCTATTCAGATTCCCCCTTTTTGAATGTCGTTTGGGGGCTCAACTTCTATGATGTAAAAGGCACCTTTTTTTTTTTGAAGGTAAGTAAAAGGTACCTTATTTGATTATGGATTCTTGCCATAATTTTGTACCTATTCAGTACGAAAAAGATTGAGCAGGTTAAAAATAAGTAGTAATTGTAAAAGGATTAAAATTATCTGCACGGTAAGTGTAAATTTTGTTTACAAAGACACCAAATTGATTTCTGTCAAATTAAAAAATATTTTAATTTAATTAAAATTAAAAATGGATGTAATTGTTTTTCCTACATATCACGTGCAGCACAATTAAGCCCATCGTAAGAACTTATGTTTCATTTATCTTTTTTTTTTAGGTAAAGTTTCATTTATCTTAGTGTACGTCATAATGGATTTTTTTTAGTTTCATTTATCTTAGTGTACGTCATAATGGATTTTTTTTTCTCAATTCAATTTAAATAAAATATGTTGATTATTAAATGTATTTAAAGTAAATTTATCAAATAATATGGACATACAACAGAGTTAATGATAAATAACATAAAATATCATTTCAATTTTTTGAAAAATATTTAATCTGATATAATTATTAACAAATGATTTTGTATAATTAACTAATTTTAATTGTAACAAAAAAAATGATTTTGTATAATTAACTAATTTTAATACTTTAATAGTTTTTTAAATTTTATTATGTTTAAATTAGGGTCATTATCTGTATAAGAAATTTAGCGTCATTAATATCTTATTAGTGTGGTCATTAATGCAAAATTCAAGGTAATTTTACTTATATTATATAAATAAATAATAGATAAAATAAAATATTAGAAGAACGCCACTAACTTTCAATACAATACTCTCTTTTTATACTCTTGCATTTGTTAGGTGAAATTTATGTGAAATCCATTAAATTAGAAACGAGACCCTTAGTTTCAGTGGGCTACACTCGAACTTCAACTAATTAATAAGAAAATATTGAAGATAATGTTAGAAAATAAAAAGAGTGTCAGGGTCTTAATTGTTGCTAAGTAAAAAATATGTCATATATAAAATAATAAATTACTACATTTTTATATAATATTTGAATTTAAATTAAAAAGGAATAAAAATAAATAAATGAGAAAACAGGTCCCCTTCTCAGATAAATTTTTCCAGAGTGGGGGGAAAGATGGGTTTCTGCATTTCATTTCAAAGACCATAAATCAGAGGAGGAGGAGGAGGAGGAGGGTTGCCATTTGCTCCGACCGACTTACTACTACACAATCAAGGCTTTGAGATATTTGTGATCTCATCATCATCTTCTTCGTTTTTTGCGAGCTCAGAAAACTAACCCTAGAACAGAGTGGGTTCAGGAACCCTAACAAACGTGCGAAGATGAGGATTATGATCAAGGGCGGTGTTTGGAAGAACACCGAAGATGAAATCCTGAAAGCTGCTGTTATGAAATATGGTAAAAACCAGTGGGCTCGAATCTCTTCCCTTCTCGTCCGCAAATCTGCAAAGCAGTGCAAGGCTCGTTGGTACGAGTGGCTCGACCCATCCATTAAAAAGGTTCTCTCTTTTTTCCCGATTCTGTGTTTTTTTTTACTTTGCTTGCTTCTTTGAAGCGTCTGGGTATGCTAGCATCTGTGATAATTGAAAGAGAATTGAATTTAGGAACAATTTGATTAACTGGGTGTGTTAGCATCTTTGGTAATTGAAAGAGAATTGAATTTAGGAATAATTTGATTAGTTTTTATTTTATGTAGACTGAGTGGACTAGAGAAGAGGATGAGAAGCTGCTGCATCTTGCTAAGCTTATGCCCACTCAGTGGAGAACAATTGCTCCAATCGTTGGCCGTACCCCTTCCCAGTGCCTTGAACGGTACGAGAAACTGCTTGATGCTGCATGTGTGAAGGATGATAACTATGAGCCTGGTGACGACCCCCGGAAACTGCGTCCTGGGGAAATTGATCCGAATCCTGAATCAAAGCCTGCACGCCCTGACCCTGTTGATATGGATGAGGATGAGAAGGAGATGCTTTCTGAAGCACGAGCTCGGTTAGCAAACACTAAAGGGAAGAAGGCCAAAAGGAAAGCCAGGGAGAAACAGCTCGAGGAAGCCAGGAGGCTTGCTTCTTTGCAGAAAAAGAGAGAACTGAAGGCTGCGGGAATTGATATCAGGCAGCGGAGGAGGAAGAGGAGAGGAATAGACTATAACGCTGAGATTCCCTTTGAGAAGAGGCCTCCACCTGGGTTTTTTGATGTCGCTGATGAAGATAGACCAGTGGAACAGCCCAAGTTCCCTACTACAATTGAAGAACTCGAGGGAAAAAGAAGGGTTGATGTTGAAGCACAGCTAAGAAAGCAAGACATTGCCAAGAATAAAATTGCAGAGAGGCAAGATGCCCCGTCTGCTATTCTGCATGCCAACAAGCTGAATGACCCTGAAACAGTTAGAAAGAGATCCAAACTGATGCTTCCGCCGCCCCAGATTTCTGACCATGAATTGGATGAAATTGCAAAGTTGGGTTATGCCAGTGACCTTGCAAGCAGTGAGGAACTCACAGAAGGTAGTAGTGCTACGCGTGCTCTTCTGGCTAATTATGCACAAACCCCCAGCCAAGGAATGACTCCTTTAAGAACTCCTCAGAGAACACCGGTTGGTAAAGGAGATGCTATCATGATGGAAGCTGAAAATCTGGCCAGGTTGAGGGAGTCTCAGACACCATTGTTAGGAGGAGAGAACCCAGAGTTGCATCCTTCAGATTTTTCTGGAGTCACTCCTAAGAAAAAGGAGATTCAGACTCCAAACCCAATGCTGACTCCCTCTGCAACTCCTGGAGGTGCAAGTCTTACTCCCAGAAGTGGTATGACACCGTCAACTTCAAGGGATGGCTTTTCTGTTGGCATGACTCCGAAGGGAACCCCGCTTAGGGATGAGCTACATATTAATGAGGACATGGATATGCATGAAAGTGCTAAACTTGAGCTACGGAGACAAGCTGATATGAGAAGAAGTTTGCGCTCTGGTTTAAGCAGCCTTCCACAGCCAAAAAATGAGTATCAGATAGTGATGCAACCAGTTCCAGAAGATGTTGACGAACCTGAGGAGAAGATTGAAGAGGATATGTCTGATAGAATAGCTAGGGAGAAGGCAGAAGAAGAGGCACGGCAGCAGGCATTACTTAGAAAACGATCAAAAGTGCTTCAAAGGGGACTTCCTAGGCCTCCTGCTGCATCTTTGGGGCTTATTAGAAACTCCTTAATAAGAGCTGATGGGGACAAGAGTTCATTTGTTCCACCAACCTCGATTGAGCAAGCCGATGAGATGATAGGAAAGGAGCTCCTAACCTTACTGGATCATGACAATGCTAAGTATCCACTCGATGAGACAGCAAATAAGGAGAAGAAAAAAGGAGCCAAGCGTGTAGCAAATGGGCCTGCTGTCCCTATGATAGAAGATTTTCAGGATGATGAGTTGAAAGAGGTACGTGTTTACTAATGTATCTGCTCACCTTTTAATTTCCTTTTAAGTTGTTTACATCACTTTTCTTCATTTGATAGTAACTATTAAGTTGCTTGGTCACCTATTTTCCTTATGGTACACAGCTTGATTTCTAAATATAGAGGACAAACTTTATTTTTCCCCCTGCTGATCTTAAATTGTTGCTATCCAATCCAATATCCATTCTTTACTCGGCATTCTTATTCTTGTATTATATCCTTCTTCTGCCCCCCAAAACTACTTTAACAATAATCTTATGTATAAGGTAAGTGGAAAGAATTTGGACTTTATTAAATTTTGGATATCTTTTGGATTCTTGTTGTTTATGATAGTATGATGACCATCTCCTTTATGAATTGTTCAAGTACCATGATGGTATTGATCGTTTTATCTTAAGCTTTTCAGTTTTAAGTTATAACCATTTGGGGCAGTGATCTTTTCTCAATTTTTTGTTTTCATGTTTTCTTTTTGCGTCGGATGCTTCCTGATTCAGATATAATATAATACCTTATGTTCTACCTTCCTCTCTCACACACACACACTCCTGTGTCTTTGTGTGTATATGCGTGTGTTCATTTGCTGAATGATGGTACAAACTTTTAAAAGTAGCTGTTGATTATAATGTTATTCCTCTTTCATATTGACTATGGTATAATTAGAGATGAGCTCTTAAGTGGGTGGATGATTATATCTATATTGCATGCTATTCATTTATATGTTGTTCTTGATAGGCTGATCAGCTGATAAAGGGTGAAGCTCAGTATCTCCGTGTGGCAATGGGGCATGAAAGTGATTCTCTTGATGATTTTGTTGAAGCACATACAACTTGCATTAATGATTTAATGTACTTTGTCACCCGTAATGCCTATGGTCTATCAAGTGTTGCTGGAAACATGGAGAAGCTAGCTGCCTTGCAGAATGAATTTGAGAATGTGAGAAGCAAGTTGGATGAAGGTAAGGAGAAGATGGTGCGCCTTGAGAAGAAGGTGACAGTGCTGACACAAGGCTACGAGGTATGTTGTTGTTATCCTTCTGCTTTGCTTTTTCTTGCAGTGTTGCGTTGATAGTGTCACTCCTTTTAGCCGTCTAATTCTGTGGATGCCAGTTGATGTGATCTTTTTCTTGTTTAACAGTTAGCTTGCTGTAAATTAACTGAGATTCTAGGGTCTTATGTAGTCCAAATGCCATTTAAAGTTGGTTTTGTAATTGAAAAGCTATAAACCAAAGTTAAAACTGTTGCAATTGAAAATTTATGGAACTCAACTCATGGGTAGGGGAAGTGATGGACTGATGGCAGTATATTGGGAATTTCATTTCATTATTGTGGGTCTCACAGGTATTTCTTTGGAATTGTAGGTATTTGTACAGAATTTGATTTCCCTATCTTAATTTTATTTTTTAGGAGATTGATATTGGCATTGTAATTTCTTTAGGGTTTGTTTGGCATTTGTCTTAGGCATGATAGAATAAGCTAACTAAATAGTAATATATAATCACTTTATCAGTTGTTTGGTGCTAACTTAGTATTGGATAAGCTTATCTATCAAATATCTCTTGTACATAAAAATGGTGAATAACTTAATCAAGTCAAGAATAAGATTTACTTAATTAGGTTTTAATGTATAAACTTAAACTCGTATAAAAACTTCTCGATTACAAAGACCCATGCACCGTATTGATTTTCTAATATGTCAGCATGCTCCAACAATTTGCCTTCCCAAACTATACTTGATCAGCTGTAGGGCAATTCACATTTGGTTCTGCATATATATATATATTTACACACACACACATAGCGGGCCAGCTAGAATGGGTTATGTTTAGGGTTTAGGATGGGTTGGGTTAGTTGGAATAAGCTCTTGCACTTCAGCACACTTTTGGAAATATTTGATTCTTGGGTACTATTTAATGTTGGGGGAAGGTTGGACTGGAATTTGCTCTGAGGAGATGATGCCAATGAGAGCTGATGTTATAAAATTAATATATTTAAATAAATTTGTCTTTTTTTAAGAAGTGTTGTGATTTTGTTTAGAATAAATATAACCTTTTTTCATATTATAATATTTATTACGACTTGAATTAGTGTCATATTTGCTAATAATATTTTCTGTGAAGTGTTTACCTATACATATAGCAATATAGAACACTAGAATAAAATTAAATTGTACTCTAGAGTATCTGGGGCTTCTATGGGACCCTTCTTAATCTATTATTAGCATTGGATCTATACCATTATTAGAATTTTGTTAATCTGTATGTACAGACCGTATTTTTTTAATTGGTTGTATCCGGCATTTTTTCTCTCTAAAAGTTAGTACATTGTAGATATATACAGTATCATCTTAAATGAAAGGTATTTTGTTGATAGGTGTTAATATATCATAAGCAATGATATACAAGTATATATCAAACATCAGAATAGCATTATTATCTTATACTATACTCTTTAATATGATGTCACGCTAAACCCTAGTATTGCAATTATATGAGGCCTTATACAATCTGACCTTATCCTATTATGCATACCAAACAAGCCCTTGGGCTAAGTGATTCTGGATAAAAGTGTAGGATCATAGAAAGTTATTTTACAATTTAGCTATGGGCTTAGGGCAGTGAAGGAAATACAAACTTGTCTTAGTTTATTTAAACCCGCCCATTTATAAGGCAAATTGATCCTGACATTTATGTCGCAAACTTGTCCCTTTTTTTGGTTAATACCTCCATGTACAGTCTTTTTTATTGTATGGAATGGGAAGGTCATTATCTGTTTGTCCTCATGTTATCTATTCAATGAAGTTACTCTTTTTTAGGGGCTTATCATGTTGGAAAATATAATCTATTATATTTATTTATTTGACTGCTTTTCCATTATCAATCTTCAATTTATACTTCGCCTATTGCATTTTCAGACGAGGGCAAAAAAAAGTCTTTGGCCACAAATTGAGGCCACTTTCAAGCAAATGGACATAGCTGCAACAGAATTTGAGTGTTTTCAAGCTTTGCAAAAGCAGGAGCAATTGGCAGCAACACACAGGATAAACAATATTTGGGCTGAAGTACAAAAGCAAAAGGAACTTGAGAAAACTTTACAAAAGAGATATGGGGATCATATGGCAGAGCTGGAAAGGATACAGAATATTATGGACCAGTTCAGGGTAAAAGCACAACAGCAAGAAGAACTTGAAGCACAGAACCATGCATTTGAGTCCACTGAAGCCACAGCTGATAAAATTAATGTGCAGGTTACAGAGAATAGTGAAGCTGTACCACTCTCAGTTGACCATGGAAGTGATGTTTCCCTTGCTTCATCTCATGATGGGACTGCTGATCAGCAAGTAGACATTGTGCAAGATCAGGTCACTTCTGGCAACATAAATGATATGGATGTGGATTCTTGCAAGGAGGAAAAGGTGCACAACACTGAAGTTAAGTTGCCAGAGGCACCTGCTGCAGCCGATGACAGTGCAAACGTGGCGGAAGGTAGTAACATCGACAACAGAGAGACCGCACATGATATGAGTGCTGCAGTGGAAACGAGTAGTATTGAGGGAAATGGGGAGGATCGAGATGTTGAGAATCCAGATGAGGTTGTGAAAGCAGTAGACCAACCTGATAGCACAAGAGAAACCACCCTTCTTGATGAGGGGGATAACATACAAGTTGCTGATGGTAAAGGGGAGGAGGAGGTAAATTAGGCTGGAGATTGCATCTGCAAGTTCTAACATTGAAGTTTTGGGGCATCAGATTGGGGACTTGTTGCTCAATCCAGATTTCAAAGAGTCATTGTCTAAATGAATTACATGGAGACCGAGTCCTTCCTCATGATCAGCTTATAATTTGACATAGCATGTTGAGATGGTTACCTGTTTCTAGAAATTTTGTAGTTGTTATTTCCACCAAGTGGATGCTGGTGATATGCTCTTTGATACAGAGCATCGGATTTTGTGAATGAGTTAGATTTTATTGCCCCGTGCCTCTTAAAACCTTACCCTTTTTAGATATGGGCAAACTATAAAGCTTTTTTCATTTCCAACAACTCAATTTTCCTTTTATTGTTTTTGGTCCCTTTGCCATGGATGAAGTCATTTTCAGCTTAAACTGCGGCCTGATAAAGGTGAAGTGTTGCAAATGTATGTCCGAGTGGCGAGTGAGAACCTTAGAGACTACACACCCAAACTCAGACATATTACTTTTGAAACTTACCTATCGCATTCCATGAAAACCTCATAAAAGACACAATAATTTTATTTTCTCAAGTATTGTATCATGGTTATCTCATTCCGGATGAGAGAGGTCTGTCTACTTAACGTGATCTCATAGGGATTAATCTCGTGGCTGTCAACTATGGGAATAACTTGGGAAACAAAAAAAATAAAGAGACTCGGATAACTAAACAACCGCTTTTAATACTATAGAAATCATTTTATCTCTTTGACTATTTGGATTTCTGTAAAATTCAACATGGAAACATGTTGAATTAACGCGGTAATTTTTTTTCCTCCAATACACGTTGAATTTAACGTGACAAATTCTAACTTCTTTATTGTCACATTGAGACATGTAAAATCATATTTGTGTTTGCACAACGTTAAACCTAACGTACAAAATTCACCAACCAAAACAAGCAAATAGATAATTAAAGCTTTTTTTTTACTTCATTTTTCTTTCATTTTTTCCCATATCAAACAATAGGAAAACTCACTTATATTATCACCATTTATTTCTACCATTTTATTTTCTTTTAATTTCTCTATTTTCATTGTATCATGACGGGGCTATTCTCATTGTTTTTTTTTTCAAGCAATAGTGAGACTTGAGTTTTCCAATGCACCAAAAAAAAAATAGTGAGACCTAACCTAAGCCGCTCTAACTAAAAGAATGAACATACATTTAACCGCAAATGGAACATCAGACCACATGTACAGTAATCAAATTTCCAATCAATAAAATACAAGTTTTCCTTCTCTGTGGTGTATCACAAGAAAAAGAAAAAAATAACAGTTAATCAAAGCAGGGTACTCTCACCTTTATGGAAGTATGCTCCCTCATTTCTATATACAAGCCAAAACTCATATGGACAAATTCCACAAAAATATGAATTCTACCTACCACTACCACCATATGCCACTCTTGTCCAACATCAACCATCCCAGTTCCTAAACTTGGCTGATCATTTTATAGAAGAATTAAGAATGATTTTGTCTAATGGCAGTGGTTAATTTGCCCCAAACTTACATTACATTCCTTGATGCAAGTGTTGTTTGCCTGAGATGGAACTCTGGCTTTCTCACTCTTTCACTGAGGTGCTCCTTTGGGAAGAAGTGGAAAATGAGCGAAAGTTTGCAGCTGATTGCTCTCTGAAATCCTTGCGGATGGTCCAAAGGATCTCAGCACATCTCTTCATAGAAGGCCTGCTTTGTCTACGTTGAGCCAAGCACTGGAAAGCTAGTTCAAGTATCTTCTCTAGGGCTAAACTATTTGCTGCAGTCTGATCCAGTCTTGGATCCAAGACTGAGATGGCATCTCCCTCTATAAACTTCTTGATAGCCTGCATTTGTATTAAATAAGGTACATCAAAAAATCAATCCTCCATATATAGTGAAGAGGATGTGCTAAATTTCTGAATGAAATTAAAAGATCTTGTTTTTCATAAAGCTATGAAAAAAGACTGAATAGCCAAAAAGAAGAATCAAATGAAGGTAAACGCTACATAGTACACACCCATTTTGCTGTTATTCGCTCCTTGAGTTCGAACTTGGGTTCTATGGGGCGTCTGCCTGTGACAATTTCAACAAGCAAAACACCGAATGAATACACATCACTCTTTTCAGTTAGATGATAAGTTTTCAAGTATTCAGGGTCCAAGTAGCCAGCTGTTCCTTTAACTTGTGTGGAAACATGGGTCATGCCAGAGTCACTGTCAGGTGCTGTTCTAGCAAAACCAAAGTCAGCTACTTTAGCTCTTAAATGCTCGGTGAGGAGAATGTTGGAAGATTTTATGTCTCTATGGATGATGGGATGATCTACAAAGAAAATACAACATACAACAACAGCCAGATTCTGTTCAGCATTCTGTTTGTGATCAGAACAAACAATAAAGCAATTTGGCATGACACAAATGAACTGCTTGATGACAAAAGCTATACCTATATACATATGAAGATAGGTAACAGCATGGGCCACATCAATGGCAATGTCAAGACGAGCAGCGAGGTCCAGAACGCTTCCATGAACGCCTGTAATAATTCCTATGGTCATGTTGCCGGCACAAAAAAACTAATGCTTAAGGCAAAGGCAAAGACTAAGGCACAAAATAGCTAAAATGGCCAGAGAAACTCACAATCTAAATGTTCTCTAAGGGTTCCATTTGGAACATACTCCACAACAATAATTCTTTCATCCTCTTGCTCTGAATATCCATAGAACCTGACCAAGTTCAAATGTTCAACCCGTGATAATGTTTGGACCTCACTCTGGAACTCCACTCCCGGGTGTTTCTCATGTACGCTCTGCAATGCAAAATGTAACAGACCAATAACTTTTAGGTGCTTGTTACTGTGTAATGACACAACTGAGCATACGAGTAGAGTAAAAAAAGTTTAAAAAACCTTCTTAGCTCGCTTTACTGCTACAATAGTTCCATCCAGGAGTTTGGCCTTGTAAACTGCCCCAAAACCACCTTGGCCAATCTTGAAAGAAGGTGAGAAGTTTCTTGTGACTTTGATGATTTCCTCCATGGTGAACTTCACAATGCCAGGCTCTTTCCCATGGATTGAGTTGTGTGAACTGATGCGGATACCTTGACTCAAGCCACTCCCTCTCCGACTACCAGATCTTGAAGCACTCGATTCAACTATGAAACAAAATAGAACAGCTTATTCTAATTTATCCACTCCATTTGATAAGCATGAAGATTACCTTAAGCCAATGCATTGATGATTAATTAAGCAATTCCTGGCTCTGAGAAAGTGAAACTTTGTTTGAAATCTATAAATTTACTGATACATAAATAGATGCTAATTTTTTTTAATAAAACTATACAAACTGTGACCCAAATGCATGGCATTAACGAAACATTAAGCAATTTCTGGCTATGAGAAAGTATATCTCAGTTAAAAAGTTAACCTTCACACACAGACAAACAAGTAGGGGATGCTGTATTAATGTTTTGTTAATGCCATGCATTTGAAATTGAGTCATTTGATAAGAATGAAGACAACCTTAACCCAATGCATTGATGATTAGTTAAGCAATTCCTGGTTCTGTGAAAGTGAAACTTTGCTCAAATCTAAAAGTTTACTGATACATACATAGATGCTTTTCATTTTTGGTGATAGATGCTAACTTTCTTTTTTTAAAACTATACAAACTAGTGACTCAAATGCATGGCATTAACAAAACATTAAGCAATTTCTGGCTCTGAGAAAGTGTATCTCAGTTCAAAGTTAGCCTTCACAAACAAACAAGTGGGGGGTTCTGTATAAATGTCCGAAACAGAAAGCCATGATTTTGAGAAATGGGACTTCACCAAATCCTCGACCCATAATCAAAGTTAAAAGCCGGATCAACCAACCACCTACTATCTGATGATTCAGACCAAAATCCCAATTCAAAATTTCTTGACAATTCTGCCTTTTTATAAACATCCAAACAGCACGCACAGCTTAAAAACAGAAACTTTTTTAAGCAAAAGCTCAAACTCAGAGATCAAACGCAACAGAGAAAGTGCACGCACACACACTCACTCACTATCCAAAACAATAGCTATTTCCCCAACTAATTACTCCAAGAAAAAAGGAAAAATCGAACCACTACCGGAGGAAGATTTGAACTCCTCGGAATCGGTGATGCTCTTTGAGTTGTTGGCCTCCGGCGGCGTGAAGCAAGCGATGAACATCCCGGCAATTGACCTGGCGGCGGCGGCCACGGGGTTCCGGCCGCCGGAGGAGGGTGTCGATTGCTGGGGGGTTCTGAATTCGGAAGAGGCGTATCCGGGAGAACGCGTGCTCCGGTGACCGGAGCTGGGGTTCTGTCGGCGGGGGTAAGGAGTTGTCATTTTTCGGAGAGAAATTGGCGGGTAGCTGAAAAAGAGAGATAAACTGTGTGTGCGTCAACTGGTAATAAATTATGAGCAACGACTTTGTATTTTTTTATTTATTAATTTTGACAATAATAATAATAATAATAATAATAATAATAATGGTTTTTTTTTTCTCCGTAAAATAGGAGTGTAGTGAATTTGGTTCTAAAAATATGTGAAATTAACCAATGCAACTAATTTTTGGGCTGCAATTCACAACAACAAAAGGGAAGAATGGGCTGCAAGAAAAATTGCCAATTCATGCTACAATGACAAATGGGAAGAATCAATACCCAGTTAGCAAAACAATCAGAGAGAAGCCAAAAAAATTCACAGCACACAAAACTGAGTATGAGGCAAATAACTAACATAGGAAGAGAAGTTATGAGAAGCAGAAGCAGAAGTAGAAACAGAAGCAGCGGACGGCGGGCGGACGGCGGCCGGTTGTGAGCAGGAAGGCAGAACCCATGGAGAACGTGAAACAGGAATGGGAAAGAGGAGAAGCAATTTAGGGATTCTGTTTTCAATTTGGGAATTATGTAATTTCTCAAGGGTCATTTTTGTCCAAAATTTATTTTCCCTTCTAATCCCCCCACTTTTGGAGGGAACACAAAATTGAGTGAGGAGGGGTTTTGATCCCCTCCATTCCCCTCCCCTCCCCTCCAAAAATCTGAACCAAACAGGATTCATTTTTTAAAACCCCTCCCCTCCCCTCCGTTTCCCTTGAACCAAACAGGGCCTAAAATGAAAAGGTTTCATACATTTGAGTTATATTTTTACGTAATAAATTTTTTAAATTTAGAATTTAGTTTTTTATATAAAAAATAAACTAAAGGTATCATACATTTTGATTTTTAATAATAATGATTGATAATAAAAGGTGGGTGGCGCTATGATGCACCGTGGAAGCTAAGCTTTGCAATTTGCATCTTGGACTTCAATTTGGGTGGTTGCATGCCCCTAGGTACGACCCCATGACTAAGATGGAAACCGGCATGCACAATTTATTATGATCCTACTCTAAATAAAATAATTCTGTGCAATTTTACACAACAATTTTCGTCTCTCTCAAGAATAAAACATTTTCATCTCGTTTATTCAATTTTGTACAGCATTTAATGATATGATAGCTCTTTTTAAGCCAGCTCCCGTTGGACATATATAATTGATAAGGGACAAAATTGCGATCTACATAGAAAATTATTTTTGAAAAGGTCCTGCCTAAAGATGAATGAAAGGAATGAAGAAAACCAACATTCATGCGTTGCGTTGACTTAGAAAGATCCAAAATTTTGATAACTCAGATTTTTATGACTCTTTCAAAGTGAGCTACGAAGCGAAAAAATATACGGTACTGCTATAGTATGTATTCAATAATCCCATAACTGATTAGTTTTTGCTTGATTTTAATTTTTCCTAATTTAAAATAGAATTTTTTTTAATATTTGTAAATTAGGTGTAGCAAGTGCTCAGAACTGAAAATTTGCTCATTATAAAGGCCAACTTTTGTTGACAGTTGAGTTTTACTTACTATAAGAGGTGTTGGATTTGGTACTCCTACAATATGATTTTACACCTACAATATGATTTGTAACGAGATATCTGTACATTTAGAATTTTAAAAGACCATTTATTAATGTTTTTCCAAGTAATGTCTTTGCGAGAATAATAAATGAAGACTTGAAAAGAGATAAAATACATGTTAAAGAGTAAAATAGGAAAACAAATAATGCTTTCTGAATATCAACAAAATTGATTGCACTTCTTAGTATGTGTGTTTCTTCTCTTTTTGAACAGTTAATATGAAATTAGGAAAGTATATTTTACAATTAACAAAGTTTATAAGAATTTTCCGTTATGCGTTGTAATTCTTAATTAATACATAACAAACTTTAAAATGGCTTAAATGTATTCTTGGACTCACATAAATAAAAAAGAATCTAAATTGGTCTTTATAAAAAAAAAATGCTATTGGGCCTGGATTTTTTTTTTAAATTTGTCTAAGTAATGTCACTTTGCTAAAATGTCATGAACTTTGCATAGTCAATAGTCCACATGGTGAGTCTAGACAATTAGGGGCCACCACCTGAACTTCTGACATCAGTTGTTGTTCCTCTGAATTTTTTTAATCACTTTGAGTCTCTCCTCTTCCTCCTCCTCCTCCTCTAATTTTTACGGTAGATCCTATCATACTTCCACACCACTTGAGTTTATGCACACTTCAGGTCACGTACTGAAACAACCCGCACATTGGGACCTCACTTTCAGTTGACCTACATTCATCACCACACCACATATCGATGTTGATGATGATGACTACTAGAGTTGGGATGATGATGATTTCAATAAAGAGATCGCGGGGGATGACAATCCTCAATACAAAAGTGGTGAAATTATTCATGATCATTAGAGCAAACCGATGATTTTCTTGGAGGGTAACGAGTAAAATATGTTATATTTGACTTAAATATTATTATTAGTTCTAAATTATTCTCCCTGTTCCTTAATTTATGTCATTTTAAGGTTTCTGCACATATATTAAGGAACTGCATTAATGTTCTCATTTTCATTAAAATTTTAAACTAATTTCTAATATACATAATATATCTC
The DNA here is from genome assembly GCA_030819835.1 of Acmispon strigosus. Taxonomy (NCBI): domain Eukaryota; kingdom Viridiplantae; phylum Streptophyta; class Magnoliopsida; order Fabales; family Fabaceae; genus Acmispon; species Acmispon strigosus. Next base: position 55,330,437 of record JAUAMA010000004.1, on the reverse strand, counting down.
TTATTAATTTTGATTTTTCAATTTTCCTATCACCTATAAGTATTATATTAAGTTAAGGGTATAATTGATAAAACACAATTATTACTCTTTTAAAATTTTAAAAGTGAAAGTTAAACGTAAACAAAAGATTTCACAATATAACTATAATTGCAATTTTGTACATGGCCAGATGACTTAAAGGGCCATTACTGCTGTCCAATCCCAATATTGAGATGGACTCAAAACGTATGACCACCAAGAAGGATAAAAATCTTCGTAAATAATGGTTTGAGATCTTTAGGGCCTAATAGGTGTTTTGAAATTATACTTTTCTAACATTACTTTTTATTTGGCTTCCTCGAGATGAATTTTGAGAAAAAGTACTCACATCACATTTGTAATATGAATTGACGACAAGGCTTGAGGCAGTCTTCATCGGTATTAGTCTTCAGATGAGTTCATGAGGATCACATAGAAGAATAGGGCCTATGAGAAAAAGGCCTGGTAAGTTTTTCAAATTAATTATAAATAAATTCACATTATATTTGCATTTATGCATGTTAGTTAATAATTATTCTCTCTATATTATTTTAGACAAAAGAGTTGAGTATATCAGTATGTATTGATTAGGTTTTCCAAAGGCACACACCCAAAACAATCACAAGAGCTGAGACAACAAGAGCGTATAATGAAACATATACGGTACTAATATTATTTTTTATTTGTTCATATCAGGGGTGAGATGTCTCAATCCTCACATAGGTGATGATGGTATGTGTTTTATCATGAAACAATTATCCCAACAGCTTAAGCTGTTAAGTAAATGTTACATGAATGATTTTATATTATATTCTAACATGTTTCCTCACGCAAGAGTTCTTTAGGCTTGAAGCATGGATAAATGCACATGCCCACCTACCATGTGCTGAAATTCAACTTTTTATTAGAAGAATTTGGGGCAGTAAGGATCGAACTCTATACCACTTAAGCATAAATGCTCTAATATTATATATTAAACAACCAATTATCCTAAAAGTTTAAACTATTAGATAAGAGACTCTGAATTGTTTTATATTATATTCTAATTTATGTAATTTTGAGGAAAGATCAATGCTTGTTGCTTTGATTAGAAGTAAATTAAATGTCCCCTGCAGGTAAAGATGTTGAATACCATAGATTAACAGATAATTAATACTTATGTTAGGATCTATGATGTAGAATATCATAGCTTTAGCCCCTTAGCTTAGGAAAAATGACACCTACGGTTCAAATATAGCGTGACTAAGAATCTTTTTAGATATTGTTCACCACGTAATGAGAAATTTCTATAGATTTTGCTCAACTGCTGAATAATTCAGGGTAGAGAAGCATTTGTTTAGCATGTTAGTTCAAACATGACTACTGATAAACAAACCATCACTTATAGTGCTCATCTTCAAAGCAAAGCATAGTATAATCCAATGCAAGTAGTACATTTGGTTTAGATCATGGTCTGGTATAAAATTTAAAAATTCATACCATTTTTTCCTTCATAGGCCAAAGTAGCATTTCTAATGTAGCATACATTTCTAAAGCTTTAGGATGGGTCTTATCACCTGATAAAAATGAATGAACATGATTAGCAATCTCAATCCAGCTGCAACCTGGGACTTTTGCATCACCTTTGTCTCCAATCATTTTCCGAACTCTTTCCACATCACACCAATCTCTCTGAGAAGCATAAATGTTAGACATCACTGCATAGTTCACACTCTTCTCTGGCTCTATAATGAAGAGCTTTTCTGCAGCCCATTTAGCTAGTCCTAAATTTGCATGGAGTTTGCAAGATCCAATAAATGCTCCTAATGTATCTGATTCAGCTTCCACTGGCATAGACCTTAACAATTCAAAAGCCTCATCTATAAGACCATATCGTCCAAGAAGGTCAACAAGACAGGTGTAATGATCTGAATCTGGAACTATCTCATACACACTGGTCATCAGTTTAAAGTAGTGAAGTCCCTTTGTTACAAGCCCACAATGGGCACAAGCAGAGAGAACACCAAGAAATGAAACTCGATCAGGTTCTATGCCACAAGATAGCATCTTCTCAAACATCTCAGTAGCTTCTTTGGCATGACCATGGAATGCAAATGCATAAATCAATGAAGTCCATGTAACAATGTCAGGTTCTGCAGTTAATCTGAAGCATTTCAATGCACTGGTAATGCTACCGCACTTGGAGTAGGCACTAATCAAGGAATTGGCAACAGATAAAAATTCTTGAAATGATAATTTAACTGCAATGGCATGAGTTTGCAGTGTTTCGGTTATGGCAGAAGCATAGCCGCATGAACTAATAGAGCTGGAAATAGTCAGTTCATCAGGGGAAAACCCTTCACGAAGCATCTCTTTGAGAAGCTTCATGACTTCACTCCCATCTCCATAATTCCCACACCCAACAATGATGGTGTTCCATGCCACAACATTTTGAATCAGCATTTTATCAAATACCCTGCGTGCATCAGTTATATTTTCATTTTTGGCATACATGTTGATCAATGCACTAGCCACTAAAACATCTGAATCAAATGATTGTCTCAGAATAAGACTGTGAATCTGCTTTCCACAATCATAATATTCCATAGTATCACATATACTAAGGAGGCTGCTAAAAGTGAACTCATCCCCATTTGCACCATCAGTTCGCATCAAGTTGAACATGCTAAAAGCTTCTTCTGGTAAACAATTCAAGGCATAGCAAGAAATTATCACATTCCACAAAACCAAATCTCTAAATGGAACAGCAAAAAAAGCCCTCCTTGCATTCTCAACTAAGCCACATTTTGCATATAAATCAATGAGAGCACAACCAACAAAACAATCCAAATCAAATCCCACTTTCACTGCAAAACAATGCAACTGGGTACCCATGCCAATATAATGAAACTGAACACATGAACCAATAAGGCCATTAAAAGTTATATCATCTGGAACCACCTTTTGCAACAGCATCCTTTTAAAATAAGAAAAACACAGTGGTGGATTCGAGTCGTTTTCATTGTCACATCCTGCTACACCACGAATCATAATATTCCAAGACACGACATTTCTCCCAGGCAATTCATCGAATAGTTTCCCTGCATCTTCAATTTCCTTGCATTTAAGATAAACACTCAAAATTTGATTTTGTAAGGACAGCACACGACAAAATCCGAACTTTATCAAATGGGCATGTAACTGTTTTCCTTCAGGAAGAAAGGCCTTTTTGGCAGAGACTTTAAGGGCGTTGGCACAAAACAAATGAACAGTATCAGGGTCCCTGAAATGGGCTTGATCAGAGGCAGTGAGTCTGCTCCATGGATGGGGTTGATGAGAAGAGTGACAGAAGCATTGGGCAACAAATGAAAAAGGGATTGGAGTGAGAGGGAGCTGGTTTTTCAAATGGAATTTGCAGAGCATAAGATGAGTTGTTAAAAGACAGATGAACTTGGAATTTTCATGTTATTACAGGGCATAGGCTAAAAGGTTTGGATGAAGCAATTGGATATATTAATTAATAACTAAATTAACATTTATGATCCATCCATTACTAGACTGCTCACCTGGACCGTGCATGAGTTGGGTGACCCCTCGAAACTCGGCCGAAATCTTTCTTAGTTGGCGAGTAATTCCTTCACGTAGCAAGTGATCCTCTTGTCGTACAATTGACTTAACCCCCGTCGAGCTAGTGATGTAGTTGGACCGAAGCCTTCCCTGGTTGGCGAGCAATTCCATCACGCGCCCAATGATCCTCTTGTCATACAAGTGACTTAACCCCAAATCAAACAAGTGATGTATTATTACGTAACATGTAATAAGACATATTCACTTGATTTATACAAAAGGCGGCTAGGTTTAAAACCCTCAGTTCAATAGGGTTTAAGTTTAGTCTCCATCTTCGTATACTCAGTGTGAACAATTACTAACAAAAATAACTAAATAAGTGCCTTTGTTTCCAATTTTTCTTTAAAAAGCACTTTTTAATTAAAAAAATATTTTTCTAACATTTTAGGTATTTGTCTCAGCTTTTAAATATAATAATCATTTTTAAATAAGTTGGAAACTAATTAATTGAATACCACTAACACGTAAATTAACTGATGCAAAATTATTTTAATTTAAGCAAATGTCTCAAATCGTAGTTCTCGTAATTAAACTTGTTATTCAAACCAAAAAGTAGATTAATTGAATAAATTACTTAGATTAACTTATAAAACAAATCTAGTTCAATAGATGGGAGAGAAAATTAAAAGTTATTTTTATTAGTGTAACTAAACATAAATCAACTTATGCTCGACCATAAAAGTATATTGATAATCTTTTCTAGCACCTTCATAATATCCATCGAGCCCAAATGACCATCAAAAGTAAGTAAATTAGTAGTGCTTGATGAGCGACTTTTACAAATAACTTTGCAGTTTGGTAATTAAATGTCATTTTGTAATTAAATGACATTTTAAATCCATTTTTTTCTTGGAATCAATTTAAAAAACACTCAGGCTTTGATTTTGAAGCAATGTTTCAGATGACTTAGAAAAGCAAAATTGTACGTTGTGGAATCTGTTTTCAGTATCACCCTTAATAGAGATTCCTTTAAATCAGATGCATTTAGGTGAAGTTGCACAATCACAAGTCACAACAACTTTAAAAAATGTTGAGTTGAGATAATGTATCATGGAAGTGAATGGTTGACAGTTTTAGATTCCTGATAAATGCTTTCTTTATCATATTCATATTCATATGTGGTTGGTTACCTACACAATCTGTTTAATATTCTCTAATTCAATATTACACTTGATTTCTTTTGTACGAGCATTGTTTAATATACAGATTAATATCATTCTGTTGATCATACCAATAAATTTATCATGGTTGATAAGAACATGGGCCTACTCCCATCCAACATGCCTTTATAAAATTCACTCCTACGAATTAATTATTTCAAATAATTCAATCAATTTATTTATTTACAAATTAAGATTATATATTAAGATGCATGGTAATCACGTCTTTTTCTCCGACAAGTTTTTTCAAAACCCATTTACATGTACAGGAAATATAATATGAGTTTAATGAATATGCATTGTCGGTGTGATATGACCAGAATTCAATTAGAAGACTGTTAAAATTATTTACTGTGACAGTAGCTTGACCTCATTTGAGTTTATATTGATCTTGCATTTGACAAGTTTCCTAAAAGTCCATTTGACTACGGGCTTATTGGAGCTTATCTACTAGTAAAAGTATTAGATGAGTTCAGACAATCACGTCTATTAAGAAAACATGTAATAAACTAATTAATATGTTGGTTTTGTTACTTTTTGTACAAATCTTCCAAATATGCCCCTATTTAAAAAAATCTGGAAATTGTTAATGTAAGTATTGGATATACCAAAAGTTGGTTGGGAATATGAAAGAAGTAATTAGTAAATGTGGTAATTAAAGTTTTGGAATTTAAAATATAATGAATGTAAGGGTAAAAAAAGAAAAGCTTATTTTTTTTTTTTTCCTAAAATCTAGAAGGGGTTTTATAATTTGGGACACCGAGTCTTATAATTTGGGACGGAGGGAGTATTTGATTTGCATCCAAACATGTTCTAGGACTCTGGTTTGAAAATTACTTCCCGGTCGGTATTATAGTAATCTACTTAAATCCTATCCATTGTAATCACCCCATACCATCTATGGTAGAAAATAAGACTGAAACGATTGATTAGTTATTTTGATTAAGCGCTAGTAGAATATTTATGTTTTGAAGGGAAGGAATAATGACAAAAGGATCAAGACAGAACAATGGTTGGTGGGATTAGAATATCCATCGAGACTGCAACATTGTCACTATGCAAGTCCACATATAATAAAAAACAGATACTTTCAACGACTTCAAGAGCAATATGATTCCTTCATTCTTCCTCATATAACTGTAGTAAGATCGCATGCAAATGCAATTCAGTCCAAAGTAGCCTGCTTGATACATCTCATTTATATTACTTGAGATCTTCTTGGAGTAAGTATGTAAATAATTCCTCTGAGTTGGTTTTGTTCCTTTCTCTGCCACTGATTCTGTGAGATGAAAAAGACAAAAACATTACTCCATCTTTATAACTCATGATGATGGGGCTCACAAGCTAAGAACTACAGTACAAAGTTATAACAAGATCTTCACTTAATTTTAATAGTTGCCTTGTAATGCATGCCTCATGTTCTTTTCAGCTTATATATGTGTTAGTTTATTTTTCCTGTGATTTTTGGGCTTGTTGGTTAAGTGCATGTTTGAAAAACTAACCCAGATCCACGTTTCCAGAAGTAAGAAATAGTTGTTTTTGGATTCACGGATCCACATTTGGCATCTCCAAACGTGAAACCAAACACACCCTAAATCGAGAGCAATTGGCTTCTTAAGTGTTTTTGTTTTTGCTTCTGTTAATAGGAACCTGGGCAACATTTCTGCTTCAGATATTTTGTTGAACATTCTAGTTTAATCAATCTCTTATTGAATTTTTGTCCAACATGAAGTAGAAGAGCTTGATCATATATGCCTCTCCTTCTTTTGCTTGAGTTACTGTTTTATTTGCTTGAATTTACAAGCGTCTCATAATTATAGAATATGAAACCCTTGAGCCAATAAAGGTTGAGGAGATATGTCACTGTAAGCATCAATTTGTAAAAAATATCTCTAAAAATGCTTTGTGGGAATTAGTATAGTGCAAACACCCCGTAGACACTAGTGAGAAAGAAAGAGAGAAGTGCTAGCTGTGATATATATGTTGTGATGTTGATAAGAAGAGAGATAGAGAGTTAAAAATGAGGTGTATGTGGGTTGTCTAACTATTTGAATGTTTAAGTAGAAATATCTAATTTGGTTTGATGATTCAAGTTTTGTAGGTAATGCCAGTGGTGAGAATGGTATTTGATCTGAATTTTGACATTTAAGTTTTGGCTTGCTTTTGTTCCACAGAAAATGGCAACTAGGACAGTGGATCTCAGGTCAGATACAGTCACAAAGCCAACTGAAGCAATGCGAGCTGCCATGGCAAATGCTGAGGTTGATGACGATGCTTTGTGCCACGATCCAACATGTCTTCGATTAGAAACACAGATGGCAAAGATAATGGGCAAGGAAGCTGCTCTTTTTGTTCCATCAGGCACCATGGCAAACCTTATATCCGTGCTAGTTCATTGTGATATCAGGGGAAGTGAAGTTATTCTTGGAGACAATTCCCATATCCATATTTATGAGAATGGAGGCATTGCAACTATTGGAGGGGTGCATCCAAGAACTGTTAGAAACAATGAGGATGGAACCATGGACATTGATCTGATTGAGGCTGCCATCAGGGATCCAAAGTTGGAGCTAACTTATCCAACCACAAGGCTTATTTGCTTGGAAAATACTCATGGAAAGTAAGCAATTCTTGTAGCTTCACTCTCATGATCTTAATGGAAAATGATTCATGGAAATCCGCATAGTCCATACACCCAAGTGAGAAAAGAAGAGAAGAAAAAGTAGTAATGAATGTGATATATGATAGAAGAGATAGTGAGAAAAATCAAGTGTATGTTAGGTGTCTAATTGCTTTGATGTTTAAGTATCATTACTGCCACTGTTTACATTTTCTACACTGCACATTGATGCATTGATATTTCCATGACCTGTGAATAAAGGTATTATTTATTATGAAAATTGTAAAATGGTTTTGTTTTTGTATGTTTACAATCTTCTATGAAGGTATGAAGCAGAAGTGTTGCATCTTTGCATTTTAACAGTTCTTTCCCTTCCTAAATTGTCTGAAAGGTCCTGCTAGAGAAGCAGTATAAATTTTTGATATTTTGTTCCTGAATGCAGCTCGGGAGGTAGATGTCTTTCAGTTGAATATACAGAGAAAGTTGGAGAAGTTGCTAAGAAGCATGGATTGAAGCTTCACATTGATGGAGCTCGTATATTTAATGCATCAGTTGTAAGTCAATTTTTATGATTGGTTCTAACTTCTAATAGAAATAAATCACTTACCATTTGAATGATTGCATTTTCATGTTATTACAGGGCATAGGCTAAAAGGTTTGGATGAAGCAATTGGATATATTAATTAATAACTAAATTAACATTTATGATCCATCCATTACTAGACTGCTCACCTGGACCGTGCATGAGTTGGGTGACCCCTCGAAACTCGGCCGAAATCTTTCTTAGTTGGCGAGTAATTCCTTCACGTAGCAAGTGATCCTCTTGTCGTACAATTGACTTAACCCCCGTCGAGCTAGTGATGTAGTTGGACCGAAGCCTTCCCTGGTTGGCGAGCAATTCCATCACGCGCCCAATGATCCTCTTGTCATACAAGTGACTTAACCCCAAATCAAACAAGTGATGTATTATTACGTAACATGTAATAAGACATATTCACTTGATTTATACAAAAGGCGGCTAGGTTTAAAACCCTCAGTTCAATAGGGTTTAAGTTTAGTCTCCATCTTCGTATACTCAGTGTGAACAATTACTAACAAAAATAACTAAATAAGTGCCTTTGTTTCCAATTTTTCTTTAAAAAGCACTTTTTAATTAAAAAAATATTTTTCTAACATTTTAGGTATTTGTCTCAGCTTTTAAATATAATAATCATTTTTAAATAAGTTGGAAACTAATTAATTGAATACCACTAACACGTAAATTAACTGATGCAAAATTATTTTAATTTAAGCAAATGTCTCAAATCGTAGTTCTCGTAATTAAACTTGTTATTCAAACCAAAAAGTAGATTAATTGAATAAATTACTTAGATTAACTTATAAAACAAATCTAGTTCAATAGATGGGAGAGAAAATTAAAAGTTATTTTTATTAGTGTAACTAAACATAAATCAACTTATGCTCGACCATAAAAGTATATTGATAATCTTTTCTAGCACCTTCATAATATCCATCGAGCCCAAATGACCATCAAAAGTAAGTAAATTAGTAGTGCTTGATGAGCGACTTTTACAAATAACTTTGCAGTTTGGTAATTAAATGTCATTTTGTAATTAAATGACATTTTAAATCCATTTTTTTCTTGGAATCAATTTAAAAAACACTCAGGCTTTGATTTTGAAGCAATGTTTCAGATGACTTAGAAAAGCAAAATTGTACGTTGTGGAATCTGTTTTCAGTATCACCCTTAATAGAGATTCCTTTAAATCAGATGCATTTAGGTGAAGTTGCACAATCACAAGTCACAACAACTTTAAAAAATGTTGAGTTGAGATAATGTATCATGGAAGTGAATGGTTGACAGTTTTAGATTCCTGATAAATGCTTTCTTTATCATATTCATATTCATATGTGGTTGGTTACCTACACAATCTGTTTAATATTCTCTAATTCAATATTACACTTGATTTCTTTTGTACGAGCATTGTTTAATATACAGATTAATATCATTCTGTTGATCATACCAATAAATTTATCATGGTTGATAAGAACATGGGCCTACTCCCCATCCAACATGCCTTTTATAAAATTCACACCTACGAATTAATTATTTGAAATAATTCTATCAATTTATTTATTTACAAATTAAGATTATATATTAAGATGCATGGTAATCACGTCTTTTTCTCCAACAATTAACAGAAAAAAGGAATATCACGTGCCTCCACCATTATGAGCAAGATTACACCTCTTTAATCAATCTATCATCATGCCTTAATCAAGCCTCACACCTCCCCTCTATCTTGAGAGAGTGCTTAAATCACACTTTCTTTTCCTCTTATTTCAAAACTTAAATTACATTACTCTCTCCAATTATTTTAAACCTACACTCCCTTCCCGTAAGAGATACAAATATATTACACTTTAATATTTTTATTTTTAAATGAATCTTTTAATGGTTTAAATAACCATAAACGAATCTTCAAATAATTTTTTCTTTTCTTTATAATTATAAATGTTACAATTACATAATTTTAAACACTTTAATATTTTTTAGGTGAACTCAAGCCCTTTAAATATTTATTTTATTCGCATCTGAACATCATTTAAAATATTTATTTCATCTTCAAGATGTCCTATAATTGATGCTAAGAATTAAAACTATATAATAATGATTATAAATTTATAAATAGAGGAAATAAATGCACATAAGAGCCTATTTAAATTAAAATAGGTTTAAGTGTAATATGTATTATTTTTTAAGGAGGGGAATGTAAGTTTTAAAATTAAAGGGGAGGAGAATGTAATTTAAGCTTCTCTCAAGATAGGAAAGTATATATTTTGAAATAAGAGGGGAGAGGGTGTAATTTAAGGTTCTCGCAGGAAAAGGAAGAGCAATTCAAAAAGAAATTTTGATGTTCCATTTTCTTAAAGGTTTCTATTCAAGTAGACAATAACTCATGTTTTAAGGGATTTTCATCATTTTATATTGGGTAATCTTGGCTTTTTTTTTTCTCTTTACATAGAGAACACGCATGGTCTTCACCACCACCACCACTCTAAGGAAATTGTTCAGGCCGGCCCAAAAGGTCAATAACATCTCAGTTGAGCCAAATGTTTCACAACTAAGTGACTACCATAGAGCCAGACGAGACGACTTAGTTGAAGAACATTACGTCACAACTAAGGCCGATCAACTATACGATGACACACTTATTAACAACCATGCACGGCTACTCATGAGTAACCATGATCTCGTAAGTCCTTTCGCAAGACTTCCTAACGACTTGTAGATACATTCATGAAGAACATAGAGCAATAAATACAAGTGTGGTCGTTGATTTGAATTAAGCATTACTCTTTATGCAAGTCTTAGAGTTCTTCTAGACTCTGAGATTCTCTCTTAATGACGTGAACATCATAGTGTCTTCTATAGGTACACCCCCGCCATGTTTACGAAGCACTATCGTGCAAGCAAAGACATTTAAAGCCAAGCACCACCAGCACATGTAAGGAGATCCTAACAATCTTATTTCAAGAAGAACCGAAATGTTAACCTAAAGGAGATTAATTTTTCTTTTTAAAAAGATTGATATTTCACTAACTTGCATATAAGTCATTTTTAAAAGAGTTTATTTGATTTTATCTTACAGCATAAATGGTTATATATGTGTTTAAGAAAATTTAGGAAAATATCTTATAACCTAACTATCAGTTATTTTAAGCTTATACCTAAGTGAGCTTGGCGTATGGTTCAGCATTTCGTCCCTTAAGTAAATGGTTGAGGGTTTAATTTTCAACACTTGTGAATGGAAAAATCTCATTGGTCAACCTCCTACCGCTTTGTGCGCTAACAGTGGGACGAGGAATTAGTCTCACGGTTATCGGCGGTAGGAATACCTGGTTAACTTTGTAAGAAAAAACTATTTTAATTTATTTTTATCAGCTGTTCAAATTAATCATGAATAAGTGCTTACGTTACCTATAAACTATTTTAAAATTATTTAAATTTATGAAATTAGTTTATAAACAAACACATATATGTGGGTAAACAATTTAATTAAGCACTTATGTCAATAACAGTTTATGGAAGCACTTATTCATAATGAAATCAGAATATGTTATAGGTTGAGATAAACTCTTATTCATAAACTATTTTGAGCAACTTATAAAAATAAAGCTCAAAACAATTTATAAACAAGTCATAAGTTATTTACACAAATTCTTCCAAACATATGCATAATCACTCATACTATTAGATAATCTCAAATAAGCTCTTATGACCCGGTCGGCTACATAGTTGTTAAGTCTGAAAGCATCTTAGCCGATCAAAAGGCGTACATCAAAGCACTTGACATAAGGTCGGACACATGTTACCCGCGTGTTCGGAAATCCACTTAAAAGATCTTTCCACACTTGTCGAGACAACCGCTACGACGTTCAAGTCACCTTCCAAACACCTTAATATAGAACCAAACACCTTCCAAATATTGTCTGGATATTTATTAAGATAAGCACTTAAATTAAGAGTTTATCCACTTGCAGCAAAACCTTATGTTGTTGAGCAGCATAACTAGCTAAAGAAATTGAGTTGACCATTGAAACGACAAAGCCCCTCCCTCCTTATGACAAAGAAATAAGTGAAGCGCGTACACTGTGGTCGACGACCCACCAACAAAAACAGTAACAACCAACGTTGTATGTATGTATGTATGTATTATGTAGTAAATGGCATCTCAATGGTTTCACACTGTAACACATTCACAAGCCCTCAATCCCTTTTCGTGAAACCCAATTCCCATCTCCTCCTACCATCAAAGTTCTTTTCTTTTTTTGTAACTGTAACAGTTTTCCACGCCAAAGTTTAGGGTTTGTGCTGTGAATTTTGATTCGAATTGTTCGACCCTTTTCTCGGTGTGTCTAAAGGTTCTTCTTTTTGGCTCTTTGGGTAGTTTTGTTGGGTCTGGTTTGGTGATGAATCTAGGTGGGTCTGACCTCGTTGTTTGATTTTTGCTCTGTTCTTATTTGGTTATGTGGATTGTTTGCCGTCTGAAAGTTTGTCTTTTTGTTGAATTTTGTATGGTAATCATAGTAATATTGAATTGGGGTGATATGAATTCGGTTGAATTGCATCTGAGGCTGTGAATTGAGGCTTTTGTATCTTTTGCAGCCGTTTATTCTGTCATCTATGTGAAGACTATTCAATTTGTTATTATGTTATTTTGTTTCTCAAAATGAAAGCCTTTGCTGCCATAACTGTGTAATTAGTTATTACAATGTGTTTTTTGCATTATAAGTCCATTCTAATGTGAAGTATATTTGCAGGTACTCTTGTTAGACTTGTGGTGGCGGAGTAGACGTGTAAATTCTGTTGCCTCTGGTCCTCTTCTGATCCCAAATAACAGAGGAGAATGAGAATAGCACTGGTAAGCTTGGTTAGATAACTGAAAAGAAGTGCTGGATAATGGGAGGTTGCTGTTGTTCTGCCAGGAAACCTCACCTGCATGGAACACCAGTGTATTACTATGTTAGTAATTTCCTATCCTCTTTTATCTGACTTGTAGTTTATGTAACAAATCGGTCGCCATCAAGCATCAATCTAGTACTTTTGCAATTATTCTATGCTATGAATCCTTCTACTATTCTGAACAAAAATAGATTTATGATGCAAAATAGTGCATATATTGATTCTAAGTGATACTTTTCATCTTGTCTCTATGTACTCTCATTTAGTTCTATTTCATCTGTTAATTTATGAATCCCTTATGACTCCATTGAACATAAAAGGTAAAAATAGAATGCCCTTTTTTCTAAGAAACCAAGAAGAAACAATGGAACCCAGCTCACTTATAATTTCATTTCTCACTATTTTTGTTAAAAAATTCATCTGTTGAAACTTACATATATTCTGAAACTAAACCAAATTGCAAAACACTTGTATTGGTCCCTGCATGAAATAATAGCAAACAGGTCAGCCAAGAATGCTATTACTTGATCCCCATGTTTTATGCAAATCTTTTTTTGCTGAGTTCCTTAAGGAAACAAATGGTAACCAGCAATCCTCCATAAAAAATGCTCACAAACTCGAAGAAAAAAATTGTCCATAAAAACATGATTTAGCTCTAATTCTGAAATTTATTTAAGATTGAAGGTTGATTCAGTTTGGGGTTTAATCTTGTTAGTTGTGTCCTCTTCAACAAAAGTAGGAATCCTTTTACATGAAAAAGTCAAGGGAAACCAAAGTCACTGTAATGTTTCAAGTTCAATCAAGTATCTGTGTTTGTTTACACATTGGACTCCAATATACGTTTTCCAAATGAAACGTGTGTGGACTGATTTCCAAACATGCACTAAATCAATTACCCATGCTTGTTAATTTTTATTCCTAGCAGCTGCATTCATCTATGCTTGCAATCATTGTCATTACTCATTAGCAAGGTGTTAGTGAAGCTCTACTTGTTGAAGAGAAAATTCATACTAATTCTTAATCAACTTTGCTGTTAAGAGCCTATCAAAATGGTCGCTAATACGGATTGTCCTTATTAACTGTGCAATTCTTCATTTTCAAAAACCACTATTTTCATGTGATAGCTGGAATGGCTTCTAAATTTCAAACTGAACATTGTTATTGTTACTTAAAATTCTAATGTCATGAAGTTCTTGTTGAATGCAGTTGTTGCAAAATAAAAAGATTTCCAAAACTTTAGATACAAGTTATTCAACAAATCCTGAAAAGAAATATTGTCCAGCAATATGAGTAAAACCACCTAAGGAATTTTCAGAAGAAAAATAAAAAAACTTAACTTAGAGTAGGTTTTCGTTCCAAGGTGAAACTGTGATAAAATCATACTCCTTTTTCAACATAAATCATCCTTCTAGCACTGTTACATTAAGCTCCATGTGAAGGTTGTGATCATGAACCTCTTCAAATGCAGGCATGCACTGAAGTTTCTGCCAGATTCTCTATGGACTTTGCCCCACTTCTATTTTTATTGTTCTTTGTTTTATATTTTCTCATAGAGAAATGAAATAAAAATCAATAGTTAAATTTGAGTAATCGTATGCTTACTCGAGGCAGGAAAGGTCTAGAAAGATAATCATTGAATTGTCACTTAATTGAAGATACACTTAATTGAAGATAAACAAGTTTCCGGAGTAGTCATTGCTTGAAGTTGAAGGGATGAGGATGCTTTTGGGGTAGAGTAGGCCTAACCCAATTTCTAAGATGGTATCAGAGTCCATCCTAGATCTGTTTGTTGGAGACCTCTCAAAGTCTCATATACGGGCCACCCCGCATATGTCTAGTCCCGCAAATTCTCTCCAGATTTCCAACCTTGGGCGTAAGGGGTTGTGTTATGAGTCCCACATTGACTAGAGATATGGCCAAAATAGTACTTATAAAGGGTAGAGCAACCCTCACCTCTAAGGTGACTTGTGGGGTAGAGTTAGGTCTCCCAAATTCTAATAAATGTTATCTCCCCCTTTTCATTTTTCAAATGAGTCTTACTTTATTGTTTTTTTTTTATTTCTTACAATTTTTTATGGATAAATGGTAAGCGAGTGAAATAAATTCACAACTACCTTCATATTGATAATTTCTACAGTTGGGCTTGGCTTTATAGTATGAAAAATTATTATAACAGAGCTACTTCATTGTCATTTTGCAAATTTCAAAGTTTCTTAGGAGCTTAGTAAATTTTTTATAGATGGATTTTAATTTGCAGTTTATAACTCTTTCCATAATTGCCTCTTTGAAATTCAGTGCTTCTTGAAAAATAACCTGTATACTAGTTTATTGTTTTGGATGGCAGTCTATTTTGTCTTGAACATATGATATAAAAATAAAATATGAAAACTCCTGTTTTCAGTGTCCACCAACTTTAGAAGAGCGTGAGTCTTTGACCTCCAATGATGGTGCGGCTGCTTCACTTGCTGCTGGATTTCTGGTAAACTTGAACTTGGAAACATCCACACCTGATACTTACCGGTCCCCTCCTGCACCTCTGCCTTATGATATAGTCCTTGGAATTCCTGCATCAACAGACTCAGAGTCAGGGAGAGAAACAATTAGTGCTAGTAGTTTCGAAACTTTGATTACATGTGAAGATCTTGAAGAATCTGACAGTAAAGCTCAAGCTAAATTTGCACCTATATCTCCAAGGAATGCAGAACTGTCAAAATCAAATGTACCTCATACGTTAGTGACAGAAGAAGAGGATGGCTGTCCAATTTGTCTTGAAGGTGAGTAGGAGTTATCTTATAAGGAGCCCATTTATATGCGGACCAAAAACTACTAATTGGAGCTTGTTAGAAGTCTCACATTGACTAGAGATACGACCAAGATAATCCTTATAAAGGGTAGAGCAATCCTCGCCTCTAAGCTAGCTTTTGGGGCAGAGTTAGGCGAAACCCAAATTCTAAGAGCTTATCCAATATTTTTTCTAGTAGATAAGCTCCAATAATTGCTCTTTAGTCCGTATCCAAATGAAATCAGACTGATAAGTTCTGACTCTCACAGGAAACTATCATCTTACTATTTATTTTTCTTAATGCAGAATATGATGTTGAGAATCCTAAAACTCTGACAAAATGTGAACATCATTTTCACCTGTCTTGCATTCTTGAGTGGATGGAAAGAAGTGACTCATGTCCTATATGTGATCAGGTTTGGCTTTTTACACCAATTTCTTGTTAACTGTGTAACATGAAAAGAGGGTGGTTGTTGGATTTTTTTGTTGGCAAACCAACTCCAGAAGTTCTTGCAACATGTGTGGGTTATTGATTGTTTTTGACCTTAAAATACAATCTGAACAGTTTTATTTTGTTTACCAATTATGTTGAGCTTTAGTGAAACACTGGATTTCCTCTGATGTTACAGGAGATGATATTTGACCAGGCACTGGACTAGTGTAGTTGTTTTAAAAGAGTGGCTTGCTAAATGCGTGGATAGATGAAACTATTGTGTGAAACTGGTTAGATGATCATACAGATTCAGAGTCCGTTTAGTTTACCGTGTAGAAAGTATAAAAACAGGAAAATAACACATCCCCGTGCACTTTTTGTTGAGGTAGCAAGTTGCTACTTAAACTAAAAGCTCCTCGAGATGTGTTATTTTCCCGTTTTCATACTTCATAACAGTAAACCAGACGGGCTACTTTCAGTTCTAAGAGCATGTAAAAGGTCATTGTGTTGGTGGGCCAATTCATTGTGTGTACGATCTTGTGGGAAAAAGGAGGTTTTTGACAGAATGCTACCCCACATTGCATGTCTCATTGACTGCAACTCTTCAGATTGGAATTTACCTATACAGCTTTTCTCAAGATGAAGAAATTCATGTTCTTTTTGTGTTTCTTTGCTGCTCTCCATTTGCTTGTACAAATTGCTCATATTTATTTTTGTTTTTCTATGTTTATTCTCCTTCTGAAAATGGAAAGTTTACTGGTCTTGTAAATCATGTCTGCTTTACGTTTCTATACATTTTCAATGTATATATATTCTGGTGGATGTTGGGGATCCCTTCTTTTGTTGCGTGTGCAATGATCACTAAACCTCTTCTTTTCTATTAAATTTTCTTCTGGTTGGTAGCTAAAGGGGCAATTGTGATTTGCGAATGTTGTTAATCAATGTAGTGCATGTTTGAAAAATCTTTATAACTGGTAGACAAAATCAATTCTGGAAAAAAACTTATGTGAATAGTTTTTGGTGTCAAAATTGACTTTTGAGAAAAAATAAGCTAATAATCTAAAGATGCTAGTAGATTGTTGTGGTTGTATTTCTGTGCACTTGTGTATATATAGTTTGGCATAGTCTAAACTCCAAACTGCACGTGAATCTGTGAATTAAAAACAATAGCACAATCAGTTCAAATGTACAACAGCACCATTATTCCCCCTCTTAACATTTTCCTTCTGTTTCATGTTTCATGTTTCATGTTTCATGTTTCATGTTTCATGTTTCATGTTTCATGTTTCATGTTTCCTCCTATGGACTTCCCTACCCTGCATAAGTTAGTTCATATATGATACATCCAAACTCACTTATCTTACATCTCAATTCTATTTTTACCTCTTTTTTCTTCCAATCTATGTCTTCTAATTTAAAATAATGCCATTTTCGTTAGACTTGGATAAGAGAATTAGCTAAAGCTTGACTGTGAAGACTACAATTAGATAATTTATCGTGATAAAAAAAAAATATCTACCAATAACATAAAGTGTTATATGCCCAATTACTCGCGAAAATACAACTATTATGAACTAACTTTGTAAAAATCTAAAGAATCAAGTCAGGGATTATTTTTTTTTAATTTATATTTTCAAATATAATTTTGCATTTTAATACAGTTAGATGAAAATTTGAGTCTTGTGAAGTGAAAATAATTAAAGTAGGAAATTATAAAGTTAGTAATGTTATTTTGGTGTAAGACAGTCCATCAGAGGCAATCATGTTCGAGTCGAGAACAATGAAGTTATTAATGTTATTTGAAAAGTCTTTATAATTTATATTTGAATATATTTATTATAATTTTAATGTTTATTTTTAAAGTCAAACACGTCATAGATTTGCCATTTAAACTCTCAAATTTTTAAGATGGCCACACAGGTAGATATTATTTTTTGGTTTCCCAATATATCCCACAACCAACGGTCATGAGATTAATCACTTGAGACTCTAAAATCACGTTAAGTGGGTGGGTTTCTCACAAGTAGATATTATAAAACTTATCTTTTAAAAAATATTCATACCTTAGTTCATATATTGGTGAATGGGAAAGAAGAATCAACAGTGGCATTTAAAAAAAGAATCACATAAAATTTATAAATATCTTTGTAGGTTAATTGATATCTTCCTTTCATTAAAAAATTATAATTAAGTCAATCCTAAATTTTTCCAACACGAAACTGGGATAAAATTAGCCAAGTTAAAATACTCTGCAAGCATCAGACAAAACTAATAATGCAGAGCAAATAAAACCTTTTATATGTGTAGCATTACATTTTATTTAAATCCTTCAAATGGCCTAAAAGGAAAAAGAAATTCAGTAAATGGCGAAACAAATCACAAATGTACTCTTCGAATGATCCGATCCCAAGTTTTGTGACTCAGCCCGGGAAACGAACTAACAAAAAGTGGACCTAAAACTCTCACTACTTACGGTAAGCATACTGAATGAAGTCAATTTAATTTATCGCCTCTAAGCAAAAGTCCTCACTTTACATGGACATTGGTACAAGCAACAAAACTTCCATGATAGTGGTCCCAATGTAAGTGAC
Organism: Acmispon strigosus; assembly: GCA_030819835.1. Lineage (NCBI taxonomy): Eukaryota > Viridiplantae > Streptophyta > Magnoliopsida > Fabales > Fabaceae > Acmispon > Acmispon strigosus. Next base: position 55,311,760 of record JAUAMA010000004.1, on the reverse strand, counting down.
CAGCAGATCTGAATGTGGTTGTTGCCTCTTGCCCCCATCAAAAACTCATTCATTAGCGAAGCTTGGAATATCAAACTTTTCGGGGAAAGATGGCGTTCAAAGCAGATCCTGAGTCTAATGTCTCTGAAAATGGCTGGTTTATCCAATCTGGGGCGTTAATATCTTTCCATACACTGCATTAATGTGGAATGCTTAATAATGCTGTCATAGTTGACAGAAATTTTAAAAATATGAAGAAATTATACACTACAAAATATTACAGGAGGAAATCCGCCTATATAATTTCTGAATTTTAGTGTAAATCGGACTAGCCACATCAAATTTAAACTTACAAAGAGGATGTCAGAAGGGAGCCTCCAGTGATTCATCCCAGACTTCCGCGCTTCCATTAGAGGCATCCTCTACATCTTCTTCCATTGAAAGCCTAATATATTCTCTATGAGCAAAGCGATCCCACTCTGTCAATGTAGGATTCTCACGCTCCTGTTCACACAAGACATACACAAAGGCGGTTAAACTCATGGACAATAGCCAATCATACCAAATTAAAGCACACTTTTATCACATATTCATGCACCTGACGAATCAAAAATGGGTCACGGGTTTCAAAGGCCATGAACTTATTTAGATTGAACAGGATATTGAAAACACTTCCTGAGAGTTTGCCGCCTTTCAGGTCATGCAGAGTTACATAGCTCTCGTCCTGCGGAATGAAGAATTTTAATTTAGAATTAAAAAGATATTGAAAGGATAAGTAATATCAGCCAAAAGTTAAAGAAAGAGGCTAAGAAGGAGGAACCAAAAAATGCAAATTGGGATATGCCATTTCTCCAGGACAAAACACAAATTTATGAACTGCTCACTAGATTTGCATCATTCTCAGCTAATGTGACTCCCTGACAACACAATGAAACATGATCAAACAATCAACAGAAGAAAGATTTGAAGACAAACCTCAGGTCCAATCATGTCAATAATCTGGCATAATATATCCTCAAAAAGCACAGGTTCTTGGGCCATGCACTCCATTCGATGCAATTGCTCCTCATAAAAAAATTGCAGTTCATTTCGTGTCAAAACTCCATTTCCATCCAAATCAATGCACTTGAACCTAACCATGACAAGTTAAAGTCAAAGTCAAACATAGTTAATAAGAGTCAACTACAAAGGTAAATTTACAAATGCTGGCCTAAGGGTGAGCTTTTTAGGCAAGGTGAAAAATAGAGGGCAGTGAAAAAAGGTACAAAACTTTAAAAATATAAAATCCCTACAATCCTTCCATATACCACCCAGCCCAAATTTCACACTCAATCCATTTTCCCTGTCCTATTTTTCGGCTGTGCCTTCTGTTGACACTACTCTTGAATATAATAACCAACTACACAAAGCTTGCAATATCATATTCATGATCTCTAAGATACTAGTGAATAGGCAAAAGGGGTCCATCCTCTAAAGGAAAGAGTTTGGATGTGTTTAGAACAGTTTTCAAAATAGTTATTTGATAAATAGAACTCTTTTGTTGGATTGTTCTTTCCATGCTAATATAAAAACAGTTTTTCTATTTTGATGCTTTTTTTATTTTGTACACTGAGAACACAGAAAACAAGGGAAACAATTCATGAAAAACGTTCTCATTAATGACAAAACTGCAGTAATATACAAATGGTTGTTGCCTCCTTTTTTTCCCTTTCAAAAACTGATTTTAAAAAAACCAAAACAATTTTAGTACATCATACATGAAAATTGTTTTTCTAAAAACTGAATTTTGTTCCGAATACTCAGTCTGCTTTCTTCAGCACTTTGGGTGGGTGAAGTTTTAGCACCATGGACTTGTGCACATGCATATGTAAAGTCCAAAGTCCAAATCAAATAAACCAATATCCCAAAAGCTTAAGCCATTGGGTAAAGGATACATGAATGGTTTTATATTATATTTCTAAACGCCGCCTCACGCAAGAGTCCATTAGGCTTGAAGCCTGGACAATGCACATACCCATAACCCACTTGTCAATGTCATGTGCTGAAAATCAACTATTTACTAGAAAAACGGGGCAAGAAGGATCAAACTCTAGACCCCTTGATAATAGAGGCTCCGATACCATGAACCAACTTCCCAAAAGCTTAGCTTGTTGGGTGAAGAACACATGAATGGTCTTATATTATATTTCTAGCAAAATAAAACATGATAGCTACATGCTTTTTGAAGTAATGAGTCATCCTTGTATTTGCATCTTCACATCAACTAATCCAGTGATATCTTAACAAGAATGGAGAGAAGATAACAAATGAAACGGACAATGAATGTGAAATAAAATACCAATACTCAAGACTCGGCTCAGATGATTTATCCTCTTCTGACAGTATGAAATAAACAAAATCTTCATAACCCATCTTTCCCTCAACCTTACTAGTAAACCTTCTGGCAACCTGGGATAACGTTAAACTGAGTCAAAATCAGCATCTTCAACAAATAGTCTGATAAGTCATTAAAAACAAAGTGTACAGAAAGTGTACGTCTATTAGGAGGAAAGGGTTGGGGGCTTGGATTGTCTGTGGCTGAATACCGCAATTAATCAAATCTCAAGACAAGCACTACATAGTATTATATCCACACAAACCTGAGAAAATATTCTATCGACAATTCGATAGGTGAGCGCATGGTTACCATATCTGATAAGATTCTCTTTGTCTATCAAGAAATCGTGATCTGTATCCAGCTCCCAAAACTTGCAGTATATAACATAAAAGTGCTCGTAAGAGAAGTACCTGCAAACAATATTTAAGGCAAGGTATAAAAGATCACTGCACTTTGATATAAATATATTTAGTTCATTTGAAAAAGGAACCAAAATCATTTTTTGAAGTTAATGGTAATGACATTTTCCCAGTATATCTACCTCAAAACCTTGTTGATGTCTTCTTCTTCATCAGCATGCAGCATTGCATCAATTATATTTCCACGCTTCAGCTCCCTCAGGGTAAGACGACCATTTGCTGATCTATTAATGTAGTAATATATTCTATATATTACAGTTTCAGCTGGGAAATTGGAAAAACAAGTACTATGAAACAACAGCACTACGCCAGAAACCATGATCAGTGATATTAGCCTATTGCCTACTGGAATAACAAATAACCCCAAAAATGGTGTCTTTGAGAAAATAAGTATAGCAAGAATCTCAAATTCTTTTGCTGATATCTACAATTACATGAACCAATAGATGCAAGGTTATAGCCAAGATGGAAACAAACCATATCTCTCTTGAAACTCAGGTGTGCTCTGCAGGAACTCCAGCCCTGGATGAGTTGTCAAAAGCTCACGTAGAACAGGTTTAAAATCATCCTGACATCAATATAGTTCTCAAAAAAAGATGGATAGGAATATAAAACCAAATCCAAGAAAAATAAATAAATTTGAACCCTAAAAAAATGAATCATTCAAGTGTGAAATGGGAATTGAATAAGAGACATTTGATTGATATCATCAGGCCATGACTGAGTGTAATGTTCGGATGTAGAGAAAAAAATTAAATGAACCAGGAAAAAAAATAGAAGAAAAATACCTGAGTAATGTAGTTGAGTTGTGGTTGCTTCAAAATCGTATATATTTGGGTTGCTATATCCTTTGTCAACATGTTGCCATTAATCCAATAATCAATAAATGTTTTCCTGTAGGAGCATTACATCAAGCAATTATGCATAGGTATTAAGAAATAATAAGTACGGGGAAGAAGACCCATCAATTATAATTCCTATAGCATGGTAAGAAGAGAGTTAAATAAACCATGTTTACTTCTTTCAAGCATGAAATCAAATAGCATAATGCCCAACTGAATTGAAATGCAAATTTACATGCGTAACTTATTCTTTAACACAATGCACAACAGACCCATTGAGAACCTCTCAGAAAGACCATGTATGGTATCATGTTTCAGCACATTTTTTCATTCCACCAACTTGCTGCTTCTTTTAAATGTTCAGGTTTTTCATCTTTCACCCTTTTTGGACAGCAGAGCATCAAATGTTGTATTATATTCGTAGCATGAAGAATTGATAACCTTCATTACTAAACAGATAAAGGTTGAAATTTAAAGTCCACCCTAAGTAAATTATTCTGACACAATTCACGATTTTTAGTAATGTTTTGTTAGAAAAATCAATTTAGTAGAGGTAAATCAACCACATTACGGATATTTCAGTAATGTTAGTTAATACCAAAGAAATAGAAAGCTTCTAAGTGAAAAAAGGCTAAAAACACTTAGCTCATAGACTAAATCATAACTAACTGTCTACAGTCTCCTCAACACACCATCATTTTTTAAAAATGACAATATTCTCCTCTTGTCCTGTTACTCTACCAATATCATTCATTAAATGATAATAGTTACCTTTAATACCCTCTCAAGATGTCAAAGGAGGATCTTTTCCAAAGCTCCAAATTCAATTTTTATGAATGCTAGAGATTCAGTTCTTAACATGCTCGAACACTAAAACTTCAGTATTGAATTCCAGCTGTGAAGTTTTCCAGTGTTACACGCCCATATAACTTCAAGATAAATATGTCTATCTTCAAGCAATTACTATCAATTTCAAAGCCTGTACATTTATCATCACGTGACTACTAGTTTGATCATGAAACCATATCTTTTACTTGTTTTAGGTTGATTTAACAACTTTCCTAGTCACTCCTTAGACTATTACTTCCGATATCATTGTTGAATTCTGAACTTTACAATGATCTATTGCAATTCACAACTGATTAAAAATCCTAATAACTAGCTTAAGAGATATTTGAAATCCCAATTAAATTGGCAACGAAGGAAGAGTTAAATGGATTGTGACATTTGCATGTGGCATTTATATATAAGTACAATAAAACAAAGGAATGAAAATATGTCATTATTACAGCATGTAGCCTCACGGGGAAAAAACTTTTGAGCTGGAAATGTGAAGCCAGAGTAGTCAATAGCGCACTATAGTGGCGTAGCGGAGCATTACAGCATGCTGCCGCTATAGGGGGAGTCATCGCGTCACAATTGATGATCGCGGCCGCTTTCACAACCCAAGTCGCGGCGTCACTGTGAGGGGGCACGGATTTGACGGAAAAGCCCTTGGTTTTAAATCAGCAGGTGACCTTTTTAGGGCAAAATTGGAATTTCAAGGGGGGAAATTTGGTCAAAACAAAAACCATACTGAGAACTACTCTCGCGCCTCATTTCGCCCCTGCTCTCTCTCTCTCTCTCTTAATTGCTTGCCTGCGAGCCTTCGAGTTGAACCGCCCCCTTCTCCGGTGAAACTCCTTCCTTTCTCCAGCGAACACCGTACATTTGTCCGGCGACCACAGATTCAGGTGGGTTGCTCTGTTTTCCCCTTTCTATTCCTCTCTATTTAGTTTATATTCCTCTTCTTACCATATTTTCCCCCCTATTCATCGCTGTTTTTTCCCTTCTCCTTTGTATTCCTCTGTTATTTTCTTTTCCTCTATTCCTCTCTGTTCTGTTTCTTTTCCTCTTCTTACCCTGTTTTTCTTTTCCTTTCATCTACTCCTCTGTTTTTTTTTCTGTTATGTATATAGAATTAATTATATAAAAAAATACATAAAAAATCAGCATAGCGGCCATCCCGCTATGCGCTACACCGCTATACCCCTTTGTGATTGGCCGCTACACTCTGCTATCCGGGATTGACTACTATGTGTGAAGCAATGATAGAACCACCACTAGCACTACGAAAATCTGTACATATTCATTATAAACATTTGAGATTGAACTAGGGGATACTTAGTCAAGATGACTCCAATGCATCAAAGAATTACTCAATCTAAAGGGAACTATTAACGTTTGTATTTCTAACAGGCACATCATTTGGGAAAGGGAACTAAACATTAAGATAACATAGAAGAGGGGCAGTCTGTGAATAAAGGTATATGTGATGTTAAGATTTGAGAATTTGGAACTCATGGGGGCTGTAGGTCTAAGGTAATCTTCAAACATCTAAATTCAAGAACCACCACCCATGGAACAAAAAAGTACGAAATTAATGTTAAAAAAATTAAAGTACAAACCTTGTCACGATACCAGTTCCATTGTCGATCTTTCGAAAAAGGGAAGTGGAAAGAAAAGATGGCAGCTTGCATACTTCCTTAGTAATTGACTTGAATTCTGCCATAAAATGCAAAACCAAATTGAGCTATTATTACAACTCCTAGTTACATTACACAGTATGTTTTAGAAATCACTATCTGACTCTTGGAAACATTTAAAATAATAAGTTGATAATAAGTTAATTTTATTGAAAATCAGGAAAGGTTGGATTGGTTAAAATTTTGAATATGCTGGAACTTCCCTTTTCCCCAGTTGCCTACTGGCCATTCAGGATATAACCCCACCTATACGCAATATCTCACCGTGTATCTGCAGCCCATCCAAGTGATCATGGAATAAATGGTCAATTCTAAATAAGCATTGTTCTTTTAGTTCATTTGGAGGAGGAGGCCCATGTTGAAAGTAAAACTGCAAGCACAAAAGTCCTTATGAGCATGACAAAGCATGAAAAGAGGTGGGGGGAGGGGGACAGCTGAAAATGAAGAAAAAGAGAACACGCACGCGCAATTTCCAGACCAGGTCAAAAAAGAGTATCACTAAATAAAGATGTTAAGAAGACCAGACAGCAGAATGTAATAGGATTAAAGTATGCAAAGAGATTTGGTTTCATCTTGTCTGATGTGTTTTGGTTTTTTAGTTTAAGAGCATAAAGTATCCACCTTGTACATGTACTTTCACTACCTTTTATTCTATCAGATTGTCTTGAACTATTGTACTAAGATATTAAGAAAACATATCAGACGTGCCTAACCTGAGGTATAACTTCTTTAACTGGCTCGCTGACAACCTTCAATGGAGAACCCAAGTTCGAAGGGCCAACTCTCTGTTTCACTATGCGAGGGGAACCAGATGAACTCCTTGGTGAAAGAGGTGGTGCAGTGCCTGCAGGAAACATGGAAGGCAAAGAATTGCTCATAGCATTTGGACTAGAGGAATTCCCCGGGACATTCAACGGAGCCCCTGACTTTGCTTCATTAAGCAATGATGTTACCTGCACAAATTAGCAAGTGAGCCACTGGGATAAAATCACAAACGAATATTCATTCATTCATACACTTCAAGTATCACTAAGAGTTTGATATAGTCCTTCCAAAAACAGGCTATGGTGATTCCTCTAACGAAGGAGATTGAGACATAATAGTCAAAATTATAATTCTCATCAGGTAACTAGGTGTATGCAATCTCATACCGATGCCTATATTTTATTTATCACCATTCATTCATTCGTAACGTACGTAATAATAATAATAATGATGCATCTCTCTCACAAACCTCGAAGATTCGACTATAATTATCAAAATGATAACTCTTAAAAGCGAATGCTCCTATCCTATGGACAATTAGGGAATAAAAATCTGGAAATGAACAATGTACAAAATTGATGAACGTGGAAACGAAGCGTACCAGTCGATTGCTTTCGGGAAGCGACAGCCACTGGTCGAAGAGCGTCTCAACGAAGCTCAGGTTAGACTTGAGGGCCAAAGCGGACACCTCCGGGAGCTGCAATAATTCGACCTCCAACGACGCCGCATCGGTAACGACCTCCATCGTCATCTAAACCGAATCTCTCATTCACAACCAAACAGCACAGAGAGATAAGAAAGAACGAATCCTCGATTGAAGTTGAATTTCAATGCGGAAACCGCGTGCATCGATTAGATTCTATATCGGGAACGGAACAAATGCGATTGCAGGAACCCTAGATCTGAAGAAACGAAGCGGTTGATCTGAAGAAAAATTTGGATAGAAAATAGAATGCGAGTGGTGATAGAGGAAATTTTCTGCAGAGATCCACGCGATTTTGGAGGGAGAAAAACAAATAATTGTGCAAAAAAATGTTTATATGGTACTATTACTTGTGTAATTTTAATTTATTTATTTAGCGACGATAATACAGTTCCAGAAAATAAAAAATTTCAGAGGGTGACACGTGGACACAGGAATCCAATCATCACTCATCATCACATCTTGGAGAATCCTGTGCGTTCAGTCAACACTACTTCCATCTTCCAACTTCTAGTAAGCATCCAAATAACATAAGTTGTTTCAAGGTCTAATTTCTGACCAGAAAAAAGGTCTAATTTGCTTTGTTAAACTTGCATAAGCAAAGCAAGCTTCAATACTCATTTAAAAACTACATTTATAGAGATTTATTAACATAGTTTTATTTTTTTTTAAATAAGTAACTTAGTAAGTTGTCTGAAAAGGAATAGTTCAATTGACAACGCATAATGTGCATAAATAACTCTCAGATTTAATCATCGCATTATACATATGGAGGAAGGAATAAAAAGCTTTAAATGTGACTAAATCTCAAATCTAAGATAATCATCATCCGAAAAACGACCACATACCAAGTGGTTTATAAAAAAAATGTAAGTTTGTGATTTACAACATACTCCTATTTAATTTGAAATTGTACCTAGGTATTTTTCTATAAATAAAATGGTAGTGGTAGCAATCTGTGTTAATTTTTATATAAGAGTTCATTTGGTACGCCATATTAGCTATAATAGTATAAATTTATATAATACATTATAAGTCTATTTATTGTTTGATGCTAATATTGTAATTTATAGGCTTATCAATCAATCAAGTTTTATACATTAAAATGGGATTATTTACAGTTTGTTTGGATTCATGTTTGCCAAACGTGGATCCAGCCATCCAAGACAACTATTTTGCTTCTGCAAACGTGGATCCAGCTCTCATTTTTCAAACATGCACTTAATCCAGCCTATAGATGAGGGATAAAGCCTAATATGACTGTGACGTGTAAGTTACATGAAAATATTTCAACCCATATTTTTAGTTTTAACAACAACATGTAACACTATCGCCGCCACTCTCCATCACTGCCACCGCTGTCGCCAGCCATTGCCACCACCCTCCACTATCGCCACAAGCAACACCACCACCACCACTGCCTTCGCCACCACCACCCTCCATCACCACTACCACAACCACCTCCATCGCCACCACTCTGCCACCACTGCGGCCACCACCACAACCACGACCATTACCACCACTAGAACTTCCACTGCCGCTGTCATCACCACCCTCCACCATTGCAACTGTTGTCACCACCACCTTCAACAACGTCAATGCCAATGCCACCATCACCAACACACCCTCCACCATCATCACCACCACTGCCATCACCATCACCATCACCACCACTGTGGTCACCACCACGACAACTTCCACATCTACCGCCACCACCACTACCACACCCTCCACCACCATTACCGCTACCGCTACAACCATAGCCACCACTCTTCATCGCCACCATTGCAACTAATCCCATAACCACTACTGTCACTGCCACCACCGCTGCCACGACAACCACCTCAATATTTGAATTTTATTCAATACTTCACCAAACATAGCATTGCATTAATTAAAATGACATGGTAAATTATACAATGTGTGATTAAATGCTGGATAACATAACAAGTTATCGGGCTTTATCTTAACAAGCCTAATACTATCAAACATTATATTATAAAACCTTATACTATACAACATACCAAACAAGCCCTAATGTTATATACAATGTTAAAAATGCACATTCTTTGTGAGTTAGCTTTTGATAAGAATATCAACTTAGATAAATTATATCTTTCATCTAAAAATTTGTCACAAAAGCTGGGCTTTAGTGTTTTACCAAGACTTATATGTTTGAACAAAAAAACCATTTTTTTCTCGCTTAAGGGTTGATGTTGTTGTTGTCACTACTCACTATGAGTTGGCATTGGACAACTTTTCTTCTTCGTCGTTGCAAGCTTGTGGAAGCCGCCCATCTATGCCATTGTAGTCTCTGTGCACAAGCTTTCCTCTCACATCTCATTGTCATTGCAGCTGCAAGCTCACATATTTGATGCTGGTAATCTCCATTGTGTCGTCCCTCATTTTCCATGCCTTACTCTAATGCTCCTGTCACCTCTATCGGAGATTCTATCAACCCGACCGACTTGCCCGTGCAACCACATCACCCGAGCCCGACGAATCTATATGTTTGCTTGGTCAAAATCAGTCTTGAATATAGCATTTTTGACTTTCATCAAATTAGGTTACATCAGACCGAATTCATTCGAAAGACAATCCTATTAATTATCGTGCGAAAGATTTAGGTATAATCTTATTATTTTTCATAAATAAAGAACTGAAATTTCAGATGCTCGGGAGGAGGCTATAATGTATGATCAAATAGGTTATGTATATGTGCGTGGTAGTTTCTTTACCATTGATACAATTACATAATATTTAATGAGTGTGATTAAAACGACTAAAATATTATTTTTAACAGTAACTATTTTTTCTCCTCCCCCAAGATTGTATCTCTCCCTACCCTCAATCCATGATGGCCCCACCACAACTAAACAACAACAACCTTTTTTGTTGTTCAGGGTTTCCAAACCAACTCTAGCTCGCATAAACCCTAAAATCTTGCAGGTTATCATTCACTACTGCCATCTCTCGAGCCACCACCCTCTCACTCTCACCACCGCGCCGTCAAGCATCAATACAGGCCACCCCTTCATTCTATCGACTCCCTCCGCCGAGCTGCCACTACCTCATCTGCAACCGGCCGCCGTACAGAGGAGCTTTCCACTCCCCTGACCGCAAAGAGGAGCCTCTTCACCACCGACAAGGTTACCGACAAGCTCTCGCGCTTTCCTTTCCCTAGAGCCTTGTCTTCGCCGATATTTAATTTAATTGCTTGCATTTTTTGTTTTTTTTCTGTGCATGCTGGAAGTTTTTGGATCTAACTATAGGGTTTATGAAGATGTTAAATTTTCCTTTCATACATTATTATAGGTTGCTAAAAATTATGGAGGAAAATTTATCTCTGTCATTTTCCTCTCCTTGCATATTGTGATTGTTGCCAATGATAAACACTGCTTGTGGTTGTAGTAGTAGTTAGTTTACTTTGCGTGTCTGGTTAGTGTAAGCCATTGATTATCATTGGTTAGTTGTTAGTTTACTCAACTCAACTCAACTGTCACATTGAATTTGTTAATTTGAGTTATACTTTTATTTTATTTGCAGGTTGGCTTGAAAACATGAGTTTAATATCTCAAAATGCTCGGACTAAAAATGAGGTTAAGAGGGAAGAGAACATCAAGGAAAGAGAGGCTGAAGATGGGAAAGAGTGTGATGCTGATACTCTGAAAGTGAACAAGAGGAAGAGAGATGGCAAGGGGGAGCAGCTGGTAGTAGAACAAGTGAGGGAAATGAAAAAGCTGGAGAGCTTTTTGTTTGGATCTCTCTATTCCCCTCTTGAATTTGAAAAGGGAGATAATGATGAAGTGGAAGCTGAGACTGCTGCAAAGGTTTCTGATTTGTTTTTCACTGACCGTTCTGCAGATAGTGTTGTCTCTGTTTACCAGGATAATGCTGATCTCTCAGATGAAAGTCGTGACGGTTATGATGCTTTGCAGAGAAAGCCTGCATGGGTGGATGAGGAAGAAGAAAAAATCACTGTGAACATAGCCAACGTTAACAGATTAAGGAAGTTGAGGAAGGAAGAAGATGAGAAGGTGATCTCTGGTTCAGAGTATGTGTCGAGATTGAGGGCTCAACATCTAAAGCTCAACCGAGGAACTGACTGGGCTCGACCTGATTCAAGGACAAAAATGGATGAATCCTCTGATGATGAGTTGACAGGTGGAGAGGATGAAGCTGTTGTGAGCCGTGGTTATGAGAATGTGGATGATATTCTCAGGACAAATGAAGACCTGGTAGTGAAGAGCAGCTCAAAATTGTTGCTGGGAAATGTTGAATACTCAAGACTTGTAGATGCAAATATACATGATCCTTCTAATGGTCCCATAAATTCAGTTCAGTTCCATAGAAATGCTCAGCTTCTTCTGACTGCAGGGTTGGACCGGAAGCTTAGATTTTTTCAAATTGATGGCAAGCGGAACGCTAAAATCCAAAGCATCTTCCTTGAAGATTGCCCCATTCGAAAAGCATCTTTCTTGCCAGATGGGTCTCAGGTTATACTATCAGGAAGAAGAAAGTTCTTTTATAGTTTTGATTTAGTTAAGGGTAGAGTTGATAAAATAGGTCCCCTCGTTGGTAGGGAAGAGAAGAGTCTGGAAGTTTTTGGGGTGTCTTCTGATTCTCAAATGATAGCCTTTGCGGGTAATGAAGGTTATATTTTATTGGTTTCAACAAAATCAAAGCAATTAGTTGGTACTCTAAAGATGAATGGAACAATCCGTTCCTTAGCTTTTGCTGAGGATGGACAGTTGTTGAGTGCTGGTGGTGATGGCCAGGTTTACCACTGGGATCTGAGAACAAGGACTTGCATTCATAAAGGTGTAGATGAAGGTTGCATAAACAGCACATCTCTTTGTACTTCTCCTGGTGGGGCACATTTTGCAGCTGGTTCAGACAGTGGAATTGTGAATATTTACAATAGAGAGGAGTTTCTTGGGGGCAAGAGAAAGCCTATCAAAACCATCGAGAATTTGACTACAAAAGTGGATTTTATGAGATTTAATCACGACTCTCAAATATTAGCGATCTGCTCGAGCATGAAGAAGAGCAGTTTAAAATTAATACACATTCCATCGTATACTGTGTTCTCTAACTGGCCAGCACCAAATGCCAGTCTGCATTATCCCCGCTGTATTGATTTTAGTCCTGGTGGTGGTTTCATGGCTGTGGGAAACTCTTCAGGCAAGGTGTTATTGTATAAGTTGCACCATTACCAGTATGCCTAAGGTGGATTTGAAGTACTGGCAAGATTTGAAAGTTTTGTAGTATTTTTTCTGGAAAGTTTTTGAGACTTGAGTTGTATTTTATCAGAATCGTTACTTTATGAAACTTTATATTATCCTGCTTAGACGTTAATAAAGCTTCATGTGTTTTCTCATTTATTATTTATCATCTACTCTATCTATAAATGAAACACACTTATTTTTGTTTCCAATAGATAAACCCTTATATTTTAATGCTATTTTATTTGAATTTTACTTCCCTTTGCTCATTCAATTTGGTTACTTAAATGATATCCATGTGTGAGAGTAATACGGGTTCAAGGATAGGATGGCAGATTCATGCTCTCTTGCAGTTGACGGGAGGATGCACCTGTCAGTGTTTCTGTCAATAGCTCTTGTCGATTTCTATGTTAGGTGTGATGACTTTTTGATGGCTTTTTGTGTGCTTGATTATGTGATGATGGTGAAAAATGAGGTTTTATTTACTGTTGTGAACTTATGATATCTGGATGCACTGCTTATCTAGATTACGATCTAGAATGCATACTGAAAGAGTTAACCCAGGTAGAGTAACATGGCTCTGAATGGCAAAACAGAGGCCTATGCTAGGAAATATCTAATAGCATGTGGAATACAGATATGCACCAAACTGTATGATGACCTTTGCATGTGTTATTTTACTTTTCCTTTTGGTGTGTTCATTTTATTGCATCTCAGCCTATTGGGAATCAAGAGAGGGAATGTAAAATCAAGGAGCAAGAAGAAACGAGCAACAAAACTAGGAGCTAGAAGTTACACTAAACCAATTATCAGACCCGCAAAATCGGTGATGCTAATCTAGTCAAGTTAGACTGATTCTACCAAGTAAAGGATAAACTGAGTCTGTGAGTGAGTTCACACAATAAACTCCAGTTAGTTCATAAGAATCTGTGAGTGAGTTCACACAATTTCCGTGGCTGGAATCGTAAACTCAGTTATTCACAAGTTTGACAACCTGGGAAATGATTCTATGACCTTTCTCTTGTCAACATTCTCTACTCTTTCTTTCTTTCTTTCTTTCCTTCACTCTTTCTATTTATCACAAACAAACGCAAATACACACTCACAGAGTCTAAATTATCTTCACACATAATTCAAAAAATGGAACTGTACAATTCACCATGAAATACATGTAGGATATATAGCCTTTACTGTACTAGAATGTGAAATGTCACAACCAAACTCAAGAAACATGAACTCTTCAGTAACTTTTTCTGTGCATTGAATTCTCCCATTACTCATATTCTATGTGTTTCTAAAGTGTAGACTGAAGCTGCAGAAGTAGAAGAATCTGAACCAAGAAATGAACTCATTGTTGGAGGGTTGGTAGTTGGCTCAGACATCATCTGCAGGAGAACTGGTAAAGGGGTTTCGAATTTAAGCACCTGAATCACATGCCTCACTGATGGTCTGAATGAATAATCTGGATTGGCACACCAAAGACCAACAACCAGTAAACATTCCACTTGCTCCACATCAAACGCTCCCTCAAGCTTTGGATCTACTGCTTCAAGGAATCTTCCTAACCTATAGAACTCCCAAACCCACTCAAATATGGCTATTTGATCCTCCTTGGCATTGAGGTCAATTGATTTTCTTCCACTGGCTAACTCCAATATAACAATCCCAAAACTGTATATATCAGACTCCTTTGTAGTCCTCCCTGTAGTGAAATATTCAGGAGCTATGTACCCCATGGTTCCGGCTATAACTGTGGTCTGTGATCCTTTCTCATGATCCACAAGCCTAGCTAAGCCAAAATCCCCAAGTTTAGCATTGAAATTGGAGTCCAGCATGATGTTGCTTGTTTTAATGTCCCTGTGAAGCACACACTGCTCCCATTCTTCATGAAGGTACAGCAGTGCTGAAGTCAAGTCCATCGCGATGCTATACCTCATCTGCCATGTCAAGATGCTTTTTCCGCGATGCAGGTGGCAATCTAAGCTAGCATTTTGCATGAATTCATATATCAGGAGGAAATCTTTTTTCCTGTGGCACCAACCAAGGAGTTGTACTAAATTTCTATGCCTCAGTTGGCTAATGATCTTCACTTCAGTTGCATATTCCTTTATCCCCTGCTTAGACTCTCTTGATATCCTCTTTACAGCAACATTGGATTTTATGTCTTTCAAGTAGCCTTTATAGACACCACCAAAACCTCCTTGTCCAACCTTTTCTGCTTCTGCAAAGTTATTTGTTGCACTCACCAATTTATTGTAACAAAACCTCTTAGGTCCAGTGCCCTTTTGGAATTCATCATCCAATTCCAGGTCAAAAATTGAATCTTCTCTTTTCCATTCAGCTCTCTTCCACATGAAAATAGAAACACACCCGAAAATAAGGAAAAATGTAGTCACACCTATACCAACCCCTAGCCATAAGGATAAACCTTTGTTGCTCTTTTGTTCAGGGCTAGCTTTAGCAGTGGAAATTGGTGAAGCTGCTATTGGTGGTTTATGATTTGACACACTCTCATTGCTTTGTAAACTTGAATTGAATGACCATGACTGCAGGATATTCATCTCAAACATGTACCCTGTAGCCGCAGAGAAGCCAAAAACAACCCACTCTGGTAGGTAATCTCTCAAATCAACATTGTATGAGATATAAGTTCTTACTGGCTTACCATTTTCCATGTTTCCAGTGAAAGAAACTATCAGATTATGTGTGCTAGAATTGTACTCAATTCTGCAATCATAAACTTTCTTTTGCGTAATATCAATCGACCATGACTTAGCTACGTCAGATCTCATAGATTTGAAATTTATACCTACATGAGTGCCTAGGGGTCGGGGATCCCATGAATTTCTGCGTGTGTCAAACTCCACTGCTACAAATGAATGTTTAGTTGAGTTCAATATTTGGTCATCATCTACAAGGCCAAGACCTCCTCCTTCTTGTATATGCCTTGGCAGTGGCAGTTGTGGATCTGCAAAGAAAAATGCCAAGCCATCCCCAAAACGAGTTTTGTTTGAGAAAATGATAAAGGAAAATTGGGTAGTGAAGTCAGTGAGCTTTCCTGAGCTTCTGTCCCACAGGTGCAGTTGCTCGAAATTCGTGGCGCGCCCGACACTGAAAGCATTGCTTTGGTACCTTGAGGTGGTAGTGAGTTGGATGTATGAATGCATTAGAGAAGCATCACCTTCTAGCTTGGCATCATCATACTCAAAGCCTTGGTAGTTAAATGACAGTGGATTTACTGAAGTAATGATATGAAACAAGAAAATGATTCTCATTGCATAACAGAATAGATGGGACTGGGAAGCTGCCATCTCTAGGTGAGAGTTGATTGATTTTGAAACTTTCATTGCTGTCACACTCTTTACAAATGCTCTTCTGTAATTGCTATACTTTGATTATTTGATTTATGTAACTTAGACCATGATTTTTTTCATTGTTTTTATGATTTTTGGATTTGTATGATTGTCTTGTAGTTCTTTCTCAGCTAACTATGCAATTTAGAAATGACCAAGCTCTCCTTAATAAGCAATACTAAGTCACATTTACATGTCTGACCCATATGACGTCTAAGTTGCCTGGCCTGCAGTGTGTCCCATTTCAAACAATGTAATGGTATGGATATAGATTGGTTTAAACAATCACACTCAGGTTTAATAGTCTGAGTGCGCATGTCTGAAAATTCTTCTACAATTGATTATGAAACCAAAATCAATTCTGGGGAGAAACTTAGCTTCTGCTGTCAGAATTGATTCTGATGAATAAGAAACTGATCCAATCTGTTTGTAAAAATTCCCCCTCCCAAATTTGTCTCTCTTCCAAACGTGACCTTTTGCTTTATGTTATAACTTAACCTTATTCCAGTTTATAATTTTCCACTTTCCTTCTATTCTTTGAAGTGTGGTGTGTGTTGAGTTGAGGTAGATAATGGAAGTAGGAGAGAGTTACTTCCTGTACATGAAACAGGCATTTAGCACGGGACACAGACATTAACCAGATTAACCAGGAGAGAGTTACTTCCTGTACATGAAACTGCACCATATTTTCATAAGAAGTAAATGGATGGCACTTCTTGACCAAACAGAAAATCGAATTTTATCTCATTGAATTTTGTGTATAGGAAGGAATGTTCAAAAGAAGGAGTAAGTCCAACGTGAAAGAAGACAAAAGTAAATAACCAGATGAAGCAATTTTCTATGATTTTGATATATTAACTTTCATTAGCTCTTTGGGTTGTTCATTATAATTTTGATTTTACTGTAATTTTTCACCGTGTATCCGAACATATACTAAGATAGGTTCCATCATCCTTGAATGACCTAAGAAATTAAAATAAAGGAGGGCTCCATTTGATTATATTTTTATAGCACATATAATTGTTTTGTTCCCTTCTAGAACTCTCTCAAATAAATTGTAAGGAACGATACTTCTCTTTATGTATGTGTGTGTGTGATCTAGTCTAGTCATCTGACAAGCTCTTAGTTGTTTCTTCCCCTCTGGCCGGAGGTGTAATGTCAGGATGCTAAAATCCAATTAGAAAAGTTTTTATACAAGTTTACAACTAATGAACTAATAGAAAATAAAAGTATGAAAATGTGGCATAGACCATTAAAAAAATGAAATTAGGCGAGTGAAAAATGAGTGAATTCAATCCGAAAAATCAATCAGTTGGATAATAATTAATAAAAAATGGACTAATTAATCCAAATTTTATAAAAAATAAATAAATTTTTCTTCTACTTTCAACTCAACCACTCTTTTTAGTAAAATAACGATTCAATACTAAAAATGAATAAAATTTTAATAAGAATTACAATTTATTTAACATGGACGAAAAAATATATTTAATTCAAAATATATTTATTTCACTCACAAATATTCAGGGGCGTCATTTCTTTACACTCCATCCCACACCACACACTTCCCTTCATTTGTCGTTTTTTTTCTTCTTCGAGGGCTCATTTCATTCTTTTAGTTTTCTACTACTATTGTCTTTTACCTAGCTTACGCACATCACACTCAAACAAAATATCCAAAGCCATTACTTTGCATCCAAAATTAATGAAGCAAATGATGTGTTGCTCGGGAAGCCCAAGGGTAGCAGGTCAGCATTTTGAAGCCTGCTCCCTGCCCATTATTTCGACAGTTCAGACATTGGTCCTTCAATAATATATTTTTTGGTCGTTGTTCAATTATTTATGGTAGACCCAATTATATAGTGACAAAATGCATTGATCGAAATGATAAAGCTTCATTGTAACTTGCTTGTTTCATTAAGGTTGAGCCTTGAGAAGGTTATCAATTAAAGTGATTTTACTTGTAAAAGATAAATAAATCATATTCCTATAGATCTTGGTTCTTCCTCTGTGAAATTTCCCCTGCAAATATCTATATATGCAAACAATTTACCAATAACAAGTTTTTATTTATGAAAATATTTAAGATAGACAATTTCATCTCGCAAGACAAAATCTTTGTCGGAATAGTTAGTTAGCCATCTCATAACGCAGATATTTGGTCTCAAGTTTTACATTCCATAAAATTACATATAATAATTAGATGAAAAAAGTCACTCAAAGAAAAAAAAAAAGAGTTTTGGAAGCATCTTATTTCTATTTTTAAAAGATCAAAAAATGAGTGTAGCAACTAGCAATGCTTTTTATAACTCACTAAAAAAGTGAAAGCTAAGCATCACTGTCAAATAGAAAATAATTTCAAAAAGTATATATAAATGGTTGATTAGATTTTACTATGATCAAATATTTGTATAAAACTAATGTATAATAGTTAACTAAATTAAAAAAAATGCCACTATGTAACAAGTTTTTGTCCCCATCTATTATTATTATCTTAGCTTAAATATGTTTGGCATCCTAACATTTGAAAGAGAATCAAATTGTGTCCCTGAAAAAAATTTCTTTGAAATATCATTCCTAACAAATGTTTTTTAATCAAATTAAGTCCCTTTAATCAATTTTGACTAGTCAACACCTAGTCATTACCTCCACATCATCCCACTTATCATATATGGATTTTTTATTAAATTTTTTCCCCTTCATCTTCCTCTTCATCCTCTTCCTCTTCTCCCTTCTCCCTTCTCTATATATGTGTTAGGACTCCTTCATTGTGCACTTTTCTAGTCTGCATTTTTTCCACCCAGTCTGCATTTTTTCCAAAGACTGTCATATATGTGTTAGGACTCCTTCATTGTGCACTTTTCTAGTAAGTAATTAGCAAACAAATTTATAGCACTGGTTGTTGCTAATATTTCCAAAACGCCCTCTCAGTTTTATTTTTGATCTGTCGGAGTGCCAATATAATTTGATGGGAAAGGGAACAATGTCTAATATAGAAATCTATTCTAAAAGTCTTTGCATTAATTGTATACCAGAATTTAGTGTTATATAGGCTCACCAATTTTCAGGCATACTTGATGTTGAATATAAAACGGTCCCAACTACATATGTTGCTTATATTGAGCACAGCATGTGGAATCATGTTATCTAAATTTTTGTTTAAGAAATTGTCTTAAATGGTCTAAAACAGAGAGTTCCAATAGCAAGGGCACAACGCCACCAAGAAGAGGAGAAGCCAACCACGAGTCTCTCTCCTTCTCCCCTCTTTTTTCACGATGTGTCAGCCACCATGGCTGCACTTCGAATCACTCCAATCCTTCACGAAATCAACGTTTATATACACCAAAACGAAGAGGAGGGTGGTGGCGGTGGTGGGGCTGGTACTCGATGACGGCGGTGGAGAAAAATGGAGTAGAAGAGAGAAGGTGAAGGGAGAGCATTCTCCCCTTTTTTTAATTTTTTTTTCTAATTTTTTTTTTGACAAAAAACATCAGTTTTTTAATGGAATAGTGACGGGGGACCAAAACTGCTATCGTTTGACAAAATGAGGGACCATTTAAGCTAATTTTTTTTATTAGAGACCAAAAGTACGAAATCGTAATAAGTGAGGAACAAAACTCTATTATTAAGGTTATCTTTTATCCAGTATGGTAACACCCAATCCTTAATTCCTTATCCAGAATCCTGTCCAAGCGCGCCTTCATCTCTTCCTTCCTTCCTTCCTTCCTTCCTGCTACTCTGATAATGATGATGTCTTCTTTTCTTAGATTCTTCTCTTCATTCACTTCTCACCATTTGAACTGAACTCAAATCCAACCTTCTCATCATCATAATTCATAAAAATGACAACAGTTTCCACCAAATTCCTACCTCATACACTCCCCTTTACACTTGAACAAAACAACCCCATTTCTCATGTTTCATGCACCCTCCCATTTCTCAATGAAGGTAGCATCAGCATCACCACCACTGTTTCCTCTGAAGCAACAAAGCCCCAAAATCTCGACTTTAAAGATACCCATTTGATGAAAGTCCTCACCCGCTCCTGCAAGGCACGCATGTACAACGAATCCCTTTACTTTCTCCGCCGCATGGTCAGCAAGGGTTACAAACCCGACGTCGTAATCTGCACCAAGCTCATCAAGGGGCTCTTCGGTTCCAGAAGAGTCGAGAAAGCCGTTGGGGTCATGGAAATCTTGGAGAACCACGGCGAGCCTGACGTGTTCGCTTACAATGCAGTGATTAGTGGATTGTGTAAACTTGATCGAATCGATTCTGCACACCAGGTGCTCCATAAAATGAAGAAGAGAGGGTTCGAACCTGATGTTGTCACATACAACATTCTCATTGGGAGTCTTTGTTCCAAGGGAAAGCTTGAGTTGGCTTTCAAGGTTTTGGACCAGTTGTTGAAGGAAAAATGCAAGCCCACTGTTGTTACTTACACCATTTTGATAGAAGCTACTATTTTGAAAGGCGGTGTTGATGATGTTATGAAGCTTTTGGATGAGATGTTAGCGAGTGGTCTTCAACCTGATATGTTCATTTATAATGCAGTTGTTAGGGGTATGTGCAGAGAAGGGTTGGTGGATCGTGCTTTTGAATTTATTAGCAGCATAAGTAGCCAGGGTTTTACTTATACCCCGGATGTTATATCTTATAACATTCTGTTGCGAGGGCTTCTGACTCAAGGGAAATGGGAAGCTGGAGAGAAATTGATGTCTGATATGCTTTCGAAAGGTTGCGAGCCAAATGTTGTGACTTACAGCATTCTGATTAGTTCGCTCTGTCGTGATGGCAAAGTTGAGGAGGCGGTGAGTTTGTTGAAGGTTATGAAGGAACAAGGGTTGACCCCTGATGCTTATAGCTATGATCCTTTGATTGCTGCATTCTGCAAGGAAAGTAGGGTGGATTTGGCAATAGAGTTCTTGGATAGCATGATCTCTGATGGTTGCTTGCCTGATATTGTTAACTACAACACGATATTGTCCACTCTGTGCAAGAATGGAAAAGCTGATGAGGCTTTGAAAATCTTTGAGAAGCTGGGTGAAGTGGGTTGTCCTCCAAATGTGAGTTCATACAACACTTTGTTCAGTGCACTCTGGAGTAGCGGCCACAAAATTAGAGCACTGGGGATGATTTTGGAGATGTTAAGCAAAGATATTGATCCTGATGAGATCACTTATAATTCCCTTATATCTTGTTTGTGTAGAGATGCAATGGTGGATCAGGCTATTGAGTTGTTAGTGGACATGGAAAGTAGTGTGTATCAGCCTTCAGTTATTAGTTACAACATAGTTCTTCTTGGATTGTGCAAAGTGCACCGAATCGACGATGCCATTGAGGTGTTAGCTGCAATGGTTGACAAAGGGTGTCGGCCAAATGAAACTACTTACACATTGTTGGTTGAAGGGATTGGTTATGCTGGCTGGCCAAATGATGCTATGGAGCTAGCCATTTCCCTTGTTAGTATGGACGCGATTCCTCAACATTCATTCAAACGTTTGTACAAAACCTTTCCCGTTCTTGATGTGTACAAAGAGTTCATTTTATCAGATTAAGAACAATACTCTTTGGTCCTTTTAATTCCTCCAATTTAGGGAAGAACTGGTTTTGAATGTACATTGCAGTGTGTAGTAGAGTCTCGAGAGGGAGACCTGGAAAATCAATAGTTGGCCAACTTTCGGTATTTGTAATCTATACACTTATTAACTAATGAAATTTAGTGATTGATTCAATCTAATAAAGATATTAGTTATTTTCAACAATTTTCATGGTTCATACTGAACTAGCAAGAAAGTTTATGCAATGCATAAGATAAGTGCACTATAAGTATTTTTTTTTCCCCATAGCTGCGAATCATAAGCTTAACTCCTCGAGATTCGGAGAACATGCTAAGTGGGTAGATCTTTTTTAACGAATCTTTTTTCATACGCATTGCTTAAAGATCAAATTTCTTGAACTAGATGCTCAAGGATTTCAGCTATTTTCGAGTACTAGACCTTGTGAGTCTAAAAGTATATGCATATGAGATTGATTTTACACACCTTGAAATTGTTATTTACACATTAAATTCTTTTTTTTTTCAAAAATATTTTTTGGGCAAACATATGAACCACATGCTTTAACAATTTGGCAACTTCAAATTTCTACATTAATATTTTTTACTCTTGAAACTTAAACTTCTAGAAGTGTAAATGTGTAACTATGCTTTATATAATTCAAATTTTATAATCAAATTTTAATTAGAAAAATTGGAATTTCTAAAGAGGTTTTTTATTAGTATAATTTTATAGCTCTGAAGCTTTAAGTTTTATAGTTTTTTTATAATTTAAACTTTCGGAAGTGTAATAATACTTTCAGAAATTGAAAAATTTAGTTCTGAAGCTATAGTGTCATTAGCAATTTAGGAACTACAAACTTTTTAAATTACTTTTTTTACAAAAGTTAGGGTGAGTTTTGGTTGGCACTTGCGCATTCAATACATGTATTTTTTCAATGTTCTCATAATTCAACTGGTCATTAAAAACTGATCGAGATACTAGTTTAAGATTTAATGGTCAAATTGTGATCGAACATGGGATAATTAAATACTATTTTTTAAATATATATTTATATTGACATATAGTTGTATATATAATGGAAATTGCACACACTATATATAGATTTTTAATATTCTATACCAAAAAAATCAAATTTTTAACCTTTATATATAGATTTTTAACATTTTATTTTATGAGTAAGGTCCATAATGGTAAGATGGTCCATCCGGTATGTAATCATATCTTGGAAAAAAACAAGAATATGATTGAATCGGTTCATACCGAATTTTTACCGATTCTCTGCCAGACCGGTTATGGGAGTGAACTGAACCGATCAAAGTCTCTCGATTATGAAGGTTATCAGAATAGTTGAAGTTCTCCTTTGTATGGAGGCTGATCACAAATGAGGTAGTGGTTGTGTGGTGGATGACAATTGTTATTTGGGTACGACAGAAGGAATCGATAAAAGGAAAATGCAGTATATTTTAATGCTTGTCGGTGTAGCGGTGACTTTTAGGAGTAAAGACAAGACAAGACGACTTTTTCCCTTATATAATAATTTCGGGGAAGTAAATTCATTTGAAGACTTGGATGCTTTTCGTATATCAGGGTGCGTAAGTAACATTTATTGAGTCCATAAAAAGTAATGCTCTTGAACTTTAGTATGGAAAATATTTTCAGTACTAGTCGCCCATGTTTACTTTTAAGAAAAAACTTTTATGTTAATGCATGGTGGTCCAAAGAATTTAAAAGCTTTGTCATCAAAAGAAGTTATTCTCAACTCGAACATGATTGTGTATCGTAGGGTCATTGAGGTTTAACAAAATAAAATCATTGCAGCAATCTTGTGAGTGAGCTCTATAGTGAGGGAATAAGCCCAGCCCAGCCGCATTTCTCTCTCTTATTACAAGTACTACTTAGTACTACTGCTACCCTTCTTTCTCCACTCTCACTCACACTCACACCATCATCTTCTTCCTCCCCTCTTTCCTGCGATTCAATTCCCAACTTTACCATCATCAAGACCGTTACTTTTCCATGTTATTGACCTTCTCATTCATGCTAAGAACTAAAACCAATTGAATTGAATCCCAACAACAAGTAACTTCGAATTCTTCCTTCCGAATTCGT
The DNA here is from genome assembly GCA_030819835.1 of Acmispon strigosus. NCBI lineage: Eukaryota > Viridiplantae > Streptophyta > Magnoliopsida > Fabales > Fabaceae > Acmispon > Acmispon strigosus. The sequence goes on along the minus strand of JAUAMA010000004.1, from coordinate 55,287,902 downwards.
TGTCGTCTGAAGAAGATGATGCAAGGGTTTACAGCACCTGGTGGTGGTGGAGCTTCTGATTTGGCGGAGCTTCAGTCTACCATGCGATCCTTCGAGCTCGCTTGCTCTTCCATTCAGGTTCCGATCAACTTCCTCATAAACTCGTTTTTTCTGTTGATGATGTTAAATCGGATTCATAATCGTTATGCTAAATCTCCAAATAATATCTGTTCCATGCTTAGTTACTCAATGTGCTTTGTACCAATTACTATAGCGTGGATGTTTTACTTGTATTTTGATGTCATTCCTGTCTTGCTTAGTAGCATTTAACGAAAGATCAGAGGGAGTGGAATTTGTAACCAGAAAAAAAAAGAGGGAGTGGAAATTCATTGATCGTTACAGTTCTTTGTTCCTAGTTGCTGTTTTATCCTTAATCGAATGTAAATTTTTCTGGTTAGAGTTGAAGGTTGAAATAATATTATCATGTTCACATTACATTGAAATAAATTCTATGATCATATTATATACACTTACTACATTATATTTACTTTTATTTATTTATTTATTTATTTCTCACTCTTGTAAGTAAGGTTTTAATTTGCTGTCTCGCTAACGGACACATCATAGTTGCGTTGCAATCCTTCATATTGTGGAAAGTTGAGAACAGACATGGCCGTCGTGGCCAAAATCACGGTCACGTTGCTGTTTCGGAAACCTCCAAAACTTTGACGTTGCGACTGAAATCACGGTCGCGGACCTTGATTTAAAATCATGGTTGTAAGAATAAGACATGAAGCAGACACTGACACTAACGCACCAACAAAAATGTAGGACATCGACACACGGAATATGTGCGTTGTGAGCATTTTAGTTGAGAGCATGAGAATAATTGATTTTGATCATCTACATCTAACTGTATGGTCAAGATTAGTTCCTCTTACCTCATGTTCTCACTTGATATGCAACATCCCATGTATGTGTATCGGGGTAAAAGGATAAGCAAAGAAAGGAACAACTTTCCTAAACGAAGCGTGCTAGAGACCACATTTCTTAGGTTTATGTCTATATTTGTTTTTAATATCTTAATTTGGCTTTCATTAAAGTTGTTTTAAAATAAAATGATTTTTTTATATGAGCGCGTGCTTCTAGTTTCAAGCCATATTTGAGGTTCGGCATGTTCAAGTCATGTTGGGCATGTTTTGCAATCATACTCTTGATTAGGAGTGTCCCTCACGAGTTCTATGGGTGTCGTGTCAGTGTTGGGAAATGGGAACATGTCTAACACCCTGATACCTCAAGAAAGAGAATTGTGTGCTTCATGGATTATAAGAAAACGCGCAGATGCCAAACTCAAGCACATTGGAAGTATACCGCTTCTGATATCTTTTTGTCATTTATCAGTAGAAAATGTTTTTCAGGAAATGCATTTATGTAGCATTCAGTGTACAGTTTAAACATTTTGATTCTCGTACTGTACGATTGTTATTTTTGTTTGTTTGTTTAAATTCCTCATTTCTGCTTGAAACTTTTAGGTTTTTTCTCGCTCATCTCTTTGAATGCTAATAGCTTGCAGATTGCACATTTCTAAAGTCTAGATACTTCATTCACATGTGGTATAGTCTCTCCCTTCCTCTGTTCAATAGGTCACTAGGTTTTGCAACAGAGGTTGGGAAGTGCCATATTCCCACTATCGTTTCTTCTAGATGATCTTTGTTTTACCGCTCTCTGCTTCAAATACGTGTTTGTGCAGTGATGGAATAAAGTTTCTACAAGCATTTTTTAAGTATAAACTCATAGGATTGCAAATACATGGCTAATCATTTTCTTGTTATGTATTTTTTTTCAGATGCATATCAGTCCAGGAGCTTCTGAGGCAATTGTATTGTCATTAGGCCAGTCTTCTCAGCCATATAAGACTTGTCAATTCATTCTTGGTGAGTTTGGTTTGTTGTTTTCAAACAAATATCTGCTTATACAAATGGAACTAGAATGACAAATAAATAATTTCAAATAATCACTGACAGGCAAGAATATGCAAATCAACTTGGAGCATATGTGCTGATGGACATGTTGTTTATGCTATGCTTTACTTAATCATCACATTCCAGGACACACTGTTGTTTTAAAATGTGAAAATTGTTGTTAAATAGTTTGCTTAAGATGACATCATTTGTTTCTCAGATAATATTAGTGTATTTTTTATTTTGCTTGTTAACTGGATAGTGAAAAAAGCCAACTTGGATACAATTCATTAGTATCATGCTATGCTTATTGCTAAGTAATTGTTCAGTAATTTGATTAGTCTCATCAGTAATAATATAAATGACTCCACTATTTGGTTTTTAGGATGATTTTTAGCACTGATGCGAATACTATGTTTGCACGGGAGGTAAGGAGAACGAATAGAGTAGAAGGAAGGGGAAAAGTAACCAAAACTTTGTAATATTTTTAAGGAGAGTTGAGGAGGAGGATGTTCCCCCCTTCTTCCCCCTCAAGGTCCCAAAATTTTGGAATATGGGTTTTCTTTAAATAAATAAATTGAATTAACTCTAATTCCTTCTGCAATTAACTCCCAAGGAGGTGGAAAGGAAGTGGAGGTTTCCGAAACCGCAACGTCAAGGTTTTGGAGGTTTCCAAACCTCACGCGAGGGGGCGTGTTAGAAATATAATATAAAACCATTCAGAGTCCTTTAACAAACATCTTTAGCTTTTGGGATAATTGGTTCTTGACAAGCAGGAAAGTGGGGGATTCATTAGAGCTCTAAATGCAATCATAACTGTAGCAGGTTAACGCAACTAACTATTAGATACTACTGACTACAGTTGGTTAATTAGAAATTACAGGGGAAAGGTAGTTATAGAAGGGTGGAAAGTAGGAACTCATGGTTATATTGTGGACTGGTCGGGCCCCGCCCAGAGTCGTGCGAAGATTGGCGGTTCCCCTCAAAATGGCCTGAGGTCATGGCGAGTGAGGAACCGCCCGTTAGGCCAAACCAGGGCAAACTTTGAAGGGACAAATGTGGGCGGTTTCAGTGGTTCCTCGGGCTAGCGGCGAAAGGGAAGCCGGATCCAAGACCTCATTGGGGGCGTGCTAGGTCCAGCAAGGGCAAGCCAGTCACCTACTTTCAGGCTCTGACTCCGTGAGGGCAAGTCACACTTAGTTTGACAGCATGTAAGGGCACTTGGGCCAGTACCTTGTAAGGCCCAAGGGTCCAATAATATCTAGGTTTAGGGTTTTTGAGCTTCCCACTATAAAAGGGAGAGTTGTAACTGTATGTGATATGTTCACTTGGTTATAGTGAAGCGCCTAGTTCGTTAGGAGCTCCCACTTTCGTTAGGGTTCCGATGATCCGATCTAGTTCGTCACTCGGTTTACTAAACGTGAACATATTGTATTAGGAAAAATAGTTATAACAGGTTTCTCAAACACCTGGGTACCCATATCATTTATGTATTCGTTATCCTGGACCTCTGTTCGGGTACCATGTTGCTGTGGTACTAGGGATTGAGGGTTGAATTCGATAAAAAGTCCTGTTCTTTGTTACTTCCTTTTGGGTCCTGTTCTATTCAGAAGTTCTGTGTAATCTCCAAACCAGTAGATATACTAATTGTGACAGCTGATAATTAGAGGTTTCTTTACAGACCGGAGTCCTGTTGTGTAGGTACTTTCTGGTCTCACCTATCGGTTATAAAAAATCATACGATAGTTTATGCCCTTCATAGTCATTTATTATACTTCATTAAGTGACCTCTTTAAGTTTACGCATTCTCAACTCTGTTGTTTGTTTGGTATTTTGAATTCTGTTTTCAATCATGCTGATACTGTAATGTTTATGTCTGTGCAGAAAATTCCCTGGTAGCAACTGCAAGGTTTCAAGCGGCTGCAGCCATCAGAGAAGCAGCTATAAGAGAATGGGGTTTTCTTAATACTGATGACAAGAGAGGCTTGATTAGGTAGTCATCCACACTGTTGCACTTTCTAATTCGTACATCATGGGTGTCCCTGTTTATATATTATATAATTGAACATCTGTCCTCCGTATCTAATAATTGCCCCCCCACCCCCCAAAAAAATGCTATCTATTGACAGCATCCTCGCCTTTTATTAGTAAGGGCTGTTCTTGTTCCATGCCATGAATGAAAATGTCATCAGTTAAGAAGTCTATTAATTTTCATGTTCTTTTTTTTCTTTCATTCTTGGGTGGCATGGGGTTGGATGGGGTTTCTTGTGTATATGTATACACGTTTCAAAAAGGATATCCTTATGTCAAGTTTAACACACTATTGACATTCTTTATGGTTAGGAGACATTGTGATGAGAAACATAAGAAAAAGAAAAACATTTGCTCACGGACTACAAAAATGAATGAAACACAAAGGATCCTTCAAGAAATACAAATTTAATTAATAATTCAGAAGGGATTATCTAGACTTATTGAATGAAAGTAAGATGGGCGAGGAGTTTATTCAGGAGTGATATGGGAGTTTTATGATAGTGACACTTGAACTTTGTTCTGTATTCTATATAAGAAAAGTGTCATTTGTTCTTAAAGTTTGTGATTTGATCCACCTACATGTGGTGCTTACAAGTATATATGCATTACCGCATTTATTGTTTTAGCTTCGAGTGGCGTAGTTGTTCCTATATCCTTTGCCTCAAGAGCTGGGAGCCAAATACGTATAGTGCATATCTTCTTTGATAGTTGCAACCTACACGGACATTTCCCTATTAGATTCAGTCATTCTACTATTCGAACTATTATGCGTATTCCTTTAAATATATTGCAGTTTTTGTCTATGCTATGCTATGCAACATGCTAGTTCTCCTGATGGCTATGTCCAAGTAAAGGTTTCTTCTGTGGCTGCTCAGTTGATGAAAAGGGCTTGGTAAGTAGTGCATTCTTTTTTATTTTTAGTTCGAAAATTGACTGAATATGCAGCCCTCATGTAAAACCCTGTCGCATCTATGATTGAACATTGAACATTGAACATTGAACAATATGTACTTCTTAAGATCACAACCTTTTCACATGCCTATGTTTATGTATGAAGATAATGGAGGAATGTAACATTCTCGTTGAATTAAAATAATTAGCTTTATGGTGTGGGGTGCTATATATTGTCTTAGAACTTGAGAAACCAGATCAATGAGCGTGAGTGATGTAGTACAGTTGCTGGTGAGATTTTTCTTATGGTTCAAAAGATGGTTGGGGTTTCTATGGTTCATGCTTACTTTCTTTCGTATGAATCTCGGCGTCAGTGACAGTGAAGGATGATTTCTGAGTTTTGACCTCATTATGGAAAATAGGCTTTTATGCATGCTTTGTTATTTTCCCAAGAAGGAAAAAATTATTATATTTTTGCTGCTGAGTATTGGCTAAGATTTGAGGTTATGGATTTACGTGTTTTGGTTTGGTAAATATTTTTTATATTGTAGGCTTGAGTTTGCAGCTGCAGAGAAGGAGACACTCTTTTATCAGGTGCCAGCACACTTTGTTTCTGTGTTTAGTTTCCTTCTGCTATGATCTCAGTATTGCTATTTTTGTGTGTGTGCAAAAGGAACCAACCAGTAATCTGTTAGAACTGGTACCAAACAGAATAGAGAAACCGAACCGGTTTGGCCTAACCAAGCAGATTCGCACCCTCCCTCTAGGAAGAACAGAATCGCACCCCCTTAGGAAGAACAGAGTCATGAATTAAGAGAGAAGGAAAACGGGAAACGTTTATTAGAAATAGTGTTCTTGGGAGGAATTACAAACTGGACACCAATAGCCAGCCACCAAAACCTAATTATCCCCAGAAACTAATCTTAATAAAGGTGCACTAACCTCTATTTATACTAAACTAAACAATCTAATAAAATATAAAATCTAATGCTGATTGGATAAAAGATACTAATTAAAACATAATAAATCCTAATGCAATAACCTAATAAAATATAATAATAAAATATAAAATCTAATGCTGATTGGATAAAAGATACTAATAAAAACATAGATCCTAATGCTCTCTAATCACTCTAATTTATAGGCAACATGCCTCTTAAATCCTCTAACTAACTAGCTAACCCTGAGTACCTATCATAATCTGATATAATTGATGATAAACCCTAATCCCAAATCGGGAATTAGAGCAGAATACAAGAGAGGGATACCCAACACCCTCTAGAGAGTCCACACCCTCTTCCTAATCCCAGTACCCAAATGATACCAAAGATGCCTCAACTAACTCTATCCTGTCTTATTTATAGGCTGCATGCCTTAACTACCCTCTAGCTAACTAACACTACTCAACTAACCCACGGCTAACCGTGAGTACCTATCAGTGTGCTTCTTCTTTCTTCTTCTACCCATATTTCTGGACTCAAAATGATGAAGTTTGTGATAACACTAGTGAGAAATGGTTGCATTGATGGCTGAACATCTGGAGTAAATTTGATTGGGTAGGTTCTGGTTTTATTTTGAACGGAAACTTTTTGCTAGCTGGTTTGGTATGGGATCGGAACATTTGGAATCCATTACTAATTTATTTATTTTTAAAATATAACTAAATATTAACAAGGTATTAAGACATAAGCTTATCTTTTCTTTTAATCGACAAAGAATATCTTATCTATTAGCTCACTTGTCCTTACTCCCTAAGTCTTTTGAAAGGGAGAGTGGTAATTTAGGTTACTTTAGAAAATATATTTGCATTTAAATGGTTAACCAAAAGAGTGGTTAACAATTTTCAAGGATGGTTAATATTTAAGATGATTTACCATTCTAATGGCTAATTTATCCTGAAATATAAATTTATTACCATGATGTATTAATTATCATTCTGCAAAAAGAACATAATTCTCTTGTCTGCTTTATCTTGTCCTTCATCTTGACACAAATTGTTAGGACATCCATCCATCTTTAATTTGTTCTCGAACATCCACTTTTCATGCTTGCCTGACAGTTTCACATACTGCAGGTGAACCAGGCTATTGTGGGCATTCATGGAGTAGATGTGCAGTTTGCTGGAATTAAATTCCTTGAATCGTTGGTATGTAATACTTTATTTTATTGTAAAGAAACTCTGTCCATTTTGAGTTATTCATTCAGCTGCTAAATATACCGGTTTTTGTTACTATTTTTTATTTAATATCTACAGGTATCTGAATTTTCTCCATCTACTTCAAGTGCTATGGGCCTTCCAAGGGAATTTCATGAGCAGTGTAGGACGTCATTTGAAAAAGACTACCTGAAGGTACTCCCAGTTTCAAATATTTATGCTGCATATCACTTTTTTCCCCGAGTAATTAAAGTTTTATTATCAAAACTGACAATTATTTATGCTTTTACAGTCATTTCCTGAGCTAATATTAGTTTTCTTCCTAATTTATTTATATTGCAATATTATAGACATTCTACCGATGGACACAAGAAGCTGCTTCAAGTGTCACAAGTAGGATTATTGAATCTGACTCTGTTGTACCTGAGGTTAAAGTTTGCACTGCTGCGCTGGATCTCATGCTTCAAATCCTAAATTGGGATTTTCGTTGCAATACCAGTGACACAAAAATAAATGTAAATATCTTCTCTTCTGGAGTTAGGCAAGATGGGGATTCTCCTAAAAGGTCTGAATGTCACCTAGTGCAGGTAATCAGTTGGTTTGCTTGTTAACAAGTTTACATACATTTGATGACGAAAGATAACAGAGTGATCATTGCTGTACATTAGACAAAACATAAGGATCAAATCATCACTAGAAATTCAGGCTATAAATCTCTTGGTGACATGCCTTTGTTTTGTTTTTTATGTTTACATGCAGCCTGGTTCAGATTGGCGTGACGTTTTGATATTAAGTGGTCATGTTGGATGGCTTTTGAGTCTATACGCAGCATTGAGGCAGAAGTTTTCACGTGAAGGCTACTGGCTTGACTGCCCTATTGCAGTCTCTGCTCGAAAGCTAATTGTACAATTTTGTTCTTTAACAGGAACTGTATTTCCTTCTGGTATAAGTGTTTCCTTGTCCACCTTTATGCCAATTACAGTGCATTTTCATAGAACTACAATATTCAAATTGATAACTATGCTACCTGTCTTATTTATGAGACATGTGGTTATTTTGATGGATGGATTTTATAGAGATGTCAAGTACTTTTAGTTGGCCCTTGCGAAGACTTAGCCTTTTCTTAACACATATCTTCTGTAATGTATGGGGTGAGATTGCAGAGAGTAGGAATTTGGCTTCTAGAATGTATGATGCTTAAAAAAGTTGAAAGCTTTATCACTACAATTTCAGTTGTTAACTAGATAACTAGTTATTGCTATAAGGACCCTCATCAGTTAGGGGAAAAAATTCTAACTTGTTGACATTCTTTATTTGAATTTCTGAGTTTGTTTTGCTCTGATCTAGATGATAGGAAAATGCATGAGCACCATCTTCTGCAACTCCTCTCAGGGATAATAGCGTGGGTAGATCCTCCTGAAGCTGTTTCAAAAGCTATTGAATGTGGGAGAAGCGAAAGGTTTGGAGAATATTCATCTGTATAATGCATGTGCGCACACTCAACCCTGGAAAATTTTATTTATTTATATTTGACTCTCCAATTGGTGCTGGTTTCATTCAGTGAGATGCTTGATGGTTGTCGTGCACTATTGGCTATTGCAAATGTAACAACTCCCTGTGTGTTTGACGATCTCCTAAAATCAATGAGGTTACTGTAATTATAATATTATTTCTCTGTTAGGTGTTTCTTGTGTTTAGTGATTGTTGAAATGCATCAATGTGAGTAAACTTTTTTGCTTTGATACTTCAGGCCCTTAGGTACTCTTACCTTTTTGTCGTTGTTGATGTCTGAAGTAATTAAAGTCCTCATGACTAATAACACCGATGAGGAGACTTGGAGCTGGGAAGCTCGTGATGTCTTATTGGATACTTGGACTGCCCTTCTAATGGTATTCATTTAAATATAATTATTTAAAATAGTTACTTATTTCCTTTGACTCTACTAGATTTCTCCTATATGAAAACATTTTACCTGTTACATATTTGATATTTCTATGTTATTGTTCTATTTATGATGTCGTAATTGTAGCACTCATTACTATTCTTTTAATCTTCGGGAAGTTTTTATTCCAAACTGTTAATATATGACACCTAAATTTTGCGAACCTCAATGGACCAAAAGAAGCTCAAGGTTCACAATCGGGAAACATGTCAGTTGATTAATCTGGGGTTTGCATGTCTTTAAAGTAAAATCAAAATTCTGAAGCTTGTTTAGTTTTGGTCATTAAGCTGAGCAATATTTTTTGTTCTTCAACAGCCAATAAATACTATTGCTGTGAATGCTTTGCTTCCGTCTGAAGGGATAAAAGCTGCTGCAAATCTCTTTGGTTTCATTGTAGAATGCGAGCTAAGAAGTAAAACCTATATGCAACTTTCTATTATGCTTTTTTATTTTGTGTTATATTTCTTGCTTTCTTTTTCCTCACATAATATTTTATGATAATGTGAATTTTCATTTTATGTAGTGGCCTCTGCTTCAGCATTTAATGACGAGGGCGATTCAGATTATCTTCATGCTTCTGTATCTGGTATGGAACAGAAATTTATAAAACTTGAAGGTTCTACTATTCAGCTGTCACTATTTATGTCACTGCCGATATTGCCTTTGCTGCTATTGGATTTTCTTTAGCCTGTTGTACTGAAGAAAGGATAGAGTTACATGCATAATAAAGTAGATATAGCAGCAGGCTGAGTCAGGGCTTATCTGATAGCTCAATTTAATGCTGAAACGAAAATTCGTTGCCTTGAAAATGATTTAATAGTTATTGTTTAATGCCTGTGAAAAACGAATATAAAGTCATGATATACTGAAATTGGATGATTAATTGATTATTGAATTCCTTCAGTTGCAATCCATCCTTATTTATATTATCAAGTTACAAAAATTCCCAACAGTATAATCTCATTTACTTTATTGAGTGCCAGTAGTTTTCTTTAAAGCACACCCAGTTCTCAAATGAAAATCTCTTCCATTATTCCAAACTTAGTACTAGTTTTTTTCATCACCAAAATTTCACTACTGAACTTTTAATACTTGAATTGAATCTACATCATTTTGGGGCTTGATGAGTTTTCCCTTTTTGTTTGATTAAAAAATGGTATTGTGTTTGCAGCCATGGATGAAAGGTTAAGCTCCTATGCTCTTATTGCACGAGCTGCGATTGATGTTACAATTCCTTTGCTTATGAGAGCGTTTTCTGAACGGGTTGCACGCCTTAATCAGGTTGGTTTTGTTGTTATAGAGGATAACATTGTTGGATTAAGATTCTGGATCTGTCATCTACCACTTTGCTTTTATTCCCCCTTTTCTGTTTCCAAAGATTAGTAATTTTTCAAACCACAAAATTGAGATTAGTAATTGTTCAGACCGCAACAAATTGATATGATGTTCAAACTGCAAATATTCCAATTACTAATTGTTTAATTAAACAGATCACAGAAGTTGTGATGTTGGGCAAAGGGGGGTAGGGAGAGCCAAGCTATGGAGATAGGGATTTTTTCTTTTTTAGATTAAGGATGAGGTAATTTACTCCTGAAAAGATAGGAATAACAATCTGAATATTGTCTCTGAATTGATTGAATTGTACATTTGATTTAATCTGTACAAAAGCATTGTACAAAAGATTGAATTCTATTAATTGCTATCCTAAATTAAGAGTTATAATAACTGAAAATAGGGAACAAGCTGTTTAATTAAGGGAAATAAAGTTTGTACAATAAAAATAAATAACGAAAGATTTATTCATTTCAAACAACATTTGCACTAGTTTACAAGAGGTAGAAACAGCAAATGGTTATAGAAAAGCACAAAATGTAAACTATGAAAAAAGTTGAGGATACGTTGGACTAAGTGACTAAGGAAGGCTGCTTGACTGCATTCCATTTAAGGAATCAAGAAAAGTAATTAAGCAAGGACCACTCAACCTTGAAATATATTAGTGTATTTCATTTTCATTCCAAGCACAATGTCCATAGTGCGAAACCTGTAACTGCTCTTGACATATTTACTATTAATCCTCTCCTACTCCACCAAAGTACATAGAGCTGACTTAACACCTCAAGTAGTTGAGCTGAGCCTCTAGAGTATTCTTCTATTAAGTTAGAGTATAGTATATTCTAAAGTTGTTGGTTAGTTCTGAATCTGTTAGCTGATTAGTTATTCAGTTACAGTTACACCAAATTACTTGTTGTGACATACGTGATAATGACTGTATGAGCTGAAGAGCACGCTACACACGCGTAGCTAGCATATTCTGATAGGTGGAAACCGATTAAAATGCTATAGGTTTTGATATGTTTTCTGGACATGATATTTTGTCCATTTCTGTTTTTGGTCCCAAAAAAAGATCCTTTTTACACCAACCAAATTAAACCAATTATATGTCTAATATGCTGAATAATAATGAAAGTCTATCCTTTAACTAAATGCTGAATTATTCTGAGTGATGGATCAGAAATGTTGTCTCTTGATAAAACAAATTGAAATATGCAAAAAGTAAAACTTGTATGTGTGTTTCGTCTTTGTCCATTTGTCATTTTGTCTTTTCTAATCTATGAATTATAAATATTTTGTCATAAGCTATATGAGCTATTTTCATAGCTGAAATTATTCACTTCGTTTGTAGGGCAGGGGCATTATGGACTTGACTGAAACTTTGGAGGAGCTTTATTCATTGTTGCTCATTATTGGCCATGTAATTGCAGACGAAGGGGAGGGAGAAATACCACTGGTATGTGATTGCATTTTCTCCTTTATAACTACATACAACTGTTGTTTGGTACTGCATTTCTTTCTTCTTTTTGGGAGAGGGGGGGGGGGGTAAAGAAGAAATCTAAGTAGACAGATTTTTGATTCAGGGGAAAATGTGTGGCTTGGGGGAGGGGAAAGAACAAGACATCCTCGTAAACAACTAGCCAGCCTGATACATACAAAAAATTGTTTAAATTTACTTTAATTTCCACCTTTAATGGTTTAACCCTTAATGTTGACACTGGACAGTAACAGTGATGCAAATATTAATCGAAGGTTATGTCATGTGTGATATTTAGGTTCCTAATGCCATACAGACCCAATTAGTTGTTGATTCTGTGGAAGAAGATAAACATCCTGTTATTTTACTTTCCAGGGGGGTAAAGAAGAAATCTAAGTAGACAGATTTTTGATTCAGGGGAAAATGTGTGGCTTGGGGGAGGGGAAAGAACAAGACATCCTCGTAAACAACTAGCCAGCCTGATACATACAAAAAATTGTTTAAATTTACTTTAATTTCCACCTTTAATGGTTTAACCCTTAATGTTGACACTGGACAGTAACAGTGATGCAAATATTAATCGAAGGTTATGTCATGTGTGATATTTAGGTTCCTAATGCCATACAGACCCAATTAGTTGTTGATTCTGTGGAAGAAGATAAACATCCTGTTATTTTACTTTCCAGGTAAATTACTTGCCTTACAAATTACTTTCCTTCTCTTGCCTGATTTAGAAACTGGTGTTTGCATTTAGTTCTTGCTTAGTTTCTTTGTAAATTATGTGAACCTCGATCAGACATTTGTAGTTGTTTTTGCTTAGGCTCTGTTAGAATTCTTGTTGTTATTCATTTGTATTCTTGATTTATTCAATTAGGATTAGGAGCTTGGTAATTATCATAATTAGGAGCCTATAATGAATATTAATAAGAGTTAGTGATGTGTCTGTTACATTATCACATGTCATATCATATCATATCATAATGAAGTCTTTGTTCTTTCTCTTCTCTCCTTCCTTATCTGAAGCCCTATAAGTTCAACAGATACAATTAATTATCCAATTGTGATGCCATAAAATCATGTTTGTTATTAATTAATGCAGCTCAATCTTAAAATATGCTGAGCAGTGCCTAAATCCAGAAATGAGAGCATCAATTTTCAGTCCCCGACTTATGGAGGTAAAACATTTTATTCATTTCCATCTTGTGTAATCTTGATCTGGCTTTTCTACCTCCAATGATATTTGTTTAAAATGTCTTTGTTATAGACATCTAATCTGGGTATATTGCTTTTGTTGTCTTCAGGATTTGTTTCAGTATTAGACTGTGTCTTTGGGAAATGGATGGTCTAAAAAGTTGTTGCATTTATGGATAAAATACTATTGATCTACTATACCGTTGTTTCTGTAGTAACTACTTTTTTTTTTTTAATAATTTAAACAACTTGCAAATTGTTTTAAAACTAGACTGAAATTACTCTTGGCCTTACTTGGGTATGTATGGCAATATAAAGCATTTTTACTTGTTAAGTGTTTTAAATTGTAGCCTTATTTAGAGATTAAGTTCAAAATTAGTGCATTTGATGCAATAAATTTGATTATGATACTGCATTTTGCAACATCTGTAATTCTTTTCTGACGAGGTGGTCAATTATCTGGTTCTATACAGTCAATTATATGGTTCCTTGCAAGGTGGTCTCATACATATCTAATGTCTTGCGATGGGATCGGTGAGAAAATCGTGGATTCAAGTCATCATTATGAGCATAGTTCAAAAAAGGCTTTGCTTAGTTTCTTTGGAGAGCATAAACAAGGGAGACTTGTTCTTGATATTATTGTCCGTATATCCTTGATCACACTTACATCCTATCCCGGGGAAAAGGATTTGCAGGTTTGAGTTTAAATTTCCCACATTCTAACTATTTTTTTAAATCAAGTATTAGTACATAGTTGTTACCTGGTTTAACTCTGTATTAATAATTAAAGTGTGTAATCAAATTCAGATGTTAACTATTACAGTCACTACATGCATATTTATTTAAATTGTCAATATGTTATATATTATATCTGTTAGATATCTTTTAAACAAATATGATATCTTTAATCTTTTATTTATGGTTATTTGATAACATAATCATGTAATTAGGGAAGTGATCATGTAAATAGCGAAATGGGATATTTCTATGATATTTTGTATTTATTGCACATTTATGGTGCCTATTATAATAATGATCCCCGTTGTGTAGTTTAGGCACACAGATTAAACCTAATACTGCCTCTCGATTTCTCCTAATTTTACATTATCAACATTTATTGTAGGTAACAGTACATAGTGATGATCAACATGGTAGTTGTTTCTAACCACATGTTCATTTAATTGTTTCTATATTTGCTTGGAATACCATTTTATGAATTCAACTAGTAATTTTTATTAAAGGACAAGATGGTACTGGGGGTGAAAGATTAAGATGTGTTGTTGTGATGCTTTTTGTAATATATGGGTTCTAGAAGACATTAAGGATTCATTTGGCTTTGGACTTAGAAATGAACCTTCCGGAATGGAATTGGACCTTCCACTTCTAAACTTCATGTTGGTATGCCTCTGATTTAGAATTCTATTCCTTTAGAACAGGAATTGAAATAAAAAACTAGATAAACTTCATGTTGGTATGCCTCTGATTGAAATTCTATTCCTTCATGTTGGTATGCCTCTGCTTGCAGTTCTGTTATCAACTGTCCATTACTGACTTTGCTTTGAATAACAAGTTGAACTGTGTTGGCACTATAGACAACCTTGATTTATTTGATATGCATCTTTATTTTCCTTTTTTATTTCCTTCTGAAAATTAATATTTCAATTATAAGCTTTACAAGTTTGTCTGTAAAAACTAAAAAGTAGTGGAATAAATAGCAAACCACCTTGCTGTGTGGTTGTTCTTGAATCTTGATGTAATGTTTTTTTTACTCAGGGGCTCACTTGTTACCTTCTACTTCATTCCCTGGTTCAGCACAAGCATATATGTATTCACCTTGTTACTCTGGTGAGTGAATACTTGTATATGTACCTTCAGATTGATAAAACACATCAAAATCTGCAATTTTATCAATATACAAACTTAAAAAATCTGTATGTTTAAAAATGTCATTCTTTTGCATTAATTGGTGATTCAAGTTTTCTAAGTGGTTGGTTTTAATAATATCCAAGATCTGAAGCTGAACAAGAAGGAAACTTGTGCCTATTGATTGCCAGGATAGTTAGGAATGTATAATGACGACAACTTTATCGTTCATTTGGCTTGAAATGTAAAAAGCATCATATCTTTCCTTTGCAATCAGTATCTGTATCATCCCATCCACTTTTTCTTTTCCTGATATTATATTTAGAAATTACACAGACAAAATGGTAATGACCTAGGTAGCTTAAGTAGGTTGGTCCCCTTGCCCCAAAAGGACTAGCCCAATTTGCCGTGTAATTGGTACTTAGCTGCAAATCTGCCTAAAGATAACGGTTAATTTCCTTTACTTTTAAGTCTCAATGAACTTCGTATTTTATTGTAGTCGTTAACCTTTCATCTTCTTAGCATATGAGCATTAAAGCTAGCTCAAGGGGTGAGGATTGCCCAAGTCTTATAATGATTTCTTTGGCCATATCTCCAGTCAATGTGATATCTTAACATTACCCTCACGCCAAATACTGGACATCTGGAGCGTGAAGTTTGCAAAATTGGTCATATGTGGGTGGCTCAATAACAAACTTAGGATATGCTCTGATACCCTCTTAGAATTTGGGTTAAGTCTAACTCTACCCCAAAAGCTAGTTTGAGGAATAAGGGTTGTCCAAGCCTTACTATGTTCATATCTCGGGTTGATGTGGGATCTTAAACATCTTTTTGATATATTGTGCAGAATTCATGGCATGAACTAGCAAATGCATTTTCGGGTGAGAAGACTTTGTTCTTGTTGGACACTGCTCATCAGGTAAGAACTAAATGAACTTCCACTGATGAACTACTTTGTTGCTATTGGTTGTTTTCTAAATGCCATCAATTTCTTGCTTCAGCGATCTCTTGCACAAACACTTGTTCGCTCAGCCTCGGGCATAAGAAATTTGGAAGCATCAAACCAGTGAGTATTTACTTCAAATTTCTTTTCTCTTAATTTGCAAAACTTTGATGGCACCGTGTAAACCTTTCTTTTCTTATATAAAAGGTACGTAAGGAATCTCATGGGTCATATTGCAACATATATAGTGGATATGTCCAGCAAGAGTAATTTTAAAAGTATTGCCCAACAACCAGATATCCTCTTGTCGGTGAGAGCTCGAGCATTTACTTCATTCTCATGTTTATATTAAAGCAGTTTCTCACTATCATCATTGATAATCCTGTAGGTCAGCTGCATGTTAGAACGGCTGCGTGGAGCTGCAAGTGCTGCTGAACCTCGAACGCAGAAGGCAATCTATGAGCTAGGGTTCTCTGTAATGAATCCCATACTAGTTCTTCTTGAAGTATATAAACACGAGGTAGCATTCACATCTATTTGTGCCTTGACTCATTTGATTATCCTCCACGCTTTACCAAAAGTTTGATTTCTATGACTATCTGATCGTATTGGTGAACATTTTCATATTATCCTTATAACATGTCCATTTATCAGTTCATTTTATTCCCATATCAAATTCATTTTTTTTATATTTGTTTTAGTTATAGACATGTATCTAAACTTCAAAGTTTCTGACATCTTGTTATTCTATACTTATATGTAATTATTGCTTAGTCTGCAGTAGTCTACCTACTACTTAAATTTGTAGTTGATTGGGTCGATGGACAAATTACTTACTTGGAGGCCCGAGAAACTGCTGCTGTTGTTGATT
Source organism: Acmispon strigosus (assembly GCA_030819835.1). Lineage (NCBI taxonomy): Eukaryota > Viridiplantae > Streptophyta > Magnoliopsida > Fabales > Fabaceae > Acmispon > Acmispon strigosus. The sequence continues at coordinate 55,271,263 of JAUAMA010000004.1, read as the reverse complement.
TCTGCATGCGTTTACTTCAGCTGTATTCATCTCACAATATTGGCAAGGTAAATTTCTTGTCAATTGACCCGTTGAGGATATACTATTTTGAACTTTAAACTGGATGGCATCTTGCACTAGACCTGGCTGGAACATTTTTTCTGGTACTTCAAAGATTGCAGAGACTTCTTTTTGGCTTCCGTGTTGTGAATTGTTTGGGGGTGCATTCAGTTATTATCATAAAATTGAATTAAATAAAAAAAAAAACCTATATAAATGGTTTTTTGAACTCTCATTTAAAAGGTTTCTTTATCCTTTTTTCTCTAGGGATTTTTATTGTCCGGAGAAACAAGAGCTTCTAAGTTGTATCCTCAAACTCCCTCTTCAATTTGAAGTTATTTGTTCTTTTGAGAAAAAAGTTAAATTTTACTAATGAAGTTTCAATCTGGTTGAACCCATGTATGTATGAATCTTGAGATTAGATAGTTGGAAAAAACTATCTTTCGAATGCTATTACTGCAGTATTGCAAATCAATCAAAAATCCTTTATTAGTTCTGGTCGGAGGCATAAGAGATACAAAGCCATATTTATTTACATTTCATTTCTTTTGCTTTGTGTTTCTTTTTTATCCCAATAATCCAACAATATAATTGTTTTGATTATATTATGCAAAGTCAATACATTATTGTTATCAGCAAAAGATCCCTATGGTCATTCCTACTCCTAGTAATCCTTTTGTTTTTCATTATTTCAAATTTTTTCTCTCTCATGTCTGTCCCTCGTTGCACTTTTCTCAGATATCGCTTAGTCTTTCAAGCTCCTTACTTAGTGAGGCAAAAACAGATCAGTATAGAGATTTGCGTGCTCTTCTTCAACTTCTTTCAAGTCTTTGCTCTAAAGACATGGTAAAGTTTTTATTATTTTTATTTATTTTTTCTTCCGTAGATTAGAGTGGCCATTGGAAAGAGATCTACCTGTCTCTCATGTTCCTACTTAAAATTCAACTTAACTTGAAAATACTTACTCTGGCAGATTGATTTCTCGTCAGATTCAATTGAGACCCAAGGCACCAACATATCTCAGGTAGTATCATTATTACATTTCTCTGTTTCATGTAAAGAAAGTTAGTCAGTTTCTAATCCATTGATCTTGCAGGTGGTTTACTTTGGTCTTCACATAGTTACACCACTGATTTCAATGGACCTCTTGAAATATCCCAAACTTTGTCATGATGTAAGATTTTTATGTGCTATGTAGAAATAGTACAGAAATAGTTATGGTCCGAAAGCTGATACTGTATGATACTACGGTTTGTTTGCAGTATTTTTCTCTCTTGTCACATATGTTGGAGGTTTATCCTGAAACATTTGCTCAACTAAATAGAGAAGCCTTTGCTCATATACTTGGGACCCTTGACTTTGGCCTCCACCATCAGGTAATATTCATGAATATGTGGCTTTTGTTCTTTAATAATCAATAATATTTTATGGAAGAGGAAGACATACAATGATTAGACGGAGTAACTTCTCAGCTTAGAAAATTTACTCTAGTTTAGCATTCTCTTCAAACATCTTTAGTTAATTTCTTCTTTTAGAAAATTTCTCCAGTGTTCTACACTTCCCAGATATAAATAATTATTTCCAATTTTATAACTTGTGATTGTACTAGCTAAGAATCATATCCTTGCTGATTTTGCAGGATGCAGATGTGGTTAGTAAGTGTTTGAGAGCTCTGCAAGCTCTTGCTTCTTACCACTACAAGGAGACTGGTAGTGGTAATATAGGCTTGGGTTCACATGCCATTGGTCTTGAGGATTCTAGTGGGAAGATTCAAGAAGGCCTTCTGAGCCGCTTTCTCCGTTCATTATTGCAGTTACTCCTTTTTGAGGATTACAGGTGAGAATGCAAATGAATTTTCCCCCTTTTACCCAGCCCTGCTAAGGATTGGGTCTCGATAGGGGTTCTCTCTCTCTTTCTCTGTTTTTTCTTTGCAAAGCACATTCACACTCTTTTTATCAGTATTTCTTATGAATATATAACTAATGTTAGATGATTTAGACTTGTAAAACACATACAAGTGCCTCATCTCGTGGTTCTATTCTATTAAAAGGCAATATATCGTTTCTTAGTTAATACTGTTTCAACGCTACATTGTGATTAACTAATGGTATTGCCTTGTTATTTCAGTTCTGATCTAATCAGCGTTGCAGCAGATGCGCTCCTTCCATTAATCCTTTGTGAACAAGGCCTATATCAGGTATGCCTCTCTAACTTGAATTTGGTATAAAATTGGGGGCAAGTCTTTTTGGTTATGAGTATGCTTGATTACTTAAATTATTTAAGCCAATATACTTGATTAGTGTGAAAAGTGAATTACAGATGAGCTTATGTTGTTTTTTCTCTTCAATGACGAATATGCATTTTACTTTTCATATCAGGATTGTGATTTAAAGATTTTTGATCTATTTCCATCTAATTCTCTTTCAAATCAACATAGATTCCTTAATGCTCTGTTTTTAGTGAATAACATTATTTTCAAGATAGCATATATTCCTTGTACTTTGTGGTCTTACGTTTCCAGAGAGGAACATCCATTATGAATTAATCAGCATATATTCCTCTTTTCTGGGTGTTACCCAAACTTAACAATTTTAGAAGTTCGTAAATAATCACTAGTCCCGATACACTATTGTACTCTGCATATCCGAGTATTCCTGCCATGATTTTCACCCTGCATTTAATAAATGGTTCCTGAATTTTGAGAGGTTTTGGGTAAATTTCTTTACAGAGACTGGGGAATGAATTGATAGAGAGACTAGCAAATCCAACACTCAAATCAAGGCTCGCCAATGCTTTACACACACTTACAAGTGCAAATCAGCTTTCTTCCTCCCTTGATCGAATAAATTACCAGAGATTTAGGAAAAATCTTAACATTTTCTTAGTTGAAGTTCGTGGATTTCTGAGGACCATGTGATCAACCTGTTCTGGCCTATGTTGTATGTTGTATAAAGCTTTAAAAGAAGAGTTGACATCCCTAATTGAGCCAGCAGCTGGAGGAGAAAATAGAGCTAATCTCTTGGCAGATGAAGTTTTTGGAGTTCCAGAAGACATCGAGTAGGGTTTGCAAAAGTAAATCTTCTTGTTTGGTATAAAAATACACATGAAAACCGTGTCAAGATCTGAGTAGCAATTCAGTGACAAAATAGTAGTCAAATTCTTTTCATTTTGGGGAGACAGGGAGATACATACATATTTAACTATCACTCAGTTGGACAGGAGTCTCCCTTAACACACCCATTAATGTTTGTGCTCTACTCTACTGCATAAGCACACAATCAGTTCGATGCTTATGAGTTGATTTTTGGCAATATCAAAATGCCGAATGAGTTTTGTTTAAGTTTGGTGCGTCTGGATTTCATGTTAAGAAGCTCTTCCCATAAATGTGTACAGATTGTATAACTGTGTGACTGCAATTATTCCTGGATATTTTTTCTCTTGATAATAAGTAATGTACAATTTACATTTACATTTACATTTACATAAAGGGTGATTGCTAGTGATTTCAGCACCTTTCATACAACTGCACTCATTGAGTGGGGGCCCAAAAGCATGCATTATAACTTGAATGTTGATTCATTGCTATTTAAACCACCCCTTACTATGGAAATTCTAAAAATACCTCCGGAATTAAGGAGGCTCGATTGTCAAGGCACTTTGGGCCAACCGACAAGTAGTACAAATATGGATAGGTATTGACCGTTGATTGCGGGATGCTTGTACGATGCCGTCATATCATATCATCTCATCTCATGTCAAAGATTGCTTTTTTTTAACCGTAGGATCATAAAGTGCATTGAAATCCATTCAAATCAAATCATATGAATATGAACTATTCATTTTTATTAATATGCGTAATAGTTACTTCATTATTTCCTAATTAACATTCCTCCAGTGGTAGTGGAACTCTTAAGTACCTAGACTATAGTTTAATTCTAGAACGGTTTGTATGGAAAAATATTTGTTATAAGAAGGCTTACTGTAATCACAGAGTCTTGGGAGATTAATGTCATGATTATCAGTTATAAGACATCTTGAGAAACTATGAATATGTTTGATGTTTATTTATATAGGATACGATGCTATTTTATTATTTTTCATATATACGCTTTGCCTCGAACATTTATAATTTTATGATTTTATTTACCATTAATAATTAATTGTCTTCAATACTACTCAATATATTAGTTAAGATAAATATGAAAAATTGAATAAATTTTTGTAAAATCCATACAATAATTAACTTTATTACAAGTTTTTTAAATAAGTCTAATTATTTGAAGAATATCTTATAATTAAGGAAAAAATACACTTTTGAAAGTTACGTTTAACCTCTAAAACACAATTTTAGTTTTTGGAAGTGAAATTTTTTTGTCGCATTTGTTCACGATGATAATTTGCAATAAAAGAAAATAATGTTTGTCACATATAATCAAACAATTACTTAAAGAAATGACTTAAATGTGTTAGGTTGTTTGCAGAGAAACCCAAACTACTATATTGGAGAGAGCACTGAAAAAGTGAAAATATGGAAAATGATTAGATAAAGAATGAATAAATAAGCTATGTAAATAACTTGAATATACTTTCAACTTCTATTTTTTTACGTAAACTTAGATCAACTTGAAAATATATTCAAGCTAACGAAAATAAAAGATTACTTTCAAATTGAAAATATATATGTAATTTACTAGGTTTTTTTTTAAAAAACTATTTACTAGGTTATTTTTAGTGTTTTTTATAAGCCAAATTGAATTAATAAATGGTATAAGGAGTGCTCCAACCCATTATAAGTAGAAAAATCACAGGAATGTTGTCTTTCCTAATTCTCCTACCCAGCATAAAAGAATTTTAGTGTGAATTTTTTCTTTCAAACTCTTTTGTTTTTATAAGCATATGGACCCTTTTGTTACTCATAAGTCATAAGATAAATTGGTATTGAACTCTGATGTGTTCTATCTAACTTGAGTTTAATATATTCATGTTTAAGAAGAATGAATTTATATTTGGAAATGGTATTATGAAAATAAGTTTTAAAAATAGTTTTTATTTTAATCACCAACAAGGTGTTGGTGGTAGGTAAGATAAATTTCTCTAAGGGTGGTGTTACAAGATCAAACTCCAAAAAAAATTATTTGTTGAGAGTGACCAGATGAATCCTTGTGACATCACAATATTTACATGACTTATCACCCACCCACGTGGACTGGAAATACTTGTTAGATGTAAGTTGTCAATACAGACTTTTTTATCATTTTTGGTCCTTGCAATTTTTTTAAACAAGTTTTGACCCCTTTCTCTTCTCCTTCTCCCTCTTCAGTCTTCACATTCCTCAAACACTAACATCACCTCCGGTTAGCAATGATAGCCATCGCTCCACCACTTTTTAACGGACTCTTCAATCTCGACCTCTCCCTCCCCTTTCCCCACCTCTCCCTCAAACCTCCACTCCTTGGTCCTCTCCTTTATTTAATACTTTATTATTTTGTTTTCCAAAAATTTAAAGTCAATATTAGAGAGTTCAAATTTTCATCCAAAAATATTAAAATGTTTAAAACTAGTTAATCATAAAGATTTTTTTTACTAGGCGACTCGTTTTCAATCATTTAAATACTTAAAAATTCATTTATATCAAGGAAAATGCTAGAACGCACGATAATATGAGACACGCCTATAACCATGTATTTTATTAGATTAGATGTTTTGTACGGTGGGGGCTTACCTTGATTTTTCTTAAATTATTTTCAATGGTTAAATAATGTGTTCGTGGGTCTCGTTCATGCCTCATGGAATGACTCATGCATTATAGCACTTCTCTTATGTCAAAATGTATTTAAGTGCATGTTTGTAAGTGTATCTTTTGAAAGAATGAAGAACGAAGGTGAATATAACTAAAGATTCTTTAAGAAAAAGACGGAAAGAGAGAGTAATTTATCCTAGGTTAGAATGTTTCAACGGCCCCTAAGTTTATACCAATGTTTGCGATTGGTCTCTCGTTGAAAAAAAGTTTGATATAAGTCTCTCAGTTTACACCAAATTTGTATTTAGTCACTGCCGGAGATCGGGGCGAACACATATGTAGCGTGCTGACGGTGTAAGTGATAATTATATGAATTTTTTAAAGGAAAAACATCTCACAAAAATCTTTTAATTTCTAAAACCCCAAATTAACTTATTATCAATCTAACCCCATCAACCTAAATCATCTCAGTAATTCCAAATTAGACCCCAAATCCCAAGTGCATCTTGCAATCCCTAAATCAAGGCACCCATCTTCTTCTTCCTCGTGTTTCTTCTTCTTCTTCTTGAGACCTATTCTTCTTCTTCCTCATTCTTCTTCTTCTTCCTGTTGTTTCTATTCTGTTTCTTCCTCGTTTTTCTTCTTCATTGTTGTTTCTATTCTTGTTCTTCATCGTTTTTCTTCTTCTCCTTCAAGCTCAAAATCAATTCATCAAATAACACAAAGCTCCATGGTGATGGGGTTGGGGGTCGCGGGTTATGGGGTGGAGGTTCGAGGGTGGGGGTCGTGGGTTCTGGGGCGGGCGTTTTCTCCAGGTGCAGTAGGAGTTGCGGATTGGGCAGCCAGATGGGTTGCATTCAACAGGGGACTCTGAGTCATTCCATGGATCAGAAGGAAAAATAATGGAAGTGTGTGAATGACGCTAAAAACCCACCAAATCCAATAGCTGTTGTTCCCCATTGAACGATGATGGTGGTGTAAGTAATGATGAATGAATGAATTTTGTATTGTATCGTATTAAATCGCTTTGTCTAAATTTCGAAAAATAAAGCTTCTAAAGAAGGGAAAGAAAGAAGTGCAAACACACAATCATCACTCACATAGTCAGCACGCCTTATATGCCTTCACCGGAGCTCTCTGGTCTCCGATAGAAATTAAATACAAATTTAATGTAAACTGAGGAATTTATATTAAACTTTTTTCCAACGAGAACCAATCACAAATATTAGTACAAACTCAGAAGAAATTTTAAACCATTAATCCTTTTATCTTAAATCATCTTTTTCGGAAGAACCTAATGCATGTATCTTAGGTGTTTCTCTAACCCCATATATTCACACAAGGAGACAGTCCATCAGAATTCCAACAAAGAGAGGAAATCCACTTTTCATGAAATTTTTAGGGCTCGTTGTCCAATCCGTAGGGGGGAGGGGGTAGGAAAATAACTTCCACTGATCGCCAATGTTCCAATTAAGTTTCTTTTGACTTTTCCATTTTTAGCTGGCACCTAAAACACAAGAAGATAATCTAGGTTTTGTCTCTTTGTTGAAAACGGATTTCACACAGGATCCTCTTTAGACCAAGATATACCTAACCTGATCATTCAACCAATTAAAATATTACACTCGTGATGAGTTACTTATTGCCCAATTACACATAATTATATAATTAAATTCCATTCATAAAATGTTGTTAGTACGTATAGTAGACTAGCAGAGGTAACAATTAATCAAACATGTAAATGTAAATAAACAAGAAGAAGCTGGGTAGACTGAGATTGAAGTGCATGTCTGAAACACTAGACATGTATTTAGGTCTATCAATTAATTTCAACACAACAATAAGCGATATTTCTTAGAGCAAGCCAAGTAGGGGTCTCAGGCTCTAGATTTAACTCTCACATCCCTATATGTTGAGGGTTCGAATCTCAATCCCTGCGCCCAGTTGGTAGGCAACCCTCTTCAGAAAGATCATCTTGTCAATGAACGCATGAGTTGGTACCTACTTACTTCCCTGAACACAGATGCAAGAATAGTTACTAGAACATGTCAAGAATCTAGAAGACATGAGAGAAACAACTTAATTATAAAATAGCCAAAAATCAACACAAATTAAGTGCATATTCTAAAAACGAAATCAAGTTTAGAGTGTCATATCATAATTGATTAAACATTCTATAAAACAATCCTGCCTAACTTAAGATACTCACATACCATTTATGCTTGATATGATATGATTGAGCTTGAGTTAAGTTGAGTAAGTAGCAGTGGGGGAAGAAGTAACACCACTGGTGCTAGTTGTACTAGTACTAGTAACATTGTTGTTGGGTTTTGGTCTCTTCCTCTTCTTGTCATAGCTAACTCCTCTGGCCTTCGCCTGAAAATCACGGACATCACGCAGGTAAGTCCTCACGGCACGACCGCCGAACGGGTTGCTCTCCGGCCTGCCCCCGTTCTCTTCGTACGCGGCACGGAGGCGGCCGATGAGGGCATCGAGGCTCCCCCACGCCTGACGGAGAGGACAGGGGCAAGGCTGCGGAGGGTTCAGAAGGCCAAAGAAAGGGCACGTGGGATTGTGGACTTTGGTCTTCCCGAACTGGTCAAGGTAGTGGAGGAACTCCAGCACGTGAGCGCCGCCGCACGCCGACACTGGAAGCGGTGGCCGGTGGTTTCTCAGGTACTGGCAGAACGTGTTCCAATCTCGCCGCTTTTGGTTCTCGTACCTGCTTGAACCCAAGGTGTTGCTGTTGCTATTGCTGCCATTGTTGTTATGTGAGGGTGTGGTTGGAGTAGTGATGGGGTTTGTTGATTCAGAAACAAAATCCATGATTTGATGAAGATCTGAAGCTTCTTCAGAAACCCTTGTTGCTTTGTGTTTGGCTTGGACTTTTTAGGATAGCTAGAATACCCTTGGTTGGTGTTATCTAGGGTTTGCGGTATTAACTAGCTAGGAAGAAAGATGAGTTTAATGTAAGGTGAAATAATGCATGGTGGTTTGGCTTTTCTTAACTTTTTGTTTCTTCTCCATAAATAAATGTCATAGATGGAGAAGGAGAGAAGAAATAATAGTATAGTATATAAGAACAAAGGGCTAGGTAGAGGAAAGAATTATTGAAGAGTTGGATGATATGATCTTATGAAGTTGTTGGGAAACCTAAGATTAGCAATTGGTGGAAATGGAATGAAGGGTGCACAAAACATATTGATTCAGATGTGATTTTTTTCTTTCTTTCTTTCTTTGTTTCCAGAAAAGTGCAAGGCAAAGTGAGAGTTGTATTAGATACCGTAAAATGAATGAGTGAAGACACTGTAGTACGTCAGTAGAGGGGGGAAATTAATTAACAAGAGTGCTGCAGAGCCAAAAGAGGACAAAGTTTGACAGTGATGAATAAATATGATGATGGTGAGTGAGTGACCATAGGAAGAATAGGATGGCCAAGTTGTATTCTATGTATGTACTTGCTTCACTCTGCTTATAAGCGCGTCAAATTCCTTGGCATTCATTTTTTTTCAATTTTCTTTTATTGTATTATATTTTAGGAAAAGGGCATGTGAAAAAACCGGTTGTTCCATAACAACTATAAAGGTACAACGCGAGGTAGGCATGATAGCCAATTTACAAATGGTTAGGTGTTTGCCGAGTTTGAATGAGATAGTCGAATTCTCCCTGTAAATAGGATAAGAGTTATTTGTCTATCATACACACAATTAAATCATCAATCATCCGCCCAAATTTTACAAATTTCTCTGTTTATTTTTTTAAATTCAATACTTATTTTAACCATTTATTTTTTCTTTTTTAGCTTTTACTTTAAGTCTATGCTCATTTACTTCCCATTCCAAGTTATTTACTAGCCTTTTTCTTCAATACCTTAGTTACATTCAATTTCCTCGTCCCTAACATGTCAATAGCAATAACTTATAAGAGCTTTTTGGAATATCTTAAGAACCTGTATTGAGGAACATAGTCTCTTCCTCGAGTAATCACCACTTGTTAAGGGAATCATTGCATGAGTTTTCTCAGCCAACGTACACGTCAATCCCTAGACCTAAATTTATTTGAACCAAACTATTTTAAGAAATTTAAATTATTCAAAGTTTGAAAATGTGTTCTTCTTTCCGTCGGAGGGTGCTTCCCAGCTCTGTTTGTCAACTGTGCGAGCCAAGCAGATTCCGAGACAATGGTGCATTGCCTACGTGATTGTGGTGTTGCCCGATAGGTGTGGTTGGTCGTCAAGTGCAACACCTCAGTTGAGTTTGGGCAACGTATGACCTCCTCGAGAAGTTTTCTGCTACTTCCCAGGGGTAGAGGCAGGTATTTGTTACATTTGCTTAGGATATTTGGAAGCATCATCGATGCTCTTCCATTCTTATCGGGGAGCGTATGGTGGTGTTCCAGATTGTGTCACATGCTTTGAGTTGGTTCAGGAGTTTCACTGGCCTTTTGGCGCTACTCAAGCTTCCTTCATTACCTAGGTTACTTGGCAACGACGACCAACAGAGTGGGTGGTTGTGGATGTCGATGACAGCTCCTTTGGGAATCCCGCGACAGTTGGTTTTGGTGGTGTGGTTCGAGATGCTTCTAGTGCTTGGGTGTTGGGCTTCTCTAGGAGTGTCGGGTTCTCTGAGATTCTTCAGATGAAGCTGCTTGTGTTGTCTCATGGCCTCCAAATCTAATGGGACTCTGGTTACTAGAAAGTGGTAGTTGTCTCAGACTCTTTATTGACGCTTTCTCTAGTTTGGAAAGATGTTCCCTTCTTCCACCGGTATGCATCCATCATTAGTAGTATTAAGAAACTTTCTTCGTGTAGTTGGGAGCTTACGTTTGAGCATTGTCTCCGGGAGGGAATGTAGTGGCTGATTTCCTAGTGGTCTATGAATTTCGGGTCCATTCTCATCCTCCTGCGGGTTTGAATGGCCTTAAGAGGAGCCTCTGAGTTTGGGAAGTCTCTAAGTGGAGCATTATCTATGGGGTGAACCACTTAATACTAGGGACTAGGGGTGAGCAAGAAAATTGACCCGCCTGAAACCGGTATACCCGAAATCAAAATTTGGGTCTCGGGTGGTTTCAATCGGATTATTATTTTGTTTTGGTTGAAAAATGTCAGTTACCCGCAGGTCCATCGGGCGAGTGCGGGTGTAAGAAAAATTTTCTGTAGTAACCAAACCCGACCAACGTACAGAGATAACAAATTAAAATTTCACTTACACATGTCTGCATAATGTGATGTCTTATCTCTACTTTTTTGTCAACCTGTCTTGTTTTCACATACCACTTTCAAACTTTTAATTTTTTATTAAAAGGAAGTTATATGGAGTAGAACCCAGTTGTTTGCCATCTTGATTTATTTTATTTATTTTATTTTTCACCGACTCCCATGACAACATTCAACAGCATCTCAGTTCCTTGCTCTATTTTCATTACCCATGACATGAAGACACAAAGAACTCTTTATTCCTCCATTTAACTTCTACATGAATCCTCCACTCATGTAAACTTCTGCTACTTCTACCAGAGCGCCCTCACAGTCGTCTTAATCGAAGGCATGAATAGATCCGTCGTTGTTTAGCACTTACTAGTGGGAGCTCCACCATCAAGGCGCAAGCTATGTTTGAGGTTGAAAACCTGGTTCTTCTTGGAACCGGAGGGCTTGGCCTAATGGAAAACTTCTGATTCTCCTTCTTCTTGGTTACGATTTGGATTTTCATTTTTATTATTCTGATGTTTTTGGGAAAATTTCATGGACTCAATTGACCTAACGCGCGCACCAACCCATCCGCTTGACCCGTGAATCTGTCCAGAACGAAACCGAAGCACTCGAAAATTGGAACGGACGGAGACGGGCTAGGATTATGTTTGTTCGATTTTGGTCGTATTGATATTATTTTTCTTGACACTGACCGATGCTCAACCCTAGGGTCATCCATCAACCCTCACTTTGTCATAGTTAAAATGGTTCTAAAAATTGGTGTCATTCAGTGTCTTACCATTATTAGCGGTTCAGGTAAGGAATCAGGTTGATCAATAATGGAAGAAATTAATGATAGAAATCCCAGTAAAGATTGCTTGTTCTGGCAGGAGGGAGGGCCAATTCCATCTACCCATCTACACCCTACACGTACACAAGAAAGACATGAAAACGACTCTTGTGAAATTGAATTGAATATGCAATGCAATGCAATACTGATATCAAACTCAGATCAGCGGATGAATTAATATCTATTAAAAGTGCTTTTGGGATAAAAGTAAAACATCAAATCTTAAAGCCAAGTTCATTGCACCGTTGATTAATTCGCCTGTGTGATAATAATAGCGGACAAGCTAGGGCTACCCTGTCAGTGGACCCCAACCAAGCTGCAAAGGAATGAATTATGATTTTAATCCATATACATCGTGACATCCAATAATTTGTAGCCACACTCACTCAAATTTGAATTTGCTGTAGTTACTTTTTATTTTACTTCGTAATAGTCTGATAATAAAATGAGTGATTATACGTTTAAAATCTAATTATACATCTAAATCATTTTATCTTTGACCAAACGACTGAAATATGATTGCAGAAAAACCAAATCCACTGACTCAACCCACCGCATCAACTCAAGTAAGCCTTTTTTTTTTCATGAGAGGCAAATAAGTCTTTCTAAGGCTCCATTCGTAATGGGTTTTAGTTTTATATTTTAAAATTTTTAAAAATTAAAATTAGTTTATAGTTTTGTAAATTTTATTTTGTGGTAAGTTTTAAAAAAATCATTGTCAATTTTGTAAATTTGTAATAGTCACCACAATTATTAATATTGTAAATTCACGATAGTAAATGGTAGCAGCGAACAAATAATTGAGAGATCAGGTAGCAGTAGTGGTAGAGGTAGATATTACCTAATGGCGGTGGTGGTGGCGGTGGCAGTGTCGGCAACGACAGTGGTGGTAGTGGAGGAAGTGGGACAGTGGCAGTGGTGGAGGATGGTGGTGGTGCCAACGCCAATGATGGTGGCGGCGAAGGTGGAGGTTGTTGTGGTGGCGGCTATGAAGATAGTAGTGGTGGTGGTGGTGGATGTTACCTAGTAGCGATGATGATAGTGGTGGAGGTGGCGGTGGTAATGGAGGCTGTGGTGGTGGTGGAGGTGGCGATAGTGGCAATGGTGGCAGCGACGACAATGGTGGAGGATGGTGGAGGCGGTGGAGGTAGCAGCGGTAGTGTTGGTAGCGGCAGTGGAGGTGGAAATGGTGGTGGCGGTGGTGGGGTTCGAGGGTAAGATGGATGTGAAGGTAACAGTGGTGGTGGCGGTGGCGGTTGAGGAGGTGGTGGAGGGTGGGGACAATGGAGGTGGTGGCGAGGGCGAAGATGGTGGTGGTGGTGGCAGCGGTGATAGTGGTGGAGGGTAGTGATGACGGTGGAGGCTGGTGATGGTGACAGTGGCAATGGCGGAGGGTGGTGATGGCGTCGATGGATGCGGTGGCGATGGCGGTGGCAACAATGGTGGTGGTGGTCAAGGTGGTGGAGGTGGTGGAGGGAGGTGGCACTGAGTGGTGTAGTGATGGTGTTACATGTAAATTGAAACTAAAAACTATAATCACAGAATCATATTCATACAAATGAATTATGTGCCAGGAACCAGATTTGAACTGGTGACACGAGGATTTTCAGTCCTCTGCTTTACCAGCTGAGCTATCCCTACCATTCTTGACGAATCATCTTCATTTTATAAAATTACTTAAGTCTATGTCAACTAAAAAAAATACTTTGGAAATCCTCAATAGTAGTAATGATTATGTACTGTTAATCATTCATATAGAAAAAAATGAGTAATTAGTTTAGAGAATAAAAAGATCCTTTTGGGGATAGAGGGACTTGAACCCTCACGATTTTAAAAGTCGACGAATTTTCCTCTTACTCAAAATTTCACTAGTGTCGTATTGACATGTAGAATGAGACTCTATCTTTATTCTTGTTTGGTTAGTTCTTTTCAAATTATTAAAAGTTAGGCTTAAATCATTTTGAAATTAGGTAAGAAACCATTTCAGCCCCATTTTTGCCGAACAAGTTTTGTTTTCAAATTTACATTTAGAAACCAAAAGCTAAAAACAGGCAACCACTCTGAATGAACACTAACTTATAGTAGAAGCTTTCAATATTTTTTAATGAATATAATAGAAGCTTCGATATATCTAGAATAACAAGATTAATACATGCTACATGAGGATTTTCTTTCATGCAGTACATGACATGTCCACGAATATGATTAGATTGTGTTTGACCTAACTTTTTTTTATTTAAAAGTTAATTTTAAGTTAAGGTTTAAAATAAGAGGTTTATGTAAAATTAAAGTTGAAACTATTTGTCATTTCTAAATTTTTATAATTTAAAAGTTACTTTTAATCTAGAAACCTCTCATGCACTGATTATTTCAAAAGTATTTCATTTCTAAGCATCTTTGTCAATATCTCAATATTGAAATCTAAATAAATTTCCAGCACTTGAACCACAATAAAAATAGGGAAAGTAGAAAATTTGATTGCAATCACATTTTCTAATAGTATATTAGGTTTTAGTCCTTGTGAAAATGAGTGACCAACCTAAAGGAGGGAGGATCCGAGTTACCTCCTTTATAAGTGTAAATCTATAGAACAATAGAAATCACATTTTTTAAAAAGAAAAAACGCGGAGCGGAACAAAAATTGAAAAAGATAGAAATCGAAAGTAAAAAAAGACATACAAAAGTGCTTTGCTGTTGAAAAAAAAACATAGTAGTTTCTCAATGTATGAACATGAGATAGAAAAGCCATAATCTAGCGGGAAAATAAGCCCACAAGCGCAAAATCCCCGTGGGCTAGGCCCAGCCCGCGGGCCCATGATTAACAAAAACTCTAATTGTGCAGCAAACAAAACATATAGTGGATTCACTTTTTCCTAACATCAAAATGATGGCACATAAGAAAAATTTCACATGAGAAAATCCAAATTCATCAAAACACCTCAAATACATGCCATAAGCGCATTCAACCACACAAATTTTCACCCGGACTAATCATATCAAACAATAAAAAAGAACTTCAATTGCACTGCAAAGATGAAAACCAACTAAGCATACAATAAATATAAACAAACTAACTCAGACCAAGCAGAACCTACAAAGTACCAATCGCATAAAATAGTCCGACTTCCGAGGACCTAATGGAGGAACATAAAACATACTCAACTGAAAAATCCATGCATTAAACTAGATATCTCTATTGAAAACCAAAGCATCAAATAAGTTAACCAAACTTGACTAGAAGTTGATCATCACCCATCTCAAATTGACCCAATTCAGAAGCACTTCCGGTGAACGATAGGTGGTCCAGATTCATCACATTCACCCTTAGAGATCCACATGTGCATAGAAGTGAACCAAGAAAACACAAATGACTTCCGAAATTGACCAATTCTACTGATTACGACACAATTGGGGAAAAAATTGAAATAAATAGTAGAGCACACTTACAAAGTGATGTCAAGATAGAACCACAAGAAATTGTACTAAGTTCTTACCACTATCCTTCAACATCTTGTTCTATGGGTTATCCCATCACGGAATAGTAGTCAAAATTACTATACTCATTATTATGGGGGTTTATGGAACGGGTTTGTCTTGACTTTTACCCGACTCTAAATATTGATAGAGTCAGTTTCTAAACTTGAACCCGTCCCTAGACCCGAAGGGCCCGATGAGGTGGGTTTGACACAGATTCGACTGCAAAATGACGGGTCTGGGTTGGCCCGAAGGATAAATTCAATATCAATTTCAAATCTCACCAAAGAATTATAAATACATATCATTATGTAAAAAGACTAATTTATATCCTATGAATGAATTATAGAAGAAACTATGTAGAACTAAAGTTTTTCATAACAATATACTTAATTAGAGAAAAGAATACAAATTATATTCACTTGAAACTAGACTATAAATGAAGATATACAAAACCATGTTTTGAAGTTAGTGTGTAAATGGTGTTTGTGGGACAGGTTGGGACATGTCGAACTTGACTTTCACCCGGCCCCAAATATTGACCGGTTTCAATTTTTAAACTCGAACCCGTCCCTAAACCCGAAGAAACCTGAAGAGATGCGGGTTCAAGGGACATGGGTCGGGACGGGTCAAGGGACAGGGCCGGGTCCTGTACACCCCTACTAATTATTATCTAAAATTTACACCCAATTATAAAAAGAAATATAAGATAATTATCCAACATGACACGTAACTATAAAATGTGAATGTGCAAAGTATTACCACTAAAATCTTGAGCAAAACCGTCCAACCAATTCCGAGTGCAAATCAACATCTCAATATTTTTACGGAGAGTTGAACTTCTATATTTTGTGAGAACACGCCCACCAATACTACAAGCAGACTCAGATGCCACTGTGGTAATTGAGATACTAAGCAAATATCATGTCATTATAGAAAGTATAGGAAAAAATTTCTCATTATTCTTCCAATGCTGAAGCAATAGTTCTCATTTTCATCATCCTCAACTTGTGGATCATCCAAATACACATCTAATTCACTCCTACCCATGTTGGACCTAGATTCACTCTTATGCATTTTATAGGCCTAGAATAGAAAATAAATTAATTATTATAATCACAAGAAGAAATAAAGAAAAAATAATGTCTAAGTTGGTATAAAAAACTTACACTGATAACTTTTTGGCACTTGAGCTTGTTCCCATCTCCACCTAGCTTAGGCGATGAAAGGCGTTGATTAGATGATTGAGAAAGAGAAACACTAGAAAGAGTCAAATTGGTTGAATATTCTCCATAAAGCTTCTTAAGTTTTTCCTTCACATGATTAACCTTATCTTTGGAGATTGAAGAATCAAGTTCAGCATAGCAATATTCTAAAAATTGAAGCTTCAATCGCTGGTCAAGAATAGTCTCAAAAGCTAACACCACGTTATATTGTTTCCAATATTTATCAAATTTATCTTTCATACTTTTAGCCATAGCCCATATAACAATATCATCATCACTAGACAAGTGATCTTCCAATATGCATTAAATTCTCCAAACTTCATCGAAATACAAGTTGGAGGTCGGATAAGAGTAACTATAGATCATTTTAGTAATTTCATAAAATGGTTCTAAGAACTCACAAATTTTCTCTCCTCTCCTCCATTGCTCATGAGATGGACAATCTTTATAATTATTATCCTTCTCCGAAAAATGTCAAAATCCTGTTCATATTTGAGTGCACTTTCAAGCATCAAATATGTGGAATTCCACCTAGTAGGAACATCTAGTTTTAAATTAGTTTTCATGTCTAAACCTGCACTCTTAACACTGCTTTTGAATTTTACCATCCTCCCATCTGATCCTCTAATATACTTAACACTCTCTTTTATTTTATGGAGAGTTTCACTAGCCTCCTTCAAGCCGTATTGAACAATTAAATTAAGTATATGAGTTGAGCAACGAATATGGAAAAACTCTTCCATACATAACAAAGCACTTTGCACACGAAGATGCTTTATCAAAGTGTCTTGCAAATTATCATTAGATTTAGTATTGTCCAAAGTGATTGAGAACACCTTCTTATCAATTGTCCATTGCTTCAAACAATCAAGTATGACCGCTTCCATCTCAACACCACTATGAGGAGGTTCCTTTCGAGAAAAACTAAGAATCATACTGACTAATTTCCAGTTTTCATCAACAAAGTGGGCAATCAGATAAAGGTAACCCTCCATAATAGCTACCGTCCAAATATCAGAAATTAGACACAACACTTCCTTAAGTTTTTTCGTTTCTTTGACATATAATTTGTGAATATCGAACACAACAGTGTTCCTAGAGGGCATTCGAGCCCTCACAGCACAAGCTAGAGCTTGTGCCATGACAAAGGTGGGGGGAGATGGATTGGGGAGCAAGGTGGGTGAGAAGAAGGGGGAGAGGGGAGGGAGAGAGAGACCGGTGGGAACAATGGGGAGTGAAAATGGACATAGTGACCAAATTGAATGAAGAAATAGTGAGAGGAAGGGAACTAACTTCAGGTAGGATGAGAAGTTGGATTCCACATGACACTTAACGTGCCACATAAGCACTTCGTCACATCTCACTACTGTGACCAACGTAAGAGACTCATGTGTTGAAGATTTAGGTTTAGAGACTAATGTGTTGAAGATTTAGGTCTTTTTAAAACCATTTCTTTGTTCCAATGACGATATCATTAGCCAATATAACTTTTAGGGACGAAATTGATGATTTAATCAATAAAATTGTGATATTAACTGTGAGCATAATCTCTACTCACGAACCACCACTATGACTCTTTTTCTTTTATATATATTTATTAAAAAAATCATTAAAGCATGATAAAGGAAGAAAACACATTTTGCTCAAGCTACACTATTCAAATCTTCTTGCTAAGGTCCATATTTATTCACATAACCGAATGGAATTTGATATTTTCATAGTTGTGTAGTAGGCTAGCGAGTTCCCAAATTTCAAATTCTTCCACTAGTTGCCATTTTCATTTCGTACTCCATTAACAGCTTTCTGCAGAATTCAAACAAAAGAGAGTTTCATCTTCTAACCTACGTGCACTATAAAATATATTCCAATAATTAAACAAAAAATGAGCAATCTTATATATATATATATATATGAGAAAAAAAGAAGAGAGGTTAATCGATTGTTAGTCATCACCTGAAAGCAGGACAATGCGTACTGCACATCACTATCCGATATTTGGTGGTGGAAGACAACTCTCAGCCTGGAAGAAGAATTTTCTGTCATTATAATTTATTATAACATAATGTCCATAATTCACGCCGACCGCCATAAAACTAATCATCCCGTCCGAGAGATCGAACTCTGAACTAAATGTTTAATTAAGAAACACAGTTATTTACCAATTATACTGGACTGGTATATTGTCCATAAATTTATACTAGTAAGTGGCAAATTCACATAACCTGGACGAGCTCAGTGGCATAAGAAGGACACCATAGTCTTGCAAGTCCTTGCTGAGCTTAGCTGCTGTAGTTCCAGAGCCCTCTTCAATTTCAATATATAACTGGTGGTATCAAAGATTAATTAAAGTGCATTCTAATTACATATAAATTAGTGTCATTTATAGGTAATTTTAAGTTGATATATATAATTCTTAAGGATCTGGTAAAAGCTCTTCTAAAGTGACATAATGAGCATGCAGTTATGGACTCTACCAAAAATACTTACAATATTGGTTTCCACAGAAGAGTTAGCCACTCTCAGCCCTTTGATTTCATTCAACCCATCTATAGTATGAAGGGGAAACTTTATATGAGAAAAGCAAGTACAACATAGAAGATTTTTTTGTTTTAAGGAGTAAAACATTTTAATTTTTCTAATAGACTAAAGTCTAGGACTGCATGAGAAGTGAGAACAAGTTAAATTTGTATGACTACTAATTACCAGCAAAAGTTCTAGCTTTCTTGTGATCACTTTCAAGCTCTCCAACAATGTCCTGTAAAGCAACAAGTGCAGCTGCACAAAGGACGCCAACTTGCCTCATTCCACCACCTAAGGTTTTTCGGAGCCGTCTAGCCTAAAATAGCGGATATACCAACATGTTTGGATCAACTTCTCTTACACTTAAAATCAAATTTGAAACCCAGAAGAAACTTCTCCTGCGAATTGATTCTGATTTTAGAATCAACAATTTAGCAGGATTCCCAAACACGCACTTATATTTCCCCAAAAGATTTTGAAATACCTTGGTGATAAAGCTATTGGAACCAACAATAACTGATCCAACTGGAGCACCCAGACCTTTTGATAGGCAAACCTGATTCATATATTCAAAGAAACCATAAGTTGGTTTGTTCATTTACATAATAGCAGCATAAATTTGATTTGAGTTTGGCAATTGAATTAGTTTTCTAGAACTTCTTAGGAACCATTTTGAGTCTTACAAGCCTCTAAAATGAGTTTATTTCTAAAGTGAAAACAAGAAGAGTTGTTTTAGAAGAGCCTCTTCCATGAATCTTGTCCTAACACAAAGGGAAAAGAGAAACACACCGAAACTGAATCAGCAGCTTGAACAAGCCTATCCACGGGAACACCAAGTGCCTGAAAAACCAACATTTTCTGTCAAGTGTCCTTAAATCATAGCATTGTCATGAACAAACTATCCCAAAAACTTAAGCTGTTATGAATGATTTTGTATTATGACTCTAACAGGAGGATAACAAAAAAGCATTTGAATCACTCCATATCAAACATTTCAGGACTGACATGCAAATGCAATCATTCAAATGGTAAGTGATTTATTTCTATTAGAAGTTAGAACCAATCATAAAAATTCACTTACAACTGATGCATTAAATATACGAGCTCCATCAATGTGAAGCTTCAATCCATGCTTCTTAGCAACTTCTCCAACTTTCTCTGTATATTCAACTGAAAGACATCTACCGCCCGAGCTGCACTCAGGAACAAAATATCAAAAATTTATACTGCTTCTCTAGCAGGACCTTTCAGACAATTTAGGAAGGGAAAGAACTGTTAAAATGCAAAGATGCAACACTTCTGCTTCATACCTTCATAGAAGATTGTAAACATACAAAAACAAAACCATTTTACAATTTTCATAATAAATAATACCTTTATTCACAGGTCATGGAAATATCAATGCATCAATGTGCAGTGTAGAAAATGTAAACAGTGGCAGTAATGATACTTAAACATCAAAGCAATTAGACACCTAACATACACTTGATTTTTCTCACTATCTCTTCTATCATATATCACATTCATTACTACTTTTTCTTCTCTTCTTTTCTCACTTGGGTGTATGGACTATGCGGATTTCCATGAATCATTTTCCATTAAGATCATGAGAGTGAAGCTACAAGAATTGCTTACTTTCCATGAGTATTTTCCAAGCAAATAAGCCTTGTGGTTGGATAAGTTAGCTCCAACTTTGGATCCCTGATGGCAGCCTCAATCAGATCAATGTCCATGGTTCCATCCTCATTGTTTCTAACAGTTCTTGGATGCACCCCTCCAATAGTTGCAATGCCTCCATTCTCATAAATATGGATATGGGAATTGTCTCCAAGAATAACTTCACTTCCCCTGATATCACAATGAACTAGCACGGATATAAGGTTTGCCATGGTGCCTGATGGAACAAAAAGAGCAGCTTCCTTGCCCATTATCTTTGCCATCTGTGTTTCTAATCGAAGACATGTTGGATCGTGGCACAAAGCATCGTCATCAACCTCAGCATTTGCCATGGCAGCTCGCATTGCTTCAGTTGGCTTTGTGACTGTATCTGACCTGAGATCCACTGTCCTAGTTGCCATTTTCTGTGGAACAAAAGCAAGCCAAAACTTAAATGTCAAAATTCAGATCAAATACCATTCTCACCACTGGCATTACCTACAAAACTTGAATCATCAAACCAAATTAGATATTTCTACTTAAACATTCAAATAGTTAGACAACCCACATACACCTCATTTTTAACTCTCTATCTCTCTTCTTATCAACATCACAACATATATATCACAGCTAGCACTTCTCTCTTTCTTTCTCACTAGTGTCTACGGGGTGTTTGCACTATACTAATTCCCACAAAGCATTTTTAGAGATATTTTTTACAAATTGATGCTTACAGTGACATATCTCCTCAACCTTTATTGGCTCAAGGGTTTCATATTCTATAATTATGAGACGCTTGTAAATTCAAGCAAATAAAACAGTAACTCAAGCAAAAGAAGGAGAGGCATATATGATCAAGCTCTTCTACTTCATGTTGGACAAAAATTCAATAAGAGATTGATTAAACTAGAATGTTCAACAAAATATCTGAAGCAGAAATGTTGCCCAGGTTCCTATTAACAGAAGCAAAAACAAAAACACTTAAGAAGCCAATTGCTCTCGATTTAGGGTGTGTTTGGTTTCACGTTTGGAGATGCCAAATGTGGATCCGTGAATCCAAAAACAACTATTTCTTACTTCTGGAAACGTGGATCTGGGTTAGTTTTTCAAACATGCACTTAACCAACAAGCCCAAAAATCACAGGAAAAATAAACTAACACATATATAAGCTGAAAAGAACATGAGGCATGCATTACAAGGCAACTATTAAAATTAAGTGAAGATCTTGTTATAACTTTGTACTGTAGTTCTTAGCTTGTGAGCCCCATCATCATGAGTTATAAAGATGGAGTAATGTTTTTGTCTTTTTCATCTCACAGAATCAGTGGCAGAGAAAGGAACAAAACCAACTCAGAGGAATTATTTACATACTTACTCCAAGAAGATCTCAAGTAATATAAATGAGATGTATCAAGCAGGCTACTTTGGACTGAATTGCATTTGCATGCGATCTTACTACAGTTATATGAGGAAGAATGAAGGAATCATATTGCTCTTGAAGTCGTTGAAAGTATCTGTTTTTTATTATATGTGGACTTGCATAGTGACAATGTTGCAGTCTCGATGGATATTCTAATCCCACCAACCATTGTTCTGTCTTGATCCTTTTGTCATTATTCCTTCCCTTCAAAACATAAATATTCTACTAGCGCTTAATCAAAATAACTAATCAATCGTTTCAGTCTTATTTTCTACCATAGATGGTATGGGGTGATTACAATGGATAGGATTTAAGTAGATTACTATAATACCGACCGGGAAGTAATTTTCAAACCAACTAAGAGTCCTAGAACCAGTTTGGATGCAAATCAAATAGTACTTATTAGAGCTCATCTAATACTTTTACTAGTAGATAAGCTCCAATAAGCCCGTAGTCAAATGAACTTTTAGGAAACTTGTCAAATGCAAGATCAATATAAACTCAAATGAGGTCAAGCTACTGTCACACTAAATAATTTTAACAGTCTCCTAATTGAATTCCGGTCATATCACACCGACAATGCATATTCATTAAACTCATATTATATTTCTTGTACATGTAAATGGGTTTTGAAAAAACTTAATTGTTGGAGAAAAAGACATGATTACCATGCATTTTAATATATAATCTTAATTTGTAAATAAATAAATTGATTGAATTATTTCAAATAATTAATTCGTAGGCGTGAATTTTATAAAGGCATGTTGGATGGGAGTAGGCCCATGTTCTTATCAACCATGATAAATTTATTGGTATGATCAACAGAATGATATTAAACAATGCTCGTACAAAAGAAATCAAGTGTAATATTGAATTAGAGAATATTAAGCAGATTGTCTAGGTAACCAACCACATATGAATATGAATATGATAAAGAAAGCATTTATCAGGAATCTAAAACTGTCAACCATTCACTTCCACGATACATTATCTCAACTCAACATTTTTAAAGTTGTTGTGATTGTGCAACTTCACCTAAATGCATCTGATTTAAAGGAATCTCTATTAAGGGTGAAAACAGATTCCACAACGTACAATTTTGCTTTTCTCATGCCCCATCAAACCTTTTAGCCTATGCCCTGTAACTGTAACATGAAAATTCCAAGTTCATCTGTCTTTTAACAACTCATCTTATGCTCTGCAAATTCCATTTCAAAAACCAGCTCCCTCTCACTCCAATCCCTTTTTCATTTGTTGCCCAATGCTTCTGTCACTCTTCTCATCAACCCCATCCATGGAGCAGACTCACTGCCTCTGATCAAACCCATTTCAGGGACCCTGATACTGTTCATTTGTTTTGTGCCAACGCCCTTAAAGTCTCTGCCAAAAAGGCCTTTCTTCCTCAAGGAAAACAGTTACATGCCCATTTGATAAAGTTCGGATTTTGTCGTGTGCTGTCCTTACAAAATCAAATTTTGAGTGTTTATCTTAAATGCAAGGAAATTGAAGATGCACAGAAACTATTCGATGAATTGCCTGGGAGAAATGTGGTGTCTTGGAATATTATGATTCGTGGTGTAGCAGGATGTGACAATGAAAACGACTCGAATCCACCACTGTGTTTTTCTTATTTTAAAAGGATGCTGTTGCAAAAGGTGGTTCCAGATGACATAACTTTTAATGGCCTTATTGGTTCATGTGTTCAGTTTCATTATATTGGCATGGGTACCCAGTTGCATTGTTTTTCAGTGAAAGTGGGATTTGATTTGGATTGTTTTGTTGGTTGTGCTCTCATTGATTTATATGCAAAATGTGGCTTAGTTGAGAATGCAAGGAGGGCTTTTTTTGCTGTTCCATTTAGAGATTTGGTTATGTGGAATGTGATAATTTCTTGCTATGCCTTGAATTGTTTACCAGAAGAAGCTTTTAGCATGTTCAACTTGATGCGAACGGATGGTGCAAATGGGGATGAGTTCACTTTTAGCAGCCTCCTTAGTATATGTGATACTATGGAATATTATGATTGTGGAAAGCAGATTCACAGTCTTATTCTGAGACAATCATTTGATTCAGATGTTTTAGTGGCTAGTGCATTGATCAACATGTATGCCAAAAATGAAAATATAACTGATGCACGCAGGGTATTTGATAAAATGCTGATTCAAAATGTTGTGGCATGGAACACCATCATTGTTGGGTGTGGGAATTATGGAGATGGGAGTGAAGTCATGAAGCTTCTCAAAGAGATGCTTCGTGAAGGGTTTTTCCCTGATGAACTGACTATTTCCAGCTCTATTAGTTCATGCGGCTATGCTTCTGCCATAACCGAAACACTGCAAACTCATGCCATTGCAGTTAAATTATCATTTCAAGAATTTTTATCTGTTGCCAATTCCTTGATTAGTGCCTACTCCAAGTGCGGTAGCATTACCAGTGCATTGAAATGCTTCAGATTAACTGCAGAACCTGATATTGTTACATGGACTTCATTGATTTATGCATTTGCATTCCATGGTCATGCCAAAGAAGCTACTGAGATGTTTGAGAAGATGCTATCTTGTGGCATAGAACCTGATCGAGTTTCATTTCTTGGTGTTCTCTCTGCTTGTGCCCATTGTGGGCTTGTAACAAAGGGACTTCACTACTTTAAACTAATGACCAGTGTGTATGAGATAGTTCCAGATTCAGATCATTACACCTGTCTTGTTGACCTTCTTGGAGGATATGGTCTTATAGATGAGGCTTTTGAATTGTTAAGGTCTATGCCAGTGGAAGCTGAATCAGATACATTAGGAGCATTTATTGGATCTTTCAAACTCCATGCAAATTTAGGACTAGCTAAATGGGCTGCAGAAAAGCTCTTCATTATAGAGCCAGAGAAGAGTGTGAACTATGCAGTGATGTCTAACATTTATGCTTCTCAGAGAGATTGGTGTGATGTGGAAAGAGTTCGGAAAATGATTGGAGACAAAGGTGATGCAAAAGTCCCAGGTTGCAGCTGGATTGAGATTGCTAATCATGTTCATTCATTTTTATCAGGTGATAAGACCCATCCTAAAGCTTTAGAAATGTATGCTACATTAAAAATGCTACTTTGGCCTATGAAGGAAAAAATGGTATGAATTTTTAAATTTTATACCAGACCATGATCTAAACCAAATGTACTACTTGCATTAGTGGTGAATGCAATACTAGTGTTGGAAAATTAGTAATATTTCAAAAGTTGTAAGTCCCACGTTGCCAAGCTACCAATTCTTCAAAGTCTTTATATACCAAAATTGTCTTGGAGGTGGCAAAGTGAATAGGAGAGGAGTTGGGCTTACGTGCATTAGTTTTGGGCTCATTTGGACCAATGCAGTGCAAATTGGAGGATTTGGCCCCCCTTTCGTGCACAATATAATGGGCCTGAAAAACTTTTGCTAATGATGAGTCACATTTGGGAGGTCTAACTCAATCATAAAAACTAGCTTGAGGGTTGAGGATTATCTTCTTAAATAAAAGAGTTATATTGATTATATCTCTAGTCTGTCAGACATCTCAACACACTCTCTCACGCTCAAAGTTGAACATCTAGATGTTGGAATTTGAGAGACCTAATTTAACCACTAAAGCTAGTTTGAGACTTAAAGGATTGTTTTCCCATATATAAGAACTATCTTACCTATATCTCTAGTCAATGTGAAACTTCTCAAAAAAAAAAAAAAATTCTCCCATATCAAAAGGGAAACTGAAAGATATACAACCCTAGTCAATGTGAAACTCAAGATAAAATGATGATGATATAGTCAAAGATATACAACCCTCCTATCAAAAGGGAAAAAAATTAATAGTACCTAGACAACCCAACCCAAAAAAAGCAACAGCCAAAGCCAGAGAAACAACAAAAAGGAAAAAGAAGACCCCAAAGCTAAAATTCAAGACCCCAAAGCTAAAATTCAAACAACCCTTAAAGATCCCAAAAGCCAATCAACACCCAAAACTCACCCACTCATACTCGCATTGATCTAGTACGTAACCAGGAAGAGGGCCACAACATCTTAACAACCATACTCCATATTTAAGCGCTCCCTCATTAGCAAGCACTTCACACCCTAATTATAACACTATAAGGCTCCGATAGCTCCATTGAGCACCACCGGCAACACCATCAGCTCTCTTTCATGTTTACTCGTGTTCAGGGACAGAACCTTAAAAACGAGTAAGGGGTGAAAATTTCATACTCTAAGTAAAATTAAGAATGACTTAGTAAACAAAACAGTATAAAAACTTTATGGGACGAAATCGACATTTGAATACTACTTTATTAAGAAAAAATTATCTTCGAAGGCGATTGCCCCATTTTTTATATACTTGGGTCGCTGATTATGTTAAAATTGTGTGTGTCTTTTTATGTGTATTAAAATGTGAAGCCTTTTAAATATTTTTAAAGAGGGATATAGACATAATGTTCCAACATTGTCGTGTCAATTTAGAGGATCTTGATGTGCCTAGTGTTCCCTCTTTACAATCACTCAAATTGCAAAGGAAAACTTTACAATATGCTGTCAAATTTTGCATTTAACAGGGTCTTGGGCTGGTCAATACTGCATTTTGTCAATTTTGCAAAGGAACATATCTTGATCTCAATATGAAGATCCAGATTGTGATGCGATTAGTGGACCTTTACAAGCCTTACTTGTTCTCCAATTAACAAATTTTTTATTACGTTGTATTCGAGAAGCACAATTTGCAGTGATTAGTTTCTTCTAAAAGTCCCAATTTTAGAGAAAAAAACTCAAAAAGCGATCATTTAAAAGTCCCAATTTTATAGAAAAAACTCAAAAAGCTATCGTTTAAACATTCCAAAAGCATAAATTAAGGAGGGAGACAGAGAAAGAATTGAAGGACGTGAATCAATCGCTGTGTTTGGGTTTTCCGTCCAGCCACCACAAGCCCCTATGGAGCATGAATGAGATGAAGAAGAATTGAGAAAGAAGAAGAAGCAAAATAGAGAAAGAGAAGGAGAAGAATTGATTACCGCGGGCCATGGCGATGATGAAATCAGCAACCACGTCGATCGATTGAATCTTGATTACCGCGAGCCAAGGAAAAGAATTAAGAAATCGCGATGTCCCCTCGCCCTCACCGTCGGCTCCGGCGCAAGAAATCGCCGTCGCGTGCGAGGAGAAATGTCGTCGTCGAAGAATTAATTACCTAGAAATCGCGATGATGATCTTCGAAGTTCCCCTTGCCCTCACCGTCGTTCCGGCTCCAGCGTGATCGTCATCGCCGTCCGTCCGCCATCAGAGAGAGAAAAAGAAGAAAAAGGAAAGAGAGAAAAGAAAATGCTTGTGGCTTGTGGTGTGCCGTGATAAAGAAAGATGAATTTTACGCTCAATACAATATATTTAAACGGCTATTTTTTTTATAAGCCTAGTGTTTTAATGTATGCATTTCGATTAGGGTCCTATGGTTACGATTTTCCCATATATGTTTTTTTCATTCCGTCGAAAATCAATTTTACAGTATAGATGCTTATGACCTCCCCCTCTATGCCCTGTGGTAATGATTAAATGGTACCCAGTACCCGTCACTGTCAGTAAGTTTTTATCAAAACTGAAAATTAAATAAATCAATTCACATAAATTTAATTATTAATTAGACTCAATTTTGAAATTTAGTTTTACTAATTCACTTTCCAACATATTCTTTAAAATCTTCCTCATTTGAGAGTCTCTCATATGATATCCATTGCAATTTAAAATGTTTTTAAATTAATATAATTGAAATGAGACGGACTATGTTTAGTATGTCGTTTCAAGCTTATTTGACTGGCTTAAAACTCTCTAAAAATATTTGGTAAAGTCACTTATTTCTTTAGCTTAGTATTTTTAATAAATTACCTAAGGTAGCTTCTAGCTTCTAGCTTAAAGCTTATTGAATTTATTCCTCTTTTTATCCTTATCATTTTATCAAGATTCCATCATTACCGAATTTATATTTTAAAAAACACTTAAACCTATATTACCTTTTAATTTTTTTATTTTGAATTAATTTCCAATCAGGTAGCTTTTCAGCTTTCTGCTTTTAGCTAGCTTATAAGTTTTCAACTAGTTTTTCAGCTTTCAGCATTTAATTGTGCCAAACATAGCCATAATTGTCAACCTATTTTGATCTTTTAAATTTCTAAATATTTTTATTAAATTGAATAAGAATAAAAACTAACTCACCCAAAATGTGATTAGTTTATAAAACAAGTTACACATAAATGTATTATAATTCATACATGTAACAATATTTAAAATATATTGACCAATTGAAGAAATTATTGAAAGAATAACTATTTTAAATTGGAATAACTTTCTAAAAGGATCATTATCTTTAATATGAAAAATGAGAAAATCATTTAATATTTATAAGGGATACATTTTACACACCTTCAAGGAATATTTGCACACCAAGAACAATTTTTTTCCTAAAGTACCCTTAAGCGACTTTGAATTCTTTGGGAACTTCAACTTTTGCAAACTAAATTTTTGTGATCCGAAAGGAACTTCCAAAAATGTATTTGATTTTCACTTTTGGAACTTGAACTTCCAAAAAAAAAAAAAAAACTTAGCTTTTGGAAGTGCAAAACAAATACATTCTTGGAACTGAACTTCCAGAGGCTAAATTTTTGTGTTCCGGAAGTTGAACATTTAGAAGGTACTTCCCGAAGCTACATTTTTTGTGATCTGAAAGTTTAACATCTGAAACTGTATTTATTTTGCACGGCTAGAATTTGAACCTTCGATACACAAATTAACTTCTGGAAGTTCAAGTTTCGAAAGTGTATTTGTGTAGCGCTTCCAGAACTTGAACTTCTAAATCATAAAAATTTAACTTCCGGAAGATCAAGTTCAATAAGAGAAAATAATTTGTCGTGACTTCTTTGATATCTAATGTTAAGTAATCATATATATGACTAAAAGGAGGAATCAAACCTTGTGAAGAAAAGAATTTACAAGCGACTTCTTTATTGGTCATTGTTAACATATTTGGCTTCATAGTCCTCTTTAAGGTTGATTTCTAATTCTGGTCAGCAACCATATCTTTCACCTACCCAATACTACATGACAGCTAACATTCTTGTATAACCTTATAGAAAAATTAGAATACAAAAAGATCTACATCACATTCCTTTTTGCACCTTCCGATTCCATATATGTTTTCCTAACTATCTCTTGGAAATGAATCCTGACGAGTCAGTGCATAGTTTTCACTTGCAGGTAGCTGATTCTCAGCATCGACGACGATATTTACTTTTGAACAAAGGAACAAGAAAGAAGATGTGTATATTGTGATATGCCAAAAGCTGTAACCATTTTAAAAGAGCAAACATGAGACACAGAATACAAAGAAATAAAGAGATAGAGGAGAGAGTAGTAGTATAATTGTAATACCTATGCCAAAACCAGTAGTTTGAACTGGTTTCAAGTGTCCAGCTTATTCCTGCCATGGCCAACGCAACGAAACCGGCCAATAAAAAGGCCCAGCGGAACCGTCTAAAAATTGTCTTGACAAGATTATATAGCCATTGCTTTATAGTTTGCAAACTGCAGTTGATATCCACCATTGCTATTATGATATATTTAAGACATTGCAATTTGCATAAGCTAGTTCAAGAATCTTTTATCTAGCACATCTAAGATTATAGTACATGACAATGACCACCTTGAAGACACCTAATTGGGCTTAACATATATGAGATTCAAGGTAGTTATGTGGTTCATCTTTAATTACCTGCTATTGAAGCTTTTAGATCTAACCTATGACAATAAGCCCTACTCCGAAACAAAATCAAGATTTTGTTAAGTTGGCAATATAAGTGTGTCTTTATTTTCCGATTTGCCGTAAACAAGTAAACACACATCTCAACACTCAAACGGAAAAGCAAGATTTTGCCACAATGAGTTTACTGAGGATCGGCATTGAGTTCAACGGAAATTCAAACACACACTAAAAGGAAGTTATGTCTGGCTGTATCTGAACAAACCTGGAGGCTACTATCTTATACCTTTATTATGAGTCTCGCTCCAGCTCGAATACCCAAAGCCACAGAGTTAATCATTTTACTGGTTAGTATTTCTAAATTGGAAATATCTTCACTCCATGCTCCTAAATCAAAATTCTCTCAATTATTTTCTTCATCCATAGTAGTAAACTAAGATTATATATCTTCCATTGTTAGGAGCCATATCCCTTGATAATCATGGGAATGCTGCATTTCTTTAACAGAGCGCCATAGCAACTAACTTGATAGAATTGGGGAACTCAAGCAAAACAGTACCATACAGCTAGATTAAGCTACCATCAGCTATGGAACTAAATCACTCGTCACTTTGGGGCAAAGAGGGAGGGGTTGTGTTGGAAGCAATCTCAAATACGAAATCAATGCATGCACTGGTCCACACAAGAAACTTGGAAGACAAAGTACAGTGCAGAAATTGTACCAACGATTACTGTTATATTGTCTCAAAATAAAAAAACATTGGGCTCAAACAAATTCACTCAAAACAGAAAACTTACCTTAGAAAGAAATTTGGTGAGAATCCAAATGAAAAGGAAAGGGACCTATACTTTGTTGAGATTTCTGCTAACCATCCAATAAGAAGACCAAGAGCCCCAATCACAATCACAAGAACAATATTTGAAGACCTACACATGTTCAGTATAAATAAATGTGAACAAAATTTGAAGATCTTTAGCAGCATGTATCAGTACTTGTTTGTTCACTAGAAGAGCACTTATTGGAGCTTATCTACTAGAAAAACCATTGGATAAGCTTCTATAAGTGGTCTTTGGTCCTCATCCAAACAGACTGTAGTTTGATCTACCTGGTTGCCTTCGTTGCAGCCATAAGAGCAGTAAGAATAGCAACAGCTGTGTGGATTGCCCTCTTATATACTTCACTAATTGTAGCTAGGTATACGAAAGTGCTAACCACAGCCATGAAAGAAAGCCAGAAGTCCATGAACTGAAATATTGAAAGTCACTGTAAATTCCCAGAAAAACAATTATAGCCTTTGTGTCTTGCATTGTACAATCAATCCCGATATCTTTAATGAAAACCTCTTTAGCTTCTTCTCATCTGAGCATGTATACATGCTACTATGATTGACATCAAGTTTTGGGAAAACACGCAATAATTTATCCGGTTGAGAATGTGAATCCTATTAGGAACTCCGAATACAGAGGATTTTTTAAGCTAGTAATTGCTATGTGAGTGAGATAATAACTTCCTTTAACCCATCTTGATAATATTTTAATTTTTTTAATTTTAAGATAGAGTGGGAGAGACCACTAAAGGCAAAGCTGTAACCTGTAGAACATTGAAGTTTAATGGACACCAGGTGCCTACATCACATGCATGATATAGTCCACTTGAAATTCCACTGGATGTGAATAAAATCCATTCTGCAAGGGCCTGCATATAGGGAAGTATGGGTTCCATTGTCAGCAATACACACACACAAGTACTTCTGGGGAATCTGAATTGTTTCTTTCAAGACTATGTTCACTTAAATGTCTGGAATTATTTATCCTCACCGTGAAAGTTTATATACAATTTTATAGTCACAATCAATTTTCATACCTAGGCAAGTAAATCATAATATAACTAAAAAATTATGGTGGAAATATAGATAATAAAAGGACAAGAACTACCTTCTGCCGAAGGGCCCAATAGGCAGGAAGTATGGCTGCAGCATTTGATCCGATGAGAAAAATTGATTGCAGGACATGCCCTACAGTATTTTTCATTAACTAGATTAAAGAACAAAATATATTATAAAATGTCTTGCCGCACATCCTAAACTAAACACAATAGTAGATCTATATATTCGACAAGTTAAAGATAAAAACAAGAGCAGAGCAACTTTTATCTAAATATCAAAACTAAACTTGACTGAAACTCACTATATTTACCTACTTCAGAAAGAAAATTGCTAACCAGTAAGATATATAGATATTGGTTGCAGAAAATCATTATGAATATATCATAAAATGTAAAAAAAATAAAGGACAAACTACATAGGACATTGATCACAATATATTAGTAAAGTACTTAGTTTAGGTTCTCTGCCAGATGCTGTCACTTAAAAATATCTGATTTAAATAGTAGTAAAAAATCAGATAAAAATAACATGACAAAGAAATGGAGGGGAAGCAGGTAATATAATAAGAGTTTAACCAATAAATTGAAACACCAAGTTGATCAATTTCTAAAACTAACAATCACCTTTATGTGATACAATTTCGACGCTACAGTCAAAGCCACCATGGTTTCGATCACAAGAGCAGAAGCTGAGGCAAGAAAGTAAACATTAAAAATGGTAAATATCCTTGGGAAGTTCCAAAACAAACACAAACCATGCAATCGGGAAACTTTGCGACATTTTATCTGATTATTTTAATCAATTTCTCGGTCAATACCAATATTATTTTACACAGTCTCAGACAATACCAATGACTTTCACGGGTCTTGTCTAGTAATTTAAAACAAATGAAGTGTAAATAGAACGATAAATTAAGAAGAAGAACCTGTATGATGTTAATCCACTAGCATCAAAAGAATATTTACAGTCCCCCTGAGAGGAGCAATGTTTTGGGCATCCTTCAAGTGTCATAGACATGATAGTTTGCTGTTTCAAAGAATCACTGCTAGTATTAAGATGTCTTAGACCAAAACCCCATGTTCCTTCTCTAGCATAAATAATGTAAAAGTCAATATTGTCATCACTTGAATCGTATTGCATGAAAAACATGGATTGATTACTCCTCCTTGTCTTGTTAGCATAATAATAGTCCCAGCTATCAAGTGAAGGCAATCCGCCAAATCTAGCATAGACTTCATAACTGATCTTCACATCTGAGGATAGCCGCACATGAATATTTCGTCCAGCTGCACCACGAGGAATGTCGAACGTGAGGTAAGTCCAAACGTCAGTAGTTTCTCCTATGCTTGATGAGTTGTTAGAAAGTGGCTCAAGAGGAAAGTTGGCAGAAGATGCTCCTTGACCAACAGGTAAATAATATGATTCAAAGGGGGTTGGACCTCTCCTTAGGACAGTCTGCAGACAACCATTCTTGTCAATAACTTATTGCAGTGAGTAAATATCTCGAGGCATCAAGATATAGAACTAATTCTACCACAGCATGTTGTAATGCTTAAATCTAATCTTTTAATTTCTACACAAGTAAAGTTAATATGTTGGAACAAGTTCTTCAATCCTTATTTTTCAGCATTTGGCATAAAGTAGTTCAAATCTCAATCTTCAAAAACAAATTCAGTTTATCCCAAGAAATAAGTCAGTAAGTAGACCTTCCAAGAGACAGGCACCACATGGATGCTAATGCATGCACTGAAACAAAGCACAAGCCAATGGATTTTAAGTCATGCATTGCAGATGTTATCGCGGTCTTTTATTTTCAACCACAAGATTTACACTGCATAACATTTTATTCATTCCAACTGCTACATCTATTCATTCCACCCTGTTCTTTCAGTTAGAGATATAATGAAAAAAATTTGCCATGTGTCTTTACCTAACAACTTAAACTTTTGAAATAGTGGATTCATAACATGATATCAAAGGTCTTATGGCCAAGTGGTCCAGGTTTCGATCTTTGGCGCCCCACTCTTCTAATAAGAGTTTAGGATAGGCGTAAGATAGGATGACCTGTGCATTATCTACCCCAAAGGAATCTTGGGTTCTACCCCAAAGGAATCTTGGGTGAAGGGGCGTGTCAGAGATGTAACATAAGTTTTTTGGATAGTTGGTTCATCACACTACATACAGAAGTTATAACCTTAGGCGCAAGTTTAAATCTCATTGATGTAATTTATATTTACCTATATAAGAAAAAAGCATCAGCATCAAAAAGTATATAAACACAGACATATCTAGCAACTAATTCTACCTGAAGTGTGTAGCTACCCATTGTGCAATTTGGTCCAGCTTTCCCGAGGGGGCACTGTAGCACTTGTGATTCCATCGAATAGCAAACCTTTACATTGCCATCCTGAGTCACTCCAGATTTTTTTGTAAGATTAACTGGTAATATACTAATGTACAAACGACCAATCCGTGGAGAGCGAATAACCATGGGGGCTTTATTTAAATCACTGGAATAATCATACACAGACTCTGCAGGTATTGCACCATGGCGAGCAAAACCCAATAAAGTAACATCATTTGCACCAGAAACATTACTTGAAGATGTAATATTTAATCTGACATTTGCTACCATAATGGTCACTTCTTCTACCACATTTGATATGTCCAAGGAGTAAAAGTTTGGTACACCTTCCTGAACACAAAAGGTTTCAAATTTACTTTTGCATGTCATCGCATTTTCCATTATTGGCTTCTTCACTGTAGCATTCAATGAATTATTGACATTAGATGTTGTGCATGAAAGTGGATAGACTGTACTGTTACAGAACTTCCCACTCATCATTGAATTTGTGCATGCTTCCACACTTATATTGGCACTAAAGGAGTATGTTGGGCCTCGGATAATCTGCAGTAGTAGAAAAGTAACTGTTATCCATCCATATGTAGTTACTGCATCAAGAACTTCGCTAAGAGATAGAATGACCTAAATGGAACTAACAACAACAACAAAGGCCTTCACCCAAAAGGAAATAAGTTGAGGAATATTTGTTTTGAGATGGGGTGCAAAAATAAAAGCAGAAAACCATACTTGATGCTGTTTCCAATCTGACATTTTGTACGGAGAATTTTAGTTTGTTATGCACAGTAATGTGAAAAGCTAGCAATTGCACCAACACATTAGTATTAGAATTTGGGTTACGTCTAACTCTACCCCAAAAGGTAGCTTAGGGGGAAGGGTGTGGAATTTGCAAGAATGAGCATCTGCAAGTGATAATATATGGGTAGTCTCCAATTAACAGATCTAGGATAGACTCTGATACCATATTAGAATTTGGGTTTGACCTAACTCTACCCCAAAAGTTAGCTTGGAGGTGAGAGTTGTTCTACCTTTATAAGAACTATTGTTGTCATATCTATAGTCAATGTGGGACTTCTCAACAAGTAGTTACCATTCTATTCTAGCATATAAATGCACAAAACGGCAGCACTTAAAGGAAAGGAAAAGGATAAAAGTTATTGCAACATGTCATTAAAAATACTTGGAATATTCAGATTTCATCAATTATATCATAGAAGTAACATTGGGATAATAAACCATACCATCTTTGATTGTGTCCTTGTAGGTCCAATGCCATTGAAAAGTCCAATGTACCAAGCACCTGGAGATATCTGAACAATAATTCTTACGTTTACTGTCAATGAAATTAGAAAAGGATACTAAGCAAAATTTCCTGGGACCCATTACTATATACAAAGGCAAATATAGCTAAGTCATTATGGACCTCGAAGAAAAGGAAGTAGAAAGGACTTAAAACAAAACCTTCTCATTTGTCAATTTCATAGTGATATTTTTCTCCATAGGAAAGCATTGCTCCACATCAAGACCATTTATTCCTAAAGAAAAAAGGGGAACAAAAAGTAATTTTAAAGTGGCACAACATTAAACAGTCAAAATAAAGTACTTTTTCTTGGTCAAGAAAGAGTCAGAGAAACAAGATGAAGAACAAGTGAACCAGTAATGTCATAGTGCCTCAAAACAAAGTGAAACACAAATTACGCAGTGAAGAAAACATTACACATTCATGAGTTCAGTATTCATCCATTACATGACAGCCAAAAGAAACAATCATGGTGCAGGGGCGACTAAAAAATTAGAAATTATAATGCTAACTTAGTGGCTGGTGAGAATTTATTGGGGCTACTATGGTTCTGTCATGTTGATAAATAAAAAACGTTGAAACAAAATTACAAATATCTTAGAAAAAAAATTTAAGATAGAATCTATGTGCTGAAAATTTTTAAGTTTATAAAACAGTTTAATTAACTTGGTTAGAATTTATTTAGGTGGGACTTCTACCTGAGACAGCTGAATCTTTTAGAGATGTGTTTAAAACATCTGGTAGAGGAGGACTTCCATCTCTAAAGCATATCATTGGTAGTGCGCTTTTTGGAACCTTTTCAATTCTTGCAACATCCTGAAAACAATGCATTTATGACCAATGAGGGAGACATATAAGTCAAAGCCGATTAAACAGAGAGAATATATCCAGAAATCAGGTTCTCAATGCAATTTTGTGTAGCACAACCCAACAATGGAACAATTTAAATAGATAGATAATAACTTAAATGATAAAAAAGAATTTTGAATAATCAAAATTAAAACGACATATGACCAGAAATATAGGATTTTATTCAAAGTACTAATTCATTTGCATTATTATCTGTACTGAATACATCTGTAAGACTGTAACAAAGAAAATATTATTTTTCAATGAATATTACCAACTTTGAGACCTCAGTGTACAAGTTAGGAACAAAAACAATATTAAGATAGAAGAATGTAAAATAAGTTTAAGCCAAAGGAACAATGTTATTTGCAGGCAACAGACATCAATATTCTAAGGTGCTTCTATCTGTCAAGAATTATAGACATACTTACTAGGTCTACATCTGACTTCAATGCTATGGATACTGCAGAGAACCATGGTGGTATATCAACTGGAACATGAGAAAATATCGAGAGACAAAGTAAGATCATCGTAAGTCTGACAGTGATTTAATTCAAAATTACAATATTTGTATCGTATAACTAATTGAATTGCCAAAACAAGTAAAAAGGTAAAAACGTTAGCTTCTCAGGTGATATTATAGCTATCTCTCATATCTGATCCAATCTGAAATAGCTGATTATTATCCTTTCCTACTCATATAGGGATTTCATGCATAATAGTAACTTAGCCACAAACATAACATCATAAAAAATGCCAATGGTTTAAACTAAATCTATGGACACATAAGCAATGAAGTATGCTTGTGCGGTGAATCATCGGCAGGGAAAGAAAGAGGCATTGAACGAGACAGCAGAAAAGCCCACAAATCAACTACCACAAAATTACAGACAGAAATGTAGCAATTCATAGTCAAGACATAATTCAATGCATCACAAATTAGCCAAACCACAATCATGAGATTGTATCATGTTCCTGATCTCAAGTCATGGCTCTTTCATATACCCACATAAAAAGGCTATTACCAATAAAATACTGTCAATAAAGCAGTTTGCTTATTCTAGTCAAAATTTTCAACAGAAAACACAACACTCATTAGATCAACACTATTAAATTGTTGCAAGTCTCCTAAGTTTCCCTCAAGGGGGTTAAATTGTGACCTTAACCTTGTCATAGAGAAAATCAGAACAGTGGCATAATCATTTACCCTCAGACTCTTCAAACCAACAACAATTTGAAGACTACGGATTATTGAACAATGATAAGTCAAGTCCAGACTATTACAACACAAATTCACCAATTCACATCAAAATTCAATCCAGACCCATTAAAGTTTACAGTGTGAAGGTGAAGGAAAAGCATTATGAACAACAAAAAGAGACGAATTCAAACGTGTAGAGAAAAGGGTCATTAGCAACAAGCTCACCCACCTCTGATATAGCGGAAATCAAAGGGTCTAAGAGTGGTCTGAGGGTAGCTGAAGCTGGAAACAGTGAAGAAGTCATCACCAGTGCTGCCAAGTTCATCATCATTTGCAGAGGAGAGACCAAGTGAACAACAATGGAGTACCAAAGCACTGAGAAGAATCAGGTTCAGATGACACCACCGAATCGAATTGAAAGACATGTTTGTTTTTTGTTTTTTGTAATTCCGAGGTGGTGGTTCTCAGTCAGAGAATGAAAATGCAGGGGTGCGACTGCGAACGATGGATCATGTCATGGTATTAGTGAATTTAATTAATTAAATAAAATCTAAATAATAATAAAGAAAAATCTGTTAAAGCGAAATTTGTGAGCCATCATTATTGGTTACGACTTTACTAAACGGGAGTTGAAAGATTACGGTCATATACCACGTTTTCTAGTCAACAATTTTGTACTTGTAACTTGTAAGAGATTGGAAAATCATAATAACATATCCTAACACACTGTGGTCAATTGATAAGGTTAAATTACTTCTTCTTAGAATATGATTTTGCTACTAATGTGAGTGTTTTAGTGGTGGACAATCTAAAAGATTTATGTAATCGTGAAAGTAATTAGAAGTAAGCTGACCTACACTTTTGTTTCATCTAATAATAACTATTTTTTAAACATAGCAAAGTAAATATATTTTTCATTTTTAATAACTTAATTATTCATAAATTATTTATAAAAGTATATTGATTTTTAAAAAATAAAACATGTTAAATATTATGTTATAAATAATGTAATATACTAATTATTTTATATTTCCTTAGTAACTTATTTAATGGTTTATTGATATTAGAGTTGTAAAAAACTCGAAATCATTTAAGATTGTTTTTTTACATAAATGGTAGAACGAAGAGGAAATACCTTCAAGCTATTGAGTATGGCGCCACTGACATGCTGGAAATACCGGAAGAAATCCACTCTAGGGTAGGAGCGTCTGGAATCATTTAAGATTATAACTTAATATCTTCTTTTTTGTGTTACAAGAGAAAGACAACTTAACCTCGTTTTAATTTATCAATATGATTTTTATAAAAATAAGTAAATATATAATGAATTTAACAAACTTATTTTAAATAATATTGCTCCACTAGGATGATATTGCGTTACTCTCCTAGGTGATTTAGACAGTTCGATTAAAAGTTATATTTCTTTAGAAATGATTGAATAAAATTTATAAATATTATTAAACTAATTTTATTATAATCTTTTGGGATTTCTATGACAAATAATTTTTTTTGGTTATAAAAACTTTTATGTATTATTTCTTGAGTGTTGCGTTTGGCGCCACCTATTGCGCATTACGCCCCCATTTGATCATTTTACCTTTTTACTCTTAAAAAAATTTTCCAACATATCCATCTTCTTCATCACTCTCTATTCCCATTCTATTTTTTCCACCCCATTTTTCAATCTTCTCCACCACCCCCCTCATCCCCCCAATTTGTCACCACCATCACCTCCAAACTTGTAACCACCACCACCTTCATCTTCTAACAACCACCACCTTCATCTTCTTACAACCATATCCTTCATCTTGTAACCACCACCTCCTTCATCTTCCTACCACCATACTTACCACCATTCCTTTGCAAAACAAGTAGTCATCAACATATTATTCTTTCCATTTCCCATTTCGTATTCGTGTGACGTATGATCCACCCCCCTTGTTGTTATTCGTTTTCTATGGATGATTTTGTCGAGGACATAATCGCACTTAGAAGTGCAATTGCAATAAATATTCATAGAAATGACAATTTAAAATTTGAATTAAATACGATTTAAAAGAAATAATTATAAATCGCTCTTGAGGATGCGATTCTAAGGTCGAAATCGCATCCTTGAATGCGATTGCAATAAATATTCCCAGAAATGGTAATTTAAAAATTGAATTAAATATTATTTAAAAGAAATAATTATAAATCGCACTTGAGGATGAGATTTTAAGATCGAAATCGCATCCTTGAATGCGATTGCAATTAATATTCCCAGAACTGGCAATTTAAAATTTGAATTAAATACGATTTAAAAGAAATAATTATAAATCGCACTTGAGGATGCGATTCTAAGGTCGAAATCGCATCCTTGAAGGCGATTGCAATTAATATTGCTAGAAATGACAATTTAAAATTTGATTTTAACATGGTTTTCGATTGCGATTTTAAGCATATTTCGCACTTTATTGTGCGAATAATAACCAGATCTCGAAAAAAAATATGATGCAAGTTTTTTCTTTCCATTGGAAGAACCCACATTGGTTTCTTGCTTCTTCCTTCTGTTGTCCTGGACAATATAAAAGGGCATGGCAAGGAAATGGTGGGAAGTAAATAGTGAAGGTGGTGAATTGAAGAGGATTGGAGGTTGAGGTATGAGATTATTGGGTTTTTTTTTTACAATTTTTTTTTCCTCCACATGAATAATTTGGAAATTATAAAAAAGAGGTGCGTAAAGCGCAAAAGTGGTGCCAAAAGCAAGCCCCTTATTTCTTGCTGTTTTCTCGTTGATCAAACTTTCGTCATTTTTATCATTTTCGACAATGTATTTACGTGTCGGACTTGGTTGTTGATAAGGAGAGCAACCAGTCCACGGATAGTACACAATTACGATTTTCACGCTATTTGGAAATATATTTTTCAATGGCCATTTGGAAACTATTTTAAGTGTTATTATTGTATTGAAAATTCAGTATTGTATTTCTCACAAGTTAACTTTATTTTTTTCATTTCTATTTCAAAAGAACTAAAATTGTGGGAAATAACTTTTTTTATTATGGAAATAATTAATCATACATGCCAAATGTGTAGATTTAAAATGAGGAATATGTATTGATGTAGCATTGGATAAATTTATACCTTTCTTTATTTAGGTAGCGTTTGTCTAGTTTATTTTAGATTTAAAAGATATTATTAAGTTAAAGCTTCAAATAATAGATTTTAAAAAAGTTGAAGCCGTTTGACAGGTTTTATTCCTTACTATTAAAGAATCTCTTTTAATTTTTTTGATAATTTAGTCAAAGAAATTTCAATATTGATAAATTTTAAAATTTTAAAACATACAATAATAAAAGTCAATTTTAATTTTTAGTATTTATTTTTACCACCGTAATCGGCACCCGTTAGGTTATTGTTCAAAAATTATGATAAGGGTATTTAATTAAAAACTTCTATGTTGGAATTCAATAAAAAATCTAAAAAGTAAAACATAAATTATTTAAAGAAGATTAATATTAAAAAATTAAAAAATTAGTAAGTAATCCATAAATAAGCATATTATTTAAAAAAATACTA
Organism: Acmispon strigosus; assembly: GCA_030819835.1. Classification (NCBI taxonomy): domain Eukaryota; kingdom Viridiplantae; phylum Streptophyta; class Magnoliopsida; order Fabales; family Fabaceae; genus Acmispon; species Acmispon strigosus. The sequence goes on along the minus strand of JAUAMA010000004.1, from coordinate 55,230,244 downwards.
TTTAAAATAGTAATATAATATATAATCACAATATTTATATAATTTTGAGTGTAGAGGTTAACATTTTTTCAAATACATTACTTTCAATGTATAATTATTGAACTCGAAAATATAATATTTGGGAATGGAAAATTTACAAAAAAATATATTACGGAGTAAAAGTCACGAAACTCGAAAAATATCTTACAAGAAAATAAGTTATAGATATTTTATTAAATTATTAATTATAATAAGTGTTTTTTTTTCTGCTTCAGAAAACTGTTTTTTATTATTCTAATTAAATTTATTAACAAATAAAAAATATGTATTCTTATCAATTATTTATTTATTATCTACAACATCAAAAATCAATTATTTATTATGAAAAATATTTTATATTAGAATTAAAAGTAACTTTTCACATTAAAAATGGGATAATGCTCGTTATTACGAAAACATATAGCAAGAAACTCAAGAATACACTTATTTCCTTTTATTCCGTGAAACCCATTCTGCTAAGCTGATTCTAGAATAACCCTATTTTTGCTTTTCGTTTCGTCCTATCTAGCAGTGCTGTTAAAAATGTCCTTATAATTTTATGCATGAAACGCGGACACATGCTAGTTTAGTTAAAGAGGGATAGCGAGTTAGCAACACATTCTTTTTTGTTTAAACCATAAGCAATTTGTATTGATATGATCTTATTCTAGCCGGATAAGTTTATTATAGACAATTTAATTCATTTTACTAAATATTTAATTCATTTGTATTTATAAAAACCTGAATTCGAAATCTATGTTTAAGCTAGAATAACTTCAAATGTACACTTTTTTGGACACACTTTTTTCCATATACATCTTATAATTAGTTTATTTTTGTGAATGTCAACACATTATATCAACGACATGTTGTGACCGGTTAGGTTTAGTTGATTTTGTCATAAAAGAAATTAGGCTTCGGGGTGAATTCATTGATTAGTACACCTTTGGTGTTGATAAGGTTGGGATCGTGGTCGTCCGTCTCTGGTTTGGCGACCAATAAGATCTCTGAGATTGACCAACTATGTGGGTTGGTTTTACTATTCCTTTCTATTGAAAAGAAGGAGTCAACTGACTGCGCGTGTTAAGAGTTTAGCAGACCCTATTCTAACATAGAAATGGTGATGAAGACTTTCAACATTATAAAGGAAAGAAGAAGGAGTTGAATCAAAACCCCTGAGACACGGCTCAAAATCCCATGGGAGGCAGCAGTGTGGACTTTTCCACACTAGGCGAAAGGCTGACAGAGGAATGTCGCATAGAGGTAGAAGTTTCACTTATTTACTTTTAACTTTTGAATTTTTTTAATATAAATATACTTTTAATCGTTATTATTTTCATGTTAGATTTGTATTATAATATATTTACCCCATATATTTATAATATGTTTAAAAATTTAAACAAGTTGAGTAATATAAAGATTTAAGTATAAAAATGGTGTGTTTGAGTAAATAGCTTAATTAAGTGTTAGTGGTGATAAGTGCTTATCCACAAACTAATTTGAGAAACTTATTAAAATCAACTGAAAAATAAGTTATAGATAAGCATAAGCTCTTTTTTTTTTTGAAACTGAATAAATATATTAATCAAGAAACAGGGGCAGAAGCCACTACATCATGCTGCAGAGCAGCTAAAATCTCTTGAGGAGCATCCTCAATCCAAATATAAGACAACGTAGAAAAAGATAATTTGGCAAGGGAATCAGCAACCATATTGCCTCCCCGCCGAACAAAAGAAAGATACATAAAATCAAAATGACAAGAAAAGGAACGACAATCCCCAATAATAGAAAAAAGATAAGATCCACCAGGTTTCGGACGACGCCAAAGATCAAAGAGCTTCAGACAATCTGTCTCGAACATGACCCTCCTGAAGCCCAACTCAATAGCAGTGGAGATCGCCCAACGAAAACACAGAGCCTCCGCAATGACGGAGGACAATAAGCATAAGCTCTTATTCATGAGGTAATTTGAACAACTTATGGAAAAAAAACTCAAAACTGATTACAGGTAGGTCACACGCTATTTATATAAAATTTATGAAACACTTTCACAAGCGTTTATGCTACAATTTAAACTCAAAAAGTTATTCTAATCGGGAGGCTAATTATAAATAAACTCATGATCTAATTAAATAATTTAATGTGACCTAGAATTTTGAATAGGTTTTTAGGCCTTATCAAACTCAACATACTCCATCTTATTTTCATCCTTATCCATTAGTTAATAAATATCACTAGTTAATTAATAGAAAGACTTATTTTAATATATTTTAACTCATTTACCTATAAATTTGTTAACAGGTCCACGAATATAACTGTTGGTGTATTTAAAAGCCTTAAAATAAATCTTTAAATAGATTTACATGTGATACCAAACTTTCAAAAAAATTTAAACCAAACCTAAAATAAAGTCTTATTTACACAAATTTTATTCTAAGCTGACATTTCCACCCTTAAATTCTATCCAACCTCCCCATCAAGTTAAATTTTCCACAGAGTAGACTGAATAAAATAAGGATAAAATTTCGTCATCATATCATATGCATGCAACAAACAATAACAAACTAAAATTGGATAAAATTATTCTAGCCCAGCTTCTTATCTTGCCAACAAAATGCTTTCATATTGAAAAACCGGTTTTCATGGAGGTATGTGACACGTGGAAGCAAGGACACTTAGGCATATGGGCTTGCACAATTCTTCAAACTAAAATATTTTTTGATTGGGCTGGGCTTTATTCATAAAAAGGAATTTTATTTGGGCTGAGATTATTAGATCTAAGTCTGCCTTAACACACAATTGGCTTCGTCAGGGAAAAAAAAAGAGACAAATAATTAAATGGATATGAAAATCAGGTAATTTTGTGAAGATTGAAAGGCTTACTTTTCCGTAATTACTTTATAACAAACTTTATAATTTACAGTTTAATTATTTATAATCTAAATAATAAATTAAAGGGTTCTAAACTCTCCCATTTTAAAAAAGCACCAGAGCGAGTTTTACCCTTCCAATAACTAAAAAAAATACCGGAACAACATCTTATTTAAAATCATATAATAAATTAATTAGTTTATATAATTTAGTGAATATTGAATCATCACCACAGATAGTGCCCCTATCAAAGTTCAGCTAAGGAAATATTATATACACATGTAGAAATAAAAAGAATACATACCACAATTTCGTCCACGTACAACAACTATTTTTAGAATAAAAATAGAAGTAGAGGGAGATCAGATAGTAACTATTAGAGATATAAGACAGTGTTAAAATTCGAGAAATTTTTTATTTTTAAATATTTAACCTGTATGAAAATTTTAAATTTCGGCCGAGCTTGACGTTTGACCCATCTTATTGCTAACTTAAAAGTAGAGCTGTAAATATGAGTTAAAACTCATGGGCCATTCCGGCCCAACCCGGCCCGTAGGTGGATTGAGTTGGTTAAATTACAGCATGGACAGAATATGGGCTAGCACAACCAGGCTCGTTTAACCCGCGGGTCAAGCGAGTCAGCTCGCAGGTTGGGACAATTAAAAAAAAATTATTTTATTTCTAATGAAGATGAGAAAGAGGATGAGGAAGTTCTTTTTAAGATGCAACAGTTATTGATTGGGTAATGATTCGTGTACACCTAAATAGTACATACACTTCTGGACATCTCTTTTTTCTCTCTATCTCTCTTCCAATTATATAACATCATATATCACAGTTATCACTTATCTCTCATCTCTTCCTATCTCTCTAGTGGTCTACACCTTTTGGATGTCCACGGGTCATTATTGGTTGTTGATTCACACGCACCAAATGACCATAATTCTACTCTCACATCCACGAATTCAATTTCAAGACATTTTTATTTTTATTTTTATTTTTATGATTTTGTTTTTACCAATAGCTGCAGCCTGCAGGATAGGTAGCACCACTTTAGTGCATAAACAAGAAATCTCAGCAATCATCATGTTACTGTACTACAAAAGCCTTGTACTTTGTCTGAGAGGTTACTGACTTGTCGTCTCAGACGAGTAAGATAGCAGAGCCAGTGGGTCTGGACTGGATACTCTCTGAATCAGGCATGTTAACAAGGATTATCAAAGATAGTGCTTGCTTGTCAGTTATCAGAGAATTATATATATTGTTTGAATATCATATATACATTGTGATCTTAGTTTTAGATCACAAGCATCAATTTGAAAGCAATTGCAAAATGTAAGGTAAAACAAGAAGAAGAAGAAGACTAAGGGTGGATCTCATTAGAGAAGGGGCCCCAGAGCTTCATGGATGAACACATGTGAGTGGCAGTCAAAGCAATTCAGTGCAGTTTTGTCAACCAAGTTGATTGCTTATGAGGACTCTGCCATAGCCCTGCTATTTTTGCACCCATTTGGTTAGTGGCTTAGTACAAAAACAAATGGTTTGGCTGAGTTATTTGCTAGTACAAATTATCTTAAAAGATGCAATTACAAAACCTACTTAATTTGCCTCACTTGATCACTTATCTACCACATTTGTGCTAAAGAAAATTTTTTCATACAAAAATAAGATTAACACTAGGTATTCCCTTACTCCCTGTACTCATTAGAAATTACAAGACTAAGAGAAAGTGGAAATAAATAACATAAAAGAAGTTAAACACAGATCTAGTTCATCAAATAACAAATTAAGCCTGATAGGTAAGTTACCTGACGCTTTTTACTTTTGTTGAAAGTATTTGTTTTATCTACCTATTATTTATTTATTTTTAAATTAAGAAAGGAGAGAAAGCACATCAGACTACCATCGGCGGCACGCTAGTGGTATGCTGGGAGTCCAGCAGAGACCCACTTATGAGATAGAGCGTTAAAGAATCTCTCTAAGCAAGGTTGTTTACCAACTGAGATTTTATTGGACCTGAGGGGATCAGAACACTCGACTTATGGAAATGTAAGAGTTACACCCGAAAGCTCATATTCATAAACTATGAACCACTATTCTTATCTCCCCTCTATACCTGGATGCTCTACTATGTATTTGCATTTCTATGTGCTAGCTAGGTTTAGGGTTTAGCTGAAAGGACTCAAATTTGATATTGCCAAGCTTAGGGTCTGAAGCGGTTGAGGTTGAGCCTTCATCTCTCCTCCTCCACCTTTGTTTATGAATAAAATGCGAACAGAACAGATTCAATTCTGTTATTTCTGTTCAAACAAGGGACAGAAAAAATAAAAACAGCGAAGCGAAAATTTCTGAGGTCTGGGCAATTATATATATATATATATATATATATATATATATATATATATATTTACTTAATTTCCTTGTTTGGTTCTCATTATTTTTTTTAACGATCTACTATTTTTTTCCATTCATCTTTAATCTGCAATAAACTAAACTATATACCCAGTAAATTTAAACATGTATGTTTTTTTTATCTGCTCTGTTTTTCTCTGTGCATATTCAGTGTGAATAGAAACCACTCGAAATAAATTTATGACATTCTTCATGTTTATGTGGAAGGTATATGCTTCCATGAACTTCTTGAGATCCTAGTAGAAATAGTGCTCACTTCCCATTTTTGAATTCTTTTGGCATTATCAGTACAAGGGATTAAAAAAAGAAAAGAAGGAAATCGATCTTACCTGGAAATTTCTGGAATTCTCCATAAGAACCGTTTCACTGATAAAAAAAAAAAATCGGAAGTGCTGTAATTATATGATGCAGACAAAACTTAACCAAACTCTGCATCTTCAAGTTCTCATTCGAGAGCCTTTATATGCTGAACACGGAGAGGGAACAAATTCAAAATTTGAGGCGGTGCTTATTTATATACATCATGTCATGTGAGAATATTCTCTCATCATGGATGAAGCTAATTATGCTCATAATACAATAATATAATATGAAGAGTTAGAATTAGATTAAATAAAACAATTTTTACCGGGAGCTTCTAAAACTCCAACAAAAGGGGTAGAAAATCTCCTTTTTTTTATTGGCCTTTTAATTCTCGGTTGAAGATTGAGAATAAAAAGAGAGACAGGAAAAGGAGATTTAAAAAAAAAGGTGTGTGCTTTCTATTATCATGCTCTTTTTAGTCTTTACCCACATCCACTGCACAAATTGGCTGCAACTCTTTTCATCTGTGTATGCCCCACAAACTAGTGCTTGTGTTTAGTCTCTTTTACAGAAAAAAGGCCAGGTAGTATATGTAGTGCCACACACTTGCAAGGGCTCGGATCACACAGCTTATATATAATAAATACTACTCTCAGAGACTCAGTAGAAAATCTTTTATTTTTAATTTATTTTCCCTAGCTGTAATTCTAAATTCTTTTATTTATTTTAGGTTCAACATTTTTCTATTCAAATCACTACATGTTGTGGTTGCGGAGTGCCCTACCAGTTTGTCATACCAAACGGTTAAATTAAATGACTTAGTGCCAAATTGGACTCATACTAAGTTTTTTTTATTAAATTGTTTTTACAATTCCGATTAGAGGTGGAAAGTTTCTCCCAAAAGAGTGGCTCGTATAAATTGAACTCTTAATCTATGAATTTAAATAACAACTTTTTATAACTGCGATCAACATCTATTAAATAGATTCATTCAAGTTTGACTAGGAGGATTTGATAAATTCATAAATTATTCAAAATTTCAAAATAAAAAAAGTATAACATTTAAGGCAAATGAGCATATACATTAGAAAGAGTTTTTATACACGTAGAACTCTAATCGCCCGAAATATGTTCTACGTATGCATTTAGCAACAGCTAACACGATGTGTAAATTAAAGAAAAAAAAACAATTATTACTTAAATGATAGGGTTACACTAGCTTTTCAAAACCGTCAGGTTCTTTTTTCTTTAATGCTCTATAAACAGCGGCGAAAAATAACTGTCACAATTTACTTATGTCGCTAGTGTGTTGTCACCTCGGTCTCTCTAGGAATTATTATTGTATATGAAATTTAAATAAGAAAGGTATACAAGGGCAAATCGTAGAATCTGGGGATTTTCCCATTATTTTAAAATGTGATGGGCAATAAGGGCATGGGCAGGGGCTACCCCTGGTGCTATAGGTTACTTGGAAAATGAATCGCCCTTTTGGTGCCACGTATGACTCAAATGTTTTGGTATCTGATACCCAAAGTTTCATGCAGCTCCTTCCATTCTCATCATCACAACCGTTCATCCTTCCAGGCTCCGAATGGGACCCATCAAGTACAATGATCCATCCAATTTTCTGTGGGCCACTCTTGTTGGCCACTCTTACCGCACGCAGGGATAGGATTCGGCGCGTCTCGAACACGCGCCTTGACTTGTTGTAACTTGAGGTCAGGTCGTAGCAAGGAGCAAACAAAAGAATTGAGAAAGAGAAAAGGTTAGCTAGCATTGCTGAATAAGTGAATGTTATCGTAAACAAGTTTATCCAAATAATATTAAGAAAGAAAGATCTTGTTGACAAAAATACCCTCATTCCCATATTTTGGAAAAAGGGCGGCATTTAAGAGGAAAACAAATTAAAATACTACTGCGCAGCTACGCTTCAAGTTTAACCTACCACAAATACTTCTGGACGTGATCCTTTTGAAAAAAAAAAAAAAACAAAAATGTTCATTCAAACTCAAGTTTAGGTGAAATTATAATGATGTGAGAGTAAAAGAGATAGAAAGAAATAATAATAATTAAAAATTATTCGTAGCCCACACTACATAGTAGATCGTGGTCAAATATTGTCACTTGCGTGTATAAGTTTTACAAGGCTACAAAATGCGTTTATTTATATTTTTCACTTTAAAATGTTTAAAAATTGCTATAAAATAGGCATCTAAACACCACCAATTAGTGTTGAACAATATTTTATTCACATTTCAACAAGACACATAGAGATAGAAAAGAGATAAATAAATGATAATATTAGTAATGTGATACGGAAATTTAGATAGAAAAAAAAAGTGAATGGAAATGACATGTGATCCTCACATATGAAATTTTTCACGTGTGCAAATATTGTAATTATTTACATGTCTTCATATGTAAACAAACACAACGTTATACATAATATTCATATGACATGAGAAATTCTAACTTATAAAAATGTAATGAAAAAAAAAATAGAATACAAATGAATAGAAACTCTATAGGAATGAAATACGTAAAAATGAGATAAAAGAGAATCTAGACCGGAATAAATAAAAGTTGAATAATAAATTACTTTTGGACAACCCAGAGTGACGTGGTTGTTGCGGCAGGGGTTCCTTTTGATGTGAGCTATGGTGCACGCAGCCGATTCGTTGAGTAAATACATAGAAAACCTAAGGGCAAGGTCGTCCTGGTAAATAGAAACACACATGAATGAATGAAGGGTCGAGAGAAAGCAAAGCAAAAAAACCCTGATTATTATCATCGAGTTGTGTGTGAGTGAGAGAGAAAAGAAAAGAAAAGAGTCTGAGTGAGCGAGCGAGCGAGCGAGATCTGCGAATACAAAAACAAAGTCTCTCTCTCTGAGTTTGAGGGTGAAGAAGATTTATATAAAACCCAAACCCATTTCCATTCACCAAAAAATCTTTATGAGGATCCGCAAGAACGCCAAGCTTTCCGCTCTTCTCTTCTCCTCCTCCTCCACGCAAGGTGGTGCTGCTTCGGTGGTTCCGGCGGTGACCATCCCCACCCACGTGTGCCAGCTCAATCAGTCTCCATGGGATGTGATCCCCTTTGACTCTGACTCAATCCAGGTTCGTCGCTCTTCTAATCTCTTCTCTTTTTCTTCCCTTTTTCTCTCTTATTTCCCCCCCTCCCTCGTTCCTCCCAGATCTAACGAAAACCCCGATAAACCCTTTCCTCTATTAGGGTTTCCCCCCCTCACTTTTTAGGGTTCTCCCTCTTCCACACACGCACCAAATTCTCCTCCTTCCACCGCCCCTCTCCCAATTAGGTTAACCAAGTTCCCTCATTTCCGCAGTTCGAAGCCGACTACAGCGGCAACAATGGCAGCAGCGCTGGCGATTCCTTCGGTGCCGCCGTCGAGAGGTAACGTGCCCCTATCCCCTCTTCTCGTTAGGGTTTTTTTTTTCTTCTTCGTCAAATTATATATGCAAACTCTTAATTCGTCGAAATTTACACACGAAAAACGCGTTCGTTCTATTTATCTATATCTGGATTCCGTCAACAACAGCGCCACGTCAATGATGGACGACGACGACGCCGAGGAAGAGAAGTTGAAGATAGAAGAAATGGTGCTCGACGATAATCGACGGGGCAAGAAAGCGGTTACGAACGGTAACGGCATGGCGGCGAGGAACTCGTGCTGCCAGGGATTCGATGAGAAGGGTTTGCCGTGTAAGAATAGAGTTAAACAAGGGCAATCGTCGTTGTTACTGTGTAAGCACCATTTGTCACTGCTTAGGTCATACAACAATGCTGCTAGCGGCGGCCGTGGTGGTCACAGCAAGGGCGGAGGACGCCGCGCCGCGAAGAAAGGTTCGTCTACGAACCCGTATGAGTTCTATTACTACTCCGGGTTCGGGCCGCTGTGGGGGAAGCGAAGAGGCGATAGGAATGGGGAAGGGAGCAGGAATGGCGTTGTAGGGGGAGAGAATTCGATAATGGTGGAATCGGAAGATGTTGTTGTGGCTGATGATGATAATAGTAATAACAATAATAATGTTGTTCATGGAATAGACAATGGGGCGTTTGATTATGTGGATGATGATGATGATGATGACGAAGAAGAAGACGGTGATGTTGATGGTGATAATGGTGGGAAGAAGAGAATGAGGAAACCGGTGAAAGAAAGGTCGTTGAAATCGCTGATGTGAAGAAGAAGAAGCGTGTAATAGTGGGTAGGGGTTGATGATATAGTAAGATCGAGGGTTGGGGTTCAATGTATTGTTGTATTGTTTCGTGATTATTATATCGTAGTAATTTGATGTTGATGTTGTTGTTGTTTTTTTTATTTTTTCTTGTTCTAGTCTTCTAGGGTGGTTCTCTTTGCGATATTTAGGGTTATGGAAATAATAATAGCTGATCTTTATTTCACATCATGATGTGTTAGTTAATAGTTAGTTCGAGGGTGAAGTTAGGCTTGCCCCGACGGGTAGGGGTTTTATCGAGTGCGGATGAGGTGGACCGTGGAGTTGAGTTTTTGAAATTAAAGGGCGTAATGGTAAATAGAGTTTGATATTTTTTATATTTACTACGGTCCGGTATCTTGATGCTTTTTCCAGAAACGGAGGATCCGACTTTATAAATTAGCAGTTGTATCCATGCATAAATATACTGTGGGCCACCGTGGCAGCATATTTGAATGTTACTTCTCTTCTTTGGGGGGCTCTTCATCTACTTGTCATTATTTATTTCCGTAGTAGTACTTCATATGGGCGTTAAATAGGCTTTTAGTGGCCAAACTCTGCATCACTAGTGGTTTGGTAAAGAGGGATGCTCTATGGCACCGAGGAACTTGTACACACCCACGCACAATGGTGTTAATATCATTACAAATCACTGTTTAAAAATATAATAAATAAAATATAATTGAGTCCAACATAGAAATACACCATGTCGTGCACGGTGTGCGTTAGTAATCTCGTGCCATAGATCATTTTTCTTTGCTAAACTAACATGTTGCGGTTTGAAACTAGCACAACTGATCTAAATAAGGTTTTAGTCCATGTAATTATGTAAAATGAATGAGATTTAATTTTTAACTCATCACGGGAGAGTAAAGTGGAAAAACATTTCCCGCATTTAGAGAAATAGCATAATTTTAATCTCTGTAATATATTAATGAATCTAAATTCATCATTCTAATGTTTTCATAGCTTTTGATACCTCAATTTTTTTTTCATTGGAAATAAGTCATTTGATGTCACAGTGCTTAGATAACTTAATTTTTGCTTAAGTCAACGGCCCATGTGGCAATCATTGTATGATGAAGTAGGATATTCATGTGAACTTTTTAAGGCTTTTGTGTGTGTGAATACATGAAACAAAAAGCAACAACTAAACAAGAGAAGCATAACAACGCCAGTCCATAGCCAGAAGCGAATTCAACTCTGTCGGGGGCAAAGATCAATTGCGAAGACCAAATTGAAAGCGCAAACCCAAAGAAGTGATCCTGTCAACACATATATTAGCCTCACGAGGAACATGCTAGAAACTAACACGCCACAAACAACTATAGATATCAACGATCTATACCAACAATGCTCCCAAGTGTGATGTCAAAGGAGGAGACTCCAACATCCTAATAGCATTAAGCGAGTCACTCTCACAAATGACATGCCGAAAACTCAACTCCCAAAGCTAAGAGAAGACCATGCTTAATAGCCAACAACTCAGGTGGGAGCGTACAAGACCCATTGGAGGAGCCTGAAAAACCACGCAGCCAAGAAGCAGATGCATCATTACGAACATGGCCACCAAAACCAATCTGCGCAAGTCAAAGTTACTATCAGTGTTAAGTTTAACAGTAGAACTAGTTGGGCAAGACTAGAGGAGCTTGTTGGCAAGGGAAGAAATCGAGAGGGAAGGAGGACTTAAGAACTCATCACACTTTGCAATTGAAGTCATGATCTGCTGTAGGACAAACTCCACAGTCCATGCAGAAACCTCAACACCAAAGCCACCATAAAATAATGGCAAACCTCCGCTAGTCCTTATGATGGCAAGTCCACGAGCAAGCATGGAAGAAAGCTGGGTCTGACGGCACACCAAGCCTCGTCCAAATCTCACGCGCATGGATGCAATACCTTCAAATAATTTTCTTCTTATTATGATTATCATTTCTAATATAAAATTTAACTTCCTTTTCTTATAATTTTATTTTTAACAATATACTTAACATCAAAATTTAATTTTTAAATTGAATAATTATACTTTTTAATTAAATATTTTAATTTAATTCAATTTATGTTATTTTTAATGTTTTTAATTAAATATTTAATCATTGTCTTATTATTATTATTATTATTATTATTATTATTATTATTATTATTTTTTTTTTTTTTTTCTTCATCAGAAAATATTTTCTTACTTTCTTCGCATTCTTAATTTATTTTCTATGATCTTTATTATCACATCCATGATAACGTTATATTTTTAATCAATTGTTTTGCAATTATCATTTAAGATATACATACCAACATATTTTCTAATTCAAACTAATATTAAATGAAATAAATTTAGAAAGTCATACTTTAATAATCTATACATTTAATTTTATCTAATTTATTTTAAATCTACAATATAAATTATCTTTTAGAAAATAATTGTCACAAATTTATATTTAGATTTTTCAAAAAAATTCTGGAGCATTACATGAAATTTAAAAGTAGTGTCTTTTAAAATTTACATTTTAGTGGCTAATAAAGAAACGACAACATAATCCCCCAGATTTAAAAGGGCATGAAAGAGCTCCTTATAGTTGTAGGTTCTGTCTCAAGTGGTTCGATAGAAAATTGAACTGTCGCGCGAGAATAATAATTAACCAATGGATATATTATTAAAAAATTCAACTGTTTAGATTCAATATTTTTTGAAATGAATTTACAACAACATCCTTCCATTACTCCTATTCATGTATGTTCCAATTCCTCCATCTACATTGCGCCCACTGACCTGACCACTGCCTCCACCACAAACTCATTAGAGCAGCTGCTTGCTTGTAATTTCACATGTAAGGTTGTGGAACCTTCATTGGGCACAGTGGTGGTGACCAGTGTCTTTCAAATCAAAGCACAATGGCCACAAACCCTTCTTCAAATCTGCGCTCCCCGTCCTTTTCAAGTCTAAGACTATTAGTGTGTTTAGATTCATGTTTGAAGATGTCAAACGTGGATCCAGCTATCTAAAAACAATTATTTTTGCTTATGCAAACGTGCATCAGGCCAAACGTGAGTCCAGCTCCCTTTTTCTAAACATGCACAATGAATTTCATATATGTTTCAGTTTCAATATATTTGTTCGGTTTTGCAAAACACAACTGCCTAGCTAGTAGCCTAAACTTTGGAAATAGCATTGTTGGTCCCCGGAGTTCTACTCAGTTTGCAGATTTGGATTTCCATCTATGTTCGGTTAGAAAACTAACAATTTTTTGTTTTTCCATAAATTATTTATCTTCTTCATCCCCTTCATCTCCCAAACCAAGAAACATTCATCATTTTCATATGAAAAACCCCACAAAACCCAAAAACCTAGAAACCCACATTCATCAATGCATCTAAACTACATTTAATCTGCAACCAAACACAAAAATCCCAACCTCCACTTCACAATACCCTCTTCTTCTCCTTCTCTCATGCTCTTTCTCACTTTCTTTCCTTCAAGAGCCTAAATACCGAGCAACATCTTGCTTTCTTATTCCCTCACACCAAAACAATTGCATTCTTTCCAATCTTGTTCGACCAACACTTCTCTTTCCCTTACCATTTCTCTTATGCAACCAACATGGAGATAACCACCAAGAGCTCCACCACTACATTTAATATGCTTCCAACCGCAAAAAATACCCAAACTCCTTCTTACATTTAGGAAGTGGTTCCCTATAGAGAATCGAGCATTTACGAGTCCAATAGAAGGCGATTCAACTTTCAGGCCCTGACTTTCTGAATCCTGATGCGATTGGGATCTCCCCTCCTTCGAGATCCAAATTCAACCTTTCCCCTTCTTGGAATCGATCCTTACAAGGGCACTAAGTCTCAGAATAACTTTTGAAGATGAATCAGGCTTTGTTTTTGGATCCTTTCCTTCCAGATCCGGATTCAACCTTTCCGCTTCTTCGATTCAACTTTGATTGCATTCATTTTGCAACTTTCTTTTCATTTCTTCTCTGTAATGGATGAAGATGAATCGGGCTCCAACATCTCATCAGTGAATGGCAAAGGGAAGTGATCATTTCTGGTGGTTAGGTTCAGTTTCCTATAGTCAATGCAAACTCTCCAGCTGTTATGCACTCTTGTGAGTATCAGTTCATTTTTCTAAGTTTTTACCACTGTAATCCCACTCTTTTCAGGTAAAACTTGGATCGGACTCACCCATTTACTGTCCGAGATTGGGTATATCATACCATCTTGTAGAAGCTTTGAAATCTCCTTTTTCACCACGTCAAAAATCAGTGGGTTGAGCCTTCTCTTTGGCTGACTTACTGGTTTAGCACCATCCTCAATCAGAATCAAATGCATACATGGCGGGGCTAATGACAGGAGGTTCTACCAAAGTCCAGCCAATAGCCTTGTTGTGCTTCATCAATACTTGCAACAACCTTTCCTCTTGGTCAGGGAGAAGATTGTTGGCTACTACCACTGTAAGTTTTTCGTAATCCGCCAAATATACATACTTTAGGTGCTCACGGAGTTGCTTCAAGTCCAATTCATATGGTTGCTCTACAGAAGGAAGCACACTTGTGGTGGACAATGTTGACACACTCGACTACGCAGAAACAGAGCAGGGGTATAAACGTAACACATACGTCAATTCTATTAATATGCATAAATATATTATATGCATATAAATTTATAATAACAAACACTTCAATGGACTTGCATAATCAATAATATTGTCATTGTCAATAATAAAGTACTCAAGTACCAAATTGTACCATTAGAAAGCTTTACATCTCAATGTACCAAAAAAAGCTTTACATCTCAATGTACCTAATTGAAACATTAAATTCTCAATGTACCATAAGAAAGCTTACATCTCAATGTACCAAAAAAAAAGCTTTACATCCAATATACTAAAAGATTCTGGTTCGTTTGAATGAAGGTATGTTTTGATTAAAGAAAAATTGAAGCAAAATCGTGTTAGGAACAAGGTTCATTTTCATTATTTCATATGAGATAACTATTGTGGCTTGACAATTCTGCCTAGAGAGACAAACGAATTGGTCCCATTACAGCAACAACAAGAGGTAACAACAAAATTTACAATCACAAAAAAATGCTTCCTACAATTTTATTATGGTACAGTGGTCCCATTACAGCAATAGCAAGAGGTAACAACAAAACACAATTGAAAATCTTAAGAAATCAGAAAGATTGTTTCTTATAAGTTATAACAGATTCTTACCTAAAAAAATGCCAAGTCGGAGGAGCACGGCGGACGGTGAGCGGAGGAGTGTGGCTGTTGGTGACGACGACGGCGAACCACGAGCGGAGGAGCGTGGGGGTGACGGCGACGGGCTGCGTGACTCAGCCACATCCAGAACTAAAGGCTGTGTGTGGCTGAGAATGAAGGGAAAACAGAAAACACATGTTTTTGATTTGAAATTCTAGGGTTTTTTTTAATTAAAAACCGGGTCAACTGGGTCGTTTGTGACTTGGTTTGCATCTGGTAGAATCGAAGACGTGACGGCGATTCCACTCGACTCTACCCAGATTCCGATTCTACAACCGATTCAAGACGGAAGGCCCTGTGGAAGCGTAGAATCGCCCGATTCTACGAGTAGAATCGCGATTCTGACAACCATGGTGGTGGGTGTTCCCTCAACAAATTTAATTTTTTCAAAACCTGTGCAATATGCAAACTCAAAGTCCACAAATTCATCAAACATGTCAAAAGAATCAGAAAAAAAAGTTTATTAAGCCAGGACAATCCGAAGTGAGAAATTCCTTAGAAAACTCATCAATTTTTTTCGTCATCAGCCTCCAATATGAAACAAAGAGCATACTTTTACTGGGTGCTTCATTACTTCAAATATATTGAACTTGACTGAATAGTCACCAAATTCCATGGATAATGTGTCATCATACGCAACTATCTTGGTTCTCGTAGTCTCAAGGAAGGGTCTCCCTAATAAGAGTGGGGCGGAATTGCTTGAGGACTCATCCTCCATATCCACGATGTAGAAATCAAGAAGAAATATCAAATCGTTGACCCTCTCCAACACATCTTCTATCAAGCGTTTTGAGTATGCACTGCTCATGTTTTCAAGCTGGATGACAACTCTTGTAGGCTTCAAAGCTCCTAGACCATGTGACTTGAAAATAGACAAAGACATGACATTTATCGAAGCTCCCAAGTCTAGCATGACATTATTTAATTTATTGTTCCCTATCATGCAAGGGACAGAAAATGTTCATGGATCTTTGCACCTTGTTGGTAAAGGTTGGATGAGAGCATAAACATTTTGGCTTATGTAGTTCTTGTCAGTTTCTTTCAGCCTCCTCTTGTGGGTGCTAAGTCATTAAGGAATTTGGTATATTTGGGAATTTGCTTGACAATCTTCAGGAGGGGAATATTGACTTCCATCTTCCTGAATATATCCATAAGTCTCTTCAATGCTTCGTTTTGGTGATTTTGATATTCCACCCTACACGTTTTGGATGTCTCTAAGAGTTACTAACCAACTTCGATCCTTCTCCTCTGATGAATACAAGAAGCTAAAATTGTTATTTCAACTGATGTTTGTTTTTCACCACCCATTTCCTTCCTCTAATTTGAACTCTTGAGTTCTTCCTTAAAAAGTTCACTCTCTGATCCTCTGCAACGACTCCAGGGTATTTTGCCATTTTGACATACAAAAAAGATCCATAAAGCTTCAGGTCATTGAACTTTTGAAAATCCATTCTTGCTTCCTGAAAGCTTCCATATCTTACAAATAGGAACTTGAATCTTCTTCCCTGTTTTTTGCTCTTATGCACGAATGCGTCTCTGATAATTCCGACATTCCTGAATATATTTGCAATTAAATCTCTTCCCACTCACTTTTGTAGGCTCTCAATGTAGACAATGTACAACTTTTCATTCCTCCCCTTGCCGGTCTTCGCTGATATTTTCTTCCAAGTTCTCCTTGATCCTTCGTTTTTCTAGGACCCTTCATCTTCATCTTCCTCATCCTCTTACTCCTCTCCTACTTCCATTGAGCAAATAGGTCCCCCTTCCATATTTATAGAGTCTCTCCGCTGCTTATTATAAGGATTAAATAGGGGGTACACCTCGATCAGAATTAACTTAAGGTTTGTGTTGCATTAATTTATTTTATAATAATATCCTTATTTAATTTAAATTTCTCTCTCTTTCCACACTCTCAAGCATTAAGAATGCATGGACATTAAGAAAAATTAGTTAGGGATAATTTTGGAAAGTTGATATAAATTGAAAATAACTTTAATACAATTTACTAAACTAACTAGATTTCTTAAGAGGCGTGACGTAATTGTTTGGTTCTTATATTAAGTTATAGAGGGAGTAAAATATATCTAGAATTAATTTGTGATTTTTTATATAAAGGATAAAAATATCATTTTATGTAGATGTAATATTCTCTCTTTTCCCTTAATTTTTTTTTTCTCTTTTCACTTTCTATTCAACCAAATGAGATGAGAAATTACTAATTAATATCTTTTTCTATTTTCACTTTACCTCTTATTTCTCTTATAACAAATAAAAAAAATTCACCATTTTCTATCTTCTCATACTTTGTCATCACCCTCTCTCTTCAAAAGCAAACATACATAGCATTAAAGAGACCTTTCTACCCCTCATCCAAATAAATCAGTCGAGATAATAATTACTGTATTGGAGACTTCCCAGTTTTTTTTTTTCATCAGAGACTTTACAACTTGTCTGGGTCGAAGTTGAAATATATGGGCTTGAGTTTCCTCATGTCCAATATGAAAGCCCATGAAACCCAAGTTGTAATATGAGATTTTTCTTAAAAGTGATTATTCTGCATCCTTTTTAAAATATTCCAGCACCACAATGCATAAATTTTATACATGTTAGGTCCTAATTCAGCACAACTTACATATAAATGGATGGGTTATTGTTAGCATATTCAGACAGCATGTGCTTCTTCAGCTCAAGCCATGGTGTACTTTGCTAGGCACATATTCGTATCTCTTAAACCACGCTCTCCCCAAAATTTTAAAGTGTGTGCACTTATCTTGCAAATAATGTTTTTGAATGCCTAATATTTAAACCCTGCGGACCTTTCTAGGTTATTTTCCATTCACATTTAGCTGCTGTGAAGGAATATTCACATCAGATGATAAAGTCGTAGATTGGTTGAAATATTAATATTGAAATTTTAAGAACACTATAGTTTAATTTGTCGATATTTGATCATGATCCCGATCGTTAATTTTTCAATTAATTGTTACAATGACTTCTTTTACTATATAAAATAACTTTCTTGCTTCAAAAGAGTCAATTCCTTTACATTTACATCTATGTACCATAAAAGATGCTTGTAATTTCATTCTATAGCAATTTATAAAATTATTTTTTCCTTTTATCCCCCGCTCCCTTGTTCTACTCAATACATCATTTTTTTATTTCTAGAATTTAGTTTGGTGATTAAGTCAAAGGTTTATAAAAAAAACCTACTTTTTTTGAAATATCTTGAATAGTTCCCGTAGGTTGAGCACCTTGCTCAATGAAATCTAGAATAACTAAAAATTTAAATAGGTTTAATTTTTTATTGGATTATAAAAACCCACTTTCTGAAAATCTCGTGCCTCTCATCGGGATTGAACATCAATTGCAACAATTCGATGAACAGCTCATTGGGATAGATATAGATGAACAAAACACCCCCTACAAATGTATAAGAAATTTTCTCCTATACAACACGCTAAAATTGAAAATTATGTTTATGTATAATATTATGATGTCAAATAGACCAATAAAATTATCAAATCAATTAGACTAGGTTTCAGTATTTTATTATTTTATTACTTTTTGAAAAAAAAAATTGTTTGATTATCCTCAAACCTATAGGTTAAGCATGTTTGACCCGCGAGTCTTTAGGTTGTTCATTTACCCATATATATATACTTCTTTTAAAGTGACCCAACCTTTCCATTTTGAACTATGATTCATTCAAACTTTTATTTTATTTTCACGTTCACTTTCTATCTATTTCTCTCTTTTAATCATATCGCTTATCACATCTCTTACTCTCTTTTCTTTTTCTTCCTATCTATCTCTTCTCTCCACCTTTTACACTTATTTAAAATTTGTGAATATAACTTAATTCTTCATCTTTTGGTGTGGACTTGGATAACCGGGTAGTAATCTTCTCCGCCCCAACCCACACATTTTGGCTGAACCAAGTAATCTAACTAAGGGAAGGTCAATACAGACTTCAAAGTCTAAGAACTTTTGTGTCTCATATACTCAGAATATGGGCTACTTTTATGAAAGGGTGCAACTCCTATAAATAGAATAAACTCATTTTACATGTTAAGTAAATATTACAATCATTGATTGAGTTCTTTTATCGACATTTTCAAAGTTAATAATCACTATTAAAGATTGCGATGTTCACTTTACTATGTAAAGTAAGGCAATTCACTTTAAAGGAATTTTACCATTTAAGAAATATTATTATCATGCCTAAAATAATAGTCCAAAAGATTAAACCCATAATTATAAAAAAAGAAATTGTCTCAACATATCTTAGTTGAAGATCTTCATATTGCAAAATCTTGTGAGATAGGATCTCTAGGAATGCATTCCTGATTTAAACTAACTACACTCTAGATATTAGAAATGTTAACGACTCTCAGATACACACTCCTTCCTGTGTCGGAATGCATTTACAATTACTCACCCCAAACATGCATCTCCAACAAGTATAACGAAGAAGACAACGAGAACGAAGGAGAAGAACCCAAAGTAAACTTGAACGTCCTGATTCAAAATATCATATCCGAACTTTCTCACCTTGGTTTCCTAGTATAATTTGGTAATTTTTCTTTCATTCATATCCTATTCTCACATGCGAAAAATATCTAAACACATATAACACCAAATAGTCCTTGGAGATCCCCTAATGGTGGGAAAGATATCATCTCTAATCTACATTGTGAAAAGTGTGCAATATGTCAGTTAGTTTATTGCTTTAATGAAAACTTAAAGGAGTTCTTTACTCATAATTTGGCTCCATCTTAGTCATCTTTGCATAAAAATGGCCACATGAACTGAATTTGGATCTTAAATTTCTCGGTTTATTACTTTATGTATATAATGTATGCCCTCAAAAGGAAAGAAAATCTGTCACATGTATAACCCAAATCACTAATCCATTGAGCTTAACCAAATTGTATCCATTCCCATTTGCACACGCATGGTTGTTAATTAGTGATCTGTCTTTGTTGTAAACAATAAAAAATGTTATCTGTTAATCAATAGCTATCTAATTTTAAATATGCTAATTGGGACGTATTAAAAGAATGGAATGTTAATATTATATTAGGGTTATGCATAAACAACAACTTTTTTAATATTTTAAACAAACAATTATTAAAAGAAAACTCTTATAATTTTTTTTACATCAAAAAGTATTTACATTTCTCTGTCATAGATTGATCTTTGAACCTCCCCTACCTAATATATATCTCAACTCTTACCACTTGAACTATCATTCGGGGATGTTGACACCTAAAAATTCATAACGGCTAGTTAGAAGCCAAAGGACCACTCGAGTCAATTAAGAACATGGTCGAGCAGAATGGTAGCCGCTTCGAGTAGGTCTAGCCGATTGGTTGAACAAGTAATCGACCAAAGCGAATTTAGTGCACAAGGACAAGATTCAAGGAAGATGCAAAAACTTAAGTGGGCTCGTTCCCACGAAAATATGAGAAAGTGGTTACGAGCTAGCCGATGCAATGAGGAACGACTGAAACAAAGCCTCTAGGCTGACTAGGAGAGAGGGAACAACGATACCCTACAATTTTGTAAACACTTGTAAAGATTGGAGAGTGTGAGGTGTCACATGTTCTTTCCAACCGCTAAGTAGTTAGCCGATTTGCCTCTATAAATAGAGGAATAGTCATTTGTACAAACGCACACAATCAATCAATCAAATCTACAATTTTTCTGCATTTTATCTTATTTTACTTTTCAGCACTTTACTTTTCAGTCATTTAAATTTTTATTGTTTTCTACATTTTAGCCGATTTACATCTTTCAGCTTTTATTTTCTTTACCGTTTTTCAGCCATTTACATTTCTTTAGGAGTAGATCTTAATTCATAGTCAAAGTCCTATTTCAACATTCTTTAATAGTGAAACACTAAGAGGTTTTTGGAGTATTTTAGGAATTAATATCGAGGAACAGGGTCCTTCTTTGAGCAATCGCTTGATTAGGGAATCATAGTTGGTTTTCCAGCCAACCACACGACTTTCAAATCAACCGAATCCATTTCCTATTCGACCAAACCTATTTATAAACCAACAGAGACAAACACTTATAACTAATTGAGCTTGTCTACGCAGCATTATGGAGTTAACTTCCGGGCAATCTAACGTTTCCCTATATGGGAGAAGAAGTTACAAAAATGACACAATAAGATGCAATTCTCAAATCACTTCCCACCTCCTCCTCAGGAAAGCTCAATATTGGTGTTTATCACTAAAAGAAGGTTAGAGAAAACCACATCCACTTGTAAGTATAATTACAAGTACATCTCCATTTTTATACTTTTTAAATGGTTTTTTCTCTAAAAAACTAAAGTCAAAATCATGGTGGGTAATAGAAACTTTATTTAGTTTTGGGAGTTGCGTTTGGTGCCTCCTTTTGCGTCTTGCGCCTCCTTTTTTTTATAATTTCCAAAATACCCTTGTGTAGAAAAAAAACATATGTACCAAAAAAAAATCTCCAAAAATGCCATACCCCAATTTCACCCCCTTCAACTCATCACCATCACCATTTCTCTCCCACCATTTCCTTCCCATCTCCTTATATATTGACCTGGATGGAAGAGACAAGCAAGAAAGCAAAGTGGGTTCTTCCAATCGAAAGAAAAAATTAATTTCGTTTCTGTTCTCCGATCTCTGGTTATTATTCGCACTAGGAAGTGCGAAAAATCACTAAAATTCGCACTTTAACATGCGAATTTATTTATTTAATTAATTTTTGTTTAAGTTTTTGAATAATATAACGGAATCGCACTCCATTGTGTGAAATTAAGAAAGAAATCGCACCTCATAGTATGATTTTTAACTTGTCCTTTTTTTAAGAAATTAAAACTGGTAATAAAAAGAATTTTAAATACCCTTTTTTTTGGATTATTTAATTAAATCGTACTCCATTGTGCGAAATTAAGAAAGAAATCGCACTTTATGGTGCGATTTGTAACTTGTCCTTTTTAAATAAAAAAACTTGTTAAAAAGAATTTTAAATACCTTTTTTTAGATTATTTAATTAAATTGTACTTCATTGTGCGAAATTAAGAAAAAGATGGCAGCTCATGGTGCGATTTGTAACTTGTCCTTTTTATAAAAAATTAAAACTGGTTAAAAAGAATTTTAAATACCCCTTTTTTAATGTATTTTATTTGATCGCACTTTTACATGCGCTTTTGAGACAATTTTCGCAACTTGATGTTCGATTTCATATTAAAAAAACTGACAAAAACATCTAAAAAATATCAAAAAGACGCCAAATGATTTTTAAAAATTATGGGACCACTACAGTTAGTCTAGTTGACATATTTAGAAATTTATGGTAAAATGTTTTTTTTCAAAAATTCAAAATAAATAGCAAACGATGGAATTTGGGCTCGGGACACCGACCTTATGGCGAAGCGATAAGCGTTCAATTACTTTTTTTCTCTTCAACTTTGTAGTTCAGCCCATCGCCATCTGAGACTGTTAGAAATTCATTTTTTCCCCTCAAAACTCCAATTTCGCACCTATAAGTGCAAACAAACATATATAATCGCACTTAAAGTTGCAAATATGAAGTTACTCGTTATTTTTCAATTGGGTCGCACTCATAAGTGTGAATAGAATAGGAAGCACAAATCACACTTATAAGTGCGATTTATTCTAACAAAAAGGTTTTAAGGACATTTTCCTAAATGACCCTATTTGGGGATGTAAGGCGCAATTGGGGGGTCGCTAAACGCAACTCCCTTTGTTTTTTAGAAGTGAAGAATTGATTTAGCATATTGATCCATGAAACCAAATGTGCACTTCATAGTTTTTTCTTGAATCAGTTCTCAAACGTAAAAATATACACGTTTATAAATACACACTAAATTATGAAAATCATGTAGCAAAAGTTTTCCCTTTCCTTGTTGAAATATATGTTAAGGTAAACTTGTAGGTGGCTTCTAGGGTGTACTTGCACCCTAAGTGGTGCATCGTGCACACTCTATATGACCTGCTATAACAGATTGTTTTACCTGATATTTAAAAAATTCAAAATAATAATAATTAGTTAATTACATTTTTACCCTATAAAAAGAAGATTAATAGAGAGAAAGAGATTTATAGTAATTAACAAATTAAAATTATAATAAATTATAAAAATAAAATAACCTGTAGAACCGGTTACCAGTTACTTACCTGGACACTTGGCGCGATCTTATTGGTCAATAGCTGGTGGTACACAATGCACTACTTAATTGGTAGTTCACCTTAGATAACACCAAACTTACATTGCTAACTAATTAACCTTAATTACCTACTTTGTTGTGGGCCGGTCAGATTGTGGAAGAAGCTTCATGATTGAGAATTGAAGGGATGATCTAATGCTCTAATTGGCTGGACGGGTAAAGGGACCCACGACGCTAAAAAAATTCAATATGTGAGTGAAGAGAGTCGTCACTCATAGAAAGAGTGTGTACCTTTTTGATGCGGGTGACCATTTACTTATAGTTCATGATGAAGGTTTTGGTTATGGGGTTTGGAGTTGAAGGAGGTGGTAGTGTAGTGGGGAAGGACGGTTGGGGTTGGGGATTTTGCACACATGGGTTTACATTTTTTCAGGTGAAAATAATTAAACGCATTGGAAAAATATCAATTTCCCACATACTATATTCACTTGTCTCTGAATTAAATGGATGGAAAAATAAATAGTAAGACGAAAAATAAAACATATGATTTTTAGATGATTGAAAATAAATTTTTTCTCTAAAAATAAAAAATAGAAACAGTATATTTTGTAGCGACTAAAAATGTATTTGACCCAATATGTTAATTCGATAAATGACCATGGATCAACTACAACTAGCAAGTATCTGTGTAATATGAAGATAGTGCATTTAATTTTACCAAAGAGAATAATGTTTCAACAATAATTTAAAAGTAATTATTTAATCCTCTATTAATTATATTGGTATACAAATATTGAATATTGAATACTAATACACAAGGCAAGCGCAGGATATGAAAAAAATCCAACAACAACAATGATGACACTGTGTATCCAGTCGTCCAAAATTTCCTTTTTCTCTTTTTTTTTTGTCCTTTATTTTTTGTTTTGCTATATACATTTCATCTTCATGATTTCAAAGGCCCCACCAGATAAAAAAAAATGAAAAAAGTGGTGAGAATTCATAAAAGAAAAGAAGTAAGTGGTGAGAATCTGAACTCAGAAGGAAGAAGCGTAGTCTCCGTAAAACTCAGTAACACCAGAAGCAGCCCAGAGGCGTTGATTATAGTCATCGAGCATATCATCAGGAACAAAAGGGGTCCTACACAGTGGGCACGTTTTCTGATCGTGATCGATCCAACGGTCCACACAGCTCCGGTGGAAAATGTGCTTGCAGTTCCTCAAGCACCGGATCTCCTCCTCCTCGGAGAATTCGAACAGGCACACCGCGCAGTTCCCCTCCTCCTCTGCGTCTTCGCCGAACCTCGCCACCGGCAGCAGCTCTCGGATCAGGGCCGCCGACACGGAGGGGAGCCTCGTAGGGTCGGGTGGCAGGACGGGGCCGTTCGGGTCGGGCCAGGAGACGTCGTTTTCGAGGAAGTCGGAGAGGCCGAGGAAGTGGAAGAGGAGGAAGACGAGGTTTCGGAGGAGGCCGAGGAAAGCCAGGGTGTGGAGGAGCAAGTTAGGGAAGAACACCTCCGCGTAACCCACCGGGAACCCCATCGGAGAGAAAAAGAACAATTATGGGTGCTTAGAGTGAGAGAGAGAGATAGAGAGAAAGAAAGATTCGTGGTGGAGAGAATTGAAGGAGGTTGGTGTCTGAGAGAGAACTGAGATGAGAAAGGTGAAGTGGGTAAGAGAAGGTTCGGTTTGGGGCTGCGAGCGTGGAATATATAGCTCCTTTTTTTTATAAGATTCTGTTTGTATTAATTTTAAATGAATTATTATTTTTTATCTATTTTAAATGAATTAGTGCAAAAGAGAATAGTGTTAAATATTAAATAGTAGTAGTAATTGTAAACACAAGTTGATGATTGTGATTTAAATTTATAAATTACAAAGTTGTTCTTCACTCTCTCTTTCTTCCTTTTTTATGCTTTGTTTTGTTGAGTGGAAAAAGAGAGAAGAAAGAAAGAGATAGGGGATCTAGTAGTAAATCGAGAAGTGTAAGGCTTTCTGGTGCGAATTGTTGTTGGTGGGTTCGGGTGGCGAATCACTCCAATACCACTTTCCATTCACATTTGGGGCTTTCTAGGTTGGTTTGGATGATATCTTTCTAAACTCTATCTTGCTACCTGATTTTGCATGGATGACACCCTCTCGCTAATTTGTTCAATATTTGTTATGGGAAATTGGGTATGCCATGACTGTTGTAGAGTGGTCTTGATGTATTATGCCAATTTCCTACTTCTTACGAAGGGTATTTTCAGTCATCTGCAATGTTGAAGAGTTTCGTAACACTAGTGTGAACATAGCCTACACTTCATATCATGAAAGTGAGAAAACCCTCCAAAATGACATCCCCACTTCCTTACAATGGATAATTACCTGGGACTGCTGGACAACAATGGTTCATTTGCTTGAAAATTTGGCAGGAATGAGCCCCTCAAGTAAATCGAAATATAAAAAATAGCATTCTTTCTTGGTTGGTTTGTATGCTGATCATCCTCTTGAATTCTAGGTTGTTTTCGCCCCATGACCACCGAGCTAGAACCTTGTGGCCACCTTCGCGGTGATTGGTCGGAGATGAGCACGATGGTGCAATATGTTGGTGAGGTCGAAGAAGGTTAAGAAAGATCACATACTGAAGGGCTTTAGTGTAAAAAACAAATTAAAATCATAAAAAACAAATTACAGGTTGAATAGGTAACTAGTAAACCATCTTGCTGGATTATTCGATCGAACAAATCTAAGAAGTAATGCACCGGTGCAAGATCTAATTGGTATTGCACCTTATAAGCCCATTTTTATATATACTAGATGTCATTTTTACGCAATTGATAATTTTTATGATAACTAATAAGATGTTTTCAGTGATTCTGTTTGGAACCCCCCATATGTGAGGATATAATATCCAAAAAAAGCGGCTGATAGATACGATGTTATTACTATTCATTTTCTTTATAACTTGGGAAAACCATATAAAGGTGACAGACTCATAATCTATTTTTTCTCTCCCTTCACTTATCTCAAACCAAACAAGGCTGACTTCACTATCTCTCCCCTAACTCTCTCCAATCTCGTTCTCTCTTCTCAAACCACTCTTAGACAAACAATGTGTTAGTAATGCTTACTGTTAATTAGCACCACCATGTCGGTTGAGTAATGACTTTGTTTTGAAACATATGTAATAGTTGGGGATCAATCTCCGCTCCACTCAAAAGTTGAATTTTTAATATGTCACGTAGGAATGTTTACATGTCAACCATGCATGATGCTAATTGTGCAATTAATTACCACATAGACCTGACTTATCCTCATCACAAGTCATTTCACTCATTTGGTGACACATAAGCAAAACTGTTAGTTTTTGTAGAAAATAGTAATAGAAGGACAAAAAATGTAACGTCAAACAAATGTGAGGAATTTAACTTGCTCCTTTTAAAACACGAGGATCCACTTTACCTAATCGTAATACTAGGGTGATGAAAAATGTAATTAAACCTAATAAAAACTTCTCTCACATTATATATATATATATATAATGTATTAAGTGAGATGAGTGTTTATTATGAGAGATGTGAGCATTAAATCTTATGCGTTAGATTTAACTATTAATGGTCAAAATTAAAACATAGAGTCATTAAAAAATTCACCTGACCACTAAAGCGCTTTTAATAATATCAATCACACATGTATAGTTGCATGGTCACAATTTAACGTTCTCGTCTTTCATAATAGACATTCATCTTACTGGTATGGGCTAGGTCGACACAAATGTAAATTTAAAATTAGCGTCGAGTTAGCTCACTCAATAGACCGGCACAAATTTAAATTCATATGAAAAAAAACTTTTGTGACAGTTTAATGTTGATGCTAGTTACCATCGGTGTCGAGACCAACACTACATGCCACATCTAAATTGACATATTCTTGTAGTGTTAAGGCTGCGTTTGGAAAAATAGCTGAATTAAGCGCTTATGATCATAAGCGCCTTTGGCATATATGCTTATTCATAAGTTATTTTAAGAAATTTATTGAAATTAATTGAAAATAAGCTCTATATAAACATAAACTCTTTTTCATAAGCTGTTCTTTATAGCTTATGAAAATAAGCTCAAAACAGCTTATAAGCATGTCATAAACTATTTACATAACCTCTCCCAGACACTTGCATTAAAGCTTATACTATAAAATAAACTCAAATAAGTTATTCCAAACAGGGTCTAATTTTAGAAAATTAGCACTTTTATTTCATAAAAAATTTATATTCATATAAAATGGATTGCATTTAAAAGTCAAATTTGGTTGGCACTTTATGGTTATATGAAATCATAATGTGGAATGGTATCTTACGTGTGATCCAATTTTTAATTAAAACTAAAAGCAAGAGTCGGGAGTTAATTTAGAAAAGGGAAAAAAAAAGATTTGTGGAAAAACTCTAGCTTTCATAAAATTAGGGTATAATAATACAATTGGAAAAAATGCCACGTGATT
Organism: Acmispon strigosus; assembly: GCA_030819835.1. Classification (NCBI taxonomy): domain Eukaryota; kingdom Viridiplantae; phylum Streptophyta; class Magnoliopsida; order Fabales; family Fabaceae; genus Acmispon; species Acmispon strigosus. Next base: position 55,202,494 of record JAUAMA010000004.1, on the reverse strand, counting down.
TTAAGAGGGAATGAGTGAAGAAGCAGTGGATTCCTAATCATCATCATCATCATCATCTGGCTGCTATTTAATTATCCATTTTAGTGATAGATCCATAGTTATCTTTTCAAAGGACACGAGGAATGGATTATTATGAAGAACATAGATAATTCGCATCCAAGCTATACGTATTTAATGCATCTTCCTCAAGGTAAGCCTCGTGTTCATAGATATTAAAAAAGAATGAATTTTAATTTTGACCACATGATTTAATTTAATCGTAATTTGCTATAGGCCTCTCGAGGATTTCGTTACATAAACCGCCAATTTTATTTCTTGAGATACAAATAAAATAATGATCAAAATAACTTTTTTCTACCTTTTGCATATAAATTAACTAAAAGTCCGTCGGTTTCAAAATATAAATTGTTCAAGGTTTTACGTACAATTTAAAAACTATTCATTTAATAAATATATTTGAACTAAAATACCCTATTTATTTAAATTTATATATTTTATTATTCCACAACTTTCCAAACTCAAGTAATATTATTTCCCTCGTGTAACAAAACAAAAAAAACTCAAGTAATACTTCCAACCATTTTACCGAGGCAAAAGTGACGGCTTTTCCATTTTCACTGACAGTTGGATATTTTTTAAAACTTTTTCCACTAAAAAATTTCAACTGTTCAAGGCATGATATATAGTCACTGTAGTACTCCATCGAAAAAAAACAATAACCCAAAAAAAACATGCGAGAAGAAAAAATAAAAACATAGGAAAAAATATATGAGATGATTAGATGAAAACGAATTGTGGACATGTATTTGTAAGTTACTGATGACATTTTCTGTTTAAAAAGCTGTTACTAAAAGTGAAAAAAATCAAAGTACCCACAGTTAGGTTATCAATAATTTAGGCGATTGTTATTAATGTGACTTTTGATAGGTTATTAACGGTTAATACTGTCAGTAGTGAGGATCGTAGGTCAGACTACGTATGGTTATACTTGTCAGTAATTTTTTTGCCGAATTGCTCCATAAAAAAGCATAAATAACCGATGATTCGGGTCGTTGGTCACGCTACCAACAACCAGGTTCGTTGGTAACTTTCCCGCATCATTTTCTCCGCAGAAAGCCCGAGTTATAAACAACATTGGCCATTACCAATCCTTTTTTTTTAAGCGTGAATATCGAGATATTGCGACAATCTTTAGCCTGCCAGTAAATTCTCGTTGGTAACTCCACATTTTCTTGTAGTGAAGGGAGGGTAAAGTTGGGCCTTTTCATATGTGACACTTACTTTGGACACCTCACATGGTGACACAATGCTTGATCATCGACAAAGGATGATACGAATTTCCTAGACAACACAAGTTGTACATGGGTGATTGTTTTACCTTTTTAAAGGATTTGCATTACGTAATGTTTTTGGTACGTAATACTTAGACGCGGAAATGCATAGAAGTGTGATGTTAATTTTATGCCTTCACAATTTACTTAGCAAAAAAACAATTTGGTATATTTTTTTATCGTATAGAGTTAACTATTTTATGTCTTGTTTAAATCACATTCGTCCTTTTATTTTACACATAAATGATGGAGAGTAACTTTAACGAGTTACTCCTGAAGTAACTTGGTCGTTCTCTCTATATAATATATATATATATATATATATATATATTTCATGAATTAAGATGATGATTTATTCAATAAAATTATATCATTTAATTTCGGTTTTCTTAAAGATATATATATATATATATATATATATATATATATATTTCATGAATTAAGATGATGATTTATTCAATAAAATTATATCATTTAATTTCGGTTTTCTTAAAGAGAAAAATCATGGATACGCCTCTACTTTAGGATAACTAGATCCATCTAAATTAGTAGTCTCCATTGGTTTACGTTAAATAGTATCTACATTCACAAACACCATTTTTTTTCTATCTCTTTTCCTATCACATCACATCATATATCACTTATGTCTATTTTCTTCCCAACTCCACGAGGTGTCTACACTAAAATTGTGTAGTCCAAATATTATTAAAGTTATGATATAGACAGTTATTTAATTTAATAATGATGTGTCAATCTGCAAGTGTACAGATTCGTTCGAGGTTTTAATTATCGAACCACAAGGACCGTGGAAGGTTACTTCTGACATTACCAATTTTAGTCATAAGTTTGAAAGAAAAATAAAAAGGGGGTTTTAACGATTTTTGATTATCACAGAAAGCACATAATAAAGCAAATAAACGATTTTTGTTTGAAAAACTATTGGAGAGAAACTGCACCGGGGAATTGTATCCGTTACCCTCGCTATGCTTGTACCCGCTCCGATCATATATAAATTTAATGAAACCCGTTCAAGATGTTATGTCTACGTGATCACTTGCTAATCTATTAGTCAAATTCTTCTTCTAATTAATTAGTGATAGCTAATCCCTTAGTACCTAATCCTAATAAACTAGAGATCGATTCAGTTCAATATCAGACAATCACATATTAATTCCTACCTTTATCCCTAAGATGTAGAGACCAAAATCCAATTTCTCCCTAGTTCTCTAATTCCTACCAATTTCCCAATTGTATAGAAACAAGCAAAATTATCTATGCGCATTAGATATCAATCAGAATAAGAGAGAAACTCATGAACGGAAAATAATTCTTCATATAAAAACCGAAACGAATCTAAACATAGTCAAAGAGATAACATCATCTATATATCCCCAGTACAAAAGAGGATTAGTTTCTCATAAAATTAATGGAAACAAGATAGAAATTAGAGGAAAAATCCATAACCGTAGAAGAAAAGTGAAGAAAGGCTCTTCGCAGTCTTAGAACGGCCCCTCTCAGTGTCTCCAATAAGTTCCAACGTGCAAAGATAAAAAAAAATCCGTAAACCTGGTCTCAAATACATTTTATAAAGAGCTAACGTTAAATGGTGCGTTCGCACCATTAACAACACATGGGTCGTGCGACTTCCGTGGGGAAAATTCTAGCAACATGTTCGCTGGTGCAGTCGCATGGGCAAGTGAAGGAAATCGCACCATATCCTGTGCAGCAAAGTCCAACATCAGTAGCAGTGGTGCGACCGCACCGTCCTTTCTGGCAGTAGATTTAATGCTTCTTCATTGCCTCTTGATTTTCTCCTTCGTTTGCAATCTTCTCCTGAAATAAAGGAACATAAAAGTAAAAACAAAGAATATAATAACAATAAACAGCTCAGAAGAGAAATTAACTAAAAGATAACTAAAAACATAACAACTCCAAATAAAATGATCAAAATCTAATAAAATCAAATAAAATGTTCGAAAACTAACGAAAATATAAGAAAAGATTTAAAATACCACAATGCATGATTTAAGCCTAGTACAACCTAAAATGACCAAAATGTCCTAAATAACCTAACAAAACACATGCAAAAATGACTCAAAAACACATTCAAACTCCGGGTTATCAAATAACTAAATATATAGGATATCTTAGCACTACTAATACTACATATTAAGTTAAATTTGCTAATAATTGTTATCGTTATTTTCTGTTTTGTGTTAGCTTATTCAATATTTAGGCACAAAAGTAGGGTGACCATTTTCTTTTTCAGCCCAACGGTGGATTAAGGGGTATTTTGGGCAAATAACTCTTCCTCTCCCTTTCAATCTCCCCTACCTCCATGCCGCTTCTCGTGAGTTGAAACCCACTTTTTTGGATAACAGTTCTTTTCCTCCCTTTTACAGGGCGAGAAAAAGAGTTTGGAAGAGATAGGTTACAAGGATATTTACCTTAATACTCTTTTATTATTCTTTCAATCATAATCACTCATTTGAAAAATATTTATATAATTTTACACCCAACTGTTTTGATCAATGATTCACCAGTGGACTCAAAAAGAAAATGTTCACCCTAATCTGCACCTATTATATGTAAAAATTAAAGCAACAATTTTCGCTGAAAACCAGGACTAAAGTTCCATCTGTACGTGAAACCTTTTGCTCACCAACCTTGTCTAAAGGACCAACTATAATAAGACTCACACAAATATTTGATTATATATATATATATATATATATATATATATATATATATATATATATATATTAAATAAAGTTACGCATAAGTTGCGTTAAATAACACCATTTATAATGTAAAAAGGTTACACGGCTTAAATGTGTTATATTTTATTTTTTAATTTTGCACAAAAAAATACACACATTTAACCTCAGTGTAACTTTTTGTACATTGTAAATGTTGTGTAACTAGTAAAAAGCACCGATCATACCCATTTCAAAATAATCATATTCATTGATCATTCCATATAGAAAAAGCTCCCACTAAAATCTGTTATAGAATAAAATTCACGTCCGTGTTCTGGCAAAGACAATATCTCCTCATCACTTGTCATTTCATTCACTAAATTGTGATCCAGTCCAATTAACTTTAAATGGTGATAACAACATTGCATTGCTTCACCTTAACAAGGACTCAAGGAGTGAGGGGTATCATCAAATCACAGGCGCTAACATGATTTGGGTTCTTTGAAATTTGAATAAAGAACAAAAAAAGGGGACAGAATTTCCATGCAGAGGTGGTTTCGACATTGAAACTTGGCCTACCAAATGTTCGTGAAATGTCCTCTGAAATAATGGCATTGCAATGTGAAAAGGCTCAGATACAACAGATAAAAGTGGAATTAGCCTAAGCACCACAGAAGAGAGGGAGTGGACCCCAGTGAGTCGTAGCCTGTCAAAATGGGCTCCCTCATGAGCCAACTAGACTCAATTCACATTTTAAGTGACTTTGAGTTAGAAAAATGATCTCCGGAATTGAATCTTAATTCTCCGTCACCCATCACCATTATGGTAGGTTATTATCCTACTATCAAAAGTTGATAGGGTAGAAATTTGAATGATGGGTCGCAAGCACAAATGTCACGTTATCTGACGAGTTATCATGAATCATCAAAGCAACAGACAGAGCTTGCGTCGATCTTTTATCTAATAAATGCATTCCTCTCTCTAATTTAGGTAAACTGCTTTAGCTCCTCCGATATAATTAGATGAGCTAAACGAGTTTGAACTAAAGTAATTGGATCAACTTGTTTTTATTTTTATTTGTTAATTAATAAAAAAATTAAAAATAACTTTTATTAGAATAAAAGTAGCATGAGTCAATTATTTTTTCATGGAATATTCTACTTAACATATTTTATCTTAATACATTGATTTTTTTTCCCCTTACATCCTTATGACATGGAGTTTGTTTTACAATTTTTTATAAAATAAAAGTGAATCATCTTACCCAACCCACCAACTCATGGTGGGTTGAGCTGGATTATAATCTCAAAGGCTAAAAAAAATGAGCTTATTCGATTTAGCTCATTTTTTTCCGCTTGTGGTGAGGAGCTCGAATGAGTCGGGCTGACTGAATTTGATATGCCAAAGAGAGCGATGTGGGCCACATTGAGTCTAAAGCCCATGACAAGCATGGTGGAGAGGACAAAAGGAATCAAAAGGTTCCATGAGGGTTGGTCAGTGGGGGAGGAGAAGAGGCATACAGAAAATATGGACCGACGTCGGTGATGTGAACCCTGGCCAGCCAGCACAGCATCATGGCTGGGTTAGGAGACCATCATGCACCCTGATAAAAATGGAAGTGGGTGAGAGGGGTGCACCATAATACACAAGAGCATATAGATCTAGTACTTTCTAACCTTTGAGGTTTGATTGGGACGCCACTTTTGGATGTGTCTGGCCAAAACAAGACACCAATGACCCAACTGTCAGTACCAATCATTTTATGGAAGCACTTTGGGTATATAGGAGAGGGGTAGATATTACCTAATTCAAGAATATCAAATATCTAACCCTATCAATAATTATTATACTCAACTTATGAATAAGCCATACTTAGCTTTTAGAAATTTCACACGAAAAGTATAGTTTTTAACTTGGTTGTAAACTACTTTAACATTTATCTCGGGTAAAATCATCATAGTTTAGGTAGTTCAAAAATATTTTAACATGTGTCTTACAAATTTCAGTTTATGAGACACATGTTAAAATATTGTTGAGCTAAATAAGACTAGGGTAATTTTATCCAATTAATATTTGAGTTTAATTTTGATGCACAGACACTGTAAAAAATCTTTACACTGTCATTCAATCATTGTATGTCATTTAGGATCAGTAGTTATATTTTTTTATTATTTTAATACATTAAATCTTTAATTGTTAATATGGCGAAAATCAATTGAATGTATGTGTAAAGAAAGTTTACGCCGATGGTACATAGAAATGAAATTCTTAATATTTATCTTATGTAATTTAGATGACCCATTTTTGAACTATTTTCATCGTTCATGTTAATCTTTAAACTATTTTCGCGTCCTACAATTTAATCCTTTGGTAGAGACTAAAGTAAAGAACGGAGATAGTTTGGGAACTTGCATATATAGAAAGTAAGAATAGCTTGTGACTTGAGAACTCATTTTATAAGAATTTTGTATGAAGATTAAGTTGAAAGTATTAAGTTTAGACATCGAAGTAATGGTTTACTCCTTAAGTTTAGAAACAAAAGTTTATTAGAATTTGTGAGAATCTAAAATATCTCAAAACACTTTTTGATACTTCAACAAAAAATGTATTGGAAGTGTTATTTTGTTGTTTTTATACTTTCTAACGGAAAACTAAACTAACATTTAATGCTTTAATAATAAGCCAATTGTGTTAATTTAATTTTACAGAGTACATGACTTTTCTTCAAATGTACCATATAAGTCACTACTAATGAAATGACAAATTAATTACGGTCGGCGACCTAAATTTGTTTTTGTCAATTTGGTGCAGGCACCATAGTCAGAGAATCAAAACTTTTTAATGAAGATCGAACGATCTAAATGTTTGGGAAAGTGGCCGGAGTTACTGACTTGCACGAGGATGGTAGTGGCTGGTTGAGGTTTTCATGGAGAAGGTCGATGAAGATGGGTTGGGGGTTGCAATGGTTGTTTATGGGTTTGACTGGAGGTCGTGGAGGTTCAGGTTTTGGATTGATGTTTAGGGGATTTTGTTGGTTGAAGGAGGAAGCAGTGATAGGTTTCACGGTGGTTGTGGGTAGGGCTGTCCATAGGTCGGGTTCGGTCAGTGTTGAGCCCGAACCTCGATTTTGGTCGGGTGAAAATCGCTAAAACCTTATATCTGTCACCGTTCGACACCAGCCAACGGGTTACTCAGTTTCAGGTTCGTCGGGTCACGGGTTCGTCGGTTCGGTTCGTCGGTTTAAAGATCCAAAAATTTATAGAAAAGAAGAGAGATGAGAGTGAGAAACATAGCAAAGTTTGAGACTTGGACTCAAAAACGGTGATTGAGTTTTTTGCAGCGAGATAGGAGCTCAAATCGAGGCCACAATGATGAATCTGAGAGGATCTACAAGAGAATGAGGTTCTTTGATTCACAATGATGACGGTGGAACATGCGAGAATGGGAGAAGAAAAGAGAAGATTAGGTGGCAGCATTGGGAATGAGAGAATGGGAGAAGAGAAGAGGTGGCGGCACCAGTTGAGAGGATGGTGGGGTGGTGGCTAGGGTTTCTAATTGTTGAAGTCAGAGAAGAAGAAATGGCTAGGGTTACTAAGAAGTGAGAGGTGGCTATTGGATTATTGAGCCTGCCATTTCAACTCTCGTTAAGTGGACTAGCTATGCGTTATTTTTTTAATGTTTGGTTTTTGAATATTAGTGTTCTATCGGGCTTGGTTTTTTTCTTCTTCCAAATCTTTCTAATCCGAGCCCAACCAATTAAAATAAAAAAAACCGATTTTGTTTGAAAATATACCCAAAGACCGACCTGATCCAAACCGAAAAGGAAAAAAAAAACACAGTTCGAGTTGCATGGTTTGGGCCGAGTCTCAGGTTGTTGGACATGCCTAGTTTTGGATGAGTTGGAGAGGAAGCTTGGCTAGGTTAAGGTTTTCGTGGACTATACAGTTGAAAGTAGGTCGTTCCCATTGTCACTGCAATCCGCTGCAGTTTGGTGCATTTCCAGTAACACCCTTGGTACATCCATAGACCAAATTTTTTTTAGTCCACCTACAAACTACCCACAAAGTAAAAGTAAAAGTAAAAGTAAAAGTAAAGGAAATGATTTGAAAATTGAAAGGGTCGGCCTTATCTACACAAGGGATTTAGATCCTCTCTTGTAGTTTCCTCTTCAGCAGCCTCTCCAGCACATGTTATGACCCTTAGATTGATCAAAATGTGCTGCCAAATAAAAGCTTAATGGAGCAACACATGTTCTCCACCGTTGAATCTTCATTCAGTTCAAATATTAATTTTTTTTATTGAAAAGTTGTTTAACTTTATTACATAGTCCAAAGGTAATTATCTATAACAGAAAAACAAAATTCAATTTTTAAATTTAATTATAAAAATTGATTGAACCATTATTTATTATTTGTTTTTGTTAAAAAATTTGTAAACTAAAATATTAAGATCCTATTTGGAATAACTTATTTGAGTAGCATAAGCGCCTATGTAAGTGTTTGAGACAATTTATGTAAATGGTTTTTGACCTACTTATATACTATATTGAGTTTATTTTCATAAGCTGTTCAGAATAACTTATAATAATAACTTATGTAATTTCATTATTTAAAAAAAAAAACACGAATACAAGAGGTTGATGTATAAAATTGACATAAAATGAAACTTAGAGATATTTCATAAATAGAATGATCTTGGGTTTTTGTGTATTGGCTTCGTCTGTTTTGGGTGGGGCTTTGTATATTCCCTTTTTGTCTGGTGCTGCCTCTCCTTCCCTGTTTTTGTGGTGGGAGGGCAGCACTCTTGGTGTTTTATAGGCCACTGATAATTTATATATATTTTCGCTTTCGAAAAAAAATAAAAATAGAATGAAGCTTGAAAACTAATTTCGTAAATTATTTTTCTCTAATTTTAATTCTATATTAGACTTAGGTAGTGTTTGTTATAGAGTGGGACATATGAGTTATGTTTCCTGTTTATTTTTATGATTTACATAACATTACGAAGAACTCCTCAAACGATGCACTTTAGATCTCTGAACGGTGCATATGGAGAATGATTTGTTTGGTGCATGTTCTTTACCCACTAAATGTGATTTCAGAGTTAAAAAACCAAAAAGCGGTGCATTTTAGTTCGGTGAAAAATGGTAAAATTATGGAGAATAGACCAAAACACTTATTAAAAAAATTAATTTATCAAATTTAACAAAAAGTAAATAAATAATGACTCAATCAATTTTTTAATTAAGTTTAAAAATTGAGTTTTGTTTTTCCGTTTTGGATAATCACGTTTGGCTGTAAAAAAAAAATCACATAGTACATTTTTAAACAACTTTTCATTGAAAAAAATATCAATTTTTGAAATGGTTGGAGCTTCAACCGTAGAGAACAACAGGTGCGCTCCATTAAGCTTTATTTTGCTGCATCGTTTGATCAATCCAAGGGTCATAATATGTGCTGGAGAAGCTGCTGGTCAGAGAACAGCAGGAGAGGATCCAAATCCCCTACACAAGTTACAAAGTGTTGCAAAGTTTCACAACAATTTCTCAACCGTTGATTCATAGTAAGAAAAACAACGAATCCGATTCAAAGTTGAAAGTAACCCTCTAAACAGGTAACCAAAACTCTTCCTGACACCGACAACCACCTCTCCTCCCCTTTTCATCTTTTCCGGGAATCTCTTCCTCCACTCTCCCCCACCACCAACCCTGCATGATGATGCCGCCGCAGCCCCCAACCTCAGCCTCCCACATGTGTGCTCCTTCCGCCCAACATCGGCAATACGCTGCTGTACCTCCTCCGCAACAGGCACAGTCGTCCACCTCCGACGATGTTCGTACCCTCTGGATCGGTGATGCAGTACTGGATGGACGAGAAGATTTGCAGCGGTGGTAACGTGACTCCGAATGCTTCTGGTTCAGGTGGTGCGCACTGTTTAGCAGTCGAGCAAACACCTGCCATAACCGGTTTCAAATAGATTGTGCGCAACTTTTGCACGTGTGGTGTTTGAAAATTGAACGCAACCAAACTTCCACACACTTTCCTTCCAAGACTTGAAGAACTTGTTCACATTTGTGCGGTCAACTACTTCCTTTCTTTATTGTATCTACTTCATACTAACAAAGCTTGCATTTCACAAACAAGCATCATTGAAGGGAAAATTGAATGGCATCTTCTATAGACGGAGCCTCTTCTTCCTCTGCTCCCATCCGAGCCTCACGATGCTCCAACCATGTTTTCTTGAGTTTCAGGGGTGATGACACCCGCAAGGGTTTCACAGATCATCTCTTTGCTTCACTGGAAAGAAGGGGGATCAAAACTTTCAGGGATGATCATGGTCTTGAGAGGGGTGGACTGATCTCACTGGAACTCATGAAAGCCATTGAAGAGTCAATGTTTGCAGTGGTCATCCTCTCACCTAACTATGCTTCCTCAACATGGTGCTTGGATGAGCTCCAAAAGATTGTTGAGTGCAGGAAGACTTTTGGCCAAGCAGTTTTTCCAATTTTCTATGGTGTGGACCCCTCTGATGTGAGGCATCAAAGAGGAAGCTTTGCCAAAGCTTTCAGAGCTCATGAAGAGAAATTCAGAGAAGAGGGAAGGAAAGTGGAGACATGGAGAGAGGCCTTGAGAGAAGTTGCAAGCTATTCTGGTTGGGATTCCAAGGATCGGTAAGTTTAAGTTATCTCATCTTTCAGTTTTTTCTAATACTTGTTTTTTGTTGGTACAAATGATATGCCATTATCATATAAAATATATAGATAAAAGACCAAATTGTGATCCATTCATTTATTCTGCTGCTCATCTTGTAAGGTATGGTATTGTGTAGTTCGTTGAAAATTTAAACTTGAGAACTCAGGTGGACAAGGGTTATGTTTCTTGCTTAACTTTGAATTTCCAAGATATAAAATGATAACTTGTTTTCTCTATTTGTTGCTAAATTTACTTATGGTTTTTGTGGGGCTAAATTATTCCCTCTCTTTGTACAGGCATGAGGCGGTACTGGTTGAAACAATTGTTGAAGATATACAGAAGAAACTGATTCCTAAATTGCCATCTTGCACAGATTACCTTGTTGGGATTGATTCACGGATAAAAGAGGTGCATTCACTCGTAGGAATGTGGTTAAGTGACGTTCGCTTCATAGGCATATGGGGCATGGGAGGCATAGGTAAGACGACCATTGCTAGATTGGTCTACGAAGCGATCAAAGAGGATTTCAAGGTTAGTTGCTTTCTTGCAAACATTAGAGAGGTGTCAAAGACAAATGGGCTAGCTCACATCCAAGGCGAACTTCTTTCTCATCTTAATATAAGAAGCAGTGATTTTTATAATGTTTATGATGGGAAAAAGATACTTGCAAACTCTTTGAGAAACAAGAAGGTTCTTCTTGTTCTTGATGATGTAAGTGAATTAAGCCAGCTGGAGAGTTTAGCTGGAAAGCAAGAATGGTTTGGTCCTGGAAGCAGAGTAATAATCACGACCAGAGACAAGCACCTGCTAATGACTCATGGAGTGCATGAAATTTGCAAGGCTAGAGGCTTAGTCCAAAAGGAAGCCCTTAAGCTCTTCTCATTAAAAGCCTTTAAACAAGATCAACCTGAAGAAGAGTACTTGAGTTTGTGCAAAGAAGTGGTTGAATATACAAGAGGCCTTCCATTGGCACTTGAGGTATTGGGTTCCCATCTTCTTGGAAGAACCGTTGAGGTTTGGCATAGTGCTTTAGAACAAATAAAAAGTATTCCACACTCCAAAATCCAAGATACACTAAGAATAAGTTATGACAGTTTACAATCTATGGAGAAAAATATGTTTCTAGATATTGCCTGTTTCTTCAAAGGGATGGACATTGAAGAAGTGGTTGAGATAATTGAAAACTGTGGTGATCATCCCCAAATTGGAATTGACATTTTGATTGAAAGATCTTTGGTAACTCTAGATAGTAGGAACAATAAGTTGGAGATGCATGATTTGCTTCAAGAAATGGGCAGGAATATTGTATTTCAAGAATCTCCAAAAGATCCTGGCAGACGTAGTAGGTTGTGGTCTCAGAAAGACATTGATCAAGTATTGACAAAAAATAAGGTAGTTGCCAATTTTTCATGGCTAATGGTAATGGACTTTTGACATTGCATAAATTATTATTGCATTTAAGTTGCAAACTGAGTGAAAGCTTTTTTACCCCTATACAGTTTGTGTTTAAGCTCATCCTGCGAGATTACATTATTTACTATGATTCTGGTTTTGTAGGGAACTGATAAAATTCAAGGCATAGTTCTGAACTTGGTTCAACCATATGAAGCCCGCTGGAGCACTGAAGCCTTCTCCAAGATAAGTCAGCTAAGATTACTCAAGTTATGTGACATGCAACTTCCCCTTGGCCTCAATTGCCTTCCTAGTGCACTAAAGGTTCTTGATTGGAGAGGATGTCCTTTGAAAACCCTGCCACTCACTAATCAACTCGATGAAGTTATTGACCTCAAATTGTCTCATAGCAAAGTAGAACACCTTTGGCATGGGACAAAGGTAAAGACCACGTATACAATAGAACTTTTCTAAATTATGTTTCTGTCATTATCATAGTAACTCCGAAAGCTAATAATATCTTTCAAATTTATAATTTTGATCAGGTTCTTGAAAATCTGAAGTCCATCAACTTGAGTTTCTCCAAAAATCTAAAGCGATCCCCTGACTTGGATGGGGTTCCAAATCTTGAATCATTGGTTCTTGAAGGTTGTACGAGCTTAAATGAGGTACATCCATCTCTTCTACGACACAAAAAACTTGTTCTACTGAATTTGAAAGACTGCAAAAGTCTCAAAGCTCTTCCATGTAAAATGGAGATGAGTTCCTTGGAGGATATAAATCTTTCTGGTTGCTCTGAATTTAAATATCTTCCAGAGTTTGGGGACAGCATGAAAAATCTATCACATCTTTCTTTAGGGGGTACTGCTATAACAAAACTACCCTCATCGCTGGGGTGTCTGGTTAGCCTTGCTCTTTTGGATTCAAAGAATTGCAAGAATCTTGTTTGCCTTCCCGATACCATTGCTAATTTGAAGTCCCTCTTAATTCTGGATGTTTCTGGCTGCTCCAAACTCCGTAGCCTGCCAGAGGGTTTAAAGGAACTCAAGTGTTTGGAGGAACTTTGTGCAAGTGGAACTGCTATTGAAGAGCTACCCTCTTCTGTGTTTTATTTGGAAAAGCTCAAAGTAATATCATTTGCTGGGTGCAAAGGACCAGTATCTAACTCACTGAATATGTTTCTTCTCCCCTTTAAGTGGCTGTTTGGGAGTCAGCAGCAAGATCCTATTGGATTTAGATTGCCACCTGTATTGTCTCTACCCTCCCTGAGAAGGTTAAATTTAAGTTACTGCAATCTATCTGAAGAATCAATGCCAGATGATTTTTGTCAGTTATCTTCATTGATTATGTTAGATCTCACTGGCAACAATTTTGTTGTCCCTCCAAGTAGCATTTCCAAATTACCAAAGCTTAAATATCTTAGCCTAAACTGGTGCGAAAAGCTTCAACAGTTACCAGAGCTTCCATCAAACATGCAAGAATTGGATGCAAGTAATTGTGCTTCCCTGGAAACTTCCAACATTAATCCATCGAGGCCATGCTATCTCTTTGCATCACCTCCACAGTGGCACTCACCTATGGTTTCCATCCAGAGCCTTTTGGAGGTATGCACCCTGGCATCCCCAACCTTCTAAAATCTATGTATTTGTGTATTTTGGGTGTGTATGTAACATAATCACCCATCCTGCCCTTATTCTACATTACTATTGTCTGTTACAGGGACAGCGTATCCCGAGACCAAGATTTGACATGCTTATCTCAGGGAGTGAAATTCCATCATGGTTTGTCCCTCAAAAATGGGTTTCCCTTGCAAAAATACTAGTACCTCATAATTGCCCTCCAACTGAATGGGTGGGATTTGCACTGTGTTTCCTGTTAGTAAGTTATGCTGTCCCACCAGAGATGTGCCATCATGAAGTCGAGTGCTACTTGTTTGGACCTAACGGTAAGCTATTCATCAGCTCCAGGAATTTACCTCCTATGGAGCCATGTTACCCTCACCTTTATATTCTCTATTTGTCCATTGATGAATGCGGTGACAGATTTTATGAAGGTGGTGACTTCAGTGAAATTGAATTTGTATTGAAATGTTACTGCTGTCATTCATTGAAAATAGTGAGGTGTGGGTGCCGTTTAGTAAGTAAGCAAGATGTTGAAGACATTTATGGAAATCATTTCTAGGCTTTCTCCTAACACCTTAGCTTCTGATCTAATTGGTCCTTATAGTGAAGACCTCGGAGCTGCGAATGACATGATGTGACTTATATAGAAACTTGTCATATAATTACTTATGAGCTTTATTACATGTACAAAAACTTCTCTTTTTGCACTTTGTACTCAATTTTCGTGTGTTTAGATAATCAATACTTATGAAACCAAGATACCAAAATAAACTTCATTATCTGCCAGTCATTAAGGCCCAACTATTGTTGGCAAACCAATATGCACAACTTGGAAAAAAGCAATATAAAAGAACAAAGTTCATCAAGGCTGGCTAGACTTCTACTTGCTACTATAGGGATTGATCATTAACTTTTTTTTTCATACTTAAAACAGTAGCAGTGAATATTCACCAGCTAAAACTGATGGACTCAAAATGAAGGTTTTCAGCTAAACCAGATGAGCAAATGGCTGCAACCTCATGCCTCAATTTTTTGGGTCCTGAAACGACAACTCCCACACTTGACCCTTTCAATTCAACTAGCAGTTCTGCAAAAAGGGGAGAAAAGTGAGTGATTTCAATTCATTGGTCTCTAAACCATAATTAAAGAAAATGGGGGTGACTCACTTTTTAGGTCTGGTCTTACACCATAATGCACATTGGTAGCTTGAACAAGGGATTGGTTTGGGAGGTTTTCCAACTCACTATCTGCATAGTAAATCATTGAGTTTTGTGATGACTCTTCCAAGTTCTGAATCTGTTTTGTATCCTCAGCATTGTGTTTCTTGTTCCAAAGAACAGCTGTGCTAGCAACAGTGGCTATGGATACACATATTACTAGCATGTTAAGGAATGCCCTCAAAGAGTATGAGAATATTGCATCCGAATTATGATCGATAGGGAAAATGTAGTAACGGGTAATGATCCCAATTATGATAAAGAAAATGATGAAAGAGGATGAGATTATAGCACCAAGCCAGAGCCAACTGTTTGGACCCAATATGGCAGGGACAGGTGCATCAGCTGGATTTGACTTGAACCATATGGTTTGAGGGTGAATTGGGGTGTCTGATTGAAGCTCCTCTTCTCTTGTGATGTAGGCCTCAATTTGTAGTTGCAGATTAGAAATGTCAGATTGGGTGCCAGAAATTGGAAGGATCAAATCTAGAGTTGATAGAGATGAAGAGTTCTTGAATGCACAAATTAGGACAACTTTTGGGGTTTTGCATTTGAATGTAGTGCTCTGATATATTAGCTCTCTGATGATGGAGATAAAAGGTGTGATACCAATTCCTCCACTCAACATCACAAGAGTGTCATGCCTGGTATTAAGAACAATTAAGTTAATATGTGGAAATCAAGGAACTTTTTTCTAACAAAAAAAAACCCACTCATTCCAAATTGGTTTTGAAGTTTGTGTTTTGCTTCTAACCTTATATAATTGAATGAAGCAGGTCCATAAGGACCTTCAACAGACACGCCAAGGCTATCTATTGAGGAAGTTGAAAGTTGTTGGTAGAGCTTCTTTGTCCAAGTTCCTTCACTTTTGATGACAACACTTAGCTTTTCAGGCTCCAAGTTACTATTAGAAGTGACTGTAAATGGATGCCACTGCAGCTTGGATATGCTTGGTACATTTATGAACATCAAACTTGTGGGATTATATGTTAACCCTGTCAAAAACATACCACAATACTGTTAAAGAAGTCTCAATATGGAAAAGTAAAATAAAATGATATAAAACTAGACCCTTCTCAAGATAATGTGCTAAGATAGCCATGTTAATTACCATGGTCCTTAGAGAAGTTGAGTTCTACAGTTTCACATGGCAAAACACGAGCAGAAACCACTCGAACTTGGTGAGTTGATTGTAGAAATCTCAGGAAGCGATCGACCAAGAAGAGGTAGAAACCAGGGAGCATCATGCAGGCATAGTTAATGCCGATGTGAAAGATGAAGAAGATCACGAAGATGATGTATAAGTGATGAGTGTAGAAGAAAAGCTCAAAAGCTTTTCGCCTTATGCGGGGAATGGTTGTAACCCATAGGAATAAACCAGAAAGCAAAGATACTTCTCCTGCCACAATTGATAGACCAACTTTGCCCCATTTCAGCATCTGCAGTGAAACAAAACCATAGCCCCATGAGCTAAATACAATACTATCAAAAACTATTATGATCTGTAGACACCAAACACTACAGACACTCCACATACAACTCACTTCTCATTTTATCTTTCTCTTCTTATCACACCGCATTATATATCAAATTCATTATTTCTCTCTCTTCTCGTCCAATCTCACTCTTGGCGTCTACCCAACATTTTCTATAGAAAAATGACATAGGACTTGTTTTATAGGGAACAGTCAATGAAGATGGATAATACTTGAATGAATGAAGCATCCAAAGTCAAGCAGATGCACACAAGTCACTCACAATTGACATTTGGCAACCCAACCTAACAAAACATTTCATGCCTAACTAAATAAATAAATTAGTGCAACATGAATAAGAGGAGATTTAGGTCTCATCTGAAATTTGTGTAACAACAAACTTCATGGAATTTGGCATGTGTTTCTAGGATATCAAATATCTGCTAACCATCCATTTAGTCCCCTTTTGAGTTTTGATGCTCCTCCCTTCTTGAATGCCTTTAGTATTAGTGTTGTTCTTTTTTGGGGTCAATTATTGGTCTTTTATATACCTCTGTATATTGTTAAAGTCCAATTTGGATCCTTTCCATCTCTCTTCATCTTAGATCCGGGCTAACAATTTTATATGCAACTCTTAAAAAAAATTCATGATCTAAGATCCACTTAATTGTTAATTAAGCTCATTATCCGAGTTCCAATGTTTTTTAAATCCTTAAAATAAAATTAACTGCTCAAGTCTTAGATCTGGATGGAAAGAAACAAAATTGAAGTCAAGACTCCACAAGAAATATAAACAACTTTATTTAATTATATTTTTTAGGTATATAATTTATTGTATTTTTACTTATTCATTTATAATAAATATACAGAAATTATGTTTAAAAATGGTGGTCAACTCAAAGGGGAATAAACTTCCCCATTTGGTGTTTTCGTTAATGGAAAAAAATCCATTGTACAGCCTCTTACCGCTTAGTGCGCCTCCTACTACTTAGTGCGCTCATAGTGGAGTGAAGTATAAGTATTAGTGTAGTGAATACTTTGTTAAAATTGAATTTTTTTTTGTCAATTATGTGATTGTCATTTCAAAATCAACTACTATATGTAAGGTAATAAATATCACATTAATGTCTCTCTAATTCACATTGCACCGCTTTGGAAAATAAATGTCATATTCATGTCTCTCTTTAATTGACTTTGCACATATTTATTGATGAGGCATGAAAGGGGGAAATCAAACAGATACAGAAGATTTCGATTTGGACAAAAGGAATGTTTAGCTAGTCTAATTATTCTAAATGATTGAAAACACACTCATGAGTAAGTATAGGGAGTTGATTAACCTCAGAAATTTGGGAGGTGATTGCCCAAATGAAGATGTAACAAAGGCCATGAGATGTGAAGAGTGTCATGACCATGTGTCCAAGCCAAATATGATATTTGATGCAACTCTCTGAGGTGAGGCCAAGCATTGAGAGCACGGTTGAGCCACGAGCCACAGGAAAAAACAGGAATGCCAAGCATATGTTCCCAACCATAGCCAAATTCCCTGCTGCAACATCTAGTTTATCTTGCCATCTGCCACAACACAACAAAATCCAACATCATCACAATTCACAAAAGGAAAAACAAAAAACCCATCAAAATGGTTGGATTAAAAAGTTAAATGAAAAAAAATAAATTAAAATTACATATTCAAGCCATATGCTGCTGCTGATTTCTGAGTGACTTGGGCAAGGCCATTGTGTAAATAAGTTCCAAAGGACCAAACCAAGAGTGCAATGAACATGAGCAAGAATGTTAGTTCTGTGCTTGAAACGATGCCAAGAGGGCCTTTTACAAACACTAGACGCTTCCACATGGTTGATTCAGGGCCATTGCTGCTGCTGATGGTGCAAAAACAGAAAGAATATTAGAAACGAATGGGTGGAGTGAAGTATACATTTTGGATAAGAATTTAGTGTTATTGTGAGTTTGTGACCAACCTTGATGAGGGTGAGTCCAAAAAGATCATCTTTTTAAATGTTACAGTGAAAATAAGAAACAGAGAGAAAACCATTGATTAAATGGATAAAAATGGCACCTTTTTTTGGCTGTGTGGAGGTAGACACATCCCAAAGCGGCTATGAACAAGATTGGAAAAGTGAACATCAGGATTATTGAACCTGCAATTAGAAAATCATATTCACAGGTCTATATTAGCATAAAAAAAGGGATTAGTGCAGGAGCTAAGTAAAAAACTGAATTAAAAAGAGACCTTGTGTTCCAAAATATGTAGAACTAGTCTTTGCTGCAATTTTAGGACTCCATTTTTGTACGTAGGTATTTGTGGGCACCATTATCCACAGCAGAATCCAACCCAGAAACACTAGCAGTGCCACTAACCTTATTGCAAATTGAACCCTGCCATGATTTTCTTCAGCAGGTGACATTTTTACCATTTCTTCAGGCACCTCTTTTTCAAAAAGAAAAAAAAATGCAAAGAAATGTAGCAAATTTGAATCGAGAAATGAAGAGACTGATGAAGACAATCTGACGTATTTATAGGACAAGGGGACAACTAGCAATTTTCCCTGTTTTTTTTAGATATATTATTACACATAAAATATTCAAATACTGATATTAAAGATAAAATTCATTTGACTGGTCAAAAATACTTTGTTTGTAATGAAAAAATTAAATCGAATTAAAATTTAGATGTTGAATATTTTAGTTTTAGAAATATAAAATTTGGTTTAGATTTTCAAATGATAATAAAAGAGAACATTTATTGCCATTGATTTGTACATGTCTTATTATAGCTAATGTTCATGAAAACTAGCCAGGTGTCCCGTGAAATGCACGGTATTATCAAAACACTAATAATTATCAAATCACGTTTTTAAAAAGGAAAATTATAATTTTATATTTATTAATTATTTGTAAACTTATTACTATCTCAGAAAACATAATAAATAAAAAACGATTATCAAAGAAAGAGTAAAGCAAAATTATGATTTGAAAAAAAAAGTAAAATTATAATTTTTGTGTTAATTTTTTTTTACATCGGAAAACTAATTTGAGTGTTAATAATTCTAAATGATGATTACCAATCTAATTAATTTATTTAAATATCACCTTTCAAGATTAATTTTGATTTAAAATTATGAAATAAATAATATTTAATCACATTATTTAAAAATCTAATTTTATATAAAAAGGTAAAGAATTTAATAGTCATGCACTATCAGTGTAAAAGGACGCAACCAACCAATAATAATTCAGAGATTTTTGTCAAATCAGATAATTAATTTTAAAACTTATTCAATTAATTATGAAATTAGATTATAATGTGACAAATTTAAGAGTTATGATTACTCGTCAGTGTAAAGTTTTTTTTACACAGACATTGCATGAGTATTAAACTCAAAGATAAATATCATAAATAATAATACAACTATTTACCAAAAAAAACTATCATAAATAATAATAAATTTATTTAAACAAATTTGTTAATTTCCTGATGAAAAATTATGAATTATAAAAAAAACTCGCCTTAGTGCCCGACTTTAATCAAGAGAGGAGGAGGGAGAAAGTGAGGAATGAAGGCCATAATAATTCATGATCTAAAATTGCCGTTAGATGGGGGAAAATGTTAGGAAATTTATGAGGAAAATTAAAAATTGGAGAGAGAAAATAAATGTGTGTATGAAGAGAAATTAATGCAAAGTGAAAATAAATACCAAGAGGGGAGGAGAGAGTGATACACACTTCCTTAGAAAATTAGTGATTGATAATAAATATTTTAAATTTTGATGATGTGGCTTCATGAGAGAGTGTGCAATTTGAGTACCTCACTCTCTAAAGTGAGGACTCAAATTTATATTATACAGGGTTTATTTGAATACCGTTAAGGAAATAAAAATACATGAAGAAACTTTTTTTAAGAATAACTAATCAAACAAGAGAAATGTTGATTTGTTTTGATGAGTTCACCTCATGTGCACCATTTTCTACAATTGAGTAAACTAGGTCACGACCACCTGCCCTAACCCGAGGCCTACTAGTCTGAACCCAAGCACGACCAATCCAAGCTGATCTCGAGCTTGGCTCGCTCCACCACGAGTCGATGCCGATTCACTCGTGCCAGGCCGTCTCACTCAGTTCCAAGCCTGTATTGACGCTGACTTGCTCGGGTCAAGCTTGGGTCGCCGCTAACTCGCTCTGGGCTAATACCGGGTTGACCCGTCTCGACTCGAGCATAACCCGCCCATACCTGACTCGACCTCCTAGATTTGAGCTCAACTTGGGCCTATCGCCAACACAACTGCCCCGAACTTGAGCCCAATCCACCAAGATTTGGGCCTCACCCGCTCGGACCTAGTTCTGACCAGCTTGGACCTGGCGCAACCCGTCCTAACCCGGACTTGAAGTTGATTCGTTCGGACCTAAGCCCGACCGGTCTTGATCCTAGACCACTCTTTTGGAACGACGTCTACTTGCCTTGACCCACACCCGGACTTGACGTTGGATGAATCTTTGAAAACACATGTTTTTTGTCATAAAGTGTTTCTAGCAATGATAGTGTGGATTTTGGAGAATTGGAAAAAATACATGTTGTTTGTATTTGTAATACAAGCACAATCAGGGACGTACTATGATTTTCTTGTTGGAGGGTCTGAAATAAAATACTAATTTTTTTGTTAATGAATATTATATTTACTTTAAAGAATAACTTTTTTATTTAAATACAATTGTCTGTTCTTTCATAGTGCTAAATTTATCTATTATTGTATGAACAGTGAACTTTTTAGCGATTTCTCCCTCAATATATACAACTACTAAATTTATGAGAAGGTCATTTTCGACCTTGTTGCAAAGCCAAGTCTTAACAACTTTCGTTGCAGAAAAGCTCGCTCTATAGATGGTGATGAAATTGAAAGTGTTAAAACAAGACGTATCAATATATCATTAAGTGGAAATATAGTTGTTTATCAAGTTTCAACTAACCCCTGGAAAAACTCGTATGAACTGCACATTTTTTCTAAATTAAGAATTCGGGAAACATCTGAATGATGATATCTTAATTGAAACGACAAACTCTTTATTTTCCATCTCGGAAAATCATCTTGATCTCTACAAGCTTACAGATTTTCTATTTTTTTTTATCGAAGACATGTATCCTCCTTTGAAGACAATCTTCTTCGAGTCGGGAATATTCATATCATGGTGGGGTTAACTCCCCCAACAGATTTTTTCTTTCCATTCACATGACTCAAACCCGAGACCTTACTTAAGGGGAATCAATCATGTACACTTGAACCAACTGCTCGCTAGTTCATTAAATCTTTTATTTAATTCAGATAGTTCCAAACCAATTGCACAATAAAAAATATCTATTTTATAATGATGCTATATATCTCCATCTTATTTCTTATGACAACTATTCCCCTCAAAATAATGAGTTTTTATGCAAGAACTTTAATTTGATGAGAATCACAAAATGATATAACACTTTCCCATAGTAGCTTCCAACCATAGTTGAAGTAGATAGGCAAAACAATAAATATAATAAACATACTTACATTCTAGAAAATCTACAAAATCATTAGAGTGTGACTAAATTTCATTTTCTATATAAAAACACATATAGACGGGAAAACAATTCTTTGAGACTGCTATATAATGTTTTGCGTGGCGAAGTTGGATAGCCCATCCTACTTTTCTATTTTGATCCAAAATTGTCTGGATTTGCATGCTTGTTTTGAGTCTTGTTAGCTAATTCATGTTTGTAGGCATTGCAATGGGTGGAAAAAATTTCCTCCTGAGTTGTCCTTTCTACTGAATCTGGATGTACTGTCACTGATTTCCATTTAATGAAGTTTATTTATTTAACCGTAAAAAAAGTAAATTTCATAATCTACTAGCCATTAAGGCCCAATTATAATTAACAAACCGATTTGCACATACTTAAATCAAAGCAATATAAAGTACAAAGTTCATGACTACTAGCTCCTACTACAGGGATTGATTGTTAACTTCACAATTAAACAATATAAACACTTCACATACACCCAAATTTACTCTTTACTTTATTCTCTACATTCTTTTTTATCACTGCAGTGTCTACACTCATTGGAGTTTTATCCAACCCTCCGCGAAAAGTAAGAAATTCCGCGTACTTTGCCCAATTCAAAGTGAAAAAAGGGTTGCTCCCTCGTTTTTTTCACACTTCAAAATAGTAGGAGTGAAAATTCACCAGCTAAAACTCATGGACTCAAAATGAAGGTTTTCAGCTAAACCAGATGAGCAAATGGCTGCAACCTCATGCCTCAATTTCTTGGGTCCTGAAACGATAACTCCCACACTAGACCCTTTGAATTCAAATAGGAGTTCTGTAAAAAGGTGAGAAAAGTCAGTGATTTCAATTCATCAAAATCTAAACCATAATTAAAGAAAAAGGATCAGTAACTCACTTCTTAGATCTGGTCTTACACCATAGTGCACATTGGTAGCTTGAACAAGGGACTGGTATGGAAGGCTCTCCAACTCTCTATCTGCATTGTAGATCATGGAGCTTGGTGACGCTGTTGGTGTTGACAATTCCAAGTTCTGAACCTGTTTGGTTTCTTTAGCATTGTGTTTCTTGTTCCAAAGAACAGCTACACTAGCAACTGTGGCTATGGACACACATATTACTAGCATGTTAAGGAAAGATCTTAAACCATATGAGAATATTTTATTCGAATTATGATCGATAGGGAAAATGTAGTAACGGGTAATGATTCCAATGATGATAAGGAAAATGATGAAAGAGGAAGAGATTATAGCACCAAGCCAGAGCCAACTATTTGGACCTAAAATGGCATGGACAGGTGCATCAGTTGGATTTGGCTTGAACCATATGGTTTCAGGGTGAATTATGGTTCCTGGTTGAAGCTCTTTATCTCTTGTGATGTAAACCTCAATTTGTAGTTGCAGATTAGAGATGTCAGATGGGGTGCCAGAAATTGGAAGGATCATTTCTAACATTGATAGAGATGAAGAGTTCTTGAATGCACAAATTAGGACAACTTTTGGGGTTTTGCATTTGAATGCAGTGCTCTGATATATCAGCTCTCTAATGATGGAGATAAAAGGTGTAATGCCAATTCCTCCACTCACCATCACAAGTGTGTCATGCCTGACATAAAAGCAATCAAGTTACTACAAGGGGAATCAAGGAACTTCTTTATAATCAGAAAAATAAGAAAACAACCAATTCCACTACAAATTGGTTTTGAAGTATGTGTTGAACACCAAAAGATTCATACATCATATAGGATAGAACTCTGATAGTATATTAGAATTTGAAAGACCAGGCTCCACCCAAAAGTTAGTTTAAGAGCTGAGTATTGTTTGCTCGTGTATAAGAGTCAAGACTAACCTTAGATAATTGAATGAAGCAGGTCCATAAGGACCTTCAACAGACACACCAAGGCGATCTATTGAGGAAGTTGAAAGTTGTTGGTAGAGCTTCTTTGTCCAAGTTCCTTCACTTTTGATGACAACACTTAGCTTTTCAGGCTCCAAGTTACTATTAGAAGTGATGGTAAATGGATGCCACTGCATCTTGGATATGCTTGGTACATTTATGAACATCATACTTGTGGGATTATATGTTAACCCTGCCAAAAGCAAACCACATTAAAAATGTCTCAAATGAACAAGGTAAAATTATATAAAATGCTATGCTAGGCATTTTTAACTACCATGGCCCTTAGAGAAGCTGAGTTCTACAGCTTCACATGGCAAAACACGAGCAGAAACCAATCGAACTTGACGGCTCGATTGTAGAAATCTGAGGAAGCGATCAACCATGAAGAGGTAGAAACCAGGGAGCATCATGGAGGCATAGGTAATGCCAACGTGAAAGAAGAAGAATACGATGAAGATGATGTATAAGTGATGAGTGTAGAAGAAGAGCTCAAAAACTTTTCTCCTAATGCGGGGAATGGTTGTAACCCATAAGAACAAACCAGCAACCAAAGCTATCTCTCCTGCCACGTTTGATATCCCAACTTTGTCCCATTTCAGCATCTGCAATGAAACAAATCTATGTGCTAAATACAATACTGTAAAAAATTGACATCCATTGGATTTGTTCAAGAAGAACATAGTTACTATTTGGTTAAGTCCTTATTTTTCCTGCTAAATGCTTGTTTCATATCATCAGGTACTTATAATAGGGAATAGATTAACCTCAGAAATTTGGGAGGTGGCTGCCCAATAGACGATGTAACAAATGCCATGAGAAGTGAAGAGTGTCATGACCATGTGTCCAAGCCAAATATGATACTTGATGCAACTTTCTGAGGTGAGCCCAAGCATTGGAAGCAACGTTGAGCCACGAGCCACCGGGAAAAACAGGAATGCCAAGCATATATTCCCAACCAGCGCCAACCTCACTCCTGCACTATCTAGTTTATCTTCCCATCTGCCAGATATGCTTCTTATGTGTTAGAATTAATTTGTAGAGAAACTTTTCTAACTAACTAGTGAACCAATTTTTCTTATTTTATGGTAGACAAAATTGGATTAAAATACTTGATGAAAAAGTGAAATTACACTTTCTCGCCATCTGCTGCTGCTGATTTATGAGTGATTTTTGCAAAGCCATTGTGTAAATAAGTTGCAAAGGACCAAACCAAGAGTGCAATGAACATGAGCAAGAATGCTAGTTCTGTGCTGGAAACTATGCCAAGAGGGCCTTTTACAACCACCGGACGCTTCCATATAGTTGCCTCAGGGCCATTGCTGCTGCTGCTGCTGATCATGAAGCAAAAACAAAAAGAATATTAGGACCCAATTGTAAAAATGTGTTTTTTATTTATTTATTTATTATTTAAATTAATTAATTGCAAATTGAAATGAATATTTCATTAGTGTCCTTTTAGATGATACTCCTATTAACTTGTTAGAATATCTCTAAATTCTCTTTCATAAAACAGTGCACAAACAGAGAGATAACCATATATATTAATTAAGGGGGAAATGACACCTTTTTTTGGCTGTGTGGAGGTAGACACATCCCAAAGCAGCTATGAACAAGATTGGAAAAGTGAACGTCAAGATTATTGAACCTGCAATAATTAAGAAGATCATATTCATAGAGATATATATTAGCACAAAATAAAGGGGTTAATGCAAGCACTAATTAAGTAAGTAAAGCTGAAATTAACTCATATATATAATTGAATAAAAAAGGGACCTTGTGTTCCAAAATATGTAGAACTAGTCTTTGCTTGAATTTGAGGCCTCCATATTTGTCTGTAAGAATTTGTGGGCATGATTATCCACAAGAGAATCCAACCCATAAACACTAGCATCATCAGTAACTTCATTGCAAATTGAAACCTGCCATATTTTTCTTGAGCAGGTGACCTTTTCACCATTTCCTCAGCCATCTTTTTTTAAATTCTAACGTAATCGCTTGTTCCGATAAAGGAAGAGACTGATGAAGACAATCTGTGTCGAATATAGCGTATTTATAGGACAAGGGGACCAGTACAACTAGCAATTTTCCCAATATTTTGTAAGTTTTTTTACACATAAAATATTCAAAATATCATATTCTAAAAGGGATTAGTCGATGCCTACCGGCCATGAAGATACCTTGAGAAAACAAAAAAAAAATCAAAAATCATTTTTACTTTGTCCGTAATGAAAAATTAAACTAAATTAAAATATAAATATTGGAAAATTTTAGTTTTAAAAATGTCAAAAATTGGTTAAATTATTAAAAGAACTATTTATTATCATTGATTTGTACACATCTCATTAGTATGAAAGATATGAGCATTGTCACCGCACTTGTTTACATAGAAACTCAATTAATTTTCACTGAATCAGAAAATGTATTTTTATTTTAACCATAAGCTAAAACTAAAATGATTTGTTCCTCCTAGGTGACATAATACTATAATTGGATATTAGTGTAATTATAACTGTGGATCACAAACAAACCATCTCATTACATCTACCAAAAAAACTATGTCATTATAGTTAGTGTTTATAAAAATTTGAATACCGATTGAGGAAATAAAAAAATATAAGTAGAAAATTGTTTTACAGACTAACTAATCAAAGAGCGAGAGCAAATGTTTATTTGTTTTGAAATGTAAACTTATCTCATAAATGAGGAAATTATTATATTACATGAAAGAAAAATATGTCTACAATAACGTGTTCTTGTTGTTGGTTTACAAATAAATTTTAGAGATCAGAAAGATGTGTAGGTTGGTTGAAAAATCAACGTTCAATATGCTCTAATCAAATGATTATTCGAAGAAGGGACTATGTTCTTCAATATAGGTTCCTAAGACACTCCAAAGAACTCTTAGTTCTCGTTATTGAGAAAGTGTGACTAGAACATGACTATGAACTTAGCTGAACAACTAAAATGGAATAAAAGACTGAAAGACTGTAAACAAAATAAAGACTAAAGGCTTTAAAGGTTGAAATTAAAGGCAAGAAAGCGGTAAAGGAAAGTAAAGTGCTGGAAGTAAGATGCTGAAATTAAAGTGCTGAAAAATAAAGGAAAGGTAAATGTGGGAAAAATGTAAGATTTGATTGAAGTTGAGTTGTATGTCGTTTACAAATAACTCTTCCTCAATTTATAGAGGCCAATTTGGCTAACATTGGCAGTTAGAACCCACCTAGCACTCGCTCATGTTTTCAGATCATTACACAAATATATAAGTAATGGGGAGTGTTGGGTTCTTTCTATATCCTAGTCAGACTGGAGGCTTTGTTTAGTCGTTTCTCCTTGCTCCAGCTAGCTCTTAACCGCTTCTCCTATTTTCGCGAGAATGAGCCCATTAGTGTCCTTTGCACGTAGAAGTCTTCTAGAATCTCCTTGAATATTTTGTTTCATGCCCAAGTTTGTGCACCTTCTTGTCCCGATACATTTCATCTAATTCAGCCGTTTAAACCTAGTGTCACGCGACTAATCCCTGCTCTTCGGCTGACATTTTCCCCAACCGCTAATATGTCGCTTTGGCTGCTCAATTAGCCGTTACGAATTTTTAAGTTTTAACACTTATTATAAAAAATGAAACCTAAAAAATCATACATCTTTGATCAATTTGAAATTTTTTAATCGCTGAGAGTGATATAACTTCAATTTGCATTATTCTTACGCATGCATGTGACATGTCCTTATTAATAAAAAAGAATTTTTTTTCCTACACAATATTCGAACCAGAGACGTTAAGCATGTAGAAAATAAGGGGTTGGCTAAATGACCACATGATTAATTGAGGTCATTTAACCCCATGCTCAAATGGACCAATAAGATTGTCTTATAATTAAAATTAAAAAATAATGTGGAAATAAATAATATAAATAACACAATCTTATTGGTCTATTTAGACATGGGGTTGAATGACCCCAATTATTCATGGGTCATTTAGCCGACTCCAGAAAATAATCATCACTCGTTAGCAATTATATATCTACCATTATTTGCTATTACCATTTGAGCTTCTCCAACGCTATACCAGTTCCTTAAGGCCAAGCAACGTAGTTTATTTTTTCTCCCAATTGGAGCACGTTTACATGAAGTTGTTTGTTGCTTAAAATTAAGCAGCAATTGTTTCTGCACACTGCAAGCAACAATTACTTAGCCAGTTATTAGTTATTAGGTGCTTTTTTTATTAAAATTTATTTTCTCTTATATTAACAATTCATTCTCAAGTGCATGAGTGGAAATAAAAATAAAAATATATAAGCTGATTAGGGTATCTCCATCCCTTTAAGTAACTGAATGAGATTTCGTTTAAAACACATTTTCTTATTTTACTTTTTGGATATTTTTATAAAAATATTCATTGATTGCACAATATACTACACCCTCCGTCCCAAAATATAAGACCCTTTAGAGACAAACTCGGTGTTTCAAATTATAAGACCCCTTCTAGATTTTAGGAAAAAGAAAATTAGTTTTTCCTTTTTTACCCCTTGCATTCATTATATTTTAAATTCCAAAACTTTAATTACCACCTCTACTAATTACTTCTTTTATATTCCCAACCAACTTTTGGTATATCCAATACTTACATTAACAATTTCCAATTTTTTTTTTAAATAGGGGCATATTTGGAAGATTTGTATAAAAAGTAACAAAACCAACATATTAATTAGCTTATTACATGTTTTCTTAATAGACGTGATTGTCTGAAAAGAACCCTATAATTTAAGACGGTGGGAGTAATAAATACTCATCTATCTCTAGCTATAGAAATGATTGGACTTGAGATACCAAAAAGCATGGGTCACGTCCCTATGCTACAGTGTTAGGAATGTAGAATATAATTAATAATATTTATCTTTTGCATCAGATTTCGTGGCTGGATCGGATAATGTGGGTCATTGAGAGTTGACATGAGTTTAGTTAACGTCAACCAATTTTGTCGTGATTAATGCCAAATCCAACAATTAAGCGCACTGCATGAACCATGAAGCACACACACGCAGACACACATTTGGATTTTTTTGGTTACGAGTATTTGTATTTGAATTAACATTTTCAGAATTTATTTTAAATGAAATTAATTTTAATAAATTGATTATAAATACGGTCTTGATATCCAGACCCTGAGAAACTTCCACTAAACGCGAAGACTACACAAACGTTTAATGGGGGCAATTACAGATCCAAAAACTTTGAATTATGAGGGCAATACATATATTAATCAGTTTAATAACAATGCACTATGTAAAAAAAGTTATACACAAACATTTTGTTAAAATTACTATTGTTGATCTGCGAGTTACGCACTTTCAATCTGCGACGTTACGCACTTTTAATCTACGGCCAGTACGCAGTTTGATCTGTGTGACGTCCGTAGTTTAAATTGCGTATATTTTGCATTGTCGAGCTGTTGGTCCTGATTGGTTACTTTCATGCGTTTCCTGTGTCAGATATGGTAAGGACAAAAGGAATAACTCGTCTACGTGCAACTACAGGAAGACCAAACAGAAAAGGTCATCAACCTCTTGTATCAACAAGTCATCCTGTCACAGGAACTGAGCGTAAACGGGTTAACGACATCAGAACGGAAAAGGCGTGTGGAAGCTCGTAAGCCTGTGGAGATACATGAATCACAGCAGGTGCCTCCCCTAGATTTGCATGTTGAGGAGGGTGACGAGACCGAGGAGGATGATGTTCTTGTAGAGGATGATGGTGAGGAGGAATCAAGTGAGGAGGGTGAAGACGAGGAAGGTGACGATGAGGAGGGTGATGATGAGAAGGGTTCTGATGATGAGGAAGGTGAAGATGATGCAAAGGGTGATGATGAGGAGGGTGATGATGGGGAAGGTGGTGATGAGGACACTGTGATGGGTGAGGAGGAAGTTGAGCAGCCTGTTTACCTTAAGGGGGGCCTTATGATTTGAGCCTTCAACGTTCCTTTGAGACGCCCATTGCACCTGCTATTTGGGAAGCTTGTGAGACACGCTCTAAGTGTCGGGGAGCATTGCGGGTGTACCACCATGGAAGGTCATTCAATAAGGCACCCGTTTACTACCATGATGACATAGAGGATTGGGTCCGTAGGTCTGGTCTTCAGCCTCCTTTGACTTGTTGTGCTAGTTCAGTGGACAAGGCCATGTTGTCTGCATTTGTGGAGAGATGGCAGCCAGAAATCTCATCTTTTCATTTGATATTCGGCGAGATGACCATCACACTAGACGATGTGGCTTCCTTGCTACACATCCAAATCACGAGAATCTTCTACACACTTGTTAAACTGAGCCGAGAGGAAGCTACACAGGTGTTGGTTGAGTTGATTGGTGTGTCCCGTCGTGTGGCGGCTGATGAGCTCAAGTCTGCTAAGGGTCAAGTGAGGTTTAATAGGCTACTTGGGTGCAAGCACAGGTAGCAACAGGGAACACTGCAGGCATTGCTAGAGCATTCTTGCTACGGCTTGTGGGCATGACACTCTTCAGTAGCAAGAGTAATGACAATATTAGTGTAGGGTACTTGCAAATGTCCAGGACCTCAATGCTGTTAGCAGCTATGCTTGGGGTGCAGCTGCATTGGCCTTTCTATACGACCAGTTAAGGGATGCCAGCAGGAAGCACGTGACGAACTTAGCAGGGTGTCTGACGTTGTTTCAGGTTAGTGACTTTATTTGTTGATATTTACTTTGTCTATTTTTGCCATAGATAGTTGATATGAATTCCGTAGTTTGTTTAGTCTAACATATATTGTTTGGCATGAATGTTTGAGTATATGCCTGGATATTTGAGCACGTTGCGACATCAGTGTTTGAGAGGAAGTGGAGCCTTGATTACACGGAGGACATGCCTAGGGCTAGGCGGTGGCTAACTCCTAAGGGTAATATGCCGATGAATCAGAAGAGGATAGCCCTGGACGACGATCATGCAGGCTCTGTGACATGGATGCCATATGATTCAACCGAAAGTATAAGCCTTTTGAGGTAGTGGCTCTCTACAGTGGCTTCATCCGTCATTCATCAATGGTGTACCCTTACCTGCTAGAGCGAGTCTTAAGGCAATTTGGTGGTTTGCAGATCATTCCTCCTCCACCTCCGCCTTAGAGAGCTAGTTGTGAGGAGACTGACAACAAGTTTGCAGTATACTCTACGCATACAGTTGAGGTGCGACACGCAACATTCCCTTCTGAGGCATCTGAAGAGTGTGCGCCATGGTATAGAGCCGTATCACACACTCGCGTGGTGCCTCCAGATTGCAGAGACGACGTTGTTGGTACTTTGACAGTTAGTTTTTGCATATTTTAAATTGCATTTATGTTTTGTAATTTGTAGTAATTCATAACTGATTAGTCTTGATTATTTGTCATTTTTTTAGGACTGTCTTGCTTAGTTGCAAAAATGGGCTGCTGTTTGAGTGGACCTAGATAGCACATGAGCATTGTAGGAGGGTACAGAAGTCTGTGTTGCGTTGCAGAACATGCACTCACTGATACAACAAGCTTTGCATCGGGATGATGAGGAGGGGAGAAGGAGGAGAAGAAGGCAGAATGCGGGGGATGCTTGAGGATTTTAGGGTTTATATTGTATGGACATGGTTTTTTTATGTTAAGTGATAATGATTCTATGGTTTATTGTACAGAAGTCTGGTTTTTTTATTTATTTATGAAAAATGTTTGAGGAGTCTAGAATGTATGATAGTCAGACATGGAAAATTAGGAACAATGAATGATTATTACAAGTATGGCAGGTGTACGCAGTTACAAACTGTGTAGGTACGCAGCTTGTAATTGCGTCTACATCGTAGTTTAAACTGCGACCTCAGATGCAGTACCTGTGCAGTTTGTAACTGCGTCCAACGTTACACATCCGCAGTTTTAAATTGCGACCGAAACAAAAATTTGGTTCTGCGAGGGATATTCACGTATTTTCCGCATTTTTGGGCTGACATGAATAACTATCAGGATGACATCAATAGCAATGCCCTTAAATACTATAAAAAACCATTAATTATTTTGTTCGTGACCGTTGAAATCAGAAATGTTGTGAGTTTTGAAATTAATTATAATTTTAAAACTACTTAATATATCATAATATTTTAAAAAAATATTATATAATAATTACCAGTTCAATTGCGGCCTGACTAATGAAACATAAAGTCATAAACCGGTGACTTGGCCGATTTAATAACCGGTTATATATATATATATATATATATATATATATATATATATATATATATATATATATATATTATTGCTTCTGATTACATGGTTCACCCAATTTTTGGTGTGATTAATGCCAAATTCAAGAATCTAGGTGATTGAAACTTGAACACGAAAGCTAATCATAAACATCCATATTCTCATGGAGTATAACTCCCATTGTGGAAAGTTTTTATCCACAAACTTGTACACGAAATTTTTCTTAAGAAAAATCAAACATGAATCACTTAAATCAACAATATTTTGATAACAACACACATATCTGTTTGAATTAATATTTTCAAAATCTATTTCAAATAGGATTAGTTTTAATAAAGATATACTTAGTATTTTAAGATATACTTACTTTTTAATTTATTTAAAATTTTACTAAGATTATGCATGTAAATTTATTTAAAATTTTAAGATATACCAAACTAAACTTCATTATCTGCTAGCCATTAAGGCCCAGTTATTGTTGACAAACTGATTTACACATAAATCAAATCAATACCAATATGAAAATACAAAGTTAATCCAATCTAGCTGAGACTACTTACATCTCACATCCACACAAATTTACTTTTTATCTCTTTTTTCTTTATCACTTCAAATCATATATGAAATCCATTATTTCTCTTTCTACTCTTCCTATCTACTTTCTCACTTTAGTGTCTCCACTCATTGGGTATCTACCCAACGTTTTCCTTAGCTTTTTTCAGTAGGAGTGAAAATTCACCAGCTAAAACTCATGGACTCAAAATGAAGGTTTTCGGCTGAATCAGATGAGCAAATGGCTGCAACCTCATGCCTCAATTTCTTGGGTCCTGAAACGACAACTCCCACACTTGACCCTTTAAATTCACATAGCAGTTCTGCAAATATGGGAGATCAAAAGTGAGTGTTTTCAATTCATGAATCTCTAAATCATAGTTAAAGAAAATGTAGGTTACTCACTTCTTAGATCTGGTCTTACACCATAATGCACATTGGTAGCTTGAACAAGGGACTGGTATGGAAGGCTCTCCAACTCTCTATCTGCATTGTAAATCATGGAGCCCGGTGACACTGTTGGTGTTGACCCTTCCAAGTTCTGAACCTGTTTGGTTTCTTTAGCATTGTGTTTCTTGTTCCAAAGAACAGCTACACTAGCAACTGTGGCTATGGACACACATATTACTAGCATGTTAAGGAACGACCTCAGAGCAAATGAAAATATTTCATTCGAATTATGATCGATAGGGAAAATGTAGTAACGGGTAATGATCCCAATGATGATAAGGAAAATGATGAAGGAGGATGAGATTATAGCACCAAGCCAGAGCCTGCTGTTTGGACCTAAAATGGCTTGGACAGGTGCATCAGTTGGATTTGGCTTGAACCATATGGTTTCAGGGTGAATTGGGGTTCCTGGTTGAAGCTCTTTATCTCTTGTGATGTAAACCTCAATTTGTAGTTGCAGATTAGAGATGTCAGGTGGGGTGCCAGAAATTGGAAGGATCATTTCTAACATTGATAGAGATGAAGAGTTCTTGAATGCACAAATTAGGAGAACTTTTGGGGTTTTGCATTTGAATGTAGTGCTCTGATATATCAGCTCTCTAATGATGGAGATAAAAGGTGTAATGCCACTTCCTCCACTCACCATCACAAGTGTGTCATGCCTGACATAAAAACAATCAAGTTACTACAAGGGGAATCAAGGAACTTCTTTATAATCAAAAAATAAGAAAACAACCAATTCCACTACAAATTGGTTTTGAAGTATGTGTTGAACACCAAAAGATTCAGACATCATATAGTATATTAGAATTTGAAAGACTAGACTCCACCCAAAAGTTAGTTTAAGAGTTAAGTATTGTTTTCTCGTGTATAAGAGTCAACACTAACCTTAGATAATTGAAAGAAGCAGGTCCATAAGGACCTTCAACAGACACACCAAGGCGATCTATTGAGGAAGTTGAAAGTTGTTGGTAGAGCTTCTTTGTCCAAGTTCCTTCACTTTTGATGACAACACTTAGTTTTTCAGGTTCCAAGTTACTATTAGAAGTGACGGTAAATGGATGCCACTGCATCTTGGATATGCTTGGTACATTTATGAACATCATACTTGTGGGATTATATGTTAACCCTGCCAAAAGCATACCACATTAAAAATGTCTCAAATGAACAAGGTAAAATTATTAAAATGCTATGATAGGCATTTTTAATTACCATGACCCTTAGAGAAGCTGAGTTCTACGGCTTCACATGGCAAAACACGAGCAGAAACCAACCGAACTTGACGGCTTGATTGTAGAAATCTGAGGAAGCGATCAACCATGAAGAGGTAGAAACCAGGGAGCATCATGGAGGCATAGATAATGCCAACGTGAAAGAAGAAGAATGTGATGAAGACAATGTATAAGTGGTGAGTGTAGAAGAAGAGCTCAAAAACTTTTCTCCTAATGCGGGGAATGGTTGTAACCCATAAGAACAAACCAGCAAGCAAAGCTATCTCTCCTGCCAAGTTTGATATCCCAACTTTGTCCCATTTCAGCATCTGCAATGAAACAAAGCCATGAGCTAAATACAATACTATACAAAAATGACATTCATAGGATTAGGATTTGTCCAATAAGAACATATATAGTTATTGTTTGGTTAAGTCCTCCTTTTTCTTGCTAAATCCTTGTTTGATATGATGAAGTGCTTATAGAATTTTTCTCCCTTTATGTAGTTAATCAAATTAGTTTATCTTACAAGTTACAAGTATAGTCGTACCTCCCAAATTCTAATATTATTATAGGGCCCGTTTGTTGGACAGGATAAACAGAGACAGGATATGAGAGTAATCATATCCTAGCCTTTCGCTTGCTTATCTTATTATGTTTCTAGTTCTCGCTCGTGGTAAATTGTTTATTCATACTTTCAGTTCTAAATTCATTTCCCCAGACCCGGCATAAGAGAAGAAAACAAAAGAAAGAGATGCGGATGAAAGTGATCCCCCAATCCTCGCTCGGTACCAAGGGTAGAACTTCATGATTGATTCGGTGTAACCGGTCTTTGATCAATGGGCCCTTACCTATTGAAGGAAAAAGTGCAGTTCAAGCACTTTGCTTTGAATCACAAAAAGATATTCTTAATATTCGGCATTCCCGATCTTCTATCTTTCCTGCAAGCATGGAAATCAAACTGGAATGAGACCTTCCTTTCTGTCGACATTCTTTTCCATTCAATCTCTCTTCCCATCTTGCATCAGTCTCTGACTCACCCTTCCACTGAACCGAGTAATCTTTCCTTAGATTCTTCGGGATCTGACCCACGGTCCTGTGATCCAGTATGTTCTAAACCTCTCTGTCAAACTCTTTTCTGAGGACGGGATGTTGTTTGTTGCGCCAGCAGGATAGGATAACACTATCTTGTCCCTTATCCTATCATGTCCATCATGTGTAAAAGTTATCATGAGGGGGGAGCTAGGATAGAAATTATCCTGACATGATAGGATATCAGTTTTTTGTTTGTTTATTACCATGACCCAAAATTAATTTCAATATTTAAATTTTATATAATTTATAATAATATTAATTAATAAATATAAAATTTTGATTTTAATAAAATATTAATTTTATTACTTATCAATTACAAATTGTTATTATTAAGTTAAATTATTTAATTACGGATAAATTTAATTAAAAAATAAACTTATTTATAAATTGTGAAAATATTGAATTTACTCATATAAAATAATTAAATTTTCATTATCACTTACTACTACTTAGTTAACATTATTTTTCGTTAAATACACAAAATAATTCTTCACCCACAATAAAATAGGCTACTCATATATATATATATATATATATATATATATATATATATTAATTTTTTAATAGTAAATATAGACTAATTTTATATTATCATATAATATTATTTAAAATTATTTCTCTACTTATATAATTATAATTAATAATTTAAATATAAAATATTTTTGAAAGAATAATATCTTTTAATAATTCTTATCATTAATCACTTGCCCCTACTAAGTTAAAACCCATTGGTTACATATATAATAATTTTAATTAAAATAGACTCCCTTCGAAAAAATTAAAATAGCCGAATTAATAAAAATTAATTTTATTTTAGTTAATATTAAAAAATAAGCTATTTATAAAAATGAAAAAAATTTAATTTAATAGAATAATCACTTTTTTAAAAAAAAAAACTATTTAGAAAATTAAATTTTAAAAAATATTATGTATTTTATATTTCAAGGAAAATTTGATACATTTTTCATTGTTTGTATCATATCCTATCAATATCCTGTCCACCCCAAACGCAGGATAGGATAAGAGTCTATCATGTTCTTATCATATCCTGTGCTTATCCAATCATTTATCATATCCTATTCTTATCCTATCCTAACTACCAAACGGGCCCTATATATAATTAGTTTTCACTTTTTTTAAATAATGATTATTTTTAAAGTCCGAGACAAACACTAAGGAATCGAAAAATAATTTCTTAATTTAAAAGAATTTAAAGATCTTTTTTTGAAACAACGTAATATATAAGTTTGACGAGAGCTCAAAAAGATAGCTCAAGTGGTAGGAGAAAGACTCATATTAGTTTGGGATAGATAGGATTAGGGATTAATTCCTAAAAAAAAATTAAATGCTTTTCGATGTATTAAAAAATAAGTTTGATGAGAAATTTGTGTGACAACTAACTTATTAGTATTTGACATCTGTCCAGGATATCAAGATACTGCCGCTAACCATCCATTTGAGTTTTGAGGCTCCTCCCTTAGTCAATGACTTTATTATTAGAGTTGCTCAGTTAGAATCTAAGCTCCAAGTTATCAATTTTATATATAATTGTTTTAAAAAATTATGAATTAATTTTGATTTATTCACACTTCACTTTTTTTCCATCTCAATTTCACCACTTATTTTTTACTTCACCACTTATTTTTTACTCCTACTTTTATCTTCTTTCTTCATCACATCATTTATCATAACTTTTATTTCTCTCTCTTTTATTATTATTATTATTTTCAAATATTTATCTGACTTTAATACACGTGTAAAAGAAGCATGAAGAAAACATTTTATTAAGATCCACTTTGTTATCAAGTTCATGGTCAAAGTTGCAAGATTTTTTAAAAGGTTGTTTAAATGATTCTAGACGAAGTTTAGGTTAAATCACTTTAGTCATAAGTGGACCAATAATATTTAAGATAAGTGGATTATAAATTTTATAATTATTTATCTTAAATATTGGTCCACCTATGATATGATTTAACCCAAATTTCTTTTCAGAGTCATTTAGTCAAAAAAAAATTTACATAAGAGGGAGAAATTTGGATGGAGTATCCAAATTGAAGTCGAGACTCCACAAGTGATATAAGACAATTCTATTCTATTATATTTTCTAGGTATATAATTTATTGTATTAAAAATAGCTAGATTATAGGAAAGCATAAATATTTATGAAGCTAATTTTAACACTTACTAAAACAAGTTTAAACATAAGCTCTTTCACAATTTATGTTGCAACATAAGTTAAAATAAACTCTAGCGATCAGACCTAAATTATTAAAAACACCACACATATATACGTGTGATGTTTAGGTAAGGGCTTGATTAACCTGAGAACTTTGGGAGGTGACTGCCCAATAGACAATGTAACAAATGCCGTGAGATGTGAAGAGTGTCATCACGATGTTTCCGAACCAAATATGATACTTAATGCAGCTCTCTGAGGTGAGCCCAAGCAGTGGAAGCACCGTCGA
Organism: Acmispon strigosus; assembly: GCA_030819835.1. Classification (NCBI taxonomy): domain Eukaryota; kingdom Viridiplantae; phylum Streptophyta; class Magnoliopsida; order Fabales; family Fabaceae; genus Acmispon; species Acmispon strigosus. Next base: position 55,164,617 of record JAUAMA010000004.1, on the reverse strand, counting down.
CCCACGAGCCACCGGGAAAAAAAGGAATGCCAAGCATATATTCCCAACCAGCGCCAACCTCACTCCTGCACTATCTAGTTTATCTTCCCATCTGCCACAATTAATCGACGCTATTATTTACAATATGTTCTTTACGTGTTAGACAGAGTGTATGGACTAAAAATGTTAAATGAAAAAGTAAAATTAAGTACAGTGTCTCGCCAGCTGCTGCAGCTGATTTCTGAGTGATTTGCGCAAAGTCAGTGTGTAAATAAGAGGCAAAGGCCCAAACCAGGAGTGCAATGAACATGAGCAAGAATGCTAGCTCTGTGCTAGAAACGATGCCAAGAGGGCCTTTTACAACCACCGGACGCTTCCATATGGTTGATTCAGGGCCATTCGTGCTGCTGCTGATCATGGTGCATGCAAAAACAATTAACATGTAGCAAAAACAGAGATAACTATATATATTATGGGGAAATTAAAAAATGGCACCTTCCCATGTGGGACTCATTTGCTTTTTTGGCTATGTGAAGGTAGACACACCCCAAAGCGGCTATGAACAAGACTGGGAAAGTGAACGTTAGGATTCTTGAACCTACAATGATAATTAATTAAGAAGATCATATTCATATTAATTAAATAAAGGGATTAATGCAAGCAATATGCAAAACTACTGAAATTTATGATCATATATATTGAATAAGAAGAGACCCTGTATTCCAAAATATGTAGAATTGGTCTTTGCTTGAATATGAAGAAGCCAATTTAATTTGTAAGTATTTGTGGGCATGACTATCCACAGGAGAATCCAACCCAGAAACACTGCCAGTGCCAGTAACCTTATTGCAAATTGGACCCTGCCATATTTTTCTTGAGCAGGTGATGACCTTTTCATTATTTGTTGAGGCATCTTTTTCTTTCTTTTAAGGAAAAAGTCTAGTGTAATATATGTAGCAAATTAGTTCCGAGAAATGAAGAGGCTCTGGTGGAGACAATCTGAGTCGAAACGAACGTATTTATAGTCATGAGTTTCTGTAGGACAAGTGGGCAACTAGCCAATTTCCAATATTTTGTAAAAAGTATTTTGTTATTAGTATAAAAGTTAACAATAAAGATGGGTGTATACCCAATACCACTAGAAAATAAAAAGAGAATAGAGAGAAAAATATAAGTGTCTCGAAATATTTGCACTATGTAGGTGTTCAAGCAACATTATTGCTCAAAAGTTAAATCAAATTAAATTCTAGTTTCAACTTTACAAAAAATAAAGTTCAATCATCTGCCATTATTATTTATTACTATTAGAATACTTATTCAATTAAAATATCAATTTTTTAGAGAAAGAATTTTTTTTTTCAAAATGAGTTAAAATATTATTATCAATTAAACTAATTTAGTCATTATATGTAGCTTGATGGTGATTCATCTTATTTTTTAATCATGAGGTCAAAGATTTGATCACGGCCTATGAAAATATAACACATTTTATAGTCAACCTTTAAGCATGCAGTGTGTTCACAACAAGAGGTTAGTCACTGTTGTTTAGTGGTAGGACTCAACAAGAAACTAATTTCTTACACAACAGCAAAAGCCAATTCGCACTAAATTTCTTTAAAATATTTTTATATTTGATAAGAATATTCGTAGATTCCACTTTGGTTAAATTCGTAGATTCTACAATAAACTAATAAATACTTATTACTAGATATAGAAATGATTAGACTGAAACAATAGCAGATATTGAGAAAGATACAAAAAAGCATGGTTCATGTCCCTCTGTAACCTACAGTGTTTAGAATGTAGAAATTAATATTAATATTCTTTTTGCATCTGATTACGTGGCTCATATATATGGGTCGCAGAGAGTTGACATGACTTTAGATAAAGTCAACCTTTTGTTTGTTGTGATTAATGCCAAATCCAAGAATCAAAGTGGTTGAAGCTAAAGGCCGCGCACTGCATGGAAGCACAACTTGTGGACTTTTTATAAATAATGTAAAAATAATTTTTTTTTCATCGAAATGAAATACATTAGAAAATATTTGTTAAAATAAAATAGTTTATGGAATCCGTCTTATTTTAAGCGTGTTTGAACTAGTCTAAATTAAAGCATGTTCAAACACGTCTCAACTCAATTTAGGCGTGTCTCACTCCTTGTCTCTTTCGTTTTCTTTCTCTCTTTGCTCACGTTCTTTCTTCCTTCTTCCTCTCTCTCGCCGTTTTCTTTCTTTCTTCTTCTCCTCTTCTTCCGTTTTCATTCTTCTTCTTCTTCTTCTTCTTCTTCTGTTTCTTCTTCTGTTTTCTTTTCTTTCTTCCTTCTCCCTCTTGTCGTCTTTTTTCTTCTTCTTCCTCTCTCTTGTCGTCTTCTTTCTTCTTCTTCTTCTTCTTCTTCTTCCTCCTTTGTTTTGGAAAATGCGACGCAGTTGCCGTCGCCTTCTCCCTCCGTTTACCGCCAAACTAGTGGACCAATGGAGAAAACACCACTGCCATTGAAATCCTCGTGATGTCCGCATCAAAACCTATAAAGTAATGAGTGTTGTTATATGGTACGAATGGATTGTCAACGAAACCCACGAATTAATCAAATATTGATGAGTTAAATATGTAAAATGTAATAAAGCTAAATCAAGAATATTGGTAGAGATTCAGTTCGTCGCTTTCATTAGAAAAAAATTCGCGCCATGAATCATTATCCCAAAAGAAATTTAATGATCAGCCGCTGTCGACAGTCGCCGCCGCCGCCTTCATGGCTGTTTTCCGGCCAACCCTTTTGGCTTATGAGAAAACGGGTTGCATGATGATGATCCTCGTGATGTCCGCATCAAAACCCCCAAATAAATTTGATGATCGGCCGTCGTCGACTGCCCCCGCCTTCATGGCTGTTTTCCGTTTGTTTCTGTCTTTGTTCGTGTCTGATTCCCCTCCGAGGTTTTGCCCCAAGTCTTGTTTTTTCTTTAAATTATGATTTGATTAACTGGGTAAAGGAAGAAGAAGAAAGAAAAATGAAGAGATAGAGAGAGTGAAACACGCCTAAACTGAGACGTGTTTGAACACGCCTCAATTTAGACTAGTTCAAACACACTTAAAATAAGACTGGTTTCACAAATTACTCCATTTCAAATATTTTCAAATGTACCTTATTTTAACAAAAAAAAATTCTTTTTACATTATTTAAAAAAAAGTCCAACTTATAACTTGTGACAACTGACAACCCCTCTTCCTTTCTTCACCACCCAACATACGCGCACACACACATGTCTATTTGAAAAAACATTTTCAAAATTCATTTTAGCATCATCTATAAAAAGAGTGATTATAAAGTTACATAATTAATCATGGAATTAGTAACTAGGCACTGATATTCTGTATTTATAGTTACCTTTTCTTTCTGGTTTACTTATTTACTGTTACCTTCAAAATAGTGAGCCAAAAATGAGTAAAAGAGATTATCTAATAGCTCAAAACTTATCTTGGATAACTATAACTAATAACACCTATCCAAATATTATTGGACCACATAATATTCGAATAATTTTATCAAATATTTACCTTTCTTAATTTAGAGGAAGCCGTGGTAAAATTGGATTCATAACTACTTTTCTTGTAATATATGAGGAAACTATACTTCATTATCATAGCAACTAGCAAGCATGCTCGAGACCGTTTTTTGTATGGTCAAGACTTATGCCCTCTTTTTTTGGTCAAAAGACTCGTGCTTACCTGAGGTTGCGTGTGGGCTGGTGCTGAAGAATGGGGAAAAAAAATTATAAATAGGTTTACTATATCTAATGCATCATTTTAATGTGAATAGTTTTATTGGAAGAAGGTGTAGAAAACCATCCAAACATGTTCACGAACCACATGACATGTTTTGTACGTTCATGAAAAATAGGATTAGCATCAATGTGTATGCCACTTTGGTTATCACAATAAAGCACAACTTGTCTAGAAGAAGGAGATCTTATATCCGTGAGCAAATAAGTGAACCATTGGAGCTCACAAGTTGTGGAAGTTTTTTCTTAATGGTTTAATGCTTATTTATTTATTTATTGATCGATTCATATACTGATTTGTTTATTAGTTGATTCACTACAAGATCACAACTCGTTTAGATATAAGGTTAGTGTTGGCATCGATATTTAGCACTAGTCTAGTTGTTGCTAGCAAGACACAAAAGTAAGAATATAGGTTTTATAGGTTTAAATCTTTGTGTCAGTCATATGGGTATGTTTTTTGTTTTTTAGTTAAGTCCATATACGTGATTTTAGTTGAGGCTACATATCGGTGGCATGACCGACGCGGATATAGAATGTTAAAGGCCCAAGACCTCCCGTCCAAGATTAATATTGGTCTAATAGGCGCTAAATTTAAATATAACGCTTATTTGCATTTTTTGTCCCTTTAGTTTAGACTATGTTTACAGCCTTGGAGTTGTTCCATTACAAATTCTGGTAGAGGTACCCTAATGAGAAGTACCTTAATAATGCACATTATATTGTGATAGCATGGTGTATTAAAAGAATTCATGCGAGAATCTCACTAAAAAACGATGATGGAGGACCCAGCGTGTCTTAGGTTGAGTGGTGGGCACAAAAGCCAATACACTTCTATCCAAAACCTAAACTTTGTTCTTCTTGCTAAAATTGATTTTGAAATCTAAATTGGTTTGTAAAAGCAAAACCAAAGTACCAAGCACACTATCAGCAGAAAAGGAAGTCTTACAAAAATAAAGGGAATTATGTTTCTATCTTATTTGTCTTAAAACAACAACACAAGCATAAATATGTTCATGAATTGAATGTTAGGTTCAAAAATCAGTTCAAAAATCAATTTGCAGGCATATTCTTGACAAATTGACAAAAAAGAATGAAGTTGGTCATAAGTACAAAAGAATGTAGACATGTTAATGAGACTGCTGGCAAGCAGCCTATAGTAGTTTATATTTATTCATAATCAATGGCAAAATGAAGAGAAGAACGATTTGTGGGGCTTTCTAGTTTGTAGTCTTAATTAATTTGGCAAAGTACAGGTCAAAATACATCTTCTGGTGAAGGAACCATGGCAGGGCCTTTGAAGAGCCTTTGATACTGTCAGCACTGGCCTCTTAACCCTGCAACAAGGTTTTCTCCTCCTAGCAATGATCCTTTTCACATAACCAACCTTATTAACATGTCCAACTCTGTCTCTACCCAGATAAGTGATCAAGTCCAAACCCACCGACACACACCACAAATATCTCCGTCCAAATGTGAAACAAACCAAATCTCCTGTAAACTGATTAATGTCTTGTGCAAAAGTAGTTTTTAGCTAAAGAATATATACAAGTGAGAAAAACAGATTTAAGATTCTTGTAGGCACATGAAATTGTCATTTTCCTAATCAAGTCATTTTATCAACTAGTCCCATTACTTTTCTGGTATAAATATTACGAGAGGATAGAAAATAAAAGAGCTCATATATTCATATGGCATCATTTGTTAACTTGAAGGAATTGTGTTTCAATCTTCTAAATTCATATCTGCAATAACTTCATAGGAATTATATGACAGTGCTGACCTGAATGAATGTAGGACAGGTCTCCAACCATTCCACCTTGAACGTACATGAGCAATAGCATCTGCAACTCCAAAAGCACCACTAATTGCGCATATACCAATGAAAGTTCCAACCACCAACCACCTAAATCTGCAAGCTCGACCGCAGCCGCTGCTGCCTGGTGCTCGCCCCTGCTCCGTTCGCCGCCGCCAACCTCCCGATGATGCCGGACGACGACTCGCAGAGATGCGTGAGCTCGCTCCAGGACTCCACGACGCCGTTTTGTGGTTCTGCCGACGCTACTCCTACTGCTGCTGTTTGGCAATGGCATAGCAGGGGAAGAAGCACCATATGGGAGAATTCAGTGAAGGATGATTTATCATCTTCCCAAGAGAGAAGAACTAACAACATGATTAGATGAAGAAGAAGGCAAAGAGGGTGTGTCAGAACAAGAAGAAGAATGAGATAGGATCGAATCCGAGATGGAGAATGGAGAACGGAGAACGAAAAGAAAAAGAGATAGAGCGGTGTGGCCCTGCTAGCTAGGATTTCTGAATAGTTTATGTTTTGTTCATATTGTTTTTATTTTTTTACTAATTACCTGCAAATGTAAATCCCCAAAACGTACACAGGTCGCAACAAAAGTCCGCAGCTAATAAATCGTAGCCAATTCCAAGCTAATTTGCTTATTCCATAGCAAATTTTCGAAGCTAAATTTCGTAAAAAATTAAAATTAATAGTAGGGGATTAAAATCATCTATAATCAAAACTTGGACAAAAAGCGCAATTAAGGTTCGCTCACACTCACTCTGTCTTCGTCTCCCGCTCCATTGACCCCCTCTTCTCCCTTCATCCTCCCAAATTCACCCCGTATTTCAGCTCTGCTCGCATTGCTAGGATCTCTTTCGTTCATTCACCGTCGTACTCCCATCTGCTACTCAGTGCCCCTCCGTCTTCCGTTCAGGTATCAACAACATTTCTCTCTTCATACTCCACCCTTGCTTGTACTATGTTGAATGTTGTGTTTGATTTTTTGAAATTCATGTGTTTAACTTGAACTTTCATAGATAAAATATCGATACTATGCTTGGGATTGGCCTGGTTAATTGGATGAGATTAGATATAGCGTTTTTAATTTGTTGGATATGTGTGCCATTACAGGTTTTGGTGCATCAGAGGGGGTAGCCATAGGTTCCCATACCCTGGTTGAGACATAGTGTAGGTTTGAAAAATCTTTCTACAATTGATTCTGAAGCCAAAATCAATTATGGGGAGAAGCCCCTGTGAGTAGCTCCTTGGTATCAGAATTGATTTTGATGATAGAGAAGTTGATCCAAACATGCTAATAGTCTTGACCCTTGCTGGAGCAATCTTAGCAAGTCTAAATTTAGAGAGCTTTGGGTTGAAATTCTCATCTAAAAGTATATAAATATTAGATGACTTAAAATTACAGAATATCGCTGGTGGGTCTGCACTGTCATGCAGATATTCAAGTCCTCTAGCTCTAGCTGCTCCCTCAGCAATTTTCATCCTTGTATGCAATCCAAAGGTTCCTTATCTTTACCCAAGTCTGTCATAAATTAATTTATATAGATGCTTATTGCAATTTGCAAGATATATAGATGTGTTTCAAGTAACATTTAGAATGTTTTTTATTTGACTGCACCGCATACCTGGCAGATAAACTTTCCTCCCCTTGGCCATGAGTTCATAAAAATAGAACCATTTGATCTACACTGCACAATAACCAACAAGCCTGACAAGGTTTGAGTGGATGCTTAACTTCAAAACCTCTACGTGAAATTCATGTGCTCCTTGAGCACCTTGCCTGTTCAGTTGCTTAACAGCTACAGTCTGAACACCAAACATTTAACATGAGACTTTTTTCACAACATGTCAACAGTTAAACATATTAGATAATGAGAGAGAGAGAGAGACAAAGGGAGAGATACTTGATCAATACTCTATATATCCTGTGTAGACATTCCCGAATCCACCTTCTCCCCCACCAGGCAATTCGGACTGAAGTTGTTATACAACTAGGTAACAAAAATATATAACAGAGAACAAAATTTGTAATATGAAACTAAAATCCATTAATTCTTCAGAATTGGCAAATGCCATCATATGAATACTATAGATGGAAGAAATGACAGAAAATATCCCGCAGCTCCAGAGCTGTGAGCGCAAGCCTTGGCTGAAATATTCCTTTAAAGCTGCCCAGCTGCCTGCAACTTCACAAGCCTTTAGACGCACAAATGTGTAAATTTAAGCTTTTTTTCTTCAGACACAACTTTAACATATTATGTCTTGGGTGTTTCGACACAACTTCAAAGCTCTGTTGCTTGGGTCTTCATATGCAAAACTTGGGCATAACCTGTAAACTTCAACATTTGTCTTTATACTTCAAAAACATTTTTAGATCTTTGTCTTCATCAAAACACTTTGGGGTTCAAACAGACTTTACATGCTCAACATAAGAAGTTTCTATGTGATTTTAAGCATTACTTATAGGAGGAACATTGTTTATTTAGAGTGTGTGGGGTTAAGGTGGTCAGGCGTTGTGTTCTAAGAGTGGAATCCAAGATATTTTAAAATGTTGCTATTTTAGAGAGGAGAGGTCATCTTGTCCCCAATAGGACAACTCATAAAGTATTGCAATGTGGCTTTTATTGGCCTAAGTAATTAAGGATGCAAATAACTTTGTCAGGGCTTGTGATAGATGCTACAGGAGAGGTAATAATCCTAGAAAGGATGATGTGCCCTTAACAAATATTGCGGTTTCTGAATTATTTGATATTTAGGGTATGGATTTATGAGACAACTTCCTAAGTCTTTAAATAACTCCTACATACTGGTTGATGTAGATTATGTTTTAAAATGGTTGATGTATTAGCTCTACCTACCAATGGTACTAGAGGACTAGTCAAGTTTTTAAAAGACAAATATGTGTACTCCTAGAGCAATCATTAGTAATGGTGGCACTCACTTTTTTAATCAACAATTTGAAAATCTTGTGTCTAATAGGGAGTTGAAAAGGATCCTTGAGAAAATTGTTAACAAATCTAGAAAAATTGGTCTCTGAAACTTATTAATGCAATATGGGCCTAAAGAAGAGCTTATAAGCCTCTAGTTGGAATGTCACACCCTTTAGTAAAGTTTGATACTTAAAGAGTTAGAATATTAAGCTTTTAAGGCTATGAAGTTTCTTAACTTCGACATGAAGCTTGTATGTGAGAAAAGATGTTCAATAAGATGGATGAGTTCCGTCTAAAGGCTTATGAGAATGCCAAGATGTACAAGGAACACACCAAGCAGTTGCTTGCATGATAAGCACATCCAAAAGCAGGAGTTTGTACAAGTGATAGAGTTTTGATTTAAAACCCATGTCTTCATTTGTTTCTAGGGAAGCTTTTAAGTTAAGGCGCAGTGGACCATTTGAACTTTGAAGAGACCGAAGTCTTTCCATATAGAGTACTGGAGGTTATAAAAGATGGAAAAGGGACTTCAAGATCTCAATGATAAGAGAATTCCGCATTATATGAAAAATGAGTAGCCTCATAGGACTACAATCTGCTCTTGGAATGAATTATTCGATCAAGGATACTATATAACATGTTGTCCAGACTAAAATAACACCATAAGACTAATATGTTATCTAATATTTATATGGGTTAGTGTCCAACAGAGATACCATACAATAATTGAAGACTTTATTTAGAGTAATAGCTTTCACTTCTCCATAGTTAAAAGCTTACACTGATTGGTGCAAAAGTCACAAATCTGACATAACATTGAACCAAAGTATAACAACATACTTATCATATAATACACATTTTTATTTTTGGCACAAAATATTTAGTTAAAACCCCTAAAGCTTTGGAGCCCAGTTGTCAAAATAAATTCATGATATCATTTTTGTTTTTCTGATTTTTCTCGACACAACTCAATCTCATTTGTCATATTTCATATGTCATTCCAACCTTGAGAAGTCTGTTGCGTGGGATTGCCATAATTTTTTCCCCCTGTCTGAAGTTCTTCCGCAAGAAGCTATAAGCATAGTTGACAACTATCTTATTCAAGATGGAGGATTTTGGATGAGCCACTACCTCTGCTTCCCCTAGCATATACACTACACCCTTCTCCATTGCTTTCTCTATAAATTTTATTTCCTCTTCAGCTCCCTGGATAGGTGGGGCAGAGAAAGTGGATGACTTGTTCATACTCACACCCAATGATTGAATAGAACCTGATGAGACTCTAGGACCTTGAGTTGGGATTATTCTTGGGGAAGAACTAGATTTCCCTTCTTTAGCTGACAGATTGGAACCTTGTGGGGTGGTTTCCATTGCTATCTGACTCTCATTGGTTATAGGTGCTTGTAAATCAGTTGTTGTTCCCTCATGTTCCTCAAGCATGAAGTTTTCTTCTTGAATGAACCTCTTGAGGTTTTCTATCAACTGTGACTCAAACTCCACAGTGTCCTCAAGCACATCATTGTAACCATGCCTCACAACACAGCGGAAAACACGATAATCCCTTGGCTCCACCTGCCGAAACAGGAACCTCTCCTCTGAGGCAACTCTGCTAACGGGAATTGTCTTCATGGAAACAAACACAACAACTGAATGGATTGATGGTACACTAGATATTAAGTGTGGGAATATTGGGGGAATGCCTTGTACAAGCTCAGAATACAAAAGTCCTATTCCGGGGACTCTTCCCACGTCTGTGTTGGTGGCAAGTTCCCTCAAATAATCACTAGAAACCTTGTTTTCTAGCTCAAACAAGTACCTCTGTTTGTGCACATAGTGCCAGATTCCCATCACTGATGTTAAGAAGATAGCTGATAGGATTGGAAGATAGCCACCTCCTGTGAACTTGGTTAGCTGAGATGAGAGATAAATAAGCTCAGTGCAACCAAATACTAGAAAGAACAGAGCCACCAGCCATAGGTTCTTCTTCCATATAATAATCATTATAAGCGAAACCAGAGTCGTTGTGATCGTCATATCACCAATAACCGCAATTCCTGCATCCAACATAGATTAATTGCACTTGGTCACTTTTCTTGCTTAATTAAAAAAAGTGCTCAATTAGAACTTTATTGCTCGCATATAGGTTCTCAATTTGAACTAGGGTATTTTTAAAAGAGTTTATTTGAGCTTATCTTATAGCATGAACATTTAAGCAGGTGTTTGGTTAAGATAAGATCTTGTGAGCTTGTTTTGATAAGCTATTCGGATTAGCTCATACATATGCGTTTTATAACTATTTATAAACTCTTTGAGCTTAATAAATAAGCTTATGAATAAGTGCTTAAATAAGTTGTTTACTCAATAAGTTCTTAAATAAGGTGTTTACCATATGCATGGCTAATCTTCTCTGTGGTCTTGAAGGCAGCACAGATCGCAATACATGCAATCATGAACATGTAGTTGATCTCAGGAATATACACTTGACCATGGTGTTTGGCTGAAGTATGCACAACCTTAACTCTTGGGAAACAACCTAGACTTAGGGCCTGGGATATAATAGAAAATGCTCCTGAAATCATTGCCTGGCTGGCTATGATGGCAGCACCAACAGCCACAACAAATGTTGGCCAATATATGGCATCTGCATGTTATTCACAATAATGAAAGAAAAAAAAACAATTGATTAGCTTATCCTTACTAATAATGGTGATTAAATGAACTTCTCCTTGCTGTTTAAAATTAATCAACTTACGCGGTATGCTGTCATAGAAAGTGTTCGCCACTTTCTCTGGGTACTTTCTTAGAAATGCTGCTTGTCCAACATAGGCAGCCAATATTGCAGGACATGTAATGAAAGAAAAGCTAATCTGCAACATATATTATAATGTAATGTATGATGTTAATATCATTTCAATTGCAACTAAAAAAATTAAATTGGCAGTTCTAAAAAAATAGTTTTTCAAAATTTGTACAGTAATTGGTCGCTAGTTCTGTAGTAAACACAATTACATGTGCAACAGTGCAAGAAGTTTGAATTGTGATTAGATTGGATTGATTTGAATTATTAGATTTAATTTGATGAACACCCCTGAGATCTAATGTGCAAGATGATATGCGACAAATTAATATTATTTTTTAGCATGCATGTGCCTTAAACAAAAAGCGTGTATATGTTGTGTATTACAAGTATACACATTTTTTTACTTACTTGAATAGCTCGTACATTGAAGTGACCCAAATCAGCAAACATGGCCTCAGATCCTAGGATTATTATGTGTATCTTAGTTAGAAACTTAGAACTAAAGAATGATACTATGACTTGAGAAGATTTAAAATGAAAGTGTACATGATACTCACCAGTGATGCATAGAAAGACTCCACCAAGTGATAGCCATCCTTTCTTACCATTACGTTTGAAGTAATCAAATATATATTTTGGATTAAAGGCACGTAACACTCCAACATCATATTTGAATAAATTGTAAAGACCAATGCCACCAATGAAAAAAAACCAGATCATGATTATTGGAGCAAATGTGACTCCCACTTTATCGGTGCCGAATCGTTGCACAGAAAATAGGACGATCAAGATTGCTATAGTTATACCCACAACAACGTCTGAAAAATGAAAAAATAAAGTTGAAAAATATTAGTGGTGATAATGAGTTTGAATTATTTGCAAAAGGTAATAAATTTAAATCTCATTGCTATTATTGTAAAATGAAAATTCTTACTATTAGCAAACTTAATAAACATTGATTACGCACCTTGACCTAATGAAGTACTGATCCCGCTTACCGCAGAAAGAACTGCATATACAAAAACAGTGTTAACTCCAAGCGTGCAATTCCAATCCAGAATCATCTCATAATCATATATTAACGTAATATATTGTATAATACTGTAGTACAATACTATAATTATATAATATATTGTATTAAAATATATCATATTGTGTTATAACTTTAAAGTAGCATTATCTATTATAATCATATGTTATATTATGATTTAATAAATATTTTATTATATTAGCATTTATTATATCATATATGATATCATAACATATTACATGTATTAAATTAAATCAAAAATTATATTTTGTTAAAATAAAATCTGATTAATAATATTTAAAAAAGTAATTTGTTTGATAATATTACTTTAGTGTTGTTAGAATAAATAAATATAAACAATATAGATGCTTAAAGTTTTTAGTTTATAAATTTTAGAACTCATCAATTGTTTAACAGAAAATTATTTTAATGATAATTTGTGTCGCATTAATTTTTACATTCATTACTATTTTTTCTTTATGTTTTAATTTTAAATTAAACTAAAAATAATGATAAAATAATATAGCTATTTGAAATTAAATTTATCTTTTAAATTTTTTTCAAATTACAAAAACTTGTCTTTGCAATAATTTCTGCGAGCCATTTTTTTTACATTCATTTCTACTTTTTATTTCTCTTTAAATTGAAAAATTAAACTAACAATTATCCCTTACATTAAATGGGTATTTTTGTCAAATAGAAAAGTTAAAATGAAATTATTTTCTAAATAATATTACTAATTTTTTGATGTTTGAAACTTAAAAAAATTATATTGCCCGTGATCGGGCACAACTGACAACGCTGCCTAGTTGAAAAATATAAATCCGTGTGAAGCTACTATTCAAATTCACGTGGTGGATTCTCATTATTATTCCAATATTCCTGCTTTACGTCATTTTTTTGAATCATATTTTGTCTTCTACTGCATCTGCTTGTTACCGATTTCTCTTTTGCTAGTCATTTAAATTATGAATCAATTACCGCTAATAACGAATAATTGCATATAGAATAACTCACCAGAAATTGATGGAGTGAGAATCCCATCTCCTATGACCATGGAAGTTCCCATTATAGCTAGAAGTATAAGCAGTATTTTTGCAAAATAACTTTTCTCAAGCATTTGCTTCACTTTCTGTGCTCGTTTCACTTTGCTAGATGGTGTTTCTAGTCCATAATTAGAAATATCCATGTCTTCTGGTTGTTGATTTGGAATCAGACTCACCTTTACATGCCTACATATCAATGAATACAATGCAAACGCTCCACCTATACAAATACACAAAGTAGTAATTATTACTATTATTGTGCATGTTAGAACCTGTAAAAATAAAGATACAAATTCAATCCCTATGAAAATTACTTGTTAAGAAAGATTGTCACAATTCACAGATAGAACGAGATTATCCATTAAAAAAAATTGTTATGGAAGTCTCTGTCTACATGTATTTAAATTTCAGCCACTAGCTAGCATTTTTTTTAATATTATTTTGCAAATATACCCACACCAAATAACAACTAGAAATGCATACTTTTAATTAAGTTTTAAACATTAAATATAAGAGTACAAAAAGGAGTAGTATACATAGACCAGAGATATATAGAGATAAGTCCTCCCACCTAGGAAGAGTTTATTATTGTTCAATGTATCAATACGATCATTCACAAACATACAAAAAATAGTTCCTGCATTTACTGATAGATAATAACATGACCATAATAAATTAATGCATTTGATTGAACCAAGAATGGATCTTGCTGATTTTTTTTGTCTTTACTAGAAAAATGTTACTCTATTATTCAATGGCGGTTGGGGGGGGAAATTTGACACCAAAACCAACACCAATTGCCAAAGCAGGAAATTCTAGATCGTGCACGTACCGTTGCCATTGTCATTAGCCCATAACACGACGAACACATACTTGAGCATGGGTATGAGCACAATGGTGTAGATGATGAGAGAAAGAACTCCAAGAATGTCATCAGTGTCCTCTATTTTGTCGGTGAAGGTGCTCGCATACACGTATAGTGGAGATGTACCAATATCACCGTACACAATCCCTATGCTTTGAAATGCTAGTCCCAACGTGGTTCTCCAACCCATCTGCATGTGTCGTCATCAAATAATATTATGCTCCTTATGTGTTAAAATTAATTTGCGGAAAAAATGACTTTTCTTAGTCTAAGTAATTACGTACCTTGGAAGAGTGGTTTGCGGACATAGAAACTCTTCCAGCTTCCAAGTTGAGAGAGTCTACACGGCGTAGCTTTGCCCATGACACCTTCCGATCTTTGAGCTTCAGGTTCTTCTCCGTCGTCGTCGTCTCTTTTATCTCTTCCTCTGTGCCCAACTGATCTGCGTCTCCAGACATCTTCTTCTTCTTCAGTACTTAATTGAACTGAGAGATTGATTGGTTGTTGTGAGTTGTGACTGGAGATGTTGAAATTGTATATTGCATTGATTTTTATAACCTCAGATACCACTCACATTCATTTCTACGTATTATTTTATCATCAATAATTGTGCTATTTTATTTTAGTTGTAAAAATAAATCGCGCCAGCGCCACCCTCAAAAAGTCTCAAGTTTCAAGTTGACTTTTATTAATTTGTTACGTCTTGTGAGGACACTGGATCAGTTTACTTGTATATTCAATCACGGAAAGTATATGAATATTCATTGTTCAATTGATTATATGTACTTTGCTACCTACCTAACAAAAAAACTTGTTCAGTTATAAGGTGAAATGAGATTAATCTCTGTACTAGTAAATTGCTATTCAGGTGTAAACAAAAAAGTTAAATCATTACTTTGCAACAGACTTATTTGCTGTTCAAGTATATGAATATTCATTGTTCAATTAATTAATATGTACTTTGTTACCTACCTAACAAATAACTTGTTCCATTTCAAGTTATTAGGTGAAATGGGATTAATCTCTGTATACAACTTGTTCACGCTATATACTACTAGACTAGTAGTAGTTGCTTATTACTAGTTTTTTCAATTTAAATAATTATTATCTTATTTTCAGTATATCCCGTCCCCCGAATTAGTGACACTGATTTTTTTTTAAATATAGGAAAAGGCTAAAGAGTTTACTAAATAAGGAAAACTCTCCCAACAATATTTTTTTATATACATAAATAAATCATAATATCAACCTCAAAATGAGTTTAAAAAAAAAAAAACTCAAAATGACATTCTTGAATCACTCTAGTTACGTCACTCCTCTTATCCTTAAATATTCCAATCTTTATCAAAATATTAAGAATGGAGGTAATAATTTGCATTTTAATATTTTTTTTAAAGGAAAAGAAACAAATAAAGAACATAAAGCAACAAACAAAGCGTAAGCTAAACTAACGGCATATCAAAATTCAAATGATCATACATCTCAAAAGGAGCCGACAAGGAACCATCCGGGTCCATTTTGCATTTTCATATAGGTTAATTATGTTTTACTCCTTGTAAAATAAGGATAAAATGGAATTGGTCATTTTAAAAATATTTTATAGCTTTTAGTCTTTATCAATAATAAAATAGGCAAAGTTAATTCTTGCAGTGCATTTTTAGTTTGTTGAAGGAGGAGGAGGATGAGGATCTATGTACTAGGATGCTCGTTGTTGTGGATTTATGGATGTTGTGCACCAATGGGCCATGCGCGCGCCTATATATTGTTCATGAGGGCTTTATATATTTTGTCGTTATCTTATACAAGTGACCCCACTTGATAATATAGTGGATTCTATCAAATATATGTTGCACTTCGTATACTACTCATAAGAAATATGGAAATCATTAAAATCTCGTAAGTTTATACTCTTAAAAATGCAACACTCTACCGTCTACACTATAGGAAGAGAAAATTATAAAAGTTAAAAGTTCTAGTGAAGTTAACAAGAAACTTGTTATCATCCATGTGAACCTGTTCCATGGGATCTCTAATGACGGAGATTGGGTTACAATGATCACTACTTTCAAACTAGCTTAATCCTGATTCCTCTTGATGTATCATAAATCATTTTTCTACCAAAGGGTTTAGTCAGAGTTGACCAAATTTACCTCAACTTTCACATAATTAATAGTGTTTTGGACGACTCAAAACATATTAAGGCCCAATATTATCCTAGACTCCTACTCTCAACTACCTCTAAATATTTTCAGCAACAACATCTTGGTTAGAGCTTCTTTAGCGCACGGTGGAGTTGGTGATCTCTTCACCGGTTCATTCCTCACGCACCGGTCAATTTTGACATCAATTGGGGGTGTCATAGTCTTGATGACTTCCACTCTTTTAAGGCCCCGAATGTGAACTGTTACTTTTTGGGTCTGGCCAGAGAATTCATACATTTGCTTCGTTTCTTCTTCCTCAACAATGCAGCGCTAGTTCATGATTCTCTTGTGGCGCTCCTTGGTAGCTTTGACTTAGCATTCCGCTGCTTCAACATCATAGATAATGGCACACCTAGGGCACATTCGGAGCTTGGTTTCATGCTTCTTTATGGCTATGAAATCAGAAGTCTATTCCTTTTTACATGGAAAGAGATCCAAAGTGTCCAAATCAAATTCCGCATCTTTTGGGATCTGCTCTAGCACACGGTCAATGTTGATGGTTCCCACCATGACCACGATGTCTTCGGAGGGTTTTTGATCAACAATGTCAAGGTAGTTGGTCGTCATTGTCGATTTTGACTTGGCATCAATCTGGTCCTCACCGAATGGTTTTGAGTTGATCTTCATTTCTGGTCGAGCAAACTTCAGGCGTCCTTCGCAAGGTGCCTTTTGAACGAGATCCCTGAAATGATAAGAATTTTTAGTGGAATGGAGTCAATAGAATTATGAAACTTACAAATTTTTTTGGGTGTTTCTTCAAGGCCGAGCATTCTATGCCCTACGGCCAAACACATCTATTTTTCTCTGAGGAGTGGGTCGAAAACCTGATCGGTTCTTGAAATATTGTCTGAGTACGCTCTCCTTCTCATCGGCCCAACGTTTTCTTTCCATTTAGCCAACACCAGTGCCTAGGAAACATAAGGGCGATCGGGCTTGATCTCTGCTAAGTCAGCCTCACACTCTTGCTCCTCTTTGAGACCAAAATCATCTTGGTTGATGTAATTGACTCTTCACTGGAAACGACATAGTTTGCTTCGTTCATTTTGGACTTATTTGATTTCTCTTACCTTTTCTGCCAACTAAGTCATGTCGTGAATTAGCAAGTTGGCCATTTTTTCTCTTAGGTTAAATTCAAAAACTTTGGTGGTCATTTCGCCACCCCACCTTTCAGTTTAGTGTGAAACAACGGCTCGCATGTGCGTGAATCTGGCTAGGTGGTTGTATATGAACTCACCATTCCCTCTTTGGAATCTGGTTAAATCGGTGATGCTAACCCGCATGTCTCCTCAAAAGAAATGCTCATGGAAACTCCTCTCCATCTCATCCCAGTAATGAATTGAGTAGGGCCTGAGATTGGCGAACTAAGAGAATGCATTCTTGGTGCGAGAGCTTAGGAAGAACTTCATCTTCAGAGCCTTCGTGCCTGCCAAATCACAATCTCAGTCATATATCGAGCTACATGCTCCATTGTAGATTCACTGTCTTCTCTAGCGAACTTGGTAAGTCTTGGCATTTTCAACCCTCTAGGTAATTTGGTTTACTGAACCCACTCAGAAAAACCCGAAATGAAGTATGACTGGTTGGCGAAGCCAACACTGAAACTGAAATGATTTAGTGTTTGTTTGACCATGTGATACACGATCGGCATTGGATTTATGTCGATCAAGTTATCTTGGAGTCTATGATAAGCTATATTGCCCCCACGACCGGCCTGTCGACGCTGAAGCGTGTCAACTTGGTCGAACTTTAATGGTGGATGATTCGACTAAGCCATCCCAGCTCTGTTATTTCATCCTGCACCAGCCGTTGATTGGGATCACCAAGTAATACTTAATTAAGACTTCCAATTTGTTGTGCCAACATCATGCACACAACATTGTTATTTTCCAGCATGTGAGTCACAATGGTGTTCACTTAGTGAGTTAACATATGCACCATGTCATGATTTCCTTCTTCCATTTGCTGGCGTATGGCAGCCAAATCCTGGAGCGTGTTGCCCTCAGTGTTCGATGCTTGATCCTTGGTCATTTCAGGGAACTCAAGGCTGGCAGTCCGCCTTGTTAAGGATTTTGCCGACTAGTACCATCGGCATCGATGACTCTCTGAATAGTGTGTCAATTGTTGTCTCCAGCACTCACATCAGTCATTAGATACTGTTGGACTTGTTCATCGACATTTGTGTTGATCGCCCGAGTAGGTTGGGTACCCGTCAAGACGAAGTTCCTGGATGCAAGGGAACTTCCGAATAAGTTTTTTCGGAATATTTATTGAGCGTTGGAGGGGGGAGATGTTGGAGTAGTTGGTGATGACTGTCCGACAACATCATTTGTTAGAATTGATTGGATACCTTCGCTCGATTGCTGACTTGAAGAATATCCTCTGGTTGCCACTATGTTAGCATAACTCTGCAACATGATTGGGGGAGAATAATTGTTTGGAAGTCCATAAACAGGTCGCAGGTTAACCATTCAGTTGTTGGTGCGCGTAAAAAATGCACGGTTTTTACTCTGTTTTTCATATGATTTTATATCTTGTTATTGCACCTTATTTACATAACGTATATGCTTTATGATAGATTTGAAATATACAGGTCAAAAGAGGAAATAGGAAAATGTGACGGGTTTCCTTTGTGGAGAATTATGAGGTCAGATTACTAACGAACGTCGAGTCTCACCTCCTGACATGATTAAATCGAGCTTCGCATCTCGATATCTATGAGTGTAACTATTGTGTGGTGCCTTGGTGCAAGAGGATAATTTTGGTGACTCGCTTTCTTTATTGTGTTTAAATTTGCCCAATCACTTTCTTTATTATTTTGCACTAAGAAGGTTACTTTTCCACAACTCAATAAGTTCCAGATTGACATGATTGGGATTTTGGGAAGGGATCAAGCGATATAGGATGAGGGAAATGTGGAGAGGCTAATATTACATGAGCTAGTTAAAACACTGTAAATTTAGTTCAAAGTAATAAGAAAATGACATGTTATATCTTGAGTTAGAGCAATAAACACCGAATTCAAAATATTTTATCGATTGAGGTGCAATTTAGATGACATTCTTCTAATATGGAAATGAATCAAACTTTACAACTACCAAAATTTCGATCCAACAACAAACTTTTTCATTGATGCATTTTAGCGTCTAAAACTAGTGATTGGGTAAAAACCGCAACAAATACGCTTATAGCATTTGGAAAGGTACATGCATTTAGTGGCGGTTATCAACCGCCACTAGCAAGCAATCAATATGTGCAATATGAAAATAATACATAGGGAAATACTAGAAAGTGCTTTATAAGATTTATTAAACTTTTTAAATATAATAATAAAAGTAAAAATTCATATTATTATCAGTATTATGTTTTTAAAGGCTGGGGCATTCAAGAAGTCGTAAGTGCCCCCACCAAGCCCGTAAACATTGAAATAATTGCAATTCATTCGTAAGCAAGAATGATAATTAGTAGTAAAGAAATAAGTAAATTTGGAAGTCATTTATTATAATTAGTAGACAGCTCAGTTATTTATTTATTTTTGTTCCAAATAGCTCAATTATTTAAGTATGCAGGTTGACAAAAGTTAATTATTTGACTAATTTAATAGAAAAAATCATTAAAAGAGATAAAACTCAGTATTATAATCTGTATGATTAATCTCTTCTAACTCTTTTGACATATAAATATCATCACATCATTTGGCAGTGCCACTATTGTATTATAAATGTTATCTTTAGGGTTTGCTTGAGTCAAGAAGTTAGAAAGTCAGGCCCAAAGCCAAACATTGTATAACACGCACGCACGATAGTCCCAAAGAGAGACTAAGTGTAAGTGGCAGCACCATTTTTATTTATCAGAAACAACCATGGACCAGCTTTAATAATTTGTTTTACTTTTTTATCTCACCACACTAATGCTTTCTAAGTATATGTTAGGTGATGTAAACCAAGTTTTGTCCAATTTAATTTTTCATATTCGATGGCTTTTATGCTTTATAATGTGCACAGAAGTCTAAAACAAACATAGTTGCTTGTTTTATGAAAGACAATTAGAAGAGAAAAAATGACAAGAGAGATGATTAGAGATTGTTTATAAAAAATGAAAATTTCATACATTATTTGGTATAAGGGAAAAACTTAAAAGAAATAATAAAATAGATCATAGAAATGGATAAGATTATTTTTGTAAAAAATGATATTTCTACTCTGAAATATAAATGTTTATAAAAGAGTTTGATAATGTTGAAGGAATAAAATGAGGAAATTAGATGAAAGTAATGCTAAATTTCACTTTTGGTCCTCGTAATTTAGCGATCCTGGTCCCACAACTTATTTTTCATAACTTTAGTTCTCTTGTTTTACTAATTAAGCAATTTCGGTTTCCCTAATTTTCATAATTTTGGCAGTGATTTCATAATTTTGGTCTTTGTACTTTACACATAAAAGTTAGAAAATTAAACATGTGATCATATTTGCACAAATGAGAAAAATAAAGGGGCAAAATTTTGGATCACTAAACTTGGGATCAAAATTGCGAAAAAACGAAGGGATTAAAATTGCAGAATTAAAAAGATAAAAATTGTGAAAAATTCACACTAAACATGAGTTCTCTTTCTTGAACCACAGCCACTCTCACAAAACACTTTCCTTCAAAAATTGACACGTCAGCTTTATAAAACAATTTTTTTCTCTCAATTAAAAAACAAAATTTTTAAAAACAAATTTTTTCATCTCTCTATTAAAACCAATTTCCTCTCTCCAAATTCCCCCCCCCCCTCACAAGTTGCTACTTATATCTGTTTCACATGGTTACCAAAAAAAATCCTCACTTACATAATTTGAAATTATTTAATCATATAAATCACGAAAATTAATCCTTTATTTTTCTCCTCCTTCAAACGTATTCATTGACACTCTTCCTCACCAGTCTCACGATCTACGCACACAACTTCCTCATCAGTTCCAATTTTCTCTTAACCACGATCTGGGCACACAAATTTCGGTTCAGACCATAATGGGCTCACATAATCTCATTCGAAATTTATACTCCTCTTTCAATTCTGAAATTCAAAAATCAATTTCTGCTCCCTCCTTCAATTCTAAATCTGAAATTTATATTCCCTCTTTCAATTCTCAAATTCGAAAATCAATTTCAGAGATTCTAGGAATGATAAGTTTTCTCTTTAATTTGAAATTTAATTCACAAATCAAATATGAACTTTTCTCTTTGTTTTTCGCTCCCTATCCTTTTGTAAGTGCACAGTGCTTTTAACTTTAAATTATATTAAGCAATATTTAAAAATAATAAAATAAAAGAACAATATATATGTTAGGAAGTTATCTTCGATCTGTTTTTATTTTAAACTATTTTCATTTTCATATGTTTTTATTTTGACATGAAGTCAATAGAATTATTGAATTTTTTTACTATAATTTACAATATATATTTTGAGTGTCATTATATTTAAAATAATATGATTCAATAATTATTTATTGTTTTAAGAATTTTTTATCATATTAATATTATGATATCTTTTGTTATTATTATTATTGTGCTAAAGTAATTGGAGTTTTAAAATAATATTTATTTTACTTTTAAAAATGTTTTTACTTTATTTTCTATTTTAATGATAGTTTAACATATTATATTTGAGTCAGATATAATTTATATGAAATTGAAGAAAAATATATATGATTAATTACATAAAAACAATGTGACTTCAATATCGAATATAACCCGCAACAATCATTGCATCAGTCTGTCTGTTGGCAATTAATTTTAAGCTATAATTTTCATCTTCATATGCATCAAATATATCTCTTGCCATCCAAAATGCTTCAGCTCAAACATTCTCCTTGTCAAGCATATCTTTCAACATCTGAATTAAGTTTGTGTTCATCACATATTCAGACTCACTTGACCTACATATCATGTAAAAGAGATGTTGTAAATAACTACAATAAGTTGTAGAATAGTGATATTATTTTCCAAATTAGTGTTTGGCATAAACTCAAATAATACCTGAACAATGCACTTCTATTCTCAACTTCATTGGCTGTATCATATATGTATAATTGGGCAAATTTTGGACGTTGACCTTCCTTGGGAGTTAGATCACCAATATTGTGATAATTTTGACCAGAGATTTTAATAACACATGGACCACGTCATGTATTGACCTCATTATCGACCTTAACTGCCATATATGTGAAGTTGAAGGCTGCATTGTAAGCCCTAATATGTTCTCTAAAATGTTTGCTTTTATCAGTATCTTTATTCAGTATATAGATAGAGAAATTCATTAGAACATATTACTACAAATAACATGTTGGATAAAGAGGGATATAAAATAGACAGACACATAAGAACATACTACCGATTCTACAATTTTGTAACCAATAATTGTAAAGACATGATAAGAACAAACAAGTGAGGGAGAAGACGGAGGAAAGCGGGAACTACGAAAACCTACTCGAATACGGCTGCAATGGTGGAAGGGGAAGGTGATAACGACTGATAGAGGCTCAAATGAAATCAGAGTCTGTTGATTATATGGTTATGACAACTGAATATATAGAGAAGCAGAAATGTTGATTTAAATTACCTGAAAATTTCACCAAAATCTGAAAAGCCCTTGATAATTCCGCCCAAATACAAAAACTCATGGAAACTCGGTTAAATGACTTCAAACGCCTAGTCTTGAATGTCGAAATTGAGAGGGAGCAGAATAGCAGATTGAGTGATTCCATTGGTATTCCCTGAAATTGCGGATTGAGTGAATGAAAGAGTAATATGCGTTTGAATGATTTGAGGGATTTTCGGAATTGAGAGATGGTGAGTGTTGAGAGATTTCAGGGATAGCAAAGTTATCGCCACAAGGAAGAGATGGGAGAACGCAGATTGAGTGATAGAGGGATACATGCAAAATCGCGGATTCAAAGTGAAATGGTGAAAGGAAGACCAGGATACATGCGCAATCGCGGATTGAGTGATAGAGGGAGTAATTTGCGTGATGTTATTGCAGATTCATGGAATTTCATGGATAGAGAGAAGAAGAGAGGAAGATTGGCGAAACTTCGGAGAGGAAGATTGTTGAAATTTCAGAGAGGATACACAGGGAATAGAGAGAGAACACAATTTGCGAACCAAGAGGGCTGTGAGAAGAAAGGAGAAAGGAGAAGACCAGGAAATATCAAGCGCGTGATACACACAAATGGAGAGAGAAGAACATAATTTTATAAAAGAGATGACGTGGAGGGCTGTGAGGGAGAGAGTATTGTGTGAGTGTCTCACTCTCTAAAGTAATGACTCACAATTAGAGATATGATAGTAGATGTGGCTGGTGAATATTGAAGTTGGATATTCCATTGCTCAGTGCGGCTGGGCCCAATAGATTGGTCCATAACAATTACTAGGTGAGTTCTGAGTCTCATGTATGTACGCACATAGATTAGAGTAGAAATTAAACATGGTATCACTTTAGCTAATACATTCAATCTCCTGTAAAAATGGCCAACGTTAATATTCTCATGTTTATTTGAGTTCTATGGCTTTTGATTTGTCCAACTCGACACCTAACTCATTTACAGGTTGGTTTGTCTTGGCAGGTTTTTCTCCATGAGATATTTTGGTTAAAAAGAATCAATCATGCACCATCACGTGTCAATATGATTATGATACTAGCTTACAACCCTAAGTCTAAAAGGAATTGTAATATTTCAATTCTTGAAGATATTTTTTGTTACAAAAAGGAAAATTCAATTGAAGATTTTATATGAACGTTGAAACAAAATTTCTAATTCAATTCTAAATTTTAATTTCAATTCCATTAGGTGTAGTACTACTCCTAAGTGAGATCAGATTTTATTGAAATAATACGTACTAATTAAATTATATGATAGGAGTAATTTCACCACCACGAAATTGTATCAGATTTCTTCATGTGTGAAATTAATCCGTGAGAAATCATTTCAAAAAAACATGCAAGGATCATACCATTCGGTTTCGTATGCTGCGTGTAATAATCATGTATCCTGCAGTGTCATCATTGAAAAGGGACTGGTTTAACGTTTCTGATTCTGATAAAAAAGAGTTCATGATGAATTTGTTACATAATTGAAATATGACAAGGGTGGGAAGGTCCATTATGCAAGATTTTACCCCTCTTCCGTTAAAAAAATTTACACGTGCTCTGAGGAGGAGTAAGTAAAATTTAGACTTTGCAGTTGCACCCATCCGATTGTGTATTTGTGGTGTGTGAAAAATGAGCTCTAATAACTACAATTCAAGAACTTCGTCTTCCCTGCATTCCCCCACATCAATCACCATAGTTCCTTTCTTCTTTGTTTGCTTCACCCTGCAGCAATTTCTTCTTGGAGACTGCTCAAAACAGCAAAACCAAATCCATTATTTCAGTTCAGTCACCAAATTTGCTTAATTTTAAAATTATAATAATGATAATAATATTTGAAGTTACCTTGTCCCACAAATGTGGGTTGGGCTTCTTATAAACCTCCACCACTTCGATTCGGGTCGGATCCTCCATCCGCCACTTGCAGTCCGGGTTGGGTTTAACCCGAACATATCGAGTTGCGGTCTGATGAGTGTCCTCATTGTAGACCGCATAAGACAAGTAATAAACAAATGGTTTCTGACAAATGTTCCTGCTGACAGGGCGCGTGTTGAAGGGGTACCCTGTGTAATCGGCTCGCTTGTACCAATTAAGAAACGTCCTCGCCGGCATCTCCATCTCCCGGGCGGAGAAAATGCCTCGGTATATTTGAACCGCGTAGCCCCAAGACACCGTTATGGTCCAGGTTCGGGCCTCGTCGTAGCATATGGACTGCTGCATCAGCCCAGCTGGGTCCAGCTTCATGGGCTGTGTTAGCCGCTTTAGGGCCTGGACCTGGCCCACGTTTGGAAATATGGGCTCTACCACGTCCAAGTGATGGAGCGATACCAACGGTGTCACAGGATGGGCTGTTAAGAGCCCAAGGAGATTGCCGTACACATCAAACTTCCATAAAAAACAGAATACAAAAATGTCAAATGTCAAATTATGTGCATATATAATCAAATAATCATCCATAAATTAGGTACAGTAATTTTTAAATTAAAATCAATTATCTGAAGAACCTTCAGTAATAGAAAAATACATGTTATTTGAAAACATGGTATTAATCAAAGTTTATATTGAGACTAAAAAAATTTAATTAATGAAAGCATACAACATTAATAACATTGTAAGTGAAGTAGGAGAGGGACAAAGGACCCTATTTTACCGACAGTGTGATGAGGTGTTATTATTCAATTCAACTTATTTTATGTCACCTGCCTTACAATGAATGGGGTCATGTCCTCACGGCACAGGAAGATTAGCATAGAGTGACACGTCTATGGTGTACACTATATTACATTACATATTCCCCCATAAAATAAAATGGAGACTCGATAAAAATAAAAAAAGGACATGGGTGGCAAAATTGAAACTGGAAAGTAAAGGAAGCAGAAGTTTTGAGTAGGTGGCATTGGCTGTTGAGTTGGTTTGTTTCGGGGTGGGTAAGCTTTGAAATGATCATTTGGTGGAAACAGCCCCTTACCTACTTCTCATTAATGGTTATTCAGGTTGTGTTTTGGGTTTGGAAAAGGAAGCCAATTATGGGAGGCCATATGATTATCATAATTAAATATCCTAATAGATCTGTTACCCTAGTCAAGAATAAATTGACGATTTAATCAAGTTTGCACCACTAATCCTACTACATTCAGTAAGTGGTTTGAACCTTCTTTGGGAATCTGAGTGTGTGCGTGTGCACTCATATCAACCTTTTAGCCACTACCGGTGTTGTCGTTTTCTGATTTTGCATCTTACGGTTGTGTCTTTTCTTGTTTTGGGCATCTTGCAGCATCAAGAGCCAGGTGGTAATTTTTATTTATTTATAAATTATTATATTAATATTAACAGCAAATTAAATCAACCCCTCGAGTCTCTCCAAGACACAGAGAGAGATTATACTGAGAAAGCGAATTCCACTTACAATGTTAAATAAAAAGAAATAAAGATAGTCCTGCGTAAATAATCCATTGGAGGAAAGCCATTTATTTGCAGAGAAAGAAAAAATAAGAATGAGAAACGTAATTAATGATGTGATGAAAAGAAAATAATGGCGAAAAACAAGTGAAAGAAATTTGGGTTTCATCAACTAGGAAAATTTTCTTTAGCCGTTCAAAATTTAAACTTAATTAAATATAAATAGACTTGCCTCAGCTACAAAAAGAAAACTCAGTCAAAAGAATGCAGAAAGTAAGTAATTTAAAAAAAATTGATATGATACCAACCAAAACAAATTTAATACTATTAATTAAAAATAAATTTAACGGCTTTAATATCTCATTTATGATTATATCAATACATTGCTATATTTTCTATAATGACAATACTGATTGATGGAAATAACTCTTTTATCTTATCAATAGTAAAACATCACATATACATAATTAAAATATTAAATGTTAAAATTAGTTGAATTGATAATTATTAATCAGAAAAAATTCAAAAATAATAAAACGAAACTAAGCAATTTTTATATAAAAATATATAAAGTATTCAAATTATTTAATTAAACAATGTTATTTATCAACAACTATATTAGAAAAAATACTTTTGATAATTTAATATGTTATTCATTACTAACTCTTATGCATGTTCGTATTATTTTAAAAATTAATTTATACAAATTTAATAATATACATATATATTAGTAAAATTAATTTGAGAAAACATATAAGAAATAATTATGCATTTTTTTTAAAGAGAAACAACTACCCGCCCACCTCTAAAGAACATATGGAGAGAGTCAACGCCTCAATAATATTTTATAGTTTAAAAGCTATGAATCATTATAATTTGAAATGTTAAATTACTTCAATATTGATAGTTGATAATAAATATGAAAATAATATATATTACTTATTTTTTTAAAGTACTACTATAATACATCGTTATATAACAATGTAAAACATTAGAACTTGTATTCTACTACTTTAACATAATATCAAAATTAAACCAAAACTAAATTTTTTACTGATTTTAATTAATTAAAATCAATTATGTGAACCTAAAAATCCTCCACATTCTCCTGAGTCTTGTGATCTTGTCCTTGGTTTATTGATTTTTTACCACCAAATTCCCAATTAAAATACCAAGTCAATAGATAAAGTCACACACTCAGCTTCGGCTAATTTCTTTCCTTTTAATTTTTTGAGGGGTCAAATGCATCTGACTATTTTCCCTCCTTTTCTCACGTTTTCCTACCATTTTCTCAGTAACCAAACATAAACACTCTCACAAAACAGATAGAAAAATCCAGAGAACAAAGTACTAACCTGATGAAACCCTTTCTCCTTGGTGAGTGGAACCCCAAGCTCAGCCATACAAGCATGAATCCTATCATCAGAGCCATACAATCCAGGGTACCTCTGAATACACCTGTCCTGCATCTTCTCCAACGCCACCGCCAAAGGGTAACTAATCGCAAACCCACCACCGCCATAAGCCATGTTGTAAGAAAAATAAATGTTCTGCAAATGGCTCTCTGAACAACTCCCAATGTAGTAGAATTGATTGTGATCATATTTCTGCAAAACCGTCACCAAATTCTCAGTGACGAAAAACGTGTCGTCGTCCCCCATCACGAACCACCTCACACCTTCGATCTTAAGCCTCAGTGTTTCGGACACAATCCGCGAGATCCTGATTCCGGACCTGTCACCCTTTGAGTTCTTGTACTTGAACTTCGACGTGTCCTCGGAGATTCTCACCGGCGGCAAGAGATTCTCGTCGCCGGCGGGGTCGGTTTGCGTCACGTTCTGCTCCAGCCACACGATGCCGCGCATTTGATTGGGTTTCCACCAGAGCTTGATGTACTCTTTCCTCTGCTTCCATAGCTTCGCTGAGGCACCGATTCCAAACACTATGTGGGAAATGTTGGTTTCTTCTTCAAATGAGGGTTTTGGTATTGGGGTTTGGGGGTGTAAAGTGGCGTGGATGATGGGGATGTTGGGGTTTTGGTCACAGTGATTGGAATGGGTGACGAATTGAAGGGAATAGATGAGGTAGGAGATGGAGATTAAGAGGAGGAAGAAAGCCATTAGCTTTGAGAAGCTCCATGGAGAATGAAATTGATCTGGGTCTTTGGGATTGTTCTTCATGGTGAGTGGTTTAATTCAAAATCTGGGGTTTTGTCTGCAGAGAAAGATGAAAGAATAAGAACCCAAAAAGGTATTGATTTGGTAAAGTACAATGCTTGCAGGATGCAGAATATCGGAAGAAAACAAAGAAAGTGAAAATTGGTGATTGATAATGGTTTGTGAAAAAAAAACAGAGAAATAGACAAAGAAAAAGATAGTTTATGCCTTTACACTGTGAGGATAATGGAGATTAGAGAGAAGGGAATATCAATATGTGTTGAAAATGGACTTTTTACATATTTGGGAGAGAGATGAAAGTGAAGGGGGAGGTGAAGTAGAAGATGAATAGAGTCTTTTTAGTTTTGCTTGCAATATTTGATGAGAAAATAGGCACTAGTAGGAAAAATGAAGTGAGTTAGACAGTTATTAATACCCTTCAACAAATTCATATTTTATTGACTATGTTTTGACTAATTAGTTAAATTATATACTTAATATTGATAATCAACTAAGTATAAAATATTTAGTGGTTGGTAACTATAATTAATTAATTATTAATAATAATAATTTCTCTAACTAAATAATTTTTATTATTTACACTTTAACAATGATTTATTTTACTTTAAAATAATAATTGTTATTTAAAAACTTTCCGAAGCACAAAAAAATTCTTATTTAAAAGATAAAAAATATATTACAATGATAAAATTTTAAATATTATAATTGTAAAAGTAATTTTTGGATTTATATTTTATAATATTAACTTTTAGATAATAAAAATAATAATAATAATAAGCATTTAAATATATTAAAAGATACATATTATATGTACAAAAAAGTAAAGGGATTAAATAGTAATTGCACATCATACTAATTTTCCTTTCTCTTACTCTTCGATTAATTTTCTCTTTTTTTATTCACTCCATCCAAATAACTAAAAAATCTCTTATTTTGTACTTATATTATTTTCTTTTATATTCTATCCATGTATACTTTTTCCCCTCATTTCTATTCGACATCCAAAATGAACATCATAAGGTGCCAAAAAGTTAGTACTATTTTTTTTACACAAATACAGTTAAGGCTTAATATGTGAATATTCTCCTATTTGTTTACCTACTTTTTTTTATGCTTCACACGTAATATTTAAATCTATTTTTTTTTCTTCTCTATTCCTAACTCTTTTTAGAATGACATGTGTCCCTAAAATAAAATGCTTTCATTCAAAAGTATAATTTACATGCACGCCGTGTAAATTTGTTTTGCATTGTGTTCAATTGCACTATATATGTCACATATTTAGGAGCATTTACATTTTTTTTAATTTTAATTAAAGTGAGTTTTTAACGTGGCAAACGGATGTCCGTAATTAAAACTCACATTGTGAGTTCATCAGCTATATTCTCTTTAATTTAACAGTGGATTTTAAGATATAGTTATCCGACAGAAAGTTATTGACAAGTTAAAACTATTAAAGTCTTACACTAGTATAAATTGATCCCTCCCCAGTTTTTTACCTAAACTATTTGATAAATCCCTTTAAACTCAAACAAAATCCGAGGTTTTTTTTTTTTTTACACTAATAGTGTAATTTAACACCAAAATTATAAAGCAGTGCGTTTTAACAAAATTAACGATTTTAGGGAAAGTCGTAAGTGGTATTTGCGACTTCAAAAGAGAAAATATCTTTTCTAACAAAAGAAACATTGTTATGAGCTAATTTTTTTTTTACATAAGGAAATAATGTTATAAGCTAATTTAATACATAATATTTATTTTATATAAGATATTTATATTTAATATTTATTACATATTAATTAAATAGAATTAATTATCACTTGCTTAAAGAATTTAAATTAAAATTATTTTAATATTATTAAAATTATTACTCATTAGATTTATAATCAAAATTATTTTATGATAATTTTAGTTATTAATGAATATTCGTATAAATAGTTATGAAATTAATAGGTAGCTTATAACTTCTTAAAAAGTAGTAGGAGTCTAGCTTTGATTTACCCTTTAAAAAAAGTATTAGTTTAGGATTTTTAAAAAAAAAATACACGTGTTTGAAGATTACGACGTCAATAAAAAAGAAGAAGAAAAATTGTAGTTGTGAACTTCAATTTGCTTGGAATAATATTTTCCTCCTGGAAGTCGTAAATATATTCACAACTTACCCTAAAATTGTAATGGGGAGGTCATGGCACTAGCTTAGTTTACCCGATTCAAACCTTGTCCCTGCTGATGGCTGGAGTTTTGGCTTTTTCGATCGACGTTATCTATGGCAGCTGACCGTACGTTTCAAGAGGTTTGCTTTGAAAGGGATTCTCTTCAGTTGTACGAACTTGGCATAAGTCTATATTAAGAGCTTCTTATTGTGTTTCGGTTCTCTTCCTTTGTTTATTTTCAGTTTTCTTTTGTTTGTCTTTCTGGTAATACTGTGGTTGATCACTTGACCGAACACTCTTATTCCTTTCCGAATTTGGTTTGGATTGAAGAGGTTCTGCCAGACCTTTTTTCTTTAGTGCATAATGATGTAATAGCCTCTTTGTCTCCTTAGTTTTTCTTCTATATATGAGTATGATTTCGGAAAAGAAAAACTTACCCTAAAACCGGAAATTAACAAAAATGCACTCCTTTCGTATTTCTTATGCTAAATTACATTAGTAGTGGAAAAAGTCAAAATTCTATCTATTTAACATTTATGAGTTAAAAAAACGTTTATGATTCATTGCTATTTGTTATGAGGTTGCGGTGGTTGTGGACACGTGTCACGAATAAAACATGCAACACGACGTATAAAGAAGTGTATATATAAGGAAATTTAACCAACAATCACAATTATTTCGTATTTTTTTTTAGAAATTGTGATGTGATTCAACCCTGCGGTTTAACTCTCTTAACCTGCCAGTTCTCTAGACAAGGTAAGTGATGAAATTAACCAATATGTCCAACTCATCAAACCAATGGCGGAGTAAGCTAGGGCGAGCCAACCTACTAGACCATTATTTCTTTCATTGTAAATTTTAATTTTCTTGAATCGACCTCACATTTATCACCTCATTCCTTTTGCTACATATAAAAATTATATTTTTATCACACTTTTATGATAGTTTTGGGTTGCTTATGTGAGTAGCTCTCATTTGCTACGGTGGATAAACTCTTATCTTTCAACACTTGAGCAATTCGAATACAATCTGAGTGTGAGACTTTATTCTCTTAGCAACCACTATTGTGGATGTTTTGAATGTATAGACTCATGTGACATCTTTAATAAGCATGTCATGAAATTGTTCTAGAGTTTTGTTGAATAAGAAATTGTCTTTGGAATATAGTTGAAGTGAGAGAGTTTTCAAGTCAATGTGTAGCTTTAGGCATGAACGTGACTTCATATTTGAACTCTGGAGAAAATTGTGGGAGAGATTAAACCAAAATAATAAGATAAAAGTACAATTTAATTAAGTGTTTAGGATCATAAACGCTTATGATATAAGCGCTTATTAATAAGTTATTTTAAAAAATTAATTGAAAATAAGTTATATATACGTATAAACTTTTTATCATAATGTACCTGATTAACTTATGAAAATAAACTCAAAATAACTTATAAATAAATCATAAGCTGTCTACATAATCTCCCCAGACACTTACATATAAGCGTTTATAGTATAAATTAAGTTTTTTGTATTTCTTTGTAAATTTTTCATTTTTGTCCGTTTGTAGGGCAATTGTCTTACTCTGCAAGCAAAGAATAGAATGAGAGAGAGAAAAAAAAAACGAGATTTTGGTCAGAGAAAATGCGACTTCAAGATACACTTCGGGCGTAATTTTCTCGCTGCTTCCGTTTCTGCCTGGTTCCTGAGAACCCCACGAAAATGGTAAGACCCTATCACCTTGTTCGCGGCACTATCTTCCCCATCGTTTCTTCACACATGCTCAGGGTTTAGGTTTATCAATTGATTCAACTATTCCGAGTTTTGTTAATTTCACTT
The DNA here is from genome assembly GCA_030819835.1 of Acmispon strigosus. NCBI lineage: Eukaryota > Viridiplantae > Streptophyta > Magnoliopsida > Fabales > Fabaceae > Acmispon > Acmispon strigosus. The sequence goes on along the minus strand of JAUAMA010000004.1, from coordinate 55,132,002 downwards.
TTATCTAAGTATCTTAGAGGTTATGTAATTGCAAATTGGTTTGCGTTCTGGAATTTGCAGATTGATGGGTTACTCGACTCGATTGAAAGTCTTATCAAACAATGCCGTCGTTGCTGTCTCCTTTGAATTGTTGAGTTGATAGTTTAGTTTGCTTAACAATGGCGGCTGTTAGGTTTTCCCATTTAAGATTTCTACATAGTTCAATCAATGGTTCTTTGAACACCAAGTTAGTTCCACAATACCAACATCACCATAATGTGGTTATGAACCTTGCAAGGTTACCTTGTGATTTGTTGGCCCGTAAAGGAGAGTTTTACAGTCAGTCACAGTCACCTCGTGGTTTTGCTCAGAATCAGTTTAGTAATTTGGCTTCTGAATCACTTGTTAGTGGTAACCTCTTAAGTACCAAAACCAATGCCTCATTTTATCCTAGGTCAACTAGCTTTTGTCTCCGGAGCACTCTTCCTTTTGCTTCGATGACCCACATGTTGAATAGCCGTAATTTTTCATCGTCTTTCGGTGGAAAAGGAAGCAGAGGTGGTGACACAGAAGTTTCTGCTGGTTCTGGTGTAAGTGATATGAATACTGGTGGTGATTCTGTTGCTGCGGGTGATTGGGCTGAGAGGGTTAAAGATACTTGGAAGAGTGTGGTAGAGACAGCGTCATATGCTGGGCAAAAGGTTAAAGAAGCTTCTGATGATCTCACTCCGCATGCTCAACAGTTGCTTGATTCACATCCGTATCTTAACGAGGTGGTTATTCCGGTTGGTGGTACTTTAACTGCCACTCTAATGGCTTGGTTCTTGATGCCTAGGATTTTGAGGAAATTTCACAAATATGCAATGCAAGGTCCCGTTTCTTTAATTCCAGGAAGCTTGTTTGGGGAGCCAGTTCCTTATGAGAAAAGCTTTTGGGGTGCTCTGGAAGACCCAGTGCGGTATCTAGTTACCTTCATGGCATTCTCACAAATGTTAGTGGGTTGTTTAAAAGTTTAGAGATATGTCTTGCTCTTTTTTAATACGTGTTTCTTCATTACATGTTCGGTTGTATGACAGTTGACTTTGATTTCCAGTGGTGTAATGGTAGCTCCAACAACCATAGCTTCACAATATCTTGCACCAGCTTGGAGGGGTGCAGTGATACTTTCATTTGTATGGTTTCTGCATAGATGGAAAACTAATGTTTTTGCACGGACGTTGACTGGTCAAAATTTACTTGGACTCGATAGGGAGAAATTGCTTGCTCTAGATAAAATCTCCTCTATTGGTCTATTTGTGATTGGTATAATGGCTTTAGCTGAGGCTTGTGGTGTGGCTGTGCAATCTATTGTAACTGTTGGTGGTATAGGAGGTAAATTTTAAATTTAATTGAGTGGACAATTTAATATTTAGTCTTAAATTTCTTAGTGCCTCTCCTTTTCCTACATCTTTGGTTTTTATGATGTTGATGGGGGCAGGAAAACTCTTATTGTGATTGTAAGTTTTAAGTTAGAAAAGTTCCTCTTAGGTTTGACAATCTGTTGAAAGTTCACACCATCAGCACTGTAGAAATTGATATTTAGTGTGGGGAGTTCCACTTTGCTTGTATCAAAGAGGATCATATTTGACAAATTTTAAATTAGTTTGTAGTCCTTTGCTACATTCTATTTTTGTGGGATTGTATCATAATATCCTGCTGAAAGGATTGGGCTTTGATTGCAAAACAATTTGATGTGATAAAAAATATTGTGTAACTTGGTTTTATGGAAAAAGAGATTGTATAACTAGGAAGCACGGATGCCTTAATCTTTAAATAGATAGGTAGTTTTAGAGCAGTAAAAGCAATTGTACTATCAAATATGAGAAAGTGAAAGGAATGAAGTACACGCGTACTGCATTTTATTGTGTTCATTTAGTGAAAACATCAGCTATCCTTGATTCCTACCAGTTGATCCAGCTTGTGTGTCATGTACTAAAACATGTTAATATCTCTATATGAATTTCTTTATCCATGTGATCACTTTTTTCTTCGGTTGCTTCCCATTCCTTGACAAGTTTCACTCGTTAGGTATTTATTTTTAGTTTTCTAAGGATAAAATAAGAAATGAAAGATTTCATGGTTCTGTATATCTTTATGCAGGAGTAGCAACTGCTTTTGCTGCCAGAGACATTCTTGGCAATGTGTTCAGTGGTTTATCTATGCAGTTTTCAAAGCCCTTTTCTATTGGAGATACAATAAAAGTATGTTGATTCAGTATGTGCAACTTAATGATCAATCCTGACTTATTTTTACGGGAAAATAATTTTCTGAACAATCGTCTTGCTTTCTGTTTTGCACGTGAATGTCCTATTTGCACTTATGTTATCCAGGTAGGAATGGCCATTACTTTTTCACTACTTACACGGTTGCACATTAGGTAATAGAAATATTATACTCATTACTGGCGTTTTGTGTCAATAGTCCATTACGTATGATATAGTATGTAATGCTATGTAGATGTTGCATATACATCCAGGTTTAGGATTAGGGTTGAAACATTAGAGGGGCCAAAATAAAAACAAAATTAGTTCAGGGTTTAAAAAATTAAATTTCAAGGGCCCTAACATATTTATTACAAGATTATCAGTAAATGCAAAAACAATATTACAAAATTTGGGAATTTTTAAGGATTCCATGCTACAATGTAGGTCTGCTCCTGTTTACATCCTATATTCCTTTTCGTGAATGTGTATGAGAAATTGTACAAATTGCAGGCTGGCTCGATAGAGGGTCAAGTGGTCGAAATGGGTCTTACTACCACATCTTTACTGAGTGCTGAGAAGTTCCCAGTCATAGTACCAAACTCATTATTTTCTAGCCAGGTGGGCCATCTCTTCTCCCTTATTATTTTTGTATGTGTGTGCACCTTTTGAACAGGCTTACTTCCCCTGCAGTCACTTAAGCAAAGCAGAGAAGTGAACCCCACAATTTAACATTGGTGGAGCCTACTTATATAGTTTCTTTGTTTTCTCTAACTTCAAGTATGCCATAACCCCAAAAGAGACAAATCTGTTCTGAATACTTAAACATTCCTAAAGATTTCTTAAAAAGATATACAACTTGTTGGGAAATGCTCACTGCATGTCTGATTGTCTGTTGCTCATAGTTGATTGTAGTATTTAAGCCAATAGTACTCTAGTTTCTCCTATGACTCATCAAGTAAGAGTTCTGTTGTTTAACTTTCCAAGCAATAGTTCGAGCAGGCTTCTTGTATTCTTGTTACTTGTAGTTGTGTATAATTGTCTTCTGCACCATTTTGTCAGGTAGATTACGGTGATCTTTTCTCTCGGCTTTTTAAATCATAATTTGCTAGGAAATAGATAAATATGAAGATCATGGAAGAAAAAAGTGCTGGGATGTGAATGCATTTCAAACGAAATATGTTTGTTGCTGGGAAAGCAGATAAGAATATTTTTTGGTTTCATTCATTAATCATTACTCTTGGTCACATAATTTGATAATACATTACCATGTTCTGGTCCTTCATGGTTAGATTTGGTTAGATGTTGTCTTCACACATGTCTAACCAGTCATTTCATCAGTTTTTAAACCAACACTAAGATATCTAATTATGATAGTTGATTGGACCTATTTTTAAATTAATTTTATAATTCCCTTTGTTTTTTGGACTTGAATATATCTCTTCTAGGAATCTTTTCCTCATGAGAATTTATAAATTTTGAAGCTTGCACTGAGGTTTACACATCTGTACGTACACACAAAAACTGATGCAAAAGCTTTTTCCTTAATCTTTATAAAAATGTTTCTTGCTTAAGCTTTTGATCTTGAGATTATGATCTACCTACTGCTTCAGTCATCATAGTTACACCCCTCTTACCGCTGCTAACTTTGTAGGTCATTGTGAACAAATCCCGGGCTCAATATCGTGCCGTTATTACGAAAATTCCTCTGCAAATTGAAGATTTAAGCAAGATTCCCCAGATATCAGATGATGTAAAAAGCATGTTAACATCAAATGTGAAGGTTTTCTTAGGAAAAGATGTTCCCTACTGTTTCTTGTCACGAGTAGAAAGTTCATATGCAGAATTGACTCTTGGATACAACCTCAAGAACATGGTATTTCACTCTTCTGAATTTCTGAATTTATTGATAATATGCTTGTTTCATACTCAATGAATCCTTTTTGTTCATGAAATGCTTTTGGAAAAATTATTCTGAGATGGCTTTAATTATGAGAAGTTGAAATACTTGCATATTAAAATACCAACCCATTACCAACTGTGTGTCCTAGCTAGGAAATACAATATCAAGATATGATTATCTTTGAAGTTTCCTTTGCTTCATTTGATATTGCATTTATTTGGTTTGGGTTTCCAGCTTGTTTTGCATCTGTTTTGATTGATCATGAAGCATGCAAAATATAGGTCTATGTGTCTAATCACGAATAGTTAAATATACATTAATATCTAATAGAAAAACAGCAATGTGCAGTAGAAGTAATGTCATGGCCAATTGCCCTAGGAGTCTTGTGTCATTTTATTTTCTGATAGATTGCAAAATAGAGATAAGTGGATCTCTGAGCTAAAAATTTCAGATATGAAGTTGCATAGCTTATATTTTATTCACCTGGTCTGAGATAAAGTGTATGTTAGCCAGTTCTTATTCCTACTGGGTTTCTGATTTCCAATTATGCCAAATGCTTAAGTGTGTGCGCTAGGATACAGTTGAGTGCAACGTGAAAGAACTTTCATTTCAATTCGTAAGAAGAGTTTCGTCCACTTTTTATCTTGACTGCGTGCTTACCTATGTTTACTTTAGTGGCAATGGATATCTAAACATAGTCTAAGTTGATAGGAGGTGAGCCAATTATATATGTTAGCTTTAATAACCCTTGTCTGTGTTTGGAAACTCAATTAGGGATATAAAGTTTAAGCAACGGACATTTGATTTTCATATATTTTTATAAGGGAAAAAAATAGTGTCTTGAATTATAATGATTACGCCAGTTTCTGTGCAAGGTTTCCATGATAATTTGGTAAGGCCTTTCTGTGAAAAAGTGTGCACCGAGCTACATCTTCAAGAATTGTAGTTAGTTAAATTGGAATTTAGTACACTGTGGTCGAGACTGTTGAATTATTTCCATATCTTTTAATTGGTTTTTATACGAAAGTATTATTGTTGTTCAAACAGTGGTCCAGTATACTGCTTTCCATCTTTTGAACTTCATTATCTAGTCCTGTTTTAGGCAATGTTTTCTTACAGTGATACATCTTTATGCCGAAATTCCTCCATATTTGGTTGAACATCTTTTTGTCCCTCATGTCTCTTTCTTACAGCGCAAAGATGAGTTTTTCTCTGCAGAACAAGATATTCTCCTGCAGGCCGTTCAGATCATTAAGAATCATGGGATTGCCCTTGGCAGCACAGGGCAGGACATGTCTACTAAGTAACATGCTCCGCATGATTACAATTCAAACCCTGCAGGGATTCTCATTTTTGTCATCGATCGCAGCCAAAGTAATTTTTATTACTAGTTGGGCCTGTATAGTTGGAAATTTGGCTTCAGATTTTAATTTTGATTTACTAAACAATTTAAAATGTACATTTATGAGTGAGTTCAGTGGTATGATCCACAAAATATTCCAAATGAGCTAAAAGTTGAAGGAAGTTCAGGGAGCCTTGTTATGAGCGAGTTCCATGGTGTATGTTATTTGGAGTTGTTATATAATACCAGCTTTGGCCAAGGCTGTGGAAAGTTGGAAAGGTGGTCCAGTGGCCAAAAGCAGATCATAGTGTTGTGCTCGGCATAAACTTTTTACTTTTTGACACACAATGCATAGTTAATTAATCAAACCAATATTTAAATTAAAAAAATATATTTTAATTTATCTTTATTAAACAACAACAGCCTAAGGTACCGTTCGGATGGTATTTAGTTGAGTTTTGAAAATTTTAAATACTAAAACTAGTTTTCAAGTTTATAATTTTAGTTTCCGCTTTTTTTTTCTTCTAGTTTTTAGTTTTTTTTAATTCAACTTTTTTTTTGTTAAAAATGTTTGAATAAAACTCAAATGCTTGTCCGGTGGTTCTTACATCATGTGAGAATAGATCTCAAAGAGCGTTATGCTATGTAGATACTTAAGTAAATTAAAATTAAGCATGCTTACTCAAGTAAACTACTTGAAGCATGATGAAAAACTCAACGCCATACAAAAATCCTTACAAACCCCAAAATTCACAAAGAAACTAATTGAGCAGTGAGATCTTCACTTTTCAATAAGTGCTCACATAATACTCACTGGATTATCAGGGAAGCCCATTGTGATTTCAGCGGCACCAATAGAGGATAATGTGGTAGCTTTGAGAACATGGAGAGAAGAGGAAGGCTTCTGAAGATCTCAAACAAGCAGCAACAGACCCTAAAAAGGGAGATGGAGGAGGCAAAAGCGATGGTGGAAGCACCGGGGGTGAAGGTGGCGGCAGTGGAACATAACTATGGAGACGACCAAGGTGGAGACTTGTGAGAGATGGCCACGGGAAGAGCTGACGCGATGGTAGCAAGTGGTCGTTCCAGTGGAGGAGGATGGTGGTCACCACAATGGCGGGTGCTAGAGGCCACACTGTAGGAGGAGGTGGCGCGGTCACCGGAGCTGGTGGTAGCAAGAGGTGCGATGGTAGCAGGGGATGAGAAGAAGAGGTGAAACAAACACACAAACAAAAGAAAAGAAAAATCCACCTAAAGTGGAAGAGAGCCCACCTATTGGGGGAGGAATCATCTACCAAGTTAAGAGAAAGGTCTCCCTATAGGAGGGAGAACCCCCAATGGGGGAGGGGACATTAAATGGGGGTGGAGGTGTTGCTGTGAAACGTGTCCTAGCGGAACAAAAGGGTTGGCGACGTATGTTGCCAAAAAGGAATTATTTACACTAAATTCAACCTTGTAAATCACAAGGGCCGACATTAGGCATCATTTACTATCGCACCATTCACAATAACTTCTGTTATTGCCCGTCTGCCTCTACCATCCACCATTGCTATTGACATTTAGAAATATTTTTAAAACCTGTGAGAAATTCCTAGACATTGTGAACATTTAAGGTGACACTCCTAAGAGGGGGGTGAATTAGGAGCTTAAAAATCAATTTTAGTTCTTAAAAATTGCCTTCAAAACTCAAACAACAATTACTGGTAATTTATTACTGATCCCAGTAATCTGTTACCGGGAATGGTAATTTGTTACCGTTCCAAGAACAACATTCAAAAATTCAGAATTACACAGCAGAAACAACTTTAAAGATCAATCTAATCATGCACAGAAGCATAGCAATTCAGATACAAAGATCCCAATACACCAGTCTCATCAATTAATCATGAATTTACAAAAAGCCTCAAACTAAGAACCCTAAACATACAAATAGCAAAATGTAAAGGAAATAAGGGTTTAAGAAGATCACACCGGAATAATAAAATACATTCATGTATGCTACAACTGTAGTATCTGTTGAGATTAGTGATTTTCCAATGTTGTGACAATTCTTTCCCATGGAGTGTCTCCAGCTTGCATGCCCCTTGTAGTGTTAGTAACGACGTGGTAAGGGAACCTCCAAATTTGGGGCTAACTTTCCTCTTTGATTTTTCCGGGGGACTATGTCATCTCTTGGCAAGATGAGGTCACTAGGGCATAAGGTTTTTGGAATTGAGGTTGCGTTATAACGTGCTTCAATTTTTTGCTTAGCGCGTCAACCTTGATTTGCGCGACTTTTCTAAGTTTGTCCACCAAGTCCAATTCTTCACTAGAGGGACAGAAGAGCTAAAAACACAATTGCATAGAGGAACGAAATTAAATATTTGCAATGCATTACACATCCAAAGAAATCTATTAAGTTTCAAAGATATACCTCCAAGCAGATATTGCATTGAGACATTGTTGAATATCTTTGTATTGCAAGAGTAATCTCAAGAAGAAAATACATATTTGAAAAATTACTAGTATTTTCTTCTGCTTTATACTACACAAACATTAGTATAATTGAAGCAAGACTATCTAAATTATAAGTTTACGAATTTTTCTATTCGGCATAACCGGTTAGGTCATCCCACATCAATTATGACGTGAAAAATAATGGAAAACTCACGTGGACATCCATTGAAGAGTCAAAAAATCCTTCAATCCAATAAATTCAGATGTTTTGCTTGTTCCCAAGAAAAATTGATCATTCAACCATCACCAACAAAAATTGGGGGCGAACCCCTTATATTTTTTAAACGTGTACAAAGTGATATTAGTGGAATAATAGACCCCTACAAGAAAAATGTTGATTACCAACAGTCATAAGCCATCGGTAATGTAAATTTATCAACGACTCAAAATCTGTCGGTATTTGGCTCGTCTAGTCGGTCTAGACATCGATAATTTACCAACGATCAAGACCGTCAATAGTTTCAGAAGATTGAACAAAAAATAATTCCCAATGTTGGGGAAGAAAATGAAACATCAGAGGAAAGAACTTCAACTCTTGCCCGTTTGGTGGTTAGGATAAAGAGACGGGATATGATAGTGTCATCATATCATGCTGGAATCCGTTGTTTGTTGTAGGATAAGATAATGCAGTCATGTCCCTTATCCCATCTTTTCATCATGTGTAAATTTTATCCTAAGGGGGGAGTTGAGTTAGAAACCAACATGATATGATAGGAGTTTTCCATTCACTTTGAGTACCCTAACTCCAAATTAAAATTATCTCAATATTTATATTATTTTATAATTTGCAATATATTAATTTATGAATGTAAATTATTAATTTTATTATTTATTAATTGTTAGTCGCACCTTCAAAGTTAAAATTATTTTAAAGAATGTACTAACTTATAAATGGTGAAAATATTGGTTTTGCTCATATAAAATAGACGGTTTTTCCTTATCACTTATTACTACTCAATTAATATTATTTCATTTATATTATGATAATAAAAAACATAAAATAATTATTCACTAACATTAAAATAAATTACATTCCTTAAAAAAAGATTATTGGGTGTACTTAATATGCACAAGTTTTTACTTGTGCAACCTTGCACAACGCCATCTTGACCTGCTATTGGAGGTGTTCCGGTTTTTTTCTTTTCCAAATTAGTAAAATTACTCTAATTTATAACACTAATGTATTTTTACAATAAAAAAAATGAAAACCTAATTTCATGAACCCAACCCAAATGCATAACTCATCTTCCTTCCCAACCTCTCCTTCGACCATCGCCATCACGGGTCGCCGCCTCCGCCCCGACCTCTCCCCTCTACTCGACCAATCCCCCTAGCCGTCTACCTCTTCCCGGCGACCTCATCCTCGTCGCCCGTCAACACCTCTGCCCGTCAGAGCAGCTGGCTTGAAGCAGCGAGAATGAAGGTCTGGTGTTGATCGCTATTGATATGACGTGGAAGCACGTGAGGGAGATGGTGAAACCCAGCGAGGACTTCCTCTCGAATTTTTCCATTAGGGTTTGTTTGGGGGTGGATGAGAAACCGATTTTTGAGTTGATTTTGAGGAAGAAACCGTTTTTTAGGTGTGTGAGTACTTGCAATCTCCACCAAATCCATAAAGATGTGAACTTTGTGGTTGATTGTTGCTTCATCGTCATCACCAGCTCCGATCTCCCTCCTCCTCGATCTGGTTTTCTGGTGGTGGTTGTGGCAAATCTGATGGTGTAGTAGTGGTTGCAGATCTGGTGGTGGTGGTTGTAGTGGTGGTGGTGAGAGGAAAGAAGATATGGTTATGGAAAAGAAAAGGAGGTTGAGTGTGGTGTCAAGGTGGTTCTGTTATGACAAGTCTGGTGGTGGTGGTGGTGGTGGTGGTGAGAGGGAAGAAGATATGGTGTTGTGTTGGTTGAAAGAGGGATGAACATGTTCTGATGAGAGAAGGAAGTTTTAATAATACTTAATTCTTGCTTGATTGTTGATTCCATATTACATATTCCATACTAGCAAATAATGGTCTCCATATTGCTTGATTGTTGATTCCAAATTAGGTGTCGTGTTCCAGGCACTTAAATTCACACCTCAAATTGAAAATTTGGGACAAAAATTGATTCGGATACTTCGTAAGAGGGGACCTTTCGTGGCTTTGCATCTTAGATATGAGATGGACATGTTAGCCTTCTCACTTCTCAAGTTGTACTCTTGGTTGCACACTTGCACTAATGAAGAAGCCAAGGAGCTAAAGCATATGAGGTAATTTCTACTTCATGAGATGAACATGATGGATGAAGAAGATGAAGTTTATAGGAAGAATAAATTAATTTAGGGTTTTATTTTAATGAAAATGTTATTTTAATAGTTATTATTTATAGCAAAAACTATGATAATTATAAAACTTTATTTTTAAAAAAAGGGAATAACCGGCTACCTCCCACAATTCACTTGTGCCAGGTAGCACAAATTTTTATTTGTGCACACTAAGTGAACCCAAGATTACTCACTTGTAAATATAAGTTTTTTAAAAACTTATAAATATTGATATATTAATAATAAGTATGTACTAATTTTCTCTTATAATCTATTATTTCTTACATAAAACTATTTTTGTACTTATATAATTATTTATAATTTAAATACAGACTAATTTTAAAAAATAAATAATTTAAATACAAACATTATTTATAAGCTGATTTGTGTTTGATTATAATAACTAAAATCAATTTTTTATCTTCTCTTTCATTTATCGTAATATGTTTTTCTAATTAGCTAATCAAAGTAGCTTTTGTCATGAATCAAGCATTTCTAGATATTCGAAGTTGGACGGATTGGCCCAATATGCACGTAGCTTCCCATTTGCCTTCTGCTACACTTCAACATCAAGTGAATGGTGTAGATATGGCCACGACCACATACATTTTCACGGATGGAAGTTGGATTCCGGATTCTAGCTGCATGGGCTATGCTGCGGTTATATTTTGGATGTCTCTGACAATTGAGTTTTTAGCGTATTCATGAGCCATGAGCATGAGAATGCTTTTCTGACGGAATTATTAGCCGTGGAAATAGGCTAGAAGCATGGTTGAGAGATGGGGCTTAAAATATCGTGTGTGCTTCTGATTGCACTCGCGTAGTGGAGGTGCTCCAGGACCATGGTGATGTGTGCAGGTCCTAGGCGTGAGACACTATAACTAGGTTCGTACTATGCTTGCTTGAGATTGAAATGTTTGCTAGAGAGAACAACATGCAAAGCTATTTAGGTGAAATTCACGTATTTTACCAAAGGTAATCTAACGGTTGGAATTTAATCTAAAATTGTAATCAGGAGATGAAAAGATAGACTGGTAACTGAGGGGTAACTTACGCAAACCGAACTGCAATATATTTTTACATTAACAACACAACACAACACAACACTGTCTTCTTCACTGCTACTGCAAACCCTTGCGCCCATCCTTCCGTCTTTTCACCGCCGTGTCCCCATCGAAAACCACCAACTTCCGTTGAGTTTCACGCTTCAACCGCTTTCTGCTCGATTTGGCGGATTTAGCATTCCAACCCAGGTCTTCAAGAATCTCCGCCTTTTATTCTATATACCAAGGTAACTCTAATGCTGCTACGATAAAGTCTTGGTCTATTCTATAAATTTAAGCACTTTTTAAGTATTTGGGAATTGGGCACGCACTTTTAATATGTCTGTGGTTAATTTTACTAAGATTATAGTACTTTTTTAAGCAAATACTGTTTTTTTTTTTTTGTTTACATAGTTTTTATTATCAAGCTTCTTCGAAGAAATTGTTGTTTGTATTTGTTGTTTCTTAGTCAATCCTAGTTGGTAACCAGAATTTCTGAAATATCATGAACTATATTGGGTTTTAGGGAGTGTCCATGGAGACACAATCAGATGGTAATGAGGATGCTATAGCCACCATTAAAGATATTAGGCAACAGCTTGAAGCTCGCATTGATTCCCAACACAAGGCTCACATGGAGATGCTTGGTTCTATACAAGCCATAATACCTAATCTTGTCTCATCCCTTGACCTTTCTCTAAAGGTTGTCTCTTCTTTCAACCATCGTCCTTTTGCTCCTACGCCTTTCCTGCCTCTGCCTGATCCCAAATTGAATCCCAAAAAAGCTACAAAATTAGCTCACCGTTCTGTTGCTGAAACCTGCACAGATGACTCCATTGAGGCTGACTCGTTGAATCCCAATAACCTAAAGCCCAATAAGCCTCTGGATTCAAACGAAGTTTGCCAGGTGGAATCTGAGAGGCTTAGTCCATTAGCAGTGGTTCGATCAATAGTCGCTGTTTGTCTGTTAGGGCGAGTACCCTTCTCACCAATCGATTCTTCCACTGTGTTGAGGAAATTGGAGAATGATCAGACAGTGTCGTCGGAAGAGAAGGCTGCACTTCAGGAGCTTGGGGGGGATTCAGGGGCTATGCATGCTGTGGAGATGGCTTTGAGGTCAATGGCAGATGATAATGGTGGTATTGAATTGGAGGAGTTTGTGGTGAGTGGCAAGGCAAGAATTATGGTATTAAATATAGATCGAACTCGGCTTTTGAGAGAATTGCCAGAAAATGCACACAATCAGCAGCTTGAATCAAGCTCTGGAGATGGGAATGCGAACCAAAATCAAGGTCAGCAAATTACAACCAGTGGCTCTAATGTGAACGGTGGTTTGCTTGGGAAGGGAAGACCAGTTCTGAGGCCAATGCCTGATATGTGGATACCTCATGGGGACCCCCATATGTCAGGGTTACAGCCAGTGTTTTCAGGAGGACCAAGGGGTGCACCTAGACTAATGCCGGGCATGATGGGTACACATAGAGGTATAGGTATTCCGTCAATGCATAGACCCCCATTGGTGCCAAATGCACCAGGGAGTAGTCCTAATGCAATGACACAGAAACCAAGAACATTGGAGGATGATATAAAGGATCTTGAAGCTTTGTTGAATAAGAAATCATATAAGGAGAAGCAAAAATCTAAAACCGGTGAGGAGCTTTTGGACCTAATTCACCGACCAACTGCTAAAGAGACTGCTGTAGCTGCCAAGGTTCAAATTCACTTCCTATTTTAATAGGCTTTACACTTTCTCTTCTGATTATTATCAGCTTTTTGTACAGTTTAATCTAACTCCAGCTTGTTTGCAATCTATTGTTTCAGTTCAGAACAAAAGGTGGTTCTCAGGTGAGGCAATACTGTGACTTGCTGACAAAAGAGGATTGTCGACGTCAGTCCGGTTCCTTTATAGCATGTGATAAGGTTGGTGACAAGGACAAGATTTTAATGTTCTTCCATCTCTTTGATTTCATTTCTAACTCATTTACTGTCTATTGGTTTAAGCTGTTCTACTGATTGACATGTGGTTTTCAACTTAATCTAACCATATAAATTGGTATTAACATTTTTAATTAGCCTTCTTAGTGTTTATTTGTGATCCTTTTCGTGCCAGGTTCATTTTAGACGTATCATTGCTCTTCATACGGACACCAACTTAGGAGACTGTTCTTTTCTTGATACCTGCCGACACATGAAGGCATGATTTCTACCTCTAAAATCTTATTTCGAATTTTTACTCTCAGTTTAATTATATTTGTCATTAGTCTGAGATCTTTTGTTCTTTTTACCCTTTGATAGACATGCAAGTATGTTCATTATGAGTATGACCCTACACCCGACGTGCCTCCAACAATGATCGGTGCTCCTCCTCCTCCGAAACCACTGAAGCCTCAGCGTGCTGAATATTGTTCTGAAGTGGAACTTGGTGAACCACAATGGATCAACTGTGACATACGTAACTTTAGAATGGACATTTTAGGTCAATTTGGAGTAATAATGGCAGATCCACCATGGGATATTCACATGGAACTGCCTTATGGAACAATGGCTGATGATGAAATGCGCACTCTTAATGTTCCTGCTCTGCAGACTGATGGGCTCATATTTCTATGGGTCACTGGACGTGCAATGGAACTTGGACGGGAATGGTATGTGCACTTGTTTTTTGTCATATGCTATTTGTTATTTCAATTAAAAATTATCTGATTAGCACAACAAGTGAAAGTTTGAGACTCCTTTTTGTTAATATTCTGTATTTGGATTGCTTATATTCCATTCTGCTCCATGCAGCTTAGAACTTTGGGGATATAAGCGTGTTGAGGAGATCATTTGGGTGAAAACAAATCAACTTCAGCGAATAATCAGAACTGGGCGTACTGGCCACTGGCTCAATCACAGTAAGGAACATTGTCTTGTTGGAATAAAGGGTAACCCTATAGTAAACAGGAATATTGACACTGATGTTATTGTTGCTGAGGTTCGGGAAACAAGCCGCAAGCCAGATGAGGTCTGTATAAACAATCAACTATGTTTTGATTGTTAATTATGCCCCTTAATGCTTTTACTGTCTTTATGTTTTAAAAAGGTGGTCAAGAGTAGTCATGATGTTGTATCTATGATTATCTGTTTTTAAGGATATGTTATATCTCTGTAATCAAGTTTCTTTTATATCCTAAATAAAATGTTTCATGTTATAATAGGCTTGTCCAAGACTAATGGAACTTATTAAAATCCTTTCACATGATATCTTTTTCCCCTTTCCTTTCCCCATTCCTCATTGAAAAGCTTGCATTCCATCTTGTAATCTGATAGATCTAGGCCTCCGATAACTAAGGTCTACCAAAGGAAGATAAGGTGAGAAGCAGGGGAAATTTGGAACAGGGAATAATTCTGTTAGTTGGGCACATTAGTTGGTTGTGGGCCGAAGTAGGTGGGAGTCAGTTAATTGTAATTGCTGAGTAGTTAAGTAGTGGGAAGTGTGAGAGAAGAGGGTCATCACTTGTGCAGACACTGAAAGTGAGGAGAGGTGCTGGGACTCACGAATTTGCTCTATGAAGGTATATTCTTGATTGTTTCTGCCTAGTCTAACTCCCATTGGGCTAGCTCTGGAAACTGTTCAGTAATGAAGTTCATATTTTCTTCTCTAATCAGCTATTGTTCTATCAAACTGGTATAATAGCTCCACTTGGAGCCTGTGGGAGTCTTGATTGAAGTCAATGGTTAGCAAGAAGATGGAAGGGAGACTGAAGAATGTGGGGCACACTCTTGAAGCCTTGAATCGCAATCAAGAATCTGATTACGAGTCCTTGTACAGCAGGAGAATGGGAAGTTTTAGTCCAATGGTGTCACCAGCCACCATGTGAGAATAGTTTGGAGAATGCTTGCATGTTACTCATTAATAGGCAGAATTGATTTATTAGGTTAATTTAGGATATTTCTATTTTATTGTTATTTCTTTATTAGTTAGGATTTGGTTGTTTTTTCTTTATTAGATAGGATTTGGTTGTTTCTTATCTTATTAGATAAGATATTATGATTTGTTCTTTAATTAGATAGCATTCTAGTTTCCCTGTTTTGTGTATCTCAACCCTTATAAAAAAAGGGGATTTCAGAATTCAATGGAAATCAATCAAAGAAATTTCAAAAGAACCGTAAAATTAGAAGAAGCTTTGTCAAGGACGAGCCGCTTCTTTTTTCTACAAACTGGGTTGCAAGAAGAATTTATCTGTGTCCAGACCTGTGACTAGATCCTATGTGAAGGACCATAACAACTTGGTATCAGAGCCGGTTGTCATGGGTGACTTCAAGAATTTGGAAGAAAAGCTTAACGCTTTCATGGAGCAGATGATGGCCCGACAGCAAGCGCTGGAAGAGCGATGGCGGACATCACCGTCGTCGTTCGAGACTTGGAGAAGAAAACCCAGGGAACCACCGCAAGCAGACGTGTTGGAAGAAGTGGCAGCACCGGCAGACGCGAAGTCGAGGGTGCTGGAAAATCCATGGTACCGAGATATTCCAAGATGGAATTCACGGTTTATGATGGCACAGACGATCCCTTGGGTTGGCTGAAACACTGTGAGCGATTCTTCCAAAGCCAAAGAACTGCCGAGGAAGACCAAGTGGGTCTAGCAGCCTTTCATCTCTTGGGCGAGGCTCAATTATGGTTTGATCAGATTGAGCAGGAAGAAGAAAAACTGGACTGGAACCCTTTCAAGGAAGGTTGTCACGTAAGGTTTGGGCCACCCTTGAGTAACAACCCCTTAGGGGAACTCTCCAACCTTAAACAAACTGGATCTGTTGAGGAATACCAACGTAAATTCCAATTGTTGCTGGCTAGGACTTCTGACCTGAAATAACACCAAAAAGTGGACCTGTTCACTGCTGGGTTAATAGAAGAACTCAGAATTGACATTGAGATGCAAAAACCCGGAAATCTTGGGGCTGCCATGAACATGGCTCGAGCATTGGAACGTAAATAAAATTTATCTCACAGAACTCTTCCACCACGGACTGTGGGGCACAGCCATTCAATTACCCAAACTGACAAGAACCAGATAGACAAAGGAGGTGGGCAATTCTCTAGGCCAGCAGGTGGCAACAACAGAAGGGGCTCTTCAACATCTTTTTCTTAAAAGGTTAACACGGGCAGAAATGGCAGAAAGGAGGGTCAAGGGGCTGTGTTACAACTGTCATGAGTCATATTCAGTTGGGCACAAGTGGAAGAGGCTATTTTGGATTTAGGTTCCCGATGATGAAAACAACCCTGAGAAAGATCCTGCTATTTGACCTTGAGGACAAGGTCAATGCTGAGGAGGGGTGTAATGATAAGGGTGCTGATTTGATTTGATTTGATTAATAGGAAGAATTGATTTATTAGGTTAATTTAGGATATTTCTATTTTATTGTTATTTCTTTATTAGTTAGGATTTGGTTGTTTTTTCTTTATTAGATAGGATTTGGTTGTTTCTTATCTTATTAGATAAGATATTAGGATTTGTTCTATAATTAGATAGAATTCTAGTTTCCCTAGTTCTATCATAATCTCTCCCATCCCCCCTCCCAATAGAGGAAATAGTTTAAGGATAAAACTTATACACAGTTCTTTACACGTTTTAACTGTTGTCAAATTACAACATGACCCATGGGTTGCAAAAGGGAAAGTTGAGGGAAGTTATCTGTTAGGGCCCAATTGCAAGGTATGGGATTTGAGTCCCACGTTGAAAGTATGAGATTCTAATGTGGGGTTTATAGGGCCTTGGGCTCTCCAATTACAACAGCTAGCTTTTGTGGTGTGGTTTTCCCAAGGTTCTTATCATTATCATATTAATAAATGGGTGGCTGAGTCTTTCATTAGGCAACAGCACAAACAATATCTAGTACTGTAGGCAAGTTTTGTCCATAGTTTAATTAAGCCTGATAATAATGTTACTCTGCCATTCTGTGTTATTGAATTTAAATTACTCGCTTGCTTAACATTTCAAAATTGTCAATATTTGTTCCTGCAGATGTATCCTCTGCTGGAGAGGATAAGTCCAAGAACAAGAAAGTTGGAATTGTTTGCTCGCATGCACAATACTCAGGCAGGGTAGGTTTTCAAATTTTCTATACTAATATCTTTTTCATTCAGAGTTTTTCCTTCACGGGGTTCTTAAAATAGTTTAATCGAGGATAGTCTGGATTTGAAATGGTCTTTGATGATATGTAAGTGGTGTTCTCCCTAATAATTAGATGCTTTCTTGTCACGTGTTTTTAATTTCTTGGACTATGAACCTAACCTTGTTGCAGCTGTGGGATTATTGATTATGTTCTCTATTGTTTGTGGTGTTCAATATTATTAATTCTGTTCTCCATTGTTCCATCAGATGGATGTCTCTTGGCAATCAATTGAGTGGTGTAAGGTTGGTTGATGAGGGTCTGCGAGCAAGGTTTAAGGCTGCTTACCCAGATGTGGAGGTGCAGCCAGCATCACCTCCCAGAGCTTCTGCTATGGAAGTGGACTCTAGCGTTGCTGCTCAAACGAGGAGTCCATTTGCAGTCACAGAATCAAAGTCCACTGCGGCTCAGTGTGCAGAGCCTGCAGCTCCAGCAACTTCCTTTGCTTCAGAGGAAAAGTCAATGGCCATTGATGTGGACGCTGGCTAAGTTTCCACCGATACTCGATAAAGAGGAAAACAGCATTTTGACCTTTGTACCATTTTCAATTTGAACTCTTGTCTGGCTTTTTTGTTTTCTATTTTGCAAAGGGTAGCAAGTTTTGGGGAAGATATACCTGATTGAAGTGAGGATATGTTTATGTACATTGAATAATGGTGGAACAGTTTTTAGTCATGAGAATTGTAGTAAAAATTGCATTCTAGTTGTGAATTTGTTGCGTTGCTAGTATTCTACTGGCTACAGGAGAGGAAAGTTCAGGGAAATACATTAGGTGGATACATGAAATTGAAGTGGAACATGGCGATCTGAATGAGAACAGGGGTTCCTTGAGATCAGGTTTCTGTAGGATGAAGGTGATGGAATTTGGTTCCAGAGATGTTTCGTGCAAGTATCGTGCAATATCAATCGGCTTCTACCATCAATTTTACCATGGTCAGGAGAATTTGGATTCTCTTCATCCATCAATCTACATTTATGGAATTTAGTTAAAATGGTGGAATGTGAAACAGAAATGAACCACTCACCATTAAATGATGGAATGACCACCTTTTAACTATGCTTGGATAACATTCCAGTGCAACGAGAAAGAACTTTTATTCTAATTTTAAGAGAATTTTATTCACTTTGTACTTGAAGTGTGTGATAGCTTATGTTTAGATTATAACCAGCAGATATACTAGCAATCAAGCATAGTATTTGTTTTTTAGTTGGTTCAGTTAGCACATGTTACAAAGCATAAGTGGAAACAATAGCTTCTCTAATTACCCAAGTGCAAGGTTTTTATTTTTATTTTTTATATTTAATTAATGTTTGTAATTATTCAAGTAATGGTAATTGTCCTTCCAAATAAATAATTTTTTTTAAAAATCGAACTTGTATTCTTACTCTCACCGGATCTAATCTTCTTACACTACAACATCACTTTGTTAATAGCCGAGTGCAAGTCTTTGACATTCTTTTGTTGTCTGTTTATTAGGTTCAAAATTTCTACCTCAAACAATAACATGATCAAAGTGAGGTGATGACATTGAAAACACGACGAAATTTCCACACCTGTGGCTGTGAAGTGGGTTGGTAATGATGAGGAGTGGCGTGAACGTGAAAGTGGTAGGGAGGCTCACGAGAGACCCAATAACCCTTGAGACAAGTGAGAACTTCAATAAAGTAATTAGTAAAGTATATTCGACCATAACAATACTCCAAAGTAGCAATAAAGACACGAAAATGTTGTCTTCACATGTTTTCATCTAACATTTGAGAGAGATATGAATAAAAGAAAGATAATTAATGATATAATAAGTGATGTGATATAATATACGACAAATAGAAAGTAAACATAGTGGAAATTATATGTAAGAAAATATGAGTGTGAAAATATGAAAGTTGATAAGAACCGCACCAACCCAATTTGAATTTACCCACCCTACTCAACTTCTTCCCAAACCCACAAAGCATATAACAAGTTAACAACGAAAACATATGATTAGTTTCCCTTTCGCTTCCTGTTGCATATAGTCTCCCACTCTTATATGCTAGGTTCAATAGCACTTTTGGTCCCTCATTTATCACGATTTGACACTTTTAGTTCTTTACAAAAAAAAAAAAAAGTCATTTTCGTTCCTAACGTTTACACAAAGTTACACTTTTGATTTTCCATCAATTTCTGATAAA
This sequence comes from Acmispon strigosus, assembly GCA_030819835.1. Taxonomy (NCBI): domain Eukaryota; kingdom Viridiplantae; phylum Streptophyta; class Magnoliopsida; order Fabales; family Fabaceae; genus Acmispon; species Acmispon strigosus. The sequence goes on along the minus strand of JAUAMA010000004.1, from coordinate 55,112,379 downwards.
AATCTAACAGTTTTTTTATTAAAAAATTAATAAAAAATAAAAACAAAAATGGAAACCCAGAGTTCATCTTGTTCAAGCATCTTCTTCAGCCGCCACCGACGCGCCGCGCCTCGCTCCAGCCGTCGCGTCGTACCAACGCCGTCGCGATCCCCTTCTCCTCATTCTCCCTCTCTATCTCGATCTCCTTCTTCTCCTTCTTCTCGTTCTCCCTCAATGGAGGATAAAAGGAAGGTGACGGTGGTTGGAGGAATCAGAGGCTTGGGAAGGTGGAAGGGTGGCGATTGAGGTTGATGACTCTGGGGATGGCTTCCGTGGTGGCTGAAGAAGGTTGGTGTGGTGGTGGTGGTGAGGTCCGAAGATGACAGAGATGGTGGTTTTGAAGATAACGAAGAAGAAGAAGATGAAGATGAAGATGAGGGATTAGATTTTTTTTGGGAAGAACATGTTTTTGATTTTTAATTTTTATATTTTTTAATTAATTATAAAGGAATATTTCGTTAAATTTTTAACAGAAATGGATGGAAAATCAAAAGTGCAACTTTGTGTAAACGTTAGGGATGAAAATGACTAATTTTTTTTATAAAGGACCAAAAGTGCTAAATCGTGATAAGTGAGAGACGAAAAGTGCTATTAAGCCTATATACTATGACTTAAGTTTATTTTATTTGTGTATACTAAAAGAAAATGTCGCATAGCATTTTCTAAACATTTGATATTGGGTTTCGAACATGCATGTATATTAAGATTAAGAAAGTGACTGAAAGTTGAAACGGTGATCATGTGCAGTTTAACATCTCATAGTAATGTGACGGTAGTTATGATGAAAATGAGCTATGAATTTGATAGAACAACGCATCAACATACCCAAATAAGTTTCAGAGTACAATTGGTAGTTAACAGTTAACTGAGCTCCTTAAATATTTAGTAAGTGTGCGATCTCTAAACAGTGTGTATAAAAAATAATTATTGAAAAAGACTTACACAATTAATGTAACATTAGAGTCTTCAAGGATTAATCTCATAACTATTAGATTTGAATATCGTTAATTCTAGTATGTATTAATGCTTGAACACTACATAAGCTTCAAATTAAAACGTTTTATAGGCATGAATAGTTCATCATTTCAGAGAATTAAAGTCCACTTGAAAAGATGGGGGATTACTCACTGAATCTAATGTTCCTTTATCCTTTACAGGCCCTCCTTAAACAAATCCTTCAAAGCAAAGGGAGAGAAAAGTAAACATCCACTCATGGATTTGAAGGAAAAAAAGAGATAAACAACTCCTATTCAAAGTTAGAGATAAGATTTAATACTTGCACACGACAAATATACTATATTCTATTAGCATATCATGGTTCTTATAGAAAACTAAAGCAATCTTGAACTCTTTTGTTGTGTTTAAAAAAAAGTATTTTAATATACATTTTCCCCCTAAAAATACAAGTTGAGGTTGATTTACCAATGTATGTATCTATAGAGATGAAATAATAATTTTAACCGCTAATTTGGACAACAATGGCAGTTTTTTTTTTAAAAAAACAATGGCAAGTCATAGAACACTAAATAGTGATGAATCACTCCAAATACTCATTCTTATGATGATTTTGAATACTACAAAGTGGAAAGTAGAAAAAATTTAACTTTTTTACTTTGTGGCAGTTAAAAATTACCACAAAAGTGAGTGTTCGGAGCGCAGAAGCTACTTTAGTGATATTATTACAATTCCTTATTGGTTTGGACAAACAAACCTCAACATCCCCTATAAATATTTAACATTGCTTCACTCTCCACATACACCTCAAACAAATACCAAAGTGCATTTTCTTAGCATGGAGCTCTTGTGGAAATCTCACATGAGGGTACAAGTGAGACCCTCTTTTCTCCCTTGTCATGCTATCAATTTTAAGTAGCATTCTGGTGTTAAAGAAGCAAAATTTTCTTGCATATTGTTATATAGAGCTATGCAGAAAAACTCCATAGCAAGATTGTAGAGCCACCTTAATTTTCTACCATTTCTTTTTCCCTTATGTGTGTTTTCATTTTACAGGTGATTAGATTGGTTTGTGCTCTCCTTTTGGTGGCTCTGCTGAGTTCAGAGGTAGCTGAGAGCAGAAAAGCCAAAATTGTTACCACTTCATTTGAGTACAGTGCTATAAATTGCAGAGCAAAAAGTGCTTCATTGACAGATTTTGGTGGTGTTGGGGATGGAAAGACATCTAATACAAAGGCCTTTAAGTCTGCAATCAGTCACCTGAGTCAGTATTCTTCTGAAGGAGGAGCTCAGCTTTATGTTCCTGCTGGGAAATGGCTTACTGGGAGCTTCAACCTCACCAGTCACTTCACACTTTACCTGAACAAAGATGCTGTTCTCCTTGCTTCTCAGGTATCTCATTTCTGCTTCAATGTTTGATGAATAAGTAATCACAAATTTGAGATCCAAGACCTGGTTAAAATTCATTATATTTGTTTTGTTAATTCATATGGATGATTAATATCATGTTTGTTAGGATTAGTTTTTTTTTTCCTCATAAGCAATTCTACCACCCAGAAGCAACTTACAAAATCTCCTCCCAAGAGCTTTAGAATCAATCCTAAAGTCAAAATGAATTCTATGGAGAAGCTTCTGGGTGCCGGAATTAAATTAGAGAGAAGACAAGTTGATCCAAAAGATATCAGTTCACTTCTTTGCATGTCCTCAAGCAGAATCTATTTATTTCCCTACACATCTTAGATCAAAACCTTCCATCCTTAGTTGTTTTCCATCTTATGAGCTATAGATTTAAAATCTTCCACAATTTTCATTACTAATTACATAACTATCCTGCCTATGATTTTGAAAGTGGTATTATTGTTCCTCTCTAGCCTTTGAAGGTAGTGGGAAACGTTATTTTGCTGATTGTAGTGTTTGAACTAATGTTGTTCCACCCAATTGACCTTATCTGCCCTTTCTGGCATCTTTCTTCTTGGCAGCATTTGGCTAGAACTACAATCAAAACAAGCAATAATCAAGTTAGGAAGTGATGTTCCAAGCTTTCATTAGTTTCATGATAGAAAACATAAAATGAATAGTGTTGGACTTTCTTGACGAAAAATTAATGACATTTTCTTTGTTTAGTACTCTGGCCACAATTTCATGAATGCCATTACAAAGCTGAAATATAAGTAATATTACTACCATAGGCTCATAGCCCATTCATGAAAGTGGAAATTGAAGTTAAGGGATTGACTAGAGTTACAAATAAGGTAAATTGTCCAATAAATGCAATACAATTTTTTCTCAAGGTTCATCACTTCTTACTGCTACTAGTAAACTAGGCTATCAAAGCCATTTTGTTAATTAACTCATGAAAGGAACATAACATCTTCTGAACCTTTGAACCCCTGAAAACTTGTTTCTAGAAACCGTAGATGACAAATTGGGTTCCATAGGAAAACGAACCTTGTTTATTTCTGCCAGTTTCATTGTGAGGTTCATTGCACTTTTCTCTTTCGGTTACAGTTTCAAGTGTGACACATTTTTGGCACTTTCATGTGTATTGGTTTTAGGATATTACTGAGTGGCCTGTGATTGAACCACTCCCATCCTACGGTAGAGGAAGAGACGCAGCAGCGGGAAGGTACACCAGCCTCATATTTGGAACAAACCTCACTGATGTTATTGTCACAGGTATGGAAAAAGCTGCAATAGCAGGGAACAATTATCAAACAAGTGGTTAAGGGTTGGTGAAATGGTTTCACCTTTTCAACAAACATGTGATAGGCATAGAAAGTTTGAATTCCAGTTCCCAAAGATTACTTAATCTCATTGAATATAATTTGTGATGGCAAACTCTATGCTATAAAACTTGGGTGAGATTTAGGAAGGGACTTGATTCACTTTTGGATCTAATATAGTCAGTCTTACTTGCTCGAATCTGTGACCTTAAAGTCTTATGACAACAACCTTACTTTTTCGCCAAGGCTTGCCCTCGTATTTGGCTTAAATTTAATTAAATGGTAACTTTATAATTAAATTAACATTTTATGAAATTATGACCATTGTTATACAGGGGATAATGGCACCATAGATGGTCAGGGAGCATTTTGGTGGCAGCAATTTCACAAGAAAAAGTTGAAGTACACTCGCCCGTACCTGATTGAGCTGATGTTCTCAGACAGCATACAGATATCCAATCTAACGCTTCTAAATTCTCCATCATGGAATGTTCATCCTGTTTATAGCAGGTAATCATGCCCTTCTCATGTGGTCATGGTTGAACTTTAGAATCCTTCAAAATCACATTTGACTTTTCTGATTCAAGGTTATAATAAATCTTCTAACATTATGCAGCAATATTATAGTTAAAGGCATAACCATCATCGCTCCTGTTACATCCCCTAACACTGATGGCATCAACCCAGGTCAGTATCTTAACATTCTTTTAAAAATAAACAATAATTCTTCATTCACAATTCAATATCACCCACATCCGATAGGAGTAAAGGAGAGAGACATCAGATATATGAATGATAGTATGATAGGAAAAGAAAAGATATATAAGAAGAAAAAATAAGTGAAAATGAAATGAAAGAAGAAATAGGGTGTGAAATGAATAATAACCATGAAATAAAAGGAAGTAGGTATATATAACCAATTTTAACCGGACAATTAAATAATCAAAATTGGCAATGTTATATATAATAGTATGGTCAATGATGTTATTTTTTTCACCTCTCACATTATTACTTGTGGATTTGTATTATCTAAAGTGATAGTAAAGACTTTAGAGAGTAAAATAAGTTAGTAGACTTGTTGATTGAGAAATCAAGAGTTGAAATTATACTGATATACTTGCACAAGCACAATAAACTAATAGTTTTGGATCAGTTTTTCATTCATTAGAGTTAATTTTGAAATTCAAAAATTACTCGTATAAGCTTTTCTGCTTGGATTTCGAATCAATTCTAGACTTGTTGACGAGTTTCAAAAAATGCACTATATAATGGATCCTAAATTTCAACATTTGATTTATCAATAATTTACTTAATCTTCCAAAATTGACTTGATTAGTCTAGAAGAGCTAATCCATTACTTGTGTATATATTGGTATTGAGTGGAATATTATTTTTATGTTTGTTTTTTGTGGCATTAGATTCTTGTACAAATACCAGAATTGAAGACTGCTACATAGTTTCTGGGGATGACTGTGTGGCAGTGAAAAGTGGGTGGGATGAATATGGCATAAAATTTGGATGGCCCACAAAGCAACTAGTGATCAGAAGGCTGACATGCATTTCCCCATACAGTGCCACCATTGCCTTGGGAAGTGAGATGTCAGGTGGGATCCAAGATGTCAGAGCAGAGGACATCACAGCCATCCAAACAGAATCAGGTATCAGAATCAAGACAGCAGTAGGAAGAGGAGGGTATGTGAAGGACATATATGTCAAGAGAATGACCATGCACACCATGAAATGGGCATTTTGGATGACTGGAAACTATGGTTCCCATGCTGATAAGCACTATGATCATAATGCCTTGCCTGAGATCAAAGGCATCAACTACAGAGACATTGTAGCAGATAATGTGACCATGGCTGGTAACTTGGAAGGAATTTCTAATGACCAATTTACAGGAATCTGCATTGCCAATGTCACAATTAGTATTGCAGCCAAGTCCAAGAAACAGCCATGGAATTGCACTCATGTTGAAGGGATCACAAGTGGGGTCACTCCTGAGCCATGCAATTTGTTGCCTGATCAGGGGCCAGAGAAGATCACAGCATGTGATTTTCCCACAGAGACTCTACCCATTGATATGTTGGAGCTTAAGCAATGTAGTTCCAGCATTAAACTTAAACTTGTTGCATGAGTCATTTGTTTAGATGTATCATCATTTAGCTATTTATTAACTGAAACAATGAATTATATGTTAAAGAGTCATAGTAGTACTCAAACAACTTTCTTTTCCCTCTACAAGTTTATGAGATGGCTTGTTGCTGCTATGAACCAAGTGTTACAATGTTGAATTTATCCAATTGTTCTAGTTTTGTTATGAAGACTTCTATGCAGATGTGTCTAACTTAATAAAAAAACACAAGTAGCAAACATGGAAATGTTTTAGAATATTTTGTACACCAACAAACCATTACATTTTGTCAGATAAAACTTCACAGATTCTCTCAAGATAAGTTCCTTGATATCCTATAAGAAAATGAACAATATAGAAGACAAACGTATCTTAGTTAACTTTCATTTAAAATAAAATAATTGAATAAATAAACGCATCTAGAAAATCTCCGCAAGATCGACCAGAAGTTTACAAAAAGACGAGTTATTCAAACTTAAAACTGAAAATTAACTGAATATCAGTAAATTTAAATGAAAGTATCAACACTCCTACTTGAATCATTAGCTGCAAACTCCTAATTTCTTCATCAAGAACTCAAAATTCACTTTGGGAAATGTTTAGATGAAAAACTTCTGGCACTTGCTCTTCAGCTCTGCAATATTCCAAAATTACTTCTCCCTTCCAAACTTCTCTGGGAATATTAAACTTGATGCTAGAGTGCTTGATCTTTCCATGAAAAAGTGCACAGTCAGAAATTGATATAGCAATTTGATATCATCAAAGAACTTTGTGTGCTCCATCTGCTCCATTTGCAAATCAAGCCAAAATTTCTTGATCCTCTAGGATTGATGTACAACTGTTGTTGTTGCAATAAGTTCTCCTTCTGTTGTAGGCTGAGCCATAACTTCCTGTATTTTTTAACTCCAAGAAAATATATCCGATACTAGAGTAAAACAGTAGTTGAGATCTTTTCATGTTATCAAAAGATCCAACCCAATCACTATCCAAAAAACCATGAAAAAAAAAATCAAGGTCTTCTATTTGGAATTAGTCACATTTAATTGTTTTCTTTTTGTTTTAGTCCATGCTTTTAACAAATTAATGTGTTTGTAATCCTTAATCAGGCTTCCTTTAGGGACTAAGCTGCACATATTAATATTGCTACCCACACAAATATAAAATGCAAATATAGGTATTACTTTTAGAATGAAACATAGAGATTAGGGGCTTGTTTGATTGGATTTTTAGTTTTCTATATTTAAAAATGAGTTTAATTTTGATGCACACATGCATCTGATCACATTTCTCCATTTTCCATTTAAATTCAAATTTAATTATGACATGGCAAATTGATAGATTCTAATTGGATGCATGTGTAAAAATTTTACACTTTAAAAATTGTATTTCAAAAGAAAGGAAGAAAAAAATTAAATGAATGAGATGTTTTTCAACATTAAAAAAAGTAAAAAACTGTAATTTGAAAACTAAAAACAGTAAATTATTCTGATATTTTAGTTTTAAAAACTGAAAATAATAACTGTTGGTTCGAGAATTAATTATTGAAAACAAGTTATGACAAACATGTTTTTAAAAGACGATTTTCAAAATTGCAATCAAACAAGATGCAACACAATTTCACATACTTTAAGTACCAAAAGCAAGAATTTATCACACTTAAGTTCAACAAGGATCATTAAAACAAGATTTTAACAAATTAAGCTATATATAGATTGAAGTTGAGTTCAACAAAAATCAAGATACCCTATTATTATACCTGTTCGTTGTCATCATGCTGTACACAACGGTATTCTAATGAAAGGTCATACAAGCTTCTGTAGGCCAAATTAAACTTCATTTATATATTTCATTGTTTGATATTACAGAGAACACCCCACTTCCACATATACAATTAAGCTCAACACTGCTATCACATAACCTAATACACACGCTATCTTAAAATATAACAAACCAAGACAGAATAGTAACAACACAACATTGTAAACCCCCCAAACTAACATTATCTACCAGTTAAGCTAACATAATCAGTGGACTACTTGCTTAACTATGTTACAGCCAATGGCACGATCATTTACATTCTTACCATCAAACCTCATAGCAGATAGCAAAGTATCACGGCTAGTCAAAACTGCTTGGAAAAAACCATCCACATCCTTCGTAAGAAGATCCATTCCTTGGCAAAGCTTCTCTGTAGCAACGCCCAATTCCTCAACAGTCTTCAGCAGCGATTCTGTCTCCATGGCATCATCACCACCCTGGATAGTAGGATACAATTCCTTCACAAAGGCATCAACCGTTTCCAACTCACTCAATACAGAAAATTTCCCACTGGAAAATCTAACTCTAATCTCCTCATTTACAAGGTTCTGCAAACTTTTAAAAGCCGGAGCCCATGAATACACGTCAGCCACATCCAAATCCAACAACTTCTTTGAAGAGCCAGAGAATGCCGCAGTAAACACACTGCAAATAAATACAGTCTCCACCTTGACTCCATACATGGCTTGCATCAAAACTTGACCTTTGGCAGAATTTTTAACCTTAGGAAGATCAAGTGATCCCACAAGATCATCTAAAATGGTGTTACATTTCTCAATTCTAGGGTTCCTAGAACTAACTTGTCGCCTCCAATCATCAAGGAAAGAACATGCCCGGACAAACAGCTTTGAAGAGGCAGAGTTCAAATTGTGCAGAGCACACTTTAGTGGAAGATTGCCCTGATTCAGTCGTGATAGCTCGGAACTAAATGCATTGCAAATATCTAGCAACTTTGTACTTATGTCCAAGTACATATCAATCCACTTGTCATCCCAATTACTCACAGGCAGGTCAAGATCTATTATAAGGGTTCGTATGTCATTATGAGTTTCACAAAGTGACTTCATAGCTGAAGTCATCCAAGATAAGCTGAGGATTTCCTCCTTGCTTTTGGGCATCAATTTTCTCAGCCTCTCTGCCACTGTTACCTCAAAAGCATGTAGTACTGTAAGAAGTTGTGGAGACATGCGAGAGCCTTTAGGTGATATCTTCCGAAAAGGATTTCCAAAAGGAAAGAAAGATCGGGGTGGGTGAGGGTCTTGTGGACGGCTCATTATGGCAACTGCAAGATGATAAATACGAAATGTTTAAATTATAACATTTCAGTAGGGAATAAGGAAAAGATATCATATTTGTGCACACAAATAGTAAATATGAGTTGAAAAATCTTAACATATAATAATATTAAGTGTTACTTGCGCACTGATATTTCATACTATACCATTTCCTTTGGAATAGCCTGACTCGAAGTAAAATTAACAAAGATAGATCAGATATTTAGATATAAAAATCTGGCAAAGCTAGTAAAGGTAGTGTTGAATAGTTACCACTTCATTATCCATTCTAAACACTACTACTCCCAGCACCATATCTGATTCTTTTAGAATTACGAAATTGAAAAACATTTTGCTCCCTTTCACTATCCAAGCTGTTACAGTCATTAAAACCAATTTATCCTAAATAACCTGTGGATTGGTAGTAAATTGTGGCAAAGCGCAATGTTCCCAATCACCAAAAAACCACACAATGCAAATTAGGGTCATGCGAAAAAATCATATCAAGTGAATGAAAGTACTAGTTACTAAACTACAAATTGACCTGAATGAAACCTCAAATAACTTAAGTTTTTGAAACTGGTTTTTTTTCATCCAGTTTATTTAAACTCCGAATTAACACGGTCATTACTTACTGGCTATTGTATACGGTTGAGTGAACCAATAGCTAACCAAACCAATGATGTCCTAGAAGCCACGTTGGCAAGAAGACCCATGGTCATCCTCAAGGCAAACTATGGACTATTTGTAGGAAATGTTTCATTTGCTGGGCCACCATGGCGTTTTGGAATATCCCTATGCTGTTCTCAGTAACTTTCCATGATGTTTTCCAATTTGACCCATGTAGAACTGGTTAACCAGACCAAAATAACCAGTCTAGATGGTTTGGTTATTCTCATAAGACTGAAACGAGTTCAGTTTAGTACTAATAAAATAACTGAACCGCGCACAACCCATAAGGGAATCTGAAATTCCTTAAAAAGATTTGAAAAAATTATTGGGACCAAAACCCAGATGAAGGGCAACTATAGAAATCAGATCTAACAGATTTAAAAAAAAAAAAAACGAAAAACGAAAAATAAAACCCAAGATCCATAAAAAAAAGTTCCTTCTAACCCTCAATTTCCCCTTATCCAGTTCAGATCTGAAACCAAACACTATAAAACTTCAACAACAAAGCCAGATTCAAAGATTGAACAATCAACCACGCAAGTCACATAGCGAAAAAAATAGTCAAACCATATAAACCTTATGAAAATCTTTAGATCGTGGAATTAAAAACCAATGAAACTGAAGAAAACAAGCGATGATCAGATTAATTGGAAATATTTTGGCGAAGAAAACATAGAAGCAAAGAGCAAAGGATGTTACCTGAAAGATGAATCGAAAAGAAAAGGAAAAGGAAAAATAAGGTTTAGAGAGATTGAATGGCTTTCGTCTGTTTGAACGTTAGGTAAGTGGCGTTCTGCGTTTGTTTATGGTAGTGGTTGATAGATAGAAAGAAAGAAGATAAACGCAATTCTGATTTTTTTAGTCAAGGATTTACACGTGGGATCATGTTATTGGCACGTCTTCTGTATATAATTCTTATCGTGTTGTCTACACGTTAATCACGCCGGCCTCGCTAGCTACTTTGCCTGGAAAGTTCCACGTTTCTGAATTATTAATTTCATATCATTTTCTCTCATCTTTTTGGGCCATCCCATTATGTTATTTCATACCAAATTCAATATATAAACTTTTTATAATCAAGATTGCTTTCTTCAACTTCAAAAAAAAAAAAAACAAACAAAAAAGTGGGCTTAGGCCCTCCGCTTCATCCAAACAAAAGATACCTATCTTTTCTAATTCTATTTCTCTCTCTCTTCCATGTCTCATCACCAATCACATCTATCTTTTTTTCTTCATTTCTCAATCTTAGTGTAAGTATGAATCAAGTGCGAATTATTGATTTAACCCGATTGGATATTTTTTTATAAGCCTATATATATTGAAAAGAGCACAAGGGGTGTCCATCCAAGAAAACAGTACAACCGGTCAAACAAAAAGCTCAAAGAAGTTCCAAAATTGCAAAATTACAAACAATTAACAGTGCCTATGGAAGATGAGAATTAAAAAAGAAGAGAAATTATGTTGGCCAAATGTAAATATATTTTAAATATTTTTAAATTTAAGAGGTTTTTATTGTCTTGAACTGATTAACTGATTGATAATCTTTTTATTATAAAAATAGGGCTGTTCATGGGTTCCTTCGAAACAGATTCATGGTGTTTTAGGTCCAAACCAAACAAACAAGTTTGGTTCAAGGTTGTCGGCATCAGGATTCTACGCAGGATTGGGAGATAGGGTAGAAAATCATAAATTTTAGGATCAGGATCGAATTGTAAGATCCTACAAGAAAGTGCTAATATATACTTAATCATAAAAAATCACATAGATGAGGAAAATTATTCATGATTCACCATAAGAAAAACACATTCTTATTATAAGACATATCCATAAGTTCATAAGACATGTCCAAAACATGATTCCCCCTACTCGTCATCCCCCTACCCATCATGAAGACTACTCCCACTCCACCAACCCTTGAATTAGGAAGAACACCGCCACAAAACATCATTTGACCAAGAACTGAGGAGAGAACCACAAAAAGAACCTGTAACAAAGGCACCAAACATGATCATGGGAGACTAGGCCACAACTACAAATAGAGGAAAAAAGAGAACCATGAACAGAGGAAGAAGGAGAGTAGAGAAAAGAACCACAAACAAAATGATGCGCAATAGTTAATAGTGGTTAGAGTGCGGCTCACGTTTGTGCAAATCCTTTGGGTTCGAGAGTGAACAGAGTCGTGTTTTATGTTCAGAGCTTAAAATCCAACCTAGTAAAGGATCATGGGATTAGATTCGGATCCCACGATCCACCTCCAAAGATTAAGATCCCACCACGATCCGTTGTGATTTAAGATCCTGTTTGCGATCCATATCAGAATGCCTGGATCATAGATCTTACGATCTGGATCGCGATCTTAACAACATGGGTTTGTGTTGAGTTCGATCTATTTTTAGGGTTTTTTTTTTATGAACCAAACCAATAAAAACGAGTTGGGTTTGATTGATGGTCAGTCTTTATCTTTTTAATAGAAAAGATCAAAGAAAACTAAGTTCAAAATGTAGAGACCCTTCAAAATCAATCGAAGATTTCCTCCAGCTCAAGAACCAATGCAATCAATGGTTTGAGAGGCTTAGGAAGGTTGAAGCAAACCTCCATATCCATGTGAGAGGCTTCAAACTTCAAGGGTCACAAAAATAAGAAGAGAGTGAGTAGCGATGCTTTCTCGCAGCTGCATTCACATGAACTAGAACCAAATTTTACATTTTACACTTTAACAATAATCCTTAACAATATTATTATTTTAATATATAAAATGTTTACATAATAAAAAATGAAAGGTTTATGCTGTCATTTGTGTTCCCTGAATGTATGAACAATTTCTGCAAGAAAGCGAGATTAAAAACTTTATAAAAGATATACTTCTTGCATAGAAATGCCCATTATATGTTTGAAAGCTTATAAAAATGACAATGCAAAAAAGATGAGAACACTAAAACATAACAATAATAGTCGTTTATCCGAAGAGGCCCGCAGTTCATAAAATATGTCAATAATGAATGTTGACAAAGCTTTCTCACTTGTAATTAATTATAGCTGACCAAAGTCAAGGTGAGAGTCCAAAGCAAATAGAAATTACAGTCAATCGAGGTAAAAATTGATTCTCCTCAATTAACTTAGGTATTTATTTCCTTTGATTCTAGATCCAAAATTAATTCTAGAATGAAGCAACAAATCCTAGCTTATGGTCTAAACATAATTCAATTGTGAAATTTCACAAACTCAATTTCAAATCCTACAAAAATGACTTTTAAGTTTTAACATAAACATTCAAACTTAAATAACTTCATATTTGACTCACTTTTATCATAATCAATTTAACTAAAATCAACTCTATCCGCAATCAATCCTGACAACTCTGATCGAAATGCGGACTTCCGCACAAGTCATAAGAAACTAACCATTGAAGAATGCAACAGGAGACAAAAGGTGTCCTCATGCCATGTTCACAATCAGGCAACTATAGTGCCGGCTATCCAACAATCTATGCACAGAGCATGTTACCTGGTGTTTTGATAGTGAACCCTAAACACCACCAAATTCATGTGTGGACTTCTTGCTTTCACTGTCTGCTTTCCATTTGGCAAATCTAAGCTCAATGACAAAAAATGCAGATACAGTTGGGATTGATCAACCGTCTCGCAGGTCCACTTCCCACAAGCATCCAAACAGATTCACTGGCAATGATGTTAATGCAATGAAAAATTTTCTATCAAGATAGCTGGATGGTAGGCCTAGTGTGGTCAAGGGCATCTATCTGACCCCACCAGCTACATTCATAAGTGCCAAGTGTTTCATTTTATGATGGACCAGAATGCAAAGCTAAAAACAAAATGATGCAGACAGTGGGAGTTGATAATAAATTTTGAACACTAAAAAAAGTTATAATTTAATGTAAGGCTTATCCTACTTTGTCTTACAAACAGAGACAAATAATTTTAATTTTTATAATAATGAATCAGAGTATACAAGATTACAAATGAATTCCAATTTAAGGTAGGCGGCAATTGGGGAATTTAAGTAATTAAGAGGAAGGAAAAAAATGATTGCTTGTTTCCTCATTGAGATAGAAATAAATATTTGCAAACTACTAACCAAAAATAACGAACAAATTGCTTTTCAACTATAAGACTACTTATCTTCTCAACCTAGTTGGCAGAAGGTTATTTCTACTACTGTCATCTTCACTTTGATCAGTAATATCTCCACCTACCCGATTTCTATCTAAACTTGAATCCCTACGCACACATTGATAATCACGACGGGAAGATTCTCCTCCGATCCTTCTTTCCTACAGGAAAGAGACAATTGGTGTAAAAAAAGTGATGAACATCAGAGGATAGCATTTTCCAATGTTATTGTTTTTGGTTAAGTTAATGACAATGTAAAGTTGAGAAGGAAAAAAGAAACATACATCACGGAATAAGAGGTCGTCAGCCTCAAGCATGTGGATAACATGTCCCATTTTAGGCCTTTTTGACGCGTCAGGGTCAACACATCGAAGAGCAACCAACAGGGCACGTTTAAGAGCCTTTGAAGATGGTTTCTCAGGAAGCTTAGGATCAACTACTTCCTCAGATTTTCGATTCCCAACCATAGTTTTCAACCACTCAATTAAATTAACCTGCAATAATTTAAGCTTTCACAGTTAAGGAGGGAGAAGAGTGAGGACTACAAAAATAAGCGTAAAAAGCAGAATCTCAAAAGTCAAAACTGTTGAATGTTGTGTTGGTGGTCTCTAACCTCTCCTTGTGGTCTACTATAATCAACAGGACTTCTCCCAGTGATTATTTCCATGATAAGTACCCCGAAGCTGTAAATGTCACTCTTCTCGGTCAGCATTCCAGTGCAGGCATACTCTGGTGCAACATAACTGTAGAAAGAGAGGGAGAGAATCACCGCTATGGACCTTAAATTTGAGAGTAATAAAAAGTACTAGTGTATTGCACTCATAGAGGAACAGGAACTAATAGTAATTCGTACAAAAGATGAGAGAATGCTTAGCTAAGTCATACTAACCCAAATGTCCCCATCACTCGAGTGGTGACATAACTGTGATCCGAATGTAAAAGCTTAGCAAGCCCAAAATCAGAAACCTTGGAGTTCCATTGGCGATCAAGGAGTATGTTACTTGATTTCACATCCCGGTGAACAACTTTTGGCTCAAGACCTTCGTGAAGATAAGCCAATCTGAAAAGATACAAAAAATCACTACGATCAAAACCTTTCAACCATCAACATGGATGGCGATTAATGTAGATTAGATCATGAATATAGTACCCTTTTGCCGTGCCCAATATAATGTTCATCCGGATATCCCATGTCATAGGGCTTACAGATCCAACATCCCCATGCAGCCACTGCTCCAAATTGCCATTATCAACATATTCATACACAAGTATCCTGTTATATACATCCACAAAATTTTAGATTCAATGTTAAAAGTTAAATAAATTGAAATAAAGAATAAAAAATACCTGTATGCCCCCTCAACACAGTATCCGAGCAACCTAACAAGATTCTTGTGCCTCACACGACCAATTACTTCTACCTCTACTTTAAATTCTCTCTCAGCCTGGCCCCTGAGGATGATCAGTTAAACGTTAAGTTCTCACTTCTATGAGAAACAGAAACACAAGATCAAGGCCACATAACCTTCATTGATTAGCATAGCAACAGTTAGTGATAAATAAAAAAGAAAGTGACAAAACAAAATCCAACGATCAAACATGTATGACATACAGAACCCATGACATGTGATAAAATTGTTAATTCATTAGTACGGAAACAAGGGACTAAGAAAAACGATCTTTTTCTTCACATAAGTGAGTCACTTTACAGAAAACCTTCTAGCAAGAGAAGACAAGGATAACACACCAAAAACATGGTTGAAAAGTAGTAAACCGTATCAAGAGTAAAACAGAAGAAAACACTAGCCAACAATAAAAAGCCAATTACTGCTCAGGATAAGAATCAGTGTCGTTCAAGCAAAAACTTCACCAAAATCATTTGAAATCAAATAAAAGAATACAACACAAAAATCAAAAGGGAAAAAATTCATCTTCCTTAATCCACTCTCTGATATAAAATATCAAAGTTATATGCATAGAGACCATGAACTTTTCATCCTTGGGCAAGAAAATAGGAAACCCCAGTTTCTATAAAGTTGAAACTTCATCAGTAAGAAAGCAATACCTAAACAGTCAGTTCCGGTTACACTTTTGACTATCACCTAACATTCTTGCACAAATTCAGAAACCAAGTAGAGGCAAATAACATGATAATATACTTCCTCCATTTCTGTCCTAGAGAAGAAAACACAAACACTAAGCAATCCAATCTTGAAGTTATCTTATAAACTTTCATTTTTACCCTTTAAATCTTTTGAACAACTCAACAAAACTATTACTTTCTTGAACAATTGTAAACAAAAACAAAAAAATTCTTCTTTCTTGATAGATAAATAAGATCAGAGGCAACCCAAGAGAATATAACTAAAAATCATACTGAATTGAATGGTTATGAGGAAATGCAAAGATGCATGTGAAAAATGGAGCAGATTAGCATACTTGTTATTCAGAAGATTCTTGACAGCAACCTTGGTGCCATCGGGGAGCAGACCACGGTAGACGATTCCATAGCCACCTTCTCCGATCACATTCTCTTCACACAGCCCATTGGTGGCAGCTTCAAGCTCCCTCAGCGTGTACCACCTCCCCCACCCAAGATGCGACACTTCGGGCCCGACGCTACCGCTTCCGAACGACGACGCGGTTTCGCAGACGCTGGCGGTCCCTCTGCTCTCGCCGCTAGTGGAGGCGCGGTGGGGCTTGAGGGGGTCGATGTGGATCTCCGGCAAGGTGGGGATGTGGACGATCTCCTGGATTTCCTTGGAGACGACGGGGGTGGCGGCGGAGGAGGAGGTTTTGGTGGTGCGGCGGCGGCGGTGGCGGGTGAGGCAGAGGGAGAGGAGGAAGAGGGCGATGACGATGAGGGAGCCGACGAGGATTCCGATGACGACCCAGAGGTGGAGGCCGAAGATTGAGGTGCGTTTAGAGAGCTCTGTGTCTACGAATGCGGCGTCGTAGACTGACATGGTTAGTTCAATTGTGTGTGTTAAGGAATGAGTGGCATTGGGTTTGAAAGAACTGAACTTTGTGAATTTTGGAGAGTGAGATCGGAAAGAAAGAAGAGAGATTGAAGAAGATGGACTTTTTTTGAATCAAAATGGAGGAGAGAGAGAGAGTGTGTTTGAGTAGTGAGAGAGTGAAGTTAATTAACGTGATTTCATTTGTGTTACAAGACGAGTCAAATTTCCAGATATTCTACTTTGAACCAAAACTCTCCAGCTTCATTTTGGTAACGTCCACATGTCATTATTCCATTTTCCCTCATCTTCCTTGCATATCCTAAAAAGAAAAATTACTTCAATGTAATTGGCTCAATTTTTTAATAAGTGAGAGCACGTTGACTATTTTTTAACGAATTTTTTTTCTACATTTAAATCCTTAAAAGAGTATGTTGTTAATACTTTTCACTCTTTAATAATCCACTCTTACATATTCTTTCTATATGTTTGTTTATTTTTAAAAAAATTTAAAATAATATTTCCTGAAAAAACTTAGATAAGATTTTTTATTACCCTAAAATACAAAGTTTTCTTCAACCCCTTGCAAAACCCAATCCCCGCGACAACCCACCCCCACCGCAACCCCACCCCCACTGACTAAGTTTTCTTCAACTTAGTCATGGCAAGTGCCACCACTACAGAAGGTGGTTAGGGTTTAGGAGAAGAGGAAAAAAGGAGGACCAAAACTAATAAAAGAAATTTTGGAGGGGCTAAAACTAATGCGAAAAGTACATGTGAACTCCCTTCAGCTGACTAAACCCACTACGAGCTGATGACTTGTTAAACATGGGTCGTGTAAGTGCTATACGCCACTTGTCCTGATTTCAGATAACTTTTTTAAGGAAACAAAAGTTTTAAATATATTCACGGGCGGACAAATTTAGGTGCGACCTTATATTACAATGACTTAAAACATATTTAAACCTAAAAGAAATCGAAATATATTCAAACATTGATATCTTATATGAATAACTAAAATTTAAATATCTTCACTCATTTTTACATTAATTAGATTTCAACTATAATTAATCACATTTATTTTGATGGCTAAAAAAATATTTTCGTTTTATGCTAAATGTGTATTTCTTGACATATGCTAAATAAAAAAAAATGAAATTTGAAATAAAAAGCAAATGCAATAAGGACAATTTTTCAAATTATCACCTAACCCCAAACCCCATAAATAAGGACAATTTGACAAACAGGTCTCATACTTTTTTTTTTTGAACTGAACAGGTCTCATACTTAAGTAGTACTTAATCTTTTAGCCATAAATATCTTCCTGATATAAGCACAAACACACAATTTTAGTATTCATATCACATTCATCAGCTAAAACAGTATATAGGAAATCTTACAAGCACTTGCCCTTTCCTGCAAATTTACAATTTTGTTTTAACTGTATGAAAACTAATTCTTTTATTGCTAACTACTCAAGCTAACTAACTAAATCAAGCTGACTCACTATCTTAACATATAACATGACGCCAGATGATTCTGTAGCTTAGGTCCAATATATTATAAATAGATCAGCATGACAAAAAGTTAGTGAGGACAAGTTTATACAAATAACTTGATATAGAAGGTAAATAATTGAAACAAAGACTTGATTTTGAATATATTTTTTCTATTATTCTTGTCTACATGCAAGTAAAAGAAATAGATTTCAAGCCCAAGAAAAGAGTTATGAAACCAGAAATCAAGAGAAGTCTGTATGACTTCAAATATATATGAATGTGTCAAAAAGAGGCAAAAAATTGAAATATTAAACGAAAGCTTAATGAATTTAGAATCATTTATAATTCAGTATATTATAAACAGACTCGCAAATTACGATCTTCTTTACCCCCAGAAATGTGAGTAGTTGATCTTCTCCACATTAGGTCATTGTTAAGATGAGCCCAAGTAGCAAGACAGGATTAAAATTACATAATACACATGCGTAAAAAACAGAATAAAAGTTATCTACACTGCTTTATTGGTTTATATACAACACAAACGTCCCCTTCTAAGTTCTAAGTCCCAAAACCTCTATTTTATGCTAATTCTAAAAAGAAGCTTCAAAGCACAACACATAAAAGCACTCAACAGACTGTACAGTATAGCCTCCACCAAGTGACCTGAACAGGACTCTCATTGTCCTGCATTCTAAGAACAAACATCTTCATGAGATATCTACAAAGTCTACGCAAAACACAAGGATATCTAGTTATCTACTATGTAACAGTTCCTAAAACAAACAAAAACTAAATCCACAGGCATGTAAGCGGATTATATACACATGAAAGCATCTACTACAACTAAATTTTCTCTTCTAGCAAAGCCTTTTGACTTTTCTCCCTCTTGCTCCCAGTTTATGTGCATTCAGAAAGTAAAAATGAAACCTTTCTTTAGGACAATCTGAGGGTAGCACCCTACGCAGACAGAATAGCGCTCTCAGATTTAACAGACTTTGCTTTCTCGGAGTCAGCATCATAAGATGAAATCACCCTCTTCTGCATTAATTAAAAAAGGAATGTCAGTCTAAATACAATGATACAGACACTGTCCATATTTTTAATTAAACTGAAATTAATGATGCCGGAATTCATCAAGCAGAATATTGGACAACACATGCATAGAGCATACAATACACTAAAAGATCTGTCTCTACTAGAACAAGAAAAGAATGCACCTCACGATTATACATGTAATATAAAAATAAAAAAAATCAGTGTACGCACGCGTTATGTGCGAGTGAGTGAGAAAATAGCTTAACTCCAATGTATTCTGGACATCATTGGATGTTGATTTTACATATCAAATTGCTGGATCAGGTATAATTTAGAAACCGGAATTAAAAAAAAAAAGAGCCTATTTTATTATTTTTGAATAATGGTGCAAAAACTAAATATAAGCAAGTGCATGAAGTAGCAATGATGTTGAAACAATATAATTGAACAACTTATTGGAAAGGAGAATCCAAATCAGAAATCCATATTATGATGTGGAAATCAAATTTCAAATTGCCATCACCCAGAGTATCAAACTTTTGAGTACAACGTCAGAGAAAAATTCTATCATCACAGATCTAGGTGTGCTAGTTGAGGCTTCTAGCAACAAAAACACAAGACAGCAAAATAAGTGTGCCAGATTGCTTTAAAATAATCCAGCCAGTTGAAAGCAACTTAATATCATCTCATATCCTCAGTCACATCATAAAAACTATAGTAGATTAAATGGTGACAGAGGCATCTGAGTGAAAGTGTGCTGTAACAAATTAACTATGTTATTGTTGTCTGTTCTCAAAATGCCAAATATAAGGCACAATCTATTGGGGAACAAAACTTACATGATCCTCAAATTCAGGACTCCTTAAATTGATGGAGAGGTTTCTCATCAATAGCAATGCCTGCAAAACAGAACCATGTAAATTACTCGGGCAGACAAGACATAAACTTAAACTCTCTTTAGAAACCTTGGACCAGAACACTCCAAAAAAAAAATGAAATAATACGAAGGCAGTGAAAATGAGGGGCTTGGTATTAATTACCGTCTCCACATTTATTGGATCCATCTGTTTTAGCCTCTGTAGGTGATTAGTTGAGTTTGGATCAAATACACTGCCAATGAAGCGGTATACTTGTGCAAAGTCTGGCATTACTGCAAAGAGAAGGGTCACTAAGCAGGAGAACGGTACAAATCATCTAATCATAAAAATACTACTAAAAAGTAGCTTAATAATCGCAACATCAGACATCTTGCGCATCGAAGGTCCACAACTTACAAACTCAAAAGTATTGGCAGAACTTATTAGGTACAAAATACAAGTAATAAGATATTCGAGAGAACCTGTTCCTCTCCCAAGAGAAATACCAATCCTTTCGTAACCTCTTTCCCACTCTTCTCACTCCTAAGTCCTAAATAATCAGAGCTTTCTAATTACTTTCAACAGGTATAGTCAATTATCGCAGGTTAAAATCAGTTTAGTTGAGGAATCGTCCCCCACATCTCACCCATTCCTCCAAGTATATACCCTTTTTATTACTAGGCTACTATCATACGCACTCAAGACAGCAAATTCAGAGTAGAAAATGAACTGGACTCCTTTATTAAATACTTCTTGCCCAGCCCTTTTCATTTCTTGAAGCCCTAACATCATATTACAATGCATATGTTGAATTTAGAGCATTGTTCCAACTCCTTGGTAACTTCAAACTACCTCATACTAAAGTATTTCATTTTATGTGAGCAGTGGTACTGGGCTTGTAGAAGTTTTAGTTTTACTGTTACTTCTACCACCCTTCTAAATAATAGCATCTCCAGGGTTCTGTGATTTAGCTTCCTTTCGTTCTTTCTAAACTCCAAGTGTCTCTGGCTCTCTCTCTCTCTTATGCTTCTTGGAAAATTATTGAATGTAAACTAATGGAACTTGAAGAAATACATTATCTTAGCATGAATGTTACTTCCTTGAACTGAAAGTTTCAAGGAACACCATGACATTCCCTATGCATTTTCCTATGAACTTCTTGAAAACTAATTCAACATTATTTATGCTTCTCAATCTGAGATACATTTGATTAAACACCGTGATATCTTAGGCTTATATTTTGTGATATTTTAGATTTCATCCAAGTTAAAGTTTAATGTGACTAGTCTGGTAGTTCTATAGACCTATGCCCTTCACAATAAAATTAAAAATAATAAAAGTGAGTAATTTAACCTCCCCCTTGCTCTCTCCCTACCACTCCTTCCCCTTTTATACTACACAGTTAGATCTGTTGAGTATGACAGGGACCTCAAAGTCAGTTCAAATCTTTGGCTGAGCACAGCTGGGATTCAGCACGGACATTCTAGATTTTAGTAAACCCTTATGCACGCATTCCTTCTTTCAGTAGTTTCCTCAATATCCTAATAAATAAATAAAATTATGTTTGACTAGTTCATTCCTACTCAAAACTTCCACAACTGCATAAATAAGAAAGGAAAAAATTGGGTGATGTCAAAACCAAAATCATCTACGAACCATGGTCTTCATAGAATGGAAGTATGATTTTCCGGACTTCTTATTTTAATTTGATCAAAACTCAAGAAGCGCCCCGCTATTACAAACAATATTCTTTTAAGTTTTATCATAGCATCCAATTAAAGATTCTGTTATTTTATGACCTTAAGTCAATTTCAAGCAGAATCAAGTTCAAATTAGAGATGAAGCATTCCAACCTTTAATTGGCTGGTGCTGGTTGCATTGATTAATCCCTTTGCTGTTTGGCCGAGCCGGATGGGTGCTCTCGTTACTGCTGCTATAGCAACTATTCAGAGGAATAGCTTGCCCAGCTCCAGTCAAACCCATATCTAACAAACAATCGGAAAAATTTCCGAGTTAGCATTATTTTCAAATTTTTCAGAGAATACAGTGGAAAGGTACAGATTTTAGTAACGAAAGTGTAAAATAAGCATTTGTCGAGTTCAGGACAAACAAACCTCTTGTCACTGGTGGTACAGTAGCTGATGGTATAGCCCTATAGTTCCAAGCTGATAAAGGCACACTAGTAACTGGTGTTCCAAGCACAGATGATGAATCTGAGCTATAAATGTATGCAGGTTCAATAAAAGCAGACGAAGAATGCAAAGGCCCTGTGGCTTTGAAGACAGTAGGATCTGATAAAATGCAAAATAAAATAAAATGATATTATTTGACAACTGATACAACAGACAAAGGCCACTGGTACATTAGATGTGGTTAGCTATACTAACCA
Source organism: Acmispon strigosus (assembly GCA_030819835.1). Classification (NCBI taxonomy): domain Eukaryota; kingdom Viridiplantae; phylum Streptophyta; class Magnoliopsida; order Fabales; family Fabaceae; genus Acmispon; species Acmispon strigosus. The sequence continues at coordinate 55,089,898 of JAUAMA010000004.1, read as the reverse complement.
TTTTTGGGAGCTTTTTGAGGGTATGGGTGAGCAGCTTTTCTCTTCGGCCGAGGAGGAGGTACATGTTCACTTGTTCCATTCTTCTGAACTTTGAGAAAATATTTCTGTGCATGACTTCGTATCTGACAATAAGAATGTTATATAGCAGGGTGAAGATGGGAAAGTTAGAGGAAAATGTAAAGAATGTTACAAAATTCAACATAAGGAAATTGATGAAATCAATACTCATTAATGCCCCTTTTTTTCCTACTTAATTAACTATGTAAGAAAAGTGACAAACTACAAGTTTATGTTCTGATTCTCATCATTAACTAATAGGTTTTTGAAGAAAAACACAGGAAGAATAAATTCCATTTCATCATAATGCGAGAAAATCTAGATAAACAAATGTACGTCATTGGTTTGATGCTTTGACGAATGAAAAGTCTTTCCTTTTTTCTAGTAAGAGCAGAAACAAGAAAAGATTAAAATGATGTCAGTAGAACTAACTCAAATTGATCACATGAAACCCATGTTACTGTTTACTCATCTTATCAAGTATGTTATTTAGTAGTAACAATGAATAAACTTCACCAAATATACTGTACGGAATTCAAAATTCAAGAATAATATGAAATAATGAATAAATTTTTTCACTAGTTTAAAAGGTACCAAAATAATCAAATGGGTAATAGTAAATTGTTCTGTTCCCGGTTGACTTTTACAATAATTACCTGGATAACTGTTTTTGAACCGACAAATGCTTCAATCTTTTTCCAGTCACGATCAAATCTGAAATCAATTAGGAGAAAAAACAGGAGGAAGTTAGTAAATAAACATATAAATCAGATACCAATACTGCTGTTACGTACATAGGTTTTGGCAAGAAATCAATGAGAAGAAAAACAAAATATTTTTTTAGGCGCATGGTCGATTCTATCAACAAAGTACAGAATTGCATTTTTGGGGGAACACTCGCTCGCAAAATGGCCAAATGGAAATGCTATGGATTGGGCTACACTCATATCATTGACCATATTTTTCAGATACTTCTCGAGATGATGGACTCCGTAGCCGTGAAATTTCTAAACCCTAATTCTTTCATTCCTAATTTTCACCAAATTTGCAAGTTATAAAGAAAAAATAGATGTAGGTAAAACAAAGTTCATTCTTTAAAAAGTAGATAATAAAAAATGCTTTGAAGCATGATTAGATAAGGAATTCCGAAGAAAATATAGATATAAATTAAATAAAGTTCAAAGCATGCTTTGAATCGATGAGGGGCGCTCACAATTTTAAGGTTGCCGAGGGATACTAGATGTTTCAAGTAAAACTCATTGTGACTTGTGATTGTGAATAAACCATTATCACGTGAAATTATAAAAGTAATAGGTTAAAACGGTAAATTTCTCTACGATACATATGAATTATGAACCACTCTATCATGATTTCAATTAGATGGGTGAAATTGCAAGCTTGCAACATGACCAAATACAAAATACTAGAACAATAAATGAGTGCTGAGGGAAATTGCTTCACACTATAATTCTTAGCTTATTGCCCCTACTAATTTTCATGTCTATAGTTTAGTCCCTGCTCTTAACTTCTGTTACACATCATCCCTTCACTGTCACATGTATTGCACATGACAGGTGGGTTCACACCGCCGCTCCTTCCTCTTCCCTTCTGACTTCATCACCACCACGCTCACCCTCTTCCCCTACGCCTAACAAACACTTCAAGAACGTTTTTTGAAACCACCACACCAATTCTCCCGTCACGATAACCGTCACGATAACCACCACCCGTCCTTCCATCATTTTTATTAGGGTGCGCACCACCAACACAACCGCCTCTTAAGCCGTGATCCTCGCCCCAAAGTCGGCATTGGTGAGGGGCAAAGTGGGGGCAAATTTAGGGCTCTAGTGCTTGCATTCATGATTCACAAGTGTTCGCTTTTGTTTGGATAAACAAATTGACTTGTTTTCAATAATGTATCATGGAAGAAGAAAAACAGGTTGAAACTTTGTTGAGAAAACTCTGAGGTTTCAGTTTTATAGAAGAGAAGCATCTATATGGTGACGTTTATTATTTTGGTTGGTTCCTACTACAATAAAAAAACCTAACTTTTTTTGTTTTGTTTCCCAAGGTAATAATTCTTTACTAATTAATTCACTACTGGTAATAATTCTCGACTCACAACCAATGAATCACATTTAATTCTTGAAAAAAAAATCAGGAAAATCGAAATTCCTAAACTTTCTTTTCTAAAAAAGCAATCAGTAATCAGTGATCACCAATCCTCACAATCCTAATCCACACAATGAATTATTATTCAAAATAGACCCAAAGAGTGCTTAATTCTTCACCACAGTATCATTTTCAATTCCACGATGGAACAGGAAGAAAAAAAAAGAATTTGATAAAGAACTTACAATTGGAGAGCTTCTAGAAACTTGTCGTGCTCCTGCTCGGTCCAGCTCTCCCTGGATTTGGTTATCGTATAGGGCTTTCGGATCTTCTTACTCGGATCCTCGGGGGCGGTGGCGGCGGTAGAAGGAGGCACCGGAGGTGGCGGAGGGACACCGGGAAGGCCCATATTGGAAGGATCGAAGAAGTAAAACCCTTGAGCTGGATTAGGGTTCACTGACACCATCAAGCGTAACCTCGATTGGTCTCGTGTTCAGTGTTGCCGACTTTGTTATCGCTGTTTCCAACAAACTCCGTAGTCTCTGTTACCACTGTTAACTGTTCTTCTTGTCTTCGTCTCCTTGCTCTCGCGATTTTCGGCAAACCCGATAACTGACCATTTATATAGGAGTTCGAGAAGCAAGTGAAATTACCTTGTTGTCCTCCCCTCGTATACACGTGTCAACATGTGATAATGGCGGTTACTTCTACTACTTTTTGCTTTCCAACAAGTGATATACTATCACAACCGTTAATTAAAAAACCTATGGTCGAGATTTAAAGAATATTGATTTAAATATATTATGCATATTCAAGTATGTAGTTACAATTAAGATAGTTGCTGTAGAGGAATCAAATACCATATTTTGTGAAAATTAAAGTGGACCATTGAACTGATGAGAGAAAATTTTCTAGTACTCGTGGAGTACAAACTCCACCATTTTAAGAGTAAGTTATTCTCAAATTCTTCAGATATTTTTTAATTAAAAAAATAAAATAACTTGTTATTACTACTGAAAATTTGTTCATGCTGAAGAAAGAGGGAAAATAGAAGAAATATATAATTTAAAAATATGTTATGTAAATTTGAAAATGCACCCATAATGTAAAAATATAGCTATTTTTTACGCTCTCAATCAATCATACTTTAAAAATGCAAAAGAAAAGAAAAAGAATATTTTTATTAAATTTAATTAAGTGATTTTACACATCTTAAAAATCTGATTAGTTGACTGCGGCGTCTAAATCTTTATACTGTGCGTCAAAATTAAACTCATATTTTATTCAATTTAAGCACAAAATATTAAAATCATATTATTTCTTTACTTTACTTCTTTATCACCAAGCGCGTAGATAAATTGACACGACGTTGGATGCAACTACGTTAAAACTTGGTAGGGAGAGTTTTGCTGCTCATAATAGTCCTGTCTCGAAATTGCGAGAGCAATTGAATAAAAAAAATGGATAAAAAATTCTTATAGAATAACACTAGACATTACAAAATTTACAAGATAGGCAGTGGACCAGTGTCCAAAAGCCCATTAGGCCTAATATATTAATAAAATAGTTAATGGTTTAGATAAATTGTAGGTGATCGGGTTTAAGCTGACACACTTACAAGGTTGGCTACAGATAACCGTCAACGCCTCAAGTATGACTCTGACTATGCCTATAAGATTTACATAATTTATGTGAGATTTACTCATTTTACTGATTCCTTGTTCTTCTATAACATTGAGCTTTTCTCTCTATACTTTTATATTGGCTTGAGCGACGGAGTGCCTTTGCAAGTACCTCCATTTGTCGATCAACATCCCACACCACACCGGAAGATTCTATAAGTCTGTGCATAGTGACAGATCCAAAAATTGTAGAGTGCTGAGGCAACATATAAATAAATATTCAGTATTAAAAACAAAATATATTCTTCTAAAAAATTAAAACGAGCATCATAATTACTTTTTACAAGTTTTCACATTTTGAGTCCTTTGTGTTTAGCGCGTTCAATGAAAGACATAAAATGAAAAGAAAAAGCTCATGAACGTTTAAAGAAAAAGGGGGAAATCGTTACTCACCACCAAATTTCATTTAAAAATATTAAGATACGATGAGTATGTAATATGAAAAGAATAGAGGAATAGAAAAAAATGATGAAAATAAGGATAGAATGTTTCAAGGTTTTTTTTTTACGTTGGAAAATTAAATAACACAAAAGAAACTACAAGGTTAACACATCCCCAACCAAGATGGTAACAAGCAAAAAAGACGGGGCTTCTAAACAAGAAGGAGAACACTCAAGATTAACTTTAATACTAGGAAGGAAGTCAGCTGCTACATTAGCTTCTCTAGAGATGTGCAGAAGCTCAACGCTCCAATAACACAAAGGCTTCCACAATATCAAGGCAATCAATCTCACAAATAGCCCGACGAATATTAGCATCCGTTAAAGGATAAGGTCACTCGTCAAAGCACAAATCTCAACTCTAAGAGGATCTCCCGCTCTATAGCCCATAAACCCAATTCCCAAAATCTCCTCTAATAAGCCCACTCATCCTCATCCTTATTAGAACAGGACTATAGGCTCCATCAGAATTAAGTTTGAACTCACCTATGGGAGGCACGGTCCAAAGAACCGGCCCAGCCACACCAAAAGACGACACCAAACCCCTAGAAAGGAAGAGAAAGTAATCCTTATGATAATGGTGAATCCAATTAACAGCAGAGTGAACTGTCCAATAATATGATGCAAACAGACTGAATTTTTTTAATAAAAATCGGAATAACAATATGTTTTGAACTCCAAATAACCTTCCTTGCAGTCGCAGCAACCTAAACTCCAAATAGTTTTCCTCGCAGCAGAACATATATTAGTTACGTGGACTATTTTTGTGAAGAAATTTAAACAAGAAAGTAGTCGCATTTAATGCTCAGGACTCATGAAATAAAAGGGAAGTGGCATTTACAAATTACAATTTATATAAAAACAAAAAACAAAATTCGTACCTAAGGTTTACGACTTTAAAAAAAAGATAAGCCGTATTTGAGAATACGACATATGAAAAGAAAAAAAATCTTATTTAACATTTACAACTTCAATTTGAAAATTAATAAAAAAATGAAAGCCATAGTTCACAACTATAACTTTCTTAAAATAATATTTCTCAGCACAAAAGTCGTCAACAACATCTACAACTTACCCTAAATTTGTAAAAATTTTAACAGGTACACCCCTTTAATAATTACTATACTAAATTGCACTACTAATGCAAAATAGCCATTTTTTTTCTCTCTAAAAAGTAAAAACTGACACACGGAAAAACGTCAAAAGGAGCCGGGAAGAGGAATTTACTCATTCTATATTTTGATCATTTTCACTTCAATTAATACTCTTCGCTACACGGGGTTAGTCATCACTTCAAAAAACAAATCATCATTTTACAATAAAAAATATTATTTTAGAAAACCTTTTCTTCAAGAAAAGGTAGTTTTAACCAACACAGCTATTGTGATAGGCTAGAACAACATTGTATAAAAATAGTAAAATCCATGAAGAAGGAACTTGAATGTAGCTAATATTTTCTTTCAGTGCGACTTCTACCGTTTCAGCACCTACATTTTAACTAGGCTGTTCTTTTCTTTCAAAGATTGCTATGTCCAGCTTGATTTGTCGAGGCACGTTCTAAGAGAAGTACAACTATAAGCTAAATACACTGGTAATTACCAACACTTGAGATCAGTTACAAGTTGTTATGACCGTTAGGCACAACTCTATCGGTTCTCTCCGACATCTTATATGGTATTAAAGTTGAATTCAAACCATGACCGACTTTTTTTTTCCAACTAGGTCAAACGACACTTACAGGAAATCAAACCTTAAGGAGAGCATGGCACATAGATACACATTACAACATAGCATGCTCTAATCTATGGCAAACTGAAATGCTTCTACAACTCAATCCACTCTCCATACATTTTCAAACCCGGTTTCCTTTAGAAATGAATCCTCTTCAAACTATCCACATTTTGTGGTGAAATTACCAAGAATAAACATTAAAAACTTGTATGAATGAAATCAAACTGAAAACAAAGTTCATTTACCATACCAACAGAAATATATATACGTATCAAAATTTCTATCAAATGACAGTTATCTACAAGCCAACGAACAGTAAAAATCTAGATACATGTTCCAGTCAATACCTCGCTCTCGCAAGCTTACGCTGGCCATTGAAGGCCAGTTCCTGCTGGCACACAACATCCTCAAAGCGTGTCTATCTCTTATTGATATCTATCGTGTAGGAGGATCAGATACAACTAACATGAATGCAAATTGATCTTCAACTATGTAATCAAACTATGAAACAAAATGATGCACAACCTCCACTCACCCACAAAACTTATCCTTCATGCATTCAAGTTTTTGAAACGTTGGTTTCTCAATTCCTCCTCCAGGAATGTCCCAACCTTTATCCAACTCCAATATATTTTCTTGCGCTCAATTAGCAAATTCCTTGAGCTTATTAGAAAAATTTCCTCCTGAAATTCTTGGTTGTCGTTTGGTATGAACGCATGAGCAGTCCAACACCTATCCCAATCCCTACACACATCCCAAGGCCAATTCCAACACCGACTCTAACACCAGCATTGAACCATGAAAGTTGTCCATCCTCACCGGGATACATCTCTTGAGAATAGAAAACATGCCCCATCTTCCCATCAGAATCATAATCATCATCAATTTCTGACTCTGTTATCTGCAGAATATCATCAAAATGTAAAACAATTGACATTTCAGAAATCACAAGGCTGTGAGGTAAAGACTAAAGAGACAGTGAAGCTAGACCTCTACTTCCTCTTAGACAACCGTGTATTAGAAGCATAAATGCATTTAGTAACCAATAAAAACAAAGAACATTATATTATTTTACGGAAAAGTGGGATAAGCATTATCATATAGATATAATTGCACACAGCAAGTCAAAATCCTCAGTGTTCAAATTAAAAGCATAGCAATAACTGAATGAAGGGATATTATTCTGGCACATTCAGTGATAATGCTTCGAGAAGTAATCAGTAGAAGATAGGAACAAGTTCAGCAGACAATGCTCTGCACGAAATTTACATGATTGAGTATATCAGCAATGCAGAACTACGATTTATGATTCCTAACCATCTACTAAGAATATAGTGCTACCGCATAAACAAAGAGGGATGCCTAGTTCCTAAACTTAATGCATATTTAGATAGTTATATGGGGATCAAAAAGTTTTTTTCCCGCTTTAGCACCTTCCTGAGATACCCCTTTTCTAAAAGAAAACAGTGATGATTTCTTCCAATCCAAAAGAAATGTTCTCTAGAACATGCAGAAAGTGTTAATGCTAGACAATCTTACATCCTAATAGGGCTCATTAGTAAACTAGCAACAGAACCAGTAAAGTCTGTTTATGAAACAATGATATAATCAAACTATTGGAGGGTAAGAGTGTTATCAACTACGCCTTTCTTTAAAACCATTAGAACGTTACTAGTTCTGGAAGGCTAATTGAAAATGGCAAAACAAAATTTCTTTGATATGTAGTATAATTCTAATAGTTAAGCTCTTAAGAATGCTTATGTAATATAATTCCTCTTGTAAAAATGTTTAAAAATGACTACGGATGAAAATTAATGTATTTAACTACCACTTTAGTATGGTTGGATTCAGTGTTATCAATGACGGATGGCGGTTCATGGCGTTTTTCAAAAAACCCGCAATGAAAATCGCCATATGCCATGGCAGCTGAAGAAGGACGAGGAGGGAGGAGGGAGGAGGAAGGAGGCTAGATGATGCCGACGAAAGTCATCAGAGGTCGCACAAGCTCGTCAGAGGTCTCGCAGTGGCTGGGCATGGCAGCGGCTGGCAGCTGGATCTCAAGTCTCCGGGTTGAAGGAGGGGATGCGGATATGAGACGCGTGCGTTTTAATGAAACACGTGAAATATATGAAACACAACGTTTCATTAATTCACGGGAAACCCCCAATATACCCTTAAAAGGTTTGCCTAATGTTTAAATATGGGGGCAATTTGGGGTTTTCACCTCAGGATCCTAGGGTTTTCATCTCTCTTCCCTCTCGCGCCGTAGCGGCGCTGCGATTCGACAGATCCCGGCCGCGCACTCGCTCGAGACCACCGCGAAGGCTGTCCGCTCCTCGCCTCTATCTGCCATGGCGCGATATTCTGCCATAATCGCCATGGGAATGGCGGCCGCCATAAACCGCCACGCCAGAAACGCAACGCCATGGGATTCCTATTGCAGTTTTTTGAAAACCCGATATGGAAAAACGCCATGGCTGATATAAGATAACACTTGTTGGATTACAATACAAAAAATTAATCGAACTTTGAGTTGGTTATGCCATCAAATGCATTCTTGTTGATCTACATAGCTAATTGAAAATGAAAAATTAAATTTTCATTCTTTAACGAACAATATAATTTAGGCAAATAGTTGCAATTGAAACAGTGCGACATTAACATTTTCAGAATGACATTTCTGAGCAATGACCTTGACATAACCAAAAATGACAAATCCTCCAAATTTCAGTTTCACACATAATTCAGAAATTGAACATTAGAAAAAGCCATGGGTATGACTCCTGACTCCATGTAAAGAAACCTAAAACCAACGAGGCTTCACCACATGATCACATTTACACTACCATGAGTTCTACCTAAATCCTGTGAAAAAAATCTGATAGGTGCCCAAGTTAGTTAGTAGCTTAGTTAGTTAGTTTGAGAGAGTTGGTCTGAGAGGAAATATTATAAATAAGAGATATTAGAGAGAAATAGCATCTTTGGGACCATTGTAATGGGAATTCGGAGAGACCAAGTTCTGTCGAATAACCTGGAAATTCAATAATATCAGTATTTCTTTACTAGTGCTTGTTCCTGTCAAATTGGTATCAAAGCAACAACTAGGTGCTGTGGGCAGATAGCAATTGATGGTGTACAAGAAAATGGAAGGGAGGGTAGAATCTTTGGAGATGTCATCGGAATCCCTAAACAAAAATAGGGAAGGTGACTTACAATTGCAGACCTGGAGGTTTGAGGTACTGGAAAGGAGATTTCAGATTCGAGACCAGCAACATCAGAGGCTGTGGAACTGATGCTGGAAATTTTGCTTCAAAGATAAGGGCTGAATTCCAACCTTGGGGAAGGATTGCAAAATTCTGGAATAGCAACAAGGAAGGTTGTAAAGGCTGACAAGGTGGAATTCAAAGGGGAACCAAACGGAGGCATGTCACATACAGAGGCAGGAACAAAGAAGATACTAGCCACTAAGGTGCAGGGAGACAATCTTATACAAAGGAACGGAGGGCAAGATGACAAAAGGAACTAGTTGAGTCTCAAATCACCACCAACCCATGATGTAAAGTTGGAAGGCCGGCAACCCCAAGCGAAGACTATGTGAAGACAAGTGGGTGGGGGATGACGAGCAAGTTGTCGCACCAAAATCAATGGCCTAAAAGGAGGACATGAAAATGAGTCGACCAAGTGTTGGTCAAGCGACACTTACCTGAGACGCTGGATTTGGAGGGGGGGGGGGAGGTATCAAGAAATTGGGCCAAGCAACCCCCTATAAAATCGTCGGACGGAGGAGTTCATACCACAACAAGTGCAGCGTTGATAATAGAGATGAAGACAACAGCTATTGCCATTCTGCTTATGCAGAAATGTTCGACACACCATTGCTACAAACTTCAGGCATTGCTTATAGAATAAAAATATCTAAACGCATAAATCACTTCACCTCTAGCTGACTGTGAACTAGAATCAATTGATCAAAATTAAAATCATTCATAAACCAATTTCTAAGGACGCGAACCCACAACACACTCAAATATATGTTCAAACACATCATGCAGATCAGCACAGAAGGACTAAACTGCTAGGGGGGTATATACTACAATTGCAATCCCAAAGGAAAAGTACCTGCAATTTCGGGAGTGGAATCAAGCCGTTCCTGCCACCGTGCTCCTTCTCCATCGTCATCATCTCCTCGTCTTCAGGAATAGCATCCAGCATGAAATGCCTGGGCACTCTCCTCCTGGGGCTCATCTGAATGGTCTTGCTCAGAATCACGGGTACCCCGGAGCAACACCCCGCAACATAAACCTCTATCGACGGCGCCGACACCCCGAGCTTCGGCCGGAAGAACGCCGATGAACCCGACCCAATCGACCCGGCCGCGAGGTGGCAGTCCATGGTCCAACCCGACCCACTCCCCCAATCCGAGTCCAACCGCTCCAACGAGCCACAGAGGAACAGCCCCTCCTTCTCGTACACCTCGAAGTCCGCGCTGCCGGTGAGGCGCACGCTGTCGGTGCTGACATAGGTGACCTCGGCGGACTCCTTGTCAACGCGATCCCGGCGCAGGGGGAGCGGCGACGGCGCCTTGGAAGCCGGGACGGCGGAGCCGTTGATTACAAGGGAGACGCCGATCTCGCGGTGAGGGTGGCAGAGGGTGAGGTAGTCGGGGACGCTGTCAACGACGCAGGGCGAGATTCGAACGTAGAAGAGCCTGATTTCGAGCCAGGCCCTGTGGCTTTTGAGGGAAGGGAAACTGAGCGAGTTCGCACTCTTGGCAATCGCTTCGTCCTGTTGATCCATATACAGGTTCTTGCTGTAAATGTGAAACCCCACCACGCCAAACAGTGAAATTCGATGGAAAATTCGGTGGTGGTGGAAATTTTTTGATAGTTGTTGATGGAAATTGAAGAATTGAGTTGAATTGAAATTGTATTGAATTTTGTTCGCTGATAAGAAGGAGGAAATAGGAGGTGCGGAAAAAAAGGGTGTTTAACTGAAAGGAAAAGAAGAAGAGAGAGAAGGAGAAGGGGCGTTGTTTGTTTTTGAGGGTTTACAGTGAAGGGTGAATATAGGAAGGGAAGGGAAGGGAAGAAGGTTATGAGATTATTATTGGAAAGAGTCAAAGGAGAGAGTCATAGGGAGAAGGAGAAGGATCGGACACGCGTCTTTTATTCCAAAGCCTGCTCTGTCTCTGCTGCTTGACTCCGATTGGAACAAACACTAACTGCTTACTGCTGGGGCTAATGGGCTACCGTCATATTTTAATCTACACTGCTCATTTTACTCTTTTTTTATATTCTTTTGGGTCCGTCTAATATGGACCTCAGTAAAAAAGGTTTAACTTTGGACCCCATGATTTTAATCCATTAGAGTAGGTCATCTCTTTTCATTTTACATATTTTCCCTCATCATCTTCCTCTTCAGCAAGGGTGAGGAGTCATGGCTTTGTGTAGGGTCAACTTGGGCCGATGGGGCTTGTTGATGGTGGTGGTTACAGTAGGGAGGAAAAGGTCGATGGTGATTGGAATTTGGTGTAATTTTTCAAAGATTGAAGGTTGTCTTTCTTTAGTGTTATACATTTCTATTCGAGGTTTAGGTTCTCGTGAATAGGGCTTCACGGTGGTTCTGATCCAAATTGGAAAAATTGGTGCGAATTGGTCGATGGTGGTTGTGGTGGTCAAGCTCTGTGCTATGTATGAGATTGCGTCTTTGAAGAGTTTGTATCTGTAATGCGTTTGGGAGTATGTTTATGTTAAAACCAATTGCATCATGAATTTGCAATTTCACTGTTATCAATGATTAAATTGTGGCCGGAATTGGAGTTGGAGACGGAGTAAATGAAGTTGCGGAGGAAGTTAGGGAGAAAATGGTGCCACAGTTCTTTGTTGCAAAACTAAACAAAAGGATAGTTATGTAAATTGAAAGGGGTGTGACCTTTAGTAGCTAGTAAAAAATGATGGTCCAAATTTGGACCTCGTTTTTAGGGGTTCATATTAGGTAAACCCATTTTTTTAAGTGAATAACCACTTCGGTCCTTGAAAAATATATCGTCGGTCACTTTTATTCCCTTTTAAGAAAATAGTTAAATGGACACCGGTCTGTTCGGGTTAAGAAAAACATTTTTTGTTTTTCATTTACATTATTTGGAAGTAGTTTTTCATTTTCAAATTTTTAAAATTTAGAAAACATATTTGTTTTGACTTTCTGTTTTTATTTTCACTATCATCGTCGTCACCACCACTGTCACTGTCATTGTCTCCACCGCTTTCCGCCGCTGCAGTCACTACCACTACCACCCCCTTCACCGCCTCCACACCCACCACTGCCGTCTCCACCACCGCCACATTCGCCCACACTACCGTTGCCACTGCCACCAACATAATTGCTTTTCATCTCATTGGTTAGTGGTGGCGGCGACACAGGTGGTGGCGGTCGTGGTGGCAATGACAGTGACAGTGGTGACAACTCGTTTTCATTTTCAGTACTGATAACCCCTATGTAAGTGTACATAGTTATCTGAAGTAATAAAAAGATTGTCTCCTTATGAGCGTTTAATACCAAGATTCACTAACTTAATCACTAGAATGATGAACAAAAGAATTGTTTGTTTGGTGATCACAAAATTGCAGAAAATAAAGTACGCAAATAACCTGTTGTTAAAATGATAGAGAAAATGCACTGGGGAATTAATTTCGTCAACTACTCGCTATGCTTCTACCCACTCTAAATACATATATGAATTCAATTAAGTTCATCTATGGCGTCTTGCCCAATTGCTTACTTACCAATCTCTTAGTTAAACAACCCTTTTGGTTAACTAGTGATAACTAATTCCTTAGTATCTAATCCTAATTAACCAAAGATGAAGAACAATAACTCAGGCCAGCACAAATAGTTTCTACCCTTATCCCTAAGGTGTAGAATGTATTATTCAGCTTCTTCTCAAGCCCCTAATCCCTACCAATTTGCCAAATGTGTAAAAAAATATCAAGATAATCGCATGCATTCAGGTCCAATTATAAAATAGAAGAAACACAGATGAAAATATTAATTCATATATAAAAGAGAATGTAAGCATAGCTAATAGAAAACTACATCATGCCCAATACAAAGGAATTTAGTTCCTCGTGCTAAACAAGGTAAACAAAGCAAGGGAAATAAGAAAACTCTTAACCGGACGAGATTTGTGAAATCCTTGCCCTAGTAGAGTACCAATATCTCCAGAGCAACCTCCTTTGCACTCTCAGTAAGTTACAAATAAGAAAAGATACATGTAGTGACCGTTCCTACAAATTTTATAAAAACAAAACAATGGAGTCACCCCAATATTATTTGGATCAAGGAAACATTGGAAACCCCGTTTAAAAAAGGTCATGGTCTACACAAACAAAAGTTAGGTTAGGGAGTTTATTTATTTATGCATAGAAAGATGTGATTCATTTCATGTACACAAGACAGATGTGATTCTGCTCATGTATTTCTTAATAACCAAAAGTTGAGTCGCATCATATTTTGAATCCCATTCTTAATTAAAATATTAAACAAATATTTACAAAACATTAAACATTATTTACAATTATATTAAACTAAACAATTATTTACAACTAAGAACAAAATGAAGTAAAATGAACAAATAAAGAAAATAAACATACAAATGAAATAAAATCAATAGCGAGATTAAAAAACTTGAACAAATATTTACAGAACATTAAACAAGTATTTACAACTAAAAAATATTTATAATATTGAAGATTTTTTTTTACAAAAATGAATATACAAATAATAATAAATATAAAAAGAAACGAGGTAAAATCTTACCTTGACAGTAAGTAATCACAACTGCGTAGGCCTCCCTAGAATTTGACGTGGCAGCGCAACAACAACCCTTTAAAAAATTTATACTAGAATTCTTGTTTTGTGCTGAGCACTAAACCCGCATGATTAAAAAAATTGTTACTATGCAGATTTTATGTTTTTACACTAAGTCTGTTGGACCTAAAATCTCAATTGAGCGTTAATCCTAGACCTTAGTCGTAGAAATTAAAGATTTTTGCTGGTGAAGAAACATGAGAATGAGCTCACTTTATATAGGAGAAGGAGAAGGAATGGTGGAGAAGCCTTGGCAACGCGAGACTAAACAAAGTTGACCAAATGTTGACTTTTATGTGAAATTTCAATTTTTTATGCCAAGTTGGACGTATTTTTTACCATCTAAACATTAGAATTGGATCTTGGTCCATTTCACAACAATTGTATATGGCAATAAAATCTTTTAAATAGTACTGGTCTCATGCAAAATAGTCACCTACAACTCTAGATATGAGTTCTGAATCCACCTCCATAAACATGTTGAAGCAACATCTTGGTTTTGTCTTGTAAGCTAAAATTGACTTAGTAGACACCTATTTGAGATCTTGGAGTGTTCATAAGTGTTGTAGACATTTGTTCTAGCTTTCTAATAAGATTAAAATCACCTCAATATTATTTATATGGCATAAAATACACCAAAAATTGTGAAACTACACGTATTTCTCTTTCTAAAAAAAGCTTGTGCATTTAATTCTAAAATTAATTTGAATTTCATAATTTTTTATTTTTTTAGATGCATGAAACAAATTCAGGAGATGTAGCATTTTGATTTTTAAACTTTTCTTCAATGTTCATCATTGAAACACAGCAGTCAATCAATGCTTGTGTGCAAATGATGACATTTTTGGATGGAAAAAATATTTTTAAATGGTGGAAAATATTAGGTTTGTAACAAGTCTCAAGTTAAGAAAAGTGATAAAAAAGTGATTTTAATTAACGTAAACAAATATAAATCAACTATGTTTTTAATATAAGTTATTTTTTAAGTTGAAACAAACGCCCTCGAATAATACTTAGTAATTAATTAATTGAGAGTCTTCCTCTTTTTTATTTTATTTTTGTTGCACAGGAAAGAAAAGAGTCTTCCTCTTGTAAAAGAAAAAAAATAATTAATTGAGAAAGATTGGGAGGGAAATTTATCTTAACCTCTTCTAGATTTTTATTTTACTTGGTTACATAGGTAAAATAAAAAAACACAACTACACTAAGGTATCATGGCACAAAGAGACAAGAACATTTCATGAAGGAAGCTTCTAAACGCGGCGAGGGGATCTATCCCGAGACGCTTAGCGTGCTAACAATTTCGCTGCAGTGTTCCTATCTCTTGGCACATGAGGCACACTTGCATTCCAACTCCAGGAAATCATGGCTCTAATCCTTGAAATAATCCCCCTCTCCTAAGGATTATCCAACTGGTTGCCTGTTGCAGAACATCAAATCCATTTGCACAATCAGAGACGCATTTGATATGTTTGTACCCAACTTCCAGCCATGCCGCAAGCCCATCTCCACTGCCGAAAGCTTGACATGAAACACAGTACCATCTTGCAAACTCAAGGAAACTCCAGAACGCCATCTACTGGCGGCATCCTTAAGAATCGCTGCACACCCCATGCGACACATGGTGGGGCTCCAGCTTCCATCAACCTCTTCTAGATACTTAAATGAAAATTAGTTTAGGAGCCACCACCACTCATTTTTATTTCATATTTTTTTTCAAAAACCTTAAAATACCATCAACTTTAAAACACAACACCACCTCACCACACTATTTTACTTGTGTTCCTGCACTTTAAAATATGGTGTGATTTTTTAGTCCCGCACTTTTAAAAAGTGGAGTAAGTTTTCTTAGTCCCGCTTGTGCGGTTGTTTTTCTCTCACGACACTAGCTTGTTAGAATGCAGAATCATTCATGAATCTGTAAGTGATAGACAATCAAAACAATCGAAAGAACAATAAAAATCATAAATAAATGTGTGAAAGTTGATTTTCAAGTCTCCAAGGTACTCTACAAATTTCAATCTAATTTTTTTTGTCCAGTTTTGGTCTCGCCTTCAGTATTCTTTCCACGAACTATTTTCTCCAAGATCTACATGCTCCCAACTCACTATTTTCAGATCTAAACCCAACAATTACGTCATTTTCAATCCACACGTATAAGTGTGGTTTGGTAACATATTTCCCACACTTATAAATGGGGTACGTAAAATTTGGCTTATAAACATAAAAGAGTGTGGAACATTATGTTCCGTATTATTTTTGACAAAAATAACTTCACACTTATAAAGTGTGGTGCTGTTTTTTAAAAAAAGTGTACCACATTTTTTAAATGTGGATTTATTTTTATCAAAAGTAATATCACACTTATATGCATAAATTGCTAAATTTTTTTAGAGTATTATCAGAATAAAGATCCTGTAATAATGAAATGGAGTGACATTAAAATGAAATCCCTATAGATTGATATCTTCCCCATTGCATCTGCAAAAATGAATTTTCATAAATAACTCTTTGTAATATCCTAAAGGTCTTCAACTAATGTTCTGGAATGTAAGATGAGTAGTTGAATGTTCTCGAAAGCTTGTTAGCTACACATATTTCTTTATTTTGGATATGATACAAACTTTAATTTAAAGCTTATCATAAAATTACTTATTCATAAAATATTTTAAAAAATTATGAGAATATTTTAGAAAAAATAATTTATAAATAAATGTAAACTCTTTTCATAAACTAGTTTATGCTTATGAATATAAGTTTAAAATAACTTATCAAGCTTATTTTCTCACTTAATTCTCACATCACCGTCGCGCCGCGCCGTGGGGCAATGGAAGTCGCTGCTTCATACAAGGTAGCGCTCGTGCAACCGAAGCCTCAATTTCTAGGGTTTTTCTTTTTGCTTAGATTTCGAATCTCTGATTCCTCTTAATCCTTTTTTTAGCTACATTTGTGCAACCGAAGCTTGAAGGTTTAGCTAGGTAAACCGAAAATCATTCTCGCAATCAACAGGTAAACGGGAAATCTCTCTGAAGTCGTTTCTCGTTCTGGTTCTTCCTTCTGCTCCAAATACCATTCCCATGCTTTATGCTTCATTAAAAGGGAAACAGAAGTCTATAACTTTATCCTTTCATGTTCTTCTTCCCTTTGTTTTCCAAATGAAATTTCACATGATAATAGATATCTTTGTTTGTCGCGGACAAATTTCAGACATATTTTAATGTTCAAGTACATTGACCTGAACCATTGTTAATTTGGAAGTTATAACTCATTCCTGCAGCAGCTATGAATCATTGTTGCTCTGACTGTAAATTTTGAAATCATACTGGGTGAATGAGGCAGTTATTATGCTTGTATCGTATGTAATGTATTAGTGAGCATTTCAAACATCAATATGGAAAATAGTCATATTAGTGGCATTTATTGTGGTCATACCATCCTTTGAAGTGCAGCCCTCAATTTGGAGGAGCTAAATCATTGCATATAGGTCAATATGGTATGATTGCACTTTGAAATTTGTAAACATGTCCTTTAAATTTGTAGTGAACCTAGCTATAGTTGATTCCATTTGCGAAGTTGAGTTGGTTAGGGATGATATACCTCCAACAATTACTGAAAATCCTTTGCTTGAGTCAGAAGATTCTGATTTTGATGAAACGTTGTTGGACTACATGGATTGATGTATCTTTGTCAATTTTTTCTTATGAAGTTTAAAAAGTTAGTCTAACATTGTATCTGATGTGGTTATTCACTTGCCGTTTTAAATAACTACATCTGCTTTCTCACTCTTCTAGCACATTGCACACCACCTTCTGCCTTGTCGTCAGAGGTCACCTACCAGTATCATCCCTCTCTTATCATACTGATTCATTTTACCTTGCCGTAACTCAGTAAGTACTAGTATATCAGTGTGTCTCCATTTTGTAGTGATTTTCTGGTTGTTGTATGTCTGATGAGTCTAGGTCTATGGTAATATCTCTAATATACTACCGGAAAATAAAGTCAGTTTTTGTATAAGTGATTTCAGTATTATTTCAAGCATGTGTTATTTAGATCTTTTAAGAACTATGGTGGAAAATTTTAAAGAAGGGGGGGGGGGGGGAGGGTGAAGGTGATAATTTTATTATCTTAAGATCCTTATTCACCAATGACTCAAACCTGTGTGTGACCACCTAGACCCTGGTCACACAGACATGCTTGCTAATATCTACTGTAATTCTTCCAGCAATAGGAATGGTGGTTCATTGAACTCTCTTAAGTACTAGACTCTTTAATTTGTCCTTTCCTTTTCTTTAAACCAGATACTGCAAATTAACGCCATATCACTCGTGCTGCAAATTCATTCCACTATCTATATTTTTCAGCATTTCCTTTTTTTCTCCTATCTCTATATTTAATGGTTTGATTTTATTTATGAACTAATTATATCTTTATGAATTGACTTGTAGGTACTGCTTTTCCAAGCAGACGCTGGTTCTTAGCTCTTTGAGGTGGGCCGCGATTTTGATAGCACTTGTGCAGATTAGTTTTAAATTTTTTAGAGTTTTTTCAACTTTTTTCCTAACTGAATTTTCAATTCCCTACTATGGCCGTAATATTGCAGGAATCAGAGTTGTAATATGGTGGTTAGGATTCGATTAGCGAGACTTGGTTGCAGGAACCACCCATTCTATCGTGTCATTGTTACTGATAGCAGAACAACAAGAGATGGCAAACACCTTGAAGTTTTAGGTTACTACAATCCTTTATCAGGTTAACATCCTCCTCAAGAATGCTCTGGTAGTTATCTTGAAAATTCTCTTATTCAAAAGAAGTTAATTGTCATTTCCTATGCAAGAGTTGTTGGAGGATTTTCATAGAAATTATCCTGGAACTTTTATCTCAGGACTACAATGACTCTTATTCATCCTTTAGATAGGGATTGGAGGATTTTTGGAAATAGCCCCCTTATTTTTCTTTCTTCAATTATTTACTATCCTATTATTTGTGTATGAGGTTTGAATATTCCTTTGCTTGTAAGGAATTTACGCCTCTGTTCCATTGAGGAAGTTCATTGTTCTTTTATCTTCCCATTTCTCTGTTCTTCGTTTTTGGGCCTTATCAGTTTGCATCCTAATGACCTGGCAATGACTTTAAAGAGTACCATTTTTCTACATGAATTCTTTACTACATCACTAACTTTTGCTAGTAAGTGGATGGTAGGCTGAAAGTGCATATAGGTCATAGTAGAAGAAAAAGTGCAAATAAGCCATTTAAAAGAACTACTATAAAGCCTGAAGGAAAAAAAATGCTGCAGATGTAATGCCTAGTTGTTACTGTTATGTCCAGTTACAGATGAGAAAGAGGATGACTCAAGTTGTTGCAAATTAATTCCTTTTGTAACTTGCTCTTCTTTACAGGTAAAAATGATAAGCAAAGAGTGGGCCTCAAACTAGAAAGAGTGAAGTAAGTTACTTGTATAATTCCATGTTTGTTCGTACACCAATTTGGGTAAATTAATGATAATAGAGGGGACTTTCAACCTCTATCCATCTTTATCAATTTGATACGACAGGCATCTCCATCTCACTTTTGATAACATTAATTTCTCTCTTCTTGTTTAGGTATTGGCTCTCTGTTGGAGCTCAACCTTCAGACCCTGTTGAGCATCTTTTATTTCGAGCAGGTTTACATCCTTCACCATCAATGGTGGCAATGGAACGTCAAGGTGGACAATCTTATAAATACCCTTTTGATGCTTTAAGTGCACATACCCTAAACCAAGAGCAACCAGCCAATACCAATCACAGTGAAGAAGAAGGTGAATTGGACACTCCTTCCCCTTGAATTACTTGTAATGTTTTTCTGTTCCTTTTTTTATTATCCTTATTTCATTTACCATTTAATTTAGGTACATCTCCGGAAGCTATATTTTCTATCGGCTTACAAGTTAAGTAACTGAAGAGGATAACTGCTATACATACTTGAAGAGCAGAGGTGTTTGTTTTGCGCATCCTCAAAAACAAGGGCAATACTATCATTAGCACAATTTGGATCTTCAGTTTATTAATTAGTGACTTGATGTAAGTTGCTTGACAACTTGGATTAAAGAAGATTATGATTGATTTGTGTGTTGGATTCAATTACTAGGTACAAGTCATCACGTTTAATGAATGATGCAAAATTGTAATCATGAATTAAATTATTACTTTATCTAAGAGGCATATTTCTACTTATTATTTATTAGTGAAATTATTGCTTAATATAAGTTATTATAAAAATATAAATAATTCTATCTTCTCCTTGATAAGACAACAAAAGTGTGCAACAGCTTAGGAGGACGGTTTACAAAAAAAATTAGACTACAGTTAACTAATTGACTTAAAGAATGTCTAAGAGAACGGTTTGTAAAGGCTCTTCTAAGTAAATAGGGCAACTGTTGTTACTTGGACACGGCTACATAATAAGCAAGCGAAACAGTTTATTGCTAAAGTTGCTGTTTATCGCAAACCGTTGTCTACTGTCTAATGATTTGGCAACACCTTAGAATACCACGCATCCAAAACGGTTTCTGAAAGGTAAGGCAACGCTTTTTCAGCTTTATGCAACGTTGTATGGGTGTTGCTAAAAAACTAAAATGTTGTAGCGAGATGATTACATATCAGACAAATAAACCTGTCCTGATAAAAATAAGCTTATATGTACCCAAAAACAAACAAAAAACAAAGAAGACTCAATCATAGAATTTTATCAGAGTTTTGTACTGTATCCGTATATAATCATTTCAATATATATGGGATGGAAATTTACTATCTTTCATCTAATATATTTATTATGTGATATGAGAGGACACTAATCAATATTTTTTTTTTAACTATTTAATCATGTTCGAGCCGAGCTCAGTGAGCGGCAAAATTCAACTAAAATTTAATGCAGTTACATTTTTTGGAACTAGAATAATACTAGGTCAGTTCATTTACAGGTTTGGTGGTAGGATCCTAATCAATATATAAGACAAGCTTATAAATTCAAACTTATTCTGAGCCATGAATTTCATGTGAAGTTGAACCATGTGGTAGCAGCCCTTGACCAGACGGTCAAACTCTTACCAGCCACAGCTACGTTTGTTTGTTGTGCTCACAGTCACAGAATGCTGCTTCGTCACTGCTTCGTTAATCAATGTGTATTGTATACGGTCTCATTCAGACGCCAACTACTCTCCACCATTTTATATATATAATTATAATAATACTTCTATAATTTCTCAATAGATCATTATTTTGCTAAGCCTATTCTCTCATCTTCTCAACACACTTATACACATCTCTTTCTTTGATCTGCATATAATTGCATAACATAGAACAGAAATGAAGGTATGATTCATCACACTTTCCAACTTTTGGTTCTTCTCAATTCTTTTTGATTCCTTGTTGATTCTCCACGAGCTTCAATTATCCCCCTCCTTTTTTCTTTCTTTTCTTTTCATATCCTCTGTTCTTTCTTCCTTAATTAAAAATCTGGTGTAGTCTGAAAAGAATTATGGTACCTTCAGAATAACATCTGGGTCTATATGTGAGATGATTTCTGTTTCATGAAGAGCTTTCTGTTTGGTTGAGAATTTTTTGTTTCAAGTGTACTTTTTTATTTATTTATTTTGGTTGGTTCAGATTTTGAATGATGTTTCTGAAAAATTTCTTCAAATTTAAGGTTAATTGAGTTTTATTTGAATCTGGGTTAACATCAGTTCCTGATTTTTCTTACAGAAGTTTGTGCTCAAGCTAGATTTGCATGATGACAAGGACAAGAAGAAGGCCCTGAAAACAGTTTCCACTCTTTCAGGTACCAACTTTGTCATTATTTCAGCCTTCACTTTGGGTTATTCTTCCACTGAAATCTCTTAATTTAGCCTTCTCTTATCTTCAAAAATGACTTAGAGGAAGTGAAAACTGGACAGTACTTACTTAGTTTTGATTGGATTGGCCTCCTTCACATTTGAAGTTCTAGTTGATGATTTTTTTCACCTTTTCTTTTCTCATAATCAATTCTGAAATATTGACGCTACTCACACAAGCTTTTTCTCAAATTTGGTTTTAGAATCGAATTGTAGAAGAATTTCCAAACACACACTTATTACCGGATAAAGAAACACATTTGATCTCTCAGTATTCGTTTTTCCAAGTAATTTTGAAGGCAAAAAAATATCTGAACAATCTACTTGTGCAACCTTAGGTATTGATGCCATCTCCATGGACATGAAGGAGAAGAAACTAACAGTGATAGGAACAGTAGATCCAGTTGTTGTGGTGAGCAAATTGCGCAAATACTGGCAGACAGATATAGTAGCAGTAGGACCAGCCAAAGAGCCAGAGAAGAAAGAGGAGGCCAAGAAAGGAGAGGCCAAGAAGGATGGAGAAAAGAAAGAGGAACCAAAGAAGGAAGATGGGAAGAAGGAAGAATCAAAAAAAGAAGAAGAGAAGAAAAAAGAACCTGCCCCAGACCCTGTTGTGGAGCTTGTCAGGGCTTACAGGGCTTATAATCCCTACATGACCACACACTACCATGTTCAAAGTATGGAAGAGAATCCCAATGCCTGTGTCATTTGTTAAAATAGCAACAAGGTTTCCAAACATGAGGGAAAGAGAAGCTTTTACAACATGGTAATGGATTCAACTACTTGTATATAATATATGGCGGTGCCTTGTTGAGACATAATAAATATCATGTAGAGAGAAGGAATAAAATTTTGAGGGAATTTGTTTTGAACATAAATGTAATTTCTACTCTTTTTTTGTCCTGTAATAGTTGTTATCTGTTTGTATCAACCAGTAGAATTAGTAATTTGTTTGTTTATGAAATTATTTGAAGGAAATGGAAATGCTGAGTTTTTGTATTTTCTTTTTTAATCTTCAACCACTCAATACCATACAAAGTTAAGAAGTAGCATTGTCATGTCCTTCTTGTGGGACATGGAGGCTGAAAAACGTAGCACACAATTATGAGGTTGAGATTTTTTTCTTTCCTTTCTAAAGCTGTCTTTCTCTGCAATTTGTATTACATATATGGAGTGAAAGTTATGGGGATCATAGGACTGATTGGTCCCTGAGGTTCATCTATACCATCATATATGATTGAAGCCATAATTGGCTTGTCATAATTACCATAATTACCTTCACAACATCATGCCTATCTTGGTCGGAAGAAATTAGCTAATAATGGAGTTTTCTATTCAAATAATATGGTTTGCTTGGTTTTTTAAGGTACATATGGTTTATTTGATTATTATGAAGATGTTCATGTCCATGTTTCGGATTTGTACTCATCTTCTGATACATTACTTAGTGGTGTACAATCAAAGTGACCCCCTCGCCTCACTCAGTAACTTTTTGTTTCTTCTGGATACCAAAAGACAGATATTAGCCTAAATTGCCTTAATATTATTTAGGTGTCATCTCATCCAAGCTTTTCTTTTGCTCAGTGCTCAACACAGAGACTCCTCCCCATATTTGCATGTGTTAACTAGACCAGAAAAGCATATTATTATACCAACAACGTGCAAGATAGTTGGTAGATAATTTGGCTCCTTAAACATTTAGTTGAACTTCTGGATGATGTTCGTGGAGAAAAATTTGTTAAAAAAAACCTACTCACTTACTATGATCTTAAAATCTCAAGGGGTTTAGTTTCATAACTGTCAACTATGCAGACAATGTTATGAAACCGCCATAGAGAAAAATATACTGGGACACAATCAGAACACAAGAATTTAACGTGGAAACTCTAAAATTGGATGACTGTTGTTTAAACCGACAACCAGAGAATAAATATTATGCGAAAGTTGTTACAACACACAAATTCTTCTCACACCCAAGACACCATAACTTTTCAGCATGGTTTCGATAGTTAGAAATTCTTGGAATGATTCAGTTCTAAGCAAAATATAGTTTTTATGGTGGAGTATGATAGTCCGTTTAAACTATATTGTTGGGTTAGACAGTGAAAGTTATAATTGCCGGTGAAGACAATGGAAGGTGATGATGCATGTTGAGTGGGAGCATAGTGTGATGAGTTGTTGACTCACACTTGAGCAGCGTGGAAGTGAGAAATTGGAAAATTTTGACAAGTCAACAAAAGTGACGGTAAGTGGGAGATTGTTGACGCAGAAAGATTATTGGTCTAATGAAAAAAGACAAAAGATGCATAATTAAATAATACCTTTGTGTATAGTGTCACTTTGCATTATTGATCGTTGAAAGAAAAAATGGAGCGTACTTTTTTATTATGGTCTTTGTGTAACTTGCTGCCGCACCCACAATTGCACCATCATCACATGTCAGAAATTCCAATCGAATTCAATAAGTGGTAAATCGTAAATTTCCAATTTATAGTTTCATCACAATTTTAGTTCCAAAGATTAAGATTCTCATTAATTTCCAGTTAATTTGCTGGATTGACAAACTGACACTCTTTTTTTTTGTCAAAACTTTGGATTTCAATCATAATGGGCCGAGCCCAGCCAAAGAGGGATTTCATCCCAAAAAAAGAGGTAACAACTGTGTTGCCCAAAAAAGAAGACAATTTCGACTTGGCTAGCTTATGAGACTAAGACTTTGTTTGTTTTAGAAGAGAGATTGAGAAAAAAGTAAGAAAGAAAATAGAAGATGGGTAGAGAGAAAGATGTGAGAAATAAAATAAATTTTATATTTTATTTGGTATGATAGAAATAAAAGAGAAAGAAAATAAATAATAATGTGGAATCTCTCTACTTTCTTTTGATTGAATAGAAAGAGAGAAGAGAGTGTTATTTTTGTGTAAAATGACATATTTATCCCAAATGCAAAAAATAATTACACTTATATTTGATATAAATACATACATATATTTATATTAAATATTTATTCTAAAATAATTTTTTTGATATTTATTAAAAATATATTTTTTATTTGTTTCTTTCAAATTTTTTTTTTATAATATTATGTAGTTATACCCAAAGTTTTAAAAACCAGACTGGTCAATTCAACTGTGAACCGGCCAAATATCCGAGCCGGTTTAGATTTTGCAGACTGATTCTGCATGTCATGTCAATGAACCAACCACCACGTCATCCACTCGGTCAAGGGGCTGGTCAAATAAGAAAAGTATTTAAAATAAAACTAAAAAATGATGCCTGGGAGGGTTGAAATTGGAAGTTCCAACATAAAAGCAGAGAACCAACCCAACCCACTGCGCTACCTTAGTTCTTAATAATATAATTGCATCGTCTAGAGGGTATAAAGGGAACAAAATTGTTCTCCCCTCTTCAATTTTTTTGCAAAATAGAGAGATCTCTAAAGGTTAATGGGCCCCGCATTTTGTGTGCATCTCTTTCTCTCTTCTCTATCTCATGTCTACCAAACACGGTGTAAAGAGCTCAGGTAACTAGGGAACTAGTGGCATGTTTTAGAGTCTATTTTGGATAACAATGCAATTTTTAAAGGGAAGGAGCACAAGTTGGAGTGCCCCATGGACGTCCTTTTCATATACCATGGCCCAATATTGAGTGGACAATGTTAGATCCAACATCTATTGCCACAGATACCACATGTACAAGTTGCTAGTCTGTCCGGGATCAAGAACATATTAGGAAATAAGACTATTGAATAAATAAAATAAGCACAATAAAAATATAAGAATATAACGTGTAAAATTGGAGAAAAAATCATAATTGTTATCTAAACTGACAACTCTAGAGAACAAATATTATGTGAAAAATTTTACAAACACATAAACTTATCTCAATCTCACTAAAATACCCTAGTACACTCACATTCTCATAAAGCAAATATTTAAGATAAGTTTGATATAAGTTTAAACTGCTACTGACTGATGCATCTACCAAGAAGAACTTGAGTCCAATTCTTGGCCTCCCTCTTGCTTCACGGACTTCTCCAATGGTTCTTTTTTTGGCCCCTTTTTCATTTAACATATTGGGTGATATGAGACTTGCTTCACTATTACAATTAACCCCGATAGGAAGACCCCTATTGCACTTAGGATGACAATTTCACTCGAAGATATGGATCCCTATGGGGATTGCCCTGTTTGGGCCCTTGACCTTAATGATTTTTTCCCGTGAGAATGAGGATGAAAATGAGGATCGGTATCTTTGTCTCGTAGAGTTCTCGCCCCATATATCTAATTAAAAATTACAAATATTAAATTTTTTATAATACAGACTTCACATTTTAGATAATTAAATGCTCGATGAAATATTTTAAGGGTTAAACTTTACGTTTTATATGAGTTGAATGTGAACGTTTTTTAATGTTCGGACTTCACACACATATTTGTGAAACTCAATAGCTCATATAATGGTACAAGTTGACATACACGTTAAGTATGTGGAGGGGAGGGGGTGTAAGAGTTAAAGAAATTAATTCCGTTAATTCGTTAGCTGCAAAAGTTAATTAATGCTGTTAGAGTGACTCATTACTAAGCTAAGTGTATATGAGTTTCTGTATCCTAATCAAAAGCAAATTGGGGTAACTTAAATAGATCGAGGCGCATGAAGCAAAGTTCAAAACGATAAAAACAATAGTACACCAACAAAAAGGAGAACTCTAAGAACAACAAAAAGCAGAAAAAAAATAAAATAATGAAAAAGAGTGTGAGGGATGATTTGTTAGCTTAGCATATAGAGTTTTCTCCTTCAGTTTGAATTATTGTTTTATTGGAATAATTAGTGTCAAAAGCATGCTGTGTTGTCCCTGTTGAGTGTACGTGCAAGATATAAATGCAACTAATTATAAATTCCACATACACAAGTCAAAGATCAAGCACTAACAACGTAGGATTCTTAAGGATGGTGTTTCCAGCAGTGCTATACCTCAGCAGATCTGGTGATTGTAAAGCTTTAATTTCAGGATTTATAATTTGTTGACGACGCAACTAATTAAATTGGAATTTGTTCATAATTTATAATTTGCAGCGTGAAAATGAGTAATGTGAAATTGTCAATAAAGCTAAAATTCACTGTCTGGGAATATAAACTAAATAAGCATTATTTTCTTATGTAACAAAAAAAAAAAAAAGTAAATAAGCATGACCTAGACGACAAGAAAAAAGTCAATTGAAAGAAGATTTGTGTTGGAAAATTAATAATATTTCAAAGTTGGTAAGTCCCACATTGCCTAGCAAGCTTCTCCCAAAAGCCTTTATATATCAAAATTGTTTTGGAAGTGGTAAAATGAATAGAAGAGGAGTTGGGCTCGCGCACATGAGTTGTGGGCTCGTTTAGCCCAATGCAGTGTAAATCGAAGGATTTACCCCATGCGTGCCTGATATAATGGGCTTGGAAATCTTTTGCCGGTTTGAATGTTTCATTTTCATGTTTTTTTTCCCTGCTGCACCAATTATATTATATTATGTTGATATGAGTATAAAAATCATAAATTAATTGCATTATATTTAAATATCATGACACAATATGATATGGATAAAGCATGAACCGAGCTAACACGGGGCTTTTTTAATAAAATAAGTTACAAATCCACCAAATGATATTTTAAAAAGTGTTTTTTAAGAAGTTGTTTTTGTTTTGTAAAAAATATAAGCATGTTATCGATGACTTTTGACCATCGGTCCATCCTCATCGTCTTCTCCCTATCGTCCTCTCCCCATCGTCTGCACCCTATCGTCTTCTCTCGATCGTCCTCTCCCCATCGTCTTCTCCCTTTCGTCCATCCCCTTCGTCTTCTCCTTTTCGTCTTCCTTCCTATCGTTCTCTCCCCATCGTCTGCCTCCTTTCGTCTTCCTTCCATCGTCCACCCCCATCGTCTTCTCCCCTTCGTCCATCCCCTTTGTCTTCTCCCCTTCCTCTGCCCTGTCTCCTTCTTTCCTCCTCTTTATCAATTTCCTATTAACCCCAAACCTCATGGCTGCGTCTATTGCCCGCCTCGCCTCGCAATGCATTATAAGGGGCTTTCTCTTCGCTCGCTCGATAGATTTTGGGTGATGGATCTTTGTCTTCTAGCTCTATTGTTAAGAGCTTCCAAGAAAGGTGTGGACTAGCCGCTGTCAAAGCTGAGTATCCAAGGCTCAAGGGGTTGTTATTTTTTTTCTTCTGTTGGCTACTATGGACCCCTGCTGTATACTTTAATTTTTATTTATGTTTTATTTTTTCTACCCTTCTCTCTATTTTGTATTAAGGGTTGGGGTACCCGTTGTACCTCCTTTTAATATAATTCTTTGGCTTATAAAAAAAAAAACTATCGACGGTTATGACCGTTGCAACGTTACTGACGGCTTAGCTCTTCGCTAAAGTAGCGACGGATAACACTGTTGGCAATTATCGATGACTTGTTCAAAGCCGTTGGTGAATATTACCAATGAGCGTTTTAGCGACAAACTTGTAACAATCAATTGGCCGTGGGTAAATCATTGTTACCGACGATTTTTAAAGCTTAGTCATAATATGCGTTATCTTGTACTGACAGTCACTTATATAGTATTAAGAATTTCCCTACGCTTAGCTTGTCACTTTGGTTCCTTAGGATTCGATACTGGGACTTTGCCACTGTCTGTCAACTTTGAGCTGAGACCGGCATTGATCACACTCATCGATCAATGCTGGCCAATTTAGAGGTTTACCTCATGAAAATCCTATAATCCACTTGCAGGACTTTCAAAGGATTATGAGTACGGTGCAATACGATGGTATCAGTGAGGACACCATCCGTTTGAGGCTCTTCTCCTTTTCGTTGAAAGATGAAGCGCTATGTTGACTCACCTCGCTACCAACAGGGTGTATCATCACTTGGGATGACTGCAAATTGTTTTGATGGTTGTTTTACTTTGTTTCTATGATTATTAATATACTGAGTCCTAATTGTAGTGAGGTTGGCGATGAGTCCCTCGTCATAAAAATGTATTTTATTAGTTTGATTGACAGTCGTTTTTTTTAGTCCCTAACGGAGCCCAGAGCTCTGGTGGACATTGACGTGTTACATTGACCGATTTAATAAGTTATACGTGTAATTTTTTTTTTTTAAATTTTTAATGCATGCCACGTCACAAAATGAATAAACATAATAATTTTCCCTAATTTTCCCCAAATTAAAATAATTAAACCCTAAATCCCAAATTTTCTTTCAACTTCAGACTCTTATTTCTTATTTCTTATTTCTTCTTTCTTCTTCACCTTATTCATCTTCAAATGATTAATAAGGCAAAACAAACTTCCCAAAACACAAACAATAATCAACTCCAAATAAGTAAACTCTAAATCAAAGAAGTAATAAACTGAAATACTGTGTCATGTCACAATTAGTAAAACAGCTTTTATATTGTTATGTCAATATAAGTAGGGGAATATATGTGTGATTAGCCGGGGAAGTTGGTTAGACCAGGGAGACTATTAGCCCCAAAATGGGCAGCCTGGTGTGTAATTAATCTATTAAAAATGAAAGTTACTTAATTATAATTTATTTAATTTTCTCAACAAAGATACTATTATTTACTTAATTATTAGGGAGGAGAATTCTCGCCGTGTTTGTAGGCAAACCCGTCTACTATTTATGCGTCGTTGTATTTAGATATTTGCTTAGTTTTACTTTCTCTTTAATTTTCCTCTTGTAAAAAAAAATTAGATATGAGTTTATATTTACCTATAAGAAAGACATTATATTTGTGATTTAAATAGAAAGGAAATTGTGTTGATGTATAAATATAAATGTTTTGTTGAGATTCATCTTATAAACCGAATATCTAAGTTGAGGGGTTGTTGTTGCACCACTAAAACTGAAAATGTAAAATCCGAGGCTAGGAGGTTCCCAATAGGCCAAGCTCTGGGAGTTCACACCATTCTGTCAAGCCTAAAGTACATCCAGAGTTTAGTATATGGTTTTTACCCACTATCACCAAATTAAAATGTCCCTCCATTGTTCGGATAACATGTGTCGTTCCTATCCCATCTTCCACAATCTCCTCCTTAAACACCACCTTCCCTTTAAGGTTAGGATTATGCTTTACATGCTCCACCACATCAATATACGGGTCTTTCATGCTCCTTTGTATGTGATGCATTTTAACCCTTACCCAAAACACTGTAAGTCTAATATTTGGATGTTGAGCCATTTGAAAACTAAAAGCCAATGCATCTTGGTCATCAGCACCACCTAAGAAGATCATGGCAATTTCATTTAATGAATTCTCAGTAATAACTAATAGTTTGCCTCTCATTTCGCTTCTATCAATTAACAATCCAACTGAGCAAGGAGATTTACTCAGAACTTTCTGGTTTAGTGTCCTGATTGAAGCATTGGAAACCCCAAATTGCATATGAAATGGCATAATCACAATGTGACATTCTGTGTGCATTGCTATGTAGCATATGTCGTCGTGCATGCTTGCAAATGGTGCAATAGTTGTGAAGCACTCTAACGTCACACATTCTTTGTTGTGTTGTTGAAATTGATCAAACACTTTGCTTATCTGATGAGAGGAAGAAACTCCATCAGGATTTAACTCTTCAATGTTGTCGTTTTTAGTAAGGATGGGTGCTGCCCTTCCCGAGAGTTCCACGAGATGCAGAACAAAGACTGAAAGCGGTGTAACCTTTGAAGGGTTAGAGGCTTGGAGAAGGTTGATCAATGGATATACATTTTCTTCATTGTGGACGCAAACAAGTACTTTAAGTTCAAGGTCCTTCTGGGAGTCCTTGATTGATTTTCTGTTGTAGTTTCTATAACTCCTTGAAGGATCATATATGTAATGAATAACTATAGTTGCAAACCCGGTTACACCCACACTGGTATATATCACAAGGGTATATGATAGCTCCCCAATGTCCTGTAGGTATATATGCATTAATTAAATATATGAAAATTAGCATAATATATATAATCACATGCAGACTACAACTCTAAAATATACCTTAGTATCAAATAATAAGAAGTAGAGTGCGAGATCTATAAGGCCTTTGCAACACATGATTAGAGAAAGTGCAACAGAATCCCATAATTCAATTTCAAAGTGAAGTGAGGGTAACATGGTGCCTGCAAACTTTCCTATGTATCCTGCAAGTAAGACAACCTCTATGCATGCAGCCTGTGATGATAATGGGGGAACCATTGTGCTCATCCCACAAATAGTACAGTAAGCTGGAATAATGAAAGTAGAACCAATGGTATCAATCCTTTCTGTCAGAGCAGAACCTAAAGGGGGACCATCTGGTAAGATTAATCCAAACCAAAAAGCAATAATGAAAGAAGGTTGTCCAAGACTTTGTGCTGAGAATCCAACAAATAAAAGTATAAACATGATTGACAAGAAATTGCCTTCTGTCATTGGCTTTCCTCGTGGATTGCGATTGGAGATCCATATAACCAGTGGCCTTAGCAGGAAGAATAAACTTGTGAAGTAACAAGCTGTCACAATGAACGCCACAACAGGTATAAATGCTGTTTGTCTGAAGTTTTTAATACTGTTGGCTACAGAAAAAAATAAAATCCACGAGCTTGCATCACTAACCATAGAAGCAGATAAAGCCAATCGTCCAATCTCTGAATTTAGAATGTTTATCTCTTTGAGGAGGCTACTTATAGCAGAAAATGCAGTCAAAGCATCAAGAATTATCAAATGCGGAACGCCACTCGCTGCTTCAGACTTGAGAGAGGAGCCTCTTTGAACAATAATTAAAGCTACAAAGCCAAACACTACAGAAGATATGTGGCCTACTAAAGCTATTATGGTTGCCTTCTTTTCAAACTTAAAGATTTGTTTCGGATTGACCTGCACCCCTATCTTGAAGAAGTTAATTATCATGCCGAAATTTGCAAATGTTGAAAGCGTTGGTTTGCTTGCTGCTGGAAACAACAGCTCATAAACTGAATGATGTTGACCAAGCAATAAGGGACCCAATATGATACCAGCCTGATTCAGAAAGGAAAAATCAGATGACTTTTTTCTAATATGAGTCTAAAATTGTGTCAGAAATGAATGTTATCATAACTTCAACACAATTGCTCTCTCTAAATAGTACTAAACCAAACAAGAAGAAATGAAATAATATCAAAGGCTAGCTTGATCTTGTTCTTAAATTGATGATTACAACCCATAAATGGTACGTACATGCTAATTATGATGGGAAAAAAACTTACCACAATATGTGAAGTGAGTTTCGTTTGATGACAAGGTTTCAACAAGAAATGGGTCATTCTACAAACAATGAATATGAGAATAATCTGAATTATCAGCATGGATGTGCCATGACTGAGGGGATTATCCCCAAGAAACATGCCCTTGGTTGTGTGTTTCTCAACGTATTGACATACTACTGGCTCATCCCCAATTTTTCCATAGGAACTCAACTCATCTAGCCTTCCATATTCCGTTTTATCAGCCATTTTAATGCGCAAAAGGAGTAAAAGAAAATATGGCCGATTAAGGATAGGAACAATATATGCAAATAAACTTCAAAGAATGTGTTCGTGAGAGAGATGATGAAAACAAAGAGTTTAGAAAATGGATGGACAAGCAAGTTAGAAGCTTAATGGTTCAAAGTCACAATGTATCTTATTGTTATCCCGTGAAATTGGTTAGGCAAGAATAGTAATATCAAGAAAAAATTAAATTCTTAATCGACTCTTGCTATTCTATTAGTACAATAAAATGGAATAAGGGAATACATGCTAGAAGGTATCCTCAGCTGTAATAGTTGCAACTTCTTTAATGCTACCTCTTGTCTTATTTATAAGAACCATAAGTGCAATTTGAAAGTGAGTGAATTCACTTTTTATGATAAAATGAGTATCACAACCATTAGTAATGATTACCTATTTTAAAAAAATCAATAAAAAAACTCAATCAATCGTTGTGATCGATGCTCATTTTATCATGTAAAGTGAAAGTGATTTTAGTCACTTTAGAGGAGCTGCATCAAAGAACTAAATGCGAGATTTACTTTGATTCTTTTATAAGAATCAACTTAGATTTTATGGTACATTAATTACTTTTTGACTAGAAAACCCTTATTTAATTGAGCTTTTTCTCTTTTTCCACTCTCCTAAACAATAATGATTGCATTTGTTTCGTCCTTCTTTGATACCATGGGAGGATTTCATCTTAGCTAGCCATTTGTAATTGTATTTTATTTGTTTTGTATCCTGGGTCGATTTCTTCCCCCTATCTCTGTACTGCTTCTGCTTATTTATCAAATTATCTTTTCGAAAAAAATAATTAAGAAAAATGAGTTAAATTTTAAATAAATTTAATACACTTAATTACTTTAACTAGATTTTAAAATTGCATATGAATTAGTTTTTTTTTGAGGTAGTACTCTTTTCACTCCTTTATATAACATCTCTATTCTGAGTTATTGTAGTAACCACTAATGTGTGTTACCCTCGAGTCCAGGTAAAGAAGGAGGGTTGTGTGAAGCCTTGATAATAGTGCATAATTTGTCAATATCTTCAATATATTGTATTTAGATTATATAATTATCCAAATTAAATATTTGTATTTAGATTATATATCAATAATGCATTATAACACTATATTTTAAGTAATTTACGTTCACAACATATTATATTTTAAAGCCCGTTTGATGGACAGGATAAACAGAGACATGATAGGATAGTAATCATATCATGTTATTATCTGTTGTTTATTGTGCCAGCAGGATAGGATAACATTATCATGTCCCTTATCCTATCATGTCTGTAAAAGTTATCTAGGATAGAAATTAAACTGACATGATAAAATATCAGTTTTTTGTTTGTTTATTACCATGAAGCAAAATTAATTTCAATATTTATATTTTATATAATTTATAATAATATTAATTAATAAATATAAATTTTTTATTTTAATAAAATATTAATTTTCCAACAATTCATTTTTTTTTGAAACCTTTTCATATTAGCATAGTGGTAGAAAGAGTACAAACTGCGTTTAGACTTCAAACTGTTTATCTTTAACTTTAACCATGGTATGATAATGGTCCAAAATTCTTGGTTGATAGAGAATCAAAGTAGATTTACCAATGAATCACGAAATATTATCAATTACTAATTGTTATTGTTAAGTTAAATTACTTAGTTATTAATAAATTTAATTAAAAAATAAACTTATTTATAAATGGTGAAAATATTGAATTTACTCATATAAAATAATTAAATTTTCATTATAACTTACTACTACTTAGTTAACATTATTTTTCGTTATTTATATTATAATAAAAGTACACAAAATAATTCTTCACTAACAATAAAATAGGCTACTCACATATATATATATATATAAATATTAATTTTTTAATAGTAAATATAGACTAATTTCATATTATCATATGATATTCTTTAAAATTATTTCTCTACTTATATAATTATAATTAATAATTTAAATATAAATTATTTTTGAAAGAATAATATCTTTTAATAATTTTTAAAAAATTTGATTGATTTTTATCATTAATCACTTATCCCTACTAAGCTAAAACCATTGGTTACATATATAATAATTTTAGTTAAAATAGACTCCCTTCGGAAAAAAAATTAAAATAGTCAAATTAATAAAAAATAATTTTATTTTAGTTAATATTAAAACATAAGCTCATTTATAAAAATGTACAAAAATTAAATTTAATAGAATAATCACTTTTAAAAAAAACTATTTAGAAAATTAAATTTTAAAAAATATTAAGTATTTTTTTCCAAGGAAAAGTTGATACATTTTTCATTGTTTGTATCATCTATCAATATCATGTCCACCTCAAACGCATGATGGAATAAGAGTTTATCATGCTCTTATCATATCATGTGCTTATCTAATCCTTTATCCTATCCTGCTCTTATTCTATCCTGGCCACCAAACGGGCCCTAAGTGTTTTATCAAAGAGTTTTGAAAAAATAAATTATGCTATTTAAATAAGCACTAAAATTTTAACTATAAATTTACATTCTTTTCTTTTTATATTAAATTGTTCTTGCAATTCCGTTGTCGGGTGTGGTGAAGGCCAAAATTCTCCCCAATAGTGCGGCTCCTAAGGTTCGGATACTTGACCTAGGAGTTTAAACAATCACTTTTTACCACTGCGACCGGTATACCCGTTGGGTAATTATAAATTTATATTCAAATATAATTTATATTAAGGAAATTTAATTTCATATATAACTTTAGATGAAACTCTAATGGGTTAAATATGTTTTTAGTCCCTATAAAATATAGGTGAATTGGATTTGGTCTATCAAAAAGTATTTCGTAGTTTTTAGTCACCAACATCAATGAAATGAGTGAAATTAGTTCATTGATTCATTTGTGGCGGTTAAAGCCGTTGCTAATACCAAAAATAAATAATTAGTCCATCGTCACAAAATGTACATAATGACTAACTTTACCTATTTCAATAATGTCGGAGACTAAAAGCTATAGTTTTTTTTTGGTAAAATCAAATTCAATTCACACATATTTGACTGGGACTAAAAACATATTTACCCCAACTCTAATTTAATTATAAATTTTAAGTCATGTTAATTATTTTTTAAAGTTTTTGAAAAATTATAGATTACTCGCATACATTATAAACATTGATCCATCCAGAATCGAAAACTCTTAATGGTGCATATTATTATTGACCATATAGCACATTATTATTTTTTAAACTTAGAGACGTAAAATGTTTATGAAGAGAGAAAAAAAAGGGGGGGGTCAGTGAATCAGGGAATAAGAAGTGGATTCTGAATTTCTAATTAAGGGTTTAGGTTTTGTGTGGGTGAATTTGAAGGTGGGAGTTGCTAATTTGAGGAAGATGAAGAACACGATGTAGATGATGGAAGAGTCTTTCAAAAAGATGAAAGAACTGGATGAACATTTTTGGAAAACCCAGAAAACATTATTATTTGGATCGAATATAGATGGAAGTCCAAAACTGCAAACGATAGTAAACATTAAGGAGCAAAACTGGGATTTTCAAAGTTTTAGGATCTTGTTTGCAAAGTCGGGACCAATAGTGAAATTAAGACAGCACAAAAAGAGAGTGAAACACATGAAATGAAAAAGCGTGAAACACTTGAGAGAAATCATAGTGGTTTAGAGAAAGTGAGGTGAAGAAGGTGCTGCTTGTTGTAGCGTTTCAAACACATATAAACGAGTAAGTGCACTTTATCGCAAAAGTAATACAGGAGTGAAATTCCATTTAAAACCCAAGGACTAATTAAGGCATGGATGTTAACTTTAGAGGGGGATTCATTGTCTAGGCAATTAAAGTTGGGATTGGTTGTGATCATGCATGCAAGTAAAATAACTAATAAAGCAATAAAACTGGATTAAAGAATCAAATAAAAGAAATCTTAAGATTGCTATGAAGTTGAATCATATCCCCCGATTTTATATATGCTACTTAAGAATCCTATGTAAGTCAACTATACTTCTAAAATTTCGTAAGCCGCAAGGCTATACCGAACTACCTGCCCAAGTACACTACCTAGTACCTAGCAGCAACTGTCATGGTCTTCTTCTTCAACCTGCTTCTATTTCATGACCCTTTTCTCTTGCTGCAATCAGTGATGCAAACTTGAAAACTGATGTTGAAGACAGGATGTCTACCTCTGCAGCTGCATCGCTTTTGGGCCACACTTGGTGTCCTAGTGGTCTAGAAAACAACATCTTGTTGTAAGGGAATTTTGAAGTATGGCTCATTCAGCACGAACTACTCTGGATTTAGTCACTCCTTAAAGAACTCGAGATCCTTTAACTCCTCCTGTTATATTTTGTGACAACCTCAGGTTTGTGGCACTTACACATAATCCTACTCTTCATTCCCGCACTAAGCATATGGAAATGGAATTGTTTTTCTTGCGGGAAGGGTTCTAAACAACACACTCTTAGTTGTTCATGTACCTGGCCAAGACCAAGTTGTTCATGAACTCACCAAGCATACCAGCTCCGCAGTTCACTGAATTAAGGACAAACTCAGAGTGTTTGATAAGTTTTCAAATGTAAACACCACCTGAGTTTGAGGGTGGGATGTTGAGAATATGATTTAGTATATTCTCAGTATTCTGTGGTTAGATTTCTGTTAGCTTGTTGTTAAAGCCTAGAGTCAGTTAGGTTATTAGTCCTAGCTCGATTTATGTTAGAGTTAGTTCTAGATTTTGAATAGAATATAAAGTGTAACCATGTACACTCTATTCAATAGAATGAAAATACATTTTAACAGTTTTAGTTTTCTCTCTGAGTTTAACAATCCCACTGAGAAGAAAAACAAAATCAAAGCTAGACGAATTTCAAACATTATTTTCTTGGAATAAGATAGGCGCTTCAACGTGGACAATATGACCCGATCAAGTGGCTGGAATGACAAGGGGTGATGAGTGAGGAATTGGTGAATGAGGAGACATCATGTGAGTTGATAAAACAGTCTCATCAAATCTCCTTGAGGAGAAGCTGAGCCTGAGATTCGGTTGCCACCGTTTGGTCTTCACCTCTTTCTTCGTTTCCTTGCCTATGAATGTTCGAATCCTGTTGAGCGCGACTTCCACAGTTTCATCATCCATGTTAGCAAAGCAAACCCTAAACCAACCAGGCTCGGAGCAATTAAAAGAAGATCCAGGCGACACGTTAAGCTTCACCTCATTCATAATCATGCGCCAAAGCTTCAACTCAGCTTCAAATGTTTGCTCTTTGAGCAAGCTTTTCAAGTTCATCCAACAAAAAAGTCCTGCATCGCTTGGAAAGCGAGTAATGTTTACCTCTTCAAGCCCCTTTGTGAAGTGATCATACCTTTAAAACCAGAAAAAATTAACACATTAAGTAAAACCAATATTGGTTAATTATATTAGAGGAGATAGTGTAAAACTAAAATTTGAAGGGTCAAATATAGCATTTGAATACTATTCTATTAAGATTTTTTTTTTTCTCTAGAAGAGCGACCACTCTATTATTAGTATAGCTGGGTTTGTCCCTGCGTACCTCTTTTCCAACCTCTTTGAATTCTCCTTGAGAAAATTGTCCACAAATGCTTCATCTGAAAGCATTGTAGCCAGCATGTGCTGAGTCTGGGAGGAGACTAATCCAAAGCTTGACATTTTCCTTCCACAACTCACCACTGCATCATTGAATGAATAAACTATCCCTACTCTAAAACCAGGGAACCCCATGTCCTTAGACAAACTATAAACGATGTGAATGAGATCAAGATTAATTTTATTGCACTCCTCCATGTCTTCTTGCAGGACTAATTCAGCAACGCTTACATAAGAGCTTGGGGACCTGAACACCGTGGCTGCATACACTTCTTCACAAACTAAATGGATGTTGTTCTCATTGATGAAGCTCACGATGCTCTTCATTGTGTCTCTATCTAGGATTGTTCCCAAAGGATTAGAGGGGTTGGTTATGATCACTCCCTTCACGTTGATGTTGTTCTCCTGGGCTTTCTTGTAAGCTGATTGAAGAGCTTCTGTTGTTATCTTGAAGTTGTTGGAGCTATCACAGTGAACAGGAACTAATTGCGCCTTAGTTCGCCAACATAAGTCACGCATGAATCTGCAAAATTAGACGTGAATAAATCAAAATCTAAATATGAAATGTACGTGTCTATCACTAACAAGAGACAATTAAATATGTAAGTAGTTCCGGTATTGTATCACTAAATCAATAATGCATGCTGCGTGCTTAGTGAAAAAATGATAAAACATGGACTAATTAAGTTAATTGCTACTTCATAATCACGTCATGATAACATGAGCGTAATCACCCAATCAAGTCTCCGGTTTGACCAATTCGGTCATTGTGTATAAAACATTGTGGTCATTGTCAATGAGTTAAGTGGGTGACAGACAAAAAGCTAAGTGTTAAAAGCAAATAGACAAGATGAGTTTTGCGTTTGGTTTTTTATTTTGGGTTTGCTAAATGGTTTTATGACTAATTGAGATTATTTAACCCTATGTCCACATGAACCAGTAAGATTGTGTCGTTTATTTTATTTACTTTCAAATTATTTAATCATAGTAATGCTTTTTTCTCTTTGAAAAAAAAATTTGTGACTTGTGAATATGATAGTTCTAGAATGTAACAACAATATATAATTATGATAAGTTTACCTCAAAAATTAATAGTTAAGAGTAAAAGAATCAATTTTATTTTCAAAAGAAAGACTAATTTTAAGATGAAAAATGTTCTAGAATCCAAAAAATGAAGAAAATGAGAAGTAAATTTTTAAGATTATTAAAATAAATTATAATTAACTTTAATGTTCATGTATATAAATTATTGTACTCTTTATTACTTTGTATATGTGTATAAATGCATAGAGCATATGTATATATATTTATTTGTGTTCTTGACAACGAAAAATCTTAAAATGTTTCTTTATGGATTGTTTTGAAAAATCTTAAATAAAAATGTTATTGTGAAGAGTAAAATAAATAAAATTTCAGGATAAATATTTTCATATGTGCATTGAAAAAAACTACATAGAAATGAAAGCTTTAGGGAAAAAATTATATTAACCTCAGTTAGTTCAAAATAAAAAAGTTAATACTTCACAAAATGGAAAGCTATAGAGAAAATATATTTACCAAAAAATAAAATTTTCAAACTTATATCTTAAAAATATTTATAAATAAAATTATGATAATTAAAACAATAGTTGAAATTTTATTTATTATATTAATTGTCTAACCCGTAAGATGTTTTATTTGGTTTATATTTCATATTTGTTGTTATGTTTTCATTAGTTTTTCCGTTTAAATTTTTATTAGTAAACCAAAGGAGTGAATGTATATTATATTATATATATATAAAATGCAGCTTTGTACCGTACGCTGAGGTGTTCGTGGGTTCATGTTTACAAAGGTCAATGTTCGTCTCCACTACCGCTTGCACGCTTTGTTGACCAATTTCTGTTTAGTACTACATTTATTAAGTATGATTAAGACTGGTACGTAGTTTATCTATTTCAGAGTCAGCTACCTAACTTACCGAGGCCTAGCATATTTGATCTTAGTGAGCTAAGGTTCAGGTGTAAATTCTGGAGCTGAAGATGGGACACTTGTAATTTACTAACAACTAACCTTAAACATTTGTTGATAAAAAAAATGTGTAAATTATTCTTGTTTTCATTTTAAATTTTGGATCGTGGTGCTATTAGCATATATATGCTCACTCCGTCTCTCCATCTCATATTATAAATCATATTTTTTTCAAATATTTTTTTTAATATAAGTCATTTTCTAATATCTATAAAGTATTAATTTTTTTTATGTCTACCATCATATTTAATATGAAGGAGATAGTATGATTTACAAATAATAATAACTTAGAGAGAGAAATTCATACGTAGTATAGAAATGTCATAATCCTAACGAATTAGGTAAATGTGATTCATACATTATGATGGAAGGAGTAATATAAATTGGAAACTAGTTATGGGGTTCACAGTTAACACCTTACCTAGCATGCTCCAGAGGGGGGGGGGGGGGGAACATTACTCATTCATAATGTAAGAATTAAGAACATGAACGCGGTTTTAATGCATCCATTATATTATTCAGAAATCCTAAATGTTATATTTTTAATGGACATGACACTCTATATATATAGAGTTAAAAAGTGACATAGAATGAAGAGAACAGAGATATTATATTATGAAGGTATTAATTTAATTAACATACGGTGGATAATAAGGTGTGGGAACCAGAAAAGCATCTCCAGGATCAGCCAAGCAGAACATGATTAGCTCATTTGCCCCTGTCGCTCCCCCACTCATCAATATACGCTCAGGATCAAATTTCACCCTCCCACCTCTCACTTTTGACATAAATTTTGCCATAGCCTGAAAAATTAATTAATAATTATGAAATATGCTCGAGCATTATTACAATGAGTTTTTGAGCAGAGTGCTTACTCTTGTGAAGTCTGGCAACCCATGATAGTCCTGAAAGTTAGCAATCTCTCTGAACTGATTCACTCCTTCAGGGGTGCAAATTGATGCCTTCGGGTTATTTCTTATCCACTCTTCAATCAGATCAAAGCACAGCTGAAAAATAATTAATATAATATATATCAAACACGTACCTTGCATCTCGATCAATAACATTAAAAAATTCTCTCCATAATATATATATACCTGATTTTCTGCAAGACCAAGCTGGATAACACCATTGGGATTTTTTGTAGGATGAAATGGGTCTGTTTGATAAGCCACCAACCCATCAAAATATGGAGAATTCTCTACATGTTTGTCATTGGTTGCGATCTTGGATAGAAGCCGATCACTCTCACTTCCCAAACTCATGTTTGACATTAATTATAATTATTTGTTCTCCCAAAGGTATATATGGTTGTGGATTGTGCTATAGTGGTGGGAAAATGGAAGAGAATGTAGGGCAATTTATAGGATTAATATTAATTGTAGATAGATAGATAGGAGGAGAAGTCTATTTGGAACTTGAAGAGCGAAGAAAAAGAATTAAGTAGTGGATATGTGTTGGTCATTGCGACACATTGCTTGCGTGCGCTCTTGCAATTTCATAAGGATGTCATGATCACGTGTGTATAAGGGAATAAACCAATTTTTATTTCATTTATGCATACTTGCTTGCTTGGGTTGTACACTTGTACTTGTGTTAGGTATTTGTTCCTTCAATTAATCAACAAAAAAAACCAGTTTAACATCATCAAACATAAGGGGAATTATTATGCCGCAAATAGTTTCTCTTTTTTTTTTCTTGGCTTGAGAAAGTTTAGTTGGATTCAACTCAAGTCACCATCATAAGTTAGGGTATGTATGTCTCAGAATTACTTACAAAAACTTACATATTGTTCATTAACACAACTCTTACATTATTAATAGCGGAAATTGAACACAAATTTTTTTGAAAGTAAGTGATATGTACTTACCAACTAAA
The DNA here is from genome assembly GCA_030819835.1 of Acmispon strigosus. NCBI lineage: Eukaryota > Viridiplantae > Streptophyta > Magnoliopsida > Fabales > Fabaceae > Acmispon > Acmispon strigosus. The sequence continues at coordinate 55,048,150 of JAUAMA010000004.1, read as the reverse complement.
CATACTTGTGTGCTGCAAATAGTTTCTTTAAAAATCAAATAATTGTTATTTTTTATATTTGTCGATCAATGCGTCTACTAAATAGAATGAGAAAGCATTTTCTTTTTCTTCTTCAGTTTTTTTATAGGGCAGAATGATAACGCATGTTAATAGTCTAAATATTTTGATAAGTAAGTTAATCAAATAGCTAGTTATTTTTTTATAAAATTTAATTAATATATATATATATATACACTACCCTAAAAAGTTTTACAAAAATATCCAATAACATCTTCTACTTTTCTATTTCTTTTTTAGGAAATTTAAACTTTAATTTAATTATGATGTGATAAGATGTTTATTAATCTTGAGAACCAGATATAAAAACACTCATGAAAAGGGAGAGGTGTAATATTAATGGGGTTGGCTAAATGGGTTAAATGAACTCATGATTAATTGGGGTCATTCAACCTAATGTTCACATGGATCAATAAGATTGTGTTATTTATTTTATTTATTTTCACATTATTTTTTAATTTAATTATGAGACAATTTTATTGGTCCATGTGTACATGGGGTTGAATGACCTCACAATCATGAGATGATTTAGCCAACCCAATATTAATTTGTTGATTTCTCAAAGCTCCTTTATCGGGTCAAAACCTTACATTTAAAAACTAAATTTGACAAAGGATGAAAATCAAGAAACTTTATGTCAATTATTAGCTCCCTAATGATCACTCTTATATTAAAACTAATAACATAAGAAATGGGTTATTATAATACAGCATGAAGTTATTAATCTCCCAGTTTCGCTCAATGAATTAATCACATGTAATAATTCGTGCCAATTAATTCATGTCTATAATTACCATGCTATGTAGCACTCCATGAGGGAGTATCTCATGTACGGATGATCTCCAATTTGACGAATTTAAGATGAATTATAATAATATATTAGAATTTAGAAGTTATAACTCATCCACAAACAAATTTAAAAAGTGAGAAAATCACTGTTTTTCTACATGACATCCCTTAATTTAATATCAGTACAAAAATTATTTTATACTTTTAGTGTGTATCCATTAAACTCTATAATTATTATAAAATCTTTTCAATTATGCTGCATACCGTTTGTGAAAATGGGAATGGGTTGGTTTGACTACCGGTGGCGGTGCATTAAGGAAAAAATTATCAACGAAAAAATAGAGATTATAATAGAAAAGTTCAATCTGACTCAAATTAGTATGTACCCTAGAATTATCGAAAGCTTTTCTTAGACGCTTTTTTTTCTTAATGCAAGATCAGCTTTTCTTAGATGCTTGTAACTAAAATAAGGTGGGGAAATACTTATTTATCGGACCTACACTATTTCATTTATTGCAAAAGATAAATAATGTAGAACTTTATTTTTTATTTTGAAACTTTTATATGAAAAATAGTGAAAACAAACTCACATTTGGGAACACAAGTGGCTTCCTCATGGTACCCCGATTATCTCCCGTCAGGACTTGGCCAATGAGGCGAATGTCCAATGGGTGTGTGACCTTATTTCTGCTGGGAGGTGGAAATCTGATTTGATTGATATGATATTTCATCCTAATACGGCTAAGCATATTTTATCAATTCCTCTTCCTTGTATTTCACACAATGATTATTTGTTTTGGCCTTTTAATGAGAATGGTGTCTATTCTACAAAATCTGGTTATAACTTTATTATGCAGGACCAGGTTTCCTTGGTGGCATCTTCTTCAGGGGTTCCATCGTTGCCGTCTCAAGCTTGGAAGCGGCTGTGGAAGTCTCGTGCCTTACCGCGGTGCAAGGAATTGGTATGGCGTGCAGCTCTGGATATCTTGCCGGTTCGAGGTCGTTTGCGGCACCGAGGTGTGGACATTGACCCCTCCTGCCCATGCTGTGAGGTGGTAGAGTGTGAGACGGTTGCCCATGCGCTTCTTTATTGCCCTGTTTCAGTTCAGGTCTGGTTTGGTTCGTCGATTGGCTTACGGGTGGGTGAATGGCCCGACCTCTCCTTTGCTGATTTCTTCCTCAGGTTTTTGGAGATTGCAGATGATCAGGCGCTCATTTGCTTTATCACTACGGTCTACTGTATTTGGGAGAGGAGGAATCGGATTGTCTTCCAGCAGAGGCGGACGCCCACACTGCTGATGTTTGATCGTGTGGCTACTCTCCTTGGGATGCCGGACTTGCGGGCTGTTCCTCGTCAGTCTTTGGTGTTGCCATCTAGTTGGACCCGACCATCTAGAGGTGTGTTTAAGCTTAATTTTGATGCAGCTCTTCGCGACTCAACCTTGGCTAGCTTTGGAATGGTGGCTCGGAACTTTGAGGGCGGAGTTCTCGCTTCGGCGGCCGCAGCTACTGTCATGGTCTCGTCCTCCGTCATTGCGGAGGCTCTGTGTTTCCGTTGGGCGATCTCCACTGCAATTGATTTGGGCTTCAGGAGGGTCATGTTTGAGACTGATTGTCTGAAGCTTTTTGACCTTTGGCGTCGCCCAAAACCTGGTGGTTCTTATCTTTTTTCTATTATTAGGGATTGTCGTTCCTTTTCTTGTTATTTTGATTTTATGGATCTTACTTTTGTTAGGCGGGAAGGCAATATGGTTGCTGATTCCCTTGCCAAATTATCTTTCTCTAAGTTGTCTTTTGTCTGGGTTGAGGATGCTCCTCAAGAGATTTTAGCTGCTCTGCAGCATGATGTAGTGGCTTCTGCCCCCGTTTCTTGATTAATATATTTATTCAGTTTCAAAAAAAAAAAAAAAAAAAAAAACCGTTTCCTATATAAAACATTGAAACCAGAAACAAAGTGAAAATAAGGAGTACTTTTATAATTAAAATTGGAAAAAAAATTACAGAAGACGAAAACAGAAAAACCAACTAATCAATTATTTGTTTGAGTTAAATAAAAATAATCTCTAACAAATTATGAATATAAATTTATAATATTTTTGTTTCTGTTGAATGTGTTAGATGGTGTTAAAATTTTCTTTAAATTTAGTCTACTTTTTAATATGTTTAAATTACATGCTAAAAAGCAAACATGGGAAATGAAAATTTTACAGGAAGTATAGTTTCATGTAAAGAAATATGAAAATATACATTTTAATAATTTGAAAACGTTTTTTGGGCGGTATTTGGAGTCTACTGTGAAAATGGCAAATTGGATATGGATAGTGAAGCGCATGCATTAACCATTAGAATGAATAAATATAGGGTTGGGCCCATGGGCTTGTGGGGCGGCAACAAAATTTATCACCGTGTCCCCCTCTCTCCCTCGTTCCTAGTCTAAACATGGCTCTATCGCTCTCCGCCTCTATTTCTCTTCTCTATCTTTGTTACCAAACAAAGTGTAAGTTTAGAAAACAGTTGACCCAATAAAACAAAAACCAATCCTCTCAATTGGAATAAAATATAACTATATAAAATTTCATCATCTCACCATTGATTTTTATGAATTTAATAATTAAATAAAAATATTTATAAATCAATAGTTATTTTTTAATATAAGTCAATAGTTAGATGGTGAAAATTGAGATGGTGATCTCATCGGCAAGTTTATATACACACTTCTTTATAAACATTGTTATTTCAAGTTCTCACCGAACAACTTGTCATTAGTTCGTTATACTTGATTTTCGTTCAAGTTGTTAGAGGTGATTCTTAGTTTGAAAGTATGGAACTATTCAAATCATACCAAGACATAAATCTCAAATTTATAATGTTTGAACCTTCTAAAATCACTAAGCCTATGTTTGCTAGCGAAGATGTTAGCAAGAGAGAGAGACACGATAAATAAATAGAGTTAGCCGAGAGATTGCAAGGGAACTTCGTTTGTTACATCAGAAAGAAATATGTGAGAGAGAGTTAAATAGTGGGTTCTATTAATTTTTGTGGTCCGTGCTCCAATGAAGAAAAATGTGAAAGGGAGTATTTATTTACACTCACGTTCTCATTTTAAATCTAAATCATTATCACACTTATTTGTAAATATTTATATATATCTAATGTAAAAAAGTAAAAATGTCATTTTATACAAAAGTAATATTCTTTATTTTCATTCTTTATCCAACCAAAGAAAGGATAGAAGAGACACACCATTCTTTCTCTTCTTTTTCTCATTTATGTCTATCATACCAAACAATATACGAAATCTACTTTTTTTCTCACATATTTCTCTTTACTTGTCTTCTCTTGTCTCTTCTTGTCTTCTCTCCTAAACCAAACAGAGTGTAAAAGACAAAAATAGCCACTTTCTACCGTTTAGAACGCATACAAGATCATAAGCTACTCAACTTAAAAATGCTAAGAGGACCTATGTCTAATCTCAGATTTATATTAAATAATTTATTTATTTCACACGTAAATACTAAGTTATTATGATATTTTGGTCATGTATTTTTATTTATTTCTATTTCCATTTAACTTATATTCATTTATTTTGATCGATAATTTGTTTATTTCACACATAAACACAAAAAATTAACTTCTTTTATTTATTTATTTTAATAAAACTAATTAAATAACTATTTTCCAATTTCATATTCAGCATCATTTTAATGACTTTTTTCAAGATTTTTTTTAATCAAAATCGACTAATTAAACATGTTTTTTTCACATGTCTATAGGAAATGAAACAGAAAATGCATTAAGTCAACTATGCTCTTACTTTCCATTCTCCACAAAACTATAGTTTCTCCATTTATATTCCGTAGTATATATAACTTGGAAATTTGTTCCATACTTTCTTGGTAAGTCTATTAGGTTTTTTCTAAAGCAAAAACTTGCAAATCGACGAGACTAATTGAGGCAATAATTATTCAAAGGACGGTGATGTAACAGGTTTAGTGCTTTGAAAACTAAAGACGTTAAGGGTATGTGCAAATCTAAACACAATCTTCAAAGAGACAAAATTCAAGGGACAAAAATATAACACGTTGTAATGTCGAACACTAAGTTTGATAAAATGGGGTTCAAAAAAGAATGAATTTATGTTTGGGGATCATGTGTAAAAGTATGTATAAATATGAATATTATTTAGATAAATTAAAGTGAAACTACTTTTAGAGACTATAATTCTTTTTTTTGGAAATTAGGGTGTAACTTTTTTTAGAACATGATATTCTCACTACTTTTAAACCGTTAGATAATAAAATTTAAGAATATTTTTTAAATTGGTAATTAGGGTTGAACTAGCTTTAAAAAGGGTGTAAATGTAATATCCCCTGTCTCCCAGCCTCAAACCTTCCTCCCTAGCCCTCTCAAATGTACGACCAACCCACCGGAGCAAGAAACCACCGCTCATGACGGCGACCTCAACCATTGTCCTTACACCCCTTCATTGTTTTTGGTCCCAATTACCACTGACGTACCATCTATAGCAATACTTCCTTCCATACCAGAGACGAGAGTTCACAGTTGATTCTTCATCCTGAGAATAAAACGGGCATTGCATATCTCCTTGTTGGATTGTTCTGCGTTTGTGCATGTTTTTACTATAACTAAGTAATGTTTTAAAGGAAAAACAGTAATTTACCCCTTAACTTCAGCTAAATAAACAAATTTCTATGTTTACATATCTTACTTATAGTAACTCATAGCCCATTCGTTTAAAATTAAGGTACTATTTGGTTCAACTATTTTTTTCTTCTCTTCTCCTTAAAAGGAGAATTTGGGCCAAATAAAATTTAGGCTTAAATGCACTTTTTGCCCCTGATAATTCAGATAGTTGTAAATCGTAGCCCACCAAGTTTTTTGTCACCAAATGTACCCCTCTGAATTTTGAGATGAACACTTTATGTCATTCCGTCAATGTGCCGTTAAAAAATTAACGGAAAGTGCCACGTCATTAAATGAGTTTCAGAAATTGGTAAAAAGAGTAGGGGAGATTCGAACACAGGACCAGGTAGTAGCAAAACACACATTTTGCCAGTTGAGCTACACAATCAATTAATAACATAATGAACAAAGTTTAATTTATACAATCAATCATAACAATAAAAGAAAAAAAAAGAAAGAACTATACCATCAACATAAACTGAAAACCCAGAAAATAACAAAAACAGAACAACAAAGGAAGAATTCAGATCTGGTCTCTAATTCCCCAAATCCTTCATTCCCCAAACCACATCTTCTATGTTCCTTAATCCAGCAAAACCCCAAACCCATGCCTCCTATTTGTTTTAGCATCCTTCAGTTCCCCAAATTCTTGACTCATTCATGAGTTTTGGGTTTGTACTATCCAACTCTGAAAATACAAGCAATTAAAGATCAGTATGTGAAGATGTGCTATTTCAACGAGAACAATGAATTTAATGCATAAAGATCATCTCAAAAAAATCCAATGCTTGTCTTCGTTTGTAATTGAGTCCATCATTGTCATGTAACGCTTAATTTTAGCCCGGCTTTCCTTCTCACGGCCTCCGAAGTTGCTCCTCCGCGCCGCCTCCACCATCAACCCGCCGCCTCCACCATCAATCCGCCGCCACCTCGCCCCAAGTCATCACCTTTATCCCTAAACCTTTTTTCTCTAATTCCCCTCATCAACACAACAACAGAGAAGTAGAGCGCGCGCGGCGACGCTTGCGAGGGAGAATCGATGATGGAAGAAGAAGAAGAGTAGAGAGCGATGTAGAGGTGAAGGGGTTCGGGAGTGAGGCTGGTTATCGAAGGTCAAGGAAGAGGAATGGTGGTTGTGAAGAGAAAAGTGACGGTGGTGAGGGGGAAAATGAGTGGCGGCGGCGGCTTGTGTGTTTGGGGAGAAGAGGATTAGGGTTTGATGCGTTAGTAGAGAGGGAGAGCAGATTTCGAGAGAGAGGAAAGAGGAAGAGGGACGGTTAGGGTTCTAGTGGGTTGACTAATTTTTTTTTTCTTCTTTTATTGTTATAATTGATGGTATAAATTAAACTTTGTTCATTATATTATTAATTGGTTGTGTAGCTCAACTGGTAAAAAGTGTGTTTTGCCACTACCTGGTCTTGTGTTCGAATCTCCCCCACTCATTTTTTCAATTTCTGAAACTCATTTAATGACGTGGCATGCCACGTCAGCCTTTCCGTTAATTTTTTAACGGCACACTGACGGAAGGGCATAAAGTGCTCATCTCAAAATTCAGAGGGGTACATTTGGTGACAAAAAACTTAGTGGGCTACGATTTGCAACTATGTGAATTATCAGGGGTAAAAAGTGCATTTAAGCCTAAAATTTATAAAAAGTTCTTTGTAAAATAAGTATTTTATTTTTAGTTTTCCACGGGCTAAAGCCAAAGTTTAAAAAAGTTGATGTGTTTGGCATTTTTTTTTTCCATTAATATTGTTGAGACTCAAGTGTTAGTAAAAAAATAAAAATTTAATAAAGAAGTCCCAGATTAGATAAAAAGTTATTTTTCATGCATCCTCTCATGTTAAAACAATGAGAGATGCCCCTCAAAACACAACAACTGGTATCATAGCCGATGATCACGACTCGAGATCGACATGAACCCGCTAAGGGAGAGGATGATAATATGATGATAACTCATACTTGATGAGGGATTGTTGAGGCTTCAAGTGTGAATAAGAAATTAAAAAATAAAAAGTAAAGAAGTCTCACATTGGATAAAAAATGAAATGTTGAATGATATGTAAGTGAAGTGAAACAAACATCTAATACATTAAGCTGAAATATGTGGTGTCATGATTTACTTTTTGTCCAATGTGGTTATAAAATAATATTCATATCTCCTCCCATGCTATAAAACTGAGAGATGCCTCTCATACCATAACAAAAGTCCAGCTATTAGGATGCAGTTGACCCAGGGCTATGCTCAAAGTTCTCAAAACCATGCACTCAAAGGCGGGAAAGAGGATCCTAACATTCAATTTAGAAAATAAAGGTTTGTATACATAGAAAAAGTCGTAAGTTACATAGGTAAGCCTACTAAAAACTACAAGTTCATTCTCAAGGCATTACTCTATCGTAACCCACTTGTCCTCCCCATTCGTAAAGGTTAGTGACTCATTCAACTCGTAAACCTCTTCAATACAGGTAAAAGTGAATGTGGCTTTCAGAACTTCCAATTTTGTCCACCCATAACCGGAATTGCTCATAAGTTGATTTTTCATTTGAGATGTTTTTCCTATGACAAAGTTTCATGAATTATATTTTGCATATATAAATTTATATGTTGTTCTAACATAACATGACAAAGTTTTTACCTTATCTTTTGTAAAATTGGCAAATATATGTTTTTTCAGAAGTACGGGTGAAATGAAGAGAAAGAGCATGCACGAACAGCCAAACATAAACACCAAAAAACAAATCCAAGATCAAAAGGTGTCATCCTTGCACTTCACTTCAGCAAACAAAACCAAGAAACAACAAGAAAGAAGGAATGTAAGAATCACATGAAATACTAGGGATAGAAGGCCTAAGTCAATGAGAACGAAGAAGGAAAACACCATTCAAGAGTGTGGCGGAAGCTTGAGGTGAAACAAAGGATCAAAAACCGCTAAACACTCGAAGGATGCACACAAAATGTGAGAAGAGAGGACTCTTGAAGGGTTTAGCATTAATAAGTGTTGGAAAAGGGAAGTGAAGAGTTTCTTAAAAAGAAGTAGTGGTTTCAAATGTTTTAAATGCATAAAAAAATTGCAATGGGGTAACATGAAGAGGCAAGAGCCAAACGGAAGGGCCCAAATTTACCCACATGAAGAAAATTTCACATGATGTTTAACCTGCTCCCGCTTCCCGTCAGTAGCCCTAAGCACCAAAGATCATGAGACACCAGAAGACTAAGGTCCAAATCTTGAACACCCACACAAAGTTGTGTCCACTAGGCCAAAATTGCAAGGCTTCTCACCTCCAAGTCTTTGGGGGTAATGGATCGTTATGTTATTGTCTCAACTGAGTAACCAAATAAGCCTGACCCAAGGAGACGTAAAGGTTTAAGTCAATTACCACCTCACCAATAACATGGCTTCGTCGCCAAGGCTTGTTAACTCCAAGCCTTGAGGGTTGTGGATTGTTAGGGCATTTGGCCGAACAACTCACCCTTACTGAGTTAGAATCCTTGCAGGATGACTTAGCAACTACCGGCATGAGTCAACCACTAACAAAAAAGGGCATCCAGGTTTATTCCCTCGACACATCAATAAGTATCATTAAGTGTGATTACCCAAATTCCTCCCTCATTAATGTAATTAATAAGATCCCTGATATCTCTCTTTCCTTATGTATTTCCTCAATTACTTCATGGGTGTAATGTTGATTGAAGGAGACCTCAACTATATAAGAGACTCTGCTCAATAAAATTATGTTTATTTTCTGAAAAATCATAAGACATTGCTTTGTGTTGACTTACTTGTTTAAGGACTTTATCATGAACAACTTAAACTATTTTCACTTGCGTTATTACTTTAGTTCAAGTTCTTCATTTCTTCTCTTTAAATTAAGTTCGTGTCACTATAATTAATCCAAACTTAACATTATAAACCTACTTAAAGAATATCAATAATTTCTTTCAAGTCCCCAATCCTTCAAATAATTCTCATATTAAATATCACCATGAACAATACTGTATTTCAAGGCTTACTATCATCTAATGCAAATAAGCATATTGTTTCTTCCAAATGGCGATATCAATTCAATCATTTAAAATGTCTACCCAATAATAAAATTGTCACAAAAGAAAAAACACATCCAAAGCATCAATAGATTAGGAAGATTTTACCATGTTGACTCAAACGTAGATCAACTTAAGTTTAGCAAAAATCCAAACATTACACTAAATGCAACTACTATATTTTTGTATTAATTAAATTAACAATGATGCTTGTACAAACTTCTTTACAAAACTCTTGCAGAATTTCCAACTAACATATTTTAAGGATCCATATGCATCTCAACTTAATATCGTTTTTAGGGATCTGTGAGGACGGTCTGCAAGGATCATCAGCTATTAGAATGGTTGAGCTATTTGAACAAGGCGACTTGAGTTCTTTAAGAATCTTTGGAGGTCAGCTTAGTCATCAAGAATTTGTATTTGTCTAACCAGGCCTATGCTAATTTTAATGGCCGTTGATTCACAAGTGAGCAAAATTTGGTTAAAGAAACAACCTGAATTGGAGCAAACTGAAAGGGAAGGACCACTTAGCAATTTGGTTAGATACTGAAGCCAAGGAACCTATTACTAGATTTTGGTACACGTTTGGCCAAAACCCTCCAAAGCTTTGCATTCAAAGTGTAGAGAACTTCCCAAAAAATGTGTGCCTTTAATCTATCATAGTTTGCCTTCTTAACATTGGATGCATTCCTTTGCTCTTTACAACAAGGACATCACAACCAGACCAAGACCATAAATTACTGACTTACCCTCCCAAAGAAGTGTTCTATCTGCAGGCACCCCCTGGACTGCAAACTACTTGTTTTAGGTCCTAACTTCAACCTTTTTGAACTTGTAGAATTTTCCTTACCATCCTGCAAACAAAAAACTTCTGAAGTCAGTTTACAGCTTCAAAGCAACAAACAGCAAAATAATAGGCAAATGTGCCATGAGAGAGTTGCTATTATACCCTTAAGAAGTTTTCAAATATTTACTAGCAACAAAGAACAAATATAGTCAAGAGTCAATGGGATATAAATATAAATACACAATTGAAGAGAAAATTAAAAAGATGTGTAAGATATTAATCTTCAATTTCTACAGAAACAAAATTATATGGGGGTTAATTACAACTTAAAAAAAGAGAAAAAGCATATTCACAAGATTGTACAACTACTTTCAGACAAATCAAGCATGGATATGATTGAGAACATATTCTACATTGACTTCGCATTAAAATTAAACTCTTGTAAGTACAGAACTCACCGAGAAGCTTTGGCTTGGAGTCCTTAGAACTTTTACTCTGCCACCTCTACCATCAGCTCCGACAGATATCAAATCCCCATTACTTGATCCTTTTGCAGCTGTTGATTCACTATTTTGTCCACGCTTGCACCATTTACCCAAGTATCGATGAGTTCCATCAGGACCAATCAATCCACCAGAAAAGCAGATGTCCCCTGACGCTTAAGGAGAAGGAAGAAAATACCAGCTTTAAGTTTACTTAAGTATTTTACAAAATCTACAGTATGATCTACTAATCAGATAAGAAAGAAAGAAGCACAGATTTAAAATCAACCAGCAGAATACCTGAAGTTAATGGTGACTCCTTTCTAATGTTAACCACGGGTTGAGCTTGTTTAATATTAGCTTGTAATATCACATCTTCATCCATAGTACCAGCAGAAATGTCATCCAGTCCAATATCAACCCTTGAAGACTCAGCCAAGTTACATTTTCCTTGCAATGATGTCTCAATCTCGATGCCAGGTGCTGCTTCTGGCTTCGCTAGCGGCTTGCTAAAAGCAACATCATCCCTATCTTGATCTTTGTAGTTGTGTTTTGAACCTCCAGGTAAAGTTTTAGTAAATTCAGTATCATCGTCATCATCAATAAGGATACAATCTATGTCTTTATCCATTGACAAGGTAGTTTTACTTCCACTACTAATATTCACAGCCTCATTTTTAGAGGAATCGGAGTTCTGTATCTTCAAAGATTGCAAATATTTATTGTCACCGTCCACAGTCTGATCAATTCCAGATATGGGCGTCGAAATTTGTTTGTTATGCTCTTTTAAAGAGAATTTGCTAGCTGCGAATACATCAGAATTAAAATTGGTGCTATTTTCATGATCCTTCTTTGAACACTTGGTTTTCTTTGAAACTTTCAGTGACATCAAATATTCGTTCTCTTTTACTTCAGCTGCTGTCTCCAGTTCTTGCACCCTTGCCTAGCAATTCCCAAAAAACTCTGATAGTTAATGCTCCACAAAAAACTGCTACTGATGAGATCATCAATTAGCAAGTACATCATGTGCTTACCTTTAATTTAATGATTTTCTCTTTAGCCTTCTCAAGCTTTTTACTATATCGAGCCTCACCTCTTCCCAGGACATTGCACTTTGCCATTAATTCTTTGTAACTCCTATCAAAATAGGTGCAATTAAAATTAACATTGCAGCGCTAGGCATAAAAGTTTTAGTCAGCCAGGCACAATTAAAAGGGCTAAACAGTGAATTTTGTGCATATAATATAGTCATATATGTAGAAGAGTACCATAAGCTAAAGCTCGAAAATAGAACATTTATTGATTTCAAGTCTATACAGAAATTCTAGAAAGTCCTGTACAACTCTTCAACCTAGCTTATATTCTACAAATGAAGATTTAAAGGATAAACCTGTTCCGCATGACAAGAGATCTTTTCAATGTGTCTACCGTGTCTTTACTGTTGGCCCCATTACCTAAGGTGGCAAGCTTCAAAACCTCGTCTTCATCAAGGTCCACATCAGACACTCTAGGGTACAGACCAGACCATAAACCAACTTAGCAAGCAGTAAAAGTAAAATTAATAGTATATCATAAACAAAATCTGGATACTAAATCAAAATGCAGCTGAACTCACAATTTTAATGCTGCAACTTCTTTAGCCAAAGCCATATTTCTATCCTGTAATCTAGAACACTCTGCAGTTGACTTTTTAAGCTCCTGCATCACCATTGAATCATCAAATTCAGGTTGTAAATAGTTAATTGATCACAAATAAAATAGAAGTTTACAGAGTAATTCACCTCTAGTTTGATATTCAGCTGGAATTGTATGGACTCTTTTTGCCTCAAAGCCGCATTCTTTAATTCTATTCCTAGCTTTGCTTGCTCCTTGCAGTCACACAACTGAACGCAGACTCATTTAAGAGCCATAAGAAATCAACAGCTTTAATGAAAAAATGTAAAATTACATAAGCAAATATGAAAGCAAGGCTGTTGTGAAGATATATTTGGCACCAAGTAAATACCTTACTCGGATTTATTATATGAAAATTGATGTAACAACTCATAAATAATCTGATTGCAAAGATACATATTTTGTTTTGAAAAAATCACACGGAACAAGGTTTGGCTTCTTTTACTTTCATATCTCTTTCCTCTGTTAATCCAAATGCCCAGGAATCAACATGTATTTAGGTTTCTTAAATTTGTTCATTAGCTTAACAACTCAGAGGAAAAGCATGCAGTACACAATAGAAAGAACAAGACCCTTTTTGAATAAAACTTCAATCTTCTGCCTTTCAGTCCCAAAATATTCAGCAATTAAACAATCAAGAATGAACAAATCAATCACCAGCTCAACATTTCAGTTCAAATTATAAACCTATTGCCACACCCCCAACTTGAAGCATCTCATTCACCCAATAGATTTATCTAAACAGAACCAAAACCTAAACCAAAAAAAAATACCTCTTCGTTAAGCTCTTCTAACTCCTTTTTTTGCCGCTCCACCAACGAGCTAAGCCCCGAAACTTGCACCTCGAACCTCTTCACTTCCCTTCGCAGAACACCAGCATCTTCCTCAAAATCAACGTTTTTCTGAGAGAGAACAGCGTCGGTCGCGTCTCCAACTGACTGAAAATAAAGCCGGCACGCGTCGTTGGCCTTGCAACCCTGCTTGCAAACGGGGCAGGTTTGCTTCTTCGATTTCGAACAGTACTCGAACCATTGCTGCAGACTGCACACCAGACCAAACACACACAGATTGAAACAGGGGCAAAGAACGAAACTTTGACGGCGTTTTCTTCGATTGACGCATGAAAATGCAAGAAGGCAGGAGGGGATTTACCAGAGCTCGTGGAAGACATGGCCGCAGATGGAGATGGATTGGAGATCTTCCGTGACGGGCTTGAGACCTTCGTAGCAGATCGAGCAAATGGTGCCGGCGAATTCGCCGCCATCTACCATTTCTTGCGATGTCTCTCTCTCTATCTCGCTGTGTGTGATTTTCTGACCACACTTTCCCGAGAAAAAATAGTGAGAAAATTTGAAACCTGGCGCAGAGTTAATTTTTCCGAGGGCGGGAAAGAGGAAAAGCGAGAATGGATGAATTTGGCTGCAGCCTTGCTCCTCTCTTTTTTTTTTTTTGACAAAGGAGTATGATTCATTAAGGCCCAGAACATCATAACACAACTGGGCTCAAAGCCCATTACTTGGCCTTCCACTGCATGACCATTATACAACAAGGAATACACTGGTAAGTAAACTAAAAAATATATCTCTAGATACACGATCTAAAGAAAGTACACTAGACAAAGACCTCAAGTACAACATAAATCAAACCCTAATTTGGCAATGTTGTCGCGTACTATTCTCACCTCGCCCTAGAGACAACCTTGTTGCAAACATCACCGATTGTGAAGGTAGTTTGGGCAAGGTCATGAGCTGGTTGATTCTCTTGTCTCACCACCCAGAGGAAGCCTCAACTACTAAGGGAACTTTTAAGACGTTGGATGTCGTGAAGGATTAGCGTAGTCATGCACACTGTTCTTGCTTCTCTGGTGAGGGTGATAAGATTTGGCTACCAAGGGAGAAGCAGAGAAAATAATTCTGAGCGGGAGGGGACCTGGCGCTCATTTTCAATCCTAATGGTCACTACTAGAGCCTCCCTACATGAGCCCTGGAAACTAGACCTTGCGCCCATATTCATATGAAAGGTAGAAAGTAGTCTTATAAGGTTCCAATGACCATAATTAGCTTCAAAAAGGGAGTCCATGGTCTGGTCCAAGTTGCTTCCCTCAGGGTCTTGATTGGGTTGATTGAATAAAATGTTATCCTTCCAGGCTTTAATAGTCTTGTCATTCCCTATTAGCCACCTACCAAATTCCTTAAGAAAATATCTCCCTTGTAGTAAACTAAGCCAACCCTAGGAAGCCCTCTTCTTTTTTATAGTCTGCAAGAAGTATGTATTGGGGTGGTATAGACCTTTAAGTATTCTAACCCATAGAAAATGAGGTGAAAGGAGGAAGAGACAAATTTGGTGGCAGGGGTGAGGGTGAGGGCGGCATAGGAGGAGGGATGAGGCAGAATACGTGGTGTTGCCAGAGGGAAGACGAAGAGGCGAAGGATGAGAGTGGCAGAGGAGGATGGAGTGACCGAGGGAGAGGGGGTGAGTGAACGCAAAGGAGGAGAAAGGGGCCAAGGGTGAGGATGAGGGTGGATGGTCAAGAAGGAGATGGCGAGGGTGATGTCACTGAAAAGAGGAGAGAGGGAGAGACCGAGGGAGAGGGTGAGGTGGAGGGGTAGGGATGGTAACGAAGGGAAATAGAGTGTGAGGTTTTGATGGAATGGGGGAGAGAATAGGCTTATAAGGAAGATGGTGCGGAGAAATCAATGAAGATTAATGTCGGCTAGACTGACGGTATGTTGATCGTTGAATGTAGCATCCGCCCAAAACCGCCGCTATTTAACGATGGGAGGATGCTAAGTTGGTCGGTAATTTTAGCGTCTGTAAGAACCGACACTAATAGTCCATAAGCCGACACTAAGTGATGTCGGTCAGACTGACACTATAATTAAGTGAGTTTTTTTTACGCTTTGCATAAGTTGGTTCAATGCTAAAGAGCTAAAATTAGTTTCAGCATTAGGGCCGATGCTAACTTTTAATACTGAAATAGTCTTTTCTTTTAGTGATTGAGGGGTTCGAGTTGCGTTTCCAGAAGAATGTGTACCCAAGTACTTGTCATGGTGTCATCGGTCCTCGCATCCCCTACTGGTACCTCTGAGTCACAGAGAGCTTGATAACGTTTCGGCAGTGGTTAGTTTTTTCTGTACAACTTACTTTCATTTGTCTTATGAGCTAGAAGAAGAACGTAACGTGAAGGACCTGCACAGAGCACAAATGCAAGGGATTATAATATAGAGGGTCTTCGACTTTGTTACACGTAGTACACAGGCCAACGTGATATATTAGAGGAAGAAGACCACCTGTGCATCCACCTCCACTTCTTAGATTTTATTATTATTTTACATTGGTATTGGATGGTGTTTTTTTTATAATGTTTTGGATGATGTTATATACAAATGATTGAGTATAATGTATGATTTTGTAAATATTCTGGACAATGTTTTGTGGTCATATGATCTTATAAATTAAAAACAGAAAAGTGAACCCATTTAATCTTACTTGTTCTAAAATTTAGTAATATTAACACACAATATTGCGTGCTCCACTCTACGGTATATTGTTTTTTTTTTTGAACTGCACTCTACGGTATTGTTAGTACTTAGTAATGTTGTTTCGGAAATTTAGGTTTCCAAAATAATAGAAAAGCATCAAAACACCTAGCCGTATTTTAAATGTACATAACCGAATTTTTAAAACTCTAGTAGCTACTTAAATATAATTCCAGAAATTTAATTTTATGGAGTATAAAATGCAAAAAGTTGTATCAGGAATAAAAATACAAAACCTATATTGATATTCAATGAACCGGATTCTAATTATCGGTATGTCATAACAAAAAAGTGTACCGATTTCTAGATTCTGAAAACAATTAAATAAAGATTATTTTTAGAAAACTACGACCAACTAATGCAGGAGTGTGTTTGGGGTGATGCGGGTGTTTTTAACAACCCTTGATCTTTTGTTTTGTGCAAGATAGAAATTTTATCAAACCCAACAAAAGTTGAACCAGCTCAATATTGGCCAACAAAATTTGGGTGGATTGGACTTTTCAGATTTGAAGCAGACTACTAAGCAGCGTTATAATTCTCCTTGAAACACCTATTGTTTGTAAATTTCCAACTGACTTTTTCACGACAGTTTTTTTAGGGTTGTAATTTGAAATATCGTGTATGTTCTAGCCAGTCTAAAAGGCTTAATAAAATCTTAGCTAGCCCAAATGTCTCGTAATTAAGTGAATACCATAAAGACGCATGAGATAAATTGGCTATAGGGTGACACCTTTACTAATAATCACACAAGGCTGCCCAAGGGCAACCATGATCTCGAAAGTCCTTCCATAAGACTTCTTAATGACTTGCAGATACAACTATGAATGACATTAGCCTATAAATACATGTGTAATTGTTTATTACATAAAACATTTTCTTATTATGCAAACTTATAGTTCTTCTTAGAATATAAGATTCTCTCTTTGTTCTCTAACTGATTTGAACGTCGGAGTATCTTCTCAGGTACACCCCTGTATCTACACCGCTCCGCCGTGCAAGCAAAGTCCATCGTGCAAGCAAAACCATGGAAACCACCACCGGAGGTAAGGAGATCCGACCCATCTCATATTGAAAGAACAATGTGTAATTTATGTTAGTTTTGGCATCAACATTGCATATATATCATGACTATCTTTTGAAAACTTTATATCATTGCACTAACATGTAATGATAGTAGTTAATGATGAAGGACAGCACATATAGGGGTTGAGAGTTCAAGTCCAGTTTTTGCATATGAGAAAACATGGATAGAGACGTAAAGTATTATGGTGAGACACATGGAATTGCCCTCACATGGTGGAACGCCTCCTAATCTTCTAGAGTAGCACCAGCTTCCTCCCACTATAAAGTGTTAAAATTGAGTTTGAGTGGAGCCTCGATATACCAAAATTGCTTATAAGATCTAGTGTGATTTCAGAGGCATCTTTCATTTCATGCATGTCCATGACTAATTGGATTTATTGTGATCACTAGGTTATCAATTACATGATTTGTACCTCTTCTGATGATGCCATATAGGTATCTGTCACTTGCATGTTATTCTCCCAAACCCATTATAGTCACTAGTGAAATGGGCTAGTTTCTCTTTCTCCACAACAAACAAATGTTTTTTTTTTGAAAGACACACAAACAAATGTTATTATAAGGAGGAGTGGTATCAATATATACACTCTTTTAAATACACTTTTAACATTTTTCATATGATTGATTTATTATTTAAAAAACCAACTTATTCCTCTCACTTAATAAAAAGTTTATTGACTATTAAAAAATAAATAAATTATGTTGAAGACTCTGTTTAAAAGAGTATATATCACTAGCATTTATCTATTGTAAGATGCCATGTGCATGCTCATATAAAAAAATACACTATGTGCAAGATGTGGGCTCACATTTTGAATTCTATCCCACACTCTGTTCTTTTTATAGGTCAAACTGTATTCAAATAAGTACAAAAGGATGCTTAAACCCATATACATGAGATAGTTACATAAGAAAGTTATAACAGATGGAAAATTAAATTAGAGTTGGCACAAGTGAGGGAACCCACAGAGATCCCATGAGCAGCCTCTAAGCCAAATTGGATTTAAATCATTCTTACCTACTAAACTTTGCCCAACAACAAGTGATACAAATAGAGGAGAGAAATGAGAAATAAAATATAAGATATAAGATATAAGATATAAGAAGTAATAGAGTGGGTGATTACTTGTCCAAACTAGTTTATTCATATGTTGATAATGTATGGATCGAAGATGGCCCCGTGGTGCTTGATGCTTATTTAACATATGGTTAGTCCAAGTAGTACATGTATGATTTTCTTTATGCAATATCTTGGGTTCTAAACAAAAAAAAAGTGATTGATTTGGTTATAGTGGTATAAAATAATTGAGTGATAGTAAATATTCATTAATATCTTTTTAGCTTAAATATGTTTGGGGTCCCTGACTTTAGAAAGAAAATCAATCTAGGTCTCTGAAAAAATAATTTGCAAAATGTAATTCCTAACTTACATTTTTTAATCAAATTAAGGACAAATCTCAATTTGAACTAACTAAAAAATATAATTAATCCAGTCATCATTTCCACTTATTAACTTCTTCTTTTTTTAATACCAAATTTAACATATAATATTACCCATCATATTTTAAAAGGATATGCTGATAAAAGTCAATTACCATGATATCCTTTATTTTAATTCCTCACCTATCACCCATACATCTACCTCTTCGCCGCCTCAACTCACCGGTGAGCGCCATCTTCTTCACCCACACAGTCTTATCAAAAGCAACTTTATGAGAAAATGTTCAAGAACGTAAATCATAAGATCAGTCTGAGGGGAAGTTGCATAGCTACGCTTGCTAGGAACTTCAATTCCAATTGCTCTTGGATGAAATTTACTGTTTCATTTTTCCCCTTTCTTTCCTTGAAGGAATGCTAGTTTCAATTTGATGAACAAAAACTCTATTATACCAGATTTATTTTCTGGGGCTTTAATTTGGGTTGTGTTTGTGATTGAGTGGGTCTGCAACAATCAAGGTGGCGGACCAAAGTGTGTGTTTTTATTTAGATCTGCAACTCAAACAACAAAGCAAAGTAAAGGCTTCATTCACTCACCGAGGGTGGTGGTGATGATGATGGGGCCTCCTCGCTCCTTCTTCCTCCTTGTCCTCCTCTCACTCGCTCTCTTCCCCCTGGCGGCACGATCTGAGATCCGAAGCGACGACCACCCCATCGTACCCTTCAAATCTAACTTCCTCTTTCCCAACCCAAAATCTTTAACCACCACAAACCAGAAAACCACCCCAATGATGTGAGGAAGAAGAAGAAAGATGAAAGAAAATGGAAGAAGAAGAAGAAAGAAAGTAGAACGACGACAGAGAAGAAGAAGAAAGAATTTTCTAAATTTTTAATTATTGATTTTTGGAAGGATTTTTAACTTTTTAATATGACATGGAATTAAAAAAATGGGTAAAAGCGACGTAGACCGATGACTGTGCTAATTAGATGACTAATCAGTTTAAATTTGAGATTTGTCTTTAATTTGAAAAAAATATTTGTTATGGACGAAATTTTGCAAATTATTTTTTCAAGGATCCAGTTTGATTCCCTTTCAAATGTTAGAGACCCCGAACATATTTAAGCCTATCTTTTTTATAAAGAAATTTTTTTATATTGAAAACATTTAAATTTCTCATTTAGAGATTGATATCTGAATCTACCCCTCCCCAACTCATATGTTTCTAACTCTTACTACTTAAACTATTATTTTTGAAGTTATAAAGAGATTCTAACAAACTTGTAATGAAATTATTAAAAGATCCCGCGTTAGTAAATTAAAATTAAAATTAAAATATATTTCATTTATCAATAATTCGTTACAAACATTTTAATATTATGACAATTTGTCTAGTATCTATTTAAAAATAAAGATTTTCTATATCCTTTGTTTTGATTTATCGTATTTTCTTTCCTAATAAACTTTTTTAATTTACGATCCAGTTTTGTATTCTAAAAAATAAAGTGGAGAATATCATACTGTTCTATTTTTTTCGTTACATATAGGAAAAAAGTAGTCTTGTACTTTAAATGGGTAACAAACAACACCCTTTTAATATTGGAAAATTATTGTTTTAAGCATTAAAAATATATGGATGGGTTATATTAAAATTGTAGCGACGGTTGATGAATGGATTCAGTGAACTTGTTTGTTATCACGATGTATCTGATAATACTCTCGTGTCTATCTAATTCTAATCGCTACCGCTGCTCAAAATTGCATTATTTAATTGTCGGCATTGATTATCTAGATCAGGGCGCGTGTGGTCTTTTCGTTCCTTACCAAAATCCACTTTGACATTTTCACAATGTCAACCCCCAAAACCACAGGGATGCCAAATTGCCACTGTTATATGCGTGCATAAATTTAACATTAGTTTTTTCAAAAAGAACCTACACTTTACACATTCCAACTATCCCTTTCAAAATAAAAATAAAAATTCCAACTATCAAAGCTAAAGAGAAATTATTTGTCTAACACTTTATTTAAATTCACTTTTTTTATCACTTTTAAAATAATTTCTCTTTTATAAAATTACTCTCTCTCATTTTTTATCTCATCTTATTATGTTTAGGACACAATCAAAAAAGGTTGAGTAAGAAACCGTCACATATTACATATGTTGATTGAATTATTAAAAATTCGTGTCTACAAAAATTATTTTCATTTGCTGTGAAAAGCCTACAATTTTCAAACAATTTTGATAGATTCACATTTAGTTTTGTTATCATCTTATTTCGGCCGATTTCTTTTTCTTATTATATCATCCACAATATGTGACATTTTTGTCATTTGTTCATATTTTTCTACGGTTGCCGGTGAAATTAGGGTTTCAATATATAATATTTTTCAAAATTATTTTTTAATGTAGACTTTTGTGAAAAAACTCAGACTATATATACTTGTCTTTTCCCACCTCTTGCACCTTATCATCTCTCTCTCTCTCCTAAAAAAAGTCAGCGCCTTCTTTTGTCCCTTTCTCTTCGATCGGTTATGGAGGACGATTGGGATCTCCACGCCGTAGTCAGAGGCTGCACCACCGTCACCTCTTCCACCACCGCCGCCGCCACTGCCTCCTCTGTTTCTTCCCCTGCTCTTGGGACATGTTACCAACCTTCAGCTCCCTCCACCATCTTCTCGGCAAGCCAAGTTTTGTCCCTTTCAAACCCTTTTGAAGCAAAGGGTTCCCTTGAAGGACTTCATGAGCTATGCAAGCCTTTCTTCCTCAAATCACAGCCTCCTTCTTTCTCTTACTCGCCCAAATCGCCTCCTCAGACACATCAAAAACAACAGCAACCTAGTAAGCAGCCTCACCATGCTGGTTCTGCCACCACCCCACGATCTAAAAGAAGGTAAATTTTGATTTTTTTTTTCAAAGGGGAATCAGAATCAGATGCCCAGAATCTAAAAGATCTCGAATTTAGGCTAGTTAACTCTTAAAAAGTTAAAACCCATGTCATTGATTCATGATTTGAGTATGAAAAATGAATCTTTTCTACTGTTTTCAGGAAGAATCAGTTTAAGAAGGTTTGTCAAGTTTCAGCAGAGAATCTCTCTTCAGACATATGGGCATGGAGGAAATATGGTCAGAAACCTATCAAAGGTTCACCATATCCAAGGTTAGCCCGTTCAAGATTTGAACTTTCTTTTCAGAGAAATGAAGGGGGAAAATGGGGTGAATTTAGTTTTGAACTGAATTGTTTGTTCTGTGATTAACAGGGGATATTACAGATGTAGCAGCTCAAAAGGGTGTTTAGCTAGGAAACAAGTGGAGAGGAACAAATCAGAACCAGCAATGTTCATAGTCACATACACAGGGGAACACAACCACCCTGCTCCCACACATCGAAATTCCCTTGCTGGCTCCACACGCCAGAAGCCATTATTGACACCTCAAACCCCTTCTGCCGGAGAAAAATCTCTGACAAAACCTGTTTCTCCGGCGACCCCAGGGGCGGAGGAAGAAGGAGCTACACCCCTGAGTGCAAAGTCAGAGGATTTAGAAGATTTGATGAATGATGATGAGGAAGAAGGAAATGAATTTGGGGTATCAGATATGGTGGTAACAGATGATTTCTTTGAAGGTTTAGATGAACTGACAGGGTCTGCAGTGGTAGCTACTGCTGAAGACTGTTTTGCTGACCCTTTTGCAGCTAGTATTGCTCTTCCATCTTGGGTGGCCAATAATGCTGCCACTGCCGCTGGTGGTAGCTGAGTCATTGTTTCCATGCTTTTTGTTACAGAGAACAGGAACTTTTTTTTTTTTTTTTGTAGAGGAATTGGTACATTTTGGAGGAATCTTAACTAACAGTGCTTTGTGATTGTGAAGGGGAAGAAAAGTTCTTCCCAAAGTATAGTGTGATGATGATGATGATGTAGAGATTAGCCATTTATATCTTTATTACTCCTAGTGATTGTTAGCTTTAGCTCTCTTAATGTAAAAACAATTCATCTCTAGAGTTTTTACAATGTTTGGATTAATTTTTCTTGTTGTTGTCATGATCAATTTTAAAATCCAATAGACAATCACATATGCTTCTTTTGTTTAGAGGGTGAATCCTCAGATTGAATCACACTTTAAACACTTCAACTCGAATAATGTTTGATACACATTTTTTTCCACCTCCACCCTCTTATAATAAGAAAAAGGAAATAAGAGAAATAAGTGATATGATATGTGATGTGGCAAGAAATGCAGAGAAATAAAAAGATAAACTGGGAAGAGAAAGATGTGTACATTTGAAACCGAATCAGTATCTTATCAATCCTTCCTTAACTCTACTTGCACCATGTCCAAATCCCACAATTTCATGGATATGTCTACAAGCATCCCATCTTTAGACATGCCTAATAAATGTACACATAAATAAGCTTCCACCAATGACTCATGTTTGAATACTAGATTTTTGACGGTGCAAGGTGGGTTTTTGGGTATTCTTGCCACCTCAAATGGTGCAAGGTATGGACTTCTGGGATTTCTTGCCACGTCAAATAGCTCATGTTTGAATACTAGCCTCCTGACGGTGCAACGTGGGCTTTTTAGATGTTCTTGATAAATTTATATGAATTTGATGAGTTTTTACTAAATTTAGCTGATTATGGAGCTGTGAATCCAATCGTTTCATATGTCACTTTATCATGATTGTGATCAAATTAGTATACTATATCCATTCTTAAAAAGTTCTTTATATAGATGATACGAATCTCCTAAAGTTCTGAAATATTTCACAAGCAGTAAAATAATCACATGTATAGCACTGTTGCTTTGACTTTTCTTGTCCTTGTAATCTGTTTAAGTTCGTTGAATTTAAAATCGGTTGTGATAAATTACCTGGCACTTTGCATTGACTTTTGTTGGCAATGATTAACATTGTGACTATGATACAAGGGTCCTAATGGTTGGTGAGTACTTATTCCGATAGCGGTATGCTCAACCTCAAACACTTCTAATTCCATTGGGACACCCCGGCGGAGGTTAAGGATGGGTGGTGGTCAAGAGATTCTTAACACCTGTCTTGTTGATATGTTTCTTTTTTTTTCTCTCAATTTCAGATATATCTTTACTTTCTCTACCATCTCTATCACATATTTTCTTATTTTTTAAGAAAGTGAATAACAATTAATAAGATTTCATTTTAAAGTAAATATAAATACATCTAGATTTTTGTTGTGAGCACAAAAAATAACGATAAACTACAAAGTTACCACATATCTAAACCGATATTCCCCAATACCCCGAGGAGGACCACCAAGCTCCGTATAAGCACTTTGCAAGCGCGCTCCTATCCTAGTAAGGAAGCCAACAGACTCATTAGCATCTCTATACACATGTTAAAAGTGGAAATTCCCATGACGCGATAAGATGATATGAAGATCCATGAAATCACTTGCAAGCTCATGGAATCGAAATGTGTGATCTTTTAAGAGACATAACAATCTCCCAGCAATCCGTAACACAATATGCTTGTCTGATATTCATATTTCAAAGCATCTGCAACCCAAGCATGAGGGCATGAATTTCAGCATGCAGCGGATCTTCGCCTTGTCAACATAAAAACCCTTTATCCATTTACCCGTTGCATCTCTCGCTAAACCTCCCATGCCCATTTGGTCGAGCGCAGAACTGTATGCCCCATCAACATTAAGAACCGCGATGTCCCTCAGAGGAGGAACCCACAAAGAATTATACAAAACATCATCACCCTCGCAGTTGTTACACTAATAAAAATCATGATCAACCCTCTCTTGTCGAATCCAATTACAAACATACTCAACAGTCCACTGCTTGTCTCTAAGCACTATTTCATTGCGCTAACGCCAAAGACCCCAAATAGTCACCACAAGTAGAGACGAATTAGGACTTGTAACTTGTAGTCGCATCCAAACGTGAGGGTTCGAGGTATTGAAGAGATGTTTCAAAATACATATTATAAAGTGCTTTTAATTTTAATTTATCCTTTTGAAATTTTATGATTTAATTATATACAATATTTAACCTTATATACTTTGTATGAAATTTAAATCTGTCTAATAATTAATCTAATAATAATCAAAGTTATACTGAAGTCATTAGTTTAGTCAATATACTTATCGGAAATCAAGAGGGTTGGTGAGATGGTTCCCTTCATTTCTTACATAAGTGATTCGAATCTCAACTATTGTGAATAAAAAAACTCATTGGCTAACCTTATACTATTTAGTGTAATGATCGTGAAATAAAAAGTTAATCTCGACCGGCACCACGATCAAGAAAAAATATATATACTTATGATTCCAACGAAGTTTGATAAATAAAAATAAACAGATTCCAACAGATTACATTACATGTATTCCAATTTATTATTTTCATATGATATCTGACTGACTCTTAGTTTTGTCAAGTAACCCGCAAAAAATTTCAAGTCTTTCACGTATCAATCTTTATCAACAAGAGGCAGGGACGGATAGACTTGAGAGTTGGGGGAGTTGCCCCCACTTGACTTTGAAGATTTCTACTATACCATTATTTTAATATAATATATTTGATTGTCTCCAGTAAAAATAAATGTTTCATAGATATACAATATTACTCCTAGTGCTACTAAAAGCTAAAATTTGTCCTAGTTTGATCTGACTTCTTTGTGTAGCTTGCTTGAGTCCAAGAGATTCATTTGTTACATTTGACAAGAAAAAGTTGATTCGTTTGGCTCATTTCTATACTTTAGATTTTTCCCTGGTTGAACTTTTGACATTAGATAATCAGCTTCAAATTTATTTCATAAATATATTTTCTGATAGTGCATTTTCAGGATTGATGGGCATTAGTGATCTTGCTACAAAGTTTGTAGAGACTAAGAAGCATTTTGTATATACATTAATATATTTGCTTTTGGGGTTGACTTTGATACTACCAGTTGCAACTGCAACAGTTGAAAGAGCTTTCTTTGCTATGCATATTATCAAAAATCAGATGTGAAATCGTATAAGAGATGAATTGTTGAATGATTGCTTAGTTACTTATATAGAGAGGGAAATATTTGATAGTGTTGAGAATAAAAAAATTGTACAATGTTTCCAAAATATGAAACCTCCTAGAGAACAAATATAATGTTTATTCAAATGTTTAATAGTAATATATTATATTTTCAATATTACAAATTTGTGTGTTTGTACTGCCCTCACGACATAAAATTTCGGATCCGTCCCGTCCCCTGGTAAGTAAGTGGCAGGATTACACCCACCAATTAGTTGTCACTTTGTGCCATTCGCCTGGTTCCAAATAAAGAAAATAGTACACAATCTCAACTCTAGTTTCTAGTGGAATGGGTCAATTTGCCAAACTTGTCTAAGCCACAGAAAAAAACACTGAAGTGCACGTGATGTGAAGGACATCATTTATTTAAGAAAGAGTATTATATTTGCAATTGTGGACTTCTTATTACAATTAAAATTGGCTGTGACATAAGTAGGTAAATTTGAAGTAGAAATTGTGATTATGTGCAATTATTTACATAAGATAGTAAATGCGTGTTGTAGCAAGTATTTTGAAAAGTAATGTACAATATAACTCAATTTTAAAGAGACTTGCAATGGATCAGGATCCCCGAGTTGCAATATATGCTACAAATAAGGCCTGTATGAATGGTTGTGAATGACATGATACAATATTTTCAAAATCCAATTAGGTTTGGGTATTGAATGGATTATGAACCTTTGACAAAAATAATAATCAAAATAAAGCAGGGTAAAAATCAAGATTAGACAGTACATATGATGATATGAATTTATATAATTCATTCAGAAAATCTCTAGAACTAAGAAATTCAAGATTATATCCACTAGTTTTTGACCATTCAGCTACTTATAAACTTTTGACTAGCTTTTCAACTTTCACCTAACCTAACAGCTAGGTGCTGCCAAACGGAAGCAAATGTGTTATTTCTGAAATTTTAACAAGTAATTTTAACAAGTGCATACTTAGTTTTGCGAGCTTCAGGAGATTCCAGCCCAAAAGTCCAAAACCAAACGCAGCTTATGAAGGGAAAAAGAAGAAGAAAAACATGTTAACAACACATTCCAAGCATGCTACCATCAACCTCATCATTGTGGTAATTTTATGAGTGAATGAAGTAGACGTGGGCTTCCACATATGAAGGGGTTTACTCAATCGGTATCCACCATTTTTCTCTACAACAATGCTTCAAAATATAGGACTTTTTTTTGGTGATATTGACTTCCATATTTTGGAGGCTCCATATATGATGTTGGATAACAAAAAATTGTTTACGTACCGTAGCATATCTAGATTCATGCTTTCGACCTTGAAGATCAAAAGGAGAAGCGGAAAAACAAGAAAAGCAGTCTGGCCCCAAGAAAATAGCATCTATCTATCTCTTAATCAAGTGCTCAACTTCTGTTCAATTGTGCCATTCAATTTATTCTGCCATTGAAGAAGATGAAGGACATCAAATGAAATGAAGGGCGATCATGTAGCTTTACTAAATAATCACTTTGTTGAGTTTCCTTCATCAATTGACTTAGCTGCAACCATTTTATGAACTGCATCAGATGCGGCAGATGCAGCCTTGTCCAAACCTAACCTTTGCAACTCATTTAAGAAACCATTAGCATCTGTTTCACTGATTTTATATGGGCTATGGCGAGCATCAGGAAATGATCCATTTATCACATCTTCCTTGTACTCCACTAAGGCTTTAGTGATGACATCTCCAACACGGGCATACTGCTTACAAAATTTTGGAGTAACCTGCAAAAGATATAGACAATCTCAACTTTACTTTGAATCTCATAATGATTGAAAGAAAAACTAGATTAATATTTGCTTTGCATTAAACACCTTTGCATGGTGGGGGTGTTGTAGCATACCAAGCAGATCATGATAAACTAGCACCTGCATGAACAAGAAAACTAATTAGACATCATTGGATTCCTCTGAACCCAGAAAAGATTCCTTCTGTCTATTCCCCAGAAGAACAAGTGTCAGGTAAAGTTGTAAATGCAGAAATAATGCTTTGTTTATTCATCTCAAACTAACTGAGAAATAATTAAATTAGAGCTACATCCATCTATAGCTTCAGGTAGTCAAGACTCAAAGAGACTCAAACAAATCTTGACATATTCTCCAACTCAGTAAAATCTAGACACATACATGTGAAAGTGAAAGAATCATTTAAGAGCAACAATTTATCAAGGTTTAAAAGCCAAATATAGCAACATGATAAAGAATAAATGACTTCAAATAAAGCAATGGTAATGTTCTTTCACCTCAACAAAAGAAGTGCTCCTAATGTAAACCACTCATCTTTTCATGATAATACCTTAACAATAGATACTAGTTAAATGGGCAATTAAGCAAACAGACCTGTCCACTGCAAAAGGGTCCAGCTCCAATTCCAATCGTAGGAATTTGAAGAGCTGCTGTTGCTGCAGCAGCCACTGGGGCAGGCACACATTCTAGAACAACAGAGAAGCACCCTGCTTCCTGTAAAGCCAACGCCGTCTCCACAACCTACACAGACTTATTCTACTTACAACGACGAAAAAATTGTTCAAATACGAAATAGATGCGTCATGCATAGAGATAGACCTTGACAGCACTAGCAATATTCCTTCCTTGAGGCCTAAATCCCCCCAAAACACTAATGGCCTGGGGAGTGAGCCCGACATGCCCCATCACTGCTATTCCAGCCTCAACAATAGCTTTTGCTGCGACAATTCTTGAAGGGGACCCTCCTTCCAATTTTATGGCATCCATTCCCCCCTCCTTCAAAATCCGAACAGCTGCATCCACTGCCTGCTTATAACAAAAACGGCAACAGTTAAAACCTTTAACAAGGTAAGAATGTTCAACAACGAGTGAAACAATTAAACAAATACCTCAAGCCCTTAATTTCAAAACACAAAAAATCCATTTACACATTTCAATCCCAACCAACAACCAAACAGGTGCCAGTTCAAGTCCAAAAGAAACAAATTCCAGTCTGATTAAAACCTAACAAGCTTAACATCCCCCCAAGAAAATCTGCTTCAAACAAAAACCCATGTCCCTGATACCCAACATTTTGTCTCAACAGTCTTTAATTCTAAAAAAAGAACATGAAAAATTCAAACTTTGGAAGAATCCAACCAAATTTCGTATCTTCATTCTTCAACCAACCCCAACAACCAAACAGGCGGCATTTGAAGTCCAAAAGTAAAAAAATTCACCAAGATTGAAAAATATTATTAAAAAAGAAGCATATGACCTGTTTGGAACTGCATTCGTAGGTTCCAAAAGGCAAGTCCCCAACAAGAAGAGGCGTTTTGGCTCCACGAGCAACGGCACGGCAATGAACAAGCATTTCATCGATGGTGATTGGAAGAGTGGTGTCGTATCCATGAACAACCATGGCTGCGGAATCACCGACGAGGCAGATGTCGATCCCGGCCATATCCACGTGCACCGCCGAAGGGTAATCGTAGGCAGTGACCATGGAGATGGGTTCAGACTTCTTGTGCTTCTGCCTCAACTGGGCCAGCGTGACTCTCTGGTTCGGGTTCTGGGAAGTGGGTCCTGAGTACACTGTGTTTTCAGGGACATTGCTCATGCACCGAATGCGCCTCAGAAGAGAGGAGCATTGGGTTGTTAATCTGAATTTGGACCTGAGGCACGCCATTCTGCAAGAGGGAGAAGACTGAAGAGACTGGTGAGTTTGAACTCAACTACTGTACTTCCTATTTTGTGATCAGTTCAGTTATGACACATGAAACACACCTCTTCCAATTTTGACACCAAGTACGACAAATCTAACATTAAATTCAAAGTGCATCAACATAATCAATATTTTTTGAAAATTGTAAGGGTAATAAATAAATAGGAAAACAATAAAATAAAATGGGACAAATATATATGAAAAGAGAGAGTAATAATTATGTGCTTTGCGTATTTCTCTATTTTCTTCCTAACCTACTTTCGGTAAAGGCTGCAATAAAAAGCTATTCATATACTTTCTTACCATTCAATATTAGTGGTTATCATTAAAGATTAATTATTAATTAAATTATAATTAAACCTTTACTTCTATTTGAATCTCCAATTATAATTACTTTTTCGGGGTTAACTAATGTATTATCACAATCAAGTGGCATTAATTTTTCGCCTCATTGTAGCGCACAAAGCGGTAAGAGACTGACTAGTGAGCTTTTTCATTCATAAGAGTTGAGAATCAAACCCTTAACTACTTACTTATGAGACGAAGTACTCAACGGCTACACCAATCCACTACGTTTACAATCATAACCATTTCAATTTTTAATATTATATCTTTATATCTGATGATAAAAAATGGTTCTGTAGTCCGCATGATTAACCTTTACCATTCCTTTCAGCAACTTTGCTACTGCTACTGAGGAAGATAAAGGTTATCTGTAACTTGCTAGTGGAGAACCATCTGGAAGGCGACTTCACCAATGAGATTATGCAAACATGAACAGAAATAGACAAAAACTTGCGTATGTAGGCGCTTACATCACCGATAAAGCGATACAATCAATGCATATATAGGAATATCATGCATTAATCAAGTTTGAGGAGAATTCATTCATTATATACACAATTATCATACAACCACAGTCCACAGTACCCTCTCAAAACAACAATAATGGCTTCGAAAATTCCGCAGCTCCACTTCGTGTTGTTTCCAATGATGGCCCAAGGCCACATGATCCCCATGATGGATTGCAAAAATTCTAGTGCAGCAGCAAAATGTTATTGTCACAGTAGTCACCACACCCCACAATGCATCTCGTTTCACTTCAATCCTTGCTCGTTACACTGAATCTGGGCTTCCAATTAGATTGGCTCAGCTAAAATTTCCAAGTGATCAAAGCTTTGGATTCCCAGAAGGGTGTGAGAATCTTGACATGCTACCTTCACTTGGCACAGCCTTAAGTTTCTTCAATGCATTAAGCTTTCTACAACAACCACTGGAAAATCTATTTGAGGAGCTAACACCAGCACCAAGCTGCATAATCTCTGACATCTGTTTGCCATATACAATCCACATTGCTAGAAAATTCAACATTCCCATGATTTCTTTTGCTGGAGTAAGTTGCTTCTTTTTCTTGTGCTGTCATAATATAGTTGTTCATAATATCTTGGAGAGCAAGGATAATGGATCAGAGTACTTTACTGTTCCTGGTATCCCTGACAAAATTGAAATGACCAAAGCCCCTTTAGGACTGGGCTTGAAAGGTGAAGGTTGGAAACAATTTAATGATGAAATGGCTGCAGCTGAAAAGGCTAGTTATGGTGTGATCATGAATTATTTTGAAGAGTTGGAGCCAGCATATGCAACGGATTACAAGAAGGTTAGAAGTGATAAAGTGTGGTGGGTATGCCCTGTAACACTTAGTAACAAGGATCACTTGGATAAGGCTCGAAGAGGTAATAAGGTCTCAATTGATGAGTGTCAGTACCTAAAATGGCTTGATTGTCATGAACCAAGGAGTGTAATTTATGCATGTTTTGGAAGCCTATGCAACCTAACCCCATTGCAGTTGATAGAGCTTGGTTTGGGATTAGAAGCATCAAAAAGACCCTTCATTTGGGTGATCAGAGGAGGAAGTCATTCAGAGGAGTTGGAGAATTGGATTAAGGAAGATGGATTTGAGGAAAGAACCAATGATAGAAGCCTTCTAATTAGGGGTTGGGCTCCTCACTGGGTACGCGGTACGACATTTTCAGAAAATCCTAAGTACGGGTACGTATATATATATATATATATATTAATTTTTTTTAATATATATATAGTGAAGTAAAAAAATAGAAATAATTTCAGACAATATCACAAATTAAAATAACATTAAGAGACATAAATCCTTAAACCACTAATGTTTCCCTAGACTGACCCGAGTGCAAATTTACTAGATACGGTAAAATTGAATTATTGAGAAGAAGAAGTCATTTAATTTATACTGTAACAACAGATATTCAGACAATAATAAACAAAACATGACATTTACAGGACATATCCAAAGAATAAGCATATTGAAATATATGAACAAAACTGGACATTTATGGAACATATTCAGAGAAGAACAAAACAGAACATCAAAGCATCAGAAACAGAAGATAGAGTACCAGAAAATACTTCAACCATACATCAAAGCATCAGAAACAGAACATGATAGAGTAGACTATTCAACTCTTTTTTGAAACAGATGGCAGGGTAGGATGACCCGTTAACATACACAACTTGATTCTAGACAAAGCCCTCATTTCAATGTAATGGAAGCACTGCAACTACCTCAAACCTTTAGCATCTAGTTCCTATATCATATTTTCGATTTCATTCACGTGGAGACATGAGACAATAGTCTTTATTTATATTGTTTGTAACCTGATTGATGTTTATTTGTTCACCAATCAAATTGGGAAAAAGCTAGAATATGAAATGAAGGAAACAGAGAAGAAGATGGAACCTGTTTAACAAGCGCCTTGCTGGGAAGAACGGAATGATGGTTGGAAGGTTAGAGAAGGAAACGGTGCGGCGCTGCAAGGAGCGTTGCCGCGCGCAAGAGAGGGTGGAGTGGAACAGGGCACGCCGAGAATTGAATCGCCCGGAAGACCGAAGGAGATGGAAGACACACGGAAGAACCAACGTTTCTGTTTCGCAGGAATGCGGGGACAAAGAAAGAACCTTGAGGCAGGGAAGAATTGATATTCTGGTTCGCTTGGTGTTTATGATGGTGGAAGAAAAGAATGGAGAAAGAAGGAGCATAAACGAGCGTGCTGTGCGAGTGAGGAGAAGAGAATGAAGTTTTTGATTTTGGGAAATTTAGTTGAACCCTGAATTGAATCATGTGCTTCACAAAGTGGGCCCTGCGGTGCCACGTCATTTAAAAAATCCAAGTTGGATAGAGTGGCTCAGCTTTCCATTACAAAAATGTTACTTTGTCACTTAAAATATAGGTGGAAAAAGGTGGAAGGATGATAGAGATAAGAATAAAAGAAAAATAAAGATAGAGAAAGTATAAGATGTGATAAATGAAAATATGTTAGAGATAAAAATAAAAATGGGTGGAAATTGGATAGATAAAAAATAGGGTGAGAATTAGACACATAGCCATTCAGAGTATAGCTTGTGGGATTTAAAACAATGAAAAAATATTTTTTAGGGACTAGAACCAACATATCTTATATTTCTAGGGAACAAAAACATATTTAACCCTTTAAATTACAATACAACACAAAAATCAAATTTACTCAAATATCCAATGTCAAATGTTCAATCTTGTGTAAATGGCTACATGATGACGGGACCATAAGTTATTTTTTTTTTGTGATCGCACATCGAAACCTCTAAACTATGCAAATATGGATACTCACAAAATGTGGATTGTGCTGAACAACGCACGTGCGATTGCAAGGCAACTGGGGGCAAGGGATCTCCATCCTTTAAAATATAACCTACATATGTAGAAGAAGCAACAAATTGCCCATAATGTTGCCTGCAAATCATTCAAACATAGTCACAAATTGTTTGGAACCTACAGGACTCTACTTACCAGATTTTAGAACTCATAACTTTTTTTTTTCAAATGCATTTCCCGGGTTATAAAACACGGAAGCAAAACACTTTACCGAGTTTACAACCCGGAAGCAGATATTGCTTACTGGGTTTTAAAACTCAAGAGCTTAACATGTTACCGAATATTAAAATTCAGAAGCAAACACACACTACTGGGTTTTAAAACACGGTACACATTTAAATTACACTTCCTATACTCACGTATCAAAAGACTGAAAAACAAAGTACTTACTGGGAACTTTAAAACCTTGGAAAGTGAATTTGCAGCAACCCAAGAAATGTCTTCGACGATGAAAGTGAGGAAGATATGAAGTGAGTGAGAAGGTGGAATAAATACTCCCTCCATTCCAGACTATAAGTTGTTTAAGGTTATGCACAGGAATTAAGAACTGGTCATTTGATAAAATATTTTGACTGAAATACACTCATTTGAGGTTAGGTTATATTAAGGATAGAGGAAGATGATAATTGGTTTAGTGCATGGTAAGATTTGTGATAGATAAAACTGAAAGTGGTAGGTGGAGATATAATATTAAATGAGGGTACAGAAGGAAGAAAGTGAGAAAAAATGTTTTGGGTTTGCAAAAGAACTTATATTTTGAAACATAGTACAAATGCTTAAACAACTTATATTTTGGAACAGAGAGAGTAGTGAGGAAGGAAGTATATGCAACATTGAGTTAAGAAAGGAAGAAGACGAGGAGAGGAAGTGAGTGAGGAGGTAAGGGATGGAGAGAGAGGGAGTGAGTGAGTGAGTGAGGAGAAAGAGTGAATGAGCGAGGTAAAAGCCCAAAAAACAAAGTACTTACCAGGACTTCAAAATCCGAGAAACTTGATCCGCAACAACTCTAGAAATGTCTCCGACGACAAAGAAGAGGAAGAGATGGAGTTAGTGAGGAGGTAGAATAAGTTGTGGGGAGGAAGTATACGCAACAATGAGTTGAGAAAATAAGAAGATGAGGAGAGGAAGTGAGCGAGGAGAGGGAGGGAGGGAGTGATTGAGTGAGTGAAGAAGAAGAAGAAGAAAAAGAAGAAGAAGAAGAAGAAGAAGAAGAAGGAGATGGGTGTGGTGCGGTGAGGTGAGGTGATGTAAATGAGTTTTTTTTTTTTTTAAATGAAGGGTAATTTTGGAATTTAAAAATGTGGAGGGGTTGGGTGGGAAAATCAACCCATTTTTTCTCTATCTCTCACTTGTCGTACACCTTATTTTTCTCTTTATATCTCTTCTTGTCACATCACATCAAATATCATATTTATCACTTATCTCTCTTTTTGAAAGAAATCTCTTTAGCAAACAAGTAGAAATTGGCTCAGAGGCCAAAACATCATAGTGAACAAAAGGAATAAGACATGTAGGAGCATCTTCCACCTAAACCGAATTGGCAAAGGTGAAATCCATTCCTAGCTCGGAAGTCTGCGACACTATTGCCACTCTTACATATAAATAAAAGATCAAAATGATCAAAAAACAAAGAAATATAACAACAATCCTGAATGATCAAAGCTAAATAAGAAGAGTCACCAAAAGACAATCTCCACCATTGAAAGAGCCGCAAGTAATCCACCTCGGAACACAGAACCTCGAACCCAAGCTTTACTGCTAACAGCATAGTCCAACGCAATCCAGGAGCTTCGACTAAACCGGTGGACTGCACCTAAATGGGATAGGTCGTAGTCATAACCAACACCTCTTCACAACGATCACGAGAAATCATGCCAATTCTTCCCAAACAATCTAACTGAACAGATGCATCCACGTTGATCTTTGATCTAACCCACCGGAGAGTGACACCAAACTGAACTTTCCACCACTGCTAGATGCGGGCATGGTCCATCAATGTGAGGTGCTGAACGAAGAACAACTACTCTATGGAGAACCGCTTCGCACAAAATGCTCGCTCCGTTAGAGACTTAATTATTTCTCACCTCCCATGGCGCATAAAGGAGTGTTATAAACAAATTAATAACCTATGTATCAGCCCTGCAACATAAATGTACATCAATTTTTATAATCATATCATATATCAAATTCATAATTTCTCTTTCTTCACTTTCTACCTATAAGATCTCTGCCTAACATTTTCTTTTTGTAGTCATAGCATCGACTCTATTTTTTTTTTTGGTTACACAGCATCGACTCTATTTTGTGCACTTGTGTTTTTTTTTTTGTTTTTATAATAACACTTGTCACAAACTATATGTCTTAAGACATGTATAGGCTTGTCCTTTCATTAACACTTAAAGTTATTTAACTCATTTATTCACGAAGAGTCAACAAATTATGCTCTTTCATTAAAAATCATAATAAGTTCATTCATTATCCATCAATTCAACTATAGGATACAAACACACACAAAATAATAACTACGGGCTACAGATTCAAAAAAAAAAAAGTATGGGCTACACAATGAGTTTATTTATCATGTGATTTGCATACCATCACAATACGAATATTACACGAAAAATTAAGATATCATTCAACGAATGTTTGTAAATTAATGAAAGACTAGTACATTAGAAAATAAAATTCTCTAACATTGACTACAACATATTTTACTTTTAGCAACACTGGTTCCTGAAATTGGCAAAAAGTGTTGCCAAAAAATCATCAAGGAATCAGTTCATGTTTGTTGTCATATAAGGTTCGATTTTAGGCAATACATTTTTCACAACACTAAATAAGTGTTTCGTATCTAATCATGATAGGGATCACTTATTATGTGATAATTATTGCTTTTTCCATACTATGGGTTACATTTTCACAACATTACCATAAAGTACAAGAAACTGCTACCAAAACAAATAGGTAACGATGTTTGTATTTGTGTTTTAGATTTAAGTTCCAATTGTTGTTGTTGATTTAATTTAGGTTAGATATTAGGATTTATTTCAAATTTAATAAATTAATGATACGGAATAATGTAAAAAAATGAAAAAGAAAAAAAAACCATGTCAATTCATTTAATACGAGGCACTGCCACGTCAGTATGGCTGTGCCATTTGAAAATGCCACCAGAGCTCCGCCTTCGACAAGGATTCGAGTTGGATAACATGGTAATCGAATGGTTTTTTTCTAGGCTTTAGTACTCCGGTTAGGGACGAAAATTAAGATTTACCTATTACATAGGACCAAAAACATATTTAACCCAATTTTATTTTATATGCAATGGCCCGCGAAAAAGCCAACTAGTTTGCGGCCTTATAAGATGAGAACCACCAAATTTGGAGGACCATTTATTCTGCAAGTCATCTTAGTAAAGGACGAGTCCTTTACTAGCGGGTCATGCGAACTAGGCCTAAACGGAAGAGCTAATCTATCTAACGGTTTCTGCATATTTCTTGATCATCACCATTGAAAAGAATAGGCTCTATTGATATCCAAACTCATCTCCCACCAGATTACAAAAGATTTTTTCTGCTTTTAAAAAAAACTAATATTTGTGTTCCACAAGTGTCCAGCCAACAAGAGGTGTCGGAAAGTATTCGAGTCGAGGAAAAAATATTTTGCTCGAACGTGCAAAAAGGTGTCTGACACGTGTCGTAGAGTGTCAGTGTCATGTCGATGTCCGACACGGAGTCACGTATAGATTTATGTTGGGTAATGTGAAAGCACATTTGCCCAATCCAACACGTATATTTCTTACTTTGAGTGAATCAACATTGGTATTCAAATGATGACGTGAAATAATATTCCAAAGCATCTCAACTGAAAAACAAATACAAATAGAAGATAAACCTGTTAACAACAAAACATTCCAAGCATGTTACCATCCACATCATCATTGTAGTGATTTTATGAGTGAATGAAGTAGACATGGGCTTCCACATATGAAGGGGTTTACTCAGAATCGGTTTCCAGCATTTTACTTTGCTACTATGCTTCAAAACATAGGACTTTTTTTTGGTGATATTGGCTTCAGTGTTTGGAGGCTCCATATATAACGTTGGATAACAAAAACATGTTTCCGTACCGTATCTAGGTTCGTGCATTCGCCCTTGACTATCAAAAGGAACAAGAAAGCAATCTGCCACAAGAAAATCGCATCTATCTATCTCTTAGTAAAGTGCTCAACTTCTGTTCAATTGTACCTTTCAAACTTTTCTGCCACTGAAGAAGATGAAGGACATCAAATGACAAGAAGGGCAATCATGTAGCTTTACCCAATAATCACTTTGTTGAGTTTCATTCATCAATTGACTTGGCTGCAACCATTTTCTGAACTGAATCAGAAGACGCAGATGCTGCCTTGTCAAAACCTAACCTTTGCAACTCATTCAAGAAACCATTAGCATCTGTTTCACTGATTTTATATGGGCTATGGCGAGCATCAGGAAATGAACCATTTATCACATCTTCCTTATACTCCACTAAGGCTTTAGTGATGACATCTCCAACACGGGCATACTGCTTACAAAATTTTGGAGTAACCTGCAAAAGATATAGATAATCTCACCTTTACTTTGAATCCCATAATGATTGAAAGAAAAAGTAGGTTAATATTTGCTTTGCTTAAGCACCTTTGCATGGTGGGGATGTTGTAGCATACTTAGCAGATCATGATATACGGAGCTGTCCACTGCAAAAGGGTCCAGCTGGTGCAGGCACACATTGTAGAACAACAGAGAAGCACCCTGCCTCGTGTAAAGCCAATGCCGTCTCCACAACCTACACACACTTATTCCTCTTACAAAAATACTAAATAGATGAATCATGCAAGAGGGAGATAGACCTTGACAGCACTAGCAACATTCCCCGTCACTGCTATTCCAGCCCCGACATTCGACAATAGCTTTCGCTGCAACGATCCTTGAAGCGGACCTTGGGCATGGTTATTAAAATCGGACCGGACCGGCCGGTTCAATATAATGGAGGTGCGATAGTACATTAACTGTGAACGTCGTGTGTGGTGTGCAGCCGCAACAAGAAAATAACGCAGGAGGAGGAGAAAGACTTTATTTTTATTATTATTAGAGAGTTGCAATTAAACCTAATTTATATTTGGGCCTAATTGTTCTTGTGTTTTGCTTTTTTAAATGTTAGTTTTGTGCATGTAAAAATGTAAGGGCATTAGTCTTCTTGTTTCCTCGCCTTCGTCTTCGTCGAAGCTCTTCTCTTTTTATATTAATTTTCTAGCGTTTTGAGCTGCGAAATCATTTATCAGAGTTTTATAATCAAACTATTATAACATTTCGCTTTCAATAGATAGAATATCTAACTCATCCAATCGTTCTTGTAACATTGTGGACGTTAGATATGATTTAAGCAATTTTAATTTTAAAAATCTTCTTGTATTAATTTTTCATACAAATATTTATATGACCTGATTTTAATTGTTTCATTACCCATCTCAAGTCTCAATAGCACATACTATAATGTACAAACTTTTGTTGGGGGCCTAAGGCAATTGCCTATTTAGCCTTACCTTATACACGACCCTGGAACTCATAAAACATTATTGTTTTGTGTATTGTGTTTGGAACTCTTAGAACAAAACAACTTCACTAAAATAAGACCATAAATTTAATTACATATATGTTAAAAAAAATTATATACCCTCTCCATCCTTTATTTATGCGTTCCATTTACCCACTTCTCTAGGATTAATAAAAATATTTACTAACAATAAATTTGTAAAAAACTTTATTAACTATCCTAGACTACCTATATTTAAAAACTTCAAAATTCCAATTATTTTGTCTCTATATTTTAACTGTTTGTTTACCTTCCTATAAATTTTATTCTTGGATAAAAAACTTTTGAAATTCCACCATCTCATTCATAATAAATATGAGGTTGATTTTGGAAAAATTTATTAAATACTTCTTTAATATTATAAAGTGACTTATATTTAGATTAAAAAAAAGCTCTTAAAAAAGTATTGAGACACATGGTTGTCGAATCACTCATTTTATGCTATTTTTACCCGGTTAATGACAAAACTATAATAAAATGAATGTGAGAGGCTAAAAAGTAATGAATTTTTTGTTGAGGTTATTTAATGAGGAATGAAAATATATTTAACCCAAAAAAGAAAAAAGAATTTTTTTGTATGGCTATCATGATTTGGAAGTCTAGATATTTAGACAAACACTTCCTCTGACACTTTTGTTGTTCGTCCGGTGTCATGGCAATGGCTGCTGCTATTGCTTCCTCTGCTTCAATCAGCATTACTCAACACAGCTCGTTGGTCTTTCCACTGAAACAACACCACCATCGCCATAGAATTCATAGGTTTCGATGCAGCGGAACAAACCCGAATCAAGAAGATTCCCAACCCAACAACAATCCACTTCTCAAGCTCGCATGGTATAGCTCTGAGCTTCTCGGCATTGCTGCCTCTGTTTTCCGTCCCCCTTCTGCTGAGGAAGCTCCTCATCAGAGGCTTCTTGAGACCATTGACCGTGCCGCGGTTGTGGAGACTATCAAACAAGACTTCCAAAGATCGTATTTTGTCACAGGTTTGCCCTCACCCATTTGCTTAATTTCTCTGGGTCAATCCCAATGTTTTTTGATTTGATTCTTAAGATATAAAGCTAGTACGTAGAAAGTTTGAGATGAATAATGAATGTTATTCTTCTTTTTGGGGCCCTTTTTCTTAAACATATTTGGATGATACTGGAAAAGGGTTTTGCACTTAAAATTGAAAAGATAAGATATGTGTGAGAGAGGGAAGAATACAGTGGATTGGTAAGATTTCATGGAGTGGATAGGAGAAGTTTGAATGTTATTATTTCCTTTTATCTATTAATTATTGGACAAATTTTATTGAGATTATAAATGCTTTGTTGGTCATTGAATCCCTTTGAGTCGTCTCACTAATCTCCCTCGCAAGGTTTTAAATTCTGGTCACGGTATGGTTCTGTTGCGGTCCTTCATATTACGGAAAATTTTGAACAAATGTGGCTGCACGTCGTGGCCGAGATCACGGTCGCGTTGCGGTTTTGGAAATCTCCAAAACCTTGACTTCGCGGCAGAAATCACTGTCGTGGACCTTGATTTAAAACCATGCTCCCTCGTGTATGTATGTTAGCATGTCAATTGAGAAATAACATGCCTCCGTTTCTGGTAATACTGCACTCAGAAAAGGGGGATGGCTGAAGTGTACTTCTAGTACCGTAGTATATGCTCTTCCATACATGATAACCTCCAAAGGAATGCAACCTATAGTGTCTGACATGAAATCAAGCTATTGATTGGTATTTTCTAGTTACTAATTTGATTATATTCAGATGGTTCACATGGGTAATCTGTTCTTCTCAACCCTCAGGCGATCTCACATTAAATGCTTATGAAGAGGATTGTGAATTTGCGGATCCAGCAGGCTCCTTCAAAGGCCTTCAACGTTTCAAAAGGAACTGCACTAATTTTGGATCCCTTTTGGAAAAGTCAAATATGAAGCTTATGAAATGGGAAGATTTTGAGGTGAGGACGACCTTTAACAATTTTCTACTGCTTTCCCAAATTTAGTTTTGCAACTATCAGTCCTAGTCATTGAGCATGTTGTCATGGTTTTAAATTGCTGTAGCGGTCGCAGTCACGGTTGGGGCGTGATAGAAAATGGCAGAAAATATGAGTTGTGTTTTATTGATTTTGAATGATTGTGTTCATCACTCATATAATCCCTAAAAGGAAAGGATAAGCTAAGACTAAATTTTAAATTAACTACAAAAAGATTAGCTAAGCATAATCCCTCAAATATCGACAACAAAACAACCTTTATCTATAACATAACAACTCTTATCTACAACATAACAACTCTTATATATAATTCTTATCCTTTAACTCCCCCCTCAAGCGAGTGGATGAAGGAATCGTCCCGAGCTTGTCCCTGAGTAAACTGAATCGGGTGTATGTGAGAGCCTTAGTAAGACAACCCACGATCTGATCTGCAGAAGGAACATAGGCAACCGTGACTTGATTTTGACGCACCTGATCTCTTATATAATGCATATCCACTTCTATGTGTTTAG
Source organism: Acmispon strigosus (assembly GCA_030819835.1). Classification (NCBI taxonomy): domain Eukaryota; kingdom Viridiplantae; phylum Streptophyta; class Magnoliopsida; order Fabales; family Fabaceae; genus Acmispon; species Acmispon strigosus. The sequence continues at coordinate 55,006,975 of JAUAMA010000004.1, read as the reverse complement.
ATCGCGTGTGCATGACAGGATTTGAAGCTAAGGCTTTAGCTCTTAAGTTATCACACCAGTTCTAGGAATAGGCAAGTTAATTTCCTTGAGAAGCGATTTAATCCAAGCGACCGCTGCAATCAGCTAAGGCCTTATATCGCGACTCAGTGCTGGACCGAGATACTCTCTTATGTTTCCTCGATGACCAAGTAACAAGGGTCTCACCCAAATAGACACAGTGCCCTGCAACAGATTTTCTATCATCTGCGCTTGTTTCCTAGTCAGCTTCAGAGAACCTAGTAATGTCAAGAACAGTGGATGGCTTGATGTGTAGGCAAAGGCCTTTTGTCCCTTGAAGATACCTCAGGGTTCTCTTCACTCCTTGCCAATGTACAATAGTAGGAGAGATCATCAATTGTCTTAATTTATCTCCTTGTCCCTCACAAAACAGTGGTTGGGATGAAATTCTGCAATGATATTGTATTCAATGTCCAGTCCAGCATAAGTCTGATTGATGAGGTCAACAGTTGTGATGGGACTCCCTGTCCCTGCTAGCTTCAAATTATTCATTTTGATTAAATAGTCCTCCATCTTCATTGATCCTTTGCTGGTGCTATAGAATTCACTTTTGAGAAGAGTGACTCTAGATCTTGTGTGAGCACCTGCCAAACCATGAGCTCTTTCCCATAGTTCCTTGGAGGTTTCACAATGCCGAAGTTGGGTTGTCATTTCATTTGTTAAAGTGCAACCTAGGAGTTGTGGATCAGTGGTGGTCCACTCTTCAAAGGCAGGATTCAATTTTTTGCATGTTGCCTCGGTCACATACTGTTTTTGACACTCCTTGGTTCCTAGGATGTGCCATCCAACTTGGTCCCTCTAATTAAAGGAAGACTAGTGATTTCTGTAGTAAATAATTGCCTCCATCCAGATTGACGGCAGAGAGACCTGATAATGTTTTTCTGGGAGTTGTTGCTTGTTGTCACCGTATCAGAGGGATGAGAAATGAGAGCGGGGTGTTGAGTACAGAAGCTCTGGAACCAAGATAGAAAATGGCAGAGAAGATCAATTGTGTTTTATTGATTTTGAATGATTGTGTACATCACTCATATATAGACTAATCAGTTCCTAGCTTCCCTAAAAGAAATGATAAGCTGAGACTAAAATTTAAATGAACTACATAAAGACTGGCTAAGCGTCATCCCTAACATATAAACAGCAAAACAACCTTTATCTATAACAAATCTTATCTACAACAACTCTTACCCACAACGTAGTACAACTCTTATCTGTAATTCTTATCCTTCAACTGGTCGCCGTTCTTGAAATTGCAGACAAATGCTGCTGTAATTGTAGTCGTTATGCGGTTGCAGGAACTTGAAAAATATTGATGTTGTGCACTGCAATTGCTGTCTGCAACCGCAATTTAAACCACTTCTGACTCCATTTGCTTCCTGCTACACATTAGGCTTTAGAAACTCAGAAAATTTTGAAATTCCTATCTTTTAATTACCTATTAATTGACTGTTTCTTCAGAAAGCTTGTAGTGTTTTAATACATATGATTCTATGACAGGATAAAGGAATTGGCCACTGGCGATTCAGCTGTATCTTGTCCTTTCCTTGGAGGCCCATTCTTTCTGGTACATTTCAAACCTAGCCATGTATAACCTATTGATTAAGTCATTGATGGACAAAAGGGAATTGTTTCCTTGCAGGTTTCATATTACTCAGTATTTTGTATTGAATTTATTTTGACTTTAATGAATCCTCCAGCTTTCTTTCCTTTTTCTTGCTTTATTTTTTGCCAAGTCATTTTTCTTGCTATTGGTTGCTAGTTCTAATAAACATGAGTCAGTTTTCTAATAGAATAAGCAGCAATTTGTTAGAGTGGAATGCTTACTTAACAGTAACAAATTAACTTACTGCATATTTTGTGCCATACAATTTGACCTTGCTAATTTATGTTGCAGCAACTGGATACACGGAATATTACTTTGATGTACAATCTGGAAAAGTATGCAGGTGAGAAAAAAATTCGATTCTGATCAAACCAAACAATTAATTTGTGTTTTCATTTTGGCAATAATCTAAATATCTGAAGAATTTTCAGGCATGTGGAGCACTGGAATGTTCCAAAAATGGCTTTGTTCAAGCAAATTCTAAGGCCTAGCAGGGGATTTGGCTTAAAAGATTATATGACTAGGTGGTTGAAAGCTGTCCAGGTGAAGCTTTAAATTACAATGGTTTTGTGATATTGTCAATATTCAATGTATACACCTACACACCTTCAAAAGTTGGATGCTTGATGTAACCTGATGAAGATATCTTGCTGCACATTACTGGGACGAAGGATCAATCCGGATATTCCTTTCATATTTGGTCTGAAGAACTGATTTCAGAAGTGTATGGTAGAAACTCATGGCATGGTAGGAATCTCATGTAATTCTGTAAATATATAGTTTCCAGAATAATTACTTGTGTGAAAAGTGGCTTTTGTTACTAGAAACAAAAAATAAATGAGGAAACATACAATGACTTATTAGGGGATGTTGAAATTTCACATGACACTGTCATATTAAAAAAGTGTCATGTGAAAATTTTGTTACTACCTTTATTTTCATAACTTTTAATTATTTTTGAATATTTATGAAGAGAAATATAGACACAAAGCTTTAGAACATGAGATTATCTTAATCCCTGACTTATTATGCCTATTTAATTTTTTTGTCTTATTTACTGAAAATAAATTTGTTAATTATGGATAGATTATTCTGTTCAATTCTTTTATTACACTTGTTGGTTTTAATTGTCTTTTAAATATTATGATTCACAAAGACATAATTGATCAGTGGTGTTTCACTCGAAAATAAGGCTTTAAGTTGACATAAATTAGTGAAACCATCTAGTTGTAATTAAGACCTTGGATAATTACACTTACTTCTCAATCTTCTACAGATAAAGTTGCACTGGTCTACCAAGAATGGAGTTGTTTAACACTTAGGATTTGGTTAAACAACTCTAACAAATCAACTATCTAATTAGCTCAAGAACATTTCTTTGAATTTTTCGTATTGGTTCATAAAATAGTTCTATGATATCAGGCCAACCACTAGCATAATTCCTCAAAAGATTCAAAAAATTGTATCAATATGTTAAAGAGAAAACCATCTTTCCAAAAGGATATCACATGATAGTTTTCACAGCTAGTCAGGGTATCACATGGATCATGTCATGGGATTACTTATCAACAAAAGTATTTGAGAATTTTGATCTCTCTTATTTATCAAGATTAATAAGAATTAAGTGGCGGATCAAGTTCAATATTGGTTTGGTTCAAAAGAAAAAGATTGATGAGTGGGCTAGACTGACAATCTTAGCCAAATCAGTAAAAAAAAAAAAGAACCTTTGTCATCACTACCCTCGCCAACACAAATAGAAGCTTTTTTTTCTTCAAGAAAAGTCCATGGTGGAATTAGCTTCTGCAACGTCACAAGAGGATTTTGAGTCATGGCTACAATTGGCTAGATCAGTACAACTCAAAGATATCAAAGAAGAAGAAGCATAAAGTTCCCAAGTCCATTATCTCCAAGATAATGAAGATGATTGCTTTGGAGTATTTGAGTATGGCTTTGGAGCAAATATTTCAATGAATCAAGAAAAGAAAAATAATTAAGGCAAGAAGAAATTATTGTATCTAATCAATTATGTATTTTTAGTCAAAAGAAGTGTCAATCATGTCGGGTTATTATTGTAAGCTATCCATAGTTACTTTTACTATAATTACTTTTTATAATTACATTACCTTAGTTAGTTAACTATAGTTACTTTAAGATAACTGCAGTCACTTTTAATGAACTACAGTTAATTTTAAGTTATATATATAGGTCGGTTTGTGTTTGAGCAAGACATTTGAGAATTTAAAAATATATTAAGTCAAGTCTTCCTCAAACACAAATATACCTATATAGGAACTTATAATTAACTATAGTTTACTAAAAGTAAAACATTAACTAACTAGGATAATTTAATGATAAAATTAACCACAGTTAAAGCAACTATGGATAGCTTAAAAGAATACATGTCTTGATTCTTTGCCTTTTATTGATTCTTTGAAATATTTGCTCGGAAGCCTTACTCAAATACTCCAAAGCAGTCATCTTTATTATCTTGGAGATAACTGTCTTGGAAACTTGACATGGCTTCTTCTTTGATGTCTTTGGGTTCTATTGATCTAACCAATTGTAGTCTTTGAATTAAACTCCTCTTATAACATTGTAGAAGCTAATTCTGCCATGATCTTAGATCTTTCTTTAAGAAATAAAGCTTCTTTATCACCTTGTATTTGTTTTGGCGAGGGTTGTAATGTATGAACTTGCTCATTTTTTGCTGAATCTTCTGTCAAAATCCTTCTTCAAGTCGCAAGTAATTGCTAAAAATGTGAGGATTTCGTTTGGGTGACGAAGGATGAGTTGTTGGAGTGTTTTCCTGAGCAAGCTGAGTTTTTTAACAAGATGATCATTAGCTGATGATGACGGTGGAGGACAGTTTTTTGATTCAAGTTATTGCAAATTAGTTCTTTTAGTTTTAGTATGTGGAGGACCTTTCAAAGAGAATTTCAAATGTTGGAGACATGTGTAATGATTCAATGGATGCTGGAAGCATGTTGTTTATTATTTCAACTTGGCATCCCTATTTTCGGGTTAGTTGTACTGTAATAAATGAATTGCCAACTTGCCCTGGTGATTGTGACGTTGAGACTTGAGAATAGCCCAATATTGTAGTTGTAGATAGTCTCAGGATATCTTTGTTCACCAACTAGTGCTGTTTTGGAGTCCAAAATAACAGGACCCTCAAACACTGCCATTGTTATCGTTGATGGTGCAAAGCCCTTCGGACCCTCAAGGCCAACTGCGCGCTTGAAAATGATATTCACTGGGCTAACCGTTTCTCTAACCAAAACAGTAACATGCTTGAGGAAACACACGCAGTGATGGATGGCGCTTCTTCAAATTTCATAATCAAATTCCTTATAATACCATTATTTCGTAGTTTATCAAAAACATCATCCATTTGTTTATAAGATTACTCATAGTTTGGTGTATTTTCTCATCTTGCAATACAAACGTGGACAACAATGAAGAAGCTATTACCGCTGCCCGCATCACACATGCAACGTGAAGAAACAGGTGCAAAGGTTATCCCAAGACACAAGCATTGTGGAGACAACTTATGAGGGAATTCACAATCACCCATGCAACAAGTTGATGCAAACTCTAACCCCTCTTCTCCAACAAACACATTTTCTCTGTACCTAGCTAGGTTCAATTTAGAATGGCCTTGCTTCTCTAATTTAGCTACGACCTGTACACATGTTAATATTACGATTAACATGTACATCATACTGTTGCTAGTAGTGTTATACTGCCACTGCCACATAACATAACAGATAAAGAAATTCAAAATCAAATGGTAGGAAATTGAATGCTTGGTCTCAAAGTCCTGACAAGGTTCAAAGACTAGAACTTCCACCTTAAAATTAAAATATCTAAAATTTTTACAACTAAAAGATCAAGATCAACCCACCGATCCCAGTCTGTGAAGCGAGAGGTCACGCACGTGCGACACGTATACTCACTCACGTGTCCGTAGCAGGCGAGATGACGAGGTGCACGTGTCAAGAGGATTGGTAGCACCATGACACGTGTTTCAGGTTTCCCCTGTTGCTTCCTATAAAAATGCATGACAGTGGCAGTGAGACATCAAACATTTGAATTGAAAAATGTCGCAGTTAGTGAATAAAGCCAAGAACTTCGTGGCGGAGAAGATCAACGACGTGGCCAAGCCAGACGCGAGTGTAACGAACGTGGGGTTCAAGGGCGTGACCAAAGACAGCGTGGAGTACCTAGCCAATGTCTCTGTCCATAACCCTTATTCCACTCCAATCCCAATTTGTGAGATCAATTACTCTTTCAAAAGCGCAAACAGGTACGTACCTGCACCTGCACCTGCACTCGCGATCTTCTTTTTTGGTAATCCTAGTCCTAATCCTAATGTGTGTTTTTGTGTTGGATGGTGAAACTCAGGGAGATAGCATCAGGAAAAATACCAGACCCAGGGTCATTGAAGGCCAAGGACACGACGATGGTGGATGTGCCAGTGAAGGTGCCTTACAGCATATTGATGAGCTTGGCAAAGGATATTGGTGCTGATTGGGACATTGACTATCAATTGGATCTGGGTCTTGTTATTGACCTTCCTGCAATTGGAAACTTCACCATACCTCTTTCTCAGAAGGGAGAGGTCAAGCTTCCCAGTCCTTCCAACATCTTCGCCTAGAAGAAAAACACTGTACCTTCCATCACGCATAATCTCCCTTTAGCTTGCTTGTTGCACCACCTTATAATATACGGTGTATGTTTAAATTTCCTACATATAAATAATTCCTGTACACCGGTTTTTAGAACAACACTATTTAGACGGTCACGAGTACGGTTACAAATTGCAGGTGTTTCTATATAAATATATAGTTCTAATGTATAACTTTTTTTAATAGTTTTACACACTTAGTGTAATGTCTAACTTTTTTTAAAGAAAATAGTTTTACACACTTAGTGCATGTCTTTACTGATGTATTTAAGCACTAAAAAATTCACATTCATTTATTTATTTTAAATATCATTAAATATCATTAGTTCTAGGAAAAAGAGCTTTTTAGATAAAAAAAAAAATTTGGTAAAGAAATTTTACAGTGATAGTTTAAAGATTTAAATAATATTTTAATTAAAAGGAAAAACATACAAAAAGAAAACAAAATAAAAGTAAAAGAAGCTTTTTTTTGGACAAAAAAGTATTCTACCGGCAGAGATTGAAGGCTCATTTGGGTCAGGCCTTGAATCATTGAAGATGGACAGAGATTTAAGGCTCTTTTGGGCCAGGTCTTAAATTTTACAGTAATAGTGTTAGTTTGTTTTTCTTGCTATTAAGCGAGTATTATTTTTCTTTGGCAAAAGAAAATAGAAAATATGACTTGGACCTTTCTCTTTTGTTTGTTTTTAAAATTGATTGAAAAGGAAAAAGAGAAAAAGTCCATACACTGTCAATTTAAAGTGCATACAGTAGATTTTGCCACACCAGCAATTAATTATGATTTTATATTAATTAAAAGGTTTAAATGATTTTATAATAATTAAAAGGTTTAAACACGTTTGCAGTTCTTGGAAATATAGCTAATGTGTGTTTTGGTTTCTGAAAAAATATTTCTCAGTTTTTAATCCTAAAAAATATAGTTATTTTTTAATTTTTGTCATTAGATTTTGCTTACAGAAGGGTGACTCCCCCTATTTGGAATTCTGCAACTCACACTTTGAAATTCTGCGACTCACACTTTGACATAATTAAGTGTCATATACGTTTGTAAGTGAGAATCACATTGACTTTGGTGGTGACTCACCCTATTTGGCATTGTGTGACTCAGTTTTAATTAAGTGCTATATACGTACATTGTGCAAGTGAGAATCACATTCATTTTGGTGGAGTTTATCAGATTGTGACATCTAATTGACTTTAAATCAGATTGTGTAACACGTAAATGACAAATCACACCATTATGTGACCTATATAACCAAAAACATTGTATAATTTTTGGACTAAAACCAACAAATCTAATTGTTCCTACTATCGATACAAGAAAATACTAAATTATCGAAGGTTTTTGACAGACGGTCCAAACTGTCAAGATCTTGCTAATGTTTTTTTCTTTTAAAATAACTTGATGAAAAAAGTCGTCGGTAATTTCAAAATTGAAATAACTTGATGGATTTTAAAAAATTTAAAAGTTTATTACTGACATTTTTACTGACGTAAAAAGCCATAAGTAATTTTAAATTTTGAAATTTCCATTACTAATAACTTGACGGGCTTTAAAAAATTCAAAAAGTTATTATTAATGATTTTATTGAGTGAAAAAGTCGTCGATAATTTTATAATTTGAAATTTCTACCTATCAATTATTTGGCAGACTTTAAAAAATTTGAAAACTATTTACCAATCGAAAAAAATCTCAGTAATTTACCAATCGAAAAAACTCTCAGTAGCGATAGTAAAAGCCGTCGATAATAATTGACGATTTTTTTGAAAGTTGTCGGGAAATTTTTTCTGAAAACAACGACGACTTTTTTCCTGATGGTAATTAAGTATTATAGAACGTGGTATAATATGGTTGAGTGTGAGTCAATGCCTAGAAATTAAACACAAAAGAAAGAAAGGACAAGAAAAGTTCAAAATTAATGTTGGAAGTTTGAAAATAATTTATTCCTAGAGAAAATTATTTACGACAGCACCTAGAGATTAAACTAATTTTGGTTTTTTGTTACTAAAACTAATTTTTGGTGTTAAAAATGAATACAAGATTGAATCAATTTTAAAGTCCCTTCTTTGAAATATTCTCAAAATTAGTTTCTTTTTTAAATTCAACCGTTCCAAAAACGTTTTTCTAAATTAAAAAATTTGAGAAAAAAACAAGTTACTCTCCTGATGTTTAGGTCACGTGCGACTTAAGCCTTGGCCTATAAAAATGTGTACTTAGATTCTTAAACTTTATAAAGTGCGCAAAATACTCCCATCCACTAATATTTTTGTTAATACTCATATTTAATTTCTCTAAGCCATTATTGTTGATTACTCATCACCTTCTTCTCTTCTTTTCTCTTTATTTTATTTCATATATTTTCTATTATATACTTTATTTACTTATATTAAAAAATAATTACTTATAATTTAATAATATTATTTATAATGCCACTTATTTTTTATACATTTCTTTTGTACATATTAAATATTTTTTATATTTGTTATTGTGCATATTACTCATGCTATATTATGTCAATGTTCCTAGGCATTGCTTGTTTTAAATTTATCTTACATTCCTCTTCTTTCTTTCCTAATATGTATGTATTAGAAAAAAAATGATTCAGTGTTACTTTAATATTATTGAGTGCACACTACCATCTTCTAGAAGTGTCCATGGAGTACATCTTCATTTTTTATTTATTTTTACAAAACGTCTTCAATATTAAGATAATGAGAAAAATAAAATCATGTTCTCATATGCTCCTCGAAAGACATGGTCTTAGTCCATCATTGTAGACTTTAAAAAACTACAAAGCGTAGAATGCGTGTTGTCCCGTTAAACGTCTATTAATTGGGATCAAAGATTATGTATTCTCTGTTTCTGAAAAAAAAATTATGTGTATAAGGTGTAGTATAATTAGTAGATAGTTGTGTTTAAGTATTCAATTTAAAGTTTAATTTCTGAGTGATGCGTATGGGGAATTATTTGTTGGGAGAAACATACCTACTTAATGTGATTTTAAAACTCAAAAAATTACTTCCATGACTGTTGATCGTGAGATAATTTAAAGTTTAATTTCTGAGTGATGCGTATGGAGAATTATTTGTTGGGAGAAACATACCTACTTAATGTGATTTTAAAACTCAAAAAATTACTTCCATGACTGTTGATCGTGAGATATCTTAAAAAAATAATTTATGTGTTATCATTTCTGTGACTCAATAATATGATCTTTGTGGTACCTATTTAAAACTGTTCTTATAAGTTTGTAACCAATCACCTCTTTTTTTAAACGATATCTTAAAATTTCACTGATGTAACATGAAATAGACAAAAGATTCTCATCCTATTGACAAATAATGATAAAATGGTGTTGGTAAATTGTTACTACTTTTGAGGGGGAAAGGTTACAACAGTTGAAAAATAATACAGTTTGAGATTGCTCACTCTCATATATATCATGTTGGTAAAAATAAATTATTTTGATGTTGGTAAAAATAAATTATTTTGACTCAGTTCAATATTACATTAACTTGTTACTCTGATATCCTATCAACATTTTTTTCTCAAGTATCTACCGCCTACTCAAATAACTAATCATGTCGGTATAAATATTCGCACAAAGTAATAAAATATTAACTATAAAATGCGCTTCATTCCCATGAGCAAGAATTGAACCCCTTATTATAATAATATAAGAAATTATTGTTATATTGACACATGCAAACACAAGTAATATATTTATTGATGGAATACCTGGTCCAGTCAAGATATACCAGCTTCAAAGGCTTCGAGACAAACAACCAGCTTCAAAGTCTCCTTTTTTTACAGTCCTCGCTTACTTCCTTCAAAACATGTCCTTATACACTTGTGTTGACTCTGCCTTTCAAGTTCCAAGCCCACACATTCCACAAAATTATAAATACATATCCAAAGCAGAAGGAACAAAACACCTCCAACTCCAACTCCAATCATCTCCAATTTGAACCAAGTGTATCCGCGGCCTACACCAACGACTAATTTTGTGAAGCCTAGATCAACACCTCCAAAGCCATGGCAAATGACGACCAAGAAAGACCTCTAGCCCCAGCCAGGAACGTCGACTTCGACAAAGAGGCCCTCCAAAGCAAGCGCCGTAGGAGAAGGCTCAAGTTGTGTGGGTGTGTTACTGCACCCTTTCTTCTACTAGTCATAGTAATTTTGATCTTAGCATTCACTGTGTTTAAGGTGAAAGAGCCCAAAGCAACAACTAAAGGGATCACAATCACAAAATTTGACCTCACTCTCAATCAAAGTCCAACCCCTCAAGTTAAGCTGAACATGTCCATATTGATAGACATGTCCATCAAGAATCCAAACGTAGCATCCTTCAAACTAGGCAACACCACCACAACTATTTACTACCGTGGCGCGGCTGTGGCGGAGGCGCGGACACCGCCGGGGAATATAAAAGCGCGGAAGACGTCAGGGTTGAATATCACGTTGGATATCTTGGCCGACCGCCTCGCTTCTTCTAGCCCAAATCTGGTGACGGATGTGACAGGGGGGAAGATCATCATGGACACCTACTCAATAATTCCAGGGAGAGTGAAGATTGTGTTTGTTAAGAAGCATGTTGAGATTAGGATGAATTGCACTGTGACTGTTGACATTTCAAGCAGGGCAATTCAGGACATGATTTGCAAACGTAAAGTCAAACTTTAAGTAGGATGGATTCTTGTTCTTGTTCTTGTCCTTGTCCTTCTTTGTGTTACTATAATTACCTACAGCTGAATTTCTTTTTTATGATTCTTCTAGAGAGATTCATGGCCACATATGCCTGTAGTTTAGTGTGTCAATATAATAAATGACAATACTAATTGTTAAAAACTATTTTTTACAGCTCGAACATTTGAGCCAACAACTCTTCTTCTTGGCTTGAACTTTTAGTACACTTATATCTCTTAAGAAAAACTATTTTTTAAAAGTCAAACCATGAAAAAAATTACTAATTTGTGAAGGCTTTTTTGCTTTCTTTATCAAGAGTGTTTTATGTTAGTGCTGGTTTGGCAAACGGATTTTGGCAGAGGTTTTGGTTCCTATGTGTGTGTGAAGAATTAGCAAGCTGACTGATCTTGGTGTTTTCTTAGAAATGTACCAAAAGTCTTGCTTTGTAATTGGTTAGAGCAACCTTTGTGCAACCTATTAATAAATTTTGGTTTATATAAAAAAAACGTACCGAGCAATTCTAGAGGTCATTCGAAGTTCTAAGGTGGGTTTGATCAAGTTTTTAAAGTTTTTTTCGCATTCCCAAGTTATCCACACCTGGAAGCTACAAGACTAATCCTCTCAGACAAGAAAGTCATATTAAGTAAGCATATCTCTTCTAATAAATCATTTTCCATACACAACGTTAATGATTGAATCATCAATTAAATGTTTAAGAAGTCCATCTATCTACCAACTATACTGGAATTTGTTTTTAAGTAAAAAAAATTGGGTTAAATATATTTTTCATGCATGTAAAATAAGAGTGAATTGAATTTGGTCCTTGTAAAAAAATTTCATAACTTTTGATCACCAACATTTTTGAAATATATGAAGTTATTGTCTATCGTTCATTTTGTAGCGGTTGTTTTACATTAACGACAGTTAAAAACCGTCATAAAATGAGTTAACGGTGGTTTAAACTGCCTCCAAATAAACGATAAGAACTAATTTCACATAATTCATAAATGTTAAGGCCTATGATCTATGAATTTTTTTAGAGGTACTAAAACCAATTCATTTTTATTTTACAAGGACTAAAACCATATTTAACTCAATTATTTTTTTTAAATCATACTATCTCTTTTATATTAAATAAGTGGTTAATTTTAAGAAAAAATACTAAATACTAGTGTCATTTATATTATAAAGTAATTTATGTTTAGGAAAAAAAACTCCTAAAGAAACTTATAAATAGGATGGTTTGTATAAATAACATGAGTATAAACAACACGATGCATTGCTTGACTTTAATATTATTAATGATTACCACCTTCTAGAAGTGTCCAAGTCGTTAAAATGTAATTTAGACAATGAGAAAAACAGAAATATCATGTTCTCATCATGCTACATGGTCTTAATCCATCAATGAATACTTGCAAACTATAATATATCATCTTTCGCGTTTACAGTAAAAATGACCTATTGATTAATAGACATGAAAAGGGCATTGTCAAGTTTTTATTACTATAGACAGAAGCATAATAGTCAACATAAACCAGCTTCAAAGTGTTGATACAAACAACAACACACCACAGTAGTCCACACACTATTGACTCTGGCTTTCAAGTTCCACAAAAAAACTATAAATACATATCCGAATATCAGAAGGAATTACAAAACACCTCCAAAGCCATGGCAGATTCCGACCAAGAAAGACCTCTAGCCCCAGCCAGAAACGACCAAGAGTCTCTCACAAGCAAGCGCCGTGGGAGAAGAATGAAATTATGTGGGTGTGTAGCTGTACCCTTTCTTCTACTAGTCATTGTAATATTAATCTTAGCATTCACAGTGTTTAAGGTCCAAGACCCCAAAGTAACAACTAATGGGATCACACTCAAAAACCTTGACCTCGTTCTCGATCCAACTCCAATACCTCGAGTGAAGATGAACATGTCCATGTTGATAGACATGTCCATCAAGAATCCAAACGCAGCATCCTTCAAACTAGGCAACACCACCACGACTATTTACTACCGCGGCGTGGCCGTGGCGGAGGCGCGGACACCTCCGGGGCTGGTGAAGGCGCGGCGGACTTCGGGGATGAATGTCACCGTGGACATCATGGCGGACCGCCTCGCTTCTAGCCCCGATTTGGTGGCGGATGTGATTGGGGGGAAGATGATCATGGACACGTACTCAGTAATTTCAGGGAGAGTGAAGATTTTGTTTGTTAAGAAACATGTTGAGGTGAGGATGAATTGCACCATCACTGTTGACATTTCAAGCAGGGCAATTTATCAGGACATGAGTTGCAAACGTAAACTCAAACTTTAAGTTTCTTCTTTTTATGAAAGGAGCTATGCATGCCAAATCTAAAATTAAATGCTATAGTTGTCATAAATTTTGTCATTTCTCTTGGGAATTTCGTAATGCTCATAAGGATGCGATGAAAATGCTAATTTTGTTGATGAAGACAAAGAGTCTCTAACACTTAAGGAAGAAGATAATTAAGGGTCCAAAAAGTTCATGATACTTGGTGCTGGCAATACATGTGTAGATACAAAGAGAAATTTGTAAGGTTTAATGGGAAGGTGAGTGAAAATGTGTTCTTTAGAGGCTAATTGGAAGTATGAATTAAAGGAAATGGTGAAGTTTTAATCTCTTCAAAAGATGTAAATCATGAATTGATGGGGTCGGCTAAATGACCCCATGATTAATTGGGGTTATTTAACCCCATGTCCACATGGACCAATAAGATTGTGTTATTTATTTTATTTATTTTCACATTATTTTTTAATTTTAATTATGGGACAATCTTATTGGTCCATATGAGCATGGAGTTAAATGACTCCAATTAATTATGGGGTCATTTAGCCAACCCCTGAATTGATTAGTGATGTTTATCTTATGCCTAGATTAAAAAGAGCAATGGTACACGACCCGAAATTAGTTCACTATTTCAACAAATTGAAATTACAACCTATGATTGTTTGCAATACAGTAAAGTTAATTACTCAAACAAATTCAGAAATCAATAATCAGTGAAAATAGAATAAGGCCAGGTGACGAACTTAGTTTCGTACCATTGAGCAATAATTTTCAATTAAAATGATAATTTAATGATAATGGACCAACTTCTTGAAAAAGTACATGGTTTAGAGACTAAAATGATAATTTAATTGCTAATTAAAGCACTCATGTCAAAGTGATGCCTTTAATTAATTATTCTAATCAATTGTGTGAATCATATGTTCTTAAAGGTATGGATGTACCCGTCAATCCACCTTCATATCGTGTATATTTCGTACTCTTTATTAGTGAATTGAGTCCATTTTCTAAAGTAAAGAAATCAAGTTTATTTTGTCAATACAAATAGTTGCGAAAGTTATAATTTTTAAATATATAATTAAGAGTTCAATTTACTAGTAATGTGTATAAAAAATAATTTATTGAATGAAAATACTAACTTAACGTGTTTTCAAAATCACGAAGAAATTGGATTGAATATCTTTGGTGATGAAAAAATACCCGCCTTTAGGATTTGTTAGCTAATAAAGATTTTACGAATCACAAATATTCTTTTAAAAATGATGACAGATAAAGCAGATCACATGTAAGGGCTAAAAAGCAGGATCACTTGTGTATTAAAAAATAAATCACATGCCTACAGAGCTCAGATTTTTCTCCGCGTGATACATATTTCATAGGTTTTTTTTTGAAGCACATATTTCATAGGACTACTGGAACCAAATATAAAGAATTCAATTAATATATCTTTAATTTTATATAAATAAATGCTCAATTGTATCTCACTATTTTACCTTTTCTATTTTTTAAACTCTGCTTTAATTATGTATTACAAGATAATAGAACACAATTGTTTGTTTGTTTTTATTTAAACTCTAGAATAAAAAATATGAAATTGATTGTTTTTATTTAAGTGATATTCAATTAATATAAAATTTAATAGTGATCTTTTTTTTTTTGGCTACATAGGAATGATTAATAGTGATTTTTAACCGTCATTAATGCATGCAATTATTAAAAATTCTCACTAAACTATATGTCGATCGATTGTCAGATGTCCATATTTAATCTATCAATTTTTATAGTGTTATTAAAGAGTATAGCTTGTTAAATTATTAGACAATGATTCGTGTACACCTAAACAGTACAAACACCTCTAGACACCCTTTTTTTCCCGCTCTATCTCTTACTTCCAATCATATCACATCATATATCACACTTATCACTTATCTCTCATCTCTTCATATCTCTCAGGTAGTCTATACCCTTTAGATGTCTACCGATTTTTATTCTAAATTATTAGTATATCAAAAACTATACCAACTGTGATTGGTTTACGTGTGGATTCCTAAGCAATATTTAGCTCCACCACCATTAACCATTTTTGGCACTTGTTAACAAGTCCTAGTCAAATATGATGAGTTAACACAATTTTTGAAACATACTCTCAAACTGATTATTGGTCTATTTTCAAAAAAATCAACGTATTTTTCTCTATTATTAAAAAGTGTGTTAAATTTGAAAAAATAAATCAATAACATGAAGTGGATTAGAGCATCTACAATAAAAGTACCTTAAGAACATCTTATTACTAAGTAATCATACTTTATTTTTTAATCATTGGAACAAGTCACAACTATGGCGGAGAACTGCTTAGAGTAATTTATAATTAAAAAGAAATTGTTTCTCTATCCCTCATTAATAGTCTTTTCTTTCTTTTTTTTAATTTAGATAAAATGCTTGTAAATTGTTTAAATATTATGTAACACTTTAAACTCACATAAATATTATTAAGCAACATCCTATGAGAAAGATGTTTTTATATGAGAAAGTAAGAATAAATCATGACCGTTAGATCTAATTATGAATGGTCAAGATTAAGTAGTAAGTCATGTGACTTTTTAAAAAGTCACATGACATTTTTAAGTAGTCATGTGACTATTAAATTGTTTTAATTTTGACCATTCATAATTTAATCTAACGATCGTGATTTATTCTCATATAAAAACATCTTTCTCATATGATACATTCCCATTAAGCAACTTATATAATCAATCATCATTGTAGGCCACAAAACGGAGAAAATATAGATAGAGGAAGTTTAGTCGAAAAATTAGAATTTTCCCACCAATGCAAAAATTCATGGTCTTTAGTACTACTCCCTCCCCTAAAGTCAAGACTCAAGAAGCAAAATTAATGGACCCAACTTCTACGTCCTACCTACTCACTTTCACTTCCTAGGCAGCTAGGCTTGAAGAATGAAAAGCATAAATAAATCAAAACAGAGCAACAGAACAGAGCAACCCTGTTTTAGTTTCCACAACTTCGCCATGGCGGAGAAGGAGCAAGCTACACCCCTAGCCCCATCGATAATCAACGGGAACGAGGAAGACACCACTCTGCAACACCACCAGAAACCCGATCGGAGAAAATTCATCAAACGGTGTGCTTGCCCATTAGTTTTTCTCCTGCTTCTAGCAATAACAATCATAGTTCTAATCTTCACCGTGTTTCGCATAAAGGACCCTGTGATCAGAATGAACAGCGTCCAAATTACGAATCTCCAACTCGTCAACATCTTGACGCCAAAACCCGGTGTGAACATGTCCTTGGTTGCAGATGTTTCAGTGAAGAATCCAAACGCAGCGTCGTTCAAGTACAGCAACACCACCACGTCTCTGTTCTACCGCGGCATCATGGTGGGGGAGGCGAGAGGGCCGCCGGGGAGGGCCAAGGCTCGCGGCACGATCAGGATGAATCTGACGGTGGATGTGATCACGGATCGGATCATGTCGAGTTCAGATTTGAGGAAGGATTTGGGTTCTGGGGTGTTGACTATGAGCAGCTTCTCCAAGGTCCCGGGGCAGGTGAAGATATTGAACTTGTTTAAGAAACATGTTGTTGTGAAGATGAACTGCTCGACCACTTTCAATATTTCTACCAGGGATATTCAAGAACAGAGTTGTAAGAGGAAGGTCAAAGTTTAGTAGTGTTAGTTTCCTTTAATATATTTGTAAAATTATTGTACTAAACTTAAGGAGATTTTCCTTTATTTGTCTGTTTTTCAGTTTTGAAATATGGGTTCATTGTTTATATTTTATTTGGTTAATGAGAAATTAGAAGCATAGGCGTATGAGCATTTAGTGGTAGATAATAAGTTTAATCTCGTAAGAGAAAAGTATAACTTTTACTTCAGGGGAAGTTTGGGAGGAATTACCACAGTTTTTAAAACGATATTAATGTTACTCTCATGTGAAATGAGTAGACCCATCAAATAAAAAAACTATTTTCATTCTTCTAATTATAAATTCAATAATGATATCGTTAATTTATGAGATTACCAAACTTGGGACACATAGAAAAAGGTTAAATGACTTGTTGCTCCTCGTGAGGTGCCTCCTTCTCGTATGCAACGATCAGCTGGGCACCAAAGGTGAGTAGTTGTAAGGCCCTTTGAAGCTCAAGTCAGCAAGGCCGAAGGAGAAATAAAGATTAGAGTTAGAATATAGTGAGTGTCACATATGGTTTATATATACACAGGGTTGTAACAAACCTGGATAGAATTAAAGTATAGATATGATATTATCATATAACAAATACCGGTAATTAGTGATATTACGTTAATTTGTAATCCTTATTTCAAATTGCGTAGGACCTCGTCAATATTGGGTCAATGCACTGGACTTATATCATTTTATTATGTAGCAGCTCCCCCGGTCTGAGTACTTGAGGCATTAGGATGCTTGGAATATCAAGATTCGAGATAGTTATCTGATTTGAAGCAATGTGATTATTAACCTACCTCTTTCAGTATACTCGTGATTCTAGGTCAGCTTATAAGGATTGATGTAACTGATTAGGGTTTACCGTGAGCCTTTATCTCATGTGCGAATGCATTGTCCGAGGTCCTTTGGAATGAGAAGAGTCGCGTCTTGTCACAAAGTGGTCGTTGATTGAAGGGAATGATTGAGTGTGCTTCTTCAACCGTTGGCGATTTCGGCGAAATTTCTAAAAGGCGTTGTAATGATAAATTGCGGGTTACAAAATGCCGCCTTTTGTCCTCCCTTAGAAAGTGAAAGATTGTCTTTTCCATTTTTATTGTCTTTAGATTTAGAGAAAATGTATCATTTCTCATTCTCTTATTCTCGTCATATTTGCAAAGTGTCTCATTTTGGAATTGTTCGTTTAATCACTGCTTCCCAGACACACACAGGCAATTCATTCCTAAAGATCTTCAGCCCTTTCTTATTTTGATAAGTTTTTAAACTCTTATGTTATTCTTCCTTTTTATGTACATGTTTGCTTGTTTAGGTTATGTGATTTCTGGCGTTCCAACCTTAATACCAACTAGTAAAACTCAAACAGAAAGACTAATTAGTATAAATCTCTCATACTAGCTAATACTTAACATTATATTTACGACCAATTTAATTTTTTTTTAACAAATATTCCACAATCCTGAAATTAAGGCGGAAAATCTTAATCCCGTTTTATTTTACAAATCCTAATTAAAACACTTCATTGTTCTGAATTACATTTTAGCTTTCGGACTAAAGATAATTGGATTCTATACCCACACAACTCAGTCAGACACACACAGACAGGAAAGAAATCATGGTAGAGAAAAAGGAATTAGGAGTTGGTTTGTGTGGGGAGATGCGAATTTTAAGTTAGTGACCATTAATATTTTCTCTTAACTTGAATTGTTTATACTATGTTCTTATTGTCTTTCTTTTCTCAAGTTTTACCATTTTTCCAAAGAAATAAATATAATATTAAAAATTACACCATTTAGCAGGAGCGTAGTAAAGGAGCTGGCAGGATCATAAAAAAAATATCTTTTATTATTATGAGTTACTTATGAAATATTTTATATGTAGAAAATTATATATATAATGAAAATTACCCATAATATATAGATTTTTAACCTTTAACAAGCGAGAAAATTAAATTTTTAACCTTTAATATATAAAATTTTAACATTAAATTTTAGGAGTGTTGCCCATCATGGTAAGTTGGTTCTTTTTGCATGAAATCGCAGTCTAGAAGAAAAAAGGCATCTAATTGCATGAATCAATTTCGGCAAGTTTTATCAGTTTACCACTAATTACATAAAGTTTGATAATAGGAGAGAATTGTGCCAACCAAGATTCCAATTCTTGATCGGACCGACCAGTTTGATTCGGTTCAAACAACATTAATGTGTGTGGGGTTGCAGAGCCAAAGCAAACCCATTGAAGACTCTTTTCCTTAGCTTTTTGGCTCCTCTCGTTATACCCATGAATGCATTGTAAGACATAGCCATGTTATTCCACGAGAACCTCCTAATTAAAATTAGTAAAATAGTTAATAATTAAATTTATTAAAAAATCAATTAACATGAGGAACATATAGAGCAACATCTTCTTCCTCATTATCTTCAGCATCATTTTCAACATCATCTTCATCAATATCTTCAAAATCAACTTCATCCATCATCCTCATCATCTTATTCCTCATCATCTTCAACATTTTATTCATCACCATCTTCATCCTCAACTACAACAACAAAATTCATACAAACCTAGAAAATCATAAGGAGTTGAAGAACAGATCGAGCCAGATTCAAGATTTTACACTACCCAACCCATAAACCCAGATCGAACCTAAGAACCTAAATCGACAACAGAAAATCCAGGACCTAAATCCAAATCCAAAACGACGGGACGACTCGAGACAACGACTTGGAGTAGCGCGTGACGCGGTGCCATGAAGGGCGTGGCGGCACGATCATCATCTTCTTCCTCAAGGTATTCTCTCAAAAATCCCAGAACAAAGCTTAGGCCTTTCTCTTCACTTACCCATGAAGACCAAAAAAAGTATTCTGATCTCTCTCGAACTCTTCCTTTTCTCTCCGATCTAGGTTGTGATTTTCGGGTTTTGGATTTAGGTTGAGATTTTAGAGTTTGGGGTTTTCGCAAGTTTCTCTCATCCATTACACCGATTGTTGTTTTCCCTCTCCATATTCTTCTTGTTGTGTCGAAATCTGGTTGAATTTAGGCATGTTTTTCAGTGAAACAGATCTGAATACAGGAATGAGAGAGGGTAGGAGACATGGAGTATGTTCTGGTGGGTTAATAAAATACCATCTAATTTTATTGAAAGTTGCTTACATAGCAAGATAATAAGATGATATATTTTTCTACATCATCTTAAATAACATCTCATCATCATCTTCACCATAGTAGATTAGCCTTCTCCATCCGCATTTTCTCTTGTTGCATCCTCATCGATCTCTCCCTCACCTTTGAAATCACTCAAAAGTAAAAGTAGGAGACCAAAAGTGCATTTAAGTCATTTTTATTGTGTGCTTGGATATCAGTCTAGTTAACGTGAAATCACTTTCATTCCAATTTATAAAAGGACTTCGACTCTATTATGGGAAATAACCCGATTGACTAACCGAGGGACTTATGACGACTCACCACGCATTACGTCCCAGTCACCCCCCAGGTCCCACATCTTCACACGACCATGATCCTCCATCTTCCATAGCAGCATGAAGGAACATCCTGCGTTTGTCCAACTTGTATTTCTCTGCAATAACTGTCCTCCACGTATTGCATGTTTCTCTCCACCTTCCACCCCATATCTCCATGCCCATTTCAGTAAAAGGGCTTTGTTTTTCCACCCTATGTGTCCAAAACCGAGCCCTCCACACTTTTTGGCCTTGCAAATTAGCTCCCATGGAACCCATGTAATTGTCTTCCCCCTTTCCTCTCTTCCCCACAAGAAAACCCATGTGACAAAGTAACTCTAATTGCCCTTCATCGCTCTCGCAAAACAAGAGGGTATCGTCTAAATCTAAATTTAATTCCAAGAAAGATTCTACAACCAACATGTGTTTAGTATAAAATAAAATATTTGAATTAGCAAAATAATATATTTCTTGATATGTATTCAAAATAAATTCCTGAAACCAATAATAATAATTTGAACAAGTAGAATCCTTTCATATTTTAGAACTATCAATTTTTTAAAATAAAACATAATTTTTGGAGCATAAATTTCTTTGAAATAAATGGGTGGTAATTAATTAACTAAGAGAGAATTCTTACAATTGAGATGAAACAATGATAAACTTTTTCTTTGATTCATTAATAATTATATGAGAAATCCAATTACTACATTTAAATACTTTAAATATCTATTATATAAATTCAAAATTCTGCCAAAAAATAGAACTTCCGTTACTAATTTTTGAACGAAATGTTGTATTGATCAACCTAAAAGGTATCACATTTATGACACATTAAATGTTGGTAATAATATTGATAATAAATAATTAATGAAAAAATTATAAAATTATAAATATTTTAAGTAGTCCATAAAATTATTTTTTTAACACGTTACCGAACAATATTGTTAAATTACATATAACTATATAAGTGCAAAAAATATTTTCAATTTTTTTATTTTGGTTTTTAGAATAAATATTTTTTTTAAAATTCCAATTTAATAATTTTATATTTTTATGTGGTGATGCAAGAGTATTGAGAATTGATTTGTAATGATGTGATTAAATCTTAGATTATGAGATGTAAGTCCTTTGAGGATGGAGAAACTAAAATATTTTTAACCTCACAACCCAGTCTAACCCTTTTTTGTTATAGAAAAGAGAACTTTTATTGAAAAAGTAGAAGGGGAAAGTACATAATTTGGCAAAAATAAAACTCTCAGCACCAAACAGAGAGCACCTTACAAGTAAAGTTCCTTTACTTAACAACTCACAATACAACCCATCAGAAGCATACCCAGTAGAGGATAAGGAAAAACCACATTATATACATATTGTTCTTAAAAAAATGCAAAAACTAGCTAGAGCATTAAATGTTTCTCTGTGTAAGAGGGATGGGTTGAATGATCAATGATTCAATGAGACTCTTAATTTCATGATCTTGAATGCTGTATCCATCTCCAAACTGGTATAAGAACAATCCCAGACGTGCATGGTTTACAACAGTACTTATGAAACACTCAGAGAAAGAAGAATTATGAATCGCTTCATTCATCTTCTTCCATATTTTCTTCATCATGGATTTTATATGCTCATGAGCTTCTGCCTCAGAAGCTCCACTTTCATTCATGTAACACTCAATCGATTTAGGAATATCACCCATCTCATTTTCACGCTAAAAATGAAAGTGAAAAACAAGTAGTGAGGAAAAATTGAAGAGTTTTGCGATGAGAAAAGAACGACATTGGTATAGCATACCTTAGATGATCCAAGATCATTAGCAAGGCGCATGAGCATTGATGAAAGTTGAATTATATCCAGGTATATTTCCAAATTATACAACTCTTCCTTTTTGATTGAATGTGGAATCAAGAAGTAAGAATTGATAAGTAAAACAGGTCCACCAATGGTAATCCAAGAAATATCCAAGTATTCTTCAAGGCTTGGCTTATATCCACCATGGTACCACTCTGCTTCAATTAATTTTGATTTACACATATCTGTCCACTGATAAAATAGGTTTACAATTCTCTTAATTAATTAATTGTACAAATTTATACCAAAAATAGATAATTAAGCGGGAAGGGATAATAAAACAGATAACTACGTACCACTTTCACTAGATATGGGGTGATATTGTACCCATTCTTCTTTTGGTTTTCTGAAGCAATTTCATTCACAAAGTCATAGAGTTCATGAAAGTATATTTTCATGTAGTCTGGGAGACTGTCCATGGCATTTAGATCCCATCTAGAAGTACAAGAATAATAATAATATTTATTATTGGTGGTGCAAAACTTGTAAAATAAATTATTTAAAGAAAATCATTATTATATACAGCGCTAACCTGTCAATTCCTTCTGTGAAAAGCTTCAATTCTTCCAAGTTACCATACACATCATAAACATCATCAACTACGGTAATTAGGGAATTAACCTTTGTCATATTTTTTCTGAAATAGTCATGATCTGGCCTAGAAATCATTCCAACAGCACAAACGTAGGCCTCAACCAACCTATCTCTAGCAAAACTCAACTTTTCTTCAAAATCCACTTCTTTCCACCATCTTGTGAAAAGGGAAAAAAGTAATGAGCTTTAGTATAAGGCAGCAACATCTCTAATGACAATTGCTAAGAAGTGAGCTTTTAACACTATTCACGTGGACTCTATGTGTCATGTATATGATCTAAGCAGTTCTTACGAATTGATGCAGATTTTGCTCCAGTGGTGAGTTCTTACTTCCAGTTCTTAGCATTATTCATCTGGTCCCACACCGCCTTATATTGATGCACATTTTGTTGAATGAGAGAGAAAAAATTGTTTTTTAATGTAAGAAGTGAGTTCTTATTTAAGAAGATCTTGCTTTTACTTCTTCACAAGAAGTGTCACCTCACTTTACTCCAATGGTAGTTCTTACAAGAACTCAGTTCTTAGCCTAAAAACTACCTCTAAGAACTACCATCTGAAATACTTTTATCCTTCAATTAAAAGTTTTCAAGAAACGTGTGCCATCAAAACAGATGGAGTAGCAATTGACAAATTAATTTTTTTAATTCCACATACTTTTCGATCCTGTAAACCTTAATTTTGGTCCCTGAAGATGTTCACTCATGACTGTTTGGTCCTTGTACTATTTCGACCCACTACATTGGTCCCTGAAGTTGTCGACTTTGGTCATTTTTTACATTTTCCATTGGTACCTGTCGCAACCGGGGTCGCGGCGGGACGGCGAAAAAAAGAATAAGTCAAACAGACAGAGTCGCCACTAATGTTTATTTGAGGGAAACACTAGAGAAAACCTAAAATTGATAAATAGCCTACGAAACCTAAAATCTAGGTTCGGGAGTCTATTACGCGTAGGGAAGGTATTAGCACCCCACATCGCCCGTCTAAACGGTACCTAAAATTGTTTGTGTAATTTCCTTAGCTTTCTATGTTATTAATTTTACCCTTATTTATTTTTTACCTTTTTATTATTTAATTCCTAACTATTCTTGAAAAAGGAAAGAAAACAAAATATTTTTATTTTTTATTTACAGCCTAATAGGTGTGAACCTAGTCCTACATACTTCCCTAAAATGGAAGATCAAGGCTTACGCAGTTCTTGATTTTAATAATTTTTAGTTTCTTTTTAGTCTTTTTTATGAAAATGAGCAAAACGGCACGAGGAACGACATCCCACAAGTGAACAGTCGCTATGTAGCATCACGTTTGCAATTATTTAGTTTTTATATGGCAAGCAAAAAGGAAGTGAAAACAAAGCGGTGAACCGAAAATGAAAACAAAAGTTATTTTTGACAGCATGCCTTTTGTGAGGTAAGGTTCAATTTTATAATCAAGGTGCTGTTTTTATTAATCAAGGAACCATTTTTATCATCAAGGATCACTTTTACTATCAAGAAACACCCTTTTTTTTCCAAGAAACAGTTTTTCATTATCAAAGGGAAAAGATCAAGATTTAATTGCAAGATGGAAGTAAGCCGAAAATGGAAGTTATCATGGACAGCATCTTTTTTTCTCCTTTTTTTCATGAGGCAAGATTTTAATTTTTTATGATCTAGAAGCTATTTTATTTGCAAGAGAACTGTTTTTATCATCATGAAGCTAAACTATTTGCCGGTTCAAAGAATTTGCCAAAGACCCATTTTTTATCAACATGGACCAACCTTTATCATCAAGATTCCATTTTAACATGACGCTAACATGATTCAGTTTTTAGAGAGCAAATTAAAGAGCCATTTTTCATCACCAAGAAGCATTTTTACCATCGAGAACCAACCTTTCATTCAGCCGTGATTCTCATAACCAAGAAGCAATTTTTATTATTCAGAAACAAAAAAAAGATCAAGATTCAATTTTTCTTATCAAGAAACAAACTTTATCCTAAAAATGTCATTTTTATCATCAAAACAGAGCCGAGACTCACTTTCTGCAATCAAGAATCAAACTTTATCATGAAGCTAAAGTCATTGATTTAGTTTTCTTTAATGTCAGAGTTCATTTTTGTCATTAATAACCAAACTTTACCAAGCTATAATCAAGATTCAGATTTTATCATGCTAATGAAGAGAAAGGAGTTTTTGTTACTACAACAAACATGAAGAGGACTGAAATCACAGAGCATGAAACAAATACATCATAAAGAGTCCAGTTTACAAAACAATGTTCAGACAGCAATAAAAAAACAAAATGAACAAGGTTCTGGAATAAGCAAGAAAAACTTAAAAGAAAGAGGGGGAAACAGAGGAACCAACCCAGAGACGAAAAATGAAACAGGGAGACGTGACAGAAACGGGTGGTGAGGCAGAGGTTTGCGAGGCAGCGCTAGAGCGTGTTGGTTCTGAACGGCGAGAAATGGACGACGGCGGCGCTGTGGTGGCGAGTGCGTCAGAGGTGCGGCCGTCCGAGGTGAAAGGAGAGGCGCAGTGGCGGAACTCCCACGAGAAGAAGAAGCAGTGGCAGCGGCGAGAGAAGGAAGGAGGAGAAATGGAGAGGGACGGCGGCGTTGGATGAAAGGGGCTAGGGTTTTCGGTGTATGGAGGGAGAGAAGAGGTCACGGCTCTGCTGAAATGAAATGAGGGGAGGAGCGTATGAGAGAGAGGGAGTTAGGGTTGGGAGTTGATGGTCAGTGAATAGTTGATCCCGGGTTTCGAGGTGAGGGAGTTTAAATAGCAGTAAAATTAGGGTTTTTTGGTGTGAGAAATGACAGGATTGCCCCTAGATCCTAGGGTTTCTGCTAAGTCTGTTTTTTTGTCTTCCTTCTCTCTTGGCCACGGGCCCATGGCCCACTTTCTTCCTTCCTTTCCCCTTTTTGGCTTCTGCTCCTTTTTGTTGTTGTTGGCCGTTTGGGCCATTTTCCTTCTTTCTTCTGTTTTGTTTCTTTTTTCTTTTGCAGGGCTTCTTTCTTCTTCCTTTTTTTTCCTTTTGTTTTCTTTTCCTTTTTCTCTCCTTTTTTTGTTTTTTTTTTAAATTGGGCTCGGACAAAAATAGGTGTCAACAGTACCTGAGACGTAAAACGCCATGTGTCACGTTCTTTCACACGTGGATTTTAAATTTATTCCCAGAAGTGAAGTGAGTTGGATTATATTTTATTAAAAAAATATTTTAATTATAAAAACCTAAAAAAAAAAACCATCTGCACCACCACTCAAAAAAATCATCTTCAGAATGCCTCATCTTCAACCTCCGGCCTCCCACCTCCATCTTCACATCAAAGTATCTTCAACCTCCAACTCTCCACCCCCACGCGACCACCACTCCTAGCACCACCTCCACACTCTTCTTTTTCTTCTTCCCTCTAACCTCCGCACCACACCCAAATTGTCTCTCCCAAAAACTCAAATCACCCCTTCCCTGATAAGCCCATCTTCAACCTCCAAATCTCTCTTGTCGAGCCATGCGCAACCATCACTTCCTGATAAGCCGTCATCGCGTTGTCGTGCGAGTCAACTCCACCGGTCTGAACCATGTTTGTCGCCTCTGTTCTGATCTCGACCCTTTGTGGTCTCTTCGTCATCAATCTCTACCTCAATCCCATGATCTCTCTCAATCCCACTGGTAGCGACGCTGATGAATCCGAAATGAAGTCGTAGCAAGGAAACGCCTCCATTGCGGGGGAAGCTCTAGTTGCGCCACGCGAGGCTCAAAAACCCGCTCAAGCTCCACGCGGTCCACCTCTTTCCCTTTATCCTCTTCTCATTCCTCCTTCATCCTCAAACCCAGAAACATGAAGCTCCTTCATTATTTCCATGAACATCACACAACCATCTTGAAACTCTCTTCTCACAAAAAAATCTCAAGCCCAATCAACCAACATCAACAAACAACAAAAATTTGGGTATTTCTTATTTCTTTCCACATTACTTTCATCATCAAGCTCATTTCTTTCTTTTGCCGATTCACGTTTTTGCTTCACTTGGGTTTGCGATTGCACCTTCTGGGTTCTTGATTTCTTCATTTGGATTCCCAATTTCTGCATTTTCTGGTTCGCGATTTCATCTGTCGTGTTCGCAATTCCCAATTTCTTCATCTAGGATTTGTGATTGTGTCTTATGAGTTCATTATTGCATCATTTTCTGAGGTTTTGAGGGTTTGGGTTTTGGGTATAGGTTGGGTTTCTAGGTTTGATTTTTTTTCCAGAGCAAGATTTGGGTATGTGTTCTGAGAGAGATTAGGTTTTGGGTTCAGAGGTGAGGTTTCAAGGGTTTGGGTTCTGGGTGAGATTTCTAAGGTTTTGGTGGTTACAAGAAGAGGTTACTGAAAGAAGATGAATAATTTAGGACTAGGTTTGGGTTCAACAAGGGCATTGAAATCCTGTGCCTGAGATAGAATCATGGCAATCTCAAAAAGGTCATGTTTGGGTGTGGAGGAAGTGATTTTATTGGTGCAGAATTGAAGAAGATGAACCAAAAAATGAAAAGTTTGTGTTGGGGTTGCTGAAGATGATGAAGATCAAAGATGATGATGAAGATTGAAGATGATGATAGTATGAAGAAGATGATAAATGCAGAAATGTTTAATTTTTTTTTTAAGGTTGAAATGTTGAAGGGACTTATTTGACCGATTACATGAAGTTAAAATATGACTGTTGGAGCAGACGTGGCAAGCTTGCATGACATTTCTCTCTCTTATTTGACACTTTCTGTCTTAGGGACCAATGGAAAAAGTAAAAAAGGACTAAAATGACCGACGTCGACAACTTCAGGGACCAACGTGGTGGGTTGAAATAACACAAAGACCAAACAGTCATAAGTAAACATCTTCAGGGATCAAAATGGCTATTTACTCCTTTTCGATCTTCATTTCACACAAGAGGAGCTATTTAACTAATTTTTATATGCTTAATTTTATTTATATTTTTAGTCTTTCTATAAGTTTTAATTTAGAGTATAATAGAAATTTGATTATAGAGTTTCTATTTAAATTTTTAAATGAAGAATTTAACGATGATAATCCTTATCTTCAAAAGTACATTATTATTAAAGTGATATGTTTGAAACATTTAAAATAACTAAGTTTCAGAAAATTTTAAAATGTTTCATAAAACTGTTTCCACGCTTTCAATAAAACGTTAAAATAATCTCTTGAAGAAAAATGTGTGAGACGTGTTGTAATTTATTGAACTAAATCAAAGAAACATCAAGGTTCAGAAGCAGAATCACCCCCTCAAGAGTCTCTTTCACCCAAACATAGAAACCGACTGAAAATGATAACTTGGCTAGATAGCTAACAAAATATAAAATCAAGCTTAAGTAAAATATGTTTTTTTCTGTTGCACTTCAGAACGAGGAGATTAAAAATGGGTGATAGCTAGCAACCCTTGATATATCACATCCATGTTTTTATTAGAGGGTATATGACAATTTCAAAAGTAAGGTTGGAAATAAATTAAATTTTACTTAACGTTTTAAAATAAGTTAATATAATAAATACAAAAATGTTAAAATTTTAATTTTTTTTAAAAATAATCTAATTAATAGAAAATTAATATAGTTAATGAACTTCTTAAATATTTATTAGTTGAATAATTTACATATTAAAAATAATTAAGATGATCAGTAATATGTTTTTATTGATAATAACTATTTAAAAAGATAATTAGTATTGATTTGATTTCGATATAATATGAGAACTCAATATAAGTTCATAGTATGAGAAACACACTCAAAGTGTGGGTGAGAAAGAAATATGATATGACTTTATAAATATTTTAGGATTATGACTCGAGGTGGATTTTAATCAAGAAACTATTAAGTAAAGCGCTTTAACAACATATATAATCAACATGTTACCTTGATGAATCCTTGAGTTCTTCTATATAGATGGATTGAGCAATGTTGAATTCCAGTTTGGCTAATTGAAGTAAATCCGGAATCATGTTTGGGTTTCTTTCGTAAACATTAATGAACCACTGAGCCTCCCATCTAGGACTCCTCCAATGTAATGGTAGCTCCAAAGCATGACTTATTCGAAGTGATGTATAGTTACCTTTGCTCTCCTTTAAATATTCTTTCATAAATTGTGAGGTAAAATCTTTTGCTTCATCCAATATAGGTTCATCTTCAAATGAATGAAATGAGGCTTCATATAATGATAACATTCCCTCCACATCAACATACTCACCTTTCTCAAAATTACCCTTCTCATTTTTAAAGCGAATGAAAACATCTGTAATAGCAACAACAATCACACTAATATATCAACAACTTTAATACATTCACACACCATCTTTTCAATATTAATTGCGTCAAAAAATATTCCTATCTTTCTCTTCTTTTCTCATTACATAATATATCATATTTCTTTATCTCTTATTCCTATCTCTCTCTATTAGGTGTTGGTGTACTGAGTGTGAGCAAACAATTTTTCTCACTTAAAAACATTATGATTTAAGAAAAATATTACGTTCACACTCAAAATCAAACCACAAGTAGAGAGAGATAAAGAGAAAATAGAGAAGTGTGAGATATGACGGGTGGTGTGATAAAAAAATAGGAAGAAAGTGAGGTGTGAACAAATTAAAATTATTAACTATTTTAAATTTATATATTAAAATCTAGTAAAAACCTGAAGATATAATATAGCCATGTTGCCTTAAGAGTCTGAACTTGAGTGCCATGGCATATAAGTTCTTCTCCTCATTTGAGATGTCTGTTTTGTAAATATTGTCCAAGATATTTCTTATTTCATTGTTAAAATGATAATCCACTCCAAGCCTTTGCAATACATCAATAAACTCAAATTGATGGAGCTCATTTTCCACTTTGCAAAGCAATAACCTCACATCTTCCCTTAGCACTCTTACTTGCTCTTTGGAATAGTCTTCCTACAATAATTTACCAAGTAGATATTAGCGCCTGAACATCACGGAACTTGTAATTGTATGGAGGTTTCAGAAGTTGGCAAACATGAAAAAGGGAGGGGGGAATACCTTATATTCAATAGTTAATGATTGGATGTAATCATAAGTCCATATTGAAGGTTGAAAAAATGTAGGTCGAGGAGTAATTGTCTGACTACTATTGTAAACTTTACATGTTGCCTTGTGTTGAGTTGGACAATGGACCTTGGGCTTGAAGCTCCTCATTGCTAGATATGAAGACTTTTTTTGGTGAGGAAAAGACATTTTAGTAAAGGTAAATGAGAGGAGTGAAGTAATTTCGAGAGAAGCCATTAGAAAACCAATCTATATATCGGAGAAGTTTTCTTGGCTTTCCGTGGTTTATTCTGTGCTAATATGAAACCCAGATGAAGCTTTATATAGATGACCATGAAAGCACAATTAAGCGCATGTGCATATATATGCAGGTACTATGTTGGGAACTGTTCTTGTTTTTTTGTGCATATCTATTACCTTTTTTTCCTGATCAAGCAGAGAAGCTTTTCCAATTGGTCCCCGCATGCAGGCTAAGCCTAAATTTTTCATTAATTGTTTTACTACAATCACTATGTACGTGGCATAATTGAGAAATGTGGGATTAGTATTGAGGAAGATAAAAACATGAAATGTGAATTTGAGTGATGGAAGAGCTAGTAATGTCAGTATGGCTTGGTCAAAACAAATTGTTATCCCGCTGCGGTAGTATTCAATATTAAGCAATGCATATGCCCATTTCCAATGTTTATATCTCCACTTTTCTAGTCCCTAAAATAGTGTGATTGTGCGATTTTATTCCCTGATTTTCAAAATGGGTGATTTGGGTCTTAACATTTCTAATTTGTGATTATCATTTAGGGGACAGAGACACAAATTAAGAAGAAGTTAGTTAAACTAATAAGTTATCGGTGAAGATGCATCTGCATTGATCGAGAAATTGAGGAAGCTGATCCTGTTTAAGGAATAGATGGTCACAATATTTCAGCAGTGCATGAAATAAAACAAAAAAGTTATTGGGATGAGCTGTTTCCATGTAGTTCACTCACCTAATTTTGTGGAGGAAATGAAACCTTATCTCTTAACTTCAAATATGTCATAACAAGAAACAAAACAAAAAAGTTAACCAAAAATTGAAGGAAAATGCATATGGAAGGGAAGTGTGCCTCAATTCTTACGTAAGAAACTAGAGGAATGGAGGGAATCTCTCACTCTCAGAAGAAGCCATTTCATTATTTAAGGAGGACGTACCATTCTGATTTTTTATGAAGTTGTGAATGCAGTTTGAATTTAAATGGGTAATGCCTGACTTTTGGGTAAAATTTTAGTCTCTTTCTCTTCTTGTCATGATGAGAAAAATCACATTTTGCACACTACTAATTTAGAGCCTGTTTAGTTTGGACTTCTTTCTAAGTTATCCACGTTATGGGGCAATTATATGTGAAGGAGAAAATTCTACTTTAATTGGACATGCTACCCTTTGGAGATGATCATAATCAAATTAAACTGAATTAAACCGTTTAAACCGAACCAAAAATTTGAAATAATTGAAAATCGAAAAAAACCGAAATAACGAAAATTGCTGAATTTCTAATGGATTGGTTCGGTTTTTGGTTCTAGTGCGCAAAACTGAACGAATCCAAACCAAACCAAGATTAATTAACTACATGTAAAATTATTGTGCTAAAATTAATTAACCCTAGTTAATATGGTAACTAGGGTTAATTAATTCACCATGTTGTGGAGGATACCTATAGGATTGGAGAAAAAAGTTGTAGACTATACATGCCATGTTGTCTTGATTTAAAGTTCAAAAAGATATACTTTGCGGATGAGATTTTCTTCTTCTTATTATTATTTTAGAGGTACATAGACAAGAATGGTAAATATGGTAATTTGTTGGAGACTTTTGGTGATTGTATTGACTTTTTTATTCCAAACTCTCATCGTTTAGACTTGTAATGTGATGTTATATGGTTCAAATTATTTTCTATATCTTCATTGGTTTTGATTTTTATAGTATCTTTGAAAAACCAAAATTCAATCCAATCCAAACCAAACCGATAAAAATTGGATCGGATTGGTTCGGATTAAACAAATAACCTATTGGATGATGAAATGACAAAATCAAAATGATTAGATTAAATGAATTTTCCGCTCAAAACTGAATCAATCCAGACTATGAACACCCCTACTACACTTACTACTAGTTATTAGTGCTAAGGTACCATCTTCACTAGTTATATGTGAGTATTGACACAAGTGCAATAAATGTTAATGCTCACATTAGATAAAAAGTGAACATAACTCATCTTATAAATTTGGATGAAATTATGTTCACCTTGCCCTAAAGTGAACAAAACCCTTCATATAAATTAAGATGAAAATATGCTCACCTTACCTTAAAGTGAAAATATGTTTATCTTGCCGGGATACCTCAACACACTAAGTATTTCTTGAGATGGAAGATTAGTTATTATTCAGATAAGATGGGCGTTGTAGATAAATTTAGCCACTAAGGGGGGAAGGTGCACTAGGCTATAGCAGAGAATTTCAAAGATAGAACTGAAATCAATTCAGCAAAATATTTGGAAAATTCAAGAATCTGCAATGGGGAAAACAGATCCAATTCGATCACCAAGACGATAGCACTTGACATTAACTTCATATGGACCAAGCTCAATGTGGTTATCTTCCTCACCAGCAAAGAAACACAGGGTATACAGAGCAATTTCAAATTCAGGGCTCACTCCAACCAAAGTGCTTGATACAGATTTCAGAACACCATTCCATTCAAACTGAATTGTCAGAAGCTGGGTTTCAGAGTCAGGCTGCAAGTTACAATTGGCAAAGAGCATTAAAAATGATGTGGGTTACAGCTTACAACTTCCTAACAAAACTAATAACTGAAAGAGTTATTTGTAATGAAACAAAACTAAAATTATGATTGAAAACTTATAATGAAGCCTCTTGTTTTAGGAAAATTAACTTATTTCCGGTTCGCATGCATGTGTGATACCTTTAAAGAATCGATTTGAATAATATTTAGAGTTAAGGCTATAACTTAGCCTAATAATGACTTTACACAACACTTTATAAGTCAAAAAAACATATAATACTTTCGACCGACTTCAACATAGTCTTTAATAGCTTTAGTCAAACCACTTATACTTTGGTTTGGTCTTTATTTTCCAAGAAATTTGGATCAAAATAAATTCATTGGAATCCTTCGACTCAATTTTTAGACTTTGTAAATTTTTAGGCTAACATAAAAAACCGAATAAATCTTGTTTGAATGATTGCATTTTTACTTTTTTTTTCTTTATACGGAACCTAATCCAAAAACAGGTATAAAAGCTGTAATTATAAACCATCATCAAATATATGGAAATAATATTATATCTTACTCTCAACTTTATGAATAAATCTTTTTCTATCTTTTTTTAAAGAACCCTATAGTTTCCAATAAAAGTATTATGGTCTGTTTGTTTGATATAACTGAAAAATACACAAACAGAATCATCAACACGCTATAATCCATTTAAACTCACTTATTTTTACCGTTAAAAAAAAAAACTCACTTATTTTAAACCAAAACTTTTAGAAATTTTGGTAACCCGGTTGGATATGGATGGACAGGATTAGAGAGAGTGGACGTGAGACGCTGGAGTAGAAGCTTTTACTTAAAAACATTAAAGCAATTGGGATTGCAGGTGGGACTTTCTTTTCATATTTCCAACATTCTCCCTCAAGTCTAACTGGACTTGTCTTGTTGGACTTGCTATGTCTTGGCTTGTACTCAAGCGGGAACCTCAGAGGCCGTTATTGTGAGGCTTGTGCTCTTTCTGTGTGAACCTGAGTCTCAGGGCCCATTTTTTATTTTAGTTTTTTTCTTCTTTAATGAACAGGATCAGGGAGAGTGGACTTGAGATGTTGGAGTAGAAGCTTTTATCCAAAAACCTTAAGGCAATTGAGATTGCAATTCTCCGGCTTACATGCTATTGATTTCACCTCCAATTTAACCATGTGAGACTTTCTTTTCCTATTTCCAACACAAACATGCAGTGATTGATCGAACTTTGTTCGATGAGATTCACTTTTATCTTGAAGAAGTGCGTGCTAACATTCATGAGTGGATAGCCAAAAATTAATGTGCAAGGTCAACTCCATCTCACGCTTTGGTTCGACCGAGTCAGTTTATATCCAAAATTTCCAATGAAGGCTGGCTGGCAAGAGATTCTTCGCTGCAACAATCCGCGTATTCTTTGCAGCACACAGTTTTTTTTTTTTTTTTGTGGTACGCATGAGCAAGCACGATCAACCAAAAATCGAAGCACTTTCATCCCTGCACACACCAACCTCCCCTCAATCCTCACCACCACCATTGTCCCAACACAACATCAAATCAAAGCATAGTAATAATAATAAAATAGTAAAAACAAGAACCAAATCCCACACACAAACAATTTATACTACTTGTTTAACTAGTGTGTGTTTCCCTGCACTTCCAACTTCCAAGCAAGTCCAAAAGTCCATGATCACCACCAAATAAACACACAAGAACAATTTAATGCCATTTCATTTGAGAGCTAAGCTGAGCTGGTCACATCACATAAACATTACTAGTATTAAATGCAGCAACAAATGCCCCCACCCACTCTTTTCACCCTATCACTACTCCTTCCACAAATGGGTTATTCCCCTTCACATCCCTCTTCTTCTCCTCCATGTCCTCCTCTCCTTACCCTTACTCCACCAACCTCGGCTTCGGCTACTCAATTGCCATCGCCCTCGGCTTCCTCTTCCTCCTCTCCACCCTCATCCTCTCCTCCTACCTCTGCTGCCGCGCCCTCCGCCACAACCGCCGCCGCGGCGCCCCCGACGGTGTCGTCCTCCCTCGCATCATCTTCGTCGCCGAGGACGACAACCACGAGGACGGGCCGCGCGTGTCGGGTCTGGACCAGACCGTCATCAATTCGTACCCGATGTTCCAGTACGCGACGGGATGCGGCGACGCCACTGCCACGACGTGCTCGATCTGTCTCTGCGAGTTCAAGGAATCGGAGATGCTGAGGATGATGCCGGAGTGCCGCCACCATTTCCACCTCTGCTGCCTCGACTCATGGCTCAAGCTCAACGGTTCTTGCCCCGTTTGCCGGAACTCCCCCATGCCGACGCCGTTATCCACGCCGCTGCAGGAAGTGGTGCCGCTCTCTCAGTACGCCGCCGATAGGAGGGGAACGAGGTGATTTGTTTTTCTTTTTTTCTTGGGTTGGGGAAACAGTGTGGGGGAATGTGTAAGTAGCGTGAGAAAATTGGTGAGTTTTTTTTTTTCTTTTTAATTTTTTTAATTTTGTTTGAAGATCAAGAAAATTATGATGAGATGGTTGAGGTTGATTTTGAATTATGAAATGGGTGTGCTGTGATTTTAAAAATAAAATTGCTTTTGTATTGTCTGATTCTGGAGAAGGGTTCAAGTCTGTGTGACAGTGCTTTTGTTGGCTGTTACGATGGAGACAAGGGTTTAGCTTGTGTCAATGGTCGCAATTCATGATAATTGGCATTGCAAAAAATAGATTCAGTTGCAGAAATTTCAAAATCTTTGATGTTTTTGGGCTCCAATTACATTTTGCAAGTTTAAACATTCGTGGAGGTGAACACGCGGTTGCAACTGCCACTTCATTACGGAATTACGAATAAATACGGGGTGATGCGGCTGCACTTATGATTGCGATGCCAATACGATAACTCTAAAATCCGTTATGATGCGTCTACAGTTGCATTTGAGAACCGCAATTTGAAACCGGGTGAACTTGTTTTAGTCAATGCTCCAGTTGTCTTTGTGATGGAAAATCTTCTTGGTTTTGTTGTCCTGTGTTTGGTTGATTTGACAATGGATATCTTGAACTCTTGAATTCTTGTCCTCATGTCTTAACTTAAGTTGACCCACAAGCCACAACAGAATAAGTGGAGGATTTCTTTGTCTGTTTCCCTCTTTCCCTTCTCTAGTTTGGAACCACAAATCGGTACGGTTTTGTCTGCATTTTTTAATTTATGGACTCATTTAGTTGTAACAACTTGCATTTGGTACCAGTTCATTCTTAACTCAATCAGCCCTTGTTTTTTGCCCCATGTTCTGATATTATCATCCTTAATTACAGGATATAGATGCAATGTTTATAAAATGTCAATGCATTCTCTTATTTTAAGCCAACCTGGTCAAGTGTTAAATTATAATATTGGCTTGCTTAAGCCGCACACTTCTCTAATTTTTGTAGCATGTAGTGCCAGCTTGTTTTTAAAACAGTGGCATAGACTAGTTCTTTCAATCTTGCACTCACTGAATATTGCAAGACTTGAAGATATGCAAGCTTTGTTGGACCCGTTTTCTGAGAGCCTTATGTACTAAATTTCTCTCTATTCTCAGTTGCATTCCCTAGCTTCCTACAATACTCTATTCCCAGTTGTTCATTGTGGCCCTTATCAGTAGCGCAGCCAGGATTTTGCATTAGGGGGCCAAGATGAAAGAGCATATAAAAAAATGCCCTTATGACTTCATAACTTAACAGAATACCACCTTTCATACTTTCACTGTCAAGGTATAATTATCCCACGGTTTATATTGTTGTTCTGATTTCGTGCTGTATGAGTATCTTCACTTCGAGCTGCATGCATATATATGTTCACTCATACTTGATCTAAGATCTTAACTTCAATGTATTGTCTCTTGAGAGCTTTGTCTCGGATTCCGGAAGATTAGGGAATCACAAATCACAGATTTTGAAAGATGTAGAGGACAAGGTGCTTATTACTTTATCTTTATACTGGGTGCCCTTGCTCTTCTCACTCTGGTTTTGCAATGGCCAAGTTCTTTTCCTTAAGAGCTATGACTCATTCACATCACCACTCCAACTATTTCTCAAGAGCATTATAGTTCTGTGAAATTTATGATTATTGGTAAATATGTGTGTACACACACATATTTATACTTCATATTTTTCTTCAAAATATTTTTTGAGTGTCAAAAGACATGTGTAGGCTTCAGATTTAGAGGAGCCAGACTAATTATGGCCAGATAGGAAGGTGAATGTTTTCCCCTCAAATATCATGGGTGCATTAGAACCTTTAGAAGGGAAAATCCGGTGTCCTAATCACATGTAAGGTACACTTTCTCCTTTTCCCCAGGTTTTTTCTCGTCTTCTTCCACCATGAAAGGCTCCAAACTTGAGAGAACCTCCTTCTTCCATTGATGTAAGAAAAAAAAGAGCATGAGATTTAGAGCCAATTTGAATTAACTTATGTTTTCAAACATGTTTACTGCATAAACATGCATGGTTCATGCA
This sequence comes from Acmispon strigosus, assembly GCA_030819835.1. Lineage (NCBI taxonomy): Eukaryota > Viridiplantae > Streptophyta > Magnoliopsida > Fabales > Fabaceae > Acmispon > Acmispon strigosus. Next base: position 54,969,720 of record JAUAMA010000004.1, on the reverse strand, counting down.
AGGTTTTCCTCTATTGAACTTGCCCTAAGGGACACGTCCTCCGGTTCTTTCACACTCATCTCGCGACTTATATTAGGTTTTCCTCTATTGAATTTGCCTCAAGGGACGTGCCCTCTGGTGCTTTCACACTCATATCCCGACAAAGTGCTATGGTTTTCCTCTATTGAACTTTTCCAAAGGGATCTGTCCTACGATATTTCCACACTCATATAGCGGCTTGTATTAGGTTTTCCTCTATTGAACTTATTCCAAGAGATGTTCCCTCCAATGCTTTCACACTCATATCACGATTTGTATTAGGTTTTCCTCTATTAAACTTGCTCCAAGGGACGTGCCCTCCGATCCTGTCACACAACGTGCTATGGTTTTCCTCTATTGAACTTTCCCCAATGGACATGGCCTCCGGTCATTTTACACTCATATCGCAACAACGTTCTATGGTTTCCTTTATTGAACTTTCCCCAAGAGATATGCCCCCTAGTGCTTTCACACTCATATCGCGACAATGTGCTATGGTTTCCTTTATTGAACTTTCCCCAAGAGATGTGCCTCCTAGTGCTTTCACACTCATATCGCGACAACGTGTGATGGTTTTCCTCTATTTAACTTTCCTAAGGGACGTGCCCTCCGGTGCTTTCACACTCATATCGCAACTTGTATTAGGTTTTCCTCTATTGAACTTGCCCCAAGAAACATGCCCTCTGGTGCCTTCACCTCTATATGGTAAACCTTTACTCAACTCTCTTCTTCTCTCTTGCATCATCTATCCTCGTCTACATCATCGATCTTCAATTATTTACTACAATGACATAGGATACGTACCACCCATAAACAAATGATGCAGATTTTACTCTAAAGACTATTTCTTACTTTTCCGTTACCTGGGTCCCAAAATAACCCAATAATTAAATATTTTATTTCCAAATTTTTTAAAATTTAAATATTAATTCAACATAATTTAATTAATAATTTCCTAAACGTAATATAATTAATTAATATAGATTAAAAACAAACGAAAATGGGCCAAATACTGGCAAAACTACGGCAAAAAGTGACCCGCTGACCAGGTCAAACGAGAGCCAAGGGTAAAGGGTTAAATTTCTTCCGGTGAACACATGGTTCCAACCCAGTTCTGAATGCAGAACACATAGAATAGAATAGAATAGATAGCACATGTTCAATGCACACACATGGAGTGAATAACGAAAATCATTGGTTATGAAATGAAAAGAGAGGCACAATCAGTATATCAAACAGAACAACAACTCAAATGAAGTTACTGAGTAGATTAAGGGTCCCCTAGTAGATTAATTAAACCTAACTCAGCTCTTAAAACTTAAACTTCTTTAATGTTTATTATAATATTCAAGTCTCCATAGGGAAACCCTATTTAAAAAGGCAAGTTCTCATCATTAAATTAAAGATATAATCTTCCATCAGAATTATTTTCATCCTTTCCATGTTAGTTTTTGACTTTTTTCCCCATCTTTCAGCTTCACATTTAAAAAAATATTGTAAGAAACTCGATCTAAGTTTTTTCCTTTTATATGCCGTTCTACTCCATAGTTGAAAACACACCATAGATTTCAATTTTATTCCCCTGTTCACTAGCTCATACTTGCCTCTATTTGGAACAAGATATAGATATGGCACGGTTTTGTTTTCCGTTTTTATCCGCTCACGCAATTGTCCTCGTTAGTAGACAGCTTATATATGTATATCGACCCGGCACAGTGTTATTCTAGTTTAAGCAGAGGTTTCAGGTTTTGCCCCTGTTTCTTGATTTATATATTTATTCAGTTTCAAAAAAAAAAAAAACCTGATAGGAAGAATTTTATCGTCTATAGTGGTCTTAAGCAGGATTAAACTTGTGGTTTAAAAAAATTAAGAGAGCTTATATCTAGTACCAATTCATCCTCGGCACATGCATGATCTCTTCTGCCCTTGGTTCTGGTCCCATATTCTGATTCTTTTATCCTTAATTACAGGTATTAGATGCAATACCCTCCTATTCAGCATGTGAACTTGGCACTTCTATAAGCACCGTAACACGTGCTCATGAAATTTTCACCAAGTTTTATGCAAAACCTACTCAATGGTCAAACTATATTATATTCTTGCTTCAGCTACTTCATATACTTTTCGCATTGAGAATAACATTTTATAATCTGTTCAATGCATGTGGCACCAGATATTTCTTAAAGCAGTGGCATTCATGACTAGCTTTTTCTATCCAAAAGTTGCATTTCCTAGCTCAATGCTATATTGGCGATCCTCTAGATCCGTGTAATAGTTGAATCACATAATTTTCAACTTGAAATGCAAGATATGTTTCTACTTTGACAATCACTTTTTCTGATTGAAATTAAGTACTTGTTAAGTGATCACTAGAATATTCCGCTAGGGAAGGAAGTGCCAAACTCTATTTATTAGCAGACTTAGGATATGTAAACCAATCTCATTATCCTCTATAACTTAGTATATCACTCCATTATTTCACTGCCAAAGTAATCATCAGATTCAAGGTATTTTCCCATGATCAATTTTTCTGTCCTTGTTTTATCAATTTTGATGATGTGGCTGCATGAGTATCTTCTCTTTGAGATACACATGGTCAGCTATTTCTTAGTCTGAAACTGCATATCTCAATTTCAAGGTATGTGTGTTTGAGAATTTTGTCTTTTTTTTATAAGAATGTATGAAACCTTTGGATATTCTCATTCCTGAAGATACAGCAATGACAAAACAGAATGTTACTAAAAAGTTAAAAAGATGGAGAGGTCTTTACCTTTTTATCTTAATAGTTGGTATTCTTGCTCTTCTCCTTTCTGGTGCTTCCTTTTCCAGATTCTTCTCCTTCAAATCATTTGTTGGTGCTGAATCATTTTACTCCCATTTGAATCTTGATGTCCCAAATGGGAATCAAAACAAAGGGATAACAACCGTGCAAATTGTGGTTCAGAGAATTCAAAAGGAACTTGACAGACTAAGGGAAACAGAACAGGATCAATCATCATCATCATCATCACTATTGGAGCAAGGTGCTTTTCTTGCTGATATATTAGGACTTCTTGAATCAGTGGTGGAGCTTCATCCTCTCAGTGAAGGGAATGTTCAGAAAAATGGAAGCTACAACAACACCTTTCTTCACCCTCTGATGAAAGAAGAGAAACAATCTGATGAACCTGCTAATTACTTTCTGCGCGAAGAGATTCGCAAGTATGTCAAAATCAAGCCTAACAGATTAGGAAAACAGAATTTCATGGGGGCAAATGCAACTTTCACCAGCATAGGACATGCATGTTTTGCCATGAAGGAAGAGCTAGAAGAGTACATGGAGTATGATGTTGGAGAATTTTGCAATGATGATTGGAGGCTAGCTCAAAAGCTCATGGTTCATGGTTGTGATCCTCTACCAAGGAGAAGGTGTTTTTCAAGAGCCCCCAAGTTCTATAACCAACCATTCCCTATTAAAGATTCCTTGTGGAAACTCCCTGATGATAGAAATGTTAGATGGGGCAATTACAGGTGCAAGAGCTTTGGTTGTCTTGCAAGCAACAACAACACAAAAAAGGGATTTTTCAAGTGTTCAGATTGCTTCAATCTCACTCATCATGAGATGCCAAGATGGGTTAGATTAGAGGCTGAATATTCAAATGAGAGTGCTGATTTTCTTATTTCTGATATTCTTGGAATTAAGCCAGGAGAGATCAGAATAGGGTTGGATTTCAGTGTTGGAACTGGGACTTTTGCTGCTAGGATGAGGGAACTAAATGTGACTATAGTTTCAGCAACTATCAATTTTGGAGCACCCTTCAGTGAAATGATAGCACTTAGAGGACTTGTTCCTCTCTACTTGACTGTGAACCAAAGGCTTCCATTTTTTGACAACACCTTGGATTTGATTCACACAACAAGGTTTCTTGATGGGTGGATTGACTTAGTGCTCTTGGATTTTGTGTTGTATGATTGGGATAGAGTTCTGAGGCCTGGTGGGTTGCTATGGATTGATAGCTTTTTCTGCTTGAAAGAGGATTTGTATGATTACTTGCAGGCCTTTGAAATGCTGAGATATAAGAAACACAAATGGGTTGTTATTCCAAAGCTTGATAAGGATGATCAAGAAGTGTTCTTTTCTGCTGTTATAGAGAAGCCTCCTAGGCCATTCCGGTGATCTTGCATCATGATCTTATATCAACATTCTTTATATACTCAGTTAATATTTGAGACATGTTAAGTTTTAGCATTATAGAGTTGTTTTTTATATTGTGTTAATAAATTTTTAGAAATGTTGTTGAGTACTGTAATATGTGTCAATAAGGAGCTTCATCGTTGAATTTATAGTTCATTGCCCATTCATTGTGGTACTCTCAGAAAAAGACTGATAATGTAGTAATACTGTAGTTATGTCTCACTGACTTCAGCCTCTTGCTCCATTTTACACAATTGATTTTGCTCTGATTCTTTCTTTCCCCTCTCATCATATTGTTATTATCTCTAATATTTTAAGGACTTATTCTACTTGTATAATCTTCACCCTCGCTGTGATTGAAAGCAACCCATTTATCCGTACTATATGAGTCGGAAAATCAGAGTTCCTACTTGTTTTTCCAGAATCTGAGTGTGGTTCTCCGATCGAGCATGACAATGATTGGCAGGAGCACGGTGGTGAATGCAGTGATGAGCACAGCATAGAAATGAGTGTCCACGATAGGGGTACATGCAAAAGTCACCGTGACGATTAAGTCAGCTCAAAATCATAGAGAAAATCTCATAATCTAAAAAAAGCAATAAAATAGCATAATGAATGTTATTTGCTTACAGTGCAATCAAACATATTTATAATATTTGTCTAATCAACTATAGAAGCGGTTAACCGTTGCCATCTTGTCACTTAGGTGGCATTGAGGTTCTAACCTTGTTCAAGCCTTCAAGGTGACTTGATTGAATTCTAACAGCTTAACTTTTCGTGTAGCTAGTTGGCTAGATAAATGAAAGTCTTGTGTTTGGTCGTCTTGACCGGCCAGTTTGACGAACAGTAGTCGTGTAGTCATTTGGGTCAATTCAGAATAGTAGGGCCATGGACATTTGGACTGACCGGAACAGGAACCCGTCAGCTTGATATGTAATATAGATGCGATGTTAAGATGAAAAGATAATATTAAGTTAAGAATTATAAAATTCAAATAAATATATTCCAATATGAATTTTTAAAAATCAATGATCAGGTCTATTTTTATGGTTGAGAAAAAGTGTTCATCTTAATTTCTATTAGGGTTAAATATGTTTTGGTCCTCCTAAAACAATGAATTATTGATTTTCATCTCCTTTAAATTTTTTATTGATTTTGATCCCCCTAAGACAGCAAATTATTGATTTTAGTCCCTTCATCCATTTTTTTGGCCGTTTAAACTGCCACTAACACATTTTGTGGTGTTTAAAAACTGTCACTAATGCACAAAAATCACCTCAAAATATCACAAATGTGGATAGAGGGACCAAAATCATAATTTGGATAGAGTCACCTCCATCCTCCACCATCGCCCTCCACCACCACCATTATCACTGCCACCTCCACTGCCATGACCACTGTCGCTACTAAGTAACACCCACCACCACCACTACCACTGCCGCCAACTCCTCCTCCATAACCACCACTACCACCGCCTCCAAACCAACTCCATCATCACCACCACCCCCACTACCTAGTAAATGCCACCTCCATCGCCACCACTGCTACTAGGTAACACTGATTCCAGCACCAGTGCTACCTGATCCTCCACCATAGTGTTGCCTCAACTACCTAATGTCGTGGATTTATAAACTGACAAATAACTTTCAAACTAAAAGTAGCTTTTAAGTTATAAAAATAAAAAACCGACAAACAGTTTTTACTTTTTTCTTAAAGCTATTATTTTAAACTTTAAGAATGTAGTTTTTAAGCCAGAAATAATTCGGGCACACGGTACTTAAATATATATCTCTAAAAGGTTTTATAGAATTAAAAACAGAGAACCACAAGGCTTGACATAGTGGTTAGCCCTTCATCCCTTAACCATGAGATTGAAGGTTCAATTCTCGGCCATAGAATGAAGCGCATCATGTGACCAATTGTTTAGTGCGATCATCTGCGGCGAGTAATTAGTTATTTTGTCGCGACTGTTAAATCTATTCATAAATTATCAAAATTATAACAATTTAATAGTCGTGTAACCACTCAAAAATGTTACGTAATTTTTTTAAAAAGTGACATATATCACGTTTTCCTCTTAAACATTAATTATTAAATTTAAATGTTGCAAATTATTCTTACACTGTTGTATAAAAACATTACTCTCATAAAATATATCCTCCAATATATTATGAGATTTGTAGTAAATCACACATGGATCTTAGGCATATAATTAGCAAATTTGGTTTCAATCCAGCTTTTTGCAGAATGGAGGAGTCGCTAGAGTAGACTCCAGGTGACTCATCTTCTCCATGCATGGTCGCCACGTGTACTCTCTCATTTCAGTTGTCGGTCACCACTTTCGGAAAGCATCCACCGTCGTAGGTGACTTGCACCCCACTAATTCTCTGACAACCACTAATAACTTTAATTTTTTCATTTGACACCCACAAAATAAACTAATTACTTACAAAATAACGCAAAAAAGTAGACTTATATTTACTTACAAAAACTCCATGGCACAACACTAACATAAGGATTGGTCTAGTGAAGCATAATAAGATAAGATTTAATAGATAACTTCTATAGTTCTATTTATCTCTTAGAGAAGAGACAAATGTAAAGTTTTATAAATTTTTTTACTCGAAAGGTTTCTTTATCTTATACTAAGACACTATCCCTTTACCCTAATTTTTTTTATAAAAAAGCGGACTAGAGCGTTACTATTTATTATTGCCAATTGAACAACAACAATAACAAAACGCTTGTGAAAAAAAACATTTACAAAACGCCGTGAATCTCAACGGCGTTAAAAAAACCTCGACCGTATCAAAACTCAAACGCCATTCTCTGGCACCAGATTCAAACTTCTCCCGAACCTCAGCTTCGGAATCCAAACCTCGAAAGTAACAACACTATAAAAATAGCGCACCGAGATTCTCGCCCCAACCAAACCTCACAGCATCACTCACACACTCCTCGCTACTCGCCCCCGATCCGAAAGGGTAAAGAAAATCTCCCGTTTCCGTACTCGCATTAGGGTTCTGTCCGTTGAAAATGGCGGAGGAATCGGAGAGCACGGTGACGGCGGCGACCGGTGAATCGCTGCTTGACAAGATCACCGAGAAGCTTCACGGTCACGATTCTTCCTCCGATTCCGACTCCGAGAAACCCTCCCTTGCTTCCGTTAAGCAAAAGATTTATCGCCTTTTCGGGAGGGAGAAGCCCGTCCATTCCGTCCTCGGCGGCGGAAAGCGTACGAATCTCTCTCTCTCTCTCTCTCTCTCTCTCTCTCTCTCTCTCACTCTCTTTAATCTGATTGCTTGTAGTTCTGCTAGATCTAGATTTTGAATTCTACATTTTGCTAAATTCCATTTTTTATGTATTATACTAGTAGAATTCATAATTTTATTTCAGATTTCAGCTTACTGTAATGACCTGTTTCTTATTTTCACTGGTAAAACATTGTTAATTTGAATCTTACTTTACTGGTTCATGATTCATGATTCATGATTCACACATTGAGAAAGAAAAAAATTAATTTTTATTTATTGTTGATGCAGCTGCTGATATTTTCTTGTGGAAGAACAAGAAGGTTTCTGCTGGTGCACTTGGGGGAGCCACTGCTGTTTGGCTCTTTTTTGAGTTACTTGAATACCACCTTCTTACTCTAGTCTGTCACATTTCGATTCTTTCGATTACGCTTCTGTTTTTGTGGTCCAATGCTCATACCTTACTTCACAAGTGAGACTCTGAAGCTTTTGTCATCTAGTAGAATCTATTGTACCATGGCTTTTTCGTGCACTTTATGATCTTATCTAACCATTTGTGTGTGATGTCAAATGATATTGTAGGGCTCCGCCTCGCATCCCTGTGTTTCATCTTCCTGAAGAACCATTCCTGGAAGTTGTATCTGCATTGAGAATTGAGATCAACCGCGGATTTTCTGCCTTGCGTGATATTGGTTATGGAAAAGATGTGAAGAAATTCCTCATTGTATGTAACTTGCAAACTTCTAATTCCATGCATGCCAGATTTTTCTTTTTGTTGAATTCATGTTAGGTGTGCTAAATGCTAATTACTTATAATCTCCCTAAGGTGTTGCTAGTGATTTTAAATCCAGTATGACCACAAATTGCTGTGCCTATAGTTCCTAATTTATTGTTTGTTTAGCTTTCATGAGGAACTGAATATTGCTATCATTTTACTGTATTCTGATGAGGAACTGATATTGTGTTAGGCTATTGTTGGCTTGTGGATTCTATCCATTGTGGGGAACTGGTGCAATTTCTTGACTTTGTTCTACATAAGTAAGAACGATTTATACTCATTTCATAATTATATTTTTTTATTATGAACTATGAAACTTTATTGATTGGCAATGATCTTCGTTTGCAGCTGTTGTTTTGTTGTTCACGATTCCTTTCTTGTATGATAAGTATGAGGACAAGATAGACCCTCTGGCTGAAAAGGCAGCCTTTGAGATTAAGAAGCAGTATGTGGTGTTTGATGCAAAGGTCTTGAGTAAGATTCCAAAAGGTCCATTGAAGGGGAAGTTAGCTTAGTGTTCAAGGATTTGTGTGTACTTTTGCGAAAGAGAAAAAACCATAAAAATAGGCTCCACTTGGGTATTTTTATATACAGGAGCCTCGTTTCTGTTACCATATACCAAGCGTTGTTTTGGGTTGTTTCTAGGCGGGGTATGATTCATACTCTTTGGTTTAGCTGCAAGATGTAGTGTTAATTTTTGCTACAGGCGTATGGATTTTATTGGCTGCACTGTTGGATTCCTTGTAGGCGTTCAATCGGTTATTGTTGTAAGCTAAACGTATTTACATGTTAAGGTTTTTTTTATATAAAACTATATTGATCCCTCAATCAGGTTATGTCATGATTAGTGATTTGGTAGTATATGTTTAGATTTCCATTAAACTCGACGTTAATCAACGTTTAGAATATATGTTTTAGGCTAATGTTGACGTAGACATGAAACCAAATGTATTTTGTTTGTGTGCACCATGGGACTCACAGCCGACGGCCATGAGTGAAATTTGTGAAATTTAATCTTCAACTCTTATCGTGTAAAGTTGCAAAACATTCGAAAACGTCCATGTTGGTTGCGGATAATGCCACCCCATCCCATTTTCCACATACACTGGATCCAACTTCCATCCGCATTCAATCTCAAATTGGATTTTTGAAGGGCTAGTTGCTGTCTTTAGTTCAGACCTTGCAACATGCTTCCTCGTCGTGGCGGTGAGTAATAATTTCACTAATTTGGGTATGTTCTCTATAATCTCGCAACTGTTTTCGCGAGTTCTATACCTGCTGCTATCGCATATTATGGTGCTGCCAGGGATTGTTATAGCTTAATTTAATTTGTCGGCAGCCTCTTTGCATGCGGTGGCAACCCCCACCTCGTGGCCTAGTGAAGGTGAACGCCGACGTCGCTATTGGCATCAGATTCGTGGGTTGGTTTTGGCCTCATGGCGCGAAATTCTGATGGGAAGGTGTTGGCCTCTGCTTCATCAAAGCAGCTTGGTGCATTAAGTGTGGCTTTGGCCATTCCTTGAGACATATAGCTTGATCGTGTTCAATGCGTGGAGGTCTTATGTCGCTAGCTCTCCTACTTGGTCTCGATTGTTTCTGATTGTATTTTACTTTCTTGTTCTTTTCATTCATTTCAGTTATAGCATGTGCATAGAACTCATAAGTTGGCTGAAATATTAATATGTCTGAGCACGAAATTAAGTAGCCAAATATGTTCCTCAAATACACGGTTGCTACTTCCAAATCCACCACAATATAGAGACAGTGAACAACATGATTTTTCTACTAAAGCAATCCAACAAACCAATCCTAGAAACAAAAGGGCGTTGGAATGTTAGGTAGTGTTTGGCCCGGCTTTTTTATGACTTTTAAGTTACTTTTAAGCTGAAGCAGGACCAAACACTTTTTCTGAAAAAGTTCAGTAGCTTTTAAGTAACTTATTTTTATAACATAAAATAGAAATAAGTAATTTTTTAGAAAAAGCTAGAAATAGGAGCTTTTTACTTAAAAGTAACTTATTATTATTATGACCACCACCCCACGGCCGCTGCCCCCGCTTCCGCCACCACAGCCACCGCCACCGCCACCGCCCCCCCGCCGCCACCGCCGCCACCACCGCACCGCCGCCACCGCCACCACCGCACCGCCGCCACCGCCACCACCACCACCACCACCGCCACTACCGCCACCGCACTGCCGCCACCACACCACTGCCACTGCTGCCGTCGTCGCCCCCCTCACGCCACCGCACCACCACCACGCCACTGCCGCCGCCGCCCCACCACCACCGCTGTCGCCGCCGCCGCCGAACCGCCGTCGCCCCCTCACGCCACCGCCGCCACTACCGCCAGCGCATCGCCGCCACCACACCACCGCCACCACCGCACCACCGCCACCGCACCACCACCACCACACCATCGCACCGCCACCACCACCGCCACCGCACCGCCGCCTCCCCCTCACGCCACCGCACCCCCCACGCCATCGTCGCCACCGCCCTGCCGCCACCACGCCGCCGCCGCCGCCCCTTCACGCCACCACTCCCCGCCGCCATATATGAAACTTTTTTAAAACAGTTTTACCAAACAACTTTTAACTTAAAAGTAGCTTTTTAAGTTATAAAAAACTGAAAACTGACAAACTGCTTCTTCTTCTTTTTCAAAGCTCTTATTTTTAACTTTTACTTAAAAGTGGCTTTTAAGTCAGAAAAAAGCTGGGCCAAACGAAGCCTTAGTCAATATAGGATAGACTGAGTGGATATGATATTGATAGGATATAATACGAACAATGAAAAATGTATTAAATTTCCATTGAAATAAAAAATACATAATATTTTTTAAAATTTAATTGTCTAAATAGTTTTTTTTTTAAAAAGTGATTATTCTATTAAATTTAATTTTTTTACATTTTTATAAATAGCTTATTTTTAATATTAACTAAAATAAAATTAATTTTTATTAATTCAGCTATTTTAATTTATTCGAAAGGAGTATGTTTTAATTAAAATTATTATATATGTAACCAATGAGTTTTAACTTAGTAGGGGTAAGTAATTAATGATAAAAATTATTAAAACATATTATTTTTTCAAAAATATTTTATATTTAAATTATTAATTACAATTATATTATTTGAGAAATAATTTTAAATAATATCATATGATAATATAAAATTAGTCTATATTTACTATTAAAAAATTAATATATATATATATATATATATGTGAGTAGCCTATTTTATTATTAGTGAAGAATTATTGTGTATTTTTATTATAATATAAATAATGAAAAATAATGTTAACTAAGTAGTAGTAAGTGATAATGAAAATTAAATTATTTTATATGAGTAAATCCAATATTTTCACTATTTATAAATAAGTTTATTTTTTAATTAAATTTATCAGTAACTAAATAATTTAACTTAACAATAACAATTAGAAATTGATAAGTAATAAAATTAATATTTTATTAAAATAAAAAATTAATATTTATTAATTAATATTATTATAAATTATATAAAATATAAATATTGAAATTAATTTTTGGTCATGGTAATAAACAAACAAAGAAAGGATATCTTATCCTATCAGAATAATTTCTATCCTAACTACCCCTCAAGATAACTTTTACACATGATGGACATGATAAGATAAGGGACAAGATAGTGTAATCTTATCCTGCTGGCGCAACAAACAACAGATAACAGCAGGATATGATTACTATCATATCACGTCTCTGTTTATCCTGTCCACCAAACGGGCCCTTAATATTTTGCTAATACCAAAATATGATTACAAACCAATCCGTGTCACAGACGAAACATGATTACAAATTTTGCTAGTACCAAACTAAGCGTTAACTCATTATAACAAAAAGAAGAAGTCTCTTATCCCCAAATATAAGACAATTAATGTACTTAATATTTTTTTAGTTACAAGAGGAAAGCTAACAGAAAAAAGGCCAAACTAGCCTAGAGCGTCAAGACAAAGATGTTATAACATACAACCAAACACGCCGAGGATCACCATCCCAAAAAGCCTCCCTAGCCAAGAAGTCCGCCGCATTATTATTGGGGATGTGCAAAAGCTTTAAATAAAAAATACAATCAGATAAACTTTAAATAACAAAAAATAGATAAAGTTTAAATATGAATTATATTATAATTGATGACTAATAAACCTTTTTAAATGACAAAAATTAGATTGGTCCCTGTTTTCGGATTAGTACTGTGCGGGCTGAGGGAGCCGGCCCATCTAGCTATTTTGAACAAGACCATATCAACATAAGTACCAGGCAGAACGCACTATATAATGGAGGCTGCTGTATCATCTTCATCACTTGGCATCGCAGTTTCTATTGTTTTTAGGGTTATGGCCGCCGCTATTCTCTTCAATTCATTTCGTTAGAATTCCAATTATGATGCAATGAAGAGAAACAATCATCGATTGCGGATCACTCTGCAACATGATTCCTTTTACCATTCTGGTTCGTATTCACTGAGCATCATCACGATCTATACTCCTCTTTCTATTTTTTCTTGTTTAAATCGAACCCGAGGTTCCTATGGAGGATGCGCTATTAATCAGTGCGTTTTTCTTCAAGTTTGACTTCGGAGATTGAATTGAATCGAGATCTGATAAGCGACCAAGTGTTTCGATATCACTTGGTTCAACTCTGAATTTTGATTTCGTACATTATTATTCTTGTTAGATGAAGTAGAATTGCGAAGATCCCAGCAGGGGGGCGAGCTACTCTTATTGTTGAGGCCCCTCTAACTATCAATTTCAATATCCTTCGCAGAATCATTTGCCGAATCGTAGGATGCCCAGATTTCTTCATTTTGGTGCATCTTGAACCCTCGGCTATATCTCAAATCACATAGCTTTATCATTTCGTCAACAACAATTTTCAATGCGTTCGGTTTATACTGCTTTTTGATTTTGGATAATTGCTATTGGTATACCACACACATAATCACATTTTATTGACCGATAAAAAGATCTTACACATAAATTAAATAGCATTTATCGATTTGAAAGAGACAAATATTTCAGTGATCGCTAATTCTTGATGAATGTGGATGTAAATGTAGAGATAGTTTGGAACTAATGCTCATAAAATGAGAACTAATCTAACGGAGACAAGTAAGACACTGAGCCATCAAGTTAAATCTTATGCAAGAGAATCGGCAAGAGACTTGAAGGTTTTTATAATTATAATAGTGATTACATTTGTTGTTACAATATATCAGACAACTTAACGTGTTTAAACAGAAATTGAACCATTGACTAGACTTCTCAGAGATATGGTCGGTAATGGGATTGAAGTGGCCATGAACTTGTCAGACCACTCAGGAACGGTACCAAGTTTTTGGCGACCTTGTGGAGCAATTGGAAGTGGAGGAACATGATCTTTGAGGAGAACCATGAACATGATAATTTTTTGTGATGCTCTAGCAGTGGTATTGGAGCAAATTAGTATGGATTGGTAAATAACTATGCAATGCATTCCCAAGGAGTGTAATATGGCAGCTGATTTTATAGCTAAAACAACTGCTCCATTGATGGGTGTTTGGATCCTAGAAAGACTGTGCATGAATTTGGAGACTATCTTATATAGAGATATTTTGAGTTAGTTTTCCCATGTATAAAAAGAGGATAAGATTCATGTATGTCGTTAGCGCAAGATATGTGCTAATGAAAACTCAGCATCTAGTTTTCAGCATCCAAATAAACACTGAGAAACCTGTAAAGTAAAAAATGTTGCAGATAAGTGTGTATGTGTTTTTGTCATACCCATCATGTGACGCAATTAATCATTCAGTCAATTTTTCAAGATAGGGTGTATATCTCCCACCCATGTTCATAGCTATATATTGTCTAAAGCTTAAATAGGTAATTACAATGAAAACTAGAGAAACGGAAGAAAGATTGTCTTTTATTCCATCTGCTTGTGATAAATCATCATCCTTCATTGCCTTCAAATGGTGTGTTTAAAGCACCTTCATAAACATGTCTTCATCCGATTATGATTGCATGAATTTTCTATTCTTTATAAATGAATGTTGATACAAAACAGTCAAACATAGTAGATCGTTTAAAGGGCGGCATATCTCAATGACAATAGTATACAAAACCACTGGTCCAGCTGGGTACCTAAGCCTCCTTCTATGGCAAAATGCTTGCAATAGATTGTGATGAGTTTATGCCCTTAGCTAAGTTCTTTAAGAACAGTTTCTTCCAGAAAGCAACCAGAATAGGAATAGAAAATAACCCCCAAAGCAATAATGAATTGCTGTCAATGGACTCGAGGTGAGGAGGAAGGAACCTTGCTAAAGCTCAGAAAGTGGGCACACCGGATAGGCTGTAGCATGTATATTTAAGTAATCAAACTGAAGCCTTAATCCAGTTCAAGTAACTTAGAGGAAGCATGATTTGACAAGGCATAGCAAAAGATGCTCAAATGGCCATCATGCTAGATTTAAGTAGAGCCTATATAAGTTTGCTGGCTTTTGGTTTTGATCCGTAATGGATCAGTAGTTATGAGATGTGTTACTTCAGAGTCATATGGGTTCAAAGTCAACGGAGCTCTCAGAGAAAATACTACTCAAAGGGGTCTTCAACAAAGGGGACAAGGGAACCCACAGTCCACTTATCTCTTTATCTTGGTAGCTGAAGCTATGTCAAATTATTTAGAACAGATTCTATTTCGACTCACTTAGTGTTGCGGATGACAATATCATAATTGTTGTGAAATCTGGTACTTCTGGGTCATATGGCTTCCAAAAGTCAACGGAGAGCAAGAAAGTACTCCCCCAAAGGGTTCTTCAAAAAGGGAACACCCCTAGTCCCCTTATCTCTTTATCTGAGCAGCAGAAACTATGTCATATTTGCTGGTTAAGGTTCTGGTTACATATCATATTCATGTATTGAATTATTTAGAACAATTTCTATTTTGACCCACTCAATGTTTGTAGATGATGATTTAAAAAATCAAAATAGTTCAGAAATGTGTTCCTTTGGGGTCATATGTGTTCAAAGTTGATGGATTCTCAGCAACAAAATACTCCCCTAAGTTGTCCAAGATTATACACCACTCCTCTTATACTTGGGAGCACGGGAGGCTGCTGTACAAGGGAAGGCTAGTTCCTTCAAAACTCCAACTCACATCGGATTCCAATTTTGGCATCAGAATTTCACAATATACCAATGGGGGGGGGGGGGGGGGGGGGCATGCAGGGGTCTACATGACTTATAACAGACTAGCCAGTAGCCACCAATATGTACTGGGAGGGAATGAAAGGATTAATGATGGTTACTAGATATGTGGCGCCATGTGTGATACGTGCCGATGACAGAAATATCACTCCACTTCATCTGCAGATTGCTTTCAACCTTTGCCAATTCCAGAGGTAATTTGGGAGGAATTGAGCATGGATTTCATAACAGGACTTCCGAAACCAAAATGGTAGGAAGTTGTGATAGTGGTGGTGGATCGATTACCAAATTATAATATGGCCATTTTCTTCTGCTAGAAAACCCCTATTTAGCAAAGAGAGTAGCTGAATTATTTGTAAAGGAGATAGGGCAACTATATGAGGTAACTAACTCAATTGTTATTGATAGAGATCTGCTTTCCATGAGACATTTTGGAAGAAAAATTTTAGGATGCAGGGAACTGTCCTAAAGATGAGCACTGCATATCATCTAGAAACTAATGGCAAATCAGAGGTTCTAATCTAATGATGAACTAGAAAGTTATTTGCAATGTTTTTCGTCAGAGCAGCCAAAAGATTGGTCTTCATGGATACCTTGGGCTGAATATTGGTATAAAACCACATACCATGGCTCTCAGGTTTTTAGCCCTTTTTGAGGTAGTTTATGGCAGGAAACCCCAAACAATCTCAAGCTTGTGCAAGGTGAAACCATGGTAGTGGTAGCTGCTCAAGAGTTATTGGACAGAGATAAGGTCCTCAGGAGACTCAAATACAATTTACTCAGGGTACCAAATTACATGTGCAGGATGGCTAATACGAACAGGAGGAACTTCCAGTTCAATGTTGGGGATAAGGTATATTTGAAGGTGATAGGCAAAATTCTATCACTAAGAATGTATATAAAAAGCTGACACCAAATTTTTTGGGCCTTTCCAAATACTAACCAAGGTTGGAACAGTTGCATATAGCATTGCTATAGGTTTCAAAGAACCATCATGTATTTCATATATCCCAGCTGAAATAGTCTTTGAATGGGGGGTCCAGGGGAACAATACCTTCCAATATGCATAGTCAAGTGATTCAAAGTAGGTAGAGAGAGAGAGAGAGAGAAAGAGAGAAGTTAGTACCTAAAACTCCTTAGCCTGAACTCACCATTATATGTTAATGTAAACTCAACAAATAAAAAGATGTGCCAAAGCAATAGATGATGTAGTAATAGAACAAATTGCACTTACCTCCTCTATTTTGAATTTTACCAGACAGATTCCCCCTCCCCCCCTTTAATTTTTTTCACTGACAGATAGACCCCCTGCACAAACTTTTATACAACTTCATACAGGTGAAATTATCAATACCAAGGGAGGTCAATGTGAAATTATCATTTAATGCAACTTTATCACCGCTGGGACATTTTTTTTTTCCTCTGTCAATTTTTGCAAATCCCATAAAATTTTGCAGCATTGCTGTAATAAATGTTACATATCTAGTTAATTAGCAATACAATTTTAATTTTCTTACTGGCACAAAACAAGATAGTAACATATCAATCAACCAGAGTTTAACATTTCATTCTAAAATATAAAATGTATAATGCTCCAATTTCCAAATGTTGAAAAAGATTAACCGAGACTAATAGTTCTAAATACTATCCACTTATTCATGGATATGGAGGACATAACATTAAGCGAAAATCAAATTATAAGCACTATAGTTTTGCACCTGCTAAGATGGGAAGACGAGACTTTATTGAAAGAAAATCACAAAGTTTTACTCTCCCCCCCCCCCCCCTTTTCTAACACACAAAACACATTTACATCCTTTTTTGATATGTAGCAAAGGGGCTAATTGCCCAAAAATACCAACTCTATGGTTTTGTTTTTATTTCTAATTATAAGTTTGTAAATGATAATAGACAATGGGGAAACACACGTTACAACCTAGCATCTTCTCTTTTGAGCTTTTTTACCATTAAGAGAACTCCGACTCATAATCTCATAACAACCGTGACAGCTAGGGCCTCTATTCGATGATGAATCAGCCTTGACTCAAAAAATAAATGACCAAAACAAGAATACATTCTCTCAAATCGTGTTTAGCAGTCACACCACTATTCTTTTGCAAGTCCGGATTTATATATTTCAATTTTATAAACTTTACACCAACCCTTAAATCATTGAAAAATTCACCAGCAACAAATTATTCATCACTGTATTGACATAAAATACTATGTTTAAACCAAAACAAGTATTCTAACACATAAATATCCTTTTGGTTCAATATAAGCAAAATGAATTCATCCTCAAAACCAATAGGGCCAAAGAAGAAAATCTTGACCTCTCTTCCTGCGTAGTTAATTTTCATCCTTGCCTGACTTCAGAAGGTGTCTTAGCCACAATTGACAATGCATGCAGTCCAGACTGCAACTCCTCTTGCAGCAGGCTATATATGAGCCTGTGCCTCTTAACTAAACTCTTCCCTTCAAACTCTTCAGAAACCACTTTAAGGTTGAAATGTGTCTCCCCATCACTCCCTCTAACACCTGCATGCCCTGCATGTTGATAAGATACATCTTCCACTTGCAACTCAACAGGACTAAGCTCCTTTTCCAGCTTCTCCTTGATCCTCTTCCCTCTGCCACCCAATTTTACCACATCTGAATTGGGAAATGATGGTGATGGTGAAGGTGACGGTGTCACTGTATTATCAATTTCAGAAGTGTGCCCCCCACTTGAATTCTCAACAAAGCTATCAGCTTTGACCTCAGAACTTGCAGGTGAGTTCAATTCAGCACCCTTTTCAGCTTCAACAAAGAGCAAAAGCGCCTTCTTCTGCATCAATTTGAGTATATTCAAGAACCCGTTATTCCTAGAAGGGGTCAAACTCTGCTGCAACCCTAGAAGCACCGCGAAATCGGGCGAGACCCGAATCACCTCCTGGACGGGCCGACCGGAAAGGCCGAGAACGAGCAAGGCGGCGAGCCCCTTGACGAGGGCGGCATCAGAGTCAGCTTCGTAGACGACATTCTTGTCACGGTCGAGGTAGGCTCGGACCCAGACCTGGGAAACGCAACCTTCGACCTTATTCTCCTTGATCTTGAATTGGGGATCGAGGGGTTTGAGATTCTTGGCGTAGAACAGGAGCTGCTCGTACTTGGCTTTGGGTTCCTGCACGGATTGGAAGAGCTTCACGATTTCTTGGAGCTTCGGAGGGAGCTCTTCGATGGGTTGCAGGGAAGTGGGTGATGGTGATGGTGATGGTGATGGTGATGCTGAGGGCTTTGTTGGAAGTCTCTGGAAGGTGATGGGTTTGATGGAGAAGAGGGATTTCGTGAGGAAAGTTGGGGTTTTGCAGAGTGGGGTTTTGTGGTAGAGGGAAAGTGGGATTCGGGTTGTGACCAATCGAAACGAACACCAGCAAATCGAGTTCGTCGACATGATTGCAGGTATGATTATGAATGAATGACTAAATCGCAGAGATATACTTGATTGAGCGCAAACTTTTTTTGTTTTAGTTTTTAATTTTCATTTTTTTAAATGTTAAGAAAACATTTCATTCTAACAGATTTTTCTGTTTTGTTTTAAAAAACACTTTTTAAAAATGATTTTTAAAATTTAAAAAAATTGCAATCAAATGGGAAATATGAGGAAATTATTCTCACCTTCAAACTAGTTTATTAGGATAGAAATGATGAATAACCCAAATTCTAATATAGTATTAGAGTTTATTTAAATTGTTCATTGAATACCTGCAAATATTCATTCGTGCAAATCTTACACTTCAGATATCCAATTCTGGACGTGAGATATTGTGTTGAGAAATCTCACATGTAATAGAGATGAAGCCAATATCGGAAGTTAATCATCACATTCAACTTAACTTTTAGGGTAGAGTTCGGCCTAATATAAAATTTAATACAAACAATTATTCAAATGTTTGGAAATTTTTAACAATTGATTTTAGACTTAAAGTTAATTCTTAGGAAAAAATTCTGAATTCCAAAATTGATTTTAGTAAAGAGAATTCAACCACATTATAGAATATTCATACGTGATTGACACACAAAAAATTGTGTTTGATTTGGTGTTTGGAAACCTCAAATTATGACGTGGACATTATTTCAGGGGACAAATCTTTGTTTAAATTATTATGGTTTAAAACACAAAGCTTCTTTTTTTATTGGTTAACTTTAAAACACAAAGCTAAACATAAACTTACAATAGAAATATCAAAGCTTCCACTACATGAGACTTTTTGGTTCAGAACAAGTATATTCTTCACAATAGTTCATCATATTCGATCTGTGAATATTCATATAATTCTCTTAGCCGGGTTGTTTTCATACTTTTTTTTTTTAAATTGATAGATTATCATTAAAAGGCAAACGCAGAGGTTAAAACATCCGCATGCAAGACTTCATCAATACCCGGAGGTCCCTCCTCAACCAAAACATGGTTGCCATATGAGGGGGCTTGGTGAGTGAGGAAGTCTGCAACAACATTACCAGTTCGTTTGACAAAACATAAATCAAAAGAAACAAAATGAGAGACCAAACCACTACAATCAAATAAGACAAGTCCCAAATAAGAAAGTCAACTAGGAGGCTTCTTCAAACGCTGAAACAACGCAAGACAATCTGTTTCCACACAAATGCGAGAGAACTCGAGCTCCACTGCCAGTCGCAAAGCCCACCAGAAAGCCACTACTTCAGCCATCTCCGGAGATGTTGTCGCCATCGGATACGCTGTCGTCGAGGCCATGATCTCCCCACTGGAGTTACGGGCAACACAACCAAGAGATGCTATGTTATTCTGCGAGCCAGCAGCATCAATATTAAGATTGATCACCCCACGGTCTGGTCTTCTCCACACGTCTGGCAGAACCATCGACGGAGACACCACCACGGGAGAAGAATCACAAGGAAGAAGCATCATCGCTTGCAAGAGAGGGCTCTCACATGTTGATCTTCGCCCTTCAAACAATAGCTTGTTGCGCCTCTCCCAAGCACAATAAAGCATCGTAATGAACATACATGTCACCTTGTTATCACCCACTTAAGAAACTCCCTGGAACACTTCCCACAAGCTATCGGTCTCAGAAAAGCGAAAGCCAAGAGGGGATGCGAACCAAGCACGTCTCATCTCGCCACAAAATAGCAACGCATGAGAAACCGTCTCGTCGTCTGCACCACAGTCGCGACAACCACCGTCAAGTTCCATCTCTCGCCGCTTCAACTGCGACGCCACCTGGAGAACATCATGAAAGGCACGCCAACCCACATCTCGGCATCGAGGAAGAGCTTCTGGCGCCCAGAATTTTTTCCACAAGGATGCAGGCAATCCCGATGACCGAGAAATGGAGGATCCAAGGGCCAAAAATTGCTGTGCGGGAAGAAATAACCTGTTTTTGTTGTATAAGGACCATCCGACGTGAACAGCCATGAAAGGCGGTCACGTTGAGGAACAATAGGCACAGGAATTGCCCAAATCTCTAACACAGATGATGGGTGAAAAGTAAAATTTAGCAAAGGTTGGTTCCATGAAGAAGGACCAAATACCAACATAAATTTCGAGACTTTGGTGATACCCAAGTCCGTTATTAAATCCTCATGGTAAAGAAGAGGGGCTCCACTTGGTAGCCATCGATGCTCCCAAGGGTTAATAGTGTTACCATCACCCACCATCCACAAACCACCATCGACAAAAATCCGACTAGATCGTAAGATATTAGACTAAGCATACCTTGGCCTATAACCCTTCTTAGCCGTTAGGAGCTCACCATACGGGAAATAAACTCCCTTGGACACCTTAGCAAGCAAAGATTCCGGGCAAGAGTGAAGAGTGAATCTGCCACCAATTTTTTCCACCAACGCCAAATTAAAAGACTTGAAGTCACGGAAGCCAAGGCCCCCATCAAATTTGAAACGACACAACTTGTCCCGTTTGATCCAATGCATTGGGCGACGAGAAACATTACCACCCCAGAAAAACCTGTTGATCATGCTCTCAATTTGGTTGCACAACCAATCTAGTAAAATGAAGCATGACATAATGTACGAGAGGATAGCTTGCGCCACCGCCTTGATAAGAACCTCACACCCCACTCTGGAGAGGAAACATTCCTTCCACTCGTTGACCATCTCCCGGACTCTATCTTTGACAAACATGGGGGAACCAAACATTGCTTAAGCAAAATCAAATTGATTACATGAATCAATATACCACATGATTAACATACACGGATTAAAAATTTCTTTACAACACATCTTTAATAGTGTAAATTTCAAATAAATCTTGCTAGATAAAAAACAAAACCAGCATAAATTTGTTAGAAATAGAGTTTGTTAGAAGCAAGCACTAAAACGGACGAAACAATCTTGTAACACTAGTACGTAGTGAATTGCTCATATGAATTGCTCATAGAGGAAGACTGGAGTAGCAGCAATAGCATTACATATGATATATACACACGGTTTTCCAAACTCAACTAGTTAACCATCAAAGACCCTATAGAGCTGCGCCAATAGGATTAAGGCAAAAGACAATTTGATCACAGCTTCATGTGACAAGCAAAATACCAGATATCTAGCTCAGTGTTGACCATAATATACACAATTTACAACAAAACTTTTTCCAGAACATCAGTAACGTTACGTTCTCTCAGTAGATGAAAATATTTCAAAGTAAGTTGGTCTCGGGGTCGAGGGGCAGCCCATAGATTTAATTAACTCTTCCACACCCAGCACTTTAAACCTAGGATGAGGTGAATTCAGAGCAATGTTATCAACCCGATGCTCATAAATCTTGCCTTGCTTGTCAAGTTTATACTCAGAGGTTCCATCAAACCTACCGCGACTTTCCCATGGAACTCGAGGTATCCCATGAACGGTCCAGCGAATCATAATGATGTTCTCAACAGGCTGCCAAACACTACTTATGTCTATCCACAAAGCTTTGAAAAACATCCTGCCATGAAATCGTAGCGCCCAGAAGATCGATTTGTAATTCTCAATACCAGTGAATGTATTCAAAGGATCCTTCAATACAATATCATCCCTGAAAATTGTAGATGTTCTATTCAGAAAATTTTGCATAACAGGACAAAGAAGACACTTATACAAAGTTTATTATTTTAAGAAAAGCACATATCCAACCTTTATACTCACCAAAAAGTACTGGAAAATCACATTTGATTTCATATATTGAACAGAGTTGAAAGAGGCTTAAGACTGGGATTTTTTAAGGACGGACAAGATATTTTTAAAGACCCCCAAAGAATTGTCTTTTCGCCCTACTGCACCCTTTCAAATATCAGGAGCCAAATCATTCTAAAATATGTTCAGACCTCATTTGGTGTTACAACATTAGGCATAGCACAGAGACAGTGCAACGACTCACTGATCCTGTTTTGAATTCAAATGTCTGTGCTAACATCTTATCCTTTCAAGGTATGAAAATTGTCAGAGAATTGGTTAGTTACTATACTCTATGTTAACCGATGCTCACATTGTATCATCGTAATCATCTTATCAATCATAATGGAACCTCCTTGGTCTACCCTCTCTCTTTAGAGCACTCTCTTCCACCATATTCCTCAACCACCCTATTTTACTTACAACATTTTCCATTTTCCATGGAATGCTCTACCCCCCCCCCCCCCAAAAAAAAAAGGTTAACCACAAATAGTAATTGCTTTCTCATTGAAAAATGTAGGCAGTTATGCATGGGAGAGAGAGAGTAGTTCTGACTTCTTACACAAACTAAATAAGAAAGGTAAATGAAGGCTTAATGGTGGGCATTGAAGCATAGTGGAGAATAACCAGCCGCTTAATTCTACCTATGGATAGTATATAAACTTGTAACCCTTGCGGAATGAGTTAGGAAAAAATAAGGCACGCAACAGAATCTTCCTTCTAATCTTATTAACTCATTTAAAAGATTTACAGTGTCCTCTTATTATTTAGACTAGTCCAATCATCTTCTTGAATACCTGAATGCAACGCTTAGGGGAAAAATCAAGAGTTTCTTAAACAAGTGTTACT
Organism: Acmispon strigosus; assembly: GCA_030819835.1. Lineage (NCBI taxonomy): Eukaryota > Viridiplantae > Streptophyta > Magnoliopsida > Fabales > Fabaceae > Acmispon > Acmispon strigosus. The sequence goes on along the minus strand of JAUAMA010000004.1, from coordinate 54,946,246 downwards.
AACTTTGGCATTACACAAGCCATGATGCAGAGTATCACTCTAATCACAACTCCAATAAACTAAACTAGACACCTAGATAAAGGTAGGCACAAAATATGACACTTTGGCAGCTTCAATTGTGACAACCATCAAAGGGATACAGAAAAAGAAAAGGAATTACAGCTCTAAGTAAAGGGCATGTATATCATTACCCATTTAATTAATTCTAGGGAAATTGTAATTATCAAAAGTTCAAAACTAACAATAACAGAACCTCAACACGACCCATGTGGTTCACTCATCAATAAATCATCATGTGAACCACCCACAATGACCCAACAAAGCCCCTATGATATTTAACCTTAAAAATTACGACAGAGTCATCTAAGGGCATGTAAAGGAGTGATTTTTACACATTCTCCTTCCAACTAAAACAACTGTCATGCAAGATAATGAAACACAGGCACTAAAATCCGAACCTGTAGATATCAAAGCTAAGTTCCTTGTAGAAGAGATCAGGGAACTCCTCCCTCAAAGTTCGGATGGCATATCCAAGATTCACGTAGTAGTTCTGCTTTTCTTCCTCTTCCTCTTTGCTCGGCCTCGAACCTCGCTCCAGCGGAACCGAGAATTGACCGTACGATTTCACGTTCTGATCCAAACCCAAATCCAGAACCGCAAAATCTTTCACTGCGCAAGGAATTTTCACCCCACGCTTTGATCCGATTGCCCTACCTTTTGTGTAGGGTTTGAAGCTGTGGGGTTTGCTCAGCTTAGGGTTAGGGCTGTACGCACTTTGAGGAACAACGTACACTTCCGGTGAGTGTACTAGAAGAGCCATGATAATTGATAAAGCTTTGTTTGTTTGTTTTTTTGAAATCCCAAGGAGAAAAACGGATTCAGAGGAAAATCGAGCGAGAAAATATCTTTTTTTTTTTTACGGGAAAATGCTACTAGGGGGGTTTTGTTTGGGGCTACCGAGGAGATTATGATGTGGTCGATTTATTAAGCGGAAAATTATGTGATTGGTTGGATTTTGTTTCTACGTGTTCCGCTTTCGCTTTCCGTTTTCTTCGTAAAACAAACAAGTACAAAACTTTGGAGGGGAAATAGAGAAAATGGACAAAGATGAGAGAAAAACAAAAGGAGGATGACAATGAAATAACATGATTATTATTGGTGATGAAAGATTTTGGATAATTGATGCCTGGACTTTGTGTGAGAGCATATTCCGTATTTGCCTTTTCTTTTTTACATGAAACTATGATAAATTGGGATTTTTAAGATTTGATATTACTTTCTAAATTTAGCTAGGTTAAGTATATTTTATGGTTGTGTTTTTTTTTTTTAAATCGCACGAAAATTGGTTTAGAGTCTTATTTCCCATTTTGGTATAGAAATAAGGAATTTGATTTCCAAATGTAACTTTTACATAGTTTTTAAACGTAACTTTTACACTTCGCATCTCAATGCTACAATACCAAACATCTTGCATGTAGGGATAGCAACAGGTAGGGTCAGGTGCGGGTTTAGCCATACCCGAACCTAAAATCATATACGCGAACTCAAACCCTGTTTGGGTAGAAAAATCATATCCGAACTCGCTGGGTTTCGGATTTCTCATACCCGCAATAAACAAAGGGAAACTATAAAAAACCCAAAAACCCGACTCATACCCAAACCGATTACTAATGCAATAGCAACAACATCTTCATAATGATTTAAAAAATGACTCTAGAAGCCAATTTAAAATTTCATATTCAAGATCATGAATATATATAAAGATATATATTCAGAAACTTGAAAGTTGAAACTGTGAAACCCTAGTAATCACTACTAAAGTACTAATATATATATATATATATATATATATATATATAAAAATAAAAATATTTTAGTAATTTAATATATAGAGATCGGGTTTCGGGTAAGATTCGGGTGCGGGTTTCACCGTACCCAATCTCAAACCCGAATAGTACTTTCAGAATCGGGAAAAACCCTAACACAAACAGAACAGGTTTTACCCGTAAATTCGAGTCGGGTCGAGTGCCCGCGGGTATGGTTTTTTTTTTCCATCCCTAGTTGTAAGCGTAGCGAATATGTGTAAAATCCAATAGAGACATATTTATTTGGAGCTAAGAGTTTGAGATATTTGAAGGTAAGTACATATTATGGTTTGTTTTGTAGAAAAAGTGACAAAAACAAATTGCCAGGCTAGGCTATGGGGGGCAAGGAGGGTAATCCCTTTGCTCTCTATTTCTGTCTTTGAGGGATTTTGGTTCTAATTTCCATTTCTATGGAGAAAAATTCTTTAAGATCAGGGACCTAAATGAGGCAACTCCAGCGTAGAGATTTCATATGCAGATGGAAATTGTCATCTCTACACCAAATGTGTTGATCAATTGACAAGAGGTTGTTATAGCTTAAGTAAAAGTTGTGAACTCAAGCCCATGTGAATACAACTACATTGAATACTTGATTGAGAGTTTTGCTACACATAGTGAATATACATGTCTTGAACAAGATTGCCTCATGGGAGTATATATATATATGGTTTAAATAAAAAAGGCTTAATTGCATTTTTTATCCTCATAGCTCGGCTTGAACATACCCGGCTTAGATTATGTGTAATTATGGTCCCCTATTTTTTTCGTGCTAATCAAAACTCTTTACTTTTAAAATTAACCAAATTTGATCTATCTATCTCTATCAATTCTCATATGCATAAAACCATTCAATCTTAATTTTCTTTTCAAACATTTTAAGGTTTATGATAGATTTGAGATAAGCTACAACTTTAAAAGTTTAAAAATGACAAAATTGGTGAAAATTTGTTAAATTTGGAAGGATTTCAAAGCAAATTATATTAGGATTTAAAGAGGTGAGAATTTGAAAAAAAAAATTATTTAAATTTAATACTTTGATTAGTGGGTTTTGATGAGAATAACATTTACAGTGATTAAATAGAATCAATTTGTGAAGATTTTTCTTAAAAATGAAAATTTGAGAGTTTTAAGTAGGAAAATAATGATAGAAGGACTTTATTTGTAACAATTAAAAGGTTAGGGTGCTAAATCTGCTAAAACATTAATGAGAGACTAAAATCATCTATAGTCAAAACTAAGGGGACCTGTTGGTTCAAATAGATTTTGAGTTTGGGGTTATCGTGTAAGTCGGCTGAGAAATCAACGTAACAATTCCTTAATCAAGCAATTACTCAAGTAAGAGACTTTATTCCTCAATGCAGATTCCTAAGACACTCAAAAAGCTCTCTATGATTGCTATTGAGATGTTGAAGACGAGGTAGTTGAACAAAACTTAGGTAAAAGGTGAAAATGGATAAATAAACCTTAAATGACTGAAAGTAAATGCTGGAAATGTAAAGTAAAAGCTGAAAATAAGTAAAGACTCGAAAAGTAAAGGAAATAGGGTAAATAAACAAAGAAGGGTGTTGGTTTTAAGACCACCTCTATTGGTCATCCCACCACCATCTTATGTACGAAAATACTATTTTACCCTTTAAAAATAATTTTCATTCCCTACATATCCTTTTCCTTCTTCTTCTTCCTCCACCCACCACCCCCTTCCTTCTTTTTCATCTTTCACTCTCCAGTCTCCACCACCCCCTTTTTCCATCCACATCACCATTACCACCACCACCACCTCTATTTGCTCACCACCTTTCCTACTCCATTCCTACTTCCACCATCTTTTTCTCCATTAAACCATAACCTCCATCACTTCCAAACCTCAAACCAAACCACTCATCATCTTTGAGGGTGATAATCGCATTTCCCCATCTACACGAAGGTCTGTTTCTCGTTCCTCATCTTCTTCTTCTTCTTCTTCCTCGTTTTTTCTCATTCCTTGCATTTTTTTTTGAAATGTCGTGTGTGAATTTCTCGCACCTTTAAGTGCGAAATTTTAATAGATTTTGCACATAAAGGTGCGACCACAATATATTTTTTAAAAATCACATTATTTTTATTATATTCGCACCCATATGTGCGAAATTTCAATAAAATTCGCACATAAAGGTGCGACCACAATATATTTTTGAAAAATCACATTATTTTTATAAAATTTGCACTTGTAAGTGTGATTTTACCATATTAATTCGCACCTAAAGGTGCAATTTTTAACTAGTCCATCGAACTTCAGCATGCATTCATTTTCTCAGCAACAAATCCCTAATAATCTAAATTTAAGCAACAACAACAATCAAAAAATAACAATCCCTAACAATGGAATGCCTAACAACAATCCCTAACAAGAATTCCCATACAATAAAAAAGAAATGGCTTTGAGAGGAAGAACAAGGAGAAGAAGGGGCGCTGGTGAGAGGAAGAAAGGGTGCTTGAAGGCCTTTGTTTGAATGGATAACTATGAGAACAAGCCGACTTTCCTTGCATCGGCTGGTTCCGAATGGAAAACCATCACTAATATCTTTTAGGAACATAACCAAAGTTTGAAATGCACATGACCAAACCCTAGTGTTCTGAGTGTAATTCCAAAATATGAAATCCTTTAACCCTAGGCTTTTGTTTCTGCCCACAAATCTTGTCCAGATGCATGATTATCTCCATTCAGCTCCCTTGCAACATAGTCCCAATGGCTAGCTCCGTTACTTTGGTTGTTAAGCCAACGACTACTGCATATGACACGGCTAGTCTTTTTGACTAAGTAGCCGTTGTAGATTTTTATTCGCCAAAAAGACCTAAAGTCGAATTAAGCAAAAAAAAATTACTTTTTTTTGAAATGAGGTGCTCAATTAACTACTTCACTTGTTCCTAACTATAAATCATTTTAGAAATTTTTCACAATATCTATCGAACATTATTTTAAAAAAAATTTACCATTATATTTAATGATTCATGTTTAATCATCTAACACTCAATATTAAATTCTTTGGATTTTCTAATAGAGGGTAAGTTAGAAAGTTAATATAGTACTTTTTAGTTATATAAGAGGAAAACAGAAGTTAATATAGTATTTGATAAATAATTATTTTTTAATTCATTTTTGGTGTATTTAATTGCTCTCGCAATTTTAAGTGAGACGGGACCACTATGGGCGTCAACGCACTCCCTACCAAATTCATTTATTTGTTTTTTTAATCTATTTGAATTATGTAAAAGTGAGTAGTATGTTATTGTTGAGTATTGGCTTAATAGCATTTTTGGTTTCTCACTTATTATTAAAGTGCGTTTTTGGTTCGTCACGGAAAATTTTTGTCTAAAATATATACAAACTTTTGCAGTTTTGGTTCATCCAATTCCGTCAAAGATCTAACGCAATATTCCATCAAAAATTAATTAAAAAATCAAAATTCCAAAAGCATGAATCTTTCATTTTCTTCACCATATTACTCAGAATTCTAACTCACATTTTTATTCCCCTTCATCCTCTTCCTTCACATTTTATAGAGAGAAATACCTTCAAATCCAAACCAAAAATCCACACACACAAATCACAATCACATTCATTCGTGAATCAATTTCAACACACTTATTTCCACCTCAACACAAAGCTATACTCATAGCAATTCCTATATGTTTTTATTTGCCTATATGTTTTTATTGTTTTGACAGTGATAACTTCAAAGATAGAAGGGGGGCGGTTAGAGACAACGAAGATGTACGATGTCTGTTCACTTGTGTATTCATATTCTTTGAGGATCAAAAACAAATTGTCACTAAATCGATTGTGAGGAGAAGAAGAGGGAGTCGCACCCCACCATGCGACTCCCTCACTTCGTTTTCACAACACCAATCCTGCACCCCACCTACCCTCCTGCAACCTTTAGCAGCTTTTTGGGAGTCGCATGGCTGTCCGCGACTTCCCTTCTCAGACCCCACCTCCCTCCTACGTGGCTAAAACAACCCACTTTGCTAAATTTATTTTTTTCTATCTTATTATACTAATTCTTTTTCTCTGACAATATTAAAAAAAAAGGCGAATTTCTGGAATTTGTGCATTTGAACGTGAAGAAGATGAAAATTGATGAACATGATGAAGAACGGATGAAGATGTCGGATTTTATTTTTTCAATAATCGTTAAATTATGGATGGAGAATTAAAACTGCAATAAGTTATATTAGTCAACGATATTTTAGGCTAATTTTTTTCATAAGAAATCAAAAATCATTTTCATGATAAGTGATAAGTGAGAAACCAAAAGGGATTTGGATTCTCTCATGTGAAATTTCTCTCATGTGTTATCATATAAGAGTTTTGTGTCTACCTCTCTCTTCCTAAACATTTAAAAGGTCCACTATATATATTTAATGCATATATATGAAAAGAGAAATAGACACAAAATTCAAACATGTTGACACAGGATTCAACAAAATTGCTATTAAAGTATTTTGCAATAAATATTTAATTAGGTGGGTTGCAAGTTGCAACAATAATGAAGTACTACAGAACTGTTCAAAAGAAATCTATACAGCTGTTCAATGAATTCATAATACATGATGCTTGATGGATTAGATACATTACTATTATTATGCTGAGAGTAGACCAAAATATATTAGTTCAGTTGTTAAGGATGGATCACTTCTCTCAAAAGTAATGTGAAAGTGGTTTGGTGGACGATACGTAACTATCTCTATAAGCGATTGAAGCTTCGAGTCGAACCGACCTAAACATTTTAAAAAAAAAAAACTGCTAGTGGTGTTAGGCCGACCAGCAAGAGACCACAGTCCGGTAAACGCGAGGGTAGTTTTGTCTTTCGGACACAGCAGCACAACCAGCGTCGGGTACCGAATGGAGTGAAGTGGAAGTTGGCGTCAACTAACCACCCTGCCACGTGGCACTGCATTAAATACTACTATTCCCTTACGTTTAACTCCAACTCACACATCACACACCACCCACCTCAGTTCACAACTCCTTTTCCCTCTTCTCTCTCTCTCTTTCTTCACCGGCATTTGATCAGTTTTCCTTTCTCTCTCTCTCTCTCTCTCTCTCTCTCTCTCCTCCATTTCCATTATGCATTAATCATAACAGCATCAATGGCGGTTCCCCTGCAATTCTAGTTTTTTGTTGTTGCAATTTGATCTATTGAGTTGAGCCTCTTGGTTGGTTGAGTTAGCAGTTACGTTTCCGTTATAGCCATGGAGGTGGACCACCACTCAACCGCAACACCTCACAACTCCGCCATGACCTTCGACGAGGTCTCCATGGAGCGCAGCAAGACCTTCGTCAATGCCTTGCAGGTTCTCACTCCCTCTCCTAATTCTCACTTTCTCTTTCTAATGCTGTGAGCTATTTTCATTCTTTTTCTTCTTGTTAATTAATTTTCTTTTGTTCAGATCTGCATTTGTTTCCGTTTTGCTGGATTTTGTACCTATCGTCTAGTTGTGTTCTCAATTAGTTTTCTACCGGCTATTCTGTTTTAGCTGAATGCAGGATAAATTGGTCACGGATTCTTAATTGTCAATACTAAATTACTAGCATTTATCAAGTCATTGATGATTACTTGGGGGATAGAACATTGTTAAAATCGAGATGCTGGCAATTCTGTTGTCGGTTCGAAAATCGGTTTAAAGAAAGGTGAAGTTAGAGGGATTTTTTTTTTTGTCGTTGTTCCATTTAAAGGAAAAAGGTATGATGCCTCTCTCACATGTTTAACTTGACATCTTGAACAAATGAGATTGTTGGAACTAAAGTCAATAGGGTCTAGTTTGTGGATCCAAAATAATTTGTGCAGTAAAAGGTGACACTCTTCATAATGTTTATCACTTTTTAATGGATTGACATAGCTGCATGGTATTGTTTTAATATTTTTCTGTTGATTGTTGTGGATTTGTGGTTATAATGTTAAACATGCATAGGCAGGCATTTGATTCTCATGTTATGGTCATTTCAGGAACTAAAGAACCTGAGACCTCAACTTTATTCTGCTGCTGAATACTGTGAAAAATCTTATCTCCACAGTGAACAGAAACAAATGTAAGGTTTTTTTTTTTATAATAATTTTTTTCCTTCCATTTTTTTCTTGAAGGCAGCTATACCATCTACTTTTAGCTGCTTTTCTATGTATATGACTGAAGCTTCTGCAACAGGACAAACAATTAGTTGTGGAATGTTCTTCTAGTCAATTCTTACCTGGGATGAAAAATGAGATGAATTAAATTTTCCTTTACATTCTGCTTGGACTTTTAAATTTTCCAAACAATTAGTAGTTTTGCATATCACTTGAAATGCCAGCAGCAACTAGCATTGAGGTTAAATGTGAATAAACTGAAATTGAACTTGCATGAAAGAGGATGCTTAAGTTAGGACTGTATATTTTTTGTTTTAATATGATGATTTCTGTTGGATAGTCTGGAAAATGGAATAAAAAAGAACATAAACTAAGTTTTTTTTTCTAACGTATTTTTTGGGGTCCTGAATCCTGAATTCCTGATCATCACATTAGTGTTGATATATAGATGCAGAAGCATTCATTATACTGATTCTTAAAAATGTATGGTAATGTTTCAATTATGAAACTGGTTAGAATGAGTGTTATTATGGTCATCCTAAAAGGGTACTGGAATTAAGTCCCTATAATTTGGTGACTAGTTAATTCAACTGCATATGGGAGCAACACTGGGGAGGGATCCTTTAGTTATTATAGACTCACATCTCATCTTGAGGCCAATATAAACGGAGTGTCAACAACATTTTCTAGGCACATATTCTTCTGTGTTTGAACTGCACGTAATTTTCCTTAACTGTATGTCATTCATGCATTAGGGTACTTGACAACCTGAAAGATTATGCTGTAAGAGCCCTTGTGAATGCTGTAGATCATCTTGGAACTGTTGCATACAAGTTAACTGACCTTCTCGAGCAGCACACATTAGATGTCTCAACTATGGATATGAAGGTTACTACCCTAAATCAGGTAATTACAGACTTTTCTGAGATATTATGTTTTAATAGACAAATATTAGTTGGAGTTGAAGTAACTTTTTTATTACTAGCAGAAACTTCTTACTTGCAAAATTTACACGGATAAAGAAGGTCTTCGGCAGCAGCAATTATTGGCTTTCATTCCCAGACATCATAAGCACTACATTTTGCCAAGTAGACCTCACTGCTTTATGTTAATCTGGATGTAGTTATTCACACTAAATATCAATTACTGTAATTTTACTAACTGTTCTCTATGTTTGTTTAACTATGCAAGCTAGATTCTGTCAATAAAAAGGTGCATTTCAGTCCGCACATACAGATTGATGCAAGACAGAATCCGTTTCAAACCAGAACCCGTTTTCAATCTTCAGGCGTGTAGCGGGGAAAACTGCCCCTTCTAGATTTTTTGGCATTAGTTTTTTTTTTTCTGGAGCTGAATATCAAATTATTAATTGGATATCATATTTGTATATCTAGGTACCCCTGCATCAAAAACTCTTTCATGGCATTTGGCATCAGAGACTAAGTCTACCTTGAAAGGGACATCACAGGCTTCACCAAAGTAAGTTTAGGAAAAATTAATAGCATGAGGATGTTCAAGACTGCTACTTTTACTGTTTTCCACTCTCAACATCGATGGCATCATCATATTACATCTGGTTTTGCAGCATTGAGACCCCAAAGTTTTCTACCAATGCCTCTGGAGTTTTCCACCTTCTAGGTTTGTTATATAGTGTATCCCTTTCATTAGTTGAGAATTCAATTCAATTATTTCGTGATGTAGAAATTATAGCTCCTTATAGTGCCTGGTAATTTGTCTGCAGATAATGAAGAGAGAACCTGGACGAAATTCTCACCAGCACAAACTCACATGCCGAATGGAGTCCCTACTTCTAGTATTCCTATTCAAAATTTTGGTGGCAACCACAGGGTAATGTCATATTCTTCAAGAAGTGCAAGTGCCTGGTGGCACCATGCTTGATGTTTGACTTATGATTATTATTAACCTATTATTTGCTTCTGTTTGCAAGTTTTCTAAAACGCTTGTTAATCTTGTTCTCAATTAGTTGTACTATGGAAATTAAGAGATAGATGTAGTTAAGGCCTAATCTTTTAAAGGGAAAACAAAATTATTGGAGATAGGATAACTTTTTTGGTAATAAAACATTTTTCATAAGTGAAGATCTAATAATGGGAAGGTTTTTTTTTCCTCCTGTTGACATTTGAAGTGTTGTTTCCAGTTTAGTGAGAAAAAGGTTTTATTTTTATTTTTTATTGACTCGTACCAAACACTAGAAATTTTACAATGGTTATGTATTGTTATCAATATCAATTAGTGCACCAAACATTTGAAACCATGGACAATATTTCCAGATAGCCTTTTGCTTGAACCTACGAGTGTCAGAGTTGAAGGGTCAATTTATCCATGTTCTTCTGCTTTCTAGTGTAAATTTATGTAAAATAGTTACTCAGGAACCTCTATGATGTGCAGGATGCATTGGAGGGTTCCAGACCATTGACAGCATTCAAGTCATTTGAGAACCCAAATCGCCATGAGACTGTCCAAACCCCTGGTCGCAGCAGAAGTGTGCTATCAGCTTTCTTTGTCAAGCAAAAAACACCGAAACTGAAGGCCGTTTCTTTCTCATGATTCATGAATCCCTATTTTTCAGATACAATGAGTGGGGTTGTTACTTTAATCTACCCGGATGCTCAGTTTTCTTTCCTTTAACTAAGCCTCCACTAGATGCTCAGAATTAATTACTTTCTGGTTCAAACCTTTGAATAATGGTCCTGTATAGTAGCCGGTGCCCCGGCAATGATAATGGTCTGCATCTTCAGCTTCTACTCGTTCAATGTTACCTTTAGAATTATAGTGTTCACAAACTTGTAAAATGTATATCTGTGGTATGCTATGAGAAAAAGGATTTTGTTAACTTTCTTGTCCTTGCAGTTCTGATATATCCAGAAAATTTCCAAGATGGGCTCTTATTCTAATGTCTCACCCCTTTTGACTATACATTAGCATGAACGCAATAGAGGGGCAGACATTTTGGATCTCGCATTGTTGGGAATAGGACAAAGAACTTTGGAATGTCTGTGACCAAATTTACATCACGTATTTGTTTGTCAAATAAGTTAAGTCATAAATTTCTTAAACTTGTATATAAAAAAATTGTTTAAGTGAATTATAAGAGTCCTACATTAAGTAGTTAATTAAAAAAAAGTTTGACTTGTTTAATCACAACTTATTTAAATGTATTTCTGACAAATGTGAATAATCAAATTTTATTTTTCATATGGAGAAGAATTAGTTTTGATGGAGTAAATATTGAGTCTAAATGTATAACTGAATATAAGGATTCATGTTTATTAAATCGTGTTTTCAATCGTTATTATAAAATTAAACTTTTTAGGGTTGGATTATTCTATCACTTAACAAAAATCTTAATAGAAAAAACATAATTTTGCGTTTGCCGGGAGTCGAACCCGGGTCTATTGCTTGGAAGGCAATTATCCTAACCGTTGGACTACAAACGCTCAATTTGTTAAGGAATACAAAACTACAATATTTATATAAATGTAATTCATTCCATACAACCAACACGTTAATAAATGAATAGGGTGATTTCATTTTTTCATTTTTTTTTTGTTAGATAAATTTTCATTTGTGTGGTAGAACAAATTTTATTCAGTCTGAGGCACACAAAAGCTAAAATTTCAAATAGCCTTTGGTGACTGAACGATGGTAATCAACAACGTCTTTATTCCCTCTTTTTATTATTCTTTTATTCTAATGGTTCATTTTTTTAGCACAACTTTATTTTATGAAGATAAAGGATATGACACCAACTCTCTCATATGAGTAATATTTGCATCATAACATTCATGACCCAAACATAACAACATAAATCAGAAGAGGCTACCCTAACACACCTCCACCTGTACGCACCTAAGGGACAAAACAACAATGATACCAACAACAAAATAAAAACCAAACCAAAGAAAATAAAATAAAACCAAAACCTAAATCAAGCCAAAAATCACTAAATCTCAAGGATCTTCATACTTATATGGGTGGTTCATTTTTATTATGTGTTTGGATTATACTTGTCGTCAGGACTAACACTTGTTAGTGCTTACTTTAATGCAAAAAAATTAACATAATTTTTTTTATGAATTGAGATGAATGTGCTTTTATGTTAATTCAATTGACGTTTAAATACATAGTAAATTGTTATGATATTCATTGGGATTGTGTGTGGCTAAATTCCCATGTTTTTGGTTTTGAATACATGAAAAGTTGGATGAAAATTTAGGGAAGAGGTGTAGTGGAAGAAGAGATTGAAAAGAGGGAAAACAAAAATAATTGTTATAAGCAACTAAATCAGACTGACACATGAATGTCAACTCATTCTTTCATTTTGTGAAAAATCATCTTTGTAAGATTCAGCATTTTTCTTATATCTTACGAACCTAATATAGATGAAACACACGAAATGCATTCATGCTTTTTTCATTTCACAAAAGTAGATTTACGTGTTCACACATTATACCGACAAAACAAAAGTTCCCGTATAAGAAGATATGTTTTTACATCTTTTAATTTTTAGGTTTAAGCTAGCCCTAACCGAGTGACACTGAGGGTTCTTTCAAACGGGGCTTCTATTGTATTACGTATTTTTTAATGAAACTTCTTGTATTATTTACAAATATAGATAGTAAAAACAATCCCCCCTTTCTCTCGTTTCAAATCTAGGGTTTTGTTGGGTGGCTGTCGCGTCGTCCTCCTTACTCGGTGGCAACCCACCATTTTCCTCTCTTGCTTAGTTTCCCATTCTTCTCTTCTTACACCCTCCACCTTTCCTTTGGCCTTCTTGTGTAGCTCTAGGTTGTGGCTCTTCAAGGGTTCGTCTCCTTTCTGGCGGTGGTATCTTCCTGCGGCAATGGTAGTCTGATCCTTGCCCTATCCACGGTGAGGAGGATCAGAGATAGGGGAGCCAGAGGATGTGTTGGTCGTTTCTCTTTTGAACGATAACGCTAGGTGCGTTTTGTCTCACTTCTTCTTTGGTGATGGCTAAAATCGTTTAGGGTGTTCTCGTATTTTCCTTCTTTGTTTATTCTGGGTCTTTAATTTGCAGTGTGGGTTGCATGGTGATGTTGGGTGTGGCTGGTCTTCCTCCGCTAGGCCACTTCTCATGGTGTGGTGGCTGACTCGTTGCCTTAGTGAGGTAGGGCAGGTCCATGGAGTGGGTGTGTCAGATTCGTTGGATTCCGCTCGGTTTGTACGCTTAGTGTAGTGGTTGTTTCGTTTGGTTTCGGCGATGCTCCTTTATTCTCCTTTGGCTTATGGTCAGGTGAGGCATGGTAGACCTACGTCGTTGATGTGCCTGGTTGTCAGCGTGTCTCTCACTGTTCCTGATTCATCATCGCTCCTCTCTACCTCTTTTACTTGCTGCTCGTTGATGTTGCTCTATGGTTTTGCGGTTCTTCTCTTGGGTTTTTAGCTGCTCCCTGCCACTGTGGTTCGTGCTTTGAAGATGGATGTTTGATCCTGTTTTGGTCGATCTCGTCGCCGTTTCTCTTACCCTGTTGAAGGCCTAGGATGGGTTGTGTCTCTATTTTTTTCATATGGAAACCTTTCCCAATTGTGTTTTGGTGTTTCTCTTTTTTTTTGTCGGTGTTGTTAAGAGCTGTTTTGACAGGTTAAAAGCATGTGTTTATGTTTGTAGGATTTGCGACTAAGGATTTTATGTGTTCTTTGTTGTAGTGGGTGGGTTTTTACTGATATGTTTTGTTGGCTTGATCACCGTACCCATATTTGTTGGCTTGATCACCGTACCCATGTTTTATGTGTTCTTTGTTGTAGTGGGTAGGTTCTTAACCTTCTATATATCAATATATTAGTGGTTTTTTTAAAAAATTACAAATATAGATGATAGATTTATTGTTTACTCATTAAAGCAATACCGACAAGAATTGATATTATTTTGATTCCAATGTACTACCATGTGTTCATGAATGAATGATAGTAATAAATTTGATTCCTCTTAAGACCCTTATTTAAGTATACTAAAATAAAAAATAGCAACTCAACATTCTTTATATGGAGAAAAGAAAGGATCAATAAGTGGCTGGCATAGTAGTAAATAGTGTTTGTTTAAATCTCTAGATAGAAAATGCGCTATCTCCTAACACAAGCAGAATATATTCACCAAAAAAAATTATTTACAAAAAACAAGCAGAATACAATTCTCCTTAAAAACAAACTATTAGATACTTATATAACATTCCTTACACCAAAAAGAAAATATAACATTCCTAAACAAATTAACATGCAATTATAAGTTTTTTTAACTGACATGTAATTATTAAGTTAACTCTACGAGATCTATCATTTCTCTATCTTGGGATTTAGGTCCGAATAGAACAACTTATTTAATCTTATTATAACTTATAAACAATTTATATATGGTGTAACTTACTTTTAGCTTATTTTAATAAATTTTTGAAAATTATGTATGAATAAATGCAGAAGTGATATACTCTTATTACTCGAAGGGTTTAATTAAGTTATTTATTATGGTGTCTTTTTTAGGTGAGCTCATGATATTCATTACCAAAAATAATAATTAATCCCTTTATTAAATATTTATACTAAAAGATAAACGACTAATCATAAAATATATTTTATGTTGTCTCGTGGGAGATCAAACCCCCTATATCACTTCTGATAATATTATTCTGGTGTCTATATCTGACGGTGTGGTTGCATATGTGGTTCACAAAGATTAGTACGTCTCTACCAATCTCCAAAAATGAAATAATACATATCTGCATTTGTCATTTGATATATTGAGGTCACGGAACCATTATTTGATTTTGCGTTTTTCTATTTTCTATTATATTAATCTATATCAAATCAAATAATACAGTCTACATATTTTATTGATTTTAAATTTTTAATGCACACTGTGTGTAGCAGGTTTTTTTTTTGGTTACATAAGGAAAGAAAGCAAACAACAAGAAACAAACTAAGCTACCGCATCCTTGCACAAGAGCGGAATCACAAATGAAGGAGGTTCCTTCCAAATTCGCATCGGACACCCTGATTGAGAAGCTTGTCTCGCCAACGCATCTGCCACAGCATTTTTATCCCGCATAACATAAGAGAATTGCACTTTCCAATCCGCAGCCAGCATTGCCCGAATAGAAGCAATAACGTCCCGTTGCCAATAAGTTCGGGTGTCCCTATTCTGGCTTAGAAGCTCCACAATATCCTTACAATCCATATAGCAAACAATGTCTCGGAAACCCAAGTCCCAGACAAGCTTCAAACCAGTTTGAAGTGCTAGAAGCTCCGCGTGAAAAGCACAACCAGCCCCATACGAACAAGCAAACCCTGAAAGCCATCGCCCAGTAGAATCCCTCACTACACCACCACCACCCATTTGATTTAGTCCAGAAACCCAACTTCCATCTGTATGAAGATGGATCCATTTCGTTCCCTCGACAAACATGGGGTCACGAGGACTCGGCGTTAGCTTCCCCCACCTCACAAATTCATTCGCCGTTATCAAGATCTGGCGCCAGACCAACTGAACAGACCACGGGTGTGGATCGAACACCACACTATTCCGCCAACGCCAGATACACCAGAGGATGGCAATCGCAAACGCCTGTTGTGGTCCCTGAAGGAGGTGTCGAAACCAATCATGGAAGGAATACGCCGCAGGAGGGATTGGTAGCAGGCTTCGAAAGTGGCTCCATATCAGTTGTGAGTCACGACAATCTCTCAAGAGATGTTCAACATCCTCATCCTGCTCACCGCACCGAGGGCAAGTTGCGGTCAAACTCAAATGACATTGGTGCCGCTTCAAATTTGTCGGGAGAGCACTGCGACCTACCAGCCAAAGGAAAAAACGAACCTTCTCTGGGGCATGAGATGTCCAGATTACCTTCCAGTCACGAGAGCTCGGCTGAACATTATGCTGTAGCATATGGTATGCTGAGGCTGTCGAGTACACTCCTGAACTGTTTTCTGACCATAAAACCTTGTCCTCCTCATCAGAGCGCAGCGGTATACTGACCCGAGAAATTTCATTAACTATCTCTGGTGGAAGAGGCGTGTACAGTGCACTGAAGCTCCACACACCACGAACCCAAAGGTCAGAGACCTTAAGATCTGTATCCGAGATATGCACATAGGGGACACGGTGACACAAGCTCCCAGTTCCAAGCCAGTTAGAGTACCAGAGCGAGGACTGTCCATCACCCAAACACGGCTGGAAACCTTGCCTGACAGCATCCTTGGCGTTGATAATTCCTTTCCACACATATGAGTCCCCAGAGTGATATTTCGCCGACAACACCGATTCTGTTCCCACATATCTCTGTTTTAACACTTGGACCCAAAGCATGTCGGGGTCATACATGAGGTTGTTAACCAACTTCCCCAAAAGAGCAATATTATTCTGCCGAGCACTGCGAATGCCAAGCCCCCCCTTGTCTTTGGGTAACACCACATCATGCCAAGGAACTAAATTCCAACTTCGAGTTGACCCTCCCTTGGACCAAATACAATTTCGAACTAGCTTGTCAATATGGTCACAAACTGATTCAGGGAGCCATAAAGATTGCATAGTATACACAGGCAATGAAGACATAACAGACTTGGCCAAACATAACCTCCCTGCCTTATTCAGTAATTTATGTTTCCAGGACGCCAGTCGGGTATTCATCTTAACAATTAAAGGATCAAAAATATCTCGCGTTACTCGTCCCTTCAGGAGGGGTATACCCAGATACTTACCAAGATTTGCCGCCCTACTGATCCCTGAAATATCAGATAACTCCTGCTGTTTCCGTTGGTCAATGTTCTTTGAACAAAACATGCGGGACTTCTCTAAATTCACCTTCATTCCGGAGGCTTCACAAAAGTTAGAAAGCGTATCAGAGATCAACCGCATCTGCTCCTTCGATGCATGGCAAAAGAGGAGAACATCATCCGCAAAGAACAAATGTGAAATACCAATTCCTTCCTTTGATACTTGAATGGGTTGCCATACTCCTTCTCGGACAAGTCGCTGAATATGAATGGCAAGACGTTCCATACAAAGCACAAACAAGTAAGGAGACAAGGGATCACCTTGCCTTAACCCACGCTGCGGAGTAAAGGGAGGTAATTTAGAGCCATTCCAAAGGACTGAGATGTTTGATCCTTGGACACCCCACATGATCAACTCCACAATAGACGGAGGGAAACCAAAGTCATAAAGAGTTGCACGTAGGAAATCCCAATTCACCCTATAATAAGCTTTCTCCAAGTCAATCTTCAAGGCAACTAACCCACCTCTCTTCTTATGCGTGTGGATCGTGTGCATCACCTCTTGAGCTAGAATAATGTTATCTCTAGTTCCTCTCCCCGGTATGAAACTACCCTGAAGTGGTCCCACTAACTCAGCAAGGAGCGGTCTGAATCTATTAACCAGCACCTTTGTAATAACTTTGTATGCCACATTACACAGGCTAATCGGCCGCAAATCCTTCAGACGAACTGGGTCATCCACCTTGGGGATCAGCACAAGTAAGGTGTCTAATAACGAAGAGTCAGCTCTCCCATTCTGAAATGCCATGGAAACCATGTGGTGAAGGTCCTTACCCAAGACATGCCAGTACTGCTTATAGAAGAAAGCCTGAAAGCCGTCAACTCCAGGTGCCTTAAAGGAATGCATCTCCATGACCGCTCGTCGAACCTCATCAAACGAAACAGGTTGGGCCAAAGCCACCCTGTCCACCTCAGAAATGACCGGGGTCCTATTCTCCATAATCACGTTCCGACTCACCTGCCTGTCCACAGAAAAGAGGTTAATAAAGAAATGTCGAGCCTCCTCTTGGAGCGTCACTGGATCCGTACACCAATTGCCATTATGTATGAACAAGCCATGTATCTTATTCCGCTTTCGTCGCACTACGGTCTGAGTGTGAAAGAACTTCGTGTTCCTATCCCCAAGTCTCACCCAATTCTCTCGGGATTTCTGATACCACATAATCTCCTCCTGCATGAGAATATCACCATACTCCTTCTGAAGGGAGCGCTCGGAACGACACAAGGCTTCACTGTCACGCCACTCAAGCTCCTTCTGAACCCCATGTAGCCTTCGTTCGACGCGCCGTTTCCTCGCTTGAATGCTTCCAAATGTTTCCTTATTGAAAGTAAGCGAAGCCTCTTGAACATTCAATAGCTTCCCTGTCAGGGTGGGAGAGAACTTATTCCACGTATCACGTACAACCCCTTCAAACGACGGGTGAGTGGCCCAAGCCGCTTGAAAGCGATAAGGACGAGTTTCACGATCACCGGAGGACACCTCACAACGCAGCAAAAGGGGTTTATGATCCGAGTATACTCGTGCCAGAACTTCGACATATGCCTCAGGGTGCTGTAGCCGCCACTCCACATCCCCCAAGGCCCGGTCCAGCCTCTTTGCAATCAGTCTTCTTCCGTTTTCCCTCCTCTCCCATGTAAAGCGTGGTCCTGTTGCTCCCAGATCTATAAAATTACATGCATCCAACATCTCAAGCATTATCATTGCCCGTGCATCACAAAATTCCCCACCGACAACCTCTGACGGCGAGCAAATCTCGTTAAAGTCTCCAATTGCCAACCACGGATTCCTGCAACGCAACCGAAAAGACCGCAGATACTCCCAGAGCTCACGACGTTTCAGAGGATTAGGACTAGCATAAACTATAGAACAAATCCAATGTTTACCCCGACAACGGATATCCACCGACACCATTTGCTCATGAGTGTCAATAACCTGAATTGTAAACTCACGGTTACAAGGTGAGAGAATCCAAATTCCCCCGCTATGTCCATGAGCAGCAGCTTCACCAACCAGCTCATACCCCAACCTCTGCCAAAAGGCTCTCACACGATCAAACTGACAATGTGTCTCGACAACGGAGAAAATAGCCGGACGGAAGGATCTTACAAGGTCCCTCGCTCGTCGTTGGCCACGTACATTCGCACCACCACGAATATTCCAAGCTATCAAATTGAAGGTTGTACTATCCATAAGCACCAATGGAAGGTCGAGGGTGTGGTTAGGCACGCCGTGAGGAGTGCGTGTCAACCACCATGGCCGAAAGTTGCCCTGGATCTGGAGGTTCCTGAGCTGAATCCATCCCCTTGCTACCTGAACTACTAGCCTCAATGTTCTCTTGGAAATGGATGTTGCTTCCCCTCACCGGTTGTAAATTCATCGTGGTCATAACCCCGCCACCGAGATCATGGACAACATGGTCTCCGAGTTTCTTCAACCCTGTGGTCTGCTGTTGTATTTTTAAACCACCGGTAACCGATCGCTGGTGAGCCCCTTTTGGACGAGCTGGTTGTGCCGCCATCATAGTCTCGTGTTGTCGCTCCTCATAACGGCCACGTTTACTAGCATTAGTTCCTTTCCTAGTGTATTGTTCAATATTACTACCTGCTGTAAACTGTAAACCGCCATCAATGGATAAAGGGTCCAGATTTGGTAACGTTTCCAAAACAGAAAATTGGTTGCCTTTTTTACCTCCCTTACGTTGCTCCCCATCTTTATGCATAAATATAGGCACGTTAGCTTTATGCATAATTATAGGCACGTTAGCTTTATGCTTAATTATAGGCACGTTAGTTGTTGCTTTCAAATTCAAATTCTTTTTCTTTTTCCTTTTATCCACAACCAACCAATCTCCATGGGCCACGTCAGGACATAACGCACTTGCATGGTTCACGGCAGACATCTCGGGCACGTTGGCTTGTAGGGTTTCAGGTGCAGCACCCTGCTGTTGCACAGCCTTGGCCGCCGCCCTTCCAGCATGCTCATCAACAACACCTCCTTCGTTTACCACTTCCTGGGTATCAACTATCTTCACAGCTTGGGCACTACAATTTCGAGCAAGGTGTCCATAGCAACCACATTTAGGGCACAAGAGATGAAGGCCTTCATACTCCACGTTGTACCACGTCCCTTCGAGACCCACCCTTCCGAGCACCGGCTTGTTCAGGTCAATCTCGACACATATGCGAGCATACCTTCCTCTCTGCATGTCTGATGTATTACCATCCACCCTAATAGGTTTGCCCACCGCTGAGGCCAAGGTCAACAAAATATTCTTATCATAAAACTGGAACCCAAGACCGGGAATACGAATCCAAACAGAAGTTGTGCTAATCTTCGAGTTTGCTGCAACAAAGTCCGGTGTCCACGGCTTGACCGTCAAGTAGTGATCGAAAATGAGCCATGGCCCTCCGGATAGAACAAGTTCCTTATCCGACGGCTCTTCAAACTTAACAATATAGTAGTTATGGCTAATATCACGCACCTCAAATCCCTTCATCGTCTTCCACATAGACTTCAATCTCTCGCACAGTATCTTGTACCCAATCTGTTTTCCCAGTAGTTTCACCACTAGGCACTCCTCCCAGGGCTTACAAATCTTTGCATAGGCTACCGGATCCATGGAGAACATAGGGAAGAAATCATTATCTCCTACCAGCACCTTTTTCATAAATCCAGCTTTAACGAGGTCAACATACGAGTTACTCTCCTTCTCCTTTGAGTCCCCAACAACTTTATCCTTAAAGGTCTCCTTCCGTCCCTCCGCCTCCGGTGGTTTCGCCGGTGGCTGAGTACCTTGCGCCGCCGTCACCCCGGTGTCTTCGCTCTCAATTTCCATAGCTCTGTGTGTAGCAGGTTTACACATGTTTAACTAAATTTCATTATTTTCAATTTATTATTTTAATTTAATTTCAATTAAAAAATCACATTTTTGACCTAGAAAAATCATGAAATTGACTCATAAAATTTACAAAATTTGGCTCAGCTCCTTACATCGTCATCCAAACCAGCCATCAGAACCATAAAATCGCTGCTCCGAACCACCAGAATCAGCCCAGAGCCCCGATCAGAACTAATAACTGGACAACCTCTTGGCTTCCATCACCAACCTTTTCCCCAAAAACCACCCTATCTTCAAATCCACCTGCAATCTTAATAAAAAGAAAACAAAAAAAGAGAAAGGGCCAACCTATCTAAACCTGAATAAAAAACGCTTTAATTATGAGTATGTTTGATTGCAGTTTTGAAAACTGCATTTAAAATCGTTTTTAAAAACTATTTTTGAAAACTGTTTTAAAAAAAAACAGAAAAAAAAACTGTTGAATGGGATGTTTTTCAACATTTAAAAAATTGAAAAACTAAAAATAGAAACTGAAAATATTATATAAGTTGTAATCAAACTAAAAATTGAAAAACTAAAAATAGAAACTGAAAAACTAAAAATAGAAAAAGAAAACATTTTTCAAAAATTGTAATCAAACATGCATGTTATATAAGTTTAGATAAGATAACAATAATAAAGATTTGGGGATTTGAAAATCAATGATATTTTAAAAAACATAGGAATAAAAAATTAAAAATTACCACATCCATAATATTATGCTAGCAATAGCTAACAAAAGCACTAACCACATTAGTATTTAGGGATTTAATTATAAATTTTTAAAATGATAGGGATTTGACTAAAATATTTTAAATAGGGAAATTCAATTAAAAATTAATGAAATTAAGAGGACCTACAAATTAAATTAAGCTTTTTACAATTGAGGGTTATATTGACTTTCCAAAATATTTTTAGAAAAAATGTGATTATTCAACTTTTTTTCCCACAAAGTTTCTTCTTTACGCACATCTCATTTAATGCGCGTGACAGATATAATAAGATTACCAAATTTGCATTTGATTCTATATATATTTATATATTTACATCCGAAAAAAGGGCACACTTACCTTTCAGACAGCTCAAACAATGGGCGATTAAATTAAAAATTAACCATTTTTATTTCCTCCTATTATTAGATTCGTTCCCATTCCGTGTCTTTCTATCACTTCGACTTCAACGCCAAATCACCTTCTTTCTTCTCCGTTCAGTAAAAATCACTCAACTGTTCCTCTGAGACCAGTGTCTCTCCTTCACAATCAAATCATCCAAATCCACATCACAACCCCATTTTCACAGGTCAATCCATCTTCACCCCCCATAATTTTCTTGTCTTTTTTCTTGAATTCGGATATCAAAGTTTGAGTCTTTTTCAACTTCTTTCACTCTCTGGAGCTTCCTGCTTCAACCCCCTGCAAGGTTTCACATCTGGGCACCCCTTGTTTGCATGTGGGTTTTAGTCAAAGTTTGAAGCTTTTTGTTTTTTCCCCCTCTTTTGCTGTGACCCCTTCAATTGATGGGACTCTAAAGTCTAAATGGGTTCTTTGGAATCCGGGATCCCATTGAAGAAGGGGAGCTTGTTTGGTCCTCAGTCCAGTAGAAAAGAGAGGTACCCGTTTTCTCAGAGGCTCAGATCGAGCTTCTCCCGTTTGCTCTTCAAGAAGCTAGATTATGTCCAATGGATTTGCACGGTCGTCGTGTTTCTCTGCTTGGTCGTTGTCTTCCAAATGTTCCTGCCAGGTTCGATCGTTGAAAACCCAGACGGAGCTGTGAAGATGCGTTCTCGGAACTTGTCACATTATGGGGACTTAGACAATTTTGTCTTGGACATTGGGGAGGAGTCTATTTTTCTGCATATGATTTCCGAGAAATTCAGGAGACGTAATATTAGGGATGTGAATCTGTTCAACCACACGGCGCAACATTTCGGGTACAGGAAGCCACAGTTGGCACTGGTTAGTTCACCTAATTTTTTTATATCCTTGGTGAAAAGAGTGCATGTGTTATGTTATGTATGAAGTTTCTTGTTCATTGTGGGTAGTATTAAGCTAGAAGTTAGTTCAAGGTTATGATTGTGTGTGTATATAGGGAGTATATCAGTTGATAGCATGCTCCTGCTGTGAGAGGACGCATAATTGACCATACAACACGAAGGATTGGCCACTATTGAATTGAATTGAATTTAAGTAGAATATTTTGACCCCTGTTAAGTTTTAAATTGTGGTTACTGTTGCATGATCCTTTAAATGGGGATGAATTTAACTGCAATTGCAACTCACCTTAATTTTACGGCTGCAATTGCGGTTGTTAATTGCGATTTAAGGGTGCGTTTGGATAAAAAACTTAATTAGGTGCTTATGGCAGTAAGCGCTAATTCATAAGCTAATTTGAGAAACTTATTCAAATTAGCTGAAAATGTGTTATAGGTAAGCATCAACTCTTATTCATAAGCCAATCTGAATAACTTATGAAAATAAGCTCAACTCTTATTCTTTTTAAGGTGTTTGGAGAACTATTGGTTGATTCCCAGCAATTGCTGATGGTAACAATTGCAGCTGCTTTATTACAGATTGGCTATGGAATTCAGGTACTCTATTTACATTTGTTCTCAGTATTTGTGGTGGATAAGTACTTTTGAATTTAGGCAAAAGAAAAGAAATAGGGAACCAGCTAAATGACCAGTGTCTCTCTATGATAGTGCGGATTTGAACAATGTAGGTTCTGGTACATTGTTTATGGGGGAGATGGAAAGCGCAATTAGAGATGTTGTATATTTAAGTCAAATGTTCCTTTCCTGTTTGTGGGCACACTTTACTATTAGTTTCAACTTTTACATGCCTTCCTGGATAAGCGAAGATATTTTTACCATTGCTCGAGAAGTGTTTTAATTTTACAATTGAAGGGGGCTTGTGAATTTGAAAATGTATATTGAAGTCCTTAAGAATGTAGTGACTTATCAAAGCGAGACTAAAAAGATCTTAATAATATGTTCACCTCCTCACCATCTATGATATTTATTTTTAAAGAATATTATGTTTACTTTAGCTCTAATTATTCTATGTTATGCAGGTCTTTTCACTTGTAGATGGACCAGGGCGTAATGTTTGGAAAAGTTTAAGTGTTCCCATCACTGTCACTCGAACTTGTGACAAGCCAGGCAACACTATAGACTGGCTAAAGTATGATTAGTATTCTAATTTGTACTGCTAAACTAAGCATTTAGCATATTTTTTAGAATTGGAATTTGTAGAAATCAAAGCTAAGTGATTTCATTTGCTAAAGTAACTGCCTAATTTCCTGAAGGTGTATATATCTGACATAAGCTCTAAGTCATCAAATTAGGGTTAATATGCTCCTTTATCTGCACTAGTTTAAGGACAGTGTTGTTAATCACGGATCGCGGAAAGCCAAAAATCTGCTATTTCAAGTCCTCAATAGAAAATTACAGTCAAGTAATGTCTTGTTTTTATTTGGACAGATTATAATACGGATTTCTTGATTAATTAAGCTTTGTATAATTATGTTATATTTGTTTTCAGTTTGTAAAAAAAGAATGTTAGTTTAACCCCTTTAATCATCAATTCTAGTTTTTTTATCCTTATTGTATTTTTATTAGTTTTTAATTAGTATACATTGAATGTGAGGAGTTTTATACGTATATCCAATCACATTTCTCCATCTTGCTTTTTTAGTATTTTTTAATTTTAATTTAATTATGATGTGGCAAGAATGTGAAACCTATTTGGATGTTTATGAAAAATTCGAATGTTAACTATTTGCACCGTCAGTGTATAGTTATTAAATCCTTTTAATTTTGAAATACCAAAATCAGTGTGGTGTAGTTTTGTTTGCTTTAGTGCATCTGAGTTCTTATCATTCACTTATGCTTGTTTCTTAATATGTTGCGGACAGAGAAACCCTTAAGTTTTTGTTGGATTACCATTCTGAGTGCATCTGATAAGAGCGTCCATCTTTTGCAGCTATGATGGTATAATTGTGAGCTCTCTTGAAGCCAGAGGTGCCTTTTCTTGGTATGATACTTATTTTATTCTCTAAGGATAAGATTCTGAATTGTTATTAACTGAATCCTCTATGCATCCCTGAATTGTGCGTGAGGTTTTTGCCATGAATGTCCTTATTCAAGTAACACAAATGATTTTAGTTACAGTTTTTTGCAGGAACCTTTCAAGTCTGTACCTCTTATATGGGTCATTCATGAAAATGTTCTCGGTTATCGTTCAAGACAATATACTACTAGTGGGCAGATTGAGCTTTTGAATGACTGGAGAAAAGCTTTTAATCGTTCAACAGTTGTTGTCTTCCCAAACTATGCTTTGCCGGTAATATGTATGGGACAAGTTATACTTTTTATTATTAGAATATTTGATACATGGGACTAATGTGCCTAGAGCCTCTACTTAAACCTCACTCACCCAACCACCGGATAAGCTAAGCTTTTGGCCCAGACTAGGGTGGTTGACAAGTTAATTTTTTAGTTTCTGAACATTGGACAAAGGCATTTTTTTGTAATTATGCATTCTGCTATTGATTTGTATTCTTCTTTGTTGACATTCAAACAGTTGTTTCATTGCAAATCTGACTCAGAAGATGTAAATAAGTTTCATGTTGAAATCTATTATCTTTTGAATTTTAGTTCTATGGTACAGAGTACAGACATTGTATTTATAATTATACTATTAACTAGCATCAGTTAACTTGTCTACTGTCTCTTAACTCTAAGCGTGGAACATAATTAGTTATACAACTTATGTTTTCTGGAATTCCACAGATGATTTACTCCACATTTGATGCTGGAAATTTTTACGTCATTCCTGGTTCCCCTGCTGAAGCATTAGAGGCAGATGCATTTATGGCCTTGCATAAAGATAATTTGCGGAACAGTATGGGCTATGGCCCTGAAGATGTGATTATCGCAATTGTCGGCAGTCAATTTTTGTACAAGGGCATGTGGTTGGGGCATGCTATTATTTTGCGGGCTCTGTCACCTCTTCTGCCAGACTTCTCTTTAAGCAAAGATAATTCTAGTGCCCAACTTCGGATCATTGTTCATAGTGGGGAATTAACAAATAACTACAGTCTGGCTCTTGAGGTCTCTCTCTCTTCCTCTCCCTCTCCCTCTCTCTTATGGACCAAGAGTTCGTTTTTTCTTATATTCTATTCTGTTTCATTAGACCATGGCGCGTAACTTGAAATACCCAAAAGGCATCATAGAGCATATAGCAGGAGATTTGAATGCAGATTCTGTTCTTGGCGCAGCCGATGTTGTGATATATGGGTCCTTCCTTGAAGAGAAATCTTTTCCAGAGATTCTGATGAAAGCCATGTGCTTTGAGAAACCAATCATTGCTCCTGATATTTCCATGATCAGAAAATATGTAAGTTCCTGGCTTCTTGCTGGACTATAACCATACAATGGGTCTATTTTGCTTGGTACTTTTAGTAATATTAGATTTGAAGTCTCCTAGAATATATAGAATTCGACTTTTCATGGCATTTATAACTACCAAGCATCTTAATTGTTTTTGACTTTTTTTGGTTTTTATCTATATAACTTTGGTTAAACTTTCTCTTATAATGTTCTTTCACATAAATAAAATTTCTCTTATAATGTTTTTCTAAGGAAACTACTAACTCTGTTCCTATTAACTAGGTTGACAACACGGTGAATGGCTATCTTTTTCCTAAGGATAATATTGAAGTTCTTAGACAAATTATGTTAGAGGTGATCTCAAAGAGGAAAATATCACCCTTGGCTCGTAACATTGCCTCAGCAGGGAGAAGCACTGCAAAGAACCTTATGGTTTCAGAAGCAATTGATGAATATGCAACTTTACTTGAGAATATTCTCAGGCTTCCATCAGAGGTTGCCACTCCTAAGGCTGTTTCAGAAATATCCCCCAATGTAAAAGGACAGTGGCAGTGGCATTTGTTTGAAGCAGTTCCAAATTCGACATATCAAAATAGGACATTAAGAAGTTACACATATTTAGATAAATATGAGAATCGGTGGAATCATTCTCAAAAAAATAGATCCACTACTACTGTTTCTGCTAATGATTCATTTGTATATAGCATATGGGAAGAAGAAAGGTATATTCAGATGGCTATTGCTAAAAAAAGGAGAGAGGATGAAGAGGTAAGATCAGAAAATATTCTAATCTATGAAAGAGTAATGTTAATCTTTCTAAAACGTTATGTATGCTTCCAAAAATTAGACTGTTTGTTTAATCTTTTTTCAGACTTTTTTTGAATTCACTTTTAGAATTTTTAAAATGTTTCGTTTTTTACTAGAATCTGGAAAAAAAAAACAGATTTGTAATTATTCTGTGAAGCTACTTTGTGCTGTATTTTTTTTTAATGTTGTGGCAGATGAGACGAATGTTAAGGACTAAAGGAAAACACATCTAAGCTCTAACCAAATGTAAAATACTTTCTGTTATTTATAAAATGTTAAAAAATTATTTTTTTTACATCACCTGAAAATATAACTTTTTCTTTAAGCTTAAGCAAACTAGTAATAAAAAAGTATTAAGTGAAAAAGTAAATGCTTTTAATATTTTTGTCATGAACCCCCAAAATCTGTCTGATTCCATGTCATTAGCCAATTTTGCTAAAAGCTTAAGTTTTGAAACATAAATAGTCATTCTTTAAAAGATCTGGGTGTTGGATCTTTCCTGATTTCTATTTGCAAGGCTTGTAACTTCAGCTTAAGTCGGATTTTAATGCAGTTGAAGGATAGGACAGAGCAATCACATGGAACCTGGGAGGAAGTATATCGAAATGCTAAGAAAGCTGATAGGTTGAAGAATGATTTGCATGAGAGGGATGAAGGTGAGCTTGAGCGGACTGGACAACCACTATGCATTTATGAACCGTACATTGGGGAAGGATCTTGGCCTTTTCTACATAAAAAGTCTCTTTATCGCGGAGTTTCCCTAGTAAGTTTTTGTTTTGGTGTGTATTTGATCGTGTTTTCATATTAATCCATGTAAATCAGTGCAACTAATAATAAGTTTCCTCTGTAATGGCATAATATTTGTTACATATTGTTACTACGGGTCGAAAGGTTATTTGAATATAATCTCAAGTGATACAGTGTTCATGTTAACACAAAGCATTATTGCTGTCTCTATTTTATAAGATGATTTTGTTGGTTCTTGTTTGTTTCCTTGTTCTACCTATCTCTCTAGTTTGGTATGCTTCAAAGCCTCAAATAAATTTCCTGTAATAGTTGCATATTCTCTACACCACTTAAAATAAGTGGGTTTTTATTTCAATCTGACCCAGTGACTGTACTGGATGTTCACAGTCCAGTAAAGGTCGAAGGCCAGGGAGAGATGATTTTGATGCACCTTCTCGTCTTCCACTGCTTAATAATGCTTACTATCGGGACTCACTTGGTGAATATGGAGCCTTCTTTGCCATTGCGAACAAGGTTGATCGTTTACACAAAAATGCTTGGATTGGATTTCAGTCTTGGAGAGCAACAGCAAGGAAGGTATATCATTGTCTTCATACTTCATTTTTTTGTAAATCTTGCTCTTGGCACCCTTTTCCATCTCCAAATTATTTATTTAGAGGCTGGAGTCTCTGTCTAATTAGAGGTTCAGAAATTATGACTGTTAGAAAGGGAAAAGGAAAATGATCTTGTGCGTAATGAACTGAATCTTCAGTTTTTTAGCTTCTTTTTTCCCTTCTTTTGGTTAGTGGCATTGGCACAATAAGGCTGGCAATGCAGGAAGATGACTCTAATGGAACAATTATTTAAATTTTTTGCTGGCCTCCTGTTCTAGGTTTTTTGACATCTACTATGGGGTTTAACAGGCATCTTTGTCCAGAACCGCTGAAAATGCATTGTTAAATGCTATCCAATCCAAAAGGTATGGGGATGCACTATATTTCTGGGCCCGCATGGATATGGATCAGCGAAACCCTTCTCAGAAGGATTTTTGGTCGTTTTGTGATGCCATTAACGCAGGAGGTTGCAAGTAAGACTATTAAACTCATTCTATGAAGTGTTGACTCTTGTTTGCCCTCATCACCTTTTACATTTTTATAGATGTAGCTTGATTTTCTCTTAACTTGTATTCGGGTGAAGGTCTGCTTTCTCCGAAGCTATGAGGAGAATGTATGGATTGAAAAACGATACAGATTCTTTGCCCCCCATGCCTGTAGATGGTGACACTTGGTCTGTCATGCTGAGTTGGGCTCTGCCTACAAGATCCTTCTTAGAGTTTGTGATGTTTTCCAGGTGTGCCAGGTTTCATTGATAGACGTTTCTAATTGGAAAGAAGATCATATTATCAACTAAGAAAAATGTTCTCTTGTACATAACTGATCTAAACTACCATTTGTGCAGAATGTTTGTAGATGCATTGGATGCGCAGATGTACGACGAACACCATTCAACTGGACACTGTTCTTTGAGTTTGTCAATGGTAGCTTGCTTCCTTACATTGTAACCATGCTGCTTAAATTTGTGCCACCTGTCTGAATCCATGAAAAAAATATTGAAATTGCAGGATAAGCATTGCTACTCGCGGGTTCTTGAGCTTCTTGTAAACGTTTGGGCATACCACGGCGCCAGGAGGATGGTGTTTGTGAATCCCGAGACTGGTCTAATGCAGGAACAACACAAGTTCAAGAGCCGTAAAGGCCGAATGTGGATCAAATGGTTCTCATACAGCACACTTAAAACCATGGATGAGGACTTGGCAGAGTTATCAGATTCTGAGGATCCTAACAGGCATTGGCTGTGGCCATCAACAGGTGAAATCTTCTGGCAAGGTTTATACGAGAGGGAGAGAAATTTACGGCACAAGGAGAAGGAAAAAAGGAAGCAAAAAAGTTTGGAAAAACTAAATAGAATGAGGAAACGTCATCGCCAACAAGTTATAGGGAAATATGTTAAGCCCCCGCCAGAAGAAGAAAGCTCTAACTCATCTTCACCTGCAGTAAATGCGTCAGTGAATGCATCAAGATGAGTTCGAACATCGTATTAAGTAGTCCTGATATTAATTCTTTTCTTCTTTTGTAATTTTTATATGTTTTGTCTTAACATAATTGTGGTTTCATTCAGAAAGGACGTGTATGTAGAATCTGCTTTTTCTAATCATTGATGCTCTGATTAATAGCTAATATGTAAAGTATCTATAATTTTTTTTAGCTTTTCTTTATTAATTTGTAACATTATTCTTTTGGGCTGGTAGATTCTTTTAGAGGAAGGTGTGGGGAGTTGTAATCTTAATAGAACTTAACACTTGTCAATCTGAATGAAATTATGTTGTAGCAATGCATTCCAGATTTAGCTCAGAGAAGCTAATCCATTAGCAATGATGTACAATAAACTAATAATGTAATCAACATCGTGAAAAAGAAAGTGTAGCTTCCTGACGTAGACTAACTCAAATATCTCTAAGACAATCTCATGAATTCTGTTGAGAAATCAAGTTGAGATAGGCTTTGTAATAGATGTGATTTATAAACTCAACGCCCTGAGGTGTTGGTGATTTTCGGTATTGACCCATTAGTGCATGCTCTCATTCTTTGGACTCTCCCGGTCTCCTCAACAAATTCAAGTGTATTTTTAAAGTTTTATTCTGCAAACAACACTAGAACCTAACCATCAAAAAGAAAAGGTTTGTTCGAACAGAACTACCAACAAAAACCAAGACATATCACATCTTAAAGTTCATATTTTTATACCAACTTAAAGTTCATATTTTATTGCCATAACAGTACAACAGGACTCATCACTCCTCACAATTTACAAAAAGTACATTCCCACGAAGGAAAATGATTACACTGCAAAACTCTTAATAGATTATCTATTTGGATGATTTCATTCAAGACATCTTGGAAGTTGCTAATCTACCCCGCCTTGTCTTCACTCTCTTTCTCTTGTTCCTGGCTAATTTCTTCTCCAAGTCCTTCACTCTGCCAGTTAATTCTGTTATTACAGTTAACTGTTCATTTCCAGCTTCCAGCAACTCCTTCATCAACTTCCTTAACTTTTCATTCTCTTCCAATAGTTTCATATCACCATTCAACCCACCAACATTCTCAGCAATAGGTACCTCTTTTAATGCAGGTGCTGCTGCATATACTTCAGTTTCCTTGGCCAAAGTTTCTGTCTCTCCATCATCAACACCAATTGTCTTCTCAACAACCATGTCTGGACCATCAACTTGCATTTCGTGTAGTGCAAGTCTCATTTCTGGATCCTTTTCCTTCTGTAAGTCATCAACAAGCACAAGCTCCACTGGTTCTGCCAAGATGTTATGTACACCTTTTGCTTCCAAGCACACATCCTCATTCCTCAGATCATGACCATTAACTTGTGCAGCCAAAGCTGGAAACTTTGTATCATTTCCAAATTCTATGTCCAGTGCTGCATCCCCTTTGAATTTATCTTCGTTTTGGAGCTCAATTTCATCCTCCACTTCCACCAGCGGCTGCTTTATTTGAGTTTCTTCTAAGGTATCATCTGTGGATGATCTTGCTCTCTCATCTGCATTATATTTCTCTCCAGCTAGTAGAACCTCTTTACAAGTCTCAGTTTCATAATGCTTCTCAACTTCAAATTTTTCTGTATCCTCATCAAGCACTCCCACCGGCAGCTCCAACATAGCTTGGTTCTCCGAGTCTAACCCATCAGATGCAGAATCATCCACCATAGCTGAGAAGCTTCCATCTATAACCGTAGTACATTCAGCTGACTCAACCTCCTCTGTCCCTTTTTCATCCTTCTCAGAACTAATATCAATGATATCTTCATCAATTACTCCCACAGGCAATTCTTCCCTAGAAGATGTATCCAATTTATCAACATCAATGGGAATGTCATTCACCTCTTCACAAGTCGCAGTTTCATCATGTTTCTCAACTTCAAATTTTGCTGTATCCTCATCAAGCACTCCCACTGGCAGCTCCATCATTGCTTGGTTCCCTGAGTCTAACCCGTCACATGCAGGAACGTCCACCATGGATGAGAAGCTTCCATCCATCATCGTAGTGGTAAATTCAGCTGATTGATCCTCTTCTTTCACATTTTCATCCTTCCCAGAATTAATATCAATGATATCTTCATCAATGACACCCACAGGCAATTCTTTCCAAGCAGATGTATCCAATTTATTAACATCAATGGGAATGTCATTCACCTCCGACTCGTGTTCCACAACCACTTTCTCGGTATCAGAAGGATCATTTGTAGAACTCACTGCATCAACTGTGACCACTGAGCTGATATCCTGATTAAGATTAACCAAGCCATTTGGTAGTGCTTTAGGCTCTATTCCCTCAATTGGGGCAGGATCAATTGGTGACTGGGATTCACTTTCACCATCAGCAGGAGGAACATTATTGGTGCCATCCTTCATGGAGAAATGGTCCTGACATTTTTCCAAGGTATCATGGTTTCCATCCTTAATTCCCTCGAATGAACCTCCCGACTTTGCAACTTCTTCTTCGCATTGCTCCTGCTGATATTTTCCATTCTCCATATTCAATGGAGTGACTTCAACAGGTTCCTGAACAACAGGCTCCTCTATCTGCTGCTGAGGTTTGTTAGCCATTATAGAATCAAGCCTTTCTTGCAAGGTTACAAGCTCTTTCACCAAGGATTTTCTGATCTCCCTGAGACTTGGATGCAAACCCTGTTATATACGTTGAATAACATGTAAGCATGCCATTAAACCAGGAAACAACTACACAACATCACAAATAAAATGGAAACAATTAGCAGTTCAGACAAACCACGACCAAACTCACATTTGTGCAGTCCAAAATGTTAATCTTTGATCTAACGCAAGAGTGTCAACGTGCTTTTAACAAGTAGTGGATCGAGTGTAATGGTTATTGTCCATAATCATAAATAAAGAAATATCAATACTATATTGCTCTTGTCATGATGTCTCCACTCATTGCAAGTTAGCTAAAAATTACTAAGAAGGAAATTTTAAGTGCAAAGTGCAATAGCGCAACTCGTACTTGTTTCATGTAACATGTATTGTCAATGAATGAAGACACGGCAAGACATTACTGTTTTTATTTAAATAGGGATAGCAATCAGGTACCTGTATAGTATCCAACTTCAGCAGAAGTCTCATTATGTTCTCTCCAATTGCTATTTTTCTCTTGTCGTCATTTTGAAGATCAGAAGAGTCCTCAAGAGATTGAACACGGCCTCTAACATCAATCACCTCCTTACTAACTTCAGCTATCTGCTTCAATTTCTTCAGCGGTTCCCATTTCCTTACATGATAACCGCGATAAGCAGCTTGTATCAAAACAGCCGCATCTGCATCCGACAAAACTCTTCCCTCTTTCTGACCTTCGTCAACTGATGTGCTTAAACCCTTTACTTCATTTGATTCAGTAGCTTCTTCCATCATGCTTTCTGCTCCTTTCTCTTCCTTTTTATCCTGAGTCATACTTTTTTCGCCATCTGTATAGCTCTCCCTTGTCTCTGTTGGTACTCCACTTGGCATGTTCAAATCTATTTGACTCTGATGTGCATCCCCGCATTCAGCACCCTTGTTTTCACTAGTCTTATTTTGTGAAACCTGAATGGTTCTCTCCTTGGGATCAACTTTCTCAAGATTGGAATTTGGCTGAACCTTGTCGTGCACGCCACATGAAGGAGTCTTAGATGTTTCACCAGCAGCTGCTTGGGAATGTTGTTTTGAGGCAGGTGGACTTGGGGACCTTGAACTCCCATTGCCATTTTTCTTCCTTGGTAGTGGATCAACTCTCAGACAAACAGGAGGCAACTTAGATGCTTTAGGTGGAGATGCGGATGGTCTTTTGCCACTGGTGTGGGAGTCTTTTCTTGTCACATTTTCTTCCATTTGATTTACAGGAACATTCATTTCCCTCTTGTTACTTCCCTCTGAGTAAATTTTCCCTTGATCCGATTCCACCTGCTTCACCGGGATGATTCTTTCATTAGTCACTTTCTTTACAGCATCTGAGTCACCTATGTTTGTGGATTCAGCTTCATTTGATCTGGTCCTGTTTGCAACATCTTCATCAACATGTGACTTCACTGGAACAGATTTAAGTGTGCGAGGTACTTCCTCAACGCGTTTTGGTGTCGAATCGCTATCCTGTTTGTTAGTCCTTCCATCTTCCTCCGGTTTATTGTAGTAAGGCAACCAAACGATAGGGAATGGGAATTCAGATCTCTTGGGTTCATTCTGATGTTTCTGGTTCATTCTTCCATCTTCACATTCCCTTCCATTATTATCAGCACCCCTGCTGAGGCTCCTTCTTCCATCTCCATCATGAACCATATTTGGAGCACCCTTCATATCAAAACCAAACGGTAGCCACCCATTCCAGACTCTTGGCTCCAGTGCTGGCTGCGCATCAGCATTAGAATTCCCATTCCCTGTGCCTTGAGGCTTTCTTTCATGGGATATCTTGTCTTGCTCACCCGCCTCGGCCGTAGTAGGATTTTTCAGCTGTCTGTTGCTTGTGTATTCAGGTGGAATCCAAACAAAGGGATATGGGTAATTCCTCAACTGAAGTGGCACCAAAGCATCATCATTCACTTTCTTTTCAACATCAGGTTCCTGCTCTTCAATCTTGACACTTTTTCCTTCCTTTTGGTTGCATTGGTGATTAGGACACCCACAACAATGATGTTCTCTAGGCATAGATCTATCATATTCATATCTAGGCAGCTCCATAGTGTAATGTTGTTGTGGAGTGTAAGGAGCAAAGAATGGTTCACCACATGCAGCAGGACAACCCCCAGAATAGTACATTGGCGGTGGAACAGGAGCCTGAGGATGAGAAGGCCTATAATAGCTATAATAACCAGGGAAATTGTTATGGCCACAGCAGAAAGACGTATTCGGCAGCATAGGGTGCCCATAACTACCACCATAAGGCCAGAATTGTTCATAAGAAAATGGTGATTTGGATGGATCCCCTCTTAATTGAGGGGGAACAGCCTCAGTGCCATGATGATAGCAATGAGGGAATGGTATTTGGCTTCTCTGGTATGGGTATGAGTCCATGCTTCTGTATGCAGGCATCATGTTTGGTAAGGTTACCAGGCAGAACTTGGGAGTATTACACACACTGCATTTCACAAGAGGATCATTAAGAACAGGAACAATATCAAATTCTAATTAATAAGGGGTAAAATTAGGAGGATAATTTTCAACAAGGTACCAGACTAATCACATGTGAATTGTGTTCAGCATCAAATAAAGAAAAGAAAATCATGAATGAAAGAACACATTTGCTTACATTTTTTCATGCCAACTAAATAGAAAACAGAAAACTAGATATTATAGAACATAGATAGAGTTAAAACAAATTCTTTTAAGCCTAAGTTCATATAAGAGCCACTCATCTTGTGCATAAAATGCTATAATATAGCTTCAGTGCTATAACTTATAGGCATAATACTACAAGCTTCAATCCAAAAACATTGCCAAGCAAAAGCATTTGGAGATCATTTTAAGTGCAACGTTAAAACAGTTGATCTAAAGTTTCTCAGTATCATCTAAGTCTGCATAACATTGCAAAACTCGGTTGCTTCAGTGACATAATCCTAATTGTCAAAAAATATTGTATATGTTTGTTCCTAGTTAATGTCATTTCTGTTTCCATCTAATGAGTT
The DNA here is from genome assembly GCA_030819835.1 of Acmispon strigosus. Classification (NCBI taxonomy): domain Eukaryota; kingdom Viridiplantae; phylum Streptophyta; class Magnoliopsida; order Fabales; family Fabaceae; genus Acmispon; species Acmispon strigosus. The sequence goes on along the minus strand of JAUAMA010000004.1, from coordinate 54,910,935 downwards.
AGAAGAAAAATGAAGTAGTCAATTGTATAGCATAGGGGAGTAAAAAGAAAGAAAAACTTACATGGATTAGAGCTTAAAAGAGCAAATATAAGAAACGAAAACGCAGCCAAACGCGATCCAAGTGACAAGTGAGAAAGCTCAACGATGTTGTTTGTAGTTTCTGGCGTGTCGTGATATGTCTGAGAATGGAAATAGACCCTTTTATACGAGAGGAGTTATGTGTAAATGTAATAATAGAAAGCACAAAAATCTGTGTCTTCCAGATGTTTCGTTTCGTGCATCTTCTAGTCTAGTTCTATCCAATTCTCTCTAGATTTTTCATGACAAGTAAGGTATGCCCCACATATTCTAGCCACGTACGTGTCAACATAAACACACGTGGCATACCTCAAAACCAATCATGTTTATTTCAAAAATATATGTTTAGATCGGTTGTGTCCACCCACTTGGGCTCGACCTCAAGGAAATTTGTGCCACAGTAAAGCTCAATAAAACTTTTCACAAGCCCTATTGAACATGTTCTAAAGCAATCAAATTCAAATTACCAATTGAGCATATAATGACTGAAACTCAATAACAAAGTCTTAGCTGAACTGCTAAGACCTAAGCCTCAACCGAACCTGAGCACAAGCCTTAGCTAAACTCCTAACCCCAAAGCCTCGGTCGAATTCGAGCACAAGGCTTGACTAAAAGGCGAGCACGAGACTGCATAATATGATTATCTCGGGTGGTAAAACAATTGAGAAATAAAAAACATATAACAGTGGTCAGTCGACATGAATCTTTCAAATGTTCTGGAGTAATCAATCAACAATAAAAAATGGTTTTTTGTGTTGAATGCAAATCAACCGATCTCTTTACTTCGACTCTTGTTTTCTTGGAGGCTCCAGCCTTGGAGAGTTGCGTACCTTGTTGGGTTTTGGGCCAACTCAGCCACGTTTCTTTTTAACATCACCGACTTTGTCTTGCTTATAAAATGGACTTCTAATCATGATCTCATGATGTTTCACTCTCGTACTCTTGAGAACTAGTGTTGTGTCCTTCTACCTGAGCTAGGCCTTCAAGAAATTTACATGAACAATATTGAAGTGTCAAATTGCAAGTGTACAGTTTCGCCCGAGATTTTAAATTATCGATCCACAGAGATTGTGGTAGTCTACTTCTATTTCAATGATTCAATTTGTAAATATAAAGCAATAAAACGGGAGGTTCAATTGATTGATTGATAATGGCAACAATTGGACAAAATCAAAGTAAAACAAAGAATTAAACAAAGTTTAGAAATCGAATAAGAGAAACGCACTGGGGTTCCAATTTCATTAGTTAATCCTATGGATATACCTACTACAATTAATATATAAGATAAATTCACTCTTCTACGGTGCTCTACCTAAGCGTCTACCTGCTGCTTTCGCACGTTCAGATATCTCTTCTAATTAACAAGTGATAGTAAATCTCTCCCTATCTAATCCTTATTAATTTGAGATTAAGTTCTTAAGTTCATGTCAACACAAATAATTCGTTACCCCTATTTCTAGTGAGTACAAACCCTTATTCAGTTTCTTTTTGGTTCCCTTTAACATACCAACATTTCGGTATGTCCAAGCAAATCAATATATCCAGCGTGTACACCGAATTCTATTAAACAAGAAAAGAAACGCGTAGAAGAAATAAATTACTTATATATTAACTAAAGAATCTCAATCCAAAATCATAACCAAATTCATCTCCCCCAGTACAAGGGAGAATAGTTACACATAATCATAATATAAAAACAGGTGTTCAATGAGTAAAGCATAAAAATAATCAAGTACCTGGAACGAACTTGATAAACTAACACTCTCCTCAAAATCTCTCTCAAAATAAGTTCCAATAGCAAAAGATATCTCAAACTAGGTCAAAAACAGGATTAAATGGGGTTCAAGACGTCATCCCCGCGAATTCGCGCTAGCTTCTGCCCATCCGTGCGAATCCGCGCAAAATTGGCCTGCACCCGCGCCAGTTTTCATGCGGCTTTTTCCAGACCTGCGTATTTTGTCTCTTTTGTCCGATGTTGTCCATTTTTTGCATTATTTTCACCTAGAAAGAGATAAATAACATAAATAAGATAACAAGAAAATAAAAACAACTTCATTAACTCAAAATAACAACTTAAATCCCAACAAATTAAGATAAAAACTAGCAAATATAATTAAAATACTAAAATGCATGAAATAACACAAAAGTGTCCTAAAATTATTAAAATAACCTAAATAATATATAAAATTCTATTATAAATAAATATATATATAAATAGCATTAAATATCGGTCATCAAATATTCATTTATTATTATCTCTAATTTCCTAAAATAATTTTTACATAACAACTTTAGCTTAATTGTTTAGTCTCTACTTGCCCTGTAAGACAATAATTCATAACTATTACTCCTTCCGTTCCTTTCTATAAGAGTTAAATGAGGGGTGTTAGCCGTTCTTTTTTACAAGAATCACATAAGGTTTTGTGCCATATTAATTATTTTTTCACATTTTTATCCTTATTCAATTCTGGAAATATGAAATTGCATTAATGATGGAAAGAGATTAAAAAGAAATATGTAAAGGACAATTATGGAAATTTAACAACATTTGAGAACAAATTTAATGGAAAAACTATACTACCTAACTTTCTTAAGAGTGTGCAAAAATTGGTTTAACTCTTATAAAAAGGAACGGAGGGGGAGTATTATTGTTCTATCCTTACTTAAAGTTTAATTTTAATGCAATGCAAATGTCAAATTCTGTTATATTAACGTTCAATTGCTTTATATCACATCAATCCACAAGCTGTCATGTAATAATTTTTAAATTTTTATTAAATTTAAAATTTATTTTCCGAAGTGACAAATTATCATTAGATATTAGTGCAAAAGAGTTTTGCACAAACATTATATCTACATTAAATCCTACTTGTAAATTACAAAGTAATGCATATCGATATACCCACCACCATACACTATGAAAAAGTGGGAAAATAATTTTATTAAAAGTACTGTAAATGTAATAAACTATAAGATATTAATTGTAAATTTAGAAGAAAAACATTTATTTAATAGTTCATATATATTCTAAATTAACTCATATATAATGGAGGCTTAAATATGTTTGAGGTCCCTCACATTTGAAAAGAAATCACTCTAGATCCCTGAAAAAATAATTTGTAAAATTGGGTCCCTAACATATGTTTTTTATTCAAATTAAGTCCAAATCTCAATTTAAGCTGATTAGTAATCTAATTTTACACCGTCATCATTTCCACATGAATTTTATTAATTTTTTAATTTCACGTCATATTAAAACATAAAAATTAAAAATTAAAAACTCATTCTTATTCATATCATCTTCTTCCTAAGAAAAAAAAGTGAAAAAAAAAAATCATCCATCATTCACTAAAGAAGAAACATCTTCATTCTCCTCCAACAACCTCCAAGCAACATCTTCATTTTCCTCCAATAAAATCTTCAGGGCTCTCCTCGACCTCGCCGGAAACTCCAACAACCGCCAACACGACCACCCCTCCCCCTCCTGCCGCCGCCGGCCCTTCCTCCACCTACCCGCGTCGGAACCCTAGACAACGACTTCTTCTCCGACGACAACGACGACGGTCGCTCCCTCTTCGGCTCCTCCCCCAACCCCCCACCCCCTCAACGTGACCCTCCTCGCCTTCGGACCCTTCCGATTCACCGATCCCGTCGCTCGATGACGGCGTTAGGGTTTCCGGGGTTGTCCGTCCCTAAATCACATTCAGGGCAGAAGCACTTTGCATGTCAATCGACAGCGAGAATCACGAGGCAAAGCAAGAGACGTAGAGGAGGAGATGAACGAGAAGACCGATATGGGGAACGACCAAGAAATGGAGAAAGGTGTGGGCTTGTGATTCTTCGTGAAGGGGTTGGAGGTGGGCCGTCATGACGCGGCGGCACTGTTCTTTCTGGTGAGTTTCTTGTCTGTTGCTTATGGATGGGTGATCCTCGTTTTTCTAGTGACTTAATTGTGGGTTCTTGGTGGTGTTTTCGCCTGTTGTTAATGATCTGGTAGGAAGGTTGTTGTTAATGATCTGGTAGGAAGGTTTAGCTCGATAACTGGGTTGGTCTAGGATGGTTCAAGATTGGGAGGAAGACGAAGAGGATTCTAGATCTGGGTTTTTTATGTGTTGGTTGTTGTTGGCTGTTGAAGATTTTTGGTGGCTGCTGAAGTTCTGGTGTGTTGGTTGTTGTTGGCTGCTAAGATTTTTCTGTTCCTTCTGATGTTGGTGAAGACAAAGAGGGAGGGAGGAAGATGAAGAGGATGTGGAATTAATTTTTAATTTTGATTTTTTAATTTTTAGATTTTAACATGACGTGGAATTAAAAAAAAAGAGTAAAATCCATGTGGAAATGTTGACAGCGCTGATTAGATGACTTAAAATGAGATTAGCCCTTAATTTGATTAAAAAACATATATTAAGGACCAATTTTACAAATTATTTTTTCAGGGGGCTAGAGTGATTCTCTTTTTAATTTCAGAACCTCAAACATATTTATGCCTATAATGGAATACCAAACAATTAGAGTGTGACTTATAAAAAGAAACAAAGTGAGCATCATATGAAGCAAGCTAGGTTTTGTGTACATGAAGGCATCGATGAAAATGGGGGTGGGGCTAAAGTTGGAGCTTCGCACATTACAAACTAAAGCTATTTAAAAGCTATTCATGATTTGGAGAAATAGCTTAGAGAGATGTTTTCTTCTTAGTGTTTTGGTGTTGTTTCAGGGTATTTTTTCTTTGGGACTTTCTTTTTGGTGAGCTTCTGTTTTTTTCACCTTCAGAGATGTTGTAATCCCTTTTTTTTGGTTGGGGTGGTTTCCATCTTGTGTTGTCATTTTTAAAGGATTTCCCATATAACGTCACTCTCTTTAGTTTTTCTTTGTAACAAAAAAAATTCAGAGTGTCATTTAAAAAAATAATTTTGGATTTCATATTTAAAAATAGTTCTAACTCAAATACTGAATGAATTATAATAATATAAAAGTAAAATCATATTTTTAATTAAATCCATTCTTTTTAAAAATTATTCAAAATTATATCTATTAAATTTAAATTGGTAAAGGTTATTTTTTATAATTCAGAGAGAAAAAGAAAAGGGTAATATTGCCTCCTAGCAAGGTGGAAACACAAATTCTTTATTTCTGCTAAGTAACTTACTTACAATGAGGGCCTATGCAATTCTAATTGGGTGTTAAATTAGAAGATTATTTTATTAGAGCTGTGAATTAAAAAACCTGAATAGAGATTGAGAGTGACCAGAAAAAGAGAGATAAAAGATGAAATAGAGATCGAGAGTGACCAGATGACTAGACGAGATTGTAATGGACATATAGGAATGAATAAAAGTTAAAGATATAGAGTAATAAAACTTTTGGAATTTAAATAATATTCTATTTAATTTAAAAATAATACTATCATTTTAATCTAATAAAAAAATTGATTTCAAATCAACATAAATTTTTCTCCAAATCTTATTTATTATTTAAATAAGTTTATATATATATATATATATATATATATATATATTTCAGTTCAAAAAAAAAAGTTTATATATATATATATATCTTTGTGAATATACATTATTCCCACTTTTTAAAATTCAAAATAAAAGATAAACCTTATGAATATTTTCTTATTTCAAAAATTAATTTGATTTAATTTTCTAACTAGGTTGTTGAGAATTAAAAAAAAATGAATTTTGACAGATATGCAAATTATTTTTTTTATTAAATTGTGAAAGCAATTTCGACCAGAGTGGGTGAACGTTAAAATCTCCCAAGTGCGACTCCTAAGATTTAAATACTCGACATAAGAGTTTAAATAATTACTTTTTACTCTTGCGACCAACACTCGTTAGGTTGTCATGACTTGATTAAGAAGAAAGAGAATTGCAAAATATTTTGGGAGACCCGATTAAAATTTAATAAAATATTCATAAGTAACTCATAAGAATAAAGAAATTAGTTTTTGTTGTGATGACTCTTGCCAGCCCTTTAACTACGCACCTGTTATTAGTTTCAAAAAAAACTACACACCTGTTGAATTGAATGGTTTTTATTCCAATTTAAATCTAATGACTCAAATTTTCCGATTGCGCAGTGAATTTTAGTTGCAGCGGTCCATAGAAAATGTTGAGAAATATTTTAAGATGATGAAGATGATGTATGTTGATAAGTATTTGTAGATTAGTATTTATCTTTCTGAATGTTTTGTGTATTTTCAAATTAAAACATGAATATATCTATCCACAATTTTAATTTTAAATCTTGATCAAGCTATTTTTTATTATATTTAGTTACATTTGAAAAATAATCTTAATCATATTATATTATCATCAAGTGAGTAAAGTAATTTTGAAAGAAAAAAAAAAGATAACAACAAAGTAAGGCATTCCCTCTATATACCGTAGGAGCTATAGTTGTAAAACAATACTAATTCACACCAACTTTGTAATTAGATTTCCATTAAAATTGGTTATCTTTTCAAATTTTAAATCTACTAGATAAAATAACACTCTGATTAATTCACAACCACTTTCTCATTCATTTATCACATTTCAACCTATTTTCTCTACTTATATATCTCTCTTCCAAATTGGTGTGTGAGCAATAAAATAACAAACGAGTGATAGTCTACAAATAAGAAGTTGGGGTCAATTTAGTTACTATTTGCTTGACATCGATATGGAAAAGTTCAAGGTTTTGGTGGTGACAATAAAATCAGCAACGTTGAAGGCAAAGTACAACAAAGCCAAAATTTATGCCTACGCCTACGTGCAACCAGAGGCAAGATTACGCACCAAGGTGCATCAAGCCCACACAACATGGGACGATAAGCTTGTGTTTTCAATCCCAGAATCTTCTTTGAAGGGTCAAGATCGTTCTTTTGTTTTCTTTAAGATTTACAAGAAAAGGTGGGGAGGTGCCCCAGATTCCTTGATTGGGATTGCCAAGTGTGATGTGGTAACACTGCTTGCGGCTTGTTTGGATTCGAGTTCAAATCCTTCTGAATCAATATTGAATGGGTTTCGAATTGAGGATTATTGCTTTGAAGAGGATCCTAGATATCCCAACATGTTTGAGGAAAAGAAGAAAGAAAACTTTGAAGAGGATAAGAAAGAATTTAAGGCATCAACTTGTGTTGAGATTTTGAAGGGTTCAAAGAAGAAGGGAGTGCTTGAAGTGGAGCTAGAGATGGGAGAGAGTATTTGTTGCCTAGGGAAATTCCCGTGGAAAAACATGGCTATGCCTTATGATGCGTTCATTGGTAAACCAATTGAAGCCAAGAAACAAAATAAAAAGAGTCTTCATTGGGTTTGTTATGGCTCCGCAACCGCAACCATATAAATATTCATCACTTACTCTTTTCTTTTGCTATTTGCATGATTCTTTCTTCCTCTTTTTATTTTCTTTTTAGAAAAAGTAGAAGAATAAGAAAACTTAATTTACGAACTTTTCTTATTGTAGTATCTTCTGTGTTGTGATTACATACGGTTTAGTTACTACTAGCTATTAGATTATTAGCTTATACAATGTTGTTTTTTTTGAAATGTTATACAATGTTGTTAATGGTTAATCTATTTGTGTTGTTTCATTGCGAATTCTCTGGTTTTTTAAAAAACTTGATGTATAAAAAACAACCTATTAAATAATGATGTTGATGTGAATAGACGTTTTACACAACTTCAGTTCAGTTGACACTTTGTCTGATTACAGATGACACCTGACACTTGTCAGGAAGCTCCAACTTTACATGATGTCTCACATAACGTAGTCTATGTTTAGATTAGTGGTACGAAGTGAAACGAGATGGAATGAAAAAAATTTATATTCTATTGTTTGGGTAGATTAATGAAGAACGAGATGAGATGAGAAGGAGTGAGATAGATACCATCCAATCTCATTGTTTCTCATCTCACTTCACAATCTATTATCAATCCAAATATACCCCTAAGATTGTAATATTGTATAGGCTAATTTTGTTATTACCATGTAGAATGTGTGTCATTTAATTTATTCGGTTCATTTAAGTGATAGAATTATTTTTTGTAACCCTAATTTAAGAGAATAGTTTATGTGCGAAAGTAATAATACTGTAAAAATACATTTAAAAAACAAACGTTATTAAGATAGAAAAAAGGTAAAATCATTAATAATATAATTACAAGAATTGACACAAGATAAAAAAAAAAGTCATGCACGTCTATTTGACTTAAAACTCAGTACTTGTTTCATTACTGTTTTATAAACAGTTTTTTATCTAAAAAAAAAAAACCTGTTTAGTATGAACCGTATTCCCAATGTATTCCGCACCCGATAGCCATAAAAGTATTCTCCCGAGACTCTGAAATAATATTATTTTTAAAAAAAATTATTTGAAAAGTAAATTATGACATTATTATTTTCATTATTCTTTAGCAAAGGTTTTTTTCTATGTCATCCCTATTCTTGTAATTATATTACCAATAGAGATTTTACTTTTTATCAATCCAATTTGTTTTTATTTTTTCCAATAGGCTTAATTGTACCTTTGGTAATTCATCTGTCACGATTGTGCGAATTGACTCCCTGACGTTTAAAACGAACAATATTGGTCCCAAAATTCTTAATTTATGAAAATTAGGTCCTTTTAATGGACGGGCATCCAAAATCTAACAGAATTGACTTATCTGACATTCATTAAATGATATGGATGCCAACTTATGTGTCATGTAGACGCCATGTGTGTTTAAAATAAAAACTTAATTATAAATAAAAACTAACTAAGCATTAATTTTTTTCTTCTAAAATAACTGCTTTCTTCTTCTCCTCCTCCTTCTAGCTACTTCTCCTTCTTCCTCTTCTCACGCAACATGGGATGATAAGCTTGTATTCTCGATCTTAGAATGTTCTTTGAGTGATCAAGGTTCTTTTATTTTCTTTAAGATTTACAATAAAGGGTGGGCCCGATATTTGTTGATTGGGATAGCTAAGTGTGATGTGCTGACACTACTTGGTGGGAATGGAACTGATGACAATTGCTTTGAAGAGGATCCTAAATTTTTTGAAGAGAAGAAGATAAAACGTTTTAGGCATCCACATGTATTAAGATTGTGAAGGTTTCATACAAGGATGAAGTCCTTAACATGAAGATGGAGATGGGAGGGAGTCTTTTCTCCTTGGGAAGTTCTCATGGAAGAACATGGCTATGTCTTACGATGCATTCATGGGTAAAGCGATTGAAGTAAGGAAAAGAGTCTTCGTTGGGTTTGCTTTGGCTCTGCAACCCCACACACATCAATGTTGTTTGAACCATATCAAACTGGTAGGTCCGATCGAGAATTAGAATTTTGGTTGGTACAATCCTCTCCTATTATCGGACTTGATGTAATTAGTGGGAAACTAGTAAAATCTGTCTGAATTGATTCATCCAATTTGATGCCTATGTCCCGCGAGATAAAAATGCAGTGGCGGATACTTTGGCGAGACAAGCGTCTCACACAAGGTGTCCATTGCGTGTTTGCAAGGAGCCTCCGACCTCAGTGGTCCCGCTCTTGTGCAGGGATGCAGTAGCTTAATTGTTTTTGTCTGTTTCTTTTATTTCCCTTGTAACCAAAAAAAGAATATAAAATAAAGTTTAATCCCACTTACCCCTCTATGTCCTACCCACTAAGACGTTACCTTAAATAATTATTTCCTACCCTAAATAATTATTTTTAGAATTATTTCCTAATTTGAAGAATTTTGATTTGCCAGCTATATTTTTCAATTAAATATTAAAATAACAGTTTTTTATTTAACACACTATTTTAAGTAATATATAGGGTTAATAGTTTGACAGGTCCCTGAGTTTATACCAATGTTTACGATAGGTCCCTCGCCGAAAAAAAGTTTGATATAGGCCCCTCAGTTTGCACCAAGTTTGTATTTAGTCCTCGCCGAAGATCGAAGCTCCAACAGGTGCAGACGTGGATTGCTGACTGTATTAATGGTTACATGGATTTTTTTAATTTTTTTTTTGGGATTCCACATAATAAAATTTATTTTATTTTTAAGATCCCCAAATTAACTAAATATCACTTTAACCCCATTAACCTTAAATCCCTAAATCATCTTAATTAAAATCTTCTTCTTCATCTTCTTCTTCCTCCCTCAAGCCACTGTGTTGTCGTTCCCCCGATCAAACAGAACAGCCACACAACCAAAACCTCAACCGCCCTCAACTATGAAGCCACCATAGCCAAAACCCAGCCCTTCTCACCTCGGTCAAACCAACGGTCATCAAAACCCCAAACCCCAATCAAAACAAAGGAAGATGAGGGAGGGATCAAAATCAAACAGAGCCAAAATCACAATCAAAGATGAAAAAGAAAGTTCAACATCGCCAATAACCCACAACTCCAATCGTACCAATCTTCAATCCCTATTTGAACCACCACCGCCTCAGCCACCTTCAATCAAGCCAACCACCACTCGTAACCTCCATCAGAACCCTGCAACCATCAAAGCCAAACAAACAAAACCCTCACCCAAGTTGCAACACATAAACACCCTTAATCAATTCCAGAACCAAACCACAATCAGAATGAGGAGATGAAGAATGAAACCCTCAAGAACCCAAATAGAGGCCATAAACCTATCTCAGCCCTCAATCATCGTGGGAGCTCAAGTCATGGACATGGCCTCCGCGACCTTTCACACCAAGTCCCGTAGAACTGCTCCTTCGATCAGCTCCTGGGTTTCATGTGCTCCTTTACATTGTGTCCCACCGTCAAGGTGGAAGCTTTATCACAGTGTGAATCATCTTCCTCTTCCTCACTCGATGTGCTCCTTTATCACGAAATCTGACCCTTCTCCATGAGCCCTGACCGGAGAAGAAGTGAAAACCCAGATCGGAGGATCATGAACCCAGATCGAATTAGAAGCATAAACCCATGGAGAGGAAGATGGGTGAACGACGGAGCGACCACTGTCGTGAGCCCCAACCTCCGTGAGTGTTGCCGTCAATAATCCCAGCACCGCCATCGCGCCGCCGCCGTGAGCTGGACCTTGCCCTCCACTGTCTCGCGCTCTCCCTTTCTCTTAAAACCCCCATCGCCTCTCTTTCTCCCTAATTCATTATCCCTCTCATGCTCCCTGTCTGTGTGTGGTTTGTTGTGTTGAGGGAGTTAGAATCTTGCTATTCGCAGATTCAAAGATGAGTGAATAACAGAGATGGAGAAGAATGGGTTTGAAGATGGGTTTGAAGATGATGATTTAGTTGACTTGTGAGATGATTTAGGGATTTAGGGTTAATGGGATTAAAGTGATATTTAGTTAATTTGGGGGTCTTAAAAATAAAATGAATTTTATTATGTGGAATCCCTAAAAAATAAAATAAAAATCCACGTAAGCACCATTAATACAGTCAACAATCCACGTCTGCACCTGTCGGAGCTCCGGTCTTCGGCGAAGACTAAATACAAACTTGGTGCAAACTGAGAGACCTATATCAAACTTTTTTCCGGCGAGGGACCTATCGCAAACATTGGTACAAACTCAGGGACCTGTAAAACCATTGACCCTAATATATAATAGGTTGATTTGTTTTTTTACAAATTGTGGGGAGGTCGTGGCCCTCTTCCATGTCTCTTAAAAGTTCCGCCTACATTACCAACAAGGTTTTATATAGTTTGTAGATAGTTGATCTCCTCAAGTATTTAGTCTAAAATTTTATCATTGGACGGTGTGTATGGGGAGTGATTTGTTGGAAGAACCTAACCCACTTAATGTGATTTCTAAAAGTCAAGAAAACTGCTGCCCGACTGTGGAATAAATTAGTAAAAAAGAAAAACCTGATAAAATAAGCTTCCAAACTAAGCATCGTAAAACTGATAAAATACATTCTCCAACAACTTGAAGTCTTCAACTTTCTAAAATCAAATTCATTTATTTAAACTTGGAGTTATAATTTCCATGGAGCACCTCCCTCTAGCTCCCCGAAAAATAAAAGGGTTATAGACTCTTATAAATAAAAGAAAATAGTCAACTGCACTAAACACTTATGAGTTATTTATGATACTAAGGCAGTGTTTCACCCAATTTTTTATTTATTTTTAAGTTACTTTTAAGATAATTTGGGCTAAATACAATTTTGTATAAGATCTTAAAAAATAAGTTACTTTTTTTTTACATAGAAAATGTTGAAAAATAACTTTTAAGTAAAAAGTTAGTTAAGAGAACTTTTTTCTAATAAGTTACTTTTTTCACCTCCCACCGCCCCGGCGACAACCGCCTTCGGCCACCACCACCGCCTCCGACCACCACCATCGACCACCACCACCACCTCCGCCTCCAACCACCACCACCGCCCTCGGCCACCACCTTCGAGCACCACCACCACCACCGCCTCCGACCACCACCGTCACCTCCGACCACCACCACTCCAGTCGTCTTCTCCGGCAGCACTCTCGCAAAAAAAAAAAAAAACCTTCAGAAATATATTATCAAACAACTTTTAACTTAAAAGTAACTTTTAAGTTAAAAAAAACGAAATCTGGCAAACAGCTTTTGCCCCTTTTTTTTAAGATCTTATTGTGAGTTTTAACTTTAAAGTAACTTTAAAGTTAAAAAAAACTAGGTCAAACGCTAGGTATACCTCGCAAGCCACATTCACTTCACATGTATCTCATTTTTATCACACCATAGGTGTCTATAATTATACTTGTTTGGGCGTCTATCCAACACTTTGAAAGTAAGCTTTTCTTACATGTGTGTTTGAATTTTCATTGATCTTGATTCACATTAAATTTAATGTGATAAGTTATAATTTCTTTATTAGTGCTGTGAGATGCATGAAATTTAGTTTATATTGGCTTGAATGTCAAATCAAACATGCACTTAATTGTGGAATAAGTTGACTCCTTTTAATTATAAAATGTTGAACTCACTTCTTTTCATTTTAGGCTAAGTCTGGTGTGATTGGTTTCTAATGGAGTATCATTTTTGTGTGTGGGTAATACACCTTCTGCTTGACTCTTGAACGGTTGAACCTGTTAGGGCAGATTATAGTGCGTTACTCTTTAAGGTATTGAATAGTATTGAATTGTCTATTTCAAAATCCTGTTTTATTCGACATTTCACTTCCATTCAAGAGGGTACAATTCCTGTCATTCATTAATTAGCTGTTCTAGATGTCGGAAGGCAGGTTCAGCTGAAAAGTTTAATGAAAGTCAACTTAGTAATTAAATCATGTGCTCATAATAAAAAGACCCGAATCAAAACAAAATATCCTGTTGTTTTCACCTGGCTTTGAATGACACATGTCATCTTTTGCAGGCCAATGTAAAAAAATCAATAAAAACAGCAAATTAGCAATGTTGTTCTCTTCTTCCTCCTCGACATGTTTTGAGGTTTTTGGTATATATCGTTAGTCTCTTATAATAATAAATGATTTTTTTGATTTGTTCTTGTGATATCACATTTGCAAGATCTAATTTGTTTATCACTACATTAACATCTTGTTGATAACCAATTGTTCTCTAAACAAATTATTTCATGTATTGTAATTGCATTTTAGTTAAATAGTAGTTTACATCTTAATTTTTTCTTTAACTTATACAATCCAAATTATTTCATGGGCTCAAATACTATGCAAATATTACCCGATTGATCCACCAAAACTCTCGAGATGAAAAAATATTAACATTTTGTCAGCTGGAATCATAAAATTTAGGTTGAAATTTCATCATATAAATGATTTAGGCTGTATTTTTCAGAATTTATTAAATGTTAAAGTGCTTTTCAACAAGTGGGAGCTGAACCATGTGCTACGGCGAGTTCTTTCGGATGTCATTTCTTGGCGGACGTATCTTGATTCAAAGCATCTTTCCCCCTTGGCGTCAGCTGGTCCTATGGCCCCCTTTCAGCTGTTGGTTGATGGGAGTTGGAATCCGGGGTGTGAAACTATGAGTGGGGCTGCTGTGTTAATTGATTCTGCTCATGTTTGGCGCTCCGCGGTGTCGGCGAGTTCTCCTCGAGGGAACGCTTTTCTCGCAGAGGTTTGGGCAATGGAGTTGGGCTTGGCCCATGCTTGGGAGATAGGCATTCGCGATGTCATTTGTGCGTGTGACTGCGAGGATGTGGTGCGGGTTCTACAGACTTGTAATGATATTAGCACCTTCTCGGAGAGGGAGAAGATCGCCAAGGTAAGGAATATGCTTAGTTGGGATTGGATTGTAACTATTGTCCATGTCGCACGGGAGGAAAACAACACTGCGGATTGTCTTGCGAGACAAGCGGCACGTGATGGAACTCCTAGGCAGATATGGAAACAGCCTCCATCCTTCGTCTATGCGTCGTTGTATCTTGACGCATTAAGTAGCTAGGTTGTTTTTCTTTTCCTCTTGTAACCAAAAAAAAAAAATACTCCGCTCTACATACGTTTTACCTTAATTTTCTTGTTTCTTCATTTTTAAATTCTTGGAATATGACAAAAAAATTAAAGCTAATGAAAAATCAAATATATGCCAAGACTACTAAGTCCAAATGGCCCAAATTCATGTGCGCAAGCCCAATTCTCTTACTAAGTTCTTTAGTATATAAAAGTGAACTAAAGTATATAAACTCTTAATAAGCTTGTGAACTAAGCAATGTGGGACTTGAACTTTTGAAATACTATATAATTTCCGACACCTTAGTGTCAAGTAACATTAAGCCCATGAAAATTTGCTAACAGCTCGATAGGAAAGAAGGATGTCAGAATCCCCACCTGCCCGAATGAATCCAATAAGTGAGTCTCCACTACTATTTCTAAGGCGACCTCCAAAATCGGAACTACTTTGAGTTCCACTACGGCTACCATTGCAATTTAATATAGTGAGGAGGGCTAATAACACTCTATTTTTGTCTCATTAAAATTGAGAATGAAGCTCATATAATTTAACGGACTTTACATGAATTCTGATCTATTAAAATAAAATTATTAAAAAAATGAATTAAGAAGAGTATTACTAACATGGAAGAAGTATCGGAACTCAGAGTGACATTTTAGTGACATGGAAAAAGTTTTTTCATCCCTAATTTATAGTCACGTTATCGTTTTTAATTAGTTATTTTGTTCTTCGAAATGTATTTTGGTGGAGAAAGTGTACACACATAACAAGACAAATCAATCACAGCGTTGAAGTTGAAACTGATATTGGGAGGGAGGGAGATTTTGAATAAACTATTTTAGAAGTGACAAGTGACTAGTGAGTGAGGCTTGTGCGCAAGGTGGCTGGAAAAGAGTCTTCTGCTATAGTATTAGTGCTGCTGCCACTACTACCAACTCCTTTTCTCATACAACTGTGCACCACACCCTTCTTCTGCCCAACCTCACTAGTACACTGTACCTAAGGAGTGACCTACTTCTTTTGTTTTGTGTGTATACAAATTAATTGTGTTTGTGTCAGAATTAGATTTTATCAATTGGATTCAGCTAGAATTTAGTCTGATTGATAATGATTATGTGAATTTAATTGAAGTGATTTATGTTTGAATACATTTATTAAGAATTGATTTTTGTAGATGAATTATTGTACATTCATACAAAATCGGATCGGCTAGATGAAGAAGCTACTCTAGATCAATTCTATTAGATTCGTATCAAACTTGTAGAATCGACTTTCAAAATTGATTCACAAACATCTTCAAAACGGCGAAGATTCACGTTTGAGACTCTGATTCACATTTAAGCCTCAGCCTCTGATTCACATTTGAAAATTACAAACCAAAAGTAACATTTCATTTGATTCTTCACGTGGCTTTTGAGCCATCTTCCTACTTTTCTTCTTTTCATTAGCATATTTTTTTATACTTTTCACGTTTTAAATTTACATTTAATTCTGACTCAATCAGAGGAAATAAAACTTTCTAAGTATGTGTTTATTCTATTTTTTTCTAAAGTTATGAAACTAATTTTTTGAGATTTTAATATCATATTAAGTGAATAAATTTTTCCTAACAAAACTAAATATTTAAGAAGTTTAACTATGTATTAGTTGTGCTACAATTTATTAGTACTAACTACTTATTTTATTAGTAAGATTTGAACATGATGCGTTATTAAGAGAAATCAAATCCCTTTTATATAGACTACTCTACATTGGATCTTTGATTAACGTTTTGGCCAAAGCTAAAAAGTTCGCTCAGTATTGACGTGGCTCCACTTAATTTCAATCACCGATTAATTATACTTTTCTTTTGATGATAACACAATTTGCTAATTTCTCAAGTTTGAAGGCATCGTAAGGTGAGAAACTACATTTATGGATTGTTTGTTATTATAATAGAGAGAGAAAGTTATTCAATTTGAATTTTCTATTTTTTCTTTTTTGTGTTTAAAAATAAATTAATCCAATTTGAAACAATTTTACCACGTTTCGTCAGACATGGTTCAATCTAGCTATAATTTTACCACGTTTAATGACGCACACAATATCAAAACTATTAGTAATGTGTAAAATAAAAAATAAATAGATAAAAAGATGCAAGCGTCTTTATCTCTAATATGAGGAGACCGCATAAAGTCGTAGGATCCACTATTGCGGCTATCTTTTCTCTCACTAAAATAAAGGTAAGTATTTTCTCTTTCTTCTCTCTTCTATTTCTCTATTCTCAAACTCTTACCTAACAAATAAAGCAAAAGATAAGTTGTTCAACACCTTGACCGCACAATCAAATCAGTAGACCTTATTTTACACAAAAACAGTAAAACGCTTCCTAAATTAAAATAACAGGCAAAATTTCAGTTGTCTCCTAATAAGCATAATGATAATAGTGATTTTAGCTTGAATGACAATGATATCATTAGGACAAAAGTAGAAATAACACAAATTGTAAATTATGGAGAAAGATGCACTAGGGTTTTAATTTTCTTGGTCACGTCTTACATTGCTACTCAATGTAAAAATATATGAGGTGTATCCAATTTCGTCCCGATATTAAGCTTATTATTCACTTGCTATTTCCTTAAGTTAAGTGAACCTATTGGTCAAGTTATTAGAGTAAATTCCTTTAGTCTCTAACTAACCTCCAATGTATTAATGTTCATAAATGAGGCCCAAAACATAATTAGGTACCATTCATATTCATAAGGAAACAGTAACCATATACTACCTTTTTCCCAAATCTCAATTCTCACTAACCTTTCAATTTAACAGGAATTAGTGTGATACCCAAATTCCTTTGGAGCATTCAACAAGCATAGAGAGAAGATGCAATGGATGAAATAGGAAACTCATATGTTAAAACAAAATATCATATCATAGAAGAGACCAAATCTATCATCCCCTAATACAAGAGAGTTTAGCTACTCATGATCATGCAAGAAAAGGATGAATGAACTTGGAAAACCGTAGTTTGATGATGGAGAAGCCTCCATTATTTTTGTCCAAAACTCTAATGCAAGTGTGTCTATTCCAAGTCCTCCTCAAAATTCATGCCAACTCTTTTTTAAATGAGCGATTTTAAGCAACACTATAGCATTGATAAATTTCCAACAGTGCAACATTCAAACGTTGGTGGCTCTTTAGCCCTTAGGCGCTGTGCAAGACACAGAACCCCACAACATCTTCAGTGCTCGAACGTGGTGAATATCTGACGCTCAAATGTTGCTTTCCCTTCACATAAAAACCAAACAAAATAAGTCAAAATTCCTAGAAAAATAACTAAAATTTCT
The DNA here is from genome assembly GCA_030819835.1 of Acmispon strigosus. Classification (NCBI taxonomy): domain Eukaryota; kingdom Viridiplantae; phylum Streptophyta; class Magnoliopsida; order Fabales; family Fabaceae; genus Acmispon; species Acmispon strigosus. The sequence goes on along the minus strand of JAUAMA010000004.1, from coordinate 54,893,195 downwards.
AAACTACTATATTAAATGAAGAATACCTAAACTAACTACAAAAATCAAACAAAGGGTTAAAATAACCTAGAAAGTACTAAACTAAGCTAAAGATCAAAAGATAAAACACTACACATTCTTATGTCAACGCCCACCCACTTTTGACCATGACTGTCGCGGCTATCCCCCATGAGCGGTGCTCACGTTTGTTGCGCCATTCTGACACGACAACAATCCTTTGACTTCAATTAACTGCTGTCTAAGAAATAATTAATGTGTCAGAATTATTGGTCAACGAATCACGTGGATGGGTGACGTTATCACATTAACGCCATTAAGGTCTATCTTCTTGTCACATGTCCACATTACATAAACAACTCTTTTTTTGTTGTTACATGTGGAAAGATAAACAACTCACTTTTGTAAGACTTTAATTTTTATTTTATTTTTAAAAATTGCATTCAATTAAGAAGAAAAGGAAACAACATCGGAAGCGAGAATGCCCTTAATACCAGGAGGAGTTTCTTCTATCTAAACAAACCCCAAACCAGAAAGAGCATACTTGGCCATAAATTGTGCAACCAAGTTGCTATTGCGAGATACATGAACTAAGTCAAAAGAGTTAGAAGGAAAAAAAATAGTAACTTAAAACTGAAGCTAAATATGAGAGATGGCCAAGGTGGCTTTTCCAAGTGTTGACAACGATCAAGCTATCCTCCATCTTAAAGATGACATGACAAAAACCCAAGTGAACAACAAATTGGATAACCCATTGCAGAGTCGTGCCTTCCGTTAAAGCCAAGCTCAAAGATCCAGGTTGAGCAGAAGCTGCAGAGGCCATAACAAATAATTATGCACTAATAATTTTAAAAATTACACAAAATCTTATCAGAATTTACTATTTTACCACATCACAAGTAAAATAAAATATTAAAAGTGAAACATGGTAAGATATGATAAAAATCATTTATTAAACTCCATACACTATTATTGCAATACTATGCTGGTAAAATGGTATGGTGGTAGTGTAGGGAGAGTTTTGTAACTTATGGTGTAAAATGGTATGTTAAAATTGCTCATGCAATTCAACAAATCAAAATATCATGTTATTTTTTTCAACACTATTACCCAATTTATGGTGAATGAAATTAGGTTAGAAATGACAAAAAAAAGGAGTAAGCTCACGCACTTGCTCTTCCCCACACAGAAAGCACCATCCATCCTCCCAACGCTAAACCGCACTTGAGTTCCTGTCGTTTGTGTCCTTCCCTCTTCTTTATGTCTCTCTATTCTATTTAGTGTGTTGCTTCGCCTTCTTTATCAACCAAATCTAGACCACCCCATTTGCTTGTTCTTCCATTTCAAGGAAAATTTTGATGCGTACCCCATTCTGTTTTCACCATAAAGTTCAATGCTTTTGTGGCTGCTCTCAGTTCCCCTTCGCTATTAATTTCACCAATCCCAAGTTCTTTGTTTTTTTTTCTTCATAAACCCGCTGAATCAGCTCGCACCCTTTTCCACGGTGACACTGCCAGAGCCTTTCAACCAAAGGTATCGTCTCTTCTCTCATGGGTTTCGTTTTACATCCCCAAAATCTTTTCTTTTTCCTTTTTTCAAAGGGTAGCTGTTCTTAATTTTGTGAGTGCTCTGTAGTGTTCATTGATCTCCGTGTTTCTTTAATTTGATATTTGTTGGGAATCGCTTCTTATTCTGTTTAGTCATCTCATGATCGATGAGGCTGGTGTCTGCTTCATGGGTATTTAACCATTTGATTCTTTCCCCTACCCTCTTTTTTTTTTCCTAGCTATAATCTCGCAAACCCTCTTATGGAGAATTGTTGTTCTGCCTCTAAATGTTGTTTTTTTTGTGTGCAGAAAACCTTTGAATGTTGGCTTTAGCACCATCTTGAATGCTTGTAAGGAATCAGCAACTTACTGTGTTTATTTTGTTTTCTCTATTTATGAGACCTTTTTTTTAAAAAAATTATTCTTGTAAATTTTGTTACTTTCTTCTGTTTGATTAAAATCTCCCCTTTGGTTAGGCATGGTTTTCACTTATGCCTTATTTTTAGTCTTACTTTGACGCCAGATTGCAGAGTTAACCTCGAAGCACGTGGTTTTAAGTGTGTTTGCGGCATTATTTGTTAGTACGGTGAGGTGAGCTTCATATTGCATGTATCTGATTGGTGACAAATATCTTCTATTTGATAATTTTTTCCATTTAATATTGTATGTTTTACCTGGCTATCTGCATCAATTGATACTAATCTGCTATTAAATCAATTAACAATGTTGGATCAAAATACCAAACCTTTTATAGGATATTTTCCTTCTGAAGCGTTTGACTTTGGTTGGTAATACCAAATCATTTCATGATCTTGCCTAATATTATGGGGACTAGACCATGTTTTCTAATTTAATAAGCATAATACACGTTCCATTTCCATTTGGACTTCTAAATACCTAAAAGGAGGATAGGTGATGACTATGAGTCCCTTTTGGATCTCTTGTCAGGTTCATAATTTGTATAGTTTTCTTCTTAACTGTTTGAGTCTTCTTATCTTTGTCAAGTTCTGATGGTTGTTCCCTTGTATTTTATCTAATTGATCTTATGATAATTTACCATGTTTAGGAGAGTTTGTTGTTGTTGTTGTTGTTGCTGTTGTTGTTGTGTGTTATTTTTTACTCCCTGTGACCCTCTTCAAACAATTAGCTTTTTTAGAAAACATATAATGAAGTTAATTGATGCCTTGATTTTTAAAAAGTTTATACTATCTTTCACATTTACCCTTGATTATTGTGTTAGGTAGCATGGAAGAGAATTAATTATTGGTAGTAATCAAATTTGGAAATTAAATTTTAGTAAGTACAAATGATAGATATGGAAAAAGATAATAAATGTTTATGAAATTTTGTCCAAATATGTCTCTATGGGGTCTTATATATAGGACCAGCGGGAGTATTTTTTTTCTATGGTGATATTAGTTGTGTGATTTAAGTTTTCTTTTTCCTTCTTGTGGTGCTTCACCTTGTATAAGTGTGAATTTCTATTTTCAAGTGTATCTTCAGGTCAGAAAATGTATGATTTTCTTTCTTATCTGGTCTTAGTATGTTTTAATAATTACCTGAGTCTTTTTTGAATATTTTCATCAGGCCTTTGCTTCCACCAATCCACCTTCATTATGGAGGGAGAAACATCATGGATCAGCCACTGTGATGATGACACACAAAGGGAGACCAGAGACTTTGATTTATTTTTGGAACGTGGTGAGGAAGTTGATATAGAAGGAACTGTTGTTTCATTGGATATAATTTTGCCTAATGATCTGTTGGAGCGTATCCTAGCCTATCTCCCTATTGCGAGCATTTTCCGAGCAGGTTGTGTGTGTAAAAGATGGTGTGAGATTGTTACTTCAGAAAGGTTTCTATGGAACCTTTCCCATCAGCTACCACAGAAACCTTGGTACTTTATGTTTACTAATTCTGATGAACCAACTGGTTATGTTTATGATCCCATCCTTCGGAAATGGTATAGAATTGAGCTTCCTTTCATTGAAACCTCTAATTGGTCCATTGCTTCATCATATGGCCTAGTTTGCTTCATGGATAATGACAGCAGGAGTGAGTTATGCGTGTGCAACCCAATTACCAAAATCTGCAGGAAGCTTGATGAGCCTCCAGGTTTGAAATTTTCTGATTACAGTGCATTAGCAATCTCAATGGACAGGAAATCTCACAGTTATACTGTGGCAATTGTCAAATCAAAGCAAGTCCCTGAGAACTTTTATGAGTGGGATGTCTCGATTCATATATACAATTCAGAGAAGGAGACCTGGGTGACGACTCGGACGGAGGTTTTGAAGGGGTGGAGAGGTGGTGATGAGAGTGTGATATGCAATGGTGTTCTATACTTCTTGGTCTACTCAACTGGTGGTGGTCATCCGGAGAGTCGTCATGCACTTGTTGCATATAATATCTCCAATCGTTCGTCCCAAGCTAGATTGAGAAGTAGTTTTATAACTGTACCTTGTTCTCTAACATGTGGCCGTCTCATGAATATGAAGGAGAAGCTTGTGATGGTGGGAGGAATTGGTAAACCTGATCGTCCTGACATAATAAAAGGTATTGGCATATGGGTTCTTAATGATAGGAAGTGGGAAGAGATTGTAAGAATGCCCCATAAATACTTCCAAGGCTTTGGAGAGTTGGATGATGTTTTTGCTAGCAGTGGTATAGATGATCTAATATACATTCAGAGTTTTGGATCTCCTGCACTTCTCACATTTGACATGAGCATTAAACAATGGAAATGGTCACAGAAGTGCCCAGTATCAAAGAGGTTTCCTCTACAGCTTTTCACTGGTTTTTGCTTTGAGCCGAGGCTTGAAATTGCTCCATAGTTTATTATCCATAGGATCAAGAGGTGCAATTGGCACTTGTGTGCAAGTTTCTGCCATTTACTCCATTGTTCGTGAGTTAAAATTTAATATGATTTCTGTGGTTTTAACAGTTCATTCAAAATGTACTTGCTGATAAAGTTGGTTATTCATGGATACTGGAATACTATCATAGCATTTAAAATACAACAGAGCAATATATATTTTTAGACTTGTTTAATCTATTTATAATTTTATTGGTTACCATGAGATACATTTCTGCATATCTGCTGCTTGATTTGCAGATCTTGTTAACCAAAGCAGAACAACATTTCCAACATAGGTGATAGAGCTATAAATTTCTGGTTTTCTCTGAAAATGGAGGTTGTGGTGCATTTGAACTTATATATTTGATTTTATCCAAAAAATTAAGCCTTTGTGAAAGAGGGATGGGAATGAATCAAAATTCTCTGTGAAATTTGGTACAACTACAAAGTTTACTTATTAGTGGAGGGTTTTCTTAATTAGGATAGTATGTACTTCAAGGCTGTCAGTGGACCAATCTCCTTCTGCTGAGCAGTGGCAATGTCTTCTAGAATGTTTATACTTTCAGGCTGTCTTCAACAGCTTTAAGAACTTGTATTAGGTCATGTGCTAGTATTTAATTCCAGACGGTTAAGTCTATTTTTCTTTAGAAAATATCTCCACAACCGACAGCTATAAGATTAATTCTGACTCGTACTTGTATATCACATTGGTGAAATCTAAACATGTGAAGACCTAATAGAAAAGGAAAAAAAATCTTAAATCATTCTGAATGGACTTTATGAACCATTTTTTCTAGTTGCCGAACACATGAAAGGGAAATCTCTTTGATTTAATGTTGAGCCAATGAGCATGTTATGCTCAGAGATCTCACAATCTGTTGTGATTGAGTGTGTCGTCCGTACATCACATTATTTTATTTTTGCCAACATGAAATGTGTGACCTGCTGCTCTGTGATGGTTGGTGGGGAAGTGAGGTCCACGCCTGCTGCTCTAGCAAAGCAAAGGTAGGTTTTTCCTTGCTGGAGATGTGACAAATAAAGCTGAAACTAAACTTCCTTTTCAAAATAATAATATTTGGTTCACATATATAATTTTTACCTACACTTGAGTGAAATAAGAAGAAAAATAGAGAGATATCAGTGATACGATAGTTGAAGTGATAAAAAATATGAATAAGAGGTTAGAATAAAAATAAGTGAAAATAAGATAGAAAAAAAATGACGTTGAACGAATGAATTGATTTAAAAAAAGAACAAAGGATCATTTCATTACCTACAAATTTTAGAATAATCAATTCAAGCGGCTCCTCAAAGAGCATGGGGATTGGGATGGGAGTTGTTGCCGACTGAATGTGAAATTAGGTTTTGTTTGTGTGTGATTGGTACAGCTACATTAGGATAATAGAGTCACATCCCATTGGAATTTAGTGATGCCTTAATTAAGTTGTGTTGAAGAATATTTATTATAGTTGTATATAATGTTGTGAAGGTCAGCCATGCTGGCGAAGACTAACCAAAGAAAGTGGCTCATGTAGTATGCTAAATACAATGCCTTTGATTATAAAAATATCCTGGTTGTTGTACACCATTTTTAGTGCCCTACATAGTGATTGACTCTCGTTCCTTTGAATTACAATAAAAATTCATTCACATCCCAAATTCATTCAAATCACATCAATAAAGGAGAAAAAATAAAAAGTATGATAAGCAATATAACAAGAAAAAATAATGAGATAAAAAAACACACCATATGAAAATAATATGAAAAAGCCAATATATGTGAATGTAATAAAATTCTTTTGATCGTTAACATTTTCTTCCTCCACCATCCACCATCCTCTATAGTTTAGCATCTACCCTCATTGTGGCTCTAATGGCCTTCATCTCCTCTTGTCCTTTCTTCATTTGGTTCTACACCATGGGTTGCAGATCCCACCAACGTGTTTCATTGACCCTGTGAGGAGATTAAGGCACACTATGAAGGTGTGCTATAGCATGGTGGTTGGAATGCGCGAGGAGTGGAGGAGACCGGAGAAAAGGTATGGTCAGAGAAAGTTAGAAAAGTAATATAAGGGTCAAGTTTATATATTTGGGTTATAACCTACGAACTAACCTGACCCAACTTAGCTCACATGTGGGTTGGGTTGGTATATAAAGTAGCTCGTAAAGATCTCGGGTCAGCTCGACTCACCCACCCTGTGAGCCAAAGAGAGTTGAGGCAGAGTTGAGTCGGCTTGGCTTACGAGCCAATCATTGTTTAAAAAAACATGTTAGTAAGTTAAGTTAGTACTGAGTCAGGTCTCACTCATTTCTCCCATTCCTTTTTTGTTCAAACACTAGTAGATGCCAAACCAAACCACACAAGGTTTGTAGCGGTGGAGAATGTTCGTTTTTTAACGCATCCAAGTTATCCTTGTCGCACTAGTATCGTCTTTGACGTTTGTTTCTTGACGCCATCTCTGTTGGTTGTTGTTTGATTTTTCTATTGTTTGTATTACTATTCGATCGTCCCGTCTTTTGTCTCCTCAGATGGTCCCTGAGGATAGGTAAACAACATTGTTGGGATCATTACCAACACTTGAATCATTTAACACTTATACTTAAAAAGATTAAAATTAGGTATTGATACTAAGGTAGACTTAAGATTGGATGTGCCTACTAGATGAAATCCTACTTTTTTTATGCTCAAATTTGATCTCAAGTATGGTCGTGCTTTTGGTAGTTTTAAACTTCATGAGGTTAAAAGATCAAACATCAAAAAAATTATTTATTAGAAAAAATCGTTACCATATCTCGAATACGTTAAAAACATGTCAAGCAAGAAAAAAAAAAAAACACTATAATTTCCCAACCCCAAAACCGCACTATAATTTCCTGTCGTTTGTGTCGTATAAAAAATGAAAAGAAACGTTATTTTATTTTCTTGTTTTCTCTGTTTCCTTCTTTACTATGTATCTCTCTATTCTGTTTCTTTTCTCTGTTTCCCTATTTACTATGTCTCTCTATTCTGCTTAGTGGGTTGCTTGGCCTTGTTTATCAACCAAATCTAGATCAACCCATTTGGTTGATTTTCCATTTCAAGGAAAATTTTATGCGTACCCCATTCTGTTTTCACCATAAAGTTCAATGCTTTTGTGGCTGCTCTCGATTCCCCTTCAGCAATAATTTCATCATTCCCAAGTTCTTCGTTCTTTGGCTGCAAACCCGCTGAATCAGCTCGCACTGCTAGAGCCTTTCAACCAAGCTATCTTTTTGTGATGGGTATTGTCTTACAATCCTCAAAATCTTTTCTTTTTCCCCCTTTTCCTTTTTTTTTTAGACGGTAGTTGTTTTTAATTTTGTGGGTAGTTTTCTGTATTCATGGATCTCTATGTGTTTTTTGAATTTGATATATGCTGGGAATCGCTTCTTTAGTCATCTGAGAATCGTTGAGGTTGGTTTTTGCTTCATGGGTATTTAACCATTTGATTCCTCTTCCCCCACAACATTTTTTTTTTTGTTTTTTTTCTTATCATAGCTTTAATCACGCCAACCCTCTTATGTAGAATTGTTGTTCTGCCACTAAATGTTGCTTCTTTGTACAGAAAAGGCAATTTGATTTTGGATGAACAGTTTTTTGGATTTTTTTAACTTTTAAATTTATGGCTTTTGCACCAATTTAAATGCTTGTAAGGATTCAGCAACTTGTAGTATTTTCTCTATTTATGAGACATTTATTTTATTAAATATTTTTATTAAAATTATTCTTACCTGTGAATTTTGTTACTTTCGTCAGTTTGATAAAAATCTTCCCTTGGGTTATGCGCAGTTTTCACTTATGCCTTCTTAGTTTTATTTTACTTTGATGCCAAATTCCAGGGCTAACAAGAATGTGGTTTTTGAGTGTGCTTGCAATATTATTTGTTGGTATGGTGAGCTGAGCTGCTATATGTTGTATGTATCTGTATTTGAGAGAAATATCTTCTGTTTGATAATTTCTCTTATTATTAGTAAGAGATTGTTATTTTTTGTTTTTCCATCTAATCTTGTATATGTTTTACCTATCTATCTGCTTCAGGCACTTCCAGTTGATACTGATGTCCAGTTAAATCCATTAGGCATTAGCAATGTTGGTTTCAAAAACAAACCTCTTTGAGGATATTTTCCTTCTGTTACGGTTTAGCTTTAATTGCTATATCAAATCATTTAATGATCTTACATATTAGTTTGGGGACTAGACTGGGTTTCTAATTGAATAAGCGTCATACTTATTTCCGTTACCATTTAGACTGCTAAATACCTAAAAGGATGATAGGTGATAGCTAGTAAGCCCCTTTGGATATTTTCTGGTTCAGAATTTGTATAGTTTTCTTCTTAAAAGGAGATGAATTTTTCTGTATGATCCTTCTTAACTTGTTTCAGATGGTTGTTCCCTTCCTGTATTTTATCTAATTCATCATTTGATTATTTACAATGTGCAGGATGTTTTTTGTTGTGTGGGTGATGTTTTAGTTGTCTCTTTCTTTCTTGCGGTGCTTCACCAAGTATTGATGTGAATTCCCATGATCAAGTATATCTTCAGGTGATAAATCAATGATTTTCTTTCGTATTTGGTGTTAGTATGTTTTGGTAATTACTTGAGTCTATTCTAAATATTTTTGTCAGGCCTTTCCTTTCACCTCTATTATGGCGGGAGAAACATCATGGATCAGCGACTATGATGATGTCACACAAAGCGAGACCAGAGACTTTGATTTATTATTGGAAGGTGGTGAGGAAGTTGAAAAAGAAGGAACTGCTGTTTCTATAGATATAATTTTGCCTGATGATCTGTTGGAGCGTATTCTAGCCTATCTCCCCCCTGCAAGCATTTTCAGAGCAGGTTTTGTGTGTAAAAGATGGCATGAGATTGTTACTTCAGAAAGGTTTCTATGGAACCTTTCGCATCTGCTACCACAAAAACCTTGGTACTTTATGTTTACTAACTCTGATGAACCAACTGGTTATGCTTATGATCCCATCCTTCGGAAATGGTATAGAATTGAGCTGCCCTTTATTGAAACCTCGAACTGGTTCGTTGCTTCATCATATGGCTTAGTTTGCTTCATGGACAACGACAGAAGAAGCGAGTTATGCGTGTGCAACCCAATTTCCAAATTCTGCAGGAAGCTCGAGGAGCCTCCAGGTTTGAAATTTCCTGATTACAGTGCATTAGCAATCTCAGTGAACAGGGAATCCCTCAGCTATACTGTGGCAATTGTAAAATCAAAGGAAGTCCCTGAAAACATTTTCCAGTGGGATATCTCAATTCATATATACAATTCAGCAAGGGAGACATGGGTGACGACTCAGAGAGAGATTTTGATGGGTTGGAGAGGAGGTGATGAGAGTGTGATTTGCAATGGTGTTCTATACTTTTTAGTCTACTCAACTGGGGGCGGTCATCCAGAAATTCGCCATTCACTTGTTGCATATAATATCTCCAGTCGTTCATCCCAAGCTAGCTTGAGAAGGAGCTTTATTCCTGTACCTTGTTCCCTGACATGTGGCCGTTTGATGAATATGAAGGAGAAGCTCGTGATGGTGGGAGGAATTGGTAAACCTGATCGTCGTGACATAATAAAAGGAATTGGTATCTGGGTTCTTCATGATAAGAAGTGGGAAGAGATCGTACGAATGCCACATAAGTACTTCCAAGGCTTTGGAGAGCTTGATGATGTTTTTGCTAGCAGTGGCATAGGTGATCTAATATATATTCAAAGTTACGGATCTCCTGCACTTCTCATATTTGACATGAGCATTAGACAATGGAAATGGTCACAGAAGTGCCCTGTAATAAAAAGGTTTCCTCTACAGCTTTTCACTGGTTTTTGCTTTGAGCCTAGGCTTGAAATTGCTCCATAGTTTATTCTCCATATGATCAAAAGCTGCGATTGTCACTTGTGTCCAAGTTTCTGCCATCATTCTTGAGTTAAAAATTAAAATGATTTCTGTGTTTTAACTGTTCAGTGTTCACACAGGGTGTACTTGCTGATAATTTTCCCATTCACCAAAACAAAAGATGTACTTGCTGATAATGTTAGTTATTCATGGATATTGGAATATTATCATAGCATTTAAAATACAACGGAGCAATACATATTCTGAAGACTTTTTCATTCTCTCTATATTTTGATTTGTTACTATGAGATATTAGATATATCTACAAATCTGCTGCATGATTTGCTGTTCTTTTTAAGCAAAGTAGAACAACATTTCACATATCTGTTATAGAGCTATATATTTTCTCGTTTACTCTGAAAAATGGAGATTGTATTATTTAAACTGTATGTTCTGTTTGTGACTTAACCAACTTCCTTCTGCTGAGCAGTGGCAATGTCTTTTGGAATGTGCAACATGTGGGTTAAGTCTAATCTTGTGGACACTTAAATGGAAAGGAATTTTTTTTTTCTTATGTGGTTATATGCTTATATATTTGTTAGCTGTGCTGCTCCTTAATGATTTGAATGGACTCTATGGACCATTTCTTCTAGTTGCCTAACATGAAATCTCTTTTATTTACTTCATTTTTGTATGAGCTTCTCTCTTCATAATCAATTCAGACACTCAAATCTTGATAGGAACAGAATATTATTGAATAATTATACAAATTCTGGATGTTCGAAAGCCGGTTCTCTCCCAAAGCAACAACTACAGAATTCCTGAATGATCCCTCATGTGGTTCGAACTCCCTATTTATAACTTGCTAACAGCTATAAACTGCTCCTAACAGTAATAAACTGACTTAATAACTAATAAAATTACTTAATAACTATCATAACTGCCCTTGTTATGGGTCTCTCCCTATCAGAAACTACTCTGGTAAACTTTTTATAGAAATAATTTTGACTCTAGATTAGTTATAGAAGGTTTTCCAATATGCAGTTGATATGCTCACATCACAATCTTTAGTTGTTGAGTATGTGGAGACTGAGTGTGGCATCATATTATTTTACTTATGCCAACATGAAATGTATAAGCTGTTATGTTTGGTGGAGAAGTGAGGTCCACGCCTGCTCTACCAAAAGTAGGTTTTCCTTGGTGGAGATGTGACAAATAAAGCTTAAACAAAACTTCCTTTTCAAAATGATTCAAACGGCTCCTCAAGAGGCCTGGGGATTGGGATGGGATTTTGTTGCCGACCGTGATTGATGGAGTTCACAGTAGGACAATAGAGTCACATACTATTGGAATTTAGTGATGCATTAATTAAGTTTGTTTCACTTTGTTGTAAAATACTAAGCTAATTATATGTTTCAGTTCGAAATAGTTGTATATAAAATTAATTATAGGTGATGATCACTTTGAGTGGGTAGGTCTCTCCCAACAAATGTTTTTCTATACGCACCGTCCAGGGAATGAAACCTGAAGAAAAGTATATTGAGATTTGTTATTTTACAGTTTTCAACCTGCTCTAAATAGTGTGCATAGAAAAACATCCATGTTATTGCACACTATCTTCATTCATACATTGTCACTGTCCCCGGTTCCAGAGCCTCACCATGACTCTTATTTCCCCCTCTGTTATTTACCACAGTCTCTGCCATTCACCTCCTCTATCTACAGATAAGCTAGATAATGCTGCCAACTAAACTCAACCTATCACCACAATAACAATTAATATAGTTCTTATTCACAGTTCAGTCACAAAGGCTCATAAAATATAGCAGATAAGTGAAACAAGTGAGATCACCAGAGAAGAGAGTTGAATCTAAACCCATATCTTATCAGTAAAGATTCAGGTACACAAAAATAGAGAGCAACCAACAAATATTTGTTGGAGTTTGGTTTCTTCTAACTCTATCTTCAAAGCTAGTGTAGAGAGCAACCAACAAATATTTGTTGGAGTTTGGTTTCTTCTAACTCTATCTTCAAAGCTAGTGTAGAGGTAAGGATTGTCCTCGTATTTATAAGTACTTCATAAGATTAATACCCTCTTACATAGGAACAGAATCATAAAGTTTGGGTAAGTGAGGCGAAATTTTAACACATTTAGCAAATAAAGTGTGTGTTAGCGTTATCAGAATTGAATCTGACCAGAATTGGATTTGGTAACATGAATTTAAGTGACGTGATTTATTTTTAGATACATTAACCTAGAATTGATTTCCATAATAGAATTTCGTTTGGATAACTTTGATTAGAATTGATTTTAATTATGTAATGACCAAAATGGATATAAATATTTTATACTTATATATGCTTGCATCATTTTTTAAACTTTATATTAATATGAATTAATTTATAATTTAATTTCACTACATTAATTATAATATGTATGAATGATATTTAAATTGATTTCACGAAATTAATAATAATATATGAATACTTAAATTGGATGTTAAAAATCATCAAATAAACATACAAGCAAATATAAAGTAGTCACTAAAAGGTATAATAAGAAATTAAAAATATAGAACAAAACAACTTGAAAAATGGATATAATACTAGTTAATGTTCTTGACCATTATGATTTAATCTCTAATGGAGTCTCGAACACGATCCATCTCTAGTGAGGAAGATATGTTCAAAACCGAGAAAGACTCCGAGTAAAAGTATGTGTCATCTATCAAAATCCTTAAAATTTCAATAGGTGACCCAATTTGGATCTATGAATGATTTTGATATTATATTAGAATTTGGGTCGGATCTAACCTTACGCAAATGTAAGATTAGAGATGAGAATTATCTTTCTATTATAAATATTTCATTAGTCATGTCTCGTTAGCATGAAATTTAACAATAACAACATCAAAATAAATATCAAGTAAAATACAGTGGCCCGGACAATAACATAGAGTGCAGAATACTAGCATGCTTTGGATCATGTTGTCCCTACAAACTACAAAGTATCTCATTTGGAAAATTAGACGTTATTTGGTAATAATATAAAGAAGATGACAATAATGACATTATACTATTGCCCTATCTGTGATATAAAAAAGTCACAGATACATTAAATGGGGAAGTATGTGTTAGTGTTTTTTACCTCTGTTTGGGATTGAAATCCAATGTAGATTCGTACAAGCTTTGCATTAAATGGAAAGAATTGTCAAATCACCACAAAAAGGGGCCTTGGCAGCAGGAATAGAAGGAGGGTAGAGTTTTTTTATGGAGCCTCAACGCGCGCAGAAGAAGCACATGTGAATGTGATCACTGTTCAGTCTCAAGTAAGTCACAAAACTTTAAATTAACCTCAAACCCCAACCATGTGATTCAGATGAATAGTACCACTGTTTTACTTTTACACCTCTATATGGGGGTCCTGTCCTGCAACTTTAAGGAACTGCTGGAATTTCTATTCACCTTCTTTCCTGTCCATTGGATTGGTTCCTTCTCAATTCTGAATTTATCATTACAAGCACAAAACATCAAAAACTTATTATTACTTTTTTCAATTTACTTTGTACTATTAAATGTGTGCTTGGATGCACTTCAGTGCAGTCTAATATTGAACTTTTATCCTAATTTATAGTAATAAATAGTAATAAGAGTCTAGTTCACTTTTTATATCTCAAAATGAGCATTGATATCTATTTATACCACTGCTAACAAATATCCAAATACAATTGTAAGACTAAAAGTAAGTCCTTAGCACTGTGTTTGGTATCAAAGAAGTTGAAGGGGCATGAATTCTCACAACTTTATGCGGTCTCCGCAAAATTGAAGAGAGTTAGTTGAGTTGATGATGTTTCTTTTTTATTTTTCCCTTTTTTATCCTCATCAGTGGTGTGTTTATAATTTTTATCATTTATATTAATTGGGTAAAAATATCTTTTGACATAAAATGTAACGTTTCAAAAGTATTTTTTTTTCTCTTTCTATCATACTAAAAACCTATAAAATCTACTATTTTTTCACCTCTTTCTCTCTATCCATTTTCTCTCTTCTCTCTTTCTTTCTTCACAATTTCTCTTCCAAACCAAACACACCCTACATGAGGCATACAACTCATTCTCTTTTTATAAAATTTAGAATTGATTACACTTTTGATCCCAATAGTTTTAGAATCACATGATTTTGGTCAAATGGTTTCAATTGCTCAAATTAAGTTTATCTACTTTCAAATTTGAACAAATTTGGTTCAAGTATTAATTTGTCACTCAATAATTAACGAAAAAAGTTGATGTCAATGATAATTTAAGATGATTTGTGTCACTCTCTTGAATGATAAGTTAACAATTAAACAACATTTGTCCAATTTTGAAAATAGAAAACTTAAATTGAGCAATTAAAACTATAAGGACTAAAATCACACATTCCTAAAACTAGAATCATAGAAGTAAGCTGGAGAGGGAGAATGCAACCTTGTTTGGTTGCACAATAGTGCTTGAAGAAAAAAACTGCTAGGCGGGCCACTTCACCTTTTGTCAATTTTCACTTCCATGCAGAGAAAGTGGCACGAGCGTGCACATATTTGTTTACTTATATTCTATTTTAACTAAAGTATATATATTTAGTGCATGATTGGATACACGAATGATAAGCATGGTGGCAGCCCTAAAAGTTAAGAGAAGTCGCCTCTATCCATCATGATTTTAACTCACTGTGGTTTGCTATCATGTATCCAAGCATGCACTTATAAATGTAGGGATAAAAATGTCTTTCGAAGTAAATAGTAACTTCTCTTTCTCACTTTCTATTCAACCAAATAAAATGAGAGAGTAGGTGGCAAAGTGGACTCGAACTCGCGAGCCAACCAGCCAAAGTGGGGCAGGGCGAGCCACACAATTACGACTCGCCATCCCGCCCTGCATAACCCACCCACACACGTGGGTCAGCACGTCGCGAGGCGAGTCAATCCGCATGCCAACTTTTTTTAACTTTTTAAAAAAAAATGGATTTGTAAAAATTTTTAAATTTCTGGTTGTTGTTGGCAGGTTAACCCGCTAAAAACCGTACCTTTAATGCTTTTACATTATTATTATTTAATATTCTTTTTTTTACTAGCACACCAACCTACTGCGGACAAGATGAGTTGCTTTTTTCAACCCGCATTATCTGCCACCCCTATAAGAGAGCGTTTAACTATTTTTCTCTTCTCTTTCCATCGTACTAAATAACTACAAATTTATTCTGTATTTCATTTCTTTCTTTCTTTGTACTCGTATTCTCTCCTTTTATAAATTGAATGAGTGTAAGCGTGTGTAATGTTCTACATCACATTTTAATAATATATAACTATTCCATTAACCATTTGTACTTTATGTCATAAAATGATAAGTAATTTTTCTGATAAATTAATGATAATAGATAATTAAGGATAATTGAAAAAAAAAATTATGTACCAAAAAAAAAGGATTATTGATTTTTATTCAGATGAGCCCGACCAACAATAAAGGCTGAAAAGCCCATTGGTAGATGAAGTAGAAAAAGTCCCAGACTAAAATCCATTGGGCACTTGCGGTATCCACACGCCTTGGACTTGGGCTCGGACTCAAATAGCTCTTTAAGGGGTTCACATTGCACTTTCACGAAAAAAAGGGGGTTAGCATTGGACAAATATATTTATCTTATGCTAAAACCTATCTTTGCATTAAAAGAATAGAAATTAGAAAAAAATTAATCAAACTGATACTAAAATATTTGAATATTGGACCACTTGATAAAACTATGATATTGTTTAGTAAATCAATTATCTTAGAAGTTATAACCATTAAATAGTAACATGTACATGGTGACTTTTAATTATATTTGCAACAGTTTTTTAATAGTTATGGAGTATATGAGTTGTAAGAAAATGGTGCTTGGATCTGTGTAATGAATTCCATTCCTTTTTCTCCCTCTCTTTTACTTTTCCCCATTGCTTTATTGGGCTTGTCCATAAATTGTTCATGATTATCTATAATTTATTTATCTGAGGCATCATTTTTGCATGTTTCATGTTTAGGTGTATGTTCTTGCATGCTTGTGATCACACATGAAGATTTTTGGATATGTGATATGCATGAAAGTGGATTGATGGAACCCAGAACAGGTCTTTACTCTTTTGCTTCTTTTGGAGAGATTGATGCATGTTCTCTCCTTGATTATATGCCGGGAAGCAGTAGTGGCGAAGGAAGAATTTTGAGTTGGGTGGTGCCAACATGGATCAACGTAGTTTTTCTATAAAAAGTGAGTGAAATCAACAAGTAATTTTACACAAAGTGTGTGAAACCAACGAGTAATTTTATACAAAGTGGGTGAAACCAACAAGTAATTTTATATAAAATAAATGAAACTAACAAGTAATGGGGTGTCATGACATAGCCATGTCCCCATCCCTAGGCCTCTACCAGGAAGGGAATCTCGTGACTTTTTATAGGTTCAATAGGTTTTAGGTTTATTGTCAAGTCTTTTGAAATTTGAATATCAATTATGGCTTGTGTGGTGCTGTGCTTTTGGAAACCAATGTAAAATTTGCCTTTTTAAAAGTTGAAGTTCCTTTCATTCTCTGTTGCATGACAGTCTTTGTTGTTTTACCTTGAATTTTCTTAGTTTGTTCTATTCTCTAACTGCATATGTTACTTGTAGCCAAACCTAATGCTGTATTGTATGTGACAAATAGCACAATATTTTGTCTAGTAGTTTTGCTGTCTTTGTCGGGGAGCTTTAAATATGCTGCTTCACATGTTTGCTGTGATTTGAAAAATCTTCCCCATTCAAAAGTTGATTTATTATAATGTTTGGATTCTAAAATTGTGTTTGGTTTCAATTATGAAGCTATTACATGTGGATCATTCTTTTCTAAAAATAACTATTTGTTGTTTTAAGTTGATGTGAATCTCTACTAATTATGTATTTACTTGTATTTTTTAAACACACACTGAATGCTAATTGGTGAATGAGATTGATAGTGACTACATAAGTTTTAGATCAGAATGGGGCAACCCAGTTTAATGGTCTATTTAGTTTTCTGTAATGGCGTGTACGTTGGAGGACTTGGACCTTGATTCACCTAGAGCAACCATCGACAACCAAAGCCTATGGGAGAGCAATATGAAGACAGTGGGATAACGAGTCGTGACGACCTTACCCCTTATGGCACTTTATGTATTTTTGAGGGTCTTGGCGACCTCCCGCCCTTTTCGGAGAATTATGTGTGTATGTATGAGAATGAAGCTCAAATTTCGTGGAAAATTCCATGTGTCTCCTTTGAAGAAATTTGTGCTAGAGAAATAAACAAACTCATTTTATTAAAAGAATGAAAAAAAAATGTTAAGCGTATGATAGTGTTCATGATTTCCTTAACAATTTGGAGGATAGGGAAAATGGTGAATGTATTTAAGAAAAGTGCCCAATCTTGGCCTACGGGCATGATTGTTGTTGATGTAAGTTAATACTAATAGCAAGGATTTGGACCACAATCAATTTAAGATGCAAAAGGATTTCTACTACAAAAGTGGTCCAATAACGATAAATTAAATGTGGTCCTTTCATGAAATTAGGCAAGATACACTTAGATGTAGGGGTTGGTAGCGAAGTTGGTGTTCAAATTAATCACCATCTTTTACGGTATGCATATATTGCCAATTTTCCATTGATGTTGATGGGAAGACAGAAAACCTCTTTATCAATAAATAGTACCCCAAAACCCCATTCTCAATAGCACCCTTGTCATGGGCTTTTCATGATAAATATTGTCAAGGTCCACAACTTCCCTTGAAGATCATCTCCGCAGAGTATATTTGGTTTGCCAATTGCCATCAATTGCCACATTCACTCACATTTTATTTCTGAGGTAGAGAGGTGAATTAAGTAAATGTGATTTGGGCTTTCTCCCTCAATGTGATTTCACATTTTAATGAATGATAAAACATATTTTTGTCAAGCTGTCCACTATATGACATTTAAGGTGTTAACCTTGCTTAGGTGAAATTAACTATTAATTCTCTCAATTTAGCCGTATCTTGGGCTAGTCAGATAGTTAGAAAGTGAAAGTTTTAGATGTGATCTTCCTGATTAACCAATTTAACAGTCATTTAATCGTGTGGTTACTTGGACTGACCAAGTCGATGATGAGCCCTAAAGTCGTTTAGGCCAACCAAAACAATAACAAAAATAAGGGGCTTTGTCAAAGGGGAAGAAAAAAAAAGTAATTGGCGACTCACCATTTACAATGGTAATTCCATGGTAAGTTCATAGTTAAGCTGTAATTTTTTTTTTTGAAAACTAGTTGAGCTGTAATTAGCTATGACTAGTTTGGAATTATTTTTAACTATATATTAGTTATATGTTATTTCTACCCAACTTTCAGTACATCCAAAATTAAATTATGAACTATAAGTTAGTCACGAATTTATGATGAAAATACCATGTTTCAACCACCCGCATACCACATTCATGGGCTAGTTCACCTTTGAAATATTAAGATGGGATACTCAAGGGTGAGTGAATCTGTTTAATTTACGCTTAAAAATTATGAAAATGAAAATTTAATTCAAGTAGAATTATGATATCTTCACACTCTACTATTTTTTATAATTTATTTTCACTCAATTTTTGTTTTTATCTCTCTCTACTGTTTCTATTACAACACATTTCATATCACTCATTTCTCTTTCTTTCTTCTTATATGTCTCTAAAAATGTTAAGTGCAAAGGTTTAACCAAACTTAATTTAATGAAAAAATAATACACGTAAATGCACTTTCTTATTGAACTAAAAAAATATAAAAATGAAAAATAACATATTTCTATACCCTATTTATCGCAATAACTTCAATAAAAAGTGTATGAAAATGTGTTATTTTTTCATTGTGGAATTTTTTAAAGTATGTTGGTCGTCGGTGACCGTGTTAAAATTAATGTATCAAAATTTTATTTTTCTAAATCGCGTAATATTTAATATATCAAGTTCTATATGCGGGTGACTAATAGGGACAGTTTCCACTACCAAACAGATCTAGAATAGCTCCGATACCATATTAGTATTTTAGTTTGAGACTTAAAGTTTAATCCACCAATAACAAAATTAAGACCAATAACAAAATTAATTAATACGTTAAAATAATATGTGAAATCAAATTTTGGTTAATGCCGGTATAAACACAAACATGCACTATGCAGTACATATTCAATGACAAGAGAAAGAGGACACTGATGAGTGAGGTGGCTAAAATCTTGGGAACACAAAAGTGAGGTAACTTGTTCATGGAACTTGACACAGAGACATTGTCATTTGTCAAGTCTCTGAAAAAAGAAAGAAATAAAGAACCAGTTCAAGTTCAATCAAAGTCAATTTGTTAGTAATAAAAGGAACTACACAAGAGAGAGAAACAGAAAAACAAATTGAATATTGAAATTTAAACATTGTTAAGAGAGAGAGAGAGGTGGAGGGGAAAGAGGAGACAAAAGGAGAGAAGAAATGGCGGAAAAGTGGAAGCAATGGGGGGTGTTGTTGGTGGGGAAAAGGGAAGAAGGTCCTTCTACTCCACCACCCGCATGGAGACTTGAGCTTCCACCATCTCCGCCGCCGAATGGTGGTGACCACAACAAAAACCCAGTTCAGGAATTCCTCAACGTTCCCATTTCAACAACCGTTTCTTCTGCAAGAAAGCTCTGTGCCAACATCTGGGAAATTCAGCCCCACCAACACACCCCACTTGCCAAAATGAACAAACCCGGCACCACACTCCGCCGCCGCCGCCGCCGTAAGGACACGGTGTCTGAGCCTTCTTCAAACACCCCTTCTCACAAGGTTGCAAAAAAAGTTGTCTTTTTTTCTCCATGAACTATTTGTTTTGCACTATTTAGCTCTACCTGTGGGAATTCTCCCCTTGTCTGCTATTTCTTGTTGGATTTTTCTTTGACACCCTCTTGTGGTCTAACCAGATTTTGCTCCATTCGGGTCTGATTTGGTGGGTGGGTATCCCATATGTTCCACTTAGTTCCATCACACACATATAGTCTTAAATTCTTTCTGTGAGTTATACCTTTGCTAAATTTCAGTTCTTCCATTCTTATGAAAATTTCAGTTTTTGTACCAAGAAGAAGAAGAAGAAGATAATTTTTAGTTTGTTAGCCCATTGTAGCATTATGCAATTGACCTGCCTTTTGTAGAAGATTTTTTGCTCACAGTTTAACATGCTTTTTTATCCAACGGTTACCTTAATTTCATGCTCAAAGTCTGTTTCATTTTCCCCTTAGCTGATTTTCATTTTTCATCCTTGTTGCTTGTTTTCTTCACTTTGCCTTGCATTTTTGTTGCCTGAAACTAATGCAAGTTTACTTTTTGCTTTGATGTTTCCTTTCAAGTTTCTCATAGATGACTGATTCTGTATAGTCCTCCATTCTTTATCAGCTTGCTTCTCATTAGGGGGTATACATGCATATTTTTTCCTGTAATTTTCGAGTTGGTAAACCTTTCTTCCCATAAATTGTTAACCCACATTGTCTCACTGAAGCAAGGATAGGCTAGGTGCCTCTTATGTGGAGAGGTGGTTTATTTTCCATTTATTGCATTCGTTTGTCGTTTATATTTAGCTAGAGTATGATGAATTGAATTGCTTTTGCTGAGATATTGAGATCCTTTTCTCACCTGCAATTGCTCCTCTTTAGTTTGGTCTTTTGGCAACCACCAACGCAGCTGAATAAGTTAGAAGATAGAGATTTATAAATGCTCAATTCCTGAAGTTGAAATTTTGTCGTCAGCATTTTGGGTTCTATTATTGAATGGATAAATATCTGTGTAGATAGTGTCTTTTTCTTTTTCATCATATTTTAGTATATTTTCTATTGAACTGCTGACTGTTACCCTGTTCCTTGTTGCAGCCAGCATCTGCTTGTAGTGTGAGAAGGCATGTTGCTGCATCACTTGTTCAGCACCATAGATCAGTTGACAGCAATGGCAGTGCTCAACAGCCTGTATCCCCTGCTTGTTACAGTAGCTCAGTGGAAGTAAGCATATTTTTGTCCATTTGAATCTCCAGCAGTTCTATGTCTCATTCATTGTTCAAATAGATATTCCATAACTACGCAATGTATGTTATAGTTTGTTATTTTTTAGCTATAACAAATTACTTTAAATTTGATCTTTTAAATGATAAGGTCACTGACTTTTCTATTCACTTTGGCTTTAACAATTACTATAAAATATAAATATGTAGAAAAATATTTCTGATTTCTCGGTGGACTAGCTCAGTTGAGGAACATAATTTCTTACTTCTATATGTGGAACGTTTTGCATACGAGTATACATTGTAAAATCTTAGCATCAAAGCAAGAGACTGATAAATTATCTTCATATAATGGGAAGCAGATTCTTGTTGCAGATAGTCATTACTTGTATTCGACTAATGAAGTCAAATTCTGCATGACTGTTGTGCTTTCCAATAATCCATCATTATAGGGAAAATTCAAGAATTAGAGCAATCCATTTACAAATATTTTCCATTTTCTGTTTTAGCCCTCAGCCTTAGGTCATTATAGCATTGAATATGTACACCTCAAATTTACAATCTTGATTTTGACCATTCTTCCAGCATTTGTTAACTTTGCTTAACTTTAAATTTTATGGTTTAGAATTTAGATGATGGAGTTCTATCAAGAAAATCTTAATCTTCAACAACAAACTCTGTTTTGTTTGAAAAGAGACCTAGTTGAATGACTGACTGTTAATTTTGAACGAGACATTGAAATTGATTCTGGGAATTCCATACCCAAATTTATAAGTCATGATGTATTGATTCTCTTCAATGATCCTTTGATGACAATTTTATACATCTCTTAGTAAATGCAATTTGGTTTAAACAGGTGGCACCATATAAATCTGCAGTAACAACCACAAGTTCCTTAGACTTCAAAGGTATGGTTGGCGAGTCTAGTTATGGTCTTACAACATCCACAGAGTTACTTAAGGTACTCAACCGTATCTGGAGTCTTGAAGAACAGCATGCATCAAATATATCAGTAGTGAAAGCCTTAAAAACTGAACTATATCACTCTCAGGCTCAGATTAAGGAGTTACTGAGAGAGAACCAGATGAATAGGAAGGAAATGGAAAACTTAATGAAGCACATGACAGTGGACAAACTTGTTAGGAAGAGCAAAGAACATGATAGAATTAAAGCTGCAGTTCAATCAATCAAGGAAGAGCTAGAAGATGAGAGGATGTTACGAAAGCATTCAGAAAGCTTGCATCGGAAGTTGGCTAGGGAGCTTTCTGAAGTAAAGTCTTCATTCTCAGGTTGTCAGAGAAATCTTGAACGAGAGAGGAAAGCACGAATCCTTTTGGAAAATTTGTGCGATGAGTTTGCCAAAGGAATCAGAGATTATGAGCAGGAAGTACATTCTCTTAGGCGGAATTCAGAGAAGGGTCAGGTTAAAGGCAATAATAGCCTTGATAGGCTGATACTTCATATTTCAGAAGCTTGGCTTGATGAGCGCATACAAATGAAGCTAGCGGAATCGGGCAGTGATAATCTCATTGGTAGAATGTCAATTGTTGACAAGTTAGGCTTCGATATTGAAACATTTCTTCATGCGAAACAATCAGTTGATTTGAAAAAATACGGTTACTCCTCCCCGAAGGAGCTCAAGGAAATTTACCCTTGTCAGCAATCACTGGATTCGTTTCCACTACAAGAGGCTGCAAGTGCACCTCAGAACATGGCTCAGGAAGATTCCATTGATAGCAGGACTTTGTTAAATGAACAGGCCAAACAAGATCCAAAGGAAAGTGATAGACCAGATAATAACCTGATCGGAAGGAGTTCCTTGTTGTCATCAGAAGGTGATAAGGTTTATCCTGAGAGTGTTTGCAGGGAAGATCCTTGTGTCCAGTCTGCAGTTACAGGTAATGGTGGTCATGTAAAAGTGTGGAAGTTGAAGTTGAGTGCTTCAGATTTTGACAACTCTGAGTCTCCTACCAAATTGCCTAAGGGAGTAAAGGAAAACACATTGATGGCAAAACTGCTTGAAGCAAGATTAGAGGGACAGAGAACTCGCACCAGAGCTGGCAAAAGCACTTCTTAATGAATTAGAGAAGTATCACATGGAAACATTGGAATATGAAATAGTTGCAATGGGTATGACTCTGGGATCTTTCATCATCAAACTCTAGTAACCATGTTGTATGCAAGAGTCGTTATGTTATTTACAGTTATAGGGGAGGCAACCCGTCATGAACCCGCCAAAAACGGGTCAGCCGGGTTGGTCCGCCTATAAGATGTGGATTGGAAAACCCGATTCATGGCCTTTTATGGGCAGACTCACCGCAATAAAAGTTAAAAAAATTAGGGAGAAAGTGGAAAAACAGATATACCCTTTTTAAAAATTAGTAAAGTAAAATTATATAAGTGTTGTTTATTGAGAGAGATATACCTGCGCTCGAAGTGTGGTGGTGTATGGTGAATGAGGCGGAGAGTGCAATGAGGTAGTGTAGATTCATGGCAGGTGATATACCTGCAAAAGACACTCTAAAGCTTGATTTTGAGAGAGATGATTTTGATTTCACGCATAAGCTTTGTGGGTTCTTAGGACATTATTACGATGTCTTGATGTTATGTTGTATAGCGAAGTTCAAGGGAAGAAAATAGAACATAGTCATGAGCAATTTGGTAGAAATTGTATGAGTTAACCTACATCCAAGGCTAGGATTGCTTATGGTAAACTCAGTCCATGGGAAGAGTATGATAGAAAGAAGTTTTATTACTTAATGTGTAGGTTTACACCTCAGGAGATTAGAAAGAAAAGAGGAGTTAGTGTTGGTCAAAAGAGTGAAAAGGAATGTTTGATGATTGAGAATTTACACCCAAATGATAGGCTTCTTCATTAACTTTTAAGCTATATTATTGTAACTAAAAGTTCAAATCACGCTTAGATGAGTGATCTTCAGCTTCAGCTGATGTATGATATTAAGAATGCTTTAGAGATAGTTTTTTTTTTTTGAATGGCCTTAGAGATGGATTGAGATTGAAATAAGTTGAGTTCATTTTTCGTCTTTGAAAATACATAAAAACTACCACTTGTGAACCACTATCTAAAGAGGATCATTATCTAAGTCGTGAGATTGATCAATTTTTTTTTTTTTGGTTACACGTGAGATTGATCTTTAATACATTTGGTTTTTTTCACATGAGCGTATCAAGTGATGATTGTTTATTATGAGAGATTTCTTATGAGAGATAAGAGGATTCAATTGTGATCATTAGATCTAATCATGAATTGTTAAGATTAAAATATGCAGTCATGTGACTATTTAAAAAAATCACGTGACAACTAAACCACTTTTAATCTCAACCACACATGTATGGTTGTGCGGTCATGATTTAATCATCTCACCTCTCATAATAACTATTACTATGATACACATTTTATTTATATATATATATATTAGGTCGGTATTTAATACAACAACAACAATGATTTTTTATGAAACACCAAACTCTCCACCCCAATTTTTCAGAATAACTAACAAATCATTAATTTTTTTTCTAACATTTGAATAACCTTAATCAGGAATCTGACTTTGAATTTTACCCAGTGTATCAATTTTCAGTAGGAAAACTTTTTTTTGAAAGGAGTAGGAAAACTTGAAGAAACTATTATAAGGAATTTGTATTAAATATTTTTTTTCTTTTTATATTACAAATATCACACGGACTAGCAGGGGAGCTGCACAAAGAAAAGAACGAATTGAAAAAACTAACGAAGGAAATAATGCAAAAGAAAGTCTATTTAAGTAAGAATTTTTTTTATTTACATCGAAGAACATTCAAATATCTTTTTTAGAGATTGATTTCTAGACCTACCCCTCCCCAACTCATATGTTCACAGCTCTTATGACTTGAATTATTCTTCGGGGACAAAGTAAGAATTCATCCTAAAAGAAAAGTAAGAGAATTCATTGTCAAAAAAAAGTAAGAGAATTCTTTCAAATATTTTAAAATAATTATTACGAAACCTGCCAATGATACGGTTATATGCCAACGCAAGCGAGCATTAATAAAAAAGATATGCATCATGACACACTATCAACGGTAATTCCCAATCAGATTATTGATTAATGATGAAATATTCCCAATCAGGAATAAATATAATAATGTTAAAAACTAATAAACTGCTTCACCAATCCTCAAACATCAAAATCCTGCTTTGAGATTTTTCCAATAAATAATTAAATTTATTCGATCCTCAAATTTAATGGCCCAGATTACAGATCAAGCCATGGTCTGGGCCTATATAAACCAAGGTTTATGGAGTTCCTAGGCATCACAAACAAACCCTTCTCTACTTTTATGGGTTTTTTAACCTTAGTTGGGGCTCTCTGCACTCCAAGACTGAAAGGAAGTGATGGTATACCCTAGCTGCTAGTTCATGGACACCTTTGGCTTTAGCAGAAATGCGAAAGTCATGGGTATGCATGAATTTGGAGATGGGGGTTACCTTGATCTTTTTGAATTGGAGTGAAGGGAGCTCCAAAATGAGGCTATGCTTAACTAAAACCTCACATCAACAATGTATTTGCCCGATTGGAAATGGCTCAGGTCTCTTATGCATGCATGTGATTCTGGATTCGATCCTAATTTTAGGAGAAGTTCATATTTTGGTGGTTCGCAATAACCTAAAAGATCATTTTCTTATTTATCGGGTGGGAGGATTTAAACTCCACGTTTTTCTATATTTCTCTTACACACTTCCATTATTTTCGGTTCTTGGTATGAAAATGTGACACGTGATAGATTTTTGATCTATCACCATCAATTGTTATTTTTGTCTTTATGAGATAAACACTCATGCCCCATAGCGCTGTCGTTTTGGTTGTAACTTTTTTAATTGTTATATTGTGGTTAATTATTTGTCCTTTAATGAATGACATGTGGCAGATTAATTGTTTGTCGTGAAGGAAATCGACAAGGTGAGATGCTAAGTGCTTCCGGTGGATTGAAGAGTGAAAGTGTGAGCCACAATCTGAATCCAAAGCCAAGTGAAGAACTGAAGAAGGGTTGGGAGCCTGCAAATAAAAGAAGTGGTATATGAATGAATATCTTGTGAGTACAGATTTGAGCAGAAGTAAGTTAATTAAACAAACCAAACCATTATATATCATAATATCATAGCTTTGAATATTTGAAGGCTAAAGCGGTATGTGTAATTGTGACAACTAAAGATGAACAACTGAACTGGCATCACGACGCGGCTATCGGGTTGGAGTATTAATGTTTTTTTATATTAATGTCATGTCATGTCCCCACTTTAATTTGCAAGCAACACTTTATATAGGTTTTGCCTTGTTGGAATGTAAATGCTCATTTGAAGACGGAAAGCTGTTACAATTTTATAAATTCCATCTGGATCTGTTTTTACAAGGACTTTTAATGAATTTTCTAAATGTTTTAAATTACCTGTGAGTTTTGTTCGTTGACGATATAGAAATTTCAAATTTTGTTAGAAATTTTACTGTGCAAAATTAACAGGAGTTATTCACAAATAAACATATAGAATTTTTTAAATTTATTTGGATTTTATTGTAAAAAAATTGCAAGTCTTAAAATTTATGCATGTTTACTTTTAAAAAGCGTACAGAATCTTGGATGAAAATTTTGGGGAAACACTATAAAAAACCTTTAATTTAGCTGCGTCAGGAGTTGAATATCAACGTTAATTCAAAATGTTGGCCAAACCAATGCTAATTCAAAATGTAATCAACCCATTTATTCAACCCAAGGTTTTGTGTTGGCTTGGCTAACATTAAAGTTTCATGAATATTAAAGGTTTGGTCATCTCGAACCTCGCACTCTCTCCCTCTAAAACCCTTGTGACCTCCCCCCTCCTCCCTATGATCACCTCCCTTGTCCTCTTTGGGACCTCCCCTCAATCTCCACCTCCTCTTTGAGACCTCCCTCTCCTCCCTACCATTTCTTCCCTGTCCTTGTGACATCCCCTTGTTGCTCTTATCGTTGCCAACGTCCTCTGTTGTAGCCACACCACGGAGTGCGATTTGTGCTCGCCATTATCAATCAAATTTGAAACCTCCTCTCTCTCTCTCTCTCTCTTCGCCTATTGGTTGTTCTTATAAATCCTTAAATTCAAGCATTTATGGTTGAGGTTTATTATTCAGAATATCACAAGAAAAGTGTTAATTACTGATATTAATAACTGTCACTAATTATTAAAAATCATCGGTAATGCTAACTTACTTAAGGAATATTGATGACTTGGCACCGGTAGGGAATAAGCTCATCAGAAAAATTTACTGACAATTATAAATATAGTCATTTGTACAATGCGAACAACTATGTCTGTCAGTAACGTACTACCGGATTTTTTACAATTCATACCGTTGGTGTGCTAAGAAGACACCAATGGAAAAGACTGTCAGTAAATTTTAATTATTTTAAAAGAAATAATATACATGATATCCCTAAAATTCTTTACATCATCATAATCAGCTTCAGAAAAATGTTAGGGAGAATCTGAACCATCAACAACAACATCTCGTGAAGAAGATCCAACAACAACATGTGGAGTAGGACTAAGAGAAGCAGGTGGAGTAGGTCGAAAAGAAACATCAGCTGGAGTTGGCCGAAGAGCAGCAGCAACAACAATATCAACACCACTCCTCTCATCGTCCCACGCAAAACCCACCAATCATAAATTTGAATGGCAACCTTTTTTATGTTTGTCTGCACCCACACCACCACCTCCATTCTCGCAGTTCCTCCTTCGGGCTTGTGCCTGCTAAAGTAAAGGGGAAGAAGAAGGTTGATCTTCCTAAACCCCATGGAATCATTTTAAAAGTGAACATTGATTAGGAGTAAAAGTACAACAATCAGGTTAATAGAAAGTTGGTCAACACCTGGTACTATGATTACAAGGTGTTGGAAATGTTGGATATACGAGGAGACCTCACGTTCATGTTTGAGAATGTGGGGTGGGCTCAATTCGCAGCACTCTAGCATCAAGCTTTTGATAAACTCGCTTCGAAATTTACAAGTCCTATGAATCGACACATCCATTAAGGAGATCAGAGTAGTCCAAAGTGGTTCACTTTTCGGCTCCAGAATGAAGACTATGTGTTGACTCTTATTGAATTCAACAACATCTACGAGTTTCCTGATGGATGAAACATGAAGCTGCCCAAAGGCTCAAGTGGCACATAATTTTTTGTCTAGGATCACTATAGGAGAGTCTGATAATAATGCTTTCGGCTTAATAACACTTTTGTGTATATTATTGATGTGTGTTATTATGGAATACTATTGATTGAATACTCTGATTATGAGATTGATAAATTGTTGATATGAGTACATGTTGTGTATTGTACACTATTCATGGAGAATGAGCACATCTCAAGAAGGGATGTTGTCTGATTTTGAAAATATGAATATAAAGTATTCTGAGCCAAGAAGACGCTATGATGAACTCATGTAATTGGAACCTTTGTAATTAATTACATGTTCTTATTTGTGAAAATGACCTTATTATCCTAGGGTTTACATCTTGAATACACAACTTGATCCCACTTGGGATTTATTTGGATTCGTTTGAAAGAGTATAGCCTGGACCCTATTTTATTTGATTGCGAAGATTTAAGATTCTCAGAGAAAATAATTAATTACAAATGATTGTTTTTCTCAAATAATAGTGCTCTAAATACCTAGTGAATTCTATGAACCTTATCAATATATATTAGGGAGAACAATATGAAATTTTGTTGGAAATAAGGGGGAGTTGATTGTATGTATATTTTCATCATATATACTTGTCTCGCAGGGTAGAAGTAAGGACTAGGGAAGTACAACTTTCCCAATCCAGATAGTTGTGCGCAACTTATATATCTATTGGTGGTTAACTGAGAAATATGAGGGGTGGATTACTGCCTTGTGTCTTGATAACGCGGTCCCCCAATACTATTTTTAGAGTAGGGGTAACTAGTGTTATTGATCCAGTTACTGTACCCGAGACTTCGCGAAGTATGAGAAAACTGGGCCGTGTCATTATGATTGAATCGGAAGTGGACTAATATATCAACTTGTAAGACCTCAAATACTATGGCCAAAAGGTTGACATATGCATTACATGCACGATTTGTATTTGTGTGATTATATGTGATACTTGTATGTTTGTAGTATGTTATGGTATTTCTGGTGTCTCACCTCCCTGTGCTGCAGACATTTTCATGTTAAGGATTGTGGTGGATTAGATCGAGCGGATCATTTTATGTGTTGAAACTATTAAGCCATGGCAGCCTTCAATATAGTTAAGTAACATAACTAGTCAGCTGGTTTTAGGAAATTAGGATCTAACTAGGGTTATTTACTTCACACATAAATGTACAAGTTCAATTTTACTCAAGGAGTTAAATAAACCTGAAAGTTCTATTGAGTTCAGTTTTTTGGTTAACTGATTAATTTATTATATATTTCAGATAAATAATTTAGAGCGCCACAGTGGTGGCGTGAAGATGATAATGAAGATGCATCATGATGGTGATGATGATGCAAAGAAGAAAATGAAGAATTTGGGTTTTTATTTTTTTATTAAATTTTTTTTTTCAAAAAATCCTTAAATGTCAGACGAATTTGAACGGAAAACTAAATTTGCAATCATTGTCAAAGTAAGGGATGAAAATTGCTAGTTATTTTTGTTATGGACCAAATTCGCATTTTCTGAATAAGTGATTGACCAAAAGTACTATTAAGTCAATGCTTTCATATCAAAGGCTTCTAGATTTAGGAACCCCAGATTCTGCTGTGCCCACATGATACTTACAAACACTTTTTTTGGGCGGGAAGATTGGCAAGACAATATATATCTCTCTCTGAGAAGTTCAGTACCTCAAAGTTATGGTTGATGGGTCCCACCTTGATACTGGTTCGCACATGATATCTCAATTCGTCAAGGTGGGCTCCAAATTGAGTTCTACATCTCTGCCCCAACTTAAGAGGTCCTTCGCATCAAGAGAATCATGATTACTAATTATGGTAATATCTACTATTACTCGACATGTATGTTATATGATCACATTCCATATACGCATAATTCTCTTCAAGTTTACAACAATTCCCGAGTATATATACGAGAATAAGAGACATCTCTAAGATACATAGCTTTTGACCCTAATCCTCATTCTCTTTCAGTCTTGACGACTTAATTTCGAGAGTTCTTTTTAAGTACGTAGTACTAAGCTCCGCTGTTGATCGCTGTTGCATTGATTACGAGGAGAAGAAAACTCAACACAAGGATCATTCACCATTGGAGGAATAGGAGCCTTAATCAAAGTCGGTCATTAAGGTTCAGAACTTTTATACCCGAATAATGGCTTGGATAGATATTCATACGTTGCTTATCTACGACCACCGACCAATACCGACAATCTCACACTTCCCTAATGGTTTTCTACGCACTGCCAACCATTACTAACTGCATGTTCGCCAGTAACTGTCAACTTTATTAATTTCTTCGCACCTGCATCGGAAGCAACTGTTGAAAATGCATTTGATGGTATGTAACGGTAGAAAGACCTTTGGTAAGCTTTGGAAAATGAAATGATGAAATTAATGTAATTACCAATGGCCAATTACTTAGTGTTTGTTACACCACCTATTTACCGATGTATGCTTGTGTTCACTGTTTCTTCAATTTTCAATAGTCACATTCATAGCAATCACACATTTTCGCTGGTGTAATTATTGTACTTAAATAGTTTTTATGTTTTTTAAAAACGTGAATGACACTTTTCCGTCCACAATTAAACATCATATCTCTAAAAAGTCATGTGAATTAATCTTTTATGTTGTTACTAACATATGTTGGCTCCGTGACAAGGATAAATTGCTTCTCTCACTGAATTGTGTGTTCTATTCTCATTATTACTAATATAAGAGTTCTGTCGGTAAAAAAATTTGAGAGTTAGGAAAAGAAAGTGAGGAAAAATGAGAAAAAAATATGATGTGGAAGAATCAAAATTCAAAACCCACCTAGAATGCTTTGAATTTTGTTGCCTTGTGACAAATCGAATGACGATAATTACGAAACTTTCACGGTGACCAAAAGCTTTTGACCTTGCATTAGCAAAACTTAAACTAATTTTAGATAACTTCAATTATAATAGAAAAAAAAACGAGTTTGTAATAATGATACAAATGTGATTTTGGTATAAGATATTTGTATCGCCTTATGATTATGATTATCTTAAAACCACTTCTTCTTGTGTTAGTTTCTAACAAAATTTGGTATAAGATATTTGGTGAAAAAGTTTTGAGTGTAGACACTTAGAGAAATAGGGAAAAAATAGAAGTATAAGTGGTAAATATGATATGATATATGATATGATGTGAGATAACGAGAAAAATATAAATATTTGGATGTCAATACTATTTAGGACCCATTTGGTGGATATGATAAGCAGAAACAGGATATGATAGTAATCATATCCTGTTGCAATCTGTTGTTTGTAGCGCCAGCAGGATTGAATAACACTATCTTATCCCTTATTATATCATGTATATGTTAAAACTTATCCTCACATGATATGATAACAATTATATATTATTTTAATATATCCTAACCCCAAATTAATTTATTTTAATATTTATACGTTATATGATTTATAATAACATTAACTAATTAATATAAAAATATTAATTTTAATAACTGGTTATTATCAATTATTAGTTCTTATTTCTAATTAAAAAAGGAACTAATTTATTAATGATGAAAATATTGAATTTACTCATGTAAAATTATAAAATTTTCATTATCACGTTCTACTACTTAGCTAATATTATTTTCATTATTTATATTAAAATAAAATTAAATAAAATATTTATTCATTAACAGTGAAATAGACTACTCACTTATAAATATTGATTTTTTAATAGTAAATATAGACTAATTTTCTATTATCATCTCCTATTATTTAAAATTATTTCTCTACTTATATAATAATTTATAATTTAAATATTAAGTACTTTTGAAAAAATATAATTTTAATAATATAATTTTAATTTAATTAACTTTTAATCTTTATCAATTGTCAAGACTAACCAATTTGTTAACTACATAATTTTAATTAAAATAGGATCCCTTAAAAAAAATATAATAGGCTAATTAATATAAATTAATTTATTTTTAGTTATTTTAAAACATAGACTCATCTATGAAAATGTAAAAAATTAAAATTAATAGAATAATCACTTTTAAAAAAATTAATTTAAAAAATAATTTTTAAAATTAATTTTTTATTTTTTATTTAAAGGAAAATTTGATGCATTTTTTTTATTTTATATCATATCATGTCATTATCTTTTACACCTCAAATACATGATAGGATAAGAGTCTATCCTACTCTTATCCTATCATGTCCTTATCCAATCTCTATCTTATCTTGCTCTTATCCTATCCTGAATATAACTGTTAATGTGAGTTCCAACCCGCGGGCCAGCCTGGTACAACCCGTCCCGTCGACGGGTTAGGTTGCTTAAATCACAGCCTGCTTAAAATATGGGTTAGAACAACCCGACTCGTTTAACCCCGGTTAAACGGGTTAGCCCGCGAGTCAACCGAGTCAGCCCGCAGGTTGGGCAATTAAAAAATAATAATTTTTTTTTGGCTGACTTTGTTGCTTCTTGGGTTGGATTGTGAGTCTCGTGACTAAGTGCATTGTCAAAATGAGTCTCCAACTGCAAGAGAGTGGGTAGGGTTTTGCCCGTTTTACATTTTGCAGAGTGAGTCGAATTGAACTTTAAAATTGGAAGACCGTCGCCGGGTACTGGAACCCTAGTTGCACCATCTCTTCATCGACGTCGCCGTCACCATCACCGCTGGGTAGGGTTGATTTGCATTTTGCTCCGCTCCTCTCCAGCTCTCCATCTCTTCATCGACATCGCCATCATCGCTAAGTAGAGTTGATTTGCATTTTGCTCTGTTCCTCTCCGGCTCTCCATCTGTTCATCGACGTCACCGTCGACGTCGCCATCGCCTTCATCACCTCGCTGCACCACCGTCGCTACGCTGTTTGATCTGTCTCTCCCACCTGGTAGCTCCGTCGCCAATTCCGCTGCTCTTGTAGTTGCAGACGGAGTGAGTCGAATTGAACTTTGAAAGGCAGCCACTGCCGCACGGTACTGGAACCCTAACTGCACCATTTCTTCAACATTTTTTAATTGAATTTCCCAATTTTTAGACTTTTTATTTTTCTACTGTCAAAATGAGTCTGAATCAGCTCGCCAACCCGCGAGTCAGCCCTCTAGCCGAATTGGATTCATATTTTCTTGGTTCATTTAGAAACGGGTTACTCTAACCCAACCAGTGACGGACCAGTAAGGCCGGGTTGACCCGTATTAATCTAACGGGCCCTCTAATCAAGACCTTTTTAATACTTACTAGTGGTGCTTTGCTGTTTGTAACTAACGGGTGCGTGTGAAAAGAAAACGTGAACCATTGCATCTTCCAAACAGTTCGATATATAAACGCGATTTTGGGTTTGTTTCATTTCATGCAGGGTGCGTGACGTGAAGATGGGAGCTGGCGGCCGAACCTCTGTTCCTCCGGAACAAGAACCGGTGAAGCGGGTCCCACATGAAAAACCGCCCTTCACCCTCGCCCAGCTCAAAAAGGTCATTCCGCCGCACTGCTTCCACCGCTCCGCCCTCCGCTCCTTCTCCTACCTCGTCACCGACCTCACCGTCGCCTCGATCCTCGCCTACGCCGCCGTGAACCACTTCCACACCCTCCCCGGTAGCCTCTCCCTCCTCGCCTGGCCCCTCTACTGGGCCGTCCAGGGCTGCGTCCTCACCGGCGTCTGGGTCATCGCTCACGAGTGCGGCCACCACGCCTTCAGCGACCACCAGTGGCTCGACGACCTGGTCGGCCTCGTCCTCCACTCCTCCCTCCTCGTCCCGTACTTCTCGTGGAAGTACAGCCACCGCCGCCACCACTCCAACACCGGGTCCCTCGAACGCGACGAGGTTTTTGTCCCGAAGACGAAAACCGCCGTCAGCTGGTACTCGAAATACCTCAACAACCCGCCAGGAAGGATCCTCACTTTAGCCATCACACTAACCCTCGGCTGGCCTCTCTACTTAGCCTTGAACGTCTCCGGCCGGCCCTATGACCGATTCGCCAGCCACTACGACCCGTACGGGCCCATTTACTCAGACCGTGAACGCCTTCAAATTTATATCTCCGACGCAGGGATTCTCACCGTGACTTATGGGCTTTACCGTCTCGCTCTGGCCCATGGGCTTTCCTGGGTTATTTGTATTTACGGAGTGCCCTTACTTGTTGTAAACGCGTTTTTGGTCCTCATCACTTATCTCCAGCACACTCACCCTGCTTTGCCTCATTATGATTCCTCTGAATGGGACTGGCTTAGAGGGGCTTTGGCTACTGTGGATCGCGACTATGGGATTCTGAATAAGGTTTTTCACAACATCACAGACACTCATGTGGTGCATCACATGTTCTCCACCATGCCTCATTACCATGCCATGGAAGCTACGAAAGCTGTGAAGCCCATTTTGGGGGATTATTATCGGTTTGATGGGACTCCCATTTTTAAAGCCATGTGGAGAGAGGCGAAGGAGTGTTTGTATGTTGAGCCTGATGAAGGAAGCAAAAGCAAAGGGGTTTATTGGTACAACAATAAGCTGTGATTGATCAATGTTAGTGGTGCTAAAATGTGCAGGCTAAGTGGTTAATAATCTCTAATGGTAAATTATATATGTATGTGTATCGGAATAATTTTCATCGTGATTCCTGGAAATAATGGTATTGAAAGGGTTCACTAGCTCTTATCAATATCGTTTGTTTCGGATGCTCAGTATAGACTATATATTGATGGTAAACATAATTTTTATGTTTTTTTATGCTTCATGTTCAGCAGTAGTGAAGGTTATTATATTTTCTTAAATATGGCTATACTCGATGTTAAATAATTTGAAAGAAACACACTACGATTCAAGTTGAAGGAACACATCTTAGATTTGACCATGTTTCTTCTTACATGTTAGCCGTTTTGCACAAATATATTTTTCTTAGATCATTGTCAAATGTCATAAGCATTAGTAATAATAGAGCTGCTTCATCTTTTGAAATGCTTCATCTGCGATATTTGTGGACTTCTGTCTTAGGATTATGTACATGATCATAAGTATTTCATCACTATTGTAAATGTTTCAGTAGATTTTAAACAAGCAAAGCCTATCAGATTACCGCAAGGGTGTTTGATAAGATGCGGGGCGGTAGAGGAGGTGTTGAACGTCGTCCGAGTGCCATAGTCCTGCCGGTGAGCGGTGGTAGGCCTTTGTCTTCGTGCTCGGGAGGAGTCGCTACAAAGACACTCGGATGCCAAAGTAAGAGGCTGAAGTGGAAGGGAGAAATCAGGTGAGTGGGATAAGAAGTATGTACCTTATGACTTAGTGAAGCCTCCTTATATAGAGGTTGGAGGACGGCACAACCCTTGAGGGTTTGTGATGATGACCTTGCTCCTGTCCTCCTCTGGACCGTTGGATCCCCTGTAGTGTTTTGAGGATCGAACGATGGAGAGTTCCTCCGGAAGGTGCCGCAAGTCCTGGAGCGTCGCGCCTACGAGGGTAGACTAGTGAAGTTATTGGTGATTTGACGTTTATGAGTGTTCGACGGTCGAGTGTGTGTCAGAGGGTCTTTCGTCCTATTGTCATAGGGTCGAGAGGGTGAGTACGCTCATTTAGCCGGTCAGGGCCCGTCGGGAGGCGTCTCCTCTTGGTGGCGTGCCCAGACGGATGCTAGAAGGGTAATTCCCAAAACAGATTTACATGTATTATTTTTTGAAACATAAATCTGAGCCCCTACTTGTATTCCAAAATTTGTTTCTCTTATGGAAAATCAGTACGATGGTTTTGTTAAGGTAATAAGAAGTGATAATAGGACTGAATTTTTCCTAAGCTCATTCATGTTTTCATTGTGCACCAAACCTCATGCAACACCTCAGCAAAATGGATGTGTCTCCTGCTTTGGTGTTTCAATCTCGCATTCCCAAGTCCCTTTGGAGTTATGTTGTACTCCGTGCTGCTTATCTGATTAATTGGGCACCTTCCGAGATCCTAATTGACCATTCCCTTTCTGAATTGTGGCATAGTAAACTATTTGTTCTCACTAATCTCTGAGTTTTTGTTCACTGTGTTCTGTTTCCATTATTGCTTCTCACAGGTTCAAGTTTAATCATAGAGCAAGAAAGTGTGTTTTCCTTGGGCACAAATCAAGTGTCAAAGGTTTTGTGGTATTTGATCTAAATAGCATGCAGATTATTCTCTCACGGGTTGCAATCTTTCATGAATTTGTTTCCCCATATCTTAATCACAAATCCACCACACGGTAGTAGTATTAAAACTCACATCACACCACCCACTTCAGCATCTGCCACAAGCTCACCTATACATTCCACTCAGCCTAAAGTACCTTGCTCATTATTGCAATATGTCTTCATCCTTAGCTACTTCTACTGCCACTGCTCATCTCATATCCAAGTACTGGTATTGTGACCTGGATTATTTTTGTTTATCGTATGAAAATTTTTAAAATCTGTGTTATTTTTGTTATCTTTATTAAAAGATAATTTATGAATTAAAAGACCAAAATTAATTTTAGTTATAAGAAAACATAAATTTGTATGTTTTTTCTTATGATGAATATTTTTTTTAAAATAATTTTTATTTATTTGGGGTTTTTTTATTTGTTAATCTAAATGCAGTTTTTTAATTTAGTTTTTTATGTAACAATTGATAGTTTATTGCAGAGAGTTTAAATAACATATTTGAGGCAATAATTATATATTGGATAAATCCTCATTTTCTCATAGACACTGAGAAAATCCTCTTTTTTTTCTGACTAGAATAATTATATTGATAATAAAACTGAGAATAATATTGCCCTGGTGAATTTCTTGAAACAAAAGAAAATATATAGGGAAAAATAATAGTTAGTTTAATGGGGTTTAAATTTTTTGATAGACGATGTAACTTACAATTCTATTGTTGTTCCACATTTCTTGAAAAGAAAAACATAAAGTAATACTTATATGAATATATTTGATTAAATGGATTGTTTGTTTTTTTATATAAATATGTAAAGAACTTAGAGCATCTCCAACCCTGCTCCCAAAGTTGGGAGTTTAAACACCTTTTTGGTGGGCCTGAAGTGTCACGTAGGATTAAACTCCCTTATAAGGAACTTAAGCAGATTTTGCTCCAACCATGGTTCCTTATAATCAAATATTATTTTTTATAAGAAACTAAAAGTTAATAATTAATAGTTAATATAAATAATAACATTGCTTAAAGTATTTAGTACAAAAGTTTAAGTAAGTTATATATATATATATATATATATATATATATATATATATATATTTTGATATTCAGTGGTGGAGGCAGGATTCTGACTTTAGCGGGGCCAAGACTAAAATGCGTATAACTTTTAAGAAAGTTTAATTTTTCACATGCATAATTTGTGAATTTTTTTATATATAATTCATATTTTAGAAAGAAATATATAAGTAAATTGAGTTCAATAAATACTAACAAACAACGAGCGTCACTAGATTAGCAACTACAAAAGTAGTAGAAAAGTAGCGTTGCGTAGCAAAGAACTGAGGAGAATAATAACCGTTTGTCTCTCCAAATAAAATTAGCACCCTATATCGAAAAAGTGAAGATGAAAGATAACGTTATTTGGTAGAAACGTAGGTGTATGCTTGTTCTGGCATTAGAGCCAACACAAACATAATTTCACGTATCTTAATGTATCAACGGAGAAGTTAGAATTTAACATGTTAATATTAGCGAGGATTAAAAAACAAAATTTGGACACATTGATTTTAATATTGATTCATGTTGAGTTAAAAATTTAAAAGATGTATCATGAATTTTGTTTTATAATTTTAACATGTAAGAAAAGTGTCTCGTCAAAATCTATGAGTCTCATGACAAATAAATGTAAAGAAGTTAGATAACGTAAGTTGCAATGTATTTATCTAGATTTAATCACATACACTATGAATCATAAGGGGATGTTTGTTACAAGTTATCAAAAAATATTCCTGGGCATGAGGATTTTCGGAAATATTATGATAAGAATGTTATGCATGGGTAAGACTT
Source organism: Acmispon strigosus (assembly GCA_030819835.1). NCBI lineage: Eukaryota > Viridiplantae > Streptophyta > Magnoliopsida > Fabales > Fabaceae > Acmispon > Acmispon strigosus. The sequence continues at coordinate 54,854,716 of JAUAMA010000004.1, read as the reverse complement.
ATAAATGTGTTTGGTTAGTATTTAGTATTCATGAAAACGTTTTTAATTTAATTTAAAAATAGAATAAAATGTGATAGAATTTGAGGGTAGTGAGAAGTTACTTTCACCTTCCCATGAGAATGTAAGATTCTCAACCAATTTCATGGGAATCAAATGAAAGGAATTATAGAAGTTATTTCATTCTCGGGAATGATTTATATCCGGGCATCAATTTTCCAGCCTTATAACAAGCGCATGAATATGCATTCTCAACCTTCATATTTCCAGGAATGTGTTTTTTAAACTTCTAACAAACGCGCCCAACGAATTATTTGATGATTGGACAGTGGAAAGAGCGGGTTGGTTGACATGCTATTAGAATTATTAAAGTTGTGGTTTGTTATGAGGATGTAACATAGCGCAACAATCAGAGAATAAGAGACAAGATTTAACAACACTTTATCCCTTGACGTCGCATATTATACTACATATATAATAATTTTTTTCAAAAATTTGGGGAGGCCAGGCCCCCTGTCTTAATGTAGTTCCGCCCTTGCTCATGTGTTCCTTCTAGTTTCTATTTTGAGAATATATTTGTTCTTTTTTATTTGTCATTTTAAAATTTTTAAGAGAAAATTAACTACATTTTACCAATTATCTCCTTAACATGATATAGTTCTTCACGGTGATAGGAATATTGAATATTCAGATTTAAGAAAATAGCTAAACAATGTATTAGAAAGTTAGAAAGTAATTTTAATAAAAATAAAAATATTAATACTATTTCTTAATAGATGTGTCAAAACTTTAAACAGAAAAATAAAGAGGAACATAGAAAGTATTAATATACAGTGAAATTAAAAAGGTTAAAGTTATTTTGTTTATCCTTACTATTGTTAATAGTTTTGGTAGAGGAGATGATTTAAATTTTAAAAATTACATGCTCATAATATTTACTAGTATATTTATAATTTTTATAGTCTAAAGATGTATTGATTGAATATAAAGATATATTAATTGAATATATCATTCTACACATTAGCAACATTAATTTATATATGTTTGTCCAGATTTCTATGGATTTAATTTTTTTTTGTTACAAGACGAAAAGAAAAACAACCTAGCTACTTAACGCGTCAAGATACAACGACGCATAAACGAAGGACGGAGGCTGTTTCCATATCCGCCTAGGAGTTCCATCACGTGCCGCTTGTCTCGCAAGACAATCCGCAGTGTTGTTTTCCTCCCGTGCGACATGAACAACAGTTACAATCCAATCCCAACTAAGCATATCCCTTACCTTGGCGATCTTCTCCCTCTCCCAGAAGGTTCTAATATCATTACGAGTCTGTAGAACCCGCACCACATCCTCGCAGTCACACGCACAAATGACATCGCGAACGCCCATCTCCCAAGCATGGGCCAATCCCAACTCCATTGCCCAAACCTCTGCGAGAAACGCGTTCCCTCGAGGAGAACTCGCCGACACTGCGGAGCGCCAAACACGAGCAGAATCAATTAACACAGCAGCCCCACCCATAGTTTCACACCCTGGGTTCCAACTCCCATCAACCAACAGCTGAAAGGGGGCCATAGGACCAGCTGACGCCGGGGGGGAAAGATGCTTCGAATCAAGATACGTCCGCCAAGAAATGACATCCGAAAGAACCCGCCGTAGCACATGGTTCAGCTCCCACTTGTTTTCGCCCAAACATTGATCATTCCTCCATCTCCATCCCCACCATAACACAGCCACCCCCAAGAGACATTGTCGCTGCCGAAGTAGATTCACGAGCCAAGACGAGAACGGGGCATTGGAATCGAGCGGTGGTAATATTGAGCCAAAGTGATGCCAGAGCAAACAAGAACGGGGGCACTCGTGGAAGAGATGCTGCAAGCTCTCCACAGCTGCACCGCACCGCGAGCAAGAAGCCGACTCGCTGAGATGATTTCGATGCCTCTTCTCATTAGTGGGAAGCCCTTCCTTCATAAGAAGCCATAGAAAAAATCTAATTTTCTCCGGAACCTTACATTGCCAAACACGCTTCCAGGGCCCTGGATCAATCAGGTCAAAGTCGCCCAAGGTTGCATATGCAGATGACACACTATACCTGCCATCATTTGCAGCTGCCCAGCGAATAGCGTCGTTCCCTGCTGAGTGGTTAGGCACCCTAACCGCGCTAATCTCCTCCTTTACCTCTAAAGGTAACACTGTATACAGCTGCTCAAAATTCCATGATGAGCCCAACCATAAATCTGCCACCCTGAGTCGAGTATCTGAAACATGAACAAACGACACTCTAAAACAAAGCTTACCAGACCCCAACCAGTTATCATACCAGAGCGATGCAGATCCGTCCCCTAGTTGTGCCCGAAATCCCTGGCGTAAGTAATCCTTGGCCCTCACAATGCCTTTCCAAACATATGAGTTCCCTGCTTTGTATTCCCCATCAAGAACTATTTCATTGGTCAAATACTTCTGAGATAAAGCTATTACCCACGGCTTCCCTCTGTCGCACAAAAGACTCTCGACCAACTTCCCAAGCATGGCGATATTGTTGAGGCGAGCACAACGAAGGCCAAGACCACCCCTGTCCTTCGGGCAAGAGATCTCTTTCCACGGCACCAGGTTCCAACTCCTTGTGTTATCCCCCCTACCCCAAATACAATTACGGATCTTCTTGTCAACAAAATCACAAATTGATTCAGGAAGCCAGAGAGCCTGCATGGAATAAACCGGGAGGGAGGATAAAACGGACTTAGCCAAACATACCCGACCCGCTCTATTCAAGAGCCTAGTCTTCCAAGAAGCAAGCCTGGAATTAATTTTATCAATTATCGGAGAAAAGACCTCCCTTGTTACTCGACCTTTCAAGAGAGGCAACCCCAGATACTTGCCCAAATTGCTAGCCCGATTAATGCCCAAAATGCGAGAAAACTCCTGCTGTACATTGTGGTTAATATTCTTGGAGCAGAACATCCGAGATTTTTCTAGATTAACTCTCATACCAGAGGCATCGCAAAAGTCCTTCAACGCGTTGGCAACCACAATCATCTGTTGTTTGCTTGCTTGGCAAAATAGCAACACATCATCCGCAAAGAAGAGGTGAGAGATACCAATCCCTTCTTTGGTAATTCTGATCGGGTGCCAGACCCCTGCATCTACCAATTTCTGTATATGAATGGCAAGGCGCTCCATGCAAAGCACAAAAAGATATGGAGATAGTGGATCGCCCTGCCTAAGCCCTCTTTGAGGAGTGAAAGGAGGAAGCTTGGTCCCATTCCAAAGGATTGAAATAGACGCCTCTTGCACACCCCACATTATCAAGCGAACGATGGCAGGAGGAAAACCAAAATCAATAAGAGTAGCCCGCAAGAAGTCCCAACTGACACGGTCATAAGCCTTCTCCAAATCCACTTTGAGAGCCACCAAACCACCTTTTTTCTTGTGGTTATGAAGAGTATGCATAACTTCTTGGGCCAGAATGATGTTATCCTTTGTCCCTCTGCCCGGGATGAAACTCCCTTGGAGAGGTCCCACAAGCTCAGAAAGTAAAGGTCGGAACCTATTAACCAAGACCTTCGTGATAACTTTGTATGCCACATTGCAGAGACTTATTGGTCGGAAGTCTTTAAAACGAAGGGGAGCATCTACCTTGGGAATAAGCACAACTAGAGTTTCCAAAAGTGAACCATCCGCCCTACCATTGCAAAACGCATCAGCAACCAACTTATGAAGATCATGTTTCAAGATATGCCAATATTGCTTGTAAAAGAACGCATGGAAACCATCCACTCCAGGGGCTTTGTACGAATGCATAGCCATAATGGCTAGGCGGACCTCCTCAAGAGTAACAGGGCTAACCAAAGAAACCCTATCCTCCTCCGGAATGGTGGGGGTCGAGTTCTCCATGATAACATTCCTGGCAACCTGAGAATCAATAGAGAAGAGGTTAGTATAAAAACTTTGGGCCGCCACCTTCAGCACCTCCGCATCAGTACACCAATCATCGTTCCCCAAGAAAAGGCCATGGATCTTGTTTCTTTTCCGCCTCACAATGGTCTGTGTGTGAAAGAATTTTGTATTCCGGTCCCCAAATCTGACCCAATTCTCCCGGGATTTCTGGAACCACATCAATTCCTCCTGTAATAGTATCTGCTCATATTCCTCCCGAAGGGTTTTTTCCAGCCTTAATGTTGACTCCGTGATTCGCCAATCCAGATCCTTCTGTAATCCCTCTAGTCGTCGTTCCACCTTCCTCTTCCTCAAGCTGATACTGCCAAATGTCTCCTTATTAAACACTAGTGACGCCTCCTTGACCTTGAGGAGTTTGCCCACCACACCACTAGGCGGCCGGGCCCAGGTATCCCTTACTAAAGTCTCATACAAAGGATGTGTAGCCCAAGCTGCCTGGAAGCGGAAGGGGCGAGCCCCGCGTTCTGGGGCCTCTACATCGCATCTGACAAGGATAGGGCAATGGTCCGAGTACACTCGGGCAAGGTGCTCCACATAAGCCTCTGGAAAAGTGTGCCTCCAAGATATATCTCCCAGAGCTCTATCAAGACGTTTTGCCATCGTCCTTCTTCCATTCAACCTTCGTTCCCAAGTGTATTTCCCACCAATAGCACCTAAATCAATGAACTCATACCCCTCCATTACCTCTAGCATACGTAGTGCCCGAGCTTCACAAAACTCCCCTCCAGTGACCTCTGTCGGAGAACATATTTCATTGAAATCTCCAAGGCAGAGCCATGGGTCAAGAAACTGTTGGCGAAGGTTGGCAAGATGTGCCCAAAGTTCATCCCTCCTAGATGGTGTCGGGCTTGCATAGACGATGGTGCATATCCACTTCCTATGTCCCTGGCTCAACGACACAGAGACAGCCTGGGCATGAACATCAATAGTTTGTATGGTGACAGTTCTAGAGATAGGTGCAAGAATCCAAACACCCCCACTGTGTCCCACTGCTTCCGCTATTCCTACAGGCTCGTATCCCAAGCTTGTCCAAAAAGGCACCACTGCTGCAAAACTGCAATGGGTCTCAACTACACCAAATAATAAAGGTTGGAAACTTTTGACTAAGTCCCTCACCCTCCTCTGCCCACGAGCACCTACTGCTCCACGAATGTTCCAAGCTATTATACGAGTAGTTGTACCGTCCATAACAAAGGTTGGAACGATGGTACCGGGCCGAGTGCACAATTATTATGTCATGTGCCCCCCACATGGTCGGGAGCAGCCTCACCTGGATCGAAAGGTTTCCCCTCCACGACCGGTATCCTAGTTGAAGAGGGTCTCTCTGGCTCCTCATGCAGAATGCGATAGCGGCTACCCCCTAGATGTTGGAGAGCTACTGTTGATTGAACTCCATCAACAGTAGTGTAAGTTTTGTGGGGACCTTTTCCTGTTGCATGTTGTTGAGTCTGCGCTAAGCCTTTAGACGTCATTGCATGCACCGTTGCTCTTGATTTAGTGATATCCTTCCTGATTCTCTTCTTCCCATTCTTGATAGGCACGTCATAATTGCTAGTTTCCATAATAGTACCTCCATTATAAATAACATCCTTCTCCACGTCCAGGTTCAATGCATGGGATTGTGAAGCAGAATCAAAGAAATTGGAGTTGTTACCAAAATTGATCTTCACGTCCTCATTTATAGCATGAAGCTTTTGTGCTATTTTATTTGAATTGTTTCCAAAATTGTGCTCCACGTCCTTGTATTCAGCATGCAAATTTGGTTTTTTATTATGTGGATTATTTCCAAATCCGTGATTCTTTATACCTGCCGCTGCAATCATGGATTTGTTTCCTAAACCATGCTGATTTGAATTATTTCCTAAACCACCTTGCTGAATATTTGCCTCTTTAATGGTTTGCTTTGAATTCAAATTAGCCTGATCTTTATGGCTTTTATTATCCTTTAATTTCCCCTTCCTTCTCTCCACAAACAACCATTCACCATGCGCAGAAATAGGGCATTTAACCGCTGCTGAAATCACGCCGCCATCGCTGGGTTCAGTTACGGCCGCGGAAATCACGCCGTCATCTCCTTCTCTGTCACGCATTATGTTTGTTGCAGCTAGGGCTGCCGTTTCTCCTTCCATGGCAGGTGCTGACGGGGTCGCAGGGCCAGTAGAGGTCATCGTCGCTGTAACACTATGGATTTAATTTACATGCATTTTTCATGTAAATAATTTTACATATTCAATCCAATCATATACTCCATTTCACTTTGAAATATTTTTAAATTTAAATTTAATTATATATAACAAATTAATAATTACCAATTTTGTGACTGTACAAAAAAATTACACTATCCATACATAGTAATTAAATATTTTTTATTCACTTTCGTTTTAGGCCTTTATGTCTTATCCTTTGAGTCTCGCTCATACTTGGTGCATATTCTTTTAATTGGAGGTACATTTGGTTTAAAAAAAAATCTTAAGTGTATTTTTATTTTACAATTTTTGCATACAATAATCTATCAAGTTTTCGAATGATGATTAATCTGTTGTCCTATAAAATTCTTCAAAATTCATAAATTTTCACTTATTTTTTTACCTTTGAAGTTATAAAATTCTATCATATATCTAATGCATCATATAAACCCTAAAATTATTGAAAAGATAATAATGATTTTATGCATAAGAATTATAAAGATTGAGAGAATGACCAAAGTGTATTTAGCCTGGCTCAGAAAAAATTAGGGAGGCTAAAATCACGTATAGTCCAAATAAAGGAGATCAAATATGCAATTAAGACTTATATTGATATTCTTACATATGAAGTGCATTGGTTTTGACTTTTGAAACTATTGGCACCAAGGAAATGAAAAAATAAACAATCAGCTAAAACAACTTGACACAACCAAAACATTTTAGCCGAGTTCTAGTTAACATTGGGTCCTCTATCATGCCCAAGTAAAATATGGTATAAATTTACACAAATGGATTTAAACCCTACCCTTAATAATAGGTTAATCCAGTTTTTAAGTTTTACATCTGTGACATTTAAAGTTAAATTTAAAATTATAATATTTTAAATTCAAATTTTAAACTTAAAAAATTATTTATATTTCATTTTGAAAAAACAAACTATTTATATTTGAATTATTTTTAAAACATTTATAAAGAAGTAGAAGAAGCTGCAACTGCATGCAATCTGGGTTGGGTTGGCAATGAATGTTTTTGCCATAAACCAGAGTCATGTCCTCTGTCTTCTCATTCAAGCCTAATGCTTGATTATCAGTTCTCTGTCAAACTCTCTCACTCACCTGTTGTATAAACCCTCTCCATCTGTTTTTCTTTCATATTAGGGTTTTTCTTCTTCTCTGCTGAGAGAACGAGGATCAACATGAAGAATTCAAATTCGAATTCGGATCTCCTTGACCCGGTCTTGGTGATGGAGTCTGAGCGGTCTCGTGGTGGCTCTTCTGAATCCGATTTTGGCTTCGCTTTCAATGACAGCAATTTCTCCGACAGGGTTCTCCGAATTGAGATAATGGCCGACCCTGATGATGCTCCGCCCAATTCCGATGGTGCCACCACCTTATCCGACTGGGCTCTCCACCGCAAGAGGAGGCGCAAAAACGGTATTTTTCGGATTTTTCTGCTTCATTTCCGGTGAAGAAATTGAACGAGTTTTTTGTTCGTTGTTTAGCTTGTTACGTATGTATATACACACACACACATTGCTGGGTGTTTTGCTTCTTCACCCCTAAAAAACAATAAAGGTGTAACCTTTTTTCAGATAAAAGTGTGTTGGAAGGGGAAACCCAAATTGTATGTGTCTTCCCTGAGTGGTAGGTATGGTACCCAAAAATACATGTCATTTTGAGGGAGTGCTGTAATTTAAGTTTGTTATTCCTACTTATGAGTTTCGAGAGATATATATTACATAAGTAGAAACTAGTAAGTGATTCTGATGGATTTTGCACTATAGAAAAGCCTGTGTGTATTTTCTGAAGCTTTGCCTAATTCTATGTGTGTTCTCTTGCTTGCAGTTTTGGATCTTACTGTGTTGCCCGATGAACAAATTTTGAATGGGAATCAACCTGGAATGGATGATGATGGTGTGACCTATGAAAATCAAGATGAAGAGGCTTTTGTCATGGTTGAAGAATTTCCTTCTGGTATTTGAATAGCTTAAACATCTTATGCTTCATTTTTAAATAATAGTGCTATTTGGCTTAAGAGATTCTTACTTGTTCTCCTGCCGCCCTTTCTCGGATTTGGATCGAACTCATGTCTCATATCATGTGAGAGTTTTGTGTCTATCTCTCTTCCTAAACATTTAAAGGGTCCCACTATATATATTTAATGCATATATATGAAGAGAGAGACACAAAACTCTCACGTGATGGCACATGAGAGGATCGAAATCCCCCTTTCTCACTCTCTTTATCTATGCACTTAATGAAATGCTCCCATATAAAAAAATAAATCACTATAAATCCATGGTATAATTTAAACAAGAGTACAATTTAACAGAGAGACCAGCGTGTTACAGGGAGTATAACATATTCTCTCTTTGCTTGTAGCAAGGAAACAAATATCCTTTGCTTGAGTGTGAACTTATCTGTTCTTTCTGCTCTTTGAACATTTTTGGTTTTGACAATGATTAATATAGGTGATGAAGCTGCAAACGGTAATGATTCTGCAGCTACAGTTGTCAGAGTTAAAAAACTGCATATCAGCTCTCCTATCCTGGCTGCTAAAAGCCCTTTTTTCTATAAGGTAGATGAAGACCTCTTCTTTATTACGTCAATTTGTATAGTTCTGTTTTATACTATGTTTGCTCAGCAGTTTTTATTTACTTTTTGCAGCTTTTCTCAAATGGGATGATGGAGTCGGAGCAAAGACATGTCACCCTTAGGATTAATTCATCTGGTATGAACTTTCTATATTTTTTCCGGATCATTATAAATTTTTACAAATAGTCACCTTAATGACATAATTCTTTTGCATGTTACAGAAGAAGCTGCTATCATGGAGCTACTGAATTTTATGTACAGTAATACCTTGAATAATACTGCAGCACCTGCTTTGCTGGATGTGCTTATGGCTGCGGATAAATTTGAAGTATCTTCATGCATGAGATACTGTACCCATTTGTTGCAAAATTCGTCCATGACACCCGAATCTGCATTACTTTGCCTGGAGCTTCGTCATACTATCTTAAGGGCTGATGCATTCGAACCACTGACTGATATTGCAAAGCAGTATCTTGCTGGCCGATACAAAGATATAACCAAGCAAGTACTTGTATTTTATTTAATTACAGTTGCATTCAAGTACTACAAATTTTGTATGGGTTTTCTCTTCTATGAAGTGGTATTTAATGATTCCTCTTCATCCTTCTATTAATTTCTTTCCATTGCTCTTGTTGGAGAGGGAGAGACTTGGGGAACAAACCATGGATTCAAAGAAGGGACTGATGTGTGTTTGAGTGCGCGTGTGTTGCATCTAGCCATCCACCAAAATTATCTATAAGAGGGTTCCAAACATTGAGAGCCTTCATCTATTATGGGATTCCATGAAGTGTCTTTTGGACAACATCTTTTTCTCTTCCACGACATTGTTGATTCTAATTGTCCATTCTTTTGAAAAAGACATGTTTCTTTTGTTGTCATTGTTCATTGTTTTCTTCTCATTGTTTTCTTTCTTTCTGAATGCTAATAATCTTGTATATGACCAGGTTCCAAGAAGAGGTTATGGCTTTGCCTCTTTCTGGAATAGAGGCAATCTTGGCTAGTGATGATCTCCAAGTTGCATCAGAAGATGCTGTATATGACTTTGTATTGAAGTGGGCTAGACAACAGTACAAGAGTCTGGAAGAAAGGCGAGAAGTCTTGGGTACAAGGCTTGCGCGTTTAATTCGCTTCCCTTACATGACCTGCCGAAAGCTTAAGAAGGTCTTAAGCTGTAACGACTTTGAACGTGAGGAGGCATCCAAACTTGTATTTGAAGCCCTGCTTTTCAAAGCGGAGACTCCACATCGCCAACGGTCACTGGCAGCAGAAGAGTCTGCGTCCTTGAACCGCCGTTTTGTGGAGAGGGCATATAAGCATCGCCCTGTTAAGGTGGTAGAACTTGAACTTCCCCGGAAGCAGTGTGTGGTGTACTTGGATCTGAAGCGGGAGGAGTGTGCCACTTTGTTCCCATCTGGCCGGATTTATTCTCAGGCATTCCATTTGGGGGGACAAGGTTTTTTTCTGTCAGCACATTGCGACATGGACCAACAGAGCTCTTTCCAATGCTTTGGGCTGTTTTTGGGAATGCAGGAAAGGGGCTCAGTAAGCTTTGCTGTGGACTATGAATTTTCTGCAAGGTGTAGGCCAACAGAGGAGCGGCCAACAGAGGAGTTTGTTCGCAAGTACAAAGGCAATTACACATTCACAGGTGGGAAGGCCGTTGGCTATAGAAACTTGTTTGCGATTCCATGGACTTCGTTCATGGCTGATGATAGTCTTTTCTTCATTAATGGCGTTCTCCACCTCAGAGCCGAACTTACCATCGTCAAATAATGATCCCCTATTTCTGCATGTGAACTTTTTATTCCAGTGACTTTCAGCTGCTGATTTCTCATTTTCTGTTAGACCTCCTTAGTAATTTTGTAAATCTTTAATACCGGGCAGTTGGCACTATGCACTAGGTTATAGGCTAGTGTTAGATTTGACTTCACAACTGTTTTTAGAAATAGCAGCTGCAAAATTTCATCACGATCGTGTTTAATGTTAAGTTCTGAATGTGAATTTAGAGTTCACTGAAACTAAAATATTTTATGTACTGGGAGGCATTCTCGTTGATCCACAGTAATAATAAATACAGTGCATATCTGATAAGAGCATGCGGTGAAGAATGTTATTTGTAATGCAGTACTTTTCGCATTGTTGGATGGGGATTCCTATTCTAATATGTTAAAAGAGAGGGGATCAAAATTTGGAATTATAAAGGTGGGGTCGAATCAAATTCTTGATCAACTCACGACATGTATGTAAATAAAGCTGGTGATGCCATATTTGCCATTTCAATATCATCTAGGAGGAAAACAATAATAATGTGAGGAAGAAGCTGTGCTCAAATGACACCATGCTGTAGTCCTAGACTATATCAAATGACACTATGCTTGTATAGGTGTTTTTTATACACATGCCTCTGAGATTTGAATCCATGATCACATATATAAGGGAATCGAGCCCATTTCACATGGACCAACATTTTTTGGTACTAAGCAGAAACCTTAGCTCTTTTAACCAATAGAGCCAAAGTGTTAACCTTATGAGTTTCTAGTGAATCAAAGTTATAGACAAGTTTAAGATTTGGCTTAACTTTGTCTTAAATAGACTTATCCATGCTATGGATAAGGATTATGACTATTCACAATTTCACATGGTCGGACTAGGTCGAGTTATGATGTTTTGGATGCAAACCAATTAATTAAGTTCGAGTTGGGTTGATTTTGTGTTTTCTATTCTAAATCCGAGATAGTCATTGAGTTGAATCAGGTCAAATGATCAGGTTCTGTTTACCTTAAAAGATATCACTCAATACCATAACCCAATAACTTAACCCTTCCCTCCCTCCCCCTTAGTACGCAATTCCACATCAACCTCTCTAAATCTCTGTCATAGTTACATCGTCGCCACTATCTTCTTACTATCCCTGTCGTATTTGTGGCGACCGCTCGCCATTACTTCTAGTCACCTACTACCATTTCTCATTCTAGTTTCCACTTTGTCACAAATGTTTCCTTGTCGGTTCACCATTCCATGTCCTTTATCAGCTTCTTCTCCCACACCCTCATTCTTCTTCTTCTTCCCTCAACCTCCTCCTCCTACTCCTCATTATTCTTTTGTGAGACCAAGATGATACTACGATGATATAAAGGCTACAAATATAGCGAGTGCGACGACTACATCCTTACCATAACGAGGTGATGGGGACATAAGAGTTAGGAAGTCCAGGATCGAGGTGAGAGAGGAACCACTATGAGGAGAATGAAAACACAAAGGGAAAGGGGGAAGATATGGTTGACACCGAGAGTCATTAATGTTTCCCAAGGTATCCTCTCAGCCAGCAGCTATGAGATTAATTCTCCGAGACTCTGAGATCACATTAAGTGGGCAGACCTCTCCCAACAAATGTTTCTTCATATGCACTGCCCAGACATCAAACCCTGGACTAGATGCTTAAGGAGCACAACTATCTACCAGTTATGTTACACCTTGTTGGTTCTAAATGCTTGAGGAGTTCAATTATCTAATAGTTGTGCTACACCTTGTTAGCACTGGAAATGGGTTTGAAGAAAGCATGGGATCTTGGACATCGTTTTGTGTCTTGCTTTTCGGACTGTCCCAGGGTTGTGGAAGTTCTTCAATCTGATGCAAATATTTCTACCTTTTGGACAAGGGAGACAATTACTAGGCTTAGGCGCATGATTACATGGGAGTGGAGTGTGACCGTTGAGCTTGTTCCGAGGGAAAGAAATAATGCAGCTGATTTTTTAGCGAAACAAGCATGGCGTGAAGGCTCTTCGCGTTGTGCTTGGCGTCAACCGCCATCTGCGGTCGTTGAATTTCTTTTCCTAGATGCTCTAGTCTAGTTTGCTTTATTTAAACTCTTCCTCTTGTAAAAAAAAAAAAAACATTCAAGAGTAAGTGATGTGATTTTGTTATCATATTATGCAAGCTCAACAAACATTATATTTTCTTTAAAAAATATTATATTTTTTTTGTGAGATCAACAAACATTATCTTTTAAAAAAAAACAAATATTTTTTTACGTCAACATTATCTTGAAATAAATATGATTACTTTAACATATAATGTTCTCTTATCTTTGATACACAATCGGCCCATAACTATTCCAATCGTAATTTCTATAACCACACAAAATTGGAAATGTAAGTAATCTTTAATATTTTGTTTTGGCTAAATAGCCATTTTGGTCCCTCACGTTTCACGATTTTGCATTTCTGGTCTCTCTCGGAATTTATTAGCACCCCAGAGTCCCTTAACTTTTAAAGAAGTTGCATTTTTGGTTTTCCGTTAAATTCATTCAAAGATTCAACGGAATATTCCATAAAAAATTAATTAAAGAATTAAAAAATTCAAAAACATCAAAAAAATTAATTATAATGCCCACTGCTTTCCAAAACCTTCAATCCACCATGAGAGAGAAAACCCACTTTCTTCTTCCTCTCCCTCAGCCCACTGCAACTCACACTTTCCAGAACCTTCACCTTCGAGAAAACCCACCAGCTACCCTAGCCCACCCCACTGCAACCCACCACTTCCAGAACCTTCACCTTCCACCATGAGAGAAAAAACCCATCACGAACCTCCAACAAGCTCCCACAAACCCAGATCTGACGAGCGTGGAGGGTGGCGACGGAGGGCGGCGGCGACGAACGTCAAGGGCGGCGACAAACGTCGAGTGAGGCGGCGACGAACGACGACGGCGGGACGACGAACGACGAACGTCGAAGGGCGGCGACGACGGACGTTGAGGGCGGCGACGACGGACGTTGAGGGCGGCGAAGACCAACATCGAGGGCGGCGACGAGCCTCTCCTCTTCAGTCTCGATCTCTTCCTGTTATCTCTTCCCGTGCTCTCAATTTCTCCCTCTTCTGGCACTCTCAATCTATCTCCAAACTTTCAAATTCAATCCCTAAACCATTCAATCCTCTCTTCTCCACTGCAACAAATTCCTAATCCCCTTCCCCCAAAACCTAATTTCTCATTCCCCAACTCTTCTTCCCCAAAACCATGGCTTCCTCCAAAATTAACAATTTAGGGTTCGAGGAATTGATTCTGGAATTTAGGCTTCCCCTCTCTCTCTATTTGGAATTTTGGATTCAATTACTTCTTTGTTGTTGTTGGTTGGTTTGTTATTCTGTATGTTAAATTGATTTTGTTATGATGAATAGGTTTTGTTGTTGGTTCTAGAATTGATTTTGTTGGTTGGATGATTCTGGAATTAACAGCACTAAGCTTTTTATTCTCTTATTTTTTCTGGGTTTTTTAAGTTTAATGCTAAAGATGATGATGATGGTTGAAGATGTTGAAGATTCTGGGTTTATCTTTTTAAATTTTTTTTTAACCCAAAAACTGTTAAATTTTGGATAGAGGTTGATGGAAAACCAAAATTGCAAAAGTTAGTAAACGTGAGGGACTCTGGGTGCTAATAAATTCCGAGAGGGACCAGAAATGCAAAATCGTGAAACGTGAGGGACCAAAATGGCTATTTAGCCTTTTGTTTTTTGTTACAAAGAGGAAGGAAGACAAACAATCTTTAATATGTTAATGATATTTTTTAAAAAGAAATTTTATTAATAAGATAAGAGAATATAAAACCTATTTAATTCAACACAACCAAATTAGTAAACTCATTTTAAAAAGGAATATAAGATTGTTTCTTTTATAAAATCTGATTAACCTAAATATTCTATTTTTATTGCTACGAAAAACAAACAACAAACGAGCAAAGCAAAACAACTAAGAAACGGTTAGAGAGTCCTTTAAAAGGATCAACTCTAGCTTAGAATCAGGCCTATCAAGAATCCTAACACCAGACGAGATAAAACGGGCTCCCCGCCTAGCCAACAAATCAGTAAAGGAGTTCCCATCACGATGAACCCACGCCAAACTAATACGCCAATCACGACCCAAAAGCTCTCTAATCTCCCGTAACTCTGTTGCATTCACATGGAATGAAATTCTCATGGGATCTACCAGCTCAGAGCAGTCAACCTCACACAAAACCTTCTTGTAGCCATTATTCCAGGCCATCAACAAACCTTCTCACAGAGCTATCGTCTCAGCTAGGAAGGGGCTTCCAGCGACCCCATGGCTAGTGAAACCCACAAGCCAACCACCCCCATGCAATTCCGCTCTTCAAGAAAGCTACCATTCGTGTTCAGTTTCACAAAGTCTTGCGAAGTGGCCTCCAAACGCTCACTCAAAAGGGTCGAATCTGTGATATTCGAATGAGGCTAGAGGTAACGCCTAAAATCAATATGGTCATGGCATAATTTGTGCCAAGCCACCTGGAATTCCAAGGGTGAGAATCGAAGATCATATTATTTCGCCACTTCCAAACACCCCACAAACCAGCAACAAAACCGATTCCATTATGACTGCGAGCCTGAGAGACCATCCATTCTCTGTAAATCAGTTCCCCATAAATTGAGCCAGTTCCAAGCACCCATCCTCCCCCATAAATCCCTAGAGTGAGGGAAACCCCGCAAGCAATGAAGACAATCTTCACTGACATGGGAGCACCTAGAGCAAGCTCTTGAAACTGCAAAATTGCACCTGAGTCTATTCATATTAACAGGGAGAACACTATTTAAAGCTAACCAAAGGAACATTCTAACCTTCTCCGGCCCAAGGAACCTTCCAAACCCATCCTCAAGAATCATTGCCAGGATCAGGCTGAAGTTGGTGACAAAGCCAATCATAGCCCTCTTTCACTGAGTATATACCTATACTATTACCATGCCAAGTCAAAACATCATCACAATCGGGTACCCCCCCTCGAGATAACCCTGTCAAACAGAGCTCGCGACTCCTCATACAAGTTTGTATGAATATGTCCAAGCGACCAGTGCCCATTCGCGACCAAGTCATTCAAACGCAGCTTAGTATCTGAGATGTTAACAAACGCCAATTGGGCAGCCAGCGTGCCAATCCCGGACCAATCACGGTACCAAACATAAGAATTACCATCAACCAAGACGAAACTTGAAACCCTCTCTGAGCTGATCACGGGCTTTGAGGATACCTCTCCAAATTAGGGACGAGTTGGTACGATGAGGGACATTAAGGATCGACGAACCCGTCATATATTTATGATCTAACACCTTCAGCCAAAGCTTATCTGAGTTCTGAAGCAAATGCGATACCGCCATACCCAAGAGGGCTGTGTTGGATTGTTGGTCGCACCCATCTCCCTCATACCCAAGACATCACTTTTCCTGTTCAATAAAACAGTATTCCAGTTAACAAGATGCCAACCCCTCTGACCACCATGTTTCGACCAAACAAAGCCTCGCATCATTTGGTTCATCCGACTGATAATACTTCGAAGCAACCAAAAAAACCTGCATAGTGTAAGTGGGGATAAAAGCCATCACATATTTTGCAAGACAAACTCTCCCAGCATGGTTAAGCATATTTGTTTTCCAAGATGCCAACGTTCGCTGAATATTCTCCAACAAATAATTGAATTTACTCCGGGACACTCTGCCACTCCTCAGAGGGAAGCCAAGATATTTACCCAAGTCACGGACAAACGGAATAGGATCAATGCTCCTAATCTCATCCCTCACATTGTGGTGCACTCCCTTGGATGTTATAGCTTTGGATTTAGAAATGTTAATTTTTAGACCAGAGCTAGCACAAAAGAACTGAAGAGTATTCGCCACCAATTGCACCTGAGGAGTTGTCGCTTGGCAGAAGAAATGAACGTCATCTGCAAAAAAATAAATGAGAGATAGGAGGGCCACAAGGAGCAACTCAAATGGGTTTCCACTCACCTGTATCCACCAACTGCTGAATACGCACCGAAAGTCTCTCCATGCAGAGCACGAAGAGGTAAGGAGACATCGGATCACCCTGTCTAAGTCCTCTCCCCAGACGGAAAGCAGGAAGACAAGACCCATTCCACAAGAGAGACAAGCTGGACGAAGAAACACAACACATGGTAAGCTCCACAATGCCACTAGGAAACCCAAACAAGACCAGAGTCTCTTTCAAGAAAGACCAAGAAACACTGTCATAGGCTTTCTCTAGATCAACTTTGAATGCCAAGCTCCCTTTCCTCGTTGTGGAGATGCTCATATGGTGGATAATTTCTTGAGCAAGGAACGCATTATCCATATTCCCTCTTCACAACATGATTTTAAACATCAAAACTAGGGATAATAGTAATAAATCATACCGGGCATATTTTCACTTTGACACACATTCCCACCCTTCGAGACCGTCGTGAGATTTCAACAAGAGAGGGTTGGAGAATCAGAGAAGTAGAGGTTGTGAATCGAGAAGAGAGAAAAGGGTATCGTCACATCACCGACCATGTCGAAGAATAAGGGAAAGGGATCGAAGAACAAAAAGAGAGGTAAGAACGAAGCGAACGACGAGAAGAGAGAGCTGGTGTTCAAGGGGGTGGGGCAGAGTACGTGCATGTCCTCCACATGCTGGGCAACGGCCGCTACGAGGCCATGTGCATTGATGGCACAAAGAGCCTCTGCCACATCCGCGATAAGATGCACAAGAAGGTCTGGATCGCCGGCGACGACATCATTCTCGTCGGCCTCCACAACTACCAAGACGACAAGGCTAATGTCATTCTCAAGTACATGCTCGACGAGGCCAAGCTTCTCAAAACCTGTGGCAAGCTTCCCGAGAGTACTCCCCTCAACGAGGGTAATGGTGGTGGCTTGGACGAGGAGGATGACGCATTCACTAATGATTACATCGAATTCGAGGATGAGGACATCGACAAAATCTGAAACCTTTTTTTTCTTTTTCTTTCTTTGAATTTTAATTATTACTATATGATTATAATGAATCATGTGTCCTATTTCGAAGCTTTTTTGAGATTTTATGTATTGTGGCATGTGGATTATGGCGGATTTTACTGCAATAATAATAGCTTGTTATCTTAGTTTTTGTTTGGTGTTTGTCGATTGAGGCTGCTGCCACTGATCACTGAGAAAGAGGGTCGAGTAATCGACCTCTTGTGAAGTTTGCCTAAATAGATCCAAGATACAAGCCAGGCCAAACACAAGTTTTGTAAATTTAACGCTAACAAGCATTTCAGAATTATACAAATAATGGCCATAAAAGATTATGGCATTCGAGTTTATTAACCATTCACATCATTACACTATCAAAAGGAAAATAAAAGAATTGACGTTCAAGAACTATTTCTAAATTAGAATTCTGCTGAACAAATTTTACTAGTCTGAAAGGTCCACATATCAGACACTGCCACAATTTAATGAAACCCCAAGTCCATAGCTCGCCACTGCCACTTGAATGTAAACCTGCTATTATAGAACTATGATTAAGCTTTCCTTGTTTATTTAAAAAGAGATAACTGACCCTTGAGCTATCACAATAAGGAGGATATAAGAGGGAAGAGAACAATTAAATCCCATATTAACCAAACGAAATTGTCAATGGCCTAATATTCCTTAAAAAAGAATTTGCAGTAGCTTCAAACACACAATAGAGGCAGCATAGAAGGCATCTTATTGGAACATAGAATCTTGTCAGTCTCACACTCGTTGCATAATTGCTTTAAAAGCAGCATATAATATTCATAGAAGCTGGAATGGCATGTCTAGGCTATAGGAATAGACAGCAAGTACTGGTGGTGACTATGGTATTAAACTGCTGAAAATGAGTAACACATGCAAACATGAAATTTCAAACGTGAAAACTTTCAAATTCAGAGAAACCCTGGAATTCACAATGGGCAATCTTGAGCCAAATCCTGCTTAAGCAGTAGAAAGCCGAAATAAACCCCAAGACTTCTGTGAACTTTTATCCAGATTTGGTATAATGCTTTCAGTTTATTTTATGCAGGATGACTCTTCCACTCAACATTCATCATCATAAAAGTTAGCACCCGACTATTGAATCACTTGCACAAATCACCAATTTATATTTAGTTGGATTTCTTTCGTAACAAAAAAGGTTTATAAATAATACTCTACACATTCAATATGTTCATCACTTCATATCAAAACAAGCAAACTGCAGAGACCAATTCAGCTCAATGTTGTCAAATGGCAGCCATATAAGTATGGCATGGAGGATTTTTAATATAACACCATCTGATAGGCATGGCATGGCAGCTGCCAGCCTCCCATGGCAGCTGCTAGATCAAAGGTGGGTATGGAAGTTCCAGTGGCCTAGCAGAGATAGCAGTTAAATCACCTTAAAGAAAACAGATGGGTATTAGTGACCCGCTTTCAACCCTAATGACCTATCAAACCCATAATGACCTGAAAATATTTATGATCAGTCTAACCCTAATGATGCATCAAATACTAACTTAGACCCACACTTTCTCTACTCTTAGTCTCACACACATTCATTTTCTTCTCTCTTTCGTAGGTCACTCTTACCTCAAAGGCTCAAACTCAGCTGCTCTCACATCTCCTCCAATATCCCCGGAAAACAGCCGTTCTCCGATTAATGACCCCCTCCAGCAAACTGCAGATCTCCAATGAATGACCCATTTCCCTCTTTTATAATTATCAATCCATACTCTCTATATCCCTTTTTTTTAATCTTTCTGTGTTCCTTCCTTTGTCTATCTCTTTCTATTTCCTTCTCTGTTCTATCCTATTCATTTTTATTTTGTGATTCTATACATGTTGTTCAGCAGCTCAAGGCTGCCAATGACACTTGGTAAATTTTATTTACTGCAATATGTTTCTAGTGTACTGTTCTTGACATAGATTATAAGTGCTTTATTATTTAATTATATTCTATAATTTGTTTTGGGGTACACATACATATTAATTGCTTGTTTTGTAGCTGCCATACTTCTACCATAGGTTACAAAACATCTGATAATTATTTTTATGGCAGGTTTTTTAGGCTTGCCCATCCGCATTGATAACATTGATTCAGTTCAAGTTTGTTCCAAACAAGAAACAACGACAAGTTTCATTGAGTGTAATACCCTGCACGATTTTCAACCAGAACTTTCACTAATAATTTGTTTTCAAAACTTTCAGTGGGGTTCATTTCACAAAATAGAGACTAGTTCAGGCCTAACATGATAACATCACATGACCAATGAGGCTATTTTATGCATTCACTTTAAACCTCATTTTTTTTTGCTTTGGTTAAATATCTAAGAATACATAAAACTAGGATGGAATTGAGTAACATGAAATCAAATGGAATAAATTCATCATATCCTGATATTTTATGACCAAATAGAGATCAGATTCCATTCCATTACTTAAGATAGCTTCATCCCAACCCCAAAATTAGAAGGAAGGAAAATGGAACCATTACATGAAATAAGTTACATTTCATTCCTTCTTATTTAAAAGGATCAAAACAATGATAACCAATATAACTCCGTTTGTCCCTAAGCACGCATTCATTCCATTCCCGTTCAGTTTTCATGACAGAGCCATGGCAATTAATTCTGATACAAAACCAGCACTGACCTGACCAGTGATCATTCTATCTAATCTTCTCCTTTCCACTGATCCTGTTTGCTGCTTCCCTGACCTTCTCAATGTAACCTTGAATGGGAGGAGTGAGAGTGGCCATAAAACGGTTGGCAGGAAACGGTGACAAGTCAGGGACCAAAGCAGCCTCCCTCAACTGCGGAGGCAATGCCTCAATCGCCTCCTTCTTCATCCTCAAAAGGTTTGATTCCGCAGCCTGTCTAGCCCTGGTCTTCCTCATCAGCACCCTGCTATACTCCTTCGCCAGCCTCCTCCCATCCTCCACCGTCAACTCGTACTTGGGCAACTTCTCCACATCCACCAACCCCAACGTCACATAGTCCAACCCAGGTGTCCCAATAATTGTGGGTTTCTCCGAAACCTTAGTAGCATTCCATACACAGATTAGAACAAGGGGAAAAAATAAAACATACAAGTTCTGCTATACATTTGATGCATATCAAAACGCAACAAATGGAATATATTTAAAATGTGTTCTATTTCTATTGAAAATGATGCTATAAAAACATAACAGAAGCTGCCTTAAACTTGAACAGAACAAAATAGACCATAAATTCAAAGTGTTCTATCTCTACTGAAAATGATGCTACCAAATAGAATACAACATAGCAGAAGCTAATTAAACTTGAACAGAACAAAATAGACCATAAGTTTAAAGTGTTCTATCTCGGGTACCGGATTTACCACCCTACCCACACAAATTTGCACCCTCTTTGCCTTCCTAGATTTAAAACTCGGAAGCAAAATTTCCAGGTTTTGCAAAACTCGGAAGGCAAGTTTCCGTGTTTTTAAATCCCGGATCAAAAACAGGGGCGGTGTGAAATTGTGTGAGTAGGTTGCCAAATCCAATCCCCTTCTATCTCAACTGAAAATGGTGCTACCTGAACAGAACAGAAGCTACCTTATACTTGTCGATGAGCTTTCTTTTGGTCATATCAATTTCTCGCTGCCGCTCCTTGCTGATGAGCCCCATTTTCTCGCGCTCCGCTTCCCGCTTGCGCTGCTTCGGAGTGAGGTAGCGAACCGGGGCCGGAGCATTGAGGCACCTCTCGTAGAGGAGCTCGCGCTCTTGCCTCTCTCGGGACCCGAGTGGGGGCCCGGATTGGGGTTCGGGTCCTCCTTTCTTGGTCGTGACGCGGGACCGCTTCAGCGCCCCTGCTTTGATCTTGGCCTTCCCCTTGGCCGTGCCGCTCACCGAGCACCGTTGGATGAGTTGCTGCCCGGAACATGGCGACTGCGTCGAATGGAATAAAGGCTTGAGCTTTGCGAGGCGCAGCATGTTTCGGTGTCGTTTCGCCAAAGATCGTAGCTCTGAGAGAGGAGAGATTCTGGGTTCAGAGCTCTGTTGCTGCGAATGGAGGTAGGGCACGAGGAGAGTGATGATGGGAAATGGGCCGGCCCGGTTCAGAGAAACAGTTTGAAAGGGCCGGGCCAGTAACTGGCCTAAAGTGGAGGAAAAACCAAAAAAGTTTTTTCTCTATTAGAAACTAACATTTTCCAACATTTAAAAAATTGAAATTTGAAAACTAAAAACAGAAACTGAAAACATCTTTTAACTGTTCTGGTATTTTAGTTTTTAAAACTGAAAACAAGAACTGTTTTCAAAAACAGTTTTCAAAAACAGGTTTTACCAAGCAGGTTTTTAAATTTTTCAGTTTTTGAAAACAGAAAACAGTTTTTAAAAACTGTAATCAAACAGGCAATGTCAGGACAATTTTTAAATAATCGAGAACTCCTTAACCACTTAATCAACGGTTTGATTTCTCAAGGGAGACCCTAATCACTTATGTGATTTTTAAGTTTTGAAGAGGTCAGTCTCACATAACTTTATTAAAAGCTCATTAATTGATATTGAGTTTGATTGAAATACACTTATTAAAGTTGAGTTATTATATTAAAAATATAATCATAGTTATTAGTTAAGTAAGTAGTGATAATTGTTATAGATGACATTAATAGGCAATTTGTTAGAAATATAATATTAAATGTAAGCATGTATGGAAAAAAAATATAATAAATATTAAGCTTCTAAAACAACAACAAAAGTTTAAGGAAATAGGTAAAATCTAAAAAAAATAAAAAATGGATGGAGTCATGGAGTATTGGTCTGGTCATTACATGTTATGAATATCTGATATCAGTTGTATAGGAAATATTCTTTCATATTTATAATACATGCAATTAATTCTACATTCTTACTCAGTTTTAAAAAAAAAAATCTACATTCTTACTCTATAACTCATACTTCCAAATTCCTATCATGTAATTTTTTTATTTTTTTTAAATCCTACTATGTACTTAAATTTTCTCTTTTTTATTTGTAGGTGAAAATTTTATCTTTGTAAAGTTATGATTGAAAGTAAAAGAATTGATTTTCTTTAAAGGAACACTTGTGAGTCAAGTGAAAAAAATGAGAATTATCCTCAAAATCCATGAATTGAAGGAAATGAAAAACATCTTTTCAAAGTTCCTAGAGTTACCTATAATGAGTATGAGAAGATTAATTTGTAATTTAAACTTCAACATTTCATTAAAATATGAAAAAATATTTTAAATTATAAAGAAAAAAAAGTTAAAACTGGTTGCTCAAAGGCTTAAAGGATGTGTCTGAAAACGTTTCAAAGCTTAAGGTTTGCGCCTAAAGATCAAAGTACAAAACTAAAAGATTGTGTCGGAGAGTCAAGTAAAAATTGAAACGATCTAAATCACACAATTTCGATAAATTAAAGACTAAAAATGCAATTAAATATTTTTTTTTGTCATACTCTCTATCATCATGAAGTATAATGTCCTTTTAATAATGTGACATGCCTCTTGTGTTTTCATATTAAATTAAACTAAACTATATCTATACTAATTTAATTCTAATTTAATTTCCAGTAAAATTTCAAAATGGAAATTTGAACTTTTTTTAATTTTAATAGTTAATATTTAAAAATTTCAATCAGCATTAAATAAGGTTCTCTATCGAGAACATAACGTTATTCCAATTGCGGTGCTGTGGTGGATATGGCATTGGTGAAACCAATTTATTTGTGGGATCAGCAGTGACATATTAATTTGGTTTCGGGACAGGTTCACTTGGATGCGAGCAACATATTACAGTGGGCGGACAACAACGTCTCTATGACACAGGGTATTACCTCGTCAGTTACTGTCGACCCCTTGCAAGCTCTTTGTCACCTGTGTGTCATGGTGGACAGGAGTTGGGATTCGAGGACGTGACGCATGGGGTGTGGTGTTGTTCTTCTTCACGCTTCGAGTCAATGACTCTTTGGTACCTCCGTTAGTTACGACCATGACAATGCATTCTTAGTTGAGATCCTTGATGTAGAATTGAGGCTCAAGCATGAAGCGTGCTTGGAGTCTTGGCTTCCTATCTGTTTTATGCTCCCCTGTCTGTCTTAATGTTGTTCAGGTTCTTCTGCAATAGAGTGATGTTCATTCGTTATGGGTTAGAGAGTCGATTCAAAGAGTCCGGGCTATGACGAGTGGGGGAGCGGACTGTGCATCTCAATCATATTCCCAAGGACAAGAACAAAGCGGCAAATTGGTTGGCTCGTGAAGCTTCCCGTGATAGTTCACTTTAGCAATTCTAGAAGCTACCTCATCCCGAAATTATTTCATTGTTATGTAGAGATACGGTAGTTTAGTTTATGTTCTTATTTAGTCCGTCTATGTTATTAAAAAAACATACTAACATATATAAATTATCATGAAAATACTTTTATTAATGAAAATAATTTTAAATATTTTTATAAAATGTAAATACATTATTTATATTACTTTTTAAATATATAAACCTATCTTTTCTTTTTATAAAAAATTGGTACTTCCGAGGAGCCACACAAATAAACATGAGAGAGTGGAATGTGGATTTTGTAGATAGGGAAGCAGCCAATTAGAAAGCAAGGTTCATCCAAACTGCTGCTAAAAAAATTATTTGGTGAAGAAGGAAAGGAAAGGATAGGGTCATACCCAAAATCACACCCTTCACTCACATATCTCTCACAAACAACAACACACCATGGCAGCGGCAGCGGCAGCGTCCACGGTGGTGCTACTCCCTCACCGGTTTCCGACTACCACCACCACTACCCGCTGCTCTGCTTTGCCTTATCTCCCTCCTCGCGTCTCCACCACCCCTTTGTTCTCACCTTCCCTTAAACACTTTTCAGGTATTCTTTCTTTTCTTTTCTTTTGTTCGTGGCTACAAACTCTTAATTCACACAATAACTTAGCCTTGTTTCGGATTCCATAAATTATGCTTCTTAAATCATTTTTTTTTCTCACAGGAATATTAATTTACTAGAAAGCACAGTAAGTTGTTGTATTTTTAATTTGAAAACTATACCACTATTTTAAAAATTCTTGCTTTAGATTTCTAAACTGGGTTAGAGGTTCAAGTGAGAGAAGGGATTCCGATTGTTTGAACTTATTTCATGTTGCTGACTGTGTCTGAGGTGATGTTGGTTGTCTTGTGGAGTAACTGAAAGACTTGCATTTTGAAATTGAGGGTGGTAAATATCATTAGGACTTAGGAGTAGAGTGGACACACTTGGTGGTCAAATCCAAAATCTAATCCTGGAAATTTAGCTACTTTCTGCATTGTGAATTGAGCAAGGGACTATTCGAATAGCATGTTTGGATCAGTTTTTTTTTTTTTCTCCGAAATGATTCTGGTATCCAGTAGCTACTCATAAAAACTTGTCCTCATAATTGATTTTACCATCAGAATCAATTGTAGAAGGATTTCTAAACATGTACTCAACCTTATGTATCTATGTAGGTTTAGCATGAGTAGCTCCCTACCATTACTAGTAGTACTTTTGTTGTGTTGTTACTAATCATTGAGCTCAGTCATACATTTTTCTTCTATTAATAAACTATCTTTGTGTTTCCTCCCTTTTAGAGTCCCGAAAACCTTCTCTGCTTCAGACAAGAGCTTCTTCAGATGAGACATCATCTTCGATAGATACTAATGAGTTGCTCACAGATTTGAAGGAAAAGGCAAGAAGTTTTCTAACTGGCACAATCTAACCAATTTGGTTTTATCTTAAACTTCCTTTTCACAAATCCATGATCTTGCAATTCCAACATTCTCTTTGGCTACCTTTTTTCAAGTTTTGATCAAGTGGAATTGATATCCTCCCTTTATCATAATCAGTGGGATGCTGTTGAAAACAAGTCCACTGTACTTATTTATGGTGGTGGGGCTTTAGTTGCTGTTTGGCTATCGTCAATTCTTGTGGGTGCCATCAACTCAGTTCCCTTGGTAAGCTATTACTCTATTGAATAACATAAATCACTTTAGCTAGAGTGCATGTATGCTTCAGTTTTTATCTATAGAAAGATTGAGCCATTCTGAAACACTTCATTTATTTTCAGCTTCCCAAGGTTATGGAGCTGGTAGGGCTAGGTTACACTGGCTGGTTTGTCTACCGATACCTTCTGTTTAAGGTAGGGGAAATGCACCATGAATACATTGGTATTTTAGCATCTTATAGCACGTTTGGACCAACTTTTCTTTCCTCATAATCAAATCTGAAACCTAGAAGCTACTCACAAAAGCTTCTCTCAGAATTGATTCTGGCTTTAGAATCAACTGTAGAAAGATTTCCAAACATGCACAAGTTTTGTATTGTGGACATAACATGAGTGCTGGTTGTGTATATCAAGACCTGAGATTGCATTCATATCAATATTGTATTGTTCTTACTTTTGTTGCTAATCTTATGTGCTTTAAACAGTGTATCTCTTGTGATTAATGTAAGTGTACTTGTATACAGTCTAGCAGGAAGGAGCTAGCTACAGACATTGAATCTCTGAAGAAGAAAATTGCTGGAACTGAATAGAAGGTACCAAGTCAAGTTGATCCTCTGCCGACATAATTCGTTTTGTTTTGCTGTACTTTGCTGTACCTCCTGTATAAGAGTCCCATGATGTAGATTCCTCTCAACCTCTATTTACCTTTTACGGACCCCATTTGTTGTTAAAATAATGTAGCAAGTTTTATGTATATGGCTCTGAGTGAAAACCATTATCTTTTACTTCTTCCATGTGTGATAAATTTAAGCAAAGTAAGATATGATTATAGAACACCTAAATATGACATTATTCGAGCCAATTGTGTCCCTCCCTATCTTGGCCATGATAGGAATACTAAGTTATCATTGGCCTCCAAGTAGCTCTGAACAGCTAAAATAGTTGCAGTTAAGAGTGGAGGGGAGACCCAACCTTTATGCACACACATGATCTAGGTCTCATTTGGAATAACTTATTTGAACTTATTTTATAACATAAGCACTTCTGTCAGTATTTGGGATAGCTTATATATATAACTTACGGCCTACTTTTATGCTGTGTTTTGAACTCGTTTTCATAAGTTGTTCAGATTAGCTTATGAATAAGAGTTTATGCTTACATATA
Source organism: Acmispon strigosus (assembly GCA_030819835.1). Classification (NCBI taxonomy): domain Eukaryota; kingdom Viridiplantae; phylum Streptophyta; class Magnoliopsida; order Fabales; family Fabaceae; genus Acmispon; species Acmispon strigosus. Next base: position 54,828,074 of record JAUAMA010000004.1, on the reverse strand, counting down.
ATATATTTTTAGCTTATTTCAATAATTTATTAAATTAGCTTATGAATAAACGTCTATTATCGAAAGCGCTTAATAACCTTAAGTTGTTTAGACAAATGCACCTCTGATCTTAACCTTAGCTAGTCTAAAATTTCTGTAGGTGACATGTCCCCCTTTCCTTGGGGAGAGATGGATGAACCTGGACCTATCACCAGTCATGGTGTATTTGACATTGAGACTATCATATTCAACTTAACAGTTGAAGATGGCATTTTCAAGGTGTCCTGGAAAAATGGGAAATGAATAATGATATAACTATCATTTAGAGCGTCCAGTTTATATAGGGGGACTTGTGAGGAGGATGAGCATCATCCAAGCACGCTCATCTTCAAGAGTGAAAGTCGGAGAATTCTTACAATCCTCTTAAAGCAGAATTCAGATTTCTGTCATATTTGGTGAGTGTTGATAGACATTGTAAACCATACCTGTGAGATGTGATTAAGAGAAACACTTGTTTAGTCAAGGGAGCTATTGCCTACTTTATAGTGTAAATCTTTTTATAACTTGGCCTCTGTTTGTTCCTTTCACGTTTAGACGGTTTCCCCTGCTTAAAATTTCTTGCTGTCATTCTTCTTCTCTCTTTTATTTTTATTTGTTACCTATCTTAAACCATATAGTTAGGGAAATTGATTAGGCATTTTCCAGTCCCATTAGCCCATAAATAAGACAGCAACATCTCATTTCAAGTAAGCTACCTTTTCTCTCTCGTTATCTACATGCAATATTGACTTAAGTGTCAGAATGTCTTTTGCAACCATGCACCCAATTTACCGGAGCGTCCCACCACCATATTCGGCCTCCACCAAACCAAACTCTTGAAAACTCATATTGCAGAATTTGCTACTCAACATAGCTTTTTAAATTTAACTCGATTATGATGTGCTAAGAAATTTAAATATGATCAAATGTGTGTGTAAACACTCGGTTAGTTTTTAAGTTCTAATTTTAAACTTCTTTTCTTAAACATATTTTATTTATTTATATCTTTTAAACTTTAACTAAATTCAAGTTAATTCATATGCAATGCACAAAAATCAACAAATGATTTTAAAGTAGTACACATTTAATTTTTTTTAAGTAAAGTTTCATACTTGACTGTGTATAGAAAGAAATAAAACACTGAGAAAGCTAGCTCTAGGATGTTCCCGGCTTAAATAGGAGCTTGCTAGCGACAATAATGCTGGTCATTTTAAAAAATCAAAAGTGATAAACTAATTTGACCCCCAGCTAGCGAATCATCTACCATAGATATCAGCTAGCGAATCATCTACCATAGTATATCTAATTGTGAGTCCTCATTTTGGAAAGTGAGACACTCACACAATACACTCTCCCTCACATGCAGTCACATCATTATTTTTAAAAAAAAATTCATTGTCTCTCTCTTCTCTATTGGGTGGTGTAATTCACTCTCCATTACCGTAATATTATTTAACATACTCATTCTTCTCATTTCAGCATTAATCAACACATAATTAATAATATTTCTCTCTCTCTCTCATTCTTTTTAAAAAATTTCTCTCATTAAACTTGAGATAAATTACTATTTTAAATTCATGATTAACCTATAATTTTTGTTTGAAAGAATTAACTTAAATTGATTTGAATAAAAAAATTTAAATGAAATTTATGGAATTTATTTCTCTTTATAAGTGTTTATGTTACTATTATAAAAAAATTGATATTAACAAGAAACAAGTTCAATTTTTTTTTCAATTTACATGACTAAAAAATTTGTACCATTTGTATAAAAAGATATAAATTAAGATATTAATAAATTTATGAGCAATTGTGTTGTTTTATAAAAAAATACTTAACAATGTAAAATAATTATTAGTAAAGTTTTAAGTTTAGTCAATAAATTATTATAAACATATAAATACAAAATTTTCAACAACTTTTTATATTTTATAGTTAATAAATATAAAATTGATAAAAAAATTGTGAAAGTAACTGTAACAATTTAAATTCTGGAATTATTGAATAAGGCCCCGTTTGGGAAAACAGCTTAATTAAGCGCTTATGACCATAAGAGCTTATGGCATAAGCGCTTATTAATAAGCTCTTTTAAGATATTTATTATAATGAATTGAAAATAAGCTATATATAAGCATAAGCTCTTTTTCATAAGCTATTCAGAGTAGCTTATGAAAATAAGCTCAAAACAGCTTATAAGTAGGTCATAAGCTATTTACATAAGCTCTCCCAAACGCTTGCATAAGCACTTATACTATAAGTTAAGCTCATATAAGCTCTTCCAAACGGGACCTAAGAAAGTAAGCAAATTAAATTATTACACAAGTAAAAAAAATAATAAACAATATTTTTAAAATATTTCTTATATCTGAAAATAGATTATACGTTTAAACGTTTTATCTCAAAATTTGTTCATTTGTATAAAAGGATATAAATTAAGAAATATATGAACAATTGTGTTGTTTTATACAAAAAAAAAAATACTTAAAAATGTAAAATGATTATTAGTAAAGTTTTAAGTTTACTTTATGTATAATTAGAATTTATTTTAATTATTTATTTAAATTATAATAAATTTTTATAACTTAAAAAAATATTGTTAATAAACTCGTGCCACGCAGGAGTATTATACCTAGAGGGCCATGATGGACTTGAATATTTTGTTGGCATTTATATTACGGGTTGCACTTGAAAAGAAAAAGGGTTACCTTCATGGCTCTTTCATAAGTCCTTGCTTGTATATGCTATGCTAAGTTCAATTTTGAAAAGCCAAGGGAATATGATAAAAACAGTAATGATTTACAAACTACTAAATAGTGCAGACACCTCATGATACATTTTTATACTTATAAATAGAAATTCAAAATATCTCTAGACACTTCTATATTATTCTATAGAGTCTAATTATTTATATTCAAACAAGCATATAATGCATGTTTACATAACAAATATATAATGCATTTCTATAAAATAAGCCTATAATACATGTTTACTATATATATATTTGCACATTTTTAGTTTGTTTGCAGGGTCTTCTATTGTTTTTGTTTTTGTTTTTCGTGTTTTCATTTTTGTTTCTCTGTTCTTGAGGCTTTTGTTCTCAAGTTGTTCTTTTATAATATTTTTACTTACCCAAAAAAATGTTTTTATCTACATACAAATATTAAATTTACTTAACATTTTATTAAATGCATATTTTTTGTTCATATATTTATTTAAAAATTAATAATACAAAAAGTTAAATTAAATTTCTCATTTCAGAAAAATTAATATTAATAAATTAAGTTTCTTTACCACAATTAATATTTATTTAGTATAAGTAATTCTTTATGATTTATTATTAGTTCTTTTTATTTAATCTTTTAATTATTATTATCAAATACTATTAATTTAACAAAATTAAAACATTAACCTTTCAAATTGTCATCTGATCTCTTTAATTAAAAAAACACAATAGTTAAAACTTCAACATCTTAAGTTATTTTTTTATTTAATTGAATTTAATATTTTAAAATAAATATCATTTAATTAAAAAATATATTATATTAATGTAAGTCCGCACAACGAGCGAATCATATCATAAACATACCTCCCCGTGAATCGCACGGGGATAATACTAGTTTGTCTAAAATAAGCATTTTCATACTTGGAGGTGCATGGCTTTAGGAACTGCTCTACCTAAGTCCTGTTGGCACAGGTGTTGACCAACTCACTCTTCCCCTTTATTCCTTCACCCAAATTCTAAATAGAACCTAAAGTATGTACCTGAATAATAAAACAAGCTTATTGCAGAATAATCCAATCCAATACTTCATATTGACAACTAGTCAATAACATATTAATCATTCATACCCTTTTCATGCGGTGACCAATGTCAAGGTCATTGGAATACAACATTTCAACACATATTTCATCGCCACATTCTTCCACACACACCTCTAATTTCTAGGCACAAGAAACTCCAAGAGAGTCTTGACAAATACAAAACAAGAGTTGAAGAATTCAGACCTGTGATCTAATCATCTCATTCCTTTTTGGAACCTGATAATCTTATGTATAAGGTGGTACATCTCTATCTCCTCAACCAAACCCATTAAGTGCCTGCACTGCATTGCATCATGCTTCTGTAAAGACAAGGAATCTCTCAGCACCTTTTTTCATCCTTGCTATATAAGAAACTCATGTAGGGAAGAAAAAAATCAAGAAGGACAAGTGTTCTAAGGAGATTCTGTTCTCCTTACATCATTTTGTTGCCAACACTTGGTTTGGGAAGGAGTTTCAGATCTTGAGTTTCCTTAGTACATGTTTCTCTTACCAAATCAGAAGAAAAGAAAGAAAAAGCTTTTTGAGGTGAGAAATTTTTTCCTTTCTACTGATGTGTAGTGACAATCCTGTGTCATAAGAGCTTCAATGGGTTTGGTTCACCTATTGGTAACAATTTCCCTGAAAGCCATTCAAGAATTCAGCATCAGAAACAGAAGGGTTTTGGGGTGACATTCATGGGGCTCCACAAATGGTGGCAAGTTACATGGATGATTGTTTCTTTGTTCTTATCATCTCTGGTTGAATTATCACATAGTTATGACCGCGCATCATTGGATTCCTATTTTCGCAATCACGCAAATAAAGAGATAGAAAGGCCTAGAACAGGTGTTTTCTACAATCTTTCCCTTCCAGCAAACTGCACTGGAATGGAAATTGGAGTTATCAGATTGCGCACAGATTCTTTCTGGTTAAGAGGAGTCAAACATAGTTTCTTAAATTTTCCACCACGCGTTGTGGCGCGGCCTAATAGGGAGAGAATGGCTATAGTATATGAAAACTTGGGAAACTGGTCTTCTCATTACTACAATGTGCCTAACCACACAATGGTGGCTCCAGTTTTTGGTTTCATAGCTTTCACTTCCTCAGAAAATGCATTGGTTAGCACTGAGAAGATGGAATTAGTCATTGAAGGGGACCCCATCACAATTAAATTTCCTCATGTTGGGCCTCATGAAAAGAACACACCAATCTGTGCCAAGTTTGGTTCTGGTGGGTCTGTGGAATTCAACAACATGACCAAGCCAAATGTGTGTGAAGCACAGAGCCCGGGGCACTACACTCTTGTAGTTAAATCTCCAAAAAAGGTTCATACCTTGAGCAAGAGAAAGGGATTTACCACATGGTGGGTGTTAGGATTTGTAATAGGCGTTGTTGGGTTCATTATTTTGGCTTTGGTTATGATAGCATTAGTTAAGGAGGAAAAGAGTAGGAGAATAAGAAAAATGGAGAGAATTTCAGAAGGAGGTGAGCCTTTTGATACGTTTTGGATTGGAGATACTAAATTGCCATTAGCCTCAATGGTTAGAACACAACCTGTTCTTGAGAATGATGATGCTGTTCCTCATTAGTTAATTTTCTCATTTTCCTCTTATTATTCTCTTCTTTATGCAAATGGATCAGTAATCAAATGTTGTTTGTTTTGAACTTTATCCTTATAAACAAAACAAAACAAAACCATTAGTACAGGAAAAAAACAAATTTAGCTGACATATATCTATAAACTTATCATCTTGGGGTCTCTCTAGCTGTGCAGGTTGGTTAATAAAAACAAAAACTCAAATACAAAGTGGTTAGATTATATAATGTAGGACGGCAAATTTGGCTCTTGTGAGCATTGCATTCTAAATCAAATCATTAGATGATACAATACAATTTGTCTAAGCAATGCAAAAGAAAAGATTATCAAGATTGGTCCATTACCCAGAAAATCCATAATGATAAGTCATCCCATTCCCATACCACTACGGACTGGGCTTTTTGAACCAAGTTGGACCAAAAAAGTAGCTATCGTGAATTCATGATGCAAGTCACTATGAACTTTGAAGATATATGCAAATTGTTGGTTCTCGTAAGAGTTGTGACAGAAAAGCTAATGCTGTTAAAGGTAGCAATGCGAGAACAACATTATATATGTGAACTATCATGCATGTATGTGAAGATTAATTCATTCCATGCAATGAATTAGAATTGACTAGTTAACAAACGAATGGCAGATTCACTGACGTGGTCCTGCTGCTGCAGTGAGTGACTGACGTGTTCCAACCACAACACAAGCAAAGCAAACGGAGGTTGCGTAATCAACTCAATCCGACACGTCCTTTTTTACAAAGAATGTGTGTCATGAAACTGCGATTAAACAATGATATATCATCTCAGTGATTGCTCTGGACAAGTGCGTACGTAGCCAAATGGCTATCATCAAAAAACAAAACAAAAAACAAAAAATCTATATGATTATATACTTGTATTTAGTGATTTGGGATGTAGCAACACGTGTAGTGTAGAGATTAAGTGATTGTGGAATTAAGGTGAAGCTTGAAGATTAGTATTACTATTTTGGTGTTAATGTTAATCAGATGCGTGAGACATGGAGTGCTCTCCGCATCGGAAAGCGACTGGTGCCGGCCACTTCACTCCACTTTCTTTTTTTTTTAAATATTCACAGGTACATATAGATATAAACCCAGTAATTAAGGAGGTAAATGTATTCGGGATTATAATTTCCGGATTAGAAACATAAAAATTTCGTATGAATGTTAACATTTCGAGATTTAAAATTCGGAACTGTTTGGAGTTTTAAAACCAATAACGCTTGCTCCCTGGAAAACTTGCTTTTTATGAATGCAGAAATTACATGTAATGCAGAATCAAACCTGAAAGTGTCTACTCATAGCAGCGGTGATACGAGGAAAACAATGTCATAGGGTTAATTAGTCATGAACATCTAAGCACAAACTCGTACATGAGCACATTTACATATGCATCAACATCAAAATCTAAAGACATATCCAAACACATGTCCAAACACATACAAACATCATCATCAAAATCACTCATCATTAGAATCCAAACAATCATAACAGGACAATCATGAACTAGGTCCTGTAGACGTGGATGTCTTTCCCCTATTCCTCCTTTAATTTAGAGTTTTGGAAAGATTTGGAAATTTTAATTTAGAATTTTTTTAAAGGTTACCAAAGTTGGTAAAATGTTTTAACTTTTAAGGAGCTTTTCTTAAGGCCCATGAACTCGCCGCCTCCCCTTTTAATATGTTTCACTAATCTTATTACTTTATAATTTTAAATTTATATTAGATTCTTAATTTTTTATCTATGACGAGTGTAAATCCTTTTGAAAAACTGTCACATTCTCTCATAATAAGTGAATTTTATGGGTTTAGAACTTGTGTATTACCCTAAAGGTAACACCTAAATAACATATTATGTTCTCAGCTAATCATAAACTCCAAAATATTTAAATAGAAAATAAATATTTAAGGATTTTTATATGAAAATTTGATAAAGAGACAAAGTTTGATTAATTTATAGATTTAATTTGCTCAAAGAAAAACTAAGGGGCCAGAATAACACAAATTCCAAACTTGAGGGCTTAAACTTTCAATTAATTAATTAAGTATAAAAAACAGTCGTACATTAATTTTATATTTTTTAACTTTTAATATTATTTAATTTAATACCATGATTAAGAGGGAAAAAAATTGGTGCAAAAACAGGAAAGTGTAAATGTAATTAATATTTTTATAAAAAATAACTATACATTAATTTTAATTTATTGACCTTTTCTACTATTTAAATTATCTCCCTTCTTGATTTTAAAACTATTTTCTCCTTTTTTAATTTTTTTTGTTGTTTAATAAATTCAAAATTAATTTTTTTCACACATACTCTCGTTGAATTTAATTTACATGCACGGATCTTGTAAAATGTTTTTACTTATACATCCAATCAAATTAAATGATTGTGTAAAATTTTGTTACCCTTTTTAAATATATTATTATATTTATTGAGTTTTAATGGTACTTAATATACCTTCCAATAATAATAATATTAAAAATGAAAACCACCTCACATAACGGGTGGGCCAGGTTGGAACCCCTAATCGATGAACACGTGTACGGGTGCGATGGTGTGAGAATAAATTAATGGCCAGCTCAACAAACACCACGCTCCTCCACCCAGATCGTATATACGATTCCGGATCCTGCACACGACATGTGTACGGTGACGTGGTAATCTCTCTCTCCTCTTTCTTTTTCACCACCCCTTCATCTTCTCTCTCTCTCTCTCTCTCTCTCAATGTAAACCTCTTTCCCTCGTTTTTTTTAGGGGCAGAACTTGCATTATTGCTTCTCCAAAACCTACCTTCATTTCAGGATAGGAAAACCTACCGGGACTGCTTATTCTTCTCCCCTTTTTTTTTCTTCTGAAAAGGGTTTTTTTTTTCTACGACAAGAGTTTGGGTATCTATCAGGTACGTGGAATTTCTGTGCTTTGTTGTAAAGTTTTGATTTTTTTTATTGGGTTTATGGAAGTTCCAAGTTTCATTACTAAGGGAAAACGGCAGAAGAAATTGTCTCTGTTCAGTTTGAAGTTTTAAAATTTCTATTGCAGTTTCTTTTATTTTCCCCCTTCTGGGTAGCTCTATATTGTATGTGCTAAAATCTCTGAACTTGTGTGTGCTTTCTGTGTTTTGATTCCTTTGGATATTTTTTTGCTTATTTTTGTAATTTTTTTTCTCACATGAAATAGCTGAAAAATAGTAAAGGAAGGGGATTATTTTTGTGGGGGGGGGGGGGGGAGTTTTATTGGATCAGGGTTAAAACCTCTAAATTATAAACTATGGAGGTTCAGTTAGTTAATTCAGGAGTTTCAATAGTCTTCTGTCACTATGTGAAAAGAAAAAATATTTTTTTAATGATTTGAAGGGTTTTTTTGTCAGTGTTGTTAAGTTTGTTTGATTGTGCTATGATGCTCTATTAATTTGTGTTTATCGTTTTCTATCCGGCTTGTGGGGAAGGAAAGAGAGATGGTTGAATCATCTACCATTTGACTGTCTATTAAAGTCTTGGATTCGTTTTGTTTGTGGTCATTAGCAAGAAAAATTGCATTGTTTGTATGCTTTTACAAGGTACATGTTGTCTGTTGCTAATTAGTCATTAACAGAATTTCTTCTGAGTTTTTTTATTGTTACACTTGGAAGAATCCTTCATCTGAGTTTAATGTTACTTTGTGAAGCAATAATTTTAATGTTTGATCTGGTCTTCTTTTCTGCCTTTTGTTTTCATCTTTGACCATTATAACTTGTTTACAGTTTTAGAGTAAATGATTCTGCTGGGAGAGAATGGATCCTTTTATCTCATATTTTTACATAAACTTATAATATTAAAATTGTCTGTTTCTCTCTCCATAGATTTTTATAAACTTTAATAAGGTCTCACTCGTGTTGTTAATCGTGGATTGCGGAAAATAGCAGAAAGCCAAAAATCCGCTATTTCAAGCCCTCAAAGTGGAAAATAGCCGCAAATAGCGGAGTAGCGGTTTGCTATAGTGCTGCTATAAGCACTATTTGATAACACTGGTCTCACTTATTTAATGTTTATTGAGGGAGTGAGAGAGGCACTATTTTCAGTGATCTTGTAATGTAAAATCTCACACAAGACGAACAGTTCCTGTCATGCTCCTATCTTTCTAGGATAATGTGTAGGTTTTTTAGTGCATAAAACATGGTTAATGAATTTGGCATTGTCTTCCTTGCGAGATTTTCTCGCTGATAACAGTTGATATGTTTCTTTCTAATGCAGTTGAAGAAGTATTTAACTAATGGGAAACAGTGAGGACGGGAAGTCCATTAAGATTGAAAAGCCTTCTTCACCTCTAACACCTGTAAGATGAGAATACTGTATCATGTATGCATGTGCGTGGTAACATTTTATGAAGCCTGTGTCTAAATTCTATTTTTTCTTCCCTTATTAACAGGATCAAACCAATCAGGCCAACCTGCATAACGTTCATGTCTATCCTGATTGGGCTACCATGCAGGTTACCAACCTTTCATCTGTATTTCCTTTTTTCTTTAATGACTGAAATTTCCATTGTATTAATCTGTTTACCGAACTACACTTTAATGTATATAACTGCTCTCAAACTTTAGTAGTTTAAGTTTATATGCAAAAAATGAAGAAACTGTAGTAGTTTAAGCATTGCTATTCTCACCCAGTCTATCAACACTAGTTTCTAGGTTTAGTCTATCTGTTAAAAGCAACCAACTTCACTTGAATTCCCTATTAGCTAATTTACTCTTCTGAAAGACTCTTTTGATCTACATCTTGATATTTACAAATCAGAGAATCATAGCTCTCATCATCTCTATTTATTCCATCCTTTGAAGTCAGTAATCTGCTTCTGCATATTCATAAGTCATCAGCTACCTTTCATTTGAAAAATATTGCTCATGTAGTCTTTCCAAGTTATATCTTAAACCAATGATCTGTTGAAAGCTGTTTATTTTGTTCCCTAATTGTTGACCATTTTTAGTTTTTTACCATATTGAGTCTAGACATGTAGTCCCATTCTAATAGAACTGGATCTGAAATTGACAAGAATGAACTTTTATCGAAAAATCCTTAGTTCCTAATCTGCACCTGTGGGGCCACAGAGTTGGGACAGGTAAGAATTACGAAATCAATGAAGAATAAAAGAAATTACTCTCTTGTATATGGGTTTGAGGTACCCCTTGTACCTCCTATAATATATTTGGCTTTTCAAAAAAAAAGTGAAGAATAAAAGAATACCCCATGCTATTTGAGTGAACTTGGACTTTCTGATGAGTTCCAAAAACAAACTGATATCCTCGTCTCTCCTCTAAGTCTATTTATCTCCTAACTAATCTAACTACCAAACTGTAGTTAGTTACTTTTCAGTTCGAGTGTGATCCCGTGTCTTATCCTCCCGTATACCCATCTAATTGGGGGTCTCCTAATCACAGTCTTATGGTGCATTGTATTATAGACTCAGGTTTTTTTGAGTTACTGTCAAATATCAATATATATTTTCTATAACTACTATCTTGTTGAAATTCTGCATCACATTGCTTCTGGTTTTTATCATCAGTGGGGGTATGAACTCTGAATATCTATGATGGGATTTACATTTTCCCTGGATTTCTTTCTCTTCTGGAAATCATTGCCCATTGCCCCCTTAAAACTCCTTCTGGTGATTTAAAGTGACTGCTATATTTTCAGGCATATTATGGGCCGGGAGTCAATGTTCCAGCATACTTCAACTCAGCTGTTGCTTCCGGTCACACTCCTCCCCCATACATGTGGGGGCCACCACATGTATTGCCCCAAAGATTCCTCTACTTTCTTTGCCATTAATTTTGTGTTTATTTATGTCCTGGTGTACATCCTAGATAGGGGGGGTGAAGAATTTGACAACTTATTGTTTCTTCCAGCCTATGATGCCACCATATGGACCGCCTTATGCAGCATTCTATCCACATGGAGGGGTTTATACTCACCCTGCAGTTGCTATCGTAAGTCTACATTCTTTGGACCATGAATTAGTTTTTAATATACTTTGGTTCTATTGGTCCTAGGTATTTTTTATGTCATTTTTAGATGGGTGCATTTTGCTGTTATTAACCTCCATTCTTTAATCTCCTTAATTTAGCAAACTTTTGTGATTGAAAATATTCTCATGTACTTATGAATTATATTGGTAAAATATAGGGGCCAAATTCACATGGTCAAGGAATTCCATCTTCACCTGCTGTAAGTTTTAATATTTTATGAGATTACTTCCAAGTTCCTAACCTTTTGATTCCTTGAATGCTTTCAAATTATGATGAGTTTAACTCGGGGAAACGATGCAGGCTGGGACTCCTTCAAGCATGGAGACTCCAACCAAATTATCTGGAAATACTGATCTGGGTTTAGTAAAGAAATTGAAAGGATTTGATGGGCTTGCGATGTCACTAGGAAATTGTAATGCTGAGAATCCTCAGGGTGGAGCTGAAAACAGGCTGTCACAGAGGTTTGTGCATCCATTTTCTTTCTAAATGATGATTACCATAATTAACTCTACTGTCTCTTTCTTTGTTTCATGAGTTAGCTATCCCATTAGCTTCATGTGGATAACTGAATAATTTTATGATATCAACAGTGTGGATACTGAGGGTTCCAGTGATGGAAGTACTGCAGGGGTGAGAGCTTTCTTGCTATTAACATTTTTTCATTGATCATGTGCACTGATACTCTTTTATATTAAAATGATTGAAGTAGTAAATTATGTTTGTCATCTTTTTGCTTAGGCTAATCAGACAAGGAAAAGAAGCTATGAAGGAACGCCTACAACTGGTATGACTGTTATTCAGTATCACATTGTGATGAACAATGGGGGGGGGGGAGGGGTAGCTCACTTGGTTGAGCTAAGGGTAATGAAGGGTGAAGAGCCAGGGTTCAAATCTTGAAGAAGGAATTTATTTACTAACAATTAACATTTGCTTATAAAAAAAAACATTGTGATCAACATCGAATTGCCCTGGATCACATTATACTTCTGTTGTCATCACTGTACACATGGTTTCAACCAGTTCATTGAGCATGGTCTTAATAAATTGATACCACCTAATCATTTATGCACATTAAGGTGAAATTACCTATGTTTTTAACATTATAATTAGTTTGATAAATATGATATACCAAGATGGATTTTTTCCTGGTTTCACACTTAATAGAGTCAAGCTTTTGGTGTCCTATGCATGTAATTATCAGTCAAATGTCATACTTCAATACGAATATCATATTAAGTAAAAGTATCTTAAATAATTAAGTTTAGGAGTTAGGTTGTCATCGTATTATGTGCATTGATGGCTACAAACTACTGAGCAGATAGAGAAGGGAAAACTGAGATACAAGATAGTCCGGTTTCTAAGGAGACTACAGCTTCCAAAAAGACTCTGGCAATCACCCCCATCAGGGTTGCTAGAAATTTAGATGGACCTGTAGTTTCGCCAGGTATGACCACACCACCGGAACTGAGGAACCCTTCGACTGTTCATTCCAAGACATTTTCCACGGGTTCCCCACAAACATGTGGAGTTTTACCTGCAGAAGCTTGGATGAAGGTATAGTCAGATTATAGCCCTCGTAATTTCTCAGTTCATATCTAGTAACATTAGAGATGCTTGTGAAACACTTAATAATAATAGTGCAGCACCCTCATCTTTTGCTGATACTAAAGTAATTCCTGTGGGTATGCTGAATTCCTTAGAATGATCGTGAGCTAAAACGTGAGAGGAGGAAACAATCAAACCGCGAATCTGCTAGAAGGTCCAGGTTGAGGAAGCAGGTAGAAATTATTTAAATTGCTGTCACATACTTCTTCATTTGTTGCATTTTCTGCATGTATATATAGCCCTAAGAAAAATGTGTTCTCTTCAAAGAAAAGCTCATGAGTGATGCTCGTATTTCCTCTACTCAGGCTGAGACTGAAGAATTGGCACGAAAAGTTGAAGCCTTGACTGCTGAGAATTTGTCACTAAAATCAGACGTAAATGAATTGGCTGAAAGTTCTGAGAAGCTGAGGGTGGAAAATGCTACATTAAGGGTAATGTTCCCATAATTTTCCTTTATACCATTTCATAGGTATTTTATGATACTGAATACATAATTTATTTTTGATTCAGGAAAACCTGAAAAAGACTCAACTGGGACAAACTGAAGATATAATTTTGAACAACATTGACATCAAAAGGGCTACACCTGTGAGCACCGAAAACTTACTATCAAGAGTTAATAATTCCAGTTCTAATGATAGATCAGCAGAGGAAGAGAATGAATTTTGTGAGCAGAAACCAAATTCTAGTGCTAAGCTGCATCAACTGCTGGATAGAAATCCTAGAGCTGATGCTGTGGCAGCTGGTTGAAACCAGTATTTACACTAGTTGATTATGTAGTTTTGGCATATTTCAAGTCCAAAATTACTGCTAACAGTTTTCAGAGGGATGGATCAACTGAATTTTTTGGATCTAAATCCATCAAGACCAGAACTAATTCGTTGCTTTTTAGTTTTCTTAGGACTTGGAACTATGAAAAGTTTGTATATTGAAGAGAATTAGAAGATTTAGTTTAGACTTTTTAGACAGGGTTGGTTGTTGAACCGTATATAATTTTGGTTGTGAATTAATGATTGGTGTGAACCTTCTAATGGTATCCGAGTAAAGGCATTCTGACTTTTTTGTTAGGTTGATATGTATGCTTTTGCAAGCAATTCCTTATTTGGTGGCATATGTCACGTTTGGTTGTCTTTTATCATGTGTATATATGCTTGTCTATTGCATAATATTATTACGTGTATATTTTGTTTTACGTTAGTTCAACCGCAAACAAGATTTCACATATCTCATCTCAAGTTGTTAGGAAAAGCTAAAATTTGTCAAGTTGAGTATACATGGATTAAAGAAGTAAGATTTTGTCATGTTGAGTTTAACATGGATCTAAAAATCCAAATGCACAATGTGTGTTTCTATTATTCACGTCTTCAACTATTAAGAAGTGCCTTTGTGGAACGTTTTTTCTTGTTTGGTGGCCCCTTTATTGGAATGGTTTTGTTTATTTCCTTTTAACTTTTTCTCCGGTATTATAAGCGTTTGGAAAGGTGGGGAAATGGTGAGCAAAGCGTAAGACTCACTATAATGAAAGGTTGATTGTGCACCATAAAATTCCCTTTGGATGCAGAACATTTATTTTTCTCTTGCTTATTAGGCTCTCAATTTAAAAAACACAACACTTTAATTTACCTATTGGCTCACATAATCAGATTGTTGTTAAATAATTTGTGATTTATAATGGTGGTATACTTCAAATAATATGACAATTATCCTTCAAAAGTATTGGACTCTGGAGTATTTAAATTAATTTAAAAAGTACAAATTATCTCTTTCATAGTCAACTTGGAATTTTGTTCTCCTTTTAGGCTTTTACCAAAAAAAAACATGTCAACTTTCTTTGTTTTACTCTTTTTACATCTCAGATGAATAATATTTTATTTACACTTGAATTTCACTCACGCTTAGAGTGAGATATGAAAAGAATAGAGAGAAATAATGATATAATTGATGATGTCATTGAAAATGCAGGATGAGATGTGTAGAAAAAGTGAATAAAAATGAGATGGGAAAAAGTTGGTTTGAATGAATCATTACCCATCTCAAATGGACCATGAGTTTTTAGGTAAGGAGGCATAGGCTAAGGGTGTGTCTTTAAGCTTTGTCGTTGTTTTGGAAGGATGGTTTTTAGAGAAGGGGGAGGAGAGGACATTTTTTTAAAACAATTAAGGAGATTATATAAATTTATTATAATGAAGAAACTATTAAGATATTATATTTATATTAACTTACCATTTTACTGCTTTCAACTTCAAAAATTGTCAACCTAGAAGATATTATTTTATTATGAAAAATATGCAATTCCTTTCAATTTCATCCAAAAATCACCTCTCAAACGAGCTCTAAGGCTGTTTTTCTTTTTTCTTTTTTCTTTTTTGTGAAATATGCAAGCTCTATGGCTGTTGAGGATATGGATGGTTTAGTTACTGAAAGACAGAAATCACTTTTTTGTCCTCTAAATATGTAATGAGCAATCAATTTAGTCCCCTTCAAAGATTAAACTAATGTTGTAAAGTGAATAAATTGATCCTTCTTTTCATCCTTGAAGGATAAAAACTGATTTTTTTCTTATAACAAAAATGGAAGCAAAATCTTTTCTCTTCAAATGATGTCTCATTCTCTGTCCTACTAATAAAATTGTATCATGTCAATCAAAAACCACCAATGCGAGGTTATAAATGTTATATCCATATATTTTTAAATTTGATGTGACATGATTTCATTAGTTAAGATAGAAAATGAAAAATCATTTTAAGACATAATATCTTAATCCACAAAAGTGACCAATCCAATATCTAATGGTTTCATCTAATTGTATTGAAAGAAACTTGAGGTGCAGTTAGATCTAGAGATGTTTGTAATTGACCAAACATATATCAATATTTGAATCAATATTTTAGTCTTGGTCAAGAACCTTCCTTAAGTAATCTTCTTGACCATCAATTGCAGAAGGGCGCGATTAGTTGGATCACAATCAATTATAAAATTTCACAGCTTAATTTCAGGTTGAAATCACTTTTCTCATTAATATCCGAATGTAAATCACTTCTTTTTAACCTCACGACATCGCTTTTTGGATTTGTTTAATCACTGTTCTAGGAACGCGCGCTCACAACACAACACTAAATTAGCACAAAAAACATAATGATAAAAGATGAAGAAAAATAAGATAAAAATGAGAGCTCTTGAGGTTACAAGATTGATAAAAGTTATGAGAAACTAAACAAAAATGTTGATATTTCTTTTAATTAAAAACAAAAACTCACTATGTAGTTTGGACGATTCAGAATAATACATAGTAGGGTACTACGCTCACTAAGCTTTCCTCAACAGAACAGAAAAGAAGAATGGGCAAAAGATGACAATTACTTTACAAAATGCCAAATCTTGTTAAGCAATTCCCAAAGTTGACATCAGATTCCAAAGAAAAATTCATCGCATGTTACCCTCGCGCAAGACATCAATCATATTGTATACTCTCTTGGGATCCTTTTCTTCAATCTGCATACAACAAATAACTTAGACTCAGATTGTATAAGGTGAATGGTTTAGGTATAATTCATGATAACTACTCAGCATGGCAGAATGCCATGTAGTAATAGTTATCAGAAACTTAAAGTAGTGTTATGGTATACTGTTTTTTTGGGCTAATGACATCCGGTTCAGGGTGCTGAACAACACCCAACTAGTTATGTTTTTTTAAAATGATGAACGAACCTATTGATATTTAAGAATGGATAATCTGATGACAAGACGGGTAAATTAAATGGAAGAATAAGCACCTTCTTAGCAAGAAAAAGTACAGCATCAACAGTGCCCTCAGCATATATTGATCTACCACAAACATTATGTTGAAATTCAAATGAAACTCTGCAACAATTTTTTTAAAAGAAACAGAGTATGAGATAAATAGTTAGTGACAGTGATAGGAAGAAATGTGTCAAGACATATAAAAGAACATGAGAATAAAATAAAAATGTTAACTATTACGTTTGATCTGGTGATGTCAAATGATACATATGAAAGGCATGACCCGCCAAATGCTCCTCCGGAACTCCCACCATGTCAAGTTGTTGCTCGGGATCCCTAATCAATTGTATCTGAAAAATTCATCAGAAAGAAGGAAGGTTAAAAAAATATATCCAATAAGAATCCGGAGTCCTTCTAATACAAAGACTACAGCAGTGCTATCTGTATAAAGAAAAGAATGGAAACACAGTGGTAATTTTTTTTCAGTGCAGATTGTGAGCCAGCCAATGTGAAGTTAAGCACGTTACTTTAACCTTAATTTTATATCATCATCTTAGCAAAATTAAGTGAGAGGCACTGAATAGGACAACCTACAGAAAAAATGTACTGATAACTAGCATGTTGATGAAACCAGAAAGAGCTCCATGTGAACTACAACTGATACTAAGACATTAATTTATCTAATAAATAAAGATCCCATACAGGTTCAGCAAGAGAGAAGTTCAAGAACAGTCGAGATAAAACTGTGTTGTACCATAATGAACCATTCAGTGTGATCTAACGCACCTCATCCATATCAAAAGATACTCCCAGTTTTTGGAAACAAGAAATAACAGCTTTCGCAGTACCAGATGCATCAACTTTGCTTGCTTGATGAGACTCCAAAACCTACAATTTTGGAAGAATGCATCAGATTTTAATATTACATAAAACAGAAGCTTATTTAAAAGAAGAGAAACACTAGAGCTTTTTTTGTTTCTTTTTAATCAACTCTTAAGCTAATAGTTCATGAAACCTAGTGTGTTTTTACTTTTTTGAAGCATTCATATTAGCAAGATTTGCTCTCCAAGATCAAAACACAATCCCTAAGGAATATCTCAATCACATAACTAGTAGCAAAATAGGGTATGGTCAATGGTGTACTATTTTGTGTTCAGAGAAAAATATTTTGCCATACTTTTTGGCTTGGCAATAGATCTGGTAGTAATTTCAGCATAACTGCAACTTCTCTTTCCAATTCAAGAAGCGAGACAGTACTCTCCAGAACAAGCATTTCTAGTACTTTTGTTGTAAGCAATTTGAGCAACTGATTTACTTGCATTACAAGCAGCTCATAGTAAGCTAATCTAAGCATTTTATGAAGTTAAGCTCAATACAGCTACAGCCTATAGGTAGGAACACCCAAACACTTTCATAGGTGCTTTCGCTATAAGATAAATTTAAATAAGCTTCTTCCGTATGCAGCCTTACTGCCTTAGTCAGTTTTAGTTTCAGTGGGAGTAGAATCGAAATTGACGCAAGGGGGAAAAGGATGACATAGTCCCCCCCCCCCCTCCCCCCACATACACACACTTCACATCAGATTATGCGGAGACAATTCAAGGGTGTCTGTTAGGATTTCTAAGTTCCTAACAAAACCCTCCCAAAGCCCCCAAAATGCCAATGCAGTATGAGTTACCTGTAAGGAATACCCAGAAAAGGCTCCAGGAAATTGCTCTGCCATAATTTCCATAGCTGCAAGGAAAGCAACAACCTACAGGAAACAAGTATAGAACATAAGGATGATAAAGTAAGGAGTATATAAAAGACGTGAAAAAATAAAAATTGAGCAAGGTTCCCCAAAATTATGAGATACCTGCTTTCCCATTTGTGGGGATATCACAGCATAAAGCTTTGAGTCTTCAACAGTCTTATACAACAAGTCCCGATCTCCACCAGTGGTCCCCATCACAAAGGGCACCCCAACCTTAGAGTATAAGGCTGCATTGCCTGCACATGAGAATGAATTCATAATTAGCAGCAAGACCACCGCATTGGCAAGTATAATAATGTTTCTATCATGAGAGTCAGGACTCAGGAGACATGTCAGGAATTTCAGAATCATAACATAAACTGGTCTATGAGAAGAACAAGTAAAGACCACATATTCTATGCTATGAAATATAATATCCTCCATTCCTATGTTTAAAATTTAAAGAGTTTTGTGCCAAAGAAATGCAGTTTCATTTTAAGATAAATCACAATGAAGGCATGGATAACATATGACTTAGTAAAATGTGTTTTTTTTCCTTTACTACGCTTAATGTGACATATTCATAATTTACATTAAAAACAAGATGAACAGAGAGAGAATGAGGGAGGGAAGATTAAGTTCTTGCGTCCACCCAATGATGAGAAAATGGGCTTCAAAGTATATACCATTAACTGCAGTTGGTACTGTGTAGTCCACGACAATCAAATTCGGATATTTATCAAGGATAGATACAAGAACACTCTCTCTATCAGAAGGACCTTCCACAAGAAAATCCTTTCCGCTGACCTCGAAAGTCTGTCCAGACTCCTCTTCACAACCAAATGACACAGGAACAACATGCAGTCCAGCAGCTTCTGCCGCATTAATGACAGCCTTTCCCATTTTTCCAGTACATGCATTAACCTGAATAGCATAAACTTACATGAATGTGTCTAACATCTAAATAGATGTGCATGTAACTAGGAATAATCAAACAACAAATTATGGCTCGGTTGGGAAACAGAGTTCTGCATAGAAGACTTTATTCGACGTGTAGGAGTCATTAAGAAAGCACCCCCAAGTGAGGATTAGGTCCACAGCCATAGGTGTGGGAACACCTCGTGGTCTTACCCAAAAATAAAAGATATCCACGTTCAAATGAAAAAGCTTTTAACTCAGTGAAAATGACAAACCTGAGGCAAGAAGAAAAGATAATTAATTGGAGTAAGACTTGACGGAAGATTGACGCTTGCAGAAGTGATTAGCATTATGTGTTAAAATACATAGAATTTAGTATGTTATATATGATATAAGTAAACAAACAGAATATTTATATGGGGAATCTGGTTTAGAATCAAATAAGATTAAAATGGCGACCCCAAATTTTTAAGATCAACCTCTTTTTTTTAATGAAAGTCATAAAATCCTACACCATGAGGTACATAGTTGACCCATAACAGTTTAGAAGCAATTGATATCATCAACCATGGCTTATAAGCAGTGTTCTATCTTCTAACTAAAAATTGAAACATTAAATCGATTCATTGACCTAGAAACGGCCTATGAGTGAAGAGATTGAAATAATATGATAGGTAAATTCAGATAATAGACTTAGTTAGTTAACTAGTTAATTAGTTAGTGAATTAATGAATAAAGCATGTTGAGGTGTCTAGTCATTTGAGAAAGTAAAGGACTTTAGGCATTGGGAGGCTTGATAGACCCTGGAAGTTCTGCTACTTTATCTGCAATGAAGGGAGTATTTCCCTATTTTAAGCAACAAAGATTACTAGTTCCTATCATACTAACATGATACCATTAACCTTTGTAAACTATATTACATCTTAGGACCTGTAAGCATCAAGTCCAACTTAAGATGACATTAATATGAACCTCACTTGAGGTAAAAAAAAAAAAAAAAAAACAAGGTTCTCCCTAAAAAAATTGGACTTAAACGTAGAGTTCATAAAGCACTACAGTATGAAATAGCAGCACTTGAGAAAGTTGGGTAACACAGAAAAAAGAAAAAAAACTTGGGCATTGAAACATGGACCCAAAAGCTAGAAAAAATCTGGGTAATTACCATTATTGGAAGGCCAACATTCTGGGACGAAGGTGCAGATTTTTCAAGAAAAGTCTGAACCGGTGTGGCGGCCATTGACACTATGGGGAACAAACGCGACCTTCTCTTCTGCGGAACAGGGACACTGCTCCTTGTACTGGCTCCACTGGAGAAGAAGGCGAGCTGATTGGGGTGTCTATGGAGCACATTGGTCGCGGTTTTCATCAGGGACATTGCCATCGAAGCTGAGAGTGAGAGACGGAGCTCAATTTGGGGGTTTAGGGTTTTAGGATTTTGCAGCGCTTTGCGAACCGTTTAAGGGTTGGTTTTCAGTCACCGTGTTTCAGGGTTTTAGGCTTTCTTTTCAATTCGCCATTGTTGAGGGAAACGAACCACGATCCTCTAGAGTTCTATAACAAACTGTACCGTGTGCAGTTGTATATCCACCGTTTATTTTATTTTACGATGGAAAAAATTGATAAACAATAAAAATAAATGGCATGATTTGAAACAGCACCAGTGAAGTACCAATTCAACTGGAGAGGATCCAACTCCGTAATAGTACAATGTTTTTTTTATACGTTAAAAAAGTAATAGATATTGCTATTGTTTTAGAGATTTATTTTTGGTTACAACTAGAAAGAAAAAAGCAAAAAGAAGCGGTGCACCATCCTTCGAAGCCTAGCGAGCCAACATTTGAGTTGCCTTGTTTTTATCTCGATTAATTGAAACACTGCAGTCCCATCCGAGCATTGCTCCTGATCCTGCAAACAATGTCTCTTGCCCATAATTTATCGACAACAACATCATTCTACAGGATTTCCACGACATTAATACAATTTGTAAAACATACTATATTTCGATACACTAGGTCCCAACCATGTTGCAAACCAAGTTCAACAGCTAGCAGCTCTGCCATAAACGCCGACCCGACACGGTAGCTTGCGGAGACTCCGGAAACCCAACGATCCAATGCATCCTTCACGACTGCACCGCACCCCATCCTCAAAACTCCCTGATTCCAACTACTGTCCACAGTGATGTGGACCGTGCTCGACGGCTACTGCTGAAGCGCGACCGACTATGAAGAAGACCGAGGGGTGTTCTGTGACCAGCATTGCCAGCTGGGCAGTGTCCATAAAAAACCGCTGCAGGACATAATTGATAGGCAGCAATTGTCGCTCGAAATACTATCGTTCCTCCAACGCCACGCCTACAAGAGAACAGCCATGGTAAGAACGTGCTCCTTATGAATAATGATTTTTAACTATTTAAGAAATATATTAGTTTTTAGAGATTTTGATAAAATACACGCTTACTTGTGTTTCGTTACATTAATGAATAAAATTAAAAGATAAAGTTACTCACTATTTGAAGGTTATGTTTTATCTATTAAGTTTCTTATTTGATGGAGGTATTAGAGTTTAAGTTAAAGACACATTAAGTTGATCACCTCTCAGCCCTATAAATAGATACAAAGTTTATTGTCATTAGAGAAACTCTCATCCTTATAGGTGAATGAAAGAGGATAACGAGAGAGAAACCAAAGACTATGTTTGACATGATATTTCAGCTATCTTAAAACTTATTTGACTGGCTTAACGCTTATTTGACTAGTTTAAAAGCTCTTTAAAAGTGTTTGGTAAAGAATCTTATTTCAATAGTTTAAAGCTTTTTTAATAATCTTCCAGCTAGTTTATTAGCTACGCATGCCAAACATAACCTTAATAAATTCCACTATTCAATTCCACTCAAAGGTTCTGAAGACAAATCATGACTGGTAATCCGGGTATGGAATTCCTGACTTTTAAGATCCTGATATCACTTATCTAGTATAATAGATTTTCATTATAATCTAGTCAAAGTAATTTTTTCAAATAATCTGATTTTAGCTTTTTTTTTAAATAATGATTTTTAAAAAGTTGAAAGGAACATATAATTTTTTTTAAAAAGGATTATTTAATTGATTTTTTTTTTCTAAAAATAAGTTAAAACAAAAGCACTCAAATAAAGGTGTATTTTGTAATTAAAACAATAAAAATGTTATCAACACTCATTTAACAAAAGCACTCAAATAAATTCCCATGTTTTATTAAAAAAAGAAAACACTCATTTAACACTCTATTTACACTATCTTATATTTTTTTGTTGAATTACATTATCTTATTTACTTATTGAAATTTGTGGTTGATTTATTGAAATTCGTGGTCTACTAACAATTTAGTGAGACTCGTCTCTATTTTAACTAATAAATTCAGTTCTAGCATACGTAGTGCCGAAGACTTGGAACTCCTTCTCTCACAAACATCAACTTTCTTTCATTTTAAATTTTAAAATATTAGAAAAAATATAAAAACTAACGATACATAGATTATCAATATTTGAATGAAAGAAGTAGGTCCTATGAGAGAGTACAATAGATTTTTCAGTTAAAACAAGTATAAAAGTGAGTGTTGCTAACCCTGCTATTTAAAAAATAGGTATGCATAGCAAAGTTTTAAAATCATATTGGTTTTTGAATAAGTTGAGACATCCTGAAATTCTAGTACGAGCAAATTTTGAACCATGAACATGAGGAATTGAATTCCAACATGTACCACTTAGGCACTCCCATGCTAGTAAGTTGAGACATCGATTATAGGTTGTGAGGAGTTAAATACTCACTATATTCCTTATTATCTGTCACATACTCACTCTAATACCTAAACACATGCATTAAAAAACAGTGTTAATGCAGTCATTTTTGGTAAAGTTACTATTAAACTTTAATTTGACTTTTCCACTTTGCGGTCATAATTAATTAATGAATATGCACGGTCAGCACAAAGAAGTAGTTTTGCACCGGTATTCAATCACATTATATCACATAGGATTAAGCAGTAACATTTAATTGAAATAAAAATAAATTTATATTATGGTAAAAATCAGTTAGATGCACATGTACAAAAATTGACATAGACAGTACATCAATTATTTTCTCTTAGAATTATATTAAACTAAGAATATAAGTAATAAAACATAATCAATAATCAATGTTGTCTTAAAATTATAAAAATAACAGATAAACAAAAATAAAAAAATCCTTAAAGTAGTGAGATATACAAAGAAATAGAAGGAGTGATATTTTATAACACTCATATAATATATTAAAATTATTATTTTAAATCATTCAAATATTATTTTAATATTTTTAAAGCATTATTAAATTTTACTAATTTTATAATCTCTATAAACATAAAGTTTTTATAATATAAATTAGGATTTGTCAAAATACACTCACTCTTAAAATTTGTCAAAATAACATTCAATTTTACTATTATCTAATCTAAATTTAAAATCAACACTCCACCTAGTTTAAATTTTATAATAACATTTAACTCAATTATTCTCTAAAATCTACACTTCACATCACACTGTTTAACACTATTCAAAAGATGCTAAATATTTACTCAACTCTAAATTAGTTAACTTAAATATGAATAAAAAATGAACAGCATAAATCAATTTTAAGATAAGATATTCATTGTACCTTGAGGGTTTTCCAATCTCCGAGACAAGTGCCCAAAAAAGAAACACATGAAGAAATGGCATGGCAGAGGGCAGCATGATAAGTCCAAACATGAATCGGCTACACGATTCCTTTCGTGAGTAAGTTAACAATGGCCGCACATGCATTGCTGACTTTGTAAATACTGAATAGATTTTCATGCTTCTTCAACATCTAACTTGTTTTGTCTTTTTTGGTTTTCTCAAGATATCTATGTTGGCTACGACAATGAGGCTTCCATACGAATTGGTCTGTGATAAAGAATTAAATGTTTAAGAAATTCACTTATTTATCAATTTTATTACATTTTGTTGGTGTCGATCATGTTTTGTTTACAAAATAATTGATGTGCCTAACTTTTATTTTATAATTAAAGGAAAACGCGTGTACAATTAAACTAATTATCGCTGACATTCAATAAAATATGGCTATTTGTTAAATTTAGAATTAATTTATGATCACGATATTGTCCATTCATACATCCAGTGAACAATGTCTTGGACATGTCATCAAGAAACAACATGCAAGACACGAATAAAATGTCAGGTTTTATTCGGGATGGAGGTTAACGTAGTGTGTCGTCTCATGTAGGTGTGTTTGGTTTCACGTTTGAAGATATCAAACGTGAATTAAAGAATCCAAAAATAACTATTTTTTATTACTGGAAACGTGGACCAGGCCCAAACGTGAATCCATACAGCATTTTCCAAATATGCGCATAATTATGTAATAGATAAAATAGTTTTTTCAACACTTATTCACCTACCATTTTTATGTGCCCAAACATTTGTTTTATAATAATTTTAAACCGCCACAAATTAAAAACTTAATAAAATGCGTTTTGTGGCGATTTTACCACGATGCCACGATATATTTTTACCAGTTTTATGATTCACATATTTTTTTTATTCTTTTTAGTGCATAATTCAATATTTAGGGCGTAAGTGAATTAAAATTAATTTTTTCTTCTGAAAAAAATCCAATTTTTAAATAAAAATGGATGTTGAATTACAATATCCTATTGGTTTAAATACAATTATAGTCCCTGCAAAATACGTTATTTTTGTATTTTTGTCTCTAGGAATTTTTTTTCTTGTTTTTAGTCCTTCAAAAATTACATATTTTGTTTTTAGTCATTGCTAGTTATTTTTCCATCCAATCTAGATCTGAAAACGCTTTCACACACGCTTAGATCTGCTCTACAAGCAGTAAAATTACTAAAAATTGTTCTTTTCCTCTCAAAATGTTATGTGTTCGATTCACACAGCCGATATGAGAACTGTGTTGGTGGCAATCCACAAGTACTCTATAAACTATATATGGTCTTGAAGTAGAAGAATTGACGACAGAAAAGATCAAACTCTCAACCATTAAGAGTGTGCTTAGTTTCACGTTTGGAGAGGCCAAACGTGAATCCAGTAATTTAAAATTAACTATTTCTTGCTCTTGGAAACGTGGATCTAGCCAAAACATGAATTCTGCATGAGTTTTCCAAACATGTACTAAATCATAGAATCTCTAATACTACATCATAAAACAATTAACCTAAAAGTTTAACTTTAAGTCCATTAAAAAAAAAAAACTTAAAAGGGTAAGGAAAGGAGTTTTTATATTATTATTTTGAATAGTTTAAATTATAAAACCGACCACGTAATATTTAATTTGGGTAGAAAAAGTGGTGGAGTTAGGAGGAGAGAGAGGTAGGTGGAAGAAAACTGAAAAAGAGAAGGTTGATTCATTCATTGAAGGAACTGGTCTCCTAATCTCTCAATCTCTTTCCCCACAGTTTTCATGAGAATGGACGAACATGCCAATTGCTTCTTCTGATCATCGTACATCAATCAGAGGATGTCACAAGCTGATGTCTCTTACTGGTCATTCTCCCTCCCTCACTCCCTTCTTTCTCATTTCCTTCCACCAATTCCTTAATTATTTTTCTCATACACTAATGCTTCTATGCTTTGCTGGTTTTGATCATTTGCAAATTCTTCTCTTTTTTTTCTGGGTTTTGATTCTTGCTGCATGTTTTGTTGCTTCTTGTTGCCGGATTAGGTAATCTTGTATGCTTTTGCTGTTTGTATTTGTCTGCACACATTATTTGTCATTAAAGTTTCAAAATTTTCCATTGGATCAGTTTATTTCCTGGGTTAGATTTTCTGATCCCGTTGTCAACTGAGATGGATGTTTATCTGAATATTGTTTTGACTTGGTCCTTGATGCAAATCATTGCTATAACACCAAATTGAATTAGCCCATTAAAGCATAAACCCATAAAAAGAGAGAGATAATGCTAATTAATTAGAACCCTTTGCAAACTGATTAAGCATAGAGAAAGAGTGATAAACCTGCACAGGTCTAATGAGGCTAAGTGCATTTTTAGATGTGTGTTGGGCACACACTCGAAAGCACATTAGCGGAGAAGCTCCGTGTTGTAGCTTATGGATTAACATGGTTTTGAGGTCTAACTTCTAAGTTTAACATGAATTCCAAATGTGAAACCGAACATACACTAACACTGATTTATGAGGACACAGAACTTAGTAGCCACAATGCTGTGGCCTGTGATTCGAGATTGAGAACTCAAAATACAAGTGATAGAGGGCGAAATCGTGGAATCTGAGTGACAAGAGTAAGTACCTTAGGCTTGAAATTGCAGACAAAGAAGAATGACGAGATAAGAATGAAGAGAATGAATTCGTGAGTTGCAGAAAATGAAATAGCATAGAATGAAGACAACAATGAAGGAGAAAGCAATGTGGATCGGTTCGGATTTTTTAATAAAAGGATTGGACTTTTTAGAAGTAATTTGGTTCAGTAGAGTTTATATTTTTGCACAGTCCTACTTATTAGCACTATTTGGTTCTGTTTCACATTTGCTATTAATTAAATAATGGAAATTTGGTTATGCAAGTTTATGATAAAATGTAATGAAAGAAAACTCTGTCGACGATCTATTCTGTATACTCAGCTTGCTGAATTTTTCTGCTTGATCTTTCATGATTACTTCCATAAAATGCGTGACATTTTTAGATGTTTTATTCTGTCATTTGTAATACTGCAGTTGTGGCTCTTGTGGTTATCCTCTGAACTTGACATCCTCAAATCGAATCACATCTAACATTGCATCTGAATATCAGAAGTCTGTCAAAAAGGGATCTATCTCTTTTGCTTCAGTTGATCTCAGCCGATTTACACAGGTCGATGAAATAAGTTGTTTTCCTGTCTCATGGTTTAATCCTTCAAAGACTAAACTGCTTTGCCGCAAATGTGGGGTTCATATTGGTTATGGTTACGGTAGAGAATCACCTGCTCTTTGTGGACTTGAGCCTTCCGCTTCATCTCAAGGAAAATTCACCATAAAGATTCGATCTCTCCAGCCTTCAGAAGATTCTTAAAAGGTTGACATGGGAGATCTTTCTAGCAATTATACTACCTCCATCATGCACCTCCCGGATGATTGCCTTACAATTATTTTCCGTGCTTTAGATAGTCGGACTGATCGTGAATCGTTTGGCCTGACTTGCCGCCGATGGCTTCACATTCAAGATTTTAACCGTCGGTCACTACAATTTGAGTGTTCATTCACTGTATTAACTCCTACCTCTTTATTAGGGAAGAGTCTTGACATTCATACATTCCATCTCCATAGGTTGCTGAGGCGCTTTCAACATTTAGAATCTTTATCCCTATGTGGTTGCAGGGAGTTGAGCGATTCAGGATTGACACGTTTGCTAACCTATGGTTCAAATTTGCAAAAACTTAATCTAGATTGTTGTTTCAAAGTCACTGACTATGGGCTCTCCCTGGTTGCTTCTGGTTGTCCCTCATTGGTGATAATTAGTCTCTATCGGTGTCTTGGTGTTACTGATAAGGGGTTAGAGACTTTAGCAAGTGCTTGCTTATCTTTGAAATGTGTGAACATCTCATATTGCACACAAATATCAGACAAAGGGTTAAAAGCTCTTACACAGCATTGTCACCAGCTTCAGGCAGTCAACATATCGCACTGTGATAGTATAAGCGGCATTGGCTTCGGTGGCTGTTCAAAAACTCTAGCATGTGTAGAGGCTGAGTCTTGCAAGCTTACGCCAGAAGGGGTCATGGGCATCATTAGTGGTGGCGGAATGGAATATCTAGATGTTTCTTGTTTAAGTTGGTCTATTTTGGGGGATCCCTTGTCCGCAATAGGGTTTTCCTCGCGCCTCAAAATCCTTAACTTCCGGCTGTGCAGAACTGTTTCTGATACTTCTGTTGTTGCAATTGCCAAAGGATGTCCACTGCTTGAAGAATGGAACTTAGCATTATGCAATGAGGTTAGGATATCCGGATGGCAGGCTGTCGGGTTATACTGCCGGAATTTGAAGAGACTGCATGTTAATCGCTGTCGCAATCTCTCTGATGGTGGCTTGCAGGGTTTACAGGATGGGTGCAAAAGTCTCTCCATTTTGTACTTGAGTGGCTGTTCTCGCTTGACATCTATTGCACTGGAGTTATTCAAGTCTCACAGACCTGATGTATGCATAAAGGATGAAGAGGTACTGTGCATAATGCCTAACTGGGAATTCAGATGATACAAGATACATATTTGTAAACTATCTACACATTCCAACTGAGCTTTAATCAGTTGTCTGAAAAGATCTCAATTTGTATAACATTTTAGAACGGATGGTTGCGTCAACTTATACATTATTTGGATGCTAAGTATGAACTTAAGTCGTAAGTATTCATTAAGGGCCCCAATCTAATTTTTTACAGTGTTCGAATACGAGTTAGTTAAGAAGAATATGTTCATTTTTTGTAACGCGTGTTAACACTGGCGCCGACGAGTATCTAAACATAATCCACCCGGGCAGTGGCATAATAGCACCTTGTTATGAGACAATTTACATTCCCTTTAAATTGTTCATTTAGGAGAAAAATTATTATGAAGGAAGAAAAAATTAAGAATGCACTTTTCAAAGATGATCAACCTTGCCAAATAATGCACTTCGGTTACAGCTAAATTCTAAATATATAAAAAAATTGCTTATCTGCATCTATCTTGATTCATTTAATATTTAAAACAAACTGAGCACACTATACGTGGGTAAAGTAACAATTTAAAAGAGTGATAACATGAAAGAGGAGAACTCAAACCTTTAAATCAAGTATTTGTGTTGATTATTAGTCATTAGGTTGTGCCATAATAGAGCACCAAATGATTCACTGTAACGTTGTTGGAACAGTAGAGGTCAACCTCACTATTTTATAGGAGAAAGATTTGTATACTCTTGTGTTGGCTTTTCTCTGGGTTAATTTTCTTTTTCTATTAATCGTCTTTTAACTCAACTTTCTATGGCACCTAAGTTTTTTGCTATAAAATTAGTATGTGCTATCCTTTACAGCATGTGGTTGGGAACATGTATCTCTATCCTATGTGCTACCTCCTCTATTGTTCCTTTTTCTCATTTTCACACCCTCGCCTCTTTCCAGTTTTATACGTTTATGTGCCTTCTCTCAACTTCTTTATTCGCTTCGAACCTTACTCAATGAGTTGGGGAGTGAGCATATCATAACATCTCAGGTGAAAGAGTTAATCCAACAAGTTGAAGTAGACCCATTTGCTTGCTTGCATATTCATGTTTCAGTGAAGGAGGAAAAAATTTACAAGGTTCATTCTTCCAAATAAGATTCCATAAGAATGATCTATGCTCAAACAGCTAGTTCATAGATAGATGTTTCACATCATGCTGTTGTTGCCCATAACAGTGGTTCAATCAATTCAGAAAGCTATCCAGTCAAGATGAATGATCAAGAGTTTTCAAAGTCTCGTGGACGGCTGAAAAATCAAGGTCCCCCAACCCCAAGCTTCTGGCTTTCTTGTAAGCCTACAAAAAGAGTTGAAACTTTAGCACCATATGAAAACTCTATAACAGAGTCATTAAACACAAAAATATCAGGTAGAAGGAAAAAAAGGCTATTTACCTATCTTTATAAAACAATATGTGTTGTGGAAGACAGTTTCCGAGACCTTGGTTTGCTAAGTTCTTAAAAATGCTTTAGGTTTCAGTGCTCAAAATTGTGAGTTCCTCAGTTTTTAGCTGCTGCTTAGTGGCTAATAAATACTAGTTATATGAGTTATCACTAGTGCTTACATAAGTCATATAGTCTCTACTCTCTACTCTCTAGCAGATACTTGAAACTCAAAAGGCATGTTATGATTTGTTTATTAAAATGGGAATATTAGGATCCACGCCAACTAATAATCATTAACACAACTTGAAATAGATCTGAGAGAGTAGTGATTTGATCCTTAGACTAAATGAGGTTGGTTCTTCCTTGGCAAACTGACTAATCCTTAATATCACCCGGGCATGCAATGCTACTTACATACTTACACAACCTCACTTCACAAACTGCAGAACAGATGTAGCCGAATCTTAGTTTGGCAGGGCAAAAAAAGAAGTTTTGAAGTAGGGTTACTTAGTCTGATGCAGTCATGTTAGTAGGTTGTGCACAGCTTATGGTTATTTGTTGGGATAGTGATCATGTAAACTAAAGAAGCATTTTCAGATTGACTCATATTTTATCACAGAAAGAAAATACGATAAGAATAGTATTACCTCATTTGCTGCTGCAGCTACAGGCATTGGTACAGCATTTTCATCTCCAAGGGCAAGAGCCAATCTCATGTCCTTCTGCTGATGTTTCAGCGGAAATGCTGGGGAGTATTTGTTTTGGAGCATTGTGGGTCCTTTCAATTTAAACATGGCGTTACTTATGGCAGCAAGATCCTACACAAAAGTACCTCAAATATGATTAGAATGATGATAAAAGGTACAATAAAGAATCTTCCTTATCACAATCACTTACAAGTACATCAAGAAGAGTTCCAGGGTTCAAACCACTTCTTTCAGC
Organism: Acmispon strigosus; assembly: GCA_030819835.1. Lineage (NCBI taxonomy): Eukaryota > Viridiplantae > Streptophyta > Magnoliopsida > Fabales > Fabaceae > Acmispon > Acmispon strigosus. The sequence continues at coordinate 54,797,060 of JAUAMA010000004.1, read as the reverse complement.
TAGGGTGAGTCCCTCAGAGAAAGCATTCATCATACTGTAACAGAGATAAATGAGTAATTTATAGAACAAGACAGAAAATAAGGAAGTCCAGTATGTCTGGCTTGAAACTGAATAAGGAATTCAAATAGTGCAATGTGGATGAATTTTTCTTGTTTGATGATTTGATAAAATACTCCAAACTGAAGTTGTGGGCAATCCCTTTCCCCATTCCCACATGAAAAAGAATAGAATAAAAAGAGGGGGGAGGAAAAGATACCTGCCCATTATCATGTTAACAACGAGTTTCATTTTTGCACCATTTCCAACCTCACCCAGAAAGAAAGACTTCTTCCCCAGTACATCAAATGCCGGAAGTGCTTCCTCATATAAGGCCTACATATCAAAAGAATCTACTGCTGAAAAGTAGTCCATGACAAGGACTCTGCATGAGAGCACTACTTCAACAGACTATCTTAACAGAACCCAACTTCAATAGACAACTTAGTGTGTATTTGAATACCAGTTGAGTGCGATGTGAACAGACTTTCAACTCAATTTATAGAAAGAATTCCATTCATTTCCTGTTTTGAAGTGCATATGAACGTCTATTTGGATCGATATCCAAACACACCCTTATAACCATGATAGTTGGTGGAAGTATGAAAATATTGTATTGTATAGGCTAAACAAATCATGTAATTATAGTAATTAGGATAACTGTGATCTTTTTTATTTATTATTTTTATCTTTATGATGAAGCTCTGCAGTAGTGCTGTGTGATTTAGACTCGTGAATTTCATCATTTACTTCTTGTTTTCCCCTTAACACGCTATGTAGAGTCTAATGAGAGACAACTTTTGGTCGTGGGAACCAATGGACTTATTGACCCCTTATTAAAAATTGTATAGGAAAATTGTGTTCAGCACCTTTGTAGGATCTCTACGGTTAAGTTGGCCCAGATCATCTAGATTGTCTAAAGGCTCATCTAGTAGCCAAAGCCCAAAGGGTATATAGAGGTAAGAGGCTTGGATTATAAAGATACCTCATCTGTGGCAAAAATGGCTTCCGTTCACCTGTTTTTGTCTAAGGCTGCTATTAATGATTAGCCCCTACATCAACTAGATATCAATAATGTTTTTCTCTATGGTGATCTCACTAAAGAGATTTATGTGGAGCAATCTCCTGAGTTTGTTTCTCCGGGAGAGTCTTTTGGACTTGTTTGTCATCTTCACAAATTTATTTTTCGGCATTAAACAATCTTATAGGGCAGTTTGACACATTAGGCCAGATGATTCAATAGTTCGAAACGACAGGAATGAGGCTCATGGGTGCGCATCTTCTATCATCAAAGTATGATCTATGCTCCTTCCGCTTCATATTGTGCTGTATCTGTAATTCTGTATCAATACTGCAGACTTATTTCTCCCAATTATAGCAGTCAAAATCGTGATTATAATTGCTCAATCGCACAATTATGCGATTAATGGTGCCCTGGGCATCGCATCTGTAATCACTTTCTGGCTTTGTCACAAGTTTAGTCACATAATCGCACCATAACCGCAGCAGAAGATGAATGATGTTTTTGTCATGGCTAATTAAAAATTAGCTAGAAAGAAGCAAGTTAGGAAACCAAAACAGTGTACTTATGATTATAATATGGCAAATTGGTTAGATTAGAAACTTTATTTTGATGTTTAAGTTTTATGATTTGTAAGTTTTATGGTGTTTGGATTTAAGTACTATGTGGCTCATACCTATGAATTATGAGTTATGTTTAATGACTTATGAGTCATGGGCACAACTTTATTTGTGTTCATAGTTTATTAGTTATTTAAAGTGTTTTTGATTTATTTATGCTATTTTATACGCATATTTATGAATTTATATGCACACACAAACATATATATAGGAAATTCGCTAAATCTTACGATTCTGATTAAAAAAACCCTTCTCGATTAAAGTCATAATTCCGATTTTGACTACTATGCTCCCAATAGTATTGCTCAAATATCATCAATGGACTCACTCCGGTGTATTTTGCTTTGGGAACTTTATGTCATACTTTAGAAGGTCATGACAAAAATACATCTATTGAAAGGTTTGAGGATATTGATGAGCTGCTAATGTATCTTATGTACAGCCCATACTCCGAAAATTTCCAGCCATGCAAACATGTCTCAAATGGAGAGGAAAGATATCTAAATAATTCAACTCACTCAAATAGTTAAAAGTGCACCAGAACAGCGTGCAAGCAAGATGGTTAAACTTTCATCCAGATTTGTTGAGTAACATTTAAAAATACCTTGTCCCCAGCAGCAAGTATTACTAATTGGCCATCTTCTGCAGGCTTCTTGCTACCTGAAACAGGAGCTTCAAGGAAGCTACCACCCTTTGCTTTGATTGCCTGCAGAAATCAGGTCTGTCATTGGCAACTTATCTTAAGGAGTTCTTTCTATTTCCATTTAATTAGATAAAATGCAAACTACCAGCTTATGCATATAGCATGGACAAGCCAAGACAGGATACTGCATGAACCTTGGATTCATGCATACAGCACATAGCTAAAGAGAAGTAGCAGATGGACAATTTTTTGGTTAAATAAGCATATATTCAGACAGATTAGGAAAGCTTAACATATTACATAGTATTCCCATTCCCATTTACAAGAGTCTGCGAATAACATATTATATTCCCATTCCCATTTACAAGATTAGGAAAGCTTAACTTCACACTCAAGTGTTCCTCATCCTTACAGAATCCACAGAACTATAGACACCTCGGCTAACTAAAACTTCCTTAAAAACAGAAAATTTAATGGCCTATTCCAACCAATAACAATAATCACATACTTATAATTAGATAACAATTTGTGACGCTTAACTGTTAGGTGTAAGACTTACTGTTAAGTTCAATTGGCAGTTAGTTACACTCTTAGTTATAAGTTTCGTATTTTATTAAGCTAATTTGGGTAGATTTAGTTAAGTTGGTCATCTATATAATGAGAAAGTGCCAATCTGGCCACTTGTACATGACATTGTATGTAAGCATCGAATAGCTACTGATCAATAACACAGCTCATTATTTTCCATTCTTCTATCTTTCAATATTAATATACCAAAACAAAAGAAGTCCCCAACAAGTAAATTACAAAGTAAATTTACATTATTAGTATTTCAATTGAGTAAGAACAGAGAAGAGGGGGACTTCAGCTCAAGGATTAAATAAAATACAGAACACAAATAATTTAAATCTTCACGGAAAATACCTTGAGCATTCTGAAAAATGGTGTCCTGCAACATTAGCCATTGCAGTCTCTTATTCATTTACAAGTTTCTCTTTAACAACATGGAGCAACAGAAAATTTAAGAAAAGTATGGCTAGGTTTTACAGAGATCACAACTCACAAGCAAAATCATTCTCAAAGTGTGCAAAGAAATTTTAATGAATTTTGATTTTTATATGAAGGGGAAATAGCAAAATAAACACACATCAGCAGGGTATACAAACCTCAGATATCTTTAAAGATGTTTCAGCGTCGACCGTTGACATGTCAATATAACTTTTTCCATTAATTTGGTCAAGAACACCATCTTTATCAAACACAACCTTGAAAATTATCACAAAAACTGAATTCAGTAAGGGAAAAATAAAGAATTTGCATGTCAAAAATAACATTCATATTAACAACCACTGACCGCTAAAGCAGCCGCAGGATCAGATAACATTGCAATTGTATACTTGCATTTCTTGACAACAGCTGCTGGGGTTTCTCCAACTGAAGCACCATGTTCCACGAGTTCATCACACTACAATTAGAGGTCGCAAGTGACACGCGTTAGGTTTATTCAAATCAGGCTCATATTCAGAGCTTAACAGCAAGGAAAGAAAGTAAATTTTCATAATCGAGACTCTAAGCTATATATGCATATTTTCTATCTATAAGGTGCTCAACAAAATGCACAAAAATTTCATCCCACTCATCTGTTATCATCTAAGTAACTTATAAATCTAGATTGATTGCTAAGCTATTTTTCAAAAAAATAAAATAAAAAATGCTTGGGATAATGCTGGATATCTTCCTTGAAGTGTGATGATGGTAAAAGAGAAGCAAAAAAACAATTTCATCGAATCAAAAACAAAAAAGCACAAAATAATAAGAACTTGAAACCACAATACGCAACTAACATTATTGAAAGGAATCATCACAAGGCAGCACACACACATACACAGAAGCTGAAACCAAAAGAGGTGGTACCTTGGAGAGGGTTCTGTTCCAAACAGTGACCTTGAAGCCATGGCGTAGAAGATTGATTGACATGGCCTTGCCCATTATCCCCAGACCCAAGAATCCAACCTCCATCTTTCTCTTTCTCTTTCTCTCTGCGATTCACTTTCGATCGTCCTCAGTCCCACTCCCACCACTCTATTCTTCTCAAGCCCCTTCCTTTTATAATGTTGATGATTCTTACGGTCACAAAATGGCAAAATTTTATCACATATCATTTTCTACCAATTAATTAATATCGATGATTCAGTTTAAAAAAAATATCGATGATAACGATCTCAATTTAAAACCTTAATTAAGAAAAATGAAAAATGAACTAAATTCTAAAATAGTGACCAACTCACCTAGATTCTTAACTATTAGGCCCTAAACTTTATCTTCATCCATAAAATGAAACATATTTTATGGCATTTTATGGCTGGCCATGAATGCTAACCTACAAAAATATAAAATGTATGATACGTGTCATTTTAATCTCATGCGTATCTTAAGAATTGAAAAGTGACAAATTGTGTATAATAAACTTCTCTAAAAATAAATTATGCTTGAGAATATTTTTACCAAACTTCTACAAAATATGGGAGTACAACATTTCCATACATATTGTCCTGGGAATATTTTTGAATACCTCCTAACAAACGCCGATTATTATTATTTGATGTTTTAAACACTATTGCTTAATTTTAGTGCATATTAGAGATGCCTACATGGGTTGTTAGTTGCTTCATTCCGCAAGCAACTGTCTCTAACCTAGTTCTTAGATAAAAAATAATTATTTCCCTCTTGTGCTTCAAGTGGTTTATTAAAAGTATGAGATATTGTGGTTGGAGCGATGTATCAACTATTTATGAGTTGCTGATATTTGATATTTTATTTTGGGCGACTTGTTTTCAAATTTTGAGGTGGAGGCCGCATTGCCGCTTTGTATCCCCATTTCTTATTCTTATTTCTTAATGGAATATGGAATAATATAAGGGCATTATTTTTAATGTCACCCCATATTAATTTATATGCCATCCCTATTTTTTTTAATGTCAAAAGTACCCCTGTGGTAAAAATAATAAATTATTACCTTTTTAGTATTTACTCTTTTTCCACCCTCCCTCTTCTCATTTCATCATCTTCGCACCTAATATCTTCGCACCTAATATTCTGAAACCCTAGGGCTTGTCTCCCGCCGCCGCCGCCGCCGACGCCGACCTCAACCGCCGTCTGTGTCGCCCCATTCTCCCCGTCTCCCCGTGTTCTTCTCGGTGACAAGCTCTTCCCCTACAGGTTTTTCTCCATTCGTTCTGCGTTTTTTTTTCTTGCATGTAATTTCTCTGGTTTCGCACTATATATGTGCGTTTTGTTGAAATCCCTGCAAGTATTCGCACATATGAAGTGCGATTTGATGATGCCATCCTAATTTTCGCTAGTATTAGGTGCGAGTATTATGTCTCGCCTGTCTCGCCACTGTTATGTGCGAGATGTTTTTTCGCACCTGTGAGTGCGAGATCTTTTTTTTTTTGTTTTTTTTTTGTTTTTTTCGCACTATTGATGGCGAAATGGTTGCTATTGTTACGCACTACAGAGTGCGAAATGTCTCTTTCAATTTCGCCCCTTTGGTAGCGAAATGGCCCTGGCCAGCAACCTGAATTTCGCACTTTATTGTGCATTTTTCATGTCTCAATTAAAATATTATTATTTTTAATTTACAATTGATAACTTTATTATTTTTTTTTTGCATTTTGACATCTTGCCCTGTTTTCGTTTTGTTATTTACAATTTGTAATATTGTTTTTTTTTTTTTACAGAAATGGCAAGAACACGATGGACCGGACGTGCACCACAACCTGAAGTAGGGCAAGGTCAAGCTGAACGTACCCGACCGACTGCGTCGGTACGTAGGAGACATGGAAAAGCTCCATTGGTGGAAGAGCCATCTAACCAGCAAGATGAGGAAGATGCATATGCTCAGGAAGACCAGCAAATGGACTACGGTCATGAGGAAGACCAGCACTTTGATGAGGATGTAGACGTTGGTGATGGCAATGATGATGACGATGACAATGATGATGGCGAAGATGCAGAGGACGAGGACGAGGACGAGGAGGAGGACGAGAGGCAGCATGCGAACAAAAAGGAGGCAAGAGAGTTAAAGCGCAGGCTGCGTCAGATGGACCAAGAGGATAAGGACCTCACCTCATTCCCAGGTGGCCCAGCTAATTTATCAGTGCTACGGAACTACCACAAGCATATTGCTGGTAGAGTGTGGAGGTCTTATCTTGATCCTACGATCCCGGATAGGCCAGTGTTGAGGGTCTATAATCAATCGAGGAAGTTGGCGAAGCCTGTTGACCGGGGTGTTCCCTACATCACGACAATTCTGCAAAGGTCAGGGCTTGCCGCATTGAGAATGTGTCGCTATAATGTGTCAGATAGGGGATTGATCGCTGCTTTTGTGGAGAGGTGGCATCCAGAGACCTCGTCATTCCATCTTCCATTTGGTGAGATGACGATCACCCTCGACGATGTCTCTTGTCTACTGCATATCCCCATTCGTGGAAGTTTTTTCACCCTACCACAGCTTGATCGTGATCAGTGTGTCCAAGCTTTGGTATCTCAGCTAGAGGTCTCCCCCACACAAGCTCTCGGGGAGGTTCTTAAAACAAAGGGGAAGTTTGTACGGTTCGCGTGGTTGGAAAATATTATCACAGTGAACCTCGGTGAGGGGAAGCTTGAAGCAGCTGCGAAGGCGTACATGCTCTGGTTTGTGTGTGCAACGCTGTTTGTTGACAAGAGCCGAACGCATGCCAACATCTCGTACCTCTCATTGTTTACAAATCTGGCTGAGGTGGGGAACATTGCGTGGGGGGCGGCAATGCTGGCTTATATGTATGATCAACTCAATGATGCGTCTCAGAGGCACACAAAATCAATTGGTGGATCTATGACTCTGCTTCAGGTACTTTGCAGTTTTAATTAGTTGTCTGTATTATTTTTTGTTATTTTAAATTTGTTAATATTGTGAACATTTATTGATAGGCCTGGATTTATGAGCACTTCCCAGCTACAGTGTTCGATAGAAAGTCTAACCCTTATTACACTGAAGAGATGCCTAGAGCTATGAGGTGGGTGCCAATGAAGGGAGATGGACGCATTAAGAAGAAAAGGTCTGATTTGGACGATTTGGCGGGTGATGTGGTCGTTTGGGCTCCATATGTGGATCACCGTCCCTTTTGGATGTTTGATAATGTTTCCCTCTTTTCTGGATGGATTAGATGCTCAGGTATCATGCAGCCTTACCAACCACAGAGGGTGTTGCGGCAATTTGGTTTTTTGCAATTCATTCCTGATACACCCCCTATAGAAGCACCGACGTGTGAAGAGATTGATGACATGTGGTATAGGTATGCGCATTATGTGATCCACCCCCACCACCGTGCTCTTGCACCGTCTCAGACAGCTCTAGATTATTTGGCATGGTATCGACGACACTCACACCCATATATGATACCATCTGAGGAGAGAGAAGTTGAAACTGCCTCCGCTGCGGTATGTCAACTTAATATGGTTTGTAGTTGACTTTTTTTACTTAATACTTAAAGTGTTAATTTGTGTAACCGTTGCAGGGCAAGTTTGTTTTGCTGAGGAAGTGGTTGGACGTCGTTATGGATCCAAACACAGTTGGGTCACCCCCTGTTGGAACACCAGCCTGGGTTGCTATAGAGAGCATGTCAGCTATTGTTGAGCAAAGCTTGCACGGGGATTTGGTGTATAGGAGGGGTAGGAGGACGGGGGCACGTGGAGCGTCTAGCTCTCGATTCTAATTGTTGTAATTTTTATTTTGATGGATAATGACCGTTGCTAAACTATTATTGATGCATGATTATTGATATTTGACAAACCATTTCAAAAAACAAAGTCAAAAGCCTTTTCATCGTATATTAAGTATAGTCAAGAGTCAAAAAAACAAAAGTAATCCTGAATTAAGTATTTTGAAAAGAAGTCACTTATGACAATATTGTCAATCCTCAGTGAGGTCAACTATTTGCTTTTCTGTCCCACAATGTTGCGCTTCCAACTCCTTCTGGTATTGTGCCATTCGCTCTAGGTAAGGGGTCTCCCACTCCAAAGACGCTGGGTCACAATGATATCTCCATTGGGGAGCAGTACGTGGAATTGGATGATTCTTCTTCAATTGTACCTAAACGAATACAAAATTAGAATTATATAACATATATGCGTGCAAGAATATACGTTAAACAATAAATTGCAAAAATGTACCTGAACCCAGTGATTTTGGTTCACATGTCCAAGAACAATAATCGGATGAGTAATCAGTGGCTGGCCAACAAGAGGTAAGAACGTGGAACAACCCCCGTTAGACAATGTAATCAACACAACACTAAATGCTGTTGCAACAATGTATCCCATGTCAGGAATTGTCAACCACTTTTTTTCGGTGACAATCTCTTGAGGAGCAAGTTTCAAGGCTTCAAAAATTGTTTGTGAGTGTTCCACTCCAAACATTGCCACATATTTATCACCTCTTATCAACATCTCCTCGATCATCTTCTGTCGTACATCATACCACATTTCTTCACCCTTATCCAATAGGGCAGCTATGGCCCTGTATCCACAATTCCCATCGCCAGCCACATCTATAATGTCACATACATAAGGCTGAAATTTAATAGGCATCTTTTCTAAGTGCGGTACCTTTTGAGAGAAGCCTTCAAATATTTGTTTTTTGGGTCTTCCTCTCTTAGCCTTGGCTACAACTGTTGCAGTAGGAGTCTTCCATTTAGGAACCGGAGGTGTAGGAATTGTTGTGTTGGTTGGGGCGTGAACCGAAGGGTGTGTGGAGTTGCTCTCTTCAAGTGAGTTAACATAGTCATCAACTATCTCAAAGTATGAAGGATTACGCTTTGTCGATCCTTGTGATACACCCTTCTTCCTACCCTTTGTTGTAACTTTCGCAGGAGGAGGACACATAGAGGTGGAATCAGGAAATGCAATTTCCCGAAGTTTTTCTTTGATAGCCTTTTTTGTTGGGATATCTGCATTCTGAAATCTAAAAGATAGTGCTTCCCATTCAGACTTTAAATTGAGCTCAATTGATGAATTATCTTCGAGTTCAACAGTTGCCCACGATAGTCTTCTCCAAAAATGGTGGATGGTACCCAAAGGTACACAAGTGTACCGTGCAAGCTCACAAGCACACGGTAACCCGTGGGTACTTCTTAACCTGTAACCGCACTCAGAACTATCAACCCCCACTCTTTTCATTCTAGTTTTCTCCTTAGCAAGCAGTTCAAGAGCCTTCTTTGAAACAAAACCAATCAAATTCTTGTAGAAGGGACCCTTGAATTTGTGATCCTTGATGAATATACTATGCTCAAAAGAGGACATTATCTTTGTATGTTGCAGTACCGTTAGCTTGTTCATCGCATCCCAGCAATAACAAAGATCACCCTTGCTATTCTTAAGCAAATGCTTCAGCCTTGCATGAGCACCCTCAACCCTGCCAATGCATAGTAGTACAATACAAATAAAAACCTATAATTTTATCAAAGCCATAAATATAAATAAAAGCATGAAGTGGATTAAACCTGTTGGTAGTGGTGTTCCCAAGATGCATGGCTGAATCAATCCAGTACTTTACAAACTTTTGCCTATGATCTGTTAACCAAGTTGTCAGAATATACGAATTGAACTGAGGAAACGATTCAGATAAAATTTGCACGGCCCTCAGATGACTATGATACTCCTCTTCTGTCACAGAATCCATGAGATCTTGCCAAGCATCCATGATGCCATCCCACACTGTTTTCGGTTGGCAATATAACTTGCACTTTGCACTTACATTCTTTGAAATATGAAACCTGCACAACAAATGTTTGGCTGTTGGGAAAACCTCCTCTACTGCTGCTATCAGTGCTAGGTCTTTATCAGTGACAATAACACTAGGCAAGCTATCTTCATTAAGAATCAAACCTTTCAGTTTTGTCAAGGCCCACACAACATCATGCGTCCTTTCTGAGGACATATAAGAAAATCCAATGGTAAAGGTAATGTCTGTTGATGTAACACCGACCATTTCAAGCAGGGGTAAGCCGTACCTGTTGGTTTTGTATGTACTATCTATGAGCACAACACTAGGATACAGATTAAAGAGCTCGATGCCACCCGGATGTGACCAAAATATATCTTGGATAACCTGAGTTTCACAATCCTTCTGATGCCAATAAATATATTTGTCCCGTTCCAATAAATGCATCAAGTGCTGCATCTCTGTTAGAGAACCCCTCTTTGTCCTCCGGTATCGTCCACATGCATTGTAAATTTGTTGAATTGTTGTTAAATTTTCAGGATTCTTATCTTTCAAAGAGACGAGCATGTGACTAGGTTTAACCCTAGTGTCTACCATATCTTCAACCAACTGTTTTTCCGTAGAAGTCAATCTTCCAGCGTATGCATGCCCAACCAACGACTGTGCTCTTGCATGGTTATGAACTCCACATAACACCTTCAGCCGCCAACACCCTTCAGCTTTTCTAGGCCTTCCTCTTAGCTTAAATGGACACTCACATTTTCTTGTTCCAGTGCTCCTCTTGGTTAGTTTGCCCTTGTACGGTTTGTAACTCCCACCCCGCTCGCATCCTAACGTGAGAAGTTCTTTTCTTTTGAGGCTCCCATAATCAGACTTAGCAGTAACAACAACAAATCCATTCTCTTTCCCTACCGACCGACACCAATCAAATAGTTCATGGCGATTAACAAATTTCTGCAATCAACAAGAACAATAAGACATAAAATCCAACATTTGTATAATGCATATTAAGCACAAGAGAAATATGCACCTTATCAGTCGTAAATGCTTCTGTAACATCTACTCGAACACTAACATCTTCCATATTATCGACATCAACAACTTTTTTAACATCCACAGTCGCAGTCGCTTCTGCCCCATAATCAACCTCGTCGACTTCCTCAGATGCCGTGTGAGACATGATTTAAGATCCTGCAAAATTCAAAAATGACAATTTAAGCAAAATTCAAACAAACACAAATACAAAACGCACCACTAGGTGCGAGAGTCCTAACAATTTCGCACCTAATGGTGCGAAATTGTTAGGGAGAAACCAAATATATTTTCGCACCTCTAGTGGCGAAAATAACATTGCTTTCGCACATCTAGTGGCGAAATTAAACCATGCTTCTCGCACCTATAGTGGCGAAAAATATGTGTTAAGTGCGAAAATCCAAACGCACATAATAAGTGCGAATTAAAAGAATTAATTTACCGTGTAATTGGTGTAATTAGTGAATAATGGTAAAAGGCTGATACAAAACTATATAAAATAAAGGTTATCGGATATTTTAGGAAAGAAAATATATTTTAAGGATATTAATGTAATTTACTATATAAAGGGTGGCATATAAATTAATAAGGGGTGGCATTAAAAATAATGCCCATAATATAACATGAGTTGAACGGCAACAAGGTTGGATAGAGAAGAAGCCATTTATGTTTTTGTGTTTACCATCGCTATCACTGTCACCACTAGTGCCCAACATGTCGGAGAAGAAGAACAAGAAGAACGCAAGGAGGAACGGTGTTAGGGTCAGCAAAAAGCCACGGCCTTTGGCGGAAACTGAAGACATAGAAGACGCAGTGTCCTTCACCAACGACGACACCCACAAACTCAGAGTGGCTCTCTTGGATTGGTACGACCACAACCGCAGGGACCTCCCTTGGAGAACCACTCTCAAACATGAACAAGAAGATCAAGAACAAGTGGAAAAGAGAGCTTATGGCGTGTGGGTATCTGAGATTATGCTGCAGCAAACAAGGGTTCAGACTGTTATTGCCTATTACAACCGTTGGATGGAAAAATGGCCCACCATTCACCATCTCGCACAGGCTTCTCTTGAGGTTTAACTCTCTCTCCTTCCATTTTTGTTTATAAAGACTGTTTTTTTATTTGTTATCTTCTATGATTTCGAGGGGTAGTTGAGAAAGTTGTGAACTTTAATGCAAATGGTGGCCTGGGGCCTCTCTTTTTTTTTTTTTTTTGTGTCATGAAAAGTTAACGAAATATTGTGCTTTGATGCTGTGATGTTCACAAGTTGTGAACTTTAGTGCTGATGATGATTTGATGCCATGGTTTCACATTCCAGTTGATAGTTTGTGAGGTTTGTTAAGGCTTTTGGAGCGACATAAACAGATGAAGCTATGGGATAATTTGTGCAAAATAAGCTGGTAGTGATGGAGATATTACTTGTTCTTTGCTTCAATAGTGATTGCACTGGTTTTATTATTGGAGTGAGGAATTGACTTGAAATGAAACCTATCTTCTCATGCAATAGCCAGGCATAACTGGACATAGAAATTTATGGAGTATAGTTGTGCAAGAAAGGATGTTAGTTGTTGGAGCCTGGGAGGGTTCTGAAGAGGTGGGCTAAACTTAAAGATAGATCTAGGAAAGTTTTTCAGGATATATAGGAACCTCTGTACCCTCATATACTTTTTCATGTGCTTTGAACTATATAGATAGCAATAACAAAGTATTTCTTCTTTGATTCATTTGTTTTTTCTTCGAGTACCTGTATTTAAAAGCATTTGTTGTGATTTGTAGACAAATTATATCCTTACCTAGCAATTGTTGCCATCATCGTGCAGGAAGTAAATGAGATGTGGGCAGGTTTGGGCTACTATCGAAGAGCTCGTTTTCTTTTAGAGGTACTTTCTCATTGCAACATTATTTTTCATCACTGTCCATTGTTTTTCTTATTTTCTTTCTGAGATTTATCTAAAGCCTTGAGGTAAAGGCATATTTTACACCTCCCTGGGATGGAAAACTTGCTGTTAGCTTATGGGGACGAGTTTTACACGCCTCTAGGCGGTTCCAGTGCTTTTGTTTCTGTTTTCTGTTCTTTCTTGGTTTGTTTTGCTTGTTTCTTTGACCACTTGGCATTTGTACAAAAGAAAGGCACATTTTACACTACACCCTACAAGTCAATCTAATAAAAAACTATAGACTGTTTGAATTTCTAATAGCTAATGCGAGTTTAACCGTCATCACTTTATATTTTGTGCCTTTTTTTTGGTAATAGTAAACACTTAAAACAGCTAAAAGGGGCTTATAATGCACACCTGAAAGTCTCACATAATGGATATTGCCGAACATAGCCTCCAAAGAGTATCAGTTTTTTTAGGTCAAGATATTCAATTTCTTATTCATGTTAAAAGATCCTTAATCTCATGTTATGAATAATGAGAAGGTAAGTCCTAAATGAATGTATAGACATAGATCAAAAGAGAGAAGTACGCTTATACCATGCTGCAAGGTTTGACAAGATTCTTTCCATTTCCGCTGCTAGGGGGCAAAGAAAGTAGTCGCAGAAGGAGGCAGAATTCCTAGACTGGCATCTATGCTACGAAAGATTCCTGGAATTGGAGACTATACATCTGGAGCAATTGCCTCTATAGCATTCAAAGAGGTAGGCAGTTTCTGTTATTTGGTTCCTTAAGTAACTATTGGCTGTTGCTCATGCATTAAATTATCAGGCGGTTCCTGTTGTTGATGGAAATGTGGTTAGGGTGATTGCAAGACTAAGGGCTGTCTCTGCGAATCCAAAAGACTCAGTAATCGTTAAGAGATTTTGGTAAGTTTTTCTCAATTTCTGTTTTTGGGACAAATTATTAATCATTTTAATCTTGTCAGAGAGTCTGATATATGTTTTAATCCGGAACAAATTACTCATCATTCTTATCTCATTGGAGAGTCTAATCTCAAATTCACCCAATGTTTAACCAGATTAAGAAACAATGGGAAAAAAGAAGCTTCTTTATGCATCAAACCCGCACATCTATGTTTATATTTGCAAAGAAAGTAACAGAAAATACCATTGAGCGTATCATAGCATTTTTTATTCTATTTCCTTCCTGAGGCACATCTAATGAGGAGACACATAGATGACATGAATCGTTCAAAAGAGTGGGAGCTTTGAGTTTCTTATCTGACATGATCTGCCTCTCAATAAGGTGTCTTCTTTTTATTGGTTGTGCTTAAGGGACGTGTGAAGGCTATGCCTATTCATGATAGGTTGTGAGTAAAACATAATGTTACTGCTTTCTTGTTGGCAGAATCTTTATTATTTTACGACCACGGCTTATATTCTTTTCCTTTACTTAAGTTTTTTCTCTTTGTTGATGTGGGTTGGAATGGAGATTAAGGAAATTAGCAGCTCAGTTGGTTGATCCTGTTCGTCCTGGAGATTTCAATCAGGCTCTCATGGAACTTGGGGCAACTGTATGCACCCCTTCGAACCCAAGCTGTTCCTCATGCCCAGCATCAGAATTTTGCCATGCGCTATCAATTGCTAAACATGATTGTACAGCAGCAGTTACAGATTATCCTGCTAAGGGTGTGAAGGTTAAACAAAGATGTGATTTTTCTGCTGTATGTGTTGTTGAATTACTTGGAGCCCGAACTTTGTTAGATGAAAACCAGTCTAGCAGCAAATTTATTATTGTAAAAAGGCCTGATGAAGGATTGCTTGCTGGTCTCTGGGAGTTTCCATCCGTCTTACTGGATGGAGAAACAGATCCATTGGCTAGAAGAGAAGCTACAAATTGCTTCTTAAAGGAAAATTTCAAAATTGACATAAGAAAGACTTGCAATATAGTTGTGAGAGAAGATGTTGGGGAATTTGTTCATATTTTCAGTCACATTCGCCTCAAGTTGTATGTTGAATTTCTGATGTTACAATTGAAAGGTATGAGCCTCTTTCTGTATGAAGAGATAGACACATAATTTCAATTTGAGGAAACTTGAGAGTTTACAATTGACAGGATCCTAATCTGAGATTTGGTGGTTTAAAGAACACTTTAAAAACTGCTCTGCATTATTGGCTATATAGCCTATGGATTTGCATGAAAATGAATAATGGTGACATTGAACACATCAAGGCTTCTTTTTTGTACTGATGTTAATTTTTTCTTCTGGAAGGGGTAGCAGATGATTTAGTCGAAAGCCAGGACAATGAAACTACAACTTGGAAATGTGTTGATAGCAATGCCCTTTCAAGTATGGGACTTACGACCAGCGTAAGAAAGGTACTATGCTGCACTTGGCAACCCCACAACTGATGTGCATATTTTATGTTGTGTGTACATTGACTGCACTTATATGATGCTAGCAGGATGAAACTAAATTGTATTAGCCCTCCTGTTTAGCTAGAAAGCAACTAATCCTTCTGTATAGACTATAGTAAAGATTTATAGCTTCTCATGATTCAAGGATAAAATTTGAAGTTTCTTATTCTTGTTGCTTTAAAGATACTTTGGTGTCTTAAATCAGTTATATTACTGCAGGTGTACAACATGGTTCAAAAATTTAAGCAGAAAAGACTCCCTTCTAACCATGTGCCAACCAAAAAGAGAAGTAGAACCACCAAGAGAAAATTAGCTTAAGTGGGAAATTGGACGTGCCTATTTGTAGAAGCTACCATTTGGAGCTTTGAAAAATACTTCAAGCAGAACAGTATAACACATTTTTTTGCAAACTTTCTTAGTAGACTGTATTTTATTTGTGTAAAGGTAATTTATGTATGGTTTTGAATATTTTTGCTGTGCTGTTATATTTCTACGTTGTTGAGGTATCGATATCTCTCAATTTTCTCTTAGACAGAGCTGTCAGCAAGAATTTATGCTAAAAATCCATTCTTAGTTAATATTTTCACTGTCACAATTGAGTAAATAATATTTCATTGTGTTGAGCATTGTCAAAAATGTCGAGAATCATAGGAAATCTCTTCATGTATAAGGATGTGATGATTAGCACCCATATTCATATGCTTATGTAAAATTGTAATTGCTTATAGTTTTGGTTAACCAAATTATCCTTCATTAGCTTAAATTTTTGCTCTACTTTTTTTTTGGGCTATTAACACTTACCTATTTATCGAATAAAACTTTTTATATTTAATTTATTTCAATAATTAGTACTTTAGGAATATAAATTAAGAATGCATAATAGTCAAATATTATCACTAAGCCAACAACAAAAGACAATGAATTATTCTTTTGGCTTCTCTTTGCTTTATTCATCTCTAACTTATTGAAGAAAAATTGTTTTAATTCTTAATTTTTCTCAAATAATTATTACCTAAATGGTTGAAACCGGCCTATTTAAGACCTAAAAACAGGTTGAATTAGGAAGGGAAAAAAGCGTTTTAGTATAGTTATGTTAAATTTGTATTTTGGCATAAATACATTTTTATTAGTCCTCGTAAAATACACTGTTTTTTTTTCTTAGAATTTTTTATTTGTTTTCAATTCTTAAAAAATCACATTTTTTTCCTGTCTCAATCCGTTTGTTTTTCTCATCCAATCTACATCTGAAAAATACTCACACACACACTTAGATTTGCTCTGCATGCGGTGACATTAGATTCAACCATCTCAAATTTTTCCCAGATTGTAAAAACCTAGATTTAAATGGATGGAAAAACAAACGACAAACACGAAAAGCAAAACTTGTGATTTTCGGAGGATTGAAAACAAAACAATTTCTAAGAAACGAAAAACAAAAACAGTGTATTTTGCGAGGACTATAAATGTATTTATGCCTTGTATTTTTGTACTGAAGTTATCCTTAGCGCTATTACATGTGAATTTTTGTTTTTGATGATTTTGTAATCCATGGATGATATTTATGTGAAGGATTAAGATTCTGCTCTTTATCATATACGGTTTAAACTCAATCACACATTCATTGTCGTTAGTTTTGGCTGCTTGTGCCACTAAATTTAGTGTTCCTAGCTTGTATTTTATTTTTTCTTAAGTAGATAGATAGAAGAAAAGGCAGAAAAACCAGTAGTACATATTGTCTCAAGCACCATGTGGATAAGAGAGTTCTTTCATTTTGTTTCTACCATGCATGCTTCTGACTAAACCTATCAACTAAACAGTGACAGAAAAAATGGTTCGTGATTAAAAACTAAAAACTAAAAGAATAAAAGAACACAG
Organism: Acmispon strigosus; assembly: GCA_030819835.1. Lineage (NCBI taxonomy): Eukaryota > Viridiplantae > Streptophyta > Magnoliopsida > Fabales > Fabaceae > Acmispon > Acmispon strigosus. The sequence continues at coordinate 54,779,772 of JAUAMA010000004.1, read as the reverse complement.
AAGAAGCATTAGGATAGGAAGAATGTAAATGGCAATTTCGTTAAGAGGAGTAGCACTTGGAGATCCCAGCTTTCGTTTGTGTTCATTAACCTCAACTTCTTCTTTGCATGTTTCCCAGAATGTTGTAGTACCCACCTCATCATCATCACCAGTACTAACTTTGGTATGTACCCTTGATTATGAAGCTTCAACTAAATTTCTGAAGATTAATTAATAAATTAAGAACACACAGATAACATAATATACTCCTCTTTTCATTCAATAGCTAACTTATAGTAACTGCTTTATGGGTCCTTGTGTAATCCAATTTCTCCACTTCTTCATTTCTGATCAGTCCCAGTACGTTAACTGTGGAAATGGCGGAATTAGCTATGAAGCTAGCTACGGAATAGCTAGAAATCTGCTGGTAATTGTCTGCGATTCAGCCATCATTTTGCTGAGAATTTGCTATGAAATTAGCTTCTAGCTAGCTGAATAATTAGCTTCGAAAATTGGCTACGAAATTATGAAAATGAAGTGCATACATAGCTAATATGTTACTATTTAAAAAAATTTGCTATTAGAAGTAGTGCTACATAATGCAAGGTAAATCACAAATGTTTTAGAAAACTCAAGCAACAGGAGCAGTAGCACAACAAGGAAAGCATAACCAAAACATCTGAATAAGCAGAATGCATGAGACATACTTGAATTTTTGAAATCTCAGATAGAATCGTATATATGCTTCAGGGTAGAATTGAGAAGGCTTGACTGCATTGGATCATGTGGTGAATAGTGACAGAACCAAGGACCAACATATTTTCCTCAGGTTCTAGATTTATGTAAAATATTCAGAAAAAGGGAACAATCAGACAGTAACATAAATCAAATACAGATGAATTTTGGGTGGAATCTCTAATTCCTTGTAGCATTGACAAATTAATGGCCTATATTTAATGGCATCATTGAAGGAAAGAGTAGAATGTCTTGTATTTGTTACAGAATGAATGCAATTTTCTCACTTTTGGCCATGGCACAAAAACGTTTCCACCTGTTTGTAAAGAATACCATTAACATCAGTAAATCAGCAGCTTCAGATATATGCCATTGTTCTTCCTTAATCTTTGCTAGTCTTTTGATCAATCTAGCTCTCTCAATCTCAACTTCTGTCTGTCTATGATATGATACAACATATCAAACATACATGTTATAAGATAGACTATTGCAAGATAATGAAAAAGAATAGAGAGTGAAAAACATCACATGTTATTGAACAACTTTTGCTTCTACTTTTGACCTATGCTAAAAGATCGTCAATCACATGTTATGAATAATGAAGAGTTAAGTCCTACTAAATGAAAGAATAGGCCTAGATCAAAAGATAGAAGTACACATATACTAATACATGCTGAAAGGTTTGAAAAGAGTGTTTCCATTTCTGCTTTAAGGGGGCTAACTAAGAAAATAGTTGCAGAAGGAGGCAGAATTCCTAGACTGGCATCTATGCTACGAAAGATTCCTGGAATCAGAGACTATACATCTGGAGCAATTGCCTCTATAGCAGATGTTGGAGAATTTGTTCATATTTTTAGTCACATTCGCCTCAAGCTGCATGTTGAATTTCTGATATAGCATTACAACTTGAATTTGTTCATATTTTTGTTCGGCATTACTGGCTATATATATAGCCTATGGATTTGCATGAAAGTGAATAATGATCACACTGGACACATCAAGGCTTCATTTTTTGTACTAATTAATGTTAATTTTTTCTTCTGAAAGGGGCTGCAGATAAGAAAGGTATTATGCTGCACTTGGAAACCCCACAATCGATATCCATACTTTTTTCATTTGTTAATATATTTCTATAAAATATATCATACTTTTTTCATTTGTTAATATATTTCTATAAAATATATACAATTATTCTAATGAAAAATTTATAAAGTTTGTTTATGCAAGACTATAATCCATTCTCTTGGTTATATTTTCATTGTCACATTTGAGTAAATAATATTTCGTTGTGTTAACCATTGTCAAAAATGTCGAGAATCATAGAAATCTCTTCATGTACAAGGATGTGATGATTGACACCCATATTTATATGCTCATATAACTTGCGATTGCTTATAATTATGGTTTACTAAATTATCCTTCATTAGCTTAATTTTTAGTCAACTTTTTTTTGGCTATTAACACTTACCTATTTATTGAGTAAAAGTTTTAGTATTTAATTTATTTCAATAATTTGATATTTTATGAATTTAAATTAAGAATGCATAATAGTAAACTATTGTCATTGAGCCAACAAGAAAAGACAATGAATTATTCTTCTAGTTTCTCTTTGTTTTATTCATCTCTAACTTATTAAAGTTTTTTTTTAATCCTTAATTTTTCTCAAATAATTATTACCTAAATGGTTTATACTGAACTATTTATAAGACAAAAAATCAGCTTGATTTAGGAAGGAAAAAAAAGCGTTTTAGTATAGGTATTTTAAATTTTTATTTTTTTTTCTACTTAAGTTTTCCTTAGCCCCATTGCATGTGGAATTTGTTATTTATGACTTTGTAATCCATGGATTCAATTTATGTGAAGGATTAAGATTCTGCTCTTTATTATATACGGTTTAAACTCAATTACACATTCATTGTCATTAGTTTTGGCTGCTTGTGCCACTACTAGTTTTGTATTCTAGTGTTCCAAGTTTGCATTTTTTTCTTTTTCTTAAATAGATAGATAGAAGAAAAACCAGAAAAACCAGTGGTACATATTGTCTCAAGAACCATGTGGATCAGAGGGCTCTTTCATTTTGTGTTCCTCCTACTAATGCTTCTAACTAAAACCATCAACAAACCAGTGACAGAAAAAATGGATGGTGATTAAATAGGAAAAAAAGAAAAAGAAGAAGAGAACACAGAAGAAGCATTAGGATAGTGAAAATGCAAATGACAATTTCATTAAGAGGAGGAGCACTTGGAGATCCCAGCTTTCGTTTGTGTTCATTAACCTCAACTTCTTCTTTGCATGTTTCCCAAAATGTTGTGGTACCAACCTCACCATCATCACCAACACTACCTTTGGTAAGTACCCATGATTATGCAGCTTGAACTCAATTTATGAAGATTAATTCATCAAACAAGAACACAGACACATGATTTACTCCTCTTTTCACTCAAGAGCTAACTTCTAGTTACAGCTTTATGAATCCTTGTGCAATCCAATTTCTATATGTATATCAAGTTCCTCTTTCAAAGTTCATTGATTAAGTTTTGGATGAGATTCTTCTAGTATAATATTCAATTAACACAACTAAAATATTAGGATATTTCCATTGTAGTATTTTTTTCAAGTTAGCAAAATGATGATTAAGTTTCTTTTCCATATCTGTTTTTCTTCCCTTGCAGATTGCAAGTAAATTTAAAACAGCCAATAGAAGCAAGATCACCTGCTCTGCTGTTCAGGAATCATCTCCTAGTACATCAGGTGTTTTTCTGCATTAACATGATAAACACTTAGCACTGATTTTCTTGTATTTGTCAATAAGTAGTGTAATTGAATATGTAATCTCAATTTGTGCTCTTAGCTACCACTGAGACAAAGGAGGAGGTAAAAGCAGCTCCAAAAGCTGCTGCAGAAAAGAAGCCTCCTGCTAAAGCTCCAGTTAAGCCTCTACCTCAGATGATGGAGGAGGATGTGATCCCTTCATTGAAGGCAATATTTGAAGCCCAAGAAGATCTCTCTGACATTGAGCTAGTCTTTCAGGACAACAAGGTCAGTAATTCTGTTATGCTTCCTATCCCACTCAGATTACTGACTTTCTAATGTTGCAGTTTAGGCTACATAAGAGGTAGCCAACCCATTCATAACCCCCTCTTGGAGTGTGTGTGGTTATCCTTTGCATCAGTGCAAAAGGGCATTGACACACACTTCAAGATAAAAAGTGAACAAAACTCTTCTTACAGATTGAGTTGAACGTCTAGTCACGTTGCACTCAACAAGTATCCTAACACACTCAATTTAGAGTACTGAAACTCAAACTGGAAAACTAATGAAGTGTCTCTGCACAAGCTTGTTCACGTCTAATTATTTAACTATTCAAGGTGTGTTTTGGAAAACAACTTAATTAAATGCTTATGACAATAAGCGTTTTAAGCTAATTTAAGAAGTTTATTGAAATAAGTTGAAATATGTTACAGATAAGCCTAAACTCTTATTCATAAGCTAATTTAAACAACTTATGAAAATAAGCTCAAAACAACTTATTGGTAGATCATAAGCTATTTGCATAAGCTCTTTCAACACTTGCGTAAACACTTGTGCTATAAGATAAACTCAAATAAGTTCTTCCAAATAGGGTCTTAACTCAATAACATTTGACTGGCTTATAATTTACAGTTGGAAGGTTCCTTTGTGAAGAAAGGCAATCCCTATTTATTTTGGGCCTTCTTCCCTACAGGAAACCTTACAGGTATGTACTCTATTTGCCACTGAGAAAGTAGTTCCACAGTAACATAGAGTTCAATGCACATGTAAACTAATGCCAACACCATTCTTGTCCTTGAACAGGTCCAAAAGGGTTTTCTCTGTCATCGTATAACTCAGGAGCAAGCACTGTTGAACCATTTCTTGTTGACGAAAAGAAAATTACAGCAAAACACATAGTCTTCTGGGTTGAAAAACGTTTGGCAGCACAGGGGATCATTCCTGTCTGGAAGGATTAGCATGTTTAAAATGAAATTTCATTTTGGTTGCAAACGATGTAGCATACAACTCAAATCGCATACAGTGTTATGTTGATGGATACAGCCATTTTGCTGATCAATGCAAATATTATTTCCCATCATTTCAGATATTCCGTGGCCTAAAGGGATACATGGAATATATTTTCTTTGGGCTATCTACAAGTTAACATCGAATTTTTCTTGGAAATATTTCAAAACAGTGAGGGTCTTAGGATTTAAGATTCATAAAACAAAACTGAGGAAGAACAACACACAGAGATAGAACCACCGGTTCAAAGTTTCAACTAATTTCAAATGCATTTTCTTCATCTCACTTCAGCAATTCTGAAATTCTCAAACAGAAATAAAGATGATATCCAACAAATAAAAAAATTAATTTCTACTTTTAAATCATTTCACCTTATTTGCACAACAGATTAAACAGGCGGCTAGTTAAATCTTTGAAAATATAATTGATGAAGCATATTTAAAAATTTGGATAACGGAGGTGTTGTATCTACCATTTAGTGTAGTTTTACTCATTTAATTATAGTTTCTTTGTTTACACATAACCATTAACGGTTAACCAGACACAAATAGAGTATCATGTGTTCTTCAATTGAATCTCATTCGAATTTGCACATGATAAGAAAGAAAGAAGTTGGAGTTCGCAAATATCAATAGCACGAGGATAAAGCCACTAAACGTGAAACAACAGATGAAACAGTTATTGATATTCCAAATAATGTGTTATATAACTAAGAAACATACTACTATATGGTACGAGCGCATAGTAACCTTCTTCTGATTTGTTTCTTTTTTTACTCACTAATGGCTAATCTCCCAGAGGGACAAAAAGAGCAGGTAAGAATTTTAAAGTTGCCTCAGCAGTCTGTCTTATTATGTTCATTTCCTCTACAAACACTTTGAACTTTGAAGCATAACGCCCATTGGAGCTGAAAATCTAACCTTCAACCTGCCGAAGAGAATGAAGCTTTATTAATACAACAGTTACAAGCAAATCTGAGCTATCAAGAACATAACTATAAGAATTAAAATCATTACAACTGAAACCTCTCCCCGCCCCCCTAATTTCCTTATCACTAATTACCAGCAGAAAATATTTTTGATCCGAGCCTAGATGGAAGAACAAACACCAACTTAGTATGTGCCCCCCTCTAGCATATAAGATAGTTTTGGCAATTTTCGAGTCTCTAGATTAGCATTGCCACAAGTTCATGAAACGGATATTACACTACTCTTTCACTAGATGCGTAAAAAAACAGTACTAACTTTCATTGAGCAGTAAAAAGTTGCAGCCTAATTGACAAAACTGTAACCAGTCTAGTCCTAGTGACATGTACAAAGTTCAGAAGTCAATATTGATAATGTGTGTTTGTTTTGTGACTAAGTTTACATAAACAGACCTGTTTTCAATCCATCGCGAGAGATCGATAAAAGTACTTTCAACCAACCAAAACGCTAATATAAACACACTGTATGCTGTCCAGATCATAATTTATTGGATGAAAGTGATTTCTTATGTGACTAGTCCAGTAGTTATGGTTCAATTTTATCCAAAATAACAAAAACCAAGCCTTATGCCACATACCCAAGAGGTGGGATCAGTTCCATGGATTAATCAACTGACATTGGACTCTATTAAAAACCAAATTTTCGGCAAAACCATTTCAAACAAGGCCTTTTGTAATAATTTCTCCCTATGCTTTTTTAGGTCTTCCTCTACACCTTGAATGAGAGCATCAGACTATCTGCCAATTTATCCACTGTTCTCATAACCAAACCCGCAAAAGCAAGTTTCCATTACCTTTCGACTTCGACTTGATTTATGCAAATTCAATTTCTCCAAGATATAGGGTGCATTTATCACAAATGGTTTATTCATAAGCCCTTATGGTGATAAATGCTTATCACATAAACGTTTATTCATAAGCTAATTTGAGAAACTTATTGAAATAAGCTGGAAATAGGTTATAGGAAAGCATAATCCCTTATTCATAAGTTAATCTAAACAACTTATGAAAATAAACTCAAAGCAACTTACAGGTATGTCATAAGATATTTACATAAACTCTCACAAACACTCGCATAAACGTTTATGCTATAAGATAAGCTCAAATAAGGTTTTTCACATGGGGCCATATTAATTCCTCATCTGATGTACTTACCCTCTCAGCCATCTTTTATTAATTTATTACTTTTTACTTTTAAGCATGAGCCAAGTTCCAGACTTTGTTTCGGAGGTCTCCATCGCAACCACAACTGTAGCCACATCAGCCGCATTTGTCCGTGGTTTAGATCACGATGCGACCGCAACAACAATTTAAAATCTTGTTTTGAATACTATATGATGCAGCAAACTAATGATAGAAGCAATATAAGATTTTTTAAGACCCTTTAGTCCGCGGATGCTTTGAATCTGATAAATATTATTCATTTCAGAACAGTGTAAGAAGCAAATTGTTTCCACCATGAATATATAAGTATCAGAATATCAATATCCATGTACACAACCTCAAAACTTACATCAAATAAAGCATGGCTCCCAGAACTTAACGCTTTCCAGGAAGAAAAAAAGTTTATCTACATCAGAGTACCCCTTTCCTCATTTCTTGGAATTATATAAATCAAGAATGCAATATTAGTATTATCCATTCAAAACGCCAAACAAACTACATGATATAGAAATGGTGCTGGAAATTATAAAACCTAAAATGTCAAATTTCTGAGTCCAAGCATGAAGAACAAAAATTCCCATCATTACAGGAACACAGCACAGCATAACCCTAGTAGAAATAATTGTGTTTCAGAAAGGGAAAGGGAAAGAGAATACCTGATCGGAAACGGGAGTGTGATTCGGTAAAGAGGATTCAAGGTTGGAGATTCGAGCTTCGAGAGGATCGAATTTGTGGGTGATGTGAGAAGCGAGGGCGTGACGGTCAACCCAGAGGTCCTTCCAAACGAAATGGGAAACCACAGCACCTGCGGTCGTGAACCCTGCGCTGAACCACAACAATCGTGTTCGCATCATCTTTCTTCTTCTTCTCAAAACTTCATTACTCTCTGTTGGGAGAGATGAGATGATGAACCAGCATAACTAAACCCCTACAAGGCCAACGACGTCGTTTCGGACAATATTTAAAATACGGGGAAATTGGACTCAACCGCTTGAGGTTTAACATTTTAGTACTTTTTTTTTAATGGCATTTTAGTACTTACGACCCTTTAATTTGCAAAATGCAGTAACATCCTCTTTTTTATATACCCTCTCCATTTTTTTTTTATAAGATTCCTTTAGAGAAATTTATTTGTTACTTCTAGTTTTTAGCGAAAGTTATTAGTCTTTTTTAAATATATTTTTTATATTAGGTTTAAATATGTTCAGGGTTCCAAACATTTGAAAGAGAATCAATTTAGATTCCTGAAAAAATAATTTGTAAAATGTATTCTCTAACAATTTTTTTTAATCAAATTAAGTCATTTTAACTAATTTTGACTGGTCAATTCTTTGTAGCATAGCCAAATGATATGAGAAGTTCACTATAGTCAATAATTGCATCATTATTATGTTGACCGGGAAGTCGGGGATAGTGAGAAAGGCTTCTCACATAAGGAGTACTCTTATCTTGTCAATCTTTCCCAACGAGACGGCTCTTATTCAAACAAAATGTCTCAAACAAGGAGATTTTAGGGTGTTAGATTTAGCACGTCATACACAAGATTTAGCACCGTACCCATTCTTTCAAAATGCCAAAAATATCATTTTCCCTTTCATTATTTAGCACAGCCCACCAAATTTTTTACGCACTGAGATTTAAAAATTTGGAATGCATTTTTTAGTTTATTGGATTTTATAAACTCGAAATTGTGTGTTAGATACTTAGATTATTAAAATACGAAATGCATTTTTACACTTTGCAAAACCCAGTATTTGTTACTATTGATGTTTTGAAAAAAATTCTCTTTTAACAGGTGTGAGATTTTTCTTTGTTAATTGGTCAGAGACTTAATGCATTCCTCTTTTCAAGCTCCGAAATTTGTTGATTGAGTGATTGAACTTCATTCTTGATTTCACCCCGTATAGAAGCCCCCATTGAAACTGCATCAATAGCACTATATACTTGATTTGAGTCTTCACTATTGCATCTGCTAGGCTTAAACCAGTGTTGAGGTAGTCATAGAAAAAAAGCCCTACCAAACTCAGGTGGTTTTCAAAGCAAGGAACTTTGCTTCATGGACGCTTGATGGAAGAAACATGGTACCCAAGTGGGAGTTGCATGAGGTGAAGTTTAACTTCTGCTAAGTCCTGCACCGTAAAAGAAAAAAAAAGTTTCTTACAAAAAAATAACACACAAGGCATTTTAAAACCCAGTGGTTAAAAAGCATTACATTAAATATACAATGTTTAAATCTCGAAATATTAAAATCTATATCAGGTTTGATAACAAGAAAATTATGTTAAAATCTCAGAATTAAAAACTCGGAAGGTTAACAAGAAAATTATATTCCAAGTGTAAAAACTCGGAAGCATTTCACGTGATATGTATTTCGGGTTTTAAATATCGGAAAACAAAAATAACACCCTTTTTAAGATTATAAAATTTGGAAGGAACTCCCCAGAGAGTATTTTGGTATTTTCCAACGTTTAAGTGGGGTGAAAAATCTTAAGGGTAGGGTGAAAAATTTAACACCTGAGACTTTATTCGAACAAAACACCTCAAGTAAGGTGTGTACTACTTTTCACGGTCCACGAGACTAAAAATCTCCTTAGTTGGGGAGTTTCTTGTGCAAGTAAGACTCCTTAGAGCGTGTTTGGGAATGCGTTGGAGGCACAGCAAACGCGCGTTTGGAACCGCAAACGCGATTGCGCCGGCGGCGGCGACGTTTGGGAACGCGTTGCGTGAATCGCGTCTTCGATTTCAACCCGCGTTTGGGAGAATTGATCCGAGCCTGCTTCTCCGTTAGGCCAAACGCGAGTTTGCATGTTGCTGCTGCTGGTTTCCAGGTATACCCTTCTCTTCCTTGCTCCTTCTCTTCATTTTCCTCATTCTACTCGTGAAAGCTAAGTACACAGCAAGCTTCATCAACTCATATATTTGGATCTGTACTTGGAGGGTCCTTTATTTCCCTTTCCGTGAATCATTTATGTTCAATTTCAGGTCCTTTTCTTTAATCACTTCCTGGGTTTTTCTCTCTTCTCTTAGTTTTTCTTCTTCTGGGGTGTTGCAAAGTTTTGATTTTTCATCTCTATTTTGTGTTCCTGGAGTAAAAATTCTTCCTTTTCTCTGTTTAATTTGTTGTAAATGAAGAATTTTGACCAAGAATTCATGAGCAAACAGATTAGTTGATGAGTTTTCAGGTCTAACATGTACGACTTAGTTCACTAACTCTTCCTTGCAAATGCAAGAGTTTTGTATATGGTTTTAATTTTACAGTGTTATGGTTCAATTGTACTTCTTTCATGTCATAAACTGTTGAATTTTGTATACTGCTTAAATTACAGTGCTTAGGTAGAGAAAATGAATACTCATGGGAGAGGATTGTTGCTTATGATTCTTAACAATATTTGCTACTCATTGCATCCACCCCCAAAAACCTTTTCTTTGGAAAATGTGTTCACTGAGTATCCGTTTCCTTTGTCTGATAAATGGCGTCTTTGTTTCCCGTAATAGCTCTTTTGATGGTTGTATTATAGATTTATAGTCCCTTTGTCAAAGATATATAGGATATTCCAAGTATTCATTGAACTAAAAATTGCATTCTGCCTCTAATCAAGAGAAACTTTGGATTAACTTGGATTTGGAAGATTAAGGAGATAAGGCTGGCTGTGATGCTGTGATTCGAGATTCATGTGTTTATGATTTGATGCATTGATTCAATAATTCAGCAAAAGAGAAGTGATTATTGTGTTCCTTTATCCTATTTCCATCTACTTTAGACACTTGGAGCTGGAGATAGTTGTTTTGAATTGGGTGATTAATGTTTTGTCATTGTCTATTATGCTGTTGTTTGGCTAAACTGTGGAAGCTTCTGGTCATGGTTTGCATTTGATGACTCTAAAGATGAATTTCTGGTATGGACAGTATTAATAAAGTCTGGTACTGTTTTTGTCAATATAAAGCTATAACCAGATGTGCATTCTACAAAGAATATACAGGCTTATAGTTCCCTGCAACTATAAGTTGATCTACGAATAGGTCTAAGCTTAATTGGCATTGAGGTGTAACATTTGGGTGGTGCCCCTCCTCAGATATGTTTTGACTCATGCTTCTTCATGCTTGCAAATCTTTAGTTTGCCTCTTGATCAGCAAAATTTTCTTTGGGTGACTTTGATCCTGTTGGATTGTTTGTGCATTGCGAGTTTACTGTGGTAATATAATTGCAGTCTCCTAACTTTTTATAGCTTTTGGGATTATTTGCTGTATTAATTAACTTTAAGGCCTTTTGTGATGCCATTTTATTGGTGAACTGACTAATTATTTGCTTTATTAATTAACTGATTATTGGTGAACCTTGGATGAGAGTATTGATCGAGATTCATCTGTCAAAGTGAAGGCTTAGTTGAGGGTGCTGGTTTTTGTGTTAATTCAAGTTGTTTCGAATTAGCAATGCTGCAGCTGGTGTTGATTGATTTTTTGGGGCCAATCTAACAATGGTTCCAGAAAAGAGCGAATGCTTAAAGATGACAACATGTGATATTTTGGGTTGAGGCAGTTTTGCAGGGATCAATATAAGTTTTGAAGCATTTTTGGTTATGTGGTGTTGATTAGTTTGTTAATTCAGCTTTGTTTTTCATCTCTACGGTGAATTTAATATAGTGGAGCTTGAGTAAGTCAATGGTGATTGAAGTATCCTATATGTACCTTTATCTTTGGAATCAAAGATGTCTTGCAGATTCTTACATGTTGCATACCATGAGGAGTGATTCAGTACTATTGTAGCTGCTATATTGGATTTTGTTGGTATTTCCTCTGACTGTGTGCCTTAAGTTTCGTGTGATTATGCTGCTGCAAGTGGTCTCTTTAGAACTGCTGAATCTGAGGGAATTGGATTTATGTTATGGATTAGATGGGCAGTGTGTCCAATAGCAGATGTTGGGAATGTTTTGGTTGGCAAGTATGTGTGCCATTGAATCATATTCAGGAAGGTCATGTGGATCCTAACCCAAGCTACTAAGAATATTATTGTGATTGTCATATGTGCCATGGGAAGAAGGGTCCTGTGAATTTTTTATATTCTACTTTATAAGTACTATTTTTTTTCAATATGTAAACATATTTAGAAAGCATGCCATTTAAAAATTTATAGTTAGTTCCTTTACAATAAATTTTTTTGTATGCTTCTTCACAATATTTAATTTTTTTTAATCATTTTAAAGATAATATCATTTTATAATGTATTAAAATAAAATAACACTTAACATTGTAATTTTTATCTTGCTGAAAATATATTTATCACAAGTTAAAATGAAGTTAAGCTTATCTAAAAAAGAACTCAAATTAGTGCAATTTTTAAATATAGTTTTAATATAAATAATAATTAATAAAATACAATTTATTAAACTTCCAAAATTAACAAACCCGTGCATTGCACGGGTTACTTACTAGTTGATTATAATTATGAATCATGCTTGGTGACACAACAAAACAATTTGTATTTCTTATTGTACTTTTTAAATTATATTTTAAATTGATTTTAATTAATATAAAGGTTAAAAAAATATTCAAGAATTTTATAATGATTAAAATATTCATACCCATTTTGGTCATTACATATAATCAAAATCAATTCTAATCAAAGTTACCCAAACGAAATTCTATTACCAAAAGCAATTCTGGGTAAATGTATCCAAACATAAATCACGTCACTTAAATCACGTTTACCAGACTCAATTCTGACCAAACTCAATTCTGGCCAACATTGATCCAAACACACACTTATTTGAGGCACCTCTTATGCATTAGGGAAGTGAGGAGTGTTATACTCCCTCCGTCCCAAATTATAAGACCCTTTAGAGACAAACTCGGTGTCCCAAATTATAAGACCCCTTCTAGATCTTCTAGATTTCAGGAAAAAAAAATAAGTTTTTCCTTTTTTACCCCTTGCATTCATTATATTTTAAATTCTAAAACTTTAATTACCACCTCTACTAATTACTTCTTTCATATTCCCAACCAATTTTTGGTATCCAATACTTACATTAACAATTTCCAGAGTTTTTTTAAATAGGGACGGAGGGAGTATTAAGCAGCCCAACATTAGATTTAATAATGAATACCCATTCAAATAATTGTGTAACAGCCTAACTTATGATATGACCTATATTCATAAATGGTCAACAGTACAAAAGATCCTAAAAGAACAATGAGAATATGCCTCAAGGCTCTCTAGCAAATGCTAAACGAAAAGAAAATCAAACAAACTACTAACTCCAGTCATCTTAATAGGGCCATTAAAAAATAATTTAATGCGTAATATTAAATTTATCTTTCATTTTATATTAATTTTTCAAAATTATCCAATCAATTTTAGTTGTTTTTGCAATTGCATGCGAATCTCGAGACCGGTGAAATTTTAAATTTTGAAATGTGACTCGCTGGCTAAAAAATCTCGTCTTTCATTTGCTTTTATAAATAAATAGAGGAGCATATTCCCATGATTGAACTTGCAGAGACACAAACGCCTCACGCAACGACGCAATTCTGAACGAACACGATGTCTTCTCCTCTGACTCAACCTCTTCCATGGCTATGCCTGTTGCTGGCTCTCGGCGTGTTCGCTGGAGTAGCTTCGCCGGCGGAGGCGGAGGCGGAGTTGGAGTCATTGGGAGGCGGAGTGCGTCAGAGAGAATTTGATTATTTCGCGCTGGCGTTGCAATGGCCTGGCACATACTGCCAACGAACTCGCCATTGCTGTTCCTCAAATGCTTGCTGCAGAGGGTAACGTAACGCCATCCCAATCGATTCAGCTTTCAATTCGATTGTTCCAAATTTCTAATGCCGAGTTTGGTTGTGCTGGTTATTGTTACAAGTTTTTAGGTTTAAATTTAATCTGTTGTCCCTCAATTTGGCCTATTTCACATGATTTCGGAGTCTGATTTTTTGTTGTTGATACTTGATAAGTCACTGGCGTATTTACATTTCTAATTTCTCTTTTTTTCCTCTCTCCCTTTCAGGTCCAATGCTCCAACAACATTCACCATACGTGAGTAAATGCATTATAGTTACATTGCAAATTCATTTCACATGGAAATTTTCGTTCTTGTTTTATCTTGAGTTGCATTGAGTATCTTCTGAGTCAATTTTTACTTCTTAGCTGTGGAGTGCTTGCTGGGTCTTCTCCCCTCCATTGCAGGGTCTAGAAAAATTCTTAAAGTTCTGCTGATATTTTGAGCCTGTTAAGAAATTATCCATATTGAAGATATGGATTAGTTTAACGTTGCTTGCTGAGACCTAACACAATCCTCCTCACCCAGGCAGGCTTGGGATAGGTTATGCAAGCATAGGCAGAGTTGAGCCTGTTAGAAATTAACCTAACGAGTTCTTTTTTTTTTCCTTGACCAATCCTTTGCTGTTATTGCTTCTCCGTGTCTTTGAAAATTTAAAATCTCTTTTGGGATATAAACAATATATTGATCTTCATTGCTATGTGGCTTATGAGTATGGAGCTCCCTCCGACTAATATCTTAACAGATCATGATGTCTACTTGTGTAATAGATGGACTCTGGCCTGACTATAATGATGGAACCTGGCCAGCCTGTTGCACTAAATCTCGTTTTGATCCAAAAGAGGTATATTTGACAACCTTGATGATTTGCTAATCATTTCATCACAAGTCACTTGTACATTTGTACTGGTTTTCATGCTTTGACTGGTCTAAAATTTCAAAAGCATGAAGTCAAATACCGTTTCATAGTTATCTTGTAATTCCTTTTATTTACCGGATAATCAATAGTAAATATTAACTGTTGATTGATGGAAGCCAACACATTTTATACTGCTGTTGAAACTGCTATATTTGAAACTCATACCCCTGTTTAATGTTTGTATTTGTTAGTAGTAGTGTTGCATTTATATACCTTCAGAAGTTGTAGTCTTTTATTAACTTGGTTGCATTAGCTTTCCATGTCAACTTTTATAAATCTTATTGTTTTCATCTCATGTATAGATATCGACATTGACTGATGACTTAGAGAAATATTGGCCATCATTGAGCTGTGGCTCACCATCAACATGTAATGGTGGAAAAGGTTCATTTTGGGCTCATGAGGTAGTCATTGAAAAGTACTTAGATTCTTATTTGTCATTATATTATTTTGGAAACTAATGGTTTTTTTTCCCTTTCTTAAAATCCGTGATTCTGGGGCTACCACGTCGGTGCACATTGGCAGTGGGGTAATACTCTTTTCTGAGGTTTTTCTTGCTTATGTGATTTGAGTTAGACAAGTTTATTCAGTGTTTTGCTTGAGAGTAATAGTTGAACGGTCTTCCTGAAATCTTGTATATTTGGATAGAGTTGATTATATAGCGTTAAATTGCTATAGAACAAAGTGTTCAAATATATTTTTATTAGGCACAGGTTTTTCTTTTTGATCAGTGTTAATTTTTCTGCTATTTTGTTTGGGGCAAAATCTGATGGTTTTCTTGTACTAGTATTTAAATTTAAATTTTCTAACATTTCTATTTCACTTGCAGAGAAGCATGGCACATGCTCATATCCTGTATTTCGAAATGAATATGATTACTTCATGACGACGCTGAATATCTACTTCAAATATAATGTTACAGTAAGTTTCCATAATTTTTTTTTGTTGTCCAGAAATTTCTTTATTATTTCCACTGGCAACTTGGCAAAGAGCTCATATGGAATAATAATCAAAATATGATAAAAAGTTTATAACCTATTTTTTTCTCTTTTTGGACTACAACTTATTTTCATTTTTCCTTCGAGATGAAATATCAAACTTGCTTAACTGAATACAAGTACTTAGAAAATTAAAGGTCATTGCATGCAGCTGTCATTTTTAAACTTTTATCTTGCCCCTTCTACCAACCTAAAAAAGTAATAAAATTTGTGCAATGATTAATGACTTAGGGTGTGTTTGATTTCACATTTGGAAAGGCCAAACGTAACTATTTCTTGCTTCTGGAAACGTGGATCTGGCCAAAACGTGGATTCATGCAGCATTTTCCAAACATGCACTTAGTCAATCATTGACACCCTCCAATTGATAAGATTTGTATGTTAACTAATGAATTAGTTAACCAGTTTCCTCCTTCAGTTGATGTAGTTTGTTTGTTGATTAATGAATTAGTCCATTAGTGATCCCATGGGTCTTGATGCACATGAAAATATATGCCTCATAACCAGGCTTATTCCTGTTGCTGTAGTACGGTCCAAATATATATGTGCTTGAAGGTTTAATTTAAATTGTAACAAATTTTTGTCCACAACTTAGCATACAACCATATTGGTTGGGGGCTTAAAAATCTTGGTGTTATGCGATTCTTTACTGCTCTTTTTTAGATTTTTGAATAATCAGTTCAAAACTTCTCAATCACCGCAAAATGCTGAATTGGTTTTGAAGCTCTCTGTTTTTAGACTGACTAACAATTGTATTTGCAAAACCTTTGATTGTAAAGACCAAATGCCTGCTTGCATATACAACAGAGCGTACTCTGACTATTGTGCTTTTCAACATTTTTCCAGACTGTTCTAAATGATGCTGGTTACATTCCGTCTAATACAGAAAAGTATCCCCTTGGAGGCATTGTATCTGCCATTGAAAATGCTTTCCATATATCTCCTTTAATAATTTGCTCAAAAGGTGCTGTGCAGGAGCTTCGCCTATGCTTCTATAAGGACTTCAAGGTTTGAAATCTGCTCTGTAATTTTTCAGCATATAAGAAACTAAATGAAATTGTGCAAATTTCTGTCTTTAGAGATTGACCATATTTAGATGCCAATTGATATAAGACCACTAGTCCAGCCAGTGGTAACTGGTAATTTCAACTATTGACATCACTATTGTACTTCCTGGTCAGATTTATATTAATACTGCATAAGACCTGTATGAAATAATTGTGAGATCACTGAGATTTTCACAGTGCCATTTGGCTTGATATTTATTTACTCGCCAATTTGATATACTTTTAGAAATTGAAGGAAAGTCAACACTGGTTAAGCAAACTTTGATTGGCATTATGAGAGAATCTCCAATGGTTTATTAATTCTGTGATTGCAAGGTATCCTATTTAAACAACAACAATTTGGCCAACCTAATTATTTTAGAGTGTTGTCCCCTCTTTTTTGCAGCCACGTGATTGTGCTGTTGGACCAGGCATTAAAATTGACATGGTTTCAAAAGGATCATGTCCCAAATATGTTAGCTTGCCAGAACATGTGTCATTAGGTAAGTTCATTTCATCTTCGTACCAGTATAACTTTTGCTGTTTATTGCTGTTTCTGAATTTCAGTTTCTCTTGACTTTACTATTTAACTAGGGGGCCATAATTTTTATACAAGAGGACTGATGGATTAAGTATGAAAGAACTGTCAAAAAAAAGTATGAAAGAAGTAACTGGTCCATTTTCCATTCCATTTAACATGTAATGAAGGATATGTTTGGAAACTGGTCCTAATTCTCTTGAACATAATGGATAAAAAATCTGAAACTGGTTAATCTGAGGCCACTTTGTGTGGCACGGGGCTGGTCGAAATACTGGTTGAACTATTTACACTTGGTCAACACCAAGTGGCTAGGGATTGATTTATTTATGTGGCTGTTTTTTGAGTTTGATTTATATAATTTCCAATAAAGACATTATTAGGAATATGGTATGAAAACCTAAGTTAAAATTTTGGGATAGTTAGTTCATGACATAGTATTAAAGCTGCTATAATTAAGTGGTCTCAAATTCAATCCATGCCACCCTTATTATTCTAACACAAAAAGTTAAATATCAACACAAAGTAGATGAAGTGAACTTGAACATTAATTACACTTCAAACTCAAAGGGTCATGCCGAGACATGTCAAAGATATAATATAAACACTAGGTGTGTAACTTCACCTAAATGCATAAAGCTTTTGGGATAACTGGTTTATGAATGAATGAGGGACACACTTCATCATGCTGATTGTGATTTGATTCATACACATGGCTTCTTTGCCATTTTGAAACATCTGAACAAAATACTTATTATAACCTTTTCACAAACATTCTAGATATTGGTAGTACTGAGAAAGAGTACAATTTTTTTTTTCTTTTTCTGAGACAATAAGAAATTTCATTAAAGAGAAAAATAAGTTTAAGTACTGATATGATCAGAATTCTCAAAATATAACTCACTACTATAAATCTACAATAACAACAAAAACCTAGAAAGTGGTTCTGGGGTGAACTAAGTTTGATGCAAGGTTTCCCAGTCTTTGCGAATTGAAGATAGCTACACCCTCTGAGCAGTCTTGGGCATAAAACCACTGAGAATCCAGAAACTGTCATGAGGGCGATCAAATCCCAAATCCCCTTAAAGTGTTTTCCTCTCCAACCACACTGAGATCCTTAAACTCCCTAATGGACCACCTGGCTAAAAATAACTACATAGAATGTGAGTTTTTTGGTTCCACGTTGCAATGGAGATTTGAACATATGATCTCCATAAATCACACAAATCCCTTACCATTAGCCCACTCCTTGCTGCTTTGACTTGGAATCTTGGCTAGTGAGGAAGATGCCTATGTTTTGCACATGGGTATGACTTATGAGAGTAGCACAGACATCGCATAATCCTCACTTTTGTCTAAATGCATTATGTTTGAGGGCATATGATATCTCTCACAACATGCGGAAGGGTATATCTAGAATTTCAATGCTGGATATTTTAAATTTGCTAAATGCACCAGAACAGGGGCCTAATATATGCCCATAAGTGTAAGGGTAGTAACTAAGTACTAACAACTCATGTCAAACCGGAGACTCCTAGATATCCTTGCATCTTTTTGATGCTCCGATTCTAAGACTGTTTAACTTATTCGCTGCATGAATTCACCATAAATTGGAAATCAGATTGTGGAAATAAATATCATAATATTATTAACGTGGGGGATTGGAAAGGGACTCTGTCCTTAAAAGGAGGATCTGCTTGAGTCCGGGTAGTCCATATCTGCTCCCATTTTGTGGCTTTCTACTTTACCACTGCCTATTTTTAACTTTTAAGATTTTACTTAGTTGATAAATATATTTGGTTTGATGCTTGGACATATTTTTTAATGCAATTAATTTTTTATCCGGTTAATTTATCCCAACATTATGCAAACAAATAATCATTATATGTTACATTTTATCAATTATATGATTATCTCTGCATCTGTAGGTGGACGTGATGGGCTCCAAAGTTGGGTGTCTGATGAAGCAGCAGCTCTTTAAGGTTATCTTAGAGTGCTCCTACTTGTAAATTTCTGTACCTTGCGAATAAACAAAGCCACGTGCATAAATGTATTTGGATGCTGTTACCATTTATCAATTTGTCCTCAAATTGATAAAGTGAAGTACTGGACATAGGCTAGCTTAGCCAGAAAAATGAAGAGATGGCGGACTGTATTATTTGGGATTTATGTCAAGCCTGCTGCCGTGTATTTGGGGGGTGTGTTTTATCAGTTCTTTATCACTGAAATAATGTACAAGTATGAGTGTATGACTGTATAATAAATTATGTTGTATCATTAGCAGTTGTGATACATTTGCATTACATATGAGTTCAAGCACGAGCAGTGTTCGTGTTGTGTTTAAATGGTAGGTGATGCACTATGTGAACAAGTCATTTAAAAATACTTGGCATTCACAGTTCATACAATTTGCCATTTTTTTGTCTGTTATGTGTTTTAATCTTCATGTTAATAATGTATAGTCATGATTGAGAATGGCCCCGCACCATGCTAGTTACAACTGACAATTTAACCATCATTACATCGTTTATTTTTAAATTTATTTTCCCCATTTTCAGCTTCAATAAGAACAGTAAGACCTCCAAATAAATCTTACTCATTCTCATCACATTTTTTAAACAGACACACACACACACACACCAACAGTATAGAGACAGATGAAGGCATCTGTACGACTCCTCTTCATAATTACTTTTCTTAGTTTATTCTTCCATGCAAAGCCAGAAGGTGACTCATGTACCTGCAATCTAAACCTCAAAGCTCCTATCCCTTTTGATACCACCAACCTTCACTGCCTTCCGGTATGGAATGCTCAAGGTTTCATCCTCAGGGTAGGTGCACTCTTTTTTAATTTAATCTCATATATCTTCATTCCAATTGCATCATATATACTGATTCTTATACATATTATTCTGCAGTATGTTCAGACTTCTGCAAACATTTGGAGCTTCATTCTCTCAACCCCAGACACAAATTCTTACATAGCTATGGGGTTCTCGGCCAGCGGTGGCATGGTGGGTTCAAGTGCAATTGTGGGGTGGGTGGCTTCCAGGGGAGCCAGTGGAGGGATAAAGCAGTATTATCTTGGTGGCCTTACACCAAATCAGGTGGTGCCTGGTAAAGGCAACCTACAGGTTATAGCTAACTCAACCTTCATCACTTTACAGTCCTCTCGTCTGTTCATGGTGTTTCAGTTAGAAACTACCGAACCTTTGTCCTGGCTGATATTTGCCACTGGATCCACCGGTATATTCCCTGCAGCACCAAGTTATGCACTAACGAAACACCTAGACAGGGTGTCCACCAGAATAGACTACTCCAAAGGTTAGTATAATTTGTATAAGCTGTCGTTTCATGAATTCTACTCCTTCCAAATACTCATAAATGATTGTTGTTATTTTTTATTTGAATACATTTTCTCTATTCTTTAAAGGGCTAATCAGTTCCATGATTATAATTGTCAAAAAATATTAACCAGTGTTAAGGCCACTTCTTATTTTCTATATTCTTTAAAGGACTAATCAGTTCGATGAACATATCCTCTCATACAAAATATCCAAACTCCTTATCAATATTTCAATCCTAATATCTCTGTTTCCAGGGTATTGATATGAAATAAAAAAAGTATTTATTCAAATATATCTTTTAATTATTAATATTTTAAATACTATACTTTTTAATAAATGCTTTTTATTTCGATATCATTAACCAATACTTTTGAAGTACTTGTTTCCAGGAGAAAAATATTTTCATTACAACTATGTAAATTATAATAACTATTGACTAAGCGGTTTTTTTTTACAAAAACACAAAGTCGAAATGGGTCTGGAGCAATGGAGTTTACTAGATACAATTATAAGTATTTCTTTTCTTGCTATCCGTTAAGTATGATTAGTGGCTAATGGTCAAGTACACATCATTATAGGTAATTATGTCAGTGGTTGAATATTGACGGCTTACTGTTCTGAATTCATTCACCTGGAGGAGTTTAAGATTGGGCATATGTATGGAGTTGGTGAGGGGATTTGACTTCTCTAAAGTGAGGGTAAAGTAAGTCAACACAACCGTTGATCAAAAAATCAATGATTGTTATTTAAAGATCATAATGTGTACATGTGCAAGTATGTGATTACAATCACAATCTTTGATTTTATAATAAAAGGGCTGCGATGACTTACTTTACTCTCTAAAGTGCGTTCTTCACTCCCTCACTTCAGAGGAGTCATTGCTAGTGTGATCTATCAAACCCTATTTCCTCTTCAGACCAAGTTACAGACCTTCTTTATGATGCACCAAAACAAAAAATCACAAGCGAATATAATTTAAGAAAATCTCAGTAGAGATGATTCTTATTTTAACTAAAATAGATTTTCTGTATGTAAAAAAAGATGGTACTAGTCTGAATGTAAAACAGAAGGGAAACGCCACAGAATAGCACCTGAACAGAAATTCTAGCACTCTCTGATGTCTAGAAGGCCTGATAAAGTTTGAAATATCATGTTTTTATAATTTTAATATCTTGTATCATGAACAAAATGGTGGCTACTTAATGGTTTAAGTTAACCTTCCACCTAATCTACTTAATCGAAAATATTGTATGTGACAATCATTCCCTTTCCTTTACTAATCAAATAGCAACATGTGTCTTTCTTAATATAACAACTCTCATGAATGCGTTTACAAAATCACAAGCATTAAACGAGAGAGAGAGATAGAGAAATGAAGGCATCTGCAGCATTCCTCATCTTCACAATTTGTTTCCATGCTTCAGCCAGCCTTGGAAGTTCACAAGCGGATGGGAATTCTTCACAAGGAGATGGAAGCAGTTCAACTTCACAAGCAGACTCCTGTAACTTGAAGCTAAACCTCAGTGTTCCTCTCTTGTTTGACACAACAAAGCTCAATTGCCTTCCTGTTTGGAGTGCTCAAGGATTCATACTTAGAGTAAGTGCATTATTCTTCAAGTTCTAATCAATTTATTAAATTTCTGAGTACTGAAACTTAATATCAATCATATCAACAATCACAATTAATTAGAATAACAATAAAAGTCATGCAGTCTTCTGATATTAACTTGAACTTTTCATTAGTCGTCGTGCTAAGAAAATAGTTCATGATTCTGATTTATGACAATCTTCATTTCCACAATTACTTCAAATGAACTAAGTCACTAAACTGTGTCTACACTCTACACACAAACTGTGCAGTATTCTCAGAGCTCTCCAAACATATGGAGCTTCATTCTATCAGCTCCAAATCCAAATTCTTATATAGCAATGGGGTTCTCTCCCAATGGAGGCATGGTGGGTGCAAGTGCCATTGTGGGATGGATCTCATCCAATGGAGCTAGTGGGGGCTTGAAGCAGTATTATCTTGCAGGGACTGCACCAAATCAGGTGGTGCCAGATAGAGGCAACTTAAAAATTCTCTCCAACTCAACCTTGATGACATCGCAGTCGTCACGTTTGTACATGGCATTTCAGTTAGAAACCAACCGCCCTCTGTCCGGGCTGATTTACGCCGTTGGACCTAACCGCATCTTCCCTTCAGCACCAAGTTTTGCATTAGCGCAGCACCAAGACAAAGTTTCTATTAAGTTGGATTATGCAGCAGGTTAGTCCAAAGACACCATGCATTTGTTTTCTACTTTTTCATAACAAATTGGTTCAGCAACTAATAGCTAGGAAAAAAAATGAAAAGAAAATTCAACGTATACCTGTTCCTTTTTCAGTATTTAGTGGTTAATCATACTTTTTGAAAAGTCACACATTAACTAACAATATGATTAAATAAGTTTTTATAAAAGGTAGAGTAATTCTCACATTTGAGCTGGCTTTGGGTTAGTCCAAATTCTGAGATACCTCTTCTACTACGAAAATTTGTGCAAAGATGAATGTTATTTTGCAATGAAGCAATGGTTAGTTGGGCACGGAGTAGGTGATTGTTTTATGATTTATCTGCATGACAAGGAGACAAAAAAAAAAGGGGGAGTGGAAAACATGTTATCCAATAGATTATTCTAGTGCTGACCTTTTGGTTGAGTTTTTATTTTCTTGGTCAATATCATTTGGTTGAGTTGATTTTGGTACATGATCATAGTATCAACATGGCCCATTCTCACTGTTAAGAGTTGGGACTGATTTCTGTGGTTGTTGAGAGGAAATTCCTTTATCATCTTGTTGCTACTTGCTACGAGAATAAATAAGTTGAAACGTAATATCTGAATCAACCCCCTACCAAACCGAACCAAACCCATATGTTGTAGCCCTTTCTTTGATAGAACCACATGTTTGTCTAGTTCAATTAAGTGAATTTGGTGCGCTAATTTCTTCTGTATAATGATGATGATGATACACGTGAGTTGCCGTTAATTTTAAGCAAACCTTCTGCACTAATTAATATTGCACTTTTTGTCAAATTAAGGGTATTATAAATCATCAATCATAAAAAGAATTTTTGCAATGATTAAAAATTTACATGACTATAAGAAATGCTCTGCCATATTTGTTGTATTAATCATATCGTAGCAATTTTCTAAATTGCTTAATCATTGGTGATATAAGAAACTATCTTCCTCTTGTAAAATAAACTGCAACATAAATTAGCTCAATATATTCTTATCTACAAAAAAAATATTGGAATGTCCCAGATTTTTGGTTGTTTCCTATGTAGATGGGCCATTGCCCGCGGAACGATCCATGTGTTTAACACGGGTTTGAGCCTCAACATTTCATGGGCCAACCAATACCAACATAAAAATTAAAAAATATTTCAAAATTAATTTATTAGGCATTTTATATTAAAAATTGAAAATATTTTCATTTTACAGTAAAAAAGTTCATGAGTATCAAATTTGAATTTCCAGTTATACCATAGCATGTGATACACAAGAGTTATTTACTATCATTTTATTGGAAACAGGTTCAAGTGCGTCGGGAAACCCATATACTAACCTGAAAAGAATGCATGGAATTTTGAATATCCTGGGATGGGGAATCCTAATCATAATGGGAGCAATAGTTGCTCGGCACTTCAAGCAATGGGATCCATTTTGGTTCTATTTCCATGCTTCTGTTCAATCACTGGGTTTTGTTCTCGGAGTAATCGGTGTAATTACTGGAATTGCCCTCAATAATCAACTCCATATTGACTTCAATCTTCACAAGACTCTCGGAATCGTCATTCTAGTTCTAAGTTGCCTCCAGGTATTTTTTTTTTGTTTCATTTGTTAATTGGGATCATTGCTGCTATTATGTTCTCACTATTGAGTGTGCTTTCTGAGTAAATTTGTTTCTGTAGGTAATGGCTTTTGTTGGTAGACCAAACAAGGAATCAAAAGTGAGAAAATATTGGAATTTATACCATCATAACGTAGGGAGAATTTTGATCATACTAGCCATAGTTAACATTTTCTACGGAATTCATTTAGGCAAGGAAGGAAGTGGATGGAAGGTAGGTTATGGAATTGTGCTGGCGGTATTACTCTCTATTGCAGTTATTTTTGAGATTGGACTGTGGAGTAGAGACTGATTTTTTTTCTTTATAAATACAAAATTTGTTTCACCATTGGTTTTTTTCATTTGGAAGCACTTCAATTCCGTTTGTAAGCTTTTTGTAAGCGGGGGTTAGAAATGAATTAATTTATGTTAAACAATTTTAGGGTTAGAAATGCAAACCTCTTCCTCTTGGATGCAAGGCTTCTACAAATTGCTCTCTGGTGGTCTCATTCACTACTTGAAAAAGAACACTACTTTTCCTTTTGTTTGAATAATGATATACTCTAATAACTTTCCTGACTCTCAAATCCAAATATGGTGGTGGTGACTCATTTATTTTTTAAACTCAAGATTTTTCCTTCAAAAAGATGTTAGTAGCACACTAATGATCATAACACCCGTTTTTGTGATGGTTTTAAAAGTAAGTGTTGTAAGTGTACATTAATGTTCACTTCCGTGGTACCAACACATGTTAACTCAGTTGGTAAAAACGGATCACTTTACCTCAAATGTCGTGTGTTCGAATCCCACCTGCCCTGTCATGTGGGGGTGACAGAGCCGAACCTCCCACACTTTTTGTATAAAAAAAAGAAAAGTGTTCTGCGGTTCATCCATCATTAATGTTCTCAAGTGTTGCAGGTTGGTGTGCACGAAATTTTTGGTTAACATTACCTAGAAGCGGCCTTGCTGAAAGCACGTAGTTCCAACAAGTGAACCTCTTTTTGATTGATTTTCAAGCAAGGAGAAATCCCACGCAGTTAATTTGATTGGTCATTTGGTAGATTAGAATGCAACTATAACCGTTTCTGTTTGTCCTATTCAGTTTCCGGCAATGCCAATTGCACGTACATAGTTCGTTATCCCCAAGGATGATTAATTAATTTAACATTTCTTATCTCTCACTTATAAAAATACTGAGAATATATAATTAACGGTTCATCATATCTATCTAGTTCGTCTTTGATTATTGTCACCTTCCACAAAGAGATGAAGCTCACACACCTTTGCCTAATCTTATTCATTTTCCTCTGTAGTTTATCAACGATCCTTGTGACTTGTCAAGATTCATGTGCCTCTAAACTGTTGCAACTTCAGCAACCTATTCCTTTTGATGCAAGCTCACTTCTGTGCAATCCAGTTTGGGGGGATCACAGTTTCATCCTCAGAGTATGTGTTGGTGTCGTGTGTGTATCTTGTGTTCCATCCTGATTTTCTCACGGCTTTAACTGCACTTTCCAACTAGTTATTTTACCATCTTGAAAAAATAAAAATTTGTTTTATATTTATTTCTAAGTTCTAACATACACTTTCTTGTGTAAAATAGTTGTTAAGAGTCTAAAGTCTCAGGTTATAGTCCCTAAAATTGTCTATGGTGTAAAACTTATAATGTATAAAATGGTTGGACTAATTTTCCGATTGTGCACCTTATTGGGCTATATTTTTAAGAAAGTATGAAAACATCATATGACCTTTTTGTTGAGGTAGCAACTTGTTTCTTCTAACAAAAAGTGCATCAAAATGTCTTATTTTTCCGTTTTTGTGCTTCCTAACTAGTATCCAAACATACTATTTTCAACATACTCTCAAGTCTCACAGTTAAAGCTAGGCATATGAAACATAAAATTTATAGCATTAAACATGTGTGGTGACTCATTTATGAATGACTCAACAAATATATATAAGATATACTTTGATACCATCATAAAATTTGGGTTAGGCAGACTCATACACTCATTTTATTTTTGGTGAAAAATGTGGTGTTCACTCCCCTCTACTCGTAATTTGCTCTTGTTTGCCCAATGGGAGATCGTGGAGTTTTATGCCTTTGTGGTTAATTTCTCATATGGTTTATTAAACATTAGGTGAATATAAGTAAATAGTTTCATATCGTATTTTCAACACCAGAATTAGCTCTGTTAGAAAATTGAGTTTTCGCGAGTGTTCATTTTCCCATCGACGTTTTATTATTTGAATTGCACATTTGAGTATGAATGAATTAGCTAATATTTTTGTTTCTTATTAATTACATGGAACAGTATGCTAAGGCTTCATCAGATGTTTGGAGCTTTATATTCTCATTCCCCTCAAACATAAACGCTTATGCGGCTATAGGATTCTCCAAAGATGGCACCATGGTTGGTTCTACTGCAATTGTGGGATGGATGCCATCTCCAGGTGCAGGAGGAATGAAACAGTACTTTCTGGGTGCAAAATCACCAGACCAAGTCATTCCTGATAAAGGAGACCTTTATATGATGAATGCATCCCTAGTTCCAGCTAGCACTTCACTAGTCTACATGATCTTCCAATTGAAAACCACCCAACCCAGTTCAAATATCATATTTGCCATTGGACCCAATGGTGTGTTTCCTAATTATCCAGGATATTCCTTGGCAAAACATAGTGATCAGATATCCAAAGTCATAGATTATTCAACAGGTTAGTCAAATTTGTGTTCATGATATAAGTTTTTCACCATGTAAGAACCATGTTTTTTTGTCAAAAATGATTTGTGTACACCAGAGATTTTGCGACCCTTGCAACACCTGCAGTTTGAAGCGATTTCTGACCATTATAACCTGCAGAGCTAACAAGCTCCGCGGTTTGTGGTGGTCTGAAACGATCACAAACGCAGGTGTCACAAATTTTCTAGTGTTCATGAATCGCGCCACTCATATTTTTTATAGGTTATAAAAAGTAGTATTTAATATGTATTATTTGCAATATGATTGTTATGTGTTAAAATATATTTAGATTTTCGTAGACAAAGCCTTAAACAGAGTCTGCAATGGAACTATTCTCTTGCAACAGGTACAACTGGTGTGATTTCATACCAGAATCTCAGAAGAAGCCATGGCATTCTGAACATTGCAGGATGGAGCATTCTAATGATAATAGGATCCATAATTGCTCGCTACTTCAAGCACTGGGATCCCACTTGGTTTTATTTGCATGCTTCCATTCAAGCATTTGGCTTTGTAGCCGGGGTGATTGGAATTTTCAGTGGACTGGCTTTATCTAAGAAACTCAATGCTGATAATGTGACTCATCACAAAAATATAGCAATCCTCATTGTCGTCCTTGGATTCCTCCAGGTTAATTTTTCTCTGATTATCTTCGATAATGTACATTTGAGATATAGTTCGTGCATGTTCGGAAATCCTTCTCTTGATTATGATTTGATTTCACAGGTTTTGGCGGTTAAATTACGACCAGGAGTGGAATCAAAGATAAGGAAGTATTGGAATTGGTACCATCATAACATGGGGAGAATTTTGATTTGCTTCGCTGTGGGTAATGCCTTTTATGGACTCCATTTAGGAGGAGAAGGATCTAAGTGGTTTCTTGCTTATGGAGTTGCCATTGCTGTCTTAGTTCTTATCTCTGTCATTTTGGAGATAAGAATGTGGATTATTGCCAGAAAAGAGGCTCATTCCAGAAAGACAGCATCGTTTCCTCAGTACAATGAAGAGTTAGCTTACTATTGACATCTTTACTTTGAATCCAACATCATTTGTAATTTATAATGTAATACATTTTTTTTAAATCTTTTATAATTGTACACCTGTTTCAGAAATTGTGAATGTCGCTCCCAACAAATGACTTTTCCGAGATTTGAACTTGTGTCGTCATCCTGACAGGATCTAGCTTGTCTACCACTAACATCCACTTTACTGTCGAGTTATTAAGAAATTCACTATATTATTTATTTCTTATTCAGTTTTTCCATAAGAGAACATGTCCTTATACAGGACTACAAACAAAAACAAGAAAGGGACTTTTATAAATGAGACCTTAACCAACAATAAAAGGGGCTCCATTCATGCCAATTTGGATCCTCTGCAGTAGCAGATGTTCTCTAGCTACAGCTCCCTCTGCACAATTATTGGGCCTTAGATTTTGTAATTAATGGCCATGATTATTGTAAAGAGTTTATAATGATTTATAGGACTGCAGAAGTAGCAGACAAGACAATCTGAATGGAAACATAATTAATATGTTCCAGAATGTCCCAAGAGATAATTTGCATGTTCCTGCACCAACTTCCATGCCATAATCACATGGTGTTCCTCTGTTAAGGTGGCACCAATTGCACATCTGATAAAGAAAGCTCCTTCAACCTCACCTTGAGTCAGGTATGCCTTGCCAGAACCATTAATTGAATCCAGCAATTTCTGATTCATTTCATTCACCCACCAATCTCCATTGTGCTGAGAAATTGCACCATTGGATCGCCAATTAGCAACTGCAACTGGTGAAATCCTAAAGCAAACCAGAGAGAAATTTCGCGGCGCAACAATCTCAAACCTTGTATCCATTTTCACAAGCTTTTCAAAGGTTTTGGCCATTTGCACATGATTTCTCAAGAAGGTCTTAAGATTTTCAATGCCGTAGCTCCGAAGAACAAACCATAGTTTGAGAGCATTGAATTTCCTGCTTAGGGTTACCTGCCAATCTTTGTAGTCAATCACTTGCTTTGATTCAGATGCCTTGTTCCTCAAGAATTCAGGATTTGTTGACAGAGATTCGGTCAGGGCGGTGTGATCTTTCACCCAAAGGCAGCAACAACCTAAATTAGTCAGAAACCATTTGTGAGCATTGAAGCTAAATGAGTTTGTCTCTTCAACTCCATCAATGCAATGTCGAAACTCGGGGCAAATGGAAATTGGACCTGCATAAGCAGCATCAACATGGACCCAAATTCCATATTGCTTTGCCACATCACATAATGGTCCTATAGGATCAATGGCTGTTGTTGCAGTTGTGCCCACATTGGCACATAAGAAACAAGGAATCAACCCATTTTCCAGATCCAGAAGAATAGCAGAGAGCAGAGACTCAGGGGTCAAAGAAAATGCACATGACCTGTTTGTTTTAATTCCTCTGAAGTTTTTGGGATGAATCCCAGCAATTTGAGCTGCTTTTTGAAGTGCACTGTGTGTTTGGTCAGAGCCATACACAACAAGTTTTGAAATATTTTCCCTCCCAACTTGTGATAGCTTCTTGTCTCTTGCAGCCACTAGGGTGCACAAAATAGCCTCACAAGTGGTCCCTAGCAAAACACCACCACCACCACACTTTTCAGAGAAAAGAAAGGTTTTTGGGAGGTTTAGAGCCTCTCCAAGCCAATCCATGACTATAGTTTCAAGCTCAGTTGCAGCTGGTGATGACACCCAATTGAATCCAACAACATTGAATCCAGTACTTAGAATCTCTCCCATTATCCCTGCTATGCTACTGCAGCAGGGGAAATAGGCATAAAAGTTAGGACTCTGCCAGTGTGTGATGCCAGGGAGGATATGCTGTTGCACATCTTCAAGTATGGATTCAACGGATTCTGGATTAGATGGAGCACGAGTTGGCAATCTTTTTCGAAGATAATCAGGTTCCACGTTACTTAGAACGGGATAGCTACTGATATTTGTATAGTAATCAGCAAGAAAGTCAATCATCATGTAGCCTTGCCTCTTGAATTCTTCAGGGTCAAGAGGATTCATGTTCTTTGTTGAATCACTTTGAGGGTTGAGATTCTTTGTGTTCACCGTTTCCATTTGGATATATGTATAAGCAAGCAATAACGCTCACAGGGTATATATATTGTTGTGCCTGTGGGCTATTTTTATGGAACAAAAGTATGAATATATGCATGCCAATACTTGACCATATATATAGAGTTATGATTCACATATATACCATAAAATAGTACATACACCCCAAACACCTTATAGAGTTATCTCACTTCTCTTCTTTTCTCACTTTAAGTGTCGGCACTCATATATGGTGTATAAAATCATTTTCCATATATATAAGTGTAGGAATATAGCTTTTAGAATTATTGGTGTTGGTTTGGTTGGTTAGCCATCTATTTCCATCCAGATATACTTATACTATGTAGAGTCCTAAACAACCAACATTGCGACGAACATTTCATATACATCTCATTTTTTCTATATTTCTATTTTTTTATCATATCACACCATATATCACATTCATTACTTTTCTTTTTTTTTAATCATTTCTCTTTTAGATATCTACATTCATTGAGCGTTTACTGAAATAGAGAAGAGAGACACCTAAATAGAGAAGAGAGAATAAAAAAGAGAAGAGAGATAATTAATAAATATCATATATGATATGAAATAGGAAGAGATAAAGAGAAGAATGAAAAACTTAGTGTATGTAAGGTGTTGTTACCGTTAGTGGTTTATAAACAGGGTGATATATTTAACAATGTCTTTGTATTTATATCTTTTTTCAACAGTGGTCTTTGTATTTATATCTAATCTAATCTTCATAAACCTTTTATCTAGCAAGTTATTTAACAATGAAAATACTAACAAAGTTCAACATGATTAGTAAATAACTGAACTCTTTAAGTATTTAGTCGAAAGTTCGATCCTTAGGTGGTAGAGGTGAAAATAGGTTGGGCTGGGCTAGGCTTTGTTTTGATAAAATAGATCTAGCTTTACTTAAAAAATTTAAGGCTTGAGTTTGACTTGTTATGTATCATAGGCTTCTTTTTAGTTCTAAGGTTGATCTATTTAAAGTCTGGTATGACCTTGTAGCCGCCATTTAAAGGCATGTATTATAATAAGACATTCGATTAAACTGACAAATTTATTTGTAAACATATCAACAAACTTATATAAACTAACGAGTTAAAGTATATTAAAATCATTACATCGTCTAAGTCAAAATAAATAAGTCATTTGTACATTTCTAAATAAATTTATAGGGTTAAATCATTATATAATCTAGCATGTTTAAACATATAAATAATTCAATTACACAAACTGACATAATTAGTTAAATGTTAAATCAAAATGACACAAATAAATATCCATTGATTTTTATGTACCTAAAACTTTATGAATATCATCAATTTTATTGGATCTCTTAATTTAATGACTAGATTAATAAAATTCAAAATTTTATATGGGCTAAAAAGATATGACCTAATATTAGATGAAGTAAAAACACATTTTTATTCTGTGTCCGTGGGTAAATATGCTAAGCAGAAAATAATGACAGAGAATATAATTAAAGGAATGCTAGCAACACGTTTTTTTTAAATATATTCTCTAACATTTTCGATGTGACGTGATGGAAAATGTGTAGGTAAAAGTTTTAATCTTTAGTGACGGATGTTTTACTATTTTTTTTGTCAAATGTTTTAAAATTGTTGATAGAACAACTTTCATTATATGTTTGGTGACTAGGTATGTCAATGATTATATATATACTCCCTCCGTTTCTTTTTATAAGAACTAAAATAAGGGTGAGGGTTGTTCCTTTTTATAAGAACCACATAACACTTTGTGTCATATTAATTGTTTTTTCACATTTTTACCCTTATTCAATTCTATAAATATGAAATTACATTAATAATGAAAAAGATTAAAAATAAGTATCTTAAGGACAATTTTAAAAATTCAACAATATTTAAAAACAAATTAAATATAAATAATATACTACTTAACTTTCTATTTTAGGGAGCTAACCCCAAATCGCACTTACGAGGATTACCAGGATTCAAACCAGAAATAGAAACAACACTCGACCAGTTGGTAGGTTCTTTTGTTGTTACAAAGAGGGGCAATCCCCAACAAGTTGGGAGTTGTGCGTTAGACATATACCCACGGTTTTGACCGTACACAAAAAAAGACATATACCAATGTAGTTGTTATCAAACGCTAGGTTTTTAATTGTTTTTCACAAAAAAAAGACATATACCTCTCATTAATTTATATATTTCAATATTTATAAATATTGTTGGTTCTATTTAAGATAAGGAAAAAACAGTATGAGGAGGCATATTTATATTATTACTTCCTCTATTTCTATCTAACTGTTTACTTTGAGAAAAATATATTCAATTATATTTCTCCACTTAGAGTTTCAAGAGACTATTAATTGATATTTTTCTAAATAATATCTTTATGAGAACAATAAATGAGGAGAGATAAAATACATTTTTAAATGGTAAAATAGGAAAATAAATAACATTTTTTTTTAAATTAATAAAATTAATTTCATTTTTTAATATGTGTGTTTCTTCTCTTATTTGATAGTTAATAAGGAACGGATGATTACGTACCTTTCATAAAATTTTGAATTTAATAATTTGGTTATTAACTTGAAAGATTATATTTCCAAAATTTTACGTCCATAAAAAATAATGAATACTTTTTTTTGGTACAAAGATGCTAAAAGAAAACAAGAGAGAAGACATGAGAACTAGGTAACGCAAAAATTAATGGATACACCTTTCACAAAGGAGGATGTGGAGGAAGCTCTCTTCCAAATGCATCCTACAAAAGCATCGGGCCTAGATGGTTTCCCAACGCTGTTTTATCAGAAGTTTTGTAATATTGTTGGAGACGACGTGACTTCTTTCTGCCTACAAGTGCTTCATGGGACTAGTACACCAGGTTTGATTAATCATACTCTTCTTGTATTAATCTCTAAGGTTAAAAAACCTGTGCATGCTAATGAGTTTAGACCAATTAGTTTATGTAATGTGATTTTTAAAATTATTACAAAAATAATTGCAAAACGATTGAAATTGATTTTGCCGGATTTAATTTCCCATTCTCGAAGTGCTTTTTTTTGGGGCGATTAATTACTGATAATGCTTTGATAGCTTTTGAATGCTTCCACTATATGAAAAAGCAGATCACAGGCCAGAATGACATGATGACTCTTAAGCTAGATATGTCTAAAGCCTATGACAGGATTGAGTGGCCTTTCTTGAACTCAGTGCTTGAAAAAATGGGCTTCCCACATAGTTGGGTGAATCTCATTATGAACTATGTTTCATCAGTAAGTTTTTCAGTTATGTTGAATGAGAACCCCCAACCTCCTATTATCCCAAGCAGGGGATTAAGGAAAAGGGACCCGCTCTCTCCTTATCTCTTTATCCTTTGTGGTGAAGTGTTCTCAGCTCTTATTGAAAAATCTATTTCTTCCTCTGTTATACATGGGATTAAGATTGTCAGGTCTACCCCTGTTATATCTCATTTGCTTTTTGTAGACGATAGTTTTCTATTTGCTCAAGCTACTGCTGAGGAAGCGGAGAGTGTGGTCAACATTCTAGTTACCTATGAGCGAGCTTCGGGACAAGTGATTAATCTAGATAAGTCAATGCTTTCAGTAAGCCGAAATGTGCCGAGTACTAGATTTTATGAGCTTAAACAGCTATTGGGATTAAAGGCCGTGAAAAGCTTTGACAAGTATTTGGGTTTTCCTACTATCATTAGTAAGTCTAAAACTCAAATCTTCAATTTTGTGAAGGAAAGACTTTTTAAAAAATTAAAAGGGTGGAAGGATAGGTTGCTCTCCCGAGCAGGTCGTGAAGTGTTAATTAAGTCTGTTGCTCAAGCAATTCCGTCATATGTGATGTCTTGTTTTATTTTACCTGATGGGCTATGTGCAGATATTGACAACATGATTTCCAAATTTTTCTAGGGTGGTGACGTGTCCTGCCTGGGCTTCATTGGACTAAATGGAGCAACCTTTGCCACAAAAAATGTGAGCGTGGCCTAGGATTTAGAGATTTTAAATCTTTTAATGAGGCCTTGGTGGCCAAAAATTGTGGCGAGTTTACACTAACCCGGAATCTTTGTTGGCTATAGTGTTTAAAGCGGTTTATTTTCCCCATTGCACTATTATGGAAGCCAAATGGGGGTATAGACCGAGTTGTGCTTGGTCTAGCATTTTTAGAACAACATGGATTTTTTTAGAAAGGAGCTAAATGGAGAATTGGTAATGGGATGCAGGTCCGAGTTTTACTTGATAATTGGCTTACGAATGGTTGTCCACGGAATTATCGTGAGGAGCTTGTGTCTTAGCTTGGTATTGTAAAAGTGACAAATTTAATTGATCCAAGTAACAGGTGTTGGAAGCAAGAGGAAATTGAAGAAATTTTCTCTCCAGCCACTGCTCAGTGCATTTTAGCTATTCCTTTGCCTTTTAATGGGGAGCAGGATAGCTTGTTTTGGCCACAGGCAACTGACGGTAACTATAGCTCAAAATTAGGCTATAACTTTATTCCTCATTTTTTGCCTATTGCAGAGGCTTCTTCTTCTTCTTTGCCCAGGCTTGCTGCATCGGATTGGAAAAAGTTATGGGCAGTCCCTTCTCAGCCGAGGCATAAAGAGGTGACTTGGAGAGCGGTCATGCATTACTTGCCAGTGAAGGAGGCTTTATTTCTCCGGGCTGCTAATCTTGACCCAGCTTGTGTTCAGTGTGGTGCTGATATGGAGACGATTGATCATTTGTTCCTCTCTTGTCCAGCAGCTAAGCAGTTCTGGTTCGAGTCCTCTATTTCAGTGAGGGCGGTTTCTTTTGTCACGATTCATGAGTTTTTGACAGAGGTAATGCATCAGTCGGATCCTATGTTGTTGTCTTATGTGTAAGCGGCGTTCTACGCTTTGTGGGAGGCCAGAAATGGTGAGATTTTCAGCGGGTTCCATGGGATTGTTCGAGGGTTCTGAAGCGGGCTACTGAGTTGCATGCGAGGCCATCAGACATTATTGTGCGAGCCCGCCCTACTGTGGAGCTTAGCACGAGGTGGATCAGGCCGACGCAGGGAGTTACGAAGCTTAATTTTGACGCTTCTCTGAGACGTGGAGGAACCCTTTGTTTTGGGATGGTGGC
Organism: Acmispon strigosus; assembly: GCA_030819835.1. Classification (NCBI taxonomy): domain Eukaryota; kingdom Viridiplantae; phylum Streptophyta; class Magnoliopsida; order Fabales; family Fabaceae; genus Acmispon; species Acmispon strigosus. The sequence continues at coordinate 54,744,445 of JAUAMA010000004.1, read as the reverse complement.
CAGAGATTGGGAAGAGATGGTGTTGGCTGGTGCAGTGTCATCTCCTCCACCGGCGTTGTCTTCCCTACAAGCTGAGGCTACATGCTTTCGCTGGGCTGTTATTTTGGCGCTTGAGTTGGGTTTTACTCATATTTGTTTTGAAACTAATTGTCTTCAACTCTTGCAGTGGTGGATGAAGGGGGCTGAGGGCAACTCATACTTGACTTCACTTATTCGAGATTGTCGTTTCCTTTTTAATAGTTTTTCTGTTGCATCTCTTTCTTTTGTTAGACGCTCTAGTAACGCAGTAGCAAACTTTTTAGCCATGAATTCCTCTACTTATTCAGATACAGTTTGGGTGGAAGAAATTCCAGTGACTGCTGTCCCTTTGATGACGGCTGATGTTTTACTTCTGAACCCACTATTTCTTCTTAAATATTTTGCACGTTTGATTAAAAAAAAAACATTTTACTAATTGTCGTCTTGTCTTATACTATTGCTATTTCTATTTATTAAACAGTATTGATATTTTAGTTTTTTTTTTTAATGGAGATATTTTAGAGTTTGAAATCATATATTTTATTTCCATTAATTAAGTAAGATTTTAGTTCGAGTAATGTGTATTGAAAAAATATTATTCCGTAAATTAACCTTACATAAATGTGAATGTTTAAGATTTAAAAAGAAGTGTCTCATGTAAAGGAAACTTGTTTCAATCAATTAAAAGAATAAATTTTAAGATTAAATTTTGAAACCACATTATTATGGATGCGTCAATTCCTTTATGGACCCAATCAAATTTATCATTTTGGCTATGTTCAGATTGATGGAACATAATAAAATAGAATAAGATGAAATAAGATGTAATGAAATATAATGTAAAGTTTGGTCAATAGGTGGAAATGAGACAGAACGCGACATGCGGGTTTTGTTACGTGTTTGTCATGTTTTTAATATGGAACTAAATGACACAAAGCTCATGCAACGGAACACTTTAGTTTCGTGGAAAATGGTGGAATATGGGAGAATAGAATAGAACACTCTTTTAAAACTTTTTAAACAGGAAATAAGATGGATGGAAATATGAAATTGCAATTGTTTGTATTTGTTAGGGATCATTTAAGCTAATTTTTTTTGTAAGGGACCAAAAGTGTCAAACCGTGATAAGTGAGGGACCAAAAGTGCTATTAAACCTATTAATTATTAACAGTTTACTAGCAAAATTAAAACCATATAGAAGTGTGTAGCACAACTGTATAACTATTTCATTATTACAACTAGAGAGTATAATCATGAACAACACCTCCAAGTAAGCCTAGTAGACTACATACTACATCCTAAGCTGATTCAACTCATACTCAAGTTGTTTATTCTAATTTCTGTACAAAAGAATCTTACATAGAGCTCTTAACTAGGTAAAGTTTCTTACATGATATTGACATAATGATGCTTTGTGGCCATCTTTCATGGTAATGATGATACTCTCTCATCTCTGGTGAATGAAGGGTAAGTTATATCAACGACCCCCTCCTTCAAAATTGGCCACATGGAACTTGCAGCAACATATCTCTTCTTTGTATCTCCAAAAAATGAAAAGAAATTTCTAGCCTAGTTTCCAGTAAGAGAAAAAAAGCCTTTGGAATTAGGGGACCTCACTAGCATAGAAGGAATAGCACCACTATGTTTAACAAGATATACAATAAATGCAATCCATGCTGCAGCACCAAGGCAGACCAAAAAACCATACAACAGTCCCTTCACTTCAGAGAGGAAGAAATCAAATAACATATATCCATAAAGCACAATTACCAGCACAGCCACAGTCCAAGCCACCCTCTGCATCACAAAATTGACAGTTATAGATAAGTATTGAAACAATTTTCATCATTTGGAAGGTTTACTCTAAGTGAATGTCTTAGATTGAGAATTTTGTAGGAACATAGCAGGAAGAGTAAATTTTTCATTTTTAAATTTAAAGAGTATATGTATATGAAAATGAACAAAGGTGCAATTAAGTTACTAAACTAGGGGAAAAAACTGCAATTAAGCCTAAATTTACCTAGTAAAATAATTGAAACATCTTTACGAGCATTTTAGTTAATCATGGATTAGTGAAATGAGTTAAGACCCGTTTGGAAGAGCTTATTTGAGTATATCTTATAGCATAAGCGCTTAAACAAGTGTTTAAGAGAACTTATGTAAATAGCTTATGATGTACCTTAAAAGTTGTTTTGAACTTATTTTCATAGGCAACTCAGATTAGCTTATGAATAAACACTTATGCCTACTGATAACATATTTTGAGTTTATTTCAATAAGTATGGATAGCTTACCTCTACTATAGGCCCTATTCTGAAGGTTCCCATGACCTCCTCCTTGGACACCAAAGTAAGAAGGGGGATAAGTGCAAAAGGAATCTGTATTGATTGGAGCACATTAAGCCATTCATTCAAGGTATCCAATGAACCTTCTGATGTATTAAAAACAATTGACACAATCATAGTGGGAACAATTGCACAACTTCGAGTGATCAATGCCCTCAACCACTTTTTTATATTGAGCTTCAGAAAACCCTCTGTTATAAACTGTCCTGCATATGTACCCGTGATGGTGCTACTTTGTCCAGCTGCTAACAAACCAATCCCCCATATATACAGAATTGGAAATAACCCTCCTCCATACCTCTCCTCAAGATATTGCCCTGCATTTACTAATCCTATGGCTTTGGCTTGTTCTGTACCATAGAACACCCGAGCGAAAACAGTTATCACAAATAGATTGATCACCAAGGTGATTAAAAGTGCAGCTGAGGACTCGATTGAGTAGTAGTTGATAGCCTCCTGAACCTGGCTTTTGTTACGGATATCAACGTCCCTTGATTGTACCAATGCAGAATGGAGGAAAACGTTATGTGGGGTTATGACGCAACCCACAATTTCCACAGCCTGGCGAAGTGTCTTTCTGCTAACTCTTGGGATCAAAAGACCTGCAAGAAGCATCAAAATTTGTTGAATAAAAATGCACTAGTGTTTGATGGATGTTTACTTTACATGATATAATCAGATGAATGTGCTCAAACTACTGTCATGAGATAAGTTTGTACCCATCACAAGCTCTTCTTCACTTGGCTTTGTATCAAAGAACATCCATGCAAAAGAAAAGGCCATGGTTCCAATGAAAACCGCGAAAACTCCTTCCAGCTTCCTCACTCCATAATTCTCAAGAAAAAGAAAGAAGAAACTGTTCAACAAGAGACAAAACAAGGACAAAAGATCAGCTAACCATAACTTTCACTTAGTCATTTTCACAAATACAAGGTGATCCAAGCGGCAACTTAAAACCATGATGAATACTAACGAATAAAATTACAGTTAAATATGTTTATAGTCTCGTAAAATAAGGGTGAATTGGTTTTAGTCATTCTAAAAAAAAATTATAGCTTTTAGTCGTAAACATTTAAGAAATACGTGAAGTTAGTCTCTCTCATTCATTTTGTGGCGGGTCTGGTCACTACCACATAGTGAGTAATTGACTTTTTTTACATTAGCGGCGGTTAAAACCGCTATAAAATGAGTTAGTCACGGTTTAAAGCACCGCAACATGAACAACAAATAGTAACTTCACATATCTCACAAATACAACGCATTCTTATTTTAGAGAGAACAAATACAATACATTCTTCTTATTTTTAAAATCTTTTTGGCTTACCAATCAAAGGCTGTGATGACCACACCAGCCCAAATGGAAAGAAGCCCATGGCTAAGAATCTTTATAGCAATAGCACTGCCAATAACCTCTTGAATGTCAGCAGCAATGAGAGCCACCTCAGCCAGGAACCACAGCACCAACCTAGCCCAATTGGAATACTCCTCCCTGCACAGCTCCGCCAAGTGCCGCCCCGTCGCCACGCCGAGCCTCGCCGACAGAAGCTGTATCAAAAGCCCCATGATGGTCGACCACATCAACAGCCACAGCAGCGAGTACCCTGCAATGGCACCAGCCTGCAGGTCCCCTTCCAGGTTCCCAGGGTCCAAGAACGCCACGCTCATCAGCAGCCCCGGCCCCGTGAACAGCCACAGCTTCTTCCAAGAAAACGGCGGCACCGCCGTGGACCCGGCGGCGGCGCACTCCAGGTCAAATATCCGGACCTTGTCCTTGTCCGCGTAGACGAAATCCTCGGCGTTCGCATCGTCGTCCGGTATTGAGGGTGATGAGACGGGAGAGGACAGTGTGATTGTCTCGCAATCGGATTGTAGCAACCGGTTTTCTTCCTCTTCTTCTTCTTCTTCTTCATGGTGTTTTTTTTGTGACTCTGTTGTTGTATTCATGTTTTGGTTGTTTTATGGAATATCCTGGGTCATGGTAATGTTGTTTGTTGGGGTTGATTAATTGATATTCTCTTTATCTTTATCTTGTTTGGTGTGGGAAACGTTAGTAGGAGAAGAAGAAGAAGATGATGGAGAGAATTTAGTGGAATTATCATGGCTGCGCAAGGGAATGGTGAGGTGACCAAAGGCATGAACACCGCATGCTATATTTGTCACATTTTCTTTTAGGGGTGCTATATTTATGCCAAAAGTGCTATATTTTGGATATAGTAAATTCATCCAATGTGATTAGAGATAAACTCCTTCTGACTTTCATATTAAATTCAAATTAACTAAATTTAAATCTAGTCCTCCAATCGCCCAAGCAAAGAGAGATAGGGTACTTGGAATTTTCAAAAGTATCTTCAGTATCCTTTTATTTGTAGCTGTCAGAAGAGGGAGCATTTTGATGTCAGAACTGCTACGAGGAGCAATGTTGCGCTTCTTGGTAAGCAAGTTTGGAAGAGATTATTTCGTGCAGTGTATCCCTCGGTTGTGGATTTGTGGATGGCATGTTTCTTTGTCAACTCAGGCTCTCATTGCTCCTGAATTTGTTTTTCGGGTTGGTAGAGGTCATGTTTCCTTTTGGTACAAGAGGTGGTGTGTTCTGTGTGAGTTAGTGGACTTCATGCATATCTCTCATGTGGATTTGAGATTGTGTGATGTGTTAGTGGGTGTTTTGCTCTTTTTTGTACTATGTTCTCTAACGTTTTGCGAGTCCACGTTGCCTCTTTATTTTTTGTGTGGGACCCATACGTGGAGGATATTGTTTGGGGCCATAGCCGGAGCGGATCTTTTCCGGTGAAGAGCGGCTACAATTGGTTAGGTGACGAAGTTCCTCTCTCGACTCGAGTCTCACATGGTGTTGGATTTTTAAGTTACATGTTCCGGAGCGTGTTTGTGTCTTCCTTTAGAAAGTTTGTCATGATGTCATCCCATGTGCAGAGCTGCTTCTGCTTCATCATCAAGGTTTACTTAACTCGATGTTGTGTAGATCGTTGTCAGAGTCCCTGTTACATTGTGGGATTGTCCAACTCTCGGGCATATCTGGAAGCAACTAGGCTTGTTATCTTCTGAGTTTGATGGCGCCACGAATATTTGGGCGCTAGCCATGGTTGTTCCGTCCTAAGCTTAGGATCATTTTGTGCTAATAGTGTGGGGAAGAACTAGTGTGAGGTAGTCTACCATGGGCAAGGTTGTCCTATTGGTGCGATGATGCATAAGGTGAGTAGCAATCTCTCCTTCATTCGCAACACCTTATCCCAGCCTTCTTAGTTCTCTTCACCTCAATTGATCGATTGGCAAAGACTGTAATTGGGTTGAGTTGCTTTGAATTTGGACGGTTGGTAGAGACAGTCGTTGGGTTGAGCTCCCTTGGTAATCCTAGCCAGACTAGGTTTGGGGGTTTGCCCAGGGACTATGGGGGTGGTCAAATCCTTGATTTTTCAGGTTCATGTGAGTTTTTCAGGGATTTTGAAGGCTGAATTGTTTGCTATTTTCCATGACGTGCATCTTTGTTGGCGGCAGGGATTTCGCGTGTGGCGGTTTCTTCAGACTCCTTGTCGAAGATCCAGCTTGTCATAATTGTGGTTCCTCCTTAGCATCATTTAAATCCCAACAAAATAATTATATAACTATTAATTTCAAAATATCTCAATTGCTCATTAAAAGTAAAATTTAAATGTGTAAAAGTGCCTTGAGTGTTCGAACCTCAAGAGCCGCATTCTTGAGGAGACTTTTGTCATGGGTAGGAATTGCGAGAGCAATTTAATAGGCCAAAAAAATGTAAAAGTGCCTTGATCTTTACATTAATTACACGATTAATTAATTAATAATAATTTTTTGCATTATAAATTAATAATTAGAAAACATCTCAATTCCACAAAAACAAATGTAAAATTTTAAATTTTGAAATTATTTAAATTTTAATCAAAAATTGAGAAAAAATTTAAAAACGGGGAAATAAAACTAAGTAATATTTATTTATTTTTATAATTATATATTATATATAATGTATATTAAGTTTGAAATTTAGTTAATAAATATAAGTAAAAATATTTTAACCTTTACATTAATGATAATATTAATTAGTTATTAATAACCTTTTATATTATTAATTATTTTAACCATTAATCTTAAAATATCTCAATTTCTCAAATATATATAAGTAAAAATATTTAAAGTGCCTTGACCTTTGCATTAATTAATTATTAATTATATATTAATAATTTTTATATTATTAATTATATGAAGTTTGAAATTTAGTTAATACATATAAGTTAAATTATTTTAACCTTTACATTAATGATAATATTAATTAGTTATTAATAACCTTCTATATTATTAATTATATTAACCATTAATCTTAAAATATCTCAATTTCTCAAATATATATAAGTAAAAAAATTTAAAGTGCCTTGACCTTTCCATTAATTAATTATTAATTATATATTAATAAGCTTTTATATTATTAATTATATTAAGTTTGAAATTTAGTTAATACATATAAGTTAAATTATACCTTCACATTAATGATAATATTAATTAGTTATTAATAACCTTTTTATATTATTAATTATATTAACTATTAATCTTAAAATATCTCAACTTCTCAAATATATGTGAGTAAAAATATTAAAAGTGCCTTGACCTTTGCATTAATGAAATTATTAATTAGATATTGATAACTTTTTATATTATTAATTATATTAAATAATAATTTGGTTAAGAAAACTTAAAATATATTAAGATATTAAAAATTGAAACATTAAAAATAATATATATTAATATTAGTAAAAATCCCTTAACAAAAAATTAATAATAATAATAATAATTAATTATTATTTTAGCTAAAAAATAAATGTAAATAATGGTTTTTTTAATAAATAGTAAAGAGATTAGCAAAAAATAAATAAATAATGGTACAGTGAATATGTATATATGTTAGAAGTATTATATTATCATATTTTTCGTGTTAACCAAGCTATCCATATTCATAATCTCAACTTAAAGTAAAACAATGATATATTCTATAGAAAATATTAAGTACATTATTAATTAACTAAAATTTTAGTTAAAAAAACTTTAAATATATTTAATAATACTTTATACTGTGAATACTTTAGTTATTTAATAATTAATATAATTTGCATGCAATTAAAGTGTGAAGAGTTTTAAGCACGTATTCAATCACACCGCTCTAATTTTCATTTTAAATAATTTTAAATTCTGTGTGTGTGTGCGCGTGTGCGTGTGCGTGTGCGAGAAAAATGAATGGTCAAGATTTATTTTTACGATTGGCGCCACCCCTTCTCCCTTCTTCTTCTTAAATTCGAGTTTCCTGGGTTTCCATTTGTTCACTCACCAGTTCTTGAGACCTGGTTCTTATTCCCAGAAGGAGCTGTTGAATCCTGGGAGAGAATTTGGATATTACCCAAATAAACTCTCAAGGACAGTGATACCGATCTCACGCCTCAGCTCAATTTTTGTGGTTTCTTCTTCTCGCCGTCACTTGCTTCGCCTCGCTGTCACATCCTCCATCCCCCATTTCCGTTTTGGTTTTTCCACAATTTTTAAGTGCGGATCTTTTTTTTCCTGAATCGTGTTTTTAGACACAGTTTAAACTACAACCCCATCGTCCTCTCTATATCGTCTGCTCTGTTTTCTCTAAGGTCCAAGAAGGTGAACAAGAAAGATGAGTCAGAATAATGGAAATTTCCCTTCAAATCTCCCCTTCCTCGATGATAAAAACTGGGATCATTGATGAATCCAGATGAAGGCAGATTATTAGCGACCTTAGATGCAGTTTCAAACTGCGCACATATGCAGTTTGTAACTGCGTACCTATGGGAAAAAAACTTTACTGAGGGGTATTCACGTATTTTCTGCACTTTTTGGATAACATGAATAACTATCGGGATGGTACCAATAGCAATGCCCCTCATATATATAGGATTTGCTACCTCACTCCCACTAAATTTTTTGAAGGAGTAAAATAGCACTAAACACCTTTTCTTTTATAAAAAATACTTCCATTTTATTTTAATAAAACATTCAAAGTTTGGTTGTGTTGGTAATTTTGCTGCCCACTCTTTTTCTCATTTCGGTAGACCCTACCTCTCTTCTCATATCTTGTTTCCTTCTAGTTCCACATCTTCCATGGAAACACCCCTGCTTTGTAAAAGTTGCCTTCTCCATTAAGTCGACTCTCTACGAATCTTCTCTGGCCTCTGGATTTGTACCCGACGACCACCCCGTCACCACTCGAGCAGAGCACGAGCATACAATGTCGTTCACATGGCCAACACCCATGATTCCGAATAATTCATAAGCAGATAAATGAAACAACATTCCATATTTTTGTCTCGTAAACACCATGGCTTTCTTTGTCTTGTGAAATTGCTAGTTTCTAATTTTGGTATCCGATTAAGTTGGATTGTGTGTCGTGTGATTAACTGATTGGGTTTGTAAAATAGAATTTAACGCAAGTTTTCTTTAATCCGCCCACTCCAAGCTAGTGTTGTTTAATCCAGCCTCTCCAAGCTGTTGATTATTCTTTTTCCCAGTCTCTCCACGCACAATGAGTATTCTCAATCACTCCTCCTGCCGAGTATTCTTGTCTAAGCCCCTCCACACTTGCCCAGTATTCTCAATAGCTCTTCCTAACAAGTATTCTTGTCCAAACCTCTCAGACGTACAATTATTCTCAATGACTCCTCCTACCAAGTATTCTTGTCCAAGCCTCTTTAGGCTTACCAAGTATTTCCAATGTCTCCTCCTACCAAGTATTCTTGTCCAAACCTCTCCAGGCTTACCGAGCATTCTCAAGGACTCTACCTATCAAATTTTCTTGTCCAGGCCTCTTCAGGCTTACCAAGCATTCTCAAGGACTCCACCTACCAAGTATTCTTGTTCAAGCCTCTTCAGACTTACCGAGTATTCTCAAGGACTCCTCATATCAAGTATTATTGTCCAAGCCTCTCCAGGATCGCTGAGTATTCTCAAGGACTCCTCTTACCCGTTCTACAATTGTCTCTTAATATACTCTTGGTTAAAGTTCTTATAACTTTGCACACCAAAGAGTATTTAAAAGGCAACGCCGAATATTCCATAGCATTGCTTCCTTTCCTAATTTGATCAAGCTAAATAGACAATGACTTGATAAGAAACTCTCAATGTTTTTCTCTCATTTTGAGTGTTGTGTCTATACACAAACACACTATCACTCATTGCTTTTTCTGATATTCCTTACCAAGTGTAGAAGCATTTGCTAATCTATTAAGCCCTTTGGCATTGAGATGGAACTCTCACATACCCTCGGTGGTGTTCCTCTTTGTGGCTTCACACACACACACACATAGTGGTGTTCTTTCACACACTTAACCAATTCATATTCACCCATTTTTATATCTCAACTTGGATGTTTGAATTCCAACTGTTGAGACATGTTATCATTGGGAATATGATTTTTGTTGGTCTTCTTGCTTGAGGGTTGAGTTCTTCATCACGTTATTCCCATTGAAGGTTTGAGGATGACTTGTCTTGTCTTGCTTTGGATTCTTCCCATGGAGTCACAACGGATACATGTTGTCTTGAATGGTTCATCTTGTTTGGCAGGTCTTCGAGGAATTATTGCTCCAAGGTTTTCCATTTTGGCGATAGTTTGATGATGCTCAAACGTTTGGCAGAACCTACATTTCCTCTTTGGTGCAAATCTTACATTGACTCTTGGGCTTTGAAGCTATATTGTCATTGTTTAGCTTCTTAGCCTTTTTTCTTTGATGTTCACCATAGCTAGGCATAACGCATATGATCTTGATAAGAGTGTTCAACATTGCTGGTAGGAATCTTTCTACATTTTCATCCTTATCTTATGCCTGAGCTTTGTTTGATTTTGCGAATGATCCACGTCTTGCATAGTCTAGCAGACTAGAGCCTCAAACTTGATGAATGCTTTGCTTGAATGGTCTCCATAGTTGATGTGTGCTCAGTTCACTCTAGTAGACCTTCACTTGCTTGCTGAGTCTGTGAGTCTTCATTGGATGATGGTTGCCTTTGACATATCTACGACTCTCATAGGCGATGAAAATCTTCTTGTTTGACCTTGAATAGTCATGTTTATGATATAGGCTCATGCATTTCAACTGACTATTCATGCTTGCTTTGACCTTTGTTGGACTAAATATGATTTAAGCTTTGATTAGTCCAAACTGTGCTTTTCCTCCTTGATAAACGAAGTCTCATGATTAATGCTCTTGCAACATCTTATCATTGATTCAACTATGTGTGCTTTATCATACACGTGTAGCACCTTTGTTGAGTCTTCACTTCTTTAAAGGAAGTCTTTATAGATGATTCTTGCCAATGACTTTCCTCCTTTGACCTCTTCTCTCCAGCGCATGCTCTTCTTTGAGCAGATGATGACTATTTAGATGATGCATTCTGAGTAAATGATGAGTCCATTACTGATGAAGTTCTTCCAATATGCTGAGCTTTCTTTTGATGATGTTTCTTCCTGATGATATCCTTCGAGCTTCCTCCTCATTTAAGCTTGCTTGATCTTCTCCTTTGTTGCGTGACTTGAGTACCTTCAACTTGTTTGCTTGCAATACAGTAGAACATCAACTTTTATAACTTTTCCTTTTGTTATCATAAAAACTCAAGATGAGATTGTTACTAAGTTATTTTGACCTAACAAGTTTTCCTCTTGTTAAAACTTTGGGTCATTGCTTTTTAGCTTTTCAGCTCATTTTTCATTCAATATTCCGTTATTTTTGTTTGTTCTTCTCTGTAATACCTTTTTCTAACATTTTGAATATTTTTTATTTTTCGTTTATTTTATCTATTCTATGTTATTTATTCATTTATATTATGTTGTTATTTCTTGCATTTAGAATTTATTTTCCTTGCAATTTTCAAAAAACAATTCAGAAAAAAGTAGTTACGACAACATTTTCCATTGGTAAGTTATTGACGAAATTTTCTATCGGTACATGTTGTCGATGAAGGTTATACTAACAAATTCGTGGCAATCAGAAATCTACCATCACCACGGTTTTAGTTTGTTACCGACGACTTTTGGCCATCTGCAATGGCGAGTTTTCTTGTAGTCCTTATACCAATTTAAATTGTACATGTTTCTCATTCCCACCTCAAACCCACACAATGATTACCTAAATTTCATACTATAAAGTGCCTAAAAATGAGCCATGCCTATGCTGGTGTGGTAACTATTGTTATAGAAAAATTCTATCAAATGTGGGTACTTAACCCTTATTCTTCTCTTCCAAGATATCACTCTAAACATACCCTTTTTGTTTGGATGGTTTGAGGGTGGACTGCAATGCTAAAATTCAACTTAGTCCCATAGGCTTAATGAAAGGATTTCCGGTATGTGTGTGTAAAACTATGAACCATATTTGAACTTATATTAGTAAAGTACCATGTTTTGAATATAGGTTTGTTAGTAGGGGTGGGAATAAGCCAAACCGTCGACAGGGGCCTATGGCCTGGCCTATTTAAAGCCTGGCCTAGCCTGGCCTGTTTAATATAAAGGGTAGGCTCAAACTTTTTAAGAAGCCTATTTAGCTAATTAGATCAGGCTAAGGCTTATAAAAAAGTCTGTTAAGCCTATTAGGACGGCATTTTTATTAGTATCTTAATTTAACATATTAGTTTAATAAAATATACACACAAATCAAAATATTAAATTCAATTTACATCATTCCAACCTGTCACCAGTTTTGGTATTTGTAGAAAAATTAATTTTACCTTTTTGAAACTTGTTGATTGACAAATCAAATTACTCCCTTTCACCCAAATTTGACAACTAATCGATTTATCTTTTCAAATTCCAACTTTACAATTACAACTCTAATTTGTATCCCTGCCTGCCCTATTAATCCTATCACTATCGGTCTATCACGATTCACCCTTGTGACATGTCCCCTTGCTTTGAAACCCGTTCGTCCGTCACCTCCGCAGCTCCGCTCCCTAATCCCTTTCTCTCACCGCCGACGCACCGCACTGCACCACCAATGACTCACTGTACCGCCATCGACGCACCACCCTCATGATTCACCCCTGTCCCCTTGCTATGAAAGATTGAAACCCGTTACCTCCGCAGCTCTGCTCCCTAATCCCTTTCTCTCACTGCGGATGCACCGCACCGCACCACCACGCAGGACGCACCACCCTCACTACCGTTTCTGTTTATATCACTCACAAGGTATGTTCATGCATGTCACCATCTCTGTTTGAAAATTTTTATTTTCTTAGGATTCTACTTGCAACTTGGTTGGCCTATTTAGATGTAGGCTTGTTGGTCTGCTTAGATTTTGGCCTGTTTAGATGTAGGTTTGTTGGCCTATTTAAAGACCTTATTCTAAAATAGGCCTATAAATAGGCTTCAGGCCAGACCAGACTTTTAAAAAGGTCAGGCCCAAGCAAAATAAAAAGTCTATGATAGGCCACATGCCATGTTTAGGCCTTAAAATTTTTAAATAGGTCAGAAGTATTTACGCAAATAAATATTCTCCACCCACTTTGATTTAATAAATTCTTAAGGTTGAAGAAGGTTAGCATGTTTCTAGTGCTCTATCTTTCTCGCATGGAAGGCCAAACACATAGATACGAATTCCTACATCCTTTTTAATTCATGATCACCAAAGCATCTACTTCACATGATTGAATAATCTCACTCTTATGGGTACCTACAAGGATTTGATGTTTAACTCCACCCTTCTTAAGAACACAAATCATTTCCTGAAATAAAGTAGCTCCCTTACCAACCTTTAATAACCTAGGTTGGTTTCTCCATGCTTACAATTCTACATTTGAAACTTGTTCTAACCTAATTTGAGTTCTAAAATCACTAGAGATTTATATCTTAACCATTCTTACATAATCATTACGAAAATCTACATATAGGCTCATATTCCTAGGTTTCTCTACTAAAGCCAACTTATGCACCATCATGTGAGATGCATGCTAGCATATTCATGCACTTGATGGTAAATAAAATAAAATATTTGGTACTTTTACAAGTATCTAATATTTTTTTTAAATAAATATGTCCAATTAATAAAACATGTAAAACACTTTCAATTAATACATCTAAAATCTAAAATAAAAACAATTTAAAACTAATTAATCATATATTTGGGCCAAAATAGTTAAACACAATCTTCACTAATATGAGTCACGCGTGTTTCTTGATTTGAAACGCAAAAGTTAATTCAAATTCTTATATATTTAGATGCCGTTTTGCGGGCGAGCTAGGTCTTCTTTTTGTCCCCATTGTGAATTGAGAGGTAAAGATACAAGGTTTTACAGACAAAGTGCCTCCTCCATCTTTGATTGGTTCCACCCACTTATGTCTAAGATATTGAAAGTAAAAGTTTTGGTTCAACTCTTAGTTTTATATTTGTTTTGTGTCATGATGAACGGTAGAGCGTCTTGGTTCATTTCATTCGACCTCCATCTCTGCTCGATTTGTTCATATCCCACCTGTATTGTACATACTCGTGGTCTATCTTACCAGATGACAACAATGGGATTTCTAGCAACGACAAATGCTAGTGACAAGACTATGACTCTCAGCGATTTCAACAAGGTATTATCATATTCATTTTTTATAAATTATTATTGATTTTTGGCAGATGTAAATAGTGATTTCAAAACCTAATTTTGCAGAGTGTTGATTTCATGAGTAAATTTTAAAGAAAAGATGAATCTTGTGACTCAAATAAAACCGATCCATTCATTTTTTTTGAGATTGTACCAATTTTTCTGGGTTTATACCACATGTTTATTCTTCTGAGATAATATTGTTCGAGTTGGGCAGAACCATTGTGGACGACACTCTCCTTACCTATTGATTGTATTGATTTAATTCAAATTAAAGAAATTGCAAAATTGAAATAGTTGATTTCAATTTCTGTATTTCTCCTGCATGCAATCAACTTGACATGTCAAGAATCCAATTCATAATTACTTATATCCTATTGCTTTAAAGTAAATCTTTTGCTCAACAAAATTTAGGGTTTGAAAGTAAAATCAATTCACAATCTTTCTAGAACAACACTAAAAAGTAGAAAAGTCATACTAGTATATTTGACAACTTATTGTCTTTGATTCTATCTTGTTTGGTTATGTACCTTGTCTGAAAAATGTTCACTACGTTAACAATCTGGATTGCTTGTTGTACTTCATTCAAGATTGAGTGAAGAATGCCCCAATTTTCAAGAAAAAAATAAGAAAATTTGAGCATTCCACTCTTGTCCGAAATAGTCCACCGTTGGGCATTGGTGTGAATTGACACTTGATCCAATAGCAATAGCATTAGCAAAGGGTAAAACAGAAAATTTGGTGAAGATTGGAGGTAAATATAAAATGGGTGGTGGCAACAATTGGGAAAAAAAACCTTAGGAACAGAACGAACATAAGCGAATTTTGGGTTTTTGCTCTCTTTCTCTCTCTCTCTCTCTCTGTTGAGACTGAAAGAAAGAAGAGAAAGCAGAGAACTTCGCCTCGCTGATCTTCCCTTTTTATTCTTCTGTGAGGACCCATCCAATCCTGTTCTTGTTCCAGTGTTTGGATCTGCACTTTTGCACACAAGCTCTATCACGGGTCAATACCAATTTTTCTCTCTCCCTCTCTCTCGCTGCTTCTTCCTCTGGTTTTTTCCCGCACAAAATTAAAAGCTTCCTTTTTTCTTCAGAATCTCGAGTACCCTTTTGCGGATTTTGGCTTTTTTTCGCTGAAAAGATTTCGTATTTAGCAGAATTGTTGGGTGGTCCAAGGTTTGGGAAGTTTCTCGATTGGGGCGGGCAGCTTTGGGTCCGTGCCAGTTTGAAGGGGATTTATTAGCTTGTTTGGAAACCCAGAATTTAGCATTCCCCAGGTGGGTTTTCTTCACTCTTCTGATTCCTGTAGTAGGAGTTTGATAGTTTTTAGGGTGTCCCATTCATGGAGTTATGCTATTCAGGTGAATAAGGTTTCTTGTTTTTTGAGGTGTGTGTTGTGCAGACTTTGAGTATTTTGCTCCAAGACTCTTTTTGAAAAGCTGTTAATTTTTTTTTTTTGAACGTTACGTTTGAATATTTAATAATCTGAAAGCTGAGAAGTGAGACAGAATGAGAATCAGGGAACAATTGCTAGCTGAAACCATGCAAGTAACTGGAAACAGTTTGAAATTAGTGTTTCAAAACTCATGGGCGTTTGGTAGTTGCACTGTTTTCTTACTTAGTTGTCCCCCTTTTCTGTTGAAAGCGGAAAATTATATCTTTTCAAAGCTGAATCAATATAGTACTTGTCAGCCCTGTTGAATTGAAAATAAAAGGGGAAAACCTGAATGTTAGTTAGTACTAACAAAATGAAAGTACTTAGAACTCAAATCATCTGGCTTTTGTTTTTATTCCTATTGGAATTGAATTATATGAATTCAATTAAATGACCCATAGTATCCATGTGAGTGCTTCTTTGAATATAAGTCATCGCTGGTCATGTAAATTTCGGTTTTTGAGCTCGTATCTGCTTGCTTACACAAGCTATATATGTTATAGTTATGCTAGTGTCTTTGCATGCATTCCTAGTTGTTTAAATTTAATATATCAACTGCATTATTTGAATGACATTTCACAATTGATTTGGGATTCTCTAGAATGATTTTATGACCTCTGGTGTTTGATAATGTTATGACCTTTGGTTTTGTGGCTGAGCGCAATGACGTTGTGTAATCCAGATAGCGGACCTCACTTAGTGGGATAAGGCTTTTGTTGTTGTTGTTGTTATTTTATAATTTAAATTTCCAAAAATATGGGAAAAACATAATGATGAGAAGTAGAGAACAAATTCTATGGGTGCATTTTCTCCTTGCATATTATTGGCTGTGGGAATAGAATAATATTTTCTTCTGGCCTTATGCTGGTAACATTTTCTGTCAATTGGTCTTGTACTCTTTAGGGTTTGTAACTAATGATGTTTTGTTGGAATGCTTGGGCTTCTTAAAGATCTTGCGAGCCTCCTTCAAAGTTTTAGCTGTACACTAATGATTGTGGGATAGAAATTAGAATAATCTCCTGTTAGACAAACCAAGAACAATTTTTGGCAGTTAGTGTTGTTTCAACTTATTAGGGTTAGAACATGAGTAAAATGATTTTTTGTTGGAATGCTACAGTTTCTTAAGTGTCTTAGAAGCCTCCTGCACAGTAAATTAGGAGGATCTCTAGAGAAAAAAGAGTGATTTATATGAACATGGTTGGTTTTTATATGATAAATGATGACTTGTGGTGAGATATGTGTGACATCATCCGCTTCATTGCAGTGTTGTTAATCTTCCGGATCGCGGAAAATAGCGGAAAGCCAAAATTCCACTATTTTAAGCCCTCAAAGCAGAAAATTGCGGCAAATAGCGGGAATTAGCAGCAAACAGCGGTGAGCCCTTAGAGCGCTACACTATAGAACCGCTATAACCGCTATTTGGCAACACTGCTTCATTGTGAACCCCTAATGAGTTTTTAAGGGTTCTTTTACTTTATGGCAAGTGGCAGTACTTATTATACCAATATCTGTTTTAGAGTGCTGTGGTGGTTCGTGGTAACTAGCAGGATTGATTGCATAATTTCTTTTTCTTTGAAAACATGAAACATAGGTTCTACCAGAGGTTTAATTGTGACTGCATGGAATAATAATTGAACAGTTTAATAGTTTTTTTTTTTGGCCATGAAGACACTTTGGATATAAGAAAGAAGAGTGTCTGATAACTGCCCACTTTTAACAGGTTCTGTGGACCTTATTTGTTATTTCAAATTATAGCCTCACTAAGTTTTTCTGCAAGAGGCACTTCCTGTTAAAATGCAAGATTACACCGAGTACACCTAGCTAGCCGAGAGACGGAGCAGCTTTGTTGCATTCCTTATCTTTTTAAGTGCTTTTTGTGGATAACTTGTCCTAACTCTCATTGTACTTTCCTTATATTTTCCTTAACATAATTTTTTAGTAACGAAAGTCTCTGCCCCTGTATGATAAACTGACTATTGATCCCAGATGAAGACAGAATCATGTATTTCTACCATTGAATGCAGAACCTACATTATTAATATCTTGCAATTGAAACCTCATTTGACATTGATAGATGAGATTCATTATTTTTCATATTATAAAATGCAGTTGATAATGGTTCAAGAACTCATGAAAGCTTAGCTCATGGATCCTGAAGTTAAAAAGTTTGGAGGAGGTAAAAGTTTTATGCTAGTGCCCTTTGTTGTCTGTGTTATTATACAAATATTTATTTGTTGTCTAATTATTGTAGTATTTTATATGCCAGTCCTGATTTTCTATCTGCATGGCATTGACTGTACCTGTTATCCAATTGATAGTTCTTAGTTAAATTTTCAATCAGTTGGTATTCTTGACCTGAATACAATCTCCATTTGCCCTTTTGGCAGATTATAAACTTTGTCAATTAGAACCTGTTGAAATGTTTGGAATAGAGAGAAGAGAAAATATATTCAAGTAATGAGACTCCTAATGATTGTCATTTTATGATATGAATGGCTATTCTTTTACTCCAGTTGTATTAATAATTGGCTAGCAAGATGAAGTGTTTTTAGATTCAATTTTTGTGACATTGGTGTTTCATTTTCTTTGTTGGTGTCTACTATTTGAAATGGACATAGATATGTTATTAATCTGTGATAGTGGGCTGATAATTAAAAGGTTATAGGCGTGTCATGGGATATCATCCCAGCTAACTAATTGTAATAGTTACAGCTTTAGATGTTAGAATTTTCCGTTATAAGAGTAGAGAGAGGGTGGGAAGATAGGATAGGGAAAATTTGGATTGGAGTTGGGAGAGTTCAGGGTCTCTTGAAATCCCTGAGGAGGATTTGCTGAGTAATGCGCGTCTCTTGCTTTCTTTGTGGTTATCATTTTGTTTTTCTTTTCGGTTACTAGTTTGATCCTATCAAACTGGTATCAAAGCTCCCAAATCCATGGAGCATTTCATGGTTTTGAGAAGGATGGAGGCCCCAGCAGATGCAATGCGGAGAAGCTTTCAAGAATTGAGTTGGCAAAGGGAGGAAGAGACCGAGCGCAGGTTGCTCATGGAGGCTCGTATGTGAAGTACTGAGACAACAGTGCAGGAAGTATTACATCGGCTCGAGGAGTTGCGTCACGATCTGTCAAGCTGACGATGTAACACTGGGTTTGAGTTGGAGACTGGAAATGCGATGGAAGGGAACCTCGAATGGACAAATGGGGGAAGCTTGAAATTCTGTTTTTCACAGGAGACACTGCATACTTGTGGATGAATTGAATTGAGAGGTATTTTCTGTTGAGGTGAGTATCAGATGACAAATGAATGAGGGTGGATATGGTGGCATCGGAAGGATGAGTATTGTCATCGTTTTAGTGGTGGGAGTCTTCTACCCCAAATCTGTCATGGCATCTATTCAAGAATGCCATCATTAGTCGTTTTCAATCCTCCATGGTTAAAACCCATATGAGATCTTATTGTGTCTTAAACAAGAGGGCACAGTGCAGGAACACAGAGAGCAGCTTGACACTGGACACTGCGGCTAACAGAACAAGAGTACCTTAAGGTCATATTCTTGAATGGGCTTAAAGTTGTGGTGAGGGCAGAGCCAAAGTTACATTCAACCGAGTCTTTATCGCAAGTAGTGGATGTGGCAAAATGAATGGAGAAGAACTTGATCATTCACAAAGGGAGGTGATGCTAGGAATGTTTGAGTTTGGAGCTACAGAAAAAACACTACAGGGTCAAGAGAGAGCGTGTAGAAGGTCCCAATTGATGGGATCGGGAAGAGCATGAACGGCAGCCCTGCTTGTTGGGTCGTGATGTGGACCCTGTTGCTAGTAGTAGGCCCAATGTTACTAGAGTCTGTGAAAGCAGGAGGAAGAGGTGTGATGCACCATATCAGTCCCTGTGGAAGGATATACCCATGCTGAGGTGGCAGGGGCGTGGGGTCCATGTGGGTAGAGCTGGGAGGAGTGTGTGGAGGGTAGAACAAGTGAAACGCGGGAAGGGGAGAGGTAGGCTTTTAATTTGTTAGGGCTTAGGCTGGGAGAGATAGAGGCACTCTCTAATTGGCCTCTGTTATTGTTCATATTCTTTCTTTAGCTGTAAACACTGTTATACAGGATTCCGTCGCATCTCCCAGGTCCTTAATATACTATACAAGTGCATTTCCTTCTAGATTGTTCTCTTGCATTTCTGGTACCTAACAGGTCGAACACTAGGTCTAGTCACAGAGGGCTCTGGTGGGGTATCTTTTAACTAACAGAGGATGGTGATGGAGGAAAGTAGCACGGGAAGGAAATTCAAACAGCTACCAGATGCTGAGTACCAAGAATGGAGGAGGAAAGGGTTATGTTTCAAGTGTGACAGTAAATTCTCTCATGAACTTGCCGGTAATAATAAACACCTTAGGGTCATGTTTTAGAGGAGTCTACAGGGGGGAGGGGGAAATTCAGAACTTAAGGAGAAGGAAATCATAGAACGGAAGGGAACTTGATTATATATTTTTGTACAAGGAAGATCTCACAGTCTGTATTTTATTTCTCAAGTATGGTATGAAACAACTTTATGTGTCAACTCATATTGCAAAAAAACTCTAGTTAGTTTTTGACACTCTTACATTTACAGGATCTCATAATTTGGTTGTTTTTTTTTATGCTTAATTTTGATTCTTACCTGGTACATGGTTGAATTTATTGGATGAAAAGGAATGGGAAAATGTAGATCTAAAGTGCTCTAAGCATCTGTTAAAGATTTTGAGTCATGTGTAAAAAATTACCCTGCAATCATCCCTTTTAAATCATATTTACTTCAAGTTTTCCAGTGGTTATTTTATTGCTAAGTGATAACTTTCTCATTGAAGACATCTGCGTTCTTTGAATCTTCAGGACCAAGGGAATTGACAGGTGCTGTGGATCTTATAAGTCATTTCAAATTACTACCCCACTATGAGTTTTTCTGCAAGAAGCCGCTTCCTGTGTCAATTGCAGACACACACTATCTTCATAATATAGTAGGGGACACAGAAGTAAGAAAAGGGGATGGGATGCAACTGGATCAACTTATTCAGAACGCATCTTCCTCCAGAGATACAAATGCTCGTATACAGCGTTTTGACATGGATGTTCTCAAGGAGGCTTTTCAACTAAGGGAAACAGCTCCTGTCGATTTGCCTGCTGTAAGAAATTATGTGATTATGGTTGTCCTCAGTTTGCTGTTCTTGCTAAATCAATTGACATGCTAGTTTAGTTTTTTAAGCTAAAGAATATAGTTTAATAATGTGTTCTTTTTGGACTGGTATATGTGCTTACTCCTTGTTTTGTCCCTATTAGGCGGACAAAGGGATTCCTACTATTGCAGGAAAATCAAAAAGTGAAAATAAAGACAAGGAGAAAAAGCACAAAAAGCACAAAGACAGGGACAAGGATAAAGACAAGGACAAGGAGCATAAGAAGCACAAACATCGTCATAAAGACCGAAGCAAAGACAAAGACAAGGAGAAAAAGAAAGATAAAAGTGGGCATCGTGATTCCGGTGCTGACCACTCAAAGAAACACCATGATAAGGTTGATAAACTTTAATTTGCTGCATCTGCATTGTTCACACTGATAAAAAAATATTCGAAAAGTCCTTTCACGCCATAACATACATATTTACTTAATATACTGGCTTTATGAAAATTTACTGCGTTGCGCTGATGATGCTGTTGAACCTCAGTTACTTGTGATTTAGGATCCCATGACCCTGATATCAGCATTTTAGATGGGCTTTGCTTCACATACTATCAGGATATGTTGCAGATATTTAATTCTATTTATTTATCTTTTTAAAATATATTTATTTCAGAAACGGAAGCATGATGGAGATGATGATGTTAATGATATGCACAAACACAAAAAGAGTAAGGTAATAAAGGATCTCGGGATGATTTTTCAACCATTTTTCTACCTCTTTCTTTTCTACATTTCTGGTATCTATCTCGTTGTGGTTGTTGTTGATCATGTTTAATGAACTTCTGTTCAATATCTTAATTTCCATGCAGCATAAGAGCTCAAAAATTGATGAATTGGGGGCAATAAAGATTGCAGTCTAAAATGGATTCGTACTTTAGTTCACTTCTTTTCCTCAATTGGTTATTGTCATTTGTTAGTTTGGAGGGGTATATGACTTGGCATCATCAAATTTCTTGAGGTACTTAATTATATTTGCCACAAACTTTAATATTCCTCTGCTGTCTTTGTGCTACATTCTTTTTTGGAATTTTATTTTACTTTATAAATGGTTGACGGTTTAGCTTTAATTCCTTTTATTAGCTAAATTGTGTCAGTCAACCTTTTGGTTCCTAGTTATAAGACTCAGGTAGCTATTGTGCACTATATATTTAACAAAATTTCTGAATTGAGCGAGAAATCTCGTCTATTTCAAATGTAGTTGCTGGGTAATCGAGGGAGAGTGAAGGGAGTTATTTTTTATCATTTATGAAGAATGTTAAGATGGATCTAAAAGCTGCTGAGATTTTAAAATTTTGCCATCGCGCATGATATATAGCGGTGTAAGTGTTGTCAATAGCTTATTGCGTAAAATGGCGAAATGACAAAAATCCGGTATGCCATATTTGCGGGCAAATAGCGGAGGTTGTCAAACAGCGGTTTAAATAAGTCAATTATATATAGTTATATACAATTAAGCTTGTGCAAATGAAAATAAACTGTGTAAAAATAAAATATAAAAGGTGGCATCATATTAACTCAAAAGTTTAAATATTCAAGATAAAATTCTAATGAAACACTAAGAAAAAATATTGATCATTGAAGTCGAGTAATACTCGTTTATTGTCCTCTGCCTCTTCCCCAGTATAATCTTCGTACTGTGAATTTGTTTTGAAAATGATATAGAGAATATTTAGAAATTAGAATTGAAAATAGAACAAGTTAATAAGAGAAACAACAAAAAGGATAAACTGATGGGAAAGAAAAAGAAGAGGGAAAAATTGAATAACAGAGAAGAGAAAACAAATAACTGAAAAAAGGATAGAAAAAACAGGGACAAGAAAGAAAGATATGAAAAAAAGACAGATTAGAAAGGATAGGAAAGAGAAGAAAAAATGGATGAGAAAATAAAGAATAGAAAATGAAAAGTGAGAAGAAAGAAATAGCAGAGAATGAAAAGGAAGAAAAAAAACAGAGCAGCACCTGTGACTTGCCTGAGACGCCCCTACTTGCTGGAGATGACAAGATGAGGCTAGTAGCGGCGACAATGGAGGAGAGTAACAGTTGCTACCTCATGTGATGACAGAGTTATCGTTATTGTTGCTGCTGAGTGTTCTCTGCTTAACATTGTTGCTACGACGCTTGGAGGAAACCTAAGCCTTTTCCCATTTACTGTTTTTGCTACTCCAGCGATGACCGCTATACCGCAAACCGCTGTCTCGGCCGCCGCGATTAAGTGAATCGCGGTTTCCGCAACGCTGTAGCGGCTACTCCTCCGATGAGATAGCACTATAGCTGCTGTATCAGCTTTGATAGTTGGTGTTCTTTGATATCCAAGATTTTTTTTAACATCTTGCATCTCGAAAACTCTTATTTCAATTTTGTATTAGTTTCACTTTTGGAAACACTGGGAGGGTACTCATTTCGGTTAAGTTCATGAATCTCAAAGTAGATGCTCTAGAAATGATGTATGATAGTAAAAGTAAACAATAGGAGTCTTCTCTTTGGGTTCAGGTAAAGGTCCATGGGTGCTGACTTTGATTTTCTTATTTGCTCACAAAATTGTTCATACCAAATCAAATTGAAAATTGAAAACCGACCCAAACTACATTCTAAAAAACTAGATTGCTAAACCCAGTTTTTAACTGGTCCCTTTATTTTTTCAAAATTCTAATCTGGTTTTCTAAATCAGTATAGATCTCTAAGTTATCCGAACCCCTCACAAATCCAAAGTCCCATTTGCTGACTCAAACTTTTCTGCTTCAAACTGTGCTTTCCGCGACCAAACTATCAGCATCTTTTCTCAGCCTCTTCCCCTTGCAGTTTCTCCTTCCATTTGAGATTCATGAACCCTAATGCCCTTTAGACATTGATGGACGTTATCTCATGGAGGATGAGTCGAAGTTGCTGTGTGCTCTAGCAGCATGTGGAAATCAGCCAGCAGGTGATCAAACCTGCTGCGCCTATTTTGACAGGAGCAAATGCATTGACGAACGTCAGTGGGCGAGTCACCAGGAGCACCAAACTACTGGTGTGAAGGGTAAGAGTGAGGTCTAGCAGTGATGGAGATGAGGACTTGGGATGCTGGTGGCGGAGAAAATACGTTGAAGGACATCAATGGGTGGGCCATTGGGAACCTATGAACCATTGACACTTCTCCTTCATGAGATGCCAGTGTGTCCGGCATATTTCCGAATACTTCTCAATCTAGTGTCTCGTTAAATAATTTACTTTTATCGGCTAGAATACTTAGCCAACACCTTAAGGATACTTAGGTTACATGACTTAGACACTTAGAAGAAACACTTGAATGGTTGAGTGAGATTTATATGGAAAGATTAGAGGAGGGATTGAGTATCAGTGTTAGCTTGAGTGTTTGGGAGAGATTCTTTGTGAAGGGGGGGATCCTTGGGGAGAATTCATTCACCATTTCATTGTTCAATTTTTCAGTATTACAATTTCATTCTTTTAGTTTTTTCCCTCAATCTTTCATCTTTATTTTCTGGTTCCTAACGGAACCATACTAACTGATTTTGATACAAAATAAACTGGTCCAGTTTTAAAATCCAAACCATATTATTAGTTTAGATTTGGTTTGGTTTTTATGTAAATCGAAATTCTTCCCACCCCTGTTTTCGATAGCTAGAAAGCTTCTCTCATGGGCTCATGGCTTAGTATATATGATGTGTTCCATTTTTTTCTTGCAGAGTAGCTAGTGATCTGACTAAAGAGTATCATGAAGGTGAATTCACCTGATGTGAAGGAAAAGGATGAAAGGTAAAATTTGCTGAAGGAAACTCTTATTTGTACAATAACAATTATCTTTTTATAACTGCTAGTAATTTGCAAAACTTTGGTGTTTTTTTTTTCCTTTTCCCCAGTTTTTTGGCGCACTGGATATCTCAACATGTATGATTATTTTGATTTCTTTTAAAAACATTTTGTAGTCTGTTTATAAATTAATTAAGTTTAAACTAGAGGTAGTAGCTTCTTGTTTAGGGTAACCGAACTAAGGGGGTTGTGTAAATCGATAACTTCCCCCCATGTCATCATGTATCTAACACCGCGTGTTGAATGTATGACTTAACCTCAAGTGAATCCACAATGTTTCTCAGTATGGTACAACCCTTGACAATGAATAAATGTACAAGGGTATCTATCTCCTTTTGATGAGATAGATGGAAGGGCCTCTCCAAAGAATGACCTCATTTTTGTGTGCATGGTTTCTTAAGATGTGCATCTATGCTCTAGTCGGTGCATGTTAGGATGCACAGTGGAAAACCGGCACAACCCCAAAAGCTAAGGGAAGTTGCTTCTGTCCATCATGATTTTAGCTCACCGTGAGTTTCTACTGTATATTCAAACATGCACTCAAGGTATTATATACCAAAGTAGCATTTTTAGTAGTGCAGGTCTTATGATGCATATGTTTTTTGTACTAGTATCTATTCAACGAGTTTCTAAATTATGTTGTTAAACACAGTATGACATTCAAATTTCCACAAAAAATTAAAACATACTAGGTAAACAAAAAATTCTTCCTTTTTTAAATCACAATCCTACTTTTATTGCTATCAGGGAGGCAAGAAATCAATAGAAAATGTAGCTTTAGCAATGCGTAGCATAAAATGAAAAAAGAACCTAGGGCGTAATAGGAGTAGATAGAGAGCGGAGACGGCATTAGACGTGGTTACGAAAAAGAGAAAGGGAAGTTGGTGGCGGAGAATGGCGAGCGGGTGGTGAAGATGGTGGTAGCAGGGGGAAAATAGGGTTAAAATAATGGCTGTTGGAAGGAGATTGAGAAGTGTGGTGACAATGGATATTAGTTGAAATGATTTCAATTGTGAATTGCTCTACAAGTAACATGGGAAAGGTTTTGCACCATAGATGAAAGAATTGGTTATGATGAGTTTGAATACTAGAATAAGTATGAAAAGTGGTTGTGATTTTAGAGGTAACTTAATTTTAATTACATACTTTTGTCACCAGCTTATATTCACTCATATTGTAAAGCTACCCTTTCAAGTGGTCACTGGATGATGTTGCGCCATTGATAGAATATTCGGTTGATTATGTGCTTTTTGATACACTACTACTAACTGCCTTTGCTTTTCTTTTCCTTTACCAAAAAGTTTTGATAACATTGAATAAATTTTCTGCCACATTTTCTTTACCCCGTTATGACTGTGATATCCATATTTTGCAAATAACAACTGATAACTTGGTCACACTATGTGCTGTGTGTAGATTCCAGATTCAATACTCTTAGTGCATGTTTAGAAATCTTTCCACAATTAACTTTTTTCCCAAAATCAATTTTTAAAAGAAGCTTATGTGAGTAGTTTCTGAGTTTCAAAATTGACTCCGTTGAAAAAGAAGCTGATCCTAACATGTAATTAGTTATAGAGTGATTTTTATTTCTCGTAAGAAAATGATTAAAATAAAAATATAGAGATAAATTTTATGAATATCTTAATGTTGAAATTTCTTAAAAGTTAGTCGAATGACATACTTTTCTACCCTCTAGGGGTGGGAATGAATTATGAATCAACACCCTAAAATAATGATAGTATTTCTCCTAATTCCGAACTGTTGAAAATGATTTTCTATCCTTAATTTTAACTTTATTTTTCCTTTTCCCTTCCTCTTTCTCTTTTGATTTCTTGTCTTTTTCAACTTTTGGGACATCCTAGAAAGTTTGTTCTTTCAGGAGGTCAGAGAAAGCTTGTAGATACCCTATTTCCATGCACTAAAGTATCACTAGCAAGCAAGATAAGAAATGTTTTTCTTTTCCTATTCTATAGCTATAAATAACAAATTACTAATGTTTCATTTTTGTTTTTTTTATTAATTCAGTTATGTTTGTAATTTGTAAACACCATTACAATCTTAACAAGAAAAGTTATAGGTAATCATTTGATTGCCTTATAATTTGTGCGGGAGCATGCATGTTGGCAATCATAAATGTTTAAGGGGTGGTAATATGCGCTCGCGGGTCGGGCCTGGCCCGTCCCACCAAAATGCGGGTTGGATTGGGTTGATTCAGTTTTGATATATGGGTTGAAAGTCTCTACGCAATCCATATTTTGGCGGGCTACTGGGTTGGCGAGCTAGCCCGCCAAAATGTAATGTAGTAGGAAAAAAAGTAATTTTCTACTTGCTGGTTCATTTTCATCTCAGTTTAATTATGATTTAACGTTTTTAAAATTACTGCAATAGTTAAGATATATTGATTTTATAAAAATGTAGTGAACAAAATAAAAATAAAGAAGCACTCGGATCGGAGATTGTTCTGAGAAAAAATCTTCAATTACTGCTTGTTGTGTTGCGAATGTTATGTTTACCATAACTCTTCACCTGAGAATAATATAAGAAGCAAGCACAAATCAACCAAGTTATGCATTCTCACAAGTTGTAAAAATACACAAATAACATAAGTCAAAAGTCATAACTCATAATTGTCTCTTAAAACAACAAAAGCAAGCACAAACCAACAAAGTTCTACATTCTCACAATAACAAAGTCTTAGTTTAAAATTCTGAGTTCTAACATAGTCTTAGTTCAAATCAAAACATTAGATTTTGAAAGCAGTTTCTTTCCCATTACCACAACCATCACTATCTTTCAAACCTTCATCATCACCATTATCATCTACATATAACAAATGAAGGACAAAATAATTAAATTCATACTTCTGCAACAAAGTTGATCATTCCTCCCTCGTGCTGTCCCTTTTTAGTCTTTAGATCCATATGAATGATAGTAAAAAAATTAAAATTTAAGTAAAAAAAAGTGTTCCGATCAACAACAAAAGAAGTTAAAAAAAAAAAAAAAGGTGCAGGCCCGACAGGTTGGCCAGCACTCAACCCGCCAAACCTGCCAAAAAAACGGGTTCGAAGTAGTTATGTGGGCTGAATTTTCCAACTCAACCCACTAAAAAAGGCGGGCCAAATGAGCTGGCCCAACGGGCCTACTCCATATTACCGCCCCTTATATTATTAAAAATCTATTGTTGGTGCCATTCAAGAGAATTAGATTAGATCGGTTATATATTTGACTTGTCTCCACTTGAGGAGGTATATGAACATGGCGTAATATGGGAATAGATAGTGATATCTCGACTGGGAATTTAGCATATCCCATCAATTACGTTCTGCCTGATCAAAAAGTTGTGTTCGATAGTGGCTTCTATTTAGCAAACGAAGTTGATGCTTTTTTTCAATATATTTTTATTATTAAGTAAATCATATAATTGGTCGACGTTTGAGTATCTGCCTCGAAGAACAATGACCAATTCTCTCATTATGGGTGTTTGTGTTAAGTGGCAAACGAGTGCTTCATTCTCATCGGTGATGATCGAACCCCAACCTCATATGTTGCTTGTTTCTATTTTTCCTATAATCAAGTATTTCCCTTCATTATAATACAGCATCCAATGGTTTTTCATACATATCCAGCTCATAATATACGAAGTATACAAACTGCAAGAAAAAATTTCCTACATCATATACACGGATTTAAGTACTACGGTCTACAATATACGATTTTATACCCATTTTAAAAGAAAAAAATTGTACCTAAACTCACATAGGTATAACAACTTTGGTGGCTTTTATGAATTGTTTGGTTAGAAAATAAAAGTGAAAAGAAAGAATGGATAAAGAATAAAAAAGAGTAGAAGGTGAAATGATTTTTTACTATAGGAATTAACACTATTATCGAGGTACTTTTACTCTATTACATGACACCTTTTTTTTAAATAAAAAATGTATTCATGATGGCTAACCTGCTAGTACTTTGGTGGAAAAAGTTGTCGACTGTCAAGGCTATCGATAATTTTAGTGAGTTACTGACAACTAATATCGTCGGTAAGACATCGGTAAATTTAAATTATTGTGGCAATGATCGTCCGTAACATCTCAACAGTCACATTAATGAGAGCGTGAGCTCGTCGATATCTTGAGTTTTTTTCGTTGTTATGATAGTCTCGCGAACAGCCAAGATCGTCGACAATCTATAAATAAGGGCTTAAATATGTTTGGAATCCCTGAAATTTGAAAGAGAATCATTCTAGGTCATTGTAAAAATATTTTGCAAAATGTAATCCCTAAAATACATTTTTTAATCAAATTAATGACAAAACTCAATTTAAACTGATTAAGGAATGTAATTAATCCAGTCATCATTTCCACCTGTTAATTTCTTTTTTTTAATACTGAACTTAATGTATAATATTCCACATCATAGTTTAACAGGTCAACTAACTTATTTTAACTTTCCTAAATCAATTTCCCCCAAAAAGAACCCTAAATTGAAGAATTGTGAAGAAAGCAGAACTCGCAGGAACGAAGAACTTCGGCGAAGGGCTAGGAAGGAGGCTAAGGCTGCGTTTCGACTAGAGAAGAACGCAGGCAGTGAAGGAAAGAAGAGGTTGAAGAAGGCGAGGTAGCTGCAAGCAGCGAAGCTTATTAAAAAAAGCATATTTCCCAAAAGAATGTTAATTTAGCTATTGCAAATATATTTTTTTGGGTAAAAGAGGCATGTAGCTTGCACATTCTAATTACATTAATGAACATGTCGTATTCTCCCAAAGCATATATCATTTTAAAAAATTAAAACACATAAATCATATAATTCCAATATATAAACAAAGTTCAGGCTTAAAATAGTAATTAGTGGGGGGTACGTTAAGAAGTCACTATAAAATGGCACAAAATAAACCATAAAGTATTAGCACATGCCTGAAAAAGCAAGTTTTGCACCACTAGTTTATATTTACTATTTGAGTATTATGATTCACGTAACAACAATGACATGATATTCTAACGGCCTGTTCATCTCCACAATCAAATCTAAATAATAGCTTAATTACTGTAGTGACTTCATTATGAATAGGAGACTCAGATGGCCTTAATCATCATTTTCAATAATTAGGTTATATTGTGAACAATCTCTCAATAATGAATGCTTTCATTTTTTCTTCGTCGATACTCGTTCTACTATTTTACTGTTGGTTGTTTATAATTATATAACGACAATCGCATCATAGTTCTTACTATAATCATCAACACATGTTCCCGTAAAAACAAAATTTAACACACGTCCTATATATACTTTTATTTGTTGGAAATATAATCAAATAAATAATTATTTTAAAAGTTTAAACTCACATTAACGGTCTTATATTATATTCTAGCATGTTCTCTCACATAAAAGTTTTTTGGGTTTAAAACATGGACAATCCACAGATTCACCTATCATGTGCTAACTCTGATAACATATCAAATAACTAATTATCTTAAAAGCTTAAGCACGTTGTGTCAGCCCATTTGACCCATCATTGATTCCCTTAAAAAACCATCATTGATTGGACATTTTTGTAATTTTAATTGATTTCTAACTGCTTATTGTCATGCTCTTAATTTTTTTTAGTTCTTTTATTTTTATTTTTTTACGAGTGAACCCGTTTGCCCATACTAAAATGGGTTGAATTAGGACTTTCGGCCATATGATAAAAAATGACCAACCCACCACCTACCCATTTTTTAGTCGGTTAATGGCGAGTCTAGCGCGTCCCGCCCTGCCAACCTACTTTGCCACCTCTAACTACATGTTCATAACTTGTTACTCTATTTTAAAGATAGAAATATGTCTTTTAGTGACCATCACTTAGTGACGATTATTAATTTTATCACTAAAGATATATTATTTGTGACCTTTTTTATGTCGTCACTAGTAGTATTCATAGTAGTGACCAAATTAAAAATCGTCACTCTATTTGTAATAGTGACCAAATTGCAAATCGTCACTAACATTACGCGTAACAGTGACCAAATTATTTATCGTCACTAATAGTATTCGTAATAGTTACCAAATTATAAAGCGTCATTAACACTATTCTCAATAGTGACTATATTATTAATCGTCACTAATATTACTCGTAATAGTGACCAAATTATGTATCGTCACTAATACTATTTTTAATAGTGACCAAATTACAAATCGTCTCTAATATTACTCGTAATAGTGATCAAATTATTAATTTTCATTTTATTCATTAATACTATTCAAGTAATCGATTTCTATTTTTATTCTTTTTATAACAATATTTTAAAGTTGACTAAAATTAACAACATCAAAATTTGATGTATTCTAAACAGTATCTATAAAATTAAATATAATTTTATTTATTTAAAATTATAATGTACTAAAGATGAATTGGTTGTTTTTTAAAAGATATATGGTTCAAAATGGTATATAACATAAAAAAATGTCATGAGTTAAATGGGGTTGGCTAAATGACCCATGATTAATTGGGGTTATTTAACCTCATGTCCACATGAACCAATATGATTGTGCCATTTGTTTTGTTTTTTTCAAAATCATTTTTTAATTTTAATTTTATTTTTCCACCTCAATTAATTAATGTGGAATTCCAATTTCACATGTCTCAGCTTGTAGGCATGGGGTGGGGGAGGTGGCGATGCGGTTCAAACAGTTTTTTTTTATTAGTGACTAAAAGTGTCAAATCGTGATAAGTGAATGATCAAAAGTGCTATTAAACCTTCAATTTTCAAATTAAATGTATTTCCTTCTAATACGCTATCACGTTTTTACCATAATTTTATATGAAAACAGTTACACTCTTTGTTCGATTCAAATTATGCAGCCTTATCTTAAACATGAACCTTTTCAAACCATTGTGGATCATTTAGCATAGCCTGTTCATAATTCAATTAGCTTATACGATGCTGATATGGCGACGAAATAATGGAAATGTGCTTCCCCACTTTGGAGTATTTCTAAATTCTAGGTTCGCATCCCATGGGTTTAGCTCGTGGAGTGTTCCTATGTTTTGTATGGCTGCTTTTAGGTTTGGACTTGTTGACAAAAATATGGAACCATGTCATAATTATATAGAATGGGCTTTCCATAACCAATAAAATATTATGTTTTATAATCTTTCACATTGTTGACCCCAAAACCTAGAAAGTGTTTGTGTCGATAAAGAATGAGCCGATGTTAATGAAAGAGAGCTAGCCGTAGCTAAATGGAACAAGTCACTCGATAGGAAGAGACTTTGCATCCATATGGGATTTCTAAACAAGTGGTCAAGCCTAGACTCAAATGAGATAATATTTCCAAGATATTTACTCAGATT
Organism: Acmispon strigosus; assembly: GCA_030819835.1. NCBI lineage: Eukaryota > Viridiplantae > Streptophyta > Magnoliopsida > Fabales > Fabaceae > Acmispon > Acmispon strigosus. The sequence continues at coordinate 54,712,690 of JAUAMA010000004.1, read as the reverse complement.
CTAGGGTTTGGCACGTTGAAAATTAGAGATGAGATCATTCCTTAATAATAGGGATAACTGTAACAGCGTATGGACCAGTCAATGCTAAAAGACGATCAGGTCTTCAAGCTGACTAGGAGTGAGAGGCATAAACCACACCACTATCTTAAGTGGAAGCATGAAATTAGGATGTAGGTTAGTGGTTAGTGAGCATTGTAACCATTGTAGTTTGTCGTGATTCCCCCTATAAAAAAAGGATATGGACAATTGGAACAAAACACATCCAAATCATCAAATCAAAATGCAAATTTCACATACTTACCTTTTTTTTCGTTACCTTTGTTTATTTTTTGCCTTTTATTTATCTTTCAGCCATTTAATTCAAGCTTTCATTTTAATCTGCTCACCCGTTTAAATTTACTTTACTCAGCTTTTTTTTGTCTTACCTTAGTTATCTTTCAACTACCCTTTCTCTTACCTCTTAATAGAAATAACTAAAAGCTTTTTGGAATGTCCTAGGAGCCCACATTGAGGAACAAAGTTTCGTAGCCGACTCACACATCTGTCCCTGATTCTATTTTATTTGAACCACAAAATTGGTGCGCCCAACGACACCCACATTGCTATTGAGAAATTTCCATCCCTTAACCATGGCCAAGGTTGGCGTATGAAACTGAGGTATGAAAGAAAAATGGAACCTTCAAACATTCGCAAAACTAGTAGCAGTCGTGTACCTACCTTTGGCTCTACCACCACTCAAGTAGTAACTTCTGGAGTTATGCATGTTGATGACGCAGGAAACGACATAGCTACAGTAGCCGCCACAACTATACCTACCTCCACTGCAGAATTCATTTACACAGCTGCCAATGGTGGAGACTAGGGAAGGTCCACCACAACTACAACTACTTCCTTCATACGGCATCAGATCAACATGGGGGTTGACGACATCATTTTCTAAATTTCAAAGAATTTAGCTGAGACTGTCAAACCTATGATTCACAATGAGCTACACTTTTCCAGAGAAGAGCAAAGAAGGGACAACATGACTCACCATCTCATGATGTATAAAACATACCCCACAATGGGGCAACTTGTTCAAGGAGGAGTAATTCTCACTCTTTTGAAATATGGTCGGGTTCACATTGCAAGAAGAACAAAGGGCTTTAGAAGCATCATCTTCTTAAAACTTAGCCAAACCCCTCAAAATATTGTGTTCATTGGAGGAAGTTCCTTGATGCAACCTATGCCTATAAGGGTTGAGGTCATTTCGGAACCTATACTCAACCATGGGTCAGCAGAGACTCTACCCAGCCGTAGATACTTGTAAACAGTCAAACCTATGGTGGTATTGTAGAACAACAAATAACCAATTCCACCAACAGCTCAATATCAAACGCCTCTACCCCAAGCCAGGCAGGTGCAATCAACCATCATGGTTAACCAGCCACCTAATGCTCAAGGCTTTGGAATCTAGGTGAATCAACCTAATGTTTGGGACCCTGTGGGGACAAACTTAATCGACTCGAACATGACTGTCGGCGCTATCACTTAACATTTTGGCGTTCAGCTATGACCAATCGATAGGCCATTCTATCAAAATTTGTATCCTAAATGGGTTGACTGGATTGTTCCTTTGCCGAGAGGATTTAAGTCCCCGATTTCACTAATTTCTCATGTGAAGATGGCGACTCTCTAACCTTCGTCCCCTACCAAACTTCTTCAGACATTGACTTGGGCGTTAGAGTCTCTTTGCAAGTACTACCACCGGCGAGACCAAGCGACCGAAGGAAAGCAGCGAAGGCTTGACGCGACGCATCGTGACTCATTCTTCCATGCCAAGTTCCCAAAAACGAAAAATATTTTGTTTGGAGTGATTAGTCGGACTAGTTTCGATCACTGGCGTCGTCTGTGGGACTAATAGATGGACGAAGCAGCGGAGGCCCGACACAATGATCGTAACTCATTCTTCCATCCTAGCTTCCCGGAAAAGAAATACATTCTATTTGAAATGATTGGTTGGACCATTTTCGATAAATTAGCTTAATTAATTTGGTTGTTTGATAATTTAAAAATTGAAATACTTGTTAGGGAGGGTTGGAGAGAGCCTCCACGGGAGACGACTCAAAGCTTTACAACACTGGGAGTTAAAAAAACTCACTACAACTATATATTATTAATTAATACTCTCACTCTCTCTAATTATAAGACCTCTCATAGAAACTTTGGTATCTCTTAATATAAGACACCTTACTAATTTTAATAAAAAATTATTATCTTTTTTCATATTTACTCATTATATTTATTAAAAGAGAATGAGATAACATTAATGAGATAGTGTGATACGATTAATACAATGACAAAAGAGTTAATAATAAATGTGGAAGATTGTATAATTTTTGTAAAAATAATGCATTAATTAACATTTTTACATGTTTTCTTAGTAATCATAATTGTTTTTATGATGTCTTATAATTAGAGAGGGAAGTATAATAATTGGATTATGACATTAATAATGAGAATATGAATGCAAGTACTGTGCAACGTAATATGATATGAGATGCTGGTAAAAGCTGAGAAGACGGTGTCTTGGGACGAGTGAGTGGTTGGTTGCTGATATACGCCGTTTTTAGTTACCGACATCCGCATCTAACACCGGCCCATGTGTTTGAAACTCCTTCTTCTTCCTTCTGCTACTTCCACTCTTCTTCTATTTCTTAATTTCATCTATCTATCTGCTCCTATATTTTTCCAATTCCTTGCACTTTGCCAAAAGTTTGAATAATGCAAACAATAATTTAAGATGAACAACAAAAGAAATACGTTCTAAATTATAACACCTTATAGAGATATATTTTTATAACCCTTCTAGATTTCAGAAAAAGAATAATAAGTTTTTCCTAATTTATCAATTGTATTTATTATTTTTTTGGGTGAGATATAATTAATATATCAATTTTTTTTTGGTTACAAGAGGAAAAAAAATAAAAAATCAAGATATTAATTTAAGTGTAATTATCTGAATAGGTTCTTATAATTTAGAACGGATGAGTACTGCGTTTGTTTGTGTGTTTTCTTTTTGCCATCTTATATATCTCTGTTCTTTATGGTTAATTTCCCTCGTTGAATCTTTCCCCCATCTTTATGCATCACTAGTATTTTTCTTCTTTTCTTGTTGTCTATTGTCAAACTTAAAAGGGCTCTAATTGAAAGTAAAACCCAACTGTGTGCAAATTACACTACGAGGCTTTTATGGTTCAATATCCTAATTAAGCTCAGTTTTTCAGGACTCAGAGAGAGATGAACCTACCAGATAGGTTGCTAATGACATATTGGAATCTTCTACTCGAGAGGATTGTCTCATCTTTCAAGGTCATCATGAAATTAATTTTTCCATATCTCTATCAATTAAGAATATAAATGAGTTCTGATATTATATATTTTTTCTACAAAGATGGCATGTTTTATATTTTTTATCATAGAGTATCAAATAATAATGAAACTAATATTCTCACCTATAATTTTAGAATATTATTGTCCAGGTTGTGAACACATAGGCAAGTTAAGAACTTTAAAGAAAATTTTAAACTCAATCTCGTATATCTGAGTGAACATGAACATTACAAAGGCCTTTATGACCTACATATAAGCGAGCCTCATATCCCTAATCAAATTGTCTCCCCTCATCATGTGGTTAACAAGTGTCGTGAGCCAGGAGACATGAGCAACATGCTAAAAAGAAAATATCTCCAACCCTAATTAACATGCTTCAAAAATAGTTAAGGTGAATTGAAATCACATAGGCTCAAAAGGACCAAGTCGCCTAGTGTCATCAGGTCGCCAAGGGCTTCCCTTGATGAGATCGCTCGCAGGACCTTAAAATGACCAAATCTCCTAGAATGAATCTGGCTCATCCTCTAGCCCATCTATTAGCAATAAACCCCAATCAGGCGACCGTGAATCCAGGTCGCCTCTCTAGTCTAACTATCAGTTTCTCTTTCCTCATAATCAGTTTTAAATATTTTTAAAAAATTCTACAATTGATTCTAAAGTCAAAATCAATTATAGAAAAAAATTATGTAATTAACTTTTGAAATACGAAAATTGATACTGAGAAAATACATTAATTCAAATATGCTATACAAAAGCTTTTCCTAAGATTTGATTCCAAATTTATAATCCCTGCATTAAATTAAATTACTAGAAATACATTTTTCTATCATTTCTCTAAATTAAATATATATTTTGGTTTTCAAAAAACACCACTTTGTTGTTAGTTGTGGTCTTCAAATCAAACCCGTATTTAAATTAATTTTTTCAGACCTAACATAAAAATTCACTATAAAACCAAGAAAAGAATTTAATAACAATTTGAATATAAAAGACCACAGTAACCACAGTAAAATACAAATAGTGCATATTTAACATAGGGAGACCTCCTTTCAAAAAAAAAAACATACGGAGACTTACTTAAAAAAAAAAAAATTAGAGACTAAGGACATACTCCCTCCGTCCTTAATAATTGCCACTATTTTCATCTTATTTTTGTTTCTACTTATTTGTCACTTTTACAATTTCAAGAAAGTATTATTTATGTTTTACTAATTTTACCTTTAGTTTAATGGTGATAGAAAAATTGAAAAGTTAAAATTAATAAGAGAGATAAATGGTATATAAAGAAGTTTGAAGATAATGTAACTAAAAACAAGAGCATTAATATCATTTCTTAATTCATGTGCCGAAACATTGACAGTTATTAAGAAACGGGAGGGAATATTTGTTTTACCATTTCCTTTTTTGTGACATTCCAATGTTTGAGAATGGGAAATCACAGTTTCCAACGCGATTGAGGTGTGACAATATAAAATGTAACATTGTGTTTATCTCCCTTTTCATAAATATTAAAATAGTCTCATATATTTTCACATATTTAACACATATGATGAGAATTCTTAAAAGAGGATTCTCATCCATAAGAAAAAGAAATAAACATGTACATGAAATAATTTTCACACAAAGGATCATGATATGTTTCCAATGTGCTTTATGTCAAAGGAAGAAACTAGTCCAGTCAATTAAAATTCGGTTTATGTTTTTTTAACTTTTTTACAAACACACCCTAACATGTTTAGGTATGGAAGGAGCTTGATGGATTTGGATTCACTTCAATCACTTTTTGATATAGTTACTGCATCATGCAATGTCAGCCATTTGATCTTAATAATTTAAATAAAAATTTATGCTAGTCACATGAGCTGCAATGTAGTTAACAACAGCAAATCCAAATTCGAGCTTGAGTTATGTGTAAATCTTGGGTTAGATTTTGAAAGTAATTACGATTTCTACACATAATATCAATTTCATGTTTCCTTCTCATCACGATGCGAAAGAACTCTCTAACCTTCGTCCCTACCAAACTTCTTCGAACATTGATTTGGGCGTCAGAACCTCTTTACAAGTATTACAACCGACGAGATCAAACGACTGAAAAAAAAAACAGTAAAAGCTTGTCGCGACGCATCGTGACTCATCCTTCTCATTGTGAGTCAAAGCGTGCAAAATTACACCACTTTGTTGATGGAACACATTAAGAGACTCATTATTTATAACATTTTTTACTTCTATTTATATCATTTCTCGTGTATAAAGATGTATGTATACACATACTTGTATTCCTCAAAAAATATGTGTACAAAATTAAAAAGTTTGATACCTAGAGCATACTATGGACATAAAAAACATATTTAGACAGTCAATAATCAAAACATGCAATAATTGGGAGTGAGTGAGTGAGTGCATGAGGGCGTATATGTAGAGCAAAACACAAGGAAAAGCAGAATCTTAGCTGGATCCACCACTACCCAAATATCACACTTTTTTTATTTTATTTTCTTCTTTCTTTTTTCTCCCCACAACATCTGATTCAACCTTTTCACACACTATTCTTCATCTTTTCTCTTTCTCACTCCAACAAAACAAACACTCCACCACACCACAAATCTTCTTCCTCTCCATTCTCTCTCTCAACCCTCTCCACACTCACTCACTCTCCCATTTTAGAAAGAAAAAGAGAGAGAAAGCACCACCACACTGAGAAGTGAGAACAAACAAACACACATTCACAATGTCAGTCTGCATCTTCTTCTTCTTCATCTTTCTCCTCTCTGCACCTCTTCAGCTACTCTCATCAGAACTCATCATCAACCGTAGAATCCTCCACCAACCTTTTCTCACAGAAGGTTCACTCCCTCCTTCTCAACCCCCAAACCCACCACCACCTTCACCTTCTCCTTCTCCCTCACCTCCAAACCCGAAGTACCCATTTTCCTCCACCCCCACAACCACCGCCACAAATGCCTCCACACCTTTCTTCCCCACGTACCCATCTCCACCACCACCTCCTTCTCCCTCCACCTTCGCCTCCTTCCCCGCCAACATCTCCTCCCTCATCCTCCCACAATCCCCCAAATCCAAATCTTCCACCGGAAAACTCCTCGGCGTCGCCATTGCCGCCGTCGTCTGCGCCATCGCCGTTGTCGCCGTCTCCGCCTTCGTCTACTGCCGCCGCCGCCGCAAAAACTACTCCGCCGACGAGAAGACACTCAGATCCGACAGCAGCATCCGCCTCTTCCCCAGAGAAGCTACCGCCGCCCCCGGCAGTCGCAAGGCGAGGAACGTCTCTTCCACGAGCTCCGACTTTCTCTACCTCGGCACCATTGTCAGCTCCCGCGGCGAGGATCTCCCAGATCCTCGCGCCAACGGCACCGGCGGTGGAGCTACCATGAATCCCCGGAAAATGGACTCACCGGACCTTCAGCCTCTCCCGCCTCTGGCGCGGCAGGCTTCGAGGCTGCGCGATGAAACAGCTTCGACGGCGACGGTGGAGGACGATGAGGAAGAGTTCTACTCGCCGAAGGGGTCTCTGGGTGGCCGCGACAGCCTCAACGGAACCGGATCGGGTTCTCGGAGAGTGTTCAACGCCATTACTGCTGAGAACTTCGTGGGTCGTAGCAGCACCGAGTCTTCCTCTTCTTCTTACTCCTCTTCCAACTCTGCTTCCCCGGATCGCTCACACTCCATTAGCCTCTCTCCGCCAGTGAGCATAAGCCCCAGAAGATCACTACCCAAGTCGCCGGAAACTGAACTGACCCACCATTCCCCTCCTCATACTACTCCGCCGCCGACGCAACCACTCGCCGGAGGCGACGGTAGGAGCTCGCTATCCTCATCCACGCTCTCATCGCCGCGAGCTTTGTTTAACGCGCACGTGCAGTCTTGTTCAATGTCTTCAACGCCGGAGCGAGCCTTCGCCGGGAAGTGTCAGTCTCCGTCGCTGTCACCGCTCTGCCGGTCGCCGGACAAAACCCCAGATGGGTCTAGTGTTGCACTCGGAAAGGCTCAGTCTTGTAGTTCATCGCCGAAGAAAAACGAAGACGCTTCGCCGAGGTTGTCAAATGCTTCTTCGAATGGCAAGTCCGTCTCATCGTCTTCGGCGTTTTCTCTGCCGTCGCCGGAGAAAATGATGGCGATGCACCACCGTCACGGGTTGGATCAGTCTCCGACTATATCAGATGTATCAGATCGGTTTAGGCATTCCCCTCTTTCCTCACTGCCTTTGTCACCGACACTGCTGTCGTCACCGGAGAGAGAGTTGAATCCTCAATCAGCACCTTCTCGGAAGCATTGGGAGATTCCAGACCTCTTAACAGCACCCATTGTCGAATCACCAACTGTTCCAACGGTTTTGGTTCAACCAGGGGTGTCTCAGAGGAAGCACTGGGAAATACCGGTTCTTTCAACACCCATTGCTCCTTCTGTTACAGTTTCAGTTCCTCCCCCAGCTCCTCCTCCGCCACCACCACCGCCGCCGTCAAGGCAGCGTAAGCAGTGGGAAGTGCCTGTTCCTTCAACCCCTGTGGGTCAACCCATTTCGAGGCCGCCCCAACTGTCGCCTCCTTCAAGGCCTTTTGTGTTGCAAACTCCAACTACCAAGCTTTCTCCAGTGGAGTTGCCACCCAGTTCTCAGAATCTGGGGGTGATTGAGGAGAGTTCAGAGGAGGCATCTAAACCCAAGTTGAAGCCTTTGCATTGGGACAAAGTGAGGGCCAGCTCTGATCGTGAAATGGTGTGGGATCAGTTGAGGTCCAGCTCTTTTAAGTAAGATTTTCAATTCTCATCACCATGCTACTGTCTTGTTCTGTTGTTGTAGTTTATTACTTTTTTTTAGATAGATAACTGTGATGGTTACTACTTTTGAAATAGCACTTTTGGATTATTCATATTTGCATGTTGCAACTTGCAATCAGTGTTTTTAAACTTAGGTGCATTTGATTGTGTTGGCTGCAGGTTGAATGAGGAAATGATCGAAACGTTGTTTATAGTGAACACACCAACCCCAAAACCTAAGGATTCTACCCCACGCTCATCTCTTGCCCCGCAAAATCAGGAGGATAGGGTATTGGATCCTAAAAAGTCCCAAAACATTGCTATCTTGCTGAGAGCGCTTAATGTGACTATAGATGAAGTGTGTGAAGCACTGTCAGAAGGTATTTTGCCTTGGTCATTACTTAGACTTCTCAACTTTTGTGGTGATTATTGACTGGAACCATCATTGAACAACACTTTTTGTTTAAGTGTTATGGTCATGCTGTTTAAATTCTTGCTCGATTTTGGTCGAGTTATTCTGGTCTCTGGCTATTGAATGCATGGATTTGCATCTTAAATATATGCTTTGGTTAGTCTATTCATCTGATATGTATGTAGTTCTCACGGTTTACCAAACACCAAGTACCATATGTTACACAGCTGTAGCCTTGTGCATAATTTTTATCACTTAAATGCTGATTATGTAACTAATCAATTCACCTGTTAACAGGTATTACTGATACACTTGGAACTGAACTACTTGAAAACTTATTAAAAATGGCACCAAGCAAGGAAGAAGAACGCAAATTGAAGGAACATAAAGATGACTCTCCAACCAAGCTTGGTCCTGCTGAGAAATTTTTGAAGGCAGTGCTTGATGTACCTTTTGCATTTAAAAGGGTGGAGGCAATGCTTTACATAACCAATTTTGAGTCAGAAGTGGAATATCTTAGGAAATCCTTTCAAACTTTAGAGGTAATGGCGTATATATATTTATCTACTTCTCCCATTATTTCTGTCTCTTCCTTCCCTTCCTCCCACATACTGTATTGAGGGGGAGGTCTAGCAGAATCGGGTTATGTTGGCTGTATGTAGTTCTCACTTCTCAGCATGTACTAGTCATGAGCTCTAGTTTCTTTGCGTTTTCTGATTGATGCATTTGCAGGTTGCCTGTGAAGAGCTGCGAAACAGTAGAATGTTTTTGAAGCTTCTAGAGGCCGTGCTTAAAACTGGGAACCGTATGAATGTGGGGACAAACCGTGGCGATGCTCACGCATTCAAACTTGACACACTTCTCAAGCTGGTTGATGTCAAAGGCGCGGATGGGAAAACCACTCTACTGCACTTTGTTGTGCAAGAAATTATTAGAACCGAAGGCGCTCGTCTCTCTGGCACCAATACTAATCAAACTCCAACCACGAATGATGATGTCAAGTGTAGGAGACTCGGCCTGCAAGTAGTGTCAAGTCTAAGTTCTGATCTAGGAAATGTGAAGAAGTCTGCTGCCATGGATTCTGAAGTTCTCAGCAGTGAAGTCTCCAAACTTTCCCAAGGAATTGCGCGGATTGCAGAAGTTGTGAAGCTAAATGAAACGGTGGGTTTAGATGAAAGCAGTCATAAATTTTCAGAATCAATGAACAAGTTCATGAGAATGGCTGAGGAAGAGATTCTGAGAATTCAAGCTCAAGAAAGTGTTGCATTGTCCCTTGTGAAGGAGATTACAGAGTATTTCCATGGTAACTTATCCAAAGAAGAAGCTCATCCATTTAGAATCTTCATGGTAGTTCGAGACTTCTTATCAGTTCTCGACCGGGTTTGCAAAGAAGTCGGCATGATAAACGAGCGAACCATGGTGAGTTCTGCACATAGATTCCCTGTTCCAGTAAACCCTATGCTTCCTCAACCACTTCCTGGACTTGTTCAATTAAAGCGACCTCACAGCTCCTCAGATGAGGATAGCTCATCTCCTTAGCTGTGTTGTGACGTCTTGGCTGCATCTTCTGTTAGGAACAATCTGGAACCCCAGGTGATTTTGATGGGTCATAGGTGCATTTATGGTCTGGCCCTAATGATTTTTTACCCTTTCTAGCTAAATTGTAAAAATCCTTGTAAAAGATTCGAGCTATAATGTTATAGATTATATATATAGAGTAGAAGATTTTCTTTTGGAAAAATAAACTGTCTTATATGTATGAGTAGGACATGTATCATAACTTTATGTACAAAGCTATTCAAATGGAGACACTTGGTTTCAAATACTCTTCAAATATTTTCTAAGGAATTTGGATCATCTCGTGCATCTGCGGTCTCTGTAGCAACAATGGCTGTAGAGGATACATGTTGATTTCGAATCCAGATCCTCTGATGCCCCTAGCCTCTGTAGCTACAACTACAAAGTCACAATTGTATAATTTTTTTGATTAATTCAACTTTTTATGAATCAATATGAATCATTTAATATAAGAATCAAGGGTTAAGAATTTTTTTGCAGAGAGCTGCATAGAATATGAATGCAGAGGATCCATGAGCTCGTCTCTAATCTCAAACTACTCTAAAACATAAAGGGAGTCAGTTAAGCTGAACTCTAAGTCACTTTGACAGCTGATAGTCACATTAATAGTGTTTAAAGCCTAGAAATTGTAGTCTAGAAAAATAAATACGAAGTATCAACTGTTTTAGGTGATGCATTTAAGTATCAATCTTAGAGTTAAATACTATTTATGATTAACTGAAACCCATATATTGAAGGCATCTTATGTTGGGTTGTGAGGGGTCAAATTTCGGGAAGATCGTCATAATTGGTTTAAGAGCAAACCAGTATAGATTTTATACTAGGGAAATGAAGGTTTACTAACGTTGTAAGACCGACAAAATATGTTATAAAATGAGGAAGGATTTGTATTCTTGTGCAAGTTTTTGTTTACTTATTCTTCGTTTGAAGGCATATTCCATGTTATGAACAATTGCCAACACGTGATGCCTTGGTCCCTGGGCTCAGAAGAGCGTAATTAGTTGACAGATTAGGTTTCTTTATTCACACTTTCTCTCTCTTTTATCTTATTTCCACTTTTTTCTTTTTTTATTTATCTGCGTTTTCTGTCACATCATATATCATATCACTCATATCTATTATTTTTCTTCGAATTTAATTAAGGTGGAGGTGGAAAAAATGATGAACACAAACATTATTAGTCACTCAACGGCAAAATAGAACAGTAGTATCACTGTATGACATGTGATGAACACCAGAGCATGGAAGGTAGGAGTACATAAAATCCAAGCCGACATTGGTCTTCCTTGTCTATTGACCTGAGCTGTTGTCTAATGAAAACAGGTTCATGTACTAGTTATTTAAGCACCAGTTGTGCTTACTATGGGTTGGAACTGTAATAATTGACCAAAAATAATAGACCAATGGTAACACTAGAAGCAATTGAGTCAAACAGGTACAAATGTGATGCCAAGTAAATAAATGAACATCCAATCAAATGGAAACTGAAAATTTAAGTCTATTCAAGAACATCTCCAACCGTACAAGCTCCCAAAAGTCACAGTTCATTTTGCTCTAAGGTCCGACGTATAGTATCTCCATCTGGGATAAGCTCCCAGCGTTGGAGATGCTCTAAGAATCATATAAATGTTAAGTACATGGTTGATGATTCGATTCTCAACTCTTGCGAATGGAAAAAATTTATTGACCAAGCCTCTTGCCGTTTAGTGCAATGACAGTGGGGCGGTTGATTAATCTACGGCTCGGTCATGGAGATACATTGGTTAATACCGAAAAAATATAAAGGTTGACAAATTCTCAAATTGAGTACGGATCAAGACTCTCTCAAAGTCTCATGAGAATATTCTCTCATATTTTTTATTTTTAAATTGTGTCAATTTCTTTTTTCATGAACATTTAAAGGTCCTCACCAACACCTATTCAATGCGTAATGTTAATAGAGATATACACAAAATTTTAACATATGAGGAAATATAATAGAATTTTCACATGAGATCTATAGTGATACACATTCAATTAATTTAAGGTGATATAATTTTACTTACTTTAAGAATTTTTTTAAAGATATATAATAATATTTTCAGGATTGATCTTTCTTAGAGTATTAATAGAAATGTTATTTTTGAGTGAATTTAATAATGTGTTTGGTTTATAAAAACATTTTCAATATCAATTGGCGAAAAGAATAATACTAATTATATCTCCCGAGTTATCATCTATGACAACATGCTTTAAGGGATGAGTTCACTATAAATCACAGTAAGGGTTTGAAGAGTTGTGTGCTACTCGAGTTATCATCCATGACAACCCGATTCAAGAGACAAGTTTAATATAAAGCATAATAAGCACACATGCTTAAGAGCTTGGAAGATTGTGTACCTCCCTCCATGATAAGTCGGTCTAAGGGACAGGTTCTGCTATAAAGCCCAATAGCACACGAGCTTAAGGGCTTAGAGGTTTGTGTAGCACGAGTTATCATCTATGATAACTTAGTCATGAGAAGAAGGAATACATAATGTTATACAGGTTATAGAGCCGAATAAACAACAAATAGAAACTTATGAGTAAAGTAGCCATATAGTATATTTCTAGTAATTTATTTATTTTTGGAGCTAAGCCAATTGATAGGCAATTTATTTGAAGGAACAGTATTATTTTATAAAGAATGAATAAGAAACAAACATACTTTGAATAGTGTTGCATTAGCAATAACATAGATCGATTTGGAATAGAACACAACGACACATGGTTTGGGTGATGTTAGAAAAAGAAAGTCAGATTTTTAATAAAGCTTATAAGCAGTTACATGCAGGAAGTTGATGTGTCGCATAGAGTTTGGAAAATAAATAAATAAATACTGAGGAAGGATTGTTGAAAGTTGGAACACGTTATAAGAAGAATATTTCTAATTTGTATCGTAACACGGTTGTCGAGGGAGGAATAGGAATAGTAGTGCCAATAAATTGTACTTCCGCGCGCTTACGTAGTCTGCTCTGAGTCTGACATCGTCGGTGGAGGAGGACATATCAGCTAATTAATTATATATTCATCTTGCTCCTCTCATGCTCATGCTCATGCTCTAAAATACCCCTGCTTGCACGTTCCTCTATCTGTATTATTACTGCAAATCGATTGTCACCATCCAAGCTCTCTAAAATATGGGGTGGGAATAGATTTCACTCTTCAACTCTTCATTAACCTAATGGCTCCATACACATAAATATATCACACTACAAAAAAATATGGTGTTATGGACGACTATAAACTTTGGATAAGCCCCAAAATTTATTGGTATCTCTTTGTTATCGGCGGTTAACTGATAGCCAAAAAACTGTGTGTATTAGGCTTCTTGATAATTTATTACTAGCCTTGGAAAAGCTGTCGGTGCCGTGGGTAAGTATGGATTTGATCGTGGTTAAGTTACCGACGACTTAGATCATGGGTAAGTTACATATGGCATTAGTCGTGGGTAAATTTATCAGTAACCTGCGCTTTTTATTTGGTTCCTACTCATCATCCTCCGGTTTATAAGTAGGAAAAGGAAATTCATCTTCAGGGTCAACAGAATCACAAGCACCCCGTGTTTCACCTTCAAATGCGCAAGCTCCGCTTTAAGACTAGCAGTTTCTGTCTCTTGTTCATCGAGCTTCTTTATGAGCATCTTATTTTCTTCCATCATCTGGCTCATCTAGCAAAACAACTCCAACATCTAAAGGGGCATATGTGTGCTCTTTAACCTTGAAGAAGCCCCAACTGCTGGCTTATGTTTAAGAGAAATAACGACGGGTTTGTTAATAAAAAAAGCTCTCTATACGTTTTTAAATCCTTGTATGTTAAAAATGCACTGTCGGGTTTTCGAAAATTCAATATGTTAAAAAAACACACGAAAAAGTTTTAAATCTCAATATATTAAAATATACTTCCGAATTCTAAAAATATGGTTGCATTTTATGAAAGTACTTTAAAGTGAGGTGAGAATTTGAATAGTGGACGTGGGCTCTTGTGTGTAAGCCCATTTAGATTTCATATTTTTTTGTGTTCAAAGGTGTCCATTTCATATTTTAAAATGAGTACGGTACACAAAATCAATATTTTTCTTGCCTTTGTTTGTACAAATGTTTAGTATGCTTTCTATTTTGGCCCGTTTCCCACTTTCAAGCCCATAAAATCAACAATTTTGATATTTTACTCCCAAATTTCTCCACCATCTCATTTTAACCTATTTTATTCCTCTCTCTTGTTTTCATATCTTTCATTTCTTTTTCTTATTTCTCATCTCTTTATTTTGTGTGAATGTATTAGTGTGAACAAAAAACTATCTAAAATCAACGTTGATGAAAAAATAACATAAAACATTAAAATTGTTATGTAGTTACGTTATTTTCTGATCTAAAACTTATTTGCTTTAATTCTTTTGGTTGTATCATGTAATAATTCCTAGCACAAATAATTTTTTTTTATTTTGTTCTCTATTATTTTTTGATTATTTCCTATTATTTTAAATATTATATATTTTTAAATATATTATTTAACTATTAGTGGTTCTATTTCTATACTATAAATATATATGTAAAGGATGTGTTATACAATATTAGAAATACATATTTAATTATTATCAGTTTGACCACAGTTGAATTATTGAACCGTGAACTGCACGTTTTAGTTATTATCCAATTTAAAAAATTGGTTTTTTTTAACATATATAGAATTATTACATGTTAGACTTAATTGCAGTTTTGATATCTAGTTTGGATAATTTACAGTTTTGACCCTTTCAAAATAATTTTTTGGCTAATTAGCGTGTTTGTTTCAGCTTACTTTTAGAAAAAAATTAATTAAGAAAATTACTATTTTGAAATTGTAAGATGTTTGTTTCAGTTTTTTAAAAAACTGAAAAATAAATTATTTGGAAAAGCTACTATGATTAACTTATCAAAAAATAAAAACAATAATTTTCATTAGTCTAAACAAACACAGACAACTTATACTTTTCTCAAAATCTCTAAAATTTAATCTCCTTTTTTTAGGAAATTAAAAATTATTAATTTTTAATCTAAAACAAACTCATGAACCTCTCGACATTTAAATTAAGCAAATTTGGCCCCTCGCTTAATTTCATATTTTTAAAATCCTTAAATATTGATTTTCTATTTAAATATTTTGAAGGTTTTTGATGGACTTATTTTTTAGGGGAAAGTTTTGTGTTTTATTCAACAACTAATACGTGGGAATTGTTTTTCACGTCATCCCTAATGGTTTTTATGTCATCTCCTTTATTTCATAATCCTCAAAATACCCCTAAATATTAAAAATAAAAAAACTCTCTCTCACATCCCAATCTCCCTCACACACCACCCCTTCATCCAAACCTTCATTCCTGCCAAACCTCAAAAATCCCTCTTTCATTTCTCTAACCCCACCTCAATCCCACCCTCATCTCTGTCACACTCCCCACCATTCTCCCTTCTCCTCCCCTGCGCCGCAACCCCCATTCTTATATTTTCCTCATTTCCATTTTGCGTCTCTGTTCTACTTCTGTTGATTTCCTCATTTCCGTTTTCGTCATTTCCGTTTTGCTACTGTCCATTCCTCGATTTGGAATTCCTGGACTGAGTAAAAATTGCACTTGTAAGTGCGATGGGTGTATTCATTTCAATGCAGTGTTAAAATCGCACTTATAAGTGAGAACCTTACAATAAAATCACACTTATAAGTGAGAATCTTAAATAAAAACACACTTATAAGTGCGATTACAACATTTTGTTTTTTTTAACGTAAACCATACAGATTTGCACCTACAAGTGCGAAAAATCCTATTAAATCACACCTACAAGTGTGATTTCAGCACTTTGCTTTGTGTAAAAACATGGGTCGGGGGGAAGAGGTTGGAAAAGGATAGGTAAGTAATAAAATTTGTTTTTAAGGGTAATTTGGTTATTGCCCAATTAATGAGGATGGCATAAGATTTAGTGGGGATGACATGAAAAACAATTCCCCTAATACGTCAGGGACGTTACAAAACTTCGCATCATTTGAGATCAGAGGAGAAATGTTAGATGGTGCATCCTCAACCCAAACATTTTCATAGAAACTAAAACCTAAATGAGCTAAAGCATCGGCTACAACATTAATTGTTCGCTTACAATATTGAACCCTACATGAATTGCAGGAAGCTCGAAGACATTTACAATCTTAAATTATGGCGTCCACAATTTGGGATATAAAATAATTTCAAAAGTTTCAAAGAAAAATATTAATTCAAATTAGATAAATTTCAAAGCAATTTGGAGAATGTGAGACTACGGTTTAAAAAATAGGGAATTTGGGATATTTTAAACTTTAAATGAAATTCAAAGTTTTAGTTAGTGGATTTCAAGTGGAATAAGGTCTAAAATTATTTAATCGTTACAATCTGTGAAAATTTGGCTTAAAAATGATAATTTGATAAATTTAAATAGAATAAAAATGATGGAGTAACTTGATTGCACCCCAAATATTTATTGAGAGACCAAAATCACACACATAGTATAAGAACTAAAAGTGCAATAAAACTTATATGCTAACAAATCAACCATCTATATATTAAATTTGATTCATCAATCTTAAATCTCATGAAAGTACTTCATTTATTTTTTCTCATGAAGCCGTGTGACATGGATTCCTTATTTATGTATGGATCAAATTAAAATTATTTATTTTTTCAAGTAGATATTTAATCAAATTATATCACAAATTTTTAATTAACGTTTCAGCTTATTCATTTAATCAATACTTTAAGGCCATTCAACCAATTAATACTTAAATATTTTCTATTAATCAACAATAAATAATAATTTTTTAGTTCTTTATATTTTCAATTCAACTTTTTTTTCAAGGCCCCGAATAGCGGAAAAACACTATATCATATGGTTGCTTAGGGAGGACAGAGCATCTAAAGCATCCTGAAACAATAAACCATGACATTCCACTAGCGGATAATGCAAGACATGAGTGCCAAACCCCAACACATGGGCACTCTTAGCTAAATAGTTAGCTACCTCATTGGCTTTCCGATGGATAAGCGGGACCTTCACTTCCAAATGAGACATATAATTCATTTTTTATATTTTAAGAATTAAAGTACCGTGCAATGCATGTGAAACTAACTTTCCCCCGCGTTCCTAATTATAAGACACCCTTCAGAAAATTGGTTTTAAAAAAAATATATGTAATGAGACTAATTAATGCACTGGTCTTTTAAAAAGTTATACAACCTTCTATATTTACTCTTATTTAAAATAAAACTCTTTCATCAAAACATTAATTGTATCTCACTATTATTTTAATAAGTGCAAGAGATAATATTTAGAAATGAGTCTTTTATTAAGGGACACTAATTTTTTTAAAATATCTTATAATTAGGGACGAAAACACACCGTCTCTACATGATATTATGGATTGAAACATGTTAATAAATATATAGAAAAAAAGTGGTTTAATAAAAAATATTGATTTATTGTCGATTAAATGCGTGTAGCTGGCGGCGGCCATGAAACAAAGCAATGTCGTGGCTACACTTTTTGCCTCAGACGTGGACAGTCCTATGCTCTGAAGCAAACTAATCAAAATAGAAAAATTCTTAAATTGTGACCATAAAAATTACAACAAATATCTTCCTTACACAGACAACTCAACCCAAGTTTTGGTTTCCTCTGAATTCATGTATTTATTGGTTTGATGAGACATTGCTTGCCAGTTTTGTAGGCAAGATATTTTCCCCTCCAACTCCAAGGAACTCAAGTTAAAGTTACAGGTTGAGGTAGCCCTTGTTCTTCATCACTTTATCTTTTTCCTTCTGTTCTCTGATCTCTTAGGGGCTCTTTTGTTCATTGCAAATATATGTTGTTGCTTCACCCTCTAAACAGTGCATGTGAGCAAAATGGTTGATCTCATCTGTTGTCATCCAACATGCCCATTTTGATTTTTGTTATAAAGTTATTAACTTTGATACAACCTTTGAAAGTTTCAGAGAAAATAGGGATATTTTGCACCCCAAGTCCAGTGTTCACTTATGTTGTCCAAAATATGTCAGTTCAAAGGTTTGTATGCTTTCTCTTTTATCCTAACATTAGGTCCTTGATTTTCACTTTTCATTTACATTCATAGTTTATCACTTTATGTTGAGGTTTTTGTTTGTTGTAAACTTGTAGCTCTTAATTTGACTGAAGGAACTGCATTTGGATTGCATAAATTGACTAAGACATGAATGCAAATGGGGAGGAAGGGACTGAGGAGCACAAGACGAAAACTAATGATCCTTTTCTCAAGCCGGGGGGGCACCAAAATGTGCCAATTTCTCCGAGATGGGGCCCACTTATTAGGAAGGACTGGCCTGAGAGTTTGCCAAATGATAATGTGATTGGGAACCAGGGTAATGGTTTAAGTAGATATATCACTCCCTTTGCTGGATCTGGAATTCCTAGTACTAGTTTTTGTTCCACCTCAGTTTCTGAACACATTGTTGATAAGTTACCTGTCAACAATAATAAGAACCTGAATATAGCTTTAGTTAGCCATCCACAGAGTTCAAGACAGCCTAAGAGGAATCAATTAGCTATTGACTCTAAGTATAATAGCTTGAGTAGAGATATTGTACCAAAGGTTGAAGAACAGGCGCCACTCAGATTAAGCAAAGGACTCAAGGGGGTTTATACTGAACTTTGGGGCCTGAAATCTCTGTCTAGCAGAAATGTGAATTATGACCCTCAGAAAGTCTTTGCAAATATAAGCAATATAGATGAGACTTTCGCCTCAAGTAATGCTAAACTAATTGGCAGTAATAGGCAGAGTGCTTCATCTACATATAATTATCCTCAATTGTTTGTGGAGAAAACAGTGAAGGGAAAGGGAGTTGTTTGCAGAGATTTAGACAAAAGCTTCAGTCTCGGAGGAGCACTTATGAGCTGGGAGGATGAGAAAACTTCTCTTTCGACTAAGTTTCAATCTGACACACTGCTGAGATCAAATGATGACACTAACACGCCTTCCTTGGGAGGAACTGCCATGTCTGGCACGGAAACTTTTAACAATGGAGTCAACTTGAGGGAGTGGCTTAAGTGTGAAGGTCATAAGGTGAAGAAATCAGAAAGGCTAAATTTATTTAAAAAGATCTTGGAATTGGTTGATGTTGCACACTCCCAAAGAGTTGTCTTGCAAGACTTGCGACTGTCATGTTTCACCTTATTGCCTTCAAGCAAAATTAAATACATTGGTTCATCCCATCAACTAGAGTTGGTTAATAAAGTCATGGCCCGCAGTGTGACTGGGAAAAGGTCTGTGGAACCGGATATTCATGCTTGCCAAAGTTTGAGTACAAAGCAGCAAAAGCTCTGTGAAGAGACAAGATTGTTTAGGCAGCCGCACAACTTCGCCTTCATTCGTGGTTGCAGGACTGCAGCTCCGAATCAAACTGGTTCTGACTCAAACAGGCTTGCTGAATCAAGGAGTAAAGAAAGTCTGTGCCAAGACGGTTCCAGTTGTCGACATACTCCTACTGAAGATGATAAGTTTATGTATGTAACAATTCAATTAGAAAAGAAGTGGTATTGTAGTCCAGAAGTGCTCAACGTTGAAGATTGCACATTTTCATCAAATATTTATAGCCTAGGAGTTCTTCTTTTTGAGGTAAGCAAATGTTTTGTTTCACTCATTGCTTCTTTTCACATAGTGTTACCTTGTAGTATTACTATTTCCTCTAGGTAGCCAAATTATTTTGTTGAGGAAGGTGATATGAGACTATGGTTGCTGCAACCTAGCAATAGTTCACTTCCAAGCTAGACATATCTGTTTGTCATATTGTACCTAACCTTTAGAAATGACATAAAAACACATTTTTCGTTATGGAGTTTTATTCAAACTTACTGGATTAAAGGAGTAGTTAGATATGTTAGTCTTTATAAACTGTTTAAGTTGCTTCTCACTCATACTGAATGGTTTTTTTCCTAGCCAAATTTGTTACTCTTTAATTAATTAGTTATTCAGCCTAGAAGCTTTTCGTAATCTACTTATTAACATTTAAGTGGATGCTTCTCAGTTGCTGTGCAATATTGAGCCATTAGAAGCGCATTCAGCCGTGATGTTGGATTTGTGCCATAGAATCTTACCACCAAAGTTTCTGTCAGGCAATCCAAAGGAAGCTGGTTTTTGTCTTTGGCTTCTGCATCCTGAACCATCTTCTCGCCCCAATACCAGGTAATGTAATATGCCGTGGTACTTATATGCTATTTTGCTCTCTCATTTGAATCTTTATATTTCAAAGATGCATTCCAATTCCACAACTATATCATTTTTAATGGCTTTATGATGACTATGATAGAGTTTGTTAAGTGTGGAAAGTTAGAGTTTGTACCATGCTGACCATACATATGATTGAGTGAATTTTGCTACTACCTATACAACTGTACATGTCTCTCTCTATCTTAGTCTGGCGGGAATTATGAGTACTGTAAAATTGTAATTACTATAAATATGTAATTGGTAGTATTCCAATCGGTTGCACCAATTATTTACAGCTCTAGTTACTTTGATCATTAGTTACAACTTGCTAGTCTATGACTACATGAAACTCATTCATCTTTGATATCCACAAGTTGTTCATAATGTTGCTTGATGTTCTTATTGTACAAATGCAGTTTATAGACAATAAAATGAACCTCATTCTTAACTTCATTTGATAGCCGAACAGCTATTCTTGTTGTGCATAATGTTTGACAAACCAGAGAAAGTAAAAGATAGAACAAATTGTATCTAGTATAGCTCTAAGCTCTATAAGAAACTTTGTCAAGTATCCATTTTTATAAAGGGAACTATGTAAAATACAGAAGCTTAGTGCATTTTATTTTTAGTTGCGATTGTTGAGGACACGCTATTCAGGTTCTAATCAATTTTTTTTTCCAATTTTGGCATTCCTTTTTCATTCTAGCACCTTGTGCAAATTATTATTGACCATTAGCACCTTTGTACTTCTTGGCTCTAGTGTTAGCGTAAATGAAGTATTCAGAAAAAGCGACATTATTTCCTTGCTTTCCTTTTAAATATGTTTGAATAATCGTATGTCTGAAAGAATATTAATATTGTTGTTAAGAAGCTTTCTGTTTCATTTATAATTTTGTAATTCTCCTTTTATGCATAACAGGGTGATTTTAGAATCTGAATTTATACGTGAATTGGAGGAATCAAGTTCTGGAGACGATGTTGTAGTATCTGAAGAAGACGTAGTTGAGTCAGAGCAGTTAACATATTTTTTAATATCACTTAAAGAAGAAAAGAAAAAGCAAGAAGCCAAATTGGCAGAAGAGCTAAGTTTCCTGGATGAAGATATTAAGGAGGTTGAAAGAAGTTATGCAT
The DNA here is from genome assembly GCA_030819835.1 of Acmispon strigosus. Taxonomy (NCBI): domain Eukaryota; kingdom Viridiplantae; phylum Streptophyta; class Magnoliopsida; order Fabales; family Fabaceae; genus Acmispon; species Acmispon strigosus. Next base: position 54,691,170 of record JAUAMA010000004.1, on the reverse strand, counting down.
ATGGAATAGATTCAGCATTTCCTTTGGCAAAAATGAACTATCCTGAATTGAGAGGAACCAATTTACGTTTTCAAGTCAGTTCAGATATTAGTAGATCCATCCCAAGGTCATTTGTTGATGAAGCTAGGTTTATGAGTAATATAAACCAGCTTGAGAATTCTTACTTTTCCACGAGATTCCAACTTCTGAAGGAGGCTTCTGCTGTTGCAAGCAATGATAAAAATGTGATAGAAAGTAGATGGAGATTGCCTTATATAGAAAATGCTAGTAAGGAGCCAAGAACAATTCAGAGTTCTATCAGTTGTCTAGGATCATTCTTTGAAGGTTTATGCAAGTATGCTCGTTATAGCAAGTTTGAAGAGCGCGGAACATTAAGAAATCGAGACCTGCTTGGTTCATCCGATGTAATATGTGCTTTAAGTTTTGACCGTGACGAGGATCACATTGCAGCAGGTGGAGTTTCAAAGAAAATAAAGATTTTTGACCTCAATGCTTTTTCTGGTGATTCTATAGACATCCAGTGCCCCGTTGTTGAGATGTCAAATAAATCGAAGCTTAGCTGTGTCTGTTGGAGCAGTTATATAAAAAATCATCTGGCATCTACTGACTATGATGGTGTGGTTCAGGTGTGTAATCCTTACAACATTAAAACTCTAATTGATAAAATCCAACTTGTTTTTGCTATTGATTGTTTCTTAGTTTCCATTGACACTAATTATATAACATGGATGAATTCAGATGTGGGATGCAAGCAGTGGTCAGCCATTGTCTCAATACATGGAGCACCAAAAGAGAGCTTGGTCGGTTCACTTTTCTCTGTCCGACCCAAAAATGTTTGCTAGTGGAAGTGATGATTGTTCTGTCAAACTGTGGAATATCAGCGAGGCACGTTTTCTTTTATGAACTTTAATGACAAACCATTACTAAAAAAATATATTGGTATTTATACTATATGAAATATATAATGTGAAAAGGAACATAACTCTGTGACAAGAAAGGCACAATTATTTTTCTTAACAGCACAACATAATACTTGTCTCAGCTGTTGTTTTGTGCAGAAAAATTCTCTAGGAACCATTTGGAGCCCTGCCAATGTTTGTTGTGTTCAGTTCTCTGCTTACTCAACACATCTTTTATTTTTTGGATCAGCTGATTATAAGGTGTATGGTTATGATCTTCGTCACACTAGAACACCTTGGTGCACATTTTCTGGTCATGGGAAAGCTGTTAGCTATGTAAAATTTCTAGATGCTCAAACAGTTGTCTCTGCTTCCACTGACAACACTTTGAAGCTCTGGGATCTGAAGAAAACCAGCTCTTCTGGGTTGTCATCTGATGCTTGTGACATAACCTTTAAAGGTCATAGTAATGAGAAGGTTGGTTTATGTACTCGTTTAGTCTCACTTTTTGCCTTATTTTGTTTTCTTCGAATTGTTTATGACCATCTTCTTTCTCTTTTTTCAGAATTTTGTAGGTTTATCTGTTTTAGATGGATATATAGCATGTGGCTCAGAGTCTAATGAGGTATATTTTTTATTTTATTGTAACCTTGGCTTTATATTATGGTATATTAGTTGGTGTCCCTGGAATACTGATTGTATCACGAGGCCAGGAATTTGTTTCACATTCTGCCTTACTTGTGGGCAAAGGTTTAGTCTCATGATTTCTGGAAAATTATCTCTTTTAGGTTACTCTAGTTTTTGAGGATCCTGATCATGTATATACTATATAGGCTAATCTCACTAAACATTATTGCTTTTATCATTCAAAATTAGATGTTCTTATGTTATCAGTTGTAATGAAATTTCTTTGCAAATACAACTTAAAGTTGCATGTCTAGTAATTAGATGATAGGTTTAACATCAAGGCAGGGAGGGGGGGGGGGGGGTGGGCTGCTCCATTTCCTAACATGTAGTTCCGTCCCTGAAGCTAGGGGTATGAATAATGGATATAGGCATCTACAATTTTATCTGTTCCAGAACACCAAGTTTATACTACATAGAAGATGCTTGGAGTTCATAGGTCCTGTACCTTAATGTCAAGAGGATATAAATATCATCCATTCTCACAAATTTAAGACAGATAAAAAGGTGATCCATATTTGAATCATGCCAATAATATTGATGGGAGCTTTGTTCTCTTAATTGAATTTGCCATCAAATGTAGGATAAAAAGATACAAATTCTAATTCATTATAAACATTTCCACCTTTCAGGTTTTCTGTTACCACAAATCTCTGCCAGTGCCAATTGCTACTCACAAATTTGAGTCAAGGGATCCCGTTTCTGGTCATTCAAATAGTGGTGATAATAATGGACAGTTTGTTTCTAGTGTCTGCTGGAGAAAGAAGTCTAACATGCTTGTTGCTGCCAACTCAGTTGGGATTGTGAAACTGTTGCAGATGGTCTGACAAGATAAAGAAAACACTTGGTTAACACCGAAACCTGAATAGCTGTTCCACATTTCCTGAAATGACGATATTTTGATTTAGCACGCCTGTCATAAAACTTGGCATTCACCTTATTTGAGATGAACACTCAGACCAGTACTCTATTCAGGCTTCAATGATTAATGGGAAATAAAGCTTATGGGAGGCATCAAGTTGGCACTACAATATGACATTAGGAGCACTTTTTCCTTAAAATCTGAAGCAAAGTAAGCCGAACAAGAAATGTATGAAGCATGTACAAATGTAGGCTTTTGAGCTGAAGCAATGGTGATCTGGAGCATACAAGTCTCTTAAAATACAAGTAGTGTGACCAGAGGTTTCCTCTGTTCCATTACTGTTGCTGTATACAGCACACCCTTCAAAGTGCAATGTGGAAGATTTTCCTTCAAAAACTTCTCATCTCTGTATCACCAATCAACTGAGCCAAATTTGTTGTTTTACAGCAAAGTTCCTCGCACCTGTACATCCATACTCCTGAGACTGCAGTCTGTTAAGGAAGTGAGGGACATATTACTAAAGCAGATCCGGATGCAGCATAACTTCCAAATCACTTGTAGTTTATCAAAATTACAGATATCATCCATGCTTTGCATTTACTTGTACAAACTAACTAGCTGATATAATTGTTAAAATATCAATTGTGCACCTTCATTTAAAATTATGCAGAAGTTGCATGTTTTTCTTGTTGAGAAGTTCCACATTGACTAGAGAATTAATCAAATAAGCCTTTATTGACTAGAATGTGATCATAATTACAACTGCTGAAACTTTTTTTTTTGTTGTTTTAGTTTTCTGTTATGTTTGCAAGAGTTTTCCATTACCATAGTGTTGAATTCTCCAGGTTCTATTTCCACCCTGTCAGTAATGATAAGAAAATTGTGGAAGAAAACTTGTCATGCATTGAAGAGACTCTCGCTGTAGCATGAATACATGGAGTCAGTCACAGTACGTTTTGCTGTTCCTAACCTTATTTACAAACTACTCATGTTAAGAATAAACTACTTGTGTTAATTATGTGATTTAAAATGAGAAGAGTCTTGAGTTTATAATTGCTCAAGCCTTCTGCTCAGTTTCTAAAGTCAGACTTAAAAGCCAGATTTTATGTTGAAAATCTGATGATCTAAGAAAGCTCAGAGTCTGAGACATGACCAGAAGTTGTTCTTCTCATTGTTCTTGGACTTGATATTAGGTTGTTCCCCAAATTAGCCCTTAGACTTCTTGTACGTGGGGTCGTTTGTGGAGGTCTAGCTATTCTCCCTCTTGGTGTACCTGCATTGAGAAACACATGAACAAAGTCAAGACACAATTAGCATTCATTTTAATATTAATATTGATCTCTACATGCCTTTGTAAAGGAGTTAGTTCAAATCCATTCATGATTGTTTTACAAGAGTCTTGACAACTACTAATGAAATGAAGGGATATAGTGAGAATTTAAGAGATGCTTGAGCGGTGGAGCAAATTATTTGAACTATTGATTCAAAATTTGTTCTTGTTGCTGAGGCTCTTGAAAAATCCCAAGACTTGGAGGCCATAACTATTGATAAACTACAAGGATCATTGCAAGCTTATGAAGTAAGATTAAAGAAGAAGAAGAAGCCACTAGTTCAAGCCTTTCAAGCCTTCTAAGAAAATGTCTGTTCGAAAGATATAGAGAAAATGTCCACTGGCTCCCAAGGAAAAGAAAGAGGAAGAGATCAAAGTCAAGGTTATGAAAGAGGTGGAAATCTTGGTGGTCGCGTTCACGGTCATGGGTCAAGGAAGAGAAAGAGAACGAGTAGCACTAACATATCAATTCAATAGTGAAGATTTAATCTAATAATCACAAAACTCAGGAGGTCATGGAAGTACTTTTTTTTAAGCGTTCTGCCTTCTACTTCTATCTCCTTATGTACTTCACGTGGATGTACTTTTTTTGGAAAGTTCCTTGTAATGCTATATGCCATTTCAAAGACTATAACTTGTATTTATTCTGACTTGAAAGTTTGCTCAGCCAATATCCACAGACTGTTAGAAATCCTACTCAGTGCACCAAATTATGATAAATTTCAGGTAGCATTAGAAAGGATATATTAGTGATTTGCTTTTCTCATAAATCTATGATGCCAGCATGAAATACTCTAAAAGTGTATACCTAAAATACTTATGATGTAATTTTATTAGGCTCTTCCTGTCAGGCATGGTTTCATCCATAGGTTGATGGAATTTATGACGATATAGTGGTAGAAATTAGAAAATATTTTGATAAGAAAAGTATAAACTAAAACTATGTGATCTAGTTATTAAAACAGTCACTAACTTGCCTTAATTGAATTTCTATAATTCAAGCATTATCTTCTTAAAGAATCATGCAGTGCTGTATTGAAGAATTTAATGAATACAAAAAAGTTAGAAGGTAACCTGGCAGTTTGGTCCTGGAATCTAGAGATTTCCTGGACAGAGTAAGCCTCCTGGTCATACTATCAGATCCAATTAAAGATTTCTTATCAGTTGTAGGTAGAAATGGCTCATCCCCAGAAGTAACAAGATCTTCGCCGCAGGCTGAAGCATCACTTCCAGATTCAGAGTTCTCCTTGGAGCATATACTTAATTTTTCGATCTCGATAACCCGATAAGCAAACATTTGAAATGGAATGTTTGATATTGGTGATGATTCAGAGCTTCCCCAAGAAGGAAACTTCCTCAAAAGTGCCGACTCTATATCACAGTAATCTAGTGGTGGCACTGGTGGATCTGGCTGGCTGCTGTAACCAGGATTCAATGTAAGAAATCTCTTTATATAACGAAGAACTCTACATATCGAGGAGAAGCTCGGGCGTTGATTAGGATCAATATGCCAACATCTCTTTGTCAAGTTGACAACATATTTTGGTGAATTGAGAGGGAAAAGAGGCCTCTCTCCTGCTCTTATGTTTCTGCTCATTTTCTCCCCTTGAAGATGACTATCTTCAAAAGGGACTTTACCAGTTAGAAGCTCAAAGCAAAGCATTCCAAAACTGTACACATCAGATTTCTCTGTGTGCTTGGAGTTTGATGCAACCCCGGAGTTCTGTTCTTGCTCTTCAAGTACTTCAGGAGAGTACCAGATGAATGGGAGAGTTCCATTCTGATTTGTGTTCCCTTTCTGGTTCAAGTCCTGCACAGAAGAAAAGCCAAACCCTGATACCTTGGCATGCAAGTAACCTTCTGGGGAGGTACCTCTGAGCTTAACAAGAATGTTTGCAGGTTGTAGTTCACCATGATATACTTTCTTTGAATGCAGATACTCCATTCCTCTAGCAATCTGAAACATGAGATCAACTGCCACATGAAGCAAGAACTGTGTTCTCTTCCTTGGGCCATGAACCTCATTGATGTGGTTGCTTAAGGTTTTGCTCATCAGTTCCGTCAATAAAAAACACTCTTTCTTCTCCCCATCAGTGAAACCACAAAGACAATACATTATATTTGGGTGGGAAAGAGATAAAAGCTCATCGATCTCAGGCTCCAAAGCTTCAATTTCCCCAGAAAATTGTCTTAACACAAAGTTTTCACCTAACCATTGAATCTCCTTGTAGTGACTCCCATTCCCCATTCTTCTCCGCACCTGGTAATCCTTAGACCCAACTAATATTGAGCTTGGAAGAAGCTTCCCTTCCGGTGAATCTGATTTTTCTAGATTCCTCAAAAGCAGATCTATCAATTTCTTTTCATGCTTTGTTGTGATTGACTCTTTCTTCTCATGGATTTTGTTTGAAAGAAACCACCTATCTTCCTTCCAAACTGTGTCATAACGGTTGCAAAACTCCTGAGTAATGAGGTACTGCTTCCCAAATTTCCATTGAAAAAGCTTCATGTCTCTATATTCCCTCCTGTACTTGTTGGAGTTGATGAGCTTCTTCCTTTGCATCTCATCCAGATCCCACCCTGAGGTTTCTCCTGCAGTTTCAATGGCTTCGATCACAACGGGCATGCAACAAAGCAAGTTATGTATGTGAAGCTCAACACAGTCTGTGTTGTGGCACAAGGTCATGGCTTTAGCCCACCAGTTTCTGGTTTCCAAGCAATGCCTGATGTAAACTTCTCCTTCTCTGAAAATCTTGTGGATCTCTCTCAAGGGCTGTTCAAGAACCTTCCACTTCGCGTTCTTCTCTTCAAATTTCAGGTTCTGTGTGATCTCATCTGCAATGGACTCATATGCAAAGGTGAAGACATCAAGCAGGAGACAACATTGCCTCTGATTGATTTGAATGTTTTCGCGGAACACCATCACCGCCTTCAAACTCCCAAGTGCCTCCCCAATCTGTCTAAATTGTTCCATAGCTCTGGTTTTGATCTAAAAGAATCCCTGTAAAAAGTAGAAAATTTCACAAATGGAAACCAAATGCAATTCATCAAACAGTTCAGATGCTAATCAGACAAGAATGGTGGTTACCACTTACCAGTCAGAAAATGAAAGCATAGAAGGAGATTGGGATTGGGATCAAACTCCTTCTAGTGTAAAACTGATGCAGATTAAAGCACTCTCAATGTGGTAGAAAACTAATGAACAATTCCTTGCTTCAGGTAAAAAAAAAAAAAAAAAAAAAAGGAAAAATGAGGTCTGGATTTTCTAAGCAAGATGTGATGCCACAAATTTTCCAAAAGAATCAAATCATAAGGAATGAACAAAAATACATGAAGAAATGAAATTGACCAAAAAAATGGGCCTTTGGTGAAATGTTAATTTTTATAATATTAGCAAAGACCTCAAACAAATTTTCCGGGAAGTTGAGGGTGGGTTATGATTCAAGATTGGAATTTTTTTTGGAAACGTGGTGAGCTTGAGCTTGAGCACCTAAACATTCTTTGTGAAGACAACATTCCCGCGAGTTTTATGGGTTTGTTAGAGATGACCAATTCTTTCTACTCCAATCACAAGCAAACAATGTCAAATTTTTAGGTGAGGGATTGATTTAAATAATAAAATATAATTTTTTATTATTAATATTACAAATATTTTTTATTAACATGATTGAAATATGGGACGATGTGGTCGTTGCACTTGAATGTGCTTTTCCTTGTTAGCCTCTTCTCTCATCTCCTCCATTATCACCCACCATCAGAGAACAGTGTTGAGTAACTTCATTATTAACCGCTTTTAAGTGTAAGTTAGCCAATGAATTGGAATAGCACAGCTACCACGTTGTAAGAGTTACTCCATGTATATTTTGATCTTCCTGTTTGAGTGATTAATGTGTGAGCAAGCGAGTTTAATTTGTATCCTATTTTTTGTAGTAATATGTTGTATTGCTCTCTTTAGGCTTGACTACCCTTATTTGTAAGTGTTGTTTGGTTGTGTAATTCAATCTCTATTGAACAAAAAAAAAAGTGCTCATCAAGCCTGCCATCTCTAACTGAGATTAAAATCAATTGTTCTTTTTTTCTCCCTCTCCAAATGGCATCTAATAAAAAAATAACATCAAAAGTGCACCAAAAAACAAATCTAACAAAAAAAGTTCCCCTCTCTTTCTAGGTATTAAATCTTTGGCTTAATAGCACTTTTGGTCCCTCACTTATTACGATTTGACACTTTTGGTCCCTAAAAAAAAATTAGCCTAAATGGTCCCTCATTTTGTCAAACGACAGCAGTTTCAGTCCCCCGTCACTGTTCCGTTAAAAGTTAACGTTTTCCGTCAAAAATTGACAAAAATTTTTAACAAAAAAAAATACTCTGATAAAATAATTTTATACTTTTCCACATTATCTTCTTCTACTATAATCTTCAAATTTTTCCAGAAAATCTTCAAATAAAAGATTCTTACTTTGATCTCTTCAAAGGAGCACGGATTGAAAAAATGAAGAAGAGGGCTGAAGTAGCATAGACAATGTCAACACTATTTTTTTTATAAGCAATAAAGTGCATTAAAGTGGGGTACCCAGCCCTTAATACAAAGGGGGAAAAGGAAAAAAAGGAAATGAGAATAAAATCAAAGTGCATATCCCCAATATTAGCAGTTCTTTTCCTACTGCTATGAAGATACTGAGTTCGACCCCAACATTATCAAAGTAGCAATATCGAAGCAACCAGGCCAAGGAATACACCAACCGAAGCTTCTTGCAATACTAGCATTGGATAAGTATAGCAGCAACCAGAGCCAAAGCCAAATAATGGGGCAAAGATCAACACAGTGATGCCAATACAAAAACCACTGGTTTAGCCATCAATCCAATATTGCTCAAGCTCCCCCTGTGTTTCGAAGCTGAAGAAACTGAAGAAACATGCCTCAAAGTGAACTATCAAATTGTTAATCCTTGCTCCAAATCCCTTCACAAAATGGTAAGCTGGTGGGTTCCCATCCAAACAAGCTATAATAACATTCCTCTTCCTACTTCTATGTAGTTATTGTGTTCGATCCCAACATAAGCAAAGCAACAGTACCATAGCAAAAATCCAATGAATAATTGGTGCCTTCACTAATATTACCTTCAACACATCAGACCTGGCTCCTCCAGTAGTGGCTTTGGGTCCGCACAGCAGCTTCAAGAGTCAAAGATAATTAATGGAGTAAAATCAACATAGTAATTCAAATACACCACTTGCCGTTAAACCTCTCTTCCCTGCCCCTCGACCTCGGCACCACCATCGCTGCCTTCCTTCTTTGCTTGATTGCTCCACCAAGCCTCCACCCTGCGCCGCCGTTGTTCCTATTTCACATTCATCTTGTCTTCTATTTCTCCCTCTCACCAGAACCCCCAACCTTCAAAAACACTGTCCCTTCGAAGCCACCTTCTTCACCATCCAGATCGAAGAGCGAAGAGGAATTGGGGGAATTTCTAGGGTTCACCTTCTTCATCCAGATTGAAGAGAACAACGACGAGAGGGTGAATCGGTGGTGGTGAGTAGCTTTCAGAGGCGAATCGGTGATGGTGGAGCAAAGGAGGGAGGCGAATCGGTCATGGGAAGAAGGAGGAAGGTGAATCGATGATGGTTGGTTTTGGAAGGAGGAGGAAGATGAGGGAAAAGAAGGTGGTTAAACGGTGGTTCAAAGAAGAGGGAAGGTTGGTTGAGGGCGGCGGTTCTGGTCGAAGAAGGAGGGAAGGTGTGGCGACGGCTGGGGTCGAAGAGGAAAGGAAGGAGAAAGAAGACGAAGGCTGGTGGCGGTGAGAACTGAGAAGAAGAGGATACATCATATCTTTGAATTGGCTCTCGTAAGAGTAATAAAACTTCATGCGTATGCCTCCAACGTAGGAAATTGAATTTGAACCATTATCTTATCAATTACATTACAGCGACACTAAAAGGTAAATACATCATATCTTTCTTACGGTAAAACCCACAACATAAAGTAAAATAATATGATTATTCATTGTCTTCATCGAAACATGCACACAGCAACGCAAAAGTTGTAACACATTATTCATTCAATAATTTTCTATCGATAGGGACAGAGTAGGGAAAAAGCATGCAAATATTGGTCACTGCAAATTTCACTTAAGAAAATTGTTTTATTCACTAATCACTAGTGCAGAATGCTAGGCAGATATGTAATTGTTTTGCCACAACACTTATTGACATATAAGATGAATAAGCAGCCAAAAACTACCAGCACTTCCACAAGGAAAACAATAGGAACAAGGGAATAAATTTATAGACACTAGCTCTAGAGTTTCTAAACTCATCCTTGGAGAGATGAAAAACAAGAAAATAACTGAAGTTACCCTCTCTGCATCCCCTTGCCTACAAAAAAAACCACACCAGGTAAACAAATATCTTGTGGTGATGTGGTTATAGCACTTTAGTCTGATATTCTGATCTCAACTCCTAAAATGTCCTTCACCACCTCATATGTTACAAATGCAAGTGCTATGGATGGGACCACCTGCAAAACATCAAGGCAAAAAAGGTTATAATTAAATGAAAAGTAACGCTGTTAAATCATAAATGATGATTTCAGGTGAACAGATATTCAACAAAAAATGCTAGTTTATTTTCCATGTGAATAAACCAAGCCCAAAATTTTGGAACCCAATGCAGAAAGTCACAGATTTGTGAACAATCCTGAGTTCAGTTTAGTGTGCATATGACTAGTTATCTTTATAAGTTGATCTGGAACCGAGTGTCAAGCAGTGAATAATTCTAGCTCAAGTGCTCAACATATCAATATCTGAGCTATAGGCAATGAGTATTGCAATGCTGGATTTTGGCTGACTGGAAGGGTTTTATCAGGGTAAAGTCAACAGAGTATGATTAAGGGAATCCCGCACAGGAATCATCCATGTGACATGAAATGAAAGTATACCACAAAATTATCCAGTGAACAATAGATATAGTAGTATCTTCCCAAAGATATGGTAGGAACAGCAAGCCTTCCTTTCCAGACAAGAATAGGTCTACAATACAATTTTGCCTGAAATAGATCATGAGCATTAGATGAAGACTGACCTTAACAGAATTGGGCACCAGACCCTTGTATAATGCACCAAATCCTTCATGCCGAACAGTTTTCCTAAATGCATCAATCATTCCAGTGTATTCAAGCGGGACTCTGCCTCTTCCATCACCAGTTAGCACAGAAGCAGCATGGTTCCAACCAACCATCTGCATTCTTCGACGAATGACATCAAGAGGGTAAGCAACAGTTTGTCCAACAGTTCCAGCAGCAGCACCACAAGCCAAGCGTGTTGTCACACTCAACTCAGAATCTTGAACTAGACCAAATGGTTTGGATTGAATTAACCATTCTTTTAGAGACTCATAGACAGCAAAGTTGAGACCTACATAAGGAACCTGGGGGAGAGAGAAAGAAAATATTAATTTTAACGGAAGCACCCAAAAAGATCTTGTTTCTATTCAAAATTACAATATAACTTACTCAATTGTAATTATGAAGCATGCAAAGAACATTGCAGAACATTAACCTTTCATATGATCATATCTAAAAAAACTCAATAGCACCAGTATTAGGTGTGACCTGACTCATAGATGTTGGTCCAATTGTTGTTCCAAACTATTTGTTACTTAAATCTAAAAGTAACGCAGTAACAGAAGAAATTATTAGACATCTACCTAAATCCACTCACTATGGGGTAAACTATATCACCATAATTTATTATCAAGAGCGTTGAGAACCTTTGGTAGTGGGAGAGAGAGATTTCTTCCCTAAGAATGAGAGAGAGAAAATTGTGAAATAAGAGACTGAACAAGTTCTAAGAATCCTTGGAAGTATAGTTCTTTGAACCTTAGATTTCTTCCATTACCTTTTATTTGGAAAAATCACATTCTTGAATTTTTTTAATATAATTATTATTTAATTAAACTCTTATTAAATGGCTTATGTGGGCTGATACATTTTTCAATTTATATACTTTTTCAAACTGTTTCACTTGAACTTCTAAGTTCTAATGATATATTTGGCTCTCTGCTATTTAACGTCTATCCTTTTTTGCTTTGCTTACGGATTCAGGATTTCAGAAAGGTGTGCAACTAGGTTCTCTGTTTTGCCATAAGACTCCAATTACTTATAGCAGGATCTGTAGGTAGATTAGATACATCTATTCCTTAGTCACGCAATACCATTGGGCAAAATACAACTTATACTAGGGAATGCAGATTGCATGATTCCCTAAAGGTCAAAAAATGACAAGCTAATGCATGACGGGTTCTCCACTTGAAGGCTTAGTATTGTACACTTTTCTCATTTGCATAGATCCATCTAAACGATCATTGACAAAAGAGAAGAGATACTAAGGAAATATTTACTCACAACTCCAATTACTGAAGGCAGCCAGCCCTTATATAAAGCACGTGGACCTTCTTCTCTGAGCACAGTAGTCAGAGCATGGAACATTCCCCTGTACTGATATGGGGATTTCTCAGTCTGCAAATACAAGAAACTTTCTGTCAAACATTAAGACCACAAAAAGCATGGACACAATTAAAATAATTTTACAGGTATCATCTTTATGCATTTCCGTCAACCATTATAACCCATAACAAGCAAAGCAAGCATTTGGTAAAAAATAAAAATGAAGGAAAAAGTTACCTGCACAGTAATCCTGCCTCGAACCATATCCATTGGGTAAGTTGCAGACATAGCAATTATTCCAGCACATGCTCCGGCTCCAAGACGTAAAACAGGAGTCAGCTGAGCATCCTCTGCAGAAAATACCAGCGGATATACTTAGACAGCCAGAAGGGTTTTAATACTAACAAAATTTTTACAATTCAAAAAAAAAAAAGATGATGTGGTACATTTCAGCCAGCGTTGCCATATTTGGGCTGAGTGATGAGGGATATTACTTTTCAGTGATAAAAAATCAAGCTCTGAATTTATCTTGTTTGAAATTTTTTCATTAGTGCTGATTGTGGTATTAAGGGAGACTATTGGCTTTTAACAAAATAAATGTGGTTATATCAAAGTAAACTAATGTAATAAATGCAATAATTCACAACAAAACCTTTCTATCTCTTGATTCCTTAACCCGTGCTGACTCATTTTAGAAAGGGAAGAATGTTACTGACAACTCTATTAGAGAAATACCAATAAATCATTTGTGTTAAAAATATTCACTTTTAGGCCTGAGCTGAGTATTCAAGCAGGCCCTTAGACTGCACATAACTGTAGTCTGTAGCATTATGATGCATGGCTACTCTTAAATGGTTGCCACATACCCATATTGTAGCATCTATGATGCATGGGTACTCTTATGGGTACAAACCCAGTACTTTTTTCTTTTCAGATTTTGTTATCAAATACTTTCGGGTACATACTGGTCAACCATTGCAATGAGTTGTTAATACTCAAATACAAGCCAGTCCTTGTAACACACCAAGTTGTGCTGCTAAGTTGTCGGTTGCTACTAGATGAAACAAGATACTATACATCCATTAAAAGATTGTTTAGTTGACTTGAGCCCTCTTAAGGTATTTTTGCTGACTATATTGTATGATATTTTGTTGAAAACTTGAGTTAAAAAATTTGAACACTGTATTAATTGTATAATTTAATTGCTTTGTTGCTTATGTTTTTTATTTTCTATTAAATATCTTCCTGTACAAAGTACCTTACCTTTACAGGTATGGGCACTTGTACCCCGATCTATGCAACCATGTGAGCATAAATTAAGACTTACAAAATCTAAATTGCTAGAGGGATTCATAGCCCTAAATTCTGAATCGTATGCTGTCAATTTAACCAGCACTTCCCTTTTCCCTACTACTCTACTGGCAATCTAATCAACATTTTCCTAGCGCTACTCGAAAGATAAATTATCTAGGCTAACACAAATTCATAAGAAAAAATGGTAAATATGAACATACCATTTCCAGTTTGCTGCTGATACATATACAGTATACCTCTGTCAAAATTGAAAGTAAAGGTCAAAAAACAGCAGAGAAAATTTTAAAAATACGGAATTCATAGAAAAATATTTGCCACCGGAGTGACGAAACAAAACTGTACAGTAAAAGAAAAAAGTTAAAAGAGGACTGAAGCCAACTTGCTATAACTATAAGTTGATTGGTATAATATTGCACCTGAATGAAAAGTCAACAAAAAGAATGCTAAACAGAAAAGCAATCAGGGCATGTTTTGTATCTGAGGTAAAACTTACTTGGAAGCTTGCTCATAACTGAAGAACTTCACAGCAGAATTAGGGACAATTCGAGCACAATTAGTGCCGTTTCCTTTGAACAGTCCACGGAAACCTTCAGTTCTCCATATATATTTTAGGCCTTGTATGGTTCCATTGTATTTTATATTATGAGGATTCTGGACCTGCATGTGGCAAGACTCAGTGACATGTTAAATGTGGAAATTATGATACATCCAAACAAACATGCTCCCATACAATATATTTTTTCGTACCAGCATACATAAGCAAGAAAAATAATAGCTAAATCCATGTGGATCTAATCTAAAGTCTAAACAACTAATTAAACTAACCTGTAGCAAAATTTTCAACCGTTCCAGCGGAGCAACTGCCGTACGTGATCTGCATGGATACAAAATGGTTTGGTTTGATCAGGATTCAACATAACACGAAAAAATATTAACATTGGAATGCAGTATGTTGTAACTGTAATTATATGATTACAACTCAACTACTCAGATCAAAAAGAAATTCAACGTAAGTATTTATTTTTCCTGGCTGAAAATGCAACAATTTACCATCAAGATATTTAGGGGAACTAATATAATAACTGACATATACAAGCACAACAAACTGAAGCCCCAAAGTTGGGTGTGGTCCTTCTCAAAAGATCCAATCCAAGTAATGGGGATAGCTTAAACCAGACCAGACCAGACCAGACCAACTTCCTAAATGAACAGAAGGTTTTGCATTTAACAGATCGCATGCTCGCACTATTACACCACATACAAAAAGCCAGATTAAAAATGTCCATATTAACATATGAAATTAAACAACAACAACAACAACAATTAAAAATCTCCATATTAACTCCGCCTATGCTTGTGTAGCTGATCCCAAGCCCGGACAAGGGAGAAGGGTAAAACCCGACATCTTCAATACGGATCAAACATATGAAATTAAACGAGAAAAAATATTTTAGAAAGGCAGGATGCATCAATCTTTATTGTTCTCTTACAATGAAAACATAACACGCCTTCAATATCAATCAAAATCAACTCTTTGCGTGAACAAACAATGGAGCATCAAAATCAAACCGCAAATACCTCCAGTTAATTATGTATACATAAGTTTATCCGCCGATAAGTTCAGAATTAAAAAATTAAAAATTTAATTGTAAAGAAATATGAATAGGAAATGAGAAACGGAACTGACACTCCTCCGGCGACTCCACCGGCGACGAGGGACTTGCAGATGCTGGTTAAGGCATAGCTAGGAGCCTTGACGACGCCTTCTCTGGCGAGCTTCGCCTCCTCCGCCAGATTGACGATCTTCGTTACAGCGGATTCGCCGGTCTTCACATCCTCCGAAGCCATAGATATAAAGCTATAAACCCTAACCTAACCGCAAAGAAGAAGAAGAGAGTTGTCTAGGTCGTCGGAGATTGAGA
Organism: Acmispon strigosus; assembly: GCA_030819835.1. Classification (NCBI taxonomy): domain Eukaryota; kingdom Viridiplantae; phylum Streptophyta; class Magnoliopsida; order Fabales; family Fabaceae; genus Acmispon; species Acmispon strigosus. The sequence goes on along the minus strand of JAUAMA010000004.1, from coordinate 54,675,718 downwards.
GATCTCGGATTCTACGGCAAAGAAACGGCGAATTCCTCCGGCGATTAGTGCAGCGAAACGATCATTTCTTTCAAACAAAGTGGCAAGACTAGTGGCTGCGGAAGCTTATAGAGAGTGTGTGAGCTCACTGACAAACACAACTTCTACACAACCGCAGAGTGACGCCGTTTAGTAATATATTTACTTATTTAGAGATAGAAATTGTTCACAACTTCACACAGACTAGTAATTTTTAGGGGAAAAACAATTTAGGAAAAAAAACTATGTTAGATGCAGATGCATGCCCTACACCTACGGCATAATGGCTGATTTGTAGGGTAAGAATTAGTTTCAAAGTTACTGAATGATTGTGAGATACACATTGGTTAATAGAGGGGAAAAAATGTTTTTTTAGAGGGAAAAAAATGTTCTTTTGTTTGTTTTCCAAGGTATTTATTAAGTGACAAGCATGACATTAATGCGTTCGTAAATCATATTGACACATATATTTGTGGAATAAAATACATAGTCCTCACATTTTTTTACAAAAAGTTTCGATGAATTCGACTCCGATCATCACCATGAATCAGGACATGCTTTAGGGACTTTCGGTCGTTTACAGAGGTACTTACACATCATCTACTAACACCGTCCTCACATCAGTAGTGGGATTCGACATACAACTTTTGAGAGAAAATGGTTTCTCTTTACCAACTGAGTCAACATGTAATGGTAGATTTCAATTATTTTGATGTCAAGAGAAATAGACATGCAACTTTTTATGATTGATTGTGCAATTACGGAAATTTACATTTCTAACCTCTATCAATGACTACTACTGTATTGCTTGAAAATATGGATAACCGGATGTGGATCCTTTTTCGATGGTTAATTGAGGGGAATACACGTTAATTGAGGTTAGTAGCAGGGGTGTACATGATCTGACCAGGTCCATTGATCTGTCCCGGCACATGTCCCTTAAACCCGCATTTCATCAGGTTTCTTCAGATTTAGGTTCGGGTTTAAAAACTGAACCCGATTGATATTTAGGGCCGGGTGGAAGTCAAGTCCAACCCGTCTCACAAAAAACATTTACACACTAGCGTCAAAACTAAAACATAGTTTTGTATATATTCATTAATAGTAAGGTTCCAAGTGAACAAAATTAGTATATTGTTATGGAAAAACTTTAATTCTATGTAGAATCTTTCAGAATTTATTGATAGAATTAGAAATTAAGTTTTTAACAGAATGATATATATTTATAATTCTTTAGTGAGATTTGAAATTGACATTTAATTTGTCATTCGGCCAACCCGGACTCGTCCTTTTGTGGTCGGGTTTATATTAAACCCGCACCTCATCAGATCTCTTCAAGTCTAGGGACGAGTTCGGATTTAAAAATTGGCCCGATTAATATTTCAGACCGGGTAAAAGTCAAGACAAACCCGTCCCATGAACGCCCCTGATTAGTAGTATTAAGGTTGCTCACGTGTATTTCAATTAATTTATCTTTTAATTTAGTCAAAAGACTAGATTTCAATATTCTATAGCAATAAATTATAAAATTATCTAAAAAAATGTCAAAATTTAAATATAAAGAGGGTATTAGAAAGAAAAAAAATATCATAAAATGAAATGAATTCAAAGGAAATACAAAATTTATGCTAAACAATAATTTTCAATAAAATTATTAGTGGAAATGTAATATATATAATAATGAGAAATGCATGAAGTACCGTGTGTTTGGATGAAGCATTAAGTAATGTAATTTTTTGAGGATTTTAAAATACATTGTGTTAAATTCAAACACAAAATTTTAACACAATAAATTTAAAATTCCTCCAAATATTTTGGAGGAACTAAAAATGTATGTAAGCTTTTATAAAAAATAATTTTTATGGCTTGGCTTGCGACATGTAGTAAAAGCATATCACATAATTAACAAAAATTCTAAGAATGGTAAAGTGTCACTCGATGATTGAACTGGAAGAACAAGAACAGAGAAATATCGTATTTTGTTAATTCCTATGTTGCCTCCCAAAGGTGGCGCTGCATGCATGATGGAAAATTGGAAACCTTAACCTAGAAACATCGTTTGGGACTGCTCTTGGGCAGCACTGGCTTCACCGTCCTGCTCCTATTTCTGCGACCTTTCCCTCTCCGCCGGCGTCCTTCGGCGACGTGTTTCTTGGCTGTTTTCGACGCTGGTTTTTTTTGGCTGTTTTCCCCTCTCTATCGACGTGGGGGCTACAACCTCTGGCCTACTTTCCACCGCTGATCTGCCGGCGTCCTCTGTTGACGATCGTGACCTTCACCTTCATTGAAGTGGCTGCTGTGTCATTGTCGCTGCAACCTTCTTCCACGTAAATCCAAGCCCTTCGGTGTCCTTCATTGACCAGGTCTCTTGTGCTATTGACAGTTGCTTTTTCTGGTTTGGATTCTACAATGGCTACAAGGAAACAGTTTACCCTCACAGGCGTAGAGGCGGCCGTGCTGAACGTAGGTAAGGTGCAGGTTGACTCATCTGTGGCGTCGGGTGCATGGCTAGTGGGGAGGCTGCTGGCAAAACACCCCTCTAGCGTCTCTGGTTTTCGTTCTTGGATGACCAGGTTATGGAAGCTTCCCGACGGGGTCGAAATCCGGGAGGTGGCACCGAATGTCTTCACATTCCGTTTCTTTAACAAGAGGGACATGAAGATGATCTTGAACACAGGTCCTTGGTTCTTTGAAAAGTCTCATCTGGTTTTGAGTGAGCTTGATGTTAAGGTCAACCCCTTGACTGTGGTTCTTGATAAAATCCCGTTCTGGATTCAGGTGCATGATCTTCCCCTGAGTTTTCGATCTGAAGCAGTGGCCTCGTCCATTGGTACAGTTTTCGCCGGTTATATGGGGTTCGATAAGAATGATATTCTAGGCAAATACTTGCGTATCAGGGTATTGGTGGATGTTGCTAAACCACTGAAGAGATGTTTGATGATGACAGATGAGGGAGGAGAGCCCTTCCAGGCTAACTTCCTTTACGAAAAGCTTCATCACTTTTGCTTCCGCTGCGGCCTCTTGGATCATACTCTCCGTGATTGCGACGCAGCATTTTCTGACAAGGGTAAGGGGAAGGGTTCGGCCGAGGACCTTCCGTATGGACCCTGGCTTCGAGCACCCACAGAATGCTGGAAGAGTGACGGCCAAGGCGCAGCCAAGCATGCGGTTCACACTGACTCTGTCCGTCCTAAGGGGGCGGTTCCGTCTGGTCCTTCAAGAAGGAAGCGGGGTTCCCGTCGGGATAGAGCGGCTAATCGAGCTCGACCGGCACCTACGGAGCTTCACCCACATCAGACAGCGGATGTTGGCCTAGAACCGAATGACATTGCTGATGATCCAGACTACGCCTTGCCGGAGGATTTTGCGAGCCTTGGGGTAGATGAGCAGCTTGATGACGAGGGGATGACAGTGGCCCCAATGGACCGCAAGACTCTTGGCCCCGCTGTTGTTGTTTGCAACCAAAAGAAACGTACAGTGGGTAACATGCTTATCTCAAACTTGGGTTCTACAGGTGTTTCTCCCCCGTTGAAGAGGGTCACTACTGATTCCGTGGTTGGAGCGGCGGCGGCTGCGGGGCAGCCTCGCCATACCCAATGAGGATCCTTTCGTGGAACTGCCGAGGGCTTGGGAACCCAGGGGCAGTACGGGCTTTGGCTAAGCTCATCCACTCAGAAGCTCCCGATGTGTTCTTCGCCATGGAGACACGTAGTTATGGTCATGAGTTGAGGAAGTTACGGGGAATGGCAGAGTACCCCAATGTCTTTCCGGTGGATTGTTCGGGCGAACGTCACTCTAGAGCCGGTGGCCTTTGTCTGTTTTGGAGGAGCTCCGCTGACATCCAGGTACTTCACTCCTCTAGTAACCATATTCTTTTTCTATTCAACTGCTCTGAGATTTCCTTGCAAATGCATGTCCTTGCTATTTATGGTTTCCCTGAAGAGAGAAACAAGCATAAAACATGGGATCTTATTCATCGTTTTCGGCCCTTGCCGGAGACCCCGTGGATTTGTGTGGGTGATTTTAATAACGTTTTGAGCCCATCTGACAAGCTTGGAGGGGACCCTCCTGATATCAGGAGACTCCAAGCTATTCATCAGGTGTGTGCGACTTGTGGTTTATCTGATGTGGGATGTTCAGGGTATAGGTTCACTTGGTCAAATAAAAGGACCCACCCTTATACCATAGAAGAACGTCTTGATTATGCCCTGGCAAATGAGGCGTGGCATGATGCTTGGCCCTATACTCGGGTTTCTCACCGCCAACGGCATCAATCAGATCATAATCCCATTCTTATTGACTGCTCTCTGAGCAACCGTAGCCCATCTAGGAGGGAGTGCAGATTTCGGTTTGAGGAGCTCTGGCTCCAGAGCGAGGATGAGTGCACCGAGATTGTAGCTCATTCTTGGTGTAGAACCCTTGCGGATCTCCCGACCAAGATGGGTGAGGTGAGTTCGGCCCTTGACTCTTGGGGTAAAAACAAATATGGTGACCTTCCTCGAAAGATTTCTGACCAAAAGGTCTTACTTCAGGAACTCCAGAGGAAGGTACAAACTGATGAGGTACTTGTGGCGGCCCATGAGGCTGAGAAGGAGATGGACAAGCTCCTTCAGCAGGAGGAAATCCTCTGGTGCCAAAGGTCCCGTGCAAACTGGCTCAAGTATGGTGATAAAAACAACAGCTTTTTCCATAAGAAGGCTACCCAAAGACAGAAGCGGAACTCTATTGTGCAGCTTTTGGATGATTTTGGGACACGAGTTGTCGAGGATGCTGACATCTCTCGAATCTTGAACTCTTACTTTCAAGAGTTGTTCTCTACATCCTCGCCGACAGGTATCCTGGAGGCGGTATCCCTTGTTGCAGGGAGAGTAGGCGCTTCTCAACTCCAAACTCTGAATGAGCCTTTCACTAAGGCTGATATCGAAGAGGCGCTCTTCCAGATGCATCCTACAAAAGCCCCGGGAAGAGATGGCTTACCGGCGTTGTTTTATCAGAAGTTCTGGCATATAATTGGGGAAGATGTTTCCCATTTCTGTTTGCAGGTCCTTCAGGGCGACCTATCTCCAGGTATGATTAATAATACCCTTCTTGTTCTCATTCCGAAGGTTAAGAAACCTGAGCATGCGAACCAATTTAGACCTATTAGCTTGTGTAATGTTTTGTTTAAAATTATTACAAAAACCATTGCGAATAGGTTGAAAACTATTCTGTCTGACCTGATCCCAGAATCTCAAAGTGCGTTCGTCCCAGGGCGTCTGATAACGGATAATGCCCTGATCGCCTTTGAATGCTTCCATTTTATGAGGAAAAAAAATCTCGGGCCGAAAGGGCATGATGGCCTTAAAACTTGACATGGCTAAGGCGTATGACCGTGTTGAGTGGCCTTTTCTTCAGATGGTTCTCTGCACTATGGGATTTCCCCCCAATTGGGTGAACCTTATTATGCGATGTGTCACTACGGTTGATTTCTCTATTTTGTTAAATGGTAATCCGCAGGTGGCATTCTATCCCCAGAGGGGGCTGAGACAGGGGGACCCCCTTTCCCCCTACCTTTTTATTCTTTGCGCAGAAGTCTTGTCGGCCCAGATCCAACAAGCAGTGACTAGCTCCTCTCTGTCTGGTCTCCGTATTGCTCGGTCGGCGCCGATTATTTCTCATTTATTTTTTGCGGACGATAGCGTCATCTTTGCCAGGGCCTCTGCGGAGGAAGCAGAATGTGTTAAATCCATTCTTGCGGCCTATGAGCGGGCTTCTGGACAAAAATCAATCTTGACAAATCTACTCTCACTTGTAGCCGAAATGTGCTTGCATCTACTTTATCTGAGCTTACTATGCTTCTGGGTGTGAAGGCTGTTGAGAGTTTTGACAAATATTTGGGCCTCCCGGCAATTGTGGGGAGATCTAAAACCCAAATATTTAATTTTGTCATTGAGAGAGTTTTTAAAAAACTTAAAGGTTGGAAAGAACGCTCCCTCTCCCGGGCAGGGAGGGAAATTCTAATCAAAGCCGTGGCTCAAGCAATTCCGGCTTATGTGATGTCTTGTTTTGCTTTGCCTGACTCTGTTTGCTCCCGCATCGAAGGGATTGTTAGTAGGTTCTTTTGGAGCGGAGATACTGAGAAACGAGGTATCCATTGGCGAAAGTGGTCAAGCCTCTGTTGACCCAAGTGGTCGGGTGGGCTAGGGTTCCGCAATTTTAAAGCGTTCAACACGGCTCTGGTCGCCAAAAATTGGTGGAGACTTTATTCATCTCCCCATCTTCTTGTTAGCCGGCTTTACAAGGCGGTATATTTCCCTCGCGATGACTTGTGGAATGCTAAAAAAAGACTTCGTCCTAGCTACGCTTGGTCGAGTATCCTTAGCTCCCGATGGATTTTTGAAAAGGGTGGGCAGTGGAAGATAGGGGATGGCACTAGTGTTCACGTTTGGAAACACAAGTGGCTTTCTCATGGTATCCCTATTATCTCCCGTCAGGAGTTGGCCGATGAGGCGAATGTCCAACGGGTGAGTGACCTTATTTCTGCCGGGAGGTGGAAATCTGATTTGATTGATATGATATTTCATCCTAATACGGCTATGTATATTCTATCAATTCCTCTTCCTTGTGTTTCACATGCTGACTATTTGTTTTGGCCTTTTAATGAAAATGGTATCTATTCTACAAAATCTGGTTATAATTTTATCATGCAGGATCAGGCTTCCTCCGTGGCCTCCTCTTCGGGGGTTCCCTCGATGCCGTCTCAGGCTTGGAAGCGTCTGTGGCGGTCTCGTGCCCTGCCGCGATGCAAGGAGTTGGTATGGCGTGCTGCTCTGGATATCTTGCCGGTTAGAGGTCGTTTGCGGCACCGAGGTGTGGACATTGACCCTTCATGTCCATGTTGTGAGGTGGAGGAGTGCGAGACAGTGTCCCATGCGCTTCTGTTTTGTCCGGAGTCCGTTCAGGCTTGGTTTGGTTCATCGATTGGCTTGCGGGTGGGTGACTGGACCGATCTCTCCTTTGCTGATTTCTTCCTCAGGTTCTTGGAGTTCGCGGATGACCAGGCTCTCCTTTGCTTTATCACTACGGCCTACTGTATTTGGGAGAGGAGGAATCAGATTGTCTTCCAGCAGCGGCGGACTCCCACACCGCTTATGTTTGACCGTGTGAAGTCTCTTCTTGGGGTTCCGGACTTGCGTGCAGCCCCCCGCCAGTCTATGTTGTTGCCGTCCAGTTGGACTCGACCGCCCAGAGGTATTTTTAAGCTTAATTTTGATGCAGCTCTTCGAGACTCGACTTTGGCGGGCTTTGGCATGGTGGCTCGAAACTTTGAGGGTGAGGTTCTTGCATCGGCGACCGCAGCCACTATCATGGTCTCGTCCCCCGTCATTGCGGAAGCTCTGTGTTTTCGTTGGGCGATCTCCACTGCTATTGATTTGGGTTTCAGAAGGGTCATGTTTGAGACTGATTGTCTGAAACTCTTTAATCTTTGGCGTCGTCCAAAACCTGGGGCTTCTTATCTTTTTGCTATTATTAGGGATTGCCGCTCGTTCTCTTGTCATTTTGATTTTATGGATATTTCTTTTGTTAGGCGGGGAGGCAACATGGTTGCGGACTCCCTTGCCAAATTATCTTTCTCTAAAATGTCTGTTGTTTGGATTGAGGATGCTCCTCAAGAGACTTTAGCTGCCTTGCAGCATGATGTTGTGGCCTCTGGCCCTATTATTGATTAATATATCTATTCAGTTCAAAAAAAAAAAAAAAAACATTGATTTCAGGGCGTTACGTAGGTGTCTGTCGTCACCTGTACTCGCCGTTGGTCAAGTAGGTGTACATCTTAGGAAAAAAATGTTACTTATATCCTTATTTATTTGTATTTGTATAGAGATAGAGATATGAAAATACATCGATCAATAAATATAATTAATTAAAATTACTTTTAAATTTATTATTTTATTCATGAATTTTTTGTGAACATTTTATTCTTGACTTTTGGACTATATATTTAATAGTAGAGACTTATTCGATTATACTTGAGATTTAAATAAACAAAAAACAATATATATGTTTTTCTTTTTCTGGACAAATAAATAACAACGGTGGTATTTTATTCAATATTCTTATAAATAAGAGTAATTTTTTGGTCGAGAGAAATAAAGGAAACACCAAAAAGGGAGATTGAGGCTCAATTTTTTATTAATTTCTGATTTCAAAACAACTACAGTTTTATTCTAACATTAATATTAATATTCCTAGTTTAATGGCAGCCTTACATGTGGCACTGTGACAAGGATAGGAATATTTTGGAACAACAAAAAATTATACCTAAAACCACAACAGCAAAATAGCCCAATGACTAAACAAAGTCTTCCATCCAAAAAGACCTCCTTGAAATACGTTCGGACCTTAGAGCATTAGATGGGTCATTGCTATCAATACCCATCCCGGGGAGAGACTAGCCTTGTCCACAAGGCTTTGCTCCAAAGGCGCGCCTGATTAGTGGTTGTAAAGATGGGCACCACTATAACAGATGAGCATTTTAATATTGAAAATTAGTGTTGGTCTGATCTACGTTAAGCCGATGCAAAGCGTCTAATTGAAAATTAATAACAATTAAGTTTAGTGTCGGATGAGTCGATGCTACTTAGCGTCGGTGCTAAAATTACTAGCCATGTTAGCGTCGGCGGAATGTTGATTAGCAGCGGGTTAGACCAGACGCTAAGTTCATTGACCAAGGCGACATTGGTTACATGTGACAGTACTTATTTGAAATCACCCTGGTCTACTTTGTATTTCAAGTCTTAGCGTCGATCAAGGCGACGCTAAGTCTCAGTTATTTTCCCCCACCACAACCTTATAAGTCTCACCCATCTCAAAAGTTCTCATCACACTTCTCATAAACTCTAACCTCTACCTCTCCTCCTCTGCCCCCTTCAAATAATTGTCACCCCGCGCTACCACCGACGATTTTGTGCCATCACACGTTGTTCGCCACCCTGTGCTACCACCCACGTCTTTTCCTTCCCCACATCCCCCCTCACAAACCCTCACCTCCGCCTCCCCCCCTCTGTCACAATGTCTATTGGCACCTATACCTCCTCCCCCCCCACCATCATATCCGCCACCACCAACACAAGATATGCCCCCTCCACCACTAGAATAACGCCCCATCCACCATCATATCCTCCTCATACACCAGAACGTCCGTCCCCTCCTCTAACTCCACTAGATTGGTCGTCCCCTAACCTCCACCTCTCATTCGACTGCCCCTCCACCAGTGTCACCCCCACAGGTCCGCCGCCCCACCGTAGTAGTTGTCGCTGCATCAACCTCCACCACTACTGTCACTTCCAATGTCACCTCCACTGATCCTCCGCTCTACTGTCGTTGCTGCCACGACCTCCATTGTTGTCGTGACTTCAGGTGTCGTTTGACCGCTGCCATAGCCTATGCTGCCACGGTCTCTACCGCTGTTGTGCCTCCTCTGCCACGACCACTGTTGTTTCCATAACTTATGGTGAATTTTGGCTTATCACATAGTGTCCGCCCCAACGTCGTCCTACTACGGTCCCTTTGTTGTCGTCTCCCCAGTTGTCTCTGGATGCTGCCATTGTTTATGCTGCAGAAGTCCACTGTTGCTCCCACATTTGGCGTCAACAACATGCTCCAAATTATTTGCCTAGAAATGCACAACTTTGGGTTAGCGTGATGTTAGACACTTGTCCTACAATGTTATCTTCAGATAGATATATATATATATATATATATATATATATATATATATATAAGTAATAGGATATGTAATATTTATACCTAACTTGAGGGGCATAGGTTAAGGTCTTGTTATAGTTTGAGATGAATGATAAAATGTTTTAACTTCACTATTAAGATGATGATTTTTTTATAGATGCTAATCTGTTTGAGATACAATGACGATCCCTCCCAACAAATGACATTTGACGTTAGGTGCTTCTTAAGGTCTGGGGAAGAGGAGAGGTTTTTTTTTTTTTTGAAGAGAGGTTGACTGGGGAGATGGGCTAGGGAAAAATAAAATTTTAGGAATTAAGAATTAAGGAAATTAGAGTTAAGATTATTATGATTTTTAATTTTAATAATGAATTAGTCTGACGTGGAAATGATATAATGAAGAGTAGTATGACAAGTCTTACTCACTTAAACACGTTCTTTCAGCGAGAGACTAAAATTAAATATGCTCATTTTACGGGACCAAAAATTTATTTAATCTATTTAAATGTATGAGTCTACTAATTCTCATAATAAACTTTGAGTGCCATGCATTAGCACAACTGGACACAATTTTCAGGTTTAACTTTCACATTATCATATGTCGAAGGTTTGAATATCCCTGCATGCTTTCTCTCCATTCTACCATTTTTCTTAATAAAATTTTAAATCTTGTTTATCTTTTCATTTTTTATCAATCATTTTTACGCATTTCTCACTTTTATTCCTTTCCTCTCAAAATATAGGGAGGAATTGAGCCATCGAGTAATGAATGAACTATTTTTTAACAGAAAAATATACAATTGCTGGAAAGTTATTTTCCAAAGGGTTAAAATTCTAAAACAAACGTGTAACGGATAAAAGCACATCCACACAACTCATCCACCTTAGATATATATCCCAAATATCAATGAAAAGTTTTCTTTTGCATGTATGTCTAGTGTAGCTTAATTCTTCGGCGCCCAACATGGAGCTATTTTGGCCGGTTTCAACTTTGAATAGCACCACTAGCCAAGTAGCCATCGTTGAAGATGCAAGAACCACTCAAAATGCAGGCTCTTGTTTCTGACTTTTCTCTCTGCTATAGGGGTCCCAACAGGACAAATTCCCAGGGATAATGGGTTTTGCTTTTGATGTTACATAATGGTGCGTGCATGCAGCATTTTTCATGTGATTATTCAAAAATGATGTATAAACCACAATACATACCACTAGCGACACCTACAAAATAAATCGTGGTTTTAGACTACTAAAAAATGGGTGTTCTGAACCTTTTGATAGCTTATTATTAGTGCTGATAATTATTAGAAGAGAAGAAAGGACTTTCCGATCTTATCAACTTAATTTCCGACATGGGTTCATGGATGTGGCGGCGGAGGAGGAGTTAGCTTAGCTAACTTTGTTATATATGTCTGCACCAGGAATTGGCTTAGCATATCTATGTTCACATAGGTTATCATGGACGGTGGATCCATATAAAAAATATAAAAATGTACTTCTTCCGTTGCTTTTTATAAGAGTTAAACCAATTTTGCACACCCTTTAAGAAAGTTAGGTAGGATAGTTTTTTGCATTAAATTTGTTCTAAAATGTTGTTGAATTTCCAAAATTGTTCTTAACATATTTCTTTTTAATCTTTTTCCATCATTAATGCATTTTCATATTTTCAGAATTAAATAAGGGTAAAAGGGGTTGGCTAAATGACCCCATGATTAATTTGAGTCATTTAACCCCATGCTCACATGGACCAATAAGATTGTCCCATAATTAAAATTAAAAAATAATATGAAAATAAATAAAATAAATAACACAATCTTATTGGTCCACGTAGACATGGGGTTGAATGACCCCAATAAATTATGGGGTCATTTAGCCAACCCCGGGGTAAAAATGTGAAAAAATAATTAATATGGCACAAAACCTTATGTGGTTCTTATAAAAATGAATGGTCAATACCCCTCATATACCTTTTATTAAAAGGAACGGAGGGAGTAATGAGTATTTTGAAATGACAAATAAAAGATAATTTCTCTTTATACATAGTCACTGCAGCTGTAATTCGTATCTCAGATTTAAGGAAAAGGAAAAGAAGGAGAGATGCCTCGGATTTGATGTCCAACATCAATGCTATTTTTGGTTATGAAAGTAAGTAAGAGAAAAAAAAAAAGTTGGCTAAATGACCCTATGATTAATTGGGGTCATTTAACCCCATGTTCACATGGATTAATAAGATTGTGTTATTTATTTTATTTATTTTCACATTATTTTTAAATTTTAATTATGAGACAATCTTATTGGTCCATATGAGTATGAGGTTAAATAACCCCAATTAATTATGGGGTTATTTAGCCAACCAAAAAAAATAAAGGAAATAAAAGGAGAGAAAGAAAAAGGTAGGTGAGATAATTTTTTAAGTTGTTTAGTTGGTAAAATGAGAAAAGAAAAAGAGGGTAGTGAATAGTAACAATTTTACCCTTCACAAGTTTTATTATTTATCAATGTATACGTATATAACATGATAAATGATTATTCATGTGAGTTGTTCACGGATGGCTCCATCTAATTTTTCCACGGTGTTCGAACTGAGTAATTTACAATGGAAAAAATGAAATTAAGGGGTGACATTAAAATATAAAGGGACGATATGAAAATTAATTTCCTAAGAAGAATCTTAGCATTTTAATACATGTGCGACAAACACATGAAATGATCAGTAAGTAAGAGATTCTTGTACTACACCGTTGACCTATAAGAACAAATTTTTTAATTTAAACAAATTCAGAAGTTAAAAGAATTATAGAAAATTTTGTTTAAATATAATTTGTATATTTTTACTGATTAAATTTTTAAATATTAATCAAACAAATGAAAATGATTACTGATAAATCTAAATAGATATTTGAAAACAATAGATTATTAATACTCATGCACAGTTAGGTGTAAAATTCTTTTACACAACAATCAATCATAACTCCTAAATTTGTCAATTATAATCTAATTTCATAATTAATTGAATAAGTTTTCAAATTAATTATCTAAAGAGGCACAAATATGAATTGTTATTGGTTGTTTTTTTAAAAAAAATTACATTGATAGAGTGCATGAGTATTAAACTCTTATAATTTTTATTGAATTAAGTTTTTAATTTTTAATTAATTAAAAAAAGACCTACTTGATAAGATGTTCTCAAGAGTTTTCTATTAAATGAAGTTTAGCTTTTAAAAAAATAAAAATAATTGAAATAAATAATTAATGAAAAAATTAATGAATTATTTTCTATTTTAATACGTAAGCTCGTGATATGCGTAACAATATGAGGAAAATATACTCCATAAAAAAGTATGTCATGTAATTTGATAGGATTAGAGATAAATATTCAAATTTTCAATTTCAAAAACAAATTTCAAATTTAATATACAATAATATATACTTTTAAGGCTTAATTCTTTTTTCGTCGATGTAGTTTAGACTATTTGTGATTTTGGCCCCGTGATTTTGTTCAAGCAAATTAAGTTCCTAGCTAATAAATTAATGAAATTTGGTTAAAATTTAATTTGAATAATTTTGTATGATATGAGATTGGGATTTATAGAGGTAAGAAATTGAGATTTTTAAAAAAAATTTATTGAAATTTAATGTGTTTATTAGTGAGTTAAGATGAGAATAATGTCTACAATGATTTAATTGATTCAAATTACGAAAAAATTCTTAGAAAATTAGAATTTGAGAGTTTTAAGTAGAATAATAATAAGGCTTAATAGCACTTTTAATCCCTCACTTATCACGATTTGACATTTTTGGGCCCTAAACAAAAGAATTAGCCTAAATGGTCCCTCACTTTGTCAAACGACAGCAGTTTTAGTCACCCGTCACTATTTCTTCCAATATTTAACGGTTTTCTAAAAAGAAATTTTAGAAAAAATAAAAAAATATAAACCCAACAAACCTCATCATCTTCATCATCATCTTCAACATCTTCAAAGAAAAACCCAACAACCTTCATTGTCATCTTTTTCTTCATCCTTTATCACCATCTTCCTCAAATTTCTTCCCACTTATCTTCACTGAAACCCCAAAATCTTCTCTTCTCCCTGAAAATCATCATTTTATCCCCTGTCCCGCAACCCCAACCCAGCGACCCCAGCCCCCATTCCCTTTCACACGGACTCGAAGGGGAAGAAAATTCAAGCTTAACCTTCTCTTCTCTGAAATCAGAAAGTGCCCCCCACCTAACACTGCTGTGACGGTGGGGGATAGATCGAGAGAGGGGGACAGGGGGCGATGGAGCGACAGCGACAGAGACCCATAACACAACCTAGATCAGCAATCCAGGTCACCGCAATCAACAGACCCATAACAGTAACCCTCATCCCCATCTCGCACCCCACCCCCACCCACCCACATAGCAACCCCAATCCCCAGCCCCAACAGCAAGATTCACAAAGAGAGAGAGCATAGATCTGGATTTCTCCTTCGTGAAAGTGAGCTCGAGAAGCAGATCTCAGATATCGAGTTGAAATCTGGTTATAAGAAGCAATGTCCATTTGCTGTATCAAGCTACTGTAATCAATTATAGAGAGAAGAAAAGGAATGGAAATTACTAAAATTTTCGACATCTTTCATGATGGTCCTTATGTCCATTTGTTGTTCCTGGATGTTGGCATCTTCTTTGGGAGGTCCATGTCTGTTAGATTATTTCTTGTTGTTGTTGAACATCTTTCCCATCATTGCAGATGAAGCGATGGATTGAAATTGGAATTAGGGTTTGCATTGCCCTTCTTGTTTTCATTCCCGTTGGTAAGTCATGTTTTCGTCTATTCTCCTTTTAATTTGATTTTGTATTCTTGTTCTTCTTTTAAAACTTCATTTAAGTATACATTCATGATTCATACATAGTGAAATCCAGCAACATTTACAATCTTCTTTTTAAATACTTCAAATCACGGTTTACTTTTTATTAGTATTCATTACTGCACTTTATTCACATATGAAAGAAATGATTAAATGTTTTTTCATCCTATAAAAATTATAATTATAATTTTAGTTTCTGTTAAAAACTTATTCTGTTTTAGTCCCTTAAAAAGTATAAAAAGCACGTAATTTTAGTCCTTATTTAATACTTTGGGAGGAACGGCAATCACATGATCATTTTGTATTTTTAAAAAATTAAAAATGAAGAAGATTTCCGTGGGGACTAAAATTAAATTTTGCCTCCATTTTATAATTTCTAGATCTGTCGTTCAAAAAAGAGCAAGCAATCAGTCTAAAAAACAGTACACCTAAAACAAAGAGTGGTTGCAAGGGAGAGAGCCCATATGAACCTAAGAGCTTTAGCTAGAGGCAGTAGGGGTGAGCAACGGGCGGGTTCGGGTGAACAATACCGGATTTGGTCGGGTTTGAAACATGCATGTGCAATACCGATCCTAACCGTGGTTGATTTTGGGTGTGTCGGGTTCGGGTTTGCCGGGTTGGCAGGCGGGTTGGGGTGAGGATATGTGAAGGAAAAAAAACAGAGGGGATCAAGGGAAGATGAGAAGAAATTTTTTAACAGAAAAATTATTGAACATCTAAGAATAAAATCAGAGAAACATACATGAAGAAAAATACAGATGATCAGCCAAAATAAAATACAGATCTGAACAACAAACAAATGAAAAAATGCACATATGATCTCTATTCCCTAGCCTTTCTTTTGTTCCCCGGCACTGTAGGCCAGAAAACTTCTTTGCTGGCTTCCTCTCTAAACAGATCTGAGGAACACAACATCATCTCCCCAGTCATATATCCGATTGCAAGCACCTCAGATGCTTGGTCTGTCACATGCAAAGAACGAAGGAGAAGCAAAAATCTGCGTCTGGGAGTGGTGGGTGACGTCGCTGTCGCCGTCATCTTCACTCCTGACTGCGAGCGAGGCGGACGATGAAGAAGTAGTGGTGGCAGACGACGAAGAAGTAGTGATGGTGGACGACGAAGAAGTAGTGGTGGCTAGGAATGGCAATTGACCCAGACCCTATGGGTACCCGCAAAAAATACCCACTATGGGTAGGGTAAAAACCCGCTAGATGGGTATGGGGTTGGGTATGGGTAAATACCCGCAAAAATTAGTGGGTATGGGTGCGGGTATGGGTACTATAGTACCCACCCCGCCCCATACCCGCACACCCATATTATATATAATTAATTGTTCATCCTAATATAATTATTATAACTATGCTACGATTTTTTTTACTGAATTATATTATTATCTTAACTTATAATATATATTTATAATATATATGTTTGGATAATAGTATTCAAACAAAAAGATATATTCTCAAATTTTGAGAAGAAATTTTGATTTAATTTTTAATTAAAACTTGTACATATTTCAAATTTCATCACAAAGAGATCAAATATTATTGATGTAAATTAAAAGTATATGTAATTGATTTTAATTTGATTAAAGAGAAGATCTTACTTAATATGATACTATTAAAGGAAAAAGTATAAATATTATCTACCTTTTTATACTTAATTAAATGATTTTACTTATTAAGTATTTTGATGGTCTTTTGTATCTTTAACTAATATGTTTTTATTTTATAATAGCAATCATATTTTGGTTTTCTATTAGTGAAAATTATATTTTGTTTAACTAAACTACGGGTAATGGGTACGGGTACGGGCATATAGGTACCCAGAGGGTATGAGGATGGGCACTCAAGTTGCTACCCACGCGGGTATGGGGATGGGTACGGGTACTTTTTAAAAACGCGGGTATGGGGATGGGTACTATAGTACCCTACCCAGACCCTACCCATTGCCATCCCTAGTGGTGGCAGAAGAGATGGCTACGACGTCGCCGACGCACAACGAAGCTGAACTACGATTTAGCCATGGAGAGGAAAGTGGAGAACGACGCTGCTAGGGGTGAGAGAATGAGAAAGGCTTCAGCATGCAATTAGGGTTTACCCTAATTATCAGGCTTCATGGGCCTTCACCCCCCATTGGGCCCAAACGAAGAAAAAAAAAGTGAGACCATACTCGGGTTGGGTCGGGTCCCGACGGAAACTGGACCTGGACCCGAGCCCGACCGAGTAGACCTGTTGAGATCCGTCTGGTTGGACCAAACCAACCGTTCAACCGGTCTGACTGTCTTAAAAAGGCTGGTTTGCTTCGAGTTTAGGTCGGGTCGGGTTTTTTGCACATCCCTAAGAGGCATGGTTAGGACAATCACAAGATAAGAAGTAGTCACTGCAAGAACATTGCCATGGCAGGAAGTCACGGGCTATGAACCCAAAGCCAGCAAGATTGTCCTAAGAAACGAAGGCATCGATATTTATCTTCACCACACCATGAGAAGGGCGAGACCAGGTTGAAAGAAGGACTCAAAGCGGCAGGGAAACATGCGGAGACACCACAGCTAAGGGTCGCATGGGTAAGGCTCGTTGGATGACACCATCAAGCGTGGAAGGTCTAGGACGAAACAACATGTCATTCCTAGCTAATTGCCATATAAAGTACAACATCGCCAGGAACAAGCCTATGGCACTTGTATTAGCACAAGATAAAAAAACGCATCATAAAATCATGCATAGAACAATCATTATCCAAAGTCAAATTCAATGGGCAAGCATACCAGATTGGTTTCGAAACTAGGAAAAACAGAAGAGCATGTTGCACTGTTTCATTAGCCTCGAGGCACCAAAGGCAAGGGGATCAAGGATTATACCCCGCCTGTTAAGGGTCACACACACTAGAAGAGCCTCAAGGAAAGCTCTACATGCCATCTCTTTACACCGAGGGAGGGTGTCAGATTTCCACAACTTCCTCTAGCAATTCTTAGGAAGGGAAGGAGCGGAGGAAGAAGAAGCAACAAGAGTGATGATCAATGAATGAACATGATGATACCCAGACTTTGTAGTATACATACCATTTGTTGTGAGGGGTCAAAAAAAGAGCATCCTCTTGAGCATTCAACGGAAAAAGGGATAGGCAAGATCCTATGTGTTGTTGGAGGCCAACATAGAAATTCTATAAGCTCCTTCCATCCCGGGCCATTAGGAAACAATAAATCAAACACCAAAAGAACACCCAAATCAGCTGCAACATCATCACGATACCTAACAGGTCGCAGCTCCGAACATCCGTTAGTCCTCTTGGGAAGAGGTAGGCTAGGGCACGAGCCCTACACCCTAAATTTTTTATAAATAAAAAAAAAACTCATTTTTAAATGAAAACCACATAAGCTTTTTGAAGCAGGATTAACGACACTTTTGTATCGGGACCACTTTTAATGTGTTCTTAATCTCCACAAATGTTGACAATTGATTGATCAATCAGTACCCTTTTTAAACCCCAAGGAAAAGTAACATATTCAAAGATTAAAATATGTTCTGAATTATTAGTCTCCCAACTTTCTGCACAAAGTGTACCAAGTGGCATTATTATGCATCTTGAATGTTTCACAAGCTGCATTGTAATCCACATCTGAAAGTTTTCATTGGGCATTTTGAACTCCTCTTCAGTAGAACTTGCAGGCGATAAGGATGAGTAATTTTGTTCCCATTTATAAGGAAGAAAGATCTCAAATCTTGTGAAATAAATTTTTCGAAGATCTAGTCATTATGTTTTATTCTTCAACTTTTCTTTGTATCGTAATGTACAGATCACATGGCCCAGGCATCAAACAGGTCGCCATTTTAGGCACCTGATGACAGTCATCCGTGACCAATATCTTTCCTATAAAAATATTGAATATATGTGAGACTACTAAACAAGATGTAAGACTGACAAAAAAAGAAGTTAGTACAAAAAAAAAAACAAAAAAAAAAGTTAGACTAGCCAAATTGAAAGTGAAATTCATCTAATTTATTAGATTCTATATTGGTTTCAACTAATAAAAAATGTGTGTCAGAAAAATGTTACTATGATTATTTATCCTATTAATTGTTGGTGTCAAAATAAATTGAATTAAAAATAAAGATTGAAATAATTTAGTACAGTTATTCAATAATGTAAATAACGATGTAAGAAATGAAAATAATAAAATTTGATATTAAGTGATATTATAATAAAATTAAAATTATAAGAATTTGAGTTTATGTTAAAAGTAACAATCATAATTAGAAGAGAAAATAGTATTGAGTAATAAAGATTGAAATTTAATTTTTTTAATTTGATAATTTTGAATTAGAACAATCTCACTCCCATAGGTGGTGAGATAAATAATATTGAAATTGTGTGAGAGGGTAGAGAGTGATAGTCTCACTCTCTAAGAAAATTTCTCAAACTTAATATAATAGAGGTGGAGACCCATGAATATGTGAAAGTTAACTAAAAAAATGTTAATATAATATACTTATAATTTTTTGGTGCAAAGGAAATAAAATTTAATATACTTATAATAAATATATACAAATAAAATATATTTATAGTAAATTTATTAATATAATATATATTTGTGATAAATAAATTCATAAAAAATATTTATATGGAATATGTTAATATATTTCTATAAAATATATTTACAAATAATATTTTCTAATATTTGTATGTAAAGGGAATTAAATATCATTTTGTACAACAATATATTTTTACTTTTTATTCAACCAAACGAGAAAAACACTACACACCATTTTTTCTATTTTTTTTTATTTCTCTTATACTAAATAATATCAAAATATGTCTCAACGAGTGATGGGTTCAAGTGGTACATGCTTAATTTTTCTTTAAATTTATCTAAATCACCCTAGCTTAAATGTAGGCCAGTAATATTTTGACACATGTTGTATATAATTATGTGATACTGGAAGCCTTTAATCTACATGGATGTCTTAGTTTGTAATATAAAATATTCGTCCTCATCTTTCTTTAATAGTGTATTAGTGTTATCATGTGACTCAAGACACATTTATAGAGAAAGTAGGGAGGGGTCACCCTTCTAAGTAAGGTTACAAAGATTCACTTATATCTTTACATGATATTCATAATATTTTTGAACCACACTCTTTCATGATATGGTTGTAATGGTTCCTACGCAACACGATATTCCATTCAACTGTAGGCTAGCTGCACTAGTTTTTTTTTCTTATACAAGTATTTCATTTAACTGATTCCTGATGCAGCAACATTTTTTACTTGTTGCATATACTTTTATTGCCAAAAACAGTGTAGTCACATCATATCATGTTGGATTATATAGCTTTCTTAACAAGATTTTTCCCATTCATAAGACTTGAATCTGATAACTTATTTAAGCGGCACGTACTACTTGAACTAACAAGTCATTATTTACCATGTGATTTTCAATATTCATCCACTACCATATGAATATTCTAAGATATTATTTGTTCACGAAGTGAACCAAGGAGACCAGAAATTGAGTCCAAAATAATTGAGAGAATTCTAATTTTTATCGCTAATTGTGTGTTTGAGTGTGAACATAAGTCTCCCAAATGGATGAACCAATCTTATTTATATTAAGATGCTTCTCCCAGGTCCATTGACCCGAGTTTACAATATTAATTAGCCCATTTTTTATACATGGGTGGCTCATCATTTTGTACATGGGCGACCCAATTGTGCTATTCCGGCCTAAAATAAATAAAATATAAATATGTGAGTCAAACATTGAATCTCTCATTGTATATAATAACATCACATTGCCCATTTTTATACACAAACCCACAATACATCAAGTCCTAAGAATTGAGATGAAATGTGTCTTCAAACATGCACGTCGTAAACATTTCATCGCCCATATCAATACACAAACCCACAAAATACCAAATCTTAAAAATTAGAAAGAAGTATGTCTTCAAACATGCGCACTATAAATATCTCATCCCCATATCAGTACATTATCAATTAATTTTTTATAAATCAGTGAAAGGTTAAAGATAGAAAATAATTTTTGTAACATTTATAACTTGTCATTGTACTTTTATTTAATTAACTTTTTTAATATAAGAACAAAACTGTAAAAAAATTAACAATAAAAAATTAACCTGTTAGATCAATTGTTCACGCCGTTTTTTACCTGTTCGAACTTGTTTGACTAGTTTTTTATCACGTCTCATCAATTTTACGACTAGCCAACTTTTAGGGTTATATAAATCAGGCACTTGATAAGTTTTTGAATCAACCAATCGAAGGATGCTTAGCGAGTTCTTTTATTCAACCAATCAAATCGACTGATCTTATTCATTTTCAGAACAGTGATAAAATTTAGAGCACGCGGTATCTATTTTTTTTTTAAACCAATTAGAGATAAGGTAGTAAATGTGATATGTGCAGAAAAAAGAGTTTTAGAAAAAAAAAAAAGGTGTCTTAAGATATCTACACTATATAGTAATTCATGAATCATAACTTATAGTTAAACAATTTTTTTTAATATTGACAAAAAATAGTATAATGTGGTGAAAAAAAAAAAATTAGCCTGATCCTTTTGGCCACGTTGGCAGCTTATGTGGACTGGGGAAGGGAGTTGCAGACCAGCACGCGACTTGCGTGTCTGGAAAAAATGATGCAGCTGGAAATCTGGGAGCAAGCATTGGGAAGAGCAGAGACCAGGAATCGCATTGACCAACGTGATTTCCCGTGTTGAAGACGAGCCGCGTTAGACCATGCGACTCCCTACATGGCCGCCACGTGGCACAGGAGTCGCGGGCCACCATGCGATTCCCTCTCAACGTTTATGGCGGTCTCAGACCTCTATATATAGACCGCCAGAAATCCTCATTTTTCACCATTTTGTTCTTCCTCTAACTCTACTCTCAAAACCTCCACGATTTTTTCTCTCAAAATTCTAGAAGTTGCTATCCAAATATTCAAGATCTTGTGCTTCTTCTCCCACCATCCTCAAGCTCAATTACTCTCATTATCCTTCTATATTCCAACTCAAGGAGAAAAGTTCATTTTACATCAATCTCTCAAGTTGAAGGTCTAGTGTTCACATACTCTTCACAAACTCACTCACTCAATCACTCTCTTTAAGGTAAAATCCTTAAACTCTCTCCATATCATAATTCTACAATTCAAGTCCAATTTAATTTTTAATAATATTATGTTGATATTAATGTTTAGGGTTTAGATATATTATTGTAATTGATTAAATTAGAATTTTATTCTACATTTCAAGTCCAATTTTTTTTTTTAATAATATCATGTTGATATTAATGTTTAGGGTTTAGACATATTATTGTAATTGATTAAATTAGAATTTTATTTTGTATTTCAAGTCCAATTTATTTTTTAATAATATTATGTTTATATTTATATTTAGGGTTTAGATATATTATAGTAATTGATTAAATTAGAATTTTATTCTACATTTCAAGTCCAATGGCGAATGAAGCGTACATCAATTCGGGCCCTCTAAATCTGAGTCTCCTGCACCTAAAAGACAAGCACGTCTCCAACCATGTGTGAAACGAAGAACCGAACAGAATTTTGAATGTGAGAAAACCAGCGGTGAACCGTCATGGCATTCTGGATTTGATTGTTGGCCGCCTCCAAAGCGCCAAGCTATATGAGGTGGCACGTGTTAGACATGAACCTCTTGATAAGGAGCTGATATTTGCTTTGGTGGAGCGTTGGAAGCCAGAGACGCACACCTTTCACATGCCATTCGGTGAAGTCACAATCACGTTACAGGATGTGGCTGTGCTTCTAGGCCTGAAAGTAGATGGTCTTCCTGTCACCGGCAGCACCTGGCTTAACTGTCCACTTCTCGTGGAAAATATGCTAGGAGAGGCTCCTCCCCCATATGCTATTAAGGGAGGTGTAATTAAACTGTCATGGTTGAGACAACTCATGGCGAAAATGGTGTTGGACCCGGATGACGATGGTGTATTGGACCGGTATGCTCGAGCATTCATACTTGTTTTGCTTGGGGATTTCATGTTCATCAACCACACTGGTGCAAGGATAGCAATGAGATATCTCGCATTACTAGGCGACTTTGATCAAGCGGGTCTTTACAGTTGTGGATCTTCAGTATCACATATCTGGAGACTTGTAAAAAAGAGAGGGTTATCTGAAGTAAAAAATCTGTACGTAACGCTTGAAATAACCTGGTTACTTCTGAGTCGTAACTTCTCATGAATTCGCCTCTTCAGATGTTCGAAAGAAATGCCTCGTTTCAGATATATGGCCTTTGTTGAACCTTCAAACATAACACCTTGCCCGCCTTCGTAAGCCCTACCATTGTAGTACACAAAGACAATTTGTTGATCCATCGCAGATGTTTGAGATTCAGTGTTTGAAGTTTAGAGGGGAAAATGAAACACAGTAAGCGATTTCTGCAATGAAAAATACTGAAGATGGATGTGACATATACATCAGAAATCGCAGCAGGGACTGCGACTCCTGGTAATAGGAGTCGCATAGAGGCCTGCGGCTCCTACCTGGGAGTCGCATAAAGCCCTGCGACTCCCACCTGGAAGTCGCATGAAGGGCTGCGACTTGTCTCCAGGCCAAGTCAGCATTCCTACGTGGCCAAAAGAGGCATAGTTTGCTAAATTTATTTTTGTGTGTCTTATTTTACTATTTTTTTTACAATATTAAAAAAAAAACCTAGTTAAACGCGTCAAAATTTGCAAATATTGCACCCCATTTAAAATAGCCTATAATATTATTATTTTAGAATACCAGTAATATCATTTTAATAATTGGGAAAAAATAAGCATGTTTGGCATTTGTCCGGTGTATTAGATAGGTTTGATATATATTGTGGTTCAGAAAAGGTTAAGTACAAAGAATCCCTTGAGAAATATTAGATGTGAGAAGAATGAGTTTCCCCTCTAGTCATGCCAATTCTGTGAAGTTTACCCGACGAGATAATCAATCACAATTTTAAATAATAAATGTTGAAAATAATCATATACAGTCAAAGATAACACGTGCAGTTTGTGCTTTGCGAAAACTCCTCCTAAATGAAGGTTCTGATGTTATCTTCTTAATAGAGATTAGAGAGGATGGAGACGATGAGAGAGGAGAGACCTTCTCACATAGATTCCACGTAGATGGGATATGGAGGCCACATATGCATCTTAATTCAAATTTGGACATTCCTCTAATGGAATGATTCGATTTTCGCACGTCATAAAATTTAAAGATTAAAAATGCTAATTTTAAATATGAAGGATTCAAATCGAATAATCACGATAGGTGTGGGACCAAAATTGTAATTAATTCAAAATTTTGTATTTTATAATTTTTATTTTATAAATGACTTCTTTTTTTTGACATCGGTGTCTTTCATAGGAGATAATATAGTTTGAGTTGGGAACATTTATAATATTATGGTTAGCTCTTATGATGAATTTTTTTTCATATACAAAGACTCAAACCTAAAATATTTCAAAATCGAACATGTACACTTGATGATATGGAGCTCATCATTTTATTATATTGTTATTTATTGATGACCAAAATTAGTAAAATAGAAAAAATTGGGTAGAAAATCATAATTAATGTGGTGATACGTGACATGGGATCCTAAGGGAAGAAACATGCTTTATGACATATACAAAGTTCTAAACATTTTTAGTTATAAATATGTTGAATGGTTTTACACACTCAAATAAATTTAATTGTACTAACAAGCGCATTGTCTCAGGTGCGTGTCAAAGTAATTTGTAATAAATGCAGTATAAAGTATTGAGACATCATGATAGTTGTTACGAGGTCTTGGTGAATAAAAGTGAACAAAATCACAACAATAATGAGGGGGCGTTTGGTATAAAGGGTTCTCAAAACATTCCCGGAAATGTGAGGTTGGGAATGTTACATGTTTTAAAATTTCATTTCTAGGTATGATGGATTCTCAGACATGTAAGTTACACATGATTTTTATAGATTTATTCCCATGTTAAAGAGGGGAATCTTACATTTTCATGAGAATGAAGGTTATTTCCCACTAAAATTTACTTTCACCACATATTTTATATTTTTTACCTTGGAATAATGTATAGAAACCGAACATATTTTTTATTTTACCTAAGATTGACATTTTTGGTAATAAGATTCCTAAAAAACATCATTCCTGAAAATATTATTCTAAAATTTGTAAATTCCCCTAAAAGCAAGTAAATGTGGGGGGATTAGTTGGTTTGTTTGTAGCAAAGACAGATTTGTAAAATAGATTAAAGATCAATAAGAGAAAACCTCAACCTTAAGCAATTCATTTGCTGCAGGTCATCCTAGACCAAAAAGACATTTAACTCAACTAATTCAATGGAGAGTAATTTAAACCAAACGCTTGATTATAACATTATATTTACTGGAACAAGCTTTTAGAAATTGATTAATTCAAGAGTAAGAAGTAACATGCTAATTTCAAAGTCTTAAGAACAATTTAGATCACAAAATCCTCAAATCTAGTGAACAAGCGTTACTAGAGATTTAAACCCATCAAGTGAATGATTCAGTCACGCACCTCTTCCATTCAATCAATTAATAAAATCCTCTCATTGATTTATAGCTCTATTAGATTATCATTAAACGCATAACACATATTTAAACCCAACACAAGCGGTACGAATTCAAATGCATGTTCAAATCAAGAGTGAAGAAATCTAAATAAACTTCATTGAACAAGATTCATTAAAGTAGAGTGAACAAGGTCTCAAGTTTGAATACAATAGAAGATTAAAGCCCTAAGATTGACTAAGGAGTTTAGCAACCTATGAGTGTAGGTGAAACGATGGTAAGAATAGTGCAGCAACCATAATGACAAATATTAGGTTAAGAGAATGACAGAGAATTACAAAAAGGAATTTAAAGTTGCTAACCTAATACATCCTATTCCTATTTATACTATCTATCTTGGGCCTTGTGCCTTTCCAATCATTGACATATGTTTTTGGGCCTATCAAGAGTAAATTTCTTTTTATTATAGTAAACTTGAACTTGAATTGTGCAGCGATGATGATGAGTTACCTAGCAATGATCCAACATAATTGTGCATTAACGTCGATGACTTTGTGTCCTATATTTGACCCTCTTAATGAATGAATATTGAAAAGGGGTCTTCATCAAAGTTGTAGTCCTGGATCTTAGGCTCTTAGCTTTACATTCTTTCAAACCCCATCTAATTTGTAGGTCTACACCTCAAGATATGACCTCCATAAGAAACAGTGTTCAGGAACGTCAGTGCCATCAGAAAGCAACACAGGACCATCTTCAACTCAGCTTTTGGGTAAGCTAGAGTCGAGTAAGGTCTTGAGCAAAATATAAGAATCGTAGCTCTTTCTCTCAACTTTCCAACCATATATTATATGTTTGATTTGGACAATTGTAGCTCTGTCTAGACCTCATAGACGAATGGTGGTCAGGCTGACCAAGGGTAGATGAATGTGTGCAAGGGTTAGACGAATGGAGAGTAGACGGATGGTAACCTAGTTTCAGACAAAGTTGAGGTCGAGCGGATGAGGGGTAAGACTGAAGGTTTTAGACGAAGTGTAGGTTAGACTAATGAAGGGTAAGTCTGAAGGGTGACAGACGAAGTGGAGGTCAGACCGATGAGGGGTAAGATTGAAGGGTGTTAGACTGAAGGGTCACCATAGACCATGGTTGAGCCAAGAACTGTAGAATGAACTTAGATCTACACAGAGCTAAATATCTGATATTGCACACTTTTCTCAGTAATGCCCATTTGAGTGCGACAACGCAAAACTCAATCAAGTCATTCCTATTAAGCACAAATGCAATCCAAAAATGATAGGTATAACACATGCAATGTGCATCAATTATTCGTTGATCAATTATACATATTTTTTATCTTAAATCCCCCATGTGATTATTTTCTTTCCAAATACTTTTTGTTATTTGGAGGGACGAAGCCCGAGAAAGAGAACAACACAATGATATTACGCGGGAAAGTAACTCTTGTACGATCAAAACAAAGAAGGTTTGAACACCTAAGGGGAGGAGTATATAAGACATGAACTCCAAAACCAAGATCATGAGCCATATTTGCTAAGCAATCTAATGTGGACGCAACGAATCTCCCAATCATGGAGCACCCAACCCATGATCTAACCCACCATCGAAGCATACGGATGAAGAACGTCACAACCTTCATTGGTAAGCTTAACTGCAACATGAGAGTCACTTTCAACAATAACCTTAGGGAATCTTGCCTCCAGAGTCATGGTAAATTTGCAATATGGAATAATTTTTAAAGTTCAAGAGTAAATACTTTTGTGAAAGTACGATAATATTTGAACGATTTTGTATGATCTCATATAAGAGATTGAACTTGGGGATTTAAATTTTTTTATTTGAAGTGACAATTATTGTTTTGATCGGTGATTTTCAGTGAAATAAAGATTAAAGTAACGGTTATTGGTTAAGTAATTAGTTAAACATCTCTATTTAAAGTTGAGTTATATTAAAGAGAGATAATGATGGTTTAAGGTGAAATATATTGTATTAAATGAGGTTAAAAACTAAAATGATAAAAATTTTGGATTGGAGGGAGGAATTATATATATTTTTTAAAATAATATTAATCATCTAATTATAAAATATCTATATGAGTATTTTCCGATGAATAGTTTTTTTTTTCTATCTATAGACAATTTAAAAATTTGTTGATATTTTAAAAGAATTTCCAATTACATCATTACTTATTCTTTACATTAATTTCAACTACAATAAAGTTACATACAACTCAAAAAGAAAGGACATATATTGTTTCAAAAAAAGAAAGTTCTTTACATCAATACATTGATTTTTCTCCTTCTAAAATCACATGTTTAAAAAATTGATGGAAGCATGAGGTGCAGGATTAATTCCGTCCAGAATTCATTCATGCACAATGATGAATTGAATTTAAGAGCTTTTTGTTTTTTCAGAGCCGAAACTGAAATTGATGATGATGCTGCCTCTGCCCTATAAATTGCACCTTCAAAATCTTGACCTCATCACTCATAACTGACCATCTGCATCTTCGGTTGCTCTTGTCTTGTCCCAAACAAAGTACAACTTCTCTCTCTCCCTCTCTCTCCCCCTCTCTCTCTCTCTCCCAGATCCATATCTCTCTCTTTCTTCATTGCTTTCTGTTTTCTCTGACCCTTTTCTCTGTCTGTCCCCTTCAGTACTGTATAGCCTATAACACACAAAAGATAAGATTGTCGTAGATAGGTGTTTTTCATTGATAACAACTATTTCACTCACCCCACACAAACAAGAAAGAAAGAAAAAGAGAAGACTTTCTTTCCTATTTCTTTCTTTTTTCCTCTGTTTTTCTTTTCTCTTACTTTTCACTTCAATTGTTTTCTGGGTTGTTGAGGTTCCAGAATACCCAGATAAAGTCTCAGTCTTGTTCTGGAATCAAACATGAATCTTTATTTGTATCTTTGATGAGCTTTTTGGATTTGATTCTGGTTCTTCTGGTTAGTTAATTTCTCTGCATAATCAATTTCAAAAGCTAATCCTTATCAGCACCCTTTTGTGGACTCTCTGGTCCTTTTACTCTTCAAAGACTACTTTTTAGTCCCCTTTGACTTTTTTTTTTCTCTGGCTTTTTCTGTTCTTACAGTCCTGGGGTCACTCAAAGTTACAGTTTCTGTTGAATTCTTTGCTCTTCTGCTCCCCATTAACTTGATTTGATTGTTGAAGAATTTTTCATTTTGATGCTTCACACAGATATTTTCTCAAACAACTTTGGTTGACTTGCTTGGATAAAGGGGAATTCAAGCAAAAGCCAAATATCAAATCTCAGATTTTTCTTTGTGATTTCTGTTTCTGTCTTTTCTTTTCTCTTTCCTTCTTAAGTCGGTTGTTTTCTTTCATTTCTCTCTATTTTTTTCCACTGTTTTATTTTCCAAATTTCCCTCTGTTTTGGTCTTTTTAGTGGTTCAGAGTACCTGTAGAACATGTATTTGTCCTGTTTTTTGGCATTGTTTTGGAAATTTATTCATCTGGGACCAGTGACTAGGAAAACAAAGAGGGAAGACCAAAACACCAGAAATAAAAGAGAGAGAAAGAAACATTATAATAAATAAAACCAGTGATTGAATGGGGTGGTTTGGCTTTATGCATATTTTTCTTCTGTGAGTCAATGTTATCTTCAATAGTGTTTGGCCTTTTTAGAATTGTTCTTTGAACTAGCATTTATGATTGAGGTATCATAAATAATAATAATAATAATGAGAACTCCAAACTCAAATACTCACCCTTTCTTTCTTTTCTTTTTTCTACAGCTGAATGACTGTGAAGATGTTGGAGAAAGTGGAGGAATTTGACATGGACAAAGTGATAGAGGAATTTGAGAGGCTTACAAAGGATGCTGGGAGAGTTCAGAGGGAAACACTGAGGAGGATTTTGGAAGAAAATGCTTCAGCTGAGTACTTGCTGAGTTTGGGACTTAATGGAAGAACTGACCCTGAGAGTTTCAAGGCATGTGTTCCCCTTGTCACTCACAAAGATTTGGAGCCTTATATCAACAGAATTATTGATGGAGATACTTCTCCTGTTCTCACTGGAAAACCCATCACAGCCATGTCTTTAAGGTCTGAGCTTTTCTCTTAATATTTTCTTCTAAGCAGTTGAATATGCTGTTCACTATTCAGGAATTTCTGAGTCTGAAAATTTGGTACTCTTGCAGTTCTGGCACTACTTCTGGGAAGCAAAAACATGTACCATGGAATGATGAATTGTTTGAAACCACATTGCAGATATATCACACCTCTTTTGCCTTTAGGAACAGGTATCCAACTTCATGTCATGTATTTTAGTTTTTCTTTTGTTGATAAGTTTCATATTGACTAGAAATATGACCAAAATAATCAATATAAAGGATTGAGCAAAACTCACCCCTAAATTAGCTTTAGGGTGGAGTTAGGCCTAACTCAACTTCTAACATTTTCACAAAGCTTTTGTGTAAGTTGAAATTGGCAAGTAACACAGTTCCATTTTCTGCAGAGAATTTCCAATTAATGGTAAGGCCTTGAGCTTTATCTACAGCAGCAAACATGTCAAAAAAATAGGGGGTGTCACAGCAGGAACTGCCACAACCAATGTGTTCCACCACGCCGGGTTCAAACCTTCAATGAAGGCGCTTAAGTCCTCGTGTTGCAGCCCTGATGAAGTGGTTTTCGGCACTGATTTTCACCAATCGTTGTACTGTCACCTCTTGTGCGGGCTAATTTTCCGGGAGGAAATTCAATTGGTGTCTTCTACATTCGCGCACAGCATTATCTATTCATTCAGAACCTTTGAGCAGGTTTGGGAAGAGCTTTGTGCTGATATCAGGGAAGGTGTACTTAGCAGCAGGGTCACTGTCCCGTCGATTCGAACTGCGATGTCTAAACTGCTGAAACCGGACCCTGAACTTGCGAACTTGATCAAAAGAAAGTGCTTGGGATTGAGCAACTGGTATGGTTTGATACCAGAGCTTTTCCCAAATGCTAAGTATGTTTTTGGGATCATGACTGGGTCAATGGAGCCTTATTTGAAAAAGTTGAGGCATTATGCAGGAGAATTGCCTTTGTTGACTTCTGATTATGGATCTTCTGAAGGGTGGATAGCAACAAATGTGAACCCAAGAGTGCCACCTGAATTGGCCACTTATGCTGTGCTTCCTCAAATTGGTTACTTTGAATTCATCCCTCAGAGTACAGAACTGGAAGGAAGCAATGGAGATCCTAGTTTTCTCTCTATGGATCCTCAAACAGTGGGACTAACTGAAGTGAAAATTGGTGAGGAGTATGAGATTGTTCTCACCAATCCAGCAGGTATCAAATTCTTCTCTATTTTTGTTTTCTTTTTTGTCTTCTTCTCTTGCTTTTCTTTCTGCACAATGTGAGATTTTTGTACTGGCATAATACTTCCAGAAACTCATCAATTATTTGACCAGTTAACTCTTGTTTTTCCCCTCTTCCCAAGGTGTAGTAGTTAATTTAAATTGGCAAAATATTGTTTTGAGATTTTTTGTATGAAGGGTGTTGGAAGTGTTTAGGATGAACTAAAAACAATTTCAGAATATTACTGTGTTATATTTTGGAAGGGGAGAATGCTGACTGGTTAGTCCATGTTGGGCAAAAAAGGGAAAACCTGATATTATAAACTCCCCTATACGTGAGGTTAAGAGAGGAGCTGGATTCACTTTGAGAATCTAATGTAGACAATATTATCTTGCATATTTGCAAGAGGCTGATTCACGTGTTAGTCCATGTTGGGAATGTAATACAAAATGATGAAGTAAATTAGTGGCTAACTATGGACATGATTCATGTGGAACTTATCTTTCTGAGAACGCTTTAAGTCTAAATGCTTATTCAAAACAAATGCTTACCAGGTAAGGGTTGCTTTAGTTATTTAACTTAATTAATGGTTTTGTGGGTTTGGCCTTTGAGGGGCAGGGAAGTGGTTGCTTTGTATTTTTTTATGATTGGTGATTCACGTGTTAGTCCATGTTGGGAATGTAATAAAAATGATGAGGTAAATTAGTGGCTAATTCTGGACATGATTCATGTGGAACTTATCTTTCTGAGAAAGCTTTTTAGCCAAAATGCTTACCAGGTAAGGGTTGCTGTAGTTAATTAACATTTAATTTTTTTTGTGGGTTTGGCCTTTGGGGGCTGGGAAGTGGTTGCTTTGTTTTTTTTATGATTGGTGATATGACCTTCATGGGACCAACTGAAAGTAATTTTTTCCTACTGTCTCCAAAGGACCATAGTACATACCTAATCACATTAATGTAATATGTGGACCTGTTTTGGTGAATCTCACTGTGCCTATCTGCATGTTCATTTCACTTTCTAATCATATTTCTACATGCAGTTAGTAATGCTGAGTATGCTTATTAACTTCAACTGCTAAGTGTGATAAATTGGTTAATTTTGCAGGCTTATATCGGTATAGGCTAGGAGATGTGGTGAAGGTTATGGGGTTCCATAATTCATCTCCAAAACTCAAGTTTGTTAGAAGGAACAATCTTCTGCTTACCATCAACATTGACAAGAACACAGAGATTGATTTGCAGTTAGCAGTGGAAGCAGCATCTAAATTGTTAGCAGAGGAGAAAGTGGAAGTTGTTGACTACACCAGCCATGTTGATAAGTCGAAAGAACCGGGGCACTATGTTATCTTCTGGGAACTGAGTGGGGAAGTGAGTGAAGAACTTGTTGGTGAATGCTGCAATTGGTTGGACAAGTCTTTTGTTGATGCTGGCTACACCAGTTCTCGCAAAGTGAACTGCATTGGCCCCCTTGAGCTTCGAGTTGTTCGAAGAGGAACGTTTCGGAAGATTCTTGATCATTACTTAGCATTAGGGAACACAGGGAATCAGTTCAAGACACCAAGGTGTATTAGTCCTGCTAACACCAAAGTGATGCAAATACTGTGTGAAAATGTGGTGAACAACTATCTCAGTGTTGCTTTCAATTGAGATATAAAATAATGTGGGATCTCATTTTCTTCCACTGTTTCTTTATGTCGATCCTCACCAGATAACAGTGATTACTAATACATTAATCAAGATGCCCCCATGGTTTAATTTGGCGATTCATTAGAACAAAGGACAAGTAATTTTTCACTGTCATCATCAGCGTAGCTTTTTGTGACAGAGACTTAATTTATCATAAGTAGGCTAATGCTTTGTTTGTATTAGTGGTAAAAATGAGATGAATGAATATAGGAGGAAAGAATATAGAGGAAAAATGAGATGATTTTTAAGTTGTTTGTATTGAGAGAAAAACTAGAGAGAATGAAGTGTAATGTGAGTAAAATTTTCATAATTACTATATATTATACTCTTGTTGTCACCCAAAAATAGGGAATCTTCAGCTAACGGGGTCGGCTGTCAATTAAATGATTTGGATAATCTGAATAAGACAACTGATTTTAGTTAGCCGAGTTGCAAGATGCTAATTGAGCTGGTTGTTAGCTAATTGATCGACTATCAAACAATCGTTAGCTAATGGACCGGTTGTCAATAAGTCATTAGCCGATGGATTGACTGCTAATTAGTCGTGAGGCGATGGATGCGCCGCTAATTAGTTGATTTGGACATTTCAAATTAGGCAACTGATTTTGACTTGTTGTGTCAGCTCTTAGTTGATGAACGACTGCTGAACAGCCGTTAGTTGTTTGAGCGGCGACTAATCAGCCGATTTGAACTTTTTGAATTTGTCAGCTAATTTGGACCTTGGAATGTGGAGGGATGTTAGCCTAAATTCCTTAATTAAGTAAAAGTTCTAAATATACCACGTGGTAGAAGAGATATTGCAATTTTTGTTGATAACAGCAAATCCCTACTTTTTGAGGAAACAATATTCTGCACAAATATTGAGACTTTTACTAGAATAAATTAATCCTTAAGTGATATTTTCGTTCAAAACTTGAAGAGAAAATCAAAATGGATCCGCTTGTCACAAATATAAGAACTTCATGTCAAATGGAGGTAGTGGAGCTAGCTGATCAACTTGGGAAGGGAAACCCACTAGCCGTTATGAGAGGTTTTGAAGGATGTGATAGAATGCCATGATCCTAATGTTTATATACGTTAACACTCTTAATGCCTAGAGAACGTGGTAGGCTTCATTGAAGCCAAATAACCGTTGTGAACAGCTGTGATTTGCCTCTATAAGTAATCGCTTGAGGCTCATTTGTAAACACAAGTCAACAATCAACACAACTTACAAATTTTTCATATTGTCCCTCTTCATTTACTTTTCTGTCTTTATCTTTCCAACACTTTATCTATTTCCCACTTTTTATTGCATTTCAGCTTTTACTTTGGGTCTTTAACACTTTCATTTATCCAATTTAGTTATTCCCTTCCATAGACTTACCTCCTCTTCAACCTCTCAATAGCAATCACTAAGAGATTTTTGAAGTATCTCAGGAACCTCATTGAGGAGCAGAAATCCTTCATCCAGTAATCGCTTAATTAGAGAATCGTTACGTTGGTTTCTCAACTGACTCACACGGGTACCCTAGACGTAAATTTATTTGAACCAACAACCCTTTAATAAAATATTCTTATTATAGTTTTTAATTTATGTTCTAAATGATGATAATATAGATTTTATTTTGAAATTAAAATCTTAATATATGAAAAATTTATCAATACTTTTTAAATTGTCTAAAATTATTTTTTTAATAATTATTTTTCTCGCCTCTCTTGGTTGCTTGGATAAGCCACATAATACTATTCATTTACTGTTTTACTTCCCCTCCTTTTCAGCTCTCTCCCAAACATGCAAAAAATCATTTTTCTATTCATTTCACCTCCTATACTACCAACTTCCTTCCTCTTAAAATAGCCCTAAACAAATATAGTGTAAAAGTGACACAGAAAAACCTTTGGGTTGATCTTACCATGAAAAACGATAATGGTGGGTTTGTGCATGGTGATGGTTGAAAATTAAAGTGTGATTAATGCAGTTTTATATTGTTTAAGAATGGTTAAATGAGGTTAATATAACTCTAAAATTTAGTAGACTCATTTTCTGAATATTTGGGTCAAAGAGAAAATTTTCAGGACTCTCTTAATACCGAACACTTTACACATATTTAGTTATTTCTATTTTAAAATTTAATTTTTTTAAATGACAAACTAACCACTCATGAGTCACGTGTCAATGTGTGAATGGAGAAAGTACATACGTCATTAACACTATAAATTTTTCCCATTAATAGAGTTATCGAGTTTGATCCATTCTCAACCCTTGAAGTTGAGCATTTGTCGGTAACATCGTGGCTACTAGGAACTTATTTTTATATCACTATTTAGTGTGTGTGTGTTTGAATTTTCATTGAACTCAATATGACAAAATATTGCTTCTCCGATCCATATTAAACTCAACGTTGAAAATTCTATCTTCTTCGTTGACACCTTCAGATATATGAAATCACATTTGAGTTTGGATCAACGAAGTTGCGTGTCGACACGAGGGGTGTGTGCCTGCAGAATCTGGTATCCAAGTCAGTTTGAGAGCAAAGAGAAAATCTAAGAGTCTAAGAAGAACTCAAAGTTTGGATAATGAGCAATGCATATGTAAATGAACGACTACACTTGTATTTATAGGCTCGATGACCGTCATAATTGTATCTAGAAGTCTTTGGGAAACCCTGTGAAAGTTCTTTAGAGATCCTAGCTAGTTACTCTTGGGCAGTCTTGCGTAAATGTTGATAAATGAGTTAGAGTCATGTCACTCGAATTTGGCTGTACGAGATGTTCGTTAGCTGAGTGGTCTGGTCCACCACTATGGTGCTTGCTTGGTTGCAAGACCTATTGGTCAGAAGAGTTTCAATATTTATATTTTTATGTATTAATTAATATTATTGTATATTTATAAGAAAAAACATAATAGGTTAAATATAAATGTATTATATAAAATATGTTATAATATAATATCATATTATAATATTATAATGATAAGATATACAAAATCTTAATAATATAATAACATAATAATACAACAGTATAAAAGTGGGTTCAATAAATATCATTTTAATATTCTATGTTTTTTTTATATATTATTTAACATAATATGATTTTAAGGAAAAAATATCAGAAATCCAGTTTTTGAAAAAATATAAAATATATTATCACATGATATTATATTATATTGCAATATTATAATAATACAATATTAGTGTAGAAATCCACCTAATGAAATTTAATCGAACAATATCACAAAATTATTATTATAATATGCTAAAATATATTAAAAAATATATTGTTACAATTTTCGGTGTTAACCAAGGTATCGCCACAATCAATTGTTGTGCGACTAATCTCTCGTCCACCGTCAACGCACTAAGCGATAGGATACTGACCAAAGAGAAACATATTGTAACATTATATCAAATAAAACGAGACCAACAAAAACTTCTAATTTACATTTGGAATCTTTGAGTTTTATAATAATAGAATTTTTTTAAAAATGTATTTAAAATATTGATCTATTAAGAATTATATATACACACATATATATAAAGTTGAGAACAACTCCTCCTCTTCATATTATTAAAGTAGCCAAGTCA
Organism: Acmispon strigosus; assembly: GCA_030819835.1. Lineage (NCBI taxonomy): Eukaryota > Viridiplantae > Streptophyta > Magnoliopsida > Fabales > Fabaceae > Acmispon > Acmispon strigosus. The sequence goes on along the minus strand of JAUAMA010000004.1, from coordinate 54,639,994 downwards.
ACAAAAATCTGACAAAAGTCCATCCACTACAGCAAAACCCTCCAAAAACCTGTAAAAACCCCCACAAGCATACAACTGTGCTTTAAAGCCAAACCAACAACCACTAACGTCTACACCAATAAGAGAGGTCCCAATTTGAAATTGAAAGCAGCGACAGGTTCAACCGGATGGGATCCTATCAAGCTGCACGACACTTACTAAACAGAGATCCAACCCACCCATCCAAACCAAAAGACCCAACAGCAAAAACCAATTATCGCCATAGAGCTGAGACCCAAAGCCTAAAGAAAAGCAACATAAATAAAATAGAAAAAGCTGAAGGACCAAACGAGCAAATGCAGACAACATCGCCAACATTGCCTCCACACTTTATTAGGTATCTAAGAGGCACCATAAACAAATGTCCGTACTTTGGAAAAGGAGAATTAAAAGTACGAGATTACGTAGATGCAGTCTTTGGAGGTGAAGTCGATCACCGAAGAAGTACCATTGGTTACATTTTCTCGGTTGGTACTAAAAATATCAGTTGGATGTCACAGATATAGAAGATTGTTATTTTATCCACTACAGAGTCTGAGTAAGTAGCAGTAATAGAAGCCGATAAAGAGTTGATATGACTTCAAAGATTGTTAACAGAGCTGAGACTCATCCGGAGATGAGTGTTTTGCACAGTGATTGTCAAAGTCCAATACATTTGGTAAAGAATTCAGCATTTTACTCTCAACAAAACACATTGATATATGTTACCACTTCATCAGGTCCTTGCTTGAAGATGACGTGCTAGCATTAAAGAAGATTGTTGGAAATAAGAGCCCGACATACATGCTAATAAAGGTGGTGACTATTGAAAAACTAAAGTTGTGTTCAACTTTAGTTGGCCTGCTAGAATAACATACCAGATAAGATTGTCGTACTAATTGAGGTGTGAAGACAGATTGAAATCAATCTTTAAGTTGGATATTGTTGAAAAAGTCAAGAAAGAATGATGACCACCTTTTCTTAATTTTTGAAGACCATACAAACAATTGAAGGCTTCTAGTTTTTAGGAATCGTAATGCACATGTTACGAAACATGCATCCAATGCTTTGTTGGACGCAAGCACAATATATATGCAGTAGTCCGGAGACGCGGACATTATTAGTTGAATTTTGTTATCAATTGTGTTTACAATTATTCCACAATCTTGGTAAGCACTATAAACAATCTTGTTTTTTTTTTGACAGATGAACAATCTTGTTACTGTCATCCAGGCATCCCATGCACTTTTCTAGCAACTTCACTTTGAGTTACAATGGTTGTCTGGGCAAATATATGAGTAGGAAATTACAAAAATAATGTTTTTATGACACTCTTACTATATCATACTGATTGGAACTCAATTCCAATTTCAATGTGAAAGAGTGGGAAAGCAAAAAATTAGAGAAAACATTGCATATGCACAAACACGAGAAAAGCTATTATTTTCTCACATCATGATGTATATATAAAATATTTTCATTGCACTTACTTCCATTTGTCTGTTTACATCTTGCAGTTTTCTAATTGATAATCATCTGGCCTTAAGATTGAAACTAATAATAAAAATCAAAATTAGTAAAAACAGTTGGTGTAGATATAACTCAAATTAAGTTCTTACAAGCAACCCTTTTCAGATTATGCTAGAATTTTTTTTTATAATATAATTAGTTATTTATACTTTTTTTTAAGCAAGTATCCCACATGCGATAGTTGAGACACTAATCTATTGCCCACTATAAGCGTACTAAGCGGTAGAAGGCTGATCAAAGAGTTTTTTCTAATTGCAAAAGTTGGGAATGAAACTCCAAACCATTTGCTTAAGGGACGAAATACTAAACCATTACGTCAACGGTTATACAATGAAATAAAAGAGTTCTACAATGGATATATAGATTTTTTTCCAAAATAAAACGAAATTTGAGTTTTTGATTACGTATCAACATGCTTAACATCACTTTTGTTTGGGTATTGTAAATGTGAGACCACATTTGACACAAGCAGTTGTAACCAAATATTTTAAATCAGTGGATCTGTCATTTTCTTGGACAAACTTGAGCCAATTATTTGCATAGAAAACCCCCTTTTTAGATGCAGATGCCTCTGTATAATAATGATCCTCATCATGCACATGTTATGTTAAGAATCTTAGGATTTAAATTTCTCAAATAAGCATGGTATTTTGTTTTGTTAAAAGGAGCAGCTTAATTTTGCACCATAATATAAAGCATTTGGAGAGGCCCAAAAAATCAAAGCAAGATGAGAACAGCTTCTAAGGAATTTGAAGATCATGAGAAAGAAGAAGCAAGAGCTTTTCAGATATGGGATTGTGGCAGCCCATTATATGACTCATGTGAACTGGTCTCACTTTCTCATATAATTGAGAGGCACATGATGGTGTGTCCATATGGTGGTGGATCAAAACTTGAGAGCATCACCCAAACAGCTTATTCTGATAAAGTGATTATTTCAGCCAAAGGTTCTTCCAAGTTGTCCAGCTTGATTGAATTCTTGGAGAAGATCATGTGGAAGAGGAAAGTGACTCAAGAGGGTAAGGGAAAGGAGCACAAGAAAATAAAGATTGGGTTTTCTGGCGTTTATTGTCGATTGGTTTGTGGAGGAAATAGAATCCTCTCATGAAAAAAGAGAGGTGATGACAATGTGTTCACTCTTCATTATTCTTTTAATGTGTTGCATAAACGCAATGTATTTTGCTTCATTATATTTTGCTCCTTTGAAGTGGCTATAATTAATTTCAGTGTTCAATTTAAGGTCATTCTCCCAAATCTTCTTCTTCTTTTATCTAAAACAAACCAATGGTTATCTAACAAAGTTTATGCCAGCGATGGATGAATCTTATCATATACTATTCAAGGTTTTTTCCACTGACCATTGCATCCAATACACATACAATAATCCTCTTAGATGACACACGTTTAGCTCAAATCATCCTCTCTACTATGAAAGGGTTAATGGTTTACTTGGTCCATGTGGTTGCACCAAGATTTGGCTTTGGTCTCTCCCTGGAAAAAAGTTTGCAAAAGGTCCCTGTAGTTGTACCAAGTTTGATATAGGTCCCTGCCGGAGACCGAAGCTCCGACGAGTGCACATGTGGCAGGCTGACTGGGTTAATAAAGGTGACGTGGATTTTTTTTTATTGAAATCAGATATTACAAAAACAAAAAATCCTTAATTAAATCTAAAATTCCCCAAATCCCTAGTTCATCTTTCTTCTCCTTCCCTAACTCACGCATCACAGGTTCGTGGTTCTTTCTTCTTCTTCTTCTTCTTCTTCTTCATTGAGGTTCATTTTCGTTCTGTGTCTTCTTCCTTTTTTTTCTTCATTTTCGACCTGCCCCATGTTGTTTCGTCCATATCGACCAAGGGAATTTCTTATCTCCCTCCCCATCAATTTTTTTTTCTCTGAGTCTTCCTTCTCTGTTGCAAAATTCAGTCTTCTTTCTCTCCATAAAACCTCCATTCTTCAATCTTCCTTCTTGAACCCTTACACCACATTCATTTCTTTCTTCATCAGCCAAAAACTACCCAAGTCCATTAAAACAAATACCCCTACCACAACATAAACATTGGGGTTAGCATCACTGCCATGGAAGCCAAACCATCTCTCTTCAAACCACCATGAAAATATCCAGCCATAACAACAACCAAAATCCACCACCAACTCCTCATCAAATCATTCACGACTCACAAATAATAACTCCTCCAACCTTCATCGTTAACCCATACCTATTTTATTCCACCATAAACAGAACCAGGGCAGCCACCAATTCACAACTCAAACCACCACCATTTTCACCCTCAAACGAAACCCCATCACCACGTCATACTGCTGAATCAGCAACAGCGAGAATTAGGGATTTGGAGAATTTTAGATTTAATTAGGGATTTTTTGTTTTTGTAATATCTAACCTGTATTTCAATAAAAAAAAATCACGATAAAATTCACGTCACAATGTGCACTCGCCGGAGCTCCGGTCTCCGGCACGGACCTATATCAAACTTGGTACAACTACAGAGACCTTTTCCAAACTTTTTTTCGGGGAGGGACCAAAGCCAAATCTTGGTGCAACCACAGGGACCAAGTAAACCATTAACTTTTTTAAATTCTGATTGTTTTTTACACTGATCAAGGTCAACAGTAATTTGAATTCACGACGACATTGACTATCAATAACTAATAGTGAAAATTTGAAAAGTTGGCCAAGCTACCGACGACCTAATCAAATTACCGATAGAAATGAATGTTGGTAACTTTTTCCACGCTTTTACTTACGGTGGGTTCTAGGGTGCACTTGCAGCCTAAGTGGTGCACCGTGCACCACTCTAAATGACCTGCTACAGCAGGTTTTTTTAGCTAATATTTAAAAAAATCAAAATAATAATAATTAGTTAATTACATTTTTACCCATTTTTTTAAAAATATGGGTTAAAAATGAATTATAAAAAGAAGATTATAAGAGAGAAAAGGGTTTATAGTAATTAACAAATTAAAGTTATAATAAATTATAAAAATAAAAAAACCTGTAGAACCGGTTACCGGTTACTTACCTGGACACTTGGCGCGATCTTATTGGCCAAAAGCTGGTGGTGCACGGTGCACTACTTAATTGGTAGTTCACCTTAGACAACACCTTGAACCGTCTTGATAAAATATGTATTATCAATGGCCTGAGCGTTGGTAACAGGGAGTTTTATCGATGGTGACCTGACTGTTAGTAATTAATCGTAGCAAAAGGAAAAAGATCGAACTCACATCACATGCAATATTTTTATTACAATGTCACATGCATTATTTTATTTTAAATCTAACCATTATTGTATATTATACATATAAATCTCTGATACAAATGATACCTTCGAAGAAAATTCCGAGGAGGTTGGCTTGCAAAAACTTGAGCAGTCAAATTAAGGCAAAGGAAAATCAAAATTGACATATGTTTGTGGCGTTTATAAGAAACTCCATCCGCACCAATCAAATTAAGGCTGCAGAAGAAAACCAAGAGGAGATGAAAACAGAAAACTGAGAAAGAAGAAAAAGCGATGTGGGATTGTGGCAGTCCATTATATGACTCTTATGAATTGGCCTCCCTGAATCATCTTATTGAGCAGCATCTAATGGCATTCACCCATGAGCCTGGTAGCAGCTTACTAAGCAGACCCAAGAGGCTCAAGGCCCAACCCATCAGATTCAAAGACTACATTACTTGAGAAATTCTATTTTAATGTATTTACTAGTATTTTCTGTTTTATTAGCTGTGTACTTGAAGTGGACTATCCACAAATAGGCCCAAGCCCAATGTTAGGACAAGCACTTAAAATATCTGTACTACTTTTCTGCAGAGGCAATGAATCATTTTGGCAAAATTGCTCCCCAAGTTATACGATACAAACAAATACATTAAAAATTAGGTTGCAACAGTAAGGGTAGAACAAATTGGGATCTACCAATCTGGTGCTTTCATTGATCTACTCTCCATGCCTCCCACAGATTCACCTTCCACGGCCGAAATCTTGGCTGCCATGGCAGATAAGCTCGCCGACATGTCAGTGCGGCAGGACCTTCTCCATGCGCAAATGGATACCAGCCACTCCAATCTCACATCAGTGCTCACTGGCCTCATGGACAAGGTAAATTCCATGTCTATTGACCATTCCATTATAAACCCCAAACCCCCACCCCATCAGCAATCTGGTTCTTCTGCTCCTCCTGGATTTCCCCCACCAAAGCTTCCAAAATTGCATTTAAATAGCTTTGATGGTTCTGACCCATCAGATTGGGTTTTCCAAGCAGAACAATACTTTAACCTGTTACAAACACCACCAAAACAGAGGTTAGAATTAATTGCTTTTTACATGAAAGGGGAAGCTCTAAGCTGGTTCAAATGGATGCACAATAATGAGCAATTATCTACCTGGGATTCCTTTCTTAAAGCCCTTATCCTGCGTTTTGGTCCCTCTGTTTTTGCCAACCCCCAACAGGAAATTTTCAAGCTGAAACAGTTCACAACAGTGACCGAATACCAGTCCAGATTTGAAAAACTTGCAAATCAAATAGTGGGGTTTTCTACAGAAATGATGCTAAACTGTTTTGTGTCTGGCCTACATCCTGAAATAAAAACTGAACTGGCTATTCTTCGACCTTATTCTGTTTCTCATGCTATAGACCTGGCCAAGATGATCGAAACCAAGCATAAACTCGCCCACAAACAAAACCCACTCTCTAAACCCAACCGCCCTCTTAACCACAGCCCACACCCACAAACCCCACACCCCTTTACAGCCCCAACAACCCCCACAAACCCCCTTATTGTGGCTGCCCAACCCACCCAACAGCCACCCCCAACCCACCAATTGCCAATTAAAAAACTCACATCCGCTCAAATGCAAGAGCGCCGCTCTCAAGGCTTATGTTTCAATTGTGATGAGAAATTCCACTATGGGCACCGGTGCCAAACAAAGCCCTTTCTCCTGCTATTGGCCGAGGACCCCATTGCCCACGAAACAGAAATTTTGGCCCAAGACCTGCCCAACACAGATTCAAGTGCTACTCTTGTTCCCGACCTTGATCAACCTGAAATTTTGCATTTTCAACTAAGTGATCAGGCTGTCCAAGGAACCCCCTCGCCTAAAACATTGAAATTTATTGGTCATATCAAGGGGCATGCCGTGACTGTATTGGTGGACACCGGAAGCACCCACAATGTAATCCCCCCCCGGCTGGCCCATTTCCTCCAACTACCGATTAGCCCTATTGCTAGTTTCCCAGTCATGATTGGCAATGGCGCTCATCTACTATGTTCTGGAAAATGCACTAATACTCTATTGCAGATTGCACAACACACCTTTGTCATACCATTATATCTTCTAGATATTCAAGGGGCGGATGTCGTGCTTGGCATGGAGTGGCTCCAAACACTTGGCACTGTGATTTCTGATTTCTCTATTCCCTCTATGACATTTTCCATCAAAGGAATCCCATGTACAATTTCTGGACAGCCTCAATTTCCCCCAAACCCAGCTACCTACCAGCAGTTTTGTCGCCTCATCCACTCCAATGCCATTGCTGAATTGCACATTCTAAGCTATTCAGCAAATGTCTCAACACCCCCCACCACCCCCACACTACTACAGCTAGAAAACCTCACAGAAAAACCAGCAGCCATTGACACTGCCGTATGGGAATTATTGCAATCTTATAATGCGGTTTTCACCCCACCCCATGGCCTACCCCCTTCCCGCCCACACGACCACCATATCACCCTACAACCAAACACCCCGCCTGTTAACGTCAAACCATACCGTTACCCTCACTCCCAAAAAGAAGCCATGGCCACACTCCTATCTGACATGCTCCAAGAGGGCATAGTCAAACCAAGCACCAGCCCTTACTCCTCACCCGTGCTTCTCATCCGGAAGAAGGATGGCTCCTGGCGGTTTTGTGTGGACTATAGAAGCCTAAATGCCATCACAATCAAGGATCGCTTTCCGATCCCTACGATTGACGAGTTGTTGGATGAACTAGGTGGCTCTTCTATCTACACAAAACTTGATCTCCGCTCGGGTTTTCACCAAATTCGAGTGGCGAAGGAGGACACTCACAAGACCGCTTTTCGGACCTCAGATGGGCATTATGAGTTCTTAGTCATGCCTTTCGGCTTGACCAACGCACCATCAACCTTCCAACATGCCATGAATGACTTACTCCGGCCTTACTTAAGAAGGTTCGTCCTTGTCTTCTTTGATGATATCCTAATTTATAGTCCTAATTTTGACACTCATTTGAACCATTTACGCATAATATTGGATACACTACAAGCTAACAAGTTCTATGCCAAGTTGTCAAAGTGTGAGTTCGCTGTTAATTTTGTGAGCTACTTGGGACACATTGTTTCATCTAAAGGAGTGCAACCAGATCCAGCAAAAATACAAGCAATCCTAGAATGGCCAGCTCCAAAAACTCTCACAGATCTGCGTGGTTTCCTAGGACTAACCGGATTTTACAGAAGGTTCATCCGTCACTATGCATCTATTGCATCTCCTCTAACTGAACTTTTAAAGAAAGCAAACGGATTTACCTGGACAGACCAAGCAGCAGCAGCGTTTGACTCCCTGAAACACGCGGTCACAGCCTCACCCGTCCTGGTTTTACCAGATTTCAGCAAGGTCTTTGATGTCGAAACCGATGCCTCGGGCATTGCTATTGGAGCTGTGCTTTCTCAGAATGGACGACCCATCGCATATTTCAGCAAAAAAATGAGTCCCCGGTGGCAAATGCAATCTACTTATGTCCGGGAAATGTCTGCTGTGACAGAATCAATTAAAAAGTGGCGTCAGTATTTAGTGGGCAGGTATTTCAGAATTTATACAGATCAACAAAGCCTTAAACACTTGATGACCCAAGGCTATCAGACACCAGAACAACAACGATGGGCCACAAAATTATTGGGATTCAATTATGATATTTTCTACAAACCTGGTTCAAGCAACCGTGTTGCGGATGCTTTGTCGAGAAGCCATTCTTCTGACCCTCCAATGCTGGCTTCCTTCACATCGTTGGTCCCAGAAATTATCACCAAACTCCAGCAATTCTATAACACTCCAGCAGGTGAAACAGTTATGAGAACCAATCTGTCCAATCCAGCATTTCAGCAACGACACGGTTTACTGCTTTACAAAGAGGGAATCTACATACCTGAGATTGACAACTTGCGTTCTTCATTGCTCAGCGAGTATCATGATTCCCCGTCGGCAGGTCACTCTGGTCTTAAGCCGACGCTGTCCCGCATCACAGCCTCTTTCAACTGGCCTGGAATTCACAAAGACACCAAACTTCACATCAAAAGCTGCTTACCGTGCCAGTACAACAAATACTCTCCAACTAAACCACAGGGACTTCTCACCCCTTTACCCTGTCCTTCACAGGTTTGGGAAGATATCTCCATGGATTTCATAGCTGGATTACCAAACTCTTTCGGACACTCGGTCATCTGGGTCGTGGTGGATCGCTTAACCAAATCAGCCCATTTTATTGCTCTCCCCACACACTTCACCGCAACTGCTTTGGCCTCCAGGTTCTCTTCTGAAATCTGCCGTCTCCACGGTATGCCTCGAACCATTGTTTCAGATCGTGACAAGCTCTTTCTCAGTCATTTCTGGCGCGATCTTTTCCGGGTTCAAGGGACAAAATTATGTTTCAGTACTGCCTATCATCCTGAAACAGACGGACAAACAGAAGTCGTTAACCGAGGCATCGAAACTTATTTAAGGTGTTTCTCTGGGGAGACACCCAAATCCTGGTTTAAGTACTTACACTTAGCAGAGTATTGGTACAATACCTCTTATCATTCAGCAATCAAAATGTCCCCATTTGAAGCCTTGTATGGACGCAAACCACCGTCCCTGCTAGATTATGTTCCAGGCAGCACCCAAATCACCTCTTTGGATCAAATCCTGCAAGCAAGAACCGAGATCTTACAATCATTGAAGGCCAACATAATGCGGGCTCAGCAACTCATGACAGAACAGAAGAACAAAGGGCGCAGAGACATCACCTTTCAAGAAAATGATTGGGCTCTCCTCCGCCTCCGGCCTTACCGGCAACGCTCCTTGGCAAACCGATCATCTCAGAAGCTGGCACCTCGCTTCTACGGTCCTTTTCGCGTAGTCCGCCGCATCGGGGCCGTCGCCTACGAGCTCCAATTCCCCCCAACCACTAGGTTGCATCCGGTCTTCCATGTTTCACTCCTGAAACACTTCTCCGGCGAGCCTCCATCACATGTCCTTCCCTTACCGCCGCTGCTGCATGAGGATGATATGCCCACCATCGTCGCGGCTGCGACCCCGCCAGCCACTCCGGTCACCGCCGGCGCCCCCTTGGACTTCCCCACCCAGCCGCTGGCCACCGCTCAAGGGAACCACCCAAGCACCCTTCCAACCTCGACGCCCAATCTGCCTATTGTTGTTTCCCTCCCAACACAAACCAACAATATCACTTCCCAAGGTTTCAAACACGGGCTCCAAGAGGCTAAGTCAAATGACAAAACAGAACACTACACCCACGTGGCTTCTCCACACCCACATGCCCCAAAAGCTACAATTATTACACCACCAAACATGGGGCCCACCGCACCTACCACTCAATCAGATCTTTCAAGAGCAAGCCTTGAGGACAAGGCTTATCCCATGGAGGAGGGGATTGGTAGCAGCTTACTAAGCAGACCCAAGAGGCTCAAGGCCCAACCCATCAGATTCAAAGACTACATTACTTGAGAAATTCTATTTTAATGTATTTACTAGTATTTTCTGTTTTATTAGCTGTGTACTTGAAGTGGACTATCCACAAATAGGCCCAAGCCCAATGTTAGGACAAGCACTTAAAATATCTGTACTACTTTTCTGCAGAGGCAATGAATCATTTTGGCAAAATTGCTCCCCAAGTTATACGATACAAACAAATACATTAAAAATTAGGTTGCAACAGTAAGGGTAGAACAAATTGGGATCTACCAGAGCCCCAAGAGAAAGAGATAGATTCTGTGATGGCACACAGAAATGGTTCCATACAGAAATCCAAAAGGTCTTTCAGAATCACAAGCTTGAGTAAATTTTTGGTCAAGATGAGGAAGAGTCAGAGAAAAGGAAATGAAGGAAGGAAAAAGAAAAACAAAGAAACGAGAAGAGGTCTAGCAGGGTATGTTGTAAATTTACTTCATTTATGGAGGAAATAATAAGAAAATTCATGCTTCAAGGTTGTAATTTCATTGCTTGTCTTAAGTAGTAACCATGGGAGATTTCTGCAAAAAATTTGTCCAACGATTATTGCTTTGTTAGGGGACCACTCTAATCTGTTTTTATTAAAAATAATAGTATTATCTTCTTTTTTTACGGAAAAATAATAGTATTATCTACCTTCCAACACTTTATGTGATTGATTTAGTTTTTTAGGGCAATTTTTATGATACCCATCAAAATTACATGTGGAAATTCCGAAATTATGACTTGTTAATTTAATTTTTTATTTTTTGGTTAAAGGAAGGGCCTAAGCCCAGGACTTGTGAATTTCTTGGCCCCATGTTATTAATGAAATATTATAATTGGGGACTAAAACCCACATGATAAGTAAAAAAGACACTAAAAGCATAAATAAATTTGGTAGGGACTAAAACCAATTTTAATTATAAAATGAGGAATGAAAAAAGACATTGTTTCATTTTAAAAAAATGTCACTTTATTGTACAAGAGCAAATAATTGTATGATTTATTATTTTGGAAGACTAAAAGAAATGTAGTGAAATTATGTTACGTAAATTTTAAATAAAAGAACTAGTTAAAACTATTATGATTATTATTATATCGAAAAAAAAAAAAAGTGTGCAAATGAGTTAGTCCCATTCCAAAACCAAAGGTCAAACACATGCCAGAGGAGATGAGAAAGGCTTGACAAAAGACAGAGCAAGCCAGCAGAAACGAAGAAAGAATAAATATAGCCAGCTGTAATGTGGGTCTTCACATTTGTGACCACCACCGCCACTTAAGTTATAATCGTTATTTATTATTAACGATGTATGACTATATGTCGGATAGAATAAGAAATTTAGTAGGACTTATATTATTGAACGTAATACTATCAAGTCTTATATTATCATGTCTTGTACTATATAACATAATTCACGAGCCCTTAAATTGTTCAAATAAGGTTATGAATAAGAACTAAGAGGTTATGCTCATCTATAACATTCTCAAATTAAATTATAAAGAAGTGTTTATACGTAAACATATATCACTATAAACATCGAATTAAGTTGTTTTCTCAAACGCACCATTAGTCTAATATGAACGAACATTTATCTCAACTAATAAGAAAAATTGTGTATATATATATTCACTTTTTAATATTTTTATGTTCTTCAATTAGTTTATATAATTTTAGTAATCCAACTTTTATTTTGTACATTAAACTTTCTTATTTAATTATTATTATACAATAATTATTCATATTTTCTCTAACTAAATTTTAATTACTTTTTGACATTAAGATAAGAATTTATTAAAATATAAACGACAAAATGTGTGAACGGATAAAAACATAAAAACAGACCGGACGATTATCAAACCAAATCTCATCAGCATGATACATAATATTAACTAAATTTTAATTTATCGTTGTTCTGAAACTCAATGTGTCTTGAAAGTTTCAACCGTTTCAAACTGCCTAAAATCATTGGTCGAAACAAATCTGTTTTAGTTGAAATAAACATTTTACTTTCTAGCAAAGTTTAAATCTGGTTTCCGACCAAAACGTTCAACTTGAATCAGACGAGAAACTTAGTCGAAATGACATATCGATAATCATTCGGCCATAAAAAAATTTGGTAAAAATTTTGGACTAACAAATGTGTTAGTGAAGGGTGAGATAAGATGAAAATGAGTGGGATAAGATAAGGTTTTAATACAATTCCACTCCATTCTATTCCATCACTCCCTACCATCAATTTAAACATAGCCTAAAAGTAAAAGTGATGGCCTTGTGGGCACGTTTTGAAAGCACTGTCAAGCATGGAAGCTACGGTTTCAGAGACCATTGACAATTCCGATGGTAAAGAAAGAAAATGGAAATGGATTTCTGCATAAAATAACTGCAACTGCAGCAGTACACCCAAAAGAAAATATATGGATTCCTTCCTCACAACGGCGTCGCCTCACTCCACACACACACACACAACACAGCACAATTATTCGATTGTGGTGCTGGTTTGTGTTTCTCCTCGTGGCCCAACAAAAACCACTCGTACAACCTTCGACAATGTTACTGTTTCTCAATTTTTTATTATTTCCAAAGTGTAACCGATAATTATAAGATTAATCCCCAAACTCAAAGTTTTGATATCTAAGATTTTTTTTAATAAATGTTTCTTCGTACTATTTACGGTTTGAAACTTTGAATCATGAAGTTGAACTAGAACTAGATGATTAACGTACTGTTTCTCTTTTTGGTACTGTTTCAAAAAAAAGGTACCGTTTCTCAAACCTAATGCACAATACTAGTAGTACTATAAAGTTGCGATTAATCCTGGAATATGCATAGTATGAAATTAAAGTCTTCAACTTTGCAAACTTCTATGATTCCCAAGTTGAAAATTTGTCCCCACTGTGCATTTCTCAGATCAGATAACTCCCCTTTTTATGTTTTTTTGGTCTTTTCTTGTTTGGATTCTTAGAAAAAACCACCCAAATCAAAGAAAATTCAGAAGCATAAACAAAAGCAGAAAACTTTCTCTCTCTAGATTTGGTCTCTTTCCCCCACCACCTTGGTCACTTCATTTTCTAACGTTGTTGTTGTCTAAGAAGCCAAGCATTCTCTTTTGGGCCTTTGACTTTTTTTTATGTGCTCTGGGTTTATGGGGTTCTGCTTCCTCTTTGTCTGGTAATGGTGTTTGTGTGCTGTATTGTGTTTCATTGAGTTAAGCAATGGAGGACTCGGCCAAGCTGCGATTAGTGCGGTGCCCCAAGTGTCAAAATCTCCTTCCCGAGCTTGCCGATTACTCTGTTTATAAATGTGGTGGTTGTGGTGCTGTTCTTCGAGGTATCCTTTCTCCATATTCCTCTCCTTATTAGCTTAATGCATGGTTTGATTTAGTATGATTCAAGAAACTTTTTTGTATTGACTATTTGGTCTGTTTTATGAAGTGAATTTATGGATCAATCAATGTTTGCCTTTTCAATTAGGATCCGTTGTACTCTTAGGACAAAAGGATGAAATGGGGTTGGAGGTTATGGTCTCTTATTGTGGTTTCCACTTTTGTTTTAATTTGCAGCAAAGCTAAATGGTTATGGAAGCGGTAGCTCGTGGGAAATGTCTGATGAGGGACAGGGTGGAAGAGGTCCTGCTAAATCAGGAAATTCCTTGGGGAAAAGGGTAGTTGATTTGAGTGATAATTCAGATGTTGATGTTAAGTCCAATGGCGGTTCCTCAGAGAAGCAAAATAACGGACATGTGAGGATTATGAATCATTTTGAGGATGGTCATGAGAAAGGGGTTTTGGAGAATGGATTTGATGTTTATAGGAACAAAGATAGATGGGGTAAGTCAATAGGAAAAGAGCAGCATGAACGCAATTCTCGAATGGGAGGGTCCGAATTCTCCGTGAGAATGTCTGAGAGACGTGAGATGGAGGAGTTTCGGAGAAAGCCACCAGCTGATATGGAAGGTGTGAGATTTCCCAATTTGAATTATTCTGATGAAGGAACTTCAAATGGCTTTTCCAGTTTTTCTTACAAACATGGGGAACAATGGAGGGATTATAAAGACATGGATGGAGCGAGCAGGGTTCAGCACCTTGAGCAAGATAGAGCTGAGCTTCTAAGGAAGCTGGAAGAGTTATCCACACAGCTGAACAAGTCTTCTGAAGTGATTAACAACCCTAAAGAAAAGGTTCTTCCTGATCGGAAGATGGTTCCTCCAGGTCCTTACAATGGCCCTGATGCTTGGTTTCCAGATGGGTCATCAGGGTTGAACAGGACCTCAAGGCAATTCATTGGCCCTAATAAACATATGGCGAATTCCCCTGATTTCAATTATTATCATGACCCATATGCTTATACAAGTCCTCATGAAATGGCCATGCTCAACTTCCACCCCTCAGTGCATAACCCAAGTTATATTCCTGGATATGCTGATCCTTTCATATCGCCAATGATGAGAGGTTCATATCCGTTACCCCATCAGTTCCCACAACGGCCGATTCATCCCTACTTTCCTGGACGTCGTTATGCTGATACTGGTCGAGATTCATTTACACCGTATGCACATAATGCTATGCCACACTTGCCTTCTTGCTCTTGTTTTCATTGTTATGAAAACACAAGAAGCGGCTCAGTGCCAGCGCCACCTGCTGCGGTCATTAACAGAAGATTTGCTCATACCCCGAATGATCCTATACTATACCGTCATGAGATCCCTGGCGCTGTTGGTCCACAGGTTCATAATTCTAGAACTGCCATTCCTGCGGTGAGTCTTCATGAAAAACAATTACATACGAGACGGCCTGGTGACTTCAATTCTGAGATGGGTGGATTAGTCCGAAGCCCTCCTCGTAAAGTAATGCTAGATAGTAGGCGGCATTTCCATCCTATAGCTGGTGGTTCTCCTTTCATCACATGTTATAATTGTTTTGAGCTACTGCAACTGCCTAAAAAAGCGCTGGTTATGGTAAAAAATCATCAGCTGAAAGTGAAATGTGGGGCTTGTTCTTCAGAAATAAATGTTGCAGTCATCAATAAGAAGCTAGTTGTTTCTTTTCATCCAGAAGTGAAGGAAATTGCCACAAAGATTGATGATAGCTCTAATGAGGTTGTGAATAGCCGTGTGTCACATTCACATGGTCATGTAAATGCGAGTGGTGTTAACTTCTCGTCTGATGATTATTCCGGTTATGATTTTCATTCAGTGGATAGAGAATCTCCTGTGCTGGCTGCAGACCCGAGCTTGAGCTCTAGCAAGTCCCAAGAGACGCAAAATTTCCATTCTTCATCTTCCAGTACCTCTGAAGATGAAAATAGTCCAGAAGTTTTGACTGCACCAGGTGAAGGCACTAAGTCCATTCATCAGCCAATTGAAGCCTCTCCGTCGCCTCCACCAGCTGGCTCACCTCTTCAAGAGAATGTTGATTGTTCTAGTAATATTTACCATGCAATGAATCGGTTTGGTAAAGGCAACAGAAGTAGTCGCTCAGATCACGAGAAGGCAAAAATAGAAAAGAATACCTCAAGGCAGAATTCTTTGAAAGAGGTAGTGCTTGCAAATGAGATGGATGTCCATGATTATTCTAACATCGGAGTCTCACAGGATTCTGGTGATGCGAGCCGAGAACATGATCATAACAAAGGAGATGAATCATTTTTTGCAAACATTATCAAGAAAAGCTTCTGGGATTTCTCCCAATCTAATAAAATAGATGATCGTGGAAAATGTAATGTTATGGTGAATGGACGACCCATGTCAGATAGTGTGATTAAGAAGGCTGAAAAGCTAGCTGGACCAATCCAGCCAGGAAATTACTGGTTAGTATGCTGACATATCAAGGGACACAAAAGGAAATCACTTATATCAAGAATCAAAGTTGATATTTCCAGAAATGAAAAAATGGATCAAAATCAATTAAATTAAGCTTTTCAGAACAGGTCCTCAAAGTTTTCTAAAATTGCCTGTGATAAAATATGTCATTCTTTTATTACTAGACTCAGTTAAGTTCTTGTAATCTGCAATATGTTCATTGGAAAAATAGCGTATCAAATTTGATAAGCTCAGACGTCCTTTACGAAATAATATTTCTGGAAGAGTTATTCCAACTTAGAAAAAATCATAAATTTATTTCGATGGCTTATGTAGTGCAGTAGTAATTGATATGCCTTTATGCTGATGATTCATTAGGTATGATTTGCGGGCTGGATTTTGGGGTGTCATGGGTGAACCGTGTCTTGGAATAATTCCAGTAAGTTATGCTACTCTGGTACATTAAAAGGTCATGTGATTATGGTCTGATCATTGATCAATATTAACGAATAATTTGATTTCTCTTGCAGCCATACATAGAAGAGTTCAATTATCCCATGCCAGATAAATGTGCTGGTGGAAATACTGGCGTTTTTGTGAATGGTAGGGAACTTCACCAAAAAGATTTAGATTTGCTCTCTCGCAGAGGACTTCCTAATGATAACGATAGATCTTATATCGTTGAAATTTCTGGAAGAGTCCTGGATGAAGACACAGGGGAAGAGCTAGACAGCCTTGGCAAACTTGCACCAACGTAAGTGCTGAGTTTCTGATGATTGTGTTCCATTTATATAATGACTGCATACCTTTTTTGTTTTAATGCCCTTGCTTTCCTGTTTTGTACTCCGAGGTATGTTTGTTTGATCCTAGTGGGTTAATATATTGACTGTTGTTTGTCATCTTTGGCCCTTGATATAGTGCATGTTTGGATATACGGTGAACAGAAGCAACTTCTCTTAGCTTTTGAGGCTGTTTGCTGTGATTTTAGCTTCACCATGGTTTTGCCGTGTATTCAATCATGCACTTAGCAGTTTGGCTCTTTCAAATCCTCGTAGGGGAAGGGAGGGATTAGATATTTTGACTTGGCATCTAGGTTAGAAAGAAAACAACTTTTGCAAATCAATATGAATATCAACGAGTGATTGGTTAAAGTGGTACATGTTTGATTCCCCTTAAACAAAGTCTCGGGTTTGAGTCTTTGTGTATGGAAAAAACCTCGCTGGGAGAGATAGACTTACAAACAATGTGTAATGTCCAGGGCTCGAATAGGATCTTCTCACGTGGAGATATCCGTGTTAGATCAAAAATATGAATTTATAAGGGAGCCACATGGATTTTCGCATCACTTTGGTGTGATGTAAGGAACAAAAATGCTTAGGCTGTTGTTTTTCATCTATTTATTGAAGGTTTTAAGGATGGTGAAAAAAATAAAACTGCTGAAAAGTTGGGTTTTTTAGAACAAGTGCTGTAGAAAGATAGTCTTAGATGCATTTTTATATGTTTGATCATATAATAATCAATCTCTCCTGTCTCCTGTACTTGTTTTGCATTGCACATAAACATCTATTAAATTTTTACACTAGTCAAGTGAAACATTAGCTTTACTTAATTCAGATGATTCAACATATTTTTGTAAGAGGGTTAAAAAGAAGAATTCACAAATCTTCAACAACAACAAAAACAAAAGCCTTATCCCACTAAGTGAGGTCGGCTATATGGATCACAAATCTTCATAGCCAAAAAACTGTATATGTTTTTCTCTTTCCTTTAAGTCTTAAGCCTATGCGGACCTTCTTTCAGTTGTTATATTTACCCATAAATATGATATTGGCAGATGAATTATCACATAATTGAAAAACTTTTTAATACTTAATATATTAATCTTTAGTTGTTAAGCCTCTTGTATTGGCAATATGACAGGGTGGAGAAAGCAAAGAAAGGATTTGGCATGAAAGTACCCAAGGCAGCTGCATAATCCAAGTTGAGAAATAAAAATTCTGTAAAGGTTTGAGAAGTAGACTGTTGTTACACCCTTGTGCGGATATGCAACATTATTTTGTATCAGATCACGGGTAATTTTTTTTTGAAACGCTTGCAAGATTAATTGAAATTCATCTGTCTGCTGCAGTGATTTTGCACATGACATGCATTTATACTATTACTATATTTGTAAATTTTTCATTCTTGTATTGTATGGTTAAAACAAAACATAAATAACTTTGTGCCCACAGTATTGAATCTTGTTCAGTGTAAAACAATCTACTATCCATTACTGTTATATATATACATCCTGTTTGGATACGGACTAAAGAGCACTTACTGGAGCTTATATACTAAAAAGAACACTGGATAAGCTCCCATTAGTGTTTTTTGGTCTGCACCCAAACATGCTCATAATCTTCAAAGAGCAGATTGTAGAGTTGAAACGTCACATTAGTAACTTTTAATTGTTGGTGGCTTCTCATTTCTTATCTTTTCGACTCTACCATTTGCCATTTTTATTTCTCTTCAATTCTACATGTAACATTTTCATATTTCTCTCTTGTTACTGAAATGAATGAATAAATATCAAGATTTTAAGTTTCATATCGAGTCCAACACTGACATCTAAATTTCATCAGCAGCTTCATTCGAAGGCCATATTGAAGGAAACTGAAGCATTTTTTCCAAACAAAAAAAGTTTCTCACTTGTACTGTTGTGTATTTTCTGTATATAAATGATAATCTTTATCTAAAATGCAGAGAAATTGAAAAGCACTTCTGAGCACATGCATTTTGTTATTTTTTTCAACCATTTTATTGCATAATTCTGCACTTCAACACGGGCAGAAGAGCCTACATTTTAGACATTTTACATAGAATCCTAAGTATGTTACATCATCAAATTTAGAAGAATACCAACATATTATGTTGACTAATACTAGTCCTAAGCAGTTGCTTTTTTCCATTATCACTTCATAACATGTGCAGTTATTATGTAGCTAGATCAAGCTTATGTCAAAGTTAATCAATGAGTAACACTTGGTGTTTGTGGTCCTGTAAGCTAGCATTCAATTTTTCATTCTACAACAAAAAAAAGGCCAAAGAGAAATGATAACAAACATAACTGAGTCGGCAGATAAATCATCCGTGGGGCCAGGAGGACTAGAGTAGTGCAAAGTGTGATAAAGTGCGTGTTTGAATACGCAGTGAAAAACTATAATAAAATTAAAATCACGGTGGATAGAAACAACTTTTCTTATAATTTGCAACTGTTCACCATATTTTTTATCTAACATTCAATTTTCACCGTACATCTAAACATGCACCGAAGGAATGTGAGGTACAAAAGTACCAAGACAAGCTTCTCACTGGTTTTGGAAGGAATAATATAATTAGCCCCACAAGGCACAAAATGAGCTTTTGCTTTACTCATGAGTCATACTCCTTATGGAAACCAACATGTACATGAATAATCTCTATATCTTTTTCTTATGATTCTCTTGTCTAGTTCCTTCTTTCTCTAACTAACACTATATTTTATTGTACGAGAGAAAGTAAGGAGAAAATATGAGAAAAGAGAAAATAATGAGAAAAATAAATTTAGGTTGTTTAGTATGAGAAATAAGAGAGAAAATGAAGAGAAAGAAATTGGTGATAATTTTGCTTTCATTTAGTCAAATAGAAAGTGAAACTTTTTTTTTCATTTGTATGAAAAGATATTTTTATATGTATAAATATTAGAAATTGATTATAAAATTAATTTTTATACTTTACGTAAATTCATTATAACAATATTTATTATAAATATAAAATATGGTTTCTTACCGTATAAACAAATTTATACTTATAACTTGTTCTTTCCTTATGTAACCAAAAAAAATACTTATAACTTGTTAACTTACTCCTTCTAAATGCAATTGTGAGCAAGTTATCAATCTTTGTACTCCCATTCAATTTTTAGAAGGAGTAAGTAACATATATCAGAGAAGTTGGCGTCGACAACGGCATGACAAAACCCTCATTTAGAAGTATCTACACCGCAACGACTCCTACAACTATGAACCTTACTCCTCGGACCACTTTCTCATATTTGAGTTCAAGGTCTCGCGGCGCAGCAACCATGACTAAACGGAGTGCCCCTTCACCCACCTTGACTAGATGGTGATGTCCTCGGTGTAGCAAGGAGGAGCTTTCGCGGAGGGATGCCAATGCTCGTGAGAGATTTCTTGAGAGAGAGCAGTTGGTGGGAGGGGTGAAGGGGCCTTTGTTGTTGTTGTTCTGAAATAAAACGTTACAAATGCAGTATTACATTGGTTGTACATGGAGGAGAACAAATGCACTTGATGGTGGGAATGAGGAAGGAAGAAAGGAGTGGGGTAAGCGTTTTGCCATGAGATGCATAAAACTCTGAGATGTCCACATCGGAGCAAAAAACACAATCACATTAGACACCACATTTTTAATCCAAAATTTTAAGGCATTGGGTCTATGAATCCTCTCACTTATAAACTGCTTAACACTTTCTGTTATGTCCAATGTGGGATGCCTCCACATACTTAGTCCACCATTGATCTTGGTCATCAATGGGACAAGCCGCCTGATCTCCACAATGTCAGGAAGACTTTCAATACAAGGACATGTCACCGTAGTTGTTCACCCATCGATTCTGATACCATTATTGGCCACAAGATGGTTAAAACTCTAAGAGATCTCCACATTGGACTAAGAGAAAATCACACAAGTGGATTGGACACCATATATTTTACCCAAAATCTTACGGCATTATGTCAGTCATCAATTTATAAACTGCTCAACACTTTCTTTTTATCCAATATAAGACTTATGATTCGCACTTGGTGTCCCTAAAAAATCTCTCCCCTCAAGTGTGAGTCAGTATCAAATGGAAGCCTCCACATTCACATGATTGTTGGCAAACTTGCACCGTCGTTGAGCCTGGTCATCAATGGGATATGTCTCCTGATCTCCACATTGTCAGAAAGGCTTTCGATACAAGGAGTTGTCACATTAGTCACACACACCAACCATCGGCTATGATGTCACTGTTGGCCTGCGAGATGCTTAAAACTCCAAGAGATCTTCACCCTGAGCTAAAAGAAAACAACACAAGCAGATTGGACACCAAATTTTCACGCAAAACCTTAAGGCATTAGGTGTATGAATCCTCTCACTTATAAAGTGCTCATCATTTTCTTTTTCTTCCAATGTAGGACTCCTTACTCACACTTGGTATCACAAGAATCTCCCTCAATGCGAGCCATCACAAGCGAAAGCCACCATATACTTTCACCGTCGTTGGACTTTGTCATCAACGGGACACGCCATCTGATCTCCACATTGTCAAGAAGACTTTTGATACAAGAAGTCGTTACCATGGTCACATCAACTATCAACCTGATACCATTGCTAGGCCACAAGGTGCATAAAACTTTTCTCCATATTAAACTAAGAGCAAACAAGCAGATTAAACACATTTTTGCGGGTGCCTGACTTAAAGTCTTCACCTCTTTTTTACCTTGTGTCGAGCCTATTTGGGTCGTCCTTGTGCTACCCAGTCGGCCTTATAATCCATAACGGTCCAATATTAAATATATTGGATTTGATTAAAAAAAAAGGTAAAAACACATTTTCCAAAACATCTATTGTCTCTTGCATTCTTCACACACATGCAAGGTTGATCAGATCAGAACAAGTTGAAGGGTGTACTATTAGACTTTTTAGTGTGTATCAAACACTTGTCATACTTCTTTATTAAAAACAAGCACTAAGATAGATTCAAGCTAAAAATGTTGTCTGTACCAACAATTGTTTTTTTAAAACAACTATATTTTGGTTAAGGAGGTGGGAATAACTTGCATACAAACTCCAGTCTTTTGACAGATAAGGATGGAAGAGTAGTTTCAAAAAAAAGATGGAAGAATTAAAAAAATAAAAGTCTAAATAAATCTGGGATGCCCATGTCCTTTTGCCTCTTTTAATTTATTTATATTAAAGAATTAAAGACGAAAGGGATGTATGAGCTAGCTTTTGATCTTTAGTGGTTCACTTTGGTCGATGATACAGTTCACAGCAGAAGAAAATAAATGGGAAGGCGATATCTGTCATGTCAACCTCTTCATTATAACAGATAATGCAAGGAACACTTACTCGGTCCCCACTAAGTGCAAGGCATTGATCATAATTTAATCACACCAAACTCTTTTAAAATTACCTTAACCCCACCTCAATCTCTACCTTGGAGTTTTGTTTATTTCTGACCCCTATCCTAATTTTGGGTTTTTGTTAATTTTGTCCTAGGAAAACTTTGTACAATTTGACACAAAGTAGTTGTGATCTCATACGTAGTTGCCAATTTTGTACCATAAACCATATTTGCTTCTAAGGAGTATTTTCATAACTTATTTTTTATTTTCAATCATGTTTCAACTGAGAAAATTTATATTTAGTGAGACTAACTCTTTCAGCAAAAGTTTTTTTCATGTAAAAAATAGAAGCCATAATTTTACACAAGGAGAATCAAATTTGTGCCACCATAATCATAATGAGTATAACTATTTTCATAACTTGTTGATCTATTAAATTGGTTATAATATATTAATATATCCATGAAAAAGTAGGTAACTATTTTAATATCACACTACATGTGATAATATTTGTTTAATAACTTCAGTGAAAGAATGTGTCTCAAAAAGCAAAAGGATAAGTTACACTATATAGTTTGGTGGATAGTTGAGCTTTTTTAAGTATTTAGTTCAAGATTTGATTCTGAGCAGTGTGTATAAAGAATGATTTGTTGGTAGATATCTGCTCACATGTGGTCTTCGACTCTCGATAAGATTAGTCGCAATATGTGAGAATACCTAGAAAAAATTAATAAAAAGAAGCCAAATAACACAAGAAGCTTAAGAAGGTAAAAAAGTTCATATCTGTGAATAAAGTGGACGATTTAATTAATCAGATGCACAGTCAATGCATACATATGCTTTGATGTTACTCAACTAAAGGCTTGTTTCACCCAAACAAATAAAGGCAAAGTTGGTAGCCTACAACATCAAGCTATTTTATCTTTTCCATATGTGCATTTGTACGAGAGTCAGAGACATGGGGGAGAAGAATTACAACAAATCTTAGTTACAAAAACATATGAATGAATGAAATTATGTTATAAGAAATACATTATAAGATCCAGCAAATCATAATGTATAGGTAAAAATCTAATAACAACAAACTGAGTATTGTGTTAGAAAGTTGAACCAAATGACACACATTCTCTTTACAGTCAAAGGGAAGTTCAGTAGGGACATACCATTGCAAAGTTTAATAATGCATATTAACAAAAAATAGTAATTACTTATGAATTTAATATTACACTTTTAAATAAATATTTTTCATTGTTAATTTCTTAATTAAATCAATACTTAAAAAAACATAAGTTCTAGTTAGCAACAACCCTGTGTCATAATTGCTCCCATTTTCCTATCATAACATGACCATTTGGGTTGTCCTGGGAAAGCAAGTCACTTTTGTTCTGGTTCAACTTTTGTTTCCTCTAAGAGGTTGTGTTGGTAACTCTGGTGCTGATACTAGATGGTGAAGAAAATGAGGTCTGATTTGGGCCCATTTTCCCTGCAAAAGCACAACCTCATCTTTGCAAAGTTTGCAGCCTCATTTCTCTTGGTGGGTCTCGCTGTTCGCATTCTCTTGTGGGATTCATTCGGCTTCTCATCACTGGTGATGAAGACACCACCTCCTCTTGCAGAGGAAAAAGCAGAGTCCCCTGCTTTTTCTTTACCTCATCATGAGGCATCTGATTTTGTTGAATTTCCAGGAAATAACCAGAGCCAAACCTCTCAGAATGGTAAGGAAACTTGTCTTATTCTAGTTGTGAATATATAGTCCAATGGATTATGGATACATGCATGAAATGCAAAATCTTACTTATATTCTCAAGGATCAAAGATGTCTATAAGGTTTTAAACTGCAATCAGAGTAACGGTGGCGGACGAGAGTCACGGTTGTGTTCCGGTCTTTTGTATTGCGGAAAATTGTGAACAAACATGACTGTCGCGGCTAAAATCGTCCAAAACCTTGATGTTGCGGCCGAAATGAGGGTCGCGGACCTTCATTTAAGACCATATCATGTTTGTGGACAAAACTAGAAATGACCCATTTTTGCTTCTTTCTTCTCATTTCAGAAAAATGTGATCTTTTTGTGGGAGATTGGGTGCCAGACCCATCTGGTCCAGTGTACACCAATGAGAGTTGCTTTGACATTGAACATCATCAAAACTGTATGAAGAATGGACGCACTGATTCAGGGTACCTTTACTGGCGGTGGAAGCCACTCCACTGTGAGTTACCCAAGTTCAATCCAAACAAATTTCTTAATTTTATGAGAAATAAAACAATGGCTTTTATTGGTGATTCCATCTCCAGGAATCATGTGCAGTCCCTACTTTGCATTCTCTCACAGGTACGTTGAACTTCTCTGTCTGCTAACCTATTTGCAACTTCGATATGCATAGCATAGCTTTTTGGTTTGGTTCGTCTATTCTTTATTATTACAAACAAATGAGTAGGCGTGATGACAATATCTTTGTTGGGTTTTTCTGTATTTAAATACAGTAAAAACAAACTCCAAGAATCTAAAATGAGGCCATTTGATTGTATGATATGATGCACATACATTGTTTATAGAGTTTCTTGTACATTGATCTTGAAGCGTGGTAAAAACCAATCATCTAACAGTTGTTTTAAGATTATGACTTATGACCATTAAGATTCAACAGATGATTTAATTACAAGTCATTTCATTGGTGGAAGACAGCTGGTGCATTATATCATATGGTTGGTCCACTGTATTCAAATAATTTAGTGTCTTTTGCCAAGCATTTTCGGTTGATTATTTGTGGCATTGTGCATTTTCTGTAGACTGTCACGCACGTTCTGAGGCTTCCGAACTCTTGTGTTATGAGAGTGAATGTAATTTTAACCAACTTGAACGTAAATACAAACACACACTAATTAATTGGGTCCTACAAATTGAGTATTAGATCATATTACAATGATTTCATTCTGCAGGTCGAACCATTTGTTGAGGTCTACCATGACAAGGAATATAAATCAAAGATATGGAAATTTCCCTCTCACAACTTCACACTCTCAGTAATCTGGTCCCCTTTCCTTGTCAAAGCAGCTCTATATGAGGACATGAATGGAGTAACCTCTTCAGAGACTCAGCTTACCCTTGACAATCTCGATACCAAATGGACCAAACAATATAAGAATTTCGATTATGTGGTAATTGGTGGTGGAAAATGGTTTCTCAAGAGTACAATCTTCCATGAAAACAACAGAGTCACAGGCTGCCATTACTGTCCCGGGAAGAATCTAACACAGCTAGGATTCAGCTATTCGTACCGCAAAACACTAGAGCTGGTTTTCAACTTCTTCATAAACTCTAACCACAAAGCCAATATTTTCTTCAGAACCACCACACCAGACCACTTTGAGAATGGGGAGTGGTCTAGTGGAGGGTACTGTAATAGAACTATGCCCATCAAAGAGGGTCAGATAGATATGTTAGATGCAGATTCCGTCATGCGAGGTATTGAAGTTGAAGAATTTGAGAAGGCGAATTCGCAAGGATCTAAGCAAGGTGTGAAGTTGAAACTCTTGGACACAACTCATCTTTCATTCTTGAGACCAGATGGACATCCAGGACCTTACATGCAGTTCCAGCCATTTGCAAAAGATAAAAATGCTAAAGTTCAAAATGATTGCCTACATTGGTGTTTGCCGGGTCCAATTGACTCATGGAATGACATAGTAATGGAAATGCTAGTCAATTTTTAATGCATGTTTGCATACACGGTGAAAATCACAGTGAACAGCCACTAAGGTTGAGGAAAATTGCTTCTTGTTCACCATGATTTTTCACCGCATTAGGTGAGAATAATTTGTCCATTGATCATCATGGTTTAAAACTGTTTACAACAATGATAATTTAAAGTTCAGGATTCTTTGCTATAGAGTAGTTTCTTCCAATACCTTTGTTAGTTTTCTGAAGGCATTGTTATACCCAAATCCGTTAGGTTGAGATTCATTCAGTGCAGGGAATTGTATAGCATAACCAAAGCTTGTAAAGCACAAATTAGTACACATCAAATTGTTGTGTTACAGAATAAAGATGTAAACCATAGCACTCGAGTGTAAACTCATCCTTTTTTCATCATAGTTTTTCTATAGAATGTCTATTTCCTTGTATACTTAAAATAAAAGAAAGCCTGGTATTGAATAATGCTGTAGTTGTTGGGCAGGGTAAAGTGCATATAACCAGTACAAATGTCTCACTTCATGTTTTATAGCCCCCTTTCTTGTAAACCTTGATATCATCTAAGTAAACAGGAGCTGAGAAAAAATAAGGTTCTGGACATTGACACATTTCCTACACATGCAAATAAGTGTACATCGGGTTTCCCATGTACATAAAATCAATTCTTCACTTGCAGAAGCTAAGGAAAGTTGATTTACCGATTTTGGCTTTAATGTGGTTCTAGAATGAGTTTTCAAGCATACCGTAAAACACAAGTGAAATGAACTTCTTGTTTAAGGCAGTAAAAATGGATTTTCAACCTGTAATTCTACACCATTGAATGACATCCAATTTGTAAATTAAACATTTAGCAGAACCAGAAGTATAGTAGCTTACTGCCACTCTAATTGCCCAACATAAAAAAAAATGTGTAGCATTTCTTTTTTGGGGTAAGACATCTTATGTCTGAAGCTAAGTTGGTAAGGATAAATGAAAAGTGAGAAGTGAGAATATAAGACTAAAATCACCTTCCACGTATTTAAATTTTTTAAGCCATCTCTTTGAGATATAAGACTCAACCAGCACAGGTGCTAAGCAAAGAAAAGTGAGAATTTAGGAATAATGTTCCAAAGCAGCAACCTTTAACAGCAAATTGATAAGGATAAATGAAAAGAAAAGAAAGATTAGAAAACACAATATACATATGCACTTGACATTGTACAGAAAAGACAAGCAAGGATCTCTGAAATGTGAACCAGTTTTCTAGAACTACCGTAGGTTAGTTCTAATACAGGGTCCATGCTCCAGAGTCCATACTTCATTTAAGGTCTCAGTATTATTAACTAGAGAGAGCATGTCTAGCAAAACAGCATACAAAGCTCATAAATCAATGTTTGGATGATATCAAAATGCAAACTACTGTTACATTTTTTCTCCTACTTGGTTGCAGGTTGATTTTCAAACTTCAGCTGCTCTGGTTTAGTGAATGGATCCTGCAAAATACGATAGAAATAAATTACAATCAACCAACAAGTTAATTCATTTAAAACAACACCCAGTAAAACACAACATAAGTGAGTGTGAGAGACACAAGTCAACCTAAAAAAATTAGCATAAACCGTTTAAAAAAAGTTTTTAAAATGGTTTTGTCCTTTTTTTGTGTGTAGAATTTTGTTTTTGGTAGAGTACAATCGTCTTGATAGTTGTATACCACTTAACTGTTACTGTTATTGTTAATGCAAATTAATAGTCTCTTGTTCGGCCAATCGCAATGTGAAATAAAAATATGTTTGAGCAGAAGATACTACAAGTACAAAGCATTAGAGTGAATGCCCTTTTTTTTAATAAGAGATAGTTGATCAGGGAAACCCTTAACATTTCTAGGAGTAAATGACTCACATGGATGACACACCAACACAACATTCACCAAAGAACATACACCAACACACATTCTACATCTTAGGGTAGGGGCCCTTTGACTCCAAGGGTGTGAAGGCGAAATAATTAATCATTTCAGATAATCGTATTCCATTTAGGGAGTAATTACTCTATCCGTTTCAAAAGAGTATAGTTATGTTCATTAATACTTCTAGCCTGTTCGAATTAGCGTTCTTATCTTCCACAATCAATTCTGCTACCATAAAAGCTACGTAGCTTCTCCAAGAATCAATTCTCCTTCCAATGTGAAAATCTAGTGTATCCAAACACGCACTTCAGCGAGGACAATAATGATTAATCATCTCCGTGCAAACTCTAAATCAATCAATAAGAAACAAGCTACTACATCAAAACCCGGTTATTGATAACATGAATAGTAATTCTTCTTCAGAGGAATCCCTAGCCTTCAGGAGCAAACAAATTAACTTCCATGATCCATATTGAAGAACCAAAAATAATCAATTAAGACTCATATTTCAGTTTTACCAACAAATCAAATGAATTGAACAATAGTTAATCCCAGATAATATAACGGAAACGCAAACGAATCTCCAAAACCCTTCCCCCTAAGAAACTGATAGAATTTCTGACAACCCAGATCATAAATCAGCACGTACATCCAATAAAAAACCATCAAAATCGCAACTTTTTGAACAAATCTAGAACGGATGAGTTAAATGCACAAACGGGGACAAAAAGGTAGGGATCTGGAGACGGAAAGAGGAAGAAAGGAAAGAGCGTACATTCTTGACGAAGATTAGATTAGCGGCGGCAACGGCCGCGACTACGCCGCCGAGGATTGTGACCGGGCCTGTAAGGAGACTCCACTTGCGATGGATCATCTTCTTCTTCTTCTTCTTTCGAAGCTCTTTTTCAGGTTTCTCTTTCTTCCAAATGAAAGCAATTTAAAACCTCAATTTATGTGACCCAATAAACTAGCCTATATAATTATTATATCTTAAGATCAAAAGAAATGCCAACACCTTTTTTATGGGCCTAATTTTATGAAAATAGGATGTGTTGAAAAAAAAAACTCAAAAGAAAGCCCACCACAATTTTTTAAAGAAAAACCAAATCCAAAGCAAAATAGTAATGTTGTTTTTCACCTGGAGAATGAAATTACCAATGGATTCTTATTTTGGGTTTGACTCTTTTTCAAGCTCTCAATCAAAACTAAGAATTAATTTTTTTAGTAATCAGTTTAATTATTTGTTTATGCCGGTAAATATTACTCACATAAGCGTTTTTATAAGTTAAGAAATTTATAAAAATAAATTTAAAATATCTTATAGATAAATATAAGTGCTTTTATTTAATTTGTTTTCTCATGAAAAATTAATTTTTAATGAAAAAACATTTTAAAGAATGTTTAAGATGTTTGGTTAAGCTTTTTTTAATAATCATTTTCTTAAAACAATCTGATTGTAGATAATAATTTGAATCTATTATGAATAGATTTTTTAATAGTATCTAGAGTAGAAGAGAGAAAACTCATCCTCAATTAAAAAAAACTAAAGCTTGTTATGATTGTAAATTAAACAAGCATAAATTAGGTTCTGCTTTTTTTTTTTTTACAAGAGGAAAGCTATTAGCTTCCGCTTTTGCATTTGCATAACTCTAAAAATAGTCATTTTTTACTAAGTAAAAATTTATTTTTATTTTAAGCTTGAAAAAACTCACCCTTCTTTGTAAGTTAATCTAAGCATATCAAAATAAATTTAAAACAACTTATAGGAAAGTCATAAATTGGTTGATAAGCTTAATGAAGCACTTGCACAAGTGTTTATATTATAAGATAATATCTGTCAAACGCAATCTTAGGGCATGTTTGAGTAAACAACTTAATTAAACGCTTACAATGGTGAGCACTTATTCATAAGCTAATTTGATAAGCTTATTGAAATAAGCTGAAAATAAATTATAGGTAACCATAAGCTCTTATTCATAAGTTAATATGAACAACTTATAAAAATAAGTTCAAAACAATTTATAGGTATGTCATTAACTATTTACAGAAGTACTCTCAAACACTTGCATAAGCGTTTATATTATAAGAACATCAACAATGACGATTGTTTATTTGGATTGCTTAACACCATCTATGTGATAAAAAAGACCACGTAGTATTCAAACAATTCATAAGAAACACATGAAAATTTTCCTACAATGGTGGTTTCTTAATTTTTCCATAAGCAACCCATAATTATATATTTTTTGTTTTCACTTAATGTATGAGAGTGAGTGAATTGGTAATGCAAGAAAGAGAAAGAATATGATTTTAATCAACACCAAACCTTATTTTTTTAGCTCTTTGGAGTGCCACCTGAACTTATTTCATTAGTAGGAAAAAATAAGGTATAAGAAACTTCTAAAGTGCCAACATAGGTTAGCACAACCGACTATAAGTTCCAAACCATGTCTGATAGTCCAAAGGTGCTTTCTTTCATTTCTACCATTTTTTATATAAAAAAACTTCTAAAATACTATACTACGGCTAAAGGTGCTCTAAGATAATGTCAAATAAATTCTTCAAAGCGGAGCCTTACTCTATTAAGAAGAAGAAAAAAGTCTTAATTTGGATACTTGTGATTAGGGCTACACACGGGTCCAGCAACCCAACTTGAACTTAGGAAAATATGTTGAGTTCGATCGGGTAAATGGGTCATTTTGATTTTGAGATATAAGAACCTAATTAAGCCTGCTTGAGTATAAGATTTATTGAATTCCAACCATATACGCCTCTGAACTGACAATACATTTTTTTGTGTGTGCAGGTTTCATCCATTCTTCTCTTCTTTCTTCGTGTGTTGTCCTAACATCCTGTAAAGTCTCCAATCTGCCCCCAAAACATCCCCTTCACGCATTATTGACCACCCTAAGTGGCATTAATTTCTGTTACATAATGATGTCACCATATTTTTTACTCTAGTTTCTTGAAGCCTCTCTTTCGCCATAAGTTAGATTCATGTAGCTACTCAGAATAGGCCTCCTTGTCATCATAATAGGGAACTTCTCCAATATCGAACATGTTTGGAAAGCACAATCAAACATGTAGAATCAATTCTATTAGTTTAACATTATTTCTAACCAATTGAAATGATATTTGAATTTGAGTGTATCAGTAAAGTAGAATCAACTCTATTGAGTTTATTTAACCTTATCTTATTACATAAGTCTTTGTGCAAGTGTTAAAAGATCACAAAAAATAGGTTAAAATTTGTGTTTTCTAATTTCTCTGGTCGAATGGAATGGTAAAAGATCCCAAAAGTAGGTTAAAATTTGTGTTTATATCACTTCAAGCGTCCTTTGGGTGCAGCTGCGCCAGGCATCCAGCAATAATAACACCTTGTGACCTGCAGTTGACAGCTTTGAGCTCCTTTCGTAGAATGGCTTGTACAATCTGCATGGGCTGAAACTTTGATATGTTGTTTAAAACATATAGATCTTCAATCTACTCGGTCGGATCATCAATAGAATGTCTGTGTAAGGAGAATGAGTTCACACAAGAAGCAGCACGTCCCTTCAATGAAATCTGCAACCCAAAAACCACGAAAAACCACATAAAAGTACCGAATAAAATCTAGAAAATTCCAAAACGAACTAGAAAATACTAAAATGCATGAACTAAGACAAAATTGTACTAAAGTTGAATAAAATATCCTAAATAATTAAATCTAAAAAGACTCAATAAAATAACTAGAAAAAGGTCCTGAATTCACAGGTTAACATTAGGACTCTATCTATGCTCAGACTAAGGAACTTGTTGTTGGGTTGGAGAGGAGCGAATGGAGATTCTTGTGGGTTGTGAGGTGCCCCATTGACAAGGTTTCCAATGCCCCAAGTAGACCATCTTAATTTCTTGCCAGAAGATTTTGTGGAGAAGACCAAAGAGAGTGGGTTAGTTGTCCTGCATTGGGCACCGCAGACAAAGGTGTTGGGCCACGTCTCCACTGATGGGTTCGTGAGTCATTGTGGTTGGAACTCAATGCTTGAGAGTGTAGTGAATGGGGTACCTCTGGTGGTCTGTCCACTCTATGCAGAGCAGAGCAGAAGACGAATGTGATATTAGTCACTGAAGATGTCAAGGTGGTGTTGAGGTAAAAGGTTGGGGAAGATGGGTTGATGAAGAGGGAAGAAGTTGCCAGTGTTGTGAGGAGGCTCATGCAAGGTTAGGAAGGTAAGAAGCTTCCTCATAAAATGAAGGATCTTGAAGATGCAGCTGCAACACCTCTAAAGAAAAATGATTCTTCAACAAATCATATTGAAATAACTTGAGCACTTAACTTTAATTTCTTCATTTCCCCCTTTATGTCTTGAGAAATCCTAGCAACACACTTTTTTGAACACTCTCTTCAACACAGTTTATGAAATTGGTCTATTTTTTAAAAGGTAATAAGCGAAAGAAATGTGCTGACTTTTTAAAAATAGGTCAATTAGATAAAAAGTGTGTTTAAGAAGAATGTGTTGATAGCACTCCTCTTGCATCTTTAATTTGGTAGTCTTTGTATTTGCTTTTCTCCCTCTTTGTGATGAATCCATGGTGTGTATTTTGCTACAAGTGAAATATTTGAATGTATCATTAGGAATTGTCTAACTTACCGGACAGGCTCACAGCGTTATATAACTCTATATTAGATGCACCAATAATATAATTTTACTTTTTATAAATAATTATGAGGTAAGTTAAACAACTTCGTGTCATTTAAAATTAACAATGAGTTTTAATGTGTGTTTCGATCGGTTTATTTCACTCTTGAAGTAAAGTTTCACCTAAGAATTGTATACTCACTATTGGCATATTAAAACTTGTTCAGCGTCTTCATGATCAGGCAGAGGTAGATCCTTGCAAATTGCAATTCTTAACTCTCATGAACAGCTAGAGTAAACAATAAAGAATAGGGTATCTATGAATAAATAAATATATGCATTTATAGTGAATCACATGCGCCTCTTTGTATAATGGTTGAGATCATGAGGCCTTATTAACAGGACAGCCTGGACGTGAATCACATGCGCCTCTTACAAAATTAAATATTATATCTACATCCTCTTAGCCCCACCCAGCTTCAAAATTAAAAAAATTATGCTCACAGTTTAAATACACTCACATATAGATGAGATATAAAGAGAAGAAAGCTAAATGAATAATATGATAGAATGAGATATAGAAAATTATAAGTGAAAATGAGGTAAAAGAAAAAAAGTAGTGAAGTATAGATGTAATGGATCTGGTTTTGAAAAACTTGCTGCAATGGATCTGAAGAGAGGCCTTTGCTGCAATGGATCTGGTTTCTTCACGTTAATTTCCCACAAATTGATCTCACCCAATTAAGTTGACCATTCCCATCAATCCCCGACCTTCTATATAAAATCCTTCACTCTCTCCCTTCATCGTTCCATTCCACAATTAACACAGCCACATTACCCTTTATTCCATGGAAGACCAACAAACACTCCCCACAAAAGAACTGCCAATGCCACCACTAGTGGCCATGATGCCAAGTCCAGGCATCGGACATCTCATCCCACTCATCAAGTTTGCCAAGACACTCCTCCACCACCATAATCTCTCCGTCACCTTCCTCATCCCAACCCATGGCCCTCCCTCTGAAGCCTAAACCACCCTTCTTCGCTCACTCCCTCGTGGCATCTCCCACCTCTTCCTCACTCCTGTCACCCTCTCTGACCTCCCACCCGATACCAAAATTGAGCCCATCATCTCTCTCACCGTTCTTCGCTCCCTCCCTTA
The DNA here is from genome assembly GCA_030819835.1 of Acmispon strigosus. NCBI lineage: Eukaryota > Viridiplantae > Streptophyta > Magnoliopsida > Fabales > Fabaceae > Acmispon > Acmispon strigosus. The sequence goes on along the minus strand of JAUAMA010000004.1, from coordinate 54,606,405 downwards.
CCTTCGTCACACCCTTCTCTCCCTCACAGCCTCCCACTATGTCTCTGCCCTCGTAGTCGATCTCTTTGGCACTGACGCCTTTGACATTGCTGCAGAACTCAACGTCCCCTCCTATGTCTACATCCCTTCCGCTGCCATGCCCCTGTCTTTTGCCTTTTACCTTCCCCAACTCGACAAAGAGGTGGAAGGCGAGTTCAGGGACCTCCCTAAACCCATCAGGATCCCTGGCTGTGCCCCTATTCACGGGAAAGACTTGATGGATCCGGTCCAAGACCGGAAGAGCGACGCGTACAAGTTTTTCCTCCACCACTGCAAGCGCTACAGGTTGGCTGAGGGGATCATAGAGAACAGCTTCTCAGAGCTTGAACCGGAGGTTATCGAGCTGTTACAAAAGGAGGAATCGGGCAAACCACCTGTTTATCCGGTCGGACCTCTGGTGAATGAAGACTTTGCTCGAACTGGGGAGGAAGAGTGTTTGAAGTGGTTGGATGAGCAGCCACGTGGCAGTGTCATATTTGTGTGCTTAGGTAGCGGTGGGTCCCTATCTAGTGCTCAAACTAAGGAACTTGCTATTGGGTTGGAGATGAGTGAGCATAGATTCTTGTGGGTTGTGAGGTGCCCCAATGACAATGTTGCCAATGCCTCTTTTTTCGTTGTTGAGAGCCAAACTGACCTTCTTAATTTCTTGCCAGAAGGTTTTGTAGAGAGGACTAGAGGGAGGGGGTTGGTTGTTCCTAATTGGGCACCGCAGGCACAGGTGTTGAGCCACAGCTCCACCGGTGGGTTCGTGAGTCATTGTGGTTGGAACTCGGTCCTTGAGAGCGTGGTGAATGGGGTACCTCTGGTGGCCTGGCCACTCTATGCAGAGCAGAAGATGAACGCTGTTTTGGTCACTGAAGAGGTGAAGGTCGGGTTGAGGCCAAAGGTTACTGAGAATGGGTTCGTAGATAGGGAAGAAGTTGCAAGTGTTATAAGGAGGTTGATGCAAGGCGAGGAAGGGAAGAAGCTTTGTTACAAAATGAAGGATCTCAAGGAGGCAGCTGCAAAAGCTCTCAAGGAAAATGGATCTTCCACAAACCAAATATCCCGATTAGCTCTCAAGTGGAAGACGGGAGAAACAACAATATCAAATTGAAGTCTCGTACGCTTTCCGTTTCTTCAATTCTTTCTCTCTTTTCTTGCTCTCAATTATGTATTAAATTTTAGTGTTTTTATTGTGATTCCATAACATGTAGTGTATTGTGTTAGAAGTGAAATATTTTTAGAATTTTTTTATGCCCTCCTAATTGCGGATTAAGATCCTCTATCTCAACTCCTATCCCCTTCTCTGTCTCTCCACTAAAATAGCGACACATCAATTAAAAATTTCTGAGTCAGAATTCATAAGTTTTAACGTTGTCAATATATAACTTCTAAAAAAAAGTCTTTTATGGGGTTGGAGGCATTATGGTTGGGTTGCAGCACCTTCATGAGAGGCGCCAGATTACCTGAGCAGGGAATAAGGTTAGGGAGGAGTGGTTGACGGTGTTAAACAAATGGTTAGCACATAAGACTCCAATGTGGAAATTTTATTTGAAGTGTCAAATTTGATTGAGGGGACAGGGAGGGAGACATATTTTGGAGATAGGTGATTTGAATCCCCTTATTGCTATACTTTCTTATAATTAATCATTAAATGATTATTTACTTTCTCGTATTTTTTTTTCAAAATTTAAAGGTGACTCCCTTAGTTGTCCTATGCTAGGGTTTTCTAAACAATTGTGGTGTTGAAGTTTCTGAGGTTAATATACCTTTCGTTTTTCAAACCAAAGGGATAGAGATCATGTTCTCAAGTTAATATACCTTCCATTCTTCAAACCAAAGGGTTGAAGTTACGGCGAATCTTCATGAAGTTTTCAGGGGACTCTATCTTTACTTGTAGTTCTTCACTTGTTGGCAAGGGCTTCGGTGTAAGCACCATTCGCTCAAGTTTGTTTAAGGTCAAAGAGGATTCAAAGTCTAAGAAGAACAAGAAGTGAGCAAATGAGTATTCCTTATTTAACTAGATGGCAAAACTTGAATTTATAGAGTCTAATATAAATTTTGATTGAAGCATTTTTAACATCAGTGAAACTATCGTGAATAACTTTTGAGATAATGGCAATACACTAGGGCAGCCTTTAAGTCATTAATTGTGTCGACTTTGTTTTTGCTCGACTAACTTTTGGACGAGATATAACCTCTCTTTTGTTGTCCTAACGGATTAACAAAATGTTAGTTTGATTGTGAACCCTCTGAACCAATCCCGTTTTAGGCAACTTAATTTCAGAAGAGCTTTTCTAACCAATCAACTTAATTCTCTTTGCGTGGAACCAAACGTGGGCAATAATGAGAAATTAAATGAGAAGATGGGCTGTGGGGCCCAATGCCAAGATGGAGCAGTGATGGGGTCCGTTGGGGTTCAGGTTGTAGAAGTGGGCCTCGACAACAAAGGCCCATTTGTTAGAAGTGAATATCTAGCTGGAAATCATTTTGGCTTTCAAAATAGGGTTAAATATGTTTTTAGTCCCTGTACTTATAGCGAGATTTGGTTTTAGTCCCTCGCCGGCGTAAAGGTGGATATTAGGCCTTAGACTATGATTATTTTTTGGTTTTAGTCCCTGCTGGAGTTCACCGTTGACCGCCGTGCTTACGTGTCACGGCTGGTCCTACGTGGCATATGCCACGTCAATTAATGAGTACAACTGGATTTTTTTTTCTAATAATATTTAATAAATAAAAAAACAAAAAAAAGGGAAAAGGGGAATCAGAACAGCATAGCACGTTGCTCTATCTTCTTCCTCTTTCCTTTTGAAAACCCTTCTTCTTCTTTCCTTTTGAAAACCCTTCTTCTTCCATTGTTCTGCTCGAGACCCATCCCTTGAAACTGCCGCAGCCATCGACGCCGTCCAGCCGTCCCTGCGTCGTCGCCGCCGTCCCTGCGTCGCCGCCGCCATCGTGTCCATTCGTCCTCGCCGTCGCCGCCGTCGTGTGTTATCGTCCCTGCCGTCGTGTCCGCATTCGTCTCCGTCACTTCCTTCCTCTCATTCCCATCGTTATCTTCTATTCTTCTTCTTCTTCTCCTCTTCTTCTTCATCTTCTTCTCCTCTTCTTGTTCACTGCTTCATCTTCTTCGATTTCTCTGCTTCATTGTCTTTGACTGGATCTGGGTTGGGGGTTTTGAAATTTCTAAGGTCTGTTGGTGGTTTGGGGTGGTGGCTCGTGATGCGGGGTTGCTAGAAGGAGGAGGAGGAGGAGGAGGGTGGGGTTTGAGGTGGGTTTCTGTGTTTTAGGCGGCGGCGACGGCGGCGGCTTGGGACTAAACGGCAACGGCGAGGTGGGTTTTTGGGTTTTCTCTCTCGACCTCTTCCTTTTCTCTCCGATCTGGGGTTTGTTGTTGTTGTTGTTGTTGTTGTTATTTTTCTGATTTTTGAAGATGTGGGGTTGTTGTTGTTTTCTGGTTCATGGAAGTATGAGGTATGAGGTTGTTGTTTTCTGGGTCATGGAAGTATGCGTGTGTTTTCTGCAAGTTCCTTGATTTTCTGAGTTTTTCTGGGTGGAGGTTGCAAATCTGGAACTATTTGCAGGTTGTTGTTGGAGGATGAAGGTGGTGAAGAGTTGTTGTTTGAAGAAGAAGGAGGAGGAGGAGGATGAAGAAGGTTGAAGATGAGATGATGATGAAGATGTTGAAGATGATGATGTTCATAAGATGCAATTAATCAAGATTATGTTAATTAAATTAATTATTGGCTTCTGAATTTTTTAATTAACAGTTTTAATTTTTTAATAATTAATAATATAATTTAAAATAAAAAAAATATAAAGGAAAAAGAAAATGAAATTCCACGTGGCCTCATTAATTGACGTGGCGTTGCCACGTAAGCTCAGCCGCGACACATAGACACGGCGGCGTTGACCAAACTCCGACAGGGACGAAAACCAAACAAAAAATAAAGTCTGGGGCCTAAAATCCACCTTTACGCCGGCGAGGGACTAAAACCAAATTTCGCTCAAAGTATAGGGACCAAAAACATATTTAACCCTTCAAAATATTAATAACACAGACTCTTCCGTGGAAGGGGCTCCAAGTTTTGGTGGCAATCTTGGGTCTTCCCTCTCAAGTGCCCAACATCAACTAAGAAAGAATATCCTAGAAAATAACATAGACAATTACTGCCGCTGAGACATATCTTAATATATAGAAGAGACATAGATGATTTTAACAGCTTCATAGACGATATGGAACTTGAAGACATTCCCTGTATTGGTAGAAAATTCACTTGGTTTAGACCAAATGGATTGGCCATGAGCAGGTTAGACAAATTTCTTGTCTTTGCGGGCTGGCTTTCTCAATGCCCAGGTTGTACACAAGAAATCGTTTTCGGGTCCTTAATTGCTGGTTCAAAGACCATCGCTTCAGCGGTTTTGTAGAAAAGGAACGGAATCACGAGTCTGTAATGGGTTGGGGGGCCTATGTCATGAAAGAAAAATTGAAAGCTATGAAGGAGAAGATCAGAAAGTTGAATTAGGAGGTTTATGGTGCTCTGAAAAAGCAGAAGCAGGAAATTGTTCAGAAAATAAATGGGTTGGATAACTTGGATTTGATAGCAGAAGAACGGGGTTTGAATCAGCATGAAATAAATTCAAGGAAGGAATTAGATACTGAATATTGGAGAATAGCAAACCTAAATGAGTCATTGTTGTGCCAGAAATCACGTCTGAAGTGGATTCAAGATGGGGAGAAAATATCAGATTTTTTCATGTGACTGTTAACTGGAGGAGGATGACGAATACTATTGTGGGTTTGTATCTGGATGGTCAGTGGCAAGAGGATCCGATCATCGTCAAAAGGGAGGTCTGTTTTGAGAAAAAAATTCAGGAGGTTTCTTGGCACGTTCCCAAATTGGATGGAGTTCAGTTGCAATCTATAACTGATCAAGACAACACCTTTCTGACTGCGCCTTTTGGGCTTGATGAGATCAGAGATGCAGTGTGGAGTTGTGATGGTGATAAAAGTCCACGTTCGGACGGTTTTAATTTCTCGTTCATTAAACCTTTTTGGGACCTTGCAAAATCTGATTTTAAGAGGGTTTTGGATGATTTTCATCTTAATGGGGTTTAGCCACGAGGCTCGAATTCATCTTTTATTGCTCTTGTTCCGAAGATTGAATCTCTTGTCCCTGAATGATTTTCGTCCAATTTCCCTTGTTGGTTGTATGCATGAGGTTGTGTCAAAGATCCTTGCAACAAGGTTAGGGCTGGTTATGCCAAAAATTATTGATGAAGCACAATTCGTTTTCTTAGGAGGAAGGAGCACGTTGGATAGTTGTTAATAGCTAACGAAGTAATCCTCAAAGCAAAACACAAGAAGTATCCTATCTTGATATTCAAAGTGGACTATGAGAAGGGGTATGATTCTATTAGATGTGATTTCCTATTTTATATGCTTTGGAGGATGGGCTTCTCGGATAAATGGATCCAGTGGATAATGGGCTGTCTAGAATCATTATCTGTTTCAGTGCTTGTAAATGGGAGCCCTATGGAGGAATTCAAAATGATGAAGGGGCTAAGACAGTAAGACAGGGGGACCCATTAGCACCGTTTTTTTTCCTTGTGATCGTGGAGGGCTTGAATGGCTTAATGAAGTAAACGGTTAGACAGAACAAATTTTCTCCACTTAAGGTGGGGAGGCATAATCCAGTAAGTGTGTCGCTTGTGCAGTTTGCAGATGATACTCTAATTATTGGGGAGGCATCGTTAGCAAATGTGATCCTTCTTAAAAGCGTTCTTCGGTGCTTTGAACTGATCTCTGGTCTCAAAGTTAATTTCTCAAAAAGCAAGCCGGAAGATGAAAGTACCTCTCGTTTGTTTTTCTCATGCCCAATTACGTGGAGAATTTGGATGAAGATGTATCTGTGGTTTGGTATTCAACACTTGGAAAGGGGCTTAAGGCAAAGGTGCCAAGCTTTCAATCCTCACTGTTTGAGTGGAAGTTGAACCCACTGTTATGCTTCCTAGTTGGGACTACCAGTGGCTTTATGATGTTGGCAACGCTATTTTGGTGAGCTGGGGTTGCAATATCAAGTCCAATGATAAAAGGAGGGGCTCATGATATTTGTTTTGGTTATTATTTACCTTTACCTATTTTTCGTGTTTCTGGTTCAGTTTTTTTTTTAACGGTTAAACTCTATCTCTTTCCTCTTTGTGTATTACAGATTGGAGCACTCCTTGTAGTATTTTTTAATATATTTCTTTAGCTTATTAAAAAAATCTAATAGTCTTAAGTAGATCAAATAAATTCCGCATCCACTGGATCTCACACACTAATGTTATATAATTATTTATGTGTATTGTCGTTATTTTATTTTATTTTTTGGTTATTCTGAGCGGTTATTTTAATTTTTAAATTAATGAAATATTAAACGTGGACATTAAACATAATTAACATAAATATTTAAATAAAAATTAGTGGGGATCAAAGGGTTTAGACCATTAAAAAGAGATAAAGGTAGTGTTTGGCCCAGCTTTTTTTTGACTTTTAAGTTGCTTTTAAGATAAGTTGGGCCAAACACAATTGTGTATAAGATCTTAAAAAATAAGTTACTTTTAAGTTACTTTTTTTTTTACACACAAAATGTTGAAAAGTAACTTTTAAGTAAAAAGTTAATTGAGGGAGCTTTTTTCTAATAAGTTACTTTTTTCACTTCCTACCGCCCCGGCCACCACCGCCTTCGGCCACCACCACCACCTTCGACCACCACCGCCTCCAGCCACCACCGCCTCCGACCACCACCACCTCCGACCACCACCGCCGCCGCCACCTCCGACCACCATCGCCACTGCCACCTCCGACCACCACTGCCACCTCCGACCACCACCACCACCTCCGACCACCACCACCGCTACCTCCGACCACCACCGCCACCTCCGACCACCGCCGCCGCCTCCGACCACCACCGCCACCTTTGACCACCACTGCCACCTCCTGCCACCACCACCGCCTCCGGCCACCACCACCACCACCGCCCCCGACCACCACCACCACCACCACCTCCGGCCACCACCACCGCCTCCAGCCACCACCACCACCTCCGGCCACCACCACCGCCTCCGGCCACCACCACCACCACCGCCCCCGACCACCACCACCACCTCCGGCCACCACCACCGCCTCCAGCCACCACCACCACCTCCGGCCACCACCACCACCTTCGGCCACCACCACTGCCTCTGGCCACCACCATTGCCTCCGACCACCAAACAACTTTTAACTTAAAAGTAACTTTTAAGTTAAAAAAAATGAAAATTGACAAACAGCTTTTGCCTTTTTTTTTAAGATCTTATTGTGAGCTTTAACTTAAAAGTAACTTTTAAGCTAAAAAAAAAGCTGGGCCAAACGCTACCAAAGAGACAAAGAACTATACCCATTAAATATTTGTATCAACTCAAGTCATTTGGATTTCGAAGGGCCCATGTGATAACTACAGTGGATGTCGTAAATTAGAATCCAGCAACACTTGTGTCATGAAAGGAAAAGTTAGAAAAATATGGAGTATCCACCAAATCTGGGATACTGAGCAGCGGTTCGTGATACACGAGGAGAGAACTGGGTTGAAAATATTATGATAATAGCTGGAGACGAATTTGGTGCAGAGGTGCCCAAGAATTACAGAACACAAAATTGACAATTCCTATTCCCAAATCCCAATCGAGCTGAACTCTCTCTATAAAAGTTATAAATCATCAAGTCCCTCCCACTCCCATTTCATTATCCCACTTCACCAATACTTGCTTCCATGGAAGGCCAACAACAACAACAACTGGCAGCACTGCCACCACTAGTGGCCGTGATGCCTAGCCCAGGCATGGGACACCTCATCCCGTTGGTCGAGTTTGCCAAGAGACTCCTCCGCCACCACAACCTCCCCGTCACCTTCCTCATCCCCACCGCAGCTCCTCCCTCCAAGGCCCAAACCACCTTGCTCAACTCCCTCCCGAACGGTATTTCACATCTCTTCCTCCCTCCTGTCACCCTTTCTGACCTCCCACCCGACACCGGAATGGTGCCCATCATCACCCTCACCGTTCTCCGCTCACTCCCTTCCCTCCGCCACGCCCTTCTCTCCCTCACTGCCTCCCACTGCGTCTCTGCCCTCGTCGTTGACCACTTCGGCACTGACGCCTTCGACACTGCCGCCGACCTCAACGTCCCCTCTTACTTCTACTTCCCTATGTCCACCATGGTCTTGTCCTTCTGTTTTTACCTTCCTCAGCTCGACAAAGAGGTTCAATGCCGCTTTAAGGACCTCACCGAGTCGCTCAAAATCCCCGGCTGCATCCCCATTCACGGGAAAGACCTTCTGGATCCAGCTCACGACCGAAGCAGTGATGCCTACAAGTGCGTGCTCTACCAAATGAAGCGGTTCGGGTTGGCTGAGGGGATCATAGTGAACAGCTTCCTGGAGCTTCAACCGGAAGTTATCGATTTGTTGCAAAAGAAGAAACCTGGAAGGCCTCCAGTCTATTCGGTCGGACCGTTGGTGAATGAAGACTCTGGTCGAACTGAGGCGGACGAGTGTTTGAAGTGGTTGGATGAGCTGCCAGATAGGAGCGTTTTATTTGTGTGTTTTGGTAGTGGTGGGACCCTGTCTCGTTCTCAAACTAAGGAACTTGCTCTTGGGTTGGAGAGGAGTGAGCAAAGGTTCTTGTGGGTTGTGAAGTGCCCGAATGACGAAGTTCCCAATGCCACTTTTTTGTCTAATGAGAGCCAAACTGACCCTTTTGATTTCTTGCCGAAAGGTTTTGTGGAGAGGACCAAAGAAAGAGGGTTGGTGGTTCCTAACTGGGCACCACAATCGAAAGTGTTAAGCCATGCTTCCATTGGCGGGTTCATTAGTCATTGTGGCTGGAACTCGGTCCTTGAGAGCGTCGTGAATGGGGTGCCTCTGGTGGCCTGGCCACTCTATGCGGAGCAGAAGATGAATGCCGTTCTGGTCACCGAAGGGTTGAAGGTGGCACTGAGGCCAAAGGTCGGTGAGAATGGGTTGGTGGAAAGGGAAGAAATTGTTAGCGTTGTGAAGAGGCTGATGAAAGGTGAGGATGGGAAGAAGCGTCGTCACAAAATGAAGGATCTAAAAGAGGCAGCTGCAAAAACTCTAATGGAAAATGGATCTTCCACAAACCAAATATCCCAATTAGCTCTCAAATGGAAGAAAGGCGAAACAACATTATCAAATTGAAGTCAGGCGCTTGATTTTCATTTCTTCCATTCTATCCGATCTATTTTATTGATTTTCTGTATTAACATCCCCTAGTTTTTACGGTAATGAACCCGTGGTGCACATGGTTCTCTTTAGTTATGTTACTTTGATTTCGCGTCAACAATAATATAAGAATCCATGACCATGAGTTATAAGGGAATGGATATCCTCTTAACTAAAAAAACATATTCATCATGTGAAGTTACACTATCTAATTGTTAATATAGTTTATTTTTTAATTATTAAATACATAAAAATCAATAATGATCACTAAAAAAAAGTGATTTTTAGTGGCATGTGATTGGTGGCTGTCTTACTTAGCCGCTAGGATTTGCACCGATTTTATTTTATTTTAAAAAAATTGTTAGGTTTTTAAATTGGGTGAAATTTTATACGTGTTCAGACCCTCCTCCACACGCGTTCATCGATCTGAAATTTCTACACGCGTTCATCGGTCTCCTCTCATTTCGCGATTTCTACCTCCTCGGATCTGAAATTTCTTTGATCTGTTCCACGATCCTTTCCTTCAATCTGCAATGGGAGTCTGTTTGATCTTCGATCTGCAATGGAAGTCCGTTTGATCCTTTCCTTCCATCGAGCTTGTTCGTTTCCATCGAGCTTGTTCACCTCTCACGTCTTCAACGGTTGTTCCTTCTCCTCCTTAGGGTTCTCTGTTTTGATCTTCGATCTGATTTTGAGTTTTGGGTTCTCTGTTCCGCGATTCTATGCTTTTTCGATTCCTCCCTCCTTTTCCCTGATTTTGCCATAAATTGTAATCTACAATAATTATGTTCGTGTATGGAATTGCAGATAAGCTTGAACCCTGAGATTGCCAGTAGCTAGAAGGTGCTGAACCCTCTATTGGTAAGCTTACACACCTAGATATTGTTTTGATAAGTCAGTGTTTGTCACGAAATGTAACACTGGACTGAATCCCTTTAGTCATTCTATGTTGCTCATAAAATTGGAAAACAATTCAATAACGTCTCATGTAGATAACAATTCGATCATGACATGGATGATGAATATGATAATTAGCATTTCACATTGTCCATTGGTATTGATATAGTTATTGTTTTCCAATTTCTTGAAAATGTGAGATGGATGATGAATATAATAATTAGCATTTCAGTGAGTGTGCAAGCAAAAGGTTACTGGATGTTGGTGCAAAGTGTGATATGTGTAGTGTAGTCATTCCAGTTACATTACATCAGTATGTTGTAATTCTATGGCATGGCATGCATGAGTTATTATATGAGTTAGACAGTTGTAAGCTAATAATAATAATAGTAATATAGATTGAAATTGAAATGAATAGATAAAGTTGAATATAGACAGTCGTATGCTTGTAGAAGTGTGACTTGAATGCAATAACTTATTCTAATACTGCAATTTTCATTATCTGCAGAACCCTGCATGCTTCTATCGCTTTTAGTCACCCTGCAAGGTTTGATATATAAATTGCTATGAAACAAGAAAAAAAGTTTCTATGGACCCCGTTATCTTGGATTTAAAAAAAAAAATTTCCTATACATCTACTCACGGTGTTACTATGTTTGACTTCATTGAAAATATGCAGGTATGAAGGGAGATGTGGTTTTCCAACTAATTTTGATTCTACTTACTGCTATGCATTGGGTTATGGTGCTGGAGCCCTCCTTCAGTTTGTGCTTAACAAAGAAATGAAAAGAGCGGAGAAAGCTTTCTTTGATGGGTACATAATGCAGCACAAAAGATTTGTTTCCCCCCCTTTGTTTTCATTAATCACCATGCCATACCTGGTTGTTAGCCTTCAGAGCATGGATATAATTTGGGTTCTTTATTCATGTGAATTTACAAATATCAGATACTATAATGATTGCTGTTATAATACCAGCTCCAATTATCTTGGGTACTGAATGACTGCATTTTATGTTGAATCTTCAGGGGCACCCTTCAAAAGGTTTGCCTCCTTGCGAGATGAGTGGGCCCTAAAGAATCGCTACATCAGTCCAGGTATGTATTGACTGTTCTTTCACTGATTGTTTCTTCTGTCTGCGTCTAAAAAAGTTAATGCTCTAAAAAAGTTTTAAAAACCTATATGTTGGTTTGAATGCACTGGATTTTATTGAATACCTACTAAACTTATTTTCTCTCAAAACCTATATGTTGGTTTTTTCTAAGGTGGACTAGTTTGTAGGTTGCCACTGATTAGAATCCTGTGATAGTTTTATCATCTTTTGACATCTTTTTTTTGGTTGTTTAGATTTTTGAGCCATTTGGACCGGTTGAGGTTGTACAACTGCCTCTTGACACGGAGACAGGACACTGCAAGGGTTTTGGGTTTGTTCACTTAACTTTGAGGAATATTTCTTCTGTTAATATTGTTATTTATCCCTTTAATTTGCATTCATTGGACAGTTTGCTCATCTTGAACATGCCAAGGCAGCTCGGAGTTTAAATGGAAAATTGGAGATTGCTGGCAGGACTATCAAGGTAGAAATTTTTGTGTTGTTTTTTTTGCTTCACTTATATGCTTTCAATTTTATTGATGATCTTGTTCATTTGTTTGTGACTGATTTTGTTCATCAAATTCAGGTTTCATCTGTAACAGATCATGTTGGAAGCCAAGATACAACTGCAAACTCTGCAGACTTAGACGATGATGAAGGTGGATTGGTAAGTTTCTACTTTTTGTATAATATTTATAAATCGGTTTGCATAGTTATTTTAGGTGTATATTATTTTTAGATTGTTAGAAGCCTGTTTGGCAAGGAGTTTTGTTTGCCATAATATTTACTATAGAACAATTTTAGGCGTCTAGCTATAATTTTTTACAGATTACAAGTAAATTATAGGCTTTAGTTTGATGCAGGTACTTCGAGCATTTTCTACAAAATTCATAGCTGCATTTTTCACTGTCTTTTTTACTGTCAGAAGCTGCATTTCTTTCTATTTGGAGCTGGGCCTAGGGTTTTTTTCTGAAGCTACTCAATCCCTCCCCCTTTCTGTTGATTTTTTTTTGGTGTATAGTGACAATAGACCTTCCCAATTGACTGCTCTTCTTGTCTATCATGCTTTTCTATGCAGACTTTAAATGCTCTTCTTTCGCTAACTAGTCATCCCTGGCTTCTACTCTTTGCAAAGTATAAGGTGCATCACATATTATGAATGGATTTTCTAGTTATAGGAATTGAGTAAAATTAAGGATCTGTATATGAAGTTTGGATTTTAATTGAATAGCTATGACACATGTACTTGAGTAGCTGACAATCCTTCTTGTTGCACCTATCCTCAGCTTTGACAGATTGTATTCTTTGATGAATTGATGATGTATATTCAAACACATTTTGTGGCAGAAGATGAATGCGACATTAGTCACCGAAGATGTCAAGGTGGTGTTGAGGTAAAAGGTTGGGAATATGGGTTGATGAAGAGGGAAGAAGTTGCTAGTGTTCTGAGGAGGCTCATGCAAGGTTAGGAAGGTAAGAAGCTTCCTCATAAAAGGGAGGATCTTGAAGATGCAGCTGCAACAACTCTAAACGAAAACGATTCTTCAACAAATCAAATATCCCAACTAGCTCTTAAGTGGAAGAATGGCAAAACAACAATATCAAATTGAAATAACTTGAGCACTTAACTTTAATTTCTTCATTTTGAGAAATCCTAGCAACACACTTTTTTTAATACTCTTTTCAACACAGTTTATGGAATTGGTCTATTTTTTAAAAGGTTAGCAACTTTTATAATAAGTGGAAGAAATGTGCTGACTTTTTAAAAATAGGCTAATTAGATGAAAAGTGTGTTTAAGAAGAATGTGTTGATAACACTCTTCCTACGTCTTTAATTTGGTACTCTTTGTATTTTCTTTTCTCCCTCTTTGTGATGAATTCATGGTGTGTATTTTGTTACAAGTGAAATATTTGAATGTATGATTAGGGATTGTATTAAATGCACCAATAATATAATTTTACTTTTTATAAATAATTATGAGGTAAGTTATACAACTTTTTGTCATTTAAAATTAACAATGAGTTTTAATGTGTGTTTGGTTCGGTTTATTTCACTCTTGAAGTAAAGTTTCACCTACGAATTATATACTCACTATTGGCATATTAAAACTTGTTCAGCGTCATCATGATCAGCCAGAGGTAGATCCTTGCAAATTGCAATTCTTAACTCTCATGAACAGCTAGAAGAAGGTATCTATGAATAAATAAATATATGCATTATAGTGAATCATATGCGCCTATGTTGTTTTTATTGAAGTCTCAATTATGTAACTTTATGCATGTTTGCTTTTTCCAATATAAGCAATGTTCTTCTCAGTGAGGAGGAAGATCTCATATTAATGTGGTGTCAGACAAGGATGGTAAGGGGGGCACCCAAACAACAGACTTTTGGTTGGTAGGCAAGGTGTTAACAGAGTCTTCGTACAATGTACGTGTCTTCAAGACTAATCTTTTGCAGGCATGGAGAAATAATTGTGGTGTTGAAGTTTCTGAGGTTAATATACCTTTCGTTTTTCAAACCAAAGGGATAGAGATCATGTTCTCAAGTTAATATACCTTCCGTTCTTCAAACCAAAGGGTTGAAGTCACGGCGAATCGTCATGAAGTTTTATGGGGACTCTATCTTTACTTGTAGTTCTTCACTTGTTGGCAAGGGCTTCGGTGTAAGCACCAATCGCTCAAGTTTGTTTAAGATCAAAGAGAATTCAAAGTCTAAGAAGAACAAGAAGTGAACAAATGAGTATTGCTTATTTAACTAGATGACAAAACTTGAATTTATAGAGTCTAATATAAATTTTGATTGAAGCATTTTTAACCTCAGTGAAACTATCGTGAATAACTTTTGAGATAATAGCAATACACTAGGGCAGCCTTTAAGTCATTAATTGTGTCGACTTTATTTTTGCTAGACTAATTTTTGGACGAGATATAACCTCTCTTTGGTTGTCCTAGCGGATTAACAAAATGTTAGTTTGATTGTGAACCCTCTGAACTAATCCGTTTTAGGCAACTTAATTTCAGAAGAGCTTTTCTAACCAATCAACTTAATTCTCTTTGCGTGGAACCAAACGTGGGCAATAATGAGAAATTAAATGAGAAGATGGGCGGTGGGACCCAATGCCAAGATGGACCAGTGATGGGGTCCGTTGGGGTTCAGGTTGTAGAAGTGGCAAGAGGATCCGATCATCGTCAAAAGGGAGGTATGTTTTGAGCAGAAATTTCAGGAGGTTTCTTGGCAGGTTCCCAAATTGGATGGAGTTCAATTGCGATCTATAACTGATTAAGACAACACCTTGCTGACTGTGCCTTTTGGGCTTGATGAGATCAGAGATGCAGTGTGGAGTTGTGATGGTGATAAAAGTCCAGGTTTGGACGGTTTTAATTTCTCGTTCATTAAATCTTTTTGGGACCTTGTGAAATCTGATTTTAAGAGGGTTTTGGATGATTTTCATCTTAATGGGGTTTGGCCGCAAGGCTCGAATTCATCTTTTATTGCTCTTGTTCCGAAGATTGAATCTCTAGTCCCTGAATGATTTTCCTCCAATTTCCCTTGTTGGTTGTATGCATGAGGTTGTGTCGAAGATCCTTGCAACAAGGTTGGGGCTGGTTATGCCAAAAATTATTGATGAAGCACAATTCGCTTTCTTAGGAGGAAGGAGCATGTTGGGTAGTGTATTAATAGCTAATGAAGTAATCCATGAAGCAAAACACAAGAAGTATCCTACCTTGATATTCAAAGTGGACTATGAGAAGGCGTATGATTCTATTAGATGAGATTTCCTATTTTATGTGCTTCGGAGGATGGGCTTCTCGGATAAATGGATCTAGTGGATAAGGGGCTATCTAGAATCATCATCTATTTCAGTGCTTGTAAATGGGAGGCCTATAGAGGAATTCAAAATGATGAAGGGGCTAAGACAGGGGGACCCATTAGCACCGTTTTTTTCCTTGTGATCGCGGAGGGCTTGAATGGCTTAATGAAGCAAACAGTTAGACAGAACAAATTTTCTCCACTTAAGGTGGGGAGACATAATCCGGTAAGTGTGTCGCTTCTGCAGTTTGCAGATGATCCTCTATTTATTGAGGAGGCATCCTTTGTGATCCTTCTTAAAAGCGTTCTTCGGTGCTTTGAACTAATCTCTGGTCTTAAAGTTAATTTCTCAAAAATCAAGCTGGAAGATGAAAGTACCTCTCGTTTGTTTTTCTCATGCCCAATTACGTGGAGAATTTGGATGAAGATGTATCTGTGGTTTGGTATTCAACACTTGGAAAGGGGCTTAAGGCAAAGGTGCCAAGCTTTCAATCCTCACTGTTTGAGTGGAAGTTGAACCCACTGTTATGCTTCCTAGTTGGGACTACCAGTGGCTTTATGATGTTGGCAACGCTATTTTGGTGAGCTGGGGTTGCAATATCAAGTCCAATGATAAAAGGAGGGGCTCATGATATTTGTTTTGGTTATTATTTACCTTTACCTATTTTTCGTGTTTCTGGTTCAGTTTTTTTTTTTAACGGTTAAACTCTATCTCTTTCCTCTTTGTGTATTATGGAGCACTCCGCATCCAATGGATCTCACACACTAGTGTTATATAATTATTTACGTGTATTGTCGTTATTTTATTTTATTTTTTGGTTATTCCGAGGGGTTATTTTAATTTTTAAATTAATGAAATATTAAACGTGGACATTAAACATAATTAACATAAATATTTGTATCAACTCAAGTCATTTGGATTTGGAAGGACCCATGTGATAACTACAGTTAATGTCATAAATTAGAATTCAGCAACACTTGTGTCATAAAAGGAAAAGTTAGAAAAATATCGAGTGTCCACCAAATCTGGGATACTGGGCAGCGAAAATAACTGGAGAGAAAATATTATGATAATAGCTGGAGATGAATTTGGTGCAGAGGTGCCCAAGAATTACAGAACACAAAGTTGACAATTCCTATTCCCAAATCCCAATCGAGCTGAACTCTCTCTATAAAAGTTATAAATCATCAAGTCCCTCCCACTCCCATTTCATTGTCCCACTTCACCAATACTTGCTTCAATGGAAGGCCAACAACAACAACTGGCAGCACTGCCAACACTAGTGGCCATGATGCCAAGCCCAGGCATGGGACACCTCATCCCGTTGATCGAGTTCGCCAAGAGACTCCTCCGCCACCACAACCTCCCTGTCACCTTCCTCATCCCCACCGCAGCTCCTCCCTCTGAGGCCCAAGCCACCTTGCTCAGCTCACTCCCACGTGGTATTTCACATCTCTTCCTCCCTCCAGTCACCCTTTCCGACCTCCCACCCGACACCGGAATGGTGCCCATCATCTCCCTCACCGTTCTCCGCTCGCTCCCTTCCCTCCGCCACGCCCTTCTCTCCCTCACTGCCTCCCACCGCATCTCTGCCCTCATTGTCGACCACTTCGGCACTGACGCCTTCGACACTGCCGCCGACCTCAACGTCCCCTCTTACGTCCACCACCCTATGTCCACCATGGTTTTGTCCTTCTCTTTTTACCTTCCTCAGCTCGACAAAGAGGTTCAATGCCGCTTCAGGGACCTCACCGAGCCGCTCAAAATCCCTGGCTGCATCCCCATTCACGAGAAAGACCTTCCGGGACCAGCTCATGACCGAAGCAGTGATGCCTACAAGTGCATGCTATACCAAATGAAGCGGCTCGGGTTGGCTGAGGGGATCATAGAGAACAGCTTCCTGGAGCTTGAACCGGAAGTTATCAAGTTGTTGCAAAAGGAGAGTCCGGGAAGGCCTCCAGTCTATTCGGTCGGACCGTTGGTGAATGAAGACTCTGGTCGAACCGAGGCGGACGAGTGTTTGAAGTGGTTGGATGAGCTGCCAGATGGGAGCGTTTTATTTGTGTGTTTTGGTAGTGGTGGGACCTTGTCTCGTTCTCAGACTAAGGAACTTGCTCTTGGGTTGGAGAGGAGTGAGCAAAGGTTCTTGTGGGTTGTGAAGTGCCCGAATGACGAAGTTCCCGATGCCACTTTTTTCTCTAATGAGAACCAAATTGACCCTTTTGATTTCTTGCCGAAAGGTTTTGTGGAGAGGACCAAAGAAAGAGGGTTGGTGGTTCCTAACTGGGCACCACAAGCGAAAGTGTTAAGCCATGCTTCCATCGGCGGGTTCATGAGTCATTGTGGCTGGAACTCGGTCCTTGAGAGCGTGGTGAATGGGGTTCCTCTAGTGGCCTGGCCACTCTATGCGGAGCAAAAGTTGAACGCCGTTCTAGTCACCGAAGGGTTGAAGGTGGCACTGTTGCCAAAGGTCGGTGAGAATGGGTTGGTGGAAAGGGAAGAAATTGTTAGCGTTGTGAAGAGACTGATGGAAGGTGAGGATGGGAAGAAGCTTCGTCACAAAATGAAGGATCTAAAAGAGGCAGCTGCAAAAACTCTAATGGAAAATGGATCTTCCACAAATCATATATCCCGATTAGCTCTCAAATGGAAGAATGGCGAAACAACATTATCAAATTGAAGTCAGGCGCTTGATTTTCATTTCTTCCATTCTATCCGATCTATCTTATTGGTTTTCTGTATTAACATCCCCCTAGTTTTTACGGTAATGAACCCGTGGTGCACGTGGTTCTCTTTAGTTATGTTACTTTGATTTCGCGTCAACAATAAGATAAGAATCCATGACCATGAGTTAATCCCTTGAATGAAGGAAAACTCTAGTGATATGAGAAAGAGAAAAGGGTACTATAATTATAAGAGAATGGATATCCTCTTAACTAAAAAACATATTCATCATGTGTAGTTACACTATCTAACTGTTAATAACTTAATATAGTTTATTTTTTAATTATTAAATACATAAAAATCAATAATGATTAGATATGTGAAACTTTACATGGACATTTTTTTTTTACAATTGAAAGGACCATGACTAACATTACTTTTCATCTCATTTTCACACACTTCTGTTATGTAATATATGTATGCATGAAAACGAAAAGAAAAAAAAAACTGAGAGGAAAAATATAAGATGAATGAATATAAGTGAAATATAAAATGATTTATGAAATGATTTTTCAATTGTTTGGTTTAAGAGAAAAAAATAGAAAATAAAAGGAAAAATGAGAGTGATGTTTATATATTTACTATATTACCCTTTCATGTCTCATCTCATGCCTAACACGAACATGAAAAAGTATTGAGCATTCCATGATGGTCATGATCAAAATAGCGATGAATGCGTGAAGCTCCAATATGTCATTAAGCTCTCATCAGGATGGGACAAATCAGTCGATACATATGAAAGGGTTGAGTTCAAGGGGGGAAGAAACCTCAGATTTTTCAATAGCGGAGGTTGGCTAGTCTCAGAGAGAAAGGCCAGAGAGGACATCATATATTTAGATCCCCTCGAGGTCAAGGCTAAAGCCTACAAAACCAAGAATGTAACACCCCAGTTTTTTTTTTTGAGGCCGGAGGGTCACATAGCAACCATGCGGAAAATACTCAAAATTAAAGCTTTCAAAATATCTCTGGTTTCCAAAACAACGTCTTACATAATTAAGTAGTGTAGTCCATAACTTAGTACAATATTACATCGAGGGAAACGAGATGTAATGAAAATAATATCTTGCACAACATGTGCTCTTGTTTACAAAACAGCGGATAAACGAAAGGAAATAAAGCTTCAGTCTTCAGCCTTCGTTCTTGGTCCTCGTCTGCCTCCAAGAAGTCACAGACGAGTCCTCATTGTTGCTCGTCTAGCGATAAGCGCCAGAACAACACAAGCAAAAAGGGTTAATTCCAAGCAGACGATATCAATAAGCATAGTAATGAAACAAAGTATACAATAACAATGAATCGTAAGTCTCAATACATCAGTAACAGAAAATCACAATTCCCATAAGCAAGTTCACAGTTATATGCTTGTTAGTCCTCAATAGCTATATGCATAACTATGGCCAATGAGTTTTTTTGCCTTACCCGGGCTAGGAAGATCACGTGGGACGAGAATCCACCACATCCACCTTGGTTTGATCCCGCGGTATATAATAACCCCGCCACATCAACACCTGAATCCTATATGATGCATATACTATGACATATTCAATCATTTCTCCATGAACAATAGCGGT
Organism: Acmispon strigosus; assembly: GCA_030819835.1. Classification (NCBI taxonomy): domain Eukaryota; kingdom Viridiplantae; phylum Streptophyta; class Magnoliopsida; order Fabales; family Fabaceae; genus Acmispon; species Acmispon strigosus. The sequence continues at coordinate 54,587,032 of JAUAMA010000004.1, read as the reverse complement.
TCACTCGCTTTACAGAATCCTCATGAACAATATGCGGTTCACTCGCTTCATAGTCATAGCTTTAACACATGCACCATATATTGAGTTCCATCTTGGAATCATTTCAACATATATCACATCCACATATTCTCATACCAACAGTATGTAAACGCATTCAACAGGTTACAACATCGAGAATACATCAAGTTTCACTCACCACACCTGCATAACAGCGTTAAGCATACAAGACTCCAAACACCCTAAGATTGAGTTACCCTTACCTTCTTGAAGGTGATAGTGCAAGAAACACACAAGAAATGGGGGTTTGAATTGTGTTGTCATTTTTGAAAACTTCTTTCATAATAAACATCAATAATTAGTTTTCAAGGAATGTTATAGACTATGTGTGTATGCATGCATGCAACGGAAAATTAAGGTAAGGTAGAGAAGTAAAGCACACACACGATATTTATCCTGGTTCACCCCCATAATCGTCAGGGCTACGTCCAGTCCTTGGCTTCACCAAGATTTTCCACTATTTCACAAATAGTACAAGTATTATGAGGGACTTATCCCAGTATTATAAGGACTTCTCCTATCAAGTATTGTACAGGACTTCTCCTAGTATTTTCAGGACTTCTCCTTTACAAGTATTCTCCAGGACTTCTCCTCATTAGTATTCTACAAGACTACTCTTGATACCCTTTACAAATTGGGTTTGTTTTTCTACAAGAGTTCTCTTCAACAAGAGTAAGTAGAAGAAATGAAGCTCGGGTTTACAGAGAGGATAGGAAGTTTAAGTTTCTCTGTTTTGGGTTGTGTGTGGTTTAGGATGAGAGTAACACTCTATAAGTTCTTCACACAAGTGGACGACATAACTCAAGTACGATTTGGCTTGAGGCTTTCTGAGTTTGAACCAATGGAGACTTGGTTCTCTGGGCAAACTTGGTTGAGATATGCAATTGATTGAATTCAAGTCGCCAAGTTGTTCCGGAGGCTGAATTTTCTATTTATATCTTCAGTTGAAATTCTTCATTCTTCTTTGATAGAAGGAGAGAAAATAGATCCGTTAGTGCTTCTGCTTCCTTGTGAGTAACAACTAAATCTGCAATTCTGAAACAGCATTGAATGCGATCTGCCAAGCATTAATTGCTGGAGTTGACATCGTCTGGCTCTTCAAGGCGTTTTACCTTGAGCTACAGCTTTTGCATTTAATGCTCATGCATTCCAGCTTTGGATTTTTGTTTGAACATTATATCCCAGTGCATGCCAGCTAAGAGTCATTAAATGCTCTGAACAGAGATTTGAATTTTGAACGTTGAAGGAGTATGATGCTCAGAATTTTATGCCGTTGATTACGCGAAGTCAGCTTGATTTGAGGAAGAGCAGAAAAGCAGAGGGACCAAGGAATAATATATTAATTATGTCCCTTTCTTCCTTCTGCTATCAACAACACTTCATTTAATGTGCAGATGAGGTAGATGATTATTGATCCAAGAAGCAATTATTCTGGATGAACTCTTCAAAGCTTGGTTGGATAATTTCTTTAATGCTTCTGTTGAATTGATACCTTCATGACGCACATTTTCTGGCATTTATGACCTATGAGTACTTTGATGCTTTTGGGCAGACGAAATCTTCATTATGATTTGGCAGACGCAGTCTTTATAGAATCTTTGGAATTTCGTCACTGAGTAAGTTGCATAGGCAGACGGACTTTCTCATTTCAATCTTTCTTGAAGATCAGAATATTCTTGATTTATAGATGACTGAACGTTTCCTTTCTTTGTGCTTCCACTGAAGTTCTCCATTTGAATGAGTTGTATAGACAGCTGCTTCGTATGGTGCTAGAGAGACTTCAAAGCTGAGAATGTTTCTTCAAGCTCTGCTACCAGACTTATTCAGCTTCTGGCAAAACAGTCTTCCTGTTGATCACTGTTTAATCAAGCGCCGGACTATTTCAACTCTTTCAACGTGTTTGGCTTAGAGAGAGCATAGCTGATTGAATGTCTTCCAAAAGATGATTGCTATTTGCAGGCAATGCTTGGTCTTCCGTGGGTCACCGGACTGTCTTCATATAGTTGCTTTCTTTGTATATCTTGACAGCTTTTCTCGACGGTGTATGCAGTTATTCTTCATTGATGACCAGACGATTTCTTCTTGAAAGACTGTCTCTCTTGATAATGCTTTGAGATACATTGAGTTCTTCACGTAGATAGATTTTCCTGGATATGAGAAATTTCAACGTGTTAGGAATTCTATCTCTATTGATATTAAACCTTAATGAAATTGTTAATTATCAAAACATAATAATTCATTTAATCGTTTGAATCTAACAGAAGGTTGCATACACTTGAATCTTCAACCTAAAACATCATAAACATTCATTTAATCCATTATCCCAAAGACAGGACACAATCGTAAAGGAAACTGAGGTCAAAACGGTCGAAACTGAAGGTTCACGAAAAACAGGGTCAAATCCCTACGCTCATGCGTTGCCCTAGTCTGGCTCCCACCAGACAGACACAATTCAACGTTCATGCGTTGAACTCGTCTGGCTCACACCAGACGATCACAAATCACCACTTCTCAGTGCCACAGCATCAAAGGAAAACCAACACTCGTGCGCCAGCTCTTGGCCTGAGAGCCTAAAACATATTTTTCAGGTAAAACATTATTTGAACTTCACTTTAAGAAACAAAAAATTTCCTGGATATAATTCTTTCAAAACTTTTCAAAAATAATTTTCTTCCAGAACTCCAGATCTTTCGTAAAAACGTTTTATCATGATAAGAGCAACTGAGTTCTAACATGAGAACAACAGGAAGGGAAAACCAACCTTGCTTGGCTCCAACTATGTCAAGAGGAAAGAAGCTCATCTTTGTCTCTCAACAACAAAAGAACTCGAACACGAAGAAGAACACACTGGAAAGAAGATCATGAATGTTATTAGAAGAAGTGAATAAGAGCTTGAGAGAACTCAGGGGTAGCACATGTTTGCACCACCTACCTACAACCAGCTCTTTCTGAAGAGTGCTTCAGATCTAGGGTTCTTTCAAAGAGTGAATATCTCATAAGAAGAATAGGTGTCAAAACACTGAGAATAGTTCAGTATTTATAGAACACGGATACCTACTCTCAGACACGTTCTGGTAAAATCTAAAAACGAGTATGATTGGTCATTAATTCCTCTGACAAGATTCAGACATAAAGTAAACGAGGAAAAATGACGGGCATTAAATGCTCATAAATGCTCCTGACACTCATAAGAATCCTCATTAATGGTTGTTAGGGCGGACGAGGTACGAGGATAATGACTTAACGTGGTACGAAGATCCATTAACAAGCTATGCAGACCAGTACTACCGCCCAACCGGACGAGTACCAAGAACTAGTACACCGGACGAGTACACAACATGGTAACCGGACGAGTACCAAAAGATCCCGCCAGACGTTCTCTCAATTTTGCTCCCGAACATCATGATTTCAGTTCAAACTTAACCAAAACACATCTCAACATATATGTCACACAATACACACAAGCATTCCAGCATTTTAACTAAGACGAGCTCAAAACTGAATATCCTATCATTTATAAAAGAAAGGGTCTTACAAAGAAGGAGAGAAACAATGACAAAATCAAGCCCAAGTAGGAAGACGAGAAGGGAGCGGCATCTGGATTAGTAGTATAGGAGGCGAGCTGTAAGTATCCCATGGAGTCTTTAATAACTATGGGACCATGACTATCCTATATTTATTGAAGCCCATATAGCCAATGCCGAAGTATGCAGGATCTCCATATACTAGGGAAGTTCAGTCGACATCTTCTTCAGCCAGTGCTTCCAGAAGATGGGCTTGAGTAAGAAAGACTTGATTCCTTTTGACAAGGATATAATAGGGATAAGAGGAGTACATGTTACTGACCTCGGATATTATGAGACTTGGATGACCTTAGAGGACAACCGCAACTCAAAGACAAACAATTGCAAGTTATTCATGGTTGATTTCCCCACCAGATATAATGCAATCTTGGGTTGGCCTTCACTGAATGCATTCGATGCTTGCTTGTCTACCAGAAGGCTCACACTAAAGTTCCCTGCTGACAATGCCTAGATAATTTCCATCTAAGGGGACCAAGAAGCAGCTAGGAACTACTACAACATGAGCTTACACTTAACCCAAGAGTCCCAAAAGGCCAAGTAAGCCTAGAAAATGACAATAAGTCTTGAGTGAACTATGCTTGATCTCAACTTCTTCAAAGAAAATTAAAGACTAAACCCAAGCACTAGGACTTGTGACCTTGAAAGATTAGCAAGAATCTGGCTTGGAAGCACTTTGATATTGATCATGCCACTATCGAGCTCGAAGCTAAGAGTAGCCAACCTCAACTCACTGATTGGAGAATTAAGATTGGAGCATTATATCCTTGATAAGTACTCTCAAATTCACATGAAACTGCTCTCGCTGACACATGTTGATCATTGAGTAAGTGCACTTGCTCTTTTGCATGTGTTTGAAATGCAATAACTACCTAGTATTAATAAGGATGAAGTTCGGAGAAGCTATCTAGGTGATGTTTCACAGCCCACTACACTAAACAAGTTGGAAGCATAAAAAGAAAGTCCTAAAGCCTCTGTCAGGAGTGAATTGTTCCTAACTACATACCTACACTCGATCCCTTCTCATTTCAGTTAAATTAGTCCCTCCACCAAGATTGAACTAACCACTTATTATATAGTTAACTACGTTATAATATCATTAACCATAGAGAAGAAATACCAAATGTATAGAAACTGAATAGTAAATAAATTAAAATGTGTTTAACTCCTCTCCTACATCACAACCTCGAGAGAAGATGTTACTCATGATACAAGGTGAAAACATGATAAACCTAGTATCTAAAATCATTCGAAGTAAGGAGAAGAATATTAATCCCACAATGGCTCTTTTGAAACATTCGTATAATCCTTAGCTATAAATCCTAACTCTGGCCGCATGTCTCTATCTTTTTCCAGTCTCTTTGTTCTCGTATTGTCTTCGTTCTCCCTTAAATAGAGTGTAATTAGGGCTAAACAAATCTTCTAGCTGCACCACTATGCACGACTATGCATGCTAGGATGCACAGCCATGCTAACTTGACAACTAGTGGTCTTTCTAGCACTAAACGCGATTGTGTTTTTCAAAATTAATTAAGTGTAATCGTGTGCTTAACTCGTGTGCTTAACAAGCTCCATGGACGTGCTGCCCTTGAACAATAGACTTCACTTTTTGCTTCATTTTCCTTGTTTTTCTTCTCTTTTTCACTTTCTCCACTTGTGACATGCCTATTGCACATCTGTCATAAAACTTATGAGTTATGTAAATATAATGCAACATTCAGGCACAAAACCATATAAAAAACATGAAAAGTTCATGCAATTTAGACGTGTATCAAGGAGCACTGACGAAGAAGAGAAGGTGAAAGGGTATTAGGGTTCGGAATTGGGAGAAAAAGGAAGAATGAGTCATCCTTTTAGCGCGATGTATTTATTTAATGCGTGGCCTTGGCTAGGCCAACGCTAATTGCCATAAATAGCATCAGAGTCGTGGCCAATACTACAATTAACTCCAAAATGACTATTTCCTGTAGCAGGGGAACCCGTGTCCTCCTTAATTTTACTTTTATTATTTAATCTTATAATTTTTTATATATTTAAATAATTCATACAGTAAAGTCATTTTTATTCTAATAATTTATAAAAATAGTTGTGAAGTATAGAATCTTAAAAATATAAGAAGTTTAAGAATTAAATTATATTTAATTTTTAGCAAAATGTGAGTTAATATTATTATCTAACTACGTACTATTATATTAAAATTATGTAATTATTATATCGAGACTGGTCCAGGGGATGGTTTGAGGTGGGTCTTGCAACCCGTTCCCGCCATTGCTTCTTCTGGTTCAGGTTTGAATTGGGTTTTTCCAGAAAACTTGATCAACGAAAGTTTTCTTTGTCAAAGTCACGGTCGGGTTAAGGATACTCACGAGTTCAGATTTAAGCTTCATGCCTAGGAGCAATAGACATAGAGAAGAGATCTAGAGGAGATGTTTTTTTTAATATAAGTTTTTTCTACATAAATTTTGATAGTATAAATTTTTAAAATCTTTTGATATATTTTTTTAAATTGGGTGGGTTTGGCTCTGGTCACCACCACGTGCCTTTAGCCTAAATGTTTACTAAATGTATGTTTAGGTTTTTTCGACTAAGACAAGTTGATTTCTAACTAGAAAATGGCTAAGTCTTAAAATGACCAAGTGTTAAAAAGATTGCATATTTGTGTTTCTCAACCAATACATGGTCTAGTCGAATGTCTTTTAAGTTTACTATTTCTTAAGTTTAATGTATTTTATTTCTTTAAAGCTTCTGCGTCGAGATATTGTATTGTTGATCTTTAAACTTCGTGTAATTTATTTCATCCACTTTTTAAAAGTGTTTTCATTAAAGAACCCATAACTTTATTTAAAATCCAATTCGTGATTTTGAATTGTTTTTGTTTACCAAAAATCCGTGTAAACAGTGCCCGAACATGCCTCCGAGACCATAGGTCACTTACAGAAGTACTTATAGATCGCTCACTAACACAAGTCTCACATCAACATCAAGAATCGAATAGTCAACTTTCTGAAAGGAAATTGTCCGTCCTTACCAACTGAGTCATGATAAACCTTTGATAATTTCAATCATCATCAAGAAATCTCCACAGAACTGTTATATTTTTTACGTGTATTACCACTATTTTAAACAACTCAACCAATTCCTAAAAAATTACTCAACCACTAAATGTGGAAAAATGAATTAAAGAGATCATACCCTCGCATTTTACCGTAGCAACGTTTTAAAAATAATTAACATAATAATATTTTTTTTATAAAGTCAAATGTCATTCAGATTTTGGAACATTTTAATAACTACAATATCATAAATTAGAATTCAACACCACTTTGGTGGCATGAGATGAAAAGCTTAAAAATGTATGTCTTCCGCCAAATCTGGAATACTGAATCGAAGATGCAATAACCAAAAATTAATGTGACTGATGAGTGATGTGACATAAAAAAATAGATGAAAAATGAAATGGAAAATTAAGTGGTTGTAAATGATCAAAACTCTTTTAATAACTACAATGTCTTCAAGTTTTTTTTTTTTTTGAACATGTCTTAACGTTAAAAGAATACTACTTTATTTCCAGCAGATACTGACCCTGGATTTAGACACCCTGTAGCTAATATTTGTATAAGGAACATAATCTTACGTACTAAATAATAAATATGTATGCATTCTAAATCATAATATTTCCAACCTGTATAGCGCTTGGAGTATAAAACAACTATTCTTTCAACATCGTGCTCGTGCATGCATAAGTGAGATCGTGCAGTTTCCTTTAAAATAAACAATAGTACAGTGTGGACTGTGGAATAGGATGCACGAAAAATATTTGATTAAGCTAAGTCAAATAAATCGCAATAAATGGGTATAAAGCCATAAACTACACATAGACTATTCGCAATTTAAACCCTGACAAAACTGTTTGGTTAGGGGGAAACGGATGGGAGGGGAGATTTTTTAAAAATAAATTATGTTTGGTTCAAATTTTTAGAGGGGAGCGGAGGGGAATGGAGGAGATCAAACCCCTCCTCACTCAATTTTTTGTTCCTTCCAATAGTGGGGGGATTGAAAGGGAATTTTTTTTTGACAAAAATATCCCTAGACAAATTTAATAATTCCCAAATTCAACCTAAGTATACCTAAACTGCTTCTGCTTCTAATTCTTCTTTCCCAATTCTCTTCTCGGTCTTCCTGCTCATCTGACGAGGTTCTTCCTGCTTCCGTCCCTCTCTACCGCTGTCCGCGTTAAGACTTGAAGATAAGCTTAAAATTGCAAGCATTTTTGTGATGCCATCTCAGGTTTGATTATTCATGTATAATTTTCATTTGATCTTGACGTCAGTATAGGTCAATAAGAAATGCAGGCTTCATGATTTGGTTTTCTTTCCCCTGTTGTGAGCTGCTGTCCTCCTTTTTTCGGTTGTAGCTCAAGGTCGAATACCAACTTTTCTTTTAAAAATGTATATTTTTCTTCATTTTTTCCTTTACTGAGGTAGATTCCATTAAATAAAGTGAAACTGGAATGCATCCAACTAAAGGTAATATGTATCAGTTGTTGAAGAAGTGAGGGAAATGTGTTAGAAAAAAGAACTTCTGTATGATGTGAATGTGATTCTTGATCCAACATATCTACACCATCATTATGTTGTCTTGTAATACATATCCCATAGTGTGTAATGTAGGGCAGTTATTTGTAAGTTATTGTGTGTTGTTGGGCAATTCTAGTAGTAGGAGAATTAGGTATTGTAAGTTATGAATGCGTTTGATTTAAATCATGCACGGGTGTTGAGGTTAAGATGATGATTATTGATTTCAGCTTAGTTTAAAATACATGTAAATTTATAAATGGTACAAAAGTAATTTAATTATAAAATCTCTCCCCTCCCCTCGTGAACCAAACAAAAAAAGAGTTATTTCTCTTCCCCTCCCCTCCTATAAACCAAACATAATAAGTATTAAAATCTCTCCCCTCTCATTCTCTCCCTTACCCTCACCTCCATTAAAATTTCCCCCCCGTCCTTCCCTCTTTTAAACCAAACTGACCTAAGTGTTTTGATGGAGTCTAACATGCACATCAAAAATAATGTGCAGCCTTCCACAACAGTCGATACAACCCTTGACCGGTATTTAGATTTTTTTTAAATAAAAAATGTTTTTACATTTTTAGCCTTAATGTTTTGTTTTTACACTTTTTCCCCCACTAGTTTAGTAAATTGTGTTCTGACCCATCATCACCACCAACCTCTCTCATTCTCTTGCATCAAACACCACCAAACCACCACCAACAACCAACACCCATCTCAAATTCTCAATCATCCTTCATCTCTTGCAAACCAAAACCAGTTCCAACCAAGCCCACTGCCATCCCTCATATCAGAGTCTCACATCGGAGTCTCAAATCAAAGCAAGTGGATAGGGAGATCGAAGATCAGAGAGTGGCTATGGATTATGAGGGAACTCGGCGACGACGTCCGCCAAAACCTCCTCGCCCTCCGCCACAACCACCACCAAGGGAACCCGGCGACGACGACGTCCAGAACCCAATCCGTTGTCGCAACCCACAACAGTCCCTCCTCCTCCGTGCATCGTAACAGTGCCATCGATTCAGTCTGGAGGAAAAATCACTCGCTCATCGGAGAAGATTCAGATCTGAAGCAATCTGAAGACACAGCCGCAGAGGGAAATAAGGAGGTTGCTTTCATCCTCCACTGTGCTGTGGTTATCAGGTGCCAGGTGCAAGTGTGAATCGAACAAGGAAGATGTTGCTAGTGGTCTTGGTCATTCAGTGGTGGTTTGATCAAAATCACTGCACGTGAAACAAAATGTTTCATATTCTATTGTTTTGCAAAATGGGAGTTGCTGCCGTAGTTTTCTTCCTGAGCAATTTCTTTCTACTTCAACTAATTTCTTCTTGTGGTTTCATTCGGTTGTGATGGTTGGGCGACGGTGGAGTTTGGCATCACGGTGTTCTGTGGTGAATCTGACCAATATATGAATTATAATATTAAAAGGACCTAAGTACAAATACCTACTAATTGGACTAAACTAAGATTTAACAAACTGCTGGGCAAAAAATATAATTAATGTTTTAATAATTAAAAAAATCAAAATACAGGGAAACCCACCATTAGGGGTGACACGGCTCATGTGCAAGGTTGCACACTGTTTTTCATGTGCATATTAGGCGCACCCTATTTTGATCCCTCTTTTTATAGATTAGCCCAAATTCTTGAAAGCAAGAACCAATGAGATTATTTATAAAATGATCTTGCATTAACAATCAAACGAACCCTCTATATGAGTAAAATCCTTCCCCCTTCTCCTTCCATTGTCCGATTACTCCACCAATATTTCCATTCTCAAATAACACTGCCTATATTCCCTTGCTACTTGCTTCCATGGAAGGCAAACAACCACTAGTGGCCATGATGCCAAGTCCAGGCATGGGACACCTCATCCCATTCATCGAGTTCGCCAAGAGACTCCTCTGCCACCATAACCTCCCCGTCACCATCTTCATCCCCAATGACGATTCGAATCCCTCTAAGACCCAAACCACCTTGCTCAGCTCCCTCCCACGTGGCATTTCCCATGTCTTCCTCTTGCCCGTCACCCTCTGAGTCGGACATCCCACCCAAAAACCAAATCAGCTTGTCCATCCTGTCTCTCACCATTCTCCGCTCTCTCCCTTCTCTCCATCACGCCCTCCTCTCTCTCATGGCGTCACACCACTTCACTGCCCTCCTTGTCAACCTTGTGAGCACTGACGCCTTCGACATTGCCATCGAACTCAACATCCCCTCTTACCTCTGCTTTACTTTCCACGACCATACTCTTGTCCTTCTTTTTTTATAACTTACCCCACTTCGACTGAGAATTTTCGTGCCAGATTAGGGACCTCTCTGATCTGGTCAAAATCCCCGGTTGTGTCCCGGTTCACGGGAAAGACTTGGTGGATCAGGTTCAGGATCGAAACAGCGATGACTACAAGTGTTTCCTCCACCACTCCAAGCGCTACAGGTTGGCTGAGGGGATCATTGTCGGAGCTTGAGCCGGAGGCTATCGAGCTGTTGCGGAAGAAGGAACTTGGGAGATCTCCAGTTTACACGGTCGCCCCGATGGTGAATGAAGGCTCTACTCAAACCGGAGCGGGCCAGTGTTTGAAGTGGTTGGATGCGCAGACACATGGCAATGTTTTATTTGTGTGTTTTGGTAGCGATGGAACCCTATCTTGTGCTCAGACTGAAGAACTTGCTCTTGGGTTGGAGAGGAGTGAGCAAAGGTTCTTGTGGGTTTTGAGAATCCCGAATGACGAGGTTTCCTATGCCTCTTTTTTCTCTCATGATAGCCAAACTGACCCTTTTGAATTTTTGCTGAAAGGCTTTGTGGAGAGGACCAAAGAGAGAGGGTTGGTGGTTCTTAGCTGGGCACCACAGGAAAAGGTTTGAGCCATGCTTCCACTAGGGGGTTCGTGAGTCATTGTGGTTGGAACTCGATTCTTGAGAGCGTGGTGAATGGGGTGCGTCTGGTGGCTTGGCCACTCAACGCGGAGCAGAAGAAGAACGCGGTGTTGGTCACTGAAGGGGTGAAGGTGGCATTGAGGCCAAAGGTTGGGGAGAATGGGTTGGTGGAGTCGGAAGAAATTGCGCAAGTTGTGAGGAGGTTGATGGAAGGTGAGGAAGGTCAGAAGCTTTGTTGTAAAATGAAGGATCTAAAAGAGGTAGCCGCTACAACTCTAAAGGAAAATGGATCTTCAACAAACCAAATATCCCAATTAGCTATCAAGTGGAAGAAGAGCGAAAAAACATTATCAAACTGAAGCCTCGCGTGCTTTTCATTTCTTCAATTCTCTATCTCATTATTGTGTTTTTTTTTTTTTGATATTTCACAATGAGGCCACGGTGTGCATTATATTTAGAGTGGACATTTGAATCATTTGAGAATATATCATAGATTCCAAGATAACGTTAGGCCCGTTTGATGAACAAGATAAGTAGACAGAATAGTATAGCAGTAATTCTATGATGTTGTAATTTGTTTTTGTTGCGCCAACAGGAATCATGTCTCTTATTCTATCATATTCATCATGTGTAAAAGTTATCCTGATGGGAGAGTTGAGATAAAAATTATCTTGACAGGATAAAATATAAGTTTTCTGTTTTTTTATTACCATGACCCAAAATTAATTTCAATATTTATATTTTATATAATTTATAATAATATTAACTAATAAATATAATTTTTTTAATTTTAATAATATATTAAATTTTATTATTTATCAATTACTATTTGTTATTGCTAAGTTAAAATTATTTAGTTACTTATAAATTTAACTAAAAAATAAATTGGTTTATAAATGGTGAAAATATTAGATTTACTCATATAAAATAATAACATTTTCATTATCATTTGCTACTGCTTAGTTAACATTATTTTTTCTTGTTTATGTTATAATAAAAATACACAAAATAATTCTTCGCTAACAATAAAATAGGCTACTCACATATAAATATTAATTTTTTTCATATTATCATATGTTATTATTTAAAATTATTTCTCTACTTATATAATAATAATAATAATAATTAATAGTTTAAATATAAATTAGTTTTAAAAGAATAATATCTTTTAATATTTTAAAAATTTAATTAATTTTTGTTGTTTATCACTCACCCCTACTAAGTTAAAACTCATTGGTTATATATAGAATAATTTTAATTAAAATAGGCTCCCTTAAAAAAAAGCCGAATTAATAAAAATTAATTTAACTTTAGTTAATATTAAAATATAGGCTCATTTATAAAAATGTAAAAAAATAAATTTAATAAAATAATTACTTTTAAAAAAAACTACTTAGAAAATTAAATTTTGAAAAATATTATGTATTTTTTAATTTAAAAGAAAATTTGATATATGTTCCATTTTTTAATTTAAGAGTCTATCGTGCTCTTATCTTATCCCACTCTTATCGAACTCTTTATCGTAACCACCAACATGCCCTTAATGTAATTATATATATTATGATTAAAATATTATTGTTCTTATTTCTACCATTAACAATTCATTCACTTTCCTACATTAAGTGGAAAAAAAAAGTATATATGGGTTGCTTTGGGAAAATAATAAGAAACTATCATTAGAGTTAAATCTCCATAATGTGTTTACAAATTGTTTAAATACTATGTATATTTTAGACCCACATAATTTGGAGGGTTTTAAGTACAGCTTCTAGACCTCATGGTACAACAAAGTAAATGTCTTGAAAAGTGAGGATTTATTTACATGATCTCAGTGCTGGTGTAAAGCATGCAAACATTGTGCATATTCTTGACTCTAATGAGCCAAAACAAAAAGGAAGAACGGAATAAGAAAATGGTGCTAGGAAAAGACCCTTTTTATAGGAAAACTCTGAACTTTAGATACTTGCCTTAGTGTCATAAAATTTCAAGAAGAATCTTGACTTGGTCACAGACAGCTTGGTTTCAAGAATATAGGCAATTGCAGCAGAAAGTAACTATGACTGATATCAGATATCAAAGAGAAAAAACAAAACCAATATGATGAAAACTATGCTTGATTTAAACCAATTAAGCCTCATCGTTGTACGTAGCTTCCGCCGTGAACGGGTTACCACCATTCTCATGGCCCTCAAATCTGAAGGAGTCCACCGGCGACACATCCTGTTACTTGTTTTTGAAATGGGCTGGCATATCCTTCTCATCACTTTTGCAGCCCTCGTGTCACGCACTCACGCTAAAGAGAATATCAATAGCTAATAAAGTAAAGGGTTACAAACAAACTTGGTTGGGATTTTGGATCCATGTTTAGCCAACACAAGTGACTATTTGAGAGCTAGATGCATTCACACTCCCTTTTAGCCTTTATGTGTTTGTTTCCTTTTGGAGAATCAAGATTCCATTTAGATTGTGGTTGTGACATCACTTGACAGCTGAGGAGGTTGCAATTCCTGATTCCCATTAGATAAACAATGTACAGTTTCTCTTTTTATTTGACAAAGAGTGAATGATTTAGGATGTGTCCAAAATCTACAAATGTCTTTTCTGTAATGCATTCATCACAATTTTAGACAGCAAAATATGGTAGAAATTCATTAATTTCACAATTTATTACTATTGTTTGAGGCAGAAGAAGAGAGACAACAGGTAAGTATGTTACAACTAAAGTGAGAAACCTCAAAACACTACAGCTACAACTCACAAATCATTTTCACATTACATCATAGGCACCAGAAAACTCTCTTAACTAGCAGCATGAGAGGGAAGTTCCATTGTACATTTGTATATGATTACTTTGGTTTTCCTTCCTCTTTTATGTTGCTAGTCAGGATCCTCAAAACTCACCAATCAAGCACACAAATTATGATTTTAACTTGGAATTGGGACATTAATTGATCAAGATTCAAGAGCAAAGTTCTGGGCTGTTGATAGGGAAATCCGTGTCGAAATCCATGTTTTCAAGGAAGAAATCTAAATCTATCATTTCATAATTGGTGACTGAAGTTGGGGTTGAAACTATCTCTGTGACATCAAACTCTCCAAGTTCTGATGTGGCAGGAGATATGAATGCAGGAGAAAAGCTTTCAATGAAATTGTTTTCATTCATGGCCTCAGAGAAAATGTTGTTCTCCTCTTTTCCAGATCCTGTTGATGGAGAAGAAAAGCAAAATGATGGGAATATATCCTCCTTGTAGTCCAAGTCTTCAATTTTAAGTTCAAGTTCTGATCCAAAACACAAAACTGTCTTTTGGGTTTGTTCTGTTTTCTCTTCTTGTGGTTGAATCTTTTGATGAGTGTGGATGCTGTGCTTATTTTCTCCCAAGGCCACCTTTACTTTTGTTGATGGGAATGCCTTGTTTGCATGACTAGCTTGTGTGCATGTGTGTTTTCCTCTGTAGGTTATCTCAACCATAGTTGGGTCTTTATCTGACTTTTGCACTTGCTTAGTGGCTTGACATCCTTGCACATTTCTGTGGGTGCATCTGTAATATCCTCTGTATTGCACACCACAATTAGTTAGAAAAACATGAAAATAGCTTTACTTAAACAGTGAGCACATAGCTATGAGAATAATGATAAGAATGAAACAATGCACTTTTTTTCTTGCTAATAATTTAGGGAACATTACAACAATTATTGAACAGCTTATGTGATCTTTTTAGTAGCTTTTAGTAAAGGTGATTTATAGGCTTTTAGTGCATGTCCAAAAGTAAAGAATAACAAAAGGGGTATTAAAGTCATGTTATTATTATCTGTCTACTAAGCAAGTGGAAAGGGAACTCAATAAATGCCGCATGGTGCATAAGTTAAAATATAATACTATTTTTTATAAGCACTGTGTCATTAAATATGATTATTTGATTATTCCCCTCTTTGCATGTCACTTAGCTGGCCAAATGCAGAGGGGTTGACCGCTTTGCACTAAGGGTAAGTGTGTGTTTGTATACAAATTAAACCTAAAGTGAAAGTAATTTTTCCATGAATTATAAAGAGATATTCATTCACTTTTTATTTCATAATGAGCTTTGTCATATTGAAAAATCTTCTAACTACAAATTTCCCTTGTGACAAAAAGAAATTAGATAAGGTAAAAACATGTTTCTTACCTTGGAAACTTAGCTCCAAGTATATCCTTCTGGCCATATTTTCTCCAGCTATAACCATCATCCAGAGACCCCTCAAGAGCTTTTCCTGAGCACACCCTCACTTGGTTTGTCCATCTTGGCATGGTCTTTCTGCATCCCACAAATTCAAAGAATCCAAGATTGAAATAAGAATCATGAACCTTGAAAATTGATCCCAATTCAAAAGGAAACAATGATTTGGTAACTTATTCTTATTACCTTTTCTTGAAAACATTTTTGTGCTTAACCTCTGGGTCCAACACCTCACTTCTGGGGCTCCCATCATAAGAACAATGAGAATCCATCATGCTACCATTGTTGGTCTTACTTTCTTCCACATTAGCCTTCCAATTCAGCATGGTGAGTGCTTTCTCATAGGAGGAAAGTATTTTCTCAATTAAGACTTCATTTGTTACATTGGATGATGATGTTGATGTTGATGATGGAGAGAATAGATGGTCATAAAGCTGCTTTGCTAGCTCCTCCCCTTGAACTAACTCACCAATCAAACCACCTTGTTCTTCATTCTTCATGTTCTCTTCCATTTTGTGAAGATGAACTAACTAATAGCAATTTTGAGTTGCTGCTGAAAAAACTTAAGGTTCAACTTAGGCTCACAAGACAAAGTCTTGCTGATTAATTGACTATATGGCTATTCAAGGATTGTAAAAGAAATAGTGATGCTATTTTGCCAAAAACATGAAGAACAAGGAATTTGAGAAATTGTCCAAGTGAAGATGAGTGGGAAATTGGAGTGGGATTGATGAGGTTGTGGTGACTGGTGAGTTATTTGCAGCTTAAATATAAGGGAAGGGATTGGAGATATATGTGTGTAAAATGGGCAAGAGAGGGGCATGCTTATAGCAAGAAGGTGAGAGGAAAGGGAGATATAAAGGTAAGAAAAGGAAAGGAAAAGAGGTATAGATTTGACTAAACAAAACTGGGCGAGTTTTCTACATGTGGGGTCACTTGTTTTGAGGCCTTAAATATAAAGCTAGATCTTATTAAATTGTCCTGTTGGAAAAAAGATAGAGAGATTGAACTATAAGAATTTGGTGATGAAATTATTGAAAATTTCCAATGTGAAAATGCTCCATAGTCACGACCCCTTGAATGGGTCAAGAAAATTAGAATTGAAATAGTGCAAGAGGGGCAGACACGCTGCACTGTACACTCTCCCACGAGGGAGGGAGTGAGCAACAACGCGGAACAAGTGCTGAAGATTCTTGGTTGCATCTCATATTTTAGAATTTCCAACACACAACACATGGTCTTCTCTCAGTTCTCACTCTCCAACGTTTTTTCTTCTATATCTCTATCTTTCTTTCTTTGGCAATGATTATTATTAAAAGTGAGGGTGATGTATGGAGTTGCGTAATGCAAAACATTTTTGCTTACGTCGAAAGTGTTAGTTATTATAATATCTTGGCAAATACAGACATCATGCACAGCTAGTACAGGAAAGTAGCTGATGAGTCACGAATTCAATGAATTGAATAATATGTATTGCTTATATGTGCATTTATATTTAGTCTTTTGGATTTGATAATTAGGTCTATCCATGTATTACTGTTGGATAGGGTGTGATTGCCTTTTGTATTTTGTCTTTTGGGTGGGATTGCCTTGGCAACATTCATCATCGATCATTACTGTTACCACCATTTCTTATCATTCACCCAATACAAGAAAAATGTTATTTATGGATTTTTTTTTACTGACGGCTACAAAGTCATCGATATTACTAACGAATTATCGAGGGCTTGATGCTCGAGAAGAAAAAAGTGTATTGAAAGCTTTAGCCGTCAGAGAAACATGCAAGTTTTAATGAGAAAACTTGACGACAACATTAATGGCTCGACTTAAACCATCAACATTGTTGCAGGAAATTACCAAGTTTTGTGGGTACAAAATTCTACGAACTATCAAAATTTCGTTAAAATTGGTGGCAAATATTTTTCAACGAGAGTTATTCACGTTGTAATTTCGATGCCTTTTACCAGGGGTTTTGGCTATTGGTAATTTCGTGCAAAATAAACCATGCCCAAACTTAGTCTAAAATTGGCCTTATCAACAATTTCTATACTGTCAGTAGGTTACCACTGTCCACAGCTTTCGATACCCTATAATTATTTGGTTTGGTACCGTCAGTAACGTACCGGCCGTTATGACCATTGGTGACGTACTGACGATTATGGTTATTGGTAATCTACTCTTTGTGTTTCACCCCGAGGTTAGTATTTGGTATTTTATTCTTACATATATGTTTTAATAAAATTTATAAATATTACATATCTAATTATAAAACTCGAATCGTATGAAACTAGAAAAATATGGATCATGCATAACTTGTTAAAACTAAGAAAATGTCATCACACAATCTATCAAATAGTCGTGACCCTGCT
This sequence comes from Acmispon strigosus, assembly GCA_030819835.1. NCBI lineage: Eukaryota > Viridiplantae > Streptophyta > Magnoliopsida > Fabales > Fabaceae > Acmispon > Acmispon strigosus. Next base: position 54,569,363 of record JAUAMA010000004.1, on the reverse strand, counting down.
CGAGATAAGCCTCATGCACATTATCAATCTTCTTCTACAAAGAAGAAGTTTGCACGTAGGAATCCTACTGCTTGTGATTGTCCACAATCAGCACCTACCCGTTTCATTCCACCAATCGCATTCATGGATTCATCGAGAGCACCTCCAGTGTCACCTCAACATAGTAGACCCTCATCATGCATACCTAACCCAACTCGTTCACTAGATGTCATCAATGACTCTATTAATGACAGTGAAAGTGAAAGATGAGATTCTGATGAGCTAAATAAGGAGATCGATAGAGATCATCGACATGCTGAAGAGATTATTCATGAAGAGTGTGGTAAAACAATTATTCTTCTAGAGGTCAGTGAGTATGTTGACTTAAATAATAGCAATATTTACATTTATATTAAATTAACATTATAACACTTTTTGCAGCTTTTTACCTGGTCACATGGCCTCCATGACCATTACTACTCAATCCAGTCCCAATTTTTGGACGGGGTTACATCTTTTCACAGTGTCAAAAAGGACGAGAACCTTCATCATGATTATAATTAATTACAATATGAAGAATGATTTAATTTAATTTAATTCATTTTATGTTATATATATATATATATATATATATATATATATATATATATATATATGCTTAACATTGTCATTTATTCAATTACATAAACATGTTGGTTGGGTTGCTCAGGATGAGAAATCTGTGAAGAAGAATTTTGAGCATAAATGCTCAAGTCATTCGTCTAACATTGTCAGATTCGTGCGAGTATCGGGGCAGAGACATGGGTGGATAAGTGAGAGCACTTGGAGTAACCTTATCATCACATTAGTCCTCAAATAAATTCATGGAATATCCCATAAGGCTAAGAAGAATAGGGCATAAAAAAAGGGGGGCCACTTCACATGGATGGCTCCACTTCAACGCTTGAACATGGCCGACGAATTATAACTTTATAATTAATGGATTCACTTTATATTTTTATTACGTTTGTTTAAAAAGTATTCTCTATAAGTTATTTTAGGTGAAAGAGTCGGGTAGACAAGTAAGTCTTGAAGATATCTGATCTTTCAACCTACAGACATGCGAAAGGCTTACAAGACTTAGATTGACCCGAGAGCTGCAAATACATAAGTAACTGTAACTAAAAATTCGATATGGAATTACTGTATTATATATGTTGTTATGGTTTGAACATTACTTGTTCATACTGAGTTTGAGGATAGAGTTAATGAGAACATGCCTCAACCTTTAGTGGATGGGGTCATTAGAGATAGACTCCTCCTCTGGTGCTCAAATATGGATCGACGCAAGTGGGGGGAAGGGGAAAGGCTGGATAAATGGCGCAAGAGACATTGTTGCATAATACATACCCGGTGGTAGTGTCCACTCCCTTACGAAGTAGTCACGAGCCTCAGATTCGTCTCAAGTTTCGGGTTCGTAGGTTACCCTAGAGTTTTAGAAGATGGTGGCGAGGTTGGAGACGAAGAATGCTGCACTTGGAGAACAGATGGAGCAGAAGAAGGTTGCACTTTGAGAGTAGATTGAGCAACAACAGGCCTAGATGCGGGCATATATGGAGGCGTTGAAGGCTTAGTAGGATCAATGGTTGCAAGAAATACTACTCATTACAACACCATGTCAGAGATATTAAATGGCTGCATAAAGTGAATCGTAGTAATGTTGATCTTGAGAGAGTTGTTGCCGCTCTTCGGCTTACTCCAATAGCTACTCCATTTCAGGCTACCCGAGAGCCTACTCCAATATGTTGCTATTGAGCGTACTATAGGTACTACTTCTCCTTGTCCTACTCCAGCTGCTCCTTCACTTCAATCTACTTTGCTTCTTGTTGTTCGGTCTTCTTCACGTGCTGGTTTGGATGATGGTTTGGATTCCCCGTGTGAACTTTATGGCTGGACCATGATGATGATGATGCATGATCTTTTAACTTTTATTAATTAAAAAAATTACGTCGTATACCGACGGTTCATTTCCACAACATAACCGTTAGAATATATAGACGGAATTATCGACATCTTTTATCATTGGTAGATCACTGGCAGTTATATCGTCAGTGAATTAGCGAATGATATAACTGTCAGTAATCTACCAACGTTAAAATTTATCGACAGATCCGTCGGTAAGCCACCGACAATAAAGTCTGTCAGTAATTTCTTACGGTCTTCTAAAATTATCAATACTTATGATTTTTTGTTGTATGTTGATTGTCAGTAATTAATCATTACCCATCACTTCCCGATTTATGATTAGGTCTAAATTGGAGCCTCTCTAATTTAATATGATATTCAAGAAATCTTGAGTACAGTGATGTTTTCATGGAGTAATCGAATATTCCATTTTATTCATAAACGACAACGAAAAGAGGAGTTGTCAGTTGTATAAAATGGGATGCATTCTATGAATACTGCCCCAGACCACATGTGTACCCGCAACAGTGTCTCGTATAACTGTATAAGCAAACAAACCTGAGACTTCAAGTTTGATATTTTTTAAAATATTATGACATTAATTAAGTTTTCAATATAATACTATAGATCTCCTTTTCTTTTTGTCAAATATATATTATTATATTCGCCCAATATGCATCCAACACCCAACAAGGCTAGCAAGTAACTTGTAGAATAATCAATATGTCAATGTGTTATTTCAAGAAAAAAGGTGTCCATGTGTAATATATAAAGTTATGGAAAAATTGTTTTGACCTCCCTTTATGGTATATACATTTATTGAACTGATTTCCCTTTTATTTTACAAAAACACATTCACCTCCTCTCTTTCACGTACCGAGATATTGAGTATTACAATAGTAAATTTTATGAAAAATTATTTCATTAATGATAAATTTCAAAGGGAAAAACTACAATATAAATAAAGATGATTAATGTCTTATAATTAAATAATAGAGGGAAGACCCAAAACAATTACATACACCTAAAAAACAATAGATGAAAGATTATTGTAACAATGTTAAATTTAAGGGGAGATGAATGCAATTTGCCTTAAAATTATTGAAATGCATAACATACTGTTATGATATACACATAGACATCAAAATTATACAAACACCCCTATATACACTACATTACTTCTTATTCTTCTCTTCTTTTCTCACACTAGCTATCCATACAAGTTGAGTATTTAATAGTTTCCTAACTCAAAAGATAAACGTTGAAGGCTAGCAGATCTAACAATTATTACTTTATACATCGAGATTCAAGATGCAAATCAAGACCAAATTAAATGAATGCATATCTATCAATGTCAAAGCTATTGAATGTTGCTATTTTTTTCTTCAAAAAAGTATTGCAATGACTTTTGCTATTTATCGAACATGAAAACTAATTGTTTGATCCACTTTGCTGAATTTAAAAATAGTTTTCAGATATAAATTTTTAAATTTATTTCTTAGAAAAAAAGAAAATAAAAAAGGGTTTAAACTAGGGGAAGATACATATATATTTTTACTTTAAGCCTTCCCTTTTTTTATTTACTGCAGAAAGAGAAAGAGAAAGGGAAAGGTTATCTCATCGTCGTTTTCTCATCGCCTCCGTCGCTCCCATCGCTCTGCCGCTCCGGTCTCGTTCTCTCATCGCTCCGCCGCTCCGCTCTAGTTCTCTCATCGTTCTGTCGCTCTCGTTTATGCATCGCGTTTCTTTCTTCTGGTTTCACCATCGCTCCGCCATTCATCGCTCTCATCTCTCTCATTTTTGCTACGAATCGAAGGTAACGAAGCAAACTCGTTTCTCTCTTGTTCTATTTGATTTTTGTTCAGGAATTAGGGATTATAGGTTGGGTTTCTCTCTTGTTCAATTTGATTATAGGTTACGATTTTGAGTTGCATTTCAATAAATCGCATTAGAGTTGCATTTTGATCTGAAATTACCGACGGTCTAACTCGCATTAGAGTTGTATGTGGAATAGTTGGCACATTAGCTAGAGGCTTTGTTTTGGATTTTATGACTAACACCTTATCAAATGCATTTTGTTTAGGCTATGGATTTTATGTCATAGGATTTTCTACCACCATAGGGACTACAATATTGGCTTGCCTTCAGGTTTATTTCAACTTAACCAATCTTAAAAAAGTTGGTTTGTCCTCTGACCTTTGATCTGCAACATTCCTTTTGTTTGCAGCTGCTTCTAATAGATCCTGACCATGCTTATAGCAAACCAAATACTACTTTAAGGGAGTTGTTGCATCATTTAAGCTTTAGCCGTGCAGGTATGTATTTTTCCATACTCTATGATCTTCTTTTTGTTTCCTAAACTTGCTTACATGTATTCAAATCCTAAATGTTAAGGTTTGCCTTGAAGAAACAATTATTGAAGCCTAAGGGCGACTTAAGAAATAGTCAGCGATGTAAGAAATTGCAATAGGCTAATGGTCCCATACTCCCATGCTATATTGAGATATCTTTGAATGAGCCTATGTCTGTCTAATGTCTATGCAAGTGCAGGCTAGTGTTGCCAAGTTAGAAACTTCTGGCTATTTTTGCAGCTCTATTTCTAATTGGACAAGATTGTGGTATGGGGTCAATGAAGTTGAAAGCTTTGATTGATCTTGTTGATGAAATTGTCGAGGAGCCACTTTTTAATAAGCTGAGGTGACAATCTAATGCTAGAAGTATCTTATATTTGTTCATGAAGATGGCTTCTTTCTTGACCTGTTTTCTCATTAGTAGCTGGAACCCTTGATTGTAGTTCTTTGCCCATAAAAGTGCCTTATAGAATGCGAATGTTTGTTAATTGTCTTCTTAGTTTGAATAAGAGGAAAATATACAATTGTTCTCATGTTTCTTTACTTATTTTAAAGTTTAGATTATATTAAGTGAATTTTGGTTGCATTAAATCTCATTATGGTTTACTTATGTTGCTTTACTTATGTTGTTTTTGGTTATTAAGCATTCTTTTGGTTTTTTTTATGCTAATGAAGTATTGTGCGGCGATTTGGAACCGCTGCAAAAAAAAAACACGTATATGGCGGCGGTCCCAAACCGCTGCAAAGTTGCACTATAAGTCTATACTGCAGCGTAAATACCAGCGGTGGTTATTCCAACAGTTAGCCAAAACCGCCGCAAATGTATCTCTCGACACTCGTAACTGCGGCGGTTGGGCAACCGCCTCTCACATATATTTTGCTGTGGTTTGAACCGTCGTGAAATATATCTAGAACCGCCGCAATCAACATTTTGCTTATAAGCATATGTTTTAATTTTCAAAGTTGAAAATCTTGTGATTTGAAAATTAAAAAAAAATAGAAATTATTTTTTAGAACTGTTTTTGAGAAAAGGTTTTTAAACTGTTAATATCATATGTTTTTTTTTCTTTTCTTGTGGGATTATTTGATTCTTCTCTCAGTTATTTGAATTTAAGCACTATTTTCAAAAATAATTTTTAAACCTTGTTTTTCAAAAGAAGAGAAAAAATTGAGCCATGTGTTTTTAAAAGCTAAAAGACCAATGCTCTCGAAAATTAGAGACAGAAAGGATCTTTGAAATTTTGAGAATATTTAGTTTTTGAAACTCAAAATAAGAATATTTTTTTTGGCACATGAAATAAGAACTGTTTAGATATATGATCCTCATCCTGTTGTTTGTCCTTTTAGTTTACTTCTTGTTTTAGCAAACATCACATTCACATCAATCTGTACGCTGTAGGCATTAAAGAACAATAACCAGCAGCTCTCTAAACCTAATTAAGTCAATGGTTTGGTTTGCTAGTTGGAGATTATAATATTCCACTGGCTTTATCGTAACCGCGTTGGCACTACAAACTTTGCTAGGTTAATTATTTCTATATTCCAGAATAAAACGTGCACAATCTTTCAAAAATACTTCCAGATCCAAACTGTGTTAGAATGGAATCAAAAAGTTAACATATTAACTTTTTACTATTTCTCTCTTAATTTATACAGTTAATATTTTTTTTTAAATTCATTTTAATATAAAGTTGAGTTTTGACAACTTCAATTAATGTCGAAAAAGCCTATGACAGGCTTCATTGGTTGATCGGATTGCCTCATAGAAGAATAAGGCAGGGAGATCCCATCTCTCCTTACCTGTTTGTGTTGAGTATTGAGAGGCAATCCCAGACTATTCATGATGCTTGTAGAGTGGAGAAGTGGAAAACTTTTGAGGTTTTTAGGTCTGGGCTGACGCTCTCTCACTTGCTTTTTGCTAATGATATAGTGCTTTTTGCTAAACCTTCTATGGATCACGCCATTTTGATTAATTAAGGAGATTTTAAATCAATTATGTAGTAATGCCTCTGGTCAGAAGGTGAGCTTGATGAAGTCCAGGGTGTTTTTCTCTAAAAATGTGGATGATTCCCTTGCTGATCAGGTTGCTACTAAGCTTGGTGTGGCTAGAACCTTTAATTTGGGTCTCTATCTGGGTGTTCCCTTGTTGCATTCTAGAATCAGTAAGGATAATTTTGGGTTTCTGATTGATAAGGTTCGTAAGAAGTTGTGTGGGTGGAAGATCAGAACTTTATCCTTTGCTGGTAGGGTTTCCCTTACCCAGTCTTGTCTTCTTAGCCTCCGTCTTACATTATGAAAACCACTCTCATTCCTATTGAGGTGTGCAACGAGATTGAGAAACTCCGCAGAGATTTTATCTGGGGTACCATTGTTGAAAAGAGGAAGTTTCACCTTGTGAGTTGGGAAATCATTTGCTCTCCCAAAGATCAAGAGGGTTTCGGTTTCAAAAACCTTCATACCCTGAACAAAGTTTACATGGCTAAATTGGCTTGCAATATTAGGACTAATGAAGAATCTCATTGGGTTAAGGTCTTCAAAACCAAAGATAAATTTAACTCTTTATTGAGAGCCCCCTTTCTTGTAAATCTCAGGCCTCCCCTACTTGGAAGGGGATTTGTCATATTTGGCCTATCATTGAGCATGGGTCAAGATGGCTCCTGGGGGATGGCTATTCTGCTTCTTTCTGGAAAGATCCTTGGATCCCCTTGGAAGGTAATCCTCTGCAGCTTTTGCCAACTGACTAACCTCCTTGGTATCGTGAACTGCTTCTGTCTTTCTTTGCTGAGGAGAGTAGTTGGAAGTGAACACACTCAAGGAGGTGCTTCCTGACTCTGTGTATGCTAAAATTGCGAGTCTGAGTCCTCCCTCCCTGACTAAGGGGCCTGACACCTGGATTTGGGATCCAGGACCAGATGAGAAGTTTAGTCTGCAGTCTGTTTATCCCTTTCTTTTTCCAACTTACAGAATTAACTTATTCAGGTGTTTGAGTCTGTATGGAAATTTAAAGGTACCCCCAGGATTGAAATCTCCCTTTGGAAGGTTTCTCATGATAGGTTGGTCACTAATAAGCAGAGAACGAGAAGGAGTATGCCTAGGGATGCACTTTGTCCCAGGTGCAAGGAAGTTGAGGAAACGGTGATCCACGCGTTGAGAGACTGTCCTTGTGTGCAAGAAGTTTGGAATGCTCTTATTGAAAGTAAGAGCTGGAGCAGATTTTTCAACTTAGGCCTTGATGACTTATTACTGTTTAACCTTCATGGCAATTACTTCCAATGTTGGGGTGTGAACTGGACTTTGCTCTTTGGGATTACTGCTTGGTTGCTGTGGAAAGACCATTGCGATTTGGTGTTCAATAGTCATTTGAACCCTACAACTAGTTCCTTAATTAATATCTCAGGCTTTGCAGACCAGATTGTCAAAAACTTGCTCTTGCCTAATAGAGATGTGGGGAGGCAGAAGCAGGAAATCTTGATTGCTTGGAAGGCCCCAGAAATTGGTGTTTGGAGGATAAATTATGATGGGTCTGTGTTCAGCAATGATAACAGGGTTGCTTGTAGTGGTCTTATCATGGATTGTGGGGGAAGGGTGATTAGAGGTTTCTTTGCTAATCTGGAGTCTACTCTTCTCTCCGGTTGAGTTGTGGGGAGTACTTAGGGTCCTTCGCCTTGCTAGACTTTTGAATCTTCCTATAGTACAAGTTGAAATGGATTCCAAGGTGGCTCATGGTCTTATCTCGGTTAAGTGCCCTAATGGTCATCCTTGTGTGGAATTAGTCAAGAATATTGTGAGGCTTGCTAGCTTGGAAGGGTTTGTCTCTTTCCACCTTATTTTTCGTGAAGCTAACAGTAGTGCTGATTGTCTTGCTAGGCTTGGCCATAGTGTAGTTAGTTTATTTTTTCTGGACTTAGGCCCTCCAATGTATAAAAAAAAAAAGAAATTGTTATTTATAGAGCTCCCCAATTAGAGCTGTCAATACGGGCCAACCCGACCCATATGGGCTGGCCCATCACGGGTTGGGTTCAATACGGGTTGGGTTAGACTAACCCGTTTCTAAACGAGCTAAGAAAATATGAACCCAACTCGGCTCACGGGCTGACCCGTTTAAGTAGAGTTGAATAAATAAAAAATCTAAAAAATCACTCCACACACAGCAGAAAGTAGTATAACAGCTTCTCAAGCTCAGTCCCGGCTCATAAAAAAATCGAATAAAATTCCAAAAGTACCAAAGCACATTGTGACGAAAGCAGACATATATATTGAAATCAACCAGTGCCATTCAAAGATGAAAATCAACGAATAATGAAAATTTGGCAAAGTGAAACGCTGAAAGCGTAAAGATGGTACATTTGCATATTGCTTGTTGAAGTTCAGTGGTTTGGGACACAAAGCAACCCTTAGACCTAAATGAAATGAGAGATGAGGGCTCTGAGATGAGGGCTTTCGAAAATGAAACCTTGGGAAGCTGAGAAACGAAAACGCCGAGCAGGTGCGATGCGTGCGTTGAGCCAGAACTACAAGAGCAGAGACCGCGCAACAGAAGCGGCGACAGCACCACGGGGGGAAGCGGCGTGAGTTCCGTCAGGTCGCACCGTCGTGGGTTCCACTTCCAGTCTTCCAGGCTCCACGGCTCTGGCCTTCCAATTCCTTCGAATTGTGTTTTCTGATTTTCTCTACTTCTCAACCTTCCAAGTTCCAACCCTAGATCCCTAGATCTAGATGTGATGTGATGAATTTTTTTTTGGTGTGCTACAGTATGAAGATTCACTATCAAACAAAACAAGGTAAAAAAATTACTGTTATTTTTTAATTACCTCAACCCGCAGGTTGGCTCGCTTGACCCGCGGGTTGACTCGTTTAACCCGCGGGTTAAACGAGTCGGGTTGTTCTAACCCATATTCTACCCCAATAGTGTAACTAACTAGCTCAATAGGTCTAATAACTTTTCTGTGATCGAAAATGTTAACTTGATTTCTATATAATAATAGCCGATAGATAAATAAATATTCAAAGATGTGCAAGATACTATGAATAATTAAAAAGAATAAGAAATAATGAGAGGGTTATAATAGTAAATTCTGAAATACTTAGAGTATTCTCATGATTTCAAATATTTTATACGTGATTCATATCATTGATAAAAAAGGAAATAAGAAATGTGACCCTACAAGGTCTCTTTAATTTGGCTGCAAATTTTCTATGGTGATCATGAAACATTGAAACTAGCATGTTATTTTGTGGAAAGAGATATAGAGGAACAATGATATCGTTATCAAGGGTTGTTGTCATTCTTTTCCTATATATTGATTGATCAAACCTAAAAGGTAACCGCGTCGGCTTTGATCCTTCAAACCTTTTTGTCTGCTACCCACACTAGTGTAGTATGGTATTCTTCAATTAATTTTCGATCAAGCTAATTATTTTATTATTTGGTGTTCATTCCTTGTAGATTTAAATGTATCTTTTGAGTATTCTTATGCCGTGTTCTATTTCAACTTCAAAATATAACAAATATAGATAAAAACTTGATGTCTTATTCGGTTCTATTCCGATATGTGTATCAAATTCTAGAAGATAAATGATTTTGATGATTGATCCAAATAAATCAGGGGGACAGAATAATTAAAGGAATCTAGAAAGTTTAAAATCATTAATACCACACATGCTGAAAACCAACGTGATGTTGAATTCTAGAGCAATTTGACGCGCCGGAGTGAACAACGCGTTCACATTAATTTTTAGTCATTTCTTTGCAATTTCTCTTCCGTAATAATCTTTTACTAGAAATCTTCAAAATAAATAATATCAAATTTAATATTATATTATAAAAATTTATATTAGATTTTATGCCACATATTATCAACATATTTTCTCCCTTAAAAAACATATTTTCTAATTTCATATTTCACTGTATTTTCTTTTTAATTAAATTCGGTTAATTTTAAATTAACATTAGTTGAATACTTGTACTAATATTGAGATTAGGATGAGAGGTGATTGTTGAGGTTTGCTACTTCGTTTGGAGTAGGTGACGCATTTTTTCCTAAGTTGCGTGTGTTGTTTATGAGATTCGAGCATGTTTGAGAGCTTTGATATCGCAAGGTGAATTGTTTTTCGGATAGTGCTGAGTTGGTGAAGGTTGTTGTGGAGCATGAAGATAAAGACAGTATTGGCATGAAGGATTAATCAAGCAATTTTTTTATTTGATGCATCATAGTTCGCAAGTTTCTATTGCCCGTATTTCGCGGGAGCGTAACATGGTAGCATATGCTTTAGCTAAGTATGCAACCCGGATCAATTGGAATTGGAAAGTTTGGAAACTTCCTCCTTCCAATGTTAGCCGCTGCTATGTCAACATGTTGTTCTTGAGTAGTTGTTTCTTTTTCTGTTTTGATTTTCCTATGTAACCAAAAAAAATATTGAGACATTTCAATATGAAAAATTATATTTTTCTTCTTTTTGACTAAGAGTGAGTTTATTTCAGATTAAAAATAACGATTTTTAGGAATCTAAAAAAAGAGATGAACTTTTAGAGATTTTGAGAAAAGCCTAATATGATTTGTATTTGGCTACACTAATTAAAATTACTTTTTTTATCTTCTTTCTTATATATTATAATAGATTTTCCTGATAAGCTAATTAAAGTAGTTTTTCCAAATAATCTTTTTTCAGTTTTTTTTTAAATAATAATTTTTAAAAAGCTGAAACAAACATCTTAATTTTTTTAAAAAATGGTTTTTCTAGAAATAAACTGAAACAAACACAATTGATATTTTAAAATCTATTCAGCAATTAATTGCATATTTAAATGTAATAACGAAATTTAAACAAAATACATAATTTCTTTTTGTGTAAGGCAGATATTCCTGTTCGCAGACAATCATGTTCGAGTCGGGAACATTCATATCACGATGGAGCTATCTCTCCCAATGGATATTTTCCATCCGCAAGACTCGAACCCGAGACCTTACTAAATGGGAAACAAAGTACATTTTTTTCTTGAAAAGAACAAAACGCATAATTAAATGCATGCAAGCATCTAACTTATCAATATATATCATAAATTTAAAATGTAAATGATTCATACTATATATGTTATCTTATATATATATTTTATTTTCTCATTAAATTTTTATTTTGTTTTCTAATATCAGTTTATTTGGTTCGGGGTTTTAATTTTTCTTCACTTTTAGCTAGTTTATGTTTTAAATAATTTCATCATTTTGGTCCCTTAAGGTTTGGATCATAGGAGTCTTCTCTCTAGGTTCATGCATCAGGTCGTTGATAAATCCCAACTAATTCTTCGTCTCCAATGCGCTTTTCATGGCATAATTCTCTTCATCATGCAAGATAACATTTGTCAACACGATCCCTTAATTGTCCGAAACATGTTCATAGAAAGGGGAACGAGGGTTAGTGACCTTAAGGTCCTTTGCGATTATGAGTCTGTTCAGACAAAAGTGATGTGATTTGGCTAGTGTTTTTAGTTCACATGCAAAGTCAAATTGCACAAATACACAAGGGAAAGTTCATCCTAACTTCATGAATCAGTAGAAAGACATAATTGCATATATAAAGTGCTATTTGCTTATTCCACAAATGAAAGATTTAATGTTATACTAAACAACTTACATTACAATGTTAACTAGACAACTACCTCTACTACACACCATCAATTACAAAAGGTGTACCAAGTAGCAGAAATAGAAGGATAATCACAGCAAACTATAAATTGTACAACTTGCGACATGGATCATATCTTCAGATGTGGTATTGTTTTGGACAATTGATTTGCCTGCTAAAAAACTCTCTTCAAGATCAAAACAAGTGAAGCTCTAGGGCTGTGAAGGAGTAGGAGATGTTGGAGGCTTGAAATCTGGATACTGCAAATCAAGAATAAAAAAAGGAAAGAAGAGATGGACATGAAGGATGTGTCAGGAGAATGCAATATAAAGCATAACATGGTCTTCATATATTTAACATATCACTTACTACTAAAAAACGTTTTGGAGTAACATATCACGTGTAATTACAAAATGCAGCTTGAAATTTGAGAATAGTGACACTATGTGCATGTTTGAGAATTCGTTCGAAAACCACGGCAAAGCCAAAATCATGGTGGACAGAAGCAACTTCCCTTAGCATTTGCTGCTGTCCACCATGATTTTGGCTTTACCGTGGTTTTCAACCGAGTTTTTATATATGCACTAAATATTGCCTAAAGTATGCTAAAGGGATCCTATTTCATGGACTCATAATCACACTGAAACAAAAACATATATGGTCAGCACAAGCATGTCTAATCAGGCACCAGAAGTGAAAAAATTCGAAGAGCAAGGAAATTAAGAAATTACATATGGGTATGGTGAGAGTGATTTTGGTTGCGTGGGAACTGGTTCTGCCTTAATTTCAGTTTTGGGCACTGAGTTTATTTCAGGAGTAGGCTCCGCTGCTGCTTCTACTATGGATTCGGAGACAGCGTCAGGAGTAGGCTCCACTGCTGCTTCTACTATGGATTCGGAGACAGCGTCAGGAGTAGCTTCTGCTTTCTGTACAGTGCTTTCAGCTGTAGCAAGCACTGCACTTTGTTCTGTTGCTGCTGGAAGAGCCTTATTATTGGTGGAGGTTGGTAGAAGAGCCTTTCCAATTTGCTAATGTTTCCAGTCATTCCATTCAAAGAAGTTTAGCATAAGATAAACTTTCAGAAACATATATAGTACATTGTAAATTACAATGTGTTAAACGTTGCATTTGCATCACATCATAACTGCAGCTAATTATTAGTGCATAGATCAGGAAAAATCTCAATTACCGTTATTTCATCAACAAGCTCTTTAGGAGCAACCTTGGTGGTCAAGAACTCATCAACTTGCTTTAATGTTGTCTTCCGGTCCTGCGATCAAATAAACAATTCAATAAAAAGGAAAAACAAATAAATATGAGCTTGAGTCTTTACCTCTATAAAAAATGATAAACAAGAAATGAAGGGAATCATGGAACTCGCATAATTTCCATGTAATGGAGGGCGACAATTGTCAATAAAAGCTACAAATCCATGACTTTACAACCTGACTAATAATATACTTTAACTTGAGAGTACATCGATAACCAAACCATCTATAGAAAAACCATGCAATAATAGCGACCAGCATTGAGGATCACTTATTGGTTATTGTCCAACATCTATTTGAATACAGAATATCCGAACATCTATCCCGTTTCTATCACCAAAACCCCAAGTCATGCTGCTAACAAAACTTTAAAGAACAGTTGTATTTGGGATTGGTTTGGGATCACATCTAGAATGCTTAAATTGTCCGACTTCATGGAAAAACCCTACACATTCTTCCTTTCACCAATAGAAGGAGACTGAATGGTTCTCCAATCTCAAACATACATTATGCTCTTGCTTGTCTCCATCCCTCTCTCGTGTACTTAGTTACAAACATTATCGTGGTCCTTGTCTGATGTATGTAACTAATTCAATTTATGGCTCTTTCTCTTTCACCTATTTATCCTCTAAATTCTTACATGTTGATGATGTTATAAATAATAAAAGAATATATCCTTCACTTCTTGAAGAGAAATATCCCATGCTGATTTAGTGACCCTAAAAACTCATCAGGAGGAATTGCAAGGTCAAAGCTGCATTGTTCAACAAAATTAATAATAACAAACTATTAATTCATCCTGCAAAAACATACCTCAGCAAATAGAAGCTTCTTGCTTGCAAACTGAACAATTGCAGCTGATCCTACAAGTTGGAGAATTGTTTCTATCTACAAGCAGAGTTACATCATGAAGAAGTAATTTGATGTCAGCAGAGTCACACAATTGATTATTGCTTTTTGGGGAAAATGAATAAATTATAAGTAACAACTCATCAGATCAACCTCAGAAAATGCTAATAGACCCAGTCCAGTAGCTGCAGCAATCCCAAGGGTAACAGCCAAGCCATCAGACGTGTCCTGCAATAAGCCTCCTTTAATTAGAAAAACAATCACATTCTTGTCTTTAACTATTCCGATGAGCAAGTTCAGTTTCTAACTTTCTATATTTTCCATATGTTCCTTTCATGCTTGCAGAAATCCTCAATTTGAGAAAGCTAACATTTAATTACTCTCAAAAACAATCAAAGTTCTTATGTATGCCATATTCTTAAATTTAACAAAAGGTTTATGTATGCCTGCTATTTCACAATCTGAGAAGTATCTGTAGTATTTTATATGTGAATAAGCATTGAATATTACAATTGCTATTATATAAAATTCAAGATACATACTCCTATGACATCATTGATGGCATCTGTCAGGCTGCCAAAATCCAAACTCAATGCTTTCTTTGGTTCTATCCATGGAAGACCACTATTCTGCAGAATTACAGTTGAAGTCAGTAAATTTTATTATCATAAAAAATTTAGAAATTTAAATGAAAATATGAAACAAAAGGGGAAAAGGAAAAGAAATACCGTCCATCCTCGCGGTCCTTCTGCACCATCCTTAATTGCATAAGCAGCTTTGAATCCATTAAGGGTGACCAACTCTGCAACCAGTTCAGAGTTCCCATCAAATCTGGCTTCCATCACAAGTTCACTCTATCAGCTTCAAGTACATTCTTTTGCGAAGTGCAAGAAGAAGCAACAAATACAAGTAATTAAAGTTCCTCAAGTTTTAAATCAGATGACCAAGATTTCTGATGTATCAGCTTAAGTATTGATCTTCTCAATAGTTCCCCACATAGAGCATATGTGCACTCTATGGTGATTGTCTGATTGATTAATAAACTAAACGTTACTCATCAAACAGAAAATTTGTTAGGTTTGATCATCACTTCAACTATTGGTTGTATCCTCATTTCTAGAGTTTCCCCTACACTACTCATTCGGAATCTTCTCAATTTTTTTAGCATAGTGGAAATACTTAAATCCAAGATTGGTCCAACAGAAAAGGAAATTTGAATGCATGATTCAATGACAACAACCTTTTACTTTTTTTTTAAACCACAGGTATCCTCCACTGAACAAATCATATCCTCGACTGAAGCAATCATTTTCAAGCCGAGTATGACCACTATGGCCGGAAAAGCTCTCCCTAGTCCCTACTCTGCATTGGCAGGGACTCCAACCCTATAACACTACTTAAGCTAGAAGAACCTCAGGTCAGAAGAAACTCATGCAAGTTGATCTACACGCTTTGTGGTAATGACAACAATCTTTGAATGCTAATGCATTCACGAATTTTTTCAATTAATACCCAAAAAATGGGTTTAGTCAATATGACATAGCATCAGCATGGACCAAAATGACAAACAGAGAAAAAACTGGAAAGAAAATAGTTCTTTGTTATTCTTACTTGTCCAGAATGAACAATGTAGTACTCTCCGGTTCCTTGAACTTCAAAGAAAGCTTCTTCAGGAACCCTGGCTTGTCATCACCCTTGTAAGCAATCGCCACTGGTTTCTTACTCAGTCCCCCAACATCAGGGGTACCCACTTGCCTAATCTCCACCGGTGCTCTTATATCAAGCAACTGAGCATTCCCATCAGCACCGAGCTTCGCATACGCATTTTTCGCCGACTCAACGCCCCACGCCTTAGGCTTGTTCAGCACCTGAGACAAAACCAGTGGCACTGCCAAAATAGCAAACCCTCCAGCAACAATTGCTGGATTCTCAGCTGCAAAGCTGACAACATCAAAGTCTCCAGAACCAGGGGAATTCCCAGTCACAGATTGCCCCAGTGCTTCCTCATAGGTTAAAGCTGTGGCAGCAAGTCCACCATTGACAACTGAAGCTGCCAGAATCAGACCTCCATGTAAACCTGTTGATAAAAACTCCTGCAGTGTTCGTTTCTTGGGGCTGGAAGTGGAAAAGTTTGAAAATTTGCATGCAGATATTGTGGGAAGTGATGAGAATTTTCTGGGTTGTTTTCTTGCATCAGAAAGCACAGAAAGAGGGGTTAAGCCAGCAGCATTGAGGGCCTCCATAGCATAATTCTGTATCACAGAACTACCATGAAGTTACAAGCCCAAAGGGAGGGTGATGATGTTGATTTTGTTTCCTTGTGAATGTGATGATCTTGTTTGAGTGGAAACTGGAGACAGAGAGGAGAAAAGGGTAAGCCTGTGGTGCAATTCAGTGGTGGACAGGTAGGTGCTGAGGTGTAGGGGATATAAGATCACAGCCACTGGTTGCTTGACAAGTGGAGAATGAGGATGAGATGCAGCTGATGAGGATTGAGTTGAGGTTTCATCTGCTGGAATTGTGTGGCTTAGAAAAATCTCTGAGGCTACTACACTCTAGTAGAATAGAAGTACTGGTACTCTCCAGATTGCAGTACAATTTAAACAGATATTTTCCCTTTTACATAACTTCAAAAATATTTGCAAAATATTAATTAAGTTATTTTTCATATTAATTTTTTTTAAGGGAACTGATAATGATCATTAATTAGAAAAAGGGTCAGAGACCAATACATCAGGCTGTAAAACAGCTAAAATTTGATGAGCAGCATCATCAACCCAATCAAAGAACAAAGTTGAAAAGAAAAACTTGGCAAGGGAGTCCACAGCCGCATTACCCCTCGCCGAACAAAAGAAAAATCAACGAAATTGAAATGACAAGAAATCGTCTTACGATCGTGAATAATGGAAAACAAATAGGAACCACCCGGCTTTGGGTGACGCCAAAGCTCGTAGATCCTCAAGCAAACTCCAACGCCATAGAAAGTGTCCACCGGAGGCATAAAGCTTGAGCAATTATGGGAGAAGGGCCAGCTTTGTCTTTGAGGCCTTCTTCGTTTTTTTTTTTTCGTTTTGGGCTTGCTTGGACCATTTTTAATTGTGGGAGAAATTTGAAGAATATTTTTTAAGAGAATAAACTCTCTTTTATTATTTTTTAACTAACATAATTAATTAAATATAAACACAATTAATCTAATTTTTTTTTGTATATTTTTCTACTTCAATTAGCTAACTATTTTTCGGTTTTCAATTAAATGGGTGCGGACATAAAGTTTCCTTTTGTGTGTATCAAATTACTGAATAAGACATTATATCCAACCGCAAGCTTACAATTTGCAGATGAAGATATGAAAAATTTATGCTTCATTGAAATTAAAAAGTTACTCCAAATAAACGGTGGATCATTAAATGATTATCCATCTTTGTCATCTGCATAATATTCTGAAGTGCTGCAATTCAAAAATAGATTTATTATTGATGAGTTAAACTACGATAAAGAAGCCTTGAAAGTAAATCATGAAGAGTTGTTTAAGAACCTTACCCCTGAGCAAAAGTTTGTGTATGAAATGATTGTGAAATCTGTCTTGTCAGACTTAGAAGGCTTTTACTTCCTCTACGGTTATGGTGGGACCGGCAAGACTTTTGTATGGAACATGTTATCCGCATCACTTATATCTAGAGGACTGATTGCTCTTAATGTTGTACCAAGTGGCTAGCATCATTACTCTTACCTGGAGGCAGAACAGCTCATTCTAAATTCTGTATTACATTAGATGTTATTGAGACAACAAAATACAATATAAAGCAGGGGAGTCTAAGAGCAAAGCTCCTACTTGAAACGAGACTTGTCATATGGGATGAAGCACCTATGTTAAAAAGTTTTACTTCGAAGCTTTAGATCATATGCTCCAAGATTTAATGAGGTTGAAGAATGAAGACAACTTAATAAACTTTTTGGAGGAAAAGTTCTCATCCATGGACGTGATTTTAGACAAATACTCCCTGTAATAGTTGGAGGAAGCAGGCAAGATGTTGTTGAAGCTACTGTAAATTCTTCACAATTATGGTGACATTGCAAAGTTTTAAAGCTGACTAAGAACACGAGGCTAAGCGCAGCAGAGATGGTTGATGAGGTGAAAGAAATGAAAGAGTTTGCAGATTGAATTCTCAACATAGAAAATGGGGATCATTCTGATCGTGGAGTTGGTGAGTACGATGTTCATATCCTTGTAAATTTGCTAATCCCAAATTATGTTGATCCATTGATGGAGTTAAATAAATACACATATTAAGAATTGTCACGCAACATGAAAGATTTGAAATTCTTTCAATACAGAGCAATATTGGCTCCGACATTGGAGACTGTTGAGATGATAAACACTTACATGTTTGGCTTGATAGATGCAACATAACGTAAATATTTGAGCTCCGACAGTACTTTGCCCTGTGATTAGGACTTTGAAATCCAAGGTGAGTGGTTTGCCACAAATTTTTTGAACGATACCAAATGCTTAGAAATCCCAAACCACATATTATTATTGAAAAAAGGAACTCCAATCATGCTTTTGCGAAATATAGACCAAGCAGCAGGTTTATGCAATGGAACTAGGTTAGTTGTTGATGAGCTTGGAGAACGTGTTATTTGTGCAACAGTCATCACAGGAACAAATATTGGGGACAAAATACACATTCCTATAATGGACTTGGTTCCTTCAGACCCCCAATTTCCATTTAAGTTCCAAAAAAGACAATTTCAAGTTTCTGTGTGCTTTGCGATGACCATAAACAAAAGCCAAGGACAAGCATTAGCTTAAGTTGGACTCTTTCTTCTGAGACCTGTCTTCACTCACGGTCAGTTGAAAGTAGCACTCTCTAGAGTATAGTCAAAGAAAGGTCTTAAAATTTGTATACTGAATGATTCAGGAAATTATCTATAGACTTCCCCCTTAAATGTAGTGTTTAAGGTAATGTTTAATGTATTGAACGAACATGAATTTAATTATTCATTTTTAACTAAGTAAATTATTCAGTTTACGCTGTGGCAATTTTTTACTATTAAACACCATAACTAACATATAAGTAACATCACAATAAAAAGGAATTTAAATTAATTCATTCATATATAAAAAAATGAAAAACCTAAAATTTTCGTGCCAATAATTTTTTAATTAAGTCATTAAAATTCACCGTTGGAATGAGGGTATCTGGAAATGGTGGAACAATATGATATTTGAAGCGAATTGTTGGTCACTTGAGGATGCGTGGAAACACATTTGCCATGATCATGGTGATTTTTGTGTGATTCGAGGGAGCAAGATGAACAAGAAGGGGGAGGTCCTGATTTGTCATCATTGGCAGCCTCCGCTATGCGGATTTCTAAAATTGAACACTGATGGTAGCTACCGTGGGCAAGAGAATCGGAGGTCTCCTCTGGGATGACAATTTGTGGCTTTATTGCGTGGAACCAGGTGGGACTCCTTTTCTGGCTAAAGTTACGGCTCTTCAGGATGATTTGGTGATGGCTTGGAAGTGTGGGTTTTGCAAAATCATCTGTGAATGTGATTGCCTTGGAGGAGCAGGAAGGCGGGTGCTTTATGCTTGTTCTCAACGAAATTAAGGAGCTGTTTGCTAAAGATTGGAGGGCCTTGCTCAAAGCAATTTCCCAAGAATGCAATTATGCGGCTATTTGTATGGTGTGTGTATGCTAGATGTGCCTTGCTCAAAGCAATTTTTATCAAGTATCGAACCTTAAAAATAACAAGTATCGAGAATGTTTTTGAAAGTATTTTCAATTAATATTATCTAAATAAAATTAATTTATCAAACAATAAATTACAAATGACTACAAACTCACATCCACTCAAACTCTATTTTGAAAATTCACATTAACCCAAACACTATTTTGTTTTTACAAAATAAAATCCAAACACACCGAAGTTGCAGCTAACAGCGCCGTTGCGGCGGCCACCAAAGCAACCGCCACAATTGAGAACCATGTTGATGTCCCTAATCAAATTACACCAGCACGAAAGGTGAGGCATTGTTGCCACATAGAATGTCATTACTGTGAACTCTTATGTAACCTTCCTATTTCCTAACGATAAATTTCAGATAATTGGAACGAAACACGAATTCCATGCGTTCCGAGCAAGAAATACTCTCTTTTTTTTTGAAAAAAACTAAACTATTTGTCATTCCATTACAAGCATGACCACCAAAGAAAAGAAAGAAAAGAAGAAAAGAAAGCATAAACCATAAGCATAAACAAAAAAATCAGTTACCCATGTACATGTGGATTCCAATGGCTAACAAGAGAATGCAAACGAGAGCAAAGTACAAGATGGAGTGAACAAGTATAGAAGCCCCACTGGTTTGAAAGCTGCCAAACTCTACCATCCTGCTTTTACCAGGAATCTGAATCAGCAACCCTGGAGTCAAGAGAATGAAGAGCACCACAGACACAAAAACTGGCCCCCAATCTGCCATGATCTTCGATCAATCTCCTGTTTCCTCTCTCACGCTCTTGATCTCTTTCAATGGTTCCAATCAGTGCACATGGATCTTGATGAACAAGGAAATGTGGGTACAAAAGGTGACGGTGGACGCGGTGGCTTTGGTACAAGAGACAAGAATTCGATGACTAGGAAGGAGGAGATTCTTGCCTAGAAAAGGGATAAAGCAGAGTTACAAACTGAAGCCATTCTGATTCAATTTTTAGTTTTTTACAACTCATATCCACGCACACGCCACCAACTTAGCAATTCCTTCACATTTTTAATATAAGAACTAAATTGGAATATAAAAATTATTTTAAAGTTTGTGGTGTATTAATTATTTTTTATCAAAAATACTCTTATTTTTTTGAATTTTTTCTCTCTTTTTACTCTCATAAACATTAATGACGCATAGAAATTAAGAATGTGAATTGTGGGTAATTTTGAAAAGTTGATAAAATTTGAAAACATCTTTAATATTTATTGGACTTTTTATGGAGCTTAAAGTAGATTTTTTATGGAGCTTAAAGTAGTTGCTTCGTTGTTATTAGAGCTGTCAATATGGGTCCTGGCCCGCGAGTTGGCCCGGCCTAACCCGGTCCGAGGGCGGGTTGGGTTGGTTAAAACATGGCCCGTTTATAATGCGGGTCAAACGGGCCAGCCCGCGGGTTGGCACTGTTTCTTTTTTTGGGTTCGGCCATGTTGAGGGCTGAAGTCTGAAGGGCCCAACAAGCAAGGACAAGGGTCAACAATGTTGGACTTTTGGAGTGATTGTGCAATTGTGTTTGTATTGTTATTTAACAATGTTGGATGTGGATTTAGATATGCTCATATGCACAACAAAGTTTATGGTGAATTATGATCTTGTATTAGTAGGTTTAGCAAAATGCATGTGTTAATATTTTTTTAAATGAATTTTTTTTTTATTTTTTTCCCATTTTTTAATTGAATTTTCTTTTTTTTAGATTTTTTTAATTTTTTCACTGTGAAAACGGGCCAGCCCGCCAACCCGCGAGCCGGGTTGGGTTGGTATTTTTCTGACTCATTTAGAAACAAGTTGCTCTGACCCAACCCGTTTCCAGCCCAACCCGTCACGGGCCAGCCCGTATGAGTCGGGCTGGCCCGTATTGACAGCTCTAGTTGTTATATTAAGGACTGAAAGAAGTAATTATTCAATAGTAATGTTTGTCGGTCATTCTAAACTACCAACTTAGTGACCAAATAACATAAGGGGATAGATGGCATTTAATTAACTTGCATAAGTGGGAAATTTTGTGTAACTTACATAATTAAGTTAGATCCCTTGGTTTTTCAACTGCATGAATCTTAGCAATCAAACACTTTTTTTTTTTTTTTACAATTAAGATAAGCTTCATTAAGATATTAATAAATGAAGCCATCTAACATTATTTTTGGTTAAATAAGATATTGGTAAAGTAAATGAATTAGTGAGATTCAATGGTGAAAAATGTAAGTGTCCCTTCTATAGTTATTTTTTCAACTGTAGAGGATGCATATCCTAAAATAAAATAAAGGGCAAAACTTAAGTCAAGTGCGTTACGTCCATTATATCAAGTTTTCCAATCAAAACCTGCCACCTAATTATTTATTTCCATGTCACCAAAATAATAAAAAGATACAATTGGCGTTTCCAAGTAAACGTCTTCCACTCCAAAAAATAGGTTTGCTCACCCTCCATGATCACATCTCCTTCGCCATTGTTTCAGAAGTCTACCATCGTCACATGATCAATCACATTCCCTCGCCTCTTGCTTTATTGCACTTATTTGCTCTGTACCTATACTATATATGGCTCCATTGAAGACAGTGAACAGAGGTGGCGAATAAAAAACCAATCAGTATGCTTGTTCAAACTCATTCTATCTCAATTGCTTGTTTATTGTTCCAATTTTCTAGTTTATTGGTTTTATGTTGTTTTAATACATTATAAATTATAATAGTACTCGTATTTTCAAAAAAAAAACTCTGATTCTGTATCGCATAATCAGTTGAAGATCACGAAAAGGGTTGCTAGGACATCTCCCAACCAGTTTTAAGGTGTATTTCTGCTTCTACCTATATTAAGATTGAATTGTGTAGCAGACCATCAATTTTTATTGCTTTTTTTATGCATTAGACTGGTACATTTGTTGCAATGAAATTAATTTCTTTACAAAAACTTTTCTACTTTTTGGTTTGTGGTTGCAAAACATACCATCTTTTTCTTGTTTTATGTTTGAAAATGCATAAAAGATGAGATATGAGATATGAGATAAGAGATAAGAGATAAGAGATATGAGATATGAGATATGAGATATGAGATATGAGATGAGAAATGAGATATGAGATAAGAGACAAGGAATGAGATATGAGATAAGAGATATGAGATGCGATATGAGATATGAGATAAGAAATGAGATATGAGATATGAGATATGAGATATAAGATGAGATAGGAGATAGGAGATATGAGATATGAGATTAGAGATGAGATATGAGATAAGTGATGGAATATAAGATATGAGATAAGAGATATGAGATGAGATAGGAGATATGAGATTAGAGATGAGATATGAAATAAGCGATGAGATATAAGATATGAGATATGAAATAAGCGATGAGATATAAGATATGAGATAAGAGATGAAAAATGAGATAAGATATGAGATATGAAATAAGAGATGAGAAATGAGATATGAGATAAGAGATAAGAGATGAGATATGAGATAAGAGATGAGATATGAGATAAGAGATGAGATATGAGATAAGAGATGAAATATGAGTTATGAGATGAGATATGAGATAAATGATGAGATATAAGATATGAAATATACGATAAGAGATAATAAATGAGATATCATATATGAGATATAAGATATGAGATTAGATATGGGATATTATGAGATGAGATATGAGATAAGAGATGAGATATGAGATACAAGATATGAGATGAGATATGAGATAGAGATGAAATATGAGATAGAGATGAAATATGAGTTATAAAATATGAAATAAGATATGAGATAAGTGATGATATATGAGATATGGATAAGAGATGAGAAATGAAATATGAGATGAGATATGAGATAAGATATGAGAAATGAGATATGAGATAAGAGATATGAAATATGAGATATGAGATATGATATGAGACATGATGTGAGATATGAGATATGAGATATGAGATATGAGATGAGATAAGAGATGAGATATGAGATGAGATAAGAGATGAGATATGAGATATGAGATATAAGAGGAGATATGAGATATGAGATGAGATAAGATATGAGATATGAGATAAAAGATAAAAATGAGATATCATAAGAGATCAGAGATAAGAGATAAGAGATAAGAGATATGAGATATGAGGACATATAAGATGAGAAATGAGTTATGAGATAAGATATGATATATGAGATAAAGAGATGAGAAATGAGATATGAGATAAAATATGAGATATGAGATAAGATATGAGTTAAGAGATAAGAGATAAGAGATAAGAGATAAGAGATAAGCGATGAGAGATGAGATATGAGATGAGAGATATAATGAGAAATGGGATTAAAGATGAGACATAGGATGAGGGATATATATGAGATGATCGAGAAATGAGATAAGAGGTATGAGGTAAGCTATGAGATAAGAGATATAGAATATGAGATAAGAGATATAAGATGAGATAAGAGATATGAGATGAAATAAGAGATGAGAAATGAAATAAGAGATATTATATTAGATATGATATGAGTAATAAGATGAGATAAAAGATAAGAGATGTGAGATAAGAGATGTGAGATGTGAGATGATAAATATGAGATGAAATAAGATATATAAAAAATATGAGATACTGGTACGGGATAGGAGATGAGATATGAGATATGAAATAAGATATAAGAGATGACATATGAGATGAAATATGAGATATGAGATTATACATGAGATAAGAGAAATGATATTTGAGATGAGATAAGAGATAAGAGTTGAGAAATGAGATAAGAGATTAGATAAGAGATAAGATATTAGATACGAGATATAAGATAAGACATAAGAGATGAGATAAGAGATATGAGATGAAATGTGAGCTATGAGATAATAGATAAGAGATGAGATATGAGATAAGAGATATGAAATGAAATAAGATATGAGATATGAGATATGAGATGAGATATGATATAAGACATGAATCATGAGATATGACATGAGAGATAAGAGATGAAAAATGAGATAAGAGATGCGACATGAGATGAGAGATATGAGATGAGATAAGAGATATGAGATGAGATATGAGATTAAAGATAAGATATGAGATGAAATATAAGATATGATAGGGGTGGCAATATGGGCTAGGCCCGCTGGATCGGCCCGTTTGGCCCGCCATTTTTGGCGGGTTGGGTTGGGTTGGGATTTTCAGCCCAAATACCCACTTGTAACCCACTTTAGAAACCTATTTTTTTTGCGGGTTTTGGCGGGTTGGGTCGGGCCAGCCCGCCGGGCCACTTATATTTTTTTATGCTATTTTTTTTTGGATTTAACTAAAGAGAAAAAAATCAAAATTGAAAAAAAAATCAGTACACTACTACAGACTTCAGTGTGAAGGACGAGGGTTTCCAAAGTGAGGGTTTGGGTTTCTGCAGACTTCAGTCAGCCGCTTCGCGTTCTCCTCTCCTCCACCACGGTGCTCTCCTATCCTCCGCAACGCTCTCCTCCACTGCGGTGCTCTTCTAAAAATTGGTTCAAATGTACTACATTTTATATGAAAATTGGTTCATGATTCTAGTTTAGTGGTTCTTGTTTGCACTTAACACTTGCTTTCCTATCTTTTGTGAGAACGTAGAACTTTGTTAGTTTGTCATTTGTGCTTGCTTTTGTTGTGTTAAGAGACAATTATGAGTTGTGGCTTGTGTTATTTGTGTATTTTTACAACTTGTGAGAATGTAGAATTTGGTTGGTTTGTGATTTTTTCTCATAATTACTTTTTTTCCACTACATTAAATTTTGGCGGGCTAACCCGCCAGCCCACCAAAATGTGGGTTGGGTTGAGACTTTCAACCCGTATACCAAATGTGGGCCAACCCAACCCGCCCCGCATTTTGGCGGGCTTTTGACGGGTCGGGTCAGACCCGCCCCGCCAACCCATATTGCCACCCCTAAGATATGAGATATGAGATATGAGATGAGATATGAGATAAGAGATAAGAGATGAGATAAGAGATAAGAGATAAGAGATGAGATAAGAGATATGAAAAATATGAGATATGCGATATGAGATATGAGATGAGATATGAAATATGAAATATGAGATATGAGATTATACATGAGATAAGAGAAATGAGATAAGAGATAAGAGATAAGAAATGAGTTAAGCAATAACGTGAGATGAGATGAGATTAAAGATATGAAATATGAGATGATGTAAACGATATAAGAAACTAGATAAGAAATGAGATGATCTCTCTTTCGTACCCTCCTCTTCTCCTCCTCTGCCCACCCATATATTTTAGATTTGCAATATGATTGTTTCTACTTGACATTGTTTCTATCTAAAACTTTAAGGAATATAAAGTATATTACAAATTAGCACCCCGACATCGCATGAGTCACGTACTAGTTTATATAACATTGGAGACATTGATACTGATCTCAAGTTCAAAATATATGTATAATATTTTATTCAATTTTATGTCTAAACACCTTGAAAATGAAGTCTCGGCTTCTATAATCTAATCTAGGAATAGGATTCTATAATCAAGTAGTTGCAATAGTAGCTAAGGTCCACCCACCCACCAAGCCATCTTACTTTTTTCTGTTCAACACTTTACTTCTGAAGATAAACCTTTACCTTATCCACACAAACTCAAATCCTGGCATGGCATTACGCAAGCTCACAAATTTTCTAGCATCCCCGCCAGTACGCAGAATTTAAAAGAAAGAAAATAGGAAATGGATCACTGTAGCTCTAGCTAGAGCTCTCTTATTATGAACTTGTCCCTGCCATTTCATCACTATTCATTCCAATAACATTTTGCATCTTCTTTCAGAACCATAGCCTTATGGATAAGGTAGCTCCCTTTCATAATCTTAATCCTCATTCTCTTCAGAACCCACTAGCCCACATGCCACCCAGAAGCCATTCACCTACTTCAATCTCTCTTGGAATGTCAGATACCCAGCTCTTTACTTCTGCTCTATTTTCCACACCAAAATTTTCTCCTTCCTTTCACTCTTCGGACGAGTTGGGTGGGATAAGGACTTTGAATTCTGTCAGGGAGCTGCATGCACAGATGTTGAAGATCCCAAATAAGAGGAGCTTGACTACAATGGATGGGAGCTTGATCAGATGCTACTTGGAGTTTGGAGATTTTGTGTCAGCTATAAAGGTATTCTTTGTGGGTTTTGCAAGGAATTATCATCTCTGCAATTCTTTTCTGGATGAATTTGGAAGTTCTGGAGGTGACCCACATGAGATTCTGGAGGCCTTCAAGGAACTGCATAGTAAAGGTGTGAAATTTGATAGCAGAGCTCTCACTGTTGTTCTGAAAATTTGCATGGCTTTAATGGATTTGTGGGCTGGGTTGGAAATTCATGCTTGTTTGGTCAAGAGAGGGTTCCATGTTGATGTGCACTTGAGTTGTGCACTGATCAATTTCTATGAGAAGTGCTGGGGTATAGACAGGGCAAATCAAGTGTTTGATGAAACTCCACACCAAGAAGATTTCTTGTGGAATACCGTAATTATAGCAAACTTGAGAAGTGAAAAGTGGGGGAAGGCCTTAGAACTGTTCCGTAGCATGCAGTCAGCTTCTGCAAAAGCCACTGGTGGCACCATTGTCAAGCTTCTGCAAGCATGTGGAAAATTGGGAGCTCTTAATGAAGGAAAGCAGATTCATGGGTATGTTTTGAGATCTGGACTAGTGTCAAATAAGTCAATTTGCAATTCCATAATTAGCATGTACTCTAGAAACACTAGACTCAAACTAGCTAAAGCAGTTTTTGATTCAATGGAGGATCCTAACTTATCATCTTGGAACTCCATAATTTCAAGTTATGCAATTGGTGGCTGTTTGAATGATGCATGGGATACTTTAAAAGAAATGGAGCATTCCAGCATTAAACCAGACATTGTAACATGGAATTCTCTTTTGTCAGGCCATCTTCTTCAGGGGTCATATGAAATGGTTCTCTCCGGTTTCGGGAGCCTGCGAAGTGCAGGCTTCAAACCAGATTCATGTTCTATAACTAGTGCTCTACAAGCAGTTATTGAATTGGGTTGCTTTAAATTAGGTAAAGAAATCCATGGTTACATAATTAGAAGTAAGCTTGACTGTGATGTCTATGTTAGTACCTCATTGGTGGATATGTATGTTAAAAATGATTGTTTAGGTAAAGCTCATGCAGTGTTCTATCATGCAAAGAACAAAAATATTTGTGCTTGGAATTCATTGATATCCGGTTACTCCTACAAGGGCCTGTTTAGTGATGCTGAAAAACTATTGAGCCAGATGGAGGATGAAGGGATAAAACCTGATCTGGTGACATGGAATGGTTTGGTTTCAGGTTATTCATTGTGGGGCTGTATTGAGGAAGCTTTGGCTGTGATCAATCGGATCAAGAGTTCGGGGCTTCGTCCTAATGTGGTGTCCTGGACTGCTATGATCTCAGGCTGTTCTCAAAATGAGAAGTACATGGATGCCCTGCAGCTTTTCAGTCAAATGCAAGCAGAAAATGTAAAACCTAACTCTACTACCGTTTGCAGCTTACTCCGTGCTTGTGCAGGCCCGTCTTTGTTGGAGAAAGGGGAAGAGGTACACTGCTTCTGTATAAGACTTGGGTATGTGGATGATGTTTATATAGCCACTGCCCTAATTGACATGTATAGTAAGGGAGGAAAATTAAAAGTAGCCTATGAGGTTTTCAGGAAAATTAAAGAGAAAACACTACCATGTTGGAATTGCATGATGATGGGATATGCCATTTATGGCCATGGCAATGAGGTAATTACTCTTTTTGACAATATGCGCAAAACAGGTATTAGACCTGACGCTATAACCTTCACAGCTCTTCTATCTGGCTGCAAGAATTCGTGTTTGGTTGATGAAGGGTGGAAGTACTTTGACAGCATGCAGACAGATTACAACATTGCTCCGAGAATCGAGCACTACACTTGCATGGTAGACCTTCTTGGGAAAGCTGGTTTTCTTGATGAAGCTTTGGATTTCATCCACACCATGCCATTTAAGCCAGATGCCAGCATTTGGGGTGCTCTTCTTGCATCCTGCAGAATTCACAAAAACATTCAGCTAGCAGAGATTGCAGCAAGGAATCTTTTCAAATTGGAACCATATAATTCCGCTAACTACGTGCTGATGATGAATATATATTCAACTTTAAATAGATGGGACGATGTGGAGCGTCTTAAAGATTCAATGGCTGTCCAGGAGATTAAAAGCCCACATGTCTGGAGTTGGACACAAATTAACCAGCATATTCATGTGTTCTCCACAGATGGGACATCACATCCAGAGGAAGGGAAAATATATTTTGAGTTATACCAATTAATTTCTGAAATACGAAAACTGGGATATGTACCTGATGTTAATTGTGTATATCAGAATATTGATGATGGTGAGAAGGAGAAGATTCTGCTCAGTCACACTGAGAAGTTGGCTATGACATATGGACTGATGAAAACAAAAGGTGGATCACCAATTAGGGTAGTTAAGAACACAAGAATTTGTCATGACTGTCATACAGTAGCGAAATACGTTTCTTTGGCTCGAAATCGAGAGGTTTTCCTCAGAGATGGTGGCCGTTTTCATCATTTTAGGAACGGAAAATGTTCCTGCAATGATCGGTGGTAGAAAGAAACATAGGCAGAAGGCTCAAGCAGTTTCCACTCTGTTATGTTCTTGTTTATCAGTGGAGGGAGTGTGGTCATGAAGGGAATATAATGCTCAATTAAGGAATGACTATATTACTTGGGGAGTCAAACTCTCTTTGTTGTTTATACATTGAAAGACTTCACAAATTGCAATCTTCACCTGAAGTACTTGACTTCTCTGCAAGTGTATGAAAAATTTGGAACATATACATTACTGGGGGAGTCAGCATCACCAACAACATGTCTTAGCTTCGAATGCAAATGCAAACTACTAGACAGAGGCATCAAGTTATAGAACATGAAAAGTGCTTCCAGAGGCATCAATTCAATAGTTTATAGCTATGTGCTACTTCTGCAACAAGTTTAAGTACTTCCAGGTTTAACCATTGACAAGAGTCGCATCTATTCAGCTTCATCAGCAAAAGCAAAGTGAAATCAAGATTTCTAATACGAAATATATTTCGAATTCAATTCAACTAGCAATCCAGCTTGACAGAAAGAAGAGTCTTTTAATCCATTCAATTTGTGTCTATGATTGTATGATTGTTATGTTTTTTTTAATATCCTCTTCACTATCTTTGTCAGATACACTACTTTATCAACTTGCACATGTAAATAAAATGCATGTATACAACTATTACTATTTCCACAGATATAAGATATGGAAAACTTTTCCTTGCACTCTGTTATCCTCACACAATTGACCAATAAATAATTGCTCAATATCATATGTTATGATAGAATATAGTGAGTTTTGAAATTTGCATTTTAATTATTAATAAGCAGTGTTGTCAAATAGTGGATATCGCGAACTATAGTGCTATAGCGTAGCGCTTTTAAGGCTTACCACTATCCCCTATTTTCTGTCATTCTCAACTATTTTCCGCTTTGAGGGCTCGACATAACAAATTTTTGGCTTCCCACTAGTTTCAGCGATCCGTAATTAACAACATTGTTAACAAGGAGAGGCGGTACAAACTTCCAAATTAGAGAACATGAAAGAGCTCTATAAAATATTAAGATGAGTATGATAAAAACTAGAACTTTTTCACACCCAAATTTTGCACTCATACTTATCTATATTTTTGTTTTTCTTCCTAATCATATTAATTATCACATCTCTTACATGTATACACTTGAATTGATCAGCATATCTTTATTGTAAAAAGTATTCAACTCAAGTTTGCGAGTGGTGTACATCGAAACAGAAAACTGAGAGTGGTGTTCATCGAAACAGAAAATTGAGTGTGGAGTTGGGTTTGAGAGTGTATACGAAACTTCTAAATTGATTTCCACCATAAATAGTCACCCACTTGACTTATCCAATCACACATTTAAGTAAAATAGTGATGTTATTAGCTAACCACTTCGTACACTAATTAATATGTAGAAATTTATCTGACATCTGATAAACAAATTAGTTAGTGCAGGTTTGGAAATTCGTTGAAAACATGCACCATGTGTCCGCATATGTATGAGGACAAAAAAAGTACATAAGGAAATAGAATTTCCTTGCAAATTCATTCTCCTCACTGCCATAACTTTCCTTACTTGCTTCATTAGACATCCCTTTGCCAACACTTCAACCCTTCTTTTTCATCTCAAGAAAGTTCAGTTTCCTTTTCCTTACCCCGATTACCCCTTTATACAGTAATTTTTATGTTACAGTTGAGAAGCCTCCAGAAGTCAAGAATACTCTTGTTTCAAACCCTCTTTCTTGTGACTATATATTTATCTTGCTCATGTCTCATATCAGTCATGGTAAAAAACGAGTTGAATTTGAATGCACCTGCAAAATATGCTTAGTGTATGTTTAGTTTGATGTTAGTCCAAACATAAACGTGATTTCGAATATCGGATATCTTAAGGCGCCAGCGAAGAAGTTAGAATTCCACCCGCTGAGTTTAACATGGATTGGAGAAGCAAGATTTTGCCACATTGAGTTCAACAAAAAAAACCAGACATGAGTTCTAATATTGCCATCATCACTTTTCACTTGTCCTCCCACAAAAGCTACTCAGTAGTTTCTATCAAAATCACTTTCTCCCTCAAATGAAAACCTACCGAGTTTCCAAATATGCACCCAGACCAGAAGCAAAATCAATTTGATTGTGTGTTCTAAAACAAGGAGAAAGAGGAGTAGATAACTTACAAAAAGTACAACACTACTTAAACCAAAGTAACAAGGCAGTATCCACTGTTTGGGGTCCTCTCCTGCCAGCACATAATAGTTTCTAGTTGCTACTAAACATGAAACATGAAAAACTACAGATATGTCTTTTTTTTTCCAACAAAAATATTTACAAATAACTGTAGTAACACACCACCATCCACCAAAATCCATGAGGAATGCAGCAGTTAAAAACAACTACCCCCACTCCCATCCCTGTGTGCTAGTAAACCCAGAATCTCATCTTACAAAAACTGTAGAAGAGAGACTCAGCTGTTCAAAAGAGGAATACACAGCTAAAAATTTATGAGGGATGGTTGGGGGGAAGGTGTCCATGATAAGAGGAAAAATAACATCCAAAACTTCTCGGAACACCGAAGGACTAATCCAACCAATCTCCACACTTGAACTGGGATCAGAATGCAATGGATCATATAATTGTATGAAGTATGAACCCAACTTCACTCTCCCTTAGACATGCTTAATGGTCGAGGGGATCGGTTCGACCCTGCACGGCCATCCTCTCCGAGACATCAGCCAAAGAGCTTAGGTTGCACCTGATCAGAGCCTCCACAAAGTAACAAGTTTCGTCCCGGGTGTTCCCTTCAGGCACATCCACCACAAACGACTCGATCACCATGGTACCGGGTCTTCCATCGATGACCTCCGGATGGACAGTGATTATGGAACAATAGTTCTGCAAATTCCACATAACAAGATTCAGTTAGTATTTCCTCAGCTTTCAGCTGATAATAGAGCAAAGCAAATACATCTCTTGGTGTCAACATAACAGCAGAGGAAATGAATTAACAAACTTATATTTAGCCTACTAAGTGCATATCATTCAAATTCAAACAAATATCCAAACATTGTATTTTGTGAATCTGAGAATGCTTCTTCTACAGAACAATAGCCCTAAATAAATTTGCAAGTTTTACTAAAAATAATCTTCCAACCTTTTCAACCTAACTTTTATATGCAACACATTACAATTCTCCTTAAGAGACAGAAATGTCAAATGTAACTAAAAAGAAAGCAGTAAGATCCCCAAAATATACCAATGGGAAAACATAGGCAGATAAGTGATGGTTTAGTTTGATTTATGTCCAAAATTTCTTCTCATCCTTGTCACTTTTACCTATCAGGCTATATTGCTTAAAACATAGTCCACTTATCCAAAAGGAATACCAAATTCTTCTGGAATGCAATTGTTAACAAACAAGAAAACAAAACATGCATTTTTATACAGTTTCTTCTTTTGTAGCTGAAAAAAGAAAAGAAAAAATCAAATAAGCAACAAAAGAGGATCACTCATACCCTCAGTCTGTGATCACCTCCAACAATTCTCATGCCAAGGATGTGTTCCTCATCATCAAGCTGTTCCAACCTCTCAGTGCTGGTTGTTGCTGGAAGACCAGATTTAACATTCACTTCCCTAACGCTTCCAATGCCAAGGTCTCCTTGCATGATACACCTACTAACAAAGGGTTTATATTTCTGAGGCTGATCAAATCTTCTAACCAGTGACCACACCTGAAAGAGTGAAAATCACTTATCAGATCAATCAAAAAACCATTTTTTTCTCTACTGCCACAAAATAATGAAACATAGCATCACATGAATTTTCTTCAATTTCATGATACTGAAACATAAAACAGGTCAGACAAATCCACGAAAAGAAAGGAAAAATACAAAGCACAGGCTCCAGTTATATGATTAATATGCTTTTGATCTTCAAAAATTGAAAGTCACATGGAAATTGGAATGAAATCTCCTATCCCCATAACTGATTTCATAATCACAAACCAATCAAAACTTATCTCATGAGCTGAAAAGTTCAACTTTTTTTGCAATACCCATAAAGAACCTGACATCAAGATTAAAGATCCATCCTCAAAGAAAGAGACCAAAAGCCATGACTCACACACCCAGATGGGTAGACAATACAAGGAAAGAAAACAAAGCATCAAGAAACAAGCAAAACAGAACAGAACAGATCCTCAAAGGAATTGGAAAAAATAATTACTAAAATTTATAAAAATTAAAAAAAGAAACTTTCTTTCCACCACATAAATCAGAACCAGCCCAATTAAGAAGCAAAATCCATAAAACAGGTCTAAGAAGGAAACTAACAAGATGAACAGGAGCTTTTATGTGTTTGACAAGTGCAGAAGTGCACTGATTGTCCCTGAGTTCATGCCTGTGATGCCTCCTAATGTACTGTGTCTCAATAGCACTGTAAGATTCATCACCATTCATCTTCTTCTCCTTTATCTCTATCTCTCAACTCAAATCAACTCAACTCTTTATTTTTTTTATGGTTGATGCTCTTGTTCCTTCTTCTCTCTCTATCACTCTCTTTTGGCTATAACATAAACATATGGAAGAGAAGATACAACAACAAGTGGGGAAGGATAAGCTTAAAACTTTAGGATTCAGAAAGAGAGAGAGAGAGAGAGAGAGAGAGAGAGAGAGTAGTTGGTGTGAAAAAGTGTCAACCTTAGCTTAGCTTAGCTTAGCTTGGCAGTTTATCAAAATTCATGAGTCCACCGACAATGGATTTATTTTATTCAAAACAGTGCTGAAATTTTCAACAAAGCTCACATCATGTCTACATCAATGTTAAGCATATTATTGGAGGGGTATTATTATTTTATCTTTTTTTTGTCAATATTGTTATTTTATCTATTTTATGTTGTGAAATGTGAATGCCCTTCCCCTTTGGTCCATTATTAAAATTAAAGAAAAGACAAGGGATCATCATCGACATCTCGTGAATTTATTTATTTATTCAATTGTAAACACTTATTTTATATTTAGTATAATATTAAGAATGAAATGTAAATGATTAATGGGATTTTTTATTTTTTTATGTTGGTGGGTTAAAAATGGAAAACGAAATGAAAGTACAGCTCTAGTGTCATTGTGTCACCACCATACCATGTGACTGAGATCTTTTATTGGAGGTTGTAGCCCAGCCAATGCTTAATCAAGTCAAACCCTGAACCTGAAGTGGGTTTGACTTAACCTTCCAGCACTCCCCAAAAAAATTGACAACAGTTATTGTTATTGGTTATTAGTTAAAAAAAATAAAAAAAACGGGGCCTCATTTAGAGATTTGTGTTTGGGAGTTTTGAGGAAGGGAAGGTAGAAGGGGAGGCGGCATCCCCTTTCTTTGGTTGGAACCTTTCTTTATTTGGAAGCTTAAAATTTCACCATAGCCCCTAATTTAAAGGAATTTCATAAAATAATTAAAGGTGAGTCTTGAAGAAGTTTTGGAGGGTGTTTAAAATTTTCTCAAACGTTTACCTCTTTTTTTAAAAACTCTCAATCATGCCGAGGTTAAAAACCAATGGGAGGACTTTTCATAACATTTTTTATTCTTTATAATTAACATATATCAAAATTAAATCATTATGATTACATGTTCCTTCGTTTCTAACTATAAGACATTCTTCAAACAATTACGCTTAGGAAGAAATTAAAACATGAAACAAGATTAATTAATGTATTTGTTTTAAAAAATGTATACAACTTTCTCCATTTACTCTTAGTTAATGTATTGAATTGCGTTGAAGAGAATTAATTACTACTGAAGTAGTGGTAATAAATATTTTAAAATCACAAAAGTTTAATAAAAGCAAGGTGTATATGAAACACAGTTAGAGTTTTTTCTGAAATTTAGTATGAGAGCTTATTTAAAGGGACAAATAATAAATCTCTAAATGGTTTTATAATTAGGAGCAGATTGAGCATAAAAATGGAAATTTTCTCTTTGGCATATTAAAATCATCTTAACTGAATTTTAGTATAACAATTTTTACCTTTTTTGTAGTAAAAGTCTTTTTTTTATGGTGGCTTATACGGTGCATGTGCACTATGGGTCATGCATCGGTACATGGGATGTTTTATTAACTATAGCAGGTAACATGAATTGGAAGATTAAAAACTATGTTTTACGTATTAAGTTCCCTTAAAATCTAAAATTACAATAAAAACTCTTTCACTTCTTCTTCCTCAAATCTCATACCTTGAAAACCACCAAACCTCCACCCTCTCATCTCCACCATATTTCCCAACTACGACATTTTCTGACCACCATAATCTTCCCTGCCTTACATCCCCTCTTTACCGTCACCGTCAGGTCAACGCAACCTAATCACTGCCTCAAACCACCTCACATTCACCCTTAGACGCTCTTTCCACCACCACGATCTCTTTACACGAAAATGCAACCACTGTGAGTATATCCACCTTTCGCTCCCCTTGCTTTTCCGAATCATACCTCCAACACTATCTCACTTTCACCTCATGCCCCCTTTCCACAACTACGATCTATCCTCATATCACTGCAACCACCATGGACAGATCCACCTTGCTCGATGGAGTGGAGGTCTAGGTCGCATGAGGGGTTTGGGTCTACCGATGTGGTCGCAAAGTATGGTAGCCAAGGTGCTTTGAAGGGTTTAGAGGATGGCTTTGTGATAGATCCAACAAAGCTAAAGGAAGGTGAGTTTCTATGGTGGTTGTTAGGGGTGTTCATAACCGATTCAAATAAATAAATACTGGAAAAAAAGATCCTGAAAAATCGAAATCCAATCAAACCGAAAAGCCAAAAAAATTTATTGGATTCGATTGGATTTTGGAAATCGAAATCCAATCAAGCCGAACCGAATATTTGCAAATATATAATTTTATTTATATATATCATTTCATTCATTCTTATATACTTACATCCTTATACGTTTATATATTTATATGAAACATAATTATTTATATAGATATATTTGAGAAAATAGAGTTTTGATTAATTATTTGAATAAATATGCACCAAAGTGAACACATACAATTACTCCCTCCGTTCCTTTTTATAAGAGGTGGGTTAGGGGTGTTGGTCGTTCCTTTTTATAAGGACTAGAGGAAGTTTTGTGCCAAATTAATTATTTTTTCATCATTCTACCCCTATTCAATTCTGGATAATAATTGCATCACATTAATTATGATATTTCTTTTTTCCATTTTCCAAAGACTAGATACATGAACTATGATTATCAAAAAAATGTGAACTATGCATTTTCATCTATTGAGGCAATCAATTATCTAACTTATCCACTCACATTGCATCACATTAATTCTCAATGATTCCCACTCTCTTCTTTACAATAAATGGTGTTGGTTTATTCAAAAATAAATAAATAAATAAAAATAATTAGAAATATGGAAATACATTTACTATGTTAAAGGGAAATTTTGGAAATTCAATAACACTTTGGAACAAATTTAATGTAAAAAATTAGATAAACTAACTTTCTTAAGGGGTGTGCAAAGTTAGTTTATCTCTTATAAAAAGGAACGGATGGAGTATAATTTTTCAAAATACAAGCTACGTTATGGATTTGGATCCTCTCATGTGACTTGACAATGTCAAGTGAGACATTGTGTCTATCTCTCTCAATAAATATCTTAAGAGTCTCACATATTTAATGCGTAGGATGAGAGAAATAACATAAAAACTCCACATGACCGCACATAAGAGAGTTTTCACATGAGAAAATCATGATCCCTGTGTTATAATTTATGGATGTTATATTGATGTGATAACTTATGTACCATTGTATTGATTAGATATTATATACATTTTAGCTTTATATACTACAATCTCACCGGGGAAAAAATGTTAAACTAAAACAACAAAAAATCCAATTCAACCCAAACCGCTATAGATTGACTTGGATTTGAAATTATAGTTAAATTCATTGGATGACAAAGTAGCAAAACTGATGAGATTGGATCGGATGATTTTTCCCTTCAAAACTGATCCAATCCAAACCGCGAACACCCCTAGTGGTTGTCGCAGTGAAGGTTTCTGGATGGTAAAGGCTAACACAAGGCATGGCTGGGCGAGCAGAGGGGGTTGTGAACGGTTATGGAGGTTTCATGCGACTTGGAAAAATGCCTCCGACTGGAGTTACTTGCGGCCTAGAACGAGAGGAACGTG
Organism: Acmispon strigosus; assembly: GCA_030819835.1. Classification (NCBI taxonomy): domain Eukaryota; kingdom Viridiplantae; phylum Streptophyta; class Magnoliopsida; order Fabales; family Fabaceae; genus Acmispon; species Acmispon strigosus. The sequence continues at coordinate 54,531,814 of JAUAMA010000004.1, read as the reverse complement.
TGTCTGATCTTGGTGTGGAGGTTGTCCGATGACGACATGGTCCTGGTGGTGGTTCAGTGCGGAAACTCCTAATTCCGGTGGTTAGTTTGGGAGCGGGGGGACGAAATATTTTTTTTCCGTGTTTCAGAATACAGTTAACCAACATGTTAACCAACCGATTATGATAAATTGGATCGGATTTTGCGGTTTGAAAAGATTGAGAAATAAAACCATCTGATTTGATTCGTTCTCAATAGACATGAGGTAATCATCTTAAGGTGAAGATGTATGTGAATTCGGCTTCTCTGCTAAACTTTTCATGGTGGCAGAGGCTATGGTGGGAGAAGGTTGGAGTGCTGCAAGGGGCCTGGGTTCGATGGTCTAGAGTGGTAGGTTTGTCTGGTTTAGGGTAGAGCCTTGTTCTTAAGTGCATGGGTTGTTGGTTTGGGTCTATGGGTTGTAGTGTTTTGTTGTTACTGATGTGGTTGAGATGGTTCTGTATTGCCTTTGGGCGTATGTGTGGAGGTTAAGGGCGAAGCTTGGACTTTCGACGAGTAGATAGGGGTGAGTGTGAGGGGGTTAGCCTCAAAGAGACAGAGGTGGGGGGTGATTGGACAAAATTCATGATTATAAAAAACTTATTTAGTAGGCAATCGATCATAGAGTTAACTCTTTAAATGAAGTTTTTTTTATTCAGAGAGCTTGAACATAAGATTTTGTTAAAAAAGCAAGCATGTACAAGCATGTTATGCTTATACTCATGCTTAAATTCAAAGAGTTTGTAAAAACAAAAGTTCAGAGCTGTAATTATGAAACGGATTTAATTATATTATAACAATTATAATTATATATTAGTATTCTACGTTTTTCAAAATAAATGATTTTCACAAAACATCCGATGCATCAAATCAGATTATGACGTATAACTAATAATCGCGATTGGCGGTGTCCACTTGTGCAATGGAATAAATAAATAATCTACGAATAAGTTAGTTTCATATCCAGATTTTACTTTTTAAGAAAGTACTGGAGCACAAAAATAAGGGGCCCATTTTAAACGAAGCTCATATTATTTGCAATCTTTCACAATGGTTCTGTCTTCTTCTATGTCACTATTTCTATATACTTTTTTGGCTCGAGGGCCTTATTTAAATTTAGATTCAGCTTTCATTTCCTGTTCTTCAATAAAACAGAACTAGTACCTTGATGTGTGCACGAGTAGGGGTATATATGACCTGATCCCTTGATTTGTCCCAACCCGTATTTTCTAAATCCACTCCTCATTGAGTTTTTTCAAGTTTAGTATCAAGTTTGGGTTTAAAAACTGAACCCAATCGTTATTTAAGGTTTGGTGAAAGTCAAATCCAACCTCTCATAAACACTATTTACACACTAGCGTCAAAACACAGTTTTGTATATTTTCATTAATATTCAGGTTTCACGTGAATGAAATTAGTATATTGTTATGAAAAACTTCAATTCTACGTAGTTTCTTTCAGAATTTATTCATAAAATTAGAAATTAAGTTTTTAACAGAACGATATGTATTTATAATTCTTTAGTGAGATTTGAAATTAACATTTAATTTATCCTTCGGGCCAACCCGGACCCTCTTTTTGTGGTCGGGTCTATGTTAAACCTGCACCTCATCAAGTCTCTTCGGATCTAGGGACGGGTTCGGGTTTGAGTTTAAAAATTGACCTGATCAATATTTCGAGCCGGGTAAAAGTCAATACAAACCAGTCTCAATCCGTCTCATGAGCATCCTTATGCACGAGTATGTGGCATCAACGCTCTCATGAGGGTAGTAATATTCACGACACGCTTGACAGGGCACGACGAGGCTATAGTTGTAAAAGACACTGCAACAATCAAGTCAGCTTATAGATTAGAGAGAATCTTGAAGTTTAAGAAAAATATTTAAATAACAAAATGAGTATGTAATGCTTACGCAAATGAACAATCAAACATGTATTTATAAGTATGGCAAGACCTGCAATTGAGACACAAAACCTTAATGAAGCCTTTGTGAAAGACTTCCGAGAAGATGATTATGCTTGAGTAACCTTGCAATTGTTCAATAAATATATTGATTTTGTTCTGCTCCACTGACTGTTGGACGAGATCAGTCAAACATTAGACATCTCGGGTGACCAACATCTTGTTTATTGTGAAACCTCTAGACCACTCGAAATAATGTGGGGGCCTTGTGATAAAAACATTTCTTCAAGTTTCACATATTAGTTTTATTTCTTGTAACAATTTTGTTAATTTCTAATTTTCATTAAATATAAAAAGTCATGTGATTTTAGTTTTTTTAGAAAATTTAAAAACACATAATATTTTTTTTAGGAACGAAAAACAAATACTTTTCCTTCAAAGAACTTAAATTAAAATATTACAATTTTACAGGAACGAAAATTATATTCAATTCTTCCTTTAAATTATGTGAGATATCAAATACTTTGTTTTTAACGCATGTTTCATGTCAGTTAAAAAAAAAAAAAAAAACGCATGTTTCATGAAGGAATATCCCGCAGCATCTTTCCTGCTTAAAACATGTGTGGGTGAGAGATGCTACGCCATGCTTGTAAGTTGTAATATTATCCTTTCAATTAACGTCATCTATTAATTTTCTTCTCATCTCATAATTTTTAAAACTTCAAAATGTCCCCTAATGTCAAAAAAAAAAAAAAACTTTAATAGGTATTTTTGCATTTAGGTGTGAAATTTAAGGCATTTTCACACTTAACAAGTGTGAAAATTGTGTATTGTTGGTCGCACATTCTGTTCACACTTATTAGTGTAAAAAACTGAATTCTTTATAAATTTCGCACTCTTGAGTGCGAAAACAACCTTCCTTTTCAAAAAAAAAAAATTGATGCAGAGATACTTAAGTTTCGCACCCTAGAGTGCGAAAATATGCATTTTTTTTTAATTTGGCACCTTTATGTGCGAACTGGTATTTAAAAAAAATAATTATTTCAGAACTGATTATGTAATGCACTCATGTGTGCTAATAAAATATTTTTGTATAAATTTGCACCTATAAGTACGAAACAGAGGCTGGATGAAGAAAACACACAAACATGAAATTCGCACTTAATAAGTGCGAACATAATACGCACTTATTAAGTGCAAATATAAAAATGATAGATAAGAAAAGATAACATATAAGGAATGAAAATTATTCCATGTACTAAAAAAATGACAAATTAATGAAAATAGCATTAAAACTAATGCGCTTCAATTCTCAAACAAAAAGACAAAAGTGCACGAATCAATCTTTGTTTGAAAATCTAGTCAGGGCTTTATTATTATCTCAAAATAAAAACAACCAACTAATACGCCTTGCTTTTTATGAAATATTAATATATAGGCTTTTTAATTAGATTAAAACCATAAATCTTAAGTGTATTTGTGGAACAGAAGCGTATGATTTTGCATAAATTAACGATTGAGTAGTTTGCCTAAGATTATTAATGATAAATCCCGTAAAAAAGATTATTAGTGATAAAACGTCATTGACAGTTTGACACTAATGTGTGTAAAAGAGAAAAACAAAACAGAGACATATAAATTAAAAAAAAAAATAGATTATTAAAGCCAAGTGCAAGTCATAACTAAATAGTATACACGCAAAGAAAATGATTACATGTATCACTTAAAACATTTCAGTCAAAAAATTGTATAATATGCAAAGTATACAAGTCCAAAAAAAATGTATTACTAATAAGATTTTGCAAGGAAAATGCATGTGGCTAAATATTTATCATGCATATTACCAAAAACGATAATTTATTTTAGCCGACTCACAAAGTTAGAAGATCCACTATCATCTCAGTCGGTTCAAAAATTTCACAATTAAGTGAGTATCATAGAAGCGGATGGAATGACTTAGTCAAAGAACATATCATCCCAGCTAAGGCCAATTGGTCACATTCCAACTCATTTACAAACAATCATACAACGCTACCCAAGGGCAACCACGATCTCGGAAGGCCTTCCACAAGGCTTCCTAAAGACCTACAAAGACAACTATGAAGAATACCGAACCTATAAATACATGTGTTGTCATTCTTTTATATATGCATGACTCATTATGAAAACTTAGAATTCTTCTTAGACTATGAGATTCTCTCTTTACTCTCTCACTAGCTTGAGCATCGAAGTGTCTTATGCAGGTACACTCTCGTTATGTCAACGCAGCCTCGTCGTGCAAGCAAAGCCAATCAAGGTCGTACACCACCACCAGAAGCAAGTACATATGTGAAATCTCATTTCTCGAAGAACGTCTGGTGTCGTTTGTGGGAAATTTTTATCTTCCTTTTCTGAGATTGATGGCATCATCCGCATCAGCTGAAATGCAAGAACCACGACATCTCCATGAGGAATTTGACCATGTGTTCGGAGGGAATTTCTCATCATACTGTTCACAACTTGACGACATGTTTCCTCTTTCTCACGAAATACGAAGTCAAAATTTACCATCAAGCTTATTTGAGTAGTTCTGTCTCAAACCTTTCATCGACAAAGAAGGTCATGTTGAGCACATGGACAATTACTTGACGAATAGGGTGTTCATTGGAGCATCAAGCCAACTGGCTTGTAGGATTTATTCTTTTTTCTTACGAGGAAAAGTTTTATCATGGTTTAAGTCTTCATTGCCTAAGACGATCGATACCTGGAATGAACTTTTTGTTTAGAATTCAAGGATTTACTACATGTTGACATACATTTAAAGATCCCAACCCTTTGTACAATCGGATGCAGAGGCATGAACAACTAGTTATATGCGAGGATTTGGTGAAACTTCCTTACCAATCTGCTCAAAATGTAAACTCCATCGCCAAAGGATTGCTGGAGGCGGATGTTTGGGAGGGGCACAGAAAAAGTACATGAGTACATTGATTAAATCTGTTTACCAAACTCAACTTCCAATAAGTAATATAGTAAAAAAAAATCGATCAAGAAGACAACCAGTGTGACTGAATAAGTCACAATGTACCTATGGTAATATCGGCCATAATAGCGAATGTTGAGGTACAAAGAATACTGGTAGATCCTGGAAGTTTAGCATACATTATGTTTCTTGGTTGTTTCGAGGATTTAGAGTTTGTCCAGCGAGACTTAGTGCCAGTGATGCCTGACTTAGTGAGATTTTCTGGAGAATGAACAATTACCCTAGGATATGTCGAAGATAGGATGACCTTAGAAAAAGGAGAGCTAAGCAAAGATAGCAACATACGCTTCTGGGTGGTAGATTGTCATTTGCATACAGTATAATTCTAGGGCGGCAGTCCCTAAACCGTTTCAGAATAGTATTTTTGAAATTATCTCTTGAAGTTTTTAAATAACAAGTTAAATGAAGTTTCCATAAGGGGAAACCATGAAGTGGCAAAGGATTGTTATAGTGTCAATGTAAAAGGCACAAAAGATGAATGAGTAATGAAGAAGTCCAAGTCCACCCAAGGGAACGAGCTAATTGATGGAAGCAAAGTGGTCGTTATGGAGTTGGATCTGTGGGAAGATATAAGCGAGAGAGTGGAAGTCGACCATCCACTTGCTAAAGGAGAACCAGAGAATTTCCAAATCGGAGATTTCGCGGATAATTACACTCGCATTGAGGCGAATTCGGGATCAAAATACCGGGAACTCAAAGTCATGTTGGAGGAATTGTTGATAAAAAAATAAGAAGATCTTCGCCTTCACCGCCTCTTATAAGCTCTAGATTCTCTTGCCACAAACATGATATACATCCAAAATGCAAGCCGATCGTCCAGAAGAAAAGAATTATGGGCCCCGAGCGGCAAAAGATAGTGGATGATCAAGTGGCGGAATTGATGAAAGATGAGTTCATACGAGAGATCCAGTACGCATCATGACTAGCAAAGCCGATGTTAGTCCAAAAGGCCAACGGGAAATGACGTATGTGCGTCAATTACATAGATTTAAATAAAGCTTGCCCCGAGGACCTATTTCCCCTTCTAAACATTGACAAGTTGGTGGATAATTCCTCTGATTTTTCAATTCCTCTCCTTTATAGATCCTTATTCTGAATACAATGAAATTCCAATGGATCCCCCAAATGAGGGGAAACAACTTTTATTACTGATAAGGCAAATTTTTGCTGCAAAATGATGTCATTTGGCTTGAAGAATGCAGGTGTCGCATATCAAAGGATGATGACAAAAGTTTTCCAAGGAATGATTGGAGAAATTTGTAAGTCTACATAGACAACATGATTGTAAAAAACGTGGGTAAATGAGATCATGTTACAAACCTGGCTGGTACATTCGATCAACCAAGGTAGTATAACATGAGGTTAAACCCTCTGAAATGTGCCTTTGAGGTACAAGCAGGAAAGTTCCTTGGTTTCATGCTCACTCAAAGAGGATTGAAGTCAACCCAGATATATGCAAGGTTGTGACAGAAATGAAGAGCTTCGCACCATGAAGGAGGTGCAATAGTTAACCGGGCAGTTAGCCGCTCTGACGAGGTTTTTAGCAAACTCCTCTCAACGAGCTCTCCCATTGTATCGCTTATTAAAGAAATGAAAAGATTTCCAATGGGATGAGTAGTGTGAGCAGGCATTCTTCGATCTAAAGGATACACTTATGTCCCCTCCAACTTTATCTCACCCGGACTCAAGCGACATCTTGATTGTCTATTTAGTCATTAATGAAAAGGCAATTATCGCAGTCCTAGTTAGGGAAACGCATGAGGGACAACAACAAGTTTACTTTGTCAGTAAAGCGTTACAAGGACTAGAAGTTAGATATCAGAAACTTGAGAAAATCATTTTTGTCGTAGTAATCACGACGAGGCGATTGAGGCAATACTTCCAAGCACATAAGATAATTGTCCGAATGGACCTACTAATTAGGCAGGTGATCCATAAGCTAGGTCTCGCTGGGAGGATGATCAGCTAGTCGGCAGAATTATCTGAGTACGAAATCGTTTAAGAATTTAGACAAGCATTCAAAGCCCAAGTTTTGGTAGATTTTGTGCTTGAAATGATACATGAGAGTCACCTGTGAATGTTAGGTTTATAACTCTGTTGAAAGAGTTAATGCCACCAAAATGTAGATGTTTCCCACTCGAACAGAATCGTCACTCGTGAATGGTATTTGTATGTGGTACAAAATAAAAATGGTAGATATTAAACTTTTAAAATTAAATAAGTTAAAAATACATTCTCCCTTCCTTATTACGAGATGCTATCCAAGTGTACCCTATGGAAAGCTTTATCTTTTGCCTCATAGAATCAGTCCCATTGATCAACAGTCACGTGGTGCTGCCTTATTCCTTTAAGAATACAAACCAACCTCTAGTGTAAAACTAACGTGCAAGGGCACCATAGATTCTTTATTGACACCAATTGGAGATCTTAGCAGTTGGGTTAGGTCCAATAATGCGTGGTTGCTAGCTAGTTCTTAGGGTTCCAAAGGTAGAGGCAGGGGAACTTGGGGACGTTTGTTAAATGGTTTTAAAAAAACATACACATGAATGAGAGTGTAGGAACGAATGTTCTCTTAGTTAGTAGAAGATTAGAGTAAAATTAAAGATGTCTGATAAGTATAATATATTCTCAGAAAATTATTTTTCCCACATTTACGTGACTCAATATTTCATCTCTAAGGGTGGGTATTAAAGATTTCTGGGAAGTGGACTCACATATTACATATTGGAGCCATATTCAATGCTCCAATCGCATCCCCTACCTCGTGAGAAAGCATTTTTTTCAGATCCACAATGTTAAAGTGATAAAGTTCATAGCATTTGAGGCAATATTTTAAGGTAGTCACTAAAGATAGGTATAAATATGGTGGGACCAAAACCTAAATCGAACCGCGTAGAAGAACGGCTAAGAATTTGCACTGGTTTCGCCTCATCGATGGAGATCTAAGATTGAAGGAAAATGATTTGTTCAGTTCTAATAGGTACACCTACATCAATAGAGAAAAATAGAAATAGGAGATTGAAAAATGAAAAATATATATATGATAGGTGATGTGACTATAATAGAAAAAAGAAATAGGATAAAAATGTAGGTAAAAATAAGATGAAAAAAAAGTATATGCCAAAATTGAAGATTGAACTTGACATATAGGGAATATGCTTAACTATAATTTAAGCATCATGCTTTTTAATGCGATCCATGTTGTTGTACATTAGAGTACCGCAGTTGAGTTGATCTCAACTCTTTATAAACAAATGTTTGATATTTTTTGCATTTATAAGAAAACATTTAAAATTCTTTATGAGATTGATTATTGGACTTTCCTATTCTCAACCCATGCATATGTCCCAGGTTTTACTACTCGAGCTAGACTTAATACTTAAATTATAGTAAAACTTATTTTGTGACGGATTTTTATGCACTAGTGACAGTTTCTAAACCACTATAAAATGTTTTATAGCAGTTAAAACACCACAAAAATGGATCAAGAGACAAATATTAATATTCACTATTTTATGAGACTAAAATTAATAAAAAAATTAAAAGAGACCAAAATCAATAATTCCCAAGGCAAAAAAAACATATTCAACCCTTTTATCAAACATTAATTGCTGGTTAATAATTTGGTAGAACCTTTTGCAAGCCATGGCTGTGTTCATTAATTAGGTGGGTATGTGTCCAACAGAAATACGTTCAAAATGCTCTACATAATGGAGATTAGCTATGTTTCATTCAATTAGTGCTTCTTTTGAAAAGAATTATAACTCACATACACGCTTATATTTATTATCTCTTTAATGGAAAATGAAAAATCTAAGGACTGCTTAATGTTTCAATAAGACAACACTAATCAATCGAGTACTCCCTCTGTCCCAAATTATAAAACTTTTTAAGTTTTAAAGATAAATTTGGTGTCCCAAATTATAAGACTCCTTCTAGATTTCAGAAAAAAATAATAAGCTTTTCCTTTTTTATCTCTTGCATTTAATATATTTTTAATTCAAAAACTTTAATTATCACCTCTACTAATTAGCTTTAAATAAGAGCATATATGGGAGATTTATGCAAAAAAATAACAAAATTAAGATATTAATCAGCTTATTACATGTTTTCTTAATAAGCGTGATTGTCTGAATAGGTCATTATAATTTACGGAGGGAGTATTATCCATGGTATAGGGAAAAATTTTAAGGGGGTAATTTATCTGGTGAATACTAGTACTAGGGTAATGCAAAGTCAAGATAATTTGTTTGAGACAAATTAAATAATGGCATAGTACGTACTTTCTGTCTGTCCTAGACCAAAGTGGAAACCAACCAATTTTGTGGGATCATATTCATATGCCGATTACCGAGACTAATCAATGAATTATCGAATTGTACATTTCTAGAATAAAATGAGGTGCGATCAAAAGAAGTGTTTCTTTTGTTCCCAATTAAGTAGCAGTATTATTCATACCCCTCCCTTCTTTTCCTTTGGCTGTTTTTGAGAAGACATTTTAATCTTTAGGGCTCATTAAGGATAAGATAGGGTACAATAATATTAGGTAGGATTGAATAAAGGTATGATAAGATCTGTCTTGTGATAAAATATGATATAAATAATGAAATTTTCCTATCCATGTTAATACTTTTTAAAATTAACATTTTTTAAACTAAGAGTGTGTTTTAAAGTTAATTAATTATTCTAGTAAATTTTTATTTTGTATAAATGAGGCTGTATTTTAAAATGAACTAAAATTATTTTCATTAATTAGTTTATTTAAATTAAAAAATAATATTGGTAACCAAACGATTTTAACTCAGTGGTAACTCATAAATAATAAAATTAGTTAAATTTTATATGTACTATTAAAAGTTTTTTTTTTTTAAAAAGTTACTCTAAATTTAACTTATAATGTTTTTATAACTAGAGATATAGTTTTAAGTAATTAGTAATAGCACGAAGTGAGCAGTCTATTCTAATACTAGTGAATAATTAGTTTATTTTTATTATTATGTTAGCTTATAAGTAAAAAATAATATTAACTGAGTAGTAGCAAGTTATGAGTAAAATCAATATTTGCACCATTTATAAATTAGTTCATTTTTAATTAAATTCATATGATTAAATAAATAATTTAACTTATTAACTACTAGTAATGAGAATAAATAATAAAATTAATATATTATTATAATCAATATTTGGGGTGATGAGAAAAGGAAATAGAGACTTGTTAAACCCTAAATTTTATTCACGATGCATGGACATGTTAAATTCTGGACAAGATTATGTTATTAAATCATACTAGCGCAACAAACAACGAATTACAGTAGAATATGATTACGTTGTGTATCTTATCCCTGAAGAATAGCTCAAGTAATTAAAATTGAGGGACATGTAGGTACAAGTGCAAGACTCGATCCCTGTAGAAGGATAAAAACGTCACTCCCTGAAAAATTAGAAAAAAAGATTAAAAACACTTTATGTATCTTATTTTATTTTCTTATCCTACCCAGCAAGAGGACGCTTGGTATACACATTGATATTATTTTCAATCAACACACACAAGATGTTACAAAACAGGAAATATTGTTTTATTAACGACTTTTTGCAAATTAACTAAGTATGGCCATGGCATGAGATATTTCTAACTTAAACAATGTCTCAGATTTAATCTAGATAGAGAGAAGTGTGATACCTATAGTCATTCTTTCCGGCATGAGGCTTTTTTTTTTTGGTAACAAGAGGAACCGGTTTCTTTTCCTTCACAACAATTAGAGATTTAATCACTTTTAAATATATGTAAATTTCTCGATAATTAATGTTAGGTACCATGGGTGACATTTTTTATATTATTTCCATCTTATCTATTATTAATTATTGTGGAACTCTAAACTCAAATTCACAAATATTTTTAAGCGAACAATATCTCCATCCTGCTAAAAAAAGTTCGCTAAATAACCTCATGATTAATTAGAGTTATTTAACCTAGGTTCACATGAAATAGTAATATTGTATCATTTATTTTATTTATTTCTAAATTATTTTTTAATTTTAATTTTACCACAATCTTACTAATCTATGTGGACGTGGGGTTAAATAACCCCAATCAATCATGTAGTCATTTAGGCAATTCATACTAAAAAAATAAAAATAAAATACATATTCATTCGTTTATATCCTAGCAAGAGTGGATAAAAGAAAGAAAAGGACAGCAGTGCATGAGGCCAAAACTCATGCATGTGAGTGTAGGAAAATTCAAATGTCGACGTTGTCAATTTCCCAATCAAGCTTTCGGATTAACATTAAAGTTTTTATATAATCCTTGGATAATAAGGTTTAATTATGGGGAAAAAAAGACAGAGAGAGGAAGGGGAGGGTACACCAATAAATTTCACCAACCAAATTGAAGCAGAAAAAGAAAACAGAATAAGTGACTGGTAGAAACTTAAGTCCTTATCCTCTGCAAAAAAGTTACTGGACCACTTCCTAGGTTGGAATTTAGCTTCATAAAGTTAATCAATAATTACACGTAACAATATAGTCACATCCATACAAGTTCAAGGTGTTGGCATTTGATAGGGTCTTTTTGCAAATCTCTAGTCAATTATATGATAGATCTTATGATAGCACACAGGAATTTGGCTCTTCTTTTGAACTCTTTAGGGTGCATACTTTTACTATCAAAGGCCAATTCATCTAGAGATTCCAAGCGTGCTGTTTGTTGTTTTTTTCTTCTTAATTTCTCTATTTCCATTTGAAAGGTTTTCCAACTACAACAATTATCTTCCTTAAAGGGTGTATTATTACTTTATAATTTAACAAGTTTTTGCTTGGACTTATCCTAAGTAGGTTCCTATAAATATACATTTTTGTTTATCCAAGAAATATGCATGAGTCAAACGAAAAGTTAGTGTCATATGCACTCAACATATTCATTTTAATTTGTGAGAAAAATTTGTTTACTTTTTATTTTGAAGTGAGTGTTAACGTTTATTATTGACACTAATAGATATTTAAACATATTCTTGTTTTTCCTAGAAAATGAGTAAGAATTAGCTCTTCCAAGTGTGGTGGTGCTAGGCAAAGAGTGTGGTATTGTGTTAAATGTCCATGAAACAACATGACAGGAGAGGTACCTGCATAAGACATTTTAATGCTCAAGTCAATTTAAAATTAGAGAGAGAAACTCAAAGTCTATGAAGAGTAACAACGAGCAAATGAGTAATACTTATATAATTGAATGATCAAACATGTATCAGTAGAGCTTGGTATGAACTATAATGGAAGCACTTAGCCTTATGAAGCTATCGAGAATAGCTTTCACGATGATGATACACTTGCGCAACCTTTGGATCATCAACCTTGTTGGATTTTCCTTTGCTTGGCTAGTTATTGGAAAAGATAAGTTTCGCTTTGATCATCCTAGCCGCCAACATGACGTTCACTTGGTTGTGAATCCTCTAGGCGGATTAGGACAATATAGAGCCTTGTGACCATTGGGTCGGTGGAACATGAGTCATTGAGCTTGACATATAATGCAATGTCAAGTTTAATAAGTCCAAGCCAAATGTAATGGATCATTTAGTAATAAAATGATTCGGTCCAAGATGCAATGCAAGCAATTCAATAAAAATAGGGTTAATGGTATGGTAGGTCCCTGTGTTTGTACCCAAGTTTGCGATAAGTCCCTTGCCGGAAAAAAATTTGATATAAGTCCCTGTGTTTATTCCAAGTTTGGATTTAGTCCTCGTCGGAGACCGGAGCTCCGGCAAGTGCTTACTTGGACTGCTGACTGTATTACTAATGATGACGTGGAATTTTTATTTATTTTTTAAATTACAAATAATAAAAATCATTATAAACTTTAAACCCCTTAACTTAATTAAATCCTAAAATAACCCCTAAACAAATAAACCCCCAATTCCCCAATTTCATCTAACCTAACCTAAATCTGCGTGTTCTTCTTCTGCGTGTTCTTTCTCTTCTTCTTCTTCTTCTTCTTCTTCTTCTTCTTGTACGAATTTCTAGGTTTTCTATGTTCTCCTTCTACGAATTTAAGTTTTTCTTGCTCCTAATCTGCAGCATTTTCGTCGTTATCTTCCCCCTGATCTTTCTCCTCCTCTTCTTCTTCTTCAAAATTAATATCATTTGTTGGTGGTGATTCATAATTGGTACCACACCCAGCAGGTGAGTTTCACATGGAAACAGCATATATTATATATTAACTATTTTATTTTGTAGCCATGAATGCATAAAATCAATCACTTCCCTGATTCAAAGCTCACCAATGAATCGAATCCAAACCAAAATAAAATAAAAGAAATCCAATAATAGAAGAAGCAGATACTGAAATCACGAACGAGTAGCAAAATGATAAAGGGAAAAATAAAGACGAAGATGCTGCAGATTAAGAACAAGAAAAACCTAAATTTGTAGAAGGAGAACCCAGAAAACCCAGAAATTCGTACAAGAAGAAGAAGAAGAAGAGGAGAAAGAACACGCAGAAGAAGAGGAGAAATATTCGAAATTTCACTAAGAAGAAAAGAAAGAACACCAAGAACAAGAAGAAGCAATCCAATGAAATAAGGAAGAACAGAGGAAACCCACGAAGAAGGAACTGAACTTTCAGATTGGGGATTTATGTTAGGTTAGATGAAATTGGGGAATTGGGGGTTTATTTGTTTAGGGGTTATTTTAGGATTTAGTTAAGTTAAGGGGTTTAAAGTTTATAATGATTTTTATTATTTGTAATTAAATAAATAAATAAAAATTCCACGTCATCATTAGTAATACAGTCAGCAGTCCAAGTAAGCACTTGCCGGAGCTCCGGTCTCCGGCGAGGACTAAATCCAAACTTGGAATAAACACAGGGACTTATATCAAAAATTTTTCCGGCGAGGGACTTATCGCAAACTTGGGTACAAACACAGGGACCTACCATACCATTAACCCATAAAAATAATTATGTCAATTTGTTGATGAAATTCGAGATAAATGCGTATTTCATGTTGGGTCATGACCGACACAAGACACTTTTAAACTTGTTCAACCGCTCGGTTCTTTTAAATTTTGAAACTTGAACCATTATGATTAGAAAATAATCATGTTTTATCAGTTATGATTTGATCATCAACCTATGTAATAAAGTCACAACTTTCAATTTAGCAATTTTTTTAGAATTTCTCATTTCGTCCTATGCTTCGCACTCATCCACATTTCTCTCTTATTATTATTTCAAAAAAATTCAAACAAGACACTTAAGATTTTCACACTGACATTTCACCTTTGAACCTTCTCTTAAAATTCTTAAAAATTGAACTCCGAAATTGAAAGTGCTAGAGTTCGCTGGCTAGTTGATCATCCAACTTCCTAATTTAATGCTAAGAATATCTTTTTCTGGTATACTCCCCCCTCTTCTTATTTTCTCCCCTTTTAAATTTTCAAGAGCGATGGTTGAAATTCATTTATTGGGGGAAATGCGGTTGAAGGTAGTTGTGATAGTAAGTGCAATCTAGAACTTGCCATTGGTATTGTTTCAACCTCTTTACAATCTATAGAACCCCTTTCCGGGGTTTTGGAGAAGATTTAAAGGTGTTAATATATGATTAGATGTGATTATATGATAGATGTGATTATTAGAATTGTCTAATATATTTAAGTTAATTAATTTTAATTCAGCATTAATATATGATTAGAATTGTGTGAAATTAGAAACATTTATAATGATAGTAGCTGGTTGTATGGTTTGTGTCATTTATTTAAGTTAATTAATTTAAATTGAGCATGTGAATTGAATGATTAGAATTGCATGATAGAAATTAATATTAATGCTTAGCTTTATTAAACTAATTAATGTATATATGCAATACACATAAAGTTTGTAAAATAATCAATATTTTAGGGAGATTTTTTAGACAGTTATCTTAAAACATTCTCGGGAATGTGAGATTGGGAATGTAACATTCCCAAGTTTGATACAAGTTTTAGAAATTTTATTCCCGGGTATTAAAGATTCCTAGACATATACCCATTTGGTGGTCAGGATATGATAAGAACATGATACGATAAAAGATGGGATAAACACAGGATATGATAAGAGCATGATAGACTCTTATCCTATCATGTGTTTGAGGTGGACAAGATATTGATAGGATATGATACAATCAATGAAAAATGTATCAAATTTTTCTTGAAATAAAAAATACATAATAATTTTTAAAATTTAATTTTCTAAATACTTTTTTTTAAAAAAGTGATTATTCTATTAATTTTTTTTTTACATTTTTATAAATAGCTTATTTTTTAATATTAACTAAAATAAAATTAATTTTTATTAATTCAGCTATTTTAATTTTTTTGGAAAGGAGCCTATTTTAATTAAAATTATTATATATGTAACCAATGGGTTTTAACTTAGTAGAGGTAAGTGATTAATGATAAAAATTATTAAAAAATATTATTCTTTCAAAAATATTTTATATTTAAATTATTAATTATAATTATATAAGCAGAGAAATAATTTTAAATAATATCATAGATAATATAAAATTAGTCTATATTTACTATTAAAAAATTAATATATATATATATATATGTATATATATGTGTGAGTATCCTATTTTATTGTTAGTGAAGAATTATTTTGTGTATTTTTATTATAATATAAATAACGAAAAATAATGTTAACTAAGTAGTAGTAAGTGATAATGAAAATTTAATTATTTTATATCAGTAAATCCAATATTTTCACCATTTATAAAAAATTTAAATTTATCAGTAACTAAATAATTTAACTTAACAATAACAATTAGTAATTGATAATTAATAAAATTAATATTTTATTAAGATCACAAAATTTATATTTATTAATTAATATTATTATAAATTATATAAAATATAAATATTAAAATTAATTTTGGGTCATGGTAATAAAAAAATAAAAAAATTGATTTCAATTTCTATCCTAACTCCCCATCAGAATAACTTTTACACATGATAGACAAGATAAGATAAGAGACAAGATAGTGTTATCCTATCCTGCTGGCGCAACAAACAACATTGCTATTCTATCCTGTCTCTGTTTATCCTGTCCACCAAACGGACCTATAAGTTACACTTGATTTTACAAATTTTATTCCTAAGAATAATATATACAAACCAAACGTATTTTTTATTTTACCCGAAAATGACTTTGCGGATAATATGATTCCCGAGAAACATCATTGTTAGAAACATCATTGTTAGAGATATTTTTGTAAGACTAGTAACAAACGCACATTAGGATTATGCTACCGAAGCATTGTTTCAATTTTTCCACCCTTAATGACTAACAGTTACCTGACCTTGACATACAAAATGTGGATAGGTACCCCCAAAATAATAGTAGGTTGATGTATGATAGACTTTAACCTTGACACACAAAACACTTTCCTAGAGCAGTGAAATTATCACTTGGAAGACCATATGGCCTTCGTGACTTCTTTCTATAGGTAACACAAAAGATACACTTATGGCATTAACAATTCATTGGTTTGTACCAGAATGACTACAAGGAGGAAGAGAGTTTTGAGGGTGAGGAGTGTTCTAAGGATATGATGATGCATCGTTGAGAATTATACTCACCAATTGATTTTGTCATATTTTTAACTTTTTAACATTGATTTGCAATTAACTAATTTTATTACTCTTTTATTATATATTGGTATATACATTTTTATTATTATAATTTATCTTAATTAAAATTATAATAATTAAATGCAAATAAGTTAAATTTAAATAAAACATTGCTCCTTACTGATGATTAGACCCTCTGTAATTTATCGTCTCAATTAGTGATAATCATAGCTAACGGTAATATTACCGAATGTCAAAGGCAACAATCTACGCAATCTAATGGGACGATTATGAGATGTGTGGAACCTTGTTAGCTTCCTTGAGAACATGAAAGCACCTTAACCTCCATTCTCTACTCATCCAAGAATGGATCTGGACACTATGGATACATAAGGATGATGTTGGTCACACTCACACCCCTCAATTACAAGTTTGCTATACAAGAATTGCTCTCAATAATATTATTAACCGGCTTTCCTTAGTTATTTTTGTCAACATTGATCTGATCCACATTATTAACTAGCTTTCTTCTTTTCGTCTCTTTTTTGTTGTTGATCAAATTCTCTGGTTTTCTTAATAAACTACACAGACATGCAGCCCAAAAGCAAAACAGGAATCCACATTTAAACATAAACATGGGCTGGGCCGGGCTTTTCTAACGTTTCAGGCCCACTCAGAAGATTATGCAATGAATTCATTTGATTTTCTTCCTAGTTCCTTTCTTTGTGCTTTCTTTATCTCTGTCTATCTCTCAAGATTCTATAATTTATTTATTATTATATCACTCCAATCTGCCAATAAATTTTGCATTGCATTGCTTTGCTAAAAAGCCAAAAACAAAACCCCCTTAAATGCACAATATAACATTAACAACAACACTCTTCTTTCTTTCCTCAACGCCGAACCCCTCTTTGTTTCTGGCTTCTTACTTCTTCAATCCCTAATAATTTTTCATTCATAATAGCACGCACTATTTATCATGCCCCAGCCACACCTCGTTTTCGAACCATTTTCTCTATCCACACCAACCAAGACTCGTTTTTGATCGGAACCCAACTCTTCTCACCCCTCATATTTCATGCCCACCATCTCTCCTTGGCATTTCTCTGTTCCCCCACCGCGCTTTTGATTCGCTTCCACACTTCAACTGTGTTGGGATTTACCCTTTTCCATTAGGGTTTTGTTGTCTAGACTCTTCTCCTGTTACAAAACAGCAACTTCTTTTTATTTTTTATTTTGATTCATTGGGATTTTTGCAAAATCTGGTTTATTGGGGATTTCGTTTTGTAGTTGCTGGGCACTCTGAAATTGTGGTTTATGTGTTTATGTTCCTTTGTTTAATCAAAACCCAGAATTTGTTTAGTGGCCTTTTACAAATTTTACTTTTTTTTTTTAATTTGAGCTGTGGAGGAATTGTATTGTAGTCATATCGTGGTTTCTTTGTTGTCTGCTGGAAAAATTTCAAAAGTTTGAGGGGAAGCACTGAGATAATAGCTACTGCTGTAAGCATATTGGTTTATGCTTTCAACATTGGTTGTTGGGGTTATCAAGAAGAAGCTGTGTTGGTGGTGTCTTGGGTTGGGTTGGTAGGTTTAGTTGGGTGGATTGAAAGGGTAAAATATAGGCTGGCATGGAAGAACATGAGGGGTGGCCACAGCCATCAAGCGGGCTATTGCCGAATGGCCTGTTGCCAAATGAAGCCGCCTCTGTGATGAAGGTACTTGACTCGGAGCGATGGTTGAGGGCTGAACAAAGGACCGCAGAACTCATTGCCTGCATTCAGCCTAATCCACCCTCCGAGGAGCGCCGTAATGCAGTTGCAGACTATGTCCAGCGGCTAATCATGAAGTGCTTCCCTTGCCAGGTGAGTGTTATGTGAAGATTGTGGATCATTTCTTGCTGGAAAACTTTTGATTAGTGAATCATGCATTGTATAGCTATAGTTTTGATATAATATTTAAACTGTTAAGATGGTTATGAGTATGACCAATCAGTAATCACAATATCATTAACAAAGGATGTAAGCACGTTGTAATATGCTGTTAGAAATATTTAAACAGAGTGGCATATCCTAATTAGTGGTTATAAGGTGCACATATGATGTGTTTGTAGTGAGATGTTGTTTTCCAAGTAGTGAATAATTTTGTACCTTGCCCTTTTACGTGTGTGGATTTGTTTGTTTCATCCAGAATAGCATTAGTACGATTTATGGTATTACTTTGTAGTTGTACTCACAAATTATTGTGTATATGATTGTTCACGGCTACAGGTGTTCACCTTTGGCTCGGTTCCCCTCAAAACTTATTTACCTGATGGAGACATTGACTTAACAGCATTCAGTAAGAATCAAAATCTGAAGGACTCATGGGCACATCAGGTTCGTGACACGCTGGAGAGTGAGGAGAAGAATGAGCATGCAGAGTTTCATGTCAAGGAGGTTCAGTACATCCAGGCTGAAGTAGGTTCTATTATAAGACAGCATCTTTGATATTGTCGAACTCTGAATCTGCTTACAGTGTTGAATATTATCTCTTATTTGTTAATAATTAGTTGTGGTCTCATCTTAGTGCCATGCTTAAGTTCAGAATCTTCGCAGGTTTATTATGAAGCATTGAGCTACTCTTCATTGACACATTCAATGAGGATGAAACCTTTCAATATGTAAACTTTCCTACGTTTAAGGAAAGAGACTGATGTTTAGTTGAAAAGTCATGAAATACATGATGGATTTCTTTTTTTGGTTCCCTCATTTTTATGTTGGCTTGTGCATGCGATTGCATTTGCATGTGCTGCTCTGTACTACTGATTGACCTAGTCCATAAAGTAATGCAATGATCATGTTCTGAGGAAACTACTTTAACATTACACATAAACTAATAAGAGAAGAAAATTCCCAATTATCAATATAGAGTGAGAGTTTCACATGAGATTGTTGAACTTTGAATAATATCAATGGTTATGGTGCATCAGTCATTACTGAAATTCACTAGGCTGATGACAAAACATGGTACAATCTTGTAATACTTCCTCTGCTTGATTTCTCCTCAGGTATTGACCTAGTGATAGGTGGGTATTGTTGGTGCTTATGATACATCTGTCTGTTCTCTGGTGGATTATTCAACTTATAATCCATAAGAGCACACACATATTTTTCATATGCTCTAACACCTATTTCATATATATCACTAGAGCACTGCTTTATATGAGAATGAACGGGTTTTTTAAAATAGTGATTATGTGAGATTGATTCGGAAACTTTAGGTCATAGGAAATAGGCCTGGTAATGTACATGAACCTTATAGATTATGCATATGAAGTGATGTTGTGATAATCATAAATAAAAGGTTCAAGGTATGTTGCTCTAATGATTAATTTCTGGATTTTGAGAGCAAAGGGGGTGTATGTTAACCGTTACCTAGTCATGTAACTGTTTATTAGGTGGTTATGTGATATTGTTGCAATCTTGCAGAAGCTCAAGGTCGTAGTATACCCAATTACGTATGTGGATGTGATAGATAATGAACCAGTCATGCTATAATTGACAGCCATGAAACTCAAGATTTAGGTTGTGCCCAGCAAACTAATACTGGTTAACTAATTGCTAGCTTGAGAAACACATTTTGTGTTGTTAACTGCTGAATTCATTTTTATGCTTTAAAGTTTAAAGTTGTTTTTAAGTACGGGTATGCATTTGTGAGTGCTTAAAATTCAAATTTTCGATGTAGTACTTGTCTTAGATAGACAGTTTATTACGATGTACTGCTCTGGTGAAAGAACTAATACTAATTAAACAATTTCTAGCTTGAGAAACATACCTTGTGCTATTATATTTTATGCTTCGAAGTTGTTGGTTAAGTATGGTTATCCTTTTCTAAGTACTCAAAACTCAAACTGTTCATGTACTAGCTTGTCTAAGAAGTTTTTTTCCCTGGGCCAGGGGGGGTTCTATTGGAATTTTAGAATTCTTATTTTACATGGTTTCCCTCCACATTTGCAGGTGAAGATTATAAAGTGTCTAGTTGAGAATATTGTAGTAGACATTTCATTTAACCAGCTTGGAGGGCTGTGCACCCTTTGTTTTCTCGAGGAGGTAATTTGGTGCATCCACTAATCCTTATCTTTGAAAATATGAACTTGGTACTATTTTTAATTTAATTACAAGAGTTTGAATTTGCTGCTGTAGGTTGATAATCTGATTAACCAAAATCATTTATTCAAGCGTAGCATTATACTGATTAAAGCCTGGTGTTACTACGAGAGCCGTATACTTGGTGCTCACCATGGTCTTATCTCGACTTACGCATTAGAAACCTTGGTTCTTTACATATTTCATGTTTTCAACAATTCCTTTGCTGGACCACTTGAGGTAGCAGTCATGTTTCAACTTTATTTTATTTGTGTTTTTTATGATTGATATGACATGGCAATGTCTTTGCTTACGTAGGTATTGTATCGATTTTTGGAGTTTTTTAGTAAGTTTGACTGGGATAATTTCTGTGTTAGTCTATGGGGTCCAGTACCCATTAATTCACTCCCAGATGTGACAGGTAATTACATTCTAATCAAAGATTCCGTTTTCTGTATAAATTGTGGTCCATCTTGTATATTGATTGTTTTTCTTCTCTCCCTAACATTTTCCACAGCTGAACCTCCTCGAAAAGATGGTGGAGATTTACTGCTCAGCAAATTATTTCTTGATGCTTGCAGCTCAGTTTATGCTGTCTTCCCTGGTGGCTTAGAAAATCAGGGGCAACCGTTTGTTTCCAAGTTTTTCAATGTTATTGATCCTTTGCGTGTCAACAATAACCTTGGCCGTAGTGTCAGCAAAGGTGTGTTGGTCTCTAAAATGTTTGATTTGGCTCATTTTATTAATCATTCTACTACAGTATTCTATTCTTAGATTATAATTTGGACGGAGTTCATTTTGTACGGATCTGTTCCTGCTGATTGTTTTTTAATGTGACAATTAGTTGTTCAATATGAACTTAGTAAAGTTGGATAAATGAAGAGAAAAAATGTATGAGAGCTATGGGGGTTACCATCTTTTTCTAAGCATGCATGTATTTTTTCAGATGTAATGTAGTCTCTTTCCCTCCTTTGTTTCTTTTCCAGCCACACAGAATTTTTGCAATGGATGTATAATGATTAATGAATAAAACTAAGTAGCAACATTTTAACATGTATCATTGTCTTTGATGACCAGCAATCTGTCCCTATATGACTATGGTAGTGTATCTTTATCTATATATTTGGATCCATTCCATTGAATTCGTTATTTTCTTAAGGTTTGATATAGAACCCTGGTTGTATCATGGAAGATTGATGTTGTATATACTAGTTTGAAAATTTTTGGTACCTGTTTGGGGTTTAAAAGTTGAATGAAACTTAGCCATCTAGATTTTGATCTAAACAGTGCAAATGATGGGAGTATCGCAAGTTTTATGCATCCAAATGGAGTTAAACTTGTAATATATTATTGGGTTATTTACTAGTTTCACTTCTTATCTTATTATGGCTAATTTTGCATATATGATACATGTGAACCAGGTAATTTCTTTAGGATACGCAGCGCCTTTGCATTTGGGGCTAAAAAGCTGGCTAGATTACTTGATTGTCCAGAAGAAGATTTGCATTTTGAAGTCAATCAATTCTTTTTGAATACTTGGGACAGACATGTTAGTGGGCAACGGCCTGATGTTCCAAGCAATGACTTATGGCGTACAAGGTTATCTAGTCAGGACCAATTACAGAGATCTGATAATCTCAGGAACAATAACCATAAAATTGATAATACCTCCAATCGTGAATTTCATGTTGAAGGGGAGCATGTTTCACATAGCGATCTATCCCAGCACAGTAATATATCATCTGAAAACTCATCTAAAAGCAGTGATGTTTCTAAAGTGTTGCGTACTCTGAGTCAAAGGAGCTACGGAATCCAAAATAATTCAAAGACCTTTGCTCAAGTCCAAAGGGAAACTATTTCTAATCAAGGTGCACATGTTGATAAAGGTCAGAGAAATGTTAAATCCATTAACCCAGCTAGTGATGTTCCAGGAAGATTTCTATTTGCCAGGACACGTTCTAGCCCTGAGCTGACTGACTCGTATGGTGAAGTTTCTTCTCAAGGAAGGCGTACAAAAGCAACAGAAAGTAGTAAAGGCCAGAATTCCTTTGTAAAGTTAGAGAATAGTCGTAGGAAATTTTTTGAATCTGATGCAGCTGCAAGAGTTGATAATTTATCTGCTAGGCACAACCCATCTCATCAAGTTCTTGGTAGTGCTGCTGATTCTAATGGTACTCATGATGAAACAGGCTCAGGTGTCGTTGGTGAAGAGTTTGCACCGGTTGCAGGACCTAGTGGAATGCAGATGATGCATCAGGAGGAGCAAGACCTTTTGAATATGATGACATCTCCTATTGCTCAAGGTTTCAGTGGTCAGGCTCATGTTCCGATGAATTTAGCTCCAGGTCACCTACCATTCCCCTTTCCTCCTTCTATTCTTGCATCAATGGGATATGCTCAGAGAAATATGGGTAACATTCCCTTTATTGAGGCTCCTTGGGGTGCAAACATGCAATTTCCTCAAGGTTTAGTTCCTTCACCATTGACTCCATATTTCCCTGGCATGGGGTTGACACCAAATCCTCAAGATTTAATTGACACCGGCAATGAGAATTTTAGTTCAGTTGAAATGAACATAGCAGAAGCTGATAATGATTTCTGGCATGAGCAGGAAAGGGGTTCTGCTAGTGGGGTTGAAGTTGATAATGGAAATTTTGAAATGCTTCCAGATCATAAACAACAGTCAACTTCAGGTAGTCATAACATTGCCCAATCTTCTCGTGTTGGCACCTCTAGTAGTTCTGGCAGAATTCAGCAGAAGTTTACTAAAGAAAACCGAGGACCAACAAGAGAAGAGCATATTGATAACTTTCATTATCAAGATGGCCAAAGAAATGAGGTTTATTTCGATGATAAAGTAGCTAATTCTGAGTTACCCAATGTACCACATTCAAGCTCCTTCAGGAGTAAGAGCTCTTCCGAAAGTTCTTGGGATGGATCATTGGCCAAATCCTCCAAATCAACAAGGGATAGAAGGGGGAGAAAAACTACACCCCCAGTCACATCTGCTGTTAACGGCAAGGGTAAGAATGCCTCAGAAATTTCATCTAACCGAATAGATGATGAAAACAGAGAGTGGGCCTCTTTGTCGACCATGGCATCTGATATGTCAGAAAGAAGCACTGGGCCCTCAACTGGTACTGCCATGCATGTTTCAAGGCAACAAATTTCTGGTTTTGAAGCTGCTCAGACAAGTGGATCAGATTCACCATTAACCATATCTCCTGTGCTTTTAGGTCCTGGTTCTCGCCAAAGAGCAATTGGTAATTCTGGAGTTGTTCCATATGCATTCTATCCTACAGGGCCGCCAGTACCTTTTGTTGCGATGGTTCCTTTTTATAATTTTCCAACTGAGTCTTCTGACACATCAACAAGCAACTTCAATGTGGAAGAAGGGGCAGATAATAGCGATTCAGGTCCGAATTTTGATTCATCTGAGGGATACGACCCGTCTGAGGTGTCAAGCCCTTCCAATTCTATGACAAGGGCAGCTATTGAGCCATCAGAGCACAAGGCTGACATTCTTAACAGTGACTTTGTTAGCCACTGGCAAAATTTGCAATTTGGGCGATTTTGTCAAAACTCACGTCATCCTCCTTCAATGATCTATCCTTCGCCCGTTATGGTACCTCCTGTATATTTGCAGGGTCGTTATCCTTTGGATGGCCCAGGAAGACCCGACATGAATCTTTTCACTCAGCTCATGGGCTATGGGCCACGACTAGTTCCTGTGGCTCCTCTCCAGTCGGTTTCGAATAGACCTACAAATATTTACCAACGGTTTGCTGATGATATGCCTCGGTATCGAAGTGGGACTGGAACCTACCTGCCAAATCCTGTATGATAAATTTCTAAGAAATTTTGGTATTTTTTCTGCGGTTATTTTCTCCTTCCTAAGATGTGTGTGTATCAAAATAAGCAAATATTTATTTCAAAATCTATGGTCATTTTTTTCTTTCAGAAAGCTTCTGTTCGAGATCGCCATTCCACAAATAACAGAAGGGGAAATTACAACTATGATAGAAATGACCATCATGGTGATAGAGAAGGAAATTGGAACATGAACTCGAAGTTGCGAGCAAGTGGGCGTGGCCATAATCGGAACCAAGCTGAGAAGTTCAACTCAAAGCCAGAGAGGTTGACTAGTGAGAGCCGTGGTGACAGACCATGGAATGCACATAGACATGAATCCTTCATTTCTCACCAGAATGGTCCAGTCCGTGCAAGTTCCTCACAACACAACCCTACCAATGTAGCTTACGGAATGTACTCTATACCAGGCATGAATCCCGCTGGGGTCTCATCAAGTGGACAACCAATGCCATCTGTTGTGATGTTGTATCCTTACGATCATAATGCTGGCTACAGTTCATCAGCAGAGCAGCTTGAGTTTGGGTCTTTGGGACCAATGGGCTTCCCAGGTGTCAATGAACTTTCACACCCAAATGAGGGAAGTCATTCTGGTGGAGCACTTGAAGAGCAAAGGTTTCATGGTGCCTCTGCTCAAAGAGCTTCACCAGATCAACCCTCTTCTCCACATGTCTCAAGGTAGGTGTTTCCCACCTTTAAGGGATATATTCTACTTTTGATCTTCATCTCATTCCGATCATGGAGCAAGTTGTTGATGAATTATGATTTAGATGGTTGTATAGTGTATAGTTATTAAATTCTTATTAACTTGGGGTGCTTTTTTGATGTCACAATTTTATGGTTTTTACCAGGGGGCCCTGATTCATCTATCAGATGATGGCAGGAGAATTATCCATTGAAAGAGGAGGATCTTCCTCCTTTTTCAAATCAGAACCAGGCAGGGCATGTAAGTGGGGAAAACTATAACATGAAACCTGCCCATTTCAAGGCATTCTTGTTCTCAACCCACTATTGAAAAGGAAGAATCTGAATATCGTTGATTGATCTTTATTTTGAAGGTCCCTTGTTTTGCCCAGGCTCTTGCATGTATCCTTACACAGGTGATTAACCAACGCTGCTTACTTTTGTACATTCAAGGCCTTGCTCAAGGTTGAAGGCACTGGTGACAAAGAGGAGGCAGGATTCCTCCCTGTCTACCAAAAGAATAAGGGATGGCTGAAACTGTGATTAGATCTTTGTTGAATTTAGACACAGTAACCGAATCAAAGTAGAAAACTGGTTTAGGTTCAGAATTTAGAAAGTTTACCATGTTATAGATTTGTCAGCTTCTCTTTCACTCAATGTAATAGTAGGGTACCTGTTTTAGAACATGCAGAAGATCGTTGTTGAACTTTTTAACTTTACAGGTTAGTAATAAAATTGTATCAACATATTATTAGATGTCATTTGTATGTCTTCACCTAGTTTCCACCTGCTATTAACAAAATAAGTAATGACTTATCCTTTTACAAACCTCCTGTATACTAGATGAAGAAAGAATTACATGAAAAGTTAATATTTTTTGTATCTTAAAAGGGTGATAAGCATTTAATTATTTCTTCATTTA
Organism: Acmispon strigosus; assembly: GCA_030819835.1. NCBI lineage: Eukaryota > Viridiplantae > Streptophyta > Magnoliopsida > Fabales > Fabaceae > Acmispon > Acmispon strigosus. The sequence goes on along the minus strand of JAUAMA010000004.1, from coordinate 54,505,672 downwards.
CTATGTAGGAGGATGAAGTAAGAGAATATAGCATTACTCTAATAATGTCAACTATGCATTGACAAATAACGATAAAGGCCTTATCCCATGAGGGTAGCAGGTCTAATAGCGATTCAATAAAATTTTCATTTGAGCTATAAATAACCACCATACTTGAATTCGGTGTAGCATCTTTGTCAATTTCACCATCATCATGTATAATATGTCCATCTTACTTAAACTATGAAACTTATAATATGATGTCATTTCCAAGTTTTAGTTCTGGATTACTTCCAACTCGAGTCATACTAAAATTGTAGTGCATATACTTTATCATACTCTTTGCCTTATCCAAAACTCTTCGATTTTAAAGTCTTTCTACGAATCTTGAGTTCAGAATTAACCACTTTCTTTGATTCTTTAGTTAGAACTATATATTCAGTAAACATCAATGCTCTTTTGTATATCTCCGGTAAGCATGACCAAAACCAGATTAAACAGGTATGGACTCAAGGTTGAGCCTTGATGTAAACTTATCCTTATAGGGAAATCATTTGTTATAACGCTCCCAGTTGTTCTCACACTAGTTGTTGGCCCTTCATGCATGTCTTGTATAAATCTAATATATGCCACGAAGACACCTTTATTTTCCAAATCCTTCCACAATACTTCCCATTGCACACGATCATATGCTTTTTTAAGTTAATAAATATCATATGCAACTCCCTCTTTTTTCTTAAGTACTTTAGCATTGGCCTTCGTAGGAGGTATATGGCTTATGTTGTAGACCTTCATGGCATAATACCAAACTAATTCTCTTCTATCATAGTTTCCCTTAATCTATGTTCAATCACCTTTTTCCAAAAATGTAATAGTGACTCTTAGGTTTTATCCATCTATAGTTAACACAATTCTGAAGATCTCCCTTGCATTATAGATAGGACCAAAGTACTTCTCCTCCACACATATGAAATTTGTTTATATCTCAATGTACTACTTAGTAAGCTAATCGATACGTGAGTCTCCTACAAATTTTCAAACTTCAATTTGGATATCATTAGGGTCCATAACTTTACCATTGCTCATGCGCTTAAGAGCTTCTTTAACTTCTCCAACCTAAATTCTACGATAGTAAGTCATATTTTGCACATCCTCTCTCATTCCTAAGCTTTTCATGTTAAGCTTCAATTCTTGACCATCATTAAAAAAAATTGTTGAAGTAATTCATCCATCTCTCTCCAATACCTTGATCAAAAACCAGAAACTAAAACTCTTCCCTCATCATCCTTAATAAATCTCACTTGGTCCAAAGCTCTTAATTTTGTTCCACCGTTTTCTTGCAAACCTATATATTTTTCGTTCTCCATTTTTTTTTCAAGATCTCTATAAAACTTCTCATGCCCCTTGGGTCGTGCCTCACACACAACTTTTCTTGGTTCATTTCTAGTACTCTGGGACCTTTCCTAATTTTCAGCGTTATTGATTTTTTTCAATTTTTAAATAATCTAACTCAAAAGTTTTTTTCGTACATCTAGAGAGAACGATGAATCATATTTTTCAGGGGGCAACTAAACTTCAATGTTTTGTTTTATATCTAATTTTTAATAGGGCTGTTTAATATAGACTAGTTTTAACTGAGGTGGTTGCTCTGGTTCCCTAAACCAGCCTAAGGTATGATTACCTTAATGAGTTGTACTTATAGGAGGCACACAGAATCATAGTATTTCCTACAAATTTTCCAAGTCAGTTTAACCATTAAGGATTTGACTCTTCTAGAGTGAGTGGAGTCACTTTAAAGAGTAAAGTAAATCATCTACCTAATTCGAAAAGTCAATAAAATCAACTCAATCAATAGTGAAATAATTTACTTTACCTCATAAAGTGAGTTGAGTCACTTCAGAGGAGTCGAACCCAACCAACAACTATTAAACTTCACATTTAGTTAATTTAAGGGGCTGTTTGGTTGAAGGGGAATGGAGGGGAGGGGAGGAATTTTTTTTAAGTTGTCTTGTTTGGTTCAATTTTTAAGAGGGAATGAGAGGGGAGGGAAGGGGACTAAAACTCCTCCTAGCTCAATTTTATGTCTCCTCCAAAAGTGGGGGGAATTGGAAGGGAATAAATTTCTTGATCAAAATACCCATGCTCATAATTAAAATTCCATCCACTCGTATGCCTTCTTATTCTCAAGCCCCAAAATTCTATTTCTCTTTCTTTAACATGCTTCATTGCATTTGCAGTGACAATTCCATCCTATATTTATATATGTTGATTTCTTATTCATTCAATCAATTTCGATTAATCTCTCCACAATTTTCAAAAAAAATAAAATTCCTTCATTTAAACGGGAAAAAGTTCCGTTTTCTACAATCATGATTGGATAACAAACAAGCTCTTTTTTGTTATTAAGTGTAATTGTTGTTTTATAATTATTGTTTTTTACGTGTAATTTTTGCTCAAATCATAGATTTTATAATTTATTTCTTTTTAAACAATCAGTAAATATATAAAGGGTGGAAAAGTAATTTAATCATAATACTAATATTCTCTTAACAAGTAAATGTCTACTTTCTCTCCCCTCCCTTCCCTTAAACCAATATTCCCTTAAACCAAACAAGACAGGTTATTAAAATTCCTCCTCTCCCTCCTCTAAACTAAATAGACCCTAAGAGAAAAAGATAGGTGACTCTCCTCCACGAAATTATTCTCCAACCACACCGCTGAAGAATGGTCTTGTTATGTGCGAAAGGTAATGCTTTTTCAAGATCAAATTTTTTTCGCTATCTTTGCGTTCGTGGTGAACATTGTGCGCGCAAAGTTGTTTTTTTTTTTTTTTCCTTCGATGTTTTTGTAACTGACTTGGAATCTTTTTGGGTTTGTAGTTTTTGGATGCTTGTTGAAGACCTTGAAGCGGTTGAAGGATTCTGGAAGAGGTGAGTTCGAAACTTGTTCCATAAGATTGTTTTGTTTCTAGTATTTACTTTCTATCCTTGCTCTTTGCGCTGTGAGAGGAAATGTTCTTTGTTTTTGTTTTGCAATTTTCTTTCCATGTTCGAAACCATGTTCCTAAGATTGTTTTGTCCGTTGTATTTCCTTTGTGTCCAACTTGACCATGTCATAAGGAATGTCCTCCTTGCACCTCAACCTCACTCTTCCAACTCATTTTCATTAATCATGTCAAATGTAGAGGGAGTGGTCGTCGTATAGTCTGTGAAGGGAACTTAGAAATCAATCGCGCTCCACCAAAAAATCTCAATATCATATTCATTTAGAAGAAAATAAAAAATTCTATTTTCGTTACAGTCTTACGGATTGATAATGGCTTAAATACGCTGGAAAAGCAAAAGGGTCAATTGGTCAAGGTTGGCCAAAGATGCCACATTTAACCAAAGCGAAGAGACATGTCACATTCAATTCACGCAATGAAGAAACAGAGTCAGGTCGCTAGTGGCTCTACCAACCTCAGTTGCTTCATGGATGGTTGAGAAACCTCATAAAGGAAGGGTTACCGATAGAGGTGTATAGGACCCGACCCTGTTCCTTGACCCGTCCCGGTCCCATGTCCCTTAAACTCGCATCTCTTCGGGTTTCTTCGAGTTTAGGGACGGGTTCGAATTTAAAAATTGAACCCGATCAATATTTAGGGCTGGGTGAAAGTCAAGTTCAACTCGTCTCAACTCGTCCCAAAAACACCATTTACACACTAACTTTATATATCTTCATTTATAATTTGGTTTCAGATGAATATAATTTGTATTTTTTTCTCTAATTAAGTATATTGTTATGAAAAACTTCAGTTCTATATAGTTTCTTTCATAATTCGTTGATATGATAGAAATTAGTCTTTTTATATAATGATATATATTTATTATTCATATTTGAAATTGGTATTCAATTTATCCTTCAGGCCAACCCGGACCCGTCCTTTTGCAGTCGGGTCTATGTTAAACCTGCACCTCATCGAGCCTCTTCGAGGGACGAGTTCGGGTTTAAAAACCGACCTTATCAGTATTTAGGTCGGGTAAAAGTCAAGACAAACTCGTCCGAAGAACACCCCTAGTTACTGAGTCTGAGTCCAACAAATTATGTATGATTAAAATAATATTTAATTTCAAAACAGTCCTAAATAGCGTTACACATATTCTTAATTTATTTGTTATTTTTTATCAAATATAAATAATCATAAGTTTTTTAAAAAACATCAATTTATTATTAATTAGTAAATTTTCCAAAATTTAACCGTGTAAATCTGGAACAACAAAAATTGACGATATACATAATTGAAATTTAGATGTTTCAAGTCTTACAATCAAATTATAAGGTATCTTTCACCTGACTTGTCAGAAATTGAATTTGAATAAACAAATTACCTATTTGGAACGTAAACCAGGGATATTTTTTAGACCCATCTTGCCAAGAACGAGTTTAGGAATAGCTGGAGGGTTATCAAGCCCCATGCTTTTACTGAACTCGTTTGCAAGCTCCACTAGCCTATACTTGTCTCTCCCAATTTTCTTGTTGGAATTGTAGTAACCAAGCCATGCTTGATATGCTGCTTCTTTATTCTTCATCTCCACATGGGATAGAGCCTTTTCCACCTGTTAACAGCAAATCATAATTGATATTGCTCCAAATTGGCTTGCTTGTAAAATAAACTTGCAAAGCATTTAACAAAATTTGCATATCTAAGTCGTACCTTTCTCTTAGTGTCAGGATCAACTGAAGGTACTGGAGCTTTCTCAATAGGCAAATCTTTTATGGAAGATAAAAAGAACTCTTCCCAAGGAGTCAGTAGCAGTATGCCTTGCCCTTCTTTCCCTCTTCGCCCTGTTCTACCCAGTCTATGTATATACTGTTCTCTATCAGAAGGTAAACCAACCTGTCCATTTCACAAATGGATAATTACTTAACATTTGATAAATTATAGCCTAACCTATTTTAACTTTTCTCCAATGCCAACATGTTTTTAGTTTCAGCAAATGAATTGAGTGTTCTTTTGAACTTGCATAGTTGATGCATTGATGAAACTGTGCACGTACATGCACGAATGTGGGAAGATGCATGCTAAAAATGAAAAGATGCAAGGAGTCCTGAATATATATTACCTGGACAACAAGTGTAACATCTGGATAATCAACTCCGCGTGCAGATACATCCGAAGTAACCAGGATGAGACCCTTTGACTTGCGAAATTCCTCAGAGACTCTGGTTCTATAACTCTGAGGCTTTCTTGAATGGATTTCTCTCACATTCAATTTCAACTCGCCGAGAAGATCAGCAACAAGCCTTGTCACCATAGCAGTTGTGCAGAAAACAAGAACCTGGTAAATTAATAGCTATATTAAACATCCTACAAAAATGTGTGAAGTGCGATAGTACAAGTAGAACATTTGTTGTCAGATCACAGAATCTAAAGAAGCAACGACTAGACTGATCCGAAATAAGGATTTTCTAGTTTGTTAATCATGTTATGTGTCTTGAAGAGAAAAGACGAAGAAAAACATTCAATAAAGTTGGTTGAAGATTAGAAAGCATACCTTATAGTCAACATCATCTGCAATGTGCTCCTTCAAAATAGTATAGAGTAAAGAGAAATGCTTGTCTAAAGGGGCAACTAAATGCATCTGGCGGACCTGAAATGATCCAAAACCCCATAATAATGAAAATTTGAAGGCGTTATGTGCTGGCAAGTGCATAAGCACATCCACCCCACCTGCATATACACATCAAAGTACCAAAATTATAAGCAATTACCTGTGAATGTGTCTCCTCACTACCCTCTTGAACTGTATTAATAAATTCATGATCCCTTCTCAAAGCAATATTACAGACTTGACGCACCTTCAAAACAATGATCATACCATATAAGCCCAATACTCCTATATTTTATACATGAAATACCACCACATAAATAAGAGAAAGAGAAAAGAAAAGAGAGGCATACCTCTTCTGGAACGGTGGCAGAAAACAGAAGAGTTTGTCGTTGTTTAGGGACAGCAGCAATTATTTTCTCAATATCTTTGCGGAATCCCATGTCTAGTAAATGATCAGCTTCATCAAGCACCAAGACCTTAACACCCATAAGCCTAGATGCAAAACCAGCAGTATTCTCAACATGATCTCTAAGCCTTCCAGGTGTAGCAACAAGGATCTGTATAATATGCAAACAAATAAAGTTCAATCTATAAGATGATGGTTTACCCAAGGTGGGCATGAAACCAGATTACCACGTAAGTTACTGTTTAATCAAATAAATAAAAGGTCAGAAGCTTTAAATGTAGTTAATATATCAAGATGCAATAGGTTCCAGGCTTACAGGTTTACAAAGGTGATCATCTAAAAGTAATTTTCGGAAAGACTTAAATACCCTTGGATATGTAAAATTGCTTCTCTTTGTTTCTTGATGTTTTATGTAAAATTAGTTCAAAAATATGAGTTATGACTGATGATGAAAATAAATTCTAGTTTTTTCTTACAAAAAATTTATACCACCATCTGTCATGGCTGCAATATATAAGTCCCAATAAGAAGAAACATAATAGTCATCATTTTATGTCAAGGCTGTTTAGTGGTGTGGGGAGGGATAATTCAGAATATTTTCATTGGTTTGATTATTGATCTTATGGAAGTTTACAAGGTTTAAGCTTACATAAATAAAAATAAAAAATGGTGGCAATGACTAGGAACAATTACCTGGCAAGGGTTTGCTTGCATGCGTTTCTGTTCTAGAGCAAGTCTTGTTCCTCCAATCACAACTTGAACGCCAATGGCAGGATGATACTTAATCAGTTTATTGGCTTCTGCAGCAGCTTGAGATGCAAGCTCTCGAGTTGGGCATATGACAAGAACAAGAATTGGTGGCCTCCTGTGATCACGATCACTTGCAGGTGACTTTACAACAACTTCAATTGATGGAAGCTGAAGAAAAATGTTTAAAAATTGAGTCAAAACTGCTAGTCATCACTAACTGCATGTGCAATAAAAACAATCAATCAGTTTCTAGCTTAAAGATTTGTGCTATTATTGAGGCTAAATTAGGCTATCTTTTGGTTCTTTGGTAAAACACACTTAATCAATATTTTAAAAATATTTTAAGATATTTTGTGATCAACATAGTGCTTCCTCTTTAATACTCCGGCTGCAGACAAGTTCAACAAAAGAAAGGGTTATAGGCAGAAAAACAAAAACAATTAAAAAGAATACAGAAACAGAAATGCCACATATCATGATAAAATATTCAATTCTGAAGCCCAAGAAATTAAGAAGAGGTCAGACGTCCAATTGAGAAGAAAAATTTATAGTAGATTGCTCAAATGTTTGCTGTACCTTATTTTGATCATCACGATAAGAAAAACATTGTGAAGAATTTTTTTTAATGATAACTGATAGATGCATAATAAACCACTAATACACTCAAGCAAACTGAAGTGAAGAGACTTACCAAAAAGGCTACTGTTTTTCCTGTGCCTGTTTTAGCCTTGGCAAGAACATCCTTACCTAGAAAAATTAACTGGAGTAAGTATCACCATCATAAATAAACTCAAGATATATGAGAATAATGTCAACCAAAGGAGGAATAAGTTGCTTTTTGCTTAAAATTATTAATATTATTAATTGGAGATACGCAGATAGCCCATTATTTTGGAGACTAATTCTTCACATAGTTAAATGATAGCACCCAAAATTATAACCTCCACGGCTCCACGTGAAAAGGATCCAAATGGAAGATGGAAAAAGGATGACAGGGTATGTTGGAATCAGATCATATCTCTTACAAACAGGCAGAACACAACTACAAATGGCACTATATAGCTATGGTTGTTTTTCTTAAGACTTCCATCCTCCATGACCAAGAAAAAAGACGAACCTTTAAGAATTACTGGAAGAGTTGCCTCCTGGACAACAGTCATTTTCTCATACCCAGCATCCTTGACTCCTTTCAATGACAGTGGAGAGACCGAACATTGGTCAAATCTATGGCATTATATACCAAAAGTCAGACATATAGAATACAAGAGCAATATAATGTACAATAAGAAGGGTCAATCATATGCCAAAGTTATGGAAAACAGCATGGATGTATATAAACACAAAGCTCACCTTTCTCTCTCTATATTAGCCATATTCCTATCCTCCTTCACAAATACACTAACTTGGATTTCTATTACGTGCCCACCCTGAAAATATGCACAAAATACCCCACCAATTTTCAAACGCATGCCACAGAAACAAAAATAACCCACCCAGTAAGTAAAGTTGCATAATCCTGTCCACCCAACACCCTAATGAATTAGATCCCCCCCCAAAACAAAAGGAAGGCAAGCCTATTCATTTGAGAATAAGCTACTTCTGTCATTCAGGACCCTAATGGTAAAGACAAAAAACACAGTGGCAGAGTCATTGTTGAATCCAGGGTAAGCAGAAAAATGGCACCCTCTGATTCCTTTGATTATGTATGCTCTGCTTAAAAGGCTCACAACTCCCAAACAAGTAACAGGTAAAGTAATTCAGTACTAGACTACAAGTTAGCCAAGTGTATGCAACATCGAGAACAAAAACAGAGAAAGCAGCAAGCTTTAAGATAAAGAAGCAAGACCCAGTTAGAAAAAAAAGGAACTTTGATTATGAACATACCTGGTTTCACTTAAATAAGAATCAGACCCAGAAGGTGAAGAAGGTCTTGGAGTCGGTTCAGTGCTCCCCCGGTTCAACCCGGTACTACCCTTCTGACCAAACAAAGCAGTTCTGCTCTTGTTCAATATCCCCTCATTCTCACCCTCTTCTTCTTCTTCTTCTTCATCATCATCATCTTCTTCTTCATCATCACTGAGAAATTTTCCAATGCTTCCACCACCATTGAACTTCCTTGCTGCCACGTCATCCTTATCATCATCGCTGCTCAATGCAAACTTTCTTCTCGCGTTCGCATTTGGTCCTCCTCTCCTCAAATCCTCACCCTTTCTCTTCGGAGCCCTGCTACTATTCCTCCTCGGCGCGAATTCACGACGTTCCTCAACATCAGCGTCCGGTTCGCGGTTGAGCCTCCGAGCAAATGGGTCAGTCCGACCGGTCCGCAGCTCGTCGACCCAGTCGCTGAGCTCGGCCTCGTCGTCGACGAGGCTTTTGGAAGGGCGGAGCTGCTCCCTGCTACTGCCGCTCGCGCGGGCGGAGAAGGGGCGGGGCCGAAACGGTGCGTTTCGGAGGTAGAGGTGGGAGAATTTGAAGGGGGTGAGGAAGGTTCGGGAGAAAAGGGGGTGCTTCATGGGTTGGAGCACACGGAGTTGTGATAGTAAGAGCAGCTTTGTAGGCATGGCTGGGAGGTTGGAGCTGCTAGACAGACACAGAGGAGTAGTGTGAACTGTGACTGTGAGGGAGAGGAAAGGGTTTTTGTGGAGATAAATAGAGCTAAGAAGAAGGTGTTATTAGGGTTTTAGAGTTCTATCTTGATATTTTTGCTCTCACTAAAAGAAAATCTTTTACCAAAAGAAAATATGTTGGATTTGGCACCAACAACAAGAAATTGCACTCGGTACTTTTACATTTCGAGATTTAAATTCTCAAAAGTTTGGCTTCTGAGTTTTAAATCACGGAATAATATAAGCGATACAAAATCTTGTTGTTAGAGTGTCAAATCCAATAAAAAAATGTCTCATAACACTTCACTTCTCTCTATTCAATTAATTGTTCTTTTAGTGTTGATACATTCAAACTCTCAAATATTTTCACGCATTTTCTATTTATTTCTCTTTTTTTTTCTCTATTATTTCATATATTATATTTCTCTCTCTTTTACTCTTATATCTCACATGTGAAAGTATAATTAAAGTGTTAATGAAAAATTGTCGTTGTTCTCTAGGACATTCAGCAGAGAAGTAGTTAATGGAAGTTTATTGTTTGACGTGCCAAAAATACCGTCTAATGCTTTATTTAGTTTATGAGAGAAAAAGGGAAGATGAGTGGAGATAACGACGGTGAAAAATATGTGTAAAATAGAGCATATTTTTTAAGTTATTTGGTATGTTAGTAAAAGAAGAAAAAATTCCTCTTTGTGTGTAAGGAAAATTTTATCCAAACTAATATTAAATAAATAAAAAATTCTAGTGGGGAAAAAATTTGATAAAATAAGTGTTTCATATTTTTCTCCTTAATTTACTGATTTAGAAAAAGTCCAAAAAGGGGGTGAGGACCTACATGCTCATCCCTCTCTTTCTCCCTCCCCCTACAACCAAATATGGTTGTCTTCCCTCTCTCTTCTCTAACTATCTCCATCTCATTTCCGTCCCTGCATACCTTCATTTAATTTTATATCTCTCACCTATCATCACTTATTTTTCACATATCACAATTCACACTAATCACTTAACTAATAATTGTTATTCTCTCTCTTTAATATTACTCAATTTAATTAAGGGTGTTTCAATAAACTATAACATTAATTAATAAATTTTTAAACTACGTGCATATCCTTAAACATATCCTTAAACAGTAAAAAAAGTTGACAGAAGGGAAAATACATATACTCCATAGGGAATTGTGATTCAAGTACCAACTCATAGACTTATAATTACTCCTCCATTCCAAATTATAAGACCTTTAGAGACAAACTTGGTGTTCCAAATTATAAGACCCCTTCTGGATTTCAGAAAAAAAATAGGTTTTTCCTTTTTTACCCTTTGCATTCATTATATTTTCAATTTGTTGGGTATTAAAGTGTGAGCTTTAAATACGGGCATATATGGAAGATCCATACAAAAAATAACAAAACCAAGATATTAATTAGCTTATTACATATTTTTTTAATAAGCGTAATTGTCTGAACAGATTCTTATAATTTAGAATAGAGAGAGTATTAGTTGCGTACCCGGTGTCGGTACCAGCCTTTTTGGGCGTACCCGTGTTCAGAGTGAATTGGTTATAACATTCATGCTGTGTTAGATTACAATTGATGTTGTGTGCTCAAAGGAGGTGCTAGCTATAACATTTATACTGTTGGAATACAATTGTGATGTGCCTTATTATGTCCCCACAATAATAATTAGCAGTAAAAAGAGGAAAAGAATGAAATTTAAATCAACTGTGGAATATGATATTTTTGATTCGTTATATACATATACCACAAGTAGTTCAGCTCACCCAGCCGGTTTAATTCATAAATTGTGGTATGCGGCTCAACATTTCTTGAAAACCTTCACTCCCACCCCAACATCCCAATTTCACTATACACTAATTTCTGAATAATAATGTACACACATCTCTTCATTGCACAAAATTTGTGCTACTAATTGTCTGCTTGTTTGAGTGTTCGAGGGCGTAATCATTTCGCCTTTAGTTCGAAAATCTCAAATGCTCAATTAAAGCTCGAAGCATTCAAATGAAGTTAAGAAGTAACTTTAACCAAAGATCTTTGAATTTATACAACAAAAAAATTTGTATCCTTTTTCCCTTTTATCATATAAATTTATATTATTTTTTTCTAAAGAATACATTTCAAAATAAATCTTATTCATGTGAAACATGGTATGTTACTTAAAATCCACCTTATCAATATTTCATTCAATACAGGACCAGTGTTACTTACATTTATACACTCCCCTCATCCCCCTCCACTCCAGGATACAGTTGGTATATTGAATTTTAACCCTAGATCCTCCGACAAAATTAACTGCTATTCTGCTAATGCTTTTCATCTGTGCACTTTATAGTTAGATCTTCTCTGTTTGGCATTCACACCTCTTTCATATTTTATCTACTTCATCATCACGGGAGATCAGCAACTTGAGGTTGTAACATGACTAGTGATTAATGACAACGCTTAGCAAGTGTGGGAGCAAATTCATCATAAACTTTAGGAGATTAATTTTATCCTCACATTACCAGCTTTTATATACAGAGACAAAATTTGCAGTAACGCCATTACAATAAATAAATAAATAATTTACAATGGATAATGATATGAACTACAATACATGTGTATTATTAAAAAATTGTAGCCAATATATATATATATATATATATATATATATATAATGGTCTAGCATACATATACATCCATGATGATGGTCTAGCATATATATACATATTCAATATCACAATGCTATGTATCCATATAAAACAATAAAACTCTTAAGCAAGTGGTTGGGGGTTCGAATCCCAACTCTTGTGAATGGAAAAAACTCATTGGCCAGCCCCCTACCGCTTCGTGCGCTGACCGTGGGGCGAAGGATTAGTCTCACGGCAATCGGCTGTGGGGATACCTTGGTCAAGACCAAAAATATAAAACAATAAAACAATTCAATGGAAGACATCTCTCCTATAGAGAATATATGACATTAGATTAACGTATGTTTATGATAATAGATTAACGTCAACATACGCTATTTACCATTAATTATGAAATGACAAACTAAACAATCAAATTGGAAAATAGTGCAAAGTAAACATATAAATATTGCCAATGGATTGTTTTTCATAAAAAATCAACGACAAATAATTTGTGGACAACATAGTCCTATAAGAAAAATATACTACATATAACGTAATAAGATACATAATTGTACCGCTGATTACATTGAGTTAGCGTATAAGAAATATAAGATCTTCATTAACCAATTAAATTGAATGTGATGCAAAGCAACACATATTTGTAAAAAAAAAAGTTTTCGTATTCCCCATCGTTGTCAGCAATGAGATTAATCCCTTTGAGACTTGAATATCACATTAAGAGGGTAGAGCTCTCCTAACACATTTTTCTCCACAATCAAGAATTGAATCCTAGACTAAATGCTTAAGGGACTCAACTATCTACCAACTACGCTGGACCTTATAGACACATGTTTGTAATTGGACATTGTGGTTGTGCAGTTACAAAATCCCTTTTTTTTTTTTTTTTCCGTGCATGGATTAAATAGCTACATATTAGAATTCTCTATGTTGAAACTTGTGTTTGCAGCCAACACTCACCGGGGAAATAACTTACTCCAACAATAAAAAAGTACAATTTTATTACCAACTCGCTTTTTATAGGCACATAAATTTTTTCACATCAAACAAAGCTGAAACCATAAATCAAATTTGAGGGTGTAAGATGAATCATTGGTTAATAAATGATAGCTCAAGGTGGAGTCCCTACTTGGACTAAGTAATGCATACCCAGTAGAGATTAAAATTCAAATGTATATAGATTGAGATTTATCTTGTTTCGTATCAACAAAACATAAGGAAATGTGAAGGAAATGTTGGTAGTGGCAGGCTAAGCCAAACCAAGCTCAACTTGTACAAGAATTCAAGATAATATGGTCTCAAACTAAAAAATACATAAATGAGAGAAAAAATAATAATTCTGCAACACTATCGAGAACGAAATAAAGAGAAATAGAGTGATCTATGAGAAAGAGAAGCAGGACTAATTTATCCCGATGTTGGAGAAAAGTCCACCTTCCATGAATGAGCTCACATAAAAATAGAATAAGCTTAAAACAATTTTGTAGTTATAATGAGTTGAGAAATTTCCACCAGATTTCTAATAATGGGCAGTGAAAATTTAAGATCTCCAAGAATATGTTAGTCTTTGGCTCATACCAAAGAAAATAGCAGGGGCGTTTGTTTGGCAATTTGGAAAAGGATACCCGGGATCTTATGCCCGGGAATATAAGAATGGGAAGGTTATTCTATAGCATCTTTTAAAAATGTGTTTGGTTTGTTAATTGGATTCTTGGGAATCTTATCCATATTCCTGGAAATAATTATAACATGTCTTTGGTTAAAAATGCATATTCCCGGAAATATATATTGAAATTATTAAAATACCCTTATGTTATTTAGTATTTAAATATTTTTTAATGTAATTATTGAAAGGCAAGATAAAGGGATATCCTTTGGTAGCCTATAAGCTTGACACCTTGTTTTGGCCAAATTCTCATGTGCAGCAAAGGTACTACATGAACTTCTTTTTATTTTAGTGCAAAGAATTTCTAAACTTATCTAAAAGCTCATACATGAAGCTTAACATATGATTTTTTTTACTCCATATACTCAAAAAAATCAAGTGACTAAAGCATCATGGCTCATGTGAGAGGCAAAACTATTGTTGGAGTACACAAAGTATTTTCAATCAAGCATCCCAATGACACAATGACACCAGTGGAGCTCACATAATAATATTCATGGCATTCCCAAACCAAAGTGTCATATCACCATCACCAAAACAAATAGTCGCCACACAATGCAGACCCTGCCAACACAAGCATACAGACTAATCATGCAATCCAAAGGCCATTCAACTAAGCATCCGCCAAACAACTATTTTGGGTCCATTTCACGTAGGAGAGGATAAGCACAATAGACAGATGCAATAAAGGACAACTCTTAAACAGTGCCACACACTTTCACCATCATGGTAGTGTAACTAAAATTCTGAACAAAATTCAAATCTTATTTATATCTTAGTCTTGCATGGGAAATATCTTAACAAAATAACAAAAAAGCACATACAACAGGTGGAGCTCCACATAATAGTTACCTTGAAAATTAATCTATTTCATTTCACAAGGAAAAGGCACTAGAGAGTTAGTTACCTTGAATTGCTAGTAACTGAACTCATACCACAGAAAAATATGGCAACATGAACAATTGCCAAGCAAATAATACCCCCAGCTCCATGGCCATATCTTCTCTTAAATGCCATATAAAAAATTTCGGCTATGGCATATCCACCAGCTTCATTATTTTCATTCAAAAGGTAAGGGATGTCAGTGACAGCAAAGGTAATGCCTAGTATGTAACCCCATCCAACAATAATAGATATTCCAACAGAGCTGATAATTCCTTTTGGTCCATTTCTATCAGCATCCTTGGTTTCCTTTGTCTGAAATTACAAGTTTACCGTAAACAGGATACAACTCTTGGTCTAAATCATTTAGTAACTTCAGTTTATCAAAGGCAATGTTTACCACAGCAAAATTTTCAAAGTGGAGAAGGAAGAGTAACTTATTAACTCCTAAAACTTAAACTAAGGTTTACTAACAGAGGACATATCAAATTAATGCATATACAGAATCAGTTCCAACAACCAACTTTCATGTTACTACGTCTAGACCTTGTCAAAAGATTCATCTACAGGCTTGGCCAATGCTAGTTTTTATAATCTCACAGAATGGGTTTAAACTGGGAAAATTTATAAGACAAGGAAATTTCTAAAAATTTCAAGACAACAAATCCATAGAAAAGAAAGAAAAATATACTAGTGATTTACCATATGAGCTGATGCATCATACCCGGTTAGGGTATACTGACTCATCAGAAGTCCCAAGAGAAATATGTAGGAATTGCTGTTGATTCCTTCACCAGTGTCACTGTGTCAGTATTGAAATGAGTGAAAACAAACTTGGCACTATATTATGAAGAAGATATAGCAAAACTTTGAATAGAATAATGATAGCTGAAATGCTGAATACTACCAAGCATAACATCTAATGTCTGTCAGAGAATTCAGTCAGCACATAGGAAATTTAGTAGAGCTTGAGTGCTAGAGAATTGATAAATTAAAAAATTAAACATAACGATTCAGTTAAACTCAATAAAAGTTCCCAAAGATGACAAATGCAAATACAAACTTGTTCTTCCACAAATAATTAAAAAAAACAAAGTAATAATGAAACTAACAAATAGAAATCTAACAAATTCAAGCACCATTGTTACTTAAAACATGGTGCACAAATTCCTCCTTCATTTCGAGAGTATCCATAGAGAAAAAACAGTCGCAGAGATTGTTGTCATTGGTGATCAATATAGCTGCCCTCACCACCTGGGTTGTAGTTAATCCTTCTATTTCTTTTAACATTGATGAAACTTGAGTCCTCCGGTCAGCTGTCTGTTTCTTAGGTAAAAAGCAAGATGTCAGTTGTTGAATACTCTGAACAGTACCACCATAAAACTCACCAAATTTGTTCATTGAAGCGGCCAAGCTTTCAGAAATGTCATCATTATGCTTGGTCTTTTTCCCCCCACGCTTTCCAGATTGAGATTGATCCACTGCTCTTGCACCTTGAGTCGTGTTATGCGTAGGTATTTCAGGGAACATTGACTCAACATTGATTTCATCTTCATTCAAGTTCACTCCAAGCTCACCCTCTTCTGGTTGTGGATAATACTCGTTATACAAAGCAAACGCAGCATCAGCTGGACTTTCTGCATTAGTACCTGTTGCCCTATCTTTCCCAAACACAGTATCCAGGCTGTCAAAATGAGGAAAATGTTTTCCATACAAACCAACTGCAGTCGGGTGGGACTGTACCAAAGAAAAATATGTATGAAGTATACCTGTAATGTAAGAAAAAAATACTATTATAAATGGTATATCACACATTACCTTACACCATTCTCTATAAATATCTCTGTCTACCATAATCATTTTCCTAGTGTCAGCCCAGACAAAACCACTTGCGCTTGGACCAAGCATATCCTTAATTGCAAAATATTGCTTTTTGATATGCTTTACCCTTGATTCGATGTGAGGGGTTGCTTTCAGATTGCAATTTGGAATCTTCAACTGCATATGCTTCTCTAGTGCTTTCGTATACCCAGGTTTGAAAGAGTTCGCATCAGCCTTCCATCCATTGTCCACCAATTGCAACAAACCTGCCACCAATGATGCATCTTCTTCTGCAGTCCATTGACGCTTTTTCGAATGTTGGGTTTCAGATGACCCTTCCATTTATATTACAAATACACTATTTGTATAGATAAAAAAATTTATAAAAACAAATGGAAACACACAAGTGAAAGTGAACAATACATTTTAAGGAACAATTACATGAATCACGAATAAGAAAGATAACATGACATATATCACTGAATTCCACCTCTCCATCTATTAAACATTTCTAGAGCTAAATCATCCCTCCATCGACTCCATGAGTCACTTGGTTCCACGACGGTTATCATGTTACCAAACATGACTTCATTAGAGGAATCAAGATCACCTAAAGTTGTTTCTAAAGGATCCACAGCCATTTCCCTACGAATGTGATTATGTAATAGACAACAAGCGGTGATTATTCTTCCTTGAGTTTTAACAGGATAAAATGACTTTTCTCTCAATATAGCCCAACGTCCTTTTAGAAGACCAAAGCATCTTTCAATTACATTTCTGGCAGAAGAATGTTTCATATTGAAAAATTCTTTTGGAGTAGCTGGTTGTGCTCCATTCCTCCACTCACTCAGATGATATCTTTGAGATCTATAAGGAGTAAGAAATCCATTCCCATTCATATAGCCAGCATACATAAATAATAATATCCTATCATGAAGAAAATTCATATTATTATGACAAAATACATTTGACTTGGACAATGTTTAGATAAATTTGTACTCTTATACCTTGAGGAACCTTTAATCCATTAGGTTGAGAAATAGCATCTCTAAGGACCCTAGAGTCAGCAGCTGAACCCTCCCACCCAGGCAAAACATATATGAATTGCATATCTGGAGAACATACACCTAACACATTCATAGCTATCTCACCTTTCCTTGTTCTGTATTTACTTTTCTCAGCTTCGGGCACATTGACCCTGATATATGTGCCATCAAGAGCTCCTAAAAAATTCTATACATTAACATAACTACAATGGTTAATACATTGCAACTAAAGTTTAAGTCAATCGTTAAAAAAAATATATGATTAATTTTCTTATGTACCTTGAAGTATTTCCATCTTTCATCGGTGTTGTTGTCCAAAATAGGCTTAGGTTGTTTTAAAAGTTCTTCATGACACCTCAAAATTGCCAATAAAACTTTTGAAAAATGTCTACTAACTGTTTCCCCCGACCTAACGAATTGTCTTCTTATCATTCTATTCTTTACATGATGTGCCAATATGTGTAAAAATATGGCCACTAACTCTTCAATACACATATGCCTAGTAGGAACCAGTCCACCTACAGTTCTCAACATGTCACATAGCCTATGAAATGCGGCTCTATCCATTCTTGTATTCTCAACACAAGCCAAATCACTCATGAAAATAATCCTATGGAAATGCACCACTCGAATTAAACTTCTTTCATAACTATCCCATGATCTCTTTCGCTTTTTCAACCGCCTACTTAGAACATGGTAGCATATAACCATCATAAACAAAGCAAAGCAATTCAACACCTGCAAGTATATTTTATTGCTACAACCCTTTTCTTCCTTTCTCGTAGATCCATCAATTCTACAATGACCAAAATTAAATTATAGTTCAAGAAACCAATAATACCATCACAGATATATATATAAATATATACAATAAAATGGTCCAAGAAGTTGTCCATAAACGGATCAGATCAATAATTTTTTTAAGCTGAAACTTAATGTAAAACCATCTGCCAGGAAAAATTGATGTCAATTGAAAATTTGCTGCAGCAATGTGAGCTTTGAATATTAATTTTGTCTCTTTATAATTATGAACAAACAAGAAGCAAGAAGAGAAGCTCCGAAGGCCTACGTTGTAGCCAAGGTAGATGAAAGATATGTTTAAGTGTAACTAATTACAACAGTGATAACTAAAATAGCAAAAAGGCAGCCCCCTAAAAATTTATATAGCAGTACAGAGAAAGAAAACCAAAAAGAGCCTCATAATCCATCATTCAAAACTTCACTAAATTATCAGCAGCAAACACATGAATGCAGATAATAGAAATAACAAACTAGCATGCTCATTAAGCCTAATAAAATAGGTATCAAAGATTATTCCATGTTCCCATTCCATATGACTACCACAAACACACAATAGTTATCAAGTGCGCAATAAGCATTAAGAGTTCTGTATAGGCAAGGACCAAAATTTAGTTTTGCTCTTCTTCAGGAAACAAAGTACCATGTTTTGAGAATAAGCATTAAGAATTCTGTCAACACAGAAACCAAATTTAATTTTTCTCTTACACCAAAAACTACTTCTTGAAGGTACAAAAACAATTACAACAAAAAGACAAAGATTTTGCTTAACACTTGGGTCAAAATAGACTTTGACAGGCAGCTGAAAAAAGGCTAAATCAGTACAATAACAGAGTAAGGTTTCACACACATGAACAAGAAGAGAAGAAAGACAATATAAGGTACACCAATTAATTGAACAAAAATAAAATTGCAAAATAAGTGTACCTTCAAAGCAGTGGAAACTGTGGCAGGTCAAACTTCTCACACCAATTTAGATAAACAGGACACAGAGACCACCTAGAACCAAAAGAGTAGATGGGTCAATAGCAACAAAGTTTGAAACTTGATAAAAAAATAATTGAAATAGATAGATCACAAGGAAGTAGAAAAATCTTAGCAATGTGTGCCACCCAACAAGAGAGAATAAACCAGGTTTGCAAAAAAAGTAAATACATTTAGCTATCATGAATAAAATTGTTCATGCATTGAATGTGATCCTATTCTTGTCAATATGTTGTGCTTGCGCAATCATGCTATAAGGTTTGCAAAAAAGAAATTAATGACAAAATATAACAGATGCGATATGGTTTGCAATCATGCACTAATGAATTCATATGGCATCATGTTAGTTTTCATGTTTATTGTTCTTTTGATGTAGGTGCAGGACCTGATTGAAAAATGTTTGATCTACCAAGCAAGAATGCAGGGAACCGATTTCTAAACATGCAAATATCAACCAGATTATAACATCTAATGCTACGACCTTTTCTCTCTATACATAATTAAGAACATGCGAGATCACACAAACATATGAAAATCACGAACCTGCACAGAGCAAGTGAGCCAGCGATGAAGAGGGATGGTGAATGCTGCTAATGGGGTGGAATATATACAATCGAGTGAGGGATCAATTAGCGACCTGGTGAGATGCGTCCAGAAAATATCGCGCATAGTGGAAACAGAAATGGGGATTTGGCGGGATTCGTTCCCGGCAGGGGGGTTTGGCGGGATTCGTTCGCAGTAGGGGGATTTCCCGGGTTTCATTCCCGATTGTTACGGAACTGGGGCTCAGGGCTTGCAGGTTCTGGAAAGAGATGAAAAACGTGGGTGATGGGTAATGGCATATATGGCATTTCACAAAAAAAATTGCCACTCCTGATTGTCTGATTCAACTTTCCCACTCTTCTACCATGGGAATCAAAAATGCCTATGAATGAGAATATCACTTCCCCAGGAATAAAAGATACCCAGGAGTACTTTTTCAAAAACTTCTACCAAACACAGGTATCCTGGATGCCGGACCAATATTCCCGGAATCCTTTTCCAAACCCCCAAACATTACCCTAGGTCAAACCCTACTAAAAAGGAAGACTGGCCACCTCAAGCACACACTCAACAATTTCATTTTTCCACTAATCCAACTGCAATTTGGTTCATAACTCAATCCATATAAATGTCCGTCTAGGATTATATGAACTCATCTCTTCATCATAACTTCTTTCTTCTTAGCACTTTATCAAATATCTCAGAAGATTATCAAACCAATAAATGCTTTTCCCTCAACGTGCCAAGAAAGATATAAGTTACAACTGCAAATTGACACGCAACTTAGTTTAGAAATGTGAGTTAAGCAAAAACTGGGTGAAGTGTGAGTTCTAGAATATGTGCAACATTTGCAGAAAAGCACAACAGGAGCCATATCCATAATTTATATGGAGTGATCAAAACACACATGTGAAAAACAAAGAGAAAAAACAAAAATAGAAGTGAAAGCTAAGGCGCCAGTCACAGAAAATTCATAGGGTATGCATAGGTCTTACATGTCTACATTTGTATTAGAAAATTCCACCATTCGGTAATTCAAAATATTAGAAGGACAAGTATAAAAGTGTTGAAATTTATTGACAGTAAATTAGTCATTTAATATTAGTTGACACATCCATTTTCATACATCTCATCCATTGTCTTTTTTCTCCTTGCAAATATACTTATATAGCTAAGCCACAGTTTTGAGAATAAATTACATTCCACCTGTAAACAACATACTCCCAATCATCTCTTCCACCATTATGGAGGGAACACCCATAATTGCACTCAATAGGACCTTTCACCCTAGAAAGCAGAGCTCCTAAGTCACTCACTTATTTTATTGCTGCCTCTATATTTCCTTAATACTTCCAACTATATAAATCTATCAATCTCCATATCAACTTAAACCAAAAGAGATTAGAGCTTGTCCAGGTCCAGAGGCAACATAACGAAGTTCCCCCTATTTAGCAAATAACAACCTAAGTAAATTTAAATAACACGTATCATTCTAGCAACTAAAGAAAGAGAGGAGCAACACAGAAAAAGCAAGAAAAATGGGAGAAATGACTCAACAACCCAATGCACACTACCAAAGTATTAAATCTTGCCAAACAAAACCAATCAAGGTTCCCCTTACATAAATGCATTTTACCAATATTCTTAATTCATATACCCAAGTCAAAAGAACATCCCCTAATTATCCATTATTAATAGCTGGGTTCACTCTCCTTTACAACAAAAATCATCATTGGGATTCTGGGCTTCAAATTGGTAGGTGTACTTCATATCATTTATAGCTGGACTATCTCTCTCAATGAATTTCGGGTTGGAACAAAAATTTAAATTTGAGTTGAAATAACACTCTTAACTTTAATTGGCTTTCCTGGGTCACTTCCATTTGTCTATTGCTGCTTGACCAAGCTCCTGGAGTGCTCTTTGTAATGCTGCTATCGCATAACTTACCACATATCTAACTTTGTCATAAAATGAAGGTGAAAAAGTTCATGATGGAATGGCTAATGGAATGAGAATATTTAGATCAACTCATATCAGCAAAACCAAAGGCCAAAGCTTACGGCTCACTTAACCGAATTGGAGGCCCTGTCTCAACTAATGAACGAAAAAACAAACAAAAAAACAGTGGAGAAACAGTAGGATCATCAATGGCAGAAGAGGAAACTGTAAGAAGATCAATGGCCATAAATGAGGATGAAATTGCACAAATTGTGTAGGATAAAATGATATTCCATGTGTCCCTCTCGGAACACAAGCTCTTGATGGATTTGACTGGACAGCGTTCTCTGCCATTGCTTGGCTAAACAAAGGAATGGATGAGATGCAAGATGCTAAGTGAGTGAAGCTTGCTGATTTCTGAACTCAAAGGGAGAACAGGGTCATCTATTTATGGGTGAAGGAATGAAGAAGAAACTCTGGATTGCAATCTACATAAAATCTGGTGAAAGTACAAAACTAGAGGAAATCCAAATAAAATCTGGTGAAAGGGAGATCTATGGGTTGTAATCTTCCAAGCTGCAGAAAATCCTAAGCATAGGTCAAATATAGAAGCTACATAGCAATAATAATGGGTATAGACCAGAGTAGGGGAAACGGACCCGCGACGGAAAGAGAAAATTAGGGCATGAACAGTAACTAAAAAACCTCCGCTTGAGAGCTCTAATTTGCTCGATGAACAGTGCCCTTTTGAACTAAAAATTGAACTTAGAAATAAGGGGTTGTTGATTGTAAGCAGTCATGATCAATGAAACCTATCGCTGAACTAAATGACAGATCAAATATGATTGGAAGGGAATTATCTCCATATAATAAGCAGCATAAGTATAAAATTCTGAGTATTTAGGACTCAAGACAAATGGTTGAGAGGACATTACCTAAAACAGACCTTGTTTCAGATCCAGTGATCACACAAATGAGGGGTGATATGAATGGAAATGAGCAGCTGCATGTACAGAAAAACAAAGGAGCAAACCTTGTGTATCTAAACTGATTTTTACTGCAACATATGTAGATAGAGGTACAGAACAAAATAGCACACAGCATCATCTCGTTATACCCATGCTAATATAGAAACTCAGACTTGAAAATCATAGAAAAAATGAATAGAGAATGAAGCCAGCAATAAGTATAGGTAGTTCTAGCATTAGGTAGGATTTGACATATCTATAGGTAGTCTACTTAATCAAGAATAAAGATATGGTCTGACATAAGATTAGATATCTAGTAAGTGATGGGAATGTAGTACAACTCAATGATAAAAAAGAAGATTCTGCAAGATTCAAAGGAAAAGGTGGTATAGAGTCTCACATAGATCCTATATGGGATCTAACAACTTGGAATAGAACCAAATTCTATAAACTACTCTTTTATTCCTAAGGTGTGAATGATAAAATCAGTTTCTATTTAGTTAGAATATAAGCATGTAACTGCTCAAGCAGATTTGGATGAAGTTAATAATCATAACGAAGTCAACTGCATTAATTTTAAGGCTAAGAGATCGATCAACATCCAAACAAGCTTGACAAATGATTATTATAATTTATAAGTGTATAACATTAATAATTAACAGGTATAATTCTTGTTTATTGTAATTCCTAAAGGTCTGATCTTGATTATTTGCATTCCACTAAAATATATCTTGTGAGTGTAATTAGATTTTGTACTTCCTAGTAAGCCTCCAAAGCGTCATCATGACTGTCAGGATTGTAATGAAAAGACCTATACAGAAGTGCAATATACACATAATCCAGAACTATTGTGCAAATACTTCTGATAAATCATGGGAAAAAATAGAAAACAGAAGTGCATAGGTTTTCCACATTAGCTACAAATATTTGCACCACAACAGTAAGATCATCTAGCTACCTGACTGAGAAGTTTTGGCTTGTGATTTGTTGAAATTGTGATTTCATGCATAGGCCTGCCAAAAAATAAGTAGTGGAGTGAAAAGTAATTAGCAGAAACAAAAGTTCCAAATAATAAAATAACAAATATCACTAATTTCATTGACATATTGAGAAATTGGGCAAAAAGGAAAATTAAGAAATTGTAAATAAAGGAAATGTTAGGAACTCAAAGAAAGGAGATAGAAAATTAATGGAAAGAATTAAAATCGTGGAAGTGTATCATTGAAAACTAAAAAGAAAATGGAGAATATAATTCTCTCCAAGGTTTTCCTTTCACATTCACTAACAAACTTTCAAATGAACAAAAAGAATGCCCCTAATTTGGGTCCTAGCCATTTATTTTACCAGTTTCTTCCAAATACTACTACCTGACTAACAGAGCAATTGTCCTTGTTCTTGAAAATTGAGCTGAAAATAGAGAATAGATTTCTCCCCAAGGATTTCACTTTTATAAAGGATCTCTCCTTTCACTCGCAAACTATCAAATGTACTTAATGAATCCCCAGATTCCAATTTGCCTATTTATCTAACCAATCCCTTCTAAATAAGTAACTAATCTAATTAACTAATGGATTGACGGACTAAAGAGCTGTCCTTATGTTGTACTAATAAAACATCCTAACCAGAAAGGAGCAAATATTGGTATATTTAAACAAATGCATAGAAACCAATAAAGATTATCATTGAAGTTTTTACCGAGCATAGTGTGTATCAAAATTCAAGTAGTTATCCCTATCTCGAACTTGTAACTGGCTTGCATCGAGTGCAATTTCCATGTTAGCTGATGAATCAAAGGCGGGGGAAGAATGGAAGCTAAGAAACCATGAAAGAGATAAGCAATAGTTGGAAAAGTTGAATAGACCAATCTATAAGACATAAAAATAGGTGATAAGTATAAAGAACAACAATACTGTATAAAGGAAAAGAACAAAAGCAAGTAAATGTTCAAATAATCATACCTCATGTCTCCTGGAATATCGGAATTAATCCAATTCTCATTTGTGGGTGAGTGCATATTGCTGATTTCTGAGCTCAGGAGGAGATTAGAGACATCTATTTATAAAGAGAAGAATGAGGAAGTAAATCTGGCTTGTAAGCCAAATTAAATATGAGAAAAGTACATATCAAAAGGAAATCTGAATAAAATCTAAGCGAATTGGACCACACAACAGATATCCAGGGATTGCAATCTTCAAGATTGCAGAAAATCCTACTCATTAAGATGAATGTTAAAGCTACATAGCAGTTACAGGGGTAGATGGAACAAAACGGAGGATACCCGACCCACCAGATGAAAGGGAACAGAAAGGGGTGAACAATGGAAAATCGAATCCATGACATGCAATCTACCA
Source organism: Acmispon strigosus (assembly GCA_030819835.1). Taxonomy (NCBI): domain Eukaryota; kingdom Viridiplantae; phylum Streptophyta; class Magnoliopsida; order Fabales; family Fabaceae; genus Acmispon; species Acmispon strigosus. Next base: position 54,480,699 of record JAUAMA010000004.1, on the reverse strand, counting down.
GGCTGGGTAAGACCCTATCGACTACGTACGGCCATTGAGATGGAGCATTAAATGTCTGATGTACGGCCATGCTCGATGACGAAATCTTTCTAGCATCTCCATGAACAGTAGCTACAACATATAGCCTGAGCAGCATCTCCATGAACAGTAGCTCAGAATGCTGTAATGATCAACGCTATCCTAGCAAGAGCTAGGTCACGGCGCTGTGAGGGCAGACTTACGGTGGTTGAGGTCCGGCGATGCTTCGGAATATCGTTCTAGAATCTTCAGTACCAACTGGAGCAAAGAGAAGATCAAGGTTTGCAGATAGAAGATCGCGATTGAAGATCACAGGACCACAAAATCTTAGATTCGGCTGAAGATCGCGATTTCAGATCACAGGTCCACGAGATCTTTCAAGCTGGGAGAGGAGATATGCTTCAGTACAATGTAGAACCTATCTACAGATAGCTTGGAAGAATGGTAGAGCAAGCCAGAATAGCCACAGCCTGACCCGCGAAGGAGAAAATGAGAGAAGCATGTGAACAGTAAAATAAAAACAGGCCCTTATGTACTCCAAAAAAGCTGATGAACAGTGCACTTTTAGTGCAAAAAAAAACCTTCAATTAAGGGTTCTTTGATATATTGTCTCCAAATGATATGTAAACTAACTATAACACTGTGCATTGTAAGGAGTAAGGACAAACGGATCAGGAAACACCACCTGAACATGAGCTCTATCCAAATCGAGTAATCCTGCTAGTTGAGTTGTGAGATCAATATGGGTAAGTAAATGCAGGTAAAGAAGAGCACATGAGCTAGATCTTGAATATATAAGTCCCATACAACCCGAACTGACTATATGGGGATACAATAAAAAATGCTGTAGTACTATATACTTATAGATAGTTCCCCAATAGCTAGGATTTTGTATATCTATAGGTAGTGTACTTATTTCTGATTCAAGATATGAAATGACATAAAGCAAGATATCAACCAAATGATAAGAATAGAATACAACTCAATGATAAAGTTAAGATACTGCATGATGCTATGAATAGGTGGTCTATATAACATAAGTGGATCTATAGTCTATACAATATAGTCTATTTCTATGAATTATTCCTTTCTCCCTATTCTGCAAATAACTAAAATTAGCTCAATTTAGTTAGAGTTAATCAGACTTGGCTAGATGTAGATAACATGTAAAATTGTTGGCACAATGGATAGCGAGGAGCTGAATCTGTGCAAACACACAATCATAGAATGTAGTCCCTGCAACACAGAATCAAAATGCAAGGTATATTAATCAAATAATCAACTGGGCAACAAAGAACCACCCCAAATTCCCACAATGTTCCCATAATCCCACCAAGTTTCACATCAGAGTCTAAATAGTAGAGAAAACAAAAACACATTCATAATCGAGATGTAAACAGATCAAAGAGAAAAGGTTACCGCTGGGTTGTTCATAGGCAGGAATAGCTTTAGAAGCCATGGTTGGGTGGTGGGATTCTTGAAAACTGGTACCAAAAACTCCACCAAGACTTCAGAACAGCGATTTTGAACAAATCATTCAGCTCCTTCTCCTTGGCCTTCTCATCTTCCTTCTTTTTATGTTATCATCATAACACGATGAGCACCGATTCTAGTTGAAAACAAATACCACATTTAGGGTATAACAAACCCCCAATGGATTGATAACGATGATGAATATCCAAATTTTACAGTAAACAAAAAAAAATAGAGGTACTAAGAACAGGTTGTAGGAATATATAGATGGGCAATACCTTGGCATCGACTTCAGGTTTGAGCTTGGGCTGGACGGATTGCTTGAGGTTCTTCCAATCATCCTCCTTCCCGCATCAAACCAATTTGCTTCTTCCAGAGCGCTCTGAACAGCACTACGAATCATAGTTCTTAAGGGTAACACCGATGAAGACGAATGAGAAGAAAGCGGGTTCAAGTTAACGTTGGAATTTTTTCCAGTGAGAACGATTACCTAAAGATCAATAGGCTTTGGTGGAAAACCCTCGATGAAGAGCAGAAAAGATGAGGAGGCAGAGTGATCCGAAACGCGATGGAAGGGTTCACGGAGGGCAGTTAAGGTTGAGATCGAATTTCTTCCACTGGCAGCTGCACGCCTTCATGATTGAGGACAATTATGATTTGTTCGTGGTAGATTCCGCCTTCATGATCGAATACCTCTTTGAACTCACTGAATGATTACGATTCCTCTTGCAGAAATGAACTCACTGAATGGAGCATCAATATTCAGAGTGGTAGTAACCACTGTAACATTCCTTTCAGCCATAGTAGCAGCAAAGGATCCAGACCCACCTCCCAAGTCCCACCACTTCCCAGTGCTAACACTAACACGTCATCAATGAGAAAATCATTCTTACTCTCAGCCTTGATAAAACCCTGATTCTCATACCCATTAACCAAATCAAAGTAAGTAATGCAATCTCTGCTTAAATTCTTACCCTTCAAGCATTCAAAATTCTTACACCCAGGACCACTCCAATTAACAGTTTTATTACCAACAAGTTTCCAAAGTGAAGAGGGAAAAGGGTGAAACCCTGCCTTAGAAATGGTATTGGAAATACACCTTCTTCTGGGAAGAGGCTCGCACCCTCACAAAATTAGCTTCTGTGCCATGCTCCAATCATCAGGGCAAGGTCCAAAAGGCTTGTAATTCATGTACTGAGATAAGAACTCCGAAGATTTCTCACAGGAGTGTCCAACAGAGGAAACCAACTGAGATAAGTGTTCTTTGATGTGTAAGGACCAAATAAAGCATAATAGCCATATGATCAGACCCAGATCTTGCCTAATGATGTACCTTAGCAGTAGGAAAACAGCCTCACCATCCTGCCTATTACACCAGGTGAACTGTACTCCATCAAACCCCAAATCAAACAAGCCACACCCGTGAATATTCTCACGAAAGAGATCCATCAAACCACGATTAGGAACTGCACCTCCCCTCTTCTCCGCCTAAAAAATAATCAAATTAAGATCTTCAAAAAGAAACCAATCATAGGTTTGATTTTGGGAAGCTAGAGCTATAAAAAGATCACAAGTTAGTGCTTTCGAAGAGCCTAACTAGAGCTGTAAAAAGAACCCAGTAGCTCACAAAGCATGACAATCATCTCCATCTTGAGAAATCAACATATCCATGTGGTGTGCAGAACAAGCCCCCTCTTCCAAAAACACTCAAGGCCACCAAGTCTCTCACGACCATCCCCCCACAACTAACTGCAACTACATTCGAAAGGTGCAGCACCCCTCGCATTCTATTTATTTCAAAATCCATTATCCCGTGATGATGAATCTTGTGGAGCACAGCCTGCGTAAGGCCAGCTTTGGGGACACGGATCCTCTCCTTGACAAGCATTCCCACTCTCCGCCACCCCAAGTGCCAATTCCGCCAAAGATGGAGCCTTTACCGTTTTCTTCCTCAACCCTTTTCCTCCCTCTTCCTCTTCTTCATGCTCCCGCTGCTGCTCCTCCTCATCGTTCGAACCCATTCTCGCCGCAAAAAAACATCACGCCTAATTTCCGCAAGCGGTGAACGACTCTGTCAATGGCGTTGGGGGGTTTGTAGTTATCGGTGTGAGAGGGTCAGACAAGTAGTCGTTGTGATAGGCGGGTGGTGGTGGTAAGGAGGACCATTTGGTGGGAGAGTGTGAATGTGATTCGGAGAGATGAGAAGGAATTGAGAGTGAGAATGCGAAGGGGAAGAAGGGAGAATAATTTGTATTTGGAATAAGAATAGGAAAAGAAGAAGAGAGTGGAGGAGGATGGTGAAGTGAGTGTTCTATTCTTCAACTACAATCAACCAAGTCACTATTCCTATCTTTTCCATTATTCATGTTCATGTTCATCTTCATCTTCTTCCATTTTCTTCTCTTTCCATCACAAATGTCTGTCGGAGTGGGAGACACGAGGAAGATAATTTAGATTGAAATAGAAATTCCAAATTGCGACAGAATATTGCCGTCACTAAATCCGTCACTACTTTTTGCGACGGAATCATCCGTCACAAAATCATCGAATTTTGCGACGAAAATTATCCGTCACTAAATCATTGAATTTTGCGACGGAAATGTGCCGTCACAAAATCATCGAATTTTGTGACGGAAATTGTCCATCACTAAATCATTGATTTTTGCGACGGAAATGTGTCGTCACAAAATCATCGAATTTTGCGACAGAAAATATCCGTCACTAAATCATTGATTTTTGCGACGAAAATTATCCGTCACTAAATCATTGATTTTTGCGACGGAAATGTGTCGTCACAAAATCATCGAATTTTGCGACGAAAATTATCCGTCACTAATTCATTGAATTTTGCGACGGAATTTATCCGTCACTAAATCATTGAATTTTGCGACGGAAATGTGCCGTCACTAAATCATCGAATTTTGCGACGAAAATTATCCGTCACTAATTCATTGAATTTTGCGACGGAATTTATCCGTCACTAAATCATTGATTTTTGTGACGGTATTTTTCCATCACCAAATCATGGAATAACCACATGCTATATTATGTTTATTTCCCTCCTCACTAAACTAATAACCACATTCCACCATCAACAGCTAAAAGAAAAGCATACATACTATGAATGTGACTATACTGCACGTGAGAATAGAAAATTTCTAGTTTTCAATGCCAGATTGAAACCTATGCCACCCAGCTAGCAGCATGAACATTTTTAGTCAAGATGTCTCAAATCATTTTTGAGCACTTATTCATGCTTACTGTATAAAAACTCATGCAAGAATAAATTCAAATGCACTCATGAGTTAAGTCAAGAAAGACACATATTTATCTCTCCGAGAGGGAATGTAATTCAAAATTAAAGGAAGAACAATGAAATTTATGCATCTTTAAGAGAAGAAAACTGTAATTTACTCTATCATGTATTAGCATTCCAAGCAAGGAGACATTCTATAAGAATTTTTTTGTACTGGTCAAATTCGGAAAGAAACAAGGACAGGTCAAAAGTGGTTTTGAAATTTCAACCTTTTTCGTACCTGAAGAAGTCTCTTTCGGATTCAGGTTCTCAACGAATCAACAGCTGATTACTTCGTAGATGTTAACTCTAGCTCCATCTGCTCCTTCCTTACAACTCGACCCCTCTTCACTCACTCCGATTCCTGATTCTCGTAGAAATGGTTCTCCTCCATCTTAAGAGATAAAACTTGAGATTAAAGAATCAAGAGAGACAAAGGCGAAAGAAGCAAAGATTGAAGAAGGAGCGGTGCGATTGGAGAAGAACAAGTGCGATTGAAGCAGAGGGAGCTTTGCGATTGAGAAAACCTAACGAGGGGAGCTTTGCGATTGAGAAAACCTAACGAGGGGAGCTTTGCGGTGCTTGATCGCAGTGCAGAGGATAATAGGGTGTAAGACTTGCTATGTGTCACGTTGGAACCTTGCTGGTTATTTTAGGAGGAGGTAGATGCAAGTTTGCTGAAAGTACTTTTGGAGTACAACAGTACTTTTGGTGCTACAACAGGTTTTTTTATCTGATATTTAAAAAAATAAAAAATAATAATAATTAGTTAATACCATTTTTACCCCTTACTTCAAAAAAGGTTTTTGAGTATATGAAAGGAGTGGAGAGCAAGGGGTTTATAGTAATTAATAAATTATAATTATAATAAATTATAAAAATTAAATAACTTGTAGAACCGATTATCAGTTACTCACCTGCACACTTATTGATTAAAAATTGATTGTGCACGGTGCACTACTAAATTGGTAGTTCACCCTAAACAACACCATTAAAATAATTGAAACAACTAAGTGTATAAGAACAAAACTTAAAGTAAATGCTGTAAAGAATAAATAAAAGTTGAATAAGTAAAAGGCAACTGAAAAATAACCCGGTGTACGAGAAATTTGTATTTTTGATTGATGATTGTTGTTATAAATAACCATTTCCATATTTATAGGGAGATTTTGGTTAACTACAACAGTTAACTGGCCTCCGACCACTAACTCAAATCCTAACTTTACGTGTTTCACTCAAGATCACGGGGTGTTTGTGTCTCTCGCTCCTAGTTAATTTAGAAGACTAGTCCTCTAGTGCATCGGTCGGTCACTTGTAACATATACTCCTAAAATTAAGGATTGGTTTCCAATTTCCATGTGTTAAACCTGGGTCTGCATCCATATTCAAAAATATCTTCATCCTTAAGACCTAAGCTTATGAATCGCGCGTAAATCTCGTTCATATGTAAAGCTCTTTCGAATCGGTTGCTCATCCTGAATTGGCTACAACTACCGGCTTTCATATCAGCTCACGTCAGCAGCAGTGATTAATCATCTCACCACGAGTGCTTGCATGAAGCGGTAAACAGCTGACCACGAATTATTTCATTCTCATGGACAAGAATCGACCCCAACCTCATAGTCAAAAGACGAGGTTAGCAACTACTACTCAACACCTCATGTTGACGTATCGTACTTTAAGGGAGAATAGAACAAATTCAATACCAATCAAGTGAATATACTCTAATTTAACATATTAAATGGAATAAAGTGAAGCTAAATATGTAAAATTAGAACTATGAATTAATTAGTTACTCTTTATAAAAATCTGAAGAACTGAAGTAAGTGTCTATATAATCATTTTCTATTTGTGTCATCCTCAAGTCCTTGTCTCGCCATACAAAATCAAGGCTAGTTTGTAAAATCTAAAAAGGAACAAATTAGCCTACATGCAATTCACCCTTCACTTTTTCCCTTCTCTGAAGTCTATTTAGTTTTCTGCAGCATGTTCTTCTTCCATTTTGCTAAACGTATCAAGAAAGTCATCACATCAGCAGGGTCACGCAGAGAATAAGAAGCCTTGGTCTCCTTAGCAATTGAAGAAACAACGATGGGAAATCCTCTTCCAATTTGTCTTATAACCTGCATGCATGTATTGCATCTCCATCAACTTATAACCTTACCATTGCTAGCACATTGATTATATTTTGATTATGTATCATAATTAGTAAATATACATTACCAATGGTTTTCTAATTAACTGAACTGTTAGTTGAAGACAGAGAAAAAGTAGCAGTGGTTAATATTTATTCCCCAAAACTAGTCACCACCAGAAAGAGGATTATGGGGTTGTTCTAGTTCAAACAGAAATCTCGAGTTTGAGTCCCTAGAAATGCAGGTGCGTTAAATACTTGATAGAGAGAGTTTTGCTGTCCATAGAGTTATATCCAACTCATACATGATTGCATCAATGGATGATACATGTGTTTTAAAAAAAGGTTTCTATTTAAACTAACCATACCTTAAAAGCATCTTCATCTGTTTTGTCATCCCCAATGTAAATTGGTAGAACATCATTAAAGCTCTCAAATCCAAGAGTGTCAAGCAAATACATCATAGCACGACCTTTATCCCAGTTTACATTTGGGCGTATCTCCATAACCTGATCAAGGGTATTGGACAAATGACAAGTTTAAAAATTGAATAAGCATGTAGTCACAGTTAGAAGGCAAGGAATCATAGTACCTTTCTTCCTTTTGATATGTGAAAATTGGGGTAATCTTTCATAATAGACTCCACAATTTCTCTGAGAACTCCAACATCCTATAATTTTTGAAAGTAAGCTTATGAGCCTTTTTTTTTATTATTTGTTAATATTAGATTTGTCAATCTAGTGTGAAATCTTTATACCTCTTCATTTTTCACACGCCGGTAATGTACAGATACGCTGAACATGTTATCCTCAACCATAGAGTCCTTTATTCTTACAGTATTTTCTTTCAAAAGCTGAATTATCTGCAAAAAAAAAACAAAAAAAAACATTGATGAACAATTGAACATGATTGTATGAGCTTATCTTTCCCTAGAATCAAGTCTGATCCAGACAGAAGCTTCTCCGCAGAATTGATTTTGCCTTTAAAATCCATTGCAGAAGGATTTCCAAACATGCACTCGAAGATAAAATTAAATGCAGCAGCTATAAGAAGTGGCAGAAAAGGAAATACCTCTTGGATTGTTGGCAGAAATTCTTTTGCTGGATGAAAATGAACAACTTGATCACCCTACAAAGGCCACACATTGTGTCACATCAGTGACAAAATCAAGCTATCACTAGCTTCATTTATTCTCCATTCAACTTCTTAATTCTAATGTGGGTCATTTTGGCCAACACTAGGCACAACTCTTACACAAAACACCATAAAAAAGGCACATTTATTCAAACCTTTTCATCAATAGCCTTTGTCTGATGCTTCTTATCATCATATTTTGCAGAGCCTAGAGGGGTTGATATATCCATACCATGACTTCCAGCATAATACACACTGCTTAACTTCACAAATTCATACACCTACATATCAAAATGAAAATGAAGGCAATGTACATAAAAGGCTTAAAACTTGAAGAAAACAATGCAGGCCTAAAAAAAGGGACATATATAACCAACCACATAGTGTACCATTTGTTGAGTGAAAAATGATTTACCTTATTCCTACGCCTTCCACTAACAATGGCAGTGGGAAAACAACCAGCAATTTCACGAACAGCAGCACGCATCTGCAATTACAAATCATACTGCATTGAGAGGTGACCATTGAGTTTTAGAGGAAATGAAACCAACAGAAAACAGCCACAAGAACAGAATTTGATATGGTGTAGTGTTGAGTGTTCTATGCAAATTATGCACTTACAGCATCACTCATGTAAGCCTGATCAGGGTCATCAACAATCGGCGAGAGCGTTCCATCATAATCCAAAAACACAACAATGTCTTTCCCTTTGGCAGTGGTCATCAGTTCCTCAAAATTGTCCAAAGCAGAAGGATGGTTTTCCTTTAACCCAATGAACTTAGAACATCAAGGGATTTTTACAATAATAGATAAGAAAAATAAACATACACAGAGAAGCCAATATAAATCAATGTGTATTCAGGTAGATCATAGCACACAAAAGCATCGTTGATTGCAATATTGTAGATATAAGCCAATAAAGTTACAGAATATGCAGAGGAATTAAGTTAAGTACAGATCATCAAGTGTTAAGTAAAATATATATTGGGGTTGCAAGTTTTAAGCTTACAAGCCAGGAAGCATAAGAACTCAAAATGGATTCTCCATTCTCATCTGGCTTTGCAAATTTCATGTTTGAGTGTGTTGATAGTTGTGATATGTATCCCATCTTGATGGTTCAAAACAGAATCTTGCAGAAACTGAACTTCTGGTCCCTGCATTTAATTAATGAGGATGGATCATGACAATATCCAATTAATAGATTTGCTAATTATTAACTTCGATTAATTAAAAGGTAGCATGGGATTAATTAGTACAAGTAACATGACACCTGAGTCTGAATAAGCAGAAAAAAATTAAGAAAATGACAGGAAACAGGTTGATACAGTTTGTGGCCGTTGACCGTTAACAGAAGAATGCAAAAAGTTCACAAGTCTTTTGTTTTCAAAGGGTGCTTTTGGCTTTATTAATATGACACATGACCACATTTTGTTGTTCACAAAGTGAAAATAAGAAATCGAAACCACGTGATGCCCGGCCTTATCTAAGAAAATGAAGTTCCTTATCTAGAACTTATGTAGAAGCAATCATATTCAAAGAAAAAACCCATGTTTCTTTTTGTGGCTACAAATTCAGTGTCAAATTTCTTACCGATCAAATTAGATCTAACTCTAATTTAAAAGCTAGTTTTGACGTGAAGATTGCTCTACTATTTATATGGACTTTGTTAGTCATATCTCTAGTTAGAACATCTCTCACCAGCGCGAAAGTAACTTCATATTATGGAAATACTCTTATCCCCGTCATGGGATATCTACTGCTAGATTAACTTCATCAAATTCTTCCCAAGTAATCGCGGGTCAAATTAACTTTATTAAATTTTCTTTAAATAATCGTGAGCTCTGAAGCACCGACACTTCTCTTAAAAGATGTGTTCTCGTATCAGACACTAACACGACATCGACACTCGTACGACACGGGACTCTACGCGTGCGCACATACACACGCACACACACACATGCACTTCCACATTTTCAAAATCAAGACAACTTAGTCTATTTATAAAGAAAACATAAAATAAATTCTTATGTTTTATGCCTATTTTTTAGATGTTAGATATACTGCGGTGTCTGTGTCATATCGTGTCTGGTTTCTGTGTCAGAGTCGATGCTTCATAGGTTGATTCTTGAACTTCAAACTTCAACGCTTGAACACCATGGATGGTCAAATTAATTGATTTAGAATAGACTTCTATTTTATTTGTGGTATATAGTATTAGGGATGCCAATCATGCATGATTCACATGCATTGGCTCCCAGACCATTTTACCATTCAATTTTTGGGCACAATGTTAATATATATAAGTTTCTCTTACTCTCTCTTTAATTTCTTTGTTAAAACTTATTCTTATTACTATGGCATACATTCTTAAAATAAACTTTTCAATTGGTTCACAACATTTTCCATCCTCCCTAGACTAAAAATACTTATTTTTTTAAGTCATGAGTATTTAGATATTGGTCACCTTAGTTGCTGAAAGGAAAGAGTACTCAAAGCACAGGATGTGATTGACATTTGAATAGTTTGAGAATTAAAAAATATATACTTTTTGAACTAACTTGGAAAGTAGATAGCAACAGTTAAGATTAATTAATTTGAGAATTTTCTCTGAAATTTATATACGAGTCTTGATTTTTTTTACACACTATTTAATAATCACTTCACACCTCTTCCTATCTCATTCCCTTTTCCAACTTTTGTCTCGTTACTTTTCTTTCTCTTCTCTTACCATCACACTCACCTTTCCATATGTGTAATTGAAATATACTAAAAATGAGAATGAAACAATTACTTCTAATTTCATACATTACCCTGAATGATATCTCAAATAGTAAATACATTACCCTGAATGATATCTCAAATAGTAAATACATTACCCTGAATGATATCTCAAATAGTAAAAGGTGATAACATATAAGTTGGTGAGGGAAAGGTCAGGAGTCAATCACTGAAAAGAAAATTTAAATATTTTCTGATATACAAATAAGCAACAAGTTCAATATATTTCGATAAAAAAAAACCCATATATGCGAATTCTTCTAGAAATTTCCTATTGCTTTTTAATTATTTTGAAAAATATTGGATTAAAATAAATATACATTAATATTTTTCATTTAATAACTTATGTTTTGAAAACTAGCTGATTGTTGAAAGCTGGTAAAATAGCTTATAGCTAAAAAATTAATTTTAAATTTTTTAGCAAAACCTATTTATTTAAAGATGAAAAGCTTTTGAGATGGTTAATCTCATAATTTTTATATTCATGAATAAAGTTGCATTTTCAAAAAGAAAAGATGAAAAGCTTTTGAGTCAGCCGATCAAATTAGAATTGTTTGGTAAAATTAATGGTTATACTAAGTAATGAATTTAAAATGACATGAAGAACATGGTTATATAAATGTTATATAACATTATATCTTTAGATAGTTATAATCATATATTTTTAGTTGCTTTTGAATTTTTATCATTTTTTTGTGTGAATATCATATATTTTATTAAAATATAAAATAAATAGTATGAGAACTGAAAATCATAAAATAGTATATTAAAGTAATTAATAAGTAATAAAGGTAAAATATTAAGCTAAATATTTGTGACCCTTTTTTACTTTCTTTTTAATATGAACACTTATTTATAGTAAATAGGTTTTTTTTTCAAAAAAGACATAGGAATTTGAATAAAAATAGAACTAATAATGCATTATTTATTTTTTTGGTTACAATAATGCATTATTTATTTAATTCAATTAAACAAGAAAAATAGTTTATAAAAATGAAAAAATTAATTAAATAGAAGTATAGATAAATAAATAAATATGGTGATAAATATTTATATTTAACTAATCTCAATTATTAATGTCAATATATTTTACACAAAATTATTAAACTTAACTTATATTTTTCATACAATTTTATTTATATAATTATAATATATTTTCACTTAATCTATAAAATTTCATAAAACAACATTTATAATGTTTATATAATATATAAATATTCATTATAGATTTTAAATAATTTAAAGCTACTGAATTAATTTTTGCAACATTTATAAACTATAGTATATGAATTATTTAATTTAATTTTAAGGACCCATATTACCTTATTAAAATAAAAAAATACTAAATACATTTGATATATAATTTTAAACTAAGTCTAAAAACATAATATGATAATTGGCAATGTAACTTACTCCCTCCATTCCTTTTTATAAGAGCTAATGAGGGGGGTTGGTTGTTCCTTTTTATAAGAACCACATAAGGGTTTGTGCCATATTAATTATTTTTTCACATTTTTATCCCTATTCAATTCTGGAAATATGGAATTGTATTAATGATGGAAAGAGATTAAAAAGAAATATGTTAAGGACAATTTTGGAAATTCATCAACATTTGAGAACAAATTTAATGCAAAAAACTATACTACTCCCTCCATTCATTTTTATAAGAGCCAAACAACCCTTGCACACCCCTTAAGAAAAGTAGTTAAAGTGGTTGTTAGCATTTAATTTGTTCTTAATTTACATCAACTTTTCAAAATTGCCCCAACTTACTTTTTGAAATTTCTATTGTTTACATAGTGTAAAGAGAGAGAAAATCAAATTAAGTAAGGGTAAGTTTGTCAAAAAATAATTAATACACTATAAATTTCAAGTCAGTTCTTATCAAAAAGACCATATCATCTCTCAATTTGTCTCTTATAAAAAGGGACAGATGGAGTACCTAACTTTTTTAAGGGGTGTGCAGTATATAGTTAGAATAACTAATTAAAGTATATCCGTAAAAAAACTAATTAAAGTATAATAAAGCATAACAAACATTTATTACGTACGTTATTTAAGATATTATAATCAATAAATATAATATATTTAATGAATGCATATTAATTATTTTGACAAGTTAGTTATAGTCGTATGGACCTTATTAATTGCTATTAATTATCATCTAACTGACTCTAACCGTCGCAAGACTTTTACTAATTGCGGTTTCATTTTTTATGTATCTGGTTTCGTCCTTGAAGCTGGTATGGCTAACTTTTGATTAAAAATGAAAACTTGAGGGAGATTATACTAAAGCAACTTTCTGCTAATTCAGAATTTTTTTTATATATAGAGATTAAAGCAAAAGAAAAAGACAAGAATCAAATGGGAGATGGAAAATGTCATGGTGACTTCAGCCGTGGCATATCTATTTTTATTTATTTTATTTGTAATTAACATTGCTTCACACAAAAGAGGATCATAGTAACAACAACAACATCATCATGGTAGAATGCAAACTTACAGTGAGGAGATCGAGAGTTGTAGAAAGCAAGCTATAGAGGCGCTTTGGGCTTCAAAAACATGAGCAGCTGACACAGAAATCAGAGAATGCTAGAGGAAATTTATAAGTGCATAACAATGAGAGTGGGAGAGAGAGAGTGCTTACAAGACCAATATATAGGGGTCAAAGGATTTGTTTTTGCAACGGAATCTCATGACTTTAGTTTTTTATTTCATGGGTCCTTTTCCCCGCATAATCTCTCTGTTTTTTCTTTTTCTTTTTTAATTCATGGAACATTGGGTCGGTAAATAAAGGAAAGTTGGTAAACACTTCATAGAGAAGAAAATAAGTGATCATAAATGTAATTTATAATTGTGATGAAATAAGAAAAAGAAAAAATGAATTGTTTGAGAAATAATGATATCACTATCTCCCGGCGTTACTTTTATAAAAACCATTTAACTACTTCACATAATTATCTTCACATCTATTAATAAATATAATTATTTTAGTTACTAGCATTAAATTTATTATTAATTTAATTTTTTAAAATTACCTTTAACATTTTTTTTAATTGTCCACGGTAATAGGAGAGAGAGAGAAAGAGAGTCAAATTAATGTATTACTACTTACTGAAAAGAAAAAAATATTAAATAATCAATTAATGACATTTTTATAAACAATAATAATAGGAGATAAAGTGATTAGAGTGTAAATGAGTAGAGAAAAAATGACATTATATCCTCCCGTTTAGTTAAATAAAAAGTGGAAAAAATATTAGTATAAAATGACACTTTTATCCTACATATAAAAATTAAAAGTTAAATAAGAGAATAAGTAAAATTTGAAAATAGGTATTTGTGGTAACAAAGGTTGAATGTAAGGAGAAGTGAGTTGGAACTTGAAAAAAGAAAAGTAAATCGTTTTATATCATAGAAGAAAGTGAAGTATAAGGCTCAACTAATCTGTTACTGCAGGTAACTAATTTTGTACTAAAACTAATTTCTGACTAACTAGTCTTTTCTTTTGCTGGAATTGTAACCAACAAGTCTATAGCTTTCTCCGGTGAAGATATCATTTACAAAAGTTCCAAAATGATAAGTACAAAAAAATAATTTATTCAACTATCTATTGGGGGGTGAACATCCGGAAAAAGAATATAATTCTCATCCTTCAAAGAACAAAATTTTCCACCCTAGGAAACTCTGTTGGAAGCAGAACCCTCAACTTTGAGTCCCGGAATAAGGATAATGAATTGAAATTGCATTTTCAAAGGTGATCCTAATTCCATTCACGATCATGGAAGAAATTTTTTTGATTTCTTTATCTTTACTCTTTAATGAATCTTCAATTCTTCTGTTCTTCTTCTCTTTATCTTTATAAAACTGAAGAACCTATGTTTTTCTTCCTATCAAATGATCAATTCTATGAAGCACGGACACGTCATTTCTCCGGCGTGTCATCCGACACGGACATGCGTGCGACACGCTCAAAATGTGTCCAATTTAAAAATATTTTTTTCTCGACTTCGACACGGCTCTGACGCGGCTCCGACATGGCTTGGAGAACAAGCCGACACGCATCCACGGCTCGACATGTGTGGCAAGACACGCGTGCGACACGTGAACTGGAGCTCGAGGCCGTGCTTTTCAACGACGATGATGATCTAGGAGGGAGAGCCTCCACATAGATTAGCTCTTTTTTTTAGACAAAGTGCTTATTTTGTAAAATAATGCTTCTTACTATTTTTTTGGTGAAGCTCATTGACATATGGCTTAGATAGTATTATTTTGGGATCTCTTCGTTTGACTATTAGAACTCTTTGATCGGATGATGATATTTGACTTTTGAATTCATGTTTGTTAGTTCGTGACTTCTCTTTTTGAATTATGTTCATAGCTTCTCCTTGATAAAATGGTGATCTTGGCTTTTTATTGTGTAAGGTTGTATATTATGAGAAGAGTTTTTTCTCATGTTCCCTTAATTTTATGAATATAATTTTTTTTTACATTTTTTATTTTTTTAATATATATATATATATATATATATATATATATATATCTGTGTGTATATGTCGTGTCCTCGTGTCTTACTTTTGAATGTTAGCTGTGTTGCGGTGTTCGTGTCCGTGTCTGTGCTTCATAGGCTCAATTTCATCTCGTCAATATTGACCTCTTGTTGAAGGTCAATGATATTTTTCCTTATTTCCTTTGCACGAAAGGAGGATGAAGTCACCACTTCTTGAGGCATTGGCGTACTTTGATTCCATATCAATAGCATTATCTTTTGTCTAAGTTCTTTTGTTCTATTTCAAAGCAGTAGTAATTCGGTACAATTTTCGCTAACTTCGCTAGCCTTAACATCCCTAGAGATCTTCTCTTCATAAAGAGGAATGACCATATAGTTTAAGTACCTAGAAGCGGCCAAGACTTTAAATTTTCTACGGTTACTAGATCAACAATCTCTTGAGCCCTCAAAGATTCCAGATAATTACGATCAAGATGAGATAAAACAAGTGCATCAATCCGAGTAAAATTAACATAATCTTGTAGAAATTTAGAATCCCATATATGAATTGCTTCCTTATAAAAAAAGTTGTACTATCTTTCCTTTTGACTCGTCCAAGGTGACTTCTGCCTTTTTATTATCACAATCTTTTCGACTTCCTCGACACTTCCTCTTCTTCTTTGATATGACTAACTTGAGAATTGTGGAAGATCCTACACCAAGTTCCGGGATGTTGGTGACATGAAGTTTCCAACTATTGTAGAGGTAGGTGAACTGGGTTCATCATCCACAACATATACAGACACAAGGTTTGATGTGAAGCTTCCAAAATTGTTCGACTTGTTTATTACTGTTCAAATTAGAATCTTTTGATAGGTCAGATTCAACATTGAAAATTGTCTCAATTTGATCTTTTACACGTTGCTCGTCTCTTGAGGCCGGGCGTTTCTGAGCAAAAAGAATTTGTTTCTTCAAACTGTGAACTTCTAAACAAATTTGAGTTGTTTTTAAAAAAAATAAGGAAAGAGGAAATAAGTTCGGTGTAAAGTGAGAAGGTGAGAAATCTCAATAAAAAAATGATAAACACTTACCAAGTAGACGACTTAACTCGTCAAAAGGAGCTTGATGAAGAATCTGACAAGGAAAATTCAACTTTTTGCCCGTATAAAGTTGAGAATTAGCTCAGAATACTTGCGGTCTTCAAAGCTAAGGGACTCAGCCGAGATGATAAGGTCATCCACTACTATGTTAAAATTTTCATCATTCCACCCCAATGAGAAGATGTCAGAACCATCATCTTTTTTTTTCCAAAGGGCGAGACGTAAGGAATAATGTGGGGAGAGAATTTTACAAAAATAAATTTGTCTTTTAACCATTTGGAATTAAGGCATGCTTCCAAGATCTTCATGTGGTTGACTTTAGAGACAAACAAAGCTCTTATTCTTTTTATTAACAGAACGGTTAAGCTGAAAATGGTTGAAGAACAAAGAGTGTGTGGTTGAGATATTTAGCAACTTACATAAAACTTGGAAACCTCTTACATAATTGGGTGCAAAAGTGAAGGGGAAATGCATAGAAAGGCTAAGATATTGGTATCAAAGTGGAAAAATGGAACTCTCGACCCAAGCTCAAAAAAGAGAAAAGTATACATGAAAAACCCCATCAGGTTGTGTCAATGCATGCACGAGAACCTTTGTTTGGACAGATAAAGGTCTACATTTTAGATGCATTCCTTTGAGGTTTATCTTCAAATCTTTTATCTCTGCTTTGGGATCTTATTCGAACCTACAGTAAGTTCCTATAACCTCTTTTACTACCTAGTTGTAAGTACCACCCCAACTTGCAGGGATTAAAAGTGGTGCATACTTTCCACAACCCATTGCAAACCAATCGTTAGAATTTAAATCAGACACATTATTAGAATAACATTTGCTCACGAAAATGACACTTAACCCTTTTCAAAAATTCTCAGAATTATAACTAGAAAATGAATTGAGATCAGGAGGAAGGGGCAAAGCTTTGTCTCTAGAAGAAAAGGCAGAGATTTCAATAGGACGACTTTTATGTTCATAAGGAACTAGTCATGAAGAAGGAAATGTGGAGTAAGTCATGCTTTGTTTCATTTTCCCTTAAAAGTCAAAGTTGAACCATTAAGACCAGAAGATGAACTGCTGCGAAATATTTAAATCTTCAGGCGCAGTGATTGATGAAATTATTCTTTAGGAAATCTCGGAGAATCAAGAAGTTAAAATTCAAATTGTTAACCTAAAGCCCAAATGACTCGAAGTTATGAAGTTAGGGATATACTAGAATTTCTCCACTTAATCATCATAATTTTCCTTCCAATGGGGAAAGAGAATTCCAAAAGGTTCTTTAACATTAAAAGGGTGAAATTGTAATTGGTGAAATGTAATTGCACCTAAAACTCAGAGTTCAAATAATTTTCATTCCGGTCATGAGCAATTGAAACGAATATTTTCAATTGTTTGATTATTTATCTCAGATTGATTGCATCGCATCCAAGACTAACTATTTTTCTCATAAAATTTTCATTACATTTGACATGAACTTGCCAAAACTTAACATTGCATCATCCTTGCCACGCTGGGGGCTCTTTTTCTAGACGACCTAAATGGTCATAAGGCTCAACATGGCCTGGACGGCCAAATGGCTCACGACCGAGTGAATGTTGTATTGGTTGGTTAGGACAATTAAAAGTGAGATTTATCTCGTCAACCAGTGAGTCGAGCAAAACATGGCCAACACAACTAATGACACCAAGGCTACCCCAAACGCGGCCATTGACTCGAAAATCGATTGCAATGGCTTTATTAAAGTTAAGTACCTCAAAAACAAGTCCCACCACACTCTCTGAAAATACTTATTTGATTATTTAATTACGTAAGTTTTCTGAATATTCTGTTGAGACCTATTTTCTAATTCACAAGGTGACTTGATTGTTATAATATTATTTTCAGGTACATCTCTATATTGCTCTCGCGTGCTCTACTTGGAGAATAACAACACTTATTGTGGATCAATCTTTTTCTCCTAGTTAATAATAATAATAATGATAATGCAAAAGCAAGCCTTGTTAAATGAAACAAAAGTACGTTGCTCTTGTCTCACTGTTCCGATCATAACAGGTGTCTCAATGACCTGATCATGCAGATAATCCAACCAACCAAACTCCACTACGTACCTGGTGCCCAGCCCAGTAGTGCTCGTGAGTGGATATGGATTATGGAGAGAGTATTTTATTCTTGACCAAAAAAATCAGAGTATTTTATTGGACAAAAAGAAAGACACAGGATAGTTAGCATTTTTAATTTCGAAAGTTCATTTTTAATTATTCAATCTTCATGGTGTCCATTGGGTACTACGGATTCATGCCAAAGCTTTTATTTCATTAATTAATTCAAACTTTAGTTGGCTAACCTGCCTTGCTATCAACCCGCCAAAAATTAGCCATTTGACACTTTGTTTGAGAAGTGAGTTAAATAATGCACCATATCCCATTTTACAAGACTGGTGCGGTGATTTGCCAAAAAGTAAAAAAATAAATTGTGAGTAATTACAATCAAAGCGAGGTGTCTGGTGGGTTGACTTGTCCAAACGGACGGGTTCATGGGTTGACTAAAAAAATGGTTTGAAAAATAAAAAAATACTCCCTCCGTCCCAAATTATAAGACATAAATTTGGTGTCCCAAATTATAAGACCCCCTTCTAGATTCCAGGAAAAAAAAAATAAGCTTTTACTTTTTTACCCCTTGCATTCATTATATTTTAAATTTCAAAACTTTAATTACTACCTTTACTAATTACTTCTTTCATATTCCCAACTAACTTTAAATAGGGGTAAATTTGGAATATTTGTATAGAAAATAACAAAACCAACATATTAATTAACTTATTACATATTTTGTTAATAAGCGTGATTGTCTGAACAGGACCCTATATTTTGGGACGGAGGGAGTAGTTAAAATTAATAACAGTGAAAAAATATTAAACTTAAGAAGAAGAAAAAATTACTAACGCAACAAGCCAACCCCACTCCGCCCTGTCATCAACCTGCTTCTTTTAAAGTCCCCGATCTTAGCATTAATCAAAGTTAGAGTGTTGTTCACACGGTGAATTTAGGAGATCAAGCTAGGTTAAGGAACTTTCATGTATTAACTCTAGAATAGAATAGTCAGTTTGCATTTTCATTTTGCTCGGTCCTCATTTATAATGATCATACCATTCACATTGTTTAATATGCCAAATCATTCCTTCTTTGGATTCCGTAGTCATCCCTCCATTATGTCGTTCCTAATTTAATTTTTGAACTTTCATTAATTCTTAAGGTTGCGGTTCTCGGCAGGAATCCTGACAGTTTGGTCAGCCTTCATGCAGAAAACACTCTCATCTCCTAATCTTGGGGAAAATGTCGCTGAGATCATTGCAACATGATCGGTTGAATTCCCATTTTAGTACATCGGTCTTCATTCAGATCAAAGGTTATAATTGTGTGCATTTGATTTATAACTTGTCTATCTCATTACATTGTTGATTGCAAATATTGAGCTCGTTTGGATATAGACTAATTAAAACTTACTAAAGCTTATCTACTAGAAGAAGAAAAAGACTAAACGTTCATTGCAATGTAAGTCTCACGTTGCTAATGTTGATGAAGGAAGAAAGAGGTCAAGGAAAACATCTTGGAGAAGTCTCACATTGCCTAACACAGTGAAGGGTGGGGGGAGGTTCAATGCTATATATAAAGATCTCAAGTTTCTTATTACAACACACCAAGCATCAACACGAGGAAACACTTTAAGCTTATATTTGGATTTTATTTTTCTCTTATACTCTTGTTTTGGAGTATTGAGAGATTTGGAGAGTGTGAGTGCATTGAGGTCATAGAGTGATTGAGAGTGAAGTTTATGTGTTGTAACATTTTACACAATATTTATTCTTTGGTTGTCGGTTTAGACAACAACGTGATTTTTTCTCTTATTTCAAAAATTTTCCACGTTATATTCTTGTATTGTGATTATGCTCTTATTTATTTTATTTATTCAACTGTATTATTTCACTGAGTGTCTATAATAGGACATTATTTGATGCAAACTTTCTAATTTCATATGCTTGTAGTGGGTTTTGTGTATTCCTTATACCTTAATTACTTAATGAAGTTCTTTGTCTTAACAAAAACCGATCACTGACCCCAGATAGTCCTCAAAAGTTAAAATCTCTCATTCACTTTTAGACTTTAGTATTTATATTTGTACATAACATGACCGTGCATTTAACTAGACCAAAGTACACGTCCCTTTCTATTAAAAAACACTCACTTGTATTTCCTATTGGGTGTCAAAGTGGACATTAGGATACTTTCCAAGCTGCATCTTCTTTTCAAAGAGATGGGATTATTTATCCCATTGTATCTAGAACTCAATAATCTCAGGTTCTTTTCTGCCTCAATACCTTGAAAGAGATCTTTAATATTCTAGACTAATTAGCACTTTCGAGATCACTAAGGAATAAACTAAAAAAATAATATTATCCATGTACATGTTCTTTTGCATGGACTTTATACAAAGTTTCTAATTAACTATGTTGCAGCTGGTACTGGTTGCAGTCAGTGGCTCCTGATGGGTATATTAAGTGGACAGACCCCACAATCCCTCATTGGCATTTAAAATTGTTATCCTTTTCATGTGCTATTTATATATATAATTTTGTAAAGTCTTAATAATCAAGTATTTTAAGGACAAATGGACTCAATTATAAGAACAGATCTCAGTACTTTTTCAACAATTGGTGGGCTTAATTAACTTTCTATTCATAATGATTTTAAAATATATTTATTTGCATGATACAGTTGTAGTGCTTGGATCAGTTACATGCGTGGTCTTGAGGTGAAAATAGAAATGTGTTTATCGATTCTTAGTTTGTACAAGAACTACGTACATTTATACAATGTGCAAAGACTTCAGTTGAACAGATTGAAGCTTAACAGAATGCAGTAATAGAAAACTTCTTTCTGTTAATTATTTGTAACTAACTTGCCTACCTCTAACCACTAAGTAACTTGCTAAGGGTTTAAGAACTGGTTATGCCCCCCACGAGTTGGACTATGTAGATTACAAAGTCCTAACTTGGATAGAAAGTGTAGCATGAAGTGGTTTTGTAAAAGAACGGTGAAACTCCGGTGAGGAATGACGGCGAGTTTTGTGGTGGCTTGAGCTTCGGTGGAGGTTGAACCATCATACTCCATCTTCAGTGCCCGGGAAGGGTCCTTGCGAAATCACCATGATGCTCAAGTTAGAACGTGGGGTTAAGAGGGAAATTGAGGTTGTGGAGTAGATACTGTGTACCTTATGTTCTCTCATGTCTTGCCTTTTATGAAGGAAGGGCTTACGTGGTTTCAAATTATTATGAGCGCTTGGTCCATTCTTGAGCTTTGTGTACCTTATGTTCTCTCATGCTCCTTGCCTTTTATAGTCACATGATGTGATGTGGTGAGGCGACATAAACGCCCTTAATACAGCGATTGGTTCTGGGCAATGATGAGGATACCGCTAGCTGGACAGAGGTGGTGATAGTCACGAGCGGGGATGGGTTTGATCGGCATGAGGCGATCAGATCCATCCCCGAAACAGTAGTTCCCTAACTCTGACTTTCAGTGATGGATGCCAAGAGGTACATAGAGTTGGAAAGGGTCCTACCCGATCGTGGTTTGCCCGGACATCGGACAACCATAAGCTTTTTGGTGAAGGTGTTGTCAATTCTTTATACGCGTGGTCGGGTGAAGGATATGAACGGGTTACTCCTGGGATGATAGGAAACTCTCGGACTCGATGTTTCTTTCAGAATCTACATGTGTCTACCAGAACAGTGTGAAGGATTTGGACGAGTTGCTCCTGGGATGATCAAAACTCTCGAGCTCTAGGTGATGTTCAGAATCCAATGGCGTCCACCGAAACAGTAGCACTCTAGCTCTAATCCATAATGAATTGCGGGCCAAGAGATACATGTGTTCAAATTTCATTAATCTAGAAGCAGGCACGGATCTACTTACATCACAGTGGGGCATTTGCCCCCACATGAATTTTCCTCTTTTATACATAATATGTAATTATGTGTGAAGTATAATATTATGTCTCACAAAAAATTTCTATTATCCTTTACATATAACATATATGTAATATGTGAGTGCAGAGTGCCTATAAAGAAAATGTAATGTGTGAGTACTGTAATGATATTAATTGTTTCATTTGATAATAAACGTAACTAATATTCTTTTCCACATTTTTGCTTATTTATTTTATACATCAAATAATCCTTTTAGTTTAAAATGTGATATAATTAGTGATATTTAAAAAAATATAGAAAAATCATTCTCTAATATGAACATCATAAAAACAAGGTTGAAATCGCGTAGAAAAAGAAAATTAAATGACTGTTTATAACTTATATAAAAATTTTTAGTTTTGATTTATTTACACCGCATTTTATTTAAAGCAATTTTGTGGTACACCTCTAAAAATGAAGGGGCATACCCTCTAGACTTAAATTTTCATGATTTTTTTATAACAAACTTTTATAATTTGCAACTTAGTCTTTTATACTCTAAATAATGAACTAGAGGATTCCAAACGTTCCCATTTTAAGAGGATACCGGAGCAACGCCCTTTTATTTTATCTTATTTCCACTCACTTTCTTTTTTTATCTCTCTTATTTTAATATCACATCTCTCATTTATGTCTTTCGGTGTAAGTGTATGTTCAGTGTGATGGAATATTATACTCTAATTAAATTTGTTTATGATATTAAAATAAAAATTGGTAAGATGAGATAAAAATTATTTAAGGTGTTGTCTAAAAGACCCTCGGAAAAGATTAAGTTAAATCACCATAGTCCAAGGTTGACCAATGATACTTAAGATAAATGAGCTAGAAATTTCACTTATCTTAAATATCATTGGTTTATCTAAGTCTAGAGTGATTTAACTCAAACTTTATCTATGGTTATTTAAACAACCCCATTATTTTAAGATAGAAAATCATGTAGAAAATTGTTATGGAATACATTCATTATTAACAGTAATGTGTTATATTTTTTATGTTATATATGCAAATGTGTGTTGCCCCACACTTTTAAATTCCTGGATCCGTTAGTGTCTAGGAATACCCTAACCATGTATCTTTGGTCCGCAATGAGTTGTGGGCCGACAGGTAATGCGTTCAAAGTTTCTTGACCCGAAAGTACTTATCAAAACACGTGACAATTAATTTTGATGTCCTCTCATAAATTGTAGAATTGTGTACAAGGTAGATAGCGGGCTAGTAGTTATGACAATAAACAGAAGCAAGTGAGGTAAAGTCCGCATGAATATTATGAAGAAGATAACAAAATCATTGAATTTCACGAGCTAGGCTGGCCAAGGCGCGGTTTGATTTTGGTAAGGCAAAATTTCATGAAAAAATAATAATATAAATATGTCATTTTATGTAACTTAGTTTAGTCATCTTTAACTTTCAATTATCAGCACAGCATGTTTTTCCAACATATATTCCTTATGGTTTAACATTTTTAACACTAATTTGTACGCGTATCGACATTTTAAGACCTTTTTTTTGTCAATGACATTTTTAAGACCTTCAGTGCGTAAGATTGGTTTTCTGTCACAACCTCCGTGTGAAATATTGGAACTCAGGACTTTAGTGAAAGAGACTTTGAATTTCAGTTGGTGTTTACATCGAGATCTAATAAAAATAATCAAGGATTAATAACAGTTTTGCTCCCTCGCTTATCACGATGTTGTATTTTTTGTCTCTTACAAAAAATATTAGTCATTTTCTCTCTTACTTTAACAAACGATAGCAATTTTGATCAAAAAATGACAATAAAAATGTTAGCCATTCCAATTCAATCTCAGCCATGAAACCCATAAAAATATTTCGGCCCTAGTTTGTTGAAGACTCTAAAAATGACAATATACTTATTTGGGTTAAATATGTTTTTTATCTCTCTAAAATAATAAATTATTGATTTTTGCCACCCTTTAATTTTTCATTGATTTTAGTCCTTTCATCAATTTTTGTGGCGGTTTAAACCGCCACGAACACATTTTGTGGTAGTTTTTGTGCATTAGTTACAATTTTTAAACTGCTGCAAGATGTGTTAGTGATTGTTTAAACCACCATAAAAATGGATGACGGGACTAAAATTAATAATTTACTATTATAGGTGACCAAAATTAACAATTCACTATTTGAAGACGACAAAAATATAGTTTACCCTAGTTATTTTAATTCACATATCTTATCTGAGCATCCTAAGTTTGCTAAAGAGCCAAAAATAACAACTATAAAAATTACAATAAGCTTATTATATCCCATATTACATATATGAGATTATTTATTTAGAAGTACTAACTTTATATGTTTGAATTTTAAATTTGAATCTATCATGTTGATAGGATATTTTATTGTTGGTCCATATCAGTGTTAGTAGGTTTTTCAGAGGGTTTGTTGTTTTTAAAAATTTGATCGCCCCTTGTACGGTTTAATTTGAGTGAGAATGATCAATTTAGTAAGATGTAAACTGTGAGCAAATGATGCAATGTGATACAATTTTTTTAATTATAATCGAAAAATCTAATCCAATCCAACATTTTTTAGATTGGATTGAATCAGATTAAATTTGTGATTTTGGAAACAAATCCATTTAGCGATAAATTAAGAAAACCAATGATAATAGATTAGATAATATTTTCTTTCAAAACTGATCTAATCCAATTCACAAACGCGGTTATTTCCTTAGGCAGCAGTTGAATGTGGGCCCATTTGGCATCTGAAGAAGCCAAATTGTGTACTCTAGCACTTACTTACCCTTTGGGTTTTCTAAGTGACAGCAAAAGGCTTGACCTACAAAGAAGAATGCAGACACGATGAGGATGAGGAAAGGAAATAGATAGATGTTATTGCTATTTTGTGGTCCTCTCTCCCAATAATAAAGTTTGGTACCCCTTCACTCGTCAAAATGCAATTGGGTAACTCATATTGATATTGCCACCACCGACGCTACACTGTGTGTGTGCATTGTCTCGGCCATGTCAACCAAAACTTTCGTGTCTTTTTGTAACCTTCCAAATGAATTTTCCTCCAATCAACATATACATATATATGGGAATGGAATGTAACTTAATGAGAAATTTTATAAGAGAATGTGAAAATAAATCATAATTATTAAAATAATTTAATACTTACATGATTACTTAAAAATGGTATGTGACACTTTATATTTTGATTTTAATCATTAATAATTAGATTCAACGGTCGTAATTTATCTTACGTTATCGTATAAAAACAGTTTTCTCATAGATACATTTATATACACATACATTATATTTATATATATATATATATATATATATATATATAAAAGGGTTAAATAAGAGAAATCATTATATATATATATATATGAGAAATCCCAAGATTAAAATAAGATAAAAAAGGGTTAAATATGTTCTTATCATTGATTTATACACTATAATCTAAAATGCTCCTTATAAAACATTTGTCTCGTTTTTAATCCTTACAAAAAATTGTTTGATTGAAAATAGTCTTTATGACGCTATAGAACATTTCTAAAATATTTTGTATCCAGACGCAGGCCTACAAGACAATCCCAATCAGGTATATGTGTCTACTTGTAATTTTTACATTAGTTTAAGTCATTTAAAATTCTCTTTCATCAGATTTAGTCAATCTTGTTTTTCCCCTCTTCTTTCTCTTCCTCCTCCCACCCACCACTCATTCTCCCACCATTTTTCCTGGTGAACCACCACACTCAAACCTTATCCCTCCTTCCCCTAAATCTCTCACTCTATTTCTCTCCCCCAACCTTATGTTCCTTCAAAAGCCAGCCCCAACTGCGTGCTTCCCAATCAACCAAGATTCTTGCCATGAAATTACCCATAAGTCTACTGGACCCTTCAATCCTAGAATGATTCTTTTTCTAGATCTTATGACTTCCTCTTCCAGCTCTTAATTTGTAGATCTACTTTATTTTATATTGAAGCAATTTTGTAAACCACTGTAAAACTATATATAATCATGGTGAATAGCCCAAAAGCTGAGAAAAGTCCATTGTAATTTCAAGTCACTGGGAATTATTTTTTCCCATGTATGAAACATACACTTAAGAAGCATGTTGCGAAATCCGATTAAGATATCTACTATGAATTTGTTGGAGCTGAGCTAGCAAACCTTAATGCTTATCCAATAACTCATAAAACCCCAAGAAATTTAACCGTATACGATTCTAGTTTCCGTGATATTATTGTAAGTCATTACACGTCCATCATCCTGAAAGTTACTGAAAAAAAATCAATGAAGAAATTGGTGACTCTGTTTTTAATTAATTAAGTGGCTCAAAATCGGTTGGTGACTGTTGTGGTGTCTTTTAGTTGGAACCGCAGTTTTGCCAAAAGTCATGTATTGAATGAAGACAATCATATTTTCCAGCTTCATGAGTCACGACACAATTAATAAAAGCAAATTAATTAAGATCTTCATTCCTTTTCTTAATTAATTAGAGCTGCAGATTGAAGTTAAGTTCCTCATATTTATTAGGCTTAGTTCCTCATATTGTATATGTTGAGTTTGGTTCATCGTCTGCATACATTGTCTGCTTCGTCTGCTCGCATCGTTGAATGCGATATGGTGAGGTTGAGGTTGAGGGAGGTGCAGTGCAGGTGATGGACCACGGGGAAGGAGTGTGGGCACTTATTAATGGAATGGGACGAAAGAAATAATAAATGAGTAGATACGCAAACAACAATCAACAACTTGGGACTGCACCATTAAGGGCTTTTGTCATTTTCCATAGATCCTCTAAATAGGGCAATCAATGTCAGTATGTCACACTTGAGAATGTGATGGCTTTTGCACTTCCTTTCTTCTTTTTCACCCTGCATCAAATGCATAAAGCTTTAATAAGGTTCCACTCGCCACTCCTTTATTGAGCAACAAGCTGCCATATGCCTGCCTGTATAATTGATTGTTTTTAAAATCACATGTATTATTGAGACAATTATGTTTGACTCAAATGAGTTTGTCGGTTTACAAATAAATTTTTGACTAGGTAGTCGTGTGTGTCAACTGAGAAATTAATGAAACAATTTATTAATCAAATGATTACTCGATGAAGAGACTTTGTTCTTCAATGCAGGTTCCTAAAACATTTCAAAAAGTCTTAGCAACGGCTATTGAGAGGTTGTGAACATGGTAAGTCCATGAAACTAACAGGACAACTAAATTGGATAAAAACTTAAAAACTAAAATGTAAAGACTTGAAATAAACAACAAAAATGTAAATGACTGAAAGGCAGTAAATAAAGTAAAGTGTTGAAAAGTAAATGCGGGAAGGTAAATGATAAAAGAAATATAAGAAATTTGTAGATTTTGATTGATTGTTGAGTTCTGTCCTAGTACAAATGACTCGTCCCCTATTCATAGGGGTGAAATTTAGCTAATTACAGCAATTAACAATCACCTACCTCTAACCCACGTTTTGTGATCCTCACAAGCACTCATTGATCATGGGGTGTTGGTGCTTTGCTTCTCCTAGTTAGTCTGAAATGTTGTTTTAAGCTGATCTTCCTTATATCGGTTGGTTCAATTATGAAAACCACCTCCCCTACTTTCAAGGGATTGAAGATGTTAGTACTCTTTTGCACGTGAAGGTATTCTAGAAGCTCCTGTGATATTTTCAACTTTATGCCCAAGTTTCTGCACTAACCCTCAAATCTTGTCCATGTTCATAACTTCTTCCTTGTAGCCGTTTAATTTTGCCGCGTGAACGGCTAGCTTCAAGCCTTCAGCTGTCATTCTAACAACTAGTTTCCCACTAGTAACTGTCGCGTCTTTTCAGCTGCTAAAGTAGTCATTGTGTATCTTTAGGTGTTAATAACGTCAAAACTCCCCATACTGAGTATTAAATGAGCTGCATTCATACAAATAGTTGAGTAAATGGTTTTACAACATTATTAAAAAGGTTAAATATGTTTTTGATTCCATTAAAATAGTGAATCGTTGATTTTGATCCCTTTTCAAAAATTATAAAAATGGATGGAGGGACCAAAATTAATAATTACTATTTTAGGAGAACAAACTCAATGATTTACTCTTTTAGGAGGAAAAAAACATATTTAACCCTTAAAATATTAGGTTCTCCTAAGTGTTCAATTACTAAAGGTCGAGTATACATGGAATATGGTTGGAGCTTACATTCCAGTCCTACACACTTTCGATAAGTGCTCTCTGCCAGATTTTTACAAAAAGAACAATTGGATAATGATTTTGTATCAACAGCTCCCAATGTTTAGAAATGTTGGGGTAAAGTTCTTATCATGAATACCATCATTTACACAATTGCTATTGATATCTTTGGCATATTTCTCACCTCCATTAAATTTACTTTTCAATGATTGATGTTGAATGCAAATAAAATATTTGAACATGAATTGTTTTTTGTTTCATGTGAAAAGGTAGCCCCATCACTTAAAATTAGAGCATGTATGGTTTAGATTGAAAGCACATTCATTTTGCCTTGTGAGTGAGAGTATGTGTTCCTTGCTGATTAATCATCCAGTTTCTTCTGTTCCTCCATGACAATTTTCCTTCTTTAGGTATACTCCCTCCGGCTCCTTAATTTTCTCTCCCTTTATCTTTTCAATATTAATGAGAGTGAGGGTAGTTGCAAATGCAACCCTAACATAAAACTTGCCATTGAGATTCCTGTAACCCCCTTACTATCTGTGGAACCACCTGTGGTACTTGAGAAAGTTATAGGTGTTGGTAAGAAAATTAACGAATTGATTTGATTCATTTATACTTCATTTTTCCTTTCATTTTATTTTTATCATTTTCCCTTAATCTCTTTCATCTTTTATTATCACATCATTTATCATATTTTTAGGGGAGGATGGGGCACTCGCCCCACAATAATTTGAATTTTCTCTAATACAATACTACTAAGAGCCTGTTTGGTGGTTAGGATATGATAAAGGTTTAGATAAGAGGAGGATATACTCTTATCCTATCTTGTGTTTGAGGTGGACAAAATATTAATAGGGTATAATACAAACAATGAAAAATTTATCAAATTTCTCTTTCAAATAAAAATACATAATATTTTTTAAAATTTAATTTTCTAAATAGTTATTTTTTAAAAAGTGATTATTCTATTAAATTTATTTTTTATATTTTTATTAATGAGCCCATTTTTAATATTAAGAAAAATTAAATTAATTTTTATTGATTCGGCTATTTTTATTTTTTTAAGGGAGCCTATTTTATTTAAAGTTATTATATATGTAACCAATGAGTTTTAACTTAGTAGGGGTAAGTGATCAACAATAAAAATTAATTAAATTTTTAAAAAGTTATTAAAAGATATCATTCTTTCAAAATCAATTTATATTTAAATTATTAATTATTATTATATAAGTAGAGAAATAATTTTAAATAATAACATATGATAATAGAAAATTAGTCTATATTTACTATTAAAAAAATTATATTTATATGTGAGTGACATATTTTATTGTTAGTGAAAAATTATTTTGTGTATTTTTATTATAATATAAATCATGAAAAATAATGTTAACTAAGTAGTAGCAAGTGATAATTGAAACTTTATTATTTTATATGAGTAAATCTAATATTTTCTCCATTTATAGATCAGTTTATTTTTTAATCAAATTTTTAAGTAACTAAATAATTTTAACTTAACAATAACGACTAGTAATTGATAAATAATAAAATTAATGTATTGTTAAAATAAAATAAAATATTTATTAATTAATATTATTATAAATTATATAAAATATAAATATTGAAATTAATTTCGGGTTATGGTAATAAACAAACAGAAAACTGATATTCTATCATGTCAGGATAATTTCTATCCCAGCTTCCCCCTCAGACATCCGTCTCTGCTTTTCGTCATATGTTTCACTAGATGTAGGTCAATTTTAGGTGTGAAAATAATATTTTCCTTATACAGGTCGTTAGGTCTTTTGTGGTCCCCTACAATGGTTTTAAAAACACAAATTATCTAGTTCATTTGTTATTAATTATAAGACTCTTTATAGATATATTGTGTGTCCTTTTAATAGGACTCCCTACTAAATTATAAAAATATTCATTACTCCTTACGTTTCAAAATATATGTTGTTCAAGATATGCACACAATTTAAGAGTTAATTAATTGATGATATAATTTAACTAAAATGCTTTTATTTAAAGTTGAGTTATATTAAAGAGAGGGAATAATATAATTGGTTAAGTAATTAGTGAGAGTTGTAATAAGTGAAAAAATAGGTGGTTGGTGAGAAATATAATATTAAATGATGATATAGATTGAAGAAAATGAGATAAAATGCTTTGTATTTGTAAAACAACATATAATTCGTAAAATAAAACAGAAGCTAAAACAACATATATTTTGAAACGGATGTTGTGTCATTTTTCATATACGCCCCTTGCTTTTATTGAACATTTGAAATTTTAAGATTTTGATTACCACTAATAAAAAATTCTCTTCAATGATACTCAATACATTAATTAAGAGTAAACATGAAAGATTGTATTAGTTTTTTTAAAACCAATACATTGATTAACCTCATTACGTTTTTTTATTAATAAGCGTAGTTCTCAAATTACTATTCATGTGCCATTTTTTTTGGAGTATGGTTAGGACTATTGAATGAGCTGGACTTGCACAAGTCAAGGCCTCCCATGGGGAGAGAAGCACTTCAAAGCCATTTTTCTATTAGAGGTTGTTAAGTCCACTAGAGCTACTCAATTTTTTTTAACCACTTACATGATGATCAGTTACGATTTCTTTATTCTATTTGAGTGTTTATAAATTTTTGGCTTTAAATGAAAAATGAATATATCTAGCGTCCATTATATTAACATTATAAAGTAAAGCGAGAATTTTAGTTCTAAAATTATATTCTCCAACAAATTTTAGCTCAACCCTTGGATGCTTGACGTCTTTGGCTAGATGAGTCGATCATGGAATGCAATATAAATTAGAATAATTGGATGCAAGAAGAAGAGGTCGAGTTTGATGAGTTTACGTGTAACACCTTAATTCAAAGGTAATTTGAAAAAATTGTAATTTAAAAATTAAAAACAGAAATAAAAAAGAAAACATCTCTTTCACATTTCAGTTTTTAAAAGTGATAGTAAAAGTATTCTTTAAAAACAGTTTTTGAAAATGATTAATACCAAACTAGTAATTTTTTTCAAACAGCACCTCACTATTGTCACAATTTTCTTTAATTTTTTCACAGGACGAATTTTGCTCATATTTTGACGCGCTGTCTGTCTCTTTCAGTTTCACTTCATCTTTGCTTTGAAGATCTCTCGCCCTCTGTAATTTTCTTCCCCATCAACTCTCACTGTCGCCCACACTTGTGTCCCTCATGTTGTAAATACCATTTTCCACCCTTTTCAAAATATCTCCTTAAACCACCATTATTCACTCTTCACTTCCATGGAAGATTTTCTCTGCTGAACACCTTCACTCTTCAACTCCAACTTCAACCCCCAGTTACCTTCCTTGCCTACTTCTCCCAAACTTTCTTTCTTTTCTCCTTTCTCTGACTTGATGCATCGTTTTCAAGCTATTTTAGCTTGAACTGGTTGGTGGGGTTTTCTTCATTTATCAAGATAAACAGCGTTCTGCTTCTTCTCTTGTCTTTTAATTTTTCTGGTTGGAGATTCAGGAACTGGGTGTCAGGTAATATAATACTAGATCTTCATTTCCCTTTTTTGCTTCATGGGTTCTTTATTTTTGGGTTCTATGTATTGTCTGGTTGCTTAAAAAGTTTGCTCCTTTGAAGGAGTTATTTGCTTGATCAATAAACTTTCAATTCTAAATCAGTTCTCAACTCCTAATTAGGAATTTAGATCTGGTTTATTTCAGATTCTTATGTCTACTTCCCATTTTTTTTTATAAATTTGAGATTCAAAAGGATGGTTTGATTGTCTTTATACCCTTTGAGTTCATTGGAGATACTCAGTGTTCACTGGGAAAATACATTGTTTCACCGACTTCCATCCTTCTCTTGCTTGAGCGGGTCCAAAAGTGTTGTTGCCAAATTGAGATATTAATTAATGCCTAGTCTTATCGAGAGCCAGAGCCAACTTTGAATTTTTTTTTTCTCTTGTTGAAGAAATTAAAGTTTTATCTTAAAAGCCATGGTGAAATATCTGATTATTCTTTCATAAGGAATATGGAAATTGCTAAGTTGAATGAAAAATGCCACTGGAAATATGATTTTTTCTTGCATGCCAAACTTACTGCGCTAATTTGCTTAGTATAGTGATAAATATAATTGCTATCCTTTATTTTCACTGTTTATTAACCGCATAGAGGCAATCGCATTTTCTTTACCATGAGGTTCTCTCTGATGAAGAAGATACTATTTCTTATATTTGTTTAAGGGTAATTTGAGAGAGATATGGATTTCTTTGAAGATGGTTTTGTTGACTTAAAGCACAACAAACTTATCGAAGCGGTATGGTTTACAACTCTCATTATTCTTCTAGTTGCAGATGAAAGATATTTCAACTTGGGGGTGTCATAGATACACATGCTAACAATCTTGGATTCAAAGGAAGTTAGTGATTACTTGAATATCCAAAAGGCATGCAGTCAATGACCTCTCTGCTGAAATGAAGAACTTGCAGGTTCTCCCATGTACTTTGCAACATCCACAATTGAATGCTCAATTTTATAGATCCGTTGTGCATGGCCTTATTGGCCAACGATGTTATTTACAAATACAAATGCATGATATCGTTCCATTGAAGTTAAGTTAAAACCAACAACCTGTATTCAGGATGTGCTGTTTGCTGGCAAAGGGACAAATTTAACCCAAGGAAACTACACAATTCAATCAATATAGTATATGAGCATATAGTTTCCCTGCATTAACTGAACTTGTAACATCAATGACGAAAACATCATTGGGATTTGTTATATATTCTGAAGAATTGAGAAGTTTCTAATTAACAAGCTTTAATAAACAATTTAATTCCAATTCACTATTAATAGTAGTTCTCTACTAATTGTACAACGCGCACCTTCTTATTTGGGATGTCACCCATTTTCAGTGGTACTTATCGGCGTCTTTCCCCCTATATAATAATTTTATAGTTCTGGATGGCTGTCATTTGGTTTGACTGGCGGTAAAATGATTTTGTTTGCATGCATGAAGTTGTTAAATTTTGGCTGTTTGGTGAAGAACCCTCATGTGATGTGCACTTGTGAACTAACAGGGGGTTGAAATGATGAGAGAGAAGGATAATGCTTTGTTAGCATAATGAATTTTATAGTAATACTTGGAGATGATGGTTTATGTTTTGAACAAGTGGAGGTTTGCGTGGTGGTTTGTTATCTGACATGGTGTAGCCAGCAATAACTAATGAATACGTTTGGGTGACTGAATCCAATATTCATATTAGGAAGCTACCTGGATAAAATTTGGCATGAAGATCTGTTACTTCATTAAAGGTGGCCATATAACTATATTCACAAAATTGACCATGGTGAAGGTTAATGAGAGGAAAAATTCACCATTTCCATGAAAGATACTTAAATTCTTATGTTATTTCAGGTTGTCTAATATGTAGTATGCTTTGTTGAGCAAACTAATATGGACATATTGAATGCTCTAAAAAACTAATGAGTTTTTAACCTGCCGTATCCATCATTAAAGGATGTTTCCTTGCTTTCTATTGTGATGCTGATGCGAACTCAGCCTGATCATCCAGATTTCTTTTATAGCACTTTTTGCTGCTTGCATATATTGTAGTTAAATTATATTTACTTTTATGGATTCACAGAGCACGGAAGAATTACAATCATCAGCTCAAGCTTCTCATGAGCCCAAGAGTGAACAACCAAACAATCACACGGCTGATGCTCCTGTCACAGACTCTGGTTCAGCATCTGCTTCAAGCAATGATAACAAAAAGGTTTCGCGGCAGGATATTGAGCTGGTAAGGATATATATTGTTTCCTAAACATCTGACTAGCTTCCTATAACTCTGTATTTTCCCACTTGCTCCGCGTATCCTGTGGATTGAATTTTTACAGGGATGATTTAAAGAAACTAATCTTTTTTTTTTCTTATTCAAAAAACTTTTTTAGGTCCAAAATCTAATAGAAAGGTGCCTGCAATTATATATGAATAAAGATGAGGTTGTTAAAACGCTACTGACTCGGGCAAAGATAGATCCTGGATTTACCACTCTTGGTAGGCATCTTGAAGTCTCTGTCAGGCCATTTATATATTGCATTCAAATTATTAATAGCCTGTTGTATATGCTTTTCATAGAAAACGTTTATATCCTTATTAATGATTTTCAATGTTTTATTAAATAAAGTGGTTATTTGGTCTACATGTTGATTACATGGAAATTAACATAATCTGATTGTTGAGACATCTTGGATTTAAAATACATGGCATTGTCTGCACTATTATATAATTCCCTTTAAAAGTGGAAATAAACTCATGTAACATTTTTGTAATTGATGTTTTTTTTATTCAGTGTGGCAGAAGTTGGAAGAAGAGAATTCTGATTTCTTCAGGGCATACTATATTAGGCTAAAATTGAAAAAGCAAATACTTCTATTCAATCATTTACTGGAGCATCAGTGTCAACTGATGAGGCCTCCCATGCCTGTAAAGGTTCCATTGGCTCCAATACAGAATGGAATCCATCCGATGCCTGGTAAATTCTTAGCCCCTCATCATCTATTTGTGTGCGACGTTTGTGTGTTCAAAATTTAAACCCAAATTATCTTCACCTTTTTTTACGGACAAAAAGTGAACTTTTAGTTAAGACTTGAGGAATGGCACTTACATTTCATGTTATGCAATCATTCTCTCTAACTTTATGGCCAACAATATGGAACAAACCTTGTCTCATGGAAAAGGTCTTGATTCGTAGTTATTTGCTTCCCTTTTATGAAAAAGAGAAATAGTGAGAAGACTCTCAGGGTTCTTGATATTATTAAAGAGAAGTAATATTGCTATTCTGGAAACTTCTTGATATTATTAAAGAGAAGAAATCAGTAATCTATAACATTATCATGAGTATTATTTATAATGCTGCTTGATTGTACTCCAGATGTTAATTTTTAGATTTATCCAAATCTTTGGATAGTTGAGAAATGGCCAATTTTGGTGCTATCACAAGGTTTTTTGGATGATTATGTTACTGGAAACTTCCCTTTTTTGGATTCAGTATTTGTTGATTGTTATGTCTTAGTGTAGTATGTTGTTAGTCAATTCATTGTGGGCTTTGTACTGCCTGAAGTTAAGGAAACCTTTTATATATTTCTTGGTTGAGTGTTGATTTTTATGGATTCCAGGATATATTTTCTATATTAACTCCTGTAAATATTTTTTAGCCTGGTAATATTTGAGCCTATTGCATAGTCTTTTTTGTGGATTGCTTAATACCTTTCAAACTTAAAAGTTGATGGCATAGATTATATGCACAAACTCACTTCTGTGTTTTATATTTTTCTCATTTTCCTCCGTTATTCTTTAACACCATCTGTTTACAGTGCATCCTATGGGATACCCAGTTCTACAGCAGCATCCCATTCCAGCAACAGGTCAACCTCATATTGACCCCATGGGTTGTGGCATGTCAAATTGTCATGTGGTTAATGGAGTCCCTGCACCAAGCAATTTTCATCCCATTCGGATGAATTCTGGGAACGAGTGAGAACTTCTCCAACTACAGATAATTCTTTTATGTTTATTCACACATTGGGCAATATTGCGTTAAGATCCTTTCTAGATGGTCTTGCATGGCTAGCTTTTTGTATTTCAGTTTTCTGAAATGTTTAGATGGGTATTTTGTGGTTAACAAGTAGCTGTTGATTTCTCCATCAGTTTAGTAGTATGACTGATAAAATGTGTTTCTAACTGTTTGCAAAATGGTCCATGGTCATATTGTATATGTTTAATTTTTATGCTAGGGTTTGCCATGCGACATCCAGTAAATGAAATTTCTCATGAAACTATCTCCCATTTTTGTATTTATGCATTATGCACATTTGCCATGTGACTGAAGTCATGGGTTCAAGTCCTAGAAACAGCCTCTTGTGTTAAAAACAAGGTAAGATAAGGTTGCGTACTATAGACCAAATGGTCAGACCCCTTCTCGGAGGAGTTTTGTGCACCAGGCTGCCCTTTTTTATTGTTGTGGTGGTTATGCACTTGAATGTTAGTTAAATTGGTTGAATGTAGATGACCTTCTTCCTTTCTTTCCTTCAAAAGTAATTTGTCTACTTTTGTTCTTGTTGAAGTATGGTGATGGACCACAGCGGTCCTGATGCGGCTCCTGTGATTCCACCAAATGGTGTGATGTCATCCGAAATGCCGGTGAGTCCGACATCAGTAGCATCCAGCGGTCATTTCCCCTTCACCGCATCAGAAATATCAGGAATGGGCACAGATGCATCAGCTCTTGATACAGCATTTACATCTGATGTGGCAAATTCAGGAGGACTACAACTTCCACCGGATGGCAGCAATGGAATTTCCAGATCGCTCGATCAAATTCAGTGGAACTTTAGCCTATCTGATCTGACTGCAGATTTACCAAACTTGGGAGGTAATTTCTTATTTGACTCTCTTATCTTATCCACCTTTAAATATGTAGTTTACTTAGATGTCATCTGAAAGTGAAGTTGTTTGAGATGTACAACTTATTCTATCCCTTATATGCCCAAAGTAATTTTGTATATTTAAGAAAAGTGAACTTGGAATCTGAACAAAAGTTTTTACTAGTGCACTGAAATGTCCTTCCCAAAAGAAGGAAAAAACATTTAATGCATGGGATTTCGAGTAAAATTAGACTTTGACCTGTTCTGTTTCTTTATCTGTGGAGAACTGTTATTACTTATTATGCAAATATTCTTAATATTTTATATGTTCATCAATTGTGGGCATCTTAAAGGAATTATCTTGAATTCTTTGCAGATCTAGGAGCTTTGGGAAACTATCCTGGTTCACCATTTTTGCCATCCGATTCAGACATTTTGCTTGAATCTCCAGATCAACAGGATATAGGTAATGTTAAATACATTTATATCTTTTTTAACATTTTTTTTTGATCAGCCAAATTTCACTTCCAGGGATTGATTCCTGGACCTTCTCCTCCGCAACCCATATGTCCTACAACTCTTACCACTTGAGCTATCCTTCGAGGACATATCTTTTTTAACATGACCTATATTTTAATAATACTGGCCCAACAAGATTACAGTCAAATAGGATTCATGTTCAGAACCACCACTTAATGTGCCAGCGTCTATTAGACTCCATTGACAAGGGTTAATTGGTTCAGTTCATGTTTGATTTAACAGACACACCTTTGTTTTTATTTCAGTGGATGATTTCTTTGCTAATTCTGAACCACAATGCTCTCAATCAGACGAGGAGAAATCTTAAGGTGAGGCAAGTCGCATTAATTGTTAGGTTAGGAAAGAATTAGGATTAATAAATGTCATCTACCTTACTTGGCATACAGGCTTACTGTTACCAAAGTGTAGGCATCCTCACCATGAGGATAGAATGTTAGTTGTAATCTTTTGCATTCTTTTGAGAAATCTGTTATCAGGAATAGATGGGGACAGTGTTTAGGATGTCATGTAATTGTTTTAATGCTTTTGGATAATATATAATTCAACATTGCTTGCATTCTTGTAAGTGGGTTGGTATAATTTTTACTTGTGAGCTTCATATTATAGTTGGTCCGGTGGGTAGATAAGAAGACAACAGGATATGATAACTCAATGCTGTCTTTTATCGTATCATGTCCACAATGTGTAAAAATTATAATTTTTACTTATGAGTTTCACATTATATATTGAGATTAAAAAGTGTTAAAAGTTTTACATATATACCCAACTGGTTTTCACTATTTGACAACAATAATTAAATTCCCGTAAAAAAAACATCATAATTAAATTATAATTGAAAAGGATAAAAAAATAAGATGGTGAAATATGATTGGATGTATGTGTTTCAATTGACAAGTCACTAGAAAAAAAAAACTTGGGAAACAGACAAAACTGATTGTGAAAGCAATTTAATTATAAAAAATTGACAAGTCACTTGACCAATTACAAATCCATCTGAACAACCCTACTTTTGTCATTGACCAAACCCACCCTGATTTTGGAATGGACCGAACCCTAATTTAGGAATTGATCAAAATGGTTCCCAATAAAAAAATAGCAAAACTAGTCCCCCATATTGATTAATTTTTGCACATTTAGTCATTCGTTGGACACCATTTTTGCGAAGATTAAGCAATGTGGAGGACTAATTTTGCTTTTTTTTTTTTGACCATTTTTACAGAAATTGATAAAGTGCGGACCTATTTAAGCCATATATCTTTTATATTTTTGTGGGATGCTTAATTCCTCATGACTATGAGTACATATTAAAAAGCGTATGTGAATCCTCATTTCTGAAAAGCAAGTCTTTGCCTCGTCTAATCCACCCTTTCCCGTGCGTTTCTCTATTTTGGAATTTTAAGAATTCAATGAAAATGAAAACAAGGCGAGGGTTTTTACGGACAGGAGGTGGTGTTTCATATTTATGTTTTAACGAAACAGGAAACAGAGAGAGA
Organism: Acmispon strigosus; assembly: GCA_030819835.1. Taxonomy (NCBI): domain Eukaryota; kingdom Viridiplantae; phylum Streptophyta; class Magnoliopsida; order Fabales; family Fabaceae; genus Acmispon; species Acmispon strigosus. The sequence continues at coordinate 54,441,642 of JAUAMA010000004.1, read as the reverse complement.
GGGTCACGCGGGTTTTTGAATTTTAATCTCAGTCTTTATTTTAAACAAGTGGTAAGAAGACATATGAGTTGAGCAGGTGGAGTTCCAATCATCAGTTCTTAAAAGAGAAATTTAAATGTTTTCCAATATGCCAAAAAATGGTTGACATTAGGAGTAAATGTTTTAACTTACCCAAGAGTCAATTGATAAAATAAAATTTTCATTATTTATTTTATAATTTAATTTTCTACTCAACTTTTTGAATATGAAGAGTTACTCATTTTTTATTATAATCTATTTTATATGAGTGATGATTCCTAGACAGGTGAATAGTGTGATACACCAAATACCTTTTATTTGTGACAGTTAAAAACCATCACAAAATTCCATATTTGCAATTTTGTAACGATTTTTAACCGTCACAAAAAAGATGTTTGGTGCTTGACACTATTCATGTATCTACCAATATTTTTGTTCTACGTTCGTATTGATTATAGTATAGTATTTGCATCATGTAACTAAGCTAACGATATTATTAATTATTTGTCGTTTACTAAGCTTGACTTAAAGTCTTCCCTTCAAAAAAAAAATAAAAGCTTAGACGTTAAGTCTTCTCTCACATTGTCCACTCAGACAAAGCTTTACCACCCTTTATGTCATTCCTTCTTCCATCACTCTCAATAGATAATAAAGTTGCTAAAACAGTGGACCTAAAAAAAAAAAAAACTTTCTTCATAATTAAGGTTGCATTGCATGCAGTAACATTTTTTAGTTTTGAACTCTTCTGCTCTCTCCTTGAATTAGTTCCTGGGTAAGGAAAGGAAAGGAAACAGAGAAGGTATATTTCACCCTTAATTATGTAACAATCAAGCAACCTAGGAGTAGTTAAGATTGTTGTTTTTTCCTTTTCCTTTTCCTTCTACCCTTGTCACTTTCTTTTTACCTTCCTCTACTTGATTACTCCAAACTACTTAAGGACTTTTCAGCTTCCTGGAAGTATCTTCTATTTCCTTAGGAATATGTTTTGCTCGTTTGTTCTTAATAACTTTCTTGCTGATATTTGTTAATCACTCATTAAGTTATCCTATTATTCTATCAATCTCCATCTTATATTAATTAACTTTTTTTTGTTTTAGATAATTAATATTTCCTCTTGGTTCCTGTGATCCGACATTCAGACACGTGATTTTATATCCACCAGTAGTAGCTTCATTATGTCTTCAAAGGGACAGAAATTTGTGAGGTTTGTTTTCTCAATCCTGATTTTTCTACATGATTCCGCAAGTAATTTTTTTTATTACAGTTCCGCAAGTAATTTCATTACACACATTAATTAATCACATGAAAAGTTATTTAATTCCTTTTATTGAATTTTAATGAACTTTGTCTAATAAGTGACAAATTGGCACCAAACAAAGAAATTCACAATTCAAATATGATCATTTTACTAAGAATGCCAAACAAATATTGTAGTTTTCCAAGTTAGTTGTCAATTTTGAGTTGAGGACAAGGTTACTAGCTTCTCTAATTGTGGTTCAAATTAAGTTCACTTCAGTCACTGGTTCCTATAATCATCATCCTATAGATCTTTAACAGTAGGTAATGAGATTTGATCATCACATCATTTTTGGGTACTCAGAACTCAACCATTGAAGTGACCTCTTAGTAGATTTAATCTTGTAATTTTGTTGTCAATGATGGAAACTAAAGATGCTAACATATACCTGATTCTTATTTCAAGTTACTTAACTAAGTTTACTTTGTCCAGGTTTGAAGATTGGAGGTCAGAGTCATCTCTAAGTATTGAGCAGAAAGATTCTACTAGTAGTGATGGATTTCATAAAAGAAAAGTTAAATCAAGTCCGGCAAATGATGGCTCAACTCAAAAACTTGCTTCTAGGTTCAAGGTTCTTGATCCACAGGGTCCACTACTTCAGAAATGGAACAAAGTTTTTGTAATAACGTGTGTGATGGCGATCTCTGTGGACCCTTTGTTCTTTTACATCCCTGTGATTGATGACAAGATGAAGTGCCTTGATTTGGATGGAGCATTGAAGATTATTGCTGGTGTTTTTCGCACGTTCTTTGATCTTTTCTACATTCTTCGCATCATCTTTCAGTTTCGAACCGGGTTCATTGCTCCTTCTTCGCGTGTATTTGGAAGGGGTGAGCTGGTTGAGGATCCTCATGATATAGTGATGAGATACTTAAGTTCTCACTTCATCATTGACATTCTATCAATTATTCCACTTCCTCAGGTATCTCCTCCTCTTGTACTCATTCTCAAGTCAGAAATGCATTTCTATATATCATCAAAAGTCAATTGAGTGCTAAATTACCCTTCAACCATATTTTATACGGAGTCACTAGACGAATTTGGATCCTCTGCTGCCATGCAGCCTCTACAGCAGCAAAATGACCAAGTGTTTGAAAGTTTTGACAAATTTAAATTTTTATTAATCAATTTGAACCATTTAATATAAAAACTAACGGCCAAGAATGTGCATCAGAGAGCTGTAGAGAATATGGCTGCATAGGATCCATGTTGGTCACTAGACATATCCTTCTGAATCATTAATAGTTGTAACTCTCTAAGTCTAGATTTATAACTAATCCCATGGTCTGATTTTAATGCCCTGGAAAAATTAAGAGCAATATACTCCTTTTGGTGTTTTTCCTATTATGAATACCATGTACTGAAAATGAAGGAAACTTCTATTACAATTTCTAGTTCAATTTGATGTGGAAGACATGCTTTTATGTTGTTGTAACACTTGTAATATGTTGTTAGATGGTCATTTTAGCTCTTATTCCAATCCCAAAATGCTCAGCTCCATATCTAGCAAAGAACTTGTTGAAGTATACAGTAATAATTCAGTATGTACCAAGACTTCTGAGGATCTATCCACTGTTCAAAGAAGTAACAAGCACTTCTGGCATTTTGACTGAGACAGCTTGGGCTGGAGCTGCTTATAATCTTTTTCTCTATATGCTTGCAAGTCACGTAAGCAGATTTTCTTACTTATATTCACAGAACTTGTCTGTGTTCCTTGTTTTCATGCTAAATTTATGGTAAACAAACCAAGTATGTTTAATGTGGCATACCAGGTTGTTGGAGCTTTCTGGTATCTGTGTTCAGTGGAATCAGAGGTGCGGTGCTGGCGCGGGCTCTTGAAGAATACTAACTACTCTCATGATTCCTACCTGAGCTGTGGACAAGGCAATGCCGTTGTTCTATCACTTCTCAATAGCTCTACTTCTTGCCCTTACATTGACCCTGATGACATTGAAGACCCAACAGATTTCAATTTTGGAATATTTATAGAAGCTCTAAAGTCGCGTGTGGTGGAGTCAACTACAGACTTTCATCAAAAGTTCTTCTATTGCTTTTGGTGGGGTTTGAGAAATGTAAGGTTGGTGAATGATCTTCTCTTCTCTTGACTCCATAAGACTCAAATTATAGTCCTTTGGAACTTTTATATTCTTGTGTTCGTAATTTTGTTCCAAATGTATCTGTAGTCTTATCATTAGTTAGTGTTTGTAACATCTTATCAAGGAAAGGTTAAACAGCAATCTACTTATGATGGAGGCTAGAAGCATTTCAAAAGTCAGAATTTTTTGTTGTTTTTTGCAGTTCTGTTGGGCAAAACCTCAAGACAAGTACTTATGTTGGAGAGATAATCTTTGCTATCTTCATTGCTACCTTTGGATTGGTGCTATTCGCATTACTTATAGGAAACATGCAGGTAAATCTTGGACAGGAATATGAGATGAGATCATAGACATGACAAGGATCTTGCATATATGTGACATTAATCACACTTCCCTAGTCATAGATATAGTCAAACTCATCAGTCCTTAGACATGTTAATGGTGTTTGTGTTGGAAGAAAGACCAAGCATTCAAAGGGACAGATTTTAAACCTTAAATGGGCAAACTACTCTAACCTAAATCACCGGTTCCATGCCTTCTTCCATTGGAAAGCAATTTTTCATCAAATTTGAGTGTTAAAAGAGCTAGCTACATCCCACCCCTTTCATTTGTTGAATTCATGTGTTGTTTTGATCATTGTTACAGAAATTTCTACAATCTACAACTATTAGAGTTGAAGAGATGAGAATCAAAAGGCGCGATGCAGAACAGTGGATGTGCCACCGTATGCTACCTGACTTCTTGAAGGAAAGAATTAGAAGGTATGAACAATACAAATGGCAAGAAAATAGGGGTGTTGAAGAGGAGACGTTAATTCGCAACCTCCCCAAAGATCTCAGAAGGGACATCAAGCGTCATCTTTGCTTAGATTTACTTAAAAAAGTGGGTATCATACATGATAATTTCATGGTTCAATTGGTTTTTTTCTTTGTCCTTCAACCTATGCTTAAGAATGTTATGCTCTTGTTCTTCTAGGTGCCAATGTTTGAGACCATGGATAACCAATTGTTGGATGCAATGTGTGATAGACTGAAGCCAGTCCTTTACACGGAGAAAAGTTCCATTGTTCGTGAAGGAGATCCGGTCGATGAAATGCTATTCATTATGCGCGGAAAACTTGCTACTGCCACAACAAATGGTGGAAGAACTGGTTTCTTCAACTCCTCTGTGCTAAAGGCTGGTGACTTCTGTGGAGAAGAGCTTCTAACATGGGCCTTGGATCCCAACACCTCTCCAAACCTGCCCATTTCAACTAGAACAGTGGAAACCATTTCAGAAGTTGAAGCCTTTGCTCTCATGCCTGATGACTTGAAGTTTGTGACTTCCCAATTTCGACGCCTTATAAACAGCAAACAACTCCAGCACACTTTCAGGCAAGGCTCAATGTGTTTCACCTTCGATAATGCATCATTACAATTTTGTGGAAAAGTGTCAACACTATAGGAAACAAGGTGCAGATTAGATCATCTGACTAAAACCTTGACCTTAGATTTCTAAGAGTAGTTAGCTTAGATAATCCCATCAAGTTCATTTTAACAGAGATATGACCATAAGTCGTTATCTAGGGTAGAACAATCCTCACATCTGAACCAATTTTTGGAGTATAGTTAGTACTTAGTAGGCCTAATCTGAAATTCAAGATGGTTTCACAATCTATCCTAGATTTGTTTATTAGGCTACTTATAGATGGGCTGATGTCAAGTCTTACAAACTTCACACTCCTTATGTCAAGCCTCATGAGGGAGAATGTTGAGAGATCCGACATTGACTAAAGGTATGGCCCAATAAGTCCTTATATTGGGTAGAGAAATCACTACCCTATTCCCTAAGCTAGCTTTTAGGGTAGAATAAGGCCTATCCCAAAATTCAAGAAATGTCAAACACAAATGAGCAATAATAGCATGTTAGGCACATCCAATGAGTACCTATGAGGAAATATGAGACTATGGTAAAGATCTTATGATAAATTCTATCTTAAACATGAAAAAAGAAGAAATAAGATATGCTTGACAACCTGATTGATAAAGCACAATGTTTGAGCAGGTTCTATTCTCTGCAATGGAGGACATGGGCTGCCTGTTTCATACAAGCAGCTTGGCGTAGATGCAGGAAAAAGAAGACTGAGAAGTTATTACGCGAAGCAGAAGAAAGGCTTGATGGTGAGGAAGGGTCTTCACCAAGCTTTGCTGCCACCATATTTGCATCAAGGTTTGCATCCAATGCATTACGGCCCTTGCGAAGCGGCAAACGCAATAGAATGCCACAGACACAGAGATTGCTACCCTTGCTGCCTCAGAAGCCAGCTGAGCCAGATTTCACTGCTAAAAAAGACTAGGGGTGTTGTAGACTGTAGTTTTGGTTGCAAGTTTAATTTTTTATAGAAACTGTAGAAGTATTATTCATATTCAGCATCTCCATTGCTTTGTGTGCCCACAAATAACTTGCAAGTTGTGTTTGAGAATATCTACAAATACTATATGTAAACATTGCAGCATGTAAAAAAAATCTAGTGATTATGGTTTCCTATACATTGCTGCTAGAATGCCAAATTTTCATAAACTCATTCATGGTTTTGAAAACTCATGCCACAAAACCTACTTTTGAAAACCACTTGATATCAGCTTAAATAACTCTAGTTAGGAGTATAAAGGAAGGTATGTCAATTAGATAGTTGTAAATTGTAACTTTAGCTAGGAGTATTGTAAAGGAAGAAACCAATTAAGTTGGACAGATAGTTAAAAAGATGCAAGAAGAAGAAGAGAGTCCAGAAGGGCTTGAAGCTAGAGTGTTGAATGCTCCAGCGCCATTTTCTTTGTTAGAGTGAGGGGGCGTTTGTTAGAAGTTATAAAAAAACATTCTTGGGCATAGGATTCCTAGGAATATTAGGATAGGAATCTTATGCTTGGTAAGACTTATGAATGTGTTTGGTTAGTATTTAGTATTTCCGGGAATGTTTTTAATTTATCTTAATTTAAAATTTTAAAAATAAAAGAAAATGGGTTAGAATTTGAGATTAGTGAGAAGTTTTTTTCACTTTCCCATGGGAATGTAAGATTCTCAACCAATTTCATGGGAATGAACCAATTTCATGGGAATGAAATAAAAGGAATTATGGAAGTTATTTCATTCCCGGGAATGATTTGTACTCGGGCACTAATTTTTCAACCTTGTAACAAACGCAGAAATATGCATTCCCAACCTTCATATTCCCGGGAATGTGTTCTCTAACAAACACCCCTGGAATGTTAGAAGTGATTCCTGCGCAACTTTTGTTAATTTTCTCATGTTAGAATTATAATTAGATAAAAATATTTAAGACAGTACTTATCTTAAATAATAAAAAACCATGTCAAACATTGAAAAAGAAAGAAAACAAACTGTCAAGATCTCACACATTTGACATCTTACAACAATTTTCTCAAAAGTAAGTAATAATGCTAATCTCCAAAAGTGAAAAGATATAAAATCGGTCATTTTAGTTTCAGAAAATATAAAATATTATGTTTATTTCTTGAATATAAGGTTATCAATTTGGTATTGAAAAATATGTCAAAATTAGTTATTGTTTTAATATGTTCGGGAGGCTGAAAGATGCAAAATGTGATTTAATTCTTAATTTTTGTCATTATTATTTAATTCTTAATTGAAAGATGAAAAAGTCGATTTGCTTTAATTCTTTTCTTTAAGCACGATTTGCTTTGATTTTTAAAATGACTAAATTGAACTATTCTTTATTTTTCAAGGATTAAAGTAATAATTTTTTTCTTTTTTAAAAACTAAAATAATTAACTTCACATCTTTCAAATATTAAAATGAGTAATGACTATCTTCTAAATTTCTCACAGTAAAATACTAAGGTAATTTATTACGTTGTTATTATTTTACTTAGATATTATAATTTCTAACTTATATTCCCAATTAAAGGTAATCCTCTCTTGATGCTGTATTTATGATTCATAAAAAAATGTTGTATTCTTTTCATGATGAATGTCTTAAATAAATTTTTAGTCTCAACAAAATATGTTGTTTTGTTTTTCGTTTTTAGGAAAAAAAATTCTTTTTTCTAGTTCTCTAAAAATTACATGTGTTGTTTTAAGTTCCTACCAGTTGTTTTTCCATCGCTTGTAGAGCATATTTAAGAAGGTGCGAGAGTGTTTTCAAATCTAAATTGGATGAAAAACAAATAAGAACCCGGAATAGCGGAAATCGGTTCGTGTTCCGCTTCCAAACAAAGTCAGTCGTCTTTGCCCAAGTGTGAACTGCGGACGTAGCACTTCCATATGGAGAAAGATAGGCTTACCATGTTCCATCAATAGCACCTAACCTATGCCGATTTTGGCGGACTGTGCTCCACCCCGGTGAACTCATGCGGTTCCGACGTGCCCAGAGGCCAGAGGCGAATCCATTCACGGTCCGTAGGACCAACACCATTCGAAGGTGGGCCTTTGATCTTTCTCTTATCTAGTGTGGCGTCCTGCTTCATCTTTAGGTGTCCTTATTGGTCTCTATTCGCCAGTGCGTAGCTCCGTAACTTTCCCTCTCCCCAGCGGTAGCCGGAGCTCAGACTAGTCTCTATCATAAAGCGTGAAAAGCCAGCGCCCAAGTGTGACGCCCCCTTCTCCCATGCTGAGTCACAGGCAGCGCCTCGGAAAGCGCGGACGAGCCACATGCAGGGAAACTTGCACGTGTGGTTCTGGCCGGGGACCCCGGTATACTGTACTAATATGTGTAGGTCCCCGTAATTCGAGTGAGCTAAAAATAAAATATGTAATTTTTCAATTAGAAAAAACTAAAAACAATAAAAAAAATTCTAAAAAGCAAAAACAACTTATTTTATAAAGATTAAAAATATATGTAAACCTATAAAAATATAATATTCTCTTTAATGTTTGGTGTCGCCGCTAAAGAAAAAGGAAATTCTCATATTTTGTTCTTAGATTTTCCTCTGCTTTGGCCTCCTAGAATATTTTACAACAATTAAGTCCATTTTCAAGAACGTTGAATCTGCAACAGCAACGGGTTGCGATCCCTCAACGCTCACGATGATACTCGTCGGAGTCATCACTGCAGTTATTGCCGTAGTGGTTGTCGGTATTTGTTTCGGCGCAATCAACGGCAGGCTTAGGAGGAAGAGCGCGGTGGGGTTCTTCCATCCGTACACCAACGACGGCGGCGGCGGCGAGAGGGTTCTTTGGTGCGCGGTGAGAGGCATCCAAGAGGAGAATCCTCACCTTCAGTGCCTCGTCTACACTGGAGATCACGATGCCACCCCTCAATCGTTGATGTCAAGAGCCCTTGATCGCTTTGGGGTCACCCTCCTCTCCCCTCCTATGGTACCTTCCACAACCCCATTTAAGGGTTTAAGTGCCCATTTTATGTGATGAAGTCAAACACGCTAGCAAGTTGTTATTTTTTCTTCTTTCCTTATGTGGGTGTTTGTGTTTGATTATATGTGGATAGTTGAATTCAACCACTTTTAGAGTACCTTTAATTGAATTAACTTATCAAATACATTGTAGAACAATTACTACTGAGTAGCTAAAATATGATATAACACTCTGAAATGATAGAAATTTAAGACTCAAGTAGTACTGAAACTCTTGATTGGCACATAAGGATGTGATTAATCAACAAAGAAAAGAAATATGAGACCCATGTAGAGTGGTGCTAGATAGTGAACTTAAAAGGGGGAAGAAAGTCAATTACTCTTTTCTTTGTCACCGAGTTGCAATAGACTGGTCGTTAGACATTTGGCACTTCTTGAATTGGGAAAAGCACTTGCTTAGCAAGTCGAAGTCTTGATGAGAAGGAGGAGATGATGATAATGGCATGGTACAGAACAAAATCTGGGATCACATCTAACCATGTAACAAGATAAATGTGATGATTATATATGAAGTAAATGCATATTATTGCAATGGTAAATGATAGTACTTATTTGAAACCTATTCTGCTGGAATCCATTTTATTTGTCAAAATGCCTAATAAGCTGTGTCTTTTTTTGCTATCTACATTTCTCAGGTAGTGCATTTGTACAAGAGAAAGTGGATTGAGGAAACCACTTATCCACACTTTACTATGATTGGTCAAAGTTTGGGTTCCATGTATCTTGCATGGGAAGCTTTGTGCAAGTTTACCCCTTTATATTATTTTGACACGAGTGGATATGCTTTTACATATCCACTTGCCCGGTTGTTCGGATGCAGAGTTATCTGTTATACACATTACCCTACTATCAGCTCGGACATGCTATCTCGTGTTCGTCAGCGCAGCTTGATGTATAATAATGATGCCTTGGTTGCAAAAAGGTTTGATTTCTAATCATTGTATATTTTATATTTTTTTCCCTCTTATAGTTTAAAGTCATACTTAGTGGGTTTTCCTAACCCTCTTTTCTGTACTTGTTCAATGATGGTACTGGTCCTTTCTTTTCAATATATCATAAATTTTAATATATAGCCTATTCAAATTGTTATAAGCATATGCATCTTTGAAAGTAGTTACCCCTTAAGCTCATGTTCACTTTTTTACAGCCTGATTCCTTTCACATACTTCCTCTTACCCTTTAGGGCATACACATTTCTATTTCCTGAATTTCAACAGATTCTGGGATTCAGAAACTTCATGGTCTACCTATATGCTCGTATTGTAACTATTCTTAACTAAAAACAATAGTTATATGATTCCTGTAAATGAATCTTTAATGTTTAATAATTATGAACTATATATTTGCAACACTTTATTTTACCTTTTTTCTTCATTTAAGGAATCTGACAATTATTTTTTGGCAGTGCTTGGCTTTCTCGGTGCAAAATAGTCTATTATACAATCTTCAGTCTCTTGTATGGGATTGTTGGATCTTGTGCACACCTAGCTATGGTCAATTCATCTTGGACAAAATCCCATATTGAAAAGCTTTGGGGAGTTCCAGATCGTATTAAGCGAGTCTATCCTCCTTGTGATACTTCAGGACTTCAGGTATGCAATTTATTCTTTATCATCCTGAAATTATGTTAGTACTGGTAGTTTGAATAAGAAGATGAACACAGAAAAACAGAGTGTAGAGAATTTTAGCCAGAATCAATGTGAAACTGAATCAGATAATTATATTATTACTTGAGAAAGAAAGATATACATTTCTGAGAAAGACACAACTGATTCCCAATGATCAGTTCCTCCTACGAACAACTTCCCAAAAACTGAATACAAAAGTATAACTACCTCCTATTTATACTAACTAAATATACTAACTGCTAGCCAGTTATTTATTCCTTCCCTAGTAATTGAATATGCTAACTGATAGCCAGTTATTTATTCCTTTCCTAGTCTATTCTTGCGCCTAACATAGACCTTCCTTATAGGAAGTCTAATTTGCTGACTCATCCTATCAAATTATATTTGGTATATTGTTAAATCCCTCTCTTTCATGTCACTTTTGGTTAATGGTTGTTGCTTTGTGTCATTTAAGGATCTCATGGTCCTTTTCTCTTGTGTTTTCCCCCATAATAGTGTATTTACCTTTTTTTTTCCTGCAATGGTGGCAATATGGTTCGAACCTTTAACCTCATGCAAAATACCCAAGTCCCCCACCATTAACCCAATCCCAGTGGCCTATATTTATAAAATATTTACAGCTCATGCTTGCACATTTAGTTCAAACTTGAATTCAACGTCAGTACTCAGTCTTTCCCTATTTCTCTTGTTATTAAGATCTCAAGCAACCGTTAATCTTGAATATATAATTATACATGTATGCGTGAGATTTAATTCCCCCCTCTCTCTCTCTATGTGTGTGTATATATATATATTAATATTATGTATGTATAACCTAGTGAGGTAATCACCATTGGAATCTAACAGGTAAGCCGTATGGGCAGGTGCTTCCTTTGGAAAGATCAACTGAAGTTCCTGTAATAATATCTGTTGCACAATTTCGACCAGAGAAGGTAGGCATACTCTGATCAACTTTGTGAGGGGACACAACAATTTTTGGCGGCTCATTTGGGCTTCTGTTGGTTATATCAATTAACATTTTCTTTTCATCGTAGGCTCATACTCTCCAACTTGAGGCCTTTTCAGCTGCTATTAAGAGATTAGATTCTGGCTTGGCAAAGCCTAAGCTCCAGTTTGTGGGTAGCTGTAGAAATAAATCAGATGAGGAAAGACTTCAAATGTTAGAAAAGAAAGCAATTGAGCTGAATGTGAATGAGCAGGTGGAATTTTACAAGAACGTAATGTACAGGTTAGTTCTAGTGGCTTTAGTAGTGTTTTTTTTTTTCCAGTGATCCTTAAAAACACTTCCTCTGAGGAATAAAAAAGTTACTAAATTATATTCTGCAGAAAGCATACCTTTTTTTCATCTGTTAATGGCATAGGATAGTTACCAGTCCATCTAGCATTGAGTGCTTAAATATTAATCATTGGATTCTGTACATTATTATACTTTGATAGTCAATTGGAATTGGATTATGTAGTGTTTATTAAGAAAACTTCAGTGGAACTCCAAAGTGTTTCTAGTTTCTGGTCTCAAATGACTTGTTTAGATGTCTTTGTTCATTGTTTCATTTAACTCTATAAAATGCAACATTACTAATGCATCTACTAGCGCGCACAGCGCAGAGAGAGAGGGAGAGAGGTGTTGTTTTGTCATTAAGTTATCCTGGGGAGAAGTAGGGATATGATAACTATTTTTATTTTCTTAAATAAATTTTGAAGTAGGGTGGTTAAGTCCGAAATAATTATTAAACTATTTCAAATTTATAATTTTTCTTTTTCCCCCAATTGATCCTATGAGAAAGCAAAATTCTCCTGCTGAACTTTTGCAGCCATAATTGAAATTACTTCCGTTTATTGTCATTCTAGTAATTCATGTTGTTTTAGTCGCCTTGATTCTCAATCGCATAACTTTGTTCAATCCTCTTTGCTTTGAGTGCATGCCTTCTTTCTCTAATATTTCCTTTCATCATTTATTAAGTCGTACTAATTTCTTGAATCCTTAATATTCTGACATGTAGGTTAAGATAATAAAATAATTTACTAGACAGACCCTTAGGCTTATGAGAAGTTCTCCCCTTGTTTGGGATATTTTAGAAAGGGGGGGGGGGGGAGTTGCCTCTGAAAACCCTCAAAGACCCCTCCAATTTTAGTTATATTTTTTAGTTCTCCCAAATTGGGGGGGTTTTGGCAAATTTGAAACTTCCAAACAAGAGAATGACTTACCCCCTATTGCCCTCCCCTCCGCTCCCCTTCCTCTCCAAGCCCTCCCCTCCCCTAAAAACTCTCAAACACACCCTTAGTAGTTTCAGAGGCAATTCACAATTTTAGAGAACTAATTCTTTCTTGAAGACTAGATCATTCTTATGAGATGGAGGCTTCAACTATGTCCTAGACTGTAGTTTTTGTACCAGATTTTAAACTTGAAAATCACATTGGTGTAGTCATATCATGTTTTTGATATCATCTGCAAAGTCTTACACAGCATACATTGCTTCTGTTTGGGAGCCATCTCACAAGGTCAAATTTATCAGGAATTGACTGAAACATTATTTGGCTCATTGCTATTCTTGAACTTATTATCGTGGGTCTGGCTCCCCTGAGTGGACTCATTCCATCCTTAGATGGTAAAGATCAGTGGCCAATTTGATATGCCACAAGGACTCTCCCTGTAAATCCTTTAGTCATGGAGTTGATAGGCCTCTGATTGCATTGAGGTGTATTAGTTGAGATGCACATAACGTATTAACGTAACTGGTGATCACCTAACTCCAATAAGAGGGAAAGAAAAGTCAGCAGCGTGGATCATTGATTGGGATTTGAATTAGTTAAGAAGACTGGATAACTTATGAGCCTTTCATCAAAATTAATTGATTTTTATCGCATGGGTTCAGTTTTGAAGTTATCTGTCAACTGTTCTAGGTTTTATTTGAACTTTAGAACCTAAAATTTTAATGCCATTATCCTATTTTGATTAAATTATTGAATTGACCTGCAGAGATTTGGTAGGACATTTAGCTGGTGCTGTTGCTGGCATCCATTCCATGACAGATGAGCATTTTGGCATCAGTGTTGTAGAATATATGGCTGCTGGTGCCATCCCAATTGGTGGGTGTCAGACATTTTCTCTATCTTGGGTAGTTGGGTGCTTTTGCATGCACTAATTATTGTTGCAATGTTTCAATCTCAGCTCATAATTCTGCTGGCCCAAAAATGGACATTGTATTAGATGAAGATGGGCAGCAAACAGGATTCCTTGCCTGCACTGTTGAAGAATATGCAGACGCCATGTTGAGAATTATAAGAATGCCAGAGATGGAGAGACTTAAGATGGCTGGGGCTGCAAGGAGACGAGCTAGTAGGTTTTCTGAGCAGAGGTTTTATGATGACTTCAAAGCTGCAATCCACCCAATTCTCTGCCATACTTCTAGATGATGGTCTACTTGAAGGGCAGAGTTCCTTCACTGATCTCTTTTCTGCCAGCCTAACTATTTGAGAATGTAGACCAAGAATTTTATTACTGAAATAGTAATACTTTTGTTTTTACTATCATTTCTTAATTGATTTTAGCTCCATGCCCTTACACCGAAATGATTCTGCATGTACAGAGGACTGTTGGATTGTAATAGAAGAAGAAATTTGTTTTTTTATTTAGAATTTGTTCTTTCAAAAGGTAATATAGTTCTTTTTTTTTATCGAATGGCTCAAATTCTTTAATGTGTGAATTCAGGATTTCCTCAAGCACAGGGAATTCAATTCCATCATACACACTCGATGTTTTTATCTCTTTCTTCATGTCACATTGTAAACACCGTAACATTTTGTTATGGTATTTGTTTTAGACACAATCTATTAACTCCAGAAAATGATATGCCCAAAAATCCTTGACCAGTGATCAAGGGTCAGTGGAAGTAGCAGTAGCAGCATGAAGAGGAGAAGGTGAGGGAGGGTTACGGCAAACAGGGCACGTGATGTTGATGCGAAGCCACTCATCTATGCAGTCAGCATGGAAACAGTGTTTGCATTCAGGAATGTATCTCACTGTCTCTTTGCTGTTGTACTCTGCCAAGCATATCCAGCAGCACCCGTCGTTCGGTCCCGGCACCCTTCGACTCTCCCCTAGAACCACCTTCTCATAAGACTCGATCGTAGACTCATCCAGGCCCGTAACAGATTCTACCTCTGCAGGTCGTGATATTTCATGATCTGTTGTAACAGCAAATGCATTTCTTCTGGGAGCTATCCTGTCAGTGAAGCACACACAGCTTGCCATAATAACGGCAAAGATAACAGCTGGTGCAGCTATGCACAATGCCATGATTCTGAAAATTCTAAGTCCTTTTTGGGAGTTACCTGAAAATTAATGAAGTTAGTCGACACCAATATGTAAGTCTGGCTTTAAGGAATTGCATGGATCTCATCTTTTATATGATGTTTCAATTAGAACTTCAAACTCACTTGAAAACCCAACACTTCAATTAATAAATAAAAAATCATTTATTTCACCTGCTTTTGGATTCTTCAAATTCAATATCAAGTCCTTGGAATATTAGTTTTAATCTCCAATTTTTTTAATTATTTCACATGTTCTCCAAATTTTTAAAATTATGCAGTTTGGATGAAAAACGTGTTACAAGCTTGTAACAATAGTTTTGAAGCTTAAAATTTCACCAAAACCTTCAATTTGAGGAACTTCACTAAATAATTAGACGAGAGTCTTGTAAAAAAAAATCATTGCACACTCAGTAAAAAATTCATTCATCTCTCATTTCTCTTCCCTCCAAAAGTTAACTTACAAACAAACTTGCAAACACATTGCACACTAGCATCCTCTAATGATTGTCACATGAGGATCACATCAGCAACTAAACATGCTAAAGTGACACTTTTATTAACAAAAATGGACACAGCTTAATCCAAGCACTAGATAAATAACAAAGGTACCTTTGGATGGAAGTAATAAATTAACGCTTCCCTCAAAATGAATATATCTTTAGTACTCATTTCCACTAAACAGAATAGGTTGCCAAACTGGCACTACTAATACTTCATTGGCTTGGTATTGGGTTTTAAGAATTTATAAACTAGTGCAAAATTAAATTAAATTTTAATAATGGACCAAAACTAATATTTCAGGTATTTGTGGTAAGTTCTAGGGAAAAGTAAGTCATAGTGTGAAACAATAAAGTGCAATGATTTGTGTATACCTAAACAGTACAAATATTTTTAGGCATCTTTTTTTTCTCTCTATCTCTTTGTTCCAATTACATCACATCATATATCACACTTATCACTTATCTCTCCTCTCTTCCTATTTGGTCTACACCATTTAGATGTCTATTAATCTTTATTCTTGAATAAATAAATAGGATTGTGAAAAACCAAAAAACACATATATCTTATACTATAAGTTGGGATAATTTGACTTTTGGGCTCCGGATATATCCATGTACGGCACTTGCCTGGCATCATTTTTCATAAATTTAATGCCAACATGCTCCAAATCTTTGAAGTCAATAGGTACCAAGTATAAACAAAACAAAAATTCCCATGGTTTATCGTTATTGCTGAGGTAAAACTATTGACCAACATTTTTCTAGTAATTGTTGTTGCTTCAGCTTGTTGGCACCAATAACATCCTAAGTTAGCTGGTCATCTCTTTTTTTATTTTTCTTTTCAAGTCTTCAATCATGTTAGGTCATCGAGTTTGAATACAGAATAAACCTTATGGAAATGCAGATTGAAGATCACAGAATATCTTTACCTGTTTGGACAGTTTGGTCATTAGAAAAACAGAGAACTTGATTGCTGCTAGTGCTTGCAAATCCACACAATAGCTCTTGTGATTCGCAATATCCGCAGTTAGGCACATCCCATGTTAATAGAAGATCTTCATTAAGGTCATCTCTGAGATTTTCCTCATACCGTCTTCGCCTTGTAACTGGAACTAAAAGGCTTTTAATAACATAGCAAGACTCAAGCGACGAATTAGCCAAGTTGACTGAAGGAATGGCAAATACAAAGTTTGTGGAATTACTGAGGCAGTCAATGGGAATGAATTGCGACCCTGCGCTACGAGATTTGCAGCTTATGAAGGTGTAGTTACGATTATAAGTAGCAGTGAAGGGAGAACCTGAAAAATTGAGGTTCAGAAGACGTTTTGGAAGGCAATTATCAGGGTCGTAGACTTCTATCTGTTGTGTGAGATAGTTTATGCTGCGTAAATCGAACATCCCAGAGTGTGGAAGTTTTAGAACTGTTTTGCTATCGTTGGTACACATTAAGTTGAAACCAGGATAGCCACAATAAGGACGTTGATCACCTTCTAGTTGAAAGGGGAAGCGAATAAGGATACTATTGTTACCACATAAAGAAAACTGGCAATCATTTGAGGCGTATATGACAGGAAAGATGAAGAAGAGAAAAAGGACCTTCAAGATGCCCATTACTTTTCAGATATGTACGAATTCGCTGTAGGAAGGTATCAGCTTATAAGAAGAAGAAACCGTATTTAATTTTAAACTCCAACCAATTTTAAAAGCTATGCCAATAGTCAAATTATATAGTATATTGGTGTGGTGAATAAACTAATATATAAAGGTTATGCCTAAAGACTACTATTTGCAGAGTTATTTATATGGCTGCATAATGTATCCTAACCAATGATCACCAAGTATTAGTCAGCTTTCATTAGTTTAATTCCAGCATACTGCATCAAGATAAACTGGAAATTTTCTACACTTCCATACAAAAGAATGCTTTGTAATTATTATTTTGCTACTTCTCATTTGGAAATAGAATGTAGTATCATCCTTCCATGTTTTAACCAGAGCTACATGTAGGAAATAAATGGATGTGTGAAGTAATTGTTTTCTGTTGTAAGAGAATGGTGCTGTATAACAATATCAAGAAGACATTTTTAAAGTCTATAAAAGAACTATCGAACCGCGGTCCCTCTCAAATACTGGTTAGAGATGAATCACAGGAGCTGCTGAGAGACTCTAATGCCAACAACTTCTCCATCAGTTCCTGCCCTCATTGCATGGTACTTCACATGAAGACC
Organism: Acmispon strigosus; assembly: GCA_030819835.1. Classification (NCBI taxonomy): domain Eukaryota; kingdom Viridiplantae; phylum Streptophyta; class Magnoliopsida; order Fabales; family Fabaceae; genus Acmispon; species Acmispon strigosus. The sequence goes on along the minus strand of JAUAMA010000004.1, from coordinate 54,424,175 downwards.
TGCTTGCATTGAAAAAACAAATGGAAAATCATGAAAAACAAAGTAGCTGTACAAAAATAATGTTTGGGAGGGAACTCCAAGAACTTTTAATATTCAACCGTACAAAGCAAAGATGTTGAAATGAGTTTAACTACAATAGCCTGTGAAATTGCTAGGCTCAGTCTAAATAAGAAATCTGGGTTTCAAGTTTCCTGAGATTTACTTCAGTAATTGATACAGGAACATGGAAGCTTCTTACCTTCATTTTCTTGTAAATTTGTGTTCACAGCTACTGCGTGGAAAGCAATCATGGCCTTGGGTTGCCAGTCATTTGGTCTCCCAGTCCATGACTTGTAATCAAATAACGCTGCCATTTGATTTGGAAATCGAAACAGATTGGTTTATGCGTTAATGCCATAACTAAATTGCCTTCTATAATAAAGTAGGCAATAATAGGTATTATAACATGAAGTTACTGAAATACTTATTCCTTAGACACAAACATTCTTGGGAGTTAAATAGCCTATCTATTACTGAAATTCTTATTAAATTCGTATGAGGATTATCTACCAATTCACTCTTCGATGGAGTTAAATAGCCTATCTGTTACTGAAACTATTCAATAAACACAATTTCCATATATATATATATATATATATATATATATATATATATATATATATATATATATATATATATATATATATATATTTCTGGCTCTATTCTGCTAAGCAGGTGGTCTGAATATGCACTGACACAGTGATATTATATAGTTAGTTTGTTCTCAAGGTAAAAATTTTGATGTGGTTACCGACTACAGGTATAAGGTGACTCGAAGTATGAAGATTTACCAGAAGTGGAAGAATCCTCCAAGTGTTTGATATCAAAAATGGCGCCCGCAGCCCCATCTGCTCGTTTTTTGATATCTTGAGATCCTACAAGCTGGTATTCCCAGCTCCCATTCTTGTAGTCTTCGCAGAGGAACAGCTCTATATGCCTTGCGTCTAATGTCTGCATTGTTCCTATATAAGTAGGAGAAACCTGTCAATTTAAGTAAGTTTAATCTAGCCTCACGCTAATGGCAAACCCTTGCTGTAAAACAGTGACCAGGGATGCTTTTTTTTTTATTTTTTTTTTGAACTGAGACCAGGGATGCATTATTTACTCCAATTTTATTTGTCTTATCCGAATTAGAAGGTATAGTATTAAGGGATATGCAGAGCTTGACGGTTATATTCAAATTACCATCGCAGGTATTGAGGTCACAAACTGGGCATCGTACAAGTTGCAGATCTGAAAATTAACCATATCAAACAAATGAATCAAACACAACTGAAATCACTAGCTGACTTGATTAATTTCAAAGATGATCCTAGGGTATAAGTCAACTTGGGAGTTACCAGCTATCCAGATTCCAGGTTTAACATCCTCTAGCACACAATAACCCTGAGACCGTAGCATCTTTTCCATGGTTTCTTCTCTCTTTATCTTCCCGGGAAATGCCAGTCTCTCTGTCAGGAGGGCTACTGGAGAATCAAAAGAAAAAGCCCCAATACGCATCCAATCTGATAGCACATTTTAGAAAACAGTTACAATCAATTTACTTGGATTAACAAGTTGCACATATTGCCTGTTACATTACATGGTTTCAACTACAGGAAATCGGATCCCCTGGAGTTTCTAAATGAGCAGGGTGTGCATTTTCCAATCCAACCAATAAATTTAAATTTAAAATTTAAATTTATCAGCTTCTAAAATAAATTAATGGATCATAATTTTGCAATTTATTTTAGAACTGGTTAGAGTACCTATCACAAGTAGTATATTATATCATCCATTTAGTTAAAAAAATGCGAGGTAGATTAGAGCTATCTTTCATTCACACTCTCACCTCATTTTCACATTCACATTTTATCTATCTTTTTTCTCTTTCACTCATATCATTCATCACATCTCTTACTCTCTCTTCTCTCCATCTTTTACACTTATTTATTTAAGAGGTGTGAATATATCTTCTTAATTATGCATGTTACCATCCCATTCAGAAAAAATTTAACCTCCTTTTTTTTATTTAAAAAAATTAGAAAAGAAACTATGCCAGGCGAGGGAGCCAACTGACCAATGTGTTTCTCTTGCTGACGGTACTGGTAGGAGTGGCTCCCGTCTGAAATTTCAATTCAAATTCGATGTTAATCGAACAATGGCAATGCATCGAATCTTAGGCTTTACCAATCTTAATTGTTGAATCGGAAAAAGTATATACAGCATTAGTAGTGTTGCAGTCTCAATTCTTACCGAAAGCAGAGGTGTACAGGTTGCTCCACCTGAATGCGACGCGTTGCGGGGGTGGGACCTGAAGATCACGCAGGCAAACGAACTTCCAAATACCATCATCCATGATTGTGCGGCGGAACCATCGGTTCGTGGCTGCCAGCATCACCAGAGATTTCCCATCCAGAAACTTAGCAATCTCTGTCCAAATGTCCTCGTCGAACCTTCTCGTTCAGCATTGAGAATTCCACGGTGTTCAGGACAAAAATAGGAATAATAATTAATCAAAATACTATAGAAATGAAAAAAAGGAAAGGTCACTTTCTACCTTTAATCTTTCGCACAAATAAAAGCTATAGAAAACGATGATTTCAACATCTAAACATTTAGCTATAGAAATTAGAAAACAAAGAGTAACACATTTCAAAAGAGTGTTTAAGCTATCGTGCAGTTCAAAGTTGAAGTGGCTAACTCTGCTGAAACAGAGATAACCTAATCTAGGCACTCATGGAACCAGAACCGAATCAAATGCTTAAAATAACAAAATCACCAGCTAGTGCAGCTTTCTAATTTCGTTTTCCCTCAACATCGGTTCAGAGCATGCGATTCAAAATCGAAATCGTAATCCACAATCATATTCGAAGTTCACTTACAAGCAGAAAATATATGAGGTCGAATTCAAATTCATCTCGCAGATAATCAAACGAAAAACAGAGATCTCCAACAAAACGTATAGATCGATGCAAGCGAGTATATGTAAGAGTCTCGGAACAATAACAAGCATAGATTCCACAGATTCGTTCAAAAGCATAAACAAAGCAAAATAAGCGATAAACTAACAGAAGTTAACTGAGCACAATCAAAAATCAGATCCGAAATGAAAATCCGAACTGAGTTCTGATTTGTATCTCAGAAATGCATAATATTACTACGTTAAGCTTCCGATCATGTTTAAATGCAACAATTATATCATAATCCGAGGTTTGAAATTGAAATCGATTTTGCAGGAAAGTTTTCAGAGAGAGAATTACCAGGAGAAAGTGGAATGAGCGGAGAGAAATGGAGGAAGAGGAGAGCTGCAGGAGCAGATGGTTTTGGTCCTCCGGATTCGCTTTTCCGGTAGCACCTCTCCGGCAGAGGAGGAAATTGGACTTTGGTTTCGCTTTCCCATTCTTCCAATCCACCTCTCTCAAATTCAAAAACTGAAACGGTGAAGCAACAACCAACACTTTCAGCTCTGAAAATGAAACGCAACGTTCTCGTGAGTTTCCCACGTTATATAGTCGCGCCAAAACCTCCCATTTCAAATAAAATAAAATAAAAAATTAAAACCATGAGAAATTATTATTATTGTTATTATAATTATAGTAAAATGAATTTTAAATTAGCCCGAGCTTGATCCTCTAAAGCACAACACAAGCTTCTTCTGCCTGTAAACTAATAATACAACATGCAAGTTACATTTTGTTTAATTTAATGGGCTTCCATAAAAAATTATTAATTGGCAAGCTTTGTATTATGCTTTATAATTCAAAATGTCTTTCCTCTTTTCGTAAACGTTTACTGTGAGAAATAATATAAATAAGCGCTTAAATATTTTAATTCAACATGGTTTAATGTTATGTTATTAAAAACAAAATGCAGTCTAGCGAACTAATATCAACAAAAATGATTGAAATGAATATTAATTGGTGCTCTAAAGAAATTTAAAACTACAGTGCATTTGACTATAATTAAAACACGAACGTTGATTGTCTATAAGAATTTACAATCTTTTTATAGATTAAAATTTATCAAGTCTTTTAATCGATAGAATCGTTAACAAAATACAATTAGTAGATAGCTTGATCCATCAATTGGGTCCTTGATGCACACAAAAATCATCCATATAACTTTTGTAGACTTGATTAATATTTCAATTATTAATTAATTTAGATTCATCAAAACTTCTCCCGACATTTGACTTCATAAAATAATATGTAAAATGATACCAACCAAATTTAAATTTCTCCATAAGTTCTAAAATTTACGTATCAATCCATTTTCTTTCATAAACATTTTTAATATTCTCTCTCTTGCTATATTTCATTGCATAATTAACTTTACACACCCTCATTTCGTGATGAACTTTACACAATGAGATTTTCTTAAAGTCAAAATAATGTAAATATGAATATTGTTGCTTTTAATTTGTAATCCTTAAGTTTTAGTAATTTAAAATTAAAATCTTTACTTTTGCTATTCTAATTCTTATTTTTAATACAAATTTTTTCGAATACCGTTTATTGCCCAATAATGCAAATATATATATTATATTATATATGAGTTCCGATACGCCATTGTGTCTCCAAAATAAATTGCTTCGAAATTTGAAGTGGGTAAGCGACTTCTGTGAAAAACTAATGAAAAATAAAATACAAATGTGAAACCACTTAATACGAATCTAATTCTTGCGTTCCTTATGAAATTCTTGCTCAGAAGCTTTTTATTTTATAATACAAAAAATGCCTCCACTAATTTGCTCAGAACCTTTATATTTATAATATAAAAAAATGATATACAAATTATACTAGTGTTCAAAAATTTAAAAATTTGAATGGATATATGTTTACTCTATGGTTAGGCAACTGCAATTGCTCAAAGAACCAAAATGTGAAACCTAGTTCATAAATTTCCTACAATTGAGGGCTTTGCAGAGGCAAGGAACTTTCAGTTCCTCCCGCTCATCTGGATCGAACAAGTAGTCATACCTGTTGCACCATCAAAGAAAAATAAAAGTAAATCATATCAGACTCATAAATTTCTCATGCCAGAGAAAGAAATAAACACCACACATCCTAAAAATCAAAAAATATGCAAACACAACAAACCGTACGTTAGTTCTTCACCAGCAGAAACATTGGTTTTGGCAATAAGAACGATCCGTCTCTCCTGATCACTCAAACTCATAATCCTTGCATAGCAGTTTGGCATGCACTGAAGTAAGTGAGGTTGAACATCAGTATCCTCATTTTTTTTGCATTTGCAAATATTCTTTGATTTAAAACTACATAATGTATGGTTGTGCTTGAATCAATTTTCAATCTCATAATGTTCATTATCAAACCATAACATTTGCCACATTTTTCTTCTTTATTTTGGCATTACATTGGAACTAAAGGAATAAATAAAGTTATTCCTGGGGGCATTTCATAAAATAGTGTTAAGTAATGCCCAAATATGTGTTAAGCAACTTCATGGGGGCATTCCATGAAATATAAATAGATAAAAACAAAAACAAGATTTACAGTTAAAACAGAGTCTAGTAATAACTTACAGAATGGTTTATTAAACGCGCTATATTGCCCTTATGTGTAGCATCGATTACCTCTTCGTCTTTGATCTTGAACAGCTGCACAAGTTACTTTATTTTAGTGTTAAGATTAGCAGTAAATGAATTCAAATGATATCACCAATCATGAACTGTCTAAAACAGGCATTTGAACAAAAGATTAAAAGAGCACAAATGAAACATGATGTCATTTCAAATGACTACAAAATACAAAATAAAGAGAGCAAATATAGACAAATACTTAAAACAATCATAAACAAGAGACTCACATAGCAATCTTTGCCTTCTGAACGGTATTTTGCTTCCCTCATATCAGCAACACTACGCCTTACCTGCACACCACGATATTCAAGAACCTACAGACAAACATAACCATGAATCTTCAGAAGAAATTGCTTATCTTACACCTTCAAGACCATATTAAATTAGTACAGTAAGTTACCATCTCTCCTTCTTGTAAATCTCTACGAGCAAAGAGACCCCATCCATGAATACCCGATTTTCCGAAGCAAACTCTAAGTTTTTCCATTTTCTAATAAAGGAAAATAAAATTGACTTAAAAATCCAACATAGGAGATAAGATTCAAAATAAAAAATGAGATAAGCAATTTAAGTAATTAATTTTAGGAAATGGACAGATATGAATCACCTGCAAATGGTGAAGACGTTCCTTGAATGAAGTGAAAACTTTAGAATCTTCAGCATCCTATCACAATGCAAGATTATGAGATAACAAATTAACTTTTTCTTTCACAAATTACAGTCACAACTCTTCAAGACTAGATTATTGATTTCAAAAGCAAGGGGTCTAACAAATATCATATTAGCCCTGAAGATTACCTTATAGTTGTTCACTTGAGTTATTGCACCTAAACTATGAAGGCTAGGTCCTCTCAGCAAGTGAATTATTGGCACATTAGCCCTCTGGCAATAAGGGAGAAAAAGTGGTGAGCAAGACCAATTAAAAATATATATATATATATATATATATATATAGGGAGCGTATCACGTGAGAAGAGTATTTATTATGAAAGATGAGAGGATTAAATCATGACCATTTGATGATCTAACCATGAATGGTTAAGATTAAAACATGTAGTTAAGTAATTAGCATTTCTGTATTCAATACTGCCATTTAGCATTAATGGAGGAATTAGCACTGGATGTAACAAATACACCAGAAGTAAATGACTATAGATAAAATAAAACCTAATATAAGCATAAGAAAAGAGCAGTTAATATACTAATATGGTCATAATAGTATGTTCAGAATCGGCACCTTATTAGGAGGCCTTCTGTACACACGACATCTGGCAGCAGACAGCGGTTCAACCGTGTCATTTTCAGTGGTTGAAGAATCATTAAGCTCTGCCTTTTTTGATGACACCAGCCTTGACCCCCTGAAGCATCCCTTATGATTTTGAATTGAAGTTCTGGGAGAGAAAGTCCCCAGTGGCGTATGTACAACCAGTACTGAATCTGGACTTGGGACTCTGAGATGGAAATTGCATAAAACTACAATATTTAAAATAATAAATAATAATAATCACCCCACTAGAGATCAAACCTGTGAACTGCACAGTATATTAGCTTCTTCGTTATTTGAGTCCCATTCTTCTCCATAGAATGCAACTGAAAGTTCAAACAAATTTTAACATATTTCCTCAGCTCTTGTAAACCACATGATAAAATTCTAAGCCATATGAATTGTTTATATAGGATGAAACCATAAAGGATGTACCTTCCCACTAGAAGAAAGAGAGAAAACTAAGGGGGAGAGACGAATCAAGAAAAACAAAAAGAATATCAAATCAAACTACCTACACTTAAAAGAAGCATTAAACTTACTTCCATGGTATACCCTGCCCTTGACGCGCACATCACATGAAAATAAGTAGCACACTTGCAACAACTTGTACAGGAACCATGGCTTTGTTTACAGATCACACAAGTCTGCAGTCACAATGGACAAAAACATTTATGATTATATGAGTACAGCCCAGCCAAACAAACACAAAAGAGAGAAAACACAAAGCAAGTGATTACATACAAACCCCTAGACTATCTTACTGAAAAATGTGAAAAATCATCAATGAAGGTGGCAGATTATATAGGGCATGTTTGGATAATTAGTGTAGAATCACTTTTCAGCAGACTTTGGAATAATGAATTTTATGTTCGGCAATAGTCACCCAAAAATAATTTAGAAAGAATGAATAGCATAACTAAAAGTATATTGCATTTTGTGTAAATGTATTGACTTCAAATAGAGATAAAACAGAGCACTGCACCCAAAATGCATTCTGATGAATTTTTGCTTCTCAGCCAAATGTAATTTAGAATCACCCAGGATGTAATCAGGGCAATACTATAGCTTAAATTAACTGTTAACAAATGCAAAGATCACATTTTAGCCCAGAATTTTACCTTCACAAAGGAATTAGGAGGAATCTTGAGAATTCCTACCGCCGGTTCCATGGCCTCATGGTTTTGGAAAACAACCTGCGGCAGAAACCAAGCGCATTTTACATGAACCCACAACATCTCCACATCAGTTGGCTTTAAAGCACCACCTGCAAAGCATTTTCCCAATATATTAACATCACATTACTGACCATGGAAGGTAATTTATTAGGAACCAAAAAAATAAATGTGCCAATGGAAAATGGAAAATTCATAATGTTAGGACTTTAATATGACTACAAACACATTTGCATCAGGCTTATAGGAGGACACCCCTTAACTATGTGAAAATGGAAAAAGGAAATGGTTACGTTATCCACCAAAGTAAAGCAAACTTATTAAATATTAGAAAGAAGGCCAATTCATGATATGAATAAAAATGCCTCCTTTCCCAGGTCAAAGTTAGAGTGCTGGATCCACCATTTACTACTTTCTTGAAGAACTTAACATCATAGTATATAGAAAATGAAAAAAAAAAATGGGTGCATTATCCATAAAATTAAAGCAAACTTATTAAATATTAGAAACAAGGTCAATTCATGATATGAATAGAAATGCCTCCTTTCCCAGGTCAAAGTTAGAGTGCTGGATCCACCATTTACTACTTTCTTGAAGAACTTAACATCATAGTATATAGAAAATGAAAAAAAAAAATGGGTGCATTATCCATAAAATTAAAGCAAACTTATTAAATATTAGAAACAAGGTCAATTCATGATATGAATAGCTATCCCAACCATTCTTGACGAATCATCTTCATTTTATAAAATTACTTAAGTCTATGTCAACTAAAAAAAAGACATTGGAAATCCTCAATAGCCCTCCTTTCACAGCTCAAAATTAGAGGGGTGGGTCCACTATTTACTAATTACTCTTTCTTGAAGATTCTAACATCATAGGATATAGATATAAGAATAAAGAGACTTCAATATTTGCCCAAAAATAATAAACGTGACGTGCCTTTTACTGGACAAAGGCAACACTCTCTCTCAACATCAGGTGTTTCGCATACTCTACAAACCCAAGAAGTAAAATCCTGGACATTTTTTGCCCCATAGCATTCTTGGTGGACTGCTATTTGGCACCTATAGAAAAACAAGTACAAATATATTAATTGGCATTACTAACTTTAAAGCCTTCTAAATTTGAAATGAATCACAAAATATGCCCAACAATTTTACTACTTAGGGGCAAAAATCATGAACAATAATTGAAGACACCTGTTACAGATAATAATTTTATTATCTTCCCAATCTTCAACCCATCTGCAAACGGCACATCTTTCTGTTGTCCATTTTACATGTACTGGCTCATACTTCTCTGTGACAATAAGATAAAGGTAAATAATCTCAGCCTTTAAAGATGGAATGATGAATTCAAGAGAAAGCACACAACCATGTGTCATAAGACATGGTCAACTAGCAGAAATGAGGTCTTCAATATGCAAAAGCTTACATGAAATGGACACTTACCTTGCAAAAAGGCAAGAACCTGCTGCTGATCTAACTCCTGGGGTATTCCATCTTGTGGAATGTGCTCTGTGATCTGAAGTTAGTTTATGTTAAGTAGAAAGAAGTACAACCCAATTACAAAAAATAAAAGCACAATAATACATACACCACTAAAAAAACACTCACTTTGGAAATAAATTCAAGAAATCGAAGTGATAGAACTCAGACTTCATGACTCTTAATTCAAAACAACCCAATCAACACCCACAAATATTTGGCATGCCTTTATTTTAGAAAGATCAAATACAAAGTTACAAACCCATTTCTCTAGTGGTAGCATTGTGCTTTTCACTTTCACGCTATGTTTCCATTTTTTGGCTCTGCAACCTGTATGTTTTTCCCATTCACTCAGTGTCTGCTTCCTTGAACCACAAGAGCCACACTTGCACATAACTCTGAGAAGGTGGAATTAGATGCAATCACAAAAATGCTCAATGGAATTTTTTAAGAAATAAATAATATATACTTCACCCAAGGTTCATTTATTTTGCTCAAAAATTGTTTTACCGGAATAGAACCTAGACAGGCTGGTAAACAAAACCAGAGTGAAGGTAGTTTTTTTTCAAGATAATACTGGACAAGGGCTAACATAATAGTCAACTGTAAAACCATAAATTAATTAGATGCATATACATTAGTTACAAAAATAATATACACAGAAATTTCCTTAGGAAATTTTCGAGGGCAAAAAGAAAGACAAATAGAGAAATGCAGAGAGAGCATCTTGAGAAATATGATTTTAAGACAGGAAAGAGATATATAATATATATAATAAATAAATAAACATTCATATGGCTGCTAGTGTGAAAAGGCTCAGATTTTACTGTATATGTGAAAAGTCAAAATATCTGAATCAGATTATAACAATCCAATAATGTTCAAGAAGTGTTGAAGGCTTACAAATGAAGCTTTGGGATATAAAATCCTTCCATGCCATTGCAGACCACCAATACCTGCTCACGGATCATAGGTTTTTGGCTATTCTCTATTGATCTGTCTCAGAGGATATTACATCATAAAGATTTAAAGAAGTGTTAGAACTTAGAAATAATCATATATAAAACTATTCATGTGTCTTCACCAAACAGTTTAAACTTTTCAGGATAGTTGGTTCATGACATGATATTAGAACTTATATGACAAAGTGGTTTAGAGTTTGATCATTACCTCCCCCATACTTCCAACAAGAAAAAAGCTTAATATCAGCACAGGATAGGTGGACTTGTGAATTGTTCATGCTTCAAGCCCAAAGGGCTCTTGCATGAGGGTGGTGTTAGAAACTTAGAAATATAATATATAAAACTATTGATATTTTTGTTTACACCAACCAGCTTAATCTTTTTGGATAATTTCCAAAATAATAAATAAAATGCTAAGCCAAAATAGAAGGGAGAAGAAAGCAACAGATAATCACTACATACTTGATTTTCGGCTTGTACGTTTGCGGTGCTAGTACTTTACAATTGACTTTTCCCTTGCAATCTGGACAATAGTACTCTGTATTTTCCAGATCCTGCAAACAGAAGACAGCCATTTATCTTTTGTCACTTTGAGAAGCAGGGAAATTAAGAACATAAAAAATAGAGATTAGTGCCATATAAACCACAATACTACACCTTGAAGAGTTCGGTTGAAATTTTAGCGCATTCAGCATGCACCCAAACATTACAACCGTCACAACATACCTGATTTAAAGTGTTCATACCCAAAAGAAATCAATATTTTGAGTTTATTGGAACAAAATATAAATTAAATTGAAGAACAGAATATTGACAAAAATAGACAATCTCACCCAACTCCCACCATCAGAATGGTGCCATATCTTTTTGCAAATACCACAATATTGTTTTGATTTTCGTAACTGTAAGAACAGAAGACTATTTAACATTTATTGAAAATAGAACATCTGCTATAAAATTATTTAGTGAAAATCTTGAAAGCATTATGTATAAACCATTCTTCATAACCTTAGCACAGTGTTTGCAATAAAATTGAGGTGCGTGACTTGAATCCTTAATCTTCTTCATGGTTTTGCATGGCAACAACAAACCACAGCCAGCACAATATCTTGCATCCTGCACAATATATTCACTGGATAAAAAAATAAACAAATAACCAGAGTCGATGCATTTTGGTACGGTTAACTTAACTCTTAACCAAAATCTGCTTTTCAGAGTAACTACTAGTCAAAGAAACATAGTGATGGGCCCCCACTGAAAGTTTATCATAGGAAACGCTGGCACAGGAAGGACAAAAAGGGTAGTGAGGTGGAATTAATGGGTGGTTAGTATCGTCTGTTAGTATCGTTTGTTGGTATCGTTTGTTAGTATAGTTTGTCAGTATCGTTTGTTAGTATCGTTTGTTGTGCCAGCTGGTTTGTCAGAATTCCGTTGGGAATGTTGGGAATGAGCCAGACAAAGGGGACACGTGGCTGGGAGTGAGTGGGGGAGGAAGATTTGAGGAATCAGGGACGCAGGGGTGAATAAAAGGTGAGGGAAGTAGTGAGAGGAAGGCAGGTAATGATTGGGTAGTCAGGGAAGGCAATTGTGCCAGGGCAGAGAATCCTTTCTCTGTACTCTTCTCTTTTTTTTCTGTTCCTTCTCAGTTTCCATTGTAATTCCTCTAAAAAGCTCAGAGTAAATCTGGGTTCCACAGTTATTAGAATATATATATATATATATATATATATATATATATATGTATGTATGTATGTATGTATGTATGTATGTATTTCCAGTTCTTCTTCCCTCATAGTCCAGGCATGGAAAACAGAGTTGAGAAAGTCGAGCGTAGACTCGATGGGTTGCAAGCCTCGCTGGAGGAGGCGATAGATCGGCGGATGACAGGTGTGATGGAGACGATGATGGAGCGCTTGGGCGCGATGCTCAACAGCCGCCGTCAAGGGTCAGCAAACGAGGATGATGGCAGCCCGACCAACAGGAACGGCGAGGGGCGGCGCTGGGAAGAGCGCGTGAAGAAGGTGGAGGTGCCTTACTTCTCCGGTGAGGACCCCCATGGCTGGATTTATAGGGTGGAAAGGTACTTTGAGGTGAACTGCATCCCTGAAAACGAGAAGGTTGACACAGTCGTGGTGTACCTTGAAGGGAAGGCGTTAAATTGGTACCAGTGGTGGGAAACACGAGTAACGGCGGTGAGCTGGCAGTTGTTCCGCCAGGCGTTCATAGGGAGGTTCCAGGCGTCGTCGTCGGAAAACCCATACGAGAATCTAATGGGTCTCAAGCAGAGGGGAACGGTGATGGACTACCGTGAGCAGTTTGAGTTGTTGTCAGCTCCCTGCGGTTTGCAGACGAGGAATTTATGTGGGGAGCGTTCATGAATGGGCTGAGGAAAGACATTAAAGCAGAAGTTAGAATGACGGGAGCAGGAGATTTGAATTCAGTGATGTCTTTGGCTCATAAAATTGAAGATAGAAACAGAGTATTGGGACGAACGTACTTCGCACCGGCACGGGCAGGGGGAATGGCCAGTTCTGGGTATGTTAGGCCAGCCTTGAAGGGAGGAACACAACAAACCCAGTAAATTCCAATAGCAGTGGGAATCGGGCGGACCCCGTTCGTACCCCATCCAGGGGAACTCCGACACGAGAAGGCAGCGTGGGAAGCTTGAGTAGACGGGGCCTGGGGTTCAAAAGGCTGTCAGAGGAGGAGGAATTGGACAAGCGACAGAAGGGACTCTGTTTTCGCTGCGATGAGCCTTACACCCCAAATCATGTCTGTCGCAACAAGCAGCTTCATGTGATTTTGCTTGGCGAAGACGAAGATGAAGGCAGCAGGGATCCAGCGGAGGAGTTGGCGGAAGGAGTGGAAGATGAGGTGAACTTGCAGTTGAACACAAGTAGCATCGCGGGAATGACTTCCAAGAATTCCCTGAAATTATGGGGAATCATGGGGGGAAAGAAGGTCATCGTGTTGGTGGACTCCGGAGCCTCTCATAATTTTGTATCTCATGGGCTGGTGGAGGAATTGCAATTGCCCAAGGAAGCTACCAAAAACTATGTGGTGGAAATTGGTAATGGCCAGCGCATTGGTAGCCAAGGGGTGTGTAGAGGTGTGGTATTGCAGCTCCCAAACCTTAAGGTTGTCCAGGACTTTTTTCTGTTTGACTTGGTAGGAGTTGATGTGACCCTTGGGTATAAGTGGCTCAAGAGTTTGGGGAAATTCACTGCTGACCTCAGGCAACATTTGAAATATGAAAAACACCCATTTCCAGACAAAAACAAGAAACGAGCATGAAAAACTGTAAGCGACTTTCAATATTGCATTTTGGCCATGAAAAAACCTTACTTGTCCATATGATAGATAGCTAGCACATGAATAAATTTAAACTTTTGACGATTAGCTCAACTGTAAGCAACTAATGAATTTATTGATTTTTCTTTTGCGACACTCCGCCACTCCGTCCATCATGCTGAATTGAAACATGATTTCCTACTTTAAATACAAGCATACAATAAATTAGTAACTACATAAGGCTATAGACGGTGGAAGTGCCTGCCTCCTTGTGGTTGACACAGGCTTTGGCTCCACTTGGTACTTTCAAATTAGGGTGGATTTCTGGTATAATTAATGTATCATAAAGATTTTAAATAAATAATTTATCTAAGTTTGGCCCTCCATAAGGTCAGTTTTTGTTTGTTGGCCTTAGCCACCCTAGTTCTGTTTTTTCTAGCACCGCTCCTGACTAGAGAGTATGTATCATAGCATAGGCACTCCTTAGTCCCTTGCAAATAAATATGGTTTGACGCAGCCTTTGTTATCCACAACTCAGCGCGACTAAAAGTCAAACCTTTTTCGCATGTAAAACAGTCTCCATAAATGCTCTCATCTAGCCATGATAGCATAAAGCACAAAATGAAAAAAATAATAATCTAACCTGATCCTGGCAGTAATATTCCTGATCAGCACAAGAACTGGTGGCCTCCATAAGTCCATCGGGATGAGCTTTTACATCAGTTACTTCCTCTGCTCCCAACTGTGATTCCAGAATACCATTTTCCGCCAACATTGCCTCCTCCAGTGCCATGCGAAAGTCACTCGGTTTGCTCTTGTGCAACTGGGTCTGCCCCTGGAATCTGAATGAAGATAATAAAAAATAAAAAAATAAAAAGCAATTATAAACGCTATATGAAAGAAACAACTACAGCCAATATCATTTAACCACGCACCTGTCCATGAATTCCTTGAAGGGGAATATCATTCCCTGCTTCACCCACGCGTAGTCCTGCCCCATCATCATTCTTTTAGAGTTCAACACCAAAACCCAAAATCAATAACTCAAGTTCGTGACTATATACAGGATTCACGAAGAAACTTACCCTTTGCGTTCCATTTTTTGAATAACCAAAAAACATCACGCAAAGTGCATCTGCAACGCAACAGCTGAGGACGGATTGGGGAGCCTCCAAGATGGGATCAATCACCACTGCAGGCCAAGCCGGATATCTCTTCCCACATTTAGCCCAAACTATATCACCCAATGCAAAATCCTCTGGCTTATAAATCTCTTTCCTCTTTCCAACATTCCCATCAGGCTTTTGGCCCACACCCTCAAAACTCAGATCAGACGTGTTACTCTCAGTCTTCACAGTCCTTCTACCAATACTAGACCAATCAGCACGCTCCCTTTGGCCAACCTTCACTTCAGGACACGGATAGCACACAGAATTTTTCAAGCCATGGCTACCACTCATGTCAATTTTCACAATGCCCTCTTCACTGATGCCAGCCCTAACATCTTCTACAATACTCTTATCATCTTCGAAGCTGGAATCTCCATCCTCCGCTTTGGCTCCTCGATTCTTCCACGTATCATCAATAACCGAGTCACTGAACCTGGACGGTAGCATCTGAAGGCGGCCGCGTGACGACCGCAACAGCGGAGGCCGAGGGTCCTTCGCCGTCGCCGATTTACCATTCGAAGGTGCAGAATTTGAATTGGACTGAACCTCACCACCACCACCACCCCAATGAGACCCTGCACTGGTCCAAGAACCAGAACCGCTGCTGAAATCTTCTGCGTCACCCGGCATGCCCAGAGAGTAAAACCCATTCACCTTGCGCTTCTTCTCAGCCGCCGGACACTCGCCACTGCCCTCGGAGGAATCGGGCTCCTCAAGCTTACACCGTTTCAGTTTCGGCATTTCAAATTTCGTCGTCGGTTTAACTATCATGTCGTGAACATTCGTAACAAAGATTTCCGCTCAAACCAAAACCCTAATTTCACATCGATTCAGAGCAGCGTAGCCAATACTCATACAATTCGGGACCCCAAACCTCCCAGGGCCTGGGCAATGTATCCTGAGTAGTATCAACACGAGTTTCGAATCTTGGCACCACTCTCCGAGCACCGATACCCAATGCCAAAACCCTGAATTGAACAATGAAGCCACCCAAGAATGAAGAAACCGAAAAACCTGAGCGATTATCTTCTTTATTCCTTTCGAAAACTCGCGGTAAAGCAAATAGGCAAAAAGAATTCGCCGGAGACTTAAAGGGTGATTTCGACCTCTGAAGCGATTTGCGGGAAACGCAGAACGAGAAATCCCGAGGAAACACGTCGTGAAATTTTTTCCCGAGAAACAAGCAATTGAAACTCGCAGAGGGGAAATAAAACAAAGAAGCCGAGGAAGCTTTGTGTGTCACAAGGAACGGTTCCGTTATGTGTGTTTGGAATTGGAATATGGAAAATTATTTATTTATTGATATTGAAATGTTTAGTTTTTTTTTTCTTGGACCATCAAAGAGGTTTTTTTTATTGTACAAGTAGTTTTACTTTACCTTTGTGATTAACTAGTAACTTAACTCGTTTTCAAAAAAAAAAAAACTAGTAACTTAACTCTAGTATCTTTCAAAAAAAAAAACATAACTCTAGTAATTGTTTTCTAAGAAAACTTGACTCGATTAGTCTTTATCACATTAGATTTTAGATGCTTATAAAAAAACATTAGAATTTAATTTTTATGTATTCTCACAATAAACTTTCTTTACACAAACATTCAATTATTATTTTAATTAAAATAAAAAATGTAGTTGTTTTAAGAAGATAGTCTTATGTATTACAAAATGATTGGATGATCGTTTAAAGAGTTTTTACACCGTCCGTACATCATTATTAATCTCTAGAGTTTATTGATTTTAGTTTATATACTAAAATTTATTTTTAATTAGGCTTAATAGCATTTTCGGTCTCTCACTTTTCACAATTTGGCATTTATGGTCCCTCTTGGAATTTAATAGCATACAAGGTCCTTCACTTTTACAAGAAGTTGCAGTTTTGGTTTTCCGTCAACTTCCATCCAATATTTAACGGTTTTTTATTAAAAAATTAATTAAAAAGAAAAAGAAAAATGAAAACCCATAATGTTGTGAATATTCATCTTCTTCAAGCATGTTCTTCATCATCTTCATCCAAAACCCAAAAAACATAAAAACCCAGAAAAACCTTCATACAGTTCTTCATCATCTTCAAATATCTTCACCATGTTCTTCTAAGAAACTCTGAAAAAACCAGAGATTCACCATTTTCATTCTAAACTTTCCATCTAGAAACAAAACCATGCTGGTCAAATAAACACATTGCATGGCACACCAAACTCAGTCACATATCATCTTCAAAACCCATAAACAACAACAATTTCAATTAGGAACAACAATTTAACCGAAGAGTTAATCGGTGAAAGCTTTAAGGGCTTGAATTACTTGCAGGTGTTGGATTTGAGTTCTAACAGAATCACGGGCTCTGTTCCCTCTGTTTGAGCTTCCATCGTTGCAGCAATTGACCCTCTCCTTCAATCAATTGACCCTCTATTCCCTCTGTTCTAACAGATTTCCCACAAAACACTAACAGCCGCGCTCAAACCCAAAACAACAACAGCAACAACAAGAAAACTAACCAGATCTACAACTTGAAGAACAAAAGATGAAAAAAAAAATCAAAGCTTTCTTAAACCCATAAAACTTCTCCTCCTCACACCCTAAAATCATCAGCCACAATCCTATATCTACCACCCCTACACTTTTTTCTCTCCTTCACCAGCCACCATCAAACCCATTAATTTTTCCCAAATCCCTACCAAACCCATAAATCTTTATCTCCTTACCTAACCAAGAAACCCAACCCCCTCCACACACCTTCAAAAATTAAAACTCGTAATCAAGAACCCCCACACATACCACCAAAATCAGAACCCACCCACCAATAAATCTTTGTCTCCATTTTTCTGGGTTTTTCTCACGTGGAAGAATGAAGCTTGAACGGAGACCAAAGGCGGCGGTGGAGGTCGACAGCGACCGATCATCAAATTTCTTTGGGGGTTTTGATGCGGACGTCGAGAGAATTTCAATGGCGGTGGTGTCTTCTCCATTGACCCACTGGTTTGACCGTAAACGAAGGCAGAAGGCAACGGTGACGGTGTCGCGTTTTCCAGAACAGAGGAAACGACGGTGGTCGTTCTCCTTCCTATGGTTGTGGTCTCAATCCTGGGGTAGTGGTGGAGGGGTTCATGGTGGTGATGTTTTGTTGTGAGGAAAAAGAAGAAAGAAGAAAGAAAACAGAAGAAGAAGAAAGGAAGAAAACGACGAGGGAGAGGAAGAAGAGAACGTGAACAGAGAGAGAAGAAATCAGAGAATGAATGAGTGAGTAATTGGTGGGGTCGAGTAGGTCATGTTTTGAGTTATTGATTATTTTATGGATTTTTTTGGGTAACATGATGAACCAAGTGATGAAGAAGATGAAGATTCATGTTTCTGGATTTTTTTTATTTTTAATTAATTTTTTACAGAATACTCCGTTAAATTTTTGACGGAATTGGATGGAAAATCAAAACTGCAACAGTTTGTATACGAGGGACCTTGTATGCTAATAAATTCCAAGAGGGACCAGAAACGCCAAATCATGAAAGGTGAGGGACCAAAAGTGCTATTTAGCCTTTTAATCATTAGAAAATATAAATTCATGTAGTTAACCTAAAAATACATGATTTTTTTATTTTGTAGACAAAAAAATTATTGTAATTACTTAGGAGCCACACTCTTTGGGAGACTTTTGATCTTCGGTCTTCATTACACCCAAATTGGAATTGCGAAAGCAATTTAATACACAAGACTAAAACATTCCAATTTTATATTGACAAAAAAAAATTACTCATAGTGTTATTTTTTTTTTGTTACATAAGGAAATTAAAAAAAAAAAAGAAAAAAAAACATACAAAGAAACAAACTAAACTACCGCATCCCTGCACAGGAGCGGGATCACCGACGACGGAGGCTCCTTCCAAACACGCAATGGACATCCTGTGTGGGACGCTTGTCTCGCCAAAGTATCCGCCACCGCAATTCTATCACGCGGGACATAGGATAATTGGACTTTCCAATCCCCACCCAACATAGCTCAAATAGAAGTAATAGTATCCTGCCAGTTCCAGTCTTTGGGTTGCCAACGTCTATGCGCTGGCATTCTGTGCTGGCCCAGTTTTGGGATGTTTTTATAGCACCCATGCGCTGGGGAGGCCAGCGCCTATGTGTTGGACCTCGAGATACTTTTCTTATAAATAGGAAGCTTGTCTTCTTAAGTAGGTATCTTGTAATTTCTGAACTTAAGCTTGGATATATTGATCCTTGGAGTTGTGAGAGGCCTCATTGAGCTCTTGTTCTAGGTTTTCTTTCTTTTAATTCTTAGTTATGTCTTGTTTAGCCATGCTTGGCTAAGAATCCTCTAGTACTTGGGGATTGTGGAACCTAGTTTTGTTGTTTTGAGTTTCTAATTGTTATATGAATCAAAGCTTCCATTTCTGTGTTTCTTCTCTCTGGTTACATTTCAGCTTGAGTTAACGCAAGTTTTACACTTATCTTTGCACAAACGGAAGTTTGGTTTATGTAAGGGATTTGGAAATTGATTAATGACTTTCTCTGCACCTTAGGAGTAAGGGCAATATTCAATTGTGATAGCCTAGAAATATATGCTCTAATTCTTCATGTGAACTGACTAGGTGCTAAGGAATTAGGCTTAACTTTTTAAAACTGAATGATTTGTTTGTGTAAGGAATTAACAATTGAAGATTAGGCTTAATCACCAAAGAAAAGATTCTAAGATTCATATGAAGTTGAGTTGTTGTGAATTATAAATAGACAAGGTGAAGTTAAGAACCCCAAGTGCTGCTTTAATCTTAAAAAGTTACCAATGATTTTCTTGTTCCTTGTTCACAACATAACTTGTTACCAAACAAAAATAAAACATTATAATTTTCACTTTGCATTCTAGCCTGTGGAATTTAAGCCTGAATTAATAAGATAAATTATCCCTAAGGTTCGATCTTTAATTACTACAACCATTTTGTACACTTGCAGAATTGGTATCACCGGTGGTATCCGGTGCCTTTGGGACACCTCTCCTCTGGATGGCGCATATTGTGGGAGCGTCCAACCAATCCTTTCTATGGAGGTTAGCTGGAAAAGGGGTGACTTTTGGTTTCTGACTTCTCTCTATGATAGTCATTATTATTCACTATGTGCTAGTCTTTGGGATTCTATCTAAGAGATGGTCGCTTTGATGAACCTTCCTCAGCGCTTGATCAATGATTTTATAGACCCCATCCTAAGTTGTGTGAGCTGGTCAAATATGTTTTCCAAAATTTAAGCATGGTGGTGGAGCTCAATGGTGCTTTAATATCTCTTATTTCGAAGATGGATCAGGCTACTCTCCTAAAACATTTTCGTCATATTAGTCTTTGTAATGTGTTCTATTAGGTCATTACAAAGATCTTTGCCTTATATATAGATACTCGTAAATGTGAAATTATAAAATTGAAACCCAAAAAATTCATTTGTTGTAAGAGGTTGCACTGTATCCTAAACATGTTAAAAACTTAAAAAAAAAAATTGTGTAATTTTTAAAAATAAAATAAAAATAATAATGTGAGAGATATCAGTGAGACAAGGTTTCAGTCAGATTTGCTCCGATTCGCGCTTTCCTGAGAAGCAACAAAAAAATTCGCATTCTCCTCTGCCTCCAGCACCAAATGCTTGCATGATTTGTCTGTGACACATTTCTTCATGTCATCATCTGTGATTTTCAGAACTCGTGGCTTTCCACGCAGAGTGTTCTTGCTCATCAGAAAAGCACCAGGCTATTGCTCTTCTCCCACACAACCCACCTCGCTATCATCGCCATCTTCTTCTTCTTCTTCATCTCTTGTGCCTCCTTCTCAGTCCATGGTCAATAGGGTATGCTCATTTGTGTGTGATTCGTTTCACCAGCATGCCCACATGAGAGTTTCACCTCCAAGGCTCCACCTTGGCATCGATGCCGATTCCTTGACCCATGAGCAGGCCGTTACCATCGTGGCTTCACTTGCAGCTGATGCTGGTTCGATGGCGGCACTGAGTTTCTTCCATTGGGCAATCGGGTGCTCCAAGTTTCGACATTTTATGCGCCTGTATATAGTGTGTGCAACATCCCTTATTGGGAATGGAAATTCCCAGAAAGCGCATGAAGTGATGCATTGTATGGTGATGAGTTTTGCTGAGATTGGGAGGTTTAAAGAGGCTGTGGAAATGGTTACTGAAATGCACAACCAGGGTTTGGGTCCAAATACTCGGACGTTGAATCTGGTCATCAAGATTGCAAGTGAAATGGGTTTGGTTGAATATGCAGAGTACCTGTTTGAGGAAATGTGTGTGAGGGGGGTTCACCCAGATTCTGCTAGCTATAGAGTGATGGTTGTTGCATATTGTAAGATTGGCAATGTTTTGGAGGCAGATAGGTGGTTGAGTGCCATGCTTGAGAAAGGGCTTTTGGTTGACAATGCATCATTTACGTTGGTAATCAGTAAATTCTGTGAGAAGGGTTTTACAACCAGAGCATTGCGGTATTTCCATAAGTTAAGTGATATGGGTTTGAAGCCAAATTTGATTAATTTTACGTCTATGATTGAAGGTTTGTGCAAAAGGGGCAGTATCAAGCAAGCATTTGAAATGTTGGAGGAGATGGTTGGAAAAGGTTGGAAACCTAATGTATATACACATACAGCATTGATTGATGGTCTTTGCAAGAAAGGATGGACTGAGAAAGCATTCAGACTGTTTCTTAAGCTTGTTCGAAGTGAAAATAATAAGCCAAATGTCCTTACTTATACTGCCATGATAAATGGATATTGCAGAGATGAAAAACTGAACCGGGCAGAAATGCTACTGAGCAGAATGAAAGAACAGGGATTAGTCCCAAACACCAATACATACACTACTCTCATTGATGGGCACTGCAAAGCAGGGAATTTTGAAAGAGCGTTTGATTTGATGAATCTAATGAATAGAGAAGGTTTCAGTCCAAATATCTGTACATATAATGCCATTGTAGATGGCCTTTGTAAAAAGGGAAGGGTACAAGAGGCTTATAAAATGCTTAAGGATGGCTTTCATAATGGATTAGAAGCTGATAAAGTCACCTACAATATTCTCATATCTGAACATTGCAAACAGGCAGATATTAAGCAAGCATTGGTGTTATTCAGTAAGATGATCAAGAGTGGTATTCAACCTGACATTCATTCATACACCACATTGATTGCAGTCTTCTGTAGGGAAAAAAGAATGACAGAAAGCGAGATGTTTTTTGAGGAAGCTTTAAGATTCGGACTTATCCCTACAAAAAAAACATATACGTCTATGATATGTGGTTATTGCAGAGAAGGAAATCTAACCTTGGCTATTAAGTTTTTCCATAGGATGAGTGACCATGGTTGTGTTCCAGATTCTATTACATATGGTGCTCTTATAAGTGGACTTTGCAAACAGTCAAAGTTGGATGAGGCTCGTGGGTTGTATGATTCCATGATAGAAAAGGGACTTACCCCATGTGAAGTTACTCGGATAACTTTGGCTTATGAATATTGCAAGATAGATGACTGGTGCTCTGCTATGGTTATTCTTGATAGGCTGGAAAAGAAACTCTGGATCCGAACAGCTAATACCCTCGTTAGGAAGCTTTGTAACGAAAGGAAAGTAGGCATGGCTGCACTGTTCTTTCACAAGTTGCTGGACATGGACTTCCACGTCAATCGTGTAACATTAGCAGCATTCATGACTGCATGCTATGAAAGCAATAAGTATGCTCTTGTTTCTGATTTATCTGCAAGGATATACAAGGAAAATCGTTTAGCAGTAAAAGTCACAAATAACAGTGAATAGAAAGTTGAAAAAAAGTACAGAGAGAGGGGTGGGGTGGGGAGAGAGCTTTGCTTCTCTTGTGGGTCCTACGTAGCTCAACTCCAAATTAATCCAGGTCCAAGATGGCTGTCGGAAATCAAGGGGTTAAGACCAAAAAGAAGTAACTGAATGACTATTTACAATGTGCTTTCTAAGGCGAAGAAGTATTTGGGAGACATAATTGTACTTGCTGTAAATGACGTGGGATTTGCGGCATCTTAATCTTAAATTCTGCATTGGAGTACTATGATAATGTGAACAACATCTGCGGGTCATGAAGGAACCAATTTTGTAAGTTCTCAGGTAATCTTACATTTGCCTCTCCCCATTGAAATTCTAGAAAAATTGAAATCTTTAACATGTAAAGTTCATCTCAATATTTTCAGGTCTATAAAAAGCTTATTCAAATTGTTTTAAGTATATGTGTCTCTAAAAGTAGCTGCCCCTTATGCTCCTGATCCCTAATTAATTTTATATTAACCTTTTGATGTATAGATTGGTGAAGTTCACTTTTTTACTGAATGATTCCTTTCACATACTTTCTCTTACCCTTTATTACATAACATTTCTATTTCCTGAATTTTAACAGATTCTGGGATTCAGAAACTTCATGGTCTATCTTTATGCTCTTATTGTTACTATTCTTAACTAAAAGCAATAGTTATATGATTCCTG
Source organism: Acmispon strigosus (assembly GCA_030819835.1). Taxonomy (NCBI): domain Eukaryota; kingdom Viridiplantae; phylum Streptophyta; class Magnoliopsida; order Fabales; family Fabaceae; genus Acmispon; species Acmispon strigosus. Next base: position 54,400,725 of record JAUAMA010000004.1, on the reverse strand, counting down.
TAAATGTATCTTTAATCTTTAATTAACAAACTATAAAATTGCAACACTTTATTTTACCTCTTTCTTCATTTAAGGAATCTGACAGTTATTTGGCAGTGCTTGGCTTTCTCAGTACAAAAAAGTCTGTTACTCTGTTATACGTTCTTCAGTCTCTTGTATGGGATCGTTGGATCTTGTCCACACCTAGCTATGGTCAATTCATCTTGGACCAAATCCCATATAGAAAAACTTTGGGGAGTTCCAGATCGTATTAAGCGAGTCTATCCTCCTTGTGATACTTCTGGACTTTAGATTTGCAATTTGTTCTTTTTCATCCTGAAATTATATTTGGTATGTTTCGTAAATCCCTCTCTTCCATGTCACTTTTGGTTGATACTTGATAGCTGGTTGCTTTGTGTCATTTAAGGCTCTCATGGTCCTTTTCTTTTGTGTTTTCCCCTATAATAGTATATACCTTTTTAACTGTAATGATGACAATGTGGTTTGAACGTATAACCTCATGCAAAATACCCAAGCCCCCAACCATTAAGCTCAATCCCAGTGGCCTATATTTACCAAATGTTTAAAGCTTATGCTTGCACATTTAGTTCAAAGTTGAGTTCAACGTCACCACCCAGTCTTTTCCTATTTCACTAGTTATTAAGATCCCAAGCAACAGTTACTAGTGAGAGACATTAATCTTGAATATATAACTATACACGGATTATTGAGATTTAATTTCTCTCTTTATCCATATGTGTGACTGTGTGTGTGTATTATGTATCTATAACCTAGTGAGGTAATCACCATTGGAATCTAACTGGTAAGCCGTATGGACAGGTGCTTCCTTTGGAAAGATCAGCTGAAATTCCTGTAACAATATCTGTCACACAATTTCGACCAGAGAAGGTAGGCATACTCTTATCAACTTTGTGAGGGGATACAGCAATTTTTTATGGCTTATTAGGGCCTCTGCTGGTTATATCAAGCTTACGTGTTTTTTTTCATTGTAGGGTCATACTCTCCAACTTTAGGCCTTTTCAGCTTCTACTAAGAGATTAGATTCTGGCTTGCCAAAACCTAAGCTCCAGTTTGTGGGTAGCTGTAGAAATAAATCAGATGAGGAAAGACTTCAAATGTTAAAAAAGAAAGTAATTGAGCTGAATGTGAATGAACAAGTGGATTTTACAAGAATGTAACATACAGGTTAGTTCTTGTGGCTTTAATTGTGTTGTTTTTTTTATTCCCAGTAATCCTTCAAAACACCTTCTCTGAACTCTGAAGAATAAAAAATTTACGAAATTATGTTCTGTAGAAAGCATACCTTTTATTCCTCTGTTAATGGCATATGATATTTACCGGTCCATCTAGCGTTGAGTGCTTAGATTTTGATAATTGGATTTTGGACATTATTATACTCTCGTCGTCAATTGGAATTGGATTATGTACTGATTATTAAGAAAACTTCAGTGGACCTCCAAAGTGTTCCTATCTTCTGGTCTCAAATGACTTGCTTAGCTCTCAAGCTTTTGTGTGTTGCATCACAATACTATTGATGACCTGCTACATTTAACTCTATAAAATGCAAAATTACTAATGCATATACTAGCTCTCACAGCGCAGAGAGTGGGGGAGGGAGGGAGGTGTTGCTAGTGGTTATGGATGCCAATGAAGGCCATGAAGCCAAATCCCAAAAGGAATGAGGTCATAAGTTACCTCCATGATGGACGTCACTAGGAACCGATGTTGTAGGCTTGTGAGTTGACTCATAACGGTCTAGGGAGGTTCCCTTAGTATCCTGAGAACTTCCTCCTTGCTGGCGAACTGGAACAAGAAAACGTTAAGGCTCAATATCTGAAATTTTGATTCCCTCTAGGTTGTTCCATGCTTTGGTGGTGATAGCTTTAGCTGCATTACGATTCAATAATTTATCTATGTGAGAATCTTTCCTACTAGGCATGAATCTTCAAACTTGTTACTAATCTTTGTGTTTTCATCTAGCAGGATGGTAGCGCCCTCACCAGTATCACTTGTAAGAGTCGTGAGGAAAGCAACGAGAGGAAGAAAGAATGTGATAAAGAAGGAAATGGGCAAAGAAAATGTGAGAGCTGGTGGAGTTGACAAACATTACGGGCTAGCTCGTTAAGGGGTGATAATGGAGGGAAAAGGACACACTGTATAAAACAAAGAGATCTACAAAGAGTAGTAAACTACACACTTACACAGGGTGGGAGAGACGACTCCTGTTGCAGGGAGAGAGCTCCTACACAAAGGAAAAATTATTATTTCCTTTTTGGCTTAATTGCAATTTTAATCGATTGTGTGAAGTAGGTCCACATATCGTAGTTCCTCACGTTTGTTTGACGTTGCACTTTTGGTCATTCTGTCACTACTTTTTCTAAAAAAAATAGTTTTCCTAATGTGTCACCAGGGAAGTGACGTGACATATAGGATAAGTCAAGTCCACATGGCTTTTAATTGTATTGTCATCTTTATGTGTGGCGGACACGTAAACATCCTACGTGGCAATTTAAAAAAATTAAACTTTTGGATGGAACGGAGATTGAGCTCTCATTACCACATATCCAATCACTTAACGCACAAAATAATATATAACTACATCTTAAGTTGCTTATAAAAGAAAAATAAACTACATCTTAAGTAGTAATTCTAAAATATTAATCTTTTGTAAAAGTGACAATCAAACCTATATCCAAAAAAACGAGAGCAAAAGACTTATCCATTGATTTGTGGTGCCTTTTAGGGTGCACTTGCACCTTAAGTGGTGCACCGTGCACTACTCTAAATGACCTACTGCAATATATTCTTTTACCTAATTTTTTAAAAAATTGAAAATAATAATAATTAGTGAATACCGTTTTTACTCTTCTTCCACTAAAAAGAAGTTTGAGAAAGGAGGAGCAAAATATTAAAATGGGTTCTATGGTAATGAACAAATTAAAATTGTAATAAATTATAAAAATTAAATAGCCTGTAGAACCGGTTTTCAATTTCTCACATAGACACTTGACGCAATCTCATTGGTCAGAAGATAGCGGGCAGGGCATGATGAACAAACATGAAGACCACAACTGTTCATTTTAAAATACACTTCATACAATCTCTACTAAGGTTTCGGGGACCAAAAGTGACATTTTTATTTTTAGTTAAGTATGACGCAAGTTTGGGCTAATCCTTCACCGGACATGGACTGGGCCTATATAACAACTAACAAGACCAATCCAACACAGCCTTGTTCATGATCTAAATCCCGCAACCCTACTTCACCCCGCTTCCACTGGCGCCGTCGTTGTGTCTATCATGTCATGGCGTTCTTCTTCTTCTTCTTCCTGAAAACCCTTTTCTCTCAACAACACTCACTTTTTCCTTGTGAACAATGCTGCAACGTGTTGTATTCAAATCACATTTCAACGATTCAAAACGAATCATCCATTTTTCTGAATCTCTCTCTGTGTGTGCGATAACTGAGATTTGAAATGGCATGGAAATGATGGTTACAGTAAAAGGTTTGAGCGGGAAGAATGTACATTGGTAGTGACAGTCTTTGAAGTTTAAGGCAAAATGAAGAAGGCCCCTGTCCTTTGCAGAGTTATTGCATTGTGGCGCTCGCAACTTCTTCCACAACAAAGGGGTTGTAACAAAAGGCGTGGGTTGCATTCTAGTATGGATTCACAACCTAGACTTCGCCCCACATTACTTGCCTTTTACTTCAATTTCTGTTCTGCTACCAATGTTCTTCCTGCATTGATTATAACCTTCATTCTGATCCTGGCCTTGCTTCCTTTATGCTGCTTGTGTATTTGGGTTTGGGTTTTTAAGTAATAATTGGTGTAGTGTGTAGTTTAAGCTGCGTAAATGATATTTATTTGTTATTTTGTTTGTGCCCATGATGAGTTACATAGGTTTAAATTTCAAGTAAGCAGGTGTTAGGTGTATGTATTTCTTTCATTGTTTTGATACATTACGTGCATGATTAGATAAGCAATTTACTAGTTAAGAACTTAGGATTATACTTGTTGTGCTATGCATCATTCATACCTTATGGGGCTAACAGGTCAATGTGATATAGTTAGTAGTTACAATGCCTGTGCACTGTGCATTCTTCGGATACGGTATTAGCTAACACTAGTGCTGTACCATTGTAGTTTTCTTCTTCTTTGGGACATATTTAATACTAGTGTTATATGTTCCTCAATCCTTATGTAAACCTGGTTTTCATTTGGAATGCTCAGGCGTGTACAATGTGTTTTGGTGGCATGATTTTATCTCTGAATTTCATATGTTGACTCAATCTATTGAGCCTGGTTAACCTGTTTTAGTAAATTTGCCTGTGTTCTTAACTACTCAACTGCTTGTCTCAATATTTTTCTGTTGTGCATGGGGTATGGAAGGACTAACTAAAGGTTGTTATTTTGATGTCCTAACTGATAGCTCTACCTGTTGATTCGTTGAATGATTAATTGTAATTCCTTCCCTGTTCTTGTTATAATATCAAATTTGACGTTATGCCAGGTACTTAGTATTATGATAATTGCTTTAAAGAAGCCTCTACTGGTAGTGGTTTGTAATTGATTCTCGGACCCACTTCTTGAAGGAGTCAAGATGCGGGAGTAGTTAATATGTGATGCCTAGATTCCTGACACTTTCATTAATGCATAGGGAAATATCATCAACAATAGCTAAAATTAACTGGAGAAGAAATATCTCTATTGATCAATAGCAAAAGGTATCTAGTTATGTTTCATCCTAATTGATAATTTGAATATTGTTCTATATTATTTTTTAAAGTTGATGGTACCATAGTTACTATCTGTGTGAGTCGGTAACATGATAGTATTCTAGTGTTAGGTAATTCTATGTAATTCTTGTTACATACTTTTTTCATCAATATTTTTCATCAATAATATCAACTAAAGTCTTTTTCAACTAGGTGGGGTTAGCTGCATCAATTCAATAGTACAATTGTGTTCAAATTGTTGAAAATATACAGAAAATGAAAGGAATTTTAAGAGAATTTTGTGATTTTATTTATCAAGTGATGATAAGGTTGAAGTAAGAGAGATTTTACAAGTTTGAAGTAACCACTTACAACAGAAACATATCAGCTAGGTTACAAATCAATAGCACCTATGATAGCAATGCTACAACCAATAAGTAGTGCTATAGTACAAATGACACTATTTCTAACAGTATACTCTTAACTCAAATGACGATTGACTATAAATCAGTGCTGACAGAGGTGAATAGCAATGCAGAATCGACATCATTTTAATTAATTTATCATTTGTGTGTAGAAAAACTATTTAAGCTAAGAACTGCAGCTGCACAGCAACATCTGGTTTCTTTTGAATCCCTTGCTTTCATAACTGAGGCTTTCGTTGTATGATTCAGCCTAATGGTAGTAGTCGTGATGCGTTAACCAATAATCTTCGCAATTGTTCATCTGTCATTGGTTTATTTTGGCATCATTCATTTTTCCCTTTTTGAAGTAAATGGCTATCGTTTGTGACAACCTATACATGCTATGAAATAGATATTTGATCTGGATATGCAAGGAATATGCAGATATGATAGTCATCCTGATTATCTATATTGTCATTTTACACTGAATATATTATCAGTGGTTAGTTCTTTTAGTACTTTTATTTGATATTTGATATTTAGTCATTGCTGATAGTGGCAGCATTAGTGAAATAAATTAATCCTATTTGATTTGTGTGCGAAACATTATTTTCATCTTGCACTGCTACTTGTATTTATTTCTCCTGAAGTCATACTTGGGTTGGAGTTTGGACGTTTCATATGGTACATCAGCATATTAGTCTTCTGTTAACATAGTTGTAAACTTGTAATTGGTCAAACATATTTGAGTCAGTTGGTAGTTACTTTGCACATTGAAGGGGACTTGTAGAAAGTCATGATATGATTGGTGTGCACCAACTAGTTGGTTCATTGAATTCTGCAATTGTATTGTGCTTGTTTTTAGCTAGGATGTGTTGTATAATGTTTTCAGGCTTATTTTAGTTGAATAGTCAATGCCTGCCAGAATGATCTAAGTGCCCGACATGAGTGGAGATTCGCATTCAATTCATTAGAAAGAGAAGCGGATGATGGATGTTATACAATGGTGATTTTGGTCTTATAACAAATTGAATGACATGAGAGGTGCTAGCAACATATTCTTAGAGCCCTCCAAGTAGTGAGAGAAAGCTATATAATTTAGTAAACCTTAAATGAATATTAACCAGTAAGAGCTATGGAAAGAATGTGAGACAGTATGTTGATAGCATTCTGGGAGTCATTTATATTGAGCATATTAGGGCTATTGTTGGATATGTTAGAACTTTCTGTGTGTGAGCATCTATTGATTGATAGATTTTGGTTTTTTAAACTAGCTTGAATGGATAACTACTTTCCTTGAAGCCTATGTAATTATTTGATCCATTACGTGTTAGGGAATCACAATGTATAATATTTATATTTATTAGACTTAAGCTCAATTGGTAAGTGTGTTGAATTATGTTGTAGGGCCAAGTGACCTAGCGTCCATGATGGATGAAAACTAGGGTTATTGTTATATTATATATATGGTCAGGTTCCCATCTCCTTCTCTATAACCTAGCTCTTGATGGAAAGATAGTAACAAGATTTCAAGAGATGAGGGGATCTTGGCTAGAAATATAATGTAATAATAACTCTATTTTTTATCCATCATGAATCCTAGTATTTACTTGGCCTACATCATAATCCAGCACACTCACCGAATGAGTTTAAGTCTAATAAATATAAATATTAATATCATACATGTGCTTCGCAAACTCACAATGAATCAAATAATTGCATGAGCTTTCACAGAACAAACCAAGTTACTCTCATTCAGCCGGTTTAATGAAATCAAAATCCACCAATTAATATAAGCCCAAACCTAGGAAATTCTAACATTCTTCTACTTGGTCGATTGAGTTTTATTATTTTGAAAATTACTCCTAGGTTGAACAATTTTGTGGCCACTAACATGATAACAATCACCATAAAAGCTTGATTGAAACTCTTAATAAAGTCATTAGCTAAGTGTCATGAGTGAATTACAATCCATATGGTCTTCATGATATTCATTTACATAATATTTTTCTTGCGAATTCCTAGAATGAAACTGTCTCTTGTAAACAAAATCAATAAGCTTTCTCCAGTTTTCTGATGCTCCAGGTTCGAAGAGTCAAAGACTCAAAGTATTCGTGCCTTTCGAAGTGTGGTGGAAAATGGGGTACCCCACCTTGAAGGAGAAGAGCCTGCATATGAAAGAGTGGGTTTGGTTCTCAGCATGAAAGTTTTACTTCCATTATTTTGCATTTGGGGAACACTGATTGTCCAATCTTTTAGGACTCTTAGATTCCCAGCAAAAACATTGATTTGATTGGCTTGGTTTGGCCAATCTCTACTTCGCATTGCTTATTGGTTTGATACTCTTTGAACCAATGGCATACCGTAGTTAATTCCTCAAGGGCACGTGTAGTACATGAAAATATCAAGTATTAGTGTAATAGATAGTGTGAAATGACATTAAAAAGTACCATCATTTTATCTTGAAAGCTCTTTTCATGTGCAAAATATTGTTGCATAATCGAACACCGCCCCACACATATAGGTCCTAGAATATGTGTACCTTGTAGTGGCCACTTTCCTATAGTTGGATTTTTTGTACGTGGCTATCTCTTGCCAAAAGGTCATTTAAAAAACTCTTAAGGAAGGTACAGGCTTGTTGGCCATTGGTTTTGGCGATTTTCTGTTGATAGGTAAATTATACTAAGAATGGTGTGTTTTGATCTTAGTTTATGTACATTATTTTTCAGTTGATCGAACACGGGTTAGTACTCATTTAATTAATTGTATCGGCAAATTCTAATGACGCATTGAATCACTTAATTTCTTTCCACATTGTTAATTGGCAGAGGATATAAATTCAATATGTACTTTTAGATTAATTTTTTAATCCAAACCACTTTAATTTTATTTTTAAACTTATCAAACTAATATGTAACAAAAAAAAAGTTATCAAACTAACCAATTTAAAGTGGAAGACAGTTTCGAAGGATGTTTCAGATTTTGTATTTAGATCCCCGGGCCAGGGTTGATGCCATTGTCCCAAGATATTGTAAAAAATTAATTTTGATACACCGACACGTGTAAAAGTTTCACATGTGCATCCAATCGCATTTCTCTATTTTTCATTTAAAATAATTTTAAATTCATATTTAATTATGACATGACAAATTAATGGATTCTAATTGGAAGCATGTATATAACTTTTTTACATTGTCAGTGCATCTAAATTAAACTCTTTTGTAAATTATTTTAAAATAATATTATATATTACATGTGACAATAACGGTTAAATATGTTTCAAGCACTTGACATATATAGGTGAAATTCATATAAGTGTCTAATTTTTTTTTATAACTTTTATTTTTAAATTCAAATAGGGACAAGTGATGTCCTCAAGGTAGTCAAAAACTAATTTTAGATATAAAGTGTCCTGAAGAACCTAAAGCGTAAGCTTTAATAATATATATATATATATATATATATATATATATATATAAATACTTATTCGCATATAAAGTGATATAAAAAATGAAAATTCTTAGAAATGTCATACATAAATCATAAAGTATAATGAAACATATAACTCATAATCCATAGGAGAACATGAGAGAGAGCCTTCAACATAGGGAAGGAGTGGAATAGCTCACGCGGCCCTCTGGTGTCCTCCGTCGTCGCCTGTGGTGAGTCGAAGTGGTGCGACTGCGTCACTCTTGGGTTTAGTCGCGAGAGTTGTTTGAGAATGAGGTCGCGTGTCTGATTGACTGAGTGTCGAGTGTCAAATTTAGGTGAAACCCCTAATTTTCTAACTAGGACACAAAATATGGGTCAAACCCGAGGCCAGTCTGGATTCCTGGCTAAAGGGCAAAAGCTATTAAAAGCTAGCTTTAGTTGCGCTTTAGCGCTTTAGTTTCGCTTCAGAATAGTTTTAGCAGGATTTCCACTTTAGTGCTCGCTCCTTGCTGAAGCACTTTAAAGCTAGCTTTTGACTACACTGGATGTCCTGATGCTCACATGGCCCGTGGGTTTTTCTCATCACTTTTGGTATTTCTAAAAATTTTGTGATCATTTTTTTGTCTTTCTCCTCCATTTTCCCTTCTTCTTCTTCATCTTCCTCTTCTCACACAACCTCACATCCACCCATGAACCTCTACCACCACAATCACCACCAGCCCCCACCTCCCTTCCCCTCCCTTCCCCCACCTCCCTTTTGGTTGAATGAATATCAATTTAAATGTCAAAAAACATTACAGTTTAATGATACCTTATAACTTTTGGTTCATAATCTAGTAATGCTTTTATAAAATCACATTAAAGACATTTCACTCATCTTTAAAATGCTTTTACGAGTTCTTAATACTTGAGAGCTGAAGATGAAACTTAAAAGGCTAAGCAAAATAAGACTAGAAATGCTAAAAATGCTAAAAAAGTAAAATTAAGACTGAAGATTAACAAAAAGACTAACATGACCTATTTAATTAACCTATTTAATTAAAGAAAATAGCTTGAGAAATGCTAAGAAAATACTCTTATATCACCGGATCAATAGGTTTTAGCCATCCATTTTGAAGTAACATGCATCTTCCTAACTTTACAACCATAATAAAAGTAAGATCATTTTTTCAATCAAACATTTCAAAGAACTAAATACAATCGTTCAAGAAATTTGTAAAACAAACGAAGTATTATCAAAAGGCTAACACATGCAAAATGAGAGATTGAAGGCCTGTGGACTTCAATTGAGTTAATTGAATTGTTTCACAATCACTCACCATGTAAAAGCATTTCACTCTCATTCAAGTGTTTAATTCACTCAAACAATCATTAATTAGAACCTACACTTGTAAATACCATAAGAAAGCATAAGAAGGGGAATTATGTTTATTAGACTTTAACTTTTAAAAAATTTATTTCAAAAAACTCGTTTAAGGTTTTTGAGATCATTTAAAGAGTCACGCTCAACTAAGAGCCTAATTTGAAAATGGTAGTATCATACCTTCTATTTGAGAAGAACCTTTAATAAAAAAATTAAAAATTATTTTATGATGCACAACTATGATAATAGGGAGAGAATATCACACAACTATGTTTGTGGGCCGTTCACCGTTAAATAGTGAACAACATGGAATATATAACATCATATTATCTTCTAAAGTACAATTCATATTCTACTTAAATAATGTTGTATGTATACAATATGTATGAGGAGAAACTCTCAAGTGTGTGAACTTTTAGGGGTGTGACTGATAAATTCTCTATAACGATAGGTTTACATCAAAGCTCTAGCTTGAGTTTGCACCTATTTAATCTAGTTTTGGACATGCTTACTAAGGACATGCAAAATAAAATTCTCAAATAGTTGAAATTTGAGATGATATAGTTCTAATTGAAGAACTAAGGGAATCATTTAATCCTAAACTTAATATTTGAGTAAGACTTTGGAATCTAAGAGTTTTCGCTTAGGAATGAGTAAGACAACATGCATTGCATTTTTAGCAAAACAAATGTTGGAAGCAATTTGCAAGTGAAAATTGGAAACGATGTCGCCATACCACAACTTTCACAGTTTAAGTATGTGAGATCTATTATGCAAAATAATTGGGGAAATTGACAAAGTGTGTGTTTGGTTGGGCGGCTGCACACACTCCAAGGCACGTTCAACCCATAAGCTATGAAGGATAGCTTCTCATTTAACGTGGTTTTATCTTTGAATGTGGAAAAGTAACGTGTTTCCAAACACATAGAAAGATGTTACATAGTTGGCTGGTTAAAGTGGAGAAAAGCATCAAGAGTTATCAGTGACTAGGGATGGCAATTAAACTCATACCCGAGGGTACCTGCCCGACCCCGACCCGATTTGACGAGTAAAACCCGCTTTGATTGGATTTGGGTTCGGGTTTGAGCTTAGTGAAACTCATACCCGAACCCGATCAAACCCTCCTGGTACACTTAAAACTAGAAATGTGTCATTATATATATTAATAAAGTTAGAGTAATATATATATATATATATATATATTGTCTTCAACTCATTATTTATAGATAAAAGGGTATTTTTTTAAATGGTTTATCTTACAATTGTTTATGCACAACTTTAATTTTAATATATTTTTTTCCTAAACTCTAGGTGCTTTCATGTTAAAAAGTAAAGTGAGTTCGGGTTGGGTAAACCCGAAACCCGATGGGTTCGGGTATGAGTTTACCCGAAAGAAGTGAGTTTGGGTAAAGTGAAACCCGGACCCGACCCGACCAGTTGCCATCCATATCAGTGACTTCGCTTAGAGGAATATTTTACTGAGCTGCTATAGGACATTCTATCATATATGTATCCGAAGTTTGACTTTAACTAGACAAAATGAGAAAAAATTTGGAGTAACATGAATGAGAATGTTAAAATAGATGAGTGACTACACTAGAAATGTCAAGAATCGCAATGATCATATAACATAAGATACTGGTGTGACACCTATTGAGGAGGTGATGATGAGAAATCGGCCAAGGTAGTACGACATGTGCAAATAAGACTTTTAGAGACATCAGTGAGAAGGGTTGATAATATGATTCTTAGTCCTGCGAATATCATAAACTAATTATCCCAAGAGATTAAGCTTTTAGGTAAACGACACATGAATGATTATATTTCTAACATGCCTCATCATGCAAGAGTTAACTTCGGCTTGAAGCGTGAACAATGCACAGATCTATCTACCATGTGCTGAAACTCAACTTTTTATTAGAAGAATTGAGGGCGACAATGATCAAGCTCTAGACCACTAAGTCATAGAGACTCTTATACCATGTCATGAGCCAATTATCCCCAAAACTTAAGCTTTTAGGAAAAGGACACATGGATGATTATATTTCTAACAGTAATGAGAGGTAAATGAAGGTCAAAAGGGACATTGAAAGATATTGTTAAAAGTGAACTCATGATTAATAATATACCACATAATTTAGTTTTTCATCAAGCGCAATGGTGGTGGGCAACCCATATAGTCGACATCAGTTAGTGGGGTAGAACTTGTTGTTGTTGTGGTTGTTGTTGTTGTAATGTTTTATATATACAAATTCCAAATTTTCGTTGAATCTTGGAGGACCGCTCTCTAATTTTTGATGATCAACAATCAAGTGATATCAAAGTTTTTGTATTATCGACTCATTCGATCGTCTCTTAACATTAACCAAGTCCATTAATGACACTTTGGTTTCTCCTCTCAAAAACTGTTCATGAAAAGCTCTTTCTAATTGATTCCAATTGTGGATCGAATTAGAAGGTAGAGTAGTAAACCAAGTGAAAGCATTTTCCGTCAACGAACTTGGAAAATATTTCATTTTCAACTGTTCATTGTTAGCAAGATCACCGGCTTCAATGTGGTACTTTGCAATATGTTCAACAGTTGATTCGCCCGTGGCCCCCGAAAATTTAGTAAATTTTGGGACTTTCCATTCTCTAGGAAGTTCTGTTCGAAGAACTAATTCAGGAAATGGAGATATGAAATTTGGACGAGTAATATATCCAACATTGAAACCATGTTGATTTAGAATATGGTCGACAACATTTACAACATGTTGCCCCTCCATATTATTTTGTCTAAATCTTTCTTGGAAGTTGTCAACATTCTAGTTCCGATTGTCTAAAACAATATTATCTACATTCTGGTCGAAATCCTGTGGCTGACTATGAACCAAGTTATTAGGTTCATTTGGACCAAAATTTTGAAGTTCATTTTGAGTCGAATTTTGAGGAAAATCTTGACCATAATCAGCAACTTGTTGGAAGGTTTGGTCAAGAGGTGGTGCTTCAAAAATATCAGCAATCCGACCCATTTATCGAGCCAAGTGTTAATAACTTTGACTTGTTCTTTGAATGAGAGGGTTAAAAATAGTCGACATTTGTTGTGAAAACATATTCGCCATATTTCTATTACTCTCATTCATTTGATTTCTCATCAATTGTAAATCAATATTAGTGATCGAATTTGAAGGAAATGAATCCATCAAAACACTTTGAATCAAATGCATGATCATTCCCAATGTGTTAAACTGAGTATGTTCTTGACCATTTTGGATTCCTCTTTGCCCATAATTTCCATAATAAAAGGCATTATTTACTAAGATGTTGTCAGACATTTTCACAAAAAATTTAACCACCAATAAAAATATATATAACTTAATTGGCAGTCCAAAATAATTGGTATTAGAACTTAATTGAAATAAATTAATTTTTAAATGATCCTGACATAACACGTTGAAATGATCAGGTCAAGAATATGATCATGATGGTCTTTTAAATTCTCAACCACTGAAGTTAAGAACCAGATTTCAAATGACACTTTGGAAAAATTAGTTTTCAGAAAATCGTCCCACTGGATGTGCCAATTTGTTTATGCTGATTTTTGGTAAACAAATAGCAATCCAAATGTTAATAAAGAGGTTCTATTTTGGTCCTCTTTGGATTCTTTGTGCAAAAAACGTTTAAGTGTTGTTTTCAGGTTTTTAATGAAGAATGGAAGAATTCTCTTCAAGGATGAAGAATGAAGATGAAAGAAAATGGTAGAAACTTGAAGAAAATGAAAATAAAACAGAATTCAAAAGAGGAAATGAATCAAAAGGGAAAAAGATATCAAAATGTAAAGAGAAATCAAAATGACAGAAGTAAATTGCATTGAATATAAAAGTGAGAATCACAACACCCTCGAGTTCTCTTTGTTAGCCGTCTGTCACATGAGACCTTGTAGGCGTCTTAGAGAGTTTTGATTAGTTGTGTGAATCTGCCTTAGTTTTACAACAGAACTAGTATTTATAGGCTGGAAAATAAATTTGCTACTCTAATCCTAGGGACGAAATTAAACTTAGAAGTAACTCCCTACATTAGAGCCATACACTTGGCATAACTACAAGGTCACACAAAAACAACTCCCATGCATGCTTCATGCATTGCTTGCCACGCTTCACTTTGTTTCTATGCTGCTATGACTTCAAATACATTCTTCGTCTCGACATATTTCTTCGACTTGCTTCCTTGAACCAACACATATTTGCTCGAACCTTTTTTCCTTCTTTGGTCGAAGAACTTATCTACTGATTGATCTTTGGTCGAAGAAACTCTTGCCATGAGAACTTTGAAGTAGCTTCAAGGATAAACCCACGCTCCTCGAATTACAACTTTAAGACTTGAGCTTGGAATCCAAGACCATAGATACTTCTTGCATATTCAGTGCAGACGATGCAAACAATGTAGACAATGTAGACGATGGTTGAGGAGACGATGCAGCAGACGATAGAGAAAATGCAACAGACGATGCAACAACAAACAATGCAACAACAAATGATGTAGCAGCAAACGATGCAGCAGCAAACGATGCAGCATCAGACGATGCAACAACAAATGATGATCCCCTCGGTCATACGAGGACAGGCCGAGAGGGGACAAGTACAACGACAACCGATCTCTCCTACGCGTCAAATCAACAGTCTTATCACCAGGTTACCTTCGTAGGCGCGCCGACCAAGGACCGGTCCTGATCGTCCAATCCCCTGGACGTGGTAGAAGATCCAACGACTTGGGACGATCCTTTGGCAAGATCATCATCACCTATCCTTGAGGATCGCGCCACCTCTAGACCTCTATATAAGGAGGATCCACTAAACCATAAGGTACACACTTCAAATCCCAATCTACTCGGATTAATCCTCTGAACCCGACCTCTTGCTATGACATCAGAGTGTCTTTGCAGGAACCCCTCCCGGGTACAAGAATGACATCGGACAACTTCCACTTGAAAGACCCCGATACCAACCTACCACCCCCACCTCTTTTCACAACCGTGTGTGGTGGTCCGAGTAGGCTCTTAGCTTGATAACTAATAACTTGTCCTTTTTCTGAATTCCTACCACCTCCATCTCTTTTCACAACCGTGTGTGGTGTTCCGAATAGGCTCTTAGCTTGTTAACTAGTAACTTGTCCTTTTTTTAATTCTTTGAATCTTGCTCATATTCTCCAATTTACTTAGAGGTTTCAAAGTCTTAAATTTCCTATTTCCCAGAAATGGGTTTTGAATGTTTGATAGAAGGTAACCAATTCTTTCTTTTACTAAACGTGAGATGCATTGAAAAGAACTTGGAGACAGTCAAGAATCATTTGCACTTGTTAAATTCTATCACTGGAAAGTGTGAACTTTGACTGAAAACTAATGCAACATTTCCAATTCAGGTCTGTGAACTTAGACTAGAAAAGCTTGCTGTTCCATTTCAAGCATCACAAGGATTTATTGTGAAAGCTACTAACAACACCCCTGCTTCTAATGCAAATTCAACCGGACCCAAAAATCTGTTAGTTTCAATTTCTCAATGCGCCTATTTGAATTTCTGTTAAATTCAATGTAGATTCTTATTGAAGTTTACGTGTTAAAATTCTGCTTCTTCGACCGACCCATATTAAACTCAATGTGACAAATTCTAACTTCTTCATTAGTGAATTGAAATACGTGAAATCACATTTACATTTTATAACTTGAAATTAAACATGTAATTAATAAATATTAATTAGGCTAATAACTATCCTTGTAGACTGTGGACCCTATTTTGTTGTGGTCCCCCTCTTCACCTCCACTAACCCAACTAATGGATTTGTAAATAAAAATAAAAAATCTGAATAAATTTTAAAAAATATATATATATACATGCACTGCAAATTGATAATTAACCTGTATAAGCAAGCTGCCATAAAACGCCATTTTATCACTCTGACCATTGAATCTCAGCCCTTCCTTCCTTATCATACCACCCCTCCCCTCTATATCTCTCTGCTTCCCTCTGCCATTTTTCTTCCTCTATCAATTTTCCTCCTTCTAGTGGATGAAAGCTTCAACTCAAAAACCTCTCTGATGTTCATGCAGTTTATCCCCATTTCTCTGCTTAAACACTCTTTTTCAGTGTGTACTTTACACTTATCTGTTTCAGTGGCTGGGTCAATAACCTCAAAAACGCATTAAATACCCCATCTTTTTCCCCTCTGCACTATTCCAAGTCCTATATATAAAGGCTTCTGCTTTTTGCTCTTTGGTAATTCTTTTGCAGTTCTGCAATATTGAGTAGACACCCTTTTGGCATTTCTCTGCAGATTTTGAATTATTTCTGCATATATTGCTACCTTATAGTTATCTTATCCTTCTGTTTGGATGCTCTAACTTTCTGCTTTTATGAATACTTAGTGCTAGGAACCTTCAATTTCTACTTTTTTCAATCACAAAGGAGTTGAAAATGGCACCAAGAAACAGTCGTGGAAAGGCCAAGGGAGAGAAGAAGAAGAAGGAAGAGAAGGGTAACAAAATTATTCTAAATCTGAACAATTCTTATACCATTTAGTTATAACAGAGGATAAGCACTTTTAGAGCTTGTTGGTGTAACTTGCTTAATTGTTTCTTGTTGTAATTTTTTTTTGCAGTTCTTCCCGTTGTGGTAGATATCACTGTGAACCTTGTCGATGAAACCCATGTTGTTCTCAAGGTTTGTTTTAGTCTATTTGGGAAGAGATTAAAAGATAAGGTTAAGGGCATGTTTGGATAATCGTTAGAAAATTTAAAAAGAAAAAAATAACACTCCTCAATTAACTTTATTTTGAAATAACAAGTTGTTATTTTAAAAAAAAAATGTTTCGAGATGTCTTATTTTTTCGACGAGTATTCAAACAACCTCTAATCTAACAAAACATTTCATGGATGGCTGGTTTATTTTTGTGTGCATTGACTGGTTTTTATTGGCAACAAACTTTATGGATGTTTCTCAGGAGCATCTTTTTCTAGATTGTTCTATCGTGCTGAACTTTATACCTCGTAGTTGCTACAAAATTAAATATTAGTGTCAACCATTAATTAATTAGCTCACTTTCCAATTTGAAAATTCTCAGTACTTTTGCTTTAGCTGTTGCCTCAATCTGTCATCACTTGTCCACACTATATTACTACTAGTTAGGTTTAACAAACAAAGAGATTTGTGATATTATTTCTAAACCTTTGTTTCACGTTACAGCTTTGGCCTATCTTTTGTACCCTTATACAGAGACGTGAACATGTTAATGTCAATTGTACACAACTATATAACACAAGTGTGTGGCTCTTAAATGATGTTTTGACAATTTAACATATTGACAAAAGGATAATTGTATGATTTTCAAGAAAACAACAAATCCACCTTCAAATAGTCACTTACGTAGCTTTGATGTATGAAATATATACTTTCAACAATTTGTTTTTTCCTCTAATTTTCAAGTTATCTTTCAAGACTTCATTACATTATTTGTTTATATTCACCAAACTTGATGCAAAATTTCAAGTTTAAGTGGTTTAACTTTCTTTTTTTTCTTTTTGTGAAACAGGGAATATCAACGGATAGAATAATAGATATTCGTCGACTTTTATCAGTTAATACGGAGACGTGTCATCTCACAAATTTTTCTTTATCACATGAGGTAAAATATTGTGAAGTTAATAATAATAATTTAAATATCAATAATTCATTATTGCTATTT
The DNA here is from genome assembly GCA_030819835.1 of Acmispon strigosus. Lineage (NCBI taxonomy): Eukaryota > Viridiplantae > Streptophyta > Magnoliopsida > Fabales > Fabaceae > Acmispon > Acmispon strigosus. Next base: position 54,383,096 of record JAUAMA010000004.1, on the reverse strand, counting down.
CAAACTATATAGAAAAATAACGTTCAAGTTAATTTTTTTTGAAGAATTTATATATTTTTATTTATTTATATTTTCATAACATACTCTTTTTCTTCTAATAAACACAGGTTAGAGGGCCACGTTTGAAGGATACGGTGGATGTTTCCGCACTGAAGCCCTACCTCCTCACTCTAGTGGAAGGTATTATTATTTAAATTTATTATTACGTCAAAAATATTTTATATATTTTTTCCTTCTTCGGAAAACAAAAATAAATCATATTTATATATTTTTCTTTTTACTAACAATACGGCATCGTTTCGTGCATCTCGATAACGCAGAGGATTACGATGAAGAACGAGCGGTGGCTCACGTCCGAAGACTCCTCGACATTGTCGCCTGCACCACCAGCTTCGGTCCGTCGTCTCAGCCGAAGAATGCGGCCGTCACCTCGCCGAAGTCCACCAAGTCTCAACCGCCGCCGGCCAAGCCATCACCGAAAGATGCGACCGCCGCGGCGGCAGCGGCGGCGGTGGACGGAGACGGCGAGATAAGCCACTCCTGCCCTAAACTGGACAGTTTCTACGAGTTTTTCTCTCTCTCGAACCTCACTGCGCCTCTGCACTGTACCTTCCTCTTTCACACTCTTTTCTGTGTGGTTTTTTTTTCCTTCGTTTTTGGTTGATGTGAATAAATCGATGCAGATGTGAAGAAAGCTTCGAGGAGGCACGTAGAGGAGATATCGGAGGCGGAGTATCTCTTCTCGCTCGATGTAAGGATTTTGAATTGAATTGAATTGATGAAACGAAACGCGCGTGTTTTCTTTGCTTTTTGTGATTGAATTTTGTTGTGTGATTGTGGAACAGGTGAAGCTTTGTAACGGTAAATTGGTGCACGTTGAGGCTTGCAGAAAGGGGTTTTACAGCGTTGGGAAGCAGCGGATTCTGTGTCATAATCTTGTTGATTTGTTGAGACAGCTTAGCAGAGCTTTTGACAAAGTTAGTACTCCTTCCTTTCACTTATTTGAGTTTAAAACTAAGTATACTGAAATATGTAATTTGGTGTTAAAAGAAATTACTTTTGTTGCTTTAAATTTACATTTATACAAATTGGTCATGAATGAATAGAGTAATGTGCATCTACGGGTGACCATTAACATCTTATGGCAATAAACACTTTTTAGGTAAGCATAAACTCTTATTGATAAGTTAATCTGAACAATGTATGAAAATAAGCTCTAAATAGCTTATAGTTAGGCCATAAACACTTTACATGAGCTCGCATAAACACTTGTATAAGCGCTTATGCTATAAAATAAGCTCTTTTAAACAGGTCCTTATGATTATTATAAGTTTTGAAACCATCTTCAAACTCGGGTTTAGATATTATTTTCCCAAAAAATTAGTTTAGAGTTGAGCATTGTTCTACAAATAGTAAGTAGCCTGTGTAATACACGAATATTTTTTTAACAAAAATATTTATTTTTTAAACTATTATTAATATTTTAATTTTTAAAATTCTTTTAAAAGTGATTGTATTTATATATATATATGCTTTGGCCTATTTATGTGGGAGCTTAACATTTAGGGATCAAATTGTATTATATATATGCTTGTATAATTATTGAGAGAGCTCTGAAAATTAATTAACCAAATCTTTTTCCTCTCTGCATTGCTGATTAAAGGGGAATGTTTGGTTGACTGTATTGAACTCGGTTGTTGGCACAAGTTTAGTGCATTTTTAGATATTGATATGCTTTATAATGTGTGAGATCAAGAGAGGTTATTGGTGTGCATTGTGCTATAAGATGAAACTTTTAAGTTGACAATCGACATAGTTTTAACATTGCTATTGGTGGTATTATATGTTAATTTGACCTGATTTATGCTTAAGTTATTAATTTAAACATTGTTTTTTCTTTTTCTGAATTTCAGGCCTATGATGATCTCTTGAAGGCATTTTCAGAGCGTAACAAGGTATTGAACAACTTTTGGTTTGTTTACATTTCTTATTCATAATGCAAAATTTGCAATAACTTGTCAAAAACTCAAAAGAACCTTATAACAAGTTAATGACATTTATTGGCCATTGCAAATCATGCTCACTGTGATCAACATTGTATTAATCTATGTTCTCTTCCCCATATTTTTTTCTTCAGTTTGGGAATCTCCCCTATGGCTTCAGAGCCAACACATGGCTTGTTCCTCCTATTGCAGCACATTCACCATCAGTTTTTCCTTCTCTCCCTGTGGAGGATGAAACTTGGGGAGGAAATGGTGGTGGTCTTGGAAGGGACGGGAAGTTTGATATGATTCCTTGGGCCAATAATTTTTCATATATTTCATCTATGGCTTGCAAGACAGCAGAAGAAAGGCAAGTGCGTGATAGAAAAGCATTTCTACTGCACAGCCTGTTTGTTGACGTTGCCATTTTTAGAGCAATTAGGGCTGTTAAACATGTTATGGAAGAGCCCAGTTTTGGCTGCTCAGCTGCTGAAAATGGTATTATTTACACTGAGAGAGTAGGTGACTTGAGTATCAGAGTCTTGAAAGATGGTTCTGTTGCGAGCTGTAAGATTGATACCAAAATTGATGGAGTTGCAGCTACTGGAGTAAATCAAAAGGATTTAGTAGAACGGAATCTACTGAAAGGAATCACTGCTGATGAAAATACTGCAGCTCATGTATGACATTTTTATATATATATAAATAGGTTAAATTGGTCTTTTGGGGGTGCTTCTTTTCCTTTCATATGAATGATATATTTCACATTGAATGCGCAGGATATTACCACTTTAGGTGTTGTCAATGTGAGATATTGTGGTTATGTGGTTGTTGTGAAAGTTGAAGGTGGAGTTACTGAAAATGACAATTCTCCATCTGACCAAAGTATAGAATTGTTTGATCAGCCAGAGGGTGGCGCCAACGCCCTAAACATTAACAGGTTCCTGAACCCTTCCATGTTATTCAGTTTCACCAGCTTATAACTTAACTAATTTTCATACTACTGGGCATGCTCCTTCTCCCACTGGCTCTCTTTTTTCAATTTAGTCGCAATTTTATTGGCTTGGGCCACATCATGAATGATAATGATGTTTATGAATATAGTCACAATTTTACAAGCTTGAGCTACAAAACATGCGTGAATAATGATTTTGAGTGAAATCTTGCCCTAGTTTAGTGGTTTCTTAACTTAAAGAGTGTAAAACCTTAAATCTGATTTGGTGTTTTTGAACCCTTTTATCTTTTAAAGTTCTACCTTCTTATTTGGAATGTTCATATCGAAGGAAGCTTTGTTGTGAGTTTCTTTGTTTCTTTTGTTGAAGTTGAGCTTTGCCTCAGTGTAGATATTTATTATTTTTTTATTGTTTGAGTGTGCTGTACTCCTTCATGGTTTGGGTGACTTGTTTTATTGTTTTAGCTTTGGTGCTTTTCTTTTCCTAGTTCATTTTTAGATATACATAATCCTTTCATTCATGTAACCTACCTTCTGGTAGGTGTTATTATTTGTTAGATTTGAATACATTTCTGGATTTTTCTTTTTAACTTTATAGCCAATATTTCAGCTTCCCATGATTTTGTGAATTCTCATTCATCAGGACTATAAGATCTGTAATTATTTTGTTTTTCCTTGCAGTTTGAGATTACTTCTTCACAGCACAACCCAACCAGAGAGCAATAGGCAGATGACTCAAACACAAACGTTTGAGAGTGAAGAGCTTAGTGGTTCCCATGCTTTTGTGGAGAAGCTGATTAAGGAAAGCCTTGCTAAGCTTGAGGAAGAGGAATTGGGTTTGGACTATTTTGTAAGGTGGGAACTTGGAGCTTGCTGGATACAACATTTGCAGGACCAAAACAGTACAGAAAAAGATAAGAAACCATATTTGGAAAAGGCTAAGAATGAAATGAAGGTCGAGGGTCTTGGGAAACCCCTCAAGGCCCTCAAGAATAATAAAAAGAAATCTGATTCAAGCAATTCTATTCTTGCATCCGAAAATTCAAAATCTAATCAGGAGGTTGAAAATGCTCTATTGCCCTCAATCGAATCCCAGAGTGAAACTACTGCAGCTGAGAATGAGCTTTTGCTGAAAGGGATGTTATCTGAAGCTGCTTTTACTCGATTAAAAGAATCAGGAACTGGACTTCACTGCAAGGCAAGTCTTCTAGGTGTAACATTATTTTCAAGTTTTCTAGCAACCGAGCCAAACTATTTCATCCAGTGTCTCAAACAAACTTTCTTTTGTTATGAACAGACTGTGCAAGATTTGATTGACTTGTCTCAGAAATATTACCTGGATGTTGCTATCCCGAAACTGGTAACTATAGAATTTTTATTTGGTTCGATGTCTGCTAAGTTTACTTTTAATAAGACTTGGTGATTTTAATTGGAGTATTTATTATGCAATACAGGTAGCAGATTTTGGCTCATTGGAACTCTCTCCAGTTGATGGCCGTACCCTAACTGATTTTATGCATACTAGGGGTCTACGCATGCAATCTCTTGGACATGTTGTCAGTGCTCTAAACTTTATTCATTTTATGCAGCTATAACAGTACATATGTCCAAGGAAGCCATTTTGTGTCCTCTTTGTAGTTTAACATGTTCCCTTTCCTAAACTTATTCTACAGTTCGAATTCATGTTTGGCATTTATTTCATTTACATCTCTATAGTAGCATTGACAGCTCTGGTGATATGACTTTAGAGACAATAAATGTTGGCCAGTCAGCTTTTCTTACCAAATTTGGTTGCTTCCTCTTTCGATTTGTGTTATATTTTCTGCATTTGCTCTTGTATTTTCTACCACATTTCTTTTAGAAGGTTCTGTGAGGGATTTTGTTTTTAGGTTTTGGGTCATGTATGTAGGCCTTTTCATGTTGTATGATATTTGCCTTTTGCTTTTCTTCACAGGTCAAGCTTTCAGAAAAACTTTCACATGTGCAGTCACTTTGTATTCATGAGATGATAGTTCGAGCTTTCAAGCACATACTGAGGGCAGTGATTTCTGCTGTTGTTGACAAGGAGAAAATTGCTTCATCAATAGCTGGTGCATTGAACTTGCTTCTTGGTGTTCCTAAAAATAGAGAATCAGATAAATCAGGCGAAGTTCACCCCTTTGTATGGAAATGGCTTGTATTGTTTTTGAAGAAACGCTTTGACTGGGATCTTAACAGGTTAAATTACAAAGATGTGAGGAAATTTGCAATTTTACGAGGCTTGTGTCACAAGGTACTAGAGTCTGGATTTATTTAATAGAATTCATAGTTTCTGTTGTGTCTTTATCTTGTGATTTTGATTATGTTATGGAGAAACACATTTGTATGATTTCCTAATTTGCATTTTTTTGGAATATGTTATGTCAAATTTTGTGATTCATCTTGCCAAGTACTTATTGATTTTAAGTTCTGTTCAAGCGAGTCCCTATGAAAATAGACAGAGATCTGTTGAAGTGAACTGGATTTTCCAGTTGAATATTTTCACTGTACACATTTTCATTAATGTCTTCAAGTTTAACCTTCCCTTCAAAGTTGAAGTATCCTAAAGTAGTTATTTGGTGGTTGAAAAAGACGGTTTTACCTGTTGAGATGCTATCTTTTGACCCTGCTGACTTTATTGTGTTCACCCTAAAAGAATTGTTATGTGTGAGCTTTTCATGAATTGTGTAAACATTCTTTCTTTATTCCCTTCAACTTCAATAACTCTCATGGCTTTTTTTTTATGAACATCTAATAGATTATATCATGCTCTTTTTCTATTTAGAAAATATTAACATTTGTTTGTTCAATATACTATGTACATAGAGCTTCAAATAGAGACAATTGAGACAGACTGACATAAGTCTGTAGATTGGTCTTATGGTTATCATTGTCATTGAGTAGCTTATTATTGATTATTTGTTTCTTGTCATCACTTTCTGTGTTAGGTGGGAATTGAGCTTGTTCCGAGGGATTTTGATATGGATTCTCCAATTCCCTTCCAAAAATCTGATATTGTCAGCTTGGTCCCAGTTCATAAGGTAACAAATAAGACAAGCTAAATATAATTTTTCTCGCATAATTTTTTAGTTTATTGAATAGGTCCAAACTAATTTACTGCTTATGCTGATCCTTTGCAGCAAGCAGCATGCTCATCTGCAGATGGAAGGCAGCTCCTAGAGTCCTCCAAGACAGCTTTAGACAAGGGAAAGCTTGAAGATGCTGTTACGTATGGGACAAAGGTATCTGTATCCTGAACCCTTTGTTTGGAAATCTTCAAGCTGTTGAAGAATTATTTCAATAGTCAATATGTATAATTTTGAAATCCCTGTATGATATCTTCTATAATATGCGGTGACAGGCTCTGGCCAAGTTGGTAGCAGTTTGTGGTCCCTACCATCGGATGACTGCAGGAGCATACAGCCTCCTTGCTGTAGTTTTATACCATACTGGAGACTTCAATCAGGTATTGTTTATCTCATCTGTGCTTTGGTATTGGTGGATATTATTTCACCAGAATCCAAATATGCATTTTGTCATATTCATCAATAAAAAAAATTCTATTTATACCCTTGACGATTCCTCAAATGGAAGATAAATCAATTCCAAGAAGTAGGAGAGGAGTGAAGTCCAAAGAAAACTTCAAAAAGCTCCTGGTTTGCTCCCAATGGATTTTAATTATTCCCAATGGCCAATGGCATTTTTTGCTCCATATAGCTGACTCGGTTTGGTGGGATAAAGCTTGGTTGTTATTGTTATACTGGAAATTTTATTTATTTATTTCATATATAACTTACATGCACCTATGACAAAATATCTAATCTAATCCCTTGCTTTAGTCCAATTTCCTTTGTTTTTAATTTATTAAGTTGTCTGCTTGAATTATAGGCGACAATTTATCAACAAAAAGCTTTGGATATCAATGAAAGAGAGTTAGGTCTGGATCATCCTGATACCATGAAGAGCTATGGGGATCTTGCAGTTTTCTATTACAGACTTCAACACACAGAGCTAGCTCTGAAGTATGTTTTACTTTTGTACAATGTACTGATGTATAAAGTTATTTGGATTTTTAATGTTCAGTTTGGTTATAGTCTTAGTATGTACTTGATTAATTTTTTATTTTGAAAAGAATAATTATCAAGAGAGAAATTAAGGTTTACAAAGAAAGAGGAGGACATATATCCTAACTTCTATTATGTCTGACAGGATTGTCTTAGTTTTTTTTCCCGTCCTTAATAGAAAAATACCTATATAAAATTATACTAGTAAAATAATTTTCAATTTTCCTTCCTATTTATTGTTTACGTCTTGACTCTGAAATTAGGTACGTGAAGCGTGCTTTATATCTTTTGCATCTGACTTGTGGCCCATCTCATCCAAACACTGCTGCTACTTACATTAATGTGGCTATGATGGAGGAGGGTCTAGGAAATGTGCACATTGCTCTCAGATATCTTCACAAAGCATTAAAGTGCAACCAAAGGTTACTTGGTGTAGATCATATCCAGGTTTTCTTTTTTCTTTTTATATCCTGATTGTGCCAAAGTGTAAAATTTGTTTATTTTGAGTGATTCCTCGTGTACAATGTTTTACTTAAAACTCTTTTGAATGTTTCATAGCATGGAATTGTCAACAGTGAGCTAGATATGTGGTTAGATAATTTGAATTTTTTTTGCTCGCTGGGTTGAAATTGTTGATTTTGCTTTAATATTTGATGCGGATGATTATTTGTACTTGTTATGATTATAATGATTTGAATTGATAAAAAAAATCAGACCACAGACATCAAAGAAGTAATGAAGACGAATAAGATTGTTTATGATCTAATGAAACTTCTCATGTGTGTTATAACACTAGCATCTTTCTTGGATATTGATTACAGACAGCAGCAAGTTATCATGCAATAGCAATAGCCCTCTCATTGATGGAAGCATACCCATTGAGTGTGCAGCATGAGCAAACAACTTTGCAAATTCTGCGCACAAAACTTGGCCCTGATGACTTGCGCACACAGGTATATTGTCACATTTAAGTAAGTTCTTTGTGCTGCAAATACTCACTGGTTCAGAAGATAAGGCAACAACAAATATAATACAATGTTAGATGGAAGTCTTAAATAATGTTGTAGAATGCATTGGATAGTTTGCATCATTGTTATGATTATCTACAATGGAGCCCTATGTTGTTAAAATCCTAACTGTCTAAGCTCTCTTTCTCTGAAAAATCGTATTAATAATTATAACTATTTTGAACAATCTATTGTTTCATGATAAATTTGATAGGATGCTGCGGCTTGGCTTGAGTATTTTGAGTCCAAGGCTTTTGAACAACAAGAAGCTGCTCGTAATGGTACTCGAAAACCTGATGCATCGATAGCTAGCAAGGGTCATCTAAGGTATAGTAAAATTAACCTTGGCAATTTTCGTCCAATAACTTATTGACTGATCGCAGCATCAGGGAGTAGTCCTATAATGCATATTTTCTTTAGTGCCTTTTGATGGAGTAATTTTGTGAATTTGTGTTGGAAATCACAATATGTAATTTAAAATGGATGGTTGTGGTTGTTACATTCCTTGAAGTCTCTTTCAATGACTGTTGTCGATACAGCTCTCTTGGTGCTGGTGTTCTTATGGGTTGTGGGAACAGGCCGATTTTGTTGACTAATAACAACCTTTTCTTATTAGTTGCATGCAATTGTGGAATATTTAACATTGGAAATTATGTTGTGCCAATTCTAAGAAAGTACTGAAAAGAAATGTACACAGTAAATCATCGAAAATTTAATCTGTATGTAGATCATATGTGCTCGAAAGAGACATAACTCCTATTTTATATGTATGTGGTTATGACTTGTCAACATTGATTAATGGTTTCAGATGCCTTTTGTAATGATTTCTTATATTTCCATGTGATTGCTCAGTGTGTCAGATCTTCTTGACTACATTAATCCTAATCACGATTCCAAAGGGAGGGATGCAGCAGCTAAGAGAAGAAGCCAGGTAACAAAGGTTTTCTGCAGATTTACTGGTTTTAATAAGTTCTTGTCATTAGTTTGAGGCTTTGAGATCTAGGGAAAATAAATCGAAAGAACAGTTGGATTAATTATTGCTATTCCCAACAGTCTACTAATCTATATTTTCTGATATTGGGGCAAGCGTTTGACTACGGTATTTTTAGGCTCTGATTATAATGGAACTGTTGATTGCATTTTTTTACTTGTTCAAACCCATCAAAGGGAAATTCTATTACAGGTTGACTGTTTAGACATTTTCTAAAGCCTTAAGATCAAGTGAGCTATAGACCATGTCATCTCACCCATAAGATCTTTTTCCCTCTGTTCTGTGCATTGCTTTTGGCCTAAGTCTGGAAGATACAGACAGCAATAATAACAACAATCTTTAACCTTGAATTTGTTGCCAGCTACTCAGTATTTTTAAAACTAGCAAATTAGTAGTCCAGATTGTTTAGAATGTGAAAAGAGAGAAGAGAGAAAGAGCGTAATCTCAGAAAATTTAACTGCATATTTTTCATATTCTGTTAAGAGTTGAGCAATTACAGTATTTATAGTCTACTGGCTAACAATATATCTCGAAGGACTAACCTTCAATAAAAGTAGAATTTTTGTATTCATGATATCAACTGTAAATGTTGACATAGTAAGGTACAAATTAAACTATCTTCTCTATTTTTTGTATTCTCTTTATACTGTTATAAGATCTAAAATCCTATAATCCTGGAATGAGCTTCAAGATTAATCCAATAAATCTTGTGGAGGCAATACTTTCTTGCCTTGAAACTATTATTAAATGACAGTGAGAACTGGCAACTTATGCTGCATCTTGCATGCATCCACATCTCATCTCATGTAATGCAATTCTATATATATTTATTATTTGTCAGGTTAGGGTGACATCCTACCAAAACATTGGCTCTGCAAGTTCTGATGAGTCTTCAAAAGAAATTCGAAAAGAGGCTTCAGATGAAGAGGTTCCTATACCTGACCCAGGTGGTAGTGCAGATTCTGAGCCTGAGAGCAACTCTGAACCTGATTCAGGACAGCATATTTTAGAAAAGGTATCAGATGAAAAGCAACAAATTTCTGCTGAAATATTGTCTGAAGCACCTGCCGACGGTGAGGATGGATGGCAACCAGTTCAAAGACCAAGATCAGCTGGTTCATATGGTCGGCGACTGAAGCAGAGACGGGCAACACTTGGAAAAGTTTTTAGTTATCAGAAGAATGTGGAAATTGGCGGAGAACACCCTTTGGTAAGGAGTGATAATCAGAACAGTAGGCACTATTTCTTGAAGAAGAGGACACTGTACCATGGGGGCTATGCAGATAATCATGCTGTTAACAGCACCCAAGGCACTAAATTCGGAAGGAAAGTAGTCAAAGCTGTTACGTACAGGGTTAAGTCTATGCCCTCCTCTTCCAAGACTGCTGCAAATGAGGCCTCGGAAGGTGGTGACAAGCAATTCAATTCTCATTCAGAACATGATTCTAATGATGATAATCCAATAAAGACTTCAATAGTTAGTCTTGGAAAATCTCCTTCATACAAGGAAGTAGCCTTGGCTCCTCCAGGGACAATCTCCAAGTTGCAGGTCTACAATCCTCAAAATGAGATTCCTGAATGCCGTGAACCTGATGTTGGAAAACATGAAGAAGAAGAAGAAGAAGAAGATGTTGAAGCTCATAAAAGTGTGAATCCAACCCCGAAGGAGGTAAATGATATGTTTCAAGAGAAGTGTGATGATCCTTTATCAAATTCTGTAGATGATACACAAGATGATACTGTGGTTGCTACTGAAAAGAAAGAGGAAAATCAGTTGATTGAAGTTGTGCAAGAAAGTTCTGGGAGTGCTGGGGTGCTTGAATCTGTGGATGTTGAAGCTCAAGGAGCAGTTGATAACAGCATAGTGATTGACGCAGTACAGGATCATTTGGAGTCTTACAAACAAGAACCTAATGCAAGTAATTCATCTGGCAGTTTTGACCCTAGTGATGATACAAAGTCCAATTTACCAGGTGGTGATGATTCATCATCAAGTCCGAGTCATGCTGGGGGCATTGCCTATAAGAAATTGTCTGCATCGGCTGCTCCATTCAACCCATCACCCCCAATTGCACGTGCTGCTCCAATTGCCATGAATATAAATCATCTTTCTGGTCCAGGTCCTGCTATTGGCCCCTGGGCAGTAAACATGCCGGGACCTGCTACTTTGCTACCTGCAGTCAACCCAATGGGTTCCTCTCCACACCACGCATATCCATCACCTCCAACAACACCAAATATGATGCAACCATTGCCTTTTATGTATCCTCCTTTTACTCAACCTCAGTCAATACCAACCAGCAACTTTCCGGTCAGTAATGCCTTTCATGCCAATCATTTTACATGGCAATGTAATTTGAACCCTGCCATATCTAAGTTTGGTCCCGGTGCTGTTTGGCCTGGTTGTCATCCTATGGATTTTTCTCATCCGGTACCTATTGTTGAACCAATCCCTGATATCGCTTCAGAGCCACAAGTGCAGTGTCATACAGTTGAAAGTCCTCATTCAGCTCCAGTTCTGCCTGAGGATATTGATAACATAGGGGATTCCACTAAAGAGGTAAAAGCTTTAGCATCAGAGATAAGTGAAGATGAAGCGGTGAGAGTTGGTTTGGAAAGTATAAAAGAAAATGGTAATCCAAATTTTCCTGGGACAGAAAATGCTGGAAACAAGCCAAATCAAGACATTGGCTTGAATGGCAGCACTAGCAGCAGTGAAACGAACATGGATGGTGAGAAAACATTCAGCATTTTGATTCGAGGAAGGAGAAATCGAAAGCAGACTCTGAGAATGCCAATAAGTTTGCTGACACGACCTCATGGCTCTCAGTCGTTTAAGGTTATTTATAACCGTGTAGTTAGAGGAAGTGATGCTCCCAAGTCCATCAATTTCTCTTCAAGTAAACATTGTACAGCTACTGCTTAACTCACAGTTCTTCATTGCTACTAATGAAATATAGCAGAGTTAGTGTGCAAAGAAGAGCCAGGCAACAGAGTTTCTCATGAAAGAAACGTGGTATATCAGTCATTTGTGGGATTCAATTACAAATCACCCTGCCTTAACATCTCAGTCTTCTTGCCGCACTGTCTTTTGGGAGGTTTCTGGTAGCGCTTCCTCTTCCATACCTTTTCATATTTGTAGTTTGAAAAACCGATGAACCAATGATTTCTTTAAGAGGCGAACCATATTTGGCTGACTTCAAATTCATGAAATGTTGCAGATGTTTCCATATTTGAAGAGGATTGGAGACTTTTCTTCAATTTAAGGTATTAACTCACCAACAAAAGTTATAGTTATCTTATCCGCGTTAAGCCCAGTATTTTGGCTTACGTTCAAATAGCTTGTCGAGTAGCAGCTTTCATGCTAATCATCTATTCATCTTGCTCAGTCTGCAGGTTAATTGCTGTCTATTTTGGGGTTTCGGAGGCACCTTCAAGGTGAAAATTTTGGTTCTTCATGTAGTTAGACAATTTTTGATACAATGAATTGCGAGACTGAGACTTTCTAATCATTATTATTCTTTCTTGCTACACCATAGTCGATGGTTTTGAATTTTGATAATTAATTTGGTTCAATTGTATATACATTCTTAGTATTTGGTTGACTTGTTATTGAATTGTTCCAACTGAAATAATGTGAAGGAACATGTTAATGAAAATCACTAATTGTTGGTTTAGGTACACAATAACATACCACCCTATATTTTTCACTTCAAGTATGTAGAAGACAGGTACATAGCTCCAGATTCATACTGGAAAAAACATGAATATTGGTTAATGAGTTAGTTAACCCATCAACTTCATTTAGCATCATGTACAATGCTATTGCATTTTTAGGCATGTTAAGCATGGTTTTAAATTGTGATTCCGGTTGCAGTGACGTGATCATTGAAATTGTGAAATTGGACAAACAGTTTATATGTCTGCTATTGCGGTTGTGACGCGGTTGAGGGTACCAGAATAAGCTTGATGTTGTGGCCACTACCCACAATTATAGTTGTTGAATGCAATTTATAACCATGTTATAGCACACATGCCTCCAAAAGCTACTATATTAACTCTAGAACCAGTCAACCTGAGGTACAATATATGTTCCTCACCGCTACCCTCATCAAATTTGGCAACCCATGAGCTCTTTTTTTCTTTTTCCTGCTTGATCTCCTCTATCCTCAAGTTTCTTATCAATGTCATTGTTCTTGCTAATCCTAGTAACTTCCATGTCTTTCCCTAAAGGATGATCTAGAGATCTTACCGCCAATTCCTCACCTTTCCCCTTAAATAGCTTCCTAGCCCTTTATCACGAAGCAGTTTTCTTGCCACCTCTATAGGTCTTGTGGGGTTAACAGATAACATGTTGAGCAAACTTGTATATTTTTCATCCAGACAATCAACAAGAAAGAAATCAATGTTTTCAAAGTAGGGAAGTAGCTTGGGGGAGTCTTCAGTTCTAAACTCTACTTGGTCTTTAAGCCCTGAGTTCCTAATAAGTTGTTTAGACTCATCAAGGTCTATCTCCAGTTTGTTGTGCAGCTGTTGCAAGGGTTGCTGTGGATGTGGATTCGATGCGCGATTTTCATTACCAATTAAGTTTTTGTTTCATCCCTGTTGCTAATGCTGATATGAACTCATTGCTTCCCAGTTCTTGTGCTCTCCAAGTGCCATGTTGTCTTTTTATGTTCGTTGCACTGTCAAAAGCAATGAAACATAACATTTAAAAAAATAATAATTAACTATATAATGCATGTCACAGATGAGGAAATGTATAACATTGCATAAAAGATCACATGGCCCTGCTTTGAAGGTGAAAGTAAAGCTCTTTGCACCTTTTGTATGATTGTGTGCTTGAAATCTAAAAGGTTTTGTGGATTAAAAAATGTAAGGGGAAAAAAGGGTCAATCCATTACAAAAAATTAAAGACTTCTTTACGTTGGTTCTTGCTTTATGGAACTTCTACCACAAATCAGGTATTGGTCTTCATCCATTTCAGTCCAATATGAACAATAACAAATAAGAGCAAATAATTGATGACCCTTGATTGATAATTGATTTATTCCCTACAGAGCAACATGCTTGTAAAAAAGTAAAAGAGAAAAAGGGTGGAATATCATTAAAATTGCGGAGCTGTTATTTTGACATTTAGTTCCGTTATGAAAAATTAAAGGAAAGAAATTGAAGCACACACAAATCAGAATGACCGATGACCTTTTTCATTCAATTGATAGGTAAATTTATGGTGAGAGTTCTTACATGTTATGGTAGTATGTACTTAATGTTGTGTATGCGGTGTCTGAATATACAGTCAATATGACACCTTCGTATAACGTAATTTCAATGGAAAAATACTACTACAAAAAAATAGGAAACAAAAATTGCGAATTGAAGTTGCAAATTGCGAATTTTATTTCATTTTTTCAAGAGAACTATCGATATAATAATAGGATTAAACGTAAGAAAAAAATATTTTGAAGACTTCATTTTACTTAGGATTTATTTTTAATAAATAATTATTTAACTTATTACTTTTATTTACATTATTCTTTTTAATTTTATAGTATGAATTATTACTATATCTAATTATATTTAATTTAAATAATTAGTCATTAATAAATCAACGCTTTTAGTAATTAATTATTTTTTGGTGTATTCAATTTTTCTCGCTAAGACTCCTGCTTAAGGTAGAATAACCTTACGCCTGTTAATCTACGCGCTTGGTGGTTCTAGTAATTAATTTGAATAGGACTAACTATAGGAAAAAATATTTTAAACACTTAAGAGTTACTTATTATTTAATATTCTAATTATTAATTGAAAATATATTAATTTCAAAATGTTAAAAAGTGGATAAAAGGAGAAAAGGGGTGGAGCAAATAGAGTTTCTTTAAACAAATTTGAAGTGGGACACACCATTGCAATTTTAAATCATTTAGACACTTGAATAAGAAAATAAGAGGAAGGCCCGACACTCGTTTTCTTCCAACTTTTTTATTAATTAATTGAAATTACGTGGTCTCATGTTTTTAGTGGATTCTACCTAAATTTTAACCAATCAATAAAAAAATGCTGAAGAGAGTAATAGAAAGAGAATGTTACTAGCATTTAAAAAAAAAATATTTGACAATTTAAAATACACTTGAACAGGGACAACCTTCTACTGCAACTCACACTTCACTTCAGCCTTCACCAAGATTGAAATAGTTAGAGCGTTGGCACAACTTTTGATTCTAATTCTTTCACTTATTACAATCAAATATAAAATTTGAGTCAATTTATCAACATTAGGGGGTGTAGCTCATATGGTAGAGCGCTCGCTTCGCATGTGAGAGGCATGGGGTTCGATTCCCCGCACTTCCATTTTGTAAAAACTAATCTAATTTTTTTGTGAAAAGATGATAATTACAAGTTTTGATTAAAATTAGATAAAAATATCAGTTGAGTTTTAAATAATGATTGTAATAATTTAGTTAATTATTCAATTTTAAATTATGATATGGCATTATGTATAAAATAAATTTTGAAAATATATATAATGAAAAATGAAATTTTTTGATTGGATATGTGTAAAAAACTCATTACTTTGTCAATGCATATAAATTAAATCTTAGCGGTGAGAATATCATTTCTTAACCATGGAAAACATGCATGCCTTAGAAAAGCTGTATCAACAAATAGAGATTGTCTAGTGTAGTTCAAACTTGTAAAAATAAGATTTGTAAATATATGAAATTAGGGGGTGTAGCTCATATGGTAGAGCGCTCGCTTCGCATGCGAGAGGCACGGGGTTCGATTCCCCGCACCTCCATTATTGTTTTTAAATTTATATTTTGTTATTGAATATCATATTTAGATGATTTAGTATTCCTAATAGTTAAATATCTTAAAAAACTGATCATTTAAATAATAAAATATGGAATTTTGAATATAGAAATTAAAGTAAGAATTAGAGGAGAAAATTTAGATGACAATTACAAATTTTGAATAAAATTAGATAAAAAATCAGTTGAGTTTTAAATAATGATTGTAATAATTTAGTTAATTATTCAATTTTAAATTATGATATGACATTATGTATAAAATAAATTTTGAAAATATATATAATGAAAAATGAAATTTTTTGATTGGATATGTGTAAAAAACTCATTATTTTGTCAATGCATATAAATTAAATCTTAGCGGTGAGAATATCATTTCTTAACCATGGAAAACATGCATGCCTTAGAAAAGCTGTATCAACAAATAGAGATTGTCTAGTGTAGTTGAAACTTGTAAAAATAAGATTTGTAAATATATGAAATTAGGGGGTGTAGCTCATATGGTAGAGCGCTCGCTTCGCATGCGAGAGGCACGGGGTTCGATTCCCCGCACCTCCATTATTGTTTTTAAATTTATATTTTGTTATTGAATATCATATTTAGATGATTTAGTGTTCCTAATAGTTAAATATCTTAAAAAACTGATCATTTAAATAATAAAAGATGGAATTTTGAATATAGAAATTAAAGTAAGAATTAGAGGAGAAAATTTAGATGACAATTACAAATTTTGAATAAAATTAGATAAAAATATCAGTTGAGTTTTAAATAATGATTGTAATAATTTAGTTAATTATTCAATTTTAAATTATGATATGACATTATGTATAAAATAAATTTTGAAAATATATAATGAAAAATTAGGGGGTGTAGCTCATATAGTAGAGCGCTCGCTTCGCATGCGAGAGGCACGGGGTTCGATTCCCCGCACCTCCATTATTGTTTTTGAATAATAAAAGATGGAATTTTTAATTCACGTGCGGACCGCGTGCTAAAAATGGTCTTAGGTTGAGAGTTCGATTTATAGGAGTCACACCTTCAAAGAGATATTTGTTCTACACCACACCCAATTTGAAATTGCGAGAGCAATTTAACACACCATGAAATTTTTTTATTTAAATAATAACTACTAATTTTTTTGTGAAAAAATAATAACCACTATAAATTAGGGTAAACAAATAAGGTAAGAATTCTTAATTGAATATAGAAATTAAAGTAAGAATTAGAGGAGAAAAATTAGATGATAATTACAAATTTTGAATAAAATTAGATAAAAATATCAGTTGAGTTTTAAATAATGATTGTAATAATTTAGTTAATGATTCAATTTTAAATTATGATATGGCATTGTGTATAAAATAAATTTTGAAAATATATATAATGAAAAATGAAAAAAATTGATTGGATGTGTGTGTACAAAAATGTTTGCTGTATCAACAAATAGGGATTGTCTAGTATAGTTGAAACTTGTGAAAATGAGATTTGTAACTATGTGAAATTAAGTTTTTAACTAAAAAATTCACAGGAAAATTGTGAACACTAAATTAGTTATCAAAATTAAATAGTTGTGAATTTTCTACTGTTGGAGTTAACTCAGTTATTTGGTAAAAGTGTACCGGTACACCATCCTATGTACCAATGCGAGAGATCTACATTCTTCTGTGCCAGATGGAGTAATTACTATACAAGTCAAAAATAAGTTTGTTCCCAATGTTAAGACTAGCAGAACTTAATATACTACTAAATTTTGGGCTGAGTAGTTGGTAGAAAATAGAAATAACCTTACAATGAATCCTACAACTACAATTTTTGTTGTTAAATATGTGTCTGCCTCAGTAGAAGATAACTCTGAATTACCACGATGTAGTTAATTTATTCATAAGAGCTCCACAAAAGGATGAGCACAGATGAATACTGTATTAATTTTTTAACAATGTAGCAAATAAGTGAATACGAAAATGAATTACACCAGAAAAAAAAACCAGTAACCTTATTGTCGGAACGGTGAAAAAACTTCACTGATCCAAACCAGAAAAAATAATACTACAATACTCTGCCACAATGAATAAAGAATCAGATATCATGAATAAAAAATTGCCTCCTGTAAGAACAAAATTGGAATGCTGAGAACTAGCTAAGCATCCTTTTTACTTGTCCCACGCAACAGCCTCAATTTCTGCTTGGGCACTTCTATATAGCTCTAGCCTCTTAGCGAGTGAGGTCCTTCGCTGCATGATTGCTGGATCCTCATTCAGCAACGAAGCTAGTTGTTTCCCCTGCAAAAACAATTTGTATATCATGCAAAAGTAAGCTCACCCCATTTTCACCAGACATGCCTATTATTTATTGTATTCTTCAAGGAAAATAACAAAGTTCACCTCCTTTTTCCCCAGCTCTGTGAAGAAATGATCCAGTAAACTGCGCTTAGCTTCACGCACTTGACAATAAACTACGGACTTGGGAATGGTATGCCTGAGACTCCCACATACCATGTTCACATACGACAAGACGGTGGTAGCTGTTATATACAAAGGAATAATCTCAGTAAAGAGTGAGAAACAAAAGCTCTAACTTCAATAACATATAGCTAATGGACTCCTCTAGTGTCCTTAGTTAAATTCTAGTTTCTTACCAATTCGACGAAGGTAAGCATCATTATATCTGTCAAAAAGTGAGTGGGTTGGATTTCCACCCTTCTCCGCGTCTTGAGGAAGTTTGCGAAAGAATTCAACTGTCAAATAACCACATTCCATGTCTACCAACTGCAGAGTTGCTTTCTTACTTTCATCTCTCATCCTCTCCAATGATTCAACAGCTGCACTTCCGAGCTCTACTTTCAAGGTGGGATACTGCTTTAATTCCTACAATCAACATAAAACTGAAATTATTAAGAAACTAGAAAAAAAAATATATACTATGTTGAATATTAAGATAAAGTTATACAAATTATCTCCAGACTTAGACATGTAGAGAGCTATATAGATTAAAGATAAAATAAGCAATTTGCTACTTGCCATTGTCTCACTCATAGACTTCTGAATCATGTCCTTCAGAATTCCATGAACCTGAAACATTAGAAAAGTACGGTGTTTATATAGATTAACACAACACTGGAAAATAATTTCACCTCAATTTTCCAAAATTGACTTCAACCTTTTGCCTTGACAAGTAAAGAAATGCAAAAGTACGGTGTCAATATGACTTTTTAGTTAATGAGGTCAATTTTTTTTGAGGAAGAAGTCAGTTATGATTTTAGCACAAGTAATTTCTTAAAAGAACATGTTACAAGTTGTATCTCATAGCAAAGTATTTATATTTTTTTACATAAATACATACCGCATCAACTGCTGCTTCAGCAGGGCCTCTAATTGATACTAAGCAAGATTCAATAAGACGGCGATATCCTTGCTCAGGAGCAATGAGATGAGGTTGATACCCATCTGCTTCAGTTATTAGTTTCCGTACAGTGTCCATTGATAGATGTTTGTCAAACTGCAGCCTTTTTAGAGCTGCTGGAAATTGATTATCAAATACTTGGTAAATTTTCTCACCACCAGATCGTCTGTAGAATATTCAATCATTTCCAAGGTCAAATTGGATCTGTTTGATAGAAAAATTACGTGTTAATTCATCAAAAGGGGAAAGAAGGGACATACATGCCATCAAGATGATCTTTAAATATCTGATCAAAAGTTCGACAGATTTCCATTACCATGTACAACTTCCCCTATAAATGGAGAAAGAACATTAGTAATTCATGCATTTGTAAAAGCAAATGGGAGATAGGGAAAGAGATTGGAGGAAGTGGTTTACTCCAGTATCAGCGGCAATAGGTTTTCCAATACGGGTCAATTCTGTCTCTAACTCAATAATAGTCTTGTTAATGAGTGATTGAAGCCCTGGGATCCGAGACTTAATAACAGTTTCTAAATGCTGAAAACATAACATAAAAAAGTACCATAATGGACTCACCAATTTTGTAAAAAAGTAACTTGTACATTCAGAATGAATGTGTCAATAGAATCTCACATACCTTGGACATCACTTTTCCTAGATGCACAGAGCCCATCCTGCTAGCAAGATGTCTATATTCTGGGGTGTTAGCAAAATACTCATTCTCTCTACGCCGAGCCGCAATCATATCAACATTTTTGTTGATGTCAGCTTGGGAGCGATTAACAACACCAATCCAAGGGTAATTTAGCTTATATGATTTACCTTCAAGGATCTGGAAAAAGGAATAGGAGGGAAGAAACATAAGAGGAAGCCACTCCATGAACTTGACAAATTCAGTTCCAAAAATTTAAGCATATAAAAAAAAGAAAAAAAAGCTAAATAGGGAAATCTTAACTCCAAGAAAACGATTGTCTGCGTTATTCTAAATTTTCAAACAACTGTTCAGACGTGTAAAGGCAAAATATAAGCCAAACCATAACAAGGTCACTAAATAAATTCGAGATATATTATCCTGGTCCACCATTTCACTGAGTAGACATCCAAGTGTCCAGGATAAGGAAAACAATGCATTTTTAATCACCAAATGACGATTAACCATGTGACATTTGTTTACCATAATTGCACTCCTACTTGTATATTGTAATCTGAGCTTATATTTTATACTAAATTCCTGAAACTACAAAATAACTCTTTTGATGCCAAAAGCATGGTCAAAGAACACCAATAAGGAAAGAGTTTTGCCCGAGGCAACTCTTGCATGGTAGCCTAGCATTTCTAAATTTAGAGGAGGAAGAGAATGCTTACTTCAGCTGCATCAGTACCCTTGTCCATAAGATCGATCTTTGTCAAAACTCCAAATGTCCTTTCCCCTAAAAATTAAATAATTTTAAAACAAGTGATTTTTCAGCCACATAGTAGTCCAATCTGTTGAGATTGTGTGAATATTTGAGTTGATTATGTTGCTAATTTATTTGACAGATAATTGTTTATATTTGTATTTTGTAGGAAGACTTGTTGTCTTAGGATATTAGGAATATATCTCCAAAAATTAGGACGATTCTTTCCCTTTTTCTTTTTTCATTGTATCTATACAAATCATTGTATATAGTCAATAGTATGTTCAGTTTCCTTTATAGGAAATAATATACTGTCTCTTATATGCTCTTATCAACAAATTATTATTAGATGAAATTCATGTGATTTCCTTCCCATGTTTGGTGGGAGCCACTCGTTATTTGATGGAACCTACACGATTTCACTCTATGACAAAGAGTGCATTAGATAGTTGTTGCTAGTATTTGTCTTATGAACAATAACTGCATAGAATCTCAGTCAAATCTTTTGGTATTAAATCAAGTTAAATCAAATTTACCTATACCAGCACCAACCATTATGTATAAAGAAAATTGTATTAGATATTCACAACAAATATGATAATTAATTGATATAAGAAGCCCAATACAATATACATAATCTATCTACAACTTACACTGCTTTGCAAAGATGTTATGAACCTTTTATGTTTTTCATTTTTAACATCTTCTAAAGTTTCGGCTTTAGCTAATTATGATATTACTTAATACATTTAACTTCAAACGGCATGGCTCCCTCTTGTCAATACTTAAGAAAAAATCATGTTCACCATCTTACCTTTAGGATCTACTTCACGGGAAATCTTAATTGCATCTGAGGTAGCAAGGTCTTGATTAGCAGGAGATATTGCCAAAATGATGCAATTCGGCTGCAAAATAAATAAGGCAGAACAATTAGCTATTATTAGATTAATAACAGTGATGGCAGTAATAGAAAAACATTTAACTATTATTAGAAGTCAACTGTTGTAAGTTGCAATAGGAGTGAACTTGGACCACAGATGAACTTTAATTGCATGTTGGAAGTTCAAAATTTTGGCTACAATAGGAAAGGTTTTACATCATCACAACCCCTAAACCGAGAGTTAATCTCATAATTACGCCGGTGGGGATTCTTGATCAAAGATAAAAAAAAGTATTACTATTATCAGAGTGAAAGGAAGTCATTACATTTTTACCGCAACTAGATCAGGATGAATACCTAAAATTGAATATTAAGTCTCATGAGCATTAAATTGAACTTTTCATACAACCCATTAAGTATTTCCTTAAATTTCATGACCTCACGACATTAAATGTTCCCATATGCATCATCGTCTTTCTTGCATGCATGCACTTATTGATTATTTCATTGCATATAAGAATAATCACCTTTTCGATAAAGGCCCGAACCATATTTTCAATGTCTTGCACAATGCTATCTGGTTGACCCTCTGCAATAACAGGCAACATTATACCATAAATTTCCATAGTTATGGCAATAGTGCTAGTAAATTAAACTTAACTGAGCAAAAAGTCAATCATAGAATAAAACCTCACCAACAGCAACTTTTGTAAGTCCCGGAAGATCAACCAGTGTCAGATTGACAACTGCCAAAGCAACAAATTCAATGGATGAAATGGATACTTAAATAAGAATATTTAATTAAAAAGTAACAATCACAAATAAGTTATACATAGAAAAGGGGAAATTTTTTGCTCCTTTTAAAAATAACTCATGTAGATTTGAGCCTAAGATGGTGCAATTATAGATAATACTTTTTGTTCGATACTAGTTTAAAAAAAGTAGTACTAGAACTCATTGAATTATTTGATGGAAAAACCAAAGTGTTCAATACTTTGGACCAAACCGTAACAAAGTTAAGACTGATGTACACTCATGATGTCATTATGTGCTGAAGTTGAGCATAATTGTCATTGTAATGTTTTGTATTTTGCAAACAAGTGGTGATTGTTAAAATTGTACCAGCCATAGCCAAAATGATTGTGACAGGAACAGATAATCAACTGATATGTTAAAAAAAAAAATCAAATTATGCATGTTTTTAGTTCTCAGTCTCACAACTTCAATGATCAATAAGAAAAAATTAGATTGCTATTTTATATATATCTCACCATGAGGAGAGTAGATACTGAGATGGATGGGAACTGATGAAATACCCTTGGAGCGACCTGTTTCTCTATCAGTCTCATCAGCTATCTCTTGTCTAACAGAAGCTACATAACAAGCAAAATTAGTAACTACCAGTGAAACCACATCATCAAAATTATAATCTTTTTTTATATAAACTGGGTGGCACTTCTACTAATCAACACAAAATCATTTATTAGGAAAAACATAATAACAAAGAGATAAATTTACTTGCTAGTTGCTACCACACTGATGTTTAGTGCAATAAGTGCAAGTAAAACCATAAGTGTGAAAATTGAAAAGCAGTATTGGATGTAGCAGAAAACTACCAAAGTCAGTAAATCTCTTCTTTGGAAGGTGCATGAATTCAGCATATTCTCTCCCTTCATCAATCTTATGAAGCTGCAAAACAAGAGGCCGTCGAGTAACAATCCCTGCGTTAATTAAAAAAAGTGATTCACTTATCCATAAATTCATTCATATTAATGAGAGGAGAAACAATCAAAAACTACTTTAGTTTATGTCTGTTTTGACGTTAGAGCGAACACAAACTTGCGTTCACATATGTCAATGTATCAACAGAGTTACTAGAACTTGCGAAAACGCACTAAGTTCATATACTATTAAGTAACAGACTAAATTACCAGATCCCCGAGGTAAAAAATCCTTCCCAACAATGCTCTCCAGCACTGAAGATTTTCCCGAGCTCTGGAAAAATAAAAGTAAATCTCTGAGACTCCATAATTAGAAAGATAAAATGGAAAATTAAATAAAAAGCAGGTTTAATCTGCTTTGATTACTTGTAATTAAAAATGATAATGATAATGATAATGATGATGATGATGATGAATGAGATGGTAAAAGGGAAAGGGGAGATTGGAGGACCTGTCCTCCGACGACGGCGATGGAGGGAAGGGCATCCCAGAGAGTGGGCAAGGCGCTCTCCTCGCCGTGATCGCCGAGCGCGGTGCAGGCCCTTTGTATTTTGTTCACCAATTGTATCAGATTCTCCATTGCCAATGCCACCACCACAACTCACAGAGAGAGATAGAGAGAATCGAAGAAGAAGAAGAAGGAACAGTTGAGCAACAAACTTTCGAAATGTGCGTTTGAAAAATTCATTCCGTTATGTCTCTATTGACGATATTGCCCCTTGCTTCTGTTGTGCTTCTAATAACCAAATAGACCCGAAGAAGTTACGCGACTTTGCTAATCACAATAAACCATAACTAACTAACCAACCTATACACTGTATTCTAACATGATTGAAATTTGTTCTGCTTCTGAACAATCCTATTTACCTTATAATTCATTTGTCATTGGACAGTATTGGTTGGTCAATAAATTTCATAAATTGGTAAGCCTTTACTAGTAATTTTGCTTGTATCAGGCAAGGAGGAATTTTACTCATTGGTTTTGGTGGTGTTTTGTTTGTCTTAGTATGACTCATGCAAAGTGCCATTTGAATAGCTTGATAATGACTTCATGGTACAGAAGTAATGTTGCTTGCATAATGAAGTTCTTGATATAGTACCCAAATGCATTCAGTTAAATGATGGTTATGGAATGATAAACAACATTGAACACAAGCACCTGCTTCTATAGTTCTATTCCTTTTTAATTTTTCATCACTATGTTATTCCAAGCAACATGGTTGTTTCTAAACCATTTGTTGATGCTAATTTCAGGGACATAACTCAAACATTTCCCAGTTTTGTGCTGAATGCAGAAACAGAAGAATCACACTTGTAGCTTGAACATGTATAATCTTTGCCAAACAAACTATCATCCAATCCAATACTAAAGTACAAAGAAGAATTCACTGAGGGAAGTGAAGTATATGGCCCTGATTGTTTAAGAATGTCTTGTCTTTGGTGGTTATTGAAACGGTGGCCTTTTCCTTTGGACAACTAGAAAACCTGCAATTTGCTATTAGAGACATTGAACATTGCACAGCTAGAGAAGTTTTTGGCACCTTATGCTGCTGAAGCTAGTCTCAAGCCTCATGATTTTACTTTTGTTAGCCTCAAATTTAGAATCTTTTTTAACAGAGCTTGACTGTAACTGTGATGTGTTCCGAGTAAAACCAGAAGTCTATATGACCATCAAATGTCATGCTATAGGGTATTCCGGGTTTATTATCTATATTCTGTTTTCATGATCAATGAAGAATGAATTTGAATTTTTGATCTATCAATGGTAGCTGGAAGACCCAAATATTTCTCATAACATTCCACAACATTAACTCCCAAAAGTTGTTTAAACTTATCAATACTAGTACTTAGCACATTTCGACAACTGAAGAGCATTAATTTATCAAGATTTATAACCTAACGAGAAGCTCGTTCATAGGAAGAAAGAATGTCTTTAACACTCAACTACTTAAATTTTGCACGAGCAAAGATAATATTATCATCTGCAAATAATATATGTGAGATAACATATGTTGTTTGAATTGAAGGGAAGATGAAACAATAGTAGCTTTACAAATTAAAGTAGAGAGAACTTCATGACACTTAATAAATAAATATGGAGAGAGGGTCCTTTGGCGTAAACTCATATCAGGAGCAAAAGCACGTGAGAGTCACCACCAACAAAAAATAAAAATAAAAAAAATTCAACACACCCGAGGGAAAGTTAACGTGTATAAGAATAGTATTTTAAAATATCATTCAACTCTAGCATAACCTTTTAACATATCTAACTTTAGCACCATGCCTTAGTAGACATCTAAATACGCTGCAGATCCCTAGAGAAAAATAGGAAGAAATGAGAGATAAGTGATAAGTGTGATATATGATGTGATGTAATTAAAAAAAAAGATAGAGAAAAAAAAAAGTGTCCAAAAATATCCATACTATTTTCTTCTTCATAAAGTGTAAACTTTCAAAAGCAATTGACACAAGTACTACACTGAACATTTTTTATATTTCCAACTAATCAGAAAATAATAGTTTTTCAATCTTATGGTTGTGACACATCATTATTAAATTGATTTACAGTGTCATTTCTAATGCACCAACTAAAAGATAAAAAGTTATAACTTGCAACTTGAAACAGTAAATCAACAATAACATTAAAATAAAAAAAATTTAAAACAACTGACAACTTGCAAAATGATAACAATGGTATCTAAAATATAGTGGTGTGGAAAAAGCCTCATATTTTTATACATTAAATTTTGAACTCATTTTAAAATTGGAGATAGGGGTGGCAAAATTATCCATGAGTCCATACTCATCCAATTTATCCATCACAAAATTCATTCATATTCATCCATATAAAAAAAAATTAAATGGATGGATTTCAATCCATCCATTTAACCCATTGCATATCCATAATTCACTAATTTAAAAACAAAATCCACTGGATCTATATATTGAAATTTGATGGATTGTGATTGGTTAACTTAAAATTCTAGTGGATCACAAAAATAAATTAAATGGATTGTGAATAATATCTACAATATGGATCAAACCCAACAATATGATGGCTCGAGATGTTTTGAACATACTCATTCCGCCTGTTGCATCAGCGTCGGCTTTTAGCATTGGTGGACGTATACTTGACAAGTATCGAAGTTCAATTTTGCCTGAAAATGTTGAAGCTCTAATATGTACCAATGATTGCCTTTGTAGAACTCCAGGCTACACTAGATCTTAATGGTGATGAATTTGTTGAGGATCTTGGAGCTCTATCTATTTCTAGAAATGAATGATGGTAAGTTTATCAAAATTATGACTATGAAAATTTGATAAAAGTCAATGTGTGTGGATGTGAGTTTAACATTATGAATGTGTGTTTTAGATATTGGTTTTAGGTGGAGGAGCACCCCAAAAAAGAAGTGCAACCAATAGCTACGGCAAGGATGATGACATCCAAGTTACAACTGCTAGATTGTGGATTTGATAGTTTGTTTGTTTAGCGTTTATTCATATCACACACACTTAAAGATCAATTTCTCGTTCATTTTGTTTGTTTCCTATAATGGCGAACAAATTGATTAATCATGTTCTAGCTACGTTGAGATGAATGGTTCAGATTGCTTCTCACCTATATGCTTGATGCTTAGTTCATACATTAATTATTATAATTAATTCTTGTTACTTGTGTTGGTGGTTGTCATTCATGTATTAATATATCTAGATTAAGTTTCAAGAGTCTTAGTTACTAAGTAACATAAAATTGAAATTGATTGTTACTTGCAAGCCAGTTCCACATAAACACGGGCACAATTAGCCAACATAAGACAAAGTAAAATAAAAATTAATGTAGTATTGTTTTCCACTGTTTTTTGGGTTTCCGATCGATTTCTGCAATTTGGGTCAATTTTTGGGCTGATTTTTGAGTTTTCACCGTTTTTTGGGTTTTGGACCGTTTTTTTTTTTTTTGACCGATTTTTAGGTTTCCTGATTGATTTTTTGGATTTTGAGTTGATTTTTGAGTTTCCACTGTTTTTTGAGTTTTGGGTCGATTTGTAGGTTTTCCAACTGACTTTTAATTTTGGGGCGGATTTTGGGCTTTGGGCTTATTTTAAGGTTTTCCGACATATTTTTTAGGTTGTCGGTCTATTTTAGTTAATTATCTATTTTTTTTCGAGAAAAAAATTCATCCATCAAAAGTTCATTAATAAATAGATTGGATGAATTTTATTCACTAATTAATGGATTGCGTGAATTTTTTTAAAATAATTTTAATGAATGCTTAATGAATAATAGATTGTTTTAAATCTATTAATTGCAATCCATTTCCATATCCGAGAAGAGGATGAATGGCATGACTAAGGTTACGTGTTAAACAGCAAGTAGTGTCACTGTCGAGTCATTGCTAACGTTAAAAAGCCATTACAACATGGTTGGTGAGAGAGACCCATCCACCCAGAGTCAGAGAGAGCGCACTCCATTTTGTAACGTACCACTGATACATAACAGTCATTGTTCATATCCGAAAGGGCAAAATCGAAACAAACAAAAATTACTACCATTTTCTCAGAAGCTACGTATATGTGTACGGTACCGTATAAAGTATAAACGAACGCAATTTACGTTGATCTTTCGTGTATTTTTACAACACCTGGCGGCTAAGCACGTCTTCTTTCTATCTTGTCTTGTTCCACAAACCATTTCTCTCTCTCTTTCGTGTTTTTCAGTCAGAGTCAATAATAACAACTCTTCCCTCATTTCTCGAATATTGAATTGAAGAAAACCCTTTTCCTTCGACTCAAATAGCAAAACCCCCATTACTGTATTTCCTATTATTCGTGCCAAAGCTCTAATCTTTCTGCTTCTTCTGGGTAAGAATCTGCTCCTTCTTTCGAGTTTGTAGCAATTGATTCTCACCCTTTTGTCAATTGATCCGAATCGTTAATCTTTGTGGGTACTGGGTAGGTTTGATTCTAGGAATTAGGGTTTCGGTCTGAATTTTTCTTTTCGTGTTTTCCATCTAAAGATTGTTCCTTTTTGTGGATATTCTGTTTTAGATCTCATATTGAGCTTTTTCGGTCAATTGGGTAGGTGGGTAATCACTAATCACCCCAGTTAGATCTAATTGTATGAATATATGTCTGTATTCTTGTGAAAATTGGTTGGTGTTAGTGTTAGGGTTCAGGCTTGATTCTTTCTTTCAAAGCCTCAAGCTTCATTCTTTCTTTCATTTCCTTTATCAGTAGTGAAAATGTCATCTGCTGGTGTCAACACTCTCACCCGTGTTCCTAGGGAGACACTGTTGTAAAAATTGGTTGGTGTTAGGGAGGCTTGAGTCAAAGCCCTCTCAAGTTCATTGTGTCTTTGATTTCTTCTATCAATAGTGAAAATGTCGTCTGCTGGTGTGACCACTCTTAGCCCTGTCCCAAGGGAGCCGTTGTTGTCTCCGTTTGGATTCTGTACCCCGCTGCACTTGTCTTTGGACCACGAGTTCATTTTCGTATATCTCTCTTACTCGGGGTCATTGACGCCAATGCGAGTTCTACCCTCTGATACCATTGAGTCCGTGAAACTCAAAATTCAAAAGACTGAGAGGCTTCCTTCATTGACAAACAAACCGAAGTTGGTTTGTGATGGCCGGGAGCTAGCGCGGAGCAATTCTCTACTCAAAGACTATGGGGTTACAGAAGGTAATGTTTTGCATTTGGTAATAAGACTGTCAGATCTTCAGACCATCAGTGTGAGAACTTCTTGTGGGAAGGAATTTACTTTTCAAGTGGAAAGGTGCAGGGATGTTGGGTATGTTAAGCAGCAGATTGCGAAAAAGGAGAAACAGTTTGTTGATCATGAACTGCAGGAAGTTATGTGCAATGGAGAGCCGCTTGAGGATCAGAGGCTTATTGATGATATCTGCAGCAAATATAATGATGCAGTGATACATCTTTTTGTTAGAACGAAATATGCTGAAGTTAGGACAGGAGTAGATGAGTTGTCCATTGCAGCCGCTGAGTTGAATGATACAAAAAGCTATGATGTTAGTCAAGAAGATACAATGAGGGAGCATGAAGCCGCCAAGCAAATTGTGCCAACAAAGGTTATTGACAGTGATCTTCTTTTGGAGCCAATCATTGTTAACCCTAAAATTGAATTAGGTTCAGAGGTTTGGAACATGATAAACTCTACATATGACGGGCTAGATAATGGAAATTATCCAATCAGATCTGCAGAGGGTACAGGAGGGGCTTACTTTATGCTAGATTCAACAGGCCAAAAGTATGTATCTGTTTTTAAGCCTATTGATGAAGAGCCAATGGCTGTGAATAACCCTAGAGGTTTGCCTTTGTCATTAGATGGTGAAGGCTTAAAAAAAGGTACAAGCGTTGGTCAAGGAGCTTTCAGGGAAGTTGCAGCTTATGTTCTGGACCATCCATTGAGTGGCCGCCGATCATTATTTGGTGATGAAAAGGGCTTTGCTGGGGTTCCCCCTACTGTTATGGCTAAGTCCTTGCATAAAGGATTTAACCATCCAGGGGACTTGACTGCTAAGATTGGCTCCTTGCAAATGTTCATGGAGAATAATGGAAGTTGTGAGGATATGGGGCCTGCGGCTTTCCCAATTAAGGAAGTGCATAAAATTAGTGTGCTGGACATGAGACTTGCAAATGCAGATAGGCATGCTGGGAATATTTTGCTTGGCAAAGATGAGGAAAATGACCAGACTATTTTGATTCCGATTGATCATGGATACTGCTTGCCCACAAGTGTAAGCACCTTATTTTATTGTTAAGTTGTTCTCTTCTATTGCATGTGATGGTGCTTTATTGTTCTCTTGCTGTGAAGTATAAACTTTGATTATTTTTTCTCTTGCTTGGTTATGGATGATAGATGTTTTTCAACAGAATGCAGAATTCTGCAGCTTCTGATTATTGGCTGGGGATCCTTTTGTAATTTTTTAATGTTTTTCTTTTTTGGGTGAACTAATGTAGTCTGGGGCTCCTTCATGGCAACAAGGACATGCTTGTTAGATGCTAATCTCTTCCCACTATCGTTTTGTTTACACGAAAGCTGTTATCTTGATTAGACTGCAGGTGTTTTGAGAAGTTGGAAATGTAACTAGTACATGATTTTCTCGATGGAATTAATTACCTGTTTTCAAAGATTTTACATATTTTATTTTTGGTGGTTTTGTGGAAGGGGTTGAGTGATATTTGCTGTTGGTTTCTTCTTGAATCTTGTTTGAACTTTAAAACTAGTCATTGAGGGGTTTTTGCTATTCCAACAGTTTGAAGATTGTACATTTGAATGGCTTTATTGGCCTCAAGCTCGCCAGCCATACTCCCCAGAGATCATTGAGTATGTTAAGTCACTGGACGCTGAAGAAGATATTGCCCTTTTGAAGTTCCATGGATGGGACCTGCCAGTTGAATGTGCCCGCACTCTTCAAATCTCAACCATGCTTCTGAAGAAAGGAGTGGAGAGGGGGATGACCCCTTTTGCCATTGGAAGCCTAATGTGCAGAGAATCCTTGAACAAGGAGTCCGTGATTGAGGGAATTGCAAAAGCAGCGCTGGATTCTGTTCTTCCTGGAACAAGTGAAGCTACATTTCTAGATGCTGTCTCGGACATCATGGACCAGCACCTTGATGAGATCACCAGTTCCATTTCTTATCTGAAGTAGAGTTCTGTGATAGAATTTGTTTCGTAAATGCTGTGTTAAGTGTACATGTATTCTTACTTCTTAGTACATATCTGTAGCTCATATTATTGTCTTTTCATTGTTTCATAGTAATGACTCCCCCAGGTCTTAACTTATATAGTAGTTTCTGACATTTCATAAATTATTTCATCAAGTTTACCCTTTAACTTCAAATCCAGTAATGAAAGACAAATCCTTTACCTCTTGAATTATAGTATTATGTTCATATGCTTTAGTTACCGAGTATTATGCTAATTATGTGTTTGGATATGACAAATTTAGAGATAGTTATTTTCTTACCTTTTATATATTTACTCCTCACTCATTTTTTACTATGTCACTCTTATCAAGCCCTCAAGATCCCCAAGGTTGCTTAGGCCTCGAATGCTTTGGTGTTGTTGCATTAAAACAAAGTGCCATTTGCAGAATTTGTTATCTGTTTGGACATGAAGTTGGCATACCTATGGACGTTGCAAATTCAGGTTCTTAGATTGTAGTAAAATAATGCTGTTTTTCTCAGTGATAAAGTTCCACTAATATTTTACAAACTTTGCAAAAATTATGTATTACGTGTTTAAGTGGTGGTACTTCTTATAATATACTGTTTTTATTAGACATGGCAGTGACAATGCTATGCACAAAATGTGGGGAAATTGCTTGCGCCTGCGCAATTTGACTCTGCCGTCTAGAATCCAAGCAAGGATGAGATTTTGGATCAACGAAGTCTTCAAAACCATGCATACCACAATTTTCAAGTCAACAGCACATGTTGTCAAAATGAAAAAAAAAAGAGTCAAAAGAAGCATGTGCATGTGGTTGATGGATGCGATTCCCCCAATCTGCACAACGAAATTTCTTCACATGCAATGTGTTTTGTATTTCTGTCGGCATATATCCCAATGCAGTTTGAATGTTTAAGTTGGTTAAAAATACATTTATTTTAATGACATAAGAGATATGGATTGACTAGAAACACGTTCAAACAGCAGTGGAATGTGCACTCACTCACAGAAATAAGGCCGAGTTACAAGAACGACCTGAATATTTGTCAACCTCAGGTGAGAAAAGGTAGGATAGCAATAGTATTACCCCCGTTCAAACATCCTTAATAATCCTACTGATATTTACTTAACAGATACAAACAGATACATTTGATAGCTTAAAACATGAAGTTTTTTAATTTAAAAAGGATTAGTGATAATAAATAATCACTCTATGTTTGAGATGGTGCATAACTGTATATCATATGGACTTTGATCATTCACACCCTATATTCTCTTCCATCACACTTTCATAAACTTTCTCTTCGTATCTCTTTTCTTTTTCTATTACATCGTCTATCATATCTTTCATTTCTTTCTCTTCGATTTCTCACTCTCTCATTGAAGTGTGGGTGGAATGTATGTGAAAGAATTATTATTGATATTATGGCCTCTGAAAAGTAGATACAATAAGATTGAGGTATCTCAGGACAACCCAAACAGAAAACAAGTAACAATCAAATGAAAATTTCGAAGGCTCAAGGTTAAAAATGTGGTTTCTCTTTCACATATTTATCAACAGAAGCATCTTTAGAGCAATAATAACAATAAAGGCTTCACTTCTGACTTTCTTTTGCCTACATGTGAAAAAAATTTCACTCTGCTATCACCATCAGTAGCTTACGTACACCTAATGTAACAAATCATCACTATATCTTCCTCAAATATATACATACAACTGAAATTTGGGTAGGAAAAATCACATGATAACATTCAGGTATGACCATTTTCTTGAACCATGCTAACTTCTCATGTAAAACCAATGCATGCCTTTGGACCCAAAAAAAAGCAGCATGCATGCCTTCATGTTTAAGGTCTGAACCATAGGACTTTCACTGTCTTCATCTGGTTTCATTGTTGAAAGTTTGAGAGCCATCATCCCTTTCTGGGTTTCTTCAACTTCCGCTTTAGCCTTTTTATTGAGACAGAGAATCATTTAAAACCAGTACAAAGTACAAACATAAAATGATGAAAAACCGACAAATCTAAGCTTTTAAGTAATGCGTCCACACAACTGCTACATTAAGGAACAGTCAAGCAAAGATTACCTCTTGGTGGAGCGGTCACTTAGCCCGAATACACCCTTCATTAATGAGTCTATATCCACAGATCGCTCCTTCGTAATCGCATCATGATACATCTTGCTGCCAATCTCTTTAATTTGTTCCTCCACTTCTTCCAGTGGTTGGTCTATATTGAGCTGAAGTTCACCCTTCTTGATGACAGTAACGCCAAACCCATTTGCTTTAGCTTCTCGGAAAGCATCCTAGGACAGAAGTTCAGAGAACATTCAAAATTACCCCAAACAGAAATAAGAAATTTTCACATACAAAAAATATGTCCCAGTAGCAGACCAAACAAAAAAAATTTCAAAGGCATGGATGCTTATTTTTTGCACCCATAATATCACATCGTGACACTGGATAGTCAAACAAAAGCATAAAGAGAAGTAAAGCTTAATCTAGCCAATCTCTACAATAATTTATCAACAAATTCAACTCTAAAATCATTTATGGAACCAATAATATTGGCAAGAGCACACAACTTCATACCTTAGGAGGCTGTGCAACAACAAAGGCATTGCCATTTCCAAGCATATCCATATGAGCCTGAATTATGTAACAAAGACTTTTGCAGTCACCAGGATCTTGGAAAGCAATCACATGACATGGCTTAGGATCCAATTCAAGATCTTCAGCCATCTCAAGTGAATAAAATCCTACTCTCTGTTCTCCATCATCAACTGTGTACAATTCAATGCACTGACAGAAGAGAAAGAACAAATTGATTCAGTATACATAGGTAGAAGAAGAAAAAGAAGAACAAACAAAAACCATGGCAGAGGAAAATCTGAAAAGTACAAAGAGGAAAAGTAGCTTTAATCCAGTGGAACAAGCATGCAAGGAGAAAACATCGCTTTTTCATCATTAATTTCATGTTTGCTAGTGAACTGGTTGATAATAAGAATAAAATATACACATACCAGTACATATGAAAGATCTAACCACCATAAGTAATCTTCTTCTTTGTCGTCTGCATATTCACGATATTTGCTAACCACTGCTTGCGGTCCAAATAACTCCATCTCTCTTTTAAGCTTGTTGAGTTTCTTTTCCATGAAACTTCTATTCCTATCAGGTAGTTTGTCCATTAGTTGAGCTGCTTCCTCTATTTCTTTTTCAGTAATCCAGCGATCCAAATCCTTCCCAATATCCTTCATTGTGGACTTAATTTCAGGATCTGTCTCAGCATTGTAAGAGTCCAGAAAACCTTGAGACCATTTCTTTGTGTGCTGCCAATATTCCTTCGCTGATTTTTTGCCAACTTTAACAGAACCATCACTTCCTTCAATAACAGTCTTTGGATTTTTCGAGTTCGTAATAGGTGCTATAGAATCATTAACTTTTCCTTGTAAAGAGGAATCAGCTGATTTTTTAGCAGAGCTATTCTCATCCTTCTTCACTGGTTTCATATTTCTGGTTGAATTTGTCTTTCTCTTATCTAGGAATTCATTTAGGACCTGCGGAATTTGCTCCACTGGAGGCCCTTTCCAGCGAGGTATGATTTTCTCTGGCGGATCATATATGCTGATGCCATCTACAAAAATTAAGGAAATCTATTATCATGATGTATATAACTATTCAAAAGAAAATGCTAGCTAATAGATAATAAGAATTTAATTCTACAGAATAAGCTTATATGAAATCTAGGAAAATGTCAGCAATATTTTCATGTTCATGTACTTCCAGTAAACAATTAATTGCTAAAATTATTATAAAAACTGAAAGTTGATCAAATTCTCTATATCATATAATTTCAGGAACAGGTAACTACCTGCTCCGTAATCTAGATTTTCAATATTTGAATGGAGCCATTCATGGAGGTGTGCAAGTTTTCTATTTTCTTTCTCCACTTTTTTCTCAAGACCTCTAAAGAAAGCTTCTTTATCTTCAGCATTCATCAAGTAAAATGGGTCCCGTCCAGACAGTTCATTCTCACGGACACGAAAGACAATGTCTCTAAGATGATCATCCTGCATCCAGTCAAGTTCTCCTCCATCTTCAACAACTCCAAGTGATTCCGTCTCGGTGGGTATATCTAAAGGTTGATCAACCCTCTCTTTTGCCTCCATGTAGTTATCTCTAAATCCAGCTCTAATTTGCTTAATTATGGGCTCAACTTCATGGAAGTTTTCCTCCAGCCAACTTTCTGTTTTCCCAGATAGCCTTGTCCCTGGACTAACACCATTAACTTCATGGTCTAAAGTGGTCTCAGACTTTTGAAGGTCTCCCATACCAGGTTCAACACCAGTGCCTATGAAGTAGTCATCCTTTGTTGGGCCAAATTCCTTATCCTTCTGATTAGAATCTTCACTAGGATTTATGGCAGGTTTAGAATCTGATATTCCATTTAAAGCACCACTCCTAATTTGCTTAATTATGGGCTCAACATCATGGGGTTTTTTGTCCACACCAGGGCCATCAACTTTGTGGTCTAAAGTGGTCTCAGACTTTTGAAGGTCATCTAGTCCCGGTTCAATACCAGAACTTTTCAAGCAGTCATCCATTGTGGGGATCAGTTCCTTATCCTTCCTATTAAAACCTTCACTACCATTTATGGCAGGCTTAGAATCTGATATTCCTTTAAATGATTCACTTTTGGACACTATTGTGTTCATCCCCAAATTCGGGTACCTCTGGTCATTAAAATCAATAACACTAGAAGACTTCAAATCAGCGATATTTTCTTTCAAGGGTTCAACTTTAGATTCTGTATCAGGATCTTGTTTGTCATGTATCTTCGAAAGATAATCCCTAGCTTCCTTAACAG
Organism: Acmispon strigosus; assembly: GCA_030819835.1. NCBI lineage: Eukaryota > Viridiplantae > Streptophyta > Magnoliopsida > Fabales > Fabaceae > Acmispon > Acmispon strigosus. The sequence continues at coordinate 54,347,324 of JAUAMA010000004.1, read as the reverse complement.
AGCGTATTATCCTTGGTTTCTTGTTCGCAGAACTTTCATCTGTTATAGAAGAGCCATTAATAGGAGTATCAGATGACTTGCTATCTTCTCGGTCCTTCAGGCGCACACCATTTTCAGTAATAACTGTTTCCTGTTTATTTATTTCCCTGTCACCAATAGGAACTACCTCATGCAATATTGGATTATCAATTTTCTCAGTGACATCAACATCAGTTGTCAGCAAAATTGCATTATTTTCAGCTGTTTCCCTTGCAACTTCGTTTTGATGATTACTCAAACTGTTATCTTGTTTGTTATCCTTTTTTATGACTTCAATCTCATGGGATGGTTTCTCAACCACAGGGTCATCCATTTCCATATCCCTGCTAACTAAAGAATGGTCTCGTCCCTCGATTTCTCGTGCCTGCCTAGCCATTTCCCTAATTTCTTGAACTTTATAGTCCATTTCCATAGATCTAGCTCTCACTTCAGCAGATGAATCCTGAATTACAAGTTTATCAGTGGAAGCCTTAGCTTTCAGAATATTGTTCTTGAGTTGTTCCTTATCTAGCTTTGGCTTTTTTATGTCTATCATGGGTGCCTCCAAAGGTTCAGGAATAACTTCAACGGCGCCCTTTGCCAACACCTCTCTCTCCTTTCTTGCCTTTATCTTCCTCCTCATCATCTCCTTCTCCATTTTTGTGTGATGCACCTCCTTATCTCCAAAAGCAAACAATTTCTTCACTGCCCACAGGACAACTAAGACATACAACACTTTGCTGCCGACCCCTGAAAGCTTCGGAAGCAATCGAGGTTGAACCACAAAGCCACGAATAGCCTTGACAAAACCACCCTCCTCCTCACCTTGAACCACAAACTTAGCTACAGAACTATTCCTGGCAATCACATTTTTTCCACTCTCCATCTCCCTAGCTAGGTTCTTTGCTTCCATAATTTTATTCCTCACTTCAGGGGAATCCTCAATTACACCTCTCCCAACCCTGCATCTCAGTAATATCTCTTCTTCATCAACCGAAACACTTTTGACACCACCAGAGGAATCCTGATAAATAGTAAATATAGGACCAGACCCTATACCCCAATACCCATTATCTTTCTTATACTGCTCAACCCAATTCTCCAATTTATTCAACAAAACAGACTCACCAAAAAGTTTGGATTTTGGTTTTTCCACTTCAACCACATTGTCAACAACAGAGACCCCTTGAAAAACTACATCACTCTCTTGCACGCCATTACCAGAAACAGAAGATGGGTCGGTGGGAATGTGATTGGGACTTACCTGCTGATCATGAAGGAGCTTCTTCCTGAGGGAGTTGCGGCGGCTGGTGGGTCGGCCGAACTGGGCCAAAGTTCGAAACTTTCTGGTGCTGGAACTTGATACGTAGAGTGAAAACTGGTTTCTCCGAAATCGGAAGGTAGTTATGTTATGGCTTGATGAGTTGAGAGACTTGGGGTGGCAGAAAGTTGGAATTGGAAAGTTGCTGGGGTTGGAATTGGATATGTTGAGAACTTCCATGGATGAAGAAGCTACACAGAAACAAGGGGTGGGGGCATTGTTGCATGAAGCTTTTGGTTAACTATGGAGTGTGAAAATTGGAACACTGTTGCCATAAAACCTTTTTAGCTGAGATTGGAATTGGAGTAACCCGAAGACGATAACCTCTAGGCTCTAACCCCCAGTACGTCGTCGTTTTTATTGTCAAGTATATAAATATAAATAATAAATACACTCTTTGTTCATTTAAATATAGTTTTGCTCAAATATTTATTTAATAATACATCTTTATTCAACATATGAGTATAAATATACAAGAAAATAAATGTAGATTTGAGTGATATTAAATATTTATAAATAAAATAATGTAAATAATCTAATACTATTGCATTTGAGAGTTAAAATTCTCATCCCACTACATAAGTTCACACAAGATATACATAAGTTCACACAAGTTATGAAATTCTAAAAATACTTGCTTCCAAGATATAAATTCTGAAATCTTAAAAAGATACTAAAATGTGTGTTGGGGTGAGAATTCTATCACTTTTTTGTATTGGATCAGTTTCAAAGCCCAAAATTTGATCATCAACTAATTAGAGTGAGAGATTGTCAGTAAAGTGAATCCATATTAGGCAAAAATCTACAGTGTTATTGCTTCTATAGCTCCTTAGTTTTCTTTTAATATAAAGCTATTTAAAAAAAAAAAACTACAAAGTACTACTCGAGTATTGAAAATTTGCTCCTAATGAGCATAGTTTTGTCACACCAACAAAATAGCTTATGAGTCACATCTATTTGTTTAGTGTTTGTTTATCTATCTTATTTGTACGTTTTGATTTTTCAATTATGATGCTCTACCTTTCTAATTAAATAAGTACTAATATTTCTATTTTTAATTATTGACACAAATGATAAGCACTATTAAACTATTATCATCACAAGTAGTTAAAAAAGATTCATGAAAAATGAGGTCTTTGAAGTAGTTATTATATATTCTTCTCAAAATATTTAAAATATTATATATATCAAATCTAAATTTTATCATATAATATTGACTCCTTAATTATCTAATTAATATTATTTTATCATGTAAGTAAATTTGTTTCATCTTCAAAATTTTAATCAGTGACATTTTTTATTTTCCCACTTCTAACCTAAACATTTACTTTGTATCAATTTCTATTATGTTTATTAATAGAAATACAAGAGTATATATAAATAATAATAATATTCTACTAGAATAATTAGAGAATTGGAGGATAGTTACTAAGTTTCAGAAACCCTCTAAAATATGTTGTGTATTATATTTTATCTTCATCTCATTTTTTATTTTGAAATCACAATGGTAAAATCTACCGGATGACATTTTGAATTCTCTTTACGTCTTTACGTCAGGCGGGTTTGTTTTGATATGAGATATGAGATATGAGATGATATATGAGATATGAGACATGAGATATAATATATGAGATAAGAGATATGAGATATGAGATATGAGATATGAGATAAGAAATGAGATGTGAGATGAGATATTAGATGTGAGATGAGATATTAGATGAGATAAGAGATATGAGATGATATATGAGATATGAGATAAGAGATATGAGATATGAGATGAGATATGAGATAAGAAATGAGATCTGAGATGAGATAAGAGATGAGATGAGAGATGAGATGAGATGAGATGAGATGAGATGAGATGAGATGAGATGAGATATGAGATATGAGATAAGAGATGCGATATGAGATATGAGATAAGAGATGAGATATGAGATATGAGATATGAGATATGAGATATGAGATATGAGATATGAGATATGAGATATGAGATATGAGATATGAGATGAGATAAGATATGAGATAGAAGATGAGATATGAGATGAGATATAAGATAAGAGATATGAGATGAGATTTGAGATAAGAGATGAGATATGAGATGAGATGAAATATGATTATATGAGATAAGAGATTAGATATGAGATAAGAGATTAGATATGAGATAAGAGATAAGAGATGAGATATGGGATGAGATATGAGATATGGGATGAGATATGAGATATGAGATGAGATGAGATATGAGATAATAGATGAGATATGAGATAAGAGATATGAGATGAAATATGATATGAGAAATGAGATGAGATAGGAGATAAGATATGAGATAAGAGATATGAAATGAGATATAAGATAAGAGATGAGATATGAGATGATAGATATGAGATGAGATATAAGATATGAGACTAGACATGAGACATGAGATGAGATAAAAGATAAAAGATATGAGATAAGCAAAATAACGTGAGATGAGATAAAAGATATAAAATACGAGATGAAGTATGCGATATGAGAAATTAGATAAGACATGAGATGATATATATATATATATATATATATATATATATATATATATATATATATATATATATATATATATATATATATATTTATAGGTCCTACCCTACCTTTCGTACTTTTCCCTTCTCCTTCCCTACCCACCCATATATTTAAGTCTGTAATATTATTGTTTCCGCGTGACATTGTTTCTGCGTGAAACTTTAAGAAGTTCGAAGTATATTTCAAGTTAGTACCCCGTGCATCGCACGGGTCACAAACTAGTTAATGAATATATACAAAACGATTTTTTGAAGCTAGTGTGTAAAGGGTGTTTGTGGGACGAGTTGAGACGGGTGGACTTAACTTTCACCCGGCCCTAAATATTGACCGGGTCTAGTTTTTAAACCTGAATCCGTCTCTGCACCCAAAAAAACCCGATGAGATGCGGATTTAAGGGACATAGGCCAGGACAAGTCAATGGACATGCCTGGGTAGGGGTGGCAAAATTATCCATGAGTCCATACCCATCCAATCCATCCATCACAAAATGCATCCATATATATCCATATAAAAAAATATTTTAAATGGATTGATTCCAATCCATCCATTTAATCGATTGGATATCCATAATCCACCCATTTAAAATCAAAATCCACTGGATCTATATATTGAAATTTGATGGATTGTGATGGATCAACTTAAAATTTTAATAATTTTCTTTTTACTTTTAATTTTCTATATTTTTTCTTGAAAAAAAAAAGATAACTAACTAAAATCGACTAAAAACACTAAAATCAGCCGAGAACCCAAAAAATCGACCAACAAATCCAAAAATCAATCCAAATCCCTTAAATCAGCACGAAACTCAAAAAACGACCCAAAACTTAAAAATCGGCCTGAAAAACCTAAAATCAACAACAACCCAAATATAGGCCGAAAACCCAAAAATATGCTCAAGACTCGAAAAACTATCGAAAAACCCTAAAATCGGCGTACAACACAAAAAACAGCCGAAAAACCCTAAAATCGGTTGAAAACTAAAAAATCGGCCTAAAACCCTAAAATCGAATGAAAATCCAATAAATTGGCTCTTAACTCAAAAACAAGCCCAAAACCTAAAAAATGGTCCGAAAAACCTAAAATCATCCCAAATCACAAAAATCGGTCCGAAAATCTGAAAACGACCGAAAACCGAAAAATCAACCAGAAACTCAAAAACCAGCTCAAAACCTTAAAAAAAGCTTGAAAATCAAAAATCAGTCTGAAACATAAAAACGGTCCGAAAACCCAAAAACCGGCCCAAAACTCAAAAATTAGTATGTAACCTAAAAACGGCTTGAAAACCCAAAAGTCGGCCCAAAACTAAAAAATTAGTCTAAAACCTAAAAAACGGCCTGAAAACCCAAAAATCGGCCTGATGAAAGGGATTTTTTTACATTTTGTTTCTCTCGTCTTAGTTCACCAAAAGAATTTATAAGTTGTAACTTTTCTACTATTAAATCTCTTTCAAGACTCAATTGTAGTATAGCAACGGGTGTTATTGTATCCACAGGGAATTGCGGTCAATTGCCGTTCTTTAGTATAATTCCTTAAACAATAGGAAAAATAGTTGTGTGAAGTATATTTTGGTAACAAAGCTTTTAAAGAAGTAACAGACAATGATACAAGATATTGAAATTTAAGATGAGAAAACTATTGGATTGGGTTTCACCATTTAACTACTTAATATCCTATGACTCCATATGTAAATTTATTCTTATTCATGATTCATCAACACCAATATTACCCTACTCATTGATTCCTCAATTAAGTGAAGATTTATAACTTATTTCCTAAACATTGATTCCTCAACTGCATAGCAAACTAAGTTATCTTTTATGCTCGGGTGTTTAATTGACTAACAGTGCTTAATTCCATTCCTAGATATTAAGTTTATTAGATGGTTAACTTTAGATCTGATTCTAAACATCATAGCTCCCGCTCTTATGTCAAATCAAACAAATATGCTCTAGGTGCGCGACTAAAACATAGTATTAAGAACAAAAGATAACCATTGAATAATGAAACATAATTGAAAATTACATATAGAAATAAAAAGATATTTACATAGTCAAAGGTTACATCCCAAACCCAACAATAGAGATTTAGCTATCCATTTCCATGGAAGCTATGAACTTACAAATAGAAGAACCGTGAAGAAGATGACAATCTGTGGCAATGATGTCGTCGGCGTGTTCCCAGCTCGATGGAGTATCACCCAACTTCAAGTTACTTCTGCTCTATTTTTCGTGTTCTTGTCTCTATTTTCTATTCTCTGTTTTCAACTCTTTTTATCGATATCCACTCCCTCGGGCAAAGTTCTGTATTTATAGGCGAATGAGCAAGCAGAGTAAGCTGCTTTCATGGCGGAAATCTTCGATAGTAAGTTTTCCTCAGCCGCCTTTGACAGTTGCTGAATTAGCTGTAAAACTTCATCAATGGGTTTCCTTTAATGCCTTTGTCAACTTGCTTGAACAGTAGCTGCTTAGTCAGCAGCTTCGTCTGAGGAGTTTCGTTCCAAACCGCCTTTGACTTCTCTGTTTTTCCATGAACTAAGACAATCCATGAGTCAGACGATCCACGCGAGGTAAGACGATCATGACCTCAGATGGATGAGTTCAGAAGATGCATGACCATCAGATGAGACTTCACCTCAGACGAGACTAGACCATCAGACTCTTCAAGTAAGACGATCATGGAATCAGATGATCACCTAAAACTTGGAAACTCTGTGAATTTCTTCTGTGTGTCAAAAATCCAAGTTAAATACATAGAAAAACTAATATTTACACTATTTATAGGCTTTTAACAAATTAAATACTTTGAGGGTTTAAATGACCAATATTTCAAGCAAACAAGTCAAATAAGTGCCTAAAATGATATCCAAATATACGTAAATACGGCTCAAAACCTAAAAGCACGGCCCAAAACTCAAAAATTGGCTCAAGACACAAAATGTAACGCCCCAATTTATGGTCAGGGGTCACATATTAAATAAGCAGAAATAATACTTCATAACCTCTAAAAAACAACTTGGTTTTCAAAACAGAACGTCTCTCAAAATATTTACAATAATACTCAACCCATAAATAGATTAAATGAACATCAAGGAAAAATTGAGAGGTATTTAAAGATAATAGGTTTGCACCACAAGTGCTAATTATTCAAAAATAGTGGAAATAAAACAGCGAATAATTTCTCCAAGATTCTCTAGTTCTTCTAGACCTTCTTGCACCACCTTGCACTAGCTCCAAATTCATCTGTCATGCACATTATTGCCCTGATTGTCTATGGCGTTAAGCGCCCAATCAACAAACAACAAACAGAAAGGGTTAACTCCAAACACAGAATAATCAACAACATTTGTGATAAGACAAAACAGTAAAAGTAAACAGTAAATAGTAGCACGAATTACAGCAACAACAACTAGAATATATTCACAAGTTCTCATGCTAAGATATCACGTAACCATGCTTGTTAGTCCTCAATAGTTATATGCATAACTATAGCCAGAACTCACCCAAACAGGGCCAAGACAACCACGTGGGACAACGATCCACCACATCGCCCTCGGTTGATCCCACGGGACAAAGTATCGTCACATCAACCTTAAACATCCTATATATAATGCATATGCTATGACAAATTAATCATCAACATCATGAACCAACAGTCCACACATTCTCTTAGTCATAGTATCAACATATGCAAATATAGTCAATTCACCAAGAATTATTATCAACATGTTATACCCAAATAACTCAAACATTTTCATCAAAACCTCAACAACATATAACTCATATACATCATGTTACAGCATCAACAACATGACCAAAATAATTCGAAAGACAAAGCAAAATCAAAATTCTCAAAACCAAACCAACAATACATCACAAACCATTAAGACAATTCCTACAAGAGTTACCCTTACAGCTGAACTTGACGCATAAACTTGATCTCCCATATAACAATAGCATATAAACAACATTCAATAAACTATTCTAAAGGTGGAAAACAATCTCAAAAGAAATTGGAATCGAATGGCCAAAACTAGTGTTTTCATAAGAAGAAGAAAAACACAGCAGAAACAGCAGTACACCCACGCACGTGCGTGGGAATAGCCACGCACTGCGTGGACAGACTAGAACAGGCAAAGGCTAGAGGCCACGCACATGCATGGCCCCTCTGTAACAGGGGCCGAAAACATGATTTTTATGCAGAAAGGGGCCCAGAACTAGTTTCTAAACAAGAGTTTTCGTAGGAAAGATTTCTAAGACATTCAAAATCAATATTTCAAGGTTATAACATTTTATAATCCAATTTTCCTAGATCGAAAATCTCAAGGCAAAAAGCTTTGCAACCAATAGTGCAGAAACAAGGAATAGGATGAAGGAACCAACTTTGTTGTTAAGCACGAAAACGATTGCATAGCGTTGCGTTCGTCCACCAATCTAAGATATTCATTAACAAATTGAGGAATCCAAGGGAAAAATCGTGGTCAAGACCCTTGAAGTTGGAGAAAAAGGAAAAGAGAAAACAGAAACGATAGGATCGTGTTAGTGTTGGATTTGGTCATAGAACGAACTCAGAATTAAAAGAGCACGAATACTTACCGGAGGATCAACACTAGGACTTCTTGAAGAGGGTTAGAGAGTCAAGGTGGTCTCTAATGGAAGGGAAAATACAGCAGCATAGTAGAAGGACAGAAGCAGCAAAAAAAATGACAGCAGCATAGTAGAAGGACAGAAGCAGCAAAAAAAATGACAGCAGCATAAAAATGGAAGCAGCAACAACAAGAATGGAACTAGTGTTTTTTTTTTTTTTGCACATGGGATAAGAGAGTGAAGGTCAGGCACAAGCTTCTATATGCACGAAATTCTAACTCTCCAATGGAGGATTTCATAATCAAGGCCTTTACTCTCCTTAACTCAGGAAACAAAACTCATCAAAACCATTATTCTCCTATCCATGACCATAAAGCACTCCTCAAGGCCATCAATGCATATGTTGGCATTTGAATTTCAAAATTCAAAAGCAAACCAAGTCAAACAAAGCTCATTCGAATCTAAATAGCCCAAGGGCTTAAGTCTTATTTAATATAATTAAGGGACCACAAAACAATTACAAAGAGTCGAGGGACTAAAATGCAAATACAAGGAGTTTAGGGACTAAAAAGTAATTTCTGAGAAGTTGAGGGTCTTACACAGAAATAGTCAGAAAACCCTAAAATAAGCCCAAAACCCAAAAATAGGCCCAAAACCCAAAAACTGCTCAAGACAAAAAACAGTCGGAAACCCAAAAAATCGACCGATTTTAGGGTTTCGAGTCGATTTTAGGGTTTCAGCCGATCTTTAAGTTTTAGCCTGTTTTTGGGTTTTCCGGCTGTTTTTTGGGTTTTCAGTTGATTTTTAGGTTTTCGATTGATTTAAGAGTTTCGGGGTGATTTTTGGGTTTTCAAGCCATTTTTAGGTTTCAGACTAATTTTTGAGTTTCAGGACGTGCTTTTAGGTTTTGGGCTGATTTTTGGGTTTTCAAGTCGTTTTTAGATTTCAGTTTAATTTTTGAGTTTCGAGTTGTGCTTTTTGGTTTTGGGCTGATTTTTGGATTTTCGGGCTGATTTGAGTTTTGGACTTTTTTTAGGTTTTGGGATGATATTTGACTTTCGGGTCGATTTTTTTGATTTTCGGACCGATTTTTGCGATTTTGGTTGATTTTAGGTTTTTCAGGCCATTTTTTTATGTTTTCGGCTGGTTTTTGAGTTACAGGCCAATTTTATGGATTTTCATTCAATTTTAAGGTTTTAGGCTGATTTTTGAGTTTTTCGGCTTTTTTTGTGTTGTCGGCCGATTTTTTTTGTTTTTTTTTTTTACCATTTTTAGGTTTCAGACTAATTTTTGAGTTTCGAGCCATTCTTTTAGATTTTGGGCCGAATTTTGTGTTTTCGAGTCATTTTTTAGGTTTCATACTAATTTTTGAGTTGCAAGCTTTTTCCAAGGTTTTGGGCTGATATTTGAGTTTTCGATCGATTTTAGGGTTTTTCGAACCGATTTTTGTGATTTTGGCTGATATTAGGTTTTTCAGGCTGTTTTTTATGTTTTCGGCTGGTTTTTGAGTTACGGGCCAATTTTATGGATTTTCATTTGATTTTAGGGTTTTAGGCTGATTTTTTAGTTTTGAGCCGATTTTAGGGTTTCCAGGCTTTTCTTTTGTGTTGTGGGCCGATTTTTGGTTTTTAAGCCGTTTTTAGGTTTCAAACTAATTTTTGAGTTTCAGGCCGTTCTTTTAGGTTTTGGGCTGATTTTTGGGTTTTTAGACAGTTTTTTAGGTTTTAAACTAATTTTTGTGTTTCGGTCTTTTTTTAGGTTTTGGGCTGATTTTTTAGTTTCAAGTCGATTTTTTGGTTTTTTGGACCGATTTTTGTGTTTTGGGCTGATTTTTTGGTTTTTTGTCTGTTGTTCGAGCTTTGGGCGGTTTTTGTGGGTTTTCAGCTGATTTTTAAGTTTTTTTTAACAATTTTGGGGTTTTTTAGCTAATTTTTTGGTTTCTCGATCATTTTAGTGTTTTTGGCTGATTTTAGTTAATTATCTTTTTTCAAGAATAAATAAAGAAAAAAAAAAGTAAAAAAAAAACTAACTTATTGGTATCCATCCATTAAAAATTCACTAATTGATGGATTAGATGAATTTTATTCACTAATAGATTGTTTTGATGGATTTTCTTTAAACAATTTTAGTAGATCCTTAATGGATAATGAATTGTTTTGGACCCATCCATTACAATCCATATTCATCCAATTGTCACCCCTTGGCCCGGATCCTGTACACCCCTACTTTACGCGGTTATATTGTCACCCTCTAAATCAGATTATACTAAAATATTAAGGTTTCTTTTCATTGCATTTTGAACTTCTCTCACTACAACAATAGAGGTCATTGGCATCAACTACTAGAACTGTCACCATCATACTAAAAACATCGTATGGCTTCATAAATAGTTCTTTTAATTTTGTGAACCGTTGCCGTAATAAGTAGCATTAGTCTTTGGAGAAAGATTTTTAGTCTTTACAACTGGATGCGAGGAGTATGTATGTATGATAATGACACTATGAGCCCCACATAGAACTCTCAAAATAAAAAACTCCCTTTTGTTCTCTACATTCCTACTACCTTTGAATAAGAAAAAGAAAATTATTCACACCCAAATTTCATCTCCCTTGGAAAGAGATAAAAATAGTAGAGATAGGTGAGACCGAGAGTTATGATGTGTAATGTGAAAGAAAAATAAGAGGAATAGAAAGAAAAAGTGTGAAAATGAGAAGGAAAAATAAGCTCTGAAAGTATGAAGTTGGTTGGAATATGACTCAGAAAACAATGCAGAACAACCGTGTAAACTATTATTATGGACATTAAAGGCAGGAAATAGCAGCATATATGATTTCTAAATGGTTAGAATTTAGAAAGGATGACAAGTCAGGTATTGCCTATGGAAAGTTTGCAGAAAATGTAAAACAAAGAGAGAGAGAGAGAGAGAGAGAGAGAGAGAGAGAGAGAGAGAGAGAGAGAGAGAGAGAGAGAGAGAGAGAAACTGTTCCAGGAATTTAGCATATGATACCAAAGATTTGATAAGTATATTGGTTAGAATTCCAAAAAAGGGAGAGGAACTTCTTTTGTAAGCTGAAACCTCAATCAACATTCAGCAGGCTTAATTACTTTCCAAAATCATCAACAATTTGCAAGAACATTACCCTACCCCCTATATAACTTACATGGAGGGGAAGATGCAAGCATAATCTAGCTATACATGTTGGGTATGCACACTCCACCTTCAGAGTTTTGTTGTTGTTCCCATATCCTTCCCGTTACTCGTAACTTCAACTCTGTCCTATCCCCACCTGAGAAGAAAATTGCTATATTACGATGCACAATGAGGCCGTCGTGGCTGTCTCTAACTTTCTTGTGGCTATCTCTAATGCTTCTTGGACTGCCCTCAAATGTTAGTTTACGCCCGCTTCCTCCAACCTCAAGACTGTAGCAGTAGCTCCTGGCTTCTCTTTCATCACCCATGAAACGGAGGAATGCCATGTAAACCGGAGTCGTACCTAGCTGAAAGGCTTCAAAATGGAGACAGAAGTAGTGGCCAAAACAGTGGAAGACCTAACAGAAACAGTAAAACAGTTAGCCATGTCAATTTGGACGAGAAAACAACAAGTGCATATTTGTGCATGAAATCAAGGAAACACTGCTGCAAATGCACAGTAATGAATATCACATCAAGATATTGTAGATGTATTTGGCATTTGTTGCTTTCTAAAAGCAATTATGCTTATATAGTTTCATTATATGCATGTTTGGAAATCCTTCTAAATTGATTCTGAAGCCGGAATCAATTTAGGAGAAGCTTCTGTGAGTTGCTTCTGTGTGTCAGAATTGAGTTTGAGGAATTAGAAGCTGATCCAAACATGCTAATGTCTATAATCTCAGACGATTTTCTTTCCTTTTCTTCTTCCAAGTGTTAGAGAACAGTGTACTTACTGTTAGCATCCATGTAGCGTTTTCTACTTCCATGGGGTTAGCCTTAACATAGCGATGATTAAAAGTGCATCCGGAATGCATATCAACTCGGTGGTCGTCCCTTAAATGAGCAACAAGGTGTGGAATATCCCCAACAACAGAACAGTCTGACCCAGCGTAGGGGCAACTATAAGGTCTGAAGTTACAAATAGACTCATGTTTGAGTTTGATGTAATAGGCGAATATCTCTGGGCACCCGAGAGAGCTGTATTTGCAAGGAAGTTCAAGTGATTCTGCTATCTTCTCCAACACTAGACACCTTATATCACCTAGTTCCTGTCTACAAGTTGGGCACCTATTGTGTACCCTTGTCTTACATGTAGAACAAAGGGTGTGCCCGTTGTGGCACTGCAGAAAAAAGATAGCATTGGCTTTAGAATCCACCAAAATCACCAAAAGGCATCGTCAATCAAATTTATCTGTATTCCTCAAGGACGAGAAACTCAATAGCTAAAATATTCCTCAGAAAAAATAAAAACAAAATCTGATCTGATGGCTTTTCTAACAGTATCAATAAATTCATTCAAAGCAGAACTCAAGAAACCCTGTATGCATGTGACTAATTTTTTTCTTCAAGCTCTTTCAATAGCCTAATTGACTAAACAACCCTATTTAGAATGACACCATATAGGTTCCTCTTCCAACCACGTATTCAGTAGTTATTGCTAAACTAAGTTCTTGATTGACCATAAACATTGATTAAAATCCTCAATCCTCATAGACAGTTCATTAATAAACTAGACTAATAACTGATGTGTTGCAGTGTACAAAGTATCCAGTATTATTAAAGAAGGCCAAAAAGCTAAGGCTTTTGTAGAGATAAGTTTTCAGTCACCATACCCTGCCACTACCACATATAGGTGTGTAGAGGATGGGGCAATAATTGTCTTGTTTAGACATCAAAGTCATTTAATTTCTATCATCCAACTAGCACCGCCCCCTGAAAGGGCAAACCTAATGCTATAAAGATCCCGCTATGCGCGAGGTTCAGGGAGGGGCCAGACCCACTTTGTGTATCTAATGTAGGCAGTCTTACCTTGCATTTTTGCAAGAGACTGATTCCATAACTCGAACCTATGATCGCTAAGTCACATGACAGCAACCTTACCGTTGCGCAGAGGCTCGCCATCAACCCCCTAAGTGAGGCAAATTCGTGGCCTATATTATTTTCCGCACCCTTTCCAAAACCAAAGCAAGCATAGATCACAATTGTTAGAACCACCATGGAACAACCATTTTCCCTATCTTTTTGTAAAGCAATGTAAACATGAGTGGATTAGGAAGGGGAAAAAAACTCTCTTTAACATTGAATCGAGTTGATTAGATGAATGATGAATCATTCATATGGAAATGCCAGTATGAAATTAAGTTCAGTAAAATTATGCAGAGCTAGGTAAATAAGAAAAAGAGCTCTGCTCTCAAACTCTGTCCCAATCAAGAAGGAACTCATGACCCCTAAGAAGTAAAACAAAAAATCATTCAAACTAAAATTCCAGAACATAAGATCCACATAACAAAAAATCCAACCAATGAAAGTTAGCAGAATCGGAGGAAGCAACCCAATACATGAAGCAAAATGGAAGAAAGAACATACCTGATGGATAGGAGGGTACATTGAATTGGTGCAAACAGGGCATTCAAGAAGCTCGTGGACACTGGTAGCAATGGGACCATTGCTGTGTAGCTTGGTGATTGAAGAAAACTGATGGGGACGCACATCCTCATCCACCATGATCAAGGAGGGTACAGTGCTATCAACACTACCTGGTTCCATTCTTTCAGCTAAGGATAAGACCAATCCAACCAAATCAAGTTATGGCTACTACTATTCAAAGGTGGGTGTGGGGACTCTCATGAATCATGGGTACATGTATATCAGAGAAAGAAGAAATTTTGTGTGGAATGTGAGTCCAGGTTCACCTGGGTAGAACTTTTCTGTGTAAATTTGAACTGACAAGAGCAAAAAGGTGGGATTTTTAATTCGGTTGATGAAAGAAACCGAAGCCCAAATAGAATGTTATGGTTTTCCGACCTTGTTCTTCACAGACAACTAATGACCTTTTCATCAAAATCACACAGAAAAGAAGCAGAAACGGGAAGATTCATCAGATAAGATAAAATAAATAAAAAATAGAAAAGGAAGGAGGGAAGGATGGAAGGAAAAGTAAAGAAAATTCAGCTCCGAGTGGGACAGCTCAGGATGAACAACCAATGTTTTTAAGGGTGGGTTTGGGTTCACGTTTAAAAGCAATTATTTTTTACTTCTGAAAACGTGGATTCTAGTGAGTTTTCCAAACATGTTGAGGAGTCACGTTCACGGTTCAACATAGTTTTTTTTTTCTTTGTTTAACATCCCAATATGGTGAAATTAATTTTCTCGAGATTGAGATTATTTCATCCAAAGGATTTAACTTGAGATTTTGCTTAAGAGAAATTAAATATGTATTACTTGAATTAATCACTCGTAAGTAACATACACGAAGTAGCTAAATAAGTAATAAATATTTTTTTACAAGAGTAAAACCGTAAAAGTAAACCAGTAATGGTTAATTATGTTTATTTAATATTGTATAATATTATTAAATAATTTATTAACATACAAAACATTAAGAAGTTAAATTAGATTTCATATTATATATTTTACTCTTGTAACCATTTTTTCATATTCTAAATTTTTTAAGACATGAAAAATTAAAATATAGAAAAATCATAATTTAAGTATGAGTGTTTTTGAACTTGAAATTTGACGTTTAAAATAAAATATATTTTACTAAATCTGAAATATTTTTTTTCTTTTTACAATGACCGGTTCAAGACTATCAATTTTGACTCAGTTCGACTAATTCTGAAATCTACCGTTTTCCCCTTCAAATAGACCTGCTTTCAATTTAAATTTTAAACGGTCGGACTAACTTAGCCGATTCAATTTTCAAAACAATGGTTTTTATAAAAATCATTGGAAATGACTCATGGCCATTGCTGTAATAAAAATAAGGGGAATGATTAATCAATATGTTCTTTTTGATATGTTTTTTCATATATCCTCTAAATGAATTTTCTTAAATTGTTCTATTTATTCTCTATTCTCTATTGTTAACTTCTTATAGGAATTTCAATTACCTAGCAAACCAACCCCTCCAATGTAAATATGCCCCCAAATTAGCTGTTTCTTTAGGACTTTACAATTCTAGCATGTGGAGGGAGATTTCATGGTCTCAAGTCTCATGGTGTGAACCTTAAAGGATTTGATTGATGACCCTATAGTGCCACTATCCCATACATTGTTGTATTAAAGAACGGTTTCATTTTCTTTGAGCTGGACTAGGGTCCGGGGTGTAAAACTTTTTGCATACATGCGGGGTGTTGTTTCTTAAAGGAAGATTTTGTAGAATACAAAAATTTAAGAAGAGAAATATGAAGAAAAAAATGAATAAAGATTAGATAAAAGAAAAAAAAGGATGTGAATGTATTAAAGTTGTTTGATAAAAATTAAATTTTTTAGAGTGGTTAATTTATTTTCAAAAATATAAATTTATGTAGAAATCAGTTTCTTTTTTAACTTATTTTAATTTGTAAAAAAGGAATAACGCAGGACTTTTTTTTTCTAATGTTTGATTATTATTTTGTATAACAGTTTTCTTTTCTTTTTTTTTGAAAGGAACAGTTTTCATTTTTCTAAAATAGAAAAAGAAAAAAAAAACATGTTTGGTATGAACAATTTAGTTACCTAATCAAATATTTTTCAATTTCGAAAACATATGCGGATTTTTTTTTCTTTCTAAAAAGAAGATATTAAAAATTATTTCTAAAAATAGTTTTTAAATTAAGAGTCAAACAAGTCTTCAGTGTACGTCTATTTCATAAATTCATGACTATCTCGTACAGGAGTATAATTTCAGGATTAAATATAAATTAAAAATAATTTCAAGATCGTAAATTACTAATTTATCCATTCTTTTCTCGATTTCTTTTGAAACTGTTTAATCGAAACAAATTTTACATAGTTTTGAGATTTTTCTTAAATTTATATAACAACGAGACAGTTTACTTTTGCTTTTGTTTTAGTCAACCAGTTTTCTTGTGCTTAAAAGTGGCTCCTGGGTTTTAAATTCTGTAGATTTAATCATTCTTATCACAACACAAGTACTAGTATTTACTTAACTTGACGACATTGCTAATTAAGCCTAAAACACGCATTTAAAAGGGTTGTTTCACAAACTAGTAAGCATTGCTTTCGGGCCACATGTTCGAAAAATAGCATTACTTACTTCCATTTCAAGGCTTACTTGTTAATGCGATGATAAACTATTTACAATCATCTCCTTAGATCATGACTTTATTACATAATTCCCTTGGGTTTTTAGTAACATGTTTTTTTTTAACAAAAAGTTTAGATGGGTTCGGTTCCGGTCACCACCACAGGTCAGGGCAGGCCTCCATAACATTCAGTCGCTTACAGAGGTACTTACACATCGTCCACCAATATCCCCTCACATCGGCAATAGGATTCAAACACGCAACCTTTGAAAGAAAGTGACTCGTCATTACTAACTGAACCATGGTATTTTTTTCTATAAAGTAACATGCCTATTCTTCAATTATAGAAAACTAAATGCATAGTAGATATACGACAAAAGAAATAGAAAAATAAAGTGAAAAAGGTAATTTGATAAATTTAATTCGCTAATTACTGAAAGTATTTCTCAATAAATTACCATCAAATGCGTACATTAGCTGTTTCAGAATTGTTCTAGTTTATGTAGAAATTTCAAGTTCGAATCTCTTTTAATACAGTTGCATTTCGTTCATAGTATTCGAATAAATTTACTCCTTAAAAGTTACTTCTTAGAAGTTACCCAAATAAATTGTAAAGGTAAACTAAGTACAAACATATGCCTAAAAGATTAAATTACAATATATCATTAAAATTAATGTGGCGATTAACATTGTCTTAGAGAATTGTTTTAAGAGGAAAAAAAAAACATTGTCTTATAGAGAATTGTTTTATGATAGTCCTCATATTCGTGAGCCTTGCATGATTAGAAGAAAGTCAAATGACATTTGTGCTGGTGCTGGAGGCAAATCACGCACATTAAGGGGAGTTTGCAGAATTAAATATATTGGTGAAAATAAGAAAACAATTTCCCTGGAAGATTACAGAGATCAGTCACAAGATCTATAAATCCACATATTCAGTAGTAGTATATTATAATATAATATTACTTTGTTAAACAAAGTTCCCTCCCCAGATTCATGTACCGTGTTAGAACAGAAAACAACAAATTCTGTATAAAACTGTTGGAAATAAACTATGTAGAAGGAAAAAATAATTCTAAAATCCAGATAGCTAGCCACAAACTCCTAGTGTTCTTCCTCAAGAACTCAAACTTCTCTTTAAGAATTGCATTGGTGAAAATGTCCGCAACTTTGTTCTTTGGTTCTGCAGTACTCCTAGTGACTTCTCCTTGATATTAACACGTTTTTTCTTTCCATGAAAAATTGGATTATTTGAAGTTTATATAGAAGCTTAATTATCAGCAAAGATCTTTATGGAAACTTTATGCTCCTTGTGTAAATCAGCCAGCAACTTCTTGATCCATCAAGATTGATTAACAGATGTTGCTGCAACGAATTCAACTTATGTGGTAGACCGGTGAGCCACAAATTCTTGCTTCTTTAAAATCCACGAAAACATACTTAGTGCATGTTTGGAAGAACCCGTCTGAAACCACGTTTGGGTTGAAACTACGTTTTCAGAAGCAAGAAATAATTGTTTTTGGATTGTTGAATCCACCTTTGGTCTCTCCAAACGTGAATCCAAACACACTATTAATCCTACAGCAAAACAATAGATTGAGGTGCTTTTTTATATCATCAATAGTTCCATCCCAATCATTGTCTACAAAACCATGAAACTCAAAAAAATTATAAATTGTTTCATAATTGACCAAATCAATGACCTATAATTAGTTATTTTCTAATATCATTTTAAACAAAACTCAAAATACACATGGACAAAGAAAAACCTATTTATGTAATAATAAGTATTTTTTAAAGAGTGTTTTTTACACACAACACGACACACGGCAAATATTATAAAAATAAATAAGAATGACAAAAACACTTGAAATCAGTAAATGGCCCCCGTGTTAGATGGTAAAATAATTATTTTATTTTATTAGGTAATATACGATGAAAATGCTGAGATTATGAATTTAATATATTCTCTGTAAAATTCTATTTTAATTTTATTAGGTTTTATATGAAAAAGAAAGCACGCGCTCTCATGGCAATCATGAGCACTCTCCCGGGGAAAATCCGACTCGAGAACCCGCCAAATCGTACGCGACCCGAATCCCTTGTTGCTGGATGTTACCGATGATGGACAACGCAGCATTTGATACGGTGAACCCAAAGCAGAAAGGCCCGCTCCCGCTATTTTTCAGCGGAACCAGGACGTTCGCCGGCGGTAAGGACACGTCAACACCCCGGAAGTGGAGCACCACCGTGGGAACCTTCACCTCTGCAAGCCCCGGCAGGACATAGCATGTGTCGAATAATTCGTACTTGGGGCCCCGCTTCAAATGCGCAGTCGCGGCTCGAAAAGCGTTTCTGAAAGCAAAGTAAGCCTTGTCGGTGAGCTGGGTCACGGTGGTGCCCGAATCGATGATGACGCCTGCGTTTCCTTCCGGGTCGAACCGAAATTGAGAAGCCGAAATGCCAGGAACCAGCGCGCCGCCCACACTGATGCCGAGGAGCTCGACGTAATAGAATGACTCGAACAGAGGGTTCTTGAGTAAAGGAGTGAACCGGGCGGTTCGCGGGATAGCCGAATCACCAAAAATAAGGGAAGATAGTTTGTTCACTTTTTTGTTAATCCGGTTCGCTAAACAGTAAGAGAATTTCTTGTTAAACCTGCTTCCGGTTTGACTCGGAAACGACATGCTCCCGCGGCCAATACCCAATAAACCGGCGCCAGCTTCGAAGAGGCCCTCATTGTCGTGGCCGCAGCCGATTACCACGCGGTCCAGGCGGGTTTTTCCAAACGTCAGCGTTTCGGTGGCGAGGTCACCGGACGTGGAGGAACCGTCGCCGTAGGAGACTTGGTACTGGCACCGATCTTTCTTGTTGCATCCCGGCTGATACCCAAGCTGCTGGCAGATTGGGGAGTTGCAGGGGATTCCAGCGAATGAGGTGGAATTTCTCGGGTCAAAAATCGGGTCGGTCTGATTGAAGCATTTCTGGCAAGGCTTGCACTGGAACCAGATGATGTCGCTTCCGGTGTCAAGCAACAGTTCGACGTACCTCGGGGGAGTGCCGATGCCAATGCGCGTGAAATACTCGCCGCTAACGGGTTTCGAGACGATGGGGCTGGTGAAACCGGATCCGGGTGCTCTGTGTCGGGTCCTGTTGGAGGTGAAGGCTTTGACCCTGGCAGCGTCTCTTTGAAGCCTGAGTTGGAAGAGCTGCTCTGGGGTTTCGTTGAGGAAGAGAGCGTCGTCTACGTGGTAGAGTTCAAGAGAGAGGGTGTTGGGGGATTCAGGGTCGGATTCGGGCCATGGGTCTGATGATGCAGCAGAGACAGAAAGAATTATAGCCAACAACGAAAAGAGAAAAGCGTTTTGAGCTTTCGCTTCCATTTTAGTGATAACCAGAGTACTATAAAATCAGACAAGAATTCACAGAGGGTAGCAGAGGATATATAGTGGACCCGGGTTCTGACTTTGTCACAAACTTCTTCTAATGATATATTATAATTCAATTATATAACACTAATAATAATACGTATATACTTGATTTACTAGGAGACAAATTAGATCGAATTCTAGAAAAAGTCATTTCTTGTGAATGATGGTCATTTTATCCCGAACAAATTAACACTGGTTAATGATAATGAATAATATGTATAAAACTACCAAACATTGTATATATTTTGAAATATTTTTTCTCTTTATTTTATTTTTAAAGTTATATCACAATTAATACTTATCTCTTATTTTTTCTTATCTCTTTCTAATGAACTACACTCATTCATTCCGTGTACACATACATTTATTGAATTTTAAATGCTACATCTTTTCTTTTATTCTAAAATATTTGTTATAATTTAAGATATTTTATTTTATTCTATTTTGCCACATTTTATCTTGACCAAAAAATATTATTCCCTATTTACTTACATTTATTATAAGTGGTATTAATGTGAGGTTGCCTAACGTACCATTTGAGACTATTTAACCTCATCTAAGTCGACCAATCGAATTAACTTGAGGAAGTATTAATTACAATATTAATTAATTATTTTTTCAGTTAAAAACTTTAACTTTTATATTATATTATATTATATATATATATATATATATATATTAAGTACTTATAAACCTAGTAATGATAATACTAATTAATTATTGTTTCAGTTTTACATTCTTAGAATATTTATTAATGATTGGTTCCTCTTGTTACCAAAAAAATATTTAATGATTTTTTAATAATTAGTAATAAAGTTATTATATATTATTAATTATAATAAAAATATTATATTATAATATTCATAATATTGACTTAAACCGAAATATTGATATATTAATTATTTAAAAGCCTATTAATATTTTTTGACAATAAAAAACCTACTAATTAATAATCATAATATTAATAATTACTGTTTCACTTAAAAAATTAAAAAAATTATATTATTATATTGATAAATCTGACTTAAAGAGAAATAATGATATATGCTTTAGGAAGTATTAATTTTAATAAATATTAATTAAATTTTCATTTAAAAACATTTAAACACCTTTAAGAAGTTATTATAAATACTCATATAAATTCTGAATATTAAATTTAATGTCAATATATATTAGTAAAAGAAAATTTAAAATATTATAATGATAATATAAATTAATTAATAATTTTCACTTTATATTACATCTAATTTCAATATATATTAGTAAAAGTAAATTTAAGATATTATAATGATAATATAAATGAATTAATAATTTTCACTTTAAAATCTTAATTATTATTTTTCAATAAAAAAAAGATTTAATGAATTAAAAGAACATCGAAATACTAGTCCTTTTGATAAAGGAAAATGAAAACAAGAAAAACAAACCTACAAAGAAAGACACCATCCCTAAAAAACCATCCCTCAAACCCAAAAGACCACAAAACTCTATCAATCCGAAATACTACTATGCATTAATTGAATCTTAATTATATTCACTAATTCTTTTATATAAAAAAAACTAGTAAGATTAAGAGTTTAATTACTAGACATTACTAACTATGAGTACACATGAATTAGGTAGATTTGATATCCCACCTTGCTCAACCCAACTCGTAGCAAAAGTGTGGATTGGATTGGGCAACTGGGTATAATCGGTCGGATATATATGTAATCCGACCAAGTCTGATTCGGGTATTGGGTTTGTGAATGCATCCATCCAAACCAACGCAGTATCCGGATATATAAAAAACTTTTATTTAATAAAATTTATTGTTTTCCCTCACAGTAAAATAAATTAAATGGCACTATTTCATGCTATTTGGTATAATTTTAATTTGTGTCATTTTCATGCCATTTGTGACATATAATAGATTTAACAATTTTTTTGGTTTATTTCCTTTAATTTTCAATACATTTTTTTGGATATTCAGATTTATCATTATTTTAATAGTGATCCGATCAACTAGTCTGATCCAACTCGAATATCATCAGTTTGGTTTGGTTTGGTTTTGGTTTAAAGGTAAAAACACTTGAAAACTGAGCCAAACCAATCATAACAGTTTTGATTAGTTCGAATTTTGTTTAAGCAAAAAATCCATCTAATCTAACCCGTGTGCAGCCTTAGTACTAACAAGATGTTAGTCTAATGATAAGCAGACTAAACTGCTGTAAGGATGAGAACACAAGTTTAATAATAAAAATAACTTTAAAATATTATAATGATAATATAAATGAATTAACTTTTCACTTTAAAATCTTAATTATATTTACGGATTCTCTTATATAAAAAAAACTAATAAAACTAAGAGTTTAATTACTATGCACGGACAATAACAGTAAGGTTGGTTTAGTGGTAAGCAAGCTGCACCTTTATAAGGATAAGAGCACAAAATTTTATTTTGGTATATTTAATTGCTTTCACAATTTCAAATCGGGCATGACCGTGAGAGACAAATTTGAATTCTGAGGAAAATATTATTTTTCATATTACAACTATTATGTTATAATATTAATAAAATTCACTTAAGAATATATATCTGAACAGGCAGGATAGTATATAAATAAGAAAAGTTTTCCCGAGCCTAGCCAATCCTCATACCAAAAGGACGAGATACCATCGCCAAGGAGCACACAAAATCCACCCTTCAAATTATTTTTGGCTCAGACTATGCACTTCCAAATATACGAGTCAACATTTTTATATTGACCTACAAGAACCAAATCATTAGGAAGATATTTTTGAGCAAGACCTTGCACATGTAGTTTGTCCTTGTCATGTAGAAGGTTGTCCACCAATTTCCCCAACATGGCAATATTATTAAAATGAGTACTCTGCAACCCAAGTCCTCCTAGAACTTTAGGATGAGAAATCTCCTTCCAAGGCACTAAATTCCAGCCGCGACTCTGCTCGCACTTGGCCTAGATACAGTTTTTGATTTTCTTATAAAAAAAATCACAAACTAATTCAAGAAGCGACAATGCCTACACAGAATAAAATGGGAGAGCCATAAAACAAATTTAGTTACACATAATCAACCCTCTTTGTTTAAAAGCTTATTCTTCCAAGCTGCCTTCATCTTCTGTTCTAATTTTCTTATAAAAAAAATCACAAACTGATTGTAGACATTCATTTTCGTCCGGGCTCAATATTGCTAAAATTAAATAAAAATAGAAAAAATAGAGAAAAAATTTAAAAATATGTTAGTCTTCATTTTATTTTAGAAAATCCATAAAAATGATAAAAAAAACCATAAAAAGTAATACAAAATTAAAAAATGTCAAAATGCAAAAAATAGTTAATAGTTCTTAGTTTAATTTTATTTTGTTTGTGTTTAGATAGTCTTGTAGTGTTATTGTCTCTCTTCATTAAAAATAAAATGCTCACATATCCACCCAAGCACAAAAGGCCCAAATTCACTGCCAAAAAGAAGATAAGAGGCTAAAAAAATGTCATGGGTTAAGGATAGGAGGCCCGCGAGAATGAAACCCTAATCTGATTAAGGAGTGGAACTTTCATCTTTTCACCCTAAAAAACCTAGGCTTTATAAGCCTTCCTAAAAGCCTTGAGTCAGATCACTGTTCATCATACACCAGAAAGGGCTGCAGCCTTCTCTTCCTCTTCTCCTTTCCAAACCCTAAATCCCTCTTTCTCTCAATCTCCCAATGCTCCGCTATTAGAGATAATATGTAAATACAAGTTAGTCAGTTGTAGTGCTAACAGAGTTAGTTGTAGTGCTAACAGCTTCTGTATGAAGCTGTCTTCTCCTACTATATATAGGAGTCTTGTATCTCTCATAACTGACTTTTACAATTGAAACAGATTCAGTTTTCTTTCAGTTTCTTTCTGGTTCATCTTCTATTATGGTATCAAGAGCTTAGTTCGAAGGCGGCGGAAATCGCGGCGGAGGACGCGGCGGAAATCGCGGCGGCAGGTATGCTAACGTCCAGTGCCAGATCTGTTATAAGTGGGGCCATCCTGCCTCCAGCTGTTACCACAGGTATTCTGACTAGCCTGGCAGCCAGGCTGGCAATTCTGCTCAACAGGCTGGCAGTCAACAGGGTCAAGGTCAACAATCTGGTGGTCAACAATTTCAGAATCCACAATCTGGAGGTCAAGGTCAACATTTTGGTGGTCAACAGTTTTTAAATAGTCAACAGACTATTCAGCCTTCTTCTTTTGGGCCAATGGCCCAATATGGCTCACTGTTTGGAACGCCATTTTTTGGCCAGCAACCTTCTTTTGGGCCATCAGCACCTTATGGAGGCTATTATTCTTCTGCTGGACCTTGGGTTTCCCCTGGACTCATGGGGCCTCCTTACATGGGCTCTTCTTTTCGTCAATCATGGCCTTCCAGCACCAATACTTCTTCATTTCCTTCTGCCAGAACCTCCTTTCAGCAAAGGCCTCCACATGCTTTGCTCACTGGTCCTTTTACCTCTTCTACTGCAGAGCAGTGCTGGATTCCTGATTCAGGGGCAACACATCATGTGACTAATGATGCAAATGTACTTACTGATTCAACTGCTTCTGCCCATCCTGAGCACATTCTCATGGGTAATGGACAAGGTTTGGCAATTCATTCTTCTGGTTCTGCATCCTTCACGACACTTGATAATCCATCTAAACCTCTTGTTCTTAAAAATCTTCTTCTAGTACCAGCCATCACTAAGAATCTTGTTAGTGTACAAAAGTTTGCTCATGATAATGCTGTCTTTTTTGAATTCCACTCTACTTACTGTGTGGTGAAATGTCAGGTTACTAAAAAGCCACTGCTTTGGGGTACTGTTGGGAATGATGGCCTGTATTCCTTCAAAGTCATTCCTTCTCTTCAGTCCAAGGCTCTCTCTGCTGTTCCAGTTTCTTCCTCAAGTCACTCTGCTGTCTCCTTTGCTGCAAAGCCTGCTGTTCCCTTTGCAGCCACTACTATTGGTTCTTCTTCTGTAAATTCACAGTCACAGTCTTCAATTTCTTGTAATTCTGCTTCTGTTAAGAATGTAGGTCCTACATCCTATGATTTGTGGCATTGTAGGCTAGGCCATGCCCATCATGAGGCATTAAAGAAAGCTTTGTCCAGTTGTAATATACCTGTGCCTAATAAAATGAGTTTTTCAGTATGTTCAGCTTGTTGTGTTGCTAAATCTCATCGGTTACCTACACATGCTTCTGTTGCTACCTATGAGTTTCCTTTGGATTTGGTTTTTGCTGATTTGTGGGGACCGGCATCCACTGAGTCCTCATGTGGGTTTTCCTATTTCTTGACTTGTGTGGATGCTCACACCCGTTATACTTGGGTTTACCCTTTAAAAAGAAAATCCGACACTTACCAAACTTTTATTAACTTTCACAAAATGATTGAACTCCAACTAGGAAAGAAACTCAAAGCTGTCCAAACAGATGGGGGAACAGAATTTAAACCTCTCACACCCTATTTCTCTTCCCTTGGAATTGTCCATAGGCTGACCTGTCCTCACACACACCATCAAAATGGTAGTGTGGAGAGGAAGCATAGGCACATAGTTGAGATGGGTTTGTCCTTGCTTGCTTATGCTCACATGTCACTGGAATATTGGGACCATGCATTCTTAACAGCAGCTTTCCTCATAAATCGTCTTCCAACTCCTGTTTTGGATGACAAAAGTCCTTATTTCATGTTGTTCAAGTCTTTACCAGATTATCATTCTCTAAAGGTTTTTGGGAGTGCTTGTTATCCTTTTCTCAGGCCCTATTCCACCAACAAACTGGCTATGCACTCTAAGGAGTCTGTTTTCTTAGGTTATTCCTCTGTTCATAAAGGATACAAGTGTCTAGACTCTACTGGAAAAATCTATGTTTCTAAAGATGTTGTGTTCAATGAGTTTCGGTTTCCTTTTCCAGAATTGTTTAGTTCTTCTTCCAGTTCTTCCTCTGTTTTGTCCTCTGCACCTGTTTTGTCTACCATTTCAGTGGTCCATTCTACATCACCACAACCTGCTCCTTCTTGTGTTCATGCCTCTATTTCGTCAGAACAAGCACCTTCACAACCTGCCACTGTTTCTGATACAGCATCACCAGTAGTACCTTCATGCTCTGGTTCTGAGTTTTCCACACCCTCACCACAAAACCAAGTCTTCCCAGATTCAGGTCTTAGCCAAATACAACCACAAACAGCACCTGTTCCCACAACAAATGTTCATCCTATGCAAACCGGGTCAAAGAATGGTATTGTTAAGCCTCGTTTGTTGCCCACTTTGTTACTCAGTCAAGCAGAACCTACTTCAGCAAAACAGGCCCTTAAAAATCCAAAGTGGCAGGCTGCAATGCAAGAGGAATACAATGCTCTAATGTCAAATGGTACATGGACCTTGATGCCACTGCCATCTCATAGGCAGGCTGTGGGTTGCAAATGGGTTTTCCGAATAAAGGAGAATGCTGATGGGACAATTAATAGGTACAAGGCAAGGCTTGTAGCCAAAGGCTATCATCAAATACAAGGTTTTGATTACAAAGAAACCTTTTCTCCGGTGGTCAAACCTATTACAATTCGGATAATTTTGACATTAGCTATTACCAAGAGATGGCCCATCCAGCAATTGGATGTTAATAATGCTTTCCTCAATGGGCAGCTTCAAGAAGAAGTTTACATGACTCAACCCCCTGGGTTTGAACACAAGGACAGAACTCTGGTTTGTAAATTGAACAAGGCCTTGTATGGTTTGAAACAAGCACCACGGGCTTGGTTTGACCGGCTAAAGGCTGCTCTCAAGAAGTTTGGCTTTACAGCTAGTTGCTGTGATCCTTCTTTGTTTACTCTTCATACTAAGTCCTATAGTCTCTACATTCTTGTTTATGTAGATGATATAATTCTTACAGGAAGCTCACTGCCAGTTTTGCAGAATCTGATTGAGAAACTCAATTCTGAATTTTCTCTCAAAAAGCTAGGCAGGTTGGATTATTTCTTGGGTGTTCAGGTTCAGCATCTTCCTGATGGCTCCTTGTTGTTGGGGCAGTCCAAGTATATTCAAGATCTCTTGGAAAGGGCTGATATGGCTGATGCAAAAGGGATTTCAACTCCAATGATAAGTGGCCAGAAACTCACCAAGCATGGGTCCAACTATATGCATGATCCAACTCTGTATAGGTCTATTGTAGGAGCACTGCAATATGCCACAATCACCAGGCCTGAGATTTCCTATGCAGTCAATAAGGTCTGCCAATTTCTTAGTCAACCCTTGGAAGAGCATTGGAAAGCTGTCAAGAGGATTCTAAGATATCTCAAGGCAACTATGGAGTTTGGTCTGCATCTTCAGCCTTGTTCTCTGGCCTCTCCCCTCCCTTTAGTTGCCTTTTGTGATGCTGATTGGGCCCAAGATCCAGATGATCGTCGCTCTACATCAGGCTGTTGTATTTTTCTTGGTCGAAATCTCATTTTCTGGAATTCCAAGAAACAGACCCTGGTTGCTAGGTCCAGCACCGAGGCTGAGTATAGGAGTTTAGCTAACACCACAGCTGAATTGATGTGGGTTCAGTCTCTTTTACAGGAGCTTAGTATTCCTCATCTCATTCCTAAGGTGTACTGTGATAATCAAAGCACCGTAGCTCTTACACAGAATCCTGTTCTTCACACAAGGACAAAGCATATGGAACTGGATATATTTTTTGTTAGGGAGAAGGTTCTCAGCAATACTCTGGTTGTGCAGCATGTTCCTTCTCTTGATCAAAGAGCTGACATACTCACCAAGGCTTTGTCTTCTCTTCGTTTTGAGGATTTGCGTTCCAAACTCAATGTGGTTGACAAGTTCTCACTAGTCTACCCACCTTGAGTTTGCGGGGGCATATTAGAGATAATATGTAAATACAAGTTAGTCAGTTGTAGTGCTAACAGAGTTAGTTGTAGTGCTAACAGCTTCTGTATGAAGCTGTCTTCTCCTACTATATATAGGAGTCTTGTATCTCTCATAACTGACTTTTACAATTGAAACAGATTCAGTTTTCTTTCAGTTTCTTTCTGGTTCATCTTCTATTATCCGCCACTCCCCTGCTCTTCCACGCCATCGCCACCCATCCTCCAATCGACCTCCATCGCCACTCACACCAAAAACGAACCCAACCACCATCGTTTTCAAATTGTATAAAGTTCAAGAATGTGTCGTAAGGTCTCGGCTCTTTGTGTAGGAGGTCGTGTCTTACGACACATTTCCTTTGTTTTTAATAATAATAATAATAATAATAAGATTAAAATAATCAAACGTTTCTAAGGTCTCGGATCTCTGCATAAGAGGTCGTGTCTTACGATGTTTTCTTTTTTAAATAATCAATTAAAAATAATCAAATGATATTAAAATAAAATGACGTATCGGCTATTTGCGTTGGATGTCGTGTCTCACTTTTCTTTCTTAAACAATAACCATAAATTTAAAAAACGTGAATGCGTCATAAGGTTCGGCTCTTTGTGTAGAAGGTCGTGTCTTACGACGCGTTTATGCTTTCTCCTCTGTGGTTTAAGTGTAATACTAATGGGTTAGTTCGGAGGCCTTTGAACGCTGCTGGTTATGGTGGCCTTTGTCGTGATTCTGATGGGCGTTGGGTGTTCGGGTTCAGTAGGAATTTGGGTTCATTGTATGTGTTGTGGGCTGAGTTTTGGGCCATCTTTACTATCTTACATCTTGCTTAGGATAGATGGGTGTCCATAATCATAGTTGAGAGTGATTTTCTTGTTGGAGTCAAGCTTATCAATGAGGGTTGTGAAGCTTCCCATCCTTATGCTTCCATAATTTTGTAGATTAGATCTTGGTTGGCCAGAAATTGTGAGGTTTAGTGTGTTCACACCTTGCATGAAGTCAATCAAGTTGCTGATCGTCTGGCTAACATGACTGATTCTCTTGACTTAGGTGTCCATATCTTTGATGCTCCCCCTCCTACTTGTAGGAACCTCCTTCTCTTTGATTGTATGGGTGTGTCCTACCCAAGGTCTACCTTAGAGTAGTTTCTTTTGTTTTTGGCTTTGCCCCTCCCAATAACCATTTTTTTAAAAAATATTATCCAGTAATTTAATATATTTAGATTATAATAAGTTTCATTATATTTTACCTTAAAAAAAAGTTTTATAAAATATTCTATACTCGTGCACTACACATGTATTATGTCTAGTAATTATCTAAATTGAGAACTTAATGACATAAAAATAAGAAACATGATATAATTAAAAAGAAAAGCCCGTTTTGTTTGTCTGCCAATACCCGCTTAATATGAAGGCCATTTGTGGACAAAAAAGAAAAGCCCGTTTTGTTTTGTTTTAGCCATTTGTTTTATAGAGGGCCTAGAAGTCATTTTTAGGCTTCAATGGCATTTATTTCGTTTAGCCGTTCGGTAATTTAATAAAGAGGCTTTATTACTCGGGTGTACAATTAGTCAAAATGAAAAATCACAAAAACTACTCATTTCGATTCTATTTATAAATTGTTTTTAACTAAATTTTTTAAGATTAAGAAAAGTAGTTACTAACAATAAAAAACTGTTAGAAACTCAAGATGCAGGCTATCAGATCGACTCACCAATGTTACCAAAATAACCAAGCAACCAAACATCATCATCAGAATGCACTGCACCTACTTTCATTATTGAGTTTGAGCGCAACAAAACCAACACGAGGTGGATGCAAACGAACCCACCGATGTGATGGAAAATGCACTGCAGAGTGCAGAAGGGAACACCTTTGAATTAACAAACACAATTGCATGTGCATCTCGCACTATGTGATGCAGCTGTCATATAATCCCTAGAAAAACAAAATCTGCACATATGCTTCCATAAAGTCCACGCAGTAGCCAGAACAATGGAGAGCCCGAAACATGGGTTTGTTATTTCAAACTTTCACACCAACGAGCAAAAGCAAGTACAATCTCCTTACTCGAATACTGACAATCTAAATAGTTCCGCCATGCGAACCAATCAGGGGTATCTCGTAAAAATAAGACAAATGCTAATACAACTCAAAAGGGAGAACAATATAAAGCTGAGAAGAATCAAAATGGCCCAATCCAAAAATAATCTTCAACGTCACATGGGAGTCATGACTACACTTAAAAAAATGAGCAATTGCTGACGATTTCTTACTGACAAATAAGTCTCCGGGACAAGTTTTCTCAGAGAAAAATAAAGAAAAAGTTATCAAGTATCCGTAATCATTGGTAAAATGGCGAGAAACTTAAGCGTGCAACTTACCAACAACTTGTTTTGTCGTTAAATAGGTGCGAAACTTTTTTTTGAGGTAAAATTGACGACCAAGTTTTTGGCAGCTTAAACCACTGGAAAGTTACAAAAATGCTGACCATCTAGGTCGTCGATAATGTTCTAATGGTCAAAGTTGTCGATAACCTATAAGTAAGGACGCCCAAAACTATCGGTAAATTACTCACGACCAAAGTCATCGGTAACCTATATGAAACTTCAGAATTAACTTCATTTTCACACTTTTTCCGCATTTGGTCAACTTTACAAGTTTGTTTCTATATATTTTCTTATTATTTTTTGTTATTTTATTTTATTATATAGTTTTATTATTTTTTATTTGATTGTTTTGTAGTTTGAGTATTATTGATTTGCTTTTGATTGATATTTATTTTATTTTTAAATTTATGTTTATCATGTTATTTAATGTTTATATTACATAAAAAATTGTGTTAGACATAACTTGTGCTACAAATTAAAACAGACGTTATCAAGCGATCCTTTTGATCGTCGAGACCCTTCCCGAGGGAATGGTATAGCAGATGAGTCTTCTTCTTCGCAAAGGGAGAAGAGTTTCACTAGGAACCACAGTATCAGTGTTTGTTATGCTCAGACACCATAACTATCATCACCACCTCAAACGAAAGATGGTTGAGATCATGGCAATACTAACTTGAGTATTGTTACCTACAAGATCTTTGGAGATATGTATGGAGATGGACCTTCTCCTCATCCACATGACCCTAATGTTAACGATTCGCTTGGTGGGCAACTAGTAAGATGTTAATTTGAATAATTTAATATATAGTAATTAAGTGATAGTGATTTGATTAACTCATAACTCCAGTTGCATGTTGCAACCTAATCGGGTGGCCTCAAAGGAAATTATAGTTGTTATCATGGAAAAATATCAAGATTTTTCCTATAAAGTTGTCAAGAAGAAAGAGCATTAGGCTTGGATTGATGCCTTCAAGGTGTGTTGATTGTTATTATGTGCAAACTCTCACTAATGTCATGCATAATATGTTATCCAATCACACGCAGGAAAAAGTGGGATGAGTTGTTGAGCATGATCGGTAAGTGATGAAGACTTTTGGCCATTTATGTTCAAAGCGTGTATCTGACATGCTTTACGAAGTGCGCACCCAAAATTAGAGACATCATTGGATTGACGACAGAGCTTGGTCCACCCTTCAATGTTGCGTTTCAAATACACACACACAAAAGAGCAAGTGCGCTCTATAAAAAAAGTAGTAAGGGAAAACCCCTAATTATCAAACCCTAGGGACTAAGACATGAATGCTTAGTTTCTGAGGAAGACTCATTGTCTAGGCATCAATGATTTGTTTTGTTTTGATCATTTAAAGTAAAAATAACAAAAAGCAATTAAAAATGAATTAGAGAATTAGATTAAAGAAGCCTCGAGATTGCAAAGTAATTGAATCATATCCCGTGGAATTTATATATTCTACTTAAGAATCTTATTTAAGTCAATTATGCACCTTAAGTGTCAATAAGTCGTCAGACTATACCGACTACCTACCCCATGACACTGTCTAGCCGCAATCATCATACAAACATGATTGCTTGAATAGGGGTGAAGATGGAGAAGTGTCTCGATGACGTTTCACGGTTCACTATACTTGGACATAAGCAAATTAGCCGAACCACACTATATCTTGGTCCCATTTATGTTCCTAATCCAGTACCGGCCCCAAAACTTTAATAGTTGCTGACTACTCAACTGATTTCTTCATTGACACAATGATCCCTTCTTTTGTTTTTGTAAAATTGATAACAGTTTGGGTTCTTCTAATTTCTAACTATCGCTGCTATATATAAAAATTTGGTCTATGTTACAACTAGATATCGATAATGGTGATTTATTTGAAGAGGTATTCATGTAACTTCCATTGCGTTACCCAAAATTGCTTCGCTCAGCCCACTGGTGAGTACTGACTACTTAACATGGGTTTGAGTAGCATCTTCGTTACAACAAAAAACAAAAGTAGCATCTTCGTGATGCTATTAATTTACTTAAACAATCGTTCTTCCTAACCAGCAACAAATTCACAGGGTGACAAATTTGCTGCAAAAGCCCAAAATCATGTTGCTCCAGGCAGCGACGGAGTTTGGACAAAAAATTTAGGGAAGGCGAAATAAGATTTTAATACATAGAAAAAAATCATTAGGAATACACACGTATGTTATACACACAAAAAAATAATGATTAAATTAATTCATAAACATAAATATTGAAAATTTATTATAAATTGTTTTAATAATCGTGAATATTTGCTTCTCATTTTTAATTTTTTAGGTTCTCGATATTTTTTTACTTTTAAAATAAGAAGTTTTTTTATTCTCACAAGTCTTTCTTTTGAAAAAGATATTTATTCTTTTACGTTTGATTATTAGTTTTGTAAGAGAAATTTATCACGTCGTATATTGTTATTTTTTAAGGTATATATATTGTTGTTAAATCCTAAAAATTTGTTATTTCTAGCTCTCATTTTTCTATGCAAATAAAAAAGATGTTATTGTGATTTATTTGAGTCTGAGTGGTAGACGTACTAAAAATTAATAATATGAAAAATGAATTTGGATCATCTCATATGATTATGACATGACAATGTCAAGCGAAACATTATGTCTATCTCTCTTCTTAAACCTGGGATAATCTTTCAAAAATAAGATTGTACTTAACAACCGGAACGCCAAGCCATTACATACTGGATTTACACCGTTTTATAAATATATAATTTTATTAAGTACAAAATATACTAAAATGAGACTCATTATATAAGAATTTTGCAAAGAATTTGGGGGAGCCATGGCTCAACCCTGGCTCCAAGCATCATTAAGCTTGACCCAGGGTCAACTCGCAAAAAATAGTAAATTTTTAATAATTTTACATCATACTATTAACTTTTTAACTTTTCTATTAGGTAAACTTGCCTTAAGTAAGATGGGGCTGGTATCCTAACCCACTCTTACTTATCGTAGTGGGTCAATACACCCCACCTAACTTAAGACGGGTTGAAAGTGTCTCGGGTGGGTTGACCCACTTTGCCACTCATACTATTTGAGTAGCGTTGAAGAGAATTAATGGTTTGTGGTAATTAAAATTTTTAAAATATAGACTTGAAGATTAAATAATAAAATCTCAATTTCATCCTTAAAATTATTAGTGTCGGATAAGTCAGTGCACAGAAGATGAAGATACTGTTACAACCTCAAATTGTGTTAAATGTTAGTGGGACATTTTATCTAAATTATTGTCGAATGAGAAACGCGTGTGGGATTATTCTTTATTTGACTGCTACTATTTTGTATGTTGCATAATAGTCCAATTTTTGTTGCGCAATTGTCCAATTAAATGAATTATAGTTGAGCACTAGTGGGACATAGCTTTCTTTGTAGGGTTGGAACCTATAATGAGAGTTGACAAACAAAAAAACTATAACCAGGAAAATAATACCTCTCCCTATCCCCCATCCATTTCTTCGTCGGTGATCGTACCAAGTTGGAAATTTCTGAGTTGATATTTTTCTTGATGGATCCCACAATTTCCCCTTTTGGCTTTAAACAATGTGTGTATATACATTTAACCACAAGAAATCCAAGACAAGAGACATTTGTACGTTTAGATTGACCACCACACCATATGTCTAGGCATTCATGACCTTATATATATGCTTAGTAAATAGACTATCGGATCCCCGCATCCTACCCTTCAGTTCACTACCTCTTAAGGGTAAGAGTAGAAATAAAGGATTTTCACCAAAGTGAAATGAAGCTCAAGACAGGAAACAACTCCTGCTTTTGGTTGATTAATTCTTTTAAAGGTGATACTTATGCTTTAAAACATAAATGCTGAAACTTATTGTTGATTAAAACATGTGTCATATTTTAAACTTTTTAAAGGAGGGGCTAAGCAAAAGTAAAAACACGCAATCTCCGGATATCATGAATCATCAACCTAAGATATTTTGTCTCCCTGAATATTTGTTGAAACTTGATGGACCCATGATCAGTGACGGATCTAGGAATTTTAAGTTGTGGGGGCAATGTTTACATGTAAATTTACAACATTAAAATCATATCAATTAAAGGTTTGAATATACATTAAAATTTGAAATCTGTACACAACTTTTTATTCTCTACACTATTAAAAAATTATATCAATTCCAAAATCTTAAATTTTTTGGGTCCTTTATCATTAGAGCAAGAATAGATATTCATTCACACTTTAATTTCACTCACAACAAGTGAGAGATAAAAAGAAAATGAGAGATATAACAGATAACATAATGAGAAAAACAAAAGATAAAAAAGATAAAGTAAGAAAAATGACAAAGAAAATTTAGTTAATGAGTCAAATTTTGCAGAGAAAAAAAAAAGGAGCAACCTAATAACTATTACAAAGTGGAAGCACTTTTTATTACACAAGTTTTATAATAGTGTGAGGGCATTTTGTGTGTTGTGGAGGCAACATATATTAGTTAGAATCTTAATTATTGTATATAAGTATATTACTAATCTATTATTAAAAAATTATGTGGGGGCAATTGCCCCCCTTTCTTTCTATGTAGATCCGTCCTTGCCTATGATCCTCACTTTTCTAACGGATAAGCTACACCAATTTAGAGTACAGGTGTGATTCATCTGTGTTAGACACAATAAGTTGGATAAACTCAAGATAGTCACTTAATAATAATTGTTCCTCTCAAATTTTGGGGTCCCAAGCTTAAAGGGTTTCTCTAACCTTGAGTTATGGTTGAGTATTAGAGTGAAGATCATGTTTTCTCTAGCTTCTTATAGATCTTTCTCTTGTCTCTTGGGTTGCAAGGGGTTTTGATGCCATTATGTGATTTATTACGCATTCAGTGTGGTGATAATTGGCTTTATTACTTGGGATTACAAACGACTATTCATTATCGTGAGTTTACTGTACCTAGTCCCTTAGGTTCCCAACGGTTGTGATGCGATTGATCAGGTCATCGTCTTGAATGACTCTGGAAGATCACAGTCCTCCAAGCCCTTTTAGCGTGTGTGTTTATCGAGCTTTAAAATTCTTTATTTATTCGGGAATATCAATAACTTAAGGGATATCCAAGCTAAGCACTATATCCATTGTCGTAGACACGACACACAACTCTAAAAGGAAAGCATTCGCATGTGCAAAATTACCCAAGTTTCTAAAAGAAAAAAAATGTGATCCAATGGCCAGTATTATTCTTCAACGCTCCACCACAGCTCGAAGCAAAACCCTCTCACCGAAATGTCAACGTTAAACTTACGCCATCCTTCACCAGGGAGAACCCAATTTTTGTGTAAGAACGACTAGGGTTTTGAGCGAGAAACAAAGCCCCTAGAATCTTGAGCTCGAATACCAACTTGAAACATCAAGAAAATATATTATTGCTTAATGAGAAAACTACTTGTGATTATATTATATAAGCCAGATTAAACCTAAATAAAGAAATAACTAAATTTGTACGTAAATTTCTAATTAGAGAACTAACTCACTTTTTCTTTACATCTGTCCGTGCATTTCTTATTACAACGTTTATTATATCACTCGTTCTCTCTCTTCTGTTCATATCTTATTTTTGACGCGAGTGAAAGTAAATTGTGAATAAAGTATTATTAATTTAAGAAGTAGTATCCAGTGTTGTCAGACTCGCGGGTTGACTCGTAGACTCGTACGAGTCAGCGAGTCTACCTGTGGAAAAAGGGTCGACTCGCACGCAGACTCGTTTTAGGCACTGACTCGGTCAGACTCGGTCTGACTCGGTCTGACTCGGTTGACTCGGTTGACTCGCGGGTTTGAAGGCGAGTCACCGAGTCAAGGTTTTTTTTTTTTTCCCTTTTTCCCCCAATTTTAACCTAATTTGAACTACCCTTACCTCACAACTCAGACCCCTGTGCACCGCTAACCCTTCTTCTGCCCCTTTCGACCCTCGTCGCTTTCCTTCGACCCTTGTCCCTCTTCTCTCAGCAGCGCCGCCGCCATCGAAGCCCATCGCGCCACCGTAGAAGCCCGTCGCGCCGCCGTCGAAGCCCACCGGTCGTCGCTCTTCCTTCGACGCTCGTCGCTCTCCTTTGCTTTGGTAAGGTTCTGTTCTGTTCCTTCATTCCTTCTCCATCTTTTCTTCCTCTTCTCCTTCGTTGATGCGTTTTCTTCTCTTGCCTTGCTTCTTATTTCTTCTGTGCTGTGCTGAAGATTTCACTCTTCACTGCTTCTTATTTCTTCTGTGCTGTACTGTATTTCTTCTCCTGCCTTGCTTCTGATTTTTAGTTTTGGATAATGTGTGGGGCAGATTTGAAATGTCTGGGGTAGAGCCTTCAAACAACACTAACACTGCTGCATCAAATTCAAATGCCTCTACCGGAAGAAAGAATTACCCTGGATAATGTTGTTGTGGTACTTTGGCTATGTACTTTTGGTACTTAATGCTGTGGTACTTTGTTTTGACACTATGGTGTGGTATATTTGATCAAATGTCTCTTTGATGGTCATATATGTTATAGTAGTTCGTTATGACAGGTTTTATATAGTATTTTTTCATTTTTGATTGACTCTTACGAGTCTACGAGTCAACTCGACGAGTCGAGTCTACTTACCCAAAACGAGTCTGGGTAGACTCACGAGTCTGACAACCTTGGTAGTATCTGGTTTGAGATTGAGGCTAGTATTAATCCTAGTCCAAATTATTCCAACTGATAATGGTCATTGACAAAAAGAAAATAGTAGTAATAAAGAAATAAAATAAAGAAATATAATATTGGTGGGTGATCTATCATTCATTCAACTAAGGCAAGGAATCAGGCGCAAGAAGTCCATGTAAATTTGACACGACCTTGTTGGGAGGTTCTATCTGCAGCAATTAATTACACACCATAATGTCAGAAAGTGTAGTCACAAACACCACGCTTTCCTTCGCATATCGTTTTCTTTTTCTTTTTCTTTTTTTATATTCAAAATTCAAAATCGTAGGCTCATAGCCCTCTTTTATTTCTCTACAAGGGAAGCACGTGCACCACATGTACATCGATATCGCAAAACCCCATTGAATGAAAAAGAACTCAGCACGTGAACGTTTAATAATTCAACAATTAAAAAATAATTAAAAGCGAGACACGAGTCTCGTGATGCTTGCAAGTTGCAACACTTCAGGACCACGGAAAAATAAAGGCTCCAATATATGCTATTTTGCACAACGGTATCTCAGTTTACTTAATTTTGCACCGAGGGACTCGTGTTTTCCTTTTTTTTACTGTTTAGCACCCTACTTTTTCAGCATGGTTTGATACCTTAAACTCAGGTTAGGTGCTTTTCTTCATGAGTAAGAGATACCTCAAACTAATAAAGGAACTGTCAACAGTTGAAGGGCAGTGCCCACTTTTTCCTTCTTTTCATGTACCTACGAATCCATTTACAGTAACTGCAAATGATCAAAATAAGACCAAGAATGAATCTACTAAACAAAAGTTTGCTGGCCCCCTCTTCTTTAGTTTAAACTACTTTCTGCCTACTCTGGACAATCCAAACAAAGATATGCAGCATATGCATGCAGAAAAGGAAAACATGATGCACTACTTCATTCAATAGCTTGCTAAAATAGAAAAAACTATACATACAAATAAATCAAAGAATAACAAACTAGCCTTCTTAGAGCAGCTGAAAATGCAATTATGGTAGAAAAATGAAAGAGAGACTTCAGATAATTGTACAAAGTAATTGTATTTGGAATGAAGTACCCCAAATAAGAAAAGGATTGCAAATCTGGAATTACTCAAGGAGAGGGTATCTTTATCCCTAGAAATGAGATCAATGAAAAAAGCAGCAGACAAAAATAAGCTAATATTTCACTGTTATGCACAGAACTTGGTAGCATACAGAAAGAAAAGAAGAAAACCCTGAGTCTATGACCAAGATAGAATGGTTAGACTAAAACAAAACAATTGACATAGCATGAATAATACTTCTTATGATAAACTGTGTATACTATAAACAAACATAAATTGACTGCCCTACACGGTTAATACTTCTTATGATCCTCTATTATATAACAAAATTTCTGAGTAAGAAATAGATATTTTGGTTTCTTCTCCAAGTATCATGCCTATAGACTATGTTAATTGCTTTTCCCCTGTCTACCCTACCGATGATAATGGCGGTGAGGGGTTGGATTCTCGGGAAAATAATGCAATCAACTTCTCCTTTGTCAGCTGCTCAGGTCCTTGGGATTTTATTACGAATGTGTGGAAGACAGTATCATTTGAAGCTGTAAAATTCGACTCGACAACACTGACTTCTGCCTCTTTGAATGCCTGGATGATTCTCGAAACAGGATGAACATCACCAGAACAGCTCACCTTTACAGTGACCCCATCTTGTGTGGCTTGAATATCCACATCAGGAGCTCTATAATTCTGATGATTTTCAACTCTTGTATTGGCCTGCGGCAACACTGATTCATCTCTAGAGGTTCTTCCAACTCTCGCTTTCTCAGACTCCAGGATCTTGAGCTTTGCCTGAAGCTCATTGATGTAAGCAATAGCATCTCCCAGCAGAGATGCCTTGTCCATCTTGGAGATGTTTGGCACAACAGCTCGCAAGGCGTAGAACCGCTGGTTCAGCTTCTCGCGCCTTTGCCTCTCGGCCTCCACATGATTGAGGGGCTCTTCCCTTCCGTTAGCCGGCTTCCTGCCCCGCTTCCTCGGCCTTCTGTCATCGGCGGCGCCTGGTTTCTCCTCCTTGCATGAGCCTTCCACATCAGAAAGCTCAGATTCTGCAATCACAGAAGGCCTTGATGTGGCTCCGGAGAAATCAATTTGCATCTGCACCTGCCTTTTCTGTTGATAGTTGTTAAGCAGGAAATCATGCCTCGCACCACCATTGGCCGCTGCCTCCGGCACACCGCTTTTCGAGGTCCTCGGAGTGAAAATCTCAGCAGCAGGAGCAGGGCCAGGCTGCCACAAAACTTGACTAGCTCCCCAACTAGAACCATGAACACCATTGGGAAAACCTATGCTTTTACCACCTCCCCATGGCCTGTCTTCCATTTTCCTAACAGCAAGTTTCTCCCTGAAAGGGGTCACAGTCACAGAGTTCAAATCCTGCCCAAAAATCTTTGGAACTCCAATTCCCTCTACTCTATTATGATGCTGATGATGACCATTACTACTACGACTACTACTATTATTGTTATTACTACCCCCAATTGCCAAACCAGAAAAGGGGAAATTATCATCTCTCTTTTCATCAACCACAACATCCAATGATGAAATTGACTTAACCCTAGGGAATGACGACTGTGCTGAAAACACAGATTTCACAGCCTGCAACAATTCAACGCTCTCCCCCACTATTCTCACAGAACCCATCTCCAACACACCCAAATCAGTAGGGACCAAAACAATAGTTTGAATTCCAGCAGATTTTGCCAAGAAAGACCTTACACAGTAATCAGAACCAGATTTCATGGCATCCGAGATCCACGAATGCTTCCCGGATGCAAAACACTGACCTGGACCACCGTGACCACGAGGGAAAGAGAAGTACATGGAAGCAAGAAAGAACATCTCCGTGTCCGTAACGCGGTCCAGCCCAAAAGCGTAATTGTCCTCATCTGAACCCCCAAACGTTGTGTGAAGCTTCTGCAGCACCCTCTTCCTCACCCTCTGCTGCTTCTCGTCCTCAAGGCGAAGAACCCCTCTGATTCCTCCACCACCTTCTTCTCCCTCTTTCGGCTCCCTGCAACACCCGTCTCCCCAACCCAGAACCCAGTCTCCGTGTTTGGACTGCGAAATTTGCCAGAAGATTGCGTAGTTCCAGCTGAAGTTCGATAAATTGGGGCGCTCCACGAGATCCGAAAGCTTGTTCTGCAGATTCTCGCCACTCCCAATCGCCATTAACAGATTCTCATTCGAAAACGAATTCGCGACCAAGTAGGTGAAAGCGTTCGCGCCCAGAACCTCTGCACCCATGGCTTTCTCATCTTCACTCCAGAATCCACCTCCTCCTAACCCCATCTCAATCTTCATCTCCCAAATCAAAGAACCTCAAAAACCCAATCTCAGATCTCACGAATTTAGAATTAGGGTTCCAAAAACACGCCCCGGAAAATCAGAAAAAGAGAAATCCGAAATGGGATTCACGGAATTGAAGCGAGAACAAAGGGAAAACAGACATTATCAGAAAACTGAGAGGTTTATGTGATCATAAGGGTGTGTCTCAGGGTTAACATGTTGCAAATAATGAAAACAAAAATGGAGGAAGAAAACACGGAATTGAAGGGTTACAGAACAAAAACAGGTTGAAAGTTGAGAGAGAAGAGAAGAGAAGAGAAGAATGTTGCCGCTTGCACTCTGAAGTTGTGAGTTCTAACCGCAACAGCAAGTGTGCAAAGGAACAACAAACTATGGTTAGGTTAGAGGTTTACTAGGGTTACCTAGTTGGGGTTGTGAGGTACTAGTCGAAAACGATTATGCTTTTATTTGGTTCTTTTGTTTGCTGCTTTGATATCTATCTACCAGTCTGCTACTCTACTGCAAACAAAACACAACACACAAATAATATATGGGGTGGTTACTCTATCTACAAGAATGACTGTATTTCGTTACAAGTTAGTTATTACTTAGTGCGAGCACATGCCATGATAATTAATGCGAACACCTGCAGTGACGAAATTAAACATGTCGACTGTGGGTACCATGAAATTAAAAATAAAATGAAATAATTAAAAATTGTTATTTTTTAAAACACGGTTTTTGAATGAGCATGTGTAAAAATAAAGAAACAAAACAGACGAAGGAAAACAACGGGCTATTTATTTCCTTCTGTGTAATAAATTAGGTAGAGATAAATAAATAAATGATAAAGACAAGTAAAGCATGCCAATGCTGCATTTGAATAGGAAAACATTTACTTTAGATCTTTCAATTTTTTAACTTATTACAATATTTTCTCTAAAACAATTATTAGATAAAATAATATTAATTATAACTTAATATTTTTACCAAAAGTATATCATTTAATATGTATTTTATTATTTTCATAAAAATTATTTGATTGTAAAATATTTTTTATTTGAAAACATCTATTTTTGGAAGTTGTGTTTGGCGCCACCCCAGTTATGTGTGGCGCCACCCTCTTACCTGTAAAATGACATTTTTACCCTTACAAAAATTCCTTACATATCCTTCTTCTTCTTAATTCCTTCATCTTCCGTTTTCTTCTCATCACCATCCTTTTCCTCTTCTCCCCACCATCCCCTTCATCTTGTCACCACCACCACCTTCATCTTCTCACCACCATCCCCTTCCTCTTCTCACCACCATTCTCACCTTCATCCCCTTTCAAAACTAATCTTCACCAACATCTCATCTTATTTATTCTCTCCAAAATCTCACAAATTCCCTCATTACCAATCCACTATTACCCATCATCTTCTATATTCCATTTGTCATCTACACTTCCATTCATATTTCATGGGAGGTATGTTTCCTTCCCTTCCTCTGTCTCATTCGAGTATTGTTGATTTTCCTGACCTTTATTTCACACTTATAAGTGTGAATAACACACCGGTTTATATTCGTACTTATAACTGCGACCTAATTAAAAAAATGCAATTTTTGATTGGCATCTATAAGTGTGATTACATATGACTATTCACACTTATAGGTGCGAATAGCATTGAATGTTACATTTTTTTGTGAGTTGATGTGCCTTACTACTCGTGGCATCTCGATCATGCAAACCGTATTGTCAGAGGAGGCTGATAAGATTGATAATGTGGACGAAGTAGGCGATGATGGTCATGGGAAAGAACTAGTTCTTGTAGTGAAGACTGAAGATGATGGTTTAAAACACTCATCCGGTAATGAATCTTCTTTTGCTTTCCCGGTTGACTGTACAAAAGCATTTACAACTGATAAGGTTCGTATTTGTGTTGCGATAATATGTTTTACACTATCTACTATACACTGGCAAATGTCTTATGTGTTTTTATTGTTTGCAGATATTCGGAACTCGACATGAACTCTTTGACTAGGCTCGAACAATTGGGAAGGTGAATGGTTTTGTTGTTGTAACTGCAAAGTTTGGTTATGGAAGCGTAAATAGGAAAGAATTCCTGACTCTTGGTTGTGAGCGTGGTAGGAAATACAAATTGTACAAGGGGAAGTTGACAAATATGAGCACTGGAACAAGAAAGTGTGAGTGTCCCTTTAAGATAAGAGGAAGACCTAGGAAAGTTGACGGATGCTGGAGGCTGAACGTGTTATGTAGATTTCATGATCATGCAAGGGCACAGTCGTTAGTTGGATACGCATATGTTGGACGATTAAGTACTGAGGAAAAACAAATTTTTCATGACATGATGGAGAACAGAGTTAAACCGAGACAAGTGCTTGTCGCTTTGAAGGATAACAATCCCCAGAATCTGACTACGATAAAACAAATATACACTGCAAGCACGAGGTACAAGAGAACAAAGAGGGGTCAATTGACAGAGATGCAACATTTAATGAAATTGCTGGAACGTGACAAATATGTTCATTAGCACCTGAAGGACGGAGACACTAGTGTCATTGACGATATCTTCTGGTCACATCCTCGTGCAATAGAGTTGTTTAACATTTTCCCTAATATTGTGCTCATAGATAGTACCTACAAAACCAATAGGTACGTGTTGCCATTGTTTGAGATGGTAGGTGTGACATCAATCAACATGACATTCAGTATAAGGTTTGCCTATATGACTACTGAGAAAACACACGATATTGTATGGGCGCTGAAGAAACTGAGGGGGTTGATTGATGAACAGGAAAATTTGCCAGGTGTGATTGTGACAGACAAAGACCTTGCATTGATGGCAGCTGTAGAAGATGTTTTCCCTACTTCGAAGCACTTTCTATGTAGGTTTCACATAAGTAAGAATGTCAGCGCAAAATCCAAGTTATATTGTGAGAAGGGTATATGGGATGTAGTCAGAGAAGCGTAGAGTGTTCTTATGGATTAAACTTTTGAAGAGGAGTATGATATCCATCTGAAAGAGATCCATAATTTATTCATGATCATTAAAAAGTATTAAATTAATTAATGGTACATGTTGGGTCGTTTGCTACGTGCAGATGTGGCCAGAGATTCTTGATAGAGCAAGGCACGGAGGTCTGAACGTAATTCAAACTTACGTGTTTTGGAATGCTCATGGGTATGAGATCCATTTATTAATTTTTATAACTATATGGTTAAAAAAATATCTCCTACTTTGTGCAAATTATTAGCTATCACTATTCAACACTAGCTAACACACGTGAATCTAACGACTATGCTTTCTTGTTGTTTATACAATCTTTTTACATTACCCTTCCTAATGTGTCTCATATATCAGACAAAA
Source organism: Acmispon strigosus (assembly GCA_030819835.1). NCBI lineage: Eukaryota > Viridiplantae > Streptophyta > Magnoliopsida > Fabales > Fabaceae > Acmispon > Acmispon strigosus. The sequence goes on along the minus strand of JAUAMA010000004.1, from coordinate 54,303,532 downwards.
TAAAAGTAAGTACAACTTACAGCTGCAGACGCCGTGGCGAGCTCTTTAGTCTCAGGTGGTATCATGTACGGGTGTGAGTGCTGCCAATACCATGGAAAATAGTCTGGTATCGTCTGCGACGGTGGTATAGCACGGTGGGAGGTGCGGAAAACATATGTGTGGTACATCAGTCATGCTTGGTCAATCTCCTCACATGCAGGTGCATCAAACATTGGAGCTGGAGGTATCACCTGTAGGAATCCAAACAGTCGTAAAACTCTCTATGGCTGGTGAGGGTGCAATATTCCGAAGCATCGTAACCATCCACGGAAGAGGGATGTATGATAAGTGTCAAATTTACGTATATTTAGATATCATTGTAGGCACCTATTGGACTTGTTTTCTTTGATTTATATCATTTTTATCCCCAATAGGTTAGTTTACTAGTTGTTTGGGTTTAGGATAGGTTTAATGAAGATTTCAGTTCTAATCCCAACTGTTTGATGTAGAAATCTTGAAGCAACCTGAGCAAAATTGAAATATCTCCTTCGTTAGCCGTTGGATTAAGCTAAAATTTGAGTATGTGGTTTTTAACTCATGGAACTTCAATTTGGACGGTTGGATCTTGATTTGGAGAAGTTTAGGGGGCTCTAAGCGCCGCTACAGGGTTTTAAGCGGCCAACAGGAAGCATTCTGGGCGCTAAGCGCCGCTACGGGCAGCTAAGCGGCTAGAACTTGAAGAACTGGGTGCTAAGCGCCACTATGGGCCGCTAAGCACCCAGAAGGAAGAAGAAACAGCACGAGCAGGGCGCTAAGCACCTGGAGGTGGCGCTAAGCGGCCCCTGCCTTCATTTTCTATAAAAAGGAAGCTTTCCTTCACTTTGAAGCAATTCTCCTCATAGCAGAACAGAAATAGAGAGAGAAAGAGAGAGTTTTAGAGAGAGAGAAGCTCTTGGGTATCATCGAAGAGCTCGGAACCTCACCGGAGTTGTGGATTCTACGCCGCAACGTCGCCATCCTTCCCGTTTTCCTTGACACTTCTTGTAAGCTAGCTTCTCTCCATGTCTATGGATAGCTAAGCTCTTTCTTGTTGGATTTCAGGCGTAGTATTTCGTTTTGAATGGATTGTAATTGATTCTATGCTTATTTTCTATCTTTGAGTTCAATGAAAAGGTTTTGTTCTTAATGCTTGTGTTAGTCTGATCATTTTTCACATGATTTTGGATTTGATTTTGAATGTGGAAGCTACACTATTAAGTTTGACATAAACCATTTTATCTATGTGAAGCTAATCTACTAGGAATAGCGTTAGATCACCTAGTCCCTAACGGCGTTAATACAGCGTGCTTTGATTAATTATTTGTGGAAGCGATAATTAGGAAAGTAACTGAATCATCTTCTCATACTAGGAATAGGTGAGTTAGATAAGAATTGGTGGGGTGAATAAGAGGTTTTAAGTGATTATTTGCAAAGAATTGAATCAATCCAGGATAGCGAAGTGTGAAACCGAAATCCAACTGTTTTCCAAATTTGTTATTCACCTCAATCACTTTTGCTTTTGCTTTTATGTTTGTTACAACCTTTGTTACCAAACCAACAACCTTTCCTTACTATTGCTTAGTTAACCGTTAAAAGAACGACATTTGTAACCGTAGCTCCCTGTGGATCGATAATACCCATGCTATACTGCATTCGAATCTTAAAAGATGTTTGAGCGCAGCGCAAGTATCGGTTTTTCTTAAAAGAGGCAAAAACCCTTTTACCAATATATCGTCATACGCCCAAGCATGTCGGTGATATCGTGTGTTGTCCACACTATGATATCACCTGATAGATCGTCCAGATTGGCTCTCTTATGAGCAATGGACCCGTCACCCTTAAGACCCCACCGCATAGCCCTCGGCATGCTCTCCGTGTACGCTCGATTCAACTTCCTAGGAAACAAGGATGCCGGGAAGTTCTCGTAGATCCATGCCTAAGAAAATCTTCAATGTGTAAAAAGCATGACCAACATGTGGGCTAAATCAATTTCATACAGTGAATAATAAAAGAAGTTTGGATGGAGACAAACCTGAAGGAGGGTGGTGTATCCTGACATTGATAATGTGTTCCTATGACTAACAACACTTAGGCATTCGTACATGTACGCCAACGCTGCAGCACCCCATGCAAAGTTCCCTACAGAGTCGAGATCAAACAACAAAGAGAGGCACCAGGTCTGTACTCGGGTCCTGGTCTTGTCAGCAAAGAGAGTGATGTCCAACAGTCGAAGCATATACGCCTTGGCAGCTACCTGAAACTCTCCGCTCCTGAGTTTGATCCTGACAATCTACTCCAACCACGTGAAGCGTACACTCTTGCGCTTATTTTTCAAGCACTCTGTAATGGCTTGAGTTCTTGTCACCCATAACTACGAAGCAACAACCTTGACACACTCTTAATTGTCTTGGACGGGAAGAGTGAAGACTTTTCCCCGAATTGGGATGTGTAGGAGACATGCCACATCATCCAGTGTGATTGTCATCTCTCCACAGGGTAAATGGAAAGATGACGTCTCGGGGTGCCACCTCTCCACAAATGCAGATATCAATCCTCTGTCGTATGTAGTATATCTACAATCCACAAGAGTTGCTAGACCATACCTAGCTAGGACTGTATCTATGTATGCATTCCCTCTAGTCAGATCCTCCCTCAACCTCTTCTCTGTTAGAGTCAAAAACTCAAATGAATTAACCTATTTTGATAAATAACAATTTCGCTAAGTGTTACTGACTTCTTTAAAAGTTTTCATATTCAGGAACACTTATGGACTGAAGACATGCTGCAAAGATCTCGACAAAGCATTATCAAAAAGCAAGTGAAGAAACCGTCCGCCTATGAGAAATTAGTTTGCCTTCAGAGAAGAGTACGTCTGCCTGTGAAGAACGTCCGGCTTAACTACTGACGAACACTTGGGTTGACTAAAGAGCAATGATTGAAGACTCGTGCAAAAAGAATTATCATAAAAGTGATCGTTTGCTCAAACCAAAGATGAGTTGTCATGCACCTCTTGTGGTTCAGAGCATTAATGGCGAAAGAGACAGAATTAAGCGCCTTACTCCTTGAAGATTCAAATCCTCTGACATTCCTTAATTCAAGCTGCTTTTGCTGAATTAACGGCGTTATCTTCTGATCATCGTATCTCCCCAACGGCCAAATTCAAATCTTCTGACCAGAGCATTAATTACTGGATTAGTTGTAATGCATATGCATTAATTGCAGCCTCTGTGAACCAGAGCAAAAGCATCACCAGACGATACCGGTCTCTGTCTATTGAAGAAACATTCCTCACCTGGCAGACTACAACAGCAGATGCAGAAGTATCCGTTACTCACAATCAAGTGAAAATTCAACGGAACTATTTTTGAAGATCTTCATTAAAGCCTCAGTTATCATCCTACTGAAGATATAAATAGTGGACTTTGCATCAGCTTCAACTTGGCGACTCATACACAATCAAAGCATTCAAACCTTCCAAGTCAGTTTACAATTTGAACAAGCTTTATATCAAGAACACTCAGTAACCTTAACCTTCTTACTTTCTGAGTTCTGTCGCCAACAAGTGTGAAATCTCCCACAGAATGAAAACTCTTATCCTTTCTCACACAAGCCTTTCAGAGAACCAATTCGTATATCATCTCTGATTTTAGATCTTCATATTTTCTACCCACTCTTTGTGAAGAGATTTTTGTAGAAAACAAATCTTCTTGAAAAAGAATTGGGAGGAGTCCTGTCAAACACTCGAGAGAGAGATAAAGGAGAAGTCCTAGAATACTTGTAAAGGAGTAGTCCTCAGAATACTGGGAGAAGTCCCTGAGAACACTTGTACTATTCTATTGAAATAGTGAAAATCTTGGTATAGCCAAGGACTGGACGTAGCCCTGTCGATTAAGGGGGTGAACCAGGATAAATATTGTGTGTGCTTTATTCTTCAAGCTCTAAGTTTATTTCCGCTGCACATATTGCTAAACGTTTTCGAACTAATAATAATTAACTTGTGAAAAAGGTTTAAAAATCACACAAAAAATTCAAACCCCCCTTTCTTGTGTGGTTTTATTACTATCATTCTCGTGATTATACAATCTCAACAACGACTTGTCTGGTATATTGCCATCAATGTACGACCTCCACACCCTCCCGACAATAACGTGGGTGTCATAGCTCCACAGCACAGTCAGATTACTCAGTCCACATGGGAATGAGGTCAGCTGCTTGTCAGCTTTGTCAATCAGTTGCATTCTTCGCTTTAACATTTTTTTGGCCTCGTCATCACAGGCCCCTTCTTCATTATCATCATTGTCCTCGCCATCACCACCATCACCACCGTCACTGAGCTCATCATCATCACCCCCTTCCTCCTGATCGTCCTCATTGGATTGCATCTCCTCGGCCCCATCATGACCCACATCCTAGTCATCGTTAACATACTTGTCCTGCCATTGCTCCTGCTCCTCGTATTCAGCCTCACTATATGATGATTCATCCACCACCGTAGCCTTTCCACGCCGCCTACGGTGCGAAGCATGACCTCTTTGTCGGATGTCGTCCTTTGATTTTGTGTGTCGTCATGTTCAACCGGGCGACCAGTGTGACGAGTCCTTATCATTTCTGTAACAACAGCAAATTCCAAATAGGTTAGCTTCATTCCAAAATCAGAATTAAAAAAAATTAAGGAGTAAGTCGCACCTGTAAGTGTGAACCACCCCACAAAATCGCACTTACAAGTGCGACAAAAACTTGACCCAGAATTTTGAAGAGGTCGCACTTGTCAGTGCGATCGGAGAAGAGAAATCGCACTCACAAATGCGATTTTGTTGCAGAACCTCTACAAATAAAAAAAGAGCAGAAAACGCACTAAAAATTAACATACAAAGCAGAGTAACAAGAAAGAGGAAGAAGACGCACTACTTGAGCTTTTGTTGGGGAAGAACAAAGAAGAAGTTGAGAGAATTGGAGAACAATGAACAAAGGCAAGTTTTGTATGAGAAGTGGAAGGGAAGAGGAAAAGGGATGGTGGGTGGCTAGGGTTTTGTGTGCGAGTTGGTTTCATAAAAGCAAAGGAGAGATGGGTGGTGGTGTGAGAGAAAGGGTTTTATTATAAAAACCATCGATTTTTTATTTTTGACTTTTTTTTAAAGTGTATCGCACCTACAACTGCGAAAATTTTCACCAAATTGCACTTATTGGTGTGAACTAGAATAATAGTTTTTTTTTAAATATCCATGAATGTCGCACCTACAAGTGCGAAATTTGTCTCAAAATCGCACTTATAGGTGCGAACATAATAAATACATTAAAAAAATAACTAACATAAATTCGCACTTATGAGTGCGAATGTGAAGCATATTTCACACTTACAAGTGCAAATAATAACCAGTACGCGGAAAAAAGCTACAAATTGAATTTTTTCTTGCACTCGGGTGAATCCACTTTTGGTTCTGACTTGTCCCTTTCGTCCATTTCAATATTTAGGCAGATCGGAAGGAAATGGGGGGAAGAGAAATGGTGAGGGTGATGAGTTGAAGGGGATGGGAATGGGTTTTTTGGATAAAACAGATTTTTGGTACAAAAGGTTTTTTTCCAGGGGTACTTTGGGTATTATTATAAAATGGGGTGTTAGAGAAGTGTATCGTCTAATACAACATTCTGTCATTTGATCATATCGTCTGAGTATGATCATCTACATAAGGAAGCATCGTCTAATCAGCTACAACGTCTACATAGAAGTATCGTCTGAACTGCACTGTGTCAGGTGTAGCCAGATATCTTGTCCTACTAGCAATCCCGGAATATCTGAGATCTTATCTTGTATTTATTATTGTTTATGATTCCCAATGTAATAGTTGCAATAGTTGACCTCGAAATATTCATCGTTATCTCTGTATAAATACAGAGCTTGCAACCTTGAATAAATGAGGAATTGAAGTTGCAGAATAAATAAATAATAAGAACCTACACAGAGTTCATTCTTTGCATTTTCAATTTCTCAAATTCTTCAAGAACCAACTTTGGTTCTTAACTGAGGGTCCACACACAATTGGGGTGGCGCCAAGCACAATTCCCCTCATTTTTTATGTGTGTGGCGCTAAACACAATTCCACTATTTTTATTTTTATTTTTTACTAAAAAACAATTTTGTTGAAATTTGCTTTATATCTATAAATAGTATTGAACTGGCTCATATGATGCAACCCTTCATGTTGAAGTAATCGTTATATAAATTTATGCTGCAAAATCGTGGCACGCAATAACTCACACGTGACTCACAGTTAAGACTCGTGAATCTTTGATGAGTGAGTGGATTTTGTGTGCACATGTTAAAGATGGTATGAATCGGTTGGTTGACTCTTGCCAAAAACGAAGCAGGAGTTTATTTCGTTTTGTGAAGTGGAAACAAGGAAGAAACATCTATTAATAGCTTTTCAAAATTTATAACGAATCAAACATTCCCAGGTTCACTTTCTTGCAAGTCATTCCCAAATTTCTTGCTTAATGGTAATCCTCCGTGCTTTTTCACTCCATAGAGGTTGCGGTAATGTGCCAGCTACCAGATTTAAGAGCATAGACAGCTCGTGGAGTTAAGACATCAGAGATGTTATGATAAATATTTGGGTCCTTCAACTATCATCGGCAAATCCGATACTCATATTTTTAATTTTATTACTGAATGAGTTTAAAAGAAGTTCAAATGGTGAAAAGAGAGGTCTAATTCACAGGTGTGAAAGGAGGTTTTAATTAAAGTAGTGGTTCAAGCTGTCGGTCTTACAAAATGTCTTGTTTTACTCTTCAAGATAGCATTTGCTCTTAAATTGAAGACATGATTAGTAAGATGTTTTGGATAACAATGTCTCTTGAGGAGTATTCATTGCCTTAAGTGAGATAAACTTTGTCATTACAAGTGTGAATAAGGTATTGGTTTAATTTCATGACTTTAAAGTGTTCAATACCTCTCTAGTTGGAAAGAATTGGTGGAGGATTTTGACGCTTTCTCATTTATTACTTATGTTGTGTTTTTCAATTGGTATATTTTTCTCATGGAAGTCTTATTGATGCCAAGAAGGGCTGATATTCATGGTCTAGTGTTGGGTGTTTAAAAAATGGGTTTGAAGAAGATTGGCAATGGCTCGAGCGTTCATGTATGTGGGATGATAAATGACTTCGTCAACGTTCCCTCTGATTTACCATCATGAGGCGGCTACTAGGTTTGTGATACAATACATTTCGTACTTCATCTCTCATTTTTTGGCAGCAGCTGCTAATAGCATTTTAGCTATTCCTCTACCTCTCCACCAGCAAGATTGATGTGCCTTTTTGGCCCTTTACTCCATAAAATTTGTAGCTCGTCCGCAATGTAAAGAAATTTATTGGCTAGGGTGCTTGGGGATCATTCCTATGCGTCCGGTTTTATGATATTGATGTTGAGCCTTTAGTTTTTGTATGGAACCTCTAGAAATAATGTCGCATTCCTTGCTGTTTTTCCCAGAGGTTAAACAATTTTTTTTTACCTCGCCCTTGGGACTCTGTCTTCAGCAGGAGTGCATGCTCGGTTCATGTCTTTCTGCAACGATTTCAACTAATGCAAAACATTTAATAGTAATACTCAGTCCGTTTCTATTTAAGTGTCACTATTTTTATTATTTTTTCGTTTTTAATTATCTGTTACTTTACAAAGTTCAAGAGAGTATTAATTATGTTTTACCAATTCTACCCTTCAATTAATGGTGATAAGAAATTAAAGAGTCTAAATTAAGAAGAAAGATAAAGGGTATGTTAGGAAGTTAGGTAGTAATAATTTTGATAGAAACAAGAACATTAATATAATTCTTTAATATGTGTGCAAAACCTTAAAGTGACAGTTATTAAGGAACGGAGGGAGTATTAAATACTTCATTCGCTCCTATTTATAAGACTTTATTAAGACAATTACAATTATTAAAAAACATGTGATGAGATCAATTAATGTATTGGTTCTTACAAAATTTACTCTATTCGTTTCTTAGTAACTGTCACTTTAAGGTTTTGCACATATATTAATGAATTGTATTAATGTTCTTGTTTCTATTACAGTTGCTACCTAGCTTCCTAACATACTATTTATTTTTCTTCTTAATTTTGACTCTTTAATTTCCTATCACCATTAATCTAAGGGTAGAATTGGTAAAATATAATTAATACTCTCTTGAAATTGTAAAAGTGACAAATAATTAGAAAAAAACAAGATTAAAATAGCGACAGATATATAGGAACGGAGGGAGTATCAATCTTTCATGTTTACATTTAATTAATGTATAGCATAGTATGGAACAAAATTAATTATAAGTGGTAGTTAGCACATTGAAATTATAAAAGCTAAATAAATTCAAGAGTATATATAAAAAAAGATAGTAAATATTTCTAAAATCTAGTAGGAGATCTTATATTAATAGAGACCAATAATGTCTCTAAGGAAGAACCATGAGTAATTAAATAAGGATATTATTATTAAAAAATAATTAATGTAGAACAGAATTCAATGTGGTTTTAATAAAAGCACCAAACTACTAATAGTATTATACTCCCTCCGTCTCAAATTATAAGACCCTTTAGAGACAAACTCGGTGTCCCAAATTATAAGACCCTTTCTAGATTTTAGGGAAAAAAAACAAGTTTTTACTTTTTTACCCCTTCCATTCATTATATTTTAAATTTCAAAACTTTAATTATCACCTCTACTAATTACTTATTTCATATTCCCAACCAACTTTTGATATATCCAATACTTACATTAACAATTTTCAGATTTTTTTAAATAGGGGCATATTTGGAAGATTTGTATAAAAAGTAACAAAATCAATATATTAATTAGTTTATTACATGTTTTCTTAATAGGCGTGATTTTCTGAAAAGAACCCTATAATTTAGGACGGAGGTAGTATCTCTTTGGTACATCGAAAGAGATAGGAATCCCCAATTCCTTAATATATGTCACTAGTTTGAATATTTTTTTATTTTCATTTATTTGTTACTTTTGTAATTGCAGAAGAGCGTTTACTACAATTTAACAATAATACCTTGTCTTTCTAAATTCTTATTGGTGAAAGGAAAATTAAATAGTTAAAATTAATAAGAGAGATAAATGATATGTTAGAAAGTTAGAAATAAATTTTAACAATAAAACAAAACATTAATACCACTTGTTACTATATGCGCAAAAAACTTAAAGTGACAGATATATAAGAACATAGTAGTATATTAATTCTAAATAAGAAAATAACCTCAAACTATACTACAATTGCAAATAAATAAATAAAATCCTATCAACAAAGTGTTAGTCTAGTGGCAGGCAAGTTGCGTCAAGATCCGAGCACAAGTCTCACCCCTTGCCCAAGAATTCCCATGCATATAGGAATTTTAATAACATTCCTACTAATTTGCTGGCCTCCACACATGAGTAATTATGAAAAAATGATTAAACCTTATTTTTGAAGATCTAAATTTTATATAATTAATTGTAATTAAGTTAGAGTTTAAAATGATTGAATTTTTTTATTTAAAAGTAAATTTACACTAAATTTTTTATGTTAAATTTATAGCAAAATTAAGTATGATATTCTTGTCAATGTCACCTTTGATTTTTAATTATAGCATGATGAAAAATAAGTACTAAAATTACGTACTTACCAATCTAAAGGTTCTAGCAATTTGTCATCACGCGTTTGGGGTGGCTCCCAAAACAAACACGTTTTCTCACATCATACGCATTCAACGTTTCTCCTTCATGGTTTTCCACGTGTCGCTATCTTGTACGTCTTTGATCCAACTGAAGGAGACCGGCGAGTAAAGCACCACGTGAACTTCACGTGAACCAGGCGGAAAGAGCACGTGAAGTGCATCTATGCATCTTTTGGCCCCTTGCCATCATAACACATGCTCACACTTATAGTTGGATACGCGGGCCAGCCCGCCCCGCATAAGTTCGGCTCGCATAGGCCCGCGTCTAAATGAGCTCCTATTTAGGAGCCCCGTCCCGCGCTCGCCTAATTACGGGCTGGCCCGCGAACTAGTATATATAAAAAAAAAACTTAACAATCAAATTTTAACAAGCATACTACTACAAGCTTTAAAATTAAGAGTTCATTAAAAATACTGCATCAAATTAAGAGTTCATTGCAAACTTTTTGGTAGTTTATCAAATTAATTATACTAAATCAATTATTACAAATAATCAAACACCATAATAATTCAAAACAAACATCAAAAATCAATTTTAACAAGCATACTACTACAAGTTTTTTGAACTGATGTGTTGTGTTCGTGTGTGTGCAGTTGTGTTTTTTAATTTTAGTTTTTTTTAATTTCATTGGCCCGCGGACGGCCCGCGAGCCCCGCGGGCTAGCTCATTAAGTTCGCGGGCTAGCTCACGTAGGCCCGCGTTTAAATGAGCTTATATTTTCCAGGCCATAGCCCACGCGGGTTGCGGGACTCGCGGCCGACTCGCGGGTTTAGGCTCATATACCCAGCTCTACTCACACTCTAATTCAAACATCACTAAGAGGAGGATAAAAATAAAAGAGAAAAAAATAAAAATGAAAAATGAGTATTAAAAATAACATGGAAATGAAAGTTAATATAAATAATCATCACTTGAATGAATACGATATTTCTACACCCACTTCTACATGTTGATAAATTAAGTGGAATTTAAATTTTAAAATAACTTGTAAGGAGATCACATGTAATACGTGAGTAATTTAAAAAATTCAAACTAAAATTAAGATAAAAGATTTAATTTAATTTTCTATTCACTCTCTAAATTTAAAAATTAAATCAAAGTTACGAGATATATATATATATATATATATATATATATATTTATTATTTAATAAAACCTGCGAAATCTATTAAGAAGAAATAGAAGGCTCAGATGCCAAAACATCAGCAGTCACCAAAGGGACAACAGCCAATGGAACTTCCTCCACCCAAACCGTATCTAAACAAGTAGAGGAATTCCAGAGCAACAAATAAGGTAGACATCATTTATGGGTTAAGGTAATGGAGTGCTATGATAAATAATTGAGTCTTCCGGCCATCGGTGGCAAATCCAAGGCCTATGTGTTTAACTTTGTTAAGGAACATGATTGGAAGAAGTTCAAAGGGTGGAAGGAGAAATATCTTTCCCGAGTGGGGAGGGAGGTTTTAATTTAAGCAATGACCCAAGCAATCCCGATTTACATCATGTCTTGTATTGCGCTTCTAGGTAGCATTTGTTCTCAAATTCAAGGCTTGATCAGTAATTTATATTGGTGGGAGGATGTCTCTCAGAGAAGTATTCATTGGCTCAATTGGAAAAAACTCTAACGTTCTAAGTCTGAGGGAGTCTTGGCTTTCGAGACTTCAAAGCCTTCAATATCGCGCTTATTGGTAAGAATTGGGGTCGACTTTGACTATTACAAAATCTTTTCTTAACCACGTTTTTAAAAGTGGCGTATTTCTCAAATGGGAGTCTTCTTGAGGCAAAAAAATCGGTATAGACCGAGCTATTTTTGGTCTAGTATCCTACATTCTAGCTGGATATTTGAGAAAAAGGGTATGTGCAGGATCGGAAATGGGGCTTGTGCATGTGTGGGATAATAATTGGATCCTTCAATGGCCTCCTTTTATTTATCGTCGAGATGTGGCTAATGCGACTAGAGTCCAATATGTTTCATATTTAATTTCTTCGCCCACAACAGCCTGGAATAGTTCACTCATCTCTGCTATTTTTTTTTCAAGCTACTACAAGTTACGTCATGGAGTTCCCTTAATCCTTCCATCAGATGGAAGATGTTTTCTTTTGACCCTCCAATATCAATTGTAAATAGTCATCAAAGTCAGGTTATATGTTCATACGAAAGCACCTAGTGTCATTCTTGGCATCGTCATCATCTGACGCGAATGTGCCAACAACATTTTGGAAGAAATTTTGGGGAGCGAAGGATCTTTCGAGGTGCAAAGAACTTGCTAAGCGAGAGTGTTTGAATATAGTTCCAGTTGATATTTATCTCCAGATTCGTGGTGTGGATGCTGACTCCTTGTGTCCTTTGTGTATGGAGACTCCTGAATCTGTATCTCATGCCCCCGTGCAATACCCAGAGACTAAACGCCTTTGGTTTGCATTTGGTTTGTGTATTTGCCTTGATCAGTAGCTTCCCTTCGTGGAAATTAAACAAAATGTTAATGTTTCTTATGATTTTTTACTGTGTTTGGGAGAGCCGGAATAAATTTTCCTTTCGGGTTCACTAGCCAACGTTTGATCATGTTCTACTGAGAGCTTCCCAGCTTTGGTCCCCTCCATGCGATTTGTGTACCTTAACCAGACCAGGTTTTGTTTTACCTGTTGCTTGGAGTGGGCCAGTTAGTGGGGGTTGTGAAGATTACCTTCGATGCTTCGGTTAATTATGTGAATATGGCGGGCCTTGGTTTGTTTGTGTGTGATGTGTTTTGTGAGGTGTTGTAGCATTGATGATAAACCGTTTTATTTTTTGTCGCCCGTGGTAACAGAGGTCCTTGGTTTCCGGTGGGCATTGTGTATACCGGGTCCAATTCACTTAACATAAGATATTGATATAAAAGTGAAAAATAATAATAGTTTGATTAATTGGGTTCATAATTATGCTAGTTAAAAAAGAAAAGAGAATTATAATTTATTTTCTTAAAAAAATAATAACAAAGAGGTTTAGTCTTCCAACAAGAAAGAAAAAGCCCAAACAAAGCCAAAAAAGAGAAGAAGAACAAGAAGAAAAGGGCCACTATGCAACCAAAAATAAGAGCCCAGGTGCCAAACAACCAGAAAAGCCAATGCAGAAACTCTAGGGGCAAACTAGTAATTTCACACTTAAAATCCTAGCCTATGTAAGCCAACCTCTCCTCAATTTCCGAACACAATGTACCAGCACCAGCAGCCAAAGAAACCCTAGCAGAGCCTCATTTCCTCTCCTCCCATCAGAATCCTCTCTCTTTCTCTTCTCCCATCAGCCACATCCAAACCTTAATCCTCTTCTACTCTTCATCAGCCGCCACTCCTCTCCCTCAATCTTTTGACTAAAACCCTCACTCCAACACCCAGTGCCGCCGCCCTCCTTTACTCCACCATCACCGATTTGCCTCTTCATCAACTTGCCATGTATCAAAGTGAATGTACCAATTTGCCATGTATCAATTTGATGAATGTATCAATTCGGTTGTGTTTCCTCTTTGATTATGCGAGCCTCTTCCTTTTATGGTCGAAAAGTAATTGTGATTTTGTATGCATTGTCACGTTCCGTTGTTTCCGTTTGATCATGCGCTCTGCTTTGATTAATTCTCGCCTATGAATCAAGATTAAAAATGAGAATACAATGCGAGGTCTCGGATGTCTGCGTAGGATGTCGTGTCTCGCGGTGTTATTGTTTTTTTCTTAAATAACTAATTGAAATTAAAATAAAATGAGGTCTCCGTTGTTTGTATAGGATGTTGTGTCTCACCCCTTTTTTAGAAAATAATATTAAAATAAAGTGAGGTCTCGACTGTCTGCATAGGATGTCGTGTCTCACATTTTTTTAGAAAACAATATTAAAATAAAGTGAGGTCTCGAATGTCTGCATAGGATTTCGTGTCTCGCGGTGTTATTGTTTTTTTCTTAAATAACTAATTGAAATTAAAATAAAATGAGGTCTCCGTTGTTTGTATAGGATGTTGTGTCTCACCCCTTTTTTAGAAAATAATATTAAAATAAAGTGAGGTCTCGACTGTCTGCATAGGATGTCGTGTCTCACATTTTTTTAGAAAACAATATTAAAATAAAGTGAGGTCTCGAATGTCTGCATAGGATTTCTTTTTCTTTAAAACAATAATAATAACCCTTTTTTTAAAAAAAATGCAATTGCATTGCGAGGACTCGGCTGTTCGTGTAGAATGTCGTGTTTCTCGGCGCTCTTGTCTGTTTTCTTAAACAAGCCAAAATTAAAATTAAAATTAAAACCAAGAACTGTGTAAGCCTTGATCTTCCTTTAAAGGAAGTATGTAGGACTAGGTTCACACATATCAGGCTAAATAAATGAAATAAAATATCTTATTTCTCTTTTAGGAATATTTGGTAATGAAAATTAATAAAAAAGTAAATAGTTTAGATTAGGGTAAAAAAATAAATTATAGGAAAAGCATAATAAAAAATGCACAATCAATCTTAGGTATTATCTTAGACGGGCGTTGTGGGGTGTTAACACTTTCCCCACACGTAATAGACTCCCGAGCCTAGTTTTTAGGCTTCGTAGTCCTTTTATTTTATTTTGGGTTTTCTAGCATTTTCCTCTAAAAATGTTAGTGGTGTCTCTGCCTGTTTAATTAACAATTAATTTTTTTAACGTCGTCCCACCGCGACCTCGGTTGCGATAGGTGTTATCTTGGGTGATTGATTTTTGTTTCCGCTTGGTCTATTTTGAGACTTTGAGACTGGTAGCTTACATTTTTTGAGTTATGGAGGAAGCCTTACAAGGGTAGTTCTTACCCTTGCATTTCTGTAACATTTATGTTTCAATGCAACTTTTCCTTTTTTTCTTTGGCTTTTTGCTTTCATTTCCCTGCTTTCATTCCTATGACCCCTTCTCTCTGCCTATAACTCATTCCTCGAAACCCTCATAAACACGCAACCATCTCCCAAACACGCACCCGCTCCGCTCGAACCACTTTCGACGGGTTTCTCTCCGCTCTCTCACACACTCCACACGCGAACACGAGAGGTTTCCTTCTCCCTAGGACTCGAAAAGAGGATAGTTACCAGCCTTTTCATAAACATTCGGATTTTCTTGTGGTTTTGCCCTGGTTACCAAAAACCAACGTAAACACACCGTCACGAAATTTTTGCTTAAAAAAATAACTTGTTATATTCCATCCCAAATGTGCGATGAAACAATATATTATGTCACAAAATATTTAATATTTCTATCACAAATTCTGTCACGAATTTATTATCATCAACAAATAAAATTACTGTATTTCGTCTCTATTTCCGTCCCAAAGGTGTGGCGGAGTAATATACTCCGTCCCAAAATCTTGGCGAGCCACAAAATTGCGACGAAATATTTTAGTCACAAATTTCATCCCAAGTTTATTTTGTGACGGAAATTTTAACAACTGTGAGACGAAATTTTCCGTCCCAAATGAGTGCATTGTTCAAGTTCCGAAAGTGTAAGTAAAAATTCACTTCAAAAAATTCAACTTCTAGAACACAGAATGTTTCTTC
Source organism: Acmispon strigosus (assembly GCA_030819835.1). Taxonomy (NCBI): domain Eukaryota; kingdom Viridiplantae; phylum Streptophyta; class Magnoliopsida; order Fabales; family Fabaceae; genus Acmispon; species Acmispon strigosus. The sequence goes on along the minus strand of JAUAMA010000004.1, from coordinate 54,288,276 downwards.
CGAAAATATGTTTATTTTACAATTTCGGAACTTGAACTTCCGGAACCTAAAGTTTTGTGTTTTGAAAGTTCACAACAAATACACTTTCAGAACATATACACAAATTAAGCTTCCGGAAGCTGAATTTTCGAGAAAACATATTTGTTTAGCATTTCTAAATTTTAACTTTTGAAAGTTAAATTTTGTGTTCTGGAAAAAATAAATACACTTCTAAAAATTGAATATTCGAAGCACAATTCCAAAAATGTTCGATGTCACTTACGGCTATTTTTATGCAAAAAAAATTGGGGTGCAAATATTACTTGAAATGTGTGTATAAAGTATGCCCCGTTTGTCACCGTGTGATAACTACTTAAATTGTTTAAATTCAGTGTTTAAGATTAATAATTACACTGAAATGCATTGTCGCATGCAAAATGGAGTTTTTGCACTCTTAAAGCGTGTTTGGATTCGGTTTATTTCAAGTTGATGGCATGCCAATTCATATTTCAGCTGATTAATCAAACAGGTTTTTATCATTTTCTTTTCTTTTGAATGTGACTCTTAGCAGCACTTTTTTCATGGTGTAGTTCTTTGTAGCACTTTAATTAGCCTTTTCAAATTTCAATCATTCACGCAACATGCTTTGCTTATCGTTCAGACCGAAGTTTATATTCAAACAAATGTCATTATTATCTTAGCGTCAATTGAAAATGAAATAAATTACTAACTTAATAATTGTTAGTTCAAGTGATAAAGGTCTAATTTCCCTTAAATATTTTCACCGAGAGAGTTAACCGTCCTCCACCATAAAACGTTGCCACTGAATTTAATATAATCTTAAAGAAGCAAAATTTTGATATATTAATTAAACGTGAATATATATTGAGTTAAAAGAAAATTCAAATTGAAAAATGTATTAATACGTGGATTTTATTTTTCAAAAGCAATTAATTATTGCTTCAACAATCTATTTGTTTGTCAGTTAAAAAAAAACAATCTATTTGTATTTTCCAAACCCACAATTGATTATAAATGATCGATCCAACTAGCTTTAGACGTGTAGGGTTGCTACAAAACAGGAAACACTGTTTTTTTACTATCATTCTTTATAAGAATCTAAAACTTTTGAAATTGCTGTATGAACAAGTCACCGTCAACGCGGTTTCGTAATTGTGATTTTAAATTTCAACTTGAAACGTGGAGTACATGGTATGTTCATATATAATTTTTTTTTTAAATGTTCATAATAATTAAACATTAATGTTTTGTTTGGTCCATGAGAAAGAGTAATAAAAAAGTGAAAAGAGATAAAATGAGTGGAGAAAGTGATAAAAAAAATCAAAGGATATTTATAAGTTTTTTGGTATAATAAAGATATATGAAAAAATAATAGAAAAAATGAGGTAGATCATCACTCATTTTATTTAGCTGACCAGAGAAATGGTTGAGAAAAAAAAATTGGTTTTACTATTTAAAGATAGGGTTTTCTTTAATAATACAAAAAAAAATAGCAAAATAAGGTACAATTTTTTTTTTAGCAAAGTATGGCACTTTGTGCCACGTTGGAAGTTGAGCTAGGTTGTGGGTATTAGAGTCGCAGACGTGGCTGCGAAACCCATGCAAGTCACAGCATTTAATGCAGCTCCCGGTTCTGGACGGACTGGTTTCTGGTTGGGGAGCAGGGGACAGATACTGCACGGGGAGCATGCGTGCCACGTGGCACGGGAGTCGCAGGGTGCCCTACGATTTCCAGCAGTTTTGCCTCCTTATATCAGACCTGCTTCCTCCATATTTCCTTACTCCATTCACTTTACTATTATTCAAACTCTACTCATCCTTTTACTCTTTCCTCAAAATTTCAAAAAATTTCCCTCAAGTTCTTCATCTACAAGTTTTCAAGAACTCTCATTCTCATCAAGTTGAAGTCATTCATCTCAACATATCCTCTCCTCCACTTCAAATAGTATCATTTTGGTTAGTATTTGTTTGGATTTTCTTATACTATTATTATTTATAATCAATGTGTTATTTAGAATTGGTTAGGAGTTTTAATATGTATGCTATTAGGAGTTTTAATACTTGGTTAGAAATAATAAGTTAATGTTATGGTTTAGAAATAATAATAAGTGTTGGTGAGCATGTAAAAAATATATAGCATTTAATAATATTATTTAGAATTGTTAATGGTTAAAAGTGTGGATTTTTTAGACTAAGATAAGAAATATAATTGTCTAGAAATATTAAAGTTTTAATTACTGTGATTGAAGCATAATGTATATTGTTATTGTTTAGAAATAATAAGTTAATTTTATTGTTTAGAAATAATAATTTAGTTTTATTGTTTAGAAATGATAATAAGTGTTGGTTATAGTAATATTATTTAGAATTGTTAATGGTTAAAAGTGTAGGTTTTTTAGACTAAGTTAAGAAATATTATTATCTAGAAATATTAAAGTTTTAATTATTGTGAAGGAATCATAATGTATATTGTTATTGTTTAGAAATAATATGTTAATTTTATTGTTTAGAAATAATAATAATAATAATTTTATTGTCTAGAAATATTAAATTTTTAACTATTGTGTAAGTATTACAATGTATATTGTTATTGTTTAGAAATAATATGTTAATTTTATTGTTTAGAAATAATAATAATAATAATAATTTTATTGTCTAGAAACATTAAAGTTTTAATTATTGTGTAGGAATAATAATGTATATTTTTATTGTTTAGAAATAACAAATTAATTTTATTGTTTAGAAATAATAATAATAATTTTATTGTCTAGAAATATTAAATTTTTACCTATTGTGTAGGAATAGCAATGTAATTTTTATTATTTAGAAATAACAAGTTAATTTTATTGTTTAGAAATAATAATAATAATTTTATTGTCTAGAAATATTAAATTTTATTGTTATACCCTAAACCCTAAAACCTAAAATTAACCCCTAAACTCTATACCCTAATACCCTAAACCCCAAAATCCTAACCCCCAAAATCATAAACCCCAAATACCAAACCCTAACCACCAAATCCCTAAACCCCAAACACGAAACCCTATAAATATACAATATCCATGTTTATTGTCTATTTTTAGAAACTTTATTGTTTTAATTAGAATTTTCGATGTTTATTGCCAATTATTAATTTCGAATGTTATTTGATTGTAGGAACCTTATGGCGAATGGAGCGCACATCAACCCCGGCCCTCTAAACCCGAGTCTCCTGCACCTACAGGACAAGCACGTATCCAATCATGTCTGGAACGAACAACCGAACAGAATATTGCATGTGAGAAAACCGGCGGTGAACCGTCATGGGATTCCAGAGTTGATCGTAAGCCGACTCCAACGTGCTGGGCTGTATGAGGTGGCACTCGTTAGACGCGAACCTCTGGACAAGGAGTTGATATCTGCAATGGTGGAGCGTTGGAGGCCAGAGACGCACACCTTTCACATGCCATTTGGGGAAGTGACGATCACGCTACAGGATGTAGCTGTGCTCCTAGGCCTGAAAGTAGATGGCCTTCCTGTTACCGGCAGCACCTGGCAAAACTGGCCACTCCTCGTGGAGAATATGCTAGGAGAGGCTCCTCCCCTAGATGCTATTAAGGGAGGTGTAATTAAGTTGTCATGGTTGAGATAGGTCATGACGAACATGGTGGTGGACACTGATGACGATGATGTGTTGGACCAATACGCTCGAGCATTTATTCTTGTTTTGCTTGGGGATTTCATGTTCGTTGATCACACAGGTACCAGGATAGCAATGCGATATCTAGCATTGTTGGGAGACTTTTACCAAGCGGGTCTGTACAGCTGGGGATCAGCACTTCTTGCTCACCTGTACCATGAGTTGTGTGCTGCAACCGACCATCGGAAAGCCGAGATCGCTGCCTATACATATCTTCTCCAGCTGTGGGCGTGGTCAAGGATACCCGGCATTGGTCTGCAGATGCCGAAACTTGATGCCATATTTGGACATCCACCGACTACTAGGTATGCTCTTTATCTTGTTAGATTTACAGTTTTGTTAATGGTACACATTATTTTCCATGTTGCTGATACACGTCACTTAATTGCGTAGGTAGAATGACGTTCCGGCGAGCTACGAAAGACTGTCAATCGACGAATATCGCACAATTATGGACACACTGCGCAGCAACGAAGTCAGTTACTAGTAAAGTTAGATTTTTATTCTTTTTTATTTGACCAAGTGTTTCGTTATTCAGATATATGACCTTTGTCGAACCTTCGAACATAACGCCTTGCCCCCCTTCGTAAGCTCTGCCATTGTAGTACACAAAGACAATTTGTTGATCCATCTTAGATGTTTGAGTTTTAGTGTTTAAGGATTTCTGTCGAAATGATTTATGGTTGGAGGAAAGGGAATGTGGTTTCTAGAAAGGGTTGGGAGGTTTATATAGGTCACAAGTCGCAGGTAGGTGTGAGACTTGTGGCCCACAAGTCGCAGGTGGGCCTGCGACTCCAGTAGGAGTCGCATAAAGCCCTGCGACTAGGAGTCGTATGATGGGCTGCGACTTCTAGCCCAGCCTAATTCAACATGCCAACATGGCACAAAGTGCCATACTTTGCTAACTTTTTTTTTCGCCTTATTTTACTAATTTTTTTTGTATTATTAAAAAAAACCCTTAAAGATAAGGGTAATATTATATCCTCTTACAAATCATACATATTAAAAAATAAAATATTAAATGAAAAATTAAGAAAATTTTTTACAATTTTTTTAAAAATTTCATTTTTATTAAAATGAGAATATTAATACATGTGAAAAACATTAAAAAGACAAATAATATGGAAAGAGAAAAAAAAATAAAGTGAAAAAGTAGTCACTTTTTGTTGGCCAGCTTGTTGGAAAACCTTTTTGTTTTCCTCAATTTCTCTTTGTTTCTACTCACTCAGTAGTACATCAAACAAAATGAAAAAGTAGTCCTATTAAGTATTTATAATAAAAGGAACTGATTACAAGCCACATAATGGTGTCAGACAGTAAGTAATATCGAAAGTAGGCTACCATATATTTGACTATTCCAAATGCCAATTTTAATTTCTAACATTGGTGGTGTTTTTGAAAGAACTGCAATATTATGTTTGCTTATTTGCGGCGTACATGTGTGTTTGCCACACCCACATAAATAAATAAAGGAAATATAAGAGAGAAAAATTTGTGATATTATTGGTAATACAATATGAAAAAAAGAAAGAGATACCCAGAAAAAATTGAGAAAAATTAGATTAAAGAAAAAAATAGTGTGAATAAATCAAAATTCGTTTAAGTTAGATGCAATATCTATCACTGTGATGGACCACACTTCCTGTGGCCTAGCTCTCTCGCATGAGTGACAACAACCTTGTTGTTGGTAGGGTTCGCAATAAGGGAGTTGACTCCTCTAAAGTAAGTAGACTAACTTTACATGGTAAAGTAAACATTACAATTTACCTACTTTGATAAAATTAATATAAGAACTCAATTAATAGTTGTGATACTTATGTTACGGTCTAGAGGAGTCAAGTCCCGCACCAAGGGTGTGTTTAATGATAGAGGAATTTTTTTTTTCCGAAGATGACAATGGTTTGATTACATCTTTGGTTAGGTTGGGCTTTATTTTTTGTCATAGGTTAGGTTGGGCTTTCGTTAAAAATGTCTTAACCAATTACTTAAACCAAGATTTTGCAAAATTTTCTGAACAATGCAGTCCAACGCCAACCTGACCAATGACCACTGTTGTGTTAGTTCTTGTTATGTCATCAAGTTTGGAAATTGAGTGATTTTTATCCTCATTTGAGCTAATTTGATCGCTATAGCTTTAAAAATAAGTAGAAAAATGCTAATAACATTCTCTTTAATATTATCTTTTTAAGATTATTTCATTGATTGGTTTATATATGTGAGACTCATTCAAAATGTAGGTTTCACTTATAATTTAATGAGTTTTACATGAATTTTAGCCAATTTAATGAGATAATGTTGAAAAGTGAGTGTTAGTAGCACTCGGACTCCATGGATTGCTCCATTAAGAGTCTATATTTTATTGTGGTAGAGTGTGTTTTCTTGAAATTATACTAAATTTAGTCACTCTTTATCAAATTTATTAATGGATGTACCGGTGAATATTTGGAAGTTGGAGAGCGTATGGAGCTAGTGAACTAGAGACAAACAACACCTTGTTAGATTTTTTGTTTGTTGAGGTAGACACCTTTAGAAACCTCAACATAACTTTTAAAACAATAATGATATGTTCACACTTTATTTATTCTTTCATTTCATTTTTAGTTGTTTTTTCTCATTCTATCCTTTTTTTCTCTTTATATCACATCAAACATCATATATTTCAATTCTCTTTTTTCTCTTCCTATCTGTCTCTTGAGGTGGGGGTGGAGATGTGTAAACAATATCATTATTCGCTTTTGGGTTTAATATATTCATACCTCACTTTCTCTTCTATCTCACTTTCACTTATTTTTCTTTTTATGTCTTTCTGCATTTTTTATCACATCTCATTAACAATTACAAACTAGAAATTTAAAATTGTGGGGCAACACATGCATAACTTTTATTAGTGGTATAAAGTAAAATTAAAAATCGTAAGCTACTATAATGAATTATATAAATCATAAAATGATAAATGATTGAAGATGATAAAGGAATATATGTAGATTAAAGACTATAAAAGGAAAACTAATGGTGAAGAAAAAATTATAAAGAAACAACTCACTTAGATTTCTTAGATTTTCCTCCTTTTGATCTTGAGACTCACTTACTGAAAAATTATTTAGCTGTCCTTTGGTTTTGTTTTTTCTTGCATTGATTTTCGATGAAGAAAAAAAACTTGGATAATTCAATTATGCAACCAAAAGTTTATTTGTTTAAAATAATAAAATATCAACACAATAATGTTATCTCATTTATTTTGTGTTGATGTTGGGGGCAATTTAAAAACGTTTTTAAAATCATGGGGGCATTTAGTTATATACACACATTGTATTAAAGCTTTGTTAAAATGTTGTGGGGCAATGAGGATACATCCCTCCCTAATCACATATTATATCACTTAAAATTTATCTATTTTCTCTTAATATTTCATCAAGTTCAGAATGTATTTAAGGTGTTAACATAAATTTTTTTTTTTACTTTTGATAATAGTCACAAAGAGGAAGGCTCGATTCACCACTAGTTATTTTTTTCCATGTTTGGTGAGAAAATGGTTGATGTATACACAAAGCCATAGACAACTTTCAATACAAAATAACCCATCCACAACTTTAGATCCAAAATAAGCTAAAAGTATTTTCAAACGAATCAATTTTAAAAACAAAATAGCACTACATGTTGCTAGCATCGTATGATCCGCTTTCATCCAAATAATTGAAAACAAACTTACCTACACCCCTTGCGACATCATTGATAAATGATCCATCCTTTTTTGTGTGGGTTTCGAGGTATAACTGTGCATGGCTTGGTAGCTTCCCAGTTTCCAAGAACTAACATAGAAAAACTAAAGTCAAATAAACATTAAAAAGTTGTATGAATAGTAGAAATTTATATGTTAGTGTCATTGCTATCTCATGTCTTCTTATTGAGTTAGCTTTAGAAAGAAAAATGTATAGCAGTAGCAATAACCATATGTACACAAACTAACCCCTATGAAGAGAAAAGAAGCATTCACACTACCAAACTAAATTATCAAACGAATTTTCAAGTCAACACAGCACTGCTCTCAAGAAGAGAAAAGAAACATACAAATCAGATTAAAACGTGCTTGCTGTAAACAGTTTTAATTAGTTGGTGTTCTTTTTCAAGTCAGCACAACACTGCTCTACCCTTCGATTATTAATCAAAAAAACAAGAAGTAACGTTAAATGACCGATTAAAATGTGCTTGCTGTGAATTTCGTACAAAGGACTTTAAATGACCGAGTTCCCTACAAGTTGGTGGATAATTAGAGCAAACAACATATGTACAACATGATACTCTACATTTAGGAAAAAAATTGTAATTTCTAACCTCTCCACGTGATACATATATCGATAATGTATTGGACCTCCAAGCTAGCTTTGCTTCCTCTATTAGATAGGTAGTTAAATGAACACTAATAGTGAAGAATGACGGAGGGAATAACATCTCTAAGTGGCAAAGTGTAACTGCCATGCGCTCTTGGAGCATTTCAAGTTCTTTAAGATTCAAGCTTTTACCACACAAAGCTCTAAACATTTCACCAAGATTGCAGTCACATAGTCTGGAAACAAGTTACGAATTGCTAAGGGTAGCAATTGTTCCATAATGATATGATAATCATGAGTCTTTAACCCAAATACATTTTTTCCTACCTCATGAATACATCTATAAATTTTACTTGAGTAACCATGTAGTATTGTAACATTCTTCAAAGTCTTGGAGGCGGGTGTTGGCCGATGAATAAGTTAGGTTAATTGTTGTTAAATTAGATTTATTAAGGTTAATTAGCAATTAGGTTAAAATTGGGGAAAGTAATTTTATTATTCATTTTCTGATGTGTCCAACATTAAAAATTAATTAAGAAGACATATATTACTCATTAAACCAGTCAGCGTGCTACGTCAGAGCTCACCGGAGCTCCGGCAAGAACTAAAAAAACGTCTATCAATCGTAGGGATCAATGTAAAACTTTTTTTCATCAAGAAACTTATCGTCAACTTCACTACAAATATATGGACCCAATATATTATTAATCCTTATTTAAAAGTATATAGAAATTTAGGGGGTCTTAATGTATTTTTCACTTTTTATTAATGGGTTGGATTAATTGATTTCATACGTCAACTATTAGAAATTGAGAGACAATATAACTCAACTAAAAAATTAGTTTAAGAGAAGAGCATCGTCTTTCTATATCTTTGATGACTATAAGAATTCTCAACATCAACTCAAATCAAGAACACTCGCTCTAATTGACCCAATTTTAAATTAGAACACTCACCGTAGAGGATTCAGATCCCTTGGTAGTGGGCACATACTTCGATCTCAACATTGAATTCAACTCTAAATTTAAGGGTGTTGTTCTTCGTGCAAGGAACATAAAATTGCTACTTGCCACCATAGAGAAGCGGTGATGGCTGTCTTTCTTAACGTGCATTTGATGTGATTGATTTTTTAAATATACCTACAGTAAACTTTCATTTAACAATAAATTTGGTTTGATTATTCCAGCTTTAATACACTACACATGCACCACTAACTGTGTATATAGATTTAGTGACACATAGTTGTTTTACTTTATATAAGTGTTTTGAGATTCAACCCTTAAAATGTAACTGTATCAAATATTTAGTTCATAGTTTTTATCTAGGTAGAAATTGTAAGAATAATTTAACATTTTAGTTTTTATTATTAAATTTGTAAACTTAAAAGAGTTTTTTTTTTAATATTGTAAAAAAAAATTATCAGATTGTGGCTGATGTCAAATTATTTGTCAATATGGGGTAGTTTGTAGGTTTGGGTTTGATCAAAACTTGTCATGTTGTGAAAAAATTAAGAAGTTTCATGTGTAGGTTTATATAAGGCGTTTTGCGACTAAGCTTCAATTTGACTAGCAGCTTCTTCATCAGGTTGTTCATGCTAATACCGTTCTTGATCCGTGTGGTTCTTATCTCACCTTCAAACATTTGTCCTTCACTCCCTTGATATTTTCTACCATTGAAGTAAATCAACACAACAACTTCAGCCATCGATGGACGCCAATAAAAATCTATAATTTATATGGATGAAAGTATAAGTAGAAGTAGAAGTAGAAGAAGAGAATGAGAGTGAATGTGTGAGGAAATGCTTGGGATTTATGGCCATATATATAGTGTGCATGGTCTGCATGGCGTGTGTGCACTATTTGTACACAACACGCCTCACACAAGTCACAACATGAGAGGTTTTAAATAAACCTACTCATGACACGCCTTACATAAGGCGTGTCATGTTCAGCCTTATGCTGGGCGTTTCTTTCTCGTTTTCTGTGCCCCTGTCTCCCACATCCCATCAGCCCAGTAAGATTCTGATTCTGATTCTTTTGTCCTATACACAAAACGCCTTACATAAACCTACACATGAAACTTCTTAATTTTTTCACAACATGACAAGTTTTGATCAAACCCAAACCTACAAACTACCGCATATTGACAAATAATTTAACATCAACCACAATTTGATAATAATTTTTTTTTTTACAATATTAAAAAAAAAAACTCAACTTAAAACGTCCGAATTTGATCGTTTGTCTTGCACATTAATTTTTTTACATTAAATTATTGTATATCTAGAACATTAGTTTATCTTGCACGTGATTTCTAATTTAATATATATAGTAATTTAATATAAGGATGAGCTAGCAGTTATATTAATGGAATAGTCTTAAGGAAGTATACTAAAAGGAGTTCTGAGAATTTCAAAATCCAGCCATGGAAATTAAATCTCCAAACACTGTCATATTCATCATCCTTTTGGTTCTTGGCTTCGTAGCTAAGTTCATAGAAGGTTTTGCTGAAGAATATGACACGTTCTCTGTTAAAAAAAGCAGCTTTCCAGAGGATTTCATATTTGGCACATCATCTTCTTCTTACCAGGTTAGACTTACCAGCCTGTTCCATTTAACTGTATAAATCATTTAAGCTATCTCTCAATTTCAATTAATAAGAGTTTTTGAATATAAAAATCAATGGCTAGGGATCCAAATTCCTCTTCATATTTACAAAAGAAAGTTTTAGAGAGAGAGAGAGAGAGAGATTGATTCTATTTTATTTTATTTTTCAATTTGTTCTTCTTTCTTTTCTTCGTAGTATGAAGGTGCGGTGAATGAAGGTGGCAAAGGTCCAAGCATTTGGGATACTTTCACGAAGCAATATCCAAGTAAGACCATCTGTCCCTTCCATTCCTTCGGAAATATTTGAAGAATTAATGTAGGTTTAAATACATTTTTTAGTATTCGTATGTTCTTAATTTTTGTTCTTGCGAGTTTTATTTCTTAGTTTTATTCCTTTGGAAATTGTATGTTTTATTTTTAGTTCTACTTCTTACTAGTTTTTTTCCATCCAATTTAGATTTGAAAACACTCTCACACGTGCTTAGATCTGCTTTACAAGCAGTGAAATCGTATTCAACCATCTCATATTTTTCCCAAATTGTAAATCCTCAAATTTAAATAGATGGAAAAACAATTAGTAGAGACTAAAAACAACAAATGTAATTTTTGGAGGACTCAAAATATGAAAAAAATTTCTTAGGGATAAAAAACAAATACAACATATCTTTCAGAGAGTAAAAATATATTTAAACATTATAAATATCTGAGATCTCCTAATTAATTTTTGTTGTTAAATGGGCCAAACACCTTACTAGCTCCCATAATTCAACCGGATGGCCCGGTCCAATTGTTGAAACTATGTTTATTAGCCCAAGCATCATATTTTCTTGACAATGTTTTAGGTGCACACTAGGTCTATAAGCATCATATTTTGCATGACCAATATTAATGTAAGTGGTAGATTGTTGATATATGCCTTAAAGACCAACAGTACATCAACCTTATTAATTTGTATTATGTCAACTTTTTATTTGATGTATGAAACATTTCATATATGTGGGATAATAGCGTATCAAGTGAGATGAGAGAATTAAATCTTGATCATTGAATTTAACCATTAATAGTTAAGATTAAAACATTAGTTATGTGACTTTCTAAATATGTCATGTAATCACTAAACAACTTTTAATCTCAATCGTCCATATATGATTGTACGATCATGATTTAATCATCCGATCTAGAATAAAAATAATACAAAATGTGCATAGATTAATTAATGACTATATGTCATAGATAAAAGCAGATATCAAGTTTTCATATAGTTACATATGATATATCAAGTCATGCTTTTAATAGGGTGATTATATTGTTGGTTTAAATTTTGCTTAACTTCGCAAAATTAAAATGTTTTAGATCAACAAGCTAATGGTTACTTATAAACCTAAAAGAAATATCAATAAACCTAAATATATAAATAATTTTATCTGATTAAATTCAATTAATTTAGATATAATACTATTTGGTTTATTTGGTTAATTGATTTAGTTTTTATTTCCTAGATTCAGTTTTTATCTAATTTCTATTATTTCTAGATTTTCTGTTATCTTTTATTATAACCTAGGACTTGTTGCTTAGTTTGTAGCTTTCTGTTATTTTTAGTTATCTTCTAGGATTTGTATGTTGATTTCTTATTTTCTACAAATTTGTATATCTTTTCCTTGATCGTGCGCGTTTGAACAGATGAAATTGGTAGGTTATGGTGTAGGTAATATAGAGGAGATGAATATGGATGGGGAAAGGATAATTATATTGGTAGTGATATGGTGCGTGGAGAACAGATGAATATGGTGAATACATGGTGGAGTTAGTGTGAAGGCATGAGAAATTAGTGTGGCGTTTGGAGAGGCGGGTGAAATCTCAATGAAAGCACCAAATGATAGACACAAGAAAGTGCTATTAATGTGAGAACAATTAGGTTAGGAATTTGTTAGAGAGAAAGTCAGAAAAAGTTAGAGGCTCAGTCAATTTGGTTAGCAATGCTCAATTTTCTCATTTTTCTCATTTCATTCAATGGAAAGGAAATACAAATTTATAAAAAATAAGAAAGCAACAAAAATACTTAGAAAATAACTAAAAATAACATAAAGCTACAAACTAAGCAACACATAATAAAAGATAATAAAAAATCTAGAAATAAGGGAAATTAGATAAAAACTTAATCTAGGAAATAAAATAAACCAAATAGTATTATATTTAAATTATTGAATTTAATAAGATACAATTATTTAAATATTTGAGTTTATTGATATTTCTTTTTGAATCTATCAGTATATTATATATTTTTTTCTTCATGTAACAGATAAAATAAGGGATCAAAGCGACGGGAGTATCGCTATCGATTCATATCATCGTTTTAAGGTATTTGGGCTTCGAGACTTCAAACAGATTCGAACTTAACAAAAGTAAACTAGAAGGAGGTGGTAGTGACATAAGTATTTTTTATGAAAATTGTCACAACTTTTATCCACTTTATTTGTTTCTTTTTTCATACATTTTTTTTTTTTAAAAAATCAACTTGATCTCTCACACACATGTTATAAGGCAAAAAAAGTCTTAACTCACATTGAAAAGTGAACGTAGTAAAATAGGTCAATTTAGTTGAAGAACATCACCAGAAGGTCCTGGTAGAAATTAAAGCTAGGATGAAGTTATTGAGCTAGTCAACTAATATTAGTAATTAAGCATAAATATTTGGACAAAACTTGAATAATGCTATATATGTCAATATTTATTGTAATAACTGTAATAAAATTCCTGTATTTTAGGCATAGTGGATAGAGCTCGTAAAGTATTTATCTCTTTATAACAAGACAAAAAATTGAATAACTTGGTAATAAGTTGATAAGGTCATTGAGCATATTGAAAACCCACTCCCCTTACATATAAATTAAAAACATCAAGTATCATCATAATTTTTAACTTAGAGAAATGAGTGACAAACTTTACAAGTGATTATTTTCATTTAGGAGGATGTACAAATCATGGAAGACATAGGGTTTGATGCTTACAGATTCTCCATCTCATGGTCTAGGCTGCTTCCAGGTGAGAATTTAATATCATTTTACTGTCATTTATTATTGCAGATAAAGTGGAAATTATATAATTTTTGCAAGAAAATCATGTAGAAGAAAATTTATTGTTATTTATTAGTTGCAATAATCGCATATTCCATATGTTATATTCATTCATAAAAAACATATTGACCGTACCGATTGAACCAATAGTTGGCGAGAGCCACTTAAACTAGTTCAAATTGTTGGTTTTTTTTTTATAAGCTAAATTTATTACCAAGCACAAAGAGGTGCTTGAACCCAAACACACAATCATAAGAAAGTGATTTCAGTTGATGATTATACTAGATATAGAAAGAAAGCAACAGGACAAAAGACAACCCAGCCCTGGTCTACTCTAAGTTTGTACAGACCACCAAACAATCCTCCACCAAATTGCATATAATATAGAGGATAAAAGACATAAGCCATCACACCTCCAGTAACATGTCAATTTGGATAACCTGTTAAATCCATGGAAACAAATATACCGTGCGCCCACCTCCTTAGTTGCACCATGTAATTTTTAATCTGCTGATTCCTTAAAGCAAAATAGAAAAATAGAAAGCAAACAGCCAACAATTAAAGTCAAATTATCAAGGGTTGAAACAGCAGCAGTAGGACGTGATCCTCTTCTCCAACTCCAGCATGCCCGAATGAATGGCGTGGTGAATTAAAGAATTAATCAATTCACACAGCAACATTGGTATAAGAGTATCAATGTTTCTTCCATACATTTGGGGTGGACCACACCTACAACAAGCCAATAATTCCGGCAACTCTTTCCAAGTCACAAGCCATCCACCAAAAAGAACACCTCATCTCCAAAATAAAGCTATTCTTCAAAGAAATAGAATAGAGTGCAGAACAGAATTGTTGGTGAAAACCAATTTAAACAAACCTATTTTGCATTTTATGTTTAATTTAAAATTATTTTCAAACCAAAATAAAAAAGTTTTGTGAAAAGTTATAATAGCCTCCATATGTAGGATTTTATTATTTTTGCCTTTATCATAAATTTTTATCTTATGTAATATATAATATAATCACCTTATATTAATTCAATTGGGCTAATTTTTTACATGAACATAAGAGGAGAATCCATTTGGTGGCCGCGTTAAGTAACATTTTCCTCAACTAGTTATATGATTTCTTCAACTTTTTTACATATGAAATTACTCAAAAGCTATTAATAAAATTCCCCGAAGCAAATTGTGAGATAAAAACTCTAAAAAGTTAATTTAACCTAGAGAGTTGACAAAATAAAAAAAATAAAAAAAATGGCAAAACTACCACCCTCCTTGGTCAGACTTTAATTATTACATGAATTTTTCTATAGCACCCTACCGAGTTTCACAAAAGTTAGACGGTCAGAAAATTTAATTTCTTTGCAAATATATCATTGCAATTGCAAAACTCATTAAATGATTAACTAGGCCTTAAAATATTGGAAACCAAGTCTCAAGTTCTAACTCCAAAGTTTTACTTGCTCCTACCATGTAAAAATTGTTGAAAGATTATAAAATACAAGAAAATAATTGAAATTGGATAGAATAAGTGTGATCTAACCTCTAAGAAATAAATTTGCTCCAGAGTAAGGTTAGAACTTAGAAAGGAAGTATCAAACTCAAACTACACAATTAATCAAAATTAAGCATGTGAAATAGGGGGTGATAAATTGATAGATTGGATGGATTTTGATTCGGATTGTAATGGATCTGATCGGTTAAGAACTGTCGCAACCGGGGTCGCGGCGGGACGGCGAAAAAAAGAATTGGTCAAACAGACAGAGTCCCCACTAATGTTTATTTGAGGAAAACATTAGAAAAAACCTAAAATTGATAAATAGCCTACGAAACCTAAAATCTAGGTTCGGGAGTCTATTACGCGCGGGGAAGGTGTTAGCACCCCACAACGCCCGTCTAAACGGTACCTAAAATTGTTTGTGTAATTTCCTTAGCTTTCTACATTATTAATTTTACCCTTATTTATTTTTATTATTTAATTCCTAATTATTCCTAAAAAAGAAAGAGAACAAAATATTTTTGTCATTTTTTTTATAGCCTGATAGGTGTGAACCTAGTCCTACGTACTTCCCTAAAATGGAAGATCAAGGCATACGCAGTTCTTGAGTGAATGAAGTGATTTAAGAAAGGGATGACTTAGGAAAGAGATGATTTAAGAAAGGGGTGATTTAAGAAAATGGATGATTTAAGAAAATGGATGTTTAAGAAAATGGATAATTTAAGAAAAGGGATGATTTAAGAAAATGGTTATTTAAGAAAAGAGATGATTTAAGAAAGGGATTATTTAAGAAAATGGATGATTTAAGAAAATGAGTGATTTAAGAAAAGGGATGATTTAAGAAAATGGTTATTTAAGAAAAGAGATAATTTAAGAAAGGGATTATTTAAGAAAAGGGATGATTTAAGAAAATGGTTATTTAAGGAAAGGGATGATTTAAGAAAGAGATGATTTAAGAAAATGGTTATTTAAGAAAAGGGATGATTTAAGAAAATGGTTATTTAAGGAAAGGGATGATTTAAGAAAGAGATGATTTAAGAAAATGGTTATTTAAGAAAAGGGATGCCTGGCGGGATTGTTACCCGGTCCTACGTATCTCTAAAGAGAAATCAAGGCTACGTAGTTCTAGAGTAATTTAAGTTTTTTTTTAGTCTTTTTTATGAAAATGAGCAAGACGGCACGAGGAACGACATCCCACAAGTGAACAGTCGCTATGTCGCATCACGTTTGCGATTATTTTTAATTTCTTTTTAGTCTTTTTTTTTTTATGAAAATGAGCGAAACGGCACGAGGAACGACATCCCACAAGTGAACAGTCGCTATGTCGCAACACGTTTGCAATTATTTTTAGTTTCTTTCTAGTCTCTTTTTTTTATGAAAATGAGCAAAACGGCACGAGGAACGACATCCCACAAGTGAACAGTCGCTATGTCGCATCGCGTTTGTAATTATTTAGTTTTTATGCATTAAGCGAAAAGTGAAAACAAAGCTGTGATTTTTTTATGTGGCAAGCGCAATCAAAGCTACAACAAAGCAGTGAGCTGAAAATGGGAGTTACTATAAGCCGCATCTTTTCTTTTTCTTTTCTATGAAGCAATCAAGAAGTTATTTTATTTACAAGAGAACTGTTTTTACCATCATGAAGCTGTTTTATTTACCAAAAAAACTTTTTTCTTTACTGTTCAAAGAATTTGCCAAAGACCCATTTTTTATCAACAATCACCAACCCTTATCATCAAGATTCAATTTTAACATGAAGCTAACATGATTCAGTTTTTCAGAGAGCAACCAAGAAGCATTTTTACCATCAAGAACCAACCTTTTTCATTTCTTATAACCAAGAAGCAATTTTTCGTTAAGAAACAAAAGATCAAGATTCAATTTTTATGATCAAGAACCAAACTTTATTCTCAAGAACTGAACTTTAATACCAAAGACTTCATTTTTACAGTCAAGAAATAGCTTCTGCCAGATTCTACAAAGTTCACATTATTGATCACCCAAAAGATTCGAGTGATAATGAAAAAGCTTCATCAAATGAACGACAAGCCAGAAATAAGAAGCATTCATAGTAAAATGGCTAAGAATATAAGGGAACTAAAACTTTCTCTACTGTCCGAGCCCATTCAAATCAAATGATAGCACAGAATAATCAAACAAACAAAATAATAGAGAATCAATATCCAGAGTTCATCAAACATGAGAAAAGCCATATACAAAGAAGCAAGTAATCTCAGTCATCAATTCTCAGTCACAAGAGAACACAAAATAAACGACAGACAAGAGAAAACCAACCAAGGGAAGAGGGAAACGAGGATCCTTGAAGAGACACGGGAATCTGAGGAGCTCCAAGGCAGTTCAGTGATGGTGGTGTTGTGGCGGTGTGCAACGGCAGCAGTGAAGCCAGATGGAGAGCGACGGCTGAGAAGGGCGGCAGTGGGGTGGCCTCGGCCACGGCGGCCAAGGAGAGGCTGGAACGCGATAATGCAATTGGGCAGAAAGAGGGTGGCGGCGGCAGTTTGGCTGCGGCGGTGGTGTTGCGGCCTGGAGGAGGAGCGGCAGCGCGTGGTGGTTGGGAAGGAGGAAAGGAGATGGTACGGCGGCAGTGGCTATGGAGGAGAGGAGCGGCAGCGCGCGGTGGTTGGGAAGGAGGAAAGGAGGGCGGCCGGCGCGGTGGTTAGGAAGGAGGAAAGGAGATGGTGCGGCGGCAGTGGCTATGGAGGAGAGGAGTAGAAGACGGAGAAGGACGGCGGATTTTGAGAGAGAGGGAGCGAAATAGAGAAAACAGAGGCTGCTAGGGTTGGGGATTGAAGAATCAGTGAATAGTCCTGGTGAATAGTGTGTGGGTTCAAATAGGGTAGAAAATTAGGGTTAGGTTTTCCCCCCTTTTCTTCTTTTAGCTGCTGCTGCTTTCTTCTCTTTTTCTTTCTTTTTTTTTTGCCTTTTTTTTTTCCTCCACTCTCTTTTTGCACAGCGGGCCACTTGGCCCGTTTTTTTTTTCTTTCTCCCCCTTTCTCTTTTTTTCTTCTGCCTTCCTTTCTTTCAGGACTTCGTTCTTCTTCTTTTTATGTTTTATCTTCTTCTATTTTTTGGCTTCTTTCTTCTTCTTCTTTTTTCTCTTTTTCTTTTCTTTTCTTTTTTTCTTCTCTTTTTTTATTGGGCCCGGACAAAAATAGGTGTCAACAGCTGCCCCTCTTTACTTGTTTCTTACTAGGTAGTATGAGAATACTACTGTTGTAAGAAATGAGTAAAGACATGACACATTTTTGTCCGGGTGTCAAAAAAGAACACAGCAAACTCGGGTTCAAAACCCGAGCCACTGTCAAGTAGGGATCGTCTAAACGCCACCCTGAATCTGCTGAAAAGTAACACGGATCGTCTAAGCGCCACCGTGGATCTGCTGAAAAAGTAACACGGATCGTCTAAGCGCCACCGTGGATCTGCTGAAAGGTAACACGGATCGTCTAAGCACCACCGTGGATCTGCTGGAAAGTAACAAGGTTCGTCTAAGCGCCCCCTTGGATCTGCTGAAAAGTAACAAGGTTCGTCTAAGCGCCCCCTTGGATCTGCTGAAAGGTAACAGGGATCGTCTAAGCGCCACCCTGGATCTGCTGGAAGGTAACACGGATCGTCTAAGCGCCACCGTGGATCTGCTGGAAAGTAACAAGGTTCGTCTAAGCGCCCCCTTGGATCTGCTGAAAGGTAACAGGGATCGTCTAAGCGCCACCCTGGATCTGCTGGAAAGTAACACGGATCGTCTAAGCGCCACCGTGGATCTGCTGGAAAGTAACAAGGTTCGTCTAAGCGCCCCCTTGGATCTGCTGAAAGGTAACAGGGATCGTCTAAGCGCCACCCTGGATCTGCTGGAAGGTAACACGGATCGTCTAAGCGCCACCGTGGATCTGCTGGAAAGTAACAAGGTTCGTCTAAGCGCCCTCTTGGATCTGCTGAAATGTAACAGGGATCGTCTAAGCGCCACCCTGGATCTGCTGAAAAGTAACAGGGATCGTCTAAGCACCACCCTGGATCTGCTGGAAAGTGACAAGGATCGGTCTAAGCGCCACCTCGAACTTGCCAACTGCAACTTTCAATATGTGACAAAGGTATGTATGATATGAAATGTAATGCATGCTATGAAATGTAATGCATGATATGTACCATATGTGATGGGGTTATGCATGTGATATTGATGCTTTTGATGCAATGATGCAAATGATGCAAATGATGCATAGCTTATTAATTTGAAACTCAAACTTGAATTATGCTGTGTTAGAAAAGACTTTTGTTAGCTTCCTTGGAAAAAACTAGCTCAATAAGCATATGCATGCTCGGAAACTTAGACAGACTCAAGCTTGTTTCATCTGGACAGCTCATGTGAATGGACGTGAAGCTTGCCTCTTTTGCAAGATCTTCCTCTGAAACCTGACTGAGAAGGGTGGGTCGCCTGCTTATTGAAAGTTTATCTGAGCCGTCTGATACTGATTTTGAATTTTTCTGGCTGATGGAGGTCTTTGAGGCGCCCCCTCTTTTCTATTGGTTTTGAGTGGACTGAGAGCCTCTTGGTCTAACATGTTAAATGAGATGTTGAAATGCTTAGTCATGTTATTGAACCTGTGATCTCTCGCTTTGAAGCGCTACCTAATTAATATGCATGACATGAGATGACACATGATGGAGTCAAATGACAGAGGATCGCCCCGGTTTTGTTTGGGGCGGATGAAGAGAATGAATGGTGGACATCAGGCTGCCCCAGCTTGGGTATAATTATAAGACATAGACTGGAGAATTGCCCCGGTTTATACTTTGAAGAATGAGCATCAGAAGACAATTGATTGCTCCCATTTGGAAGAAGTTGATAGAAAAACAAATGAACGCTCCAATCTAGACATTGAAAAGAATTCATGACAAAATTGGGCGATTGCCCCAGTTTAGTCTTGGACGATGAGCATGAGGTAGCATATGATTGCCCCAATTTGGGAATATTGACAAAGCGTGGACTGAAGAATTACCTCATCTTGGATGAGCATCAGAAAACAAGTGATCGCTCCAGTTTGAAAGGAAATGCACTAAAATGACGAAAAAGTGAAAGCTAGACAATCTCTCGGGTGTAACAAGGATGACAAGGAGTGGAATGATCAATTGCTTCAGTGATGTCTCAATAGGTTGGAAGAATTTGTGAGAACAACCAAGGTAATACTTCAGCCTGAGAGTGGAAGAACAAGTAGTCTGCCCCACTTTGAGAGAATGTATGAGGAATTCAGATGAGCAAATGCCCCAGATCAGAGTACGTGGGAAGACTACTAAGAATAGGTAATTATCCCAGTCGAAGAATGACCAGGTACACAAAAGATATGAAGTGAAGCTTAGACTGTTTCCCTAGTCTGATTCGGGTGAAGAAAAATGGCTTGAGTAATTGTCTCAGTTGTGACATAGAGAGATCGGGGTGAAACCAGAAAATGGGCCCAACTTCAGGGAAGACGACAAGCAATGAGCTGAAAAGCTGCCCCAATTAAGACAACGAATGGTAGTCCGACAATTGTTCTATTGATCTTGGCTCCCATTTGAGGTCTGGATGGGCATGGAAGAGATCTTTTCTTGCTTTTCTTCTGACTGATTGGGCTTTGCCGCAGTGTCCATCCTTGAAAGAACTTTATGGAGGCAACTATTCAGCGATCATCCCTCTTTTTTCTCTTTTTTTCTCTCTCTTTTTTTTTTTTTTTTTGAGCAAATGAATTAGGTGATTGTGTCCCAAAAAGTGGACAATCAGTCCTTGATCGGAATGGACTTTTTCAGGGTTGTAATGTGGCTAAGGGCTAGTGGGTTATGAAAGGAAGTGTTTACGGGTTAATGAAGACGAAGGATATGTGGCTAAGGGCTAGTGGGTCATGAAAGGAAGGATATCAAAGGCACAAACAAGTGTTTATGGGTTAATGAAGACGAAGGATATGTGGCTAAGGGCTAGTGGGTCATGAAAGGAAGGATATCAAAGGCACAAACAAGTGTTTATGGGTTAATGAAGACGAAGGATATGTGGCTAAGGGCTTGTGAGTCATGAAAGGAAGGATATCAAAGTGTTTACGGGTTAATGAACTAATGAAGACAAAGGATTTTTAGCACTTTGATCGAAACTTAGCACTGATTGTTCAGAGAGTAATTCTCTTCTTATGGTTGGCCAAGACTTGCTAAGAAATTTTTCTTTTTTTTCTATTCTTTTTTTTTTTTTTACATTTTCATCTTTTTGACTTTTTTTTTCTTTTTTTTTTTTTTTTTGAAATGGAAATCTTAAGCAAGCTTGGCGCTAATATTGTGCTAACTCTAATGTAAAGTGATCCTTGTCTAGGGTTAAGGGGAAGGTTTTTTTTGCTCGAAGGGGGGTATCAAGGGATAATGTTATGAGGTAAGGATAGAGAAAGATTGCCAAACTTCATCTCAAGGTATGATTGATCACTTTCAGGAACCTAAGTCCCAGACGGAACTGTGGTGAACTTGATTCACTTGCTCTTTTTTGATGCCCTAACTTTTGCTTAGGTTGCACTTGCGTGTTTTCAACCTAACGGGCTTTTTTTTCTTTTTTTTTTTGTTGAGGGATGACTCTTGCGCTTTTCTGCATAAATGAACATCTGCTAAAGTTTTCCTGTGAATTCGATCAACCTTTCACAAAGAAGCGCTTGCAATTGCGACAAAAGTTGCCCCCAGTGCTCCTGGTCTTCTTCCATGTCTGCCCATGCCCTTAGAAATTAAGCAAATAAGCTCTCCCGCACTTGAGACATTAGCCATTATGAGACGCTAGGAATGATTTGTATGAGATGGAAATGGAAGGAGAATGAGATTGAGATTGACGAAGGAAAAGACAATGAATGAAGCAAACAAACAGAAGAAAAAGAAAATGCCATGCATGATTCTTAAATAATGCTTCAAATAAAGTTAGCAAAGGTTCAACATTAACATGACAAAACGAAAAGCTTATGTTAACCACATCAATTAATAATGCTAGACCATTAAACCCAGGCGCCTTGATTGCTGAAAGATTGGCAGATGCTGCCTCCTCCTCCTTGAATGGGTTGCCAACAAGAGCAAACCGACGGATGGTCGGAAGCCTTTGCGACCCTTGTTGCACTAAGCAGTGCATCATTGATGAAAACCAGACGACTTCAGTGTTCTCTAGTGAAAGATCCATGAGGCCCACTAAGAGTATGATGCCAAAGTTCATCCTTGGAACTTTCCAAACTGGGGGCTAATGGATACTCCAATCTTGAGTCAAAAACACTTCAACATTGAGGGAACAAATCATGCAAGTGCAGGTCATCATGGTCAAGTGGCAGCAGAGCGGGGGACTTGGTAAAATGAACAAGTGTTTTGGAAAAAGGTTGAATTATAGGGACGGTGATTGGGTTGATATGTGATCAAGGGATGGTTAAGGGAAATTTGATTGAAAAAAGGTCTTGAGGTGAGATGTATGGATAGAGTAGGTAAGGATCAACATGATATGAGGTGGGTGGGTAGGGCCTCCACGAATGAAATAGCCATACGGTGAAGAGGAGGGCGATTAGGTTGGGATGAGATGATGGGATTGGTGCTAGAAAGAAAGTGAGGTAAAGAATGGATGGAGGGTTTAGAGATGAACAGTAAGATGTATGGTGAGTAGGGGCTCCACAGATTAGGTTGAAGTTAATAGCTCGTGTTAGCCATACGACGAAAATGGTGAAGGTTCATATAACTGGTAGGATGGATAAATATGGGTAATGATCCTTACTGGTGCTAAGGGTGAGGAAGTGGGATAGGCATGAGGAGTGAAAATGAGCGGCTGACTATATGAGGATGCTGCCATTGCACAAATTTTGTTCTTGACTCATTCATGATCGGTGTTGACCTACTCTTTTACACTTATTTCCCCAATTTTTGCACGATAGCATCATACTCAACCTTCTTCAAGTCTGGTTTCTTGTAGGTTCAGATTCCGGTATCAGATGCTTCTGTGGATTCCAGGGCTTTAGCTTGAGCTTGTCACTGCTTTTTCTCATTTGTTAAAACTTATTGAGACTTGAGTTCTCCAAGGAAATGCAAATGTGTTTGGAAACTTTTTTTGTGTTTTTTTGTTTTTTTTGTTTTTTTTTTTTAGAAGATGGCAACCATTGTGTCCACTGGAAATTTTATTAAACACCATTTTTGAAATGTCAGAGAGAAAACCATGGGCATGGTTGCCAAATGTTTGGATGATGCAAAAACTAGGTTAATGCAAGTGATGATGCAAAATGCTATGTTGATGCAAAAGCGGATAAATGCAAGCGATGATTATGTTGATGCAAAAGTGGGTAAATGCAAGTGATGATGCAAAATCTGGGTAAATGCAAGTGATAATGGTATATTGATGCAAAAACTGGATTAATGCAAGTGATGATGCAAAATGCTATGTTGATGCAAAAACTAGGTTAATTACAGAGCATATAAAATGCCATGAAATGCATGAGCATGAAGTGATGAAATGCAAAGTGTTTTTTTTTTTTATGATTTTTTTTTTATATAAGATGAATGATGCATGAAAGGTAAAATTTTTTTATGTTTTTTTTTTTTATATATAAGATGAATTATGCATGAATTTTTTATTTTTTATGAATGATGCATGAAAGGTGAAATTTTTATTTTTTTATTTATAAGATGAATGATGCATGACATATTGATTGATGGTGATACGAAAATAAAATAAAAGAAGAGCATGCTCCCATTTGTCCTACAAGGGTAAAAACCTAAAGGGTGAGATATACTGCATTGGCCAAAACCTTAATTGGGCGGGGACTATAGTCAGATTACGTGCACTTTCCAAGGTAGGTTCTAGACTCCTAAAAGGCCCCCGGATTACCCCCGTCATAAAGACAAGGTCCCGATGATCAAACTATTTGACGAGTAGACACTAGGCCTCTCACGCCAAATAGCTCAATGACCGGTAATAATCCGGGTGGTGACTCAATAGTTGACGAGTAGACACTAGGTCTCTCACGCCAAGTACCGAGGCACCGCTACTCCTAAGCTTGCACCGGCTCGGGTATAGAGCCCAAAAGTGTGTGTCTCAAAGTGAAAGTGAAGTGTGTGCGTTGGGAGCATACAAACCTTTTTTTTCAAGAACCCTTTCCTAAGAACTACCCCACCTGCAACATAGCCAGAAAATACCAGATATAGCAGTTTATTTAAATTGGTCATCTACCCTAATACCGCATGCTAAAGACAAATTATATACAAGGCAAAGAAAATATGTACAAGGGAATTAAACAATAAAAAAAAGCAAAATAATGAAGGGTAAAATAAAATAAAAAAGAAAGCTAAGAAAAGAAAAAAAACACAAACAATCAAGATAGGCCTGACTCTCAAAGTCTCCCCAGCAGAGTCGCCATCTGTCGCAACCGGGGTCGCGGCGGGACGGCGAAAAAAAGAATTGGTCAAACAGACAGAGTCGCCACTAATGTTTATTTGAGGAAAACACTAGAAAAAAACCTAAAATTGATAAATAGCCTACGAAACCTAAAATCTAGGTTCGGGAGTCTATTACGCGCGGGGAAGGTGTTAGCACCCCACAGCGCCCGTCTAAACGGTACCTAAAATTGTTTGTGTAATTTCCTTAGCTTTCTACATTATTAATTTTACCCTTATTTATTTTTATTATTTAATTCCTAATTATTCCTAAAAAAGAAAGAGAACAAAATATTTTTGTCATTTTTTTATAGCCTGATAGGTGTGAATCTAGTCCTACGTACTTCCCTAAAATGGAAGATCAAGGCATACGCAGTTCTTGAGTGAATGAAGTGATTTAAGAAAGGGATGACTTAGGAAAGAGATGATTTAAGAAAGGGGTGATTTAAGAAAATGGATGATTTAAGAAAATGGATGTTTAAGAAAATGGATAATTTAAGAAAAGGGATGATTTAAGAAAATGGTTATTTAAGAAAAGAGATGATTTAAGAAAGGGATTATTTAAGAAAATGGATGATTTAAGAAAATGAGTGATTTAAGAAAAGGGATGATTTAAGAAAATGGTTATTTAAGAAAAGAGATAATTTAAGAAAGGGATTATTTAAGAAAAGGGATGATTTAAGAAAATGGTTATTTAAGGAAAGGGATGATTTAAGAAAGAGATGATTTAAGAAAATGGTTATTTAAGAAAAGGGATGATTTAAGAAAATGGTTATTTAAGGAAAGGGATGATTTAAGAAAGAGATGATTTAAGAAAATGGTTATTTAAGAAAAGGGATGCCTGGCGGGATTGTTACCCGGTCCTACATATCTCTAAAGAGAAATCAAGGCTACGTAGTTCTAGAGTAATTTAAGTTTTTTTTTAGTCTTTTTTATGAAAATGAGCAAGACGGCACGAGGAACGACATCCCACAAGTGAACAGTCGCTATGTCGCATCACGTTTGCGATTATTTTTAATTTCTTTTTAGTCTTTTTTTTTTATGAAAATGAGCGAAACGGCACGAGGAACGACATCCCACAAGTGAACAGTCGCTATGTCGCAACACGTTTGCAATTATTTTTAGTTTCTTTCTAGTCTCTTTTTTTTATGAAAATGAGCAAAACGGCACGAGGAACGACATCCCACAAGTGAACAGTCGCTATGTCGCATCGCGTTTGTAATTATTTAGTTTTTATGCATTAAGCGAAAAGTGAAAACAAAGCTGTGATTTTTTTATGTGGCAAGCGCAATCAAAGCTACAACAAAGCAGTGAGCTGAAAATGGGAGTTACTATAAGCCGCATCTTTTCTTTTTCTTTTCTATGAAGCAATCAAGAAGTTATTTTATTTACAAGAGAACTGTTTTTACCATCATGAAGCTGTTTTATTTACCAAAAAAACTTTTTTCTTTACTGTTCAAAGAATTTGCCAAAGACCCATTTTTTATCAACAATCACCAACCCTTATCATCAAGATTCAATTCTAACATGAAGCTAACATGATTCAGTTTTTCAGAGAGCAACCAAGAAGCATTTTTACCATCAAGAACCAACCTTTTTCATTTCTTATAACCAAGAAGCAATTTTTCGTTAAGAAACAAAAGATCAAGATTCAATTTTTATGATCAAGAACCAAACTTTATTCTCAAGAACTGAACTTTAATACCAAAGACTTCATTTTTACAGTCAAGAAATAGCTTCTGCCAGATTCTACAAAGTTCACATTATTGATCACCCAAAAGATTCGAGTGATAATGAAAAAGCTTCATCAAATGAACGACAAGCCAGAAATAAGAAGCATTCATAGTAAAATGGCTAAGAATATAAGGGAACTAAAACTTTCTCTACTGTCCGAGCCCATTCAAATCAAATGATAGCACAGAATAATCAAACAAACAAAATAATAGAGAATCAATATCCAGAGTTCATCAAACATGAGAAAAGCCATATACAAAGAAGCAAGTAATCTCAGTCATCAATTCTCAGTCACAAGAGAACACAAAATAAACGACAGACAAGAGAAAACCAACCAAGGGAAGAGGGAAACGAGGATCCTTGAAGAGACACGGGAATCTGAGGAGCTCCAAGACAGTTCAGTGATGGTGGTGTTGTGGCGGTGTGCAACGGCAGCAGTGAAGCCAGATGGAGAGCGACGGCTGAGAAGGGCGGCAGTGGGGTGGCCTCGGCCACGGCGGCCAAGGAGAGGCTGGAACGCGATAATGCAATTGGGCAGAAAGAGGGTGGCGGCGGCAGTTTGGCTGCGGCGGTGGTGTTGCGGCCTGGAGGAGGAGCGGCAGCGCGTGGTGGTTGGGAAGGAGGAAAGGAGATGGTACGGCGGCAGTGGCTATGGAGGAGAGGAGCGGCAGCGCGCGGTGGTTGGGAAGGAGGAAAGGAGGGCGGCCGGCGCGGTGGTTAGGAAGGAGGAAAGGAGATGGTGCGACGGCAGTGGCTATGGAGGAGAGGAGTAGAAGACGGAGAAGGACGGCGGATTTTGAGAGAGAGGGAGCGAAATAGAGAAAACAGAGGCTGCTAGGGTTGGGGATTGAAGAATCAGTGAATAGTCCTGGTGAATAGTGTGTGGGTTCAAATAGGGTAGAAAATTAGGGTTAGGTTTTCCCCCCTTTTCTTCTTTTAGCTGCTGCTGCTTTCTTCTCTTTTTCTTTCTTTTTTTTTTGCCTTTTTTTTTTTCCTCCACTCTCTTTTTGCACAGCGGGCCACTTGGCCCGTTTTTTTTTTCTTTCTCCCCCTTTCTCTTTTTTTCTTCTGCCTTCCTTTCTTTCAGGACTTCGTTCTTCTTCTTTTTATGTTTTTTCTTCTTCTATTTTTTGGCTTCTTTCTTCTTCTTCTTTTTTCTCTTTTTCTTTTCTTTTCTTTTTTTCTTCTCTTTTTTTATTGGGCCCGGACAAAAATAGGTGTCAACAAGAACAATTCATTAACCCATTAAGAATCTATTAAATTTGTTGTTACAAAAATTCAACTCATTTATAATCCATTTAATAAGAACCATCCATTAATAAATTTTTAGTGAATGAATATCCAATTCATCCATGTAATTACCTTATTTTTTTAGAAAAATTTATTTGTAAAATTTTATCTCTCTCCTCTCTCTTTGCTTTTTTCTCTTCTCTCTTCCCTTTCTCTCATGTATTATTGGATTGATGCAGAAGAATTTTGATCTTCACTAGAAAAATGATAATTTAAGGGAAGAAGTAATTTTTTCTTTTTTTATTAACTTGTTCATATGTGTGAAAGAATCAGGAAATAAGGGACACATAGTGAAACAAATTAAAAAATAAAACAAAATTTTTTTTTAGAGGAAATTAGGAAGCAAAATATATGTACGTAATTTTAGTTATGTAGGGATTAGGGGAATGTGGTCTTTTTCAAGTTGAATTTGACATAACAATGAGTTTTTCATGTACGATTTGTTGATTTAATATTTTAGTTCAATATTTATTATTCTTCGAAACAAGTTTATTTTAGAAATTTAGTGAGGAGTCGTGGCTAAATATCCTAGAATATCCCCATACTTTGTTTTGATCTGGATTGTTGCTTATCTTGGGGACCTTGAAATTAATAGTGAAAAGCCCAACTCCTTTTTCTTTTTTCATGTATACTTGTACATGCAATTACTGTCGATTCCCAATTATTGTCGATTCATTACTTGAATTATTATTATTATTATTATTATTATTATTATTATTATTATTATTATTATTATTATTATTATTATATGGGGATTTGGATCCTCTCATATGACATTATGTGAGAGTTTTATGTCTATTCTCACATGATTACACATGACATGAGAGGATATGTAAATCCATTATGTTTTGTGCAACATAAGAGAGTAAGCAGAGAGAGAGAGAGTTTTAAAAATAATTTTTTTCTCCTTTTATTTTTACATTAAATTTCTTAGTGTTATGTGGTGTGCAATAATTTTTTTACTCTCTTGTGTGCAACATAAGAGAGTAATAAAATATGTTTATGGACAAGTATGTTATTTTGTATTTTTTTTTAATTTGGCTAAAATGCATTTTTCCCCCTATAAATATACATTTTTACAAAAAAGTACCCCACCAAATTGGACGGAAGGGCATGCCACGAGTGAGATTCGAACACAAGGCAGGTAGTGGCAAAACACTCATTTTACCAATTAAGCTACACAATCAATTAATAATATTATGAACAAAATTTAAATTATGTCATAAATAAGCAACACAATCAGTTGAGCTATACCATCTACATCTACAACAATCCAAAATCCAGAATCCACAATCACGCTGAGTCGGTGTGCGAATCCCATCTTGTCTCTCTGCGCAGGAATCGTTGAGTCACGGTGTGCCGATTCTTGGGTGAGTCATTTCAAGATGTTGGTGATGAGGATTTGGTGGAGAATATTGAATTGGTGAATGAATCTGAAGGAGAATCGATGAGTCACTGCAAGATGTTGGAGGAGGGGATTCCCGAGGTTACTTCAAGGTTAAGTACGAGGATATGTGAGAGTAGGTGATGAGGATCTGGTGGAGAAGATCGAATTGGTGATTGAATCTGAGTGAGAATCTGAGAGTCACTGCAAGTTGTTGTTGTTGGAGGAGGAGGAGGAGGAGGAGGAAGAGCTCGGTGTTTGTGTGGGGGTTGCGAGAGGGAAAAGCTATGAGGTTAAGCATGAGGATCTGGTGGAGAAGATTGAATCGGCGATGAATGCAATGAAACTGGTATGGATCTTTTTGGATTTAATTATTTGATTTTCTTCGTCCCTCTCATTTCAGAGTTGAGGGGTTGATTTCTGGGATTTTATTTTTGGGGCATATTTCTGGGTTTTTTAGTTGAAGAAATGAAGAGATCAGAGTGGTGTGCTTTTGTATTGTTAGATTGTGTTGTGGGTGGTTATGGGCTTTTTTCTGGTCTTGGACATGTGGGTTGGTTGTGGTGGTTCAGTGGAGGCTTGATTGTTGGTGGTTTCGAGGTTGTGGCTTGTGTGATGGAGGACAGTGGCATGGTATGTGGCCAAAGTGCTGGTTTGGTGCTTCCATGGTTTCTGGGTTAGATTTTGTTCTTCTCATCTATCACATTTCTGGGTTGATTTGGGGTTCTTCATCTCTCACAATTCTTTGTCTCTCACATTTATGGCTTGTTTGTTTGTTTTTCTTTGCTTCATGCACTAATTTCTACTTTTGATTTCTGGGGTTGATTTCTGGGTTGATACTAGGCTAGTTTAATTTCTGAGATTTTATTTTGGGATGATGAAGAAGATGAATTTCATGGGCTTAAATATGAAAAAGAAGAAGAAAACGTGATTGTGGATTCTGGATTGTTGCAGATGGAGATGGTATAGCTCAATTGATTGTGTTGCTTATTTATGATAAAAATTAAAGTTTGTTCGTAATATTATCAATTGATTATGTAACTCTATTGGCAAAATGTGTGTTTTACTACTAACTTTGTGGGATACGTTTCATAAAAATGTGTATTTACATAGGTAGAAAGTGCATTTTAGCCTTTTAATTTTTTTTAACCATTTTTTAAACAATCTATTTAATCCATTTAATTTGGATCCATTCAATAAATTAAGTGGATGTGTAGCTATCCATAAATTTAATTTTAAATTTATAATTTATTGGATTATTAGATGGCTTTTATTGTGGATGGAATGAATTAATGGTGGATTAATGGTTCAATTTGACGCCCTTATGTGAAACACGTGACATTGAGGACAAACAATTGGCCCTTACGTGAAACACATGACATTGAGGGACAAACAATTGGCCCTTATGTGAAACACGTGACATTGAGGGACAAACAATTGGCTAGATGGTTAGTTAGATGTGGAGACAAAGGGTCCATTTTGTCGAATTGTCGAAGAAAATTACATTTATTAAAAAAATCTATAATAATGAGATTAATTAATATATTAATTTTAAAAAAATTATACAATTTTCCACATCTATATTTTATTACTTCTTTCATTCTTATATAACTGTTACTATTTTGATCTATTTTTTTGTTATTTTTACAATTTCAATAGAGTTTTAAAGATGTTTTACCAATTGCACACTTAATTTAATAGTGATAGAAAATTGAATAGTTAAAATTTAGAGAGTGATAAAGGATATATTGGAAAATTTGGTAGTAATTTTAATACAAACAAGAACATTAATATTACTCTCTAATACATGTGTTACAACCTTAAAGTGACAGATATTAAGGAACGGGAAAGTAATATATTGAGTCGTGTGAAAAAACATTAATTATTAGAGTAATCAAAACTTTAGAATTAAAAAAGTATAATAAATAAAGGGGTATACATGAAAATTGATAATATTTCCAAAAATTAATAAAAAGTCTTAAATAAAAGGATATCAAATATCTCTCTAAAATATCTTATAATTAGGGGAGGAGAGAGTTCTTTTAGTACTAAGACCTCCGATAAGATGAATGAGAAGTTGAGTAAGATTATTAATGACATGAGAAAAGAAAAAGAGTGACGAAACAGGCCAATACGATTCGGAGAGTAAGATTCGTGAACCAAGACTAATGAGAATATAAAAAGCTTCACACTCAAAATCAACGGAATTGTAGTAAGCAAATGCTAGTGTCAAAAACTAATTATAAATACTAATAGGTATGCTCAACATGAAAGTTCCCGGATAACATTGCCAATTTGAGACTTCCATCTTTAATAGTTTCAAGCACAAATCAGTGTAATTTATAAGATATGTCACTCGGTAGTGAATATATTATTTATAGAAATAAATTATAATAGAAAACAGAATATATGGTTAGGAATAATAAAAGAATATCGTATGAGATATTATAATCTAAAATAATAAAGAAATATAATAAGAGAATATCCTATAAGATATTATAGTCTAGAAGAATAAAAGAATCTAATTATTCTTAACACCCCATCAAGCAGAGCGTTGGATTAATGCCAACACGAAGCTTAGATCTAAACAGCTCACGAATGAAATGACAATCCAAATCAATATGCTTAGCATGCTTATGAGCCACAAGATTTTGAGCCATAAACAAGGCACTTTGATTGTCACTGAGAAGAAGAGGAGTGGCGGATAACAGAACGCAAAGCTCATGAAGAAGGTTGATCAACCAAACAAGCTCAGAAGCAGTATTACCCATTCTCCGGTACTCAGATTCACAACTTGAGCGGGCAACAATAGTTTATCACGAGTCAGCTGGCTAACAAAGACAAGATTTTTAGTTAGGTGAGACACAACCAAACATCGGACAAAGGAACAATATGTGATAAAGAACGAGAACCGTAATATTTAAAGAAGTCCCATAACCCACAAGAACACGATCATTACCGCGATAATTTTATGAATCAGTCAACTGAGACAAAGAAGGGGTCATGTGAGATGTAGCACCGGTGTCCATATACCAATCAGATTTGGGTGAATGGTCCAACGAGCAATCAGCAACAAATGCCTGAGCCAAATTAGCCTCCTCAGAAGGCCGGTCCCAGCGAACCCAACATTTGTCAACATAATGACCCTGTTCACGACAAATCTGATAGCGAGGAGCATAAGAGCCACGTCGACCAGAGTTTTGGCAACGCTGACGAGAGCCACCATTCGAATTTCCGCGATTACCATCTTTGGAACCACTGCTGGAATTACCACGGTTACCATCGCGAGAGGATTGATTGCTAGAAGAGCGAGACTGATTCCACAGAGGCGCAGTTCACGAGCCTTGCTGCGTGAAGCTTATGCACTGTGCAACGCATTCCAGACATCACAGGCAGTATCAATATTAAGGGTCTCGGAGAGGGCCTCCTCTGTCAAGGAGGAAAGAAGGAGACTATTGACGTTGTGATCTTGGACCTGCCATAGAGCAAAACTAGGATTCAGAACAAGTACTCCGCTACGTAAACCTGGAGAGGTGGCAGTAGCAAATGTTTGTTGCACGAACTACGGTGGCGAATCAACAGAACCATAAATAATATGAAAAAGATTCTGGTTTTGAAGAAGAGAAGTAACCTGTTTATGCCAAAGGAAAAAAATCTTAGAACTGAGGCGTATGGTGATCATGTGAACCAAGGTCGCAAAGGAAGAGACAGAGGAGTTGCTTGGTTAGCCATGGAGGAGAAAAAAAACAATGCGAGGAGACGGCTGTCAAGGGGCTGGCCGCGGTGGCTGCTGGACGCGGCGGCGCTGGACAGGGCGCGACGACTGGACTGGGCGTGATGGTGCTAGGACGAGCGCGCGGGGTAGGAGTGGTCGCGCGACGGTCTAGAGTAGAGAAGGAGCAGCAGCGGCGGTGGGGCACGCTGCCTGAGGACGACACGGGAGTTCTGAGGACGGCACAGGAGTTTGGAGGCTAGGGTTTGGAACCTTAACCTGATACCATGTAAGATATGATATCTCTCACCACAATTTGTGTGAGATAGTCAATGCATTATTTATAGAAATGAATTACAATAGCAAATAGAATATGCTTAGGAATAATAAGAGAATATCTTATGAGATATTATAGTCTAAAATAATAAAGAAATATAATAAGAAAATATTTTAGATGATATTATAACTTAAAACAATAAAAAAATCTAATTATTCTTAAAAACCATTCTGTGAGCTATTTATGAATGAAACAGTGCTCTTCTGTAGGAGATTTTTATCTTATTTAGTAATTTTATAATCTTGCATTAGGTGGAACCTTATCAAGTGGAATAAACAGCGAAGGCATCGCATATTACAACAACCTCATTGACGAACTTTTGTCAAAAGGTTTGAAACTGGTTTTCCTCGTTAATTTTTCATTCTTATCATTTTGTTCTCTCTTTGTTAACTTTGGTATTAAGTGTTTTCTTAAGACTTTTAAGCTAATTTAAATCTTATAATTAATAAGGTTTAAATACATTTCAATCCCTGTAAAATACGTTGTTTTCACTTTTCGTCTCTAGAAAATTATTTTCTTGTTTTTAGTCCTCTGAAAATTACATATGTTGTTTTTAGTCCCTACTAGTTGTTTTTCCATCAATCCAAATCTGGATTTTAACAATCTGCAAAAAATCTGATATGGTTGAACCCGATTTCATTGTAGAGCAGATCTAAGCGCATGTGAGAGTGTTTTCAGATCTGGATTAGATGGAAACATAAATTGCAATGACTAAAAACAAAATATATAATTTTCAGATGACTAAAAATAAGAAAAAAAATTAAAAAGACAAAATAAAATAATGTATTTCATAGGGGCTAAAAATATATTTTGGGGAACTAATAATTTAGTTGAGATTTCAAAAACCTCATACATGCCCACCCATATATATATGTGTGTGTTTCTTCTTTGAATCAATTAATACTTGTGTTGCTTCAATAGGCTTGACGCCCTTTGTAACTCTTTTCCATTTGGATTACCCCCAAAGCCTAGAAGATGCATATGGTGGCTTTTTGAGCCCACAAATTGTGTAAGTAATGAATATTATTAAAAAAATCATGCATTTTGGCATAAATGAAATTATTAACACGAGTAGTGTTTGACAATATTAATTAATTGTTAACAGGAAGGATTTCAGGGACTATGCAGAGGTGTGTTTCAAGGCATTTGGTGACAGAGTAAAACATTGGGTCACATTAAATGGGCCATCCATTTTCTCAAGAGAGGCTTATGCAAGAGGCGTTTATGCCCCTGGTAGATGCTCTAACTGTACACAGGGTGATTCTGCAACAGAACCCTACCTTGTTTCCCACCATCAACTTCTTGCACATGCTGTTGTTGTTAAAATTTACAGGGAAAAATACCAGGTATATCATTGCTTATGCTAAATATCAATGTTAGCAGAGAAGTGAACCGCACAGTGAACTGTTCGATCTACCAGTTCATGGTTTTTATGGTTCAGCCGAGGTTGAACTCGGTTAAACCGTGATCGCACCGATAGTAATTAAATAATATTTTTAATTATGAGTATAATTCATAATTACATATATATAAATATATAATTATATACATAAAATGAAAATTACACGTGGCATTAAAATTTTCAACCTTCAAAAGGTTGAGACAAATTATTTTCACCTAATTTTTTTTCTTCACAAAACAACTAAACCGGTCCGACCCGGTTTTTACCGGGTTTTTTCCCAGTTTTTTCAGTTCGTGACCGGTTTGATACTCCCCGGTTTTATGTGTCAACCGAACTGGCCTGACAAGCGGTTCCCGGTTTTCCCGGTCGAACCAGCCAGTCCGGTTCGATTCTGCCAACCCTGTTAAATATATATTAGGAATATTACATAGGCTTAAATACATTTTCATCCCTGAGAATTTTTTTCTTATTTTTAGTTCTCCGAAAATTACATGTGTTGTTTTTAGTCCCTAATAGTTGTTCTCCCATCTATTCAAATGAGTTTTTACAATTTGGAAAAAAATTGAGATGACTGAACTCGATTTCACCGCTTGTAGAGCAGATCTAACCGCGTATGAGAGTGTTTTCAGATATGGATTGGATGGAAAAACAACTAACAAGGACTAAAAATAAAACATGTAATTCTCGGAGGACTAAAAATAAGAAAAAAAATTCTCATGGATGAAAAAAAAAACGTATTTTGCAGGGATTAAAAATGTATTTAAGCCTGTTATATATATATATATAATATATATATATATATATAACCAAAAAAATGTTATGAAACTTGAAATAAAACATCCCTATTCAAAATTGGGTAATTTCTTCCAGAGTACACAAAGGGGTCAGATTGGAATTGTTCATGGCATCGACTGGGTTATACCATTGTCTCAATCCACAGCAGACATTGATGCAACATCTAGGGTCAGAGCTTTCACGGTGGACTGGTAAACAATAACCACCACATAACTTTTCTTAACATAATTTATTTGGCTTAATTACATTTTGGTCTCCGTGATCACTAATTACGTGAAAATGGTCCCTAAACTTTAAAAATACAAGTTTTAGTCCTCCACGTTAACTTTCATCAACAGTTTTGGTTCATCAGTACTATTCCGTCCAAAAAGTAACGTGGGGATTGAAACTTGTATTTTAAAATTTAGGACAATTTTCGCGTAATTGGTAATCGTGGGATCAAAAGTGTAATTAAGCGAATTTATTTTGGTCTTAAGAACATGTTTAATCTCAACTTTTTTTTCCAAGGCTGATGGAGCCACTGAATTCAGGATCATACCCGGTTAAAATGGTTCAGTACTTAGGAGAAAGACTGCCAAAATTTTCTACAGAGCAATCAGCTATGTTGAAGAACTCTTTTGATTTCATTGGCATCAATTATTACTCTACAGTATATGCTGCAGATGCTGAATGCCCCAATGAAAACAAAACCTACCTCACAGATTTTTGTGCTGAGCTTACATGTAAGCTTTCACAACCTAAATTATTGTGGCTTATAACAATGTATGTAGCATTTCTAATCTTGCTCAAATTAATGGTTTGCATTTACATATATAAATGATGTTTCAGATGAGCGTGATGGAGTTCCCATTGGTCCAAGGGTAAGAACTCAAAATTACTTGTAAAAAATCTTCCACTCACAATAGCATTCATCTTAAAAATTCAGTCTCGGATCTAACTCTACTCAAAGCTAGCTTAAGAGTACGGATTGTTCTACCCATATAAAATCTTTAGTGGCCGTATATCTAGTGAATTCGAATGTCGAATGTCCCAAATTATTTGGTCAAGGAAGTTCTTATAAATTGTTGACAAATTTTCAATCTTAAGCTAGTTTTGCTGGTTGAATTATAAGAATTCAAACCATTCTTTTCTATTTTGAAGACAAATTATTGTCAAAAGTTTCACTCTATAATCTATGCAAGCCTGACTTATAGATATCATTTCACAGGCAGCCTCAGAGTGGATATACCTCTATCCGCGTGGAATCGAAGAAACGATGCTCTATTTAAAGAACAATTTCAACAATCCAGTCATGTACATAACAGAGAATGGTATTTTAAGTTTGCAGAATAATTATCTATTTGTAATGATGTTATCATCAATTGGTCTTTAGATAAAAGTTTGGTAAATTCTCTTAATGAAATTGCTTTAAGTGACTTGCAGGCTATGATGAGTTTAACGATGGAAAAGGATCACTCCATGACCAGGACAGAATAGACTGCCACATTCAACATCTTTCTTACGTTCATAAAGCCATATTGTAAGTATATAAAATTAGTTCATCATGTCAAGGTTAATAGGATGTTTTGATAAATTTCTTTTCATAATCAATATTATAACTTTGAAGCCACTCAAAAAGAAGTTTCTTCACAGAATTGGTATGACTTTAAAATCAGTTGTAGAAGAATTTATAAACATGCATTATTTAAGATTTCCTCATTTAGAGGTTCTAACTTGAGTACAACTCTAAATTTGGTAGGAAAGGAGTCGATGTGAGAGGCTACTTTGTGTGGTCACTTTTCGATAATTTTGAGTGGTCAGACGGTTACACCGTTCGATTTGGACTGGTTTATGTTAATTATACGGATGGATTACAAAGATATCCGAAAGATTCAGCTAGATGGTTTAAGATGTTTCTCCATCAAGAATTGAATTCTCAATGAAGATGCAGATCAATCGAAAGGACAGTTTATTGGATTTCAAAGTATAAGAGGTCCTCCATTTTGCCAATAAGGTATAAGAATATATTCTAAATGAGTTTTTAACACTTCATCAAGATGTCAAATTTGTCCTAAGAGATGTAAAGAACAATGAATTGAAAATTGTTGAGTGCCTTACTGTGGAACCTCAAATCTGTACCATAACATAATATATTGTAAGCTATTTGCTTGTAGTGGTGGCTGGCTAGGGTCTTGGAATTAGGCTATTGCTGTTGAGATTGCAAACTTGTCAAAAGGAGTTTAATTTTCATCGTTAACAATGTAAAGATTTTCAACACGATCAACTAATCAACCAATCAGATTTTAAAAATGTATCACATTAGTATATTAAATTAGATAAAAAAAAATATTTCTCACACATATTTAAAATCTAATTGGTTGACGACGGTGTAAAAAAATTTTATAGTACTAATGCATTTACATTTTTCTCTTTCAAACACTCTCCAAACTTAAGCTAATGGCCAACTTTTCTTTTTGGTCAAGAACTAACTGCCAACTATATAACTTTTTTTACAACAAAATGGCACATGGATTTTTGTTGCCTATATGAGACCTCTTAATCCTCACCAATAAAGTGTCCACCATACCCACCATAAGCCCATAACAAAAAGAAGCACAAGAAAGAAAGTAACAACTCAACAAGACGCCGTGGGTGTTTGATACTGCGTTATCACTTCATGTTGAGATTAGAAAATCACGTTAATGTGAAGTTGTGAACGCACCCCCTTTAGCTTTTATTATATGTGAGTTAAGGGCATTGAAGGTGAAAGGATTATGATTCAAATCATCAGGATCTTTTGAGGTTGAGCCCTTTTTCAAGCCCATATGCAAGGAGGGATTCTGTTCCTCCATCTAGCTTCCCATCTCCTGCATGTGTTGCTTTTCTCTTCTTCTTCTTCTGGCATCTCCACATAGTACTTCTGCGCACTTTTCTTCTTGGTGTTGTGGCCAACTTTTCTTTTGGTTAAGAGCTAATTGGCCAACTATATAACAATTTTTACCAACAAAATGGCACATGAGCTTTTTGTTTGTCTTTATCAGACCCATTAGTCCTCACCAATCAAATAAAATGTTCACCCACCCATCAAAAGCCCATAAAAAAGGAACAACTCAACAAAGATGTCGTGGGTGTTTCGTATTGGGTTATAGCTGCATGTTAAGGTTAGAAAATCACGTTAATGTGAGCGCACCCTCTTGTAGCTTCTATTAAATTTGCTTTAAAGAATGTGCACAACTAATTTTTTAACACGTTATTATATTAGTCTTGAGGAGTGCTAGCAACATTTTCTTTCCAACATTCTCTTATCAATTGTTTGAAATCATGTGGTTTCCATATTTTTAGTGGATCCTACTTAAATTTTAACCAATTAATGAGAGATCGTTGGAAAAAGAGTTTTTCTCTCATTTCTCTGTTAGTCTTTGTTTTCATTCAGGTAAAAAAGCTAGCACATAGATATTAATAAAAAACAAAATATACTCACATTCACATACGACCCCAAAAAAAAAAATTCCATTTAAATTCTAATTTCACTCAAATCTAAAGAGAAATAAAAAATATAATTAATGATGTGGTAAATAAAAATGAAAATGTGATTAAAAATGACGTAGATGATGAACCAACACACAAAGAAAAAGCAAGAGCAACACACATTCACCCCAATCCAGTGGGCCAAATAAAAAATGTCTTTCATCAAAGGGCAGTTTGGCCATTCTAAAGCCACTAGCCCTGCTCAAAATATTCGGTTCTATGAATCGAACCATAACCGAACTGTGTCCATATCCAAAAATGTCCAAATTACAAAAAATTGATTTTATGTTATCCAGTTTATAAAATGTCCACCAATTTAGATGTCCAATTTTCTAATTTGGATATCAACCCCGTTTATCCAAACCATAACCAAATTTTTATTTTTTATTTCCAAAAACTAAATCAAAATTCATTTTCTAAATCTAAATTTCCCATTTTATTGTTACATGTCGTGACTTCATTTCAAGTATTAAAGTGTGTACCATTATCATTTGAATACCTTCAAAGTTTTGAAAACGGAAGAATGAAATATTGAGACTGTTTGATTACAGTTTTTAAAAACTGTTTTCTGTTTTTAAAAACTGAAAAATTTAAAAACCTGTTTGGCAAAACCTGTTTTTGAAAACAGTTCTTATTTTCAGTTTTAAAAACTAAAATACCAGAACAGCTAAAAGATGTTTTCAGTTTCTGTTTTTAGTTTTCAAACTTCAATTTTTTAAATATTGGAAAACGTCTTATTCAACAGTTTTTTTTTCTGCTTTTATTTTGAAAAACAGTTTTCAAAAACAGTTTCTAAAAACTCTTTTTAAATGCAGTTTTCAAAAACTACAATCAAACAGGCTTGTCTACCTTGTAGTTTCTGTAACTTAGGTAACCGAGGGGTGGATTACTGAAGATTCAACTTCTCATCTTACTGCAGTTCCTATTGATCTTCTTTCTAGGGATGAGTTTAACATTCGCGTGCAATTGAAATGCACACGAATATTAAAATACAAGCATGCTTAAAATATAGGTTTTAAAAACTGAATTTTCTTTAAATTCTTGGTTCAAATTCGGTTTTTAAACAAAATCCGGTTTTAAAATCTGGTTTTTGAACTAAATCTAGTTTTAAAACTGGTTTTTGAACTAAACCTAGTTTTAAAACTGGTTTTTGAACCAAATTCAATTTTAAAAGTTAGTTTTTAAACTAAATCCAATTTTAAAACCGTTTTTTTAACTAAATCCAGTTTAAAGTCAGTTTCTGAACCAAATTCACATTAAAAAATCGATTTATAACTAATTTGAAAGTCATAACCGATTTTAAACCAGTTTCGAACCGTATCCAAATTTAGAACCAATTTTATCACTTATTTAAATGATTAAAACTGGTTCAGTTACAAAATCCGAGCCACCTAAATGATGATTTTAAAGTAGATATACTTTAGTTTGATTAGAAATCAAGCCATAAAAGCCACCATGTCCCTCGTCAATTACTAGTACTATGTATCATTATCAACCTCTTGCCTTGAATACATGAGACAGTGGTCATAAATTTTGTGGGATCATCACGCGCCGCTTGTTGGTGTGGGCCTCACGGTATGGTCATTATCACGAGAGAGGTCCAATTTGTTTCCCCTTCGTTTTGAATTTGCAACTTGCTAGCTTCTTGTTAAAATGTCTAAATCATCGAGGGAGATTTTTTTCCTCTTTTAGCTTTTCCTTTTCCAAATTTCACCTACATTTGTCTAAATTTATAACAACCACAATAATTAAAGTAATTTTGTCATTATTATTAGGTTGGTTACATGAATAAAATGATATTATAATATCCTATTATATATGAATCATGTCTCACAAGTAACTATTTAAAGACAAATATCTTTACTAGTTTAACTTATAATGTTCTTGAATATACTTCTACCATTAAATGTTTATTTTTTTCTATTTTTAGAACTGATAAAATAAGAGATTGTGATTTAGATTTTCAGTATTTAAATGGTATCTTATTTTTCTGTCACAGCCAATAAAATTGTGCCACGTCTCAAAAATTACATGTGCAACGCTCCTAAATAAAGTAATCTTCTTTCCTTCTTGATGTGTTATATAATCTACACATGTCAAAATTATTTAAGATAAAATTCTAGAATCTCTTATAATAGTGCTTTAATTTTTAATCATATATTTTGATCACTCATCTGTTTGAACATTTCCATACTAAACATACATTATTTTTTGTTTTTTTATTGCTGACTTTCAATCTCGATCAACTTTTCATCTAGACTGATCAAACTCATTTTCATTCACATGATTGTCAAGAAAAAAAGTGATGTTCCAATTTGCATTTCATGGCTTTGATATTTTTTTTGAAAAAGTATTTGCATGTTTTTTTTTTGTCAAATTTATTTGCATGCCTTGTACATCTTGGTTCAAGTTAACAAAAAATTGGCTTTATTCTGAAAGTGTCATGTCTCTTCATGTTCAAATTATATTAATTATTTGGGTGTTAATCTCAAACTTCTCAAGTGTCCTGTCCAAAATTGTCTCCCGTGGGTTACATCTTGTATTATTTTTTCCTTTCTAAGGTGGGTTTGTTAGCTAGTCTCTGTTTGCTATAAAAATAAAATTGGGGAAAAAATGATTCATTCTATTTCGAGAAATAACTCCTCGGGCATACCAATCTCATATACCCGAGGGCCGATAGAGAGTAATACCCGACCACCTCCCCTCGGCAACACAGGTAAGACTTATACGAAGACGGTATGATTACATCCTTAGGCACTTGTAACCAAGTGCTCGGGCTGGAGGCTACTGTTCTGGGAGATACATCTCGGGATACGTAGCCTCCCGGAGAGCCCGATAACCATCCCGTTCCCTAGAGAGCCATGCGACTGGGAGGTTATCCCTGACTGCCCTCTGTTAACCTCGACCTGCCGAAGCCCTCCTCGGCAATGACATGGCTTGTAAGCTCTAGACGGAGACACTTGTTTTGAAGTTCCCTGCCGCCAATGCCCCCGAACGTCACATCGCATATCACTTCAGGCAAGCTACTCTAGCAGGCACAACGCTCCAAGTCCTGCCGCGTCTTCTCGAGGAAGTCTACATCATCCAATCTCTGGATACAACAGAAGATTTGATGGTCCATAAAGGGACAAAGACAAAGCCATCGCTACAACTCTCGAAGATCACACCCACCCAGAAACCTCTATATAAGAAAAGGCTTACCAAGTCTC
The DNA here is from genome assembly GCA_030819835.1 of Acmispon strigosus. Lineage (NCBI taxonomy): Eukaryota > Viridiplantae > Streptophyta > Magnoliopsida > Fabales > Fabaceae > Acmispon > Acmispon strigosus. The sequence continues at coordinate 54,246,317 of JAUAMA010000004.1, read as the reverse complement.
CAGGGTACACACTTCTAACTCCAACTCCTTACTTCATATCCCTCTCATTTCTGTCTCTCACTTTAGCATCAGAGTATTTTTACAGGGACCCCTCTTGGGTTCGAAGATGATGACCGACTACCTTCCAACCTCAGGTGGACGGTGCTCGGAAGCAGATCAAGACCCCCCTCAACTGCCCCTACGTCTCACAAACATTGTTTGTAGTGATCTGACAGACTTAGTCTGTTCACATTCATATTTCACTTTAACTTCAATTTTTGTATCTATTATTTACATTTTTTTTCTTTCCTTATTACATCAGTCGTCATATCGTTTATTTCTTTTAATTTATGTGGATGAAATTGGGGTATGACTGAAGTTTCCAAAAAGAAAAAGTAGTTGCCATGCTTAGATATCTTCTGTTTCAAGATATGGAATCCATGTTGAATCACCATTCGGCAGGTCTACTAGGACTGGGGTCTCTTTCTTAGGCGGGGCATCAAGTACGTGTATCTTTACCAATTAACTAATTTGCCATGATAATAGACTAAAATAATCAACATCAATAGTCATTTTGAGCCAAGAAGCTTCTTTAAACAAACCAAAATGTGCAAGCAATTTTACCATTACACGATTGATATATACCTTTTAACAAATCATTGATCATATCACATGTTGTGCGCTCAACTGTTAAAATCAGTCTCAACAATGATTCCGTGTGGTTCATTTGCCATTCTAAATTCTATGTATATGACTTTTTTTTTATCATTTAGTCAATTTTAATGTAACCAATGCAAATACTTTATACCCAAATTAACACTTTGAAAATCAAAAGTGGCATCACTTGTCAATTGTGAAGGATGGAAAATTTACACGCCAATGCTATCTTTGATTGCATGCTGGTCCTTTACGTAGGAAAATAGAATCAGCAACTTTTGATGCTCTACCTCAAGGGGTTAATTGGTATAATGGAGGATGATAGCGTCTCGTACCTAGCAGGTTCCAGGATTTGACCATCACTAATCTCTTTGGAATAAAATAATATAAATATTTTGTAAGTATTTTTTGAACCCGACATATTACTCACCGTTGGACTGTTTCACTGTGGCTCATCCTAAATTTCTTTTAAGGGTAATGATTCGTGTACACTTAAACAGTACAGACAACACTTCTTTTTTCTCTCTATCTCTTTATTCCAATTACATCACATCATATATCACACTTATCACTTATTTCTCCTCTCTTCCTATCTCTCTCTAGTGGTCTATACATTTTAGATGTCTATGAATTATTATTTTTCTTTTAACAAAAAAAACTTTTGATGTTCTCTCTATAGGGGTAGTTAAGTAATTACAAACTGCTTCATTGCGAAGCTTATATTATAAGTGTAGAAGATAATCAGAGAAGAAAAGCGTTGCTGGTACAAATTTTGTGAATGGAGCAACATTTGCACTGTGCCGTAGAAGATGACGTGGCAGAAGCAGCGGTGACCGCCGCCGCGAAACCGGAGAACGTGCGCGGCGGAACGCGCCACCCGGTCTACCGCGGCGTCCGGAAGCGGCGGTGGGGCAAATGGGTGTCGGAGATTCGGGAACCGAGGAAGAAGTCACGCATATGGCTGGGGTCGTTCCCGGCGCCGGAGATGGCGGCGAAGGCGTACGACGTAGCAGCCTACTGCTTAAAGGGCCGCAAGGCGCAGCTCAATTTCCCCGACGAGGTGCACCGCCTTCCGCCGCTGCCTCCGCCGTCTTCCTGCACCGCGAGGGATATCCAGGCGGCTGCGGCCAAGGCGGCTCGCATGATGGTAAAGAGAGCCACCGTGTTGCCGGAGAAGAGCGTCGTTGCCTCTGACAGCGACGGCGGAGGTGAGGACTTTTGGGGCGAGATAGAGCTGCCGGAGCTCATGAACGGCAGTTGGTGGACTTCCTCCGGCGACATCACGGCCGCGTTGCCAGAGGTTGAGGTTCCAACGCCGCAACCCTTCACGGCGTGCCTGTAATGTGTATTAATGGCTATTTATGCTAGCTGCTGCAGTTTGGTTAGTGTATATTAAATTATTAATTGCTTATATAACCAACTCTCTGTGTGTTCTGATCAAAATATTCATTATGGCTGCGATTATCATTAGTAATACCAATTGTTTCACTCATTATTTTGCTAATAACTAACTCAAAAAATGCATACACGTGTCTCCAATCACTTTCCTTACACTCACTTATTAATTTTGGAACAGTTGCTGAATTTTAGCTTCCACCGGAGATGTCTTATAAGTTACTAGTTGCTTAAATTAATTAAGGCTTAATTGTAATTTTAATTCCACTTACTCACTTTTCATGATTTTGGTCCCCTACAAAAAAAAATTACGATTTTGGTCCCCTATAAATGTTTCCGTTAGAAACTTTGATCTTCCATTTAAAATTTAATGATTTATGGCAAAAAAGTTAATAAAAAATTAAAAAAAAAAGGAATCTAGAAACATGATGAATGTTCATCAATGTTCATCACCATCTTCATCACCTTCATTTCAATCTTGTTAAAAACACCCAGAACTCCCTCAGAACTCATTGAAAACAACAATTGATCCCAATTTTTCTCATTCCAGAACAAATAATTTAAAACCCAACAATTAATCTTCAACTCAAAACCAACAATTAATCCCAGAATTGTTGTAGCAAAACAATTAATCCTCTTCTCCCTCTTCATCTCTGAAACCCTAAAAAAAAAATCTTTTTCTCTCCTCTCAAACCTCTATAGTCGCCGCCCCTCAACCACACCTCTTCTCCTCACCACCCAAACACAAACTGTCACCACCGTCCCATCGATTCACCTCGATCCTATGCTCCATCCTCTCATCTTCAAAAATCCACAACCATCGAACCTCTGCTGCCACCTCTCTTCTCCCCTCCTTCCTCCCATCGCACACCACCGCGTCACCACCATCGCGCTACTTCTAGGTTGTTCCGGTTGCTGGAAGTGGGGATGAGTAGACGATGGGGGAGTACACAATGAGTGTTTCTGGGTCCATCGTCTATTCCCCCCATCATCTACTCACCCATCGTCTACTCCCCCATCGTCTACTCCCTCATCATCGTGCAACCCGTTTTCTCAGAAGCCAAAAGGGTTGGTCGAAAAACAACCATGAAGGCGGTGGCAGCGGTCGATGATGGTCGATCGTCAAATTTCTTTGGGGGTTTTGATGCGGACGTTGTGGGGATTCCATTTGTCATGATGGCTCCTTCACAGGGCTCACAATCTCGCCGGAAAAGAGGAGAGAAGGCGGCGGCGGGGAAAAAGAGAAAGGAGATGACAGGTGTGGTGGCATCTCGTGGCCTGCTCTAGGGCTCCTGGCGGAGGACGAACAAAGCAGGGCTAGTGCCGTTGGTGGTTCGACCACCGATTCTGGGATGGAAACAAAAGAAAATCGAAGATGGAGTAGAGAGGAGAAGAAGAAGAAGAAACGTCGAGAGAGAGGAAGAAGGAAGAAAAGAACGTGAATGGAGAGAGAGAAAGAAATCAGAAAATGAATGAGAGTGTTAGTGGTGGGGTCGAGTAGGTGGTGAATCAGTTTGTGAGTGAGTGGTTGTTTGTTTCTTTTTTGTGTAAGATGTTTGATTATGAGTTGGTTTGAGGATGAGTTTTTTGTGTTTTTGATTTTTCTGGGTTTTATGTTGAAGATGATGATGAGATGTTTGAAGAAGATGAAGAATGTCTAGATTTTTAATTTTTTTTTTTTCCAGAAAACGTTAGATTTCTAATGGAAAGAGGACGGAATACCAAAGTTGCTAACGGAAGCATTCGTGGGGACCAAAATCGTGGTTTTTTTTGTTGGGGGCCAAAATTGTGGAAAGTGTGTAAGTGGGGGACCAAAGTTGCAATTAAGCCATTAATTAAGCAACATTTGCTTCAGCATAACAAACAACAGTCATCAACCCGATTCTCAAATAAAAAATATTTTTTTCGTCTCATGTTTCAACTTGTTCATTAAATATATGAGATGGCGTGAGATCCAATTAAAAGTAAAATAAAAACTTGTGGTTGGAGCACAAAATTTGTATAACTTGCTTATATGTGACATTTTAGACCTACAAAATAGTGATAAGCATTTGTGCGTTGGAAATGCTCTTATTTTGACTTTCTCGCTCCACATATACCACTGTTTAGCTCCATGTCTAATCAACAAACCAGAGTCTAATATTATAAAAGTGTTTGAAAAAATTTATGTAAATAACACATAACATATCAATAAATTGTTTTAAGCTTATTTTCTTACGTTATTCAGAATAGCTTATGTATAAAAGCTCATCTTTACAATTTATAACTTATTTCAATAAATATTCTTAAATTAGCTTACTAATAAGCATTTAGACAATAAACGTTTATAATCACTTAGTTAACTTGCATCTTGATATACTCTGACTCCGTTTTTCTCATTATCACATTTGTGCTTTAACTCTTCTTTTATTCATCTCCTTCATATATCTTATTTCTTCTTTCTTAATCGTTCTTTTATACATACCAGAAAATGAGGTTCTTAAATCCTAACAAATGGACGACATCATTATCTTTTGTTTAACTCGTCGATAAGTAGTCTCTTTCAGATCAAGGCCATATATATGGAGAATCAAATTAAAAGTGTGTTTATCCATCTAATTTTTGCCTCAATCATTTCACTGAAAATCTCCCCTGGCCTCAATTTAACTCTGCGTGCAAGTTAATGTAACCGATCAAATTGTTTAAGTCCATCTCCTTTTCAGTAATGGAGAGTTCTATATTACGTTCATTGCTAGAGTTTCTAGAGTTGAACCCTCTTAACATATTTCTTTCTAAGGACATGTTTTATTACACTGATACTTGTTACATATTTGTTTTCATTAAACCCGGATTACGAATTTCATTTTTAGAAGTCAAAGATTATTTTAGGGTTTCAATAAATATTTACAGAAAATATTGATGATTTTGCCTACCTCCCATGTCTGTCCCGTTGTGTAGGCCTACTTTGACAATGTTAGTACGGACATTTATTAGCTTCTTGACGTCATTTGTTGAGTTATAAAAATTTGAATGTATGACATTTTATTTAATTAACCTAATCACCTAAAACTATATCATGACCAGAATCCAATTGAGTGTTTCTAAGGGTATTTGTTTTTGGATCGGTACAAACACAAACTTCATTTTACAAACCTCAAAATATTAATGGAGAAACTATAATTTGTTATATTAAATTTATCGTGAATCAACATTAATTCAATAAATGTTTAAGCACGCACTTAAGATATATGGTCCGGGACCGCACAGGATAGAGACAATAAACCTCATCCCCAAATTTTTATTGGGGTGAATTTTGTCATTGCCCTAATGAGGTTAAAATTCTCCGTGATGGTGCATAATGAGCGAGGATCCTCATTTTAAATGGTGGAAATTGCCATATATATATTATTTATGAAATAAATTTCTTTGTCTTAATCAACCTACACTTGGTAGTTGTGAGGCGAACTTTTCACTCCACGATCAGCGTACTAAGCATTAGAGGTTGGCCAATGTGTTTTTGTTTTCTTTTTTTCCATTGACAAGAGTTGAGAATCAAATCTCTAACCACTTGCTTAAAAAATGAAGTGCTCAATCAATACGTCAACCCACTTGGTTATGAAATAACTAATTTTTTTTTTATCTTTACCTAAAGTATCCTTAATGCCAGTAGCAGTAAGAAAAGTTATTCGTTGCACAGTCAACGTATTAGGAAGTATGATTGATTAAAATGTTTTTTCCATTCACAATACTTATTAATTATACTTATTTATTATGAAATGACTAATCTAATACTAAATTATTGCTGCCGTAAAAAAAACTAAGCTATAGTTAGCCTCTACTGAAGTCAAATTTAGCACGTCATTAACTATATATATTGTTTTAGTTTCAAAAAAAAAAACTATATATATTGTTTTAGGATTTTCGTGCAGCAATGCAACGAATTTACGTTTAAACTTGTGGAAAATCTTTCATATTATAGATCACTGTATATATTATGCTACTTTGGGGGCATAACTCGTCTAAGAATTAACCATACGGTCTGGAGGCGGTTTTCCTTTCGTATCAGTCCTCTATCATTCACATAATTAATAACGTTTTTCATTTAATCAGGTATTCCCACGGTTAATAGCAGTAAGATTAAACCCTCGTCTCATTGTCAGAGTACTAAACAGTAGAAAAACTGACTAATAAATTTAAGAATCAAACAATAAACTATTAATTACTTAAGTGATGAAGTAGTGAATCACTACGCACAACTATAACTTAATTACCTGAAAAATCAATAACAGATAAATATTAATTCTCTTGTGTCATATAATATTATCACATTAAATTTTATATTTATATCTTTTTGATAAATTCATTTATTTATTTAATATATATGGTAAAAAAAGATAAACACTGTGTATTCTTGACATAATGTTCTTGTAGTGTTCTTTTCACTATATCAGCGACGTGAAAATGACCATGTACTCGCTGTGTTTTCATTTACTTTATTTGTCTTTAATTCAATTTAATGTAGAGGTTTAATGTAACACTCAACCACGATGTTTCTTATTTTAGAACAGCATTGGATACGTCGGTGATTGTTATTTCCAATCCCCAATCACAATGAGGCAGGATTATGGAAACATTAACGTCATGCTACCGTAAGGAGGATTAGCAGGTTTAGATCCTCTCACGTTATTCTATTATGTGAAGATTTTGTGATTATCTCTCTTTTAAAATGGATTAAATATGTGAAATTCTTTCAATATTTAAGAAGAGAGATATGAACAAAATGCTCACACTTGTTATTAGGGATGACAGAAAAACCCATACACGCTGGTACCCAACCTGACCCGAATTTACGGGTAAAACCCATTCTATTTGGGTTTGAGTTTTACCCGATTCTGAAAGTACTATTCGAGTTCGGGTTTGGGTATGATGAAACCCGCACCCAAAACCTACCCGAAACCTCCTTATATATTAAATTACTAAAATATCCTTATATATATATATATGATTGTAGACGTCGCTATATTTTTTTAGATCCTTGTTGTTCTTGTACTCTAGATTTATATCATGATCATGAATATGGAATTTTGAATTGGCTTCTAAAATCATTTTTTAAATCACTATGAAGATGTTGCTGCTACTGCGTTAGTAATCGGGTTCGGGTATGAGTCGGGTTTTGGTTTTTTTTTTTTTATGGTTTCTCCTTGTTTATCGCGGGTATGGGTTCGGGTACGGGGAACCCGAAACCCAACGGGTTCGGGTATAGTTTTTCTACCCAAACATGGTTTGGGTTTGGGTATATGATTTCGGGTTCGGGTACGGTTAAACCCGCACCCGACCGGCCGACCCTACCCGTTGCCATCCCTACTTGTCATGTCATATGAGATGATCCAAATCCGAGCGGACTATGGTTGTTTTTCCTTTTGTGATTAATGTGGTCTTGTTTACAAAAATGATTGGTGAACATTAGACACCTTGAGTGGTACATGTGATATGATTAGAAGAAATAAATAGAGAGAAAAAAACAGTGTATGGAAGTGTTTTTACGATTTTTATGTACATGAATCAAGACTCTTTTATTTAGTGTTGCACAATGATCGGTTCAGGTCAGGGTTTGACCTAACAAGAAATCGAACCTTTGGTTCTCACATTTTTTTGCTTTGTTTTGTACTCAAACTTAACCCACTCGATAATGGTCGGGTCGGGTTAGAATCAAGCTAGAAAGTAATATTATCATAAATGAATTGTGGTTTTAGCTTATTCAATATTTTGCATATCTAGAAAAATTGTTTTTCTTTAAAATTTGGCCACATCACAACCCGTAAAGACCTTAGTGATCTTTTTATTGAACATGCAACTTTGAAAATTGTGGAGACGAGTAACAGAATTGATTTATGTGATTCAGTGTGTGAATTGAGTGAAACACTCACCTTACTCTATTCATAATGAGATATTTTTGTGTGTGAGTGAGTGGTCTATAGTTGAATAGGAATGAATTGTATGCTTATTTAAGAATGGATATGTCTTTATATCACTGTTGTGTTTTGTTTTGTGTGCATCACATTTCTAACTTGGGTCATTCATTTCAAATTTTGAGAAATCATGCAATGTGAACTTTAAAAAATCATTCATAGGTCGTGACCATTTAATAATAACATCATGAAATATATAAAGGCCAAAAACGGGGGATTCAAAACAATCTCTTGTCATCTTTATCCCTTAAACATATTGAGGATGAAGGGCATGAAGCAAAAGAATCCAAGGGAGAGGTTGGAAGGATTGGTGTTGCGAGGTGTTGGCAGCAACCATAGGAAGGTTTCATGATCGTGGATTCATCCCTTTTTCTTTGGTTTCATATTCTCCTCTTCCCTCTTGTAATTGTATTTTCTATTTTTTCTATTTAGGATGCTGTAACTTGTTCCATTGATTGTTTAAACACTCTTTCTTTAATGTAATCGATTTTCTTTCATTGTTTGGTGTTTTCTCTGCACTCAATGCTTCTATTGGTCTCTTGATAATCCAAGGGTTTCACTAACTTGTAAGTAGATCAGAAGATTGATACACTACTAAAATCAACTCAATTACTGACGGTTATTTACTGATGCCACGAAACCGTCGGTAAAGCCTCGATTTAATGACATGTTAGGGTCCCACAAAAAAACAAAAAATTAAACTTTACCGACAATCTAAATCGTATGCAAATAGCAATTTTTGGTGAAAACCTTTAGCAGGAAAATTTCTGACGATTTTAGTTGTGGTCAATTGGCGATAACCAAGCTGCGCATGGCCTACTGCACTCAACCGCAACCACCCCTTCCACCTTTGAGCCCCGACACCAAGCTTGTAACCACTAACCAAACTCTCATCCCTCTAATTAGATACCGAGACACCAAAATAAAAAGCCACACTCAATAAGGGATTGTTGATTAATTTTCAGATTCATAGTTTCTGACATTTAGGTGTCCTATTCGGTCATAATTTGGAACATTTGTACTTTTCATTTTTCTCTTATATCAACCATCTAAACTAACAGTGGCAACATTATATGATTTTAAAATCAAGCAATGGGTTATGTGGGGATTGGAATCAGTTTTAGAAGGGGAAATGAGGAGGAAAAGAAGTGGGGAGGGACTACTCACAAGGGATGGCAGCTAATTGTTGCAGTGGCTTTAGCTCGGGTGAGGTTTTGTGTAAGATGGAAATGTTGAGTGATAGACCCAAAAGGAGTACTAATAAACTCAAATATTTAAAAGATTATATCTAATTAATTTTAATTAATTATGATATAATAATTTTGGTTATTTTGGCTTATTGATTTAGTTTGTTGCTAGATTCAATTGCTTTCTAGATCAACATTTTGATTTTCTGTTTCCTTTTGTTATCTCCTAGGATATTACTAGTTTGTTACTTTCCGTTATTTTTATCTTCTAGGACTAGTTTGTTGCTTTCATATTTCTATAAATTGTACTTTCCTTTCATGAATAAAACATGAGAAAATTGAGCTTGCTCACCAAATTTGACTGTTCTCTAACAAGATTCCCTAACCTTAACCGTGTACTTGATAACCTCCTCCCCGGAGCATATCATTAAGGTCTATTTGTGGTAGGAGAAGGATCCGAAGGAGGGGCATGTGAGGTCGGTGTTTGGTACTTGCGGTGACCATGAATGGTTTATGGAGTGTTAGGTTGAAGGGGCAGCTTGGGGCTGTTACGGTGGGAGAGGGTTATAGTGGTTCTAGTTATGATGGGGAGCTGGTATTCAAGGAAGTTGTGGAGTTCTAAGGTAGGAGAATGGGAAAAGGGATGAGGTTTCAACCTAAATAAATTCGAAATTTTATTGTGGTGAGGTGGGAAAATTTTAAACATAGTTGAAAGTCGTCTCAGCTTCATTAATACACGTCATTAGGATGTTATACGTTGCTTCGTTGTCTGAGCTCAACCTCAGCAAATACTAAAACCACAATTTTCCTAATCGTGGAGATGAAAGTGAAATCATTTTTGGGCAAGGGACTAAAATTCACCATATTTAGAGGGAACAAAAGTTTGTATTACATTTACACTTCAAAAGTAATTTTATTTTACTATTCATCAAACAATACGATGAATAGTAAAAAAATTAAAATACCAATTTCGCACTTGTAAGTGCGACCAGGGAGGAAAAATCGCAGGAAAAATCGCACTTACAATTGCAATTTTTTTTACAGATCGGGAAATTCGAACTTCTTCCTCCTGCTTCGTCGCTCTCTCGGGCCCCATCTCTTCTTCCTCCTACTCGTGTTTCTGTTTCTTCACCATTCTCGTGCCACCACACCTTCTTCTTCTTCGATCACACCAAAGCTCTCACACCCACAAACCTCATCTTCTCCTACCTTCAGATTCAGTTCTAAGATTGGGGTGAAGAATGGTTTTGGTATGGTGAAAAATAGTTGCGGGAGAGGGTTTCGATGGAGAGGAGGGTCGATGGTGAAGTGATGAGTGATGAAAATGGGAGGCTTGGTGATGGAGGTAGGGAAGAAGAGGGGCGATGATAGAAACAGAGAAAGAATGGTGAAGATGGGTATAAAAGATAGGTAAGTAATAAAATTTGTTTCTAAGAGTAATTTAGTAATTGCACAATTAATGAGGATGGTGGAAAAACCAGTGGAGATGACATTAAACATAAACCCCTTTACAATACATATTTTGATTTATCAATTTTTATTTATTTTTAAAAGGGAAGTATTTTAGTCATTTTACTCATTCAATCTTAATCATCTAATATTTTGTTATTATATTAATAGTAAAAAAAACAATCACGCACGAATTCATGATTTATTTGATCATGCACGCTAGCGTGCACTTTCGAATTACAATACTATTCCCGGATATAAATAATTTTAGAATGTGTTCTTTTTTTCCATTTGGAACTTAATTTTATAAAAGAAATACTACTAAACTTTTAATAAGAAAGCAACCGAGTTGTCTGGGTGTAAAAATCAAGTGTGAAAAAATTATGTGATATTATCATGTTAAAATCTTGTGCTTTCCTCTCTTTTTATATTCGAAATGCTTTTTTTACCTATTAATTCTTGATAAAACCAGCTGGCAATGCCGTCACGTACTTGAAGTACAGTACCAGTATTTATAATTTAAATTTTGGTATTATATAGCTCAATTTTTTTTTTTCTTAGCTCAAATTCAATTAGAGTTGTTGTTTTCTGGAGTAGGCTGGGCCAGAGAAAGGACAGACATAAGATTCTGTGATGAAATCATTGCAATCGATGACAATGCCAAACGTTCCACGTCTATTTGGAGAGAAGGAAACAAATGTTTATCAGCCACAAGTACGAGGACCACACACCATAACTTGTCTGATAAGTTTAAATGGCATGCATGCTTCAGCTTGTAACAACAATATTGTTATTGAGATTTGTGTGAATTGAACCTTCTAAAATGGACCCATCAATTTTTGTATATGCTCCGTGAATGCATTTTAACTCCATGTGCTCCTCCTTACGTACCTTTCAAGGTCAAAAGATGATACCACTAATGTGTGTTGTGCTCAAACGAATAATTCTCAACAATTTCGAATCCAAAGTAGCCAAACTGAAGCACCAACATTATGACAAAGACTTGCATAACCTGTGAAGAAAAAAGACCACTTTTCCACCACAAAATCTCAGTTCCTAATTTATCGGTCCATTACAATTATCAACTATATCCGTTTCTTCTCTTAGTCCCTTGTAATAAACTCAACCGGAAAACAACAGAAGATCTCCACCGGTGTGTTTTATACTATATGGTTATGTTGCAGTTAAATACGGACGGATGCGGCCGTAATTGCGATCGCAACTCTAAAACCTTTTATGTTGCAACTGCAAGTGGCTGTTGGGGATGACAATTCAAAACTCTGGTTTTCACATATACTAGCTACCAGTTACATCATTATTTTATTTAGTGTTTGTTGAGAAGTCTCACATTGACTAGAGATTAGAGATATGATTAAAATATATAATTCTTATATAAGGCAACACAATCTTTACCTCTTAGAAGCTAACTTTCAGGTTAGAGTTTGGCCTCTCATAACAAAATCAAGACATTAACCCTTATTAATAGTAGATAATAGTAGTTTTTCTTTTTTTTTGTTTTATACAGATATCTCCACCTCGGCATCAAAACTGTAGTCGTCCCTTCCAACAAATGACTTTTACGGGGTTTGAACTTATATTCTTATTTTTATGGGGTCTAATTTACTTACCACTAGACCGATATTTTGTTTGTTAATATTATTAGACCTTTAACTAATAGACGTATGATACATCACCTCGTCTAAAACGCATAGACGTATCAATCCTGCAACCTTCTCTTGCATCTCCGCTCAATCAATGTCTGACATACCCATCGATTTTTCCTCACATTGTGCCTTCTGCAATCCTTATTGAGCCAACAAATCCATGACCCTCCTGTTAGATTCAAATAATTAAAATGAATTATTATATTTTGATAATTAACAATTTCGTTATAACTTGATATTCCTGAGGTAGAACTCCTAACTTGTTGAACATTTTTATGTCCAGGAAAAACTATCCTCATGAAGGACTGCATAAAACCACAATGCATTATCAAGTCACAGAAATATGAGAGACAGGCCAAAATAAGAGGAAATCGTCCTGGTCCTCACTGAAGAACAATTGCATACGTTTTCAAGAGGAACTGTCTGAATGAACAGAAAAAGCAATCAAGCAAAGATAGTCCGACGACTCACTAAAGACCAAGCTTGCCTAAAAGTAAACAGACATCCTTTGGAAAGCACTAAAGCAGCTATGATCATTCAACACCAAAGTACACGTGATAAAGTTGAAACAGTCCGGTGCTTGAATACACTTTGAACAACGGGAAGACTGTTTTTCCAAGGTTGAGTAAGTCTGGTCGCAAGCCTGAAGTCTTGCTGAACATTTGTAGGTATAGACTATAGAGGCAGCCCCTTGAGTGTTCTTGTAACCTTTTTTTATTGTGCCCAAATTGCTTACATTTACTACATCTTCTAAATCCACTTTGCAAATGCAAAAACAAAAAAAAAACTTCTGAGTTTCAGAATCATGATAAACAACATATTTTATCCATAGTTTCAGGAATCATACCTTCTTAGTATCCTGCACAACTGCAAGTTGAGCATTAGGGGTTTGAGCTGGTTCATTCTGGTCCTGGGGTTGAATTTGCACAGGTTCAGGGACTTGGCCTTCCAGAGGTGGATCAACTTGTGTTTGCTCTTCAGGTTCAACATGATTCTTACAGCCTTTGGCATTATGCCTGTATTGCTTGCACTTGCTACACTTTTTAAATGCACCCCTTCTTTTCAATGATCTTGGATTTGGGTCATCATATGGATCTCTCCTTCTCAATTTCTTTGGCCTTCCTGTACCTCTCTTGTAATTAGGGGGCAGAATGCATTCAGGATCATTTGGTGTCACAACCCACTGGTTAGGCCTAAGGATTGGAGTGATAGGATGTCCATAACAAGCTCTGTAGGCATTCCTCTTGTAATACTTGTGGACATATTCTTTTGGATCATGACCCTTGTAATTAATTGTTGCCACATGTCTGCAAGGAAAGCCATTAAGCTCCCAAAAATTGCAACAGCAAGTTTTGTCCTTCAAGCTGACCACATGCCTTTCAGGATAGTATGCATAGGGAACCTCATACTTTTCAGCCCCAACAACCCTTGGGATCCAATTCCTACTCATTTCAACCTCTCTTGATAATCTTTTTAGTGGCCTAGGCATGATTTGTCCACTGTATTTCTCCAACTTCTCAATCATTGTTGCAAACCTCCCCATAACATAGGTTTGAATCCACTCAAACATTGTTAAGATAGGCTTGTCTCTAGCCAAAAAAATGGTTGCATTGAATGATTCAGAGAGGTTATTCATAATAACATCACACCTCGGGTGATAGCTGAATGCATGCTTGCACCAACTTGTTGTAGGTTTTTCCATCAACCAATTGTAGGCTAGCTCATTCTTCTATTTAATCTCCAACATTTTCTCATTCCATGCTTCATAGTAAGTCGCTTTAGCAGTAGCCATCATAAGATCTCTTAATAGCACTCCATCACCATATTTCTTCTTGAAATTAGCATAGAGGTGCCTCACGCATAATCTGTGCTCCACACCTTGTAGCATCTCCTCTTTGAACACTTCCATCAAACCCTGTATGCACAAGTGATAATGATGATTAGACTAATACAAATAATTCATATGGCATATTGGATTAGGTTTATAGTTTCCTTTTGTTGATCTGAGATAAAAACCCATCTGTTTGTGCTTGTACTCCCTACATCGACCAACAATAGCTCCAGAAATCACATCCAACTGTCCTTATTTTCTTATTCAACCACCCCAAAGGCAAGGGGGAAGTACTAATCATTTTCATCTCTACCAACAGTTGCCAGAAGAAATCCACCATGTTTGGTCTTCAAGTGACATCCATCAAGACCAATGAATGACCTGTTAGATCAAATAATTAAATGGATTATTATGTTTTGATAATTAACAATTTCTTTTCAATAACGTTAAAGATAAAAATTTCTAACATAGTGAAAATTATCACGTACAGGAATAACCATCTCTGAAAGGAATGAATAAACACCATTGTCTTATCAAGAGAATCAGTTCGACAGAAGAGTTCGTCTGGTCACCTCGAAGAAAACAACATCAAGGAAATATGTACAAGACTGTCCGGTGAACCAAGAGAGATAAACCAACAAGCTTCAAATGAACAGCGTCTCTCTCAACGACCACTTGATGGGAATCCTCACACTCAAATCAAAGCCTACTTGAAGCAACTAAAAACTCCGTCTGCCTTGAAACCTCTCTAGCATCATATAAAGGAGTTGTGGATCAACTCTCTCCGATGAAGAACTTCAGTGAAAGAAAGAATTCAGACAAGAATATTCTGTTTCTTAGAAAAGAACTGACTGAAGGAAATTTGTTTGGCAATACGGGCCAATCACGGAACTTCAAGCATTCAATGGAGACTGCGTCTGCCAAAGCTGAATGAAAGAATCCGTCCACCGAAGTATAAATCGCGCCTAAGATACAAAGATAAATGAGTACGTCTTTCGAGGAGATCAAGTCAACAGAAGTGTTAAAGAAATTATTCTTTTGAATAATTACTTTTATCCCCGTCTGCACGGTTATCAAAACCTGGCAATCACAGAAAGAAAGATGGGACTCAGTAAAATCAATACCTCTTGGTCCCACTACTTCTCTGATTTTCCTAAAATCAAGCTGACATCGCTAAATCAACGGCAAGAATCTCTGAGCATCGTACACCCTCAACGGTCGAAATTCAAAAATCTGATCAAGGCACGTGATGAGTATTAGCTGTCAAGCACTGGGGTAAAAGAGTCAAAGCAGTCCTCACCGCTGAACTTTTACACGTTATATACGAAGAAATCAGCTCAAGACTACTCGCTCAACATGGAGCCAGACGACATCAACCCAGATGAAGTGATGATTTCCAGATCATATTTTATGCTTGCGGAAAAGTCTCTGATCGTGACTTACGCCTGCTGAGAGATGCAGAATTAGCCGTTATGTACTTTCCGGAGAGGAAGAAGCACTGCGGGCAGGTTTTCACTCCTACTGTGGAGAATGTACGAAGATCTTCAACTGAAGATATATAGAGAACCTTGCTCCCATAGCAACTTGGCGACTAGAACTAAATTATACACAACTCAATCTAGTTCGTCCAAAGACCAAGACAACCTTGGTCTCAGCTCAGAAAACTTCAAGTCACATCTAAACCTGAGCTGTGTTGCTTATGTGTGTAGAAACCTTATAGAGTGTTACTCTCATCATACTCTACACACATAACTTAGGACAAGAGATCAGCTTGCTTATGATCTCTCTGTTCATTTAGCTTCATTTCTTCTACCCACTCTTATCAAGAAGAGATTTTTGTAGAAAAGAAAAATCCTGAAAAGGTGATAGGAGAAGTCCTGATAATACTTGTAAGGAGGAGTCCTAAGAATACTCGTAAGGAGAAGTCCTTCAAATACTTGTAAGGAGAAGTCCTTCGAATACTTGATAGGAGAAGTCCTTAGAATACTTGTTGGGAGGAGTCCCTGATAATACTTGTACTATTTGTTGAAATAGTGAAAATCTTGGTGAAGCCAAGGACTGGACGTAGCCCTGTCGGTTTGGGGGTGAACCAGGATAAAATCATGTGTTTTATTTTCATTTTATTGCATTTCCGCTGCATGCCTTTCTTTTTGTTTGTATCTTGCAAACATTTGTGGAAAACAAATAAATGTTGTTCATAACTTATAAAATGAATTTCATGACTTCTTACATAAATGATCCATGTCAAATATAGATGAAAGATGATGAATGAGTTATATGTAATACATGGTAAAAGAATTTTGTAAAATGAAACACACAATTCAAACCCCCATTTCTTGTATGTTTTCTGCACCTTCATGACCTACATCTACTTAGAAACCCCCTTACATCCATCCAAGCACATGTAAAATCTACCAAATCCAGGAAACAATCCTACAGTGGGTGTTTCAAAGTTCATTTTACATGTATTACCAGCAAACCTATTTCTCAACTCATTACTAAATCTCCATAACAAGGTATACTGCTTGTTTATAGCACCCTCAACCTCTTCTGTAGCCAACTGCTTACCTTTCCAAGCTCTGTATCTAGTGATACCAGTCCCAACATTAACTCTAAAGTCATCAACAACCTCATTGGTGCTTATTTTGTTCACTGTCCTCACTTTGTTCAACACCTTACTCTTCAACCATTTTGTACTTGCTGGCTTTTTATAAAAAAAAACCCCAGCACATGTCCGTGTTCCATTCAGGGTCTTGATTATGAAAGTCTCCTTGTTTCCTACTTTTTTGCATAATATCATAAATCCACATTCTTCACTTCTGCAGATCACCCTACATCTCTTGGCATCAATTTTCTTGTATTCGAATTCCTTGTCATTAAGCACGAAATGCTCAGTAATTGCATCTTTGAATTGCTGCAATGAGGCAAAGTCCATCCCCAAAATGAATTGGAAATCCTGACACATATCCTCCAGGTAGAATTTTGGGAAACGTCTCTTAACATTACCTTCCACCTCACTATCACTTGTGACACTATCAAGATCCTCACTCAAATAGCCACCATCAAAATCAGCTCCATCCCCCTTATCCACATCCCCCCCCGTCACACCTGTCAACTTTTTCTCTAAGGTTCCCTCCACCTACAGACCCTCCACCAAGCATTTGACTAATATGATAATTCAACAATGCCTCTGCCTCCCCCATATCTTGGTTTGCAAATCCATCATCATTTGCTAAGTCCCTTTCCTCCTCACTGTCCCCAAGATGAACATCATGTGCAGAAACCTCAGAGCTATTGCCTCATCATTTTCAACCTCATCATGATTAACCTGCTCAGCTACATCACCATTTACAGAAACCTGCTCAGGCATAGGCACATTGACATTTGCATCTTCATCAGCCAGATCCACATAGTCATTACCATCTTCACTAGGCATATCCATATTTGCATCATCGATATCAGGCACATGTGCAACATCATTCAACAGTTTTACATCCTCGTCATTAGAGATAACCACAATAGAAGGGGGGGCCCTGATTTCTTGAGCTCCTCACAACCGCTTGCAAGTAATGTGACATCCTCACCCTAGTCTTCTTATCTGGTTGCACCTTCTTCTTCTTATATGTTTTCTCCTTACCCTTGACTTGCAATTTCTCAGCAACAGCAACACGTGGGATAAGGAGAACTTCATCAATTTGAAGAGGTTGCATAGGAGGAACTCTTTGTGGAAAAATAGAGGGACCAACTTCTGCTAAATTATCAACATACGACTAGGCTTCAAGCCGATTTTCTACAACTTATGTAGCCATTTGCAAAGCATCATCATCATCATCAGTTTCATATTTTCTGAATAGATGATGAGAAGCATCATCATGTGTTCTCCACCATAATGCAGTTGTTGTATATCCCAATTCTTTGACAATGTCCACTGTCTCAAAGAAGGACCACATGTCCTTATCAAGACCGTGATGGACACTTGCGGTTCCTCCAAAGTAATGCAAATAAGGAGCAGTTCCAAACCACCCCCCATGATGAATCACCAACGAAAATACCATCCTGCAACCACAAAGTTTGTTCAAACACTTTCTGACCAAAATAGCAATGAAAAACCCATACCCAAATACCATCAACAAAAACCCCTAACCCAAACATCGAAACCCCCTAACCCATACCGCATCCACAGAACCCTAAGTCACACAACATTATTCATCAAATGATTCTAACAGAAAATATAAACAACACTTACGTTGATGAGCAGATGAGAAAATCGAACGACGAAAGCTTATCCTCTTCACTTCACAATTCGCAGTCTCACTCACCACCAGCAGAACCACAAACACAAGGAGAAGAGTGGAGGAACCAATGGTATTCTCGTGTAAGGATGAAGAAGAATGGAGAAGAAAAAGATTGAATTTTCACTCTACAATGAGAATGGAAGAACGAGATAGGGATGGGTTTTTGATTTAGGGATTTTTTATTTCAAGTTCAGAATTAGGGATTTTGGGATTTTGTGGTATAAAATGTGATTACAAATAATTTGGGGGTTTAATTAGTTTATTTAGTGACGTGTATTTTATTTTTTTATTTAAAATATCCACATAGAATTCATTAATTGAGTCAACAGGCAACAATAACAACACTTATCGGAGCTCCAAGCTCCACTGAGAACTAAAATCAGTCATTTTACAATTGTGGGGATTATATGCTAAAAAATTTCTAAGAAGAGACTAAACTAAGACAACCACACAAACAGATGGACAAGTTGATGATTAACCCAATAATTTTATGAGAACTTAATTAATAATAAACCATTATGTCATAGACTTATTTATGTAGCTGGTCCTACTCGGTGTAAGAAGGGCCTGATGATGATGAATTGACAGTATCACAATAAGTGTTAGTGAAATGTGGTACGAGTATTACTTTGAAGTGTCGTCCGTCCTTTCTTTAATCTGGACTTGTTTCACGTTAGTATATACTCTAACACCATCAGAAAACATATGGTCCTGTTTTGTTAATTACTTTGTTGTTCACTGTTGTGCTAAACAAATAAACATGATCAGCTAGTGAGTGCCATCTGGTTCAAGGCTGTGAAGAGGAAATGGTCCTGATAGACGACAGTGTTTCCCCCTCCCTCTCCCAGCAGTTTTTTTAAAACCGTGAGCCCACGGGCCAGCCCGTTAAATTGTGGGCTAAAACGGGACAGGCTAAATGGGTTAATGAGCTTCATATCCTTGTCCAGCCTGCGTAAAAATGATAGCAGAATGGGCTGAGCCCATATTGTCATCCCTAGTTTGAAGACTAAGATAAGAAGACAGGATAATGTAATATAATTATATTCTGCTGTAATCTGTTATTTGTTGTATTGAGAGAATATAATAATGTCACTACAAAAAAAATGCTCAGTAGAGTCGACCATGATATTAAGAAGTCAAAAGCTAACGCTACAACCGATTTAGCGTCAGCTTAGAGTCGGTGTCATGGTCAACTCTAAAAGGGTCGAAACCAACTTTTAGAGTTGGCCGAATGACCGACTCTAAATTTAGCGTCGGTATTTACCAGTGCTACTCACTCGACAAAAAGACTAACAATAATGTATTTTTTTAGCGTTGGCCTATAAGTAAGATGCTAATATATCAACTATAGCGTCTATTTGCAGGATGTCTTAAACAATTTGTGTTCATTTAAAACCGCCTGCTTGTACGACTGGTTATAATTGGCTGAATGGAACTTTTCAGCACTGCTATCTAAATACTTGTCCCTTCTATTTCTCGTGTAGGTTGATTTTCAAACTATCTACCAACCAAACTATGAAACTAATGTACTCAGTTGAGCAAATGAATAACAGAACTAAGTCTTCATAACATGAAACTTAAGCGCAAGTTTTCAAGAGCTCATATGGCAGCAAAATGATATGACTTGATGACTAGTATTGAACTCCAAGATTCAAATTGTGAATCTTACGATTCTAATAACTGACTGTTATTGAATCGAGATTTGTATCGTGAATGAGTAGACCTATTTTCCAAATCTTAAAGATACATAATATAAAAAAATCAAGTTATAAATTGAAGCATAAGCTCATACATCATATAATAAACCTTAAAATATTACAAGATCCAAGCCATAAATCAAAATAAGAAGAAAAATAGTGGGCACTTACACAAAGTTTAAGTATTCAACCCCTCCTAAAAACATCAATAAGATGACAAATTCCTTTTTCCTATGCTTAGATCCTAGTAAATAGTCATAATCTAACTTATTGAATCATAATCTAACTAATCAACACTAGCCTACAACAACAACAAAAATTGCACAACAATAGTAAATGAATATAACAACAGGAAACACAATAGCAGACGGATAGCAGTGTCGAGAAGCACTATGGAACAAAACCGATAAAAAAACAACGTAGACATGTTTTTTTATGGTGAGCTAGAAATGCCCCATGAATCGATAATAGTGTGGACCAAAGTATGGTTGATTTTTCAGAGAATGTGACGCGAGTCTTTTAGAGACATAATAGTCTTTTGCAATTTTTGTAAAAATCTTGAAAATATCAACACAAAAAGCACTAGAAACCTATACTGGTCATCCAACATGACAAGACTAAAGCACAACCTGTGGATAACTTTGAATCGTAAGATTCAATAGTGAATCGTAAAATTCAACTTTTGAGTCGGAGATACAAAATGAGATTCAGATACATTTTAGATTCACCCCACAATACGTATAGTTGGTACACGAATTTGTATGTATCATACGGATCGTAAGATAGGGATAACCATGCATAAGAATAATTTAGGTTTCAAACTAGATAATTCCATACTTGAGTCAAAGTTCAGAGTCCATGTCTACATAGTGTGGTGAGCAATAAACAGAGTGCTCTACTCTGTCTTGGTACTTCCTGCATCCAAATTTGAAGACACGCTGAAATTATTAATGGAGAAAAAAGACATTCAATAAAGATACTTGTTCAAGATACATGTATAACTACATACTGCTATATATAAACAAATTTAGAAACTTCAAATAACTATATACTAATCATAATTTCACATATTTTAGGTTTAAGGTTTGTGTACACTCAGATGTACCTAAACCAGCAGCAGACGAAAATCTATTACCATTCCCAACCAGTAAAAGATATAAGTTGACTTTAATCATCAGTTTATCCCAAAACTTATTCTCATAACAACTTAGAAAAAAAAACATAAATTCAGAAAATTAATCGTTACTAACAATCTACTAAGAATTTTCAAAAGGCATCCCCAGAAGTCCTAAACTGACTGAAGTCCAAGTTAGCATTCAAATAAGAGATTCTCAGATGGGAAAATCCCATTTAAATTGATCCCTACGAAGCATCAATCCCTTCTAGCATTAGTTAAGGCCTCATCTATGGACCTATGTTCCGGTTATTAATGTTTATTTGGTGCCATAAGCCAAGGACCAAAATTTCTTGTGTGTTTCAAGCTTCTGATTTTCATATCAAGTAATTAATGCAACAACCCAATGGGCTCCTTAAAATCTGTCAACCTTTTCAACTAGAAAAGTCATAGAATCTATCTTTTGTCAATTGGTGATAATGAAGGAACAAAAATTTCAAATATATTAAACAGCAACTAACCTAGGTGGATGAATTCCCTTGCCCCTTACTAATCCCCATAAGAGTCTCAATCACCCAAGCAGCATAGCAATCAAGGTGAACTCAAACATATCTCTATAGTAATTGGATGAATTCCAACATCATCATTTTAACTTACAAGCTATACCTATGTGGCAAAGGTAAGTTGTTTTTCCAGTTGTAGGAATGAGGTCATGTACAATGAAGAATATTAATCAAATTCAAATATTTTCTCTTTTGGACCCAAATACAAAACTAAAGAACACCTCATATAGCAATCAAAGTTCTCTACATATCAATTGAAAACATAAAATTCTTACTTAAACATTGATCTGATCATGCTACTGACATCCATTTCATCCTCAACATCATCATAGTGTCATCATCCTCAACAACCAGTGCGAAGAAGAATGCAAGTAAGCACCTTTAGTAAAAATTTAGATATAGATTTTGGAAAAAGCTCAAAGAACATGACATAGCATGATGATACCACTGGTTGTTTTGGTATCATTTTAGGCTTATTTGGTTCTCTTATGTCTCTTCTTTGCTCCACACTCTCCTTTGGAATGGATGAATGAGCCTTTGAAGGGACTGATTTCTGCACACCACTCACACGGTATTTTATACCAGGTGTTAGAGACATGCTCCCTGTGTTACTGACATACATCTTAGAAGAATAGAAGTCACTCCAATTGCAATTGACCTGTAATAGAAGAATAAATAGACATGTAAGTTAATGTAAATAGCATAATCAAATATAACACAGTAGCTTTGATGCATTCAATTGACCTGCTCACTCCTTACAAACTGAATTTAGCTATCCAAATTGAGACTTACACTAAATTTCTCATTACAAATATACATGAAGTACAATCTATACAAAGACAAAAGAAAAGGAAATTGACTGAGTAAATACTAGAAAGAGGGAATTGCATAATGGAAGAGGGTGACCGTAGCAAAGTTTATGTACTATCATTAGAATTTATTCACAACTTGAACTTGGGGGTGACCATGGCACTAGTGGGTCACCCCCTCCCTGCGCCCTTGTATACGGGGATGGAGCCTACTGGATGACATGATTCCAGAGTCAAAATTCAGCATGGGTTATCTTCTCCATTATGTCTTAGTGTTCATCCAAAATTGTTAGTGATATTGTGTATTGAGAGTGATGTGCGTCTAATTTGCATGATTTTTCTTATGTTTTTTTCTTTCTATAGTTTCGTATCTGAACATTGCATTATTTATTAGGGCAGGAGTGGGAGGATTTTAGGTGTTGTTTGGTTTTAACCGTCTTTGAAGACTTGTGGTTTGTGCTATGGGGTTTTGTCTTTTGGCTTTCAAGGCCTCTTTTTCTCCTCTGGTGCTTTTATGGTTGGTGGTTTCCCTATTTTCTTGGGTTGGGTAGTCTTGGAGGACGTTGTTGGATTTTTTATAGGGTTGTATATCATTGACATTTTCCTATCAATATATCCTTGCTTTAGAAAAAAACATTGCATTATTTATTTAGAACACACATGTTTTGGTAGAATGTGCAAAAACAAAGTCACTTGTAGATAAGATGAAAAAAAAGGTGCAAAAGTAAGGAAAATGAGCCAAAGAAGCAAAATTTCCGCTTGAGGTCTGGGCCGCGGGCGTGCCCCCTTGTTGACTACGGCCATGCTTAATTTATTTTGGAACCATGACCGTATCTCACGAGGCCTCTCCTGTTTATTTTAAGTTTAGTTGCACTTTTGGTCCCCACGTATACCCTTTGTTGAAACTGGTCCCTAACAAAAAAAAAAGTCCTAGTTTTGGACCCCCAATTATACCTTCGTTAGCACTTTAAGTTTTCCATCTCATTTTCATCCAATTTCTAACATAAATGATGACATGGTATTTTTAATAATATTTAATTGAAAAAATTAATTTTTTAATCAAATAATGTTTCGCTTCTTCCAGATTTGGTCCCTCTCCCTCAACCACCACTCCCCCTCCCCCTCAACTAATTTTTTAATCAAATAATGTTTCGCTTGTTCCAGTTTTGGTCCCTCTCCCTCAACCACCACTCCCCCTCCCCCTCAACCACCACTCATCTTCTTCCTTCCTCACCCACCATCACTCGATTTCCATAATCATCTTCCTCCTTTGAAAACTTCTTCTTCTTCTTCTTCGAAGATGATAACATGAATCCAGAAAGGAAGATGGGTTAGGCAGAACTCCTCCCAATCCATTTTTCGAACACTGACTTTAACCTAGACAGGAAGATGATAACGCGAACTCCACCCCCAATCTGTTTTTCAAATGCAAACTTCATCGGATCATCTTCCCATGGGAATCAATGTTAAAATCAGGGATTTCACTCTGAGAAGAGTTTTGGTCCTCGAGTCAAGTTTCTCTTTCTCGTTCATCTCTACAAACCTTAAAAAGCATCCGATCGAAGCAAGCACCTCTTCCAGACCTGGGAAATCATCGAAGCAAGCACCTCAATCGTTGGATCTGAAAAGCGATGTCATCGAAGGTGGAGCTAGAATGGAGATAATCATGCAGGAGTTGGTCGGAAGCCCAGTTGAGCGAGTTTCCAGCTGCGGAGGCGCGTGAGGATAGATCGACGAGGGGAGGGGTGAGTCCGGGTGTGATGTCGTTCAGATCAGTAGCAGAGGGTCCATTGGTGGTGAAGATGAAGATGAGGGTATCCGCTATGGTAGAAGAAGAATCTGAAGTAGAAGCATAGTGGGTGATCATGGAAGTGCTAAAGGAAAAAGAAGAATATGGGGATTTGAAGAGTTTGAGTTTCAAATTAACGATTTCTGGATTTGGGGATTTTGATTATTAAGATTGAGTTTCGCCGCTTCTCAATAAAATTATTAAGATTGAGGTTCTGAGTTTTGGTTTTTTAATTTAGGTACTGAAAAAAGGGGACAAAGATGATGGAGAAGATGAAGATGTTTGTGGGATGATGAAGAAGGAGATAAAGATGTTTTGATTTTCTAGGTTCAATGATGGAGAACATGATGAAGAAGGAGATGAAAATGTTTTGATTTTATGGGCTTAACTTCATAGTGTTTTTTATTGTTATTTATAGGTTTATTCTTCATCTCGGTGGTGGTAGTTGAGGAAGGAGGAGGATGAGTGGCGGTTGAGGGGGAGAAGGAGTGAGGGTTGAGGGAGAGGGACCAAAGCTATAGCAAGCGAAGCATTATTTAATTAGAAAATTAATTTTTTCAATTAAAATATTATTAGAAAATGTCATGTCACTATTTCCGTAAGAAGTTGGATGGAAATGAGACACAAAACTAAAAGTGCTAAGGAAGGTATAAGTGGGGGACCAAAGTTGAGATCTTTTTTTTGTTGGGACTAGTTTCTCACAAAGGGTATATGTGGGGACCAAAAATGCAATTAAGCCTTTATTATGAAGACCACGGTCGTGTCGCCTTGCATGCACAGTCGTGCCTTATGTCGCAGAATCCTCTCCCTAAATAGCAAAATGTTTGACTAAAAAAGGGAGGTAGCTTAGAGAGCTAGTTTTGAAGTGTCTGTAGAGAAAATGAGACGTTCTCTCCCAATGTGAAGAAGAAAGATTTCGAGGAAGAACAGATCATTTACGGTCTCTTCCTTCCTTTGTGATAGATGTTAGTCATGATTTCAATGGAGGCTTTGTACTCTTTTATTATACCGACGAATAAAAAAAACAACATTGAGGAAGGGTTTTGATTTATTCACACTCAATTTTTTCTTCCACCTAATTTTCACATATTTTTTCTTCTTATCTCTTCTCTTTTCTTTTCTTTTCACATCATTTATCATATTTCTCATTACTATTTTTATCTTTCACATGGTTAGGTGGAAATGAGTATGTACTAAATATTTTCTATCGATGTGTAACGTGGTGGTTAGCTCACTTCATCCATTAACCATGATGTCGGCGGTTAGGTTCTCGCTCGTGGGAATGAAGCGCATTTCGTAGCTAGTTGTTTACTGCATGGTGCAACACCCGCAATGAAGAGATTAGTCACTACTATCGGCGGTGGTTTTATAAGGGTAAGAATAGGTCAGACCGTTGGTATGACTCTATGGCCTAACCTACGTCAGGCCTAGACGAGGTCAACCAAATTGATAAATAAACAAGGCCTAGATTAAAAATTGCATGAGCTACATCATAAGGGGGGCATCCAAACGCATTTAGAAGGGAAATTATAAGCTAGTGAAGCAAGTGTGTGAGCAAAAGAAAGCCAAACTAGATTTTTAGGAAGGTCGAGTGATACTAGAAAAAAGTCTATAGTAGTTAATAGACGAAACCTAGGTCATAAAAAATATTTGGCTTAATAGCACTTTTGGTCCCTCACCTTTCACGATTTGGCATTTCTGGTCCCTCTTGGAATTAATTAGCATACAAGGTCCCTCACGTTTACTAACTATTGCAGTTTTGGTTTTCTATCCATTTGCTGTTAGAAACTTAACTTTTTCATCCATGTGCCTCTCACGTGACATTTAGTGACGAAAATTTCTGTCACTAAACCCTCCTCAACATTCATCTTCTTCCTCACAACAAGTGGGTTTCTGATTCATTGTCCCCATTATCTCAACTCAACAACGCCGACGACATAACAGAAACCCTAGGAGAGTGCAATACAGAGGGGAGAAAGCGAGATCGTTGGGAAGAGAGATTGGGGATCAAATCGGCCATGAGGAGAAGACGGTGGCCTCGAGGGCGGTGAGGACGGAGGAGGTTGTTTCGCGGCGTGGTGGAGGTTCGAAGAAAAGTGATGGTTGTCCTCGATTCTCACTCACTCTCGCTCCCATTCTTGTATTCGCTCTCTAGCTTCATGCTCCTTCTCGGTCTCTCAATCTCTCTTTCACCTTAAACCTGCGCTCGTTGTAGATTTGGCATTGCGAATTTCATTGTAGATCCATCATCTTCTTTTTAATTGCAAATCTCAGCCTCAAATCATCGAAGCAGGTCGAAGGCGTCGAAGCCATCTCCAGGAAGCACGATGAAGCACCACCCACGCGTAAGCATCCTCTGCTGTCTCTGCTTTCTGGTTGTTTCTCTCTATTTTGCTTTTGTTGAGGTGAGTATTCTTCAATTTCAATATTGTCAAATGTTCAGAAAATGCTTCTCCCCCTCTTTCCCTTTGAAATGTTAGAGAATCCAAAGATTAAGAGATTGTCTCAAGAATAATTTTGATTCTCACAAGCATTATGCTTCTTAATTTTGGCACTCTAATGTCCTTATGGTTCTACTCTTGGCTATTGAATACATTGACCTCAACCTGTTTGTTAAAATGGCAATTTGGTTCTTGGTGTTGTTCTAATTCTGATTTGTTGTGAGGAAGAAGATGAATGTTGATGAGGGTTTAGTGACAGAAATTTTCGTCACTAAATGTCACGTAAGAGGCACATTGATGAAAAACGTTAAGATTCTAACGACAGATGAATGGAAAACCAAAACTGCAGCAACTAATAAACGTGAGGGATCTTGTATGCTAATAAATTCCAACAAAGACCAAAAATACCAAATCATGAAAGGTGAGGGACCAAAAATGCTATTAAACAAAAAATACCAAATCATAAACCCCCGATTCAAAACCCCTCATCGCTCTTCACTTTCCCTCGTGCCAAGCGTACACACGCTCTCTCTTTCTCTCACACTTGGGTTTTCTTCTGGTAACTATATTTTTAAAAAGTGAGGTTTCGAAACAGAAACCCTAGCTACCCACCCGCGAAACCATGGAGTGGAACCCTCAGACTCTCCAATTCCTCTCAGAATGCTTCCTCCACACCCTCTCTCCAGCGCCGGAGCCTCGCCGCCGCGCCGAGTCCTCACTTGCCGAGGCCGCCGGCCAATCCAACTTCGCCCTCGCCGTCCTCCGCCTCGTCGCCGAGCCCTCCATCGACGAGCAGATCCGCCAAGCCGCCGCCGTCAGCTTCAAAAACCACCTCCGCCTTCGGTGGTCCAACGACGACGCCCCGATCCTTCAGCCTGAGAAGGAGCAGATCAAAACCCTAATCGTCCCCCTCATGCTCTCCGCCACTCCCAAAATCCAGTCGCAGCTCAGCGAAGCCCTGGCCATCAT
Source organism: Acmispon strigosus (assembly GCA_030819835.1). Taxonomy (NCBI): domain Eukaryota; kingdom Viridiplantae; phylum Streptophyta; class Magnoliopsida; order Fabales; family Fabaceae; genus Acmispon; species Acmispon strigosus. The sequence continues at coordinate 54,218,530 of JAUAMA010000004.1, read as the reverse complement.
CAGCAACCACGATTTCCCCAAATCTTGGCCCCAACTCCTCCCCGAACTTATCTCCAGCCTCCATAACGCGTCTCAGGCCTCCGATTACGCCTCCATTAACGGTATTCTCGGTACTGCTAATTCTATTTTTAAGAAGTTTCGATTCCAGTACAAAACCAATGATCTCTTGCTTGATTTGAAGTACTGTCTCGACAATTTCGCTAAACCTTTACTCGAAATTTTCCTCAAAACCGCTTCTTTGATCGATGCTGCTGCCGATGCCCCAGCTTCGGCCGTGGCAAACCTGCGACCCCTTTTCGAGTCGCAGAGGTTGTGCTGTAGGATATTTTACTCTCTGAATTTTCAAGAGCTCCCTGAATTCTTTGAGGATCACATGAAAGAGTGGATGACTGAGTTCCGAAAATACCTCACTAATAGCTACCCTGCCCTTGAAGGAAGTGGCCCTGATGGTGCTGCTCTTGTGGATGATCTTAGGGCTGCTGTTTGTGAGAACATTAATCTTTACATGGAAAAGAATGAGGAGGAGTTTAAGGGCTTCCTCAATGATTTTGCTCTTGCTGTGTGGACTTTGCTGGTGAATGTGTCCCAGTCGAGTAGCCGTGATCGCCTCACCATCACAGCGATCAGGTTTCTGACCACGGTTAGTACCAGCGTTCACCATGCTTTGTTTGCTGGTGATGGGGTTATACCACAAATTTGCCAGGGCATTGTGATCCCGAATGTGAGGTTGAGGGAAGATGATGAGGAGCTGTTTGAGATGAATTATATTGAGTTTATTAGGAGAGATATGGAAGGCAGTGATCTTGATACCCGGAGGAGGATTGCTTGTGAGCTGCTTAAGGGTATCGCGACACATTATGGAGATGCTGTCAGAAACATTGTTTCTGCACAAATACAAGGTTTATTAAGTTCCTTTACTGCAAACCCTGGGGCAAATTGGAAGGACATGGATTGTGCTATATACTTGGTAGTGTCTCTTGCAACCAAAAAGGCTGGCACCAGTTATGTCTCCACAGAACTTGTTGATGTTCCCAGTTTTTTTGAAACTGTGATTGTCCCTGTGCTGCGAGATTCAGATGTGAATATGTATCCTATGCTTAAGGCTGGTGCACTCAAATTTTTTACTATGTTCCGGACTCAAATACCGAAGCATGTGGCATTGAAGTTTTTTCCAGATTTGGTGCGTTTCCTTGCTGCAGAATCCAATGTTGTTCATTCATATGCTGCAAGCTGCGTTGAAAAACTCTTGTTGGTGAAGGATGAGGGGGGCAGAGCACGATATACTTCGGCAGATATCAATCCAGATAGCAACCCAATTTTTTTCGCAACTCTGATGAACAATCTTTTCAGCACCTTCAAGTTCCCAGAGTCTGAAGAGAATCAATATGTGATGAAATGTATTATGCGGGTTCTTGGGGTGGCAGATATATCGGTTGGTGTTGCCCAAATGTGCATTGAGGGGCTGGCTTCTCTTCTTACTGAAGTTTGCAAAAATCCAAAAAATCCCATCTTCAATCACTATCTTTTTGAGTCTGTAGCCATTCTTGTGAGGCGGGCATGTGAGAGGGACTCATCTCTTGTATCTGTTTTCGAGACTAGCCTTTTTCCTAGGCTTGAAATGATATTAGCCAATGATGTAACTGAATTTTTCCCATACACATTTCAGTTGCTTGCCCAGCTTGTTGAGTTAAACAGACCGCCCATCCCGCCAATCTACATGCAGATATTTGAGATTCTTTTGTCACCTGATTCATGGAAAAGAGCCTCAAATGTCCCTGCCCTTGTGCGTCTACTCCAGGCCTTCCTTCAAAAGGCACCAAGTCAAATCAGCCAAGGGGATAGACTGACCAAAGTGCTTGGCATATTTGACACTCTAGTACAAGCTTCAAGCACATCTGAACAAGGATTTTACGTGCTTAACACTGTCATTGAAAGTCTTGAGTATGATGCTATTAAACCTTATATTTCTCACATTTGGGCTGCTCTTTTCAGAGAGCTCTCGAAAAGGCGGACATCAGTAAAGCTCATCAAATCTCTCTTGATATTTATCTCACTCTTTCTGATTAAGCATGGGACTTCAAATCTTGTTGATACTATGAACAGTGTTCAGCAGGATATATTTACTATGATTTTAAATCAGTTCTGGATTCCTAATCTTAAGCTAATTACTGGAGCTATAGAGCTCAAATTGACTGCAGTTGCTTCAACCAGACTCATCTGTGAGTCTCCAGTCCTTTTGGATCCTGCAGCTTCCGCATCCTGGGGTAAGATGGTGGACAGCATTGTCACACTTCTTTCCCGGCCAGAAGAGGATAGGGTTGACGAAGAACCTGACATGCCAGATATTGCTGAAAATGTGGGTTATACTGCCACCTTCGTTCGACTTTACAATGCTGGAAAGAAAGAAGAAGATCCACTTAAACATATAGGAGATCCCAAAGAATATTTTGTTGCTTCATTGTCTCAACTTTCTACAGTTTCCCCTGGGAGGTTCTCTAAGGTCATCAATGAAAATGTTGATCCGGCAAATCAAGCAGCATTGCTTCAGCTTTGCAACACTTATAATCACCCAATAGTCTGAGACTGAGTAAGTTGGTACTTGAGTCAATTTCTTTCTTTCTTTTTTCATCACACTTGTTGGGTTCATGTCAATGGCTTTTCCTAATTTACATGTTTTAAGATAAATAATGTCAAATTTTGTCTAACTATTTGTTGCCATAGCTATAATTGTTCTTGCTGTGTATTCATCTAAGTTCTTTTGGACTAAATACCAATTTAGCTTTATATGTTATTGACCCTTTTATTTGGGGGGAATTTTGGGTTCTTTGTTACTGTTTTAGTTTTTATCAGATTTAATAGGTAGCAACAAGCAAAGGAGAACAGTTCATACAAAATTTCGTTTTTTAATTATTATCAACACCTTTGTTGTGCTGCTTTGTCAGGGTTGAAATTTGCAAGAATGTGTAGTATGAGGATATATTTACTCTAAAAACCATGGTTCAAGAAACAAAATTTTCAATCCTAGTATGCAATTATTTTGGGATTTATTTTGGCTGGGTGGAACACAGGTTACCTTGTTGCTACTTATTTGGGATTCATCTAGCAGCTCTAAAATTGATACTTGATTTGAGTTTTAGCATAGCAATTAAGGAATTTTTTTGACTGTTGCCAGAATGAAATATTAGAATCTGGTCCATATGACAGTAGTTCCACCTTTTCATTAATGCCCATCATTGACTTTCGTCGTCTGATAAAATACATAAAAGCCCTTATGTTGTTTAGTATTCAAGTCAGTTCTCTGTGCTGTACTGCTATCTCAATCTTTTTGTTCAACCATATCCATATGCTTTATCATTCTTTTCATTTTTTCACTAGACTGAAGTTTTTTTCTCTGCCTCCCATCAAAGGTTTGTCTGAGAATACTTTGAAGTTTTACACTGAGGAATATCCTGTTGATAACGAAATGACAGGAAACATATTTTTTCTGTGATATTGCGGACGACTAATATATTTGTTATGCTTAAAGTTTCCAGTTTGTTGCATCATGATTAATGAAAGTGATCTGACTAATGTCTAAATCTAATAAGGCGTTCACTCTACTTCTCAGGATCTTTGTGCTGGAATCTGATAAGGTATTACTGTCTGGGTCCTCAGCCTTCTGCATCATTTATGGGATAGCAAAGGGTACTTGCATTGCAACATAGAAGTTTGAACGATTATTATCATCATCCATTTTTGTCCTGCATGATCTTATGTAGTAATGAACTGGGATTTCCTGTTAGTCCCATTTTGAATACTGTAGGCATGTGTTTGACTTGAAAGTGCCATTTAAATTTTTTTATGCTCCCCTTTCCCTGCTGTTAATTGTGTTGGGCATGCCTGTGAGCAAATTTTTAGGAATATCTGCGGTCAATTGTGTAAACTTGCATATTATGAAAGTAAATTTCACACCAAAGTATCTTAACTTTCGTGGTTCATTCACTTCAATTCGTCACAGAAATGATAGAAGTGGTTGTAATACTTCAATTCGTCAATACTATTGTTTTTTTTTATCGATATCTTTATCTTTTCATGCTCCAACATTACAAGATAAAGCCTTGTTTTTTTAAAATGAAAAGATTATGGGTGTGCTTGTTCTATCTTTTAGCATGTGCAGGTTCGATGGAATTGGCTACTTTTAAAGTGAGGAAGAGTATTTTGGTGATATTTCAAATGTACATGTAAAGTGCCATAAGCGAATTACGAAGATATTAAAAATTTTAATTGCTGATTTTTTAATTAAGTGATGGGATGCCTAATAAGCACCCTTAAAATTTGCACCCGTATGAGTTAATCGGAAGCATCAGCTTACTGAAATGTTTAACATTTTTAGATAATTATATTGTTTAATTTACACAAAGGCTTTGGGGATAAGGTTCAGCAAAGTGTAGGAATATCTGAAGAGGAAATGTGGTGATTCGCTAGAGGGAGTTATGGCTGTAAGTTGTGAAGCTTGACAATGGAGTGATGAACAATGCGTCTCACTCTGAACTCAGATTTGCTTCTCCACTGCCCCCTTCATCGGAAACTTTTCTTTGGAGTGCTCAACAACACACGAGTACTCACTGCAGTTCTCAACCACCTCATCACCCACCCTAAAAAACCAAACCCATCGCTGCCATCACTGGTAGTGGCACCCTTTGAAAAATCCAACTCCAAACAGCAATAGCAGTAACAACACCACCTCCAACACCAGTGATGGTACCTGCCTGTAGAGGCACATCTCTACTCAACGCTAATGTGAGCTTGTTGTAGGCCGTCCCCTCCCTCTTCACGAAGCTATGACTGCGATACAATTGCAGATGCACGAGCTGCGCTGCGAGGGCCTCCAACGCCTTAGAGCATCACTAATGGTGAGATTTAAATTTGGTGTCTTAAAGACTTTTTATGAGTTTATACTGTTACACAGGATTTAAGACACCCATAAGATCTCAGTGCACATTTCGCTCCAGTAGTTGATATTTTATTTTACTTTTAGTCGGACCCACAATACACAATATATTTATATTATTTATTTCCACCTAATATTAAATTAAATTAAACTAATAATTCAATATAACATAATTAATAATTAAAAAAGATATAATATAATTAAATATCAACTATCGTCTGCTACTGCTACATCGTCTGCTCAACCATTGTTTGCACTGATTGTGGTTATGTTCATCTTCTCTGTCGTCTGCATCTGTCGGAACCTTCGCTCTCTCTCTCTCTCTTTCTATATGACGACATTTCTTGTCCGACAGCAGATCAGAAGCGTTCTTGTTGGGATTAAAAAAATTCCTCTGTTTTCTATTATGCTTGAATGAGAGAGAAATAATTATATTTAATTTAAGATCTCACTTTTGATGAGGAATGATCCAAGACACTGATCTTAGCTTTTGCTAAGATCTCATGCCATATCAGTCATCTTCAATTGTGAGATATTGTAAGATACAGATCTTAAAATAATATCTCATTTTAAGGTCTCCATTGGAGATACTCTTAGGCTCTTGTGTGGTTCCTACATGTTTGGTATCAAGGTTGTCTATGTCATCATTGGACAATGCACAATCATTGAGGAGCTCTTTGCAAAGAGGCTTCGAGGGGTTGATGGTGACGGCACCGAATCAGTTGCTTTGGCTTTGTTAGGAATATACTACAATAAGCAAATAAAATCAATTTTTTTGGATCGTCTGGCTTCTAGGATCATCTTATAGCAGTAACACCAGATGCCAAATGATACTAAAGGCCAGACGATCCCAATTTGTTTATTTTATTTGTTTATTGTAGTATATTCCTAACAAGCTTCAAGGGGCAAGGGTTTAAAACTCATTGGCCAGCCCCCTACCGCTTCGTGCGCTGACCGTGGGGCGAATGATTAGTCTCACGGCAATCGGCGGTGGGGATACCTTGGTCAAGACCAAAAAAAAAAGGGGCAAGGGTTTCTTCTTAATGTAAATCCTCATGCCTTCAGGAGCTTTTAACGGGCATAGCTTTGTCCCCTTATAATTGGTTAGGGTTAGGGAAAGCTTCGTACTTTGAAGTTGATATGGTGTTTGAGAGATTGGGATTGGGATGACAGGTTGGGAGGTTGGAGACCTAACACCTTGTGAAAACCCCCAAGTAACGGACATGGAACTTTTTGGGGTTGTTGGGGTGTGACAAATGTTGAAGAAGATTCACATTGATGCATGGGTGGAGGATTAACAAGATTTGCAACAATGAGTTGATTTTTGTTGCTAAAAACTCTCCTAATTTGCAAAGGCAGAATAAAGCAACGACGTTAATGGCGGAGGTTTGAATGGAGGAATGAGACTATGGGAGGGCTTGAGGAAGATGAACCGTGAAATGTGATTATTTTATCATCGAAAAAAAAAATATAACCAAGCCACTTGTTGTAGTAGGTAAATAAATTTCACTGTGCAGACCCTTAAGTGATATATTTTTATATTTTATTTTTTAATATACATCCCTCTCTTTCATGGAGTGAGATCCTTTGTTGAGTACACTAATAGTTCCCAATTTGCTACTTTAGATGTTGTGTTTTGGCTTGTAGAAATCTACCATAACAATAAAATTGGGGGGTGGAAAGAAAACTCATTCAGCTTTAACTGGAAATTTAGGTGATGCTCTTAACATCATTAGGGAAATCATGGCACAACATGTACATGGCTGTATGATTTTTTATCAGAGATAACTGTCATTTTGTTATTTGAAGATAAATACACATTATGTGAACTGATGATTTGACCCTATGTTCAGCAGCTATGCAGTAATTTAAGTGCAGAGCCTGCAAACTTAAAAGAGAATTAGAGAAATCATAATTTCATCATTCTTAAATATAATGGATGTGCTAGGACTAGTGCATATAATTAAGAGGTCATCTTTTTAGCCTTATATATATAGCCCACTTGAAATTGAGATTTGTGAGGACTGAGCTGGTCCATTTGGCGAACTCTAATCATAATTTTGCTCATATATTATGCATGAAGCCAATCAACATGCTAAAGAGTTATGAGTTGCAAAATGTAGATATAAATTCCAAAAGGACTATGTATGTGAATAGTAGATTCAACTCAAATTCTAAGTAAAATACAAATTGAATAAAAATAAAGTTATATTTATCTTATAGAAAATTAACTTGCTTCTTCATAATAATTTGGACTCTATTTCGTCCTCTTTGCATAGGTATTCATTATCTTATATAGATTTATTACATGTTCACGGTAGTCTGATCAATTCCAGTTTACTTAATTTATCCGCAATTAAATTTAGTTATTATAAATATTCTTGGCCGGTGTCTCTTTTTCTTCAATGGTGGTGTACGCTCTTTGAATATTATTTTGAAACGGTGGAGCTACATTGTCGACATGGTGGAGAAGGCATTGCAAAGACACTTTGACGCTTAAATTAGTGAGAGAATTAAAAAAAAGAATTTCAAAGTTATAGAAGAACGATGAAATAGAAAAATGGGTAATGCTTAATTATGTAAATGAGCAACCAAATTGTATTTATTAACATGATAATGTTATATATGTGATTATGAGACTCTAAGATTTCTTAGTGAAGATCTTTCAAAATGATGGTTATCTCTGGATAACTTTGTCATGTTCGCTCAGCTTGTTTTTGAACGAGTTGTTTCTTATTTCAGTTATCTCATACAATAAATATTGTGTTCTTTTGGTTGTATACGATAAGACTTTGAGTTAATTAACTTAGATGTTATTAAGCATTGTGGTTATTTAAGTTGGTTGGACCAATTTTATTTTGAATACAAATCATTATGTACTATTTAGAATAATATGTCTTACATATTATTTAGAATAAGTCAAATTTGATGTTCTCTTACTATTGAATATTGTCAACTTTTGCATGAATCAATTGAATTTCTTCGACGCATCAAATTCCGTGGTATTATCCTATCTATATTGATGTTAGTGTCCACGTCTCTTGGATCCGCAGGCATAAAATATTCATAATGTCTTTACATAGGAAAATCAATTTACTGCATTTTTGGAAAAAGCTTCAGATTCATGTTGAGGTGGGAGCTATAAACTGTAGCTTATGCCTGGTGGAGGTACCTTGTCATGATTAACATTATTGTACCAAATACCACTATTGGTTACATACTCTATAAACTATAAAAATTGCAACTTATTATTAACAAATAAAAATGACTATGTACTATATAAGGAGGTGAATAATTTTATCAATATTATATTTATAACAATTATATAATTCAAATTGAAATTTGAAAATATTTCATTAGTATACATTAAGTGAGTATGTGTTCCGATAATTAGACTACATTTGGAAACACATCCAACATCTATAGTCACACTTTCTGATAAATAAAAGATAAATAAAAAATTACAGATTATAAGATGGAAACATGAATGAAACTATCTTTTTGTTAAACTCCTTTTATTTTAAAGTTCGAATTATATGAGCCCTACTTATGGAAAGACTTTTAACCTTCATCACGCTTAGGTTGGAATTATGAGAGAAATTTAATAAAAAAATTTAAGACAAACTTACCTTAGGCCTTGGTTGTCAACACCATTTTATGCATTTAAATTGTTCATTGGGAGTTCCAATATAAATAATATCAAAGGAAAAAAAAATATTATATGTTAGACAATATTTTTAGAGCAAGAGGACAATATTCAAGCACCTTTTATTTGATAATGTTATAAAATATGTGCTTTAAAAAGGTTATGCGAAGGCAGTGATTAAGTGAAAAGGAAGCAATTGGCCGAATCAATTAACAGGCCATGGTTAAAATTAATATATATATTAACCCAATTGCCCATGATTGTCTTCACATGTTTTGAACTGAATTCCCACATCAGATGCACGAAAAACCAATGAACCAAACCTCAATTACCACAAAAACAATAATAAAATAAAAGGTGATTAACAAAACAACCCATGAAAAAATAAAGTGATTATGGTGAGCAAAGCTGAGAATAAACGTGCTTATGTACGGAACAACGGTTTAACTGGTAAAGGAAAGGAACACAAACTGAATGGGCCTACACATGGGGCGTGCATTAGAATCTCTTGCCCCACCAAATTGCAGTTTCTAACATTATGTCCCTAGCTAAAGCCAACCAATTCTCTCTCTCTCTCTCTCTCTCTATATATATATATATATATATATGTAACGAGAAAGTTTTTCTTATATGAGAATAGTGAGAATAAATCGTGGCCATTAGATCTAATAATGAGTGTTCATGATTAAAACATTAAGTCATGTGACTTGTTTAAAAAGTCCCATGACATTCGTAAGTGGTCATGTGACCACTAATTTCTTTTAATCATGATCACTCATTGTTAGATCTAACGGCCACGATTTATTCTCATCATTCAGAGTTTTCTCACTAGATACATCCTTTTATATATATATATATATATATATATATATATATATTATTCTATTTGTCCCTAATTATAAGATTTTACGGGGACAACTACGTTTATTAAGAAAACATGTAATGAGGTTAATTAATGCATTGATTTAAAAAAAAAAGTTTCACAAGCTTCCATATTTACCCTTAATTCTTTCTTCATTGTATTAATTGTATCTCATTATTTTTTTAATATTATCTCACTCTCTCTTAATAAATACAAGGGGTCAATATGGAAAATTATAATAACTTTTTCTTAAAATGAGTAGAGTGTCTTATATTAAGGGACATCAATACTTCTCTAAATGGTCTTATAATTAGGGACAAGGAGAGTAATTAATATAAAAACAATCATAAAGATAGGTGAGAAGGAAAAGTAGAGGTGACAAAATGGTTCGGCTCATCAAATTAACCTCTCACCCCATCTAAACGGGGCATTGCGAGATATCTAACCTTTCAACCCATTTTAACCCACTCCACCTAACGCACTTTTAAAACGAGTTGAAAACTAAACGCATTAGGTTGGCCCATCGGGTTAGCAACCCTTCATCATATTTGCATTCTACTAGCAACAATTCTTATTTTGAAGCCTGATTCAAACATTTTGTGCTTTTACGACACTACCCCCCAAGCCTCATCTTTATTTATGTTTTGGTGTTTCACTCAAATTTTTCTTAATTATGAGAATTAAGTTGTAACCTCTTTTGCATGGATACATATATGGTACCGGGTACAAGATACGTGATTTTTTAAAAAATTGAGGTACGCGTCTTATATATGATATAAATAGATAAACAAAAACGCATAAGGAGATTATGGCATGTTTGATTGTAGTTTTTGAAAACTGTTTTAAAAGTAGTTTTTAGAAACCATTTTTGAAAACTGTTTTCCAAAAGAAAAACAGAAGAAAAAAAAACTATTGAATGAGATGTTTTCCAGCATTTCAAAAATTGAAATTTGAAAACTAAAAACTAAAAACAGAAACTAAAAACATCTTTTAGTTGTTCTGGTATTTTAGTTTTTAAAACTGAAAACAAGAATTGTTTTCAAAAACAGTTTTCAAAAACAGGTTGTACCAAACTGTTTTTTAAATTTTTCAATTTTTAAAAACAGAAAACAATTTTTAAAAACTGTAATCAAACATACCAATGTTTTCAACAAATTTGCAAAACACCTTTACATTAAACAAAATTATAATATAAATTTTAGTAAAAAATTAAGATATTGAAAATTTGAACACCTTATAGTAAAGTAAATATGAATTTAATAATTTATATACCACCAACTAATGTGGGGGACATTGATTAAGAAATGAGACATTGAATTAACTAATGAGTACCCACGAGTACCAGTGCCCAGTAAGTACCCGGTACAAGTACGGCTACCAAAATGAAGCACACATACATCATAACTTATAACTTAGGGATAACATAGACATTTTCAAGACTTAAGATAGATTGATTTCACTTTCTAAATGTTTTTTTTTTCTATTTTCTCATTTGGTAGATTAAATAACCAACTCAACCCAATGTGAGACGGAATGAGTTGACCCGCATTGCCACCCTTAAGAAAAAAGGTCCTATAATTCACCACCCAATCTAAAGTGATCATGATGAAAGAACCGAAAAGATTCTTCCAAGATACTATCTTTATGCTCAAAAATAAAAATTAATTAACAGGGAATAGAATCATTTAGGTCAGGTCAAGTCACGATGACCAAATTAGCTATATTCTAAGCAATCGTTAATAAATGATCCAATATCTAATTCTTGATTAATGGTGGGATCTGATCCCTAATCTGAATGGAATCTACAGATCAGCTCAATAAAAATTAATATGGTAAGGTTAATGCTAGCTGCTTTTCCTATTCATTGCTTGGGCAAGCTATTTGTACAAAATATATTAATACTAATTAAAGTCACAAAAAATTAATTACATTAAATAAATAAGGAACATAGCCCTTAAGAGGGGGCAAACGACATTTTATTTCTTAATTAATAAAAATTGCAGCAATTGTTTGTGGTGCCCTAATATTTAATGGGAGGGTTCACACTATTAAATTTAAACACCACTTTGATAGTATATGTAATTGTTTGTGCCGAAGGCATTAAGGTTTAGCCTCACCAAACCAACGCCACTATAATTTCCCAACAGAAAAGTACCCCCAACGTTATTGGTCTGTCCTCTAGCTAGCCCAGGTTTTTGTCCTGTGTTATTATTAATCAAACAGTGTGGAACCGTGTATTGTTCATCACTATTTAGGTTATGTTTCGATGTCCATTTAATATTAGTGTAAATCAACATTAATACTCACTTTATTTTGGCCCAAATGTATCAAACTTTTGATAGTCATAAAATTAATCTCTCTAAGATTTATTTATGATCACATTAAGTGGGTATGTTTTTACAAATAAATGTTTCTCATACGTATCGTCCAATAATTGATCTCTGAACTAAATGCTTAAGAAGTCAAACTATCTACTAACTGTGTTACATTTTGTTAGTAACATTAACACTCAGTTTAAGATTAAAGAAAATAACAAAATTCTTTATAATAGTCCATTCTAACCTACCTAAAGACACACACTTAATCCAGTCATTGAGAACATGCCTTTCTTCGGGGCACATTTCAAATGACGCTAAGCTGACAAAAGCGTAAGAAAAAAATCACTTGATTTTAGCGTTGGTCGGACCGATGCCACTAAGCATCGGCTTGCGGAAAATTAACGTCCGTTCAGACAGACGCTAAAGTTACTGGTCAATGTAGCGTCCACCCACCATCAATTAGTGGAGGTTGGAGGCCAACACTACATTCACCAACCAACTTAGTGTAGGCTCTAATCGACCCTAATGTTAACTGAGTACGGCCCATTTCGTTAACGTTGGCCTAGCCGATGCTAATCATCATGGATTCTTCGTCTCATCTTCCTTACAAGCCTCTTCTCTTCCTCATCGTTTCCTCAAACCCTTTAACTCACTCTATCTCTCTGTCACCCCTCACCCTCCTCCAGCGGCCCTCACCCTCCCTCAGACTAGCTATGATTTGTCCCTCCCTCGTCCTCCGCCGCCCCACCCTCTCTCTCGGCCCCTCCCTCATCCTATGCCAATCTCAGCCTCGCTCTCCTCCGACGGCTTTTACCCTCCCTCCAACAACACCACCTGTTCCGCCCCTCCCTCTTCTTCTACAACCATCTCCCTCGACCTCCAGATCCACCTCCCTCCTTTCTTTACTTTGCAGACCCACTGTTGCCCCGCCTCCTTCCTCCTTCTACGCCGCAGACCTACTTGTAAGCCAAAGGATGTTCCAGTTACTAAAAGTGACAAATTCAGTAAAGATCAATGTCATAAAAATGATATTGAGCGACCAGAAATGAAGGGAAACCCCTATGGTAGTGCATTGGGCAACTTGATGTATGCTCAGATGTGCATTAGGCCTCACATTGCTTTCATAGTTGGCGTCTTAGGCATTCTGACTAAGATCTTGTTGGGTGCCTTGATAATAGATAATCAACTTCTAGTTACATTTTCATTTTAGCTAGAGGTGTGATATCCTGGAAAAGTAAGAAGCAAACTCTTGATGCTTCTTCTACTATGCAAGAAGAGCTTATCGCTTGTTATGATGCTGCAACTCATGTTATTTGGTTGAGAAATTTTATGACATGACCTTGCATTGTTGATTCAGTTGGTAGGCCACTAAAGGTTTACTGTGATAAACATGCAGTTGTGTTCTACACTAAAAATAATAAAACATCTAGTGGTTCTAAGCACTTAGAATTGAAATATTTGACAGTTACGTTAGAGATCCTGTAAAGAAAAATGGCATAATTGTTGAATACATTGATATTGACTCTATGCTAGTTGAGCCCTTAACCAAGGAACTTAGGCTTTTGTGTTCAATAAATATGTTGAGAACATGGGCATTATGAGTTCTTTTAAAGTGTTTGGTTAGCGAGAGTTTATTTTTTATGTCATGTTCATATAATGTTGAATTTTATTATGGACACTTTTAGCGTCGGATTGTCGATTACTATCTATTTTGAGAAATTGATGATACAATGAATTTTAATTATTATTTGTCATTGTTTATTTAAATATAAATTGTAAAATTTAGAACTCGGTGTTGTTAGGACCGTAATGTCTGTGGTTAACATTATATTGGAGTTCGAGGCATAATTATAATTTTAGAGCACAGTGTTGTTGGGACAGTCATGCATGTGGTTGACACTATATTGAAGCTGAGATGTGATGTTTTATAAACCATACAATTTCTCTAACTATAAGGCATTTGGAAGAAATTGTTAGGGCTGACAAAAAAAAATAGTAGTTTGGTTCTTGAATCACATTGACATGTTATTTTCTTGCCACACTCCACATTGATGTCTAGTAGACGAGGTCAGTGATATTTGTAACTGTGAAAGGTTTTAAATCAATGCACGGTGTAATAGCCGCTATGATTCATTTTACTTGGTTTTCTTAGACGAAGTCGTACTTAGATACTGCACGTGGAATCATGTGTTTTCTTAAAATGTTGCCACATTAAAATTAGCTATTAACTGGAGAGTCATTTTTCAAACAAATATTTTTTAAAAAAATTACATCATGCAATTGATTTTGTCCAAGTGAGAGAATATTAGAATTATCTAACTTATGAGTGGGCTACAATTTATTGTTATTTTTATTTTGTGATAAACGTGTTAATTCATGATTTTGATGGGGATGTGTGTGCATGTGCGTGTTAATTCATAATTCATGACACGTTTGCAGAAACAAGAAATGATTGTTTTTTGATTACTGAATCCACGTTTGACCTCTCCAAACGTGAATCCAAACACACGGTTAGTAGGCTTACTTATGATTTAAGTGATCCATCTTTATTTGAGTATGGGCATCAACATACCGGTCGGTGAGGATTAACTTGTGGGCCATAACCCTTAGGCTCATGAGTAGTAGAGACTCGATTTATAATTAGTATGGTTAGGTCCCCTCTATAATTACAGTATTAGAAATGATAGCTTCACATCTTGCTCCATTGATAGCTTGAAATGGAATTTGAGATAAAAAGGAAGCTCTGGTCATTTAATGTTGCAGGTTTTCAAGATCAAGGACAGCAATCTTTCTTCCCAAAATAATGTCTTCACAAGTAAGTATTGGTGTTTTAATTTCCTCTATAATTCATTGAGCCATAAATTTTATTTATAGAAAATTATACAAGTATCATTAAGTATCACTTGAATCAATATTAGTAATTCAATCAATTTGTTTATGAGTAGTGGTGTGGTCGATTAATATATGACGGTAAATCTAAAGTCGAGTGGCATCTACTTTGAGAAAGATGAAGTTTATAACTAAATATATATTCCATAAGATCAAAGATGCGACCAAGTAGCTTAAGAGTTAAGAGGATATAAGACTATCATTAAGAAAATATAAATATTTTGTTGATCCTTTTGATAGTTGCATGATCATTTTGGTGCCATATCTCCTCTGTCTCTGGGTTCTCATGGCATAATGGTATTACTATTGCATATTTGACTATACTAATATTCTTTATTTTGTTTTAAAGCAATAAAGTAATAAAAAGTGGTTTATTGAATCTTTAGTTAAAACTTCAATTCTTAAGAACAACATCTTTTTTAAACAAACAACAACATTCTTATTTTTAGGGAAACCTTTAACTTTCATCATACTATAATTGCAATAGCAAGTTAGCAAATAAAAATAAAAAATCATATCCAAACTGTCACTTGAGAGCTTTTGGCCTATACTCTTACTCTATTTGAGCATAATTGACTCCTATAAAAATGAATAATGTTGTGTTAACACTTTTTATTCGCCTCCATCTTGATAAATACGAAGAGAAAAATGAGAAAAGAGTGATATGATATGTGATGGAAATAGGCTTTTTTTTATGGTGGAAATAGTTGTTGTGTTAATGTAAAGGAAGAAACTACTATTTTGTAAAAAAATTACTATTTTTCAATTTAATTACTTTTAAAATTAGTAAATTAGTAAGCATGTGGTGCATTATATGCCTATCCTTGTAAAAATCTAAAATTTAATTTAAATTATTTTGATTCCGTCACCAAAGAAAACGGGAGCGGAGAAACTGCGTGAGAAAAGATAAACGTGTGGGCCCCATTAGATAAGTTTTCTTCAGCCAAGTGAGAAGAAAATGGTTGGACATACAAAATTTTACTTCCTTCGTTCCAAATTATAACATCATTTAAAGATAAACTTGTTGTTTTAAAATATAAAACCCCTTCTAGATTTTAAAAAAGAAAAGTAGTTTTTCCTAATTTGCCCATTGTATTCATTATTTTTTGGATATTCAATTAATATATTAATTAGCTTTAAATAGAGACATATACGAAAGATTTATATAAAAAATAAATAAAACTAAAATTATTGCATCTTTTCTTAATAAGCGTGATTGTCTGAATGATGTTTTATAATTTGGAACAGAGAGAGCACTAAATTATCAAATTACTGTTTCACTTCAAATTTTATAATAATAATAATGGAAATAATAATAAATCATGTACCGGATCAAATTGCGAGAGCAAAACTATATTTTTTTATATAGATTGGAAAAACTAAAACTATGTTTTTTTTATTCTTAATTAATACTATATTTACTCATTTTATAAATATCATTTTTTCTTTTCTCTCACTTTCTCTTCAACCAAATAATCTAAAATCATCTCATTTTCTATTTTATTTCTTTCTTTTTCTCCTTTTTTTCTTTTCTCTTATTTTTGTCCTACCCTTAAGAGAAAAATGCCAAGAAACGCAACAATATACATGTCGCGTAATTATTCTCATCTATCTTAGATAGTGTTTGATAGGCAAGTCGAAAGACAATGGAACAAGACATGTGGGTTCCGTTTTGTGTTTATCACATTTTTAGGATAGAACAAAATAGGACATAAAGCTCGGGACTCTTTGGTTTTGTGGAAAATGGTGGAATAAAAGGGAATAGAACAAAACACTCTCTTAAAACTTTTACACAGTAAAAATGTTTTTAATTTATATTTGAAATATTTTAGTTATATAATAATAGAAGATTAATGAAAAATTATACAGATGAATATTATTAAAAATAAATGATAATTGCAAAATGATTATGTGTACAATCACCTATGCATATTTTTTGTGTTTGTAATGGCTTTGAAAAAAAATCATTTTTTAAAAAAAAGTAGAAAAATTGATAATCGTATCCAAAAAATTTAAAATTACTTCTTAAAGTGAAAAATACTTATTATATTTGTAGACAAATATAAATGAATTTCTGATATTTAAAAAAGCACTTAAAATAAAATCGATTATTTTTTCAAAAGTAAAATCAACTTTTTTTAATGACAAATGAGCCAAATAGCATAGCTGAATAATAAATAATGAAAATTAGGATACATGAAGAAAATATATGATTTTTTAAGGTTCAAATATATGATTTTATTAGAAGAAAATTTGACATTACGACTTTTGAGATAGGTCACGCGATAGTTCTTCTCATAAATAATTCAAATAAATCTAATGCCTATTTGTATGCTCAAAAGGATTGGAGGCTTAGAAGCAAAACTATCAAGGATGTTAGTGAAACTCGCAGATAAATCAGTTAAATATCCTCGGAAGATGTCTTGGTCAAAGTAGAGCACTTCACTTTCCTTGCAAATTTTGTGATCATTGATGTACCTAATGACAAGGAGGTTCACTCATCCTAGGAAGACCATATATCATCATAATAGCCAGAATGACTTTTGATGTAGATATTGGAATCCTTAAGGATAGGCATGGAGAGGATGAGGTAAGTTTCAGAGTTTTTGAAAATATACAGCACCAATCATGCAAAGGTATGAGTTCTTCCATTGAAAATGTTGATTTTGTAATGGTGACGTGCTTGATGAACATGCTCCATCTATACTCCTTCAAAGAATTCTGAAAATGCATCAACTCATATATGTGTGCATAGTAATGAACAATTGGATTTCGAATTGTAAGCATGTTATTTGAGTGTGATTGAGAAATATGAAAGTTGATTGGGCTGGAAAAGAAAAAGAAAGAAAATAAACAAGTTTTCGAAAGTTTGGAAAGTCTTAGAAAAAAAAAGTGATGAAAAGAAGGATAAGAATTAAAAGAAACCAAAGAAGAAGAAAGGGAATAATTTTCTCTTCTTCTTCATGGTCAGCATTAATTATAAGTGCTAGTGATGTTAAAATAGACAACCCAACCTTTTTAGTATTTTTTTTTTGTGTTTTGTGTATGTCAATTTCAAGTTTTTGTTTAATTGTAGTAACTTTGACCTTGTGGAGGTTGTGCTTAAATGTATAAGTATAGGTACTTCACAAGTCTCTCATTATGTAATTAAATGGTTCAATAAGTTAAGACTTAAGAGGCAAGAATAAAGAATGAATAAAAAATGGGGTAGTGACTTGTTGAAATTTCATGAAGACTGAATGTGAAATGGATGATATATTTTTGAAACTAACAATTTGTAATTGAGATTTTCCATAGGTCCAAAAGGGTATTTGACATGCATCATGATGGATGATAACCTTAAATGATGAATGGAATGAGTTTTGGGGTAGAGATTGTAAAAATTAGACAAAATTGTAATTCACATGCAATTTCCCTACTTATGCTGGATAATATTGCAGATTTTGTGTTTCTCGCTTAGCCGAGACATAGCTCAGAGCCCCAGCCCGACCTGTAGTGGAGATATGCTAACGTAACGCGAGGAGTTGAGCCTGAACTGGAGAACCAAATTCACTTTCGAAACCATACTTCCTACAGCTAACATGTGTCCAGCCGCCCACTTCCTACAATCCGGCCTGAACCTTTGGGTAGGCTCCGCAAGACAACAATAGATGCACGGAGTATGGTAGAATTTCCCGGTACGGTCATTCGGGAACTCCCTCTGAAGAACGACTCTCATACAATTCTTGTGAGAGATGGAGAAGCGTCTACGAGTAAAACACCGCATCTATATAACTGTTTGCCACCTATGCTCCGGCATCCATTCTAAGTTTAGGAACCTAGGAGAGCTAAAGTGTAAAAAATAAAAATAGGCTCTGTGAAAATCTCATTTTAGCGAGATCGAGCTCGCTTAAGCGAGCAACTACTTAACATTTTTTGGTATCTATGTAAAAATCTCACTTAAGCAACTAAGACATGGCTTAGCAAGATGATGATTTAAAAATGTGGTTGCCTCTTTATAAATCTGGCTTAAGCAAGGCTTGAGCGAGATACACACCTGAAAACATTATATAAATGATTGAAAGGTATTAACATATGATTTACTAAATATTTTTCATTTCTTTTAAAATTATGTTTTATATATCATTCTCATACATAAATTAATTCTCTAAAACTTAAATTTACCAGATATAATTTACTAAACTTAATATTATCAAATATAATTTTACCAAACTTTAAAACAAACCAACCCTCAAACTTTAGATAATCCGGTTCGGGCAACCTATTTCTATTTAAAAAAATCATTTTTAATAAAGACCGCCGAACTTATTTTAAACAAAAGTTAAATGAGGTTTTAAATAAATTTTGTCATAGAGCGAGTAAGAGCATGTTGTTAGGTTCAAATGAGTTAAATCATTGATTATGTTTTGAATGATAACAATTTTATTTCCTAAACTATATGAATTATTATTTTCAGGAAATAATCTCTATCGACCAAAGATAAAAAATGAGAAAGCATCGTCTGCTGAAGACAAGAAGCATAGTCTGCTGAAGACAAGCTGTATCGTTCGATGAAATGAAGTGGAATGTCTGCCTACGTTCAAATGTATCGTTCGATGAAATGAAGTGGAACGTTTGCTTACGTTCAAGTGTATCGTTTGATGAAATGAACAAGCATTGTCTGATCAAAGAGGAAAGCATCATCTGATGAATCGTCAAATGCCACAATGTCTACAGCTGTCAAGCACAACCGAAGGCAAGAGCTCGAATCACGTGACAAGTCAGAATATCAACGGCTCCAATATCTCTCTGCACAGCATTAAATGAAAAGTCAGAATGCATTAAATGCTAGCTGTCAATTTTCAAGAAGAGATCCTTTGAAGAAAGAAGAAGAGATCTGTTGGGCAACAGGAAGAAAGAAGAGAAGTTCAAAGTCATATAAATAGAAGATTTGAAGACTAAAGAACTTGGCGACTCTGAGCAACTTACAATGTTTATTCAAACACAAGCTCTCAATCTTTGTGAAATCGCCCAAGCATAGTTTCCTCACTCGAAACTCAAGTGTCAAACCACAAATCTGAGTGAAGTAACTCAAGTGTGAAAAGATCTTAAGTGTCAAACACCATCTACCTCTTTCACACTCAAACAGAGAACCATTGCATATCATCTCTGTTTTTGAAACTCAAGTGTTTACCCAAGTGTCAAACATTTCACAACACTTAGAGTTTATATATGCTTAAACTTTCTACCATCACTCTTTAAGAGATCCTCTGTAGAAGAATCAACTTGTAAAAGGAGAAGTCCTTCGAATACTTGGGAGAAGTCCTGTCTAATACTCTGGAGAAGTCCTGTGGCTAATACTTGTTGGGAGAAGTCCCTAAGAATACTCTAGAGGAGTCCTGTGGGAATACTTGTTCTGGTTTGAATAGTGAAAATCTTGGTGAAGCCAAGGACTTGGCGTAGCCTTATTGTTCTGGGGGTGAACCAAGATAAATCTTTTGTGTATTGTTTATTTATGCTTGCATTGTTTACTGCTTACATCGTTTGCCCATTCAACAGCTTGTATCGTCTGCCTTTCGCAACACACGTCTCACACACCTTCATTCTTGTTATTTCCGCTGCATTAAAGTGTGTATTATTTATAGCTTTATCGTTTACACTCTGATTAATAATATTTCGCTGCAACGTTTACGAAAAGCTTTTAAAGAATTAATAATTATTTTGAAAGTCAAGTGTGAAGTACATAATTCAACCCCTTTCTTTCTTGTGTTTTCTTTATTGTGTTGTCAAAAGTAAAAGTGCTTTAAATTTACAAAAGTATGTCTCTTTCACGTTTTTCATTTTGGTTCATGTATTTTTCCGTTTATGCATACACGTTATAATTAAACTTGAACTCACATTTATTTTAAATGCTCCAAATTTGAGCTTTCACGTTTTTGCCTTGGAAAAAGTGTGACTCTGTTTGTTTATTTTTCATTGGAATTCAAAAAAAAACATTAGTTTGATGATTTCTCAAACATACTCTTATTGAACTCATGACAATAGAAGTGAACGGTGTTTTCCAAACAAGCACCAAGTGTTATATTTTTCTAATCATTTATTATGGTTTTGCACAAGAAATAAATATATATTAGTTATTGAAACACTTAACTAATTTATTTAATGTAAAGGAAATAAATTTAGAATTATTATTTAATTTGTAGACACTTGAAGTACAAACACTCTATATATAACTAAAATTCCTTTTATTTATCTTATCATATCACATCATATCTTATCTTAATTTATCACTCCGGGTATCTACACTCATATAACTGATATAAGGTCTACCCAACATTTTCCATAAATTCATTCACTCAACTAATTTAATTAATTTCATTAAAAAAATTGATAATTTTATAAATTGCGAAAGTTTTTTAAAAATCTTTCTTTTAAAAACCACAGGCACTTTTGGTGAATAGGAAAATTAAAGAAAACGACTACAAGATTAAAAAATCCCTATCCATAAGGGTCTCAATCCTAGGACGCGCAACCTCCAAAATAGTGAAAGCACATTGAAGATTAGCTTTTAAGCTTGCGAGGCAATCTGCTGGATCATTAGCACTTCTGGAAATATGTTGAAGATGAATATCCCAATCCCGAGATAGAAGCTAGTGCTCCACAAACTCCCCTTCTAACACATGCAGCGGTGGAGGGAAGGGGGACATGGCTATGCCATGGCCCCCCATTACTTGTTGGTTTCATTCATTTTGTATAAAATTACTTGTTGGTTTCACTCACTTTGTATAAAAGTACTTGTTGGTTTCACTCACTTTTTATAGAAAAACTATATTGGTCCATATTGGCACAACAACTTACAATTTTCACAAGAACCCGGTCCATAACCAATCAACCTTAACCAATGATATGCTGAGGCAGTCGAGTAAGTCCCATTTGCTTGTAGCTCCAGCAATCGACTAATCGATCATCTATTTGAGGAGCAATGACGTTTTCTCTCTCTTGAACTACAGTAGGAACATGTGTGTAAATTCTAGAAAAATCGCGCACACCATCGTTACAATATCACATAGCGTAAGATCCCTGTCCGAAGTATGGACATAAGGTAATTGAGCACCAAGTTTGTCAAATCCACCCCATTCATCGAACCAAAGCGAAGTGTCCTTGTTACCCAACTTATACGCAAATCCATTACGAATACAGTTTTTGGCTTTCAAGATACATTTCCACATCGGTGAAGAGCCAAAAGTTGCAGTAACATTCAGAATTGAATTATTTGCCAAGTATTTATGAGATAATACCTGGAACCAAAGCTTCCGATAGTTTTGAAGAAAGATCCAGACTAACTTCCCAAAGAGAGAAGTGTTTGCTAGTTCAGCATCCCAAATACCAACTCCACTCATCTGTTTCGGCTGAGTAATGGTTTCCCAATTAAGCAAATGCCATCCTCTACCACCAAGACATTTAGAACATATGAAGTTCCTCGTAACTTTACTAACAGTGCTGGTAATCCTTCTAGGGAGCCAAATCAGTTGCATGGTGTATGTAGGAATTGTGACAATTACAAAATTAGCCAAACAAATTCTTCCAGCACTATTAAGCAAGCACGACTTCTAGGAAGATACACGTCTATTAATCTGATCCTGAAGATCATTAAATTTTTCGGGAGACGCTCTCCACTCTTGAGGGGAAACCCCAAATGCTTCCCAAGATCCCTAACAAAAGTAATAGAACAACAAGCAATAATTCTACTTCAATCCCTAGCTCGAACACCACACAAACATAAGGCCTTGGATTTACTAGCACTAACCCTGAGGCATGAGTAATCTCCAATTTTACTCAGAATATCATTCACCAAACAAGCCTGAGTACAAGAAGGACCAAACAAGAGCACATCATCGACAAATAAAATATGTGATAAAGGAAGGTCACCTTTAGATAACCTGATAGGCCGCAAAAGTCCTTCATCAACCGCACAGTGAATATGCACAAATAATCTCTCCATACACATAATAAAAAGTTTTTACTTAAGACAATTTTGTGTCTGTTTTGAATTTCGATTGAACTCAATATGAATCCGCGTTGAAGCTAACAAGTCACATGTTTGGATTGGAGTTGAATGTGCTTTTTCTTCGCTGCATGAATTTCAAAGCATTAAAAGCCAAAGCAACAATTTGATGGATTGAAGTTAAATGTGTTTTTTTGACACTTTCTCATTGAACCCAACTGTTTTCCAGCTTCTTCCGTCCATGTTAAATTTTAGTTTCTTCTTAATTTTTAACATACGTGAAATCAGGTTTGTATTAACTTTAACACCAAACCTGCACTAAATTTGATCAAAAGTTATATGAGGTTATTAAATATTTTTAAATAAATTTTGTCCCAGAGCGAGTAAGTGCTGTAAATTTTCTATCATATTTTACACAGATAAGAAATATCTATTAATCTATGGAGACAATAAATCATAAATGTAGAAGTTTGTATTAATTAATTAATAAAATGAAATAAACAAACCTTGTTTAAATAGTGACCAATGAGTTTTGGAGAATAAGTAGCAGTAGGCTAAGCTGAATCTATAGACTAGAGGACCACAACTCTATAGACTCTACACTCTAGGGAGAAGAAAACCAGAGAGAAAGAGAAGGGTGAAGAAGGGAAATGAAACGAGTCCCCAATTTCTCAAACAGAAATAGAGACAGAGAGTGAGAGAGAGAGAGAGAGAGAGCACTGCATTATGAGGCAGCTGATAAAGGCAACGACCTTGGCAAGTTGGTAACGTGGATTCAGGTCTTTTGGGGGAAACAATCAACGACAACGACAGCAGCAAAAGGAGAAGGAAAAAAAAGAAGAAAGACCCAGAAGAGCTTTCACCTTTCAGAGCTCACAAGGCTTTCAAAAAGTGATCTTGGAGCTTCAAAGTGAAGGAAAAAAGTGATCTTTGATTCTTCGGAGACCAACATCACAAGACCAAAGACAAAGATAAAAAGCAGGAGCAACCACTGTAACCGAAATTTGAGGCAGCAGTTCATAGTCGTTACAGAAGAGAAGAGAAGCGTGTGAAGAAGCCCAAAAGAGAGAAACCACTCACTTAATTATCATTACTCACTCGCATTTAACTGCTATTATGTCTGGTTTGAGCTTTCTCTCTCATGGGTACTTGATGGGGTAATAATCCTTTTGTGCCTGCGTGTGAAGAAGGAGCTGAACAAGTTGTTGGCTTTGGCTTTCTTGTTGGCGTTTTTGTGGCAGCAAGTGGTTTCTGTAACTGGTGAATGGCAAATCTGGAGTGTAACCTCAGGGTGCCGGGGATTTCTCAACCGGAAAAAGGTCAATGGGTTGTGGTGGTTGAAATTTCATTTTGGATTTCTCTGTTTGGTTTCTGAGAAAGTGTAGCCACAAAAGGGAAATGCTTGTGTTTTTTTAGCAATTGCTGGTTTTTGTTGTTTTTTCCCTTCTTGAGGAAATGAAATTGGGAGTTGAATGCCACTTTTTCCTTGTGAACATGAAGGAAACTGGGGCAGAGCTTGGAAGAAAAATGGAAGTGAAAAGTTGTTTTCTTTCTCAGAAACCATTCAAGGGGCATCAAGCTTTCATTCTTATAGGGCAAAGCTTATTTGTTATCATCTTGTGTTTTGCAGGTTTGAAAGATGACGATCTGTATAGGGAGCTATGGAGGTTGTGTGCAGGACCTTTGGTGGATGTTCCTCGTACTGGAGACAGAGTTTTCTACTTCCCTCAGGGTCACATGGAACAAGTATGCATCTTTTTTCTTTAGCCTTTTCTTGTTGCCATTTTTGGGTTTGGAGTTGCCTTCAAATTTCCGTCCAAAAATGTCCACTTTCCTTGTTGTACTTGCATGCCGGACTTTTTGGCCTTCTGGGTAATTTTCTTTTTATTTTTTGTTGCAGCTGCAAGCATCTACGGATCAGGAATTGAACCAGGAAATTCCCCATTTCAACCTACCGTCTAAGATTTTTTGCCGTGTTGTGAACATTCAGTTGTTGGTACTGTTGTTTGATTCCTTTTGTTGTCACTTGTCTTGTTCTTTTCGTTGTTAAAATGATGAGATGGGTGTATTTATTATAGAATCTTGTTAATTTTTGTAGGCGGAGCAAGACACTGATGAGGTTTATGCTTGTGTCGCTTTACTTCCAGAATCAGATGTGAGAATATATGTGTTTTCTTTCCTTTTCTGGTTTAGTCTTGTTGATCTGTTGTTACTGAGAGAGTAAGATACATTCTGCTTTATGATTTTCTCAGCTACTGAGAGAGATACCAATGCTGAAGATAATATATTTCAATTTGAAAAATGGGGTTTAAAGCTTAACTGTTTTTTGCTTTAAAAAAATTAAACTTGGGGTGTTTTCTTTTGTGGCTTGCAGCAAATTGAGCCTGCAAATCCTGATCCATCTCCTTCCGAGTCTCCAAAAGAGAAATTTCACTCATTCTGCAAAATATTAACAGCATCTGATACTAGCACACATGGTGGATTTTCAGTTCTACGGAAGCATGCTACTGAGTGCCTTCCTCCATTGGTATTTAGCTCTCTGAGTTTCCCTTTTTTTAGCTGAGGCTAAATCTATATATTTAACTGAGAAGAAATCAAAATTCCTGAATTTCAAATGCTTTGTATTTATCTATGACAGGACATGAACCAGGCAACCCCAACTCAGGAGTTGGCAGCGAAGGATCTTCATGGATTTGAATGGAAGTTTAAGCATATATATAGAGGTACATTGGTTTCTATACTTGGGTCTTCTTTTTTCTTTTTTAAAATTTTGGTTAAATATTTGCATTGAATGAGGGATACTAGGTACATAGTTCGCATATATCTGTTTTATTACTGAGAATCTTGCTTGTCCCTTTCACTAATGTGGTGGTCAGGGCAACCAAGGAGGCATTTGCTTACAACTGGTTGGAGTACATTTGTTGCATCCAAAAGATTGGTTGCTGGTGATGCTTTTGTTTTCTTAAGGTATTTAATTTAGATGCTATGCATAATTTCCTTCTTTCAATGTTGGGGCTCCCACTGAGGTTCTCTTCACTTTGGTCTTGATTTGATTGTCGCAGGGGAGAGCATGGGCAACTGAGAGTTGGCGTGAGGCGTTTAGCTCGGCAGCAGAGTCCTATGCCTTCATCTGTGATATCAAGCCAGAGCATGCATCTTGGAGTGCTTGCCACTGCTTCCCATGCTGTTATGACTCGTACCATGTTTTTGGTTTATTACAAGCCAAGGTTCGCAATTTTTTTGAATTGTATTGTAGATGACTCATTAGCTCACTCCAGCAGTTTGTGTAACTTCAAAATTTGCCTTAAACATACCTTTTGATCCATTCAGGACTAGCCAGTTTATTGTTGGTTTGAACAAGTATCTGGAGGCAGTCAATAATAAGTTTTCAGTTGGCATGAGATTCAAGATGAGATTCGAGGGAGAGGACTCACCAGAGAGAAGGTATCCTTGTAAATAGTTATTGTGGTCAGATAGTGTCCCCTTCCCTGCAAATTTTATATTTATTGCTGTCTAATTATTTTGTCAGATTTTCTGGTACTATTGTGGGGGTTGGGGATGTGTCTCAAGGATGGTCAAATTCTCAGTGGCGGTCATTGAAGGTTGAACTTCATTATTTTACACATCGAAACCTATTTTTTCTGTTAATTGTATACTCTCCATTTGAACAATTTATAATTTTTTGCCCCTTAGGTTCAATGGGATGAACCGGCAACGATTCCAAGGCCGGATAGAGTTTCCTTTTGGGAGATAGAGCCTTTCATGCCTTCTTCGGCTTTGAATGTCGCTCAACCAATGGTGAAGGGCAAAAGGTTTAGACCTGCTGATGTTTCATCTTCTGGTAGGAGATTGATGTCCTTGAGTTTTCTTAATGAAATGTTAATTTTTTATTTTTGTCTTTGACTAGTGTAATCCTGTTCGGGAAACTGTGGCAGTTCCTCCGAGCAGATGACTTTTCCGGGTTCGAACTTGTTTATTGACTGAGCATTAACTGGAAATATGATTTCCTACACAGGTGCTTCAGGTTTCTGGTATCAAGGATCTTCCCAGGCTCATGAGCTTACCCAATTTGGTGGTGGTGGTGCTGAAGTCCAAAGCAAGGAAAATCAGGTTGTGAGCTCTCTGAGGCAGAATGACATTAGCAGCAACCATCTTAATACTAGCTCCAGAATATGGCCTTGTTCACCACATTTGAATGTCACTTCCAACCTCTTTTCTGATCCCAAAAGCAAGGGGATTACAGCACAATCAACCATCTCTGGTTTTGCTTATGTTTCCTCGAGACCAAGTGATGGCCCCACTTGTGTGGAAGATGGGAAGAAGAGTGAGAATTCCCTAGATTGTTGGTTATTTGGTGTTAATTTGACAAACAACTCTTCCAATAGCATTGCTTGTTTGGAGAAAGAACAGGGATGTCCAAGCCCAACTACTGTTCCTAGTGGTCCCAAAGAATCTAATTCTGCTGGTGCATGTGAAACTGAGAGGGTTCAGAGTCCTGACTTTTCACTGTCCAACAAGGGGCAGAACCAAATTATTTCTGAGGCATCACCAATTGAGTGGCAGAACAAGCAGGCCTCTGTGACTGTACCAGCCATGAGGACTAGGACTAAGGTACTTTTTTCAGCTTTCAATGCAATAATTTAAGATTCCATTCATAGGAGGAAAAGGTAATTAATGTAAGAGAAAGAAATTTGCTATACTTTATTAAAATGAGGCCTATGGTAATTAGGAGTCTTAAGAGTAACATTCTCCAAACTTTTCCATCTTAGTCTTGTACAGTCCTAGAATTTGGGCTAAAACCTAACTCTGCCTCAAAAGCTAGCTTAGAGGTGAGTATTGCTCTACCCTTTATAAAAGTTTATATGGCTCTATATCTAGTCAACGTGGGACTTCTCAACACAGCTCCTCATGCTTAAAGCTGGTTTTGATCCGAATTTTGTAGAGCTGAACATCTGCTATATCTCTAATTCAGTTTTAATTTTTCTATCATGTGTTGGGGGATGCTAACTTCACTTTGTTTTATGTGAGAAGGTGCAAATGCAAGGTGTTGCTGTTGGTCGCGCAATTGACTTGGCCACATTGAGTGGCTATGATAATCTCATAGATGAGGTTGAGAAATTGTTTGATATTAAAGGAGAGCTGCGTTTGCAAAACAAATGGGCGGTTACTTTCACTGATGATGAAAACGACATGATGCTCGTAGGCGATGATCCATGGCCGTGAGTAACATGAATCTCGGTTACCCGCACTTAGTTTTTCTGTTTCTTGTAACAGTGTGTTTAATCTTGGTTATAATATGCAGGGAGTTCTGCTCCATGGTGAAGAGGATTTTCATTTGCACAAGGGAGGAATTGAAGAAGATGAAATGCAAGGTACCTGCTACTTCATCGGAGGTTGTTGAAGAGACTCTGTTGAGCCCAGATTCACAAAATAGGGATGAGACTCAACAATCTCACATGCCTTAATGACAACTTACCTTTTTACCTTTTTTTTGTTGAGTTTTGGGAGGGGTAGGGTAGCTGATGGTATAATGGGTTATGGAACTTTCACCAACAACTTCTGAGTAGTGGACTAGTTGTTAAAAAATGGAAGTTAAGTTGGATTTTAGGTTTGTGAATACCTGTTTTTCTTTTTCTAACAGTACCATCAGCTTGTAAACAAAGTATATTTTTCCCCATCTAATGGATTGCTGGTCTGTGATGTGCGGAATGCACTACATAATATTAGTGTGTTTGATTATCAAAAGATGTCGGTATGCATAATCACTCAAATAGTACAAACATCTCTCATATATACTCTTCTTTATATCTTTCTCTTTTTACCACATGACATCGTATATCTTATTCATTATTTACCCAACATTTTCCTTGATGTATTAAATGTGAAAGATGAAGATTATGCTGTTAAACATGCTCAGTGCATGTTTGTACACATTTTCTCTCTTGTTTAAGCACGTGAAAAGTGAAAGGAAGCTCTAAGCCTTCTTAAAAATGGATGTCTTTTCATGGAACAACCTACTGATGTCAATGATAAAGCATTCCTTAAAGTCAGCACCAGGCCAAGGAATTTTATTTCCTTCTAATTCAGATTTCAAAGATGAGTTACAGGGTTTTGCTTCTTTCTTGGACCAGCTCTTAGCTCTAATCTCTTGGAAAAGCCCAAAGGTTTCTAAATCATCATCTTGCGGGGTGTGTGAAAATGTTAGATTAGTCTTTCTATTTCCGTTTGTTTTAGTTTTCAGTTGTACATTCTCGCTAACGCTTCTCCTAGTTTAGTTCTACCCTATATAAGTAGAAAAGGGGACAATGTTGTCATTTAGAATACAAATAACAATATATTAGCTATGTTTATTTACATTTTATGTTTAAATAATTTAAATGTCCAAATATATTAGGTTTATGTATCTTAAATTTAATTTAATAAGTAACATAATTTATTGATTAAAATTTTAAATTGTAAATTAATATTTTAAATTTTTAATAGTATGAAAAATACATTTTCTCATATTTTCTAATTACTTTATAAATTAAAGTCCTATTAATTAGAATTTTTAATAGTTGTAATTTTATATGCTATTAATTTTATAACTAATTTTTTCTAAGTTTTAATTAATATTTTTTAATTATATACAAGTAGTTTTAAATTTAATAATTAGTTTACTTGATAATATACACCATTAATAAAGTTTAAAGTTTTTGAGTGAGACAATAAGTAATAATATTAACATTAGTAATATATAATGTGAGTGAATTACATATAATAATTTTTTTTTTCAAATAATTGATTAAGAATTTAAATTATATATTATTGTTATTAACAGATATTTTTTGTCCCTAAAATATTAACATTTGTAATATATAATGTAAGTGAATTATATTTAATATAATATTTTTCAAATAGTTGATTAAAAATTTAAATTATTGTTAGTGAAGAATATTTTTTCGTCCCTAAATTCTATCTCTATATAAAATGAGGCGGAGTGTAAATTTTGGAGAAAATGGGGTGGAGTGTCATTCTTGCAAACCATGAGGGGGTGAGTGTATTTTACCCACATCTTAAAGAAACTCTTGCCCTCATTAAAATCAGACGACAACTTCAGTGGTTAGTAAGATAACTCACCACGGTACTTCAGTAAATTTAGGAGAATATTGACACACCCCCTGGCTCTTCCACGGTCCAGGCTCCCTTTCCTACTTATGTTATGCTCCCCGGCACAGGCCTACCACGCTTCGCGCTTGCAGTGTTTTCGCCGGATGATCTTTCCAAATATTTAACATACACCTGATAAGTGTCATGGAGGAGGGATCCTTGGGCTAGGATTGACGAAGTGGAGCTCCGGAGCGTGGTGGCGAACTTCAAAATCCATGGAAAGCTTGGGAGAGCTTCCATGATCGTGGATCCATTGCTATTCTTTGGGTTTCATCTCTTCCTCTCCTTTCCCTTATATATGTTGTTTTTCTATTTTTGTATTTAGATTGTATAACTTTATTCATTGATTGTTGTAAACTCATTCATTGATGTAAATGGTAATGGTGTTTCTCTTTGCACTTCATGCTTCTAACCAATCAATTGATAATCAAAAGAGCTTCACTAATTTATAAATAGATCGGGAGATTGATAAGAGTTGGTGTATGCTTAATTCAATGAAAGTAAGGCACTTATATCTTAGGTCACAACACTGTGTGTTAAAGTTTTACTTTCACTTCAAGTATTAGTGATTTGTATTGGATTTTTGTGGACTAGCATTAGATCGGGAGATTGGTGTAGGTTCGGTCCAAGAGAGAAACCACTCAATGCATTAGTTGTCTTAGGATAGGAATATCTTGGGTAGGAGTAATAGTGGATTTCCACGTGACAGGTGGGGTTCTGAATTCTAACAGGAGTTCCGAGGTGACAACGGGATTCGCAAGTCTGAGATACCTTGTCTTATGATAGATTGACCATTGTGACTGTCTTTGAGAGAAAATTCGAGTGGTATTGTTCCTTTTGGGTTTTCTAGATGGTAAAGGATTACGTTTAGGAATTCCAATTGATAAATTCACCTAGGCTAGGGATAGTTAGGTGGATAGCTCTCGGCATCATAAGTGAAATAAACCTTTACTTAAGTTCTTGAGTTGAAAACATTTACAGGATTATGTTAATGCATTTATGAATACATTTTCTTCTTTGTTATCCCAGTAATCTTCTTTTACTGCTTTCATTTATATAAAAGTCACAAACAAATTTATCAAACTATCTTTCTATCCACTCAAATCAATATTTAGCTGGTGGAAGCGATGTTCACACAATCTCTGAGGACGAAAAACCTGTATCTGCTTTACTATGATTGAATCATAAAGGTTTAGCCGAAAGCAGTACAAACTAGGAAAAAACCTTTATCAACACCAAAAGGTTTTGGTAATTTGTTTCTATATTTTTATAAAATTTCAAAATAGTCCAAAGAGTAACTTAACAAGTGTGCCGCCTCCATCCGCATCACCTTGTCGAACCTAACTCAGCCCCTAAGACCACTAAGCCGCAACCTAGCCCTGCCATGACAACCCCAACCTTTCCCAATAGTGTCCTCCGTCACCCAATCCTGCGCCCACCATGAATAGAACAACACCCCCAAACTCCCATCCCACTCCTCATTCACTACAAGAAAACACAAATTATCGACGACCCCAAAACCGTCGCAAAATCTCACTGTTACCATCGATAATATGTTTTTTTAAATACATAAAAAAGTATTTTACCGATGACCCAGACCGTCGGTAATTTGGCAGTAATTTTTTTTTGGCAGAATTAGTTACAGCAAAATTATCGACGACTTTACCGACAGCTAAAGTCGTCAATAATTTTAAAATTTGAAATTTCCGCCTACCAATAACTTGGTGGGCTTTAAAAAATTCAAAAATTAATTTCCGACAATCAAAGTCATCGGTAATTTCAAAATTTAAAATTGTCTCCTACCGATAATTTGACGAATTTTAAAAAAACTTAAAAAATAAGTTATCGATAACTTTGACCATCTTACTCACTCACTCACTAGCACCTCAAGCTTCTTTGCCAATCCTTTAACCCCAACCTCATTGTTGAATAAAAAAATTCAATCTCAGCCTCCAGTTCCAAAGTTTCAATTTTTTCCCACTTCCACTTCCACTTCACCTCAAACCCTCTCACATGATCCGCGAATCACTAAACACCCCACCTTCAGTGCATGTTTGGAAGAACCCGTCTGAAACCACGTTTGGGTTGAAACCACGTTTTCAGAAGCAATAAATAGTTGATTTTGAATTGTTGGATCCACGTTTGGCCTCTCCAAACGTGAATCCAAACACACTATCAGTCTTTTTCCCACACAGCATCTTTCCCACCCTTTTCACCTTCTTCCCCTTCCACACACTGTTCATTTACATTATCAACAATATTTTCAACTGCATTATCTTCAGCGTTATCTTTAACGACTACTCCAACCCCTTCCATCATGTCATTCACTTGTTCACCATCAACTACATTTTCTTCACCCACCACCCCAACCTCATCCATCATTACATTCACCACTTCATCATCATCTGCATTTAGCTGAATTCCCAACCCCTTCCATCATATGTCATTCACATCTTCATCATCATCTGCATTTTCTTCAAACACATCCCCAACCTCCTCCATCACTATATTCACCTCTTCCTCATCAACTGCATTTTCTTCAAGCACATTATGAGTCTCCTCAATGAACTCATTCTCTTCTGCTTCTTCCTGCACTACACCTTCTACAACAATTTCAACATCAACCACAACGAGGTGCTCAAGTCCTCCACAATAAAGATGTTAAGTCAGTCACGCTCAATATCATACCACTCACACATTTGACCATTCACATACTTCAGATTTTTACCCATCATTTCTCACAAACTTTCCTTCATGATTAAAGTTTTAGTGTAATGCATCTACATGAAATGAAAAAAAAAATAGAAGCAGGGGAATAAATAAGACTTAAATATATTTCGGTTCCTAACATTTAAAAGGGAATCAAATTAACGTTAAATTAACGTTTTGGGCTTTAAGGACTAATGTGCAAAAGTTTTTTAACACCAGGGACCACACAGGAGATATTTTTTATGTCAATTTGCATTTACACTCAACATAGTACACAACTACACATAGGCCTAGGAAAGCTAGAAATAATAACCACGTCTTTTTGGTGCCTTGCTTCCGAGAAAGGCAAAATATGACTGAAAGTTCCAACCTTTTCTGCTCTGGAGCTTCCCCTTCTTTCTTCCCCAATGTGACACTGTCTCTTTCCTTCTGTATGTCATCAAATCAAAAGCATAGCCAAAGGCCAAAGATTTATAGCAACAAAAAGACAGAGAGAGGGAGAGAAAGAAAGAGAGGGGCACAGCAATGGATAGATGTGAAGCAGAGAGCAAGATACCAAAGCTACCACTGTTTAAACCCCCACTCATGCATTCTCCAGAGCGACCAGGAATGCTAACTCCTCCACTCCACACTGCAGCTTCAGTCCCATTTGGATGGGAAGAAGAGCCTGGAAAGCCAAGGCCTTGTACTGATATTGTGAGCTTCTCAAAGCCCAAGCCCAAGCCCAAGCCCACCCCAGAGTGCTTGGAACTGCCTCCAAGGTTGCTAATTGATGCCATCAACATCAACAAACTACCCTCACCCACCACTGTCTTGGAAGGCCCTTACATGGGTAGCAGAGTGAGTGAGGATTTCTGTGGTTCTTTTGGTGCTGAAAGAGGAAAGCTTGGAACTTTGGTTCTCAAGGAGAAAAGTTGGTTTGGCTCTTGGAGTGAAAAGGCCTTCAAGGATAGTGAGCATCTTGTTGGCAAGGACAAGAATGTGAGGATGAGAAAGATGAAACAATATGGGAGCTTTACCAACCCATTGCATGCCAAGTCTCATGTCTGGGTAAGTTTTTATCTTTCAACACACTGTTTATCCAGTTTTTTCTGCTGTAATTTGGGTTATTCTGAGAGGTTTTCTTAATGATTGAAATTGCCTAAAACTTGTCTTATGATGAATTTTGTGAATAAACAAATGTACAAAGCATGTAGCTTTGCAACAAGTTCTATCTGGGTCATGTGGTTTTGAATATCTAGCTTCACTGGTTGGCTATTTGGACTAGATCCTGTAAGGGAGATGCATAATGGTTAGGACTTAGGAGAATGGGACTGTAAGAATGGGGGGTTTCACTTAACTGGAGTTGTTTTTAGTGGAGCAAAATGTAGTGTAAATAGAATATTTGACTCATATTTTTAGGAACTAGCTTAGTATATCCAAGGTCATGATATAATCTTTGTGCTATCATTGATCCAGCATAAAGCAATTGCATTTGGAATAACAATCCTGGAAAATTTTCTCAAAGGGGTCAATTAGAAATTTGAAAATTGAAGGGACTCACTCCACCTGATCAATATGGGGTAGAGTGTATAATTTTAGCTGTTTTTTTACATGTAACATACTTGTGTCAGTAAAGTGAATATGGTCCCCTAATGTTGCACTCCTTTTGATTTTGCAGGAAACGATCTGTGAGAGCTGGAAGCAGGTGGTTCCATGGAGAAGTAAGAAGCTGAAGAAGTGTGGGTGTGGATGGCTCTAGGGTTTTTCATTGGTACCACCACTGTTAGGTCAAAATCATGTCTGCGATGCTACTGTGTACTGTTATCCCCATTTGTCTTTCTTTACCTTCACGAAATTAGTGTCACAGATGGCATTCAGAACCTGTTTTTTCTTCTGCTGCTACACCACTGTGAGAGCTTTGCATTGGTAACTGCTCTGATAATTATGATTGTTATAATCATTATTATAATTATAATCAGGATTAAATATGTTTTCAATCTGACATTTAAAAATGAATCTATTTAGGTCCATGTAAAAAAAAATCTTTAGCAAATTGGCTCCTAAAATAAAATAAAATTTGTAATAGGTCCAATTATTGATGTCTCATCAATTTTGATCAGTTATTGTCCACGTGGTGAGTCAGTCAATCAACTGATGAGGTCACAACTAGCATAATTACAAAGCACAATGTACACTAAAACCCAACAAATTTACAAAACCAATACATCCCTGAGAAAATACATTGGGCTTCTTTCTCTATAAACATAAACATATTTCCCTTGTTTACCAATCTTCATGAAAATTGAAAATAAAGAAGTGTGCTCTACACCCTACAAAACTACTAGTGTGTTTGGATTCACGTTTGAAGAGGCTAAATGTGGATCCAACAATCCAAAAGCAACTATTTCTTACTTCTAGAAACGTGGTTTTAACCCAAATGTGGTTTTAGACTGATTCTTCCAAACATACACTACAAATGAGGTAACATCCAACCAACAGTCCACCCCAAGAGTAAGCCAGGCCCAACAAGACTCAATCCTAAAGCAAATGCAACAACATATGTTGATATACCACTTCTTAAATTGCCTAGCATTTCTCTTCTGGCATTCACAAGTATTTCCTTTCTCTTATGTAGTTTCCTACCTTCAATTAATATCCATGGAAGAGCCTCTGGGAAGAAAGTAGAGACTGGCTGATCATGATTCTTAACAGTTTCCAGCTGTAACAGTCGAAACCATTGTTCATATGCAAGAAGTTGTGAAGCCTGCATTAAAAGCAATGCAACAATGTGCTCTTTCTCTGCATTAGCTTGTTTTGCCAACTCCTCTGCTTCCCTTGCACGTGTTTGGGAATGACACAGTGCTTCCATTAGTTGAGCTTTGCTTTGGTCTCCCTCAAAAGCTTGTTCTGTGACACCCTCATGGATGGTGGTGTAACTGCAATGAAATTGCATCTCCAACCAAATCAAATTGAAAACCAAATCCCATGCACCAAATCCAACTCACAAAATTTACATAATTTATACAAGTTCCATTCATTCAACCAGCAAATATAAAATTATAGCATCCATGCGACTCTGGAAAAAAAAAGTAATGAAAAGTTCTTTTGGCTAAAACCACACGTATCCTCCATAGAGACAATCATGTTCGTTCGAGCCCTGTAGGACCATTATGGTTGGCAAAACTCTCCCGTATTTAACCGTGAAAAACAACCCCTATCCTTGATTACAACATTTCCCAATTTGCTACTTGCTTGATTATAAATATTCTGGGAGTGATTTATAGGTACTTAAAGACTTAAGATGCTAATGCAACAGTGGACCAACAAATATTTTAAGTAAAGTACCTTGAAGATTTGTGAGAAGCAAAATGTAAATGTCTGTGCATAAATCTTGAATCCAAACCTCCCTTTGCCTGAACAGCTAAATTGGAAAGAGCACTGGATTTGTCTTTCCAATCAAAACATGGTATGTTAATTTTGTCATCACCTATATCAGCACAAGATTGTCCTCCGAGATACTTCTTCCGAGGAGGAGGAAGGTCACAGTTCTCAATATGGTTGAGTGATTTCTGTGACACAAAGCAAGCTAATTCGTATCTATTTGTAGTTCGCCACCATGGATAATCTGAACCCAATGAGAAATCCATTGTTCGCGTGGAGCATCCAATAGAATCAATCTCCATCATCTCATGTTTAGCCATCATATGATTCATACCTATTAGTTCAGGAAATGCTTGAGAATTTTTACCATATACCTCTCTTATCACAACATAAATTAAGACATTAAGACCTGCTATACATGGGACAAAAATCTCCATCATATGATATAGTGTAATTAGACTAAAATTCATGCACTTGGGACAAAAATTAGAACAACAAAAATATAAAACATTAAGACCTGCTTCAAGTGCTAGTCATCCACCAGAAAAAGAGGCGCTTTCATAAGACAATGTACACATTGTAAAGGGGTAAAAGTTATCAATTTCCAAAAAAAAGATTTGATTATAGTTTTGTGTTTTCTTCACATACAAGATCTTTCACGAATTCAGAGCAGGCAGAGGACACATAACAGAGAAGTTGAAAAATCTCTTGAAGGGTAGTAATGCAGTGTACTATATACATGAGGCTTGGAGTTGAAAATTTACCAAAACAAATGAGAATGGTAAAAACCACAATCACTCATGTTCATTACCCAGATGAAAACACATTAGAGAACACAAAAATCAAAGAAGCAGAGAAAGCATAACATTAACATACAGGTATCGCAAGCAAGTAATGTATCCATGACTCACCAGAAAAAACTCAAGCATTCCAATGAAAGATGATAAGAAGAACTCAGAAGCCTTTGCATAGAAAAAGTTGGAAGTCCAAAACAGAACACACCAGAGAAGGATTGGTAGAGAGGATCAGGGTGAAAGGAAGATTTATATGCAAAATTAAGAAGATAATCAGATTAAGATTAGAAAGAAGAAGAAGAGGGTAGTGAGAGGGCGTGGCTTATGTTGTTTTCTGGTTATCATACTACGATGTCGGTTTCTACTTTCTACAAACATAGATTGCAGGGACAACTGAAGTATTACGGCGCCGTTTCAGGCTAACTTCCTCATAAACTGTCAAAACGGTGGGATCCATCTATAAAGAAAAAATAATCTAACAAAACAAGAGAATGAAATGACATGAATGATGAATCCTCCTCACGTGAAGTCTCAGATGATATGATGTTTTACTTTACCTCAAAATCATTTATTTAAAGTTTTAACAGATTAAATATGCTTTCTTTACATCACTTGAAATGATTCATCTTAGTTTTTGAAAGTATCACACACTGCCAGTGCCGACGAGCCTTGTGACTAATCTATTTCAGTGGCAAATAAAACTATAATTTTAATTACATATATAACCCTATAACCCTGAGTGTTTAATATTTGATTGAGTATAAAAAATTGAACTCAAATGAATATTATGAATAAAGCTCGTTTGTCACTGCATATTTTGGATATAATCACTTATATATTTTTTAAGTTGTTTGTGTTTGTTTAAAAAAAACAGAAATTTGATTGTTTCTTTAAGCTATTTATTGTAGCTATTAAAAAAATAATTGATTTTATTTAAGTGATTTTTTTAAAAGTAAAAATGTATTTATGCTTGTCTACAAATATATCAAGTGTTTTTCACTTTAAGAAGTGATTTCAAACTGTTTGGATATAAAACTATAAAAGTGATTTTTATATAGAAGTGACTTTAAACCGTTTGTGATTGCTTATTTTGTGATGATAAACTGTTTGGATACAAAACTATAAAGTGCCTTTAAACTGCTTGGATATAAAACTATAAAAGTGATTTTAAACCGTTTGGATAAAAACAATAAAAGTGATTCTTTATGTAGAAGTGATTTTAAATCGTTTGTCATTGCTTATTTTGCGATTTTAAACTGTTTGAATACAGAATTATAAAAGTCATTTTCAAACAGTTTGGATACAAAACTATAAAAGTAATTTTAAGCTGTTTGGATAAAAACTATAAAGTGATTTTTTATATAGAAGTGATTTTAAACTGTTTATCATTCCTTATTTTATGATTTTAAACTGTTTGGATACAAAACTATAAA
Organism: Acmispon strigosus; assembly: GCA_030819835.1. Lineage (NCBI taxonomy): Eukaryota > Viridiplantae > Streptophyta > Magnoliopsida > Fabales > Fabaceae > Acmispon > Acmispon strigosus. Next base: position 54,180,453 of record JAUAMA010000004.1, on the reverse strand, counting down.
AGTGCTTTTGAACTGTTTGGATACAAAACTGTAAAAGTGTTTTTTAAACTATTTTGGTACAAAACTATAAAAGTGATTTTAAACTATTTGGATACAAAAGTGCTTTTTTTATGTAGAAGTGCTTTTAAATAATGGGTTTTTTTTATCATTGCTTAAAAAAGTGATTTTACTTTTAAGAAAATAATTAATTTTATTTTAAGTGATTTTTTGAAAAGTAGAAATTCATTTATGTATGGATACAATAATAAGCTTTTTGCTTTTTAAAAAATGATTTATTCTATTATTATATAATCAAAACATTTCAAATATAAATTAGGGGTATTGTTAACCTTATATAAGTTTTAAGAGAGTGTTTTGTTTCGTTCCCTTCCGTTCCACTATTTTCAATGGAACCAAAGTGTCACGTTCCTGGAATCTTATCTCGTGTTCTGTTCCATCTTAAAAACATGACAAACACGAAACGAAACTCATATATCTCGTTCTGTTCCCTTCCTAGCTATCTACGAAACGCTACTTATAGGTTCAGAGATTACGTTAAGTGGTAAATCTCTCACGACAAATGCTTCTTCATCCATGCCCGAAGAGATACATTCATCCGCTTTAAAAGAAAAACATTTAACACATTTACTTTCTTTCTCAAAAACCAAGCACATTCTTTTTTGGTATATAAATATTATTCTTCCTTAATTGAGAGTGATCGAATCTCTTCGTCTTCGGTGTAAGCGAGTGGCCTTCATAGGCTTCTCTAGTGCAACGAAGTGACAAAGTTGCATTAACACGATAAGAGGTATATTTGTAGAAAACACTTTGATACTCAAGTTAATAAGGGAGTAAAGAGCAAATCTCATAATCTAAGAACTCAAAATTTACATAATAATAAGTAATGCATATATAAAAATAGTGCAGCACATTAAGTATCACTCAAAATTTTTTTCCACCCCTAAAAAGAGTATAGGGGAGATGAAAGTGCACTTTCATGAGTAGAGGTAAGTATCACTTTTTTTTCGGATCTTTTGGTGCTTAAAGGTAATCATTAGTATACAATTATAATCATTAAGTATACCTGATTAAACTTAAACCATAATCGTCTTGTAATAAAAAAAATGGTAAACATAAAAATAGTGGAGCACATTATTAAACACTCATATTTGTGACGGTTTTTAATGTACTCACAGATAAAACCCATAACAAAAGTGAGGTGTCCTGTGATGATATGCATCATATTTATATTTGTATTAGGACTGATTGTACTGATAAGAATATTACATTTGATCTTTTTCTTTAAAAGACAACACATTAAAGTGTCTGTATGTGAGGCGCATTTCAATCATAGCCTTATAACTTTGATGGTGGGTCAACTTAAAGTTCACAATCAACTTTATGTGCTTGTCCATAATTCTTTATGGTTGTTGAAAACCACAAATTACAATGGGTTTGATAGGAATTTGTGCATGTAATCAGGTTATGGAGCATAATTGTGGCTCAAGTTTCACAATTTGGTTGGTGGGAAGATAAAGAAAACTAGTAAGTAGTTTGTATAATGTATGAGTATTTTTAATATTTAATTTATAATATTTTTATTTAATTAATTTTATAAAGCTAATAAATATATGATTTATGTCAACATTCTTAAATATGCGTAAGATCATATGATATATTGAAGTAAATATATCTCACAATTAATAAAACCAAAGTAAATTACATGACTAATATTAAAATTGTTCATCTAAAATTTACTTTATACCAAAACCAAATATAAAAATTAATTATAGGTTGGTGGATGAGTTTTTCTTTTTTGGTGGATGAATCTAAGGGTAAACTATTTACTGTAAAGTAAATTCTTTGGCAATCCATTGAAGAGTTTTTAAGAATAAAAATTAATAAACAAAACTAAAACAATAGTCCTTGTCAATAAACTTTTATTATTTTTCTAGAAAACCTTCTTAATAAGTAGTAGTACGTGCTAGTATAACTTTATCCGCTACTAAATTTATGCTGCACGGTAGCTTTATAGATACGAGTACGGTACCGGCTACGATTTACGAATTACATTGTATATAATTAAATATGCATGTATACAACTTTTATAAACAACTCATAGAAACCGCCACAAAATAAATAACAGAGATTAACTTCACATAATTCATTTTATGAATTTTTTTAGGGACCAGTTACAATTTTCTCAAAGTTTACTGGGACTAAAAAGATATTTAATTTTTTTATTACCATATGAGATAGTAATATGTCAAAGAATATAAAGTATCAGTGTATCACCCTTAGGCGACAGATCAGAGAATTATGAAATTGTTTTAACTTATGCAACATTCTTTATAATATGCTGAGCTTGAAGAAAGAGAAGCAAAAAAGCAATATGGAGATCTCACTCCATGATCTTCAACAACAATCCTCCTCACTCCTCAGGGCTATCTTGTGTGAAGAAAAAGAAAAAGGGAAGTTAGTGGTTCGATCAACTGTTTCTTCTACCATTTACCATATTTTGGTCTTACTTTCAAGGAAAGCTCTCTTTTCCTTAAGCAATTCATTTTTATTTGTTTTATCACACCTTCCTAATGTATTCACCTTGATGTCATATCACAAGCTTTTATCATATTCATCTCAAACTTTTTAATAGTTTTTTGTTCAAGCATTTCATGTTTGAAAATCTGTTTTATGAAATTCATTCATGCACCTTTTAAAAGTTTATCACATATCTCCTCGTTTACCAAACCTTATGCTTGAAACTTTTGCTATTCCAAGACAGCTTCTACCACAACCACATTCACCAACAATGTAGCTTGCTCCTGTTCCTCCGCAGAGATGGTATTTCTCTTTCAGAGCTCTAGTGCTTTTGATCGTCTCAAGCACCAAAATAATCAGGTGGCTCAGGAAGTCTGATCACTGTGAAACTGTCTTGCAAGCTCTTGCTTATGGTTTTCAATCATTAAAGGATCTTACTGAAGAAAGTCTTATCTTAATTCTCTTTCTGAATAACTTTTTGCTTGTGATTGCAATCCTACTCTCCTGAAGAGATAAATGATACAAAGAATATTGTAAGAGTTGGGTTCTCGTAACAAAAGAACACTTGTAAATGAGAAGTCTTGGAAAATACTTGTCAGTAAAAATCTTGACAGTGGTTAAGGAATGGACATAGCTTTTGTAGAGTGAATTAGGATAAAACTGTGATTATCTTTCATTTTGCTCGTTATATTCACCTTGTGCTGACAAAAGAGGATAAGCTTGTAAAGCTTGTAAAACTTACATGTCTTAATAAAAATGTTGTGCATCATTAAGGGTATTTTTGGGATGATAAAAATTAGGGGATGGTGTGTAGATGGTAGTAAAAGGATTGCCCTTATCAATATCAGTTAAACAATTTCTCAATATATACAAGATGTAAGGCATGACTACAAATGTACACAAAAACAAAGCTATTAGGGGACCCAATAGACATTTAGTCCAAACAGGACCTATGTTTCCTAGTATGTATAAATTTATGAGTGACATGCCTGAACAATCAAACATATAAGTATACACCCAAAAAAAAAGACTAAATCCTATCAAAAATCTTAATATTCTATGCAGGCCACTGATTGAAATTCTCTACCATGCAGAAAGAAAGACTAGAATCAAAATGAACCCATGCATTCTGTTCAAGGAAGAGTTGAGGTTAACTAGAATGAGATGTTCATGTCCAGGGATGAATTGCTTGGCCTAGTTAAGGACTAACTTCCTGTCCCAGATGAAGCTATACTCTGCCTCTTGTTATATCTGAACATACCAATGAAGAATTCTTTTCAAAATTGATAGTGGCTTCAGCAAGGGTCATTATTCCTATGAATCCAGAAAATGATAACCACCTCTCGCAGATAACCACCGTCGGGAAGGGCATTTGAGGCATGGCAGAATTTAAGATCAACAATAAAGTATCTCAGCATCATCATAACTCGCCTCCATAGCCATGCAGGTAACCATTCAGCTGCACCAGCTTTACAGATCCATCCCCACCGCAAGTAAGAAAACCATGGGGAACGACTTGTATGTCCGTAACAGCAGCCTGTGACAATTTAAACTAACAATATTACTGTATGTTCTTTTGTCTCTGATGAACTATCTATTTCTTTGAAAAAGAAAAAGAAAACTTGGAACAATTTATTTAGCTAGAGACACAACCCCACGGACACAGCACCAGCTCTAAAGCAGCTACGATTATCACAGCCACCAGATCTGGTGATGTTGGGAGTGGCTGTTATGCCTTAAAATAGGCGGATTTGGTGTTAAAATATTCATAAACACTGGATTTTAGTATGCAAGTGCGGAAAAAAAATTACCCGAACAACACCACCAAATCCACGAGAGGTTGACTGGAGAAAGGTGTGCTTGTCATGTATCTTTGGCCAGTGATGTATCAATTTTGTGCTCTGGGCATCCCAGAGCTTTACATCTCCATCTGTGCTTCCAGTCAAAAACAAGCTGGTGTTTGGGACAGTAGCTATTTTTGTGACACTTCCTATGATCATAGAAGTTAAGCAGATTATTAGATAAAGAATGAACCATAACGAGTAACGACCATGCAAATTAACTTTCTTTACCTGAGTGGGCCTTTGGGATATACCAAAGCATCCCATCTACATTCTGGTCCTTGTCATAATTCAAAGATGTGATAGAGCTTTGCCCACCGCTATCAGCACGCCTGTGCCTTTTCGCCTTTCCTGTAGCTATATAGCGGAAGTCATGAACTCCGACATCACCACTTTTACCACCAGTCACGATAAGAGGGGAAACAGAACCACTTCCGAAATGATTATCAAATACAGAAATGGAGCGTGTACCACCTTCACAAGCAAAGCAAAGGTTAGCACATAAAACGTGTGAGCCAATTTCCCTAAATAAAAAACCTTCCTTTTAGTAGACAAAAACAAGACATGAATCTCAGCACACCCTTCACAGAAAAATATAAAAAGAATAGCAAGTCAGTATACATGTTCAAGTCTAAATTATGTGCCATATCTCATCTAGATAGAGATAAGGAATTATAAAACTATACATCATACATGTACCTTCATCTAGCCACTTAAGCATTTGAGATATTTGGTTCATGACATGGTACTAGGGATTCTATGACCAAGTGGTCTACGATTTGATTTATTCTGACATCATTCTTCTAAATGAAAAACTTGAAATTTATCAGATTGAAAAGAGAAAAATATTTCCTCTTAATTCATCAAATCATACAAGCACCAATTTAAAGATAGCATTTCCTCCTAAAAAGGAAATAAATCCTCTGCTATACAAGTGGTAGAAGAATTCTCCTTGTTCATGTATGATTTGATTAGATTCAAATTTATATCAATATGATTCTAATGCAGAATTATTATAAACATGTTAGAAAATAACAGTGGGAAAAAATTCATATCTTGCGACAAAAGTTATTAGCATATTGATGCTATTGGTAAGAGTTAGTTAGCTAATTAAGTTAGTTGGACAAGAATAGTTTCAAGAAATACAGGATGTTGCATATAAATAAGAGGGGACGATGGGAGTGGGATCTGTTTAGTCATGTGAAGAGTATTGGGCACTTTGGGCAATTGGAGGTTGTAGACCATTGATGTGCTGCTAGTTGTATAAGTAATAAAGGAAGAATTTAAAACTCAGTTCCTATCAAAATTAAAGAAAAAGTAGGTGACCTGTGCATTATTTATACTTTAAGTATAAAGGGCTGAGTGAAAGATTGTGTCATAGAAATAAAAAACCATTCATGTACCTTCACCTAACTGCTCAAGTTTTTAGGAATTAGGATAACTGGCTCACTATACATAAACCTTCATTAATACATCTAATTTAGAGAAAGACCTTCATGGCATAAAATGGAAGCTCGAGAAGTTGTAGGTGGAGCTAAAGTATCCCATATGACCACATTAACACCATTAGAGCTATATCCAGCCACAGCTACAATTGATCCACTTGAAGAAAAGTATGTGACATCCCTGAAATCAAACACAGAATTGATTTGCAATTACATACGAGTAAATTGAAACAACAATAACGTCTTCACTAAGGAGAAAAGTAATAATTAAACATACCAATAAAACATAAATAGAGTAATAGACAAACTTGTTGAATTTTATCCTAAACATGAATCAAATGGTTATTAGTTAATACATCAGTCCTGACTAAGGGTGATGTTTTGTTTTTAAGCACAGTTCTAATGATAAGCTGTCTTAAATCTATCATTGTCTTCCATTCCTGTATGGCCACATACTAGAAAAAAGCCACTCCATTGGGAAAGCAAACTTAGAAAGACAAATTCTGCTCACTGTGCAGACCGGACAGTGTTAAATAACCCTCTTTCACAGTAATTCTTGACCCATATTTTGAATCAATAATTCACTCAGCTTAAAGTCAAGGAAGACTAAGATCATAGTTGAAGGTTGAGAAAAACAAACTACATACGATGCATGACCATTAAAGCAGAGGGATGATTCTGTTGGGCGAACATTGCTCCTTCCTCCTACTTCCAGCTGCCATGTGCAGACTGTCCCGTCTGAGGCAGCACTGGCAAACCGGTGTCCAAAGTGGTCAAACTGTACAGCTGAAATTGATGCAAGAGCATAAGGTGGAGGGACATTGGCAGCAGGCAGCACTCCATATGTAGCAGTAGCTTTATCCTTATTGAACTGTATTTATAATGCTCCTCATTAGCCATAAGCTTGAAATATTGACAATACATGCAATTACTAATCACACTAGAGTAATCTAGATATTATGTCCTGCATCATATAAGTAACATTTTGCCCCACAGGGGGATTTTATAATGACAAAATCGAGACTTATACCTATAACTTCTTATAAAAGAATCAAATAATTAAACAAGGGTGCAACATTCAAAAGAACCTAGTTTAACAAATTATTAGCTAAATGACACCCTCCTCCTTATTGACAGAAAAATTATATGCGCAATCGGGCATGAAGCTTGAACAGAAAACAAGCAAACATAACAAACCAAAGGATAAGTTGGCCACCAAATAACAAGAAAAAACCATAACATAAAAAGGAAAAAAAGGCTGTCTCTACATTTGTTCATACAAGTACAAGCACATACAGTCACACCTTTCATGTATATATAGCAAATAAAGATTTCCTTACCTCCCACAAGTAAATGTGTGTATTGCTTGAACCAACTAAGAAGAAAGGCCTCATTGGATGACTAGACAAAGCCCTGGTACTTGTGTTCTCCAAAGTGGCAGGTGGATCAACAAAATCTTCAAAGTCTTGTTGAATTTCCCAACCCAATCCAGAGGCACCAATACCAGCATAACCTAGCATTCCTAATGTTCCACCACCTGTCAAGTCTCTGCAGGGCCAAGCAGAAGAACCCACACCAACAGTTGCTCCACCTAGACCGAGGTGTGCCCCTTTCTTGCTCCCAAGGCCAACACCAGGAGAAACGCATGTTGGAGCAGGTGTGGATTCTGAACCTGCCCATCCATTTTGTGGCCAATCAGCCTTGGTCCACAAAAGGTCCGACTCACCACGTAAAGGAATCTCATCTTCCAGATGAAAGAACACTATACCCTGAATTAGATAACAGAAAACAGCATTTATATACTTCTCTGTATATTTAGATGTGGATCATAAGATTTCTAGAGTTAGTTTGAACACAATGAGATGCAACATAGATCCAAGAGGAGGACTAAGTGTAATTCTAAAATAATTATAATTTCAAACTATAATGACAACAAACATATGTGATAATCATGGTTGTCAAACTTGCGAGTTTATATTTTTAGGAGGGAAAGTCGAGTTAAGTTGCTTGTAGACTCATTTTTACTTGACTTGGATAAACTTGTGTGGACTCGCTCAAACTCATTTGGAATCACGAGTTTGCTACCAATTGAATGAGGCTGAGAAAAAGCTGGATAAAAAAGCCCGAAAAGTTGTTTAAAATGGTTTACATTTCTAACACTCCCCCTCACGCAAAAGCCCATTGTGATTGAAGGTGGACAATGCCCAAACCCACATACTTTGTTCTGGAATTCAACTTTTTATTAGAATAGTGGGGGCAAAAAGGATCAAATTCCAAACAACTTGGTCAGATACCATGTCATAATGAGAGATAAACTCGTATGATCATAAACTTGTATAATCATTGATCATGTGTTGACCTGTGATTTTAACTACCATGCTTTTCATTTTCCAAGAATTCAAAAACTACTCTACTGTTCCCCTTCTGCTACTCTCCGTCCTCCTAATATAGACTTTATTAACTACCAGCCAGCTATCAACCCACCTATAAAAAAAGACAACACTGAACTCTAAGTCTATGGAACAATAGAAAGCTACTAGAAAATGAGTAAAAGATTGAACTGAACCATACCAAATGATCACAGGTGCAAATGATTATTCAATCTTTACTGCATATAAAGTAAGTACAGGCCTAGGAATGGTGTTTAAAAGAACACATCCAATGCTTTAGAGTAACAGGAACTTGAGAGGACAAACCTTCCGGTTGCTAGCAGCTGCAGCTTCCTGAAGATCAGTAGAGTTTATACACAGTGCCTGCTCAAATGTAGCATCGATGTCAGACTTATGTATACATATATGTTGCCATGCGAAAATGATTAAATGGAGGGATAATCACCTCCAAAAGTTCTCCATTTCTCTTGTACATTTCTCTGGGACTCTGGAAAACTGCACTATTCATACAAGTAATATCTTTCGGGCTGGATCTTGCAGAAGCATGGTCACTTGGAAACATTCCTTTAACAGGAGATCCGACTTCATGATTAGATGATCTAGTGCTTAGTTTACATTCATCATCATGTGAATCATCAGTTTTATGTAGTCCTGTCATACTTATATACAGGTCATTCCATCCTCTAGTAGGCTTATGGTCCAAATCCTTTAACCAATTGAGTTTTTCCTGTGCAAAGCAGTCAGATATCAATTTGGGATCAGCACAGTGATCCCATAGTAACTGATGAGCTAAGCATTTATCTTTCCTGTTCACCAGTTCCAATATGTTCAGGTTTAGGTTCTGATTGTAATCTGATGGACTTGTTTGTTTTAACCAGTTAAGGGTCCTCACATTCGAGTCGTTCTCCAATTTCTGCCATAAAACTTCCACAAGTTGTTTAACATGATAAGAAGAAATGTGAGTAACTGTTGTCATCAGGAAATCACATAGGCAAAATGAGACTAACTGAATCTGCTCTGGCAAGCTGATGCTATCAGAATCTATATTTATAAGTGCCAAGTCCCTATAAGCATATTTTCTGTGGAAAGAACCAGACAAATTACCATCTTCAAGTTTAGCAAGAACCAAATTCAAATTAAATATCATGAATCTAGACATATGCTGCCACAAGCAGGTCCCTAAAATCTTCCATCTTTCATCATCAGGAACCAAATGCTTTACATCTCCAACTAGTTTATCTTCTTCGCATTTGGAAACTTGGAGATTTTCCATATTAGTTATGGAAGAATTTTGAGCCAACAACTGTGCAATTTTCGGTATAAGCTTCTTCAGATTCACCATATCAATCTCATAAGCATTACTGCCATCAGCACGTGCAATCAAGAAAGGATGCACCATCAATAAAAGAGCTTCTGAGTTCCTTTGAAGCCAAGCTAATGAAAAATATAAATAATATTCAAAATAGTCAAGGATATCAACATGTTTTTTGATAAAATCTTTGCTAATAGAACTCAGTTGGATCCTTAAACTAGCTCTTAAATACCACAATGAAATCAAAAGACCTTCAAAGTGACAATGCGAAGCATTCAAAAACTTGGATCTACTCTCAGTAGATGCAGCTTTCTCAAGAAGAGTTGAACTTCGTTGAGAATATTCCATACTGCAGGCAGAAAAAAATCTTGAATACAAAAAGGAGATTTCTTCAGCAGTCTTAAAGAAGGGTTTAAACGGAGACTGATATAAATTGAAAACATCAAATATATCACTCTTCTTTTGAGATATTTCTTCTTGAGTGCATCCATCTTTAATATCATATCCAATGTACAATAATCCATGATGGAAAAGTAAGAGTAAAACCTGAAGAAAAGGGAAATTAGAAAGAGAGTGAGCACTGGCAGCACATTTCTGATAATGGCCACACTTACATAAAAGGGGAAAAAGTGGAATAGGAGAGCCGAGAGCATACCATACTGATTAGACAGCTCCGAGCCAATAAAAACCTCTGTTCAAATACAGCAAGCCCTGTGTATAACCTTTGTTTAAAACTTTCAACTGATTTCTCATATTGCATCATGTACTCATCAGAATAAGAGGCTTCCCCATCAGATTCTGAAGCAGTGTCAGGCCAACTTGGATGCTCTCTTATCAGTTTAGAAAAGTAGCAAAGTGCCAAATTTAATTTAATGTGAAACTCAAGATGGGAAGATACATCAGCAGACAACCAGTTAGACGATTTTCTTGGCAAAGGCTTTAATGTGCTGGATAGCACATCATGTCCGTAGCCCAATTCATTCTCTTGATCTGCAGTCCCAAGCATGCTCAGTGAAGATGAGAAATACTCCAATGCCTCAAGCTTGAAACAAAAAATTACAAAAAATTACAAACCAGAAACAGGTAGAGTACATAGATATAATGTCACATATTGCCATTGTACAGACACGTATCACGTATGCAATATCCTGGCACGCACAATACTTCAGGCATAGACAAAGCAGCAGTAAATAATCTGAAGTGCCACAAAAAAAATTTAACTTGGATGAATAACAAAACCAGTTATAATAAGGATTATAGAGTTGTTTAATAGTTCTCAGAATGGTATTTATTTAGCATTTGGCTGGGTACTTGCATGGGCATAGAAATCGTCTCCACCAAATATCTTCCTAGATTGACAAGAGCAACGGGTGAACACATTTACATGAGAAAGAGATACAAAATGCACAGCAAAAGGTAGACAAGAATTTCTTCTGGAAAGGATCATTCTATAAACAAGGTAATAAGACACTAACTTTCTATTTTCAATAGGTAATAAAGTAATAGAATACTACCAAACCTAAATATAAAGCTATGAAAGGTACAATAAGTATTCCTCACATAAAAAATAAGTGGGCAAGTACACAGCTGTTCAGTCAGCCCATGATGAACAGAGCTTAAAACACATTCAACAAATGGTTGAATTTTTTACATGAATTGGTTAGGTATGCTAGTATTTCAAGTTTACTCATTCTTAGAGTATAATTTTAAAACTCAAATAATTGCTTAATCTGTAAAATGAACTTACAGGATTACCGCATCTTTTTAGGGAAGTAACTGTCATCAAAGTTGCCCATCTTAAAAGGATGGCAGAATTCTGCTCCCCTACAGCATTCCGCATGCTATTCTTTGCTGCTAGCATTTGGCAATAAAAACCAATAGTAGGGTCTAGAAAAGGATCACAATTGGACATGATGGTAGACTCTTGAGCCACAGGATTCACAGAAAACTCAAGCATTCTATAGAAAGATTGATAGTAATTACCCATTTCCCACTACAAATCAAGTAGAGCTAGTTACAGTTAGGATCAAGTATGAAATAAACCATTACAAGCAGAAAATAACACAATGTCTTCATGGATAAATTGAACAAGTATTTTGTGCAACTCCATTTCTGGGCTACAAAAAAAACATCGGGCCAGCCTGACCCCAAAAATAATCAGACTGGCCCAATTTCAGCAGAGACCCTTCTCTGGGCTGAGAAAGAAAACAGATTAAGTAGATTGGGCCTGCTCAATTTCAGCCCAGAAATCGGACTTTCCACATTTCAGTCTTCGTCCTTCTTTGGACTGTGAAAGAAAAAGAAATATTTCATAATAAGAAGAAATATGAATAGCTGTTGTCAGTAAATCACGTAACCTAAATGAGACCAAGTTCATATGCACCCGCAACCTTATGCTATTATTAGAACCATATTCATGAGAGAGACTCCATACAAGCATAGTATCTAGCAATAATCGAATTCAAATAATGCCATGAATCTAGACGTGTTGCAACAAGCAGATCTATAAAGTTTTCCAGGTTTCATCATCTAGAATTCAATGTCTTATATTCGCAACACGTCTATCTTCTGCAGTCTGCACTTCCAGATACTTGAAGATTTTGTAAATTACTTATGAAAGAATTTAATTAAAAAAATAGCATTATTTGAAAATATTTCTAGTAATTACTCATATCCCACTGCAAATAAAGGAGAGCTAGTTATACTTTCACCAAACAAGTATTACTAGCAGAAAATAACAATTCTTTGTGGATAAATGAATGAAAGTATATGAGGCACCTCCAGAAGGCTTGCAAGCCAGTAGTCTCCTTTATCAATCGCAGATGGAAGTATATACTTTGTTATTAGGTGATGCTCAAGTGGTCCACCATGGCCCTCAAGAAGGCGACAAATGACTAGTGCAAGCTGTTCATCGCCAAGGTTCTTAGCACAAATATTTATAGCAGAAGAATGATCACCTCCTAGCAAAAAGAAAGCAATCGCTAATTCCAGCTGATGCTTTCCCAGTAAGACATATGCATTTTTTAAAGCAGCAGCTTTATTTTTCTCATCCTGTCATCAACTTGATATAATTACTTACAATGGTTTAATACCATAAACATGATAAATAAATAAAATGCATGTAGGACAAGGAAATTTGAAACTTATATACTCCAAAAAAGAAAATACAAATATATATAGGTCTATTTAGTAGTTCCTTCTTGGCACTAATGAAGGAGGCATTCAAAAACACTGTACTTGCGGATGTGTTTCCAAACAATTTACCTGAAAATTGCGCGAAAGAAAACCTACTAAAGGCTTGTCCTTCTCATCCTTGCTGATTTTGAAAAGGCCAGCCAAAACTTGAATTCTATTCAATGCGATATACAGCAAGGCACAGTCCTTGGGATTTTTGTTCTTCAAATACTGTGCTCTTGCCAATTTTTCCATCTAGAGATAAGAGGAATAAAGGAAGTACTTAAACTATCTGAATTGGAAAAAGAGTATTAAACAATGAAATATTCTTAGTTCTGGAAACAATGATCGGCAGATGATAATCACATAAACAAAGGTTAAATCAGTAATTGCAATTTGCAAATGTTTCAATGCCAATGAGAAAAGTCTGTTTTTCTTTTCTTGCAACATCATCCGATCAGCATAAATTAAGAGTGTTAATGTGGTATGAGTGCAGAAACGTAAAAATGAGAGAGAGAGAGAGAGAATCTAAGAAACCAGAGACGAAGAGAACTGAAATAAACTGAATGAGTCATTATTCTGATATTATGAAAATATATGTCTCTGAACTGAGACTACTAACTATATAACAGAAACTAAACAGTCTAAACAGACTGCAACAGATAACTAGATTCTAGATTCAGTTAGATTAAGTTGTAATGAAATCTTAAAAAAATGTAGTTGTCTCTTAACCAAAAGAAAAGAACACGATGGGACAGATATGGTCACTCTGTTTAACAGCACTTTTGCCATTTTCATAGTAATTCAATCACTGCTGAAGTTCAAAGCATCATAACAGCTGACACTTTATATACACCACAACTACTTCCCAGGGTGCCCACAAAGCATATAAATGCAGGACACTAAAATTCTCTGTCAAGGTACATAACAAAATATGTAATTCTTGAAATCTGGTTCAACAGGCAAAAATAGGCTCTCAGATATTCTAAGAGGAAAACATAAAAAACCAAATTGAATATGTCAAAGAGGTCTAAAACTATGGTAGCATAAAGATTGCAAAATCAAGGAGAAAAAACTATGTCTGAAAACAAGTTAACCAGCTTTCATAAGTTACATTGGGGAACTACAAAACAAAAAATTTCATGAAGAGTGGGGACAAAAGAACAAAAAGATCTATTTTTGGAAAACATGTCTTCCTATGATATCTTTTTTCCCTCCTGAGTATCAATATCATTGATGAGTTGTCACAAATTTATCGGTTATCGGTTTTCAGAATAAACTTTTGGCAGTTCACCAAGTATATACACCAACCAATAAATGTTTAACAACTTATCAAGGTATGGGCACCCAGGAAAAAACTTACGAGAGTAATCCCCTTTGGATATCTACACAACATTTTCATACAATAGGAATAAATAAGACTCGCCACAAGCAATAATCATTAGAAAATAGATTTCTACGTCATCAAGTTAATTCTTTACTTTAGGATAGAACAATCACCAAGTACCAACTATCAATATTTAGCCAAGCACAACATGTTATTTGAGCTATTTAAACTGTTATTAAAGCAACTTCAAAAATGTTAAATTCAGGCTTCCATGTTAAGAAATCATAAAGTTTTTTTTTAAATCATGTCAGGTTGTATGCAAGTATTAATTTTATGGTGAAACTTTGAGGCCAAATATTTAGGATGAAACAGTTAAAGTGCATAAAAAAAGAAGGAACTGCTTAAAATGGCAGGATAATTAAAGGACAAAGTAATTGTACACTGTGGAGTGACAGATTGCATCAGTGGTGTCTTTATGTAAAACTATGCTATGTTTTCTTTCTAATTTTGATCTCAGCTGAAAACCCTAAAATACCAGTAAGAAATGGAAATTCTTGAAAGATCTAAAAGCTGAGATGGTAAAAGCTTAAGGTTTCAATTTCAAGATTTTGTTTGTTTCGTGCTTGTTTCCCCGTGTAGAACATCGAGAAGAATGGAAAATAGAAAAGGACCAAGCATTACCCTTGCACGCAACTGAGGTATGCTAGCAAACCAAAAGCCCATGCCCAAAGCACGCATTTCTTGCCATGATGGTTCATTAGGTATGACAGAACCGAATAAATTTTCTAGGCAATCAGAATGGTAAGCCCACACAAACAACCTTGAGTTAACAAGCAACTCTTCGATAGATGCAGCTGTAGCAAACTTCCGTTGAAAAAGCAGTTGCTGAAACCTTAGGGAAACCCAAAACCTACAATGAAAAGTTTAGAAACCACATCACTGTCATGTACAACAAAGCAATCGCGCGCGCACACATACCATTTGTTTAATGTATTTTGACATGTGAACAATATGATTTATATATTCTAGGTCATTGAATCTCCACAGTGAAAGTACTAACAGAGCACATAGTTCTAGAAGGGACAGCGGATACATATTTAGATGATTCCTTAAGTATGGCAAGTTGTTGATGGTAAGAGAATTTTTAGGAATATCCTGACAGTGTATAAAGTTAATTTAAAATTTTTCAACTCACTGCTAGAAAATAAGAAACTATCTATTTAGATAACTCCTTTTTCTTGCTTTGCCCCTTTTAGTCTGCATATCATACTTGACATTTTAATTTAATAATTCTCATGAAAACAAATTAGGGCATGAATCATACTATATGATATCCTAGAACAAAGCGACCTTAGGTGCTTTGCCATTGAAGTTCAAATGCAATAACCATAGTAGTAATACAAAGTAATATGATTTCGATAGGTGCCATCAATTAGGAGGTTGTATGTGAGGAGAAGAAACAGGAGAGAAATAGGGGAACATAGCACGAGTTGTGTAACCAATTTTGACAGCTGTAACAAATAGTAACTAACTAGCAGAAGGTAGAATAGAAGGGCATCTCATTGGTAATACTGAGTGGTGGGAGAGGTCCTCTCCAAGGGAATATCATCATATTCTGTTATTCTTTCCCTTATCCAGGCCTGCTATGACACTGGTGCAGATTTCAGTATTAGGATTTCCTCGATAAAAATTCTTGCTGTTTTCTTACAGTTTTATCAAACTGGTATCGGAGCTCTGGTTTGGAGCTGTGGCCTGGAGCGACCCAGATGGTTGGTAAAAAGATGAAGGGAAGAATGGAATAGTGGAGAAGTCATAGGAGGCGTTGAGCAAGGGTCGTAATTCAGATCGAAAGGCCATCTGCAGGTTGGAGATGATGATGATGAAGATTGTCTTTAGAAGCTACATGGCTTTAGCCCACCTTAAAGGATACTGAGGGGTTGAAGGGACTTCTTGGCTTAACTGGCTACTGCAGAAGGCTTTGGAGGACTAGGGAAAAATTGCTAGACTGCTGAATCAATTTTGAAGGACAGTTTTTTCTCATTTGGGGTCAGGAAGCCCAAGCAGATTTTGATCAATGGGAGCATGCTATGACAGCTCTACCAATTTTGGCAGTCACTAATGTCTCTAAGCCTTTTATAATCATGACTGATGGATCCGGAGAGGGTTCAGAGGTTGTGCAATAGCAAGAAGGAAGATCCCTAGCTCTTTGAGTTTAAGTATAAACCTGAGAGGGGAAACTCTGCTGCTGATGCCTTTCTTGGAGTGTTACTTTTGCAGCCATTTATTTTCTGAAATTTGATGACCTAGAAGGATGGCACGAGGAACTGCAGCAAGATGGCAGTCTATAGAAGATTATACAGGACTTACTGGTTGATTCTAAATCCCATGCAGGTTATGAGTTGAAACTTGAAAGGACAGCAGCTTTATTATAAAGGAAAATCAGTTCTGCCCAGAAAATCCCCTTGCATACCAGGCACCAGCTATTACAGAGCTTCATTGCACCCCTGCTGGAAGTCATACTGGATTTTTCAGAACTAACAAGAGAATGCCTAATGTAGTTTTTTGGCAGCGTATGAAGACAGGTGTGGAGGACTTTGTGGCTGCCTGTAAGTTTGTTAGAGGAACAAGTATGATACTCTTTCTCCAGCTGGTTTAATACAACCCATGCCAATACCTACTCAAGTATGGGATAGCATCTCCATGGATTTCATTGGAAGATTGCCTATATCTAAGGGAAAAGACACTGTATTAGTGATAGTTGACAGGCTTAATAAGAATGCCTACTTTATTGTTTTAAGTCCCCCTTTTACTACTCGTGATGTTGCTGATTTTTTTTAAAGGGGATAATAAGATTGCATGGGTTTCCCACATCTATAATCTCAGATAGTGACACCATTTTCATTAGCAATTTGTAGAAGGAAATAAGGAACTTTTAAGAGCTGTTGGAACTAAGCTGAAATTCAGTTTAGCATACCATCCTCAAACAGATTCAAACCGAAGTGTGATTGAGATGCTTGAAGGGAACTAAACCCAAACAGTGGGACTGAGATGCTTGAAGGGAACTAAACCCAAACAGTGGGTTAATTGCTAAGCATGGGCTGAGTTTTGGTTCAACGTCAATTACAATGCAAGCACTAAAATATCCTCTTTTGAAGGGCACTACTATCCACCTAAGGTCAAAGAAATTAATCAGCCTGATTCAGCAAAAAGATGAGTCATTAGCTGACTTGAGAGCCAATTTTCTCAAGGCTCAAGATCAGATGCGGATAGATAATAAGCACAGGAAAGTTGTGTTCGAAATGGGTAAGTTGGGTTAAGTTGCAGCCATACAGGATGAGATCAATAGCAAGGAAGCCAAATGAAAAATTAAGTCCCAGGTTTTATGGCCCCTATAAGTGCTGAAAAAGATTGGAGCAGTAGCTTATCGAATGCATCTGGTCTTTCCATGTTTACTTGTTGAAGCTTGGAACCCAATCAGTAGCCACAACCGTTGACTGGGGAACATGAATAAAAATGCTTTCTTGCTGTTTTCTGATTCCAGTTTTATCAGATTTATGAAATAACCAAGCTATAAATATCTAGATATGTAAGGTGGGTAGTTTTCCAAATGCATATTTCTTATGTGCACTCATTTGACGCGTGTCTCTCACTTATTTATAACATTTCCTCTCACTCTAACTAACTCGCAAACTAACTAAACCTATCTCAACTAACTAAACTATAACTAACAATGGTTACCTATCAATGACCTTTCAAGAGAGTCCAAGTTCTATTACAGAGATTTAGAGAAAAAACATCAATTGAAGACTTCATATACTTGGTTTTGTATTTCGTTCTGTACTCCTAAACTTCCATCATGGATCTATCGATGTACTATCTTCTAATTTGCCATTTACCCTGGCTCCTTGCAGGTCAATAATTTTTATTTATCATTTATCAAAATGATAAAAAAATATAAATAATAAAGTCAAAGGAACACCTAACAGGAAATCATAAAAAATATTGAATACGTTCAAGAATACCTCCGCCCAGGTTCATCAAGACTTTGATATGCAGAAGATGAGTCTGAACTACAAACTTCACTTAGCAGATCAATGATTGCAAGAATCTCTGTCTTCTCTATGTTGATCCAAAGGGGTATATTGGGAAATTTCTCAAGAGATTCAATAAAGCCATGAAGCTCAGATCTTGTCGAGGTGGGAGTGCTTTTATTTTCAGTAGTGGAACCTGAATAATATGAAAACTGGATCAAGTTACTTTGAGCCTGTGAAATTGATGACACTGAAGCAGCATCCCCACTCCAATGGAATTCCTTATCTTGAGAACTTTCTAACATACGGCCTTCAAAATAATTTGACAATATGATATTTGGAAGAGCATTCCTTTTGGAGATGTGTTTCTTTTGAGGATCATAATTAGAAGTCAGGCATTCAACAAGGTGCTTCAGAGCTACATAAGCACGTTTCCAATTGCCTGAAAAACATTAAAAAATATTAAAACTTGAACGATATAATTCCCATTAGATGCTTAATGAATTAGCAGAATCATCAATCATCCTGAAAGATAACAATTTACTCAACCATTACCTGAACTTATATTAGTAAGTAGTACATCAGGGTGATAAGTAGGCAAAGATCCACTAATCATCTCAGCCACTTCTAAGATGCTCCATAAACCAACCTTGGTAAGAGGTTCAGATTTTAATTGTTCCTTAGCCAGAAACAAGCTACTGAATAGGTTATCATCCTTCGTATTTATTTTCATGGACTGCTTGGAATCACAATCTGCACGACTGTCTCCAGCTGACAGTTCTCTGACTTCACCAATGTCATTATCAGTAAAAACTGTAGAAAGCATGTCTTCATATATTTCACCTTTGCAATTATAGGCCTTTGACTCTGAATGACAAGGATGAATATTACCCTTTTGCTTTTTATCCATATAAAACAACCAATGGCTGAATATACTAAAGTAATTTCCATGGATTACCACTGCTGCAGCTCTGGGTCCCCACACAAAATCATAAATTGGAATGTTAGTGTGAGCAAATGCAATGCGAACCCATAGATTCATTTTTTGAAAACTTACAGAGTTTGACAAAGTCAGACCGTCATAATGCTTCTGAGCATATACATGCAATCCATTTTGCAAACAAACTCCAAGCAATAAGTCACCAGTCCCTAAAGTTAGCCACTTGAGAGTAATAACACCACTTTCAGGTGTTAATTTATCTTCCAAAATAAAAGTCCCTGTGGTGATCAGATTTACGGCATCCCATATATGGATGGTACTGACAGCATTTGATTTGTTTTCATTGCAGAATGTAGCAATTTTCTGACCACAATCCGTGAAACATATACCCTTGATAGGACCGTCATGTGCAACAAACATACCCACAAGCTCCCATGGCACGTGCAGGGTCAACGGGGTTCCAGGGTTACTTTTCCAAAGTTTTAAGCTACCATCAAAGCAGCCTGTGGCCATGATATATGTAGGATAACTACTGCAAAGATCACTTGCAAAGCCGAACTCCTGTTCTTTACAGCTCAGAGTGCCTGAATCAGCTACCGCAAAACTAGTAACCATATCATTGAAACTTGGAAACTCAGATGAACATGGAATTACAGTAACGCAATATCTTTTATTAGCAAATGTACTTTGAAATGCCCAAACACTGCAGTCATCAAGGCTATTAGCATCAAAGTTGCATTCACAACAACTTGTTGATATGTCAAAAGAGTGAAAGTTAACTTCCCATGATAGGGCCTGAAATCTCCCATTCCAAACTGCCAATAGCATAAGTTTATTATTACAAAATGTTCTATTGCAATTAGAATTCAGAGGTATTGCAAAGATATCAGATGGGCCATCCTCATAAGGACCATGACCACTGAAAGGAATGGTGCATAAGTAGTGACATTCTATGTTTTCTTCCTCGGTTCGACTAATATTGACTACGAAGCAATCAACCCCCCTGGTATGTCCCATAAAAAAAACCAGTTTGTCACCAACTATTGAAGGTGCCCATGTCAAGCTTGTATACATGGAGCAGGAGTCTTGAGTTGCAAGCTTTCCAAGGAGTTCCCAAGTAGGAACCAAAGTTGGACATCCCAAAATGCAGTTTGAAATGTTAGAAAGTGACCAAAAAAGCAACAGTCCATTAGAATCCAGAGAAGCAGCAAATTGAACTTTGCAAATATAAGGGTGAATTGAGACCTTTAAAATTTTTCCACTGTGTCCATCTAAATTTAAAACTCCACCAATCAAACGAGAGGAGATGTTATCTTTGTCGCCATTATCAAGGGATTTCTCCACAGTATCATGTAATGTTTGAATGTGGAAAAATGACCAAACTAAGGAATTACAAGGTAATAAATGAAGTGGAGAGCATATAATAGGGGGACCAGACAAGCAGTTTCTCAGTGTATTGACTTTATGCAAAAGTAATGCATTTCTAAAAGTGGATGAGTCAAACTTAAAAACGTTTCCTATGTCGTGGCTTTGGAGTTCAATTCTCCTCCACAATGTAACTCGGGGGAATCTCAGCGGGGAAACATCATCAAGACAGTGGACAGCCCAAAAGCTAAGCAACATTCCAGGACCAAACCCAACTAACCAATCACATTTTCTAACATCATGCTCAGAGCCTTCTTTGGAAAAAACATGTTTGATTCCTTCACCTGCTCTAAATATTCCCTCGATTTCCATCCCCCATGTCACAAATACGTCTGAACCAAGAGTTCCGTCTAAGGTCTGATTAATCTCAATAACAGCAACAGCACAAAAAGAGCACCCTATGTTCTTCTGATCATTGATGTCCTTCCCAGCCCTCCTGGCCTTTCCGTTATCAATCTCAATCCATAACCTTGCAGTTCCATCTAAGCAGCAAGTGAGTAATACATTCCTTATCGAATTCCCACCATATCTGTTTAGCTTTCCCCTTGATGGTCTCCATTGAATCATTACAACAGGTAGAGGATGGTGAAGTTTGGCTTTTGAATATTCAGATAGTCCACTGCTTTGGCATACTAATACACATTTGCTCACCTCGCTGATTAAGGACCCTTCAATCTGTTCTTTACTAGGATGTGCTGCAGTTGCCGAAGGGCCCTCAATAGACCATGTTGCACTTATAAGAGTTTGGGGTTGATCTGCTTTAAACTTCCAAGCAATTTCCCAACACCTGTTAATTCTTTTCCAGAAGACTACCTCCATTCCACCAGATATAATTCCATCCCCTGATCCTGTCCATCTGATGGTTCCCACTTTCGTGTGTTGTACAAGCACTGCATTCTGCCTCCAACAAAAAGAACCTGAATATGAGTGACAAGACTGTGTTTTTAATATATAGAGCTAATTGAAGAGATGGCTCATTTCCTATTGTAAAATTCTCTCTTTTCTGAAAAGAATAAATAATTAGAAATGAGAAAGAAAGAAGTGCGAGAAAAGAGGATAAGATATCTTCCTAGAAAAAAGTAGAAAAAAAAACACACAAAACAAAATCAGAAAAGCTCCACAAATTATCAAGTTTGCTAGTCTCTTTGCATATCCAAACCCCTCCAAAATATACATCATCCATTCTATTGCAAACTCTTATAAAGGTGGACAGAGAAGGCCTGTTTAAAAGGCTTTATTCCAAACAATTAGAGAGAATTTAAAAAGCACATATTTTGCCAGTAGCTTATTAGCTCAGAACTAAAACTAATACAAAAGACAATTTTTTAATATTCAGTGAAATCTTCACTTTCTGAACAATGTTCTTGGACCAGTTCCCCAAAGTTTAAACTCATTCAATCTAGCTGTGAGAATATGCATGTTATCTGATTTCCCCCCTAAGCACAAAAATCAGCATTACAAATTAGAACCCAACTTCCCTTCAGTTTCAGAGTTGAGTGAAATATAATAGTAAAAAAAGGCATGACTTATCTATTTTCCTGCCCCTTATTCAAAGTTCACCAACCAAACAGATGAGAATCTAGATGTACACATACAGCTCTTTGTTTACTATGTAAAAAAGTATTAACATTCAACAGCTACTTAGTACTTACACAGTTTATTTCACATCAATCATAAGTGTCTCACACAAACTTAGAGAATCATCTTAAGTAACAAAAGGGATTTTTAGCTGACTAAGCACAACAACATCACCCTCCAAATTATAGCAGTTTCTGTCAAAACTTACAAAATACTAACCCCAAACATATCAAAATTCGAATTCTTTTTATATTTTATGTCACGCAACGATATCAATTATTTCAGCACTTAAACAAAATCCAAAAGAAAAAAAAATCAAGCTTTGAGTTACCATTAGACGTGGCAGAATCGTGGTGAAAAACCCAGATGCAATTTTCGGCAGCGGCGGCGAGGTCGCCGGAGGAAGGGGTGTCGGGGCACCAGGAGACTGCGGCGACGGGGGAAGAGTGATCTGCGGAGAGCTCGAAGGCTTGACGGAAAATGGGTCCAATGCGGGTTTGGTTGGGGGAGAGAGGAGAAGGGAAGTGGGTGATGACGAGGAGGGAAGAAGCTCCATAAGCGACCCATGAGTAGCCGCCAAAGTGAGGGAGGAAATCGATGGTGGAATCAGAGAAGGTGGGGGCGGGTGTGACCACCTCGGATCTGAGGAGATGCAGGGGAAGGTGATTCATGATGTTCATGTTTGGAGGACAAGAGGTTCTTGTCTCTGTCTCTGTCTCTGTCTCTGTGTTCTTTGTGTCTGTCATTGTTCCTCTCTCTCTCGAGTGAAACAAAGATGCATAATAGGATCGTGATAAGTGAACTGATACAGAAACTCTCCTTTAACACACTCTCTTTACAGTCTCAACAAATAATGAGTAGGAACAACAAATTTTTGGTAGGACTCATCATTTCATCATTTCGTGCATGTATTCTTCACTAACCACGTTTGGGTCACATCACGTTTTCAAAAGTAACAAATAGTTGTTTTTAGATTCATGGATCTACATGCCTCTCCAAACGTGAAACCAAACACACATTTTCTGAATCTTTGGTTTCACGGTTCACATATTGTATGTAGTAATTAAAATATGTTTACTCCTAACCAAGATTTGAAATTTCTAACTAAGTAATTCTAAAGCATTTTATTGTGGAGCCAAACATGTTAATGAGATTGTTACTTACAATTCTCGTGTCATAGTTGGAATGTCATGGTTTTTACTTTTAACTATTATGTATGGACAAAACTTAAGTACATTGCCATGTGTGTTGTGTAATTTTTAGTTTTTACCGTTGTCAATTAGAATATGACACGCAGACTAAAAAATAGTAGTTCAGAAAATTATCAAAATTAAGTTAGTGGGTAGCTGAGATTTTTATTAATTAACAACAAACATTACAAAAAGTAGTGCACTTATGTTTTACCCTTTTTTATAATCATTGTTTTTGTGTGACAGTCCTTTTTTCTTTCTCTTCTCATTCCCCCTTTGGTTAGTGGCATGCCACCGGCTACAGTGAGCCCTCCATCGTGCCACTACGGATAACTCTGTCACCATATTCCTTCTTGATACACCAACCATTGTGAGCTAAATCACCAGCTCCGACAATCTCATTTCATTGTGCCACTATAGGTATTTTTGCATTTGTATTGACTACACAGATCTAAACAAAACTTACCTCAAATATCTATTTTCTTTGCCCAAAATTGACAAGTTAAAGGATAACTCATCTGACTTTGAATTTTTATCTTTTATGCATGCTTATTCGGGATATAATCAAATGCGAATGTATCCGTTATTTTGTTATAACATAATGTCATTCAGTCTTAAAAATGTTGAAGCCACTATCAGCATATGATGACCAAGGTGTTTAAGGATTTGATTAGAGACAAGTTAGAGATATAAATTGATGGCATGATATTGAAAACTCTGACAAATAGGACCATTTAGTTGATCTTGTAGTGATCTTCAAACAACTAAGAAAGCATAAACTGAGGTTAAGTCCTAAAAAATCTGCTTTTGGTCCAGGCACGAAAATTCTTTGGGCTATATGTTCACTCATAGAGGAATTGAGACAAATCCATAGAAGTGAAAGGCAGTCTTAAACATGCAAAGTACGAGGTGTGTTAAAGAGACGCAACAACTAATTGTCCAAGTAGCTGCTCTGACGAGATTCATGGCTAAAGCGGCTCACTGGTCACTCCCACTATACCGTCTTTTGAAGAAAGGAAAATATTTTCAATGGAATGAGCAATGCGAACAAGATTTTCAAAGCTTGAAGCAAATGCTCGTTACTCCACTAATACTTTCCAAGTCTGATTTCGGAGACATACTCTTCATTTATGTACCAATTAATGAAGAAGTTGTTAGTACAATGCTTGTACGAGAAACTTCGGAAGGACAACCACTTGTTTACTTTGTGACAAAGTTCTTCAAGGGCCAGAATTTTGATACCAGAAGTTAAGAAAGTTGTTTTTCTTTGATAGCGACATATGTAAGGTTGCGACAGTATTTTCAGGCTCACGGGGTTGTAGTCTGGACATATTTTCCGTTCAAATGAGTAATTCATAAGTCATACCTTTCTAGTCGATTGATAGCTTGGTCGATTGAGTCATCTGAGCATGTACCTTATAGGAATAAACGAATGGTTCAAGAACTTTCCTGTCTAGGAGAGAAGCGAGATAAAACCTTTTCCCTCTATTCCATAAAGTTGCACGACTTGGAAATGATTGCAAAAGAAAAAATGGGAAGCAACGACGCCTAAGCAATCACAAAGAACTTGGAAACTCCTAATGACCCCAAGCATTTGGATGGAGTTGAGAAAGTGCGACTTTGAAATACAAAAGGGAATATATTTCAAACTCATTAAGTGACATCCTAAGTCCGAGATGACAAAGAGGAAAAGTATAAATACAAACCCATCTTGATGCTCAACACAAGCCTCAACATCTATTTACGGGATGGCTAAAGAACACTTGATAGATAAAATCCTACTAGGGGTACCCATTTTTCTAAACTTGCATCCTAATCTTGAAACCTCAATATCAACCCATTGATAAGCGCCCTTTGAGGCCGACATGTTGAGTTGTGTGTCTTTCTGACGACTCATTGATGAAGAACCTGCAAAGTTCGAACAAAAGGCGTCATCAATGGATTCATCATTCAAAAAAGAGTCCTTAATCTCACTCAGAAAGCACCAAACGTCTTCGAACATGTTTCGCAAAGATCAAACTTTTGATTTTAGGTTTTCTAAATCATGATGTAAATGAGTTGGATGGTCTTGACGATTAAGAGGTGAAAAGGAAATCTCAATAGCGAGTTCCTTCTCAGAATCCCTTTTACCCAGGAATGATCTCCAAGGAACTATCTTTGTCGCTATTATCATGATCATCAAGCCATCAAATTCTAACCATTTTGAAATAAAAGAAAATATGATGAAAGCTAACTAAAAAGAGATATACTTGAAAGTAACAAATTCCAAGGAGGACCAGAGTACTGACAAAGAATGGGTAATCTTGGCAACTTGTAAAGGAAGAAAATCTTGGAGAAGGAATAACAAGATAACATGTTTTTGAAAATGTGGAAGAGTGGTTCTATTTATAGGAAAAATTCAAAGGTACCTTCTTTCCTTTTTAAAACAAAAGGGACGATGGAGAGGTGGGATACCCGAAAGGTTATCATGTGAAAAGTCATGTCATTAAGACTAAGCCATCAATCAATAAAGTGTAACTTTCATCCATTAGAACATGATGACGTCTTAAAGAAATACATCACTACGGATAAACTTTCAAAATTTCCAACGACACGTGTATTGTAATTCTGACAAGTCCCAAACTAATCAACTCTGCATCTTGGCTACTGATCTCGGCATTTTCTTCCTATTACATGCCAAGCTAGATGCTACTGTTCTAGGTCGAGATCCGGCCAATGGGCCCAAGATCACAAGGCCGACCCAAATGAACAAGGCCAAAAAAAGTTGACCGCGATGGGCTGACTTAGACCGGATGAGAAGAAGATCAACGTTAAACTAGTTCAGTTAGCCAACTAAATCAGGTTAGCTAGGCTATTAGAGCTATGGTTATGTGGTTATGGCACGTAGGCACGCGGTTAACACCTTACAACTGAAGAGACGAGGACGAGGACGATCATATGCATACTAGGTATATATACGATCAACAATGAGAAATTGAGGTAGATTGTAATGATTCAATTAGTATTCATACAATCTAAACACGTTCTCCAGTATGACTTAAGCGTGAGCCTGTCTATTGCAGGTACGCATCGCCATGTTCTGCCCTTGCACCGCTTGTCCATACAGCCAAGGACCACCGTGATCACTAGAGTACGAGTTGTTGACCAGGACCTAGAAGTTGTGGAAGAATACTATATTTTTTGTCTTCAACTATCCATGGCCCCTTCATGCTTCAGTAACTAACTGGAGTCTTTCATTAACTTCCCAGGTCGAATATTGACTGTCTATGCTTCTTTTCCCCGATTCCATTATGGACAAATGCCTTACTTTTATGTTGATTCTTGATACACCTTGAATGTTACAAAGGTTTGTTTCATTGCTTCTTCTGAGCAAAGCTTATCAAGGCTTAAGGAGCCTCCAAAGAATAGTATGATAAACTAAACAAAAAAGTGTATAAGATTAAGCAAAGGATTATTTACTCAGAATCTAATGTTAACGACATAATCAAGTAAAGGATATAACATTAGATAATCTGCAAGCAACAAGACAAAAATGAAACAAATTGAATTATATCACTTTTAAATGACTTTCCTTCACATAATTCCCAATATTAATCATCAGCATTCATTCCCTCTCTTCTCTTTCTCCTTTTTTCCTCAAAACTAAATTATGTCACAAAAAATTATGTGAAACTATCATTACTGTTAAAATATATAGGAACAAGGAAGCACCTTCAATCCAAAACCTTCACAAATTCTCCCAAATGCAAAACAAAAGAGATCGTGTATAGGAGAGAATTTTTCTTTTTTAGAAGAACAAGGCCTCTTTTAAGTTCTCAAACCAAATGCACCCCATCTCCTTTTTCCTTCCTTCTTCATCTTTAAGGTGTTGGAATCTATAAGGATTTCTAGTGATTTTCCCTTTCTATTCCGAACTCTTCCTGATTCTTTCAAAAGCTCAAATAGTCTTTTCTTTTCATCATCAACATCCGGATTTGCAGTTCCAAGCTTTTCTTCCCTCATCTTGAGTATGTGTTCCAATATCTCAATGGCATCTTCAACTCTGCACACAATAACATTAAAAAAAAAATTCATCCACCAAGAAGCAATCATCACATCATTATATGCCAAGAAATTCCACATTTCATAAATCACAAAAGTCCTATAGTGATTCCAATTTGCAGAGACAAAATTATGCACAAATATCAAAATGCTTTTTGAAGTCAAATAACTGGAAGAGGAAGCACTCCTTTCTAAGGGCGTGTCATAGAAGTATTATCTCCAGCATACTGAGTGATAATCACAAAAATCCTACAGTTCATAGTTTCATCAGGACATGTCTCCTGGCCGTCACAATGTGACAAAGATTTCGATACAAGGAGCTGCAACTTGTTGGTGTGGACAGGGAGAGCCAAACCGATAATGGGCAAGGAAACAAGACACTAAGAGAACCGAACTCAACATCTTTACAAAAAAACTTAAGACATTGGGGTTTATGGGTCACATCTTTTATATTTTCTTCACCTCACTCATTTTTATTCTTAATCAACGTGAGACTCCAGACATCATACTTGACTTAAGAACAAAAAGTTCCTCAACGACGAGTAAAAAAGAAATATAAGTGAATATAAGTAAGAGATGCCTGAGTTTATATTGCTTTAAGGTATTTGGACAAACTAGCACCTTAGACAATAAAAGCTCACAAAGTAACTCGGAGCACAAACTCAAAAAACATAGATACAATCATGAAAATGTGACAAGAACCAAACAGTGCAGGCAAATGTTTTCTTTTCTTCTAAGAAAAAAAAAACTTACCTCCCCATGGCATCATAAGTTGCTGCAAGATTGCTATACACCCCAAGTGTTTCCAAATGATATGTTCCATACTCCTGCTCCAAAATCTCTCTTGCTTCTTCAAAATGTGTGGCAGCCTCCCCTATTTTATACAGTTGCACGCACGCCAACCCCATCTGGTTCAGCACAACTCCGAAAAACGCAGATTTCCTCTCTCCACTGGCTCTCAGCTTGGAGATAGCATTATCAAAAGATTTCCAAGAATCCATATACCTCCCAACCATGTAGAACATCACTCCCATTTGAGCTTCTATACCCGCCACCGTCCTATATTGTCCTGGAATATCCTCCAATAACTTCACCGCCTTCTGCAACAGCTTCAGCGCCTCCTTAGGCTCGTTGAGAGCTTCATAGATGGCTGAGACTTCAGTCAACCCACTTGCAATCTCTCCAGCTGTTGTTCCAGGCACTGGTTTGCTGTATATTCTCAAGGCATTTTCACAATAGGATTTCGACTCACGTAAATTTCCTGTCTTGTAGTAAAGGTCGGCGAGGCGAATGTAGACTAGTGCCACTGAATTGTGATTCTCACCCTTGGTGGACTTGAACACTGTTAGCGCTTTCTGATAAGCGAAAACAGCCTCGTCAAAACGGCAGAGCGACGAGTAAATATCTCCAATGCTGATATCAATAGCTGCAACCTCAGTGTCTTGCCCGTTGGCGATCATTGACATGCTCGCTAGGACGAGGTGCTCGAGTGCTGGTTCATAATCTCCCTTTGAGTCGCATATAAGCGCCATGAGACGCCGATCTGCTGCTTCGGTAAGGGAGGCAGGTGAGCAATGCTCCCGGTGAATTTCGAGGGTCTTCTTGCAGAAGTGCTCTGCCTCATCAAATTGCATGGCTTGAACATGTGCTTCAGCTAAGTACCTGCTATTCAAGGAATGCAGTTATTTAGGGAAAATTTCAGCATCTTATAATATGAATGCTCTAATCCTATTAAGACGACATGATATCCACAACATCAATGTGAAAAAATAAAACAAATTAAATATATATATATATATATATATATATATATATATATTTTGCCAACTTATGTCCATCCCAAGAGAGAAATAATACTATACTATTTGCAAAAGCTTCACCTAAATGACATAATATGACAAGGACTTCACCTTAAAAAAGATACTTTGACTTATAGAAACTCCAACAAGTGGCCTCATTTAAGGTACTATCAATTGAACTCTAAGTAAAATCATCACAAAAGTATCGGCTTTTTTTTTCTTTGACAAGTTTAAACCCGTCGGGAAACTATGGCAGTCCCTCCCAATAGATGTCTTTCCCATGGTTCGAACTTATGTTCTCATCCTTATGATGATCTAGCTTACCTACCATTAGACCAACACCTTGTTGGTACAAAAGTATCAGCTAAGCTATGCAATTTATTTTGCATTCCAAGATAAATGTCAGCAACACACTCTCTCACATTCCTCTTCATTCTAATGGACTAAGAAGGTAAAACGATGTGCATTCAGACACTCCTAGGTTATATTTCCTCTTATGACCTTAAAGCTATTCATTCACTTCATTGGACCAGTTCCTCAGATGATGGCATTTAGTTTTTTTACGATAAAGGAAGATAAACAACAGAAAAAGTTACATTCTAAGGGTCAAGATACTCGAATAATCATGCACTAAGATCTTCATCAAACAAACCAAAATGAGGTTGATCATGGATCCCTGAGCCCCAAGCTTCATGATCATGAGTTGATCATGGCATTTAGTTAAACGAGTATTAACTTACAGAATCCAAAAAAATTCTGCGGCTTCTTCAAGGGTAGAAGAAACAATGGTAGCTTAGTTCCAAGAAGCTTCAGACTATTCAATACTTCCTTACAGTTTCAAGCTTCGGAATCTGTTACCACCATCCCCAAATAAGTAGACTCCAAAGCAGCCCCACAGCACCAAAGATCCATAGTTATCTACAATGTCTTATATACTTTAAATTATTAATAAAATTAAGGTAGCGCATTGCATGTACCACTGCACATGTGATGACAATTGATCAAGGCAATCATCATTATCCCTTTCCAATCTTTTAATAAGTCAAGACAAACGAATGACCCAATTTTGTACCATAACTTCAATAGACCAGACCTCCTTTATGGACAAGTTTTAAGAGTCAATTTTTTTGACATCAGATGCATTATTGAGAATACAGTTACTTAACCTGATCCACAAGAACATACATCAGCCATATTAATTTTTCTGAAAGACTAATGTATTCTATGTTTAAGAATTAATTTAATTTACATTTACAGTTCTTTAAAAATCAAGTGGAGTTTTTTTATTCTCATATAATGACTAATTGTCAATATTCAAATTAGTAAGTCTCTTTAGATTTTTTTTTAATCAAGAAAAGTTTGGGTGAGTTCACATCCCTGCACCACCACGGGGCAAAACATCACACATCTTCATATTGGCAGCAGAAATTAGACACGCTACAATGTAAAGGGAAGTGATTCACATCTACCAACTGATCCAGTGTTGTTCATCAGTTAAATAAATATAACACTAAAATCACACAGTCGGTGCAATGAACCCAAATCTAAAATAAACTAAGTTAAGTAAATAAAAAATACTAAATGTGGCGGTGAGGGCCGTGGGCCACAAAAAGTCAAAAACCATAAGAAAAGTGCGAAGAGAACCAAGAGCAGTATAAAAACATGATTTTTTCTACAAAAACTCATTCATGATGATTTTGACCATTATGACATTATCTTTCTTTTTTTATCTTATAACTCATCAATATTGAAAGTTGGCTACTTGGCTTTATCTTAAAATTCACTTTTTCTATTTATTTCATTTTTTTGAATTTTTTATATCCTCCTGATATGAGTTTTTTTTTTCTCTCAACACATTTCTACTCTTATCAAGTAACAAATATTATTTAAAAAAAAGTACCATATGGACATAGATAACTGGATAAGATTTCTTACTTTACCTGCAAGTCTCTGCAACTCTCGGGTCGGACTTACCCAGAATCTCAATTTGGATCTCCAAACCCGACTCATAACACGAAATGGATCTATCCAAGTGTCCACTCATTGAATACGTATCCCCAAGCTGCATGTACCCGGAAAACTTGGCCATAGCATGATCCGACCCGTTCGCGGTATCCAGCAGAAAAATGGACCGCTCCAAAGCTTCAACCGCCTCACCCAACCGCCCCAAACTGCTGTAAATCGCCGCCACGACGTGCAGACACGTGGCAAGCTCCAGACCCGGACCTGAACACCGCTCGAAATTCATGGAGGCCCGAATAGCGTAGTCCAATGCCTTTTCCGGGTCATCGCCCGAAGCTATGGTGTCTCGGGCCATCTTCAGAAGAAACGGACCCAGATCCGGGTTTTTCAGTGAGGACTCGTCGATGATCAGCGTTTTCTTCACGGTTCGCTTCGCCGCCGGCGACGGGTGACAGCCGTTGATGTCGGCGGAGGCCTCGTTCTGCGGCGGTCCTCGGAGGAATACGCCAAACGACTGCATTTGAGGTGGGGTTTTCACGGCTAACAACTCTGCCATGGTTGAAGATTGGATGGATACCCACAATTCAAAACCGGAACTTTCTTATGTGGGTTTTGTAAATTGGTTAAAAAAAATGAAACTTTCTTCTTTAATTTGAGTGTGCCCAGATTTCAATTCTGGGTTTTGGAGGAAAAAACCCCAGTTCCCCACGACTCGATTTCTGAGCTTTGGTTTCTGTAAGTTGGTAAAAAAGGGAACTTTGTTGTCCAATTTGAATGCCGGAGATTTCACTGAGCTATGAAGTTCTCATCTTGCGTATATATTTACATCATAGATGTGAAGTAAGAATGAGTGTGCAATAGGAATAAAGAAAAGAATTTAGAATTGTGGGAATGGAAAAGTAAGGGTTGGATGATGATGAGGAATGGATTAGGGATGGTAGTGGTGGAACGTTGCTTGGAAGAGACGCCTCATGATCATGGAATTTGGGTACTTTAATTTGAGGACAAACTTCACGAGGAAAAAAGGGATCAAGAGACACACAAAATCCATGATTGATTGCAGAGTGATACTCAGTGTTGAACTTGAAACTTGGAAATGGAAGAATTAACGAATTACAGAAAAACTACGATACTTAAAGAAATTTCTGGTTTCTCTTGTGGTCTTCTTTTCCCAAATGGGAAAGTTGCAGGATGGATGCTAAGCTAGACACCTTGACCTAGTAGCCTTGCTCATTGTCATGCGTGTAGTGTAACAACGTCACAATTTATTTTATACATTATACGGGTTAAGTTTTTTTTTTTTTTCAGAAAGGATGGGATAAGTGTTACTTAACATGGTGTGCTTGGATAGTTGGATTATCATTGATTTTAATTTTTAAGCCAAAAAAAGTGCTCTGATTTAATCCATTCATTTTTATTATCTAATCAGTTATTTTGATGGTAAATTTAACACAAACAAACATAATTTGAGTGTTTTAAATTGAATTTTGTTTAGGCCAATATAAGAGATACAGACCCAAACAATGAAGAAGTAGTGTTGGTGTCATCTCAGCTCAACTCCGTCTTAGACTTGGGTGGCCCGTCAAACATCATTTGTCATCATGTTGATGGCATGACCGACGTCAGGCTCATGGAACACTTATTGTCCTACTCCATCTTCAAGTTGGTGGCTCTTCTGTCATCCCGTTGGTGATCCTTCGTCGTCTTCCATTGCTAAGTTGTGGGAGTTCGGGGGTACCTGCAAAGGCACTCAGACACCCAAGTCAGGTATAATCTTGGCAAGGTAGCGTTAGAGTAGGTCGTGGGTGCCTGATAAATAGTGTCATGTACTATTTATTGAGTGGCACTATTTATTTGGTTTACGAACTCGAGTCAAGTCATCCACGGTTGTCAGGATGGGTAGGCTTCGATCTCTTGGATCGTCGGGTGCTATGTATTGTATCTTATGATGGCCAGATGACGGTGGGTTGAACCACGCAGGCCCAAGTCGAAATAGAAGCCCCCCAGCTTAGCTTCTTGAGAGGTTGAGTATGCTAAGATGTGACATGGCTAGCATATTTGTTGGCCTTGGTTTTGCGAATCATGAAGCGCCATTATAGTTGAAGCCGTAGTGAATTTTTTCGGACATCAACTTGCTTTCGGTGTAGAGGTTAGGTATTATGCTTCAAGGAAGTGGTTCTTCAATGGCATGCGCCTCGAAGGGAGTGGTTTTCCTAACATGCGACTTGCAACGCCCGACTTGTTGAAGGATGGTAAGGTTTAAATGTGGTAAATGCCACCGGTGGTTGATTTATACGGCCGTGAAGGGCGTTGACAATAGT
This sequence comes from Acmispon strigosus, assembly GCA_030819835.1. Lineage (NCBI taxonomy): Eukaryota > Viridiplantae > Streptophyta > Magnoliopsida > Fabales > Fabaceae > Acmispon > Acmispon strigosus. Next base: position 54,147,160 of record JAUAMA010000004.1, on the reverse strand, counting down.
CGATTACATACTACATTCATTATTTATTGTCTCACTTTTCCTTTTATGTTCTTTTTATCCAAACAACTTAAAAATAACTTCATTTTTTCTTTTTTTTCTATTCCTTTCCTTGCTCTTTCCTTTTATATTCTTTCTTCTCATTTTCACTCTTACACTCAAACATAGTGGTAGTTTAAAAAAATCTTAAATCTTAAATTTTATCTTTTGCATTTGAATTAAATTTTAAAATTCTACTATGGTGAAATGGAATAATCTAATCGAATATCAGTCTAAAATATATTCTTGAGTATATACTTTTAAATTCTTATTTAAAAATTTAATGAGTGTTGATCACAGTGGTAAAAAGTTATTGTTTGAACTCTTTGGTTAAATGTCCAATTCCTAAAAGTTGCACTATTGGAGAAACATCTGACATTTAACACATCTTGACGGAATTGTGAAAACAAATTAATTTAATGAGAAACAAATCATTACTTAGAGGGATCACAGAATATGAATGTTGGGAACTTGGAATTGAAGCTTTCTTTTAGAATTTTTCATCATGATTAAAACAAATTCTATTCTAATTAGACTCAGGACAAACAATGAGGAAGACACAAATACTTTGTAATTAAGTCTTCATTATTGGACAACTAGTTAGAACTCAATTTTTGTTGTCTGTATGGAGAATTTTTAAGGTGTAAGGACTTTGATAATTTTGCATGCTTAAATTTTAAGAGAGATATTTTCGAATTCCATCCATTTATATATGGTCCACGTTTCTTCCCGTTAACCCTGAAAGCTTTTTCTTTTGGCCCATTCCCTGAAAGCTTGAAAATCAAGATCAAGGGTAAAAGGTGAGTGAAGGCCCCCACTACACTACAAGGACTTTCAGGTCGACTATATATTTAAAGTGTGTGTAAGAGTATCTTCAGATCTGGATTGGATGAAAAAATAATCGTTAGATGAAAGACAAAACATATAATTTTCAGAGGAGAGGACAGGAAACAAAAACAAAAAATCATAGAGACGAAAAACAGAAAATAATGTATTTTGCATGAACTAAAAATGTATTTAAGCATAAAACATAAATTCATTGTAGCCCTGTCAGGTTTCCTCTCTATAACTTGCTGGTTTTATACCCTTTGTTGCCTGCATAACTGGTTAAAGTCTCTACTTGAAGGGTTCAACACTTCAATTTATGGTCGCTGGAGTGATCATCTCATAACCCAACAACCCCACTTGCTCTTCTCTGTAACCCCTCAATCGACGTCACCGACAACCTCTTCCCCGACTACACCCACCCCTCCGGTCACTATCGAAGATCTCCTCATTAAGGTCCCAGGCTGAGGCGTTGTCTTCCACCTCATCGACAAAAAACATAATCGCGGCTTGTCTTGAAGAAAATAAATTGTGACTTGTGCTTCTATTTCTTAACCTTAGGTGACTTTCCAACTATTATCCTCATCCGTCCTTCTAAGTGTGGGTGAAAATAAACATCAAAGATCATCTCAGGTGAAAAAAAATTCAAGGTTAAAATTTAACTAGTAAGTAACCCGTGCAATGCACGGGTGTTTTTAATATTTAATTTGCAATCTTTTTTTAGTTGATGTAAGACCGATAAGAAATAAAGATTTTATGATAGTTTGAAGTTAAGGATGCAGTGTCATCATCAACACGTTTGGAAGGAGGAAGCGTAGACAAAATCGTGGAGTATTTATTTCTTTTACAAATTTATTATATTTAATTACATTTTAATATTATTGACTTCTTTTGTTTTAAAAATTTGTGAGGTTAGATCAATACAAAATAAATTAAGCAAGCAATATAAATAAATAAATAAGAAGAATATCTAAAGATTAAAATATTTTTCAATAAATAGGAAATAATTTTATGACACATTAGGCTAATATTGTTCTGTAAAGAGAATTGACAATATCTGGATAAAGAGTAGGTAGGACTGAGGATAATTCACAATCGATAGAGCTGTAGACGGTACTTTCCTTATTTTCAGACGATACTTCTATAGACAATACTTTCCTTGTCTTCAGACGATACTTCTCTAGACGGTACTTTTCTTGTCTTCAGACGATACTTTTCTAGAGTAGACAGTGCTGCTGAGTAGACGATAGGGATAATTCCGCCTTTTATTTCTTAGAGCTGGCGATAGAGCTAATGAGCTATTTCAGCCTTCTATTTTGTTGAGCAGACGATAAATATATTTGTTGAGCAGACGATAAATATATTTGTTGAGCAGACGATAGAGCCGTAGACCATACTTGAGATATGACTTTGACGTTGTAGTCTCTTGCTTTTTCTTTAGACGATACTTCTATCTGAGTAGCAGACGATACTTCTCTAGACGGTTCTTTCCTTGGTGATTTTATTTTATGGAGATGTTTGCACATTTAATGGATAAATAAACATGTTGACAAAATCTTACTTTAAAATAAGCTAGTTAGTAGCAATAGAAAATTAATGATAAAACCGTAAATAAATAAATAAATGTGAATTGAATATAATTCGTAACATCAACAAACAATAATTATTATATAAAAAGAACATTATTATATAAAAAGAACAATCATAAATTACATGATTTAAATTTGTAATAAATAATTATTTGAATTCCTTAATTATCGCAAATCATGATTTAAATTCGGAAATTTGATTTGATAGAGGGAGAAATTGTTGGGTTGATAAAGTGACACGTGTCGACATATAAGAGAGTTTTTTTTTTAAGAGTTGCTGAGGTTTGATATTGAGGACTCACAATTAGTAGATACAGTAGTAGATATTTATATGCGTTAAATAAATGAGACTCCTTAAATATTTAGGAAAAAATGGTGACAAATAATTATTGGACGTTAGTGTAAAAAAAAATTGGTGTATGAAGAGAAATTATTGAACGTGTAAAAAAGTTATACACTAATGGCCCATTTGGTGGTCATGAAAAATGTATCAAATTTTCCTTGAAAAAAATACATAATATTTTTTAAAAATTTAATCTCCTAAATAGTTTTTAATTTTTTTTATTATTCTATTAAATTTAATTTTTTTTACATTTTTATATATAAGCTTATGTTTTTTTTTGTTACAAAATAAGCTTATGTTTTAATATTAACTAAAATCAAATTAATTTTTATTAATTTGGCTATTTTAATTTTTTTTGTTGGGAGTCTATTTTAATTAAAATTATTATATATGTAACCAATGAGTTTTAACTTTTAACTTTAGTAGGGGTAAGTGATTAATGATAAAAATTAATCAAATTTTTTTAAAAATTATTGAAAGATATTATTCTTTCAAAAATAATTTATATTTAAATTATTAATTATAATTATATAAGTAGAAAAATAATTTTAAATAATATCATATGATAATATAAAATTAATCTATATTTACTATTAAAAAGTTAATATTTATATATATATATATATGTGTGAGTAGCCTATTTTATTGTTAGTGTAGTAGTAAGTAATAATGAAAATTTAATTATTTTATATGAGTAAATCCAATATTTTCACTATTTATAAATAATTTTATTTTTTAATTAAATTTATCAGTAAATAAATAATTTAACTTAACAATAACAATTAGTAATTGATAAGTAATAAAACTAATATTTTATTAATATTTATTAATTTATATATTATTAAAATTATTCAATCATTAAAAATTTATATTTATTAATTAATATTATTATAAATTATATAAAATATAAAAATTGAAATTAATTTTAGGTCATGGTAATAAACAAACAAAAAACTGATATCCTATCCTAGCTCAGCTCCCCCTCAGGATAACTTTTACACATGATGGACATGATAATGTTATCCTATCTGCTGACGCAACAAACAACAGATAACAACAGGATATAATTACTATCATATCTTGTCTCTGTTTATCCTATCCACCAAACGTGCCCTTAATAGTAATATACTGTATTAAATCCTTGAAAAAAAGGTACATGCACAAACAATGTAAGAAGATCTACATTGTTAACCAATAAACTTTTAAAGGTGAAGATATTTTCTTATTTAGTTTAAAGATTTAATTTGTATGCATTGTCAAGGTAAATATTTTTACACAAACATTCAATATTGGTCTCCACATTAGAAAATAGGCATTTAATTTAATTAAAATGTAAAACAAAAGTGGCTGTTTTTGAATGAGACATTATATGATTGGATATTTGTATAAAGAAGTTTACACTAACGGTACATCAAAATTAAATTCTTAACTTAAACCCAAATGAAGTGAGCTTGGCGAGGAAGAATTTTAAGTTTCCATAACCGCTGCCAAATTGAGGAACTATGAGAAATCTCCGGAGCCCATATCGCAATTCTAATACCATAGAGAACATTCTGCTCCTGAGCCTGAATAATAAGCCTTGAATAAACCTTAGCACACAAGATAAACAGATATGGAGAGAGTGAGTCCCCCTTCCTCAAACCTTTAGACACCTCAAAAAAATTCCATAGACAACCATTCAATAAAATAGAGAAACTAGCAAAAGAAACACAACTCATAATAAAGTTAAATCAATATTCTCTTTGGAGTTCGGGCCTGAACTCTAGACGGTAGCTCTCTTGATGCTCCGGTAGTGGTGCTCAATCTGGGCTAACCACGATTCAAGGTGTCTTCGTTGAGGTGCAACGGAGGGGGACCTGCAAAAGACATTCCGACGCTCAAGTCAGTGTGAAGGCAAAAAGTGGATTCTAGAGCTCAAGTGACTCAGGAGTATGCAAGTAATAAATTGCATTATAAGTAAATGAAAGATCCTGTATTTATAGGCGTGGTGATCGTGTAAAGTGTCTCTGCAAGTATAAGGGAAATCCAAAAGTGGAGCTTTCGTCCGGGGATTGGCTCTGAGCCGTCACATCGTGGACACTTCCCTCGACCCTTGGCAAGACCGCTCAAACACTTTGTTAGATGAGCCTGGAGGTCCCGCTCCTGAACCAGGCCGTGCATGCCACCCTGGTGGTGGATGCTTAAGTGCACACCAGCATGGTCCGACTGCGACGTCATCAGGTGGGATGACTGAAAAGCCAACCAGAACAGGAACCTCCCAGCTTGACATGTAAATGATTGGAATGACAAGTTAAATGAAGCTTTAGCCGAGATCCCTTCTGCTGCGCTTGAGATCCCCTTGTCCACTGTTGGGTACCCTTGGTAGACATGTGAGATCCATGTAATGTGCACTCACTTACGTGCAGTATGTGGTCGGCAGTGAGCTTTCGAATCCCGCTTGACTATTATTGCAATCCAAGCGCGATGTGTATAATGTGCATTTCTGGTCGGTAATGACTCGTGCAACTGAACGGTTGCTCTGTATCCGCTCGCCCATGCCTATTTACTAAAACTGTTGTCGCTTTGATACAGAAGTTTTCTAACTTCTTAAGTTTATAAAATTGAGAGGATACATATGATTTAAAAATAAATAGAAAACCATTTTTCTTATGCACAATATGGTGCATAATGTAACGTTAAGAGGGCGTTGCTATTGGCGCCACCCCGACGACTATTGGCACCACCCCAACTTTTTGAAAAACCGAAAATACCATTTTTTTATTTAAAAAAAAACAACTCCCCACCACCCCACTTCCCCTCTATCTCTTCTTCTTCTTCCCCACCACCCACTCATTTCATCATCCTCTCTTCTTCACCTTCAATTTCAAATTTCCCTCCTCATAATCAGTTTCTATCTTCCCCATTCCACATTCACCTTCCCCATTTCCCCTTCCCTTCCTCATTTCTGTCTTGACAATCGACCCATTAGCACCCACCGCCGCTGGTTTTGCCTCTGCCGTTCCCCGCCGCTTGCTCCGCGTCGCCCTGCACGTCAATCGTTCTGTGATCGTAAGTTCCCCCATTTTCGTTATGGTTTTTCCGCAATTTTAAAGTGTGGATCTTATTTTTTTTTTGCTGCAGATTGAAACTGCGGACGTTCCGCAGTTTTAACTGCGGACATTGCGCAGTTTCAATATGCGGCCAATACGCAGTTTGAACTGTGTAACGTCCGTAGTTTAAACTGCGAATATTCTGCATTGTTGGGTTATTAGTCTTGATTTTTTACATTCATGCGTTTGCTATGTCAGACATGGCAAGGAAAAAATGAACAACTCGTCTACCTGCAGCTACAGGAAGACCAAACAGAAAAGGTCCTCAACCTCCTGTATCAACAAGTCAGCCTGTGACAGGAACTGAATGTAAGCGAGTTACGGCATCAGAACAGAAAAGGCGTGTGGAAGATCGTAAGCCTGTGGAGATACATGAACCGCAGCAGGTGCCTCCCCCCGATTGCATGTTGAGGAGGGTGATGAGAAGGAGGATGATGATGTTCTTAAGGAGGGTTCAAATAAGGAGGGTTCAAATGAGGAGGGTGATGAGGAAGGTGGTGATGAGGAAGGTGATGATGAGGATGGTTCTGATGATGAGGGTTCTGATGATGAGGACTGAGGAGGAAGATGGTGAGGAGGATTCTGATGAGGAGGAAGAGGGCCAGGAGGATGATGGTGAGGACATTGTGATGGGTGAGAAGGAAGATGATGGTGAGCATAGTGTTTACTTTAAGGGGGGCCCTTATGATTTGAGAATTTTGCGTTCCTTTGAGACGCACGTTGCACCTGCTATTTGGGAAGCTTATGAGACAGGCTCTGAGGGACGGGGACCATTGCAGGTGTACCACCATGGGAGGTCCTTCAATAAGGCACCCGTGTACTATCATGCTAACATAGAAGAATGGGTTTGTAGGTCTGGTCTTCAGCCTCTTCTGACGTGCCATGGTGGTTCAGTGGACAGGGCCATGTTGTCCGCATTTGTTGAGAGATGGCAGCCAGAAACCTCATCTTTTCATTTGCCATTCAGCGAGATGACCATCGCACTAGATGATGTGGCTTCCTTGCTAAACTTGTTAAATTGAGCTGAGAGGAAGCTGCACAGGTGTTGGTTGAGTTGATTGGTGTGTCCCGTCGTGTGGCGGCTGATGAGCTCACGTCTTCTAAGGGTCAAGTGAAGTTTAATTGGTTACTTGAGATGGTGCAAGCACATGTCGCAGCAGTAATTTTAGGATTCTAAGCCTATGGGTAACTGTAATAACTGTAAGGATAATTACTTTGTTGAATGTATGATGATTTATGTTAAATCTTATTGATCCATGTAGACATGAGGTTGAATGACCCCAATTAATTATGAAGTGATTTAGCCAACTCCAAATTTTAGGAACAATGAATGAATTATTAGAAGTCTGGCAGGTGGATGCAGTTTAAACTGCGTCCACATCGCAGTTTAAACTGTGACCGTAAACCTAGTTACAGACTATGTACCCACATGCGGCTGAAACAAAAAAATGGTTTAACGAGGGGTATTCACGTATTTTTCGCATTTTTAGGATGACACTAATAACAATGTCTGGGTTACGACATTATTTTTATTTACTTTTATTAACTGCTACCTGTTGACTGTAATAAAGTGTTCCCCAAATTCAGCCAGCAGATTACGAAACGCAAGAAAGAAAGAAACAAGAAGAAAAAGGCAACGCTCTCTCCACTATTCCTCTCTTGCCGTCTTCAGAAACAAAGCTCCATCCTCATTTGCTCTCTTCTGCAAATGGAAAACAACAACAACAACAACAACCGCAGCAACTGTGGCTCCATCATGTCCTGCGACAAACTGGACCGAATGGCCAACTGGGTCGGCGCAAACATGGCCTCTGCTTTCTTTGCTTCCTTGGAGCGTTGCTCTTGCATCAACCTCAGCACCACCGACAACGAAGACGACAACAACACCATCAACGATGATCGCGCTCTCATGCTCACCAACAACATCCCCTCCTCAGAGGCCCCCACCACCACCACCCCAAAGCTTCAATCTTGAGGGTTTTTAACTGTTCTTGTTCTTCGTGTGTTCAATTCTTCATCTTCTCATGTAAAAAAAAATACTCTTTTTGCTTTGTGGAATTCATGGATCCAGTTATCTTTCATGGGATTTGATGGCTCAAGTTATTATGCCATATACTCTCTCTCTCTCTGTTTTTTTGTTGTTGATAAGATTTTTTTGTTTATATTTCTGATTTCTCTGCTGGATTTGAAACCTGTGAATGATTTAGATCGTTTTGATTTACCTTTTAATCTTGCGATTAGGGCAAAGCAAGAGGGAAAATTAGCTGTTGCTTGTTGCATACATATTAATGGGTTTACTTTACCCTTTTCTCTTGACTTTGTTAACTGAATTGAGCCAAGAGGTATGCATCATTTTTTCTTTTTTTGGTTTTCTGGTATGAAATTCAGTCTTCACCTTTAATATTGATTGAACTGTTGAAGACTTGAAGTTTCTGGTGCCAATGATCTCTGCTCTGTTGGCACCCTCCTCACCGAGGTTGGAAAGGGGAGTTCATTGTGGATTAGGATTAATAAGGAGGAGAAAAACTTGTTTTGTGTTTAGTTTGCATAAGTGGTTATAGTTAACTTGATGGACCATAATTGTCATGGAACTTGATTGAGGATGGGATTTTCTGCTTCATTCACGATGATGACATCTTTGATTGGAAAAGGGTGTCAAATGTAAGCATTTCTCAGGGAATAGTGCTTTGAAATCTCATTATTGACTCAAGGAGTTCTATTCTGAGTTGAAATCTTATTCCATTTCTCTGTGCATTGTGAAGCACATGATAAAAATAGCTGTGCTTCTGAATTGGCTATACTAGTACTATTACTATGGGTCTGACTGTATCTGGATATCTTCTGTTTTTGAAGATAGAATAGAGCCAGAGATTAAATTTTAGACATTTGAATTGAAATTATATAACCTTGTCTCACTGCCTAACCACCATATCAGTTTCAAAGCATGACAACATTAGTGTGTTTGGAACAGCATCTAGTATGAAGCTAGTTGTAACTTCTTAGTGGATGATGATGCACTTTGCATTGTATTTCTGTTGATGTAGAATTTGCTTCTTTCAACAGAAGATGTTGAGCTTGATTATGGTGGAACTTGCAAAAACTGGAGTGGCTCATCTGAACTGAATAATAAAGAACATTCTAGTGCAAATTGAGTGAAACAACCCCTGTAAGCAAATCTATAGGGACAGTTTGAAATAATACTTGCTTTCAATTACATCAAATTTCTTGGCAAATTCTCATAACTAAATCTGATTCTACTTGAGATGAGCAGGACTTGGATTGTGTTAAAGGGTCTCACTATATTTATTTAATGCATATATGTGAAGAGAGATAGACACAAACACATGAGAGAAAATTCACATAAGAGGATCTAAATCCGAGATGAGGAGGACAATTAATCTGTTGTTAAATAATCGATGCACGGTAGTAAAAATATGTTAGTAAAGTATTTATTTAGACACAAAAATAGTCCTTCATCAATTTTCTTTGATTTAACGTGCTTCCAATGATTTTTCAGATTTCAGTGTGTTATATAGTAATGCTTAAGATATATTATTTAAAATTTGTCCCACAATCACTATTATTTTCAATTGGTTGAGGCCTAAGAATATGCAAGCCTCGGAAGAAATCCTTCTATTGAAATGAACCAGAAGCCCAATCAACATCAATATAAGGGCCCACTGATGCCATAGCCTCGAGGGTTTATTTTTTGTAGTTATATTATAATTTTGACAAAAAATGTATTATTATTATAATGATGTTACATTATTATTATATGTAAAAATAAGTCGTATATGCACGACATCCCTTAATTTCATCTTTCATCCCAACTAGCAATTATTACTTTAATTTCTCTATAAGATATATTATTTCAATATTCTTTCATCCTACTTATGGCCTTGAAGTAATGGTCAAATTTGATTTGCTTTTTATTTTATGGAAATTATAAGGATTACTTACAAACTTTATTCATGTTTTTGGTTCATGGTTTAATGGTATAGGTTAAGGTTATTTTTTGTTGATTCATTATTGTTGAGTTATTTATGGAGATTGGATATTGAGTATGAATAGTTTTGATTTTGATACTTTCTAACATTTCACAAACTTTCACTACACTCACAAACACATACTCTCAGAGGTTTATATCAGTAACTTAATTCTTAAAAAAAAAAGTGGAAGTAATTTAACAATCCACATGTGTGTGGGGATGGGGATCACTTACCTTATAAAGTTACCCTACTTTTTATGTAATATGAATATGAATTTAGTAAATTTAATAGTTGAATTATGTGATATTAAAATGATAATCGTGAATTTTAAAGTTCAACTAAAATTAGACATTCATAGGTATGTAATATTATAGTCAATGATAATTTAAACTTTAAAAATATATTATTCATTAAATTGAGGTTTTCTGATGATGTGTTGATTAATTTAATAACTTTCTTAAATTTTATGTATTTGACAAGTTTTACTTTTGAAATAAGTGGACCTCCATCCAACAGAGACACGTACATATATATAATTTGCATGTGATATGTAATTTTTTTTCTTATATATCATTTGATCTTGGCTCCCAAATTTTTGACTCCACTGCCGCTAACAAAAACACATGTCACTTCCAGTTGAATTTTCACCGAACACATGGACTCTTGTTAGAGTTGGTGTTCTTATAGAATCTTAGCTAGAGGAAGCTCTTCAGTGGTGGTGCACGATCGTGAGTAAATCTTCTGCCACGACGGTGTGGTGTTGACACGATAAGGGAAAGTACCTTACAAAGGCACTTTGACGCTTAAGTCAGTGTGAGAGCATAGAGAGAAAAACTCAAGGTCATAGAAGAACATTGAGTTAGTAAAATGAATAATGCTTACGTAAATAAACGAAACATGCATTTATATGCATGGTGAGAGTCATATTTGAGGCGTTGAGCCTTAATGAAGTCTGTATGCATGACTTCTGAGATGATGGATGCCCTTAGGCAGCCTTGCAATGTCACATAAATGTGCCGACGTAGTTAGGCTCGACTGACTGTTGAACGAGGTAAAACTCGCTTTTGGTCATCCGGGCTGGCCGACATGGTGTCCACGTAGTTGTGGAATCTTTGGGCCTCCCAAGACGATAATGAGACTAATAGCCTTTTTGGTTGACTCGCTATAGCTCTACATTTGCAATTATAGTTGAGATTGACTATTGGATCACCATGGTCAACTAGGACTCCTTCGTAGTCCTTTTCGCAAAAAGCAACAACAAGCTCTTTCATCCGATTGTAAGGCTTTGCCTTCCCCTTTGAGCTTCCTGCAATTTTTAAAATTTCCTTCAAGTGCTTGAATTGCCTTCCCCTCTAGAAAAATCCCTTCCAATTGACTGGAAAAAGGATTTAGCTGCTCCTTCAGCGGAATCATCTTCTTCGCTCTTTGAAGAAGATAGACTCTTCCCTTTTCGACTACTTCTTTGAGATGTCTTTCTTGTCCAAACGAGAAGAATAATTTCATCTTGACTTCCTTGGAGAGCGGTTCTCTTTGTCATCTCACCTATTGTCTCGGTTCCGAGGACTTCAAGACCTCCATTTGTAATCTCTGCTATTTCAATTCCCACCAGCATCATGGCCTTTCTTAACATACTTCTTCAACTTTCCTTTTATAATAATTTTATCAATTGTATCTTTAAGCTGAACACAATCATCCATGTTATGTTGCTTTTATGAAACTCGCAATATGTTGAAGTATCAAGATATTTCTGAGGCTTTTTAATGAAGGAGGTTGATGTACGTGAGCAAAGGCAGTATTCATGACCTTTTTGTAAATTTTTTATCGAGTCGTATTAAAAAAAGAACAACTTTCATATCGTCTTCCAAAATTATTTTTGTCATGGCTTCTTCTTTCAAATTGGTTAACTTTCTTTCTTGTTTTGACTTTTGTTGTCGCCATGGTTGTCTTTCTGTCCCACTGACCCGATCAAGAGGAAACTCTTGATCTTTTGTGGTGGTGCACGATCCCGAGTGGATATCTTCCGGTACGACTGCTTGGTGTTAATACGATGGGGGAGGTACGTTCAAAGACACTCCGATGCTCAAGTCAGTATGAGAGAATATAGAGAAAAACTCAAGGTCATAAAAGAAAAATAAGTAATGTTTACATAAATGAACGATCAAACCTATATTTAGGCATGGTGAGAGTCAATATTCGAGGCATCAGGCCTTGATGAAGTACTTATGCATGACTTCCAAGATAATGGCTACCTGTAGGCAGCCTTGAACTGTCTCATAAATGTGTGGATTTAGTTTCGCCCAACTGACTGTTAGACGAGATGAAACTTGCTTTAGGTCGTTCCGGCTCGCCAACATGATATCCATTTAGTTGTGGAACCTTTAGGCTGCCTAGGATGATAATGAGCCTAGTAGCCTTTTGGGTCGACCAGAACAATTGAGATTATGACAAGGACTAAAACATAGGGTCCTCCTAATGTGCACAAATTTTTCTTTGTGCAACCTTGCACAAACCCCTTTTGACTCACTATTGGGGTCTTTCGGTTTTCTCTTATTTCAGAATAATAAAATGAATCAATTTTTAATTTGAAAGAAAATACAGCCTGTAACTGGAAAAAAAAATACAACTCAACCCATAACCTGCAACTGCAGTGGAATATCCAAGCTCTAGTTATCCATCAAGTGCCAACAAAATGCACCAGAGCAGATATAAGATGGTGGCTGATATCATCTTGAGCTAAATGACTCCCAACCCAGAGCCTTCATCACCTATCTTTCATTCTTCTTTGGGAAACACCACTTGCACAGTCAAGACCCTCAAAATGAATTGCTGCTCCTCTCTTCCACCAAGATCCCAAGCACTGACAACCGTCGTGAGAAACATCGCGCGACCATTACCATCAAAAGAAACACCTCCATCGAAACCCAGGTCCAAACCCATCGCCCAAACACCAATGAAACCCAGATCCCAATCAAAACTCCATTGCCCAAAGCCCCAACCCACCATCGCTTGCACTTTCGACCAGATCCAACACCGTTGCTGTTAAAAAATAGTGAGAGATGAGCTGAGACAACCAAGAACTGGTTCATTTGGAGATGACCGATTCTAACGAAGCAAAGCTCTTTTCAGGTTCTGTGAACGCTGAAAAATGTTTCTTTGCACCCATACCTCCTTCCCAAAACCCAGCGATGACCTTGGCTGGTAGCGTCAAGCTTGTTGCGAGATCACGACCTTCCACTGTCTCAGGCCCTTCTCCTTCTCTAATTGGGTTTGTTTTCATTTGAGGAGAAAGGGGAGGATTTGTTTTCCGGAGAGAAGGTTTCAGTTATGGCAAAGGAAGGGAGGTCGAGGGTGGTGTCGTGGTGGTTCGATTATGGCAAATCTGGTGGTGGTGGTGTTTGTGGCGGCGGCGGTGGTGGGGAATGAAGAAGATTCAAGTAGATTCAAAAAGGGATGAAAGATAAGTGATGGAGATGGAGTTTCGGGTAGGGAAAGAAGGATTTTTTTATTGTTTACAAAATATTTTACCTGAAAGTAACTTATAATAGGGGATTAAAAGGAGGTTGTGTAAGGTGACAAACAAGAATTTATTGAGGAAATCCTAAAACATATCCGGTTAAGAAAAGGAGGGAAAAACATATCTAACCATAAAAAGATATTAAATAAGATCATTTCATGCGGAATGCATCACTGTGCCTCAATGTCTATGAATATATATTTTATGTTAGTCTGCAGATGTCGTACATTGAGAGCATTGGTCTCGCCTTCTATACATTCAGATTTCAGAAGAGTAGTAATAAATCCAAGGGAGAACATAAAGGGTGACACTCCATAAACAAGTACATTTGGATCATGGAACTACTAGGTTGATCTGTAAAGAATCATCATACATTGATACGCGTGGGTTTGGCCCCAAGGTGTTACTGAACAACTTGCTACATTTGAAATATACTTGGTATTTAATCTAAAGAAAAGGGGAGAAAAGCTTAGCTTAAATAGGAAATGAAAAAAAAGGAGTAAATTTCATAAGGTTGTGACGTGAAGATATGAGGGCACTGACAACACCACACGCTGGCCATAAGCGTGTTTTACAAGTTACTATATATATATATCAATATCATGGCATGCATGAGACACAATCATCTGGTTGCTCCATCTTGGCCATTGCCCAAGTCATATAGATAGACTTGTCCTTTAAATGCCTCTCAAAGAATGCCATTTTAATTACACAACTTCATGCCCCCCAGGTCATTTCATTATAGTTCTAGCTTAAGGGTGATTTGATTTGGTAACTAACATGTGATGTAGCATGTATACTAGGAATAGGAACTAAAATCCCCTGTTCTTCCGGTATAATTTGATTAGTGGGACTGAGTTGGACACCAAATAGAGACATATAATCTTCATTCGTAGATTAGCTGATAGATATTATCGATTATGAATGAACTTTGCTAGTTCAGAATAACTTCAAGTAGAGAAAAATCTGGGATTATAATCATCTTATGTGTGAAATATTGTGTCCATCACTTTTTAAATAAATATTAAAAAATTTCACTTGTTTAATAAATACAATAGATGTTTTTGAAAAAAATATACCAATAGAAATATAAACATAAAATTTTAACATGGCAATTTTACAAATGAGAGAATCTTGATCCAAAATATGTTTGATATGAAATTATTCTGAAAAAAATGATCTTGAAAACATTTCTTTTTCTTAGTTTTCAGTTCTTAGAATTAAAATTGCAAAACTACTTGCAGTGTGAATTTGCAGTAAGGTAGGCTGCATGAAGAATATATAATCAATTAACGTAGGTTCAGGTTCTGCTATAATTTATCCCAATAATGGTGGTCTAGGGATGTGAAGGCGTGCATCAACTTTGCTTATGATTGAGAAGACGAAAATGTCTAATAAAAGCAGAACAAAGTAACCCCTTTTAGTCACCTTTTCCCCAAATACAACTTGAAAATGAATACTTTGAGTTGTCTAAATCTTTGTCTTTTCAGTGCTTTATTTAGGGCCCGTTTGGAAGAGCTTATATGAGCTTAACTTATAGTATAAGTGCTTATGCAAGTGTTTGGGAGGGTTTATGTAAATAGCTTATGACCTACCTATAAGCTGTTTTGAGCTTATTTTTATAAGCTATTCAGAGTAGCTTATGAAAAAGAGCTTATGCTTATGTATAGCTTATTTTCCATTCATTATAATAAATATCTTAAAAGAGCTTATTAAGAAGCGCTTATGCCATAAGCTCTTATGGTCATAAGCGCTTAATTAAGCTGTTTTCCCAAACGGGGCCTTATTCAACTCTTATTAGGAGGAACCAAGAAAAAGGCATTGTTCTGAATCATTTTGGTGGAAATTAATTAATTTGGTTTCGGTATTAGACCCAATGTCGACATTAGTTAATTGATGTAGAGCCTACATAATCAAATATGATTAGTTGTTATTGTTCACTTCCTTCTTGTTTTAGCTAAAGGGAGAATGATATAGTTTGAGTTTCTACCACATGCATGATTATGAATAGCAAACATATGTTTGGATTAGCGTTATCAGAATTGATTTTAAATTAAATTTACTTTGGTAAAATTGATTATGGTTAAAGTAAGTTAAAAGTGAAATAATTTATATTTGAATACATTTAAAAAAATGTGATTACTAGGGGGAAATATTGTTAAATCCAGTTAGGAAATCCTACAATTGCGTATGCTTACTGAAGAAGCCATCTCTTTAGTTTCTCCTCAAAATTGATTGTCAAACATTTATATAAACACCTAAAAGTGATCATGGTCGTCGATGAGAATTGATTATAAGGCTCTGAATCATGGAACCAAACATATTATAAGAGCAAAAAAAAATCATGCCTCTCTCACACTCTTATAATTGACCAATAAGTAATTACTTAATGTAATAAATGTCATGATAGATAATAATGAGTTTTGAATTTGCATTTTAGTGATTATTGAACAACAAGGAGAGAACAATACAACCTTTTAAATTAAAAGAGTAGGAGAGAGCTCTAATATTAAGAATCAACTTTGTCAAAACATGTTCTTTAGAATAAAAAGTAATAATAAAAGCATTTAAATTTATGGAAAATTATAAGTAGAACAGAAAGGGAGGTGGGGTTTGATAGAGAGCATGTTTTGAGGCATGTGTGTCCTCCATTCTCAGTCAATGGTATGATTTGTAACAGAAAATCTTTGACAAAAGAAGATATCAATAGATAAAAACAGGGCAGGGGAAAGAAAAGCTTATGCTGAAGCCTTCCCTACCAATGTGGTAATGTTGAATAATCACTCCCCAACACCTTATTATCACCAATTCACGTTCACGCTAGAGGAATCATTGAAACCTGACAAATAGAATAGAACCTGCATAGCCTTTTTCTCTTCTTTCTTCCAATAAAATAAAACTATTATAACCAAAGAGAGTCTCACCCTTTTTAAAGGGCTTCCCTTCCATTAATTCTACCTTGTGCCACCACCATCTTTGCTCCCTCCTCTTGAAAATGGCCAACTTAGGCATCTTGTTTATGCTGTGGTTGAGTATGATATGCACTATCTGCAATGTGAAACTCATGGCAAATGGAAGTACAAGAGGAGAATCAACCAGATTCTATGATTTCAAGGTATGAAGTTACTCTTAAGGTGCACATTATGAGAATCATATTTTCGCTATTTGTTGATGCTCTTAATGGGTCACTTACAGGTTCAAACTAAAAGAGTTACCAAACTTTGCAACTCCAAAGAAATTGTTACAGTTAATGGTATGTTTCCAGGGCCAGTTGTTTATGCCCAAGAAGATGATAGAATCATAGTTAAAGTCACCAATAAGACACCTTTCAATGTTACAATTCACTGGTAACAATCCCTATCACTACCTCTTACATACAATAGTTCATTAACTAATGATATTACTGTATATTATTATTATTATTATTATTATTATTATTATTATTGTAGTTAACAATCTTGGATTTTAAATTTTAGGCATGGTGTCAGGCAAAGACTATCATGCTGGTATGATGGGCCATCTCTTATTACACAGTGTCCCATTCAAGCAGGCCAGAGTTTCACCTATAACTTTACAGTGGTGAAGCAGAAAGGCACATTCTTCTGGCATGCTCATGTTTCTTGGCTAAGAGGAACAGTTTATGGTGCCATGATTGTTCATCCAAAGACCAGGGTACCTTATCCATTTAATAGTCCTTATCAAGAGCATATAATCATACTAGGTAACTTATAAGGTGGTCCTCCTTTGGTTTTGATTTCAGTGTTACATAATTGTATGTTCTCCATATAATGCTATTATTTGACAGGGGAGTATTGGCTGCAAGACCTCCAACAAATGGAGCATGCCACTCTAGCAAGTGGAGGAGCTCCTCCTAATGCAGATGCATATACCATTAATGGCCATCCAGGCCCCAACTACAATTGCTCCACTAATGGTATTTAAGATAACTGCAGAAGAAATTGTAGTAATTTAGATTTACATTTCTTGGGACTGCTTAAAATTTTTAAAAGATGTTTCAATCTGATACAAACTAATCTGTATTAAGGCCCCAGTAGAAAAACTTATTTGAGCTTATCTTATAACATAATCGCTTGTGCAAGTGTTTGAGAGAACATATGAAAATAAATCATGACTTATCTATAAGGTGTTTTGAATTTATTTTCTTAAGCGGCTTAGATTAGCTTATGAACAAGCACTTATGGGTACCTATAACCTATTTGAGTTTTTTTCAGTAAGTTTATCAAATTAGCTTATGAAATAAACGCTTATTGTCATAAGCGGTTAATTAAGTTGTTTACTTAAATGCACCATAAGTGGTGGATGATGTTCATCTTCTTTCACTAACACTCTTGGCATCATCACAACATCCATCTATGAGACTACATTGACACTGATCTACTAAATCAGTCTATCACAACCTTTTAACTGTTGTAATTGAGATTTTCTGTCTTACTTTTCTTTCCTCATCATTTCAGATGTTTACCAAATTGATGTGATCCCGGGGAAGACATACTTGTTAAGACTGATTAATGCAGGTTTAAACACTGAGAACTTCTTTGCCATTGCTAATCACAAGTTAACAATCGTGGAAGCTGATGCTGAATACACTAAACCATTCACCACAGACACAGTGATGCTTGGACCTGGCCAAACACTGAATGTTCTTGTCTCTGCTGATCAATCAGTAGGAAAATACTCCATGGCAGTGGCACCATACAAGTCTGGAAGGGTTGTCAATTATCAAAACGTTTCAGCCATCGCCAGCTTCAACTATATGGGGGCAGCACCTCATAGTTTATATGTAGCAGCTAAATTTCCTAAACTTGATGATAAACTGGCTGTAAAGACAGTCATGGATGGATTAAGGAGCCTAAATCAAGTCAATGTTTTCAAAAAGATTGATAAAAACCTATTCATCACAATTGGATTGAATGTTCAAAAGTGCTACTCAAAGACACCAAAGCAAAACTGCCAAGCCATGAATGGGGTGCTGGCAGCTTCAATGAACAACATAAGTTTCATCCATCCCAATATTTCAATCCTGGAAGCTTACTATAAGAAAATTAAAGGATCATATACTGAAGATTTTCCTGACGTGCCCCCAAAGTTCTATGACTTTGTTAACGGTGCCCCTAATAACATTACATATGACACACAAGCATTGAATGGGACTAGAACAAAGGTCCTTGAATATGGTAGCAGGGTGCAACTCGTTCTGCAGAACACAGGGACAGTCAACACTGAAAACCACCCAATCCACATCCATGGCTACAGCTTTTATGTTGTAGGGTTCGGGACAGGCAATTATAACCCACAAACTGCACAGTTCAACTTAGTGGATCCCCCATTAATGAATACAATTGGAGTTCCAGTGGGGGGATGGGCAGCAATTCGCTTTGTCGCTGATAATCCAGGTATAAAACTTAGTCTATTTCTTTTCTCTCTCACTTTACTGAAAAAGCAAAGAATTATCAGTTTCTTACTATCAAGAACATGATTTATGCAGGGGTGTGGTATATGCACTGCCACATAGAAATACACCAGTCATGGGGACTAGGAATGGTATTTATAGTGAACAACGGAAAAGGAGAGCAGGAGTCCTTACCACCGCCACCATCAGACCTACCACAATGCTAAAGACTAGCAAGAGATCATAACAAATAGTACTAACAGATGAATGTGTGACTTGTCTGTAACTACAAAATGCAGCCGCACGCACTAGTGCATTTCATTTCAAAGAAACAAAAAATTAAGGATTTTAAAGAAGAAAAATGACTAAATGACTACAAATATCTTTTCCATTAGTTTGAGTTATATCTGCTAATCCATCAGAAACCTGAAATAAACTAAAGCATATTAATATTATTGAAAATCAAAGTAATAGTTAGTTACTACAGTTCACTCCAAGTTTCTACTTCCACCTCTGTAACTAAAAAACATGGTACTGGTGCATTTCATTTAAGAGAAAAAAAAATTATGGACTTAAAGAAGAAAAATGACTACATAAATACTGCAAATCCATCAGAATGCTGAAATGAATTCAAACATATTGATATTATTGAAAATCAAAGTAATCCATAGTTACTGTAGTTTACTTCAAGTTTCTTCTTCCACCTCAATACTAATTCTCAGTGTAATACCTATATAGTGATAGCTAAGATGCTATGCACAAGAGGCCACTTCACATCTAATCTTACTAGGTATATATCGAAAACGTACAGCATTTAACTGCTCAAAAAGCTATGGGGCTTCAAAGCTGATCTAGCAACCGTAGTAAAATGAGAATCTCTCTGGCACTTTCCCGTTCATTCTCTCTCTGATGCTACAACATGTTATTTGTTGATTCAATGAAATCTAAAAAAGACAGATAACTGATCATGGGTTGACCCTCTCCACAACCCAGCTTTTCTTTGCTGCATCGTTCACACTTGATATGAATGCTAGCCTCTCATTACTCTTCAGATTCAAGTAATCAACCTGTGAACAGTTGAAACCTTTGTGAATATGTAAAAGCGAAAAGGAATATTTTAATATTATACTAGGAGAGATATCACTACCCCATATGGTTCTAGAATTAGTAGACAAAAAGCATCAACAGGACCTGTAGAAAGATCCAATGATATTTCCGGTTGTGCTTGTTCATTTAGACAGGGAAGTCCTGGGTTGGGCCCCAAATATTGCGACCTTGATCTTAGTGAACTGGCAAACCAGGACTTTTCTCTTTGCTGCATTATGAATTGTTAAACTGAGGGGGTAATTTTAGCATTCAAGAGAATCTAACTTAAAAAGAAGAAATATCAATAAGTATTATCTAACTTAGAATGAATAAACCAAACAAAACTCCTTTTAAGTTTCTTCTTCTTTTTTTCCCCTGTTTTTGAAGAAGGAGAATATAGGTTCCTAGATTTTGCAGGGGGGATGTTAATACAAATAGTCTATAACCCCAAATCCCACTTTGTTAGTAGATGTATCATCTGGCCGACTAGTCGTGATTTAAGCATTTTTAGCCATGAGATAGGCCTGTTTGTGTTATTTTCACAGTTTATTATGAGATTTTCACATACATGGCCATTATATTTCTGAGGAAAATCGAAAGTGAAATGGTTGGTCATGTGCTGTGTTTGATTCCCCATCTTCATTTAAATCAAATCTATCTTTAACTCATCTTATCCACAAATTACTAGAGTTGAGGGGTAGTTCAAACTGGTCTAAATAACAGGTTGACTTAATCATCTTACTCATCCCCTTAAGCATAAAGCACAATGCATTAGCGTCTATGCATTGCACTTCTCCCAATTAGTGGAAGAAGTGATTGGTTGTAAAGAGCACAATTGCTTAACCTGGACTATCTTTTCCCTCCTTTTCATATCACAACTTCGCATAAAAACTCATTCAACAGTTTGCAAACACGCTTGACCCAAGGAATAGATGGTAAACGGAATAACAACTTCAAAGAATGTGATTCAATATCTGAAAACCTCCAACTCCAAACAAACCTGAAGTTTTAGTGGGTCAGGATTCAACCCATCGATGATATCCACATTCCCATTTATCCGGAACTGCTCCCAGGAATCTGTGAAATACCAACATATCTAACCACAAGAAGTACACGAAGTCTCAAAATCCATTCCCCTTAGCAATTTGAAAAAAACAAATGCTCCTCAGAGAATAATTACCTCAGCAGACGAGCAAAGCTTGAGCTCTTCAATCTGCAATACGAATACGCCAACAGTCAAACGAGACTTCAACGTAAGTAGCTCTCACAATGAAAATCTTAATCATGGAAGGTAACATAACTTTCATTCAAAAGAAAAAAAAACATTTTTATTCTAGATTAAGCTAAACCAAACACGGACAAATCTAAAATCAACTAAATTCCAAACAAACAAAAAAGCCAATTTTTATTTCCAACAGTGAATTTGTATGTTAGAAAACTCGATTGTGAAAAGAACAACCTTGCGGGTGCGGGCATCAGTGTTAATTTGGATGTTATCAGTGTTGTCTTGGAAGCCTCTGAAGAATCAAAAACACCCCATGTGGTGAGTTTTCATAGAGAGAATGTGTGAGGGACGGGACAAACAGAAGAAGCGAACGAACCTGAAAACGACGGTGCGATTCGAAGGTGTTCCGTTGGTTCCTACGGTTGCCTGAAATACAAATTAAAACGACGAACGCAAAAAATTAAAATTGAAATTGAAATTCAAGATAAATTTAGAAGAAGAAGAAGAAGGGTGCATTTGACGTACGAGCTGCATGTATGAAGAGTGCTTGAGGTGACTGTTGGATTCCAAAGCGTTGAGAAGAAGCTGCTTCCATGGCACACTCCCCATTCTCAATTCCGCTGGTTTGGGATTTTGGAAAAAGCAAATCGCGTGTTCGACTTTATTTTAGAGATGTCACACATATACGTTTGATTTATATTATATTTTAATTAAATTAAGTAAAATTACTGCGGGTTTAAGTAGGTACACTCCGATCCACGAACTCAACCAATCCGAACCAAACCAAACACATTGTGGTGAGTTGGATTGAATCATTAGATCAGTTTAGATTTTTTTTACTACATCTAATCACATCGATTCGAATATCGAATTTGAAGATTGAATATTCGATGAATCCTAACCAACCCAATGCTATTGAAATAGGAATTGAAGAGATATGAAGACACTCTTGCACCTATTAGGTAGTTGTTGTTTAACATTTTGCTGCCTATTTTATTTTAATGAAAACTTGGAGAGTAGTAATACTCTAAGACCTGAGTTAAAATTTGTTTTAAGTTAAGACTTAAGTTACTTATGGGTCTAACAATTTGCTGCATGTTTATGTTTATTTTGGAGATGTTGATATTAGTTTGTTTAGGTTGGATTGTATGAAATGCTTTGGTCTTTTTGGAGATGTTGAATTATACGGAGTTTCTATATTTTTCATTTCATATATATGAATTATATGAACTGTTTTAGTCTTTTATATAATTTTCACATTTTCTTAAAATAAATTTCGTGCGAATTCTAAAATAATATTATTTTATTCAAAAATCGACCATCCGAACCGAACCAA
The DNA here is from genome assembly GCA_030819835.1 of Acmispon strigosus. Classification (NCBI taxonomy): domain Eukaryota; kingdom Viridiplantae; phylum Streptophyta; class Magnoliopsida; order Fabales; family Fabaceae; genus Acmispon; species Acmispon strigosus. The sequence goes on along the minus strand of JAUAMA010000004.1, from coordinate 54,124,718 downwards.
ACTAATTGGGATCGAGTTGGTTTGTGGGTCAAGAAGCAAAAATTAGGAAAACTGACCCAATCAAAACCAAACATATTTGATTAGTTCAGACATTTAAACACTCCGAACCAACCCCGTCCGATTACACCCTAAAAATTACTATCTTTTTCATGTCTCATAAGTATAATTGGCTGATATTAGGGGTGGAAATAGGTCAGACAGCTCATAAAGGGCTCGCGACCTGGCTCGTCAAACTTCTAGCTTGCCTTAACCCATTTACTAAAAAAAGTCAAGCTTAGCCTTTTCAAAAAATCCCAATTAACTAAAAAGGTTGGGGCCAGACTATTAAAAAAAACTTGTTTTGGCTGATAGGTAGGCATGTTTACATAATAATAATAATAATAATAATAATAATAATAATATTATTATTATTATAATATTTTTATTAACATAAATAAATATATTATACTATTTTAATTTTTTTAAACTCATGATAATTTTTTAAAAGACAATGATATGTTGAAAGATCTATTAGGTCATGGCTTGTTAGTAGGAGTGAGAATAAGTTAGGCCGTTTGTAGAGGTCTATGGCCTAACATACATCAGGTCCAGGTCAGGGCAGACCAGGCCAAATTCATAAATAGACTAGGCCTATGTTTTTTTAAAAGTTTATTTAGTTTAAAAAAAACAGACTCAGGCAATTCAAAAAGTCGTGTATGCCTAACAAACTAGCCTATTTAAATAAATGTGATTAATAAAAATATATTTTATCATGCTATTATTGTTACATTAGAAATTTATAATACTATCTTGACATTATATACTTGTTTATGTTTTTTTATATATTTAAACAAATTGACTTATATAATGATTCAAAGATATAAGTCTCACCTAGTAGCCCCCTACTGCTTAGTGCATTGATCGTGGGGCGAGAGATTAGTCTCATGGCGACTGTCGGTCGTGGGGATACCATGGTCAAGACAAAAAAATATATATAATAGTTCAAAGATATAAGTCTATTTAGAAATAGATTTATGACCTATTCAAATATTTTAACATGAAGTATGGTTTTAAATAGCCTCTAAGACCCTGAAAATTCCAACATAATCTACCTTACTTTTATCTCAACCTAGTAGCTTATAATATTATTATTTTGTTTATAGAAAGATTTCTTTTAGTATAATTTAACTCGTAAGCTAATAAAATTGTTAGTCTCTTTATATATAAGTTTGTAAGAAAAGGTAAAGTATTTTTATGAAACAAGGATACCGGACCTGCAAATCAACTAACTCCCAATTTCTTCCTTTGTTTTCTTTCTTCTTGTGGCGGTTGACCAGCAAATCAAACGGGTTTTCCAGCTACTAACCAAAATCAGTATCTTAATCTTTTACATGATGAAACTGTTCCATATCACAGACTGTTCTCATTTGCAGGCTCTACTGACATCTTGTTGATGATTGTTGGTACCATTGGGGCCATTGGAAATGGTTTGAGCATGCCTATCATGGCATTGCTGTTCGGCGAATTGGTTAATAGCTTCGGAAATAACATGTTTAGCCCTGACGTTATCAACCAAGTTTCCAACGTAAATAAATTCAGAGCTTAAGCTTTTAGAATAATTGGTTCAGGACACTTCTGGTGATAAATGAACTTAGCTTTATTTTATAGGACAGTCCTGATATCATCTATTATTGCAATTCAAAGTCATGTACATGATGTATCTTTGGTTGTGTTGATGCAATAATGATTTGAGTTGTCAAAATTGCAGGTCTCTCTAAAATTTGTATACTTGGGAATAGGCAATGCTGTGGCTGCATTCCTCCGTAAGTATATTTTGCAATCACAGTTTCTGTTACCTTAACATCTTAGTGCATGTTTAGTAACCCTTCTACCATTGATTCTAAAACCAAAATTAATTATGGGGAGAATCTTGTGCGATTAGCTTCTATGTTACTGAATTGATTTTGATGAATGAGAAACTGATCCGAAGATGCTATGAATTTTGTTTTTGAAAAAAAAGACACTGATCTGGGAAAATTAATTCAACTTTTCAGAGGTAGCTCGCTGGATGATCACATGGGAGAGACAGGCTGCAAGAATAAGGGGCTTGTATTTGAAAACTATACTGAGACAAGATGTTTCTTTCTTCGATAAGGAAACAAACACCGGCGAGGTGATAGGGCGAATGTCAGGTGACAATGTTCTCATACAAGATGCCATGGGTGAGAAGGTACTACTACTACTACTATACCAGAGTAGAATAGAAAGTAGAAGCAAAAGCCACTTTGAATTTTGTTGTTACTGAAGGCTTTCTTGTTTAAACAGATTTAAGGAATGTTTATTTCAGTTATCCAACCAGGCCTGAGGAGTTGATATTCAATGGATTCTCTCTTCATATACCTAGTGGTACCACTGCAGCTTTAGTAGGAGAAAGTGGAAGTGGAAAGTCTACAGTTATCAGTTTGATAGAGAGGTGAAGTTCTTATTGATGGCACCAACATGAAAGAGTTTCAGCTAAGATGGATCAGAGGAAAAATTGGCCTTGTAAGCCAAGAGCCTGTATTGTTTGCGTCTAGCATTAAGGCCTTGTAAGCCAAGACTATTGATTCAAAACATAGGAACAGCATTGACAGGTTTGATTATTGCTTTCATTGCAAGCTGGCAACTAGCATTTATTGTTCTTGTCATGGCTCCCCTAATGGGAATGAATGGATATGTTCAAATGAGATTCATTAAGGGATTCAGTGCAGATGCAAAGGTGAGTCTCTTTTCCACAGCTATACAAAGCTACATAAGTAACTACATGATCTAGATTTTGTAAAATATTCTCACTGTTGTGATGCAGATGACGTATGAGGAAGCGAGCCAAGTTGCTAATGATGCAGTTGGAAGCATAAGAACAATAGCTTCTTTTTGTGCTGAAGAGAAAGCCATGGAACTATACAATAGGAAATGTGAAGGTCCTGTGAAAACAGGGACACAACAAGCCCTGGTCAGTGGAACGGGATTTGGGGTTTCATTTTTCTTACTTTTTAGTGTCTATGCAACCACTTTCTATGCTGGAGCAAGATTTGAACCAGTCTTGTTCAATGCCACTATACGTGCCAATATTGCCTATTGAAAGGAAGACAATGCAACTGAAGCAGAAATCATAACTGCAGCAGAACTAGCCAATGCCCATAGGTTTATTAGTGGCTTACAATAGGTAAAAATACTGCCGCTAAACATTTTTCAGCCTTATTTTGTCTCGGCAAGAGGGAGAGTCTCAGCGCAACGGTAAAGTTGTTGTTATGTAACTTTCCGGTCACAGGTTTAAGTCTTGGAATCACCCTCTTGCGAAAATGCAAGTTAAGGCTGGCTTCATTACATTCGCAAAGCGGGTTTGGCCCATCCCTGAAACTCGCGTGAGGTTTATGATACAAATCACAAATGTGATTAACATTTAATGTTTTGATCCTTTTCCTATTATAGGGTTATGAACAGTAGTGGGAGAAAGGGAGATCCAACTATCTGGTGGGCAGAAACAAAGGGTAGCCATTGCACGTGCAATAATAAAAAGTGCAAATATATTGCTACTAGATGAGGCCACAAGTGCACTAGATACTGAATCAGAGAGAGTTGTTCAAGATGCATTAGACAGAGTAGTGGTGAACAGAACAACTGTGGTTGTGGCACATCGTCTATCTACAATTAAAAATGCAGATGAGAGTCTCATGGTTGTGACAGAGTTGTTCAAGCTCTTATGCCATGCTTGTTCTGTTGAAATAAGAGCTTACATGATTTCCTTGGTCTGTGCTTAAATGCTCATGGCTATCGATACTTCTTGTATTACATTGATTTTCTTGGCTGCTATGTTGTTACCCAACTTAGACCCTCTAGATGTACTCTCATTCATTGGCAACTACAGCAAGTCTTTGCACAATTGTTTCTTGCTTTTGTGGAGTGACAGTTACTAATATTGTATCGCATATGGTTGAAGATGTATTAGAACTTGTGCTGATATTGTGGTTGAATGGAAGGTTTTGATATTAAGGTTGAAGATCAATTAGAAATTGTGATTATCTTAAAATTGCTTATATTATGAAAATTGCTGATGTTATGGTTGATTATAAGCATGAGTTGTTGAAATAAAGAGGGCTAAATTTTTTTATGAATGGGAAAACAGAGGGCTAAATTGCAAAAAACTAAACAATTATATATAGCGGTATTATGCAAATTAGCAATTGTAAAAAGTGACTTTTTAAAACGACTTTCTATTAAAACTATTATAAAAGTAATTCTTTTATAGCAGTTTAAAACTGCTACGAAACCATTTATAGTCACGGTTAAAAATGGCTATAATAAATACTATGGAATTGCTGTGAATGTTATATGTTCATTATATGTATATGAAAATATGGAAATTAATAGGGTTAATTACACTTTTAGTCTTATAGATAAACTTTTACCATACCACCAATGCATGATTTTGGTCTCAATAGTTTCAATGACTTCAATTTAGTCTCTACTTTTAAAATTGTACAAATTTGGTTCACATATTAACTTCTCATCCAATAATTAACAAAAAGAAGTTTATGTGAATCACAAATTTTTGTGACCATGTTAAAATGATTTATATCACTTTCAACGTAAAAAATTGTGATTTATATCACTATGTAAATAAGCTTATTTAATATTTTTAACATTTCATATTTATATGTGTATTGCCTCACTTTAAAAGCTTCATTTTCATACATATAATTCGTAATCATAAAACATGTACATTGTAGCAAATCCCAGTATTCAAATGCTAACTTGCTCCGATGGAGTACGTCATCACATGCACATGTCAGAGTAGCAGAACCCGTAAACACAAAGTTTAATGAGCTGTTAACACATTGAATCTGTATCATTATTTGGACCAATGATTAACTTGATCGATCTAAATAAGATTCGTACTCAATTACATATTTAAACATTACTTATAGGTCATAACTTGGGCTCATAATCAAAATACGATGGAATTGTCGTATCCGTACCACTTACTCAATACATACTCAATCAACTTTTTTTTTTTTTTTTGAAAAAAGGAAGCTACTTTGACCATAACCACAACAAGGTTTAGAACTTAGAAATCTAGTCGACACTTTAAGTTTGACTAAACTATAAAAAAAGGTACTTTTGACGATACTGCAAGCCGACTTCTAATTTTAATTTATCCGTATTACGCACATAAATATATATGCTGCGCATTATAGTTAATTACTTATCTTATTGGTTCATGCGAACATAATGTTAAATAATTTTAATTAATTAGGGGTCATTTAACCAACCCACGACGTAATTATTTTCTTTAACAAATCTTCTCCTAATTCTAACATTTGACTAAATACTTAAAATGGTTAAATATATTTTTGATTCTCTAAAATAGTGAGTTAATGATTTAAGTCCCTTTAAATTAATCATTAATTTTGGTCTCACTAAAAATAGTAAATTATTGCTTTTAGTTCCTTCATTCATTTTTGTAACGGTTTTTAATATACAAAAATGGATGAAGGGATAAAATCAATAATTCGCTATTTTATAAGATTAAAACCAATAAAAAAATTAAAATCAATAATTCATTTAGGGGATAAAGACATATTTAACCCTATTTAAAAAGTTCATCTGGTTGATATTTTCTTGTGATGTAACTTTATTTATATGACTGTAACAGTAACAAAGCACGGTCAATCATGTTTAATTGATTAATGTATACTTTGAAGATAAATTACCGACCATCGTCACGTTTAAGACTTTTACGTCGTGAATGTAATTTTTCGAAGATAAATTCTTCCTACTTTTATACTTTTGTATGCATTTTGATACTGAACCATACAATTATTTCCCTTTGACCAGTAAATGTATTATAGGTATATATTCCTTCGTTAAGTTCAAAATTATAGAACTATTTCTTTGGGGAAAAAAAGTTGCACCTGCACAAGAATTACAAAGCTGGGCACATTTTCTAACTAGCTAGCAACTAAGCAATTCAGAACTTGGAAAATTGTTAACGTGACTTCTCTAGACAAAGCTGGCACATTTTCTAACTAGCTAGAATATTGTAAATGAGAACGTGTTTCATGAACTAAAGGGTGGTTGATAATAACGTAATTCGATAATGCATCATATATCATGCAACAAATTCAAAAGCTTGATAGCCATCCAACAGATTGTTTTGCATTCCTTCTTTTGTTTATATAACATATATTATTAGTCTATTTTGGCGGATATATTAATTGATAATATTCCTAATCATTCTTTGATAAGTCAACAAAGGAGTATCCCTTTTATGCGAAAATCTACTAAATGACAAGCTTATTTAGGGTCCATATCATAGTTATCAAGAGATATCAAATTGAACTAAAACTCAAAATAAAAATAAAAACACATCGAAAAATTAAGTATGACTATTTCAAAAAATAAGAAATCAGAATTAGATATTTTTCGATGGATAATGCACGCTTAGCAGCCCAAATACGAAGCAAACTTCACAAACTACAAGCCCCTACAATATATTTTCGATGGATATCAGAATTAGATATTTTAAAATTAGAAGTTAAAACTAAATATTAATAATTTTATAGCTAGGGACAAAAATATATGTTAATTTAATTTGATTAATTCAAACGAGTTTAGCTAACTCTTGGTTTAAATATAGAAAGCTAGCTTACTGAGTAATTTAATTCTTAACAAAAACAAATGTTTGATCAGAATAAAAAAAATTGAAAAAAATAATTAAAAATGACATGAATCAATTATTCTAAAAGTTTAAGCCACCGAGGGAGTAAACGTATAATTTTAAATTATTTTTAACGAACATGTCATACAAGAGATCATTAAACTTGATCAATAGTGAATAAAATGATGTGGCCACCACGGATCTAATTCTAAATCACTTCATCATACAAAATTTAATACCATTAAATGAAGCCCGTGGAGACCTGTTGAAAAGATAGCACATCATGTTCATTGCTTCTGCTCAGAAACCTTTAGACAATTCTGCATGCAATCGAAGAAATTTTGCCTTCTCAAGCCGTATCTGTCTAGACACAAGCAACTCTCTGATCTTGTGAAACCTCACATCAATGTGCTTTGCCCTAGTGTGATGCACTTGATTGTTTGCCAAGAAAATGACACTTTGACTAACACAATGCAACCGAACTCCACCTTGCTCAACACCTAGTTCTTTCACTAACCGTGTAAACCATAATGCTTCTTTTGCTGCCTCAGCTACAGCCATGTACTCAGCTTCAGTTGTAGATATTGCAACAATGGATTGAATTGACAATTTCTAGCAAATCTGTCCTCCGGCAAGAGTATACACCTATCCAGACCTCATGTTATCGAGATTACCTGCATAGTCAGAATCAACATATCCCATAATTGTTGGATCACTCTGTTCGCCATTGAACATGATACCATGACCCGTTGTACCTTTCAAGTATCTGAGTATCCACTTGACTGATTCCCAATGACGCCCTGGTTTGGACATGAACTTGCAGACTTGGCTCACAGCTTGTGCCAAATCTGGTCTAGTGCAGACCATAGCGTACATCAAACAAGCAACTGCACTGGCATGAGGAACCTTCGACATATACTCAACTTCTTCATTTGTCTTCGGACACTGTTCCATTGAGAGCTTAAAGTGAGTCGCCAATGGAGTGCTCACAGGCTTTGAATTGTTCATGTCAAATCTACCTATCACACCTCCAACATGGCTTTGTTGGAGTATGACTCATTCTAATTTTGAGTCAAATCTGTTTAGTTTATTATGATTTAATTTAAGGGGATTGTGTAAGAGTTTACGGTGATATTATTGTAATATGTGGATTATTAGTATCATCTCCTATAAGTATCTGTAACATTGTAACCTTAGACAAAAGATTGATTTTGCTAATCAATAAGACGGAGCTATAGCTATCTTATAACCGTAGAGGTAGACACATTTGCCGAACTGCGTAAATAAACTTTCATATATTCTTAATCGCGTTTTCTTTATACTCTTTTATTTTTGGAGTATTTTGCTAATAACAATAATGTTAGAAAATGACTATCCCAAAACTAGTTATATTTTTACTTCAAACAGAAAATTTATGATCTATTTTCACTTGGCCATGCATGAATCAGAGTGGAGAAAGCGTGAATGATTTTTTAAACGAGATATGACCACTTTTCAATTTTGTGTTCTCTTATCTTTCTGCGAAATATGGTTAGTTGGCTACCTAGCAGGCTCGCACGCCACTATTAAAGTATCACATCTTCAACCTGAAATTTCGTATGAAAATGCTTTTTTAGTAATTGTATTTCACAATTATTCTGCATAAAATTAAATTTGAATAACAATGAGAGAGAGGAGAGAAGGGATGCATAATCATCAAATTTGATATACCCTTCCCGTTTTAAAATAAACGAATAAAAAAAAATTCGCAATACAAATAATATTATTAGCTTTTAAATATATAATTTATTTCCTATTTTACCCTTTATAAGATGTATGTTTATCCCTCCTCATTTATTTTTCTTATATGAGCATTATATGAAAAGACATTAATTAATACTCTTGAAATTCAAAGTGGATAGTTATTATGAAACAATTTTTTTTCTCCAAGTAGACAGTTATTTTGAAACAGAGCGAGTAAGATAAAGTTAAAAAGAACATTACGAACATGGTTGGTTTAGGAGTTTTCTAAATCACATAAGATAAATATAAGGTAAAATCACTTTAGTCTCAATTAGTCCAATATACTTTGATACGTGTCATCAGCTAGACACATATCAAAATTTTATTGAACTACATGAGCTAGAGTGATTTTACTCTATGTAAATTTTGAGTGATTTAAAGTGAGATATCTATTTCCCAAACACTAAATCAAAACTTTAAAAGCAATTTTTTTTGATAGATTGAAGTTAAATGTGGTTACGTGTTAAAGTAAAAATACCCAACGAGAACCAGAGATTGTATGTTGAATAGTGTTTTGTAAAATGCAACTTTAAGCAGCTTTTGAGTTTAATTTTGATAATACCACTATAAATGTAAAATTTCGTTACAGTGACATATTGAGAGTACATACAAATTAAATCCTTATTTTATATTATTTTCACTCTTACTAGCTAAATATATTAAGTAATTTGAGTTAATGATTTTTTTTTTTCGAAAGTGCATTTTTACCCAGCTTTATTCTAGTCCTTGTCTAAGCTGGAACTCTGATTACTTTGTCATGTGCACAGTTAAAATTTATGTGGCATGTCCACGTATATATAAAGAGACTAAACGTGGCATCAAAGTGTAAATTTTAATTAAAATTTAATTTACATGCAATTAATAATTAAAAATCAAAATTCACTGTGCCACCAGTTTGAAGTTCGTCTGTGTGGCTGCGCCACCGCTCCAAGGTTTGTGATACCACCTCGCTCTGTCATAGGCCACATCCTCTAGAGTGGCAAATGGCTACCCCGTTTGTGGCCGCGCCACCACTCTTCTCCAGGTAAATATATTTGTTTTGTTTTGCTTGATTTATATTCAATCTCTCATACAAGTTTTCTAAATGCTTTCTTAATCTCTTTAATTTTCATCCTCTATCTCTTCCTAGTTTTGCGGTCATTTAGATAACCTCTTTTATTCAATGTTAACATTTCACACAAATATTATTTTCATCAATTTATTCTAATAGCAGCCAAATAACCTGGGGGCGACAGCTGCGATTATGAATAATGATGTTGTAGGATAGCTCGGATCGCCTAGGGGTACTCTTGTGATTACATTACTGAAAATGATTTGTTGACACTAATTTCACCTCCCCATTTAAAGAAAGATGAGAGAAAGTGAAGAGTTCACAAATATGATAATGATACAATAAAAAAAGAAAAAAACTGGGTGAAAATGAAAAAAAAAAAAAAAGAATGCAAGTACATCAAATCAGTTTTGATATATTTATATTTCAATTTCTCTTTAAAATATTGAGATTCATATGGCCTATTCACATGCTTGCTCGATTTTTACTTCATTGAATAATTCTATAAGTTGAAGATTTAGATATACACAAAACAAGAAAATCATAAATTTCTTTTTACTATGGTTTCCCCATATTTAAGATAAGTAATAGAAATAATTAAGATATATAGAATGTAGTAATTAATTAATTAACATGGGTCGGTGAGGGGAACAATATTATTTATTTATATATGTTTCAGTCTAATAAAGATTCAGCAAAAAAATCCAAATTATCGTAATGGGTATAGTCCTCCATGTCCAACACTTGCAAATACTCCTCATACAGTTTCTCCAGCGTGCCATGATGATGATCCTCCGCAGGAAAATAAGACTCGCATTCAATGTTGAATCTTCCGTTGACTATGTCATGGTCAACATCACCCCAAAACCCAAAATCGTCATTTTCTCCCGCATCACCACCAAGCACGTTTATCACCACTTGCTCTGTTGTTGTTGTTCGTGGGTTTTCTTCCTTTTCTTGATGGCTTGATGATGCTGAAGAATTATTGGAATCCAAGGTGAAGGAGGACCCACTTTCAGTTCTTGGTAAAGTTAAGGCCTTTACTCTAATGGGTTTCGGTAGATACACTTGGGTCCTCTCTGGCTCTGAAGAAGAAGCGTTCTTTGTGGCGCTCTGTTTATTGTTCTTGTTCTTCTTTTTGTTGGTGCTCTTCTTCTTTTTCTTTGCACCTTCATGTTTTTGTTCTGGATCTTCTTCTTCCTTGTTGTAAGGGTCTTGAATTTTCATCTTCTTGCAGAGGTGGGTGTTCCAGTAGTTCTTGATTTCATTGTCTGTTCTGCCTGGTAGTCTTCCTGCTATGAGGGACCACCTGTTTCCCAGAAGCGAGTGCAGTCTGATTATGAGGTCATCTTCTTCAGGAGAGATGTTGCCTCTCTTTATGTCTGGTCTTAGGTAGTTCATCCATCTCAGTCTGCAACTCTTCCCACATCTAAGAAGCCCTGCAATCATCAAACACATCATGTGTTCAGTACTTATAATTAGATGAAAACATGTTCATAATCTAACAAAATGTAAACAGAAACCAAACAGGCAACCACACCTCTAAGAAAGATTAAGGAAAATGTTTGATGAACCACTAGCCGGAGGTGTAGATACTGTGTCTGAATAGTGTATATATTGAAAGTGGTTCACTGATCATAACTCAAAGATTAAAGGGGCATCAGTTTTTAAAAATATGCTCCTAGAGATTAGTAAGGGGAATGATTGGTCATAGGTGTAATAAGTAATAGCATATTTGAATCAAATCAGATACCCAGATGTCATGTAAGTTCTACTCAGAATTGAATTTAATTTGAAAATGAATTTGAGAAGAATCTCCAAACATCATATTAAATTAGCAGTTGATGATGAAAGTGAGCTTACCAGCTTTTTTGGGGAGTGATTTCCATTGGCCTTCTCCATGAGCATGGATATACTTGGTAAGTATTGCATCTTCTTTAGGAGTCCATGGACCCTTGTGCAACCCCACTTTAGAACAACAGGGAGCTCTTCCCATCTTTGATTAGATTCTGAATCACTTTAAAATCCTGCAAGAAAAAGAAGAGGCTTCTACTTCTTCTTCTTCTTCAGGAAGCACAACTCCTAAGATGCCATGCACCTTCGATCCATTTATATACATATATAGGCGGGTAGCAGCCGTTTTATTATTTATTATTATTATTATTTAATATTTTGTTTTTTGTTTTGTTTCAAAACCATTGACAAGGACTAATTGATAGCCACTTAGCCAGCAGCCTGGCTGCTATTTTCTATTCATATGTACTTACCTGTATTGATAATTCTATATATATAGAGGTTCCTTTTTTGAGATACGTAGATTAAATAGTAAAATGTTTGCTGGATTTCTTCGTTGGTTTTATTTATTCAATGTTTTACAAATTGGATTACTAATTGAATTGGTAAAGGTCAGGTGCTTATTGATTCAATCGTGATTGAACAAATCGTGATTCAATACTGATCGAGTCAATAATAATTATACATATATTTTAATAATAAATAATATATTAAATAATAAATTAACATGAAATATAAATAAATTCAATTTAATTACATTTTAAAGTAAAATAAAATGTTTTTATTGTATGGTCTTATGAGATGAAAAATTATTAAAAAAAGATTAAAATAATAGTTTAACTATATGAACCATTACCGTAAGAAAAAACTATATGAATCTTTCTAACTTAACATTCAACTTTTGTATTATTTGTTTTGACTCGTTAATTTTGACTGGTTTTAACCCGATTCCATTCATATTAAAATAGGTCAATTATATGTTTCAATATATATATATATATATATATATATATATATATAATTCATGAAATACTCTCTTTGATGCATATTAATCCGGAAAAAGTAATTTAAAGTTCGTTTAAAAAAAAATTAATTCAAAGTTATAAAGTGAGTTTGTATTTAAAGTGAGAGAGTACGAGTATATTTATTATTGAATTTTTTTATCAACTAAAGTTAAGAAAAATTCCAAATTGAATTTTATTATTTTCCAAATCAACTCACTTTAAACTAGTTTTGACCAATTAATCAAGATAACCTACTATCAATAAAATATTTAAGCGTTAAATATGTTTTTGTCACTTTAATATATGGCCAGCCAAATTTAGTCCCTCGTTGAAGTAAATTTACATTTGGATCCTTAAAACTTTTAAAATTTCTAATTTTAGTCCTCAATGGAGGCAGAGAACCATACGTATCCGGTGAGGCGTGATGTGGCATGGTACACATCATTTAATGTGATTGACACTTATATTTTCAATTGAAAGTTAAATGACATCTAAATTAAATAATTAATAAAAACAAATTTATTAATTAAAAAACAAAAATTATAAACAATTCCTAATTTGAAATTATTAATCTCTAATCTCTCATCCCTCTTCGTCTTCTCCAAGGAATAAAAATCAACATCAACAAAAAAAAAAACCACTATTTTAGTTCCTTCAAGCGATGCCAAATTTTCAACGATAGAAACTCATCACTCACCCAACCCAGAAACTTATCACCTACCTCACCCAAAACTCCAACCCCACCATTGAGCCATCCCGAAACTCATCTCCCACCTCCCAAAGAAATCAAATAACTGCAAGCATAAAGAACACTTGAACACATCAAGAACACCAGAAGTGGAATTTTCGTATTGAGAACTCCCAAAAAAAATGGGAGGAGGAGATTCCGGTAGGGTTATGAGAAGGGCCATGGAGGAAGGAGGTAGACACCAAAAACCTCTTCATTGATGGCCTATCGGAGCAAACATCTTATCATCAAATTAAAGCCCTCTTCTCAAGATTTGGAAGGATAAAGGGTTCATATATATGTGCAGAAATCCAGAAAGCAATATAGGAAATACAAATTTGGGTTTGTAAGATTCATGTTTAAGGAGGACGCTGCCAGGGAAATGGACAATCTGAATGAGATGAAAATTAATGGCAACAGGATTTGGGTATCGTTAGCTAAATTCCCATTTAAAGATAAATAGAGAGCACATGCTGATGGTTGGCGAGATCGTTTCAAGGTACATGCGGTCAAGACTAAATAAGTTTGGAGGGAGAAACAAGATATCAGAAAATAGAGCACTAGTAAGGGATCCAGTACCAGTAGCATCGCATGCTGGTATATATTAAACGAAGGGAGAAGATAGAGAAAGAGTGGGTAGAACTGTTGTGGCTTCGTTAAGGGGGATGCAGCTAGAACATTGAAGCTTTAAGAAACTTCCTTATAGCTAATGGACTCTATAATGAAATTTTTAAAATATGGGGGCAAAGGAGGTGGCATTGGAGTTCATTGATAAAGAGGTGGCATTGGACTTCTTGGGTAAAAAATTCGAAGTCGTTGCCCCTGCTTCCATGGATTTAGACACTTCATCTGGCTAAATTAAGATAACAAGGTGCCTTTAGGAGCCTGGAATGAAACCTTCTTTGACACCATTACAGCCTCCCTGGGTGATTTCATAAGCATGGATGAGGACACAAGAGACCTCAACCTACCGGTTGAGACACTTTTCTTTTTTAGCATACTTGTACCAAAAAAATATAATTAAATGCATGATAAAAATATTTAAACACAAAGATAAAATATACATTGAATTAATCTATTTTTAGACACAAGAATGCGCATAAAATTATTTTTCCCACTCAATAAACCATTTATATAACATCAAAAAGTCTTTATTGTTGAGAATGAGAAAATATATCCTTACATTATTTTTTTTTCTTGAATTAATTTATCATAATTTAGAATTGTTTTTGAAAATTTTAACTTATTAATCACTTACAATATTTGAAATTTTTTTCAACAAAATCCATGCTACACGACAGCTACAGTTCTAATATTGCTCTCATGAGAAATGCTAACAACACTTTTTTTCTAATACTCTCTCTTTAATGGATCAAAATCAAAGAGAAATGCTTGCTCCCATAACATGCACAAAATTGTATGATTCGTAGTGCTATGTTTGATGCTATTAAGTTCACCCATGTGAGAAGGGAAGCTAATAACACAGCACATGTATTGACTTCATGACTAGCTTTTGAATTTCCTATCCGTGCATACTTGGTGGGGAGATCCCTCATCAAGGGTACTTACACCATTGGATGCCCATGGTTGTTTTTCTAGCTAAAAATAGTTATTTTTCAAATTGGTTTACATTAAAAAAAACTATCCTAATTTCAACTGTTTGCCAGATCATTTTCTTTCAAATTTTCTTTTTATATTACTATTTACTCTTTTTAAACATAAAAAGCTTATTTTTATTTGATGAATTTATTTGAACTAATTATATATTTCTTTCACAATTTAAAATATTTTTTATTTTAATTTATATTTACAAATGTCATATATATTTAAACATATTCCTCCAATATACACGATATAATTGATGATTAGCCAGAATGTTAATTTTAAAATTTTCCCTTACAATTACAAAAAACCCAATGTACTGAAAAAAAAAATCGATTTACCAAAGTACAAAAAATAATTTAAATAATCAAAATAGAAAAATAAATATTTTAATTAAGGATACGTCACGTTGAATTTAAGCGACATATTGCGGCTAGTGCCTTGTTAGAAAAAAAGATCTTGAATTTTGAAACTTTAACCCATAAAAGATATTTAAACACAATAGACAAAAGCAGTACATCAAGCTAGTAGACTATATATTACGTATATATTATTATATGTTTATATTCCAAGCACGAGCTCGATACTTTTTGACCATATGTATCGCTTTAATGTTAATTTCTATAGAAACGTTAGAGTATCTCCCATAACAATTACTAAGAAGTGAGTTCTTAATATTAATTATATGGAGTTTCGTGTGCCACGTAAAATATAAGTAATTTTTAGTAATTAATGTAGATTTCACTCTATTGACGAGTTCGTAGCATTATTAATCTGGTCTTACACTACCTTATATGATGCAAATTTTGTTGGATTAGAGAGAAAAATTTAATTTTTAATATAAAAAATGAGTTCTTATTTAAAAAGATAATACTGTCATTTCTTAACCAGAAATGCCACCTCAAGTTATTATAAAAACTCAATTTTTAGTTTAAGTAGTGTCTTTAAGAACCGTGGCAAATACTCTTATATGAATATTAACAAAAGCAAATCTCATCATTACACCACTAGTTAGTGTTTGCCAAAAATGTTTTTATAAGTTTGAATGCCGATGATATTCACACACTTTTTTAAATACTATATAGTAGTATATATAGTAGAAGAAGACAATCATGTTTTGAATTGTATAATTGCGGTCACTACATCAAAGTATTTTCGACTCACTGCAACCACATCAGTCATCACGCACGCACTCAAATTGATCATATTTGTCAAATTTTACTAATTATTAAGATTTAATATCCTCGCTCATTTTCTATCAGAAATTATAACATATAATTGGTGATGAGGACCGTCAAGTGCTACATCACCATATATCTCCAGGTTCGATCAATAAAACCCTTTTAGTCTTGATTCCTAAGATTAAAAAACTTTCGCATGCGAATCATTTTGTGTAATGTGGTTTTTAAAAATATTACGAAGACTTCACTCTATTTTGCATGATTTGATATGTGAAACTCAAACACTACAAGAGAAATAGCTTTTGAGTCGGAAAATTTACAGCGGTTCTACCAAAACAACTGCAAATTGTCAATCCGAGACAGTTGTGGTGGTGGTTTTGCCAACTGCTGGAAAATTTTCACACACAACGGGGGTTCTTTGTCACTTAGAGGTGGTTTTTGCGTTATAAAGGTGGTTATTTTCACCGCGGTTCTGTAAACCACTGCTAAATGATAAATAATATTTACAACCTTGAAATGAAACATCCCGTTTCATTCTTTTTCGTTCTTTTTTACGAAACTAGACGTTTTTCTGGTGAACCCTAAAACCTCTCATTTATTTTGTAATGCGCCTCTTGCCTCTGATAGTTGTGCGTTGCCCTGTCTCTTGACTCCAATCACTGTCCACCGCCACCCCATGACCCCGTCGTTGGCTATTGTGAAGCACCCCTGCTTGAGAAAGTACCACATTCTTCTTCACTTTAAAGTGTTTTCGTTCTGAGTTGTCTGATCATGAGTAACACCCTTATTGCCTTTGAGTTTTTCCATATTGTATGAAAATGAAAATTATTGGGAAAAGGGGATGATGTAACTAGATATGTCTAAGGCTTATGATAGAACCGCTTGGCCCTTTTTGCAAAGTGTGTTCACACTGATGAGATTTCATGTTAGTTGGGTGTCTTAAATTATGCAGTGTGTTTCTACTGTTGACTTCTCTATAATGCTTAATGGGAACCCCCATGCGGGTTTTAGTCCTCATGGAGAGTTGTGCCAGGGTGACTTCCGTTCTGCTTACTTGTTCATTTTGTGAGGTGAAGCCTTGTCTACTTTATTACAACAAGCCATTGTGTCTTCTTCCCTTCATCGGATTTGAAAAGCACGATCTGCAAACTAATTATTTCACACTTGTTTGTTTTTTTGCAGATGTGTTACCCCAAAATTTTAGTGTTATTTTTGCCCGGGCAAATGTTTCAGAAATGGAGTGTGTTAAATCCATTCTCGCAACCTATGAACAAGCTTTTAGGTAGATGATCAACCTTGACAAGCCAATGTTCACTTGTAGCTGAAATGTGCTAGATAATCAATTTAATGAGCTTACATAATTGTTGGAAGTAAAGATGGTAAAGTGTTATGACAAGTACTTGGGTCTTCCTGCTATCACCAGCAAATCGAAGACCCAAATATTTAATTATGTTGTGGAAATATTATGGATGAAACTTAAGGGATGGAAGGAGTGATCACTTTCTCGGATAGGTACGAAAGTCTTAATTAAAGTCATTGCGCAAGCCATTTCGGGTTATATTATGTCTTATTTTGCTTTGTTGGATTCAATTTGTTCACATATTGAAGGCATGATAAGCAGATTTTATTGGAGCGGGGACTTCTTAAAGAAAAGTATTTGCTGGAAAAAGTGGAAGAGTTTGTGTTGTTCTAAGTAGAATCTGTGGAGGATCATCTCCTCTCCGCAGTCTCTTCTTAGCTGTTTATCTAAAGTTGTTTATTTCCCACATGGGAGTCATCTTGAGGCAAAGAGAAGCTATAGATCGAGTTATGCTTGGTCGAGTATCTTGCAGTCAAGCTGGTTATTTGGAAAAGAAGGGATTTGGAAAATATGGGATGGCTCTAATGTCCGTATTTGGATGATAATTGGATACATTATCCTTCATCAAGACACGGCGAAGGAGGATGGTATTTGAAGAGTTGGGGATCTCATTTCTTCAGTAACGGCTGATTGGGACCACAATCTAATTTTATGGTATTTAGTCCTGAAACTACTCGTTATATTTATGCTATTCCTTTTCCCATAACGAATAAGCCTGATAATTTATTTGGCATTTCAAGGTCGATGGTGTTTATTCGACCAAATCTTGCTATAATTTTACTTTGCAGCGGCTTGAGGCCTCTATGGCATTCATCGTCTTCTGTGGTTATACCACCTCAATCTTGGAAGAAGTTATTGCACTCTCGAGTGCTTCCACGGTGCAAAGAGCCTGTTTGGAGAGCCTACCTTGACATTGTGCCGATGAGAGGTATTTTTCATCGGAAAGGGCTGAACGCCGATCCCTCATGTCCCATATGCAGTTCCACTACAGAAAAAGTAGCCCACCGCTGTTATTTTACCCTGAATTGCAGTAACTCTGATTCACTTCTCAGTTGGGTTTGCGGATGGAAGGCATGCAGGATCTATCCTTTGCAGATTTTTTTCCTTAGTTTTTGTCAAGGTGCACATGATGAGGCTTTGCAGAACTTCGTAGCGCAAGCCTATTGTATTTGGGAAAAATGAAACCGAGTTGTGTTACAACAGGTGCATCCTCCCTTCGAGTTGGCACTTCATTTCACGGAGGCCTTGAGGCCAAACGCTGATTTACATGACTCCGCTAGGGTGAGCATGCATCTTCCGTCGTCATGGAGTCGTCCTCCGGAGGGCACCATAAAGGTTAATTTTGATGCTTCTGTGAATGAGCTACATGTTGCTAGCTTTAGTATGATAGCTCAGGATCACATGGGTGAGGTTTAGCTTCAGCTATATTGTCTCCCTTTGATGTTTTATTGCTTGTCATTGTTGAGGCACTATGTTTGAAGTGGCCTTTTGTCTTTACCACGGATTTGAGATTCAGGAATGTGTTTTTAGATATAATGGTTGTAGTTATTTAATCTTCGACGCAAGGACACATCTGGTAGGTCTTACCTCTATTTTGTTGCTCGACATTGTTGTGACCTCGCTCTTGGATTTGATTTTATAGAGCTGTCCTTTGTTCTTCCGGATGGCAACGGTGTTGCGGATTCTTTAGCTAGGAAGTATTATTCGTTTTTACATTTTGTTTGGACTGAAGAGATCCCTCCTAGTAATTTTACTTTGATTTAGCGTGATGCGTTGATATCTTTATATGTTCCTATTTATAAATAAATAAGTTTTATCTATTCTCTAGGATTACGAAAAATACTCCTACTACTAATAAATTTGCAATTTTTTATTAACTATCATAAATTACCGTGACGACTAAGGTGGTCCTTTTTTTTTGGGACCACCGGTGGTCCTAGGGCTTATATGGTAATTTCTCTCTTCACTTCCATGGTCCACCAGCCACCGGCTGTCCCTTTTTCTAATAATTCTACAAAATCCAGAAATATTCATCGTCCAGCTCTTCGTCTTCATCATCTTCATCCTCGTCTTTAAAATTGAGAAAATCAAATCCTGAACACAAAAATTCTTATGGAGTAACAAATTAAAGAGCTGAGACAGGGGAACCCATTGATGACAAAAAGGATCTCAACCCCACCTGCTGTTAGCAGCAAAGAAGGGGGATCTGATATATTTTTTTAGAAGGCCAAATAACTTCATTAAAAAAGCACAGAAGTGCTAGAAAATTACAAAAAGGTTCAAAGTTAATACAACCAACCAGATTGTGAAGAAGGATCATTTCCTACAGTTGCAAGAAGTTTTGATGCTTCCAAAACAACACCAACATTGATGAAGAAATGAAGACCTTTATGCTTAATGTTTAGAATGTAATATTTTATCGCATTCTAGTTCTTTAGGTCATGCATTTCTTAGGAAGAGATTTCAAGTTCTTTGATCATCTTTGCTCTCTTGACCTTAGTAAAATTGTGTTTAATAAGGTTTATTTGTTTTCATAAATAAAAGTCTTAGAAACCTTAAGAAATTTGCTTTTGAATAGTGTTTTTAAAAGGGAAGCTTAATCAGTTGGGTAACAGATTACCAGTTTGGTTAACATATTACTGAGAGAGAAAATGGTTTAGTGGTAATCGATTACCACGGGCTGTTAATCGATTACCCTAGGAAATTTTTGTTAAAATCTGATTCTTATCTTCTCTATTTGTTTTCCCTTAACACTTGTGCGAATTATCTGGTTCCTAGAGATTTTCTACAATACTATATAAGGCTTTTCATTAGTGTTAAACACAAGAAGAAACACATTGATTGATTTTTCATTGAGAAATTTCAGATTTGAGAGCAAAGTCTTCATGTTCTTGAGAGTTCTTCATCATTAGATTTTCTATTTCCTAGTTGGGTTTAGAATTCCATCTTGCTGAAATTGCTTCTTCTTCTTCTTTGTAATCAATTGGTGAAATTGATGGCACCATAGGGTTTGGTGAATGTGTGCATATGTGCAACGGTGTCTTGCATATTGAGTTTTTGGGTTTCTAGGTTCATTGTAAGTGACTTGGTGTAAGTATTGTATGAACCTCAAAAATTGATAGTGATCAGCAAATCCCATTGCACACTGGGGCCTTCAGTTGAAGAACGAACCAGGATAAAAATCACAGTGTCATCTCCTTCAACCCTTATCTCTTTTGCATTTTTGCAATACGAATGTTCTAGGGTTCTTTATTTGGGGTTTTGTAGGAATTCATGATTAATTGATGTAATAGGTGTTATAGGGTCTTTGTATATGATGTATATGCTTATGTGTATATCTTGATTCATCTCTGAAATCGCTTCTGTTGTAAATTTCTGAGTTTCTTGAAGATTGTTCTTGATCGGTAACATATTACCGAGGAATGGTAACAGATTACCATCCCATGGTAACAAATTACCAAGGAACGGTAATAGATTACCAAAAGTTGTTGTTTGGTTTTTTAAGTCAATTTTTAAGAAGTTAAGTTGTTTTTTTTTTTAAGATCATAGTTCACCCCCTTCCTCTCAGGATTTCTACCTTGAGTGTTTACACAAAATACACGAGAAGGAATTAAGGGCAAGAGCCCCACATAGGTAAGATCACAAATAAAACCAGAAATTACACAACAAAGACAACAAACTCATCACAATAGAGGGACTTGCTTCTCTATAGCACAGTACATCATCAACAGCAGTGTCAGTATCCCCACAAGATTTAGTTCTCACATCCCACACAATACGGTGATGCAGATCGCGAAATGAGTAAACTTTTACAGGTGGTCAGCTTGATCTGGGTTGGTTTGAGATTTTGAAGGTGATTGTGGCCTTCCAAGATGAGAAAGGAGCGAACTTTTCCGTCGTCGTTGTTTACGACACAGATCTGAGTTCGGGCCTTTGTATCTCCGTTGTCAAGCTCGCCATTAATAAGAGAGATTATATTACATTTTTACCCTTTTATCATCCTTTCAATCCTAGCCATTCATCTAAAGAATATTCATAGATTGGACCTCCCAAATAAAAGGACCACCTTAGTCGTCGCCCACAAATTACTCTTACTTAGTGTTTGTTCCTGAGAATTAATGAAGACCCCCTCTCAGAATTGACGGTGGTGAGTGTCTTTGAGGTGACGGTGGTGCGATTGGTTCCACGACGAGGGGGTACTTATAGAACACACTCCAATGCTTAAGTCAGTATTGATGTTTAGAGAGAATCCTTGAGAGTCTCAGTCGAACTCAAGTCTTAATGCTAGAAATGAATAGCATGCTCCATAAGTGAATGATAGAACTTGTATTTATAGGCTCGGTATCCATGGTGGTTGTATTATGCAAGTGTGTGTGGAAAGTCTATGAAGTGAGACTTCCGAGCACGGGGGCAGCCTTTGACTATCTCTCTTAAGCTCTCTATATCTCGGTCCACTTATGATCGATCTGGTGCCTGTCGGATGGGATGCATGTTCCTTTCCTAGCCATTTGATCCTTCCTTATGGCGAGTGCTTAAGTGCACGCCTTTTAGTCAGCCGAGATGCTTTCAGGTTTATGAACTTTACATCCAGCTGGAACATTTAGAAACTTGCAAATTCAATTAATTAATTTCTCTACTTTGACTATTTGTTTAATTTACTATGAATTTCTGTTGGAAAAAGCAAAACTTAGAGAATAACATTTGAACTATTTTAACTGTTGTCCAATAAGAACCTAACACATATGTTAAAAAATAACAGTTGAGTGGAGTTATGGGAAATTGAGTTTCTGATTGGAGAATAACATAAAAAGTACCTAAGGATCAGTA
Source organism: Acmispon strigosus (assembly GCA_030819835.1). Classification (NCBI taxonomy): domain Eukaryota; kingdom Viridiplantae; phylum Streptophyta; class Magnoliopsida; order Fabales; family Fabaceae; genus Acmispon; species Acmispon strigosus. The sequence continues at coordinate 54,102,711 of JAUAMA010000004.1, read as the reverse complement.
GGTAAGTTTTATCCAATTAAAAACTTTTCAAAATCCCAATTAAAATTACTTAATGGTGGTGGTAGTAAATAGTAATGGATAAGCTCCATGTTTTAATGAAAATCAGCACAACTATTCTATTCTCACATTAATGTATGTACCAATCTCAATCAGGATACTGGCATACAGATTGAAGACTGAATCCCATTGCTGCTCAAGATGAATGGCTTCCGGGGGGGACTTCACACACACACAAAAACAAACACGATCATGCATGATTCTTTAAGGCCTCACATAATATTGTTAATGTTATAAATAGAGAAATATACACAAAATTTTACTTGACAATTATTAGAAGTTAGAAAGTATAGTTACATTAGTTAGAAAAGTCAGTTGTTAGTTAAAAAAAAAAAAATATGACATGTGTTGGTAATTTTTCAACAAATATCAGTGTCACATGTCATCACTACAATAATTCAATTTCCAGTCTTCAATACCACATTTTTTAAATATTTTATCTTAAAATAAACATAAATACGGGTGAGATAAATAAATAAGTGGAAACCGATAAATCAATATATTTGATATTTGACAACTATTGCACACTAAAATAAACAGCAATCAATTCATATGATATCATAACCAATTAACTAATTGTAATAAATGTTGACGGATCTAAAAATTTTAACTCGTAGGGCAGCATATACATATAAATTTATAACATTAAAAATATATTTTGTTATTAATATTTAATTTATATCATTACTATTTTCTATCGGTATTCATATTTTAAAAATATTATAGAACTTTTTTATTTTCAATACTATTAAGAAGTTGGGTAAAATTATGAGAATTTTGTACTCTTGAGAGAAGAAGTAAGAGAATGAAGCACTGAACCTGAAGATATTGTCATATTACATATAAAAAAAGTTAAAAAACTGGATCATAAGAATATAAAGTTTGAACTTGTTAGAAATAAATATACAATAATTTCACATCATTTATTATATATGTTACTTCTATTTCATCTACTCTCATCTTTATCATATGAGTGTGAGTAGAATGAATATGAACTCATCTTTAATTTTTCCAAAATACAAAACCATGGGGCACATATTATTTTGCAAGGGTAATTGTCTACTTAAAATTCTAAAAATACAATGTATATGTAGTATATTGTTGTGAAAAATTAAAAACATTGTGGGGGCACTTGCCCCCCTCACCCCCAATGTAGATCCGTCCCTGATTGTAATATAAAGAGTGTATACCTCTTATGTGAAATGAAAATATTAAGTGAAACGACACACTATTTTATATATCTCGTTATAAATATTTAAAAGGACGTCATACATATTTAATTCATATAAAGAAAGAACATGAGAAAGTTTTTGTATTATTTACCAGCTTTACTCTCCCTCACTTCCACATAATTTGCTTAATTGAAGGGTTTGAGAAGTAACAAGGCATTCGATTAATTGTCAAACCATATATATATCTTGCCTATTTGACAGGAGTTTTCTATGATATTCTCTATAAGGGTGGGGATTAATGCATCATCTTTTTTTTCATAAACGCTGATCTTAATTAACCAGCAAATTGTTTTTTATTTAATGCTTCATTGTATGAGTGGTTCTCAAATCCAAGATATTGCTTATCTATTATCTGAACTTCTGGTTTTCACTGGCTCTCATTGAAGCTGCATTGGGCAGTGGTGGGTTGCTGGTCATTCTTAAAAAAAAATTAATGCTTTCCTTATAAAGTAAGAGGGTTTGTAGAACTATTTAGTTTTATCGGTACTCTTTTTTTTTTTTTTTGTCTTTTAGTTATATCAATACTTTAAAGGACTCCAATTAATGTTTCTTGTTGAGCCATCTTCGTTTATACATGATGAACCTTTCTACTATTCATAGGCGGAATATATGCCAAGGGAAAAGGCAATTTCTTTGGTAGTTTGTCCAGTTGACCGAAATAGGAAAAATAAAAACTCAATTTGAAGATTTTTTTCATATTAACATTTGAAGATTTCTCAGCTAATTAATATTTATTATTTTCTTTGGCGTGGTCGTTTTGTGGATAATATCATTCTATGACTTGTTCAACCTAGCAGCAAGCAGCACACTGTGTTCTTCCAAAATATAATCAAAATAGGTGGCTTGATTTTTAGTCATATATATACAGTCACATGTTTGACTTGATAGTGTCAATAGTCGCCTCACGTGCAAGCTACAGTTCGATAGAAAACTATGCACTAGTAAATTAATATTCATTAGCATCAGCATCAAGCACATGCATCTCTGGATTAATTGATGGGGATTGATCTATAAGTTGATCAATTCGATCGAGTTCAAATTTTGTGCAAGTGATCTTATCCAACTCAAGCGCCCATATTAGTCCTTTCTTACTCAACAATTTGCCTCTAATGGAAACTACATGAGACCTAGCTAGATATAATTAAAAAAACTAGGATCCGATCCATTTATTTACAGATTTTTTATAAAACTATATAACTGTTCTATATAACTATAAAACTAGTACGAAGTAAAGCATCATTGGATTATCTGGAGCATGACACAGTCCATAAAGTATATCCTTTTTTTTTGCAAGCCATATAGTAATGTATCAGGATAAGCAAATTTAATCTTCGATAATCTCAGTATTATCTAGTTACTTATGAAATTAATAAAATTATTAGACCTGATCTAGTCACCTGAAAAACAAAAAGATTTGATCTAGTCAAAATTTAAACAATAATATATACATGCAGTTATGTACGTGTGTCTATAAGTACATTATGACGTAAAACCCTTTTGTTGTATTCCACCCCTCGTTGAAGGCCTGCTATATTAAATTTCCGATTAAGACAACGGATGTAAAGTAACACTAACAGTGTACTAAACTATTTAATTTCTACTTGACTAATCAAGTCATACTCAGTGTCTTGGACTAGGAAAGGTATTCCTTACATGTCTGGACATCACATTCTCACTTCCTCATCCACTCATACTCATACTCATACTTGTAGTTAACTTGTTCTCTAATGATACATAGACCCGAGCATTTCGCGACATACCAACGACATGTGCGTTTACCGGTGGTTTAAACACAAAAGTATTTAGCGGGGTATATAAACCTCCACAAAATTATAAACTACTTTTGCGGTGGTCCTTGTAGCGAGCACAATCCGTCGCGATTGTGTAATTAGTTTATTTTTATTAAGAACTGCAGTTTTATAGCGGTCTCAAACCCCCCAACTTAACATGCGTTCCAATACATGTATGTACACTAAACATTATTGTAATTTGTTGATGTCGGCCGTTTGGATACAAGTTTTTTTTCTTAAGATATTTTCACTGCCGGCAGTTAAGATACTAATCCCCCGAGACTCTAAGATCTTATTAAGTGGATATGTCCCTTCCAACAAATCATTCTTCATACACACCATTCAATGATCGAACATTGGACTAAATACTTAAGGAATTCAACTATCTATCATCTGTGCTAGACCTTTTTGGTGGATACAAGCTTATTGGATCTTATATACTAGAAAATGCATTAACTATGACTTAATAAGTGTTCTTTCTATTTTGAAGCAAAACTCATTTTGTGAGATACATTAATTGAAAAAGAAATACAAGTTATAAAAGGAAATAACAACTAGACTAAAAGGAGTGTTAATTTTTTTTTTATAAACTAAGAATAAGAATCGTATTAACAGGAAGCACAAGGGGTGAGTAACACTTTCTACAATGTTCACTCATTTATTTATTAGTTGAAATTCATGTAGCGTCCATTAAAATACAAGTCTCACTTTCAAATTAGTGGAACTCACATGAATTTCAACCAATGAATAAAAGAGCGTCGTACAAAGTGTTATTTCCTTTTATAAATTGTATTTCTTTTTCAATTAATGAGTATCATAAAATAAGTTTTGCTTCAAAATTTATTTGTTTCCTCTGACTTTTCTCTATCCTTAGATGAATTGTTCTTGATAAGGATTTGTAATCCTATCAATGTACTCCCTACTGATGCAGCCTCACATTTGGAACAACATAATTTAGGTGTTGTTAGTGGCAACGGTAAATGTGTTGGTCTGGCTATTTGGACAGTTGTAGTTTGGTCTTTGTGGATACTTAGGACTAATGTATTGCTTAAAAGTGAGGCTGTGAATATTGAGTGGATGTTGGAATTGATTATGTATAGGTCTTAGTCGTGGTTGAGAGTCAAATTTAGAGGGTCCTCTTGTTCTTTTTTTGAATGTTCTATAGACCTATTGAGATGCTTAGATACAATGTAATGTTAATTACTTTGGTGTATATATGGGGATTGGGAAACGCATTCTCTCAATTGGAAAAACACTCAATCATGTCAAATTTTATCTAACCAATAAATTTTTTTGTGTTTCATAATTAAATTAAAGAAATAAAAAAATTTAAATCAATTGTTAGATGACAATACCAACAAAGTCCAACGCAGTTGGTAGCTAGATAGTTGAGTTTCCTTAAACAATTTAGTCTTTATTTGGAGATACATACCAATTTAATGTGATTACCGAGTTTTGATCTCATATTTCTTTAGCACTTTTCTTAGAATGTTTACGCACATATAAAGTCTACTACCATCCCTCTCATTCTAATTACAATTATGATTGTTGAACTCTCTAATCAATCAACATACGCATTTAGTAGCGGTTTTCAAACTTTAAGTATAAAAAATGCAAAAAAATCATTTTTGACGATACCAAACCGCCTCAAAACTTCCATATGGAAACACGGGCGAATTTTGTGGAAATTTGACAACGCAAAAAAATGTGTCGTTTTCTATTTTTTAACACTTAAAGGGCGTTTGTTACGCGGCATGGAATCAGATTCCCAGGAATGCTGAGGTCAGGATTGAACATTCTCATATTTGTTACAAGGCTAATAATTCACATTCCCGGGTATCAATCATTCCCTGGAATGGAATAACCGCCAACATTCCCTTCATTTCATTCTCATCAATTAGGTTGGGAATGCAAGGTTCCCATAGGAAATGAGTTATTTTAAATATAACTTTTCACTTTCTTCACAATCTCTCATATTTTTCTATTTTTAAAATTTTAAAATTAAATTAATTTAAGCACATTCCCGAGAATACTAAACACTTACTAAACATATGTAAAAAACTTACCCAGGATTAAGATTTCCAATAATCTCATTCATTGAAATGTTATTCCCGGTATTGTAATCTTAAACCATGAAACAAACTCCCCATTAATATTTAGCGGAGTAAAAACCACTGCTAAAGAGGCATATGCCACGCGGATCAGGCAGTTTTAATTATGATGACAAGTATGGTAGGTATAAGCATGTATGTCATATGATATTTGGGTACCCAGAAAGGACCTTCCTTTCCACATGGCTTACTTGGAAAGTGTTTCAATTATGATGGCAAGTTTTACTAGATATTATATGTAAGCATGTATTTTTGGGTACCCACAAATTGGACCTTCCTTTCCACATGGCTTACTTAGAAACTTCAACCTTTTCATCAATAAATTTTCAGGAACAAGTATTTGAATGAGTGGATACGTATTTATATGAAACTGAACTTTCTTCTCTCGGGTTATGCGGCTACCAATGTGGGTTGAACACACATATATTTCTTGTACCTCAGCCTCAGATCATCCGTCTTCTTCGGAATTATTTATGAGTTTGACAGTTTGACTTCAATTCAGCACCAATGTGGCTCTCACTTTGCTTCATTAAGGTACCAACAATTCAGTTTGTAATTTTATTTTGCATGACAAACTTGACCCGCAATACATTCATTATCTTTCTGTTTTTCAGTTTTAGTTTTTGTAGTTTTTAAAATTCAATTTTTTAAATGTTTAAAAACATCTCATTTAACAATTATTTTTCTGCTTTTATTTTAAAAATTTGTTTTCAAAAACTATTTCTAAAAATTATTTTAAAATACAGTTTTAAAAAACTACAATCAAACAGGCCCCAAAACAGTTAAAATATGTTTTTAATTTTTATTTTTAGTTTTTAATTTTTCAATTTTTTAAATGTTGAAAAACATCTTATTCAACAGTTTTTTTTTTTCTATTTTTTCTTTGGAAAAAAGTTTTCAAAAATTATTTCTAAAAATTAGTTTTAAAACAGTTTTCAAAAGCTGCAATTAACCAAACGTGTTTTAAAGAAGTCCTTACAAAATTCGTTTCCCACGTACTTTGCTTGTTCCTCTACATCAACAAATTATGCCTTTTTCCAAGAGCTAGTTCCTCTCTACTTAAAAAAAAAAACCAAAAAGAAAAAGCAACTCTTTTCTTTTGTAAAATTTCTACATTTATTTAAAATTTCGCTGCAGCAGAATACCTTCCAGGGTGATTGTTTGTGACCTTCTCTTCTACCGGGTCGTTAATGCGTTTTATGTTATGAATTTGTACGTGCCGAAGTGGAAATTGGTCAGTGGATAAATAATAATCACATAATAAAAACACATAATGTTTTTTCAAAACTATGCAAATATTGTAGTAATATATAATTTATGAAATATAAGTAATTACTTTATACCCAAAACTCTAGGGACTGTTTGATTTCTGTTTTTAAAACAGTTTTCTATTTTATAAAATTAAAAAAAAAAACTTATTTGATTAAGATGTTTTCTTAAAATTAATTTAAAAACAGTTTCCTATTTTTTTGTTTTTAAAACAGAAAAACCAAAATAGAAAAAAATTGTTTTTGTTTTTTATTTTCAGCTTTTGTTTCAGAAACAACCAAGACACGGAAAATATGTTGTTTTCTTTCATTTCATTAATGACATTACTGTAATTAAAAGAAATTAGAAAGTTAGGGTTTTTTATTTTTTCATTTTTAAAAATGTTTTTAAAATCATATTACCAAACAAGTCTTTATCTTTTATTGTTCTAAAAAGTAGTTCTTAAAAACTATTTTAGAAAACAATTTTAAAAACAAAAAAATCGAAAACACAATCAAACACACTCCTAGTTTCTCACACAAAACTCTACCGTGGATTTTTTATGGTATAAAAAATCTCTAGACAAAGCAACTCTAAAAAATGCTTATTTTTCTTTTGAATGCAAGTTATTTTTATATAGCTGACTTCAAAAACAAAAATATTATTCTTATATAGCTACAAAGCAAGCACGCAAGTTTCTTTCCTTCCATTCACTTGTTTTTATATACCACCTTTTTCCATGGGTATCCATTTCTTGTAGTCAACCCTTTGATCGGTTCAATTAATATATTGTCACAAATTAAATATTGATCAATTACAGGCAATTATTAACAATTCCCCACCTTGACTCTAATTTACTAAGTCGGATCTTTTATCATAGTCTTCATTCAACATCAGTAACCCTTGCCTACATTTAACCAATCTAGGAAACACCTAAATTTTTCTGCAGGTAAAGATTTTGTCATCATGTCAGCTGCATTGTCTGCGGTAGTTATTTTTTCAGCTACAACTTGCCCATAGGCAATACTTTCTCTCACAAAGTACATTCTGACATCAATGTGTTTGGTTCGTTCATAATAAACACAATTCTTGGCTAGATGTATAACACTCTAGCTATCACAATGCACTTTTGGTACTTGCATTCAAACCCAAACTATCCAACAAACCATGCAACCATTTTCTTTCTTTTACAGCTTCTGTCAGTGACATGTATTTAGCTTCAGTAGTTGACAATGCAATTGTGGATTGCAATGTTGCCTTGCAGCTCACGGTGTAGCCAAAAACTGTAAAGACATAACCTATCATTGAACGTCTTTTGTCCAAGTCACTTGCATAATCATATTATTCCCGGAGCCTACCACACTTCTAGATGCTTGATTCTCATCATATACCAAACCAACATCTGTAAGCCTATTAAGTACCGCATAATTCATTTCACTACTTTCCAGTGTCGTTTCCCAAGATTACTCATAAACCTGCTTACAACAGTTACAGCGTGTGAAATCTCTGGCCTCGTGTACACCATATCATACATGAGACTTCTAACAACATTTGCATGCGAAACTTGAGACATTTACTCCACCTCAGTCTCATTTTTTGATGTATCTTCAAGAGAAAGGTTAAAGTGCCCAGTAAGCGGCGTAATTACTGGTTTAGCTTGATCCATTCCAAAGCGTTGTAGAACTTTTCTACATAGCCCTTTTGGGACAATATCAACCCGCAATGGCTTTGATCACGATGAATCTTCATCCCCAAAACTTTCTTCGCTGCTCCTAAGTCCTTCATCTCAAATTCTCTACTCAACTGAGACTTCAACATGTTGATTTTAGCTTTGTCATGTGTTGCAATCAACATATCATCCACATAGAATGACAAATATGTATATGAACCATCAAGGAGCTTCCGAGAATATACACAATTATCATGTTGGTTTCTTGTGAATATAGTACCAACCATAAATGTGTCGAAGCGTTTATACCACTGCCTTGGAGATTGTTCTAGGCCATATAGGGACTTCCTAAGAAGACATACATAGTCATCTTCTCCAGGCTCTAGGAATCCCTTTGGTTGCTTCATGTAAATTTTCTCTTGGAGCTCACCATGTAAGAAAGAAGTTTTTTCATCAAGTTGTTCTAGCTCCAAATTCTTTACACAAACCAAAGCCAAAAGTATTGTAATACTAGAATGTTTAACCAATGGAGAGAATACTTCATGGAAATCAATTCCCTCCTTCTGAGAATAGCCTTTTGCAACTATTCTTGCTTTGTATTTTGAAGGCTCAACACCTGAACTCCCTTCTTTCTTCTTATACACCTACTTACAACCTATCACTCGCTTACCTTTTAGCAATTGTACCAGCTCCCATGTTTGATTTTTTCCGAAGAGACTCAATCTCCTCATTCATTGCCAGTATCCATTCCGCTGACTCATGAACTCTAACAACTCTTTTGTAGGTAAAAGGTTCATCACCGACAATGTTATTTGTCGTAGCCAAAGCATATGATGCAGCATTTGCTTCAATTATATTTGGTGCGTAAGCCACCGTATCAACATATATCAAGGGACGTCTATTTTGGTGTCACTCCTGATTTCTTGAAATACTATAGTGTTCCTCCATTTGTTCTACGTGATTAGTATCTACGGGCTGATTTGTTCCTACCTCATTATGTTGTTATTCACTCATGACTTCATACAACTCCACCTGTTTCTTGGCACCATGATCTGGTTTTGCACAACCACTTCCAGAATTATGCCTCTGGTTTAGTAGAGCATGCTCATTAAATTTGACATCTCTACTTATGATAATTTTTTGTGAACTAGGATCTTCTATGCACCACGACCTATATCCCTTCACAATTTACGTGTAGCCTAGGAATACACACTTCTTTTCCCTCGGCTCCAGCTTACCATCCTTCAATTGAGCATATGTAGGGCACCCTACCTTCACACCAGAGTAGTTGACAGGTTGACTGGGCCACACCTCTTGCGGAATCTGCTGATTTATTGCAACTGTTGGAGATCGATTCACCAAGTAGATTGTTGTGTTGACAGCCTCAGCCAAAAATTGTTTTGGAAGATCAACCTCAATACACATGCATCGTGCATGCTCCAATAAATATTTGTTCATTTGTTCTGCAACTCCATTTTGTTGTGGTGTTCCTTGCATAGTATGATGCCTCACTATGCCCTCAACCTTGCAGAACTTGTCAAACTCTTTGCTGCAAAACTCGCCACCGTTGTCTATTCTCAGTGTCTTCACTGATCGTCCAGTCTGCTTCCCAACCACAGTCTTCGACTGCCTGAATTTGACAAACACTTCACTTTTGTGTTTTAGGAAGTACAACCAAACTTTTCTTAAACAATCATCAATTAGAGTGAGAAAATATAAGCAACCTCCCAGAGATGAAGTTATTTTTGGGCCCTACACATCTAAGTGAACATAATCAAGAACGCCTTTAGGTGTTTGATTTGCAGCACTGAAGCTTACTCGCTTTTGCTTACCATACACGCATTCTTCACGGAATTCAATTTTGTAATTCTTCATGCCACCTAGAAGACCATGATTTTCTAGTATCGCCATCCCCTTCTCATTCAGGTGTCCAAGCCTCATATGACGCAATCGTGCACTAGTCATTTCTAACTTCTTTGACAAAGATGTAGTAGTCGTGTTTACCACTGCACCACCGCTTATACTAGAAATTCCATGGTACACCTTTGCTTTCATTACCACCTTATTTCCTTTTCATACACGTTCTCTTCATCATCCTCAGAATATTTATACCCATGTGTTTGTAAGGTACACGAAGAAATTAAGTTCTTACCTAGCGTCGGCACATGCTAGGCTTGAAGCTGTATGACAATAAACATCAACCGAAACTTCTGGTGCAACATTTACAACTTGATTTCCCTTCCGCCGTAGACAACTTTTTCGGATATGTCTAGGCTGGTGACAATGAAAACACTTCAGGATTTTGTGATTTTTATCACTATTTTATTTAGACCATCCTTTTCTACTTGAACCTTTCTCCATCATTCTTCCTTTAACAACCAAGCCTTGTCTTTGGTCATTAGGACTCTCCCCGATGTTCTTATGTTGATGGTAGTTAAAAAAAACAGAATTAAGGCTTTATCTTCATCATTGATGGTTATTCTGGATGTTTATGATCAAGAATCATCTTATTGAATGCATTCAGATAATCCTTCATCGATGTACCTTCCTTGAGCTTAAACTGGTAAAAATGACGTTTATGAAACATTTTTCCAGTCAAATTTTGTTGTGTATACTTGCTCTCCAATTCTTCCCATAGAGTCCTTATCGTTGTCTTGTCTATCACCTCACACAACACATTATCTGCAACAACATTTACTACCGCGTGCTTTTATTTCTGCATTGACACGCTTAGCGACATCCCAATCTGCTGTATACATTCAAAAGTTATGATTGTTTGACAACCCTGCTGGCCAAGCAATGCCTCCACCTTAACCTTCCAAAGGTTAAAGTCATTTGCCACGTCGAATTTATCTATCTCGAACTTTGGAGAAGCCATCAAGAGGTCCAAGATATATCATAACCAAATGGCTTTGATACAACTTGTTATGAATTTATATGTGCGAATCCGAAAATTGGATAGTGGTAAATAATAATCACATGAAAGAAATACATAATGTTTTTCCAAGACTATGCAAATGTTATATTAATATAGAACTTATGAGATACAAATAATCACTCTATTATGGATATTTTATGGGATAAAAAATTAATAAACAAATAAACTCTCACAAAAGCTTACTTTTATTTTGAATGCAAGTTACTCTTATGTAGCTACAAAGTAAACCCTAAGTTTCTTTCCATCCATTCACTTGTTTCAATGTACCACTTTTTTTTATGGATATCCATTTTTTGTAGTCAACCTTTTGAACAATTAATTAACATATGCCACAAATTAAATCTTGATCAATTAGAGGCAATTATTAACATTTTAGGCGTGATAAAGTAGATTGGAGATTGATATATGCCTTGGCCCAGATAGAAACCCAAATGATTCGACGACTCGTGGGCTGGACTCGGAAGGTTTCTGGGCTAGTTGGGCCCGTAATGTGTCCTAGCTGATAGGGCACTGATAAATGGGGAGAAGATGCATGGACCCAAAAAAAAGGGGAGAAGAGATGAGTACAGCAAAAGCATTCAAGAGCTATACTTCAATTTTTTGATTTTTTCTCGACCAAAAAAAGTAGGAGCTATACTTCACAATTTATTTCTTGAATTCATCCAATGTTAATCGAAGTTTGTGGGAAGCTTAGTTTTCACAAGTTCATACTGTTCTTCTTCAGTTTATATCTAGCTTCACTTACACTGAACCTAAAATTCCCTTATGAGGACTTTTATGCAGTCCCGTATTGTTTATCTGAATAATTTTGTGAATTAAAATTTTAGGTAAATATGATTGAAAATTTAAGTGACTTAAAGTCTCATATTAATTAAAAAAGAGTAAAGTACGTGAACACAATATAAGAGATGCCACCCATAAATAATGTCTTAAGATTTTTGACTCTCATTTCTCCCCAACAAAATGCTCCTCCTAGCTCTACCACTAGAGCTAAGTTTTGGAGATAAATTATTTAATAGTTCAAAATTGAGAAGTGGAGAGTTATCTTTAAAAATAGTTTTTAGAGTAAAGATGATTTTTAAAAGAAAAATGTTATTTGAGATGCTATGATATTTTAGTCATAAAAACTGAAAATAATAACTGTTTTTAATTATTTTTTAAATCAAGTTATGACATACAAGTTTTTTAATTTTTAAAAACATAAAATAGTTTTAAAAAATTGCAATAAAACAAGCTGTAAATCTTCTTGTTTCAGGCCCTAGTAAAATATTGCTAATTGTTAATATTTAAAAAATGGAAAATTAAGTTACTAATTACCCAATAGGTTGTATAGATAGTATTCTCTCCAAGTTAATAACCATTTTATTTACCTCTTGGGTTGTCTAAATTATTCATGAGAGTGCTTTTACCACAACCTAGTGGACTAATAGGATTTTTTATTAAAAAAATAAAGAAAAAAATTGTGTAATTTCTTACCTACTTATCTTAAATTCTATTGATCCATCTAGGATGAGATAAAATCACTTTCCTGAGTAATTTAGACAACCATTTGTCTGTTTAGTTACCTTGTTCTTCCATTCTATTTCTTATGTAATAATGTTAATAATTCAATCTGTACAAAAGAACAAAAAAGAAAAAAAAATCTTATTGAAGATCAACAACGTTTCAACAAAATCTAAATGGGTGCCTTTAATTATTTTTGATTACAAATATTATAAAAAACTAATCATGATAAGTAATTTTACATTTTAAAAAGTTAAAAGAATTATAACTATTAATGTAATAAATTGTCTCTGAATTCATTAATTCTAAGACCCGCTCCTTGGTGGGAAATTAATTCCTTTGGCCATGATGAAATGATTATGCCCACTACTACTAGTTCATAAATATGAAAGGCATTCATTCATTCATAAACTTGAAGCAACTCAGAAAATTAATGTTTTCTCATCGAAGTGACTCCTCTGTCCACAACAGACATCCAACAAGACCCAACCAAGAAGCTGGCATACTGGAAAAGCAGATTACTACCCAAGACAAATAAGTTTGTGGTGCAGGTGGAGGGGGAATGTTGGAAAAAATAATGCAGGATGTTGGTTACTAAATTAGTTAATTAATTAAATTTCTAAGCTGGCTAAAATGGAATATGATGTGTAAGATAAAAATTGATTGAAATAACACACTAATTTTCTCCTTGTAAATACTTGTTTAGGTAGCTTCCATGTGAATGTGTGTCTAGCCTAAATTCTTAAAAAATTAAAAACATGCAAAAATAACAAGATATTTTCAAGAAAATCTCAAAAAAAAAAATGATTTCTTCAGGCCTTCATGAACCAAATTGTAATTTCATAACAATGTTTCTCTTCATTTCACTTTAGAGAGAACATGTAGGAGCGGACCCAGAGAGAGTCTTTTAGGCACCTCAAAATAAAAATCTTCTTTGTGCATCTCAATACTTCTCCACAGAGAATACGTAGGAGCGGACCTAACGTCAGTGAGACACAAAAAAATATATAAAACATGTTTTAGCAGAACTAGGTGGCTTTGAGTTCTCCATTGCACTGAGAAATATGTAGGAGCAAATTTAAAAACTCGTCAAGTTAAAATTTTGTAAATAATCTTTTCTAGTTAAATAAATCAAAATATATAAAAAAATCAATAATAAAAAATGAAAAAAGTATTTTTCATGCGGTAAAATAAATATTTTTAAAGCTATTTTTTCACAATTAAATAGATGTAATTGTTATTGTAAATGGACGGTATAGAATGCTAATACATTCCTTAAGCGTAATCGACTTCCAGAGATCCAATCTGCTTCTGAAGATCATTTTATTGGATTTTTCAATGTTTTCCATTTAAATATATATTGGTGGCGACTCCTCTAATTTTACTTTTAAACGTCGTCCCACTGTGACCCCGGTTGCAATAAATGATGACTTTGCTAAAAAACATTCAAGAGACTTTGCTAAAAACATTCAAGAGTCATGCATGACTGACATGATTAATTGTGCAAAACTTCTAGCTTTCTCTTTATTTGTTTTAACTCATTTTTGTTTGTTTTTATTTATATAGTTATTATTCATCTTGTACATATATTCTTTACATCAATCAAATTCTAGTTGATGACCACTGGTATTTTTGTTGTATATCTGTGTTCTTCTTTTGCAGGTGGGGAGTCTTTCTAAGCCTTTCTCGTCCATATGCTCCCAGCACACACTTCACTTACATTGTTCTATGCACACTCTTTGGGCAGCAACCAAAGTTGTTAACCCCCGAGTTGTTAACTAATTTAGTGTATGCATAATTAACAGTAGTACCCAGACGCACTATCCAGCAGCAAATATCAACATACGTGTTAGAGTGAGTAAGCATGAAGTGCAGGGAGGCTACCTAAGGGGTGTCTCTACATTCGACCTTTCTTAGGTGAATTAGAAATATTAGAAAGACTAATCCTAACACCCCCTCTAGGGCAAGCTAAGAGTGACTCCGCTCTACTCGGTTTTCTCTCAGCTTTGTAAATTAAGATCCTAGTTAGAGGCGAGCTAATTTACTACTCCCTCCATCTCTAATTATAAGTTAACATTCACACATATATGGTGCCACTAAATATAAGTTAACTTAACAAAAACTAATTTCTCTTTCCATATTTTCCCTTGCATTTATTGGTTTTTCAATACTATAATGAATGAAAAGTTTGATCTTAAATAGGGGTAAATAGGGAAGATTGTACAATTTTTTTCAAAACCAATGCATCAACTACCTTTATCATTTATTTTCTTAATAAATAAGCGTGAATTTTACAATGTTAGTTTATAATTAGGGACGGAGAGAGTATATACTACGATTGGTCAAGTTGCAATACAGAAATAAGCGCAAAAAGAAAATACCAAACAGTTAGGAACTAATGATATAAACCTATAAATTGGGGTTCGCATCACCTTTTACATCGTAACCTCAAGAGAGGTTGCTTAGCTACTCATCATAAACATGAAGAAAAGTAACCTTAATCATAGCTAGCAACATGGAAATAGGGGAAGAAGATGAACCAAACTTGTGTAGTCTCTTACGAAGAACCTATTGATTTTCAACGGAGGAAACCTCATTAATATTTATTCTCCTCGACGACCCTTCTCTTTATGATAACTCACAAAACTCTCTTATTTCTGTGTCAGGTCTTCCTTTTACAGTTTCTTTTCAAGATATCTCAAGTAAGCGGACTACGAACGTCAGCACGCTCATGGATGACAGGCATCACACGTCCATGCTTCGTGACAACTTAAGTGGCCATGCTTCTTATATGTAGTGGGAGTGTTCTTCTTAGCAAACATCGACAGCTATGCTAGATTCTACTCGGTCGTGCTCTCCTTAATTGATCACCTCGACCGTGTCAATTACACGGTCATGCTCTTTCCCTTTTTCCAGTGCCTGCAACTTTTTGTTATATTTCTCATGTTTTCTTCCTATTTCCCCCATTTTTTCCTTGGAACCTACCTATTGTACAATTATCATAAAAACCGCAAGCTCTGTAAATGAAATGTAACAATTAAGCATCAACTCACATAGTAAAACATAGAGAATTCACTACAAAATAGACGTTCATCATCTATCTTGATGTCGACAAGGTAGTTGGTACCAAGGTCTACGACTCGATTGCCACTAAGGATATTGGTGAAGGGAGCAAAGAGGTCGAGACCGAGACCTCGGAGGTTCTAGATGAAGAGTAACCCGTGGAGGCACTGATGCCTGCAAAGGAGGTTGGGGCTAAGATGAAGAGCACGCACCCTAAGGTGGCTGAAGGGTCTGAAAGCAGCGAACCTAGAAAAGATGAACATTGAAAGCTTGGTGGATGTCAAGGGTGATTTTGAGGTCGCCTAATCATTCCTCTAGCTTCCCAAATATTTGGTGCATGTTATACCTTACTTCTTGGTGAATAAAGATTGGTAGACATCTAAAGGGTGTAAACCACTAGAGAGAAATAGGAAGAGAGGACAAATAAGTGATAAGTGTGATATATGATGTGATGTAATTGGAAGAAAGAGATAAAGAAGAAAAATGATGTTTAAATGTGTCTGTACTATTTAAATATACACGAATTATTGCTCATACTTCTTTTCATTTCTTGTCATCTATTTCATGTATTTTGGTGCTTTTCGCCCTCCTTTTTGCTATAGAATTTATTTTTGTCCTTTCTTGTAACTTCGGTGTTCTGGATTTTTCTGTTAATTTCTTTCAAGTACAATAACCTTTTGGGGTCGGAATACAATGAGCTTTTGAGTTCGAATAACCAAATTTTTTAATTCAAGTGTTAAGAACTTAGAATTTTCATGAGTGTGATAAATCCAGATTCAACTGAGAGGAATTAGGTTTCATATAAGGCGGTTGTTGATGTCAGTGAGGCTTCTTTAAGTGAAATAAACTAATTAGTTAAAATTATTTTAGCCAATTTAATTAGATTGGTTTAATTTGGTGAATTCACCAATAAGGTGTAGCAAAACGGGTAGATAATTAGACTCCTTAAGCATCTAGTTCAGGATTCGATCATTGAACAGTGCATATGGAGAAACATTTGTTGGGAGAGGTCTACCCACTTAATGTGATCTCAAAATCTCGAGTGTGCGGCAAAGTAGATCTCTTCGACTTAACTTATTCGCTGAACCCAAATCATTAACTAATACTAATCTAATACTAATAGCAAATGAAGAAAAGTAGAAGCCTCAACCGTGTCGAAGGCATTATAACTACAGTACGCGACCTCCAAAATCAACATCTACGTGATACTGACACTGACTTGCTACTCAGTCTCATTGAGTATAGAGCCATTCATCGCGTTCTAGTCTCATGACAATCGATTGTGAAATACCTTGAGAAACAAAAACATTAGTGAATTCACCGGATTAATCGAATATGAGCACTCCTAATCGCATTAATGTTCATATTACATTGTGATTGTAAATTTATGTGAAGAAGGTCTAATACAGTGTACTTATACATTAGAGTGAGTAACTAATGAATGGTTGAATGAATGGTTGGTTTAGGTGATCAACAACAAATTGACATTAACTGAATGACTGATTTATGTTGGTTTGAGTACTTTGTATAAAGAATTAACCTTATTTTGATGTGGATGTTATTAATTTAAATTTGTGATTAGCTCTTGTAAATAATACATGTAATTGATTTTGGTCTTTAAGACTTTTTATTTTATAGTGAAATATATCTATAAACTCGTGGTTTGAACATGTCTAGTTGCTCTCGTAGGTAAAGTTTCAAACTTGAGTAATGTGAATAAAAATCTCCATTTCTCGTAGAGGATACATGTGATTGGACATTCTAAACCACAGAATTTTAACATTTTCTATTCTTTTGAAACCAACAATCATAGTCTAGATAGGATAGGGTGAAAACAAGATTCACATACAATTGTTTTTACTGTTGTCCCATCAAAACATGAAACATTTTTGGAAAATCAGAAATCATGGAAAGTTATCACATCAATAAAATTAATGAAATATTAAGAAAGTTGGTAGTTGAGTTTTTCTCTTTGCAACAGTAAAACATGAACATTCATTTTCTGCCGTCAATTTTAAGATAAAAAAAACAAAAACAAACTCACCAATACGAAGATAAAGAAAAAACACTTAATTAATAATAAAAAACTAATTAATCTTTATCTTTTTTTGTACAATACATAAATGAAAAAAGAAAAATGGGGAACCCTAAACTAAGACCTCCCAAACGAGATACTCATAGCATTGGCCAGCAACAAGAGGCTCATACCCTCTAGCAGGTTAGGGATGGAAACTAAGGTATTGTTTGGTTGGAGGGGAGGGGAGGGATTTTTTTAAACTTTTCTTGTTTGGTTCAATTTTTAGGAGGGGAGGGGAGGGGAATGGAGGGGACCAAAATCTCTCATAACTCAATTTTGTGTCCCCTCCAAAAGTGGGGAATGGGAGGGGAAACATTTTGTTGGACAAAAATAACCCTATTCAATAATAGAAAAATATTAAATACAAACATGTTTAAAATACAAGTAAATTTATAAAGGGTACAAAAGTAATTTAATCATAAAACCCCTCCCCTCTCCTTGTGAACTAAACAAAAAAAGAATTATTTCTCCTCTCCTCCCCTTCCCTCTTTTGAATCAAACAGACCCTAAAAGTTCATCTTGACTCACTCGTTAATCTGCACAAGCATATATATTATCTTCTCTCAAAGTATGATGGATCACCACTCTCCAGGGATATCTTAAGGAATCTTTTATGTTTCAAATAAGAGAAGCATAAGCATATCTATGTGATGATGCAATATTAACCAACTAACGCATCCGTGGAGTCCGTTTGACAATCAACAACACAAAATCCTTGATCCCAACCTAAAACTAACCCATTAAAAATAGCTAGAAGCTCCATGTGAAGAATATCCGAGTCACGGAGGTAATAAAAAATCCCCCTATATATCCATTCTCAAGGTATTAATTTAGTTTGATCAATTAAATTTTTTTTTTCCTTCCATCCCATCTTGCACTATTTCGGTTTCTTTTTGTCGGCTGTTTATCTCACAGTTCTTTTAAAGTTTCAAACATTAGAAACGCCTTCTATCATTCCTTTTCTTTATGTAATTTTGGCATTATCATTGTCCTTCTTATAGTAATGTCATCTCAATGAATTAGGAAGAAACACAATCATAGCACATAAAGCAACGTTGTAGCCGAGGTTAAGATGCAAAGTTATGAGTATTCTTGACCAAAAGGACGAATTACACCACCTTTACTTTTCCTGCTTTTCTTTGTTTTAAAAAGTTGATATTTGATCTTGACTCCTTTCAAGGTTGAGACGTGATACAAGTTTCAACAAAAGTCTACGGTGGTACTTACAGACAAACAACTTACAAAGAACTACTAGTAAAAAGAATTTATATATTAAGGTAGAGATAACTTACTAATTGAACTAATTAATCCTCGAATTATTCTATATTTACATCAATTTTCTCTTTTATCTTATTTCCATAAAAAATTATTATTATTTATTAATCATTTATTATATCTCTCACTTCTAACTAAGTGGATTGACGTATTGATTCAACATTTTGTAGCAAGTGATTAAGGGTTCAATTTCCAACTCAATTTTACTTTGTCTTACTCCCTTTTAATCTTATACCTTAAATTTCCTACTTATTAGTGTCCTACTTAATTGCTTAATTGCTACTTTTGGTCTTACTTAATTGCTAACATCGTCTGTGCACTTCAAAGACATCATTTGCCTATCCACGACATTGTATGTTCTTTAGCATCGTCTATCACGCTCAGTACCAGACCTCGTACGAGCAACAACAGATGTAACATCTGTCTCAACCTCAAAAGTGCTTTTGTATTTCCTATATTCTTTTGGATAGAGTGCCAACCTTTGCAAGTCAACTTTGGAAGCTTATGCAAGAATGGAAAGCTCGTACGTCACCTTCGCTTGAGTATACACTTCTCTCGACCATTTTTGGCAAAGATCAAGCTAAAGCAATTTGGGGATTTTCATAGTACACAAATGACTATATGCATTTAATAAAGAGGAGAAGATTGTTCGAAGAAGAATAAGAAGAAGAAAATGAGGAGGAGGAATCCTAACCCCTAACGTTCTTATTTCAAGGGTCGATATAATGAAGAAGATGAAGAATTTTAAAGACTAATACACAATAAACTTTCATCCATTCTCTCATTTATTGTAAAGCCTCGGTGAAAGCTTGAGTTCCAAAACACTTAGAGAAAATGACCAGAAAGCTACTGAGCTTACTTCGTCTGTTGTTCATTTCTTTAAAAGAACTCTTAGCAGTCAATCATTTCTTTCTTAGAAAGTTGTAGAGCCTAAATATGCTTAATAAAATAAATACTTATAAGGAGAAGTCTTGTAGATTACTTAAGTTTTTAGTAGATAAATTTAGTGGTGACTAACGACTGGAGGTAGTTCGTGACTTAAGGCTGAATCAGGACACATCTCTTGGCGTAAATGTGAAGACACAATTCAATTCTCCTTCGTATGTTCAGACATTCTCCATTGAGGCAATTATATTCAAACCGGGTATGATCATCGTGGACGACAAAATTTTCCCTATCCAAGTATTGAAAATTACATATAGATATTAGACTTAATTGCATTTTTAGTGCACATTAGCAGTAGCACCACAGGAAAAAAAAATTAAAAAATAAGATCACCATAGAAGAGACTTGAATGTGCATGATTACTCTGAACGCAAACCCTATGGTGTAGCTGAGAACATGGGGAGTTTATTGCAGATAATCTGACGAAATTTCTATGAGTTATAAAAATCACTGCTTAAGAATGGTCCTTGATTCTGGCCAAAGATAAAGGTACTTGATTAGAGGAAAAGAAGGTTTGACAATTGAACCACTAATGGCTAATGAGAGTCTGTATCGTTCAAAAAGTAGAAACCCACCACAGCGCATGCATACTCATTATTCCACCACAGGGAAAAAAGCATATGACCATAAAGAAAAAATAATAATTTTAAATTACATTTAATATGAAAATAATGCCATCCAAGTGAGTTTAAATAACAATTTAGTGCAATATAAACAGACTTTTATTTTGATCTATTAAAAAAGTTTTGTTTATTTCTTACCTTAAATTGAGTGCTAATATCTGATCATAAAAATTAATGTAAGTCCTAAAGGCTATCAACAATTATACCTAGATATATAAATTGTACAGACACTCAAACGAGATACCTCATTTTTTTATATCTTTTTTAGACACCTATTTTTTTATATATCTTTTTCTTATTACATTTATTATATATCACATCAAATCAATTGATTTTTCTCTCCTCTTCATTTCTTACTATAATGTCTATTTAATGTCCATACTATTATATGCAAATATTTATAAATCATTTATTTTCCAAATGTTGTAGATGCATCATTGTGAACAAATAACTTTAATATATTCACGTTCTATTTTTCTTATATTTCATTTTCATTCAATTTTTTCTTTATATTTCCTTTTTTACTTTTATCATATCATGTATCATGTCACTTTTCTCTTTCTTTTTTATTGATATCACTCAAAAAAAAAAAATAAGGTGAAAATGTGTAAGCAAAACATTGACGAACAAATAGCGCTAGTGTAGTCAAAACAATTCTCTCACTTCCTCTTTTTCTTTGCAGCCTTCATAAAGTAAGCCAACACATAAAGCCAGTCCACAAACGAACCAAAACATTCTTTCTTGCACAAAGCACTAGCAGCAGCTGCAGACAAACAAGGTAAACTCTCTCTCTCTCTCTCCCTCTCTCTCTCTCTTAAAACTTTCACCCCTTGCTTTTTCTCTTTCTTTTCTTTGAATTCATGCAGTGACCAAAGGTGGGTATGGATTTTTCTCATGTCTTTTCTTTGATCCATAGTTCTGAGTTAGGGTAGTTTAAAAGCTGACACAAATATCAACTTTCACTATATTTAAGAGTTTGTTAGTAACTTTGATTTCATTTTTTAGCTTTATATATTTAGGAGAATATGTTGATGATAACTGCAAGGACATCTTACATATGTTGACATTAATATCTTCTCTCTTTTTCAACCAAAGGAAGATTTTGATCAGGTCCTAAATACAAAAGAACTTTCTTTTCTTTCCATTTCTCTTTCCCTTTTTGCTCCTGTGTTAATCATAGCTGTTAATTAAAGAACAGCAAAAATGAAAGAAGATACTACTTGTAATTATTATTGAGATTAATCCTTCAACTTTCAACTTCTAATCCTTCCCAATTTTGTTACCCTTTTTAATGACATAATTGTTTGAGTAGGTTGCTACCTTGTTATGATATTTTATTGTCAATTATCTATAAAAATTTGTTGTGTAAACTTGAGATCAAGAATTCTTGAAATCTTGTGTACCCTATGGGGTTTGTCAGGAGCTGTAAGAGTGATGGAGGGGGTAGATCCCAATTCATGTGCAGCTAGGACAGTTATGGAGAAGAAAGCAAGGCCACAAGAGCAAATTAACTGTCCAAGGTGTAATTCAACCAACACCAAGTTCTGCTACTACAACAACTACAGCCTCACACAACCTAGATACTTCTGCAAGACTTGTAGAAGGTACTGGACAGAAGGTGGGTCTCTCAGAAATGTGCCAGTTGGAGGTGGTTCCAGAAAGAACAAGAAAATTCTCACCTCAGCAGCAGCCACAGCAGCAGCAGCAGCTTCATCAAAGGTTATTCCAGACCTAAACCCACCAACAACAACCCTCAATTCAGTTTCTTCCCAAAACCCTAAAATGCATGGAGGCCAAGATCTTAACCTGGCTTTCCCTCCTATGGAAAACTACCACCATCATGGAATGTCTCCATATGTTGAGATGCACAATGGTGATCATAACAGTCACCACCAAAACTCTTCTTCTGCTCCAACTAATTCTCTTTCAGCTCTGGAGCTACTAAGGTCTAGCATGGCCTCTAGGGGCTTGAATAACCCTTATGCTCCTAATAACTCCTTGATGCCAAACACAAATTCCCTTTACCCTTCTGGATTTCCCATGCAAGAAGTTAAGCCAAGCCTTGGCTTTTCAGTTGATAACAGATCATATGAACATCAGGTCCAAGAGAGTGGTGGTGGCAGTGGCAGACTCTTGTTCCCTTTTGGAGATCATCATGTGAAACAGCTTTCTGCAGATCAAGTGGAACAGAATAAAGAACAGGGAAATTCAACTGGATATTGGACTGGAATGATGGGTGAAGGGTCATGGTAAGAAGAGAAAAGAAAAAGAGGAGAAGGAAAGTGAGAAAATGGATTCATCTTCTTTATCTTCCCTATTTTTTATCTTTTCTTTTTTACATGGATCATTTATCTGAAGGTGTTCAGAACTAACAATAGGATACACATGGTTCACTTTGTTTTGTATACACTTGGCTTTGGTTATTTGAGCAATGTGATTGTTTTTTATATATAGCGAGAGATAGAAGAAGAGGTGAATATATATGGGGCTTGTTTTTGTCCCCAGCATGCAACATGTATTCATGTATTCTTCTGTAAGATGCATATCACCTTCATTTATGTGTTTAAGAGATTTGGTTGAATGACTTTTGATGTGGTAAAGGAGAAAATTATAGCATGTTTGAATTAGCTTTTCTTTTCATCAGAACTAATTTTCATGCACATAAACTCCTTACCAGAAGTAAATGTTGATATTAAATTATTGTGAATTAGCTGCAAGAAAAACAACAAATTATAGTTATTTAGTAATAAATTTCAGACAATTATTGTATTACCATTTCTCATGCTACAAACTTTATTTCACATCATCACATATCTTATGTTAAAAAAAAAAAACAAGCGGTGTACCGATGTAGCACCGGTGGTGGAGTTTAGACAAAGTCATTTCATTCCATGTTCAAATTTCGTGTTTATAAACATGTTATTACTACATGTTAAAGTTTGTAATTGTAACCGTAGTTATAAATTTGGTTTAGTTGCTTAGTGATGTTTTCCAGCTACTCTTTCTATGTGTCTGAAAAAATAGTGGGTTGTCAGCTTTGTTGTCTAAATGATCACATCTGAGATTCTTCCAACTATGAAAGCACTTGGTGGAATTATTCGGAAGAATAATATTAATTAAAAAAGAATACTGAAAAAGGAACGACAAGGAAGTTTTTCCATGATCTCAGTGTTTTAGCTGAATCCGGAATGTCACACCCACTTTTTAATGTAAGCTAGAATAATTACAAAACACATTGTTAATTACATGTAGTATAAAACTATGACCATATGATTATGAAATGGGACTAATCTTGAAAAATTGGGTCACCTGCCCCCAACTAAACACGAACCCAGTATGATTGTTGTCACCCACTTGCGGTTTAAATTTAATTTGAAGAGTTCAAATTCCATGAGTGTTCGTATGTCATTCATTACAATAAAAATCAGTAGACACAATTTTTAGGTGTAGACACCAAAATATATGGAAAAAGAAAAGAAAAGTAATTAATGTAAAATGTAATTAATGTAACATTAGAGACATATAAAACATCCTCTATATATATATTGATACTGTTTTGTTTTGTGGTACAACAATTGACATTGATTACCATCCACTTGCTGTTCTGTGCTTGGTTTGGTATTTGTAGTGGGACCCATCAAAACATTCCTTTTGGGCAAGTGGAAACAATTTCATCCACTGGCCTGGTCAATGGCTTCACATGTGGAAGGAAGGTTCATTAAGAACTAGTTTTTGTTTGGTTTTGTTCTGTTGTGTTTTTCACTTTGTGTACGTTCGATTGGAGAACAAAATGCCTTTTCTTCTTTCTTACGCCACTCTTCTAATTATTCTCTTTTTATTCTCCTCAGGGTACATTCATCTTTCAAAATCAACATGTTTATATTTCCTCAATTCATAACAGATCTTGAAACTCAAGACACAGAGTTGGTTTTGTTTTTAAAGTTTAGTAAGATCAAGTTCAAGTAAATTTATCATGAATTTGTGTTTAAAACTGATATCGTAAAAGTAGTAAGTTTGAAAATATGATTGTTCTTTGGATAATAAGATATAATTGCTTTTTATGTAATAAATAATATTTTGACTCTATAAGAAACCGCTCTATAACCAATCTTGAAGACAGTTATGAAATTTTATTATTATCGATGGCTAAATATGTTCTACCTTTTATAAATACTTATTTGATTATACATTTAGTCAATGTGAGACTTCTAAACACTTACCGATGATCATGATCGTCGGTATTATCAAATTCCCACCATCTTACCAAAAAATTAACTATCTGTAACTATGTCAATGGTCACATTAATGACACCGCCTAAATTGCATCGATGGTTTAGCCGTTGGTAATTTGAGTTTCTCGCAGGTATCGACGGAAAAGTTCGTCGGTAAATTAATTTTTTTGCTTTTACGTACCAATGGTCTTACCGACAAAAAAGACCTTAAGTAACCTATATATTTTCGTGCATTGTTCGTTATTAGCCTACCTAGGACAAACACATTCTAGAAAAGTATCACAATTTGAGGAAGAATCAACTTAATATTGTTAGCCAATATCTTAAAAGTGATTTTGAAAATGACGTTACATAAAGAAATTGGCATGGACTCTCTTGTATGTTTGGGCTTCTTAACTCTAGGAATCAAGGACAAGAAAGTTTGCTTATTACAACGGCCAGATCCACCCTATTGTTAAGAACCTCCAGCCCCGCACTAGCCATCTCCTCCCTATAATCAGAGAGAACCATGAATAAAACAAAGATGGAAACCATCCAGTCCTGGAGCAGCCATAGGTTTCATCTGCTTAAGAGCACACCAAACCTCCTCTCAACCTCTAGATTCTCCATCATCTCATCAGAGACTCTCCGCGGCACAACATCACAAGCCTCATGAGGGTTGCGAGGAAAAGAAGATGAGAAAAACTTCGAGATAAAACCATCCATCACCTCCGCGATCTCATCTTCCTTTTCATGAACTACCCCACTCGATTCCTCTCATTTCTCTGCGACGCCTTACGATGAAAAAAACTAGAATTTATATCACCATGTTTCAACCAAAGGGCTCAAGATCTCTGTCCCCTCCAAATCTCCTCACTCTCCAAAAGATCATCAAGGCAAGCTTCTAATATTTTAATTCTCGCAGTAACCCCCTTTTGAGCTTCCTTCCTTGACAACTATTGAAGTTCTTCCCTAGTTTCTATTATTATACTAGGGACATCACCAAATCTCCTTTTATCCCACCTCGATAAGTCACCAATACATGAGATAGCCTTATTGTAGGGGTCCACAAGATGCCTAGCCCATAACCAGCCCGAAGAACCTCCTTGGACCCTTCATCCCATAACCAGCATTCCTCAAATTTCTGGACTTTCTTACATTTAACAGTGCCAGATCTCCTTACTGCCACATCCAACAAATTTTCCATGTGTTTCGAAGCAAATCTTGTTAAGTTTGTAACTCTCACACTGGGGAAATAAGTGTAAGACCCCCATTTTTCTAATATTTATAATTAGGTCCTTGAAGTATTTTATACTTTGTAGTTTGGTCCTTGTTGACCATCTTTTGGTTTTGTTGACTTTAATTATTTTGGATTGGGTTTTATCAAAGTTTGAGTATCGTCTGATAACATCGTCTGGTAAGTACCGTCTAATAGTATTGTTTACAACTTCGAAGAGTATCGTTCAATAAGCGAGAGTATCGTTCAGCACGAGGAAGTATCGTTCAGCGTGAGGAAGTATCATCCATAGCATGTGGGAGTATCTTACAGCTTGTGAAAGTATCGTCTGGAGAGTATCGTCCACAGCATGTGGGAATATCGTCCACAGCATGGAAATTATCGTCTGCAGCATGTGGAAGTATCGTCTGGGAAGCATCGTCTACAGCTTGTGAGTGTATCGTCTATATCACATAAGGGTATCGTCTAAGGAGTATCGTCTACAGTTTGGGGAGCATCGTCTGTTATGTATCGTTCATAGCCAAAACGTGAACGTTGTACTCTGTTTTTATCTCATCTTCGAGAACGTTCCAGGATAAGAAATCTATCTTCTCTATTCCTTTTCTTTCATTCTATTATTTCCTCCTGTCTCAGATAGATTCTGTTTAGTTAAGGATAAGGAAAATCGAAAAGAATATATCTACTAGAGCATATCTTGGGTATGCTCTGTTTTTATAACAGAAAATCATTTCTGTTTGTTAAAGAGAGCAGAGGTTTTTTAGGAGTGAATTTTGAATTAAAATATAAAGATTAGGAAGATAAAGTTAAGTAACAAAAGTTGTTAATATCTTTTGGGAGATTGATCTCGGTTTTACCTCTAAATAAATAGCGACATTTAGGCAACCATGAGAGCACCTGAACTTTCTACTCTCTGTTGCTGAGCACAAATTTCTTTCTCTCTCGAAGATCAAACGTTCCTTTCCTCTTTCCTTTTTCTAGAGTTCAAAGGTGAGCAAAAATCCTAGTTCTAAATTCGTGAAGGGTTTATTTATTTTGTTCATACGTTGTTTTTATTTAATATATTTATGGGTATCATAATATCATATTATTTGAGTTGACGTTCTGTTTCAAAGACTGAGTTGTTGAGAGGGGTTTTTGTGAAAATTTTCACTTATTTACTGCGTGACCCTAACCAAAGAAGCTCCAGTAGGGGAACATTAACAGAGGCACCCCCACATTTCTCATCAACAGATAAAATAAGGTTGAAGTCAAAAAACAATAACCATTCCCTTCCATGGTCTTGTTTGGCCAACCTCTGAAGCAATTCTCAAGTTTGATGCTTCTTGTGGAAATCCAAAAATCCATGGATACACGTTGCTCTCCACACCTTTTCCCTCTCATCCATGGAAACAATGAGATCCATATGATACTTGGAGCTAGATAAAAGTGTCACCACAATGTCATCCTTCTATAAACAAGCCACCTCTCCAGACCTTTCTCTCCCTTCACCACCACAACTTATAGAACTCAGATTATTCAACCCCCTTATCTCATGTACCTTGTTCATATCATGATCTTTTCTCCATGTTTCCATCTAGCAAACAAGGTCGGGATCTAGTTTCCTACACAACTCCTTTAGAGCCTGAAAGTTCCAAGAGATGGTTTTATTGCTGTCGGCGAGGATTATCTACAGCCTCCACCGTTGTAACATTACACAATTTCTTACCGCTCTCTTCCATACAAACCATCATCCACACACGGCGCTGAGTCTCCTCCCTAGCCGCCTGCCTCGCAAGGAAGTCAGCTTCATTATGCTTTAAGTGTCATTGGAACTATGCATCATGCATGGTTGATAGCCGTAATAATTAAAACTTTTTGTCCATTATGAGTATGATTAAGAATTAAATGTAAAATCGAATCGTAGATTAATGATTAAATAATTACTTTATTAGTTACACACATACATAGATAAAGAATTTTGTTGTAGTATTGAAAATGAAATTATTTTAGGATCACGGATATTTTTTAGAGGAGACAATTTTGCTCAAATTAAATAGAATCATTATAGGTGACAAAAATTTTCCTTCAAGTATTTAAAACACTTACATACATAGAAATAGATCTCAATGACACGCCTTACTAGCGAATCCATGTCTTCCATGAGAACAATAATAAAACCATTCGATACATATAATAATATATAGTTTTTTTTATAAAATATATGGTTGCATTTTTTTCCCCCACAACTAAAATTTTCTGGATCGGTCACCACTTAAATTTTCAACGATGTTAACAAGGTTGGATTAAGTGATAGTCTCCACTGTGGTGTGTAACCCCTCACCATCCTTTTCCTCTGTAACTGGTACATTCTCCACAACCTCCTTCATTCTCTGAAAAACCTGTTGTTGCAGGCCTTTGTTGCTAAATTCACCCTTATACGAAGAGAAGTAAAGTTCCTTCTCAACCAGGGATCGTATGAAAGCTTTTCAGCGTCCTCAGCCTCTTCTTGACCCTCCACACTCATCACACTCCCCCGAGACATGATTTGGACTCCCACATCCATATAAAAGTATCCCAAGTACTCATTTTTCATGTGAATCGCAGTAGGTTTTCGATGAGCCTTGGCCACTTTGGTGCACCTTTTGAGAGGCTTCTCAAGATCCTCTCAAGCTCTCGCCCTCAAGAATTCTCTCGATCTGGTATAATCTCTTGAATCTCATTTTAATGAACCCCCAAGAAACGCGCCAATGGATTTAGCCACAGCCTTCATGTGCAAGTTGATAAGGAGTCTCAATGCTTGAATCCAAAAACATGTCTTAGCTGGTGTTAAAATTAAACATGGACGACCTAGACTAGGATGTCACGTGCTATTAAATGATTAAAAAATAAGTTATATTTACTTTATGACAAAGTCCTTATTTCATATAAAAAAAGTTGGCCCAAAAGCTACGCAATTTCTTTTCAAAGAACCATTTAGATTAAACCTTATATTATATGTCAGCAGCTAATTCTAATAAATTCAAAATCAGCTTTTCCCTTTTCCAGTAGGACCGGGCATCACGAATCCAATATTCATTTTTGGGTCAAAAACTCAAAATGCATTGTGCAATCGCACTATATTCTAAGGGGGCGTTTGTTACATAAGTTTTAAAATTTATTCTAGAATGAAAGTGTGGAAAAAAGAAAGTTCCCTTATTTGGTATAAGATTAGAAAAATAGATAGTCAAGCATGATTTTGAGTGGAAAATCTATTTTGCCCCTTGTGTTCGTGCTCATTTCCTTCAAGTTCAGCTCCATGTGGTGCTTCTTGTTGCAGAATTCGTTTAGCATCATTTTCGTTGCAAGTGGTCCCTCAATTTCTATCTTCTTCTTCGTGGGTGTTTGTCTGCTCCATTTGTAGCTCGGTTCTTCTTCTTCATTCCCCTTTACTTTGTAATGCTCTCTATTTTAACTTTGTACCTTGTAGTTTTTTGACAAAGTTGTGATACCCACACTATGTTAACTTGGTTTTTTTGACACAGTTGCAATACTCACACCAATCGCTGGACTCTGTTTCATCGTGGAAAACAACTAATTTCCCCCCTGTATCTTGCTTTTTGGTCAAATATTTTGCTTTAAGTTTTGCCATTTTAACTCTTGGCCTTCGAACAAAAAAAAAAAACTCTTGACAAAAAACTGCTATTTTAACAGACAATTTGACTAAAAAGAAAGCATGGACTAAATAATTCAAGTAAAAGTAAAATCAACTCTGCAAGAACAGAAAATACCCTTGTTCATTTTAACAGAACATGACTTCAAAATTAAAATATCTTTATATATAAGAGTAATTTTGAGTCTAAAAATAACATGTTTTGAAAAAGAACTATAAAACTATCTCTAGAAAAATAATCAGAATCTCGTTGACTCTGTAGAAGTACGATTCTGGTTATCCAGTTTCCACAGCACTACCCAACGTTCCAACTTTGAAGGTGCACCTTTGTATTTTATGCATTCTAATATTCCAGGACACCGTGGCTTTTTAAATACACACAACCTCTACAAATTCAAAGTTGCCTCAGACCAAGTGGTTTAGGATTTCACTGGAGTTGTATGATTTACCAAAGCTATTATGAAAGTCCTTCTGTTTTTCACAAAGCTATCACGACCAACAAATCGATTTCGACTTATGCTTCTGATATGGAATAGGAAAGCTTTTAATCAAAAAAACGTTACAACAATAGAATTTAATACTAACACAAATGATCATTCTTGCATATCAGTTCTAAGGCCTTAATAAACAAAAAGGATGGGAAAGAAAGGTACATTTTAGAGCACCATTAAAATCCAGTGCATATATTTCTCTACTGTACAGAAATAACTCAACATATTTATTTGTTTAATAACTTGGAAGCAGCTTGAGAAAAACAGTAGGCAACAAAACATTACTTTGAGTATCTTTCTAGTTCTGCCTTTCTATACAAAGGTGCAACCTTTTTCAGAACAAGAGAAGAGACTCTTGAGCAGAAAACCAAGTTTCTTGGGACACATATGTTTCACTTATCAGCATTGATTCCGAATATCCGAACCTTGTGCATATTAGGGAACTTTGCAACAACTAGCACAATCACAGCAACAGTGTTGAAGAACAGCATTGGGTTCTGGTAGTCAGTTGTGTGGGAGGCTATCAAGTACCTGAAAATGACAAAAATAGAAAAAGTAAATAACTATTCACTTTTATATCATCTACGACTAGCACAAGATAATCAAACAAATTTTAAAATACCAAGTCTAGTTTACCAACACCATGCATGAGTTGAACTTGGAATCCATGCCACTAAAAATAAGTTTTGTCAATATAGCTGACTACTCTTAAAATGGGTATTATTGAAACAATTTAACGAAAGCTTTTTCAATATAGCAATCTTTCACTATATTTAATTATGTTAGATTATTCATATATGTTTTCTTATCTTATATGTTTATCATCACCGCAACATAAAGCTTAAGCTCTTTTTCAGACTTTACCGACACCTAGTACCATTAAATGTTGCAAAAGTCTTATAGTTGTGCGGAGATATTTTCCTTTAAGCTTGAGAGGTACCTTTTGATCTCTAATATCAACTGAGGCATTTCTACATTACATCCAACCAACTTAAATCCTATAGTTTTATTTCTCTGGATTTCTCCAGCATCATGTATGGCACATCCAAGATATTCGAACCTTGGGACTCAGAAAGTCTAATCACCAAGTTTCACCTCTAAGCTAGAGATAGTCCATTCCTTGCTAAACTGACAATGGAAACAATTTCTTTAACTTCTACTTAATCAGAAAAAATGTGCGCCCAAGGTTTTCTCCACAACTTTAGCTAACCCATTTATTTCGTCCTTGGACTCTCTCTCACTAGGACTAGATCATCCGCAAAAACCATACAATGCATGATGAAACTAGATCTTGGTTATGCTCAGTAAGCACATCCAAAACCATGGTAAAATTGGGTTTGACAACCTTGCTTGTACTAAATATGCAAATTAATAACTGATGCCTCATAGATAATACACCACTCTCATTGTAGAAGACTATCTAGAGAGATGATAACAAACCATGAAAAATTCAGCAAATACTTGTCAGTTCAAAACTAGAAAAACCAGCCCAGCGTAGAACTGCTGAGAAGTATCCTATAGGAAGCTAAGTCATACAGAAGCTTGACAGATACAACCCTTCTGCTTACACTCAAATGTTTCCAATGAACTAGTTCATTGGCTACTGACATTCACTGTTTTTGAAAAACAATATGGATGTATCCTCTTAGTCCAGATCAGCAATAATCAACCTAAAAGATTTTAGTAGCACTAACACCTTTTTTCTTCTCATCGGAGTTTTTTTTTTTATTTCATCCGGGCCTTGTACACACTGCCCGTCATCTCTGTGCATTGTACTATGCTGTTCATTGGAGCACTAGGCATGAAAAAGCTGTCATTTTCAATAACACCATCCACAAAACAAAACAAATCTGTTATGGAACAGGAATATTTTGTTGCCTCACTTTGGTGCTTACCGTAGTCTCTTCAAGAGGGTGTCTCTAATTCTGAAAGGAATTTGTTTTAACTTGTTTGTCTGCCTTTTATTTGTTAATCCTTCATGCAATTTGTTAAGATTTCTTATCTTTTGTACTTATTTTCAGGTTAGGCTCCTTAAAGTGAAGGGGTGCGTGCACCTTATAAACAATAGTGGAAAGTTATAATGGTTGATTGGAAAAACAATGGTTGAGATTGTGATAGAATACACGTAAATATGCAAATAAATCATGAGTTCTAAAACTAATTCAGTTGATTTTCCAATCAAAGTTACAATTCTTCACCTTTTTTCCAAGGCCTCACATTACTAAAAATGAGGCCAAAGAAGTTCTTATAAAGGGAAGGACAATACTGACCCATAAACTACCTTTTGAGGTAAAGTTAGGTCCAAACCAAAGTTCCCGAGATGGTATCCTTTCTTAGATCCCTTCTGTTACTAGGATGTTTATGATGGATCACCGCCCAGATGTTTGAAGTTTAAAGAATCAACCTAACCTGCGGTTGTCCTAGAAAAAAAAAATCAATCTGGCTAGCGGCTATTCTATGAGAAATTGATGAAATCCATCCAACCCTAATGATATCCTAGGAGAAATTGATGAACTCAATCCAGTCTCATAAAGTAGGATAATCCTCATCCCTAAACAAGCTTTCGGGATAAAGTTAGGCTATGCACAAACCCAAGTTCTCATGTTTTCTCCATTGTACACCATTCACTCTAGAAGAGTCAAATTATTTTATTTTTTATTTATATCTGACAATGTTTCTTCTAGCAAAACAACTTTCTGGAAAAACTAAGCACTAATCCTCAAAATTAAAGTTATGAAGCAAAAAACAAAAGTAGATAAGAGACCAAGTACCAAACACCGCAAGAATAGAAAACTTCACATTTTCAGCTAACTTGTATTAGCTAACATTGAAGTTTTTTGGGCTTCTTAAACTATATATACACCTAGTACTAATATTTCTCCACTAGACTTCCAATGGAACTCTAGGATATCCATAAATACTAAACAGCCAATTTCTAGGACATAAAACACAAAGAAAGGGGAGAGAGAGTACTCAGATACTAACTTCAGACCACTTCACAAGATCCCACACCTGCAGCCCATACAAAAGATAATGAAAGGAAAATGTCCTTATAAAACCAGTATTTTTATGGGATCAGGTCAGGTTCTCGGCTCTATTGGGACCTATTAACACCCCTATTTAATAATAACCACCGAATTGATTTACAACCATAACTTTAAAATTACTTACAACTCATAAACAGATACATTTGTCTGCATTAGTATAGACAATATCAATGTGGACCAATTAGTGTTTTCACAAGAAGACTGCGCATGCAAGTGCTCCCACGCGCACACATATAGACAACTTCAAATATAAAAACAATGGCATGCACATTAGAGGAGAACTTACAGCACCAAAGGAACAACTGTTAGAAACTTCCTGTTACGAGTGAGCTGCTTTCCATTGTCTATCTGCTCCCACCATGTCAATCTATTGTAGATCCCCTGGTCCTCTGCAAATGGAGTTCCTTTCTTCCAGTGGAAAAAGTGGTATGTTACCTGATAGACACAGCATAATGAATCAAGCCATGTAGATAGACCAAATTATCCTAAGCTTCATTAAACCATAAATTGAGAGCAAAATTTTAATTTTATAATTAAAAAAAAATCCCTTGCCCATCCCCTCACCAAGTGGTTAAGTAGTATGTTCTCTCCCCTCACTAAATCATGACACGTGGCATTGTATTTTTATCGGTCTCATTTTATCATTTTAGAAGGGAATAATAAAAGGAAACTTTCCAGTTAAATGGAATTATTTCATGGAGGGAATAGATACTACATGAGTACTGAAAATTTTCTTCACCAAGTGATACTTGAATAAACGTGGGCTGCCTCTGCTTAATGTTTGACTAAGATAAAATAATGCATCCATTAATCCCAAAAAGGGAAGATGAGAAATATATGGTAAGTATTTGGTTCTATGTTAAAACAACCACCAAATAAACTAAATTATACTTTAGAAGGAATGGCCACACCTTAATCTTGAATTGGAGTACTTCTAAAGTTAAAACAAGAAGCAAGAGAGAAAAGTTTGAACATCTCATCAAGGAGGGAAAATGTGAAAATTACAGCAAATTAAAAGCAAAACTAGTTCAAGAGTGACAGAAACAATTGAATCTAGAGCAGGGAAAGATCTTAAGGATCCCCTGTTCTGCAACACTTTCTTGAACACCCCCCTCCTTTGAACAGTTTCAAAATCAGGCATTACAACATTTTCATTGACAATAAAAACATCCTGCTAAGGATAGACTGGAAGGAAAAATGGGCTTCTAAACCCAGATAATCATCATCACGATCATCAATAAGCATAGAGGCCCACAGGAGACATTGAACATCTTCAAGTGAATATTCACGTCTTTCAATACTAAGAGACTAGAAGAGGTGAAAATGGTGTAGGAAGAGACTAAGAAGGAGGGGAAATACAAAAGTAATATTTGGGGATATGACTAGGATACACCTGATAAAGTAAATTTATAACGATAGGTAAAGCAGGGTTGTCAATAGCGCGCTATGGCAGTGCTATAGCGCCGCAGCAGTGAGAGCGTCCTTTGGCCGCTCCTAGTTGTTGAGTGTAGTGGCTATTGCGGCCACTAAAACAGAGGAAATAGTAGCCATAGCAGCGCTTTTTGGCCGTTATTTGGTGGAATTGAAATAAACCCAAAAACAACCCACAAAAAGTTCATGCTAGAGCATTTTAGGGAGGTATTTCACGGTTTTTGCTTTGAAACATACTGAAAATGGTCTAGTTTGAGGATAGGAGGAAGTGATATAGAACTGTCATGCTTTTCTACAATTTAGTTTAGGAATAGAGACTTAAACCTCTTGGTTACCTTGATTTTTCTAGGTACTACTATGTTTTGTTTAAGACAGCTATGTCTTTTTAATGTTAATTATGAGGGCCATGAGTTGAGTTATTTTAATCATTTATATGTATATAGTTATATTATATAAACTATACAAAATATTCAGCATAGCAGCCATCCCGCTAAGCACTATACCGCAATAGCATTTTTGTGGTCGGCCGCTACGCGCCGCTATTCAAGATTGACAGCCCTGAGGTAAAGTTTAAAACTTGTTCAAGCAATGAAGACGGGAATGGGATCTAATACACTTTAAAATAAATAATTTTCTTCAGCTTTATAATCAGCAATGGCTATCTCGAATTTCCTTTTTATCAAAAGAAAACAAAAGTAAATGTGAGTAATAAATGAAAAAGATCAAGTGTCAATACGAAAAGATTAATAGATAATGTTAAAGTTTTAGGATTATAAACTAGGAATGGAGGCCACTCTCTACCCTTGACAAGAAAAAAGCAACGAAGATTCAGGAGGGCAGTAAACTTCCAATTATAGGCTATGATTTGGTGAGATGTCGAGGGACCTCTAACTTACATATGTCTAATGAGAATTATACGACCCCCCCCCCCTCTCCGTATGAATATCAAGAATGAAACCACGAAGTTGAATCCTGAACTATTTTACCACGTAACAAGGCACAAGAAGCAGCAAGTCTTATATAAATGATTATCTAGTATGATGACTCACTAAATTAACATCTCAACCTCTCCAAGCCCAGCGCAACTTAACTTCCTTGTTATGCAAGATTACATTCAGTCTCTTATCTTACAAAGCCAATTTAGACATTAAAACTCCAAGATTCAACCATTAAGTACACTGAACACAAGTCAATTGCCCCCGCTACGAACAATTCACCAATCACTAAACCAAAATCCAAAACAAGATAACTTCCACGCCGACGCCCACTTACCATAAAATAACGAACAACACATACACACCCAAAAAAAATTCCTTAAACTGCAATGTTTCCAAAGAAACCAACAAATTTAAAACCTAAACTAGTAGCCATTTATTTATTATGCTCGTACAATGAGCCAAAAACCAAAGCGATCCGACCCCACATATCAAGGAATAACGACCAACAGATACAAACCCTAAAAAAGGGCCTAAACTACAAGGTTATCATCAGGGGTAAACAGGCAAAAAAAAAAGAAGCCAAATCAAATCAAACACCAAAAATTGAATCCAATTATAATCGAACTTATTGAGTTTGCTGATTTGAAATGAAAAAGAAAAGCAAGAAAAGAAAAAGGGAAAGGAAGGAAGAAAGAAGATACAAGGAAATGGGCGAGATTAACGATTGTCCAAGCGATGCCAGGGGAACAGCTCAAGACAGAGAGAACGAGGATCCATGAGAAGAAGAGGATGAGGATGTAGGTGGTCCAGACGCCAGGGTACGTGAACCACTCCGTGTTCCTGTTCAGATCCGCTGGTGGCACCGCCTTCACGTACAGATTTGCCATAAAAATGAAAAAGGACCCTTTTGATTGCAGAACCCAAATACCACACGATGATGATCTTGAATGCAAAAAGCTTCGAACTTTGATGATGATGGCGGTGGGTGGGTGGGTGGGTTTGATTGATTTGATGAATGAAAATTCCAAAACCCAGAAACACAAAACAACACAACCTTTCTCTCTCTCTCTCTCTCTAGCGTGTGGAGGAATTGAATAATGAAAATGATAGATACCAGCAGCTAAAATTGAAATAAAATCGGTAAATATACATTATTATTTTTTTGACAGTGTAAATATATATTATTAATTAAAGAAATTTCTTACAGTAAACCCCAAATCAAAATGAATCAGAATGACTATAAATCTTCTGAGAAGAGCTGAATAGAACGGAATAACGACGTCGTTTTCATGGATAAATTTTGGAATTTATTTTGTACTGTAGAAACTGAAGGTTAAAAACTGATTTTTTATACGATAAAACTTATAGAGTAAATTATATCCACTACTTTTTTTCCACTACTTTGAAGTTTTTCATATGAAACTAAACTCCAAACTTATTCAAATATTATACTTCGCCTCATCTTATTACGCTTTTCACTACTAAATAATATTTTATGATAGGAATATGTGATTGTGACGAATACAAACCTATAGGTTAATATTTGAGGATGTCTCATAACTTATTCTTTTAATGTTAAACATCGGATTTAGTAGTTTTCTATTGAGGGAAAAAACATCGAATTTAATGATATAATTTTCAGTAACTAAAATATTAATCATGAGTTTTCTCATTAATATTTTAGCTGTTTATTTAGTTACGATTTTTGTGATAGAAGAAATGAAGAATGAGTATATCTATGAGTGTTTTATTATATATTTTAAATTAAAAAACCAAGATTCAATATTTTTAATCAAGTTTAAATTATTTTTCATGGAATTATCAATTTCAACTCTATTCCATCATCGATTCAGATTAGGTTACTTGACAGAAACTTTCAGCTTACAAGAAATTAGGAGAGTAAACCCTAAGTCATTTTATATTTCTTTATATCTATCTATTTTGCCTAAGTTTTTTTCGGGAAGGTATCTCACGGCTAGCAATCATGAAGACTAATTCTTTGAGTTTATAAGATCACGTTAAGTGGGTCTCTCCCTACAAATGTTTTTTTTCATGCGCACCATCTAGCGGTCGAGCCCTAGGCTAGATACATAAGGAGTTCAGTTATCTTCCAAGTGTGCTACACTTATTAGTTTTCAATCATATTTTTTCAAGTTTTTCAATCATATTATAGCACATGTATATTTTTTAAAAAAATTATAAATAAATTCTTAATGATTCTAACATGTATACTATAAATTTTAGTCCTCAATGGAGAGTGAAAGACTCAAACACTATACTCTCTCATATTTTAAAATACTTATTATCTCAGAGCGAGCAAATGTATATCACTCACCTCTTATGCGCTTTGTTTTTTTGTTTCACACACACTTCAATCATAGCACATGTATATTTTTTAGAAAATTTATAAATAAATTCTTAATGATTCCAGCATGTATACTATAATTTTTAGTTCTCAATGGAGAGTAAAAGACTCAAACACTATACTCTCTCATATTTTAAAATACTTATTATCTCTCTCTTATTCTCAGAGCGAGCAAACGTATATTACTCACCTTTCATGCGCTTTGTTTTTTTTGTTTTGCACACACACAAAATTTCTTCACGTCTCATTTATATATTCTCTTTGAATATCAATTTTTCTCCTTAAAGTTAGCACAATTCAATAATTTATATTGTTTTCAAAAAAAATTAATCCATATTTATATTTTAAGATGTATGGGCTGATAGAATTTTAAGATAAGGTAATAAAAGTTGTAAAATAATAATTATTTTAAAATACTTTTTTTGGCAGAGTATTATTTTAAAATATACAAAAGCAATGATTCAAATGTTATTTTATTATTTTAATTTAATATTAACTTATTATATAGAGTTCGTAATTATGCTGCATAATTATGACACGCAAACAAATTATTGATCTTTTTTTTGTTACAAATTATTGATTTATTGATTTATTTAAAATAAGAAATAAATATATTGATTTTGTTGAACATTTAAATAAGTACTTGATTAAATATATAATTCAATATCATTTTGTTTTACAATTAAATGACTTAATAATTATGAAAAATTTCATAATATTTTAAATTTGTGTTAATGGTATGGTAGGTCCCTGTGTTTGTACCCAAGTTTGCGATAGGTCCCTCGCCGGAAAAAAAATTTGATATAAGTCCCTTAGTTTGCACCAAGTTTGGGTTTAGTCCTCGCCGGAGACCGGAGCTCCGGCAAGTGCTTACGTGGACTGCTGACTGTATAAATAGCGCTGACGTGGATTTTTTTAATTATTTTTAAAATTTCAAATAATTAAATTCATTTTAAATTTAAAACCCCTTAACTATTCTAAATCTTAAATTAACCCCTAAACCCCCAATTCCTAATTCAATTCAATTCTGAAACACTAAAAAAAACCCTTCTTCTTCTTCTTCTTCTATTCCTGTAATTTCTGGGTTTCTGTTTTTCTTCCTCTTCTTCTATTCCTCTAATTTCTGGGTTTTTGTTTTTCTTCCTCTTCCTCTTCTTCTATTCCTCTAATTTGGACACGATATCTTCTTCTTCGGGGGTGGTTGCTGGTTCGATTTCAGAGGAAGAAGGGGAAGAGTAGCAGCAGCTGGGTCGGGTTGTGAGCTGAAGCGGCGGGGTTGATGATGAAGTAGCGGTGGCTATGGATTCTTCTGAGCTTGAGTAGAGGTGGGTTGGTCGCAGAGGAACTTGGGTTTTTAGAGTTCTTGATTAAAAAAAAAGTTATGGGGTTCACCCAAAGGAGCAAGAAGAAGAGGAAGAGGGTGTTGTGTAATTTTGCAGAAAAAGAGTTGCGGGAAAAACGCGAATTTCGCAGCCACTGATCCCGTGACATTACCCATTTACACGACGCATAAACCCCATTTCCAGTTTGCGCAGCATCAAACGATGACACCAGAGGATTCTTATTCTTATCCTCCAATTGTTCTGTTCTGTCTTCTATGTGAAATATTTTTGAATAAAAATTATGACTTTATTGGTTTGAGAAAGATGGTGTTGTGTAATTTTGCTGAATTTTGTGTTGGGGATGATGGAAAGTTATGTATGTTACTTGGGAAGATAGAAAGGTGGTGTTGGTGTTGATGAAATGGAATTGAAACGGAAGAAAGTGGGTGGAAAACGAAGAGAAAAGGGAAAGAAAGTGAAGAGAACGGTTATGCTGGTAGTAGAAGAATAGCTTAGGGATGGGGGGTTTAGGGGTTAATTTAAGATTTAGAATAGTTAAGGGGTTTTAAATTTAAAATGAATTTAATTATTTGAAATTTTAAAAATAATTTAAAAAAACCCACGTCAGCGCTATTTATACAGTCAGCAGTCCACGTAAGCACTTGCCGGAGCTCTGGTCTCCGGCGAGGACTAAACCCAAACTTGGTGCAAACTAAGGGACTTATATCAAATTTTTTTCCGGCGAGGGACCTATCGCAAACTTGGGTACAAACACAGGGACCTACCATACCATTAACCCTTTAAATTTTAATTATGTGTATTGCATAGTTAAATTTTTTATAAAAAAAAAACTCATGCATTGCATGAGCTACTAACAGCTAACTAGTGTCATTTATTTTTAGAAACAAAATTCACTTGTCATTGAATGAATTAAAAACTTGATGGAAAGGATACAACAACCTTGATCTCAATTTTCCCCGTTTTTATAACATTTTCTAGGATGTTTTTATTAATTGGACCGTACGTGTTCATTCAAAAACTATTAATAGTTTATACTATCAAGAAAAATATTTATTAAATTAAAAACTACTTATATATAATTAAAAAAATTATTAATACTTAAAAAATTAATTATTAAAATTTATAATTTATAAAACTATAAATATTATTAAAAATGTAATAATATTTAATGTATATTTTATCAATATATTTTAAAATTATAATTAATTATATAAAAAGTTTATATTAATTAATTATTTTATAAAAAGTTATATTAAATAGTTATATAATTAATATAACTATAATTTATCAAAAAAGTAATAATAAAACATATAAAATATACATTTTGATACTATTAAAAATTTAAAATATTTAAATTATTGTGAACATAAAATATAAATAAACATGTCTAAAATATAGATATCTGTATTCTAAATGACAACATTGTCTCTCTTCCTCTATTGGTAACATGTCTAATCTAGAATTATTGTAAATTAAATCATCTAATTAACCAATAATGTGTTGATCTAGTAACACACAAGTTAAATCTCTGTAACGGTGAGAGCGCAAGCTCGAACCTAGAAAAAGTCACTTGTTATGAGGGACTGCAAAAGTTTCCCAAATGAGTTTATACTGGTCAAAGTAAAAAAAATCATCCATTTAGAATAGTTTAAATAAGAAAAATTTAATAATAAATTTTAAATCAAATTTATAAAAGTATTAGTTTTATTATTTAAACTATTTCTAGTATAAAAAATATAAAAAATAATAAGGCCGTTAGAGAGGGCTTAATTCCATCGCTAATTGTGGCATTAATTTTTAATTGAAAACTTCACCATTTAACATTAGTCTGTTGCTAGATTTCTCTCTATTAGTGATGATATTTTTCCATTACTAAATTCATATTTCAAATGGGGTGGAGTGTAGACTTTAGATAAGAATGTGAAGAAGTGTCATTCTGTCAAACTTTGAAGAAGTGAATGTATTTTTACCCTAGCTAATTTCACTGAATTTGGATAGAATTAGACGAGAAAAAAAGTAAAACATTTAAATAAATATAAATGTAAACAAAATTTAAAGTCAAATTGTAAGCAAAGAAAACAATAAGAAGTAGACTTTCTAATACAGCTTTCAAGATTTTCAAGACCACTAGTTGGGAGAAAATTTAGATTTTCAAGATTTTTTAATGTTATTTTTATATTTTTAATAGGACATATAATGGAATGAAATGATGTTGTGATGAATTGAAGTAGAGTATAATCGTTTTGAATGTTTATATATGTGAAGAAATGAACGCTTCATGACTGTTGATAAAGTATCAGTGACTTTAGTCGTCTGTATTTAAGCGATGATTTAAATCATCGTTAATATCGTCAACTTTTTTCGACGAAAAAAGTCGTCTATAAAAATACAATTTTTTAAAAATGAAGTTAGAATACATGATCATTCATTCATCATCGTCAAACTCGTCTCCATAAATTTCGTAAGTGGGATCGAAATTAACATTCAAACCAACATGTGAAGAAGACTGAACAGCAACAATTGAAGTAGAATGAAGAAAAGGAGAAGCAAGACTTGCGATACGCTCAACAAGAATAGATGGAGTAGGCTATGGAGTAGCCTGAAATGGAGCTGCAACTTTCTCAAGATCAACATTGCTATGATTCACTCGTTACAACCCTTCAATGGTCAAAGTGGTGAAATGAGTACTCATTTCCTGCAACAATCGTTTCTGCTCAGCCTTCATCGCCTCCATTATGCCTGCATCTTGGCATTTTGCTGCTTAATATGCTCCTTAATCTGCACTCGGAGTGCAACCTTCTCCTTCTTCATTTGCTCACGAAATGCAACATATTCCTTCTCCAACCTCATAACTATCTCTTGGAACTTTGGGTAACCTACAAACCTAAAACATGAGTCAACTGCGAGGCTCGTGACTCTTGCATGAGGGAGTGAACACTATCACCAGGTTTGTATCATGCAGTCATGTCTCCAACTCCATATATCTGCCCCTTTCATTTCCCCTACCTGCTTCAATCCATAGTTGATTACAAGTAGACGAGTCAACCTACTAACCCACCACCCTCTGAATTTTGAGACTTCTTCTCATTAACTTTGTCCTCAAACTCAGTTTGAGAGTAATGTTTAAACTATCAATCACAAGCAGGTCTGGGGTCAACCCAAGTCTTGTTAGTCTTTCGCGTGTGTGTACACTGAAATATCTCTACAAACCTTATTTCTCTACCCACCTCTTTCACCTAAAATAACATATAAAGTATATTTTTAAACAAATATTATATAAATATGAAATGAATCAATTAGTTATAAATTTAACATTTGTGGGCCATGCTCAAGCATATAAATAACATATAGGCGGTTAGCTGCCGATAAATAGTTGTGTTCTTGTAGCGTATGCCAGATTTCGCATAAATAGGTTGGATCTGCTTTAAAATTTCAAGGTTTGAGTGTGGTCCATTATCTTTCATAGGATTTTTTTTAGGTCTAGCATGGCCTTCTGAAGAGCATGGTATGACCTTTTAACCTATTTAAAGGTATGTTTCATGATAAAAAAACTAAGTAGTCCAACAAATGTATGTATAAATAGACTAACAAGCTTATAAGCTAATGAAAAAAAAACGTAAAATAAAAACCACTTATAAATAGACTAACATGATTATACATATGTTAATAGATAGTGTGAGAATAAGCACAATTGTGTTGGACTTCTTAAGACCTGAAATCTTATTAAAATGATTCTATAA
Organism: Acmispon strigosus; assembly: GCA_030819835.1. Lineage (NCBI taxonomy): Eukaryota > Viridiplantae > Streptophyta > Magnoliopsida > Fabales > Fabaceae > Acmispon > Acmispon strigosus. Next base: position 54,059,749 of record JAUAMA010000004.1, on the reverse strand, counting down.
TAAGATATTTAAGTAGGTCATAAGTCCATTTCTATGTAGTTTTTAAGTTTAAATCATTATATAAGTCAACATGTTTAAATATATAAATAAGTCCATAAGTATATAATTTCAAGATACCATAATAAGAATATAAATTAGAAATAAAAGTAAAAATTAAATTCATATTATTAAATTTATTTAAATAGGCAACCTATTAGATATAAAAGACATTTTTATTGGCATGAGTCTAGCATTTTTAAATAAATAGACTTTTGAAAAAAATTTAGCCTTTTTTATTTATTAATTTGGTTCGGTTTGATATGAAGTTGATGTGGGTTATAAGGAAAAGAGGATTGTTGAGACTTCTTTTATTAGGATAAATATAAAAAAAAAATTGTTACATAAGGAAATAAGACAAACAGTAAGAAACACATTAAGCTACCGCATTTTTGCATAAGAGCGAAATCACAAAAGAAAGAGGCTCCTTCCAAATACGCATCGGGCACACTATTTGAGACGCTTGTCTCGCCAACGCATCCGCTACAGCATTTCTATCACGCAAAACATAAAAGAATTGAACCTTCCAATCCGCAGCCAACATCGTCCGAATAGAAGCAATAGTATCTCGTTGCCAAAATGATCGGGTGTCCCTGTTCTGGCTCAGGAGCTCCACAATCTCCTTGCAATCCATATAGCAGACAATATCGCGGAACCCCAAGTCCCAGACAAGGTTCAAACCTGTGCGAAGCGCCAGAAGCTCCGCGAGGAAAGCACAACCAGCCCCATAAGGACAAGCAAAGCCTGATAACCATCGGCCCGCGGAGTCCCTCACTACACCACCACCACCCATCTGATTAGACACAGCAACCCAGCTTCCATCCGTATGGAGATGGATCAAATTCGTACCCTTGACAAACATGGGATCACAAGGACTCGGCGTTATCTTCCCCCACCTTGCAAACTCATTAGTCGTTATCAAAATATGAGGCCATACCAATTGATAAGGCCACGGATGAGAATAAAAAACCATGCTATTCCACCAACGCCATATACACCAGAGGATGGCAATCGCAAGCACCTGATGAGATCCCTGAAGGAGGTGAAGACCAATCCTGGAAGGAACACGCCACAGGAGGGGTTGGCAGCAGGCTATGAAAGCGGCTCCACAATAGTCGCGAGTCACGACAGTCTCGCAAGAGGTGTTCAACATCCTCATCCTGCTCGCCACACTGAGGACAAGTCGCGGTCAAGCTCAGATGGCACTGGCGCCGCTTCGAATTCGTCGGAAGGGCACTGCGCCTCACCAGCCAAAGGAAAAAATGAACCTTTTTTGGTGCCTGAGATGTCCAGATCACCTTCCAGTCGCGAGAACATTGCTGGTTATTACTCTGCAACATGTGATATGTGGAGGCTGTCGAGTAAACTCCTGAACTAGTTCCTGTCCAAAGAATCTTGTCCTTCGTCATTAGAGCGCGGCGGTATACTACCCGACCAATCTCGTTAACTAACTCTGATGGAAGAGGCGTGCACACCGCAGTGAAGCACCACGCCCCATGTATCCAAAGATCAGAAACCTTAAGCTCTGTGTTCGATATATGAACATAAGGGACACGATGACACAAACTCCCTGTTCTAAGCCAGTTAGAATACCAAAATGATGATTGTCCATCACCTAAACATGGTTGGAAACCTTGCTTCAGAGCATCCTTAGCGTTGATAATTCCCCTCCACACATGAGAGTCCCCGGGTGATATGCTGCCGACAACACGGAATCAACTTCCATATATCTCTATCTCAACACTTGAACTCAGAGCATGTCAGGATAAGTATAATATAATAATAGATGAATTGCAATATTTGTTAAAATAATATAAAAGTAATTATATAATTATTGAATATTTTATTTTACGTGAATTATTACTGAATTTGTTGATTCAATTCAAGTTCTGTTAGTTAGCTCCCAAAAATCCCAAATCTCAAAAAAACTAATCTCTTCTTCCTCTCCAAACGCAATTCTGTTCACAAAAATAGCACTCTGGTTTACTTTTACCATACCAAATGTCTGTTTCCTCCTTCACTTTCGCATCCCTTGGTTTCTAATTTTCTCCCTCTTCCTTACCAACCAGCATTACTCATTTTTCCTTTTTTTTTCTCTCTTTTTTTTGAGTAGTTTCCCTTTGGAAATTGGGTAATGGGAGACCCATCTAGTAAAATTTGAACCTTTTTGAGGTTTTGGTATCTGGGTGATGAATTTTTGAGAAGAAGATGGTGGTATTGGGTTTTGTCTGACAATGAATTTTGGCTACAACATGGAATGTGGGGCTTTGGATCTAGGTTCAATGCCTCCAACCACCGCCATCGAATGCCGATACTCGCTTCAAATCGGCATTCGATTCCTTCTTCATTCAAACCCAACCGTTCTCCATTCCAATCAGAAACTGAACCCTGTCCAATAAAACTAGAAATATATAAATAATAGAAGATAACAAGGTAAAAAACCCCTTGTGCTGTTTGCTTTGTTGGGTTGTAATTCAGAAACCAGAATGAATTCTGGTTCTGTGTTAGCATTACCTCCTTCAGACAATGTGTTCAGAACAAGGGAACCTCCTGATTTTGAGGATGACTCTGTGGAGAAAGATCCCACAGGCCGATACCTAAGGGTATGTACGATTGTAGATTTTTCCCACATGATGATACCTTTCAGCATTCTTCATCTATCTGTTTTTTTGAATTCATTTGGCTAAACTTTGGTGGCTCTTCTTAATTTTAATTCATGTGTGTACGGGGCTTGGGGGATGGTGGGTGTATTTCAATTACTTAGGTTGGTTTTAGTGGAGCTAGAGGGGTTGGCACATTTGGAATAAATCCTGCTTCCTGCATTGGATTTACATGGTTATTCTTGCTGCCATTCGAACCAAAGTAATTGATATGGATAATGGATTAGCCGTGTTTTTCTTGTGTAACTACGCGAGGTATATGGGTGGGATATACGGTGGAAACCACAGTGAGCCAAAAATACTGTGTACAAAGGCAGTTTCCCTTAGCTTTTATGGTTCTCCATAGTGATTTTGTCCGAGCATCCAAACATGCACTCAGTTGAATTGATGACCCAATGTAGGTCTACAAAATTGTGTGGATGATAGATTTGCTAACAACGTTCTACTTTTACTTCGTAAACCAGGTTGTTATGTTATTGATTACCATTCTAAATGCATAAGTATAAAACCTATCTCATGCTCATGATTCAATTCTACAGATAATCCTTCATATGAAAATTTTTCTGTTTAAAGAACTGCGAGGGGCACCAACTAAAATACGCCCTCATCATCCAAGGGAATTTTGACTTCTATTCAATGATTCTATGATTCACTTGTTGTTGTTCTTTTATTTTTGTCTAATTTGACTTTTTTTCCTCTTGTTTTTGTCTCAGTACAATGAAATATTGGGCAGGGGTGCCTTCAAGACTGTGTATGATTCTGATGCCTAATCTCTATATTTTTTTCCATTTTTTTTTAAAAATTCGCTCCCTATCTCTATTCTTTATATTCTGTTCCTAGTCTTCTAGTTTTATTCAGAATTTTCCTTGGTATGGAATATTTCTTATAGAAATTTAGTTTTTAATTAATACTTAGGAGTGTCCCAGCAGTTGCTACATATGTCAAAGCATGCTACTTAATCACTTTCTCTTTCGCAGTTATAGGGGCTTTGACGAAGTTGATGGAATAGAAGTTGCTTGGAACCAAGTTAAGATTGACGGCCTCTTGCATTCAGTAGATGACCTCTCAAAATTGTATTCTGAAGTTAATCTATTGAAGTCTTTAAAACATGATAACATTATTAAGTTCTATAATTCCTGGATTGATGATAAGCAGAAAACTGTTAACATGATCACTGAACTCTTCACATCTGGAAATTTGAGGCAGTATGTTCTCTTGTATTTATCCCCTTTCCTGTTTTCTGTTTGTTTGTAATGTGTGAATATGACATTGTTGTATACCTTTGTCTGACAGATACCGTAAGAAGCATAAATATGTTGAAATTAAAGCCATAAAAGGTTGGGCCAGGCAGATTCTTCAAGGCTTAGCATATCTTCATAGTCACAAGCCACCTATTATTCACAGAGACTTGAAATGCGACAACATCTTTGTGAATGGAAACCAAGGAAAAGTTAAAATTGGAGACCTCGGTTTGGCAATTGTCATGCAGCAACCAACTGCTCGAAGTGTTATTGGTAACATATTACTTTCCGGAAATGTAATTTTTTTTATCATACTGGTCCTGTAAGAAGCACTAAAATATGAGCCTTACTAATCCTCCTATGGCTTTATTCTTTAGCCTTGAGGAGTTCATTATAAAGATGCTCAAAATAAAGATTTTGTAGTTAGTCAGGCTTCTTGTGCTGTTTCTAAATGTGCTTGGAGTTTGGAATACATTCCCACATCAGTAACTGATTTTCATTTCCGAATGTGTGATTTTCATGTCACCTTTCCTCCCCCCCCCCCCCCCCACTAAATTCACTAAAAGTCATGGACAATTTTGTATTTGGAGTTTAGACTTGTCTCAATGAACAAGTTTTCTCGAGCAAATTCTTTCAACAGGAGTTATTATATTTTCACACTACCACCTTAGGTCCATGTTTTTGTTGTAATAAATGAGGGATTTGCTATGATTTTATTACTATGGCCTCCTTTCCAATTTAACTATGCAAAGAGAAAAAAAATATTTATGTTTCCAAAAAAGAAACACTGAAATATGCTTTTGTCTATTGTTTCTCCATTCTAAAAGGGACCCCTGAGTTTATGGCTCCAGAGCTATATGAAGAGGAATACAATGAACTTGTTGACATCTATTCTTTTGGGATGTGCATATTGGAGATGATTACTCTTGAGTATCCCTATAGTGAATGCAAAAATCCAGCTCAGATCTATAAGAAAGTTACCTTGGTATGTACAACAAACATTGGCACTTCCTTATTATTTATGACAGCATGCTCAAAATATGGACTACTAGATTCATACCTGTGCTATATTGTGATGCATTCTGTTGCAGGGAATCAAACCCGCTTCCCTTGATAAGGTGAGTGACCCCCAAATTAAAGAATTTATTGAGAAATGTCTGGTTCCAGCATCTGAGAGATTGTCCGCAGAGGAGCTTCTTAAAGACCCATTTCTACAGTCACCTATTCAAACTCCAAGAGCTGTAGATACGTTCAAACCTTGTTCTCTATCTATGGACCTAGATAATGACTGCAAGCAGCTTTTTGTGAGTAACTGTGCTGAAAGCAACCATGGAAGTTCACATTGTCCTGTTTTTGAAGTCCAGAGGACAAATAAGAACAACGCATTTAGGTTGAAAGGGACTAAAAATGATGATAACTCAGTATCATTGACCTTGCGTATTGCAGATACATCTGGTGAGTATGTGGTCTTTCCTGCCCTTAAAAAGGGGCTGAAAATACACAACATCTGAATTAGCTTTTGACACTTCTCTGTGCCCGACAATTGAAACAATGCAATAATAGTGTTCGTTGTGTTACATGCAGGTCGGGTAAGGAATATACATTTTCTCTTTTACCTTGATACAGATACTGCAGTCTCCGTGGCCTCGGAGATGGTTGAACATTTGGAGCTGGCCGATCACGATGTAGTTTTCATAGCTGAGCTTATTGATTATTTGATATTGAAACTTCTACCTTGGTGGAAGCCCTCACCTGATCATAAATCAAGTGGAGAATTAAGTCTTAACGGTGGGTCTACAAACGCAGACTGCGAAACCTTTATGGCATGCTCATGCGGTTCTGTCCTAACTGGGTTTAACACAACTTCTAGAGAAGGTTCTGTGACTGCTGAGAAGACTTGTTTTTCCAAAAATGCTGATAATACCAGTTTTGACCATGATTATAATTCGTCTCCTAGTTTGGTCAACTTGGAAGATCAACCTTCACATAAATCTGGAGCTTCTGAAATAGTTATTGAAGATGCTTCTGTGAAAAATGACAACTATCATGATTCCACTGTTGATGGAAGTTTTGAATGCTTAAGTAGGTCTGTCTCAGAACTTGAACTTGGGGATGCATATTTTAAGGACTGTATATTGCAGGCAACAGATTGCAGTGCTGAGGAAGGCACTGTGATGATAAATGAATTCCCAAAGAACTCAGGGTCAGTTTGTGGAACATCATCCAATGTTGCGAGCAGCTGTTCTTCTATGTCTTCGACCGAAAAGGAGATTGATCTTGAGCTAAAGTTCCAACTAGATGCAATTGAGTTACAGTATCAGCACTGGATTGAAGAACTTAATAGAATGAAGTTGGAGGCATTGGAAGCCACTAGAAGGAGATGGATGGCCAAGAAGAAAGTAGTTGCTCATTGATTTTGAGCTTGTTGAGTAACATCTTTTTACCCTTGTCGAAGTTGTTTCATTGTAAATTTGGTGATATCTTACTGTAATTTGTATATTGGATGTGGCTCATTTTTTTTTGGAAGCGTGTGCCCTTTCTCTCCATCAATTTTTTATGCTTTAGACAAATATTCTCAATTTCTCATACATAGTTTCAGAACACACAGCCTTCCCTGCAATAAGCAAGAGCAAGTATAATCACATTAAGGACTTTATTGTCTCTAAATAAGGAAACTAAACAACATGGCTTCAATTGTTAACCAAATTTTAAATGAAATCTGTAAATTAAATTCGTACGGATCTCATGACATCGTGTGTCAAAATCCTATCACTTTATTTTACTTTAATCATAAGGCTATGGTTGTTTCAATAAAAAGTCAAATGACATTTATTTTCCTCTTTTTAAACAAGCGGGTGGTTAAGGTCTTTCCTGGTTTTAATTGGTTTTATTAAGATATTTGCAAAACCGACGAAACTAATTCTCTCGAGACTTGTAAATTTCATTAAGAGGGTAGACTCGGGTTGGTTTAGATCTTTATCTCTTTCTCTGATCAAATTCAAAATAAAAGTTCGTAGCTGCTAGTTTGAATGAAAAATTCAAATTCAAACAAATCTTTCTAATACAAAAAGAAAAATCAAATTAAAAAATGAACCCCCATAAAGTTGGGGCTCGCTATGAAAAGTCAAAACTGAACCCTCCCCCTTTTCTCTCACACGCACAGATATAGATACTTAGCTTTAAGCATGTACTAATGCACAAACCTACAAGCATGCATACATACATACACAACAGAGGCACAGGTAATTTTACTTTAAACGTAGAAGATGATGAGGGATGAAAATATAAGATTCTTTGATCAAATGATGACTTTAAGTGGAATCTTCCTTTCTATTGGTCCTAGTTTTACATTTTGGTGTATGTGTTTGTTCTCCTTTGTGCTGCTGCTAAAAGGAAACCTAAATATTTCTTAAAGAGCTGCATCGTTTTCTCACCAAACTATTCTATTACTTTTTTAATCCCATCTTAATCAACCCCTTTTTTTTATGCAATCTTCTTTACTCTATCACCCTCTTAGTCATATTCTTTTCTTCAAACTATTTCTCAATGATTGAGTACATTTCTTGCAACTCATTCAGTGTGTGATACACATTTTTGACAAATCACACCAATTATGATATCATATTCTGACATTGGCTGCTAGTGTTTTGGTCATAATTTTGTAATTGAGTCTTTGACCAGACTTTTCTTTTACACTTTTATTTATGAGTAGGAGATAAGGGTGGGTGGCAGTGCCAGGAAATTTCATTGTATGGCGGAATTGATTGGATCACGGGCATACTGCTGCTTCAAGTGCCAGAACCTTGTTGCTTTCCATGATGATATTGTTTCCAAGGATTTCCAGGTGAACTTTTATCTTGCATCTTTATGCTAGGTTTCTAGATTGAAATGGTTCATCCATTTGAACCAATTTCTTATGTTCAGAATAGGACTAGAAAAAGCAAGGCTTCAAATAACTTGATGAGCTAAAGATTTAGATTTACATACCCTAAAATGAATCATGCTGAAAATTTTTCAAAAAGGGTTCTGACATTAATTTGATCTAATTCACTTGTCTAAAAAGAATCACAGCAAATTCTATTACAAATTTCATTAAAGCTTGTCTGTACTATGTTATATAGTTCACAATCTTGTTTAAATATGATTAAATGATTAAATGTGGTTCACAAACCGGCTAAAAGGATGGATGTTATTTTTCCTCAGAATCAATTCTGCATGAAGTTACTCACAAAACTTCTATCAAGAATTGATTTTGACATAGAATCAATTGTAGAAGAATTTCCGAACATGGTTCAAGATATATCAGGTTCCTTTTTAACCAAGGATTTTCAAAGGTTATGTTAAACAGGCAAGCAATGGCAGAGCTTTTCTGTTTTCTCACGCCATGAACATTATCTTGGGTCCTAAGGAGGATAGGCAGCTTATCACTGGTCTTCACACAGTTGCTGATGTATATTGCTCTGATTGTGGAGAGGAACTGGGATGGAAATATGTCAAAGCTTATGAGCGAACACAGAAGTACAAAGAAGGGAAATGTGTCCTAGAGAAGTTCAAGATAGTTAGGGGAAATGGGTAGTAAGCAGATTCTAGTTCCAAGTCCTTTGATCCTCAATTATTTCCACAGTTGTATAAATGTGAATTGTTTTGTGAAGGTTGCTTGATCAGAGAAAAAGGGGTTCCTTAAGAAAAAAAACATGATTCTAGTCACTGTTAAAACTTCTCAATTTGTTAGATGATGTCTACCCTAGTGTGAACAGTTAAGTAGTCCTTGTTCATATTGTGCAAAAGATTCATTTTCATGAAATATTGCAAATTTCATTTATTGGCCTTGTACAGAAGAAAGCTTGGTTGTGTTGCACTTTTGCACCCATAATAGTTGAGACTGCTGCATGTTAGGAAACCCCTTAAAAAATCATGGTGAAGTCAAAATCATGGTGAGCAGAAGTAAAAACTAAGGAAAGTTGCTTTTGTCCACTATAATTCTGGTTTCATTGTAGTTTTCGAACGAGTTTTCATGCACTACATAACTGAAAATTGAATTGTTAGCTGAATTGACACATCATAGCTCAATCAGATCACCTGTGTCCCACATTGATAATTGGATGTATTGCCAGCAAGTAGCAACATATTGTATCTTTGTAACTCTTGTATTCATTATCATAAAACAAGTTAATTTCTTATCTGTCAAAGGTGAGAAATTGAATATGAATGGCAAGTTTTTGCTGCTTAAGAATCTGTCAATTCAAAATTCACACTTTTTTTATCAAACTTGTCAGAATTGATTGCGTGGTAAAACTGATTATAGTAGACGTGAGTCGAAAGTAAAGTAATTTTTATTTCGATACATTCATAATAAAAGTGATTTCTATAGAGTAATATTGTGAAATATAGTTGTAAACTCCACATTTGATCGTATTCACGGCCGAAGTTAGGATTTGTAAACTTATCCAAAAGTTAAATGTGAAAAGAATCAAACACCCAAAAATTAATTATGATCCAAGAAAGGCAATCATATTACTTAGGAACATGTAACCAAATATATCCTGTGCTTACAAAGAAATGGTCTGCTATTTAAACTGACAAACTGCTGTCTGCTCAAGCTTTTGATTGACTAGTCAATAGTTTGCATTTGTGAGACAAAAGTTGTCAGCGTGGGTTCTTTTTCACCTCAGGCTAGTGTCCAATAGTGGAGTATGCCAAACTCCTGAAGCATTTATTGAATCATAAATCATTTTGTTTTTTTATGTCAAGCTAAACACTCATTCACTAATCACAAAACTAAATGATAATAGAAAAAGAACGGAAGAAGAACACTGATTGAATCATTGAAACATATAGTTATTTCATAAAGACGGTAACACATGTTGAAGTCTGAATATACTATTAGTTTAATTAAGCCAAGTGCAACATACATGAACATTGTCCTAATAGTTTTTTGAAGCTAAGTAGTTGTAGGTGATCTAGCAGACAAGAACCATATATATTCAGTTACTAAAGCTCAGCATTTGCAAGGATTGCAATATTTATATATTGCTTTTGTACAAGAGAGGATTGATCTCATGGATTTAAGTGACCAAGTTATTCTGAATATGAGTCAAGAAAGCCATATGTCTGGGTTTCAAAGAACATATCCTGTTATCTCTTAGTTTATGCTGTATGTTTTGGGGGGAAAAACATCTATGGATGAAAATTGTAATAAAAAATGAGTGCTCTGATTCTGTTTGCCATGTTCCCCCTGTTTTTGTATTTATGCTGACATGTTTTAGTTAACGAATAAATACTTGGCTTTAGCATTTTCTTTAGTAAACAGACACGGTTAGTTGTCAAGGATACCATTGCATTGAAAGTAGAGAGTGCCCCCTATTTATAAGTTTCTTAGTAGTTAGTAGAGTCTTTAACAGTAATGATTCACATAGAAATTTGCGGTGTTTAAACATCTATTTTGTGGGTGAAAAACATGAATAACACAAATTTTCACTCCACACGTTCCCTCCTCTTGATCAAACTTGTATTTATAGGCATGGTAAAACATGCAATTGAAGCACCGAGCCTTAATGAAACTCTTGTGTAAGACTTTCAAGATAATGGCTCCAGCTTGAGTAACCTTGTAATCGTTTAGCAAATGTGTCGGCTTCGTTTCACTCAACTAATTGTTGGACGGAATAAATCCTTACTTTAGTCGTCTCAGCCAACCAATATAATATTCATGAAATTTGTGGGTTGTTGGTGAAAATACTTTGGCTTGTGGTAAGTTGAGCCGGTGAAAACAATAAATATCTAGATCATGATCTCATATTCACTATCACTATTCATCTTTCTGTCGTTATTCCACAATGGTTGTCTGAATTATGGAGGACATACATAATAACATGTCTATGTAAGAAGTATTTCCCTTCATGATTACGCTTTCTGTTAGGAAAAATTACTTCACATTGACACCATGCCACAAACTAGCATTGAAGTTTCCTCCTCCTGTTTTGGTTTTGGTCCCCATATCATATCAATTAAATTCTAGCCTTCCATGTCTTGTTTTGTCTGACGGCATCAGTAATAATAAGAATGATAAAGATAAAGCTATATGATCATTAAACATGACGACTTTAATATTTTTTTAACTTATTTCTAGTTGAAATTGGAGAAGGATCAGAAGCATTATTCTCGTGCTTCGGTTTGTATGATTGTCACGCCTGAGCCTCCGCTTCTCTTCCTACGACTGCCTTGAATCTGTTGGTGGTGATACCTCTGAAGACCAGTGTTTGAAAGAGTTGAGCATCAGAAAATGCTCTAATACCAATTACTAAATTTAAATTGATACAAAAGATCTAGCAGATCATATGCACATGTAAATACAAATTGTAGCAAGTTATCATTCAATAGCATAAAAGGAATTGTGCACATGGAATCCGGATCCATTATGGCGGTGTTCTCTGTCCAACGTATTAGAGAGTTGAACTGCTCTCTGAATATGTCACTGCCATAAACTAACTGTATAATGAGGAAACAACTTATATATTATCTGATGAGACCAGAGTCTCTAATTAGACCTGGTTAATTGACCCAACTCATCATAGGTTAATTAATAACAAAAGCTCAATATATCATCTATCATAATACATATATAAGAATTAAATTAATAATTCACATAATTGATATTAATGACCAAACAAAATATATTCTAATGAATTGGTTAATGTTAATCCATTTAACAAAAATGGAGAATAAAATAAAATAATATAGCACTAGAGAGTTACCTTGGCCTTTTCTTTGAGGGCCTATTTATATGTACGAGGTCGGAGGAGTTCTAGGTGACGTCCACATCAATGTCAGCGTGCTTTCGGGTTAGCCGTTGGATTTGCTTGAGGAGTTGTCCCATCAGCTAGGAGGTGAATGGCTTGATTGACCCTCTGCTCGTGCTCTGCTCCTACCCTGCTTTTTTTTCCCTCAGGCCTTGTACTAGACGCAGGAGTCTTTAGGCGGGGAAATTCTTATGGGGATGCGTGCTCAATCTTCTCCCATGTGTCCTTTAGGTCCATTTTTCTTAAGTATTAATTCCCAACCTGCTCCGAGTTCCCTGGGTGTACACCGACCATCGAGCGTGCAAATGCTCAAGAGTGATTTTTACGTCGGATAAGACGTGTTTCGGTTACTCCCCGCCGCGAGTTGGGTGATCTCATCTTGAGCCTTTGTTGGGCTTTGCGATTTGGGAAGAGCGTTCCGACTGAGGAGTTTTAATCGTGAGGTTTAAACGATTGGATGATCACGCACCATGGATTGGCTTTCAATCAGGATGACATGGCCAAGCCTCAGGCTTTTAACTCCCATGTGGCCCATGAACGGTGAGATGCGAACGTATCTCGGTCGTGGAGTGATAAGTTGGAAAATAGGGACATATCTCGGGCACAAAGTTGTAATTCAATAGCGACGATTTATGCATTGGCTTGAGGTATGGATTGGATTATGGTCTTAATTCAATTACAATACTCGGTCTTGATTCTCATGAAGCTGCATCATAAAAAAAAATTGTGAAGTTACGTGATAGGACTTTGAAGTTATTAGCATAATTATTAAATACTTTTTAAATCTGTAGTTAAATATAAATAAAGTCAAATTTAATTATTTTTTAAATAAATAGACCATCGATCAATTAAAATTATTAATATTAGTTTCAAAAAAAATTAAAATTATTAATATTAAGGAAAATGCTTTATGGAACGAGAGTTTCAGTGAGGACAGGAGCATGACAATATTGATTGGTCCAACAGATAGAAGTTTAGCGTGATTTTCGTAAAAATAATAATTGCTTAATGAGAAATTCCACCACATCAACGAGTCGTGCATGGTGTGCATCAAATTAGTCGTGCTTTCTAGCACTTATCTAGCATTAATTACTTTTTAAATCAACATTTAATCAATTAATGTTTAAAATTTCTCAGTTATTAATGTTAAATAAATTAATATATTTATATATTATTATTAAATTGTTTCTAAATCAATATTCCAATGCAGAAAAAAAAGTTGATTCTAAATCAATAAGATTACTATATTATAAAAATTAAAATTAAGAATTATGTATTTTAAATTTTAGTTTTATATTTAAAAAAATTGAATTACTCATGCATCACACCCGAAACTTACTAGTTTTCTTAAAAATTAAAAACCAAAATACAAGAACACACTGTGACTGAAAATGACTTATATTGATTTATAAAAATTGAATTTATATGCACTAATGTAAAAAAATTACATAGATATCTAATTATATATTACCATACTTTTATTATTAATTAATATGTTAAAGTATGATTGAGATTCTCTGTCCTAAAATAATGTATTATTTTTCTGTCCCGTTAAATGAAAATATGATATGTTAATTAAAAAATACATCATTATGACATTTATAATATTAGTGATTTTTAATTGATTTCGCATAATCTTATCTTATTGACAAAATGGAGAATGAGACATTATTTAGGGAGATAGAAAAATTGTTAGGCTTAATAGCACTTTTAGTCCATCACTTTTCACGATTTGGTACTTTTAATCCTTAACAAAAAAAATTAGTCATTTTCGTCCCTAATGTTTACAGAAAATTGCACTTTTGGTTTTTCCATCCAAATTCATCCAAATTTTAACGGTTTTTTGATTAAAATTTAATAAAAAATTAAAACAAAAGTGAAAATTCAGAAACTTCATAGGTTCTTCATCTTTTTCATCATCTTACCTAGAAAAATTCATGAAATTCAAGAAATAAAGAGAAACACAGAAATTTCCCCAGTTTCCTTAACCAGCAACACTTCATCTTCTTCAACATACCCAACAATGTTCAAAGCTTTTTTTTAGGAAAAACAAAAAAGAGGCGCAACATATCTATCTGAGTTCGCATCAGATACTGTCCTTAACATAATCTTCCAGAAAAGCACACCTCTGCCAGTTGCTTTTCTTTCTCTTTCCTTTGATCTGAACTCAGATCTACAACCATGGCTGAAAAGGAGCCAACCCAGCCTCCTTCAAATTAACCGCGAAGAAAACTCATCGCAGTCGCATCGGGAACCATGGAATCGTCATCTCCTTCTAGATTCAGTCCTTCGCCTACTCCTCTCCTCCATCTTCACCTCCTCCCCTCTTCCTCTCTTTGCTCCTCCCTTCCTCCCCATACTGCAAACACAGGATTGTACAGAAAACCCAGAAACCAAAAAATGTGTGCTTAAACCAAAATACCCAGAATGAAAAGAAAAAAAAAACAGAAATTGAACAAAGAAGAACAAAAAACGCAAACCATAGTGGTTAACCCTAACCCTTTTCCCCCCTCAGTCCTCACCCAGTATTCTTCTTCCCCACACCAAACTCTATTTCCAATCAACTCATTCAACCCCCACCAAGCCAACAACCTAGAAATAGAAGAGAGTGAAGGAAGAATCAGAAAGGAGAACGGCCCAATTACAATTTAAATTTTCCAGGACATGAGTGAAGAAGAACCCTGAGGCGGAGACGCCGGGTGACGCGGTGGCGGAAAGTGGAGGGAAGCGGCAGTGGCGATGATATCAAGAGGGTCAGGACCCGATTTTTGGGCAACCCTTCCAAGCCGTTGTTCCTTCGAAGCTCCCCAAACAGAACCTAGATGCAATCAAAGGCCAGATCCTCCCTACCGCGACACCACTAGAAAGAGAGCCAGGCAGATCGAGAACCAGGAAGAAGGGATTGAGCTAAACCTAAATTGAGACAGAAACCCATATCGAGAAAGGACAATGAGATCGAGAAGGAGAAAGGACAGTGGAGGGTGAGTTTGTGCCTGGAGCGTATGGTTTTGGTGGTGGTTTTGTTAATGATGGTGGGCGAATGAAGGAATGGGGAAGAGGATGATGGGGAGTGAATCAGATAGGAAAATCGCAGGTAGAGATATTGGGGAAGAGATATTGGTGGTTTTCCTTTTTTTATTTTTTTATTTTTTTTAACACTCCAACTAGTTAAATATCTCCTTCTTGTTGGAATTGTTTCGAAGATGAACATGTGTATTTTCTGGGTTTTGTAGGTTATTGATTATGAAATAGAAAATAAGGATGATGAACATTCATCATTGTGCTGATTTTTTTAATTTTTTAACTTTTAATTAATTTTAAATGAATATTCTGTTAAAATTTGGAAGGATTTGGATGGAAAATTAAAAGTGTAACTTTCTATAAATGTTAGGAATGAAAATGGCTAATTTTTTTATTAGGGACTAAAAGTGCTATTAAACCAAATTGTTATTAAAAATAGAACCCATAGGAAAATGATGGCATCTTTGTCTTGTCTGGTTTAACAAAATATAGATTATTATGACACTTGGCATACATTTGATGATTGAGAACACGACAGAAGAGTGCTTTGGCTGATAGGAGAAGAGGAAGCTTCATGGAAGCCAAACAGTTCCTACCAAA
This sequence comes from Acmispon strigosus, assembly GCA_030819835.1. Classification (NCBI taxonomy): domain Eukaryota; kingdom Viridiplantae; phylum Streptophyta; class Magnoliopsida; order Fabales; family Fabaceae; genus Acmispon; species Acmispon strigosus. The sequence goes on along the minus strand of JAUAMA010000004.1, from coordinate 54,044,395 downwards.
TTAGATCACATCTTACCAAAATATCCCCCATTTCCACCAAAGGCACCTTCCAAGAAACCATCACAAATCCATGAAAATGAAAGTTACATTATAAAAATCAATCTACTTAATTGTGACAAGACGGTCTTCTTCTCCCATCAAGCTTAAATGCTAATTGAGCCCACACATTTTCTTTTGTGAACCCCATCCATACCAATTTCATTTTCTTTCTTAATAATTACAAAATAACTTATTTTATGTATGGAATCTTGTGTTGTACACTACTGCAAATCAGAAACCAATAACCTATGTATAAAAGTACTAGTGTGTAACTTATAGAAGAAAAAGTGTGACTTTTTGCTTATAACATCTCCACGGGAAATAATTATATTTGAGTTGGGAACATCAACATCATAATGAGATCAACTTTTTTAGTGATAATTTTTTTCATTTATAAAACTCAAATTTAAAATCTTACTTAAAATGAATCAAACATATACCACTTAACAATTAAAAAAAGTATATTTGACAAAAAAAAAATGAGAAAAAGACTCTTATCACAACTTCAAAGTAAACGGTTGAGATGGCTCCAAACATATAAGCCGGCCAATTGGTCACCATAAAATATATTCCGTTTCCCATTGAGAAACCTTATAACCAATTCTCATCCTAGTGACTTTTGAGTTTGGAATGGTTATTTAGAGTATATTTGAATCATCTTCTCATTTATCTCATAATTAATTCTAAAATTTAGAATAAAATTTTCTAAACAAGCACTGAAATATTTTAAAATTCTTAGGGTGAAAGTTATTTATATTTCAATTTTTTTTAGAGAATCTTGAGGAAGTTACTTTGCGGTGGAAATAATTAATTATAAATTTCACAATTAAATTAACATGTAGATATTAGTTTTCTCATACATGTATGCAAGTATAAATTATTGAGATTAATGGATATGTAGTGTAAAAAATTTTTACACAGACATTCAATCACTATTATGTTACGTAAGATCAAACGAAACGATTATATTTTTATGTAATTTTATTTAAAATAAAAATAAATTTATGATGTGTCGGAAATCAATTGAATATATGTGTAAAAAAAATTATATTAACAGGGCATCAACCATTTTCTCTAAACTATTTCACTTTCAACTCATTTTCATCATAAATATATGCAAACATACACTTCATCTCACTTTTATCATAATTTTATTATCTTTGACGGGTCTAAGTTTGTTTAAAAAACTATGACAATCTCTTTCAACAAATGAATTTTCCAATATTCAAACTTACCTACCACTAACATCTTATTGATCATTTTTATCATAATTATTTTTACCAAATTAGTTCTGTCCCAAATCAATTTTAACAATGCTAATAGATAGAAACAGTGTGGAAGTATTAAAACGCTACCATGACTCCATGAGTTACTCCAAAAAGCAAATAACTTCTAGATCTCTATAAAAGCCCATATCCTCCTAACAAATCCTCATTCAATTCTCACCGTTATATAATATACAAATCTTCCAAAATCGCTTCCTTCCTCAACCTTTCTTTCAATGTTAATAAACTAAAAGAAAAAAAGGGAAAGTTCCTTTACAATGGAAAGCAACCAGAGCATGAAGCGAACCACCATGGAAGTAGAGTTTGAGGACTTGCTACCAGTGATGGCAGAGAAGCTTGATGTGGAAACCTTTGTATCTGAACTGTGTGGTGGCTTCAAGCTTCTATCGGACCCGCAAACCGGTTTGATCACGAGCGAGAGCCTGAGGAGAAATTCAGCTCTGCTTGGCATGGATGGGATGAGCAAGGAGGAAGCAGAGGCCATGGTTAAACAGGGTGATCTTGATGGTGATGGAAAGTTAAATGAGACTGAATTTTGCATTCTCATGGTGAGGCTTAGCCCTGGAATGATGCAGGATGCTGAAACATGGCTGGAGAAGGCAATTGAGGAGGAAGACCTCACAAAACTATCAACTTAGGGAGATTAATTGTCCTTGTTATTATCAATTGTAAGTTACATATATGTATTAACTAGTTGCATAATTTGATGAAACTTATCTGTGTCCTAAAGGGTATTCCATCAGTAGTGAAATGAATCTCTTCAGTGAAGCTGCATATATGATAATATGAGTTTGAGTTTCATTCATAAAGAGGTGTTTTTCTTGCAAATCTCACTAGTAAGTACTAACATCATTTGATAGTTTTATCTTACAAGGTCTAGTAGCTTTTTTTTAAGCTTGGAAATCATTCCAAGCTAAAATCAATTTTGGAGAGAAATTTTTGCAAGAAATAATTGAGATCTTGTATATAATTATAGAAGTTTGAGCGATCTCATTTGGAAGCTCTTTTGATCCCTAGATCCTCCGGTAATGAAAAAGTTAAAGTTTACATGTAATGTCACACTCTCCTTCACAGCTGTGTGACAAGACAAATTGCAAAGTCGTCGTTTCACGTAACAGAGAGAATATATAACTCTAATTTATTCCTCATCATACATGTTAAGTTAAGACCAACACTGTAATCCACAGTAATAATATTAAGATATTCAAGTTCTGATCATTTAAATTGTCAAGTAAACTTACTAACACACCATCATCTAGCATCAAATTGTTTTTATTAAAACAAAAAACTATAAGTGTTTGCGGTTCACGAGAATTGTTAAATAATTCTAACAGCTTCTGTAATTGGCTGTTCAGTCTCAAAATTGTCTATGATGAAAAATAATTGATCAAAAAATGCTATTACTACAGGAAGGAAACTGTTTGGAAAAAGATCCTTATAACTCTAGGTGCTTATGGAGAAATAAGATGAGTTTTTGAAAATGTTGAGGTCCATAAACTAATTTTAACCAATAGAAAAATTGGATACATTTATCTTCTTGATTCATTTTATTTTCTCCTTTCATAAATACTTGTTGAATGTTGACATGTTTATCCAGACTAACTCAAAGTCACCCCTTTCCTAAAGCCAAGTCGTTAGAACAAAAGACAAAAAGAAAGACCATCTAACATTGATAACTTTATGTAGAAGCAGCGCACATCAGTGTCAAAGAGCATCTAGTTGCGTTAACTTTTAGCTACAAAATTCAGTGCCTGAGATGACCAAATACCAATATCAGGTTCATTTTTCAGTGGTTGAGTATCAAAGGATCAAAGGAAAAATTGATTCCTTTTTGTTATTAACAACAAACACATTATTAATATAATTATTACCTTAAAGAATAATGCTAATTAAGAAAATACTATAGTCACCTTTTATTCTTTCACAATTTTTGGTTAAATTTTGTGATGTTTGGTAGTGTAGCACTAATCATTTCTTTCGACGGCATTACTCACATGTTTAACACTTGCCTAGGTTTAAATAATTTCATCATCATTCATGCTTTCCCTTCAAACTTCGTTATATGATATATACCACGATGAGCAAATAAAGAAGCTGAACAATTTAGGCTAATCATTTTTGGGTGGAACACCTAAAATAATTTCGAGGACAAAATAAAGAACTAAAAGTTGAACTAAACCAATGTTTAAATATGTAAAAACAATCAGGTGCTCCAATCAATTCAGGTAAGAAAAACACGAGAATCGAACTAATGAATTTTATTTGGTTGGGATATTAAGTGAAACGAACTAATTATCCAAACAAATTCAAACCAATTATATTGTTTTGGTTTAGTTTTGAACTATCGAATTCATGAAATCAATTATCCAATGAAAAGCATAACTAAATCAATTATCCAATGAAAAGCACAAGAACTATACTTTACACAGCTTTCATTTCACCAAAATCAACATTCATGTCCATTGATAATGTAACCATTTATAACGTTAAGGTGTTTTAACCAAACTAGTAAAAGCACATTCAATCACAGTAGTTACAGAACTAGGGTAAAAAAACGCCCATTTTAAACACAATATCCACGCAAAAATATGCATCAATAATTCGGCTTCCAAACATTCATATTCAGGTTGTTTAAGCAAAATAGGCAGACTGCTGAACACCAAAGACCCGAACCAAATAAAACGCATAAAAGCTGTGACAAGTACATAACCTACATTATATCCCACTTGCAATTCTAACATCCAGAGAGTAACAAAGTGCAACTGGAATTAGATATCACCTAAGTTCTTGACCTTCGTACAGGTGAACGGCTGTAGACAAATAACAGAGTAGATTAGCTCGGAGAATAGATAACACAACTCAAGGAGATAATTAAACTGGCTTTGAGTTCAATACCTGCGAAATCTAGCATTTACAGGGCTCCTCGGCCGTCCATAATCAGGACTCCTCCGCCTGTCCGGTCCATTATACCTATCATATACAGGACTGCGCGGACGGCCATAGTCAGGACTTGGTCGCCTTCGATAACCTGGACTAGGCGATCTTGCATAACCCCCTCTTCTAGGACTGCCATAACCCCCTCTTCTAGGACTGTCACCCCTCTCACTATCATCCCTTAGAGCATACTCTACAGTCACCACCCTGTCCAGTATCTTACTGCAAGTGCAACAAGACCAGAAATTCATCACTTGAACATTGGAAAAAAAAAACACGGGAATTTTGGTAAAAACAATTATAATCTCATCACTGACCTCATATTTGTACACTCTAGAGCTTTGGTAGCGTCTTCTTGTGTTTCAAACTGCACAAATGCGAAGTTCCGACGAATTCGAACATGATGAATCTTTCCATAAGGTTCAAAGTGTTTCTCTATATCACGAACTCTGGTACGAATTGGATCAAAGTTGATCACAAACAGGGTTTTTGTGGGCCTCACATTTGCCTTTGGGGGATCACGATTACGCCCACGTTCACCCTGCGTAAACATAAAAACAAATCAGAAAGCTCTTATTAAACTTAGGCAAGACAATGTGTTAGTCCCATGATCTCATTAATATAAGAAAATAAAACTAAAACATAATCATTAAATAATACCATACCCTAGCCCACTCCACAGACAGACGACGCTTGTCATAACCAAATGGAATATTGTCAAGTGCGCGAATGGCTTCTTCACCATCACACTCGTCCTCAAAATAGACAAAAGCAAAACCTGCAACATTACGGGCATTAGAGGCATAGATGATGATGAAAGATATCAGCATATTATCCCTCACCAGAAGCACATCAGCCAAATTAGGAAATCCTTTTCCCTGTCAAAAGCAGAGTAATACAACACCTGAATATAAGTGAGGGCTGATGCACATGAAGCGGTAGAGGCGTTGAATGGTGAACAAAAATCATGATTGCATTTAAAGGTTAAAATCCAAAATTCAGATCTGGATTGTCATTGCCAAGCATGCTTCTCCATTCAGACAGCACAAGTGATTTCAGAAATAGAAGGGCATGAGACTTGAAAGAATATCATTGATCCCCTATTATTTAGTGAAGCTAGGCATGGCTTAATAAATTGATTGATGATCCCACTAACAACATTCTGGTGGAAATGTCAATGTTGGGTCAGAAGGTGAGTGAGTGTGACGAATGATCAGATGAGAAAATGTAGATCTGTGGATAGAAGGAGAGCAGACAAGCAGGAAGGATTCCTTCCAAAAAAATATTTTTCAGAGGTTGGCAAGCCAAGCTCAGCATACTTTCCCATGGTAGAAGTTCCTGCGTCAAAAGAAAAACTTAAATACCAGAGGAATTTTCCAAAGACATTGTTCTTTTGTGGCTTCCATTTTTTTCCATAAGGATACAGGAACTAGACATTTAAGCCACAAAAGTAGAGCTATGTCCATAACTCCATATCCAAATCCATTATAGGGTCGTCGCAGTATCCTAGTTCTCAGCAGCTGTTTGGTGAATATCATCTTATACCTTATACCTTATTCGACTACAAAACACTCTTTACCTATGAGTAATTTACACTCTTTACCTACAAAACACAATCTATTACATCCAACAGTGAAAAGAAAATGCACAATTTACAGTTCCTTAAGAATACAGCCTATAGGGCCGTGATATTGGTTATCACTCAAAGCAGGATTAAAAAAATCAATAATATAATAAAAAGGATACTTCATTATGGTTGAGAAATAGAAAATAACAAATAATAAACTAATCAAAAGAATGACCACATTTCATAATACCCAAAATCATCAAATAGGGGCTAAGCAAGAAGGTTTGAACTTCATCAAGACAGGGAAACTTCATCAACAACAAGCAAATTGATGAACATTAGAACACAAGAAATTTACCAGATTTCATGTCCAGGCGTTCAATCCTGCCATACTTGGAGAACAAGCGTTCAAGCTCTGACTGACGGGTATCATACTCCAAGTTCCCAGCAAAAACCGGCCTCATCTTCCGCTCTCAAATCGTCTCCAGAATCAAACCCTTTATTCCACACAGCGAAACCAAGAATCAAGACAAAGAAGAGAGAAGAAAAAGACACAAAACCTACAATGCCCTAACCCTAAGACACTTGGTCAATAACATCGTTTGGAGATTTCACAAATTCAAGAACGAGAATCGCACAAATTTCCCACCTTTTTCCGTAACCCAGAAACCCTAAAAGAGCGATGGTTGATGAAAATTGAAAAGAAAGAAGAGAGAAAACGTACCCGAAAATTTGCTCGATTTCACGTTTAAGAATTAGAAATAGATCGAGGGAGTTATTTTAAATTAGAAAGAATTGGAGGGTCATTCGGGCTCCCAAAATAAAAATGTGGCCCAGCTAATGAGTCCAGTAATGTAGCCCATTTTTCAATGACCAAAAACAAAATTGTGTTTGTGTTTTAATTTTTGATTTTAAAGAAATTGAAAAGTAGTGTTGTGATAGGGTTAGGAAAAAACAGTGTTGTTTCTCCCCTTGGAGGCTCCTCCCCTTTGGGAGGATTTACTCCTCTCCATTAGGGAGGATCTCTTTCCTTCTTGATATGTATTTTCTCCCCACAATATGTGATTCCCCTCCATATTAGGTGGATCTGTTATCCAAATAAGTGGGTTTTTCTTTTAATTTTTGTTCTAATTTCCCTTATTTTCCCCTATCCACTGCTTCCTCCACCTAGCTCGCCTCTATCTCCAGGGGTGTTAATGGTTTGGATTTTGAAATAACCAACACACATTTAAAAAGTGGTTATGGTTAAAACCGGTTTTTTAAAAAGTGATTATGGTTAAAAATCGGTTTTATCCACAACCAAAACCAAAACCAAAACATTAAGATTTTAAAAATTACATTAAAGTATTTTTAATTAATCTTAAAATGTGATTTTAAAATTAAATTGTAAAAAAATTAAAAAAAATTCTCAAACATTCGCTATTCCACAAGACACGCCCAACCCTAAAATGAGCCAGAAACCCTAAAATCAATCCCAAACTATAAAATTGGCCATAAACTGGAACTGAACTCTAAAATCAGTCGAAAACCCTAAACTCGGCTGAAAACCCTAAATCAGCCGAAAAACCCTAAAATCAGCCCAAAACCCTAAGATCAACCTAAAATCCTACAGTCAGCCGAAACCCCTAAAATCAATTCAAAACCCTAAAGTCGGTGCAAAAACCCTAAAATCAGCTCAAAACCCTAAATTTGGCCAAAAAAAATCATAAAGTTGGCCGAAAAACCCTAAAATCGGCCCAGAACCCTAAAGTTGGCATGAAAACCCTTAAATTGGCCTAAAGCCCCAAAGTCAGTCGAAAACCATAAGATCGGTCCAAAACCCTACAGTTGGCAAAAAAAAAATCCTAAAATCGGTCAAAAACCCTAAAATCAGCCCAAAAACCTAAAGTTGGTTGAAAATTTCTAATATCAACCCAAAACCCAAAAGTCAGCCAATAAACCCTAGATTGTTGGTCATAAATTTTTCAGACCGATTTTTGGGTTTCCATTTGATTTTAGGGATTTAGGTTGATTTCAGGGTTTTCCAATTTTAGGGTTCTCGGATGATTTTAGGGTTTCTAGCCGACTTTAGTATTTTTTTGTTGACTTTAGGGTTTTCTGCCAATTTTAGGGTTTTCCAGCCGTCTTTAGGGGTTTTGGCTGATTTTAGGGTTTTTCGACCGTCTTTAGGGCTTTTCGCCAATTTTTGGGTTTGGGCTGATTTTAGGGTATTCAGTTGACTTTAGGGTTTTTCTACTGATTGTAGGGGTTTTCTGCTGACTTTCGGGTTTTTAGCTGATTTTAGGCTCGTAGGCCGATTTTAGGGATTTGGACCGATTTATAGCAAAGATGGGAAATTTAGATTTTGTAAATAAAAAATAAAAAATTAGAATTTGGTTATAGTTTGGATAAACCGATTTTCATCCAAATAAGAAGTTTGGATATCCAAATTGGTTTCCACTTTGTAAAATGGATAAAATAAAACCAGTTATGTATGAATTGGATATTTTTGGATATGGTTACGGTTCGGTTATGGCTCGGATCATGAAACCGGATTTTTTGAACACCCTACTGTTGAGGAAAGAGTTGGTTCACATCTCCAGATTACACAAGCCTGGAAACCAGAGAGAATATGCTCCATAATATTCTTTGTCCAGCCTGCACATAAGCTAGTAGGCTAGTAGGGAAGGCCAAAAAGGCACAAAAGCAGGACTTGAAAGGCCCACAAAAGGAGAGAACGGATGAACAGTGAAGAAGGGAAAAGAAAACTCTTGCTTAGGTGCTTGATGAATAGTGCAAATTTAGTGCAAATTTAAACTTGGAAATAAGGGTGGGATTATACAGGAATTGAGGTCAAATAAAAAATAAATACTGGCTAAAACAAACAAAAAAATGATAATGTCGGAACATAAAACATATTTCGACCAAAATAAAACACATGAAAATAGAATAAGGTGATTAAATAACATATAACCAATGTGACACATGTCTCAATTTAAAAAGTAAAATTTGGTGCTTCCTACATTCCTTAAATAAAGTGTCTACCATTATAAAGCCAATCATGAGAATGAAATACTCGTTCGTCACTTTCTCCAAAAGTTATATTTTGTTCATCCGTTGGCAAAAAATTTAGCTAATGTTGAAGTGAATATTTACATAATACCAAAATCACTTTTTGTATTTAATGAAGTACTTTCCTCCCAATTATCTCCTAAGGAAGAGGAGGAGGAGCAGTAACATGCTTATTTTCAATTTATGTGACATTCTGATAAGATAAAGATAATCTCATTTGTTGACCGAACATAGAGACAGAGGCACCGAGTAATTAATTAAGCTTTCAAATACACAGCCACACACAAAGCACGAAATAGACATCAATGATAAGATAAAAGGCTGAGGAAGCTACGTGGAAGCTTCCACATGTAGGAAAGTTAATACACGAAAAAGATTAAAAAAACATATCTTGCTATCTGGGGTTGGTATCGCCTAAACATATTTAATGGAAATTATGAAAAGAAAGAAGAAAAAGCTGAAAAGAGAATAGATTCAAAGACCCCTCAATTGTAGGGGAAAAAGAAAGAATAGAAACAAAGGCAAAAGAAATGGGTATCAAGAGGTTCTATTCATTCAGGACACAGTATGGGGTTCTGAAATACAATCATAATCATAATAGGCAAATCCAAAATTTTCGGCTCATTTGCTCAACATTTTAATTAAATGATTGAGTTAATAACTTATAACTTATGTGTCTTTTTTATTAAAAAAAATCGAATTCCGACACGGGTGCAGTGAAGATTACAGATTTCTCCAAAAGTGGCTCCTAAAAATCGAATACTCAAAATGTTTATTTATAAATTAATATCAAAATATATAAAAATAAAATTAAAATAGCTTATAAGCATGTACAGATATTTATTTATAATCTAATTTTAGTAGGTTATAAAAAAGTTAAAAAACTTATAAAAAGATTATAAAATATTTAGATAAGTTTAATCAAATAGATACTGTTTCAGCCGGTTTCCCAGTCATCCGGCCTGAGGACATTTCTGTTGATTCAGAAAATGTGCTCTTCAGCATTCACCATAACATCAGACTGCATGCCTTAGGAAGAAACGACTAGTGTCCGTTCAGCTATCATGGACTGAGACTCACCCACTCAACCCGAGACAACTCAAAGCTTCTTGACCGTTCAAAAGCCTTCTCTTAGAGGCCTTCGCTTACACTTGCAAAAACCTTCTTCGTTATCACTAATAATTATAAATACTTGTTCTATCACTTTAGTTACGTAACATGCTATGCACTTTTAGTATTTTAGACTTGTGTTCTATCTGAGTCTCTGAGATTCTCTTCCACACTCATACTGACTTGAGCGTTAGAGTGTTTTCAGCAGATACCCTCGTCATGGAACCTAGAGCTCCATCACGACGTCAGGCACAACAATCGCACCATTTTACTGCTGTCCACCAACATGACCGAGAGGAATTTGTCACCAGATTCTCATGCCTAAGCACATACATAAACACTTGTTCTTATAAGTTTAACATATTCTTCCAAATACCCTCCAATTTTTTTATTTTTCTATTTTAGTATTTGATCGATAATCTCCTTAGCGAAACTGTAACAGTTTCTCCAACTTACAACTTTAATTTTAATTTCCGAATCTCTAGATTACTTACTAATAGACCAACACATTGTTGGTATACTTCAAACTATGGTTGGTGTTGCATAGTTGCAGGGTTAACAATGTTTTCACCACCGATTAACTTTGGTCGAATATAAGCAACAGCTAATTATAATTAGGCCCCGTTTGGAAAAACAGCTTAATTAAGCGCTTATGACCATAAGCGCTTATGACATAAGCGCTTATTAATAAGCTCTTTTAAGATATTTATTATAATGAATTAAAAATAAGCTATATATGAGCATAAGCTCTTTTTCATAAGCTACTCTGAATAGCTTATGAAAATAAGCTCAAAACAGCTTATAAGTAGGTCATAAGCTATTTACATAAGCTCTCCCAAACGCTTGCATAAGCACTTATACTATAAGTTAAGCTCATATAAGTTCTTCCAAACGGGGCCTTAGTAAGCTGAACACTCATTGTTTCACAACATAAGATTTCATAATCATGACGCACTAACTCTAGGTCTAACAGGCTAGCACCCGTGTTTTTAAAGCATAATAGATAATCATACTAATGTAATAACATCTAACAATAAATAATATCGTTTCAAAAAAGAAACAATAAATAATTATTCTTTCACATTTCAAGGTATTTTCACAATTGTTGGCTAAAAGAGCCGAAGATATATATGAATTGAGAACAGGATGGTTCAGAAATAAATATTTGAAAGAGAATTTTGACCGATAAAAAAAAAGTGTTTTCACCGTTGTTGCCTGTTGGGATTATGTGCGGATAGTGTAAATAGGTTAGCCTGTTAGGTTTACAAGGTATTTTGAATGATCTGAGCCTAGCCTTTTTAACTAGTTTTTAAAAAAAAAACCTAGGCCTTATTTATTTATCAATTTGATCTAGCTTGATCTAAGCATGATGTAGGTTAGGCTATAGACCATTGCGAACATTCTAACTTATTTCCACTTTTAGTTGTAAGATAATTAATGATGAGTAAATTTTGAAAAAATCAACTGAAGAATTTTTTTATTCCTATATATAAAGAAAAATAATTGCCAGAGGTACAAAATTTTTTCACGAATATTAGACATGCGCACTAATGATAGTTTTAAACCATTATCAATATCGGTGGTGGTTAAATACTATCAACAATGTGTATGTCACTGAATGTATGTCTATGAAATTTTGTATGTTCACCTATAAATTCACGATCCTAAATAATCATAAAAATCACTCTAATATATTTTGATCCAAAGTTGTTGTTATGAATGATTTTGGTCAGTTACATTTCCCATTTCAAGGGATCCATTGTCTGAAACAAAAAATTCCTTTTTAACACTTAGTCAGGGAAATTAAAAATTAAAAATTAAAAATTAAAAATATGTTCCCAAGCTAGAACTACAAAACAAAACCATGGCCAGCTATGTTGTTGTTTATTTCTTGTTGGCTTCCCACTTCCTGTGATCATCATTCACCAAACCTTATTGTCCTACCATTTTCTAAGTTTCAAATTTTTGACTTTGTTTACCGGCTCTCAATATTTGCAATTTTATTTTGTTTCTTAAATAATTCGTTACGTAGCTTTTTTTATTTACACAACTCAAAGTTGAATTATTTTTTAAAAATTAACTTCATATTACTTGAATAAATATACATTATTAATCATCACCTTCTATGTTTGACATTTTATTCCTCATAATATTTTTAATGGTAGCTTTGTTGGTGGAACTTTAAAAAATATTTCAATTTTGAATATTGTATTATTATATCTTTTGACGAATCTGAAAGCAACAAAGGTGTTTATGTATTTTTAAAAAAGAGCTATTAATATAGAAGAAAATTTTAAAATGAGAAACGTTACCGTTAATAAATTTATACTAGCAAAGTCAAAAGCAGAAAGTGGGGGTGTGCAGTTTGTTCCAACTCACAAACCCCTTTAGAAAATTCTAAAGTAACTGACAGGACTTGAGCACTGCCTTATTTTGAAAGCATCAATTCCTAAATTCTCTTCAAAATTCCCCACAACAACAACACTATCTAAAGTTTTTCAAAGACAACAAATTCCATTTCTTGAAAAAAAGGTTTCCCCACACACCATCTCTGCAAAATTCCAATCCCTACCTTTGCTTGGTTTCCAAGCTGACAGGTTTCAACTTTGTCTCCTTCTTCTAATGGTAATTTTTGTTTTTTTTTTCATGTACTCTATTCTGTGTTTCTGAGAAGGTTGATGCATGCAAATTTGTCTTCATTTGATGTCCTCGTAAGATGTTTTACATATTTCATAATTTGATCTTCTGCAATTACCTTGTTCGTTTAGTTCATCCTGGAAAACAAAAAACATTGTCCTCTTTTTATTGTGATTTTGTTCATGCTAACATTGGTAACACGCGCTTCTCTCAGATTATTTACAAGTTCATAGGATTGTTAATTTGTTTATTTTTCAATTTTCAGTGGTGATTTTTTTTGAAAAGTTTCAATGGAGGAAAAACCATTCCCTGCTTGGTCATGGTCCGTTGAGCAGTGCTTGAAAGAGTATGCTGTGAAACTGGACAATGGTCTGAGTACTAATGAGGTTCTGAAGCGGCAGGAGAAGTACGGTTGGAACGAGCTAGCAAAAGAGAAGGGGAAGCCATTGTGGAAACTAGTGTTAGAACAATTTGATGACATGCTGGTGAAGATACTTTTGGCTGCAGCTTTCATATCATTTCTTTTAGCTTACTTTACCGGAAGTGAGTCTGGATTTGAAGCTTATGTGGAGCCACTTGTGATCATTTTGATTTTAGTTCTTAACGCGATTGTTGGAGTTTGGCAAGAGAACAATGCTGAAAAGGCTCTTGAAGCTCTTAAAGAGTTGCAATGCGAGTCTGGAAAAGTGTTAAGGGATGGCCATCTTGTTCCTGATTTGCCTGCAAGAGAGCTTGTTCCTGGTGACATTGTGGAGCTTCATGTTGGAGATAAAGTCCCTGCTGACATGAGAGTTGCAGCTTTGAAAACCTCAACCCTGAGAGTTGAGCAAAGCTCGTTAACTGGAGAGGCGATGCCGGTTCTCAAAGGCATCAATCCAATTTTCTTGGATGACTGTGAGTTGCAGGCTAAAGAAAACATGGTTTTTGCAGGCACCACTGTTGTCAATGGGAGCTGTCTTTGCATTGTTATTACCACAGCAATGGACACTGAAATTGGGAAGATACAGCAGCAGATACATGAGGCTTCTCTGGAGGAAAGTGATACACCCTTGAAGAAGAAGCTGGATGAGTTTGGTGGGAGGCTCACCACTGCAATTGGGATAGTTTGCCTTACTGTGTGGATCATAAACTACAAAAATTTCATTTCTTGGGATTCTGCTGATGGGTGGCCCTCAAACATCAAATTTTCTTTTCAGAAATGCACCTACTATTTCAAAATTGCTGTTGCCCTTGCTGTAGCTGCAATCCCAGAAGGTCTTCCTGCTGTTATCACAACATGTTTAGCCCTTGGCACAAGGAAAATGGCTCAAAAGAATGCAATTGTGAGAAGGCTTCCAAGTGTGGAAACTCTGGGATGCACTACTGTGATCTGTTCTGATAAAACTGGGACTCTGACTACAAACCAAATGTCTGTGATAGAGTTCTTTACTTTGGGTGGGAAAACCACTGCTTCTCGAGTCATTCGCGTTGAAGGCACAACTTATGATCCCAAGGATGGAGGCATTGTTGATTGGACTTGCTATAACATGGATGCCAACTTGCTAGCCATGGCAGAAATATGTGCTGTTTGTAATGATGCAGGGGTTTATTTTGATGGTCGCCTATTTCGAGCTACGGGTTTGCCTACGGAAGCTGCCCTCAAAGTTTTGGTTGAGAAGATGGGAGCTCCAGATGTGAAGTCAAGGAACAAAATTTGCGATGCACAAGTTGCTGCAAACAACATGATGGATTGCAACACTGTGAAGTTAGGTTAGCAATTAATGGAATTTATGAAAGATAAGTAAATTGTTGAAGTACTAGGAATAATAAAGTAACATTTAGCTTTTATTGTGCAGGATGTTGTGAGTGGTGGAATAAGAGATCCAAAAGGGTAGCTACATTGGAGTTTGATCGCATTAGGAAGTCAATGAGTGTTATTGTTCGTGAACCAGACGGGAAAAATCGACTTCTTGTCAAGGTGATTTCATCAAATGCTTTACCATCAGATTGGTTTTTATTAGAAAAGATATTATCCATCAGTTGTTAGAAGCTTATTGAATTGTACAGAGGAAGTTGGATACTTAACACACTTATTCAAATGAGACCTTATGCAAACTTTAGGATTAGTTTATCATCATTTGGAAAAAATTATATCATACTGCATATAGCTAAGATATATCAATAGCAGCTTTCAGGATCATGATTAGAAATGCTTTCAACTTGTAAGTGTAAAATGAAAGTCATTTTGATATTTTCTGTTCACAAACTGTTCACAGGGTGCCTCTGAGAGTTTACTAGAGCGTAGTTCACATGTGCAACTTGCTGATGGATCCCTGGTTCCCATAGATGATCAATGTAGAGAACTTCTTCTTCAAAGACTCCAGGAGATGAGTTCAAAGGGATTGCGTTGCTTGGGTTTGGCATATAAGGATGAACTGGGAGAATTCTCAGACTATTATGCAGACACTCATCCTGCACATAAGAAATTGCTTGATCCAACACACTACTCATCCATCGAAAATGATCTAGTTTTTGTTGGTGTTGTTGGCCTAAGAGTAAGTTTGTAACATCCCTTTGCTGTATCTATCAATCAATTTTTTGTGATGCTACTTTTTGAGGATACTTATTTAGCATGATTGTCTTTATCAGGACCCTCCTCGCGAGGAAGTTCATAACGCAATTGAGGATTGTAAAGGAGCTGGTATTAGAGTCATGGTGATAACTGGAGATAACAAGTCAACAGCAGAGGCTATTTGTAGGGAAATTGAATTGTTCTCTAGAGATGAGGATCTTACAGGGAAAAGTCTGACAGGTAAGGAATTCATATCTCTTCCTCCTTCAGAACAAGTTAAAATAATGTTGAGACCTGGAGGAAAGGTTTTCTCCCGAGCCGAGCCTAGACACAAGCAAGAAATTGTGAGACTGCTGAAGGAAATGGGGGAGATTGTTGCAATGACTGGAGATGGTGTGAACGATGCACCTGCACTTAAGCTTGCTGACATAGGCATTGCTATGGGAATCACTGGAACTGAGGTGAATTTTGCTACAGTTTGGTGCAATTTGGACTTTATAGCATTCTCTTTAAAGACAAATGCTTTATTCTCTACAGGTTGCAAAAGAAGCTTCAGATATGGTGCTTGCAGATGACAATTTTAGTACTATCGTCTCAGCTGTTGCTGAGGGTCGCGCTATTTATAATAATATGAAAGCATTTATCAGGTATGTCTCAGATTTCCATCTTACATTTGATTGATCTTCAGAAGTCTTTAACATATACTCAATCTGCCTCAGGTACATGATATCATCAAATGTTGGAGAAGTAATATCCATATTCTTGACTGCTGCTCTGGGGATCCCAGAATGCATGATACCAGTGCAACTTTTGTGGGTTAATTTGGTTACTGATGGTCCACCTGCAACAGCTCTTGGTTTCAATCCCGCTGATGTTGATATCATGCAGAAGCCACCTCGCAGAAGTGATGATCCTCTTATAAGTTATTGGGTTCTTTTTCGTTATATAGTAAGTTCTCCATGACTTTGCATGTCTATGCCCACTCATAAATTCATTTACCTCATTCAAATTTAGTATATATCAGATGGTAACCAAAATAATGCTCATGGCAGGTAATTGGTTCATATGTGGGGATTGCAACAGTTGGCATTTTTGTCCTGTGGTACACCCAAGCATCTTTTCTTGGCATCAATCTTGTTAGTGATGGACACACAATTATAGAATTTTCGCAGCTTCGCAACTGGGGGGAGTGCCATTCATGGTCTAATTTTACTGCTGCTCCATTCTCTGTTGGTGGGGGTCGCTTGATCACGTTTTCAAATCCTTGTGAATATTTTTCAGTTGGCAAAGTAAAAGCCATGACTCTGTCTCTCTCGGTGTTGGTGGCAATTGAGATGTTCAATTCTCTGAATGCCCTCTCAGAAGAGAATAGCTTGAGGACATTACCACCTTGGAGGAACCCATGGCTTTTGGTAGCCATGTCTCTATCACTAGGACTGCATTGCCTCATACTCTACATCCCATTCCTTGCCGAGGTGTTTGGTGTTGCTCCACTGAGTTTGAATGAATGGTTCATGGTGATTCTAATATCAGCACCTGTTATTCTTATTGATGAGATTCTAAAATTAGTGGTTAGGAGTCATAGGAGGATGACAAAAGAGAAACAAGCATGATGAAGTCTCAGTTTTATGGCCACCATGGAAAGCAATACAAGTGGGTCTATATAGATTATAGAATGATAAATGGGAGTACCAGACCAAATTCTTTGTACAATTTTTTCTTCAACTTTCAGGAAAATTACAGCTCCTTAATTTATGCCAAGAAACTTGTCACTTCTTGTGATCAGTATATAGCTGTCTTAAACATCTTGTTCAATTGCTTCGTTTTTTGAGAAAAATTGAACTGCTAAGCCAAATGGTTAAAAACAAAAACAGTTTTGTTTATCAATTTCAAGAATAAATTTCATGACGCTTGATAGGCTGTAACTACTCAACAATGGATATTCTACTATTTTTCATTTGCACTAGGTTGTATTATAAACTGATTATGCCAACTCATTTGCTTGGCCAAAATGAGGTTGGTGGAAAAATTCGATGTTTGGGGTATCCACCATGAGTCGTACTCTCACTCCCTATGATTAGTTGCACAAATCCAGATCCAAATTACACTCAAATACACTTCTATTGAACTTTATCATTTCATAAACTCCATCAAGCAACGCAAAAATTTCATTGCTTTTTGGATGTGATCTATCCTCCACAATGAACTTATGCAGTTGACCTCCCTCTTCCAGGAAACTATGTCCCGCTGCTTTTGTAATTTGGCTTCCCTTCATCACCTTCCTCAGCTTTGCAACTTCATCCCATTGGCCCGCCGATGCATAAATGTTGGAAAGAATGACATAGTTTCCTGGGTTCCAAGGCTCAAGTGTAAATAGTGACTCAGCTGCTATCTCAGCCAACTCAATATTACCATGGAAGCTGCAAGCTCCCAACAGAGTCCCCCATATTACTGAGTCTGGTTTCATTGGCATAGTTTGTATGACCTCATAAGCTTCTATTAGTTGCCCTGCGCGGCCTAGTAGATCAACCATGCAGCCATAGTGTTCTAGTTTGGGAATAATGTTGAAGTCTGTTGTCATTGACTTGAAGATATACCTGCCTTTTTCAACCATGCCTCCATGGGTGCATGCTAAGAGAAGCCCCACGAATGTCACGTCATCAGGTGAAGTTCCTTCTCCCTGGCACCATCAGTGACACAGAGACATCAATGTTAGTATCTTTCAGAACTTCTCAAAGATCAAAATCACAGCCAAAAAAGATTTATTATGACATCTGTGACGGAAATTACCAGCATTTGATCATAAAGCTCAAGGGCCTCGCCACACAGTCCATGGACAGCCAAACCCATGATCATTGAATTCCAAGAGCACAAGTTTCTCAAGCTGCCAATCTCATCAAACACGCGCCGAGCAACATCAATCTTACCACATTTTGCATACATCTCCAGTACAGCATTGCTCACATACAAATTCTTAAAGAACCCATTTTTCCTTGCATACGCTTCAACCCTCTGCCCAATCTCCAGTGCCCCAAGATTTGCACAAGCTGGCAAAATGCTTGCCAAGGTTACTGCATTGGGCATAACATCTTTCTCACACTCCATCCTCAGGGCCAACACCAAAGCCTTCTCGTACTGTCTGTTCTTTGAGTAACCAGATATCATGGTGGTCCATGACACCACATTCCTACAAGGCATCAACCTGAACAATTCCAACGCTCCTTCCACATCACCAAACCTCGCATGCCCCGCCATCATAGCATTCCAAGTGGGTATCTCTCGCACAGGCATTTCATCAAACAGCTGGCGTGCCAGCTCCAAGGTGCCCACTTTCGCATACATGTCGAGCAAAGCCGTGGCAGCAAAGACATCAGGTTCAAAGCCTGATTTGATGAAGTGGGTATGCAGCATTTGGCCGAGGGAAAGGGAAGAAAGGGAGGTGCATGTGGAGAAGAGAAAGTTGAAGGTGTATTGGTTTGGTGAGTGGCCAAGATGGCGCATTTGGGAGTAAAGGGAGAAGCATCGGTTTTGGTGTTGGGAATTGGAGGAGTATGCTTGAATGAGCTTGTTGTAGAGGAAGACGGTGGAGTTGGGTGAATGGTGCAACACAGATTGGGCGTAATGAAGGTTTGGGATTTCAAGTAGCTTCTCAATGAGGGTTTTGGTGTGGTCTATGCCATTTCTTAGAGTGTAACCATGGATTTGCTTCACTTGGTTCATCCCAATGTTCTTTGAGTTCGTGTTCCTCCAAGTCGGAAAACTTGAAGTTGTTGTCCGTTCCCAATAACATCATTTCAAACTTCAAACGAAGCCGCATACGACATCAACAACTATTATATCTTCACACTTCTCCGCTACACCTAATGAGAAAAATGAGGAAAGAAAAGGAGAGAAGGGGTGAATTGATAAATGATGTGATAAAAATAGTAAAGAAATATATGAAGAAAAATAGATGAAAATTAATTGTAAGATAGAGTAGAGTTTGAACATATCACAACTCCATACACGACATTCTTTATATTTTCGACAATCACTTTTGTAACAATTTTAGACCGTTACAAAATGAAAAGTTTAATAAGAAACCATAAAACTGCATTTCGTAGTCGTCTAAACAACCATTTGAGTTTGAGTATAGATGTGTTCTATTTTAGTTAGAGTAGGGTATATGGGTCAGGCCCACAGTTTGGCCCGCATAACTCGTGATTTCTGTGGGATAGGATTAAGTAAAATGTAGGTTTGTTAAGTAGACATCCAAAATTAGTAGAGTGAGAAAGAGAGAAATAATAAGTGTAATATATAATATAATATGATAGCAATGGAGATATAAAGTACAAAAATAAGGTGTGAATGATGTGTCATTACTCTTTTGATGTCTATCAATAAAAGTTACTTATTTAAAAGGTTATAATTTACTCACACCCAATTTTCTCTCTCATTTCATTTCTTCTCTCTTTCTTGTCTTATCTCTTACTTTGTTCCTATCACAACACTCATAATATCTCTCATTTCTCACTTTTTTCTTCATAAATCACAAGGTAGAAGTGTATTTTAAATGTTAACAAAACTTTAGTGTTATTTAAATGTCTACTTTATATAAAATTTTCAAATAAGCTACTAGAGACGAGCTACCCTCAAATAGATTAATAGACCTAAATTTCTGTGTAGGCTTTTAAACAAAATAATAAACATATAATTTTAAGATATTATAATAGAAAACTAACAAGATAATAATAACAAGAGCAATAAATAATTAGTATCATATTTTATAACTCATATTTACTAAAACAACTTTTTTCATAAAAAAAACTTAAAAAATAATTCTAGATCATAAGTATCTCAATCACCGGAGACAAATCTATTTGAGGATACTTATGAGTGGTTTGTTAATTTGGAGATTTTCCAAACATAAACAAGTCTCGGGTTGAAAATCAGCGATA
Organism: Acmispon strigosus; assembly: GCA_030819835.1. Lineage (NCBI taxonomy): Eukaryota > Viridiplantae > Streptophyta > Magnoliopsida > Fabales > Fabaceae > Acmispon > Acmispon strigosus. The sequence continues at coordinate 54,024,283 of JAUAMA010000004.1, read as the reverse complement.
AGCAAGGATAAGTATCCTCAAGTGAAAACAATTATATTTGACTCAAATATGACTAGGATAGGAAAACCTAACAATGATTAGACTTGTTGTGCAAGGTGTTGTCTAATTACCTCATTAGATTATTTAACCTATTCTAAATGGACCAATGATAAGATATGAGGTTGTATAAATGGTTCTAGGTAAAGTTTAGGTTAAATCACCATAGTCATAGGTGGAACAATAATATTTAAGATAAGTCGGCTGAAAATTTTATATTTTATTTATTTATTTATCTTAAATATTATATTAGTCTACCTAGAACTAAAGTGATTTAACGCCATATAGAAACCCTAGATTAGAACTTTCCCAAAATTTTCAGTTGACTGTTAATAAATAGTTCTATTGGTCATTAAGATGTGGTTAAATAACCTCACAGAGTAAGTTAGACAATCCCCTTGTGCAAACTTACTTTTGCAGGCTTGCATGCATAAATATCATTCTGCAGTTATAGATAGATATCATAACGATACCATGCGCCTTGTCCAATATCTCATTACCTTTTCCACTACGTAAGAAAATTCACTATGAGTTCAAATACCAAAGAATACAATTCTTCGAGAAAGGGCCTTTTATTTCACTCTCTTTTACACAAATGATAACACAATACATACAATCAACCTTCAAATATACAAGCTATCTGAGGTGTTTAATATAAGCCTCAACAATGTCCCTGCATGTCCAATGGTGCTCCTGCCTTTATACACCAACAGCCCAACCTGAACATATAAGAGCTAAAGCAGATTCTCCAATGAACAAGCCAAATGCAAAGTTTCAAAAAAAAAAAATCTATAACATGTTTACAAGACTGAGGAACATCAAGATGGATTCTCCCGGCAGATGAAATCACATCCTTCTGTTGCTCTGAAGAAAAAGCAAATTCAAGGTCCCATTTCCTGTCCATGCATGTAGTTTGCAATCATTGATGTCATCATGCACAGTCAAAGCATCATGGGAAGGTTACTCCACATGGTTAGCTCCTAAATCCATGAACTCGAACCAGCATTTATCTTCAGAAATATGAAGATTGATCATGAAGCACGTTCAAGTGTGCCAATATTCTAGCTGAAATGGATCTCACACTACCACTACCCCGTTGAGTTAAGTCAACTAGAGGCATCTGAGCTGAGGCTCCATACATCTGTTTGAACTCCAATAGCTGGAAAATCCTTTCCAAAGCATTTAGAGATTTCTCTTGCAACCCAGGTGAGGGAGAACAAAGAAATTTTATCATTAGTGGTATGGCTTTGGCTTCTGCAAGCACTTTACTGCCACTCTCTAGTCTTTCACCCTCAATTAAGGTTAATAGAGCATCCAAAGAAGCCTCACAAACCCCAGGATCGGACTCCCCAAGAGTCCTTGTAAGCGGTCCCACAGCTTCAGCCTCCAAAAGGCAAAAAGATGATTTGACTGTGCATATTCCTCCATGAACTCTGCAGCCAATTTCTGCTGGTGCTGAGAAGCAACATAGTCCTTTGCGCTTGGGTATAGGCTTGGTGAGCCTGAGTGAACTTTCAGAAAATCGAGCAAGCGACGATGCCACGCGTTGTTTTGTTAAGGTGGTTCCATTTTCAAGCAACTGCACTAAAACATTTATAACTCCAGTTTCAGCTGCACTCTTTTGCCACTCCAGGTTTGTTGGAGCTGTAAAACGACATAGGGCGCCAGTGGCATTCTCCACCAATTTACTCTTTTGAAGATCTCTGTCTCTCCCATCTTGGACATGCCTGTAAATTATTGGCAGGGCACCAGCATCCAGAAGCCATTGTGTTATCTGGTGAATTTCTGGAAGATAACATATTATTCCCATAGCAGAATGTATTTCCTCTTCATCAGGTGAAGATTTAAGGATCCCGATTAAAGTATCGATGCACTTCTGATCAACATTCTCCACTATGATGGCTTCATCACAACTTTCCACCAAGTAAGGAAACAACTTAATAGCACTTGCTCGTAGGTTTAGATTTTCATTCTCCCACAACCGAACCAAATCTGGTATAGCTGAGCACTGTTCATACATAAATGGACTAATTTAATTATGGGATATAGCAATAAACAAAAAACATAAAAACAGTTTTAACATTTCGGGAAAGGACAAGTGAAGGAATGACAGAACAATAGAGAAGAAACCTTAAGCCAAATACTAGATATAAAGCACCATATATTGGTAAAGGCACAAGATAAAATTTTATTTGAGGACTAGGCATATAACTCTGTGACCTACATGAGGGCTTAGGATAAGAAAATGGTTTGGTGCTAGCTCACCAAATTAGATAGACACTAGTAGAAGATCTATGACATCAGCAATGCCAGGTACAAAAGAAAAGTAAATACTAAACATTACATAGTTCTAACCATTGCATCATAATATAAATAGTAAATGTAAAGCCCAGATTGCAAATGTTAGAAAACTGCTTCTAACACCTCCATGCATCTTTGTCATTGTTAGGAACTTGGTATTTTATTAGAAAGAATAAGGAAAATCTCCCTGATTACAGCACTACAGATGCTTTGAGGGCCTGCACCTCCTTGTCCTACAGTCCCACTTTTCTCACAAATATCTCTATAGTTCTACTCTCTTCCCTTCTATTAATTATAACATACTATCTTTCGCCTACATTACAGAATGATTTTCTCCTAATTACTATATTTAACAAATCTAATTCTAACAACTCAGGATGACTCTTTTCTAATTACTACAATTAACAATGTCTCCTAATAATTCTGTTTCACAGTATCATCTCCTGATTACTATGTTTAATATAGCTATTGAATCATCCTTATTTCTCCTTTTATATATTTTCATAATAGACTTCTAGCTAGCAGATACATAACAATTACAATCTACATGAATGCTCAAACGAACAATGACGCGTGAAAAGAAAAAGGGGGATGAAGAACAATTTAACAGGTACTTATTATTTTATTTTATGAAAACAATGTTTTACTGCCAATTTAGTTCAGGTGGAAGACTGACCATCTGTAGTTAAGAGTTAAACATTATAATTATACCACGTTGGTCAGTAGGTAGGTTTCAGAAGAGTTGCAAGTTATAGCAGCATCAATTATCAGCAGCAGTCATATGATTGGAATATTAATAGTGAGATTCAGGGAATTAAGGAAATATGAAAATAAGTTTGTTTTTGTAATATTTGAGCCCAGTGTAATGAGTTTCTATACTCATAGAGTGCTTGAAATAAAACAACAACCCTTAAAAGCTGTTACTTCCTGGATGCTTTCTTGCTTAAGCATATAATATTCATAAGGATACAATTTACCAGGGTTGCCTTCACTCTTTAGTTAACGAAGTCACATCTAGATGCCTGATATGTCTAAGTAAACAACAATTACACTCTAGCCAATCTTTAACAGACAGGGATTTCCATTGACGGAAAGATTTGGTCTATTGAAATTATCAAGCCTTAGGTAGTTTGCAAATTTCAATGTCTTAAACACGATTATCTTGATAGACACTTAGACAATAAGGTGGACTTTCTAAAAGCACTGCCTAGATTTTCTAGACATGCCTGCTTAGACTATGTTGATTGATTTATATATTTACGGCACAAGTGATTTAGCAGAAAACCATTTCTAGCTATGATAAATGTACCCAGCTTCAGTAAGATTCATACCTCATTCAGCTTGGTCCTGATATATGAAGCCAATGGTGACTGACACAAGATATAAAAGGTCAGGATAATTTTTTGTTGCACACCAGGCGGTGTGACCCTAATTAAACAAAAGAGGTTAAAAACATCATCATCAGATTCTAGTAATAAAACTGGTGCTTCGGCATCTTGAGAGATTGCTGATGCAGCAAGTTGCATAACTATGGAAGCTACATCTTCCCACAAACTTGAGGTTTGCATGTTGTGATGGAAAAGGAGGCCAAGTAATGGTTGTGCAGCTCCTTGTCTAATCATTTCTAGTCCATTTTTCTTTAAACTGGATAGATTTCTAAGAGCTTTAGTGGCCACTGTTTTCACCTGAAGATCGTTATGAGAGAACAAGTGAATAAGTGGAGTCAGTACACCGCAATCAAACAATAACTCCTTATTGTGGTCTGTTAACTCCATTTCTGCTAACGTTTTAGCCATAATCATCTTCACATCATCTGGTCCTGCACAGAGAATGAGAGAGAAACAGGTAAGAGAAAAAAGATATTTGCAATTCTGCTCATGTATTGTACATGTATATCTTTAAAGAGAAAAAGAACAAGGGGGAAAAGAACTTGCAACGGAATACTGATGGGCAGGTTCAACTTATGTAGGTTAAAGAATAAACCTGTGGAGAGACGCTGCAATAAATGCTTGAAACAATTTGCCTTTGCCATTTGTATAACATTTTGATCGGAGTAAGAAAGATTATCCAATAGCTCTCTTGCATCTTTGGCAGCTTGATTGTCATCTCCGCTAGACATAGTCACCAATAGCAGTATGCAACCTTGAACTTTTCCAATGTCTTCTCGTGCCAAATCACATTTGGACAATTCAAGCAATAATGCTACTGCTATCTTCCTTTCCCCTGGACGACGTCCAAGAGAATGGACAATGGATTCAATTGCATTATCAACAGTTGCAATTAATTCCTGCAGAAAAGGAGGTTCAATAGCCTGGTCATGTTTGTTATGAAATCACATGTAGTTCAATATGAAATACTGCAACATATATTTGTAAGTCTTATTACATGATAAATAAGATGATACAAATTGAGGGAGAAAACAAGGAGGAAAGTTAGTTAAAAGAAGAGCTTAAAGGACCAGGGAGAATAATATGATCTAAATTCTAGATAAAATTGTGTTGAAAATTATTTTAGTTCATAAGCTCATATTTTGGTAGTGTTATCTATTTCTATTAGAGGTGGGAGTGAGAAAGGCCCTAACCAATCTGTCCTTTAATGTCAGACAGACTGCAATAGATTAACTTTGAATCTCTTCTCCAGATTCTTATTTATCATGATTGGTTTATAGCCTAAAGCAAAAGTCAGTTCTAGTTTCATGTTATAGAAACTAGTATCACATTTAACAAAAATGTCTAGAATAAATAAATTTTACCTAAAACTATAGCCATTATTGATCAATATATATTTAGAAAGATAAATATTGAATGTAGACTTCTATAAACCTAATTAAAATAGAAAAGGGACAGTATTCATTAAAGTACCCTAGCTTCTTCATTATCCTTTGCCAGCAAGCAAAGGATGACAAGAGCATGATTCCTTATATCACGGTTTCTTGAACCAAGAGTTCGTATAAGAACAGGTATGTAATTCTCCAGTATCACCCATTCCCTGTGTTGGTCTTTTTGTTCACACAAATCCTTTACAGTTTCCAGACCACCCAGCACATCATCATCATCTCCGGACTGGATTTTTTCTTTTACTGTAGCAATTGTAATAATTGTATTTCTATCCTTCCATTCTTCTATGGATTGTTTCAAAGTTTTGTTAGGTCTCAAAATTGATGTGTCTAGAGGAATCAAGGTCAGAGGACACAATTTGTTTCCTTCTGCAACCCACTTCTCTATTGCACTTCTCTCAAATGTGTGCCCTGATGAAGTTTCGACAGGGTCCACCATAACATCATGGGTGATGGGACAATAAAATGACTGTAAAGGCTCCAAGATTTGACTGCCCAAAGATTGGCGTTTGGCTAAGTATTTGAGTTCCCTTTCCCTAGGTGATGAGGCTGTATCAGCCCTTTCCAACAAAGCAATGATCTGATCCATTTGCCTAGCTTCAAACAATTCCTTCTCAACACGGGCATTTTCTATTTCTTTCTTGAACTCTTCAAGTTCTGTCTTCATTGTTGACCTCTGATTTGTAATCCCGACAGCCTCCGCAATGAGAACCAGCAAGCTATTGGCATAGGAACGATCAACATTGTTTTCCCTTATCCCTGACTCAATTTTCTTTAAAATCTCTTCTTCCGCTACAGCTGCCTTAAACCGAGCTGTCTGCATATTTTCACACAGCTTTTCAATTTCTTCAATTATTCCTGAAGAAAGACCAGATGTGGCTAAGGGAAGAAGAGCAAGAGCGTTGCTCAACTCCTTTGTGTGTTTTGCTAAGCGCACAACAATGGACCTGCAATTCATTAGGAGATAAACCTTGCTCTTCTTGTTGCATTCTAGAGCCAGCAGGTCTGCCTCTTTAATTTCTCGATTCATAACCTCAATGGCACGGTTGAATGTCTCAGAATTACTGACTTTTTCTTTCCTCAGTTCCTTTAAGATGGGCTTAATTCTATCCGTGTAAGCTGCAAGTTCCTTAAAACTATCCTTGTTCACAAGGACATTACCAGCATGGCTTATGAAGTCAGTAATGGTATCTATAGTTTGAGAAATGGCTGTTGAGGTAGGACCAGAAGTGAGCATATCTAGAACCATCATCTCGCAGCACAATTTAGGCAAGGAAAGAAGACCCCTTTTCTTCCCATGAAACAATAACACCAATTAATGTTGGAAGAAGGAGAAGGATAGCAGAAATTTTCAAAGCCTTCTGATCAAGGAATGCTTCCATACCCGATTCCAATTCAATTTCAGATGCCTAAACCTGATATCAATACATTAAAAAAAATAAAAACAGAAAGAGTTTATCAGATTCATTTACCAATTTTTTTCTGAATGAAACTAATAATAATTACTAAACTGCTATCATAAGTTGCAGACATTTCAGGTCTCCATTTGGTTTTTGATGATATTGTGGATAAAGAAATCACACTAAATTGAACAAAATACTCACAATTTTTTTTAGCTGCTGAAAAATAAGCCAAATTCTCAATGTTGATTGGCAAATATGAATGAAGAAGCTAAATTGCGATGACTACAGACATAAAAGTTCATCTTCCCCAATCTGGGATATTCTATGAAGCAGACAAATGATTGTACTATAAGGAATTTTGAAGAAGTTCATCCAACTTAGGCAAAGTTGACTTGACCAATTGACACCCCATTATTTTCCATGGACTTCATTTAAAGCAAGCAACAAGGGAAGACTCAAAGTCAAAAAATACCTGAGGAAGATGGATCCATGAAAATTGGGGAAACACAAGCAGAGTAGAATTTGAAAGAGTTTGTTGTTGTATTATAGACAGTATCCCAAGACGAAGAAGACGCCCAAGTCTCAGGTCCATTCGTTTCCTTTCTCTGTCTCATTAACTTGCCATCCATCCCTTCAACATTACAGTGTTGCGGTAACTTTGAAACTTCAAAGGATAGCGCAGAAAACCCATGTCAGTTTGGACTTCATTCAGGAAAAGAATGAAATCAAATGAAATACAACACAATACGAATAATTTATTTATCATGTCACAGCTGTTTGCGGGACATTTTCTATATACACCGTTTATATCAAACTATTCTCCAAATGTTTTAAGTAGTTGAACATATTACTAAATATCACATCTTTCACCCAAAATAATACCAATTAAGTGGTGCACAGTGCATCTCCAGCTTTTGACTAATAAAATCGTGTCAATGGTCCACGTAAGTAATCAGTAACCGGTAACCGGTTCTACAGGTTATTTTATTTTTAAAATTTATTATAATTTTAATTTGTTAATTACTATAAACCTCTTTCTCTATGTTAATCTTTTTTTTATAATTCATTTTTATCCTTTTAAAAAAAAAAAGGTAAAAATGTAATTAATTAATTACTAATATTTTGAATTTTTTTAAATATCAGGTAAAAAAACATGTTGTAGCAGATCATTTAGAGTGGTGCTAGTGCACCCTAGAAGCCACCGTATTTTCACCAAAAATCTTAAGGCAGTATGTGTGAATGAAATCTTTGACTTATATACTATTTAACACTCTCTTTTTCTATCCTTATTTTTATTTCTTATTTCACACTTAATAAATTCTCAATGGTGGGTCGGTCTCTCTCAATATTTTTTTTTACGATCACATTTATACTAAAACATAATAAATGTTTAATGTTTATCTTCTTAAGTACTTCATCCGTTACGTAAAGATTATTATTTAAGGTTGTGGCATAAAAAGTAAAATGACAATTAATAATAATATAACTTAACTGAGACACAGTTTTACCAGGACCAGGACCGCTATAATTAAATACTACTTTGGATATAGAAGAATGTGATTTTTTTTTTTTTTGAAGCTGATATAGAAGAATGTAATTGATACAAAAGAATTGTGGTTAGTTGATATAAAATGTGATTAGTGAGAAAAATTCAATAAAATGAGGATATTAAGGGGGGAAATGGGGAAAAGGCATTGACTTTCTAAAATAACAAACGTTTTAGAAAAATTAAAAATGATCTAAAACTAACAATATTTCTGAAAAGAGAGAGTAATTAAAAATACTAAATAACATTTAAGTAACGTTGTCTTAGTAAAAGTTTCAAAAAAAAAAAAAAAAAAACGTTGTCTTAGTAGTACCGTAACTTTTTTTATTTTTGGAAAATAGGACACTAGCATATCATTGTAGTTATGATAATTTGTATAAGGAGTTAGTTTAATCATAAGATCGTACGAAGTAAAATAATAAATAAATAAAAGAGAACAGCCACTTTGATTTGCTTTTCGCTAATGGCTTGACCACTTCCTGGAACCATACAGAAAATAAAATTGACGTTTTCTTCCTTAAATTCTTTTTCCCGTGTGATTATATGCAGTCGCGTTGACAACTACAATAACAATTTATTTAAACCCAATTTCTTGTTTTGCCTTAATGAAATTTTTCAGGTCAGTATACTGCTGAGATCTGATGAGGAGGACACGATTCTGTGGTCAGGAATTAGCTCAGGAGTTTACACGACAGTGTCTGCATATCACATGCTTCAGTGTAATAACCAGCCGAGCTCTTGTGACTGGAAGGTGATCTGGACATCTCAGGCACCGGAGAAGGTTCATTTTTTCCTTTGGCTTGTGGGTCGTAGTGCCCTTCTGACGAACTCAAAGCAGCGTCAATGCCATCTGAGTTTGGCCGCGACTTGTCCTCGGTGTGGTGAGCAGGATGAGGATGTTGAGCATCTCTTGTGATATTGTCGTGACTCGCGATTGATATGGGGCCACTTTCATAGTTTGTTGCCAACCCCTCCTGCGGCGTATTCCTTCCAAGACTGGTTTCGACACCTCCTCTAGGGACCTCAGCAGGCATTCGCGATTGCCACTCTCTGGTGTATATGGCGTTGGCGGAATAGCGTGGTCTTTGATCCTCAACTGTGGCCTATTCAAGTGGTTTGGCGGCAGATTTTGATAACGGCGAATGAGTTTGCGAGATGGGGGAAGATAATGCCGAACCCTCGAGAATCCATGTTTGTGAAGGGTATTAATTTGATCCACCTTCACACGGATGGCAGCTGGATTGCTGGGTCAAATCAGATGGGTGGTGGCGGTGTAATGAGGGACTCCACCAGCCGATGGCTTTCGGGCTTTGCTTGTTCTTATGGGACTGGTTGTGCTTTCCTGGTAGAGCTTCTGGCACTTCGATCTGGTTTGAAGCTAGTATGAGACTTGGGTTTCCGTGATATAGTTTGCTACATGGATTGTAAGGATATTGTGGAGCTTCTGAGCCAGAACAGGGACACCCGAACCTTTTGGCAACGAGATACTGGTGCTTCTATTCAAGCTATGTTGATTGGGGATTGGAAGGTCCAATTCTCCTATGTTTCGCGTGATAAAAATGCGGTGGTGGATGCGTTGGCGAGACAAGCTTCTCACTCAGGGTGTTCGATGCGTATTTGGAAGGAGCCTTCGTCCTTTGTGATTCCGCTCTTGTGCAAAGATGCGATAGCTTAGTTGCTTTCTTTTTTGTTTTTTTTTTTTCCTTATGTAAAAAAAAACTAGTTTGTATAGAAAATAAATGTGAGGTGAAGGGTATCTCATTATTTTTTGGATAAAATTTCATGGTTCAAAATTAAGTTTGTGACAAATATAATAGATTTTTAAGAGAAATAATTAATTTTGTTCATTGAGTAAAATTTGAGAATTATAAATTTTGAGTACTTTTCTGTTAACTTCGATGGATTTCCACACTTTAAAGTTGTATTTGGAAGAGGGCATTGTATAGCATGGGCCACTAAAATAGTGGTTCGTTGTGCACCACTAAGTTAAAAGTTTTCAAAGTACTAGAGTATCTTGAATCCCATTTCAGCTCTCTTTTTCGATTACGGATAAAATGGCAACGCCAACCCATGGCATGACAGCGAGAGAGAAGAGTGGTGGTTTTGCGGTGGCATCTAAGCAAGACGGCGATCTCCGACAACACTATACGACGGAGCTTCCATGCTAATATAGTGGGAGGAAGAGGCGGGATCGATGTCATGCAACGACGACGACCGCACCATAAGCCATGAATTTGCCGCCGCCACCGAACCAGAACAATTGTATGCAAAACGCGCGAGATTGCGGTGATTCATTGAGTTGCTAAACCAAGAAGCTGAAATAATAATCAAACCAACACCAACATGGTTGTTGATGCCCTAATTCTTATCCTAACTCTTTCAAAGAGTTTTTGGACATGCTAGCCACACATTCAAGTTGTCCAAAAGAGATAATTTCGCAAAGCTTCAATCTTTGCAACCCCCTCCAAAAATTGCTCCCAAAGATGAAGTAATGAACACACAAAGTGGGAATGAGAATAACTTTATTAGTATAAGCAAGTGTACCGTAAAATTAAGAAAATAACTTATAATTGGAAGTTCTTTTAACCATGTTTTCACTAAATGCTACTCCCTCCGTCCCAAATTATAAGACCCTTTAGAAACAAATTCGGTGTCCCAAATTATAAGACCCCTTCTAGATTTCAGGAAAAAAAAATAAGCTTTTCCTTTTTTACCCCTTGCATTCATTATATTTTAAATTCCAAAATTTTAATTACCACCTTTACTAATTACTTCTTTCATATTCCCAACCAACTTTTGGTATATCCAATACTTACATCCAGATTTTTTTAAATAGGGGCATATTTGGAAGATTTGTATAAAAAGTAACAAAACCAACATATTAATTAGCTTATTACATGTTTTCTTAATATGCGTGATTGTCTGAAAATGACCCTATAATTTGGGACGGAGGGAGTAATATTTATACCTATTAATAAATTATTTTGAGTTGATTTTAAAAATCTTTTCAACTAACCGCTAATATTTATACCTATCAATAAATTATTTTGAGTTGATTTTAAAAATATTTTCAAATTAGCTTGTAAATAAGTAAGTGGATTGTCGTAGTGATTCAACACTTCATCTTTTAAGCAAGTGGTTGAGGGTTCAGCTTCCAACTCTTGTGAATAGGGATGGCAACGGGTAGGGTCGGGTGCGGGTTTAACCTTACCCAAACCCGAACCCGAAATCATATACCCGAACCCAAACCCTAACTCTGTTCGGGTAGAAAAACTATACCCGAACCCTTTGGGTTTCGGGTTCCTTGTACCAAACCCATACCCGTGATAAATAAAGAGAAACCATAAAAAAAAAACCAAAACCGACCCATACCCAAACCCGATTACTGACGCAGTAGCAACAACATCTTCATAGTGATTTAAAAAATAACTCTAGAAGCCAATTCAAAATTCTATATTCAAGATCATGATAGAAATCTAGAGTACAAGAACAACAAGGATTTAAAACAAAATAGCGACGTCTACAATCATATATATATATATATATATATATAAATAAGGATATTTTAGAATTTAATATATAGGGATCGTTTTTCGGGTAGAGTTTGGGTTTCACCATACTCAAACTCGAATAGTACTTTCAGAACCGGGTAAAACCCGAACCCGAACATAACGGGTTTTACCCGTAAATTCAGGTCGGGTACTCACGAGTATGGGTTTTCCTACCATCCCTACTTGTGAATGGAAAAAAATTTCTTTGACCAACCATCTACCGCTTAGCCACTAACCGTGGAGTGAGAGATTAAATTCAAAATACGTATGTAGGCTGGATAATAAAAAAAATAGCTTGTAAATAAACATTAATATAATAAACGCTTATTCTCATATATAATAATTTATTTATTCAAATGCATCCTAAAAGGTCAACAAAACTGCACATAAAGAACAATTTGACTTTTATACCGATATGTTACTTAAATCATATATGTCAGGCCGGCAAACTCATACATTTATCTTATTTGTGTAGGTGCTAAATTTTAACGTTATTTTTTAAAATTTACAGTTGTACGCAACGATCCGTTGTAGTCTAGTTGGTTAGGATACTTGGCTCTCACCCGAGAGACCCGGGTTCAAGTCCCGGCAACGGAATTTTGTTTTTCAGTCGTTTTAACAAATCATTCAAACCTTCTTTTTTTGGCATCGTTACTTTCAGCCATGTGTATGATTGCCTTACTGCAACGTTACAAAAAAGTCTGGATTGGGAAACTATCAAATTATTGATTGATCATGTTTAGCTACATTTTTCTTCGATCGATCATAACCATCAATTTTTTAAAATATTTATAGGATTAGAGTATAAAAATATTAGTTTCAAATACTCTATTTTATCTTCAATGCAGTGATTTAGATTCATTCATCTCCTCGTAAGTTTTTGTGTTTAATTCTCTTAAGATGTTCTTCCCGAGTTGAGATTAGTCGACTCTCTTTGTCTTTGGTAATGGTGCACGACATTGGAAGGTTTTCTTGGTATGGTGGAGCTGTGTTAACACAGTCGGCGATGTACCTGTAAAAGACACTTCAATGCTCAACTCAGTGAGAGAGAATTTCAAAGTTTGCACAATGAGTAATGTGTAAATAGTTAAATAACTAAACTTGTATTTATAGGCTCGGTGACTGTTGTATTAGTGACTTGAGGTTTTTAGGAAGACTTGAAGAAGGTCTTCCGAGTATACGATTAAGTAACATTGTGATATGTCATTAAAATATACCCAAAACATTCGCTCAACCGATTGTTGGGGCGGGATATTCCTCAACTAAGTCATCTCGTCTATTTCTAAGATCTCGCAGAGTTTTCTAAGATCTCGTAGAGTTGCGAGAATTGTTGAACCGGCTGAGATACTATTAGGCCTTTGGTCTTCTGGGCCTGCCGAAACAACTATGTCGGTGGACGATCTATAAGTAAATTAGTAAACAATTTATTCCCATATGCATGCCTTCCCGTTGTGGAATTCCTAATTATACAATTCTAAGTATTAGAGTTCATATTTTCGATGAGTTGAATATTGTACTTTGCATTTCAAATTGCTTATTTTTTAGACTTCACATGGTGAATTTCATTTTACATTGTTTGAACTTTATTAAATCTTTTTATTGAGCTTGATATAGTTGTGTTATCACAAAATTTATTACACAAACTTATATATTTTATATATTTAATTTAAAATTTTAATGACATGTTTGAGATCCGGAGGTGGGGAATGGTGAAAGAGTACAAATTCTCCCCACCGCAGGAAATGAGGACGGAGGGAGGGACAAGCAGAAGAGAGATGCAGGGACAGGGAGTGGGAAGACCTCCTCCCCTACCTCGCGAGGTTGTCATCCTAGTATATACATACACAGTCGGTGTAAAGCATGCAGCAATGATTGTTTGTCACATCAAAAAGTAAATTTAATCAAATTAATAAATAATGAAAACATTGAAGTTGACCGTATAAACTTTATTTTATATAGTTCAATTAAATGATTAGGGATGTAAGAGAGCAAGTCAGCTAGGCCTTCTTACATTTCAGCTCGAGTTTAGTAGATTATTCCCATATTGAACCTTCATCGTGATAAACAGAAAAGCAAGCAAACACAGAAAACAAAATGTCCAACAAAGTAGAAAATGCATGTCATCATTAGTTAGTACATGAGCTTCATCAACGACTACAGGAGCTTTGTAAGACATAAATCAATGATAGTAGGAGAAAGAAAAGGAGCAAATGAAAAGGGTAAGAATCATCGTGTAAAGAGAAGCCATTTATCCTTAGATTGCGCCATAACTTAAGACCAAAGTGATCCTAGCTAGCAGAAACTTTTATGGTCTGCAAACTACACATTAATTTATAGTGTCACTTTCCTTTTTGGCTAAAAGAAGTTCTAACATATGATTAATTACATGACATAACATATCAACAGCAGAAAGCATCAAGGCAATAAAGTCCAACAACAGTGCTTCATGCTATTAAAAGCAAGACAGACTGGACCCCATTTCCTTACCTATTTATTTTGCCACTAGTGATTCAACGTTGGTCTTGTTGTCTGGTTCATCTTTTTTTCAACCTTTTTCCCTGTTCCTTTACTTGCCTCTACTTACCTCCAAGACTAGTACTTAAATTCCCAAGTTTTCTTTTTATGTACTGAAGAAGACTAAGATCAAGGTTTCTGCCTAGTTTGGGCAAGAAAAACAGGCCCTATTGATTTGTTTTCCTTTTTGAAGCTCTTGCTGTCTTAAGAAGACAATGAGCCAGGAAATGAATGGGGTTGAGGCTAAGAAGAGGCAAGAGAATGGACATGAGAAAACAGATTATGATGTTGTGCAGGAGAAAATAGATTATGTGTTCAAGGTGGTGGTGATAGGAGACTCAGCTGTGGGCAAGACTCAAATACTCTCAAGGTTTGCAAAGAATGAGTTCTGCTTTGACTCGAAGTCCACCATTGGAGTTGAATTCCAGACTAGAACTGTCACTATCAATGGCAAAGTCATCAAAGCTCAGATCTGGGATACTGCAGGCCAAGAAAGGTTCATCACACCTCTATCTCTCTCTCACACATTTTTACTGATTCTTAATTTTTTGGTCTACTTTATTTGTCAATCCTTTGAACTCAAGGGAGGACATTGAGTTTCAAGATGGTACCAAGTCAAATATTATTATATTATACAATGTGATGCCATTTTGACTACAGAAACACACATTACCAAGAATCACATGATGTTTGACTTTAGTTCTATAGGTATTTCATTTTCCTTGATTTGGTCTAAAAAAAAGTCATTAATACTCCAAATAGGGGTTCTAATGAGACACTGAGCAGCTTTAGTAGATTGTAATGATTCTTAACATCTAAGCCCATTCAATAGCCAGATTCCACATACAGATTATACCCAGCACTGAGAAAGATAACAATGAATAATTTATAGAAATATAGAGCACATTAGATGCATCAAGCAATAAGTACATCATCAGATAACAATGAATTTGATGCATCTGATGTCATAGTGAACTCAGTGAATTTAAAAGTGTAATAAGTACAATCCCTTAAGGTCATCATTCATCAAGAAAACTGTATGCATTAATGGCAAAGGGAAATACATTCAAAAATATAATTTATTGGTAGTAATATATAAGGATAATACTGACTCATTTGAATGTAAATTATGTTGCTGATATAGGTACAGAGCTGTAACTAGTGCATACTACAGAGGTGCATTAGGGGCCATGCTGGTATATGACATAACTAAGAGGCAATCGTTTGATCACGTTGCAAGGTGGGTTGAGGAACTGCGAGCACACGCAGATAGCTCCATTGTGATCATGCTAGTTGGGAACAAAGGTGATCTTGTGGACCTCAGAGTGGTCCCTACTGAAGATGCAGTGGAGTATGCAGAGGAGCAGGGCCTGTTCTTCTCAGAGACTTCAGCTCTCAGTGGTGAGAATGTGGAGAGTGCATTTCTCAAATTGCTAGAAGAGATCAACAGGGTAGTCTGTAAAAGGACATTGGAATGTGGTGCTGGGAAGGGTAATGGTGACAATGATGCTACCACACTCAAAGGATCAAAGATAGATATCATCTCAGGTCCTGAATTGGAAATTAGTGAGATGAAGAGGTTGTCTTCATGCTCTTGTTAATCTTGTTATCAAGATCTAAGTTTACTTGATTTGGAAGTTGGGAAAAGAAAGCAGTGGAGGAAGTATAGATGTGTGTCTGGCTAATGGTGGGTGAGGCTGAACTGATTTCATTTGGTCTTGCTATGAATTGAATAGTTATTGTCCTCTTTCATTTTTTACTATGACTTGTTACAGTCAGAGGCTTATAGCACATTTACAATATTCAGTAAAAATGTGTATTGCTAGCAGTTTAGAACTTCTCTAAATTTTAAACAAATTAACTTCTAGTATTAAGAACACTCACTTAAAATGTAACTTATCTAATAAAGCAAGTTGTCACTTCAACAAAAGGTGAATAGGAATGTATTATTTTCCATTTTCATACTTCATAACAAGTATCCAAATGATTCATGGTTACATACTTTAAATTTACAAAATCATGTCAAAGCATAAGTGTGCTACAAAATCATGAGTGAATACTTAGATATATCATAACTAGTTAGAAAACAACCACATACTTTGTTCACTTCTTTCTCTAGAGTCTCTTCTTCCAATTGACTCTAATTTATTGTTCTTCTCCTCTCTTTTTTACATTTGTTGCTTCATACTTTTTTAAAGGAGAAACTCTAGGGCCAGGCAACCTACAAAGTCATGAGTGAATGTTTAAGATATATGTCATAACTAGTTAGAACAACCACATACTTTGTTTACTGCTTTCTCTTGAGTCTCTTCTTCCAATTGACTCTATTTTCTTGTTCTTCTTTTTTTTACATTTGTTGCTTCATACCTCTTTAAAGGAGAAACTCTCTTTCTCTTAGGGCTAGGCAATTGAGTACGATTTGATGTCCCGCCCTGTAATTCATCAATAGAATCAGCCCACAGCAAAAGAAATCACTACTAATATACTAATTTAAGAGTCACAAGGAATCAATTAGCATAATAAAAAGTTACCGGCATGGTTACCTAGTGAGCATGAGCATTAGTAGTTGTTGGTGGAACATCACTCAGGCAAGTTGTTGGTGGATCAATTTCCTCAGCAGCATTAGTAGTGCACTTGCCATCAAGGAGATAAATATACTTTTGAGTTTCTAGCAAAATGATAAAAGAGTCCATTTTAATTTAAAAGTGCTAACAACAATGCCAGTTTTGGGTTTCCAAATTGTGTTGACAATTAGTGTTTGAGGAATCAATGTCCAAAGCTCATAAATGGAGCTTTTTCTTCCTAATGGACCTCTTATTCAGGTGTATCCATACACGCAAAACAGAAAGCTTGCATTGAAGTATCGCAGTAAAGGGGGTTCAATTTGGCAAAATTTGAGAGGGTTGAAGGGTTCCTCAGAGTTAGAAGTAACAAAGACCAAGAAGCCATCTTCCTTTTAACCTTAAAACTGAGAATCTGATTGTCCTTCATATTTTCTATTGGAAATGGATGGGAAAAAATCCATCAAGATTAAAAAGTGCTAATAAATCAAGTTGTTTAGGGTTCCCAACTTGCCATAAGCCCATAATCAATTATAAAGTGTGGAAAAGAGGACCATAATTTACCAAAAACACACAGATTCTTAACATGGCAGTGAAAATTGGCATAAAAGCAAACAAGCAAAGGAGAGAAGAAAGACCTCTTTGTTGCTCTTCTTCAGCAGCATTCTCCATTGCAAGCTTTTACTGAACTTTTTCGTTTCTACGTTCTACCAAAGTTGGGAAAATGAAGATACAGAAATTAAAGGGGAAGAGTGAGCGGGAAATTGTGAAACAGATTACACGAGGTGAACGGTGAAAAAACCGTGTGAATTTTAAACAAGGGAACGAGTGGACACAGTAAGGTTTCAACCTTCAACTTTAAAAGAAAAAAAAAAAAAAAAAAAAAAAAAAACTCGAATATTTATGATGAGGTACCGGCTCTGGTTGAAAAATTGAATGTGAGAGAGAAAATTTAACATATCAAGTAGAGCCAGAAATAATTAATTTAAGTAGGTGGTATAATAATTTTGAGGGGAAAATACAATATTTGAATATCTATTAATTTTTTTTGTTAGTTCTCCTCGATTCATTTTTATAAGAATTAAACAATCATTTCACGTCCCTTACGAAATATAGTTAAAGTTGTTAGGGACATTAAATTTGTTCTAAATTTATATCAACTTTTCAAAATAACTTTAACCTACTTTTCTTAATTTCTATTCATAATTAATGAGTTGCATAGTAAAAAGAGAGAAAAATTTCTATTAAATGAAGGTATTATTGTCAAAAAATAATTAATATATAATTTCAGTTAATTCTTATAAAAAGGACCAAACTTCACCCTCTAATTTAGTTCTTAAAAAAAGGAACAAGCGAGTAAAAAAACTAACAACTTGAAACAAAAGAAGGAGAAATAAGAAGGGAAGGAAGGAAGGAAAGAGAGTGAAAAGTGAAATAATTTTTTATGTCATTTTGTAAGAGAGGACTAGTATGATTGATGGCTCGTGTGTGATGCATGGGTTTTTTTTTATGAAAATTGTTAAAATTAAATGTGAAGTGAAATACACTAAATATACTTCAGTATAAATTATTTATATTCTTAGTTCTAATATAAAAAAAAATTCTGGTGAAATGTTTTCTTGTGAAAGCTTTTTACTACTCTTATTCATATCATATCAAAATATATTTTATTTTAGTTTAAATATAAGAGTATTTTCATGCAAAATATATTTTATTTTAGTTTAAATATAAGAGTATTTTCATGCAAAATATATCTCATAATGGGAGCTTTCTAATAATATTGATGCCTATATTTATTTAATATAAAAAAAGTACTTTAATTCACATTATAAATTATTTATATTATTATTTTTAACATGAAAATATGTGCAAGTAAAACGTTGCCCGCCTTCCGTGGGAGCTTTTGAATACTTTTATATATATTTGCTTCTAAAATTATTTAGACAATTTTAAAAAAGTTAATTAAATTATATTAAAAATTCGTTCTATCATTCATTTTAGCATTTCTATATGGCACGAAGCCCCTATAGTCTATAGCACACCACGCACGATCAGTTTTTTCAACCAATGAAAGTGAACTTAAATGGAAATGGGAGGTGTAAATGGTAAAATAGCCAAAGTTGAAAAAAACTGTTACTGCTCGTGTCTTGTCGTGCCCAGTACCAAATATCATTACTCTATTCATTCTAACATGAAAATATTTTTAGGTAATATATCCCTACTCTGTGTGGGATTTTTTGCCATGTAATTTAAACAAAAACAAATGTAGAGTATACATATGTATTTTCTATTCGTTGTACGGCATATTAGATTATCATACTTTTATATATATTTACTTCTAAAATTATTTAACTAATTTTAAAAAATTATAGAAATTATGTTATAAAATCTCTATAATATAGGAATTGTCATGAAATATTTGAGGTAAAATATTCCCGTGAGCTATTTACCCTTTAATTTTAACATAAATAAATGTGTGTGTGTATATTCTAAACATCGTACAACATATTATATTATTACAGTGTTGTGGACAATAGGGACATACGAACCTTTTAGCAACGGGAGACTATTGCATCTATTCGGGTGTTGTTGGCTGCAGATTGGAAGGTGCAATTCTCTTATGTTTTACGAGATAGGAATGTTGTGGCGGATGCGTTGGCGAGACAAGCGTTTCAAACACCGTATCCGATGCGTATTTGGAAGGAGCCTTCATCCTCCGTGATTCCGCTCTTGTGCAAATACACGGTAACTTAATTTGTTTCTTGCTTTTGTTTATTTCCTTATGTACCAAAAAAAAATATTCACTCCAATTTTTCATACATGTTTATATATTTACTCCTAAAACAATTTAAAATTTACAAATAATTTAATTTATGATATAAATCCTTCATATATTATTTTTAATATGAAAATATTTTCTAATAAAATATATTCTTGGAAGCTTTTTACCATATATTTTCCTCTAATTTCTATTTCTGGTTTTAGGTTTTTATTTTCATATTTGATTTTGTTATAAATATATGTATATATATATATATATATATATATATATATATATATATGATTCCAGTAATATATTGATATTACAATTACTAGTCGTTGGTGGAAAATTTTTAGACTTTATAGTTTTTCTGATTTCTAATAAATCTTGTTCTAACTATTTAAATTCTAAACTCAATTTTTATAGTTTCCTCTAACTATAGTTTAAACTTCAAAAAGAAGAAATGATGCAAAACACAACCTATTAAAAATAGATACAAATGTTCAACATTTGATACTTGAAAATAGAAAATAAAAATAAAAGTTCGACATTCCTTGTAGAGTCGTAATAAAAAGAAAAGAAAATTAAATAAAAAGTAAGATTAGATCAGTGGTCAGTTCAAAAAAAGATTAGATCAGTGGTGGTTTTATTGTGTAAAACCCAAACCCAACACAGGCAAGTACTTCCTAAAAGAAAACACAATCCACCCCTAATAACAAAAAATTATTAGACTTTATAATTGTTATGATTTATAATAAATCTTGTTCTTAATATTTAAATCCTAAACTCCCCTTCAATTTTTTTTTTCTAAACTCGATTTTTATATTTTCCTCTAACTAACTATAGCTAGTTTAAACTTCCAAGAGAAGAAATGATAAAAAAAAAAACCTATTCAAGAACTATATAAAAAGGTTCAACGTTTAAAACATGAAGATAGAAAACAAAAGTAAAGGTCAAATATCCCCCAATTTAGTTAAGACTAGTTTTTTCGACATAAGTTTATTAGGAGTTTTAAGTTGAAGTCGTTTCAGTGGACTTAACGAGATCTAAGTCAGTTTATTCAAAGTGCATGATAGTTACTCATTGATGTTGGATTAAAGAATCAAGTTTCGAATCAAGGTTGGGTAAAACCACATGAAAAGAAAATCAAGTTACGTCATTAGACGCGTGAAAGATTGTAATTAGTTAGTTTTGTTTCAAAAGACACGTGCAATGCTTATATAAACTAGATGTTGGGTGGTAGTTAGGATTTCTTCTATAAATAGAATTTATGTAGACTATACTAGAGTTCATATTTGATTACTCGAAACTCCCTAAAAGTTATACGTCCACATTCAAAGTGACAAACAACAAAACAAGAGGACTAAAAGTATGATGCATGTGCAACCCTTTTTATATTTCTTTGTAATTTTTACTTTTCAATGCAAATTTTACTTTTCTTTCAATTGGCTTTTGTTTTCATTTTTCTCTTTTCTTCTTTAATTTCCATTTCAAGTTCCTATTCCAATCTAAAATTCAAGAGCCATTTGTTTTGTTCATCATGAGATTGAAACGAGCACTTAAACATTTTCACTAAAGAATTCAAGAGGACTCGAATGTAGTCCTCAGGTTGACCATTGGATTCTAATTTATTTACGAAAAATCAGAGTAAACACTTGATCTCTAGAAGTAGCACAGAGAAAATGAAAAAAATAAACCTTACTGAAACTGCAATGACACTGCAACGGAGGGAACAAGGTTAAACAAGGCGCCAGATCAAGTGGGTGACAGAAGGAGAGGTGGTGGGCATATTGTCTAAGTTCACTGTATAGATAGTCTAGTGATGGAAGGAGAAGTGATAAGTTGGAAATAATGTGCAATTTAAGCGTACTTGTTGACTTAAAATTTCTAGGCTATGAGATTAGAAAAATTGTAAAGGCTAAAGTGATGTACATGAGAATCTAATTCCAATGATAATAGAGTAAAAATAAAATATAGGATTTTATACTTGTGTAATTTTTTTAAGTTTTCTTAAATTGAATTTTGTGTCTATCTCTATTCATACTTATTAAATAGTTGCAATCCTTTAAAAATGTATAAAAAGATAGACACAGTGTTTTACTTGACATTATCCATTACAACTTTAAACAAAATTTTTATTTAAAGACAAACAATATCAAAATTTCACTGGGGGAATTATAACTTGATTTTTCCTTACCTCACGCCTAAATGGAAATGATGAAAATGGGAAAAACAAACATAATAAGTTAAGCAATTTTTTAATAGGATTAAGCTGATTCCTATTCAACTTATCTTAAATATTACTAGTCTCCTTAGAATAAGGGAGTTTTATCTACTCTGGGGTCAGTGAAAAAATGAACCACGAGTGGTACATTTGATGAAAACTCAACTGGAACCATAGAATTTTAAATTCAATGGCTGTGATTTAGCATGAGAAAATAAGAGAAATATCCTTTTTCTCTTCTTCTCTCCCACCACCACTTAGTCATTTCCCAATGACATGTCAACTCCGGCCACAACCATTCCGGTGACCCACCCCCTTCTCCCTCCTCCACCGCTCCTCTTCCCCCTCCCAACCACCATTCCGGCTACATGAAGAATAACAACGAGAAATCCCAAGCTTCAGTTTTGAGCTCACATCCAACTTCCAAGTGAACCAAACTCTGCACGGACATGAACTTGAAGTGCCAAAACTAGAACAAAGACTGACTCCCAAAACTTATCTTTCTAGGTTTAATTGCAGAGCCATGAAGTGCCAAAGAAGATCCAAAGATATGAAACAGAGAAGGAGGAGGGCAAGACTTTGGGGTGAGTTCCGATGCAGCGAAGCCAATCGAGCGGTGATTCTCATCCTTTGGGTTCTTGCGGTGGAGAAGGTCTAGGCTTAGACAACGGTGACAGAGATGGATGGGTCGACCTTCCTTATGGGTTTTTGATTTCTATACTGATTCGACGCGGGTGGAGGCTGTGTAAAGGGGTTTGAAGGCCAAGAAGATGGAGACCATCGACTTGAAGCCTTGGTCTATGGCGCGGTATTGTTGGGTTTTCTAGCAGGCGTCTGATATGTGCTGGCAAACGAGCCTGGCCTTGGCAGCGATGGAGGACGAGGTCTTAGATGGGGAAGCCATGAATGCAGATGGCTAAGAGGGAGACGAATAAGGATTTGCAAAGGCGGTGGTTGTTGTGGCGGTACATAAAAATGTTATTTTGAGGAATATAATTATTATGTTAGAGTCATTTTTGAACTTTCATATTTTTATTCAAGCGAACCACGATGGTTGACTTCCCATCAATCCCACCTTAGACGCAACCGAATAAGAGTGATTTAACTTAAGTTTTTCTTAAAATCATTTAAACAATTTTTTGTCTCATGTACTATTGAAAACTATACATGGCAATTGACTCCCCATCCATGAAAATGGGGGAAACAATACTAAATGCTTGGTGGATTTTGCTTCCAAAAAACTATACAATAAAGTTCTCTTTTGCCAATTCTTTTCCTATATCAATCATCTGTTATATTCAAACATTTTTACATTCCTCCTAAAATTATCTCAAACAAATCACGCCTAAAGAACCAACATGAACACCATTAATTTGGGGTATCCAACCAATAAATGCAATATCTAATTTGTTTGTTTATGAACAAATCAAAAACCCTCCCCTAAAGCTGACAAAAACTTTCAAGAGAGTAGTAATATCATCATCTTTCATCATGGACCAAGTTATTACTAGACGAGCGAGATCTTCTGGAGTTCCGCAATCTAAACAAACCGTACAACTTCCGCAAATCCTTAACCGTAGAGAACCGCTCACCACCACACAGCAACCCTTCCGGCGCTGCGTCCACGTCATCATCCCCTCCCTGCCGTCCGATCGCATCCCCGCACCCCCTCCCATCACCGTCCGTTTGTAGCGCCCCGATTACCGATTTGATGGCCCGGCTCGGCGAGTTCCGATTCGCGATCATCAACTCACCGATCTCGGCGGGGCTGAGACTTGCTCCTTGCCGGAAGATCTCCTCCACCTGCGGGAACAGCTTGTGCTCCTTCACCCCGAGGTAGCTACTCGCTAGAGTTTTAAAAGCCGAGAAATCGCAAACCGGAAAATTGATGTGAACGTCGACCCGACCCGGCCGTAGAAGATTCGGGTCAACCCCCTCCTTGCTGTTCATCGTGAACACCATCACCCTCTCTTCCCCACAGCACGAGCTCAGAATCCCGTCCATGAAATTCTGGATCCCCGACGCAGTCACCACCGCCGATCGTGATTCCTCCGTCAGAAATCGGTCGAGATCCTCGACGACGATGATCGACTTCGCCGTAGTTTCTAATAGGAGGAGTTTCAGATCTGAATCTCCGCGAATCTTGGAGAGATCCACGTCGTACACGTCGTAGGAGAGGAAATTCGCCATGGCTGCGACGAAGCTCGATTTCCCGGTACCAGAGGCACCGTACAGCAGGAAGCTCCGTTTCCACGATCGCCCCAGTCTCCGGTAGTATTGCTTCGCACTGAGGAACAATTCGAGGTCCGATTTGATCTTGTTCTTGAGATCTTCTTCCATCGCCATGGTCTCGAACGTCGCCGGGTGATTAAACGGGATAGATCTCCACCGTGCATCAACGCCGGCGGCGGCGGCGTTGATGAACAACCGCAAATCGCGTTTGCCTTGGTTATCAATCTCGTCGGCGACGGCGTTGATGTGGCGGAGATAGCAGCGGAGGATTCGTCGCTTATCAGCCTTTCTGATTTTCAAAACGAACCCGCCGGTCCGGTCCGGTTCGGTGTTTTGGTTGAACCAGAAAAGCGTGGCGCCGAGAAAATGATCCTCGATGGTTTGGTTTTGGTCGAGGCAGAGGATGATGTCGTTTTGGTTGTTCCCGGTGACGAGGTTGGTGAAGTCAGAGTCTTCAATTGAAGGAAGAGAATGCAAATAGAGCGAAACCTTGCGGTGAAGGTGGTTCCTTTGCAAGCTTTCGTTGAATTCAGGAACTTTGAGGAACTGGTACACGTGGAACCAATCTTGGATCCTTCTGTGGAGTTTCTTGACGGTGTGTATCAACCCTGTTTTGAACAGAATCAACCGAATCACGAAACAAAGGAAACCAGTGAGGATGACGAGAATTATGGGGCTCCAAGGAACCATGGCAAGACAATGGTTTCCGAGAACCGAACCCAATTTTGAACACAGTGGGTATGTAAGTGTTATTATTGCTGTGTGTTGTTGCCGCGTGTTGTGTTCGTGTTTGGCTTTGAGTAACAATCTACAATGGATGGACTCTTTTTTATTTGCTTGCTCCTCTTGCGTCTTTGTTTTGCAGCGCTACGTGTTCTATTCTATTCTATTCAGTGTTGACCTGTTTAATGTTTTATTATCCTCCTTCAACAAATTTTCCGATTTCCATTTTGGGAGGGGGAATATTACCTATTATTAATTTGTTATACACACTGTGTTACGTAATTTGCCCTCTTTTAATTTTCCTTTTCTACACGGAATTAGGAAAAACACCCATCCCAATTTCTTCAAATTATGTTGACAATCAATCACATTTATTACCTTTTACTTATTTTAATTTTAATATAATATGGTAAAATGATATGTTTTGATTTGATAACTTCGTAAAATTTGTTTACACTGTTAATGTATCGTTATTAAATTTCTAAATTAGTTGTTTTATTTGGTTGTATCATGAAAAACAAAAAAAGTTCGATTTTAATTCATTAATGATTAGCCCAGTAAATTGTAGGCTGTCACGTGAATAATCTAATTTAATACGTATTAATGATTCATCTTACTTAATATTTGATGGACATATTGGTAAGAAAGGGTCCCGGCTAGTACTGGTATTAGACTCATCTAATGCTCAACATACACTCATAGCAATCTTTTGAGTTTTCTTTTTTGAGGGTATATACTATAATAACAAGATAAAAGTGAGTAGGAAGGAAATTTAAGCAACCATGAGTGATTAATTGGATAGATGCACCTAGATCCAAATTCGTAAATCATACCTCTAAAATTTCTATTCCCGCCTCGCAAGAACAAATCTTGGCTTCTAAAATAGAGTGTATTATAGAATACTCGCATGTCCATGAAGATGCTCAAATAGAAACAACAATGCCACACTGCCACCTCTTCTCAGTCCATACAATGTTTTCAGAAGAAGTAAATCTGACTAAATCTGGTCCATGAAGAAGTCAATTTCAACTCTTTGGCATGGAGTAAAAGATTTCATCGAGTTTAGGTTGGGTTTAGCTCTCCCCAAGTCTGACCGTGTTAAGAGCGAGGCGGGTTCGTGTGTAGGTTTGAAGACTTCGAGGATAAAAATACAAAACTCAAACTCATCCTCATCAGGTTTGGGGAAACCTACAGGAAACCCGTATTATCCTTAATTTTACAAATTTTAATTTAATCTTATTGACTTTTATATATTTAAATGATTCATATAGCAAAGACATTTTAATTCAATTTTAAAAAAATAGTTGTTAAGAATCTTAAAAATGTAAGAAATTTAAGAATTAATTCATATTTTTAGCAAATTATACGAGTAAAATATTATTATATGACTACAATTATAATTAAAATTATGTAATTATTATGTGTTAAAAGGGTTTTCACTTCTTTTAATAAAAACCAATACTTAAGCTGCGCTCAAACCTCTTTTAAGATTCAATTGCAGTATAGTAAGGGTGTTATCGATCCACAGAGAGCAAATGTGTTTGAATGCCTTTCTTTAATTAAGAAGTTAAGCAAGAAAGAAATAAGAGTTGTTTGTTTGAAGAGACTTGTATTTAAGAGCATGAAAATAAGAAAGAAACGATTGAGAGAATAACAGATTGGGAAAACAGTTGGATTATGGTTTCATATTTCACTATCCAGGATTTATTTATTCTTGATTACAATCACTTAAAATCTTTAATTTATTCCCGCCAGTTCTTAACTAACTCACCTATTCCTAGTATGAGAAGTTGATTCAATTACTTTCCTAATTACCGCTTCCACAGGCAATTAATCAAAACAATTGTAAATATGCAGGCGTTAAGGAACTAGGTGATCTAACGCTATTCCTAGCAAATTAGCTTCTCCTAGATTAAACAATTTATGTCAGATTAATAGAGTAGCTTCCACATACAAAATTAATCCCAAATCAGATGAAAGGTGATCAAGCAATCATAAGCAATAAGAACAAAATTGTTTAATTGAAATTAAAAATAGAAAGTAACAAAGAAATAAATAGAATCCTATCAAGATGAAATACTACGCCAAAATCCAACTAAAAGAGAGCTTAGTTATCCATAGGATGGAAAACTAGCTTGCTTACAAGGAGAATCAATTAGGAATTAGGAGACGATGAAGAATCCAAGCATCCGTTGATGAAAATCCTCTTTTCCTTCTCAAATTAGAGCTCTCTCACGTCCAAGGGGTGTTTGGAGGAGACTAGGGTTGAAAGAATACCCAAAAGAGGCCAAAAATCGCGTTTTATAGGCCCTGGGCGCCGCAGGGGCGCTTAGCGCCCTCGACGGGCGCTTAGCCGCCTGGAAACCATGTTCTGGGCGCTTATCCCTTTACTGGGGCGCTTAGCGCCCTGTCTTCATGTTCTGGGCGCTTAGCCGCCCTGTCTGGGCGCTTAGCCGCCTGCAGCTTCCTGCTGGCCGCTCAGCGGCTTTAACGGCGCTTAGCGCCCCGAAAACGTCTCCAAATCAAGATCCAACCGTTCATATTGAAGTTCCATGAGTTAGGAACAACATACTAAAATTTTAGCTAAATCCAACGGTTAACGAATGAGATATTGCAATTTTGCTCAGACTGCTTCAAGATTTCTGCATCAAAAAGTTGGGATTATAACTGAAATCTTCATTAAACATCAAGAATGTGCCTTCTAACCCATAATTAATAGCAATTCCTCATTCCTTTGCAAAACATACATTTCTTGGGGGTTTTAACAATTAAAACTCATAATAAGTGCCTAAAAACAATGTTAAAACTATGAACGTTTGACACTTATCAGTATGCTCGGGCAAGTATGAGTTCAGGTTGGGTATTAGAAATTCCAAACCTGTCTCCATTCTCACTTCTTCAAGTTCGGGTATGTTTTCCCAAAAACTCAGTCAAAATCGGGGTCTAGTTGGGTCTACCCGGGGGTTTTGCTTTAATTTCCATGCCTAGATGGACCTTGATGATGATGAAGAACAAGAAAAACCAAGGAGAAGAAGAAATTCAAATCTCCTTGCAGCCGCTACCAAAGCCAGAAAACCAGATCCCAATAACCAACCTGGTCTCTTACCTCAAGAAATCTTGAACCTTTAACTTTTCACAAAAAAAAAAATGATTAAAGGTCATGAAAAAAAGAAGGTAATCTTCCTCCACCAAATGACTTTATCTTGATTTCTTGGCCTCCTCCTTTATTTGCAAAACTGCAAAAGATTTTTCAGCCTAAAATCTCAATAACATGAAGCATGCAAGATGTTTTCCTCTTCTAGCTTTTATGATCATACTTTTCCTGCTCTTGATAGAAAAAATGACCTAATAAAAATGATTAAATTAAACACTTTTTCACCGGTTCACAAATACTTTCTGATGGAACCTCAAAGCTTGTTACTCAAGCTAAAGAGGTTCTAAACTACAAAACAGATAACTCTTTAGCTCAAAACACGATTCTACAATAATCGATGAAAAAGGTTGACTTCATGATTTACCTTCTAGCATTGTATCTGATAGAGACCCTAGATTCACATTATTTTGGGGAAGCTTACACCGAGCTTTGGAAACTCGATTAAATTTTATTTTATCCTACCATCCCCAAACTGATGACCAATCAGAGAGAATACTTCAAAACCTAGAGGGTATGCTCAATAATATGTGTATTAGATTATAAGGGGAGTCGTGAAATTTATTTTCCCTTAGTAGAGTTCTCTTATAAGAAGAGCTAGCATTCTAGTATTGTAATGACACCATTTGAGGCTCTGTGTATTGAAGGAAATGTCAAAGCCCTTTGGGTTGGTTTAATAAGGGTGACAAGTTAATTTTGGGACCAATATGGTACAAGAAATGTGTGAAAAAGTAAGAGAGACTAGAGACAAAATGAAAGTAGCTCAGACATGATAGAAGAGTTATTATGATAAGAGAAGAGGAAGCCCTTAGAGTTTCAAGAAGATCATATATTCCTAAGAGTTATTCCAGCGACTGGAATCAGTAGAGCCGTCAAATCTAAGAAGCTCACTCCAAATTACTTTGGTTTATACCAAATACTCATACATATAAGATCAGTGGCTTATCAAGGAGGAGGAGGAGGAGGAGGAGGAGGAGGAGTTTTTTGTTATTTTTTTATTTTAACATGCATCAGACCACCCTAAACTTTATGTCTTTTGCAAATGGCCACCATTAACTTATATTTTGTCCTAATCAATTCTTAAACTTCTACCACTGTTATAATAGATCCTTTTATTCATAATTTGTAAGAGTTTAATGCTTAATTACAATGAACTGTGTGATTCAAAAGATGTTTATTTGCAAAAAGTATAAAGATGAATGTGAGTTTATGCTTTTTCTTTTGAAGAAGTACAAACTACATATTTAATAACCATTAGTAACTTAGCCCAAGATTAATAGAAGGGTCTATTAAAATAATAGTAAAAATTTAAGGATTAATTGAGATAAAATAAAAGTTTATGGTGTCTATTTGCAAAAGACACAAAGTTCAAGGTGGTTACATAGTCTTTTCCTTTTTTTGTTTTTAATAATTAGTAATATGATGTGTGTTCCGACCTGCTGTAAAGCCCGTAGGCTGGCCCTAAAGCGTCTCAGTTGATCAAAAGTTGTGCACTTAAGCACTCGCCATAAAAACAGACTGAATGATTAGAAAAGGAACATCCTGACCCGGAAAACGTCTGATCGGCCGTTAGAAAACCGAGACACATCAAGCTTAAGAGAGACAACCAAAGGATGTCCCCGTTGTCAGAAGTCTCACTTAAGGGACTTCCCACACACTTGCAGAGACAACCACCATGAACATCGGGGCTATAAATACATGTTATACAATTCATTCATAAAACATGTTATTCATTGCTAGAGTTGAGACTTGAGTTCTACTAAGACTCAAAGATTCTTTCTTAACACCTATACTGACTTGAGCATCGGAGTGTCTTTTGCAGGTATCCCTCACGTGAAACTAGCAACACCACCGTCATTTTCAGGACACTCACCACTGCATACCACCATCAATTTCGAGAGGGAATCTCATTTGATTCTCAAGACTGAACAATGTGGAAATGAAATAAAAAAAGTGAAAAATAAAATCTAACTAAGTTTGATTAAACACATGACATGGTGACATAGGTCCAGTGACGACACTTGGCGTAGTCGCAAGAGATCAGCCTTTGACGAGGACTAATAGGGGACTATTTCATAAAATTGAGGGATGCTTTCTAGAATTTACACCGGCGAGGAACTAAATCAAATATCACCTATTCTAGGGGGTTCGAAACATAATTAATCGATATAAATACTATTCTCGTAGTCTTGATACCTGCATAATTCCCGAAAAAGTTTGTTAAATCCTAGAGATTTTGGTCTTGCGCAATAAAATCCTTAAATATAAAGTGTGCTTGGTTGCAATTCTCAAACGTGGATCTGAGTCCTAAATGTGGACCAGAGCCTCAAACATGGATCTTAATCGTTTTGAAGATATTTGGGAACAAATTTTGAGAATCGATTCTATAAGTTTGATCCGGATCTGGCAGAGTTGACTCATGATGTGTTTGGTTGCAATTCTTAAACGTGGATCTGAGCCCTAAACTTGGATCTCCATCGTTTTGAAGATGTTTGAGAACCAATTTTGAGAATCGATTCAATTTGTGTAAATGTACTAAAATTCAATTACGAAAATCAATTATGGGTAAATGTATCCAAACATAAATCACGTCATTTAAACTCACATTACCAGACTCAGTTCTGACCAGATCCAATTCTGGTAACGCTGATTCAAACATATCCAACTTGTATATGCTGTGGTGGGTTTCTTTGATTTCTAAGTAATTCTAACTACTAATTTGCTGCTTGTTCCGCAACTTGCTTCTTATGTAATACTTATGTCTGTGTTAATCTGTAGTAGACCTTCGAGGTCTCATTATTTTAGTTTTGTTTCACATTAACTAGTTCACGCAGTGGAATGTTTCAATTGCAAAATACTGGAATTCCAAATAGAAGATACTTATGGTCAAAATCTAAAATTATGAACAGCATATTTATTATAAAAATATATTTAAGGCAAAAACTGGACCCAGTTTTGAACAAGAGCATACGATTCCTGATCGTTTTTATTTGTAAAATTAAAACTGTGGTCTACATGGTAGTTAGCATATTGCCAAGCCATCATGTGCCATATGCTTTGTTTTGGACTGCTTCTTCCTTTCCTTTTCTCTGAATTAACTATTTAAGAACTGCAAATAAAATACAACTTGTATATATTATGTATTTATGTTCCGTACAACAAATGAAATTTAGGTTAACTAATACTGGCATCTTTTTTTCTTCTTTATTAATACTTTTTAACTTTAGAGTTCAATATAGCATCTTATTGTGGTTGACACGTATGATTCTGTAGATATCAACCATGATGAAATGAGCAGCAAATCCGACAAATGCATACCATGTTCTAATTAAGGTTAGAGTTTGGTAGTTGGTGGAGCTTCCAAAAGCTGCTATTGGTTAAACCTCCACAAAAATTACTTGTGGTTGCGTCTGCTCAATAAGATCCATGCATTTATTTGTCTTTTAGTTTTGATTTGTAGCGATGTCTTTTTGGCTGTGCTAAGGCAAGCATGAAACATGCATTTCTACTACGTTGATCAAGGATGACAATCCTCCGTCCCCAAATCATATATCATTTCTTATATATTCTCGAATAAGGTAATCTCTTATTAATTAAAATGTTAGGTTACAAGTATCATATTTATGTATTTTTTTATTGATATATCATAATTCTTAAATTAAGATAGAAAATGAGATATCATTTAGGAACGGAAGATCTTTACCATCTGTTAATTAATGCTATTTTTAATAGTAGATCTTTTCCTTTCTTTTGTAATTATAATTATTGCCATTAACCATCTTAACTTAATGTTGTAGGTACAGTGTGTATGAAAAACATTTGTTGGAAAATGTCTATTAACTTAACGTAATCTAAGTTCGGGGGTTAGTCTCATAGCTGGTGGCTATGAGATACTTTGGAAAACTAAAAAGTACTTTCACTTACATTTGGATGCAATTGATTAGCTAAAAAATACTCCATCCATTCTAAAATGTTTGTTGTTTAAGGTTATGCACACAGTTTA
The DNA here is from genome assembly GCA_030819835.1 of Acmispon strigosus. Classification (NCBI taxonomy): domain Eukaryota; kingdom Viridiplantae; phylum Streptophyta; class Magnoliopsida; order Fabales; family Fabaceae; genus Acmispon; species Acmispon strigosus. Next base: position 53,992,441 of record JAUAMA010000004.1, on the reverse strand, counting down.
AGAGTTCATTAATTGACATGGTAATTTTAATAAAACACTCTTATTAAATATTCAGTTATATTAAAAAGAGAATGATAATAATTAATTAAGTAATTGATGAGAATATAATATTAAATGAGGGTATAGATAGGAAAAATGTAAATAGTCTTGAAAGTCTTAAACAACAAGCATTTTATAAAATAGGTAAAAAGTTAAAACAACAAGCATTTTTGAAATGGAGGTAGTAATAATATATACATGCAAAGCTATAGAAATGAGATTTTCAATTATATTGACTTATACCCGAAGTCCAGAGTTAAGACTTAAGACTGTAATTCATGAATTTTTTTTGGTTACAAGAGGAAAGCTAGTGAATGAACCTTTTGGAAATTTTATACTTGGATTAAATTTTTTAACTTTCAAACGAATAAAATTTATAAGATTCGAATATTTGTAAATTGATTTAAAAATTGGCTTAGCTGCACTTTTGGTTTCCCACTTTAGTTTATTGTGTGATTTTGGTCCTTAATAAAAATTGTTAGCAGTTGTTGCTCCCCACGTTAACTGCCATTTGCAATTTTGCTTTTCCGTCCATTTTCATCCAATATTTAACGGTTTCTGAAAAAAATAACAGAAACTCAGAAACATGATGAATGTTCATCATCATCATCATCATCATCATCACCTTCTTGCTTAGAAATACCCAGAATTTCTTTCAAAAAATAAAAAAGGTATTTTTTAATCTTCATCATCTTCATCTCCTTCTTCCATCATTTAAATCACCTTCTTCTTCATCTTCTCCATCCCCATCAGAAGCAATTGCTCCACCCTCCCCTCCACCCCCCATTATCTAGATCGCACACCCTTGTTTCAGAATCACTGCACACCCAAAAAAGACTTCTTCACCATCTTCTCACGCACCCTACCTCCAACCAACTCATAAACCCAAACAAGAAAATAAACCCAGAAACTTGAAGCAAAAATAACAAAAACTCATAAACCTCCCTTTATTTGAGTGAAATTCAACGAGCTCCAGATTTGAAACCGAAATTCAAAGCAACAACAAGAAGAAGAACAACAAGTCAAAACTCATAAACTCATATTCGAAAGGAAATTCAAAACTCAAAACTCATAAACCTCTCATCGAGCCCACCCCCTTCAACATTCGAAACCCCTGAGTTGTTAAATCGAAGCCCTCATTGTAACCAACTACCATAATGCGAGAGGGAGAGCGGCGCGACCCATACTGGGACCAGATCGCGGCCCACGCCTCCAAAGTTTGCATCTTTTTGCAATAGTATAACAATAGTCATGGTCGCGACCCAGAACAACGTTGTCCATGCCGGTGTAGAGAGGGTTCAGAGCTCCTTCCTCGAACCAGATCCGATGCCACCACTAGGCGCCTCCTCTCTAGTCTCCTTTCTCTCTAGTCTCGGGTTTAGCTTGTAGAGGCTCAGATGGTGGGAGAGGTTGCGTGATATGGTGGAAGGGTTTTAGTTGACGGTGGGTTTGAGTTTGTGTGGTGGTGACGGAGCTGGGATTGATGGTGGGGAAAATGAGGAAAGGTGGCGATGACTGTTTGGGATGAGAAGAGAGGCGACAGTTTGGGAAGGAAGCATGGGGTTGTAACGCTCCGAATTTCAGGGCATTAGCGTAGTAATGAACAACAATAAACATGCGAAATATCCTTCGAGTTTACGAAAATGCAAGTAGATTTTGTTTGAAAACATGCTAAAAGGGGAATGCATACATAAATCTCGTGCTTACGTTAGCATAATTAACATCGTTACCAAAGTAGTCTGTGAGAATTTAATTACATCACTGAGTTTACCCAAAGTTATAAAGCAGTTCGAATGGTTAAGTTATTTTTACGACCCAAAATAGTTAGAGTGAGAGTTAGACCCAAGATTAGCCCTATGTCCAGACATCATAGCCGGCATACTCCGGTATGAACTTCCCGCAGGAGGTCCACACCAAAAGCAACTTACCAGGAAACTACCCTGTCCCTAATTAATCATCATGTTAGGCCATCAAAACAAAAGCATCAACCTACGCTCCTAATATCATACACCCACCCGACCCGAACCAACTATCCTACGTCTCCCGGATCGCCACTCCAACCCCTACTAGAAGCTTAGGGAAGGAGGTAGAGTCAAGTCAAACGAGATACAGTAGGTGTGCATGTTGTATCGTCGACCAACAATCATGTAGAGCATATGTACATATCTAAAACAGATAAAAATCATGTCGAAGGGAGATCATGCTTAACATTTACCAGTATAGCAAGAAGCACTCAATAAGTCAAGTCACAATTGCAAATCAAAGACACAATTCAAACAATTCTAATCCAACATATCAAATGCCTTCAGATCCATGCATTAATATTCCCATTAACACAATTATAAATCGGGTCGTTCAGAGAACGCCGTCAACTACCAATTCAATAGCATAGCATATACATTATTATAATCATATACATGTGCTTAGTAGCTAAAATAGTGAAGTGCCCTTACCGGAGAAATGATCGATCCGGTTACTTATGTATGCCTCGTTCGCCTTGTTCGGTCCAAAGTCTCGTAACCCTTCAAGGAACATACATAGCCTAGTTTAGAACTTGAAACTCAACCCTAGACTTAACTTCTTGTTTATCAAAGTTCCTATCACTTGGGCAATTGTCCTAATTCTCAAGAAAAGATCATTGGAAGTCAAAAACATTTTAACAACTTTGGCGACCTTTAAAAGCTTTTAGAAAACTCTAAGTTACAATTTCCAAAACTTTCCAAAACTCCAAACTCTTTATAGAGCATTTAACCTAGATGTTACCTTATCAATTTGAGAGTCCTACACAATATCTTGAAAGAAAAAACACACACAAAACTTCAAAACCCCAATTTTGTCCAAAAATACAAAAACCTTAAAAACTTCATATTTTCACCAACCAATTCACCAAGTCATCCAAAAAAATTTCACAACCCAAAACTTAACTTCTATTATAGGTTCTTAAAACAAATTTCAAGTCTTGAACTCAAGAATTTCCTAAGTTTTAAGAGCACACAATTTCCATTCAAATTGTCAATTTTCAAATTCTATATTCCTTAACTTAGCAAAACCCTAAACAAGCTATAAGTTCCAAGATTCAATTTACCCAAAATCTCAATTTTAGTCCTTCTAATTACAAGTTCCCCAAAACATGTAGAATCAATTTCCCAAAGTCTTGAAACATCAAATTACTGTAGGCCCTCTTACACTAATTAGGGCAAAATATTTCCTTTGCACCCTATTTCACATGCAAACCTTAAACACACTCAAAAGCTAGTTGAAAAGTCAATTCTCTCTTGTCCCAAAATAGTACCATGTTCAGCCATGTCAATTTAATTGTCAAGATGAATTTTTCTTTCAAAACTAATTGGTACACATCAAAGGTATCAAAAAATCTATGGTGAAAATCAATTTCAAAGTTTGAAAATCACTTATTTCAAATAACCACTTTTTAAAAACTTGACTTCCAAGAAAACTAATTAGAGATACCAATAGATCAACTTCATGGGAATAACATTCCTAAAGGCAATCCTAGCAAAATCTCAACATCAAAATTCTCTAAGGATCAAAACTCAACATATTGAAATTCTAATAGGTTCAAATTGAAGGCCAAGGCCATGGGAACAACATTTATGAAGTGGGTTTAGAATTCTAGCAACTATGAATAACCCATAACCTAACTTATTTGAAATCTAAAACCATGGAAGTGTAGGTCTTGAGGAGGTGGTCAACTTACCTCAAAGAACCAAGTTGAGAAAATGAGTGAAAGAGGTTGGAAGAGAAAGAGGGAGATTCAGCCAAGAGCTTCCAAAGGTTGAAGATGATGAATAGTTCCCCCAACTTCTCTTTCTCACTCTTAGTTTCTTCTTAATCTTTCACTTAATGAAGTTTAAGCTAAAAAGTTCAACATAACCCATTTTATGGAGGGGGAGGCTGCAGGTTTGGGGGGTTATTTGGGGGATAATTTTAACTTTTAATTAATCCTAGGGGCTAAAGTTGGAAGGTAAAAAGTCTAGGTAAAAATATCTTTTACTATTTGGGACTAAACCATAAAGTTTCAAAGTTCAGGGACTAAACTCTACAGTTTAGAAAGTTCTAAGAAAATATCTAGGATTAGTTTAATATTATATGTCTAATCCATGACGTGTCGTCATGATGAGCGTCATATGCGTCAGTGCGTTAGTATGTCATAATTCTCATCGTTATCCGAATCCGGTCGTCGGTTCGTTTTCCGATGTTACTGAGAGTGACTTACACAAGTTACTAATTGTCTTGGACCTTGTACTCTTACTACTCAAGCCTGGGTCATTTTTCTCGAAGTTCATGTCAATTCCGGTCCAAAAACACTATTCATGGGAAAGCTGCTCGTGAAACACTATTCACAAACAACTATTCACAAAAACATTATTCATGAAAAGTTTTTATCGCATATATGGACCCGTTACGTCAAACAGAGTTGTTTGGTGATTTCCAGATTTTTGATCCAGGGTCCCGAAGTCGCCCGTTTCACTTGCTGGATTTTCGACTGAAAGTCTCTAGCGAGAATTGCCTTTTTCAGGCTCTGGAAGGAAAGCACATCAATGTTACAGTCGTTCCTCTCGAAAATCTTCACTGAACATCATGGTGATAGTGAAAACGTCTTATTCTCATCCAAATTCAAAATTAGGTCAAGATTGGTTCTCTACAAAGTGTCGTAAAGAACATTTCATTGGTGGTTCAGTCCACAGTATCATTTGTTGACGCTCGAGAGTGGATCCAAACAATACATGGAACAATTAAATAATTATTTAATTACTGAGTTAAATTCAGGATCTTACAGAGGTGGTGTGGTGGATCGGATAAGGGGATGAGGAGGTGGTTGTTTGAAATTCAAAGGCCAGGGAAGGAGGAAGCAACTGTCGGAGCTTGGGAGAGGGAAGGTGGCGACGGAACCTGGGCTGATGAAGTGTAATGAAGGTTTGATGGTGGTTGGAAGTGGTGGTTAAGATGAGAAGAGGCGGCTGGGGCTGATTGGAAGAAGGGAGTGTGCTAGGGTTTGAGGTGCTAAGGATCCAATTTTTTCTCTCCAAAAAGTTTTGAAAAATCCAAGCCGTTTCCCCCCTACTCTTTTTCTTAATTTTTGTGGCTCCTATCATGAAACTATGAAAAGTAGCGTTGGTGTTTTATTTTTGGATATTTTTTGGGTTTTTGAGTTTCAAGATGATGAAGATGTTTGAGGAAGAAGATAAAGATCATATGTTTCTGGGTTTTTTTATTAATTTTTTACGGAATATTCTGTTATAAGTTGGATGATAATGAACGAAAAATCCAAAGTGCAATAAGTGTTTGCGTCAATTATTGTTTAGACTTAATTATGATTAAGGTTAAATTAGTGTTAACTGAGTTAATTAGATGTAAAAAATAGAAAAATGAAATCCACGTAGATCGTCCAGTGTGTCAGATAACGTGACACATGGGCAGCTACGGAAAAAAGTAAATGAAAAAGGACGAATGTGCTAACTGTTTGCAACTTGAGGGGCTTATGGAGCTATTTCCTAAATTAATAGACCAAACTGTTATGAGTGTGCAACTTTAAGGACCAAAATGGCTATTCTCTATTTTTTCTACGCCAATTACGGGATCAAAAAATTGAAACAGCAATACGATGCCGAGCACCGGCACCATCGGAAGCTAACGGAGCCACAACTGGTGCTTGAGTCATCGTCGTCCTTTTCCGGCGCCTAATACTTTTGTATATTAGGCGCTCCTTCCTCCTCCTTAACCTAATTACTAATATTCTTCTTCATTTCAATCTCCGGTGCGAAGAGTCACTACTCATTGACCAGTTCCAGTGAAAGGAATCGATGACCACTAGAATAGCGCCGGGCGTTGGCGCCAATTTGCTGGGTCAACACTGAATCAAGATGCTGCTTCTTACGCCGGAAATCTCGACCCTCAGGTAGAGTAGGTTGGGTTCTTTATTTCTCATGATGTGCATTACTATAATGTGAACAAAATAATTTTCAAAAGAAATCCAGTCATAATTTAGGCTGAAGTATACCCTTATCACTGGATGTAAAAAAGGAAAGAATGACGAAATTACTCCTAATCTATAGTAGCTAATCATCATGAGAGTTGAGACAGTTAGGGGACTACAAATCTACAATCAACTAGGTCGAAAAGGCCTCGAATTAGGATGATAACTCAGGCTCCAGCTGTGTTGACTTCATCTCTTGGTGGTCCAAGAAGCAACCACTAGTTGGTCAATAAAGCACGGAAGCTGGGTGCCACAGCCTTGCACTTACTACCACCAATGTTGTCAAAATCTGTCTCAACTTGTAGATAGTATGATCCCGCCGTGAGTTTCCCTTCATCATGCCGGTCCTGTTCTCATTTTAGATGACTCTATGTTAGCCAGGGCATGTTTTGATGATTCTATCAATCAACATTTTCTTGGGTGGATTGAGAAGTTCATTAGGGAAATTAGTGAGGTTACACAAACCTCAGTTGGCGCAGGAAGCTATGGTAGTTGCAAGAATGCAAGAAGAAATCTTAATGGAGCTAACTGGGCAAGGAACAAAATCAGACTATTCGAGCATTCGAGAATTGGGAATGTTGATAAGGATTGGAGCTAATTCACTTGTACTTGGAGGGTGAGCTCAGTGCAACCCGAGATTGACAGTAGAATAACACAAAGCTGTAGTCTAGTGTCAGGCCAAACAACAAGATTGCAAAGGTGGCAGAGGGGAACAGTAAAGGGAGAAATTTCAGGCTACTAATTGGTGCTGACTGCTGAGTCTAGAGAGAAGAAGTAATGGGATTTGTTTAACATGTGATGAGAAATACAACCCTGAGCACATTTGCAAGAATAAACACCTCAGGGTGATGATTTTGGAGGAACCAGATGCTGCACAAGAAACAACAATAGAGGATTGTGAGGATGCAGTCTAAGAGGAGGGGATAGGGTGACCCTGATGGAGTTCTTTTCTTTTCGGTTTATACGTCTGTTCACCTTGAGGAGAAGGGAATGTTTACTGGGGGGGGTATTGATAGGTATAGTTAGTTACTAGAATTAGTTGATGGTTAATAGGATAATAGTTAGTCAGTTAGTTAGATTAGTGAATAAGGCATGTTGCCTGTAAATAGGATTGGGGGGCATTTGGGTGTAATCAGGACCATTGAGAGGAGAGTACTTGTCTCTTGAATATCAGCAAATTGTGAGGTTCTATACAGTGTTCATCTTCCTCCTATTTTGTGCTACACTGGTGCAACAGCAGGATGGTTGCTTCTGTAATAGAGATTCATTTTGTGTCTAATATGTTCCAGTTTCTATTAGTATCCTAATCTCCTGGAGTAAACATATTTCTCTATTCTTCAACTACACCATTTATGTGGATTGGCATGGCATGTATGATGTGTGTGTGTGTTTCTGTAAATGGCATGGTTTCTGTCTTGTATTAAACAGCATATATTGTGAGGCAAATTACTCTTTTTGTTGTCCCGGTTCTTTATCCTTAGAGGGATTGGCTTTAGTCAAAGTTATGCATATGATCTGATGTGTGATGTTTCTCATTGAAGATCATGAGAGATCCTGAGACAGGAAATTCCCGAGGTTTTGGCTTCATTACGAGGCATCTGATTTAGCTATTGAGGTATGTCTCAGTGTAGTGTTTGAATCATTTTTAGGAATATACTGTGAGGTCAGTCTTTCATTCTTTTGTTGTACTTACTCAGCACATGTGAATCCTCAGTCGAATGACTCGAATCTAACTCACCAGATTACATAACACTTCAGAACAAACAAAATGGGTGAGTGGGTGACAAGTGACAGCCTTTTATCAATCATAAACTTATTTGGGCTGTAAGACCCTGTAATATAAAATGTAAGAAATACTCATAATGAAACGTTTAAAATTGTTATCATACCATTAACAAATGGGAACGATGAAGAGTGTCAAGTACAACAAATCTATTTATTAGGAACTGAATATATTACTGAACTGAATATAGAAAGGATTAAGCATTCCCACATCACTGAGAATGATTTTTTCTGTTTTTTCATAGGCATGGAATGGACAATATCTTTGCAACCATCAAATAACAGTGTCTTATGCCTGTAAGAAAGATACTAAAGGTGAAAGGCATGGTACTCCCATAGGTGAGCCCCTTTTTTGCAACTATCTATTTCTTCTTAATTAATTTAAGCACTTTGTTTCGGTAATATCTTGCTATTTTCCCCATATTATGCAGAAAGCGTTCTGGCTGCATGTAATCCAACTGCACAAAAGAGTAAGCCTCCACCTTCACAAGCTGTTTCAGCTCCTCCAAGGCATCTTCCACAACCAATAGTAAAGGCAAACCACCCGCCACCTGTTTAGCAACCACCACGGCCGCCACCTCATCAACAGGGTGGGAGTCCTATGACTTATGCCCAGCACTCAATGCCGCCGCCTCCACCACCTCAATAAGCCTGCTATGCCACCACCTTAGAGTTGAACTTGAAGGAATGCAATCCTTATGGAATGTTAATGATACCCTTTGGGTCAGGCTCCTCTAAAGTGAGTCATCACGACCATTGATTGAATTGCTTTATTGACAAAGTAGGTAATCACTTTTAACAGTTGTGATGACTTATTTTACCCTCTAAAGTGACCCTCTTACTTTAGAGGAGCCAAATCTCCTGCGTGATAGGATTTGATTCCACTAAACTGAAGGATTCACTTTAGAATGTAAAGTAAGTCATCACAGTCGTTAATTGAAAAATCAACGGTTGTGATATGAAGAACATGATAATGTGCTATACATATGCAAGCACGTGACAATAATCACAACCGTTGATTTTTCAATCAATAGTTGCAATGACATACTTTATCTTCTAAGGTGAGTCTCTCACTTACCAAACCCCACATGATATCCTCATTTTACTGTCTTTTCTTGTGCTTTGGCTCAAAGATTGATAAGTTGTTTAAGATACTTGAATAGCGTTGACAATAAATTATTCATATCTTCACAGCACTTTGCCTCAAGGAACTCGGTCTATAATCACCTTGCGTTGATTTACCTGCATTTTACGCTATAAATGTTACATTATACAATTTTCCAAGTACACATCGATTATCCTAGTATCATTATGTTGAAATACTAAATAACTTGTCTTTGCAAATAGTCATCCCCTGCCACCGTGAACCACCATTATACTTGAAGAACTCGGAGTACATCAGAGGAAGCAACTTGTACCTCGTATGACAACAGGTATTTTCAGTCTCACTACCTTATATTGCTATGAACCCTAGCCATTGAAGTGAGTGAGCCAATTTCTCATTTTGTGATAAAAAAGAACACCGCAAAAGCTATTTTTTCTACATTTCGTGTGTTTCATCCACTACACTTCGGTAAGATGTACTCCCTCTGTTCCTTAATAAATGTCACTTTAAGGTTTTGCACATATATTAAGGAATTGTATTAATGTTATTATTTCTATCAAAATTACTTCCTAACATATCTTTTATCTTTCTTTCTAATTTTAACTCTTTAATTTTTTATCACTATTTATTTAAGGGTAGAATTGGTAAAATATAATTAATGCTCTCTTAACTTTGTAAAGTGACAGATAATTAGGAAAAAAAAATATAAAAATAGTGACAGTTATATAGGAACGGAGGGAGTATCATAATTGTTCAAGTAAATGGCTTGTCTAAATCACTTTAAGTAAATAAGGTAAAATCAATCTAGCTTAGGTGATCCAGTTATATTTTGACATGTGTTTTTGGAAATTTCAGCTCATGGTACGTGTCATAATAATAACTTTTATTTGTATAAAACCTCCAAAAATATAATTTTTTTACACAATCTTGCAATCATTGTTGTAACCTAAATTTCTACATATATTAGCTTAAATAACATATCTTTAGTTACCAAATATAACCAAAAGTTTTGTGGAAAATCAATAAAACACAATTATTTTTTACCTATCCTCTAACATGCACAGCCGTTGATTTGTGCAGAGATGCTGCAATAGGATATCATGAATCGACTATTGCATTAGCAACCCCAGGTTAGGTTAATTTGATGAAATTCCAGGAAGCATCTTGAAAAGAACGACGAGGATGGATACATTGCATGAGAATGTCAACCAGAGACAGGACAGGAAGGTGATGTTGCAAGATTGCAATCTAACTTTTGCCATTAAGTTTTAATTTGTTAACTGGCAACCATGATTAAGAATCTTAATAAAGTGTAAGTATGAGACAGAAGTTATTTTTAAACAGCAGATGAATAGTTGGAAATGGGAATGGGAATGACAATGACAAATAAATACCACATTTCACTATCCACACGATTCCTAGTGGCTGAAATTTCTAGTGGGTGAACATGAATGGAATCCTCGGATACTAGTTTTGTTCATATGGGTTGTATTTGACTTTTTACAAGACAAAAAAGTGAATGGGATCCTCGGATCACTAGCAGTTGTTTTAAATGCATTACCGCAAGTTGAATAATGGTTACATAATGTTTGCAAGAAACTTTTATTTGTGGCTGAACGGATGTAACCGGACAATCCCTCCAACGGAGGGTTCTCTGTTGGGGCTGCGGTGCTTCCTGCTTGATTGAGCGGTGGTCGTCGCTGTGCTCCGCCGTGGTAGTCGTCTCGGAGGGTGTCCCTACAATGACACTCCGATGCCAAAGTCAATGCCTGAGGGAGAAAGTCGATTGATGAGGAATAGATTACATACCTTCTAAGGGTGAGGGTGTTGGGCTTTTATAGAGGACCCCTGTCGTGTCGCTGTCAGGTTCGCAGGTCTAGACACGTGTCGGATTTGCAGCTGTAGCTTATAGGACTAGAGATTGCGTGGGTGACAGCGGTAAACAACCCGATTGAGTGGTCCTGGACGACCATGAGGGCGTTTCTCGATCGTCCTAACGGGTCGGTTGACTAGTACGAAGGGGCGTGTTCTCCAGCGAGGTTTGTACGCAGTATGATCGTCCGACGCCAGAGAGTCTGCTAGGCGGTCAACGGACAACCTCGGTCAACGACCACCTTGGCCGGCTGCGTGCTGGTGGTTCAGGGTTGCCGGGGCGACACATACGAACAGTGGCCTATTGAAAATAATTAAAGAATGACTAAACTGATGAAATGTTCAATTTGTGTCAAGACAAATATAGGATGATTTCAGTTGTAATTATAATTTAGGTACCACATAACGGGTCATTTTATGGGTTAGATATACATGGAAAACACCAACTTATTCTTGCTTTTACTCAAACCACTATTTGAGACTCAAAACCATGCTCAAATATGAGGCACTGTTGCTTTTAAGCTTGTGATCTCAGCTGGAAATTATACCAATTGAATCTGATGCTTTCTACATTTTCTGTCTTTCCGTGTTTTGCTACTTATACAGTTATACTTCACTATTTCAGTATTTCGTGTTGGATCAGCATTCACTCACACGTCTATAAATTAAACACAGTTTTGCATATTTTCATGCTCACTTCAATCAATCCCCTCACTTATTACGTTGTTTCTCTTTTAATTGAGACTTGAGCATTTAGCAAACCACATGACTAATCCAATCGCTGTTCGTTCATGGTCCCGCTTGAACTCTCTAGGCTCTGCCCCTGCTCCTGAGTCACACCCTCGTTCAACTCCACCAACACACCCATCTCAGCCTTCAGAACCAACTCCTAGTGCAGCTGCCACAGCATTTTCAGTTCAGAATGTTGCTGCACCTTTTACTCTCTCTTTCAAATCATCCCCACCAAGAAAAACTTCCTCTCCACATAACAATACCAATGGCATCAAATCTCTACCAACACCATCTCCATCACCCTCTTCCCTTACCTTCCCACCTTCTGAGGTGAATGTTAACCCTGAAATTGAGCCTAAGATACAGGTGGTGGAAGAAGAGCCAAAAGCCTTGCTGGTTAACAACACCATTGAAGAGCTTAATGTTAATGGCAGCGGTTCATTGCAGAAGAATCTGAGCAAAAAGCTTTCAGATTATGAGGACTGTGGCATAAGGGTCATAACAATTTCTGGGGAAAACAGAGGTGCTTGCATGAAAGTAATCCAATCTAGTAAGAAACCCAACCACCTGAACAAAATGGGCAATTCAAAGATGGAAAGCTATGATTATGAATCAGTGAATTGTGATAATAGGGAAGATAATGCAAATTGGAAGGACAAGAGTCAGAAAGCAAGAAAACCATCTTCACATGCAATGACCCGTGTATACATGAACAGCAATGTACAATGTGTTAACAATTCACTGTTATTCAAAACTTCTTGCACCCATCATGATCCAGGAGTGAAGCTCACTCTTTAAAAAGGAAGGTGTTGATGGCATCTGCAATTGATTTGAAGGTGGCCTTTGAAGTAATTTTAAGCTTATATAGTATGTTATGTTACTGCATGGGTAGAGGGAAAATAAAGGCTTGGTACGAGAAGGATTATGTTGTCCTCTGGGACTGGGTTCGTGGACAACAAAGGTATGCATGAGTAGTAATTATGCATGGCTTGAAACCAAACATTATGTGACTGGATTTGTTCTTACCTGAAAGGAGTCCTCATTGGCTCAATTGGTGGTTATTCAATTCAAACTTGAATAGAATAATTACTTACTTTATGTTATTTATTTTTAAGCAAGATTTCAAAGTTGAGACGTTAAATTTAGTTTTAGCAATGTTTTTTTATACATTTCACTCTTGTTCTTCCCGAAATAAAACTAGGAAGTCCTCCTTGGTCCCTGCGACGGAGCGTGACCAAGTATGATTCTGAGAGTGTGGTTCTGCTGCTAGTCCTTGGTGTGAGAGAGGGTATATACAGAAAACACCCCAGCGCTTAAGTCAGTGAGAGAGAAATGAGAGAATCCCTGAGTCTTAGAGAAGAACTTAAAATACTTGCTGCGTGATCACATTTTCTCCCTTTGAAACAATCTCGCCAACCTTTTGTGTAGATCCCTCTTCTGTCGTCACCTTTGCCGCTACGCAGTCACATGCAAATCTCCTTCTTCTTCAGGACCTAGCAAACATTTTACCATGTCCACAAGGTGGGTGCCAATGTTCACGTCATGAACCTTAGGTAGCTAGGATAAGACCAACACGATTCACACTCTACTTGTAGAATATGAGTGAGCATATCTCACTTAGTCGCCCTAGTCCTTTCTTATACTACTAAACATTTATTGCACCAATAAAGGTGGAGTGAAACATTCCCTTTATGTCCTTGACTACGATCTTTGTCTTGTCCCTCCTCATAACAGTGCGCCATTTATGGGTGACACAATGATTCCTTCAATCTCGGGCTAACATATGTCGTGGAGGCTTCGATTGGCTTACATACGACTAAGCCTAGGAGATGATTGGGCCAATCCAATATATTTATATTTATATTTATTGGGCTCAAACTCAAACAGTAAGTATACTGGATTATGGTGTAGGGTTAAGTAAGTCACCAATGACCTATGATGGATGAAAATTAGAGTTGTTGTTATACTATTTATTAGACAAGATCTCCTCTCATCTATTGACATTTGGATGCGCAGTTTTCCCATAAAAAACTTGAACTCATTATAGAGAGGGAGAATGAGAGGAAAATCCTAATATGGAGATATAGAGTTCACCTCCTTGCGCATGACATCGTAGATTATTGAAGCTGCAATTATTCTGGTTATCCCTCCAAGAGGTAAACGATTTATATTAATTAAATTGGTGTTTTAAGGTCAGGTTATAGTTATTTCCTACAATAGTTATCTTTTAAACTGCAACATATGGCCACGATTATGGATAGTGAGCAATTTAGAACCATGAGCTATTAACGTGGAGAATCCAAGTAAGAGTTTGAAATCTAACTTATTTAGAATGGACTGGATGAAGATAGTGTTAAAGAACACATTCGTATACCTAATAGTGAAGTCTCTTGTGAAGATGTGTTATCCGACTCACTAGTTTGTAGCTTTGTTCCAATTAAAAGTTTTAAAAATTTAAATAAAACCGTAAGAGTAACGCTTCATAAGTGCTTGCACGAAAATGGACAATATCACTATGGATTAGTCCATTCCTTTTTACATTACAAGGAAAGGAAGGAAAAACAAATACCTTGTGGTTTTCAATTCAATATGATGAGTTTGGCTCATAAAGAGTTGCATCGTCTGTCTCAGAGATGCTAGGATCGTCTGAGTCAAGTTGTCTCGATCGCGTGAGTCAGAGATGCATGGTCTGCCGAAGACAGCTCATAGGCACTGAGACTCTGTAATATCCATTGTAATTAGGATATGATATTTTGTCGTGTAGCATTAGAATCCTATATAAATATGTTGTAACACTGTAACCCTAATTCTATTCTGAATGAATCGACGCTATAGCCAATCTATAACCGCAGAGGTAGATAAATTGGTCGAACTGCGTGAACAAAGATTCTGTGTGCTTTCTACCCTAATTTCTCCAAAGTTACTCTGAGCAAGGTGTTTGAACCAACACAATACCTGTAAAGAACTTGCAAGTATTCACAACCATGATCTCTGTTCTTGCAAATTATTGTGTACCATGTTATCTACTGTATTTGCTACCACTTTCAAGCTTTCTAAGTGGGTGTTGTGTATAGTGAATAATCTTGGATGGGAACTGAAACACAGTACAGAATTAGATCAATTTGATCAGGGTGATAACTTCGATCTCTCTTTCATAGGGGTCTACAAGAGCTTTAGACTGAGTGAAATGTTTACATTAAGAGAGGAAAAGTGCATTCTCTTTCTTTCATTAAATGGTCAATGAAGCGAACATGACCTGCATTTCAATGGACCATTAAACCTATTCTCCAAAATGATCTTCTGAGAAAAATTCAGACAAGCTAGCTTGAAGTAACATTCTCACCCGTCAAATCCTTCCGTCAATAGAGGATTTGACCAACTTAGTGCATGTTTGGAAAAATTTCTACAATTAATTCTAAAGTCAAAACTATAGTAAGAAGAAGCTTCTAGACGCTAGAATTGATTTTGAGGAAAAGTAAGCTGATTCGAGCCTCCTATTAGCCAATTGTTTCTTTTGAGAATTGTTGGAATAGACACTTAAAACATGTTTCTATGTTATGGAATCATCTTACCCAACAGTATAACCTGTTAGGTAAAGATAATTCATTTCCTTATCACTCCCAAAATATCTTCCAGATATTTTCTTCATCCAAAGTCCAAACAGAACATTTAACATGGACATGATAGGAGTGTAATGTGCCTAAGAAATTAGTTAGAATGAAGTCTAGGTACCTTGTGAAGGGAAAGGAAAACAGAGCTGGAAAGTGATGCAATCCATGTCAACAAACTTGAAAATTGAAAAACAGTTGCATGTGTACGTAGTGGTGGTGTCTCTAAATTAATGTCACAGTCCCATCATTAGTGAGATTACAAAATTAAATTTCGAAGCTAATTATATTACTCTAGCTGCTAATCTGTTTTATGTGCAGTTTTTTTGTCATTCCTGCATAAGCATTTAAATTTCAAAGGGCCACTTGCTAGTTGCTACTAATACTGATCTTAGGTGAGGCCCTGCTTCTCTTTTTTAATGGACAAGTCTTGTTAATGATTTTGTTTACTATTTTCTCTAATTGTTCCTTCCCTTTTGTCCAAAAGAAAAGTTACAAAGAAAATTGAAACATCCCTCTAAAGTTCACTAAAAAGGTTTATATTTGCTTGGTTACTTACTTGATTGTGTGTTAAAAAGTTTCTTATAACACTCCACCACTCCATATGTAGTCCAAAGTTATCACAATAGAGTCCTTTATCAAAATTTTCTTTAGCAGTGACTCAAATTTGTAAGGTAGTAACCTGGAAGTACTCAATAATCACATGACCCACTTGACCATAACATATCCTTTCAGCTGCTGAAAGATAATACCATTTAGCTATTGCAAGAATCCAAAGCAATTTGTTTGTTTTAAAGGCAACACTCAGACCCATTGAAAGACAATAGATCAAAGGAGTATCCCAAATGTTTCAAGGCATTTACTCAATGCTGCATCCAGACAATTAGCTATGGGTCGAAACATAGCACCACCATTTGAATACCATCCAAATTACCCTTAACTCTGTTTCCTCTTGGCTAAGTCCTCTTGGAAACCTTTTCCAGCAAAGCTTTCACTTTCATGGAGCATTTTTGTGAATATCTGGTTTTCCCTCGTGGAAGCTTTGCCTGCTAGCGTATTCCTCTAGTGCTTTACACTGAATAATTGTTCCGGAAAAGTATTTGCTCCAATCAAGTTGTGCCCGGTTACGCAGATCCAACCCATCCTTCCTCGGCACGCCTCGGAGTGAGACCCCACCAAGCGACCGACCATTGCACTTAAGCAAACCGAATCCACTCATCGTGATCGGTTGCGTCCTACGCTCGACCATGCTCATCTCCCGCAAACTGATTGCTCCCTCTAGCTGACTACCTGCATTCACCAAAACTGACTGTGTCCATCTCAAACGTGGTGCCTCCCTGTAGTCGCTTGCCTCGACTGAGGGCACAATTTGACGTGTCTTTATCCATCATATCCTATCCCAAGTCAGCGACTCTCTTATCAAGGAACGAGTGTGGTGCTCAAGGTCCCTGCTACAGTACGCAAATGCACCCCCACTCGTTCGATTAAACGGTGTATTAGAAGATCCAACGACTCTCCCCCTTAGTTGTACCTCGTTCTCATCATAACTCCCCTACCCCAACCCTATAAAAGGCGGGTCTTGCATTGCATAAAGTACAAACATTCTCATCACTTACTTCCTACTTCCCCCCATCTTCTAACGTGGGCGTCAGACTCTCATTGCAGGTTTCCTCCATCGGCATGACTTGACAAAAGAGGAGTTGGTATTCGCCCGAAGAAGCGTTTGATGACTAGGAGTTTCACTGTTCCCCTTCAATCAACACTTTTCTAAGTAATTTGGTTAGACTTGTCTGATGAATAATCGAGCTACTTTTAATTTCTCATACACATCACTCTTGACATTAATATATTAAAAACTACCATCCTAAAAGCCACAAATTACATTGCTATGGCAAACATGGCAGCATTGAGAAAGACTTTGTTGGACTATAGCTTATATTGTTGTTATTGGACAACAAAAACAAGCGAGAAGATAAGTGCCTAATTCTTGGAGCATTAGCCCATTGATTGATAAGTAATGCTATCAAAATGTACACTATTAACATACATACTGATAGAGCATATAATATGAAAACATTCAGTGTTTTCACAGTTAATTAAGCTTTGACAAAAAAAAAAAAAACAGTTGATTAAATTGATTTTATAGCAATATGATAAGTGTCAAACGTTCATAGTTTTAACATTGTTTTTAGGCACTTATTATAAGTTTTAATTGTTAAAACCCCCAAGAAATGTATGTTTTGCAAAGGAATGAGGAATTGCTATTAATTATGGGTTAGAAGGCACATTCTTGATGTTTAATGAAGATTTCAGTTCTAATCCCAACTTTTTGATGCAGAAATCTTGAAGCAGCCTGAGCAAAATTGCAATATCTCATTCGTTAACCGTTGGATTTAGCTAAAATTTGAGTATGTTGTTCCTAACTCATGTAAATTCAATATGGACGGTTGGATCTTGATTTGGAGACGTTTTCGGGGTGCTAAGCGCCGTTACAAGCCGCTGAGCGGCCAGCAGGAGCAGCAGGCGGCTAAGCGCCCAGACAGAGTGGCTAAGCGCCCAGACACTGATTCCAGGCGGCTAAGCGCCCAGACAGGGTGGCTAAGCGCCCCATTAAAGGGCTTAGCGCCCAGAAGAGGAAACTAGGCGGCTAAGCGCTCGTCGAGGGCGCTAAGCGCCCCTGCGCGCCCAGGGCCTATAAAACGCGATTTTTGGCCTGTTTTGGGTATTCTTTCAACCCTAGTCTCCTCCAAACACCCCTTGGACGTGAGAGAGCTCTAATTTGAGAAGGAAAAGAGGATTTTCATCAACGGATGCTTGGATTCTTCATTGTCTCCTAAGTTCCTTATTGATTCTCCTTGTAAGCAAGCTAGTTTCCATCCTATGGATAACTAAGCTCTCTTTTAGTTGGATTTAGGCGTAGTATTTCATCTTGAAAGGATTTTATTTTGTTCTTTGTTACTTTCTATTTTTAATTTCAATTAAACAATTTTGTTCTTATTGCTTATGATTGCTTGATCACCTTTCATCTGATTTGGGATTAATTTTGTATGTGGAAGCTACCTTATTAATCTGATATAAATTGTTTAATCTAGGAGAAGCTAATTTGCTAGGAATAGCGTTAGATCACCTAGTTCCTTAACGCCTGCATATTTACAATTGTTTTGATTAATTGCCTGTGGAAGCGGTAATTAGGAAAGTAATTGAATCAACTTCTCATACTAGGAATAGGTGAGTTAGTTAAGAACTGGCGGGAATAAATTAAAGATTTTAAGTGATTGTAATCAAGAATAAATAAATCCTGGATAGTGAAATATGAAACCATAATCCAACTGTTTTCCCAATCTGTTATTCTCTCAAATCGTTTCTTTCTTATTTTCATGCTCTTAAATACAAGTCTCTTCAAACAAACAACTCTTATTTCTTTTCTGCTTAACTTCTTAATTAAAGAAAGACATTCAAACACATTTTCTCTTTGTGGATCGATAACACCCTTACTATACTGCAATTGAATCTTAAAAGAGGTTTGAGCGCAGCTTAAGTATTGGTTTTTATTAAAAGAAGTGAAAACCCTTTTAACACAATAGAAAGTGATTCGAACATCATGTTACTCTTGAAACTCGAAGGTGACAAAAAGAAAAGGAACACATCTGCACTCAAGAAAAATATGAATATACTATTGTCGGCATGCTAAAAATTTATAATGACTATATGGGTAACCGAAAAGACAGGTAAGTCGAGGTAAGTAATTAGTCTGTCACTAGATATGAATAAGGTAGCCGAATGAATGGAAAACTTGTATTTGGATGAGATTAGTGAACAAGTACACGAGCCTAGGTTTGACGGCAATGGTTTTTCAATAATATACTCAAAATCTAGGTTTCATCACGTGAAATTTGGAGATGGCTCCTTCCCTTAAAAAGAGGAATAACTCATACGAGGAAGATTGGTCTTCCAAGACTACCAAAAGTGAGAAGACACTAATGCCCACGATTTCTAGTGATCTATGTGGAGTTTAGGACATGAGTTAGTGGTTACATGCCTGGGTAACGGTTATAGTCAGCTGAGTTCTCCCTAAAAATAATAGGGATAGTGTTATTTATATAATACACAATCAAATCATGAACCAAACATACAATTTCTCGAATTTCTCTGTTTATTTTTCCAAGTCTTTTACTTATTTCAACCATTTAATCATTATTTCTAGCTTTTACTTCAAGCATTTACTCATTCATTACCGTCTCCAGTTATTCATTAGTCGATTTTCTTCATTACCTTAGTTACATTCAACTATCTCGTCTTCAACCTCTCAATAGCAATCTTTAAGAGTTTTTTTGGAGTTTTTTCCTCAAATAATTACTTGGTTAGAAAATTATTGTGTTGGTTTCTTGACTGACTCACACGACAATCCTAGAATTAATTTATTTGAACTAACAACTATATAATAACTATTCCCATTTTTTTAATGCACCAAAAGAGAGAGAGAGAGGGAGAAAATAGTCCCAAATAGGGGTCTGTTTGATTGCAGTTTTTGAAAACAGTATTTAAAAAGAGTTTTTAGAAACTGTTTTTCAAAATAAAAGCAAAAAAAACACTGTTGAATGAGATGTTTTCCAACATTTAAAAAACTGAAATTTAAAAACTAAGAACAGAAACTGAAAACATCTTTTAGCTATTCTAATATTTTAGTTTTTAAAATTGAAAACAATAACTGTTTTCAAAAACAGGTTTTGCTAAATAAGTTTTTTTAAATTTTTCAATTTTTAAAAACAGAAAACAATTTTTAAAAACCATAATCAACCATGCTCCTAATTATTTGCTCCCCAATGCTACATGATTTGCTATGTTCATGTAAAGAAACCTTCTTAAAAAAGGTTAAACCAAAAATAGAAAAAAGTGCCGAGGCCCACTTATTCAGCAATCACCAGAATGCTGAAGCAACCAATTTTAATAATTTTTTAAAAGAATATGGTGAAGAAAATATGTCACATCTCAGAGGTGAAATAAATCATAGGGAAGAAGAAAAACTTTATCTGTTTAGCGTTATATACATCTATCACCTAATTTTAGCACTAACATTAGATAAAGTCCTGATAGCTTAATTAGCCCATCAACTAGGTGATTTGGTATTCAAATCCTGTTAGAAGCAGATGAGATAGAAATTATTGCGTGATAATTGATCAAAATTAAACGCTAGGAAATTAACTGAGTTGTTTTGTTCGGTAATTTATTTATGGTGTAAATCGTGGCTTAAATTTAAATGTCAATTATGTGTTTATAAATATAAGTATGAAATAAGTAACAGACATAAAAAAGTTTCCCTACATTGCGATAGAATAGAAAATAACAACAGCAACAGCAACAGCAAGTAGTTCATCAATGTGACTGTGCAGCAACCTGCAATATCATGTGGTTGGATACAGTGACTTAAGTAATCAAACTTGCTACTCAATACAACATGGAACATTCTACATGTTATATGTAGGAGTAAGCTGTACTTTTGTTCTCTTTAATGTTTACAACATCATTTTGGTCCTAAAATGATAATTAGATTAGCATCAAATAAATGCAAAAGTCCTTGTGTGCTGAGACCAACTTTTTTTTTTTTTCATTTGATGATTATAAAAATAAGGACGTACCAGTTTAATGTTCATTAATCTTTCAAGAACAAAACTTTTGATGATGAATTTTGGGTGTTATTATCAAATTTTGAATGGAGCAGATAAAGAAGAACACTTGATCTCAAGGCATGAAATTGAAGATTAGGTATTTCGGAACCCCGGGCATCATGAGAGACGAGAAGTATCTCGAGACACGGTGGAAAGCAAGGAGCTTTAGCCGGAAAAGAATCATAAAATTGACTAAGTCACGATGAAGCTTCAATAGAGAGTTTGAGTCTAACCGGATCGTGTGCGAAAGGCTCGGGATTTTGTTATTTTATTGGGGTTGATATTTCAGTTGTTTTTCTTCTCAGTTTTGTGTCTAGAGCGATTGGTTAGAAGAGCTTGATGTGTCCTGGCGAGTTAACGCATCTCGAGCGAATAAACTCTCAAGAACAATGTTATGTGACAAACCCCAAACTATTAAGATTTCCTTTATAATTGGGGTTTCAAATCAATGTAATACTATTGTAATCTCATGGTGTACATTTTTCCAACCGTTACAAGACGTGGGAAAGAAGGAATCAGCTCGAGACGGAAGACGGAGCTCGAGAAGACTAGTTCGAGAAACACAAGGCATGCTGAAAGAACGATTTAGATTAGACAGTTTCTTTTATGTTCAGCCTTGTCCATATGATTAGTTTTTTAATTTGACAATGTAACTCAGAAAATGGGTTGAACATCTGATACTCATACTCTAAAACGTCTAACATCACTCATATATGGCACACGACTACACAAAGTTAATGTAAATAAATTCCTTCCATATTTTTCTTTTGCTTTACATTTGTTTAATCAAATTTTAACTTTTGCTAACTAACATTCTTACTTGTTTTTCTTCATTTATCACTCTTGTCTTTTCAGTTTCTTACGTTTCGAGCTTTGTAATATCACAAGTCTGAGTTCAGTGGACCCTTGATTTCTCAATTTATCACCGAATAACTTGATTGTTTAACATCAAAACTCTTTTTGAAACGCAAATTTGGGTTCACTGGAACCTTGACTTCTCCCATTTATCACCTGATAATTTAGATGTTTTCAATTTGTTTTGACAAATACACACTATTTCAAACTACACTCTGCAAACTCAACGCATTTATCATTCAACGCATTTATCATTACTTGTAAACCATCAAATAAAAAGAACTCATGCCCTAAAACCTTATTAACTCCTAAATTACTCTTTTGATCTATTTATTTGGATATGTGATTTCCACACGTAAATAAGGGGTTTATTTTGCATACAATTTTTTTCCCATCAATTTTCATTGAAAAATTCCAAGAATCAGAATAAAAAAACTGATATTCAATCCTCACAAAAGAACTATAGACCCTTCCATTTAGTGAAAGCGAATGTAGCAATATACCCTTTTTTTTTCGATAAGCCATTATTTGTATTAAGGGGTATAAGGGGTACTCCAATCCAAGTACAAAAGGAAAGGTATAACACACGCAAAAGAGGAAGTGGAGTGTGTCAAGACCAAGCAACAGGAAAAAGTTAAAAAAGAAGGAAATTTTCTGATGGTCTTGGAAAGTTTGGTCTTTAAGAGAATTCGAGTTTAGTCTCTCCTTGAAAAAAAAAAGTTTGGTTCTTATTCTACAATTATGGCCAGTTTGATTTTGATTCTCAGCGGAGCTGATTAATATGAGTTCATGATTAGTTTATTTGAATTTAGTCCTTATAAGTACATTGAGATTACATTTAGTCTGCTAAGTACATAATGTAGTTTGATTTTAGACTCTCATTTTAGTGTATTAGCCTGCCAAAACTAAATTGTCTGCCGTCATGGCGATATGAAAAAAACTTTGTTTTGGAAAGAACTAAACTCAAATTCCCTTAGAAAGCAAGCAGAACTAATAACCCTATATTTTATCTATGAATCTCATAATATTCGATAATCTCATGCGAAAGTGCAATGCATACAGTATACAGATTCACGAATATTCAGATTGCACCCCAGGTGTTTGTTAAAATGACCAACAGTGTTTTTTTTTGGGTTAAACATACTTTGGAGGCAACAGAAAGAAACTGATCATAATCATGAAGGATATGATGCATTTCAACGTTTGTGTAATTGAAATTTTGCCACGAGGATGTGCAACATAAAGGTGAAAGGAGTGCAGATGAGTAGACTAATATGGTAACTTGTGACTTGTAACATGTTATACTATAGAGTATAGACACAAAGCACAAACATTGCTGAACTATACATAGGGCCAGTGGCAGTGACCACGTGGCACAACCTAATTCAGCCATCCATGTCGGTCCCCTTTGTGGGTTCTATGCTCATGATGATAACCCCTCACTCCCTCCCTCTCTTCATTTCAATAGCCTGCTTCTCAGCACCATTCTCAGGCCAGCTTTCTGAGAAAAACAATGAAGGTGATTGATTCATGAAACCATGCATAGCTACTTCTTTTCTCATGCATATTCAATCTTTAGCTCTTTATCTGGAGTGTTCTTATAAGTAATCCTGTTATCTTTGTGTATTGTTTGTTACAGATCTTCAACTGGGTGCACAAGAGTTTCCATAATAATGCTCTGAAAGGTTAATTTGACCTCTATACACAACTTAAATGACATCCTGTGCATGCTACAAACATGGTGTCTATAAACATGTCTTTGTGATATGATAGCTGGTATTTCTGTTTCTTTCTTTCTAGAGTTTCATCTTCACTTTTTTATGAATCTTTTTTTCTTTTACTCAGATGGGTTTGCTTCAAACATAAAGAAGACTGAACCTGCAAGGAACAAAGATAGTCAAGCTTTGCTGAAACAAGTTGCCCTGACTGATTTGCTAGGTGGTTGGAAAGATGGCATTCTAACCATTGGTACTCTTGGCTATGATCCCCTGAAGTCCATCAACCATCACAAGGAATACTTTGCTTTGGAAGCTGTACAGGAACAAGAAGAAGGTGATCAAGGGGAGCACAATAATGAGGAAAACTGCTATAATGTTGAACACGAGGAGCTGAATCCATTGATGCACAACACATTCGAGCACAATTTTGAGGATGCAGTTTGTGAAAACCATGATGCTAATGCTAGGAAAGAGGAGGTGGTTAGGGCCTTCAGTGAAATTGTTGAGGTTCCACTTGAGATTCCTAATGAAGTCATGGTGTCAACTGAAATTGTCGAGGTTCCACTTGTGATTTCTGATGAAGTCATGGAGTCAAACAATGTGGAGACTGGTCAAAAGAAGATGAAAGGAGAAAGGATCACATTAGCTGACCTCTTCTTGGCTGATTCTGTTGTTAAGATAAAACTGGACCCTGCCAAAGTCTTGCTTCAGTCAGGTGAAAAACCAAAGCATAAAGCAAAGCATGGACTCTCTTTTGCCAAGAAGATCATTCCAAGTGTTAAGAACCATGCATATCCAATGAAAGATATCAAGAAAGTAAGTCATTTTCTAAACACCTATATGGAACCAAAACACCTTAATGATCAAGTCAAAATTTTGTTGTCCTTGGTATAATGGGGCTTAGTTTCATGGAACATATACAGTATAGGAGAGTTTAATCAATCTGAGTTAAGCCACTAATTGCTGATTTAATTTACTAATCTATAATCTTGTAGTTGATGAAGAAGATGTTGAAGAGGAAAATTCATCCTGATCTTGAGGTCAAGAATCACAAAGCAGAAGGTCAGGAAGCCATTGCAGCAGGAATCATTGATAATCACATCAATGAAGGCAACAACTCAAGTCATGTTCTTCCGAATTAAGGTATGGAAACACGTAATTCCCTTCTCCTGCAATGACCATTTGATATTTTGATTGCTTTTGCAGAAGGTTCATGGCTGGTTTAACTGTTTATTCCATATACTATAGTGTGTTTATTATTTTAGTCTCAGACTCGTGTAACCATAAGAGTAACAACACCTTTATACACTTTTTTTTTTCTCTCTTTACCTCTTTTTATATAACATCACATATCACATTTATTATTTTTCTCTCTTTTCTTAACATTTTAGGTGTTTACAACAACAAAAAGTGGTCTAAGAAACATTATTAATATAATCTGGTTTTTCTTTGTTTTCTCAACACCTGACAATTACATACATTTTGTTGTCCTGATAAAGCTGTGGGTATCTACAGGGCAAACAATGACACGTGATTTCTCTTTTTCTTTTGTTAGTTTGGAACCCAAGTACACAAAAATGGGACTAATTTTTCAAAGTTTCCACGTGCATTTCTAAAAAAATTGACCTATTATGAGGTGGAGATCAAGAAAATCAAGTTTAACGTACTCTTTTATCCTTTGTGATGAGAAACAAATGTCCCTTCATATTTTCAACTTATATATGACCCTAATGTGACTTTAATCACATGTTTTTTGGGTGGATTATGCTACTCAAACATTCACTAATTAGTATCAAATCAACTTTTTGAATATTTTGTCCCCCAATATGATTGTGTACATTCTCTCTTTTTCTGAGAAAACTATGCAGGTAAAAAAATGTTCCTTGCATGAATTTTCTCTGTTTTTCTCACTACAATATTTGCTTTGCGAGAAGAAAAGAAACCAAATACAAATAGTTGTATATGAGCCTAAGCCCGCGAGCCGGCCCGTGAGTCCCGCAACCTGCGTGGGCTATGGCCTGGAAAATATAGGCTCATTTAAACGCGGGCCTACGTGAGCTAGCCCGCGTGGCCCGTGAACTTAATGAGCTAGCCCACGGGGCTCGCGGGCCGTCTGCGAGCCCATGAAATTAAAAAATAAAAACTAAAATTAAAAAACACAACTGCACACACACAAACACAACACATCAGTTCAAAAAACGTGTTGTAGTATGCTTGTTAAAATTGATTTTTGATGTATGTTTTGAATTATTATGGTGTTTGACTATTTGTAATAATTGATTTAGTATAATTAATTAAAGTTTGCAATGAACTCTTAATTTGATGTAGTATTTTTAATGAACTCTTAATTTTAAAGTTTGTAGTAGTATGCTTGTTAACATTTTATTGTTAAATTTTATTTTATTTTACATATACTAGCCCGCGAGCCAGCCCGCAATTAGGCGAGCGTGGGGCAGGCCTCGTAATTAGGAGCTCATTTAGATGCGAGGCGGGCCTAAGTGGCCGAGCTTATGCGGGGCGGGCTGGCCCGTGTACCCAACTCTATCCGATAGCATAACTATTTATAAGTTATTTTGAACTTATTTTTATAAGTAATATAATTACTTATAGCTATGGGTAAGCTATTTTAAACTTATTTTAATTTCTCAGTAAAGTTTACAAATTAGTGTCTATATAATAGTTTACACTAATAGAGATATATGTCGATTCAAAAGCTATAGCTTACCATACTATGGAAATAGAGGTAAGCATATGCAATTTCAGTCGAGATAGATGCAGCAGGTTTCCAAAACTAATTATTTACAATCTGTGAGCCCCTCTTATACCAAACATACCCTGAAAAATCCAACCAAGGAGAGTCCAAATAACATTCTAATCAATTCTTAAAAGTGAAGATGATGGAGAGATTGATTTAGCATCTTTTATTGTTTAGCTCTTCTGATGCACTTTATTACCCCCAATCTAACGAAAAACTACGGACAATGGTCATTTAGGCCCATTTGTTGGACAACATATCTAGTTGTTATCTGTTGTTTGTTGCGTCAGTATGATAAGATAACACTATCATGTCCCTTATCCTATCATGTCCATCATGTGTAAAAGTTATCATGAGGGGAGCTAGGATAGAAATTATTATGACAGGATAGGATATCAGTTTTTTATTTGTTTATTACCGTGACCCAAAATTAATTTCAATATTTATATTTGATATAATTTATAATAATATTAATTAATAATGTTATTGTTAAGTTAAATTATTTAGTTACTGATAAATTTAATTTAAAAAATAAACTTATTTATAAATGGTGGAAATATTGGATTTACTCATATAAAATAATTAAATTTTCATTATCACTTACTACTACTTAGTTAACATTATTTTTTCGTTATTTATATAATAATAAAAATACACAAAATAATTTTTCACTAACAATAAAATAAGCTACTCACACACACACACACACATATATATATATATATATATAAATATTAATTTTTAATAGTAAATATAGACTAATTTTATATTATCGTATGATATTATTTAAAATTATTTCTCTACTTATATAATTATAATTAATAATTTAAATATAAAATATTTTTGAAAGAATAATATCTTTTAATAATTTTTATCATTAATCACTTACCTCTACTAAGTTAAAGCCCATTGGTTACATATATAATAATCTAAATTAAAATAGACTCCTTTCGAAAAAATTAAAGTAGCCGAATTAATATAAATTAATTTTATTTTAGTTAATATTAAAAAATAAGCTATTTATAAAAATGTAAAAAAATTAAATTTAATCGAATAATCACTTTTTTAAAAAAATATTTAGAAAATTAAATTTTAAAAAATATTATGTATTTTTTATTTCAAGGAAAATTTGATACATTTTTCATTGTTTGTATCATTATCCTGTCCACCCAAACAATCATAGGATAAGAGTTTACAACAGTGAAATTAGTGGGTTTAATTGGATTCATGTCTGTGGCTTGATGCAGGTACTAGCTAGCTAATGTTGAGCTCAGGAGTGTCTCTGTTTATCTGGACATGTAGATTGTTTATGATACGTATAAGATTTAATATTTAGGTTTTCTTGGTGTCGCTTATGACCAATGCAATGAACCATGTGATTCTGTAATTTGTGTTATCCCCTTGTGCCTGTTGGCTATAGTTTGACGTGAAGACATGTCTCTGTTATCTGTTCCTTGTGGATGAGGTTTATTTTGGCAAGCCTTTATGCATTATTTTGGATAATTATTGGCTTTGAATTAATGCATGCAAGCTGAGCATTGTTTGGTGCAAATGAATAAAGGATCCATATAAACGAATATGTCAAACAAACAAAGGATGCCAATAACCTCACGAGAACCAATGGAATTCAAGTTGGAAGCTAAAATTTCGAAGATAAACAAAAATAATGTGTTCTTGCAAAGGTTACAAACCATGGTGATATGCTTAGTGGGGGAAGCTCTAGTCATTGTTACATTGACTCTATGTAGTTATGAATGAACATATCTTTCCCTTTTCTTCTTGGTCCCTTTTATTCTATCCATTGGACTCTTTCTGCTCCGGCCCAACTACTTATTTGCTTTTTCCTGCAGTGTAATTGTCTCTTTTTTCTTTTAAGCATGTCAGACGTCAGGCGATGCGTGCTCTTGCGACCCTCCTCCACGCGTACTATTATTCTCATTGTCATATGAATCTTTGCTTCATGTTACTCCTAATTCATATATTTCTAGAATCTTATCCTTTTTTATTGTTGTTTGTGGTCTGCTCAACCATCATCAAAAGAGAGAACAAGGGGAAAAGCCGAAGGCAAACGGTTGTCTGGCCCTTGATGGGTCTTGTGGGCATATATAAGTTTGGGTTAGGCCCGAGGCACCTTGGTTGATGGATATAAGCTTGATCGAGTTGGGCTCGAGATATCTTGGTTTAAGGATAAATGTCCTTAATCCAACAAAGCATGAGGGTACACAACCCCTTAAGTCTGGAGTTGATAAGTGAACATGCTTGTGCATTCGCTTAGGCTAAGCTCGGGTCACCTTAGTTGAAGAAAGTAAGTTCTGGTTGGACTCAGGACACCTTGGTTGAAGAGTACGTTCCTTAACTCGACCAGGTGGGAGGGTACACAACACCTCAAGTTTGGAGCTAAGAAGCGAACATGCTTGTATGTTCTTACAAGGCTTGGGTTGGTCACCTTGGTTAAAAGGTGTAAGTCCTGGTTGGACTCGGGACACCTTAGTTGAAGGATGTAAGTCTTGGTTGGACTCGGGTGACATTGGCTAAAAGACTTGTTACTTAATTCGATCAAGTGGGAGGATGCACAACCCCTTAAGTATGGACTTGAGAAGCGAATAGGTTTGTTTGTTATTTCAAGGCTTGTGCTAGGATAGTAAGGAGGATTTTTAGCCCATGTTTGACCACGATGGACTTTATTGTGTTGTGTGGACACCGAATGTTACGATGAAACTACTATGGGGCGTGTCATTTAGTTCCTATTCATTGGATTTCAAAGATCCTCGGGTCGTGTCTTTTCGTATTGGACAACGAACACAAGTAGAGGGAAGGCGTGTCTTTGAATCCTACACCACATCATGTGTCCCTTCAAGTCTCTTTCTTCTATACTCTTCTTTAAATAAGAACGAGGCTCATTCATTTCTACACTCTTTTCATTTTCTTACGCATCTGAAAATGTCTATGTTTGTCATTATTGTTGTTGTTTGTGCCATAACCCATGTTTGTTGGTGCGTTTTAAGATGTTCATCCCCAGTGTCTTTTTCCAGGTATTCTCCTAACCTTTGTCCTTTTTAAGCCTTTTTTCTTTGACCTATACGGAAATGGAGGGTTCATCTACTTTTCGGACTTCTTCGTGTGGAGGTCCTTATGTTGTTGGCGGTCGTGATGGTAGGGGAAACAAATGTGAAAACAGAGTCACACTCTTGAGCATCAATTCACTAATAGGTTATTAGGTTAGGACAAGAGGTGAGCAGGTTGAGGGTGTCTTTGATATTAGTTCCTGTCTTTGGGTAGAAGAAAATATGAAGCGTCATCAAACGAAGTATACCACTACAGAGTGTGTGGAAACCTTCAATGAATACCATATTGCTTATTCCTCTGATTCATATGTTAGCTTGGTGTTTGAGCCTTGCTCTGTATTAGAACAATGGATGGCACAATTTTGCCCTTCTTTTATATTTATGATATTTTTTATGGCCATCTTGGTATTAAGCTTCTTTCTACACTTCTGCAAACAAAATATTTACACTTTCAAAGTTTAAATTCCATAAGTAAATAATTAGCTTCCAGAACTTAAACTTCTAAAAGTATAAAAAAGAATTCTCTTGAGATTCACGCTCGGAACTTATACTTACGAAAGTAAAATAGTTTACACTTCCAAAACTAGAATTTGTAGAAACAAAATTCTGTTTGCTTCCGAAAGTTAAAATTATGGAAATATTAAAAATTTCATTTCCTACCATTTAACATACAGTAAAATTGTACACGAATAATGTAGTGGAAAAATTGAAGTATGTAAATATTAATTTGGGGATGTGCAAAAAGTAATCCCCTTATCAATGGAAAAAAAATTAAATTAGTCCTCTAAAATTTGAGTCACGTGCGACTTAGTATCTTTAAAAATGTTTATTTAACTCCTTAAAATTTTTAAAGTGTGCAAAATAATCATTTTGTTAATATTTTTATTAACTTTTTATCACAATTTGTTAACTACTCATGTCGAATTCTAAAACTACCCATGTTAATTACTCATGATCCTCACCCCTTCTTTTTTCTTTATTTTTTTCATGTCATTTTTCCTATTATATATTATATAAATTATATTAAAGAAAATTAGTTTATTATCTAAAAATATTATTTTTTATGTCGCTTAGATTTCACACATTTCTGTTGTACATATCAAATAAATTTTTTTGTGATTACGTTTAATTATACAGTTAGTTTTGACAATATAGTGGCTGCTTCAATAATTAAAAAGGTTTTCTCAATTATAAGTGTCTTCAAGAATTGGATGCAATTTTATGATAAATGAAATATTAAATGACTATTTAGTAACTTACATAATTTTTTTAAAATAATATTAGAAAAGAAAATTATTTAAAATTTTAAAAATATAAAAACTCATAGAGAATATTCTAAAACTACCCCTTTTAGTTAGGTCGTTTTTTGTGTTAAGCTTTATTTTTTGTCATATATATATTGTATTAAAAGTAAAATAAAACACTATTTTAGTCTTTAACTAGTTGGATTTACCTATGCGAAGCACATGTAACTTTGGATAAACTAAAATTATTGTGTGTGAAATGATATATTTTTATAATTTCTTACACATGTTGTTGTGAGGTCAACAATAGTGGTCAATACTGTAGCCGTGAGAAACAGTTACTTAGCAGTAAACGGTTGGCGACAATTTGCGCTTAACTCACATGGGCAAGGTTCGAAACCCCCTTCTGCATGATCGAGGGATAAAGTTAGCTAACTACCACGCCACATCTTGTGCTAAATTTAGATGTTATTTTGTCATGTTGATTCCTCAATTATTGGTATAAGAATATTTAGCCTGGAGTGCACCGTCCTCTCTCCGGGCAACAACAGTGCAGCAAACCCCTCGAGGTAAAATTAATGACAATATCACCTCTCGATCTAATGGATGCCGATCGGTTCCTGTTTGAGTTGTGTCGCGCAACGGGTGAGTAACTATGATTCATTTCCACCACCTAATTCTGCCTCTTCACTGATATCCATTACCTGCTGGCTCCACCCTCGCATCATACCTCTCCAACGCCCTCTCTCTCAAGAACGAACACGCTCGCTCCCTTCTCCAGGTAGCCGCTTCTTTCGGTCGCTCCCATATATGAATGCTTGTGTGAGACTCGCTCAAGGGTGATCAAGTTTAATTTTGGTGCTTCATGTCTGAATGCAAACATTGCTGGTTTGGGGTGTGTGGCGAGATCATAGCGTCGGTGACACATTTTCTCGTTGTTGTGTTCTCTCCGGAGATGGCCGAGGCTATTGCTTTTCGAGGGTCCCTGAGATTAGCTATCAGTTGGTTTTCAGCCGTATCTAGTTGAGACCGATTGCTTGTCGTTGGTGGAAAAGTGGAAGAAACCTTTGATGTCCTCTTCTTATTTGCATTCTATTTTGTTGGATTGTAAGAATTTAGTTTTGGCTTTTTCTGTTTTTGAGTTTGGTTTTGTCCGCCAATCTGGGAATTGTGTTGCAGACTTCCTCTCTCGTCAGACTCTCTCTTTTATCAATCGTTTTTGGGTGGAAGAGGGGCCTCCGGGGTCGGCATTGAAGCTTTCTTGCTCTCTGATGTAATTGCATCTACGACTTCTTAGTATTATTTCAGCTTCCTAAAAAAGACATACTTGATTTGTTCAAAATCTTTAGACTTAAGTATATTTCGGTAAAATGTTCATTATTTACATTGTTTGAACTTGACATTAAAGCTTTCACTAAAAATTTCAAAAAGAATTTGAATTCAATCTCAAATTACTTGTGAATATTCATTTGTTTAGAAATAAAATTAAACCGTGCAAATGCACGAATAACTTTTGATAAATCAAAGCTAAAATGTGTGTAATGTTATATTTTTGTAACGTTTTATACTTCTAATAATTGTAAAAAGATATAAATGGTTGTTAGAGATGTATTTTAAAGTTATGTTAATGTTAAATTTTAAAACAAAAACTTTGGATGATAATTTTTAAAAAGATAAGTCTAAGATATCCACGCTGTTAATTAACCTATTTATAAGGATTAACTAATTTATTATGATTCCTTTTGAATTACTAACTATAAATGCTTTGATTATTTGATCCCAAATCGCAAAAATACTAATTAATATATTAAACTAAAAATCTTCTATTCAGTTTTATATCAGATTTTTTAAATTGTGAATAACAATAGGATGCATCAATACTATCATTTGACACCAACTTTTAAAATTAACAGATAAATATTTTTTTTTTGAATTCTAAATATTTTCCATAACAAACGGTAAAAGCAAAAAGGTTTTGTCAAATTTAAACGAAAATATGATTTCAAAATAAAGATTTCAAATCCTTTATTTTGTAAATATTTAGGTGAGACCATATTAATCACGTTATAATGTCTTTAGAGCCAAATTTAATTTATAACTGGGTTAAAAATGATTTTGTCAAATTTCATTTATAGTTACTTTTTAATATAAATTTGTTCAAAATATCGTGTCGTTCTACAGAAAAATAAGTTAGACGCCACTAATAAAACAATTTTCCTATGACGCTAAAGAGCACAAAATTGTTCTAAACGGAATTAAATAATATACAAAAGTATACACACATACCTTAGTGTTAACAATGGTAATTTGCTACATACACTTGTTGCTCATTCAAAAAAAAAAATTTAATTAACTTAAATTAAAAATTAGTTCTCATTTGAATAATTTTCATTATTCATATGTGTCAATGATATATTATTCATTAGAGTGATGCTAGATAGCTCGAATGATGCATGTTTTGCTCGAAAATCAATTCAGCATCCAAAAATGTGTTTTCAAATTCAATATTTTCCTCCGTATATTTAATGAACCGGCTCTCACAGAATGATCCTTACTAATTTCATCTTCTTTTTGTTGTTGTTTGGTGCTCCGCTTCCAAAATCATTGATGCATGTCTATAGAAAGTGGCCAGTAGAACCCAAATATACAATTATGAGAAGCAAGTGGGAAAAAGTTTATAACATGAGAAAGTATCAAACAAAATCAATTCGATAAGGTTAAGCATAGCAAGCCAGAAGAAGTCAAAACTAAGATGAACCAAAGGATCAAAAAGCAATAATATCTTTCTTACCTCTAACATTAGTCGTTTCCTTGTGCCTTCATCTCCTAAACCCAACTACAAAAATATGGAGAAGATAAATATTACAATTGAGATAAAAAGAGAACCAAAAAAATTATTGTAACATTAGAATGAATCAAAATTAAAACGAATTGAAGAATTCAAACATAATAACTTTGACATATTCCATTTTCTCATGACGAGATTTGAGTTCGCTGATCCTTTAAAAATAGAGGAACTCCTTGTCTCTCTCTTGTGGAAGAGCGTGCTTCCCATCCCCTTCATCTCCTATACCCTACAAAATTGAGGAGAATGTGAATATTGCAATCAAGATTAAAAGAGAACCAAATAAAAAATAGATAAAATTACAACATGTGAAGGAATCAAAACTAAAACAAATTGAATGATTAGAACACGGTAACGCGTGCAGAATAGAAAAACAAAGTTTGTAAGAATGAACATATTGCTTACACAGAGATTTCTACTTTGAAACTCACCACCATAATCGATTACTTTCAGAATGTTGTAGCAGAAAAACAATTTAGAAGTATGCAATAGTTCTCACGATTGATTTTTGAGTTTATTCTTTTAAAACGATATAGGAGAGAAACCGTAGTGGTACAATTTATAGCATCAAATGAGGAGACTAATTGTTAATAAAAATTCATATTTCAAAAAAATATATTTAATTTGGTATTAATAAGTTATGATTCGTTCCTTATTTTAAAATTTAGTTAAATATTTGGTATTAATTAGTTAGGGTTCGTTCCTTATTTAACATTTGTAATCAATATCAATTTTTGTTCCAATTAAAATTTGCTATTAATTAGTTATGATTCGTTTCTTCTTTAACATTTGTAATAAATTTTATAGATATTAATTATTTAAAATTAATCTTAAGATTTGGTTAAAAATTTGATATTAATTAGTCATGATTCGTTCCTTATTTAATATTTAGGGTAAGATCTTAGTGGGTAGGTCATAATAGGGGTAGTTAGGATTTATACCTTATGTTAGTAGGTAGGTTGGTATAAACCTTCTTTTATATAATATATAGATGTGTGTATTTTTAATTAATTTAAAAAATTCAAAAATAATTTTATCAATTAAATTCCTAATGTTCAAAATGCTTAATACATTACTCATTTCACTCATTAGTAAGTATGGATTTAAATCAGTATAAAGACAAAGAAGCTAACTATTGTAAAATTTAATAATTTAGTTGGTTAAATTGGTGGGTTTTTTTTAATAATGCCAAAAAAAATTAGGGAATTGTGTGAAAAAAAATTAGTCAACTATGGTTGTTTTAGCCATGTTTGCAGTCGACGTGGCCTGGAGGAGGGAGTCACGGCCAGATTCGCGATTCGAAGAGGAGGAACTCGCGGACAGCTTCGCGATTCGAAGCATGTCCGTTGTCTGGGGGACAGGGGGCAGCAGGCATGGGGAAAGAGGACACAGGAGTCGCGTTGTAGCATGCGACTCCTGTGCATGCATGTTACGTGGCACAGGAGTCGCATGGTAGCCTGCAACTTGCATTCAACATTTCTGGTGGTCTCAACCCCTATAAATACAACGCTAGAAACGTTTCTATCACTATCACTATCACTCTCACTATCATCATTCTACTCATCTCGAACTCTCCCCTCAAAACCTTCACGAATTTTTCTCTCAAAAATCAAGTCATTCCTCTCAAAAATTTCAAGAACTCTCACTCTCCTCAAGTTGAAGCCATTCATCTCAACATTTCTCACTCTCCACGTCAAATATTCTCATTTCGGTAAGTGTTTGTTTGGTATTTTTGGAGAATATTATTGTTTAGAAATAAAAAAAAAATTTAGATATGTATAATTTTAGAGATTCTAATGTTTGTAGACTAAGATTAGAAATATTAATTGTTTAAAAATATTATCATTTAAATTATTGTTTAGAAAAAAAAAATTTAGAAAGCGAAATTATATATTAATAAAGCATTAGCTGTCAATACACCAGGAATGCTGCCCTCCCACCACAAAAACAGGAACGGAGAGGCAGCACCAGACAAAAAGAGAATATACAGAGACAGCCTGAACACAAAAACCCACGATCCCAAAACGCAAACGGCAGGCCCTACGACCTGCTCCAAACCTAGAAAAAACGCGGCAAACTGGACCAACAGCTGCTACAGCAATCCAACGAAACATAACACCCACCAACTCTAAGCCTAGCCTCCTAAGCATAACCCCAACCAGACAAAGGACACCCACCAATACAACAAAGTCCCAAACAACACCACCTGCTCAGAAAGAATCAGGACCTACGCCGTCCTACGCTCCATAATTTGAGCCGCAATATGCTTGATTGCCACACTGTCAGGGCACTCGAAAACAACACCCACCTGTTTGCCAACCGCAATGGCACGTCTAGCTCTCGTCATCACACTCGGGGGCACAGGAGTCACAGACGAAACAGGCGTGGAAGCGAGACCATCGTCACTATCATCTCCCGCCCCGGCCTCCAAAATAGAACAAAAAGGAGAGGAGGAAATTTTAATGTCTATATTATTGTTTAGAAATAATAAGTGTTGATTACTATGTAAAAAATATATAATATTCAGTAATATTATTTAGTTTAGATAATGGTTAGAAATATAAATTTTGTAGACTAAGTTTAGAAATATTAATTGCTTAGAAATATTGACGTTTAAATTATTGTTTAGAAATTTTAATGTCTATATTATTGTTTAGAAATAATAAGTGTTGATTACTATGTAAAAAATATATAACATTTAGTAATATTATTTAGTTTAGATAATGGTTAGAAATATAAATTTTGTAGACTACGTTTAGAAATATTAACGTTTAAATTATTGTTTAGAAATTTTAATGTCTATATTATTGCTTAGAAATAATAAGTGTTGATTACTATGTAAAAAATATATAATATTTAGTAATATTATTTAGTTTAGATAATGGTTAGAAATATAAATTTTGTAGACTAAGTTTAGAAATATTAATTGCTTAAATTATTGTTTAGAAATAATAAGTGTTAATTACTATGTAAAAAATATATATTTTAGAAATACTTGAATAATATTTAAGGTTATTGTTTAGTGTTAAACTTTGTGAAAGTTTATTGTTTCGTTTTGAATTTACGGTGTTTATTGCAATTGATTAAATTTGATTATTACTGAATGTAGGAATCTAATGGTGAATGAAGCGTATATCAATCCGGACCCTATAAATTCGAGCTTCTACACCTACAAGACAAGCATGTCTCCAACCATGTGTGGAACGAATAACCAAATAGAATTTTGAGCGTGAGATAACTGGCGGCGAACCGTCATGGCATTCCGGATCTAATTGTAGGCCGCCTCCAAAGCGCCGGGCTTTATGAGGTGGCATGTATTAGACATGAACCTCTCGACAAGGAGTTGATATCTGTTTTGGTGGAGCGTTTGAGGCCAGAGAAGCACACCTTTCACATGCCTTTCGGGGAAGTTGTTAAGTTCAAACGATTTCATGTTAATCATGTTTTGAATAATAACGATTTTACCCAAGGTTTAATCACAATAGATAAAAATTTCCTAAACTCTATATGTCTTATATTTCAGGAAATATCTATCGCCCGACGAAAAGAAGTGTATCGTATGCCTACACTCAAATGTATCATCCGATGAAAAGAAATGTATCGTCTGCCTACGTTTAAATGTATCGTCAAACGCAATATTCAAACAGTGAAGCAACATCGTATGCACTCCTAAATGAAACATTGTTTCAACAGACAGAACAAGTGACATATTTAATGAAGAAATCTTCATCGTATCTGCCTAGCCTCTGAACATTCCTCATTTCACAGAATGTCACACTTCAAGATCTACCTTTTCAGAGTCAACGACTCTCTTTTCTGAACATCGTACAAACTCAATGGTCAGAATCAAATCTCGTTGATCAGAATAGAAGATACGCTATGCTGTTGCCCTCTACATTAATTACACAACACTATTTAAAGAAACACGCTAGAGAAGAGCGGACAATAGAATCAACTGCATTAAGTGTTGCATTAATTGCGTAGCAGTTTTGCATTTAATGCTCTGCAAGCTTGACAGAAGTATTTGTTGCAACAACAGAGATGACGATACTCATTGGAACTTCATCATAATGCACATCCTAATGAAGATATAAATAGAGGACTTGAATCTTTGAAGAACTTGGCGACTTACGGCGAATATAATCTCAAGCATTCAAAGCCTTTCTTGCAATCGAGCTCTAAATCTTACTAGAAAAACTAATCGTCCGCCCTAGTGTAAAAATTTATTAAAGTCAAATCTCTCATCCTTTTCAAACTTCAAACAAAGAACTAATTTCCATATCATCTCTGTTAAGAAACTCAAGTGTTCACTCGAGTGTCAAACACCTTTAAACACTTAGAGTTCATTAAGTGTAGAGTGACATTAAGTGTAGTGCAGACATTCTGGAGGTTAATGGATTGTGGGAATTGGAAGATGAAAGGAAAACAATGAGGGGGGGAACCGATATAAGAATGGATGATTGGGGAGGGAATTTTTTTTTTTATAGAATGGATGAGTGGGGAGGGTTATTGGGAATGAACAAAGAATGTGAAGAGTGGCATTAAGTGTAGTGCAGGGACATTCTGGTGGTTAATGGATTGTGGGAAACAGAAGATGAAAGGAAAACAACGATGGGGGAGAACTGATATAAGAATGGATGAGTGGGGAGGGCAAAATTTTTTTTACTGGTCTAATGGTCTAATAGACTTGGGAATTAAAATCGTATTTAATGCTCTGTTATTCCAACAAACCGTGCAGAGAGAGAAAAGGAGTCGGACGAAATCAGAATGGAGGAAGAATAAACGGTTGTGTCCAATACAGAAAATGAAATTCGCCTTTCTTTTTGTACCAATTAGTTATATTAATTATCATAAAGTATAACTTATCATACTATTTTTATTTTTGTTACTTGTGAAACTATCGTCCGATAACACATAAGAGTATCATCTGCTATATGTGAGAGCATCCTCCGATAACATCGTGTGGAAAGTATCGTCCACATCATGTGAGAGTATCGTCCGAAGAGAGTCATCAACAACATGTGAGAGTATTGTCCAAAGAGTGCCGTCCACCTAAGTCTTTTAAGAAAGAATAGAATAGAAGCTATAACCTTTAAAAATTAAAAAATTGATCTCTGTCAAGACAAACACCTTCTGGCAAAGTGCCTCTGCCACATAAGACCACCATTACATCTCCGCAATATTTATAGCATTAATTCATAGTCCATTTATCTTGAGTAAAATATCAGTTCACCAATTTGTAATCCCTTTTTAATTAGCTAGTTGGTGCTGAGTTTAGTGAAAAGAAAATAGCAACATGTAGCTATAAGTAGTATGGCGTAAATCTCAGAATTGACGTAACCATTTCGCATGTTCCTAAACTTGCACTTGTCTTCTAGTATATGCAGTGGCAAGAATTGGGATAGGCCATTCTAAGGCTACAACAATGAAGATGCTAGCCTACAAAGATGCAGCTTTGTTAATAAGAAAAAAAACTAAACTAAAACTAAAACTTTCAGTCTCCCCATGATAGTTCCATAAGCTTTTGTTAAATCGATCCCCTTCTTTGTTTCTTCCTTATCCTGCATAATTAAACATAACCACCATCAAAGAAATCCAGAGAGACACATCGAATTTATCTTCTACAATTTCTTTGAGACAAAGTACATAGCTGCAGCCCCACCATACTTTGCCACTAACCTTTCAGATAAACTGAAATTGCCTGCATATTTAGAAGGAAGCTTCTAAAATTGTTTACACATCATAACATGGAAGACTTAGGATAAAAAGCAGAGAAGGAGGGGTATACAGGAACATATAGTGAAGGGGTATGACAAAAATAATAACCATGCTTGTAACGGTTGATAAATACTGCTTCTTCACAAAAGAAATTCAATTAATGTAGTTTTTATCTCTTAAACTGGGTAGGAAAAGATGGGGTACAGTAGAATAGGGTTTGAACCAAGCAAAACAATTTGATGGAAATATTTTATGTTCACTAAATAATAATCACATATATGTATGAATTAACTGTATGTAGTATGTTCAACAGATATCTATGTTTTTTGAGAAAATGAAATGCGCTTCAAAGATTCATCTGAAAACACATAATCTGCTTATAGTTGATGGGATATATTATCAACAATTCCAAAACTCCGTTAATTGGATGAAGATAAAGATGAAATAGGGTGATAGCTGTAATACTTTTCTATAAAATATTTCTTTTAAAAATTTTGAAATCTTTGATT
Source organism: Acmispon strigosus (assembly GCA_030819835.1). Classification (NCBI taxonomy): domain Eukaryota; kingdom Viridiplantae; phylum Streptophyta; class Magnoliopsida; order Fabales; family Fabaceae; genus Acmispon; species Acmispon strigosus. The sequence continues at coordinate 53,952,933 of JAUAMA010000004.1, read as the reverse complement.
TTATGGTTTAGTCTGTTTATCTTTTTGATCCAATGGTTCAGATTATTTTCCTTTCTATCCTATGGTATCATTGTCCTCGTTTCCCATAAATTTAGCTGCCTAAAAATTAAAAAGCAATTAATTACTGCAGTTCATATTTTGAAAAGTGGAATGAAAAGATGAAAGATGAATAAAAAATTTGTTGAACTCATTTATGAAAGCTTATGAAAAATTGGAGTGAATAGGTGAAAGAGAGAAGAAGAGAAGAATGAAGGAGGAAGAGAAGAGAAGGCCTTTGAGGGTGCTTAGACATCAGATTTGCATGCCTTAATGACCAATGGCATTGATCCACATCAGCTTTTGGGCTGAGAATTTTCCCAATTTTTGATATTTTTTTTCTTTTTAAGTGAGGAAATTTTTTTAACCCTTTAAGAAATTAAGTTGGATGGAAATCACAATTTTGATGGGCCCATTTAGTGGTCAGCGTAGGATAAGTGCAGAATATGATAAAATATTTGATAAGGACATGATATTGATAGGATATGATACAAACAATAAAAAATGTATCAAATTTTCTTTTGAAATAAAAATACATAATATTTTTAAAATTTAATTTTCTAAATAGTTTTTTAAAAAAAAGTGATTATTCTATTAAATTTAATTTTTTTACATTTTTATAAATGAACTTATGTTTTAATATTAACTAAAATTAAATTAACTTTTATTAGTTCGGCTATTTTAATTTTTTCGAATGGAGTCTATTTTAATTAGAATTATTATATATGTAACCAATGTGTTTTAACTTAGTAGGGGTAAGTGATCAATGATAAAAAATAATCAATTTTTTAAAAAATTATTAAAAGATATTACTGTTTTAAAAATAATTTATATTTAAATTATTAATTATAATTATATAAGTAAAAAAATAATTTTAAATAATATTTTATGATAATATAAAATTAGTCTATATTTACTATTAAAAAATTAATATTTATATATATATATATATATATGTGAGTAGCCTATTTTATTGTTAGTGAAGAATTATTTTGTGTATTTTTATTATAATATAATTAACGAAAAATAATGTTAACTAAGTATTAGTAAGTGATAATGAAAATTTAATTATTTTATATGAGTAAATCTAATATTTTAACCATTTATAAATTAGTTTATTTTTTAATTAAATTTATCAGTAACTAAATAATTTTAACTTAATAATAACAACTAGTAATTAATAAGGAATAAAATTAATATTTATCAAAATAAAACAATTATATTTATTAATTAATATTATTATAAATTATTTGAAATATAAATATTGTAATTTTGGGTTATGGTAATAAATAAATAAAAAACAAGAAATTGATATCTTATTAATAATTTCTGTGTTAGTTCCAACATATAACTTTTACACCTAACGAACATGATAGGATAAGGGACTAAAGAGGAAAACGTATGGTTTAATATATTATTTTAATGATGCCACGAGCGTTATAAACGATGTCGATGCATCAGCGGTTTTAGAGATCCAATGTACATACAAATAGTTTGAGGGTGTTGGATTGGAAGAGTAAAACTAAAACATCATCTCTCATTGGTCAAACCCATCAACCATTTTCTATCATCACAGTGTAAGAAAATTCTTCTTCTTGAACTTTTACATTCAAATTCAAATTCAAATCACTGTGATTTTCTTCCTTCTTTTACCTCACTAATCTGATTTTCTTTCTGGGATTTTGCATCGTTTTCCCCTTAATCTGGGTGTGGGGTGTGCTTGGCTTTAATTCTGTGGCCAGTGGAAGCGACAGTGATGGGTTCAAAGTCCAAACTTTTGACCTTTGATGAGGTGGCTGAGCACAATCACAAGAAGGATTGCTGGATCATTGTGAAGGGAAAGGTCAGTTTTATTTAGTTATTTAACGTTTTTGTTTCTTGATCTGTTTTCCCGTGGTTGATCTGTTTCAGTTTCTGTGATGAATGAATCTGATTTGTTATTCTATTCGCTGCTCCTATTGCATATGAGGCATTTTATTGAGTGCAAGACTTTTTCTTACTTGATTTGACATGCTTTGAAAGAGGGTTGATTTGGGGTTCAATATATTTAACAAACTAATTGCCTCAGTTTGACTATGGTTTATGTGTGATTTCCCCTTGTGTTATTTGACATGTTTTATTTGCTACAATCATGTTTTTTCAGTTTGTTTTCTATACTTAAAACCTTCAAATCCTAGTTTTCTACTCAAAATCTACCCACAAACTGAACTGAATAATTTTTTTAGATCTTCTTCTGCTCAAAATTCACCCATCAAAATATTAAATTTCTCTGAACTGAATAATTTTTTTAACAAACTCTGTCCTAACACAAGCTAACACTGGCTGAGTTGACATGCTTGGATGTTAGCTGTCTTTTTGGTTGAAGACAGACCCAATACTGGTTGTTAGAAGTTAGAACAAGTTGGTTGTATGTAATGTTTAAAGTTATATCCATTGTTCCTTGTTGGCTGTTACAGTTTTTTTAGCATGTATAGTTTTCTTACTACATATAATTATATATATAATTATCACTAAGAAACCTATAAATTCCCAGAGTTTGCTGATAGAGCTATGAGGATCTGCATCTCCATTGCATAAAGTCCCAAAATAAATCTTAGATTCCCCCCCATCACCCCTTCCTGATATTTATATATTATATATTATGTCCTGCCTCTTCTAATTGAGGGTTTGGTACTCAGTGTTTCCTAGACCTCTAATCTTCCAGCTTGAAAACTTCATGAGCGTAGCTTATGCAAAGCTACAGCTTTCTATCCTTCATAACTCACTTTTATTGCTAGTCTCTGCAATTCTTCCTTCAAACTTTTTTATGTGAATGAGACTTTGAAGGTTCTACTGAACTCACCTTCACACCATTGCAGGGAAGCACGAAGCTCATTAATAGTTAGTGGCTAGCCTACTTACTTGAATTGATAGATGATCGCCAAGATCATTGTTCTCATATTGACCTCATTGATTTTTAAATAAGTGAGCACAGTATATGAACATGGAGTATCCAAGCTGCAAGATCAAACAATCTAAACAAGCAGCTACTGATAAATTAATCATGTCCTGTATGGTGTCATGGTGGCCCAAGTTTAAATCCACGTTGTCCACATTTTATTCTTGTATAAGAACATTCCCCACACTTTTAGAGTAGCAAATTCCTCGGTATCCCTGGTTCAAGAATTCTTCAGATTCAGTCCATATTTGTCCGACAACTAGCCCCTGACACAGAAGTAAAGGAGTCAAAATCTCAAAAAACAGAGGGATTAAACTCATAGTCATATTCTGAATATGTTGAAGAGAGTACTTGAGCGGAGATTAAGACAAAATATCTACCTCATAGAAAATCAATTTGATTTTACAGTGGCAAAATTGACCGTGGAAGTTAATATACTTTCTACGAAATCTGATAGGAAGATATCGGACGAGTAAAATAGACCTACCCATGGTTTTACTTGATTTGGAAAAGGTGTATGGTAGAGGAAAGTAACTAGAAAGATTTAATGGACAGAAGTTTGAGAAGAGAAGAGATGGGATTGCTTGTATTTGAACAACTAAAAGATATGTATGAAGGTGTAAGGGAAGGAAATAATAGGGCTGTACAGAAGGTATACTCTTGGAGAAAAGTGTCCAATCAGTTAAGTGTTACTGAGCCTGAAAGCTAGTTATTGGGCAGGGTCCAATCAGTTAAGGGTTACCGGGCCTGACAGTTAGTTATTGGGCCTGACAGTTAAAAATTAAAGTAGTTATAAATAGTAAACTACGCTTTAGGTTAGGATTAGGTTTTCAGTTTACAGTTTGGTTATTCTCTGGAATTCATCCCTAGAGTTTGTAAAGGGAATTTCCCTTGGAAGGAAGATTTCCTTTATTGAATAACAGAAATTATTTTGTTCATTCATTTTTTCTCATTCTTGATTCTTCTATTGCTCTAAGATATTAGTATAACCTAATTATATGTTCTGTCCTGCCTGATCACTCATTCATGGAGAATCGGGTATGATGCGGACCTAGTAATGCTGTTAGGAAGGATAGAAGAGGAAATACATTTCATTTCCTCTAGCACTAACTGCCTTGCTGATGTGGCAGTAGTCTAGGAGGGTGCGTGTGTGAGAGTGAGGGTTGAGGAGAGAGGAGAGGGTATAACAGCAGGGGCTGAGGAGAGTGGAAGGTAGGCAGAATTTGGGATAGGACTTGAGAGAGAATAGGGGCACTCTCTAATTTGCCTCTGCTAGACTTTCTTTTAAGTTTTCTTTCTTTCTCTTTGTATTTCCCTAAATCTGGATCTGAGTTCATCTCAGTATCCTAGAATCAATTAATACAAAAACTTTTCTATTCTATTTCATACTCTGAAATGTCTGGTACCTATCAGGGTAGAAACCCTAGAGAAGATCAAAGCTATTGAGAAGAGGGGATATAAAATATTTCCCTTTAACTGTAGATGTGCACCAAGAGTCGATTTTAGCTCTTATAAAAATATTTCTCATTCTTGATTCTTCTATTGTTGTTGGTTATTAACATAGCCAAACAGAAGGGGTCACCACTATTGTGATAATAGAAAGAGGGGATATAAAATATTTCCCTTTAACTATAGATGTGCATCAAGAGTCAATTTGAGCTCTTATCCTTTTATTTTTATTTTAGACATGTTTGGTGAACATATCCAAGGTATGCTGTGGTGGTGTATGCTTTTTGCAAATGAAATAGTCTTATTTGGAGACTGGAGGGCCACGAGAAGGAATTTAGAAAAAAGTTAGGCCTTGTAAACACATTGTTCTCCCAAGTTAATATAAAATAGAATATATGAAGTGCAAATATACAAACACACACACGTCTTAATTTAGAGGTGAAAATTGGACAACATATATTATAGGTGTCGCATTTCATGTACCTTAGGTCAATCATACAAAATTATGTGGAGATAGACGGATATTCGTATTTCAATCATATGATCCAATCAGGATTGATGAAATGGAGGAACACTTCGGGAATGACCTACGATGGAAATGTATCACTCAAACTTCACATTTATATGACTAGTAATGCTACATAGGACCAAATGTTGGGCGGTAAAAAGCAAGTAAGAAAGTAAGCTTAGTGCCAAAGAGATGAAAACGTTAGAATAGATGAGTGATTATACAAGTTAGGATTAGGAATACAATCGTTTTAGAAAAAATTCGCATCTCCCATTTTAGAAAAATAGTAGATAGTCATAGGTGATTTGGTGCGTGGAGAAGACTGTTAGAAGCACCGATTTGGAAGGTTGACCAGATAGATGATAATCCAGAAATTAGGGTTATAGGGAAACCAAGAAAAATTATAAGTCTAACCATCAAGAGAGATTTAAAAGTAAATGGTCTACTTCTGAACTTAATATATGGCAGGGTGTTATGACATTATTTGGTTCACGTTGACTATTTTACCCAGTGGGAAAAAAACTTGGTTGTCATTGTTGTACTCATATTCATATAGGCTAACCCACCCTCATCTGTAATAGAAGATAATGAAATGTTTATTTTGAAAAGTATGATCCAGTTGTTAATTTGTTGAATGATCATTTTGGTTCTAGGATGTTTTATTTTAAACTTTATTCTGCTGACTTTAACGAGTGAATAAGTAATGAATGAACTTCTTTTGACTCTCTCATCTCAATACTTTACATGCTATCAAGTACTCCAACATTTTGGGAAGTATTGATGGCTCGGCTCCTTCTGCAACCTCTTCCTCATCCATTACCACTCCACCCTTTCCAAGCACTCAATCTTAATCTCCTCAATATAGCTCCCTCACTCCTCATTAACCTTCCTTCTCTTGCTATTTGAACAAAAAAATCTTGCTAAAACTTCTAATTTCAAAGACTATCATCTCTTCCTTGTCCATTAAGCATGCATGTCCTTTTCGCATTGATGGTTGCCACACCACACAACACCAACCACCTCAACTATACTGGATGGTACTGATTCATCCCTTCATTTTTATCTGCGAAATAGAAGTTCTCCTCATTGGCAAAAATCATAAAGTGAGCCATTCAGATGGATGGACTCAGTATATTCTGCTCTGAAGAAAATGCTAGAATAAAGAAACTTATTGGATATAATGAAATATTAATCTGTACCTTTGTTTATAGATGTTAAATTCATCCTCAAAGTTCGTAATGCCTTAATTCGTTCCATATACTTTTCCCCTTTTACATTGGTATCCAAAAATTAAGTTGACTTTCCTTTAGATTTGTACTTTGATGATAATTAGGAGTATACATACTTCAAGATACTTTACCTAAGATACATTCCATTGTGGCAGGTATATGATGTCACCCCATTTTTGGATGATCATCCCGGAGGCGATGAAGCTTTACTGTCTGCTGCTGGTAATTAATTTCTCTTGGTTCTTTCATTTTATTTATCTGCAAGTAAAATACTATTTACTCTGGCCTAGCCTGTACGAAGAAAGCAGGAGAAAATCAATCCATAGAGAAATGTAGAATATATATAATGCATCTAGAATTTGAGTTAGACCTACCCTGAAAGCTAGCTTAGGAGTGATGATTGCTCTACCCTATATACTTATTTGGCCATATCTCTAGTCAATGCGTGACTTGTGAACAATGCATAGCCTAAAAAGTTTCTTGTATTTACACAGAGAAGGATGCCACCATTGATTTTGAAGATGTTGGGCACAGCGACTCAGCAATAGAGATGATGGAACAGTACTTTGTTGGGGAGGTTGACACCAACACTCTTCCTGCAAAAGCTAAGAACGGTCCACCACCAACAACACAAGCAACTGCCTCTAGCAATCAATCTGCTGGAGTTGTGCTGAAGATCTTGCAGTACGTGGTGCCGCTCCTGATATTGGGCTTTGCATTTGCTCTGCAGTACTATGGGAAGAAAAGCAAGTCCGACGAATCATGAAAATTAGATTTGAGCATAATCTACATCAACTAAGTATCAATATCATAGTGGTAATAAGCTGGAGTCTGTGTTGTTTCTTTTCTTATGGGGACATAGATAAATATATTATCATGCTAGCTGTTATTTTAGACACTATTCAGTATCTCATGGATCTTTTTAAATGAATTTTGTGGAACCTACCTATCGTATACTGTTATGCATGTTTTTGTTTGTTGCTAAGGTGAGCTAAATTTTTCAAGATAAATATTGATTCTTTAATAGAAGTTAAAAAAAAGTCATATATACCCAGTGTTAGTGTTAGTGTTAGGGTTCTAATAATGTGTGTGCAGCCTTGTGGGCCTGCGGCTGGGCCGGTTCTTGAGCTGGGCTTCTTCTTGATCTTGACCCTTTGAGTTGGGTTTGTTTGGGTCAGCTTTATTTGGTTAGTAGGGTTAGATTAGTATAATTATAAGAGTATCCTCATTTGGTTTAGTTTTATGTTTTTGAGTATTGAAGTGTGTAAAGGGTTTCACACCCTTGGAAGAAGGTTTTCCTTCTTGTTAGTCCATAAGGATTGATTTTCGTATATCATCTATTCTCTCTCTTCTTAATCCTCTTGTCTTTATTTTGTGCTGTTGGGCTATAAAAATAACCTAAACAAGTATTTTGATTGTTTGCTTCAAAGCTGAATTGCAGGGCTGAATCCTGTTATGAAGCTTATCCTCTTGTAATTTGGTTTTTGTTTTAGTTTGGGTCCAACTTTGTTTCTTGTAAAATGTATTTTTTTTTGGAAGTTTCTTGTAAATTGTTTAATTAGCATATTGAGTTCGTGTTGTGCTTATAGATATTTTACAACAACCAAAAAAATCATTGATTTCTATAAACTTATTCTCTTGTCAATAGGGGAATCTTACAAGTTATTTCCTACTAACATTTCCTTCCACCACATTTTATATTTTTATATTTTTAATTAAATGATTTTCAAAATGATTCTGAGGAATGATATATAAAAACCATCGTATTTTTTCTAAAATTTATAACAAACGCCTTTTTAAGTGATTGCGTGTAATTAGTTTTTATTTTTTTAAATGCATATCTTATGATAAAAACATGTTGGGTGAAAATAGAGCTAAAATGGTTTTTAACTCACTTGTGAAATGAAGTGCAATTTTTACAACAATTTTATTATTATTATTATTATTACTATAGATTTTCATTTAAAAATTCTTCATGCCCTCTACAACTGTCTTGTTGCTTGATACCTTGTATTCTCGTTGCATCCCCGTTAACTTCCCCCACCACCACCTAGTCTGCACCATCGTTGCCATGTTTTCTGTAACCATCATTGTCACTAATACCCTCCACTGCTACAACAATATTGCCATCTCCCAACCCCCTCTTCCACTGTCACCGCCACTTGGTACCTCCATCATAGCCACCGACTAGCACCATCCACCATGGTCACGACCACCACCACTCAACCTCCACGATTGCCACCGCCCAACATTACCATTACCTAATAGCCTACATTGTGACCGTCACCACCCTTTAGTACATCCCACCATTGAGCACCCACAACCACCCAACATCCTCCACTAGCGCCACCATTGGCAAGTTCTTCTATTGCTGTTGATGATGTTTTACAGTGGCGGTGATCATCGCGAATTTACAAAGTTTGCTACAACTTGTAAAAAGAAAAACTTAAATTGAATTTATAAAACTAACAAAGGCTTTACAGAATTTCTAAACATAAAACTAGAAATCACCTAAACAGGTTTAGAATTTTTGTTTTTAATTTTTAAGGTACTGACCTTTCAAATTTTTAAATTTTATTTAAACACTTTTTCCTTTACATTTATTTAAAGTCATATTTTTTTTAAAGTTATTTCTGAAAATAATTTTAAAAAAACTAAGAAAAACAAACTAGTTCTAAATTACATTTTCCTAGGTTTTCAACCTGAAAGAAAGAATTTGTGGGGAGTTGTGTTAATACTAAAATTACATTAAATAACTTATTTTACCTTTTGAGTTGTCACGCTTTGATCAGTGTCCGCTGTAGAATTGTTCCTTCAAGTTATCATCGGATATAACTTGAGTTATTTTAAACTTGAACACTACGCAATAAAAACACTTTATGAATCGTTATAATCTAGTGCAAATGCTAGAAAAAAAAGAAGATATTTTTCTAGCCTAAAAACACTTAGTTGTATTGCTTGTAAACCACTAAGTTTAAAAGAGTAAGACCTTATCTAAGTCTCCATATTCATATTTAGATGCATTATTTGTTTATTACACGTGTAAACAAATTAAAAGTGGGTTTACATAGTTCACATTGGAAGAAGCTAGTGACCAAACAAACTCTTCCTCCCTAAAATGAATGGGTTGGACCACCAGAAAGAATTCTTTCTTAGATTTTCCTAGTTTAGCAAAACCTTTTTCTTAAAACAAGTATTTTGCATTTGTGAAAGAAATGATTTTTGTGTTTTGATAATTACATTGTGTCGACCCATTATAATTATTTATGAAACTGACAGTAGAGCAATAGATAGATATGAAAGAGTATATAAAGTTGAAGATTTTGTCCCCCACTCCATGAAAATGCAATCCATCACTCACACATAAAATGTGTCATTTAGTTGTTGTAGACATATATGGACCCCTCATCCTTTGCGATCCAGAGTTTAATAGGCAGACGCAAATCCTGTTTGTCCCACTTTTGTTTGGCCCAAATATCACCCGATAAAAGAGTTACAAACCCACGAATGAATTTGTCCCGCTTGTTATGTTTATGCATATCAACTCATTATTATTTCAACTTTCTACTTTCCACTATACATAAACAATTGCATGCCAAAGAACAACAGGGCATGAAAAGTAGTGCCTAGTTTACTTCCATTAACCACAAGGTTAGAGGTTCAATCTTTGTTCATGGGAATGAAGTGCATCTTGTGGTCAATCGTTTACCGCTTAGTGGGAGCACTCACGACAAAAAAATTAAACACTGTTGTCGGTAGTGAATACCCTAAGCTTACCAAAAAAAAAATTACATGCCTATAATGAAGTGTGGGGTGGTGGTTTCTCATCTCATTCATTAACTGTCAGGTAGGGATGGCAAAAAAACCCATACACGCGGGTACCCGATCCGACCCGAATTTACGGGTAAAACCCGTTCTGTTTGGGTTTTACCCGAATCTGAAATTACTATTCGGGTTCGGGTTTGGGTATGGTGAAACCCGACCCGAACCCGATCTCTATATATTAAATTACTAAAATATCTATATCTATATATATATATATATATATATATATATATATATATATATATATATATATATTAGTACTTTAGTAGTGATTACTAGGGTTTCATTGTTTCAACTTTCAAGTTTCTGAATATATATCTTTATATATATTCATGATCTTGAATATGAAATTTTGAATTGGCTTCTAGAGTCATTTTTTAAATCATTATGAAGATGTTGCTGCTACTGCATTAGTAATCGGGTTCGGGTATGGGTCGGGTTTTCGAGTTTTTTATGGTTTCCCTTTGTTTACCGCGGGTATGATTTCGGGTATGGGGAACCCGAAACCCAACGGGTTCGAGTTCGGGTATGGTTTTTCTACCTGAATAGGGTTTGGGTTTGGGTTCGGGTATGGTTAAACCCGCACCCGACCCTACCCGTTGCCATCCCTACTGTCAGGTTTGGAGTTTGATTTTTACTCATGAAAATAAAACATATTTTATAATTAATCATTTATCAATTAATACGAGCACCCGTTGTATAGCATGCTCTAAAATTAAAATTGCTTGCCTTTTCAATATATTATAAACTTTTCAATCTTTTGCTTTTTATTCCTTTACTTGCTCACTACTTTTTCTTTCACTAAAAGTACATTGTATGAGAATATTTTTCACTTTTTTTGTGTGAATGAGATATAGGAATATAGGATAGAAACCCTCTCTTACTAGTGGCACTATTTTTCCTATTTGACAGGCTTTTGGAAATCGCTTTTCATGTCTTCGCTATGATGGATAAAACTTAACAAGAGAAAGGCTATGCTTCAATATTTTTTTTACATCTATTACTATATTTATTAATTATGAGTCTTCAATCTTAAATTTCAGTCATTTAAAAAAAAAAGACTTTATTATATGTTGACAAGTATCACTTTATCAACTCAACAATTTCTCCCTCCATCAAATTAGTTTTTCAAATTTAAATCATAATGTGCGATTATTAAAGAATTCAAATAATTATCAGATACAAATTTAATTATGTAATTTATGATTGTGCTTTTCATATAATAATTAGGGATTATCAATAAAATGGTCCCTGTGTTTTACTCGCCGTCTGAGGTAGGTCCCTCGCTGGAAAAATCTTAGGGGATGGTCCTCTGTTTGTAAACTGTCTGAAATAGGTCCTCACCGGAGCCCGGAGCTCCGGGCCAATGCTTACGTGGCATGCTGACTACTTAAATGAAGCCTACGTGGAATTTAAAAAAAACCAAAATTACAGGTCTGAAAATAATAAAAGAAAAACTAATTAATTTAAAGCAATTACAAAATTGCCCCCTTTAATCCCTAATTCCCCAAATCCTCAAATCAGAACACCTTCATCGTGTCTTCTTCATCTCCTTCGCCCCTATTCTTCATGTCGTTCTTCATCAACATCTCTTGCCATTCTCCCATCTCCTTCTGCGTTTCTTTTCCCTTTTCCTTGTGCCCCATCTCCTTGCAGCAAGGAAAAGGGAAGATGCTGAATCAAAAATCCCAATAGGTCATATAATATAATTCATTATGGAAACATTCTAGTATTCATATACAATATTCACATTACCGAAGTAACCAAAACAGATATCACTGCAGATGCTAAGGTAGAGCTAATATATGAGTTACCCTTACATTCTCGTAGGTTGCATACACTTGAGTCTTCAACCTACCAAAAACATAATAATATGTTTAAACAACTATTCCAATAGCAAGGAATAATCCCAACCAAACTGGAAACAAAATCACTGAAACTCCATTTATAACGAAAAACAGAGTACCCTTTAACGCTCGTGTGTTAGCCTACCAACGCTTATGTGTTGCCCTCGTCTGATTAATAGAAAGGGTGTTTTCACTTCATTAACAATCAAAATCTTTCTACGATAAAGATTACACAAAACAGCATAACTCTAACACAAACTATTAGAGTAAGAAGGACCAACCTTCTTTGGTTCGAACACAACTTGAAAGACTGAATCTGGAGATGAACGAACAAGAACAGGAACTTCAAAAAGGTATTTTAAGAGAGATTTCTTCAAAGTGACGAAAGTAGTGAGGATTCGGAGAATCTAAAAACTGAAATGAAGCTAGGAACTTGGTATTTATAGTATGAGGAAAACCAACTCTCAGGGTAAACATTTAATGAAAGTGGTCAATGAAAGTGGCGGGTCATTAATGCTCATTAATAATCCTGACATATATTCAAAGTCGACAAAAATGGAAGTTTACTATTTCCAAGACATCTGACACGTATCTCTTAAGGTCAAGAAAAGCGACTAACTAACCAAACGAGTACCAAACCGACTTACTACACAGTGATGTCAAACGAACTCTATCGAGCCAAACGGGAACAAAAAGGTGTCTCGTCAAACGAGAATCTAAAGCAATCCACCAAACAAATACCAAGGCAATTCACCAAACGAACTCCCCAGTGAAAGTACCAGACAAATACAACACTACTCGTCAAACGAGTTCAACAATATCTGTCAGACGAATACGAACATGATCCGCCAGACGAAGACCAACAAATAACATAAAAATATGCCAAACTAAATCAACATGCACTCAATATATTTTCACACACATATATCAAATAAAATCCTTATATTTATAAAAGAGAGGGTCTTACAGATTCCATGAGATCTCGTGTGGTTCCGTTTTCTGTTTGAATTCCTTAACTTTCATGTTCCCGTGAGTTTCTTCTTCTTCTTTTTGAACTATGGTCAGAACATGTTGAGATAGAGAAGTGAAATAAGATCTTCATTTTGTTGAAACTATTGCTACATAAGTATTTGTTAGATGTTTTTCTATTTCTGTTATTAAAACTTAATTACATTGTTTGGTTTTGGTATAACATAAACCTTAGATGAACAATTTTAATATTAGTCATTGTACCTACTTTGGTTTTATCAATTGAGAGATTTAATTACTTTAATATATCATGTGATATTTCGCATGTTTAAAAATATTGACATATGTCATATATTTATCAACTTTATAACATCAACTAAAAAATATTATAAATTAAATATTAAAAATGGGCTACTTACTGATTAATCTTAATAATGAAGATTATATTCAACTTATAATTCATCCGATGCTAATTTTGAGCAGTGCTGCGGATGATGTACGTTTCATACTATTAAAAGCCATTAAATAATAAGCAATGTATCTGAACTGAATGCTTGATTACATGCATTTATCCACAATATGTCCGTTCTTTTGCAAGAAGTTCATGGATATTGTACAGTGGTTTCTCTGAAATTTAGCTATACTGTGGATTAGTCATTGGATCTTTGTGCAAAAATAATATAATAGATCGTGTGAAATTCCAATTATTTGGTTAACAATAGTTAGATATTTTCAATGAATAGCAAAATTATATTAAATACATGTCTAAAAACTCATTTAAAAATTATGATGAAGTTAAAATTATGGTGGATAGAAGCAAATTTTCTCGACCACCATGATTTTGGCTTCTTGAATAAGTTTTCAAACACTTACTAGCTTTGTTATATATGATTGTTTTGTTTGAGGGGGAGGTCACACTTGGTTTTTGCTTCATGGTATTAATTAGGTTATGGAGAAACTTCAAAGCGCTTACCTATATGATTTTGGAATGGATTTAATTGTTACGACTATTGCTTGTATTTTAAGATGTTACACTTATCTTTCTTTTTTATTCCATTTTCTTTTCATACACGGATAGTACCTTGGACTTATGTATTGGTGCACATGCATGGTTTTAGATTGGGTGTATTCAGAAGAACATTTGGAATACTAGGGAAAGTTCAATGCCACCGCTATTTTGAGTTAGTAAAAATACCAATAATTCTACTTATCTATATAATGATATAAAGGGAAAAGACAATATAGGCTCTTTGCTAGGTAGGGTTGTGTTTGTTAAGCTCCTCTTGCGTGTAGAAGAGCAACAACAATGACTAATAGTCTTAACGGTTGTATTTAGTTGAGAGTTCGATCCATAAATAGTTTATATATAGAATGATTTGTTGGGAGAGACCTACCAACTTAATGTAATTACTGAATTCGGAAGTATTAATTTCATGACCGCTGAATGTGAGATATTTTATTAATAAAAAAAAGGTAAACAAAAACTTTGTTGGATCCATGAGATGAAATCCAAATTATTATAGAAAATGCAATTATTATTTAAGAACTTACTGGTTCTTTTATCTTCACTAATCAAGTCCCAAATCTGCGAGATATGGGGGATATGCCCCATTAATTTGCCTAGAGGCCTAATCAGATTAGATACTGAGAATAGTGAAGTTCACCATACAGACACACATCAAAGTAGAAAGCCTGTCATGGAACGATTATGTCAAAATCAGCTAGGGAACATTATTAGTACAATCCATCTTTATCATTAATCATAATTAATCCACATATCATTCTGTTCTTTTTCTCATCCATTGTTTCTAAACCCCATTAAACACACAACTGTGTGTAGTGCATGAATGAATCTCCGCATCATTGTTGAACCCCCACAATGCCAAGTTTTATAAGGCAATCACATCATTAATAAAACATTCAGCCATGATGAATAAAACAATCTTGCATATTGAGTTATAAGTGGATTAAACACCAAAACTTTCATCCAAAACCTTAAGATATTAAGCGTATGAGTTATCTCACTTTTAAGCGGGTCAACTCTTTTTTTTTTCAATATGTGAGACTTTTTACTCACAATTGATATGACAACAGTGCACATAGATCACTTCCTCAGTTCCTTGTCATCATAATAGACTTGGATCTACTTGTATGAACTACACTATAACACTAATATGTTGTGATTTGTTAATGTCACAATCCCAAAATAAGTGATTTAAGTGGTCCTTAACCTCAAAACAAAACAAAAAAAAACCCTATGACATGACCATTAATCTGACCCTCATTGGACACATACACAGATTTAAATACATAATAATCTAAGGTCATCAAATTAAAGCAGAGAAACTAACACACGCCTAGTTATAATCAAATCAAATCAAACATCTTTGTAAATGAAATCAGATTGAAATGGACATGAAGATGATGGAATATTGGAAAACATCTTATCTAAACAAGGGAAGTTCCCCTTTGTTCCTTGTGCTTGGATTTTCCCTTCAGGTCAATGTCTCTGCCTATTAAAAACAGGGCAAGCCTTAATTAAGGGAGTGAATTTAGCTTATGTTAAGTCTTTCCCAAATTCAAATTTTTTTCAATTGTTGTGTTTGAATTTAGCTTAATGATTTGTTAGCAAGTCTTTGTTACAAGAGAAAGGCCTAATTGTCGCTTAGATCATTGTCATGGGCTCCATCTGTTCCTTCAACCATCTTAATAACATGAGCCAAATGGGAAAAACAACTAATCAGCACGGTACACGCAAGACATGATGACTGTTTAATCTTTGTTTGTGACCTACATTATTGAACTCAATTAAGTTTAGCCAACACTACTTATAATTAACAAAAACAATTAGCTTATCCATGTCCAACATCATCATCTCATGCATCTATTTAAAATCAACTCGTTTTACTTGCAGATCATTCTAGTGAGTGAAAGCATATACTTTAATGCCAATTACCAAAAAATTGGAAATGGTACACCTGTAAGCAACATATAAAATAAAATTCCAAGATTGCAGAAAAGGACTTCCCACAAAGGACACAAATGTATAATCAAACACAATTAATCACCAAATTCGTCCCCAAAACATCAGTCATAAAACATGTTAGTCCCTAAAAAAAATGCCTTAAAAAATATTTAAATATGTCAAATATTGGTTAAGTTAGTCTCAACGGTCGAATAAAACAGCAATCAAGGCAATTCCGGTAAAAACTAAGTTGACTTTTGATGGTATTTCCTTAGAAATAACATGCCCGAATATGGTCTTTCAATTATGAATTGGTGATTCACTCCACAATTGATTGTTAAATCCTGTTGATTAGTGGTGTTCGTTTTCAACTGCTTACCTAGTCATGGTGAAA
Organism: Acmispon strigosus; assembly: GCA_030819835.1. Classification (NCBI taxonomy): domain Eukaryota; kingdom Viridiplantae; phylum Streptophyta; class Magnoliopsida; order Fabales; family Fabaceae; genus Acmispon; species Acmispon strigosus. The sequence goes on along the minus strand of JAUAMA010000004.1, from coordinate 53,936,773 downwards.
ACTCAATAAGGGTCTAAATAAAAGTTGATTGTGACTATTTATCAATATAAACTAATAATTAGTCAAGTGTTTGGTTATTTGACAGTATATTCATGAGTCAATACCGTATATGTATAAAGTTAATGATAGTGATATGTGTTTTAAGTTTAACTGTCCTTAATCAAAGGTTTGCTTTAAGCATCACTGCAGCTCTTACTAAGTCAAAATATACTGCGCTGAGTAAATAAGTCACATTCTTTTGATTAAAGAAAATGGAGAGAAAACCCAAAACAGACAGAACAATACCATGAGTATATTGTTCCATGTCCTCCATAGAATTGGAATTGTCATTGCAATATTCATGTTGTTTCCTAAAAAGTTGGAACCTGATATTTAATGCATTTCGATTCTTACCCGTCCGTGGCTGGGCCCATTTAAGGTCATAAACGTGACAGTTTTTATGAACTGGCCCTCCTTCTTATCTTAAACGTCTCACTGCTTGGATGAAAGTTGTTCCAAATGTGTCAATTTGTTTGATTCAAAAAAATTCTTGTTCTGGTTGTAAGGATTTTGAATTCAGTTCAGTTTTTGTTCCGGTGTAACCTCCGACCAACGCCGCAGCCATCCGATCGACAACACGCAAGAGGCCGATCATAGACGGAGACTAGCAGCAGAGGTTCGGTCGCATCAAGCCTACTCGGACAAACACCCTTCCATTAGGTCGACCAGTCAGTAGAGCCGGACCCACCAGGACAGCTGGAGGCCCAGTGGAGGACAGCTGGGTCGCCTAACATCTCCCCTAGCCTGCCACCTAGCGCCCAGACTACTCTGACACCCTCCTAGGTTGCCAGACCAAATGTCAATGGGCTTCCCCTATAAATGCCAACCCCACTGTTGCATTAGGTACGTAATCCTAAACACTTGAGATTATTAGCTCTCGAGACGATCGCTAACTTAAGCATCAGAGTGTCTTCGCAGGTTTCCCCTTGGACTACCACCAGGAGCTCAAGGACGACCACTGGCCCCACCTCCACCGAAAGCACCGTACCCTCTCCGACAAACACCCTCGTCCGGGTGATTGAACAACCAGCTGCGTTCAGTTTTATTTGGCTGAAATTAATTTGTTCTTATCATGATTGGGAAAAGCTAAAATCAAATCCCAAATTCTTCAAGAGGGATTTACAGCATGTTGTTGCTTTAACTTATGTGACTTGCCTATTGGCATGCAATAACTACTATATGTATCTTTTGAAACACATCATTCTTATAGAAATGCTCTAAAATCACTTGTGATTAGAAACAAGTTTTAACTTCAGAGTTAAGATGTTTTAATTTTGTGCTAATTGAAATTGAGTTTTGATACATACACACTTCATTTTCTTTTCCATCTCATTTTCACTCATTTTTCTTTTTATCTATTTTTGCATTTCTTATCAAATCACATATCATATCATTCATTTCTCTCTCTTTTTTTCCTATTTATCTCAAGTGGAGGTGTAATTGAATTGTAAACATAACTTTTTCCAATTGGAATCAGATATCAAAAGTTAGAGAATTAAGTCACCATTAGTTAGAGAGTGAAGTCACCTTTAGGATATTTAGCACATTTGAAAATCCTTTTACAATTGGTTATGTTCGCGAAGTGAACCTGATCGAGACGAAGCTACGAAGAAGGAATCTAAAGCTTAATCTCAAAGTATATGTTCAAGTGAACATGCCTTGTTCCTTTCTATAGGATTTTCCTATATACAAATCCAACTCCAAACCGTTCCCAACCTATCTCCAGATACGTGGTTGTCAATGACCAATCTTAGAGATCGTGTCTTTTGTCCGGTTTAAAGCGTCACTAGCTCATAACATAAACTCTCCTCCTAAAGGGACACATGTCACCCAAAGGTTCACAACAATATATCGCCCTATAAACATAGCGATCAAACCACATAAATATAGTGCACAATGCATCACCCAATCACTTGATGAGTCATAAACTAGCAATTTGACATATTCTCTACATTGTCTAAATCTAAGTCGTCTATTCCAATCTTAATTCTAAAGTCAGAATCAATTTTAAGAAAAAAAAAAATTAAACATTCTAGCATATTATCAGAAAAAATAAACTAATTCAAACATCTTAATCCTAATGTTGGTAAATTAGTCTGTAAAAGTTTTGCAGACTATATCAAGAATTTGGTCTGGGACCATGGTCAACAAAATTGAATTGACTTGAAATGTTATGGGCCGAAAATGCTGTCCCCGGTAATCATTTTAAGCCCCTTTTTACCTATCATACACCATCATGATAGTAACCATTTTCATTGAAATGGGTGGAAAATCCCTTGACAAGAAATCAATTTGAAATTGACTAAAACGGGAAAAGAGGATTAATAAAAAGCATTGTAATAAATAAAAACATTCCCTTCTGTAGGTGCTAAACTTGAGTAAGATTGTACTACTGCCCCTGCTGTCAATTACAGAGATATTAGTTGAAATGAAAAATTTTCATGAGTGGTCCAATTTGTGAAAAAGAAAGAACTTTGTGTATTATGTGGAAAGAGGATACAACTAACTAGTGTTTGCCCCCACCCACAGTAATGGAGAGATGTCGCTGTGTGCAAACAGTAGTCAGAAACAAGAAAGCTCGTTGAACCGTGTGTACTAGGTGTGTAGAGCCAGATCAGAACCAAGGTTTTTGTCTGTGAGTCTGCATAGTGCCAATTTGACCATATCATTCAAAAATATAGCTTAATTGACAAGTCGTGTCTGCATGATACACCCATCAAACACCACCCCAACTTGCAAACACTAGCACACAGAATCTCAATCAAACACTTGACCTTCTCTTCAGGGAATATATTATCATTATGTAATAAAAACATTATGCAAGTTGAGCTTCATCTTAACCTCTGTGCTAACTTGTGAATATATTATGGTGCCAAATTACAAATTTAACAATTTATGGAATTACAGACGAGGTAAACTTAAGAAGTTGTATTAATTTGAGCAATATATACAATGGCAACAGATTTTTTGGTTTTTTCTTATTAGATAAAGAGGACAACTTGAGACTTGACTGTCAAACTACAAACAAGAAAAAAAGAGGAAATCTGATGACCATTATAATCTAGAGAGAGAGAGCCCCAAGCCCGGTGTTTCTACCTTCAATTCGTTTAGTTCATTCATTCACTTAACATTTAGCTGCGCCCATGGCCCATGGGCCCTATCATCATCTGCCACAAACCCCTGCCACATACTAAAATTCCTATTTTTCTCTTTTTTTTTCCTTCCATATTTCATTTCATTTTTTTCTCCCAATTCTCTTAAAATAAAATGTTATTCTTCAACGCCTGGGGCGAACTTGAACAGTGAGAGGGTTAGCCATTTCACACGAAAGCCTCAGCAGCTCCGTCAGATCAACCCCTTCATCATCCGACGGCAGAAATTCAAACTCGTGCAACAGCTTCGCCACCCAGAACGTCACGGTGGTTAATCCCAGATTCTTCCCAGGGCAGCTCCTCCTACCCGCTCCGAACGGAGCCAGCCTCAGATCCGACCCGAACAAGGAGAATCCAGCCTCTTCACCCATAAACCTCTCAGGCATAAATACCAGCGGGTCCCTCCACACCTCCGGGTCCCTCGCTATGGCCCACATATTAACCATCGCCGTGGTCCCCTCAGGCACGTGGTACCCATCAATGGTCGTATCAGTGATGGCCAATCGGGCCCACGAGAGAAGTGGGCCCGGCGGGTGCAGCCTCAAAACCTCTTTCACCACCGCCTGCAAGTACATCGCCGCCGCAACATCCTCCTCCGTCACCGCCCGTGTCCCTCCTCCCGCCACCTCATCAAGCTCCTCTTGCACCTTCCTTTGCACATCAGGATGAAGCACCATCCTCGCTAGTATCCACTCCACCAACACCGCCACCGTGTCGGTCCCTCTAAATATTATTTCCTGAATTAAAAAATTAACAAAATTGATTAATTCAACTTTCATTTTTTTGTCACACATGGACCCATCAAATTCAAAACCACTATCTATTTATTTTTATTATTATAAAACGCGTGTTCAGCAAGAAAAAAATGAAAATTAAACAAGGAGCCACATTTTAGTATTTTATAGTAGAATGATTTGTTTAACTTACCCATAGAACAGCAATCATGTCGGGTTCAGACAGTTTATCAGGTCCTTGGAGAGAGAGCAAGACATGAACAAAATCCAGGTCGGTCTGGTTCTTGTCGGCTCGATGGTCGGCGATGATTGAACCGACGAACCGGTTCACCTTTGGAACCAGCTGTGAGCAGGTGAACCGGATTTTCTGAGCATCAAAGTCCTTGAGAAAAGGCAAGTGGTCGCCCCAGTTAAGGGTACCCAACAGGTCGTACCCTTTCTCCACTAACCCGCTCAGCTCCTCCACCATTCTTGTGCTCGGCTTGTCGTCCAGCCTGTACCTCTGTCCGAACACCGACCACATCATGTTATATAAGGACGCTTTCTTGAGAGTCGGTCGGATGGTGAGGGAAGTACCGCGGCAGTTACGGAATAGGCCGACCATCTGGTTGGCGATTTCGTTGCGCTGCGGTGCCGAGGACTTGATTTGCATGGGACAGAAGAGGTGGTTGTTGGCGATCTTCCTGAGGGTTCGCCAGTAAACTCCATAAGGCGCAAACCCGATGGCGCGGCTGAACATGAGGCTGTATGCGGATTCCTTGATCGGCCGGTCAGCGAACACCGAGCTTTGGAGAATCTCTTTGGCGACGTCCGGGTGGCACGTGACTATAGCACGTGTGTCTCCGAGGCTGAACGCCATGAGCCGTGTCCCCCTGCATGCTTTAGCCGCCGCCAAAATACGGTGGTGTGCGAGGGAGCACATGAGGCTCATGCTTCCAATCAAAGGGTACCCTTTGGGACCAGGGATTGTTGAAGTGGTAGAAGATTTTGCGATCCAGTAGTGGTTAAAAGAGTAGTACTTGCCCCAAGCAGGACCACCAGGGTGTGACCAGTAAAAGAAAGTCATGGCAAGCCAGAGTGAGGCCATGATCAAAAGCGACCATGCAATGTTTTCTTGTGAGCATTTAGAAGCCAAGGCAAAGACCCAGAAGTTGTCAATGTGGGTTGTCATGGTGAGCTAGCTAGAGAGTATGCTAAAACTGTCAGAGAGAATAATAAAGTAAGAGAAGAGAAGAGGAGGGGTTTTGTTGTGGCTTTTTGGGGATGGTGAAGAGTGTGAGTATGGTAGAGGGTTGGTTGGTTGAGGAATATATATAGGGGATTGAGCAAAGAGTAGAAGAGGAAGCGGTAAAATCATTACCGTTGTTGTGGATAGGTTACACGCACTAAACTAATAGGGGACCGTATGTAAAGGAAAATAATAATAATACTGAAATTGATGATAATTGGGAAGGTATTATTGTTAGCTGTTTTAATCAGTGGTGGTTTTAATTTATTTTGGTGGGGTAATGAATGAAAATTAATGGGTTTTTGTTTTTGGACAAATCATGAGAGCTGCGCCGCCACGAGTGCATGACGAAATCTTGGAAAAGTAAGCTCCTAGATTGGGTCAAGTTTTTATGCACGCGCTCTCCCCTGCTTTGCTTTGCATGAACACCATTTCCTTTCACTTTTACCGAGTTGTCACATTGTTTGGGTTTTTTTTATCAAGGAAAATGTTTGGTATACACATACATGTGGTGTATACATCCAAATAAGATGAAAGAGAGCTAAGTTAGATATGGGATAGATGATGTGTGAATATAGAGAAAAATATGGTGAATGTGGAGTGCATTATTATTAAATGTTTATAAACAAGATTGTTTTTTAAATTACAATTTTAGTCTCTCAAATACCTAAATGTGCAAAATCGTCCTTTTTTAAAAGAGAATATAAAGGCCGTAAAGTACAAGTGGCGTTGTACTTTTGGTCCTCTCGTTATATCAACATGTATTTTTACTCAAGTTCGCCTGATACTTGTCAAGATCCCTACAAACCTCAAACAGTGAATAGTAAACATCACTAGATCAATTTAGTGACTCTGCACCTAATTGTCTGCCCCCTATCGTATAGTCAACATTTTCCATCTATCGTCTGCCCCCTATCGTCTTCTTCCCATCATCCTCCCCCATTGTCCGTTTTGTCCCTCATCGTCCATCCCCATCATCTTTCCCTTCGTCCTTCCCCCCATCGCCCTTTGCCCATTCCCTCTGTCTTTCCCCTTCGTTTTCTCTCGTCCCATCGTCTCCCCCTATCGTCTTCCCTCATCGTCCTTTGTCCTTTGTCCTCCCATTTCGTCCTTCCCCATCATCTTCTCCACTCTGCACTGTTTTCTCGCTTCACCCTTTCTAATCTTTTTACCCTTTTTCCCCAAACCTCCTGCCTTCGTCAGTTGTCGGCTTTGCCTCGTAGTTCTCTTCGTTGGATCTTGGTCTTCTAGCTCTAATGTTATGAACTTCCAGGAAATGTGTGGAATAGTCGTAGTCAATATTGTGTACCCAAGGCTCAAGAAGATGTTGTTTTCCTCTGTTGGCTACATTGGATCCCTGTTATAGGATTAATTTTATCTATATTTATTTTCCCTTCTCTCTACTTTGTATTAAGGGTTGGGACTTAGGGTACCCCTTGTACCTCCTTTTAATATAATTCTTTGACTTATCAAAAAAAAAAATTAGTGACCAACCATCAGAGTCTCTTTTCACATGTTCGAACTTTTGTTCTACCATTGGACATATATTTGACCTATACCCAAGAATCAAACCATTTTCTTAACAATTCTATTGTTCAAGTAAAATTTCAAACTCTCAATAACAGTTATGATATGCTTTCTCCAATATTACTCGATTGAGAGATTCATACACGTTATTGACTCGCAAGTCACTATGTGTGTGTTTGGTATGCTGCTCTGTCCACATGTGAGATGGAATTTACACCATGTACTTGTCATGCAGACTCATTCAATTCTTTCAATTTGTGCATTAACCTAACCCACTATGAAAATGTATTTCTCTGATCGCTGCTCGGAGAGCTTGTTTCATCAAGTCACTAAGAAACTTTTGTTGTGCCTCAATGTCTGATAACTTAAAATATCTTAGCAAGTTATGATGACAACAAAGTAAAGTTATAAATATTTGTGTGAACACAAAATAAAACATGGTCTAAAACTTTTAGGAAGTATGAATTATCATCTGAAAGGCCTTCAAAGACAAGTGAAGACATCATCTACTAAATATTGACATCGTATTTGAGATCATTGTAATTACTAGTTGGTAATGGGTTAGGTACCCCTTGTACCTTTTAATGCATTTGTTTGGCTGATAAAAAAAAACATACTCCTTATTATAATAGTATTGTTAGTGTTAGTTCTCACTAGCCCTTCCTCATTACTCCTCAAATGTTTATATTGTTCATAAAGTACCATTTGAATCGCCTCAATAACCTTCACTTTTGCCCTATATGCTTGATAACTTTCTAACAAAATGATCTACATATTCTTTGTCTCATCAACCAATGCATTAACCTCCATATGAGATGTATGTCTAAGGATCCCTATGAAATTCTTTGCAAGTCATTTGGTTTGAGTCCGCCTATATTTTGAGGTCAAATGACACACGTGTGTATCCTAAACTGGCAACTTGAAAATATGTGTTATGGACTGACTTACTGGTTCCAAGGTAGAAGGTACGTACAACACTGTACTTAATCACAGTCCTCGTCATTTTTGTCAAAGAACACATTCTTTTTATGTTGGAGGGCATACTCCTTCATTGTTATTCTGAATAAATATGTAGCAGTAAAAACTTAACTAAGTCTAAAGTTAACTAAATGCTAGTGTGAGAACTCTTGAGGGCGTGACTAATGAATTCCCTCTAGGGACACGTTTACAACGAAGCTCAACCTTGAATCCTCGACTGTTTAATATTGTTTTGAACACGCTTACCAAGAATATACAGAAAAACGTTTTTAATTTGCATGATGTTCACATATGATGTATTTTTTTTATTGAAGAATCAATGTTGGCGATTAATTCTAAACTCGAGATTTGGAGAAAGACTTTGGATCTAAGGGTTTTCGATTAAGCAGGAGTAAGACAGAGTATATTCATTGCAACTAGTGAGATTCATGTTGGAGGTAAATCTGGAAGTCAAAATTAGAAACGATATCATACCACATGTTTCACAGTTTAAGTACCTTGGATCTATCATACAAAATAATAGGGAAATTGCTAAAGACGTGTTACACATAAAATTCAAGTTGGGTGATTAATGTGGAGAAAAAAGCATCAAAAGTTATTTGTTGCCACAAAGTACCTACCAAGCTCAAAGAAAGTTTTACTAAACTGTTATCAAGCCTTCTATACTCGATGGTAGCAAATGTTGAATTTTAACTTCATAACATGATAATAAAAGTTGGAGTAGGAAAAAATGAGAATGTTAAGATGGATGAGTGTCCACACTATAAATGATAGAATACACAATGATCGTATAAGAAGAGATATTGAAGTGATGCTTGTCGAGAAGAAACTGACAGAAAATTGGTTAAGATGGTGTGAACATGTACAGAGATAACATTTGGAGGCACATGTTTGAAGAGTTGATAACATACTCTCGAGTCATGTGAAGAGGGGCAGAGAGATGGCAAAAAAAAACTTTAAAATGTATTATTAAAAATGACCCCATTATCAATAGTTTTTCTCTACATATGGCTTTTGATCGAGCTCAATGACATATTCAATTCATTGAGGTGATTTTTTAAAAATATAGTTATGAGTACAAGTACTGAGGTGATTTTTTAAAATATAATTATAATGCAATCTCTTTAAAATGATCTCATTATCAATAGTTTTCCTCTCTAGTAATTGAGGTGATTTTTTTTTTATTGAAGTAACTCTTATGAGAACAAGTATTAGAATTTGAGATGTCCAACTCTACCCTAAAAGCTAGCTCAAGAGGTGATGATTGTCTTCTCTTATATGAAAAGTTATCATGGTTATATCTTTAGTCAATGTGCCATTTTTCAACAAGTACGTAATAAGAGTCTCTAAATTAGTATTGATCACAAACGCAAAATCATTTCTCTGATAAAAATAAGGAAAATTGTTTTTAAATCCCATTACAGTGCAATCATCCAATCAATATACGCGTTTAAGCAGTGGTTTTCAATTGTCATTAAACGTTTTTTTTTTCCTTTTTGCGTTTAGCGGGGTCTCCGCTAAATGGTTTGCTTTGAATTTTCCTTTGAAATCTTTATTGCAAAATTTCCCGCAAAATTTTCTTGCGGATATTATTTCAAAATTTTGTAGTGTTAGGAAAAATCATAAAAAAAAATCGCAGTTTAAAATTTGTAAGTTTAGCTAATTTTGCGGGAAGGGTCAATTATATTTTATTTGAATCTAGTAAAATTGTTATTATTATTATTATGCTTGCGTTCAGTGTTTTAAAACTCAGACTGGCTCGGCCGGTCCGACCGGGAACCGGTGCTAAAGTCGGTCGGAATCATTGATTGAATCGACCGTGTAAGCGAACCGGATCAAACCGGTACGACCCGGCCAGGTGAATGATCAGACCGGTGGCTCGGTCGTGTCTTGGTTGGACCGGCGAGTCACCAATTTTTTTTTTTGCATCTCAAGCAAAACGGCGCCGTTTTGGCTTGAGTGCCTAACCCTAACGTTTTGTCGTTCTCCTTCTGTTTCTCTTCTTCCGTTACTCTGCTTCCGGTTCCGGTTTCTCTTCTCAGCAATCGTCGATTTGCTTCCTCGGTAGCGTCGTTCCTCCGTCTCTTCTTCGTCGTTCGTCATGATAGTTTCTGCTCCGTCCCTCATCATCGTTCTGCTTCCACGGTGGCGTCATTCCTCCGTCCGGCCACTCTGCTTCGTCTCTTCCCCGTTGTTCCTCGTGATCATTTATGCTTCGTCCCTCACCGTCGTTCCTCCACGCTGTTTCTTCTTCTTGCTTAAAGAACAGTGGAGTTCAGCACTAACCATTTCCAATGTTTGATTTGTAATTTATGTTATCTTCTTTCTATTTGATTTCCAAGGCTATGTTACTGAAGTTAGGCTCTGTAATTTCTGAACTATCTGTTGTTCATATAGTGGGCTATGTTACTGAAATTAGGCTTCTGTAATTTTTGTTTTCGTTAGATTGATGTATATAATTATAGGCAAAGGAAAAACATTAGGCCAATCTGTTTTCCATTTCTGTAATCATTAGATTGATGAGAAATTAGGCCAAGTGTGTTCCATTTCTGTAATTGTTAGATTGATGAGAAATTAGGCCAAGTGTGTTGATAGGCATTGTTATGAGAAATTAGGCCAGTGAGGAATGCAGTGGCCAATGTGATAATTTCTGTTAGCAAGGAATATAATCAAATAATAGAAGTTGTGATATTTTCTGTTTAAGTTAGTGTTCCTTTTGTTGATCAAATGTAGTGGCTAGTGAGGAAGTTCAATGAGGATAGTTTTGTTCTGATCATTAGTTCTCTTTTACAATGTTTTTATATACACCGAGTCAATTGGTTCGATCAGTGACTCATTGATCTGACCAATGACTCATTAACTAGTTCCTCAGCCGAGTCGATATTAAGTAGTAGAAGTATTTTTAAAATTTGACCCGAATAGGTGAATTATTAGCAGTTGATAGCGCGTGGGGAAAAGAAATATAAATGGGATCCTGGGACGACAAATTAACGTGGGAACAGTAAAAAATCAGGATGCGATGTCTGACACGTGGGGGGTCTTGTGGCGCGAAACTGCCCGGTGATGCGATGAGACTCTCACATTCACATGAGGCCCATCCACTTATGGCTCTCGTGCATTTGCTTTTACGCATTATGCATTCACTACTCAGTACTCAGTATCAGTATCAGTATCAGTATCACTATCCCCATCTCACCTCACCTCACCACACCAATTCAGCATGGTCTATAGCCTTTTTATTTTTATTTTCATTTTCATATAAAACCAATTTACACTTTAATTTAATTTCGTCTCTAGTTATTAAATTCAAACGTATCTCCCTTTTTTATCATAACAATTAAATTGAAGATGTGCATTAATTACTTTTTACTAAAAAGACATTTATTTAATTGAATTCATTATCTCTTTTTCACTCTCATAAGCATGCATAGAAATTAAAAAAATAAGTTGAAGCAATTTTTGAAAAATTTATATAAATTGAAAAAAAAATTAATGTTACATTAATCACATTTCTTAAATTATGTGATGTAGTTAGTAGTTTTCTTAAATAGTATACAAGTTAACACGATATCACTTGCAGTAATAGCCGCCCATGCATATCCAAGTGTGAGCCGTTGCTGGTTTTCTTAGCATGATTACTAACGTACTACCTAATAACCTGGAGATGATTTCTCTCTATTCTACAAATTTATTCATAAAAAAAAAAAAAAAATAACTTATAATAAGTGATTCAATCGTAAACAATTTTAAATTAGCCAAAAAATAAATTATAAGAATTTGACTATTATTTACTCAGGTAAAAAAACCTATAATATTGAAAGATATATATTTTTAAAACAGATATTTTCCATAGTGAAAAATGCAATGTCTCTTCTTCTATAGGGACTTATTTGCCCATTTTTTCCACGATCAACAAGAGACTAATATAACAATGTTATTTTAAAAGGAAACATTAAATCTGCCACGCCAGCGGCCACACATCAGAGACTAGTGTGATAAAAAAAATTGATATTTGTCATTTTCCGTTCAGGGGTTTGACGGAACCAGACCAAAAAAACTTTCAAGAACTAAATCAACTGATGGCGAATTTTTCAGAGACAAACTTAATGAAAAAAATAGCATGAGAATCAAACTGTCATAAATGTGATTTTTCAAAGATTAGAAGATCGAATTTAATTATATACAAAGTCTGGTGCCTTAGCACGTGAAGAACCAACTATATATCCAGAGGTTAAACTGAAAGATATTGAAATAAAACAATAAAAAAAGTTGATGGATGTATGAGTGCACATGAAATTTAGCATACTGTGCAAAGCTGCAGCAAAGAGTACATTAGTACACTGAGTGGAGCATTGTTTACATGTACGAGCCAGCCACGCATTGCCCCCTCCCTCATGCGTTCACGCCCTTTGACTGCGACAACTCCTCTTCTCCTTCCTTCCACGCCCCCCAACGCTTCATCACTTTTCCTTAATTCTCCGATTTACCCTTCTCATTCCCCTCACAGCCGAGGTTAAATTCGTCTTTCCATATCCAGACCACCACACATGGGGCGAAGGATACGCTGAAACGCTCGCAGTCGCAGGGTGGCGTGTAAAGCAGGGTTTTAAGGACCCGGGACCCACCTTCGTTTTTGTTTGCACCCTCATCAACGCTCCTCGTTAGCCACCTCCTCCACCAACAATCCCTGTCCGTTGGTTCCTCTTTCCCCTCTCACTCGTACGGTTTTAAATCATTTCATATTTCTATTTTCACCAGGGGCATTATCATTCACTATTTGCTGTTTTTGGTTTCCTTTATCGTATATCTCTAATTTTCATGCCACTCGTACCTTACGATGACGTCTCAAATCACGGCTGTTCTTCTAACGTGGTTTAACTTCTTTTTTCTGCCAAAGTATTTGGGTGCACGCATGCAGTTACGAGATTAATCTATCATGAGACTAATTTTATCGGATATCATATTAGTGAAAAATTCTTTCCCCTACAAACGGCCTAGTTAAATCAAGTTCTGTGCTAAATATTTAAAGAGTTTAATTATTTAAATATTGTGTTAGACCTTGGGTTAGTGTAGTTTAAAATTTTATAAAACATTTTGAAGACATGTGAAATTTTAAGTAAATGAAATCTAAATATAAATTATTTTCTTTTAAATCATGTTTGACAAAAATAATTTTAAAAACGATAATTTTATTCAAAGTTACTCCTACATTAGACAAATGGTCACTCATCATGCACACATTCACTGCATGATTACATGCAAGGTTTTGGTTTGTTCATTAAAAAATTCCCTTCGTCCATTCATCTTCTTCATCCGGTAAGTTTATGACTCCATCTTTTTTTCTTGGAGACCCGATGGTTTAAAGAAAAGTCAGGGGATCGCACATTAATTTATTCACTAACGTACGCAACGATGTCAACGTTAATGCGTTTCAATATTTACCCAAAAAATGTTAATCCTTACGTTTTTTCCATCTCATTACCGCAGCTTATCAAAGAGGTTCTTGACTTGTAAAAAGAGAAAATAATCAAATTATCCGGTGATAACTTGGTGAATCAAAGGTTCCGGTGAACTAAGACTCTAGTTTCGAAATGTTTTCGAGTGACAAAAGCTAAGTTATCCGGTGATAGCTTAGAAAATCAAGGTTCTGGTGAACCAGTACTTGAGATTCGAAAGTACATTTGAAAATGAATTAACAAGTTAAAAAGTAAAGAATTGAAAATAAAAGTGCATGAAAAATAAAGGAAAGCACTTAAAGAAAGCATGAAAGTAATCAAAAGCTAGCGCCTAGCGGTAAAGAAATGCATAACAACAAGTAAGTGAAAAGGAAATTACGTTAATTAAATGAAAGAAAAGGAAAAAGTGACTGGAACTCCAATACATTAACTCGTGTGTCGCTTGTCTGTGTGATCGACATGTGGACGTGTAGTGTTAGTATTTTGGTGTCCAACCCTTTCTCCAGATTACATAAGTCTATTTATAGTACAGGAATTCAAATAAACTAACTAATCCTACGAACAAGATTGAAGCTTAGAGAAACTGCCTAATCGAATTCGTCCCCTTAGCATGACTTGTTCTTCTCGAACCCGTTCCTCGAGCTCCTTTTCCCGCCTAGACTAGCTTGATTATCCTTGCATTACCCTCGCTATTTTGACAAAATTTGCCTAAGTGTTGAAATCGAATGGTCTTCCAAGTCTTCCATTAATTCGAACAGATTCCTCGCTCGAGTCTGACCTTCCTTGAAGTATCTTTAACACTTAGCCTTTTTTGAAATTTCTCTTGGACATTATTCCAAGTTTCCACCTCTCGCTGAGGCATTCGCTAAGCAACATTAGTTCGATCCCTGATTCCTCGTTTCGAAATTGAGACCGACTCGAATCCGAAATCTTGGTAATAACTCTAGTTAAACTTTCTAAACAACAAACCTAAAGCAATTGTTGAACTTTTTAAATCAAATAAGCTTTGAACATGAGTGAGTCAAGTCTCTATTCTTAATCCAATACAATTGTGATGTCCACTTCAAGGCATATTTTAATCAATTGGTTAAGTAATCTATTATTGTGAAAACTCTATAATGAAACGAACCAAATTATGCCCGGGCATTGTCGTTACCGCCAAAATTAAAAGCCACCTAGCTTCTAGGAAACCCTCCTGTAATTTATTATATGATGATCAATAGTACTAGAAAATTTGATTAGACCAGCTAATTGAATATCATTTCCTCAGGACAGGAATTGTACTTGTCAATGCCAAATTCGTAGTTATTTGTCTGATTAAATGTTTGATTAATATAGTTATGGTATTTGCTGAGGATCTTTCTATGATGCCGGTAGTATCGTGACAGGTTTTTGAGAGGAAAAGCGTGAATGGTTTACGAACTTCAATTCATAATTAGCAAAATACCTGGCTATTCATAGAGTTTATGGAACTAATGTTTGTACATTAGCTGAATAATTTTCTTGAATATTGATTTAGGGCCAACATAGAAACCTAGGAAGAAACTGCATTAGATGCATATTTTATGGAACACTAGTATATGCCGTGAAATTGATTTGTACTTATCGTTTAATTAATCTCCGTTATAAAGCTTTAAGTTTCGATGATTTTCATGTAATGTGTATTAGAAATTAACGAAAAAGAAAATTGCACTATGAGTGTGTTTGACAAGGTTTTTAAGTTCATTCTTGTACATGTTCCTTGATACTCGACGAGATTTTCCAAAAATAAATATCTCATATTTACATTTTCTAAGTATGGTTATGCATTTTAAAGTCTTACTTTACCAAGTGGCCTGTAGATATTTACGTCGGTTACATAGGGGGGACAAATCTTGTCTACGTCACTTACATCCCTCCACATGATTCGCGTCCAGCACATCACTACTTTTAATGTGTACCCGCGTGAAGACTTGACATCTCATGTCCATGATCAGTGAAATTTAGATTATCAATCACTCACACACTAGTCTTAATATTGCCGAGATATTATTAATGACTAGGGTCACCATTTTAGAATGGTATTTTGTAGAATCTCACAGTCAAGTCTACTACTTGACGTCCTACAAATTTGTATATATTATTCTATTGTTATTAATACTTTTTATAGATATATTAAACTGAAATATCTTTATTAATAATAATAGTAATAAAATGATACAGAACGTGTCCATAACATATTGGATCTAAGTGCATACAATAAAATGACTTCAAACTTTAAGCATATTTGATGAGTTCAAACTTATTTGACTGATCATCCAATTTACTGATGTATCTGCTTGCAGCATCGTCAGTTCCTGAGCCGTGCTGGGAGGGAAGAGGGTTTTTTGAGTAACACTTCGTTTATTCTAGGGTTTTTTAGTGCTTGCTAGTTTGGATAGTAGATTTTCCCTGACATTCCTTTCGCGAGGAATGTGACCGTCAAACTGGTTGGCTAGGCCTTTTACTAACTCCAAGGCACTCCAAAAGTCGAGGCTCGGGGGGGGGGGTTTATAGTTTAGGCAAATCAATTGTTGAGGTTGTTGTGGTGGTGAGCATGCAAATAGACAGCTTATATTAATTAGAAAGAGAGGCAAGATTAAAAGATCTTGAGACTGCAATGCAATTGGATCACTTCTCCCTGTTTTATTATATATGTTATTTTAATTAAATATTGTGCCAACCATACCCTCTTAAAACATTAACCCATCGGTTAAGCTATTGCTAACTGTCCTACCAAACTACACTGACTTACAAGCAAACCGTCTTTGTAAGGTGATCAGTGAAAATAAGCGTGAAGCACATAGAGATGTTCTAGAGATATTTCACGACCTATGTAGGAAGTTGGAAGTAAACAAAAACTAATCCTAATAATCATGTTAGGAGCGTACTAAAACTAATTCCTACACTCATTCACTTTTATTGATTCCGCATTTAACTTCCGCCCGCTAAGGTTGGATTAATTAATATTATAGTGGTTAAATACTCCACATGAAATTAAGTAAAAGGCAAACACAAATATAAACTGAATTATAAAATAACATATATAATAAAAATCGGGCTTTGAACATATCATTCATTGCAACCTCGAGAGATGAGATTTAGATACTCATATTACAAATAGAACACACATAAATCCTAGTAGCTAACATCTTATAGAAACATGGAATGATCTTCTAAGCTTCCGCTCCTTTCTTCTCATTCAGAGTTAGTCACATTCTCTGTGTGTTTCTCTCTCTCTCTCTCTCTCTCTCTCTCTCTGTCTCTCTCTTTCTCTCTCTTACTATTCTAGTTTTCACACACATTTATCTGTCCTACCCTCTCTTTATATAGAAAAACATTAAGTCTTTTACGAAGCTGCTTACAACGAAAGGCGACATGACCGTGGATTGGAAAGCACCGTCGTGGTTGTATTAAATTACGTCAGTACATGTCAGCACGAGCAAGATGGGGTGATGCATGGTCATCGAGCTTTAGTTTCATTGGCACGATTTACTTCTGGCAGGCACAACCGTGCTTCTTCTTATGCACATGAAACTACACTTGAAGTGTCCTTTTTCGCCTGTTTATCATTGTTTTCTCATTTTTCATCTTTTTACCTGCATATCGAAAATACATTTGAAAGTACATGAGTTATGTATAGTAAATGCAACAATTAAGGCTAAAATCATAGTGAAAATAAGACATGTTTAATGTTATTTTGACGCACATCATGGTATCTCTTTTCTTCCCCTTAAAGCACTTTTCTAATGAAGTGGACTGTTTGTTGGACATTTTTGTCTTCTCAGGTAAGAATGGAATTGAGGGTGGTTACCGATATGCCCATGTACAAGAGGCTCTCGCCTCAAACAAGGCTTTCAAGAACTAGTAGGGTGGCTCCCTCTTTGAACCTACTCCTATATATTGTGATAATATGAGTGTCATACTAGTCACTCCCAACTAGTATTTCATGAACACACCAAGCATAGTGAGATTGATTGTCATTTCACTAGACATCACTTTCATCAAGGAAACATCACTTTTCCCATATGTCTTTCTCCATATAGATTGTTGACGTGTTTACAAAGTCGCATTCCATTACGTGTTATCCTTTCTTTATTATCAAACTCTCGTTGCATCGTGAGTTGGGGGGTGTTAGATTACAAAGTTGTTCAATTATTTATATTTAAAAGGTAGTATAGTCTTTTCACAAGAAAAAACATGATTAGCGAAGGATGACCTTTAGTTGTTAGTAATACTTAACTACCGATGACCAACCAACAACCAAGAAACGTGGGTATTGGCCTTGTCGGTAATTTCTTTTGACGACTTTAAAAACTGTCTGTAATTACAGACACTACAAGAAAATACGGTATTATCGACGATCAAAAGTTTTTGGTAAGCTTCAAAAACCATCGTTAACTTCATGTTACCGACATTCAACTGAGGACTAAAAAGTTGTGGGTATCGGCTCCTCGGTGATTATTAACGATCCAAAGCGTTAGTAACTTACCGATGGCTAATGGTTGCCGGTTACATACTGAAGACAAAAGGCCATCGGTAACCTGCGCTAGTTCCCCTCCTCATCATCATTCTCCTCATCCTCATCCTCATTCTCATCCTCCTCTTCCCGCTCATAATAAGGAAAAGGAGAATCATCTCTAGGGTCAACAGAACCAGAAACACCCCCCAATTTTTCCTTCAAATGTGCAAGCTCCGCTCTAGGACCAACGGTTTCTGTCTCTTGTTGGTGGAGCTATCTGTAAGTATTTTGTTTTGTGTCATCATTTTGTTCATCTCGCGAAACAACTCCAACATCTGAGGGGGAATTTTTGAACTCTATGAACCCAAAGAATCTCTAGTTGCTTGCTCCTGAATCAGGGAAATAACGTCGGGTTTGTACCGAGCAGACATATCACTTGCACCATAAATTCATCCCTTGCGCTTTCCAGCTACCATGTCAACCTAGAGCTTCATAGCAGCAAGAGAATTTACTTCTGTTGAGGATTGACTCATTTCACCCTCATATTTAGTCTGCACAATTAAATTTTTTGCTCAAATTATATGAATATACTAATATTTTTATTAATTCTTAGTCATGCTTAATAAGTGTCCTTAGATCTCTCGTCCGCCAAAATCTTTTTTTTTTTGCTTCATATGAGCACGTTTAAAGACCTCCTCCACATGTGGCGGTCTTCTAATATCTCTCTCCTAATTAATATAAAACATGAATATTAAACTTATGTATAATACAAAAATGTAATATAAGCTTAGTTATTTAAAATATTTATAAATTAGTTACCATTCGTTCAGCATGTTAAATGGCATAAATATAGCCACGTGTGTGAAAGGAACCTCCCTTCTCCAAAGCTCTATTTTTCTTGGTTCATGATCGCATCACCACATAACCATCCCTGATCCAGTGTGATACCAGAGAGGACCAAGCTCCCCAAGAACCAAGTAAGGCCCCTCTCCTTTATCGTACGCGGTGTAAAGCATGTCTCGCATACACTTTCCACATAGATGATAAAAAAACTCACCAGCTCATCATCCACAGATTTCTACCCCTCATTTTCCTACACATGAGTCATAAAAACGCCTTAACTAATATATTTTGCTTATATAATTTGCAATG
This sequence comes from Acmispon strigosus, assembly GCA_030819835.1. Taxonomy (NCBI): domain Eukaryota; kingdom Viridiplantae; phylum Streptophyta; class Magnoliopsida; order Fabales; family Fabaceae; genus Acmispon; species Acmispon strigosus. Next base: position 53,918,027 of record JAUAMA010000004.1, on the reverse strand, counting down.
TATTCAGTTAATACATAATAATCACATACCGCAAAGGCATCTTACGAAGCTTGGTGAACATGGTCTCCACTTTCTTCAAGTCATTGTAACATGGATAACTACATCCTTCCCGATATTTTTCCTTATAACAACTGTGATGACCTTTGAAACACTCGATTAGGTTGCAATCTACAACTATAGTTATATAAGTTAATCAAAATCATTATTACACATTTATTATGTGTATAAAGTGACTCATATCCAAACTTTTAAAACCCGCCAAGTTTACGGATGACGACAATTTCATTCAAATTTTGAATTCCCAACGGTTAAAGTCGTTGGTAATTTAGCAGTAACTAATCCTGCCAAAAAAATTATTTGCCGCCAAATGACCAACGACCTAGGCCATCAGCAATAATTTTTAGAAAACACGTTACCAACGAGATTTGGCAACAATTTTCAGGTTGTGGTAAAAAATTTATATTTGCTTCTTTGCTTTCTACTGTACTGTAACTTATTCTTGTCTCTGCTTCTTATGAAATCCTTGCACAACTATTTGCCTATTTGTTCTTTGTTCATCTCCTCTCTTTATATTGCTTCTTCTCCTTACACCTTTATCATGTATTTATACACTAGGGTATAACAAGTTTAGAGGGAATCATGTCATGATTTGATATAGATATGTTGATATACAATAGATACTATTTGTAATATCATAAATTACATTCTCATATGCGTAGTACAGGTGCTATCAATATTGCGTCAAAGAACTTGTGTAAGAACTTGTGTCTGTCATTTTATTCCAAAATATATTGATACTTGTAAAATATTTTGTTGACACTTATTTCCCTTCCATTTTTAGAGAGAGATAAAAATATAAGAGAGAAGTAAGAGATACAGTGAGTAATACGATAGAAACATAAGTGAAATTGGAAGAGAAATTGTATGAAAATGGGAAGTACGAGAAATTGGGTTTGAATATATCAAAGTAGGTGATATATATGTGGAGCAACTAGGAAAAATGAGATAGTTATACTATTTATTTATTGAGAATCAATGCATGCTCTTTTGCGAGTAAACTAAGGTAGAAAGACCAAACTTTTTGCTTAATTATGTCGGTTTCCATTTATAAATTGTTAACACAACCAATCCCTAGTTACAAGGATACAAGGAAAGAGTGAAGAGGAAACTTCATATGGATTTGAACCTTAATCTTCGAATGTTAAAGTTAATCATAGTTTAGTAGGCTTGAAATGGACCTATACCCACTTAGATTTAAATTAAGATCTAACATCACATTTGGTAATCTGGATTCGCGATGCCACACGCTCAATTATGACCGGCTTTCGAGTGTTTGGGGAGACTACTTGTCTTCTATCTTTAATCTCCATACTCACACACACACCATTTTTTAATCAGAAAATTGGACCTTTGAATAAAACAAAGGTATCAAAGGGTTTCTATGACTTGCACTAATGAGTTGATGATAGCTCACACCTTCCATATAATGCCACTTCCTTTTTGACCTACATATTAAAATCAGTCATGATATGGAAAGAACAATTTAGACGATTCAACATTTTAGAGATGTGAAATTGGGTCCTACTGTTGTATATAATTCCATGTTCTGATTCTTTTAATTTTTTGAACTATGGGTATTCACGACTAGTTTGTTTTTTGCGGGTGCTTGCAATAAATAATAATCTATTAACCACAAAAAACGCTTCATTTTCATAAGTGTAGATTGAATCTTTGATCCCATAATTAAGAAATGGGGTGAACTAACCATCACAACATACATCATATTTATAATTCTTTTAATTTGAAATATCGTTACTTACGACATATTTCAGTTTTTTTTATTACTTTTGTAAAAGCTAAATTTCTGCACTAGATATATCCAATTTTTAAAATAAGATTTTGTTCAAGTACATTAAGATAAAAAATTAGAAATGCGAGAGAAATGAAAAATATGATATAATAAAAAAACAAAAGATAAATAGAGAAAGTGAAAGAAAATGAATAGAAGTATGAATGAATTAAAATCTCCTTTCATAAAAATTCATACTTACGTCGTAATATTCCATGTAACCAGTTAACCATATATGGGCTCTTTGTATTAAGAAAAACAAAAACATATATGGGAACTTTCTTTGTGTTTATACTTTATACTAAATTTTCAAAATAAGTTAAGTTCGGAAAAGCTGCATGCATGATGTGTTTTAAAGAGAAAGCTTGATTATAGTTTGAACATGAACCCAATTAATGGCTAGTTCCTAATGGTAATTAGTTCAAATTAAATGTCATATGGTCAATTCGAATTGTAGAGTCGAAGAGACGGTTCGAAATATATCTACATGAAACAGGTTAATTTAGAGTTTCAATACTAATTCAGATTCTAAGGTCTCAGAGCTAATTCAAGAGAAAAACATTCAAGGTTTACTTGAGGATCCAAAGCCAAAAGTTTGATCAGACACAAGTCTTCAAGATTAAGGCAAGTTCAAAGCCCTAGGCTAGTTTGAAACCAAAATACGTAAGAACCATTGGAGGTGATTTGAAACATCCAACCCACAATTAATCAGAAGCAGTTTCACGAAAGTTACTCACGTTCAAGCCAAATGTATGTGTTTAGAAGATTAACAAGTTACTCATTAGTTTTAATATTGTCCATTGATCTAGCTTGCAATTATCTCCATTCGAGTACTATAATGGCTACCAATAGTTAAGATAAACAAGTATTCCTTCCATTTTTACTTGTTTACTGCAATTTAGTATTACTTGTTCTTACATTTAATTCAAACTCTTATAATTTTCACTTCAAATTATTCACTTGTTCATGCATTTAGATTAATGCACCCCGGAGTATTATATTGGTATTTCAAATTGTCACCAAACAACTTATTCTTGTTTTTAATCTTACTACATTTGAATAAGTACTCATTGAAACATTAATCTTTTAAGTTATTATCATATAACTTATTGTTTTTAATATTTCACATGAGCTTTATCTCAAGAAGGGTGTGTCTGTCACTTTGTCTTGAACACTATAAGACAAAAACAAGAAACACTCTGGTATGAATCCATTTTGAAAACACTAAAAGACGAAATAGTATGTTCTACTAAATTAAAGAGCCCAAGAGAATATTTATTTATTTTACATGTAAACACTTTGTTTAATTTTTCTTTTCCGCACCAAATATATGAGCATTTAAAATTTGAGATGCAAGGTAGATGGTTTGTCGTGCCGCTTCCCCCACTATAAAACCCAAAAAAAAAAGCAAATGGGGGATCGATCTTAACTTTAGAAAGATTTGAGAACTTATAGTCATGGAGCATAATAACTAAAGTGCAACCAGCTACATAAAAAAAATAGAAGCATTATCTAGAGCTCATCATAATATTCTTGTTTACTTTCATAAGATTTGATTCGACATGCAAAATGAAGTATTTTAACCTTTAAATTACACCATGCATGCCTGTTTAATATTCACCACCATTCGCACATAATCCTATCAGAATTCATAACTAAGTTGCTTTTTAAATATTTATTTTTTCAGTCATGTTAATCCCCATTATTATATTTACCCCAATCAATTTAACTGACAGGTATCCCTATGGGATAATGCAGATATTTTTATTCATACTAGTTAATGCTATTTTAGGGTAAAATCACAATCGATTGTTAACAAATCAATTAATCAAGATATGAATCTCTCGTTATGGATAAAGGGGACAATTAGCGGAGTAGATGATTGGTTAGGCTAGACAGGAATTGTATACTCATAATGGAGGATATTGAGTCATCCCTTAAATGTGCTTTTGATTTTTATTTTATTTTTACCTCATTAAGGTATCTGCATAGTTGATTGCCGATAAGCCATAACATCAATCACTCACCTCTTACGTTAATTCACTTGGTTAAATCTAGTTTTCAGCATTGGTTCAATCTAGTTTCGGCACCTGTTATGAAATAGTTTTCACCGATTTTTGACCAATTCAACCATTCTTAATCAATTTTAAATCAGCTAAATTTTCTAAGTGTCTGGACCGACCACCAATCCGGTTCTTGATAAATCGATGGACTAGTTGGTCCGATTTTCTAAGCATTGCTAATTATATACTTCAATTTTTTTATTCATTGTTTCTTTTTCTGTTCTCGATATCAATTATTTATGACACAATACTGCAGTGTGCATGCATTATATTTATAAGGGTTAGATATGTTTTTGGTCTCCCTTTCATTTTTCATTGATTTTTGGTCCCCAAAATAGAAAATTATTGATTTTGGTCCCTCAATCCATTTTTGTGGCGGTTTAAACCATCATTAATACATTTCGTAGCAGTTTTTGTGCATTATTTATGGTTGTTAAACCGGAAGAAAATGTGTAGGGACTAAAATAGAGAATTCGCTATTTTATGGGGACTAAATCATCAAAAAAGTAAAGGGGACCAAAATAAATAATTCGCTATTTTAGGGGGACCAAAAACATATTTAACCCTATTTATGATAAATGATATTTTATTATGAGAGATGAGAACATTAAATCCTTATCGTACAACTATACATGGACGATTGAGATTAAATGCTACTTAATGAGAGGTGGGGGCCGGCACAGAGGTTCGCTTAGGACGCGCGCCACCCTTGTGCAATACAGCAAAATGTCCAGCCTTGATCGAATTAAATCGAGCACTGTCTTTGAGCACAACCTTGGGCAACCCGAGTGGCCCCTGAGATCCGAGCAAAAGTCTTACTGAGCAAAAGCCTTGATCGAATTAAATCAAACAAAAGTCTCGCCGGAATTAGGTTGAGTGAAGCACCGTTGTGGCGGGCAAAAGCCTAAAAAATGACAACTTTAGCACAAACAAAGGGTGTGCGGGTCACCACGTGACTCATACAATAAAGCCTTGGCCGCCGTAGTCGCGGAAGTCCAAGCACCAAAGAGCCTCGCCAGTAGAGCCATGGGATTATGTCTCGTCACGGGAGATGAAACCATGCAATACAACAAAACATCGCAGTGGCGAGTGAAACATGCAATACAACAAACCACCGCAGTGGTGAGTGAAACATGCAATACAAAAAAAAAGTATTGCGAGCAAGTCGATAACAAGTCAAATCAAGGAAAAAAATGGCGAGTGAAGATTGATGTGTAAAGTGGAATGAACACCACTTAAAGATCTTGATATTCATCAACCTTAGAGTAGCATGCCTGCTAAAAAAAAGAGGTATTCGTGAAGTATTGAATTATTGTTTTGAGAACTAATGATTATGTTTGCAGTTGAGAAATATAGAAAGCAGGTAACAAGACAAGGAGAGCAAGATGGAGATACATCAAGGCGAGTGACTTCATCCCAACTTGGAGAGTGATTCTTTACCAGACTCACTTCATAGAATGGCGGTCACTTTACAGTATGGTGAGCTGTTCCATACTTGTGGGCTTAGAGGACTAATGGACTGGTTATGACTCCCGTCAGGCGAACGACTTCTTTTCAGCGAGCCACCACTCAACCTGATGAACACTTCATTCCACGCTAAGCGTGTCAACTTAATCCAGAGTCTCATTCGTTCATATCTTCACGCTATGATTGGAGATATATTTATCCTCCACGCCCTAGCCTTATGCGACTCATTTCTCTATAGGATGGTATACTCTTTTTCCTTCACTAGGTTTTTATCCCACCGGGTTTTTCTTAGGAAGGTTTTAACGAGGCACATTCTATAGGGATGACCGCCCAAATGAAGCGTTGGTTAGGATTTCATGGCAAGCACTCTACGAATACACACTTCGTCTTCATGCTTCAGACTCGGTGTCTTGTGGACTTGTGGACTGGGCGAGCCCCAAGGACATGACGACCTCTTAAAGACACACTTCGTCTTCATGCTTCAGACTTGGTGTCTTGTGGGCTTGTGGACTGGGCGAGCACTTTGCCCAATGAGTGGCGAGCGAGGCGAACAGAGGCACACAGGTGGCGAGCTAAGCGACCAAAGGCGCTGGGGCAAGGCTCTAAGCATGAAGGGGGGTTGAGGCTGTTGGACCAAGTATTTTGAGGCCCAGGAGCCCATCCCGTGTAAATATAAGGTTTTATCTCTTTCCCCTCTAATAATAGCAAAAAATGGTTCATGTAAAAGAGGTCTTCTCCTACTTTCACTTACTTGATAATAAGATAGTTTGGTTGCTAGGGTTCTTAACCTAGTGAGCCCTTTGCACCTCCGACCTCTGTTCTACGTTACCAGAAAACACCCATTTCTGATTTTTTTTTTCCAAAAAAAACACCAAAACAGCAACCAACATTCCCAACCTCAGATCTGCGAATCTCATGGACCAAATAGACCATTAACTAAAAAAAAGACACATTCACCACATTTTTTTGACAAATTTATGTTTTCATATATCTAAAATCAATTTTATTCTTTTAATTCATAATTTTTTTATTAATGAGTATAAAAAAAGTAACACAGATTTTGAAAAAAAAAATCACTTTATAAACAAAAACGAATATTCTCCGTGCAACGTGCAGATCACAATACTTATAATCATTTCAGTTGCAAAATAATAAAGAATTTTAAACTGCCAATTATTAGCTCATATATGTCACTTTATCTCTCTGTAATACACTATCACATTGTTATATAAAAAATTAAACAATGCATCATTTATATAAACAAGGACAAACAACACAAATAAAAATAAAATACAGATTCATCACAAAAAATACAACGCTTTGACAACAACAAAAAAACAACCACATTCATCACTCCTTTGTTTGAGAGCATTTACACGAGTTCATTGAAAAGTCGTTTTTATCATCCCATTTCCTTGGGACCATGAACAAGCTCCAAAGAAGAAGAAATACTTCTTGCCAAAAATAACGCTTTAACAAACAAAAAAGTTTATCACAAAACAACTTACAAAAATCATATCTATGATATAACTTTTTACCATTTAATACATAAATTATCTTTAAAAAATAACACAAATATTGAAAAAATATACACAATAAACAAAAATGAATTCCGCTCGTGCATCGCGTCGCATGGGTCACAAATTCTAGTATATATATAAATGAATAAGAAAAAAAAACTCGTCATATATTTTACAAAAGTATACACAACAATTCACTTTTCCCTATCTCCTTCACAACCAAAAACTTTAGGAAAGAACACTTCCCTATGTATCTATATTAAGGTTTCCAGCAAATTGCCTGTCACTTGCCTGGTTGTGTATATTTTAACAGAGCTTTATTTGATCGAACCTAACAACATGGAGCACTTGATGATTAATTCCAATTTGATTAGGTCATGATAGGAATCTAAGTAAACTTGAATAAAATTTAAAAACCAAAAGAAAGAGTCAATGGTGAAGGTCAGGGTATCTTGAGTTTATTCCACAATGAAACCGACAGAAAATTCCTAACCAAAATTGAAAATAAAGTATGAGTGATAAAAGTATAGAGAAAAGGAAAGAACGGGTGGCATGCATGTGGTAGGAAAAGACCATTGAAGTTGAAATGGAAAAGGAATGAGGCCAAGGCAAGTCACTGTAATTAAGGATCTTGAATCTTACTTGAAGTCCAAAGATATGGAGTGTGATCTGCATGTAGATTATTTGGTCTTTAGTGTTGCAACCAGCCAAATATTTGTCATCTCACCTTTAATGGAATGGTCAATTTTCCTGTGAACACACACATTCTTCCACTCAGTCAATTTGTAAGAAAGCATATTTCATTCTTTTCTTTTTCTTTTTTCTTTTATTTTTATGGTGATAATAAAGCAATGTTTAATCTTCATTAGCTACTCAATTAATTTGTAGCCCCATAGTATAAATACAATTAAAATAAGTCAACATTCTGATTTCTGACTACTTTTGTGTTGTGGTTAATTCCTTCTCTTTATTCACCAAGAGAATTAGCAAAAGCAAGATGAAATAGATATTGCACAAGGCAGAAGCAACTGACTAACCTTCCGTCAATTAAAAACGAGAAAATGAAAAGGAACCCTTCCGTATTTAATTAAGCAAGTTGGGTTTAAGAGTCTTCTATTGTTGTTTCTTTAAATTATTAATTCAGACAGATAATAACATTGCGATTAATTAACTTCTAATTAGAAGCTTCAACTCTAACTTCTGTTTTTTTTGTTAAAAAACTATATATCATCCACACAAAAATTTATTAGATATATACCATAAGAATTTCATGGTGTAATGCTTGGAATATCAATGTATCATCAGGAGTACTCTTATGGGTATGAAACATTTGACTGATTGCGTTCCATTGAAATTGAAGTTGGAATTGTTCAACACAAGGAAGCAGGCATGAAAATAGCATGGAAATTGTTTAAACATGGTTTTTAGACCAAATTAAGTGAATGGAGCCATCGAGGGACCTTAACTCGAATTAAATATGAACCTGTCCCATCTACGGTTTGAGAAAAATGTAATGTAATCTCTCAACTTGTTTCCCCACCGGATGCAAGCTAGTTTCATTTTGGGTAGACAACATATGATATATATATAGTCAACTATATGAATCACCAAAATGCAACCAAAAATCAATTAAAAACCTTAATGTGGGCTTGTATCTTATAACTTTATATTGTTTATATTCTCCTATTTATAATTTTTTCTCATTTAAATGTAATCAACATCACTGCAATTTGATACTACCCCCTTTTTCTAACTACTCATTTCATTTTTTCTTTTTAAGATATTGGTGACCTGGAAAACAGTACACATATTATTAAATACGTATATCTAACGGATAATGCTACATTGAAATGAATTTATTTAATGTTAGCAAATAAACGAACTTGTACCAAAATAAAATAAAATAATAAACGAACTTGATGTAATTCCTTTTCTTGCTGATTTTTTAGCTACAAATGTTTTTTTTTTTAACTTAGCTACTTATGTTAATAGAGTTAGTTTCTGTGTATGTGTTTGGGCTTTAGCACATGCATACATACACGTACGGATCCACGTATTTTTTTTATTTATCGAAAAATTACAAAGCAAAGGACCAAAGAACTATATAGCAAAAACGGAATCTCTTAACATGTGAGTTTCCAATTCTATAAAAGGTTTTTCGAAGATAATCATGTCCATGAAAACATCATTAACTTCCAATTTTGCTAGTCAATCCGCTGAAGAATTACACGAATGAGAGGTTAGATGAACATCCACCGTCCAAACACGACTTAGTAAATTCTTTACGTGTCTAAGTAATGACATAAATCTATCTCTGTTCCTTCTTCTAGAGAGACGACCAAATCTACACAGTTCATTGCATAATAACATTTAAAAAGTTTAGTTTCAAAAAAAAAAACATTTAAAGAGTTTAATTTTTTTGCACTATCGGCATAAATACCATACCATGCCACATTGGATCAGCAGTTACATTCATTTTTAATGTTAACTAAAATTAAAATATAATTACTGATGTGACAAAATTATTTAAATGCATGTGTAAATAAATTTACACTAACGTTCCATCAATCTTTTTCTCATATTTTTGAATGTCGTATTTGTTCCTCTAGAAAAAATTTAACTGTCTCCTCTAATTAAAATAATTTCACTCTTGAATAATTTTAAATCTTCCTATAATTCTTTCAATTACTAAATGGAAAAGTATAAAATATTTTTTATATTTTAAGATATTAAACAAATTTAATTTTTATTTAATATCTTTTCTTCACTTATATTTAAGGAATCTTTTTTAATAGTAATATATTTGATGATAAGGAACACAATTTGATGTAAATCATAACATATCAGAAATCCACGAAGATGAATTTTAATAGGCCCATTAAATGGGTGGGTGATGCATAAGCCTAGCCTAGGTATAATTGTCCTGCGTTAGGTAGGCCTAATCATAAGCCCATACTCTGCCAATTCAAAGGCAAAACTCAAAGTCATAGCCCAATTCCATAAAATATTAATTTCAATGGACCAGAAAAATTATTATACTAAGTAAAAGTTATTTTTACAAGGGTAAAAGTGTTTAATATTTCAAAAGCAATGGACAAGAAAAATTAAACTAAGTAAAAGTTATTTTGACAAGGGTAAACGTGTTTAATATTTCAACCCCTCAATAAAGTAGAGATAACTACTTTCGATTTCATTTTTGTTTCGTATTGAATAGTTGAGGATCATTTTATATATCTACCAAAAAAAAAAAGTATCATTTTATATAGGCAAAGAATTAAAATTAGATAAGCTTTCCGATGAATAAAAAAAAATTAAAACTAGATCGATCATATTGAATAAAAAGAAGAGTATATATTAATTATACAAAAAAATATAAAATCTTGTTCCATCCAAATTTCCGGACGTTAGATTAAGTGAAAAAACAGAAAGCCTAACTCCCACGATCTAGTGGTGAATGAAAATACTTGTCTTTTGGGAATAAAGTTTGGTTCACTGTTCACACCGTCTAAAAGTGTAAATAAAGCGGAGAAAATAAAGAGATTGATATAAAAAGAGAAAAATTAAGAGATGTGATGAGTGATATGATTGAACGAAAAAAGAAAGATAAATAAAAAATATAGGTATAAATAGAATAAGAGTGTGAATAAATCATAACTCTTTGTTTTTGGTTCTCCTCCTCTTCTTATAGGCCTTCAATTCATCCTCTCTAATTAGTTGCCTAAATCTATTGTGTATTATTATATTTATTAGATATGTAAAGAAACAAGTGTGAATAAAGAAATTCTCACATTAGATGAAAAAACAAGAGTTGAGCAATATATAAGTGAAATGACTCACTTGCCTTAAGATTTTATGGTGAAAGTATGTGAATGATGTTGAAATCACTTATATTTTAGCCCAGCGTGGGTGGTGATCTCCCCCATCCCCCTCACAAGAAGATTTTTTTTTCTCAAAATAACTAAAAATTCATTTCAAAAGAATATGAGATATTAAGGACAACCTTCTCAAGTAGGCACAATAGAAAGCAACAAATTATACGTAATCAATCACAAAAATGAAGAATTTTGAAGAAAAACAACTGTTGGATGTGGAGGCATGCCAACCCAAATGACTGAATTGGATTAGAGAGAGTGGACTTGAGAATCTGGAGTAGAAGCTTTACCCAAAAATCTTCAAGCCCCCTTCACGAGAAAATACATTGGTATGAGAGTCGTGGATCTTGGTGTCTGACTTTTTATATCAAAAATCATCAAACGATAATGTGATGATAAAGAAAGGTGGTGTGCCTTGTCGATGTTGAATTCCAACGGTGATACAAGAATGTGGATGAAAGTATTCCGCTCGAGGGGAGTAAAAAATATGAGATGAATGGAAAATTGGACGCATACTTGAATGAGGCGTTGAAGTGCAAGTATGAATAAAGAAAGACCTACATTTGATGGAAAAGCAAGGGTTGAGCAAAATATATGAGATGAAAAGTGAAAAGACCACTCACTCATTGCTTTAAGGTTTTGTGGTGAAAGCATGTGGATAATGTCCAAATCACTTGTGCTATTAGCCTAATGTGGATAGTGATCTCCCCCTACTGTCTCATGAGATTCAGATTGATGTGGATAGTGTTGCGCCAACAAGATAATCATTGTGTAATGATTTAATTTGGGTGCTACAACTTTCCGCTCACGGCTTTTCATATGGGTCGGGCCAAGTAAGCCGAGTTAATACTAAACAGGTCGGTAAGTACATATCCCTCTAAGTCGTAAGGACTTTTCTTATTGGACTTGTAGTTAAATCCTCCTTCAAGTCAGGTTATCGTGACAGTAGCTTGTATGTACAATACTTATTTTATCATGTGAATTGTCACTTTGGTCTTTCTAATACACGAGGCAGTCAACTTGTTACCTGAAAGATAGAAATAGACAAAATAGTCATTGAGAAATGAAAATTGGTAAATTTTGTCATTGAAATTTGATTCAACATTTTAGTCAATAGAAGGACTAAATTGTATATATTTCATCTTTTAATAACTATTTTGACTATTTCCTTAATAGCGGTTGAAAATAAATGAGTCTATATCTTTTAGTGATCAAAGTAATATTAATCTTCAATTACCATTAAATTTATATTTCCAGGAACATCATCAACACACATGCTGAAAGACTACATTTCAGAATAGTTTTTGCATGATTAATTACTTATAAATCATAAAGATAACTAGGTTAGTTGTCATAAGTTATGAAATGGATTCTAAAGTTGTTCATGACCTCATTACTGTTAAATACCTTGCTCGACATCCTTGTGTTGATCTCGTTAAGGATATTGTGGTTTTAGCTGCTGCTGATTGGGAGATTTCCTTCCATCAAAGTGCTGGTAGGTTGGCTAATCTGGGTCATGGTGTCCAGGAGGGTTATCTTTGATGGTTGTAATTTGCCCCCCTCCCTGGTAGATGATGTTGTTGTTGTTGGTGTTTCTTTTCCTTGGCTTGTGTAGATTTTTTTGTCTGGGCTGAGGCCCTCCATGTTATCGGAAAAAAAAAATCACAGACTTACAGGAAACACATTATGACATCGACACCACGATATGACTAATATTCAAAAAATTGGACATTGGGACACCACTTATTTCTCAAAGTCGATCAAGACAAGTTAATATTTACAATTTTCTTATAATGATTGTCTAAAAATAACACTTAAAGACATATCGTTTCATAATGCACACTTCCTCTCTTTATAAAAAAATAAATATAAGGCAAGAAGACATTCATATTTTTCAAAAGAAATTAAGAGCTTTGAGAAGATGTATTATGGGTTTTGTTTTTGAATAATATTTTAGAATTTAAATATATAAATATGCTGAATTTTAAAAATTAGTTTTTTAGTTATAAAATTAAGTGTCTGGATCTGGATAAGAAGAGGCATCGGTTCAATCTCTTGAAAAGTGTCGAAGCTGTGCTCGAAGGATGTCTGAGCAATTTTTTTTTTAATTCAAACACTGCACAAAGGTGCTCAACACGTGTCGAATAGATGTTGGACCGATGCTTGAATAAGATTAGTGTATGGAAACCGAGAAAGTCATTGTTCATAGATGTTGATGCTTCTTAGGTCATAAGTTCATAAGTTTTATTGGTTAAAATTTATGTTGGTCCCACCAAATTAGGAGCGAGCTTCCAAATAATTTAGTAAACCTTACATGAATCTCAATCAATAAAAATGAGAAAGTGTTAAAAATAAAGTGTCAAAAGAGTGTGTGTTTGATTTACCATCAAGATAAAAGTAAGAGTACTTTTACAAAGGAGATGAATGCTTCATTATCATTTTTGCATTAACCTACTTGTAAGATCGTAAAGTAGAAGATCATTTTTAGTAACAATCATTGACAAATCTTTAGTTTGTTAAACCACTGAATACTACTACAAATATATAAGCAAATGATTCTTTCTTCACATGGATCAGAGAACCTGCAAAATGCACAATAATTTGCAAGTCCTAGAAGCCAAATGTTGCATAGGTAAGGATACCAAAATAAGAAAACAGAATGACTTTCCACAAGTTCTCAGCATCAACCAACTGATATCATACTTCACTTCAGATGCACCAAACTTGGACAAACTACGGGATCTATAAATTAACTAGAACAGGAATTAAAAAAACTTGGACCAAGTACATAGATTCTGTTAGTTTCCAGATATTTTGTTCTTGATGAAAAAAAAATCAGACTATAACTTCATGTCAAAATACAACATGCATCTATTCTCTTTGTTCTTAGTGATGGAACCAAGTCACCAACCATGTGCCAAGAGAGAAAAAGAAAAGACTTATTCTCTTCGATGTTGACAAGTACAAAGACACATTGCCTGAGCCTGAATATTTTTCACTAACAAAAAGCAAGGCTTTTCTTGTTAACCTTTTGATTTGACTTCATTCTATATAGCTGCCCTTTATACTACTAGTATAGAGAGAACAGCAATAAAGTAAAGAATGTTTCTATTAGTGAACAAAAATTGAATAGCATTTCTGTGAAAAAGAAAAAGGAAATGTATTGAAACTAGAAATCCGACATGGGTGAGTTGAAGATAAAAACAAGAAGGATGTTAGAACTCCAAAATATCTTTGGGCATTTTTGGACCACTCCACACTCAATCTAAAGCCCAACACTCCACCACCAGATTTTGAAGAAAAAAAAAACCAGCACTCTCCCGGGCTTGAAGAACTATATTGGACCCGCGCTTCCACTCAACAAATGGTATTAGAGTCCAAACGGCTCAACAGTGCACGATAAAAAAAAAATGAGCCTGAAAAAACTCAAAACTCTCCGAGACTTGAAGAACCACTTGGGTCCGCGCTTCAGGTTAACAAGTAGTATCAGAGTCCAAATGGCTCAGCGGCCCACAATTCAAAAAAAAAACAGTGTTATGAAAAAAGGAAATTTGGGCTTCGTAAAAAATGAAAACTGTCAACTTAAATCAAAGCTATGGGGCCCTAAGACTCAAGTTATTGAAGGGACACTAGCCCATATCAACATGGTTTCCGAGGTTTCCCTTGAGAACAAACTCAATCAAAGTAAGTCCAACCCAATTGGACTTGAGGGGGAGTATTGAAACTAGATGTCCCACATGGGGGGATGAAGACGAAAACAATGGTTTATAAGTGGGATATTGACATTTTTAGAACACTCCACACTCAATCTAAAGCACAACACTCTCCCAAATTTAAAGAACCATTTTGGGTCCAACCCAGTTTATCCCTCATGCAAAGAGTTATGATTGATAAGAAAAATAAAGGTGTTTATGGGGGCTTGTTTATAAATATTTTTTGTCATGCAAATTGACCATTGCAGCCGGTTCTGTAGCATCTCTCATGGGCACCACTTAAAGGAAAATTCTTTCACAGGTGCATGATTCTGGGCTCAGATCAAACCGCAACCTAAATGCAGTGGACTGATTTAGGGCACAGAGCTAAAGGCCTGATGACACAGTCTAAGTCCACGATAGCCATTTTGCCTCCAATTTGATGACTAGCTTGTAACCCCAAATACCAAAAGAGAGGAAATGTAAGGATCACGCCCTGTATGTGGTAGTTGCTTTTGTGCTTCATGATGTTTTCAATATATATATATATAATCCTGGTTGATGAACATTTGCAACTTTCTAGGGCCATATGTGGTGTGAAACTTCCATATTTCCAAGCAAGCATCAAGTGCATTATAGAAGCAAATTCTTAAAAAACTAATTACAAAACTGATTGATTACCAACTATGGATTATTTATTTGTATTTCCAATATGTATGTGTAGCTCTGGTTGGATAATCGTAAGCTAAATGTGCAGGATTCTTGATCTCTCTCATTCATTCTCACCGTTTATTTTAATTTACAATTTCTTGCTTCCTTGGCATCCTTATTTCACTAATATCCCCTCTCCTTTTGGCTATGCAACTCTGCACTTTTGGTTTCATCTGAACTCAATGCAGTAGCATATTGCAATTAATTATTGCACGAGCAGAGTTTTGGTCATCACCTGTAGGGTTTTAAATTGTGGTCCGCGGCCGTAATTGTGGCTGCAATGTAAAGGGGTTGTGAGTCCCTACATCAGCATGACAACCGCAGTTGTGGTCGCATCAACCCGCATTTGTCTTGAATTCTGCAACGGAGCGACAACCGCTACCATGATCGCGTCTGCAATTTAAAACCCTGATCACCTGAAGCCTAGACATGGAACTCCTTTTGCAGAGACAAGAACAAGTAAACTCATTTCCCTACATACTAATGTGTGTGTACAGAAAAAAAAAAAAAAAATCCTCTCCCATTTCCCTTGATCTCACCCTGCCAATTTCTTCAACAAGAGAATGGCTCTGTAACATTATACTATGCATACATTTCCTCTACACAAATTTGAATGTTCTGTTTCATTTAAGACCAGAAATCCCACCATTGATAATCACTGGTTGAATGGCCTAAGAAATCATTGGAGTCAAAAGCACTCCAATCTTCTGGTGATGTCAAGGAACCATCAGCATAATTCAGAAGGCCATGCTCATCTTCTTCCAGGCCAAAATATTCTACCTTAGTGCTGGTGTCATCATCTGAAAGAACACCAAGAACATGTTCTGATCTTTCCATTGATAGGCTTGGCTTCACTTCAGGCTCACATTTGATAGTTGCTCCATTTTCTGATTCACTGTCCATGCTGTTTGCTTCTTTACCTTGTGTAGAACTCTCACTTTTCTCTAGTGGCTTTTTCATTAGATCATTCAGCTTCTGCAACTGTTGAATATCAAAATTACAATAAGAAACAATCTTCCAATACATAATTGTATGCTAAACTATGATATAAAAATTGTAAGTACTATGTAATTATGTACCTGTATCAGTAATGTTTGTTTCTCCTTCTTCAGTGCTTCATACCTTGAAGCCAAATTGTTGTAATTGGAGCTAAGCACGCTGTATTCTCTCTCAAGTTGCTTTGATTTCCACCTAGCTCTCTTGTTCTGAAACCAAATTGCAACCTGTCTTGGCTGCAATCCAAGCTCTCTTGCCAATTGCAACTTCTTTCTAGGCTCAAGCCTTGTCTCTGTCTCGAACATGGTTTCCAGTGATTTGATTTGTTCATCGCTGAACCTTCTTGTGTTCTTGTTTCTCTTCTTTCTCAAGGAAGATGGTGGTGGAGTTGTGCTGCTAGTGGTGTAAGTTTCTGCTGCATCTGAAGTTTCTGCTGAGTAAGTATATTCCATAGTGCTCAACATCTTGTGGGGAATGGGAATTCAGAATGAGACTTGAAGAGGATATATATATAGGTGAAGTTGGTGACTCAGGGTTTTCGGTTTTGGAAGTGTGTGCCTTGTGATATGCATGTATGTATCAATTGGCCTTAGCTTATTGGAGTTTCCTATCATGGTGGTCAGAGTGAAGTTCCCAATTGCTGGCTTTATATCCAAAACTCATTGGTCCTGTTAACATACAATGTTCTTACACCTGTGCCTTGTGAATATTACCTATTCAACTTTTTTATTAGCTTTTGAGATAAACTTTAAGCCATCTTTGTTGGCTTGGCTTATGTGGCTTGCTTAATGGTGTAATTATGATTTGTAGACTATCTTATCTATGTGATCTCATCATGGTCTTCATTATTTTTCTTAGTTAATCACAATTTTAGTGATTATTATAATTATAATATAGGTGAGAATGCAACATTTGATATTCATTTGGTCATTATCACTGTCATCATCCTTTGAACTTCAGGGTTTTGTCCTGATAAGCCATGTCGGTACATGAATCACGTTCTTCAATAAAACTTAATTAGTTTATGCTGGTTTAACACCTGGTGGGGGATATTTATTAATTTGTTAATGTTATTGGTACCAACTTTGTTCACTGCATGTCAGGCATTAAGTAGTTTGTAAATGACATATAAAGAGATGATGCAAAAATAGTATTGTACATTAAGAAATTATGGTTTATTTTGTCAAGTTTTATTTATTACTTTTCTGGAACATGATTCATGTGTGTGAATTTGTGTTCACCTACTGATACTTGCTGTTCTTATCTACTGCGTTAAGCCTGGAGTGAATATGGTGAGGTCAGGCATTGATAAATTAAGTTGAACTCATTTAACTAAGGGTTATGTTACTGTTACGAGATAAATTGATAAGCTTAATACTTTAGCTCAATATTGACCAAGTCCTACACATTTGAGAATTAGGATTCTTAATTAAGGAACATTTCCAATTATTTGATAATATGTTACATAATAAAAATATCATATATTTGGGCATGATTCTGTTTAGGTTTATTAACAACTCTGCGTATATACACACGTTAAAGGAATACTCATCAGGTATACATTACCGACTCAACCACAATCTTATTTTTCCTTAGCTTTGCTGACTTGAGCATCAAAATGTCCTGTAGCTACCCACCTCCGTGCCAATTTGATCTTTGGATTCGAGAAAAAGGAGATCCTTCCATGAAGGAGCACTACCACCTTGCCTCTACTCCTATACTTAGATTCAGTTTTTCCTTACGTGAACATTAACGTTGTATGTGATGTGGGGAATCAGCAAAGTATAACAAACACAAGAAGACGAGGTGTGAGTGGAGTTTTAGTTTGGGGTGGTGCTTGTGCTCCAATTCATGGGTAGTTGATGGTTGCCGTTGGGCGTTGTCTTTATTTGGGTGGAGGAAGATCCTCCTGACCTTTGCTGATTTGCTTTGTAAGTAATAAAAATAAGAATGTAATATTTATTTTTTATTAATGTAAAGGTCCATTAAAATAAAGAAGTTAGACACAGGCACAGGCACAGGCACAGGTGAAGCCTTGAATCTGATAAGCCGCGTTTGAGTCGGCTAAGGACGTGGGGTATGAGGGTTAGGTTAGGTCAGTGTCACCTACAGTAACAACACAGCGTGCCCATCTTTCATTCTTCGTTTCGAATATTTTCCTTTTGACAAAATAAGAAAAAAGAATTACATTATTCAAAGTTCCTAACAAAATAAAAAAAAGAATTCCTGTCCAATCAAATCGGTTCCCAAGGGACACGAATTTTCACTCGGTGAAGCATGAACCAATGGGATAACGCCACATAAAATACTATCCCATTACGTCGTCTTTTTCGTTGGAGTTTTCAGTTTCCTTCTGACTACGTGGCACCACCACCGTGGGATTGTACGTTAAAAACCTCCACGACGCGTGTCATTGTTCCACCCATTATCGTATGTGTTCAGACTCTGATTCGTACGAGACAACATTTCTGCCGTACGCGTGTCTTTACCCTTTTAATCTGCTCGCCCTTCTCGACACGTAATTTCTTGCCTTTAACACTAAAATAAGAAGGAATTAGACAATACTCATTTTTATGTTAAATTATTATTCTCCCAATTCTCGTCAGATAAAAATACTGTTTCTAAAAATTAACTTTTAATTAAAGAGTTCAAACTAACTATCGCAAGATGTCGGGTCGGGTTGGATCTGGGTTTTATCATTCATAAACCTCAACCCTACCCCTTCGGATAAATTCATAGAGTCTATTAGAACTAGAACTCGTTTTCCTTTTTAACATAGAAGTACATAGAATTTAAGATAAAATAAAGCTACTCATGTATATTAAAATTTAAGTCGTGCATAAACAATTGTAAAATAAAACATTTAAAAATAGGCATTTTATCTATAGATAATGGATCTAAGCCAATATGTATAACTCTAATTTTATTAATATATATAAGGATAATTTTGTAGTTTTAAGTGTACCGATCGGGTATTGATGCGTGTATTATTAATACCAAACCCAAACCCAGTTAAAATGAGTTTTACCTTACAAATCGTGTCGGGTTCGACTGGTACCCATAAGTATAGGTATAATTGTCATTCCTAGTTCAAACAATAATTTTTAACTAGTGCGATTGACATCTATTGAGTTGACAATATTCATTTGATTAGACTAAAGTTATGGAAATAAGAAAAAATATGATTTAGTTATCAAGTTATTCCATAAATGAGATTGCTTGATATTTTTGTCTCCAGTGGTGCACAACTTTAAATGACTCCTTTGTCAGGGACGAGTTGCATTCACATTGCGGGAGTCTACCTACATAAGACTATTCAACGCTCAAGTCAGTGAAAGCAAAATAGGATCAGAGTTAAGAAAAACTCTAAGTTTTCATAATGAGTAATGCGTATAAATAAATAATTACACTTGTATTTAGAGGTTTGGTGACCGTCGTAGTTCTCTCAAAGTCTTTAGGAAACATTGCATCAGGTCTTTTGAGATCACGACTGCCTTTAGGCAGTCTCACACGACGTTAAATGAGTCAGTAACATTCCATTCTGCTTAGGTTGGGACGGGTTGTTCTTTACTAAATTATCTCGCTTAACTACCACTATAGTACTCACTTGGTTACGAAATTTTTAAACCAACTCCGATGTAATTTGACCTATTGAACTTTTGAGCTGGCAGGAACAAATCACCATGTAAGTTCATTAATTTGATTGTTATAGTTCCTCTTTAGTTTGTAGATAGATTATATATATCCCATATTTTTTAGTTGAGATTAGCATAATGACAGGTGATGGCATTGCTTTTTGAAAGAAATCAAGCTTTGGGAATTTGGCCTCTCTGGGGGTGATCTGGCTCCATATAATTAACCTGTTAACTAAAAATTAACACTTCACCTAATAAATATATAATAATACACATCAATATTTTCGTATTGTAGGTGGTCATGGAATAGAGATGACTGATTTGAATATTTGATGGATGAATTGATCAAACATTGGATTAGTAGCTTCTAGATCTCTGATTCCCTTTCCTTAATTTCTTTTAATTTCCCCATCTCATGTGTTATACATAAAAACCTTAAACACTTGGTGTGGACACATAGGTTGGTTTAGATAGATTATCATCTTGAGGTGCTTCCAATGAGGTAATGACATTTTGCACACCATTGAAAACGAACATGTCTGGTACTATTAGCTTAATTGTATAAATAAGAAGAATCTCCTCGTCGTTTTATTCTTCTCCTGTTGCTTTTACATTTTCAGGTCTCTGTCTAATTCCTGCATATTTGGACAAGCTAAATCATTAGTACTGAAGAACATGTATAATACGTGGCGAAAAATTTGTGAAAACTGGATTTGGAGGTGTATGAGTACACTATTGGGATCAGATTTGTCATTGCAAGGAAGGGAAGTTAATTGTGACTCTATGAGAAAAAGACTTTAGAGAATTGATACATGCATCAGGATCAGGTTAATTTGGTAAAGAATTAAGAGAATTAACTGTTTCTAAGTGAAAAATTAATGATACTAATTAAGATGAAACTATACGTACGTGTGTGTATTCTAAGCAACGTCTCTGACAGTACTAATGCTAATGCACTAAAAACAGACCTCGTGCGTTGAAAGTGACTTGCGCAATGAAGACATGTTACCTACCTATTTCAGATTTATACGTACCAGTTAATCAAGAGAAATGTCAAAAGAAAGCGCAATAAGAATGTAGGAGTATTCGTGAAAGAGAAAAGAAACACACAAGCGGGTTGCTACATGATTTGATTATAGGAAGAAATGAAGATAAGATAAACGAAAAACACGTGCCAACTGCTTCAATTATAATACAAAACTTACAATTCAAATGGCTTTAAGTCTTTAATTTATGATATTTTTTATGTTCTTCCATAATTTGAGTAGAGAGGTTCTCCATTTAATTGCGGTGGCGTACGGTGGTCAGAATGGTCGAGAGCACGGTGGTTCAGTTAGAGTGGGGGAGGTACTGCACAAGGTACTCCGACGCTCAAATCAGCGACGAGTGAGGGAAACAATTCTCTAAATCTAAAAGAACAATATGAAAACAATTATGAGTTTACTTAGCTTACATTGTGATCAAACTTGTATATGTAGAGATTGTAGTGTAAAATAATAGAAGTGTTTACCCTTTAAGAGGCTGTAATATAAATAAAAAATGTATGTTACGTTTTTTATCGTTCTAATCGACTAGCTTAATAATTATTTGGTCATATAGTCCACCAAATTGAATGATACATCTCTATAGTTCTTGTTTAAGTTAAATTTGAAATAATCAATTAAGAAAACAGATCAGAAAAATGACAATTTACTTAACCTTTTTATATGCTTTAAGTACCTGCAAAAAAGAGGTTTCTGGAATAATGATATTATTAATCAGTGCTTTGCAAAATGCTGAATCTTGGGGGTAAGTGGAAGGGAGAATCATAAAAGAGTTTATCTGAAACCAAATTCTAACATGAATGATCAGAGATAACCTTGCCTCGGATTAAATGTTAAGGATTTTCTCTGCATATAATAGTGGTTGGATTTGGAATAATTGGTTCAAGACATGGTATTAGAGTCTCTATAATTAAATTATCTAAAGTTTGATCATTACCGCCCCAATTCTTCTAATAATAAAAAAGTTGAATTTCAGCATATAGTAAGTGAGTTCGTGCATCGTGTTGGAGTGGCGCAGCAGAATGCTAGACTCTTCACAATCTGATGGTTCATGAGAGAGTTGGAAGTTCACATCCACATTGGGCTACGAGCATAAGTGATTTGGACATCATCCACATACATTAACCAAAAAACCTCAGGGCAATGAGTGAGTGGGTCCTTCCACCTACAAACTGCTCAATCCTTCTTTATTCATCCAATGTGGGACTATTTCCTTCATTCACGCTCATATACTTCATCATTTTTGGATCTAGAAACAATACACAACAAGGTACCCAGAGGGAAATAGTGTAACTCAAGAGAGAGAAAGTAATTGGAGGAAAAATGTTATTCTCGTTAATTCTCGATCTGAATGATACAATGTTTATTTATAATACTCTAAATACAAATTAAACTTAGCTAATATCTATAACAGCCACTAATTGTTATAACAAAATTTTGAATTAGTCTTCTAACATATCGTGCACGGTTCAAGCCCAAGTAGACTTTTACATGAGGGAACATGTTAGAAATATAATGATTCATATGTCTTTTAAGTCTTTTATCCAATAGCTTAATTTTTAGGGTAATTGGTTCATGAGACTTGGAATCAATAAACAAGACCATTACATTTATACCAGAAAGGTTCTCTAACACTATAAGTAACCAATGGCTTTAAATGAATGAGAAAGTAAGCATTCAGATCATACTAAGCTTGTTTAGGTCGAGGTTTGTCAAATCCAAACCCACATTAGAATCATTTTCATCATAAATGTGTTTAGTCAATTTTTCTTCAAATTGATTTTGGCAGTAGACATGGCCTGATGAGAAGAACTATTTACTAGTTTTTACATTGTGGCTTGGAATTGAGAGAGAACAGCAAGATTTTAACATATAAATCACTTTTCACATAAAGAGTCTTCAAATATAAATTACTCTACTTTAAATTTGATTTTAACCTGAACTATTTTTTTCTTAAATCAAGGTCATCCAAACTATAAGTTCTCAAATAACACCTAAATATACAGAGTCTCTAGTCTTGAGTAACAGTAGTTTTGTTGGCCTGCTAGGGCCCTGAGACAGCTGCAATATTGGCACCCCATATAAGCAGGGGAAACGAGTTTAGGCCCAAAATTATAATGGGCTGGATGGGCTCATTGGGCTTTAACTCGTACTTCTGTTCAAACAAAAATAACAGAAGATTTAACCAAAAAAGAAAAAGTTGTAGGCTCGTTTAAAATGCAATTGAATGGTGAGAAAGGATATGGCACCCTACCCATACAATTTCGCACTCCTTTATGTTCTAGTTTTAAAATTTGGAAATAAAATATTTGGGTTTTTTAATTTTGGAAAGCAAAGTTTTTTAGATTTTATATCATAGAATATAAAATATGAGGTGTGAAATTGTGTGAGTAGGGTGTTAAATTCAATTCCTTATCGTAAAATAAGTAATTTAAGAATCCATAATATAAAATCAGTGTTTCTTACGTGCTCGTAAAAAAGGCAAGATTTCCAAAAAGGGGCAAATCAAAGATTGATGTTGAGTAGAGATATCCTTACAAGAGATAAAGTTAAAATAAAAGGACAGAGATAATCGACAAGTTGATTCAAGATCCAACAAGTATATCAAGGAAGCATATGAGCATGGTAAGCAATGAATTATAAGGGAATAGAAGTATAAAAAAAAGATTGGACATAGTTCATATTCTGATTAGTGCCACCAATCCTTTGATTACAAATTGATTTTTTCAAATTTATGTTGAGAAAGAAACAGACATTCTAGATGTTAGTTATATTGGGCCATTTAGTCTGGGCTGAGTTGTTTGGGGGCCCGGTTAGTTGTGGGTTTGTTTGTTGTAATAGGATTAGTTATCTGTTGAGTGTACTTTGTCTTCGCAGAATCGATCGAACCGGATATCGAACCGTTCGAGCAACTGATTCACGGTTTTTATAGTTCAACCGAAGTTGAACCGTGGTCAAACCGATTATAATTAAATAATATTTTTAATGAGTATAATATATAATTACATATATATATATATATATATAATTATATACATAAAATGAAAATTACACATGACATTAAAATTTTCAACCTTCAAAAGGTTGAGATAAATCATTTTCATATCAATTTTCATTTTCACGTAATTTTTTTACAAAACAACTAAACCGGTTCGACCCGATTTTTGTCTGGTTTTACCGATTTTTCTTGATTTTTTCGGTTCTTAACCGGTTCAATGCTCTACCAATTTCAGGTGTCAACCGAACCGGCCTGACATGCAGTTCCCAATTTTTGTGGTTGAACCGCCGGTTTGGTTTGATTTTGACAACATTGATAAGTACTGTTACAATTGATGAATAAGATCGACGGAAATTACTTCCGGAATTGAGTTTCATAAATATTTAGTCTAAAATTCAATTTATAGGTGGTCCACAAGGAGAAACATTTTTCAAATGAAACCTACCAATTTAACTTAATTTTGAAATTGTTCTTATGACCGTTGGTCTTGGTACTTAAGAAAAAAAATTAGTTGAATATGAGAATAATGTTTTTATGATAATCCTTTTATTTAATTGCATCTGACAGCAATGCCACTAGTCAGTACCCGAGCGCGTAAGCAAGGATAGCTTTTAGGTTTGTATACAGACTCTGTTAGAATTTTAGAATAGAGTGAAGCCTATATTTCTTTTATTTTCTTTCTTTCTCGTCCCACTCCTCACTCCAAGACACAAAATTGACTTGGGCGCCTTCAAAAGTCTGCTCATCTTTTTTTCTTGCTTTACAACCACTCCTCTCTTCATCACTTTTTAATTTTTTTTTATCAAAACACAAACCCTACATGGCACGTGAACAACAAAACAAAGCATGTGGATGAGAATGAATGTATTCCGAGGTGAGTTTTCAAACCAAATATTTGAGGACAAATGAAAATCATTTTAAATTAAAATGGAGTGTCCTTGAAATAAACTAATATATTAAATAATAATTTAATTTGAAAAAAAGAGGCCAGGCTGGGTTGAACTTGAATTGAAGATATATGCAGGGGATTTGACATTTACGTGTTGTTTCTTTCCCACTTTCGCTTTCCCTGTGTACGTGAATCTGAATCAACACAATGTTCAAGGCTGTAAAAAGCGTTGAAATCTGGACCCAGTATCGTCCTCTCACTTTGTCACTCTGATGTGTAAGTAGTACCATAACACTCAAGGCTAGAAGAGAATGGGAGAGAGACCGTGTGTGCGTTTCATCTTTTTATTTATTTTACGTAAACTGCTTGCTATAAAATGATCCGCAACCTTTGATCTCATAATTAAATAATAAAGTGAGCTAATTATTACGTCACATATTTTCATCTGCATTTCAGCTTCAACAAGTAAAGAAAAGAAGAAGATTGTAGTGGGAGCCAGCGTGGCAGCACGTATTACGGGGGCACCCTCTCCCGTTATGGATAAAACATGGGAATGGTTTTTCATTCTAATGCAACCAAACAAGCAATTCCAATTCTTCACTCCTATTTAGTACATTATCGTATCTTTTTATCAAAAGTTCAATTGGACTCTAGTTTTCTTCAACTTTATTTTTTATGTACTGCAACAGTTTTATGTTTGGACGCTTCAACTGCGGATTTATCTGTCTTTAAACTGTTTAAAGTTTACCATGTTGAGATAATCAAGTTCCACTTTTCATATTTCATCATTTATGTACAGATATTGGTTGTTTCCACCATTCGAGTGAGATGAACAACATTGTTCTTGTTCACACCATGAACGTACGTAATAGAGTAATGGAAAAATATTTGAATTTTGATTTATTCTCATTTCACTCTCAATTTTTATGTTATTTGCAAAGATTTATCATATGTCTTATATTTGTCTCTTTTCTTCTATATCTAACTAAATGTACGTGTGTTTCGAGTATTCGCAAATTTAAAATATTATTCAATAGTATCACACAACTAAAATTGGAGATAAGAGAACATGAAATGATAATCAATCTTTTACGTGACAAACTCTCAACAAATAAGGAGAGGAACAATAGAAAAATATTTCCACTCAGTGGAAGAAATTGCAACTTCTCTCTAAATTCAAGGAGTGAACAATTACACTCTCTTGAAAATAGGAGAATAGAAGTAGAGAAACTCACAAAAGACATCTTCTCTATGTTTGGGATGCTCATTTAAGCTTATTTGGATGACGGAAGATTTACGAGAGGATTTGTCTATTTATAATGGCTCAAGCACTATATACATGGATAGATGACACACAAAAATGTATGTGAAGTTATTTTCTTTTCATCGTAAAAGCAACGAAAACAAAAGCATTGGGTTCTATTACCTTGATTTTTTTTCTTTCCATAAAAAATGGTTTTGCGAGTTCACAATCTCTCACTTTTTTTTTTGAAAGGCAAAGAAAAATAAAATTGATAAAGCACAAGAAGTGCCAGCAGTACAGAAACATTACATCAGATTAAGTTGGCTAGCTCAACTACAAGATAAGGAGCCTACACCAACCCAAAAGAAACAAGAAAAAACAATGACATACAATAACAGTAACAGAGCCTACTGCGGCTACTTTGTCAATTTCTCTACTTTGTCAATTTCATGCTGCTACCTTTTTTATAGGCTATAAGAAAATATGCACCAGATAAACTTGTTAGTGTTGATCGACTTTTTCATGACATTTTCTAGGACCAAGGTTATCTTTAGTGTGAATTTTCTGCTTCTCCATACTCTCTTCCTTGAATACTTCATCGAACAAATGATATTGAACTCCTTGTATTTTGTCCTGGAATGAAAGACTTAATCTCTTGCAATATGCAAAGCACTATCACTATCACAATACACAATCATTTTCTGTTGTTTGTGCCCGAGCTATTATAATAACATTTAAATTCAAATAGCTTCCTTGCATGTTTGGGTAGTTGCCATGTATTATTATGCTTTTGTAGTAAATAAATCTAAATAATTTGTAGTTTAGAAAATCGCTCCTCCTGCAAGTGTGAACACATAGCCTGTAGTAAATTTTCTTTTATCAATATCAACTACATACTTTGAATCAATGTATCATCTAACAAAATACTTAGATCCTACAAAACACAACGCAATATCTGAAGTTCCTTTAATGTATCTTAGAACTCTCTTCACATCATTTCAATGCACTCTACCCGGATCTTTCATAAACCGACTGACCAACCAAACTGCTTGAGCAATATCTAGCCTAGTACTATAAATCATTGCATACATAAGGCTTCTCACCCCTGTTGCATATGGTACCAAAGACATTTTTGTTCTCTCTGCTTCATTAATTGCTAGGACACATACTAGAGGATAATTTTTAGTTGACAAGAAGTGAAATAGAGATTGGCTTACAATTTGCATGTTGAGGAGCCGAAAGACTTTCTGAAGATAATTCTTCTAAGAGAGCCAAATATTTCTATCTTTTCTGTCTTGGTGAATTTGCATCCCTAAAGTCTTGTTTGCAGGTCCCAAGTTCTTGATATAAAACTCCTTAGCCAAATGTGCTCTCAAGTCTTTGATTCGATCTTTGTTGGCGCCTACTACCAACATATCAACCATATACAACAACAAGATGAAAAAGTCATTATTCTCAAACCTCTTTCAATACGTTCAATATTTTGAGCTCACTCAGTTGTATCTAAGGATAATAATTAAATAATTGATAAGTGTCAAACGTTCATAGTTTTAAAATTGTTTTTAGGCATTTATTATGAGTTTTAATTGTTAAAACCCCCAAGAAATGTATGTCTTGCAAAGGAATGATGAATTGCTATTAATTCTGGGTTAGAATGCACATTCTTGATGTTTAATGAAGATTTCAGTTCTAATCCCAACTTTTTGATGCAGAAATCTTGAAGCAGCCTGAGCAAAATTGCAATATCTCATTCGTTAACCGTTGGATTTAGCTAAAATTTGAGTATGTGGTTCCTAACTCATGGAACTTCAATATGGACGGTTGGATCTTGATTTGGAGACGTTTTTGGAGCGCTAAGCGCCATTACAAGCCGCTGAGCGGCCAGCAGGGAGCTACAGGGCGGCTAAGCGCCCAGAACGTGAAGACAGGGCGCTAAGCGCCCCTGTAAAGGGCTAAGCGCCCAGAACATTGTTTCCAGGCGGCTAAGCGCCCGTCGAGGGCGCTAAGCGCCCCTGCGGCGCCCAGGGCCTATAAAACGCGATTTTTGGCCTGTTTTGGGTATTCTTTCAACCCTAGTCTCCTCCAAACACCCCTTGGACGTGAGAGAGCTCTAATTTGAGAAGGAAAAGAGGATTTTCAACAACGGATGCTTGGATTCTTCATCGTCTCCTAAGTCCCTAATTGATTCTCCTTGTAAGCAAGCTAGTTTCCATCTTATGGATAACTAAGCTCTCTTTTAGTTGGATTTAGGCGTAGTATTTCATCTTGATAGGATTCTATTTGGTTCTTTGTTACTTTCTATTTTTAATTTCAATTAAACAATTTTGTTCTTATTGTTTATGATTGCTTGATCATCTTTCATCTGATTTGGGATTAATTTTGTATGTGGAAGCTACTCTATTAATCTGACATAAATTGTTTAATCTAGGAGAAGCTAATTTGCTAGGAATAGCGTTAGTTCACCTAGTTCCTTAACGCCTACATATTTACAATTGTTTTGATTAATTGTCTGTGGAAGCGGTAATTAGGAAAGTAATTGAATCAACTTCACATACTAGGAATAGGTGAGTTAGTTAAGAACTGGCGGGAATAAATTGAAGGTTTTAAGTGATTGTAATCAAGAATAAATAAATCTTGGATAGTGAAATATGAAACCATAATCCAACTGTTTTCCCAATCTGTTATTCTCTCAAATCGTTTCTTTCTTATTTTCATGCTCTTAAATACAAGTTTTTCCAAACAAACAACTCTTATTTCTTTTTTGCTTAACTTCTTAATTAAAGAAAGGCACTCTTACCCATTTGCTCCATGTGGATCGGTAACACCCGTACTATACTGCAATTGAATCTTAAAAGAAGTTTGAGCGCAGCTTAAGTATTGGTTTTTATTAAAAGACGTAAAAACCCTTTTAACAATAATCAAATATGATATCAACAACTTGGCGCATGCTTTAGACTGCACAAAGATTTGGTCAACCTGCAAACCAAGTTTTCTTTTCCTTTTTCTTCAAATGCTTATGCTTTTAGCATATATATTTATCACATAACAGGCAATTTTCATTGCTTCTACACATAACAACTTTGTTATTTATGCAGTTTGTGACATTGCTCTAGTCCTTGCTAGGAGATTTCTATGCATCCACTCTGTTATACCATTTTGTTGAGGTGTATGAGAAACTGGAAATTGTCTCTTAATACCTCCTTACTTGCAGAGTGCTAGAAAATTACCGCCTATATATTCTCATCTTTTGTCTTTCCTTAAACACTTGAACTTTTCTCTAGTTTCAAGCTCCACTAGTGATTTAAATTGTTTAAATACTAGAAACACATCTGACTTCTTCTTGATTGGGTACACCCACTATATATCTCCTAGAGTAATCATTAATTAATGATATGAAATATTTTGCTCATCTTGGGGACATATGCAAAGACCTGCACACATAAGAATGAATCAATTCAAGTATGTGTTTTCTTTTAGTAATATATCTTCAAACTGCAACATGTGTTGCTTGCTTGTCACAAAGTGCTCGCAGAAATGTAAGTTTACTTATTTGAACCCAGGTAGGAGATTATGTGTTGCAAGAACTTTAAAGCCTCAATCTAACATATGGCCTAATATGTGATGCCACATTGTTGTTGAGTCTTCTTGACTAGTTGATGCAACTGAAACATCTACCTCTTGCAATGTCTGTACCAAAAGCATGGACAGATTTGCATCTTTCTTCTCTGCTTTCATCACTACTTGAGAACACCACCTTCAAGATCTCACCTTCAATATGGGTCTTGCGGTCGAGATCATCATATTGCCCAATTAACAATAAATTCTTCTTCAACCCCTTTCACATGTCGTGTCCCCTGCATTGCACGAATGTTACCATCATACATTTTTATTTTGATAGTACCGACGCCATCCATTTCTAAGGCGTGATCGTTTCCCATTAACAAAGATTCTTCCGAGATAGGTTCGTAAGTGAGAAACAAATCTCATCGAGGAGTCAAGTGTCATGTTGCTCCTGAATCTATTATTCAGATGTTAGTGAGTTATTTACCATCTTTAGAACAAATTGTTGCTCCGCTATCGGATTTCTACATCATTAGAGGTACTAGAAACACATCAGATTCTCACCATTCTTCTTATCCCAACAAGCGTTTTTCAAGTGCTATTTCTTGCCACACTTGTAGCATTTGATGTTTATCTTTCTTCGAGACATTGATCTACCATGTTTATGGTTCTCACTAGGACCACGTTTCAATGATTTGCCTCTTGTCATTGTCGAAGCTTCTATATTTTTAATCTTTTATAACAGTCTTTCTTATTCTAACGCTTGGATTCTTCTTCAAGAGTAGCTCCCGCAACATCATCAAATTATAGACGGTCACTAACATAATTGTTTGTTAACTGGTTGACGAGTTGATCATATGAGTCTAGTATAAACTCTGAAGTAGAAGTTCCCCACGTTCATTTTTTGCTATGCTGAAATTTGTCGTTGTAAGTTTAGCAAACATCATATTCACAGTGTTATCGTGATCCATCAGAGATGTGGATTCACTAATTCAAAGAGTGTTGGACCTTCTCTCTAGGAATATTCTGTTGTGAAGTGACTTGACCTCATACATGTTGATGAGAGCATCCCAAATCTCACTGTAGTATACTTTTCTGCAACGGTGTTCAAAATTGAATTTTCCAATGCTAGGTGAAAATTGGGAACAACATTATTTTTCATCTTTTTTTCTCTTTTCATCAGCTATATCTGCAGATCTACCTTCTATTGCTGCTAAAAAATTATCCTTCCTCAATCAAGATTTTCCTTTATCTTCAATTTTCACTGTGAGAAATTACTCTCACCGAATTTCCTAGTCTAAAGTTTTACTACCATGGTTTTACACCAAATAAATAAAAAATTAACTTAACCGGCTAACACATTTACATCGTGAATAGCACAACATACATGGACTCTATTGTTTTGCACACACTAGAACAAATCCAATATACATTAACAATTACTGCAAAATAATACAATCACAAGTGTGAATATTAGTGGTGTACAATATTCGTAGCGGAATAGGCATCAACACCAATAGCTCTGATACCGCTGTTGAGTAACAAAGTAGCAGAAATAGTATCACCACTATAACATTTTTTTGCTTTTTACAACAGTTAAAAAATGTAGTCATAGACACCAAAAATGTTTCTGAAACTTTACGCAACAGTTTGCGACGATCTCATGTTCCGGTATTACCTATTTCGTTTGTAACAATTTCTCATGCTCAATGGTTACACTGTGAAAAAATGTAAACTATTGCGTGGTAAAGACAATAATTATCACATAATAATTATTCCCTATTATTAGATACACAACACTTATTTAGTGTTCTAAAAAATCTTGCTTAAAACAAACCCTTTATGACAACAAGCGCGAACTGATTCCTAGTGCATTTTTATATAGCATTTTTTGCATGTTGTTTAAACTAGTGTTGCTAAAAGCAAAAAATGCAGTGCACACATATAAAATTAGAGAAATGAAACCCAATATTTTGCGTGGAAAACGCTCAACAGATAATTGAAAAAATCAAGGGTAATGGTAGACAAATATTTTCATTAAGTGGAAAAAATTACAACATTTTCTAAATACAATGAGAAAAATTACACTTTCTCTTGAAAAGAAGAAGAATATAAGTGGAGAAATTCACAGAATATATCTTCTTTGTTTGGAATGTCCACTCAAATTGCTTTGAATGATGAAAAACTTACAAGAGAGTATTTTATTTAGGATGGACTATGCATTATATATCGATAGATGGCATACTAAAATCTACCCAAAGTGATTTTCTCGGTATCGTAAAAGCAACAAAAACAAAGCATTAGTTTCTATTACTTTGACTTTTTTTTTCTTCTTAAAATAGCTTTATGTGTTCACAGCGTTTAGTAACATTTTGCATAATTTTGTATCTAACATTACTTATATTGGACTCATATATGTAGTTTGATTCTTGCTGAAGTTAATTTTACACTGAATTAATAAAAATCAAGAATCTTATGTATCAGACATTTTCCCGTCCATTAAGTGTATGGACAATGCTTTTGGTTTCTTGCTTGTTGTCTCTCTTGTGGAGTGGTGGGGGTGGGTGGGGTGTGGGGGTACTAATAAGCCTTTTTTCCCTAGCTTACTTTGTATAAAGTAGATGCTATAGGTGATTTCACTAACTAATTTGGATTTAGGGTTACAGCAAAGACTTCGTTGGATTCATATAGGTGAATCGCATGAAATTTTTGTTTTGTCCATATATATTTGCATGCATAATTAACTATATGTTATTTGAATTTAAATGTCTTCAAATTATATACCAATATATATAAGGCGTATTAAGTGAGAAAAAACTATAAATTTAAAATTAAATTGGTATAAGGTGAATTTTCATTGTCATTTTTATATTTTTTTACTTTCTCTCTTTTCACGTTATCTTAGCAATAAGTTATGCGAATTTATACTTTAATTGAGTAAAGAGTGTGTTAGGTTAACTAATGTTTTTCTTTTTTATATAAACAAATCATTCACATATGATTTGCATTGACTTTAGTTAGAAGCCTGGCGGCCCCATGGCTAAATAGCATTTTCAATTATGACCAGGATCCTTGTCTATTAGCCTATGAAACACGTGGTGTCCTGGCAAGATGATTCAGCATGAATAAGGGTAATATGATGTTAATTAGTAGTATTTAGCAAGCAAACAACAAAAGTTGAAAAATATTTAAGACAGAACGAAAAATAGATGCGGGTCGCGCAAGTCGGTGTCAGATCAGAGCAGGTTGTTGACAGGTCAGGCAGATCAACGTTGATTCAGGTGAGTCGGCGAAAGATTAGGAGATTCAACATTGAGTTGAGCGTGTCAGTGTAAGATCAGGCATGTTGGGATCGAGACAAATATGTCAGTTTCAGGTTTGTCGGGTTGATAGCTAGACGGGCAAGTCGGTACTGAATTAGGCAGGCAAAATGGACGGATCAAGTATAGGTTTAGGGTTTAAGATTGATTGTAGGGTTCAAATTGGGTTTAGGGTCGACTTTAAGTTTTATGATCGATTTTAAAGTTTTGGACGGGTCGACAACGTATCGGTCTGGTTGTGGTTGGGTAAAGTTGGGTGAAAAACCTATGTTTTCCAACTTTTAACCAAAGGAAAATACTAACTTTAAGGGGGGAAAGTAGGAAGAACATGAGACACGTAAATTAGCCGACCAAGCTACAAAGAAGTAATGAAGATTTTAGCTAGCAAGCGTCCCATAACTTTTATGAACCACTTGACTTTGAAAAGGACATTGTTTGTGTTGACTTTGCATGTGAATCATCAAACAAGAGAGATTGCAACACTTAACTCCTTCTCCACTCATACACATATCTTTACTAATAAAAGCATTTTCATGTCTGATGGTTATGTTTTACTATTTAATTTAAATTATGACTTTTCTCATATATGGTCTCGGTATAGAGTATTTTTTTCTTACTGTCCGTAAGGATAGAGTATATTTGGTTTATCGTTAAAAATATTAAATTTTAAGTCTAATTGCATTTTTATTTCTAGTATTAAGAATATGTGAATGGAGTCTTGTGTTTTAAAACGAGCGATTTTAGTCTCTTTAATTTATTTGATGTTGCATTCTTTGTTCTTTTGTCACTTATGTGGCAAAAAATGTTTGTGTCATCAAGGGAGTGACACGGTATGCGGCCAAAGTTAACTTTTTTAATACTTACGTGCCCATTACGTAATATGTTTAAAAATCAGATAATCACTATTAATGATTTATTTTATCACCTAAAGCTCATATTTTTTAGAAGAGAAAAATCCCATACAACACATAAGCATTTTTGGAAGCAAAAGTGATGAAAGAACAAAAAATACAATGTCAATCAAATAAGTTGGACCAAAACTGCTTACTTTAAAACACAAGGACAAAATTCGTACATACTAGGTGACAAAAAATGTAGTAATTAAGAAAAAAAAACTCTACATAAAAGCAAAATAATAAATATGTGGATGAAATTGAGGAGCTGGTTGGCAAAGGGCATGTGATGATGTAAATGCGTTAGCAGCGACCAGTCACGGCGAAAATTTAATTATCCTTAATTTAGAATTTGTTATGAGTTAAAAGAATTTTATATAATAATTAAAATAAAAAATGTTATAGTTAAAACGGCGTCATTTGACCCAGGGAAAGAGTAAGACGGAAAAGTCGGCGAGGAATTGGGACGGGGTAAAAGAAAAGCGTGGACCCCCTTCGTTCAGCCCCATCTGTCGGTAACTTCCCTCGAATTCCTCGTCTGCTTAAAAGTTACACTCCCTACGAGGCCCCTCCTACTCTTTTTATTTTTTTTATTTATTTAAAAAAAGCATAACACGTCAAGAACAACAGCTGCTATACATACTGCAATAATAAATAGGGTTTCCTATTATCGGGCATCTCATAACTCAACCACTCCTCTGACTCACTTGTTACTCCTCTTTTAACTTTTGATTCCTTTTTCCTCTTAATAATTTAACTCATCATTACTATGTCTTTCTTCATTTCTGGGCTTTTATCCTCTACACCCACATTTACTCTACACAATATACTACCATGCCTATGCCTTACACAAAAATACTTAAGAAGGATTGTTAATCTATTTCCATTGTCTTTTTTTAGAAAATTACATTAGCAATCGGCACATTTTAAAATATTTTAATAAATTAAAGAGGTATTTTTTTTTTCAAAAAAAAACAGTAGAAGCACACCATTAACATATGTTTTAGAAGTATATCATCAAAATTCAATCTTCAACTTGTTAATATAATTAATTTTAGAAAATAAGTAAGACTACTTTAGTAAACTCATACTTACATTAATAATATTATATATTTAAAATTATTTAATGTTTATATTTTTATTGTTCCAACTTATAAGTCAATTTAAATTAATTTACACAGATTAAAAGAATTAGTTAATTAACCTTAGTTATTAGTCTGAAATCAGTTCAAAAAAAATTGTATTTAAAAAGAGTTTTTAGAAACTGTTTTTCAAAATAAAAGTAGAAAAAAAAAAACTGTTGAGTAAGACGTTTTTCAACATTTAAAAAATTGAAATTTAAAAACTAAAAATAGAAAATGAAAACATTTTTTAGTTGTTCTGGTATTTTAGTTTTTAAAACTGAAAATAAGAACTGTTTTCAAAAACAGGTTTTACCAAGCGGGTTTTTAAAATTTTCAGTTTTTGAAAACAGAAAACAGTTTTTAAAAACTGTAATCAAACAGACCCTTTAGTAAGTGATTGAGGTTTTAATTCTCAACTTTTATGAATAAAAAAAATACATTGTCCAACTGTGGGATAAGATATTAGTATTCTGACTAAACTACCAACTCTGAGATACGTTGGTAAAGACAAAAAATCGTATAATTTAATTTAGTTAACCAGTTTACTTTTCTTTAAAATCCAATTGTGTAAAAATCTTTACATGTATTAAAATTGAACACTAAAAGTAATAGTGTAATCCCCGGATTTATGTGATTGGTTATCATATTGATTGACCAAATAAACACAATTGGTCATTCACTTTCTCATGAGATTTAAAAAAAAAACTGTCATGATTTTCGCTACTTTACAGCATAAATTGAACATCACAATTCACAACAATTTGGTATAATTACTTACTTAAAAAAAATTAATAAAATGACTCAATAAATAATTATGATATTTACTCCAGCTTGTAAAATGAGTGGACTCAAACCTCTTTCTCATTGCCATTACCTTGTGTGTTTCTTCTGAATTCGTACCTTGTTTTCACAGAATCCTACGGTCTACAATCAATGTCTCTCTCTTTTCTTTCATCTCAAAGCTACAATATCTATGTGAGCTGAGTGTTCACATAGATCCCCCTCTCGATGACACCATCATCCACATCACGCTCCATCCCACAAAAATCAAATGGTCGGTCTCGGTTTTGCCGCGGGTCCTTAATAACAGGCACAGTCAATGGTTGTACGAGGACATAACATCAAACCCCATATTTCCCAAATCCAACGGTGCATATCAACGAGTTCATCAGCATTCACATACACCTCACCGCCACATAGAAAGACGAGATAGAGAGACCAACACAAACACAATTTATAGATAATTAGACTCCTTAAATATTTAGTACTGAGTTCAATATTTGAGGACTTAATATGATCTTAATCTTATGACGGTCGGTGGTGAGTTCTAAAAAAATGAAATAGAGGGAGAGAAATTAAATAGGGTTAGTTAATTGAATTGGGTTGGGTGTGGTTGGGTGCATGGAGTCGTGGTCATTTCTGGAAGTGAGAGAGAAGCCAGGTGGTAGGGTCTACCCCTGCACCAATCCTTTGTCTTTTTTCTCGTTGGCTTTCCACTCCTCCTTTATTTTTCACTCTTGTTATAACCCCCTCACTCTCTGCATTCTTCCTCCCTCATATCATTCATTCTCATTCACCCATTCATCATCACCACCACTTCTTTCTCCTCTCTCTCCCTCAGCCCCCCTTGAACATAGGCGAGACTCGTGGGGGAACTGAGACTGTGAGTGACAACAAAACTAGGTACAGCTCTCCCTTACCCACACACCCACACCCTTGGTGTTTCGGAAGCGTTGTTGTTTGAGGGGAATGTTGTCTGGCTCGAGGACCCTTTCATCATCTCGATCGACCACATGAGTCTATATGTATAGAGAAATTGAGGGTGAAGGAATGTGTGGTGTTGTCGGACCAGGCTTCATTCCCCCCAATTACATGCTTCCATTTTGTAACACACAGCCTCTGCAGATGGACTACTACCCTTCTAGGTTTGCTTCTCTCTCTTGAATTTTGGTTAAAGTTTGTTTTTTTCTTAAATTTAGTTAGATCTGAGTCGTCGGGGTTTGGATTTTGGATCAATTAAAGATGGTGGTTTGCAGATTGGTGTAATGATGAAGCATTTTGACCAATTTTGTTTCTCAAAAGGCTTTCATCATTACCTCCTTTTCAATTTCTTCTTTTTTCTCTGATCAAGTTATGATGGTGTTTTTTTTTGTTGTCAGCACCTTTTACATGTTCATCATTAGCCAGATCTTTCTACTACGAATACCAATTATGTTTTCCAGTATCCCGATCTGTCTGTTTCTGCCATGTTTTCTCAGATCTGGCCACCTCTTTTTCAACTGCCTCATCCTCCTCCCTTTTCATTTCAACTTTCTCTCTCTACCCTTCTCTCTCTCTTTAGGGTTTCGTGGCCTATGTTCTGTCTCTAATCTCTATGATACTGTCATAAGCCTTGATACTTCCGCCATCTTCTTACTGGATTCTCCTGCTTCCAGTTGTTTAACAATGTTTCTAATTACCAAGGAGTGATTTGTTATATCTGTATGGGATGGATGGTAAATTAATATGGTAAATTAATATAAATTAACAATGTTTCTCATGAATTTGCTGTTATTTTAGATAAATATATCATTCATTTAGCTAATTACTTACGTAGGTTCAGTAATGTCATTCAGATCTATACTTTTCTCTGTTTTTCCCTGTCCTTATTTTCCAAGTAAAATACATAGATCTGACTGGTGATGATACATATGATAGTTTTCCAAGAGCACTGTGGGTGCTGCTGAACCATGTGATATAGTTGATTATTCAATAGATACCTTACATAGATCTTACATGGCTTTAATATCTCATGTACATAGCGGAAGCCCTACACATTCAGAGAATTTAACAGTATATACAAGATGCTTTCTTTTCTTGTGTTGATTAAGATTCTATGTTCATCAAAAGGTAGTCCGATTCATTAAGTTTGTTCTTGAAGGAGAAAGGTACTTCTTTCATTGTGGATCATTATTCATTATCATGAATTTAGGTAACAATTGTGCATTTAAATGTTCAATGTTTTGTCAGAAAGAAAAGATTTGTGCAGGTAAATGTGTTATCAACTAATAATCTGAGCATTGTCCTGCAGACATCCATCACTGCAGTGTACCCGGTAAGCTTTTAGTTAGACATACATGCTTTTACTGGTTTGTATTTATGTGAAATGTTGGTAGTCAATGATTAATTTTTGAATGAAATTGTTCTGGCATCTCCTTTATAAATTTAGCCTTTTCTATATGCCTTGTTTTCTTCATGAGCACAGGGATTTTGAAGAGATAAAATAACACCATCAACATTCAACAATGAGTTTGATAAAGAATTTGGTAGATGAAAAAGATCAGCAGCACATAGCTAAGGAGCATAGGGGAACAAGATTGACATCAACACATCGCTCATGCTCATCCATCACTATTTTCCTTTATCACCATTGTTGTTCACATATTCATACTTGCACGCAAATGTCTACTTTACAATTCTCAACCCAACTCTTGTATATCAAACTCTCTTCCCTCGAACTAATTAACAACATTACTCTTTGATTTTACCTCGGATCCTACTTTCTCCTTCATCCCATTGTATATTTGTAGTTTAAGGGGGGTGTGTTATAAGAATTCAAAATGTAATTTGTATTCTAGCTTTTATGAAATAATTGAATTCCATATTATACCCGTAATCTTACATTTTAATTAATCTTATTCTAACCATTATTCTTCTTTTAGTCTCTCTCTAAAATAATTTAAACATAGAATTAGAAAATATTCAACTATTTACTTATATTATATAATGATCGTTACAATAAAAAAGTAATAAAACGTCAAACAAAATAGAACGAATTCTTATAACAAAACATATATATCCCTAGCTCTCTAGTGTAAGTGTACTAGGAGTGTGGATAAAATATTTTTGATTAGGGGAGGTCGAAATACAGAATAAATACTTTGTCCCTTCCGCCATCATCGACACCCTTCCCACCGGAGCTGTGTGCCATCCTCCCCTTCTTCTCCCTACTCTCTTCATTGTTTCACGCTACCATTATCCCCATCTTTGCCAACGAAGTCTTGAGTACATTATGCTTTGTTGCCAACCACATTAGCTTTGTTCTTAATCATCGTTGGTTGGCTGCAAATCTTACCCTAATACATTACTGAGGGTCACGTGTCAGTCGGTCATTTAGTGACAGAGTAGACCGTTGGTACGTTATCGAAGGTCTTGTCTATCGGTTTCGGCGACTTTCTCCACTCGTAAGTTAGTGACAGTCTAGGTCGTCGGGGATCTATTGGTAAACAGGTTAACTTATCGACAACAAGTCCGTTGGTAACTTCTTTGATTTGGACGATAATAACTCTTTCTGATACGGATGAAAATGCTGTCTTGGTGAAACTTCTATTCTTAATCTACTATGCTCTTTGTGACAATGTTACGGTCCACCTTCATTTTGGTTCCACTTTTCTATCTA
Source organism: Acmispon strigosus (assembly GCA_030819835.1). Classification (NCBI taxonomy): domain Eukaryota; kingdom Viridiplantae; phylum Streptophyta; class Magnoliopsida; order Fabales; family Fabaceae; genus Acmispon; species Acmispon strigosus. The sequence continues at coordinate 53,878,713 of JAUAMA010000004.1, read as the reverse complement.
TATTCTCGAATCACCCCAAAATAACTATCTTTCTCCTATTAGATATTGATTAATTGATGAAAATGATTAATAACTAACAAATTAAATTTTGAAAGAGCATCCGATTGAATATTTGCATCAACTTGGAGTAGTTTGCTTGCTGCTTGAAGATATTTTGGTAGATATCGTGCGGGCGTAACATCTCCTACATCGTGCTGCTATACAATTTGAGATGTATCAGGACTTTTGAGCGTCGAATATATTTTGATCCATCTCAAAGTGCATACCAATATGATGTGGGAGGTGCTACGCAATCACGAGACACTCCCATGAAGATTGAGAATAGAATTATGAGAAGATGGTGAAATGCACAGTTAATGAAGAAGTCAAAGTCATTATGAAGAAATTAATATTTCTTTTTTGATTACATAGGTAAACACAAAGAAATTACTATCAATAAAATTACTAACTAGTTAACTTTCAAAATAGAATTACTAACTATTTAACTAGTATAATGTTTTGCAAGTTGTAAAAAAAACTAGTATATTAATAATGGTTTTTCATAACTTACATGTGTGATGTAATAGTAAAAGCAGAGAAAAATAAGAAGAAAAAAAATGTGTGAAAGTATAAAAACACAAAAACTTCAATGTAAGACTTCACCAAATTAAAACAATATGTGAATGGTGTCTCAAAAAGAATTGCTTTTGGGAAATTGAATCTTCTTTTTGACCTTTTGCAAAGCAATTTAAAAGTTGAAACCTGAAGGTTGCTTTGTGTTTTCCCATGCATGATGTATTTGAGAGAGAGTGAGAAACTGCGGGGTCATGTTAGTTGAATTCTCATACAGCTTTATGGTCATAGCTACCTTTTCCCCGAATAATTGCAGAGCAATTATAATCAAGTAACCCCAAAAACCTTTTCGATGAAGTCAATACTATTTGGAAGTTGAGGACCTCATAATTCCATGCAGGATATTTAATTAGCTAGGTGTACCATCTCAACCCTTTGACACGTTCTAGTGGGATCCAGAGGCGACTTTAATTTGGATTCAATTTTTCTTCCAATTGGAAGGATTCATCCATCTAACAAATATGTTTTACTCACACAAGAGGAAAAGAAAGAGAAACACGTTATGAAATATACAGGTGATATGAGGAAAATAAACACTAAAATTGAGTGAAAATATAATGAGGTGTGAATGAATTAATGCTCCCTCTAAAGTTGGAAGGAAACAAACATGCTATTGCTGGCTCTAGCCTTAGATGCATCCTAACAGTAACTTTTAACTCTTAATGAATAATGATCCTACTAATCATCAATGAAAAATTTGGGTTAAAATGAATATTCACCATCTAATAACTTACGAAATTTGTTCAAATTATATAGGCTTAGCAAGAAAAACCTTGTTATTAAGTTTAAAAGACTTCTATGCAATTTAACTTTAGCACATAAAAAGCATAATATAAATAACGCGTAATAAACTTTAGTTGTAAAAATATGATTCATAGATTTATAATATATTCCAAATATAACTGCACAATTGTATATTAAAAAAAAAAAAACTGATTTACCAATCACTATAGCACTGCTAACATGGTGTCCTGGGCTTGCTTTGACGGGACCCAAATAAAAAGCGCACAATATCAAAGATCTGGGGTCAGTTCTTTGACAGATTATATCGATGTTATTATGAAATGAAATGATATGTCACAACACAAGAGGACGATTTTGGCTTGCAAATCAAGGCAAAAATAAAGTTGTTAGTGTGAAATCAAGTTGTCACGAGTGGACGATTATGGTTTACAAACCGAGGCAAAATTAAGTATAAAAAATAATAACCTTTCATGGGTCAGACGTGTTTATGACCAAATAAATCAATTTCAATGAAAAAAGTACATATCAAGAGAGATTATTTAGGGTAACTAAAGATAAGATGCAATAGGATTTTTTAAGCATGTACAAGTTGTTGTTTATATCAGCATGCCAAGTCGCCATCAAATTAAAGAGTGTAGGTAGGTATTGAATGTAAAATAACCAATTATTCCAAAAACTCATGCCTTAATCACTTGATCAACTAATTGAATTGTTGAACTCAGAGATACGTGGCTCAATGCAGGTTTATATATTGACGGAAGTTACAACAGATCAACTAACTCTTTCCTTTAGGTACATCTTCAATAACTAATTAATTTTATATATTAATAACTTTAAAATTATCATGTAATATCCCTTTCAAATTTATACACAGGGTAACATTGAAGTCCCATCGGGTAGATGTTTGAGTACAAATTTGCAATCCACACTATTAAGGACGTTCATAATCGATTCAATCCAAGAAAAATTAAAAAACCGATTTAAAAGAACCGAAATCCAATCAAACCGAAAATGAACGGATCCAAAATCGAGAAATTTGAATTTTTTTGTCGGATCGGATTTCGGATTTGTTATTTCAAAACCGAACCAATCCAATCCAAACCGAATGTTTGTAAATATATATAATTTTATATGTAAATATATCATATAATTCATACTCACATATTTCCGTCCTTATAAGTTTATATAATTATTATATGACACGTAGAAGATATATTTGGGTAAATAGAGTTTCAAGTAATAATTTGAAAAATATGCATCAAAGTAAACATATATTTAAAAAATATGTTATCTACTATGCAGGATTAACTTTTTTTCTTCTTCTTATTTTAGAGGTACTGAGCCAAGAATTATGAATGTGGAAATTTGTTTGAGACTTTTAGTTCGTCTTTATTTTTTTATTCCAAACACTTATCATTTAGGCTTGTAATGTGACGTTATATGATTCAAATTAATTTTTATTTCTTCATTGATTTTGATATTTCCAATGTCTTTAAAAAGTCGAAATCCAATCCAACCAAACCGATAAAAATTGGATCGGATTGGTTCAAATATAAGAAAAGAAAAAAACCGATTGAATGATAAAATGACAAAACCGAAGTGATTGAATCAGATAACTTTTCCCCTCAAAACCAAACCAATCCAGATTGCAAACATCCCTACACACTACTTTGAAATTTTATTCGGAGTTGTGCTGTTGTCTCTTAACTTTCGCTAATATATTTTCATAGAAAACATAAAAGCATTTATGTAGATTTTGAAACAATGATGTTGTGCATATAGTATATTTGAACTTGAAACAATTTCTTTTCCATCAACACATTGAAAGTTTTTTAGAAGCTACTAGCAAAAACGAAAATCAATTGGATGCAGTCCCATTTTTTTGGGTAAAAAAACAATCGTATATTTTGGCAAAGAAAAAGTTCCAATGAACACTGATTTTTACCAAACATTTTTGTCATACCCATACATAATATCTTTCGTGCACGATAGTAATAGACCTTCTGTTCTTACACGTGTATCTCCTTTGGGCTTGCATCGGCCTGTATAATACAATTGCTTATTGGACCAACAAAAACCATATTCTATAGTCTTTTGACTCCAGGGGATTGGTGTAAAAAAATCAAATCTAGGGGATTGCTTTAAACTCATCCTTGCTTTTAGTTATAAAAAAAAAATGCACCCTTTTTTGTGTGGATCAAGGCTGAAAAAACCTCACTTACACTTTGTTCGGAACATAAGAAATGTGCAAAATTGAAAAAGGAGCCATCTCTGCCCTCGGATTCGCAGTTCTCTTCCTCTACCTTCACCACCGTCTTCCGCCGCCACTGTTTCTGCCAACATCCCTGCTACTTCCCTCAGATCCACCGCTCCCCACCTCCGTCGCCGTCTCAGTTGCCGCCGCCACCAGCACCATCTCTACCTACCCTCTCAGTCTTTTTTTCCCTCACTGTTAGTTTCTAAATCAAAGCCTCTCATCATCCATGTTCTCACTACAAGAAAAACGCTCATTTGCAGCAGTCTAAAGCCGACGCTAATGAGCTAAAAACTAATGCTACAAGAGTTTTAGCGTTGATAGTGGGACGGATATTAAAAGGGTCGAAGCTAATAATTTGCATTAGCTTTTTAGTCACCACAAAATGTTAGAGTCAGTTCAGCCGACGCAACGCTTTTGTTCTGCTTGGTCGACACAAATGTGTTTACTTTTGAGTCGATCATATAGACAAACTTTATATGTACCATTAGCATCAGCTTTAGCTGGCGCTAAATAAAGGATCAGAAATTTCACATATATATTTCTCCAATCGAACAATTATAAATAACCTTCAAATTAAGTCAAGAATTCTAAAGGTCAAGTATAACAATATTAACAAACATTCAACAATATTAACAAACATTAATATTAAATCAATAATGTTAACATAGAATATATCCAACAAAAATCAAATACAAGACATGAAGGCCCCATTCCCGAATCCAACATGTAGTCTTGGAACATCGCGATAGCCCTATTGGCTTTAGCTTCTGCAGCTAGAGCCCTCTCATTTACTACAGCAACATCAACTCATAAAACTGCAGCATCAACTTTTGCAACTGCAACCCTCTGGCTGTCTGAAGTAGTGTGAGCGGTTCACCAAGACTCTCTTTTAAGAGAGGTTGAACTGGGCTCGATGTTGGCAGAGAAGACTGACATGCCATATATACGACCATGCTTCTTCCCCCCTTCCCCCAAAATGCCCCTCCATAAAAGAAGACTCTCGTAGGCTCATCTATACAGGATGCGGTGGCGGTGGCGTCCTCACAAGCCTGAGTCATCTTCTCCTTCAGCTAGTCCTTGTAGTCACTATAATATTATGAATACAGAAACAAGTTAGTTCGGTTAGTTAGGAAATAAACTTATAACGCATTAAATACTTACATATATAGTCTTATCTCGAGGTTCAACTCACTCCCAAGATTTCCTCATGCATGTCTGCAAGAAGAACTTGCAAAATGGGGTGATCTGTCGAGGGTCCTCTCCTTAAACAACAATATTATTTGTCTTCCAAAACTACAGTTCATTACATATTCCCACAAAAAAGTTACAAATTTTATGGCATATATGATTGGATGTAAACTTACCAACTCCATAGCCACATCAGGCATGGACGACTCGTCCCATCTTTGACGCTCGCTTCACTCTATTTTGTGCAGAGATTTCAAAATTTTTTATGTATGTAACCCAATTGTGTTGTAGTCCATGCCAAGCTTCCTCTGCAATCCATGAAGGCTTAGAGCCTTTCGCCCTAGCCTTCCACAACATATCTGACAGGCGGTGTGCACATTGGTGCTCAAACACCTTCTTCACACTGTCATGATCCTCGGGGGCCCAAATCAGCTTTGGTCTGCAAGAGAAATTGATCAATTTGAGTAGTTCGTGCAAGATATTATTAAGCAACTATAACTAATAAGAAGTAATAACTTACTTCAAAGTCTAGCCACCACCTTTTCTAGTAAGGTTCTGCAACATCTAAATTGTATGTGGGAATAGGGTCCGAAAAATCCTTTTGTATCACCTCCCCTCTGTCTCGTGTAGCCAGCTTTGTTGGTTTGAACTTACAAAAATTGAAAGTTAATGTTATAAACGGAAAAAAGATAAAAACACCCATACACTTAAATAAAAACCATATTAAATAATAATTACTCACCCTATAGTACCCGCGGTGATGATGATAACCTTCCCCTCAACGTATTTCTTGTACTCGGTGATCGGCATTGTAGGAATTAGGGGTGTTCGCGGTCTGGATTAGTTCGGTTTTGAAGGGAAAATTCATTCGATCCAATCTCTACGGTTTTATCACTTCATCATCCAATCGGTTGTTATTATTTTTTAGATCTGAACCAATCCGATCCAATTTTTATCGGTTTGGATTGGATTGGATTTCGGTTTTTCAAAGACATTTGAAAATATAAAAATGAATTATGTAATAGACAATAATTTGAAACATTCACCATGCTTAAAAAATCAGAGCTTGGACTTTAGAATAAACAAGTCAAGACAATTATCAAAAGTCTCCAACAATGGACAGGAAGAGCCTACATACAAATTGTAAGAAACAACCTCAAAACTTACCAGAGACAGAGAACAATGGACAGGAAGAGCTTGCTATTTGCTGAAAATCAACCCAATGATGTGAATGGATAGAGTTTTACCAAAGACAAAACATAAATCAGTGCTTCCAATGGTTTGTGAGGTATATTAGAAATCAGTGCTTCCAAAACATAAATTAGTGCTTCCAACTTCCAAAACATAAATCAGTGTTTCCAAAACATAAACCAGTGCTTCCACAACATAAGTCAGTACTAAAATGAATTAATAAGCATATTAAACTACTGTATAACAGGGATTTCTCACCGAAAGCACAAGGATTTTGAGAAGACTAGCAGAGGAGATTCAGCTACGTCAAACAATGAAGTGAGGGACGTCGAGCAGAGAATGAAAGGACGAAGAGCGTTGAGTAGTGGAGGAAATGACTGAGGACATCAAGCAGTGGAGGAAAGGACTGAGGACTTCGAGCAGTGGAGGAAAGGACAAAGGACGTCGAGCAGTGGAGGAAAGGACTGAGGACGTCGAGTAGTGGAGGAAAGGACTGAGGACGTCGAGCAGTGGAGGAAAGGACGAAGGACGTCGAGTAGTGGAGGAAAGGACGACGGACATCGAGCAGTGGAGGAAAGGACGAAGGACGTCGAGTAGTGGGCTTCCAGTCGAGCAATGGAGCAGTGGAGAGCTTCCGCGACGTCGAGCACCGCAAGCTCAGGGACGTCGAGCACCAGAATTTTATTTATTTTTCACTCAGAAGTCAGTTGGTTGCACTTTGAAGTATAGTGGTTTTGGAGTTTTTATTGCTTTTAGGGTTTTGCTTCATGTATTAGTTGGATGTATCAACTTGAGTATGCATGTTTCTTCTTAATTGTCTTATCTGGTTGCATTGCGACATCGCTCTTTGAGATTTATTCTTGCATGATGTAACTGTCATTGAGCGACTTAGGTGTTAATTCAATCATCCTTGACCAAAAATTGAGGAAAAAGGCACTAGAATAAATATGTCTTTTAGTGAACATCGCTTAGTGACGATTATTAATTTTGTCACGAAATATCTATTATTTGTGACCTTTTTTTATGCCGTAATAGTATTCATAACAGTGACCAAAAATAAAAATCGTCATGTATACTATTTGTAACTGTGACCACTTTTTATTTCATCACTAATGCTATTTGTAATAGTGACCAAATTAAAAATCGTCACTAATACTATTTGTGATTGTGACCAAATTATAAATCGTCACTAATACTATTTGTAATAGTGACCAAATTATGAATCATCATTATTATAGTTTACAATAGTGACCAAATTATAAATCGTCACTAATACTATTTGTAATAGTGACCAAATTATAGATTGTCACTATAACTACGATTACTAGTGATTAACATGAAACCTTATTAGACCTGATGAGCCTCTACGATCAACATGAAACCTTATTGGGTTTTATGGATCATTGAGATCAACATGAATCCTATTATTCCTAATGAGCCTCTGAAAACAAAATGAGGTCTAATTAAGTCTGGCGTGCCTTTGGGATCAACGTGAAGCCTTATTGGGCCTCATGGACTTGTGAGATCAATATGAATCTTCACTGGGCTTAATGATCATTTGAAATCAATAAGAAACTCGATTGGGTCCTATGAGCTTCTCAAATTAACATGATGCCTTATTGAGTTTGATGTGTCTTTGAGGTCAACATGATGCCTCAATGAGATTAGATAGAAAATATAAGACATTATGATAACATTATACCCAAATATAAATTTGGTTTGAAAAATTTAATAAACAACATCATTTATATAACTATGTGAAGATGAAATGACAATAAAAATTAATTAAATATTTTTTATGTTAAAATATTTTTCAGAAAACACATATTTCAAAGCATTTTCTCCGTTTTGGTTCAACAGGAAGTACGTGTAGAAAAGATAAATCAGGTAGGGCGCACACATAATATTTTCACCTCTTCCATGGTGAGAATGCTAGAGATTATGATTTTATAATTTAACCAAAATACCCTCACACTTTACAATTTATAATGATAATAACATATTAAAAAATATTAATAAATATCAATTATGGTAAAAAATTAATACTTTCAATTTACTTCTTAAAACTATATTTTAAAAAATTAATTATTATTTTTAAATTTTATTTAAGGATATATATCATTTGACAAATATTCATTTTTTTCCTCTTACTTTTCATTTCAATTTCCCTCCTACCAAAAAATATGCAATCCAAAATTCATCTTATTTTTTTCTCTCTTACTTTCTTTTCATTTTCATTTTTCTAATTTTTCTTCTTTATACCAAACATACCCTCGTGCGCTTTAAAAAAGTGTGTCAAAATAGGGGCTTTGGGGACGGGTCTCAGGCCGTCGCTAATTTCACACCTCTAGTGGTATGGTTACATATATACTATCCCTACCCAAATGCAAAACTTGGGTCAATGTAAACTCGGTTACATATATACTATCCCTATAGACTATAGTTATTCAAAACTTTGGGTGATTATGTATGAGATCATAAGTAATGGGTTGTTCCGATTTTCATTAAATAACCGACTTAATTAATTTGGCAATGGGTTGTTCCATCTCTATCCTGTCATCTCTCCTTTAATGAATGATCGTGATGACGTTCTATGCCGCCATATCCCCCAATAATGAACCTTGTTTTTATCCATTATACTTGCAAATAAAAACCGCCATGTTGTTCTTCTTATGTAGAAATCTAATCACAAAAACTTTGGGGTCTGTCCTTTGTCTTGGTTTCTGATGTTGGACAGCGGAGAAGATAACAACAACCTCAAACAAGTTTCACCCACCAACCACCACCATCACCACCACCAGAGAAGGAAAGTGGTCATAGAACATATACCAAAAGGGTGCTTGCCAATTAAAGTAGGGCTGCAGGGTGAAGAGCAACAAAAGTTTGTGGTGCCTCTGATGTACCTCAACCACCCACTCTTCTCTCAGCTACTGAAGGAGGCGGAGGAAGAATATGGTTTTGATCACCGAGGAACCATAACTATCCCTTGTCGTGTGGAGGAGTTTAGGTATGTTCAAGACCTCATTGAAAAGGAGAAATACCCCCAACAGCACCACCACAATGTTATGAAATTTTTAAGGTCTTCATGTCAACAAGATCACATTTAGCTATTTCGTTTTCAGGGAACCTTTATATATGTAATATGTAAAACTTAATTACAAACTTATCTGAAATATATTAATTATGCTATGCATGTTTCTTCTCCATGGCTAGCTGTTTGATTAACTACTGATCATAATCCATAAATATGACCTAAGATTTGGAAGGATGACAAGAAGCAGTTTTGTTGAGAGCAGTTGTAACTTGCTTTTCCATTGTGTTATAGCAGTTTCAATGAAAAGGAAAATTAAAATAAATCCAATTCTTTGTTGAGAAATGTGAACATATCATATCCATTTAATTTATTTCTTTCTTCCCATGTATATATATACGTATCGAAATATTATTTTTAACACACAATTTGTTATTTTTTTAATTCTTGTAATCTTAACACACTATTTATTAGTTAATACATAATATTCAAATAAGTTTCATCAAATTATGTGGATATAAATGAACAGTTTTTTCTTTTACTATTTTTCTCATTTTTTCCTATCATTCTTTATGGGAAGGATGAAGTTGATGGGATTATTCTATTGTTTATTGTTGGTGGAAAAGAATCATTGTAGATTTACAACACCAACTTGCTGAAAGAAAGAAACAAAAATGGCTATTTTTAGATCGATAGCAATCCCATCGAAAATAAATATTTCTGATATACCTTGGGCCCATGAATACAAAAATATCTTCCGTTAATGAAGGTTAGGACGTTAACTTGGCTGTCCTTTTAAATTCCTACCTCTTCCTCCTTTTTTTTTTTTGAACTGCTACCTCTTCCTCCTACTCCTATTCTTCTCCATTCAATCTGCCTTTATTTGTTTATTCAACCACTTTTTATTTTATAATTTTTATAGTATAATTAGAAATACTAAACATGTATATTTAGAAAGTGTGTAACTATGAATAGTGATAGTTTGAGTGGAAAAAATACTCATTCTAATGCGGATGAAAATGTTACATTTGTGGAAGGATCGAGCATCCATGGAAGGAATTTTTTTATGCAGACTAAATCACCTACCTATGACTATGTCCGTCAAAAATTACCAAGGGCTTTCGGATAAGCCGCTCTTTTTTTTTTTCTTCCGGATAAGCCGTTTGTAAATTTTAAATACAAGGCCTATACCAACAAACTTTGGACCATTGGTAATTGTTGAAAAGATTCAGCTACTGACGACTTTGGTCATTACTTACAATTTTTTACCGTGAGTAATACCTTGTTTTTTAAGTGCAATCACTATACACAATAACCCTATAACCCTATTTGAGGAAACAATTGTATGTAATAATTGAAAACATTCCTCAAACAACAAATTAAGAAATTTTCATAAACTTAAGTGAGTAATCACACTTTAATGGTAATTACACATATATAACAATTCATAATTTTTTTGCATAGACATAAAATTTCAGCGATTTTAGCAAGCAATTTTAGAGACCGATTTAGCGACTGATTTTAATGATGGATTTAGCAACCGATTTTAGTGACTTAGTGACCAAGTTAGGATTCTTAAAATGATTCTAGTGACAGATTTAGTGATGGAAATTGTAAAAAAAAATTAAAGAGAAATTTTTGTTTTGTGACGGATATTGTTTTTGCGACAGACTTAGCAATATAATATATTTGTCTAACTTGAAATATCATCAAACTGTTTAGAAAAAACAAAGCAATCGAATTTAACATCGATATCCACCTACATTCATCACCAAATCCAAATTATCACAAACAATAAGTCAACATTCACAAACTAGTGTAATAGTTACAAAATAGTCTATTACATTAAATTTAGACCCATCCCTCAAAGAAGTTTGACAAAGTTTAAATAATTCCTCTAGAACACCGCCTCAATAACCATCTAGATCCGCCTCAATAACCCAAACTCGACTTGCTTTGTGGTTGACTTTGATGGTTGTGTCCTTTCCATCATCTGTGGTACCATTCTTTCAGTATTCTCCCCCTTTTCATTAAGGGATTGTTTGGTTCAAAGGAGGGGAGGGGATGGATTTTAATGGAGGGAAAGGGAGGGGAGGGGAAGGGAGGGGAGGGATTTTAATACTTATTATGTTTGGTTTATACGAGGGGAGAGGAGGGGAAATAACTCTTTTTGTTTGGTTCACAAGGGAAGGGGAGGGGTTTTATAATTAAATTACTTTTGTACCCTTTATAAATTTATACCCTTATAAACTTACTTGTATTTCAAACATGTTTATATTTAGCCAGAACCGAAGAACAAAACTGGAGAATATGAAATAGTGCAGCGTGCTCTTTGTACCGTGGCATTCCTAATCCAGCAAAATAGTGTTGTGTGCTAATGTTAATAATGTAACTGGAACTTGTGAATGCAAAAATAAAAAAGGCAAACACAATTTATGCATACCATGTCATCGTTAATAGGAAAATAGGAAAAACGGAACAAGCACATTCACTATTATTTGGAACTTAATAATGTTCAATCAAATTGCCAAAAAATAATTACTGAGACGTCATCGCACAGCATTGTAGAATTTGCAGATGCTGAAAAATTACGAGAGAAGAAGAAGCAGCAAAACTGGCAAAAAAAAAACTTGGAATTCTTATATTTCTATAAGGATATTTTTGTCCAAAAAAATATTTCCCTCCCAATCCCCCCACTATGGGAGGGAATAAAAAGTTGAACTAGGAGGGATTTTGGTCCCCTCCCTTCCCCTCCCCTCTCCTCCAAAAATTTGAACCAAACAAGATTTGTTTTTAAAAATCCCTCCCCTCCCCTCCCCTTCCCTCCATTCCCCTCCAACCAAACAGGCCCTAATTGATCAAACTCTAAATTAGTTACAATAACATTAATCATGATTATACGTACACTGCACCGGGTCACTTTTTTATTAAAGATACATAGAAAAACCTAAATACTTTAAATGACCACTGCATATTGTCCATACAACAAGGCTTACTGCCTTGTATTTAAGAGCAACAAAGACAAGAAGACCATACAAGATGCCATAAGAGTCCAACTTGTTAACATAAAAGTTTAAAAGCTTAAAGCAAATAAATCCACCTAAATTAAAAAAAGGCATGCAAAGCAATAAGGAATGATAGGTTGCAAGCTTAGGAGGATTAAAGTACAGGATCAAACTCTTTAAATGTCAAAGTCAACATGGTAGGGATACAGGTAGATTAGGAAGTTTGTTAAATGTAAGTGAACAGTAAATTCAGTGTTTGGATGCAACACAAAGAGGTGGGAAAAATGTAAAATGTCATAAGAATGTGCATAACCCCAATTGCAAGAATCATGAGAAAAGGAAACTACCAAGAAGACTTATCTAACAAGGAACATCAAAAGTTTAACTAATGAAGAATATCTATGAGAATGTAATTTGTGGCCTAACATTTTGGTTTATATTAGGTGGAAATGTAATTTGGGTCATTGTTTTGGTATGGTGCTTTGAATCTTGTTTATTTTGACTATAGTTGTTTCTCTTTGCTTACTTGAAAAAGCCTGTTCTCAAGAGTTTCTTTATCAATATATTTCTCCTTTCTGAATAAAAAATATCTATGCGAAGGAAAACAAAAAGTGCAAGTCATAATTTTGCCTCTTCATCACAGACCAAAAGAATAAGACAAATAATTTATTCTGAAGATGTTCTACTCTATGAAAAAAGTTTTTAAATAAGGATTTGCCGATGAGTATCTTAAAAGTGTTGAGCAAATAAATGAAGTTATTAGATGAAAGATGAACTATTTATTACATTGAAAAAAAAAAAAACCAGTTCATGCTTTCTTTCTTGAGCAATTAAAAGCGTTTAACAGCAGGTATTAAGTGCTCACAAATCAGTGCCTTCAGAGCGTTAATAATCAAGGAAACCATTTAAAAGGAAGTGCAATTATGGAAACTGACATTACCTCTGTACAAAGGAGGCTTCTCCATGAAGCTGCCATTGAAAGAGAACCAAACACCTACTACAAGTTCAAAAAATACTATATCAACATTGTTCATGTTAGAAGTAGAACTGCATATTATCCAAAATGGGCCAAGTGACTCTCACCTTGGTTAAGCTCACCACAATGAATAATTTTAATAGTTACAGTTGGATTCCCTTCTTCATCAGCCGTATCTTCAATTTTCTTCAATGCATTATGCCCCTTCACAAGTTTCCCAAAGACTACATGCTTCCTGCAAAATTGACACCCACAAATGTAAAATTAGGCCAATTTACCTTTGCCCCACCCTCCAGAAACAAAATAGAACATCGGTAAGAACCAAGAAGCTCATCCAATTTTCAGATTAAGTAATTCAATACTATTTTACTTCATGTTTCCTTCTCTACATCTTATTCTCAAAGATTAAACTCAGTGGCATATTAAATTTAACAAAATCAACATTAAGAAAAACCCTAATATTTAATCTTCATGCCAAATCTTCTGGTTTTTGTAGCAACTTTAATAAGTCGCTTTCAGTATACTTTCTCACTTCTGGATTTCTATAATAGACAACAATCAACAAGGCTGCAGAGGAGAAACGATAAGTATGAATGGAAGAGAAGAAGAAGCAGAAGAACAAACCTGTTGAGGAACACCCATAGGAGAAACACTGTGATGTAGGAGACGCGAAGCTCAGTAAAAACGGTTGGAGCGACATCAAGGGCGCAGGAGCGACAGCGACGACCCAGGTGCGGCAACCATGAGATCCTTCTTCGAATGACTAATGAATCCAATAGAGAGCGTGAAGATGCTGTAATAGATTCTTGACGAAGGCTTTGAAGGAAATATGGATGAATTGTTATCTGAATATGGTATACCCAGGTAGTGCTGATGGGGGAGTGGCAAATGGGGAGGGTTCATCTTTTTTCTTGGCATTTAGATATGGATTGATTAAAAGAAGAACAATGTGCCCACTGCCTCTGTGAATTCTGGACATTTAATCCATTATGAAGGTGCAGGTGTGGTAGCCGCAGGTTACTATCAAAGGCATATGTCCTGGATTTTGATGCTGTTGCATTATTTCTGGTGCTTATGGCTCGTCGAACTCATCGCTGGGTAAAGATCATGTTCTGCGCAGAATAGGGAGCATGGATGGAGGAGCTGTTTACAGTGGCCTTGCCATTGTCTGCACTGCTATCACTGTTTCTGCTAAAATCTGCATATTTAGGGGATGTTCTGCTCTGTTTGGCTTTCTATTAATTTCTTGGTTATTTTGGTTCTCCTATATTTTGATTTTACTTGTTGTAATTTCAAATGCACTTTCTCTATTTATTTATTTTTTATATTATGTTTTATACTTAAAATTGGAGTACCGCTAATACTCATATTATTTCAATTTGGATTATTATAAAAAAAAAAGGTAGATGCTGAAGTCTGAGGCCTAGGATTTTCCGTGAGCGAGTCGAGAGAGTGAATAAGTGCTGCGTGTAATATAGTACTCGACTAAGGCTCGAACCCATTAAATAAATATTTTCCATCATCTTATTTTAAATAAATTTAGTGACTGCCATATCCGTTGTAGAAAATCGGTCACAAGCTAGTGACGGAAAATAACCGTCGCTAAGTCTCAAATAAAAAATGACGAATAGCCATATGGCAAATTAGTGACGGGAATATCCGTCACAAATGTAGCGACCAACTAGTTTGAAAAATTTAAACTTCTGTTATTACGTTTCTGTGACAAAAATATTTGTCACTAAATCGGTTGCTAATAACTTGGGGAAAATAAAAAAAATTATGGATTCAGTCACAAAATCAGTCGCTATTGTGACCGCAATGATTCGGTCACTAATATCGGTCGCTAAACAATAATTCTGGTAGTGACTTGAACTTTTGCATATCATATATTAAACAATAAAAACCTTCCTACCTCTATAGTAAAATACATTAGGCAATTAGAAACTTCATTTGTAATAAGCATATTTAATAATGAAATTACATAAATTGTAATAGCAAAAGCTATTCAACTACCTACATTGAATAATAACATTTATAAACTTATATATTGTCATTTTCATTACTATTTATAAATTATTGTAAAACTTCTTATACATATAACTAAAAATTAAATATACTAAGTGTTTTGTAAGTAAATATGAATATTTAAAATATTAAATATTGACCTAAAGTTGGGAAAAAATTAAAACTATTCAAACTAATATCTTTTATATAAAATAAATATGTTAAATATTGAAATTAGTCAATGGTTAGATAAATTATGTAAATATGTATTTTAGAAATTACTTTTAATATTTTAAATGATTATTTATGTTATTTATAATTGACTACAACGTCATTCTATGTTATTTTACAAAATAATTATACATAAATTAAAAAAACTATATATATATATTATAATTATTTAAGTCTTTTAAATTGTATGAATAAACTGTTTATTAATTAATATTTTTATATTAAAATTTAAAATTAATTAATAATAAACACTATTTATTAATATATAATTTTGAAAAAATATTTTAAAATTAAAAAATACCACTACTTTAAGTATATTTTTTTGATCTGTTATATATTATTAAAAATGATTTGAGGAAGCATAACAAATGAAAATAGTTATGATCAAAGTTGAATAAATTTAAATTTATTAAATAATATTTTTATCAATTAAAGTTATAACTTATTTTAATTGTAAAACATAAAATTAATTTATTGTTAATTAAAAGTATAAAAAATATGCTCTTACAACTTTTTTGATGATATTAAAAACTCACTACTTAATTTAAAATATTTCAAATTCACTTAATTATTTTTCATATTATTAAATTAATAAATTATGAAATTGTTAAAATTACTTCAATGCTAATTATTAAATATCAATTAATACATTTGATTAATATTAGTTATTTACACAAGGAGATCTCTAAAAATATTAATTGAAATTTCTTAACACTTTTATTTCTATTTTATTATATTTTATAAGTAAAAAATATTTTATGTTTATTTATTAATGTATTTAAACTATAATAATTTTTATATAATGTTAAAAACTATTGTAGATAAATCCACGCAACGCATGTGTATTATATCTAGTATATATGTAAAACTCACTTGAACTTTTGCATTAAATACATTAAGCAATATTATTAATTGTATTAACTATTAATTATCAATATTTTAGTTTCTTATAAAAATAATTATTACGTATTAATTGAAAATATTTAGAATAAAACTAACTAACATTTTTATATATAAAAAAATATTAAGAATTAAAATATAAAAATATTAAGATATATTTAAAAATTAAAATAGTTAAAACCAATAAATATTTTTAAAATATAAAAATATTAGGAATTTAACATTAATTAAAAATAAAATAATAATATGTAATAAATAATTTAGACAAAATAGTTTTAAGACTAAAAAATTGGCCATATAAAGTATTTACTATTAACTTATGCGTGTATTATTTGAAAAGCATTCTTTAAATATATTTTCTTATCTATTATATATTAGTAAAATTACTTGAGGAAGCCTAACAGATGACTATAATTATGACTAAAGTTAAATGAATTTAAATATAGTAACTAATATTTTATGCTATTAAAATTATAATTTATTATAATTTTAAAAGTTAAACTTAATTTATAGTTGAGAAAAGGTATATAAAATATGTTATTATAACTTATTTGATGGCTTGACTTAAAATATTTGAAATTGAAAGAATGATTTTTCATATTATAGGAGAAGCAACCAAGCGGGTTGGCGTAGTGGTTCAGCACTTCGTCCCTTAAGCAAGTGGTTGGGGGTTCGAATCCCAACTCTTGTGAATGGAAAAAACTCATTGGCCAGCCCCCTACCGCTTCGTGCCCTGATCGTGGGGCGAAGGATTAGTCTCACGGCAATCGGCTGTGGGGATACCTTGGTCAAGACAAAAAAAAAAATATTATAGGAGAAGCTACATGGCAGAATGCGTTGGAAGTAAAAAGCATCCTTAAGTGCTTTGAGCTTGCGTCGCTGTTGAATTGTAAGCAAATATAATCTGGTTTGAGAATTCTATACCCAAACAACAACTATTCTTATGAATAAAAATGAAAGTCAGCCATTATTCAATTTAATTAATACTTATATTTTTCATTAATTAACATTAATTAATCAACCTTTTTGACTGTTAACATTAGACAACTTTATTTTTTGAAAGTAACATTAAACAACTTGATATATTTGTAAATGATCATTAAATTAAATTGTATCTCTATCTTTAAGACTATTTATTTATTTAAAATAAAATGTCAAATTCTTTATATATTTTAACTTAATTTATATCTAAAAAATTAAAAGTGTACAATCTTGTGGATTGAAATTAATCCCCCCCCCCCCTCCTATATAAATGTGAAGTCTTTGTGTCAGGATGCGTTTCTGAGTCACTCTTGTATTTTCAAAAGTTTGAGTCTTTCTGGCCTCCTCATTCCCCTGATCTCTGGTTTTGCAGAAATGGGAGGGAAGAATGAGCAAGAATTCAGAGGTGTTCCGAAAGGGTGTATGGCAATCAAGGTGGGTACCGGCGAAGAGAAACAGAGGTTCATGGTGCCTGTCATGTACTTGAATCATCCTCTGTTCATGCAGCTGCTGAAGGAGGCAGAGGAAGAATACGGGTTCTACCACAAAGGAGCAATAACCATCCCTTGCAATGTCCACGAATTTAGAAACATTCGTGGCTTGATTGATAGCGACAAGACCCTCCATCATCACAAGAACCTTGTCGGCTGTTTTGGCTTCTCATTCTGATTCATCATAAACCAAACCCAGAAATCATGGCCTCAATTTTACAATGATTTGGTCGTGCAAATTCCTGGCTTTAAAGGAAAACATTAATTAGGGGACGATAAGGCAAACTAGCTCTTAGCATTACTTGGAGAAAAAAAGTGAACAGAACTATTATTTTGGATGATTAAGATGAAAGTTAGTTCAAAATAAATTAATTGGTAAGTTTACCAAACTTTAAAAAAATGAACTCTAGATTTCACTATCTTGCAATATACTATATCACTATTATATTAAAATTTAAAAGTAAGATGAAAAATGTGATTGAAATTGAATACTTATGTGAAATCGAAAATATCGATACACTATCACTTTATACTAATTAGACTCGTATATATACTCTATCATAATTAAATTAAAAAAATAAAAAGTAAGATTGAGAAATGCGGTTGGATATTTGTGTGAATTAGAATATGAGCATGATAGTGTTTGCTTACAAAATAAGTGATTTTAAAATTGAATAATTTTAAATTATTTTTTGAAAAATAAAAATTGATTTATGGTGGAGTACAAATATATAAAAAATTTACTTAAAAACACAAGAAATAATCGAGTTTACTTAAAAATTTACTAGAAATAATTGATTACTTTAAAAGCTACTAGAAATAACATAAATAAATAATCAATTTTTTTTCTTTTTTTTTTTCAAATTATATTAGCTTCACACGATGTAGATGTTCCTAACTTCAACAGGATTGTCTCCGAACCTATCTTACACGAAATATACACAAACAATTTAAAAAATACATAAATGATATTTTTTAAAAATATAAGTGATTATATCACAAAATAAAAAAGACGGTCCGATATTTATGCAATATCCCTTTTACAATAATTAGACTCCTATATATATTATTAATGAAATCAGTTATTAATCTTTTCTTTTGTTCCTTAAAAAAAATATTTTCTTTTGTTAATTTTGAATATAGTTATATATTAATCTTTGAGATCAATGAATATGCACTATGTAAAGAAGTTTTATATTTACATTTAATTACATTATGTTATATAAGATCAAATGGTTACATTTCCTTCTAATTTTAATTAAAATAAAAATAATAAAATAAATTGGATGCATATGAAAAAAGTCAATTAGATACATATGAAAAAAGTTTACATAGGTCAAATACTCAAATTACTTTATCAATTGATCATTAATGGATGATTCAAACCTATTTTTCATATTCCTATATATAGTACTAGCTCCGTTCTTTATTAACCGTCCAGAAATAGAAAAAACACATATATCAAGAAATACAATTAATATTTTTAATTTTTTAAAAAATATTATTTACTTGCCTATTTTACCCTTTAAAATTTATTTATCTATTCGCATTTATTGTTCCACATGAGCATTACTTACTTGAAAAAACATCAATTCATATTCTCTTCTCTTGAAACTCTAGATGGACAAATATATATGAAACAAATATTTTTTTCTCAATCAGTTATATAATTAAATTTGAGTATCACTAAGCCACATCACCCACCGTTATTTTTTATAAAATATATTGCATAAACTATCATATTAAATAAAAATCAAGTTAATGTTAGTCATTCCATTTTTTTTATCCCAAGATATTCTATAAAAATTACGTTAAGTGGGTAAACTTTGTGATCTCTTTATGTATATAGCACCCCTTGTGCTAATTTAAATACATATTTTTTTGGCTTTTTAGAAAAATTGTTTCTTCATACACACTATGCATGATAAAATTTTAGGCTTAAGGAGCTCAACTATCTACACCTTGTTGATTTAAACATCCTTTAGATAGGTATTTAATCGTAATATTGAATTTTTCTTATTTAAGCAATTCAAATTATAAGTATTAATTATATTTTCAAATAATTATTTAATTTAATATATAATTTTTTCAATAATTATTGAAAAACTTGGTATATTTATAAATGATAATTAAATTGTATTTTTATCAATAAGATTAATTTTGATAAAACTCAAATAAAATATCAAATTTTTTGTATATTTTAATTCAAATTTATATCTCAAAAATTAAAATACTCGTTAGTAGTTTCCTCTAATGGATCTGGATTCTCTCATGTGAAAATTCTCTTATCTTATGGCTTCTCATGTTGAATTGTGTGACTGTACCTCTAAAAGAAGTAGCTTGTGGATTTGAGCAGACAGGTAGGATTTATTCTAGGTCTTCAGAATTTATGATATTCATATTGATTTCCTTAGAAGCCCCTTTAATCCTTAAATTGAATTTTTCTTGGTGTCATTCTTTGGTAAATTCTATTGAAAAGTTTTTGTTAGGTGATCCATGTTTTTTGAGCATAGATCAAAAAGTGGATAAGAAAAATGTATCTCTCTTAATGTGCAAAACGATGTATTTGAGGTATGTGCCTCTCATATGAAAAATAAATTGAGTATTATGATGAGTAAGAGAACGAGGATGCTAGTACCACCATCCACTTGTATCTCCCAATTACTTCAGTGCTTTATTTACAAAAATAAAAACAAGTTGATGAAAAAAGAGAGAGAAAAAGCCTCCATAAATGAAAAATATCTTTCTCTATTGTAAAGAGAAAAGGTAAGGATAATTTAATTCAAAGATTGTAATTTTATAATTCTTTCATTTTCCTACCTTGCATTACACCTCGAGCTATATTACAACCTTTGAGGTCTAAAAAGTGTCCGAGCGGCCGCGCAAAGGGCTAGGATGAAACATATAAAGTATGACTACACCAAGCTAACCATGCGCTCGGAAGTTTCACTTAAGAACTTCCCATACAGCTGCAGAGACGCTGAACACAGATACTGAACCTATAAATACAGGTTACATCGTTCATTTACTTAACATGCTATTCATTCTAGCATTTTCTAGGTTCTTCTAAGATGCATGGACCCTCTTCTTACTCTCATATCGATTTGAGCGGCAGAGTGTCTTCTGCAACTGAGCCTATAAATACATGTTATACCGTTCATTTACTTAACATGCTATTCATTCTAGCATTTTCTGGGTTCTTCTAAGATGCATGGACCCTCTTCTTACTCTTATATCGATTTGAGCGTCAGAGTGTCTTCTGCAAGCACTCCCCCATTCCCTCAAGGCCAGCACCACCATCTTCTCCGGGCAAACAATGTTGAGCATCGCCACAAATTTAAAGTTTAAGGAGAACCTTTGGTCTTGATTTGCTGAAGAACATGATGGATTATCAACGACTAATTTCCCAACGATGTCATGGTTGTCGATAAAGTTAGTCTTTTCTTGTAGTTTGTACTATCATTTCCATACATAAATTCAGTCTACCAAACTTAAAACTGATGTGATTAATTCAAATACTGATATATTGTTGTTGTGTAGTTAATAACAGAAAGTGTAGATAAATAGTGTGGCCCCAACACTATAAATATGGGATATATTAGTTGAAAAATATTATTCCCAAATCTATTATCTTTCTTCCTACTCTCGATTATCATTCTTCTTTCTCTGTTTGTTCCAATAGATTGGTATCTAGAGCCACATACGACTCAAGGGTGTGGGTGAAATTGGGGAAATTGATGAACCCTAAGTTTCTAATCTTTCTGTAATCTCTCTCTGTCGCATAGCCTTGTGGGGGTGAGCATCGATTGTAGCAATCTGCCATCACCGTTCAAGAATTGGAAGTAAATTCCAGCAATTGAATCAATTTGCCATCACCGTTCAAGAATTGGAAGTAAATTCCAGCAATTGAATCAATTTGGCATCATCGTTCAAGAAATTGGAAGCAAGTTCCAGCGATTGAAGCAATTTGGCATCATCGTTCTGGAATCAGAAGCAAGTTCCAGTGATTGAAGCATTTGGGGCACCATCGATTCAAGAATGGGAAGTAATGGTTCGTTCCCAACCAACTTACCATTTTTTGATGGAAAGAATTGGGATCAATGGAGTGTCAAAATGCGAGTTATCTTCAACGTTCAGGATGTCAGTGAATATGTTAATGATGGATATGAACAACTTGTTGCAAATCCCACTGAAAATCAACGTGCAACCCATAAGGATGCAAAGAAGAAAGATCAGAAAGCACTGTTCTACATTCACCAGTGTGTTGATTCCAAAGTTTTTGAGAAAATCGCAGATGCAAAGACCTCGAAGGCAGCTTGGGATATCTTGGCAAAATCTTATGGTGGTGATGACAAAGTAAAGAAGGTGCATCTTCAATCTCTAAGGAGACAATATGAATTGCTGCAGATGAAGCCTGATGAGTCTATTGCTGATTATTTCTCAAGATTGGTCACATTAACGAATCAGATGAAGAACAGTGGTGAAGAGTTGAAGGAACAAACGATTGTTGAGAAGGTACTGCGAACCTTAACCCCCAAATTTGATATGCTAGTGGTTGCAGTGGAGGAAACAAAAGATCTTAGCAAGTTAAAACTTGAAGATCTTCAAGGAACTCTTGAAGCCCGAGAATTGAGGGTGAATGATAGAGATTCAGAAAATGACGCTGAGCGGGCTTTGATTGCACAAGCCAAGAAGAATTCTTTTGAAGAAAAAAAAAGAAGTGGAAGAAAGGAAAATGGAATTCTCAGAAGGAGGGTTCACAAGGAAAAGAAAGATCACTGGATAGGGCTGAAAGTTCAGGCAAGAAAGGGGGAGACTCTGGAAAATTTTCCGAAAAGAAGAAGCTAGTTGACAAGAGCCATATGCAGTGCTTCAAGTGCGAAAAGTATGGACACCTAGCATACGAATGCAGAAGTGGCAAAGGTGGTTCATGGCAAGGAAAGAAATCTAAGAAACCAGCCGAAGAAGCAAACTTGGTTCAGGATGACTCAGACTCAGAACCAGTGATGTTAATGGCCACCACCTGTGGTGAAGATAAAGATTCTGGTGTTTGGTACCTGGACACAAGTTGCTCTAATCATATGACAGGCCAAAGAGGTTGGCTCACTGACTTTGATTCAAATAAAAGAACACAGGTCAGATTAGCGGATAGCAGAAGTATGTTGGCTGAAGGCATGGGAAATATGTGCTTCAAACTTGAAGGAGGAAGATCAGTGCTCATTGAAAATGTATTGTTTGTACCTGGGTTAACATCTAACCTGATGAGTATAGGCCAGTTGCTTGAAAGAGGCTTTTCTGTGGGCATGGTAAATGGGGTATTCAAACTCTTTGATAAGGACAAGAGATTTGTTCTCAAAACTCCTTTGTCTTCTAACAGAACCTTCAAAGTCAATATACATGGTGTCAACACTCAATGTCTCCTGACTACTACAGCAAACCAAGAAGCTTGGCTTTGGCATCAAAGGTATGGACACCTAAACTTTAGGAGTTTAGGTGAATTAAAATCCAAGAAACTTGTGATTGGCGTACCTAAAATCTTGGCACCTGATAAAACCTGCACTGTTTGTCTAGCTGGAAAGCAAACAAGGTTACCGTTTGCTAAGAATCTGGCCATGAGAGCTAAACACATCTTGAACGTAGTTCATTCTGATATATGTGGCCCTTTTGAGATAGAATCAATTGGGGGAAGCAAATATTTTATTTCCTTCATTGATGAGTTTAGTAGAATGACTTGGCTATTTCTAATCAAAGCTAAGAGTGATTCTTTATCTGTCTTTAAGCGGTTTAAGGCATTTGCTGAAAAACAAGGTGGAAGAGAATTGAAAATTTTGAGAACTGACGGAGGTGGAGAATATACCTCTACTGATTTTAGAAGTTTCTGTGAAAATCATGGAATAATTCATGAGGTTACTCCTCCCTATACACCTCAGCACAACGGTCTTGCTGAAAGAAGGAATAGGAGTCTTGTAGAAATGGCAAGAAGTATGCTGAAGCAGAAAAATCTCCCACACAAGTTCTGGGGAGAAGCAGTCTCAACAGCAGCCTATGTGTTGAATAGATGCCCAACCAAAAGTCTAAAGGGCAAGGTGCCACAAGAAATCTGGTCAGGGATAAAGCCTGCTGTACATCATCTGAGGGTATTTGGATCACTAGCCTTCAAGCATATACCAGCTGCTAAGAGAACCAAACTACAGGATAAAAGTGAAACAATGATTTTGGTGGGCTATCACCCCACCGGGGGGTATAGACTCTACTGCCCAGAAAGTAACAACCTACATATCAGCAGAGATGTGCTTGTTAGTGAAGATGAAGAATGGGACTGGGAAAAAGGTGGAGTAAAGTCAAGTGTTGTTTTCCCAGTTCATATGGATAATGAGATTGATGTACCTGATCTTGAAAATGAAACAGAAGAAGAACTACATGAGTTTGATCACCACCAAGCTACTGATGCAAGTAGTGGCAATGGGGATGGTGCTGCTGACAATTTCACAGAAACAGAATCTGTCAACAACACAGGCACTGAGAATCAAGTGGAATCAAGGCCTCTAAGGCAAAGAAGATTGCCTACAAAGTTATCTGATTTTGAATTAACATCAGATAATGCAGTAAATGAGGAGGGTGAGCTGATTCACTTTGCTATGCTGGCTGATGCTGAACCTATAAACTATCATGAAGCTATTAAGGAACCAGTTTGGATGAGTGCTATGATTGAAGAGTTAAATGCAATTGAAAGGAACCAAACTTGGATCCTAACTAAGCTGCCACCTGATAAGAAATCAATTGGTGTAAAATGGGTTTTCAAACTCAAGCTGAGTCCTAAAGGTGAAATTGTGAAGCACAAAGCTAGGTTGGTTGCAAAAGGGTTTTTGCAAAAACAGGGAATTGATTATGCAGAGGTATTTGCACCAGTGGCAAGACATGAAACCATAAGAATGGTTGTTGCTCTAGCTTGTGGGAGAGGATGGCCTCTATTTCACCTTGATGTGAAATCAGCATTTTTGAATGGGCCTCTTGAAGAGGAGGTTTATGTTTCACAACCGCCATGATTTGAAATAAAGGGAAAAGAAAATCAGGTGTATCGCTTACACAAAGCTCTATATGGCCTCAAGCAGGCACCTAGAGCTTGGAATAAGAAAATAGACTCTTTCTTTCTCAAGCATGGTTTTAGAAAGTGTTCGGTTGAGTATGGTGTGTATGTGAAGGGAAGAGAGGTCTGATTCAACTATTGGTTTGCCTCTATGTGGATGATCTTTTGATCACTAGGAGTTCAAGAGAAGGGGTAAATGATCTTAAACTACTTCTTAAGTCAGAGTTTGAAATGACTGACTTGGGAAGAGTGTCCTATTTCCTAGGAATGGAATTTTCTGCATACAGCTAATGGAATAATACTTCATCAAGAAAAGTATGCTAGAGAGATACTGTGTAAATTCAATATGAATGGATGCAACCCTGCTAGAACTCCTGTAGAGACTAATCTGAATCTGGAGGATCTGGGCAATGAGGGAAACACTGATGCAACAGAATACAAGAGACTTATTGGGTCACTAAGGTACTTATGCAACACCAGGCCTGAGATCTGTTTTGCTGTTGGCATGCTGAGTAAATTCATGAATTCTCCTAAGAAGTCTCATCTCCTTGCTGCTAAAAGGGTGCTAAGGTATATCAAAGGAACTCTGAAGTTTGGCATTTGGTTTCCTACTAAGTTCAATCAGATTAGTGAAGAGTTGGTTGGATTTTCAGACTCTGATTGGTGTGGAGACAAGATTGATAGAAGAAGCACTACTGGGTACATATTCATGTTTCTAGGCTCTCCAATTTCTTGGAGCTCCAAGAAACAGCCAGTAGTTGCTCTCTCCTCATGTGAGGCAGAGTATATTGCTGGATGCTATGCTGCCTGTCAAGCAGCTTGGATTAACTCCTTGTTAACTGAGTTGGGATTGGCAGTAACCGGACCTGTTAGGCTGAATGTGGACAACAAATCAGCAATCAATCTTGCCAAAAATCCTGTGTCTCATGGGAGGAGTAAGCACATAGAGACAAGGTTTCACTATATCAGGGAACAAGTTGATAAAGGGAGTCTGAAACTGATCTACTGTGCTACTGAGAAGCAACTTGCAGATGTCTTGACAAAAGCTGTGAAGGCAGACCAATTTGAGAGACTTAGAAGACTGATTGGTGTTATATCATTTGAGAGTATTTGAATTAAGGGAGAGTGATGTGATTAATTCAAATACTGATATATTGTTGTTGTGTAGTTAATAACAGAAAGTGTAGATAAATAGTGTGGCCCCAACACTATAAATATGGGATATATCAGTTGAAAAATATTATTCCCAAATCTATTATCTTTCTTCCTACTCTCGATTATCATTCTTCTTTCTCTGTTTGTTCCAATAAAAACCATGTTTGGATACCCTCACAATAGCATTACTTTGAGGAAAAAAAGTAAACAAAACTACTTTTATGAATTAGTAAGAGGAAAGTCAGTTCATCCTTCGCCCCACGGTCAGCACACAAAGCGGTAGGGGGCTTGCCAATGATTTTTTTCTATTCACAAGAGTTGAGATTCGAACCTCCAACCACTTGCTTAAGAGACGAAGTGCTGAACCACTATGCCAACCCGCTTGGTTATAAAGTCAGTTCACTTGTTCACTTTAACTCAACTTGTATCCAAATATACATTAAATTTTCAAAATTAATTTACCAAACTTTAAAGCAAATGAACCCTAGATTTTTACTATCTTGCAACACATATCATAATTAAATTAAAATTTAAAAAATTTAAAAAGTAATGAAGAGCGGGAAATGTAATTGGATACTTGTTATAAGAATAAGACTCATATAGACCATAAATTAAATTATACTATTAATAAAATTATTCCTATTCACGAAAAAAGGAGAAAAATAATCGTGCAATAACACTGTATACATA
This sequence comes from Acmispon strigosus, assembly GCA_030819835.1. Taxonomy (NCBI): domain Eukaryota; kingdom Viridiplantae; phylum Streptophyta; class Magnoliopsida; order Fabales; family Fabaceae; genus Acmispon; species Acmispon strigosus. The sequence goes on along the minus strand of JAUAMA010000004.1, from coordinate 53,852,170 downwards.
TACTATATAATTCTTTTACACAGTCAAAAAACAAATTTTACGGAAGTGACACGTCAACTACTTAAATTAATTAAAAAAACAGAAAACCTTATTAATGAATTTAATTTTCGGTGTAATCATTAGACTCACATATATTAATTAATTATTAAATGACTATCAATTGATCATTAATTAATATGTGATTCAAACCTACTTTTCCTATCCATCTTCTATATATCAAGTAGTTAAATCACATCATCATTTATAAAATATGTGGCATAAACATCCGTATTAAATAAAAATTAAATTAATATTAACTATCCTTTAAATAGGTATACAATAAAACCTCAATCATCTTAAATTATGAGTATTAATTGTATTTAAATAATTATTCAGTTTAATATTATTTTTTTCATTAACTAACTTTAAACAACTTGATATATTTATAAATGATAACTAAATTAGAGAAAATGCTTGATGTACTATTAGTGTCAAGGTTAGTTTACACCAAAATTTAATTTAATTTTAATTAAAATTAAAAAAAAGTAACCACAAGATTTTACGTGGAATAATATGATTGGATGACAATATAAAATATCATTACACTTTTTTTTGTTACAAAGATATCTTTACACTGATAGTGCATATCCATTAATCTCATTAAATTAAATGTCTATCACTAAGGCTAATTTTTTCTTAAAAAATAAATAAATATCGATTTTTTTATTATTTTAATTCAAATTTATATCTTAAAAATTAAAATACTCCTTACTAGTTAGTTCCCTCTAATCCTCTTGGAGATATATGATTGATCCACAAGATGCTCATCATCATCACCAACCAAGATCGAACGGTTTAGAATCCCACTTGGACTCTGCAATCTTGTTGCGAAAAAATCTCTCTCTCTCTCTGCTATATATCTGTTAAGTCGTTGTATCAGTACGCGTTTCTAGTTTGTTATACATATATCAGCCATGTCCAACGTTTCAAGGTCTCTTTTCCGCTTCACCAGAAAAACTTTGCTAGTTTTCCTGTGATCGATTTCCTCTACCCCCAAACACAAAGTTTCAGTCTTTTTGGTCTCCTCGATCCTTTCTCTGGTTTTGCTGAAATGGGTTGTGCGGAGAAGAGCCCGAAGAGCTTTCATTCGCATCACGGCGGCGATGGGAAGAAGCAAGAGTTCAGAGGCGTTCCGAAAGGGTGTATGGCAATCAAGGTGGGTACCGGCGAAGAGAAACAGAGGTTCGTGGTGCCTGTCATGTACTTGAATCATCCTCTGTTCATGCAGCTCCTCAAGGAGGCAGAGGAAGAATACGGGTTCGATCAGAAAGGTACCATAACCATCCCTTGCCATGTCGAGGAATTCAGAAACGTTCGGGGATTGATCGATAGGGACAAGAGCCTCCATCATTATGGCAGCTGCTTTGGCTTCTGAATTCTGATCTTGTGATAATCCAAACCCAGAAATCATGGCCTCAATTTTTCAATGATTTGGTCGTGTAAATTTGTGGTTTTTAGATTCTGTTTCTCTTTTTTTTTTTTTCTTTATATGTATAAAAGGATGATGATGAAGACAACAGAATGTTGCTCCTTCCAATTGTGGTTAAAGTGAGATGCTCTTCTTTTCCTTCTTTTCTTGAATTTGTCAGGCTTAGAATAATTGGTGCGCTGCTATTGCTGAAACCAAAAGATGAATTGATCTTAAGTAGGTAGGACCAAGATTTTGTTTCTTTTGAGTCACTGAATTCACCATAATCAAATTTTGTCTATTGCCATAAAGTATACTGAACCAGTAACTAATGGATTTCAGTTGCGTTCTCAATTATTTTGCGACTATTGGATAAGAAGTTGCGGTCAAACGGCGCCGAAATTGTGGTTATATTGGTTGAATTTTGAACTCAAGCACAGAACAGAACCAAACGCTTTATCCCTCCTTATCTTGAGAAGATTCTGGGTACTCCGTTAGTATTGTTATAGATATTATATGTATTTGAAGATATGCTAATCAATCAGTTAGGAGTTAGGACTTGGGAATCATTTATAGATAAGCTAATCAATTAGTTAGGAAATACTTGCTGATAAACTCATATCAATTAGTTGATAACTTACTCTATATAAATGATATGCATGTCATACACTGTTAAAATCTGTATATTTTTGTATATCAATAACTTTCTGGACATATGGTACAGAGCACTTCGAACTCTTCCATTACAAAATTAGTGTTAGCTGTCATGTCATTAGTAAAGTGAGTTAGTGCAGTGGTTCATCACTTTAGGGGACTCTTCTAAATGAGAAAAAACTCATGGACTACTTAGTGCGTTAACCGTGAGTAATGATTTGTTTCACTACTAAGAACACCCGGAAGAATAACTTAATTAAATGAGACATGATCTGAATGAATGAGGACTTAAAACTCCATCCTTGGAGTGTTGTGGAAAATTTCCCCTTATCTTCTCATTCTCTCCATTAGTGATGGTCAAATCAAATTGTAGAATCTTTCCTTTTCTCTTTTTAAGATATTTTTTAGCATGCTACTGAATTTAGCTTTTATATGCACCTTTTTTTCCTTTGTATGTGAACCTTTTGTGTATGTATAAACATTAAACAAGCAATCTAACATATAGAGCAGAAAGGGGAAAAAAAAGAGGTTTTGCATGGAGAAAAATTAGACAGGGAAAAAGGGCATGGACCATTTTCTGGGTCTGAAATCTGAATTTAACTGAATCACTGGGATTCTTAGGACTGAGTGAGGGGGCACAGGAGTATTGAGTTATCCCTTTTTCATAATAGAGAATAGCATTGTTGGTATTTGAGTCTCAATTAAGTGGGTAGGTGATGGAGAAAGACAAACTACCGTGGAAATTAGAAGGTGTGTCAGTGGGTTGGTGCATGACTTCCAAGGGTCTGGTCTGGTGTTTGTTGATATGCACAAAGCATATTCAAAGGCAAGTACACATTTAATTTAGCTGAAGAAAAACCTCAATCCTTTGTACCCTTTGAAGGTTTAAAGCTTGAAACAAAAGATCCAAACAGGGAACAGTTTTGGGACCCCTTCAGATTGAATTTGATTTATTTGTGGTTATGATTTTGGGATATCAAACATCATCTTTGGCTGCTACTGTATGTCTATACACTGATAAATTGAATATGTCGATGAAATAGACATTGACTAATGCACTTGTAGAAGGCTACTAGACAATCCCAACCCCACATAGAGGTCCACCTTGCTTCCTATGTGCCTTTCAATTTTTTAATTCTCAAGTTTATTAAGCAGTAATTGCTATATGATACTCCCTCCGTCCCAAATTAAAGGGTCCTTTTCAGACAATTACGTCTATTAAGAAAACATGTAATAAGCTAATTAATATGTTGGTTGTGTTACTTTTTATACAAATCTTCCAAATATGCCCTTATTTAAAAAAATCTGGAAATTGTTAATGTAAGTATTGATATACCAAAAGTTGGTTGAGAATATGAAAGAAGTAATTAATAGATGTGGTAATTAAAGTTTTGGAATTTAAAATATAACGAATGCAAGGGGTAAAAAAGGAAAAACTTATTTTTTTTCCTGAAATTTAGAAGGGGTCTTATAATTTGGGACATCGAATTTATCTCTAAAATGTCTTATAATTTGGGACGGATGAAATATAACTATGATTGACCCTATGGGGCGATTTTCGTCCACGTGCATTGAAAATGTTCACAAATTATTCCCTATTTTAAATTGTGCACTTTTTAATATTTTCAATTGTAAAATAAAAATAATTAAGTCTAAAGAGTTAAAATTGTTTGATTAGTTAATGTAATATAATGTGGTGGCTAACAAAAAATAATGAGTTAGCCTCTGGTTGTTAGATGTTGACATAATCTAATGCATTGACATGGCACTTGCGTGCATGGCAAAGGAAGTTAATATCATCTCTACATGTGTGCCCCACTATTTTTATTTCCTCCAATTAATGTTGTAGAGCAGGACAAAATAAAGATAACAACTTATATTTACATCACTTCTTTTCCATTTTATTTCTAATCCAGATTTTGGACTTAAGCTAGCTTCCTTATAAAATTCCGTAAGGAAATCACACAACGAGACTCATTATTTCCCTGCTTCAATTTTCCTAGAGTGTGGAAAGTTTTTGGTAATCTTTTGATGGTAATGAAATGATTGTGATGAGTGATGGATGAATTGTGTTGAAAGCTCATCCCATTATCTAGTTGAATTAGGAGAGAAAGGGAGGAGAGAAGTTAAAACCATTGCAAAGTTGTTTTCCTCATAGTCAAAGAAAATGTATGACTTTCCAAAGCATTAGAAGCAGGGGCGGATTCACATTGGGGCTAAGGGGGGCAAGTGCCCCCACAATGTTTTTAATTTTTTACAATAATATACTACATATACATTGTATTTTTAGAATTTTGAGTAGATAATTGCCCTTGCAAAATAATATCTGCCCCCATGGTTTTGTATTTTGGAAAAAGATAAGTTCACAATCATTCCACTCACACTCACATGACAAAGATGGGAGTAGATGAAATAGAAGTGAGAGATATGATAAATGATGTGAAATTGTTATATATTTGTTTCTAACAAGTTCAAACTTTATATTCTTGTGATCCAGTTTTTTAACTTTTTTATATGCAATATGACAATATTTTCAGGTTCAGTGCTTCATTCTCTTACTTCTTCTCTCAAGAGTACAAAATTCTCATAATCTTACCCAACTTCTTAATAGTATTGAGAATAAAAAATTGTATAATATTTTTAAAATATGAATACGGATAGAAAATAATAATAATATAAATTAAATATTTTAATAATAATATATATTTTTAATGTTATAACTTTATATGTATATGCTGCCCTACGAGTTAAAATTTCTTGATCCGTCACTGATTAGAAGCTACCATGAAAGACATGGAAGTAAGAAAACGATTTAAATAATATATTGGACCAGCCTCTCCAGCACGAGGCTCTATCCTTGTTGAGTTTCTGAAGTCTTAGGGAATTTAAATTGACTTTATATCCAAGGAAAATGAATTCTGAATTTTAGCTAGTACGCCTTGGCTTGATTCCTCCTAGAAAGGAGTTGTAGTTCTCGCACAACTATATTCAGGTTCATCTCATTTCCTACTTCTTTCATGGAGAATGTTCCTTTTCATAGACTTTTCCACATGACGACTCTAGCTATGAATTTGTTATGTATGAACTGACTTTTCCGAGTCATTGATTCGTTTCTCAATTCTCTTGACAAATTTTTCCAGCATTGGAATATGGTTTCCAATTTGTTCTTGAGGAGTTGGATCCTCAACATGTTCTAATTAAGACATTCCTAGTGAATGCTGCTTTGGAGGTGAATTCCTAGAGTGTCGTCTGCGTCGTGTTCCAACCACTGGGATGAGAATTGATTTCTTCGCCATAGACAACGCCAAATGTTCTTCCCATGTTCTTTTTCGTGGTGGTTTTAGTCCTTGCACACGACGATGAGCTTGTTGTCAATGACACAACATGGCAGGGGAGGTACCTCCATAAGACACTCTGACTCTCAAATCAGTTTGGAGTTTGGGAGAGAACTCAAAGTCCAATTAAGAAGAATATAGTGAGCAAATTAATAATGCTTATGTTAACAAATGATTACACTTGTATTTATAGAGTTCGGTGTGACCCGTGATTGAGGCACTTGACCATAGTGAAGTCATCCGGACAACATTTGAGATGATGACTACACTAGCAGCTTTTAGTCGTTTAATCATGTCAACTCAGCTTTTGCTTGGCTGTTTGTTGGATGAGATAAATCTCATCCTAATTGACCAATTAATACAGTGTTTCTTTGAATGCGAATCATTTAAATTCACCAAGACAATATTGAGCTTAATGACAATTTGGGTCGACCACAACAATATCTATAAGTGAAAGTCACTACCACAAAAAATGGGAAGGGCAATGACTTTGCGGTAGCGGTTCCATGTTAACCGCTACCTAAGTGTTATAGAGATATATTTACTTGGAATTTTCATCAAAGGCTCTATATATGATGATGATGTTTTGGGATGAGTTTATGGATCCAAGTCAAATGCTGAATGTTTTTTTATATAAATACTGCTTGTAGTTATAGGTTTTGGGTGGATGAGAGTATGAATGGGCAGCAGGCTCTTTTACACACTTCTCCGGCAGATGTTCACTTGTTAGGAAATTATGGTATTTTTTTAGATTTTATTTGGTTTGTTTCAGACTTAGAGTGTAGAGTGTCACCCAAATCAAAACAAATTTGTTTCTCTTTTTTTATATTTGTGCACGTGTTTCGAACTGTGTTGAATTAGTGCTGAATTATTTCAAAACAAAAACAATTGTATTTGAATATCATATTGGATTTATTGTTTTAGTGTGGTTCTATTTCAGCACAATTATCTGGATATCGAGCTATTCTATATTTGGTTTTTTATCTTACAGTTATGTTTCGTATTGGGTCTTTATATTGGATATCAGGTGTTTCAGCACAGCTGATTCTGATTGATTTGGTTGTCGTTAAATAAATAAATAAAAACAGTAAGGCAGCGGTTAGTAACCGCCGCCATTTGATATGAAAAAAAGATAATAAATAAAGGTAGCGCTTCTATGTCTGATATTCTTTTGTTTTATCCGCAGCATTTCCGAAACCGCTACCCGATATTAGATATATCCGATATTAGATAACCGCAACCATTCTTTAGCAACGCACACGGAATCCTAAGGTTGAGAAGCTCATCAGTTTTAATTATCTGTTTAAAATATGTTTATTATTAGCTAATATCTGTTTGTTATTAGCTACTATCTGTTTGTTATTAGAATCTGATTTGTTGGGATTGTGATAGGATTTAATGAAATAATATCTTGTAATACCTAGATCATTATAATCCTTATAAATAGGTAAACTATGTGACCCTACTATGTATCGTACTGGGTACCAGCCGCAGAGGTAGGGTCCAAGGTCGAACTGCGTGATCAAAAGCAATCATTCATGAATGAGAAAGGAGTTATAGCTACTCTATAGCCACAGAGGTAGGCACAATTGGCCGAACTGTGTGAACAAAGATTTATGTGTCTTTCTACTCTTATTTCTCCCAAATTACTCTGTGCAATCCAAGGTTTTTCGTGCTAACAATTGGTATTAGAGTCGATGGTTGTGCGATGCCATGGTGACGACTCCTTGTGTCGAAAGCCTTCCTAGCGACGCGGCTAGGCAGCGGGTCCCATTGACGCGAACGACGGTACAAGTGCAGATAGCTTCCGCTGTATGCAAGTGTGGATTGCAAGAGTGAACAACGTGAGGAGAAACCACGGGTATGTCCAACATAGATTGGTCGGAGATGCAAGAGAAAGTTGCAGGATTGATACGACTATGCGTTTCAGGCGAGGTGGTGTATCATGTCGCAGATCTCATGACTTCGAAGGTCGTAGCAGGGTTCGTGAAGGAACTGGCTGTTGAGCAAAGTGGAGTTCGTTTGCAGTGCAGTGCAACCGATACATTTACCAAGTCAGTCACCGGTTCTCGGAGTTAATCCCGAAAGTCAGGATTCTAAAAATATGAGCAGTTGATCTCACAAGGGTTCGAGATTTCACCAAGGTGGAGATTGTTGAGTTTAACTCATCTCACAAGGGTTTGACATTTCGCCAAGGTGGAGATTGTTGAGAATTTGGCTCATCAATTTTAATTATATGTTTAAAATATGTTTACTATTAGCTAATATCTGTTTGTTTTTAGATAATATTTGTTTATTATTAGAATCTGATTTGTTGGGATTGTAATAGGATTTAATAAGATAATATCTTGTAATATCTGGATCATTAAAATCCTTATAAATAGGTAAACTCTGTAACCCTATTATGTGTGGTATTGGGTACCAGCTCGAAGGCCGAACTAGGTGACAAAAAACTATCATTCATGAATGAGAAAGGAGATATAGCTACTCTATAGCCGCAGATGTAGGCATAATTAGTCGAACTGTGTGAACAAAGATTTATATATCTTTCTACTTTTATGTCTCCCAAATTAGTTCAAGGTATTCTTGCTAACACGTAACCCTCTGTGTAATTTAACCGCTACCCAAGTCTTTTTTTTATTTATGTATTAGTAGTGAGTACCAAGACGAACTTGATGTTAGAGGATTGCTAACTTCATTTGTTAATGGTTTATCTAAGTTACACTACCAAAGCTAGTGGCGTACAATTTCACCACTTATAACTTATTGAGTTTTTTTTTTTTTTTTTTACTTCGGATGTCTCTATTTGTTTAGAAAATTACATCTATTCCTCATAATAAATGGTTTTTTTAAGGTTTGAATTTGTCTCATCACCCTTATCGAAATCTAACTTATTTATCACTAGATCAACACCATGTTAGTTGAGATTTAGTTTTCAATCATGCATATTATAGAGTTTATAATATATTACAAAACTAAACTTGAAACTCTATTGTTTCTCAACCTAAGTCGTCGAAGATGATGGGAAATGAGACAAAATATAGGAGGAAGTATAATTAAACATGGGAGCCCTTAAGACATTATTACAAATTATAGCCCTGAGTTATAATTTCTCTTATATAATATGCATAATTACAAAGTAATAAGTATAATATGCATAATTACAAAAGTAATAAGTATAATATGCATAATTACAAAGTAATTAATAAGTTATTAGTGGTGCATATCTTCTAATGAAACTCGTGTCTTTGTTGGGAGCGACACATGTCGAAGTGCCTTAAGATTTTCAGGGGAGTACCCTGCTTAAATATTGAATTATTATGTATTCTTGGTCACAAGTCAACTAAATAATGATTTTTTTTTTGACAAAATAATAATAATTGCCTATAGACTATATCACTATCCAACGACCATCCTACCGTTTTGGATAATTATAAAAATTTCAGCTGTTGCTCTGGCAGATTGGCACTCATTTCATTAATGATACTCCTTCCCTCCCTCCATTTGTTAATAACTATATTTTTGCATGTATATTAAGGAATTGTATTAATATTTTTGTTTCTATTAAAATTATTATCTAATTTTCTGACATACAATTTATCTTTCTTCTTAATTTTGACTATTTAATTTTCTATTACTATTAATTTAAGAGTAGAATTAGTAAAATATAATTAATACTCTCTTAAATTTTGTAAAATGACAGATAATTAGGAACAAATCAAAGATAAAAATACTTTGATAGTTATATAGGAATGGAAGGAGTATAAACAAACATTCTAGCTGAGTACAAAATGTCATGCTTTGAGATTTCAGATTCTAGCTTGATGACTTCTGGAATGGGTCAATATTCTCATTATCCCGGGACATTCAATTTTTTTTTTTTAAAAAAAGGTTATGGAATGCTAGCACCAATGGTTAGAAAATCTTATGAGGTAGAAGGCAACATCATTACACTTTCTTTCCACTTGGGAAAGGAATTAAGGTGGGAATATTAAGGCGTGTTTGCCCATTCACTGCAACTCTTTAATGTCATTAATCTCAACTACCATCTTAGATTATAGCACATTTCTTGGTGGATACACTATTAATATTGGCACAAAACCGGGCCATGTGAGACACCAGCATTGAATTTTGTCCGTGTTTGTGGAAAATATCGCTCAAATCAACCTCAACAATGAAATAAATTCATATCAATTAAAAAATACTCTCTCCCTTCCTTAATAACTGTCACTTTAAGGTTTTGCATATATATTATGAAATTGTATTAATGTTTTTGTTTCTATCAAAGTTACTACCTAACTTCCTAACATACCCTTTATATTATTTCTTATTTTAGACTCCTTACATGAGTCATTTTTCATTAACATAACGTAATTTTATTGATAGAATAAAAAATGATGAGACACTATTTTAATACAATGATCTTAGTTCTCAAATTAGTTATCAAGTATCTGGAAAAAAAAATTGGAAATCTTCTCTTCCAACGATGAATCATTCCTTGTTTCATTAATAAAATTTTGTCAAATGATCAAATCACTACGTAAAATTGTCTCCCTCATATCTTTTTTAATTAACGTAAAAAAAAATCACTGATAGAACAGTAAATTGAAGAGAAATATGAGCAAAATAACTTGTCTAAATAGCTTAAAATGTAGTCAAGCTTATTTATAATAGTTGTTTGATCAACTGTGAAAACGCCAACTGTTCGCCCGCGTGTCAATTTAGGTGGTATTGAGGTCTTAAGTATGTGCAATTTAGCTTGAACGTCATTCTAACAACTTAGCCTTGTGAATAACTAGTTAGTTAGAAGGACGGAAGTCATGCTCTGATCTTACCGTAACTCTGCATTTGGTCCTCCTGATCGGCCAAATTGATTAAGATTGGTCGTGTAATCATTTGGGCCGACCTGCGTCCCAATCAAGAGTAAGCATGTTTTCCTTTTCAGAAATGGTTGTAGTGAGCTTCTCCAAACTGTAGTCATGATCTTGTTGAAGGCGAGGCAATTTTTATTCTTTCTCTTTGGAGGAATGAGCCAATGAAGAAGCTTCAAATTCATCTTTGGAACATTTAGTTCCCAATAACTCAACCTTGAGCTTGAGAGGATTAATCTCAGAGTTGAAACCTCTATCTCTTTAATTATCCTACCTTGTTTGCGTTCAGCTTCTTCGAGTTTAAGTTCATGAAAAAACCCAAAACTTATATTGATGGCATGAAGAAGGATTTTTCGAAAAAATATATGAATAAATAAACTTCTTTTTTTACTAAAACTTTGAAGTTAGCTTTTCCGGTCATGAAACAATACTTTTTCGATTGCAGAAGGCTTTTTCAAACAGACATTAAAATTTCAAAAACCCTTCACACAGAATTGAACTACTCAAGCAAGAAAATTAAACCAAAACACATGTATGAACCCTCTTTTTTCTAACTTGAGCAAGAAACCAAAATTTGTCATAGATTAATGAGTACTAAAGAAGAATTAACATTCATCTCCTACAATTTGTTTTAGCACGTTTGCTATATATATCTGAAACCAAAAATTATCGTAGATTAGTGAGTACTGGAGAAAAATTATATAAAAAAATCAACAAGTGATAAAAATAATTATTTCTGAAACATGTATTTATGATTTCCAAGCAAATAAAGCTAGTATATTTTAATAAGCTGAGATCAAAATACAAGATAATCTTAAAGTGTTTTTATTTATTTATAAAAAGCTTAAAGATGAATACACTGTTTTATATAATGAATCTAGCATATAAATATAGAAGAAAATAAATTTATGGGAAGAGAAATTTCATATAAAGGAGAAAAAAGTAACAAGAATTGGAAAAGTGAAATAGTTGAGGAACAAAAAATATCATGAGTCATAATAATGCAAATCAAATGCATTTGGCCCTTTTCCAAATGAATATTTTTTTCTTTATCATGCCATAACAGGCACAGCAAGATGCCACATATCTACATTGGAGTTACTTTGTTATTGGGAGGGAAGGAACCAGTTTCAGATTGAGAGTGACGTACTCACTCGTTCGTCGCTCATATCTCACCGCCGCAGTAGTAACCGACTGCAACGCTTTGGTGCGGCAGTGTTAGACGTATGATGTGGTGGGGAAGGTGGATCAGAAGAAGAAGAAGAAGGATTTATTGCTGCACCAAGTCTGTTCCGGTAAGAACGGCGTCGGTGCTTGTGTCTGTCGGTTATTCACGGTGGTGGGTCGGTATAGGGACCTTGATTTCACAAGAGAGAGAGAGCACCACTGATCAGCAGTGCCGTTCATGAAACAATGGTCCTAACATGTTCAACAAGCCCGGTAAAGGATCCTTTAATTTTATACGCGATCCAAACAGTCAATTTTCTGATTCCTCAGATAATTCCTAGAAACTCACAGCTAATTCGCAGCCAAATCGTAGCAAACTCGCAACCAATTAGATAGAAATAGACCCCAGCTAATTCTATAGCTAATTCGCTTATTCCATAGCACATTTTCGTAGCTAAATTTCGCAGCTAATTTCTCCGCAGCAATTTCACAGCTAATTTCGTAGCTAAACTTCGCAGCAATTTGTAGCCAATCTCGCTAAAGTGGCAGCTAGTTGGCAGCTATTTCATAGCTAAGCTCTCGTAGCAATTTCATAGCTAAATTTAGCAGCAATTTGGCAGCTAATTTCGTCGCTAAATTAGCAACTAGTCTGCAGCTATTTCAAAGCTATACGCAGCTAGTTGCCAGCTAATTTCGCAACTAATTAAAGGGTAGCTCACAGCTAAATTGAAGCTAGTTTCGCAACTAAATCACAGCTAATCCTAGATATAAGAAGGGATACAAATATTTGAAAGAAATAGAACTAAACATTTAATCCAGGTTTCTAACAAGTGAGGTGTGGATAAATCATAAACTTTTTTTCACTTCCCAAATTGTGTAAGATATTTAATTTTGAGGTATTTTGGAAATAATTATTTTAAAAAAGTATAAGGTGTGTAAATAACAATTTTAGGGTGTGAAAAAAATAATATCCAAAATACAACAGCTCATATACATTCAACTTTAATTATATTTTAATAAAACAAAACCACCAATCAATTGAAGAACAAATAAAATAAAATTCTAACACTTCACATTCACAACTAGTGGCTTTCAGCCCCTCGAGACGCCCTTGAGACAAAACTTCATGCACTAGAAATGGGCGCGAAAATTCTTCGTTATCAACCTCGAAATGTGGTGATCTGGAAAGAAAGGGAAAAATTCTTGATCGGTGGTAACTGGAAATGCGTATGTCCCCCTCTTCCTCTTCCTCTTCTGTTCTTTCTTTCTATGTTGCAGAATGGGACCTCTGAAGAGGTGAAGAACATTGTTGGGACTTTGAATGAGGCTAAAGTCCCTCGAGAAGATATTGTGGGTGAGTCTTAGGAAGCTTCTGATTGGTTTGTTCTGGTTGGAAGAGCTCATTTGAACTTATTTTATAGCATAAACGTTTGTAAGTCTTCCTATATGCTGTTTTGAGTTAATTTTCATAAGTTGTTCAAGATTTTGCTGGAGTTCAATTCCTAAGAATTTTCAGAAATTTTCCTGCAACTTTCCCTTTGAATTTCAATTTTCATGCAAATTTTCTTTGTTGGAAAATTCACAAGAAAGTGGGTGTCAGTCTACACATCAGAACTGGTAAATAAATTGCTGTATCATTTTGGACCATTTCTATCCACTAAACTACCTAGACCTAGTAGTCAAGGGAGGAGCCACTGGGGGGCTAACCATATCAGGCACAACAGGTAGGAGGCGCTTACCTGCTATATTTGTACCTATGTTTCATAAATAACATTATTCTTTTCAATACAAATTCTTTTCTCATTATCTTTAGAAACAAAATCATTGTTTTCTTCTCTTTTCTCTTATGCCCGATTGGACTGTTGACAATCTCTTGTTTGTGTAGAAGTAACATGTAGATTGATACTATTTGTTAATTGGTTGTTTGGCGTAGGTCCATGCTGACTTGAGGAAATGGATTTATGACAACGTGAGTGCTGAAGTTGCCGTGACTGTGAGAATTATCTATGGAGGTACTTCCATTTGTACTGTACTCCATATGCAGTTGCTTAGATGTGAAAGAATAAGCATGCAATGAGTTTTAAGCATGAGGTTGGGAGTTCGAGCACCTGCGGCGAAAAATTTAGTTACGGTTGTTGGTAGTGAATACCTTGAGCTCACTCACAAAAAGAAAAATCTTATTTGTATTAACTGCAGGTTCTGTAAATGGAGCAAACAGCAAAGAATTAGCAGCACAGCCTGACTTTGATGGATTTTTGGTTGGTCGTGCTTCCTTGAAGGTGATTTTTTTCATTAGCCATTATTTTGGTTCTGTTCTGTTTTTTGCTTTGTATATATGAAACTGACTTCTATACATTCTGAAATTAGCCTGAGTTTGTTGACATCATCAACGCTGCCACTGTGAAGAACTGAAATTTGTAGTTAGGAACTTGTATGTTTCCTTTCCGTTCAAGCTGCTTCAGAAATTGCTGTTTTTAGCTTTAATTCCACGTTTTGTGGCCAATGCTTTGAACTTGTGTTTAGTACTGAATAAGTATGATTTCATTTCATGTAATATGTAGTGTAAGTGTGTAACTGTCATACCAATTGGTGGGTAAATAATGTTGAACGTAGAGTTTTTGTTGACTCTGCTTTTATCTTCATTTTCTTTCCTCTATTGATAGTCTTATGAATTTGTTTCATCATATACATGCTGAAGACAATGATAAATGTTTGTGTTCCAAACAAGAATGTAAACAGACCCTGTTCATGCTCTGAATGCACATTATTAATTTAGTGTGCTCACTCCTAATATTTCAACCAGATTATTAGACAAATAGCAGCACTGGACAAATTTCAGAGCATGAACAGGATCTGTTTACATTCTTGTTTGGAACACTTACATTAATCAATGTCTTCACCATGTATATGGTGAAGCAAATTGTAGATGGTACCTTTGACCTGTATCATAGTGCAAACAAGATATTGAAACAAATTCTCGCACAATTGACTGGAACAGTTATGTTTTCAGAAGCAATAAACTTAATTTCCGGACAATAAAAGTAAAATACCACATCAGATACATATTGCTTTGAAACATTCACAAATTGCAGAATAATCATGGGATCAAACCCATAGAAACATCATTTATCAACTATGAACAAGGATTGACGTATACAATTGACTTCAACATTCCCTGTATTGACTTCCTAAGCCGTTCATATTTTTTTGGTAAAACCTAAGCCATTCATTTATACACATTCTTCTTTCCCCACCAATAAATAAAGAAAAAATTTCCATAAAAATCTCTATACCTCTATTTCCACATCCTGAAACTATATGTCAAAGGGCTCAACGGTATCTCGTATTTGAACTCCGGGGAGTCACACCATGTAAAAATTTTGTATATCCAAGTAAACTAAGCTTTCCATCAGTATTTCTTATCCAATCTTTGATAACTGAGTAAGCTGAAGGACCAAGATTCAACTCCTGCAGCCATACAGAAAAAAAATTTATTAAAAATCATGGATATGAGTGCATTAGAAGAATGGATTATGCATTAGAAAAAGAACTTAATAGCAGCATTTACTCTTGCTAATTCTTCAACGGATATAAGACGGTTGCCCTCTCTCTCAAAATGTTCAAAAGCAGTGGAGGCAATATCTTCCCACCTATCAAGTGCCTCCAATTGATAAGTGCTAATTGCAGCTGCACAAAATTCTTCAAAGTTCATCTTTCTATAGGCAAGTGGTTCCATCTACAAAATGATTCAAGAAGTTCAGTGGATATGAGGTACTTGGCACAAGTTTTAACCAAGAAACTATACCCCCCAGGTTCAGGAACATTTTCCATGTGAGAAAAGAGAAAATTGCACGCATATAACTATGCACGTAACTCCGCAGTCAGACCGTCAGATACGTATTGGGTTACTAATAATAAAGCAAATGCAATGGTAGGTAGATCGCTGATATAATATGCCATGTATATTTTGTTCTGAAATATTCCTGAAATGTAGTAATACTCCTACTGCTAGGCTCAAATATAAAAAATGCATAGCTAGGAGTAGGAACGTATATGCAAGGGCATGTCTGGATCCGTCATGCCAAAGATATTTTCTCAGTATCTAAAAGAATAGTGCCTCACCGTTTGTATGATATCAAGAACCCTTGACTCCCTCATCGCATCAGTTGCATGGCGTACAAGAGCCTGCAAAATTTACTTTAAAACTTAATTATAGGGACTAATAAGTTGCAAAGAACGGACAGTGGGGGAACAATAGCAAACCAGAACTCTCCAAAACAGAAAAAACACACTCATATCCACAGATATGAAGGACAAAAGAGAAAGTTGCGCACATACACACTAAGAAAAACTTCACTGTATCAATCATATCTAGACTGGAGGATTTATTAGAGAAGCAGTATATAACCATTTTGAAATTGTCAAGAGAGATGTGCCCTTCTCCATTTGGTTCCAACAATCTGAACTGTGCCCTAAGATAGAGCAATTCATCCTCTGTCAAGGCTTTTGAAAGGGCCTAAATAATAGAAGCCAAAAAGATGAGTTAGAATAGGACAGAAAAAGATCTTCAATAGACAATAATCTAATTTCAGAACTTGTAAAAAAAGTGCTAAAATATGTTTCTCAAAGGAATCCATCGAAGATATTTTATGTTGAGGAAATAGGAACGTATGTCAAGTTTCCCATCAAGTATTAGCTTTGCCACCATCATAATTAATGATAGACCTTTAACAGCACACTTTTTTTTATTTTCTTTTTCTTTGATGAGGAGAATAAAAGCACCTTTCCGTGGCTCACACCAAAGACCAAAACATTATCATGAAATATTCATAATACATAGGAAAAAACATAAAAAAGGAAGGAGAGGACATGATATCAGTTAAGGAAAGGATGAAGAAATGCATAGAATAAACTGAAGCAAAAATACGCAATAGAAAAACATATATTCAGTGCAAACATGTGTGATAGATAGTGCTGAGGAATAGCATGATTAGGGATGATATAAAAGTTAAACTCAGCACTAGCATATTCGGAGAAAATGAAAGAAAGGGTACCTTCACGGCTGCACGTTTGAATGGTGTCGCATGAATATAAGCCTTCACTTGTTTATAAACTAATATATCCAAAGGGATGGTACGGCTGTCATCCCTCAACCAAGGATGATCTACAGTTAAGAAATATGCATTAATTAGTCATATAAATTCAATTTACAAGAACATTGTCACTAATTGAATACATCACTAAATAAGATAAAGTAATTGCCTTTTGTCAAAAAGGTAGGGAGTACAATGTTACTCCAGAAGAAACAAAAACTGCAAAGATTAGATGGCCAACTACACATGAAGTAAGTTACCATTACTCCATTAGGTTGTGCACTGCAACACAAACTCCACTGTTATTTATTATGGTACAAATGCTGGGAAGAGAATGAGAGTTTTTTTCTCTTCTTTTTCATGTTTCTTTTTGCCAAACAGGACTTCTTTTTACCTCCTACAAGGCAGGATGATTGGGTGTGTAATTCCACAATCAGAAAGATTGATGGAATTGTTCAATTTTCAATACGTATGCCAACATGTTATTATTTGGCAAGTCAGTTAACAGATAAGAATCTCATGAAGATTAAAATGGTAACATTGGAGTTAAACTGAAATGACAACTTACTTAGAGCTTGGACAGCAGTCATTCTTTTCCTGTAGTCCTTGTGTAGGAGCCTTTTCACAAAGTCCTTGGCCTCTGCAGAGGCAGAAGGCCAAGGTAAATCATCAAAATTAGGATCAGCTCTAAGCACAGCACGAAAAATTCCAGATTCTGTCCGTGCCCAGAATGGTCGACTTCCACATAACAAGATAAAGGTAATAACACCAATACTCCATATATCTGCTTCCAGACTATATGACCTGTGAAGGACCTCAGGTGCCACATAATATGCACTTCCAACAATATCATTCAGCCGTTCATCTGTATATTACACACACATGAAGGAAAAAATTAAGAGGGGTAGGTTTAGATCCACAAACATCAAACACATGATGGAAAAAATTAAGAGGGATAGCCTTAAATCAAAAAACATCAAATCAAGCATGAAGGAAAAAGTTAAGAGGGATAGCCTTTGGTAGTGGCTAAATGGGACAGACTACAAAGACCAAACCGAGCACTAACAAGTGCCAAATATCGTTAACCTGTTCCTTTTATTCAGAGTATATGCAGATGATCTCTTTAATCCATATTGTTCGTTTCAAAATGTTTCTGAGTTTTGGATGTATGAGAAATAAGCCCAGCCAAACGACACTGAAAATGATGACATGTAAAATCCCATGTAAATTTTAAGACATGGCCCTAAAAATTAAGAGGATAAAATAATACGGCTAATTGCATTATCAGTAAAACCCCAACAGCTCCAACAGTCAACATGATGTCACTTAAGAGATTATGCAAAGGTACGCCACACCAATGAACTACATATTTGGTAGCAACCCGTATGTTAAATATATTAAAAGAATAAAGAGACTGTTTTGCGAGGAAGAGGAAAACAAAATTGAGAATCACTCTAATTCTTACCTGGCCGGATGAACTCAGACAGACCAAAATCAATAAGCTTCATGTCAGCATCTTCACTTCTTGAAGTGAAGAGGAAATTCTGTGAAAGCAAAACTCAGTCAAAATCAGCAATACTATAGACATTCTTATTCTTTTATAAATAAAACTCATGATATTAAAAAAGAACTAGATGTTATTATTACAAATTATTATAGGGAAAAAGATTAATAGCACAAACCTCAGGCTTCAAGTCACGGTGCACAACACCTTGAAGATGACAAAAAGCAACTACACTTAGAATCTGCAAAACTATAACCTTGGCATCCTCCTCCGTATACTTTCCTCCCCTGGTTTAAAAGTGAACGTTATTCAATTAAATTAGAAGATTATATCAAGTTTAAAATCACAAATATAAAAAATAAAAAACCAACCTTGACAAAATTCTGTCAAGAAGCTCCCCACCTTCACACAATCTGATAAGAAGGAAAATTCCAGACAAGGTCAATATGATGATGCTACAATCTGGAGATACATGCTCCCAACAATTTAACTATACTTGGCAAATATTCAATAAAGAGAGTATAAGCTGATTAGAAACTTATAAACTAAAATCATTTTACAATGTAGATATGATTGAACTCACATAACCCTCCTAACAGGGAAAGGCACGAAGGAAAATAGAACCAAAACTGAGAAACCGAAAATTAAATGCTGAGCTAATAGCAATTTAATGAGAATATGAACAACAATGCCTTTCTATTTTATTAACAAAATGTACAAAGAAAACCATAAAGATTCAGTTCTGAAGGAGTCCAACATTATTCTCACTTTAGATGATATTGAAAGAGATGATAAAACACATACTCCATAACTATGTATACATTGTTGGCATCCTCTAAAGCATCATGAAATTTGATGAGATGCTTATGGCCAGATAGAGCTTTTAATAACTTCACCTCTCTACGAATGTCTTCAATTGCTATTGCTGTGGTCATCTGGCAAACAAAACCTATCAAGACTGGAAGAGGTATCCATTATGCAAGTTTAAAGAAAAATAATAATTATGCGATAATATGACTTTTTTCTTCTTAAAAGTTTGAAACTCAAACAAAACTGCAAGGTACATAAAGTACAATAACAAAAACAATAACCAAGATTTTTCCATCCCACTTGGTGGGGTCATCACATCATACCATAATACCCTATCATGTATTATGTTCAAAGAATCAAACATAGACTATTTACCTTTAAATCTCAACATTTGACTTATAGTTTATCATTAAAACTATAATATTCCTTAAATGTAGAATTGTGCCTAAGAGGATGGCTGTGTAGTTAGTTTAAAATGATCAGTAAAGATCTAATACTTTCTGACTAATCCAGTAGTGCAAAAAATCAGATTTAACATCTAAAATTGGTCAACAGCAGCTATTCGTCTTTGTGGAAGAAGCAAAGATAATAAGTTTGAAACAGCTCCTGTCTTTCCTATCAGATTCGAGGTTACATCAATTCTGTCTTACACCTCCCCCTCCATTCCTTTATAATTCCAATCCTAGCCTAGCGGTCATATTCTCAATTACCCGAATCTGTTACTTATCATCTCAACTATCTTATCTCTGATTAACTTACTTTAACTGCATTAATCACCAGGAGTGGGCCCTGCTGGCCCATTATTCCCTCTTCCCCCTCTTCTAGCACACATCTTTGCAAGGGGGATCTAACATGATAATTCACAGAAGCATCTGTAGAACAGTAAATTTAGATCACATTTTACCCAAATTTATGTCATTTCCAAATCACAGCCCCAGGAAACCGTGGCCTCTGTAAAGGTCATATTACAAGTAATGCAGTAAGTAACCAAAACTGCCTCACTATTAAACTTCAGATAGTCACATTCCTGTATGTGCAATAATCAAATTCACAGTAAAACATTATTACTGCTTGCTGACCTGCTTTAACTTACCCGGACCCAGGTCCTTAATGTAGCCTGCTGGAGTACAATTTATTTAGGACTATTATGAAAACTACTAGGAATATATATTAATTTCTAAGAGAGGATGGCTCAAGGTAAAGTAAACTTAGAATGCAAAAAAATTGAAAATAGAAACGGTGAAAATGCAATCATGGGAGGAGAAAGGTATTGCAACAGCATAATGAGTATATATAAACGAGAGAGCAATGCTATATGCGGACAACCAAATCTGCTATGTTCATTAAATTTGCGCTTATGTTATTATATGTATAAAAAAACCTTCTGCTAATATAATGAAAGCAGGCTCCTGAAAATTGTGATTCATATAAAACAAAAACAAAAAAGATTGGCATCTGAGTCATCTGACAAGATTCTTAACATTCAGCATAAATTAAACAAAATTACAGAGGAAAGAAAATAATATTGTACTACTAGCCATGAAGAAAGTGACTCATACTGGAAATAGAGACAGAAATTCCATGACATGTCACCACTTGTCTTGTAGGGAAGGTCATTTCTGAAGCTATGTAAAGCTACAGGCAAAGGGCCATGAGTTTTAACAAGTGACAGTTATGCAGCATGAAGTTACAGATCTTAAATTCTAAATCTCAGCACTGTAGAACGAATTAGCTGTTATTCAAGAGAATTAAGTATTGTAATATTCAACACACATAAGAGTAAGACAATTTTAGCTTGGAAGGTATCCAAGATGGAATACTCAGAATCTAGTCATTAGCATCAAAACAAAATAAAAATGGATAATCATTTCAACAGTTTATTATCCTAAGCAAACTATGATCAAGCCTTCCATTCAACTGCAACAAGGGCACGACTGCATATATTGGTCTAATAGTGTTTGTTATCAAACAACTTATTCTAGGGCACTCAAACAATAAAGAAGCCATTCTTTACCACTCTGGTTTACAATAGCAATTTTTCAAACATCATTTTTACATATATCACCTCCTATGAAATGAACTAATTATTGAACCTATAGCTCAGTTCAGCTAGCCGAAGTAAATAAAGAAATGCTGTGACATCAAAACTTTAGAATGGCAGCTAACAAGAAAGGACCAAGACAGATGTCATGTCAATTCCAATTACATGCAGTTATTCTTTTAAATATTACAGTCTTTCAGTAACACCCTTGAGAAACTACCTTTGGCATGGGCAGCGGCAAAAGAAAAAAGATCAAACAAAACCACAGGCACAGATGATTCTTACCACAGGACAGTGAAATAAAAATCTTGAACTGGAGCTTCAAACAAAAGAGAACACAAAACCATCCTAGTGTTAGATTTTGCATTACCTTAATTTCTCATTCCTATTTTATATTGAAAATTAGGGAAAGCTATCAGCCTAATAATTGTAAATATTTTAAGATTCCTATTTTAGAATGTAATGTGTATAAATTAGGAATTAGAGAAATTATAATCAATTTGTATTTAATGATTGCAAATGGTAAAGTCTTCCCAAAATTGTATTTGTACTATTTATTGAGGTAAATAGAAAAGAAAGGCATCACTCCAGAAATTTTTTTACAAGGCATCACAACCTCTATAACTAAATGAGCTAGAGTTCGGTCATTGTTACCCCCAGTAAATTGTTGAATTTTAGCACAAGGTAAGAAGACTTGCATTATCCACGGTTCAACGGTCTCTCGCGTGAGGAGTGTGTTATAAATATAACTAGATTCAGACCCGTACATTGTGCGGAAGGTAAGTTTTTTTTTCACACAGAAAGATTAATGGTTTTGCAAAATAACAGATTACTATCACTTAACTAGAAATTGGACCCACCAAATAAACCAAACATAATCATAGAACTATAATAGATATTAGATAAGTACAATCAGCAAAACAAACATCTCCCAAAAAAATGGAAAGGCATTGGATGGATTGTACCTTGGCCTTGGAAATAATTTTAACAGCTACAGGTTGGTCTTTGAGGTCACCCTTCTTGCCCTTGGCATAGCAAGTATGACCAAAATGCCCTCTCCCCACTTCCTTCCCAAGCTCATACTTTGCACCAAAATTCTTGCCGTACCCAAAGCTCTTGTCCAGTACCTCCTCCACCACACCCTCCTCCTCCTCTGGTATCGTTCCTTCCTTTGGCTGCTTCGTGTGTCCCAACCGCTTCGCCAAAGACGCCCTGATATGCTTCGCCGGCGAAGGCGGCGGAAACGGCCGCCGGAAAAATCTCCTCGGCGTGGCTCTCGCCGGCGACGGCGTCACCCCGCCCCCGTGCGGGTACGGGCTCGGCCAGGGGCTCGCGGTGGAGGAAGACCGCGCCGGCGTGGGGAAAACATTCCCGGCGGTGGAGGAAGGCGGCGGCGTGAGGTCGGAGGTGGCAATTGCGGTGGTGTTGTGATTGGTCTTGCCGCAGCACTGGCCCATGGGAGCGAGTTGCTGAAGGTGATGATCGCGCGATGTGAGTGAAAGTCAGCACATCGGAGGGTCAAGATTCCTCCACCGTGGTCCGACCGAATCGGAGCGGAAACTTGAAAAGGAGGGAATTTAGGGTGAGATTGAGACAGAAAGATTTAGAGAGAGAATCAGAAAAAGACAGAGGCGCCGAGAAAGCAAAGAGAACTTGTGTTATGTCAAGAAAGGAAAGGGCGGGTGCAAGGTGTGACTGGTACACTGTATTCAATGGGTCGTTATAAACTACTTTCGCTCGTATAAATCACCCAAATCTTGGGTAATTTAGAGAATCAAAGGGGGAAAAAAGGAGATAAAATCCTGGGTCATTTTGGTTCTTCTAATTTTATCAAGTCAACTAACTTCTTCTATTTTTAAAATTAAATAAATCCGGCTCTCTCTTAAATTCTATATATACAAAATGATTAACCATTTATTTTCTTTTCAAATATTTTAGACTTAATATCTATATATACAAAACCATTATATATTTATTTTCTTTTCTATACGTCCACATCATGGTGGATACTCTTCCAAATCATCTTAGTTTATACTTTTTAAACTTCTTTATTTCTTTTTTAATCAAAACAATATACAAAATATTTATCTTTACCGATGGACCCGGAACTAAACTTTACACGTACTAAAAATAAAGCAATTTATGTTATTTTATATGGTCTTCGATATTTGAAAGTTACATTAAATCCATGTTAATAGTATTTTTTTTCATTAGTTTGTCTTATGAGACTTCAAAAAGATGTTCACTCCTTTCTATTACAATTCTACACATTTTTTTAATGTTTGGTTAGTCAAAAGATATATTGTATATCTATTTAATTAATTAGAAATGATGAATAAAGTCATTACATTTAAATTAAACCTTTTATATTAATTTAATAGAAAGTTATTCAAAAAAGAGTCCCCAAAATGTAAATTACTTTACTTCAAAATTCAAACCCTTTTTTACTCAAAATTAATTTTTTTTAAAAAAACTAACTCAATCACACACAAATTGCATTTTTTTACGGAAATATAAAGCTGCATTAGAAAATATGCGGAATAATATCATAACAAATACAAGCTTGAATGCACTTAGAAGCACAATTAAACCAGATTGGTCCTTATGAGACAGAGAGAATTTAGCAAGAAGATAAGCTGCAGTACAAATTGCATTTTTTAAAGTGTAAGTTTAAAAAAAAAAAAAAAATTATTATGACACTTTGGTTTTTAAATGTGTAAAGTAATACGAGCAAAAATACACTTCTAGAACACCCAAATTTTTTAATTTTTTGTTATTTTATTTCAAGAATTTGAAATAACAGAAGTACAATTACAGTTTGAGAAGCTTGAGTTATTTTAAGGAAAAAAAAATTCTGGAACCTTTAGTTTCTGGAAGCATAACTTTAGTTCAACATACAATTACAATTCAGGGAAGTCCAAGTTTTGGAATTGAAAGTTTTTTCTTCTAGAAACTTAGAACTTTCAGAAGGGGGTTGGTTTTTAGACCACCCAATTGGTCTATAAACCACCCCCCCTTTATATGGGAAATTACTCCATTACCCTTGACAATAATAATTATTACTCTCATACCCTTCTTCTTCTTCCTACCCAACCCATTCCCCCCACCCCTCACTCATCACCTTTCACCCCACACCACCCCCTTCTTCCGTTTTTCTGTATTTCTGCTACTCCATTCAAGGTTAGATTTTTTGCTACCCACATCTTTGAATCCACGAAATAAGAGCTAGGATGAAACTGGGATCAAAAGTAACACCAGCACAGATAAGAATTGGAGAAGGGTGGTGGCCATGGTGAGTCAGCAAAGCAAACTGAAAGGCAAGGGCTTCTTGAGATGTGATGAAATTGATGGAAGGAGAATGTAATATGGGGTAGGAATAAGCATCCTAGGCTATGTTCAGTTGGGATAACGAAAGTTGGTGGAGTAGATCTTGGAGATGGAGATGGGGACTGCGGAGGAACAATGGAGGAATAAACTAAACAAGGATAACGAGGTGAAAGTGAAATTGCACCTTAAGGTGCGATTTAAATTGCACCTTAAGGTGCGATTTAAATTGCACCTGGAGGAATAAACTAAACAAGGATAACGAGGTGAAAGTGAAATTGCACCTTAAGGTGCGATTTAAATTGCACCTTAAGGTGCGATTTAAATTGATCCTAGAGGAATAAACTGAAGTGCAATTTAAATCGCACCTTAAGGTGCAAAAATAAAAAAAAATTAAAAAAAATAAAAATTTCATTTAATTATTTGTATATATCGTAATCGCACCTTAAGGTGCGATTTAGGTGTGTTAGATTCGCACCTTAAGGTGCGAAAATAAAAAAAAAATAAAAAAAAATAAAAATTTCATTTAATTATTTGTATATATTGTAATCGCACCTTAAGGTGCGATTTAGGTGTGTTAGATTCGCACCTTAAGGTGCGAAAATCAAAAAATAAATTAAAAAAAAATAAAAATTTCATTCAATTATTTGTATATATCGTAATCGCACCTTAAGGTGCGATTTAGGTGTGTTAGATTCGCACCTTAAGGTGCGAAAATCACAAAATATATTAAAAAAAAATAAAAATTTCGTTTAATTATTTGAATATATTGTAATCGCACCTTAAGGTGCGAATCATGCATGCCAAAATCGCACCTTAAGGTGCAATTTTTAACCAGGAACACGAAATTTTCCAGAAACAGGGTTTCAGAACATGGAAAATACAAGATTACACATAATAAGGTAAAAACAACATGCAATTAGGAAGATACTACAAAATCAAACAACAAATCCAACCCATATAGCCCTAAGGGGGGAACCATAACCAACCAAACATACCTTCAAAAAATGAAATGGAAGAAGAAGAGAGAAGACACGATGCTGGAAGAAGGGAGAAGACACGTCCTTGGGGTCGATGCTCAAACAAAGGGAAGAAGAAAAGGAAAGGGAATAGGGAGAAGAAGAAAAACAACGGGAAGGAGGGGGGTGATGGGAGAGGAGCGTGAAACAGGGTCTAGTAAAGGGGGTGGTGTGAGATTGTATTGGGGTATTTTTTTTTTTTTATATTCAGAAGGGTATTTTGGGACAAGGGGGTGGTTTTAGGACAAGGGGGTGGTCCTAAAACCAACTCCCCTTTCAGAAAGGGAAAAAATTCAATTTTGAAACTAAAGGCTACATAAATGTACATGTATATCAATTATCAAGCCGAAAGTTACACTTATAGAACTTGAACTTCAAGTCCTGAAAGGGAAACTACAAACTTTGCTCTTCAAAACTAGAGAAAATCAAAACAAAGAAACATATTGAACATAAATTAACAGCCTAAACTATCATAATGTTGGGTAAAACAACTAATGATCACTCATGTGGTAGCAAGTGATAAGAATCCAATTGCTAGTAAATTCTTTCTCCATGTCTAGATCTTGCTTACTTACATTTAAAGAAAAAGTGTCTAGATAAGTCATTTCAATTATATAAAAGAATTGAGGCCACTAATGTAACGTGAACTTCTTAAATATTTAGTCGAGAATTTAATTTTTGAGCAGTGTTTAAAAGAATGATGTGTTGAGAGAAGTCTAGTAGTAGAACACTTTAGTAATAAAAATAAAAAAGAGAAAGCGGAAAAAAAAATGAGTTGGGTTGTGTAAAAGAAAATGAGGTTTGTTAATATTTTTATTATCTAAGGGCTATTTTGAAAATTTAACAAAAACAAAAGTGTGCAGAAAACAGTGTCTATGACTTTATTGTAGTTTTTTTTTTTGTCAATGACTTGTTCTTTTTTCATGCTGGCAAACATTTGGGCTGGACCGCTTTCGCGAAAAGAATGGATTCGGCCTGATGCTGGCATGGCCCAAAAGTTAAAACGTCCAGCTCGATTAACACTTTTATTTAGTGATAATAAAAAACACTTTTATTTTTTGGAAAAACAAAACAAAAAGACAACTTTTATTACTGTGACCTTCTATAGACAAATTCATCTAATTTGAATTTCTTCTACATAAAACTAAATTTTCTGGTAATGAAAATCGTGTTATATATATACTTTTCATGCTGGGAAAAAAATTATGAACATTGCAACATGGAAGCAATTCATCTAGAGGAGAGGTTTGTATTTCAAACCTCTCCTTTCTGGATCATATTATAAAGTTAGTAAACTCCCAGCATATATATTAATTAAAAAGGTACTTTTATCATTTCAACCACTAACATCGGCTCATACATTATTGTATATTGATTTTGATAAATCATTTTATTGGACTGTTAATGCAAATTATTTAACAAAAACTAAATTGAATTGTTTAAATGAGGATTCAAGTTGATTGATGTAAGAAAAATCATGTCCATATTAAAAAAATTAGTAAAAGGGCAGGGCTCATAAAAAATTTAGGTCATAAATTTTAGTAAATATATATCTCATGAAATTAGACAGATGCTTTTGCGAACATGAATTCAGTTTAAAATGAGGAGTGAATACAGTATTAAATACACTAACTTGATTCTGTTTGCACATTCAATTCCTTAGCTCCCATTGCATGCTTGCCATTTGCTAACAAGTTTTATTCTAGTTGGTGTTGTTTCATTAAACATTGCACTTGCACACGAATACTTTCTTCCTTCACATAATTTATTCATTCTCACGTACGCTCCAAAGTAAACGCCCTCTGGAGGAAACTTTGTAGAGGCTCATAGTCTTATAGAGTAAACTTAAAAGCAACTCATCTGTTCATAAGAGACCACGAGCATAGAATTATTTGGTTGAAATTGGCAGTGCTGGCTCTTCAATGCTTTGAAGCATTCGCATGACAACGATGAGTCAAATTTAAAGCATAAATGATGGTGGGTGTGTTAGGCTAGGATGATCATAATTGATCATTAGTACGTGTGACGGAATGTGTGCAGAAGCAACTGATTTTCTAAGCTTATATTGGAATGGAATCTTACAGTAGGAGGGACGTACGGCTGATCTACATTTATGGTTTGGGTGCCAAGTGTATAGAGGAGATAGATGGATGTGTTATGTATACCCTTTAGCTAGGTAGCCCCAAACCAACCACAAATTGGCCCACAAAATAGAACTAAAATGTTTGGTGTTCATACATTTCTAAGCGGAAATATGTCCCTAAATATGAATGTCGTGTAGGTCGATTTTAGTGATTAGAGCGGGTCGATGCTCGATCAGTGTCGGATCAGCGATGAGTCGACACCAATTTAGGAGGGTCGACGACGAATCTGCAGGCAAAACGTGTGTGTCGAATTTAAGGCAAATTTTAGGGTTCGGATCAGGTTTAGGATTTTAGGCCGATTTTAGGGTTCAGGATGGGTCGACGCATGGTCAGCGGCGTCGAGCCGGCACCAATTTGAGCGGTTCGACAACGAGTCAGCAAGCAAAATGGTGGGTCGAGTTTAGGGTTTATGACAAATTTTAAGGTTCAAGGCGTGTCGGCTTCTGGTCGAGCGGGTCGACATCGGTCAGATAGGTCGATGCCGAGTCAATTTAGAATTAGGGTTCAGGGTAAAATCTGGGATTTACTCTTATTAATTTTTTTTCAACAATTTAATTTTTAAAATAACATTTTAAAAAATAATAAAAAACTAAATATTTTTTGTCAATATGTTGGTCAATTATTAAAATGATCCTAGCCCACATCTTCAGTGGGTTGCAAGAGGTCAGGGCTAAAAAGTCCTAAGGCTTGATGGACTGAAAAAGTTATGGCGAGAGTTTTGATGGGCTCACTCCAGGGTCATAGCCAAATTGACACATCTAAATAACATTAAGTGAAATTCATATGTGAAGTCTACGAGATAAGAACAGGAACTATAGAAGCACCTTATATCACGCGGTGATGGCTAAGAAAATGACAACACATTAATGGAGACTGTGGGCCATCTTGTGCCCCCACTAGTCGGAAAATGATATCATATGTATTAATCTTTGGGTTAACTAAGTAAATGGTATGAGATTTGGACGAGTTTTGGTATTAGTCCCTCACTGGAGTAACTTTTGGGTCTAGTCCCTAGAGTTAGAGAAATAGTTGGAAAAGGTCCTCACCGGAGGGGTGGCTCTGACCAACCTGATGATTTGGCATCGTCGAAGTGACGTGGCTCTGCCACGCCAATTAATGAGCTGACATGAATTTTTTTTCATTAAAATCAACAAAAATCATTAAAAATAAAAAATTGTCAATTAAAATAAAACATTTTCAAAAACTCTTTTAATCTTTATCCTTTTTTAATTCATTTTCATCTTCTCTTCTTCATCATCTTCATCTTCATCTCACTCCCAAAAATTGATTCTTCAACCTAAAATCACAAAATCCATTTTCTCACTTCTGAACTTTAAGTTGGGCTTCTGAACTTATAATAATCATATTAAACTTTTTTTTTTCCAAAAATCATCTCTGAACAGTGCAGAATCGAAATTACGCAGAAGCCATAAACCAGTAGCTAAAACAAGCATATTCATCATATTTCTCAGGACTTGGTATCAACTAGATTCTGGTTTTTATCAAATTACATGTATAACTTCCGTAACACCTAAAAATCAAAATATTGATAGACAAACATATATTTCAATAGAATCACCTCAGTAACCTTATTTTACACCGTAATCATAGGTACCCAACAGTGAAACATGATGAAAACACCTTACTGATACTATGGGAAACACAATTATTTAAAACTTCCAAGCCAATGAATTTGTTTGAAATCAAACTCAAAATCGATCTGAATGTTAAGAAGCAACCCAGACGCAGAAAATCCCAACCCAAATCCAAATAGCCAAACCCACAAATTCCTTACAATCTAGCTAGATCTGAACAAAAAGACAAACTTGGTTGGGTTTTGCCTCGCCATCGAAACTGATTTGAAAACCATGAGAGATCTGAAGCCACGAGATCTGGAGCGGAGGGATCTGAAGTGGCGAGATTGTGAGACGACGGTGATGGTGACTGCACGATCCTGGGCAGCCGTGGTTGTTGCGCGACGATCACTGGGAGGCTCACGGCGATGGACTCCACGGCGGAGACCACTCTATCACAGGGAGGCTCACGGCGATGGTCTCCATGGCGTTTGTCCTGTCGAGGAGAAGACGAGAAGTGGTGGTGGTGGCGTTCAGTCAGTAAGAAGAGAGGAGAAGTGGTGGGTCAGTGTGGGGGCAGCGACTAGGGTTTGGGAGGTGGAGCATGAGAGCAAAACAATTGATGACTAGGGTTTGAGAGGGTAGTGAGTAGGACTGTCCAACAACCGGTTTCGGGCCCAAAACTCAGTTTTGATCGGGTGAAGAATGACAAAACGACAGACCGCCACCGTCCGCCCCCATGCTTTGGATTGTTCGGGCTCGGATTGTGTGGGTCACAGTTAGTACGGGTGGGTTCATTCGATTTACGCATCTAGAAAAGAAAAAAAAATAGAAGAGGAGAGAAACAGAGAAGCCAGATTCATTCAAAGTTTCCAACAACAACAAAAAAATCAATAGATAAGGAGGGAAATCAGATCCACTCAAAAATTACAAGTTTACAACAACAAAAAACCTTAACATTCCATAAACTCCAACAAACAATCCAATACAAAGAACAGAAACACGGATCCAAAGCATAGAGGCACGATTTGGCGAAGCATGCGGCGGAGGCAACGATCTGAGGGAGTTGCGCTTTCAGATCTGCAGAAGAGAGAAGTTGTGGTGGTGGATCGTGAGGTCCGTCGAGGAGAAGTAGTGGTGGCTCGTTCTGTCGAGGAGAAGAGAGGAGAAGTGGTAGCGGCATTCGTCCTGTCGAGGAGAACGAGGAGAAGACGAGAAGTGGTGGTGGTGGCGGTGGCCTTCAGTCAATGAGAAGAGAGGAGAAGTGGTGGATCAGTGTGGGGGGCGGCGGCTAGGGTTTGGGAGGCAGAGCATGAGAGCAGAATGGTTGATGACTAGGGTTTGAGAGGGTAGTGATACTATTTATATGGTTACTGGGGCAGGGTTGGACTTGGGCCGGTTTGGAGTTTTTTTAATAGACCTGGGTTGGGCTGCTGCATATGTTTTTGTTATCGCTATTCGATCGGTTCGGTCAGTCCAGAGCCCAAACCGAACTCGACTGAACCAAACCAGTTGAATCTATTTTCTTTCACTCGTGGAACCCGCCTTACGACCCGACCGGTCCGACTTGGCAAAAATAGGCTCGATTTGCACGGGTTCGATTCGGGCTGGGCTAATATAGACAGTCCTAGAAAAAAAGCTAGAGGGAGAAGGAGGTGGTGGTTGAGGATGAAGATAAGATGATGTGAAGATCTTGAAGATGATGGTTGCAGATGATATTGAACATGATGATGATGCTGAAGATTTAGATGAGAAATTGTGAAATGTTAGGATTTAGGGTTAAGTTGGATTAATTTGGAAATTAATCATTTTTATTAATTAATTTTTTTATTAGGAATTTTCGTTAATTTTAATGAAAAAGGAAGAAAAAAAAAAAACCGTGTCAGCTCATTAATTGAAGTGGCAGAGCCGCGTCACTCCTGCAATGCCAAATCATCAGGTTGGCCTGAGCTACTCCTCCAACGAGGACTTTTTTCAACTATTTCCCTAACTCTAGGGACTAGACCCAAAAGTTACTCCAGTGACTAGCGAAGGACTAATACAAAAACTCATCCAAACATCAGGGACTATTTATTTAGTTAATGCTTAATCTTTAATGCATCTGATTAGGATTAGGTAAACTTTGTTGAATTCCTGAATGATCAAAATAAAGTTTCACCCAAGATGGTAGAACTTAACATGTAGCATTTAGTCCATAAAACCCCCCAAAAAGGAGGCGTCAATTTTGCATGTAAATCCAAATCTAAAGCTCCATGTTCATTCCATTGCAAGATTCATAACGTTGAAAAGCTTTCTTTTTAAAATTTACTCCCTACATCTTTTTTTTTCTCAACAACCTGTTTTTCCCCTTTTTGAAGGTTCGGTATCCTTCATCATGTGGAGATGATTGTGAAGATGGTTTATTTTATGAGAGATATTTGATTAAGAGGGATCAATCCTTACCAACTGGCCTAATGGTGAATATTTATTATAGATGGACTATTGAAGTGGATAACAAATTTTACTTATCTTAAATATTATTAGTTTTCCTCAAAATTTATTAAGGGTAATTTAGAGAAGCACAATTGATAAATTATGGGTAGGAATTTGTTTTTTAACTTGAGCAATACATACGTTTGAGTAGTACATTTACGATATGCCCAAAATGAAGAAAGGAATATAGAAACTTTTGGTAGTTGGAGAAAGTGAGAGCTACTAGATGGTAAAATAACATTAGTCACGGACTGTTGTTAAGAATAGGCAGAAGATGATAAATGGAGTAGTCAAACAGTAGTCCCAGCCTGCAGAGAAAATCTGAGTAGTGGTGAGAGCAGAATGTGTCATATATGTGTGATAACATGAAAACATGTCACCAGAAAAATACACGCACTCTCACGTTCACTTACCCAGTTTCTCTTTGTCCTCACTCTTTGGTCCCGCCATTTTCCTTTCCTTCCTTTTCGTTTCTTTTCCTCACTCTCCCATCCCCCAACATGATCGATCTTAACACAAACACAAACAAAAACCAACCCAACTTGTCTTAACATGTCTCCATCAACCTCACCAACTTACCCTCAACAATCCAATTCTCCTTCAATTCAATTCATCCCTCTTTCTTCTTCTTCTTCCTCCAATTTTCACCACCACTGCCACTCCTTTAATTAATCACCAACCAACCAACCAACCAACCTCTTTTATAGTTTTACTTTACCCACTTTAAAAATATTCAGATCCTTTCAACTTTAACTAATTAAGCCAAATGACTCGGCTTTTTCGATCCAAATCGTGTGGAATCGCAGGTGGCGGTGTTACTGAGTTCAATAACCCTGTATCACCATTCAACAAAGTTCAGAAGGATGAAGAAGAAGAAGAATTGGACAGTGCTGACAATGACTCAAGAAACCATGTTTCAAAAGGACACAACCAAACACGCCATAGCCACCAGTTTGCAGTGTTGGATGTTGTAGTGGGTGTGCTTAAGAGGTCACTGGTCACTTGCAGTGTGGAGGAGATGGAGGATGATTCCTCCATGGATATCAGCTGGCCAACCGATGTGCGACACGTGTCACATGTTACTTTTGACAGGTTCAATGGCTTTCTGGGTTTGCCCTCCGAGTTCCAGCATGAGGTGCCCACCAAGGTGCCTAGCGCCAGGTTCAATTGCTCTTCCCTTTTTGCATTTTCTTCTTCCTCTTCTTTCTTGTTATTAAAATCTCTCATGTTTGCACAACATTAATGTGGGTTTTGGGTCACTTAATTAAGACTAAAGCTTCACAACGCCGGTCACCGTGGTAAAAAGAGGTTGTTTGTATCTCTAACTGGAGTATTTAAACCTTATGAGGCGCACTCTTAGTAGATCTTTGGCTTTCACCACCGTGGTCGGTTGTAAGAGCAATTTAATATAAAAAAATAACTAACGGTTCAATTTTGTTAAGATTTTGGACGGATCAGAGAGTTTGTAAATTGTAGCCTCATTTTTCCAAGTGCGCAAAGGTTAATGTCATGAACCAGAGAACCTGATGGTTTCAATTAGGCATGCATCGTTTTTCGTTGTGAGTGGGTGAGTTTTGTGCATCCACTAGGGTGTTCTGAAACAGAGGAGAAGAAGAAATTTGGGTTCTGTTTGTGGCTCTACTTAAAGAGGGCTTCTTGATGACCTATCTTTCTCTGTTAAGAAATGTTTCAGCTTTATCATTGGGTTGATCACTTCAGAGTTCAAACTGAATTCAATTTGAAGTTAATATCATCAAAATGTTGTAGAACCAGTGAATCCACCATAGTTTATTGCACATATGAGATAGCTCTCAGTGTTGGACTGGTTATATTTGTGTTTAGTATAATAATAAGTGTTAATCTCCAAATCAAAATACAGTATGACCCCATTTGGAAGAGCTTTTTCGACGTTATCTTATGACATAAGCATTTGGGTGAACTTATGTAAATAGCTTCTGACGTATATTTTTATAAATTTCTCATATTAACTAATGAATGAGCGCAATAACTTTATCAAATTAGTTTATAAATAAGCATAAGGGCTTATACGCTTAATTGAGCAATTTACCAAAACGCATCCATATAAGGCTTTATTACTTGCAATAAGGTGAAAAACTTGCCTGTCCAGATTTGTGGCTGTGTAGTCAATAGTCCAATCCTATTAACAGATGGTCAATTATTGATCATATGGTGTTGTCTGCGAATATCTTCTTTTCTGCTTCTCCTCCACTGGTTAGGGGTTAGGAAATTCATATTTGTGAGGGGGAAGAAGGAAAATGTAACTTGGAAGCCAGATAATGGGTTTGCCTTGCCATTGATGAATTCTCTTCTCTCTTCCTATCTTTATTTGATTGAATTCTAATACAGTCTTTAAAACATGCAGTGCAAAAGTATTTGGAGTTTCTGCAAAGTCAATGCAATGCTCCTATGATGACCGGGGGAACAGTGTCCCAACGATTCTGCTGACAATGCAGAAGCAATTGTACTCAGAGGGAGGCCTTAAAGTGTGTTCTTTTTGTGTGGGAATTATTCTTAAAAACTTATGACTTGATATTAATTTCATCTTACTTTTGAGGTCTAATTCCATTCCATGCTTTCCATGGGTGAAGGCAGAAGGAATATTCCGTATTAATGCTGAAAATGGCCAAGAAGAGTTCGTTCGCTATCAGTTGAACAGAGGTGTAGTGCCACATGGAATTGATGTTCATTGTTTATCTGGTTTGATGAAGGTATTCATTTAAGATGCCTAATTCAACTTCTCTATTGCATTTTCACTTAAAAGCTAATAATGTTTTCTTCCCATATCTTCTATTGTTGTATCTTGCAGGCTTGGTTTAGAGAGCTTCCAACTGGGGTACTTGATTCTCTTACCCCAGAGCAAGTGATGCACTGCTATACTGAAGAGGATTGCACTAATCTTGTGAAGTTACTGCCTTCAACAGAAGCTGCACTGCTTGACTGGGCAATCAATTTGATGGCTGATGTTGTTGAAAATGAAAAGTTTAACAAGATGAATGCGCGCAATGTCGCTATGGTTTTTGC
Source organism: Acmispon strigosus (assembly GCA_030819835.1). Taxonomy (NCBI): domain Eukaryota; kingdom Viridiplantae; phylum Streptophyta; class Magnoliopsida; order Fabales; family Fabaceae; genus Acmispon; species Acmispon strigosus. The sequence continues at coordinate 53,817,673 of JAUAMA010000004.1, read as the reverse complement.
CCCCAACATGACACAGGTTTGCATTTGCTAACAATATGATGCAAAAATGTGCTATTTTGCTTCTTCTGTTCTTTTAAGCAAGAGATTTTTCTGGTTGGTTATTCACTTATTCTTAAGCTCAAGTTAATATGACTCATTTTTTATCAAGCCATTATCTTTGAGTTGAGCAACAGAATTTGGTGTTTCTTGGGTTGCTTATGTTGGAACATTTTCCTGCTTAAAATAAACTCTATTGGGAGGTTTATTTTTAAAGTGCAAATGACAAATTCAAGTTGGTTTCATTCATCTAATATATGTAAAACTAGCATGGTATAATGGTAAACATCAATCACCAATTGCTGAATCTCTTATTTACCGACTACTAACCAACTTTGGATGCAAACCAAAAAACACTTAGAACTTATTTAGTGCATTTTCTAGTAAATAAGCTTCAATAATCCGTATTCAAACATTGTGCATATTTTCTATGCTTTAGCATATTGTTAAATGCTGGCTGCCTTGTACTTTGCAGATGGCAGACCCTTTGACTGCATTGATTCATGCAGTGCAAGTTATGAACTTTCTCAAGACATTGATTTTGAAGACGCTTCGAGACAGAGAGAAACCAATCGCTAATGCGAGATCGCTTTCACCAACCATGTATTCTCCCTCCTGCAACAATAATCCTCCTCCTGTCAAATTTAACAGAGAGGAACCTTGTGAGCAAATGAAGGATGCTTGTGACAAAAAGGAACCTGCTATGAAAAGAAAATTCTCAAGGACATCCACGTTAGGAAGAATAGAATGCTGTATTGAGAAACTTTGGAACTCCGAAGAAAAGGGGAATGGAGAAGGGGTATTCAAATCTGATTCAGGTGGTAGCATAACTTCTAGGTATGAGAATGAGACTAGTCCTTTAGAAAATAGTTATAGAAGTAGATATGACAGTGAACATTGGCTGAGATTAAGAAAAGGAGTGCGAAAACTATGCAGGCACCCTGTGTTTCAACTAAGCAAGCCAAGTAAGAAGCCTCCAAGTCTTGGTATTGTAATGGAAGGTGGTGGAGAAGCTTGGGCCTGAAAATGCTTCTACATGCCTTGTTTTTATGGCTTGATTGACTGAGATAGATGTATTGTGTGAGGTTGTACTCAGCATAGTTTTAGTTGTAACTTGTAAGTTAATAGCTGCTTGGTTTTTTTAGTAGAATGTAAGTTCATGACATGTTTAAAGACGTTAGCAAAGACTTGCAAATTATTGCTCTGTAGAAGATGATAGTTTCTTACATCAAAGGCATTGCTTCAAATATGTTCACTATTATACCACCAAATCAACTAACATGACATGTGGAGTTATTCTAGCTTAAGCGGAGGTTTCATGTTCGAGTTCCTGCGAATGTAACTGCATTAAATACTTGGTATAAAGAACTTTAAAACTCATAGTAATCCTACCCGTCCGATAAGAAACCAAATTGCCTCATACTTGTGGTTTTAGATCAAAATGTTCCGTATTGTGTGGTTGATTAATTATTGGCCATCCGAATCTTTAAAAATTGTACCTATCAATTTTGGAAGTAAGCTCTACACAATATGAAATCACCTCCCTCGCCCCAAATCAAACTTTTGGCGCAATAAAACTTTTAGATGTAATTCAATATTTGATTAAGTGTATAATGTTAAAATATATATAAAATCATTCACGTGACTCTTACCCAATAATTTAAGCTTTTGGAACAATTAGTTAGTTAACATTGAAGTATGTAATACAAATATAACAATATCCAAGTCAAGTATGTAGATTAAATACAAATTTTTCAACTTTCCAGAAAATCAAATCCACTAATTGTGTGGTAGAGGGAAATATCCCTACCAAATAATTCTTATGTAAACAGCTAGAAAAGTAAGAACAAAATAAAATTGGTGCCCAAATGCTCAATTTTCCCAAGCTCAATTCTTATGAAAAGGGACGTCATCAGCCCTTTATATTATAAAGACTATCATACATGTGTCTAGAATCCTCCTAAAAGAAAACTTCTAGAATGTCGGAAGTTAAACATAAAGCAAGTCTAAACTGGTCCAACCATTTTGGTCTTTTGTTAATACTTTTGGGCTTGGGCATAATGGGCTAAGACATATTTTGGCTGTTACCATTGTGCTGTGCAATTGAGAATTTGAAGTGACATAAGATTTTGTTTATGGATGCTGTGGGTTCATCAGAATATATCTGCCCCTGTTTGGTTGAGGACTAACTAGAGCAGAGTGGTGATAAAAGAGAAGATTGATCGAACCAACATTTCATTTCCAATTAATGCGAGAATATTAATGCTGACATTTTTCCTAAATATTCTCCCCTCATAGTTGGGGTCTCGGGCACGTGTCGAAAGTCTCAATTTATTAACAATATATTTTAGTCAAACAACCATCAACCCATTGGGTACAGCGGTTAAAACAAAATCAGCTTGAACATGACAATGGATACATTTAAACAAAGTAAAAGACAAAATCACAAAGTGTATGTAATTAAGGTTTTTCCTAACCTATATGCAATATAATATACGATATAATACTTTATCGTTGAAACTTTCTACTTTATGATTTTATGTTTGTATCCAATAGCCATATGCAATGGATACAATTTTATCATGTTGCATATGTGAGAAAAATCAATTAATTAAAGGAAATATAAAAACCAATAGATATATTTAAAGAAACACGGCATGATATAACTGTGCAAATTGCGCCTCCATTATGAATTAACAATTATCCTCTAAATAAAGAGTTTAACTTAGATAATTAACTTTCCATAATCAGATTGCCTTTCTTTTCCTTAGCTGCTGCGGTTCCAATTACCTAATATTTATGTAGCTTTCTTGATTCTATACATTGAACTTGTTTTGGTTAATTTTATTCAAGGCATTATCCACACGTGTTAAAAACAGAGAAAGTTTAATCAGAATATGAATCATTTATTAATATATGATATTACTAAGAGATTATATAGAAAATGTAAAATTAAATTTATTAAATATAGCAATAATAATATTAATATAATTATTTGGAAATTAAAATGACCTAATTTTTTGATAAAAAGTTAAAGTGACTTATCATATAGTCTATATTAACCTTTAAATTATAGTTAAAATAGAAGTTATAATTACAATAGTAGAAGATATGAAAGAACTCAAATCTCTTCAAACTGATAACTAAGCTGAGTAAATGATATGACTAAAGCAAAAGACATGTGGTGATACACATATCGTACTTTATATTTGATAATACAATATATTTCGAATTTCCTCTAAAAATCATGTATTAAAGTTAAAAAATAAGAGTAAACATGATGGTGAATTGAATTTAGTCCCTCTAAAATAATTAATAGTTTTTAGTCTTTGACATTTATAAATATGCGAAATTAGTCTCTATCATTTATTTTGTGGCGGTTTAAACCACCACAAAATGAATGACAATTAATGACCGACTTCACATGTTTCACAAATGTTCAGACTAAAAGCTATGAATTTTTTTTAAAAACCGAATTCAATTCACTCTTGGTGAACTAAAAACATATTTAAGCTAAAAAAATAAAAATGACTTTGGTAGCCTCCTAGTATTGGGGTCACTCTTTTATTACTAATAGACCCAATAGGGCAATCATAAGACCAAAATGGATGGTGTCACTTGTATAACTATCCACCATTTAGGGATCTTACCCTAGTAAATAATTTGTACTAAGGAGAATGACTGAACCAATTGAGTTTGCTCACTCTTTTGTTTTCTCTTTTCTATACGTTTCTTGCTGCTAGTAGAATTTAGGCTTGCTATATTACTTTACACTTCGTTTGTTTGAACAAACTCTGGGCAGAGAGAGAGAGAGGTAGAAGACGGAAAATAAAGTAGACATAACCAACCTCGTTTGGTTGGAAAAAGTCTATGGGGAGAGAGATACTAATAACTGGGCCTACATACTTTTAGTAGTCTTCTCAATTTGAGAAAAAACCACGCTCATCTCTCTCTTTCGGTTATTTAACTTTTCTGTCCTGTCTTTTTTTGTAGAATTTATAAACTCCCGCAAGATTTTTTTCTCGAACAAAAATATCTTTGCAACATCACTTTTGGGTAGCTTCTAGAGTGCATTTACACCTTAAATGGTGCACCGTGCATCATTCTAAATGACTTGCTACGGCAGGTTTTTTATTTAATATTTAAAAAAATTTAAAATAATAATAATTAGTTAATTACATTTTTACTTTTTTTAAAAAAAAGGTAAAAATAAATTATAAAAAGAAGATTAACAGAGAGAAATGAGTTTATAGTCATTAACAAATTAAAATTATTAAATTATAAAAATAAAATAACATGTAGAACCGGTTACCGGTTACTTACTTGGACACTTGGCACGATCTTATTAGCCAAAAGTTGATGGTGCACGGTGCATTACTTAATTGGTAGTTCACCTTAGACAACACCCACTTTTGGTCCCTCACCTTTTACGATTTGGGATTTTTTGGTATCTCTTGAAATTTATTAGCATACAAGGTCTCTCACGTTTACTAATTGTTGCAGTTTTGGTTTCCCGTCGAAAACAATCCAAAATTTAACGGAATATTCCTTTGAAATTAATTAAAAAAATATAATTCATCAGTTTTTGGGGTCTTCCACAAAATCCACCCTCTCCTTCATGATCTTCATCTTCTTCCTTTAAACACATCTTCATCAAATTTCCAGGAAGAAAAAAAAAAACCAGGCAACTCCCACCTCTTTCTTCACTTTCTTCATTAAGATCTACCTCTTTTATCAAGTCCCTAAAAAAAACCAATCACTTCAACTTCATCAACCACATGCTGATCTGCAAAAAAAAAACCCAAAAAAAAACCAACCCAGAAAAAAAAACCTAATCACTCCAATCCTCTCTGGCCAGCCCTCCCGTCAATCCACCTCGCTCTTCGACCCCCCCCCCCAACGACGCTGCCGAGTATTTCGCCGCTCTTGATGAGATCATCCAGTGGATGGAGAAGTTCTCGATCTCCTCTGTTGGATCAACGCTGAGAACGCGATCCGGCTCGCCATGATGAGGCTCAAGGACGAGCTCCACCACGTGCTAATTTGCAACACCATCCCTCTAGCCTCCGAGTTCGGATCTGGGTTTTGGAACAGAGCAAGAGGAAGAGCAAAGCAAGATGAATCACGAAGTAGAGCAAGAGGAAGAGGAAGAGCAGAGCAAGATGAATCACGGAGCAGGGCAAGAGGAAGAGGAAGAGTAGAGCAAGATGAATCACAGCAAATACCTATGTGTGATGTCATTTGATGTTGTTCATTTTGCAGATTCTAACACTGCACAAAAGATGTTCGATGAAATGCTTCTCTAAGTTGTTGCTTCTCATAATCTGATGCAAATCACACATAGGTAACTCTTTGATATGCTTTGTGCAGGTAACTAAATTATGTGACTTGGGGATTGACGACTGTGTTTGTTCAATTGGCTGGGCTCAGCGTGGTACACATCTTGTTGTTGGAACTAGCAATGGCAAAGTTCAGGTAGGAGTTTATTCGTTCATGTTGTATGGCTTTCTAAAAGGTGTATTTGATGAGTATTTGCGGTAACTGCTATTCTATTATTTAGCTTTGATTTTCTTCTCCTTAGTTTTCTTTCCTTGTTAAGCTTACTTTGCTTCTCATAATTTGTTGCAATTTGGGGTTTCTGATTTATTGAGGAAGAAGATGAATGTTGAGGAGGGTTTAGTGACAGAAATTTTCGTCACTAAGGAAGAAGATGTCATGTGAGAGGCATATGGATGAAAAACGTTAAGTTTAGAACGACGGATGGATGGAAAACCAAAACTGCAACAGTTAGTAAACGTGAGGAACCTTGTATGCTAATAAATTCTAAGAGGGACCAGAAATGTCAAATCGTGAAAGGTGAGGGACCAAAAATGCTATTAAGCCAAATATATTTTAACACTAAAACTAGTTTTCCATCTCTTCTCCACCTCATTCTTTTCTTTTCTTTTTCTCTTTTTATCATATCAAACAACTTATAAATTTTACTTTATTTGTCACATTTTTTTCGACTCATTTTCTGGGCAATTATTCGTGTACATCTAAACAGTACAGACACCTATGGACACCACTTTTTCTCTCTTTCTCTTTCTTCCCATTACATCACATCATATATCACACTTATCATTTATCTTTCCTCTCTTCCTATCTCTCTAATGGTCTACACCTTTTAAATATCTACCGATCTTTATTCTTCTCTAACCCTCTTGCACTAGATCCTTCATGGCCAATGCACTTCAAACTAACATGGATGCTGCAATTTCGAGGTTATTGGAGAAGGTGTCCCTTCTTTCTCTACAGTAGGCACAAATTCCCCCAACCCCCACCATAATAAGATCAACGTATAAATCATGACGGGCTCACACCATCATTTAAGGTGTGGATATCCCGGAGAACAAAAAATGATCCTAGACATTTTTTCTATTACCAACAAAATATGTAGCCTGTTCTTATTTTAAATAGTGGAGAATTATTGTACACTAATTGCATGTGTTAAAAAGAGATGGTTTAAACTATATGAATTTGCTAATCAAGGAGTAATCAAAGCCAAAAAGAGCCATTCAGTTAAAACTTACAATAATGAGAAGTTTATATAGTATGATCAACTTGAGGAATAAGCAAAGCATAAAATATGTTCAGTGAACATCAATCATTTTTCTAATAATGCGGCAAAAGTTTTCACTCTCACGACTCAGATGCACGAATATCAACACATTATATAAAGTGTATATATATGCATATAAATATATCAAATTGATGATGATATCAGCCACTTGTATTTAAGTTCGTCCCCCCTGTAATTAGTGTATTCATGCTATTGCTGGTTAAAAACTTAAAATTTCTCCATTCGAAGTTAAGACAAGGAGATCATGAAACTGATTGAGACCACAGGATTATCTACAAAATTAGAAAAGATTTTGTCCGACGTGGTCTTAGAAGTTTCATAATCAAAGTAGTATTATATGTTAATTTTTAGGTGCATGTAATCTAACTTCGTACGGTAAAATATTATTTAATCATTGAGACTTATTAATATCAGACACATGCTATATTTACCATTTGTTTGTTGGCTTCATTAAAAAACATTATGCTTTGTTAATTTTCTCTGTTATGAAGTCATCATTAACGCTTCTTTTCTCGTGGCTCAATAACAATATTGAGTTTGTTGTTCGATAGATTTAGAGAAATAATTTGGGAAGAAATTATGAGAAGCAACTTTTCGTAACTTATCAACCACATAAAATATCATATTTTTCACTTCCAATTTTTTTTTTCTCAATGTAAAGCTCAAATTGGTGCGCGAATATATTATTTTCCGTTCCTTTTTTTCCCCTAAATCATAGACAACAGGCAACAACAAAGGAAATATATTCACAAGTGGTTAAGATATCTTCAATCAGAGTTGTACTTGGTTTGAGCAACTTGATGTAAAAAGACCGTTTTTCTCTATACAAATTGGGAGGAAGAATTTTACATGGAACCTGAAGGTTTCTCAAGCAGGGAGAGAAGGAGCTTGTATGGTCTCAAATAAGCAAGACAATAGTATAAGAAATTTAATTCCTTCATGCTGGATCACGGGTATATACAAAGACTTCTTTTAATCATTGTGCGTTTGTGAAGAAATTCTTTAATGAGAAATTTATTATTGCTTTACATGAATGAAATTGTTTCGTTTTCACTAAAATCTCAATATGTTGTTCATGTCATTAAACTCGTAATTTTGATATACTTTATTTTATGTTTTTCATTTTCTATTGTTTAGACTAGTGTGCTCGTTGGCGAGGTTTATTGTGTTCAAATCAATCCCCTTTATTGGTGAGGGTTGTACCGTTATGTTGATTCTAGGTTGTTTCACGAGGACTTGTGGTGTATCAATTAATCTTATTGGAGCATCGCAAATGGAGAGATTTAATTTGGTGTCTTAGATGACTTTTGGTTGGTCCGTACTGTCACATAAGATTTACGATACTCATAAGATTTCAGTGCACATTTCACTCCGGTGATTGCGTTTTATTTTACTTTTAGTCGGACTAACAATACACAATATATTTATAATATTTATTTCCACCTACTATTAAAAAATGATGATTGAATGAGAGAGAAAAATAATATTCAATTTAATATCTCACTTTTGGTGAAGAACGAGCTAAGCCACGGATCTTAAATTTGAGCAATATGTCATATAATGTCATCACACTCTAATAGTGATGTCTTGTAAGGTCCAAGTCTTATTTTAATATTTCATATATGATCTCCCATATGCTCTTACTAAAGGATTTTTGCTAGACTAGGCTTGTGGGGTTTTCCCTTACAACCAGGGTTTTCTCACATTAATAAATTTAGTGTCTCTAATCTTATTTATCTATTTTGTTCATATTATTGATGGCTTGTTGCCTGAAGAAATTGTGTGGAAGCTATTTTAGTTGCACGAAAAGGAAAGACAAACCCAGGTGCTTTGTTGCTGTTATTTTTTTTTGTCATATTTCCCTGACAAACACATAGAGAGATAAAAATAAAAACCAGTGAAATGACAAATACGATGAATGATATGAGAAAAATATTTAATATATTTATACTATTAGTGTAAATTTTTTTACACAAGCATTTAATGTTTGGTCGCTGAATAAGAAAATAAGATTTTTATTTATTTTAATAAAGGCATAACCGTTTTTAATCGTGTAGCATTCAATTATTCGACTGTGTAAAAATATTTTATATTGAGACAACTATTAAACTCATGATAAAAAAGGAAAAAAAAATACAAAATCCTCATATTCATAGTTCTATTTGAACATGCAATTATTATGATGAATCGTATCCTTGTCCATTAATTGAAAGATATATATATATATATATATATATATATATATATATATATATATATATATATATATATGTATTAACTTTTTTCTTGAAGTTATTTAACCCAATTTCATGGAATCAATAACTTCTAAGATACATGGATTAAAATTTTGAATTTCAAAATTTTAAATTATTATTTTTAAATTATTTTATTAATCTACTTTGATGAAGTTAAATAACCACTTGGGATAAAATAGAAAACACCTAATTGAAAACAACTATAGGTTGTCACTTGTCAAGTTATCACAGTGGAAGTCCAAAAATAAAATAATTAAGTTATTTTCACATTTTACCACTCGACCCTTTTAGAGAAATATAAAAACATAAAGTAATAAATGAGTAATATAATATGTGATGTGATAGAAATTGTAAATAGAAACAAAAATAAATTGCAAGAGATAGTGAGTGTAAATAGATAACAACTCAAAATAAAATTACTCCTATAATGGAAGTTGCGTTCATTCTTAATCATTCCAATGGCACAAAAAGTCGTAAACTAACAACACGAGGTCAATTAATTAGCCAAGGAGGGTAATTACTTTGTTTAATTTCGTCACGATGACCATAAACTCATTCATTGATTCTAGTTATGGTTCTCTAATAAGCAGTTTATACTCGTAACCCACATGCCACCTCTAGTATCCAATGCGTGCGTCACTGCAATACCTTTCGCTTTCATTGCACGTCCATTCCCACCATGTGATATATTCACACCCTATGTATTTTACAATCCATTTCCACCCATTTTTTTCTTTCTGTCTCTCTTTACAGTTTCTACCACATCACCTATCAAATCACTCATTCTTCATTTTTCTTCCTTTTTCCTATAAGGTGGAAGGGTGTGAATATAACTAAATTCTTCCCACCATCAGCTAGGGTCATCAAAATAACCAGCCCGGCCTAAACCCAAGCTACCCGAAAAAAAACTGAAGCACAGACTGGGTCGACGGGTTACGCGGGTGACAAAACCGGTCCAATACGGTTAGACGCGATCCGACTGTCGAGCTCGGGTGGATCACTAAAATCCACATAAACCCGGCCCAACCCGAGGGTAGCCCATATAAAAAAAAAATTCCCAACTCTTGTTAAGTTCAAACAATTTCACTTTTTATCATGTTTTGATTAATAACAAATTTACTCAAGGTTTAATTATGATAGATAAAGATTTTCTAAGACCTTGTATATTTTATATTTCATGAAGTATCTATCAGTAGGAAGAAACGCAACGTCTGCCCTCTCTTGAAGAATCCAAAAACAGCACGTTTAAATGTATCGAAGAAGAATAACGTTTGACTGTGTTCAAGAAGAACGTCTGACTATGACCATGCAGATCGTCTGACCACGTTCTAAATAGAACGTCTGCCTCAATGCTTCAAACAATGAAGACTTGCAACGTCTCCTCATTTAATGAAACACTGTTTTCCCCAGAATCAAGAAATGACACGTTTAATAATATATTCCTTGTATCTGCCTGCATTCTCTAAACATTCTGTAAATCAAGATACACATTTTTCATAGTCAACGACACTATTCTCTAAACACCGTATCACTTCAACGGTCAAAATCAAATCTCCGTGATCAGAAGAAGAAGATTCGCTTTGCTGCTTTCCTTTGCATTAAATGCTCAGACGCTATATAAGGAAACAGAACAACAAAAACCAGACGACAGAGGCAAATGCATTAAATGCTGCATTTAATGCATAACATGTTTGCATTTAATGCTTCTAAGAGCTTGCCAGAAGTATCTGTTGCACCTTCAAAGAAGAAGAATTTCAAACAGAACTTCACGATCTTCACCAACGTTCATCCTACTGAAGATATAAATAGAAGACTTGAAGACTGGAATCAGTGTCGACTTACAACGATCAAAATCTCAAACATTCAAAGTCTTTTATCACAATCAAGCTCTGAAACCTACTCAGAAACTTATAGTCATATCATTCCGAGTTCAGTCGTCTGCCTGTGTGAAATCCTCATGGAGTGAAAACTCTTATCCTTCTCACACTTTAAAACAGAGAACACATTTTCGTATTCTCTTTGTAATATGCACTTAAACTCTTTCTACCCTCACTCTTGTTGAAGAGACTTTGTAGAAAAGAAATATTCTTTGTAAAAGAATTGGGAGAAGTCCTGTCTAATACTTGTAAGGAGAAGTCCTGTATAATACTTGTAAGGAGAAGTCATGCACAATGCCTGTACTGTTTGGTGTGAATAGTGGAAAATCTTGATGAAGCCAAGGACTGGACGTAGCCCTGTCGATTAAGGGGTGAACCAGAATAAACTCACTGTGTGCTTTACTTTTCAGCTCTGTAAATTTTCCGCTGCACAAGTTTTAGAAAAGAGTTTTGAAACCTATACTTGTTTTGAAAGAAAAGTTTTTTAAAATCACACACACAATTCAAACTCCCAATTTCTTGTGTTGTTTCGTTATTATCAACTCTCTCACTCAAAACCCTAGCGCCGCTCCCTCTCTCACTCAAACCCTAGCAGAGCCTCTGCGGCCTGCGCCGCTCCCTCTCCTCTCTAAATCTCTCACTCAAACCCTAGCTATGTTGGACCACGACCACGACCTTTCTCTCCAACCCTAGCAGACTGCAAAGCCTCCTCTTTCTCCGCTGCCGCCTTCGACAAGTCTCGCAGCCCCTTTGGTGGCATCGTGAAGCCCGAATCCGCCACTGCTTCGCTGCAACTGCTTCGTGAAGACCGAAGCCCGACATCGAGAGAAAACGAAGTTCCATTTTCCAGCATGCATGACCCTGCCACTGAGTTCACTCTCCCCCGCCTCGTGGTTGTGTTTGTTTCTTCTTCTTCACCACTGTTCAAAAATCTTCACATCTCCCCTCTGTTTTTCTTTTCTTTTCTTCTCTTCACATCTTCCGCCCCAACCCGGCCAACCCGCCCGCCAACCCGGCAAATCCGAACCCGACACACTCGAAATCAACCACGGTCGGGATCGGTTTTACATATGCATATTTCAAACCTGGTACTGTTCACCCGATCCTGCCCAAACCCGCTCATTACTCACCCCTACCATCAACAAGTTTAACTTTAACACCTCCGGTCCACATCACCTTGCTCCCCTTGTAAACCTTCCTCCTGCCCCCACCAATTCACCTCTCCAATAATTTTCTTCCTACCTATACCTAGTACTTTTTTATTTGTTTATTTCCCCCAACTACCTAATAGACACTTGTTCCTTGTGTGCTAAAAGCACTCTTCATTCGACCGTACAACGTTAGAACTTCCTCTTTTGTTCTATAAATGCCCAATCTTTCTCAGCCTCTTGTTAATCGATTCCTCCCAACTCTCCCAATCTCATCATCACCACGTGCTCCCTAGTTTCTTCTTTGCCGAATACATGGAAGATTTTGTCATGTCTCCTTCTTCCTCCTCCTCTCTTGTCTCTCTTCTTCAAGACAACACACCACCAACCCTTCAGCAAAAGCTTCAATTTTTAATCCAGTCCCAACCCGATTCCTGGGTCTACGCCATTTTCTGGCAAACCTCAAACGACCCAAATGGCAATCTCTGCTTATCTTGGGGGGAGGGCCATTTCCAAGGCACCAAAGAAACTTCCCCAAAACCGAGTAACTTCAGCAGCGACAGTAGTGACACGTGCACAGACGGCGGCGACGCCGAGTGGTTCTACGTCATGTCGTTGACTCGCACGTTCTCCGTCGGCAGCGCCTCCTCCTCCTCCCTCCCCGGCAAGGCCTTCGCTTTAGGCTCCGTGCTCTGGCTCAACAGCAAAGACGAGCTCCAGTTCTACAACTGCGAGAGGTCACACGAGGCGGACGTGCACGGCATCCAGACCCTCATCTGCATCCCGACCACCAACGGCGTCATTGAAATGGGTTCCTACGGCAACATCAAACAGAATTGGGACCTAGTCCATCACGCCAAATCCATGTTCGGAGGAGCATCTTCTTCACATTCACATTCTCATCCCACCCCACACTGCAACAATATTGACAAAATTAACATCTCATTTGCTGACACCGGTATCAGCTCCGGTGTCGCAATTAAAGGAGATATCGCAATTAGAGGTTCAACACAAGACACTGTCAACACAACTTCGGAACCCAAAATTGCTTGTTATGCAGACTCTGAGCACTCTGACTCGGATGGTCCAATTTTGGCGCCGGAGAAAAAAGAAATAAAGAAGAGAGGGAGGAAACCGTTGCCCGGGCGCCAGAATCCGATTAACCACGTGGAAGCGGAGAGGCAGAGGAGGGAGAAGCTGAACCACCGGTTTTACGCGTTGAGAGCGGCAGTTCCCAATGTTTCAAGGATGGACAAGGCTTCTCTTTTGTCTGATGCGGTGGCTTACATCGGCGAGCTGAGAGCGAAGATTGAAGAGCTGGAGGAGAAGACGAAGAAGGAGAGTAGTGGGAAGAAGGTGAAGGTGGAAATGGTGGACACGGTGGACAACCAGAGCAGTACTCAGTCTCAGTCTCAGGGTGGTTCTGCAGCGGTTGATGTTGATGTGAAGTTAATTGGGCCTGATGCAATGGTGAGGGTACAATCGGAGAATGTGAACCACCCAGGTGCAAGGCTAATGGGTGCATTGAGGGATTTGAAGTTTCAGGTCCACCAAGCCAGCATGTCGTGTGTTAATGACCTTATGGTTCAAGATGTTGTTATTAAGATTCCTAATGGTAATGGTGTCAGGAGAAGCGAAGAGGGTCTTAAATCTGCGATTCTCATGAGATTGGGTCAGCAGTTGCAACATTAATTACTTCATAAGCTACACTAGCTGTTTACTTGTTTGTGTGTACGTTCTCTAGTAATGCTTACATTCGTTTTTATTTTTTTAGTTCTTTAATTAATTATTGCTGTGCTCAAGTAGTTTCAACCTGCAATCATGTAATTACATTATTGGTCTGAGGAATCTAAGAAGCTTGTCTGTTTGCATATAAATCCTTCTGGACTTTCTTAAGCTGAAGACTGAAGACTGAAGACTAATACTAAATAAAACAAGTTGTCACTTATATAATATATCAGAACAAATGTCGAGGTACAAAAATAGATTTTGGCTTACGTAGGACTTATTTAAATAAGTGAATCATTGTGGTGCACGGAATAAATTTGCATAAAATAACATTGAAAAGTGTGAATCAATATTTAAAAGATTCTGCATAATACGGTCCCTAAAAAAAATCCAATTTTAGACCTCTTCTTTTGAACGGGTATCATCAGCTGTGATGCCACACCTCCCTACCAACTCTCCCACCGCACCTCCCTCTCCCTCCTTGGCGTCTCCAACTCCATCCTCTCCTCCGACGACCACCTCTCCGCTACCAGCCCTCCCCCGATGTTTGTGGTTTTAGCACGCGTCCTGCGACCAACACCATTGTGACGTTCAAACCCCACCAAAGCCGCCGTGCCAACACCAAATTCCAATCGGGCCACCCACCCTCGGATTAGAAACCATCGCTGCATTTAATTTTGAGCGGTGACCAGAGGTACAAGGGCGAGGTTGGATCAGGTGACCCTTTGGATCAAATCGGAGAAATTCGTCATCTTTCTCGCCATTGCTCTCATGGAGTTGTGAAGAACCTTCCTTCCAGAATAGATCTACCGATCGATCTGAAGTTATGAAGAACTTCCCTTCCAGAATATATCTAATCTATACTACCCACAATGAGCTTATATAATGCTCATATCCAAACCAGGAAAATGATAGACTTGGGACAAAGGGTTTGAACACCTTCTACGCCTGAACGATGAAGAGGAGGGCGGAGAGAGAGCTCGCGGTGGTCTGAGTTTTGAATCGTAACAAATTCCGGTTGTCGTGAGCTCTGCAAACCTTCACGACACGGAAGACAACAAAGGAGTTTTGTGGAGGTAGTCGTGTTGGCCCCGATGTTCTGCAATAGCAACAGATGCCGCGGAGAACGACAGTGAAGCTAGCTTCTCACAGTGGCTCTGCAAGGTAAAGGTAGTCACAACCGTGGTTCGTGCGGTGGGACAATGGCTCATGGCTCGGGTGAAAGACAAGGACAACCGGTTTCAAATACACTTACTAGAAATCCATCTCATTGTATAGTTAGATTGGAATAATGAGAAGTAACTATAATTCTTTTATGAGATTTGAAATTGTCATTCAACTCTTCTTTCGAGCCAACCCGAACTCATTCTTTTGTGGTCCGGTCTTTCTTAAACCCGAACCTCATCGGGTTTCTTCTGGTTTAGGGACAGATTCGGGTTTAAAAATTGGTTCGATAAATATTTAGAGTCAGATGAAAGTCAAACATAACCCATCACAACTCGTCCCACAAACACCCCTACCGTGTACTCCTCTTTATCGCTCTGAACCCACCACCCCTTATGGCATCTACAACAAGGTTTCATCCATCAATGGCATTCATGGTTTATTGCATCCACTACCACCTCACTCGACCCTCTCTTCCGTCCATCTTCTTCTAGTACGCCTTTGCTAGAATAAAATATAAAACCATTCACGTGACACTTAATCAACAACTTAATGTTTTGGATAATTAGTTCTTGGTAGCGGTGACCCCACACTGTGACAATTGTCCCACCAAATACCCCATTCGTAAAAGGTTGCCACTTATGAGGGATATATATATATATATATATATATATATATATATATATATATATATATATATATATATATATATAAATACTTAATTGTGTTCTATGAGGAATTAAAATATTAATTTATTAAATAAAAATAAAATGTAACCATTAGTCATATGTGATCTATAATGATTAAATGTCAATGTAAATAAATTTTAGAATTTAAGGTTAAATAAATTTTACATTTTCGATAAATATCCATTAATCTCTATTTATATATATATATATATAGTACGGTTAAAAAAAACTCCATATATAGTACAATATTTTTTCAAGTGATCGGACACAGTCATCCATATTGGCTCCTATTAAGATGAGGCGAATTCCTATTATTAATTCATTAATTATTGATGATGGTGATCCCTTGAATATACACACTTTACGTTGTTTTCCAAGTGAGGATATGTAGCACGTTTACATAACTGTGAATAGATTCATTACACGAGGATGACGATGCAAATATAAATGGCTTAAAGCTAGCTAAAAGTCAGAATTTTCAATGACATGTTTATTTCATTATTGTACTTTGAAATGTATCTGGACTAATACACTTCACGTCTTCATCAGTGCGCAAAGAAACCAGTTCTTAGAAAGAGATGGAATCAGGTGTTATGGAATGAATTTACATTGTTTATTTAGATTTTTTTTTACGGTAGTTTATTTAGATTGTTAAAAAGGAATATTGGCGATATTTTTTTAAGGGTTAATGGTTTACTTGGTCCCTGTGGTTGTACCAAGATTTGATTTTGGTACCTTCCCGGAAAAAAGTTTGCAAAAGGTCCCTATAGTTGTACCAAGTTTGATATAGGTCCCTGCCGGAGACCGGAGCTCCGGTGAGTGCACATGTGGCAGGCTGACTGGGTTATTGAAGGTGACATGGATTTTTTTTTTATTCAAATACAGGTCAGATTTTAAAAAAATAAAAACCCCTAATTAAATAAAAAAAAAAACCCAAATCCCTAATTCCCCTTTCTTCTTCCCTAACTCAGTTTGTGAGTGTACTGATTACAGGTGGATATGCGTGATTTCTTAAATGCTCCTAATGGGCTACCAAAGCAATCTGTCTCTGGCAATGAAAGAGTTGAAAATGATCCTTCACAATCTCCCTTAGTTGGGAGAACGGTATGGAAGCTTATAATTTCCCATGCTCTATTCTCACTGTCAAACTGCCTTATGAAATTAACAAGTTTGTTACTTGCAGGATGTATTTGACCTTCCTTTTCACATGGCAAGAGATCAAATAGAAGAAAGTCTTGGAAACAAGATGGCTTCTATAAAGGTATTCACTGATTACTTATTGTTATCACTTTCCAGATTACATTTAGATATTTTCATTTATAAATTCTTTATGTTTGGTTGTTAATGGCTTGAGAGTTAAAATATGAAGGAGCGCATGGGTCAATTGCAAGATGCTCAGAAAGGGGCAGAAGTAACTTCTGAAGCTACTGAGAGGGAACAGGAAGAAGAGGAAGAACAGGAAGAAGAAGAAGAGGAGGAAGAAGAAGAAGAAGAAGAAGATGATGAAGACAACGAGGACGAGGAAGACATTGAAGAAGAAGAAGGAACCACGAACCTGGAAAATTAAGCTGCTGCGTGAGCTGCGTGAGTTAGGGGAGGACCATTTCAGATGCGTGAGTGAGTTAGGGAAGAAGAAAGGGGAATTAGGGATTTGGGTTTTTTTTTTAGGGTTAATGGTTCAATAGGTCCCTGAAGTTGTATCAAAATCGGTGTTTGGTCCCTCCCTGGAAAAATGACGTTTAGTGGCGGTTTTATTACAATTACTGGATGCTTTTAACCACCACTAAACGTCATTTTTCTAGGGAGGGACTAAACACAAATTTCGGTACAACTTCAGGGACATGTTGAACTATTAACCCTTTTTTTTATTTAATTAGGGGTTTTTACTTTTTTAAAATCTGACCTGTATTTAAATAAAAAAAATCCACGTCACCTTCATTAACCCAGTCAGCCTGCCACATGTGCACTCACCGGAGCTCCGGTTTCCGGCAGGGACCTATATCAAACTTGGTACAACTACAAGGACCTTTTGCAAACTTTTTTCCGGGGAGGGACCAAAGCCAAATCTTGGTACAACCACAGGGACCAAGTAAACCATTAACCTTTTTTTAATGTATTCTTTATTATTTGTTAGTTTTAGTTATTATATATAAAGTAACAGTTTAGAATTGTTGCTTAAAAATATATTAACATTAATTTATTTTTCCAATTTATTTAGAAACTATTATAATTTTCTTTTCCTCGAATATATCCCTCTTCCCTCCCATCTTCAAATTTAGCATTTCCAAACCCTAAAAGCTCTTGGAGTAGCTACTCCTGCTAGACAACCGCGACAGCGAGACCTGCCAGTCCACGGATTCCTTTACCAGTGTCGACGACAGGAGAAGAACCTCACCGTCCTTAGCAGCAAGTGCGATAGCATGGCGATTAAGCGGTGTTGGACACGAATACAACGTCACAACGAGCAAGGTGAATTGGAACGTGAGCACCAAACATGCAACAAGCTTTTCCAATCATGACTTTCTATTCGCTTCCAATCTTGAATGCCATGGCGTTTTGGAGATCTATCGCGCTCTCTGCGATCCTCCTTTCTCTCTCTTCATCCATGGCGGTCTCTGTTTCTACCTCCCCAACATCGCACCACTGGATTTCCAGAAGGTACACCTCAATTTCCATTTCCTAGGTTTTTCTATTTTTGGAATTTTCTTCTACCAACTATTGATGAAATGCCAAGCATTGATGCAGCATTTAGTTGGTTGTTCTTTCCTTTAGTTGGTTGTTCTTTCCTTGTATACTTAAATCATGTATTTTTCAAATGACCATCTCTTCCCAGTTTTATATATTTTATATATGTTATCTTAATTAACTATTGTGCCAACCATAATTCTCAGGTGTTTGATAAACCACCACGTCCTACCTAAATGACCGAACTCAAAGTTTATAACGAGGATGCATGGTACTCAGTGACAAATAAAAAACATGTATAATTATCAAACTATGCACCTCTATCTATCATTGAAAAACAAAGACGAGATGAATTGAATAATTATCAACCTGTACATGAATTTGGTGTTGCTGCTTTGAAAATAATAAAGAAGGTTTGCATCGGGCAAGACCGTCGCTAAACGGGACAAATTAGAGCAGGCTTATACGACCGACGCTAATTATTACGAGTAAGCGTCGGTCGTAGTCCCCAGCATATTGCGTCGGCTTTGAGTCAACTGAACCGATGCTGAGATTGGCGTCGGCTAAAGAGTCTACTCAAAGTGTTAGCTTCGACTCATTCAATATTCGTCTCGATGTTGACGCTAAATCGTCTATAGCATCAACTTTTGGCTTGTTAGTGTCAAGTTTTGGCCAACACGAATAAGTGTTTTTCTTGTAGTGTTAGGGGAGCGAGGACATATTGGGGAAAACCAAAAAAAGACTAGAGGAGTCCACATATATATTAAATCTAGGACTTGTTACTATAGCAGTAGTTTCTTTGTCAAGTTTAAGGGAGGGTGTTGGGATGGTCTTTTTTCCCCCTTATGGAGGTTCGACCCCTGCACTTTGAGGTTATGTCCCCAAAGCTCTACCACTTTAAGGATATATTGTTGATGGCCAAAAAAGACTAAAAGAGTCCACACTCCACAAATATATTAAATCTAGGAACTGTTACTAGCAAAACCTTTTTTTTTCTAGGTTTAAGCGAGAGTGTCAGGTTGATCCTTGCACTGAGGTTGTGCATTTGGAAAAGCAACATATTTAAGCGCTTATGGTCATAAGCGCTAATCTCATAAGCGCTTATTCATAAGCTATTTCAATAAATTTATTAAATTAAGTTAAAAATATGTTATAAATAATCATAAACTCTTTTTCATAAGTTATTCTGAACAACTTATAAAAATAAGCTCAAAACAACTTATATGTAGGTCATAAGTTATTTACATAATTTTTTTAAACACTTATATAAACGTTTATGCTGTAAAATAAGTTCAAATAAGTTTTTCAAGAAAGGCTATGCCCCGATACTCTACCAGTTGAGTTCATCAGGGGTAGTATTCTAAACAAAGCCACGAAAATCTATGTCTATTCTCCAGTTTGGATAGGTAACAAAAACGCTAAGAAAGAAAACTAAGAGTATCTCCAGTAGAGATTTAAAAGTGAGATCTTAAAATAAGATCTAGATCTTATAAAATCCCACCCATTGGAGAGGGGTGACATGGCTTGGGATCTTATTTTGGTGTCTTAGATGGTTCCTCTTTTAAAGTTGGATCTTAAATAAAATACTATTGTTTCTCTCTCCGGTGGTTTATTTAAAATGTTTTGTCATTTATTTTTCAATAATATGTATTTCCTTTCATTTTCAATTAAATAATATCATGTTGAATTTTAATTATGTATTTTCTATCTAATTGATATTTAATTATATTATATTTTTTTAATTATTAATTATTAATTATGTGTTTGTATAGAATTATTAGTTTAATTTAATTTAATATTAGGTGAAAATAAATAATATAAATATATTGCGTATTGTGGGTCCAACTAAAAGTAAAATAAGATTCCAACCACTGGAGCGAAATGTGCGGTGGGTCTTATGGGTGTCTTAAATCCTATGTGGCAGTATGGACCCACCAAAAGTATTTAAGACACCAAAATAAGATCTCTCCATCAGAGATGCTCTAAGTGCGAGTCCCACTAGATAAAAAATTCTGCTCCACACCGAAGAGAAAACGGGAGTCATTTGTACTCCCTTATGTATATTACAGTATGTTGTTTAATGTTTACGTAGGAATCATTTTAATTGATTTGTTTTATTTGGTTTTATTTCTTTTAGTTTCATATATGTAAAACATAGACATATATTATAATAGTTATTTAATTAAATATCATAATTATAATTTTATTTATATATAAAAGGAGTGTTAGTACTACTCTCTTTCTAACATTTTTTTATTGGTTAAAATTCATGTAAGTCACACCAAATTATATGGACTTCACTGTCAATTTCATGTGACCTACATGAATTTTAACCAATCAAAGAGAAAGTGTTAGAAAAAGAGTGGTAAATAGAGTATTGCTACCATTATTCTAGATATAATAGTTTAGTTAGATGTGAAACATAAATTATTTGTACAAATTATATAGGGTTAATGGTCTACCAGGTCCCTTTAGTTGTACTAAAATATGTTTTTGATTCCTTGCCCGAAAAAAGTTTGTTATAAGTCCTTGTAGTTGCACTAAGTTTGCTATAAGTCCCTGCCGGAGACCGGAGCTCCAGCGAATGCATATGTGACATGTTGACAGTATTAATGAAGATTATATGGAATTTATGTTTTTTTAATGGGAAAACAAGTCAGAAAAATCTTTTAATTTTTAAAACCCTTATTTTTAATAACTCTCACTTTAACTCTTAAATTTCCATTAACCCCAAATCCCTAAATTAGCTTTTTAAAACCTCTTGTTCATCTTCATCATCATCATCTTCAAACATCTTTTATCATCTTCATCAAATTTTTCTAGAAAAATTAACTTTCTCCAAATTATTTCCACAATATTCATCTTTTTTCCTTCAACATACCAACACACATCATTTCAGTCCGTCAACAATTTCTCATTATCCCTGATCAAAACAAATGAAATCCCTAATTTGTCTAAGAAGGGCAATGCAATCACTGGAAAAGGAAAGAGAAATGAGGAAAGGATGAAAAGACGGGCAGCGTGCAGCCAAATCCAAATCCACCATCATCACCTTCTTCAACCCCTGACCAGCGTGCAACCACAGTTCACCCTCTCCTTCCCCAATTCGAAATCCTGAATCCAAAATCACCACCTCCATCACCCCTCTCTTGACTTTCACCTTCTTCTCCTTCCCCAAATTCGAAACCCTACCTTCTTCCTCTCTCAAAAAACACCATCGACTCTCACCTCCATCACCACCGAAGCTTTTGCCTCAAAACCCATCACCTTCAATCTCCTTAAAAAACCCTCCACCAGCATCGGACCATCTCCGACCACCACCACTCATCACCCTCAGCCACTGACTCTCACCTCCACCACCACAGAAGCTTCTGTCTCTCCTTTCTTCAAGGTTATCTCCATAATCAAAAGAAAAAAGGGAAGAGGATGAAGCTCATATTCATATCTCTAACCAATCCATAATACCCAAATCCAAACAAGACAAACGACAAGAGCAACAAGAAAAAAAAAAACCAACCAGATCTACAACGTGAAGAAAATGAAATATGAAAAAAACCAAAGCTTTGAGCCTATATTTGTGTCCGAAGCTATGGCCAAAAACAAGCCTTTGAGTTTTGGGTCTCAATCTAGGTCCGAATCAATCTGAGCTCGGATCCAGAGGATTTTCGCGAGCTGAAGGAGGGAAATATGGATTCGAAGTTTCTCCCTCCCTCGCTCTCTCGATCTCTTCTTTCTTCCTCCCACTCTTCCCTCTGCCCTTGTTCTAGGCTTGTTCGTGGTTGGAGGTGGTGGGTTAGTGTGGGGTTGGTGCTGGAGATGTTGACGAGAAAGGAGGTCGAAGGTGGACAGAGAAGGAGTTGGTGGTAGAGATGAGTATTTGGGGAAGGAGGGTATTTGGCGAGAAAAATCAATTCAATTCCAAGTGCAGTTAATTTGCTTGTTTGTGACAACAAATATTTGCTTGTTACCCATGTTTGTGTTTGTGTAGTAGTCACTTCGAGAAAAGCAAAATATGAATGAACTGAACAGTCTCTTTCTTTCTACTACATTTGATTACTTAGAATGAGGTTTAATTGTTGATCTTGGGTGGAAGAATGAGGAATGAAGATTAATTTAGTCTGAGTTTAATTTTGCATTTTGGAATGAAGATTAGTTCTTTTTCCTAGAATTTGTGTTGGTGGGTTGAATGTGATGGTAGATGAAGATGAACATTGATGGGTTGGAGGTTGAAATCTAGGTTTGGGGGATGGAGATGAACTGCCATGTTTTAAAAAGATGAGAAATTGAGGGGTTAAAGTGAGAGATAGTAAAAATAGGGGTTTTAAAAATTAAAAGGTTTTTCTAGCATGTTTTTCCTTTAAAAAAAATAAAAAAATCAACATAATATTCATTAATACAGTCAGCATGTCACATATGCACTCGCTGGAGCTCCGGTCTCTAGCAGGGACTTATAGCAAACTTGATGCAACTACAAGGACCTATAGCAAATTTTTTATGGCAAGGGATCAAAGACAGATTTTGGTATAACTACAGAGATCTGGTAGACCATTAACCCAATTATATATAAATGGTAAAATTATTATATTTATTTTTAACTAAGGTTATGTATATCATTTCACAAATACATCTTTTTCTTTTCTCTTACTTTTCTTATCACTTTCTCTTCAATCAAACCAGCTAAAAATCATCTCATTTTCTACTCTCTTTCTTTCATTTTTCTATCTTTCTTTTTCTTTTCTTTTCTCTTCTCTTCTCCCTACCAAACAAAGTCATAGGGTCAAAATTCATTTTTTCGTCGTACATTTCTTTTTTTCTTGCCAATCGTTTAAAACTTAATTAGTCAAAGCCCACCTGGGAACTCAGCAATACAACAAGGCCCGCATTAGTAAGCAAGGAATATATATTTCTTTTATTGTCATGGTTCTTGGACATCACAAAGAAAATAAGGCTCAAAGAAGTGAATAAGGGGAAGAAAACCCTTAACGGGTTTTGAACGTAGCAAGCCCAAACTACTTCACATTCTTTTTATTATTATTATTATTATGCTTATAATAAATTAAAATTTTAACCAAAAAAAATTAAAAATTGAAGAAATAGGAGAAAAGGGGTCTGAAGCCCTTATAAGTCAGAACACATTCTGAAACCCTAAAATCAGCAAGACAGAAACTCCCTAGTTGAAGCCTTAAAATGAGGCCGTCAATAACTTATGGTAGAGCGAAAGCCAAGGCGCTTATGGCTGAGGAGGGTGGCGATTTCTTGTGCTTGCACGACGTGATCTAAAAACATAGACACCCATGAAGTGTTCAAGTAACATTTTCCTCACGATAAATTAAATAATAAATGATAAAGTGAAGAAAAATAACCAACAACATAATGTTAGTAGTGGTAAGCAAGTTAGACTCGAATAAATCGTTTGGTCGTTGAGAAAAAATCATTTTTGGAAAGGAGAATTATAGTTTTCTAAATAAATAGAACAGTTAAAAAAAAAAAAACTACTGAAGGAAATAAAAGAAACTACTATAATCAATCGTTTGGTTCCTCAACCTTTTATCCTACACCCCAAAAAACATATATATCAACTTATTCAACACCATTAAAAAAATAAAACTTATTCAACAATTGTTTTGTTTTCTTGACTTCACTACCAAGTGTAACTTACAACTTTCAACTCTCACATATGTTATGTTGACTAGTATTCATAAAAATGATGAAGTACACAAGTATAGATTTCTGAGCTTTAGGTGGAATGAATGACCCAATGTTGACCATCAATTTTTACCTTGAGACTGTTAATTCGGGCAAACAAATCAACCGCTCTTCTAACCCCTCTATTGTCCGCAGCAGTAAAATAATCATGCCCAAAAATAACACCACCGGGTTGGAGGATTCGGTAGCCCCGGTTTATATCGGACCATGCTGATAAAAAATCATGACCCGCATCTATCTCTACCAGGTCAGCAAACACGCCCGACTCACAAAGCCAAATCAGAGCCGACCCGCTTGAAAACGGGACGGGCAAAACCGAGTCGGTTTGGTTTCGGGTCACCACGTTCTGAAGGAACTGGTAATAAAGCAAAACGTCGCCGTTTACCATTGGTGGACCATTGAACCGGTCCCTGAACCCAGCCCAACCGCGGAAGTCGTCGATGCAGAGGATCTGGGTTTTCAGCCTGAACCGGCTGGTCAACTCGGCCATGTGAAGCGCTGAGGCGCCAAGGAACGTGCCCACCTCCACGATGGTTCGCGGCCTCACCGTCCTGATGAGGTTCTCGAAAACGGCAGCGCTTGAGCCCCACCCTTTGACCTTCGTGCTGCGCCGGAGCTTCCCCGCCGCGTGCTCCGGCGGGAAATCGTGAAACGGCGACGTCCCGTTGAAGAGGCGGTCGACGAGCGTCCGGCGAACTGTTTCCGGGGAGAGTGGGTCTGCGCAGCGAGTCGTAACTTGGAACGGGTCCAGTTCGGTGGTGTCAGTGGAGAAGCGGAGAGTGGTAGAAGGAGGCGGTGGCGACGGCGGTGGAAACGAGGTGGAAGAAGAGTGAGAGAAGTAACCCAGTGAGTATGTTAGCAAGAGAAGGATAAAATACGCCGCGGGTCTTGCTGTTTTGATTATTGTAGTAGCTGATAATGAAGATGAAAATCTCTTGTAGTGAAGGTGAAGGGGTTGCTCTGTTTTCATGTTTGTGGAAAATTGAACAGAATCAGACACCGTTGGGGTTCAATGACAACAAAGGAATTCTTGATTGTTTTTTTTTCTTCTTGTGTGTTTCCTTGATTTGGATTATTGGTTTGGACTTTGGACTTTGGACAGGGCAAGCGACAACGACGGACCACAGAAACAACGATGAAGAAGAAGGATAATTCCTTCTGAGTCAGAGTGTTGCACTTTTGGAGTCTGATTGAGTTATTTTACCTGTTATCCTTATATGGAGTTGATTATTTTTATTTTTTATTTTTATGTCTTATATGGACTATGTCACCTGGGTTGTATATCTCTCTTAAAAATTATTTGATTTCAACTTATACTCTAATTCGTACTAGATCTAGTAACTTACCACTAAACCATTGTTATTCGAGTCGACTATTTTGAATTGCTGCAAATATTTTTGCCCAGTTTATGATTTCATGATAAAAATGGAGTAGGGAAATTTAAATGTATAAATATTATTCTCAAATTCTTCAAATTTTTTGTTAATTTTTCTAAATTATCCCTTATTCGAAACAAAACAAATTTATCTACCTTCTTATGGAAAACCAATTAGAAGCCGACCAATGGTCAGAAATTATTACATACTATTAAATTACATAATTATTCCATAATATTTCATTATCAATAAATGTCTATATAACGTAATACTATATACTATAAGCATATGGATACTGATTTTTAAATGAAATTCATATATTTATAATTCTAAATAGAATGAAAAATTGTAAATGTTTACATTTGTTTCGAAAAGACAAATATAAAACAATTAAGGTTGTCTAAATGACTCTAAATAAAGTATGAGTCAAATTACATCAGTCCTAGATGGACCAATAATATTTAAAATAAATAGATTAAAAATTTCCTATTTTATTTATTTAAAAATAATTTTATTCATCAATTAGCTTGGTGGGTAAAATTAGCCATAAGACAATTTGGCAAATTATAAATTCACAATTTTTAAAACATCATAGAACCCAAGTTACTTATTATACCAAACCATAAGGAGAACCATGTGATAATTTATTTAATTTGTATAAAAAAATTGCTAGAGTTTGCTTCCTTGCGCAACTCCTTTATTGAAAAAATAAATTAATCAAACTAATGAAAGAAGCGAAAGCGTAAAATATGAAAAAATATCTCCATAGAGGGCCTATGGAAAGTGAAAGAAAACCGTATTATACGAAAACATAAATCAAGTCAAATCTCAATGAATTGTATAATTAGGCAATGATGTAGGTTGTGATTTTTAGGATAAGGATCGTGACAACTGCAGGGGTGCATTTCATGATGTGACCCTCATAAATTATTAATCAATTTTATTTATTAACATTTTGTTTATTCGAAAATAATTTTCAATGGTTATTGTGATTCTGATTTGAGATTTCCAATAAGATGAAGTCAAACTCATAATTCTTATTCTCAATTTCTCATAAAGTCATGTGTCATCTTAATATTATGAACATAAGTAGCTGTGGTGGAGGGCACATCCTAGCAGTAGTACTCTAATAGTGTGGAGGTGCCAACTGTCACGGCAGTGGTGGTGCAATTATGAAACTATTTTTAAAAAGCTAAAGCTTAAAATTCACAACCACCCCAAATAGCAACATTTTTCCATGGAAATCAGTATCGTTAAAAAACTTCAATGATATATCTGTTAGACCCATAAGAAACCTGTAAAATATTCCCATCACAAATGAAGTATAAACCTGCTACATCAGTCTCATATGGATGACAATTTCCCAAACCATGGCAAACCGATGGAATGGAAGATGAACTTACGGATCGAATTCGCCTACGCCTATCTGGTTGTCGCTGTTTCCGGATGGCGATTTGGTTGATTAGGCGGGTTATATGAGTGAGTTGATCCGAATTGGATCTATGTTGGGTTGGGGAGATGAGCCTTACTGTAACTTATATGAAGGAGAAAAAATGGGTTGTGGACAGATAAAGAGTTGGGAGTCTTGGACCAAAAAAATGAGCTAGAGGAAATCTTGGAGAAGCAAGAAGCAAATATCAACCTAAAAATCAATAAGCATACACCAAGCTAAGAATCACAAATTTAGAAAAGGAACATATCCTTTACTACCAGCTCAAAGTACTATTTGGCTTCGGATTCTTCTGGAATTGCAAGTTCCACAGTCCTAAAGAAGAATAGATACCAAACTACATTTAGACCAGGAATTCATCTACACCAATTCATGCTTCAACTCTGATGCCCAATTCTAATTAATTGCCCCTAAGGTCAAGACTTTCTAATATATGAAGACAGCAAGTTACATAAAAAAAAAATGCGAAAAACCAACAAAAAAAAGAAGACCTGTTTAATTTGAGAAAGCATTTTTTTTTCTTTTTCATTCTTCGTTTTTGCTAATAGTTACAAAAATATCATCTGATTTTCACTTTTTTTTTTCATTTGTACAGGAAATAGTGAGAACATAACAGAATGATCTCATTGTTTCCTGTACAATCTTTGAAAATAAAAAACAAAGTGAAAACAAGATAGCATTTTTATAACAATTAATCGAAACACAGAATGAAATCATAAAACATTATTCCAAACCAAAGAGGCCCTTAAGGTAATCACCAATTCGAAGGACATTGTAGAGTAGACAACATGCCTTCACCTCTTCCAGTAGTGTACATCATGTTGTGGCACCAGAAGTTTCAGTTGAAGCAAACTTACTGCATGCCACAACCCTAACAACAAAACACCACCTATCTGCTAAATAAAAGAAGCTCTTCTGTCCTTTCATCGACCTATCAAAGGTCATCAGATCACACTAGTCCTATCCTTAAGAAAAACCTAAATATCAACAGTCATATGTATCTTATGAAACGTACATGTAAACATGTCACTTTGCCTCTTCTGAACCCTTCAGATAAGATTCACTGTCTCAACTGTTATGTGCAGCAGCAGAGCTTCCTTGGCCGTCTCCACCAGCTGTCCCAGTCTCAGAAGCATCTTGCTTGTTTCCACCACGGGCATCATTTGGACCAGTAGACCGCCACTGCTGCCACCTCCATGAGCAGCCTCGTTGTGCATTGGATGCATGCCGTTTTTTATCCCTCCAGGTCTCAGCCCCATCTGCCCTTGGATGACCTGCTAGTGTAGCTGCTGCTGCTGCTGCTGCTGCTGTTGATCCTGCATTTGATGTGGATTACCAAATTGCAACGGCATTTTTTGGGGGAACGTTCCTGGTTGCTGAGCCATTGCTGCAGCCTGAGGATGTTGCATATAGAATCCTTGTTGCATTGCAGGATGTGGGGCCATCTGCAAGAATTCAATGCAAGGCAATAAAGACCAATGTTATGGGTAACTGACGGGACTTCCAAGGAACCAGCTATGCCTTATTTTACCTGAGGAGGCATGGCCGGTGTCTGTGGCTGCTGTTGATCAGCAATTGCAGCTAAATACATCAAATTCTTTTGAAGCTGAGCTTGGTATCTGAGACATCAAATCATCATAACATAACATAAAAGATAAAATTATTGAAGTCAGAAAAACCTCAGCCTGGTACACAAAGAAACCTAAAAAAATAATTGGCTACAACTAGGAAAGGACTATAACATTATTGAAGTCAGAACAACCATCAACACTGGCAAAACACGCAAACACATTTTAGAGGTCACTTACTGAGCACATTCTGCGAGTTTTCCAAGATTTTGATTGTCCAATATTGCAAGAATCAACTTCTTGTTCTCATCAAGATACTGCATCATGAGCCATGGGAGGACATTCAAATTAAATAACGAAGATTCTTGCTGCCTATATGGGTTTAACTTCTCATATCATTTTAATTGTGCGAAGTAATAATATTATGATAATTGATAAATATATAAATAGATGATGAGAAAAGAAACCTAAGGTGACTTAAAGTTGTATCATCGCAATGTCCTCATAAACAATTGATGCACAATTTCATGAAAATACGCTTCTCGATGGATTATGTAGACTACAGAGAAGTTCCACGCACACCAATATTATTAGTTTCGATGTTGATGTCCTCAAACTTCTAGTATTCAAAGATACCTGTATCATAGAGGATTCTAGTGATGCCAGATCCTATGCTGTTTGGCCATGTGATGACAGCTTGTTTGACAATGAAAAAAAAAAAAAACAATGGACCCTATCTCAAATTATGCACATGACTTTTATAGTCGAAGCGACGCCACCTCATTTTGTTTACTTAGGGCCCAACCCAAATCTTACAATGGTAAATCAACAGGTTTGGTCAAACAAATAATATTTGCAGCCATCAAACTTTCCGTGGATCATAACGCCCCAAAAATGCCGTCACTCCCAAAAATGCCATCATAACCTAACTTTTTTCTTTAAATGTTAAGATCATCTTAATTGATCCTAGTTGAGCTCCAATCCAGGCATCCATCTTAAAAAAAATCGAATGTAGGTAACCAAAAATTGGAAGAGAAAAAAAGAAAATAGAGAAGACTGAAGAGAACTTTAGGTCAAACCATTGAAATAGACCTTAACTACATGGTTTTTCTTGGTCCATATAGCAGATTCACCAAGTGAAATAAGGCTCTCCATTTATACACTTGAATTTCCCAATAGGTAACTAGCCTTTGCTAGGAAAGAGGGTTAAATAAGGAGCGAAGCTGCAGATTAAAGCTCCATTACTTTGCAATAAGTAATTGACCTTTCAAACGAAATGATAGAATAAAATGACAAGCCTATGTTATGAACCAAAGAGGGAATCCAAGCATTACAACCAAGGTATCTGTTCTATCACCATCATCTTTGTCCACAGACAAATAAATATGGATGTAGATTCACAAAGCAGAGCAGTTTCCAAGGAAGATGACTTACATTAAATAGAGAAAATTCATAACTCCATAATTAATAAGAGGTTATCAAGATAGCATGCCAACTACATAATCAGCTTATCCCGATATTTACCTAACTTTCCATTTTTTTAACACCCATACTGACTAAGATGCATCCAGCTTGATATGTACAAGACAAGGTTGTGAATTAGTGATACAAATTGTTTAGATATGCCTTTTGGCCAGTAATAAACAATCAACAGATTCCAGCCAACATCAAGAAAACCTAAATAATAATTAGAAATAATCAGCAGATAGAAATGTGTAGAGTGGAATTAGAGAAAATAAACTAATTTGGTTCTCAATGATGCAAATATCATATATTTGGATTTAGCTCATCTAAAGTGAGTAATTCACTTTAGAGTGAAAATGCATCTCAACCGCAAGAGTACATTTTAACAAATCTATGATTTGTAATACATGTATATGTAATATCAACCGATGATTTTCTTATCAAATTGAGATGCGTTATTTTCCTCTTTAAAGTGAGAACTCACTTTAGAAGCACCAAATCTGATATATTTCTAGTTCTAGATAGTACTCTAACACTGAGTAAATCAACCGTTAAAAGAAGAAACGGATTATAATTGTTTTGTTGGTTAGATGCACTTCATGTGCCATCTTGCTTTCCGTTTTTTGGCGTTTAAGGAATTAGTGACGGATGTCACTCTTACCATGAAGTCCCACATGAAAATCATTCCCCCTAATTAGATCAGTGTTGTTAATCACAGATCGCGCGAAATGGTGGAATGCTAGAAATCCGCTATGTCAAGCCCTTAGAGTGGAAAATAGCGGCCAATAGCGTATTGCGGTGAGCCCTCAAATCACACGAAATAGTGGAAAGCCAAAAATCTGCTATGTCAAGCCCTCAAAGCGGAAAATAGTGGATTGCGGTGAGCCCTCGAGCGCGCTACGCTATAGCGCCGCGCTATCCGTTGTTTGACCACACTGAATTAGATCACAATCAAAGACTTATTCCTTCATATTTACATTCACTAATTGTGAGCTTCTAGTTCAATCGATCCAGTACAAAAATATGTTCACTCATAACTAGAAAAAAGCTTGCCTCTTTGCAAACCCAGGTGGTAGTATTTGGGGGCTCATACCATGATGGGTAAAAAAAAAGGTCTGGAAATGGGAACACTTTATTTCCAAACTACTCCCTCCGTTCCTTAATAACTGTCACTTTAAGGTTTTGCACACATATTAAGGAATTGTATTAATGTTCTTGTTTTTATCAAAATTACTACTTAACTTCCTAACATACCCTTTATCTTTCTTCTTAATTTAGACTCTTTAATTTCCTATCACCATTAATTAAAGGGTAGAATTGGTAAAACATAATTAATACTCTCTTGAACTTTGTAAAGTGACAGATAATTAGAAACAAAAAAAAGATAAAAATAGTGACACTTAAATAGGAAGGGAGGGAGTACATGATTAAATTTATAACAGATCATCATAAATTCAATTCATCCTCTCTTCCGTTACAAGTTAGAGCAACCATCACCTGCCTATATCCACATCATTATGACGATGAACAGTGGCGGAGGCAAGGGGGACATGGCTATGCCATGGCCCCCCACTACTTATTGGTTTCGTTCATTTTGTATAAAATTACTTGTTGGTTTCACTCATTTTGTATAAAATTACTTGTTAACTTCACTCACTTTTTATAGAAAAATTATGTTGGTCCATATTGGCACCACCCAACTCAAAGTTCTCCATCCGCCAGTGACGATGAAGCTTACGATATAATAACAACAACAAAAACAATAATACCCAGAAGAAACCATGACAATCTTGAACTAAACTCTGTAACTTAAAAAGGAAACGCTGGAGTTGAAACAATAAAAAAAGCATACTTTTTGAATCTGATCGGTGGTAACGTTAGGTGGGAATGAAGGCATCATAGGAATCATTTGCGGTGTCTGCTGCATCTTCTACGCCCTGTTATTTTCACTTAAGTTAATGAAAGAAAAAAAAGGAAAAACCCTAATTTTAGCGAAATTACCGCAATCAAACGTTAACAAAACCCCAAACCCAAATGGAAACATGTCCCAAAACCGTAATAGCAACAAAAAAATGGGGGAAAGATAAGAACTTTGACAGAAATAGAGAGAAATAGGACCTGTGTTCGGTATGTGTTGGAAGCACACACTTGTTAACTGGGTTTGGATATCCTTGTTTGGGATGCTATGTAGACTATGTTTTCTGGAATCAGGAAACAAAGCACAATACGACATGAAAAAAACAGGGAATAAATTAAGGAGACTCTAGCAGTGATGAATAAAAAATTTACCTAACCAAACAAAACTTGCTAGTAGCTAGATTCGGTGGTGTGTGTGTGGTTCGGGTTTGGTTAGGTAGTTCCTCCAGTTCCAACGACAAGGGTTCGCTATTTATATTCTGCTCCCTGTCCGAGGATGACTGTTGCTTCCTTTCGAGCCCGGTTCGGATCAATGTGTTTGTACTGTAGCATCACATGACTGGGATAAGCACAAGTTGTTGAGTTCGGTGAATGAATATGAACGTATTAGCATGTTTCAAACCCAATTTTAATTAGACCGCATTTAAGAAAGGGGCTCACACTTAAATTCCAATATACTAATTGATTTGCCGGCAGAACAATGTTTGTTTTTCCTTTAAAGTATCTTCCATTATGTAGGTGGAACTGGAAGAAAAATTCTCATGGGTGCAATCAAGTAGTTGAGTCTTAATTTATTTGATTGACTAGTGTGTTTCAAGCCCAATTTTAATTAGCCCGCATTTAAGAAAGGGGCTCACACTTAAATTCCAACATACTAATTGATTTGCCAGCAGAACAATGTTTGTTTTTTCTTTAAAGTATCTTCCATTATGTAGGTGGAACTTGGAAGAAAAATTCTCATGGGTGCAATCAAGTAGTTGAGTCTTAATTTATTTGATTGACTAGTGTGTTTCAAGCCCAATTTTAATTAGCCCGCATTTAAGAAAGGGGTTCACACTTAAATTCCAATATACTAATTGATTTGACGGCAAAACAATGTATGTTTTTTCTTCAAAGTATCTTCCACTATGTAGGTGGAACTTGGAAGAAAAATCTCATGGGTACAATCAAGTTAGTTGAATCTTAATTTCTTTGATTGACTAGTGTGTTCCAAGCCCAATTTTAATTAGCCCGCATTTAAGAAAGGGGCTCACACTTAAATTCCAATATACTAATTGATTTGCCAGCAGAACAATGTTTGTTTTTTCTTCAAAGTATCTTCCATTATGTAGGTGGTGGAAGGAAAATCTCATGGGTACAATCAAGTTAGTTAAATCTTAATTTCTTTGATTGACTAGTGTGTAATACTTTGAGGTGAAGACTTTAGTGAGACTGTGAATAACTAAAGCATTGTGGTTCAGTTCAAGTTTTGTTTTGATATGTGTGAATTCATATCGTAATTTACATAAAATCTCTCATGTTCTCTATTTTCTTTAAGTTTTTTTTCTTCTCGTTGCTACGCTCCACCTCCGGCGACCCTTCTACTTCTTTCACCATCATATCATTTCATGTCCTCCTCCCTTCGTCATCTACGGCTGGCGTCTCTCCCCTATGCCATAGCCACCATATCGAAACTAGCCCTTGTTATTGCTAAGCGTTTTCTGCAAAAACCCAAGGGTTGAAGAAGCCACTCAAGTGTGTGAGTGCATATAAAGCGTTTGATTAGTTAAGAAAAACGGTTAATCAAAAGATAAATAGAGATCAAAAGAGAAATCAAATGAAAAGAAAAGTAAACGAAAACAAAAATTTATTGAAATGAAAAGGTGGTTCACGCAGTGCATACTCTTAGCCATTCTCGTGATCGTTGTATGTCACTTGAACATGATGAACATGTAGCTTTTTAGGGATTTGCTTCGAGTAGTAATTTGTGGACTCTTAATGTATTGTACTAACTACTATTTATAGAAAAAAACTATAAACTACCTCTAAACCGCTAAGTTACAAGATCTTCACATGTGTCCTTCGATATAAAAAACTATTCAATAGTTGTTTCCTTGCCTTTGAATCGTGCAACTACTTCTTTGATGCGGTTGTCATGTCTTCGACTCGAAATCTTCTTAGTCTTCACTAGATGTTTATGATTTTCGCTAAATATTGGAAGAACGAGACTCCGACCTTCAACTTGGAGCTTCGACCTATTTGAATACTTAGCCAATTTGTTGATTAGAATCCAAAAGTTCTATATCATGGCCTTAACCTATCAAGGTCTTCCACAAATTCCTAGCTTCGACCTAACTCTTGGTCTTAGTGAAATTTATGATTAACACTTTGATATTCCAAGTTCCTCAAAAGCTCTCAAAGCATCTCAATAAATTTCATCTTTAGAATAATCAGAAAGAAAAGTAATATCCACAAGAGATATTCATGGCAGGTCCAACTATGTAACAATGGATCTTGAGAGCTTTTAAGCTAAAGTAAAGCATAAAGAACGAGTGAATACAATGGAAGAAGAAACCAAGACGACCAAGAAGAATAACTTAGGGAAACTTGTAGAAAAACATATATAAATAAATAGAGATCTAGGTGTTAAATGAGTTTAAAAAATAAAGTTCATTTATGATGGTCCAATATAAAAGCAGAAGGCAAGACTTATAACTATTCTGAAGTACCGGGAATTGACTACAATGAGTTATTTTCTCCAATTGCTGCACTCGATACTATAAGATCTCTAATTGCTCTGTAATCCCAAAAAGGTTAAAGGTTTTATCAGTTGGATATAATATCAACATACCAAAATTAAGTTCTTGAAGAAGAAATATTTTTGGAGAAATCACAGACTAAAGCGAGCACCACGTACCTCGTACTACCAGATTGATAAATATTTCATCAATCAAGGATCTAGGAGGAGCAAAAGTTAACATACCCTATACATCAAGACACATGGTAACTCAAATACGCTATAATTTCTCTATACGTAGATGATCTTATCTACATGGGAGACCATGAGAATAAAATTAAAGAGTTCAAAGAAGACATGATGAACATTTTTAGATGACTGATTTGAGTTGATGCGATACTTCTTAACAACTAAAAACTTTAAGATGATGATAGAGATCTTTATCTTGCCAGGAAAAATCTAGAGAGAATATTCAAGTTGCATAATTGCAAAGTCGTTGTGATAGAAGCTTTATCTCATGGGTTTTCTATTAATTTGGCTTAATCTTAGAGCTATGTTTTAAATAGTTATTTTAGTATTGTTATTTCTAATTTGTTATTTTAAATATTCTAGAATGTTTCTTGGCCACATGTTAGGCCCAACCCAACTTGACTCTAGGTTTATGGTTATTAGTATAAATTGTAATTTTTTTTAGAAATGAACCATGCAAAATCTGAATGAATGACTATTATTTCTTTTTAGTTAGTGTTCTTTGTAAGACCCCATGTACTTATGTTTTGGTCATTTGAGTTTGTAATAATCATGTTTTAGTCCCTGGACTATTTTATAGTTCACGGTTTGGTCTTTGTTGATCACTGTTTGGTTTTGTTGAATTTTTCTGTAACAGATTCTATTTTCTGTAATTATGTCAAATTTGAATGTGGAGAAGAGATATTATCTCTGAATTTTGGGAAGATTTATTCTGAATATTTGATTTGGAATAATGGCTATTAAGTGGTCTCTATTCAGAATATTCGTTAATTTGGGTAGATTCGTTCTGTTTTAAACGTTATTATTAGAGTTGTTAAGAAAAGATTTGATGGAAAATTTTGATCAGAAATAAGGAGAAAAATCAACAACAAACCCCTCCTACTTCTCTTAGGGTTTGGGCGTGCAACTCACCTTGTTTTGGCAGCAATGCTGCTTATTTTAAGTTTAGTTGGCTTTTAAATCAGAATTAATATTTTAGCTAAAAGATATGAGAGAAAAGCTGAAAACAACTTCCCACTACCTTAGTGTTTCGATTAGCATATAGAGGGAGAAAGTTAAGTTCTTTTCTATCCTTCTTCAAGCAACACTCTTAGCATCTTTAGAGAAACCCTATTCTTGTTGCTGCTGCTTGAGTATCTCTACCTTTTCTTGGAAGATCAAAGGCGTTCTTATTTCCCTTTGGAGAACCAAAAGTTCTTCCTTCCTCTTGATGATGCTGCTGCTGCTGTCGCCTCTCCTCCTTCCCTTTGAGGCAATGTTTTTTCTCTTCCTCTTCCTCTTCAAGAGTGCTAAGAGGGTTGTTTTCCGGTAGGTCTTTTGTATTCCTTCAAAATTCGAGTTCATGATGACCATAGCAAGGCTGATTTTGTTCTTGTTTTCTTTCTCTTTTCCTTCCTTCTTTCCAAGGTTTGATCACAAGATTTTCCGGCCTCTTCCTTTGATGTAGACGGATACCTCTGGAGTTTTAGGACGAGCACCTCGTGTTGCTGTTCGCTTTTTTCGTTGGAAACAACAATGTTGGTTTTTCACCATCGTAATCCTTGTTTCTGTGCCGTTTTGATTCCCAAAACTCTTTCGTTATGTGGTTCTCTTTTAAGAAAATTGTTTATGAAGCCTTAGAATCTTGGAAAAATTAGTTTTTGTTGTATTGAAAATCTTTTCTATGAAAACCCTATGTTAAAAACTTGTTCTGGACTCCCTTCTACATGAAAATCATGTTTTTCGACCCCTGTTACAGAGGGGCCACGCATGTGCGTGGGTGGACACCCTGCACACATGCGCAGGGCCTTTGCCAGAATTTTGCCAAATTCCAGAATGGCCACCCATGTGTGTGGGTATACCTAGGCACGTGCGTGGGGTCGCTATTTGTTTCTGCTGTGTTTTTCCTAAAACCCTAGTTTTGACCGATCGGTTTCCACTTTCTTTTGAGGTTGATTTCCACCTTTCCAATGGTTGTTTGATTGTTGTTTATGTGTTTATCTTGCAAGGTTGGAGATTAAATTTATGCCACCCGTTCGGCGGTAAGGGTAACTCGGTGTTAGTCGCATCGAGTCGGTTTGTGATTGTGCTGTGAATTTTCTTTGAAAATTTTGAATATATCTTTTTTGTGTGTTATTGATAAGTGTCAAACGTTCATAGTTTTAACATTGTTTTTAGGGACTTATTATGAGTTTTAATTGTTAAAACCCCCAAGAAATGTATGTTTCGCAAAGGAATGAGGAATTGCTATTAATTATGGGTTAGAAGGCACATTCTTGATGTTTAATGAAGATTTAAGTTCTAATCCCAACTTTTTGATGCAGAAATCTTGAAGCAGCCCGAACAAAATTGCAATATCTCATTCGTTAACCGTTGGATTTAGCTAAAATTTGAGTATGTGGTTCCTAACTCATGGAACTTCAATATGAACGGTTGGATCTTGATTTGGAGACGTTTTCGGGGCGCTAAGCGCCGTTAAAGCCGCTGAGCGGCCAGCAGGAAGCTGCAGGCGGCTAAGCGCCCAGACCAGGCGGCTAAGCGCCCAGAACATGAAGACAGGGCGCTAAGCGCCCCAGTAAAGGGCTAAGTGCCCAGAACATGGTTTCTAGGCGGCTAAGCGCCCAGATAGGGCGCTAAGCGCCCCTGCGGCGCCCAGGGCCTATAAAACGCGATTTTTGGCCTCTTTTGGGTATTCTTTCAACCCTAGTCTTCTCCAAACACCCCTTGGACGTGAGAGAGCTCTAATTTGAGAAGGAAAAGGGGATTTTCATCAACGGATGCTTGGATTCTTCATCGTCTCCTAATTCCTAATTGATTCTCCTTGTAAGCAAGCTAGTTTCCATTCTATGGATAACTAAGCTCTCTTTTAGTTGGATTTTGGCGTAGTATTTCATCTTGATAGGATTCTATTTTGTTCTTTGTTTACTTTCTATTTTTAATTTCAATTAAACAATTTTGTTCTTCTTGCTTATAATTGCTTGATCATCTTTTATCTGATTTGGGATTAATTTAGTATGTGGAAGCTGCTCTATTAATCTGACATAAATTGTTTAATCTGGGAGAAGCTAATTTGCTAGGAATAGCGTTAGATCACCTAGTTCCTTAACGCCTGTGCATTTACAATTGTTTTGATTAATTGCCTGTGGAAGCGGTAATTAGGAAAGTAATTGAATCAACTTCTCATACTAGGAATAGGTGAGTTAGTTAAGAACTGGCGGGAATAAATTAAAGATTTTAAGTGATTGTAATCAAGAATATATAAATCTTGGATAGTGAAATACGAAACCAGAATCCAACTATTTTCCCAATCTATTATTCTCTCAATCGTTTCTTTCTTATTTTCTTGCTCTTGAAAACAAGTTTCTCCAAACAAACAATTCTTGTTTCTTTCTTGCTTTACTTCTTAATTAAAGAAAGGCACTCAAACACATTTGCTCTCTGTGGATCGATAACACCCTTACTATACTGCAATTGAATCTTAAAAGAGGTTTGAGCGCAGCTTAAGTATTGATTTTTATTAAAAGAAGTGAAAACCCTTTTAACAGTTATGTGGGAGCATGTTATTGAAGTTGAGATTTTCTACTGAATTTTATTATAACATAATTGAATGAGTTATATGTAATTGGGACTGAAATTGATCACATGATTATAACATGTTGTTGCATGTTGTTGTGGTTTGAGCAGTTGAATTGATGATACTAACATATGTTTATACTATGATTAAAGGGATGTTATGAACTTTTGGTTCATGTGATGATTATTGTCATAGCATTTGCATTATCTAGGATTGTTTAAGGTTGATGCGATGACAATTTGTCCCATGAGATCTTCCTAGGGCGATGTGGTGGTAGTTTGTCCCACGCGATCGTCCTGACTCTGTTTGGGTAAAATTCTGGTCATCGTCATGCATATAGCTAATGAGAACTAACAAGCATAAATTATCAGTTAAGAATTGGGTTCATTACTGTTAAGAATTAATCTTCATGTTGTTGTAAACTATTGTTCCTGTTTTCAAAAATTAATACTGTTGCTGTTTGCTATTTTCTATTTTTTGTATATTGTTGCTGTTTTGTAAAATAGTACTGTTGTTGTTTTCTATTTCTGTAATATTAATGTTGTTCGATATTTTTGTTTACTGTCATTGCTGTTTTACAATTGTTGTTTATGTTTAATTATCACAATTGTTGATAATCCTGCTTATTGTTGTTTTAAGAGTTAACCCTTTTTGTTTGATATTTGGGTGCTTAATGCCATAGATGATCAGCGCGAGGATTTACATGAACGGTAAATTTGATGCAAGCTTAAGGAGATGTCAAAAACGACTAGAAGATTTGGAAGATCTTGAAGAAGATATTTATTTCCGCTGTTTCCCTATTTTTAAAATGACTTAGCATGATGTTGGTGCAAATTTATTATTAATTTTTCATACGCTGTTTATTTAATTATGAGATTATTATTATTATTATTATTATTATTGTTATTATTATTATTATAAATAGGCTTAATAACACTTTTGGTCCTTCACTTATCACGATTTGGCACTTTTGATCCCTAACAAAAAAAAAATTAGTCTAAATGGTTTCTCACTTTGTCAAACGACAACAATTTTAGTCCCCATCACTGTTCTGTTAAAAATTAACGTTTTCTGTAAAAAAATAACAAAAAAGAATTTGTAACAAAAAACTCTGATAATTTTTTTTTATACTTTTTTCTGATAAAAACGTATATAACATCTTCAACATCATTTTTCTAGAAAAAAAATAGCAATAATTAAACTTCTTCATCATCATCTTCAACATTTTCAACATGATCTTGAACATCTTCAACATCCTCAACAACAACAACAACAGCAACAATAACAACAAAGTACACAGTATTCTTTGTGTATCTATGTTTCTCTTCTCACTAGATGCCTCTCTTTCTTAGTGCAGGGCCTCCGTTCGAATCTGGGTAAGGAAATGATTTATTTAGAGAGTGGCGGCAACGATCAGTTTGGGCTTGAGGAAGGAGCGGCGGTGGCTGGGAGGGTGGTTGCGGGCTTGGATGTCAGTCAGGAATGTGAAAATAAAACTCTGATAAAAAATTATGGGTTGTTTATGGACACCTACACATTCGTTTGATCCTTCAGTTTGAACTCCTCTCTCTCTGATTATTGTGTTCTCTTCTCCATCGGTACATTAGCAACCACTCACTTTCCTTCATGACACACTCAATTCACTTTAATTTTCTGCGTTTCCACCCTTGCGTTTTGTTTAAGAAGTAAGATATACTAGGGTGGATTACTCGATCAGAAACAGGTAGTATTCAAGACTTCAAGTAATGCACTTCAGAGAGTGAAAGTTGAAGCTTCTTGTTTTGCAGTGTTTAAAGAATCGGACCGTTCGGTCTAGTAACCGGTTCAATCACCTGGAAAATTGACAAATTCCAGAACCGACTGAACAGGTCCAAACCTTGAGTTTGTGCCTCAACCGGTCCGGTGACTGTTTTGGTTTTCTAAACATTATTGTTTTGTACCAATGTCTTTTTTTTATAAGAAGAAAAATAAGCAACATACAACAAAGAAAAGACTAAACCCCAGACGAAAATTATGCCCGAGCAAAATAGTTCTTAAGAGACTCAAACTTAGGTGAGGGATTGCAATATATATTATCTGGGTGCATATCCTGCTGCAATGGTCATATGAATCTAGTTTCCAAATTCTTGTTGGCTGCGCCTACTTCCACAACCAAGTTGATATACCGTGGAACGCTGCCAATTGAATTTGGATGAAACTGGAACACTGATTTCACTTCGAATA
Source organism: Acmispon strigosus (assembly GCA_030819835.1). Taxonomy (NCBI): domain Eukaryota; kingdom Viridiplantae; phylum Streptophyta; class Magnoliopsida; order Fabales; family Fabaceae; genus Acmispon; species Acmispon strigosus. The sequence goes on along the minus strand of JAUAMA010000004.1, from coordinate 53,777,247 downwards.
AAGGTTTGAGTTGGTGGAAAAATCCACTTTGCTGTTACGATATGCTCTACCTTTATGACTTGGAAAATGGAATGGGTTTGAAACATATGGTGGGAGTGTGTAATTGAAAACATGGTGTATTTTCACGTTGGAGAGAAGTGATTTTAGGAGAAATTGCTTCTATAAGCTTTAATGGGGGAGAAGTAATTCTGAAAGATTTATACATAAAGCCAAACATGATGACAATAATGAAATGACTTATAGATAGCTTGCGTCTAAACATTGTAAAATGATCATTACTTCCCCTGAACAAAACAGCTCTTAATAATTCCTTTCACAAACATTTCTTTTCTCAATTTGAGAGTTTTCAAACACATGCACCCTCATGAATTCCATAAATTTTGCCTCATAGATGCTGCATATATATATAAGTTTGTGTTTGGATTTCCATTTCATCTATCTTAAAACACTTTCATATCAATTTTAAGTTCAATTAAAAGTGCTTTTAAACATTATCAAAGGAAATCCAATTACATACTTAAATGTTGCAATTAATCTAAGGGAAGGAAAGCGGCATGGATGGAGCCATGAGCCATGGTCCTCATTTTTTTAAATTACATTTCATGAATTTCTTTCTTTATAAAATTTGATTGATTCTATACAAAAAAAAAAAAAAACTAGTCATTGCATCAAACTGGTAAACTTCTTGTTCTTCCCTTGCTTGGTGATTTGCTTTTCCAAGCAATTAAATTATTGGAAAGCAGCGTCATCTCTTGTAAACGAATAGAGATAGAAGAAAAATACTTTGAGCGCTTGAAAGCTCTAGTATTTATTTAGTGTATTTAGATTTATGTTGAATTCAACGTGGTAAATTTAATATTCTATGTCATGAAATCACGTTTAAGCGTACAAGTAGATTTACCACATGCGCCAGCCCAATCATTTCTATTTGGATAATATAAATGTATTTTGAGATTAAAATGTATTTTAAGTCAACCAAATGGTTAATATAAGCTACTTGCTTAGTTTAAGAGAAGTGTTAAAAGTTAGATTCTCATATTTGTTTCCTACCAGCTACCACCAATTTATTTTGATTACAAAAGATGTCACATTAAATACAGGAGAATTCGGTCCCAGATATCACCTAATCAAGTCATGTCCTCACATATGTAATATTCTGGGTTATAAACAAAAAAAGGAACCAAATGAATGAACACTAGAAAAAAGATGGATCTGCCCTTCACTTTTCCAAAGAAACTTTATACAAACGTGAAAGAGAATAAGCTAGAGATGTAATTTTAGAAATTCTCTTACAATTGCTTCTGAATTTAGAATCAATTTTGGGAAGAAGCTATTGTGAGAATCTGATCCAAACACACTACTGAGTGTACAACATCTACCAAGTGCCACTATGCACTATTTAAAGCAAAATGCTATAAGTGATTTTTCTAAGGATGATAACACCTTGCTTTCTAGTTCCATTACTTGATCTGATTCCAATATTGTACAAGTCAAAATGAGACAAAAAAAAGGAGGTATGAACTTACTGAAACAGTTTATAATGCCAAAGACAATCTCTTTGGATCACACAGTAGTGAATCATCCACTGGATGAATACGTTGGTTCATCTCAAAACCATCCTCTTCCTCACTCATAATTATACACAGGTCAGAAATCAAGATGGAGAACCAAATAACAAGTGGTGTGAAAAACAAAATGAGGCCAAAGGGCACCATCCATAGGTGCCTATTTGCTGTGTGATATTTGTGGAACCACCATCCAAGCAAAGATGCTCCTCCTATGCTTATCAGCATACACAAGATGAAAACCATCAAGTATCTCTTTGTTATCTTCTTCCTTTCCTTGTACTCTCCATTTTCGAATCCTTTAGTTATTTGTCCCATCAAATTGCCCTGTAAAAACAGAACAAAACATGTTTCTCATCATTTGCTTTAACAAAAATGTATCAAAATCTGAAGAATTGAAAAAGAAAAAAAAACTTGCCTGAAGTGGTGAAAGAAGATGCAGAAGTGTGAAGTGTGGTTGGTGGTGGATATCTATGATAGGAAAATTGGTGCCAAGAAGCATGAGTTGAGGGACAGCAAAAGGGGTTTTGTTTATACAAGTTTTTATACTTATCTAGGACAGTGATGCCTATTGCTTTTGATCAAAGTTGTCACGGTTTATTAAAAACTATAAGAATTAGGGATAACTATATGCGTCTCAGGTTTGACAGTGATGAGTTAACTGGGGTAGAAAGCCATTGATATTTAATTATAGTTAATTCAATTGTTTATCAATTTGGACAACTAGTTTGTTGGGATATATATTGCAGTGGACAGAGGTGGCTCACTAAACACTCCAATGTGGACCAAAGAATAAAGATACTTAAAGACGTAAGAGGATTTTATTTTCAAAAATTCTGTGCGTATTCTATATTGTCATATTCAGTTTATTTTACTTTGCACGATGTTGTCGAATTTAAATTTGTATATATTCAATTCTGTGCTCACATCATCAATTTCATATGTTAAATTAGAGGCAATAATCGTTAGAGGTGGAAATGGCTTAATCGTCTCTAGTTAGGAATAGACGATATGGATTTAGCTGAAGTTTGAGGTAAAATAAAAATAAACTAATTAAATTTGAATGTGTGTTTGGGTTAGTGTTAGAAAAATTGAGTACGATTAGAATTAAATTTGGTTAGAATTAATTATTGTAAACATAAGTTAGAGTAACGCGATTTATGTTTGTATATAGTTATGAGAAACGTGATTACTCTAAGAGAATTTTAATTGATATATTTGAATATAATTGCTTTAGAATGTGTAATGACCAAAATAAGTATGAATATATGGATTATTTATTAATTTAATTTCACTAAATTAATGATAATAAATGAATGATATTTAAATTGGTATCATCAAATTAATAATGCATGAATATATATTATTAACAAAATTATTTAGTTTCAAAAAAAATTATTTATTTAATTTCATTAAATTAATGACAATATATTAATGATATTTTTTTATTATGATTATAACCTTGGGTAACTTACTAGAATAAAATTAGTTTCAAAAAAAAACTTACTAGAATAAAATTAAATAATAAATATAGCTAAAAACTTTTTATAACCAAAATGACATTAAAATGATAAAAATATAAAAATTAATAAATAATAAAGTTTAAAAGCTATAAATTTTTAAAAGTATTATACTATTTATAAATTATTTTTTATGAATTTTTTTCCCTAAATCTAAATCATCTTACAATACTAATGAAGCATTTAATACTTTTTTTCCAAAATTAACATCACATTTAATATGAAAGAGGTAATGAGATTTTTAAATATTATCTCAGAAAGATAAATTCATAAGAAATTAAATATTGGTAATTTAGGGAGGTTAATAAATCATTTTACAAATTTATTGTAGTAACTATTTTTCCTAATCTAAAAGAATCAGGTAAATGTGATTAAGTGAATTATAAAGAGGAATATATGAAGTAAATACTTAACTAGTGATTGATTGATCGCAAATGCTAGCAACTCGTTCGTGTAAACACATACCTCAACATACTTATTGTGACTGATTTACTTTTTAAAAAGTCAACACATTTCTCTCACTTATTAAAAAATATGTGGACTTTAAAACTTTAAATTAAATCACAATGAGTACGTTAGAGTGTGTCTTTAAAAAAGTAGGTACTTCTTCTCATTGAACTGAATTGTTTCTCTAATTAATAATCCACAACTAATTTACATTTATACTTGATTTAAATTTTTTAAAACGAGATTCATTTTCATGCATCAAGTAACTTTTCTTCAACGACACAACAATGGTTAAAATATAAGTTTCAAAAAAAAAAAAAACAATGATTAAAATATATAGAATAAGAGGTGAATTTTATAAATAAAAGGAACTTAAGGAAACTTGGCGTACGTCAGGTAGTTAAATTAAAATATGGTAATAAAGTGTGCTTAAATATGTCTGGGGTCCATGAATTTGAAAGGGAATCGATCTATGTTTCTGAAAAATTAATTTGTAAAATTGAATCCCTAACATATGTTTTTTAATCAAATTAAGAACAAATCTCAATTTAAACTAATTAATGATCTTAATTAACTCAGTCATCAGTCCCAGTCAGTATTTTTTAATATTAAATATTTTTTTTAATTCCACATCATCCTATTTTAATAATCATTATTATTTTTAATCCTTTCCCCAATTTTACATCCCAAATTACTTTTCCCCAACCTAAACTTCTGAAGAAGAACACGACGGTTTGTTGAGAAGAAACAGAAATCGCAGGAATTGAAGAAGCAGAAGCACGACGGAGGACACGCAAATGGTTGGGGAAATGTGACTCTCAATTGTCTACAAACATGGCAATTACCAAAGCCTGGCAATGTCACTAAAGGGGAAGAAGAATTAGCCTCCACCTTCTCATTGTTCAACATCTCAAGGACCTTCTGAACAGTATTGAAGGTGGAAACGTCGTCGTATTGGGAGGACTTCGAGTAGCGGTGGTGATGGTGGTGGTGGCGGCGTTTGGTGGGTTGAATAACAGGGCTGTTGCTGCAGCTAACTCGTACTCGCGGGGGAGAAAACAGAGAGGTGGGTGTTGTGGGAGCGGCAAGTGAGGGCGGCGTATTGGTGGTGGAACATGAGGGTGTTGGCTATGGCTTTCCCTGCTCTTGGCTATGCCTTTTCTCAACATGAAGAACAGGACACGCACCATGTTCCATAGCTTTTTTGCTACCACCGGTTGGCTTCCCTCAATTTCCATTTCAGGGAAGTGTGTGATGAATGATTGAGTATTGAGTTATTGTTCAGAAGTTTAGGGTTGGGGAAAAATAATTTTAGGATGTAAAATTGGGGAAAGGATTGAAAAAATAATGATTATTAATATAGGATGATGTGGAATTAAAAAAAAATTAATATTAAAAATTACTGACTTAATTTTCTAGGGACTAGATTAATTCTCTTTCAAATGTGAAACACCTGAACATATTTAAAGTGGCTTATGCTTCTCTAGCTAGACAAAGCCTTGCAAACTGTTGTTACTTGTTAATGATGAGCCAGTCTCAATCACGAGCTTTTTCTTGGAGCTAGGCTACTAAAAAGCTAAAGTTTCAAGGATATTTACCTTGCCGTAGTCTAAAAGATTCTGACAATAGATCGAGTTGAGGAACAAAAAGCAAATTCGCAGTAAAGACCACTGTCATCACTGCTATTCTCATGCATATTCTGTTTTGGTCTGCTACCCACATGGCAATGGGCCAATGGCAATGGTAATTTGTTAGAGCATTTTCATCCATACATCCATAGCATCTTAAATTTAAGTTCTTATACTATTCTTATTCTTGTGGGCCTAAAGTGTAACATTGAATTTAGGGTTAAATATGTTTTTGGTCCCTATACTTTGAGCGAGATTTGGTTTTAGTCCCTCGCCGGCGTAAAGGTGGATTTTAGGCCTCAAACTTACATTATTGTTTGGTTTTAGTCCCTGCCAGAGTGGTGGCGCTGACCACCGTGCCCATGTGTCGCCGGTGATCCTACGTGGCAGTGCCACATCATTTATTGAAATGACCTGGAATTTTTTCTTTTGTATTTTTTTCAGTTTTAACTACTAATTATTAAAAATTATTAATTAAAATAAAAAACAATTAAATCCTTCTTCCATCTTCATTCACGTTTCATCTTCATCATGCTCTTCATCTCACTCAAAATCAATCATCTACCCTTCACCCTCCCTTCATCCTCCTATATCCTCCTTCCTCCAGATTCATCATTCTTCACTTTTCCTCATCATCCTTCTTCTTCTTCTTCTTCTTCTTCTTCATAAAAACCTCAATCTCTCTCCACCATGAAAGAACTGAACCAACACCTACCGAACCATTGTAAGATCGAAGCCCAAATCTCCCAAATTTGCGAGCTCCATCACCCAAAACTCAATAGAGAAGGAACCACCCCAGATTGGAGCCATGCAGAGGAAAGGGTGGTTCAAAATCGGAGCCCAAATCTCCCAGATCGGCGAACTCGCCTGGTGGTTTGAGAACCCTTTCTTTCTCTCAACGGGTTTGGGTATTTTGGTTGGGGTTTCTGGAATTTGTCTCGCCAGGGTCGATCTGCGGCAGCGACGTTGATGGCAGCTGAGTTGGAAGAGGATGATTCATGTCATGACAGTAGTGGGTTGCTGGCTCCAGGGTGCGTCGATGGAGCAAGAGCGCGAGCCACCGGTACTGCTTCTTGATGAGGTTGAGGTCCTGCGAGTCGCAGTGATCCACCTGGAGAATGGCGTAGAAATTGACGTTGTTGCGGTTGTTGGTGGTGGTGGATGCGGTGGTTGTGAGCGGCTTCTCCGCCTCCTCGTGGAAATCGACGATGGCGAGGATCTGATCGGAGCAACCGTTCCGCTTCCGATTTGCTACCACTTCATTTTTCTCTGCTTTCTTTTTTTAATTTATTTCTTTGATTTTTTTTTTCAAGAGATGTACCGTTCCGCTTCTGTCAGAATAATCTGCTAGATCCACGACGGCGTTGTTGTTGTTTTTCTAGATAAACTATGGATTGATTTGAAATTCATTTTCTGAAAATGTACTGTGAAGATCTTGAAGTTTCAAAATGTAATGTGAAGATTTTGAATCTTGAAATTAGTCGCAACTCTTATTTACTGGGAATGCTATTTGGTTGCTTGAAGAAAGTTGTGAATTTTTTTTGTGTTCTTTCACATATTTGGTTGGGGATGCTATTGTTGTTGTTAACTGTGAAGAATTGCTGGAATTGTGGAAGAAGAAGAATGGCTGGAGACGGAAGAACAATATTAAGAAAAGGAAGAAGAAGAAGCAGCAGTAGAAGAAACGCCGTTGTTCTCTGATTTCCCTTTTTCTTTTTTGTTTTTAAGTTTTTTAATTAATAAATGCAAAAAAAAAGTCACGTGTACTCATTAAATGACGTGGCTTATGCCACGTAGGACCTGCCGTGACACATAAGCACGGTGGTCAACGGCTGACTCCGGCAGGGACTAAAACCAAACAATAATGTAAGTCTGAGGCCTAAAATCCACCTTTACGCCGGCGAGGGACTAAAACCAAATCTCGCTCAAAGTAGAGGGACCAAAAACATATTTAACCCTAGAATTTAAACAACTTATAATTTAGAAGTAACTGGTGTAGATTTTGCTTCAACCGCAAGTTCTTATTTTTAGTTTATTTTAACACTATTCCTGTGCTCCTATAACATCACAAAATCAGTTTATGAATGAGAAAAAAAAATAGTTTTTAAGCTAAGAACTCAAAAAGCAAAACCCGTTACACAAGATACTGGATCTGACTAAAGTCTTCACCTCAACCTTCTCCAATGCCTACGAACCTAAGAACTGGTTCTTAGCCTAAGAATTCACATCTAAGAACCAAGGATCCAAGGATGAAGTTGCTTTTTTATAGACTTACAGCAGATGCTTCCACAGAGCAACTTCCTACAATAAATATGGTTTTTTTTTTGGAAGGCAAACCATTATATAGTGATAACTGTAAAGCCAAGCACAAGAAGTGCGGCAGCAACATGTACAAGAGAATGATCAAAACAGATCAAAAGGAAAGAAAAAGAAAGCAGCCCCGAAATGAGAGCCCAAATTAGCTATGCTAGCACCTTCAATTCTTCAAGCATAAATGATCAATTATAAAAAACTCTCTTAGTGATGCATGTACTCGGACATCGACACCATTAAAAAATTCTCCCTGCAATAAAAATTGTGAATATATTACTACAAAAATATATATATAGACGAATTCAGGACGAGTTTGAACGCAGGTGTCACCAATACCAAATTTAGTTTTGAAAATTGGGTAAAATCTGAATCCGAACCCAATTAATGTGAGTTTTGTCCATCAAATCGGGTCGGGTTTAGACAAGTACTCAGAGGTGCGAGTTAGATTACCGTGCGTTCGACGTGGATGAAAGTGTCGGGCAACTTAGCATTTTCTTTTTTTACATAGCATTTCCCTTTTAGGTAAAGAATAATGAAAATATTTTTTAAGAAATTGATGAAGAATCACATTAGTAATTAATATGAAAATTTATGGTACATGAGAAAATAATTAATAATAATAACTTTATGAGAGAGTTTTAACGAATGAATTAAGGCATGTATCTATGATTGTATCCATTCCATCCAAAAAAAAAGATGAGGATAGGAAAGGAGGAATGAATGCAGAGGCAAAGAAACACATGGGATTGTTTGGGATATTTTTGTCCTCACTCAAAACCGCAGCACCACCTAATGTAACGTGGGACCCATAGCCTTTGTTGTCTTTATCCCCACACGTTTCAAACACGTCCTCCTCCTCACTCTTTCTTCCCTCTGTCTGTGCCTCATTCATTCGATCCTCATCGTCACCACCACCTTACCACTCACACACAACACAGACAAAATTTCCATAATCACTAATTCGTAGCAATCATGAGCGCCAAGGCACCCAGACCTCGTACCCGAGTAGGGAAATACGAGCTGGGAAAAACCATTGGCGAAGGAAGCTTCGCCAAGGTCAAGTTCGCCAGGAACGTCCACACCGGCGACCATGTTGCCCTCAAAATCCTCGACCGGAGCCACGTCCTCCGCCACAACATGATGGAACAGGCACGTCATCACTCATTTTTCTCAATTTAATTTAATTACCACCAAAAAAATATCCCAATTATTCTAATTTCTTCTTTCTCAATGGGGGCCGCTTTCTTCTTCATGCTTCTGTTCTGTTACTATTCATATTAATGCAACCTTCTTCTTTTTTGCATGCAGCTCAAGAAAGAAATTTCAGCGATGAAGCTCATCAATCATCCCAACGTTATCAAAATATTTGAGGTACGTAATCACGCACTTAATTTTCTGATTTTTCTTTACCTGACCTGAATAACAACAGATTATACTTAAAGATAATGTTTGGTTGGAGTCGAGAAGAAACAGGGAAGGGGAGGAAGGCGGGCAGAAACACCGGTATTGAAAAAAAGTATTATAATTATAATTAACAAAAGAATGTTAGTCAAATTTTAAAATTAGGAAAGTTAAATACAAAAGATGTTTAAAATAATAAATATTATTAAAATTTAGTACGAAATCTTATATTAAAGAATAACAATAATATTATTAGGGGTCTTATAAAAAAATATTTTATTGATTAAAAAAATAATTAAATTTTAAAATCTTATGAAAATAAGGTAACTTAATCATGTTATAAAATCTCCTATCTCCCCCCTAATGTACCAAAAATGAGAGGTGTTACCTCTCCGGCCCAACTATCCATCCATTCAACCAAACACATCTAAGAGACATTGATATCCTGATATTCCTTAATAAAAAAAAACCTGATATTATATGTTTTCAATATATATTTTTTCCTATTTTTTCAACATCACATTTTCCTTTGGCTGTCTTCTCCGTTATGACACATTAGTTCTCAGTTTCTTCATTTTTATCTCTCTTTTCTCAAGATAATGATCATACACGTGTCATACAATCATTTCTCTCATATTGATCACGTATCATTCAATTATTCATTGGTGATGCTATGACTTTTATCATATTAAATGAGAGTGATCGCCAATATTTCTGCTAATACTTTGATAGTTCATTCATATCGAATCACATGTACATGTTAACATTTTGTATATATTAATCTCTTCATGTCTAATAAATAGATAAAACCCTTCAAATATTTACGATAAGAGAAATATATACAATGTTGCACTTAATATTATAATGTGATATTAGAGTATTCTAATACGCTTCTAAACGTTTGAATGACTCTTAATTTTAATTAAGATGTACAAATTTTAAAATTAATTTATCTAATCAAGAACCAATTTAATAATATTCATAACAATATAACTGTATTGAATATTGTTCGATTGAAAAGAATATTAATATTAGTCAAAGTAATTAAAATATGCTTTGAGAGAGCTATTTAAAAAGGTAATAACTCCTCTAAAAGACAATTATTATTATTATTATTATTGTTGTTGTTGTTGTTGATTGACTGAAAAATTGAGGTATTAATTAAAAATTAAGAAAACTATATTATTTTTTAATATTGAATAATTATTTAAGAAAATATTAATTATTTAGAAAGGTAATCGATTTTGATTTATTTTTTAATATGAAAAAGAACGAACAAAAGTATTAGTCTAGCGGTAGGCAAATTAAATCCCCGTAAGAGCGATGTCATAAGATTAGACCCTGAAAAAATCAATTGTTAGAAGGGACCGCATCGTATTCCAAACACGTTAACACTTGTTAATGATAAAAAAAAAATTGAGAAAGGAATATGATTTCATGAAAAAGAAGTATGTAATGTGACTCCACTAGACTCAATAACAAAAATATAATATTCAGGGTGAATATGACCTCAATTGAAAACAATATTAAAATTCAATCTTGGAAACTCATGAGATCATTCAAGTTCAACCTTAAGCAATTTCTTTGGTACCCATCAGTAATGAAGGGTTATGTATCTTTTTGCCTTGATGTGTGAGGTTATTTTTTATAATAAATTTTTGTAATTTGCATAAATTAAATAATAGGCTGAAGGGTACTATACCCTCTCATTTTAAAAGCATACTGAAACAGTGCCCTAAAATGTCTAATACGGACGGTCTGGTCTCTTAGTAGCCAGTAGTCAGTTAGATAGTTGACTGGATTTTTTTATTTTTCTTCTCTTTGATGATTAATCAAATTATTGGCTATAAATCTATCACTGTCTATTAATAATTTTCATTTTGATGTACAATATATTTTATTTTTAATTTCCAAACTTGTTGGCTCTGGCAACTGACGCACTCCGTTTTATTTTATTATTGTGTCATTTTCTCTTATTTTACAATATAAACTTAATATACTTCTTCTTCTTCCTATGTACCAAATTTTTTTAATATACTTGATGTATTATTAAAATCTTAGAATAAAATAAAATAGCATTTATTAACTTTAGCTTTAAATTTATAGATTGAGGATGATTAAATACATAAAATTTAATTCAATTTAATAAAATTTAAATAAGGTTAAAGGGGTTGTAAATTGAATTAAGGGGATATAAATTTATAGATTGAGGATGTTATTTTTGTATAAGGTTTAAGGGCTAGAAAAAAAGGGGATATAAATTGAATCTTGAAACCATTTACAGAAATAAAAAACCCACATGAAACGTAATGAAGAAAAGAATTTGAAAGGTAAGGAAGAGATTTTTTTTGTTGGTGTAAGAACGGGCCCCTAAAATAAAAGGAAAAAACAGGCAACTACACCCGAATAACTTATAACATCAGCCACCAACAAAAGAACAAGCTCCTAGGGGGACCTATCCAATGAGGAACAGCACATCTTGCTGAAAGAAAGAGTTGTGACTATATTTGATTAATGAAAAGGGATAGAAAGTAAATTAAATAATCATAAATTAGATAACATCATAACATATTTCCCATGCTTGTGCACTTAAATTGAAATTATTCATTTCTTATGAACATGTGCTAGACTTGTAATTACCACACACAGAGCCATTAACTTTTATCTGTTTAAGCATAGGTGATGGCAAGCAAAACCAAGATTTACATTGCATTGGAGTTGATAAGCGGGGGAGAACTATTTGACAAAATAGTAAGTTGGAATGTGTAAATTATTGAGTACAATGATGTTTTGCTTGGATCATGAATCTAAAGAATTCACCTGTTGCTTCGTAATTTGATTTCTAGACAAAACATGGAAGACTTAAAGAGGATGAAGCAAGAAGTTATTTCCAACAACTAATCAATGCAGTTGATTACTGTCATAGTAGAGGCGTGTATCACCGCGATTTGAAGGTCTTTCAACTTTTTTTATCCTCCTTTTCCCCTGCAATTTAATTATGTGACTGTTATCAGACTCATACTCACTGTAATTTGCAGCCTGAGAATCTTCTACTGGACTCAAAGGGTGTCCTTAAAGTTTCAGATTTCGGACTGAGTACGTACGCGCAACAGGTAAGATGATATATCTTTTCTATACAATCAGCATGTGTGCATGTTATGGATTTTTGATTTAGTGCATTTGCTGCTCCAAGTTGTAGTAAGTATTGAAAACATCACAACACCTATTAGCTATTACTGTCATTTGAATTCCTTCTATTGTCTCAGTAAAGTAAAACTATTTCAAAAGCAATTGGCAGCCTATCAATCAGTGCTAGGTTCCATTTTCGTAGTTTGTTAATGGAACAAAATTGTTACAGATTGGATTGACACAATTAATTATTTTGATCACTTTATTGGTTTATAACATGATTTAGGATTTCGTATTAGATGTTCTATCATTTATGTATGTTTTACTACCTAGTCTTTGCCCTTTGGTGTTTTGAAACTTTCTCATCTTCACTCTCATTTCAGCTATCTAGTATGTGGGCGATTCATTTACATAAACTCATGACGCACCTTTGTTGAAATTCTTAATTATTTATTGCAGGGGAATGAACTCCTCCGCACTGCTTGTGGAACACCAAATTATGTTGCTCCTGAGGTACCTACTATCTCTTAGTGGATCACATGAAAGACTAGATCGCGGTTCAAACTGAAGTAAATTTTATGTGGTGTGCCGTTTGTATCAGGTGCTTAATGATAGAGGTTATGATGGTTCTACATCTGATATCTGGTCTTGTGGAGTCATTCTCTTTGTACTGATGGCTGGTTACTTGCCGTTTGATGAGCCAAGCCATCATGCACTGTACAGAAAAGTAAGTAATTTCAGAATATAATCCATGAGAATAAAATTGAAAGAAAGTTTCTTATTTCATATGGTTGTGGCCTTATGGGGGAACAATGTTATAACATATTTCTCAGATTGGCAGGGCTGAATTCACATGTCCATCTTGGTTTTCGCCCGAGGCTAAGAAGCTGCTGAAGTCTATTCTTGACCCAAACCCTCTAACTGTGAGTTCTGAGCCAAAAAGCTTTTTTACTGTTACATACATTCTTTTGCCTACTTAGGGCACCCTTACTCTTCTATTTATCTGATTCTGTTAATTGTGATACTAATTCTGTAATTTCGTCTTAAAATGTCTGTGGTTAAAGAATATCTTGCAGTTAGCTTATGCTTTTCTCCTTTAATACTGGGTTGCTTTTGACAGAGGATAAAAATTCCTGAAATCTTAGAAGATGAATGGTTCAAAAAAGGATACAAGCCGCCATCTTTTACAGAGGAAGAGGATATCAATGTTGATGATGTAGCTGCTGCTTTCAATGATTCTAAGGTAATGTGTTTTTCTCAATATTCTATTCATCTCCTGCATGGATATCAAATAACCCTCTGTAGTAAATTTCTTACTTATTTACTCTGATTAAATGTTCTACAAATTATGGTCTAGAAATACAAGAGTCTGCAGAATCTCTTTTCCATTTGTAATTTGCCTACTCTCTTTGATGTGTAGGAAAATCTTGTGACAGAGAGAAAAGAGAAACCCGAATCGATGAATGCTTTTGAGCTCATTTCTAGATCGCAAAGCTTCAATCTCGACAATTTGTTTGAGAGGCAGATAGTATGTAAAAATTAGTTTTATGCTTTCATCATTTAAGTGTTATACAGAGTGTCACTGTTGTAGTTATTTGTTAACTGATTTAACTAATTGCTGTTAACTGTTGTTGTATATAGCTGAGTCTGTTTTAGGTAATTAAGTTAGTTGGTTGCTGAGGGATGTGATAGAAATAATATAAAAATCATTCATAAGTCTTCCCCAGTCAGCTTAAGCTTTTGGGATAGTTGGTTCATGACAATTGCTTAATAGTTATTTTAGGTATTAGTCCTGACTCCTGATCAATGTATATAAGACACACTCACCTGTATCATACACTTCTGATCAATGAACTGGAAATTTACTTCTCATACAGCATGTAAAAGTTGTGTTAAAATTTCCAGTCATGTGGAAAATTGTGAACTATGTAATGTTTGGATCAATTTTAGGCGGATCTATGTTTGATCAAGAGCCTGATCTTGATTCAATTGATTCCTTTTGGTAATCTGCTAAAAAAATATTGACAATGAGATGTGAGTATTCTTTCGGGCTAATGATGCTGGTTTCCTCACTTCATTTAAACTGAAGTCACAGGGGGTTGTAAAGCGCGAAACACATTTCACATCTCAGCGGCCTGCAAATGAAATTATGTGTAAAATTGAGGAAGCTGTCAAGCCTTTGGGCTTTAATGTTCACAAGAGAAATTATAAGGTAATAATATATCTCTGCGTAAATAATTATAAGTACTTGTATGCACTATCTATTCGCCAAGATCTATCTTCCATTTAATTGCTGTTGGAGAGTACTCAGTCTCATCTTGATTTAAATTCCACAGATGAAGCTGCAAGGCGATAAGAGCGGAAGGAAAGGTCACCTTTCAGTGGCCACTGAGGTACTGAGTCATTCCTTTATGATTGTAGGACTTCTCTATATGTAGTCATTAGTAACAAATTGTTTGAGGGTGTGAATATAATTCCAATTTTCTTTTTCTGTTGCCTTATTCATCTAACTGCCATGATATACTCTTAATTTGCTAGTTTCTGGTCATAAAGTGCGCTTGACCCGACCTTTGTTTGTGAACCATTTAATATGACTTAATAGCAGCAAGAGTTTGTGACATAAACTGAAAACACTGAAACAATTTTAGCTTTTTTGAAAATTGAACGTTTTAATAGTATTTATTTAACCAACTCAACTTCATGCGCCAAAAAAATGTATTGTTTTATCTTTTGGGGCAAGTGTTTTGCGTCACCTAAGGAGCTTGACTCTTTGTTATACCTGAAGGTATGGTACATAAATTTCACTCTTGTGGATGTAGATTGGAGCCTTTCAAGTTTCAATATTACCTGATAACCAAAATTGTGAAAAGAAATGTGCAATAGATTTTCAATGTTCTAACTTGTTTGATCTGACATATGATGAATGGTGCAACTTGTTGCCTATGGTTACAGGTTTTCGAGGTGGCTCCCTCCTTGCACATGGTGGAGCTGCGAAAGACCGGCGGTGACACACTTGAGTTTCACAAGGTATGTGAACATGACTTTAGTTCTGACTTATGGTTTTTGGGAACAAGAAAACAAAATCTATCCACTTTTTTTGAACTTAGATGTTTGGCATTGCTCATTTTCTTTAATGGAACCCACGTTTCTAGTTCTGTTAACAAGTCATTAGCTCAACCTTTTCCTCATATCTGTTTCATTTCCTTTATATTTTAAGGAAAGAACAACGACATCATGTCAATATCAAAGTTATGTTGTTTATTGACACTAACATCACTCATTGGTTCAAATGCAGTTCTACAAAAACTTTTCATCAGGGCTGCAAGACATAGTGTGGCATCCTGAAGAGAAAAAATGAATTTTAGGTACCCCCTTCCTCTTCCTCTTTCTCTCCCTGCTATGTGCTGTTATACCATGGAAAACCACATAAGTTGTAGGTGATTTTAGCCTTATCAGGTTCATTTGTTCAGAGTTCACTTATTCTATTGACCAATTATTTCGTTTATTACTATGCAGGTGGTAGAGCTATTAGTCTTGGTCCATGGAAGAGATAATGCTTGGCTAAAGCAGGAGCATGTGTTAGTTGAGAGAGTGTAGTTAATGTCAGATAGAAGGAAAAGAATAGATCCTACAGACATAGGGCACATATTTCCTTCTACTTAGAATCTGTACTCAAAATATTTCATGAGCTTAATTCATTTTATCTCCTTTCTCATATATTCCATGATATGCAACTCTGGACACACTCAGAGTTATCATCAAATTATCATCAAGAATTTAATTTGATAAGTTATATTTTATTGAAATTAATATTATCAATTGATTACAAGAGTGATTGGTTAAAATTATGCAGGAGAGAGGCTACAGAGAAACTAGCTGGAGTGGATCCAAACACAAACACACCCTCCTTCATCTCTGACCTCTCTTTTAGCCACTGATCATTCCCTGCTTTTGTTCCATACTTTTCTTTGTACTCTCCTTCCAATCATGGCTGTCAATTCGGCCTGCCAGGCTCATAGTAGGCCAACATGTTTTTCGAGTCGAATTGAGTTGGACTAAAATTGAAGCGAACTACTAATTTTACAGCTCAACCCTCTACAGGTGGTTGGCGCTTCTTAAGAGTGATATGGGGATTACGTTGATAATGCATTACAATGAACACACACATATATTAAAATATAACTTTAAAAGACAGTGTCCCTAAGACAAGTTGAAGTGGGTGAAAAACAGTTATTGATGATGTATATATCATCTTTTCATATATAAATTATTTTGTTAATATTATCTTTTCATAAAATTGACAAATATAATCCTTATGCTTATTTTAAATGAGTACAAACCCTTGCTTCCTTGTAGACTTTGCCTGGTCTGCAAAAGTATCCTTTACTTGGATTACAGTGGCTATCCTGTGAGCAAATGCACAAACCTTCCAATGCGCACCCATCCTTCACTATTGTCACACCTTCTTTCAGCCCAAGCACTAGGTCAGTCCATGTACTAGAAAAAAGCCCTTGTGAATCATACTTCTCTTTTACCTTCAAAAACTTCCCAGCATTTTTATACTTATTAATCACTCCTCCAAATGCCAAGTTCCTATTCTTACCCCAGTGAGGTAACCCTCCATACTTGAAAATCCCAAGCTGTTCAATCTCTTCAAGAATGTCTTCATAAAGCCTAGGAGTCATTGGGTCCTTGCTGCGATAATAAGTGATATCAAAGTCTAGAGCATCCTCTTGTTTCCCTAAGTAAGCACTTGAAGCCTTCACATAACGCATGAGAATTCCATTGTAATTCTCCATGCCACAAAGTCCTTTAGGAACTAATTGAACTAGCTTCTGCACATCTTCAATGAAGTTTTTCACAACAGATAAGCCAATGCTGAATGTGGTTTGGTGAAAGAACTCTCCTTTCACTCTTGAGTCCCAGGGACATGTTGTGATCTTTGCATCTTGAAGACTATCCAAGCATGACCCAGATGCCTGAACACGGTTCTGAAATCCAATTACAGGGTACCCTGTGAAAATTATGCCTGCAAGTACCAAATATTAATCAAATTGAAATTTTTGTCTAAGAGTAGAAAAAACTACTATCATAATTTGAGTCATGAAGTGTACCATTGTTAGTAAGCCCATAAGCAGCTGTGAGGAGCGCGTTTGTTGTTAACTTTGCTAGTCTGCACTTTCCATCAGCATCACTAGTGGATTCATGAAGATCCTCTGTAACAAAAGAAAAAGTGAGCACCATTGATATTGCATTTTGATGTTTTCTATTTAACTAGATGCTTGCACCAAATGTTTGAATACTAGGTGTAAAACCACGGTGAGTCAAGATCACGATGGAAAGAAACAACTTCCTTTAACTTTTGTGGCTGCCCACTGTACTAATCCAAACATGCTAATTAAAATTTGAATGTTATAAAGTTTGTGAATTTAAACTCAATAGAGTTAAGCTGACCTGTGGATCTTATGAGAGCCAATTCAACTGCAGGGGTGGAGCGAAAAGGGACAAAGTCATAAAGACCATTGCCCGAAGTACTCATGGGGACACGATCATCAACACGGTAGACAACCTTGTGTTGACTTGGGTACCACGTTATGTCAGCAAACTCATGCTCACGTCCAAAAGATACTGCTTGGTCTCCCAAATCCGAATCACTTTTTGTCACATAGGTGATGGATCGCTTGAAGAGGGGTTCTAGTTGCAGAGTAATCTGCAAAAGTGATAAGCAATCATCATATGAACCCTTTGAATGATGAATGCACATTATAAAAATATGCGTATGAAACATTTAATCAAACAGCTGGTGCGTGAAATTGGATATAAAAAAAAAAACAAATGAGCATAGTGAACATCTCTCAACCAAAATGCCCAAGTTCAATAATCTGGGTGGAGTTAATTTTCTTTTGGTTATTTGGTTATTGGGAGGGATCTGAGTGGAGTTATCAATATAGAGTATGTTTGATCAATATGATCAATATTGTAAAAGTTTTTTCTTTGAACGTCCCATAATAGCTAGAGTATAGGTATCTGGAATAAAATTTTAAGGGCTAATCTAATGATAAAATTTATTTCACTGAAAATGACATAGGAATTGCTTCTCAACTTAAAATTGCTATGGTGAACTGGAGTCCAACTATAACAACCTATGAAATTATCTCTTGTCAAATAAGAAGCTGTTTTTGCTGACAATCAGTCCTTGTCTATCGTCCTCCTATTTTCCTTACAAATCTTCTTGGATAGCCAATTTGGATATAATACTATCTCAATTGGGATTGACACTTTACTCTAATTTAGCAAACATAGTATATCCAATTTCATTTGTTTAAAAAACTTAGTTTAGACCAAACCAATAAAGTGCTAATGTACAAATAGAAAACTCTAATTTGCTCAATACTAGGAATGGCACCCGCGCTGTGCGGGAGCGGGGAGTGTCTTCTCATTTTCTGTTCCTGTATTCCTCTAATATCCTCATCCCAATCCTCAATCCCCGTTGGGTGGCAAAGTGGGTCAGCAAGTCAATTGGGCCAAACCCCGCCAACAATGGGTTAGGCTAGGCTAGCCCACTTTTAGTATTTGGATTGAAAGTCCTAGCCCAACCCAACCCACCTGAAATTAATAAAATAATTAAGGTTAATCTTCCAAATGGCACTTCACTCATCAACATATGATGGAACTATCCATTTTTCATCTTCCCTGGTTTTGTATATTGTTCTTTACCTTCCAGGATTTCATTTCAATTTGATTTCTGTTACAAAAATTACATCCTCCATTGGTTGCAAGTTGATCTTTCTCAATGATTATTGCTTGATACAAGATATGAATGCCTTGAAGATGATTGATGCAGATAGGGTTGAAGGTGGACTCTCCATCCTACAATAACCTCTTCCTCCAAGACCTTTTGTAAATATTTGTTTTTTCTTTTCCACTACTTGTACTACTACCAATGCCTCTGAAAACAAATGGCATTTCAGATTAGGACACCCATCACATGATAGGCTTCACGTCTGTCAATTTTCCTTTCATATCATGTAACGAATCAATTGTATGTGATATATTCCATTTGGCTAAACAAAAGAAGCTTCCCTTTCCCTTGAGTACTAGCAAGTCTACTTCAATTTTTTCACTTATACATGTTGATATTTGGGGTCCTATCTCAATTAGTTCCATTCATGGTCATTCTTACTTTCTCACCATAGTAGATGACTTTTCAAGGTTCACTTGGGTTTTTCTCATGAAGTCAAAATTAGAAACAAAACCAATTCCGCAAAATTTCTTCTCTTTAGTGGAAAACTAGTTTGAGGTGTCTATTAAAACAATAAAACAGATAATGGTCTAGAGTTTTCTCCCACCAATTTTTATGCTAGCAAGGGTGTTTATCTCAAACTTCTTGTGTTCAAACTCCACAACAAAATACCATTGTAGAGAGAAAACACCAACACCTTCTTAATGTCACAAGAGCATTACTTTTTCAAGCAAACCTTCCCAAATTTTTTGGCCTTATGCCCTCACTAATGCCACTTACCTACAAACAGGATGCCCTCTCCTATTATGCAAAAAAGACCACTCTATCAACTTTTTCATAATTCTTTACCTGAATTTTCACTACTCAAAGTGTTTGGTTCATTGTGTTTTTCCTCGACACTTTCTCATCCAAGAATCAAGCTTGATCCTAGGTCTAGATAATGTTTGTTTTTCGGGGTACAAACTTGGTGTCAAAGGGTTCATTTTGTTTGATTTGCACACCAAGGAGATTTTCCTTTCCAAAAATGTAATATTTCATGAGCATGTTTCCCCCTTCCATCATTCTCCACCTTCACTTGATCCACCTGCATCTCTTGAAATTTCTCTTCTTGTATCTCTTGATGCACCTTCATTTGATTTCTGACCACCATCACAGCCTACAAAAACTTCTTCATCTTCACTACCCATAAACATTGTTTCCTCTGAACAACTTACGAACTATGCTTCACCTTTAATTGTGCCTCAGTCTACTTACCAGCAATCTAACCAAAGACACTCCACATGAACCAGAAACCCACCTTCATACTTGGCAGATTATCACTGCAACTTGTCCACTCAACCATCTTCACCTGCCCTCAATTCTTCTTCAGGTAATCTTTATCCACTTTCTTTTGTACTTTCACACAATAAGATCTCTTCTAGAGATTTCTCTCTTAATATTACTTAAGCTTCTGAGCCTAAGTCTTGTTCTCAAGCTGTGAAATCTGAATGTTGGCCAAAGGCTATGACTTCTGAAATTTCTGCTCTCCTAAATAATTACACTTGGGTTCTAATTGATCTACCACCTGGGAAGACCCCTATTGGATGCAAATTGGTGTATAAAATAAAGCATAAACTTGATGGAACAATTGATCGTTATAAAGCATGTTTGATTGCTAAGGGCTACACTCAAATTGAAGGCTTGGACTTCCTTGATACTTTCTCACATGTTGCTAAAATGACTACCTTAAGGGTTCTATTGGTAATTTCAGCGGGTGTCATTTACATCATGGGCATTGTTATTAATGTCATCCTCATAGCTCTTGTGTACCGCACTTTAAAGTGTGGTATGTATTTTTTTCATTTAAAAATGTTTATCGCACTTTAAAGTGCGAAAAACATGGGTGACATAAATAGTTGTGAGGATGACATTAATAACACTCACATACATAATACATTTCTCCATGACAATTTAAATGAAGAAATCTCTATGACACTTCCACAAGGCCTTCTTTCATCCAAACCTGATCAAGTGTGCTTGCCAAAAAAGTCTCTCATACCCTTAAACAGGTCAGTAGACAATGGTTTCACACACTTTCGGCAGCTATAATGTCTCTTGGGTTCAATCCTAGCACTGTTGATTCATCTTTGTTCACCAAGCATAATGCTTCCTCTTTCACTGCTCTATTGATTTATGTTGATGATGTATTATTGACTGGTGATGACATCCATGAAATTTTGTTAAGAGTTTCCTTCATGCTCAATTCATATACACATGCGTGTGTGTCAGTGATAGATATGATGTTTTTGTTTTCATCATGTAATTTCATATTGTTTAAAATTTAAAATTATGATTTAATAATTTATACTTATTTTTGTAATATTAGATTTTTAATTTTTTAAATAATTTTCTGAATGTTAGTGAATAATGATGAGAAGTTAACTATTTATTTTTATATTTTTGGTTGCACTCTTGGAATGTAGAATAGCTGACTACACACCAAGGCAGAAAGACATGGGTGGTCAGTTTAATATGTGATAATCAGAGCTATCTGTTCACCACATGTGAGACTTAAAAGTATGCTTGAAATTTGTTTGCTACCTAATGGAACAATTGAATAAGAAGCACAATAAGTGACTCAGAATATTTCATTTGCCTGTGTAGAGATTACCCATTTGCCAAAGAATATCACCAATTGTCTTCTAGTGGTCGACTGGTCGGTACTACGCGTTACTATTTGTAAAGTACAAACTAAAGAGTAAACTTCCGATCCAATTTGGTACATGAAGATGTTCACTTATATTTGGTTGGTCTTTCTACTATTTTTACTCACCACGTTAGTCCCTGAAAGTGTCAACGTCGGTCATTTTTTATATTTTTTGTTGGTCTTTGAGACGAAAAATTTCATGTGTCACGTTCTTTGACTCGTGGATTTTCAATTGAGTCCCTGAAGTGGAGTGACTTAGATTTTATTTAACTTTATCTTTATTTTTTAATTCCATATCATTAACATTAATTTAACACTAAATTAAACATAAATTACTAGTCTAATAAATCTAATTTACTAATCTTCCTATTTTAATAAATTTAGATAATATTGTAAATAAACCTAAATCGTTACCCTCACCATCTCTATGTTGCTCTTCCCTCTCCGCCATTTCACCATCCTCTACATTTCCTCACCCACCACCATCTAAACCTTCAACTTCGAACCATATCTTCTTCTTCCTTTCCTCCCTCCGTCAAAACAAAGTCATACCACCACCTCCATGACCCCCAGCCCTGGGAAACCGAGACAACACTATCACCAACGTTCCCCTCGCCATGGTCGAACCACCAACATTGTTCTTCATTCTGTTTCTGGAGAAAATCACCACTGCCGCCTTCTCTCTTTGATTCCGGCCAAACTACTAGGCCAATAGACAAATCGACACCACCGCTGGACTCCCCATGAGGTCCACAACAAAACCCCTAAGTCAGTTCGTCGTTCCGTCGCCGCTGACCGCCACCACCTCCACTGAAAATGGGTTTTCCGGCCGACTCCTTCGCCGTTTGAGGAAACATACAGCACCACAACGATCCTAGCCACGAGTAGAAGAGGATCCAGTAACTTTTTCCCATCGCCGCCGTGTAGGGCGATTTTTGGCCAAGTTCCGATGAGGAAGGTGTAGGTGCGGTTGTTGACGGGTGGCCTCAACAATCTTTGCAAGCTCCGATCTTTCTTTCTCTCATCGCCTCTGTCCAAGTTAGAGTTTTTGAAAATTAAGTTTTGATCTTGATGAGGGAGAAGATGGATCCTTGCCCCTAACCTCTGTTGTCTTCAATGGTTGTTTGTGTTTGGTGGCTTCTAATTTGTGTTTGTGTGGCTTCAATGGTTGTTTGTGTTTGGTGACTTCTAATTTGTGCGTTTCTAGATTCTTAATTGGGGTTGGGACTTGGGAGGGAGAGTCGAGGGGAGGGGTTGGGGGGTTGAAGGTGGGACGATTTTTAGGTTAGGGGAAAGTGTGGGTTTTAGGAAGAGAAGGGTTTCCACATCAACCACTATTTCGAAACTCATTGCTTCCCTCGTGAGTCGAACAAGAAAAATGTTATTTTGAAAATTCGGATCCCCTTCCTCTCCACTTTCCTCGCCTCTTAAAGTTGATTTACGTGTTTTATCCCCAGCAAAATAAAACAAATACATAATTTTTTTTTTTAGAAGATGAAGACAAAGAAATACATAATTTTTTTTTTAGTTACAAAAGAAATACATAATTTGATATAAAGAGTATATATAAATGAAAAAAAAAATCCATTTTATTCAATTATGTTTTGTTAATTAGGTGGTCCATGCTTGTTTATGTCTTGGCGTTTTCGCACAACAAGTTATGAGTCTATTTCATAATTATCACAAGGATTTCCTTTCCTTGATGCTGATTTTGGTAAATGACAGAAGACCTCTACACTTTCCTCAGTTGACTCGTCTTCCCTATTCTATTCTTTAACGTGACTTATTGGTGAAAATCTAACCTTCCTTTTCTGTTCTTTTCTTTCTTATTCTTTTGCAACGTTTAGAAATTAGAAGAATGTCGAGCACATGCTTCTTGTGAAACGTTTGGATCAATTTAGGACATTTTTGGTTGAAGCTGATTACAATTCACCTAGCTTGAAGTTATACCTAACTTTAATTAAAAAGTTAACTTAGAAACAATAGTTGCTCGAATAAGAACTATTTTAACCCTTCATTTTGTTAATGTGAGATTTTTAATACATCTCCTCGTACCCAAGTTTGAACATGTGCGAAGTGACTCATATATGGAAAATTTCAATAAACGAATCAAGAATAGACTCTCGTACTATATTAGAATTTGTTTTAGACTTAACTCTACTTTAAAAGCTACCTTATAGTTGAGAGTTGTTCTACTCTTTATAAAAACTAAATTGGTTTTATATTTAGTTAATGTCGGATTACTAAGACACAAGCAAAGTTCGACACTTAGATCCTTACGACTATTAGGAAGAGTTTTGCTTTTCACCAAATTTGACTCTAGAACAATTTAGTTTTAGAAAAGAAAGAGATTGCATTGGCATAAGAGATCATACCTGTGAAATAACTCCCAGCACACCTAGGGACACTTTGGCTGCACTGAGATCTTCATGCTGTTCATTCAGGATCTCAACCTTCGCATACCCATCTTCAGGACCAGCAGGCCTAACAATTCTAATCTCCAAAACATGATCATGAACAGAGCTTCCTCTCCCCCACAATGAGCTTCCATGAGCACCAGTTCCCATAAGACCACCAATTGTCAAGCCCAACCAATAAGGGGCATAAGGCAAGGCCAATTTTCCCTTTACAGCCTCATTGATTATCTCCTTCATTGTAACTCCACTCTCCACTGTCATTGTCTTTGCTTCCTCATCAATCTTCAATACATTGTTGAGATATTTGGTGCTTATCAGCAACCCATTTTGGCCTTCAGGGCACACCAGCTTAGGGATGCTATGGGAGAAACGGGTAGCAACTTTCATCTTGCTCTTGTTTCTTGTTGCTGATGCAACCATCGCCACCAGCTCCAACTCTGTAGTTGGGTACAAAACTTGAGCAGCTTGGCAGATGCTTCTGTCAGGGAACATGCCATAGGAGTTTGTGATGGTGCAGCTTGTGTTCTGTGAAGAAGAGCACTTGATTGGATCCTCTGGTGGAGTGCAGAGCACAACAGAGAAAAACAGAGAAAACAGAGTTAATGTTAAGGCTTTTTGTGATGTCCTCATCCCCTTCAAGCATAAAAAAGGCATGGTTGGTATGTTTTAGACCATACAGTTTTGTGTATCATGTTTATGTAGCTAGCTGTTTTGCTAATTGAGGAGTAAAGGGCAAGGAAACTAGTACATACTTTAATTGTTTTAGATTTACTTTATTTGTAAATAGGTTTTTTTTTTAAGTCATGATATTCATCGCCGATAGCAGTGACTAATTTCCTCACATCGGGTGTCTGCATTAAAAAATAAACGGCTTAACCCGAAATGTGCTATATTCTTATAAACAGGGATCAAACTCTCAACCTCATAATTAAAGAACAATGTGAGCAACAAGCACGCCGCATATCATGTTATTTATTTGTAAATAGTTAATACTTAATAATATGTTGATTTTTAATTGAGGAAGGGTGCTTCTGTGTTTGATACATGTGACTAGTGGGTCAGGACCGTTTTAACTTGAAATGATGGATTTTTTGTTGGTTTGGCATTGAGTCAAGCAGCTGAAAACACACCTGTCCTTTACTTGAGATATAAAATAAGGGGGGAAATTAAAAAAAGTATTGCTATGCTTTTAATCTTGATCAGTGCTGCCTTTGAAATGAAGGGTTGCTGGGAAATGATCTTCCACTTTGGCCACTTACTCATTGTTGAAGCCAACACACATCCACGCGTTTTTCAACTTATTCTTGCCACATCTATGGCGTTTATTGTCAGTGGAGACCTTATAAATGTGCATATTTATGTGTGCTTCCAATTCTGATAGAATATTTTTATTTATTTAATTCTTTGTATTTAATTTTTGTGGACCGTGGCGTCAGATTCATATCATTCGTTGCTCTTCTGTTTGTTTACATTGTTCTTCCCCCGTTTCACTGTAATTTTTCATTTTTGATGGCAAGCTGGAATTTGGAGTATTGACAGCTAAATTAATAATTGAAGGAAACTGCCAGATGTTGCGACAGTGTCAAATTCTTAGTGTAGTGTATGTTTGAATTTCAACATGAATTCAACCTCAATTCACAATTGAGTTAACATTGACATTTGCTTCTCTTTCTAAACATTGGAATGTATGTTATCTAATTTACCTGCCCAAGACATGAATGATAGATGTTGGAGAAATGATGCAAGGCATGCAATCTAGCATGCTACCCTTGAAAGGGAGGTAGTTTTTTTCCTGGCCTTTTATGGGTCTAACACATTTGTTCGAGAAATTGTAACTTTTTCAAGAATCAGATTTGTGTCATTACCTTTGTAGGGATCTGCTTGCGTAAGCCTAGACCAACACAAATGATAAATGTTTGACAGAGTAATTGAGAAAGAGACCGAGAGAGAACCATGACATGAATGATATATGTTGGAGAAATGGTACGAGACATGCACCCTAGCATGTTATCGTGAAAGGGAGGTAGTTTATTTCTGGTCTTTTACGGGTGTAATACACGTTTGAGAAATTGTGACTCTTTTAAGAATCAAATTTGTGTTATTACCTTTGTGGGATCTTCTTGCGTAAGTCTAGACCAACAAGGTAATTTGAATTATAGATGTTTGACAGAGTAATTGAGAAAGAGGCCTAAAGAGAACCATGACATGAATGATAGATGTTGGAGAAATGATACAAGACATGCACCCTAGCATGTTACCGTGAAAGGAAGGTAGTTTTTTTCTTGGTCTTTTACGGGTGCAATACACTTGTTTGAGAAATTGTGACTTTTTCAAGAATCAAATTTGTGTCATTACCTTTCTGGAGATCTCCTTGTGTATGTCTGACCAACATGGTAATTTGAATTATAGAAGTTTAACTTAGTAATTGAGAAAGAGGCGGAAGGAGAACCATGACATGAATTATAGATGTTGGAGAAATGATACAAGACATGCCCTAGCATGTTACCCGTGAAAGGTGATAAGTGCCATAATTGCCTACTTTCATAAGCTAATTAGGCACTTATATTGAGTACTTCATGAGAAATCCTTAATAGAATTCCCTTACTTTGATTAGAAATTGTTAGTTGGTTGAGAATTGAGGTCAAATGTGTTCAAAGTTGACTATAATCTCAAATTATGATGTAAGATTGAAGTTCCAAGGAAAAGATTCAATTACAAGAAGAATTGAAGAGTGGAGGTGGGTTTTTGGCCGCCCAGCGGCCCTCAGAGAGAGCTTAGCGGCCAAGGTGGTTTAGGAAACCCACCTTTGAAGATTCTGGCCGCTCAGCGCCCTGTTATGCAATTATCCACTATAAAAAGCATTTTTTCATAAGCAGGCGATATAATTCGAGTCAGACCCTAATTTTTAGGGAGAGAAATCAGATCAGAGGTGAAAGAGGAAGAACTTAGGGGTTGGGTGATACTTCGTCGAGCTGGGGACACACTGACGTCGCCGACGTCGGCACAAATCGTCATCTTCTTCATAGTTCTTCTATTGTAAGCCTAATAGAATCCATGGAAATGGATAGCTAAACCCTTTTTGTTGGGATTTAGTGTAGTATTTTGACTTGAATGTATCTATCTTAGTTGTTATGCATATGAGTTCATCTATCTCTTAATTTCCATGATTTGATCTTGGTTTTAATGCTAGTTTTAGCTTGATCAACAAGAAATTGATTGAAGATTTGCTATGTGAGTGAAAACTACATGGTTGAACTGGATTTAGGTTATATCGGCTAATAATCCTAATTGTTAGACATAGGGTTAGGTTTACTAGTCGTTGAACACCCGAATCAATCACGCTTTGCTTTGTTAGTTATGCGAGACATCGATAATTAGGAAAGTGATTCGTTGATCCGCTCATGTGAAAAATTTATGAGATGGATAAGAACTGGTGTGATGGAATTAAGAATAGAATGAGTCGTATGGAGGCCTATTTGATTGCAGTTTTTCAAAACTGTATTTAAAAAGAGTTTTTAGAATTTGTTTTTGAAAATTGTTTTTCAAAATAAAAGCAGAAAAAAAATTGTTGAATTAGATGTTTTCCAACATTTAAAAAACTGAAATTTGTAAACTAAAGACAAAAACTGAAAACACATTTTACCTATTCTTGTATTTTAGTTTTTAAAACTAAAAACAAGAACTGTTTTTAAATACAGTTTTCAAAAACACATTTTGCCAAACATATTTTTAAATTTTTCAGTTTTTGAAAATAGAAAATAATTTTTAAAAACTGTAATCAAACAGACACGTAATCCCAACAGTTTCCCTAACTTGATTTAAATACGTACTTTTCTCACTTGTTTAATCTTTTCATGCGCTTGTGATTTCGAACTAAAACAACTTTCAAATAAATTTAGAACCTATTGCTCGATTGATTTAGCTAGAAAAAAGCGTTGTAT
The DNA here is from genome assembly GCA_030819835.1 of Acmispon strigosus. Lineage (NCBI taxonomy): Eukaryota > Viridiplantae > Streptophyta > Magnoliopsida > Fabales > Fabaceae > Acmispon > Acmispon strigosus. The sequence continues at coordinate 53,749,458 of JAUAMA010000004.1, read as the reverse complement.
TCTAATTCCATGCAGATATGATAAAAATTCTTTACTATGCTACAATTAAGTCCTAAAAGAGATTCAAGAGTAGAAGTGGTAAAAACACTGAAAGAAGATAGTTTTTTTCTGGGTTGGGTGTAACGGACTCGTTGAGAAATTTTGACTTTTTTTAGAATTAAATCTGCGTTATTACCTTTGTGGAAATTTGTTTGCGCACGTATAGACCAACACGGTACTTTGAATTTGAAAGGGAGGTAATTTAATAGAAGATACTTTAAATAATAGAAAATATTTTTCTGTTAATAAAAAACTTATACACTAGAAATTTTCCAATTTAAAAGCTATCTTCTTTTGCCATAATTCCTTAATTCGAACATTTTTCTAATCTTTGGAATCCCTTAAAAAAAACTAATCTTTGGAACGGTTATTTTACGGAGTTATTAAATAAGTATAGACAAAATTTGTGTTAAATTATCATAGTTCTAGGTGAACTAATTATATTTAAGATAAGTTAAATTTATAACCCACTTATCTTAAATATCATTGATTCATTTATGATTCAACTCAAACTTTTCCTTAAATTATTTAAATTATTTGGACAAACTTTGTTGGAAAAAGTTTACTAGAGTATTAAATTGAAATACGAATGATCCGTTTTTTTTTTAACAATCATGCTCTATAAGCTTTTTAGCTGCTTTGTGTAAATAAAAAGAAAGGATAATTGCCCTGTTTCATGATCCCTCCTCTACTTTAACCTGCACAATTACATGATATTATGTCAAATTAAATCGATTGATTACATTCTCCGCAATGTACATTTTTATATTTTTTTTACGTGTGGAAATAAAAATAACGAGGATGTACAATTAGATATAATATGATAAATATATTTCTTTCGGAAAAAAAGGATTAGTGAAAGTGCCCTAATTCAAGATATAGAGTGTTGTTGAGCTCAAAAACTACTTAAAGACTAATATTTACCTGCCCAAATGAAACGAGTGGAGCTTTTTTTTATTTTTAAAGGCTTTCATAAAATCAAACATATGTCAATGCCAGAAGGACCCTCTTCAACCTAAACACAGTTGTCAAAGGAGGGAGTCTTTCAGGCAAGATAATCAGGCACACAATTACCAGTTCTCCTAATAAAACAAAAATCAAAATCACAAAAACCCGATGCCAAAGCCCTACAATCAGAAAGTAAAGAATCCACGAAAGAGGAGTTGGGATGGAACTTCTACCAATTCTCTACCAAGACGAGACAATCTAACTCAATACAGACGCTCTGGAACCCTAACTTAGAAGCAAGCCGGGCCGCCCACCAGAAAGCCACTGCCTCTGCCAACTCCAGAGAAGGCACAGCCACTGGGAAAGTCGTCGCCGCAGCCATGATATCCCCCCTAAAGTCCCAAGCCACACAACCAAGAGAAACTATTCTCGATGAGGGGAAAACAACATCAAAATTCAGCTTTATCACGCCACAAGCAGGCTTGGACCACACAGTAGAAAGGACATGAGGTGGTCGGAGCAAGGCTGTCGGGTCCTCAACCCCAGGCAGCAATGAGGCCGCCTGCGAAAGCAATCCTTCCTAGCTACTATACCTGCCCTCAAAGAGGATCAAGTTCCACAGTTCCTAAATACAATACAAAATCGTAATAAAAAGACCTATACATCGCTTATCCCCCCCCCCATGGGCTACCCGGAGAAAGACCTCCTGGATACTATCAGACTCAGCCACCCGGATACCCGAAGGAGATGTAAACCAGGCACGTCGAACCTCACCACACAAAAGGAGAGCATGCGAGGATGTTTCGTCAGCCTCACCACAACCTCGACAACATACATCAATGTCCATCCCATGCCTCGTGAGCTGGGAAGAAACCAGGAGAATATCGAGCACAGCACACCACGCCGCCTCTCGACAATGGGGAATCACCGTCGCTGACCAGAGTCATTTCCACTTATCAGCAGACAACCCCCTCCCCCTTGAGGAGGATGGCTCATTGGCCAGAACCTGAGGCCGAGCAAAATCATAACCAGTACGAGTGGAATAAATGCCATCAGTCGAGAAGGGCCAAACAAGATGGTCTCGACGAGGAAACAAAGGTAACAGAACAGCCATAACGTGACTCACAGACAGTGGATGGAGAATAAACTCCAACAAAGCTTGATTCCACACCCCTTCAGGTGTTAGTAACTGAGAAACCTTTGAGATACCCAACTCGGAAACAAGATCCTCATGAAAGATAAGAGGAGAACCCGAAGGAATCCACTTATCCTCCCAAGGATTAATGGACTCACCATCACCCACTATCCACGATCCCCCATCATCAAAGATCTTTCTGGTGGTTAGAACTTGAAACCTGTCAGATATGATGCTTTGTCATATTTCATGCTACCAACCCTTGTGAATAATATAATAAATAATAAGGTTGAATATGTTAATCTTTTATAAGAAATTCAATGTGTTAGTTAATTAAAAGAAGGAAAATATCAAATAACAAATTAACTTTTGCAATTATTATAATGAAGATAATATTCTTTCTCCCACGCACACACACAATCTTTTGCAATTATGCACTGTTTTACCATCTCAAGTGATGACTGAAATTCTTGACATCCGGGTCCCTGTTTTACTTGTTGGCCGTAACGTTATTAGATGGACAGCCATAAACGACGGACAATACAACACTTGCTCTGCTTATAATTCGCTACCAAGATTACCGGACATGGATTCTAATTGTTGGAAACGAATTGGAGGTGCAAAGTTCCGAAAAAGATCCAATTTTTCCTATGGCTTATCCCGAAAGAAGCCTTGCCCACGAATGAGAAACAACATAGAAATCATTTGAGCAATTCAGCCATGTGCTCCCGCTGTATAGTAGACTGTGAAAGCATGGATCATTTGTTTCGAAGGTGCCCGCAGGGTCTCTTGCTTTGGAAGCAGTTCAGAGTGCTTCTTCCCTGCATTGATAATGGAGATCCCTTTTAAACTTGGTTCTTTGGGTTACTGCAGTCAAAGGAATGCGTGTTGGCAGTGCAGTGCTATGGTGGAATTGGAGGTGGAGAAATAACCATGTTTTTGGCGAGGACAAGTTGAAAATTAACCAGGTTTTATGTAATGTTTTATCAGATGTTTCATGCTGGCGTGCTTTCTTTGCTTTGTCCAGGACTATCAATGACAGGCCTAATTTTCTTGGGTGCCTTATGCTTGATACTCCCGCCGTCTCTCATATCACGGTGGACGGTAGTTGGAATGTGTCGACGGGAAGAATGGGAGGATCGGCTATCCTTCGTGCTCTGGATGGAACTTGGCGCTCAGTTATTTCTGAGAGTCAAGTGAATGGTAATGCGTTTCGCGCAGAGGTTTGGGCCATCGGGATGGGTCTCTCACATGCTTGGGACTTGGGGATTCACTGTGTTGTGTGTGCCTTAGACTGTTTGGAGGTGGTTCGTGTACTTCAAGCGCCGGTGGTAATCAACTCTTACTGGGAACGTGACTTAATTTTGGAGGTTTGCTCCTGGTTGGTAAAGGATTGTAATGTTTCTTTCATCCATGTTGCGAGTGAAAAGAATAACGTAGCTTATTTCCTTGCGAAGCAGGCTTCTAGGGAGGGGACTCCGCGCCGTGTTTGGAGGCAACCTTCGTCTTCTGTTTATGCGTCGTTGTATTTAGACTCTTTTGCTTAGTTTGGTTTTCTGCTTAGACTTCCTCTTGTAAAAAAAAACTTTTACAATTAACGGATTTCATGGACTGGGGTAAATTCCAACCACTAGTACTACAGAGTTTGGAGAACGGATTTCATGGACTTTATTTTAGTTTGTGTCAAACGGATTTTAGCATGGGACGCACTATCAAAACATTGTTTTAAACACACTTTATTCTATGTGATTTATTTATTTTTTAAAATCTATTTTTTTAAAAAAAATAGCACATTTTTTAAAATATTTGAAAAGTGTTGCTTTTTTAAAAAATAAATCAATCATAAAAAATGTATAAGAGAATGCGTTTAAAAGAGTGTCGTTAATACTTCCATTATAGCATTAATTGGTTAATCCTCACAAGAAGATACTTCATTTGTCCCTTCGTATTTATTTATAAGTAATTTTTAAAGAATTTTATATCCCTAATTATAAATCACTTTAATTATCAATGAAGTTTTTAATTTTTTTTTCCAATAATTATCCCATATTTATTATGAAAGAGATAATGGGTCTAAAATGTCTTAAATTTCAAAACCAACAAATATTTTAAATATAGTGTCTTAATAATTGGAGTGCCTTATTATATTTTAAAAAATATAATAAAATGTCTTAGTAATTGGAGCGTCTTTAATGAGATGTTGGATCGTCAATTCGCCATGCATTACCTTTATGTTGAGCCCATTGTGTTCCCTTAGCTAAGTATCTAAATTCACAATTCACGTTGATTTTCTTTTTTAGCTATGAATATCACACTTATTAAAACAACTTCAACTTTTTTGTTCATGACCAAGGTACCTACAGCCGACCGCAGTAAGACTAAGCTCTCACCTCATAGTCAATGTACTAAGTGATAGAGTGTTGGCTAAAGAGTTTTTTATTCATAAAAATTGGATTCAAACGCTCAATCATTTGCTTAAAATGAAGCACTGAAACAGCGTCAAATGGTTCAAACTACTTGAATTTAATATTTCAATAAAAATCTCAACTACCCGAATCCAATACTTATTTGGTCAAAATTTTGGAAAGGAAGGAAAACTTTCACAGTATTTATGGAAAATGAGCTTCCAATTTGTCTTTTATGATTTTTATTTATCATTTTAAAATATTAAAATAATATTAAAATTTAATTGCACTTTCAGTCTTTAAAGTATCACACAATTCTGCAATGGACTCTCTAATATTTAAAACAAGCAGTTTTTAGTCCTTAAATTTCTAATTTGTGAAAATTTGGTCCACTAATTCAATTTTGTCAAATTGTAAAGGACGTTAGTCTACGTGTCACCCATTAGATGATCTTGATCTGATTGCATGTTCCACTTGGATATCAAGTCATAATTTCTTCTTCTTTTAAAATATTTTTCCTTTTCTTTTAAATTTTCATCTTCTTCTTCAACCCTCATTCTTCATCTTTCACTCCATTAAGGTAAGCTTGTCGTCGTTATTTGCTATTTTTGTTCTACAACTTTCCACACTTTAAAGTGCGGCAGTAGCGCACTTTAAAGTGTAGGAGTTTCGCACTTTAGAGTGCGGCAACGCCGCACTTTAATATGCGGCATGATAAAGAAAACAAATCCGATGCAGAAACGACAATTGCAACATATGTTGTATTAATCAAGAAAATCACAATTACAAGCCCATTAGGGTACAATTACATAACCATAGAAAAAATTATAAAAAACTCTTCATTCATACATAGGCGATGTGCAGGACTAGCGTTGAAGACTTTTCATAATGCAAGTGCATTCTTCGTGCTATTGAGATTGTTGATCCTGATAAGTTTAGGATCCAGAAGAAAAGATGGTTGAGAAAAGATGATGTTGTTGAACCCAAAAAGATTCAGAAGAAAAACCGGTTGGTGAGATATGATGACATTGTTGATTTAAAAAGTTGTCCCAAATCATTAGTAGAGAGGCACAGTTTGAAATCTTTTATGTCTCCCTCAATTTGATTTCAATTACAAATCTTTGACATGATCCCATCAGTAAGTCGACAAGTACAAAAATGTTTAGCTAGTTTGAAAAACCCAAAGAAGGATTATCAACACCTGCGTTAGCTAATTTGAAAACCTGAATCTAAACATTCAACATTGGGTTCGTCAAACTAGCTAATGTTGGGGATGAAACCTAATGAATCGCAAACATTGTAGACAACAACACAACGAACAACACTACACTGAGAATGCAAGAGACAAGGAATGCAAGACAATATAACCAAAGAAGAAAGCATAGGAATAACACTGCACTGAGAATGTCAGAGACAAGGAATGCAAGTTCATATATATAGCCAAAGAAGAAAGCATAGGAATTAACGGTCTTCCTGCATTTGTGAATCCATAAATAAGAAGTTGCAAGTTTCAGGGCAAACCAGAGTTCAAGGCAAATCAGAGTCAAAGTTGCAAGTTTCACTATTACAGAATTGTCATATTACCACGGTTTCGGGCAGCCTTTTACCACAATTAAACTGTGGTATCATGGGGCGAAGTAATAGATAAATTACCACGGTTCAAGGCGGAACCGTGGTAATATCACATATCTGTTACCACAGTTGAAGGCGTAACGGTGGTAATATCGCAACTCTTTTACCACGGTTCAGCAAGGAACCGTGGTAATATCATACATCTGTTACCATAGTTCATTGTTGAACCGTGGTAATAAGTTTTTTTTTTCTTTCTTATATTCTCTCACCTTAATTAATTGTACGTACAAATAAAAAAAGTCTATTATATTGTCAAAATACCAAATTAACTAAAACATGGTCTATAGGAGACCATAAATACCAAATTACCAAATAAACTATATATAACATGCATATGGATCACCACCCAGGAAAATGGTAATTAACTAATTAAAATATGGTTTATAGGAAACTATCCTAATTGCAAATATATAACATTCTGTGAAAAAAATCATGTAATTACTTCCAAAAGTGGGTGTAATTACACACACTTTCGCCCGTGCGAGAAGTAGTAGCTATGCAAGAAGCATTATGGTATATGTCATTGTTATTAATGTCATCTCCACAGCTAGTTATTTCACCACAAAAATCATAAAATTCAAAAATACCCTTATTTTTTTGTCCTTCTATTTTTTGCCCACACTTACAAAGTGCGGTACACAATATTCCCGCACTTCAAAAGTGTGGTTTTGAAAATTTGGGTACCGCACTTTAAAGTGCGGTAGTAAGTCGTTAGGCTAGGGTTCAGGCTACCACACTTGGAAGTGCAGTAGAAACTATTGAAGTGAATAATTTCTACTTGAAAGTGAATAATTTCTAGAGGCAAATCGGCTAACTACTTGGCAATTGGAAAGAACAGATGACACCCCATGTTCTCCGATCATTACAAGTGCTTACAAAATCGTGGGGTATCATCATTCCCTCTCTCCTAGTCAGCCTAGAGGCTTTGTTTCAGTCATTCCCCATTGCATCGGCTAGCTCGCAACCACTTTCTCCTATTTTCGCGAAAACGAGCCTAATAACTACTTTTGCACGTGGAAAGCTTTTAAAAACTTGATGACTCATCCTAGTTGAAGCCTAAGTTTCTGCATGTTCCCTGAATATTGTCCTTGTACTCTCGATTCACTTTAGTCGATCACTTGTGCTACCAATCGGCTAGACCCACTCGAATCAGCTGCTATTCTGTTCAACCATGCTATCCAATCGACTCGAGTGGCCCTTCGACTTTTCACTAGCCGTTACGGATTTTTAGGTGCCAACACCAAAGTATTGCAATCCACCATGGTTCATGGGAGGCTTAAGGTGTAAAAAGTCGTGTTTTGATGTTGTCATCTTTCTGAGTACCACGCCACCTAAGGTGTAAATAATGGTCAAGTGAGATCTTGGCCACTTTTACATTGTAAATGTTTGGATACACGTGAAAAATCACTGTGAACTAAAAATACGATAGAAAAAAGCAACTTCTCTTAATTTTATGTCTATTTATCGTGATTTTAATTTTACCATAATTTTTCATCGTGTCCAAACATGCACATACTCGTATAAATGGTGCTCAAGATCATCACCATCTAAATGAGATGAAAAAAAAGTTCCCGACCATTTTCACTCCTATTTTCTTTGCTTAGGCTTTGCTTATTCGTATATTTTTCACTTGTTTCGTGCAAAACTTCATATTAAAATCACTTTATCATTTATTTGTCATACAAAGCACACTAATCAAAAGATGTTACGAATGTATTTGGAATAAAGTTTGTTACACACTAATTCCACCCTCCACCTCTTATAATATGAAGAGAAAAAAGAGAAATGAGTGATATATTATCTGATGTGACAACAAATGTAAAGAAATGTAGAGAGAAATGGGTAAATAAAAATGATGAAAATGAAATGGAAGAGAAATAGGGAGTAAATGGTATTTCATGAACTTTTCGCACTTTAAAAAATGATAAAAATGAAATGAAAGATAAAATACCATTTTTTTAACCAATCCATGCTTATTTCATTTTTTAACCAATCCATGTATCATTACATGGTATTTTATCTTAAACGTATTGAAAAAACAAACACACCAAGATTATACACTAATCTATCACAGGGTATACCCTACAAGAAATAGCTAGTATTCAGTAGGATGGGACCCCAAACAGCTCATAATTCCAAGAAACCTCTGATTATGAGTTTCAGTGAAGAAAAGGCCTGTGTAACAATGAAATAAGCTCTAACTCTTTTACAGTTTCGCAGAACAGCACAAAACGTTTATGACCCAATTTAGCTAAGGATCCTGCGTGAAGCAGCCGCATAAAGCCGAGTGTTAGAAAATATAAAAGATTCTGCGGTTTAAGAGTACTTCAGAATATAAGAAACGTTCATGATCTCCTCTCATTAAATGCTCAAGCATATCTACTTTTACCCTTTTTAGTTGCAGGCCAAGTAGCACATGAAAAAGTTTCATAGGCGAGAGCAATTAATAGAGGGAAACAACTATGCAAATCACTCTTTTTTTTTTTCTGAGCACGTGTTTATTTAAAAATTAAAAAGAATTAATTCTACAAGAAAAACTCCAGGGAACAGCTTCTGTATGTCAGAAATTCTGAGAAAAAATACTTTGATCTCAACATGCTTTAATTTAGATAGTTGATCTCGTCCTTTGTATGCAGGAAAGTTTTATTATGTAATAGCTTATTAAAATTGCTCTAATTATGCACTTATCCTATGTCAATCACACTTTCAAATAAAGGATTAACAATAAATCTTGGTAATGTACGAAAAAGAAGGGGTTATATTGCAGTGCCATTTACATACCATTATTATTAACATGTAGCACTGTCGCAGTGCACGAGGTGGTGAAAAGTACGCAAGAGAATTGAGAGGACATGAACTCAATTACTCATGTTGGGTTACAAGGGTCTGAGAATATGACAGGACCAAGGACTTCAAAAAACTTTAGTGCTTCTAATTGCGAACAATGAAGCATATCTATAATTATATGATCTTCTCTTGATAGTAACTGGTAATATATCTATTTAATTGAAAGAGGTAGGAATGATGTGCATTACTAACTATTAAGGCAATAGCTAAAATACAAAATATTACAAGTTATTGTGACAGGACAGTCCATTAAAGGCTATTCAAATGGTCTAGGCAATTCCTTCAACATCACACAACATCCCAAGTGAGGTAGGCCACCACATAGGGCTCACTTTTATCTTGGCATCCTAACATAAGTATGGAAAATGAATGATAAACGTACACTTCAATGGTGTTCTTAACTTACTAGCAAGAAAGTACTTGCTTCTCTACTGCTAACATTAGATTCAGGTCACCCTGGGTAACTTCCTTTCTTTTGGGTTGAAAGGGTTATAGCTAGAATAACTCTATAAAAGTGCAGCTGCGTCAAAGCTCCCACTATGTGCGAGTCTGTGGAATAGTCCGGCCACATGGTCTATTGTTCACAATTTTACCCTGGTTTTTACACAAGAGACCTCACTAGCAACTACTTTTTCCTGTTGCGCCAAAACTCTCCCTACTTAGCTTAAAATAACTCTTAACATGACAAAAGCCTAAATAAAATAAGCAGTGAATGGTGATACTGACAACCTAATGAGTCATAGTTCTGACACTTCCTCATGAATCAAAGTATGCAACAAATCATCTCAACCACCTTCTAAGGTCACCAGTTGAAGAAGGAGAGACCTCACCACCAAGAGACTCAGTGCAGCAAGAGGAGTAATTGGATTGATGCTCCAACCCAATATGTGATGCACTCACACTCTTGAAGCTTGGACTCCTTAAACTATGCCCATAATTACCATAACCCACTCCCACATTATAAGGATCTGGAGCAGGGAATGAAAGCCTTTTCTTTACTGATCCAGCCCTGTCCCTCTCTGGTGTGGATGGCCTCTGCCTAGGCGCGCTCTGCGATCGAATTCGAGCCTTTGCAGACTCGGTTGCTGCCATGTAATTAGGTATTGTAGCACTAGCACCACCATTGCTTGTTCCGACCCTGGCATTTTGATACAGGTTCCCTGTGTAATGATAATTAGACCTCAGGCTTGGTGTTTGAGAGCTGGGGTAGGTTCTGTCCTCTCTAACGCAGCGGGGGCTTGCAGACCTGACTTGCATGGGTCTTGATTTTGCTGGAGAAGGGGTTGCAGGGGATTGGTAAAGGGATCCATTTTGGTGGGTTCTGTGGATTGGGGAAGCAATGGAATGTCTCTGTGGTTGCTGTTGTTGGTGCTGGTGGTGTGGGTTGTACTGATAATTTGGATGTGATCTTCTGTAATTGGTTCCTAGATATGAATAAGGCTGAGATGTGTCAATTTCCACTGTCTTAATGGGATCTCTTTGATCAGTGGAAGCTCTTCCCCTGTTCTCCCATGGCTTCGTCGCCATCCACCGGTCAAGCCATTTCGGCCTATCCTCAAGCTCCTCTTCATTTCCAATTGACGATGTCCTACCATTCCTCCAAATCTAGCACAATGTCACAAACCAATCAGCCAAAAAAATTCAATTTCATGAAAGTCAAGAAAACACACACACTAGAGAATGAAACTGAAGAAACCTGTTGAGAAAAAGCTTGTGACAAGGTTTTCTCCCTCTTCATAGCTGCTTCCTTCCTCTGCTGCAACATGGCCTTCACTTCTTCAACCGTGTGCGGACGTTCGTCCCAGTCACTTGCAATGCTGCTTCCCTCTCTTGACTAATCAAAGAAAACCACATAATCCATTTCACAAACAACTCATATGCATCTAACCAGAACCCCCAAATTTAAACAAAAAAAGTCATGAACTGTTTCCTTTGCTTTTGTAATCAAAAAGTACTTTTTCTTCCTTTTGAATTTTGTCAAACATGATTGGTGATTCTGAAATCATGGAAAAGTACACAGTTTAATCATTAATGCTGGTTGAATAAAATCAAGGCTAGCTCTAACTTACAAGTGATTTTCTATCAGAAATGTCCTGAAGATACCGCGATTCCCAAACACTACCAGTGTCGCTGAAGGTGGATTTTCTACTTCCATCAATGGAAGACCTTATTCGCTGGTCAAGAACCCTCGCTTGAACTCTAACCAGAGCCTGCATGCACCGAAGCGTCATCTTCGCCTGCTTCCTCACATTGTGACCCCTCACCAGAGCTTGCAACTTCACCAGCCCCTTCAACGCACGAAGCGCTCTTCTCGCCTTCAACAAAACAAAAAAGCCTCATTCAGATTCAGATTAACCTCAATTGCTTTGCATTTCACATAAATCATGAAATCAAGGTTAGAAAATTTAGATCTGTCGAATGATCTGACTCACCAGATAGCCTCTGAAAGCGGTTTGAATCACAGTAGCAGCGTAATGCTCCCTGGCATGATAATTCTTCGTAGGAGGCTTGGTCAACCTCGCCACCTCCACCGCAGCCTGAGCGGTGGCCATGGCGGCTTCAGCAGTGGCCACCGCCACCGCCACCGCAAGCGCATGGTTCTGACCTGGCTCTGTTCTCGCAGCAGGCGCATCATGCTTCAACTTCGTTGGAGTCTGTGGCTGAGTACTGTTCACCGCTTCATGATTCACAGCTTTCCTGAAAATCCATCTTCGTTTTTCTCTCTTCTGCAAAAACAAAAAAAGTTTGTTGAGAAGGGGATGATAGGAAAATGCAATAAAATAAAATAAAATAAAATTGAGTAACCTTGTCTTCATCTTCTTCTTGATCACAATCTTCTCTTCTTCTAGCAGTTCTTTTATCAGTATCTTTGGTGGGAGATCTGAAAGCTCTTTTGACAGCGGTTAACCAAGAACTACTACTTCCCTTCTTCCCCATTTACCAGAAAACAGAGACAAGGCGGGTTTTGTGGTTTTGCCCCCAGGCTCAACCAAGTGCTTTAACCGTGTCTCCAAGGAAAAACAAGGAGAGCCAAAGCATACACTTGTGGATCTCTGCTTCAATCTTTGTTATTTTTAACAACTATGCACGTTCTGCAATGCTGCTGCAACACTACACTAAATTTGTCCTCTGTTGTCAATGCCACTGCCCTCACTCAATGATGCAATTAAATGAATTTTTTCGCAAATTAACTTTTCTTCACACCTCTTCACTTTACACCCCTTTAGAGACATATTTGTAAAGATAAATAAGTGATAGCTACTTCATTCATGTGAATGATAACTCATCGGATCCGAAGACATTTGAGTTGGAGAGAGAAAGATTTAGAAATTAATTCTGTAAAAGAAGTTTGTAAATTGTAAGAAAAGGTGATGTGTGAATATATTATAACTTTATTTTTATTTTCTAGCAGTGAAATACCTGGGCCACCCATGTGTGAAAGCCTTTGAAAAATTCAATACAAGATACTCTTAATTAAGTAACTGATTATCCGATTTGATAATTGATTAGGTTGGATAAAGAATGATGAATGAGATTCATTTGACCAACATGGGATAAAGTACTGAATTAAAAACAAGGTTCGAGATCATGTTGGGGTGGAGGAAATGGTTTGAAGTACACGCAAATTGAATTATTAAAATGTGGTAGTCAGAGACAGCCTGTGTGTGTGGGAGGGGGTAGAAATATAGAATAGAATAATAATTTTCTAGGTACTTAGATTAATCTAAATGGGCAAAGCTTATGGATTTTTGTGGCATGGGGTGGACATGAGTGGAGTGTCAGAAGTTACCTTAAGCTTTTAATGTTAATGAATAATAATTGAAGAAAGCAGAGTGTGGCTCTCTATCTTTCTTCTATGATGTTGAAACCAGCGAAGGATATAAAGCAAGTTGAGGAGGGTGGCCAAGAGAGAAGCCAAAAGTGGCTTTTTCTATAATGGAATCAGAAAAAGCTACTATTTCTTTTTAAGTGTAAAATAAAATAGCTTTGTGAGCCGGTTCATCCTTTCTTTATCACACTTAATTAAATTGAAGCTGAGCAACTCCCTCATGGTGTCACGTGCTGTGAGCAGGTCGAGACGTATCAGGTGGGGTGATGGACCATCATAGACCTCTCTTTCAAATAACCAAGTTCATGAATCATAATTCTTTCAAAAATGATAGTAACCCCACATTTCCAACCACATCCGCAACACATGTTGTTTACGGCAGTTTTCATCAATTTGTTATAATCAAAAACCGCCACAAACTATATGTGTTGTAGATGTGGTTCGAAAGATAATGTTTCATGCTAAAATATTGTGTATAATACTATTATTGACATTAGGTCACATGAGAAAACATTGATACAACAACATGTGGCCATAATTATTTGGCAAACAATAGTACATATCTGCAATTTTGCATCTTTTCCACTTTCCAGCAAAATAAGATGGCACATGGATCAATGCAGCTATTGTCCAAGTCCTTCTCTAAGCTTGATGGTGTCCACTTCTACTTCAAGGTTCAACTGCTGAATTGAATATCCGAAGACTGGTCAAACTGTTATAGATTCTCTCGGAACTCACTTAATTGCATAGTTTTTTATGCGGCTGCTTTGTCCTTTTACCACCATGTGATTAGGAGGAAGAGTTAAAATTCCATTGCTTTCGAGTCACTTGTCAAGCATAAGCAAAATGTTCTGTTTTAGCGAGTGCATATTAGGATATTGTTTACACTAAATTTTAAAATTAGGTAAGGTTGGCAAATGCTCTCATTGTTTATTTCAAAAGAAGGCTTAATGGTGTGGTTTCAAAATCAATACAATGATCTATTCGAAATATAGACCTTGGCATTTAGTTCAAGAGGTTAAAATGGTGTGATTAATTCGAATTGCAAGGGGAAAATAACAATTCAAAATATATCCTCACATAGCAAGAGAAATTGAAACTTAAAGGATCACTCAAAGCTAAATGACCCAAGACAATTCAAGAACAAAGCATTCCAAGTGTACTTGAGGAAAACCATAGTCTTCAAGTCCCCAATTGAAAGCCAAACACAAACCTTCGAGATCAAGTCAAGCACAAGCTTCCAAACCAATTCGAAATCATAACAAACAGGAAGTATCAAGGGTGATTCGAAGCATGCAGAATTGGGAGCACTAACCCACAATAAGGAGTTGTTACCCACATTCAAACTTAATGGTAATTAGCTTCCGAGTTTCAACATTATTCGCAGGATCTAGTTTCCAGTTGTTTTTATGAAATTTAATCTACCTTGTTAGTACTTTTGTTCAAGTTCTTGAAATTTACTTTCAAATTGTTACTTGTTTTATGCAATTTAATCTACCTGGTTAGAACTTTTGTTCAAGTTCTTGAAATTTACTTTTGTTGAGAAGTTCGACATTGACTAGAGATAAAGATGTGACCAAGATAACTTTTATATATGTATTACAAATTCTAATATGGTATCAAAACATGTCCTAAATCTGTTAAGTGGGGACCACTCATATATGAGACACTCATAGATGTTTATTCTTGCATATCCCACGTTCCAGATGTCCAGCCCTAAGCGTGAGAGAGTATGTTGAGAAGTCTCACATTAACTAGAGATATGACCAATATGAGAAGATAATCCTCAATTCTTGAACTAGTTTTTGGGTTGAGTTAAGTCTCATAAATTCTAATAACTTTCAAGTTGTTGTTTGTTCTAACTTGGATCATACTCAGAGGAGTGTAGAACCATCACTAGGCAATTTGTTATTTTCTCTTTGTTCTCACCAAAGCATTGTTCTTCCAATCGCCGGATAACTTGTCCTCATTTTGTTGAGACATTGACTAGAGATGTGACCAATATAACCCTTATATATGGGAAGATAATCTTTAACTCTTTAGCTAGATTTTGGGTTGAGTTATGTCTCACAAATTCTAATATGGTATCAAAGCATATTCTAGATCTGGCTCTTAAGTGGAGACCACTTGTATATGAGACACTCAAGATGTTTATTCCTGCATATCCCATGCTCCAGATGTCCACTTATGAGCGTGATAGAGTATGTTGAGAAGTCTCACATTGACTAAAAATATGACCAATGTGAGAAGATAATCCTCAATTCTTGAACTTGCTTTTAGATTGAGTTAAGTCTCATAAATTCTAATTGTAAGTGTAGATAGCATCCTAAGAGGGGGGTGAATTAGGTTCTCTCAATTTTCGCCTTAACAAAACTGATTACTTTCAAGATAATGAGAATCACAATTGCTGACTGTGAATGCAGCGGAATAAAATGTTGCTTGAAAGTAAAAGATGAGAGTTAAGAGAATTCACACACAGGTTTTATCCTGGTTCACCTTCAAACCACCGAAGGCTACGTCCAGTCCCTCAAGAACCCTTGAGGATTTATCCACTATTGATAAAGATTTCTTACAAGTGCTTACACCAAGAACTTTAAGAATTCCTATCAACAACCAGAAAGCAAACCGCTTTCCAAGTGTCAACCTTCACCGAACCCTACGGTGAACTTTCACTCAAACAAAATGAGAACGAAGAAGATTTCTATACAGCTGAATCAATCATCTAACATACGAATGGATTGAATGTTCAAGTTATGCTTTAGGCACTTAACATATGAAGGCTCTTTTCTATTCTGAGTTCTTCAAAAGTTGAACAACATAAGTGTTCTTTTGAAAATGAAGAGTTAAAGACTCAGAATTTTGGCTCTGATGAATATGAAAGTTGTATGTAATTGTTGTTTCGTTTCTGAGCCTTAATGGACTATTTATAGGCACTAGGGATCGTCCATGAACCATCACAAAGCTTCCCAAACGTTTCGGGACACATTGGTTTATGAAACAACACATCTATCGACTAGGTAATCGATTATAGTACTCTGGTAATCGATTACGTTATTTCCCTGTTGCAGTTTGAATTTCAAATTCAAATATGTAATCGATTACAAGCAAGAGGTAATCAATTACTTTCCTCAGTGTAATCGATTACTTAAAGAGTGTAATCGATTACACTCAAATCCATTTTTTTGTGTATGAAACTTTAAGACCTAATTGAGTTTTTCTATCACTTTTAACTTATGAAAAAGGTTGTACTCAATATTTTAACTTGTCTTTGAGCCTTCATACTTAAAGTAACCTTAAAAGCATAACTTACCTAATTTGTAAGACTTAGTCAAAACTAGAACCCTTGAGTATGTCTTGAAGTATGTTGAGCTGGTTCTTCTAAGTCTTCTTTTCTTCTTTTTGCAGTGAGTTTGTCATTATAAAAACTTCAGCAAGAGTCAGGGGCAAGACCTTCTTCACAATCTCCCTCTTTTTGATGATGGCAAACACATATCTTGTCCTTGAAGATCATCTTGTTGTGGTCATGTCAGAACTCCCCCTTTTTGGTCCACTTATAGCATTCCCTGTAAATGATCTTTAAATATCACATGACCTTTCTCCCCCTTTTGATGTCATTAAAAAAAAGAACAGGTCAAATATGTACCTGATATGCTAACAAGTAATATAACAATATGAAATCATAGGGAGTGGGGTAACAAATATGGAATGTGGACATCCAAACATAAGTAGAATTGGTTCGACCTTACCTCTAGGTCATGTACCCGCTAATAGGATTTTGGTCACTACTCTCCATTCCTTGAGACAACAAAATGATGAGAGTATTCATGAAATAGTTAACATACTTACTCAAAAAATGAATGTTGTGTTTAACCATTTAGTCCAAACTAATAATAATGATTATTGATTTAGATTTTTCTTTACGTTTCATTTTTTTGAAGTTTTTTTGCAGAGTCGTGCATCCTTTATCCACGGTCGTGGTAAAAAATAACCTTTTCTTTTTTTATTTGTTTATGTTTATTTTACTCTTGTTTCTTGTAATTGCTAATTTTCTTTTTTGTTATTTTTGTTAATTTGGGAGCTTGTTTTATTTTTATTTCATAAAAAATGCAAATAAAAGAATTCCTATCTTTATTGGAGCAAGTGCCTACTAATCATTTCATCTGGTTTTTTGTGTGCAAACAGATATGGAACACGGGACACTGCATGATTATTTTACCCCAACCATTGGGCTAATTGATAACATCCTTCATCATGTAGTGGAAATATGCAACTTTGAGTTAAAGCCAACACTTATATCCTTAGCCTAGAGTTGTGGATAGTTTGCGGGTCTATCCCACAATGTTCCAATCAAACATTTGAATAAATTTATAGTATCACTAACAACGTGAAGTATAACGGTGTCATTTGCGTGAGATCTGCCTTCTCTATAACAAGCAAGTCACTTACCACAACTTTACATGAAGCTATCAATAATTATTCTCAACTAGCCCATTAACGATGAGTTTTGAGCTATTAGTAAATTACCATTAATGACGGATTTTCCTGATAACTGAGGGTTTTGATCGTCAGTAATCAGCGTTTTCTTGTAGTGATACATCTCATTATGACATGACCCAACAAAAAAAAATTACTCATCTCCCTTGACTCCATAGCCAAAGGAGAAGATTTGGGACAAAGCGGAATTGAGAATCTTGGTTAGGCTATGAGACGTTGTCGAAGGTTGGATTAGCGGATTTTGGTGGTGGTTTTCGGTAAGGTACAGAGAAGTGGCTAGGCCACGGTGGTGGTTGGGGGTAGCCGTGGTCGGAAAAAAGGATGGTTTATGGCCCGATGGCTGTTATTGAAATTTATTTCCAGTAACATATCAAAAAAGAAATGGAACTGCGGAATTTTGCATAATCCATTAAATTTTATAAATTAAGTAGTTTTGTTGACATGTGGTTTGGCTCTAAATGTAGGGGATGGTTTGTGGGGAAAACGGTTAGGGGCTCATTCTTGGGTTTTTGGTGAATCTTGGTAGAGGAATATCAATCTTCTATCTTTCTTAGAAAAATTGACATTAAAAGTGAAAACTTTAAAATTGAGCTTTACTTTTTTCAGAGTTGGCGACCAAAATTGGAGCTTGCATGTGGGTGGTTGTGGTGAAATCCGGTGAGGAGTGAGGGAACATGTTTGAGTGGAGGAGATATCTTATTTTTCAGACTAAATAAGTTTTTGGTCCTCTAAAATTTGTAAAGTTTTGGTTTTCATATCTCAATAACACATCACTCATCACTTGGCAAGTAATGTAGATGTGCTATGTAAGCTTTCACATGACACATGAGCACTTCACTGTGTTTAGATTCAAGTAATAACTAAAATCAAACAATTCTCTTATTGTATGAACTAAAATGCAACTTTGCTTCATCGAGAGATTAAATTCGGTCAACCATAAAATTAGACGACCACAATCATTTAACCCTTTTAATTTTTAGTTAACATTTTTAATATCTTGGTGTTTTATATATCGTCATTGTTAAGTTTTTTAGCCTTTGTTATTAACTTGTTCACAAAGATAACATACAACTAAACTTTTTTTTACATATACTTAACACACTTTTGTAATTTTTTTTGTTCAAAACACTCATAAATTCTGTTGCCTGGGATTTAGGTATTTGGCTTCATTTACGTAACATTACATTATCATCCAGCCCAAATTTATCCACGTGATTACGTGAAATATGCTAAAGCCGATTGAAATAACAACCAAAAATGAAAATACAAAACAATACAAAGATAACGCTTAAATGTAATTTGTTTATTAACTATATGTGAATTTGGTCCCTTAATTTTTTTAAGAACCGCTCAGGCTCTCTACTTTTAAAAGAAAGTAAATTTGATTATTCCCCCAATTTTATATGCATAAAATTATTGAATATATATTATCTTTTCAAATATTTTAGGGTTCATGATGAATTGGGTATATGATACAATTTTAAAGTTTAAAAATAGAAAAACTCTTTCCTCTACCCTACCCATGCTCAACCTTTTCAATTTGATCTTTCACTCAAGATAAATGAGCACCTAAGATGAAGGATGCTCAATTAATGTTTGTTCTCTCTCCCACTACTCTCCTTCTAATAAAATGATAAGCTCTTTCTCCAAAAACCTAAATGCTCAACCCTTTTCCCATGCATGGGATTTGAATCCTCCTTTCATCTTTCTTTGTTGTCATTTATAGTGTGGCTTGGCCATGATGAGTTATAAGAATAACAAGTAGTAAATAGAGATAAAAATTGATCTCTATATATGGAAGAGTTTTAGGCTGAAATGTACTTGATCAAATTTGAACTTTACAACATTCTTATGAAACTACATGGTTTTCTCATTTCAATTTAATAATTAGTTTGATAGCAATATTTGGCACAATAAATATTGTTCTTGAACGTATAAATAAGAATGCATTAATGGTTCTCAGGGAAGAGCTGCAATAGTTGATTCTTGCAAATCCAACAATTTTAAATAGAGTTTAATTTTAATGCACGGGCAGTGTAAATATGTATCCAATTAGAATCTATCACTTTGACATGTCATAATTAAATTTAAATTTAAAATTATTTTAAATGGATAATAGAGAGACAGGATAGGATGTATGTATTAAACTTTTTACTCAGTCAGTGCATCAAAATTCTCTTTTAAATATGTTTTTATTTTACATGAAAGAAATGTTGCCAACTAATAATAATAAGTTTAATTACATTCATAATCTTTATAGTTTTATAAATGCATAATTTTGGCTCCTTTCATTCAATTGCCCCAGGGTGTGTTTGATTGTGTTTTCGATTTTTTTTGTTTTCAAAATTGTTTTTTAAAATTGTTTTTAAGAACTACTTTTTATAACAATAAAAGAAAAAAATTTGCTTGGTAATATGATTTTAAAAACAGTTTTGAAAATAAAAAAATAAAAAACCCTTACTTTCTAATTCCTTTTATTTTTAGTAATGCCATTAATGAAATGAAAGAAAACATGTTTTCCGTGTCTTAGTTGTTTCTAAAACAAAAGCTGAAAATAAAAAACAAAAACAACTTTTTTCTGTTTTAAAAACAAAAAAATAGGAAACTGTTTTTAAATTAATTTTAAGAAAACATCTTAACCAAACAAGTTTTTTTGTTTTTTAATTTTATAAAACAGAAAACTGTTTTTCAAAACAGAAATCAAACAAGCCCTAAGTCTCTATACTTTTAAATTATGTCCTGACATTAACTCACAAACCTATAATTAATGAAAAAAAGTTGAGGTGATTAACAATTTTTACGTGAATGAAATGTTGAAAACGATCTATGTCACTTTTTAAAAAAAAAATTGTGATATATGCCAATTTTTCTACTAATCGAACATATGGATCAAATTTGTTCGAAATTTGAAAGTAGTGACTTAATTGGAGCAATTAAAACTATAGTGATCAAACTCTTGCATTTTCAAATCTATAAGGACTAAAATGTAATTAAGTTGTAATATTTTTTGTAAAGCTTTACAACGACATCATTATAGACTTAATTACACTTTTGGTCCTCTTAGTTTGGACCATGTGTGATTTTAATCCCCCTAGTTTTTTCATGTAGATTTAGTCCCTGAACTTTTTAATTGTTGTAAATCAAGTCCGTGTAGCATTATTATTCTACTTAAAACTCTCAAATTTTTACTTTCTAAGAAAAATCTACAAATTGAATCAATTTAATCATTTTAGATGTTATTCTCATCAAATATCACTAATAAAAATATTAAATTTCATTCAAAAATTATAAAATCCCAATTTTACACATCTTCAAACCCTAATCTCATATATTAAAAAAGATCCTTCAAATTTGATCAATATTTAACAAATTTCATGGTTTTAAATTGATTATATATCAAATCCATCCTAAATCCTAAAATAATTGAAAAGAAAATGAATATTTAATGTTTGTAGATGCACATGCAAATTGTGAGGGAGACCAAATTTGGTTAATTTTAAAAGCAGGAGACTTAATTAACTCGAAAAAACCAAAGGACCAAAATCACTAATAATGCAAACTAAGAGGACCAAAATTGTAAACTAAGCCTAAGAAATATTTTGTACTTTAAATCTTGTGTGAACAAAGTGTTTAATTATTTTGTGACTCACGAAGTTAAAGTTCCTAACATGAAACTTTTTTATTTTATAGAGAATGATCGTCATATAAAATAAAATGATGATTTGGAGATCATTATAAAATAAATATATTTAAATTGCAATTGATTTTTCAATTATATGAATTTAATACAAGATTTATCGAAGTGACAATTGAACTTTTATACTCAGATCAACTTTAGATAATAAAAAAAAACCTTTTAAATCATTCAATATTAAAAAAACTTATGAGCTTATTGACAAATTTTACACATCACTTTTTCGTAGCTAGAGAAAAGAATTCACCATTTTATCTAGGATATTATCATACTAAATGATCTTAATTTTGGGAAAAATATCCTTATGGGTAGGAAAATTCTCACTAAAGCAGCTGCATATCATTAGAACCTTTGTGGTATTCACCCAGAATAGTGGTAGATGAAAGCAATCCATTACCATAAAGGCGAGTTTGGTAACTTGACTCTGAATTGAAAGATGAACCTTACTGGTCAACAAAAAGAAAAAAGAAAAAAGAATGCCAATGAATCAATTATCACCCCATCCGCATATAGAACTAGTAGGATCAAAAAAGCATCCAAAAGGTGCCAACAGCCATTGACACCACACACGAGATCTCCATTGGATTCCATATAAGTTTGAAGTTGTACACAGCACAGGGCAAAAGAGATTTCAATTGATGCAAAATTATAATAATAATCTTATCTATAATGTAAAGTGATAGCGAAAGATGAATGGTAAAACCATGATTATATGTGCAAAGAAAGAAACATGTAGACCGTTAACATTTTCAATTAATCCTATCCTTACAGAGAGAGAAAAGAATAAATAAAGAAATTCAATCATGAATGAGCCATCCAAGCTCAACTTTTTCTTCCTAATTGACCAGCCAATGAAGAGTTCAAAGATACAAAATCAATCTTTTGAACCCAACAACTACTGAAATATAAACAAAGGAGTTACTATATGTCATTGGATGCTCCCAGCACCCGAGACAAAACAAAAGAGTATTTGGTTGAATTACTCTAAGGTAGAATCCAAAGCTCAAATAGTTAGATTCTACCTACACCTAATGCTGCTAAATGCATCATGAATAATGAATTGATAATATGATCTTCTTCCCCTACTTCTACAAACTACTTAATTAAAATTTCCTAAAACAAACATGTATGATGATGAATTTTGTCATGTTCTCTATCCCTGTAGAGATCAAGATGTAGTAGAATTTTGTTCAGAAGCTGTTCCAGAGGCTTGTGAAGAAGTACCAATCCCTGCTACTGCCACATTTGTTGATACTGTAGCTATAGTTGCTGTTGCTGAAATTGTTACATTTTTAGCCTTCAATACACATTTAAAACAGGATATATGCACAAAGACTGAAGGACGTCCTGCGTTCACGCATTCAAGAGATCTGAGCCGTGTGATCAATATGCTCAGATTTTCCATTAAGATTAAATTGTATACATCTGAGGACCAAGATCAGACAGCTCAAACTTCTTGACTGCGTGAATTCAGGAAACCCCGTAAAGAGACAATATCCACAAAAATAACAACTTTCAGCATTAGAATTAGTACCTGCAGCAGCAGTAGTTGGCACTGCCAGCACTGAAGGAGGAAGTGATAATACCCCTGTGGAACCATAATGCTGCTGAGGCAAAAATGGAAGCTGTGCCATTTGGGGGTGTTGAACTCCATAACCATGAGCCTGAATATTCTGTGTATATTGACCATAGAAAGGGTAGATATTATGTATCAACCCTCCTGCCTCAGAGGCTCCAGCAGTTGGGTAGTATGGGGGAAATTGCTGAACTCCATAGACACCATAGTAACTCTGCAAAATCAAAGGATTGCAGTTATTTCTTTGTATCAGCTTCTCTTTCATCAGAATCAATTCTGAAACCCAGAAACTACTGACAGAAGCCTCTTCCCAGAATTGATAAAATTTTCTTTCATCAAACTGATTCTCAAGAAGCTATACTCAAAGAAGCTTCTCCTCAGAATCGATTTTTGACTTGAAAATTAATTGTATTAGAGTTTACAAACATGCATTAACTCCAAGCACTTTATTACATTAACACCTACCGCAGGATACAAGGTGTCTTGTGAATATCCAGAATATCTGTCAGTAGATCGAATGGACATCAGAGAAAAGGACAGAAAATGAAAAGATAGGTAGAAAATGTTACTAAGAAAATGACATGCACTGCATAAAAAATGAGCATGGCCAACTTTCATGTTACCCGTAAGCTGAATATGGAAATGTGTATTGCCTAGTGGGTTGATAGAAAAATGCAGATGAAGAAGAACCATGATAAGCAGGTGATGCCACCACTGCAGGTGGAGGCCTGAACCTTCCTGCACCTAAAACGTGAGTTTACATTTCAGTCCCTTTTCAATCTTATAATCAAATTCTGTTTTAATTTAGTAAATAATCAACCCTTAATTTAGTATGAGTTAAATCTATTAGGATGAACAAACTAAGAAACAAAAACTTGTTGGCAGAAATTCCAGAGCAAATTCAGAACAAAAAGAAAATATTGCTGCAGTTAAAGAACACATTATACCTATTTTTATTGATAAAAAATGCATATTGCATTATAATCATAAGACATCAAGAAAAAAAGATAGATCAGAATAGCTGCATTTTTGGATACAAAGCAGAAAATCAAGGTAAGCCAAAATCATGATAGACAGAAACAACTTCCCTCCCCTCTGCTTCTGTCTACCATCATTTTGGCTTCACCCTGGGCTTTTGTATCCAAACATGAGAGAATGGAAGGATTGAGAGTTGAGACCATGGTGAAGAGTTGGTGGCCGATTCTTATTTGCACCAAGAGACGCAAGATTGCAGTTTGCCCTCCTACCATCAATAACTGGAGATGGGTTCTGGCATGCTCTCATTGCTGCCTCTGGATCCTTAAATGTGACCTTCAAAAGCAACAACAAATCAGAAGACTCATTCATTGTTCAAGATTAAATTAGCATAACAAAATGGAATAAACAAGAAGATATAAACTGTGCAAAGATGTGAGAAATTGAGAATCATACAAATAAAAAGACAAATGGACTTACAAAGCCATAGCCCTTTGATCTTCCTGTGTTCTTATCTGTGATCACAACAGCCTCTAAGATCTCTCCAAATTGCTCAAAATACCTCCTCATGGTGTCCCTCTGAGTCTCCCAAGCCAACCCTCCAACAAAGAGTTTGGTAAATTCTGTGTCATTATATTGGTTTGGATTGTAACCACCCAACATCTGAGTTTGCCTTTGTTGAGACATGAAGAAATTCCCAACACAAGCAAGCCCCAAAATCCCAAATGCAAAAAAGGATGCAAATTTGAAAAATTAAACCCAAAACAAAAAACAAACTCAAAGAGAATGAGGAGGGAAAAGGAAACGGTTAATAAAGGGTGGAAAAGAAGCTCTTTGTAGTATGTTCTAAAAACCCATCAATGAAAACACTCGTGGACTCATGATTCTCTTCGTGCTCGTCCTTCTCACTTTAACCATTTTTTTGTTTGCTTGAGGCTATAATTGCACCTTTTATACATTCAAAACAACCTCCTAAGATTCCACAACATGAGCACCCTTAACAGAAAGAAAATGATTACTCTCAAAGGAATGA
Organism: Acmispon strigosus; assembly: GCA_030819835.1. NCBI lineage: Eukaryota > Viridiplantae > Streptophyta > Magnoliopsida > Fabales > Fabaceae > Acmispon > Acmispon strigosus. The sequence continues at coordinate 53,724,851 of JAUAMA010000004.1, read as the reverse complement.
AACGAAAAAGAGAAGAAAATTTATTTACTTATAAATTCAAAAAGCCTTGCTGGCTTGTTGTTCTATGGAGAAGAAGAGAAGAGAGTATAATTATAATTATAATTATAATACAAATAAAAGAATGTTAAAATAAGCAGACAAAAAAGCTGCCAGTGGGGCACCCACCACAACAGTAGGGTGCATAGGCTGTCTCCAATGAAATGTCAAAGACCAAAAGACCAACCTTTCTTGTTGTAACCCACTTTCTCCTTCTTCTTTTTTTTTTTTTTTTTTTATGAATTTATCTGAAATTAGTTCTTCAATATTCTCGGAAATTATATTAATTTGATATATTTCTCTGAACCTGATGAAACTTCAACTAATTGTTTAAGAAACTCAATTATGTAATATTCGCATTGAAGGTGGTCAACTTTCTCTTCTTTATTATTACTACTAAACATGATTAATTATATTTTTGGTGAGTTGGATCGAATCAAGCCATTTTGGTCTCTATTTGATCTCATCTTCTATTCCAAATTGATTGGATCCAACCTGTCCTCCAAATCTATGACATTGTTGCGCAGCATTCAACGGCCAACCAAAATTAACCTCGGACTCTCAGAAATTAAACCAAAAAAAAAAATATTGAACTTGTTGGCACAACAAAGTTAGAGATAAGCTAATTAATACTACTATATATTTCTCTTGCTTAATTGATGAGTCTTCCACTACAAGCATGTCCACAAGTGGGGGAAAAGAAAGTTCTTTATCTAATTGATCTTTGATCAGTTAAAAGAAAAGAAGCATCAAGTCTTCTCTTCTTCTGCTATGCTATTCCTTTTATCACAGTCTTCTTCTGCTCTGTTTTTCCTCTGTCAAAATGCAAGGCAAAAGTAGAACAATTCTGTGTTTACAGCTAAGTTGATATAAAGTAAAAACAAAGTCCATAAAGAGCAAGAAATCTGCAGAGTCTAAAGAGTAATGGGTACCCAACTCCATTTTTAACTGTGTCTGTGATTGATAGAGGGGAAGAAAGAAAAATAAGGAAAAAGAAAGGAGTATGGAATAATCCTGTGGAGCTCAGATTCCATACAAGTCCATCTTAATTAAGTTCTCTTTCTCATCTGACTGTAATTTGGAAGATATGTGCTTTGAACCTTGAATTTTCAACTTGGTCCTAAATTACAAGTCAAAATATACGGAATGTTTTGACTGTTGGAATGAATCTGCAATTTTTATAAACATTTGGGAAAGATAAACCCCTGTAACTTAGAGATCAAAATGTCGATTTAATTGATATGGTGCTGCTAATGTCAAGAAATAGAATATCTTGAATCTAAAAACCATTAAAGTGCTAGAAGATTAGTTTTTTTTTTTCATCAGCGCTAGAAGATTAGTGTGTATTGACACATGTTGAGAAAATCAAGTGTGAGTTTGAAGTCTCATATTAGATGAAAGTAAAAGTGCCGATAAGTATATAAGAGATAAAACCTACAAACCCTAAGTCAAAGGAAGAAAAACTTGGAGTCAATAACTACTTATTCAAGGCGAAGTATTGGGAATATGGATATGAACATGAATCAACACTATTATTAGAGTTTATAAGAATTAGAATTCCTATTGTTATAGGATTTACTATTCATACCAACATTATTTGTAGGGTGATTCCAGCTACACTTGCAGGTTCATTAGCAACCCTGGTAACCGGTAACTTCTGTTGAGGGAGGCTGATGCGTGTCTAAAATGCATACTTTATACTATGTTTTCCACACGGTTTCGTACCTTGATACTGTATTATATTTATGAAGTTCATATGCTTTGTGATGTATTTGCAATAACAGGTCCAAAGAGGAAAAAAGTGAAATAAAGAAGAAATACTGATGAAAAGAGGACAAATTTGTGAATTTAGCAAGTTGTCTACTCTAAGCACTCGTCATAGAATGACTCGCGGATCATTCACTATCATATTGGGTTGAAATTTGGATATGTTGTTCTAAACTTCTATATCTTCAATTTAACCGGTTAGATCGTCATGAAAAATTTTGTGCTGAGAGAAGAAGCCTAAATAAGAAGCGACGACCATGCTGAATTTGCCAAGGTCGTACTTCGAAAAAATAAATTAAGCATGGTCGTGTCTATGGAAAAACTCATAAAACAGCTTCAGAACAGGCCAAAATGTGTTTAGAAGCCTACAAAAGGTTCTTAGGTCATTAGAACATACAACTAATACTTCATTCTAACCTAGTTTGGAAGACCTTGGAGTATCGTTGAGGTAAAGGAATGAGGAAAAACGCTTCGGAGGCAGGTTGAAGAAGTAAAGGGTTCCTTCATTGGTTAATCTCTTCTTCTTATATCTAGGATGTTGTCCATGATTAAGATTTCTATGCAAGCGATAAAGTGCACTTACTCTTTTGCGTGTGTTAGTTTAACGCAACACACATGTTACTCACTCATTATCCACACAGTTGAATAAATTAATAATATATTCAAAGGTTTTAACTTTTCCGTGAGTGACCAATCTTTGAGCCACTTTTTTTGGGCGAAATCTAGTATGGACATGGTCCCTAGTGGTCCGTGGCTGGCCCAAGTTTGAGAAAATACAAAAATGTTCAACCTAGCAAGCCCATCCCATTCTTCATCAATTCTCTTCTTTGTTCGTAGAAATTCCTCAGCAAATGAAATAAATAAGTGATAAATATACATCCCTTAGCAACACTAAAAACAAATAAGTGTCCTAAAAAATCCAAATGCAAAAATCCGAAACGCAGATTTGGACGCTGAAGAGGAAAGGGGTGAACTTAGTGTCATTTTTGTTGGCAAACAATTAATTGGCATACAAGTCTATAACCCTTGGGCCTTACCTTCTTCAACCCAAAATCCAACCCAGAAAGGGGGAACCATTCTTCTTCCCCTTCTTTGGTCAAAGGCTGTTTCTTGTTTAGATTAAAGAGTTTCTGTGTTTTAGGTCCATTATACAGTTTCTTTGTTTTTATTTTTGGGTTTATATTAGAGTTTCTTTGTAAATGAGTGTAGCAGAATTTTTTTTCCCAAAAGGGTGTAGCATATCCATGATTGCCCCATCCATGCATTTTTTTTGGGTCAACCCCCCTCCCTTGCATTGGGGCCTAGTGCGGTTTTTTTAACTAAAAGCCCTAAAGATAACAATGACCCATTGGGCTTCTCTGGCCTGCAGCTTATATTTCGCAACAATAGATTCTTTAACTCAACTTCTTTTGCCATCCATTTTCATTCGATATGTAAGATGGCCTATTATGTGGTACCAAGCAGGCTGAAAAGAAAACAGAAAATAACACCCAAAGCTTTAATGATGCCATGCCTCCTCTTTCAGCCTAATAAAAAAAACTCCCAAATTTTTTGATTCGCTGACGTGAACATTTGCTGCCTAAAAACTAGTGGTGAAATCAGATAAATATTTTAGAAATTAAATCATGCTATCCCTTAGTCCGAACAGGCTAAGTGCTTTTACAATTTAGAATTTCATGCCCAACTTTTAGTTTCTGTTATCATTCTGAACTTCCGTGGTCTATAGCTTCATCTGCTTGCAAATATTTAGGCCAGCAATTTCTTCCTTTGATTACTGTTCATAAAAGTCCAAACATTGCTTAGCTAGTTGAACTCTTCACTCCGCCTTCTAAACTCTAAAATGTACATGTCTATTGTCAACATGAAGCCAAGAAATTTGCAGCTCTGGACCCCAAAAGCACACTTTTCAGAGTTTAGTTTCATATTGTGCTTTCTTAATGCTTTAAATGCTTCCTGAAGGTATACCAGATGGAGTTCCTTTGCGGTCGACTTTACCACCATGTCATCCACGTAAATTTCTATGTTCTATCTGATGTGAGACGCAAATACTCGACTCATATGCTTTTGATAATTTGGTCTTACATTCTTTAAACCATAAGGCTTTGAGAAGTTTCTCCACATGCATTAGTTGATTCAAACGATCGACTATACTTTAAGACTTCAACACATCAAGTATCTTCAAGTCATGGAGGCCATGGCCCTCTAGATTCCTCCGTGATCGATCAGCTGATAGATTCCCCATAGTTCCATATATGGCAAGGAGAAATATTAAGAAAAAATTGCCCGAGTCACGATTGATTGATAAAACAACTCCATTGCTGTAAAGAATTGATTAGGATTTAGGGGGAGAATATCCATTTCATATACGCAAGCGAAACATAAATCAACTACACACAAAATGCATCACTAGCAGACATGGATGCCTAGTATGACCAATCGACTTTACTTCCTAGAATTATTCGTGATGAACAGTGTGTAGCTAACTCCAATCATGATTCAGACTTCAGAGTGTCGGATCCATACCAATATTTCAGCAAACCATTTAAAACTTTGACTTGGTCCTCCGTCAAAATCTTCACTTGCTTACTGACCTTACCTATAAAATCAACAGAGCCACGAAATGAAGAAAAAAATGGCACCTAAGGTTCTTTGTTCCATAGTGCCCATCCTCTACTATAAATGACAAGTGAAATTAGAAGAGTGGACATTAGAGAGTGAGTGAGCTTCATCAAATTAGAGAGTTGTAAGCGAGGAAGAGAGTGTGATTGTATTTGAGAGACAAATGAAAGTTTTCTCTCCATGGATGTATGCCTTATTGGTTGAAAATCATGTGTCTACTTTTCTCCCTTAACTCTGAGTTATGATTCATGAATCAATGTATAGTGGAGACACCTCGAGACACATCTTTTTTCTCTTTACCTCTCTCTTCTGCACACTGATGGCATTGGGCCAAAGGAGCCAGCCAAGCCCAAAAGGTCGACCAGGCCTCCCACTTGGATGGAGGATTATGTCCCACTGTAGAGTATTAAAATATGATAAATAAATTAATTAGTTGTAGCCTTGGGCCAGATCCGTTTGTGGGCTTGCCACTATCTGCTGTTTAAACATTAGGCCAAGTCGTATTAATAGCTGTTATTTTGTTTTAGAAGTAATAAAAAAAAATATCATTGCTCCAGAATTTTCCTTTCTTTCTCTTAATTTCTGTTTTCTCCTCTGCTAGGGTTACGTTGCTTTCTCTTTGGTAGAGTTTTATTCTACCACACACATAACATATATTACATTTATTACTTATTTCTCATTTTTTTTGCATTTCTCTAGTGATCTACACTCATAGAGTGGACACCCATCTTCATTGAAAAAGGAATCATGCTCATGAAGATGAAGCCAAACAAATCCTGTTTGATCCATACCACTTCCTGCTTCGCAAATGCATGGCTAATATGATATGAAGCATTTCCGCTTACTTAAATGTAGTATTTGTTTTATTCCTTTTGTTGTTTTCTCTGGTTCTGGTACATACGCACGTACGTGTTCGTTTTTATCAGCGTGGAAATTCGACATCGACATATACCATCTATCCTTTTCAACGATTAAACAATATATATCTAACAAATATAAAAGCTTCACTTCCATTAGAGTCAGGTTCAATACTAATTTTATTCTAAGCATTTAATTATTTTAATTCAGGACATGTTTGGTCGTATTTGACGAGTTAGGTGATTAATAAATGCAATTAATAGAACAATTTAGTAAACATACAAATAATGACAGACACTCGAGAACCTGTAGTTTGTGGCCATAAAAAATCATGACCAATTGAATAGTTTACTAAACCCTGTGATTTGCGGTGATTTTTACTGCTATAAACTGCAGGTGTTGAAATATTTAATATTATTTATATTTATACCAATCATTTTTAGTACAGAACTGTCCGGGCTTCAACGGTATTAGGTGAGGTAACTGTACTAGGGACGGGAATGTAGAGCCAGTTTGCTACATTTCAACAATATGTGGTTAGCTAGCCCAACAATTACCCGCAAAGTTACAAATTAATCTTAATAATGGCTACTTATTATATATAGCTTAAGCTAGGATACGTTTCTTAATTATTGAGGAAATAAACTCAATCATAATGTGTTGATAACCAGTTATAAATCCAGCTAATTAATCATTTGAGATTAATGAATTTAAAGTAATTAACCAATCAAGTGGGGGACCTCTATAAACGGTCACGGTTTTGCAGTATTTTTTTAACCTGATTTTCATTCATGAAGAGAAAATAGTTAGCTCAGAAGCCAATACATCAACTTAGATTAGTGAGGAAACCTCTAAAGGAAAGTCCTCAGTCCAAACAAAATAAAAGCTTAGTTAAAGCATCAGCGACGCCATTACCAATCTCATGAATAAAGGAAAGCTAAAAACATTAAAATTTGGAAGGTTTAAGGAACAATCACGAAGTACAAAAGAGAGGTAAGAGTTCCCCTTCTCACAGAGCTTCCAGGCCTCGAAGAGAAGCAAGCAATCAGTATGAAAAACAGTACGCCTAAAGTAAAGGGTAGTTGCAAGAGAGAGAGCCCATCTAAAGCAAGGCGCTTAAGCCAAAAGCAGGGACATAACTGTCACAAGGTCTGAAGTGGTCGCTGCAAAAACGTCACAATAACGATCCTGAGCTATGAAGCCGAAACCAACAAGGTTGCCATTGGACACGACGCATCAACATTAATCTTCACCACACCAAGAAAAGGATAAGACCGCACAGAAACAACACTAATTGATAACCAAATAATTGATAAAAGAAACAACTTTTGGGGTTGGGGTTCAATTTCCTACTCTTATTAATGAGAAAAACTCATTGGTCAATTCCCTATTGATTAGTGCTCTGTGTGAGATGAATGATTAGCCTCACAACTATCGAGGGTAGAAATACCTTAATTAAGGAAAAAAATCAGCTTTTTGCAAAGTTGCATTCAATTAATAATTAACCAAAGTGCAACTTTTGTGGTAATATGGGTTTTTTCCTTTTTCTTTTAGAAAAGAATATATAGCTACCAGAAAATTACATCATTTTACTAATTGTATTGACAATGGATTTTAATTTTTTTTTCTATTTATTTCTGAAAATTTACTTTTTAATGAAGAGAAAGTGATCCATTTTACTAATTGTATTGACAAGAATATATATGCTGATCTTTGGTCACTGATACAGATACTTACAAATCACTAATCAACACAACTCGCACATCAACAATGAGAGTAGAACATACAACCTTTTGAAAGGAAGTGATCCATTCTTACCGATTGAGCCAACGAGTGTTGGTAGTTCTAAAATTATATTGTTGACCCACTAAATATTTGGTTTAGTTGCATTTTTAGTCTGTGTAGTTTAAGAAATAAGTGATTTTGATCCTTATTATTTCGATTTCTCAAATTAAGCCACCCTACTTTTTAAAATTGAATAAATTTGGTCTAAATATTAACTTGTCATCCAATAACTAAAGAAAAAAAAAATGATCTATCACAATTTTTAACGCTGAAAGTGACATAAAACGTCTTAAAATGTCATTTACACAATTGACCCACATCAACCTTTTAAGTTAGTTATTAAATGACAAGTTAACACATGACCAAATGTGTTCAATTTTAAAAGTATAAAATCTTAATTTGTGCAATTGAAACTATATAAACCAAGATCACTCATTTCTGAAATTATAGAAACCAAAAGTGAAGGGACACATGAATAAATTAATCTCTCACACGAACGAGAGGTATTTCCAAACCGTATAAGTATGAGATTATACAGTTGAGAAAGACATATAAGATTTAATTGGTACTACTTATAACAACCAAGTGCACTTTCTTTTTGGGACCCAACTAATAAAAACTTTAAGGTTAAGTGTGTTTGACTTGGAGAAATTTGGGATGGTGACCTTTAGGGAAGTTTTATCAGGAGGCTCGTAAGTGAAGACAAACGTGGTGGAATGACTCGTATTATTATTATTAGGCAAGTGCCAAATCGTCGGGATGTTACAAATGGTATCAGAGTCGACCTCTCTTAGTACGGTGTCGTTCGGGGATAAACCAAGCGAAAGCTAGTGGGCATGTGACACCCGAGGCCGATAAGGACGAGGAGTGATATCCTCGGTACAATGAGAATGTACAAATAAGGAGCGACTCCTAGGAAGGCTTTTATGCAAATAGAAAAATGACAGATATTCCAAGATTGTATAAATAAGACACTATACAGTTGAAGAGAACATATAAAATTTTATTGTACTACTCATAACAACAAGATACATCTTCTATTTAAAAGTCAACTCATAAAAACTCTTAGGTTAAATGTGCTTACTTGCCTTACAGAAATTTGAGATGGATGGCATACTGGAACTTTAAAATCACTAGTTTTGCATTTTCTTTACCTTGAGGCTAATCCCATTTATAAAGGTATAAGCCCTCCAAAGTAGACTTTTAGTTTACATGCTAAGCTCAAATTTAAAATTTCTACTCAAATGATAATAATTTCTGTTACTGAAACTGTACTACTGTTGAGCCGTCCAAATCGAAGACCTAGATTATTCAGTTCTTTGTTAGCAAAAGCATAATCAGCATCAATTGTGAAAAACATGGTTGTAAAGTACAGCTGACATTTTTAAAGAATTCAATGGAGACACAAGGACCCAGAGAGTGTGACAATAAACTTGATTTTGCGCACAATGACAATCAATGTTGACAGTAAAAGGGTACCTCATCTTTGCTATGTATCTCTCTTATTGAAAACTTTGTCATGGGAACCCTCCATGATCATTGAAAAGAGGAAAGAAAGAAAAAAAGGTGATGTTGAGGAAGAGGGGGAAAGAAAAGGTTGATACGTAACTGATAGAGCTAACTTTTCTATGTTTCAAACATTAGAGGGCAATGCAAGTTGTAATAATAATAATGATAATAATAAATATAATGTCTAATCAGAAACCTCAAATGATTGTGGAAGCCATAGAATCAATTTACATTTTCTGATTATACAATATGATATCAATGAATTATAATGGTTACCCCAGCCAGTTCTAATCAGAATGGCGAAAATTCAAAAGAAGGAATCTCCAAGAAAATCACATGGAGGATTAAAGCAGGGGTGTGAGAGTTGTCTGGTCCTCTGAGTCACAACCCCATGTTCTCTTATTACCTGGATGTTTGGGAAAAGAGAATAAATGTCTCAATATCAGTGTTAACCAGCGTTTTCGGTCTGAAAGGGTTTATCAAAGAAAGGCAATAGCCTTTTTTCTCATCTTTTAATCTTTTTCACTATCAGTATCACTACAAGATTCGATTCTTTTGGCCTTTCTTGTTTTTTCAACAAAAAAGATGAGGCTTCTTCTAAAGCTAATTAAACTCCTTTATACCCATCTAATTAGAATTATTGAATGTGTGCTTCAGTTTGATTTTGATGTTACACCTTGCCTGAACATTGCTAACTTATGTCCCTACATCCACCTACCGTGATTAACTCACTCAATTTTCATCTCACATGTCTTAAATATGTTACTTTAGCATAGTTAATTATACCCTGTACACATCTCACACACAGAGGGAGGGAACATTAAAAGAAGCATTAACCTCAAAATCAGAAGGGTCTATATAGCCAACAACCACTTTATTTTATATATGCCTGGAGTGCATGATGACCTTAGCAAGTACTGCGACATTAGGGGAGACCTGTGGCCTAATCAAGCCAGAGCCAGTTGTTAATCTCATGTTTGTCGGTGAATCCCCCAACCTAGTTTGAGCTTCACCATGGTTAATGCGGGTCAGGTTGTAATTGTAATGGGGTATGCTTTAGCCTGCGATGATTAAAAACATTCTGAGTTAATCCCCTAAGGAAAAGTAAGTTATAGGAGTTTCAGCTAAATAGGTAAGTTCTTAATTATTATTTTTGTCGATGATGTATTGATTATGTTATCGCGAACACCCGGATTGCACAGAGTAACTTGGGAGAAATAAAGGTAGAAAGAACACATGAATTTTTGTTCACGCAGTTCGGCCAATTGAGCCTACCTCTGCGGCTATAGAGTAGCTATAACTCCTTTCTCATTCAGATTATTCTTTAGGGTTACGCTGTTACAACATATATAAGGATTCTAATGATCCAGATATTACAAGATAATATCCCATTAAATCATATCACAATCCCCCCAACAAATCAGATCCCGAAATAAACAAATATCGGCTTAAAACAGAAATAGCAAAAGGTCATCAGATTTTACGGAGTCCCAGCGCCGATGCGCTGGGAATGCCAGCGCCAATGCGCAGATATTCTTCCTGGACGCACGAGGTTCTAGCGCCAACGCGCTGGGAATGCCAACGCCAATGCGCGGGCATTCTCCCTCTACACCTCTGGTTGTCTCTGTTCCCAGCCCCAATGCGCCGGGAATGCCAGCGCCCATGCGCTGGCATTCTGCCTCACCCAGTGAAGTTCCAGTGCCAAGGCGCTGAGAAGCCAGAGCCCATGCATTGGCTCTCTGCCTCGACACCTCTACTTATCATGATTCCTAGCGCCAAGGCGCTGAGATTGCCAGCGCCCATGCGCTGGCACTCTGTCCAATGAGCCAAACTCAACAGATTAAAACTCAAAAGGTTGTCAAACGGCCGACACATATAAATAAGTGGGAATAAAAAATCTCAAAAAGTGATACTGCAATACTACAACATAAGTCAATTTAGAACACACAACATGCTCATTGGAGCTCTAACGGACAAATTAAAAGACACTAGAAAACAAACCTTAAACTGCAAGAGTCATCTTTGTTGTTGAATCAATCTATTGACTTTGAGCAGAAATTTGTTTTTCTTTCTTATACACCGCTCTTACTTTACAACTCAATAAACGACTCTGTGGGAGTTGCAATTTGTTCGTCTTCTAGATTCATCGGCACAAAAAAAGTTGAATAGATAACAACATCAATGTAATCTCATGGAGGAAGGGTACCTGCTCGAGAAGCAAAAATAAAATAAAATCACAGAAACATCATAATGGAGGCGGAAGAGGAGGAGAGCAAGAAAGGCAGAGCACACAACATTGGTGGTGGTGTTGGCCGGAGGTGGTGGATGATGGTATGGTTCAGACTAAGAATGAAATTAGGTTGAGTTAGACTTATACTTTCTAAGGCCTAAGCCTGATTCTTAAACTTTGACATGAGTCCGACGTATTAGCTTGATGCAAGTCATTTTTCATGGTATGACCTAACTTGTTTATAAGTCTGGTATGCCCGAAAACCTATTTAAAACCTTCTTTATAATCAAGTGTTTAAAGGCTAATGAATTTGTCTCTAAATAAACTTACGAGTTCAATTTTTTATATAGACTAACATGTAAAAATCTTGAAATAAGTTCATAAGTATATAATTTCAAGATATGAAATAGCATAAATTTTGATATATTATTTATAAATTTTCTAATTAGGCCAGCTTGTTAAGGTTGAAAGGTTTTATACAAATCTTGAGATCTGCCATTTTTTTGTTAAATAGACTTTTAAAATAAACTTAGGATTATTTTATGTAGTTGAAATGGCCTCACATGAGCCTTATGTGAGCTAGGCCAAAGGCTCTGCTAATGTGAGTGACCATTGCAAGTCATGCCTAATTTTATGAGGTTTAAAATTCTAATTGCCCTAGCCATATATTAAAGTTTTATAAGTGTTTGCTTAATTAATCGCATATCTACACATTTCATTGGAACATTTTTTTTTTTCAAAAATTGTGAAAAATGTGATTGTAATCTCAATTTTAAACCTTCTAGGAAGCAAATGTGTAAAAAATAAAATTACTAGTTAAAACCAAGTCACATCTTCAATTAATTTGAAGTCTTTTTGTCTTCTAGGTTTCTTGTAAAAAAGTCATAAAATTTATAGATATTCTCTACGGGAGGTAATTTTGTGTGAGCCGAAACATTAACATCATAATAATGCTAATTCTCTCTTAAATTTTTTACAATGTCTGTCTATTTATTTTGTAGTTAACTAGTTATATCATATTGTAATATTTACTTGTCACACTCCTTGTCGCCCTCTTTAGCTAAAAGGGGAGAGCTTTTTAAAGTCATGATGATATTGGAACAAGTTGATTAGATTCTCTTCTCTTCACGGTAAACCTCTGATTAATTGATAAAGCATGGATAATTGGCCTTGGAAAAATATATATTTCTTAACAAAGCCAATCGGATAATCAGTGGTGGGCATTGAATGGCAATGTCCTCTATATATAAAGATAAATATGTCCATAGACCTTCTGGTGGTACTTTGTCGTGAAAAAGTTGATGGGAAAATAGTACTAACCTTCAACCTAACATTAATTAAGTTTAAGATAAATACGAGAAGGAATAAAAATATAAAAAAATTATATATCAAGAACAAAGAAAACCCAGATAAAGGGAAACATAGCTATTCATTATTTAGTGGATGAAGAGTTGCGTACGGAATCTTGCTTTGAAATATTTGTATTTTAATTTCTGTTGACTTCTTTTATTTCATTTCATGAACAGAAACAGAACAAAGCAAATGATTTTTCTTATTTCTTTTAATAATAATAATAAACTGTTTTGATTTGAAAGGAGTGCGATTAGATTTAACAAACGAATCAATCAGCCTGAGAAGCTTCGTCATTTACTTGATACCTGTTATTTGTAGCGATGTGTATGTACATACTATGTTAAGAGGGGACAAGGCAATTGCCTTACAAAGTACCGTCAATAGAGTGGATAATAGATGTTTATGTGTAATTGTGTACGCCCATTTTAGACTTTGAAGGGTTAAATATTTGCAGAATCGAATGGGACATTGAACCGTTTAAGTTATCAGTTCACAATTTTTATAGTTTAATCGAGGTTATACCGTGATTGAACTGATAGTAATTAAATAATATTTTTAATTATATAATATATATATATATATATATATATATATATATATATATTTGACAGTTAACCCTATTTGACAATGAAATTACCAATTCCATAAACAACATTAGTAATTAATGACAAAATAAGACCAGCACAAGCCAGATAGCAATGCAGAGTTAAAGATTGTGCCCATAAAGTAACTAACAATGGGAGAGATTGATACGTAGGTAAAACCCAAGGGCTAACACTCATGCTTTCCTCTATTTGACAGTTAACACTTAACAAGACTTACCACCCCGGACGCCTTGGGCACTTTTTTGCTTCAAAGGAATAGAACCGGACTCACCAGTAGCAATGCTGGATTGCACAGTAGAGCCATCAGGGTTGTCCTGGTGGACAAAAATCACTCCGTAACAAATCTGAAACCAAAAACCAAAATAAACAAATAGAATTACTAAGAACAACACATTCATTCCAACACACGATTTCAAAATTCGATACGCTCTCATTCACAACTTCTACTGATTTATCCAAACAAAAGCAAATAACGAAGCATAGAGATTACTCAGCGGTGTTCAGAGATAGATGCTACGACGGAGGGGCGATGACGGCCTGCGAATTGGAGGCTTTAGTGCAGCGACGGGACTCATGGGAGCAGAGCAGAGGGAAGGCGTGCGACTGGTGAGGCCAACGTGCAACGGTGGAGGAACAACGTTCGATGGTGGAGGGGCAACGACCGCTTGCGAATTGGAGGCTGAAGTGCAGCAACTGGAATGTCAAGGGAGAAAAGGGCAGATAGGGTTTTGACTGAGGTAGTTTTTCTATTGAGTTTTTCACTTTTTTTTTACTGCCAGCAAAATGACGTCGCATTATGGAAACCGGGCGAACCGGAATTTGCCCAGTTTTTACCAGGTTTACCGGTTCAGTACCGGTTTTTTCAGTTCGATACCGGTTCGACAGTTTACCGATTTCACGTGTCAACCGGACCGGCCTGGCCTGCGATTTCTAGTTTTTCTGATCGAACCGGCCGATCCGGTTCTGCCATCATTGGTTACATGTGTATTGCCAAAGGTTTCAGGAAGTCTACCGGAATATTCATATGTTGGATATATTGATCCAACAAGGCATTTGAGTATTTTTCTCACCTCTAAGTCCTTCATAAGAGCTTTCAATGCTGAACCTTCCCCTAGACTCTAAGAAAAGTAGCCTTACGTTGGTTGCAAATTCTTACTCCTAATTTAATTAGGAATTGGGATGAACTTTAAACTCAATTCATTCATCACTTTATCACCATCAAAGAGTTTCCAAAGACTTCTCATATTTTGGGGAAGCTAAAACAGGGGAAGAAAGAGCTGTTACAAGTTTTTTAGACAAAATTTTATTTGGCAGCTACATTGATCTCAAGCCTGGATCCAAAGATTAAACTCCACTTGGTATGTGAAGTAATTAGAGTGGGAACTCTGTTTCACACTTTCCTAGTAAAATCACCGCCGCAGGACATGGCTGAATTTCAAAGAAGGGTGGCTAAATACGTAAATACAAAGGAAAACCTTGCGTGATTAGTGGGACTTAAGGACGACAATGCTGAAAGAAAAGGTCAAAGCAAGAAAGAAAATCAATTCAAAAGAAGAAGTCATGACAAGAAGACCTTTGGAAGACGATATAAAACATATTATTTGTTGATACGACTGCCTAAAAAATTTACAAAGAGGTGATGAATATAACCTTTGCTCATGTACCTGACCTCCTCCACTCAAGAAGCCTAAAAAATATCTTGATACTTCAAGATATTGTGACTTTCATGAAAGTAATGGCCACAAAATAGATGATTATGTTAAGCTTAAAGATGCAATTGAGTAAATGATGAGAGAGGAAATTTAAAGAATTATGTTAAGAAAGGCTATGATGCTAGAGGAAATTATGTTACTTTTATTTTTATATCTTGATAATAATTTAAATTTAATATTTATATGAAAGTTAAAAATTAATTGACACTCACATAGTAACAAATAGTTTATCAAATGATTATTAAGCAAACAATTAATCTATAATTAAAATTTCCTTTTGTTGATATTTTTTTAATTTTTTTAACTTTTATTAAATAAAGTGCTAAATTTAGCGTCTGTGGTGACTATTAAGTAAAATAAAACACTAACACATGTTGACTCTATTAATAATATTGTTTTTTGAAAGGTCAAGAAATGCATTAAATTAGAAGCGCAAGGGGCACTTCAACCGAATATAACATTAGTACATAGGAAACAAAATGAGAGAAAAGCTATATAAATATATCAGACATTAATAATTCTCCATCCGGCTAGAACCGAGGCAAAAAGACACATCCAATGCAGCATGGTATATATTAGTTTTGTTGGTAATTAATTAAGGACGAATTATTTTTTCAAAAAGTTGCATGTTTGATTTCCACATGTGAGTTTATGTTAGTGAACAATATATTCATACTTTTGTAAACGATTAAAAGGTCCGAAGATATGCTCTAACATAAATATGCTCTAACATGTGATTGTGATCATAGCCGGCGTCACTCCCACTTTTATTTACCGGAGAAAAAAAGTAAGACAACTATGATTGACGCCAATTCAATTTGTTGATGTGGAATTGGCACCAATTATCATGCCAAATCTCACCAAGAAGAAAAGTGATGCCAATTCATTTTGTTTAAGATATGAAAAGACGCCACGTTTTAAATGGCATTTGATTCACATAGATTCTGCAGCTAAAAGTTAATTTACACATGTCGAACTAGGAGTAGGCGAAAGACATTAAAACAAAAATCTTTTGATTAATACGATCGTAAATATTGATATAAGATCTAATCGTGTATTCAACTCTTGAAGCAGACAAATTCAAGAGCATCATTAAGCTAATGTGGAATCCAGATAACAATGATGCAAGATGAAAAGAAAAGTAACCTTATTTTCTTGCACAATCTGATTATATCACACTTCAATTCGCACTAGCTAGCTATACTAATACAATGCCGTTAAGTTTTCACTTTCATTCACGACACTATTCCATTCTCTAAGCACATAGTCGTGTTTCTATTCGTTCTTACAATCGATTCTTTCTAGCCTAATCATATGTCTAACACTCTCACCAAACGACTTGATTTTTGGTTTGTTGGTGTACTTATAACATTTTTTCGCTGATGAAGCTTCACATCACTAAGACTTTGTATTGGGTACGTAATTTAATAGGTGACTGAAGTAGGATAAAAAAAAGTAAGATATATGTCCCAATATCTATGATCTCAAAGCAAGTTAATTTCATGTTAGTGCCCTAGTCAATTCCAATTCTAAAAGCAGTTTCTAGTTTACCCTAAGCTGCCAGATTACTAAGTCGGCAAGTTTATCGAGAACAATTTTTTGAAGTTGCTAGATTCCTATGATTATTAATATACCATCTTTTGGGGCATTTCTTTTCTATTAATTATTACTCATTTCAAATTATAGGATTTCATAGAGACATACTTAATGTTTCATAATATAAGACCCCTCCTAGATTTTAGAAAAAAAAATAAGTTTTTCCTAATTTACTCATTACATTCATTATATGTTGGATATAGGAGTGAGATGCAATTAATATACCAATTAGTTTTAAATAGGGGGATATATAAAAGATTTATATAAAAAAAAACTAAGATATAAATTAGATTATCACATTTTTTCTTAATAAGCGTGATTATCTTAATAGATCCTTATAATTTAAAATGGAAAGAGTATATACGATTAATTCTACGGCATTGAAGCTCATTTCTCGGAAACAAAAGTACTTACCTTTCGGGTTATAGGATTGTTTAAATTAATTTTGTCTTGATCTGGTCTTTTCTTACTAAGAATCGCTGTATATTATGAAGAAAAACTTTAGAGTTGCAAAAATTAATAAAGCGGAACCTTTTGAGGAAGAGAAGAAAGATATCTTTTAGAGTTAAAATTTAACATTGCTAAATTATACCATTTGGTCAAACCCCACAATTTTAATGCAGATCGTGAAAATAAGAATTTTATTTATTAAAAATGTAAGTAGCATCGGTTGTCATTTGGAACAAAATATCGGCTAAGGCCGATGCTAAATAGGATGTCCGGATCCAATGATCTAATCGATAGCATCGGATGGACCAACATTAAATTTGAATAAATATAGTTGTTTCAACTTTGCGACCACATTCTTCAACACTCTCTTGAACTCTAAGAACCCCTCTTCTCAACATTGAAATAAACAAATATAACACAAGAAGGGGGGATTGAGTTGAATAGGCAAGAAGAGCTGATAAGTTGTTCAGTAAATTTTCACGGTATCCTAAACTAATTGGAAATAGAGAAAAACCTAATCCTAACACCCCCTTTAAAAGTATGCTAAGAGAGACTCTCCTAATATTCGATTAACTCTCAGCTCTATAAATTATCACTCTCGTCAGGAGTATGCTAAATACTAATTGTATGCTAAGGTTGATTAGACCATAATATAGAATGAGCATATAGAGAGAATACCAATTAATAATAAAAACTAAAATAAAATAAAATTGTGATTCATATCATTAATTACATCATAGCCTCGAAGAGAATGCTTAGCCACTCATCATAGGCGTGAAGCAAACATAGATCCTAATCTTGGCTAACATCATAAAAAAAGGAGAAGATAAACCTATCGTCCCCAAGTAGTCTCTACCTTCGCACCAAGATGACCTCCAACCTCAAAACCTGAAATAGGATTCCTATTTGCCCCATGTTGTCTGCACTTCGAATTCCTTGCCAAGAGTCTCAAACTTTTCTTGAATAAAATTCTATTCTAGTCTTCAAAATCGTGGGCTACGATAACTAGCAAGGTCGTGCATAGTTTTATTTTTATGCAAGGTCATGCATAGTAAGTATCACTGTTGTGCTCTATAGCACATGTGAGGTCATGCTGCAATCAAGTAAAGGTGTGTTTCGTGAAGCATAAATGGTCATGATAACCTTAGCACATTTGTGCTCCTGTGAACCAACCACGACTATGCTAACCTTTAGCACGATTGTACTCTTACCCTTATTTAGAACGTTCAACTTTTTGCTCTAGTTTTCACGTTTTCTTTTATTTTTCCACTTTTCTTCTTATGACCTACCTATTGCACAATTTTCATAAGAACCAAGGTTTATGTATAAGAAATGTAACAATTAGACACAATACCATATAAGAAAATTAAACATAGGAAAATCACTCAAAATATATGTTTGTCAGGCAATAAGTGCAAATATTCTTTATTGGCGTGTCTCACCAGAACAAGTCCAATATTGATGCTTCCTATAGAGGCACCATCCTGAAAAAGTCCCCATCTTAAGCCTTGGCCATTATCCAAGACATGGCCTCCAACAAATTTTAGGCTACCACTGCTGATAGGCACATCCTGAGGAAGCATCCAGACACTTACCAGATGGATGGCTATCCCTCTATGACTAGTAAACATGATGCCACCATAAAAAAAAATAGAAACCCTGATGTAGACACAAGTTAACATGAAGTAAGCAAAACCACCAAAATCTATTTTTAATCAGTGTGGGGCGAGCAGGCGTGCAAGTAAATATTATGAAATTAGCTTAATATTTTCGAAATCAGTTGATGAGGCAAACTTTGTGGGTGCGAAAAATAGGAGTCAAGGAGATTCGTACTCCGACACCTACAATCCAACTTGAAGAAACCATCCTATTTTTTCTTGGGGTGGATAACCACAAATGGCTCCTGGTCAAAATGTTTATAGGTCCTCTGATCACCTGCAAAATCAGGGCTAAAGACAAGAGGAGAGAATGCGGCCTAGCCTTCAAGATTTCATGGTGCATCATATGAAAAAGTTCAAAGGGAGGTCCAAGGCACTTGAGACTCAAGTCTGTAGTCACTCCACATTGATGACCCAAAGGCCGCACGACACTTTTCCTTCTCAGACTAAGCTCAATTCAAAGGAGAAAGCTACGGACATCACACTTATCAGCAATACGAGGATGGAGGAACCTGAACCAAAAGAGAAGCAGTTCACTTCAGCCACCATATTTGTGATAGGAATTCTAATTGGGGGAGTTCTCAAGTGCTGGAAGAAGTAGGTAAAGGAAAATTTACACTGACCACTATAAGTATCCTTATTCTAGTGAGTATTATACAGTCTTAAAGCTTTTAAAGAAAATTAGTATTGATGATGAGAAAGGGATAATTTCTAACAGGTTATCTCTTAAGCTTAAGGATCTAGGGATTTTACAATTCCCTGCACCATTGGAAAACTCATTTTGAAATATCCTTCATCGGCTTAGGGTTGAGTGTAAATTTAATGTCTTATTCTATTTTGATAATGTACAGACGAATTAGGCTCCGACCTGCATGCCAACATTTCTCTCTAGCTCGTTGACAAGTCATTTGTTTACCCAAAGGGGATAGCATTGGAAGTGGCTAGTTCGAGTGGGAAAATGGGAAAATTCGCGTATCTTGCGAATTTCGTAATAATAGAGATGAAGGAGGATAAGGAAAATCTCATTGTTTTAGGGAGATCTTTCCTCAACGTTGCACGAGCATTAATTGATATTCATGGAGGCAAGATAGTCTTTGGACTACGGGATGAGGAGGCAAGTTTTATAGCATGTGACCTAGCTAGCCTCTCTTCACCCGCCACTTGTGAGCTTGCGCAAGTACGAGATTTCATAAAGGCTCTACTAATGGAGCTATTCCATTCCCAAAACTATATATATCAGCTCCCCCAATAAATACTCCAAAAGGGCACATGGAATGTTGTACCTTGTAGCAATAAACCAGTATCTGGGCAATTCATTGCCGGACTTAGTTTCGTGCAAAATCAATAGGAGGCCTTTACTCTTTTGTCATGCAAGGTAGAATTAAAAGAATTAAGCAACACTGCAACTTGTAACATCTCATTAACTTTCTTCTATTTGAACTGTGTCTGGGTTCCCTTTCCCTTATACTCCATTAGGCTTACATGTGGCCACTACTACATGCATATTGTAAATGTTAATCAATGCTCATCTTTTAGTTTTTGTTTTACTTTTCCAAATTTACCCATTCCTACCCGTGTAATAACATAACAATGACTGTTTCACTTCCTCCTAGCCGTGATTGTTTTTAACTTTTTTTTCACATTACTAAGATTTATCTTAGTTAAAATTATCCTAATTTAAATGTTTAATAATATTTTGATATGTTAAAATATCATTGAGCTACCTAAATCTAGAAGTGATTTACCTTGGTGATTTAGACCATCTTAATTTTTATTTAAGTAATACTTAGTTAAAATGTTACTATTTTGAAAGGGTTAAATAAAATTGTATTATTTAAAATATAAGAGACTATATTAAAAAATTAACATTTCATATATTATTTAAAATACAAGGGATTATATTTTCAATCCTCTACCCATTAATATTATCGTTGTCTTAAAAGATACTTATACATTTGACAAAATGTGTGTTCAAGAAGTGATGAAGTTTCAGCTTTCAATTTGCCGTCCTGGTCTGCAATAATGAGTCACGAAAATATTTAGAAAAGGGGAAACCAAGAAGAGCACGAAACACGAGAAGCATGCCCTTTTCTCCTTTTGAAGCTTTTTGTTTTCGGTCAACCCCTTTTAGCAGCTTCAGAGAAAATAAGAATTTTAAAAGGATTTTTTTTTTTAACTTAGACGGACTTTTATTTATATATATATATATATATATATATATATATATATATATATATGATACTTCCTCCGTTTCTTATCTCGCCATTTTAATTTTCACTTTTTAATTTTTCTCTTATCATTAAAAATTAATTAAGTGAAGGATATAATTAATAGAGTATAATTAATACTCTATTAAAACTATAAAAATAACATAGGAAAAAAAACTCAAATAGTGAACAATATGTATATCTGCTGAACTGCTTTGTGTTTATAAATAGGACATTGACAAAAAAAATTAAATTTTAGGACAATCTCAGATGACACCAATCGATGGTCAATAGAAAAATTTTTCACTCCCATTCGGATTTAGGGTAAACTTACTTTTATGAGTGATTAAGAGAATCCCAAAGCTTAATATTTGCTTTTCTGTTGTAAAAAAAAATAGGATTAAAGGTCTTTTCACGGTAGTGTAAACAAATATCTAATGAAATTTTGTCAAACTAGAAAGTATATTTTTATGTTAATTAAAATTTAAAATGAATGTAACTTATAATAAATAAATAAAATTAAATAAAAAAAATTGCTTCTCTATTTAATAAATTTTTAATATTATTATTTTAAGTTGTAAGGGCTAATACTTGTTGAATCAATACTTTTAAGAAGATGTATTGAGACAAGAAAATACTTAGATAAGAAGGAATTAGTCTTATTAAATTAAATTTTACAGCAAGAGTGACAATAAATATATTTCTCCGTTTATTTTAAGGATATATTCGAATTTTTGTGATATTTTATAGTACCTCAAGAAGCATATGAATTTCGCTAAAATAATTTTATCAGTTAAGAGAAAAATACACTATTGAAAATTGAAAAAAAAGACTATCATCAGGAGTTAAGGTCTTGTAGAGGGTAGGGGAACAAAGATTAGGGATAAGTCAGGTGATGATTGGGTCGTTGCCAAATGAACGTAAAGGCTCCTGCTTGTAGTGTGGTTGGTGGCATGGCCTTAAATTCCGCTACTAATTCCATTGTTAATTTATTGCTTTCCTTTTCTTCTCATTGTTCTTAGGAAAAAATTTAAGATCAAACCACTTGGCATTTGTCGTTAAGCGAGTTCTAAAAAATAAATGGTCCACCAACAAATCTCAATACACAGTTAGTAGATGGTTGAATTTCTTAAACATATATTTAAAAGTTTGATCCCTAAATAATATATATAAAAAAAGATTTGTTGAAAGACACATATCCACTTCATATAATCTCAAAACCTTAAGAGGATTAGTCTCATTAATTTCAGTTATGTGATACTTTAATGGAAAAAAATGGTCCTGTTATTAAAGTGTCATGAGCATCTTGTAAGAGAATATAAAAATGGTACTGATTTTACTTTTTTTTAATAAAAAAATAAAATAATTATATATCATCATTAAAAGTCGAAAATCAAATCCAGAGTCAAGAAATGGGGGGCAACCTAACAAAAACCCAATCAAAAAGAGGGATAAGAACCTCTACGACCCAAAAAAAGGACCACCGCAAAGCCCAAACACAAACATAGCCCCAAGCAAAACCCAAAAGATACTGCACAAAAAAAGACTATCAAAAACCAGAAATGTTATACAACCAACAACATCAACACAACCTTAGCAAGAGAACATTGTCTTGTATTGATCCTCCAGCCCATGAATTGCTTGAAGGTCACTGCCGGGGTGAAAAAGACCCGAAACTTTCCCGAGTAGCCACGTCTTTTTGGCTCTTATTGTAAAATACCTACCAACAAATCTTGTTCCCAATGACGCAGAGTCACAAACCCCTAAAGTAGAGAAAGCGTCATACTGACCCTACGCATCTCCCGGCGAAGGCAAAGGCTCAATAGTACCTGAAGAAATCGTCCCAACCCACGCAGATCAGCCTTTCTTTTGCTTCTTATATCTCTTACGAGGCCTCGAAGAACTCTAAAGATCCTTTTGGATAGCACCAACACAAATATGAGGAGGGATAGAGATATGGATAAGGATCTCCAAGTGTCCCTCCAAACAAGACAAAACCGCCGCTCCAGAGGACTCACCAAACAAAGGCAAAGGATGAGGAATGGAGGACGGGGGAGGGAGAAACACACGAGGGATAGATTTCATAAGCTTGAAGATCTCAGGATCAAAAACCATAAAATACTTTTGCCTACTCTCAGAACCTTGAGAAGTCGCAGAAAGCCCCAAGACCTCAGAGCTTTGCTGCACCACCGCAAGAACATCACAACTGGCTAAATCTAGCCCTTCCTCTACCACCAACACATCCTTCCCTTCAGACCCCAAACCTACATCGACCACCCCCACAGAAGCATCCCCTCTTGAAGCAACCCACAAATCAAGAGAGGAATGCCCATCGATAATCAACCCCCCACCCTTTGGTCCCAAAGTCCCAACGGAGTAAACTTCTGGAAACTCTCCCAATCACCATTCCCCTTAATATTACCCTCAGTGAAACCCAGGATATCAATCTTTGGAAATAGAACTACATCAGGAAACCTTTGTTCTCAATCACATAACCCATGGAAGACATCAAATAAGCCATCTTCGATAGTAGAAATGGAAGCGCTCTGCTGTGAATTATGCTCTCCTCTCAGAACCTCGCTCCAAGATCTAGAAGTGGAAACAAACTTATCCTTCAGCGTAAGCCATGCTTGAGGTGGCTCAAACACCCTCATCTTCTTCACATCCATCCAAGACTTTTGAATAGAGCCACCCACCTCGTCGCCCTCGACCTTGGCCACTTCAGCCTCGTTCATCATAGTAATGCAGCGTTCCATTCTTAGGGGCGTGAAATTGGTGAGTTGTGTATTATGTGTTTTATTCAACCATCAACCATGGTCATTTTTCGCGTATCTCCACCGCTCTTTTTTTTATTAAAAAATGAATTTAATGTGATGGAGTTAATTAACGAGTAAAGTAAAATCTGTAGATATAGCATTTACCTTAAGAAACATGATAATAATCTATTGAATCACTTAATGTGGATATCACCCAAAAAAATTATGGGTACCACAAAATTTGCGTTTTTAAAATAAAAAAACATTTTAGAAAAAAATGAATAAAAGATTAAAACAACAATCTAGAAGAGAGGTAGCATGTGTAATGCTTTATCTTCCTACATACTAAATGGAGCAAGTATTAAATGGGAAAGTTAATGCATTTAGTGTCTTGAAAACGTGAAAAAACATTAAATTTTTGCGCAATTCAAATAAGATTATCTTAATAGATGATACATGTGATTTTTTTAAAAAAGTATTCTAATAAGTTTTAGCTATTTTGTATCCTCTTCTATTTTGTCAGGAATTTAAATTTAGGAATATTTTTATTGAAAGTAATTTCTCCTTACCGTGGGTTGGATTAATAACGCTTCCGATAGACCTTAGAAATTAGTTAATCTTTTGAACTGTACAGATATTATTTGTAAGGAGACTAATTGCTGTGAACTTGGCCATGTCTTTTTGGGATACAAATGTTTTTGCTGATGCTTTGGCAAAGCAAGGTTGTAACCGCGAAGTGGCCTTGTCCGCACTTCTTAAGGATTACTCTCTCCTCTCAGTTACTTTATATTTGTTATTATTTTAATTTATTTATTTATCGGTCACTTTTATAATTTTAAGAGAGTATTAATTACGTTTTACAAATTATACTTTAAATTTAATTTTTTTTCCTAGTGGTGGTAGAAAAGTTGAAGAGAAATAAATGGTATATTAAAAAGTTAGGGAGTAATTTTAATAAAAATAAAAACATTAACATTATTTCTCATTACATGTGTCAAAATGTTAAAATGATAGTTGATAACAACCTTAAAAGTGGGAGTTACTCATTTAGGTGCCTCTGTTGTCATGTTTCATTTCCCTTAATCAATGAATTTGTGTTGTTTGAAAAAAAAAAATTAGTAAGCTAAAATTGTATTAATATAAAGGGGAGTAAAGAGTTATTCAACCCTTAATATAAAGAGAAAAAAAAGCAAATAAATAAGGAAACCAATCAAGTCTACAAAATGACAGAGAAAAAGGACATAACACAAGAAGTGAGGAATCAACCACTCCTCATAATAAAGTATCATGCTGCCACCCTTGAAAATAAGTTCCCCACATCAACTAAGCAACCTCCAGCCGAGAGAAGGACTGATATTGAAATTGAAATTTAACCCAACAACAAGGCTTTAACCAGAAGCACAAACCAGCCCCTGAACCAGGCTATCGCGGCTAGCGACAATAGCAACTAGAGGGCTATTCGCTGCAATAAACTAGAAAGCATATCCATCCATACCTTCCACTTTCTTGATAGTAGAGCATAGCAGAATCACTTATTTGACTAAAACCTTGGCCAAATTAGAAACATTCATAAGGCATCCATACATATTAGTGGGTTTAGGGTCCATTCAAACAAAAATAGGTAGAAGGCACA
Source organism: Acmispon strigosus (assembly GCA_030819835.1). Taxonomy (NCBI): domain Eukaryota; kingdom Viridiplantae; phylum Streptophyta; class Magnoliopsida; order Fabales; family Fabaceae; genus Acmispon; species Acmispon strigosus. The sequence goes on along the minus strand of JAUAMA010000004.1, from coordinate 53,700,077 downwards.
GTACAACCGTCTAAACTACAGAGAACATGATCCTTGGGCTCTCACCTAGGTATTTGGCTCTTTAATTATCCTGCACCGATGGACCTTCCAATCCACAATATTCCTCACAGAAGATTTATATGACTGATTAATTAAAGAAAGAAAGAAAGTTTGGAAGCAGATAACATGCATGTTGAATGCAAATTAAATATCAGCCACAAACGGCGTTGTTAAAGTCCTACATTGGTTAGAGATATAACCAATCAAGTGTTTATAAGGGTAGAATGACCCTTAACTCTCAAGTTAACTTTTGTAGTTGAGTAAGGCCTCCCAAAATTCTAATACGGTATCAAAGTCTATACTAGATTCATTTGTTGCTTTTATGGTTGAGTTAGGAGGGTGGAGGTTGCTCCTTTTTATAAGAACCACATAAGACTTTGTTTTATATTAATTTTTTTTCCCACATTTTTACCTTTATTCAATTCTAGAAATATGAAATCGCATTAATGATGAAAAGAGATTAAAAAGAAGTATGTTAACGACAATTTTGGAAATTCAACAACATTTGAGAACAAATTTAATGCAAAAAAACTATATTTGCTAATTTTCTTAAGGAGTGTGTAAAATTAGTTTGGTTCTTGTAAAAGGGAACGGAGGGAGTAATAACCCTAGTGGTAAACCGGTAATTAATGGTTATAGAACTAATAGATTCATTAATAGAACTATGTGTAAATTCCATTTTCCTTTTCCTTAATTAGTCTGGCATGGGAGGTTTTCAGCAGTATCAGATAATTACATATCAATGTGAAAGAGAGAAAGCAAGTGGACCAAAATCCAAACGAGACGCTTACGTTTGATCATAATTTGAAAAACTGAGCCCTCTCCCTATTCCCTAACAAGGAAAAAAAGTTGAAAAAAGGAGAAGATATTGGTGTGCCGTAGTGTGCCCCATAGTTGAAGAAGAAGCATTCTTGTACTTATTCGTGTTATTGGGCATTTTCTGCATGGAATTGAAGTACGGCTTATGGAATCAACAATAAAAACAGAGAGCCAATATAAATGGGTGGATTAGTGCTATTTAATTCTCTCGATGAAAACATGGTCACTTTCTTTTTCACCTTGATTAGTGACGAAATCAATATGCAAAGCTTACGTAATAACAAGCTAGCCCTTTGAGATTCCCATTTGACTTGCCTTAAGCTAAGTTTTTTTGTATGTAGGAAGATATTCTCATCTAATTCCTTTGAGGTTATGAGATTGTACTAATTAAGTATGTCTATCTCAATAAATCATTTTTCATACATAACGGTAATGATTAAATACTCAACTAGATACTTAAAAAGTTTAGCGATACATGAATTGCGCTCGTACTTTTTGGTGTCTAAAGTTAATTAAGCTAGGCTTTATTAGCCGTCACTCTATTTTCCTCTCTCTCTTTCGAGGTCGTTGGATGTGTAAGTGTGTCATGTGTTCCGTTTGTACTCATGCTCATGCATGTCTCAGCGGAGCCCATAGTAGCAGAGAGAGTGGTGGTGCAACAGGACAAGCCGAGCCGTGGGCTCTGCAGCTTCCTCTAACAAACCGACAAACCACGTGACACAAAGACCAACAGCATATGATAATTAGAAACATGACCTTACTCACCACCACCATCATCATCATCATCTTACTAGATGCGGCCCATATAATTGTTGTTACAAGGGGAAGAGAAAAAAAAATGAAAAGATTATCAAAGTCTCCATGAGTTTTCAATTTGTCCTGAGTTTTATAAATTCCAGCATGTCTGATAAATAGTTGTGTTTCTTAATTATTTAGAGAATTCATTTTTTAAATATTAATATGTGTGAAGAATAATTTGTTGAAAAAAAATATCTATTTAATATGACCTCCGAGGCTAAACAAATTAACTTCATGCTATTGCCTGTGATATTTTGGTGAAAAAAAAAAACACCACCAAAAAATATATATAAAGGCTAAAAAGAGAATAATGGTAGACATCGTGATTAAGTAAAGACCCATGGTTGACAATGTCATCCCATCTAATAACTTGAATTACTTCCACCCTTTTCTTCTTTTCGTTCCTCTTACATGTTCTGTTTTAATAAGGTTCATTCACAATCCACTATCCTTTCTCCCTTTAAGTATCTACACTTAAAAAATGTCTATAAATCATAACGTTAAATTACTACATGTATATATACTTTTTTCAGTTAGATAAAAAACTATATATAGGAGAGATGGATGAAGTTGTATAATTGACCCATTTTAAGGTTATGTGGCATATTATATCATATATAAATTTAAGCAAGAGACTATGAGAGAAGGATTTACAAAGGAAATGACATTAATTAGAAAATTATGAACAAGAAGGGAAGCTAATTTAAGTAATGTGTATGGTGAGAAGTACATGATCAGATCACATTTAACAGTGTTTAATGGTAATCCCCTGAAAACATGATATGTGATCAAAGGCCTAATTATTTCTGTATTTGACAAAGGAACATGGGAGGAGGAAAAAGGAGGAGGGGGGGATTTGATTTGATTTGGTTTTAATTATTATTCCCCTACACTGACGTGTTGGACACGTGGCAAAGCGGCTCAGAGGAAGTGGAACGAGTAGCAAAGTTCCAAAGGTCAATCTCGCTGGTGGTGGTGGTGTAGTGATCCTGTGCGGCGGGAGTCATGTAAGTGGCGGCATGTGATGATGTTGATGAGGATGATGATGATGATCGGAGGGTTGGGAGTTGCAGATCATGGTGATCAGTACCAGTGGAAAACCCCATGGTGGGGTCGACATTGAAGCATGATGCTTGGCCGTTCAGCTGAGAAGCAACAAGCCTATCCAACGCTGCCCAGTTAGTAAGACCTCCACCTCCTGATGCCTCAAATGGATGGTGGATTGTGAATGAACCTTCATTCTCTGTGGCCATCTCCACCGGAATAACAGGATGGTATCCGTTATTGTTGGTGTTGTTATCATTGTGGTCAGTGGTGGTGGTGTTGTGGTGGCTTTCCATGCTTGTGGATTTCGGGCTCTCCAGGCTCGGAAGTTTCAAGAACCTCTCATTGTTGTCGAAAGGTCTGGCAAACCTTCCGTAATTGTAATTGGCTTCGTAGTTCTCTTCCTTGCACGATGACCCCCTCCCCATTTGCTGAAGTATTTGCTCAAGTGCTCCCTCGTCACAACCGTCGAACAAGTGGCTTCTTCTTCCTCCCTCAGAGATGGAGGACGCCAAGGGGCTGTCTAGGGTTTTCAGATGGTTCTTCTTCTTGAATATCCTGCACACCACCCACCCTTCTTCCTGGCTACCATCTCCCATCACATTCGACACCTAAACAAAATCAATGCGCACACATGTTAAAATTAACGAGAAAACTTTTACAATAACAGTCACTAGGCTAAGCTGAACTCCATCCCAGATAATACTTACAATATTGGTGTCGTTGCCGGTGTTGTTTTCGTCTAGTCTGTATTCATGCATGATCCAATCAGATTTTTGGCCGTGAGGGGCACGGCCTTTGTAGAAAACCAGAGTCTTTCTCATTCCAATCCTCTTGCCGTTGCTGTAAATCACCTTATCACGACCGGTGGCCTTCCAGAACCCTGCAGCTGTGGCGCGGTTGGTGCGTGTTCCGGTCGGATACTTCTTGTCTTTGTGGCTGAAGAAGTACCAGTCATTCTGTGGGGTGGTTCCTATTTTGCATTTCTCTGCACAACAACATCAAATTACATCATGACATGGTTCTTAAACGCATACCAGAAATAGAAGTAAGTGAACAAATAAAGTTGACTGTGTATGTGTGTCACCTTGTATGTCCCATGGCTCAAGCTTGTTGAGATCAACATCACGAATGACATCGAGGTCAATCTTCTCATAAGAGACCTTCTTTCTCAAGTAGTACTGAAGAAGCTCCTCTTCTGTTGGGTGAAATCTGAAGCCAGGAGGGACTTGAGATTGTCCATTCACAGAGATACTCATGTTTTCCGGCATTCAGGGTGAGTTGGAGAGTGATGATAGCAAGAAGAGAAAGCTACCTAGTGGTTATTAGAGAGAAATTGAACACATTCAAATTAAATCAGATACGCTATAGGAAGGAAAAGGAAAGATAATGTGGTGGTGTGTATACTGGAATGAGTATCTAAAAGATCCAACACTATATATATGTGCTGTGGGACAGAAAGAACCAAAGGATACAGTAGAGAAATTATATATTTTTTAAAATAAAAAAAAGTTAAAAAAGCACAAACCTGTTTTATAAAGTTCCAAGCTATGCGCGAAGTTTAAAAAATGCTGAATTTACTCTGTGAATATAATGTAGGCAATTTTACTTCACATTTTTGTAAAAATTTGATTTCACGACTCGAATTTATAACCGTAAGGTCACATAACACTAACTTTACTATCAAATCTAATGCTCTTAAAAATAATAAAAGTTAAAAAAATGTTTTTTGTTTTGTTTGAATGTTTGAACTTTGAAGGGATGACACCAGACACCAATAACCAATTGGGTAAATGGGTTATAATATGATGAAATGTGGGGTTAGTTTTACTATGCTGGGAGAAGTGCCACCTACCAAGAAAGATGGAGAAAAGAGGTTACTGTTGGTGGAAAAATGTGTTGTGGGGGCCACGTGTATGCGGGTATCACTTGAGGACCCCACAAGGGTGGACGTCTTAGAAGAGTAAGGGCGCACGCTCACATCCACAACTACGACCCCTGACCTTAAAATCTCCATGGAAAAGCACCTCTCAAACAACCATGGACCATCCCCAAAATTACCCCTCTCTCTCTTTCTCTACAGACATATAATACATTACAAACCCAGCTCTTTCTTTATCTTACTTTTTTATCCCTTTCTCTTTCATGTTTGGCTTGGCAACCACCGCAACAAGAATGGGAGAAAACAAAAAAAAGAATAAGAGGGTAGGACCCCATAAGATGAAAATAAGAAAAATGTGATGAATGGTAACAAGTTGCAGAAAAGTAGCTTATGTAAGATAATAGGATGATTTATGGTTTTAAGTTTGCAATTAAGGTCTAAATCACTTATGAGGGTGATTTAAGCCCACCCTAGTGGACCAATAAGATCATTTGATAAAAAAGAAAGACAAATTTATGATAAACCATGTTAAAAATTAGTCTACCAATAAACCATGTTTTTAGATCTAGCATTCAATACTTACTATTTACAATATGATTTTTTATGTGTTAAAATAATTTGCAGACAAACTATTTTAACTTATAAACCATGTTTTTCCTAGGTTTACAATACACAAACCCAAATAAAAAAATATGTTATGAAGTTCATTACCTACTTTTCTTAAATTATGTTGGACAGCCTAGGATGAGGTTAAATCACCCTCATTTAGACAATCCCAAAAACTATTATGTTAATTTCATATACATATCTTATTTTGTCTGTATCTCAATAGGCTTATTGTTTACAGCTGTGATATTTTTAACTACCACAAATTGCGTTTCACATTTTTTTAATGCACACAGTTTGTCAGGGTTAAAAATCATCACAAAAACGTATGTCGCAAGTGTGTCGTGAATAGAAGTCTATGTATCACCAATGATTGGAAAATGACTTCAAGACATCGGTATTGTGCAAACACGGATCAAAATCATTTCATGTGTAAATTCTATCATGTTTTCTTATGTTACACTTTTGTGTCTATCTATTTCTTAACATTTATTAAATAAGTGAGACCATTTAAATTGTCATGTGACATGGGAGAATATCTTAATTCGTGCAAACACTTATAGTGAGAAAGGAAAATGAGATAGAAATAATAAATGTAATATATAAATGTTAGTGGACTGTTTAACTATTTAGGTGTCTATTATTCTTCTTTCTTTGATTGGTGTACTATGTAGATTTCAGCAAAGAAAAATACTATGTTCACACTCCTCCGCTTATACTTAGTAGAGAGAAAAGAACAGAAGAGAGAGAATTGAGAGATGTGATAAGTGATATGATGAAAAAAAAAAAGAGAAATAAGAAGGAAAATTAAGTGAATATGAAATAAGAGAGAAATTACGTAGAGTGTGAACATACCATAACTCTTCGGCATAAGCCTCCGATGATCCACTTAGAAATCTTTTACCCTTGTATATGTACAGGATAAGCATTGATTGATGAGTATTCAAGGTATTACTTCTCTTTTTAACTTAACACCCTCTAAATTAGAGAGGAGATGAGAGAATTGTTATAGAAATAGGGGAACTCAATCACTGAACATCATTAAGAGATTTGAACATCATATTTAATTTTAATGCATTGGGTTTGCTTACACATTTTTTATGTTGTATTCACCTCTCTTGTTGTTAATTAATATACAGGATTTCTAATTTTTAAAAATAAGAAAACTGGTTTAAAATATTAATTTTTGGTCCTTAAGTGGATATCCACGTACGCAGCTTGTGGCACATGACAAGACTAATCCCGGATCCCCGGTTGAAAGGAGATTCAAGTCATCGTTTTCAACATCCAATATCGTAGTCAGTCATTGTATTATAATATATTCATACATGGCAGTTTGTTGAATTTTTATTTACTACATGTTACGTACGTGAGTTACAACTTACGACCTCTATCATTGTTATTTTACCATCATCGTCAATCGCACTATTACACCACAAATATCATCACCGTTAGTTGACTGTTGCATCACCACCCATCACCACCCACCCTCCGTTCTTCTTTATCACCCTATGCATATATGCGCCTCAATAAAACTATTGTTTCTATTAAGACTCTAACTATTTCGACTTGTTTTAGCCATAGCAGACTGTAACAAAGCTACCTGTATGTAACTCCCATACATATATATCTATCACTTCTACATTTACTAGAAATATAATTAACATAGTTTTTTATCTTTGAAAATACAATCCTCCCTAGTAAGTCTCCCAAAAAATGTGAATTTTAAATGATTGCTTGTGTTAGATAGTTTCCTTTAATTTGCACCAGAAAGTTGATCTTATTTTTGACGGGATATCCTATTCATATCCATTTTTAGCTAAAAATTTGTGAATTAATGTTAAGAAACTCCTTCAGTAATTAAAGTTTCCCTTTTCTGTCTCGCTAGACTTCTCTTGCTTTATTTCAAAAGTCTAATAATTAACCCTTTTCTAGTTTTCTTTTCGAAACATTTTCTGTAACTAATTATTAAAAGAGTCCCCCCTCCCCCTCTGTGTCTCAAATTCACTCTATTTTTTAAGAGTGATTTTTGTTTATAAATAAATCTATTCCTCCCTACCTTTTCTCCGATATAATGTACCAAATGGCCTGACTAACTTGTTCAAATATTAATTGTAATTATATAGCTTGCAATATTTAGAATATACTCCGACAGTGGTTGGCGGTTGGAGACTTTGTTGGAATACAATGATTGGAATCAAAGGATCTAAACTGTCATTAAAATATGTGAAGATAAAATATCTGTCTTTATTTTAATTGGTAATATAATTAAGCTACTTTACCGTGAACATGTATTTTGTTTTTATCGTATGGGACAATCTTAGTGGTTCATGTGGACATGAGGTTGAATGACCCCAATTAATCATGAGGTCATTTAGCCAACCCCGAAACTCATCAAAAAATCACCTTTCAATGTGATTTTGAAAACTACAAGTCCACAAGGGATACTAAAGATTTAAGGTTGTCTTTCTAAGGCCTCGTCTGGGTGGTTTTGGGATTTATATTTTGAAATTTTAAAAAATGAAAATTAGTTTTTAATTTTATAAATTCAATTTTTTATTTTTATTTCTAAAAAATTTGTTATCAACTTTGTAAATTTGTAATAGTCACAACAATAAGTAACTTAATTTGTAAACTCTTAACAGTGGGTGTAGCGACGACAAGATAATGGAGGGGTCGGACAACAGTGTTGGTAGACGTCGATGTTACCTGATTGCGGTGGTGGTGGCGGGACGATGGCAGCGACAGTGTTAGAGGAGTGGTGATGGTGATAGTGGTGGAGGGTGGTGGTGGTAGTGGAGGTGGGGGTGGGGGTGGTTGTTCTGGTGTCAGCGTAATGGCAGCGACATTGGAGGTGGTGGTGGAGGTGGATGTTACATATTGGCGGCGATGATGGTGGGGGTGGGAGCGGCGGTGGGATTGCAGCCTCTGCTCATGTGCTTCCAGAGACCCCTGTAATTCTTTGACTTTCATTGCTTCAAGATCCTTAGATTCCTCGATTTCAACCACTATGTGGTCGAATATTGGAGTCAAAGAACGAAGGATCTTTTCAACAATCACTTGGTCAGACAGTGTTTCTCCATATGCACGCATCTGATTAGTGATCGTTAGAAGCTTTGTAAAATAGTTGGGAATTGAATCTTGATTCGTCATTTGCAATAGCTCATGCTGTCTCCGCAACATCTGCAATTTTACTTTCTTCACTTTGTCCGTGCCACTCTGAGATTTGATCAAGATATCCCAGGCTTCCTTTGAGGTAGTCTCTCCTGAGATAGTCGCTCCTGAGATTTTCTCGACATTCGCTGGATGAACACACTGGTGCAGTCCTTATTTTTTGCGTCTCGATGAGCTGTACGCTGCTTCTCCGTTGGATTGGGCCCTAACGAGGTGTACCCGGATGATACGATATCAAGCACATCTTGATATCCAAATATCGCCCTCATCTGCGTATGCCATCGATCGAAGTTCTTGCCGTCAAGAACTAGTAGCGACGCCGGAAAGTTTCCATTCATTCCTGCCATCCTTGTTGTCCTCTTCGTGCGTAACAGATCGGTGTCGCACAGTGAAGAACCGTCACGTGCAGTGGTTCTTGGATCAGAACCGAAGCTCTTGATACCACTGTTGGAAATGCAGAAGCAAGACGAGAGCTAAGACAAGAGAGAAGAGAGAGAGAGAGAGAGAGAGAGAGAGAGAGAGAGAGAGTGAAACTAAAATTTGAATATTATTGATTATTGATTAATGACTAATTACTTACACATTAACTATGTATACAGACATTCAAAAAAAAAAAACTATGTACACAGACTATTTATAACAAATACCCTTATTGGGCTTTACAGCAATCGACCCAATATTAATGAATTGACTAGGCCAAACACTCATCTATGTCAATTCCAACTCTAAAGAAAAATCAGCAGATACCAACCATTTACAGAGCTTCAATTGATCCTTCACACTAGTCCTCCGCTTTTGTAATCTGCAAATAAGCAGATTTTACAGAGTATCCTTCGCTTGTATTACCTTGCTAAAACCATTCATCTGCTACCCCTCTCCTTAGGAGAATCTGATTCAATTCTCGTGACAACTCCTCCAATTTCTCGTTCTCCCTTCCCCTATGTTCCCTTCGCCAATTAAAACTCCATTTCCAAACATCATTCTCCCAGAAACCCAAATTTTCGAGACTGTTTTGCTGTTGTAAGGGCAGTCGAAGAAGCGATGGAATGACATTCTCAGTAGAGGCTTCAAATGAGGTAGAGTCTTCAAGATTAGGATTAAGGTCCACATTCTCAGGGTCCTTTAGAACTGGAGCAACTTTAATGACATTCTCAGTAGCATCATTCTCAATCATATGATGCCAGTGGAAGAAGCGATGGAATTATAGACACAGAAATTGTGACAGACACATTGGAAGAAGGCAAGAAGAGATGGAACTACTTACCTTCGCAGGCTTGAGGAGGTCCAACGGTGCTGGTGGTCGCGTCGGCGCTGGCGTAGGGTGGTCCAATCGCGGAGGTCAGAGAGGTGTTGGGTGCTCGCCGTGAGAGAGAAAGAGACTGGGAGAAGGAAAGCGATGAATGTCGTGAAAATGGGAGGGAATGATTTTCCATTGCTGAAAACCTAAATTGGAATAAGGAAGTGGCAAAAATACCCCTGTATTTTTGTTTCTTTGACATTTAAGACCAAAACAGCTAATCACGTAATAACTTTGGTAATAACGCGAGATCATGGAGATTACGAGATATCTCTAGTTATTACTAGAGGTCAAAAAAACCGTTATTACATTATCTCGGTCTCTTCTTTGCTACTTGATATCGTAACGACTAAATTATTACGAGATATAACTAGAGATTGACAACCATGGCTAACGAAATAGAACCCAGCCAAGCATCATGCCAAAAATTCGTCTCATTGCCATGTCTAGGAGTGGCAATATGGGCTAGGCCCATTGGGCCAGCCCGTTTGGCCCGTCTTTTTTGGCAGGTTGGGTTGAAAAATTCAGCCCACATAACTACTATGAACCCTTTTTTTTGGCCTTTTTTTTTTTTGCGGGTTTGGCGGGTCGGACGCGAGCCAGCCTGTCGAGCCTGCACTTTTTTTTTTAACGGAACACCCTTATTTTTTTACTTAAATTTAAATTTTTTTATTATCATTCATATGGATCTAAAGACTAAAGAGGGACAACACAAAGGAGGAATGATCATCTTTTTTCAAACTTTGTTGCAGAAGTATGAATTTAATTATTTTGTCATTCAATTGTTATATGTAGATAATGATGGTGGTGATGATGAAGGTTTGAGAGATGGTGATGCTTGTGGTAATGAGAAAGAGACTGCTTCCAAGATCTAATGTTTTGATTTGAACTAAGACTATGTTAGAACTTCAAATTTTAAACTAAGACTTTGTTATTGTGAGAATGTAGAACTTTGTTGGTTTGTGCTTGCTTTTGTTGTTTTAAAAGACAATTATGAGTTGTGACTTGTATTATTTGTGTATTTTTGCAACTTGTGAGAATGTAGAACTTTGTTGGTTTGTTCGTCTTTCTCATAATTGTTCTCAGGTGAAGAGTTATGGTAGACACAACATTCGCAACACAGCAAGCATTAATAGGGGATTTTTCATCAAAACAATCTTTAATCAGAGTGTTTCCTCATTTTTATTTTGTTCATTACATTTTTATGAAATCAATATATCTTAGCAATTGCAGTAATTTCAAAAACGTTAAAATCATAATTAAACTGAGTTAGAAATGAATCAGCAAACATAAATTACTCCTTTTCTTACATTACATTACATTTTGGCGGGTTTTGGCAGATCGAGCCTGACGCGTCCCGCGAGCCATATTACCACCGCAAGCGGTAAGCACTGTCCAACTCTTCTACGAAGAGCCTCATTAATCTACCATCAAGCCCCTCAAAAAAAGTTCTGACGATGTCTTTCCACCATCTGGAGCACTGCGCAGCCCGTACATCACCGCATGAGCCATTCCTGAAATTGTACTTAGCCTGTAGAATGCGACTGTTATTCCACTAAGTGTTTTATGACACTATAGGCTTTGTTAACTTGTTACATGATAGAATGGAATCTCTTAGCTCCCAATATTCATGTGTAGAATAATAAAATAGATGTATGTGATATATGTCATATAGTTAAACAAAAACGTATTTCTTTCCCCACAAGTGTAAGCTAATGCTCCTTTTGAGTTGCTTCGCATGGATATTTGGGGATCAAATTTAGTTCCTTCTATACACAATCACAGATTTTTCTTACGGTAATGATTCACAGACCCAGTAGTTCGTGACAAATCAGCAACATACGCGTTTAGCAGCGGTTTTTAACTGCCGCTAAATGTGAAGAGTAAAATGGGTTTAGCGGGGGAGGAGGGGTGTTCAAAACTCGTGCAAAATAAACACACAATTTTGTGCTAGTTTGTGTAGCAGTTCAAAGCAATCATAATTTTTTTTCTATTTTATATACTTCGCAAATTATGATGGTAAAAAATCTCCACAATCTACGTATATCGATTGGTGGTTGACATTGTACATATGTACAAAAATCATTATTATTTTCCTTACTATGTTAGATGACCATATTCTTTTTGTATGGATTGTTTTGTTGAAAAATCATTACTCCAAGAAAATACCGAATTATCAACGACTTTTTACTGAAAGCCCCAAAACTATTGCAAAACCTTGCTGTTTCCAACAGTTTGACTATCGGTAACGTGTTATTTTTAATAATACAAAAACAATGTTACCGACGGCCCAAGTTGTCGTTAATTCGGCGGTAATTTTTTTTACGGGATTAGTTACCGCCAACTTTTGGTAATTTCAAAATTTAAAATTTCCGCTTGGCGGACTTTAAAAAAAATAAAAAATTAGTTACCGAAGGCTAAAGTCGTCGGTAATTTCAAAATTGGAAATTGTTGCATATCGATAATTTGGCGGATTTTTAAAAAAATATAAAATAGGTTATCGAACATCCTAAAAAAAGCCGTCGGTAAGTTACCAACGGTTAAATTATATAAATAGGAGTTTGCATCCTATCTTATTCACGAGACCTCCTCCTCCTCCTTCTCTCTCTTCTTCTTTTTCTTCTCATTTTTGTATAAATCATGAGTAATGACAGTTTTAACGATCGCAAAATGTTGCTTTTATTGCAGATAAGAATATCACTTTGACATATCCATTCGCAGCAAACGAATTTATTTTATTCTCACTTTCGTATAAATTACCAATGATGATAGACTTAAAGACTGTAAAATATTTCTTTCTGTTACGAATAAGAATGTCTCTTCAAAACTTTCATTCTCAACAAAAAGAGTTTTTTTTTTATGTAGACTAAATCAACTACCAACGATTTTTGAAAGCTACCAGTAAAGAATTACTAACAAGCTAAATACTCACGATTTTTTACTTTCAGTGGTTAAACACTCGACAATTTTTTTATTTTTGGGTATAAAGTGTTAGTAACAAGCATTTTCCTTATAGTGAATAAAGTAGAGGTTTGTTCACATTTCAAAGTTTTTCTTAAAGTAAAAATAAATAAAAAAAGCTCAATATTCAGTTGGCACATTTCATGTGTCAAATAATTCAACATTTAAGAGCACTGTTACATTTGGTACGACATTATCTGTGTAACAAAATTATTTTTGTCTCTCCTCCATTAAATTTGAATTCAACGTGATTGGTTTTTGTTACACATCGTGCAGCGGTCGTAGTATTTAAAATAAGACACGTTATGCCTCCATACTCCGATACAAAGACACGTTATGCAATTCAGTTTCTTAATAACGTCATGAATTGTGAAAGAAATGCATTTAGTTAGGAAAAGTCCACAGGTCACAGCACTAATCATTTTCATCCTGCTCTAAATTCCCTGCCTCTAATCATTAATTTTAGCTGATAGACATGGAGCAACCACTTTTAGTTACTAACCGGCACTTACATTCTGGTCATCATATTTTATGTCTCTGTCTTTTTACATTTTCTTATTCTTATGTGTATATTTCTTTTATGGTATGCGCTAATATTGGTATATTTTATTTGTTAGTTATCATGGCCATTCTTGCAAACTTGATATATAGCTCGAACTGACGCCATAAGTACAACACGGTAAATAATTAGATATTGACTATATCAGCATTAAGAATTTTATATGTATCCTTATCTTTTCCTTAGTCCATCCAATGCAATTTCCTAATCATGCACGTATTTAATTAATATATAAATCAGCAATTCTATTCTATGGGGATCATATTAAAAACAAGTTCACTTATAAATTATATATGTTTTTACTATTAATATTTGGTGTGGCGTGCAATTCTTAATATTTTACCGGTTAGAGGTTGATTGCGGTTCAGAGGCTTGGATATCGACCCTTCTTGTCCTTGCTGTGAGGTGTGGAGTACGAGACATCCGCTCATGTGCTGCTTTATTACCCAGACTCCGTTCAGGTATGGTTTGGTTCGTCGCTTGGTTTACGGGACCGTGAATGGATGGATATTTTTTTGCTAATTTTTTCCTCAGGTTCTTGGAGATTGCAGATGACCAAATTCATCATTGTTTTATCAACATGGCCTATTGTATTTGGGAGAGGAGAAATCAGGTTGTCTTCTAACAGCGGCGGTCTCCCGCTCCCCTTGTGGTTGACTGTATGGCTTCTTCTTTACTTGGTGCCCCGAATTTGCGTGAAGCCCCCCATGCGATTGCAGTGTTGCCATCTGTTTGGACCCGCCCGCCTCGAGGTATTTTCAAGCTTAACTTTGATGCACCTCTACGGGACTCAACGTTGGCTGGCTTCGAGATGATGGCTTGGAATTTTGAGGGTGAGTTTCTGGCTTCAGCGACCGTTGCAGCCATCATGGTCTCGTCCCCCACTGTTGTTGAAGCATTGTGCTTTCGGTGGGCGATCTCCACCGCTATTGATTTGGGTTTTAGGAGGGTCCTTTTTGAGACGGGCTGTCTGAAGCTCCATGACCTTTGACGTCGTCCAAAATCCGATGACTCTTATCTTTTTTCTATTATTAGAGACTGTCGATCGCTTTCTTGCCATTTTGATTTTATTGATGTGTTCTTTTGTTAGGCGGAGAGGCAATGCGGTTGCGAACTCCCTTGCCAAGTTGTCTTTTTCCACGTTGTCTTTTGTTTGGATTGAAGACGGTCCTCAAGAGATTTTACCTGCTTTGCAACATGATATATATTGTCATCAAGCACTGTTCTTGTTTAATATATTTATTCACTTTAAAAAAAAACATTTGGTAATGTTATTCATTTATTACAATATTATCCTTATATGTTAAAATTAATTTGCATATAAGTCTTTTTAACTAGTGAGCTAGAGTTTTCTTAATCCACAATAGACAAAACCTTATAAAATATGTTCTTCCAGACATAGAACGTTTTGCACCTTTTTGATCTTTTGTGTGTTGATTGTAAGATGAGTGCTCCGGTAGCTATAGCAATATCCACAACAAAGCACGGTGTGGCATGGTGGTGGTATATCTGCGAATACTTTTGCGTTCTAGTCAGCTTCTAAATTAGAGGGAGAATCTAAAAGTCTTAAAAAAATATTCAAGTAATTAAAATGAGCAATGCTTATATAAATTAACAATATATCAAACTTGTATTTATAGGTATGATAAGATTTTTAATTGAGATATTGGGCGTTAATGAAGTCATTATGAACAACTTTCGAGATGATAGTTACTCTTATGTAACTTTGCAATTGTTTAGCTAATGCGTCGGGTTTGTTCCACTCGACTAATTGTTGGATGAGATAAATCTCGTTTTGGTTCTCCTAACTGACCTACATAGTGTTCACTTAATTATTAAACTTTCGAATTGTTAGGATTGATACTGTGCTTTGTAGTCATTTGGTCCGATAAGACAAAATATAAAAATTCTTCAAATTACATTATAGAAACATGAATCCAACTAATATTCGGGTTTGAACTTGTGTAGTGACTGTAGTCATTAATCATTCAATATGATTACAATAAAAGAACTCCATATGGTCAGCTGCATAACAACAATATGACAGATTACCAATATTCACAGAACCTAGAATTTATCTTCATTAATCGGTAGCTAGCTAGGTATAATATTCAATTTTTTAGAGCTACCGGTCCTTTATGTAATAATTTTTGTATGCTTTCACGAAATACACATGTTACTTTTTAGTTCTTTTCATTTCAGCACACATATCTGGCATCGTATAGTACTATATATAGTCTTTTCAATGACTTAAAGCCTTTTTTGTTTTCTTTTGCGCAATAGGACCAAGAAACCATTATAATGTTTAAAAACATAGCGGACCATTTATATTAGGTGGTGTGTGGAATTCTTTATTAGTTTAATAATAGAGATTGAAATCAATTTTGGGAAAAGTTGTCAACTCATAATTTCACCTTTCCTCGTAAATTATGAATTACAAAGAAGGGGACATCATTGATCTCTCCGACAACCTAGAAGTCGAAGCTAGACGACAAAAACAGCAACAAGAAGTTGTTACAGTGCAGAAATGTAAGTGGTTATTTGTAATATTATCATTTTGAAGAAGAATATACCAGTCATGCCGCCAGCACTAATGGCACTTTCGACTCTGAAAAAAAATTATTACTCAAATTGACAATTTGAAATCTTTGTTGTTAGGGTTGTTAGTAATGTGACACAGTGCCCAAATGACAGGGAAAGAATCAGAGAAAGAGAGAGATAGTGAGTTTGTTAGAGTTTAATTCTTTCACATTATCATATAATGCACCTATCCAGCTATAGTTGAATAGGTTTCACTAAAACGAATTAAACACTCAACATCTCAAAAATATTAAAATCTCAGTCACCTAATTATTTCCATTTTCACTATATTTCTAGTTGTGAATATCTATCTGAAATTTTGTTTTCGTATTGATTGAGGTTTGGTGGGGAAGTCGTCTTATTTAGTGTATTAAGTTATTTTTACAATTCTAACTTGGGTGTGTGAAGGACAAATGTCTCACCAAGAATGTTGCTTACATGAATCGAACTTTTAATCTAGAGTTCAAACAACCACTTTCTACCACCACATCTGACATTCTTTGAAAGGGAAAATGGTCTTTGTTTCAATAAAAATGGTTTTTAAATAATTATAAACGGGAAACAAGTTCCTTTGTTTAATGAAAAAACTGAAAGATTATTTTATTTTATGAGACTTTTTCCACTGTGAATTAAGAAAAACATGGTTCACAAGTTAAAAATTTTTTATTTTATTTTTATAATTAGCACATAAGGAATACATTGTAAATCATATGTACTGAATGTTAACGGTAAAAACATGATTTATAAATGAACCCGTTTTTAACATAATCTATCGTAGAAGTAGAATTGTCCAATTTAACCTAGTGAAAATAGCTAATTGCTTTTTAAAAGGAAAAGGAATTTTCTTAAACAAAGCGAAACATAGAAGAAATTCAAGAAAGCATATTAATGTTTATTTTTCATAAAAATTGCAAATATCTATTATAAAACCCACTATCAATTCATCTTTCGGGGAAAGCAAGCGGACTTAAGTTGAAACTCATATGGTGTGTATAGTGATTTCTGAAAATAGACATTGTTAATTGAATAGTAGGGGATGGGTGGTAGCTTGGTGTATATATTTTGCATGGGAAGCAACGTTTCATATTGGTGCTTCTTTTATGGTTGGGAAGGTCGTACTCAAGGTGAGACGTCAACATATAGGTTCGTTTATGAACTAGCTAGAGTTGAACACAGATTGCAATTGCATACTATGTATGGCTGTGCTAGCCGACGCACAAGTACAAAATCAGACTGGGTATATCCCTAGCTATAGAATATGTACTTACCTTAAATCTATACTTTTGGAATAGAATATATTATTACCTCAAATATATACTTTCCTAGCTTTCAATAATATATTATTACCTTAAATATATACTTATATAATACTTTTTGTTCGTGTATAAAATACCAAATGAATGTTTGAATACCGGTAGAAAATTATGTTGAAGTCAAATCACGTTGGCCAGACACAAAAATTAAAAAAATATATTTCTTTTTGTCATGATTTTTGCTCAGCATAGTTTTTCGCTGTATATCAAAACAAAAATTAAGAAAATTGAATGTAGACTTTAATGCTTGTTTTTCCTCAAAAAAATGTTCTTGTCCTCTTCAGTAGCCGTCGTCGACAATGTGCACTAAATAGGGGCGTTCGTGGATTGCAACTGATCAGTCTTGAAGGAAAAAATCATCTGGTCCAATCCAGTCGGTTTTTTTATTTTATCATCGAATGGTTTTTCTAAAAATTCAAATCCGATCCAATCATATCCAATCTATAGTGGTTTGGGCTGAATTGGAATTTTAGGTTTTAATTTAACTATTTTTCCTTTGAGGTTATAATACATAAATCTTAAAAAATATATAATATATTAATACAATGATAAATAATTTATAACATCAATATAAAAATCATAAATTATTAATATTTTTGAAAGTTATGATCATATATGTTCACTATGATGCATATTTATTCAAATAATTACTTAAAAATTCTAATTGCCCAAATATATTTTCATAAATAACTACTTGTTGTATAATAAATATTTAAACATAGAAGGATATAAATATGTAAGTAGAAATGATATGATAAAAAATTATATGTATATTTACAAATATTTGGTTTGAATTGGATTGGTTCGGCTTTGAAAATTAAATCCGAAATTAGATCCAATCTAATAATAAAATTTAGTTTTTTCATATTTGAATCCATTCGGTGTTTAGTTTGATTGGATTTCAGCTTTATTGGATAGGTTTTTTAGTTTTAATTGGATCGAACCCGTTATGGACACCCCTAGCACTAAAGATGAAGTATCTACCAGAGAAAAGAATGATTAAGGTTTAGAATGAGTGTTACCTCAGAACAATCAATCTTTCTCCTATAAATAGAGGAGTTTGTTTATTTATAGAGTAAGCATCTTCTTCTTACTTAACATCATTTGGTCATTTCATGGATTAAAACAATAGTATTTAATCAACTCTTTTTTATTATGCAAACAAAATTTATTTGATCAATATAGTTAGCAAGAAATCCAAGCATCAGACAATAATATTCAAATAATAAGTTTGAAAAATAGCTGAAGTAGTAAAAATTGAGGACATATGAGTTGGGGATAAGAAAGTCAAGGGATCCATATCCGAAGGGAGAATTTAAATGTATTTCGATGTAAAAAAAAATAACAAGAAAAATATTCAAATTATGCATCCACAAAATTATTATTTATTTAAGTTTGACATTTTTTCCGTTTTGCTTTTCCTTACAGATTTTTCTAAGCTATTAACTTGGATTAAGAAACGTAAGGAGAAAAATATTGATGGAGTCCAAAACGATCTAGACCCTTTTGCCAAAGGCTTCACCCAGTTGGCGGAGCCAAACAGCCCACACATTTTGTCATATTTTTAAAACCCAAATTTCTTTTTTTTTTTATACTTTTTCAACAAGACTAAGGCCGTCACACAAAAAAAAAAAAAAACAAGACAAGCGATACTCGTACGCAAAAAATTAACAAAAAGATAGTTCGTTTCATGAATGCACGTGTCAATATTAGATTTATCTGCTTTCTGCCCAAATGAAATTGCCATTTACTTAATAAATTTTTAATAAAAAACATGTTGTACACAAATTAAATAAAAAGGTTAAAATGTTTTTGGTCACCCTAAAATCGCAAATATAGTTCTAACAGAAACGATCATTTTCATAAATGGGGAGACCAAAATTAATAATTCGCTATTTTAGGGGACTAAAAACATATTTAACCTTAAATAAATTATGACAATTTGATGGGAACGGCTAGTGTTGATTTCAGAAAAGAATTTAATATAATTAAAAATTAATTCACCTATTAATACTTTCCATTAGTCTTAATGTCAAATCTTTATTAGTTCTTATTTAGTTATTTAGTTATTGTAATCCCCAGCTTTGGTATCTAAAGTGAATTTTGAAAAAGCATATGACTCGGTGAAATAGACTTTTCTTTTCTACATGCTGAGTAGAATAAAATTAAATTTAATGAGAAGTGGATCAGTTGGATTGGAGGCTGCCTTGAATCGTCGTTTATTTCCGTGTTAGTGAACAGGAGCCTGACAGAGGAGTTCTTAATGAGGAAGGGATTAAGACAGGGCATTCCCCTCGCCCCTTTCCTCTTTATCTTGTAGTGGTGGAGGGATTGAATAGTCTAATGAAGCAAGCAAATTCTCTGAATAAATTTAGGCCTTTTAGTGTTGGCAGACAGAGTCCGGTAATGGTTCATATGCTCCAGTTTGCATATGACAAGCTACTTATTGGGGAGGCAAACCTACAAACGTAATCCTCATGAAGTGTATTCTTCGATGTTTCGAATCAGTCTCCAGATTGAAGGTGAATTTTTCTAAAAGTAGAATTGCAGGTATAGCGGTGGAGGAAAATTCAGTTTGGAGGCATGCGACTTTATTACACTGCAGAGTTATGACACTGCAAAGTTCCGGTGGGTGGAAACCTAAGAAGATTGTCTTTTTAGGATCCAGTTATTACGAAGCTCCAAAGAGATTATCAACTTGGAGGCATAAAACTCTATCCTTTATGACGAAAAATTTCTCTTTACACATTCTGTCACTAATTCAATGTAATTATATAATAGGTTTTTGTAACGATTTCTTTCTGTTAGTAACAAAGAAAGTCAAAAAGAAAAAAAATTAAGAAGGTGCCACCACTGTCAGTGGCGATATCATAGAAAAAAATAGGTATCGCCACTTATAGTAGCGATTTATACTAATTTTGTAATTAAAAAAAAAATTGCATTATTTTGTCAATCTTCATCACGTATGTGAAAAAGCCCATATCTTACAAAATATGAGAAGGCCTCCTTATGCGGTCAAGGCTCTCACCAATTAGAATAAATGTCTATAGAGGGAATTAAGCGGTCGTACATACGGGAAGAGATTACATTTCACTATGTTTATGATCATCGTGAATATTCTCCCACGAACGTCTAACTAATTGCACCACGTGCTCATCCAGGCGTAGTTTCAGGTTGGGCCGATCTTGATGCGTTATTATGCGGATCCCAGTTTTGAGCAAACAATCCCTTAAAAGCTCCAATATACATCAAAGAAAATACTTTGCCATCATCTATCTATATCTCATAGTCGCACGTCACATGGTTCTACAACTACTCTTACTTTTCTCACATGAGCCCATGATTTCCAAAATTCATTTTTGTGAATAAAGGAATGATATTAGTATGACCACATATTGTTCTTAACTTTTCACAGGAAATGGTTGTAAACATGACCATAATGTAATATTATATACTAATTCAGAGTGAGAAAGAAAGAGAAATAATAAATGTAATATATGTTGGACATAATAAGAAGAGAAATGTTAGAGAAAAAAATGTGTTATTTATTAAATGATTGTAATGTCTATATGTCTAAGTATCATTAATGTTTTTCACACAAAAAAATAATACAAATTATTAAAATAATCAATAATGATATGTGAACATACATAAAATGTTGGACATCCAATTAACATATATGCACTTAACTCTCCCAAACATTTGTGGTACTTAAAAACCATCGCTCACTTACATGTAACTAGCACGTTGCCCATTTTTGTATGTTCATATGCTGCTGCAAATTAATATATCCGACACAGAGACCAACATGTTAGCCAAGTGAGAATTGATTATTATTTATCCAATATTTCTTTCCTTAATATATTGTCTTTCACTTGATTCATCTGCAAATAAAGAGCATCTCTAACATCACAATATATTTATATGATCTAGACTTAGAATTTGAGAGTGGTGACCACAATAGGACTCCTGACCACATGCTTCACGTCCGTCCAAGTGAGATATCCAAAAGCCACTTTCTTCCCTCTTGTCTTTCTTGGACCATCAATCTTCAACTTGTAGCTTAGCTTCTCGTTCTTATCCTTGAACACCAATTTTTTGGGGATGACGCTGACACGATACCCTTCGACGGGAGTAACACTAGCCACATAAATTGCTGATCCTTCCCCAACATTTGTAACAGTTCTTTGAAATTCTTGAGTTGTCCTTGAAGAAGAGTCGTTGCCGGCTGCACGACCGAAGAAAGCAATGAAAGAAGGGTAGTTAAGATCCAACGAAGGGTTAGAGCAATCGTTGTGGGAGGATCTCGTGATGGCAGTGATGTTCTTCTGGCTGAAATTCAATGCACAGAGAAGATTCACATAATCTTGCACACACGCGTCATAAACAAGTCCAGGATCAAGAGCTCGGTTGGGGTTGACATGACCAGCCCCCAAGGCAAGAGGAGAAGCTGGTTCGTAACCTTCGCCGACGTCTTTGATGAGTCCCGCGGTGTTGTCGGATATGTCTGAGGTTGTCATGATGGCTGACCGGATAGCCGCAGGACTCCATTCGGGACGAGCTCCTTTTAAAAGAGCCGCCACGCCTGCAACATGAGGACATGCCATTGATGTGCCGCTTATCAAATTGAATTTGTTGAAGAGTTTATACGACGCAAACTCCACCAGAGGAACCTTTGAAGGCCATGCAGCTAAGACGAATGAACCAGGAGCTGTGATGTCAGGTTTCAGCACAAATGGACAGCTACTTGATGGTCCTCTAGAGCTGTAATCATCAACACTCGGTGCTGGTCTAGTACCCAAAACTGTTATCCCAAAAGACATGCTTGCTTTTGAACTAGTCTTACTACTTTTGGTGTAAGCCTTCACAATCTCTCCATTTATTGGGCTAAGAATGATGGATGCAAACCTGTTCTGAAGGAAGAACATACTGTCAGAGCTGTTTGTTATGAAAACTGCCCCAACGACATTTGCTTTGTCCACATTAAACGCTTGTTCAGAAAGTAATGTTCCGTCGGTGTCTTCACACACAACAATCTTGCTCCTCACTTTGATAAGTTTCTTCACGCTCTCACACTGGCCCATGAAAACAACTGGGATAGGGTGGGAAGAGAAGTTTCCAGAATAGAGAGTTGAGCCAGTGATAGGGACTCCATTTCCAAGCGTCAGAGTGCCATGGAATTCTCGGTCCTGTGTGCCGGCAGCCACGGTAATCACCCACGGTGTTCCGTTATGGAGTGTTTTAAGGAAGGGACCATCGTTCCCGGCCGACGTGGAAACGAAAACTCCTTTCTCCATGGCTGCAAATGTGGCTATGGCGATAGGGTCTTGGTACAAGGGGATATGGTCAAAGCCGAACGACATTGAAAGAACATCTACACCGTCTGATATTGCGCTGTCAATGGCAGCGATTACATCTGATGTCCAGGCTCCTCCGTCCCAGAAGGTCTTATACATGGCTACCCGGGCGAGTGGGGCTATTCCGGTGGCTGAGCCAGGGGCGTAGCCAAAGTAGGACGCACCGTCCACTCTGCTACCAGCAGCCGTGCTTGAAGTGTGAGTCCCGTGACCCTCTGTGTCACGGGTGGAGTTCACAGTGATGGTTATGTTGGGGTATTTGGCCAGCAACCCTCTGTTAAAGAACCGAGCTCCGATGAGTTTCTTGTTGCATAGTGATGAGCTGAAATGGGTGCCGTTTTCACACCGGCCTAACCATCGTGAAGGAATTTCGGTCAGCCCGTCATCTTTGAAGCTTTCACTTTCAGGCCAAATTCCACTATCCACCAAACCGACTATGATATCTTTGCCAAACTCTGCGGCAGGCCACGCCCCTAGATGGGGATTGAGACCGAGGAACTGCGGTGTGTGTGTTGTGTCGAGTTTCACGGGTAAATCGGGTACGGATGAAATGTAACCTCGAGAGGTTTTGAGAGCTTCAAGCTCTGCTGGTGACAAGCTCGCGCTGAAACCGTTCATGACGTTGGTGTAGGTGTGAATCATCTTATTAGAAAGAGAGTTAAGACTATTGGTGGTGGTGGCTTGAGAAGTGTCCAATGCGGAGGAAAGGGTGGATAGATACCAACTATGTTGGTTGGAAAAAGTTTGGGGCATGGCTGATAAGTCCATGTGGATGATATAGTTATCAGGCTTAGCCAACATGGAAACGAAGTTAAGGAGTGTCATAATGCACGAGAGCCAGAGACTAGGACAAATATGTGTAGCCATGATTAAATGGTGTTTTGAATGTGGATGGCTATTATAGAGAGGCAATGTTAAATAGAGAAGCCGGAGAAGTTCCTTGCTAATCTATCCACAAGACTATTCTTCACCCTCAAATATTACAAAGTTGTCCTGAAGGAATCTTACAAGGGGACCCCAATCTCACCTATGCATGCCCATGGTGCGGACGCCTTTGTTTGTAAGTCATGTATAGTACATCATCAAAACTTTAATGTTATATTGCTTGTTTGGTCCATCCGACCCCATACTTCATGTATCGGAAATGATAAGGGTACATACGCATTTCATAGACCACCTTCGAACATATATTGCGGTGGTTTTTAACTGCCGTTAACGTTTACAGCAATTAAAAATCACCACTAAATTAATATATATATATATATATATATATCATTTCTCTTTCAAAAAAAAAATCACCACTAAATTGTACGAGTGTTGGATGTCCAATGAAAATCGTATATCTATATATTATTACTTTTTATGTGTTGTGTCCCGTAGAAATGTATTTCAATGGGATCTCTCCCACCCACCTTTTTGTTCTATCATATTTTCACTCACATTCTCTTTTTATCTCTTCCTTTTTTCCTATAAACACGCGTTCACGAAAAAACCTAAGAACAAAATCAGTCAACCAGTGTATTAATCTGCCATAAAAGTTCTCAAACGAACATGTCTATATAAAGTATGATGGTTCCTTTATATAGTTAGAGCCTCTTGAATGGGGATTAGTGGGGCAAAAGATCGTGCGATTACCCCCATGTAGAGGTGGGGATCGTGCAATTAACTTATGTCGAGGAGGGGATTATGCAATTACAACTATGGGGGGGGGGGATTATGGAAACCTATTAAAGAGACGAATAAGATGAATCTATACGTTATCTCAAGTGGGTGGTTGACTCATAGCAGAGTGTGCATAGTCATCTGGTTAGAATTCTAGCAATATGCTCAGTCAAATAATCTCAAACAGCCCATAGCCCCCACAACTTGGAGTTAAGAATTCTCACTACTATAGAATTGCCATATTACCACGGTTCCGAGTAGCCTTTTACCACGGTTAAATCGTCGTATCAGGGGGCGAAGTAATAGATAAATTACCACGGTTCAAGGCGGAACCGTAGTAATATCACATATCTGTTACCACGATTGAAGGCGTAATCGTGGTAATATCACAACTCTGTTACCACAGTTCTGCAAGGAACCGTGGTAATATCATACATATGTTAACACAGTTCATTGCTGAACCGTGGTAATATCTCTTCATATTACCACGGTTCAACACTGAACCATGGTAATAGGTCTATTTTTTTATTTTTCTTATATTTTCTCACCTTAATTAATTGTACGTGCAAATAAAAAAACAGTCTATTATATTGCCAAAATACCAAATTAACTAAAACATGGTCTACAGGAGACTATAAATATCAAATTACCAAATAAACTATATATAACATGCATATGGATCACCACCCAGGAAAAAGGTAATTAACTAATTAAAACACGGTTTATAGGAAACTATCCTAATATCTCGTTACTTCAATGTCAAAACAGTTCAGCAGTCCATTCAAAAAACAAAAAACAATTCAGCAGTAGAAAACAATTACAACATAACATCTTCAACTGATCTTAGTGCTCTTGCATGTGCTCCCAACTGCTTCTGATACATCGCCTTCAATGTATCTCTGAGTCTGGAATACTGCTAAGCATGCGTAATATGCTGTTAAGCCATTCCTTATGAACATAATATACTGCTAAGCCTTTCCAAATAGTTCCTAGCATTATATTTATAAAAAATATAACAATGAATAAAAAGAGAAGGAGATTATTATGAATTAACAAGATCAGCCATATATTAACTTGAAGAAAAATTATATTCACTTGAAGAAAAAATGTATAGCCAAATTTAACAATCATACAACCAAATTTAAAAAAAAGGTACAATATGTACTGCTTGGCTGAATTAAAAATCAGGGACCAGAGTTGGAGCCTAACGATTCCATATAATCATCAGATGAGTGATATGAAGAAGAGTCATCCGAGTCTTCGGAGGACAGATCCAGTAGCTCACCAATGCCAATACCCCTTGACCGGAAGAATTCTACTCCAATCACCTAACAAACCACCTCCTCTAAAGGGTTCCAAGCCAAAAAGAGCAACCCATTTGGATCCTGAGGAGTTTTGTTACGAGGAAATCATAGGGAATGGCTTGCTAGTTGTAAATCAGAGCAGAAGCAAAGTGAATGTAGACCATGTCTACAACATTAAAATGCTCATCATTCATAATCATGTACATGATATACAGGTCGTGGTCAAGCACGTCTTCCAGACGATCAACTCTTGGACAAAACACTTTAGTGACCAAATGATGTAAAACTCTGGCAGAATTCTTGAGGGATGAGTAGAGACGGCGCTCATAAACGGGTGGATTTTCGATCATATAGATTCTTTCATTTATATGTTCTCCATCGCATTCTATTTTCCAGAATTCAGAGTACGTGTCTCCTTCATCCTCACTATTGAGGAGTTCAACAAGTTTCCCTCTGTTAGGGAAAACTCATGATCCACCACTGTTGCAACGAAGCCTATATTGTGAACAAATGTTAAGGAGGACCAGAAGGCGAAGACGAGGTCTGGGTACATTGACTCATTAGAGGCATCACACAATGCTCGGAAAAGTGTTTTACGCAGAGAATTGGTGCTGAGAACTTGATAGCGCTCTAGTTCTAGGAAATTTACAGTAAAAGGAAAACAGATTTCAAAACCGTTTTCCATTTCTGTTTTAATGAAGATTAATGAACACAGAAAAAGAAGGATGTAGGGAAGATGATAGAGTGATGGATGGAGAACTGAGTGAAACCACGATGACTGTTCAGAAGTGCAGAGTAAAGAGGATGTATTGAGAAATATGAAACTCGTATGGGAAGGAGAACCGGCGAGACTGTTTAGAAGAAGGAAACCGCGCATGCTGGAGAAACCGCGCTGGGAAGCATTTATGAAGATACCATTAAGTGGGTGGGGAGACAAGCTTTTACGAGGGAAACGGCGAGCAACGTGTGAGAAGAGAGTCCTTAAAAGGCCGAACTGCGGAGAAATCATGGAAGGTTAGTCGACGCTAACTTCTGAGCTGAGTAGGGGTCAGATTCACTTTGCATTAGCATCGACCACAACTTCTGCTAATTCAGTCGGTGAATTTAGCGTCAGTTGGGAATCAACCCTAAAGGCAAGAACGAACACTACTTTTAAGTGGAACAGAAATTAAAACGACCCTTTGCGTCGACGTTGGATCAGTTTGGCTAGCACTAAAAAGTAAAAAATAACGTCAGTGTCGTGACCGACGCTGAATTTTGACCTTAAAAAAGGTATTTCTTGTAGTGGACTAAATAAAGACTGTTGGATTTAATTATCAGAGATCAAGATTAAAACGTTAAGAATTCGATTTTTTGAAAAATTTATATAACATTTGTAAGTAGTCATCTCATCATTATATAACTTTTAATTTTTAACTATTCAAAATTAAATTTACACATATATATATATATTTAGTTATTAATAAAAAAAAATTAAAATTCATTATAAATTTTAAATAACATTTGGAATATTTATATAAATAAATTGTTAGCAATGTGTTGTTTATATGTTAAATCAATTTGCAGAGAGGCGCTTTTAAATCTTGTACCAAATTTTTGTTAATCTACGGTGAAGAAATACATAGTGATTGTAAAAATGGACGGTACAAATATTAGTTCATTTTTACAAAATATATATAAACAGTTTCTTTAACGTCATAAAGGAGAAAAACAAACTCTGTCTAATATCATTTTTGGAATTCCTTTCGTTGGGGGCCAGGATAAAATAATTTAGTTCACATAAATATACTTTAAAATTTAAATACGAAAAATTTACTCAAATATAACTCTACATTCTTTCATGATACTAAACTTATTTATTATTATATCAGTAGTAGTACTGGACTTTTCAGCAATTTCTCTTTTAATAGATATTTAATTAATAAATTTTTAAGAAAGTCGAACTTCCATCATTTTTTTTACAAGAGGAACTCAGTGAACTTCCATCTTATTGTGCAACCGAGTCTTAATAATTTTAATTATAGAAAAAATTTGATCTATAAATGTCGTTGAAATAGAAGTGTTAGAACAATACATATCAATTTATCAACAAGTGCAAATATCATTATTTATCTAGTTTTAACTAACATTTGATAAAACTTGGATAAATTATACATTTTTTCTAAATTAATATCTTGAGAAATATCTGAATTATAATGTTTTAGATCAAATGGTAAATGTAACAAAAAAAAAAAAGATCAAATGGTAAATTCCTTTTTTTAGCACAGTAAAATTATCTACGCAAAATTTCTCAACAAGTTTACAGATTTTCTTATTATCAAATGACTTAAAATTTTCTTTAGAATCTAAAGTTAAACTAATTATAAGAAGTTTTGTTACCTTTTCATTGAATTGTCTATTTAAGTAAGATAGTTGCAAACCAATTGTAAAATATAAAATATAAATATTCTATAATCATGCATGTTTTATATCTTCATCTTGTTTCTTACACCTCTTCACTAAATGATCATTTATTGAGATGTTACAAATGAGTTTGATTCATCAAATCAATTAAATACATTTGAGAAACATTATATGGGGAATTTGAATCCTTCCACCATATGAAAAAACACAATTTATACCACAGTTCACCTTTTTTTTTTTCAATTTATGAAACCATCATAAATCATCAATGAACACAGTTGTTCCAAATCGATTCGATGACTTACAATTGATAAAAAAAACATGGGAAACCAAAAAATCTTCCGCATTGGACCAAGGAAAAAATTGTGAAAATGAATGATTAAGTCAATTTTGTCGACTTAAAACTAGTTAAAAAAACATATATTCAACAAAGAAATCGTGTGAGACTTCTAGAATACGCCCCTTGGAAATTATAGATATCACTTTCAACAAATAACTTTCACGCACTTTGAATTTGTATTTCCTTTGTTTACCATTATACCCCCACGAGTAATAATAGTATGATATATTCACACTTTACTTTCTCTTTCATCTCAATTTCACTAATTTTTTCTATCTTTCTCAGTATTTTTTGTTAGGCCGTCACATCACATTTCATATCATTTTTTCTCTCATTCCCTTTCTTATTTACCAAGGTGGGGTGATTAAAAAGTGTTAATGCAACATTATTCATACCTACACATTATTGGTAAAAAAAAAATTCCAATTCCTAGTCGGTGTAATTAATATTGGATGTTTGCCTCATTGTCGTCTCTCGCATCTGCCGTGGTCGTTTAGTTGTTTTTGGCATTCCTCTCCTACTTTCTTTCTTATCTTCTTAATTTGTCTTCTCTTCTTACATAACATAGTATACAAACTGCTTCATTTCCATTTGAAATTGATTTTTTCGCAAATATTTGGACCATGATTAATCTTACTAATCAAGGGAATGCATACTTCAATTGGAGCTTAATTAAACATGACAACTTTTTTTCCGGAATTCCTTTATTTTGTTAAGGTATATATAACCACAAATTAATGAAGGACCATCTCTGCATATAAGTTACAACTTACATGGCGCAATAATTCTAGAAAAATCCTTTTCTTCATTTACTTCACGCGTGAAGACCTTTTACACGGCCTTTGATGAAGATGTGTTGTGCGGTTGCGGGGTTCAGATGTTGATTCCCAGTGGTCTTCTTCTATTATCACAACTACTACTCTGGAGGAAGATATGGGAAAACTATAAACAATATCTAGAAAATAGAAACTTTCTAACTTTGACATCATATCTGTTGAGTATGGCTCATTTCACTGGTCTCGTCTGACTGGAACTCGAGGAGTTCGTTTGACTGGAACTCGGAGAGTTCGTCTGGCTGGAAACTCGAGGAGTTCGTCTGGCTGAAGAGTTTGTCCGGCTTGGAGCTGTTGAGTTCGTCCGCAGACTTTCTACGACTGGGGGGGTGAAGGTTGATGACAAGGACAAGGCGGTTATTTTGCTGTGCTCATTACCAAATTCCTACGAGCATTTGGTCACCACTCTTACATATGGGAAGGACGCTATTACGCTTGATGCCATCACGTCTGCCCTGTTGTCTCACTCACAGAGAAAGAAAAAGGCAGAGGAAGGCAGTAGTCAAGGTGAAGGTCTATTTGCTAAGGGAGGAGGACAAGACCGTGGAAGGAACAAGGGAAAAGCTACTGGAAAGAAAAACATTCTAAGTCCAAGCAGATGAGGGCAACAACAGAGTGTTTTAACTGCAAGAAGGTTGGTCACTAGAAGAGAGATTGTCCTAATCTCTCTAACTCTGCAAATGTAGCTCAGACGAGTGATTCCGGCAGTGAAGAGGACATGCTTTGTGTCTCGTCTGCCAAATGCACAGATGTTTGGATTCTAGACTCTGGGTGCTCTTACCATATGACGCCGAACCGAGGAGTGGTTCAGTTCGTTTAAGGCGGGCAATTTTGGATTTGTCTATTTAGGTGATGACCAGACGTGTGAGATCACTGGAATAGGATAAGTTAAAATTTCTACGGACCATGGTGGCACGCGTATACTGGGTAATGTGAGATATGTCTCAGATCTGAGGAAGAATCTAATTTCCTTGGGTACTCTTCAGGAGAATGATTACTCCTGCCATTCTGATGGTGGGAAGGATAACATGAAGGTGAGCAAGGGTGCATTGACAGTAATGATAACAAAGCGGACTGCAAGGAATATCTATCAATTATTGGGAAGCACCGCGGTAGGTGACGTTGCATTAGTTGAAGCTGACAATGATGCAACGAGGTTTTGGCATATGCGTCTGGGTCACCCTAGTGAAAAGGGGTTAATGGCACTTCATAAGAGGAATCTTTTGAAGGGTGTTCGAAGCTGCAAGTTGGAATTTTGCAAGTTTTGCATGTTGGACAAACAGTGTCGTGTCCGTTTCGTGACCGGGAAGCATGAAATAAAGGGAATCCTCGACTATGTTCATTCATATGTCTGGGGGCCTACTAGGGAGACCTCCATTGGAGGTTCTAGGTACTTTATTACATTCACCGATGACTTCTCCAAGAAGGTCTGGGTTTATTTTCTAAAGTACAAGTCTGAAGTGTTTAGCAAGTTCAGATTGTGGAAAGCAGAAGTGGAAAACCAGACGGGGAGGAAGGTCAAGTATTTGCGGTCAGATAATGAGACAAAATACACAGAGGCAAAATTCAAGCAATTTTGTGAGGAACACGGGATCTAGAGGAATTATTCAGTGAAGAAAACACCAAAGCAGCATGATGTTGCTGAGAGGATGAATAGATCCCTCACGGAGAAGGCAAGGTGCCTTCGGTTGCAGGCAGGATTGTCAAAGGGATTTTGGGCAGAAGCAATGAGCATGGCATGTTATCTTATAAACAGGTCTCCAAGAGGTTCATTGGATGGAAATGTTGCATAAGAAGTGTGGACAGGTAAACCAATTAACCTAGATAATCTAAGGATTTTTGGCTGTCCAGCTTTCGTGCATATATCCAGTGATGAGAGGTCCAAATTGGATCCTAAGTCCAGGAAATGTATTTTTCTTGGGTACACCAAGGGTGTGACGGGGTTCAAATTTTAGGATCCACCCTTGGAGAAGGCAGTTCATAGTAGAGATGTTATATTTGATGAACAGTGCATGCTGAAGGAGTCAGATCCAAGGGAAGAGACTAATTCAAAGACTGAAACTTCCACTGCTGGGAAGATTCAGGTTGCTGTCAAGCCAGCCGGATGAATTCAACCTCGTCTGGCAGACGATTTCGCATCAGATGATGCAAAAATGTCTAATCCCCACAGTCCTAGGCAGACGACGCCCAATGTGCAGGTCATTGCATATTCTGACAGTGAGTCAGAAGACGAGCCCGTTGATTCAGGTGGAGTGCAAGATTATGTTCTTGTGCGTGATAGGGAGCCTCATCCGAAAGGACCACCACTCAGATATGAGTTTGAAGACTTAACTGCTTATACTCTTCTTACATGTTCTGGAGATCCTTCCACTTTCCGTGAGGCTATGGGAAGACAAGATCGTGAGAAGTGGATTGGTGTCATGGTGGAGCAGATGGAGTCCCTGAAGACGAATCAGGCGTGAGATCTCGTCGAACTTCCGGAAGGGAAGAGGGCAATTGGCTGCAAGTGGGTGTTTAAGAAGAAGCCACCAGTAAAAGGGTACAACTAGTCACAGGATAATGTTTCGTACGGAACAATGTGATCTAGTAGTTGGTGGATATGTTGATTCCGACTATGCAGGAGACATTGACAACAGGCAGTCTACAACAGGGTATGTTTTTACTTTGGCTGGCGGACCTATATGCTGGAGGTCGTCTGTCTAATCCGTAGTGACTATGTCCACAACTGAAGCTGAGTACATGGCTGTGGCTGAAGCAGCAAAAGAAGCATTGTGGCTAACAGGGTTGGTGCAAGAGTTGGGTGTTGAGCAAGGTGGAGTTCGTCTGCAGTGCGACAGTTAGAGTCCCATTTTCTTGGCGAACAATCAAGTGTACCATGCAAGGACGAAGCACATCGATGTGAGATTTCACAAGATCAGAGAGTTGCTGGCGTCGGGGAAAATACGACTTGAGAAGATTCACACATCTTAAAACACAGTAGATATGTTAACCAATGAGAAGTTCAAGAATTGCTTGGAACTGTTGCACATTTCTAAGTGTTAAGCATATGGGGAGCGCAATCCGGAAAAATTGAGATTCTGAGAAGAAGCGGCTTATCTTCACAAGGGTTTGAAAATTCGCCAAGGTCGAGATTGTTGAGTATGACTCATTTCAGTGGCCTCGTCTGACTGGAACTCGAGGAGTTCGTCTGACTGGAACTCGAAGAGTTCGTCTGGATGGAAACTCGAGAAGTTCGTCTGGCTGAAGAGTTCGTCTGGCTTGGAGCTGTTGAGTTCGTCCGTAGTGTTCTTCCGGAGAGTTCGTCTGCAACTGACACGTAAGAGTATGTCTGGCTGGGGCTGCTAGGCCACGTCTGGTAGAGTTATTATGTGGTCAGTTGAAGACAGCTAATAAACACTCATTCCGTAATATTTGTGTAATCTAGAATCTGACTGGTTGATAGGATTGCGTTAGGATATAATTAAGACACTATCGTTTTAGTATTATATCCTAGTATAAATATGCTGTAACACTGTAACCTTGTTGTTCGTTCTAAGTTTTGAATGAAATAGTGCTATAGCTATCTATAGTCGCAGACGTAGACAACCTTGGTCGAACTGTGTGAACAAAGATCTTTTTCTCTCTTAAATTAGTCTGTGCGATTCAGGTGTTTGAGGCCAACAATATCAATATCATCTTAGCCATAAAAAATAACATGGATTTTAAATGAGAGTATTCTTGCAAGATGCATATGCAACCATTTTCCTCTTTGAATTTTCCGTAACAGATTTTTTGAAGATTGAAGGTGATGTGAGGTGACTGCTTAGCGTCCAGATGAGCTGTAATTGAATAATGACAATTTTGACGTACATGGATCACAGTACTTTGCCTTATATGTAGAATTAGCAGCAGCTGAAGCAAGGTACTATATGATATCCAAGTCACTTTCTAGCTTCTAATCATCGGACTGTAGGTTGGAAAATTAAATATACATTATATATATGGACACAATCTGTTGGTGCATGATTATTAAGTTGTTCTTGTTGCTAAAGCTCTCTTGAATTTGGAAGCATGCATGCATGCCAAAGTAAAGTCAGATGAATGCGAATGGGTGATGGAGAATTTGGAAGGACGCTGGAATGGACCTTCTTTTCTAGTGGGCGCGCGCATATACATGGATGTCAGTGTTATTATATGGTCTTGTGGGCATCATATTTTCGCGATCATTGTATTCTTCACGCCATTTCCAATTTAAGAATAAAATGGCTGTTAATGTATATATTATCATTTATCTCAGTTGAATATGATAATTCCAAATTAAGAAGATACAATTGATGTATCGTCATAGCTAGCTCATTCTGTAAATATAAGCCTACAAAATAATCACAACTATTCAGCCATTTGGTTGTGTTCAGGCTTGGGCCTTCCATGGTATAGCCCATAGTCAAGTGGCCAGCATTAGGTATAGACGATGCCTTCGATTGACTCAAGTAGGATGACTTGAGCGGGCCAAAACCAAGAATGGGGTTGACTTGGTCCGTTCTACAGACACGACCTGCACTCAACGTAAGAACATGTTGGATATTAGTACATCCCCATCGCCAAGAAGGTAGTGGCAAGGACACACCCTACTGTGGTCGAATGACTTGTCACAGTATAAGCTGAGCCCACCAAGGAATGATATCATCACATGGCAGTGACTAAACTATGCAGGACTATTATAAATAGTGGGTGGCTGATAAGTGTCATATTTGCTTAGTTTTACATGCTTAATAGACACTTATATTGAGCCATTGATGAATATTCTGCAGTAAACTTCCCTATTTTGCTTTATATTCATAAAACTGCCAAGAATGGGTGTGCTTTATGTTTTATGCCCATATTTTGATGTAGGAATGAAGTTTGGATGAAGATTGCATAAAGGCACGAATAACTGGCAAAAAGTATAAGTTCCTGGTCGCTCAGCGACTCAGGACAGCCGCCCAGCGATCCTGGACATGCCACTGGCCGCTTAGCGCCACATGACAACCGCTTAGCGCCCAGAGAACCCTCTCTGGCCGCCTAGCGCCACAGGACCACCGCTCAACGAGTAAGGCGGTTTAGGAAAACCAGGAGTGAAGAAACAGGTCACTCAGCGACCTGTGCAAAGCTGAAACTCTATACATACACACTTTCGTCCAACACAGAAGGAAACTTTAGTTAGTTAGTTTTTCTTTACATTTCTAAGTTAGTTTCGAGCAGGAAGAGATTCCTAGAGAGAAAGTGAACAAGGAGCGAGAAGGGGATACTTTCGAGGTTTGGTACCACACCGCCAAGGTGGACACTGTTAAAAGGGATTTTTGCCTCTTTTAAGAAAAACCTATACTTGCGCTGCGCTTAAACCTCTTTTAAGATTTGATTGCAGTATAACACGGGTGTTATCGATCCACAGAAAGCCGCGTTTACAAATGTCGTTCTTTTAGTCAGTTAATTAAACAATAATACAAATAAAGATGTTTGTTCATAAATGGTAATTGTAACAAGCATGAAAATACAAGTAGTAATGATTAAGGGTGTTTAATAGATTGGGAAAGCTGTTGGATTTCGGTTTCGCACTTCAACTATCCTGGATTAAATAGTTCTCTGCATATAATCACTTAAAATCTCTGATTCCTCCCCACCAGTTCTTAACTACCTCACCTATTCCTAGTATGAGAAGATGATTCGGTTACTTTCCTAATTATCGCTTCCACAGACAATTAATCAAAGCAAGCCGTATAAACGCCGGTGTTAAGGGGCTAGGTGATCTAACACTATTCCTAGCAGATTAGCTTCGCCTAAATGAAATGGTTTATGTCAGATTTAACAGTGTAGCTTCCACATACAAAATCAAATTCGCCTATGAGATTAGAAATATTTAACTTTCCCTCTTTTGGGTTCTAAAGAATCAAAATTCTCCTGGAAATTTGGTTTTCGTATATATTAATTGTAATGTTGCATGCTAAAAATAATGGACATTATTCGTTGTTGAGTTATATGGCCTATCAAGATAATGTGAATTACAAAAGCGGTGGCCCTAAACACTTTTGTCGATGTAGTTTTTTCCATATTCCTTCCGCCAATATCTTTGATTATCTTCATTTTTGGATTGTTTCATCCCATTATTGATAACTCAAAGAAGAGTGATTACATGGAGGGTTGAGTTAGTCAAATTCTCATTTATGATGAACCGCATTCTATTAGAATGTTGAGTGTATGATTTCTTATCAAGTGAATGATTTACATTATATTTTGTTTCTCACTGCTTTCTTATATCGTACACCAATAATTGTAGGTTTGTTATTTTTCTTTTATCCCTATTATTATCTACCAAATTGTTTTTGCATCTTTTATAAGTTGGACTTGGCTAAAGTAAATCTTGCAAGAGCCAAATCATGAGAGTTGATATTTTGATAAATGTCAATTTGCTATTAGTTTTCATATGTTTTTCATAGCATTTATCATAGTTTTAATTATAAAATCCCCCTTGGTTATATATTTTTGGTTAAAGAAAAGAGTAAAGTGATTCTAAGCTTTTAAATATGTTTCTTGCGCTTTTCATGTGTTTTTTACATGTTTCAGGACCTAAAAGAGGTAAAGATTTGAAGAAAATACGAAGAAACGAAGATTCTGGGCATTCTGGGCGCTAAGCGCCGCCCCGGGCCGCTAAGCGCCCAGCGAGAGGCACAAAGGGGGGCTACTGGTCGCTAAGCGCCACCCTCGGGCGCCCAGCGCCCAGCGAATGGAAGAAGGCGCGTGCTGGCCGCTCAGCGCGGCACGTGGGCGCTGAGCGTCCAACGAGAAGGAGCACTGACGCTGCTGGCCGCTTAGCGCGGCACTTATGCGCTAAGCGCCCAGCGAAGGATGTAAGGGCGCTGAGCGCCTCTTCAACGGTGCGAAGCACGGGAGCCCAAGCCCAGGGCCGCTGGGCGACCATCGGTGGCGCTAAGCGCCCCTGCGGCGCCCAAGGCCTATATATTCGCGATTTTTGGCCTATTTGCATCATTCTTTCAACCCTAGTCTCCTCCAAACACCCCTTGGACGTGAGAGAGCTCTAATTTGAGAAGGAAAAGAGGATTTTCATCAACGGATGCGTGGATTCTTCATCGTCTCCTAAGTCCCTAATTGATTCTCCTTGTAAGCAAGCTAGTTTCCATCCTATGGATAACTAAGCTCTCTTTTAGTTGGATTTTGGCGTAGTATTTCATCTTGATAGGATTCTATTTGGTTCTTTGTTACTTTCTATTTTTAATTTCAATTAAACAATTTTGTTCTTATTGCTTATGACTGCTTGATCACCTTTCATCTGATTTGGGGTTAATTTTGTATGTGGAAGCTATTCTATTAATCTGACATAAATTGTTTAATCTAGGAGAAGCTAATTTGCTAGGAATAGCGTTAGATCACCTAGTTCCTTAACGCCTGCATATTTACAATTGTTTTGATTAATTGCCTGTGGAAGCGGTAATTAGGAAAGTAATTGAATCAACTTCTCATACTAGGAATAGGTGAGTTAGTTAAGAACTGGCGGGAATAAATTAAAGATTTTAAGTGATTGTAATCAAGAATAAATAAATCCTGGATAGTGAAATATGAAACCATAATCCAACTGTTTTCCCAATCTGTTATTCTCTCAATCGTTTGTTTTCTTATTTTCATGCTCTTAAATACAAGTCTCTCCAAACAAACAACTCTTATTTCTTTCTTGCTTAACTTCTTAATTAAAGAAAGGAATTCAAACACATCTGCTCTCTGTGGATCGATAACACCCTTACTATACTGCAATTGAATCTTAAAAGAGGTTTGAGCGCAGCTTAAGTATTGGTTTTTATTAAAAGAAGTGAAAACCCTTTTTAACATATTTACACACTTTTTTTTCTTCACCACGATTGTATATATTACAGAATATGTTCACTGACGGATATAACACAATCAGGTTTTGCATGGAAGGGATTAAGGGAATTGAGTTTCTTGTTTCTAGAGTTCCGAAAGAGACAGAATTAGCTTCCTACATACTCCTTGCAAGATAAATTAGAGGTAACCCCAGTATATACTCATCCAATCCAACATTATTCATAATCTTTTTAAATGCTCATGTGAAAACGTTTTTTTGCATTAATTTGTGAAATCTTATTCATTTGCTTGAAATTATCCTGCATAGATTTGTGAAAACTCATTATTGTTCTTTGAAAATATTTTTGAATTGGTTTGTGCAAACCCATTCTTTTCTTTAAATTTGCATTGTTGTGAATGAGATGTATTGGGTGTTTAGTACAACAGAAGTACTGAAAATTTACTAGGATGTAGAAATTAACAGAGGAGAAATACAAAAGGATTCGGCCACCATAGTAAATACTTCTAAAATACCACCAACAGAGAAATGACTATTATTTGCTACAGAAAAAAGGTTTTTTCTTGCTTTTTTTATTTTTATTTTGTGCATATGGAAAGGAAAACATTTCTCTGTCATAATACACTGATCTAGGATTTAAATTTGAGGGTGGTAACCACGATAGGGCTCCTGACGAAATGCCTCATGTCCCTCCAAGTGAGATGCCCATAAGCTACTTCATTCTCTTTTGTCATTCTTTGATCCTCGATCCTTAACTTGTAGCTTAGCTTCTCGTTCTTCTCTTTGAACACCAACTTATTGGGGATGACACTAACATTGAACCCTTTAATGAGAGTCACTGCAGCAAAATAGGTTGTCTGTCCCTCCCTAACATTGGTCACTGTTCTCTGAAACTCTTGTACCCTCCTAGAAGAAAAATCATTGGCATCAAAGAAAGCAATAAAAGAAGGGTAGTTAAGATCCAAGGAAGGGTTGGAGCAATCATTGGAGGAGGATCTCGTGATGGCCGTGATGTTCTTTTGGGTGAAGTTCAGTGCACAGAGAAGATTCACATAATCTTGCACGCCCGCATCATAAACAAGTCCAGGGTCAAGGGCTCGGTTGGGGTTGACATGACCAGCTCCCAAGGCTAGAGGAGAGGCTGCTTTGTAACCTTCGCCAACGTCTTTCGTGTGTCCCCCGGTGTTGTCGAATATGTTCGAGGTTGTCATGATGGCCGACCGAATAGCCGCGGGGCTCCAATCAGCATGTGCTCCTTTTAAAAGAGCCCCTACACCTGCAACGTGAGGGCATGCCATGGATGTTCCACTTAACAAATTGAATTTG
The DNA here is from genome assembly GCA_030819835.1 of Acmispon strigosus. Taxonomy (NCBI): domain Eukaryota; kingdom Viridiplantae; phylum Streptophyta; class Magnoliopsida; order Fabales; family Fabaceae; genus Acmispon; species Acmispon strigosus. The sequence goes on along the minus strand of JAUAMA010000004.1, from coordinate 53,661,931 downwards.
TTGAAGAGAAAATTGGACCCCATTCCGTCCACATCCAGAGGAATATTTTCAGGCCATGCAGCTAAGATTAATGTTCCAGGAGCTGTGATGTCAGGTTTCATCACAAATGGACAACTAGTTGATGGTCCTCTGGAGCTGTAACTATCTACACTCGGTGCAGGTTTAGTACCTAAAACTGTTGTCTTAAAAAGCATGTTTGCTGTTGAATCAGAATTATTCTTGATGTAAGCTTTGACAATATCCCCTTTCATTGAATCAATGATGATGGATGGAACGGTATACACTGACTCAGTAAAAGAGGTGTTTGATATGAAAACTGCCCCAACAACCTTTGCATCATACATATAATCCACTGCAACTGAAATTGATTGATAATAGTCTTCACACACCACAATCTTGCCCTTCACTTTGGTCAATTCAGCCGTAATATTGTCACACGGACCTATAAAAGTAATAGGAAAATGAGAACTAGAAGAGAAGTTTCCCAGATAAAGAGACAAACCAGTGATTTGGACTCCATTTCCAAGCGTAAGAGTGCCGCCGAATTGTCGATCCAATGTGCCAGCAGCCACAGTTATCACCCATGGGGTTCCGTTATGCAGGGGCTTAATGTTAGGTCCGTCGTTCCCTGCTGATGTAGACACAAAAATGCCTTTCTCCATGGCTGCAAATGTGGCTATTGCAATAGGGTCTCCGTATAGAGGTAAATGATCATAGCCAAGTGATAATGAAAGAACATCTACACCATCTGATATTGCACTGTCAATAGCAGCTATTACATCTGATAACGCACCAATGTCTTCCCACAAGGCCTTGTACATGGCTACCCTGGCTCGTGGAGCTATTCCACTCGCTGATCCGGCGGCATAGCCAAAGAAAGATACACCGTCAACTTGGTTCCCAGCAGCGGTGCTTGATGTGTGAGTCCCGTGACCATTGGTGTCACGGGTGGAGTTCACAGCTATTTTGAAGTTGGGGTATGTGGCGCGAAATCCTCTGTTAAAGAACCGAGCTCCAATGAGTTTGTTGTTGCACAGAGATGAGTTGAAATGAATGCTGTTTTCACAGTGGCCTTTCCATCGCAAAGGAATTTCTGCCATCCCGACATCTTTAAAGCTTTCACTTTCTGGCCAAACTCCAGTGTCAACCAAACCAATGATAACATCTTGGCCGAACATAGCAGCAGGCCATGCCCCCGTTCGAGGATTGAGGCCGAGGAATTGGGGTGAGTGTGTTGTGTCAAGCTTAATAGGTGAATCGGGTATGGATGAAATGAATCCTGCAGAGGTTTTGAGGGTTTCAAGCTCGGCAAGCGATAATCTTGCACTGAAACCATTCATGACATTGGTGTAGGTGTAAATAAGCCTAGAAGAGGCAGAGTTCAAATTATTGGTGTCAATTTGTGTATTGTCCAATGCAGAGGAAAGAGTGGATAAGTACCAACTATGATGGTCTGAGAATGGTTTAGGTATGGCTGATAAGTCCATGTGAATGATATAATTATCAGACGTAGCCAATGTGGAAACGAGATAAAGAATTGTGATATAGAAGAACCATAGACAATTACAAATGGTGGAAGCCATGAATGGATGGTATTTGGAACGTGGATATAAAGCACAAATGTGTAAGCAAGGTTTTGAACAGAGAACCGAGAGAGATGTTCAAAATCTATCCCTGACTCAATTTTCTTCACCTTCTAGACATCCGCATCTTCCTCCTGAGATTAGCTCTTCTAAGTAACAAAAGAGACTTGGATATGAATTTTAGAGAAGTGAACATGTACCAAGAATTTCATTTCACACTTGAAAAAACTCACATCTATTAAGAGATAAGAAGAGAAAAGAGAGAAATGATAAGATGAATGATGTGATATGGAAAGGAAAGTTATTTTTCTATTAAATAAAAAAATTAATATATGAATGTATTTAGAATATTATTTATTTTATTTGTTTAGATACTTAATTAAGTGACTAATCAAAAATAATCTTTAAATAATAAGAATATGAAATTATATTTAAATTATTTGTAAAATGTATATAAACTCTTATATATATAATATTATTAAATTAAATTATTACTATATAATCTGTATTCACATTCTTGGGTTTTTTTTTTTTTACTTTTACAATCATTTGACTTTTATTTAGTAAAAAATTATGACTTTATTTGTTTCTTAATAGATAATTCCTTAAAACAATAAAATGGTTTCACCAAGTTATTTTTCTATTAAATAAAAAAATACATATATGAATGTATTTAGAATATTATTTACTTTATTTGTTTAGATACTTACTTAAGTGGCTAATTAAAAATAATCTTTAAATACTAAAAATATGATATTATATTTAAGTTAAAATTTAATATACATATATACTATATTGAAATTATTTCTAAAGTGTACATAAACTTTTATTAGTTTTAATTTATTCTTTATCATTCAATTAAGTTGTTGACTAAAAAGTAAAATTGAATCTGAAAATGATGAGTTTTCTCTATATAGATATATAATATTCTTAAATTATTACTATATATATAAGCTTTATTCACATTCTTGGTTTATTTTTTTACTTTTACGATCATTTGACTTTTATTTATTTAAAAATATGACTTTATTTGTTTCTTAATAAATAATTCCTTAAAAAAATAAAATGGTTTCACCAAGTTATTTTTCTATTAAATAAAAAATTGATATATGAATGTATTTGGAATATTAGGTACCTTATTTGTTTATATACTTAATTAAGTGGATAACTTAAAATAATCTTTAAATACTAAAAATATGATATTATATTTTAATTAAAATTTAATATATATTATATTATATTTAAGTTACTTCTAAAATGTATATAAACTCTTATTAGTTTTAATTTATTCTTCATCATTCAATTAAGTTGTTGACTAAAAAGTAAAATTGAATGTGAAAATGATGAGTTTTCTCTATATAGATATATAATACACTTATTTTATTTTTTAAAACAAAATTTTATTAATGATATAATATGAAAAATGTAAAAAGAAGACCCGGAGCCGACCTACCCAACAGAAAACCAATCATCAAAGAAACCTCGCCACAACGAACCACAAAACCAAAAGGCCTGTTGCTGGCTACTCTAACCCTTTTTTTCCTTTGTCGCTTCATGCATTGAAGGTTTGGATCATATATAAATGTGTTGCTGGAACTGTTTGAAGCCAGAAGATGGGACCTGCTGCACAAATGGTGGTTTACTGCATAATCGGGCTATTTGAATGTATCAACTAAGTGGGGACTAGTTTTTGTTGTTTGTCTTTACGTTTCTTCTGTTATAACTATTGCTTATTTCTTTTGTATTAAGGGTTGGAGTAGCTTGTACACTCTTTAATACATCTTTGCTTAACAAAAAAATGCTTACGACTTGGTGGTTTTGTTTCCTTTCTTAAGATTAAACATTCATTTGAATCATGAAAAAGTTGACCTGATACAATCAGAAGACATGAAATTAGGGATTCAATTCGATAAAATTATTCTTCATTAATATTAATATCGAACGACAGTAATATTTGATGATTAAATTATTGTTAATTGCTTATAATTAAAAAGATTTAGTTGATATACTTTTTCCATTCTTTTTTATAAGACCGCCTAAAGACGTCTTTGGTGTTGAATAATTTAAGACTCCTACTAAATTTTAACAAAAATTATGTTTTTCTATATACAACCCTGGTATTAATAGTTTTTTAAATTCCAAAATTTTGATTACCACCCACCATTAATTCCTTCTCTCTCATGCACTTGATTACCACCCTCAGGACCGTCACGAACCCACAAAATAGCACCCTTATGGAGGGGAGCCTTCGCAACTGAGACAGATAAGGAATAACCACCAAGTTGAAACTCATCAAAATTAGTTCTAGCCTCGTAAGCGTCACTCTCAAAAGTCATATGAACAAAACCAAACTGCAAAAGTCGCCCTAGTTTCCTGCGACGCTGGATATACACGTTATTGATCTTCCCAAAACGCGAAAAAAAAAAAAGCTCCTTATTCTGCACATAGGATGTTTCATCAGAAATGCCTTCAATGAAAAGAGAAAAATCCCTTTTAGATGAACCACCCAACAGCAACGAAGACGAATCAGCAACATCAGAACCGCTAGCTTGAGCGAAGATGAACCAATTGTGTCATCCACTTCTCCGTTCAACAAATTCTCTCACATAACTTGAACTCATGTTTTGCGCCTGCATTGAATTACACGCCAAGCTGGGGGGGCTCATGCTCCGGCCGGTCCAAATGGCCACAAGACCCAATAGCATCTTGGCCAGCCCAAAGGTTTCACAACCAAGTGAACACAATGTTGGTTGGCCGAGATGATTGAGACACAAAACGTCTCGTCTAGAGACCAGCTGAGCAGACACAACTGTCATAATTAATGAAACATCACAAGGCCATATAACCATCATCTCCTTAAGTTATTCACCAAGACTTCCTAGAGACTCTGAATCACAAAAATAACGATCACCAGGTCTACAAATACAAGTAATTTGGTTGTTCATTTACGTAAGTATTACTCATTTTGCTAACTCATTGTTCTTCTATGATTTTGGGATTCTCTCTCTTTGTTGTCAAACTAACTTCAGCGTCGGAGTTCCTTTGTAGGTGTCTCCCCTTACCTTGTCAACGCAACTCCAGTATGTCGGAAGAACATTCCAAAGCCGCGCATGGCCACTAGAGATAGAGAGACACCGTCAACCTTGATTCAGGAACCCTGAGATTTGATTAACAATGGAAGGATTGAGTTGATTGATTGTAGCACCATTGAGCAAGTTTCGTACATCACGACTAAATCATCAAAGGTTGATACTTCTGTAGGGCTAAGAGAGGAACTAGGAATGTGTAGCTTTTTTTGAACAAAGGAATGTGTAGCTTGAATGTATAAACTGAGTTGCTTTTGTATATGGGCCACCGTTTGAGTCTTAGTTAGCTGGGCTTTGTTGTTTGTTAGGGCCCAAGTCTTCTAATTAGTTAATTCTGTTGTTGAGTCGTGTGTATATGTAAATGACGGTGAAATGAATGAGATTAGTGAGAGCATCTTTCACAGAAAACACAAGTGTGCATATTCTTCTTCTTCTTACACGATGTAAATAATGAGTTTTGATATTAAAAAATGATCGGTGAACATCTCTTACATGTAGACACCTTGAGTGATAAAGGAAGAGAATAAAGATAAGTAATAAATGTAATATATAATGTAATGTGACTAAAAGAGAGAGGTAGAGAGAAAAAAATGATATATGGATGTGTTTTTACTATTTTTATGTACATGATTCAAGACTCTTTTGATATATACACATCACTTTCTCTTTCATTTCATTTCCTCATATTTTTCTTCATATCTTATCATATCACATATTATATCACTCATTTTTTTATTTATCTGAGGTAAAGGTTAAATTAAGTTGCCCACATAATTTTTTTCTTGTAAATAATAATTCCACAATATACAAAAGTCCAAATCGCAATCCCCACAATTTCGTTGTTTGGATTTTTACTTTGCGAGACGCTATTTTGATCAACAAACAAAAATAAATTACCATGACCCCAAGAGTCGTTTACATAAATTTTAAGAATCTAAAACAAGAAATAAACAATATATATAAATATCGTTTCACATGCATATACACATACGACAGCTAATTCTAAAACGGTTAAAACCAACAAAAGAAACGAAAAAAAACTACTACTCCCCCATCCCAAATTATAAGACCCTTTAGAGATAAATTCGGTGTCCCAAATTATAAGACCCCTTCTAGATTTAAAAAAAAAAAAAAACAAGTTTTTCCTTTTTTACCCCCTTGCATTCATTATATTTTATATTCCAAAACTTTAATTACCACCTCTACTAATTACTTCTTTCATATTCCCAACCAACTTTTGGTATATCCAATACTTACATTAACAATTTCTATATTTTTTTAAATAGAGGCATATTTGGAAGATTTGTATAAAAAGTAACAAAACCAACATATTAAGTAGCTTATTACATATTTTCTTAATAGGCGTGATTGTCTGAAAATGACCTTATAATTTGGGACGGAGGGAGTAATATTTAACATCTACAGGAACAAATGAAGTAGACAATAATACCAATAATCAGGGTCATTAATTAAACAATTAGTAAAAAGGGGCGAATTAACTAATTAATTAATATGAATTATCTAAAGCCATGTTCTCTATCATAGAACCTTTCCAACTGCTGGAGACACTCCACTTGTCGGAGTTAGCCACCGACGACGGCACCCCGTTGCCGCACTTCGCCACCGTCCTGACGCTCTCTATCAACGCCTCCGTCCTCGACTCCTGCGACAAAATCTCCGACAGCTTCTCCGGGCTGATTACCAGCTTCACCTTCCACACTCCGCTGCTGTTGTACCTCGGAAACACCTCAGGCTCCGACCACATGTTGCCGTTGCTGCTGCTGTTTTTCTCGCACGTGGACATCCTGTACGGCATCAAGGTAGTCATGGCGGCGGTTTCAGGGAGCTTGATGTTCTTGCTGGTGGAGGTAGAAGAAGAAGAAGAAGGGTTGAGAGGGAGGAGGTAGTAGAGTTCACCGCCTTGGAGCTCTTCTTTTTTGGGGAGTGGTTGGGCGAATATGCTGCGGTGGCTTCGGAAGATGCCGTGGCCGGGGAACTCGTTGGTTATGCACTCGACGGTTATGGGAGAGTAGAGCTCCATGATGCCTCCGTTTGAGGTCACCACCCTCACCATCATGTCTTCCAAGACCCCTTGATGGAACCCTTTGAACACGCAGTTCCCCATGAATATTTCTTTGTGTAGCTAGTGTGGGTAAGTAAGGTTGATTTATAAGCAACTGAATTGGGTTCTCTTAAGCAAGTGGTATGGGGTTTGATTCTCAATTATTGTGAATGGAAAAATACATTGGTCAACCTCCTACTGTGTACGGTAGAGAATTGCCTCAAGATTATCTGCTGTGTGGGATATTTTGCTTAACATTGATAAAAAGTAAGGTTAATTTATTGAAAGGGTTTGGTTTCGAACTTTTGGTTTGGGATGTTTCTTGAGGGGTTCTCCTTCACGGTTGGATTGATTACTAACCGACACAAAGGGGCATCAAATCCTAATTTTTTCCCCTTTATAATATCACAAGAAAGATTGCCTATTTGTCTCTGGGGGTATCCGGTATGGGCCATATCAGGTGCTGTATGGCATTGGTTGGTGGCTGTGATGGTGGATTGGCCCCACTTTGCTTGGATTATTTTAATTAGAGAGGAACTAACGGAGGATTATGATCGTCCACTGACCAGGGTGATGTATGAATCAAACATGTGGTCAACGATTTGGTGATCCTTGATTGATTTCACAAATGTGTTAAATAGCAAAAGTAACACGGTTGTATGGTTAAGAGGCCACTAGGGCACTGGGTCCATTACATCATGTTAAGGAAAAGAAAAAAAATCAGTAGGAACCTCCTAAACCCAAATAGAATGGCAAGAAGAGTTGAGTAAGGCTTCACCAATCTTTGATTGAGGACTTTGGAAAAGTCTTAAACCAGCACATGACTTCTCCCTTCAGCGTTGTCAAGAACGCTTTACAGACTATAGCTTCCACTCCGTCTACATCCATAGCTATCATTCGTCCTTCAAAGGCGAACACATATTCCTCATGGTTCACTATTGTTGGAAACGAATCTACATCGACATGTTCGATTAAACCTCGTGGGAGCTCATAGTTCGAATCTTCTCAACGAATGGCACATACATTGTCTCAGTTGCACTTCTCGTTCGAGAGGATTGTGGTCTCATCATGAAATCCTCTGGCTCTGGCTGATGATAAGTGTCATATTTTCCTAGTTTCAATGAGTATTTTAGGAACTTATCTTGTTAATTCATGAAAAAATTGATAAAACTTACCCTGGTTTGGAGTAGAATTTGTTAATATGTTAAATCATGTGCTTAAACTTTGATTTTAACCTCAAATTGTGTTATAGTGTTGATTATAGTGTTGAAGATTTGATGAAAAAAAACATGTTTTGGTGGAAATTGAAGATTTGAAGGAGAAGCAGGCCACTCAGCGATAGTCAGGGGCCGCTCAACGGTCAGACACGTAGCAGATCACTATAAAGACATTTTAATCAGAATTGGACAGGGAGAACTGAATTTTTAGAGTGAGAACTCGAACCAGAGGTGAAAGAAGAAGACTTATAGGTTGAGTGACACTCCGTCGAGCTGAGAACACGCCGACGTCGCCGACATCGCCACAGATTGTCGCCTTCTCCGTAGTTCTTTTATTGTAAGCTTAATAGCATCCATGGAAATGGATCGCTAAATCTCTTGTGTTGGAATTGGATGTAGCCTTTCAGCTATAATGTATCCATATTGATTTTCATGTATGAATCCATATTCATGTGTGTTACTTTCAATGATTTTATCTTGCTCTTCATGCTAGTTTTAGATTGATCAACTAAAGCTTGATTTTAGATTTGATTGAGTGGTGGAAACTATTTATTTGAATCTGAATTAGATAGGAACATCTAGTGAGTGTAGATTCTAGGAATGGAATTAGCTTCACTAGTCAATTAACATCTAAGCTTCACACAACTTATCTTCTTAACACTTCAAGGGATTGAAAAGTTAGGAAGTGGGTTGAAAATGTTTTTCATGAGGGAACTATGAAAATGATAAGAAATGATGTGATGAAATGTAGCATAGGAAAGGATTTGTATGTGAAATCATAAGGATAGTGAAAGGTTAATTGATGAACTCTGATTTCAACTATTTTCTCGACTTGTAACAAAACTGTGATATTTGTGCTTGTTTCGCTCTTCCATATGCTTTTAGTTTTAGTTAAAGAACAACTTCCAAACAAACTTTGAATCCATTGCTTAAGTGATTTCGCTAAGGATCTTTCGAGCGCATGGTTGGTGTTGTGCCATCATGCTTCATTCTTCGCATCTCGGCTTATGCATAGCCTCTCGGATACTGACTAAGCTAGACAAGATGTTCTTGAACTAAGCCATTCATTCTGCCCTTATAACACATATTTAAGAGCAGACATTTTGGACAGGTTGCAATACTATTAGATCTTCAAGCTTAGAAGCTGATCGAAACAATAATTAGTACTTGTTAACTTTCTAGTGGTGGTGGATCTTTTGAATTGAGGGTTAACATTTTTTTGTTACATTGGTCTAGAAAATTGATCGATTTGATACCAAATTATATGGTCATGTAATTCTTTACATCCTTACTGATTCTCATAATTTTCGCTTTGTACAAAATCAATTTTAAAATTAAAAGAATGCTTGTGATGTAAACTTTAAAATCACCATTTCTTACCATTTGAAAGATGAATAATTTTTAAAAAGTCACTACAACAAATTGCCTATTTAGTGGCGGTTATTAGTTGAACCGACGGCGGTTGAACCGACGGCGGTTAAACCGCCGCTAAATATCACTAACGGCGGTTGCAGAAGCGTTGGGATTCGTCGCCAACATATTTAGCGGCCGTTTTGCAAACCGCCACATAAACCGATGCAGGATATTTAACAGCGGTTGGAACCGCTGCTATATCCCTTCCCAAAACTAACAATAGTGAGTGTTCACAGCGGTTAAACCGCCGCAAAATTGTAGGAAAATATGGCGGGGGTTATAACCGCCGGTAAAGTTGCAGACGATGGTTAGTAGTTTTCAAATATAACAACTGTTGTAACCGCGCCAAATTAAAAACCGTCGTCACAACCCCAGTAAATTGAAAAAAAAATGATGTGCTTTCTTATTGTGCATACATAATAAATTAATCCAAACTGAAAAATAATTTGTACAAGAAAAATCCATTCAAACTAAAACAAAACACTTGTAGAAATATGGTACATACCACTATAAGACTCCCACTTTTATGGTGGTTTTTCACTGCTAATATATTTTGTGGTGGTTAAAAACAGTTACGAATATTAGTGTCTAATAGTAGGTTGCACAGTTTTTATGATCATCAATTTTTTTCGATTTTTAAATTTATAAAAAGAAGAGTGGGTGGTCTAAAGGTTTCAATATTAAAGTAGGATAAATGGTGGATTCATCTTCATTCACGAGATTGTTATTCACTCCACTAAGTTTTAGAAACACTAATTATAAAATCACATCTCATTTCTACCCACACACAACGTGAGAAAGAAAAAAGTGAAAAATGATAGATATAATAAGTCATATAATAATGTAAAAAATAAAAAGAGAAAAAAATTGAAATTTGGATGAAAAAGAAAATAAGTATGATTATATTAAATTTGTTTTGGAAAGGGACCCGCTTTTCACCGATTGCTAAAAAGATGGGTGGCTGATGTAAGGGATTTGATATCAAAATGGGGGTTTATATTTAATAAATGAATTGTCATTGCATGGTGGTTTGCATGGACGAAGCTTAGAGAAGAATGGATGATGGATAGGGCCATACGTGGATAAGGGATTCTGGTTGATCTAAGTGATAATGAGAGGTTAACAAATTGAACCCGGCGAGTCAAATCAGAATCCTTTGCCACCAAACTCAGGTTTGCTCTCATTTGTGTCATGTATAATAGACAACACCAATGGTTGGTTTAAATGACACATAATTTCTTGTATTGTGTTTAAGTTTTGTGTATGGAAAAAAATTTGGTGGAAAAGTTAATTAGCACCACCAACAAAATGTAGTAAAATGTTAATGTTTTAAACTCAAATAAGACTATCGATTAGATCAGGGTGTAGCACTACTACTAGGATGTAGATATTTCTGATTTGAATACGAGTGAAATATGTAGCAGAACTTGTCGGCTATGATTCCAGCACCTTAATGCATACATGTTTGCTTCCTCTGCTTTGTGTGGTTAGGTAACTACTTCAGAGTTCAGATTCACTCTCTAATACATGTCTTGGAGTTTCCATCACAGATATACTGCCCCACCTATTTCCTAACTGCAAATTCAAGAAGTGCCCATTATAGGGTCATACCAAGTTGGATCAATAATTCCCTGTCTCTGGCTGTGTAAATTACAATAATCTCCTCTGTAGATTGGATTAATTATCAAAGATTCCTTATATTAATTTTGAATATTTTAATGATCCGTAATCTTTATTTTCTTCCACTTAATAAAGACCTATATATGTCCATTAGCTCATGAGCTTAAGTGGGTAATTTGAAACAGGAACTCGGATATTCTGAAGGAACTTTCCCTTTCTCTCTTTCCCCTACTAGGACTGTAAAAGCCCTACAACTTTCGGTGATAGTTGATTACAATTTGAAACTTTATAATGATGAAATCTGCTCGATTACAACAATTCTTGTTACCCTATGTAATTCATTTATTCTTTAGTTGTAGGAAGTGAGGTCAAAGTTTAGATAGCTAGGTTCACAATGTTACTCGGACTAACTTTTCAGTAAAATGGCGAAAAGGTTTGAATATATAAATGACTAATGATATATGAATATACACATTTTCCAATCCATATATACAAGCTAAAGCAAAACTGAAACATTCTTGTATTGAGTCTGTGAAAAATAAACAAGCCAAGTTAACAGTGATAGAGGCTAAGCTATATATACTACTAGTCTTAACTCTAGTCACTCATAATAGAAAGATAACTCGTGAAAACTAACTCTAACTAAGTTTACTTAACTCAAACTACCTTGGTTATGTAACCAAAAAAAAAAAAACTATCCTGGTTATTTACAGCCTATATTACAAGCTACATAAAGACGGCTTTTAACTTCTGCAAACATTAGTAGCAGTTAAAAGTCGTCACTATGTCATATGTCTAAAGGATGTTCACTTAAAGTGGATGTGATATTATTTTCTTATATAAATATAGTACTACCAATTACTATGGAAACCAAATCCTCTTTCCTTATTTTTACGTCGTAATGTATTGGCCACTCTTAACAAATCATTTTTTATAAACATTGCACAAGGATCGAATCATAGACTAATGTTTAAAGAACTCAGCTTGCTACCAACTGTGTTAGTTCTTATTAGTAAATTCTTTTTCCTCATTTGATGTTTTATTCACTATATCACTAAATAAATTTTGTCATTTCATTTAAAATTCACTCATATAAGTTTATAATTATCATATTCATGCTTACACGTGCATGAAAAAATTTTATAAGTGACACAGTGAAGGGGATGCAACAAAGACAAATGATATTTAACCATAACTATGATACCCTTTAAATTAAAAGGGTTAATCTCTATGGTGGCGTACATTAATATCTACAGGAACTAATTAAAGAAATGTTTGTTGCATTGCCAGTGTAGACATTTTTTTACAAGTGCATTTAACTGATTTTCATCACATCAGAAATTTATTTCTATTTCTATTAAAATTAGAAAGAAATGTATATCCACTTAGTCTTATGTGGCATAATATGATTAAATGTTAGCACAAAAGTTACTTACACTAACTATACATTTTCATTAATCTCTTAATTAAATAATTATATTCATGGTTTTTTGGGGTGGTTCAATCCAATCTACAAAACTTGTATTATGTAGGAAAAACATTCCACTCACACTCACTTTTAAGTGGAAATGAAATTGAGAGTAGAGAGATGGGAAGAAAAAAGATGCAGAAAGTAAGAGATATGATAAATGATATGATTTAAAAAGAAGAGAAAGATAGATACAAAGTGAGGATGAAAATGAAGTGAAAAATTATATGAGCGTGAATGTATCAGCTCTATACTATGTAACATGAGCTAGATGCCTTCCTAAAGGTAACGCAAACTAGTTTGCGATAGTCTTATATATATTACTCAATAAAGGCATTTTAATTTGTGAAAGCTACAAAATTGACAACTTGGAAACTAGAATAAGCTAATTTGTTAAATTACATTAAATACTACAAACTATAATGTGTTAGTTTAATGTAATTTAAATAAACTAGATTATTTTAGTTCACGATAGTTAATTACTCATCATCCAAAAATTAGCTTGCGGTATGTTGTAAGAAAAGAGATATGGTGAAGATTTTTAACAGTTAGGAGTAATTCATTTTGAACAAATAAGAATTGTACATTTTTTGGGCATTGCTCTAGAACCATTGAAAATAAGAGAGTTCATTACCCTTCAAATTCATTATTAGGCTACACAGGATTGAGTTGCAAATTTGTAAAAAAAATTATCGCAAAAGAAATTATGAGAAATGAAAGCAAAAAGTATGAAACCCCTTCATTTTGATTTTGCCCAAGCAGAAAGGACTTCTCTTGGACCTATTCGAGCGAGGCCCATTACTTCCTGTCATTACCATTTACCAGTGTGTTGTGGTGAGTCGTTGCTTTGCGCTGTCAACCTTAGAATCGCTATCTTTCTACGCAAAATTGTGATAATTCATCAAATAAATTGAATATTTTTTATTTCCAATGTCATTATTAATCTTTTGATGTTTGACTTACAGTGTGAAAATGTCACTGGGAGAGGTTGCTTGCAGCTACGATGTTAACATCGCCGTCACTGTATCCTTAGGCTGTGAAGCAAAGCATTGAGGATTTGCGTGTTGATTAGTTTGTATCCCTTTTTAGAAATTTGTGAATGAGAAATCATCTATCTCCTTTTTGCATGTGAAAAAATGTGTTATGTGGTCTCAGCTTCTACCATATTGCTAATCAATTTATAGTTGGATTAATGGTTAATTAATTTGCTGTATAATTTCTTAGTGATTTAAACGATTTAAATCAGTTGAACAGATAAGTTTGTGTTTTATAACAATTGCTAAATTTTATGTGCTATCTTGTGATGGTACATGGAATGGGTTCCTTCATATCTCATATTTGAAAATTGATGTGTATAACTTTTCATAAATGTACTATAGGGTCTCACTTATTTAATACATATAGAAAAAGAGATAAATATCATGTGTCACTATCAAGATTTAGAGTGCGTTTGAGAAAACAGCTTAATTAAACATTTATGTGATAAACACTTATTCATAAGTTAATTTAATAAATTTATTAAAATAAGATGAAAATAACTTATAATTAAGTGTAAACTCTTTCTTTTAAGCTATTATGAACAACTTGTGAAAATAAGTTTAAAATAGCTTATAAGTAAGTCATACGCTGTTTACATAAGCTCTCAAATATTTGTATAAACGTTTGTATTATAAAATAAGTTAAAATAAGATATCACTTTCTTATTGTGGATTATTGCCCTGACCTTACCATGTAAGTTTTTGTCATTTGACCTAGTTAATTTCAGTATTTTCCCCATAAAATTAAAATTTTATTTTTGAAATATTTTTTGTCAAAAATAAAATGCTAGTGACACATTTTTAAACACTCTACTATATTGATTCATTTTTAACGAAGTGAACACATTTTTTACAAATAATTAGTTTTTAAGTAAAAAAATCAATCTATGATAAATGTGTTTGACGTTTTAAAAAATAGACAAAGTGTATTGGTAACACTTGTCTTTTAAATATTATTAATTAATGTGTTCCCTTTCCTTAACCTTAAAAAATGTCAGAATTGAAAAAAAAAATAGTTTTTTAGTAGCTTTAAAACAAACAAAAAATAATTAAATGAAAATAACTTCTACTTTACATAAAATTTCTAAAAATAAGCTGCCCAGTTTAAAATTAATTTTTAAACTTGAACAAATGGACCTATTTCAAAAGAAAACAAAATTGGAAGTAGGATGAACACATGTGAATTTCATGAGACACAGACTAGCAGAAGCTACCCTCACAGCTTTGTTATTATCATGGAGTTGCCAAGTTTTCCTTTGCCTGTGGAGCAATTTCTTCTCCCTCAATTCCAGCTTCACTTCCAGGAACTCCCAAGCTTAGCAAGACTTCCTCCCACTTCTTAGCAGGTCCCTAATACCAAAACAAAATTCAGTTACACTTAGTATGGATTGGTAACTCTACAATCATAAACATAAACAACGTAAACAAAAACTTTATCCCACTAAGTGAAGTAGGCGGCTATATGGATCACATGATCCATATTAAAGATACGACCAGTTTTTCGTTAGTTGCCACAGTCCACAGGAGACAACCTTTCTCCTTTATCACGATAGGATCGGCTATGAGACAACATAGGCGGAGTTTTGGTAACTCTGCAATAGTGGTGGAAAAAAACCCATCATACTACTAAGGTTCTGCCCTCTGTTACCTTCCATGAAAGATCTTGAGCCATGCAATTCTTGATAATTTCTGTAAAAGCTAGAGTTCCATATACTGCAAGGGCCCTTTTGACAGTCTTTGCTAGAGCATCCACATCCGCAGGATCCACAGCATCACACTAAAGCAAATATTAAAAATAAAAAAAGATAATGGTTAGTGCTTAGCCTTTCAGGCTCAGCTGCTGCAGATAGACTTGCATTGTATGAAAGCTGGCTGTTCTTACCTCGACATTGAAGGAACCCATCTGAAAACCAGTGAAACCTTCTTTGACTGTGTCGACTAATCCACCAGTTGAGGCAACAATTGGTACCTAGCACAGTCAAGAATAGGAGTTGAAGTCGATGTAATTTTTAGACAAACTCGATGATTAGATAAAATCTCATGATAGCATAAACCACTAGGAATGAAGGATTGTGCAAATCAGGAATTTACAGTTCCATAGCGCATAGCTTGTAACTGAATGAGACCACAAGGCTCAAATCTGCTAGGAATCAATATAAAATCAGCTCCAGCAATTATCATGTGGGCTAGGGGAACATTGAATTTTGCAACTCCTCTGGCCTTGTCCGGGTATGCTATTTCGAGTTGCTCAAGCTGTTTTTCCATTGGTTTTTTTCCTGTTCCCTAAAAATAGCATAGCATATTAACATGAGATTTCTTGTATCTTCTTCTAAGCTCAAGAACTTATGTTTACTTTTTATTTTAGGTCTAATACTTACTAGGGCTACTATCTGAATATTCTCCTTAATAAATTGGGGGATGGCTGCCACAAGAATATCAGAACCCTTTTGCTCTTCAAGCCTGCCAATGAAACCGATGAGAGGAATATTTCTGTCAACCGGCAATCCAACTTCTGCTTGGAGGGCTTCTTTCAGAAGGGCCTTTCCTTCCACTACCTGAAGTAGGAGAGTTTGTTAGAAAATTGTTATGTAGGTATTTTTCTTATGAGCCATGACAAAATTTAGATAAACTTCAACTACACAAGAAAAGGATACTTACTGTCGAAGCATCGTATTTGATGCTTAAATACTTGTCAGTGGATGGATTCCACTCCTGAACATCCATGCCATTCACAATTCCAATTACACCAGTTCTGCGAAGAATGTTATCCAACTCCACTCCTTTATCTGGGCCTGACACTAGCTCCTGAGCATAGTATGGACTAACAGTTACCACCTGGCTTGATTCTAAAATTCCAGCTTTCATCCAATTGACTTTCCTTCCAATCACTGGTTTAACATGCCTGCAAGATTATAACAACATGAAGCAGTGAAATTTTATGCTTGTTTATTATGGTTACGATTTACAACTGATGGAAAATATACCCATCAAGGAAGTCGAAGGAGCTTTTGAATTGATCAGGGAGATTGAGAAGCGGAAAGTCCGCAAATGCAAATCTGCCTTGGTAAGCAATGTTGTGAATACAGAAAACAACCTGATAATGGTCGCAACCAGAGAGAAAGTTTGAAGAACTTCTAGGTTGGTCATGAATGCTAAAATAGGTCAATCACAAAATATATTGAAGTGCTACAGTATGATAATAATCCTATGTGATTAAAACCTACTCGGGCATTCTTAAAGATGCCAATTGACTGGTACATAGATTTCAAGTAGCAAGGGATAAGGGCAGTGTGCCAATCATTGGCGATGAAAATGACATCTTCACCTGCGTGGACAAATTTAAAACATCAAATTCAAAATTTCTTCTACTGTTAGTTTTGAAGAACTTCATTTATGACCTGAGTACATACCATATGGTCCAGAGAAATATTTATTGCTCGTAAGATTCAGAACCCTTGGTGCTTCCAAAGCTGCCTGTGAGATTAATTCAAATAGAAAAGGACAAGGGAAAGGTAGGACTTATGAGTTAAGAGATATGAATTCAGATGTATATGCAGACACATCAGTATTAGTTCTCTACTGAATGGATTATAAAAAAAACTACAATATCTGAGAATAGAACTCTTGCAACCAGAGGACATGGATATCGAACCTGGCAGAACAGGCTAAAACGTAGTTGGTTGTCCTGGTAATCCTCTCCTGCAGCAGGCCCATAAAGTTTGGTTCCACTTTTCCCCCATACCTTCAAGTTCAGTCACTAGTGAGTAGTTGAAAGAAAACAGTGAGAGTATAGATGAAAAACTAAGAAACACTCCAACCTTTTCAAGAAAAATAGGGTGATCTATAAATACACGATCAACTCCTCTTTTATGGCAGTGGAAGAAGCGAACTTTTTCTGTTTTGTCTCCTACTTTCACCTGTAATAAGCAGATTTACAATGCATTTAACTACTGAAGAATACAATAGGGTGAAAACCTTTTCAATGAAGAAAATGAAAAGCTGATTTCTCAAATTGCCAACTGACATACCTCAATTATTACACTTGTATCCCATGCATCTTTGTACTGGTCATAACGTGGAGCAATGGTCATAACTCTATGCCCATTAGCCTAGAGAAGGATTAATTAGAGGAAGTTTTGCTCTCACTGAACCCCAAATATGTCAATCAGTATTTAGCTAGGAGGAACGCTTATAACAGTCACTTTAACACTATCCTTTCTTTTTTATTGGTTGAAATTCATGACCAAATTGAGTGGAATTTGGTGAATTCCACTTGAATTTCAACCAATTAAAAGGAGAATGTTAGAAAAAGCGCGTTAAAAAGAGTGTTGGTAGCATTTCTCTAACAAATTTAAGCATAAAGAGAAAACAATAACAGTAAGCTTACTGCTAATGCTGGTGGCAGACCTCCTAAAACATCTCCTAAGCCACCAGTTTTGCTCCACGGACCAACCTCCGTTCCGACAAAGATCAAATTCATGCCACAAATTATGACACTTGTTGGCCTGGCATTCTTGCCCCGAAGACCCTTCCTCCTGGCTTGCACTGCCTTAGTTTGAATTGGGGTTCTAGTTAGCAGCTCATCCACCAGGTTCAAAATTCTCAGTCCATTGTGAGTATTTGCCTGCCTTAGAGATCGAAGTCCCATTGATGCCACTTTAGACTCATATGAGAGAATCGATCTGTTGTGGATATGAGAACTTCTGGACACTAAGTTGCTTGAAGCAGCCACTGTTGCCATCTTTGATACTTACTCTGAAGAACAAAGATTTTGATAGTTAGACTGACTAGCTACCAACAACTCCAACATTCAGGGACTCTTTCTTCCTGTTTTCATATTCAGTTTCAGCTACTATCTTCTTCTTTTTTTGTCTTAACCAATATATCCATACAGCCGAAACAATGAGACTAATCTCTGACCCTACGTTCAGTTCAACGCACTAAGCGGCTGACGAATATGTTTTTTCTATTATTTATAAGAATGTTTCTATAAAACTAGCTTAAATAGAATGAACAATGAACATTACTCATTAAAAGCATATTGGCAAGCAAATGGCACATTAAAATAGCAAGAATAAACTTAATGGTAAAAAAAGATTCAAAATTGGAATTAAAACTGACTAACCAGGCAATGAAGCACGCAGAGTTGAATTGAAGTCTCTTTTAAGCTTGCCTTGAAGGATTAACCAGCAAGGTCATGAAGCATTGACGACGCGAAGAATTAGTGTGTTGTTTCAAAAGATGCAACTTGTAGTGGTGCACTGCTCGTGAAGTGACTAGCTTTTGGCTTCTACCTTCCACGTGGCAAACATAGAGTGATCCTTGTGTACTGCATCGCTTAGACACCTCAAACATTATTAGAGGCTTTCAACGATTTGAAAAATTTTGTGGAATAATAGGAATATGCCCTCGTGTGGAACGTGCCTTAAAAATATAAAAAAAAAAAGCTTAACTATGATTTTAGTCCTTCCAACTACAATAAATGTTGGTTTTAATCTCCGGAAATATATTTCTTAATTTTAATCCTTCCAAATATATTTCTAAGTGATGACTCATTCTTCCCATTTGGAATATTTTAACTAATTTATTACTGTAGGACCTACGAATTAACGCAATTTAGTGTCACGTATGATTTATAAGTGAGAAACACAAATTTCAATGGAACTTCAAATCAGATTACGTGACATGTAATTGGCTTCTGATTAAATTGTGTGACACGTAAATATGGAATTAAATTAAAAAAAAGCTACATAAGATGAAGGGAACATCATTTGGATGCGCAATATGAGCAAAAATTAATGGCAAGGACTAAAAGAGATAATAGTGTATATTTCGAGAAACTAAAAACATTTTTAAGCTAGTAAAAATTAAAGAACAATATTTTGGGCGAAGACTAGCATAACTTACTAAAATTATGGGATATCCGCCCAAGAGAGTTCGGGTGTACAAAATCAAGTCTGGTATATTAAATAGCCCTAGCATGTGTATGTTAAATTCGCATCTCATCAGATTTAGTGCGGTCTAGGGATGGTCCGGTTTTAAACACTAACTCAGTCCATATTTAGGTTCGGAAGCACAATCTGTGTCACAAACTTCCTTTACCCATGAGATTCAAATCATAACTTTAAATATTTTCATTAATAACTAGGTTTCAAGTGAATAAAAGTGGTTACTTTTTTCTCTAGTTTAGTGTTTTGCTATGAGAAACTCCGGTTCTACTTATCTATCTCATGAATTAATAAATAAAATATGTATGGAGAATTAGAATTTCTTAAATTAACATCGTACAGAAATTTTGAATTTCATGTCACTGTAGCTCCAAGCCTCTAGCAACTATATGTATATATGGTGAAATATTAAAGTAGAAATGCACCTCATAGTTAGAAGTTTCATGCAAAGTTTAGTACAAATGATATAATAACTGTACACTTTCTTTTACAATTGATTAAAAGGACTCAAACTTAGTTTTTTTACAGAATAAGAAATATTTATAATGTTTTGTTGTTTGAAATTGACATTCAATTTCTTTTGGGTCAACTCGAATTGTCCCATCTAGTTTATTCAAGTCCACGAACACGTTCTAGTTTAAAAATGGCTCTTGACAATATTTAGGGGCAGGTGAAAGACAAATGTAACTCGTCCCATGAACACCACTATGTGCATGGAAAATCTACACCATTGTTATAATATACAAAATTTGAATGGTTTAGATTTAGAACTTGAAATTACCAAAACACCCTATTCTATTACCTCATCTCCAAACCTCTTTTATTTGTTTTCGGCGTCGGTTCCGATGGCTAAATCTTCGGCCTCGTCACCTCCAGCGGCTACTCTAGTAGGCTCTCCACCATCAGTGTCATTCCCCGTCAGCTCTTCACATGCTCTTGTTCCAGTGAGATTTCTCCTTGTACCCGCAACGACAGTTCTCACCTTTTTTCTTTCTAAACTTCAATCTATCTCCCTTGTCTCCACTGACAGCCTCGCCTCTTGTCTCCACCACCATATCATGCATGATAAACAATTTTTCGTTGATTACAAACTCCTCGCCCCTATACTTCCCTGTCTTATGTGCCTCAATTGCACGCTCCTTTAATATTTAACTTACCTTTTCAACGATCACATAATTTTCTATGTCATGACTTGTACCCTTATCATGACATGACTAGAGACTTTTTTGTCTCATGTCCTCTCATCCCTCCATACCTTAGCATTGCCACACCTATTGGACTCAAAATGGTACCGTCGAGTCATATCTTTAAAATAAGTTATCAGACCCGTTAATTGAAAAACTAGCGGTTAAGATTGTAATTGTATACTTACACATGTATATCAAATTATAATGTTATTTAAATTGCAACCATTGTATTCTCAATTAATAGTAATTAATAGTTATGATAACTTACTTCATTTTTTAAAGTAATTCTCTCACTTTAGAGGAGTCAAGGAGTTAGTCCCTCTCCTTAGAAATTATGAATTTCGATGAAAATATCTTATATAAAACTTGAACTTTTCCTTAGAAAGAGACTAATATATAGTGAAAAACATAGAGTTCAATTTGGATACAATGTCAGTGTAAGGGATTCTATCATTTAATAGCTCATGCTCAATAACAGTTACATTCTTTTTTATTTTGATTAAAGTAAAAGTTTATTTTGTGATACGACGACTAATTATTGGATATTTTTGTAAAGAAAATTTTATAGTAACTCTTACGGTATAATATAAGGGAACTCTACATAATTGAAAACCTTTATTTCTTAGTAGAAAAAACCTTAAATTTATTCGCTGCTTTAAAGCCTTATTTTGGAAATCATGTGTTTATTTGCAGTTTTAAAAATTGTTTTCTATTATTTTAAACTAAAAAAATTATAAATTTGTTTATTATAACCTTTTTATAAAACTACTTTTTTAAACAATTTTTATAAAATCTAAAATCTCAGATCATCTGTAGTGTTTTCTGTTTCTATTTTTAGATATCAAATTTCAGTTGTTCAATATTATAAAATATCTCATTGAAACGGTTTTTCTCTTATTTTATTTTGACAAATAGATCTTTTTTTTTAAATTATTGTTAAATTCAGAAAACTAAAACATAAATCAAGCAAAGCCCTAACTACCTTAAAAAAATCATCAAATTTTGATTACTTAACTAAAAGAAAATATTGGGAGTTATTTTTTATGCCTTCCTCACTAGTTTTCATGTCATCCCTTTTTTTTTCGTAAACCCCAAAATGCCTCTAAAATATAAAAAACTAAAAAATCCCCCTAACCCCCAAACACCCCACGCATCATCCACTTCCCCCATTCCATTACTCACCATGCAACATCCACAACATACTTTCTCCTTCCTCAAACCCACCCTGTGACCCATCCTCCATAGTCATCCACCATCCTTCTCCTTCTTCAAACCCACCTAGCGACTCACTCTCTCAAGCCAAGTTCAGGTAACTCCCTTGATTTCAATTCTTCTTCTATTTACTCCTTTTACTGTTGCAATTTGATTTGGTTGTTCTTCTACTTCTTCTAATTTCAATTAATTTGAATAATTTCAATTCTATTTTACTTGTGGTTGTTTTGGCTGTTCCACTTCTTCATTTTGTGCTTGGGTTCCCGATCTGCAAAAAAATTGCACTTGTAAGTGCAATTTGTCCTCTTAGGTCGCACTTACAAGTGCGAAATTGGCCAATTCTTTTTTTTTTATGATTATTTGGATTAAAAATGCAAGGAATACAGGAACCTATTTTGTAATATTACTATACTTTCTTTTTGGTTAGAAATGGTAAGGACTCGTTATACTGGTCGCCTAGTTGAACCTGAAGAAAAACAAAATCAAGAAGAGGGCATCCGACATAGAGGACATGCATCGCATCGTAGGAGGCATGGAAAAGCTCCGGTGGTGGAGGAGCCATCTTATAATGAGGATCATTACAAGGAGCAGAAGCAGTGGTAGGACCAATATGAGGAGCAACATCCGTATGTTGATCATGATCAACATATGGGTCATGATGATGAGGATGAGCAGGTGCATTACAATGATGACGATGATGAGGAGGAGCCGAGGAGGAAGGGGGTGATGATGATGAGGATATTCATGGTGATGATGGTGGTGATGATGAGGTCAATGGATCCCTCTTTGTTCTCTTGTACCTTGAGCTTGCATTGTATATTTGTTGAATTGTTGTCATATTATCATTATCGGGATTGTTATCCTTCAAAGTAACAAGCATGTGTTTGGTTTAACCTTGTTCTGCATCATCTCATGAACCACTTGTTTTTCCTCACAAGTCAATCGTCCAACAAATGCGTGCCCAACTAGCGACTGTGCCCTTGCATGATTATGAAATCTACATAACACCTTCAGCCTCCAACATCCGTCATCCTTCCTAGGTCTTCCTCTTAGCTTAAAAGGACACTCACACTTTCTTGTTCCAGTTCTCTTATTTTTCAACTTGCCCTTGTATGGTTTGTATTTCCCACCACGCTCACAACCTAAAGTCAAAAGTTCCTTCCTTTTGACGCTTCCATAATCGGAATTTGCAGTAACAACAACAAAGTCATTCTCCTTCCCGACCATCCGAGCCCAATCAAAGAGTTCATGTCGAGTTTGGAATATCTGCAACTTACTATTGTACAGTCTAATTTCTCACTTATAAGCGCAAGAAAAATACAAACTTTATCAGTTGTAAATGTTTCTGTGCAATCAACTCGGACAACAGAAGAATTACCAAGGGTTGGATTTATACTATGATCTTCAGGCTTCACTACGAGACCTAGTTCTTTCCCGTCACCACCTACTTCGTCCACATTTTCCACCTTTTTGAACCCTTCAACCACTTTATCATTCTTATCGACCTTCTCTGACAACACAATTTGCATGATTGGGCTGCCTGAAACAATTATTAATGTTAAACTAGCAACATGCCCAAATACAAAGATATTAAATTCTAACAAAATTCTCAATGTATGTGGAACAACCAAAATCGCACATATAAGTGAGAAATTAGACTTAGTATAATTTTTTCAAACTTGGTCGCACTTATAAGTGAGAAATTAGACTTGGTATAATTTTTTCAGCTCTGGTCGCACTTATAAGTGAGAACTTAGACTTAGTATAGTTTTTCAAGTCTGGTCGCACTTATAAGTGCGAAAATTACACAGTGTGTATTTCGCACATATAAGTGCAAAAATATATGTCGGAGAGAAAAAGAAAAGAACTGAAAATCGAGAAACAAACCATCAAAATAAGTGCGGAAGTGCGAACAACAGCCCCCAACGATGATGAGTGAGATGACAAAGGTGATGGGTGAGATGGAGAAGATGATGGGTGAGGTTGGTTTGAGGTTGGATGAGGATGGTGATGAGGGAAGATTAGGGTTTATGAAGAAAAGGAAGATGATGAGTGGTTGGGAAGATGAATATTGAAAGGGTATGGTGATGAGGAAAGGAAGGGGATGGTAGTGAGAATGGTGATGAAGAAAGGAAAGGAAGGGATGGTGGTGAGAATGGTGATCATGAAGGAAGGTAGAAGATGGGTATAAAATATATGTAATTAATAAAATTTATTTTTAAAGATAATTTAATAATTGCACAATTAACGAGGATGGTATGAAAATGAGTGGGATGATATGTAAAATAATTCTTGAAAATATTTGTATAAAAAAATAAAAGAAAATATAATTAAGTTAAAATTAAAAACTGAAAATTCCTGAGTGATGCAAACAAAGTATATCGGAAAAAAAGGAAGTGAGTTTTTTTGTGCTGAGAACTGTGTGAAGTGTGAACATGAGTTCAGATCATTCAAATCACACGACAGCTGAATCAACTTCCATGGAGCTCGATCTCCGCTCATTCATTCCTTCACTCGTTGACGGCGACGATGCCGCCGATGACGGCCCTCACCGGACCATTGACGAAATTCTCAACGAATGCGACACATCCTCTTCCTCATCATCATCACCCTCTCCTCCCTCCTCTCCCTCACAAACCTCAATTAACAATTCCCGACCCGGACCCGTTTCCTTCTCTCGGGTCAAAGCCGCACAATTCACCAACCCGACCAGGGCTCCGCGCCCATTCTCCTCCCTTTTGGACCGAGTCAGGCCCAACGCTAAGCCCGGCGCGGCCCTGGCCGCCGCCGCTGCCGCCTCCAGAGCCGTCCCCACGCCCCATGCCGCGGCGATCATGTCCCGGAGGAAAGTTGCCGCCGATTCGGGTTCTTCGATCGCCGGAGATGATGATGCTTCTGATGTTTCTTCGAAAGGTGAATTGGCCGAGAAATTCGATAGAAAAGTTGAGACCTTTGATAACAAGGTGGAGGGAAGTGAGAGTTTTTCTTCTGCTGATGCAGAAATTGCAAGTGAAGTGGAAGAGTCGAAGGATGGTAGTGCTACTGACATTCAGGTGCAGAATGATTCTTCTTTTGTGACCGAGGAGAAGAGAGATTTGGATGAATGTTCTGCGACTCCCTCATTGGATGGGATTGAAATTGGCCATGATCTTGAGAATGATATGAATTCTGCACCTTTTGATGATGTTGGTGGTAGTGGTGAAAAGACTATTGTGGATTTTATTGGTGTTGGTGAAAAGGAAATCTCTGAAACAGAAGAACTAGTGAGTGGTAGTGGCTCTGTGGAAGAAAGTATTAGGAATGAGGTGAATGATGGTGGCGGTGATGATGGTAGTTCAATTGGTGATGTTTCCGAGCTGGTGGAGGAGAGGCTTGAGGAATTGGAAAGCAGAATGGCTGCTGATAGAGCAGAGAAAAAATCAGGGTCTTCAAAGAAGCCACTTGAATTGGCTGAGGAGCTGGAGAAGAAGCATGCTTCAACTGGTTTTCACTTGGAAGAGGGTGCTGCAGCCCAGCCAATGAGGCTAGAGGGTGTTCGGAGGGGGTCCACAACATTGGGATATTTTGATGTTGATGCTGATAATGCTGTCACAAGGGTCATTTCATCCCATACCTTCAGGCGTGAACACGGTTCCGCTCAAGTCTTGGCGGTTCATGCTAATTACATTGCTGTAGGAATGGCCAAAGGTCTCATCGTTGTAGTGCCGAGTAAATATTCCATTCATCATGCAGATAGCACGGATGGAAAGGTTGTTTCCTCATTCCATCAAACTTTTCAAATTCGCTCAAGTTCAATGTTCATTGTATTCTATAAATTTGCACATTTACCTGCAAGTGTATCTAGGTGTGATATGAAAAACATTTGCAGTTAATTTAAAATTATTTTTACTGCTTTCTTTAACTTCCTAAATTTTTCCATTAGACTTTGCATAAAAGCAGATTCTATCAGATTGTGTACAAAAAGTATCTGAGTTGCTTGGCATATTGAATGCGAAACTCGAAATAGCAATGCAGAAGATGTTTCTATTTCAGGTAGAAAATATGAGATAACAAAAAAAATACTGGTCAAAATTACCCCCTAACACACAGTATTTGTGGTGTAGCATAATGATGCTCTTTGAGTGATCGTTTTCCCAAGTATATAAATAAATTGTTAATGCTGATCCTTTTTACTTTCGAGCATTTATTTGATTTGAGTTTTGGTATCAGATCTAGCTTCATTTATCAGTGTCTGTCGTTCACTTGTCAGATGTTGATGCTTGCTATACAAGGTGATCGCTCACATGCTCCAGTGACATCCATGTCTTTCAGTCAGCAAGGAGACCTTCTTTTGGCTGGTTATGGAGATGGTCATGTTACACTTTGGGATGTACAGAAAGGTGTTGTGGCAAAAGTTATTAATGGAGAACATACAACACCTGTAGTACATATATTGTTTCTAGGGCAGGATCCTCAGAACAATCGTCAATTTAAAGCTGTTACCGGTGATTGTAAGGGTCTGGTTCTCTTGCACACTATCTCAGTGGTCCCTTTGCTTAATAGATTCTCCATCAAAACTCAGGTAAATTCATATTTTCTATTGATGTGTAATAGATTGAGTCTAGCATTGTGTTTTATAGATGACTTATGAATTAATTTCACATCAAATTGTCTCATGTTTCTCTTCTTTGTTGGACTTTTATTAATTTTCCAGTGTCTTCTTGATGGGCAAAGAACGGGCTTGGTGCTATCAGCTTCACCACTCCTTTCTGATGAATTCAGTGGAAGTGCCTCACCTTATTCCCAGGGTAACACCATGGTCTCGGCAAGCGGTATAAGTAGCATGATGGGAGGTGTTGTTGGGGGAGATGCAGGTTGGAAACTCTTCAATGAAGGCTCTTCTTTGGTTGAAGAAGGTGTGGTTGTATTTGTCACCCATCAAACTGCCTTGGTGGTATGAAATTCAGACATTTGTACTGGTTCGATTTAGTTTTTATCCTGTAATTTTAACTTCAGCTTTGTCGAGACTTTTTATGCTTTGTTTATTGAAGATATTCAGTCTTTGTTATAGGTACGGCTGAGTCCTAAATTGGAAGTCTATGCTCAACTTTCTAGGCCAGATGGAATTCGGGAGGGTTCCATGCCATATACTGCATGGAAATACATGGCACAAACAAGTAGTTCTACTGGTATGGATTCATTTTGTTATAACTAGGTACGGTACCAGTGCTTTGCATGACTTACTTACAAATGCAAACCATTAGATTCCATTTATAGAATATTTTTTATGATACATTAGTAATCATAGAAAGGAAATCAGAATGAAAGAAAAATAAAAAAAATTCGAGACCCTGAGAAAACAAAGCTTCTTCAAGAAGCTTGAGAGCATGAAGTTTCTGGAAGAAGGTTCATGTCAGCATGCTAACAAAAAAATATACCCTTATCTAGCAAATAATTTACCAATGACATAATAGTGTCTCATTGTAATTCTAAGGATGCTTAAGGGTACTCTGAGACGTTGAAATAATGTAATAGGAGACCATTTGAAGATATTGTTGGGACTCTAGACCAGGAAGTATGGCCTCTTCAAAGTAGCTACCCTTCATGTTTTGCCCATGCCCGACATGTATTTGAGTTGGAAATTTCACGGACACTTTTTTAACTAAACCTTACAATTATTTTCTTTGAAGTTTTGAACTTTTTATGCTAACCAAAATGACAATACTATAATAATTAGATATTAGATGATAACATTTTTTTATCTTTTACATATTCATGCAAACTTTTGACATTGGTTCTCGCTTTTAATTCAAGATTTATGTTTTTATATTAATTTCACACTGATTTTAAACGAATTTTTAAAATTTTCTGTACCCCATGTCCTTATCGTATTGTATAGATGTCTCGTATCATATCCATGTTTTCTAGTTGTTTCACAGATTTTTATAGTCATATAAGTAAAGGTTTATGACTTCTTTCTAAATATTGCTTACACTCTTGTAGAAAATGTGTCCACAGAAACTATTGCAAGAGTTTCATTGCTTGCAATTGCTTGGGAACGGAAAGTTCAGGTTGCAAAATTGGTCAAATCAGAATTAAAAGTATATGGAAAATGGTCTCTTGACAGTGCAGCTATAGGTCTGGCATGGTTGGATGATCAGGTACTAAATCATCCACTTTTTTGTCACTGTTTATCTCTTTGCTTCTTAATAACAAGGGTATTGAAAAGGATATTATACTTGCTCAGATGCTGGTAGTTCTCACTTCAACTGGACAACTGTATTTATTTGCCAAGGATGGAACTGTGATTCACCAAACCAGTTTTGCTGTAGATGGTATTGGAGGAGATGATCTAGTTTCTTATCATACTCACTTGATCAATATATTTGGAAACCCTGAGAAAGCTTATCAAAACTCTGTTGCTATAAGAGGAGCTTCTATTTATGTACTTGGTCCAGCACATCTTCTTGTTTCTCGTCTTCTCCCTTGGAAAGAGCGTATCTTGGTTTTGCGGAAAGCGGGTGACTGGATGGGTGCCTTGAACATGGCAATGACTCTTTATGATGGCCATGCTCACGGGGTTGTTGATCTTCCTAGAACCTTGGATGCTGTACATGAGGCCATAATGCCCTTCTTGGTGGAGTTGCTTACATCCTATGTTGATGAAGTTTTCTCCTATGTTTCAGTGGCATTCCGCAACCAAATTGGAAAACTCGACCCATCCAATAATTCTAATGATAGAAGCAATTCTGTGCATTCTGAGATAAAGGAGCAATACACCCGTGTTGGTGGAGTTGCTGTTGAATTTTGTTGTCATATCAAACGGACAGACATCCTTTTTGATAAAATTTTCTCCAAGTTCATGGATGTTCAACAGAGAGGTATTGCTTAGACTTGCGCGGTAAATAGCAGGATAGTGTTAAGAGGATTTCTCTTTTGATTTCACTTTTTTTCATTCTTGCCAGCACCAGCCTCAATATTTTCTTTTGGTTAGCAACTTTGCATTACGGTCTGATAACACCATGAGTTTTATAAATAGATATGGCTTAGCTCTAAAGATGATGATGAGTTGGAAAAAAACTAATCCATTTTGTTATTTATCATAGGCAGAACTTTGCTCTATACTTACCAAATCAAAAGAGTTATTAATCTTATATATTACCTGGTTGTTCAATTTTTTTTATCTGTGATTTAAAAAAATGCTAGAATTTTTCAAACATGAAAACAACAAAAATCTTCTTGCCACTGTATCATCTTTTTCCTTTGGTAAAATGAAGAATACTGTAATCTATTTTGAGCTATTTAATCTTATATAATACTTACCAAATCAAAAAAGTTATTAATCTTATATATTACCTGGTTGTTCAAAATTTTCAATCTCTGTGATTTAAATCAATGCTAGAATTTTTCAAACATGAAAACAACAAAAATCTTCTTGCCACTGTATCATCTTTTTCCTTTGGTAAAATGAAGAATACTGTAATCTATTTTGAACTATTTAATCTTATATAATACTATTTCTTTCTTAATCAATTAGCACAAGACTGTTTTTAATGTGTCTCAGTGTTTGAATAGCTATTAAGAATAAATAAAAAAAACAACAAAAAGCTTTTTCCAAATAATACAGTTGACCATGTTTATGTTTGGTTTTGCTTTTGCATTTGGAAATTCCAGAAGCCTGCTTTAGAAAAGAGTTTGTCTCGATTTCCAAAACCTGGTTTGGTGATTCCCAACACCAATTCAAACGCACTATTATGGACCAAATGGCCCCATTGTGTTTTCAAAAACTGTCTCCGAAGAGGCCGTTTAAATCTGAAGTCCTTTTAATGGTTTCCTAAGGCTATGTTTGTGAGTTGGGTTTTGAAGGGGAGGGAAGGGGGAGACTTGTGAGAAGTCATCCCCTTGTTTGGGAGATTTTAAGAGGGGGGGGGAGGGTTTTTTTTTTTTTTTTTTTATGAAAACCCTCTAAAACCCCCTATCCAGCTGTTTTTATGAGTTCCCTAAAATTGGGTGATTTTGTGGGGTTTTGAATTTCCAAACAAGGGGAGGCTTACCCTCCTTCCCCTTCTCTTTCTCTCCCCTCCCCTTCCTCAAAACCTTTCCCTCCCCTCCCCTAAAAACTCCCAAACAAAGCCTAAGAGTTTTTGCTGGTCTTCCTGTATCTTAATATTGGGTTATCCTTCATCTGATTAACTTTTCCCACTGGGGCTTCTATTGTTCTTCTCCTCTCATGGCCAAGATGAAATTCTACAATCTTTTCCTCATGAGGTTGTACTCTTACTTTCTCTTGATGCATTTGTAACTGATCTTACCAAATGCATTCTCATCTTTGCAACATCGAGCTTATGCTTTTGTTGGCACTTTACGGCCCAAGTACCCAACATTCAGTGGCATGGAAAGACTACTAAGAATCATGGACATGAAACCAATTGAAGAACCATTTTAAATTGTTGGAGTATATCTCGATTCTATACTCTCGTATTTAACAATAGTTAGTTGGCAGTTTTGCTGATGTGTCAAGTTTGTTATTAGCTGATTAGGATTCAGTTATGATGAGTTAGTTACTTTGTGTTTTATATAAGTCTGTTGTAATTAGTTAATCACTCATTCAATCAATAATAGAAACACTTCTCAGTTTCTCTATTAGGCTCTTGCTCTCGCTCTCCCCCCCCCCCCCCCCCCCCCCCCCCGGTTTCTATTTGTAATCATTGAATGTTAATTTTTTCTACTTTATCTATTAATGGTTGTAAAGTTAAAGGGATGCTGTACCTGAAGCTATTTCTGACAGTGCAGTTATTTAATTGCCATCAGCTAGGAAAGATGAATAGCTTGCGGGGGTGCTCTCATATTATTTATCTATCCTTTTCCAATTTCAAATGGATGACTGTGCAAGGACTTTGTACTTTTTTCCAGAAACATTTTTGGAGCTTCTGGAGCCATATATTTTGAAGGACATGCTTGGATCTCTGCCTCCTGAGGTATTGGATCATGCTATGCTTTTTGGCCGAGTTGGATGACTGGTTATCAATATTAATTTTTTAGTTTTTGAACTTATATTCTCAATTGGTAAAATATCTTCTTTATGTTTTGTCCATCATTTCTCAAGATTATGCAAGAACTGGTAGAATATTATAGCACCAAAGGGTGGTTACAGAGGGTTGAGCAATGTGTACTTCACATGGATATTTCATCCTTGGATTTTAATCAGGTTCTTGTTAGATCTTTTGAAATATTTTTCCCTGTCATTAATTCTTATTTGCATTATTGCCGAGTGGTTAATTGATACTGTTTTTAGGTTGTCAGATTATGCCGGGAGCATGGACTATACAGTGCCCTAGTCTATCTCTTTAATAAAGGATTAGATGATTTTAGGGCACCTCTGGAGGAGCTGTTTGCAGTCTTGCAAAATAGCCAGAAAGAAATTGCTGTCGCACTTGGGTATGTTGCTCTTATCCTTTCTATTCTATTATTCTTATTTTGCTTTTTCTGCATCCATTTGGGACAAATGAAAAGTCACTGGAGAATGCCAAGTTTTGGATTTATGCAATTTGTTTGAATTTGTTTCCTTATCAGTTTTTTGGATTTAAAAATTATTTTCAGGAATAATTTTTGAAACATGTTTATAAAAGAAGGAAAAACGATTTGAATGAGATGTTTTTTGTGGTTGAAAAATGTATTACTTGAAAATTATAAACGAAACAAAAAAACATCTGAGATGTTTTGCAAGTTTAGTTTTGAAAACTATAAACAAGAACTATTTTTCAGATCAGACTTTCAGAACGTTTAGGGCCTGTTTGATTGCGGTTTTTGAAAACTGTATTTAAAAAGAGTTTTTAGAAACTGTTTTTTAAAACTGTTTTTCAAAATAAAAGCAGAAAAAAACTGTTGAATGAGATGTTTTCCAACATTTAAAAAACTGAAATTTGAAAACTTAAAACAGAAACTGAAAACAGCTTTTAGCTGTTTTGGTATTTTAGTTTTTAAAACTGAAAACAAGAACTGTTTTCAAAAACAGGTTTTGCTAATCAAGTTTTTAAATTTTTCAGTTTTTGAAAACTGAAAACAGTTTTTAAAAACTGTAATCAATAGTATCAAATAAGTTTTTACTTTTTTTTTTAATTTTAAAAACTAAAATCTGTTTTATAAAACAATAATCAGACAGGCTTCAAGTCTTTCTTTGTGAGAAATGTAACTCTAAGTAGAGTCAGAGAACACACTGAGGTGGTGGCTATGCCTGTGATGGGAATCTCTCTGAAACATTCCTACTTCAGATATCCAATCCCCCTCTTCCTACCTCCCATGGGACATAGAAAAAGTGACTATTTCTTATTCATTAGTAGTAGTAGCCAATAAAAGAAGGGATTATATTGAAAATATGCTTGAACAGAACCTTCTATACTTGCAGCCTTCATGTTCATTGACCTCCTTATTTAAATCCAAGTTTGGATATTCTGTGGTGGCCTTCCTAAATAAATTTAGGCATTTGTTCTTGTTGAGAAGTTCCACATTGACCAGAGATATGGCCAAGATAGCCCATATCTGGGAAGACAATCCTCATCTCTTGAGCTAGCTTTTGGGGTAGAGTTAGGCCTCCCAAATTCTAATAGTTCTAATGAGAAAATTGATTGGGGAACTTGTTAAAATTACTTGTTGGCTTTATCTCTATTGTGTACATGAAAACTGGCAGATTTTATTTACTACATTTTTTCAAAGTGAAAATTCTTAGGTTTGTCTTAGCTTGAGAGATATGGTTAAGTCGTTATTTTTCTTCTTTTGCCTCTTCTCTTAACAGGTATAGAATGCTAGTTTATCTCAAATACTGCTTTACAGGTCTTGCCTTTCCACCAGGTAATTTTTCCTCTGTTCTTTTATCTTTCTTTCTTTATTTATTTTATGCTTTAAATGTATTGCAATGATTCTGCATAAAGATTATTCATCTGTTACATATAATTGTAGGCCATGGAACTATCCCGTCTAAACGCGTGCCATCTCTTAGAAAAGAACTTGTAGAGTTTTTGTTAGAGGACTCCAGATCTCTGAAATCACAGACAGTGTCAGACATTGTGTCCAGAAAGCCATACCTAAATCTATATCTTTTGTTAGAGTTAGACACTGAAGCTACATTAGACGTCCTCAGATGTGCTTTCGTGGAAGATGAAATTTCAAATGCCTGCTCATCTTCACCGGATTCAGCCGATAGACCTATTGAAGAAGCACAAAAAGAAAATAATGTTGCTGAAACTCAAAATACTTTAGTTCAGAACACAGTAGATGCTCTCATACAAATAATTGATATGAATATTGTTCCAACTGATACAACCTCTTCCAGTGGTGATAATGAGTTAATGAAAGAGTGGCCTTCGAAGGACATAGGTTATATGTTTGAGTTCATTGCATATTATGTTTCTCTCCAAAGAGCTAAAGTTTCTAAGGGCGTGCTGTGTCAAATATTGGAATATTTGACATCAGATAATCACTTTTCAAATAATGTTTCTGTTCATAGTTCAAGTCCAGAAAATAGAGAGAAGCAAGTGCTTTCACTTCTGGAAGTACTTCCGGAGTCAGACTGGGATGCGTCATTTGTGCTAGAGCTATGTGAGAGCGCCAAATATCATCAGGTAATTACGTTGTCTATTTGGTGATTTTATCTTCAGAAGCATAGTAGTACAAAGTATTGACTTATGCCTAGTTAAGCAATTTTACCAACTCTTTTGTTGGGTTTTAGGTTTGTGGGTTGATTCATTCCATTAGACATGAATATGTGGCTGCATTGGATAGTTATATGAAAGATGTTGATGAGCCTGTTCATGCCTTCTCCTTTATCAACAAAGCGTTCTCAGAGTTGACTGACAAGGACTATACTGCTATTCGATCAGCAGTCTTATCCAGAATTCCTGATTTGGTTGAACTAAGCAGGTAATCCTCTTTCTTAGCTATGCTCAAGTTTCCATCATAGCATTTATGGTTTCTTTGTTTCCATTTATGTAATAATATTTATTTTTATTTACTCTTTATTTGCTTGCAGGGAAGGAGCATTCCATATGGTTATTAGTCATTTTAGTGATGAAAGTTCCCGTATCATCTCTGAACTCCGTTCTCATCCAAGAAGTCTTTTCCTTTATTTAAAGACGCTCATTGAGCTTCACTTATTTGGCACCCTAGACTTGTCTAATATGAGAAAGGTTGATATTATGAATCCCCGTAATGGAAAGCAAGTTAAGGATCTCCCACAAGAAGTCCGTTATTACTTAGAGAGTATATCCAATTTCCCCAAGTACATGCGTGAAAATCCTATTCAAGTGCCTGATGATCTTATTGAGCTTTACCTAGAGGTGAGTTTTTGTACCAATGTTTTTCATGTAAGCTTTTAGGCTTGATCATGGTATGTGTTTTTTGTGGTTATTGGGATGTATCATGGGTCAAATTATGTGATTACTGCTTTTTATCTCTTTTAATCTTTCATATCTCTTTAGGATTGCTTTGGAGATATGGACCTTATTTCTCATTTATCTTTTTAATTGTATTTAGGGTTTAGGCTTCTTTATCCTCTCATGTTTTGTAAAATTTATTTTTTTCTTTAGTAAGGGAATTTGTTGCTGTAGTTCTTAGCTTCTAACAAGAACATAGTTTTTCTTCATGTTTTGACACGTAATTTTTTTTTTTTTTTTTATGTTTTGATTTTGCAGTTATTATGCCAGTATGAAGGTGGTTCAGTTCTCAAGTTTCTGGAAATGTTTGATAGCTATCGTGTGGAGCATTGTTTACGCCTGTGCCAAGAATATGGCATTGTAGATGCTGCTGCTTTCTTATTAGAAAGGGTTGGTGATGTTGGTACTGCTCTTTTACTTACACTTTCTAATCTGAATGATAAATTTGTTGAGCTTGATGCTGCTGTGGAAGCTGTAGTTTTAAACCATCGCAAGGGCGGTTCTTCCCATATGGAAGTATTCAACAAAGTCTTAACAACAAAAGAGGTTTGTATAAATGTTCCTGGAGTGACAACGTTTTAGTGAAGTTCTAAATATTTATCTTTGTTTTGATGGGTGTGCTCATATGTTTGTATATAGTAGTAGTTAAGCTAATCTTTTAATGGTTACTAATCCAATAGGTGAATGACATACACAATTTATTGCATGCCTGTATTGGTCTGTGTCAGCGGAACACCCCTCGTCTGAATCCCGAGGAGTCAGAGGCACATTGGTTTAAATTACTTGACTCGTAAGTATAATATCAATATACATTTCCTTTCTTTCATGTGCTTTTTCTATTAATTTATTTGTTGTTTAGTACTTTAGTCAGACGAGATTTTATATTTTATTATAACCTTGTTACCAATATAAGTAACAAAATGAAACTTGTTCAAATTGCTGCTTTTTGTCCGGTGAATATTAGAAAGGAGGAACTGAAAATACAAGGGTAAATTTATTGGTTGAGCGGATGAAGTAATTGTTTCAAAGTCTTCCTAACTACTATAGTGTAGGGTATACCCTTCATTTAGTGCTGCTTCAGTAGAAAGGAGCAGTGCTTGAAACATATCCAATTGAAGTATATTGTACCATCTTAAACTTTATGGGCCGTTGCATAGCATATTTAATTTAACATACAGGAATGAAATGGTAGAAGTAACATTTAGGCATTCAAGATAATGGGTAATTATTCAGATAATTTACATGCATGCATTTTCAGTTCCTTGGAATAATCACTAATCACTTTAAGTGGCTTGTAATCTCATTTGTAAGGTAAAATTAAACTTTGTTGTTTTCACATGAATATGGTGTAGCAAATAAATTATGTGGATTTTTTGTTGGAGCTTGGGTGGTGGTGGTTGGGGGGGGGGGAGGCTCCTTTCTTGCATTTTGGGTATAATCCAGATTCTACATCAAGCGGGAATGTAAGAAGGGAAAAACCAAAAGGACTTTTTGACTTTGGTGTCCCTCTATTGCTATTCATGAATATAGAACTATAATTATTGGATATAAAAGTGACCGACACAATTCTAAAGTTTAGTTAATGATCAATGAACTAAGTTTCTGAAGAACAATCTTCTGTAAATTTGCCCCTTACATATGGGAGATCTTTCAGCAGTGACTAGTAACTAACCTTTGATTTTCATGCAGGTTTTGTGACCCATTGATGGATTCTTACGTTGAAGAGAGAGCGCATGAAAGAAAAAATTATTTTGGAATGCTAGCTGGATCAGTGGATTCACAACTGGACAAAGATACCCATAAACACAGTTGGAAAATTTCGAAGTCCCGAAATGGTCATATCTTGAGAAAATTGCTGTCCCAGTTTATTAAAGAGATTGTTGAGGGAATGATAGGTTTTGTTCACCTTCCAACTATCATGTCCAAACTCTTGTCTGATAATGGTAGTCAAGAATTTGGCTATTTTAAACTTACCATATTGGGTATGCTTGGAACATATGGCTTTGAAAGAAGAATTCTGGTAAGGTTAACTTTTTCATTTTCATTTTTATTTTTTTAAACTTTGATTCACTAATCAAGCATGGCAAAGTATATTGTCCTTCATGCATTTCCTCCGAAAATTTATCAATTGAAGGTTTGAATAGCATGCTGTCAAAATTGCTCCATGAAATATGACAAGAAATGTTCAATCTAAATTTTCATACTTTTATTATTTGGAAGTTAAGATATTTTCTGAAGAATGCTGCAAATATTTGCTTGATGCATTTTATTTTTCACATTCATTCTGATAAATTAGGCTCTGACGACTGACTTGCATCATGACATTTAATTCCCGTGTAATGTGTTGAAATATAACTATTTATTTATTTACTTACGTTTTCTTTGCTGTATTATATATATGTAAACTTAGAGGCCCTTTTGAGAACATAATGAACTTCCTTATTGTATAAATATGACTTCCTTTTGTAAGCTTTGTGGGACAAGTAAGGCTGTAACCACTGCTTGCAATAGTTTCGATTTTCATGGAAAATCAAGATTTTTCACGGACAAATAACTTTCTCTTCTGTCAAGATCTTATACAGTAAAATATAATTTATATTTTCTTCTTTTCATCTTCAAGGGGTTATATATTTTGTCCTGATTTCTTCTCTTGCTTCTCCTGCTGCACATAGGATGCTGCCAAATCGTTGATAGAGGATGATACGTTTTATACTATGAGTTTACTCAAAAAAGGGGCCTCTCATGGATTTGCTCCCAGGAACTTAGATTGCTGTATTTGTAATGTCCTCCTTACAAAGAACTCAGTTAGCTCTGGAATTCGAATTTTCAACTGTGGCCATGCAATCCATCTCCAATGTGAAGGTTCAGAAGCTGAGTCATCAAGCAAAGGATCTTCATCTGGATGCCCAGTATGTATGCCTAACCAGAAATCCAAACAGTCTAGAAACAAATTAGTCATTGCAGAGAATGGCTTGGTCAATAAATTCTCATCAAGACGCCAACACCCTCATGGAAGTACCATTCATCTTCATGACAACGATTTATCAGAGAATATGTATGGACAGCCACAGATATCACGGGTAAAAATATAAAAAAACCTCTACACCCTCTCATCAAATATAATAGGCCTTGTCAGACTTTTAATATTAATCTTGCTTCTGCAGTTTGAGATCTTGAACAGCTTGCAGAAAAATCAGAGATTTATGCAAATAGAAAACTTGCCTCAGTTGAGGCTTGCTCCACCTGCTGTGTACCATGAAAAGGTAAGTAAAGTAACGGACTTTCTGACTGGCGAAAGCAGCAATAGTTCTGCAGCCATAGAGAAACAAAGTAGAAGCAAGCAGAATCGAGAGCTGAGAGTTAAGGGTTCATCAATTCGATTTCCTTTAAAATCAAGTATATTTGGTAAGTAATGTTTTTATAATAAAGTTAAGGTATGTTTTCAGTGGTGCTTGATTCTGATAAAAAGGAAACTTGTCTGCAGGAAAGGAGAAGACAAATAAGCGGTGACTAGCTGTTATGTAAGAACATGAGCACAAGGTAGGCGAGAAAGATCAAGCACTAACAATTGTACAGGCTAACATCTGATCTTCACTCTTAGGCTGTTTGTAAAGCTACGAGATTTGATGTATCTCAACCCTTTTTTATTCTTTTGTATCTTATTCTACAACTGTACATGTAACTGATTGTTGTATATACAATACACAAGTTTTATATATGCACAATGTAAAGCCATTTAATTTACTCAATTTAGGATGTTCGAATCATGTGATGAGGAAACATTTTTATGTCTCTTTTTTTCCTTTCTTCCTTCGGCATCTAGGATGCAATGGAACTAACAAGCACCATCGCCTCTAGAAGTGGGTATAATCTTGATTTTGCGAATGCAGAGCCGATACTGCAACTAAGATTAGGGTGGTGGTGAATCGTACCCAAATGTACGAGTGTGGGTGATAACTGGATCTACATCAGGGAAGGGGAAGCTTGCGACTGTCATATCTCTGGAGAACGGAGGGAAACGGGGCAATGGAGTACGACAGAGAGGTGTCGCTTGCCACCACCGCGGTGGTGGTCTAGCCGAAAATGGTCAGGGTTGGTGAGAGCAAAGAGAGGTGAGAGAGTATTTTTGTAATACTACATT
This sequence comes from Acmispon strigosus, assembly GCA_030819835.1. Classification (NCBI taxonomy): domain Eukaryota; kingdom Viridiplantae; phylum Streptophyta; class Magnoliopsida; order Fabales; family Fabaceae; genus Acmispon; species Acmispon strigosus. The sequence continues at coordinate 53,623,550 of JAUAMA010000004.1, read as the reverse complement.
TTTTTCTCAATCGGTTATTACTACTTGTTATAACCAATCATTTTTTCTCTTGCACAATACAAAACCTTGAGTATAGTTGCACCTTAAAAGCCACTATTTTCCTTTCCCTTTTTTTTAATAGCTCCTTCCATTTTTGTATTTCTTGCATTTATAAAGCGATTGGGTTTCCAAATAAAAGCTTCATTCCTTTTTGTATACTCGCACTAAATCAATTTTTGAATGTTGGGGTAAATGTAATTTAAGTTTTCATAGGTTAATGATCCAATCTGAGTTTTACTTACAACTTACAAGAAATTATCTCAGCACTCGATTCACGCATAATTTTATCTTATGTAAAATGCGTGTTGTCATTATTTTTATTTTGTCAAAAAAAAATTGGGATAAAATGGAGCCAAATTCACAAGGCAGATTATAATTCGAAAATGTTGCTAGCTAAAATACTGTGTGTGAATTCTCCACAAAAGCTTTATCACTATCAGCCATTGGGTGTAATGGAAAATGGAAGAGGAGGGAAAGTTAAAGAAAAAGAATAGAAGAGATGAAATATTTGTGGAATTTGTATTTTGCAATTTATAATTTTCACTCGTGTATAAGAAAAAGAACAGATTCACTGCCTTTTTATTCACCAATATATTGCCAAATGCAATGTGTCTAGCGTTAATATCTTTCAAATAAAAGAAAAACTAAAATAATCAAAATTAGAGGGCCCAACCGGGTTCGAACCGGTGACCTCTTGATCTGCAGTCAAATGCTCTACCACTGAGCTATGGACCCCTTGTTGGTAAAGTTGAGGAAAACATTTTACATATTCATATTAAATCATAAGTTGAGGAGATAAGGCTCAAGTTAGCGTGTATGAAAAGGACTTGGAATTGATCCATAGGCAGTGCCAGGTAAGCAGGTAACGAGGTTCACATGATCATTCCATTATGCTCGAAAAAAAGAAAAGAAAATCATGATCATTCTATTCCAATGTGATGAACTTCTTTCATATCATTCTATTCCATCATTAACTTCATAATTATTACATCTTATCATTCACCACCTCAACTCATGAATTATTACAGCAAAGAATCTGAAAATAAAGTGGTTGTAACAAAACAGAGCAGTCAATTTGTAAGTGGCAACCTTAACCAAAGAATGTCTTAGTCTAGATGAATGAATGAGGAACATCCGTATCCATTAACCAAAGAATTACTAAATTGCTGCTCCATTAGCAACCACGTATCATAATCACTTGTTTTAGCTCCAAGTTGTTTGGAAGTATAATGTTTTTTTTGTTGACAAGAGGAAGATAATAAAACTGTTTGGAAGTATAATGTAATAATATGAAAACCTTTCTTATTTTGAGAAAATAACAAAGGATGCTATGTTACATTAGTGCATAAGAAATATCAATTAGACTAACTTTTTCCTTCTTCCCAAGTCAAAAATGGTATATTAATGCTAGATTCATTCCCTTCTTTTTTCAATTTGTTCTATATATTTATCACCAACTTACCATTTTGACCTTGCATAAAACATTTGTCCATAATTTAGTGTTTCACAAACTTATGCTACCAAATAATTTTTTGAATTTTTTTCATATACTCATTTTCTGGAACTCTTGATATTAGACTAAGAATTCTTATATATAAACATATGAATTAGGTGCATACACTTTTCGGTGAAAATTTTTTATCATCTTAACAAAAAAATGTCAATTAAATGTGTATGTTCATTAATTATTTCCGTTACACTAATTGAAAAAACCAGAGTAACAATAATACATTTTTTATTATACAAAATTCAAGTGAATTCGAGTTCAATCACCCTTACCAACAAAAGCATTCCTTTTGCATCTTTGAAGACCAAGTAGTTCATCAAACAATTGTTTATCCTTATATAGAGAAATGGTTTAAGTAGGTAAATGAAATGTAGGAAAAGTTGGTTGGATTTCGGTGCCTCTTTCTCATCTTCATTATTATTTTGTTGGTTTGGTATCAAATGAATTTGCAACACACGGTCATAATCATAGACACCCCAACACTGAAGTCGATTATCTCCAAGTTACACTCCCTCGTTTCCTCCGCCCCCTTCACTACCCTTTCTTTCTAAACCTTGTTATATTAACACCCCAATTTCGATTCCATTTTCCTTTCATTCTTCTCCACACACATTCATAGCACTGAACACATTTTGGTTTCTTGTTGCAGCGTGACAAGAGAAAATGTCTTTCACTGCAACCAAATTCTCCCACCTTCCTCCTCCTATCAATTCCACCATCCCCAGATCCAATGACAAGCCTCTCTCTTTCGATCCCTTCAGAGCCAACCCTTCTTCCTCTTTCCTTGGATCCGCTCGCAAGGTTCTTCGCTCCAATGCTCTCGCTAAGCCTCTTGCTCAGCGCCGTGCATCATCATCATCCCCTGCTGCTGCTGTTCTTCTCGAACGAACCTCCAATCTGGTAACCCTTTATCCTTAATTGTTATTTTTCATCTGAAAAATCTATACTTTCCGTGATTAGCTATTAATTCTCTGTAATGGGTTTCTTGAAAAAAACCTGATTTTTAACACAATTCAGCTCATTGGAATTGAACCCAGATTAGAGTTTATGCTTTGCATGATTCAAATGTCAATATTTTTCTTAATTATTTGGGTTACTGTTCATTCTCTTACAGATGCATAGCTCTTTCACACACTTGTGATTTAGATTTCTTGGGTTTTATTTTTGTGCTATCTATGCAATTGGGTTTACAAGTTTTAATTATTGAAATTAGTTTGTTTTGTGCCAAGTTTGTCATTTTTGTTTTGGATTTTTTCCTTAATACTTTACTTGGATTTGTTGGTGCAGCTTATTACAAAAGAGGAAGGGTTGGAGCTCTATGAAGACATGATATTAGGGAGGTTCTTTGAAGACAAGTGTGCTGAGATGTACTATAGGGGCAAAATGTTTGGTTTTGTTCACTTGTACAATGGCCAAGAAGCTGTGTCAACTGGATTCATCAAGCTTCTGAAGAAAGAAGATTATGTAGTGAGCACCTACAGGGATCATGTTCATGCACTGAGTAAAGGGGTTCCAGCAAGGGCTGTGATGAGCGAACTCTTTGGGAAGGCGACCGGATGCTGCCGAGGTCAAGGGGGTTCGATGCATATGTTCTCAAAAGAGCACAACGTGCTCGGTGGGTTTGCATTCATTGGTGAAGGAATTCCAGTGGCCACCGGGGCAGCATTTTCCAGTAAATACAGAAGAGAGGTATTGAATCAGGCAGATGCTGATCATGTGACGTTGGCATTCTTTGGAGATGGAACTTGTAACAATGGACAGTTCTATGAATGCCTTAACATGGCTGCTTTGTGGAAATTGCCAATTGTGTTTGTTGTGGAAAATAATTTGTGGGCTATTGGGATGTCACATCTCAGAGCAACTTCAGATCCTCAGATATGGAAAAAGGGGCCAGCATTTGGAATGCCAGGGGTTCATGTAGACGGGATGGACGTTTTAAAGGTCAGAGAGGTGGCACAGGAGGCAATTGGAAGGGCTAGAAGAGGAGAAGGACCAACTCTAGTGGAATGTGAGACCTATAGATTTAGAGGACATTCATTGGCTGATCCTGATGAGCTTCGTGACCCTGGTAAGCATTTACTTTGATAATATCTTTTACTATGTTCTTAATTTTGAAGTACATATGTTAGTGTTCCTTTGTGTTTCTGGTGGGATATAATCTATCTTCAGTTGCAATGCATAATCCTTATACATTTTTTGTCATAATTTGCTTAACATCCTTTTGAATTTTCAATAAAAACCAACTGTGTCCAAAGCAGTTACCTCTTGGTAGTTGCTCTGTTTGCATAGATTGCTTAAGATCCTAGCTTGACAGTGGTTTTACATATTTTTATGCCTCACTTTTTCAATCCCCCCCCCCCCCCCCAAAAAAGAAAAAACAAACCAAAATGGTGGTTAAGTTCTTATGTTAGCAATATAGATCGGTGGAGTTGAACTTGCCGGCATGCATTCTTATCTTTTTTATGATGGAAAGAGGTACAATGTTGTTATTTGGTCATGGAATGTGTATGATTTCATTGGAAAATGCAATCCAATAGGGTCAGTTTACTATGCTTTACCAATAAATTAAGAATTACAGCCTAAGCATCCAGTTTCTTAAACTTTAATTACTATCCTCAATTTTGGAATGATTGTAGAAAAACTCTTTAGCTTTGACTAGTGCATCTTTTATCGCTTAGCTATATATCTATTTAAAAAATAAGTTTTAAAAGCGGATGGCAGGGAGTTGAGAAGAAAGTTACTGATGTTATTAACCTGGATGCCTGAGTGTATTTATAAAGATGATCTTGATTGAAAGGGGAGGACTTAAACGTGAAAAGTAAGTTTTGATTAGTTTATCACCTACCTGGAAAATGGATTACAAACTTGTATGACGTACTTGTACAGTTTATTCCATCTCTAACACTGCTTCATTTATTGCACCAATGACATAAGTTTTTCCTTTACATTATTTTTATCAAGCTTTTCTTCTCTAAAATGTATTGGAGAAGGAAAAAAACAGAAGAAACAAATGAATCAACCTTGTTGCAAGGTTTGATAATTACTAGTTTCAATCTTCTCATCCAGTTTGCAGATATAAAAATTATACTCCACTCTGGTTAGTTTGAGCTCGGATTGTTTCATTATCTGACTTGATATGTCATGGTGTTGACTGCATAGTAGTGAATGCCTATTCTGATAACTTCAGTTGTTTGCTAGACTCTAATTCTAATCACACTGTTAACTGTGGAAACTTCAGTTTCTTAGTTATTGCTGTTTGTAATACATCTAGCATTTTTTTCCACTCATGTATGATTAGTACCTTCATAACTAGTGTTACTAATTTCTCGAGGTCTGTAAATTTTAATGTCATGATGAAATAAGCCACATATTTTTGTTATAGTTTTCATCAAGTCTTCTTCTGTTTCATAATAATTATCAATCATAATATTTTTCTACTTTGGCAGCTGAGAAGGAACACTATGCTGGTAGGGATCCCATCACTGCATTGAAGAAATACCTTTTTGAGAACAAATTAGCCAGTGAACAAGAATTGAAAGCCATAGAGAAGAAAACCGACGAACTTCTTGAAGAAGCTGTCGAATTCGCAGACGAGAGCCCTCTTCCACCACGCAGCCAGCTTCTGGAGAATGTCTTTGCTGATCCAAAAGGTTTTGGAATTGGACCAGATGGCAGGTATAGATGTGAGGATCCAAAATTCACCGAAGGCACTGCTCATGTCTAATCTTTTATACCCTGACTAGTATCAGTTTTGTATGGAAGTTCTTAATTCGCATGCAGTGCACCTTGTCTAAGACACACGATTTGCTCTCTTTAGGTTGGAGATTTGGTTTTTCGTCTTATATTTGTTATTGTTTGTGTAAGATTGGAAATCTCCAAAGTTTAATTAAAGCCTTTAAGAACTGTGTAAAATAAAATTTTATTTTTACTTCTGCTCTCAATATACTTCTGCACTCGAGGTTTTCGTGTCTCCCGAAATCTGTGAATACGATCAGTGAAAGGCTGATAACAGTGAATTCTTAGTGTTTGATTAGTTTCTTCTGGCTTAACTTTTTAATGTTAGAAAGTTACTAAAAATTGAAGTTAGTAATAAGAGTTTTAAAAATAAAATCAATTGATAGTTTTTGAATTTCTTTACCAACCATTACTTTTTTATATGTCAGTTTTCTGATAGCCCTACCACTTTACTTCAACCTCAGATAATAGGATGACAGAAGAGTCCTTCCTCCTCGTTGTTCTTTATCAATAAGGTCCCGTTTGGGAAAACAGCTTAATTAAGCGCTTATGTTAATAAGCTCTTTTAAGAAATTTATTATAATGAATTGAAAATAAGCTATATATAAGCATAAGCCTTTTTTTCATAAGCTACTCTGAATAGCTTATGAAAATAAACTCAAAACAGATTATAAGTAGGTCATAAGCTATTTATATAAGCTCTCCCAAACGCTTGCATAATTGGTTATGCTATAATATAAGCTCAAATAAGCTCTTCCAAACGGGGCCTAAGTTTTTGAACTATGTTGTAGTGTTCTTTGCACACGGTGATGAAACTCAGAGGTGGTGAAATCTGGTGGAGGCGATTGCAATTTCTCCCTTAGCGTTTTGTGGCTGTCGGAAGAGGGAGGACGGTGGTGGAGCTCTGGTCTGGTGCTGTGTTAAACGGAGAGCGAGATTTGACATGGTATGAGAACGATATCATATAACAGTGAATGAAGAATTAAAAAAAAATACTAACAACACACTTTTTAACATGAATTAATTTATTTTTAAAAAAATCAACAAATTTTTAATAACTAGAAATATATCACCGCGAGCGACAATGAAAATAGGTAGAAGAAAAAAATAAGGAACGTTTTGATAATTTAAAGTTATAAATTACAACTATTTAATTTTTTTAAGTATTATATCAATTGGTAATTTGTGATTTTTTTAAGGAGGGGTAATTTGTGATTGGATCATCATAATTAAACTTTTTAACGATAGAAAATGAAATGATTTAGTATATGTGCATTGTCAGTGTAAAAGTTTGCGGCTCTGGTTGGTGTTGCATTTTGTACAAATTCTGGATTTCTTTACTACTATTACATTCTACGTTTGGCTCTCCTCCATTGTATTTGTCATTATTAGTTATTTGCCACTGCAGTGAGGATTATTTGGAAAGGTAAGGTAAGTATGATATTGTCTGTGATGAAGGCACAGTTCAACTTGTTGCTTTGATACGTTGATCGCTTGAGGTCCTGCATCAGGTGCGTGAAGCATTCACTGTTGTCACTTTGCCTGTTACTATGCGGTTCGTGGCTTGGAAGTGTCCTCCTGATATAGCTGTGTAAGAGAGTTGAAGTCCGCGAGCTGGTCCGTGAGACTCGCAGCCCGCGCGGGCTCTAACCGGGAAATGAAGGCTCATTTAAATGCAAACATATTTGAGCTAACTCACCTAGCCCGTGAATTTGCGGGCCGGTCCACAGGCCTAGTGATTATAAAAAAATTAAAAATTCCATATGAAAATCGAAGCGTGTTTGCATTTGTTAAAGACATTTGATTGTTAAGGACATTTGATCATGTTGATGTTTGTTTCGGATTTGCAAGACTTGTATGTTTTGAATTAAAGATATCTTGTCTTGCGTCTGAACAATTTCATATTCACCTTGACACTTTCTAGTTTCTACAAACTTGAGAAATTCAATATTTGTATTTATGGATGTTTCATTTTGGAGTTTGATTATGTAATTTGGATGTTTTTAGGTATTTTTTAGTTAATTTGCTAGAATTTGTATCATTATGTAATTTTTAAGGTTTTGTTAGGTACTTTTAGAGTTAATGCGGTTCTTTTTGTTTAAAAAATATATTATTTTTTAATATCATTGGCTCGCGGGCCAGCCCGTGCAAATGCGGAGCAGATGCGAGCTTCTAAAAAGCAAGTTCATTTAATTGCAGGCCTACGCGAGGCGAGTCTAAGCAGGGTGGGCTTATGTGAGGCGGAACTACGCGGGGCGGGCTTATGCGAGGCGAGCCTATGCAGGACGGGCCAGACCGCGTGCTCAACTCTACCTCTTGATGAGTGGGTGGTTCTTGACGTGGTTGACAATTCCATGGGGAACCTAGGCAGGCTTTGACGATCTTGTGAGCAATGAGTTTGGTGTTTGACTTCTTGGTTGCCATGGTAGTATTGACTTTTAAAAAGAAAGGCAGAGTTGGTGGATCGACTACAATTTATAAGGATGCTAACTTTAGTAAAGTGCTTATGTTTTTCAATTCTATGTTAGCTATCAATCTCATTACCAATGAGGTGGTTATATCATATGGTTCTTCTTTCTGAAGAAGAGTCGTTTAAGCTCGTTCTTCATGAGAGAAATGGCTTTGAAGATGTCGTTGCCAAGATGGGAGCCCAAACTACTATTGACTTTTTGGTTCATTTGGTTCATTTCACTCTCTTGCTGGAATGACTAAGTTCCTTCCTTTAGATGCTACACACACCGGTTTCTCTTAGCTTTTTTAACCAAAAAAAATGTTAGTCACATAAAAATTAAGTCTGAAGACAAATAAAAAAAAACTTTGTAAACTCTTCCTCCATCTTAACCAAGATATTGCACAGTTGATAAATTTGACTAATCCCTCGTTTCATTATCTGCGCACTAAATGATAAGAGATTGGTTAAGAAATACTTTTCATTCACGGAAGCTAATAATCCCAACCACTTACTAATAAAATGCTAAACCACCGTGCTAACGTTCGCAACTGATCACTAATTAGAAATGTTAATTGTCTATTTAAACGGTTGACGTGACCCACTCAGAAGTCAGCACTAAGCCACTGACCCTCCCTCTCGTTCAAGTGAAAAAATAAATGGCTTTTGCTCTGCTACCTCCTTTTCCCTCTTCCTCTTCGCTGTCCAAACGGTTCGTTTTGCATTTCGGACACCCGAAGTGTCCCTTCTCAGTGTCCGCAACCGCAATTCTACAACAACCTTCTTCTTCTTCTTCTCCTACATGGAAATCTAGGCTTTTGGTTGCGGCAGCGATTCCAGAAGCCGTTAACGGCGAAAAATCTCTCAACACACAAAACGATGACGTTTTCAAGCAGGACGAACAACCGCAGAGAAGGCCGAGTGGACCGTGTGAAATTTATGTCTGCAATCTTCCCAGAAGCTCTAACGCAGCACACCTGCTTGATATGTTCAAGCCTTACGGAACCGTTATATCCGTTGAGGTTCTTTTATTTTTTATTTTTTTCATTCATTTTATATTTTAGGGTTTCTTCAATTTCTATGTGTAACCACTAGACCAAAGTTACAAGCTTTTCTTGAAATTTTGTCATGAAAGTTCTTTGTAATTTTCAATCGTTGCAGTAAGAATTCTGAATCAGAAATTCAGCTCTTGTCTTTTTACTTGCTTTGCTCCAGGTTAGCCGAAATGCTGAGACTGGTGAAAGTAAGGGATGTGGTCATGTCACAATGGGGTCCATAAACTCAGCAAAGAATGCAATTGCTGCATTGGATGGAACAGTCAGTACTCTGAAAATGTCTCACTGCTTGTGTTGGATTCACTGTCAACTTAGTTTCTTTTTATCTGAATTTTGCTTCTTTTTTTGACTGAAGGATGTTGGGGGACGCGAATTGCGGGTTAGATTTTCGGTTGAGATGAGTCTTGAAAGGACTAATGCTGAGAAAATGTACGCTTCCCCCAAGAGAACATTCTACTATGAGGCTCCTCATAAGTTGTATGTGGGCAATCTTGCTAGGGTTGTTAGACCTGAGCAGTTGAAAACACATTTTAGCAGATTCGGGAATGTGCTTAGTGTTAGATTGCTGCATGATCATAAACAAGGGAAAGCCCGAGTCTACGCGTTCCTCTCCTTTCAATCAGAGGCGGAACGTGATGCAGCAATATCTCTCAATGGAACAGTAAATTCTGCTTCAACCGCTTCAGTGATGTTATTGATTTCATTTGTTTCTGTTTGTTACTTAGTGTGGTCTTTCTTGCAGGAATTTTATGGTCGTAATATAGTAGTCAGAGAGGGCGCAGAGAGGACTGAGCCTTAACCGGGGTTTCAATGTCTGCGCGAAGTTGGCATCAATTTTGGTTTCTCACACGGAGGAAGATTGCACGTATGAGTAGCTGAGAGTCTGATACAGATTTGTGGAGCTTCATGAACTAGAAAATGTAAGCTCTAAGAACTAAGAAGAAGGGACCTTATAACTGTGGCAGTTGCATCAAAATACAGATTCATGCTCTGTTTTTGTTTTATATTAAATTGCAATGAGCAAGTGCATGTGTGGTTTTGCTTCCATTGAGACAGAACCGATTCTACTTTTTAGATGCTACAAGAAGTAACTTCTCCTGTACTAACATGATATTTAGTGATGTTCCAAACATGCTAAAATATGGCGTTGTAGTAGAATCATATTGAGTTTTGAATTTAACGCGGGCACTATTGTCTATTGCAGAGTACTGAAATTGAGAACATGGTTAGCCATTCGGCTTTAACATTTCTGAACAGATGCCATGTAGGTAACTGGTTTGTGTGATGTGAGTGTTAGTTGGTTATACTTATAATGATAGCTACGCCTTCAAGGCCAGAAGTGGTTTTGTTACGCGAGCATGTTTGGAAATATTGGTTGAAGCCACGTTCATTAGAATACATTTTGGTTTTTAAGAAGCTACTGTTTCTAGCTTTTGGAAAGTTTAATCGATTGTGAATTTGGAAATTGAAATCCAAACTCACAAGAGTTTTTTTAGGTAGATCTATACCATGGTCTACTTTAGCTAGAAAGAGGACCCCTTTATCTCCATCTTTTTTTTGTCAATCCTTTATCAGTTTATCTCCGTCTTTGTCAACACTACCATGGTAACTTCATTTTTGGGTGAATCATAGGAATGAGTCAAATAATGGATAGGAAATTCAACAAGGCACAAGTACAAGTTATGCTGGATTATATAATGCAATTAAATTTTTAATTGAGGTAAAACAAGCAATGATTGTGGAAGTTAAAAGATGAAAAGTTAGCAAGGTTCCATTCTCATAAGAACCCTCTATACTGTCATCACCCTCAGTGTTATCTTCATTATTATCACTAAACTACTATTTAGATCTAACGTGAACATTATTGAATTTGGCACTGGTTGTCCTCTGCTCCTCCTGAATGCATCAATGCCAATGATGAATGTGTTGAAGCTCTCTCTTATTCACAAGATCACACATAAAGAAAGAGAAACGAGAGGATAGAGTAAAAACTACACTTGAACAAAATTTACTTTACTTCATACTACACTTTGAATTACGAGTTTGGCTCTTCACCTTAAATGGTAAAGTAAGCATCACAACCATTTATTGAGTTATTTTATTGACTTTATAAAAGTAGGTAATTATTATTAATGGTTTATGATTATGGATCACTCACTTTAGATGAGTCAAATCTTTAAATGACGCATTACACATGTATTTATAGTCACTTTGTGACCTCATATCTTATAAATTGACTAACTAACAAAAAGTATAACAATTGTAAGTGCTGATCCTATTAAAATTTTGAATTATACCTACAACAAAGGGGAGTCTTGGCACAACGATAAAGTTATTGTCATGTGACTAAGAGGTCATGGATTCAAGTCGTTTTTTTTATACTTACAACACCCCTTTGTTCAAAATTTCAAATGAGTTAGGATATCAACCACTTTTTATTCTATGTTGTAGTAGACCAGCTCAAATTTTCCTTTATTCACCTTATTTCTCAAATAATGGAAGATGGTCTCTATATGGGTTTGCTTCTTCATGTGCAGTTGGATTCTTTGTGGAGTTTATTGCTGAAACATCGTCAACACCCAACACAATAGGTTGCTCCACTTCCAAATGCATGTACTCCAGTAATATTTTAAGCCACACAACTTTTTTGTTGGTCAAGAAGCCACACAACTTGAAATGCACCTGTTGACGCAACAATTTGTTCAGTCTTTCATGATGATAGAGCCACGACGGCTTGCTTCTTTGAACTCCATTAGAATGAAATTGAGAAACATAACCTCTTGTGCTCTTATTTATTACCTTCTTTTATGTCCTCGCCTATATGAGTCCATGAAACCAGAAATTACAGAAAATTACCCCTTGAATTGGTTTTTTTGGTCAACCGTGCAATATTCCATTCCAAAAAGAAATTGGGCTTGGCGCCCAAAGCTTAGGTTCAAACAAAAGGCTCCGGCAGAACACTAAAAGTCTAGATACACGGTGAGTTTTAGTTAGACTAACCACATTGAAGTCAAAGAGAAGTACAACTAAAGAGTCAAAACCATGTGCTCTTTGTTCTGCTCGAAATTATGAAAAAATTAAATATAAAAAAAAGAGTCAATACCCTAGACTTCTCTGGAACTGGAACCACAAATATTAGGGTTTGACACTCTATACCACTAGCACAAAGAACCTCTCAACCTCTAATCTCTTCATCTTCCGATAAGAGTGAACCTTCTTGTCTCCCCCAACCTAAGCTTCCCTTGAATTAGCTTACCCCACTAGTGAATAACTTGTCTGTCCATTTCATTGGAGAATCAAGGTCATCTCACAAGCAGATAAGGAGCACCATTCTCAGTCATATCCATGAGCAGATATACAATTTCTTTTTAAGAAATAGACCAATTATAAAAAATAGGGTTAATGATTTGATAGGTCCCTGAGTTTGTACCAATGTTTGTGATAGGTCTCTCGTCGGAAAAAAGTTTGCTATAGGTCATTCAATTTGCACCAAGTTTGTATTTAGTCCTTGCTGGAGACCGAAGCTCCGGCAAGTGTAGATGTGGCTTACTGACTGTATTAATGATGCTTGCGTGAAATTTTTTATTTTTTTAGGGATGTCACGTAATAAAAATTATTTTAAACTTAAAACCCCTAATATATCTAAATCTAAAATCAACCCCAAAACCTTCAATCCCTAATTCAATTTTAAAATCTAACTTAGTAACCCCAACATCACAAACACATTGTGCAATTATTGTGAAATAGACCAATTATAAAAAATAAATTCAAAAATAAATTGGAAGAGAAATTATTAACATTTCACATTAAAAATAGCAAAAGAGAAACATTTTACACATGCAAAAATAGCAAAACAGATTTTCCATATTTTATAACTGGGATACTACTGGAATTTCACGTAATTTACATAATATTTAGGATTTAGACAACCCTAAAAGAAAAGGTTCAACATTATACTCAATAGGATAATGTGGAGCTTGGATAAACAAAAGCTACCCCTTTGGATAATCGAGTAAAATATGGACACTCCACGTGTGAGTGTCCTCACCACAGGATCAAAAGCACAGTCAAACGGGGTGAACGACGCAAGATCAACACGTGTCCCCTGACCCCAGTAGATCACATCCAAAACTACATTAAAAAAAAACAATGGCCCAAGTTCTGACACGTCACCCTCTAGTAACGAGCCTGCTTTTGATCCATCGAGGCGAACTGAAGATATTTTCAGCGATTTTCGCGGTTGTGGCTACAACTGAGAGTGGTTGGTTAATCTGAACTGAAATCGCGGTTTCGAAATCCATTTTCCTTTCCTTCTTCTACTAATATTCAGCGATTTCTTCAGATATTTTCCCGTGGTCAATTTTTCTTCGTCTCGTTCGTCTGCTCTCTGAACCGTTAGGGTTCTTCTTCTTTTCTTGCTGTGTGGAATGTAGCTTGTTCGAAAATGGATGAAGAAGTGTTGAAGTTGAACAGGACCATGGAGCAGCGGGAGAATGACGGTGGTGATCCTTCTGCCGAGGTGGTTAGGTGTGAGAGGTTTCTGCCACAAGAGGTGCTCACTGTCCTGCTCGTCGAATCCGATCATTCTACTCGCCACATCATTGCTGCACTTCTCAGAAAATGCAGTTACAGAGGTTCTTCTTCTTCTTCTTGGATCTATGAGAATATCTTCCTTCATTTTGCTTCCGTTCTTTTCTCGATAATGTGCATTCGGTTCTGCCATTTTGAATCTAGGCTATAGAATAATTATTACACAGATTGCAGCATCTAAAAATGATGCATTTATTCAATATTCCACATATAGCCCTAGGTTGAGTGTTCAATCTTTAGGAGCCGCATTTTTTTGGTAGACTTTTGACACCCCCGTTGGAATTAAGAGAACAATTTAATACACCAAACAGGCAATTAGGTATATTGGAAACTCAATGCATTTTCAGGAGAAGTGCTTCTGTTAGAAGCTGCTCTGTGAAGGAAGAAATGACTGTCAACGTGAAATCAAGCATGTCATAAGTTTACAGAAAAAGAACAAAAGTAGTCATCTTATCTATTTAGTCTTTATCTCTGTTCTTTCATGCCTAGGTCTATTCATCATTCTCTTCACAATGTTTTATTCTAAACAAGAACAATGACATAATTACTGAACCGTATTCACAGTAGGGGAAATACTAAATTCTCAGAAGCGAGAGGTCAGGGATGTTTCAAATTTAACCGACTGTACACTTAAAACTGTTAATCTTGATAGGATGGCTTTGACCTTGATTGCCAATTCTGGCTGACATGACTGTTTTCATGTTCCATTTTTCTAATTGTTAAATTTTTTCATGCAGTTGTTACGGCTGCTAACGGGTTAAAGGCATGGGAAACCTTGAAGAGTAAGGCATCTGAGCTAGATCTCATATTAACAGAATTGGAGTTGCCAGCAATATCTGGGTTTGCTCTACTTTCTATGATCATGGATCATGATGTGTGCAAAAACATTCCCGTTATAAGTACGTTGACTTGTTCTCTGCGTGTTCTTAATCTTTTTGAATACGTGGTATTACATTGATATGGCTAATGGGCTCTGGTTTATTCTCATGGGCTGTGCAGTGATGTCTTCTCAGGATTCTGTTAGCATGGTGTTGAAATGCATGTTAAAAGGTGCAGCTGATTTTCTTATCAAGCCTGTTAGGAAAAATGAGCTTACAAATTTGTGGCAGCATGTATGGAGAAGGAAGGCTGTATGTCATGTTTTTTCAGTCTTTTCCTTTTGCATTTGTATTTGTATTTTCTTCTTCTTTTGTTGAGACTTACTAATTTAGCATATATTTACTTGTGCTTTTTTTTTCCCTCCTCCATTGTATATTATTTATGCAGATTAGCAGGACTCCCCAAAATACAGCATTTTCGCAAAAAGAACTAAAAAATGTCGGAGAAGAATATTCTGCAAGCAATCAATCCAGTGGCACTGTGAATTCCTCAAAGGAAAATAAAGAGTGCAGTGAGAAATTGTGCGAGCCTCAAGTAAGTTCCACTGACCCAATTTTTCTATATCTGTCCTGTAACATAATTCTTCGATGTCATTAGTATACACTACTGTATGTTTGATGTGTGGTAGTCAACTTTTAATGTAGCCAATTTATTTCTGAAATTCTATTTATGCTTATGTTACGTAAAATTTACAAATGCATCTGCAAAACCACTTAGCTTAAGGATAATTTACTTTCTAGATAAGGTTGGCTTGGTGAAATTCCAAATAGAAGAAACTAGAAGTTTTGCCAACTCTTGTGCAGAGCACATGTACATCATCATTTGTGGAAGCTGAAAGTGCAGGAATGGAAAATATGCAGGATGCTTCTCAGCTGAATATGTCTTCAAAATCGAGCACCATTGATATGGTGAAGCATGAAAAGTTTACCAAATTTGAAAGGGAATCAACTAAGCATAATGATGAAACAGAAGGTATTTAATTTCCCTCATTGACTATGTTGGTTAGAAACTTAGAATTATTATAATTTTGTTACTTATTGACATGTGTTATCTCTAAACACATTTACTGCAGAAAAATCAGTTACATTTGCATCAGAGACTGCAAGGTGCAACAGAACTTCTAAATCGACAGATTTTAGGCTAGAACAAGATGATGATTCTGCTGAAATTGAAAACAAAGATAAAATTTTCAGAGATGAGTTAAGCAGAGACAATTCTAATATTGATACTGAGATACATGGGTGCAGTCATGGGCTGGTAGAGCCTTCTAGAGGAGCTATTAAATTGATTGCCACAGTTGAAAATCCTCCTAAGCACACAAATGAAAACTGTTGTGATGGTGGTAACAGGACCAAGTTTGATTTTGATACACAATTGAAGCTTTCTTTAAGAAGAGATTTTCCCGACAGCTCATCTGAACAAACAAGTCAAGCAACTAGAGAATGGCAAAGATTAAACCATTCAAATACTTCTGCCTTTTCGAGGTGAGGTCACGATTTTCTTGGGACTTCTTAAGAACTTAACTAATATGAAAACCTGAGGTCATATGTTTTCTTTGAACTATAAAAGAATCAAATTCAAATCAGCAGAAGAATTCTTTTCATGGATTTTGTAATTTTGTTTTTTACCCTTGCTTTTGTGTTCCTTTGCCAGTCTTGTTCGTTCTATATTTTGTAAACAGTGGTAAAAGCTGACTGAATGTGCAGGGACTAGAACATAAGGTTGAGAGTCTAGATAAAGGCCTATAAAAGGCCCAAAAGATGATAAAAGTTAATAGGCCTTTACAGACTGGGCATACAACGAATATGGAGATGTTTTTGTACATAGTAAATTGAGATTATATCCTTATAGTTTATAGATTAAATTAAATTATCTTTTGTGTAAAACTGTACAGGTTTGAGTATTCATTCTTGGGTGATGAGAAATCAGTATACCATCTTCCGTTCGTATTTTTTCTATTGACATATTCAGAAATCAACGTGCAATTATTCTGAGTTGTAAGTTGTACCTATACAGCTTTTCTGACTGTGTGATAAAAAATTTATGTGCAGGTATAATGGTAGTAAGTTGTTGGACTCTCCTTTTTCAACACCACTGATCACATCTGCCAAAGTAAATGCCAATTGTGATCCTCATAAATCTTATAAACTACCAGGTGATAACAGTTGTTTGTATGGTGGCTCAAATCAAAATGAAGAGAATATGACTGATGTCTATAATTCTGTGCTCCATGCACAATCTGCTATTCATCCCATATGGAAACCGAAACCAATTTGCCAAAAAGAGGGTTCTCCCTTTCCCTCGAGTATCTCTTCACAGTCCAATCCTGAAAGTCACAACTCAAGCCAACATAATTACTGGCCAGATGATGCTAACTATACTTGTCTTAATCAAAATGTAAATGGTAAAATTAATGTGGATCATACAAGACATGATTTTCCTGCAACAAGTCAGTGTGCTGATGATTTATGCCAAGATGCGGCAAATCATATTAATAGTACTACATATGGAAGTGGAGATGATGGAAATGCTACTTCAGCTGTAATATCTAAGGACAACCCTGAAAGTTTTAGTGGTGGTGGTTGCTATACTAATGATGGCTTTAGATTGATTGATTCTCATCGCTCCAGTCAAAGAGAAGCAGCTCTAACAAAGTATCTACTGAAGCGGAAAGAGAGATGTTATGGGAAAAAGGTACTATAACCAGTGCTATATTTGAAAATATTTTTAGTTATCTATGGTTTAGTTAGTTTGGAAATTCCTATGGCATGTTTAGCTATAGATCTTATTGCTCTTCTTTTTTTTAGCAGGTTCGATATCAAAGCCGGAAAAAATTGGCAGAGCAGCGGCCTCGGGTAAAGGGACAATTTGTACGCCAAGTATCCAATGATAATCCAGTCACTGATGATGCTGGTGGTGATTCATGAAACTTGTTCTTTCTAAATTACCTGTAGTTGTAAATAATAGCTTACTTTAGCATTGATTCGCATTAAACATTGATTAGATGTAGGGTGGAGTGTGTATGGGGTGGTATCTGTTTTTCTTTAGGCATTAGGCAATGTCACTGAGGAGATAGATGAGTAGTATTTATAAGCATTCCAATGTTTATTTGTCTTTTTTATTTTTGAATGTCAGCTTGTAAATTTAGGATTGTAAATATGTAGTGGGATACTTGTGAAGTTTTGGTTTTACCCTTGTATATGCTGTATTTATTATGTTGAATACTAATATTCTCTTGCTGATTCTTTAGTAAAAGTAAAGAAAATAAGCTTCACTAAAGAGAAAGCAAGGCACAAAACAGATAAAGCATAATGTACAGTAATTAGATCAATGATCAACCATTGAAATATAAACTAGAACAAGAGTGGGGCGCTTATACTTTGATTCCAAGCAATCCAATTCCAAACCTCCGTGCTCCATCTCCAGCCCTATTTATAGATTTTTCTTTCACTTTTTCACTTGTTCACCACCACTCCATCTTGTTCTATATAGCAGTCACAAAAGCCATATTCATTCTTCATACACACTTATACAAATGGCAGAAATGCAGGTACAACATCGCCAAGAAGACCCAGCCCTGCACCCTCAAGTCCAATATCAGCATTTCCCTGGCAAAATGACCCCACAACAAGGGCGCTACATGGACAACAAAGGCATGCCTTGGCGCTACAGACCCAATGCTCCCAAACGTCAACACTGCATATGCCTCACCCTCTTTTTCCTCTTGCTTGGCATCATAATCCTCATCCTCTGGCTCGCCTACCACCCTTCCAAACCCCACTTCACAGTCGCCAGCGCCGCCATATACGACCTCAACACAACTTCTCTGCCATTCATGTCCATCTCCATGCAGTTCACCGTCTTCATCAGGAATCCGAACAAGCGTGTCTCCATCTACTTCGACAAGCTGTCTGCCTTCGTGTCCTATCGAAACCAACCCATCACTCCACATGTTATACTGCCGCCGCTCTACCTGGAGAAGCACGGCGCCGTGTCGGTGTCGCCGGAGATCGGAGGCGTGCCGGTGCCAGTGTCGCCGGACGTGTCAAATGGGTTGGTGGCGGACGAGACGTATGGGGCGGTGGGTGTGAAGTTGGCGTTTCTTGGCAGGTTGAGGTGGAAGACTGGTGACATAAAATCTGCACATTACTGGTTGTATGTGAAGTGCGATTTGTTGTTGGGCTTGAAGAAAGGTCTTCTGGGTCAGGTTCCTATTCTTGGTGCTCCAGTTTGTGATGTGGATACATGAAGCTAGCTGCTGCACATGATTAACAGTAACAAAGTCCTATGTGCATCTTAATCAACAACAATATCCTACTTTTTGATTTATTTTTCTCTAAAACCAGTAATTACATTGTAAGAAAGTTCGATTTTGTGAGCAATTCTTTATGGATGTGTTTGTAGTTACTATCGGTTAAAAGTTCAAGATGTTTTGCAATAAAAATAACAAATACATGGATTTATTCTAATGTAATCCTCAACGTTGGAATAGCCATGAAGACATCGTGTGTTTCATGTGCAACTCCTTTAAAGTGAGAGGATGAATATTATTACCATTAATAGTGTCTACTTACTTTGAAAAGTTAATAAAAAACTCAATTAATGGTTGTGAAGCTCACTTTACCATGTAAAGTTAGTTCACTTATTTTAGAGGAGATACACCCTTTAATTTAGATGGCTCATCTACATTTTTAGTCCCTACAAAATACATTATTTTTGTTTTTCATCCTAGGAATTTTGTTTTTATTTTTAGTCCTCCGAAAATTACATGTGTTGTTTTTAGTCTCTGCTAATTATTTTTCCATCCATTCAAATCTGGATTTTTACCATTTCGGAAAAATCTAAGATGTCTGAACTCGATTTCATCACTTGTAGAGCAGATCTAAGCGCGTGTAAGAGTGTTTTCAGATCTGAATTGGATAAAAAATAACTAACAATGACTAAAAATAAAACATGTAATTTTCGCAGGATTAAAAACAAGAATTTTTTTTAGGACAGAGAACAAAAACAACGTAATTTGCATGGACTAAAAATATATTTAAGTGAATTTAGATTATGTTGGAATATTTGTTGTTACCAATATTGTAAACCCACGTTAGCATGCACTTGAAAATAAAATATAATAAAATTATCATCTACTATAGTATCTCTAATTGTGAGTACTCACTTTGGAGAGTGAGACACTCACACAATACACTCTCCCTCACATGCAGTCACATCATCCTTCTAAAAAAATCTCGTTGTCTCTTTCGTCTCTATTGGGTGGTGTAATTCCCTCTCTATTACCGCAATCATTATTTGACATAGTCATTCTTCTCGTTCCAGCATTAATCAACATATAATTAATAATATTTTTTCTCTCTCATTCTTTTTAAAATTTATCTCTCATTAAACTTGAGATAAATTACTATTTTAAATTCACACTTAATTAACCTACAATTTTTATTTGAAAGAATTAACGTAAAATTGATTTGAATAAAAAATTTAAATGGAATTTCTTGAATTTATTTCTCTTTATAAGTGTTTATGTTACTATTATAAAAATTGATAGTAAAAAGAAACACATTCAACTTTTTTTTACAATTTACATCACTAAAAAAATTGTATCATTTGTATAAAAAGATATAAATTAAGAAATTAATAAATTTATGAACAATTGTGTTGTTTTATAAAAAAAATACTTAAAAATGTAAAATAATTATTAGTAAAGTTTTAAGTTTAGTCAATAAATTATTATAAACATATAAGTAAAAAAAATTCAGCCACTTTTTATAATTTATAGTTAATAAATATAAAATTTATAAAAAAATTGTGAAAGTAATTGTAACAATTTAGATTCGTTAGACTGGAATTACTGAATAAGAAAGCAAGCAAATTAAATTATTACACAAATAAAAAAATTAATAAAAAATATTTTTAAAATATTTCTTATATTTGAAAATAGATTATACATTTAAACGTTTTATCTCAAAATTTTAGTCTAACAAAATTTTAGTCTAATTAATAAATATATGTTGATCGAAGATTTTAAGGAAACAAATGTAGCTTTTAAATGAAAATAGAATAAACACATAGAGTTTTGTAAAATAATTTTGATATCTTACCAATTGATCCTATATTTAATTTCATATACTCTCTTATTGTTGACATTTTTTTTCAATATCTTACTTATGTTTCTCTATACATCTTTTATCTTTCATTAGCTTGAAAGTATTTATTATTCTTGTATAAGACTTAATTATCATAGTTTTTTTATATTCTATTTTATAATTACTTAGTGTGTACGCTTCTTTACAATATTTGAATTTTTTTAATCATTTTTAAGATAATATCATTTTATAATGTATTAAAATAAAACAATATTTAACATTGTGGTTTTTTTCTTGCGGAAAATATATCTACTACAAGTGAAAATGAAGTTAAGCTTATCTAAAAAACAATAACTCTAATTACTGCAATTTTTAATTTTTTTTAATATAAATAATATTTAACAAAATATAATTTATTAAACTTCTAAAATTAATAAACATATGCATTGCACAAGGGGGGACTTGGCTATGCCATGGCCCCCCACTACTTGTTGGTTTGATTTATTTTGTATAAAATTACTTGCTGATTTTACGCACTTTGTATAAAATAACTTGTTAGTTTTACTATTTTTTTATAGAAGTTCATATTGGCACCACCCACCTCAAAATTCTCCCTCCGCCACCGTTACTATTTATAAATCAAATTGAAAGTCCTCTCTCAACCCGTGCATCCAATAAACCACCATAAATTCTATAATTTACTAAACTAATTTTTATTTAGATTATTTCTAGTGTTTAATTACAAAAATCAATGATATATAATTGTGAGAGAGCCACTCCAAAGGACCCAAATTTGCATTAGTATCATCGATATGTATTGAAAATCAGAATTATATATGTGGCATGTTAATTTCTGCATGAGTAATGATATATAGAAAGTGAGGACCAAGAAGATTTAAGTCATAGAGGCAATACACACATAATTTTGTACTGGCTTATAAAAAAACAACATCAACTTGTACTGTTAAAATATTAAATATTATAATTAAAAACTATGAATTTTTAATGAGTTTTCATACTTTTAGAAATAGAGCAAAGTGTAGATAGTAAAAATCTCTTATATAAGAGTTTTTTTTTTTGCTGTTAGAAAAGTTAGTGAGATTAGCATAATATTATCAAATAAGTTTAAATATCCCTCCATTATATAAAAAAATAAGCTTAGATATATTTTTTGTCCATATAATATAGAATATTGATGGATTTTGCTCCGATAATTTTTTATTACCCACAAGTTTTTCCTAATAAGGTTTTAACGAGGCACATTCTTTAGAGATGATTATTCTCGGAGGAGTGTCGTTATGTAGATCTTGAGGTGTGGAAAACGATGCTAGACGTTGCGTTTAACGTTTGGTATCGTCAAATATGCCTCTGTCCAATTTCTATTGTAGAGCTTCTGTATTTATTATTGCTTTCATTGCTGCTCCTCCGGTAGATATTGATGATATTCGTGAACCTATTTCTGGATCTTTACTTTATGGAAACAATATCATTTCTGGTGCCATTATTCCTACTTCTGCAGCTATCGATTTGCATTTTTACCCAATCTGGGAAGCTGCATTTGTTGATGAATGGTTATACAATGGCGATCCTTATGAACTAATTGTTCTACGTCTTTTCAGTGCTAGTTATCCAGTTACAGAAGCGACCCCATAGGTTTTCGCTCTCGTGTCTCTCTAAAGTTGCAGTCATGGTAAAATCTTGGTTTATTTAATTATCAGGGACTCCCAAGCACACGAATTCCCCATAACGAGAGAATTAAGAGCTTGTTATTAAATAGTATAGTGATGACTGGATTTCATATGATGTTTTTAGGGTCTTTTTACTTTAGTTTTTAGTATTTTTATTGAGTTTCATATAGATTTTTGTACATTTTAGTAAGATTTTCTATTTATTTTAGCATTTGCATATAGATTAGCTTTTATTTATTTTTTAAAACTTTATTTATATAATTTTAGGTATTTTTATTAGTTTTTAGTCTTTTTAGAAAACTGGTTAAATTAAGCATATTTGTGGGACCAAGGTGCAAATTGTAAGAAATGAAGGACTGAAAATTAAGAAGGAATATGAAGCACCATTTCTAATTGGCACATGTGAAAAATGCCATGAGTGGAGAATTGATGAAGACGAATTAATCACAAAGGTGAAAGGTTACAAAGTTAATGGAGAAATGGAGCATCAATGACTTGTATAGCATGTGCTAAATAGAAAGAATTCAAGTGCTACAGCAGTTTTAGAATAGGGAAGAAGCCACATCAATGCCATCAAGTCCATGCCATCAAAGAGCCAAGAAGAGAAGAAGAATATGAAGCAACAGCGAGGCCAACGCTTGAGCGTTGGCAATCCAACGCTTGAGCGTTGGGACGTGGCAAATTTTATTATAAATAGGGCCTTTGCTTTCTTTGTAAGAGCATCATCTCAGGACACCTTCACACCCTTGATACCATCTTTCTTCTTGGTTCAGAGCAACCTGGACTTGTGGGAAGCCTCATTGAGCTCCCAATTCAGGTTTTTCTCTTTATGTTTTCTTTACCCATGCTTGGCTAATTTCTCTTGTATTTGGGTTGTTATGAATCTTCATAAAACTATGCTGTAAGTCTTAATCTTTATATATGAATGAAGTTCTTGTTCTTAGTATTTTCTCCCCATGCTTAATTAATCTTGGTGCACACAAGTTCACTTTGCTCAATTCTTGCACAATGGTAATTGGTAGAATTTGAGGGAAATGGGAGTAGATTAATTGTTTTTCCATCACTTAGGTATAAGGGTGGGAATCAATTGTGTTGGCTAGAACTAAGAACACTAATGCTTCAAGTTGATTAACTAATCACTAAGGTATTAGGCTTAGTAATTGGATTGAAAGTTCTATTTGATTAAGGCATTAACATATAGAAATTCTAGGCTAAAGCACCTAAGAACTAGTTCTAATTTCATGTGTAAAAGTGATTCTAAAAAGCTAAGTTAAATGAAGTGAAATTCAACCCAAATACTTGTTTTATCCTTTTATTGCTTTTAGTCTTTTTCTATCACAATATCAAAACAAAAACATCTTTTTTTTCCAACTTTGAAAAACCAATTATAAAATCAACCAATTCATGTGGAGACGATATCTTTTATATTACTTCGATTACATCCGTACACTTGCGGATTTGGTCATCATATAACATGACTTATATACTGGTGTCAACCAATACCCATATCCATTGTATGCTATTATTTATCTAGATTAATCCGAATTTGTTTTTTTTTACCTCATTTAATCATTCATTCAAAAAAGATAAAAAAAATTGGATTTAATATATTCTATAGATATGACTTCACTATATTATGTACATATAACTTTGATATATTCAAAGATTTGTAGTTTAAAATCTTTGTTATGATTGTGATAATATCAATGAATATCCTTTGCTTTTCCAGAAAAATAATAATAGGAGTATAGAATATAGATGGATTGTGCTCCAATCATTTTTTTTATTTGATTTGAGTCTCTAATTTAGTCTTTTTTTTTTTTTTTCAGTTTCTTGCTATCAATACTTAAATGACTAAATCATGAATTTTTTTTCGTCTAACAGATGTCACCACCTGTATATGGTTGCATATCCTCCTAACAAATATCTTGAACTTGTGCTTACTTACAACTAGACCAACACTTTGTTGTACGAAATCATGGTTATTCCTATAAAAGTTAGGACCCAAATCAAATAAGAAGGTGTAGAGATTTTGAGTATCTATTTTCATATTATAGACTAAAAATTCCGATAAAATATTATGCAAAATATTTATGCACAGTAAATATATATATTATACAAAGAAAATTTTAGGTTCTAGTGGGGGAAATTGCCTCCACACTCTTCAATGTAGGTCAGCCACTCTATATAGATTTATGATTTTTGCTTGATATCCAACAACTATACACTTTAGTGTTTTAACTGTTGTAAATGTTAGCGGCGAATAAAAACTGCTGCAAAGCTTTATGTCGGAAGGTGGTTACTAAAACGTGTATGTCCACGCGTCATTTCTACTTATGCATGCAACACTAATATTTTAGATATGACATTCATATTGAGAAGTCTCACCTTAACTTAACTCTAGAGATATGGTTAAAAAAGTCATTAAAAATGGATAAAACGACATTCACCTTAGTTAATTTTTGCGATAAAGTTATGTCCATCTCAAATTCTGAGATATGGTATCAAAGTCATCATCATAGATATGTTAAAGTGTACTACTCATGTATGAGTTGGCTTCATGGTGATTAAATACTATGTTGTATGATTCAGCATATGCTCATATTAACTAGAATTAGAATTATGGTTAAATAAATTCTTATAAAACAGCCACATCTAAGTCAGCTTTTAGGGCAGACACATAACTCAAATATTTAAGAATTCAATTTTCAATCAATTTGTGTTGGTTTCGAGTTGTTATATGTTCACACCGCATTATTATACAATTTATTTCCATCCATTTCTCTTTTTTTTTTTGTCTCTCTACAATTTTTATAATATCACCTATGAAACCACTTTTTCTCATTTTTTTTCCTCTTTTCTCTTCTAACGTGGAGAAGTGTCAAGTTTGAATTCCCGCTTAATTTCCTACTGTTGCTGGGTAGCACACTGGTGCACAGGGGAATCAAAGAAAGCGCTGGTTGTCTCTCTATCTTACTTAAAGTACTGTTTTGCTTTTGTAAAGCGAGAGGGAAGCTTATCATTTGCATTTTAGCGCTTGTCTTTACTTCATGAAAAGGAAAGAGAATATGGTTGATCTTCAACTTGTTCACGAAGAAAGGAAGAAATATATATGGATCAAATTCATTATCAGCAGCTCACGGTTACAAAGCTTAGCTTAGTAAAAGTACAGTTAAGTTATATATTCACACCTCGAGTAATTCTAATATTCCACCGCTGAGTTTTACGTCTTTTGCAGGAACTAAATTTGGTGAAATAGTTGCTAAATATAATGCAGAACAAGTAAATTCTACAAATGAGTAGCTTGCAGAAATTCCAGGAGTTGTTGTAAATGGAGTATATGGAGTGTTGGCAAGAGATAGCACCAACTACATGGATCTTACCTTATTGTAGCAAGCATTGGTGGAGCCTCTACTTACACCACCCTATGTAAAAATTGTATGT
Source organism: Acmispon strigosus (assembly GCA_030819835.1). Taxonomy (NCBI): domain Eukaryota; kingdom Viridiplantae; phylum Streptophyta; class Magnoliopsida; order Fabales; family Fabaceae; genus Acmispon; species Acmispon strigosus. The sequence goes on along the minus strand of JAUAMA010000004.1, from coordinate 53,598,075 downwards.
TATATTTCAGGCAAGAACCAATTATCCTAAAAGTTTAAGTTGTTAGGTAAGGGTCACATGAATGTTAATAGCTTATTTGGAGGAGCATGAATAACGGACTCTAAACCGCTTGTTAAGCCGGCTCTAATGTCATATATAGAATCATTATATTGTCTCCAAAAGCTTAAGGGTTATATTATTATTATTATTTCTAACGTTATGTACACTAATTAAGGATTCTTTTGTTAAGGTTTGAGGTTAACACGATGTCAAGGAGATCCCACCCAAACTAGCATTTTTGTTGAGATTTGAGGACCACTTAGTTTTTGTTCTTTCATATACATATGTTGAGAAAAAGATTCTTCTAGAACCCATGCCACACCAAATTGTGAGTATCCTGCTGATGCAAGGCCTCCACTAGATTCAGGAGATCAGATAGAGCCTTCAGACCTCACCTAGTCCTTTAATTTCATACATTTTTGCTTCCAACCATTCTCGTTTCATTTTTTCAGTGCCTCACATATAGGATGCTTTGTTACTTAATTAAGTGTGGGATAAGGATTCTTTAGTTTCTGTTTAATTTGCTTTTGTAAGCATATATTAGATCTAAACAAACACGTTAAGATGCAGAAACAACACATTGAGACCATATTATAACTTAGCAGCGGAAGCAAGAATGTGAGTCATATTACTTATCTCTAGCCATTCTGTTTACTCTTCACTCACCGATGATGTTTGAATATTTCTGAATAGAGGAGGAGGTCAGAGTTCGATCCATGAGAATGGTTAATTTATACTAATTTACTAATAATTAACCTTTGCTGAAAAAAGAAAAAAAAAACATTCAAAATTGATTTTAACTTAATAAAGATAATAAAAATCATTTATCATCTAATTTTAATTTCAAAAAATAAATCAGTTACGGGAAGATAAAAAACTAACAGCTTTTAGATGCCTTCTATTTTTCAAGTTGTTAATAAAATAACTACATAGTCGTGTCTTCTCTAAATATTTTTTTTGCAAAGATAACAGAAACGTCACAAGTTTATATGTCCCCACGATGCAAGGTTCCTCAGAGGCGATCTTACAATTTATTTATTAACTGGATTATTCAAAAATAGTAAACGTGTATAGAATTAATTAATGTTTTTCAATCAAATATTTTATTTATTTATTAATTAATGTAACTTGTTAAAAAAAGCGAATTATTGGGGTGTATGGTTTTGCAATTAGGAAGTATGCAACATTTGTAAGAGTCAATTTAAAATTATTTTATGTTTATTGAAAATTTAAGCTTATTTTATAATATAAACGTACATATAAATGCTTGAAAAAATTTATATAAGTAGTTTATGACCTCTCTATTAGCGATTTTAAACGTAGTACTGAATGAGTAATTTTTTTTATCTTAAAATCTACTTTTAAGTTAAAATTTAAAATAAGAGCTTTAAGAAAATAGTATAAGTTGTTTACCAATTTTTATTTTTGTATAGCTCAAGAGCTACTTTTAAAAGTGACAGGGTGGTGGTGGTGGCGGGGCGACGGTCGCGAAGGTGGTGTCAGAAGTAGAGGTGATGAGAGACCGTATAAATAAGAGCACGACAATGTGGTCTCTATAAAAAAAAAGCTATTTTTTTTTCTAAAATAACTCCTCTTTATACCTTTTTCTTAGAAGCTCTTTATCATCTTTCTACAATAAAAAAAAGTTACTTATTTTACAAAGAGTTTTTTATAAATTGTGTTTGGCCCAATTTCTCCTTTTAAGGAAAAGAGAAGTAAAGAAAAAATGATAGGTCAAACGCTACCTTATTTTTATAAGTGGTACATATTAACTTATGAATAAGAATTCTGAGACGAATGTGTTAGGTCTTATTTTCTTTGAGAGGTTTGGTAATAGGTTGTTTTTCCAAGTCCATAGGAATGTATGTGTTAGGTCTTTGATGCAACGGTTTTGGTCATCATTTATTTTGGGTAAAATTATCATAGTTTAATTTGTCCAATAATATTAGATTACCTAAATCTAGAATAATTATACCTAATATTTATCTCAAATAATAATTAAAATAACCCTTATTTATATTTGTTTGTTGTGTACTTAACTTCTAACTTTTAAGCAATCCTTCCGTAAAAAAAAAACCATTTAAGCAATCCTTTCAGGTTAAAATCGAGATTTATCGGCTTATGTGAATGATTTTTTCCTTATCTATAGATCTCAGAATTGTAGGAGATATGATATTTTTTTTATAAGCTAAAGTTTATTGAAGGTAGGAGATATGATATGCTTATGAAACAAACCCAAACGAACTAGGACTCTAACATGCTTCTATAAATATGAGTGAAGTGGCTATGATTTTTTTATATCAAGAACCTTCCTTTTGCTTAGAATCCTTCAAGTTTCACAATTAAACCCAAAAGTTAAAAAAACATATCACTTAAATTTTAATTAATCTTTATCTTAATTTTAGTCAATCACATATATTTTTTTTTTATCCCTATTTTTCTGATCAGATCACACGTTTTTCTTTTCTATCTGGCTTTATATATATATTCCATCTAAAACATTTTTGATATATTCTTTTTTTCTTATCTTAGTTCTACAAAATATTTTTGGGTTTTAAAATTGAAGATATTTGTTTCGGTTTTAGTAGAAAAACTCAACCCAAATTTACGGAGTAGTAGGTTGAGTTTGAGCAAACTCGCACCCGAACCCATTCTATAATTACTAAAATATTCTTATATATTAGTAGTGAGTAGTGATTTAGGGATTCAGAATTCAATCCAAGCAGCCAAGCGTTTCTCCCGTCTCTGCCTCGTCCAAGCAATCCTCTCTGCACTCTGCTATTCCCTTGCCGTCGTCCTCGTCGGTCGAAGCCGCCGCCGTCGTCCAAGGCTCCAAGCAAGCTGTTCACTGTCGAACCATCCCTGCTCGCCGTCGTCGCACTTTCCCAACCCTTCTCGTTCTCTCTTCCGCCGTCCAAGCAAGGTTCACTCTCGTTCTCTCATTCTCGTTCTCTGCACTCTGCTATTCTAGGTGTGATTGGTCCCAGGACCCTTGATTAATTCATTGCTGTTGAGGTTTTTTATGCTGCTTTGTTCTACCTAGGAAGCACTGATACTTTACAACGTCAATTGTACTAATTTGGATACATGCCTATGCTGAATTTTGTTCTAATGGTTTCAAATTGGGTTTCTCTTTCAAATTTAAAATCAACTCTTGTGCTAATGATTGTACTGACCTCTTGCTGTCATTTTGGTCCTGTAACCTGGCACTTTTAGTTGTAATTGTATATCAGTATTTGTTACTGAATTTTGTTATAAATTTTGATCGTAGACGTCGCTATTTTGTTTTAGATCCTTGCTGTTCTTGTACGATTTATATCATGATCCTAAATATGGAATTATGGCAGTCCAAATTTTGTGGGTAGCTAGCCTTTTTTGAATCATTATGAAGATGTTGCTGTGTAACAGGTATGGGTCGGGTTTCGTTTTTTTTTTTATGGTTTCTCTTTGTTTACCGCACGTATGGGTTTGGGTATGGGGGACCCGAAACCTAACGGGTTTGGGTTTGGGTTTGGGTATGGCTTTTATACCCAAACAGGGTTCGGGTTCGGGTTGGGATATGATTTCGGGTTTGGGTTTGAGAAGTGTTAAACCCGCACCCGACCCTACCCTACCCGTTGCCATCCCTAGTTTCGCTTTCCCCGAACCCTAGCCCCTAGGAACGAGGGAGAATCAAAAGCAACCGCCGGAGGAAGGAGGCTCGTCGAGAATCCCATTGCTGTAAACGTAAGCGACCGTGAAAAAAGCACCTTTTCTATGCTTTTCCTTATCTCCTTTATGCCCTTTTTTGTTAAAAATTACTTTTCTTTGCATTGAATCGCGTTTTTTTTGGTTTTGTCCAATCGAGTGATAGCATTTTTGCAGCAAAATTAAGTACCCATTTCTTCTTGCATCGAAATTTTTTCCCTTTTTGGTTTTGTCTAAATGCTTTTGATTTGAGGTCTGCTGACTCAGTTTTTGGTGGCAGTTAGTGTGATGAAATTGTTGTTTCGTCAGCGTCTGGCTTTGAATTTTAATATTATTGAACCTTGTTGTTTTGCTTTTGCAACTTTTTTGGTATTCTTTGTCAGGATTCTGTAGACTTCTGTTTGGAACAAAATCAACATGTCTTACCCAATTCAATAATTTAGAAATTTGCATCATTTATCAGTATCTATAGGGTGCTTCCATGTGATGTTGTAGCATCTTGGTTTCTTTTATCAAGTCTAGAGGGTAGGCTCACTGTGCTGTGTTGTGTTGATTAATGACATCCTTTAGCTGTTGCTACTGCTCACTGCTAACTTGATTTCCTTGTTTTCTTTTGTGCTCCAAGGTTCTAACAATTCAACTTGTTACTTTTCCTCTCCTATTAATATTCTCTATCTTGTAAAAGGATGCCAATTTTTCTTGATCTATTTGTTTTCGGTTGGTCATCCTCTACTTGCTCTGTTCTTTTTGGCATAAGGTTTATGTTACATCTTAATTTGAGCTTTGAAGTATATTTGTGATTGATTGATCTATTTTTTTATTTTTTTGGATGGCCTGTGAATAATGTTATCATAAAAGAACTAGTCTTTATGAATCATTTTTATGTATTTTCCTGCACTTGTATAATTTTTCTCTCAGTCCCTGTTTGTGGTATGAATCTGAATTGTTGTTGAAGCTTGTCAATAATTAAAATGTCACTTGATATTTTCATGAATTAAATGCTCATCTTGCTTGAAGTTTTTCTCCCTTTTGAGTTTCTTCATTTTGGCTAACAACAGTATGGTTTGCACTCTAGTTCCAAGTTATAAGTTTGTTCAATTTTTTTTGTTTTACTTTATTATTTAATTTGGAAAGGAATGCTTCAGACCTGGGTTTGAGATCTGTCTTACCAGTTGACCATGTTAGTTGACTTAGTTCATGTAAATCAGTCAGTCATAGTGAGATTATCATGCTTCAATCATGAAAATTTAGTGGAACTCTTTTTATAAAATACATGTTATCTTGTGTAAACTGGTTCATCAGTCATTGTGATCATTATGCTTCAACAACCAAATGACTAGTTTCAATGATTCATGATCGACCAGATATTGAGTTAACAGTTTCATTTACCAATGCTTATTTCTACCCTTATATTCAGAATCTATGGGCTGTAACATCATAAACCTGTTACTTTAATAAGTAGTTAAAGTGGGAATGCAATTGCAACCAGAGGCTTTCCCAACGCCTCCTGATTTGATGGATTATTAGTCACAACATGTTCTGACCAATTCCTAATGTTTCTTTCTCAAGTAACCATTTCATTTAAGTCTTATGGTTCCATAGTCATACTTGTTAATTCACCTCTAGTTAAGAAGGATGTTTTCTAACTTGAATGCGGTTTTGATGTTAACTTCTCAATTCCCATAGTTGAGCAGAGACTGAGTATATATGGAATGCACAAAGCATATATCCTTGGTTTTTCTTTTCATAATCCAAAGGTTTGGAGTTTTCATGTCTGTAGAATGCAATGATGGCCTTCTTTGTCTTGTGTATGTTGCTTTTTCTCTGTCTTGTCTATTATGTTTTCCTGGGGAGGTCGTAGTTGCATGACTTTTTTAGTGTAAGCACTTTGTATCTATTTATTATTATTTGATACTCTAAGTTGTATTTTATTGTTACTTTTATATAAAAAATCCTTCAAATGTCTTACAATATCCATGTCCTCTTAAGTGTCGAACCATATTTGGATGTCAGCTGGCTGAGTGGCTAAGATGTGTCTGGTGGGTGTCCAAGCCAGCAAATTTTTATCTTTTAAGTAAACACCAGATGAGCACATGTGTTGAGATGTTGAAGGAGTATTAAATGTCGGACATGCATGTCCGATGCTCATACGCCTCAAGACACAGCAGTTTTAGTACTTCGTTGATTGCTGAGTTTGTTAAATCATATCTGAAACCTCACTTTTTCTTAGTTTATTATGAGTGATCTGTTATGTCTATCAAATGATGAAAAGTTAAGTCATTTATTAATTGGGTGAACATTAAGAAAGCATTAATTATGTTGACCATTTAACCATGTTGTTTGTGTTATTTGATCTTGAGATCTGTGTTAGACCGTTGGCCAAATATCAAAGAATCTGTTCAAGAACTCTAAGATGTTTTATAAAATCAGTACAACTAAAATTAGTCTTAGATGTATAATTGGATAATGGTTAAACAGCTGCTCATAGTGGTTTCATCAGTCTTTACTTTTTTTTTGCCACTTTTCTATTAATTACTCAATCTATTTCTTTTGGGATAAAATTATCCCATATATACTGTAAAAAGTTATTGATGGCTGATATAGTATTTCTTGTTTCTGTTCAATGCTTGGAAGTATATTTGCATTTGTTGTCTCCTTTTTCCCCAACTCAATTTATTTTTCAATTTCACGAACATATTGCAGATGGAAACACAAAGCTCTCATCATGGGCAAGTTATTGAAATCCGTGGAGATCTTTGTGAAGAAAGGAAGATTTGTGGGGAAGCGCCATGTGGATTCGCAGATGCTGGTTCCATCTCTAAGGACTCTGAAGAACGATCAACTGCCATGCGGAAGCTTTTGATGGCAGTAATCCTTTGTGTTATTTTCATGACCGTTGAAGTAGTTGGTGGCATCAAAGCTAACAGTCTTGCAATATTGACTGATGCTGCACATTTGCTTTCAGATGTTGCAGCATTTGCCATCTCCTTGTTTTCTTTATGGGCTGCAGGATGGGAAGCTACTCCCCGTCAGTCATATGGGTTTTTCAGAATAGAGATTCTTGGTGCTCTGGTTTCTATCCAATTAATATGGTTGCTTGCTGGGATTCTGGTATATGAAGCCATTGATAGAATGATTGCAGGTCCTAAAGATGTTGATGGCTTTTTGATGTTCATGGTTGCTGCATTTGGTCTTGTGGTTAATATCCTTATGGCTTTTTTATTGGGCCATGATCATGGCCATGGACATGGTCATGGTCATGGACATGGACATGATCATCATGGCCACGGACATGATCATCATCATAGCCACAACCATGGAGTTTCAGTGTCTACCCATCAGACAAAAGATGAGCACCATCACACCCATGATGATCACACACACCATGATGAAAAGCATCCAGAAGATGCACACCATCATACCCACGAGGATCACACGCACCATGATGCCCACAAAGAGGTTACTGAACCACTTCTTGGTGAATCAAAAGGCAAACCCGGGAAGAAGAGGAACATAAATGTACAGGGGGCTTATCTCCATGTGCTTGGGGACTCTATCCAGAGTATTGGGGTAATGATTGGTGGAGCAGTCATATGGTATAAGCCTGAGTGGCAAATAGTTGATCTTATTTGCACTCTAATCTTTTCAGTAATTGTTTTGGGGACAACTATCAACATGCTTCGAAACATTCTGGAAGTCCTGATGGAAAGCACACCACGTGAGATAGATGCTACTGAGCTTGAAAGGGGGGTGTTGCAGATGGAAGAAGTATTGGCTGTTCATGAGCTGCACATATGGGCCATCACAGTGGGGAAGGTTTTGCTCGCCTGTCATGTTAAAATCAAACGTGATGCTGATGCAGACTTGGTGCTGGACAAGGTTATAGACTACATCAAAAGGGTTTATAATATCAGCCATGTAACCATCCAGATAGAGCGCTAGTTTTCCTTTCATGTTCTTTGTGTAAATTTTTTATGCTAGTGATGATTATGATGGGAAGAATTTAGTTGGACTTAAGGCATTATGTTTCTGGAACTCAATTTTCTCTATGAAAATAATTGTTTTATATGCTCCTCGTTGCTAGCAGTACAATAGTGTGTACGAGCACCAAGTGTTTGCATATTATTGTCATCCCCTGCAAAAGTTATTTTTTAATCTACAGAGTTCTGATATCTAAATATGCTTATGCTGTTTGGAAGGTTGGACTCTTAAATGCATAGCTAGTTTTGATACAAAAGGCTGGCTAGTCAATACCACCAAGTTGAACAAATGCTGCCATGTTTTAGAGTGTATTGTTGACAAATTCTGCGTTTCACAAGCATGTGAGATTTGTAAAGGTTCTCTTAGTTGTGTGTTTTACTGATAGTGTCAATTGTCTACTTGAGAAATTATGGTCAATCACCTCTAGTTTGCAAGTTATAACCTGTCTATAATCTCATATAGCAGCCACACTGTCAACAGTGAGGAAATTTTGTAGTCAATACCAAACAGGTTAATAGTTTTGATAATATACTGGCATTGATTGGCGGAAATTTAGTTCAAAGAGTGCTCTTGTAAAGGGGGGCGATTCTAATTTCATGGAAGCCTTCATTAAGCAGTTGAGTACCTTATTTTTCCTTCAAAGACCTTGGAAATCTCCCTTTTTTTTCTTGGAATAGAAATTTGTAGAGATTCAAGAGGAAGAATATACCGTAGACATAGTAAGTACAAAGCTAACTTCCTAAAGAAAATTAAAATGGAAAATGTCTCATCATGTCCCACTCCAATGGTAACAGGTAAGGACTTCATTGCAGAAGGAGTTATGAAGAATGCAACACTATTTCCCCAAGTAATTGGAGCCATCCGATACTTAACTAGTACTTCACCTGATATAACTTATTAGGTAAACAAGCTAAGTCAATATATAAGTTGTCCAAGTATTCCACATTGGAAAGGACAAGAGAGAATCCTAAGATTTCTACAAGGGAAAAAATCATATCGTCTCCACATCAAGATATCCACTGATCTTGATTTTGTTGGCTTCACAGATGCAGATTGTGCAACTAGTTTAGATGACAGAAAAATTGTAGCTGGACATTGTGTTTTTCTAGGTGAGATGCTCAATGTTTGATTGTCTAGAAAGTAAAAGGTGTAGGAAGAAGGTTCAGGATTCAAACCCGGCAGAATGAACTAATTCACTAACAATTGATAACTGATTTTTGTCTATTGAAAAAAAAAGATAGTCTCACGATCTAGATCTAGTACTGAAAGAGCCCTTGCTTACCTAATTGTTAAAATCTTCATTATTATTTCGATTTCACTAAATCTGATTCTGTAAACCATATCATTTCATGTAATTTGTACCATATCAGAATCTTAATATAATTTTAGGACTAATTAGTTAAAGTTGTACACCTAGCTAGAACTAATTAGCTAAAGTTGTACACCTAGCTAGAACTAATCATTACCATCGAAGATTTTCTCTTGGTGGTGTTACTTGAATGCATGAATTAAACCCGTGTTATATATAAATGCTAGGGGGAGACAAGTCCTCAGTTTTGCACGGTTCTAGAGTGAGAGAACGCTTTTGATTCTAGCTGAAGGGATGCAATAATTATTATACGAGAGAATGCATGATTGTTACAGATTCAAATGATTTTGGCATTTTCAAGTTCATTTTAGTATTATTTTCTTAGTCAAAAGCAGCAGCCATATATACGAAGTGGACTGTGATCACATAGTACAGACAAAGGAAAATATCCCAAACTGTTGCTGCCCCGAGGGTGAAGGCATCTACAGATACAGTCTGAAACCAATTTTCCTTTCTATGGTTATAAAATAATTACTATTGTCAAATTTTGTACAAATATTGAAAAAGTTATTCGATGTCCTTAGTTTTGAATATGGTTAAATATGTTTTTAGCCCTGGTAAACCCATGTTGAATTAAATTTGATCTCTTAAAAAGATTTTATAACTTTTAGTTCCCAACATTAATAAAATAGATAAAATTTGTTGTTGCATTGCATTTTGTGGCGGTTTAAACCGCCGTTAATATGTTTTGTTGCGGTTATAAAACAGCATCAATGCAAAAAAACTCCACAAAAAATAAATGGATGAGATTGGGGGCTATAAGTTATTAATTTTTTTTAGAGGAGCAAATCCAATTTTTTGAAAGTAAACACATGATGCCCAAGATGAGAGTATTACCGACGGAAAAGGAAATGTGAAAAAAGGAACTGAAAATTTGCCTTATACCGACAGAATACAATACATGCTTGCAGAACAGTGGACCTCGCGCGTGAGTGGCTTGAAAGCAAATACACAGAAAAGAACATTACAACACACATTGGATTGGTCTCCTACACATGCATGGTTGTTGTCTCTTGTAGTAATTTACTCAAATTGAAAGTTGGAAATCTTGTGCAAAATCTTGATCGATCTATGCGTGGTGCTGTTGCCTTCACAATCAGAAGAAGAATGAATGGATATTCTGAGGCCAGGTATTGGTGTGTGCCGTTTTCAACAGTTTATGTCGATTTAGATGGGTGGTTAACACCATACAAGGTTATCCAAATCTACTATATATGTTTGCAAAATCAGCTACCGTCCACACTTTCTCTATCTTATTCAACTTGAACTTGATAACACTTAACCGAGGTATGATCATTTGCAACACAATGATGATAAGGTAGTCCTACCCTGTTTCTGATGAATGACCAACTAGTTATCACGAATCAATTATCTCTAAAAATGATTTCATATCTCTTTAATTAAAACACTTCTTTGTAGATAGCCTTTTTAAACCATGAATAATAGTCCATACCACTAGAGACTAATGCAAACAAAAGTTGTTCATGCTTGAAATTCAAGTGGGTTCTCTTACTTTGAGCTCTACGTGTCTTTAGGTTGAACAAGTGGTATTAGTGTTGATGGTTGGTGCAATTATGGTAACCGCAGCTTGTATTGAAAGTCTTTTTAGTAATGTGGAGGCTAGGAATTGTATCTCGCTGGCATGAAGATGCAGTGAACGGCGATGTAAGTACTAATAACTTCTGCTAAGGGGAAGAATGGTAATATGGTGATGACTCACATTTGATGAGAGAATGCTGAAAATTCAAGTATGAGTTTAAATTTATTAAGAATATGCGTGACTAATAAACTCAATACTTTTAAGATTTTGGGTAAACATGTGGTATGTGATTCTTTTCGTGGTATTGGTCCATTGATACTTTGGAACTCTCGTTGACTCCCCAACATAAGCATGAAAATTAAATGAAAGTCAATTCACATGGCATTCAATTATTGTTCAAACACACACACACACAAAACGCTAAGTGAGTATGTCTCTTCCAAGAAATGTTTCTCGATACATACAGTCCAAAGATCGAACTTTGAACTAAATGATTAAGGAGCTCAATTATCTACCAATTGTGTTACACCTTATTGATAACTATTAGAATTTGGAAGACCTAACTCAACCACCCAAATTTTAATATGATATCAAAGTCTATCCTAGATTTGTTATGTGGAAACCGCATGTATATGAGTCACCCGCAGAAGTTCATTCCTACATATCTCACGCTCTAGATGTCAAGTTTTGGGCGTGAAGGAGGTGTGTAAAGAAATCTCACATTAACTAAAAATATGACCAAGATGAACCTTATGAATGGGAAGACATTTCTCAACTCTCAAAGTTAGTTTTTGCGTTTGAGTTTGATATCCCAAATTCTAATAATAAGTGTATCCAAAATCGAGTGAATGTGTTTAAGCTGGCTAGTAGTCTTGCCAGGGTGGGATGCCATCAAATGTGTACGTCCACACACAATAAATGCTCTTAATTAAACTGAAAATCTAGCCGCTGGCATGAGGCCCCACTCCAAAATTTAATCATATAATTGGAATTGCACCGAAATCTGTATATGTTAGCATATGCCTGACATGCATAATTGTATATGAGACAAGATGGAAGACATATTTCTAAAAGGTCAACGGTGGATTAGCCATGCTCTTAAATCTTTCTAGACTGCAAAACTTTTGTTATGCGCAAAATTGCTTAATAGAAATTGGATGCTTTGTGTAGAACTGTAGCTGAATGCAACTGGTAACTGGTAAGAACTCATTCAGGGCAAAGAAAGAATGACACCCCATATACTGTAATATTCTGTTCACCGGATGTAATATAAATTCAGAGACACTTTCTTTTCAATTTTATTTTCACCTTTTTTTTCATATCTTTCTATATCGCATATCATATTATATCTCTACTTCTTTTCATTGAAATGTGTGCTAATGTGGTTTGGATGTTTTTCCAAACACACATTTAGTGAGCTTGTTGGCTTACGGACGACCATGGTCATCATAATCGGAATTGCCAACAAATTTACCTATGACTTTGATAGTCAGAAATCTATATACTACTTTTGCCATACTCATTTCTTCACCTCGCCTCCTTTAGTCCTTTGATTTTTCTCCGAGATTCCTTGCCTTCTTACGAGTTTCTTCTCCATTCCCTGTGAGCTTTAGTCCCATTGCTTCTTTTTCCCCTTCTTCCAACCATTTTTTGTCAGTTTCACCGGTTATTTTCACAATACAAGTATATTGGACATTTATGACGGATAAATTAGCCGTCGGTATTGAAGATTCGCAAGGAAAAAAACTGACGACTTATGCCACTGGTAAATGGAGGGAAGAGCGGCAGGAAGGGTTTTGGCGGCGTAAAATTTCAACGGGAAATTTTCCGATAAATTTTTACGACGACCAGCTGCGTCAGAAAATCCACCGACAAGCTTCGATAGTTTATTCCAACAGTTAAAGTTGTCGATAACTCCATCAATCATTTTCGCATTGATCTGGTGGTTTTATTTGAATAATTAGTTGTGCCGCTCATTTACTGTCGGACCCAGCGACTGCCAAAACCGTTAGCAGTTACATCTTTAAAGAGCTTACCGACGGTTTTAGGGAAAGTCTGAACCATTGATAATTTATATATAGGGGCGTTGTCTATTACTTTCAATCACACCTCCTCTCTTCTCTGCTCTTAGTTTACTCTTTTTTGTTTATGTTTTATTGTTTTTGTCTAATATTTAGTCTTTTCCTTATTATTTTTATTTTGTTTATTTATTTTGTAGTAATCTCAACATTTGTGAGGTAGTTACAAATTATGAAGCATCATTAAAGTTAGTAGAGCTTTGCTTATATTTATTTGTTATTGCTTTGAATATTATTATTTGTTGTAAATTATTATTTGATATTATTTTGAATATTCTAATTCGTGTCTTGTTAAGTTATTAGGGATGGTGTGATAAAGAAATAACCCTCTTTACTAGGGATGATATGTTTTATCGGTTATAAAATATTTTAATATTTAATTCATTACTCCCTTCATAACAATATTTTAAACCCCACTTGTCTAAGTTTCATATAAATGTGTGTGTTTCTGAGCAATTATAAAATAATTGTAATTTTATTAATTAGGTTCTTTATTGTTTGATAATTACAATTATTGTATAAAATTCGAGAACACATGTACTATTATGGAACTTAGATAATTGGGGTCTATTATATTGTCATGAAGAGCGCAAGGAATTGAAAATAAAATATTTTTCTACCGATGAAGCACTTTCATCCCTAGAAAAATGTTTTTTTTTTATCCAAAAAGTGCATTATTGACGACCTGAATTATAACCGTCGGTAAATATTTCCAACGAGCGTTTTAGCGACAGATTTTGGCCGTCGGTAAATGATGATTACCGACATTTTTCAGGCTTAGTAACAAATAAAAGTTGTCCGTAAATCTCATTTTTCTTGTAGTGTTTCATTTCCGGGCATTCGGCTACAAGCCCTTATATCATCCTGCTCGAAGGTTTCATAACTAAGCAGACACCATGTTCACTAGTCAGGACGACCGAAACGAGTTTGATCTTGTCCGACGATTGGCTAAGCGGAAAAATGCAGACACATTTACTACACAATTACAAGGTTAATCAAGTGTAACCATGATCTTGGAAGTCGTTCTCAAAGGCTTCACTAAGCCCAGTGCCTTAATTACGAATCTCACCATGCATGTAAGTACATGTTTGAACGTTCATTATAGAGGCATTACTCATTTTTGCTGACTCATTATTCTTCCAAGACTTTGAGCTTCTTCCTTTTTGCTTTCATACTGACCTGAGCGTCAGCGTGTCTTTGCAAGTACGTCTCCGCGTCGTATCTACATCATACGACCGTGTCGGAGGATCCATCTGGAAACCATGCACCACCACTGGAGATTGAGTGTATCCCACTGCTCATATTTAGAAAGAACAATTCCAAAATCCAAATGCATTCTCTTAGACTTATGGTGTGTTTAGTTGAGGAGAGAATGAGAGAATAGAAAAGATATGTAGAGAGCAAAATGTGAGAAATAGAGTATATTTTATAGGTTGTTTGGTATGAGAGAGATAGAAGAGAAAGAATAATGTAGATTCTCACTCCTCTTGTCTGATTGAATAGATAATGAGAAGAGAGAAGAATGATTTTATGTAAAAATGCATTTTTACCCTACATATATAAAGAGTAAACCTCCATTTTGGTCCCTGAAAGTGTTCACTTATGTTAGGTTCGTCCTTATACATTTTTTAATCCACCATGTTAGTCCCTGAAAGATTAGACGTCGGACAATATGGTCATTGAAAGATTTTTCCGTCAGGGATGAAAGTGTAAACTAGTCAAATTTGTCCTTAAAAGTGTAAATCAACGGTCAAGTTAGTACTCCGTTATTAAAATTCTAAATTTTACAAAGAGAATTCGAGGACTAACTTAACCGACAATTTACACTTTCAGGAAATAATTTGACTAATTTACATTTTCCTGAACCATATTGACCGACGTCTAATCTTTCGGAGACTAACATAGTGGGTCAAAAAGTATAAGGACGAACCTAACATAAGTGAACACTTTCAGGAAGAAAAATGGAGATTTACTCAAATATTTTTCCTATTAATAATATAAAATTAGGGGTATTACGAAAAAGTTCAAAATTTGTTGCGGCCCATTGAGTTTCTTCTCATGTAAGAGAAGACTCAATAATGTGTGGGTCTCATGTTTCAAGTTCTCTATGCTCTCCAATATCAAAGAACCAATCAGAAGAAGAGGTAATCTCTCGCGTGACTCCATCGTTCCCATCTCTATGCTTTTTTCTTTCTTTTGAGGAAATTATATCGAACTTAATTTTACCAAACATAATGTTATCCAATAGTAAAATAAACGGATGCATGTCAAAATAATGAATTTTGTTTGAGAAAACTTAATTACATAACCAATTAATGTGGTTGTCATTTAATCTTTTAATATTATAGCTCATCGGTTAAAGTTAATCTCGCTTGTTTTAAACGAGTGAGTTATGATTAGTTCACATCTAATATTTTTTCAATCATTTTCCACTTCTATTTTATTTCTATTTCTCTCATATTTTTCAATCATACCATTTATCACACCTCATGTTTTCTTTTTCTTATTTTCTATCTTTCTCCTCATTCCACCTCATTTCCACTTAAATTGAGGTGTGAATGAAACTTTAGTCTAAATGAGTATAACAAAAAAATTTGAATATTGGAGGACGAAATTGATAAAAAAATACATGTAGTAATGACTAAAATAAAATTTTAATTTAATTTTAAGAGGAAGATTATTAATAATTTCATGATACTAATAACACTTTCATTTAAACACACTCTTCAACTTAATAATAGAAAGTGCATGAAAGAGTGTTCACAAGAGTTTATTGCTAGCTCTCCTCTATTACATAAATTGTAAATGTCATAAAAAAAAGCTCAAAAGCGAGATGATTATGCACCAATGGACTAATGTTAATCACAAAATCACCAATGTTTTTGTATGGTTTATGAGAGAAGATATATAGAAGATGAGTACAGAAAATAAGGTAACAAAGTATGTAAATTGTGTGAGTAGTTTTATATAATAGCTAGTATGAGAAGATAAAGACAAGACAATGAATGATGTTGACACTCTTTGTTGGTCTAATTTTTTTTGATAAACCAAGAAATATTATTTAATGAGAGTACAAGGGGTACTCCAACCCAAATTACTTTTTGTTGGTCTGATTAAATAGCAAATGAGAAGATAGAATATTACATTTTGGGTTAATGGTACAACAGGTCCCTAAGTTTGTACCAATGTTTGCGATAGGTCTCTCGCCGGAAAAAAGTTTGCTATAAGTCCCTCAGTTTGCACCAAGTTTAAATTTAGTCCCTACCGGAGACCGGAGCTCCGGCGAGGGTGCTGAGTGGCAGGACAGAGATGACGTGACATTATCCATGTCATTTTTAATTAATTTTAAATTCCACATATATAATTAATAATTAAATTAAATTACAAATATTAATTAAAAAATAAAAACTAAAAAAACTTAATCACCAAAAACCCTCATCTCTATCCCTTCATCATCATCCAGAAACTCTCTCCCTTCATCATCATCCAAAACCTGTAAACCCAGAACCATAGCCTCCTTCTCCTTCTCTCTCACCCAACACAGCAGAAACACTCATCTCTCTCCCTTTGCTGCCGCACCTTCCCCCTTTGCCTCCCTCTCTCAACCAATGAGTAAAGATGTGGGATTGCAAATTGCAACAAGAGTATAGAAACGATTTCCCCCTTTGCAAATGGCTTCCCCGTTTCTCCCCACTACCTCCTCCGTCGCCGCCACGAATTCCTCCGCCCTCACCTCGCACTGTGCTCCTTCGTGGCGGCGGCACCTCCAAGGGCTTGTTGGCGTCCTTCTCAGTCAGCCCAAACAAAAATTAGGGAGATCCAGAAGAATCTTCCAAGGCCGATCCAGAAGAATCAAGGAGCCAAAGAACCCAGTCGCCATCAAATACATCAGATCGAGTCCAACGGCGAGAACCCATATTCGAAACCCTTAGTCCTCGTTATCTCTGTCCCCAATTCTTCTCATGGATCGTCAACGGCGCAAGACCGGTGTTTGTCGCTCCACGGCGGCGCAACCGTGACTTACCTTCCATGACTCACCCAGATCTGATTCTGAAGTTATGAATGATATGAAGTTTTCTGAGTTTTGACTTGAATCTGGGTTTTCTGTTTTTTTTTTTTTTCAATTTTTGGTTTGATGACAGGAATTTTTTTTTTCGATTTTCTGCAGCTTTCATGGTTGTTGGTATTGTTTCTCGTCAATCTGATTCAAAATAGTTATTTTGAGATTTTCTGCTGTGTTGGGTGACAGAGAAGGAGAAGGAGTTTATGGTTTTGGGTTTACAGGTTCTGGATGATGATGAAGGGAGAGAGGTTCTGGATGATGATGAAGGGAGAGAGATGAAAGTTTTTAGTGATTAAGTTTTTTTAGTTTTTTATTTTTTAATTAATATTTATAATTTAATTTAATTATTAATTATATATGTGGAATTTAAAATTAATTAAAAATGACGTGGGTGATGTCACGTTATCTCTATCCTGCCACTCAGCACCGTCGTCGGAGCTCCGGTCTCCGGCATGGACTAAATTTAAACTTGGTGCAAACTGAGAGACTTATAGCAAACTTTTTTCCGGCGAGGGACCTATCGCAAACATTGATACAAATTTAGGGACCTGTTGTACCATTAACCCTTACTTTTTATGTAAATAACATTTTTACCTTAAATTTATAAGTATTTATTAATAAGTGTGACTCTCATAAATAAATAAATTGAGAGAGCAGGTAAAAAATCACACACTCACACACTTTCTTTTGAATTTCTAAAGACCCTAAAAAGGTGGTGGGTCCTATTTTCTTCTCTTCTCTATCTCAACCCCTCCTAGAAAACCGTTGGACTCCTCTCTCATCTCTAAGGTATTGTTTGGTTGGAGGGGAACGGAGGGGAAGGGAGGGGAGGGATTTTTTTAAACTTTACTTGTTTGATTCAATTTTTAGGAGGGGAGGGGACGGGAATGGAGGGGACCAAAACCCCTCCTAACTCAATTTTGTGTCCCCTCCAAAAGTGGGGGGAATGGGAGGGGAAATATGTTGTTGGACAAAAATATCCCTATTCAATAATAGAATTCCAAGATTATTAAAATGCAGCCCTCACTTGCATCTTCCTCTTCTTCAGAACATTCCTCTTCCTTTGTGAACAGCCCTCACTTGAATCTAACTGTGCGCCATTATATTTAGAAGAATTTTTACTTCATAGTTCATGCGTTATAATATCAGAGGCTGCACCGTCAACTTCATGTTGAAGTTTGAAATTAAATCAAATCTAACAGTGAGCCACCATCGCCTTCTCTGCCATGCCCGTCCTATGCATCGCCATGAGCTCTACCAGAAGCTTCACCGTGTCGCCGCTCACTGCCCTCTCCTTGTTCTTCTTCATGTTTCACACATTGTAAACTCATAACACTAGGAACATGGGTCATCAAAACAATAAAATAAAAACCTTAAACCATACAAAATTTCTGAAAGTCCATCCTCTTTTGATAACCAAACCAGCATCAGTTACTTGGCTCAAACCAGATCTAGTTCTTCTAATTTCAAAATCATTAAAAAAACACTAAATGCAAAAGGGTACAAAAGTAATTTAATTATAAAACCCCTCCCCTTCCCTCGTGAACCAAACAAAAAAGAGTTATTTCCCTCCCCTCCCCTCATATGAACCAAACATAATAAGTATTAAAATCACTCCCCTCCCCTTCCCTCCCTTCCCCTCCCCTCCATTAAAATCCCTCCCCTCCCATTTCCTCATTTGAACCAAACAAACCCTAAGGCTTTGATGAGAGAAAAATAGAAGAGCAAAAGGAGAGAAGTGAGAAAGAGATGAGAAATAGGGCAAACTTTATGGGGGTTTTGGTATGATAGAAAAAAAAATGAGAAAAGCATAGAAATGATATATTGGAAAATTGTATTTTTGTCAAAAGAAATTTTTATCCAATAAAAAATTTATAACGACTATTAAAATACATGAAAAAGGGCAAAAAGGAAAATAGAAACGAAAATGTAGCTGAGTCTCCATTTCTCTTCAAATTAATGAGACAAAAAATGTGATTACAATTTCTCTCTTGTCTTGGTCAATGCATACCAAACAGGGTTCCTTGACATCTCTCTCGTTAATTTTTCTCTTTCATAGTTCTCTCTACACAAACTACTATATTCTACCAAACCAAGCTTCAACTTTAAGATATTGACTTCATTCTCTTTTATTTGTTTTATCTAAACTATTATTAACTAATATTAAACTCTAAACTCGCACTCGAATTTCCAAGTTAGAGTTATATGATGATTTTCATAGTACAAGAGGTTTTACCTTTACACTTGCACGGTTCCCTCCCATGTGCACTATAAATTGACTAATGGAACTGGAGGGTAAATAAGTGCATGATAGCTTCTGGATAAAGTTGGGCTCTGAGGTTTGGCAGGGTGGTGATGCTTTTTGGAATGAAAATTCTTGGATATTGTTTTACTTAATTTTCTATAGATAACAACAATGACATCGATAATATTATGCAGGTCATGCAGTTTGTTTTATGTGTAACTAATATAAACTCTTTATAGAAAATTGGAAATCATCCATCATCATCATTACACCACACAATCCATACAAGGCCTTTCCAATGCTTTCTAACTCTTTATTCTTTCTTTCTTTTTTCAACGCTCATTCGCATTTAATTTGTGGTGCTCGTACACTCATTTTGATTTTATACTCGTTTTTAACTAGCACTAAACTTAAGCAAACTTATTTTATGATGGTTTAAAACCACCACAAACAAACGGATTTAGATTCTCTCATGTAAATTTCTCTCATGTGTCATCATGTGAGTTTTGTATTTATCTCTCTTCATATATATGCATTAAATAGATATGGTGAAACCCTTTAAATATTTAGGAAGAGAGAGATAGACACAAAACTCTCACATAATAACACATGAGAGAAATTTCACATAAAAAAATGCAAATCAACCACAAACGCAAGTTGTCCCTATTGTCTCTTATCCTTATAAGGAAATTGTTATGTTAATTTTTCTTTTACACCTACACCTGTGTAAATAAGAATAGAAGATGATATGTACTGTGATTAAAAAAAGAAGAGAAAATGAGATTGAAGAGAAAATGAGGTGTAAAAGAATAAAACTCGCTATAGAAACAAAGGGAGATGAGAGAGTCCCACAACTATCTGCCACCGCCAATAATGCTTGGGACCTTGCAAACAAACCAGACAACCCCTTTCTCTCTCACACACACACACCCCAACTCTCACAGTTACAAATGCATCTGCTAGTATATCTCTTCTAAACCCAGTTGAGAAGTTTCCACCTTTCATTTCTTACCCCATCCCTCTCCTCTTTATGTTTGCCTTTTGATTAGCACTGTTTTTTGAACTGTCTGAGTTTTCTACTTCTAACACATTCTCTCCCTCTCTCTCTCTCTCAATCTCTTTCATTGTTAATTACTTGAGAGTTGTTCCAAGCAAGCACGGCATTTATTACTATATTCTATATAAGAAAGTATCACAGGCATCAGAAAACAAAGGAATATATTTCTGGGGTGATACTATTAAGAGGTCTCGTTCTGCTGCTTCTTGGGGCATTACATTTATTACCATTCTCTCGTTAGTATCATTGCCTTAAGGGAATGTTGGTCACCCTCATTGAGGCCTAATGTATAAGAAAAACACCAATATTCTGGATCATTACTCTGCTTTGATGGAGAGGCTTCAAGGACCCCTCAATTCATGTGTATGTTATTTAATTTTCCTTTTCTTCTCATAAAAAAAGGTACTGCATTTACTCTTTAAAACGCTTGCATTAAATTCATTGTTGACATTCTACTTCGGTTCCCCTTTTATTGCACACTTTATTATGCATACACTCACCCATTTCGCATATCTTCCTTACTTCTTTGGAATTGAGTTGGGTTGTGACTTGTGATAGTGAAATCCAACCAAACACTTCACTTTCTTCTACTTTTTTGACACAATTTACTCTCTTGTTTTTTCCTGCAGTTTTTTGGTGAGCATTTGGAAGTGAATTGTTTGGAGCAGGGTTTTGTTGATGCAGAAAGCTTGAGACTTGAGGAGGAAGAACAGGTTCTGGTATCAAGTTTAGAGGATAACATGCCATTCCTTCAGATGCTTCAGAGTGTAGAGTATCCACAGCAGTTTTTCCCTTTGAAAGAACCAAGCTTTCAAACACTTCTCAGGATGCAGCACATGAAGAAACCATGGGAACTGGAGTCTCCTCAAGTTCAAGCAGCATTTGAGGTGGAAAGTTGCGTGACGCATGACATGTTTGAGATGCAGTCACCTGTGAAATCAGAAAGCAATTACGAGCTTCAACAACAACAGCCACATTTAGCTTCAGGTGTTGAAAAGGTACAGAGCTATGAGTGCAACCAGGAAGAACCACTCCAAACAGAACAATCATGCCTCAAATCTCAGACAGCAACAAGGGAAAAGAGGAAGAGGAAGAGAACAAGGTCAACCAAGAACAAGGAAGATGTGGAGAATCAACGCATGACCCACATTGCAGTTGAACGAAACCGGCGTCGCCAGATGAATGACCATCTCAGCGTTCTAAGGTCCCTCATGCCCCCTTCCTATATTCAAAGGGTATGCAAATATGCAATCATTTTTCTTGAAATATGGAGTCAAATTGCAAAACCCATTTCTTCAAATTCCATTCTTTTGCTTTATCCTTGTTAAAAATCCAATTTTTTTCACTCTTATACTCAAAAATTGTTTTTTTTCCTTCATGAAACAGGGTGACCAAGCTTCTATCATTGGAGGTGCAATAGATTTTGTGAAGGAGTTGGAGCAGTTGGTTCAATCCCTTGAATCACAGAAAAGGATAAGAAAAAATGAAGAGGGTTGTTGTTGTTCTTCCTCTATTTTGCCTAAGCCATCATCACCATCACCTGGTTTTGGAATGAGGTCATCATCATCCACAGAAGGAGATGAGGTGAAAGCAGAGAACAAATCAGAGGAAGCAGACATAAAAGTGATCTTAATTCAAACCCATGTGAACTTGAAAATTGAATGTCAAAGGAAGCCTGGGCAATTGTTAAAGGTGATTGTTGCTTTGGAGGATCTGAGGCTAACCATTCTGCACCTCAACATCACCTCATCTGAATCTTCTGTCATCTACTCCCTCAATCTCAAGGTATTACTCTGTCTTTTTGGTTTTCACTTCATTTTTTTATATATTTTTTATACAATGCAGTCAACTCACCACATGAAAATGGAATCAAGTCAGTGTACTATTTCATTATCCAACATCCTTTCCTATTTCCAACACTTCCTTTCATCATAAAAAAGCAATTATATAAATTAGCATTTGACATTGGTTCTAGTGCTAGTGCTAGCTGTACCATTACACACATTTTTTCATGTTGTGGGGTTTTGCAGATTGAAGAAGACTGTATGCTTGGTTCAGCAAATGCCATTGCAGAAGCAGTTCATCATATATTATGCATTATTAATGGTAGCTAAAGGCTAAAACCCAATAGCTTCAACCTTAGGGAGTTGGTAGCAGAGGAATAAAGGTCAAAACATGGCAAGGGAGATGGTGGAGTGCATCATGTTAGGTAGCTCATGAGATAGAGAGTAGCTAAGGAGGATAGGGCATATGATATTTGCTGCTCAAATATTTTGTAATGTTAGTTTAATTAGAAGCTAATAATAACTAATATTGTAAAATTGTTGTTTATTGTTTTGTTTCTTTTGATGAAATGAGAATTTGGATTGATGGACAAATCACTAAAGCATGTTGGTGGTGCAGGATATAGGGTAGTTCTAGGTCCGAAGATGTCTCTCCATGAGAAGGAGGACCTACTTTGAAAATTTTGGGTTCTCATCATTACAATTTACAAGGAGGGGGATGATGCTTCTCTTTTTATATATTGACTTTGCACGATGTCCTATACTATAAAAAGATGTTTCATGATGATATGTATAATGCTTATGAGATCTCAACAGAATCAATTAATAAAGCATTGAAAAAGTTCTAATGCAAATAACCAGATGGCCATACTTGTAGTATTATGTATGTGATCACTCTCACTGACTTTATGAGACTGAATCATTTTTCATTATTTTTACTATTGAATGATCTAAAAAAAATTGAACTCAAATCATAAGACGATAGCTCAATTTTGTTTTGTCTCCGATGATATTAATTCTCTCGTTCAAATTTAGAGATCACATTAAATGTGTATAAATGTATATGTCATTATCCATACATATTGATAATAGAATAGATCGAACTCTTAATTAAAGGTTTAAGAAGTCAATTATTTATCAATTGTTTGTGTTGAGAATAGCTCAATTTGAGTATTCGAGTTTCTCAACAAAATTGTTTCATAAACATATAAACGTACCTAATTTTTCTCTTTATTTTTTTCTTTTCTCTATAAGTGTCTACACCTAAGAGTGGTCTATAAATCACACCTCTTTTTCAAATTCAAGTTTCATTCTCTTGTTACTAAACCAGAAAAATTAACACACAAGAAAGAACATGCATTCTCTTGCAGCATAATCCATATGCTATTTCACAGAATCAGTGTATCTTAATTGGTCGTTTATAAAATTAACACACAAGAAAGAAAGAACATGTATATATCCTCATGACACAAGTGAGCACTACACAACAATATCACTACTTTTTTCTTGGAAGTTATATAAATATTAATGAAGTTGAGATTGAAGTAAGGGCAGAGCAAGCCATATGAGGCGAGACAGAGGAGGGAACTGCCAGTTTTGAAGATGGATTTTTAGTTCGTGCATTGTTGTTTTCTCTTTGGCATGATTCCAACATGAATAAAAATTGATGTACATTTAAAAAGCGTAGATTACTAAGAAAAAATATAAAAAGAGGAGAGATAACTGATAAATGTGATATATATATATGATGTAATTAAAAGAAAGAAATGAAAAAAAGAACATCTAAAAATGTCTGTATTATTTGAGTGTACACCATCAATTGCAAAACACGGATGAGAGAAAATGCAAAACAAAAACAAGGGAGTGACGTGGTGGAAAATTCCGTAGTGAAAGGTGTTTGACGATAAGCTCTATAAAGGGTAGAGGGAAAGTCAAAATAATGATGAGGAGCAATCGCAATTCCACAGCCCCACACCACAACCCCATGAAGAGAGAGAGAGCGTGATAAAGTATTAAAATAATATTATATAAATATCAGAAATTTCCATGCTTCCCTTTTCATAATTAATTAATAAGTGATTTGTTGGTATATTAATTTTTTTTTTGAAACCGTATATTAAATATTAGTATATCAGTGATAGATGTAAGTGAATTTCGATTTTTTTAAAATTAATATCTTAATAACTTATAAGAAGAGTATAACACATCTCTTTAAATAAAATTATCACCAAACAACCATAAATAAATCATTAGACAAGGGATACATAATGAATTTATATTATTATTTATATTACTAGTTTATTATTTAATAATTATATGGGGGCAATACGAGTCTACATGTAAAGAAAGGGAGCAATTGCCCTCACATAATTATTAAATAATAAACCAGTAATATACTTATATACAATATTATTGCCTCCACAACACACAAAATGCCCCTAATATTGTTACAAACTTGTGTAATATCAATTGTGAATTGTGTAATATCATGAAAAAGTGCTTCCATTTGTAATAGTCATTAGATTGCTCTTTTTTTCTCTACGAGTTTTGATCAGTTCACATCAAATTTTCTTCCTCATTTTTTTCTTACTTTATCTTCTTATAATCTCTTATTTTTGTCATCATGTTACTTATTACATTTCTATTTTCTCTCTTCTCATTCTATTTTTCACTTGGTGTGAGTGAAATTAAAGTGAGAATGGATATGCATTCTTGCCCTAATGATGGAGAACTAAAAAATTGAGATAATATTTTGGTAGTGTAGAGAATAAAAAATGGTGTAGAGATTTCAAATTTTAATGTATATTCAAACTTTTAATAGTAATATGTTATGATTTTAATGTTGTAAATTTACATGTGAACATTGCTCCCACAACTTAAAATTCATAGATCCGTCACTACACACAAGAGCCTGTTTGAACTTGTTGCTTGGGTTTGAAGTGTAGAAGGGTGACAAAGACAGGATTCTAGACTGCTTGATCATAGACTCTGATATCATGTCAAACAACTAATTATCCAAAATGTTTAAATCGTTGTATAAGAGCATATAAATAGTTTATATTAATATTTCTAACATTTCTTTTCCAATTCATTATTTTAATCAGTAAATAATTTAGGGCTTTTTTTTTGTTAACATATATGGAAAGAAATTTAGGACTTGATTGCAACCTTAGTTTTTATATTTAAAAAAATTAATTTTTTTTTTGCAAACTTTAAAAAAATTTGATTAAATAAGATGTTTTGCAACGTTTAAAAAACTAAAAATATAAATGAAAAACATCTTAAAATGTTTTCAAATTTCAGTTCATAAAACTGAAAATAAAAATTGTTTTTATAACAGTTCTTGAAAATCTATTATCACAAATAAGTTTTTTAATTTAGTAAATTTTAAAAACAAAAAACTATTTTCGAAAATTGTAAAGAGATGCGTCTTTTTTTTTTTTGTCACATTATTATTCAGCTTTTCTCTATACCTATCTCTTTGTATGGATGTAAAGATATATTTTTTCCAAAGAAATTGTTCTATCCAGTATATATTGTATATTTGTCTCTCTCACAAATTGAGAAAGAGAGAGCAACAAAAGTAGCAGCCATCCCCATGTGCAAATGTGTCAGGAAGACAAAACCACCCTCTCCTTTTCAGGCCTAACGCCAGCCTTGGTCCTATTCATTTTTGGTCCTCGAGTTTGCTAGTGGTGTACCTCTTTCCCCATTGTTGATGCCTTCCTGCTTAGCTTTTTCCTTCCATCTTTCCCTTTTTTCCTTTGTGTTTCCAAGGGCTAGCTTCAAGGTCTCCCCATTAATTTAGAACTCATCATGCACTGTAGGGCCACCAGCTTCACCACTCTTTTGGTTACTCTATCGACCCATGCATGACTCATAATTACCACCTTTGCTCCTATTTTTCATAATCCAGTGCTGTCCACAAAATCATGCCCCGCAGTTACAAGGATGATATTCTTATAGCATCAATTTGAATTACTTATTTGGATTGTTTTTTAAGAGAAAAGCTAACAAGAGAACAACAACTAGCTAAAAGCGTCTAAAAAAAGAGACGTTATGATATTCGACAGCGCAACCACCTACACACGCTGAAGATGTCCACTCTAAGAAGCTTGTCTCGCTAAAAAAGTCTGTCATATTAGTCTTTTCTCTAGGGATGTATAAAAATGAGATCTTTCAATCTTAAGACACCATAACTTTAACATGCTTGACTACACCAAAACGAAGCAATATCCCTCTCCATCCCCGGGATGCATTATTTGGATTGTTTAGAAATATTTTTATTGACTTAAAATACAATATAAAATTGTCTTATTTCTAATAATCTCTGAGACCACGCTTTCTCGCCATGAACCATGACCTAACGAGATTCAGCTTAGATTCTCAGGTCCGAAAACCATCAATATCATGAGGTGATTTTATCTTATAGTCACCACTTAGCCAAAGAAGTATGTAACCGTGTGGTGCATAATAAAGTTTCATTCACACTTGAAAAAAACCCACACTCAGCGAAGATAAGAAGAAAAGATAGAGAAATAAAAGATAAGATTAGGGGTTTTGATTCATTCACACCTCATTTTCTCCTTCATCTCATTTTCATTCATTTCTCTTCATATCTCTCTTATTTTTTTTATCATATCGTCTATCATATATCTTATTTATCTTTTATTAAACAAAGAAAATAATGATTTTGGAAGTGTTAATTTCATAAAATATTGATCCTCAATCGTGGCATATTCAATTGGTTTGACGTCAGATATTGATCACAGCGAATGAGTTTGCGAGATGAGGGACGATGATGACGAGTCCTCGAGAGTCTATGTTTGTGGAAGGTACCAATTTAGTTCACCTCCATATAGATGGCAGCTGGATTTCTGGGTCAAATAAGATGGGTGGCGGTGGTGCGGTATTCCACCGGCCGATGGATTTCGGGGTTTGCTTGTTCTTATGGTCCTGGGTGTGCCTTTCTGGCAGAGCTTCTGGCGCTCCGGTCCAGACTGAAGCTCGTTGAGGACTTGAGTTTCCGTAAGATAATGTGTTACATAGACAGTAAGAATATTGTGGAGATCCTGACCAAGAACAGCGATACTCGAAACTTTTGGCAAAGGGACACTATTGCTTCTATTCAAGTTATGTTGGTTGGGGAGTGGAAAGTCCAATTCTCCTATGTCTCGCATGATAGGAATGCGGTGGCGGATACGTTGGCAAGGCAAGCGTCCCACACAGGGTGTTCGTTGCGTGTTTGGAAGGAGCCCCTGTCTTCGGTGATTCTGCTCCTATGCAGGGATGCAGTAACTTAGTTGTTTCTGTTGCTTGTTTTCATTTTCTTATATAATAAAAAAAAGTACATAAAATATAAGTTTTTTTTTTTGAAAGAACATAAAATATAAGTTGAATAGATATTGATATCAAGTCAAAGGAACCCAAAATTTTGAAGCATTTAAAATTTATGAATGACATAAAAACTTCCAATAATTGTGGTCTCGGCCCCAAAATCCTCGTGCAACAACGCCAAGCTATTGATATCAAGTCAAAGGAACCCAAAAGGAAACATTGGTCGGAATTCTTGGACTCAGCGATGTTTTAATGGAGAAGAGACATCCTTCAAACTCCCCGCCTATTCCCGCGTTTCCATTCCATCGTTACTGTGCTCTGTTTTAAAATAATTATCTAAAAATAGAAAAAATATACAATTTAGAAAATTAATTAATATTATTTAATTTTTATAATATATAGATTTTTTTTTATCTTTTGAAATATATTTTTATCTTTTCTCATTAATTCTTCTTATAAAGGTATTATATGAAAAAATTTCAATTATTACTCTCTTAAAATTCTAAATTGACAGTTATTATTAAATACATTTTTTCCTGTAAATGGACAATTATATTAAAACGCATGAAAGATGTACCCATAATTTTTTTTTTGGTCTGACACCTTCATTAGGTGGTCCAATAGATTAATGTTATGTTTGCCTTTATGAAAAAATGGCAAAGCTTGAGAGAAGAAGGAGATCAAGATAGAGTATAAACCATTCCAATTGGGAGAGAAGATCGATGGTCGCTAACTTAAAATGTTACTGAGGTTAAATTCTCACATTTATTAAGTGAAGTAATATTTTAGCAAATAATAATAACTATATTTTCATAAATAAATATTTAAAAAATATTACTAGAAAATATAGTTGTTGAGTCATACGATACATGACTCTTTATTATTAGACTAATTCATTTTAGGTATCACACGTTAACCTTGCTTAAAGTACCATAACAAATACTTTTTTTTATTGTCAAGGATTCACTTACGTTTTATTTAGTAGAGCTAAATTAGAAAAGACAAACATACTAATATCAATAGGCTAATTGTCCTGTTATTGTATTTTCCTAAAAGAAAAAATAACTATGAGAGTTCTTTCTTGAATTTGGAAAGACAGTACCCAAGTTTTCTGATACTTAAAAGTGTATCATGCTTTTTATTTTTAACTTAATAGATATATTAAATAAGAACAGGGCCAGAGGCCACTACATCATGCTGTAAAACAGTTAAAATCTCTGGAGGAGCATCCTCAATCCAGACAAAAGACAGCGTAGAGAAAGATAGTTTGGCGAGGGAATCCGCAACCATATTGCCTCCCAGCCTAACAAAAGAAATATCCAAAAAATCAAAATGACAAGAAAATGAACGACAATTCCTAATAATAGAAAAAAGATAAGAACCCCCAGGTTTTGGGCGGTGCCAAAGATCAACGAGCTTCAGGCAATCAGTCTCAAACATGACCTTTCTGAAACCCAAATCAATAGCCGTGGAGATCGCCCAACGGAAACACAGAGCTTCCGCAATGACGGGGGACGAGACCATGATAGTAGCTGCGGTCGCTGAAGCAAGAAACTCACCCTCAAAGTTCCGAGCCACCATTCCAAAGCCAGCCAAAGTCGAGTCTCGAAGAGCTGCATCAAAATTAAGCTTAAAGATACCTCTAGGTGGTCGGGTCCAACTAGAAGGCCACTCCATAGACTGGCGGGGAACTGCACGCAAGTCCGGGACCCCAAGAAGAGAAGCCACACGGTCAAACATAAGCGGTGTGGGGGTCCGCCGCTGCTGGAAGACAATCTGGTTCCTCCTCTCCCAAATACAATAGGTCGTAGCATGCTTGAATCTAACAAGAGTTTGTAGTGATAGGGGTTAAATCCGTAAAAAAAGAGATTTTAGTTATAAGATATCTAATGAAACCATCGCATCGTTAGAATTAGCATCTCATTCAAAGAGAATAATATCTAGAGTTTCATTTTATATATTATATGAATTGCCCAATTCACAACTTGAACTTATGTTATCATCTTTAGTAATACTTGACTTACATATGATTAAACCAACACTTTTTGATACTAAATTTTAAATAATACTAAATTTAAATTTACTTTTTATAAGATGCAAATTTATAACATTGTGGAAAGATTTTTATTTAAGATTTTTTTTTTTATTTTGTAGAAAATATTGATGGGCCAAATATATAGTTTGAAGTTTTTATTTACGGAAAAGATATATACTTTATGCATTTTAAAATAACTGTCCATTTAGAGAGAAAAAGTTTATTTCATAACAACTGTCCTCTTATAATTCCAATAGAGCATTAATTGAATCCTAATAGAGCATTAATTAATGTTTTCATATAATATCCCAATGAAAATAATAAATGAAGAGAGATATAATACACTTTAAATGTTAAAATAGTAAAACAAATGATATATTTTAAAAAATATCAATATTAATCTCATTTTTTAATATGCGTGTTCCTTCTTCTTTTTCTGTACAGGGTAGTTTTAATTAATTTATTTTTTTGAAACGTAGTAGTTTTAAGTTATCCCTGAACTAAGTTTCAAAAAAAAAAAAGTTATCCCTGAACTAATTTTTAATGCATATTAGGAAGAAATATATTTCTTTCTTCAAAAAAAATAATTGGATTGTGTTTAAAACATGATAAGATAAACAGGGTCATAAATGTTTTTTTTTTAAGGAGGGTCATAAATGTTAAAAAACAACAAGTGTGTTAGTGCTGGCAATAAATAATGATACGTAACAAATAATGATACAAATAAGAGTTAATGGTTCAACATGTCCCTGAAGTTGTACCAAAATTTGTGTTTGGTCCCTCCTTAGAAAAATGACGTTTAGTGGCGGTTTTTTTACAATTACTGGCTGTTTTTTACCGCCACTAAACGTCATTTTTATTGGGAGGGACCAAACACAAATTTTGGTACAACTTCAAGGACCTATTGAACCATTAACCCTACAAATAATGATACGTAACAACAGACAATGATACGGAAGAAAAGGGTATACAAGTAATTTTCAAGTAATCTCTCTTTAATTGTAATTTTTAAAATAGTTACATAACTAACTCCTAATATGATACTGTTTAATATTTATTTGGGATTTTGAATGTTTAATTGAAGTGAAATAAAATAAACTTTGAAACGAGGAAAAATACATGAGGTCAAAAATTTAATGACTTTCACTTTTTCAAAATAAAGATTTTATATTTCTACTTATTTTCTTACGAAAATAGAAATTTGTGGTAATTTATCATTTAGTATCTACTAAAATAATGACATGGTCTAACAAAATCCTCACAATGTTTTTTTAAAATATAGAAAAATTGTTAGAAAAATCGGTCAAAGGCAAATTCGATGGACAATTCATCCAAACACTAATTATATGTACTCATTATTCTTGAATTTAATTTTTTTTACCAATGGTGTTTTTAACAAACACAATCAAATATAAGAGTACTTCTTAAATTGAATGTTACACTTTAAGAATAACTTGATATTTAACAAATCAATTATTAAGAAAAAAATTCCTACTATTAGAATATAATCTTGTAATTTTTTTTTTGTCATTTTAAACTCTTCATGGTAAATATTTTCTTATAATGATTTTTAATTGAAATATTTTGTGACAAAGTATCATCTAAAGTAATCAAAATGTGTGGTGTAGTGGTTAGCTCACTTCGTTCATTGATTATGTGGTCGGGTGTTAGATCCGCGCCCATGAGAATGAGTCGTAAATTGTCGTCATCCATTTACCGCTTAGTGCAAACATCCACGGCGGTGGTATTGGTCATTGTTGTTTGCGTGGATACCTTGGACTCGCATTTTTTTAATAAACTTTCATCCATTTTATTTTAATTTAACATTAAATATGCATGTCAAACAACCGTTTATATCTTTTTGCAACTAGATTTATATCTTTTTGCAACTAGAGGTGTAAGAAGTTATAAAATTAAACCATTACACACTTTAACTTTGATTTATCCCAGTAGTAGCTTATTATTCTAAGGATATTTGAGAAAACCACATTTTTTTATGGCAAATTATGTTGTAACTAGAAATTTTTTTTGGTCTGATATCTACGTTAGGTGGCCTAATCGACTAATGTCATGTTTGTCTCTTTGGAAAAATGGCAAAGCTTGGGAGAAGAAGGAGATCAAGACAGAGTATAAATCATTCAAGTTGGGAGAGAACCGATGGTCACTAACTTAAAATGTAACCGAGGTTAGACTCTCACATTTACTAAGTAAATGGATGTTTTAGCAAATAATAATAACTATATTTTCATAAATAAACATTTAAAAAATATTATTGAAAAAATATAATTGTTGAATCATATGATACATGACTCATTATTATTGGACTAACTCATTTTAAATACCTATCTTAAAGTACTGCAACAAACACCTTTTTTATTGGTAGAAATTCACTTAAGTTTTATTTGATAGAGCTAAATTAGAGAAGACAAACATACTAATATCAATAGATTAATTGTCATGCTCTTGTATTTTCCTAAAAGAAAAAAGAACTATAAGAGTTCTTTCTTCAATTTGAAAAGAGGGTACTAAGTTCTCTGATACCTAAAAGTGTATCATGCTTGAATCTAACTAGAATTTACAGTGAAGGAAGTTAAATCTGTAAAAAAAGAGATTTTAGTTATAAGATATTTAATGAAACCATCGCGTTGCTAAAATTGACATCTCATTCAAAGAGAACAATATCTAGAATTTCATTTTATGTTATCAATTTTACAAATACCTAACTTACATGTGACTAAACCAACACTTTTTGATTATTTTACGTGCTTTATTCAACTGCAACTTGCCCCATTATGGGTCTACATTCCACATAAAAGATAGGATAAAAAAAGGGTGCGAAGAGTATAGAAATAGCAGTTTAATGAACAACTATTCTAAAGTGCATATTTCATATGAAATGTTACTACTTATTGGCTTGCAAAACATTGCTCCAACTCATTATTGTAGGCCTCGGTTCACATATATATGATAACGCCAACATCCACCTATATATACTTGCCAATGGTTTGGACCAAAATCAGAACTCAGAAGCAAAAGTCATGCATGAGTTTTGTTTTTGCCTTGGGGGACCGCACTATCTATCTCCATTTTATCAGAACTAGAGATAGAACATTATTGGCCAACCCCCAACGCTAGTATTGCCTCGTCCGCGGGTTAAAGTGACTATACATAATGCATGTATGTATAAAACTACTACCTTATAAGAGATGGGGATGGGACAGTGCATGAAGAACATAATAGCACAAAATCCAATTCCATTTTCCTCACCTTGCAATTGTGTTTTTGCTTTTGATTCTTTTTCTGTGCTGAATCGAATTCACCTCACTACACCTTTAGCTTGTTTTCAAATACGATCTGTGAGAATGAAGCTAGTCATAGAGGCGAAAATTGAAATCGACAGGTTTTCATGTGGGGGTTTAACCTTTCAATGTCTGTGCCTCTAAAATTGCTCGCCACACTGCAAATTTCAATCTTGAAAAGTTTAATTTTTCAAAACCCTAATTGTTGGCTATGATTAGATCTTATCCGCGCTTCTGAGATTCTGTCGATGAAGCATATCGAAAAAATGGTTGAATTTCTTAATATGAGCCATGTTTAAAGTTTTGATTTTCATTTTTGTATGAATTATTGTGGGATTTGCACTTTGGGATGATTCTGAATCTGTTTAAATTGGCTGTGAGGATAACTATTCAGCTTTATGTCGGTTCTGCTTCAACTAAAACTTTTCACTGGTAATTTATCATGGGAGAGTTTGATTTTTAGGGATTGAGGGGTTATATGATATGTTTGTAATTTTAGTTTCTAATTTTAGTTTTTTAATTTTGTTTTTTAGAGTAAATTTTGAAATAGTGAAATTTGGGGTAATTTTGTTTAATTAAGTTTCTTGCGTGTCCCCTATTTAAAAATTTTTAAAATTTCACATAATCATTATTTAACCAGTCAGTAAGCTATGTATGCGGTCGCCGAAGCTCCAATCTCAGGTAAGGACCAAGGGAAAACATAGTACAAACGGAGGGACTTATAACTGTATTTTTTCCGTGGATGGACCTAACGCAAACATGAGTGCAAAAATAGGGACCAAACAGACCATTAACCCAATCATATATAGAGGCTAACATATTTAGGTTTTTTTTGTGAGGACACTCCTAAATTCACATAGTTAAAGAATTTAATTGGCTTGATTAAGATCAGACGACTCAAATATTTTCTTAAAATAGAACGACGAAGAATGGCTTAAAATTTGAGTCGTTCAATGACTCATATTGCTTGACTGTGTGAATTCACCATCGAAATCTAATTCAACATTTTTGAGTTTTTTCTTCTAAGTTTATCAACTACAAGGAAGACTTTTTTTAGCATAAAAAAGTAGTGTCGACCCTGATGCTGACACTAGTTTTTGCTATTTAAAATCAACTAAACGCCGAGGCAAAATCGACACAATGTGTTGATTTCAAATTATGTTCCAGTTAACAATAGTTTCGACCAGGCCAACGCTTATTAGCTTCGGCTCACCGTCCATTAGTGTTAGCTCTGACCGAAGCTAAAGTCACCAAGCAATGTAGGCCTTCGCTCGCCGTCCATTAGCGACGGTTCCATGTCGGCACTAATTTTACTGGCCAACTTAGCGTCGACTAATTAGAAGTGGATTCGACCCATCTCTTAGGCCTAGTTACCGTCGACCTAGCTGACGCCAACGGTCGATGATTTATCCGACAATCTTCCTTATAGATCGCTTGAACCCTCTCTTCGCCCCCCTCTAACCCTCACACGCTCCTACCCTCACTCGCACTTCTCCGCCTCCTGCCCTCACCTCCCCGACTGCTCCCACCTCTCCCCATCCCCATACCTTCAACGTACCCCCCTGCTCCGCTCTCATTACCTCTATGTTGCCGCCCCCACCTTGCATCTTCCTTCCTTCACCTCACCTCTCCTGCTACGCCACCGCTCCCCTTAAACTCTCACACCCTCACTCCACCGCCAACCCTCACGTCCTCCCCCCCTCCCCCAACTTTCATTCCTGATGATAGGCAAAGCAACACTTAAAGAAGTAATTAATTAAAAAATAATTGAAACTCAATCTCGATGACTCTAGGATGTGCAAAAGTTTATAAACGAATAGGCATTGATCTTGGGACGCATTCCAATTTTTGTCCTTAACTTGTCTGCAAAGTTTTGACCGATATAATGTATTTAGTATGGTTGTGCGTGCCTTTGTCTTGGTAGGTAGGATATATAGTTCTAACTTCTAAGAGAGAAGGCTGCAATGCAACACATGAAGACACCTGCACTACCTCTTCTTGATGTTGCTTGACAGAGCTACCAAAATCTTATTAAGTTCCAAAGCTAAGACTGGATGCAAAATTGGAAATTCAGGTAAACAGTTCCACGACTAACAGCAGCCAGATCTAGTTGTCTTAGGTGCTTCAAATTCCGAAGATAACCTTTCTGAACATTTTTACAGTATCATGGTGAAAAGTTATGAGGATTAAAAATGTTCAGAATATCTAACTTGTGTTTTGAGTTTATCTACATATATAAATTCACGTGACTTATTTGTCGTTAGACATGAATCTTGTGAAATGTGATTAAAATTAGGCCAATCCTAATGGGTCTTGGGGTCTCTCTTTGTAATTAATTAACAATTTATTTGGTGGGTTAGTTAGGAGGTGTTTGTGAATAGAAGAATGTGATGTGAGGGAAAGAGGAAGAAAGTCAAATATTGGAATCGTGAGGTATGCAGATCATGGACAGAAAGGCAGAGATCTTCTGAGACTGCTCAGTGTCCTCAGATTATATGGTTTTCAGAATCAAAAGCTGAGCCTCAAGTTTGTGTGCCATTCCAAGCATCAAACCTCACCCACGTACTTGCCTTATTCAAAATTTGATACCCTCTCTACATGGAAAAACTAGTCCTGCTTTCTACCACAAAATAATGTGAACCAATACAATATTCTTTTACAATATAAGTTTAAAAATTTGAAAATTAAGTTCAATCTCAATAGAAAATTAAGAGAAAAATGTTTTATATTATTGACCCCCAAAAACCCGTAACGGCTAGTTAGAAATCGAAAGGCCACTCAAATCGATTGGGGATCACAGTCGAGCAGAATGTTAGTCGAGTTGAGTGAGTCTAGTCGATTGGCAGTACAAGTAATCGGCCAAAGCAAATCGGGTACATAAGGACAAGATTCATGAAAGATGCAAAAACTTGAGCTTCAAGAAGAATAAATAATCAGGTTTCTACAAGCTTCCCACGTGCATAAATAGTTAGTGAGCTCGTCCAAAAAAAAAGGAGAAAGTGGTTACGAGCTAGCCGATGCAATGAGGAAAGACTGAAACAAAGCCTCTAGGAT
The DNA here is from genome assembly GCA_030819835.1 of Acmispon strigosus. Taxonomy (NCBI): domain Eukaryota; kingdom Viridiplantae; phylum Streptophyta; class Magnoliopsida; order Fabales; family Fabaceae; genus Acmispon; species Acmispon strigosus. The sequence continues at coordinate 53,562,507 of JAUAMA010000004.1, read as the reverse complement.
GACTAGGAGAGAGGAAACGATGATACCCCACGATTATGTAAACACTTGTAATGATCGGAGAACGTAGGGTGTCACATGTTCCTTGTTAGCCAATTTGCCTCCATAAATAGAGGAATGATCATTCGTACATACACACACAATCAATCAATCAAATCTACCCACGACTTTAATTGTTGGTAAATTACAGCTTTAACTGTCAGTAATTTACGGAAGACTTTGACAAAGTCGCCGACAAAAAATTACTGATGAGGCCAATACATTTGACTTTATGGCTGTCGATTTTTCGTCTGTAATAGTTCATTACCGACGGCTTTTAGGGTTCACCGAAGGTTTTTGACCGTCGGTAATAACGAGTTTTCTTATAGTGTATATATGGAGGACAAACCATAAGGTACACAAACAATCCTTACCCTAACTCATCACTAAGACTCTTAGTAACTTGAGCGTTGAAATGTCTTCAAATGTGCTCAACACATACGACGGAAGAGAGATCACTACTAAAGAGGAGCACCTATCACCACCACCATCCAAGGAGAAAAACACCCAATTTTGAGTGATGGATTGGATTTTGTCCGATTAATTTTCAGAAACGTAGGGCTTGTTTAAATGCAATTTTAATTTTCTATATTTAAAAATAGTTTCAAGAAACTATTTTTGAAAACAGTTTTTCAAAAGAAAAGCGAAAAAAACTGTTTGAATAAGATGTTTTCCAACATTAAAAAACTAAAAATAAAAACATAAAACATACCTAAGTTATTCTGATATTTTATTTTTAAAAACTGAAAATAAGAATTGTTTTCAATTTTTTTTTTTGAAAATAGGGTAACAGACAAGTTTTTCAATTTTTAAAAACAGAAAATAGTTCTTAAAAATTGCAATCAAACAAGTTTTATTTTTTTCATCATAAACAAATTTTCAGAAGAAATAAATTAATCTTTGTTTCTTCCAAAAATTAATTTCCTAAAGAAAATACCAAGCTTTTGGAAACTAATTTTTGGAACAAATATCCCTCCATTGTCACTTATTTTTAAGGATAGTGAGAGAAATCATAAAAGTTGGGTTGTGCTGGGAGAGGAAAATATAGTTTCAAAAATAAATTTAAGAATTCATTTAGCTCAAATTCACCTACATGGCGATCCCGATCCCGAGTTTGATGAAAACATAAGAAAGTGAAATGAAAAATATTATAAATAATGTGTTTAGATAAGATAAGAATTGAAAAATATAATGAAAAAAATAAGTAAAAATGAAATGAAAAAGAAAATGAACATGAACATGAACATGAATGAATCAAAATCTGTATATATGTGGATTACCCTAGTAAAAAGGTCACTATTGGGAAATTGGATTACCTTGGTAAAAAACATCACTGTTGGGAAATTGAAATCTTCTTGGCCAATTCTTAAACATGACCAAACCTCGTGAGAACATGAAGAGATAAGGGGTACTTTAGAAAAAAACGGGGCAAAGGAGAAACAGGGTCACATGATTCATGGCCCTTTGTCAACGTGAGTGCAGGTTGATTTTCTTATACATACAAAAATTGAATTTGCTTTGACATACATGTAATATATCCTTTTCTTCCGGAATTCCAACTTGAGAGCACTATGAAGAATAATGAGGTGTAGCTATTAAAGACACTTTGACAAGAACGTCAACTTTTTAAGAATTCTTTTTGGGATAAACAAAGCTACCTTATATGTATGAGACTATTCATCTATAACTGTTTTTTTGTCCATATCTCTACCTAAACCATAACAATGCAAATCGGATCTATATGTAAAAAGCCCAAAACCACGTTAGCCAGAAAAAAAGCCCAAAATCAACCCAAAAAGGGAAGCATGTGGCAAACACAATAAATCGTACGTTGGTAGATGCAATTTAATAAAAATTAACTGATAATTTTTAATCAAGCTCACTTTCCTCTCTCTCAAATCTCAATCTGCTCTCCGCGCTTCGCTTCGGTAAAGCATTCTCCTTCCCCTTCTTCTATTGATTTTGCTTAATTCAAGCTCTCATCTCTTTATTTTTGAACTACTTTCATGTATTGAATTCCTCTCTCTAGTTTCTTTCTGAATGATTCCAATTCAAACACGCAAACGCTCGTATTAAATTCGTTTTTAATTGATTATAATACTTGATTCAGTCATCGATCTTGCTTATGGAATTGAATCTGATTGGTGGGTCACTGCAGAGGGAAACGATTGATTGAACGGGTAAAGAGGGGTTAATGGCGAACACCACACAACAAGATTCATCATCCTTCTGGGATGGCTACAAAGATTTTTGGTCACAGAGGTTTTCCTTTCTGGGCAACTATTCCAAGTTCGTCAAGCGCGATAAACCTGTCCGTTCCTGGTCTAGCTCTGATGTTGAGGAGTTCATCGCTTATGATCCGGTTCATGGACCCGTCGTAATCATTCTTTCACTTTAGCTTCATCTCCATTTGTGTCCTTTGATATCGTTTTGATTTATTTCTTTGCCTTCTGTCTGTTGTTCATGGTTTATTGCTTTTGATGTTCATTTGGGTGTTCCTGGCTATAGTGATTATTGTTGTTGTTTGGCATGGTTTGGCTGGAAGTAAGGTTAATGTGTGCTTGGTTAGTCTTAGATTTAGAGTGCATGATTGAATGAATTTCTTGCTTGGTTAGACGTCCCTCCCACGGGTTTGATGTTTTGCTGCGAGGATTGTTTTTGCATTTGTTAGATTAGTGTGAATTCAGAAAAGGTCATGTTTCCCTCTGTGTCAAGTTTAAGTTAGACTTTATGAGGATGGGCTGTTTTTATGACAAACTGATGCAAACTGAATCTAACCAAGGTAAATTCACAATGAAATAGGGCAAATGAAGAATAAGAATTATGATTGTATTATTAGGAACAGAAAAAACTCAGTAGGGATAAATCCACTACTGCCCAGAGCAAGAGCTCCTATAGAGAGTCACAGCTCTCTATTCATTCTAACAGAAAGTAAATCTTTTCCCCAAAAGATGCCCTCTCTCCTCTAACCAATCCCTTATATGGACACATCCCTCCCTCGCCTCATTCCGTAACTAACTCTTCTCTCACTGCCACCTCATCTTTCTTAGCACATCTCCTTGAGTAGACTCTCCAAATCTTAGGCCCATGAGATAATTGCTGAACCCACTCTCCCTTCTCAGCCTGTAACCGATGCGAGGTCCTAACACTACCCGCACCGTCAGTTCCAGCCTTGTCCTCATGGCTAAAGGAAGGACACTGACTCTGCATAGTGAGTTCATCTTCCCATGTCGCTTCATCAATGGGCTTCCCCTACCACTGAATTAACACCTGTGAAACCACGTCTCCATCTTTGGCAATTGTGCGAGAAGCTAAGACAGTATGTGGCGCCAAAACATCTGAATGATCAACGGCAAGGTCAGGTGGTAGATTTTGTTCCACCATGTGGTCACCAACCGCCTTTTTTAGTAACGAGACATGAAAAACATGATGTATCTTTGAAGTTTTGGGGAGTTGCAGTTTGTAAGCAACTGCACCAACCTGTTCTAGCACTTGAAAAGGGCCATAGTAACGAGCTGAAAGTTTAGCATTTATGCGTGCAGCAATAGAATTTTGTCTATGAGGTAAACATTCAAAATTTTACTTCTTTTTATTTTCTTTTTACCCCGATTCTTTCTATATTCTAGGGAATTTTTTTCAGTAAATAGCAGAATTATGGATAGGAAATTATGCCAGTGACCTACCTAATCTTATTGTAGAAATTATCAGAATCAATGATTGGACCATGCAAACTCACCCAGGTTCGGGTCCATAAGTAGTGACAATTGCCCTATGAAGACTCGCTTTCGCTACGGCTCCGGTGGTTTCCCTTAACCAAGCCACTACCTATGAGTCGCCGGCTCATTGGAGCAATTACTTAGAAGTACATTTTGTGAAACAGCCCTTCCTATCTGATAGAAAAGGATCCCATGATCCTGAACCGATCTTACCTGAGATCGCAAATCCCAAGTTTGTTTATGAAGAGCAGATCTAATTATATTAGTGTCTATAATGGATTTCTTTTGTATAATACTAATCGATAGGGCCCGGAGCTTGAGGAATACCCAATCCCCAACTTCAAAGCTTCTTTCTTTCCTTTAATGGTCAGCCTGGGCTTTCATTCTTCTTTGAGCTCTAAGTAGGTGAGATTTCAATTGGCGAAGAGCCTCATCTCGATCTAATAAGTCCCTTTGCACAGCTTCTACCGTAGTTTCTCCATGTAGGAATCGGATAAGAGTTGGGGGTGCTCTTCCATAGACAACCTCAAAGGGCGTGACCCCCGTGCTTGCATGAAAAGTAGTATTATATTTATACCAGTATTCAGCCCAGTGCAGCCACTGAACCCAAGTCCTAGGCTGATCTGTGATAAAGCAACGTAAATAAGTTTCCAAGCATCGATTCATGACCTCAGTTTGGCCGTCTGTTTCAGGATGATAAGCGGAACTCATCTTGAGTTGAGTACCCTGTAACTTAAATAGCTCTTTCCAGAAATTACTAACAAAAATAGGATCACGATCACTCACGATGGATTTGGGGATTCCATGGAGCCGCACCACTTCTTTGGCAAAGGATTCAGCCACAACTCTTGCAGTATAAGGATGTTTGAGAGGAATGAAATGAGCATACGTAGAGAGTCTATCCACAATTACAAAAACAGCATCAAACCCCTTGGATCTTGGCAGACCACAAATAAAATCCATGGATACCTCTTCCCAAATCAGTTCTGGAATACTGAGGGGTTGTAACAGCCCTCCTGGTGCTGTCGCTAAGTACTTTTGGCGTTGACATACATCGCAGGCCCTCACAAAATCTTGAATAATTTTCTTCATCCCAATCCAGTAAATGTTTGCAGCAATTCTTCGATATGTTCTTTAAAAACCAGAATGTCCACCTTGAGGAGTTTCATGAAATTCCCGTAGAAGTTTGGGAATCCAAACCGATTTGGCAGAAATCACCAATCGGTCCCCACAGAACAGAACCCCATCTTTATACGAGAATCCCGGTTTAGCCCGTGTATCCTTTTGTATGGCTGAAATGATCTCCAATAAGGTTGCATCGTTATGGGCTTCCTGAACTAATTGCTCTCCATCACTCCACATAGGATGAGACATCAAGGCACCCAATTCTCCATCCTCAAACATTCTAGATAGCGCGTCAGCGCCCCTATTTTCTGCACCAGGTTTGTATATAATGTCAAAATGATAACCCAACAATTTGGAAGCCCAATTTTGCTGGTTTACCGTGGATATTCTCTGCTGCAGCAATTGGCGTAAACTCTTTTGGTCTGTATATACAGTGAAGTGACGTCCCAGAAGATATGGACGCCAATGTTGGATCGCTAGAGCGATTGGCATCAACTCTTTTTCGTAAGCGGACTTAGACAGATTCTGCGCCCTCAGAGCCTTGCTGTAAAATGCTATTGGTCTGCCATTTTGCATGAGGATGGCACCTATTCCTTGACCTGAGGCATCACATTCAATAGTGAAAGGAATGGAGAAATCTGGTAGTGCAAGGACTGGTGCTTCAGTCATTTTCTGCTTTAATAATTCAAAAGCTTGTTGTGCTTTAGGATTCCACTTGAAGCAATTCTTCTTGGTAAGATCGGTAAGTGGTCGGGAAACTTTCCATAGTTCTGAACAAACTTTCTATAATAGCCGGTAAGCCCAAGAAATCCTCTAACTCCTTTGACATTCTTTGGTACTGGCCAATCAATAGCACTTTTAATTTTATTCAAGTCCATGGCCACTCCTTGCTTAGAGACAACATGCCCCAAATATTCCACCGAGGGTTGAGCAAATGAACATTTCTTCCGATTAGCCACTAGCTGCTGCCCTTGCAAGGTTTCTAACACCTCATGCAAATGCCTCAAGTGATTTTCCCAATTTTGAATTTTGGCTGTAGATTAAAATGTCATCGAAGAATACCAACACAAATTTCCTCAACACCTTCCTAAAAACTTCGTTCATCAAAGCTTTGAAAGGTCGAAGGAGCGTTCATTAACCCAAATGGCATTACCAAGTATTCATAATGCCCTTCGTGAGTTCTAAAAGCTGTCTTGTGAATATCTTCACTTCTAACCAATACTTGGTGAAAACCTGACTTCAGGTCCAGTTTAGAGAAAAATCGGGCACCATTCAATTCATCCAATAACTCATCTATCACAGGTATTGGAAACTTATCCGGGATCGTTACCTTGTTCAAGGAGCGATAATCAACACACAATCTCCTAGTTCTGTCCTTCTTCTTGACAAGTATCACGGGGCTGGAGAAAACACTTTGGCTGTGTCTTATGATTCCGGAACTGAGCAACTCTTTAACTTGCTTTTCTATTTCATCTTTGTGGTGATGAGGATAACGATAGGGTCGAACATTGACTGGACCTTGCTCTTCGTAGAGGTTAATTGCATGCTGCTTTTGACGCTTGGGGGGTAATCCTTTAGGCTCCTTAAAGACTTCTGCAAACTGTTGCAGCCAATCCTCAAGCTGTCGCTTTTGTTCCGTAGTGCACTCGTCAGAAAATTCCCTAGTTGTAGTTCCCATTTGCAACTCTGTAGAGTAAAGTGGCCATCAATATACTGAGCTGGCTCGCCAAAGAAGCATTGCCAAGCTACTGGATCAGGTTGATGTTTATTGTTTCCCTTCAATGTCACCCATTTTTTATTAGTTTGCAACTTCATAGTTTGTTTGCCCTAATCAACAAGCATCTCACCCAGTGTTGCTAACCATGATATACCCAAAATTACATCAATTCCCTTTAAGTCAAAGAGTAAAGCATCTACTGCAATTGTGGTTTCATCCACTTCGAGCTCTACCTTGCATTTCCCTTGGGTCAAGATTTTGTGGCCATCTCCCAGACGTATGCTCATCATCTTAGTTGCTTCCACCGGCCAATCCATGGCTTCTACCAACCTCTTAGAAATAAAATTGTGGGTTGCTCCACTATCTAGTAGAACTAAAATGGGTATTCCTTGCACTGTACCTTTAAATTTCATTGTCCAAGGTTTCATCTCCCTTTCGTTGTGCAAACTGCCCAAATACATCACACTGCACTCTCCATCGTCCTCGTTTTCATCTAGCTCAACTGCTAATACATTGGCTTCACCCTCTTCATCGGAATCCTCTGTTATCATTATCCGCAATTGACGATCGGGGCACTGGTGCAAAGGATGGAATTTTCCACCACATTTGAAGCATAGGCCCTTCTGTTTGCGGTCCATAAGCTCCTGGTACGGTAGGTGTCTGACCCCTCTATCCTTCTGGAGAGTGTGAGCTCTCTCTGATGCTGCCTTTAATCTCATGGTTACTCCTCCGCGTCCTGGGTTGCTGTCGTTGTTGCTTCTGATCATTACCCAGTCTGTCTCGTATTCACGACCCACCTGATTTGGGCCACGCACAACATTTGGGCTGGAACGGGTCAAAGAGCCTGACACGAATCCTGTTTTTTGGCCCACGTTTCTTGTCACAGCCACGTAATGACCCCTTTTCTATAGCTCACTCTCCACCGCCTTTGACAGATTCATCAATCGTGATCGAGAAAGAGGACCCAACGTGCGAAGACTCCTCGCTCTTCCACGAATCTCCTCCTTTAACCCATGTATGAAGTACCAAAGTACTGGTCATCGGGTAATCGTGGGGCTTGAGCAATCAAGCGCTCAAACTCACGCATGTAATCGTCGACGCTGCTGATCTGTTGGAGCGCCGAGAGTTGCTCGAAAACATCGCCGTCTCCGACGTCCCCGTACCTTTCAATCAACTCATGTTTCAAGTGCTCCCAAGACAATTCCTCTGATTTTGTAAGTAAGGAATGGATAGTTGGCCCTTCCATGCAAAGTTGAGCCAAATTTACTCGGAGTTTTGGGTTTGTCTCCATCACTTGGAAATAAATTTCTGCTTGTGAAATCCATCCAGCGGGGTCTTTTCCATCAAACACAGGCAACTCCACCTTTTTGACCGATTGACGGAATTCGTCAAGGATTTCCCCTTGTAATTTCTTCATTCCTGAGGACATTGACGACTTCTCCTTTGCTTTTGATCGATCCCCTTCGCTGTCGCTGTCTTTCTTGCTGCTCGACATCTCTTCTTTTTCATTTTCAGATTTGCGAAGCTCTAAGCTCTTACTGAGCATCGCAATCAATTGCTTCTGATTCGCATCTGTTTCGTTTTGTAGTGCTGCGATGGACGATCTGAGAAGAGCTACTTCAGTTTCCAGAGCTGCGACTTTAGATTCCATCTTCTTCGGTGGCATTTGACTACCCTTCTCCTACTGCACTGGTTTCCTTCTCTCGGTATCCGGCAGGTCGGACCAGTTTGATGCAAACTGAATCTAACCAAGGTAAATTCACGATGAAATAGAGCAAATGAAGAATAAGAACTATGATTGTATTATTAGTAACAGAAAAAACTCAGTAGGGATAAATCCACTACTGCCCAGAGCAAGAGCTCCTATAGAGAGTCACAGCTCTCTATTCATTCTAACAGAAAGTAAATCTTTTCCCCAAAAGATACCCTCTCTCCTCTAACCAATCCCTTATATGGACACATCCATCCCTCGCCTCATTCCATAACTAACTATTCTCTCACTTTTCTCTCACTGCCACCTCATCTTTCTTAGCACCTCTCCTTGAGTAGACTCTCCAAATCTTAGGCCCATGAGATAATTGCTGTACCCACTCTCCCTTCTCAGCCTGTAACCGATGCGAGGTCCTAACACAAACTAGCGCTATCATTTCCTTCATGAATTCCAACTTGAGGATATTTTAGGTCTTCCACGGGATTCCTAGTCTCTTACTTTGTTTGTGGAGTTATAAGTTGAAGTTCTACGGCTTTTACTGTAAGATTGTGTTTTGATGTGGGATGCTCATTTCGGTATTCATCTCATCATTTGTACTATTTTTGTTATTTTGTGTATCTGTTTTGCTGTTTGATCATAGACTTATCCTGAAAACTAGTTAACAATAATCTACTAAAAGATATGGACGGTTTCAACTTGTAGACATTAGATAATGAAGTAATATATCCTACATAAGCAGCAAGATAAAGGGACCAAAATGAATGTAGTGTATTGTGCATGTGCAGAAGACAAAATGCTGTCCAAAAAAGTATCCTAAACAAATCCATAAGCAACCTGCTTTCATGCGATCAAGTTAAAGGACAATGAACATAGTGAGTGAGATATAAGAACAAACTTGGCATAGTATGAATACTATCACCTTTTTTTGGGATATAAGAGCAACCTGTTAAATACGTTTGTGCTTTTTTTCAAGGGGAAAAAACACTTTTTAAATCAAAATCTATGTTTGAAAAATTATAATTATATAAATTTGTTGAAATTGATAAGAAAAGGCATCAAAGAAAAGCCGTTTTAGACTTCAAATGTTTCTCAGATTTCCGAAAATAAGCTTTAAAGAAAGCTGTATCATAGAATATCTTTTATTTTTTAAAGCATAAGCATGTGGATCCTTTGTAGTTATCACTGTGTGAAGCAAAGATTCTTACTTCTTTTGATTTTGAACTTATTAGGATTTAGGACTCTCCGGTTGTAGTCTACTCAATCTTTGGTTGTGCCTTATCTATGTCTTCTGCAAAAGTTTTCCCATGAAGTTTATTCCATCAACAGAACATCACTCGTAGGTTCCATCAATATGCATTATTTTCATAACGTCATAACTTACTAGGCATGACTACGTTTATCTATCTATGGGTGGTTGTGATTCTTATGATCCAAATTCCAAAGAAATCAAATAACTGAACATGTTTCCAGCACCTGAAGTGATTGGTGCCCTTGAAACATCTCAACTCTTCCCAAAACATAAAAAGGAACATTGTACAAATAAAAAATCACAACAGATAACTAAATTTCTGTTTTTTATGTTTATTATCCATGTTGGAGCTCAGTCTCTTAATAAGAAGATGACAGAACTTTGAAGTTGTTAACGGTTAACCCCTTCTATATTAACAACTGTTGGGGTTGGGGCTGTCAAATTTTTATATATTATTTCCTGCATTTTTTTAATGATTTTCTAAAAATATGAATAGTTCACCTGCTGGAAAATGTAGTTAATCTTGAATTTTTTACTTCAAAATTTCAAATTTAACTGTGATCTGAAGTGCTGCTTGGATTATTTCCTTTTTCCCGCGTCAGCTGAAAACTGCTAGAGAAGCAGTGCAATATGGTGTCGCTGGAAGTGCTTTGGGAGCAGTAGTCACTGCAGGTTTTGCTTTGAAATATTCAAAGAGTTTACATGGTAATTTGTTACCTTTCATAATATTCAGACTTTTTACATGGATAGATTTTAACTTGATTATGGTCTTGTAAGCAAAAGCAGGCATCATTCTTGCTCTTTTTGACACTTCAAAAATGTTTCTGACTCTAAATTAGCTTTATAATAATATTTTCTATATGAAGTTCCATATGGGGTTTTTACAGTGCAAGTACTAGAAAGTATTTTATGTACATTGCTAACCATTTACTGTTATTTCCCCTACCTTAATGACCAGGTGCTGGACTGTCTCTTTTAGCTGGAGGTATATTTGGGTGGACATTTGGGCATGAGGTTGCAAATCATGCACTTCAACTTTACAGGGTAGACACATTGGCTGCTGAGGCTAAGTTTCTGGACTGGTGGAAATTTAAGACTGAAGGAAGTGATTAAAGCTTGTTGGCTTCTGGGTGATAATGCTGCATTTGTTATCGTTTCAGGGGAATTGAGAATAATTTTTGTTGTTGCCTGTGCGATTTGTGCTCACTTAATAAGTACTTTGTTGTGATCAAATTTTAAAACCAATGCATCATGGCAAAACAGATTGACTTTATGACTTTTTCTGACTGTCTCTTTTACTGATTGTTGGCGGATCATAAGAGCTTGCATTTTTACTTGCAATAAGGGATGAAATTCAAATAGCAAATATTCCAAATTCGGCTAAATTGCAAATTCCATCCCAGTTTTGAAAAAAAAAAGTAGCAAATTCATCCTCCTATTTGAAATTCTTTAATTTTGATCCCTTTATTTGTTAAATTAAAGCAATCAAAATCAGAGTCAAATTAACTGAATAGAAAGTAAGTCATTTATACTAGTGAGAGGCATGAGAGCTTTTCGCATGACATACAAGCCCACCCCCAAGTTATCATGGAATCCATATGATGTTCATATTGTGGCTCTTCCTGCATCCTTATGAAGAGAACCATATAAGTTGGTAATGTTCTTGGCTAAGAAAATTCTGTAGTCATCTGAATTTGGAAGGATATTGACCATAGAAATACTCAGGTTAGGAAAAATGAGAAATAAACTTAAAATTTGTTGGACTCAATTAAAAGGCAAATGATCAAGGAGTAGTGGGTGACATTTCTGAAGCAAATTAAGTCAAGGCACTTGCAAAGTTGGAACACCACTCCATTTTTAGCGGCCAACATTGGCCAGCCTAAGCACCTCCTTGCATGAGTTTTTTTTCTTTTTTGTGTTGTCTAATATAAATTTTCTCTACGAAAGACAATTATGTTCGAGCTGGGAATATCCACAACATCATTGTAGAGCTAGCTCTTTCAACTATGTTTTTTCTATCCACAAGACTCAAACTTGACACATGATTATTGATCTATAAAATAATATTTTTCCGGTGTAATTCATATATATCATCCATTGAAGCAATCATGTTCGAGTCGAATAGGATTATTATGGGCCGTAAAACTCTCTCTACCAAGTATTTAACGCAACTGAATTCATGGGAACTCGAACTCAAGACCTATGCTTAAATTAGAACTTTCTCATATAGTATAAAATAATAACTTTTTGTTTAGAATTAATAAGTACAATTAGTCAAGTGTTTAGTACTTTACTATTTATTAGCCAAGCTATTGCGTTAAATCAATTATGAAAAAGTATGGGAAGTTGGCGGTTTCGTTGGTTAGTCACAGCAGTCCCTGATTCTCTGATTTTCTCATTATGTAATTGTGTGGTGGCTTATACCTCTTGGATGTTGGGGGAGCTGGTTTTCTGGATTTTCTTTTGTTACCTTGGTTGGCTTGCCCCTGTTCTCGTTGTGGCTATTTCGTGCTCTTGTGGAAGGGGGTATTTGTTTGCGTTTTTGCTGCTGTTACCAATGAAACTTGGTGGAAACTTATAGGCTTTGATTAGAAGTTCTGATTATTTCTAGACATGGATTTTGTTTCTCCTTCTTTGGATGTTAGCTTTGGCTTTTTCAAGCCATGTAATGCTATTATTAATATCCATCTTTTGTAACTTCTTCTCTATTGTATTAAGAGTTAGTGCATCCCTGGTGCTCCCATTTAATACAAGTTCCTAGTTTATAAAAAAAAACTATGAATCCTCCCCGAATTAATTCAATCTAGTAGATTGAGGTTGAGAAAGGAAGCGAGTTGTGAACAAAGTAAGAGAATTTAAAATCTTAAACCTTCATTGAGTTAAGGTCTAACAGCCTCCACAATGGACCCATTTAGAATTCCTTTTCACTTCTTTTCACTGACAACCCTAGTTTCATGTTCATAGTGCGGTGCGCCGCGCACTATCTTTGATGGGTCAAGCACATTTTTTGCAAATATTTGGTTGATTAGGGTGAAATAGAATTTTGGATCAAGTAGGGTTAGGATGAGTGAGCGGAAGAAAAAAGAAGTGGCTTCTCTCTTAGCTCCTCCTCCCAAAACAACGCAAAATTAAAAAGAGGGAGAGAAGTTGAAGAAGAAATAGAAAAGAAGAAAATTTTGTTGCCATGCATTAACTCTATGGACTTCCTTTTTGAGTTATTGATGTAACTATATATGATTGTAGTAACATTGTAATTCATGCTTGATTTCAGGATCGACCAAAACATGCTTTATTTCTTGTATATGTATGTCAACTTATTTTGGGTGAACTTAGGGTAACCATCCACAAGCAATGATTCATAATTTCCTCGCCTCATGCACTTACGAAACGGTAAATTATTGGCTATTAAATGTGCTCCATTCTCATGTGTGAAAACTGCAATTCTAACCTCATAATTAAGAGATGAGGAGAGAAGCCACCATACCACATCTCATAATTTTATCTGTACTTCGCATTGAGAAAAGTAATAATGCATTTTTTTTTTCATGACTCGCTGAGTCACTATGATCAGCATTTATTTCTTTCCCATATTATAAGAGATGAAAATAATAGATAATTTTAATAAGTGGTCATCATCTCTCATCGTCTCTTCCTTTCCTTTGGTCATGAGCAAAGAAAATATTAGTGGTAGGGCCTACACTTTTTTTTTCTTTCTACTTCCATTCTAGTACGCTACTAAATATAAGGAAACTCATCCCTACTTTCTCTCCTCTTCATAATTTTCTATCATTTCAAATGGTGCATTCATGCATACTATAATAAGAAATGTCAATCAATATATAACATCTTCTACCTCCTCCTCCTCCTCCTCCTCGTCTCTCTCTAGTTGAATTCACTGCATTCAAATCCAATTATGGATAACTCACAAGAAGAAGATGGCATTGTTTTTTCCATGAACATGATGTCTTCTATGGTATTACCATTGGCAGTTCGATCAGCAGTTGAGTTGGGTATCTTCGACATTCTAAATAAAGTAGGTGAAGGTGTGAAGCTCTCTGCAAAAGACATTGCGGTTACGATAGGCTCAAAGAACCCAGAAGCACCATCAATGTTGGACCGTCTTATGAGGTTATTGGCTAGTCACTCCATGCTATATTGTTCACTTTCTGAAGATGAACATGGACTTGCATCTCCTCTTAGACTCTATGGGCTTGCTCCTAAGTCCAAGTATTTTGTGATTGATACTGATGGTGTGTCATTCGGACCTGCTTTGCACTTAAATCTCGATAAGGTCCTCTTGGAAAGCTGGTTAGTTTAATCACAATAATGATCATCTGTTATCAAGCATCTCAAGTCAAAAAGTTAAAGTGTATTATTGATTAATTAGTTTTTTCGAAATCCGTTGAGAAGAATAACTCATTAGTATTGGTGATAGAACTTACAATGTGTACGGTTTCTTTTTCTTTTTTAATTCATGGAATGGATTATTTGCATTAACTTATATATAGGTCCGATTTGAGAGGAGCAATCATGGAAGGAGGTACACCATTCAACAGGGTTCATGGCAGGAATTTATATGAGTATGCAAGCTTAGATCCCAGGTTAAATGATGTTTTTAACAAAGCCATGTTCAACGTTACCATCATAGTCATGAAGAGGATTCTTGAGTTCTATGAAGGTTTTGAGCACATCAATAGGCTAGTGGATGTAGGTGGTGGTCTTGGGATAAATCTCAAATTGATCACTTCCAAATATCCCCATATCCAGAGTGTTAACTTTGATTTGCCACACGTCCTAGAGCATGCCCCTATCTATTCTGGTATATTCTTATCTTCATTCAATTTATTTGTTGCAGATTTTAAAAGGAAGTTACAACTTTTGAATGTTGCATTCAAACTATCAATTATTTATTGTGCAGGTGTGACACATGTGGGAGGAGATATGTTTGAGAGTGTTCCTGATGGAGATGCCATTTTTATGAAGGTAAATCCACACTTTTATAGAAATGTGAATTGCCAACTGACACAAAGTTGTATGATCCATTGATGACATTGTTTTTCTGGTACCAAATTTTCAGTGGATACTTCATAATTGGAGTGATGAAGACTGCTTGAAGTTGTTGAAGAATTGCCATAAAGCTATTCCGAATGATGGAAAAGTGATTGTTGTGGACTCAGTTATTTCTGTTTTTCCTGAGACAACAGTTGTTGCCAAAACTGATTCCCAAGCTGACCTCATAATGATGACTCAAATCCCAGGAGGAAAAGAGAGAACCCAAAACGAATTCATGGAATTAGCATTAGGATCTGGATTTGGTGGTGTTAGATTCGTCTCTTGTGTCTCTGGCTTCTGGGTTATGGAGTTCTTTAAGTAGATATACATATCTAGTATGGCTTAACTTGTTCTTCAAAGATCTCTCACTGGATTAGAATTTTCATGGCTGTAAAATATTTCTCACATAGATAACATAGCGTATGCTAAGGTTGAGTATGAAATTGAAACATGGCTGTGAATCTTTCTTGTTGTAACTCCCTGAATGTATATAAATGCTTTGAGTTGTTGGAGTTGCCACCAAATTCATGAACAAGGAATGAATGAGATTGTTACAACGTTACCAGCCATCATAGCTTGCTCATAGTTGGAATTGTTCTGTCTATGAATCAAACTTGTTCTTCAAAACTAAAGTACATTTCATCATGTGGGCCTAAGAGTGATAACTAAAGAGAGTTAAGGTTGTGTATCAGCATGCTGCATGCAGATTATAAATATGGTGATACATATTCTTTGAAGTCATTCATTTCAGTTCCATGAACTCAATTGCTTTTTCTTATCCTTGTAACCAACCACTATACGGATAATTGAGGGAATGAGATTGTCTTAAAGTGACTTGATATTTATAAAAAGATACAACTTTCATCAGAGCATCTTACATTACATGGAATGAAGACTAGTGAGAAATTGTGCATACCGGTCTGGCTTGAAAACCAGGTTTTTGTATGCAAACCACTGCAAAGAAAGAGAGGGAAAATGAGTCATAGGTTTTCCTCAACAAACATATTATCATTAAGAATTACCAGCTATAGCTAATAAAAAATAAGTGGGAAATGAAATGATAACCAAAGAATGAAACATAAGAATTTAAATAACCTACTGAGAGCAACCCAGTTGAAGCCCACAATGCAACCACTGAACTCAATGCATATTTATCATCAACTTTGTCCCACTATCAACACTAGCTAAATTTTGAGTCAGTAACATTGAAAAGCCTCAATTTTTAACCATATGATAATTGAAGATTCTTCACAAACTCTGGCAGCTCAGTGGTGTCAACTTCTGCTGATGTTGTCTCTCCTGTGGCCATTACCTTATTGCAGTGGGAGAGGAGGAAGAGTGGGAAAGCTGACACATTGTGGCGAAGCAGAAGAAGATGGTGGTTGTCGTGGAGTAAGGGTGGATGATATAGTGAAAGCAGAGGAGGAGGTTGAGGCCATTGCTATCTGCTAGTGCTAGTGAAGAAACCCTCTTTCAGGTTTTAATTTTAATCTCCAATGTTAATTATGATGTTTGATAATTTGCACAAATGAATGTGGTTGGAAGCTGAAGCAGAACCAATGGTTTCATTTTATCTAGATAGTGTGCTAACGCCTTATATTCAGGGTTTGATTTTCACCTTTTCATATGTCGAGGATTTAAATCCTCTTATGCCCAGTAAAATCATAGTTGGTGGGCAACTCTGTTCATGGAGATCTCCTGGTGTTCCACCCAAGAGTGAGTCTCTACTCGCCTCCCGAACACTATTGACACCTATACGGTAGTCTCAAATATTTTCTCTCCATTCTACAATTTCATATAAAAAAAACAAAACTACCCCAATCTTCATATATTACATATAAGAAGTAAAAGTTTTTACTTATCTTCCAACCAGAAGATGATGATTTAGATTAAAAAAACAACAAAATATGACCACAAGAGGAACTTTGTTAAATTTAAAATAAAATAAAAGGACAACATTTATTCAGTTAGACTTTATTTAGTAAGTATAAATTAATAATTTGTTTTATGATAACTTCAGTAGAATGTTCTTTGCTCGTGACTTGGTGCTCCGCTCTATACCAGACAAATGAAGATTATGTTTGACTAGACATTTTAAATAATTTAAAACTTATTTATAAAATTTATTTGACTAGTTTAAAAGTTTGTTTAAAGTGTTTGGTAATGTAACTTATTTCAATATCTTATACTTCCCCTGTTCCTTTTTGTAAGAGTTAAACCAACTTTGCACACCCCTTAAGAAAGTTAGGTAGTATAGTTTTTTGCATTAAATTTGTTCTCAAATGTTGTTGAATTTTCAAAATTGTCCTTAACATATTTCTTTTTAATCTATTTTCATCATTAATGCAATTCCATATTTCCAAAATTGAATAGGGGTAAAAATGTGAAAAAATAATTAATATGCCACAAAACTTTATGTGGTTCTTATAAAAAGGAACGACCAACACCCTCATTTAGCTCTTATAAAAAGGAACGGAGGGAGTAATTTTTTTTAATAAGCTACTTCAGCCAACTTCTAGCTTAAATCTTAAAACTTATTAAATTTATTTTCATTTTTATCCCTATAATTTTAATAAAATTTCATCATTATCCTTTTATATTCTAAAAAATAATAAACACTAATTATAATATTTTTCTATCAGATATATCTCCTATGAGTTGTCATCCTTAAATATTTCATTAATTTAGATAAATATAAATTTATTTATTAAGTAAATTTATTTATTAATTAAGCTATAGTGTTATTTTTGTTGCCTTATTCATATAATAAAAATATGTAGAAAAAAATTATAACAAATAATTTAAAATAAATTAACATACATAGATATTGATATCTAAATAAACTAATGTTAAATATAAAAACATGCATATATTATATATATGGCTTTTTGTGTCATTTTATAAATTCAACTTGTTCAACAACTAGTTTTGTCAAACAATTTTTCCAGAATCAACTAGTTTTTTCAACCTTCAACTATTAGCTAACTTATAATGTTTCAATCAGTTTATCAGTTGGGTAGTTAATCCAACTCTCATACAAGCTCCGGGCGGTTTATTCATTTAACCGTAGACTAGATCTACTTTTAATTCTGCAATATTTTTTTCATTAATTACTCCGGATTCTAAAAAGAGACTTGAAATTGACACATTGATTCCTTTTTGCGACTTTTGGTGAACCATATGCATCCAAAGGTGCATGTATGACTCTTAAGGGATATAATTTGATCCTAATCAATCGACTTTATAGAGAAAAACTACTTTTTTAGGCCAAGAGGGCTTATTGAAACCATTAAATTCAGAATATGCATGGTAAAGTCGCTCCGGGTGGGGAACTACTCCATGTACTCGCAGACGATTTGACTGATCCTACCCCCGCCACGATATTTGCACATTTAGATGCTACTATTGTACTATCAAGAAGATTAGCTGCCAAATGTATCCAGCAGCAGATCATTTAGATTCACAAACATAGTAGAAGTTGATTAATTTTTTTTTTACTAGAAAATGTATGTATCCAGGAGTAGATCCTTTAAGATCAAGTTATTGATCTTCTAACCAAGGCTTTTATCTTATACGAGATTTTCTGAACTTGATGACAAGCTTGAATGATGATTGGAAGTATGTTGTAAATGATGGGTGCATATTTATATTTAATTTTATTAGAACCATACATTTTTAGTATATTTTAATATATATATATATATATATATTTGATTATTTATATGTTAAATCCATTATTAGTAAATTTTATTATTATTTTAGTTTTAGGTAGGGCTTTCTGTTATTTTGTTTATTTTATAGGTGGTGGATTAGATTTTGAAACCCATAATGTAGGTTGGGCCCAAATTAAGACATTGATGGTTATAAAAGCTAAAGTTGGGGATTCATGGAAGGCACCGGATCACTTCAGAGCATATATTAAAGATCTGACTCTAGAGACCGGAGATTGTAGGCGAAGAGCACATGATAATCTTGATAATTTAAAAACTGAGCATATTAAGATGGGCAAGCACATGTTTATTTTTGTGGAAATATGCAAGCCCATGTTGATTTTGAGCTAGTGATTGAACAGTATAACACTTTTTTAAAAACATTTATTAAAGATTAACTAAAGACATTTGACAAAGTTTAGAAATCATCTATGCCAAAATTTAGAGCTAGAGCTAGTGTTTAAGCCTTGAACATGTGGACGCAAGTTGGTTTTGAAAGTCCTCTGTTCCAGAAGTTGTGGTAGTATTCACTATAAGCATAGTTCGTGTATTGAGCTGGTGAAGGACAGTAGAACGTTGGAATGGATATCCTCTCCTTTTCACTGTTCACCATTGCTAGTGGAGGCCAAGTCGGTTAGTAGTGGCGGTGCTCGTGGTGGCGGCCATTGCAAACTGTATGTTAATATTGAAGAACCTGGCTCTCAAATTTATATCAAGTACCTCACCGAGGTTGTGGTAAATGGTAATCAAACAAATTTCTGGTTCAGGCTTACGTATTAAGCTCACTTCAAGGCTGACGTATTTTAGTATATATATAAAACTAAAATTAATTATATATATTTTTAACCACATTTATTTTTTTTGAAAAGCAGTAGAATGATTGCAACAAATTTTTAACCACATTTATGTTTTAGGTCGGTGGTTAATTCACTTTATCCTTAACTATGAAAATGAGAGTTTGATCCTCTCGCGCATGAAAATAAATTGTATTTTGTGGTTTGTCGTATACTACTTAATGCGAGCACCAAAGCGGTGGATACCGTCAGTTCAGAAAAAAAAAAATATTCAATTCATTGACTCCCTAGTAATAAGATTTTATTTGTAAAAATAAAAGATCTTATTATATTTTAAAAATTAAAAAGTCGTATGAAAATAATAATTTTTTTTGTTTTCCATTATTAGACAAATTGATAAATATGATTAATGTTATTTTCTTTCTAAATATTGAAAAAAGAATTAGTATAATAATTTTTAAATTTTTTTTAGTAGCCACCATTAAGTAATAAGAATATTTTAGTTGTAGTCATTTAATTGATTATAACATTGGGAATGAGAATGGGTGAGAAAGTCTCACGGCTATTAGTGGTGAGAATATATACCTTGATTAAAACTAAATAATTTAATTGATTATAATAATTTTTTTAGTATCACGCTTAAGCTATAATAATATTTTAATTAAGATAAATTTTATTATAATGAGCTACTTTTAAATTTATTAATACCCACACTTAAGTAATAAGAATATGTTATAAAAATCATCAGTATTCTATTATAGTAGTCATTAATGTGTCTTAAATGTGCATATTAATTACTTGTAAAACATGCATGAGTAATGTTTTGACCAATGAATAATGCAATTCAACAATCAACTCTTTCTTCTATCTAAACAATATTTTTTGTTTTATTCACAAAACTTAATTTTCATCAAATATGTACTATCTAAACTATCACCTCCTAGGTACACCAATCTACTCTTTCTTACCATTTACAATTTTATTTTTTAAACATTTCAAAAGTATTTTCAATTTTTACACGTATATCCTATAAATGAAGTGAATTTTGTTTCCTGTCGATAATATGAAGGAGTACCTACCTAATTTTGTTTTCCGTCCACCAACCCAAGTGCATGTCTTCCAAGTGGTTTTACCACCTTCAGTCCGAGAGGAATCCAATATTTGATTGACATTAATTTCATCTGTTTTTCTTAAGCAGATTGTCGCAATCTTCTGTATGTATAAGTAAAAACAACTAATGGATGATCTCACCACACCTTCGTCATCAAAGTAGAGTATCACAACCCAATAACTACCTCTTCCAATAGGAAAAAGTGACTGTTTGAATCTCTAGTTAAAAGTTTGATTCATAGAAATTACATTTTTAAAAGATTTTTGGCTTTTATTATATCCAAGTTGGAATTGCCATAACAATTTAATTAAAAAAATAAAGTATCACGATTTAGGAGGAAAAAAATAGAAGTAATTTGGATGTTCCGATCCGTTACTTTGAAGGGTTTGATTAATACGCACTAGTTAAAAATGATTCAATTTTAGAATTTTTTACTATCTCATGATGGTTTAGTAGTTTATTGAAGCGAGAACTATAAACATTAGTGCATATTTAAATAAGCATGACATAAAGTTGATTTTGATAAATTTAATTTTAGCAAAGTTCATTGGGGTAAAAATGAGTTGAAAATAAATCAATTTATGTTTAAATATTATTTGAAAATATTAACTGTTGTAGGTATGTTATTTAGATATCATTCATCAAAATTGCTTTTAGGTGTGTAGTTACTAAAACAAATTTTAATATTTATATTTTTTATCTAATTTCAGCTCTATTTCAATTAACTTGATATATACATTAATAAATTAGGAAAAAATAGGTCAATCAACTTATTTTTGTATTTTTATATTAATTTATTAAATTAAAAATAATATATATATATATACATCATGTTTTGACTTTTAAAATAAAATTCTTAATAGTATTAAATATTTATAAATGATATGAAATGGATAAAAATATTAAATTCGTTTTAAAGTTTAACCGAATAATACGGTTTTAAAAAAATGCAAAGGAAAATTCAAATTTCTTCAAATGTTAATATTTTTTTAGTTTGATCCTTCTTCAATCTTCATCTCTCCTCTCTTGGCATTCTTTGTGTCCTCGTAACTTGTTTATGCTTTTTTTCCCCACTCTTGTCAGCTCTGCTTTGTCTCATTGTGCATGCCCATGATGAGTAATGTCATTTTAAATGAGGAGGAAGATTTGCAGATATTGATCCATGTACTGAAACATGGTTTGTAGGGAAGATGCTGACAGAAAATTCCTATAACATATGTGTGTTCAAGTCAACGATTTTGGAGACGGGGAGAGCAAAGTGTGGAGTGGAAGTCGAGGATGTGGCCAAAAACCTCTATACATTCCGTTTTTTCAGTGCTGGGGATAGAGACCATGTCTTGAACACTAGTCCATGTAACTTTGATAGGATCCTAGTGGTACTCAATGTTCCTGACCTGGATGAGAAATGAAAATATGAGAAATCGAAGATTTGGAAAATAATCTTTCTATTCTGAAAAATGCATTGTTACAGGCTCTATATTTATATAGAGAGGGGAACAGACAAACAGACAGGATCCCGAATATTTTGAGTCAACACAAGCGGTGACATTAATTACAGACTTGACATAGTCGACAAGTCACCTATCACGCATGTACATGTGACAGGACATTTTTGACACAGACGATAAGGTAAACCGATTTACACAGAGACCGACTTACACTGAGACCGACTTATACAGACGACACATATAACTGGTCTTACATAGACGATGATTTGTATTTCTAACAAATAGAAATATCTAAAATATAGAAACAGAAATATCTAAAATACAGAAACAACCGAATTTTCAATATACAGAACAACAATATTTTTAATATACATAAACATCAGTATTTTTAAAATACAAAAGATAGAATTATAAAAAATAGAAACAACAGTGTTTGAAACACAGAAAATAGAATTATCAAAAACAAAAACAACAGTGTTTTAAAAATAATATAGAAAACATAATTATCAAAAACAGATACAACAGTGTTTGAAACACAAAAAACAAAATTATCAAAAACAGAAACAGTAGTGTTTTAAAAACAATACAGAAAATAGAATTATCCAAAATAGATACAGCGGTGTTTGAAAAACAATACAGAAACCGAAACAGTAACAAACAACACCATTTATTTTACAACCAAGAGTTCAAATATCACCACATCATCATCAAGTCCAAACTAAATCCCAAGGCAAGGCACAACAAAAATTCTCAAAGGAACAATTCATAATAGATCACAAACCGTAAAACAATTCTACAACGAGTTACCCTTACCGTCGAACGTGACGCAAAAACTTCAAGTCCAACCTTGCAAAATAACACAATATATTTACTCAATTATCCAACCAAAATAGTGGAAAGAAAAACGAAAATCTAACCCCCAAAGCCTTCATCAAACCCACGGTCAACCCTTAGAGGAAGAGAGTTTCAAAAACGATTTTTGTCACAAAAGAGAGCATGAAAACAGTGGGTCAAAAGAGAAGAAAGGAGATGAATTTGTTTTCAAAATCTTGACATGATTTAGGATTACATAACAGCCCCAAAAATCCTTAAGTATAAGGTCGAAAAAATGGAATAAGAGGAGGAATTGCTTGACTTTCTTGATCAAGAAGAAGTGAAGCACAACCCTTGTCCTTCAATGGTGGAGAGAAAACTCGAATGGATTGAGGAAGAGTGTGCTGAAACAATATGGAGTTAGAACTTTAGGAAGAGAGAAAGGAAATGAACAAAAGACTTCAAAATTGGAGAGTATGAATCACCTACCAATAGACCAACACCAAACACTCTTGGAGAGGAAAGGAGAAGCAAAACTTGACCACCGATGGGGAGGAATAGGGGCAGCAATGACAACACAAGGAGGAGAAATTTTCAGCACTTGAGCCTAGGATTTTTGCACTTGAAGGATGAGAGAAAACAAGAGAGGAAGCCACCACTATAAGCTCAAAACTTTCAGCCCCAAAGAGAGAGAAAGAATTCGGCCAAGACACACTATTATTCCCCATTATTGCTCAACAAAACTCATTAACCACAAGACCAAGCCATCAAGTCACTTCATTCTCCTTAATTCACATTATTCCCATTCAAAATTTGATTTCAAACACAGTTAAGGACCCATTAAACCCAAATAAAATTTGATTCAGATTTCATAAGTAGTTCAAGGAATAGAATTAAATTATTCAAACTCAAGGGACCAAATTACAATCACAAGAATTCTAGGGACCAAAATGTAATTACAAGAAATTCAATGACCAAAGTGCAATTACAAAAAATTGAGGGTCTTACAATACCTCACCGAGAAACAACAATAATATGAAAGAAGAAAGTCGACAACTGATATCTCAAATGACTTGTCGGTAAATGGAAACAATTTCCAAGATCTCATGATCTCTTCAAGTTACGTACGCTGACTTATTAGACCTTGTTGGGTTATGCCCGCCAACTTCTAAGATTTTAAGATGCCGTCAAGTTACGACTTGTCGAATTTGAAGATCCTCTCAAGTTACGACCCCCTAGGTCAATTAAGCATGCCTACAAGATCCTGAGGTCTCATCCAAGTTATGGACCTACGAGATTCCAAGATTTCGTCGAGTTACGACCCACCGAATTCGGAGATTCGGAGATTTCATCAGGTTATGACATGCCAACTTTCGAGATCTCATCGAGTCATGACCTGTTGATTTCTGAGATTTCATTGAGCTATGACCCGTTGAATTTTGAGATTCTAAGTTCTCATCAAGTAACGACCTACTGACTTTCGAGATCTCGTTGTGTCGTCGAATTTTGAGATTATAAGATACCAATGAGTTACACACCTCGATGTTAACTGAGAAATCCTTCAAGATCCTTAAGTCTCATCGAGTATAGATTTCTAAATAGAGCGACTTTTGAGATTCTAAGATCCCATCGAGTTACGACCCTCTGAATAAGAAAAGACGTGACCAATGGTAGATTGGCACGCAGGCTTAAGTAGAAAAACCACCAGAGCATGGCCAACTGCCCATCAATGCAAACGTAACAACTTCCACGAGGCATGACTAACGCGAGCGTTGCTCCAAACCTATTACCCTCGCTAGTATAAACCTATGAATCTAAGTGACGTTGATCGAATTTGAGAGGCTTCAACCTCTTCTTATATAAAAGGAGATAAAATGAACTAAGGTACTCGCACTATCCAACCTAACCCATATACACCATATATTTTTGGTAACTTGAGCGTCAAAGTATCTTCATAGGTACCACTAACAAAACGCACCACACAAACAATGGATAAACGACCACCAAGCACGAAACATCCAGCAAGTACCACCGGCATCATCACCACCGCATTTGAAGAGTAACACTTTACTTAAAGTGATTGATTAAACTTTGTCCGATCAAGAATCAATGCAAGGGAAAAGAAATGAAAAGCACTTGAACTCTCCAAGAACTTACCTGATCTAAGTATATCTCACTCACTAGTCACTACAAACGTGCACGTGTCTATCCCACGCTCTCATATCAATAATGCCCCAGGAGAAAGCCACGTGCCGGTGACAAAAAAGCGAGTAGCCACGCTGTCAAAAATTACAACCACTATGCCACAGGCCATAACCGGGTGACCGAGTGCAACCGGTCGACCACGCCACGTAGTCAGCGGACCCCACCATCACAAGCTGGCGACGCTTTTTTACGGACCTAAAACCTCAGCCATGGAGTTTGTGGATGAGAATCGAGGGAGGAAATAGATTATTTTGGCCAGAAATAATAATAAAAAAGAAAGTGAGTTTTTTTGAGAAAAGTGCAAAGGTAAGCATCAGCACCATGAGCCAGTAACTCTCCGCCACTTGTCACAATCCTGTGAGCCGTAGCTTCTCAGTCACAAAAAAATAAAAACCCTTAAAATTCCAAAGAAAAAATTAAAAAACCACCCGAAATTATAGTGGCTGAGATTGCTCCTCGCGCTTAAACAGTTCACTACATACACACTTTGCTCGAGTGTGTAGCATTTTCTGGTTTCTCTCCTGGTTTTGCTTCGTCTCTTATTCTTCCTTGTCCTGATTTATTTCACATCGCGAATTTTCCAATTTTCGGTTTTTTTCCCGATCTGAACTCTCTGAACGGTTCGCCGTTAACGGAAGATGAATCCTCCGGCGAGTGTCCGGTGATGATCACTCTCGCGCAGTCGACGACGACTTGCCTTTATTCCGAGGTATTCCTTTTCCTTCGTATTGGCTTTTTAGTTTTCGAAGCTTTTCTGTTTGGTTTCCGAGAAAATTCAACCAGAACCGATTTACTTCCTTTCGATTTGGATGTAACAGGTGCTCTTGCTACTCACAGCGCAACTCTGTTGAGTTGAATTTCGCTGATTTTGAGTTGCTTTGTGATTGTTAATTTTTTTTCTCGGCAACCAAACAGGTATAGGAAAGTGTTTGAGAAAGTGAACATAGAGATAGTTGTTGTTGTTGGATGTGATTTTTAATTTTCGTACTAATTGTTTCCGATTTTGAAAGGTTTTTGGCGCTGTCGAGTTCGTTTTGGTGAGGATCCTGATTAAGGAAAAAATCTTTTATTCAATCGGAGAAGTGTCTCTCCCTATCTGTTGCGGTTGATTTTAGAAATTGTTTATTTTTTCCCCCTTTTCTTCTTTATCCTCTATGCATTATGTGACATGTGAATTGGAAATTTGGAATGCTTATTCCTTCTGATACAAAACAGAGACGGATCTCTTCCTATTGTTCTCGCTTTGTTTCTTTTGCAGTAGCATCACCATACCTGCAGATTCTGCTCACTTTCACCACCACAACGGCTTTACTATTTACTGTGTTTCGCGCCGCCAAAAATGAAAGGAGGTATTCCTTGTATCCGCTCCTCGTCAGAGAAGATCTGAAGCAGCGCTAGCTGGCGGCTGCACACGTCCTGTAATGGAGGCGTATTCCTCTGGCGAAGAAGTGATTGTTAAGGTTAGGCTATTATTATTATCATAGATTGACAGGTTTCAATTGAAAGAGAATCAGTGAAGTTTAATATTGTTCTCTAAGTAATTAATTGGCTTGTGCAGACAAGAAAGCCATATACAATCACTAAGCAAAGAGAACGATGGACGGAGGAGGAGCATAATAGGTTTCTCGAAGCTCTGAAGCTACATGGGCGAGCGTGGCAGCGCATAGAAGGTAATAGTTTGTTCCTCGTCAATACTTAAAACATTTTTTCTCTTGCTCATTTCTGCAGATTATGTAATATCCTATTAGATAAAGACATGAGCTTCTCATATATTCGGCTAACTCTTATTTGAAACTGTCTTCTTTTCCCCCCTCCCATGGTCTGGCTCCCCCTTTTTGGTGGTTTACTTCTGCTTTGCAGAGCATATAGGAACAAAGTCTGCTGTGCAAATCAGGAGCCATGCACAGAAGTTCTTTACTAAGGTCAATGGGTGCCTTCTCACTTTTTGTTTATATGTTTGAAATGATGTTGGTCCTTATTTTTAACTTATGCTTTATTTTGCCTTGCTTTTGATTTATTTATCAGTGTCATATCTTGTTTGATTCACTTTATTGAATGAAAGATCCTGTCAAACTGTGCAAAATACTGCTCTATCTGAACTAGTGGACTACAGACTACATCAGGATTTCAATTTGAAAAAATAAAGCCTAACTAAATGAGCACCTTCCCTGGTTACATTCAAATGTCATGGAAACTATGATGCTTCTTCAATGGTAAAATGCACAATATTATTCTTGAGAAAATTACGAGTTAAAGGGCTTCTCAGATTGATATTAAATGATGATGCCTTCTATATGGGATGGCAAAAATTAAAGTATTTATAGTAGGCAGAAAAGTATGTACAGAGATGATGATATTGGTTTGTGAAAGTAGCATGATTTAAATAGGAAATATAATCATTGTATGTTAAAAGAATGAGTATTATCTCTGACATGGAAGTTTCATTTCGTTTTTGTCATCCTTTCATCAGCGACATCTCAACTCTGATTGAATAGAATCCCTCGGTGAATTTCACATGCACCGACACAGTATTATCCTCTAAAACCAGCTTCTAACTTAGTCAACTAATGGTTCGTACTTTACAGTATCAGTGAATGGAGACCCTTAGGAAGAAATTGCACCACTTTGGCAAGGCAATTATTTTCTTCCTCTATTGCTTATTTTGATTATAGACAAATTTGCTAGGATAGTCTTAGGGTTCTACCAATAGTGGGTCATATTTATTATAAATGATTTAGTAGTGTTCTGTATGTCTGGTATTGCCTTGGGTTGAGCCCACATAAAGTTAGTAAAAAAAGAAAGGTCTTGGTGTGGACATATTGTGAATTTGACATCTTTAGGGAGGAGGGGGCATTAAAATTTTCATCTTCCTTGCTTTGTGAGGTGTGACAGTTGACATGAGATTTTAAGGGAAGTGGGTCTTGCTGTTTGAGCAGTGCACATGTGAGGAGAAACTGAGCCACCTTCATTATGTTGAGTTTCTATGACCACATGGTCTTGAGATCCTTCATGTTTTTGCCCTTATTCTTCAATAAAACAAATTACAAAATGTAATGCGGGATTATGCAATGTCCAAGCTTCACCTCCAATGGGTTCTTGCATGAGGGGCATGTAGATATATAAACATGCATGTGCTGTCACCTAATAACTGTAAAAACCCACTGACATCCCACAATAGATTTTCCAGGAGTAAGCTGAACAAGTATCCATGTATGATTGGATTACAAGGCATTCATCTCAACAATCATAGCTCGTCTCCATCCTGGATGTGATAGTGCTTGGATATGGTAATAGATGATAAAGCAGAAACAAAGGCAAAAAATCTAAAATCCAGGATCGAGCAGAGTGGGAGTGGCAAGTGGTAAAATTACCAGTATGTGATATAGTGGCTGAAGAAGCATGTTGGCTGCCTTAAACTGAAGATACTCCTTATACTCATTGGCAGAAAGACAATTATCTTCCTCAAATTTAGTATTTTTCTCAACGACGGTACATTAGACTGAGCTACAGCAGCAGTTTTGCTCGAAAAACCATGTAAGTAATAACAACAATCTAGAGTTTGCCCATCTCGATCACAATAAGAGCAGTGGAGGTTGCCTCTACCACCTCTACCAAGACCCCCACCTCTAAGACCACCATGATTGCAGCCTCCTCGACTAGACGAATTTGAAACTAAAGTCGAAGACTCTGAAGTTGGAACATGAGGTGGTTAGGTCTCAAATTTTGTCGAGCAAACAAGTACATAATCTCACTAATGTCTTCTCCCGAGTTATATTCAGTGCTCTTTTGGGGAGTCCAAATCTACGACAAACATTGATACCTTTGATCGCTCTACTCTAGTAGTCTGGACCTAGTCTGGCAGTCCTGAATCGTGATGGAGGTAGAGGAGGTTGTCGTGTTAGTTGAGGCCAGCTGCAGTGCCATAATTGTGGAGAATCGGGTCACCATTTTAATCACTGTCCCACTCCTGTACACCAGTAGCAACATTCCACCTAGCAAACTAATCACCACTTTGCCAACGTCGTGTCGTTGCCTGACACCGTAATTCACAACCGGACGTGCGTACAATGGTTATGAATTATGATTGATGAAGAATTTTCCAAATAGACTCAGCTTTAGATTCCTCAATAGTTACATTCGTCCTCTTTCACAACCACTTTTATCTAAACAAGTAATCCTATTGCGTGTGTATCATCTAATTTGTAATGTTGGGTTATTGACTATGGCACCACTTGCAATAAGATGAGGGATTCAAGTATTTGTCTTTTTCTTTCATCCCTTCTAGTGTTCACCTTTCACTAACCTTGTTAATGGTTCCAATGTTAGTATTGAGGGGAATCTTGCACTACACTAGTTTCAACCTTACCTTTGTCCTCGGTTTCCTACTTATCTCAGCTCCTTGTAATCTTCTTTCAATCTGTCAAATAACTCGTACTTTAAATTGTTTTATACCTTAGCTCTGTACTTTTGTGTCTTTCAGGATCAGTTGACAGAAAAATAACTATTGGTAGAGAATGAGTTTTTGATAGGTTGTACCTACTAGAAGAGTGAGTTTCAAAGGCATCAACAATTTCTTGTTCTTGTGGTATGCCTCATTTCCAACTTCATTGTCATATTGAAATTCTTGATCGAACAAATGTTGAGTGCACGAGGAAGGTTCTTGTGGTTGTGTCCTTGACCAACTTCACGCACATGTGCTCATGCTGGCTTGGTGGCGGACTCTCCTCTCCTCACCGATGCTTAGTTTGGTCATCCTAGTCTTGCCAAGTTACATCATCAGGTGTTTTAGCCTTTCCAAATTGTCTACTTTGTCATATGAGTCGTGTCAAGTAGGAAAACATGTTCGCGGTGTTTTTTCCACACGCTTTTTCTGTCCTTCGGGAAAGGGGGCCCGATGGCTCATCCTTATCCTTTCGGTTTTCGAGTGAAACAGAGTTGGGAAGACCTGTCAAGCTTTAGCGTGTCAATCGCCGAGCTTCGTCTTATTTAGCTTTTGTTCACTTTGATGTCCTCCTAGTCACACTGTTTCTACTTTAGGATCAAAATATTTTATCACTTCATTGCGAACTATTCTCGATGTACTTAGTTGTTTTTAATAGAAAATCAATTTGTGTTGCATTCTATCTTCCAGGCCTTTTATCATGAAATAAAAAGTACTTTAGTGTTCCAATTAACACTTTACAAAGTGATACTGCTTATTAATTTTTATCCATACCATTTCAAACATTTATGGCTGCCCATGGTGTTCTTTATCAGACATCTTGTGCTCACATACCTCAACAAAACAAGTCCAAACATAAAAATAGACACATGGTACTCTGGTAGGAAGCACTTAGATATTCTTGCTTCATGTAATGCCCATACAACTTGTTATCTAAACAATTTGTTCTAGAAAACCAAGAGCTCCATTCTATTCCCCCACTGCTCTCTCCACCACTTACCTCCTTGGGTCTTTAGGTCCTCATGTTTTGTCCATAATATTAGTTGAGGGCCTGATAAACTCTCATCTCGCTCCCACAAGTGTTCTTCCTAGATTACACTCGGTCCTAAAAGGGTTACAAATGATACTTTTCGCTGCTATGTTGTCTCGGTTGAAGTTACCTTCTTTGAGTTTGTCCCCTTCTCTTTAAGTCGATAGCAACCACTTCTGAAGTCTGAGTCTATCTCGACTACCTTATTCCACCCCATGTCTCTAATGATCCTCACCAGCCATAGATGCTTCAAGTTCAAGAAGATCCACATCCTTTGCAGGTTTGCCAATATCAGTCACATCCTCCCTTATTAGACAGGACCACCCAACTCCTCCATATCCTCCAGCCATGTCCTATGAGATTGGTCTCCCTATTGCACTTTGAAAAGGTATACTCTCAACCTTTAATCCTTCTCCTCATTATGATACTTTGGATTATCATCACTTGTTGATGCCTGATCTCATCATGGTTGGAGACAAGCTATGATTGATGAGATGGGTGCTCTTCAGAACTGTGGCACTTGGGACTTTGTTCCTCTTCTTCCTCTGAGGAAACATGTTGTAGGTTAAAGGTCAATTTTCATTGTCAAAGTTGGCCTAGATGGCAAGGATTGGGTTATGGTGACACATTTTCTCCCGTGGCTAAAATGACAGCAATTAGATTATTCTTGTTCATTAATGTTATTTGTTAGTGGCCCCTCTATCAACTTGATATCAAGAATGATTTCTTTCATGGTGAATTTGTTGCTTAGAAGTCTTCAAGAGTCTTCAAGGCTAGTCCTCAAGTCCTTATTTGGCCTCAAACAATCTCCTAGGGTTCATGAGATCCAGCATTGTGGTTCAGTAGTTTAGTATGAATTTATTAGAATTTGGGAGGTCTAACCTACCCCAAAAGCTAATTCAAGAGGTGAGGATTGTCTTCTCATTTATAAGAGCTATCTTGGTCATATATCTAGTCAATGTGGGACTTCTCAACACACCCTCACGTTCAGGGCTGGACATGTGTAGCATGGAATATGCAAGAATGAACATCTGCGGGTGGCCCATATACGAGTGATCTCCACTAAACAAATCTAGGATAGACTCTAATACCTTATTAGAATTTGGGAAGTCTAACTCTACCCCAAAAGTTAGCTCAATAGGTGAGGATTGTCTTCCCATATTTAAGGACTATCTTGGTCATATCTCAAGTCAAAAGTTAGCTCAATAGGTGAGGATTGTCTTCCCATATGTAAGGACTATCTTGGTCATATCTCAAGTCAATGTTAGACTTCTCAACGAGCTTGTAGTGAGGCTGACCACTCAGTTTTCTATCGCCATTCAACATTGTAGATCGCATATTGATGAAAAAAATGAGCTTGTTCAAATCTTGACTGTTGTATCTGGTGAACAAATGCTTCTTCAATAGAGAATCTCAAAGAACTAGACAGCCCTCCAATAGAGGAGAGCGGCTTTACAGCTCTGCTGGAGAAGTTATTTTTTAGTTTTGTGGTGCACCAGTCACCAGAATAATAATAAGTTCTTTTCCTGGAAAGGTTAGTTTCCGTGAAAACGGAAAGATTTAATGTCAAATCCCTTAGTTGTGTTTGTGCTCAAGTTAACATTATGGCTTCCGCAAACTTTTAGGGAGTAGCAATTGACCTCTCTTGTTTCATAGAACTACTACCACCAATGTGCCTCGTTTTCGTAATGCCACGAGTTTTGGAGTGTTCAATGAATCAAGTTGTTATGCATTTTTTTTAAAAGTAGAATCAGTTTCCAGCCCACCAAATCCATACGGATAATCCTTGATAACACATAGAGGTGAGTTTTTCCCCCAACTTGATTGGAGATATTTACGGATGGTTATTTCTGTAAGCTTTCATGAAATGTCGTACTTGATTTAAAACCATAGACGTAATTGATTCTGCTTTGTGTTTGAATATACTGAAATGTCTGTGTTACTGCTATTTTGTATTTTTTTTCTTTCAAAAAAGTACTTTGGATAATCTACGTAAGGATAAACTTTCTGAGAATGCAATTACAATTTTTACTCAGTTGGAGAAAGAGGCCCTGGAGAAGGGTGTTCCTATTGGACAAGCTGCTGACATTGACATTCCCCCTCCACGGCCTAAAAGAAAACCAAGCAATCCTTATCCCCGGAAGTCGAGTTCTGTCACCACAACATTACAAAGGGGAGAAAAGGATGGAAAACTCAATTCAGTTGAATTTTCACATGTTAAACTAACACTGGACTTGGAAAAAGAGCTACTTCCAGAGGTTAACATCTATTTAATTTTTATATTTCACTTTTCACACTTTTTTTAAGTTTCTCCTTCGGTGAAATAATTCAGCTTGTTCCTTGTTTTATTAGAAACATAATGTAGACGAAGGGCCAACAACTATTAAAGAAAATAAGGAGGGAAACCCCTTAGATGTATCTTATTCCTCTGTATCTTCAGCAAACAAGAGTTCAATATCGACGTCAGCGCCCTTGAGAAATTCAGGCGCTTTAAAGGAGATTACGCCTTCAGTGAAAGAGGTAATAGCACTAGATGGATCAAATGAATCTTTTATCACTATTGAACTTCAAAATCGAAAGTTGGAGACCAATGATGGAAAACAGACTAATGGCAGTAGTAAAGACTCCAAGGTGGAGGATTCTGATGCTTCGCAAGTGAAATTGGTTCAAAATGAGAAAACAGATGGCCGTAATTGCGCATTTACAATAGATGGAATGCAAGGCAATCAGAATTACCCTAGACATGTTACTGTGCAAGTTTTTGATGGGAACGTTAGCACAAATACTCAAAATCCATCTCAAGATATGTGGTTTCGAGACTCCAAATTTCCACCAATAGGAGAGGTTAATGGGCAACCTAAGGTTTTCACCAATTCAGCTGCATCAAACACAGGTGAAAGTCAAAGTAACACAGGACGATCTTCTATTCATCAATCATTCCTTCCTTATCCTCCTCCCTTCATACAGCATAATCAAGGTGACTACCAATCATTTCTGCAGATGTCCTCCACATTTTCAAGCCTTATGGTCTCCACCTTGCTGCAAAACCCAGCAGCCCATGCTGCAGCAAGTTTTGCTGCTACATATTGGCCCCATGCAAATCCAGAAACTTCAGCAGATTCTCCTAGTTGCTCCCAAGGAGGTTTTCCATGTAGGCAAATGGGCTCTCCTCCAAGTGTGGCAGCTATTGTAGCTGCTACTGTAGCTGCTGCAACTGCATGGTGGGCAGCTCATGGATTGCTTCCTATGTGTGCTCCTCCCCAGACTGCTTTTGCCTGCCCTCCTGCATCAGTGACTGCTGTTCCATCAGCGAATACTGATGAAGCACCGGCACTGAATTTAGGGCAAGGAAATACTTATATACAAAATCCTCCTGGGCAAGATCAGATACTGGATCCAGAATACCCTGAAGCTCAACAAACTCAACATTCAGCTTCTAAGTCACCAGCTGTTACATCATCAGATTCTGAGAATGTAGATGCCAAGTTACATACTTCATCGAAGGCTACTGATCAAGAGATGAAAGTAGTTTCTCAGCACCTTGATTCCAATATAACGAAGGGCAAAACCCTGGTTGACCGTTCCTCATGTGGTTCCAACACCTCTAGTAGCGATTTGGAGACGGATGCATTAGAAAAGGATGAGAAAGGGAAGGAAGAGCCTGAAATTCCTGATGCTAACCATTTAGCTACTGAGTTTATTAACCGTCGTAATAGAACCGTTAGCTACCTTACTGATTCTTGGAAGGAGGTTTCTGAAGAGGTATCCCAGTTTACTTTTCATGAAATTTAATAATAATGATGACATATGCTGTTTCTCACTTTCTCTTCTCATGGCTTATTATTTTCAGGGGCGAATGGCCTTTCGGGCTTTATTCTCCAGACAGGTGTTGCCTCAAAGCTTTTCACCTCCGCAGAATTTGAAAAATAAGGATCATCAAATGGACAACATCAAGGATGACAAGCAAAACATAGATGATAAAGATGACGTTGACAGCAAGAAATGCAGTTCTAATTATGAAGGAATGCAGAAAAACCTGCCATTCCTAGAAAATCATGAGGGACGGGTTACCATAGGGCTTGAACAAGGAAAACTCAATACTCGTCGAACAGGCTTTAAGCCCTACAAAAGATGTTCCATGGAGGCCAAGGAAAACCGGGTTGGAACAACCAGCAACCAAGGTGAAGAGAAAGGTTGTAAGAGAATACGCTTGGAACGGGAGGCTTCAACTTGAGGTTTGATATAGCATGCAATCACATAAAGGCAACCTTTTGTTTTTGCATATCTTTTTATAATCCCCACAAAGGTGTATCTCTATTGTTTATTTCTAATTTTGCACCTTATGAAACTTTGTAGATGTGTGTACCATATTTAATTCCTATATACGCTCTTTTACTATCTTCGACTTTCGACTGATGTTAATGCTGTTAAAAACTCCGCTAAATAGACCTAGATATGATACATTAAGTATTGTTTGAGCCTTGAACAATAAGTAATTTTTTATCATTCATTCAGCCACTTTCTTCGTTTTACTTGTAATTGTTTGACATTTATCCAGGAACTTTGTTTTCTCTTCTACAAACCCTACCAGGTTGAACAAAGTCTTCTCAGACGACACGACAGGATATGCTTGTATTTTGATGTGTTGCCAACATGTACATTACAATGGATGTGACGAATGTTTTCTCTCATTCTTTGGCCTCGAAGTTTGATTTCCTCCTTTATAGAGTTGTTATAAACATATGATTTTCAATATAAACTATCTTTACCTTTATGATGAAATGTTTTAATCTTGTCTTTTTCAATATAGTTTGCAAGAGTTTTCCTTTTCACCAAACCCTATTTATATTTGATTTGATGTCCTACAGTACTGAAGTTGTGATAGACTTTAATTAAAACTTTGCAATCATCCTCGCTTAGAACTACTCTTCATAATTGTTCAATTTACCCTGTGCAATGGACTGTTACATGTATAAGTAACCAGGTTAGACATTAGCTGGTCTTGCAGCAGTGCTTGTGAAGAGTGAATTTAAGAGATTCAAGAACTTCGCGGAATAGACCAGAAAAGGGTGAGGAGAAAAATATGAGGCCGGTCACATCTTTTATTTTCAACATGCTTTTTATATGCCCACTTTTCTTTGGGTTCATTTTTGTTTATCCACAAAAATAATATTTTCTCTTCACTTTCGTATTTAATCAAACAAGTGGATAAGAGGATCTTTGGTTTGAAAAACTTTTATTTATTTTTCTAACAACTATTTTCATTCTTCAATTCATTGAAAACTTGTTTGTTTTGTTATCAATTTTTAATTTGTTTCAAGTCACCAAATGTGCATCCTTGCTTAGACACCAGAGTTCATCTCATGTATGAATCCCACCAAGTCCCTTACTTTTCAGTGACATGGGGAGAAAGACACCACGGCAATGAGCTTGCGGCTAGGATTGCAATTGCATTGCGAAATTGTGGATAAATGCGGGTAGAAACGACTGCAATTGCAGTCATGACGCTGTTAAAATGACTTCAAATTCCTTTAAGTTACAGCTGCAATTGCAGCTGAGACCGCAATTTAGAACCCTTAAATGAGTAGTGAGAATAATAGGGACGTCTCTCTCTAGCAGCAAGAGGTGGAATCTGCGAGGTCTCTCAAATAGGAATACTGAAAAAAAATCTCATTTTCTCCTCAACAATTACCATAACCCTAAAGCAATTAAAATAGACTTGCTACGTGTGAACCAGATTTGCAGGAACTAAAAATTAAATACAAGTTTCTCCCGAGAAAGTCAAATTCATTGATCTGGTTTCAAAACTGCACAGGATATGTATGAGCTATACATTATTATTTACAAATTGCATTTCAAAGAATTACTGAGATTATGTACATAATAAGATCACGCATGCGATAAAGGCAAGCCCCTCTACATAGACATGGTAGGTTATCTATACGTCTATATACAAGATTGGTATCTGTCAAAGGCATATCAGCAACAACTTGCTTCACCAATTCCAAAAGTGGTGATGCAACTGGCAACTATATACAACCAGTTATTTACTTTGACGCAAGATTATGAACTTCCTTTGAAGAGGACTCAGATGAGGATATTTCGCGAAACTGCAAGTTCCAAATATATTGTAAGATTCGCTTCTTATCAGCGGCAAGAAGTGAAAATGGTGGGTTCAGTGGAAGGTTCTCTGCTTCTCCAACAATGAACAAAAGTAAAAGCATTGCTTTTGAGTAAGATGCAGTTGCCCTATCTCTGTTCATCATATACTCATCTACCTACAAAAATGAAACAAAAACATATTTAGTCAAATACTGATTAATTTATCACAATCACCCCTGTTTCTGCCCTGGAGGGAAGACCAGAAGGATAAGAAAAAATTGACAAGTCAACAGTGTTGTCTACTCACAGCACCATTTGTCCCAACTAAGAGTGCTTGTTGGAATATAATCTCCATTGCATCTGGCATCTCAGCGGCTCCTGCAATGAGAACATAGTTAAGATGGTTTATTTCGATAATATGAGGGGATGAAGTTCAGAAACCTACCATCCATGTTTTGAATATGAGATGACAGTTTATCAGCACTATCAACTGCACCAATAAACCCACGTTTGGCCCACAAGGAGACAGATGAAGGATCACTAAAATTTATTTTCAGTTCCGTAGTTTGCGATAAGCCCAAGTCTTCACAGGCAGACTTGGATTGATTAGCAGAACTGCTCTCAGGATTGGAGGCTATCCAAGAGCTACAAATTTCTATAGCTTTCTTCCATATAGCCAAAACCACCAACTCAACTGCAAGCGCTTCAAGATACAGTCCCGTATTATACTGCAAGAAATAAACATTAGAATTAGCTAACAAAATGAAAAGAAGAAATGCAGATGTAGATAGATATACCAAGTGGGTGTGCCGCATTTTTGTAACATGAAACTGCGTTTCGTGGTTTGACACAACCCTCTTAACTTGTGATCATAGAAAATATGAATACAAATAAGCATTCAGCCAGTACTAGACTATTAATAGTGTTTTTTTATCAAAGATGTAAAGGTTCAGAATGTGTCATTTGAGAAGCTAAACATTCAAACCATTGCAAAAAATGTGCTTTGAATCTTGTGCTACTAGCCAATCCAAACACGCATCAAGAAGTACACTCCTACTATTGACTACATTATAGCAAGCCATGGCAACCAAAATAATCCAGTCGGGAAATTACTAAGTAATTGGTTTTAGAATTCGTGCAAACAGAGCTGACTTATCGCTCTGATGTGCAATACTGCATAGAACATGACATCATCATGAAAGAGAACAGAACAGAAGAAAGAATATCAAAGGAACATAAAACTCTACACTACAGTTTGATGGGACCAATGCCAATATTTTTTTTATTTAAAGAATTACAACCAATCAATAAAAATCTGAATGTAATGGTGTATGATTTGATGAACAACACAAACTTACCTTTTCCTGCGAAAGTTCTCCAAGGACCTGCACATATTGATGCAACAACTCTAACCTGTTTGAAAGGTTCAGTGAGGAAATTCCCTGATCTTTCGTTAAGGTAGCAAATTCATCGCTTTTAAAGTTTCCTAACCCATCAGTGGAGGAGGAGGGCAAATCTTTTGTTTGCTTTGCAACGTTTATTTTCAGGTTAGTCCTCTTTGAAGGACAGATAGAAAACCTGCTTGAGGAATTATCTCGGAATGATGCCTCAAAGTAGTCAGAGAAATCCTCCAATGATGCAAAAGGAGAATTGATGAAGACATAATCTTTCTCAATGGACTCCAATAAATGGGAATCTGAATAGAAAAACTAGAATTAGAATTTGGAAAGAAAAATGATAATTGGAAAACAATGCAAAATGAGTATACGATATTGAGTAATAGACCTTGAGGTTGGCTTGACAAATGAGTGCCAGCACCAAGTTGTAGTTCAGACATCTTCTTAGAGGCAGAGCCATCTACTTGATGAACCATTGAACTTTCTGACTGATGCAACTGAGACTGTTCAATACTCACCACTGACCTATAAGTTAAGAATTTAAGAGATTACAACAAGTAGCCACAACATGGAAAGAAAAAGTAACAGGGATACATGAGCTGAATTAAAAAATATTTATAATAAAATTAAATTATGACCTGGGTTCCCGTAGGAAATTGTGATTGAAGAACTCTTTGAATGTTAATCTCTCCTCTGCACATTAAAGTCAAACTTCAGAGAAGTTTTCTACATGAGCTCTAACTGTAATATAAAATGTATGTATCATAATATTTCAACCTCAGACCCATCACCTATACACATTTACAAAGCATAGCAGCAGAATAAACAAGTACAACTGCTCATAAAATATAGTTGAAATAAATACCTGGATTTTGACGTAAAAGGCTTCTGCAAAGATTCAAGCAATCAGAATGTAGCTCTTTTAAAGCCTCTGGTGGAAAGTGCAGTTCTTTAGATGCCAAAATATTTTGAAAAAGCTGAAAAAACAAATGACATTGAGGGAAAAGAAAGATATTTGCGATAACAAAATAAATAATTAACAAAAAATAAAAACCATACATGCATAACTATAATCTTTAAAAAAAAAATTAATGATAATAATTATTGTTGTTTAGCTTCTTCACTACCTGGAATTGACTATTTCCTTCGAATGGCGGCCTCCCAATCACTAGCTGATACAGGATTGCCCCAACACTCCATAAATCAGCCTGCACCCATAATATTACCTCAATTTTTGTGCAAAAGAAAACAAGAACAGTATATATACTTATATAGTAGTTGCAATTTGATCCCAGTTATATCTTGTCACCTTGGCATCATACTTTTGACTTTCTATTATTTCTGGAGCCATGTAATAAGGTGAACCACATAGTGTATCTGCCATCTCCTCGGATGTGAGAGACCTAGTACAAGAATAAATCAGGGCACTGCCAAATGTAAGAATGCAAAAACTATTTTTTAAATCTTATTGTTCTTTCAGCATGATTGGAGATAA
The DNA here is from genome assembly GCA_030819835.1 of Acmispon strigosus. Classification (NCBI taxonomy): domain Eukaryota; kingdom Viridiplantae; phylum Streptophyta; class Magnoliopsida; order Fabales; family Fabaceae; genus Acmispon; species Acmispon strigosus. Next base: position 53,523,355 of record JAUAMA010000004.1, on the reverse strand, counting down.
AACCTACCAAACATGCGAAGACCATTTGGGTATTTTTCATATAAAACTAAAAGGTATTAGGTATATTTATATACAGCTATCAAACTTAGCAATTAGTATCAATAAGAAGGGATAAGATGGCTTAGTGTCTAGAAATCAAATTATTAATGAGGAATAAACAAAATGTGCTTGTATTGTTTAACTTCCTAAGAAACCATCCTACCTTGCAAAACCAAAATCCCCTATTTTCATAATTGGTGTAGCTGCAGTAGATGCCAACAGTAAATTCTGCATGTTCAGAGAAAAACATTAAGTCAAATCATGAACGAAGCGCACCCAGCCAATTAAAGGGGTTTGTAAGGGAGTTGATTATATCAATGATATATAGAATAAAGTATAAGTTCAAATCACCATTTCTAAACCAAGTGGCAAGTGCAATCCCACAATTTCTGAGGGTCACCTGAACTTTTTAATAAAGTTTATACAACTATTATTCTTCCAGTGCACCCAGCACTCCAACCAATTTACCATTAGTGCTGAAGGTAATTACTAATTAGTCCTTCTTGAGTTTTTTTTTTTTTTTTTTACTGTGGCCCTGTTTGTCTCTGCATGTTATTTGTGCAAATGTACTACATGCTATAGGTACGAAGTTATAATAAAATGGTAATCTAAGTTATAATAAGGTAACCTTATAAGCTTGTACATTTGCTCTCCCTGGTGTGCACAAAATTATACAAGAAAGCAAACTTTCTCGACAAGCTAATGCAATCATTGATAGCAACAATTAATTAAGATATATCAAGACAAACGTATAAGTAAAAACCATGAAAAGTTTCCAATTTTACAAGACCCTCACAAACCTGTGGTTTTAAATCTCTATGTATGAGGTTCTTTTCCTGAAGCACCTGCAACCCAGCAGCTACAAGAAGAACACCGCCATTAAAAACGATAGAAATTCATACATTGTCTAGCAATTAGCACAAGGAAAGTGGATAGTGGAGTAAGGAAGAGGGTTGAACAGAGAATCATGTTTGAAGGTACAGAACTGCATGGCACTACCTATTCCATTGATCAAAGTAGTTCCTAGTGTGGCAATTTATATCTTTCAGAAACTAACATAAAACTTTTTTTTCCAGGGACTAAATTGAAGGTGTTTATTCTAATAGAAAAACGCAAAAGGGAAAAACCACAAAAAGTGGATGAATTCAATTCAAGAGAACTCAGTACTCACCCAATTGCCTCATGAAATGGCGAGCAACGGATTCTGAAACTCTGCCACGGCGATTGATGTAAGCAGCGAGGTCCCCACCATCACAATACTCCAAAACAAGGTAAATCCTGTCATTGGTCTTAAACACAAGAAAAGAAACATGACATGACATGACAAACAAGTAAAATAAACAAGAACGTTGAAGGGTTACCAATTAGCACACCTGAATCGCTTCGAAGAGTCTAATGATGTTAGGGTGATTGATCGTGCTGAGAATAGAGATCTCTTTGATCAGATTCTCTCCCACTTTGGGATTCAACCGCGTCTTGTCAATCTCCTTGACGGCAACCTCCAAACCCGAGTGGCGATGCCGTGAACGCCACACCTCCGCGAACGAACCAAACCCGAGTCGAGGACCCAGTATGTAATCCCCGACCAACCGGGTCATGATGGGTCCCCCTAAATCCATCAATCACCAGCACTCAAGACTGCAAAAACCACCTACAGAGCCATGTCTTTGGCGTTGAGGAACAATAAGAATCGATAAAAAGATTGAAACTTTGATTTGTTGGGTGTGGGGAAACGTCGCTGAAGTTGCTGGGTGAGTGGAGTGGAGTGGACGAACATGAACTTTTCTTGTTATCTGATTTGTTGGTTGATTCAGGCTTTCTTTTCCAAACATTTGTTGAGTGAAACAATGGTTAATTGATTTTTTTTATTGATTGATTTCATGTTTGCAAATGCTTGAATGGGTCTACCTAGTTATCATTATGAAACTTACAAGTATTTATTATATTACATTGCTCTACTAGTAGTAAATTTATTAATAACAGATTTTGCAGTTGTCTTATTGAAGGCCCAAACTAGGATTTTGAACCATGTGTGAGTTGGGCCGAGTGAAATAAGATCCAAGTTATCTGGAAACTTGATATTAATCAAAATCTTGGATTATTAGGGATCTCCCTTCAAGAATGTTTATCAACTTTTAACAGTTCAACGTGATTTCATTTGCTTATTGGATTGAACTAAGTCTTTTTGCTCCTGTTAAAGTTTCACTGCTATCACAACACTTCTTGTGTTATTTAAATGCTGAAATGCATGTATGTTGATTAGGTTAAGTAGGTATATTTGAACTAACTCACATATTCTACATTATAACATTACTATATATACTTGCATCTCTTGCTGCCCATTCTATATAAAAAATACTATAAATACCTTAAATCTATAATTTTTTATATTTTTCAAAATTAATCTAATTGTTAGAAATTAATTTATATTACATTTGATTTATTTGATTCAGATAATATTTATTTTCTATTATCATAGGATTATGTACTACATTGCATGTCTTCCTCATAAATTCCTTAAACCATTTTAAAATACGATGAGATATTTATGAATATGTATAAAAGTAATTTGTTAATTGATTTTGTTCCGGCAGGCTTTTCAGCTCCCGACCTAAGGACATCTCAGTCGACCAAAATGTATGCATCAAAGCATTCGCCATAGAGCCAGGTCGACTGACTCACAAAGAAACATTTTGCCTGGTGGTGTCCGCTCGGTCATATGAAGACCGAGATGCAACGAATCAAGGCAGGACAAATGTCATATGCCCACTCGGAAGCCTAGTTCAAAGGGCTTCTCTCACACTTGTAGATAAGCGTCATGGGTTCCGACCTTATAAATACAAGTTCTATCATTTATTTACATAACATGATATTCATTTTTAGCATTTCCTCACAACTCAAATACTGATATAAGCGTCGGAGTGTCTTCTATAAGTACTTTCCTCGCCATGGGACTGAAGCTATGACGTGACCTCTACGACCGCTAACACACATGTATGCTGTGAACCAGAACCACCGCCACAACCAAGTGAGTTTTGGTTCGGATTCTAAGGTCCGAACAGATTTAGAATAAATATTATCGTTATTGTGATATTCAACTTGAAGATCTATTCCATTAATTTATATAATCCATTAGAAGTCACTTAATTTAATTTAACAAATCGTAGAATGCATGGGCTAATGTCTAGTATTGATAACAATCTTGGGATAGTAATCAATAATAAAGACTGAAACTCCCCTATAAATAGGGGATAAATCAATTGAATCAAGTACACACTCACTCTCTTAAAAAACGCAGGATCTTTTGATTACAATTTTTAAAAATTATTTTCTGTTTTTAAAAATTGAAAAGTTTAAAACCTACTTGACAAATCTGTTTTTAAAACAGTTTTTATTTTCAGTTTTAAAAACTAAAATACTAAAAAAAAGATGTTTTCAGTTTCTAATTTTAGTTTTCAACAGTTTTTTTTCTAGCATTTAACAGTTTTTTTTTTTCTACTTTTCTTTTGAAAAATAATTTTCAAAAATAGTTTATAAAAATCATTTTTAAAACAGATTTTAATTAAAAAAACTGCAATCAAACAAACCCATAATTTTCCCTCATCTTTTCTAAACTTGAATTGAACGGATTGCATTTTGTTGATACCCCTCCCAACACGTACATCTGTAGTTTCAAAGAAAAAGATCAACAGGGTTCGGATTTTGGTTCGAATAAGTTTTTTTTTTCAAACGATTTTGGTCCGAATAAGTTGGAACTTCAAAACCATAGGTTAGACAAACATTACAGAGTAAAATTAAATTGAACCTTAAATAAAACAAATTTAATTAGTAATTTTTGTTGAGAATATGTTGATGATAAATGAAATTTAATATTATTACACTTTGAAAGACTTTACACTATCTTAAAAAGTAGTTTACAGGTGAGAATTGTATTTTCATATATAAGAGTTATGTTGGTCATATCTTTAATCAATGTGAGACTTCTCAACACCTCCACACAATCAGGGCTGGACATCTGGAACGTCAAATATGCATAAATAACATATGCAGGTGGCCCATATGCGAATGATCTCCGATAAACGGATTTACGATAAACTGTGATACCATATTGGAATTTAGGAGGTTTAACTCTGCCTTAAAAACTACTTAGAGGCGAATATTGTCTTCTCATATATAAAAGTTATCTTGGTCATATATTTAACTAATGTGAAACTTATCAATAAATATGACTTTTTGTTCAACAGTGTAAAAAAATATATTAATATGTATCAAAAAGCTTTTATTATGTAAATAAATGATAGAACTTGTATTTAATATGTTTTTTTAAATGATGGTAAGACATTGAACCTGGTGAGATATACTAAACATATATGTTATCAGTGGTTTTTGAACGCTGTTAATGTTTATGGTAGTTAAAAATTATCATTAATTTGTATGTGAAATGTATATGTCTATTAAATTTTGTATGTCTATATATAAGTGGGTAAAAGAGTTTGCTATTTTGCTCTTTGCATTTGCATTAAGTTCAACTCTCTTTCCAAAAAAAAAAAGAGTTCAACTCTCCATTTTCAATGTCAATAATTTGTAGAAGAAATCCGCTTAACATCAACTTGAAAGTGAAGTATCACCGTCTTCGGTGAAACTTAAAATCGTTTTGACTTTTTTTTTAAGTAACTCGTTTTTACTTTAATTCTTTTTTTTTATTATCTGCCTTTTATGTAGTAGTGGTTGGAAAAAAGAATAAGCTAAATATAAAAAATGAAAATGAACATTTATTGATATTGTGTGAAGTCTAACTAGCACTTTTATAGTTTTATGTAATATATAAATAGATAAGGGAATACTACTATGGATCATGTTAAGAATTGATCTACCTATAAATTATGTTTTTGTTAATATGTTACTTTCACATATTAAAGGGAGGTAGTAAAGAAAAAGTAGAAAAAGGAGAGAGATAAGAAAGAAAATAAAAATAAAGAGAGATGAAGTATGAGATGTAATAAATAATACGCGAAAAGAGAAAGAAATAAAAAGGGATAGAAATGGGATGAATAAAAAATGAGGCGTGAATATATTAAAACTGTAACATTAGTACATGTTATTTTTAACATTATGCACTAAAATTAATTTGAATAAATTACATTTTTCTTGATGTATAGTAGACAAAGCCTATAAATAAATGTAATTACCTAGCAACACCTTAATGGACACAAATAAAAAAATGCATTCATTATTGGATTGGTGAGAGGCTTCTCAATTCCCTGGCTTGCTTGAGAAATACCTAAGTTAGACGATCCTCTTTAGTGGCGACCTCTTTAGTTTTGTGAGCCACTAGCTGGTGAACGACTTCGCAAGCGGTTTAAAAGTATGGCGAGTGACCTCTATATTGGACGAGTCACAGCTTCCTAATCATGCGGGAACCTTTTTTCTTATGTGGGTGACTTCACCATGCCATGTTTATGTATATTTACGGTCTCTTTAGAGACTCATGTATTATTGAGAATTTTAAACTACCCTTACACCTGTTTTTGACGGAGGTATGGGTTATTTTGCACATAGACCCAAATCTATAGTTAGACACTTTTATAAAAGGGAGAAATAACCTATTATATTATTCATGTTCACTTAAATAACAAACACGACCGTTTTAGCTCTAAAAACTGTTACTTCCGATATGAGTTTGGCTTAAACTTCATCACCGTTTCACTTGGGATGTGAACAATTATCAATCTAGTTTTGAATTTTTTTTATTTTTAACTTGATATTTGTTGGAATACTTTTGTAATAAAATCAAATAAATAATACTTATTTGATAAATTTAATAATCAGCACACTCTTGCGTATGATCCATGGTTCACCCTGAGATATATAATTATTTATGATATGAAACTTTAAGCATAGGCTCCATGTCACGAGGTGGGGAATTCAGGTAGATCCAATGTCTAAAACTACCAACACTCACCGGGACAATTAATAGATAATTGAGTTTCTTAAATATTTAGTTGAAATATAGAGATATGTTCTAAATTAAATTTTTTTTCTCTCTCTCTCTGGAGCGATGGAGGTCGATAGCGGGAGCGGTGCGCCGGTTTCCAAGGCAAGGTCGGTGGAGAAACCGCCGGATGTTCCAACCCGAAAACTGATTTTCAAGGAGAAGGTGCTGGGTGTTTCAACTGAGAAGGAGACGGGCTTTCGCGACCTTCTAGCGGAATGGCTCATGAAGGTGACGTTGGTAGAGGACAATGAGTTTTTTCCTATGTTTGACATTGAACCTCAGGCATATGCCAATATTTGTAAACCGTGGGAGGACTGTTTAGTGGTGAAATTGTTGGGAAAGCATATTAGATATGGTGCTCTATGTGCGAAACTGAAGACTTTGTGGAAGCTCTTGGGTGGCTATGAGGTTCGTGATGTACATCATGGTTATTTCCTTATCAAGTTTGAGCAAGAATCTGACAAGGAAAATGTTATGATGGGTGTGCCTTGGATGATATATGACCACTATCTTGCGGTTAAGCCATGGACACCTGATTTCGTCGCGGCGAATTCAAAGATAAGCACCACGATGGTGTGGATTCGTATCCCCGGACTAGGGTTCCAATTCTATGACAAGAATATATTATCCACGTTAGCCTCCGCAACAGGGAAACCAATCAAAGTGGATATGAATACAACAGACATGCGGAGAGGGAAATACGCACGAATTTGTGTTGAGATCAACCTTACCAAGCCAGTCAAAGGTGTGATTGGTTTTCGTAATGTTATCTTTAAGTCTCGAGCGAATTAATCTTACGGCTGCCAGCTGTATAAGATATATTGAGAAAAAAATTCTAAAAATAATCTTAATATTTAATTTTTAAAATCAATATTTTCTAAACATGCTGTAAATTATGTGTATTTTAATTTTTTATAATTTTTTTTACTTTGGGAATTCGCTTATAAAACCATAAGATAAGTTGATACCATTAAAATAAATGATTTTAAACGTTCACTATTAAACGTATTTTATTTACCTGTCACACCTCAATTCACCTTAAATTCACTAAGAGAGTTAACCAATCAATTGAAAGAGGAAAAATCGTATCTTTTTCCACTAAAATTTCTGTTTTCCACTTTTCCTTGATGCAAACACTTCTCCAAACACAAAACAAGTTAGGCTTAGCGCTAATTTGGGCTTTACGTCCTGCCATCGTTTTCTGAAGCACGCTGCTGCACTATACTATTATTTTCTTTAAAAAATACAGCTGATAGTCATCAGACTAATTTTTTTATAACCCAAAGATTACATTAAATAGATATACATCTCTTCATCACTCACACCTTTCAAATAACAATGCTGAACTAAATACTTAAAGAACTCAAGTAGTGCATTGTACTATTGTACTATAGTAGCAGCAGCAGCGCATCAACATGAATATTCATATTAATAAGATTATCACGTAGCTTTCTCTTTTTGTAAGGTACGCATTGTTGACAGATCTGACATTCCGTAATTGTGAAAGTAGATTACTTAAAAATGTTGTTATCATTTATTTTATTCCTCATTGTGTGCTCCAAGCCTCCAATTGTCACCTTTCCCATGCAACTTCACCACACTCTATGAATATGATACGTAAGTAACTATGTTCAATTTTCAACACCAACACCCCTTGGCCACGCTCACGCTCACTCCGCACACACTCCCACATATTATTTTTGGTACCATTTGTACCCCATTCCACAGACCAATCGTCTCCCTCTTCTCCAACTTCTATGCCCTTACCTCAATACCCAGTACCTCCCTGATTTCGCCACGTCTCTTTCTCATTCCAAATCTCAAAATAAGAAAAATTCTTCATCACAAACATACTCCAATCCTACTGTTTCTATTCATGCATGTATGTATCAATATCATACCTTCTATATGTATCATGTTCATGGCTGGACCAATAAAAGGGGTGGCAATGGCATGAACTCTTCTTCCTTTAGAGTCAAACTGCCCTTTCACTAACACTTCCACTACCAATGTTGAGTTCTTTTGTTTTTGTCAGTTTTGCATTTCTTGTGTTCCTGCCATTTACTTGCTCCCACCTCCAAGTGCAAGCAAAGCTAATTGAACCACCTTTGCTTCCAAATTCTTGCAATGAAACATGTGGGAAACTCCATGTTCCTTTTCCATTCTATGTCAACACTTCTTGTGTGTCAGAGTCCCCTGCTTTCCACCTCTCTTGCTCAAATTCCTCTTCCCTTTCGCTCAAAATTGGCTCGGAAAACTACCCGGTTTTGGAATTCTTCTCGGACGGGTTGTTAGTAGGATTTCCGGGCACTTCATCATGTCGCCAGTACAATGACTTGAATTCATTTGGTGAAGGTTTTGGAGGGAAGGACTACTTTGGAGTCTCGGTTGACAATGTCATTGGCCTCTATGACTGCGAGGATTCTTCGCTGTGCAAAGCCGATTGTGAAACGGTTAGCCTTCCTGGTTGTGATGGAAGTAGTGGTGGCTCACTTGGATGCTGTTATCCACTCTCTGATCACAGTGTATGGCATCTTGGTGAGGGCTTTTCGGTGTTTTCTCAGTTTGGATGCAGGGGATTTTCTAGTTGGGCTGTTTTGAGAGGGTCATATTCAGGAAAACGTGGGGTCAAATTGGAATGGGGTGTTCCTAGGAACTCCTCCAAGGATGTTTGTGCAAGGAATGCAGACATGGTTAATGCTACAGCAATTGAAAGAGGTGTAAGGTGTGTTTGTCAAGATGGGTATGTTGGTGATGGGTTTGCTAATGGAACAGGATGCTTGCAGGGTGAGTAGCTGTTTTCACATCTTCTGGATGCAAAAAAGAGTAGTTGCCTTGTTTTGGACATTATATTGACAATTATCTTATTCTTCTGCACTCATATGAACTTCATAATCTTTAGTCTTGAAACCATTCACAATCAAATACTGAGAAATCCCAACATGTGACCTTACATCTTGATTTTGTTTGTTCTATTACTTGACTTCATTAGTCATAGAAAAATATAATTTTCTCAAATAACATAAGCAAGTTGTGAAACTAGGAAATGGTAGAATAGTTTATAAACTTATACTAAGACTTGCATCATCATAAGGAAATAAGGTCACTTATATATGTACACAGGATTTGATAGTACAGCATTGGACTAACTTATAAATCTGTAATTTCAATTCTCAATGACAATGTCAGCCAATAGGCCTTGTATTTTGATAACTGTTCACGAGTGATACATGGCATATGTGTGAAAACAAATTCAAGCTAGGTAATTATATGATATAATCATATAAACTTTATGAGATATTAATGATATCTCTCTCTCTGCGGTAAATGAATTTCTGGGTTCTAAGTCCTTTGAATTGCTTAATCTTTGGGAACAATCTCCATTCAGCTCTGATATTTACTTTCACTTGATGTATATATTGCAGCCTGTATCAGGGATGGACAGGAAGCATATGGAAGTGATTGCCACATCAAAAGACATGACCAAAGAAAAATGGTTATCATTGCTGGTAAGTAGCTAGCATTTGTAAACAACTAAAACTTTTGCTGAAGCCTTTGGTGTGCCAAATCACAAATTGAAATGTTATCAACCTATGAACCATATAGAATGTGTTGTCAACTGGTGAGACATATAGAATAGAGGATTTGGAAGGCAATAAGGATTGGTTCCTAATTACAATCATTTTCCCTTCATCACTATTTGGGTAAATTATGTTGGAAATTCAAGTGAGTTTGGACTCTCACATATGTTAGTGATGAGCGAGATAAAGATAATATAAGAGGCCAAACCCATGTTCTCCTTAAGATTTTAGATAAAGATGAGGTGTCGTTGATTCTGTGGTTTGTAGCCTTGACCCTTTGGCTTCCCCGGACCCCCAATGCGGGTAGGTGGTCTCTAAGTTCTTTCTACATGATTGGCAGCATTAGCATCAAGTTCAAAATGAGCTTTTCAGAGACTTTTTTTATATCTCTTTGTGATTCTCAACATCCCCTGCAGTTAGTTTTAAACCTCTACAATCATTGTGGAACTTAAAAACTGCATTGACGATTTTGGGTGAAATTCTAAAGCCAATAATAAGGGTGTTTTAAACTTGATCATCTAAAGTCCTAAAAATCAATTGAAGATTAAGTACTCTTTAGTCCTTACATTTTTGTCTTTCTGGGTCAATCTCATGACATGCAGGAATCCTGGGTCCAGTTATTATTGTTGCCTCCTTGGTTGCACTCTTTTATCTTCTTAAAAGAAAAGAAAAACCAGGAATGTTTGATGCTGAGCAGGCTTATTATCACAACATTTCATTCCGCAAAGGTTGTAGAACTCGACTCTTCAGCCACCGCGAGCTAGAGGAAGCCACCAATGGTTTTGAAGAGGATAAGAAACTCATGCATGGCAATAACGGGTCAATGTTTGCTGGAGTTCTCGGAGATGGATCTCACATAGCTGTCCACAGGTTAAAATGTGAGAATGAGAAGGACATAGTGCAAGTCCTGTCACAAATTGAGGTTCTATCAGCTATTGTACATAGGAACGTGGCTTGCCTTCTTGGATGCTGTGTTGACTCTGGTTACAATCCCCTAGTGGTGTATGAATACCCTGCAAATGGTACCTTGGAGGAGCATTTACGCCAGAGAAAAGGGCAAAAACTTGGTTTAGATTGGTATAGGAGATTGACTATTGCTGCAGAAACAGCTAGTGCTGTTGCATTGTTACATTATGAGAAGTCTCCTCCCATATTTCACCACAACCTCAAGTCTAGCTGCATCTTCCTAGATGATGATTTTTCTGTCAAGATTGCAGGATTTGGGCTACTTAACTCTGATGTTAGCTATGATTCTCAATTTGTCAAGAACCGCGAATGCTTTCGCTTCTGCAAAAATGATGTCTATGACATGGGTGTGGTGCTTCTTGAGATCATCTCAGGCTCAAATCACTTGGACTCTCCTACTTCATCCTTGCAGAAAATAAGGGATGGGAAGCTAGAAGAAATTGTTGATCCACTTCTTTACTACCATGAACAACCGCATAATCGGCAAGAGCAAATACAGGTAATTGCAGACCTTGCAACAAGATGCCTGCTATTTGGTGCAGATGGAAAGCTAGGAATGATCGATGTTGCGAGGGAGTTGGTGCACTTGACTAAAGAGAGTCCTGATGGAGGGAGTATGAGAGGACCTGCACTGGAGGAGACATTCTCAAATTCAAGCCTTCTTCAAATGATATCAATGTCTCCTGATTCTATGAATGTTCCTTGAAGAATTTTCCTCCTTCATGTGTATGTATGTGTGCATTAGAAATCTCCTACCATTGTACATCTTTAATCAATTCAATATTCTGCTTCTAACATGCTTTACTAAGCTGTATTATGCGCTTAATTAATGTCACTTAAAACTTGAATCAGCAGCTATTTACTATTTATGCATATGTGTGAATCATTTTAGTTTTTACAGGCACAGGTATTTTTGTAACAAGAAATTGCATTATGACTAATTAACTTAAGAACTATGAAATAGTAGTGCAGCTCTAATTCCTGGTCTTATAATAAGAAATTTCACTATAAAACCTTAATGAAAAAAAGAAGACAGTGCAGAGCTCTGACAGATCAAGAAGCTACATGTGATTTAATCATTCAGGTCTAATTTCTTCTTACAAATTTGATCTTAATTTTCTACCAGAAACACTGAGAATCACAGCCAAATAACTACAATATAAAAATAACATATGATCTTTGGAATATGTTTGTAAATATAATCTCTTATTTAAGTGATTATCTCTGGCCATAACTGGTCAAGTAATGCTTGCCAAGCCAGTTACAGCTGGTTGTCATTCCTTAAAAGAAGTTGACCTTAATCCCTTTGTTGATCCAAATGAAGTGTTGCATTTCATATGAAAGCATATTTATCTGATTTTAGTTATTCTGAGGAACCACTCTATGAAGTGAAACTATCACTGATAAATTATCAGTGAGTCATTACCATTAAATAATTGCTTGATTTCTAAGATCTTTAGTTCGAATTATGTCTATAGAAATTTTTAATTAGGAAAGCCGATTTCACTAGAATGTAAATGTTTATGGTATGAACAAGATTTGAAAATGACTTCATTCACTAGACTAAAAAAAAGAAGTCCATATTCTTTATACACCATGTGCTTGGTTTGAATTTCTCATCATGTGAATGACTAAATAAGTCGTGGTGCCACATGGGCAATGTACCCTGAAGCAAGGGAAAGTGATTTTCCAGCACGACGTGCAAGCAATTTGTCAAGTGCAGAAATATGAATGGGAAGGTTGTTTCACTGGCTTTGAGATCTCAACAACCTTCCTATACAGCCAAGACTCGAGACACATCAAGGGTCCATCTTTTTAATAAAGAACGGTAAAAATCTAAATCGTATAAACCATTACGGAGAGATAGGAAGAGAAGAGAGATAAGTGATAAGTGTGATATATAATGCAATATAATTGAAAGAAAGGGATAAAAAGAAAAAAAAAGTGTCCAAGATGTCTGTATTATTTAGATGTACACGAATTATTTATTGCCATTTTTTTTTATTGTAAAGTTGGTTCTGAGATATCATGATCGTGAATGCATGTATAAAAAGTGGACAGAACGTGAATATTAGAACTCATGACGACCACAGGTTAGGAAACTTCCACGATTGATGGTTTTTTCATGTTATGATTTTAATGTAGTTTGAATGGGATTGTCAAAATGAAAGAGTTGGGTTAACCCTTGATATATTTTATGTTCATTGTTCAACTTTTGACATCAGTGCAGTGCCTAGGAAATTGCATAGGGAATATTTCCCTCGTGTCATGTCATTTCCTTTCGAACTGTGTGCATCATTCAAATTGGTAACCCAATCTGTCAAGAAAAGTTCATACCTTTTCCATTCTGATGTGAATATTAATCAACATTACTTCATAATTTTTTTAAATAATAGTCTCTTAGTATTAAAATAATGGTTTAAAAATATAATAAACACGCATGCTAAGAAGTGCAATTAATGTTTATAATTTTTTAAAACATATACTCTTCCGTTCCTTTTTATAAGAGTTAAAAGTGGGGTGGAGGTTGTTCCTTTTTATAAGAATCAAATGAGACTTTGTGCCATGTTAATTATTTTTTCACATTTTTACCCTTATTTAATTATGGAAATATGGAATTACATTAATGATGGAAAGAGATTAAAAAAAAAATATGTTAAAGATAATTTTAGAAATTCAACAACATTTGCAAACAAATTTAATGTAAAAAGCTATATTACCTAACTTTCTTAAAGAGTGTGTAAAGTTAGTTTGTTTCTTATAAAAAGGAACGGAAAGAGTAATTTGTTTTACTATTTTAACTTTTAAAGTTCAATGTATTTCTCCTCATTTATTATTCTTATAAGAGCATTATATGAAAAAATATTAATTAATGTTGTCTTGAAATTCTAAATGGACAATTATTATAAAATAAGTTTTTTCTCGCTAAATAGACAATTATTATGAAACAGAGAGGTACTTAATAACAATAATTACTAAAGTGAGTCACTAGTATTAGTTTGCACTTATTTCCGTTTATGTTGCCTAATAACTACTCCTTGCGTTCCTTAATAATTGTCACTATTTTTATTTTATTTTTATTTTTATTTATCTGTCACTTTTATAATTCTAAGAAAACATTAATTATGTTTTACTAATTATACCCTAAGTTAATCATGTTAGGAAAATTGAAAAATTAGAATTAATATGAGAGATAAAGGGATATATATAAGGAAGTTTGAAGATAATTTAACTAAAAATAAAAGCATTAACATTAAAAAAATAAAATATCATTTTTTAATTCATATGCTGAAACCTTAAAGTAACACTTATATAAGAACGGATTATATCAGTGTTTGAGATGTCAAAGTATTTTATGACTTGATGTCTTTATCTGATTTTATTCATTATATATAATACAAAACACATACCATTCATAATGATAATTCCTAATATATGCAGGGTAAATAAACCGATTGATGTTATTTTTAATTAATATTAAATAGATTGATTTTATTCTTAATTTACTGATTAACATAAAATAGGATACAATGATGTATTTTCATATTAACATGAGAGGTTTATCTAAATAGGTTATGACTCACATATATAAGCTGTTTTGAGTTTATTTTTATAAATTATTCAAATTAGGTTATGGATAAGAGTTTATGTTTAGCTATAAACTATTTTTAATTTATTTCAATAAGTTTCTCAAGTTAACTTATAAATAAATACTTACATGATATATATTTATTATCATAAACACTTAATTAATTTGTCTATCCAAACGCATGATAAGTTCAAGAAGAGTGCAAGTGTCATTATACAGTAAAAAAGTCAATAAGAAAAAGGGAGTTTTCCATTAGAAATCCAATAAGTCCCTTTTGTTCAAGAAAAAGAATATTTTTGATACTTTTTTCCATTGGCTACAATTTGCCTTTTCAAAGTTCCAACGAGCAGAGTAGGTGGAGAGGTAAGCAAACTTGTTTCCATAACACACTCCAGGATTAGTAAGGAATTTATTGCGGATTTGGACCCGCGTTTTAACAATTAATTTTGGATAAAATTAATTAGAGAATTAAACTCAATTAATTATAGTAAAATTGAGTTGAAGAAAGTTTTTAATATTTGGATACCGTTATGAAAAATATGTTTTTTAGAAGATAACATTCTGAAATTCAATTGTAGAATTTTATAATTAATTATGTTTAAAGTAGAAGTTAGTCTATCTTGCTTCTAGTAAAATTAATTTTGAGACTAAAAATCAATTCTTCAAAAATCTCAAATATATTTTTATCCTGAAATTGATTTTAATATATTAGAATTGATTAAGAGGTGCTACCGTAGGAACCAAACAGTAAATTAATTGATTCTATTCATCCTTTGACCTCCATATATATAAACATCACAAACCATTGCTCTCGTTCGGATCTCTCTGCTCTGCCCTTTACCATCTTTGAAGAATATTTTCCTTTGGTGTTGTTCAAGGTTCGTTCTTTGCTCTATGTCAAACCTTAATCTAGCCTTTCTAATTTGTTATTGTTATATATAGTATTGGTTTCATGCACCAAAGTTGTTATCTTTTCTGACTTTCCTGTCATGGGTACAAACCATGAAGTGAAATCATGCAAACCCTTTTGGGGAAATCATGTTTTGATGGATCATGACCTTTGAAACTTGGAATAGATAGATACTATGATTGATGGTGCTTCATGTCTGTTAACCATTGAACTGGTTCATTGAAAACGTTTTTATTTTATTTTTGCCTTCTATGTGTTTGTCTTTATAGATGACTGAGAATGGTGAAGAAGCTCGCCGCCCAACACCCCGGTTGAATGAAAGGATTCTTTCAACTTTGTCAAGGAGATCAGTAGCTGCACACCCTTGGCATGATCTTGAAATTGGTATTGCTATTGAACATTGGCTTTCAACTTATGATTAGATCATTTCACTAATGAACCTTGTGGCCATGCTAAATGCCTTTAAACAAATGGGGATTAGCCATGATCTTACTTATCCCAAAATGAATAAAATCATGATACTAATTAATGTTTACTTTTCATGTGCAGGACCTGAAGCGCCCCAAATATTCAATTGTGTAAGTTCATACCTTCTGATTCTGGAAACAATGCTGGTTGCCTTATCATTATCTAATGCTGGATAAATGAATGATCGCAGTGATATCATTATTTTCAACATTTAGTTAGAAGCTACAGGGAATAGCTTCTCATATATAGTGCATGTTTGGAACACCTCTTCTACAATTGACTCTGAAGCCAGAATCAATTATGAGGAGAAAGTTTCTGTGAGTAATTTATGGGTTTCTTGATCAGGATGAAAGAGAAGCCGATCCAAACATGCTGTCAGTTATATATCAAAATCGATTTTGGTTGAATATGGAAACTTGCAGAGTTTCCAAACATGCTGTTAATCCAGTTTTCCAAAAATCTGCAACACCTGCTGATCTATTGTTGATACCAAATTAGTAATTGCACCATAGACACATGGCTTTTATATTGGTTTTTAGGAAAAGTCGGAATATAGATCAATCAACTACAAACCAAGGTCTTTTAGGTAGAAGAGGCAGATTGCATAAATGAATTCAAATTGATTAAAGTAAAAGCATTCCACAATTTATGACAAGCAGCCTTATCATTTTGATGCAGTTTCTGAACTAACAAACACAACACAAATCAGCCATGTGTATAGTATACCTATAACCTATCACATGTAAAACTGGAAATAACACTAGTTGAGAAAGATCTAATGCAGGGTTCCCCACTGCCGAAGAATCCTTAACAAAAAAAAGTTAATGTAACAAGATTAAGTTTCTTGCTCAATCTTTTTACAACCTAGGTCTTCATTTCTCCTTTTCATACTGAACATATTCCTGAACTTGGTAAGTGACATAATTCTATCTCACTTGATTATGTCAATATAAGATTTTTGGCCTGTCAGACTTAAAATCTTAATCGCTCTTACACTACTAAAGACATTTTCCTTTCTATCTTTTATCATTTTGAAATATATAATATATGCAATTATGCAAAACCTGTCATTCCATTGTTGACCTTAAATTTTCCCTCTATAAGTATGTTGTTTCTGCTGGTTCAATGTTTAGTTTCTACCTGCAGGTTGTGGAGATCAGCAAGGGAAGTAAGGTCAAATACGAACTTGACAAAAAGACTGGATTGATTAAGGTACGAACCTATTGCTTGCGTTTTGAATTGGATGTCTCTAGTACTATAATCTGAAACATGTTTTACAGAGAACTCAGTCTCTTCCAGATGATTCTTTCTTTTCTTTTATTGTTGTTTTGGATTGGGGTGGGAGAGTGGTTTCTGAAAGTGGAGGGTAAGCATTGTTCTTCAAGTCTTATTGATTCTTGACCCTTTTCAATTCTGACTTCTAATATTCATTACTTATCTGTCATGAGATTCTTCTTACACACTGAATAATGCTCAGGTTGATCGGATTTTGTATTCATCAGTTGTTTATCCTCATAACTATGGATTTGTCCCTCGAACTCTATGCGAAGACAATGATCCACTTGATGTCTTGGTTCTCATGCAGGTAAATTACCATTTCAAGTTCACCCAACTTATACAAAAGGCCTTAATTACAAGTTACTATACAGTAATACTAATGTTAACCTCAATTATCTCTTTTATCAGCAGTAAATTAAAAACTGCTGCTGAAATTTTGACGTATTTGGATTATATTGAGGGAAAACACATCAGCTTTGAATCCTCTGCTAATGACCCACATAATTAACATGTTTTCCAGTTATCCTTAACTTCATCCAAAGTTTGATGCCAAATAAGCTTGGATGCTGCTTTAACCATATGTTTCCAGATTAGTAATTAACTAGGTCTAGATGCAGGCCAAGACACATGAACAAACTTTATTGTTTTTGTTAAAGCATCGAACTAAAACTTGAATGGTAGAAAATAGAATAATATTGGCCATACACTTGAACAAATCAGTGTCTAATGGTACTTGTTGGTGATAGAAATCTACAATATGATGATATTAGTAGACATTTAAAAACATGAGGAAAATTAAGCACCAGTAAGAAACCAAACCTTAACGATAACTCACCATTGTAATAAGAGCTTACATTTCCAGGACAATCACAACAACAAAACTTCTGATGATTTACTAAAATAAAGTTAAAGAAACTAACGTGAAATTGTCTTTTTCATTCTGTCTTTACATTTGCTTTTCCTACTCTTTACCCATGCTTCTAGCAAGATCTTGTTTGCAGAATTTATTTTTAACACAAAAATTAGAAAAATTGGATTGGTATTTGATATGCTTCCTTACTCTATAGGCTCTAATAGTGTTTGAGAGAGAAAGAGAATATGAAATTCAGGAAATATGAAAATTTTGAAATGGTTGTTTCAATGATAAGTGAGTCGTTCACTTTGAGCAATTGCATAACTAATGGATGTCTTCAAGGTAGTAATAGTTGGCTTTCATTAAGTTAAGAAATCAAAGAAAGTTTCATGTACTAGGAAGGCCTATGCTTAATGGAAGGACTAGTAAGTGGAGAATCAGATTAGAAGCGGAACTATAACAAAATTGCTGATATGCCAAAAGGAAAATAAAGGATCTTTACTGAAATATCGACGCCCCAACTTGTGCTTCAAGTTTTATATATTATAAATAAATAATTAGATTTCATAACAATGTTTGAGCTATATACCAACAAGGTTATCAATTAGTAAACTTATGGAATTACTTATGTGACAGGAGCCAATTCTTCCTGGCTGCTTCCTGCGAGCTAGGGCCATTGGACTAATGCCCATGATTGATCAGGTATCTCTTTGCCTTCTTAGACAATAAAGAAATTGCCATTTTATTCCACCTGTTCACATAATAATAATTTTTTCTCACAGGGGGAGAAGGATGATAAAATTATTGCAGTATGTGTTGATGATCCAGAGTATAAGCACTATACTGATTTCACACAACTTCCACCCCATCGCCTCTCTGAGATTCGTCGTTTCTTTGAAGATTGTATCCTTAATAATCTTAACTCAAAGTTGCCTAAGTGTGTTTAAGCTTAGTTTATGTTGTCTTCAAGGTTTGAGTGCATTTCTTAACGTATTTCTCAGACAAGAAGAATGAGAACAAGGAGGTTGCAGTTAATGACTTTTTGCCAGCATCTACTGCTGTTGAAGCTGTCCAGTACTCAATGTCAGTATATTTACAGCAACAAATTCCATTTTTTTCTGCCCCATAGATTGTTCATTTTTCTACCATGCTTATCTGATTCCAATCTTTTTCTCTTTCTGGTCTTTCTTTTCCATGATTATGTAACACAAATTTGCATTATCTGTAATTTGATATCTTGTCTTTGATTTGGTGCAGGGATCTTTATGGAGAGTATATTATGCATACCTTGAGGCGATAGACTAGAATACTGTTCTGCATGAATCAGAATAAGGCGGGTCTAGATGGTTTTTGAATATATTATGATGAAAAACACTATTGTATTTTTTTGTATTGAATTGGATAAGATACCAGTTTTTTGTTATATTTTGTGAAGAACAACTATCAACTTTGATGTTAATCCTAGTTGATTGAAAATTTCCTTATATTATTCAGTTTCCAATCAATACTTTGGTAATATGTTTCTCTTAGTTTTGATTCTGCACAAGCACTTGTAAACTTTATTCTAGAGTTGTGGGTGCTTCTGGCAAACAATTAAATGGTTTTAAATTTTGATATTTGTATTCCTTTTTTCCTTCCTTCCTTAAGTAGAGTGTGGATTTCAATCAAAATTGTGAACTTGGACTTGACACCTCAGAGTACGCCCCTACTTCACAACCACTTAAGCCAATTCTGTGTTTAAGTCCTCAAATATGGATGTCCAAGTTGGTGAATTTTCTTTTGTGTACAATATTGATCCTATGTCTCTTGTTCAACCATGGTAAGTGTGTTTGACAAGTTATCTGATAAATTAATATTATGTTTTCAAGTCCTTGTTGATGTCAGTTGACAACTTGCGACATTAATAGTAGAGATTAAGCACACAAGGTTTATTCATTGAATATAAGTTGAGACAATATACAAAGATCAACTACATTGTGTACAAATATAATAGATCACAATACAATACAAGTTTTGTATCTTTCCTAGAATTCTACTAATTCCCTTTGCTCCTCCAGTATCTTGGAAATGCTACCAGATAAATTCATGATATGAGTAAGCAAACATGCACAACAATGGCTTTCAATTATAAATAGCAGCAAAATATCCAGGCCTTAAAATGCAAATACAAACATGTCCATAGTGATTGCTGGGATGTGATTGAAGAGTTCTTTTTTTATTCATCGAAAAAAGGTGATTGAAGAGTTCTGTAGAAAAATAGTTATATGATTTAATTTGTGTGATTGCTTGAGACTAGAGAGAGATACAGAGACAAGACGCCTTAATTTTCAAAGTGCATGTGAATCACACATTTGGTTTTCATGGCATAAAATTGAGAGAGAGAGAACACTTAATTTTCAAAGCGCATGTGAATCACACATTCGGTTTTCATGCCATAAAATTGGAATAAAGCATCATTAGATTATCAGGTGGTCGGCCATACATATCCATTGTCTTCACTGCCATGCACAGTTTATAATTTCTGTACCTAGCTAATTAGAGTGAATTTGTTTCTTTATAAATAATAATGATTTTAGGTGTCTAAAGAGATTATTAGTTTTTACAAATTTTGAGAAAAGCATAATCTAATTAGTATTTTGCTACATTAATTATAATCATTTCTTTTATTTTGTTTGTCATATGTTATAATAGATTTTTCTCATAAGTTAATCAAAATAGTTTTTCTAAATAATATTAGAATAATGATTCTTTTAAAAGCTGAAACAATCTTTTTAAAAATAATTAAAAATAATTTTTAAATTAAAAAAGTGATTTTTTTTTCTAGAAATAAGCTAAAACAAACGCACTCTTACTCTATCATATATTGTTACCAAGGATAATGAGACATGATGTGAGTTAATGAAACAAACTCAAGAGCAAAGTTCGTAAGAAGTAAACGTTTTTCCTTAAGAATTCAAATCAACATGATCAATAATGGTAATAGAGCTCCCTTACATAATTGGAGCCTCATAAATACAATAACATACTAGAAAGAATTGTGTAATTATAATAAATGGGATGAGGGGATTTGGGCGGCCCTATTAATGAGGCAAAAAGGGAATGAATCTGAACTCCTTCCACAAGTGGCTAACTCATCGTGATTGTGCTATCCCGACCAATTGTAGTTTAGGCGCGATGCATGCAACCTGGTTGACCAAATATTCCTTAACAGTCCATAGCCGTCAAGGTTGGAGCTAAGAAGCCTTGACGATTTGTAATTTTGTTATGGGGAGTACTTGGTCGGACATGTCGTTGTAGTTTTCAAGGCCCATGACCTTTTGGGCTAGGAAGCATGAAGAGCAAAGAATTTGGGCCTTTTGTCTGTTGTCTCACATGACTCTTGGGTGCTTAGGCATTTTGAACGGAAGTGCTTACACGTGGAATGAGGCACCGTTGGATTTGAGCGCCTTTTGACCCTTTGATCGTTGCATCCTTTCATCTGCCTTTAGGCACTATATAATTTAGAATTTTCCTTTCTCTTGGTAACTGCAATTTCCGTTTCAAGAGTTGGCTTCCCCTTTATTGGTTTTTGCTTGCGTATTGCGAGATCCCTCTACAACTTGCACTTGACAACAAGAGCTTGTTCATTTCTTCCTTGGTGTGAATTTCGTCACCTCCAGATACTTCGCTCCTCTTCCTTGTGCTTCTTTTGGTTTTCCTGGGTTTTGTGTGGAGGGATCATAAAATATTTTTCCTTAATGATCTTGGCCTTCTTAGCAGCAGACCGATCAAAGCTCTTTCTTAACCTTTTTCTCGGGGGTTGTAGAAGGGGACTTTTGAGTTCTTTTGCTTTTATCGATATTGGTTGGCATTAGGATGTGGACAAACGCTGCAGTTTGTTCCTTTCCTTTCTTCAAATTAGGGGGATTGTTCTGGGAGCCATCCCCCGTTATTTTGATCATTGGAAGGGGATGCATCACTTTCCTTAAAGCTTCTCCTTTTTTTCTTCTTCCTCCTTTTCTGCTACTCGAATATCTAATTCCTGGCGATAGGCAGCGAGCATTTCGGTAATGAGATCCGAGTTAGACATTTCAACCTCTACAAAAAAAGGAAGATGGAATCTTGTTAGTCCAAAATTTACTATAGGGAATATTAAAAGGAAAGTGAAATGTGAAATCAAAATGTTTACCCAAGGACTCTGAAGAGAGGGTGATTATTTCTTTGCAAGAAAAAGGTTCTCCTATCTTATTTATAAGGGAAGTGAGCAAGTCAAAAGATTTTTTTGCTTGTCAAGGTCGAGCCAGGACCATGGAATAGAAAAGTATTTGGTTTCCATGGGATGATCTTCTTTATTCTAACTCAAAGGAAATTTGTTTGTTTTATCTCCTCTTCTCCAAAATGAAACCTCGTTTTGTAAACATTGACCAAAACAAACTCGTATTTAAACGAATTCTTGCATGATTGGGTGTAACCTTCAATGATTATCCTTTTCAAATGAATTCGCAAGGTACGAAATCCCCCTCTTATGAAGGAGACATCAAATAATAAAAAAGAAGATTAATTCAAGTGCAAGGATGGAGAAGTGGTTGAACAGTATTTCAAAGGATTTGACGATAGCCCATGTGTTGGGATGGAGCTGAGAATGAGCTATATTTAGACGAACAAGGACACGGGACTCGAATACGGTAAAATATATTTTGACTATGAGCTCTTAGAAAATGTAAGTGTACATGAATAACCCTACAATACACTCATAACACTCCAAAATTGAAAAAGAGTATTTGTTGGATAACTCCCCTTCAAATATTGGTCCTATATCCTTTTCGGTTGCATCCTCCGAGCTGATCAGAAAGGTACATTTAATTCCTCAGACTTCATGGTCAATCTAAACGTCATCCTTCATCAGAACAGGGATATTGAGTGTTTGCTAGCCTTGCCTACAACCTATAAGGTGAAAATCTGCAAGAATATGATCAAAGTCAAGATGAGAAAGATCTTTTAGGGTGCCATCACTTGAGTCGCTACTCTAATCCTCTTCCTCAAAGTCCTTAATGATTTCTAACAATTCTCCATCTAGGTAAGACAAAGGACAAACATATTGTAATGGAGTTGGATAGTCAACGGATAACTCTCCGGATTAGAAATTTTGTCAGTAACCTCCTCACTTTCATCCTCTCTTAAATGAAAAATAGTAACCATTTGTGAAAAAAAAGGAAAAGGGAATAGAGGAGGGAGAAATGTACCTGAAGGGGAAATCACGAACAAAGGTGGCAAAGAATCAGATCACCGAGCGCTAAGTCTTTGAATAGAAATGAAGTTTTGAGATTCGCGAATGGTTGCTTAGAAAGATAACTTTAATTGACGTAATTTTTTTTAAAGGGGGGATTAGGAAACCTTCTAGAATTTTCTTTTCCCCCAAACCAGTTGGGGAATTCAAAATTAAAGAAAAAAGACATGAACAATCGTGAAACTTATAATAAAGTGTGAAATTTAAAAGAAGTGGTTGTATTAGGAGTTGCAACTTTATGGCACGCAATCATTACGAAAGACATACCTATTGGCGGTGTGTCTTCTCATTAATTGCAACGTTCTCAAACAGATAACTTGACATCCATTACATTACATGTCAAGCAGTGGCGACTTCTGTCTGGTTAGCCCAAAAAGTCGTAAGGCCCAATAGTATCTCAGTCGTCCCAAAGATCTTACGATCAAACAAGCACCATAGTGACGAACAAGATGACTAAGATAAGGAACATCCCGTCTGAGGCAATGCTGATCTCAATGACACCCAATTCATTTAAAGACATTCACGTAAGACTACCTTAAGGCAGTTAAGATCTTAGAAGACTATGAGAGACAACCATGACGGTTACCAAGCCTATAAATACAAGTGTAGTCGTTCATTTATATACGCATTATTCATTATGCATATTTAGAGTTCTTCTTAGACTACAAGAATCTCTCTTTAATCTCTTACTAATTTGATCTTCGAAGTGCCTTCTATATGTACTCCTTTGCAAACAAAGAACTTCAATAGTTCTCCTATTACGATTAAACAAGTCAATATTGAAGAGTGTCTGGTATAACTTTAAATTAATGTGCACCTAATTAAGGGATATATGTCATGTGCGAATAATATATGAGTGCATGAATATTCTTTTACCATTGATTATTATAAATTTGAAATCCATTTTGGAGAGAACCATAAGCTGAATAATCCATTTTGTAAATATGGAGTGTTGATGAGCGAACTTAATGCAAAGTTGGTAGGAAATTGAAAGAAATGGAAGGCGTATGTATAGTGCAGTGAGCTATACAGGTTGGCAGATGAATCCCTCATAATTATAGTCATACAATTTTGCAGAGGAAAGCAACAAAAGTGAGAAACACAAAAGCAACCCATGCTTGCAATACATGAATAAATGAATGAGGAGAGGGGCGGGGAAGAAGCTGTAGCATCTAGTGTCCTAAATTTGGTTAGAGGCTACGCAATTGAAAGTTGGAAAGCGACCTAACAGCAAGGTGACCCAACGGTTTTCTCAGAGGGTGGTGTTCTAATAGCATTACATTAAGGGCACGTAGTAAGAGAGTGTAGCTACCCCTACTAGTGTAGTGTGGGTGTGGGGTTAGTTTTCATAATTTTGTGGAAGGATATGAATGATGGAAAGAAAAGGTGTAGGCTTGCTCGATCCAAATCCTGAATAATCGAAACTGTGTTTATGTGATTAGTATTACATACTCTTCTACAGCTATCTCACCTACTAAGTTGCTGCAGGCTCAATTCTACTATCCAAAAACACATTGTGCCTCTACCACTTAATTAGTTATTTATTAAAAACAAAATACAAAATTTATGGATGAATTAGTATATTGGGTAAATATATAGTTGAAATGGAATTATTGGGTAAGGTGGCAAGGCAGAATAAAGTTTCCTTTTGTAGTAACTAGTAATATGGTTGATTTGTATGTGTCCCCATTCCCTTACATATGGTCCCACCCTGTATTTTTGTGGTCTCCCCTGTCCCTTGATGGTGGCCAAATTGCTGGAACAAGTCTGTGACAGATGGAAGGGTTTTGTCCCATTTGTTACTGGCTAACTCCCCCATCCTATTTTGTCATTTGTGTATGCTTACGTCAATAGGTATATATAGCACGCCTTTCAAAATAGTAATGTTCTTTAAGTATTTAAGCTCAGAAACAATATGTATATACAATTAGTTTCACCATGCGAAGGGAGTTGAATATTTTGCTATTAGTGTTTCATAAAAAGCTAGTAAATTAGATAAACGTATGCCTCCAAGTCCAATGGAGAAAGTGGGAGCCTTGGTGGACAAAACTTATATCATGTTTTTTATCATCATTCCATCAAGTTTTCCAATCATGTAATTACATTTGTCTAATTTCTTAAAATTTAACAATAAAGTCTTAATAAACATCATTTAATTTTTAGAAATAAAATTCACTTGTCATTATTTGAATGGAGAACTTGACAACATAAGAAACTTGATGTAAGTTTTTTTCCAACAATAAATTTTATGAGACCTCGGTGCTATAATGACAAACTTCATTAATGGTAAGTGCAATGTCCTTAATAAAGTTAGGGTGATTAGTGTCTGGTTAAATAATAGAGGGATATCAATGTAATAATGATAATCTCAGGAGGCACTAAACTATTTTTTGATTTTCGCAACTAATCAAAAGTATAGTCATAGACATGAAAAAATGTTTTCTAAACTTCACGTAACAATTTCCAATGGTCTCATGTTCCGGCATTACATATTCCCTTGTTTACAATTTCTCATACTCTATGATAATACTGTTACAAAATGTAACATATTGTATGGAAAAGACAACACTTATCAAGTAATAAGTGATCCCTATCATAAGATACATAACACTTATTTAGTGTAGTGAAAATGTGTTGCATAAAATGAATACCTTATGGCAATCGGCACGAACTGATTCTTGATACATTTCAGGCAACACTTTTGGGCAACACATCATCATGATCATCATCATGATCATGATCATCATCATCATCATCATCATCATCATCATCATCTTCTTCTTCTTCTTCTTCTTCTTCTTCTTCTTCTTCTTCAGTCATGGCCCCAGAGCAGGCATGGGTCGGCCCGCTTTCTAAGCCTCGTCAGTGTGAATCTCATTGCTCGTCATCCTTGGTATCATTCGTTTAGGAATCACCAACATATTTAATCGAGGTCACTTCCTCCCTTCCTCTAACACCTCCTCCAACATATTTAGGCTAGTAACCTTCAAATCCTCCTCCCTAGATCTCTTCAACCTCAAGCCTACCTTCAGCCCAACACTTAGTATGGCTTCACAGTTGTGACTTAGTATGGCTGGGTAGATTTACATGCTCATTCTTCTTATATGAGGGGAACTCAACTGTGTAAGCCACTTAATCTTGGAAATTTGTATCCTCCTTCTTGTTCTCCTGATAGCAATATTTTCCTCGGGGTTCCTGTTGGGTGGGCTCCCTATGGAAATAGGTTCATGAGCTTTCCCCTTCTCCCTATAATGTTTACGCCAAAAGGGGGATTAGCGTAGCAACCTCATCATGTATGTCAAGCTCCTTATTTATTTGTGTTGCTTTCCTCATGGACGGTTGAAGTTCTTATTCCGTAAGAAGGGCTCCATACCCAGTACCTCCTTCGACTTCCGGCTGGAGTAATCAAAGATCACTGGGTCTTGTGTTGCTCCAGTGAATTAAAAATTAGAGCCCAATTGTTTAATCCTTTCTGGTCACATTCCTGAGCATGGGAGACGTCCATTTCTCTTGGGGACAAATGTGTTTTCGACTCCTATAGGCATTGGTCTTATTGTTGTATAGAAGCAGCAGTTTGTAGAAGGTTTTTATGGTCTTATACCTGATCTTCCTTCTTGGGTTATATTATATCTTGTAGCACTGAGCACCATTAGGGCTTCCCAGTGGGCGATATGACTCAAACCTAGGAGGCCTGAACTCAGTGCTATTCTGCCCCACATTATCCGTGGTTGCTGGTTGCACAGAAGACTTTAGCTTTTCCTCGGGCATGGTAAGGGAAATGTTAGGATTGTCCAGAGGTGCTGCCCCAGGTTGGTCCCCAGATGTTTCTCCAAGTCCTCCTTGTCTCATCTCCCATATGCACCACAAACTCCTTTGGCTTAGGCGCCAATATGTGTTTCCAATACCTCATCTCCGCACTTTCCTCCAGTCTTTTTCTGGCCTCCCGCTTCCCGACAATGACCACTACCTGGCCTCTTCCAGCATTTCTAGAAACTGATGAAGCCAATGTTTTCACTGGGGGAACTCCCAGTGCTTGAGTGTACCTCAATTGTTCAGGGTTAAGTATTGCCATAACCCTTGGGCGGGGATAGGTTTTTGTTCATGACCAAGGATCCCATATTTGTAACATATTCCTTATAGTTTCTCATACCCAAGATTTCGATAAACATCTCCTAGGTACCCAAAATCTAGTAGATAAGAGTTTCCTTATATCAGCCTTGATTTGAACTCCAAAGAAATACCTCAAGAGAGCACCATTAGCATTAGGATTCTCTATAAGTTCCATTCCCCTTATTTGTTCTAAAACCTTCAACACACCTCCAAAGGAAGCCCATGGATATGCACTTAGAATGGGACTCGGGTAAAACATACCTCTAGGATGGACATTTGAGGTGCCTAATATTGGATGTTTAAGAGGTTACCCATCACATTCCAAGGATCTTCAGCCGTGATCCTTTCCACAGGTTACCCTCCAACTTGTGTTCCCTCAGGTAGACTCCATGATTTGCACACCACTTGTTTGATTGCATGCTTATTTAACGTTTTGTTCGAAATCAATGTCCCAACGATGGTTTTTCTTGCTAACAACTCATTATTTTCTTCTCTTGCAGGTAATTCAATGGTCATTCCATCTAGAGTAGAACTAGTGTTTGCATCCATTTCTTCTCCAGCCATTGCAGTCTCAACGCAATAACTTCGACTAAGACGGACTCCAACCTAGTTGCCTCCTTCCACTGATGAGAGAAGATGATAGAGGGGCACTCTGCAAGCCTCAACTAGTCCCTAACAAGAAAGACACCCTCCAGCTAGAAGAAACCCTTCTATGATGCATGGGCACTCCATTTTGGTTGCCGTACCCGTATCGGGTACGAACCCAGTACGGGTATTTGGAAATACATATTGGGTATGTATCCAAACAATTTTTCAAACAAAAAAATTTAGGTACTTTTAGAGTACTACTTAGATACTTTTTAAGTACTTCTTGGGTACATATTAATCAAAACTTTGTTTTTAATAAGTTTTTATTACTTTTTTATGTATAAAAAAAATGAAATTCCTACTTGTATCACACCTAAAAACCTCAATAACTACCCACATCCTCAATTTGCATCAACCAATTATCTCAATTTGACAATAGTGTGCATTTTAAGATTTTTTCCTAACATGTTGAAAATATAATCTTCAAATGTATATAATATAAGCGTACTCGTACCCTAGATTTTCAAAATCCCGTACTGGTACTCGGTACCGTACCCGTATGCGTGCAACTTAAAAACCCTTCTTAGAATTTCCAATCCTAGTTATGGAAACCCTAGGAGAGAAAATCTAAAAGAGAGACAACTCATTACCTAAGAGCTCGTTTGTTACGCCATATTAGGGATGATAGTATAAGCTTATACAATACACTATGTGTTTATCCATCAACCCACTCTTATACATTAAAATGATAAATTATTTAATCTACCATATAGGTGATGGATAAGGTCTGATAAGATTGTGACGTATAAGCTACTTGAAATTATGTAATCCACTGCCACAACACCACCACCACCACCTCCACCACAGCCACCACCGCTGCTCTACCATTGTCAATACCACCGCCACCACTGTCATCGCCACTGCTGTCATTGCCACCTCCATCGCCGCCACCACCATTGACTCCACCACTGCCACCACCCTTCGTCACTGCCACCACCGTCCTACAACACTACCGCCATCACGACAACCAACTCCACCACCACCCTCACCACGCCCCACCACTGCCGCCATCACGACAACCAACCCCAACACCAACCTCACCACCCTACCGCCACCACCCACCACCACCACTACCGCCACAACCACCATCCTTCGCCACCACCACCGTCATCATTGCCACTAGCAACCTTCGCCACTGTCATTGCTGCCACCATTACCCTACAACACCGCCATCTCCAACACCACCACCACTGTCACCACCACAACCAACTCTACCACCCGTCACAGTCGCCTACAACACCCTCCACCACCACCATCTCCATTACCGCCACCACCTACCACTGCCACTCCCGCCGCCACTACCACCACAACTACCACCCTCCACCACCGCCATCTCTACCACCACCCACTTCTACCATCATCACCACCATCTTGCACCAAACATATCATTATATTAATTTAATTGATGTAATTAGTTATACAGTGTATGATCAAACACTGTACTATCATATCTTATACTATACAACATATCAAACGCCCCTAATTTTCCAAACATCTCATGGGTTTTATTCATCTTATAAATGATTCAGTCTTTCAAAAAGATATAAAACACGGATTAGTAGAAGGCCTATGATGAGGCCCATTATCATATGCGCTAGGGGCACATGGGGGGATTTTCTTTTTATTTAAATCAGCTTTCACAAATCGTCAAACTAACAGTAAAACAGATAAGGCATCCATGTGAATGTTGAATTAATAAATAGCAAGAAGTAAAGCGGGTGGGGGTGGGATCCAAAACTATAAATTAAGGAAGAAATTTAAATTCAGGTTGGGTTATGAATGCTAACTCTTTTATGGTAAAATGACCCATAACTGTCTCTAAAGTACTTCACTGGAAACATAGCATAGATTGTTGTCTCCATAAGATGTAGTTATAGTCTGTGCCCTAACTCCTAATTTTTCAATTCAAAATACTTATGGTTACAGGGATGGTTAAATGTCCAATCCCCCCAACCCCCAAAACTCTAATAATGGAAACCTGGGGAATTTAGAGCCCCACCTAATTTCATGATGAACTTGCAAAAAGAACATACAAAAGAAGACTACAAACTGGAACATAGGAAACTATACAATATAACTGCACCCACATTACTATATATGTGAAACAGTGCCATGTTTCTTTGAATTATGAATTGTTATGTTAGCTGTTTACAAGCATTTAAACTAAAGTGTTTATAATTATTAAACTTGGAGCCTAGGAAAAACAATTAGTTTACATTCATAGAGCCACATGGTGATTACCGTATATAATACAATAGGATAACAGAAGTCTACTTCCTATGAATTAACATATTTGGCGAATGTCATTTGCATATGATTCGGAGCACATTACTGTCACAAAGTGGTACAAACCCTGAATAGAAAAGTGTGTTAGGAAAGGAATTAGAATTTGATTATTAAAGGGCCTATAAAACCAAAGCCTAGTACTAGACGTGGGAATATCAAGCCCACTAGTTAATCACCTAAACAAGAAAGAAGGCATAGAAGAAAGAATTAAGAACAAGAAGAAAATGGTCTACATTGTCATAAGAGTACTGACAGTAATTCTTAACTTGTATTTTATTTTAATTAATTGTGTTTATTTGTGGAGGAGTTTTATAAGGCCGAGCTAGCATTTAGAAGGCGAAAAGAGAAACGAGGCCACCTCATAAAGCTGATAGGGAGAGAAGGAAGAGGGTATATTATAGGAGGGGGTGGTCCAAACTAGAAAGGGTAGCTAGCTATAGATACATGATATATGATACATGTAGCCCGAGCTATAGCTATATTTGCGAAGACAACACTTGCCCCGTACTGCTAATTATTGTCATCCTTACCAGTGTTATGCCACCCTCGTCTCTTGTGGGAGCATTTATTACATGCAGCAAACTCATATCTTCAAAATTCCACCCACACTTACTTTTTATAAATCAGATATCAATGTAAATGAGAGATATCATACATATTTTTCTATTAAGTTATGACAAAGATATAATAAGTATTGTGATGAGGAAATAATACCAAGTTAGGAATAACTCATTCCTAATAGAGATTTTAGGATTAATTTTGTATGCTTTTAACTTATATTGAGATTATTATTTAGGGTTAAAGGTTTGTTAGATCCCTAAATTTGTACTAATGTTTGCGATGGGTCCCTCGTCGGAAAAAATTGATATAGGTCCCTCGATCAGTTTGCACCAAATTTGTGTTTAGTTCTCGCCTGGAGCTCGGGCAAGTGCAGATGTGGATTGTTGACTGTATTAATGGTGCTTACGTGGATTTTTTTTTATTTTTTTTAGGAATGCCACGTAATAAAATTCATTTCAAAATTAAAACTACTAATCTATTCTAAATCTAAAATTAACCCCAAAACCCCAATCCCTAATTCAATTCTGTAATCTAAATTAGAAACTCAAAATCAACAACACATTGTGCAATCCCTAACTCCTCAATTTGCCGAGACTTCGTTGTCCTCCTTCTTCTTCTTCTAAGCAAATTGAGGAGCAGATTGAGTGAAGTGCTTTGACAAGTGAAGTGTTTTTTCACTGTTGATCGCAAATCCATCCTTGTATTCACTTCAGGGGCATGTTTGTTTCTTCAAAAGGCAGAGCCTTTACTCCCAAAATGATCAACCATCTCTGTCTCGCTCTCCCAAACAGTGCCATCGCCCTTCAATCGTTCACCGCCATGTTTGTTCCTTCGGATTTGCAGAGCATTTCCAATGCCTCCATAGTGGATCATCCATCTCTTTCTCGCTCTCAATATCACTATCATCATGATCTCTTTGACACTTGAGGAGTTAGGGATTGCATGATATGTTGTTGAATTGGGGTTTATAATTTAGATTTCAGAATTGAGGATCGGAGGTTTTGGAGTTAATTTTAGATTTAGAATAGATTATGGGTTTTAATTTTGAAATGAATTTTATTACGTGGCATTCCTAAAAAAAAATAAAAAAAAAAATCACGTAAACACTATTAATACAATCAGCAATCCACATCTGCACTTGCCGGAGCTTCAAACGAGGACTAAACACAAACTTGATGCAAACTGAGAGACCTATATCAAACTTTTTTCCGACAAGGAACCTAAACACAGTATTTTATCTTTTAACGTTCAAGTTGAATCAAAACCGTGTAGGTTACATTTTTTATCGTTGGACGTTCAGAGTGTATAATAGTCAAAACTCAGATATTCAACCCTTACTTCGAATTACAAGCAAATATTTTTAGTACTTAGAAGAAAATAATTGTTATCTAATCCTACACAATATTGAAACTATAAAATAACATCCTAAATCTATGTCATGATTTGGCTTAAACATGCAAACAACTGCCTCTAGATAAGTGCCTCTTCTTTTTGGTTGCTTCAAACCTTGGCTAATGAATTTGCTTAATGTGCATTACTTAGAGGCCTTGAACTTGACTTGATGTGGAAGACTTGAGCTTGATCTCGAAATGACTTTAGTTTCCTTCAACTGGGTCCTGGAGGTCTTGACTTCAAATCAGCTCTTCTGTTCAAATGGATCTTTGAACCTCATTTTACACTTGCTTGGTAGACATATTATTCAAATCTTGTTTGGCTATTAGCATTTAGGAGCGATCATGAGATTTGTACTTCAAACTAGTCTTGAAAAATTATAGTTCGAATCGACTGTGCAGGTTTGCACTTTGAATTAATCCTCAAAACTTGCTCTTCGAATCGACTAACCTTGCTAGTCAACATTTTCGACATGATGACAAGAATCCTCATTTCCTCTATTGTAACCATTCCAACTACTTAGCTAGTATTAACAACTTGCATCAAAGTATGGGTAGAAATGGCTGTGAACAAACTTTATTGTTAGATAATTGAATTTTTGCTTTAAAGTTGTGTAAGTAGCTAAAGTAAAAAGAGAAGAATGATGAGGGTGGCGGCACCATAGGTCTAAGGCCTTAACTGGAATCTAGGCATGCACTTCTTTTCTTTCTATCTGTCCACAACATATGTCATATGTGACATTTCCTCGGAATTCTCGGTTTGCAGTTTAGTACCAGAAACTAATAATAATGGATATATAGCAAAAACTTAAACAAATCAAAATATTTTGCTATAATTAATTAATATGCAAAACAGGTACTGTGACAAGTAACATATTATTTCGGGTATGAAATACATTTCCTCCTTTATGAAGTCTTTCACATTGAATGGATCCATCCAGGTTAGTTGGTAAATTTGAACTTTCAATCGCTTTCCATTGCATATGTCCACTTCTCCAACCACGAAAACAAACAAACAAAGAAAGAAACGAAACCACTCTTCGTGTTGCTCTTTTCATAGCATTATCACATTCTCTAGTGTCTATTCTCAACCCAAATGATCATAAATATTTCGGGAAATTAAATATGCCGTTTTTTATTTTTATTTTTTCAGAGATGACTGTTCAATAGTGTGAAGAGGAAGAAAATAAAAGACTTCTACAGCTGTTTCTAATTGCCAAGGCATTGCAATTCGTGTGATGCTCTTAATTTTTTCCCTATTTTTTCTACCGCTACAAGTTGAGCATGACAATGTTAATCCTTTTGCTTGTTTATATCATAGATGTAAATGTTCAATTTATGGTGATTGGAGACTCTGCCCAACCCATAAAAATAAGCACATAGATAGCACTGGACCACATGATACATTATTTAAGAAAAAGACTGGACCACATGACACATTTGATAAACTTGGTCATGTATTACAGGTTATTAATTAATGAATCATGTTTTTACTACTAATATCTAATACAAGTAATTTATAATATACGTGTTAAAATTAATTTGAAGTATTTTAACTTATAAAATATAAACTATATTTTTCTTTATACACGATATACAAAATCATATATTAGCAGCAATTTCAATTAAAATGCAGTGCTACTCCTAACAATATACCATCAAAGAGACAAGGACATGCTTGCTTTCTGCCTTCAAGAAGCATAACTATTGGAAGGAAAAATATCTAAATCCTGCTGTCAATATTTTGGTTCACCATAATGAAAAACAAAACAGTAATTCTTCGAACTGAGTTTCCAATAACTTTCTCTAGACTATAGAATATAATTATTTTGAAACATAAACAAACAAGTCACCATAAATTGAGGTTCCTAGTCGCTTCCACATTGAAAAACAACTCAACATCGATTTATACATTAAATTTAGGTTTTCTTTATTTGAAGTAATTACATCACATTTTTTCTCACAAATCCACATGTTTTCCTCATGATGTCTTTATTGTATTATAATAAAATCAAATAAATGTTAATTATATTTTAAATAATTATTCAATGAAATAAACAATATTGATTTTATTATATTTTTTTTAGATATTTAAACCACTTCAATCAATCGGTATTAGTTAATCTTAAAAAATTATATTCATTTATGAATTTTAATTAAGTTAAAAGATTAAAATTGTATATTTACTTTTTTTTTTTTTACATGTGGAACAAAACAAGAAGAAAGCAAACTAAGTTAGCACATCTATGCAAAGCAACGAAATCACACTAGATGGCGAGAACGCCAAATCTGGAGAGGAAGTCCTCCCTTTGCGGCATCATGGGTTAAAGCATCAACAACTAAATTATGTTCTCTCAGAATGAAAGACATGGTTACCACCCAATCCCAGCGCACCATAGCTCGAATGCGAAGAATAACATCCCTGTCTCAAAAGGTAGCAACATCAACATTGTTACTCAACACATGCAAGGCATCGCTACAATCCGAATAGCACACAATCTCTCTAATATTCAAATCCCAAGCATGTTACAAACATTTTTCACTGCTAGAAGCTCCGCAAGAAAAACACTCCCCGACCCTTTATTGCCCGAAACACCAGACTTCCAATTACCAGACATATCCCGGATCACCACTCCAATCCCCATATTTGTATATTTACTTTATGTGTTAATTTTATTTTATTTTATATTTAATAAAATTACATGAGTCATGTATGAGATACTTGGTAAGATTTATGGTAGGTTTGGTTGTAGAAGATAAAATAAGAAGAGAGGAAATAAGGAGAGGATATGTAGCGATAAAAAGATGAGATTTTTAGATTGTTTCGTAAAAGAGAAATAGGAGAGAAATAAATTGAAAACAAAGAGAATGGTAGGTTGATATAAAATGACATTTTTACCAACAAAATATAGATATTAAAAATTAATTTAAAATACATTTTATGTAAATATATAAAAGTATACGTTTTATTTAAAAATATACTATTATATATTATAATATATATTGATAAATAATTATATTAATAAATGTATATTTTATATTATTTATTAGTTGCAATCCATTTAAGGGTCTTACATGGAATTGCAAAGCTTTGGATGTTTTCTCGTGGATTGGGATGTTAAAACATTATTTCATGGGTCTCACCATAGTTTTCTTTCTTTTTCGATTTTTCCACCCTTCCAAAACGAAGCGAAAATGAGTAGTAAAATATAATTAATGCTCTCTTAAATATGTAAAGTGACAAATAATTAAAAAAATAAAATAAAAAGAGTGTTAGTTATATATAAATTACTGTGATTTTTTTCCTCTTCCGTAGAATTTTGACACGATCTACAAAATATAATTGCAAAGCATGTTACACGTATACATGAAATAATAAATATCTGGCTAACATATAATTTTTTGGAAAGAAAAATTAAATATTATGATGAAGAATCTTAATAACAAGCTTGTCAAGTATAATATCAAACAGATTATTATAA
This sequence comes from Acmispon strigosus, assembly GCA_030819835.1. Taxonomy (NCBI): domain Eukaryota; kingdom Viridiplantae; phylum Streptophyta; class Magnoliopsida; order Fabales; family Fabaceae; genus Acmispon; species Acmispon strigosus. Next base: position 53,487,932 of record JAUAMA010000004.1, on the reverse strand, counting down.
TTAATTAATGAAAAGGTATACCTAATTAAAGGTCAACCACGTGCAAGAGAGCAGCATAATTAATTAATGTGCACATATGTCAACTTGTCTTAACTTTAACGTTCGGGTTTCTTCCCCAATATTACGTAGTTTATATATTCAACAATTGTGCATATGAGGAAAGACCAACTTCTATCTTCTTAAGGAATTTGTTAATTATGTGTGTGGCACAACTATTTATTAAACTAATTTATTTGAAATTAAATGATAATTGCGAACAGAATAAAAATTAATTTTGTACAATATTTTATGTACCATATAATTCCTTTTAGCAATGAAACATTGTTTACAGCAACTAGAATGTGCACGGAACGGGTTTAGACAGATTTTACTTGTCTCTCATTCGACTCTAAATATTGATTGGACAAACTTTACAGACCCGAACTCGTCTGTAAACCCGAAGTAACTTGAAAATGATCCGGTCTACCTAGAATTGAGTTGATATAGGACGAGTCTGAATTGACCCGAAAGATATTAGAAAGCTTAAGAAAAAATGCATCTCACTAATTTTATCTTGAAACTTGAAAAAAAGTTCAAAGACAAAATTTTGTTATAGGCTACCGCAATGATTTGTTTGATTTCAGTTTTAATTTTTTTATTTAAAAACTATTTTTAGAAACAGTTTTTTAAAAGAAAAGAATTGAATTAGATGTTTTGGAAAATTAAAAAATGTAATTTGAAAACTAAAATCAAATATTGAAAACTTTTACAAGTTGTTATGGTATTTTAGTTTTAAAAAAATGAAAATAAGAACTGTTTTTGAAAATAGGTTGTGACAAACGGATTTTTAAATTTTTTCAGTTTTTAAAAATAGAAAATAGTTTTAAAAAATGACATTGTTATTAATGTCATCCCCACATCTAGTTATGCCACCCCAAAAATCATAAAATCCAAAAATACCCTTATTTTTTATCCTTATGTTTTTCGCCCTCACTTACAAAGTGCGGTACACAATATTCCTGCATTTTAAAAGTGCGATGTTGAACATTTAGGTATGTGGTACTACCGCACTTTAAAGTGCGGTTGTATGTCGTTAAGCTAGAGTTCAGGCTACTGCACTTTAAAGTGAGGTATTAATTGTTTTGAAACTTACAACTTTTGAAACTTGCAGATTCGTATTAATGCAGGAAGATCGTTAATTCCTGTGTTTCCTTCTTAAGCTATATATATAGACTTCCATTCCTTGTTATGGATTCACAAATGTTGTTCCTATGTTTTCTTTTTTGGCTACAATGTTTTCGATTAATTGGATTTCATCTCCAACATTAGCTAGTTTGAAAAACCCGATGTTGAATGAATATTCAGATTCAGATTTTCAAACTAGCTAACGTAGGTGTTGGTAATCCTTCTTTGGGTTTTCAAATTAGCTAAATATCTTTTTACTTGTCGAGTTACTAATGGGATCATGTTAAAGATTTGTACATAAAAAAAGAATCAGGTTTTCTTCTAACTCTTTTTTGGTTCAACATTATCATCTTGTCTCATCCATTTTTTTTCTGGATCCTAAACTTATTAGGATCAACAATCTCAAGAACACGAAGAATGCACTTGCGGTATGAAAAATCTTCAACACACGAACAATGGATGCAGAGTTTTGTAATTTTGTCTATGGTTATGAAATTGGGCCTTGTTGGGCTTGTAATTGTGATTTCCTTAATTAATAAAATGTTTATTACAATTATCGTCGTTTCTGAATCGGATTTATTTTCTTTATCATGAACTTTCTGCACTTTAAAGTGCGAAACCGCCGCACTTTAAAGTGCGGAACCGTCGCACTTTAAAGTGTGATGTTGACACACATTAAAGTGTGGGACGTTGCAGAACGAACATGAGGAATATCTTTGCGAGGGTGAGAGGGAGAATGAGCGACACCGACATCGAGAGAGAGGCAGCGAGGCCGACGTTGAGAGAGAGAGAGAGAGCCAGCGAGGACGGTGGTCAATGGTCAAGATGGGGTGGTGAGGTTGGAAATGAAGAAGGAAGGAAGTGAGGAAATGAGGAAGAGAGAGGATAGTGGTGAAGGTGTGTGGTGGGGAGTTGGGTGGGATACTTTCTACTTAAGGGTATTTTTGTATTTTACTCACTTTGTGGTGCCAATAATAGCTATGAGGATGACAACAATAACAATGTCCTTTAAAAATTACAATCGATCAAGCCCCAAGTGTCTATATATTTGATTTCTCTTAAGAAATTTCTTGAATTCAAGTTGTTTTGTATATGTGGAAAAAATTCTTTACGAAAATGTAGTTATGGTGACGTCTAAAATCGTAGTCCGATTCAACACACTAAGAACTAGAGTATTTTGTGAGTTAGTTCACTTTTATTTTCAAAAATAAAATTGAGGCTCACTCTGACCAACTTACAAGTAATTCAGTCATCTTATTTTGTTAAAAAGTCATGTTATTTAATTGAACATGTCAATATTTAAAAAAAATACAATTTTTTTTATAGACGGATTCCAAAAATAACTTTTACAGCTATATTTTTTAGTTTTCTAACGTATTCCCACCACAGCCGCAATCTCACAGTCTCACTTCATTTAGATTTCACTTATTAAAGCGTCTTTTATTTTTTCAAAAGAAAATAATATGGTATATATTTTTTTTTAACTGAAAATAATATGATATAAAATTGCCGTATAAAACATCGAGGTAGAAAACTTGACGTTGGAATTCAAAAATAAATAAAAGGTAATAAATTATATACAAGACGACAATGACAAAAATGATGAAATAATATTAAAGGCCCGAACTAAAAGGTGATGTTTGGCATTTTTTTTATTTCGGGATCCGGGTTATTGATTTTGAAGTGAATTTGGTGCTGTAGTTTGAAACAAATTAAAGTATTGATTTTCACATATGGAGAATATTCGAGAGGGAACCATGATTGACTTGTGGTGTGGGAACTCATCGTATTAGGACAATCAATCACTCAGATGAGTGTTGGAAGAGAAGGGAACTATGTATGGCTGACACGAAACAATGTTATTTTGGATCAATAGGGTGGGGTTGCTTGGGCAACTATATTTGTAATTCTATTGGGATCAATGTTATCACTTTTTATTTTTTTAAGGGTTGGGGCACCCCTTGTGTACCCTATTAATAAACTTTTGTTTATAAAAAAAAAAAAAAGAGAAGGGAACGACAGGCAACGAGCGCCATTAATGGGGCTGGTCCTTGTACGAATGGAGAGCTGCTTCTCTGGGATGCAAAGAACACTTCAACGCCCAAGTCAGCGGGGTGTTCGGTGCCGTGGAGTTATCTTTGGTGCCTTTTATAGTGTCTGATGGAGGGTTTGGTTGAGTGATAGGGTGCTTGAAATCCGAAAACTGGGATACGAAAACCGCTGGTGAGGGGATACTCGAGTGTCTGACGGATGAGAGTTTTGACTCATTACGGGTGGTTTTGTGTGACGCCTTTAGTCCCTTGATTTGCGTGCATTTTGATCAAAGTGGTTCCCACAGTGCAGTGGTCAACTCACCCTCGAATATTCCTCAATGATGTAAGGTATCCTTGTTAAAGAGGTTCGGCTATGGTGAGTAACTGTCCCCTAAGTCGGGGTCTTGGTCTTTCGAGATTCTGACGAATCATGGGGGGCATAAGAGGCTCGTGGGGTGACAGTTACAATGCTTTGTCCATGAAGGGTAACACTCGGGAGTATTTGATGGGGGCGATGTTAGCCATTTAGGGAATTCATCGTCCCTTCCTCCAAGTCTCAAGACGAGGGGGAACAAGTGTGCATATTTTTGTGATATTTCTTTAGTGTGGTGATGTTCGAGAAAGGTGTAGGCGATGGTCGAGGTCTATGTCTCTACGGGATCAAGAGTCTCCTAGTTTTGGTTGTGGTGCGAATGAGGGCCAAGAGCTATGCCTCACAAAGGTGCTCAGATTGGCCTATATCTCGGCAGGATTAGGAGTCCTTTAGCTCTTATCGTCGTGTAAACGAGTGCTTGGAGCTAGGGGTGTTGGTGGGACGGGTTGAAGTTGTCTTTCACTCGGCCCAAAATATTGATCAGGTCAGTTTTCAAACCCAAGCTCGTCTTTGGAACCGAAGAAACCCAATGAGGTGCGAGTTTAAAAGGACCGGGTCTTAAAAGGATAGTGCCGAACTGGTTCAAAACACAAATTGAATGTCAATTTGGAATCTCATCAAACAAGTATAAATACTTCTCGGTTTATATACAAAACTAATTTCCTATCTGATTAATGGATTAGAGAAACTTCTCGGTTATTAGACCATTAGTATTAAATTTTGCATGCCATAATATTTCAATCTAACTATATAATGTGACGCATTTCTACTATAATATTTTATTATATATACATACAAGTTGTTGGAGGCTTGGAGCTACTATGACATAAAATTAAAAATCAGTGTGTGATGTTAATTTAGGAATCCTTCGTGCACAATTCATGCACATGAAAAGCCAAGTTTAGAACCTAGTGGGTAACTTGGGGTGCTCGTAGGACGGGTTGGGAGGGTTACGCTTGGTTTTTACTTAACCCTAAATATTGACCGGGTCCGTTTCTTAAACTCAAACCTGTCTCTAGACCAGATAAAACCCGACAAAGTGCGGGTTTAATGGACATGGGCAAGGACATGTCAATGGGCCGAACCGGGTCCAAAACTCCCCTACTTGGAGCTATGGCTCAAAAAGGTGATTGCATTGAATGAGAAATGAAGCGAAAGAAAGGTGTGTTTGCAAAAGATTGGAGAGCAATATAAATGAGCTTTCATCTCAATTTATCAGAAGAATATTATTTACTTTTTTACTTGAATGTGTGTGACGTTCATTTACACTGGCGACAATTAATATCCAAACGGATCAAAATTTTGTATCCCTAAATGATGACTTGTTCTGTGTCCTATCAATAAAACTGTGTCAAGCATGGATGTGTATTTATAAATATTGTATCCATACATTATTTTATTAGTTAAGACATGAAATAAGATAGCATTTAAAGATTTAAAGTATAGAAGATCTTTCCTATCCAAACACACCCGAAATTGGTGTAGATGCAATAGAGAGAGAGAGAGCAGTAGTACTAGTAGGGTGGCCTGCAGAGCGGGTTGTTCTCATTCTCTCAGCTCATCTAATTACCTTTCCTTAGGAGGGACCAGCACACAGCACACAATCAATGGCACCAAAAGTCAAAAAACATATTAAAAAGAAAAAAAAGGTAAAGAAAACTCAAAACAACCTAACACTGTGCACTCTCTCTCCTTTACTATACACCGTTGGCATTGCATCCCCCTCTACTTCTTCTGCTCTGTCTAATAACAACAACTTGTCATAGATATAGTTCCCTTTTTTAAAAACAATTAACTAATCAATTAACAATAACTATAACAAAGTGAAGAAGCTAGCTCATTGTTGTTTCTGGAACAACTGGCCTTTTGGTCTTGAACCGGAAGCATATATTGTACAGATTATTATCCCAAATATCATGAAAACGACCAGTTGCTCACATGACCCTAATACACACATTATTCATGGGCCCCCCACGTAAGTGTAGTAACCCTCTTCTCTCTCTCTTTTATAATCTTAAGAAGAATAAAACTAGCTTGCAACAAACATTTTTGCTTCTTTTTTCCTACTTGTAAAGAAGCTTCCTTGTGAGGTAACTAGCTATTCTTGTTAGCAAAAACTCACATCAACCTTCCCCTTCTTCATTTCTTTCTTTCTCTCTCTATCTAACTCCACATATTATGTTATGTTGTTTAGGTCAACAATAACCACAACTTGACCCCGTTTTGGACTCCTCCATGGCTTTTCTTTAGGGTTTGATTTGATTTCATGATGCCTCCTGGTCAAATTTGAAGGCACCGACTCTTGCAATTGTCTTCTACTGCTACTGCTACTAACTAAGAACCTGCTTTTCTTAGTTTTCCTTTACAGCCTCACAAATCTGCAGCCTCAAATATCTTCCTCAAAATTTATTTTTCTTGGTATCTTTTTTTCACACCCATAATTTCTCACAATTTTCAATTTTGATTCCTTTTGCTTATATATTTATTTTATTTATATATTTCCCTCCTCCCCCACTTCCTTCTTCCTCTCTCCCTCATTCTAATCATGTTTTTTTTTTTTCATTTTTTTATTTTTTCTGAGATCCAGAGGTTATAATTAGCAGAATTTCAAGGTGGATGAGCCTATAATTTCATGGAGTTGATGCAGGAAGAAGTGAAAGGGTATTCTGATAGCAGAGAAGAAGAGGAGGAGGAAGAGGAAGAGGAAGAAGCAGCTGAAGGAACCATCACAAGAGAAGAAATTAGCAGCAGTAAGCACCACTGCCCCTTTTCTTCTTCTTCACCCTCTTTCTCTTTATCTTCTTCTCCTTCCATAACAGATTACAACAACACTCACCATCATCATCATCATAATCATCATAATGTAATAATGAACATTCCTGGCCAAAATTCCTGGCTTGGGATGACTCATGATGATCCTCATCACTCTCCAGAGCCCAATTACACAGGCACTGAATCTCACAATTCATCATCTGGTGGGTTAGGGTTCTTGTTACACCAAGATGGAGCAGCATCCAATTTCACCACCAATCACACAACAAAGCAGCTAGACTTCATGGAATTGTCACTTGGAAACAACAAGGATGCCAATCATGAAGCTAATTTCAACCAACAACAAGGATCAGAACCTCCTCCTCATCCTCATCCTCTTCTTCCAACTGCTCCTCCTCCTCTTTTTGGGCATGGTGCAAATGCGAGTACTTCTCAGCAACCTATAGAGAAAGAGCACATGTTTGACAAAGTTGTGACGCCGAGCGATGTGGGGAAGCTGAACCGATTGGTGATACCGAAACAGCACGCGGAGAAGTACTTCCCCCTCGATTCGACGTCGAACGAGAAGGGGCTTCTGCTCAATTTTGAAGACAGGAACGGGAAGCTGTGGCGGTTCAGGTACTCCTACTGGAACAGCAGCCAGAGCTATGTGATGACCAAAGGCTGGAGCCGTTTCGTGAAGGAGAAGAAGCTCGACGCCGGTGACATTGTCTCGTTCCAGCGCGGCGTCGGTGAATCTTGCAGGCACAGGTTGTACATAGATTGGAGGAGAAGGCCTGATCACCATGTTCCTGATCCTTCCTCAGCCACACTCTTCACACCTTTCTTCCTTCCCAATCAGCACCAACCACAGTTTTCACAGTACTCAATCAGATGGGGTGGTGCCAATAACAGATTCTACTCACCACAGCCACCAAGAAACCACCACCATGACCCTTTGCAGCAGCTCACTTACAACCACCACATGTATCATCATCATCATCAACCCTTTCACCACTACCATGAGCTCAACTCAGGATCTGGGTCAATCTATTATCTGAGGTCAGCACCATCAATGTCAATGGCTGATCATCAAACCTTAGCAAGGCAACAACAACATCAAGAAGGAGGAATTAGCAGAAATATTGCCCCCATGATCATTGATTCTGTTCCTGTTGCTCATCATCTAAATTACCATGGTGGTAGCGGTAGTGGTAGTGGTAGTAGTAGTAGTAACACTGCAGCAAAACGGTTAAGGCTATTTGGGGTGAACATGGAATGTGCTTCTTCTTCATCTTCATCTTCACCTTTACCTTCTCCTTCTTCTCTAGGACCTCTTCTGAGTTTGAGAGTGCCTCTTCATGAAGACACAATTTCACCATCATCAGCAGCAGCAAGGTTTGGGGTTGGGGATCAGAGAGGAGGGGAGGCTTCAGTACTTTTTGATTTGGACCCATCTTTGCAGTACCGGCAGTGATGAAACAAAATTGAAGAAACAAAACAATAATGAAGAAGATGCCAGTTCTGAAGTTACTGGGCTAGCTAGCTACACACTATCTTTTGCAGCAGCATTATTATTATTACTACTATTTTTTTATTTTTGCTTTTGTTTTTTTCCTTCTTTCTTCATGCTACAAAGGAAAGTGCTCCCAGACTTTCTTCTTCTGATGATATAAGTGATTAGAAGTTTGAACTTTTAGTACATTTACAATTGCTCAATGACTTAATTGGGTCCTGAAGAAATGGAACATCCTAAAAATGGGAAATGAAATTCTTGGAAATCAATTACATTTAGACCTTTTCTTCAATTGTGTATAATACAATAACACACATATATATAATGGCTCTTGTTCCTTTTTTATTATATTACTTTAATATATATACTGTGCTCTCTCGCTTTCTGTATACTGCATTTAATGATACACAGAAAAGCTTGTTGCTTTGTTTTTTTTCCTCTAATGTTTCTGTTAGCCTTGTTGGGATGATGTCGTTCACAACTCTCTGCTGATTCTGCTCCTACTTCTGCTGCTGCTTAGTTAGGCATTTTAGCTTTGCAGAAAAAAGCGCAGAAAGTTGCACAGCTGTAAAAGGGTAAAATTTTCTTTTCTTGTTCCACTTTTCTACTTTGCTATGCTGTGTTACTACTATAAACCATTTATTGATCATGGATTTTGATTTTTCATTCATCAGATTCTCACTTTCTCTCTCTCTTTTCTTTCTTTCTTTCTATGTCTTATGTTTGGATGTCTAATTATTATATTCATTGTTTATTGATTATCAATGAATAGTTATAATCACTCTCACTCACTCACTCACTCTCCCCATTACTTGTTACTTTTTTCTTCTGATGTACATGCTTTCTTGACTTCTCCTATTCAGCAGCCGCCTTCTTGTCTGGATTAGCACTGTACCCAAACGTGTCTTAGGTAAGTAGAATAATGGCTTTTCCCCCGTTTTCTCACATGACTTAAGAGCATGTTTTCTAAATCTCATGCTTATTTGGATGCTTTGCCTTTTGCTTGCATACATGTCCTAATTTTAAAATACACAATTTATGTAGTCTTTGGACTACTTCAAATATTTACTTTATGGATTCAGATTCCAAATGTGATTCTCAAGCAAGTACGTAAACTCGTTTGAAAACTATGTTAAATAATGAATCATGGTGTACAAAAGCAAAATTAAGGAAAATCGTTTTTATCTACCATAATTTTGATTTTATCATAGTTTTTGGATAAGTTTCTAAATATGCACTTGATTAGTACTCATCTTCATCACAGATTTCTGAAAACCCATTGCTTATTTGGATATACTTTAGGAGGCTGAGACCTGTGGACATTGAATCAAGGAGCTTTATTTGGCAATCGAGGTGATTAATTAACTTTCAGCTTAATTATAGTGTACTGATACATATTGCTTTGTTATTTTCTGTGTTACTTACCAATAAATAGTGGATACAAACTAGTTTGAAGAAAGTGAAGCTAGCTTCTCCTCGTACAAAATCTGTCATTTTAATTCATCCAGAAAATACATTATTGTTAAAAGGCACACTATTGTTACTTTCGAATTATCATCTACATGACAATGGAATGGGTAAAGAGAGTTGTCTACCTATGATGGCACAATGCACTTTGGTTTTAGGTTCGCTGATATCATCTGTGCATGTTTATCTGGTTAATAGATTGATAGAAATCACTCAGGTTTGAATGATAGACTCATCTGCTGCAAAATATATACTGTAGATAGCAAAAAAAGTAGACATCAAACAGAATGTAACGTTCTCACGGTGTAAAATGGGGAAACCAAAAGCTACAAATATGTAGGACAGTAAGATGAACAGTGAGGGAGACAAGACAAACATAGGAGCATGACTTTTCTTTAGACACACAGACTTGAATGTGATGCGTTTCTGTTAAAATAATAGGAGTGTCTCCTCAAATCCTTGGGTTTCCATGAGCTCACCTCCAAATTCTTGGAAGACTCCTTGTGACTATTGGTAAATACAGGATGAAGGAGACTTACCAAGGGAGGAATAGATAGTTAGGACAAAAGAAGATTCAAAATCATTTCTTTTCTCTTTCATATCTTTGCTAATATGCCACATATGATCTTGCATATCCAAAACAAGAAAATCAAATGATATTCACGAAGAAGTCATATAAAATAGATTAAGTACCTATTTGGAAATGTTTCTATAATTGATTTTAAAATTAAAATTAAGTTGGATGAGAACCTCATGTGTTTCGATGTTAAAAAAACAGTTAATCCAAGATGATATAAGTTCAAACTACATGTTGCAATCAGCTTTTTTTTTTTTTAAATAAATCCTGAGATAAAGAATACTCCTAGAAACTTCCATACTTCACACATAAGTGCATGAAAGATTATGTATGCTGTTAATCACGATTTAAGACCATTTCTAGACTCATCAATTGATTAAAGGTAACCATGTATTTATGAAATTAATTATTCTAGAGTATTATACCGGTTTAGATTCTTGTTAAACTCAACATGTATCACGTTGAAGCTAATATGTTTAAATTCAGCTTTTCCAACTCACATTAAATTTAACGGGGCAAATTCTTATTTTTCTGTTTGCTTTTTTTTATAAGCAAAACAAACAAATATATTAATAGAGATAAATGGGTACCTCAACCCATATACATCAAATTGATATTAAACTAGTAGTAGACATTTCAAAGGTTCCTTGGACCATTCATAGTACCAACAAGAAATCACATTTACTCTTCCGTTCCAGAAATATTGTTATTTAAGGTTGTGGTATAAAGAGTAGGATGACAATTATTGATAATATGATTTTACTAAAGCACTCTTATTTATTTTTACTAGTACCATGTGCAGTAATTAAATACTACCTTAGATATAAAAGAATGTAATTTTTTTTGAATGGAGGATATAAAATAATGTAATTGATAGAGAAGAGATAAGATTACTTGATATGAAATGTGATAAGTGAGAGAAACTTTAATAAATAGGGGTATGGAAGAAAAAAATAGAGAAAAAATGCATTGATTTTCTAAAACAACAAACATTTTAAAAAAAATTTGAAAATGGTAGAAAACAACAATCTTACAAAAGAAATACTCCGTCCGTTCTTTTTTATAAGAACTAAAAGAGGGGTGGAAGTTGTTACTTTTTATAAGAATCAGATAAGACTTATGTCATATTAATTATTTTTTCGCATTGTTACCCTTATTCAATACTGAAAACATGAAATTGCATTAATGATGGAAAGAGATTAAAAATAAGTATGTTAAGGATAATTTTAGAAATTCAACAATATTTGAAAATAAATTTAATGTAAAAAACTATACTAACTTTCTTAAGAGATATGTAAAATTAATTTATAAAAATAAACGGATGGATGGATGAAATACTTTTTAAGATAACATAAAATCACATTTATGTTAATTCCAATGTTAGAATAGACCATGCACTTTAGTTTAGTTGCATGTTTATCATAAACAATTGTCTTTTACTATATCCATATGATGATTCATGCTTCTTAGCAACATGAAGGTTGTCAATGTTTTGGGATCACCCCAAGACACAGTGTACGAAACGCAATGTCTGTCAGTTATACGGTGGTATTGATAGTACTAATGGTAATTAATTCTGTCCACTTTTCATGTGTTCATTAATTAATAATTGCTACTTATGGGTGTGTTATGCAGAAGAGGGAAAATAGAAGCACCACAGAACCTATGAAGTGAAGTTTTGAGGATTGCCGTTTTAGTAAAGATTTATCCAAGGTACATCTTTTTAAAGAATTTCAGTTTTGCTCCTTCAATTTAGATTATGTGTGATTGTGGTACTTTAGTTTTTTTCAAGCTAATCAAAGTCACCTACTTTCAAAATTAAGTAAATACGGTCTTTCTCTCTCTCATGTTTTATATGCATGAAATCATTAAATCTTCATTTTCTTTTTAAATATTTAAAGTATTATGACTTATTTAATATATGATACAATTTTAAGTTAAAAATAAAAAAATTAGTAAAATTGTAAAGAATTTTGAAGGATATGATATTAGGGTTTAAAGAGGCGTGAAATTGAGATTTTTTAATTTGTTATTAAAATATAATATTTTGATATAAATAACATCTATAATGATTAAATTAATTTAATTTATGAAGATTTTCCTTACAAAAATAAGAATTTGATAACTTTAAATAGAACAATAATGATATAAGACTTGATTTGCATTTATTAAAAATTCGAGAGACTAAATATGCTAAAAAAAATTAAAGGACTAAAGCCACTCACTTGGTCCCTTGTGACCCTAGGTTTTTTTAGTTAATTTTCTAGATTAATGTATCTCTTAAGTTCTTTATGGATTGAGATACCCTTTGTATTTTCTACTATAATTTATTTTGGCTTATAAAAAAACTCATTATCAAAACTGATTAAGTGATCAATAGTGCAATTAAATCTTGCACTTTAGGTGATTCACTCACTGATATTTGAGTCAAGAAATGAGGTGATTCTAGCCCTCATCAAATCAATTGCAATTTGTTTCCATATTGTGCAGTTAAGTTCATGCATCTTTAATTTAACTGTGAAAAATGTGCCAAAAAAAGCTGCAAAACGGATATGCCTATCACTCTCAAGATGTCAATCAACAGAAAATGGGCGCACACACATGTATATGATTGACTGTTAAAAAGGTGGATGTGGATAATAATTATTTTTCAGTGCCTAGTTCATCTAATTCTGCATATTTGAATGTGAAATGTTGACAGGTAAGAATAGCCTGTTTGCAAGTGCAGTCATCAAATTAAACTTACCTGTAATATCATAAAATCGATTTATATATATTACCCCCCATGAACAAGTGACAGTCATTTGCTGATACAGACTGCATAAAAAAGTATAAATATGTTGGAGAAAATAATTCATTGAAGTATCACGATTTGAAAAACAGTTGAGAACTTAAAGTTAAACCCCAAATCAATTAGGCTTCATCTAGTATCGATCAAGAAAAAATTGATTCAAGTTGAAAAGATTTATTTATAAGTTACATAAAAATCAAAATAAAAAAAATGTATTAAATATTAATAATAAAAACATGATTTATAGATGAACCATTTCTTAACATGGTCCACCATACAATTGCATAGTTAATTAATCAGGTCACTCCTTTTTTATGAATAAGCATTTAACAAGTTTGAAATGTCATCTATTACTATAGAAACACATATCATGTCTTGTTTTAATAAGTTTCCACATGCACTTCAAACGCCATAAACATAAGAATTTAGTTAGGATACATTAATTGTTAATGCATAAAAAATTTGGTTTGGGGTAATGCTTTTGCTTTTGTTTTTGTTTGTTTGAATTTTCCAGTAAATTAATTTTAACACATAAGTATATTGTAAAATCATATATTAAAGGTGTGTTTGGTTGAAATTTTTAAATGTGGATCGGAGTTTCAAACGTGGATCTCCATTGTTTTGAAGATGTTTGGGAGGCAATTTTGAGAACCGATTCTACAAGTTTGATCTGAATCTGACAGAATTGACCTAGGGTAGCTTATTCATCTGCCTGATATAATTTTGTGTAATTGTACTATAATTCAGTTACGAAAATCATCTCTGGGTAAATTATCCAAACATAAATCACTCATTTAAACTCACGTTACTAGACTCAATTCTGACCAGATCCAATTCTTCTAACGCTGATCAAAACACATACTAAATGTCACATTTTATCACCAGTTTCATAGATTGGGCGGTTTTTAGCATGATTCTCCATATAATAGATTTTTTTTTACGATATGAGAAAGATGTTTTTATATGAGAAAGTAAGAATAAATCACGACCGTTAGATCTAATCACGAATGGTCAAAATTAAAACAACTTAGTAGTCACATGACTAATTAAAAATGTCATGTGATTTTTTAAAAAGTCACATGACTTCATGTTTTAATCTTGACCGTTCATGATTAGATCTAACGGTCATGATTTATTCTTACTTTCTCATATAAAAATATCTTTCTCATAAGATACATCTTCTTTTTTTACATAAAAAACACCACAATATGTGTTTATTCCATTTATATGATATCTTGAAATTTAAATTTATGAATTTATAAGGATTTGTCTATTGTGGATGATGAAAAATATTCACAAGTTAAAAAAACTTCCCTGTAAATTAATTTTAACACATAAGAAACTTGTTGTAAAAAACATGTATTAAATATGAGCAGTAAAAATATGTTTCATGAATGGACCGACTTTTAATACTGTTCACCATAAAAAGCCTATAATTATGTAGATTTTGACACTAACAATGGAAAACTTTATAGTGACTTATAAGCTCAGGGACATAAAAAGCTTCAAATTTGTGACTTATAAATAAGAATATATGGAGCATTGTGGGGGAGGGAGGGGAGAAGGGATGACCAAGAAATAAGTTGTAAATATGTTTCAATTTTAAGATGTATAATAAAGTTAGGGCACCTTAGAAAAAAAAACTTATAGCTGATCTATGAAATTGTCGGCTATCGGAATACATTAGAAAAAAAACTTGTATTCTCAGAAAAAAGCTATGATAGCCTTAATATCTTTTCTTTTACATAGCCTTAATATTATTTTTTTATCTTTTTAATCATTTTTTTTGCCTGAATTTCCATTACATGCATTCAGACTGGCTTTGGATTTTGTATTGTTTTGTATTAAATTAAATGTATTCATGAAACAAACAATATTTTTTATGGGACATGAAACAAACAATTAGTATCAAATAAAAAGAGAAAACATATATAGAAGGATAGATAACCCTAGGGAGTAGTTGGGGACCTGAAATGGGTTTTGAATGAACAGTACCTCCACCCTATTAAAGTAGATAGGGAATAGGGTAATTAATTTGACAAAAAAGAGAGTAGGGTAATTAAGAAGAATAGGATGTGAGGTTGCATTATTAATGTTTACGACGATCATAAAGTAGATTGTACCATAAAGTTAGCAGAAGTTCTTCACCTTTTACTCCCGAATGGCGTGGCCTCTCATTAATTAACTGAAAATCGGATTATTGGACGCATGCAGTGTATATCAGTGATCAATCCAAATCATTATAATTGTACTAAACCTCAATGGACCACTTCCCATTCCACTTCACCACTATACACTTTTCTATCTTATTTTCACTTATTTTTCTTTTTTTCATCACTTAATAAATGATCATTTAAGCTAGCTTTTTAAGATAAATTATAATTCCTCCTGTAATGTTTTTTTTAATTTATTGTGCCAATATTAACTTAATCAGGATTAAAGTCGCAAGTTTAGAGGCCGGCTGATTCTAGTGCGAGCTAGCTGCTAGTAAGTAGTATCTACTAACTTTCAAATATATTTTTTTACAGCATCTAGTAACTTTCATAGCCCTAAAAAATAAGAAGAGGGCTAGTAATATGCTATTTTAAAGATAGACTTCAGCACATTCTTTATGATTGGTTTAAAGCTCTTGCAATTAAAGTTTGTCAAACGAGTAAAGATTATTATAAGTGGTAAACTTTTCCTTACCAAAATTCAACGTGCTTAAACTATACTCATTTCGTCCCTAATTATAAGTTAGTATTATAAAATTTACGTTTATTAAGAAAATAAATGATAAGGTTAGTTGATGCATTAATTTTAAAAAAATTGTACAATCTTCCCTATTTGCCTTTATTTAAAATAAAACTTTTCAATAGTGTTCCACTATCAACAAATGCAACGGCAAATATGAAAAAAGAAATTAACTTTTGTTAAGTTAGCTTATATTTAGTGACACCATATAAATGTCAATGTTAGCTTATAATTAGGGACGGATAGGATAATAATTTTGTGTCAGTTGATCTACGTGGTGCGTGGTACATGCATATTAGTATATATAAAGACTTTTTTGTTTCTTGAAAGAAGAACATTAATTTGAATGAAAAATATTTGATTTATCTGTACGTGTACGTGTAAGTGGGGGTTGAGGAGGACCAGAGAGAGAAGAGATGGGGGTGAAGATCATGGGAGTGTCCAGATCCTTTTTATGAGTTATAGTTGTTGCTGGGGCTGTCCATGTGTTCCCAAGATGATAAGTTAACAGATCAGATGCATGGCCATTGAATTGGGTTAAGGAAGGACCATGCAGGTAGCCAAAAAAGGAGCGAGAGAGAGGACCAGAGAGAGAAAGAGAAACCAAGAAAACGATCGAGGCATATATAGCCAAGTGGATACCCACTAGCCACTAGTACTTAGAATATTAATTCGGATTATCTCTATTAATTAACTTACTCAGATTTATTCTTCCAGTACATTCATAACGATAACATGATGCGTTGTTTGTTGTTTGGTTTTGTATTGAAATGGTTTTATTGCAAGAAAATTGAAAGGAACAAGAGAATGTAATGTGTACGAGAAGCTTCTTTAGTGGCACCCATAATGTATGTGAATGTAATGTTGTTACTTTGGGATGTGGTCTCAGTCGCTAGTGGTGTGTACTTATAATGGGTTGTCGTGGTTTTTGTTTTGTTTTGGCAATTAGTGATCGAGTGGGTACTGTTGAACAGGTGCATGTGGAAATTGAATCGAGTGAGTGAGTTAGCAACGTTGTTGTTGTTGTTAATTGTACGGCAGAGAGAACAAAGTTTGTTTGTTTGGAATTGGAACCCTCCATCCATCTAAGCTTCCCTTGGGATCGTCGTAGTCGGAACTTCTATTCATCGATTGGTTGCTTTTCTTATTCATGTAAGGCCTAAAATCCTGCAGCTATTAATAACTCACTCAACACTCACTTTTTTCTTACAATTCCAGAATTCATTAATCAACTTAAGGGGCACTTCTTCAGCAAAACTCGATAGTCTCTACTCCTTCACTACAATGTGAATAGACTGTTTTAGCGCCCAAGGCCGACGCTAAATTTGACTAGTTAGCGTTGGCAAAATCAACACAAATACTAAACAAAAAAACTTTTGATCAAGCCAACGCTTATTTGCGTCGGTTAAATAGAATTTAGCGTTGATACAGGATGACGCTAAAATCTCTAATCAACATAGCGTCCCTTTGCAGACAGATAGTGATGACTATGACCGACGCTACATTCACCAGCTTTAGCGTCAGATATGACCACCTAGGACTTCAGGACAAACCACTGTTTTGCAAGTGAAGCCTTCCCACCGAAGGGCACCATGTTCGAGGCAATTGACAGGAATGGATCAGTATCAATTTTCAAGTCATCATGTGCTTTGTCAACCATATTTAATTGTTCCTCTTTAATGGCCCTCTAGATTGGTTGTACAGTGACCGTAAAATTTGTGCCACTTGCAGTGCTTCTTATTCTTCAACTCTTCAACCTACGTGCGGATATGGAAATTCAGTTTGTTGATCTTTCCACAACAAATCAAAGTTCTATTAGCTTTGGATATATCAAACATATATTCTTCGAGACTAAGGTTGAGCAAGCGTATAGTTCCCCCAAGGATTTCTGCGGCCATGATATCAGCGAACTGATCCTCAACTGATTGCATCTCTTCATCACCAATTAGGAGATGAGATGTGAGACTTTTCCCGCCCTATTAGACCTCCTTTGTTCTTTCTTTGGGATGAAGAATTCAATTCTAGTGGCCTTAGAGACTAGTTGTGCCAAATCAGTACACTCATGCACAATTAGCTTATCATTTAGTTAAGGGTGCATGTTCTTTATATTGACATATTTATCCTGTGAGAATTGCACTTGTCATCAATTTTTCATCCTCGCGAAACTTTGTAGGAAATCTATAACTAATTCATCAGCATTTTGTTTAACTAGCATTAAATCGGCAACAAAGATTCAAGATCACGACTTATAGAAGTGATCATGAAAACTTTTTTCCATGTCAGCCCAATTTTGCACTGAATTGGGACGAAGTGATGAATACTAGTTGAAGACTACTCTTCGTTAAGAATAATGGGAACAATTTGAGCTTATAGAATTCATTATGGTTAGTTTCCCCACATTGAGCCATGAATCAGCCAAGGTTTCCCATCGTGGATTTGTCATCTTCGCATTAGAAAGTAGTAAATAAAGTCTTGGACTTTGAACCCTCTCGCCAAGCGAACAATCCAATCCACTCATTCAGGAATCGACTTCTGATATACCAGTCTATCAAATGGTCGTAGATGAACGCTAAAATGTCGCATGATGACACCAGAAATCATGTTTGGATCAATTAGGTTTGACACTTCTAACTTATTGAATTTTTAACACGCCCAACAAGGCAACAAGTGAAACTTACTTAAAACCATAAGCTCCCTGTTAGAAATAGGTTAAAATTTAGTCCATTTTAGTCTTATACTTTGGAATGTAAATATTTAAATATTTCGGTTAAGAAAATATTAAATATTTTTAAAGACATGACAGTGTAGCGTGTAGACTATGTGAACATTCAGCCCAAAGGGCCTAGGGCTCTGCAAATGAATTGTGGATTATATATCTTTCTTGTAAGATGGAGGGGCTAAGCCCATTTGTGGATTATCTTCGTTTTATAAGAAAAAAAAGTGAAGGGATCAAGCTGGTGATTGAATTGGGCACTTCTAAATTCCTCCATAAATGCATGTCAGAAGTGGCAAAAGCTTTAGCCTTTAGGTACAAAACGATATTGTTTTTGTTTGGTTGGAAAAACTAGTTTAGTGACAAAAGAGAACGCTACTGGGCCGACCACAAAATTTACACTGAATTGGTGGGCAAATTTAACTTCTTTTTTTTTAATATTCCCACCATTTTTTCTTTCGAAAAGAGAATTTGTTTAGGAAGGTTAATAATACTTTTTCCACACACTTGGTTTATTCCTTGAAAAATTAATAGTTTTTGAAATCTAAACAATTGTAAGGAATGTGTTTGAACTTTGAAAGCATGTTACAAAGAGGCTGCGTGTAACATTCCTCATAAATCTTGAGATAATCCTTTGGTGTCTTTTGGCGATTTGTATAATACTTTAGTGTCGTTAACGTGAAACATAAAAAGGAAATAAAACATTACAAAAAACGAAAAGTGACATCTTTCTCAATAAAATAGAGATTAATATATTATTAATAGCCGACTATCACAAAGGGGTGGTGGCGCAGTTGGCTAGCGCGTAGGTCTCATAGCTTGTTGAGTGATCCTGAGGTCGAGAGTTCGAGCCTCTCTCACCCCAAAATTCTTTTTCTTTGTTTCACAATTGGCTAGTACTTCAAAAAAAGTAGGAATGAATGATTCTCATGCCTTATTCTTATTTTTGCAACACCTTTCAAAAGTTTCTTAAAAACCCACTTTTCAATGGATTCCAAATCACTTATCTCCCCTGACAAAAGAGAAAAAAAAAAAAAAAAACCATGCCCTTTATATGTCTCTTTTTAAACCAATAGGTCCTTAAATGGCATTTTTTTTTAAATAATGCAAAAAAAAAAAAAAATTTAACAAAAACAGTTAAAAAAAACTGAAATTACAAAACTATGGTAGTTTTGTACACATCAGCTGTACAAGTCGCACCCACGTATGCGACTCCAAGGAATCTCGCCTGACGTGGCACAAGTCGCAAGGTCATGTGCGACTGCAAGAGCAGCAGGCTGGAGTCGCGTGGGTCAACGCGACTCCCAGCCCGAGTCGCATGGGGTGTGGCGACTCCCAGACCGAGTCGCATGGAATCGCGTATGACCGCGCGACTCACGTGCAGTGCTGGGCACGGCTCCCAGCACTCCTTAACCAGTCCCTCGCATCAACCTCTCCCTTTCAATTTTTTTTGCATTAAGCTTAGGTTGAAGGGAATTTTCCCAAAAAATTCATCAAACTCTGTCGATCCTAATTCAGGTTTGTCTTGAGATTCTCTCCTTATCTTAATTATTATTCGCATTTTGGAGTGCGATTTCATATTAAAAAACATCTAAAAAAATTCAAAAAATGCCCAAATGATTTTTAAAAATTATGGGACCACCACAGTTAGTCTATTTGACATATTTAGAAATTTATGGTGAAATAAAAAATTTTCAAAAATTAAAAAAAAATAGCAAACGATGGAATTTGGCTTCGGGACACCGGGACACCACAGCTTGATTTTTTTTTCTCTTCAACTTTGTAGTTCAGCCCGTCGCCATCCGAGACCGTTAGAAATTCCTTTTTCACGGCCAGAAATATTTTAAAATAAAATTTAAAATATTTAAAATTCCTTTGTACACGTGAACCTTGGGAGTCGCTTGATGCAGGAATAGGGAAAGAAAAAGAGATGAAAATGTGTGGGAGAAGAGAAGAGATGAAAGTGTGACGGACGAGCCATTTATAGTGACGGAGTCGTGCCCGTCACTGCGACTTGTCAGCGACGTGGCAGCCATGCATGTGAGTCGCATGGACTGCCACGACTCGGGCTGGGAGTCGCGTTGACCCACGCGACTCCAGCCTGCTGCTCCTGCAGTCGCACATGACCTTGCGATTTGTGCCACGTCAGGCGAGATTCCTTGGAGTCGCATACGTGGGTGCGACTTGTACAGCTGATGTGTACAAAACTACCATAGTTTTATAATTTCAGTTTTTTTTAACTGTTTTTGTTAATTTTTTTTTTTTTTGCATTATTTAAAAAAAAAATGCCTCCTTAAATTTATTGAACATACCATGTGGTCAATTAAACTAAACTCCTTTATGCATTAATTGTCAACTTCTTTTATGACTATGAACTTCACCATGTGGAGCTCATACCTTTAAGTGATAGAGTAGACTCTATCTAAGAAAAGCCTCTGCATGTTTGTTCCTCAGAAAACATTGAAATCTTTCAAGGATTATTGTGTTACCAAATTAATCTTTTAGGAGCAGGGGCTTAGTTACTCTAGAAGTAATTTTTTTATTAAATTTACTTTATAATACCTCTTATTAAAGTTACTTCAGTTGATAATTTTTTATAAAATATAAATTTGAGAATCTAACCATAATTAAAAATTTCAAATTAGTAGATTAAATGTACAAAAATTCATTAAATTTTAAAATCATTAGATATTTTATGACAAATTGGATAATATAGGTTTTGAAATATAAGTTAACTGATAAGATCATATACCTACAAATTTCTGATTTAATTGAAATTTGGTATACACGATCATCATGATATTATCATATAATTCAATAGTTACATTTTTTAAAATTCATACCTTATAGAAAGTTATTAAGCGAAGTAATCTGAGTTACTCTTAGGGATGGTTTGGTATGTTGTATTACATTATGAGCTTATCCATTGTTTGGTACTAACATTGTATTACATAGACTTATCAATTAATCTACTCTTATACATTAAAATGATGAAGATGTGGATATGTCTAATAAGATTGTGACGTATAAGATACTTAAAAATATTTAATCCACCACCACTGTCACAACTGTCGTCGCTACTGCCTCTGCCTCCTCCACTACCGCCTCCACTACCACCCACCTCCACCACCCTTTGTCACTTCCACCACCAGAACCACCACCCTTCACCACTGCCCTACAACATTGCCACACACTTTTCACCACCACCACTATCGTCGCCGCCACCGCCACCACCACCACAACAACACCCTCCATCTTACCATAGCCATCACCACCACCCTACTACCATCACCCGCTAACAACACCGCCATAACCACCACCCTCCACTGCCTCCACCATTAACGCTACAACCACCCTCCACCGCCACCTCTACCACCATTACCGCCAACTCTACTATCACCATCACATCACAACCCACCACCGCCAAAATCATCACCTCCACTCTTCATCATTGCTATCGCCACTATTTGATACCGTTATCAAGAAGTTTTGAAAGTTAATTATTTGATAAACATTCTTAATCGGTTAAGAAATATTATTTTTCAAAACTATATTTTCAAGATTGTTAGTTTTTTAATCAGTTAAAAAGGTATAAATTTTCAAAACTATATTTTCAAGATTGTCTCGGAACTTTATCAAATATTAACTTTAAAAATTGTTTCAAGTTTCTACAAGTTCTTCTAAAAACTATTTCTTTTCATTGACAAATATATATAACTTTATAATGTCCAACGAGAGAGTAAGTGGATCCCTCCTCATTCAAAATATCACCACTCCTTTTGAAAAACTTAAGTGGTGGCACAGAAGAACATATTTGGCAACTATTTTGTATTTTTGAGAACCAATAACATGCTAATCTCGAGAACCAATTTAGGGGATTCACTTTATAATTAAGTCGCTTATAAGAAAAACTATAATTAATTCATTTTTGGGAAAAAAAGCAAATTAGTTCCTTAAGTTTGAGTTATATGTGACTTAGTCCTAATGTTTAAAAATGTGCATTTATCTCCTTGAACTTTATAAAGTGTGCAAAATAATCTTTCCAGCAATATTTTTATTAAATTTCAATGTTCAATTTCAAAATTACCCTTGTCACTCATGACCCTCTCCCTTTATTTTCTCTTAATTTTATTTGGTGCAGTTTTTATTATATATTAGTATATTTAAAATTTATCTTGTATTATTTAATTATATTATTTCTAATGTTAGTTAATTTTTAACACTTTTGTTATACATATTAAATAATTTTTTCTTTTATTTATTATTGTATTAACTATATAATTAGTTTTGACACTATAACAACTACTGTAATAAATAATTTTTTTAACAACTATAAATATAATCCTAAAATAATTTTTATAATAATATTAATTGAACCATTCCCTTTTATAAAATATCATTTCCCATCAATTTTAAAAATGGGATTGCGAAAAATTTACATGTTTTATATCCACTTTCTAAATGCTTAATGAAATGAGGAAAAATACTTCATTAAACGTTCAGAATGAAAAGAGAAAACCAACTTCCACTCAATTAATGATATGTACAAGATTCCTCGTATATTTTAGTAGCTATTCTTAGCTTAGTATGCTCCATTAGGTAAACTCATAATAAAGGGAAAATATCTAACAATTTGATAATAATAAAAATTAACCAAGTCGTGAATAATCAATTAAAAAAAATAATCTCAAAACTCAATCATATTTGTAGTATATAATAATAGGGAAAAAATGCAAAAAGAGAAGAGTAGGGGAGAGAGGCATGAGTGACAGGGGTAGTTTAGGAGTTAAATGTGAATAATTAATAAAAGAATTATTGGAAGAATTATTTTGCGCACTTAATAGAGTTTAAGGAGTGGAATACACATTTTAAAATTTCAAGGACTAAATCGCACATGACCTAAACTTCAGGGTGCTAACTTGCTTTCCTCCCTTCATTTTTTACACAACGCATCAAAACTGCGCGCAATTGCAAAATTAGTGACTATAAAAGAAAGACAAAAATGTTATGCAGATATGTCATAATGTAAAAAAGATGCAGTAAGCTAGCACAAGATGAAAAAATCCATGTGAACTATGCACACCATTTACCTATCTTATTATGATGAAAGTACTAAAACAAAGCTCACCTATGTGAAAAAGGATCCATGGTAGCCCTCACCAGCCTTACACATGTGATAACACATCCCAACTAATAACCATGAACACCAAAATCCCTATAAATATGTTCACAAGATATACTGAGCCAGGAAATATGCTTTGGCTTGATGAAGGTGGCTCCCAGAAGATGAAAGAACCTTTTCCATTGACATTAGAGGATTGGTGGCTTCTGGTTTCAGAATTCTCTCTTGAACTAGTATTTCGAGCTATCACGTGATCATTTTCTGGTTCTTCAATGGGATCTTCCTTCTTAATCTGCACAACACATCACATGGAGCATGGTATTATCAATGGTATGTTAAAATTAAATATGCTTCAGACAAAGAATCTGTCCATATTTCTATAGTACAGCTGCTGGGTTTTCTCACCTCAAGATGGGATACTGCATTGCTTGAAAGCTTCCTTGGAGAAAAAGAACCAGAAATTTCAATACAATTGGTCTCCAAAGATTTATCTGCAGTTGAGTCACAGGATGATGACATCACGCCCTTGAAATCATCTTGAGAGGTACTCTCCTTTTTCTCATCTTCTGCTTCCTGTTTAAACCAGAAATTTCAATACAATTTCAACATTGTTTTCAATTTGCTTCCTGTTTTCTACATTTTGTATAGGAAGCAGTGAAAACACTGTTTCCTATACAAAACTTTGAAAATAGAAAACTAAATGATATCTTTAATTAAAACTGAAAGCATGAAATGGAAGTAGAAATAGAAACAGAAATCAAATAGTCCTCAAAGTGTAAAGAAAAAAAGAAAGAGGCCCATCAAAAAAGAACTTCTAGTCTTAAGGTCTATTTTGGGGAAAGATAGAATATCATTTGGACTTTGGACCATATATATTTACCAGTGCAGAGACTACTTCAGCATCTGTGTCACTGCTTTCATGGGTGGAATCCTTCTCAAAAGTGTGTCTTCTTTCTTTACGGATAACATGATTCACATCAGCAAAAAATGTATTCAAAAACTCATCTTCCTCTTCAGTCATTTTTGGCAAATTACCATGTACCTGAAAAAATGTAGAACAGGTATCAGCTCTCGGAATGTTTTATATGGCAAAGTGTAGACCAAGAATCAGGAATACTTCTACAATTGATTCTAAAGTCAAAATCAATTATGGGAAGAAACATTTGAGTGTCAGAATTGATTCTGAGGAAATAGAAGTTAACCCAAACATGGATGCTTCTGAGCTTACATCTGTAATCCCTTCTGCTGCAGCAGCTTTGTTTTCATAATCAAAATGGAAATTCGCAGCTTTCTTCTCTGATCTAGTCATCAAGCGACATAAAACAAAGGTCCTCTGCAAAATTTGAAGGATGATCAGCATTTATTTGATATAATTCTTTAAAAATAAAAAGGCAAAGTAAATCAGGTTGAAGTTTCATAATTAGAAACTTGTTTCCTGAACATTTCTATTCACAGAAAAAACTGACTTGGTATGGATATGCAGCAAAATATCAGTTCAATAAAAACTCCATCTCAAAGAAAGATACATTTCATAGCAGAAATTAACAGCCTTCTATGAAAACTGATGATTATGGGTGTTTACGGGTTGAGTTGGTTCGGATTTGGATTTGGAGTAACACATAATCTGAACCTATCAAATTTAATTGGTTTGATTTGGTTCGGCTTTATAAAAAACTTAAACTTCCGCAAATCCAAACCAAACCAATCAAATTAAAGTCAGGTTGGTTTGATTCGACTTGGAATATAAGAAATAAATCATTAAATTTTAATTATTTATCCACATATATTATCACTTTTTATGTATAATAATTTTAACCAAATCATTTCTAAATATAAAACTTAAATTAAAAAAGCTGATTAAGTGGTTGGGATTGCTAGGGTTAAGAGTGCTATTAAAAAAGAATATAATTATTAGTTGTCTAAAATAAATTATATTTTAGAGATTTAAAAAAAAAATTAAAATCACTTTTCAATAAAAAATCTGAAACAAATGGCTTGGTTTAGTTCGGAGTGAACCAATTAACCAAACAAATTCGTATCAATTATAATGGTTTGGATCATTGGATTCATTCCTCGTACCGATCTGAACTGATGAACCCCATCGATAATGAATCTTATCATAAAAAAAGGCATAGAAAATCAAGTCATGGGACTGAAATCCAATCCAATAAAGACAGGAAACTGAGTGCAAAGATGATAAAACCTGGGCATCATCATCAAAGGTAGCATGATACTCATGAATAACCCAGTTGGTCTTGAAACCAGGAATGTGGCCGTGATAGAAAACAAGAGTCTTCCTGGTCCCAATCACATTGTCGGTTCCAGTTGTCTTGATGTAACGGTAATCACCAGTGACTTCCCAGAACCCTTGTTTGGTTGCCCTGTTAAGCCGTTTACAGCCACTAATATCATACTTGTAACCAAGAGGACTGAAGAAAAACCATTCTGGTTCATCGGACTTTATCACCGAAAAGGCTAATAATATCAAAGATTGAAACAAGAAAAAAAAAATCAGATTAAATGGCACATGAACATTGAATTGAAGCAGCAATGATTCCAGATATGGTGAAAGCCAAATGTTTTCCCGAGTGTGCGGCTTGTAAGGATCGAACACTCAATACTTTTTACTAGTGCAGGGTTGGTTTGCTTACTTTACCTGGAATATCCCAAGGCTCAACCTTGCAAAGATCAAGTTGAGGGATGATGTTAACCACAGAGGAATCTGAATCGTCACCCAGCAATTTGTGCTTGAGGTAGTGGCTCACAAGCTCTTCATCTGTTGGACGGAATCTGAATCCCACAGGCATGTAATCTGGTATTTGACAAGTGGATCCACCCATTGTTGTTTGTTTTTCTTAAACTATAACAAAAGAAGAGTAGAAGATGATGAAGAAACAGATAGGGAGAGTGCAAAAAGGAAGGGTCTGTTGTGGGTTTTGCTTGGAATGCGGGTTCAGTTTGAAGGAAGTTGATCAGAGTCTCCTTTTGCCTTAGCTCGGAAGTTAACGATCAAACACAAATAAAATTTGATCGTGTGCATGCATCTTTTTCTCTTTTAAAATTTATTGTTATTTTCAATTTTTAAAACTAAAATTTCAAAATATTTAAGATATGTTTTCTAATTTTTTTTTTGTATTACAGGTTTTTTAACGTTGTAAACATATTATTTAAACAATTTTTCCTTTTGAAAAAAAAATTAAAATTTGATTCTCGGAACCGTTTTAAAAGTCAGAAAACTAAAACAAAAACCATATAAGATGATGACTTCATACAGTAAAATAGTGGATTCAGAAAATCAAATATTGCTACTTTGGGACTCTTTTTGAATGCAACTCAAAAATTGAAAAATATTTATTCAGTTTTTACTATGTAAAATCTTTATTGAAAATTTATTAAATTTGTGAAACGAAAAGTTGAGAATTTTTGTCATAAGTGAGCATAAATATTATTATAATATTTATTTAATATAATGATTATTTAAAGTTAAAAAATTACATTTTTGTTACTTTTCTGATAATTACCATATAACTACATATCTATTTTTCCTTATATATCTTCAAGAGGAAACGATTCCATATTTGATTTTTTATATTAAGTTTATATTCAAAAATAAATAAAAATTTGAAATTAAAATTTTGAGATTAAAACTATTCACAATTGGATGATTGGTTCAAGTGGTACATGTTTGATTCTCCAGGTATTGGATTCGAGTCTCTTGGATGATAAATAAGATTGGTTGTTTGGATTTTGATACTAAATTGAGTAACTAAGATGTAATTGAGTCAGAATTTGGGCTTAAGAGCACAGCACACACCTGAACAAAATTTCATGTTGCAGTGTTTTTATCTGTAACACGTAGTGGGTCTCTCGCGCATAGGCACTAGCTACGAAATTGACAGCACAGCCAATAGCACAGCTAGTTGGCAGCTAGATTCGCAGCTAATTTCACAGCTAATTCGCCTTGTTTAGAGCACAGTTTCGTAGCTAAATTTCGTAGCAATTTTGCAGATATACCGCAGCCAAATTCATAGCTAATTCGGCAGTTATTTTACAGCTAATTTCATGGCTAATTAGGCAGTTATTTTACAGCTAATTTATAGCTAATTCTAGATTACAGCTAATTTACAGCGATTTCAAAGCTGGTTGGCATATTTACAGCCAAGTGGTACAGCGATTTAACAGCTAATTCGCCACAGTTTCGCAGCTAAATTTCTTAGCTATATCCGCAGCCAAATTTCGTAGCTAAATCAGCAGCTAGTTCGCAGCTAATTTACAGCGATTTCTAAGCTAATCAAAGATGGTTAGAAGCTAAGTGGCAGCTAAATTCACAGGTAATTTGGATGATCAGATGTTTTGAATACTCGATGATTATGAACCATGTTATGAAGTTTTAATTTATATCATTGTCTCATTTACGTGAACAATAATTCACCAGTATGCTAATGGAACCATATGTGATATTGCCAATAAGCCTAGAGTGACTGAGATATGATCACATATATCTAGTTCGATTTCATATTTTTATTTGAAGGTGCGATCTGTGTGTTCGGAACCCAAAGCAATGACAGAGATTTTCACCTGCAAATATGCTCTTACAGTTCAATGCCCCACTCGCTGGGTATGTCTACTAAGCTACAAGCATGTGCTTCCGTCTCTCACCCTGAGATCAAATTCGACTTTAACCATCAATTTTCAAATAAAATTTGCAGCAAAGCAGGCAAAACACTCGCAAGATTGTAATGGCGATAGTTTTTAACAGGGATATTAGAGTCAAAGCAAAAGAATGCACAATCATTGATTACCTTGCTAGGAGTAAGAGGCTCGTTCAGATGCTTTAGGAATGTCTGACCCACTTTCTGACCAACTACCTGAATCTGCCATGCCACAATGCAAGATACATCTCAGAACATATAAAGAACTAATAATTTCCATCATCATAAGCCACACACAGGTAGATTACAGCTAATAATTTCCATCATCATGACCCACTTCTTTTTTGAAGTGTAATTGAAGTTGAATATTGGAAGCATGTCCTGCTGCCCTTGGTGCTGATTCAAAGTATACCTATGCTGCATTGGCAATTTTTACTTTAAATAAACATGGTTGTTGTTGAGAATTTCTGTGTTTAATAAACATGATTAGAGAGGAGAGGGGTATAAAGCCAAAATCAAACAGTGTCTTTCTTTGCTCATAGGAATGAAGTTAATTTAGGAGGAGATATAGGGGAAGAATTAAGTACTTGCTACACTGTTTCTGAGGAAAATTTTCTATATGCTCTAAGTATTTTTTTCTGTATGCGAAAATAAACTTGATTGAATTTTTCTTGTTCCATGTTCATACCCATTTGTGTTTGAGAAGGATGTGTAAAAATAAGTGGCAGGGAGCCGTGGCGGCTACTTGAGAGGGAGGTGGGGTAATTGCCCCCACATCATTTCTAAAATTTTCTCCGATACCCCCATTATTTTAATGTAAAATAATCTATTGCATCCCCTAGAAAATAAATGTCCCTACAACTATACAAATTTATTTCTAATGCCATTAAAAATTCAACTTGTCAACTTTGTTCTGCCACTTTTTGAGAAATACTCCAACACTAATACCGAGTGCATAAAAGATGAATCTGCCTTGGTTGTTGAATTAAGACATTTTGCTCCAAAATCTCAAATACCCAAAGTAAGTTAGTACTTGCTCCAAGCCCATTAACACTGCACTATTGAATATTAATTTGTCAGACATAACATGACTCACTATTTTTCTTTTAATTTTCTCTTAATTTGTAGGTTTAAATATGTTTTTAGATCCCGTGAAATATGGGTGAAATGAACTTGATTCCTCTAAAAAAATTCAAAGCTTGTAATCCCAACATTAATAAAATGGGTGAAATTAGTCATCGGTTCATTTTGTAGCGGTTTAAACCACCACTAAAACAAAGTAAATATTTTATTGCGGTTAAAAATCACCACTAATACACAAAACCGTCACAAAATATACAACAGTGACTAACTTCACCTATTTCAATAATATCGGAGATTAAAAGCTATGAATTTTTTCGAAGAAACCAAATTCAATTCACCCCTATTTTACAGGGTCTAACCTAATTTATATTGTTTGAACAACGACAAC
Source organism: Acmispon strigosus (assembly GCA_030819835.1). Classification (NCBI taxonomy): domain Eukaryota; kingdom Viridiplantae; phylum Streptophyta; class Magnoliopsida; order Fabales; family Fabaceae; genus Acmispon; species Acmispon strigosus. The sequence continues at coordinate 53,458,569 of JAUAMA010000004.1, read as the reverse complement.
ACCCAAAAGTGATATGTGGTTCTTTAATTGAGTTTTATAGATAATTACACACCGTTATTGTAAATTTCTAATTGAGTTTTTTTAGCTAATAATAGAAATTATTATTAAAATAATTATTGACAAGGTTAAAATTTTTGGCCCGCTTCACTAGTATTTTTAGTTCCGTCCCTGGTAATTTTGGGTTTTTGAAAAGGGCATGTGGTGTGTTTTGGGATGATGGTGACCAAAATTAACAATGCTCATTTATTTTCTCCCTCATTTTTGAACTATCGCATTTTTCTTAGTGACTATCATGTAGATTTCCCTCGTCCACTAGAAGATAATTTGTTTCTGCCTCCATCAGGGAAGAAACATAATTTGTTTAGCTCCGGAACTTAACCACCTTGATATTTTAATATGAAGCAGCTAGATAAGTGGTTCATGGTGAACCAGCACTGTCAACCATAATATCTAACGAGCTTCTCATGATGGTGCCACTGATATCACAACTGTATGGTGCAGGAAGTTGCTAAACAAGTAAAGGAAATGTCATTATAAGAGACATCCATTTCTCACATTGCAAAAATATCTTCACACTGTTTTCCCTGGGCCAGAATAAAACACATGGCCAGGGCTTAAAACTCATTACATTACAGATATACTCTACTTTGGCTCCTCACCAGAATATACAAGGACTAATGGCATGTTTTAATATGGGGTTAAAAATGAAAGTGGAAATTTATCAACTTTATTTTGTAAAATTGTATTCAAGGCTCATGAAGGGTGAATTTCGGAGCAACGGTAAGGTTGTTGTCATGTGTCTTTGCGGTCATAGGTTCAAGCTGTTGAATCAGTCTCTTGCAAAAATACAGGATAAGACCGTCTGCGTTAGATTCATAAAGTGAGTCCGGCCCCTGCCTAGACCTCGCGCATAGCAGAAGCTGCATAATACCAAGTTTGCCATTGCCTTGTATTGAAGGCTCATCCACAAATTTCTCATTTCCATTTTTACCCCCATATCAAGCTTATCCTAATGTGAATATTTTCAATATTTCCATGTTTTCTAGGAAAAAAACATTCCATGAAGTAGCTTGCTACAATTTGTGGCATCTTACTGGTGAGAAGACAACGGACAACCTAGCATGATCAGAAAGAGAGTAGTCCTCTGGCCACAGTCCTTTCTCCACTTCGCTTGGAAACAGCTTTGCATTTTTCACCTTAAAACCAATGGCTTCTTGATCCACCTCTACATTAGCCTCCTCCATGCAACCCATGAAACTTTCAAATGCAAGTTCTGGACATGAAGAATTCCAAATCTTCTGCTGCATAGTCAATTATCACCATTTTATTCAATAGCTGACATGTAAAATGCATGCTGATAGATTTCAACCAGAAAAAACTGAATACAATGTGAGCAGACATCATCAAAAAGTGAAGATCATTCAATGTATTACCTTGAATTCTTCATAGTCGATGACACCATTTCCATCAACATCAGCTTGATTCCATAGATCTTGCAACTGTTGAAAGCATAGTCCATAAGGCACGCCAATTAACTTTACCTGCAAAAGTTCCAATGTAGTAAGTATTTTGTTGCTACGTTTTCTCTTTTCTTTTCTTTTTTGGTGTTACATGGGAGATGCAAGCACCAAGGCAGGGGAGGACGAAAATTGATCTCATAAAAGATTGAACCTTCAACATCAACATCCCAACATTAGCAGATTTATGTACCTGGCGGAGTGCTTCAGAGAAGCTAAAATATGTTATAGCATCAGCATAGTTGTCACCCTTCAGAAAGGAAAATGCGTCATCTTCAGACAATGAAGCTTTTCGTAACTGGAACTGAAATCCAAAAGAAAGGAGGAAAAAACAAAACATAAAAAAAATAACATTAGATGCGGAGCTAAAATGGTCGTGCATACATTCTCACTACTTCTTCACTGCAAAAAAGGAGTCTTATGATTATGAATGACCATTAAAAAAAAGACAGATGCAATGTATTGTTACAGGTGTTCCAGATAAGTTAGAGATTAAAGCCCTGATAAATCAATCAGCAATTTCCACCAAAGCAGAAATTAAACGCTGAGGAACAACATTTTGCCGGTAAAACCTCCAATCCACAACAGAGGTTATCCATGCATATCAGGTTTACAAGACCATTTTAAAAAACAAAAATTTGATAACAAGTATGACTGATGTAAAAGTCATTCATATAACTGTTTCTTAAACCTATCACTTCTCACATGCCTATTTTTAAAAGTAAAACACACAGAAAGACAAAGACAATCAAATTATGTTAAAATCAGCGATGAATGCTCACCTTTATTATACTAAAAACAGCTTCAGCCCAGCTTGTCTTCAAGGGTTTGCGTGCTTGGTTAGGATTGAAAAGCCAAATGAAGTCAACACCGCAGATATTTCCTCTATGATTTCGGTGACTAACCCACTGCAGATTTAGGAAAATAAAAATCCATTAACAACAAAAATCTGTTAATCTTATACTTTTGATAATGGGAAAGTGAAGCATATGTACAATTTAATCTAATAGTGAGATATTTTACCTTGTGGGCATCGGCATAACTGTCGGTGTATTTATTCGCAATATCATAGGATGATACAAACCCCTGAGACCTAAGGAATTTGTAAACATGCCCACGCTTGCTTCCATTCCAGTCACTGTATTATATAGAAACATAGAGTTCAAACTATAAGGAGATTTGATTCCTGTAGAAATCCCAATATCACAATAAATTCAAACAATAAACTCACCCGCAGAGTATAATAGGCATGGATTTGAGCCTGTTTTCTTTCTGATACGATTCCACATGCTGTAATATTTGGTAAACCTACAAATAGACAAAGAGAGAGCCGAGTTTTATTTTAGGCTAGAAAGCACGATGGCTACAAAAATCATAAATGAATAAGAACATACAACAAGTTTATATTCCAAGGATTCACAAACCTGCTGCAATCTCACTATAGACAGGCTTGAATCATGAGGAAATAACAAGTGGGTGTTCACAATCAGAAACTCTTGGTGAAAACTGCCATTTTGGTTTTGTAAAACGGGATTAACTGACTGAACATGTAACAACTGAGCGACGCGATCACCACAATCATTAAAAAGCAACTCTTGATAGTTTACAACATTCAAATATTCTTTGCGTATAGCAGTCAGCAGACCTGCATAAATTAAGGCAAAAATCAAAAAAATGAAAGGAATCCCCCAAAAACACATGGAGCACTAGAACTAACCACAATAAGCAATTATTACAGTTAGCAATCTAAAAGTATCTTTGGATCAATTTCTCTTTCTTCAGAATCAATTCTGAAAACTAGAAGCTACTGACGGAAGCTTCTCCTCAAAATTGATTCTAACTTTCGAATCAATTGTAGAAGGATTTCCAAACATGTACTGAATATTTAGAAGAATATGAAGATGAATGTTATTATCACACACTTACCATCTCCCCGGTTGTTGGTTCGGGCAAGCTTGAAGAGATTGTAGCCAGCATCCCCAAGTCTCTCCTCATACATGTGAACAAGTTCTTCATTTCCAACCCAAAATTCCTATAACATCACAATATGGAGTGAGTGATAGCTGGATGAGGAAAACAGTGATCAATCTATAGATTAAACTATCCGCAACCAAAGATTGTACACCACCAAAGAGAAAAGAGAGAAATTGCTACCTGGAGGCACATAATGGAAGATGATTCAGCAAGCAAGCAATCCAGAATCCTCTCATTCCTGGCCAACCAGAATGATCTCTTGTCACTTTCTCGGAGGCCCTGGTTCTGTTTAAAACAAAATTACAAAACACAACAAATTCAGAATGATTCTCCACACAACTGAAATTGCATTAAAAACTAAAAGAAAAGAACGCAAAAAAGAACAGACCTGGGGATCAATCCGTTTGTAAATGGGAGCCAGGATGTTGAAAGTGGTGAATGAAACGCAGGAAGGGTCTCTAATCACCTCCCCCATTGATGAAAAATTCCCACTCTTCTTAATTCTGGAAATTTCACCATCATTGATAACAACATTATGAGAACATTGAGAAGAACCGTTTCCTCTTCTGAACTTAGAACCTGCAGCTACGACCTGGAATCCGTTCATATCAACATGCCCAATTAGAAACCAGGACGAAAACCCAACACCCCACAAAACAAAAATCAGAAAAAACTTAACTTTATGAGTTTTGAGAGAGAGAATCACTTACCATTCTCAAGATCCTTGCCAGAGTTCAAAAGGGTAAGCAGTGTTATTGAGTGAATTGAAGAAAATGTAGGTTCTTTTATCTGTTTTTGGCACCGCCCTTTGCTCCTTTCGCTGTCGTTGTGGTGGGTAAATAGTGATGCATACAATTATATATAGAGAGAGAGAGAGATAGGAAGAAGGGTTTGAGTTTGGTGAGTGCAGTGCAGAAGAAACAAAAGAGACAAGACAGAACAACTTGAAGCGTTAACACCCTCATGTGATATGCTGTAAAATGGAATCTTTTATTGATTATTATTATTTACAACTATGCTACCCACACATCACATTTTTTTTTTTTTCATCAATTTCATTCTCAGATATTTTCTATTCTTATCATTATCATTTATTGGGTATTTATAATACTAGGTTAAGAGTGTAGAAATAAGTATATATGAGTTTAATTTATAAATTTTTCATTTAACTCTAACTCCAAATCTTGATGGGTATCCAAATATTTATAACACTTTTCTTTTTGGATTATTCTAAATTATTTCTCTTTCATTTCTATCTTCTATCTCCATACAAGTGGATTGGGTCTTCTTGAGCCTCATTCGTCTCCTTAGGCCTTTTACCGCTCAGTACATTGTCGATATGCTTAGGAATTAGTCTCACCATGGATTGATGTGAACAATCATTTAACAATAATATAATGAGGGAGGCACTTCACTTTATTAAGTAACACGTCATCGTGATCACTTGCTTAAATAATAAATAATCAAATAATGGGAAAGAGTAGCCGCAGTTTTTATTTTTAAAGTTAACATTTCCACCTGGGATTTAGTTATTTACTTATTTTATAAAGTGCTATAGTGATAATCAAATTAAGGTTTCTTTTTCTATTCTAATGATCCACACGAAGTTCACCTCGGATTTGGATCCTCTCATGTGTTTATTTCACATGACTATGTCATGTGAAGATCTAAGCCTTTAATTATTTTTTATTGAAATCTGGACCCTTAATGGATATATAGAGGGAGAATATTAAAATTGAGCAAGAAATAAAACTGACCATTAGATTTCATTAAAAAAGTAATTAAGGGCCCAGATTCTTCACATGACATGGTCATGTGAGATAAACACATGAGAGGATCCAAATCCGTTCACCTCATGATCCACACGAAGTTCACCTCGCCTCAAATGACTCTAGGGCTGGTTGAGTGTGACTTCAATATTTATAACTTCTCACATTTTTCATTTAAGAAATGTGAGCAATGTCCATTTTTGACATTTATCTCATAATTCAAGTATTTTTACAAAAAATGCTTTGAAAATCAATAATAAATATGAGCTTTAATTGTTACTTTTTATGAAACTTTATCATATTTTCTATTCAAGTGAATTCACTCATTTTTATTAAAAACTCGTCAAAATGAGCTGGAGCTCACCAAAGGCGAACCACTAAATATTATATAAAATTATAGTACATTTTAAAATATTGTATAATCATCTAAAACTAAAGAAATTTTACACAATATTTACTTTTAGTGATTTAGACAACGTCATATTGAAGCGGATGTCTAAATCACCAAAATGAGTATCTTTCTAACATTAGCCATAGATATAAATTGCTAGCATAGTTAATTGCATCTTAAAAAAAAACAAAACAATGAAGTTAATTTTGAGAGAAAATATAAAATATTGATTGATATACAAAGTTTTTTTTTTTAAACTTAAATATATACAAAGTTGTAATGTTACTAGTAATAATTAGAACAAAAGAACAACAACTAGGGTATGTTTCAAAAAGAAAAAACAACTAGGGTCGACTATAATTTATTTAAAAAAAAAAACAGTAATGTCAAAAAATGAGTTGCAGTTTTCTTCTTTTGTCTTGGTACCTATACACATTACTTTACATTTCTGAAAAATAAACCATGTGTTAAAGTTAAAACACTGAATGAATGGTCACCATATCATAAAAATAAAGTGTTAATTTAATTAAAATAAAAGATAACTTAACTATTTTTAAATATGTGACATCAAATGATTAAAAGTCAGTGTAAAAAAAATTATAGTAACAGTGATTAAATCTAAACTCTTAAAAAAAACCCACACTCTAAAAAAAACATTAGTCAAATGGCTATTTATTTTCATGTAACCAAAAAGTCAAATAATTATTTAATCCAGCCTTTCATATTGATTTATTATTATTATTTAAAGGAAAAAATTTAAGATGAACCTTGTTCATGTAACTTGAGTTGTATGTTGACTTGTGTATTATTTATTATTTATCTAACTTGTTTATAAAATGGTACATGTCGGTGTCCCATGGCCCTCTCTTTTTATTTTAAATCCACCTCCACGCATATACAAGTACCATTGCCAGATACACAAACAACTACATCCCAACCACTTGCGTCGTGAACAAATTAACCAATTCATTAATCGAATGTTTCCATTCCCCTTGGAATTGTATGTTTTCTTTGTCTTAAAGATTTCTCAAATAAAAATGGTACTACAAGGTGTGAGAGCTCTTTTGTATAATTAAAGTCTCTTAAAAGGTGATTACTAATAGGATGTTTTCCCTAATGGACGGCTGACTAAGATGAGCGTGTGCTTAGTTAGACTAGCTAGTAGAAATTTCAGCAAAATTAGCAATTTTTAACTGTAGCAAACATTAGCGACTTGTTATTTAGGAGAAAGTATATGTTGGTGAAATATTTCCGTACTAACAGTATAGTTTTATTATTAAATAAAATTTTGATAGATTATGTGAATCTTATTTGATCGATGAGACCCATTCTTTAATTAGTGGAACTTACGTAATAACAATGAATGAATAGCGAGTGCAGTACGTGGCATCGTACGAATTGTCCAGAGATTTTTAGATTCATTGCTGTTCACTGAATCCGGAGATTTTGTATGGAGCTCAAGCAAGCTCTTCTGTTGCCAGATGATTATAAACTCCGCGTTTCCACCCATCATGTCTCACTCATTAATCAACTCACCCAATCCATATGAGCTCCTGTTGAAAAGAGATTGTTTAAACTTATTTTATAATATAAACGAACTTATTTTCATAAGTTATTCAGAGTAGTTTATAAAAAAGAGCATATATTTATATATAACTCATTTTCATTTCATTTTAATTTTTTTAAAATAACTTATTTATAAGTACTTGTAAATAAGCTATTTTCCAAACATATCTCTGAAACTGTGTCTCTGGAACACTGTTTTCTTATTTTTGTCCCAAGTGAACACGGTTTTTGCTGATAATCATTATGCTATCCATGTGGGCCTAACTGTAGGCAGTTTTTTATTGATTATAAACCCATGATCGCTTTAACAGAGTTGGATCTTTTCTTTTTGCAGTTCGATCTTTCACACGCAGATAAACACTTTGATATAAAACAAAGCAATTTGCCCTAAGTCAAGGATTTTTTTACAACTTTTCTATGCTTTGGAGATTTGAGATTTGCAAAAATCCAAAATGTAGATGAAGATACAGATTTGGGAAATCCATAAATAATTTTAATTGTTTTATTTCTTCTTGGGTGCAAGAATTGGCACCCCAATTACCCAATTCTAAACCCCAAGGTATTTTTCAAAATACCAAAAATACCCCTATTTCTAAATAACCAACACCCCACCCGTTACCTCTCTCTGTCCGTTTTTTAAAACTCAGAATGTAGAAATTGGTTGTGTACTACCAGAATATAGAACCCGGTAGTATACTTCGTAGAATACACATTTCCATTTGAGTTCATTTCCGAGATATTATTCTCAGAGAACTGGGAATTATAAACCCAGAATCTATTTGAATATGACTTACGGGAATTATAAACCCGGAAGCTATATTGTGGACCTCTTAATGTTTTTTTAATTTTTTGTGTTACACTCCGAGATATAGAACCCGGAAATTAAAATCCCAGAAGACATTTTAGTGTGTACTCCGGAATCTACAAAACCTGTATGTATGTAAATACACATCAGGATTAAAATTCCCGAAATGTGGTTATAGTGAATAAATATCATTCCGGGATTTATATTTCCGGAAAAAATAATTATATCCATACCGAGATTTATAAACCAGAACATAACATTCAAAACACATTCCGGGATTACATAACCCGGAACTTGCATCCAAAATTGTTTCGGGATTTTAAAATCCGGAATGTAAAACATGTCAGGGGTAATAAGGATATTTATTAAAGTTACATGGGGTTCCAAATTGGATAGGTGGGGTGACAAATCTAACTCTCTTTCTTCTTTTTTGTTATTTTCATTTACTGATGTGTTAGTGGTGTAATTAGCAAAGTGGTGCAAAAGAAATGTCAAGGTGGTGTTAAATAGCAAGGCCAGCTAAGCAAACTCTGTCCAAATTGGACGTCAAATTGACGGCTGGATCTAATTTGACCAATTTAGGACTTAGGGGATCAAAATCGCTCATTTTAAACATTAGAGAGTTAAATCATAATAGATAAGGGACCAAATGTGCAATTAATGCTGTAGAGATTTGAGATTGTAGATGCATGCCATCTTTCACTAACCACCTTATGGATATGAGGTCCAAATTAATCACTTGTACACAGAGATGATGGGACCCGAAACAAATGGGTGAAAAACAAATGCACCAGCATTACATAAAAACTAGTTGAAAAATTGCAACAATTTCAAGATAACCAACCATCGTTACCAGATAGAACCTATTCCAGCAGAAATGACGTCCAAAATGCAACGTTCCGAACAAGGTCATAGGAAAAACCTCCTCCTGCTTGTGTCCATTTCCGGCTATAGGAGAAAAATAAAGGACAGAGGGAAACAATTTGACAGGCGTTAGCAATACAGGAGAAATGCTGCTTTACAAAGTCAGCAAAGAATCAAAACAAAATAGGACCGGTTAACATGTAAATTACCTTGTGAACCCACTCATATTCTCCACCTTTAGTGTCAAATGTTCCATGCTGCAGACTAATCAATTTCAATGTGAAACGAGGGCCACATTCCTGCATTTTTAAAGGGAATTTATTGCACATGCAAGTTTTAATTAAGACCATAATCAAACTATCGAAAGTGAACAGTAATTTAAAACTTGCCAGGTACCATTCTCCTATTATATCTTATGTTTAGGAACACAAGAAAAGCAATGAAGGGCAGTGGACAGCATAAAAAGCATCTAAAACATGATACAAGAACTACATTCCATAATCAACCGCCATTACGTTTTGAATGGTACTAAAAAAAGCAAATAAAACAGCTAACACTTACCTGAAGACGGGCAATAGTTTTCGGCTCAGGAACTTTCTCACTCTTCCCATCCTTGTCCTTTGTACTCCTAGACTCAGTCTTCTTAATTTCTTTGGTTTCAAAAATGTACCTTAAGTATATTATGGTAGAACATAATCAGCAATATGAAAATCACTAAAACTTTGAAACTAATGACAACACAATAGCATGCAAGACTTATGGATATATACCGATGGTGCCGGAAGAATATGAAGTCTCTCTGGTTGTGGAAGGTGACAACACGCCGGCCTTTAAATTCAGGATCTTGTGGGAAAAGTGACTGTATCAATCTATTAGAAAAGAAACCAATAAATAAGGAGAGCTAAGTGATAGGTTTATTATACAACCCCACCTTTACATAGACCAGGAACAAGAAGAGATATTTGACAGTGAAAAGCAATGTTAGCAATATAGGAAATAGCTTTAGGTTCACTTTCATTCTTTTCATAATAACTCTTATATAATAAGTAATAACTGACAGGCAGTACAAGGTTATTTCAATCAGACCTAGCATCTGCATACGACAAAATGTTCAGGAAAAACAATACAAGTAACCCCATAAAAGTTTGACAACAAATGGCCAAATGAGACATAGAAGAGAAGAGGGCTACCTTCCAACTCGGTGCCCTAGACGTGTTGTGAAGTTATTCAACACAAGCTCAGGCACGTGACTGGTTGGTTTTCCGTGATTCTGCAAAGGGACACAAAATGCATGCATAAAAAAAAATTCAAATCTTTTATTTTCATTAACAAAGGCCCTCTTTGTGTGCGCTCAAAACAAAAGTGATTATATGCTTGTATGAAAAAGTGATTTCACTTTAACAGATTTTCTGAAAAGCGGAAGTTATTTTAAGTTTGTTTAGAGATATAAAAGGTGCTTTTTATTTTAAAAAGTAATTTTAAATCATTTGGATATAAAAAAATTGAAGTCTTTTTCGTATAAAACTACATTAAATACATAAAAAACAATTCTCATAAATATGCTTGGATTAAAAAATAGGGATAAGATTGTAAAATTAAATGAGTTACTGTTGCTTGACGCCTATAAATTAAGGATTCTGATTCTCTCTCTTCTATTAGAATTGCTTTCTCAAAAGCTACTAGAATTAGCTTCTTATAAATAATTTAGATTTCAGTTTTTTTTCAAGATCTGCTTTTTATAAAAACCATACCCGAACACTTTAAGAAAGATATGTGATTATTCTTTTGAAAAAAGTTTATTATTCAGAGACAACGGACCCATAATCTTAAAAAAAATCATCTACCATCATTCCTGATAACAAGGTCCAATCAAATGGTATGCAGGACTTGGAAGAATTTCTTTCTTATGACGAAGAATATGCAAAAAGAAGAAACAAAAAAAACATGTTCCTAAGGTGCGCACCACTTGACTCATAATATAAGTGCAATTATTTTGCTACTGTACTGCAAATTAGGCAGATTATTCCATACCAATATCAACAGAAGACCTGATATACTATTACTACTTTTATTGTGATAATTAATAAAAAAACATCAAACCTTAATATCCTTGCGTAAAACAAGCTTTGAGAGTTTGAAATGAGCAGTAGGTCCATCAGGTACACCAATGATTAAGAGAGCATCTGCCATTCATAGGGGAGAAAATTTAAAACTTACATAGATGTTACGCCTCAAATCTAAAGCCAAAGGCATAAGAGCATCTTTAAAAAAAATCTAAAAAATTTTAGGATCTTCATGGAAGGCTCCACCAACCTGGTTCCCTGCGATTGGTGTGAATAACTATAACAGAAGTGAAGTCCTTATTCTTTGCATATTCTACAATCTACAGTCCAAAATGCAAATTAGAAAGAAAAGTTCAAGAAAATTAAGCTGCAAGCTTTTACTCACATGGGGAAGGGACACTCATCACCTTTTTTAAATCATATGTTCCTCTCTTGAAATAATGTGCATTTGGAATAACCGTAAGCAGTTCCGATGCAAAAGCAGGTCCCCTCTACAGATCAAGTCATGTTTCAATAAAAAGATGGAAACATTTTAGTATAATAAAGAAGACACAGTTTCCTCCGACTCTATTCTACTCTTAAAAGTGCCCAAAAAATTGCAAAATACAAATTAAGGAGGAAAGGGTCTGTTCTTTAAATGTGCTTAAGACAAACTTGAGATTACAAACAATGGCATGCCATGTAGGAAACATACTGTAGAATTGAAGCGGCAAGTGGTGATTAATATCTTGGGAGTTTGTTGTTTATTCAAAATTGAATTGAATTCATCAGCATCATTTCCAGCAAACAACTGCAAACAAATATAATTCATTAGTCAATATCAGTAATAAAAAATAGATTGATTAGAAGCAACGCAACCTGTGAATTCAAAGTACTAGACAGAAGTCCCTCATCAAAAACTAGTTATCAACTATTAGAATTGTTGAGTGACATCCACACACCACCACAAAACCCTAAGCTTAAGGTAATGAGTGTGCGTGTTCTTTAACTTATACACAATGTGGGACTCTTTGAGTCACCACTTGTTATTCTCTAATAACACACGAACAACATTCATTTTGTTAGCACATTCCAGAGTTTATATATTCCCCTTGTTTATCTGCACAATTCTTCACTCCTGCCATTAGATTATTAGCACACTGATCTGTTTCAAGTTAGATCAGTAGAAATGTAGAATTATCCTCATAGTTCCTTTTTTTTTTCAAATTCTAACTTAATATCCAACTTAATGATAACAATTATTGTACTGGTAACTAACTCATTGTGCAATCACAATTCAAAACATTGAAATATAATCTTAACTGGAATCCATGAACAATAAAACCTAGTACTTTATTCAACAATATTCAGCGCATAATCTAAGTTCAAAAATGAAAAAAAAAAAAAGAACCTCTTCGTCGTCGGGCTTGCAGACGGTTTCATCCAATTCCCTAGTGTTCTCGATGGTACGAGGGACCTTCTTCTGAGGCGGCTCCTCACCAAGCTCGAGAGCTCGCTTGACATCGGCGTCGCGAGCCTGGGCCTTGGCACGCTTGTCGAGCTTCTTCTGGCGCTTGAGCTTGGCGTGCACCTCCGACCTCTTCTCCTTGTTCTTGATCATCGAAGGAAGCAACTGCTCCTTCTTGTGGTTTGATTTCGTTTTCTTGTTCTTCGAACTTTCCTCCGCCTCATCATCAGTGAAAGAATCGTCGCTCTTCTTCCTCTTTCCCCCCATTGTAGTAGCAACCACTCGAGATTAGGGTTTTTCGAATCAGAAGAAGAAATATTCGGTCACGCTTTCGCGGCTGCTCTGTCTCGTTTCCCCACTGGCTGCGGCGTTAAATGTCCAGCTTTGAATTTGAAACCCTAATAGGAAGCTGGTTAATATTATTACATTGAATGCCATTAATGAAAAAACAAGGTTAAATATGTTTATGGTCCATGGTGTGGTCCATTTACAATCATTTATTTCTAACAGTTTTTATTAATCGGTTAAAATCATGTGGGATGTTGTTATGTCTCCGATGACTTTGCCAAATGGCACCAGTTGAGGGTCGTGGCGCCGCAACATATTAAATGAATATGAGTGAGATTTTAAATGTGATTTTTATTTAAATTTTAAATTTCGCATGATTAACAATTAAAATAAAGTTATTAATAAAAAATAAAAAAATACAAATAACTCTTCATCCCTAATAAGCTAATCTAATTCTTAAATTAACTAAATAAAAGATAATTAAAACTATTATTCTTCATCTTTCATCATGTTCTTCATCTCCATCATCATGTTCTTCATTTCATCTTCATCATTCTTCTTCTTCAAAATCAAACACAATTCAAAATTAAACACGCCACATAATTCATCTTCTTCGAACAAACCCAAACCCAGGAAAACAAACATTTGTCAGACATTCATCTTCTTTAACAACACTTCTAGACGGAAAAACTTCAAAACCAACCATAAATTGTCAGAAATCAAATGCTCAAAAGGAGAAAGCGGATCTGGAACGAAACCTAGAAAAAAAAAAATGGATCTGGAATCAACAATAAACTTGATGTTAACAATCAACACGAAGAATCATACTTTAAAGCAGAAAATGGATTTGGAACGAAACCCGAAAAAAAAGCCCATAACGAATCTGCAATCAAACCACCCATTTCCACAAAAAAGAAACCCAATAAAATGAAAAAGAAACCCAAAAACAAAAAGAAACCCAGAAAAAGCTTGATGTTCTTCTTCTTCTTTGCAAATCACGCAACCGACATAGAATCATAAAAAACCCACAACAACAAAACCACCACCTCCTCCTAAAGCTTAACCTTAACCAGCACCAATCAGATGGGCAAGAAGAGGAAGAGATCAAGAGAGATTCGGCCATATCGGAGTTTTTTCCTAAAACCCCAAACCTAAGAACCAATCAACCTCAACCCTAAAATCCAAACCCAAAACCCCCAATCCATAAAAACTAGAAAAACGTAAACCCCAACCAAAAATCCCCTAATCCATATAAACCAAAAAATGAAAGGACACATAAAAGATGGATAAGAAGATGAAAGAGCACAATTGCATCTAGAATCCATCACCACCATGTGAATTCACCCATAGCTGCTCTCGTCCATAGCAGGGATGGAATTCACTCCTTCAACGATGGCAATTTCATGGTGGTTTGAAGGAGGGAAGAAAAGGAAGTGTGGGTGGCGACAGATTTGGTCGAAGCTCAGGAAAGTGATGGCAGCTTTGGTTGAGGTGTGGAAGAGGAGGTGTGTGCCAATTGTGTTTTTGGGAAAGAGAAGAACGCCAAAAAATTTGATGATTGAAGATGAAATGACGGCGACAGTCACTTTGGAGAGGGAATGCGCGCAAGGGTGGCGTCTAGGTTTTGAGAGGTAGGGAAGAAGAAGGAAATAACGGTGGTCGGAGAGGAAGAAGAAGTAAGGCTCGGTTTGTGGCTGAAGGAGGGAAAGAGGTTTGATGGTGGATGTTGATGAAGAGTAGCGTTCAGGGTTTGGAGTCTTAGGGTTTGTTAGTTTTTTTTTAAGATTAATAATTAGGTTTGAGATGTTTTTTTTTTTTTTTGTTACAAACGGAAAGAGAAACATAAAGGAAAAAGAAAGCAAACTAAGCTATTGCGTCCTGACACAGCTACGGTAGCAAATCTGAGGGGGGAAGCTAAGACCCCAAATCCGATGAGGGGATCAGCTAACGACGCCTCTTGAGCCAATCCGGTGAGTTGGTTTAATTTAAGTTAGCTTTTATTAATTAGTGATATGAAAATATAAAAAAAAGGAAAAAGAAAAAAGAAAAAAATTAATTACACGTCATCTCATTTAATAAGTGGCAGTTCCACATCACCTATGGCGTGCCATTTGGCAACGCTACAGTGCCCACGGTTGAGACAAGGGTGGATTTTTAACAAAAATGTAATTAGAGGGATGAATTACAGGCTTTGCCAAAACTAGAGACCAACTTTAAATCTTATTTGTTACACACAGACAAAAAACATACTTAACCCAAAAAATAAATTAACCCGTAAAGTTTGGCTCACGTGATGGGTTAGTCCTTAGACGTTTTTGTATTTAAATGTTTATAATTTTAAAGTGTGTAAAATAACTTTTTCATTAATATTTTTATTAACTTTTTAAAGAATTTGTTAAAAAGTATAATTAAAACACATCATTGTTATTCATGAAAACACCGTCGATAATGTACCGACAGATTAAAACCTTCAATAATTTATATATAATCGATTGCAAAGCTCTTATTTACACATTCTCCTCCTCTTTATTGAATTAAGTAATACATATTTATTTTTTCTTAAACAATGTATTATTTTGAATTTTGTGAATAAAGAAAAACGTGTTAATGAAAGTTTATCTATCATGATATCATGATATGAATGTTCCTAATTTTAATAGGGTGGTGCAAAAAAAACAATGAACCAATACTTAATTGATAGTCCACAAGATTTGGGAGCGCAAGAATATAAATATGACACCAAATCCCATTTCCATTGGGTTTGAGAACTTATATGGGGCACTTGTTTTTTAATTTACTTATCTATACATGCATATGTATATGATGTATCACGTACCAAATATATTTTAATTAAAAAAAGACATAAAATTAAACACAATTTAAAAACTAGGAATCAAATTATAAATATTAAATAAAATTATATATTTCAAAAAAATCATATATTTTAAATAAAATATGAACTTAACATTTATATTTAATTAGGCTTAATAGCAATTTTGGTCCCCCAAGAATCACGACTTGACAGTTTTGGTCCCTCAAAAAAAAATTAGCCTCCCAGGTCCTTCACAAATGCAAAGTGTTGCAGAACCCCTTTTCCGTCCAACCCCCGTTAGTGAACAAACGGCCCAGTCCCACGTGGCCTTGATTGGAGAGAGAATAAGCCAGAACGTGAGACACATGCCAGTCACGTGACATTTGCCCTCTTTGTGAACCCTAATTTCAATTTTGTGAGGGTCCAAAATAGCAACAAACAGAATCACGAGAGGAAGTGAGAAGAAACCTCGCGCAGCGGCCAACTTACCAAGCAATCGACGGCGGTTCTGGTAGCGACGACGGTTCTGGTAGCGACGGTGGTTCTGGTAGCGACGTAGTCGACGATTGAAATGGGGAAGGACACGAAGAAGATAACCCCGAGGAAGAAGAAGGCAAAAGAGGGGAGGGTCCACGAAGAAGAAAGCAATAGAAACGACAGGCTTGCAGATGGGGACAACGTGGTCCCAGAGAGAAGTCCTTCAGAGAATCTATTTTCTTCTTGGTTTGATGAATCTTTGCCTCCCAACTACGTGTCAAGGTCAGGTTTCTATTCATTTCTTTATGTGCTTTTAATCAGACCCTAGTGGTTGGTGAATGAGTTCAATGCAAGTACTTGTCCTTATCTGTGGTTGAGTAAAGTGCTTGCTTAAAATACTGGTTTTTTATGCTTCTGTGTAGGCCAACAGCATCTCACAAAATAGACTTGCACATGCATCATGGGGGTAAAATTACCTTACACCCTTGTGAACCATATGTAGGAGGGGCTGTTTACACTGTTCCAGAGTGGGATATTGATGAAATATCTTCAATAGAGATTGGTAAAGTTGTCAAGTCTCTAGGTTACCTAACCCATGAGAACTTGTTCTATAGACACCCTTTATCTGATGGTTCTGCCCTGAAGCCACTTAACCGTGATAATGAAGTCATAGGATTTATTTCAGATTTGCAGGGCTATAGTAAAGTTGATGTGTATGTTCAACACAAAGTAGAAACAGTGGTTTATGAGCCTGTTGTTGATAGGGATGCCCCACAATGTGATTCTGATTGTGAAATAATTGAAAGTCCGAAGGGTGGTGCAGGGGGATCAGTTGATGCAGCAGGGGGGTCAGTGAATTTGAGTGATTGTGGAGGATTTGGTGAGGAGGATGAGGCAGTGGAAGTGAGTTCGAAAGAGAAGGAGAAAGGAAAGCAGGTGGCCCTTTCCTCTGATGATGACTCTTGTGATGATGAGTCTTATGTTCCACATAGTGATGATGATGGGTATGATTCCCCAGTTTCACTTGATGACTCTGACTACGAGGAACAGTGGGACTGGAATTCAGTCTTAGGCAGTGAAGATCCAAAGCAGCCAAGTTCTGATGTGCCTCCTCTAGACTTGGATTTTCTGCAGGATGAACAAGTTGGGCCAAGCACTTTCTCAGATTTCGAAGATGAGGATGGAGACTCATCAGACTTAGAAAGTCCATCTGAGGGAGAAGGGGAAAGGAAGAAATCAAAGTTTACCAGGTTCAAGGCTGCTGAAGAGGGTGAGAAAGTGGTTTTTGAGGTTGGTCAGGTGTTCAATAGTAAGGACTTGTTTAAACAGGCTGTCAAGGAGTATGCCCTTCAGGAGAAAAAAGACCTGAAATTCAAAAAAAAATGACAGCAAACGGGTTGTGGTAGTATGTGTAGAGGATTGTCCTTTTTATATGAGGGTGAGTGAAACAGAGACTAGGGATTATTTTCTTTTGGTGAGCTTTGTACCGGATCATAATTGTTGCAGATCTGCTAGCAACAGGCAGGCCAAGACACTTTTCCTGGCAAAAAAATTCATGCCCATACTGAGACACACACCTTCAATCAAGTCAACTGGTCTAATTGAAGAGGCAAGAGTTCGGTGGGGTATATTAATTGGAAAGTGGAAAGCAATCAGGGCAAAGAACAAAGCAATAGAGATGATCCAAGGAGCTACTACTCATCAATATTTGCACATGAGGAAATATGCAAATGAATTGTTGAGAAGCAACCCTGGAAGCACAGTCATAATTAAGACAGCAGATGGAGAACTTGCAACTGGCCCAGTTTTTGAGAGAATCTATGTTTGTCTTGCTGCAACTAAGAATGCATTTGCAAAGACTTGCAGACCGCTGATTGGTTTGGATGGCTGTTTTTTGAAGGGCATGTATGGGGGACAATTACTGGCAGCAGTGGGTAAGGATGGAAACAACCAAATGTTTCCTATTGCCTATGCTGTCGTCGAGGCAGAAACTACGGATTCTTGGAGATGGTTTGTGAAACTGTTGGTAGATGACTTGGACAGTATAGAGATGAGGAGGTGGACTTTTATTTTAGATAAGCAGAAGGTAACAATTTGTGTTTTTTCCCACACTTAGTATGCTGTTTTTTCATCGGTGAATATGTTGTTTTTTCATCAGTTTAAATGCTGTTTTTACCTCACTTGTTTTTTGAAACAATGTTGGTTGATGTCATGTCTCCAGGGATTGGTTCAAACAATAGCTGAGCTTGATGGAAACCTAGATCACAGGCTATGTGTGAAGCACATGTACGGAAATTTCAGGAAAAAGTACCCCGGTAATGACCTGAAGCAAGCTTTATGGAGAGCTGCAAGAGCGAGCACACATCCCCAGTTCTTGGCCGCCATGGAAGCAATGAAAGGTTTGAATGAAGCTGCTTACCTGGAAATGATGCAGCAACCAGCAAAGCA
The DNA here is from genome assembly GCA_030819835.1 of Acmispon strigosus. Lineage (NCBI taxonomy): Eukaryota > Viridiplantae > Streptophyta > Magnoliopsida > Fabales > Fabaceae > Acmispon > Acmispon strigosus. Next base: position 53,440,148 of record JAUAMA010000004.1, on the reverse strand, counting down.
ATGGGCCAGATCTGCATTCAGCACCGACACACAGTGTGATCTTCAGGTCAACAACATGTGTGAGGCCTTTAACATGGCGATCTTAGAGCACAGGGAGAAGTCCATCATCTCACTCCTCGAAGGAATCAAATTCTATTTGAATAGCAGGATCGTTAAGCAGAGGGGGCTGATGCAGAGGTGGAAGGGGCATATATGTCCAATGATTCAACAGAGGCTAGAGTTTGCAAAAAAATATTCTGACAGGTGGCTGGCAACTTGGAATGGTGATGCAAACTTGTCTGAATTCGAGGTGTCAAGGGACAACGAGAAGTATGCTGTTAGCTTAAGGAGTAGGACATGTGCATGCAGAAGGTGGGACTTGACTGGAATCCCATGTCAACATGTTGTGGCCTGCATCTGGTTTGGTCGAGGGAGGCCTGAGGATTATGTGTCAGAGTGCTACAGGTAAAATTCCTTTCATGCTCTAACCTTTAATTTCATTACTTTAACATTTGGCTGAATATTCTCCTTTGCCTCGGACTGCAGCAAAGCAACTTACCTAGAGACTTATTCCTATCTCATTAAGCCAAGCAATGGGCCCAATTTGTGGGTTGAGGATCAATCCCTGCCATTGAACCCACCTTTCATGAGAAGGGCTGTTGGGAGGCCTAAAACTGCAAGGAGAAAGACAAATGATGAGCCAAAGGATCCCAACAGATTGAGGAAACGACACAGTACGGTGAAATGTAGGAGGTGTGGTGAGTATGGCCACAACAGAAGAACATGCTTTGGGAAGACTGCAGCAGACAGAGTTATTCCAGTGGGAGGAAATCAGGTTAATTCTCAATCACTTCATTCCTTCTTGATAGTATAAACTGCACCTTAAAAAAATTGATTTTATTGACCTGAGTTTGCCATTGTTGCTTCTTTAAACCTCGAGCCTGAGCAAAGGACACAAGATCAACCACAAGCTGCTGCCACTACAGTTCCTCATGGTTCTCAGCAACAAGAGTCCCAGGCAGCCACTGCAAGCCAGCCTCAAGCTTCTCAGCCTGCAACTCCCACCCAACCACAATCTTCACAGACTGCCAATGCTAGCCAGCCTCAGCAAAAAAGAAGGATGCCAGAAACCAGGGGAAGAAAAAGGAAGATCAATGAAGCTAGCATGACTAAGTGAATTTGTAATGGATAATTAACTTTTGTAGGCAGCAGTTGTAATGGATAATTAACTTTTGTTGTGATGATGTTGATGATCCAACCCACCCTTTTGTTGTGATGACTTTGTATTTGTATGTAGGCAGCAGTATGTAAGCTAGCCTGACTAAGGATCCAACCCACCCTTTTGTTGTGATGATGTTGTCTGCTGCTATTTTGAATCTTGACAATTTAGGATAATTAACTTTTGGTGTATGTTATCATGGTGGTGTTTTGCTACATAATTCAGATCATCAATAGCAGTTTATTTTGCTTCAATTTAGATGTGTAAATGGGAACTTATGCTTCCTCATTAGATATATTTGTTCTTATTGCTTCAATTGCTTCAATTTATGCTTCAATTTATTGCTTCAAATAAAAACTCATTAGACACATAATTTGTTTTTACAATTTCACCTACTTTGATACAAATAAAACCACAATGCCGTGATTCGTCAAACCACATTCTTTCAATATAAACACCAATTTTTTTGATACATTTTCACCTACATTGATACAAATAAAACCACACTGCCATGGTTCAACAAACAACATTCTTCTAATATAAAGACTAATTTTGTTGTTACAATTTCACCTACTTTGATACAAATAAAAACACAACCATTACAATTAACAGCACAATGCACACACTAAGACAAATCTTCAAAAACATCTCTTTCTTCTTCATTGCTTCAATCTTCTTCAATAACCCCGCAATTATCTTCTTGTCTCTTGTGTTATGTTGATCGTACCAAACAAAGAAATTACAGATTCTACTTCCATGTACCTGAAATAGTATATATGAGAACATCAAAACAGAGCATGAACTTCATCTTCTAAAATCTGAAAATCTCATCTTCTAAAATCAAAAAATCACAGTATCCAAACCACACAACAAATTCTTCTTGGAAAACATGGTATTCTTATTCAGTACCCACCCCACCATCCCCAATAGCATGCCCAACAGCATCGAAAAACAGAGCAGAGGAAAAAATGGCCTTACCTTGTACAGTCCACACCCATAGAACCTCCTACCTGGGTTCTCACCAGACCACGACGTCACCAACGGAGCCTCAACACCACAATGACAGAGCAATGGCTTCCTGCGTTCATAGCCTCCACCCATTTCGTGTGTCGACCTAGAAGATGAGGAAGATGCAGAAAATTCCATGCTACGATCAACGGGCAAGACAAATCTATGTCTCTATCTCTACTACTTCATGTGGGTAGCTCGAAATTAGGGAGCTTTTGCTTCAATTTGGTCAGAACAAAAAAGCCCTCTTTTTTCCACGAAGAAGAAAGCATGAAGCCGTTGCAGGCATCTTATTGGGGAAGACGAAGGTCACGTGAGTGGCATGTGTGTCCCCTTCTGGCTTCTTCTCTCTCCAATCAAGCTCCACGTCATTAAAAACAGGCCACGTGGGACTGGGCCGTTTGTTCACTAACGGGGGTTGGACGGAAAAGGGGTTCTGCAACACTTTGCATTTGTGAAGGACCTGGGAGGCTAATTTTTTTTTTGAGGGACCAAAACTGTCAAGTCGTGATTCTTGGGGGACCAAAATTGCTATTAAGCCATTTAATTATTATATCAAACATGGATATTTGCACTATCAAACCTGTCTCTACTCTTTACCTCCATTTTTTCCGTTTTCATACTTTCTAATAGTCGATTAAACGGATTTAAACTCGTCAAAATGGAGCTATCAAAGTCGAATCGAGGTCGGTCAATACCTCATGTTCAGATTTAATTGTCATCCTAATTTCCTAATTGCCTCGACGAACACTAGAAATACTTCCTAAAAAAAAGGACAAATTAAAAAAAAAAGGAAAATTTAATCATTTTGATGTTATCATATTAGGTGTAAGAAAGTTAATTAGATCATTACAAATGAAAGAAAATCAGGTTTTGGAGTGGTTTTAGGAAGATGTGAACTCAGTTTATACTATATACTATAGTTTTGTTATAGAGAATTTACATCTAAGCTAAGGTCAATAGTTCCCACAAAATGGCTCATTGCATTGCTGTTGCAACTTGCAATTAACACACAAGAATCTTTTTTACTATTTGTGGTGGCACTAGTGCGAATGTTATAAGCCACAAACACTTTTGTGTGTTGGCCTGGCAAATGTGAACCATCAGATTCTGATTTTTTCCAACCAAACCTATCCTCTAAGATTCTGCATGCCACATGGCAACTCTCCATCTAACATCTACTTCACACTCCTATCTTTTAAGATAAGAACCTTGCATACATTAACAAAATCGCATTCTGTTTACCATTTCATCATTCAACCACACACACACAGCAGCACAAAAACTTACTGAGCTTGAAGTCCTTTCATGGCTTCCGCATGTGCTTCCTCTGCCATTGCAACTGTTGCCATCTCTACCCCAAGGCAAGTTTCTCTGTGCACCCCTTTTGCTTGTATTTATGTCCAAGTAATGCAATGTGAAAGTTTCTTGTTAATGAGTGTACACTTATGTGAACCTTGACTAAATAATTCATTAAATTCAAGCCAGTTCTAAGCAAAATTTAACAAAATAGACAATGAAATTGCATGCAGCTCCCAGAAGAATGGATCACCCTTGGGAACCACTAAAGCTTTTCTAAGTGGGAGGAAGCTGAAGGTGAACACCTTTACAGCACCGGTAGGAGCAAGATCCACCACTACAGTGTGTGCAGTAGCTGAACCTGATAGGCCTCTGTGGTTCCCAGGCAGCACCCCTCCTCCATGGCTTGATGGCAGTCTCCCAGGAGATTTTGGGTTTGATCCTCTAGGTCTTTGTAAGTAACTAAGCTATCAGTATGCAAATTCTTGTCACTGAATCACATCAAGCAGTGCTTAGTGTGTTTAGATCAGCGTTAATAGAATTGATAGATCAGCGTTAGTAAAATTGATTATGGACAAAATTGATTATAGTGAAATTGCATAACCTGAGTTAAAATGAAGTGATCTATGCTTGGAAACATTTTTATGGAAAAAAATGGTGTTTGTGAAATTGCATAACCTGAGTTAAAATGAAGTGATCTATGCTTGGAAACATTTTTATGAAAAAAAAAATGGTGTTTGTAGAGCAATGTTGTGAAATTTAGTTGCAAAATATCAAAATTAGTTATCTTCGAAGCAGAAGCTACTCTCTAGCTTCTTGCACAATCAACTTTGGGACTAAAATCAATTCTCCAAAGAGACTCTCCCAAACATCTTTATTTTCATTCAGAATTGATTTTACTCTACACACTCGATCACACTCATATTACCCCTTATTGGAAGTTCAATTAACCACAAAAGTGGGGGTTTTGATTCAACAGCATCTGATCCCGAGAGCCTGAGATGGAATGTTCAAGCAGAGCTTGTACACTGCAGATGGGCAATGTTGGGTGCTGCTGGCATTTTCATCCCAGAATTTCTAACAAAGATTGGTATCCTGAACACCCCTTCATGGTACACTGCTGGAGAGCAGGAGTATTTCACAGACACCACCACCCTCTTCATAGTTGAGCTCATTTTCATTGGCTGGGCTGAGGGTAGAAGGTGGGCTGACATCATCAAGCCAGGCTCTGTCAACACTGACCCTATCTTCCCCAACAACAAGCTCACAGGAACAGATGTTGGGTACCCAGGTGGGCTTTGGTTTGACCCACTTGGCTGGGGAAGTGGTTCTCCTCAGAAGATCAAGGAGTTGAGAACAAAGGAGATTAAGAATGGGAGACTAGCTATGTTGGCTGTGATGGGTGCTTGGTTCCAGCACATTTACACTGGCACTGGTCCTATTGACAACCTCTTTGCCCACCTTGCAGACCCTGGCCATGCCACTGTTTTTGCTGTAAGTTCAATGAAACTGCTAGTTCATGATTGCATACTTTGACTTCTGTTTATTATTATGGAACTGTTTGAGCTGACTTTTCCTATTGCAACTTCAGGCTTTCACTCCCAAGTGAGAAGGGCTAGAACAACTATTAAGATTGCATGGCTTGGAGAAACAATGTTGAACCTGTTTTACTATGTTGTAAGGGTTTGATGTTTTTAGGGGAGTGTTTGTGTTGATGAAAGGTTGTAAAATGGCTTCTTCTATGTCATGCACAGATGGATGATTGAATGTACAAATACCTATTTAAGTTTAGATGGTTTGGAAAATGTAAATCCAGGGAGAAATCACATTTTTGCATGGATGATAGGAATGCACTAATATCTCAACTAGCGTAGGGAATATTAGATGCCTTGTTATAACCTGTTTGAATTTTCATTTCGCTTTTCCTCAAAACTCAGTGCTCTCCTATTAGTCCATGATGTCCATCACATGGTTTACAGAGAAAATACGTACTTGTTTGGATAATGGCAATTGCATTGCATGCCATCACTTTGAATTCACCTGTTAATGAACTTCAGTTTCCTTCTTTTTACTCTTTAGCAAGCTACCTTCTATTGAAGTATCAAATTACATGATGTATATCAAAGAGTTTCTGATACCATGAATAAAAATTGTAGTAAAGTAACTCATTTAAAGTTCCAAAATAAATAGCCTTCATGGGAATACCAGTGTCTGCATTACTTTCAAATTGTCAAGTGCCACCACTTCGTTTTTTGCCAGGGTTTGCTGTCATCAAAACCAAAATAAACAATGAACCCAAGGAGCTAACATGAAATAGAAAAACGAAGATTTATGTAATAAGATGCAATTGCTAGTGTCTGACATATATTAAACAAAGAACACTGAACGTTGACGCATTCCCATAGATAGGGAAGAAGTGGGAGATGTTAGGATTTAGGACACGATGACTCAAAAATGAACATGAGTCACTATCCACTGATAATTCAATCTTTTATTCACTGTGCTGTCCAACAATAGTTTCACCATCATTAACTTCCGCTATGACAAGAAGTCAAGAACTAATTTGCATATTCAAATTCCGCACCATCAAATTTTTCACCGTCTTATCTTGAACTAATGCTATCCATTCTTGGAAAAGGTGACTTCAATTCTTACTGTTGCTTTTCTCTTCATGTCACCATACGTGAATATCTTCCTAAAACTTATCTTTGGACTTCGGTATACTCATTTTTTGGACATTAAGTCACTTAAGCTAAAATTCTGTCATGGAAACAGAGTAGATTACTTGATAACTGCACTAGCTCTCCCGAATACCCGTCAATCACACACAAACCCTATGCATCTTTCTCTTCACCTCAAGTCTCCAAGTGCGTTGTTAGAACTATACAATACTATGTACCTTGTACACTTGCCCTCAATAAATAATACAAACCAAACAGGAGATCAGTTCTGTTCTTTTGTGTATTATCTTTAAGTTTCATTAGAACATAAAAAATTCCACGGAAGATTTCTTCAAAAGAAATTCCAATCCTATAGCAATTGCTTAGCTATTATCCTACCTCGGCAGAACCATTCTTTCCCAACATGTCCTATTTGATTCATGAACTTTCACTCTACAAACCACATTTGTGATTTTGCTCTGAAGTGCAAATTTGTTGGTTCTTCTCTTCCTTCTCTTCACCATCAGGGCCTTCAGATTTAAATATTTCAGAATCCAAAAAGGAAGAGATACAAATTCAACATATCTTCTTACATTCATCTTGATCCAAGTATAGTTTACTCTACCTTAGTAACATGCTTTTAAATTAAGATATACTTTTAATATTTTCCTAATTTCCTTGAAAGCTTTTAGTTGACAACAGAATATTCTTCCATGTCTTGTAGTCCCCTTAAAACATTCTGATTTTCATTATCACCATGCTTAGCAAATATCCACCCCAAATGTTTCTTCAAAATTCATTCTGCAATTTCTTAACTTTTCATTTTCTTGTCACATTTTGTTTGTGTCCAACAGGCATCTCTTATTGAAAATTCTACAGATACATTCTATTGTTTTCACCCTGCAACATAATTTAAGAACAAGCAAAAGAGTATTGTAAGTATAACACTATTACTACAGGATATATTACCTCCAAAGCTCTTGCTCCATAGGACTTCACCATCAATTCCAGAAAGATGTTGATCATCAAGGCGTTTCCATGATTTTATTGACTTGACATCTCCCCAGGTGCCTTTATCTGTCTTCTCCAAGCTAGCCACCACCACTCTAGCTCTCCTAGACCATCCAGCTTTTCCATAAGCATGGTACCCGAACCCCCCAGCATAACAAAGTTGTATACCCATTAGCTTCCCACAGAAGTCATTGAGGTGATCATGGCCAGTGAAAACTGCCTTCACATCTCCTGCTCCAACCAAGGTTGTGAAGAAGCCTGAGTTCACAGAAGCAGAGCTAATGCCGTCGCCATCCGGTTCCAGTTTCACACCTGTGAAGTTTGATGAGTCAAAACTAGCATATTCCGGTAGAGGGATGTGAAAGTATGCAAGACCAGGTGCTGCTTCTTTCTGATGAACTGGTCCATTTTTGTATGCTTTCTGCAGAATTAAGAAGAGTCAAGTGCTCATTACTCAATCCAAGTATTAACCATGGAAAGAACTGAAAAATAAGCCACAAGTTTAATGACGATTCACAGGAACTTCCATTCAAGATACTTGGGTTTAGAGCGTGTTTGGTTTCACAATTAGGAGTGTTTTTTGAATCAAATCTCATTGACCAAATTCACTTTTAGGTGGTTATATAGATGTTTTCACAATCGATTTAGAGAGTTGATTATAGTCAATTCTGCAATGAAGCTAGAGAGAGTAGTAGCTTATGCAACAGACATAATCAATAATGAGATTTCATAATTAGATTTCACAACATTATCCTATATAGAAATCAGTTTTCCCATAAATGTATCCAAACATAAATTACTTCACTTTCAACTCACTTTTACCAAAATCAATTTTATCCAAAGTCAATTTTGACTGCTCTAATCCAAATACAGACTTAGCAGATACTTAGGAGTCAAATTTATTGTAAGAGAAAGGAACAGATGAGATAGTACCTGAAGCTTTGCAGAAGTTCTCTGGAACCAAAGTTGCTGGGAGGGCTTGATCCAATCATAACCACTAATAGAAGGAACTTTGGAATAATCTCCACTATCAAGAAAGTACAGATTGAGCACTGATTTATTTTCAAAATCAGTGCCTTTAACTCCTCCAACCTCCAAGTTATAGTTCCCAAAACCATCAATGATGTGTGTTTCTGCAGGGTTGAGTTTGGATAAAGTGTTTTTCATCCCAACAATATGTTTCATCACACCTTCCCTGGAGAGGGATCCTTCCTGGTCATGGTTGCCCAGAACAGCTACCCAAGGAATGTTTGATGCAATTGCAGGAGCAAATGCAGCATCCAATGATTTAGCCGAACTAGAAGAATCAAACCCAAAGATATTATCCCCTGTCACACCACAAAATTAAATATGCACAATAGGTTATCTCATATCAAGAATCAAAGGAACTTGTAATGGTAACTAGCTTAGATGTGCAAATGATGATTAAATATAGTGCTAACACAAATTCATATCATTTCCATCCAGTTACAAGTAATTGGAACAACATCATGTTCTTTATCTTTGATTGTTAAGAAATGTTTTAACTTCCCAGTACCCAAAACATGTTGACATATTCTTCCTACTTCCCAGTGACTACAATATCAAATCACTGGGGTATCAAATATGTTAGCTAGCAAAGTAGAAGAGTAATGATTCATTCACACTCCAATTTCTCTTCCATCTCATTTTCACACATTTTTCTTCCTATTTCTCTGCATTTCCTATTACATCACCTATCATATAACTCATTTCTCTCTTTTATCCCACTATCTCATTTAGGTGGAGGTGGATTTGGTTTGTGAATCAAGTATTATTCAAAGTAGAAACATTTGCACTTGAAAGAATGAACGGGAAAAGTCCCTTTTCCCTAATGATAGAAAACTAAAAAGTTGCAATTAGTAAGAAATGAAAACTAGGAGCTGAAAACAGGACAAGTATGGAATACCAGTGAAGACAATAAGATTGGGGTTCTCAGCAAGGATCATCCTGTGAATGAAAGCAGTGGTGTTGAGGTCAGAACAAGAAGCATTCTGGGAAGGGAGCACGTCCAAGCAAAGTGTGGTCGTGCCATCTGCATAGTGCATGTCTGCAACCTGCAATATCTTGAATTCTCCATTTTCGCCAAACCGCAGCTTCTGGTTCTGTTGTTGTTGTGGTGTTGGGAACTCTTGTTTCGCCGCCAACACACACATAGGAATCAACACCATCAAAGCTATGAAATCCAAACCCATTTTCGTTTTACTGCCAAAAACGTTTCTTTTACTCGAGATCATCACTGTTTTAGGAATTGAGGTGCCCAAGACCAATCAAAATCTCAACTTGTTCAGCTTCGGAACCTGGTGGGGTTGGTGTGTAGCCGGCGTTGATGAAAAGTAGCAAGAAGATACAAGTTTGTTGTTGATTAAGGTAAACCAGTTTGATTAACTTGTTTTAGGAGAAAAGAAGACGACAACGTAGGCTGCTATAAAGGGTAATGATTCACACTTCTAAATATCTCTTTTTCTCAGTTACCTCACATCATATATCACACTTATTACTTATTTCTCCCCTTTTTCTATTTCTCGTCTAGACCCTTTTTAAATGTATTCATAAATAAATAAATAAATAATTGCATAGTTAGTGTGAACAAGGAACAAGAATCTAAAAGGATGGATACTCCTGCAGGCATGCACGCACACTGCACAGTGCACATCTTCTTTGTAATTTCTTCATTGACTATCTAAATCTAAAAGCCTCTTAATTTTCTTATCTATATACGAGTAATAAACACATCTTAAATAGTTTCAAAAAAAAAATAAAAAAAATAAACACATCTTAAGTGTTTTTTAATTATATTAGCCGATTAATTAAGTGAACTGGTCACATCCTATTTAATACATCTAATAATATTCACCAACTTTCACAAGTAGAACTGGTAAGACAATAAATGCGCAAAATAAAATCCTCCATGCTGTTAGGATTAGGATTCATACATTGATTTGGAATCAGAGTTCACAGGCTCATTTTAGGAAACTAATTCAAATCTTAACACATACCCATTTAATGCCCATTTAAATGAGTATATCTATATACACAGGTGTCAATATGGGTTGGAACCTGCAGGCCAGCCCGTAGGCGGATTGTTGGTTTAATTGCCACTCGAATAGACCTTAGGCTAATGTAATCCGACTTGTTTAACCCGCAAGTTAAACGGGTTAGCCCATAGGTCAAGTGAGCCAACCCTTTAGTTGGGGGCTTTTTTTATAAAAAAAAAAAAAAAACCTTTTGTTTGGCGTTGGAGGAAGTGGGTCTATAGTAAAAAAAATGTGGGAGTAGGTTAGGTTTGACTTAAAATTTCAATAACACAATTCACAATTCACTTTGATATTCACGTTCACACCGAAAATTGGAAACGTAACTCTAGTTGGAACTTGGAAGTACCTAAAAAAGGTCTTAGTATTGTTATTAAACAATGCTAGATGTGAATTTGTTAAACTATCTTATGTTTGTATTAGAATTAAAATATGTTGGACTATGTTAAATTTGAATTAAGATATGCATAAAGTGAATGATGCAATATTGTTATGATCTTAGATTGGTGGATTTGACAAATGCATAATGTGTTTGTATCGTTAATTCAAATCTATTATTTTTTATAACAGTTTCAACATTTTAAAGTCCAATTTTCCCATTTTACAGGTTTTTTTTTTTTTAATTTCACCCAACCCGCGAGCCAACCTCTGAGCCTGCCAACTCGTGACGGGTTGGGTTCATACTTTCTTGACTCGTTAATATGCGGGTTGCCGTGGAAGGTTCAGATTCAGATTGTCGTGGAACCAACAATGTCCGATGCAGGTAGTACACGGACAGCAAGCCGAATCAGGTTCTGATGTTGAGACTCAAGATGTACCAGTTGATTTAGGTGGAGCACCAGATTATAATCTTGTGCTTGATAGGGAGCATTGTCAGATATGGGTTTGAAGACTTAGCTACATATGCTCTTCTTACCAATTCTAGAGATCCACCTACTTTTCGTGAGGTTATGGCTAGTCAAGAACGAGATAAGTGGATGGGTGCTATGGTGGAGGAGATGCAGCCCTTGAAGAAGAATCAGACATGGGATCTAGTTCAGCTTCCTCAGGGGAAGAGAGCCATTAGTTGCAAGTGGGTGTACAAGAAGAAGCCACAAGTAAAAGAAAATGAAGGGGAAAAGTTCAAGGCTCGTTTAGTAGCAAAGGAATATTCACAGCGAAAGGGGATTGATTATGATGAAATTTTCTCTCCGGTTGTTAGACACACTTCTATCAGGGCAGTGTTGGCCTTGGTAGCATTCCGAAACATGCATTTAGAGTAGATGGATGTGAAGACAACATTCCTCCATGGTAATATAGATGAACAACTTTACATGCAGCAGCCCGATGGATTCATTGATTCCGGTCAAGAGAAACTGGTGTGTAAGTTGAAGAAGTCTCTGTATGGGTTGAAGCAGTCACCAAGGTAGTGGTACAAGCGTTTTGATTCATGCATGATGAGGGTTGGCTATTGAAGGTGTGATTATGATTGTTGTGTTTATGTGAGGAGCCTTGATGATGGTTCTTATATTTTCTTGTTACTGTATGTGGATGATATGCTAATTGCTGCTAATCACTTACGTGATGTAAGTGATCTGAAGACCAAACTGGGTTGGGAGTTTGACATGAAGGACTTAGGAGCTACTAAGAAGATTCTTAGGATGGAAATTCACAGAGACAAAGGAGCTAGAAAACTGTAGCTCTCTCAGAAAAGCTATGTTGAAGGTGTGATAGGCAGATTCGACATGAGTAATTCAAAAGATGTTAGTACTCCATTGGCAAATCACTTTAAGCTCTCAGTGGATCAATGTTCAAAAACAGCTGAGGAAGTCGAGGATATGTTGAAAATTCCTTATGCTAGTGCAGTTGGTTGTCTGATGTACGCTATGGTCTGCACCAAACCGGATTTGGCACACGTTGTGAGCCAAGCTTACAAGTTTATGTCCAAACCAGGGAAGCGTCATTGAGAGTCAATCAAGTGGATACTCAGGTACTTGAAGGGTACACCGGTCATGGTATTATGTTCAGTAGTGAACAAGGTGATTTAGGAGTTGTGGGATATGTTGATTCCGACTATGCAGGTGATATTGACAACGGGAGGTCTACAACAAGGTATGTTTTTACTCTGGCTTGTGGACCAATTTGCTGGAAGTCGTTAGTTCAATCCATAGTGGCTATGTCTACAATTGAAGCTGAGTACATGGTTGTAGCTGAGGTAGCAAAAGAGACATTATGACTTACAGGGTTAGTGAAAGAGTTGGGTGTTGAACAAGGTGGAGTTCGGTTGCATTGTGACAGTCAGAGTGCCATTTTCTTGGCAAACAGTCAGGTGTATCACGCTAGGACAAAGCATATTGTTGTGAGATTTCACAAGATCAGAGAGTTACTTGTGTCAGGAAAGATACGACTTGAGAATGTTCATACTTTTGAGAATAGCAGCTGATATGTTGACCAAGCCTGTCACCAATGACAAGTTCAAGCATTGCTTGAATTTGTTACATATTTCACAGTGTTAAACAGATGGGGAGCACAATCCCAGAAGTCGAGATTCTGAAACTGAGCAGTTGATCTTCATAGGGGTTTGAGAATTCGCTAAAGTGAAGATTGTTGAGAAATGGCTCATTAAAGGAAGAAAATGAAGCAGCAGAGCAGTGTAGGAGCTACCGCATATGCGGTAGGCTATGTACCGCATATGCGGTAAACGACAACAATGTCATACTTTTGGCATGTACCACATATGCGGTGACATGCGTACGACATATGTGGTAAACGACCTTGAGGTCATGCTCCAGTGGTGTACCGCATATGCAATGTTAGATGTACCGCATATGCGGTACAATGTAAGCTTGCGATTTTCTGTTTATTTCTGCTATCTTTAGAATCTGATTCAGTGAGATTGTGATAGGATTTAGTGGAATATTATTTTGTGATATCTAAACCACTAGAATTCTTTTATATCTTGTAACACTAAAACCCTAAAGCATAATCTGAATGAAACAGAGCTATAGCTACTCTATAGCCGCAGAGGTAGACTCAATTGGCCAAACTGCGTGAACAAAGTTTTATGTCTAACATCCTTGATTTCTCCACTCTACTATGTGCAATCTAGGTGTTTTTGCTAAGAAGATATTATGGTTAGATCTAGTGATACATCTATTTCCAACACTAGATGGTTTTCTTAGAATTAACAAGAATATCGTATTTGTTTCACTTAATTATCTTGGAAAGTAAGATATTATGGTTGTAATCACAATTCCAATTTATCAAGGTTAGGGATTTAGACATTCACTAGATATCATCATGAAACCATGTTAAAGCATCCAAATGATTTTCTATTTTACTAACGAGATCTTGATCTTCAAATAGCAAAGCTTCTAACGGTTATTAAGGCTCTGCTTTAAAACATTTTTTTGTGGTTTCAAGCTTTCTCATGAACAGAAAGAAGCCCAACTAAAAGGACCACCAAACTAAGCCAAATATACTACTTCACCTTCACAATACTATCATTTCAAAGATGATAAGTTGGATTCATCTTATTCCTTTAGGTAACTCTGGCATATCATGTATTATACCTCCAAATGCAGCAGATGCAAGAAGATTTACACAATATCACAAGGACCTACACGTCTAAACACATACAATTCATGATTCCATTAAATAAACAAGAACAATACAACACTTCAAAAAATACCAAGATGACAATTTCACAAAGCCAACCAATGAACTAAGAAAAATATCAAGCACTCTTATTTTTCACTGAGCTTAATCCTGAAGGAGAGGGCTTGAACCAAGGTATCCACACCGAGGTTGTCTTCTGATACAGCCTAAACGCCTCTGCTCTACTTTCCTGTTTCAACATTCGATCCTCCACAAGCCGAGTCACGTAAGCCAAACACATGGTGTTAACCAATGCTCCAATGAAGGTCCATCTATATCCCAGGCTCCATGAAAACAAAACCAGTCCCCACCACCACAACTGTTCACCAAGGTAATTGGGATGCCGGCAGTAATACCACAAGCCACTGTCAAGAACAGGGACCAAGGGTTTACCAAGCCCTTTCAGCTTGCTGTTTCTACTCATAAAGTCATGGAGCTGTGTATCAGCAAAATATGCTATGACAATGCCACATAAACAGACAACAATAGCTACCATGTCCCAGATGCTCAAAGGTTGATTCACAGAGTGGACAACATATAAGGGAAGGGACAATCCAATCAAAAACATCTGCAAATTAGAGAAACACATAAAAAAAACAACAAAAACAAAAAGTCCCCATTTCAATGGCACAGCAATTAAACCACACAGGCAATTCATCAAGCAGGTTGAGGGTGTTCCTTTAAACACCCATGAAAGGGGGAAAAACAAAAACTGACCTGCTGAGAGACATAGACAGCAAAGAAGGAAACCCACCACCATTGTTTCCCATACTGTTGGCTCATCTCTGTGAAACGCCAATCCTCCCTAGCACCCCATTGCCACCTCTCACGCCTGAAGTAGTTGTGAGTGAGCCTGATACTCCACACCCAAGTCAAGATTATCACGATCCTGGACCTCCACCAATCACAGTGAGACAAAGGGTGAGTTGCATAGTAATGAACAAGCATGACAGGTATCACTGTCCAATAAGGATCAATCATCTGCACCATCACTAACAGCAAAAGATGTTAACTTTGAAGAAACCCAGAAAAGAAAATGTGAATGTGAGTGAAAGTGAAGGATGAAGAAATGGGGAAGTTGTTGTATGTACCCAGTGACTGGATTGGATTTGGCCGATGACCCAGAAGAGGACATTGACGTTGACGAAGAAGAGAGCGTTGGCTAATAGCAGAGGGTGGTGATAGCACCATGCCCACAAAGTTGACCAGAAAGATTGGAAATTTGGGTCGGATTCTGTGGCCATTGCTGAATCATAGTGGTTGAGGAATGAGAGATAGAAGAGAATGGAGGGAAGAGGAACCAAGAGTGCTATGACAGCGTTCTTCACATTGCTAGACATTGTGCCTTGTCTTGCTCTGTTTTGATCCCCTGAAGTTGGGTTTGTATGTGTTGGAAGATCTAATTGACTTCCACTTTTATAGGTGAATTGTGAGAAATATTTTTTTTCTAAGTGTTAATCAAGTATCATCAAAACTGTGACTCTAATCACTGCATCGCGCTAAGCGGAAGAAGGTTATCATTCGTAAGAATTGGGATTTGAACCTCAACTACTCGCTTAAGAGAACGTAAACATGTGGTTAATTACGAGCCGTCAAATTAAATCAAAATTAGAAAAAGTTAACTTGATATAATTTAATTTAGTAAAGTTTAGTACATTGGTGTTTGGTAATAAGAAATACGAGTTATGATACATCTGTTACTTATATCTTATTTTTTCATATCACCCGGTTTACACTTAAAGGGTACACCAATTTTATGGTATGAGTAGGCTAAAAATCTAATTCCAATTAGCTGTTAAAGCAATTTTATTCAACTTAAACCATAAACCAAACAATCACGTACTCATCAAGTTGATTAAATTAAAGAAATAAACCAACAAATATACACGAGCCTATTTTCATTAGAACAAAATTTAGTTTTCCTAACTAAAGAGTTAGGATCGTAAATAAACAAAAATTCACAAAGAAAATTAGCCCGAATGAAATTGAAGTGATTTCTAGATACTGAAAGTCTTCTTACCACTTTGTATTAAATTGTGATTTTGTGTGTGTTGATTTTAGATTATGATATAATTATGCGTGTCACATAATGATTTGTTTATTAGAGTTATTTAAATCACTCAAAGTAAATAGTTAGTAAAATTATCTTAGTTTTATGTAGCTCAATAATATTTTAACATGTGTCATGAGTTTGACACATTAAAATAATATTTGGGTCATGTAAGTTAAATCTGGGATGATTTAGACAATTTCTTATTAATTTATTTTATTTTATCAACTTGTTTAAATTTCTCCAAGATAATTAGTATGAAAGTTTGTGCTATAAGATAATTAGTTGGAGGATAAATCATTTTTTTATATAAATTTTCCCCTCCTAAAAAGGGAAGAAAAAAAAACAAACCAAATCATTAGTGTCAATACAAAAAGATCAGCATAGTGCACTTTCTGCTCGTGGCTCCCCACACACAACCACGCTTAACTCACCTAGGCTAGGGATCAATCAAATGATGATCCATTATCCCACTCAATGATAAGGTGATTCTATGGACCCACAGCTAAGTTATTCACATCCTTTAATTTGATAAGTTATTATGTTCTAAACTTTTCATTTAATTTCAAAGGAACGATTAGACCTCTTGAGCTTCTATCATTTAACTCTTGATCTAAGTGCACGAAAAATGGAGCATGTTGAGAGTAAAGTTGATGTTATAGAAATAACTTCTCAATACACAGGCATGTCAAATGGATGCTCTTGAATAGTTGAAATTTGGTTACTTGATTCATCTCTTAATATGAGTAAAGGGCATATTTGATTATGCAGTTTGAAACCCCATAGAAAAAGTCATAAAATACAACTTATGAAATTATCTACTAATTCTTCTTGTGAATATTAAACATCCTCATCATGAGTTGGGAAAGAAAAGACTAAAAATTTAGTGAGAATGTAGAATGATGATTAGCAGTGTTGTAATGATGTTTGCAACGCTTAGTTGTGGCACTAATGATATGTTAGGATCCTCTCACATGACAACTTTACCATATAAACTTTGATCAAAAACTTGGTCCCCGACTTCCCTCCCTGCTTCTTCTATTGTGTTTGAAGGCTAAGAAAAGAAGGAAAAGAAAAGAATGTCACACTGTCATGCTTGAGCATTTTTAATTCCTCACCATGCGTACTGAATAGCTTTTCTGCATTTAAGTTTGTAAAAAGCTTGCCACAAATAAGAGAAATGTTACATCATACTACTCTTTCGTCCTACAAATTTTCCCACACACTAAATTGAGAAAGAATTGAATGTTTTTCACAATTTCAAGATACCAAATGCATTAACTTTTCATTTAATAAATTCTTGATTTTAAATAATTGTAGGCGTGACAGAGTCTAGAATGTTGTGCAAGGCGCTATAAGTTCTTACCCAACAAAAAAAATAACATTATTGTGTAAATAAAATACTACTCTACCATGTTTTTTCCGAATTAATCCTGAAATTCAGAAGCTACTCATAAAAGCTTCCCCAAAATTAATTCCAGCTTCAGAATCAATTGTAAAAGAGATTCTAGACATTCACTAAAACTAGTCGCTTTTGCTCATATGAGGCGATTCTGTATTTAAAAAAAACGGCCAAACAAACATAATATTATGGGAGAAGTGTTCAAGTGCGGAAAGCCATTAGGTTTTCAAGTTTGGAAAAGTAGTGATTTTGGAAGAAACTATTATGAGTAGCTTTAGTTCAGGGAGAAGTGATTTTGAAAAGATTAAAAGTAAATCCAGAGATGATGTACTTTTATCCAATGTTTCCTTCTTTTACACTAGAAACCTATCATCCAATTGTGTTTTTGTATCATAAGAGAATAGGACCTTTCAAGTAGATAGTATCATAGTTAAACTACTATTGGACAATACATGATTAAATAACTTTTGAAAGAAAGTTCAGAAGCAAATCAAAACGAAAATTCATAATGGGAAAAAGTGCAGCATTTGACCTCAATATCCCTAAAATTTTAGACCCCTCAGAATTATATGGTAATTTTTATCTAGAGTTTCCAGACAAAGATCAACATTATAGCAGAAGGCATCAAAGCTCCCTAGGTGTCGCTCTGTACAAGAAAGACGCCTCATTCTCATCATTTTGTTCAACACACCCCACAAAAAAAGGCCTTTAGAATAAGCACAGGAAGGAAGGCCAAGTTGAATCCAGCATCACTGATTGTCTTGTCTGTGACCATAGTCATCATCATCAGGTTGGTTATCATCAGGTCCACCATCCTCCCTATCCTCATAAGTAACCCAGGGCAGCATCGACTCGAACAAGACAGCGAGCGCATTCCTATTTGCAACCTCCCGAGGAGGAGCATGGCCATTGCCAGGCAGATTCGCAAACTGGTTCTCGTCCTGCATAGCTTCCCTCATCCCCGGAACACCCATGAACTGTTGCAGATTTTCCCGTGGAATTGACGACACTGAATCAGAGAAATCGGATACCAACAAATGCCCATACCTGAAAAATACAAAAGATTGTAAGTTGAATTGTTTAAAGATCAATGCATGTTAGAACATTGTTGTGATTTTCATATCATTCATAGGCAAATGAACAGCAACATTCCGTGCTACACTCTTAATTAAGAGTGACATTTTTTAATTAAAAGTGAAAACAGAAATGAAAACAAAAAGAAACATTAAATTCAACGTGCTACCCTCTTTTCCTTTATGAGCAGGCTTAAGAAAAGCTCCATTCCACTTCATCACACAATTACTAGTCAGTTTTCAATGACTTGTGTAGTTATCACTTATCAGTACTTTGCAGCAAGTTCTTACTCATAATTTCAATTGTTCAGCAGCTACCTATTGCTTATTCCAAAATGAAACAATTTGCACAAAGTCTTGAAGAAAATAAACTCAAATTCATCTAAAAACTAAGTGGAAGGTGGTTTGTAAATCAGCACACATATATTCGAATAAATAGATAAGCTCTCAAACAAACAAAATTTAGCTAAAACAAGCAGCATACCTAAAGATTCACTTAATCACTTCAACCAGAAAAATTAATGCCACAAAGTAAACCAACAAATTTTAGCTTAAAAAAAATGAATAAATAAAATCAAAAGATAGAACGAATCACTTACTCATTTTTCTCAGATGAAAATGCTTCTTTTCTGACACAAGCCCAATCCTTAAGTTCACTTTTATTACTCTCTAGGGTTTCAATCACTAGTTTTGCAGCACCACTTAGCAGTTTCTGCAGATCAGGAAGCCTCCATATAAGATAATTTCTCTCAACATATATACTAATCAAGTGATCTTGAGATGGACTTCCTGTTTGATCTGATCGGAAAAAGGCGTGCTTGAGAATATCTGTCCATATGCGTTCTTTCAGTGGTACTTTCGTTACTAGCTTATTTATGACTGAAGGATGAAGCATCAATGCTTGTTTCATAAGATCAGATGAAGAAGACTTGTCAGAATCAATACAAGCATCATTGGAAGCCTCACGCTCAAGGTAAAACCGACAAATGGCAAGGGAATAAGAAAAGTTTGGAAACAACCAAATGGAGTTATCACTTTTATAATCTTCAGAAAACTTTTCCAACCATGCATACTCCTCAGACCTTAAAGCAAAGTAGTCAATGCAGAAAATCGCCCCCATGGGATCATCAGCATCTAATGAAAGCAACAATTTGCAGACCTCTAACGCAGATCTATGACAGCCACGCCTGTCCAAATTTTTCATGTGAGTAAAAAGAGCTGTGAATATAGGTTTGTTCGTATCATGTCCATACTTCAATTGGCAATTACCCTGCAGTGGGGTGAACATCGGATTCCACGCACATTCAAGGGCATATAGACACCTAGCAATGGAATCTGCGGACATCTGTTGTTCACCCAAGACCTTGAAATATTCTGCCATTGTTAGAAGGGAATCAAGATGATAAGGACGGTACTGTAATATGCTCGCTACACCATTTATGTCATTAATTGCCTTGGCAGCTTCAAACGCTCTCTGAGATTGGGAGTAGGATGACGAGTGTACATATCTACATTGTGAAAAAAAAATAAGGGGGAAATGAGTTGTATTTGAAGGGTTACAAAAAGATGTTATTATTTACCACACCTCAATAATCTTTAACCATACAAGTTGAAATAGGAAATCATAACATGAAGTACAAAAGACATATTCAATTTTTAACTTCACAAGTAAACCACAAAATCATAAACCAGACAAGTTGAGAACTTCATATCCCACTCTGCACTCTTGTTAAACCCAAAAGTCCAAACAAATAGACTCAATGACGCATGCCCATCAATAAAAAAGAAAGAAACGTCAAGAATCGAATGTGTGTGAGTAATGCAAAAATCAATAATCAGGCCAAGGTAGGTCACTACTCGATGCTATATTGATAGGTATCAGCAAAGAACAATAAAGAAAACTATACAAATTCCCTGATATTAGACAGATGAGGACTCTCCCCAAAAGACTCTGATTACAAGCTGGATACCTTACCCATTGATAGAATTAGCAGGCTTCCTAGGCCTCCTATTAAGAAGGTGTACACTAGGCGACAGGCTGGCACTGCCTAAGGAGATAGATTTCAGTATAAATAAGTAATAGTAATATTCTATGGAAAATTAGAAAAGTAATTGGTTAGTTACTGAATTGGTGGCAATTCAGTTACTGATTCTGTGGAGAATCAGTTGTAACCTCTTCTCTCTCTTGGGTCCTAGTTGTTCTTCTCACTCACGTAACTAGGATTTGTTGAGTTTCTTCTACTTTTCCTCTGTTCAAATTCTGCTTCAATTCTGTTTCGGAATCTCTGTACTATCACCCATTCCCCACTCCGACACTCCTTCCTATTTATAGCCTCTCCTCACTCAATCTCTCACTCCTTTGAACTAACTATAACTAGCTTTAACTGTGCTAGTTAAAATAACAACCTTCCTTTAACATATCTATTCTTATAATACCCTCCCCCTCAAATATCCACCTACATCTACAAGACATCACTCATTCTTGCCTCCATCTTTATTATCAACATTACATTTGTTACCACACAAGCTCCTCAGACTAGCTGTTCTAGAGGGGTCGCTTGACCCAATTTCTTGGTGTCCCTGCTTCATGCGGAGGCTGAAACAGAGAAATATTGGTCAACCTGTCAACGACCCATCCCACGTCCTAATTCTAGGCCCACCTACCTGCTCCAACAGGTACCGGTCATTCTGGGAGAGATAATAAAAACTGATATTATTGAGTTTCCAGGTTATTCGAGAAAACCCGGCCTCTCCAAATTTCCAACTACAAATGATCCCAAAAGATGATAATCCCCCTCCACTCTCTTATTTATAATATTCCCCCCTATGGCCCTACTCCCTGACTAGCTCTCAACTAATTAACTAAACTACTAACTAACTATGGGTACCTATCAATACTCCGTTCCTAGACATTCACCTTGTCCTCAAGGTGAAAGATTGTGTAGACGTTTAAGAATTGAACAATTCTTTCAAAGGTCGAAAAATGGGGCCAATCACAGCTTCCACCTGGATCCCATTGCTGAAAGCATGAAGTGCCAGGTACTAACGAGGGTAAAATTACCCTCCCTAGTCCCCTTGATCACCCATTTCCAATGGCACAATAGCAATGTGTTGATTCTGCACTAGAAATTGCTTATTTTGATCTTCATTGCCACAGAGAGAAAGGGCTATTGTGCCTTTCTAGGCTCCTTGTACTCTGAGTTTGGACAAAGTGAGCTTTCTTACTCTTCTCTGTTTTTGGGCTGGGCTTTATACATTCCATCTTGCCCTATATCCAACTTGTGAGACGAAACTCGTCGTTCTCTCCCTTTTTGCTGCAAATGTCGCCTCGCCTGTTGTACACACATTGCTCTCCGGAGACTCGAGCAATGGTCACTTGACCTACATGCCCTTCCTTGCCCTTGTTTTTGTCACTAAAGCTGTGACGGCCCTTGTACCAGCATTTGTCAAGTTACCATAGTCCTTGTCTTTGTCTCTTCCTTTAACACAATGCCAACGAACGTCCAAGCTCTTACAGTTGTTTTCTCTCATTATCTTGTGTCTCCATGCCATGCATATCGTCACCTCCACCAAGTAAATCATCCTAGCAGCCATAAACGTCCCCATCGTCCTTTCAGGCGGTTTTGGTGGTGGCCAATTGGTTAGCTCGGTCAATGTGCTCTTGTACGTGCTTGAGTAATCTTATGAACTACCTCACTGTTTTGGAGTGGCAAGGACGCATCCATATTCACCCTCAACTCTGCCACCAGGGTAGCTTTGGGCACTTTTCTGGCAGCGCAGTACGATAGCTTTGGCAACGGGCGCTTGATCAGCGGTCTCAACCTTTCTCTTCCCAGTCTTCTTGTTCGGTCAAGAACTAAGTCAACATTTCGAGGCGGAGAGGTGCCCCAAAATACCCCACTGGATTCATCCTTCGAGAGTATTCGAGAGACCAGGACTCTCCCCAGAAGACTTGGTAGAGGGGACGATATGAAACTACACAAATTCCAGAGTATTCGAGAGACCAGGACTCAACCCAAAAGAATTTGATTAAAATCTGGATACCTTACCCATTCCTCACTCCCCACTCCATCCTATTTATAGCCTCTCCTTACTCAATCTTTCACTCCCTTCAACGGTAACTCCCTTTAACTAACTGACCATTATACTCACTAACTAGTAACTATCAGCTAGTTACAATAACAACCTCCCTTTGACATATCTATGCTTATCATATATATCCCATAAAAATAACTCACCCCTCCTTACATCTCTTTACTTGTCACAACTCACCCTTAGGTACTTCATTATTGAAGGTCAGTACATAAACTGGAACCTTAGCATTCATCCCATATGTTTTGTTCTAATACCTGTTATACATTTTATTCTCCCCCCCCCCCCAATGGACACACCATGTTCTTTTATGTGCTTATTTTTATGGGAGGTGTTTATGATTCATTAGTAGCACACATCACATATTTCAAGATAAGATAACTAAGTCATTAGCCTTTAACATATGCAATCTTAGATGCATACAGAGAGGGTGGTGTTAAGAAGAAGAAGAAGAAGAAGAAGAAGAAGAAGAAGAAGAAGCAGTCAATCAACTAAATAAGAATGACACTTAGTTCCTTACCTAAAGTAGTTAAATCCATTCTTAGTTTCCAGAAATTCCATGGACAAAGAATCATCACATTGGACCCAATGGTTTGCTGGAGCGACAAGAACAGTCTTTCTAAGATTATGGCGTGCACGCCTCACCCCTCGCATCTGCCTAGAACTGCTGGCTTGATTGCTAGTCTCAAATGATTTCACAACCTTAGATCCAAATATTCTTCTCAGCTCATTTTCAGCATTCAAATATTTAGGATCCACTCGTAATATGGAGATGGAGTTCTGTTTAACATTTCTGTTTTTGTCTTTGGCATTCACTGCTTTGGTTTCTGAAGAAATATCTTGCTCAGCCAAAGGGTTAGCATTCAGAGATAAATCTTCTAGAATCAAGTCCAATTCTTTTTCAGCTCCCGTTTTATTGGCAACAGCATTATCCTTGTTTTTCTTCTTCTTCTTCTTCTTCTTCTTTGATTTTGGATTGGAAGTTGAAAGCTGAGCAGAATCTTTCAATGAAAATGATTCCTCTTTATCATCATATCTCGCCAATGTTTCATTGGTGGACGTCGACTCATCTCCCTACAATTAAAAAAGTCAAATTATCTATTGAGAGCTAAACATTACAAGTCTACATGAGCAATGAGCATACTACCTAGCACATACATAAGTACCTTCTTTTGTATGAACAATAATCCAATCATCAATTTTAAGCTAAACCCAAGAAAATTTTCTAGTAAAATCAACATAACACCAAAACATTCTCTGATATTAAATAATCATGACATTTTTATTAACAAAAAAGTAATATAGAAAGAAAAAAAAAATCATCTTGAACATGTATACAAATTCCACTGGTTTATTATTTGATTGTGATCTATTTCCAATTCCAAAGGCCAACTTAGAATATTTGGCTAATCAAATTCCTTGGAGCTTGATAGCAAAGGCAAAACAGAACCACTTGTGAAATTGAGAAAGGGGAAAATAAAGGGTAATGCTGCATAAAGGCAAGAGCTTCAATCCAAACGGGAAAAAAAAGGTGAGATTTTTAGCACCTGGAGTTCGGGCTCAGAATCATGGTCGTTGAGGAGATCAAAGGGGTTGATCAAAGTTGAGCCGTCTTCAACATCATCATCATCTTCTTCTTCTTCTTCGCTGAGTTGATGGGGAAGGTGTTGCTGCTCGTTCAGAACCCGCTTCACCAATCGACCCGACATCGTCTTCTTGCGGTCCAATTGAAAAAAAGAAAACTTTGAGGGATGGATAAAGGAGCTTAGTTTCGAGAAAATCAAATCACCAGAGAGAAAGAAAGAACACATTCGAATGAGAAAGACAGCGTTGGTGTGGCTTTTCCATTCTCATTCGGTCTTGTTCTTCTGGGGTGTGTGTTTTTTTTTGGGTCCATAAACTGGCCCAATTGTTGTTTTTTTTCTTACTTTTGGGTTCATGGCTTTCTCTCCCAAGTAGTTAATATTCTAGTTGTGTTAGTTGATTATACGGTGCCGTGGACGGTGGAGCGCGGTGGAGATATGCGATTCTGAGCAGAGGATCGGAGTTGCACAGCTGCGAAGGCGCATGAACAACGGCGGACGGCGGGGAACGCAACTCCTATCACTGGGCTCCAGTGTTTATTTTGCTAATGGGTTGAGCCCGCACCATAAGATCTCAAGATGTCCTTTGGGCCATAGTTCTGAAAACCGGCCGGTCCGACCGGTTAAATCAGATATTGGTGAAGTAATCGGTCCATTAAGCAGAAAAATTGGTCAAATTTGGTGAAAAACCGGACAATATTGATGCTACTGAATTGGCTATAACAAGTTTGATGAGAGAACTCCTAATTTGTTCCTCTTTCCTGAAATTGCTCGTTTGCAGGCCGAGGCTTCC
This sequence comes from Acmispon strigosus, assembly GCA_030819835.1. NCBI lineage: Eukaryota > Viridiplantae > Streptophyta > Magnoliopsida > Fabales > Fabaceae > Acmispon > Acmispon strigosus. Next base: position 53,415,290 of record JAUAMA010000004.1, on the reverse strand, counting down.
GCGGTGGTGTTTCCTGGTGTTTCTGATGGTTCTTCCTGCGAAATCTCCTTGCTCTCGGATAAGAGTGAACAGTGCCATGGTGAGGAGATGCTTGGTGCTCAGGAAGGGTTGTTTTTGCTGTCTCCTAGAAGACGTGGCCGTCCAAAGAAACAGGCTGGTTCAGACAGCTCCAAGGGGGTATCAGTTTCAGCAGGTAGGGTTTGTGGACTGGGGGTCAAGAGGCCTCGTGGCCGGCCCAGGAAGGAGGTGAGGTGTCCGGAGCCTTCCTCTCCTGCTTGCTCTCTTTTGGAGGCCAGGGCGGGAGATGAAAGAGACGATGGTCTCGCTTCCGCGCTTGTCGTGCCCGAGACTCCAGTGCCCCCGAGTGTGATGACGAGAGCTAGACGTGCCATTGCGGTTGGTAAACAGGTGGGTGTCATATTTGAGTGCCCTGACAGTGTAGCAGTTAAGCATATTGTGGCTCAAATTATGAAGCGTCGGAGGGCGTAGGTTCCGATTCTCTTTGTGCAGGTGTCGTTTGTTGGGTTCTAGTTATTTTGTTTGGTGTTCTTTGTCTGGTTGGGGTTGTGCTGTGGAGGCCGTACTTAGAGGTGGTGGGAGTTGTGTTTTGTTGTCTTGCTGAAGCGGCGTCGTTTCCAGGTTGAGGAGCTTTTCTTGGTTTGGAGTAGGTCGTAGGACCTGTGTATTGCGTTTTGGGCTCTTGGGTTTTTGGGTTTAGGCTATCGTCTGTTTTGGGTGGGGTTTTGTATATTCTCTTTTTGTTTGGTGCTGCCTCCCCTTTTCTGTTTTTATAGTGGGAGGGCAGCTCTCTTGGTGCTGTATCGTCCACTAATTTATTTATATATATTTTCGCTTTCTAAAAAAAAAACAAGTTTGAATATGTCATATTTTAAAAGATTTACGAAAAATTCAGAAAAATTGCACTTTTATTTTAAATTTAATAAAAATATATTTTCTCAAATACATGTCTAATATATAATTAGAATACTGAATATCCACATATACATGTACTGTTTTTTTTAATAATTATAAAAAACTAGAAAAGTTGTTGGGACAAGAGGAAGCATAGAAAATTTACGACCGGTTAAATCTAAAATTGGTGAAGTAATATGTCCATCTAAAGGGAAAAACAAGTAGATATCAGAATCTCTAAGAATCGATTAAGAACCGGGTCAAATATTGTGAAAAACATACAAAATGGATGCTATTGGATTGACTATAACGAGTTTGAACATGTCATACTTTAAAAAATCCAGAAAAATTGCATTTTATTTTAACTTAATAAATAAAAATTTATCAAATAAAGGTCTAATATAGATTTAGAATATCCACATATACATGATTTAAGCAATGAAGTTGAAGTCGTTGGGTTATCTCAAAACCAGTAAGAAGCTAATAAATAGCAGTGGCGGACAACAGCAGAGAAGCACTTCCATGATTCAATTGCAGTGGCCATTTGAAAGCTAAAGCCATAGCGTCTTCGGAGCATCGAAACACCACAAATGTGTTGAGAACAAGTCTTTCAAACAAATTACAACGCCAACAATGAAAACAACCTACGTAAGTCTTGATTTTTATTTCCGTATTCGGCGACTAATCTTGTATCTTGATTCTTGAACCTTAATAATGTATAAACTTATTTATAAAAATATTCTCCACGTTAGTGAAATAAATGACATGGTTAGGTTTCTTTATCCCAACATTGATTTTGTGTGTTTAATAATTAAAGAAATAAAAAATTTAAATAAGTGGTTAGATGGTGAAAATAACATGGTTAGGTTTACAACTAACGTCCACTGCATATTATATTTACAATTACTCTTTATATGCAAAAAAATATTTGCACACAAATTCTTTTAACTTACAAACCATATTTTCCTTCTTTATGGGACAAAGTCTATATTTTATATGTTAAAATTTGATGTGTTTATTTGTGGGTATATATTGTCTCCACAATTTAAAATATTTGGATTCGTCACTAATGAGATTGTAGTATGTGTAGCAAAGACATGGCAGTGATGAGGGACGAAGCACAGGCGGTGGCAATGAATCAGTAGAGCATGTTGAAGAATTGTTATCCATCGCCAAACTGCTCCTTTTCTCAGTCATTCTATTTTGAACAGATGAAAGACCAGTTAAACCATTATCACCAGCCTCAGTTAGGCGATGAAGCTCTGATGCATCGATATCCCAATTGACAATATTCACATCTCTATCTTCGGAATCAGGCTGAAGCACTTCACCAACCCCATCCACAGAGTAAGACACATTAGAAACAACTTCAAGCGCATCAAGCTTTTCATCCAGAGTTTGAACCTCCTCCATGTTGGAATATTTCCTCTCATCAACAGCATTGTCTTCCTGCTCACCTCTAGAATGAACGATAGAGGTGCAACAATCAGACCTGAGAGACAATAGGAAGCATTGAGATATTAGATTTTTCCCCTTTCAACACTAATACATTCATAATCATTTATTTAAAGAATATTATTGGAATCTTAGATCCAACGGTGCTTAGTAGTCCACCAATGAACATATTTTAAAAAGGTCCACCCTAATCTTAACCAATAAAAGTATATCTTTGTCATAATAAAGAGAACTTAACATATATCAAAATACTCAAGAGTAAGAGTAAGACAAAATATTCACAATCACTTAGAGCGCATTAATTTCATAAACTTATAGCAATTTCCTGCATAAATTCTTATCAAGTGATTTCTCTCCCATATATGTAACTACCTAAAATTTTAAGTCGTAAATGGTGCACAAACTATCGCCCTAACCTGAAAAGTATGTGTCTCATTAAAATATTTTTCAAAAATAAACATGTTCACATGATTTTATAGAAAATTCGAAAATAACACTTGTCAAATGAAATTCAATATAATCAAAACTCCAATAAAATTTAAGCCCCAAATCTAGCACCCATGTACAAACTCTTACAATGAGACATAAACTGACAATTCATAGTAATTCTACCAAGGATTCATGATAGTTGCAGAATAACCAAAATCCAATAAAAATAGTACACCAATAGGGCCACCAACCAAAAGAGACCTACCAATAAAACATGCACAATGTTTTGAATTTGAAAACAACATTCTACTTAGCTGTCTGAGAATTTGTAGATGAAAAACAAATGAAAAGAGTTAGTCACAAAGGCCTAGTGAGGATTTAGCAACCACCATGAACAAAGAAGGGGAACACAACATGCACACGTTTTTCAATCTCAAATTCAGTGTAAACAATTTCTATCATCAATAGTTCAAATCATTCCCAAGATGAGTGTGCCAAAATTGTAAAATTTATAATATTCACTTAAAAAGAATATGATTAAATCATACCAATTTATAAAAAACATGAAATAAGTATGAATATTGATATTCAATTTAAAAATCGACTTGAAATAATTTATTGTTTCAAAAGCTACTAGAAATGGTTTTAAAGAAAAAAATCAAATTTCTACTTTTTTTTCTTTCAAATTGTGCTTTTGATAAAAAAAAAAAACACAAACAACTTAAAAAATACATAAGTGATTTTTTTAAAAAAAATTAGTGATTATTTCATGAAATAAGCAGAGTCAAAAGACCCAATAAAGTTCATAACAGAAGGGGAAAAGTTTTAAGAGGAGAAATTGCGATTGATTATAGTTTTTAGATTCTCAAAAGGGAAAAAGGGTTTTTGCTTTTATTTTAACATGTAAGTATATGCACCTATATTAACAGTGAAATTAATAGGGAACTAAATCATATATTCTTAGAGAATAAAAGATAAGTTTGCTGAAAATTCAATTCAATTGAAATTTACAAAACACAACAAAATCAGCAAACACAAGACAACTAAAATAAAAGATATTGCGGAAGAATGGAGCCAGAAAAGACACCTACCACATTATAATTTATCGTATATGTGACTGATAATAGTGAAATTAATCAAGGTAATCACAGTTGTTAAAAGATTTAATCTAACATGGGGCAAACCCCAACACATTGGTCCATAAGAAACATAAGACTTCGTTCCATAGCGTATCGATCTACGTAAATGAGACAACGCAACAACCTTGAGCAAGAGATCGACAGAACCTAACCAAGGAAAAGTAGATGGAGTGAGTAAATGATAAACCAATGGACCTAGAGAAAGAGATATGATGAACAAGTAAGCAAATTAAGACTCAAGAAAAATAAGTACTTAAACTAAGTAAACCCTAACAACACTTTGTTTATTGATGTCTGGCTATCTGAGAGATTTGATGAAGGGTGGAATGAAACTCTATGCTAGCGGCGCTACTGAGGGTTCAACAGAAAACCCTAGTGAAGAGTTTGTGAGGGATAAGCAAAGACAAACAAAGAATTTAAAGAGGAATGATGGGCTTTTTCTATTAAAAAGGCTGGGCTTTGATTGTGACCCGATACACTTGACTATAAGATTAACGTATGTCGTGTCTTGCTTATGATACAAACATATTACCTAAAGTTTGATTTATATATTAATTAACTCAATATAATAAAATTAATTTTATGTATATTATTTAAAATTAGAATAAATTTATCTACGATCTACTAGAGAATAAGGTAACAACCAATCAACAAAAACCAAGGACACACACGTTTTACTATTGGCACCCGATAATCTTACATTATATATATATAATTAGATCTAAACCTGCTCAAATATTACACCCCACTTTATTTATTACAAGAAATTTGTTTATTTCCTGCGAATTTTATTACTAATTTCATTCACAAACATTTTCATTGAATTTTGCTTCAATTCTGAGTAAAACTTCAGAAAATCTATATATGCAGGTAATTCCGCAGATAATTAGTGCAATTTTCTCCCATTTTACCTTTTAACATTTTTTCAGTCTTTTTTTCCCCTTATTGACGTGATATTTTCAAAAAAATTATGAGTATTTAAAGAATTAAGTTTAGTGTATTTTAAATTAGTTATGTAAATGCTTAAATTTCTGAATTGTCGCAATTTCAAATTTCTGTTGAGCTAATGCTTGTCTTCTTGATTTTAAAAAAAAATGCTTTTCTTCTTAATTGATAAAGTTAGAATCAATGCCACATACATGTTACAAGTACCCTTAAAATATTTCAAACTCATTTCATCATGGCTAATGCTAAAATATATTTTCAATTTATTTTTATCAGCCTAAAATCAATTTTGAATTTTGAAAACAATTTAACTGTTAAAATCACTTTTCTTTATTACAGGAGGATTTGTTTTAGCAAAACTAGTGCTTCCCTCTTAAGATGAAGTCTGCCGTAAATGTTACCGGATAGGGTGTCATATGCCTTTCTCTCTACACAATTACAAACAATGTCACTATGAAAGTTTGGGCCTTGTGGCGCTTTGTCGCTTAAATGAAATCCACTTTGAAAATACCCAAAAAAATATTGACAAAAAAAAGTACCCGAAAAAATAAACTTGTATTTATTAGAATTTTAAAAATAACAAATTATAAACTTAACAAACCTATCAACAAACAATTTCGACGGTCATCCTCGAGTGCTGCCATTCCGAACGCCCTCGACCACCCCCTGCTTTCAATCGTGGTCAACATCTAATTCAAAACTAAAGGTGTTTATGCCACTTCCTCCTGCCCCGTTAACCTGTCTCTAGGCACTGATGTGTAACTCAAGACATCGACAATTTGAGTTGCACCTCCTTCCTCATCCCTTCACCACGGGGAGTATGTCTTCCTCTTCAATCAACACTCTCCATAGTAATTTGATCGAATTTGTGTGATGATGACTGTCAATTAACAAACCTATCAACAAAGAATATTCTATAAATATGATTCGAATTCAAACTCAAATTAATAATCCCACATCCCACAATGTTTACGTACATGGTACACGTATGCTTCAAGTTTTTCCGTGCTTTATAGGTCTGGCTATTCATAATCTTCATCTTCAAATGCGGCCAAGTAAATATATTCAAAAGAAAATTTTATTGAAACTTAAATAAATTCACTTATGATGAATTGTACTTAGTTTTGAATTGTTATACATTTCAAAAACAATTTTTTAATTAATTTGGCACACAGATAAAATCAATTGCATCGCATGATAGATTTTTGGTACAAACTCTATCAGTTAGAGATTTTTAAACTCAATCTCATAAATATATGTTAACTAAAATAAATTTCAAACAAAACAATTTGTTTCATATTTTAATTTAAAAGTTGAATTGAATTAAACATATTTTAAAAAAAAAGTTATGAGTTTGAAATATGGATAAATTACTCCCAAACATATAGTCCAACTAATACTACGTTGTTCTAGATTAAGCAGAGGTCTCCACTTTGTGTCTCTGTGAATGTAGAAAAAGATCTAATGAAATTTTGAAGTGACACGTTAAGTCCCTCACCTCACACTCATACGTTAAGTGACACGTAAATTGCCAATTGTCATCCTAATTTTTCATTTCACTATTCAATTTAGCCCAATGATGTTTCATTCCTTATAAGATGATCCTCTCACCAATGGCGAACATACACAAATGTTGACTTTGACTCACACCAAAGTCGCCCCTAATAAAATAAGGATTTGATTTCATAAATTAGGTTATGACTAAAAAACCAAGAAAGAGGTGGAAAAGTTAAACCCCCTATGAAGCCATACTAGCAAACCCTAGTTGAGCAAAAGAGAAGACTTAATATGAGAAAACAGTTCATAAAAATACAATTCAAATAAATAAACTTTAAAACTAAATATGAATATTTAATCTTGACCGAAAAACATGGTCTTATTTTTTACTAGACCAAAAACATAGTCATTTCTTAACTTTACTCAACAATCACATAATGACAGTACTTTGTTAACTAAATGGATATATAACATTGACTTTGACTATTGACCCTGACCGCCACCAACCACGAATTGTACTTGTACTTCAAATGTTCTTGTTTAGAATTAGATTCATAAGAAAATGAATTCTAACCTTTCGGCCTTTATCAAATGACCATTCTAATCAAATTCACACGCCACAACTTCCAGAAAATTTCCTTCAGTACTACATTTGAATGGAATAAACACTCAGTTTTTTTTCCCTCCTCCAGAACCTAGTTTTGGACCGTGAAGCAAGTAGACTCTTAAACATGTTATGATTTTAATTCTTTAAAATTTAAGAGTGGATCACATTTTCTGCTTTAAAATAAGGTTATTTCGACGAATCTTTTTCTTCAATTTTTTTTATATTGACACAAGTTGCTCTTCCCTCTCATTACCTTCGAATTTCGATCATTAGACAAACCGTATGAATTTTATCTCCATGGAAATGGATAAATAATTTGACAATTTGCATAACATGCTATGGATATTCCATCATTTCATGTTAATTTTATTTAAAAAGTCGTAATCGTTTTACGAAATGAAAAAGAATGTCAACGAGGTTTGTGTTGCATGGAAAGCAATCTAACATCGCTTTGGCTATTGGAAGGGAAAACGACTCGATAAAAATGGTTTATTAAAGGTTAAACTCCGAATCTATATATATCATCTAACATTATTTTGCGTCATATGTTTTTATAATGTATTTTGACATTTTTAAGCACGTAATCAATTTTAAACTAGAGCAAGATAACCTTAACAAACAGGCCCATTTGTACTCTACAAGTATATATTGGTGGATTGTTTGCAACCTCCCTTTCATCTTTAATTAATTGGAACACTATTCATGTGAATTAGTTTAATATTTTGATATAGTCTACAAGTAAAACTATTGAAACGTGTAAGTTCTTACTTACTCCCTATTTATTTTACTATAGTTTTGTTCTGGCAGACCTAAATGACCACAAGACAGAGACAGGGAACAACTCGTAAGCACCGTGTTGACTGACCGAGTTGACAGAGACAAAAAAGAAAAACTCATCTAGACACTAGCCGAATGGACACATATAACATGATTAATAAGACATAACATGATTATCCAAACATAACCGTCATTACGAAGTCATTCACAAAGGCCTTCTATAGACCCAAGGTGACATATAAACAACGATAATTACATCTATAAATACATGTTTGATTGTTCATTTAGGAAAATATTACTCATTTTGCTAATTCATTGTTCTTTTATAACTTTGAGATTCTCTCTCTTTGTTCCCTCATTGACTTGAGTGTCAGAGTGCCTTTGTAGGCACCACCCCCACCGTGTCAGCACAGCTCCATCGCGTCGGAAGAACTTTCCAAGGCCGCGTACCACCACTAGAGGTAAAGAGAAACCACCAATCTTGATCTAGGAAGAAAATTTGTCGCCATCGGTGGGAAAAACTTTGTATTCAGTTCCCATCGCAATGAAAAGGTCACGATACTATCAGACTCAATCAAAAGATTTAATGACAAGAGTTCTTTCTTCACGTCCTCGGGAAGGCTGATCCAACAGAGCATGTCAACATTCGCTTCGTGATGGATTTGGATGGAAGTAGGACAAGTGGCCGACAGGAGCCTATGGTCTAGCCTACACCAAGCCTAGGTTAGGCCAAATTACTAAATATACAAGACTAATGCTTTTTTAAAAGTTTGTTTAGTTAAAAGGATCAGACTTAGGCCACTCAAAATTCATTGTAAGCTTAACAGACTGACCCATTTAAATAAATATAAGTTTATCTTATTATTTTTACATTGAACTTTTATTATAATATCTTAAAATTACATACTTATTGACTTATTTATATGTTTAAATATGTTAGACAGTATAATGATTTAACTATGTAAATTTATTTAAAAAATGACTAATGACCTATTACTTTGACTTAGACGATATAATGATATTAATATATTTTAGTTCGTTAGCCTATAAATTTGTTGTCATATTTACAAATAAATTTTTCGATCTACTTTAATATCTTATCAGAAAACAGACCTTTAAATGGGTTAGCAAGCCAAATCCGGCTTTCAAAAAGTTAGGCTCAAACTTAAAAACAACTTATCACAGGTAATAGGTCAGGCTCAGGCCTTCAATTTTTTAAATAGGTTGGACCTATTAAAGTAAAGTATAGACTAACTCAATCTATTTTCACCCCAAGTCATGGAAGATGTTGGAGCAGTAGCAAGAGACAATGATGACCAAATGAGAGAAACAATAACCTTACATCTGATCTTGCAAAATAGATTTTGAAACTCGAAAGAGTGATTGATAAGTTTAAAGATGAAAAAAAAAGGTCAAAAGTGTTGGATATAGTGGTGAAACTTTAGAAAAATCTTTGAAGGGTCAAAGTAATATTTGTAATAAGACAAGTCAACTATATACTATTATATTATGTTATAAAGTTTTAGCTGCAGTGTTTTTTTACTTTCAATTGTTGAATAGTTTATTTATGTTTCTCGTTAATCTTGTAACTAGAATATAAGAACTTCCATAACTAATTTAGATGCTAACAATTTAACATGTCAAGATAAGTTTGGTGATAACTTGCATTATTTGTTAATAGTTTGGGGTCTCTAAGTTGGCGGTCTCATGCAGCCAAACAATACCCCTAATTTGAAGATACTAAGCATAGTAGCTCCAAGTTATGGGTATTGCTTGGCCCAGTCAATAGCGGCCAACTTAGTTTCTGTAAACTGTGAGCAAATGACGTACTTCATCATCAGTTTCTACATCGGACATAGTGTCGGAATTAGAGTCAGTCTATACGATCGAAGCTAATTTTTATGAATTTGCGCCGGCCGAAGTATCAAGTGAGTTGCGTCGGCATAGAGTCGGTTAAATATATATCAAATCGTTTTTTCTTTATAGACAAATGTTAGTTATTAGTAAATTAGTACAAATTATTCCTCCTCAGGATTTGAACCTTAGTGATTCACCTTCTATTACCCTTAGCTCAACCAAGTGAGCTACTATCACTCTCCCCACAAATGCTAAATCTTAATGTCGACCACGTGACCGACACTATAACTTGACTTTAAGCCATTTAACGTGAGCTTTGGCACTGACCCTAAATTAGTGTTAATGTTAATTTTTGGCTACTTAGTGTTGAGTTTGGACCGGCGCTAATCAATAATATTTTGTAGTTATCAATTTGAATCTACATCTCTAAATTTTTCAAAAAGTAAAATGAAGTGTACTCTAATCTCGTGTCTCACAATCAATGTGCAAGTGTTTGGGACTATAATCTAAGATATGATGATTATTTATGCAACTTTTTTTTGAGGTAAGATTATTTATGCTACTTATTAACGAATGTAGCTTTTTCATTAATCAAATGAGTCTCAGCGAGAGAATGAGTTAGTTATGTACCCAAAAAAAAAATGACTATAGATACAACAACACCCGATCTCATTTCAACTCATAGAGTGTATTTATTATCTTTATAATTAAGTTTTAGCTTTTACTAAAATAAATTAAATAATTCTATTTCTAATTAGAATTTAGATAATTTCAAATCAAATGTTTTAATTAATTTTATTAAAATATAGATAATAAATTTAAATATGGATATACAAATACACAAAGTACAGTTATTAAAATTGTTACTCACATAAATATATACTAAATATCAATATTTTTGTAAAAGATCTTAATCTTATAGCACCCAACTCATATCATTCTCTATTATCTATAGATAATAGAATCAACACATCTTAGAGCTATTTGATTATTGTTTTGCATAAAACAGTTTTTAAATTTTTAAAATAGTAAGAGAAAAAACTCGTTGGATATGAATAATTTTTAAAAATAGTTTTTATTTTCAATTTTTAAAACAAAATCCCAAAATATCTCAATGATGTTTTCTATTTCTTTTTTTAATTTTAAAATTACTTTATTTTAACATTTTAAAACACTTCATTCAAACAGCTTTTTTTTTATTTTTTTTTTAAATTGTTTCTAAAAATTATTTGTATATACATAAAACTAAACCGAAATCAAACAGGTTCTCATGTTACATGTTTCTTAGCTTTGAAAAACTCGGTTTTAAAAATAGTTTTTAAATTTATAAAACTGAGAAACGAACAAACAAACCCCCACTTTTTCTTATATATTTAAGCACCCGTTTGGAGTGGATTTTGGTTTTATGTTTTAGATTTTTTAGAAACTAAAATTATTTTTAGTTTTACAAATCCAATTTTAGTATTTTTGTGGTTTTCAGTTTTATAAAAATTGTTGTCAAATTTGTAAATCCACAATAGTCACCACAATTATCCACTTTATAAATTCATGACAATGGATGGTAGCGACGACAAGATAATGACGGGGCTAGGTAGCAATGGTAGTAGAGGTCGATGTTACCAAATGGCGGGGATGGTGGCAGCGGCAACGACTACAGAGGTGGTGGCAGAGGAGGTGGCGGCGGCGACCATAGTGGAGGGTGTGGCGGCAGTGGAAGTGGTGGTGCATGCAGTGGTGTTAGTGTCAGTGGTAGTGACAACAACGGTGGAGATGGTTGTGGTGGCAATGAAGTTGGTGGTGGAGGTGATGATGGTGGTGGTGGTGGTGGACGTGGCAACGACGATAATGGTGGATGTGGTGGTGGTAGAGCAAAGGTGGTGGAGGTGACCGTGTGGGGGGGGGGGGGTAGAGGCGTTGGCAGAGGTGGAAGTGGTGGTGTTGGAGGGCGGCGGCGGCGATGGAGGTGGCAATGATAGTGGTGGTGGCGATGGTGGAGGTGGAAGTGGTGGTGTTAGAGGATAGCAATGGATGTGGAGGTAGCAGCGATGGTGGTGGTTGTAGTGGAGGAGATGGTGGAGGGTGGTGGCGATGATGATTGTGGCGAGGGTGGAGATGGTGGTGGGGGGCCCTACCTCAACCTGTCGCCCCATCCTCAACATGTCCCCTCCCAAACCCCCAAACCCTCATATCTTCGCTTCTCTGCCAAGGCTATGAGATCCAAGAGCAAGCCATCCACCACAGCCGTTGTGCTCCACACTACAGTGCTCCATCTTTTGTTGCACTCCACAACCGCCTTCCCCACCTCCCACCACTGCCTTTCAAGGTGACTTAGCTCATTTATTAATTTTGCTTGACAATTTATGAGTAGTCAAATTTGAGTTTTATTTCGCTTAACAACTTCTAAATTTTATCATATTTTTCTAGGTTGTGGACGTCATTAATTTTTTTATAGTGAAGCTTATTTCAATAACTGATCTACTGCTTCCTAACAAATATATGATCAATCTCTACTATTTGTAGGGACTGTGCTGGGTCAGCGGGCTTTTGGCTTATTTGAGGTGTATTTTTAATTTTAACATAGTTCAATATGTTTTTGGTCTTCCTAAAATAATGAATTTTTGATTTTGATCTCTTTTATTTTTTTCATTGATTTTAGCCCCATAAATTAGTGAATGATTTATTTTGGTCCCTCCATTTACTTTTGTGGTGGTTTAAACTAAGTGTAACATATATTATCTAGGAAGGGAAGTGTAAATTTTAAAATAAGTGAGGAGAAAAATGTAATTTAAACTTCCCTCAGAGAAGAAGAGAATAATTTACTATTATTTAAATTTTGATTTATTCACATGTTGTTTTCTCTTTTCAAACTCAAGTTATGTTGGTGGGAGAGATATTCTCCGAATCAACAAATCATAAGAAAACCACTATTTCTTCTTTTCTTATCATATCACAACTTCCTTTGGGTCTATGGATGACAAAAATCTACTAAAGAAGAGCTAATTCTATCAAGACATAAATATTTTCGACTCTAACATAATTGCTGGCGAGAACAATACTTGGAAAAAAATGTGTTCCTACTTATTTACATAAAGGAGCAAAACTGCAGATGTAAGTGTAAGAGCAAAGACACAGCCCATTTGGAGAATAAAAATAAAAGTTCATTTGTTGACACAGAACAGAACAATAACAATAACAATAAACAATAAATGAAGAATAAGAATTATAATATTTTGAATCCCCAGCACCCCCACCAGCACCAGAAAGTGGTAGGTGCTTTTCAGTTTGGTGGCAGCATAGAAGAGGAGGAAGAGGTTTGTTTTCCCCCTATCTTTTCTTGTCTGGTGGATGAATTAATCGAGCTCCACACGTTTTTATGTTACTATATTGTTATTGGGATCTCTACTTTACTACTTTGTCAATCATGATCTCGATGATCACCACCACCATCACCACCATCATCATCCACTTCTTCCACTACCGGCCGCCCCTAGCAAAACAAACAACAACCCCAAAAGTAAACGCTCATTTTGTTTAATGGGAAGCATCCTCCACTGGGTGCTTTTTTATATTGTATTTATCTCCAGTTGTCAACGTCACCTCCACTCTCTCTCTCTCTGTCTTTCTCTCTCTTTCTTCCACCCTTCATTTTGCTGGGTCAATGGATGGTCATGCTCATTGCCATGCCATCATCCCAAATATCTTTTCCCCCATTGGTTCATCACTACAACAAAGATTCAATCTTTACCCTTATGTCCTCCTCCTCCTCCTTCTGCTCTCATGTCACTGTGACTACTCCAGCACCAACACCAAAGATTCAATCTTTACCTCCTGGGTCGATCACAACAACAACAAAGATTCAATTTTTACCTTCTGGGTATCTCTTGTTCTTCTCATGAGATCAACCCCATCACCCCCTTCTTCTTCTTGTAAATACAATTACATGGTTTCCAATTTGATCATACTACCTTTAGTTCTGTCCTTGTTGGTTGTTCAAGCCTCATCCTTTTGTAACCAGATTGATCAAGACTCACTCTTGGATTTCTCTGGGAACATATCTACCTCTTCCCCTTACCCTCCTCTCAATTGGTCTTCTTCCCTTGATTGTTGTGTTTGGGAAGGTGTTACTTGTGATGGGGATCAACGCGTTACTCATCTTTTGCTACCATCTAGAGGTCTCTTTGGAGTTATCTCACCATCTCTTGTGGGTCTCGCTGCTCTCACTCACCTTAATCTCTCCCATAATCGATTATCTGGGAATCTTCAGAGCCAGTTCTTCTCACTGCTGAATCACCTTCTGGTTCTTGATTTGAGCTACAACCGTCTCTCTGGTGAGTTGCCACCCTTTGTCGCTGATAACAGTAGTAGTGTTGTTATCCAGGAGGTGGATTTGTCTAGCAATATGTTCAATGGAACGCTCCCATCTTCACTGCTTCAGAACCTGGCTGGAGGGAGTTTGATATCTTTCAATGTCAGCAACAACACTTTCACAGGTCAAATCCCCACTTCTCTCTTTTGCATCAACGGTCGTAACTCATCCTCTCTCAGATTCTTGGATTTCTCTTCCAATGATTTTGATGGTGTCATTGAGCCTGGGCTGGGAGCATGTTCCAATCTGGAGAGGTTTCGAGCAGGTTTCAATTTTCTATCCGGGCCTATTCCTATTGATATTTTTGATGCTGTCTCTCTTAGAGAAGTATCATTGCCACTCAATAAACTCAATGGAACAATTGGTGATGGCATTGTTAGCCTCACCAATCTCACAGTTTTGGAGCTTTACTCCAATCATTTCATAGGTCCCATTCCCCGGGATATCGGTAACCTTTCCAAATTGGAACAGCTGCTTCTTCATGTCAACAATTTCACAGGTACTATGCCCCCATCTCTGATGAACTGTGTCAATCTTGTGGTGTTGAATTTAAGGGTCAACAAGTTGGAGGGGAATCTCTCAGATTTCAATTTCTCAGGATTCCTCAGACTTGCTACACTTGACCTTGGCAACAATAATTTCACTGGTGTTTTACCACCAACACTTTATGCATGCAAGTCACTTGCAGCAGTAAGGCTAGCATCTAATCAACTCGAGGGGCAGATTTCGCCCGAGATACTTGGACTTGAGTCCCTTTCGTTCCTATCAATTTCTACTAACAAGCTGAGGAATATCACTGGTGCTCTGAGAATTCTCACAGGGCTCAAGAAGCTTAGTACCCTTATGCTGTCCAAGAATTTTATGAATGAAATGATGCCACAGGATGTAAACTTAACAGGACCAGATGGGTTCCAAAAGCTGCAGGTTCTAGGCCTGGGTGGTTGTCAATTTACTGGTGAAATACCAGGCTGGCTAGCAAACCTGAAGAAGATTGAGGCCATGGACCTGTCCTTCAATAACTTTAGTGGTCCAATTCCTCCTTGGTTGGGTGCACTTCCTCAGCTTTTTTACATAGACTTGTCTTTTAACCTCCTTAATGGAACATTTCCGATCGAGCTGACAAGACTCCCAGCACTAACATCACAACAGGCAAATGATAAAGTAGAAAGGACTTACTTGGAGTTACCTGTGTTTGCTAATGCCAACAATGTTTCCTTGTTGCAATATAATCAGCTTTCTAGCCTACCACCAGCATTGTATCTCGGAGGCAATCGCCTTAGCGGCAGTATCCCAGTTGAGATTGGCCAATTGAGTGTCCTTCATCAGCTGGACCTGAAGAATAACAGCTTCTCCAGCAATATACCGGTTCAAATTTCAAACTTGACCAATTTAGAGAAACTAGACCTCTCTGGAAACCATCTATCTGGTGAAATTCCTGATTCACTCAAAAGATTGCATTTCTTGTCCTTTTTCAGTGTAGCATCCAATGATCTTCAGGGACAGATACCAACAGGTGGTCAATTTGATACTTTCTCATTTTCCAGCTTCGAAGGAAACACACAATTATGTGGTTCAGTTATTCAGCGCTCTTGTCCTTCTCAACAAAGTACTAACAGTACTTCAGCTCGTGGCAGCTCAAACAAAAAAGTGCTGATAGGACTGATTTGTGCAGCTTGTTTTGGCTTTTCTTCCTTGGTGACATTGTTGACACTATGGATACTCTCCAAGAGGAGGGTTAATCCAGGAGGAGCTTCTGACAAGATTGAACTGGAATCAATTGCTACCTACTCCAACAATGGGGTTCATCCTGAGGTTGACAAGGAGGCTAGCATAGTGGTCTTATTCCCCAACAAAACTAATGAAACCAAGGATCTTACAATATTTGAGATCATAAAAGCCACTGAGAATTTCAGTCAAGCAAACATCGTAGGATGTGGGGGTTTCGGTTTGGTTTATAAAGCAACATTACCGAATGGAACGAATCTAGCCATCAAGAAACTTTCAGGAGATTTGGGCCTTATGGAAAGGGAATTTAAAGCAGAAGTAGAGGCTTTGTCAACAGCACAACATGAGAATCTAGTATCATTGCAAGGCTACTGCGTGCATGATGGTTTTCGCCTTCTCATATACAATTATATGGAGAATGGAAGTCTGGATTACTGGTTGCATGAAAAGGCTGATGGTGCATCTCAGCTTGATTGGCCAACTCGTTTGAAGATTGCACGAGGAGCAAGTTGTGGTTTGGCTTATCTGCATCAGATATGCGAACCGCACATTGTACATCGCGATATAAAGTCAAGCAATATCCTCCTCAATGAAAAGTTTGAGGCACGCGTTGCCGATTTCGGGTTGTCCCGGTTGATTCTTCCATATCAGACTCATGTCACAACTGAACTTGTAGGTACATTAGGTTACATTCCGCCAGAGTATGGACAAGCATGGGTGGCAACTCTGAGAGGAGATGTCTACAGCTTCGGAGTTGTCTTGCTTGAGCTTCTCACCGGGAGAAGGCCAGTCGATGTAAGTAAGCCAAAAGTGTGTAGGGAATTGGTTGGCTGGGTTCAACAGATGAGAAGTGAAGGGAAACAAGATCAAGTATTTGACTCTTATATTAGAGGAAAAGGCTTTGAAGGAGAGATGCTTCAG
Source organism: Acmispon strigosus (assembly GCA_030819835.1). Taxonomy (NCBI): domain Eukaryota; kingdom Viridiplantae; phylum Streptophyta; class Magnoliopsida; order Fabales; family Fabaceae; genus Acmispon; species Acmispon strigosus. The sequence continues at coordinate 53,398,660 of JAUAMA010000004.1, read as the reverse complement.
GTTCTGGATGTGGCCTGCATGTGTGTTAACCAGAATCCTGTCAAGAGACCATGCATCAGAGAGGTTGTTGAATGGCTCAAGAATGTAGGATCAACCGACCAACAAGGAAACAAAGACTAGAAAGAAATGCTTTGTCCTTCTACAATTCATGACAGTATATATTATACTTGTGCAAAAAAGTTTTGCTTTTCTATAAATACAGTTTGCCATTTTTACCATTGTAAATGTTGACTCCCCCCTGTCAGAATACTGTAAGATTTTGTGAATTATATCATGTGATCATCCATTTTCAATTGCATAACTTTCTATTCTAAAAACTAGTTTCATTGCTTATGCAGAAACTATTCCTTCACATTTCAATAGCTTCTAATTACTCTATCTGATGAGGAGTGCAGAATCCAAACCAATGCAAGTGTTTGTTATATTAGATCAATTCTTGTTTTACTTTGCAATCTTAGTACAGAAGTGCTACAAGTTACGGATTTTAAGTATTACCATTCACATGAATACATTTAGTTTAAGCTCAGAAGTAAAAAACCATACCACTGCTAACTTTAAGTTTATACCTCATACTATCCAGCACAAGACCATTTAATTTATTCTTCTTGACAAATTATATTGTCAAACAGCATATATATCAAGAGTAGTTGAACTGAATGGTAACTGGTGTAGTAAATTCCATTCTCTGACATAACATTTCTGTGTATTCAACAGAATATTGCTTTTGTGTGCTTTAAGTGAGTTACTTATTTCCCGGCAAGTGTGTTAATACTGGAACTTGACATCTCAAATTAAAGCCAACAAAACTTATTTTTTTATTCTATAAATCAATGATGGTATGGAATTATGGATAATTAAAACAAATAACAATTTACTGCACCCTTTGCCTTGACATGCCTGCAGTGCTTAAGCAAGCACAATAGTGATCTTGGTTTTGTGCATACATGATAGGAATAGGGGAGTGACAGTTATCGAGTGATAGAGGTTGTTATTGTAATAATAGCTAAGTAGCTAACTGACCTAAAGTTTGAATGGGTTAGTGAGTTAGTTAGGAAGTTAGTAGAGTATAAAAAGGGGAAAGGAGTCTCATTTGGAGTCATCTTGTTTGAGAGAGTCCTGGTCTCTCAAATACTAGGGAATTGGTCTAGTTTTCATGACATTCTTTCAATAAAATACAATATTTCTTGTTGTTAGTTGCTGGTACCTATCAATACACCTGCATGCAATCATTTGAAACTAGGACAGAAATCCATTCATGTCCACTCTCTCAACCAGTTATCTAAATGACAAGGTGCTTAAGCAACCAAACTATGTTGGACAGAGGAAATACACATTGCTTAATTCTTTAGACACTATCATGCACTTCATGATCAGACGATATGTATATTACTAAGATTACTTTTAAGATATATGTAATTTAGAATATTTTTGTTATTAAAGTTTTAGTAGATTTGATTCAAGCTATCAAGATAAATAGTAATAGTTATAATTTAATGATTATATTGATAAAAATTATATTCTATAAGAGTCTTGTGTGTGTGTTATAATTTTTATAAAAATTATATACGTGTGTGTGTGATGTTCAGCAGAGAAACCTGTTGGAAGCTTATTGGAGATGTAGCATCAATGTAATTGCTCATGATTACTTCTTGACTCTAATATCATTCTTCTTGGCTTGTTTTGGGTTGAAACTAGAAAGTCTTTCTTGGCCATTAAACGCGAGGTTCATTTTCAGTGGTGGGGTAATGAAAAACATAATGCCCCTCAAAGTAAACATTATGGCTTAGGTAATGAACCATTTTTCACCAAACAACGAATCAAATGAAATAGTAAACATTGTGCCCCTCAAAGTGCATGAGATCATGTCATGAAACAGAGTAATTAATAGTAGTAGTCCAATGTGGCTTAGGTAAGGCAATTGCTTTCAAATTTCAGTAGAACCTGCAACCAAGCTTCCCCTGATGCTGATAAGTACGGATCGCTTATATTTCAGGCTAGAAGTTAAAATTAACAATATGATTTTTTTTAACCAGTATCCCACGTCCGATAGCTGTGAGACTAATCTCTCGCGCCACCGTCAACGCATTAAGCGATAGGAGACGGATTGAGTTTTTTTCATTCGCAAGAGTTGAGATTCAAAGAACACTCAACCACTTTTTTAAAGGACGAAGTACTGAACTACTACGTCAATTCACTCTTAGTTAGTTAATATCCAATGTAATTAGGCTTTTAAAATTAAATTTAGAAATTACAAATTGGTCTAACACCCCCTCTAGGACGAGGATTATCAAGTGCACTTTGAAACATTAGCCTCCCATGAATAAGAGGAACTTGAAATCTATAGCTTGACTTAATTGGTGGCTAATTCTGAAATGTATGTTCTTGGCTCTTGGATACCATCATGTGCGACTTAGCCAAGCTAACTCTTTGCCATGAAGCATTAAAAATATCAGTTATGAACTCTTGGATCGATGATTTCCAATTAGTGGCTCGAGGCCTTCCCAAAGAGAAGTAGATGTTCTACGAAGAACAAATGAGACCCATTTTAATTTAGATAGAACCACTGATTTCCATATAGAGGCAAGCAAATCGTTTTGAATTGTTTGAGCTAGCCTCTCCTTACAAAGAACAAATAGGTACCGAGACAGTGAGTGAGTCTCCCTTCCCAATAACTCTAGAGGACTGGAATAAAACTGAAAGTTACCCCCTTTAATGAAGGTTGGCCGCGGGTTTCATTGGGTCTTCGGGGAGGATTTTTTATTTTTCATAAATTCTAAGGACCAAAGTTGAATGTTAAAAAGTTTAGGTAAAAATATCTTTATACTATTTTGGGGACTAAACTCTAAAGTTGCAAAGTTTAGGGACTAAACTCTAAAATTTAGAAAGTTTAAGAAAATATCTAGGATTAGTTTAATATTATATGTCTAATCCACTGATGCATCGTCATGATGGGCATCATATGTGTCAGTTGCGTCATAATTCTCATCGTTATCCGAATTCGATCGTCGGTACCTTCTCCAACGTCGTTGAGAGTATCTAACACTGGTTACTCATATTTTTTGACCTTGTGCTCGTACAACTTGGGTCCGGGTTGTTTCCCTCGAAATTCGTGTCGATTCCGGCTAAAAAACGCTATCTACGGAAACGCTGCTCCTAAACACTATTCACGAAAAGTTTTTATCGTTTATCAGGATTCGTCACGTCACTCGGAGTCGTTTTGGTGATTCTCAAATTTTTGATCCGAGGTCCCGAAGTCGCTCGTTTCGCTTGCTGGATTTTCGACTGAAAGTCTCACTAGCGAGAATTGCCTTTTCCGGGCTCCGGAAGGAAACCATGTCAATATTACATTCGTTCTTCTCGAAACTCTTCACTGAACATCATGGAGATAGTGAGAACGTCTTATTCTCATCCAAACTCAAAATCAGGTCAAGATTGGTTCTACTAGGAAGTGTCGTAAATAAACATTTCATCGGTGATTCGGCAGACGATATCATTCGTTGACGCTCGAGAGTAGATTCAAATAGTACATGGAATAATTAAATAATTATTTAATTACTAAATTAATTCAGGGTCTCACAACCCTCATCTGGGTTGCTTGGATACAATTCCTTTTGTCCCCGGATTCATGCCCCTTGTTTGCTTTGATTTGGTTCTTATTTTGTTCTGTAATTGTGTCTGGTGGACTTAGCAAGGTCAGATCTTATGGATTCAAGAGTTTGGAAAATTTTCCGGGAGAAGTCACCGGAAGAAGAAGAAGGTGGCTCGCGGTGGTTCGCGGCGGCGATGGTGGTCGAACAGAAACTGAGCATTAGGACTTCTTCTCCTTGCGGCGAGAATCATCGTGGTGGTGTTCGTTTCTTCAAAAGCTCAACCATTAGCCCATAAACTTGGTTCAGTGGTGCTTCAACGGCGGCTCTAGAACACATCGAAGATTGGTCTTAGGGCCTTCTGAGAGCCTCCCTTTCATCCAGAACTACAAAAATACGACATATGAAGTGTTTGAGAGCATCCATGGTGATGGCCATGGACGAGGTTCACCAAGAAACTTCGTTGAGAGGGAGAGTCCAATGTTCTTCTTTCTTCTTCATGATGGTGCCTGAGTTTTGCTCATGGAGCTCGCCCTCATTCACACCTAAGAGAAGAGAAATATGGAGGTTGCAATGGTGAAGTACTGGTGCAGTTTGACCATTACCAGATCCATATTAGGAGAGAAAGGCTTGAAATTAAAATTTAAAATTGGAGTAATTTCAGAATTTTAGGTATGATAAATTATTAAATAAGCCATGAAAACACCATGATAAAAAAAAATAAAAAAATGCCGCCCTAGTTTCCACCATTTATATTAATGCTAGTTTCACTAGTTACATATTTACGGAATTACGGTAGTCCTAATGTCAGAAACACGGTCAACTTTGGGGGAGAAAGTAAAACCAGCAAACAGAAAAACAACGACGATGTAGTTACTAGTTACTACTACTTGCGCCGTGATGATTCAATTTCAAGCATTGAGTTGATTCGATTGAAGGTGGATCAGTGATGAAGCAGCGGGAGTTGACTGTGTTGCTATGCCTCATTTGGGCACTCACCCTTCTCTACGGGGAGATGTTCAGTTATTGGCTTCCATCCCTCTTCACCTGTTCCTGGCCCCATCTTCTCCGCACCACCACCCCGTCTTCTTCATTAATGGTAACCGTAAAGTCTTCAACTTTTCACTTCCTTCATTTTTGGGTCACGCTCAAATTTTTATCTTGCTTGATGTTGTGTTGTGTATATGAGGTGGGGATTAATGATGCTGTAGCTGAAAATATGGATTTTTGCAAAATCATGAACTAGACACTCTGGTAGATTTAGTATGTACGTGTAATGATTCTACCAAGGAATGTGGGGGAAATTTGTGATGGATCTATTGATTTTTAATTTTGCTGGAGATTATTTATGGGGTTTTGTGGAACATTGAAGAGATTGATGATTCCTAAATCAATCCTAGCTGGTGTGGCTAACAAGGTGAACCGAAGTCAGCATGGTTGCGTCCTCTGCAGTACACTGAACAATGTTCATACATTGGGAACAATTTTATGCTGTTAACATTAGTAAAATGCATAACTGACTACTAACCTGATTTTCTGATCTTTCTGCTTGCAGGTTGGAACAGACAGTGGGAAGCATCAAGCTGATTATGTCAAAGTTGCTGTTATTGCAGACCCACAGGTGAACTTTTGTATTACTATAATGATGGCCATACGTTTGTTCATGATAAATCTGATTGCATTGCATATTTATGCACATCTATCATTAATGTATGTTTCCGTGGATGTACACCTGTCTTCTGATATGCCTTTTTCGTTTTTTTCTTTAACATAACAGCTCATGGATAAAACTTCACTCCGTCTTCCTGAAAAATCACTTGCACTGGAGATTGCAGAATTCTACACTGATTTAAACATGCGCCGATCATTCTTTGCATCTATCCTGCCTTTCAAACCTGATGCCATATTATTTTTAGGTGATTACTTTGATGGAGGTCCTTATTTATCGGATGAAGAGTAAGTATCTATTTGTTAAGTTGGCTTTTTGAAAGTTTATAGTAAATGAATGTGGCAAGAAACTCCAAACCATGTAATTGAAGGTTGCAGGCTGATCATGACCTCCATCCAGCCCATACGCGAGGATTTACAACAGCGACATGGATCATAGCCACTACATAGGCCGCCATCACTGACATAAACTGAATATCTCCTGGACTCGCTCACCACCACCATGGGGGCGGTGGTGATAAGTGGGTTAGGGGATATTCAGTTTATGTTTGTAATAGCGACCTATGTAGCCGGCTATGACGCATGTGGTCATTGTGAATCTTGCAGATGGGCTGGATGGGGTCATGATCACGTGGCAGGGTTTTTTGCCACGTTCATAAATACATATCTGCTTTGTAATACTGATGTTTTCACAACTTGGCTGGTGCATAAGGTTAAATTTGATTTTTTCCTTTTTTCTGAATCCTATTTTTCAATTGGTTATTTAATCATTAATTTACATAATTAGCTTACATTTCGAGATTGTTGAAAACATGTAAAAAAAGGTAATGCTTAGATTATGTAGTCAACTTCTTCAAAATGATTATATGCTAAAGAGAAGCCCCCTAATTAATGCAAGTAAATTGTGATTTGACTTATCCATCTTGAAATATTTGTTTTCCTTGGTTGTATTATGTATCCACAGCAAGTTGACTCAAATTCCTAATATGAAATTCTTTTATGATCTTTTTGATGGATAGATGGCAGGAGTCCTTCAATCGCTTCAAACATATCTTTGGTTTGAATGCACAAGGAAAATACACAGACAAGCAAGTTTACTACATTCCTGGAAACCATGATATTGGTTATGAAAGTCTTCATTCTCAAAAGCCAGAGGTATTTCAGCATATTACTGCTCATGTTTTCATACCCAAGTCCTGAGAGGCGAGAACTATAAGTTTGCTTGCATAGCAATAATGGAGTCAATTGTCAAAGATAAACACATGACTGAGAATGTTGTCAGTTACACTGGAATTGGAGTCATGGCATTGCGTATATTCAAGACCTTAGGGATGAGAATTTACATTTATTTTGCCTAAGTGCTGTTGATTTAAAATTTTGGACTTGTATATGGTATATAAAAATTGCTGATGGATGAAATTTTGTATAGACTAATCTCCTTTACGTTAGGGTGTGTTTCTGAGTTTTTAGGGGAGGGGAGGGGAAGGCTTTGAGGGGAAGGGGAAGGGAGGGCATAGGAGGGGGACAGGAGGGTTTGCCCTTCCCTTGTTTGTGAATCCAAAACCCCCAATTTGGGGGAACTAGAAAATATAACTAAGAGAGGGTTTTGGAGGGGTGTTAGAGGGTTTCTTGAAATACCCCAAAGCCTTCCCCCTTTTCAAAATCTCCCAACAAGGGAGGGCTTCCTTAAGCCTCCCCCTTCCCTTCCCTCCCCTCCAAAACCCAACTCACAAACACACCCGTAATGTATAACTGATATTGTCTGAAGATGAATGTACGTTAAACATGGCAGACCTTTGATAGCAACAATAAAAGGCCTTCATCTTCTGGTTGTGTCAGGACTCAGGAAGAAACTTTTGAAAGTTGTCTGATGATTTGATTTTGACAACTCCTGCAAGACGACATTTGGCACTAAAATATTTGAGATATCTGTCTGTTTAATTGTGATTTAAATGAGCTTTTGAGTTTTGAGTCTCATCTCAACTTTATCAAAATGCTTTGTCAAGAGTTTCGATGCTCAAGTTTTTCAGTTCAGTTTACATATTGTGATAAGCATATTTATTATATTTAAACGCTCTCTGTTAACTGTATAATCTCCTTTGGTGAGTTCTTGACCCTTAACATTTTTGTCATTGCATGAGCATAGGTTATCCGACGCTATGAGGCAACATTTGGAACTAGGAACTACAAATTTACAGTTGGAAAAGTGGATTTTATAGCTGTTGATGCTCAAACTCTGGATGGTAAACTGGATTTTGCTTTGTAGATATGAGTAGTCATGTTTCTTAATTAGCAATACTGTAATTGGTAGTACTCTTATTTTGTGGTATCAAGCTGTTACTATTGTATCCTTTGTGCACTGGGCTATCTGTCTCTCAGCTGTACCTTTTGCAATAGATGGTTCTGTATCTTTTTGCCGCCTCATCCCATTTACCTAGTTTCATGTGGAACTTATTACTTCTTTGTCCCGCCTTTAACAATGATTTTCTTCATTTGGATGAGGTTTTCTCTATGGACTATTTCTTGCTTTGTTTGACAGAAGATTCTTTGTGACTCAAGCAATATACTTTATCTATTTAAACAACTTTCATTGTTTATGTAGCTGATATATCGTAAATTTCAATCTCATGCTATTTATACAAGTCACTTCTTGCGGAATTTTGAAAAAACTTAAATTACTTAACTCGTTATGTTTTCTACAGGAAACCCACAAAAACATCTGACTTCTCAAACTTGGGAGTTTGTGAAGAATATCTCTGGCGGTATAAACTAGCCTATACATATCATTCATTGTTAGGTTTTATCTTGTGTCCTATCGTAACCCACAAATCTTTTTCCTTTTCTAGATGATGTAGTTCATCCAAGAGTCTTATTGACACATATTCCTTTATATAGACGGGATGATACTTACTGTGGCCCTGATCGCAGTTCCCAAATTATCAATCAGGTAAAATTTATTTCAGTTTCTTGAAGCACATCTGTAGTAGGATTCTTATATTTTGAATGGCATTGGCGCTCAGAGTAGTATGGTACAGTTGGTTATGTCAGAAATATGAGTATTTTCTTACCTGTCATTCTTGAAACTACTAATAGTCTTTCTTTTTTATCTTCAGAAGATACGTCGCGCTTTGTATGCCAATACTAATGATATATTGTAAGTTATTCATCTTATGACAAGTTTGAAGATTTTATGGACCATATATAATATGGCTCATAGATACTGAGGCTTGGTTTAACTTTCAGATATCAGAACTATGTTTCTAAGGAGTCATCCAAGTATTTACTGGATACAGTCAAGCCTGTGAGTCATCTATGTTCTCTTTGTTGTTATTATTATTTTTGTATGACTAATCCACTCTAATATGGACGTGGAGAAAAAATTCAATCCATGATGGATTTGTCAACAATTTGTTCATGTTTCTTGTGTATAGTATGCTGTTCAATTTATGTATTTTATTTTTAGAAGACCCCGTGTCTGACTTAGCAGTTTTGGTTTTGCAGAAGTTTATTTTCTCTGGCCATGATCATGATCAGTGCACTATCACTCATCATCCTGAATTTGGGCCTGTAAACGAGGTAAGAACCTGATCTTTTCTGGGCTGTCTCACTCAGTGTTGGGACACTTAGACTGACAGTAGTGTGCAGCACACTCTAGGTACTATAAGTTGGCAACAAGGAAATTTGTATCCTTCTTTCATGCTGTTATCAGTTGACAACTCAACTCGTCCAAATGCTTCCATTCCAGAAGATGTTCTGTTGACTCATCTATGTTACCTTCCAATGCAGACACACATTTATATATGGTAGCTCTAAATGCTGATAATGATTTCAATATAATTTTCACCCAAGCCTTTCAGTCAACCTTTTTTTTAATGAGTTCTATTTTGCTCTAATTTTGAGGTATGCTGTGCAATTTGTTCTGACCCTTCTTGCCCTACTACTCTGGCCAACAAGTGGTACAAGTTTCTGGCATCAGTGTTGGAGCTTGGTGAGCCATTTTAAACAACTAATAGCTTCCGTCATATCTAGAAACGAAACAAAAGAGAAGGATGAGGATGCGAACTTTGAATATGAGATGATGTGGGATGCAGATGGATCAATGCATCTTATAAAAAAACCCTTGAATGCATCTATTGTTAATTCAACCGAGCGGAGCTCAGGAGAAAGGTAAACTTTGGTTTTCATATTCTCTGCTATTACTCTTTGCGTGGAGACTATATTTGGCCGTTCATCCTTTTCGCTTGCTCTGTCATGAAACATAACAATTGATCATCCTCAACTCTGTCGCACATTGGAGACATAAAACTTTAGCATCTTCCTTTATGCTGCTATCAGGGGTAATATTGTGATGCGGCCAACTGCTAGAAAAAATACTGCTCAGGAAGCAGATGTCTCTGTGAATGTGGATATGGCATCAAGCACTGGGCTCGATCCTGTTGCAAGAATACCTCCTAGAACAGGCAGATCAAAGACAACATTTATAATCCAGAGATTGTTACGCACACTGCGGATGCTGACCGTAATTGCTGCAGTGAATGTTCCTCTTTACATGATGCTGCTATTCAAGGATTGGATTGACAAATAAAGACTTCTTATTGGAGTGATATCATTCAGGTGTTTTTCTTTTTTTAGTGGAGATTTTTATAAATCCAGTTAGATAGTTCAAATAGGTTACTTCTATCAACATGTTCTATAATTAATCATATCTTGATGCTTCTAAATGTTAACTTGGTGGCTTGTTGCATATCTCTAAATTATTCATGGTAGGGCCATGTTAATTGATGGTTTTGTAACTTGAATTATTGTTCCTAAATCCTAATGCTGGTGAGAACTTGAGATTTCTTTAACTTCATTTTTGCTTAAAGTTTACTCAATACATGTGTATTTGTTTACAATGCCTTTTCCCATTGCGTTTATTTATTTTTTATACTGTGTTATCCTTTATGTCAGTGACGTTTACACTTTTACCCTAAAAAAAGTAACATTTACCTGAAAAGGAATCAACAACTATATTAGCACGTTAGCTATCTGTCTTAAAATACTAATTTTACAAAAATGGAGATCCGGATGCATATACAACAGTTTTAAATAAGGCTGAAGTAAGTTTGGGGCATGGTCTGTTTTTTAAATAAGGGTGAAATTATATGGATTGAATTGCATTAGGTCTCTTCATGTTAAATCATATAGCAATCTCTTGATTGCATATGTTGAATTTAAGATTCCCTAATTCGGAGCTAGGGTTATTTGGTTCCCTAGTTAGCATTTTTCCTTTATCAATCCCGTGGAACAAGAAAGCTTTATAAAATGTTCACCGAAGATTCTCCAATTATCATTCCAAGTGAGGTACAAACTCTTCTAAAGTGACTTCTCACTTTAAAGAGTAAAGTAAGTTTTCCAATATAAATTGAAAAATTAATGGTTGAGATTTTAATAATATCATAGTTTGTTTTAGATGTGCAAGTAAATAATAACAATCTCAACCGTTGATTTCTCAATGATAATAAGATGCAATTTGCCAATTTTTATGATGAACAGAATGTAACAAATGAGGATTCCACTGACCAACTTTGCTTACATAATGATTAAAAGACTAATTATAATGGCAAAGACTTTATCTTCTCAAACCACCTCACAGAATGAATAACACCTCTGAATGACTCCTGAATGATAAAATCTATTCAAGCATCATTCTCTTAATTAAATATAGCAACTGGATGACCTACTTATAATAGATTCAACCACTAGCTCACACTTGGTTGGCTGTCACACCTCTAAGATCTCATGTTGCTAACTTGCAATGACAAAGAACATGGATCAAGATACCTGCCTTTGCAAGGCCAGGTATTATGATGTAAATTTGGACTATCTAGAGCCACTACATTTTGTGGGGTCGATTCAACATTTAGTCAAACATTCCATGATCCCTCCAGATAATGTTGTCAAATCAACATCTTAATCTCAATCATTGAAATCCTAGCAACATTTTGCATGTTGTTCTTGGCATTTAAATAAAGTCTCAAGATTAAGCATTGTTAAGTAAATAGGGGACTCAGCATCTTAGACTAAAGCTGTCATAATATTTCTCATATAATGAAACAACTTTATGCAGAACGATTTGTGATTTTACATTGCTTTCTATGTAACATACAACATTTTGCATAGGGACCAAATCCTAGATCTTCAGTTATAATGTCAATTGTCAAAAGCAAAAGAGCAAATACAAGAAAAACGGTTTTGTTACAAGGGCCATGGGTTATAGAAGATAGGCAGAACAACAGAACAATAGTATCCATGTGAAGAAGGACTATTTTCCAATTATTCTAGCATCAGCATCAAAAGGTTCAGTTGATTAGTTCCTTCCCAGCTCCACAACAATGATCATTCCATTTCTTGTGGAAAAAGCAGCACCCACTCCTTCCCCAAAAAAACCCATTGGGTTTCTCCAAATGAGTCAAAAAGACAAAACAGGGGATTAAAGTGACAGAGCCCATATATTCCAGAAGTAGAAACGAAAAGAAAAGAGAGAAGTGATAGATGTAATATCCTATAAGATGTGATAGGAAAAAAAGAAACAGAGCTTCTTCGGTGTGTCTAGAATTTGAGTTCAGTCATCTCCTTGAATATACCAACAGAGGAGCATGGTGGCACATCGGCGCAAAATGTAGAGACGAGCACGTTGCTCCTTAACCAAAGAAGCACACTTGCTGCTAATCCCATTTCCCTTTCTCTTTTCTTTCAAGACTTTAGCCATGGCTACTTATATTATATGGTGTAGTAATAGTAATAGTATGCTAGCTAACCAGAGTTTTCTTTGTTTCAAAGGAGAACTCCTAAAAAAACTACAAGGTCGCTACACACTCTGAGGAAGTACGTGTGTGTGAGTTAAATTATATATACAAGCAAAGGCCACACGCAAAAGTTGACTGAAGAAATGAGTAAAAACTATAAAGGAAGCAGTGAACGTGGGCAAGCACGAAAACTGAGGGATTTGCAGCCTTTAGAGGATTAATTTTCAATGAAATTAAGGGTGGGAGTGAACGTGGGTGTTAGAATAATGGCTTGCTTGTGTTACCAATGTGACTCAGAAATTGGTAACTCAGAAGGTTAATTAGAAAAATGGCAAAGGTGGACATGAAAAGAGGGGACACTGCAGCTATGAGTCCAGACAAAGCATTGAGTGGAGTGTAGTGCCACGGGAACAGGAACCCGGCAACTATGAGGTGGATTGGAGTTTTTGTTGGATTCGATTCTACCTTGCCAAGTTCCAACAACACACACCTTTCTTTTTTACTTCAAAATCATTAAGCCAAATGTGTACAGCTGTTTCATGTCAAATTTTTATCTATTTTTTTAGCTCAAAAATCCACAGCACTGATTAATCTTCTCCTCTCATCGCGGGTGCTTACACTAAACAGTAAACAGCTAAACACAAAATGCACTTCATTCTCGTGAGCGATAATCGAATTCCCAACCTCATAGTTAAGGGACGAGGTGAACTCACCACTATGTCACCTTATGGTTAAATTCTTATTTATTAATGACACTTTGCTAATGCATATACGATACTCCAAGTATATTTGGATCAACTTTTATTTCCTGATAATCAATTCTTATACTCATAAGTCATTTATAGAAACTTATCTTTAAGAATTTTTTATTTAAAAAAATCATTTTATCTTTAAGAATCAATTGTAGAAGAATTGTCATACATGCACCTTGATACGTAGAGTAAAGTCTTAGTATCGACCACACCAGACACTTACTTTTGTGATGGTTTTTAACCGCTATAAATAGCAATTAGAAAAAAAAAAAATTAACTTTCCACCTACTTTGTAGCGGTCTAAAACGTCTATAAAAAGGAATATGTCTCTAGTATAGTAAAAGTATTTTTTTGTGCTTAATATATTAGCAACTATACTAATGGTTCTATAATTATAATTGGTCATATGTGAAAGAAAGATACTGTCTCATTATCTTTAAACCCATTATCCATGGATCAATCTTGATTATGTTGGTGGATGGAATACGTTTGGATTTACTCTTTCCCTTGACTGTTTAGTGTTTATATTGGTCTGATCTTGTCCCTTTGTGAGATTGGTTTGATGATCCATTTTCATCTGTCAAGCAAAGGCAACATGTTAGTCTAGAGTACTTTTCTTTTGTGTATAACCGAGAGAGAGGATATGCAAATCAGAATCAGTCAAATAGGATTTTCCAGCTATAGATGAAGATGATATAAGATTGGATTCTAAGCATAATCTTGAGTGAGATCCTTATAGGAGGCAAAGTTTTACCATGAATAAATTCATATGATTTGACAAGTAGACTAATATCTTTTTTCTCTCTTTAAAATTATGATTTAAACTTGTTTCTGCCGTTTTTCCCGGGCATTGTAATCTCACTGATCTGTTTTTGGGTCATATATATCACTGCTATTCTGGGTGACCCTTCCTTATCGGGCTTTGTCACACAAGGGCCTTTGGGTTGGTGAGGGAATTTTTTTATTCTTCTTCTACTTAACTCGACATATTTATAACATAACAAGGCAGAAAAGAATGGAATAGAACATAATAGAATGAAACATAACATATTAATATTTTGTCTATTATATTTGGTAATTCTAACTCATTAGAACAAAATCATAGGTTTAATAACATTTTACCGTAATATTTGATTAAAGAGTGGTATTGTTTCATACACGACTTCATGTAAGAAATTTTCAGAAATTTGAAATTGTCTAATTAAATTTTAATAACCATACATGGTGGTACGTGGAGATAATAGATTAATAAAACAACACTGTTTTTTTCAAGTGTTCTTGAAAGAAAAACTACATGGATAGATGAATAGAGCACCGGAAAGCTACACCCCCATAATCCGCTATAAAATGATTTTTGAAACTGTGCAAATCATTTTCAATAAATGACTTTTTTGGAGTAGAAACTTGTGTCTTCACCATCTTTTTTCTTTCTTCTTTCAGCTTGAGATGGAAATAGGCGATGTTTCTAAATCAATTCAATGGTACATGGCTGAAACCGGAGCTTCTGAAGAAGATTCTAGTGCGCACATAAAGTGTATGATACATTCAACAATGAAGAAGATGAATGGAGAAGCTCTTAATTCGCCTCTCCCAAGGAGTTTCATTGATACTGTTATAAACTTTACTAGAGCTAGCGCTCGTGTTCTACTACCAGAATGAATCAGATGGTTATACAACACAAGATCAAGAAACTAAGAGCTGCATAGAGTCATTGACCAGAACATGTAAAGTGTAATGCTCATAAACCCTCTAGCAAGTCACCCAAGTGGGCTTAGATTAAGCTGGGTTGGGCTGATGGGCTACAATATGCGGGCCTGCCCTCTCCAAGTTGGGAGTTGGGTCAAGGCCCAGATGCCTTGGCTCTTAGAATGGAGGGATAACTCGCTGGTGCTCCCACAGCCCACAATGACCTGGTGAGCCTAGCTAGTTGACTGGACCATCACTTTTTATTTTTTGGTGCATCATCATGTAAAATGATAGACATCACAAATTTTGAGGCTTAACGTAAAAAAAAAAAATTTAGAGGCTTCATTAGGGAAAATTATTGTCGGCAAATTAAATTTTAAAACAAATGCAAACCAACATTATTACACGCTGGATTATATTAACACGAGCGCATTTTTAGTTAGTAAGGACGGACCACTCCCCCTTAAAAGATTATCTATTTGAATACTGTATCATCAGACATGCTCTAACCTGTGTTAGTCAAACTCACCTACATTAACGTAGGAAGAATGAATTTCTGTCTTTAGTGCTTATACCGGGTAGTTCGAGCTTCCCAATCTCTGTGTCACATCGCATTGCTGCCTACAAGGTTGCATTGGCCCAAGCTGCGCCACCACCTTGATGCAATGATGCTTATTGGGCTCTTGGAATATTATTTCTTCATTGTCGACCATGAAGCTCTGACACCATGCCAAAATCATGAATTCATGATTTGCTGTCCTTCGTTGAATCAGAATGTACATACATATATAAGGTAAGAGAGCAAATCACTCCCACAAATTCCTCCTAGCTAGTATCATGCTACCACCACATTATGCACTTTCCTAAGATAGCATATATGTACAAAATACTCCTAAAGTATCTACCCAATCTTTTTTGGTTATAATTATAATTGGAATAAATATAGAAACAATATATACAACATATTGTATTGTATTAGTTTTACAACTAAGATGTAGCATAACCAATAAAAACTTATTAAAGTAATAAATATTTTAGTAAAAAAATTCATCACATATGCAGCATTAATTAATGTGTTTATTTGTTTTGAGCCAGGGTATTTTAAATCTTGGTGGCTAAACTCAATGAATAATGTGCAAAGAAAGGATGATTGATTGAGAGAGAGAGAGAGAGAGAGAGAGAGGTGAGTGATATGAGTTATTAGTGTGATGATCACGTTGATGAGGGAGGGGCTAATTATGTATTCCTCATCAACTCCATCTGTCTGCCTCTCTGTCCTCCATGGTTTTTTATTCCTTTTTTCCAAACTGCACCCCACTCTCTATTAGCCTATAAAATTGATTAACTCTTCATCACGGGCCTCAGATTTCTCTTAATTGAACATAATCTACTCGATTAGCAAACTCAGTTGCTGCTTCCTCAATCCTCATGGTTCAGTTATCAGAAAACAATAATGTGAGACAATTTGGGGACACCACCATGACCAAGGTTTTCGTTGGGGGATTAGCTTGGGAGACTCCTGAGGTTGCCCTGAGAGAACACTTTCACAAGTACGGTGAGATCCTTGAAGCTGTCATCATTTTTGATAAACTCACCGCCAAATCCAAAGGCTATGGTTTTGTAAGTACTACATGCAAAAATACCTAAATTATTTATATAAATACTCTTATATCTTATATATGTATAGTATACACTTTAGACATTTCTTTCTAAATGTTTGTGAACTTAATTAGGTTACGTTCAAGGAGGCTGAGGCTGCCAAGAAGGCTTGCGAGGACTCAGCAGATCTCGTTATCAATGGCCGCAGAGCAAACTGCAATCTGGCTTTCCTAGGAGCTCGTCGCTCGAATCAGAGAAGTAAGATTTTGCCACATTAAAAATGAAATCCGTTTTTGTGATTACTTATCAAAGTTGTGGAGGTCTAAAATTGTTATGCTGTGCAGCGGAAGAATCCTACGGCGGAGAACTGAGGAGCAACAAATCAAGCGTACCAGCTAATCAGGTGCAGTGTTATTATCCTGTGGGCGCACCTGCTTCGCCATTCCATCATCACGCCCTTCCTCTCTATGGGTACGTATGTCTTGTCTTTCTTGTTTTATTTAATTTCTAATAATAGTAGCATGATCAAGTAAATTAAATTGTTAAATGCTTAATTTGTCAATGAACATAATTTCAATTCTGATATTTTCTTCAGGTATACGCCCACTTATATTGCAGCGGACATAAATTACAATTACAATCAGGTGAAATATTAATTCGATAGAGTATAAATAATAGAAACTAATTTATTGATTATTCTACCATTCGGATTAGTTAAATAAAAAGTGGAATTTGAATCAGTTATCAAACTAATATTTTGTGTTTGGAAATTCTCTTGTGCACAGAAGCTTAACTACTACTACGGCTATGGTGGGGCCTACATGAATGGGCACCACGTGTACCCGAGGCAGGCTATTGTGCGTGCCAACCCATTGATGCCAATGTACCCAACGGTGATCACAGGCATACCTGCTCACATCTTTTATCCAACGGCTGCGAGGCATTTTCCGCCGGTGCCAAGCAAGCCCGCATTCATCACTCCTCACACAGGTGCGCCACATGATAACATTTCCAACTCAGTCAATGCCTAACTGTATATTAACTGTCTTCTAATTGTGCTGAATGAGCAACGTTAAGTCAAGATAAAAGTTTCATTGATGTGAAACTAATTCAGCCAACCCATATTGACTTAGTGATAATTAATCATTTCTAATTAAAAAGTTGGGTAAATGAGTTTTACAATCAATATAAGAGTTGTGTTGGTGAATGATATTTAAATACCTCTATAAATAGTTATAGATTTAAGAAGCATGTTATAATCCGTCATGATTAACGAAGTCGAATCCACCTATTATATTTTTTTTGTTTTCATGTTATGTTCCAGCTCAGTCAATGCCTAACCGTATATTATCTGTCCGGTTATTTTTTTTTTCTATCCTATTTATGATTGCAAGGAAAAAGAAAAATAACTACTAAAACATGTTATCTGTGATAGTAACCAAAAAAATCTGTGATAGCTTGAATTTTAATTTGTTCAGTCTGTTTATATTGCTTTATTTCTCTTACAAAAATATAAGCCTCAAATTTAAACTAATAGGAGTATCATTTTTTTATTTGAAACAGGTACAGTTGGCACAGGTGAGTGCTATAAAAGGGTTGTGTAAGTGAAGCTTAGTTGGCTAAATAACAACATAGGAAGGGGGATGGTGGCACCTGCAGAAAGCAACATTATTATCCGATCTCTGATGGTTCTATTATTTTTTAAATATTTTTTCATTTTTGATCTTATTTGATGCTCTCTACTATTGAGATTTTTTCATTCACTTTCCCTGTCTAACATCTCAGCATGAGCTGTGAACATTTTACCTTAAATTGAAATGAGCAATTTGAAAAGAGATATTATGTGCATCTGAGTGTGTTGACCACTTACCGAAAAGGTTATGCTTGTTTCATGAGGTAATTTTTCATTATCAAACCAAAGTGGAGAGAAAATGCATAATTTTTCCTTTTCAAAATTTTTCACTTAATTCAAATAATATAAAAATCCACTTATTTTTCTCAATGCTACCAGAACCAGACCGCATTGACTAGTCCAATCGATCCGACTGAGAACTAAAACATTGGTCAGTAGGGTCCTGTAATCGAGAGTGGGAATGCATAAAGTTAATGAAAAACTGGTTGAGCTGACCTAAAATTGGTAAAATAATCTATCTGAACCGATTCATACTAGACAACGTTGTTCTTTGTCTTCCTTGCATTTTCACCTTCGTTCACTATGCCACCATCACTGGTCGAAGTCGAAAAACACCAAATGCAAGGGCACCAGATGTTGTGCTAAACGCCTAGGATTCACAAAACTTTAGTTTTTTGTTGTTGTCCAAAGGCCATTTTCTATCACTTTTTTCTTTGTTATAATGTGTGTAGAGAGGCCAGACTTAGAGGCCCATCATTTAGTTTAGTCTAGTTTTTACTTTTTTGTTAGGTTAATTTAATAGAAACTATATTTTATTATCATTGGTTAGACTACGGTCCGATCATTGAATTTTGAAGCAAGTGTTTCGACCGTTTCGATGATCGACCTCGTTCTAAAACCACTTATTTTTCTTTTATTTTCTATCTCTTCAATTTTCTTCCTCATACATTCTATTATCATCCAAACAAAGTCCACGAAACACTCAAATTGGTATTGTTCCGTTGATTTTTAGAACCAAAGGTATGAATTCTAGGTCGGTGATATCATCTCATGACTTGAGTAATAATGTAACGTGAGCCTAATTTATTTAAAATAACTGATGAAATATATCACTCAAATGGGGGCTTGTATGCCTAAAACATCTTGTGCTAAGAGGGATTTCAACTCAGAAGACGCTTCATCTATCCTGGTCCTAAAACATTTATGAGCAGCCACCATGGAACATTAGGGAAACATATAGATTCAAACATGAATAAGCTAAGCCTCCTCAGACCACCGCAAGCGGTGGTTGAAGAGACGTGGGGCGATAGAGAGGGTTCTGCGTTTCTTCCGTGCGTCGCGGTCCTCCTAGAGGGTGGTAGTCAGCCATCGTCTTCGTGCTCGGGAGGAGTCCCCGCGAAGACACTCTGATGCCAAAGTGAGAAGTAAGAGTGAGAGGGGTAGATAGTGCGTTTTTTGGGATTATAAGTGTGTACCTTGTGGCTTGGCGACCCCTCCTTATATAGAAGTTGGGGGGCGGCACAACCCTCGAGGGCTTGTAATGATGACATTGCTCATGTCTCTCCCTTGATTGCTGGTTCTCCTGCCGTGCTCAAAGGATCCGACGATTGAGGGTTCCTCGGGAAACCATTGCAGATCCTGGGGCATCAGAACTATGAGGGTAAACTGGTGAAGGGATTGCTGATTTGACATGTATGAGCGTTTGGCGACCGGTGTACATCCTAAGGTCTCTTGGCCTATCGTCGTAGGACCGAGATGATGCGTATATTTCTCTGACCGGCCAGGGCCTGCCAAGAGGTGTCTCCTCTCGGCCCGACGAGAGGTGTCCTGACGAGTGCCGCAAGGGCAATTCCCAGAACAATAGCCCCCAGTCCAGGCACTTGGTTACAAGTGCCCAGGGGTAAGTCGGGAAAACTTTTGGTTGGCGCAAAGGGTGTTTCTCGGAGCAACATCCCTTATATGGGGCAGAGAGGATTACTCCCAGAATAAAACACACAACTAGCTAACGAATCAAGATATTTTAGAAATCTCCATCACTGCTTAACTAGTAACGTTGTGTTAAAAACTTTAACCACTTGAAACACAAGGCCTCCCCTCCTCTTTGGTGAAGATAATTGATCTTATATCAACCAATTAATCTTCCTCCTATTTATATCACCACTCAATTGAAATTTATTGATCATGCCTTAATTTGTGAACATAAGCTATTAGGTAATGTAAACTGATTCATTATATAAGAAGGTATATTTTATGTAACCAATTTAATAAGAACTTCTCTTCCTATCCTAAAAATGATTTTCTCATCCTTTAAGCCTTTTTTTTTTTTTTCTGAGACGAGCTTTAACAAATTTAAACATCTAGATCTTTGATTTACCAATTGTGGTAGGAAATCCAAGGTATTTTTCATATCTCTACTGTCGTAACATCCAAAAGTTGGATTTATCATCAATTCTAAAATTGGGTACACTTCGACCAGTTGAGACTTATCTCTCATATCTCTCTTGTTCTACTTCTAAAAAGTGAAAATTGTTTGCAAAACTCTAATCAAACATGCTCTAACATTCTTGATTTTGACTGAAAATTATGGTTAGAAAAGATTTTAGTTAACAAGTTAATAGATGACGATAACAAGAAAAATTAAAGAAAGATTAATATAAATGTTATAATTTATGTAATACTTTATTTTAAAATAAAATACAACACTTCAAATTTAAATCTATAAAATATTTATTTTTAAATCAACATAACTTTTTTAAATCTCAAAATCTTATCTCTTAGTAGTATTTCAATACTTTTTTACAAGACTTATCATTCAATGCTTGAAATTCAAAATAAAACATAAATTTGACAAATCATTTATTTACTTTATCTTTCGTTTGATTTAATTTCTTTTGGAAACAATGGATCGAGCTTCATGATAATCCCACAAGAATGTGAATATGCAATGCTTAAACTGAACTGTCTTCTTAAAAGATACATTTGTTAAATTGAAAAAACATATCGTGCCGGTAAGGTTGTCGGCATGACCTGTGTCTAGAACAAGATTTGGTTGCTTTTGATTTAGAACTCTTTCTTGTGATATTATTTGATTTATCATTCAAGTCAATGGCTTTAACTTAAAGGAAAGGATCCAAACTTAACTATTCCCTCATAACTTCGAATTAACTTCGTTTTCTTGGTTGCCCTTCCTTTTCACGGACTCAGAGAAACTAACTTAAACAATCAATTATATAACCACTCCTGCCCCTTTGCTGCTACCAAATCGGGATTTTGATCATAAAAATTTCACTTAAAAAAGTGAATCTAATCTTTAGATCGCGGAATAGTGACATGCGTGATAGATAGTTTATCTCGAATTAGAATTTAAGATAACTAACTGAATTATAGTTCATTTTAGAGTCGAGAATTGTCTTGTTATATATAAAAGTTATTTTGACTGTATTTCTAGTTAATGTTCTCAACATATCTCTTATGTCCACGGCTGGACATCTGAAGCGTGAAATATGTAGAAATGAACGTTTTGTGGGTGCCCCATATAAGGGTGATATTCACTTAACGGATCTAGGATAAGTTCTGACATTATCTTAGAATTTGGGAGACCTAAGTACTCAACTACAAAAGTTAGCTTGAGAGTTGATGATTGTCTTCCCATATATAAGGTCTATCTTAACTATATCTCTAGTCAATGTGACATTTCTCAACACCTCATTTCTTAACCATGAGGTTGGCAGCTCAATACTTTCTACGTGAATAAAACACATTTGATTTTAAATCGTTTACCCATTAATGCGAGTACTCATGTGAAATGATTAGTCACTACTGTGGATATAATTGGCTAAAAATGGAATTATATTACTCTTTTTAATGTGTAATTACTAAAGAAAAATTCAAAAGAGAAAACATAAAAAAGAAAGTATGCGAAGGTAATTTTCTGTATTTATATATTCACTATCTTATTAAAACAATAAATTATTTAATGATATGCAGAAAAAAAATGTATTTCGATTTTTTTTAAAAAAATTCTTTAGGTCACCAACCAATATGTTTCTGCCAAAACATAAATAATATTGGAGTTAGAGATAAAGGGAGAAAATAATAAAAAAAGGTATTGGGAAGTTGAAGTTGAAATTAAAGGCAATCTCCAAATCACACACCTGTAACTTTGATGTGGATTGCATGAACCCAGCTCAAGACGCGTAATGCTGACATTTTGAGCACTATATTGAAAACTTTCCATCACTTACCAACACCATATTATATATATTATACATATATACACACATCATGGCCTCCATGATTATAATTCGAGGAACAAGGCATTGTTACAGAAAAGTTATATTAATTGAAGGTCTTTCCATTTTTCTACCATAATTAAAGATTAATTAAGTTTACACTGCCGAATTAAGAAATCATTAATGTTTTGTTTTGACTTGTAGTAATTTGTAAATGTCTCATAATCTTTTTGGTACACACAAAGGTCTCGTTGTTTCATTTACAGCACCAACTGATTTTTACTTTTGCCCATACCTAGACTTGTTTTTTCTTTTAAAATAAAAAATTAAGGTATTTCATAGAATATATGTGTACATTTGTAAAATATAAATTAAATTAATTTAATGAAATAAAATAAAATAAATATAAATATCGATATTTAACTATTTAAATATCTCAGTTATTATTTACAACTATTCTATTATATTTAATATTTTATTGAAGAAATTTTTATAATAATTAAAAAATCAAGAAAAGTGAAAGTTTCATTTGATCAAGTAGTTAGTTAAAAAGAATTTAACATCAATGCAATCCGATTCAGTATATAAACTTAAAATATATCATAATATGTGAACTCCTAAATTTTTTTAAAGTATAATGTGATTTTATTATATTATAAAATATGAATTCAAATCTAGTATATGTAATATTGCAATGTGGATATATTCTACGATAAAAAAAATAACATGATAATATCATACTAAAATTTTATATCCATCTTTCACGTCATAAATATTTATTTGTATTTATGATAAAGATATAGATAAAAAAAATTAATCTAACATTTTTATAGATGGTGAAAGTAAATATGAAGCATATTATGAGTGCTTGTGGCAGGGATGAAAAATATTGTTTGAACAATTAAGAAGAAAATACAGTTTTAGGAATCTCATAACACAAACGCTCATATATTGATTAGCTCACTTCATCTTTATGGTTAGCGGGTAAATACTCTGAGCTAAAAGAAAATAACCACACTCATATTAGACACATTTTGTTTTCACATCTAATTTGGGAGAGTAAATAAAAAAAATTAAAGGTGTGTGTATTGTCACAGTAAATTTTATTTATACAAACATCTAATTGAAGTCTATTAAATCAAAAAATATTTTATTTTTTTAATTAAAATTAAAAACAAATGTAACTATATCTCCTCGTGACATATCTTGATTGGATATCAGTGTGCATATCTATTAAATTCATAAAAAAATTCTTTCCTTATTTTTTGACTAGATATTCTTTCCTTATTTAATGACAATTATATATATAATAGATAATTTACAAAAAAAAAATTATACGTGGTTTTGGATTCTTCTGGTGATTCGTGCTTGCCAGCTCTACTCGGCTATGGTGGCAACATATTAAAGAGTAAACCCATAAAAAATTATTAAGAAAAATTGAAAATTGGCGAAAAGGGGTTGATTGATTGCTCATTGTTTTTGCTTTCTGGGTAGCTAGATTTATCGCCGCGAGCAAAGATTGATTCAGACAAAACATGGCGGTGGATCCACGGCCGGTGCTGGTGCTGATGTTCATCATCAGCACTTGCATTCTGGCCATCAATGCCGACACAGATCCAAATGATGGTCAGTATCTTCTTTGATCCCACTCTCAAGTTTCAACTTTTCTGTTGTTCTATGCTTGGATGTGTTGGATTGTACTAGTGTTTGCTTGGACTACTTCTAACGTTGTCATCTTCCCCCTTGTCTACTTGTTCTTTGTGTTTTTTTTGGTTTCCAATCTTCTTCTATGGGCATTTCTGCCAATTCCTTAGCAGATTAGCCCAAGTTCGATTCTTTTGTTTTGGCTTTTATTGGGTTTCTGATCAATGTGAAGTTTCCCTGCTGATCTATTGAAGGGTTTTTCTTTTTTCTGTAGTGTTTGAGTTGTGATCAGTGTGCTATGTAGTCCATTGATGCAGTATTGCTATTCTTACTTCTCTGTGAGGGATCCAACATCAAGAATTTGATTTAGTAATTCGCTTTCCATTTTCTTATGTTTTCTTCTTAAAGTGCTGTTGAACAAATTTCTTACGTTTGAAATACTAATTTCCTCTCAAGCTGCACAGTAAAAAAATGTAATAGATGAAAGGGAGCTCTTCATCTTCACTTTCATTTCCTTCTATTGAGTTGTTGTCTTCAATATTCGTATTTTCTGTTTGATGTTCAAATTTGTCTTTGTATTATGATGGTTAATGCATTAAAATAAGCTAGAAATTCTGTGAGAACAAGTCCAGTAGACAGAATATAATAACCTTAGTAAGACACTAGACCATGTTTGGCTGTCAATTTGAGCTGCTAAAGTAAAAACCCACCACGCTGCAGTTTCCCTCTCAACTCTAGCACCATCCTTCGAAGTAGGTCTAAGTCAGTGTGCACTTTTATGATGAGGTTGCATGCTTTAATACCATTAACAGTAACCTGGGAATGTGGTAGCTGTATTTGTGCTTAACTCCAATTTTCTAGACAACTTTGTCCTAGGCTTTATTAGCGCATTTTGACCTGCTGTATTTCTGATATCGAATTAGAAGTATTACACATAAAGTGATTGAACAACACCGCTAGTAAGCTGGATTCTATCTTGGGTCTAGAATGCTTGCATGGAGTGAAAAAGCATATTTTACTCATTCCTTATGATTCATGTCTGATATAATCATTCACATTATTTATTCTCATTTTGTTATCCAAATCTTTACATATTCAACCACCAACTTTCTTTGCTTTGTGGCACTTCGAAAATATAAAATGTTAGCTTCTTGAACATCTGATATTAAATTCTCTACTATACCCTAAATGATGATCTCTTTTAAATTTAAACACGTCGTGCTTTAAAATCCATGCACATTTACTCTAATTTGCTAATTGGCCACGTATATGAATGGTTTTTCTTCCTTTAGTTAATTCAGCACTCAGCAGTTAGGAATGTTAGATTTTAAGAACTTCTATGCTCACAATCAATTCACTGTCTCAAATCCGTGCCATTTCCACCCAAGAGACTGCAATGCACTATTTTGAGAATCCTTAATGAAATTAGTTTGTTTTTAATCATTTTCTTCTTCATGTTTATTTATGTGAGGCCCATATCATGAAAGACCAATTATCAAGTCTACAATGTCAGTGGATATTTTCTGAATTCAGACTAAGAAGATCACTGATTAATTTGTTCACGTATGGTTAGAAGTAATATATTTTTACATGCTATCATAATAGTTTGAAATTAGTTTAACAGATAACTATGTCTTAAGCTATGTAAATGGGCTGTGGTGTATTCAGGCACAAATGCATCAGAATAAAAATTTCCACTACACATTTCTGAGGTTTGCAAACTATCTTTTCCTGAATGTTTGATGCAGCTGCTGCTCTAAAGGTTTTGTTTCAAAGTATGAACTCACCACCCCAGCTGAATTGGCCTGCAAATAGTAATGATCCTTGTGGACAGTCTTGGAAAGGCATCACCTGCTCAGGCAACCGAGTCACAGAGATGTGAAGTCACGATCTCCTTTCATCCTTGTTATTGCTTTTGACGCTCATGTCTGAGATCTCTGATATTTATTTATTTTTTATTTACTTCTCATCAGTAAATTACCTGGCCTTGGACTATCTGGGACTTTGGGCTACCAGCTACAAAGCTTGTCATCTGTGACAAACCTGTAAGTTAATGGTGTAATTCATCATATATCCAGTTTCCTATGTATATTTTCTGCTGAGATCTTGTAACTTTTGCAGAGACCTGAGTAACAACAATATTGGTGGCAGCATACCATACCAACTTCCTCAAAATTTGAAGCACTTGTATGTTTCTATGCCAAATGTTGTTACTTTAGTGGTTAATTTTGTTCTGATATTATAATTTCTAACATTCTTGTTACTTCTAATGCAGAAATCTGGCTAATAATAATTTCAATGGGGGGATACCTTATTCTCTTTCTGATATGACTTCTCTTATAGACCTGTGCGTAATTGTCTTCTTGAGCTCTTGTACACATCTCATTGTAAAAAAATCTCCTTCTCTAGCAGCTGAAGTCACTTTTGAAATTAATGATAATGTAGGAATCTCGGTCACAATCAGCTGCAGCAAGGACTGACTGTTGACTTTGGAAAGCTTTCTTCCCTCTCTACATTGTGAGGTTCCTACTTGCTTTTCAACAATTTAAGAAGTAGTCTAGATGTCTATCAAGTTTATGTTAACTATTAAATATTTTATCTGTTTTCATTTTCACTATGTTTTAAATGCTTATTGCCAAGGATTAATTACGATTTTGTATTTAATAATTAGAGTCTTGCCTCTTATCCCATGTTTATGACATTCTCCATTATGTTTCTGTGATATATATATATATATATATATATATATATATATGTGTGTGTATGTATGTTAGGATCTGGATTTAGTTTATTTTAATTTAGGAGTCTATCTTTTAGTTTATAGTTTAAGAGTCTATCTTTTATTTTAGGAGTTGATATTTTATTTTGGGGTGGGATATCTTTTATTTAAGTGTGTCTTTTATTTTGGTAATCTATCTTATTTCTTGGGGGCTAAGTTATGATTGGTCTATTTAAGAGCTCCCTCATTAGGTTAGAGGCATGTTTTGAGAATTATTGAGTTGTAAAGGGAACCCGCCCTTGAAGAGGAACCAGCCTCTTGGTTCTAAGAGGACCTAGCCTCTTAGTTCTAGTTATCTTGTGTGTTTTATTTCCAGTTTTATATAATAAAAATACCTAAAAATATTATCTTTATCCTTTTTTCTCTTTTATTGTTATCCTCTTTTCTCTACCATTTTACTGTTAGGATTTTCGGATCCTAACAATATATCACATGGTATAGGCTTTTGGTGATCTAAAAAATCCACATGCTCTTCACAAGTGACAATGGAGGTTATGTTTGGTGCTCAATATAAAGTATGATAGAACTTGGTTTAATTCAGGGCTAGGTGACTAAAATATCTATTACTTGTTCCAGGGATGTCTCGTTTAATTCTTTGACAGGTGACCTTCCTCAGACTATGAGCTCACTTTCAAGCATAACCACCATGTAAATGTCCAGCCTTTTTTTTTTCTTTTTTTTTCTGCCAATATTTACATGGCATTGATTGCATTCTGAATTGACTTGTTTACATTTATGTAGGAACCTGCAGAACAATCAGTTTACAGGAACCATTGATGTCCTTGCTAATCTGCCTCTTGAGACTTTGTGAGTCTGTATATCTCTGTTGTTTCATATAACAGCTGTCGGATATCCTTTCTATATTTCCATAGAATTACCTTATCAGGTGTATTTATTTTCTTCATTTTTTGTCAGGAATGTCGGAAACAATCATTTTACTGGCTGGATACCGGAACAGCTGAAAAGCATAAACCTACAGTAAGCATTGCCATGTTTGGGAATCTATTATTCATCATAAATTCAATAAAAAAAATTAAAATGGCCAAATTTATTGACAGAACGGGTGGTAATACATGGAGCTCGGGACCTGCACCGCCACCTCCTCCGGGGACACCTCCGGTTAAAAAAAGCAACCGAGATCACAAGTCTGGTGGGCATAGCCCCTCATCAGATGCTGGCACAAGGGATGGAGGCAAAAAATCTGGTATTGGAGGTGGTGGCATTGCTGGAATAATTATCTCCATCCTAGTTGTTGGAGCGATAGTAGCATTCTTTCTGGTGAAGAGAAGATCCAAGAAGTCATTTACAGACGTGGAAAAGCTTGACAACCAGCCTTTGACTCCTCTTACTTCAAATGATGTGCATGGTCAGCATCTTGCATTCTGCTGAAAAATCATTTTCATTCTTTTATGATAAGGTCTTCCTTATTTTCGGATACTTGTATATATTATATTCATTGAATTTCATTATTCAGTTTCATCCGTCATTCTTCTAAAATGACATTGTCTATTGACTGTTAACTATTGCATGCTTAATTCTGCTTTTGACAATTGAGTTTTGCACTACAAGCTATAATTTTGGCAGATAATTTGTTCTATTGCTGTATGGCAAACTAGTAGCAATTACTTTTGCATTTCTTTCAATGAGGTGCTTATTTGGTACAATGACAGACCTATTTGGTGACTATAGAGAAAGCTTTCTAGTATTTATGTTGTAACTAGTCATGCCAAACTTCATAACTAGTTAGAAAATGACTGCAGTGTTTATCTTCATCCCAGTAGAAATGACTGGTCTGTCTTAGTGCTTTCAGTTTAGCATTTACATGTTAAGTTAATCTGCTTGGAAAATGTTATCAGTGAGATTAACTTATTAGTATCTGTCAATGCAGAAATGAATTCCATGCAAACTTCTGCTGTGATTGACCTGAAGACATTTGATACTTCTTCGGCTCCAATCAGTCTTAAGCCCCCACCTTTTGATCGTCATAAATCATTTGATGAGGATGAGTTTTCAAAGAAGCCAGCAATTGTCAAGAAGACCATAACTGCTCCTGCAAATGTGAAATCATATTCTATAGCTGACCTGCAGATTGCTACTGGAAGCTTCAGTGTGGATCAACTTCTTGGTGAAGGGTGTTTTGGACGCGTATATCGTGCTCAATTTGATGACGGGAAGGTATTCCTTACCATTTTTTGCTGCAAATCCACTTCTATGTCTAATTTTGGTAGCAAAGATATAAAATGTTGAAACAGTAAATCATGCCATTGAAATTTCCCTAAAAGTGGGTCAAATATGAGTAGTTTTGATACGTAAATCTGTTAAAACATTCATTGATGATACATCTTTAAAAACCTGAGGCTGTATAAATACAAACCAAAGAACTTTGAGATGTCTGCTGCATGTAACGCCACTTCTGAAACCAATATCCCCCAACAAATACCATTAACTTTTCCATAGTGGACAGTGTCTTGGACAATGCATCTTCTTATTGATGATTTTGAAATGACTTTTTCATTTCCTTAAATGTTCTAGGTTCTTGCTGTGAAGAAGATAGATTCATCCGTCCTTCCCAATGATTCATCTGAAGATTTTGCAGAACTAGTTTCAAACATCTCCCATTTGCATCATCCCAATGTGACAGAGCTTGTAGGTTATTGTTCAGAGCATGGGCAACACCTCCTAGTCTATGAGTTTCATAAAAGTGGATCACTTCATGACTTCCTCCACCTACCTGAGGAGTATAGTAAACCATTAATATGGAATTCACGTGTCAAGATTGCTTTGGGAATTGCACGTGCTCTAGAGTAAGTTGTTTGCTACTGTATATAGAAGATATTGATACTGCATTTGAAAGTAATTTTTGCATCACTTTGTATTAGTTTAAACCTTATCACTAAATCTAGTTTTCCGTTGATTTACTAACTCCTAATTTCTATCTCCTTTCTCCCCTATCTTTTTTTCCTGCTTTAGATATTTTGCTTGGCTTTAGCTTTCCTGCTAACCTGTGTCTTGATTGGTTCAAAATTAAAGCTATCATTTTCATTCATTTTTTGCATTGTCTTCTGACAAATACATCTTTGCCCTTTCTGTCTTTTTCTGCATTTTCCGTAAGTTGATGGCCAGATTAATAATGCCAAGAATCAATTATCCCCCAAAACTCAAGTTATTAGGTGAAGGCTAATACATGCCACCTCACATAGAAGCCTTTTGGCGTGGAAGTTTAGACAATGCATACACACTATCCTACCTTGTTGTGAAATTTAACTTTTATTTGTAACAAATAAGAATAGGATGGAAAGGATTGAACTCTTGTCTACTTGATCATATATCTGCTATTACGATGTTAAGAACTAACTACCTAAAAGGTTAAGTCGTTAAACAAAAGTCTAATAAATGGTTGTATACCTAACAATTACTAAATCTAATGTTTGAATTTGTAACTGAGAAAATTAGGATAAAATAATTTAAGGCAATGGAATTTTTTATTTATTCAAATTTGATATACACTACTTGTAACCAAAAAAAATTTGATACAGTACCAACTCTAAAGTCAACATCAGTATATAGGAAATTGCTGCTTCACGGAAGAAACTAAGGACTTTTACTTAAAATAGAAGTTCAAACATATATTTTGATTCAATACAACATGGGGTTGGGTATCAAGCATCAATTTAAATTTTTGCCCAGATAATCAATATTCTAATCTCTACTTGTTATTTTTTAGGTACCTACATGAAGTTTGTTCACCATCAGTTGTTCATAAGAATATTAAATCAGCCAACATATTGCTCGATGCAGATATTAATCCTCATCTTTCAGACAGTGGATTGGCCAGCTATATTCCCAATGCAAACCTGGTAATCTTTATACTTCTTAAGATCTTTATGCTATGAATATATTGAATGTGATTGTGTTTGTCTGGGGAACTTCTACTCTGTTTTTGGTGCTACTTTGAGTTTTTGTATTTGTTTGGCTTTACTACTCTTTGCATTTTTCAGTCTCAAAGTTAATTTTCTTCTTCGAACTTTGATTCTTCAGTGGATGTCACCAGTAATTTTCAAGTTTGGGGAACTTTCTTTTCTTTCCAAAATCCCTGATTTTCCCCCAAAATTGGCCTTGCAATGTTGAGATTTAAGGGCATTTTTGCATTTTCATTGGTCATCCCTGTTGTGGCCTTATATTGAAAAGTGCTGTTTCTGCCTCTATCGTGGTTAGAATATGAAGCGACACGGAGGAGTATAATGGCCATATGCCGTGCCATGATAGTGTGATTCTACTGCTATCGTGCACGATTAACAACTGATTTAAAGAAGGTTTAAAATGATTTCATTGATTCAATTTGTGAAGGTAGTAAATGAGGATGTGAGAATTTTAAGTTGAATAAAGTGATGGGCGGGCTTAATTATAACAATTTTAAAAATGAGGGACAAAATTTGCTAAAAAATTATTGAGGGACCAAAATCACACATCATCTCTTATTTGGGGACTAAAAGTGCAATTCAGCTCTTAATTTATTTTCATTTTTAATATTTTTTGTTAAACTAAATTATATAATATAAATGAATTTAGATTATTATTAAGTAAACTTGTATTTCTTTATAATTAATAAAATATTTATTTTTAATTTTATCATGAAATTGTGAATAATAATTATTGTGAAAAAAAGTAATTCTTTTTGCTAAGACAGATAATGGACGAATTTAATTGAAATAGTAAGGGTAAATATAGGGATAAAAATAATAAGCTGTAAACTATTAGCTCAGAATCTTCTTGAAGTAGCATTTTAAAAACATTAGAAGTTAGTGAACTAAGCTTATTTATCAAAGAGTACTATTTTAGTAGAATAGAATTTATAAGCTAGTCAAATAGTTGCCTCTTTGGGTTAACTGTTAGGGAAAGGGTTGCTAGTGCCATCTTCCTAGCATCAAACAAGATAAACAAGAAACCCACAGGGTACTATATAATTTACTGACGAGGAAAAGGAAATCTGCATGTTGTCTGATGCATCCTATAATATGTGTAGTGTTTGTTTCAAACTTTAGCAAGAATGTGGATAGCGCATTTACTTGATGAAGTTTTTCCCTTTGACCAATGACATTTAGTTTACGTGTAAATTATTAGAAGTTCAAACTACTTTCTCTTGTTCAGGTGTTGATGAATAATGCTGGATCTGGATATGAAGCTCCCGAAGTTGGCTTGTCTGGTCAATATACTCTCAAGAGTGATGTCTATAGCTTTGGAGTTGTCATGTTGGAACTTCTTAGTGGACGGAAACCATTTGACAGGTGAAACATTGACAAACCTTTAGGCTTTCATGTAGCAGTTTTTACATCATCGCATGTTTCCATACATACATAACGCATTAACATACTGATTTATTATGAAGTAAATAATTCAAATATTTATTGTAGTAGATGCATTCAGACCTTTCAACAGTTTTTATTATTGTTTCTGAAATACTGCATTGACATGATATTTCCTCCTTTTCTTTTCTGATTGTTACAACATTCCCTCTACAGCTCAAGGTCAAGGTTTGAGCAATCTTTGGTTCGATGGGCAACACCTCAACTCCATGATATTGATGCATTGGCTAAAATGGTTGATCCAGCACTGGAAGGGCTATACCCTGTTAAGTCTCTTTCTCGATTTGCTGATGTCATTGCTCTTTGTGTTCAGGTAATGTCCCAAACATTTTATTGTATCTGTGAATAGGCAGTGATTTATAAAGTCTCTTTCTGAGGGTTGAAAATGTATGAATACAGTAAGGCTAACGCATTATTTTGTTCGGTGCAGCCGGAACCTGAATTCCGACCACCTATGTCAGAAGTTGTTCAAGCACTGGTTCGATTAGTGCAACGAACTAACATGAGCAAGCGGACACAAGGAGGAACCCCAAGAGGGGGTGATTCTGCAGACACACAAGACATGTAAATGGGAACAAAATCCTTGTGTTGATAGAATGGCCTAAAAGGAAAATAATCTTCACCTCAATTTCTTTTCTTTTTCTCCTTCAGTCAGATTAATTACACCTTTGATCATTGAAGCTGGACAATTGTTGCTGTATCTTTCTGAGCTATTTCTTTTATTGGTGATAAAATTCAATAATTTAACCATTTGTAAAATTGAAGCTGAACGGTTGCTGTTTTGTTGTAATAACTAGTAATCATAACAAGATTTTTATTATATTGTTATTATATTTATCGGTGCATTTTTTATTTATCTAGTCCACATGACTGGGAAAAGCTTTTTCTCTAATGCATACTAGTACTACTCTTATTGATGAATTTCTGAGGATCCAAATACTCATCCTTGCTCGTGCACTCTACAATTATTTGAGAATCCGCTATTATGCCACTGCGTCTAAACAGAATTAAAACTTGAATGAATAGTAAATTTTTAAATATGTTGAGAATTTAACAACATATAATTTTATTGAATATTTCAGTTCTCAAAACATAAACATTTATGTGTTCAATTTTATAAGCTTCACTTTTCAAAAAAAATAAAAAATTATAAGCTTCATAAAAAAAAAATTATATTCGTTAAATGCTTATATTATAAGTTTAAATAAATTAAGTTCAAATAAACTCACCCAACTGCAGCAAGTAGCTTAATTCTTAAAACAACATATCCCTTACCAATTTACTTATTTATAATGGATTATTTTGTTAAAATAGCACAATAAAGCTCACTCTGATTTTACTCTATACATTTAATTTAAGAGAAAAATCGGAATAGAAGTATTGGATCCGCTTATTTTAGACTTAAGATAAAAATAAGTTTGATATAATTAATTTAATAGAATTAATTTTGAAAAAATGAATTCTTATTTTAGAAATGAAGTATAAAAGTAAATTTAAAAAAAGTAAAGTTTGTTTGTTGTGTAAATGCAGTGTATTAATATGGGTAATTTTGTTTGCACCAAAAAATATGGGTAATTTTGTGAAAACAGATATAGCTCAGCCTTCTATAAATGACTAAATGTGGTGTACCAACTTTTCATTCAGTTCTTATCTAATTAAAATAATATATTTCCAGTCGCTCACTAAGATATTAAAAAATTTAAAATACAATTATATTTATATTTATTGTATGCCTAAACAAAAAGTTAGAAAGTATTTTTAAAACAATACCTATTTGTTTTATTTTTTATTACAAGAGGAAGACAATACCTTTTTATTATTAAAAAACAAGTGACCCTAAAATATTTAAATACATTATTATGTTAAATTTGCAATATTTGTGTTCGGCTGAGATTTTTTTTGGTGCGGTTAAAGTGTTGAAATGTTATTGAAAAAATTGACAAAATAAAATTACTTTATAGAGCTCGATTTTGATAACAAGTAAAATTTCAAGGAGCCATTTGTTAAAAATACTAAAATATCATGTTTCAAAAAAAATTCTAAATATCAACTTAACCCGACAATTTTCTAATTACTGAAATGATTCATTCAACCCTTTCATTCTATGAAAGTCAAACATAGTAAAAATACTCGAAATAATTTTGAATGTGACATTAGGACAGAGTCAACTATGAAGTATGCATTTAAACAGACGAGTTTCACAAACTGCCTCATGAAAGAGAACCACGTGCCCTTTTAAATAATTTTCACCGGGCAAAATAGAAATTGTGCGTGCTAACATGGTCTCTGGGAATGTAGATGAAAGAATAACTCAGTTGTAGACCATATATTTGGGAGTAGCACTGAACTTCTGGTATCCTTTGATGACTTTGTTCACTGCATCAAGGAAGTCTTTCTCTGTTACAGTCTTCCTTCGAGCACGGATAGCATACATACCAGCTTCAGTGCATACACTCCTTATATCAGCTCCTGGACAGAACAGAAATACCTTGGTCAGAAAATCAATGTCTAGATTAGAAGCACCCAAACATGAAATAAAATTTTGCCGCAAGACTTCAGAACATGACACAACAAGAAGCTTCAGGAATCTCTCAAACACAGATCAAGTGTTGACCAGAAAGTATACAAAAGCCAGAATACTGAAAAGTTTAACATATTGGAGGTCCATAAGTATATCCTCAGCTAAAATTGTCCAGTTTTAAAGATGTTCTTACCAGTGGAATTCGGGCAAAGACGAGCTAAAAGTTCAAAACGGATATCCCTTTCACAGTTCATTGTTCTTGTGTGTATCTTAAATATCTGTGTCCTGCTCTCTAAATCAGGAAGGCCAAATTCAACTTTACGATCCAATCGCCCAGGCCGAAGTAGTGCTGGATCTAGAGTGTCAGGCCTATAATTGTAGACAAAAAAGACATGAACAATTAGTCCAGCACAGCGACGTTAAAATTTCCAAATTGAAGATTGGCATGACATGAAACATTTGCAAAGAAAGTTGTAATGCTACTTTGATTTATATTACTTTATCTTAGAAGAGGATGGGAAGTCATTAAACCATTATGAATTTATGACTGTATGAGGGGAAATTTCAAAGGGCACTTTTAGTACATCATACACATTCTCATGTTAACATCTATAGTAAAATAGAGAACGAAGGAAAAACCATGTAATGGCCAAATCAACCAACCTGTTTGTTGCCATCAAAACCTTTATGTTTCCTCGAGCATCAAACCCATCAAGTTGATTCACAATTTCAAGCATTGTGCGCTGGACCTCATTGTCACCACCAACACCATCATCAAATCGTGCACCTCCAATTGCATCAACTTCATCAAAAAATACAATGCATGCTTTCTTTGATCGAGCCATCTACAGGAGATAACAATTTAAGTTAAATGATACCTATCATGGAAACAATGACTAAGAGCTACAAGAGAGGTCTTAGGCATTTACCTGAAAGAGCTCACGAACCATCCGAGCTCCCTCACCAACATATTTCTGAACTAGCTCACTTCCAATAACCCTTATAAAACAAGCATCAGTCCTATTAGCCACAGCCCTAGCTAAAAGTGTTTTACCAGTTCCTGGTGGACCATAACAAAGAACACCCTTTGGAGGATCAATTCCAAGCTTGACGAATTTCTCTGGATGAAGCATGGGAAGTTCAACAACCTTGCACAGAAATTAAAAGTTCAGTGCCACATAACTTATTGCCTTTTTTGTAATGTCAAATATAGTAAATTCTAAATGACTTACTTCACGCATCTTTTCAATCTGCTCTTTGCAACCACCAACATCATTATATGTCACATCCGGCTTCTCTTCCACTGTCATCATGGTAACACTGGGATCAATTTTTGGAGGCAAAGGAATCTGAATCTGATATTTGTTTCTATCAACCCTGCAATAGTGAAATGAAGGTCAAACAAACAAGCAGATAACTGTGCAATAAAGTCACTCTTATTTCTATGGGTGATATTTTAGCATCAAAGTTACTTATTTGTAACATACCCAACACGCATTCCTTCCTCAATGTCAGTGGGGGAGACTTTGTCTCCTAGCCCAACAACAAACTGTCATCATCAAAGCAGAAGGTGTATTAGACCCAGTTTCAAAAAGAAAAGAAAACCTTTGGCATGTTGATAGCATATATCATAATTTATCAGCAGGGGATATCTTCATCAGCAAGTGATGCCAGACATCTTCAAATAAATGGTAATAGACAAAGGGAAAATAAAAAGATTGTTAAAAAGATAGGCACCTTTGCAATCTGCTTCACGT
Source organism: Acmispon strigosus (assembly GCA_030819835.1). Classification (NCBI taxonomy): domain Eukaryota; kingdom Viridiplantae; phylum Streptophyta; class Magnoliopsida; order Fabales; family Fabaceae; genus Acmispon; species Acmispon strigosus. The sequence goes on along the minus strand of JAUAMA010000004.1, from coordinate 53,362,651 downwards.
TGATAACATATTTGGCATCTTCAGAGTTTGGATTGATGATCTTTGTGCATCTTGCCACCTGTTCAAAAAATAGCCATATTAAGCTACTGGTACCAAATATAAAAAAATATTTTGAATAAATCCTACACACACAAAAAGAAGGAAAAAATAACCTGAAGAGGCTGCTCCTCCTGCATCATTTGCTTATCAGAAACAAGATCCCATTGGCTTGGTGCAGCTAAACCAGTATCAGACTCCTTGATACCTATTATTACAAGAGGAAGCAAGCATCTAAGGAAGTGTATGAATGTTAACAAGGTCCAGCCTATGCAACTAGGATAGCCAGTACGAACTTGATGGAAAAAGAATATCTACATTATATCAATTATTAACTCCTTTCTTCATTTTATTTAAATTTCGTGGTTAATGACGCATTTCCACTAACTAATATTATCACCTTCATTACGTCATAAGATAGAAAATATGCCGCGAATTAAGACTAATTGTTACTGTCGAAAAGGAAAAGTAGAGTAAAGAGGCACAGGCAAGACTACAATACCAGGAAAAGATAAAGTGAAGATGTAATTTTCTTGATTTAAACCATCACAATGATGTACAAAGCAATAATGAAATACTGTAACAAACTAAATATTTTGCACATACCACATAAGTCATTCACTTTCTTTGCCATATCTTTGATTTCCTTCTCCACTTTTTTTATGCTTGTGGAATAAGGTCCCAAGCCCTGTATAGAGTAAACCAAAATATATTATAGAAGACTGTACATAAAGACAAAATGATGAGAGAACAAATGATCATAGAAAGGCATTTTTAATCCAGCAAAAGCAGGGAAACTCAAGAACCAACATTTGGGCAAACAAAATATTTCAGGGACATAAATATCACTAGCTTTTCCACATTACAGAGTAGAGAGTCCACATCATCACAACATTCAAGCGTAGCTAGACACATTGTAGCACCTCAGCAACTCTAAGTTTATTGATTGGGCACACTTAATTCTTTGTCAAGCGAGACTTAATGTTTCAAATTTACATTACATAACCCTACAAGCAGTACATTGAAATCTTTGTGCATCCACATCAACATCATGATTTGTGAATAATTATCACAAAGTTCACAGCTACCACAAACACCAATTACAGAAGCCCCAAAACTATCAACCATAACTCTAAAACCTACCAAAATCTGAAAAACAACCAACAGGAAATTCATGTCTTTCAGTATTCAGAGTAAACCTAGAGCTGTTCCGAAAATAACAAAAAGTCACAAACTTCAAACTGAACCCACGATCCAGAATCAGAATAAAGTGAAACAGGGTTAATCAGCAAAATTTCCCCCAAAAAAAGAAAAAAAAAAACACTAAGCGATTTTGAACCCAATAGCAGCAAAATTGAAATCTGAGAACAAACTAGATTAAGATTCGATTGAGATATCACGGGTAATGGAACAGCACAAGGAAAACACTACGATTCATACAAGAATTGAAGACCTGCTAAACCTAAAACAGAAAGGGGAAATCGGGGAAATTAGGGTTTTAGAGAGAGAGAGAGAAAAGGTTACGTAGGTCTTGAGGAGAGCGATGTCATCCTCGTCGAGTGGTCGGGGATTCTTCTCGTCCTTGAGTTCATCTTCGTGTTCAATCGCCATTCTTGCTTCTCTCTTCGAATCTGAGTTTCTGCTACAAAACCTTCTTCACACGGAAGCAAAACGAGGGACAAAACGCTTCAGCTTGACCTTTTATGCAAAGTTTTTTTTTGTTTTTGACAACTTTTTACACACGAAAGAAGTAGAGCGAGAGAGAGAAATAAATTAATTGTATTTAACGTAAATTTTATTTGAATAGATTTTTATATCACATAAAAATATATTTATAGATGAACTCTCTTTAACCAAAAAATTAGAATAGTTTGTGAGATCCACAAAATATAACTTTATTTATATCTCAAAAATAATTTTAACTTATTATCCAAATGAAAATTAATTTTAAAACTTAATTCTGCAGTACCATTTTTAAGAGAAGCTAATCACTTTATGGGAGTCGGCTAGGTGAGTTTGAAAAATCTAAAAGTGAAACTAAAAATGCAATTACTCTCTCAAAAAAAAATTGGCTACAAAACAGCCTAAGGAAAAACACATGCTATTATTCTCTCAAATTTAATTATACAAAATTAATTATAATAAATTTAATTTTAATAAACTTAAAAGGAAATGGTTGATATATGGTTACTGTAATTTTTGTTTACCAATGTTTCTAATTGATTCCCAACACATCAAAAATTTGTTTTTATTTTAATTGAAATAAAAAAGAAATATAAGTTGATTCTATGTGGCAGAATGTGATTGGATGTCAATGTAAAACTTCTTCACACTTACGGTGCATATCCATTAGAGCTCGTTTGGTATGTCGTATTAGGCCTGATACTATAAGCTTATACAATACATTATGCGTTTATCCATTGTTTGGTGTTAACATTGTATTATATAGGCTTGCCCATCGATCCAATCGTATATGATAAAATGATGGATTATTTAATCCGGCTTATAGATGTGGGATAAGGTCTGATAACATTGTAACGTATAAGTTACTTGAAAATTTTTAATCACCACCGTTGTCACCACCACTGTCGTCACAATTGTCACCGTTGTCGTTGTCGTAGCCACCACAGCTGTCGCCACCATCGTCGTCTCTGCCACCACTACCACCACCACCCTCTGCCACCACTACCACCACTGTCACAACTTTCACTGCTACCACTGCCAATGCCACCATCACCCTCCATTGCCCACCAACATCGTCGCTGTCATTGCCACTACTACCACCATCATCACCACCATCTTCCACCACTTCCACCACCCCCCTCTACCACCACCACTGCCACCGTCACCACCACTGTCGCCACCACCACCACCACCCTCCTTCACCACCATCATCACCACCACCCTCCACCACCACAACCAACCTCCACTGCCACCCTACAACACTGCCGCCGCCACCACCGCCCTACAACATTGCCGCCACCATCACCACAACCACGCTCTCCACCACCCCCACACCACCACAAAAAAAAAGATGCATTTTTCGTTGAAGAGAATTGTTGTTAAATATTTAATTTTTATACTATACATCATTATTTAATACTTCACCAAATATAACATTATATTAATTTAAGTGATATAATAAATTATACAGTGTATGAACAAACATTGAATAATATTGAATTTTTTATCAGGTATTATCTTATCGGGTCTAATATCATGTCTTATACTATCATGTTTTACATTTTACAACATACTAAACGAGTCCTTAATATCTAAACTTAATCAATTGATTTGGTGTAGTAGTTCAACGCTTCGTCTCTTAAGCAAGTGGTTAGGAGTTCGAATCTCAACTTTTATGTATGGAAAAAACTCACTAGTCAATCTCCTACCACCAAAGGCGCTGACAATGAGGCGAAAGATTAATCTCACAGTTATGAGTTGTAGGAACACTCAGTTAACGAAAAAAATTAATGTCTAAACTTAATTATACTAGATTTTAAATAAATGGACTCAAGATTCATAAGCTACAAATATGTTAGCAAATCAAAGTTATTTCTCCCTTAAAAAAAAGTCATTTCTCCCTTCTTTTTAACTTGCTAATTACGAGTTAAAAAAAAAAAAAAACTTGCTAATTACGGGGACAATGTTGTTGGTGGAAAAAATTGATTTACGAAATAAAATTAGATATGGGACCTTGATTACTGGTATTTATTTATTTATTTATTATATCATACTGTTGGCATGAAAAAAAATTAACGATTTCTCTTTGTAAAATAATATTTGCCAAATATATATATACATATATATATATACATATATATATACATCTATATATATATATATATATATATATATATATATATAAAACTAGCCATTGCATGTTTGATTTCTATTTTGTTTTTTGTTTGGTTTCTTGTTTTAATTTTTAATTACAAAGATATTCTATTATTTTCACTTAATATTTCAGTGCAAAACTTTAAAAGTAGGAGATAAAATGAAAATAAGACGACTTTCTTACATTGAAAATAAATGTATTTTTACAATAAAACTAGAAATAGAAAATCAAAATAAAAAATGAAAGTGGAACAGAAAAGCCTTATCATAACTGGTACTAGAGGTGTCAAAACGGGCTGGCCCGGCCCGTACGGGCCAACCCGTCACGGGCCGGGTTGAAAACAGGCCAACCCGTCTGGACCCGTTTCTAAAACGAGCCAGAAAACAGTGAACCCAGCCCGGCTCGCGGGCTGGACCGTTTTGTATGTGAAAAAATAAAAAAAAATAAAAAAGGGAAAATTTATTTAAAAAATGTTGAAAAAATAATAAAAAATCATTTAAAAAAATACTAAAACATGTTTTTTCCTAAACCTACAACTACAATTTTAAGATCATAATTTATAACAAATAACAATGTTATGTTGGCATGTTGCACAAATACTAATTCAAGATCATAATTGCACAATCACATTCACTCCAACTCCAAGTCTCCAAAGACCAATAACAATACGAACAAAATAAGTTTTTAACAACCATGATTCAATTCAAGTTTTAAACAAACAAGAACAAAACAAACATGTCAATGAACATTAGAATCAAGAACTGTTTGTGGCAGGTCTTCAAAAAGAACTTCCTCCTCCTCTTTCTCATCTTCATGTTCTTCATCTACAATCACATAAATTATGATTAATGACAACTCAGAACTCACAGTAATAATTTTACAGAGCTTGGAATCTAGGATAAAGTAAAAAAATTTAATTTACCGTATTTATCAAATGAAAAGCCCTTTAACCAATTGCGAGTTAAAATGATCGCTTGAACATTGTCAGGAAGAAGGGAAGAACGGTATTTGTTAAGAATCCGAGAACCAATGCTAAAAGCCGACTCGCTAGCAACTGTGGTTATTGGAATGCTCAACACATCACATGCCATTCTACAAAGGTTTGGATAACGATCAATGCGTTCCCTCCAATAGGCCAACAAATCTATTTTAGGATTAAACTTTAGATCAAGGTTTGGCTCATTTAAATAAGCTTCCAACTCGGATCTTTCCATGCCATCATTTTGATTTAAATGATCCATATATTCCTAAGACATGAGAAGAAAAGTAAAACAAAGTAACTTAGAGGAATATATAAATACTAATGACAGAAAGTAAACATATATAGAAAATTAGAAAGTGTTTTGTGTAACTTACATATATAGGATCATAATCAGCAATCATTATGTCGGCAATTTGTTGGCTTTGAGGAGGATTAACTTGAGAACTTGATGCGGCTGATTCATTGGACCATGTTTGCATATAATCATCATAAAGCTTGAACATCTTCATTTTAACATTAAGAATCTTCATTTCACAAGTAGAAGGATCAAGCCTATTATAGTAATATCGAAGGCCATCAAGTTTCATCCTTGGATCAAAAACTGTAGCAATTGAAAGAATGACACTATAGTCACTCCAATACTTGGAAAACTTTTTCGACATCTCGAATGCCATACCTTTAATTATCGAATCATCACTGTTGGCATTTTCCATCAACAAACATTCAATTCTCCACACATGTGTGAAATATATATTAGAAGTTGGGTATGATGATCCAGATATCAAGTTAGTCATGCAATAAAATGGCCTCAAGAACTCACACATTTTCTCTGCCCTATTCCACTCCTCATCTGATGGGCAATGCTTGTACTTTGTATCACGAATTTTAAAACTACCAAAAGCACGGCGGTACCTCAGAGCACTCTCAAGCATAAGAAAAGTAGAATTCCACCTAGTAGGTACATCCAATCTCAATCCCACCTTCGTATCAATACCTCTTACTTGAACAATGCATTCCTTAAATAATAGCTTCCTTGCATCCGATCCTTTCACATATTTCACACTCTCTCTAATCTTATCCAAAGCATCATGAGCCACCTTTAACCCATCTTGAACTATAAGATTCAAAATGTGGGCACAACACCTCACATGGAAAAATTCACCATCACACAACAAGCTATTTTGCAATCTAAATTGGTCAACCAAAAGTTTTTGCATACTATCATTGGCAGTGGCATTGTCTAAAGTGATGGAAAATATTTTTCTATCTATACCCCAATCAGTCAAGCATTCAAACACCTTATTTGCCAAATCTTGACCAGTGTGTGGAGGAACCATTCTACAGAATGCAAGAATCCTACTATTCAGAGAGAAATTACTATCCACAAAGTGTGCAGTCAAACAAAGATATCCCTCTTGAGTACAAGAGGTCCAACAATCAGATGTCAAACAAATTCGATTTTGACACTTTTGCATTGTAGATTTCAATCTCTCCTTTTGTTCAAGGTGAAATTTCCACATATCAGACAGAGTTGTATTCCTACTCACATGTACTACATCTGGATTTAACAATGTATGCAATTCCCTAATCCATTTATATTCAACAAAATTAAATGGAAGACCATGCTCAACTATAGCCATAGATATTACCTCACGAACACGCTTTTGGTTGAGTACCCTACTCCTCAACTTCCCAGTCTGATCAAGGATCAATTTAGCCACATCTAGTTGTTTGGGCATCTTCTTGCATCTTGTTATGTGACGCCTCATTGTTGAAGTTCCGATGTTAGTACCACCAACCACATACTCTATCCCACAAGCATTGCATTTAGACTTTTCTTTGCCATCTTTAACACCAATTCTGGTAAAATGCTTCCAGACTTTAGATGTGCATTTCTTAGCCTTCTTTCCTGCTCTGTTACCATCCTCATCCACAGTTTGACTTGGATCTTCCCCCAAAATTTCAAGGTCATCATCACTGTCGTCACTACTTTGATTAATGCTGAAATTTGTGGTTTGTGACTCCATACTGGCTACTGCTAACAAAATGGGAAAAACAGAATTACATAACCAAATATAATAGCTGCTGCCAATTCTCTTAATGGACAGCATCACAGCAATCACAGCATGCAATATGGAAAACCACAATCACAAGATAAAATGATTGAACCAGTAACAAATCAGTCTAGTATCAAGTTGTTTCTCTTCTCTTAATGGACAGCATCACAGCAATCACAGCATGCAATATGGAAAACCACAATCACAAGATAAAATGATTGAACCAGTAACAAATCAGTCTAGTATCAAGTTGTTTCTCTTCTCTTAATGGACAGCATCACAGCAATCACAGCATGCAATATGGAAAACCACAATCACAAGATAAAATGATTGAACCAGTAACAAATCAGTCTAGTATCAAGTTGTTTCTCTTCTCTTAATGGACAGCAATCACAGCATGCAATATGGAAAACCACAATCACAAGATAAAATGATTGAACCAGTAACAAATCAACTAATTCATGCAAATATGCAATACTAATTTGGCCCGTGAAGATAAAATGAGAAAGAGAAACCATTAAAATTAAAACTAAACCAACCTAAACCACAATCACAAGAATCAAGATGGAAAAGATGCGGCGGCGGACCTTACCAGTGAGCAGGTGGCGCGGCGGAGAGGGAACCAGCAAGGGGGGCGACGGGCGAGGGGCGACGCCGCGACAGTGGTGAAGCGCGAAATGAAGGGGGCGACGTGGGTGATTGGTGGCGTGTGCGGCGGGCGAGAGGGAATCAGTCAAGCAGGGCGACGATGGTGAGGCGTGTGCGGCGGCGGCGGCGGCGGCCTTCTCCTTCTCTCTTTCACGAGGCGGCGGACTTCTTCTCTCTTTCACGCAGGAGTCAGGACGCAGCTCTCTAGTGTTGGTAAAAATGAAAACCCTAGTCCCAAGCCCTGGTTTCCCTTTCCCCCCAATCAGTTGGGCCACTCAGCCACTGATTCACTCCACAAGCCCAAAAAAAAAAAAAAAAACTGTCAACCCGCGGGTTGGCCCGTGTAACCCGCGGGCTGACCTGCATTGACCCGCGGGTTGCACGGTGCGGGTTGGTCTAGCCCATATTAGAAACGGGCTCGGTTTTAGGCAACCCAACCCGCGCTCGGGCCGAGTTGGGCCAGGTTGGCTCGCGGGTTGCAACCCGTTTTGACAGCTCTAACTGGTACCATGGAATGAACTGCACAAAGATCAAAGAAAGTTGAGACAATACTCCTTCGAATGGCAAGATCTCCGTTTCGCAAGTTAAAATTCTGGCAAAAGTGATTATGAGGAAGTGGTTTTGGTTTTTAACCACAAGAGAAATGATATTTTCATAAATAACAATATTTTAAAATAATTATAAATTGACGGTGTAAATCTATTACTATAATTTATCATTTTATCACTTTATAGTTAATTTTGAAATTCTCCCCTACTTATATGCCTATTATACTTTGGCAGCTAAGTTAAACTCCTGTTGATAAAAAAAGAAAAAAGCCGAAAAAAAAATAAGAAACTACAAATTTAGGGTTTTTTTTTTAATAATGCAAACAAAAATTAGAAGAATGCGTGTTAAACAAAAAATAGCAGGGTATGGTTGTTTTTGTCATGTGGGAGCTGAGGTGGCCTGCGAGGTGGGAGTCGCACCCCTTTATGCGACTCCCAAGAGGGAGTCACTGGGCTTTATGCGACTCTTGGGAGTCGCAGCCCTTCATGCGACGCCCAGTGCAGGAGTCGCAACCTTTTTTGTGACTCCTGCACTGTTTACAAATCTCAAAATTTCGTGCAACTTGTTTGCTAGTAGGCCAAAAAACGAGCTGAAGTCGCAGTACAGGCTGCAAAATCCAACAATATAAATACGCACACTCTGCTTCCACCTCAAACCCAGAACCCAAAACTTTGAACCCCAAACCCCAAACCTCAAAACATAAACCATAAACACTATTTTCACCCCCTTCCATTAGCATTTGAAACTCTACAACCTCTACGATGGATTAACAAATTGTCTTTGTGTACTACAATGGTAGGGCTTACGAAGGTGGTCAAGGTGTTATATTTGAAGGTGACACAAATGTCATTTATCTTAAATGAGACATTTCTTTCAAACGTTTGAAGAGAATAATTCATGAGAAGTTACAACATATAAGTAGCCAGGTTATTTCGAACGTCACCTATAGATTTTTGGCTTTAGGTAACCCCATTTTGTAGAAGTCTTCAAATATGTGATACTGAAGATGTTAGTCTCATGGTGAATGCTTTTAGTCAACAATATTCGATGAGAATGCTGGAGTTGTACGTTGATATTGCTGAGGCCGGAGATTCGTCAATACCAATGTCAATGTATCCGATGGATACGCAACAAATGTTGCAGGATGAAGGGGTTAGACACGTTGAGGAGGCGGTTGCTGATCCAGAGTCTTTGAATTTTGGAAGCACCGTTAATTTGGCGGATGATAATGACACTATGGCACTGGCAATGTGGATCCTGACGTTAACCATTCAGAAGATGAAGTGGATGAAGACAACAAATTGCTTGAAGGAGATTCGTTAGACTCAGACATAGAGACTGATTTGGGTGCTAATTCAGGACCTCAAATAGCGCCTACTCCTCCTCCTATTGCATCACCTATACCGATGAATGTATATTCTGAAACCCAAGGTATGTACATTCTTAATGGCTCTTCAGTCCCTCAATTTATGTAATGATGTGGCTTTATTAAATCATTTTTTTAGGTGTCCCAAACTCCACCCCTTTTTGGAATTCTTCGTCCCACTATACATATGTGAATTGGGACCACCCATATGAAGAAACCGGTTTTTTCCCTGGCCTGATTATGCATGGGTCATGACAAGTAGGTGAAGAATTATATGAAAGTTTACATTTTAAAAGCAAGGAAAATGCTCAGACGGCCTAAAAGCACCACTGCATCAAAACAAATCATACATACGTTGTGCCGGAATTTTGCCTAAGATATTTTACCCCAAAGTGTGCAAATTCAACAAATGGCTATCCTTGGAGGATGATGACAATATTGTCCAAAAAAACAGATGACTGGGTAATATCCAAATGGAAGGGCCCGCATACATGTGTTAGTGCAGCAGGGTCTATGGAACACAACAAGTTGAATTCTGATCTCATTTCCACTTACATTATGAGTATTGCACTTTTTAATGGTTATTTCATACTTACTCTTCGGTTATTTATATGGACTTATGAATTTGATTTTATGTCGTATGCATGGTTAGTCTCCAACCAGCTATCCTCGTTTCTCTTATACAAGAGAGGATCAGCGGTGAACTCCACTACAAAGTGTCTTACTTCAAAGCATAGAAAGCCAAACAGAAGACACTTGCAAAGATATTCGGGGATTGGAAAGCATCATACACGAGCTCCCAAGGTGGCTGGAGCATATGTTGATGCATTCCCCAAGATCATATTTCAAGATTGTGATGGAGGACTATGTCGGTGGTGATGGTGAGATTGATGGTCATTTTAAGAAATTCCGCCGGGTGTGTTCTGGACATACAAACCATTAACATTTTTAAACAATTAACAATAATATTTCACAAAATTTAAATTTCTACAAAACTTATATTTCTGAACAATAATATTACTTATATTATATATTTTCTATACAGTAATCCAAAATATCTCTAAATTTAACACTAAATTTTTTTTATTTCTAAACAATAATATAAACATTAATATTTCTACACAACTAATATTTCTAAACTTAACACTAAACAATTTTTATTTTGGCAAAATTTATATTTCTAAACAATAAAAATATATATACAATAGTCCAAACAACAATATTTCTAAACAATAAACATTATCTAAACATTAATATTTCTAAAATTATTTATACCTAAACAATATACAATAAAAATATTAAATTTAACACTAAACAAATTTAAATTTTTAAACACTGATATAAACATTAATATTTCTAAGCCATTTCTATTTCTGAAAATAATACAACCATTAATTTTTCTAAACTATAAAACAATACTATTTCAAAATTTTATTTATTCTAAACAATAATATTATCCAAAAATATCAAGCAAACAACTTACCAAAATGAGAATACTTGAAGTGATAGTTAGAGATGTTAAGATAGACGACTTGAATTAGAGGAGAATGAGAGTTCTTAAAAATTTTAAGAGGAAAATTAGGGAAAATTTTGAGAGGATGAGTGAAAGGAGAGTGAGAGTGAGGAGAGTGATGATTATGACGTCCATTTATAAGGGTTCTGAACTGCCAGAAACATACACACAAGTCGCAGGGTATGTTGCGACTCATGTGACATGACGCAGCCATGCACAGGAGTCGCAAGTAGTTACGCGACATCCATCAGACCTGTCTGCCAACAGGGAGTTGCAGAGCTCAACACGACTCCTTGTGGCCTCATGTTCCGAAATCTATAGCACCTACAACTCCTGTTCCCCGGCATTAATACTAGCCACAAATCATGAAGCTTCCTACGACTCCCACCTCCGGTCCACCTCAGCACCCACATGGCAAAAACAACAATACTATGCTAATATTTTTTTAACGTCCATTCTTCTATTTTTATTTTTATTTTGCATTATTAAAAGAAAGGCAAATTTAGGAGTGCATTCTTTATCGGCAATAAAACTTCATATGCATAACTGCAAGAACTTAAAGTTTTCATCAAAAAAGAAAAATCACATTACGACAAATTTAAGTACAAACTGATAAAATTGTACATATACTATCAAGATTTGTTATCAAGACACAAGAATATTGCCGACTTAGAAGTTAGTGATAACTCTGAATTGGTATCTCCCTAAAAATGAGCGAAGCAAAAAATGCCAATGCTATATGTTGCCCGCTACAAAACTGATGATCAGAAAGTAGACTTTTCGTACTTAATAACATCAATGGTGTTCAGATCATATATCTTGCAAATTTTTATGATAGTGTATTGACTGAGGCCGTCACGCCCGTCGCCTTGACGAACAAGACTCTCAAGTTCTTTGCATGGTCGCAATACCTAATTCACATATGATGGAAACAAAAAGACATCAGTAAGTTCACAACAAATGCTTGCAAATCACATAACTTTCATGTTCATGCCCAGCTGATACAAGAATATTGTAAACTAACACAATGAATGAATATACTCAAACCTTTGAAAGAAATTTATAGATTATGCATGAAATCTGCAAGGCAGGTGGGGGGCACTATGAACTCACTAATCCCAAATAATAGCCAATGCATATTTGTAAAATTGTTCTCACCGCAGCTTTGAAATCAGTTTCACTTCCAAATATCTCAATTAATACTAGAGTAGAATATCTAAACACTTACCCAATATGGTTCCTTTGAACTATGGCTTTCATTTTTAGAGTCCTTCAACTCAATTTCCTTCTTATCTGTAGAAGTGTTTGAAGTCTTGTGGCTATCTGAGACTAGTTGAAACAGCTTCTCACTTCCCTGTGAACAATTATAGAAAACAATATGCAAAATTCAATATAAAATTGGAGTCAAAAGCCAAGCTCCAAACAATAGATAACAAACCTAAGGATTAATAATGACATCATCTTAATAGCAGGTCAACATCAACCAGGGATACATTCATACATAAAAGTAGAAAGCCAATCCTCCATGGAAATTGACAACTTATCCAAGCACCATGCAACTTTTTTCATTCAGGCAAATCAAAAGATGTCTGTTTAGCACAGATACTCCATTCATTTACCGTACAGGCAGCTTAAAATTTAAAACATATTTGAGTGAGACAATTCGATTTACAAACATATATCCCATGAGTAAGTAAACTAAGTATATTCATAATTACTTTAGAATATTAGAAAAAACAGTAATATTCAATATGTAGTGGGAATGAGATACTATCTTAATCCCTACAGATTTCAAGCAATAACTGATGTGACATGACAGTTTGAAAGTCTTAATGACCTTTGCAAGCATATAACATCTATAACTCAAGGTGTTCCTAAATAAAATTAGAAAGTCAAATCATACACGAAGAAAGTCCCTGATGTGACAGTAAAACAGACAAATCGATACCAATGAAAGGAAAAGGGAATTTTTTTTTGCAAGTGCTACACAAATTTAGCAGCGGTACATACCTGAAGGGCCCTCCAGTGAGAATAAGTGCGGAATAAAATCCAGAAGAATGGCACATTAGGCAAAGGTAAAACCTGCAATGTAAAATTAAGACAAATGGCATTAGTTGAAGCATAGAATGAAATAATAATTGAAGCGCAGAAACACAATCTTGAATAATAACACAAAAACGATAATATATCAGTATCTAACATTCAGTGAACACATACTTACGCTTAATGCAGAGGTCAATGGAATCAATGAAACTGAACCATAGAAATATTTACGGTGGATGATCATTCCCCTATAAACAGATAACAGTTCATATGAAATAAGGATTGACATTTAAAATTAAATCAGGCTGCAGTAGAGCATTCCAATTTAACACTGAAAGTAATTTGTTCCAAGTTCCAGCACCACTAGTAACGAGGCAACGAGAGAATTACCTCATAGCAATATGCCTTAGTCTTCGACGAACAAGTTGAGCATTCAAACTGCAAAAATATTGCAATTGTCATAAAAGCTAAAAGAAGCAAAACAGTAATGCTAAATTTTGTTCTACTCATCCACACCATGTTCCTACTTCCCACACATGTCATTTTCAAATGAAAAATATTCAAATAGACATAAAATAAGGAAAACACTTTAATCAATAAATAAGCAAAGAAAGACAAAGCAAGTTCTGTCTGACAAGGATAACTGCAACATTTAAAATGAAATCATAACCAAGAGCCTCAAAGATGGCAAGCAAACACAACTGTCTCACATTTCACAGTTCATTCTTTTCCATACTAAACATTAGAGAATTGAAAAAGAACTATGACCAACATGATCAGTTAACCATAGTAACCACAAGTAAACAACTTAAAAGACCAACAAAAATAGGGAGAGGAGGCATTGTTAGCGGTGAAAAGTAGAACTTCAAACAACACAACACAACCAACCTTGATGGGTAAATGACTTCAACCCCAGTGACATCCTTCGATATAGATTTCAAAAATATCTCCGATGGCTTAACCCGCGACAAAAGCCACAACCCCAACCTGCAAAAATATCTCAAAATCACATTTTGAGCAAGAAAGCCCAAGAAACAAAGACAGGGTTAAAACAGTAAAGCCGAACTCACCCGTGAATCTTCTTTTTCAAAGATCCATCTGGTGCCATTTCCAAACCAACCCAAGCTTTATTCATCTGCACCATCCACAACAACAACCAAACTGTTGTTATAAAGAAACAAACACACCCAGAAAGAGAAATGGACAAGAAACTCAGTGAAATGAACCTTGTTGGATGCATAGTCTATAAGAAGCTCAGCTTTTGCGTTGAAGGGTTTATCAGCAACGTTAATGTTGTTCCACAAGTCTTTGATGGTTGAAGGGGATTGAGAGGAAGAAGGTGAAGCGGAGAGGGAATGGTCAATGGATCTGATGAAGCACCAGTTCCTCCCTCGTATTGGGAACACGACCAATTTGGCTCTCATGGCGATGCCTCCACTCAAAACCCTAGCACAGAAATGTGGCGATCAAGTTACAATCTTTGACGCAATAGCGTGTATATTCGGCGACAAAACGGGGAAAATGGAAGAACGGGTTGGAAAAAGATTGAAAGATTGGTACTTGGAGAGGGAAAACTGGTTTGGATGATGTAAGTGACGAAGCAGATGCAAATGGAGAAGAAAGGAAGAAGGTGAAAAGCGGCGATTTGCGGTTGCGGTTGTGAAAAGGGAAAAATTAGTTTTTTCTTTCTTTCTTACATGGGATGAATTAGTGTCATTTTTTATAATAACCAAACTACTATTTAACTTTTTCTTATCAAAGATAGTTTTTTTTGTAACTGATTAAATAGAGTTAATATAGTTAGTAATATTTATAATCCACTTTTCTTAATTTTTAGGCATTATTAATGCTTTTGTTGGTGGAAAGAGAGAATAAGCTTAAATAAATAATGGTAATCTTGTAGAAAAACAATAATTAGTTGACCCAAACTTCAAATTTATTCTTATATAAATAACTAAATGTACTTTTAAATTGGTTCTTATATTAAAGAATACAAGAAATATATGTTAAATTAAAATAAACTGGAAGTATAACCATCTCATAAGCTACCATTTAAATCAAATTTTTATATTAGTTTTAGACCCGTGTTATGCACGGATAAATTTAATTTAAACGTATGAGGATGAAAATAGTGAGAATTTTAAATTAGAGACATGTGAAATATTTTAATTTTATTTGTAAAATTTTAAATTTAGTAACATTAATTATTGTATATGATGATTTCAAATCGTTTAGAAAATCATCCTAATCAATCTTTTTGAAATGCTACGCATAACTATGCTGGTAATATAAGAAGTGATATGTATATAGAATGGGAATATAAAGACGGTAAAATCCCAAATAATATATTTCTTGAATGTTCTGATACCAAGAAAAATAAAATAAATGTAGTAGAATTAATGTCAAAAGAAAAATCACTATGATAGATTATGGGAAATTGGAATGGAGATGAATGAGGGGTCAAGAGAAGAGTGAAGGATGAAGAAAGTACTACTCCGTCCGTTCCTAATTAACTGTCACTTTAAGATTCTGCACATATATTAAGGAATTCTATTAATGTTTTTGTTTTTATCAAAGTTACTACCTAACTTCCTAATATACCCTTTATCTTTCTTCTTAATTTAGACTCTTTAATTTCCTATCACCATTAATTAAAGGGTATAATTGGTAAAACATAATTAATACTCCCTTGAACTTTGTAATGTGACAGTTAATTAGGAACAGAAAATGGATAAAAATAGTGACACTTAATTAGGAACGGAGGGAGTATTACATTAAGTTCGTAATGTAATGGTAACATTAACACTGTTGCAAATTCCAATAATCAGCAATAATGACGTGGCGGACTAGTGTATTGTGGTAGAAGCTTTGGAATGTGAAATTTTAAAATTAAAAAAATGTTGAAAACCTGAAAGGATTAATGTTAGAACGACATACATAATGCAAAGCTTATGGAAAGTTGGAGTGAATAGATAAAAGAGAGAAGAAAAGAATAGTGAAGGAGGAAGAGAGGAGAAGGCCTTTGAGGGTGCCACATCGGAATTTTTATGCCTTAATGACCAATGACACGGACCCACGTCAGATTTTGAGCTTAGAATTTTCCCTCTGTTCTTTTTTATAAAAGCTAAACAACTATTGCATACCCCTTAAGAAAATTAGTTAAAGTGGTTGTTAGCATTTAATTTGTTCTTAATTTACATCAACTTTTCAAAATTGCCCCAACCTACTTTTTAAAATTTCTATTGATTATTAATGCATTACATAGTGGAAAGAGAGAGAAAATTCAATTAAATAAGGGTGAGTTTGTCAAAAAAATAATTAATGCACTACATATTCCAAGTCAGTTCTTATAAAAAGGAATATGATGCATCTCAATCTAGCTCTTATAAAAAGGTACATAGGGAGTACTATGGATAATAAATTTTCAAGAGTTATTCTTTTTTGTTTTTTGTTTTAAATGCACAGGGTTAAGGCATAAGACAAACTAAACAACAATTACAAATTAAGGGTATCAAATTCTAGAGAAAACACTTACAGTATAGCACTACAAATTATAACAAGTTAGCATGCTCTAATACACTTATACCATGTAAACCTAAACCCAGGGACAAAAATCTAAGAGATTGTTTGGTTTTAGAAAAGATTTCCTGCTTTCATTCTCTGAAAATAGTTTTAATTCTTGAAATTTCAAAATTAGAAAACATGCTTGGTTTGACATTTTGTTTTCATTTTCATCATCATCATCATTGTCGCCACCATTGCCGCTACAGTGCTACCGCCACCACTTCCACTGCCGCCACCACCGTCACTGTCACCCCGACCACAACCTTCACCACCTCTACCTCACCAGCGGCGACGCCGCAACCACCACCACCTCCTGATCTAGTTTGTCGTTTGGAAAAAGACAAGTGCTACTATGTTTCTTCTTACAATTCTTCAAACAATATTGAAGGAGGAGATGGTATGGAGTTGGTGCTTTTGGATGTTTCTGGGGTGATTATGCCGCGGAGGAAAAGGCGGTCGAAGAAAGTGTCCAATAGAGTTAGGAGGAAGAAGGAAGTATTTAGGTGTGAAGCTTTTGCCTTTTTCGGGAAGGGGGTGGTCGAGCTGTTGCTTCCTCTTATTTAGTGGTGTCAGATCCATCGCCCTCAGTTGCGAATTCTCCGGGTGGATATTTTACTAGAGCTAAGAAGGAGTGGATGGTCGGAAAATTCTTGGGTCTCGTTTATCCTAGAAGTGAATTAAAAGCTATTCGAGGATTGAAGGGAGAACTTGTGACGATGTTCTCCTCTTAGCAGCCTTGTGGTGTTGATCAGAGTTTCTTGTTTTTCTAGCCTTTTGGAGCTCTCTTTTTTTGCGTTTTGGGCCTTGTGTTTGTGGATTTTTTGGTGGGCTTTTGTTTTGCTATTTGGAGGTTTTGCATCCTCTTTTTGGTCGGCTTGCCTCCCTTTCTTTCCTTATGAAGGGCTCCACAATTTTTTCTGATGATATATAATCATTTTGCTTGGATTAGGGTTTTGCACACACACTCCATCCTCGCTGAGATTTCTCATTGATGCAACATGAAATCCTAATTTCTCCGTCCGAACAAAAAAAAATCTTTTTGCTTTAAAAAAAAGGAAGAAGGAAGGAAAATATTTTTACTTGATACTATTAGCAGTTGTTCACGAAGTAAACCAAGGAAACCAGAAACCGAGTTAAGAATGGATGGGAGAATCCTAACTTCAGTTACTAGTCGTGTGTTTGAGTGTGAACATGAGTCCCCAAATGGGTGGACCAATCTTATTTATATCAAGACATTTCTCTTGGGTCTATTGACCTGAGTCTACAATGTTAATGAGCTCATTATATACATGGGCGACCTAATTGGACTATTCTAGCCTAAAATACACAAAGATATAAAGATGTGAGTCAAACATTAAATATCCCATTACATAGAATAACATCTCAACATCCATATCAGCACACAAGCCCACAAGACACCAAGTCCTAAGAATTGGGACGAAGCGTGTCTTCAAACTGGCACAATGTGAACATTCCATCGCCCCTTCGCTGGTGAAAAATTCCTTGGATAGACCACAATCCACGAGACTTTGAAGGATAGATCTCTATAAGTAACAAGGTTGAGTAGCCCAATCATGAGATATCTCATTCAAGTCCAATATGAGACAAACATTAAATCTCCCATTACATAGAATAACATTTCAAAGCCCATATCAGTACACAAGCCCACAAGACACTAAGTCCTAAGAGAATTGGGACGAAGTGTGTCTTAATGAAAGCACACCATAGTCTTTTTGTATTCCGCACTTCATTACTTGTCACATAAGTTTCCCAGCAACAAAAATATTAGTTTTCAAAATTTAATTGAAATGTCATGTCATACCTTTTTTACTCTACCTGTTAGAGGGTAGCTTGGTACAAAATTATTTTCTATCAATGGATCACCCAAGATTTTCCTTTACATATGTGGGAGACCCAATGTCTAATTGTCGTGTTCACGAAGCGTTTAAGGCACCTCTCCAGTTGTAATCCTATACGTCTGTTCTATGCTCGTGCTCCCCATTTGCTCATTTCTCCAGTAGTAGTTTTGTTTTTATTAACTCTTTAAACTTCGTTTAAAAGAAATGGTGAAGTCGCTTAATTTGCGAACTCTTTAGGCCACATAAGGCTTGCATAATCTTTATCAACTATTCTTTGAGTTCACGAGAGTTTGTTCTTGAAATTCAAGGCTTTAGCTCAACATAGTTGAGGCTTTTGCTCGTTAATTTTTCAATTGGCGAGTCTTTTGCTCATTTAGAGGCTAGGGCTTGGATGTGCCAAGGCTTTCGCTCAGTGAACTGGTGGTCGATGCTCAGATTCTTGAGACTTGCACAATTTTCAACTATCATTGCGCCCAGTTGAAAAAGAAATGGACCTAAGTTGGCGTGATGCATGTATAGTAATTATGATCCAGCATGTGGAATAAAGGTGGTGACTCATTAAAAACTATCCCTTTCGAAAGAGAAAAGAGTGCATCTATGTTTGAAAACAAAGCTGAAATAAAACATTAACAAAACTAAAACATTAAAAGGAGAGATTAAGTGAAATAGAAACGCCAAAAAAGAGATTAACTAAAATAAAAACTCAAGTGCTGAGCATTCGAGGACCTAGGAATTCTTCATCCTGACAGATCCTCCAAGTGCTACACACCATGACCTAACTTGCGTATGATTCTGTAAGGCCCCTCCCAATTAGGCAAAAGATTGTTATTATCATGTCCCCTTTGCTTTCTCTGAGCACCAAATCCCCTTCCTTCAAGCTTTGCTCTCCCAAAATCAACTTCTTTGTGTCTTCCTCCAATTTTATTTGATTTTCATCTAAATCCTCTTGAGAATCCAATAGAATCCTTTTGGGCGATCCAATCTCAAAACATCGATGTTCTTTATTAACTCATTTTACTCCATATTGACCACATAATTTAAAATTGTCGGAGTAACATTCCCTCGCCGCTCTTTGGTCAACTTTCAATGTTCCGACTTACTTATCTATCGAGTGTAAAGTTGAAATTATGGCGCCCAATTTGTTTAGGAAGGGTCGCCCAATTAAAACATTACATAGAGAAACACACCTGACAACTGAGAACTTAATGGAAACTTTATTCACCCAATCACCCTCACAAAAGACAATTTCCAATTCTACGTCATTTACCCAAGTTGAGGGCGATTATGACATGGATGTGAATGGTTCACACTTGGTGATAATGAGGACGGTTAGAAGGCCCATGAATTGTTGAATGCCGCAAATTTCGCGTCTCCCGTGTATCCGGCGTATTTTGAATTGGTGAATTTGGACCTTGTTGAACCGTCGCTGGTGAACTAGCCTGCAACCATGTATCCCTTTTCCTCTTCATTGAATCACTTTGCTCCTCCTGAATAAAATCATGCACCCTTTTCCTTAACTCTCCCATCATTGTCGCCGAGCATCCACTCAAATCGCTATTCAGAGGCCCCGCCCTTAAATCATTCTCAAATGCTGCAATACAAACCTCTGACATCTTGTCTTCCATATGCACAGGCAGTTGATTAAAGGCTCCCATGAATTCCTAACGCTGTCAGTGTAACTTTTTGAGCTCGATTAGATGAAAAACTTCACAGCATCGGTCCCCCCAATGATCACCATCTTTGTATTGAAATATACTAAAATGTTCCTTCGATCAATATCACCATAATACGGTTCTAACACCAAAGTTTTTAGATTATCTGGAACCACCACGTTCACAATTTCTTCAGAAAATAGTTGAAAATCACCCATCACTTCTGGCATTCGACGTTCTTCATCACGTTGATCCCGTTGTTGAGTCAACTCAGCCACTTGACCCTGACGTTGTTGATTATGGTTATGAATGTCGTTCAGATCTGCCAAAATCCCCTACAAAACGTCGAGAGGGACAACATTGCCATATGGTTGTTCCCAGACAAATTTTCTTGAGATCGTGTCTGCATCACAAATCCCTGGGACCTGGGAATTTTTTTTTACCGAGGCTCCACGGCGGGCGCCAATGTTCACAAAGTGAACCAAGGAGACCAGAAACCGAGTTAAGAATGGATGGGAGAATCCTAACTTTAGTTACTAGTCTTGTGTTAGAGTGCGAACAAGAGTCCCGCAAATTGGTAGACCAATCTTATTTATATAAATACGCTTCTCCCGGGTCCATTGACCCGAGTCTACAATGTTAATGAGCCCATTATATACATGGACGACTCAATTGAACTATTCTAGCGTAAAATACACAAAGATCCATTACATAGAATAACATCTCAACGCCCATATTAGTACAATAGTCATTGTCGTATGTTTTAGAATTGAGTGTTCCAGAGTTCTGAGTAATTAGATATCCAACCCTTGTTTCAAATTCAAACCTACTATTTACATTGTTCAAATAACCGCTACGGATGAAATTACATATGCAAACAATTCCCTAATCTAATGTCATACACTTGACATAACGATGTTGTTCGAATGTGGGTAACTACTCTTGGAATTGCCTTTAAACATGAGTTGATGCTTTCCAAACCTCAGTGCTTCGAACTCTTCCAACAAATCTCATCTAACATGATTTCGAGTTAGCTTAGAAACTTTAAGCTTTAACTTGATATTGTGTTTTATTTGTCTTAAGCTTACCTTCAAACTGGTTATGTGAATCCAAACTGACCCTAAAAGCTTGTCTTCAATTTAATTACAAATTTCATATCATTAGTTGGTCTTCGAGGTAGTCATGAAGATTTGCACTTCGAGCCACTCTTGATCTTTAACATTTTGAAATGATCCTAAGAATTCCATTTGAACTGACCACCTTTGAAAAAATTTCTTCTATAAGTTAGACTTTTCTCAATACTTAGCCTTTTTTCAATTTTGTTATTAAAACAATAAAGTTATTGATAAAAATTTATAAATATTTTTTAATTCATCTACAACGAGGTTAAATAACTCCGTGAATGTTTTTGATTTTGACTTGTGGTCGGAGCAAGTCATTGTTCGAAACTAGCTTCCTTGCATTTGTTTCTGGTCTGCTTCATATGACACGTGCGACAGGTACCTCTGTCTCTGAGACTCAGAAATTGCAAGCAAATTCTAAAATCGCTTTGTTTTTTCCCCATAATTTCTGTTTTTCTTTCACTGCATAAGCTGTTTGAATAACGATTGAGAAGAAGATCAATAAGGAGCGCTGAAAATTCCTTCTACTAAGTTGCTTATTTTCATTTTAGTGTTAATTTTTGTGATTATTGTCGGTTCTTGCAGTGTGATTCTTCAAATGAGACCCCTTTTGGTTGGATTCTTCGGAATACTTGCCCTTCTTGTTTTCTGCTCAGCTTGCTGGTAAGTCTGCAGTGCTAGTTAATTTAATTTGGGTAATTGACTAATTGGTGAACTTTGTTAAATAAGATATATACCATTAAACTTTGATTCATGCAAGGGAAAAATACTGACTTTGTTACTGGTCTGGTTTAGGATAAGATCTTTGTGAATACCATTTGTGGGAGAAAGGGATTACTGAACCTATTTTGTTTTCTTGGTTAGTATAAATTTACAATTCTAATTTCTGAATTGCTGAGTGGTTCTTTCTTTGATTTCTTTCTTTTCCCCCTCTCTTTGTTCTCTAATATCTGATGGCTTTTAGAAATTTATTGAAAGATTTTGGATAAAATGCATCTCATGAGCATCAGATTAATAGCACTTGAGTAGGAATTATTGTTACAACAATTGTAGTCTTGTAGTTGATATCTTGATGATGGAGAGATGTGTGAGCAACACTCTTTTTCTAACATTCTCTCTTTGATTGGTCAAAATACATGTAGGGTCCACTAAATTATATGAGACCCACTCCTAATTTGGTGGGACCTACATGAATTTTGACCAATCATAGAGAGAGTATTAGAAAAAGAGTGTCAAAGAGAGTGTTGCTAGCACTTCTCATATCAAATTATCAATGTTTTTATTTGTTCATTGCACAAGATAACTGTTCCCAGATTTATAGGTTATCTATATAATATACTTCTCTATGTGTGTATAATGTTTGATTGGTGTGCTAAGAGCTGATCACTTAGAAGTGAACAAATAGCTCAAAAAAAATAAAAATGACTGTGTTATCTTTTTGAAAGTTGCAGTTCTTCCATTGAAGAAAGTACAAAATTGGAGAAAACTTTCGCAATTATAAAACCAGATGGATTGCTTGGTAACTATACAGATGATATCAAGGGAACACTTTTAGAATATGGTTTCAGCATTGTTAGGGAAAAGATTGTTCAACTTGATGAGGCCACTGTGAAAACATTTTATGCAGAGCACTCTTCAAAAAGCTTCTTTGCTAGCCTTATAAAATACATGACAAGGTATTCCATTCCTGTGACAATGTCTTCATGTATGATGGTGCTATGTAACGTAATGTTTCCTAAGCAGTTTTGTCAACCTCGTTATGTTGAATGTTTGCTGGATTGCCTGGTTACTATCAATGCTAGATCAACTTTACGTAGTTTTATTTACTGGGTAATGGTAAAATTACTTCCACTTTTGGGGTCAATATATTTATTTCATAGTAAAACAACTCATTCTCGACGCCATTACCTATAGTTGGTCAATATTAAGGCCACAACAAGTTACGAAAATGTAGCTTTTGTATCTTAATTTTCCTTTTCCTTTTCTTGTTTTAAGTCACTATAGAAGAAACTAAATGCTTTCTTACCTTGACTATACAGCTGATGTAATTCTCGCTTGACTATGACAGCCATGAATGATTCATCACTATGAATTCTTTTTACCGCTGATTTAATTTTAATTACATTTGATGTTAAATTTCCTTGCTGCATACTTTATAGTCTTTAATATCCTAATCTCCTCTTCTAATTCTCCTTAATGATTGTTCAGTGGACCGGTATTACTTATGGTCTTGGAGAAGGATGATGCAATCGCTGAATGGCGTGCCTTAATGGGCCCTACTGATGCGAGCAAGGCCAAGATTACTCACCCTCACAGGTTATACATGTTACTAATAACACTCCCTTGTGCTTGTCAACTTCTTAAACTGTTATTCAACTTGGGTAGATCTGAGCCTCTAGACTGGGATTGAATGGAGGGCCAGTTTATTGAATTTGATGGCATGGTGTTAATTTGCTTTATATTGAACGATGTCACTATTTTGAACAGCATCAGAGCGAAATGTGGATTGGATACTGAAAAAAATTGTGTTCATGGTTCTGACTCTCCCAAATCTGCTCTGAGGGAGATAGCATTTTTCTTCAGAGATCTCTCTGCAGGTCAATAATTTTACTTCTATTTAAGCAAATATGAATACAATGTTCACTCTCTAGTCTCTAGGCACTAGCATTTGTTATATTCACTCTTCTGGCACTGCACTTATCATGGAACTGTTGGATGCATGAATATAAACTTCTTTTTCAAAGTAGTAAAACCAAAGAAAATTAGCCAAGGGGAATTGACATCATAACATGGTACTTCGTACATAGTCATGCTATGGTATCAACTTGCTTATTTAATATAAGTATTCTTTTATCAAAATTCATGTTCAGATTATCATAACCTCTTGTTTATTCCCTCAAAATGCATTGCAAAAAAAGCTATCTACTCACTTTTGCCTCTCAAATTCTTTTGACAGATGTAATTGCCGAACATGATGAGTTGTAGCTGGTAAATGGTGTTTCTGGAAGAACTTATCTGGCCTTATCTTATAACATAAGTGCTTAGGAAAGCGTTTGAGTAATTTCGGCAGGCATCTACTACTTGCTAGACTATTGGATCATAAGTTGGTGATAAAAAAACATAGCAATTCAACTCATTTTACAAGCCAAAAGTTGATAATTTGTGTTGGTACTTTTGATGAGAGAATTAAAAATAGTTGACATTTGTTGTGTCAACATGTTCATCATTTCGTGGTTACTCTCATCCCTATGCTGCCTGCCTCATGCCCTCATCGACTGAAAGGTAATATTCGTGATAGAATTCGAAAGAATTGATTCTCTCGAAACACATTGCACCAAAGGCAAAGTCGTACCCAACATACTAAATTGAATGTTTTCTTGACCATTTCCTATTCTACCCAGTCCCAATGTTAAAGGTTGAGGCAATGTTAAAAGGTTTCAGGTAGACATAGTTGAAACAATTGGGTGTATGACCACCATTTGAGGATTTCCCACACTTGGCACTTGGTACAATTCTATGTGGCAATCCATATGCCGAATTTTGTGGAATTCTTTGGCCCGAACCAATATCTAGTTGAGGCAAAGTTGACACAACTTGATTCACGAAAAGGAATATAGGTTCAGGCAAAGAACCTGTTTCTTCAACATGCATATAGGTGTAATTTGTTTACTGCAAATTTTTGTAAACAAATAAATTCACAAGCAACCTAGGGATTGATTTTGAATCATCTTGGGCTCTTTTATTTCTTAAAGGTGGGTTTTTAATGTCAAATAAGAACAAAAGTAATAAATTGCTTAAAAAAGATAGTAATAAATTGCTTAAAAAAGATAGAGATAAAAAAGATAAAGATAACCTTACACCTTCTCACCATCACTCCTACTTCATCCTCCACTGTGTTGCCACGCCTGCGCGTCCTCCCCTAGCCTAGCCACACCTTCCCCTAGCTCAGCCTCCTCGGCCCCCACCCTAGCCCAAGCCCCTGCCTAGCTTCACTTTTCCTTCAATCTCACATGTACATTCATGTTGATACAACCCTCACCGCACCAGACTGCGCATTTCCTCATCTCTCCCTCAAACCACCACAGGACAACCACTGCCCACTTAAAAACCACCGTCATCTCACTCCCCTTCTCCTCCATCATTGAATACCCAAACCCATAAAAAACCTCCCTCTAAATTAACCTCAACTAGCCTCATGCCTTTGCCTCTATTTTGCAAAACCACGGTTCCACCATCAATATTCCCGTAACTTCACACTAAATATGTTGCTCCAGCCAGCACCCAACACCGTGTCCCACCCGTAAGCCTTATCTTTCTCACGACCACCTTTAACTCTAGCCGCCACAACCACCTTCACCTTAACCTCTTCTTCCCACCTTATTCCACTTTTTTTTATCAGCAACACTTCCAGCCACCTCATGGATAATTTTGTGGAAAAAATAATATTTTATCACTAGCAAGTCGGCATTGTAATGCCTTGATTTTCACGAGGGTTAAAATTGTAATATCGTAAGAAATAAAAACTCGAATAAACAGTAAACAGGGATAAACATTGGAAATAAAAGTGAAACTGGAGTAAATATCAAGAGAAACGCCACTAAGGCAGATTTATCCAAAATGAGTAATAACTGAAAAGAAAACTACTGTCAACACAACCGAGAACCACACGCAGGTAGATTCTTCAGAAGTGATGACACTAAATACAGAAAACTATGACATAGAACCCCGGAAAACCCTATGTTGTGCCGCCAATCACTCCAACCTCTCTCGCCAACGCTGCAGGTCCCTCCTCTGTCTAGCCACTGGGTTAGTCGCTCAGTAGTCACATTTGACGGAAGATCCTCCTTAGAAGAAAACGTCACTCGCCTATCGACCAACGGATCCTCTGAACGACGTCCAAAGAAAATGTCATCAAAAGAAGTAATAGTGTCAATAATACGCCGAGGCGAAACAATGATGTAGATAATCCCTCAGTGATAGCTAGTGTCCATAGTCAATCCATAACGGTCACGTCCGATAGTTCTAATCCATCCGGTATAAGTTGCGGTGCGGTAAATCCAGCTGAAGCTCCACATGTCACCAACATCGGGCTCAAGTAACTGGATCTCATCATGCCTCAGTAATGACACTTGACGAAACAGATATGCGTCCATCTGGTGATAGATGCTCACACAACAAGCACTCAAACAAGCAAATGTCAACTCAACAAGTAAAGACTCCATACAAGATCATGTGAACATGTATATATATCAAGATAATTAACAACCATCATTTAATAAATCATTTATGGAAGTTAAATTAGGAAAGCTCCCCTAGGGTTAGTCTAGGATGCCACTAAAAACTAAACGATCGTGATAAGGTCTACGTTCAACTCTCGGAACACGGGACGACCACAACACCTCGAGGAAACAAGGGTAAACTCTGTTTGCACATTATGCCACTTATGAACTACCGACACAGAAATAGCCGTGCGAACCCAAAACCATGCGTATTAGTTAGTGGAAACATCATTAAACAAACCACCCAACAACAAGGGTAAAACAATAATCTCAGTTAATAATAGGAAACATTATTAACAAGCATAAACATTTTGATGTGCTCTTGATAGAGGTGGACAAGATGCTTTGGTGTACGACAAGCATGTGACCAATGCCCTTTACTTCCACAACTATAATATGTGGCTTCAACATGTTTATTATTTTGCACACCTTTATTCCTTCCATTATCTCCATTTTTCTTCCGCTTTTGGTAGGAAGAATTGTTCATTTGAAATCTTCCATGGCCATGTCCACGACCACGACCTCGACTGTGACCATGACCTTGGCCACGAAAATCTTGATAATGTATTGCTGCATTCACTTTAGGGAATGAAGCGTAATCAGTAGGTTGAGCCTCTTGATTTTTCATGGGGAGCTCATTGTTTATTTTAATCACGAGAAGACAGGAGATCAACTCAGAGTATTTTTCGAAACCTCTTTCTCGATGTTGTTGCTGCAGAACCACATTCGATGCATGGAAAGTGGAGAATGTTTTTTCTAACAAATCTGCATCATTGACATTTTCTCCACACAACTTTAATTGAGAAGTGATTCTAAATAAAGTAGAGTTATACCCGCTTACAATTTTAAAATCTTTCAAACGAGTAAATTGAAATTCCATTAAACCTCAAACGTTGGTCGAAACTTTCACAAAACAATTGTGAATCATAATCATATATTAGTATTAAATGTGAACAAGTATAAAAAAAAAATCTCATTGACTTTACCAGCACATTACTAGGGAATGAATTTTTTTTATTTTTTATTTTTGCAGTTTTTATCATAAAGGAAAATGTTGATGGACATATATGAGATTCTATCACAATCAATAGCAATTACTTCTCAAATTAGAAGTAAAAGTAATAATAATAATAACGGCCCAGATTTATGCATTCTATCATGGAAACATTTTATATTCATTCAATTGTTCTTCAATGTGATAATATTATATCACAAAATAATGCCCAGATATATGTGATGCATTATCATGTCCAGACTTGGTGTGCAATGTCAACACTTGAGAAAAAAAATGTTCTTCAAAAGTACCGTGCTCTATGTTTATTTGTGCTATGAATCTTCTGGATTCATAGTTAGAGGGCATCATAATATGGTTTCTTCTGAACTCATTGTTTATATGTATTATGCTATGAAGATTTATAGTTTAAATAAATTGCATTACGATTCTTCTGAAATCGAAACTTAAATATGTTATACTACAGTAGTTTTTCTAAACTTGTAGTTTATACATAACAATAATAATCAATATAAATATATATATATATATATTATATATATATATATATATAAATAAAATATGTAACAAAAGCAAGAAAGCAAGACTAACGAAGCAAAGATGAAGGAAATGAGAAAAAAGAAGAGGCAGTATCAATAAACAGTATTTGTTTGCTCCATGGTAGTTTACATAGAAAGGAGAAAAAAAATCGATTATAATATATCACTGTACTCAGGTAGAGCTTCGTGTTGATAACGTGTTATGAATAAATCTAAGCAAGCAATGGAAAAGAGGAGAAGAGAAGATGTTTTTGTAATCTTCATTTTTATTTTTCACTTTTTTATCGCAAGTAACAAAAACCTATTATAGCATGTGATTTTTCCTTTTACATGGTGCAAAGAGTCAATCCATAGATCCACCCTATAAACCACCTAAAATTATTCAATCTCTTTTCAGAATCTTTCTTCAAAATTCACACTAACACATCATATCTTCTTATTCTATCTAATTTAAAAAGCAACAGCTTTATAAATCTTGATTAAAGTAATGTAAATATGAGAGAGAAATATTAATGTTATTGCGTTGCCAAACAAAGTCCTAATTCAAGGCCAGGGATGGAGGATCTGTGTTCGAGAGGCAAGCTTACAGGATAACAATTTGATTACTTTCATATTCCCAAATGACTTCTTTGTGTGGTTCCAATATTCGAGGACCAATTGTTTACAAGTTATGAAGAAGCATTTGCTTACCACGTTGACAACTATGTAACCATGAAAATGAATAAGTCGAATCATAATCATCATTACTTGCCTGGACGATACATGTCCACGACTTCAACTGATTACTTATTTTATAGGGACCACTACTTAGTTTCCATAATTGGAAACCCTTATCCTAACTTGGTATCATTCTAGTGAGCTCCACTTCTTAGATTTATTTATAAAAGTTAAAGTTTATCTTGGTTGAAGTGATTCTTTTCAACTTGTCCCTTCCATGCATCTCGAGGACTTCTACATTCTACTCAAGTTATTTTAATTCAATGTTATGATGCAATACGTGACATACTTTTATTTTGAATGATGAGACAAAACAAACAAAAAAGGAAATAAAACAAAATAGAAAATAGATATTTTTATTTTTATTATTTGTGATTCTCTAAATCACCTGTTGAGGTAATTTAACTCTAATCGAGTAGATCAATAAAATTATTAATAAAAATAAATAAATATATACTCCCTCCGCTCCGTCCTAAATTATAAGATCCTTTTGAGACAAACTTGGTGTCCCAAATTATAAGACCCTTTCTAGATTTCAGGAAAAAAAATAAGCTTTTCCTTTTTTACCCCTTGCATTCATTATATTTTAAATTCAAAAACTTTAATTACCACCTCTACTAATTACTTCTTTCATATTCCTAACCAACTTTTGGTATATCCAATACTTACATTAACAATTTCCAGATTTTTTTTAAATATGAGCATATTTGGAAGATTTGTATAAAAAGTAACAAAACCAACATATTAATTAGCTTATTACATGTTTTCTTAATAGGCGTGATTGTCTGCAAATGACCCTATAATTTGGGACGGAGGGAGTATAATTTATGAAATTCTTAACCCACCTATATCTTAATATTATTGGTTCACCTAGAATGAAGTTAAGTTATCTTTATGAATGATTTAGACAACCCCTTATTATTCGTAGATAGAGAAAAGAAAAGATATGACATAAACTATTTCTCCATGTTTGTTTTGGTTTATGAGAAAAGTGAAAATAAAGAAAGTATATGTGGTGTTGTTAATACTAAAATTTCAAAATCAGGTAATAAGTTGGGAGAATATCTCTTTGTTAGTACAAGAGAAGATTGGAGTAGAAATTCGAAGACTTGGTCCAAAGATGAGGTTGAAATGTAAATCATCGTGGTTGGACAAAAGGTTCCCGTAATGGCCCATGCTTGAGGAGTTCCATTGAAGATCAGAATGCAAGGCTTTAAGACCAATTCGAAATCAAGTTTCCAAGATCAATCAAGTTACAAGCTTTTAAGATCAAGTTAGACATCAATGCCTAAAGTTAGGTTGAGGTCAAGGTGTTCAAGACTCACTCGAAGGAGTTCAAAGATGTTTTCAATTAAGGTAACAAGTTTCTCAAGATCAAGCTAAGTTCAATCTTCCAAACTTATTCGATGACATATCAACTGGTTCCACTGTCAAAGGTTCGAAGCATCTTCAAACAATGAAGCATTAACACACGTCGAAGAGCACTTGCCCACGTTTTGGAGCAGTTATTGACTTTGAGGAGCAGTGTTGAGTTCAAGTATCAGTGTTAGGTCAAGTGTATGTCATAGATTATAGAGTTGTATTTCATTTTAATTTCATCCTATAGGATGTAGTTGACGGTTATTACCGTAAGTACTATAAATAATTCTTTGTAATTTAAAATTAGGGTTGAACAAGTCTACTGTTATGTCAACTTGTTCAATTATAAGCGCACCTTATCTAATTCAGCAATGCAATTTGATGCGACAGTTTTTCAACACGAACTGCACAACCCCTTTAATTTTTAACATCTGAGTTTGAAACCATTCAACTTGAGTGGTTATATTTAGCAACTTAATCAATTATACGCGTACAATTAACTAAAGCACGACTGTCGTGTTGTGCATTGCTGTTTTTTACATCACTGTTTGTATCAAAGATTTGCTAGAAAATTGTAATGTGTATTTGCATATTAATACATTGTATCAATTGCTCTAATGGAAAATCAATTCAACATGTGAGGTATGAAGACAATTTCAAGTGCTAATCTTATCAAGACTTTAGGATACTTTCACAACGAAATGTTTGTTTACCCGTGATCTGTACACATGTAAACAAATGTATTTAAAGAGTAATTTGAGATTTGGATAGAGTAAGTGTGGGTTCTTAATTAATTCAATGGTTTTACAAGCAACGAAAATGCGTTGAGTGTGACTTCAAAAACGTTTCATGGTAGTGAAATATGTGAAAAGTACCAAGTTATTCAATGATATCTTGGAAGATGAGTTTCAGTGAACAAATATCAAAATGTTAAATTTGAAATCCAATATCACGAAGAGCGTTGAGGTGTCTCGAAGGATAGCTCAAGTGATAATTGTGAGCTGAGGACATATGGGTTGAGGATGAGAAGGTCCAGTGATCAATCTCTGGACGAAGAATTTAAATGTTTTCCGATGTAAAAAAAAAGATCGTTGAGGTTAAAGAAAACAAAGGATAAACAAAAACTAAGTTAAAACTAAAAACGAAGACGAAAGAAAAATATGATTTGATTGAAAATGAAAGCTAAAAAAAGTGGTAGGAGATCTTTTTACATAAACTATGTGTGTTGTATATGGTAGATGTAGGCTTTTTAGGGTGTGAGTAGCATATGTCCAATTATTTTTTCAATATCACAAGGTCCTAACATAATTATTACAAATCTAATTCTAATGATAGAAATAACATTAAAGGAAACTGCCTAATTTAAGTCGTTTATCTGGATAACTATACAGTTTCAATCTGATGTCTCAAACTGGCTCTCTGCACCTCCACATCATGCAACCGCTGAGAACGTGGGTGTGTGACTCGTAGTGCGTGGTGCAACCTCTTGAACGTGGGCTCGTGCTCCTTGATCGTGACATCTCCAACTCCTTGCCAGCTCTTTGATGCTAAACCTCCATCTTAACTTGTTCCACTTTTGTTCTTCTATCTCGAGCTTAGTTTTCCATGTTGGCTGCTTAGCTTTTCATGTTGGTTGAGATTCTGAGTCCTGAGCAAAATATTGGCTAAGTGCGAATTTAGTTTATCTTTTTGACCAGACCATTTCCAAATCATCACGTATCTCGGATGCGCCATATCTCAAATTGGATGCTTTTTCCACAACGATGTGCATTAACTTAGCCAATTTAACCCTTTAATTATCTTCTTGTCTTGGTCAAATCTTTGCATAATTTTTTTTTTCATATGTCTTCGTATCAGCCTACCATCTCGATCGAATTAGTTTGAATCTCATCTTTAATCCGTCTTGAGGTTTAGTTTCATAGTACTTCTTTCAGCCTTATCTTTCTTAAACAAAGACGTCATTTCTCCATTTAATTAAATTCGGAATTTTGATATTAAGAATGTTTTTACAGCATATAGAATTAAACAAGTTAGGGTTAACTACTTGAAGCTACAAGCTCAAATAAGTAAGAAATCAGGAGCCAAGTTTTGAGCAAAATCCCAAGTTTAAATATATCAAATGAACGAGTGTTCTAGCTGGCAAGTACAAGTAGTCATTTATTAAAGTGATCGCGTGAAAGAATATTATAGCACTTTTCACATTTTGGTCACAGTCATGTGTTTGGAATCATCGATCTTGTACATTGCTTCCAAACTTTTAATTCTAGTTATACACTCCTACAAGCACTATAGTCTACGTGGGTTGTATAGCACAAGTCAAAATGAGCAGGTGAAATCAGGAAATTGGTCTGGTAAGTGTGAGACATTCCCATGCAAGTTTAGGTGTTCTTCCTCATGTTATGAGTTGTTTTTCTTGACTGCCCATACCTCCTTCGCACTAAGATAAAATCATTGATCCTGGTCTATTAATTTCATCAAAGAAAACTACAGTATAATCTCTCCTTTTGGGACAAGGGGTTTTGACTGTCAAGCCACCCATTATCCCAAAAGTTTAAACTGTTAAAGTAAAAGTCAGTTACATATAATTTGTCAGTTGTTTTTCTAAAGAAAATAGTTCCTAATTTTACACACCTCTCTTAAAAAAAATTAGATATTGGCCCCTCCAAGTTCCAAGACACGTGCCCTTTGCATTTAGCAAATAGCAAAGTATCAACTTTGGCACAAATTTTACCATATCTAGGGTTTGCTATGGTACATCTGTGATATATAACGAGACCGACATCCCATGGGCTGTGTGCGCAATCGTAGCTTCGTGCTACGATATTAATTGAGAAGTTTTCTATAGTCTTGTGGAACTTCTTAGAAACTTAACAAATATCAGTGACACATTGATTGATTAAAGATATTATTAAAAAAGTGTTTGTAAAGGGTAAAATAATGTTCACCCTTAAATTAGTTTTTTATTAGAATTATATCTTAGTTATTTCTAGATGTTTCGGCCCTGGAGGTGAGAAAGTATCTTGAGAAGTCTTATATTCATCACAAATATAAAGGGCGGAGCAAACTCCTTTTAGAGTGGAGTTATGTCAAACATAAATAGATTTAGATCATCTTATGTGAAATTTTTCTTATGTGCCATCATGTGAGAGTTTTGTGTCCATCTCTCTTCACATATATGCAACTACTAACTTTGTACAATGCTCTTAGCATTTATTTGGATTTGAATCCTGTGAAATTTTTCTTATGTGCCATCATGTGAGAGTTTTGTGTCTATTTCTCTTCTTAGACATTTAAATGGTCTCACTATATCTATCTAATGCATATATGTGAAGAGAGATAAACACAAAACTCTCACATAATGACACATTGGAAAAATTTCACAGGATTCAAATCCAAATAAATGCTAAGAGCATTGTACAAAGTTAGTAGTTGCATATAATCACAACATTTTGGAATTTATAAGAGTTTCCCATATCAAGATAAAAAACGAAGATATATAATATAGCATGCTCTATTACGATTAATATAGAATTATAGATAAATACTCCTTCGTCCCAAATCATAAGCTTCATAGAGATAAATTTGATGTCCTAAATTATAAAATCCCTTCTAGATTTTAGAATTTTTTTTCCTTTTCTACCCCTTGCATTCATTATATTTTCAATTCCAAAATTTTAATTATCAGCTCTACTAATTAGATTTAAATAGGGGTATATATGGAAGATTTATAAAAAAACAGAAAACCAAGATATTAATTAGCTTATTACATGTTTTCTTAATAAGCATGATTGTCTGAATAAGTCCTTATAATTTGGGACGGAGGGATAGTATACGCACATTATTCTTGTTTAGGATGAAGAAGGAGATATCCTTTTAACAACTTTAAAGAGCAATCTAACAATATATCAAGAGAGCAAGAGAGTTTCTCGTGTAAAAGAAGCTACTCTATTTCTGATGAACGTATAGAGTGTCAAAGTGGCTAATATGACTTCACTTTTTATAACTCATCAGATGAGAATAGAGACATCTTAACACGAAAAGTAGTGAATGACTCAACTCATCATAAGTCATTCATAAAAAATCAAATTGCAATTACCTAAATAGCTAATCACTATATTTTTTTAGAAAAGTAAAATTATATTACATTAATAGGGAATACAAGAAGAAGCCAAAGAAAAAATACAAATAAGTTGTAGAGCAAACCAACTAGAAATGAAAAATACATTTAACCTTCATATTAAATGAATGCTTCCAAAATACAAATAAGTTGTAGAGCAAAGCAACTAGAAATGAAAAATACATTTAACCTTCATATTAAATGAATGCTTCGATCAAATTATATAGTATGCTTCACCATATATAGATAGTGTCCCCTATTGTATAGAGATTAGTTCTGACTTTCTCACTCCAATCCTATAAGGATCACCGTTTCTATGATCTAATGGAGAAAACGGTGACACAATACTCTTACTCAAAGCAATAGCCGGCAAAAATATTCTCACCCATGTGTTGCAGGTGAAGGAAGAGAACTCAAACAAATTACGAAGTAACAATAATATACCATAAAAGAGAATGTCTTTTATGCTATATATTTATATTTATATGTGTATACGTGGGGATAAGAGTATAAAGTAATAGATAACAATATTTTAACAAATGGGAAATGAACAAATGAGGGACAATACTTGGTCAGATACAGATACATGTATTGGTGGGAAAAAAAAGAGTATAGAAACAGGTGAATTAGGCCGTGTTTGGGAACTTGAAGATCAGGCTACTAAGCTCAATTTGGCCATGAAATTCAGCAAAGCAGTTTTCTATTCCCAAAGTTCTTCAACCTTTACTGGCTTTGAAGATCTGCACTCAATGAACTTTGATAGTTACAAGTTAAAAAGTGCCTCCTTACCATCCCATAACTGACACCTGGCTCTCTTCCACACAGTAAACGATCATCCAACCATCATTACCACCTTTTCTCCTCACGTTATACATTTATGAATTAAGTTTAGTTCACACATTTCCACCTCTGCACTTTTAAAATATAGGAATAAAGAAATAGAAATAAGTAATATGATATGTGATGTGAAAAAAACACTAAAAAAAGACAAAAAATAATGTTGAGTAGAAATGACTGGTAAGAGAATGGAAGATGTGAACATATAATAACTCTACATTTATTGACTTTAAGGTTGTCCAACTATGTTGTCTAATCCCAAAGCTCAACCCTTCATTGGTTTATAAATTCTGCTCCCAAAGGCAAACTTGCAAGTATAGGAGTAATAGTTTAGTGCTAGTTAAAATCAGTGCCTTCATCACCATTCTTGTATCTGACACCTGGCTCTCTCCAATCCCACCTTTTCCCTTCATATTCTGTATTTATTGCTAGCTTTCTAGTACCTTCAGATTAAGCACTCTAAACTCATTCATTTTCCTCTCCCTAGATTTGGTCCTTTCACAATGAAGGTAAGTCTTCCAACTCTGCTAGCTGCCTGTGTGTGTGTGATAGAGTGTATGGTTTACATACACGCTGGAAATTCGCAGTTGGCAGAGACAACTTCCTTTAACTTTTATGGTTGTCTTTATCGTGATTTTGACTCCACCGTGGTTTTTCATCGTGTGTCCAAACTTGCAATGAGAGTGAAAAATTGCTATCTTTATCTTTATATGATTGGGATGGTTTTGTCACTTGCAGTTCCTCAGCTGGATGCAAAATAAACTTGGTGGAAAGCAAGAGAACAGAAAATCAAGCACAAATACAGCAGCACCTGCATGTAAGCCTTGAGTCTTCTTAATTTCTTATGTAGTTGTTCACTGTGATAATATTGCATGATGCTAATGAATAATGGCACCAATAAGACATGAGAGTACTCATTGTCTGATACACATAAAAAAACACTTCTCTGTGAAGGAAGGATAACAGAAATAGATAGAGATAGAGAAAGACAGGGAGAGGACTTATGTTTACAAGTAAATATATTTTACTTATATCTTCCAATTAAATCAAAGGCTGAATAAAATAAGAACTCGTTTATATAAATGTATCTTTGGTATTTGTGATTATTTTACAGTTCTTTATAGATTTGAGATTGGAGAATAATGTAGCAGTCGTTTAACGTTGTTAAGGTTTAGTTAAAATATTCTGGTTTTTTCAGAACTTTGATTGATAAATGAATAAACATCACCTCTCTGCTAACAAGTGGGTACATCTACATCCTTGTACTTGGAACTTGTAGATAACCTGTGCACCAAAAACACACGGTGAATCTTATTGGATCAGCTTATTTTTCCTTAGAATCAAATCTAGCACTTAGAAGTTACTACCAGAAGCTTCTCCCGATAGTTGAATTTGGCTTTAAAATCAATTATAGAAGTATTTGCTAACTTGTTATAAGCTTAGATAATTTCTAAACTGTTTTAGTTTAACAAGATTAGCCCTTTCCTTTGGCTCTTAGAATGTTATCCTTTGTTGTGTCATGTCTGCACAGATCAAGCAAAACAAGAGCCTAGAGAAGAGTTCAGCGACTGGCCTCATGGATTTTTATCAATCGGAACATTTGGAAAAAAGGATGAGATCAAAGAAAAGTTAGATGACCAAAACACACAAGATCAGGATCCATCCTCATCAGAGGAAATAGCAGACTTCACACCTGAAGAAATTGGGAAACTACAAAAGGAGTTAACAAAGCTCCTGAGACGAAAACCCAATGTGGAAAAAGAAATTTCTGAGCTCCCTCTTGACAGATTTCTTAACTGCCCTTCAAGCTTGGAGGTTGATAGGAGAATCAGCAACGCGCTTTGCAGCGAATCAGATGAAAAAGAAGAAGATATTGAGAAGACACTCAGTGTCATCCTTGATAGATGCAAAGATGTTTGTGCAGAGAAGAGCAAGAAGGCAATTGGGAAGAAATCTATTTCTTTCCTGTTGAAGAAGATATTTGTTTGTAGAAGTGGGTTTGCTCCAGCACCTAGCCTTAGAGATACCCTTCAAGAATCAAGAATGGAGAAGGTACCTACTAACTACAAATTCCTTTTCTATTCTGCATATATATGGCTAATTACATGGTTTTGTTTATAAGTTTTAACTATTCTGTTATACAAAATATACAGCTTCTAAGGACAATGCTTCACAAGAGAATTTACACGCAAAATTGTTCTCGGGCATCATCGATGAAGAAGTGCCTGGAGGACAAGAATTTGATAAGGTATAGGAATGAGGATGAACCAGAAGAGAGAAAAGATGATGGCTGTAAATGGGTCAAGACTGATTCTGAATGTAAGTTCATTTAGACATTTATATATCACATGTTAATGAGCATCAAGTGACACTGGCCAATGAGATCTCTTTTTGTCCTTGCAGATATTGTTCTAGAGATATAAAGCAGCCTCTATTTTTACTAGCTCTGTTAATTAGATCATGTTCAGGTAAACTACTCAAGATTGTGAACATATCAGGCACTCATAGTTTTTGTTTTGATCTAATCATTAATCAAGATCTTCTGGCCATAAATGGTTTCTATCTCACAAATGAAATTGTATCATGTCAATGAAAAAAAGACATGAGCGGGCAATTACTAACTTACAGGGTGGTTTTTGATTGACATGTCAAAATTTTATTAGTGAGACAAAGAACGAGACATGGTTTACGTACAGAAGATTTGAATCTCAATAGAATCTCATAACATTAAATTTGCAAACTGACAGTTTCTTTTTGGCTTCAGATTCAAGCAAGTTAAAGATATATAGGTACATATATAATGATGGGGGGCATGAAGTGGAGCTTATATTTTTCTAAATGAAGTTTGTTTGTGATATCATTCTATACCAAGAAATGAATGGTGAAGACTGAAGAGTAGTGTCTCTGTTTTGTAACGGTGCTTGCCGTTATTTTTTCATGGTTGTGTCTGCAAATGTGGAGCAACTCATGTTATGGAAAATCGTATCAATGGTATTCTGATTTGTATTGGTAAGGGTATAGATTTCAGTGCACTCACTACTAGTCCTTTTTTGACTCCACTTTGTTAGCTTCTCTCCTTGTAACAATTTGAGAATGAATAATACTTGTTTATTACCTTTTCTGAATCAGATTTTCAGTGAAAAAAAGAAAATAAAAGATTGCAATTGTACCAACTTCTATGTTGGCCCATTTTCTAGGAGTAGCATATTCAACAATCAAGCAAATCTTGCAAAGTAGTGTGATTGGATTAAGAAGAAATCCAAAACACTAGTTAATGGTTGCTACCTAAGCATATGTAAACACATCAACACCAAAACGAAATTACCATGTGTTAAACCAGTTTGCTATGCGCTAATAAGTAATCAAATAGAGCAAGAGCAACATGGGTTGAAAGTTTGTTGAGACAAAGCTTAAAGCATCATGTGGGCTAATAATTCTAGGGATGGTTATGGTAACACCCCAATTCCCCTTATGTCCAAAAAGGCCCAAAAAACAAACCTTGCTGTTAAGTGTGTGTTTGGGAATGTGGTGGGCAACCTCATAATGATTTTGAAGTAGAAAATATGATTTAGAATTGATTTTCACATGTTTGGATACTCTCCATTATAATCAATTATGGGCTTGAAATCAATTATGCTCAACATACCTTGTATTAGCTTAAGAGGCGAGTAGAATCAATTCTAAAAAAGTGAAATTGTTTTTAATACTTGTTTACTCAAAAGCCCTTTAATATTGATCACCATCAATCGGTCCGACCAGTGACCTATTGTCCAACCCGACTGAGTCTATCGCCGGAGCTAGTAATGTAAAAGTAATAATTTAATAGTATAAAATTGTATAAAATAAATTTAAATTATATAAAATAGACATTTAAATGTCAACCTTTAATCAAATAAAATAATTAAAATATTTTAGCACAATTCTATGGTTTTCTGAAAGGTTTTAATTATTAAAATAAAATAACAATATTTAAATATTTTATGTTAATCATTAATAATAAATTGATAAAATAAGTAACAAAAAATTAGTAAAAATATTTAATATTTCTATTGATTATTATTTAAGTTCAATATTTAAAATGCATTTAAAGATATTTAATATTATGAAGAACTAAATTTTTTCCAACTTTAACTATTAAAAGAAAATAATATGATAAATATTGGAAAATGATTAGTAGTAATATAATTTTCTTACTAAATTATAGTTTTTATATTGAAAGAGATGTGTAATACTAAAATTAAATATATTTTTTTTGGTCTTGGTATCCCCACAGCCGGTCGCCGTGAGACTAATCCTTCGCCTCACGGTCAGCGCACGAAGCGGTAGGGGGCTGGCCAATGAGTTTTTTCCATTCTAAAATTAAATATTTGATAATCAAACAATAATATTTTTCATAAATATTTACTATTTTACCATGAAACAGAACATAGATGGGTAGTGAACGTAAGCGTAATTATGAATATTTGAGCACACAACACAACACAAACCCCAATCAACAAAACCAACGGCAGAAGCAGCACCTGCTTCATTATCTCAATTCCCAGTCTCAAAACCCTAGAAAATCAAAGGGAAAAAAAACCCCTTTCTTTCACCTTCCCACATTTTCTACCACGTTCAATCTCAAAGACTCTCACTTTCCGCTCTTCTGCTGCGATTGGATCTCAGTTTGTTTGGCTATTTTTTTAATCCACCTGCTTCCATTTGTCTCCACGAGACACCCCTTTCAGTCACTTTCTGAGATTTCGATCTGAAAGTGGCTTGGTTCCGTTAATTCGTGGGAAATTTGGTATTTTTTCTTCAAAAAGGGCGGAAAATCTTGTTTGTGGAATCGGGAATTAATCTTGAAGAGATTGGAATGAAGTGCCAGAGTTGAATTGGTGCTGGCAATGCCATTGGTGTGGTTTTTGAGATACTGAGAAAGCATAATGTCTTGGGCAGGCCCTGAGGATATCTACCTTTCTACTTCACTTGCTAGTTATCTTGACAGTGAGACCCCTCTCTCATATTTTTTGCGTATTCAATTACTCTCGCTATTTTGGCCCAGGTGTGGTGAAATCAAAAGTCTCCCAAGTGAGGCTTCTTAGAATCAAACTTTTGACCTGTTGGGTCTCTCTCTTATTGAGATGCACTTGAAATTTATAGTTACAGAAAATTTGGATATTTTTTATTTTGATTTTCTTGTGTAGATAGATAATTTTTACTGCCCAAAGGTTGTGAACTTGGTTGGACAAGACTAACATGTCATTATTTCAAGGAAGGGGATATTTTTATTTATTTTGTGTGTTTCAACTTGTTCCATATTTCTGATGGAAACTGGTATCCAATTTTCATTAACAACCCTATGTTTGGCTTTTACATGTTAATTTAGCTTGACTATTGTTTTAAACTTTTAATCATAATCATCTGGGGAGGAAGATAAGGGACACGCTTTAAACTGATTGTAGATGACTAATGTTTATGTTTTTTTACTAGCTGTTGAGCTGTTCATATTAAAGCAGAACCCAACATGTCGTTAGGAAACTGAGCTGTGACAAATAGCTTAAATGTGATTGTGAAGTGATAATGATAATCTCATAAATCTGTGTCTTCTGCTGTTTTTCTTTGTGGTGTGCATTGTGTTGTTTTCTAGTCTTCCATCCTATGTGTGGCTGTTTTCCCAACAACTCGTAGTTTTTTCCAATAACCTCTAACTCTAACGTTTTTCCTTTTCATTTGTTATACCTCTTCATGCCAGAAAGCTTTAGTAGTTCCTGCAAAAGTAAATGCTTAAGAATGCACTATTATCAACTATTGTATGTTATGGTGAGCTGAAGATGCAAATGATATTGCTTTGGAATTATTATTTGTGTGAATGAATGGTCATGATGTTACATTAACTTTGACATATCTAGCATACGAGGCTTTCTGAAGGGGATTTTGTCTATAAAATCAATGAAAGCCAGTTCAAAGTTGTTAATTAGTTTAGGTTCTCAATGGAGGTGAATGTTATTTTGTATTTCATACCAAATTTTATGATCTGACACTATTTGTTGTTGTAGAGAAACTTCTTGTATTGCTGAGAGATGGGAGAAAGCTCATGGGGACACTTCGCTCTTTTGATCAATTTGGTAAAAATTCCTAAAATTATATTAAGATTTGACAAGCTATTGGATGACTTTCTAAACCTATCAATCATACGCAGCCAATGCTGTTCTTGAGGGTGCCTGTGAGAGGGTTATTGTTGGTGACCTGTATTGTGACATCCCATTGGGCCTTTATGTAATTCGTGGGGAGAATGTTGTTCTCATTGGTGAGCTGGTATGATTGATATTATTTCCCTTTGCAACTAACAATATTTCTACTTTGCAATTTCTGTTTTAGTGTTTTATAATCAAGTGTCTTTCAACTTTTAGGACTTGGAGAGGGAGGAACTTCCTCCACATATGGTGCGGGTTTCCACAGCAGAAATCAAGAGGGTAAATATTCCTAGATTGATGCTTCTTTATTTAATTGATGTTCTTTGTGTTGTGTCCATTGATATTTCTGTGACCTTGTTTTTGCCCTCATTCCACTAAAAGTTATACTATGTTGCGACTTGGACTTTCATTGTCAAAGTGCCCATTGTTGTCATAATTTCATTTTTCCTCCTTTTGTTCACAAACCTCCATTACATGATGAACATATAAAGCACTTATGATGGAAACTGATTTATAGGGCTTGAGAGTAGTTAGTTAGAATAGTTATGTTTGGATGCTTAAAATGTTACAGGTAGGGAATTAGCTTATATAAGAGAGAAGAGGCGGCATTGTGATTTCGTATCATTTCCAACATGAGCATTGGCTCTGTTGTCGAAGGGGGAAAGGAAACCCTTGTGAAGGGGAAACCATTTGATGGAATATCATTCCCATAGGTTTCTGTTTGTAGTTCAATAAACACTGCAGTAGTTTCCTTTCTTTTTTACCTTCCTCTGATTTTTCTTGCCTCTTTCTCTCTGGAAGTCAGATTATGTTTCTGTGTTCCTAACACAGATTGTGTACTTTTGTTTCTGATATCCACTAAGTAGGACGATGAAAATAAAATGGAGAGACTAATGATTCATTTGGATTTGGTATAAAAAAGTTTACTTATAGACGAACTCTGCCTGCCAAATTCTAGCGCATCGTGCTAGTAAGGGTCCTTGAAGTTGTCTTCATTTGTAGATGGTTGTGGCATTATAAATTGATTGAGAAAAAATGGAAGTTCTTTCATGCCCTGCTCTTCCTGGCTGTTTTCCTTTTCCTAGGTTTGACTTTAAAACTGACCTTAACTATAAGATAGTATTATTTAGCTATTGTATGGATTGGAGTGTTTCAATATTCTGATTATTGGTCAACAGCTTCAAAGCATGCAGACTAGGGTTTCATAATTATGCAGAAAAATGTCTCAAATATTTACAATGACGATCTATTTATCAGATATGAAATAACTAAACGATCTATTAAGATAATCCAAAATATAGGGTGAAATCCCTGAATGATAAGTAATCCCATATTAAAAACCCTACTTTAAAAATTAAATCCCTCAACCAAAATCCTTAACTACTTGCCCATTTTACGCCACTAACATAAAAATAGCAGTGTTTTCAGAACTAGATCAATCATTGAACTGGTCGAGGCATTGGTTCAAGGTTCGATGGTCGTACTATGCTTGAATTTTGGTCGAGCCGGTGATAATTAAATAATATTTTTAAATATATATATATGTTATGTAGTTAAAAAATATATTAATAAAATAGTAAACTTAATAAGCAGGATATAATTTTTTTTGTCAAGGATAGTTAAAGGTGATCCACCCTAACCAGGTAATATTTTTGTGGTATTAATATTTTCTTTTTCAATTGTAGAATTCTGAATGCATAAGCAGGTGATTTTCGTTTTTTGGTCAAAGGATGATTCTGTAAAAACATTAATATATAGTTCATGCTTTTTTTTAATATATGTATAATACTATATATTTAAAAATATTATTTAATTATCATCAGTTCGACCATAGTCCGACCCTTGAATCTCGGTCAGTTCAATGACCGGTCCGGTTCTGAAAACACCGATTTCTTATGGTTGAAGGGTTTGTCTTTTTACTTTCCATTTTTCTGTTATGATTTGGAATTAGTTGCTTAGGGTCCTATCAATGTTTTTATCTGAGCAATAATTCAATTTTGTATTTTTCATTGGAAATGTGATTTGCAGGCACAGAAAGCAGAAAGGGATGCTTCAGATCTGAAAGGGACAATGAGAAAAAGAATGGAATTCCTTGACTTGGACTAGTGAACTATTCTCTCACTCATCCTTCCCCTCTCCGTTTGCAAATAGTAGCGGCTATTCTTAAGTTATTTTATTTATTTTTCTATGCTATTGTTGGCTTTCATGGGAAGGATGAACACTGTTGAAGTTTCTTGTGTAATACTAGCCTGAGAAATCAATACTGTCATTCATTTTCTTTCCTTTTTCTTCTCTAAACAATTGTCAATTATTATAGCAAGGTTTCTGTTTATAAATGACATTCTGAATCTGATTTGGAAATGAAAGGCTCCTAATTATGCAGAATAGGTTTGCTATGCCTGTAAGCCTAATGTTTTTGCAACTTTAATATTCACTAGGGGGTATATATTGTATAATACAAGGTTTCATTTGATGCACTTGAATATTCGTTTCATATATGTCAGAAATTCAAGAGTTAGAGAATTAGCAATTAAAAGCAGTGGCATGTAAGCTGTGGAAGCCATGCTGTAGGGAGTGCTAGAACTTTCGGATTCATATTTTAATGTCTGTCCTCAGTAGATCTATACTTCTAGATCTGTGCCTACAAAGGGGATTGCTATTGATGCCACTCACACAGCTATTTGTGTCATTCTAAAATTGGTGAAAATACTAGAATGTCCTTAACTAAAAAGACCTCACTCAACTCCCCACCACCCACCTCCATCCACCTTCTTCCCAACCTTACCACCCCATCTTGGCGGCCATCGTCCTCCTCCAAATACCTTCACCGTTGGTCACCCATCTCTCGGCCTCACTCTCTGTGGCGGCCAGTCATTGTCATTCTGCAAGTTCTTGCAGTTTAGTTTGCGGAATTTGCTGCATTTTAAATTGTGGCCATTGTCGTAGTTTAAACTGCAAAATGACATAACAGAATTGCTAAATTTAAAGAAATCATAGAAACACAATTGGAATTATATAAAACTCATTTTCTTAATCAAAGAAAGCACAGTTACAGGCCCTATAGGGCAAAATTACATTAACATAGAAAAGATAAAAACTATCATATTTGCATAATATGAATTACCATATTACAAAAAGATAAAAACTATCATATTTGCATAATATGAATTACCATATTACAAAAATCCTATTGTCCACACTGCAGAATCTGGATGGATGTTTGATAAGAACTGGACTTCAACCCCGATTGGATGCCTGAGTCGCGATGACGACTTCCATCAGATGAGGCTATCCCTCAACATTGTTCCATCAGTAACTCGTCAAGTATGAGGATATGTAGCCTTTTGATGTACGTGAAGAAAGGTTATCAACACCTACATTAGCTCTTGAGTTCATGAATGTTGAAACTCAACATCACGAACATCAAATGAGTTAATGTTGGGGATGAAACTCAAATTACGAAACACTACGACTAATATGTAACAAAGCAAGGTAAAGAATAAAACAAAACTAAGGCAAGTTCGAGGAATGAAGCTTCTGCAAGAAAACCATATATATAGGTAAGGAAGCATAGAAACTAATGGAACATGCTGGAAGTTCCAAA
This sequence comes from Acmispon strigosus, assembly GCA_030819835.1. Lineage (NCBI taxonomy): Eukaryota > Viridiplantae > Streptophyta > Magnoliopsida > Fabales > Fabaceae > Acmispon > Acmispon strigosus. The sequence continues at coordinate 53,317,783 of JAUAMA010000004.1, read as the reverse complement.
ATAGATACATCCGCACTGCAGACATATTTTAATTCCGCAGTTTGAAACTAACGTTTTTATCCTAATTCTGCAAGCGTCAAAGTTAACGATTTAATCATGGAAATTAACGTTTTTGCATTAAATATAACAATCAAATGCATTAAACAAATCATAAATGTGATTAAACCGTAACAAAGTTCAAGAATTGGGCATTTCTAACATGGTCGGTTATGTGCCGCAGTTTAAACTGTGAAAATGTCCGCAGACACCATATTTTCCGTGGTTTAAAACCGTAGTGACAAAATTAAACTCAGATTTTTACAATTTTAAAATGGTGATAATAGTCATGTAGGTGGCATTAACAGCAATGCCCCTACAAAGATCGTAATTTTAATGTAATATTTATATTCAATCTTACTTATACAGTCAAACTTGGATTCATTATTTATGTAGCTGATAATTTCTTTAGTCTGGAATCTCAACCCCTTTTGACGGTATGTGAATATATTTTATAAATACTTATTGGATTTAACAATTAACATTTCTGGAGAAAATCCCTCTCCGTTGAAAACTCATCACTTCTCAATTTATTTTTATTATTAGTGCTGCTGTTTTGTTTTTAAGCTATGACTATGACTCTGGATCTAAGGAGTGAAATTAGCAATCAAAAGAACTCAATTTATCTTTTTTAATCCACGTTAAATTCAAGATAGCAAATCCTAACTTTGTATTACTTTAAGATATGAGTAATCTCACTTTTGCATTTGCATTTGCATAAACACTAATTCAAACATATTAAAACCAGTAAGAAAACGACTGGTTTTCTTCTTCTGTTTTCTTTTTTAACTAAAATATATCGACACCGACAATCTTTGTCATCCGGAAGAGGAAGAGGAAACCGCCAGTAATATAAAAAGCTCATTAAATCAATTAAATTTAAGGATTAGACAAAAGAAATTAAAATTTAAGGATAATAATAAGTAGATCATGTATACCACCACTTTTAAGAAAAAAAAAAGGATACATCGATCAGTTGATGGGAAAAGGTCAATTTTCGATCAGGATTATTTGATATCTAATTTTATTTTACATTGTTAGTTAAAAATATGTGAGATTTTTTTAAATATTTATGAAGATAGAAATGAATGTGTCTAAAGACATTAAGTATGTTGGTCACGTTTTTTATATTATTTTCATCTCACAAGTTCTTAATAAATGTAGGACTTCATAGATCACATTCAATTATCAACAATTTGCCCATCAAGTGAAAGTCACATCCGTATTATCATCCTCCTCTCAGCTCAGGACTTTTATACAATGAGTCGTTACCATGATTACACTAATCACTAAGTCTAGTACCACTTGTGGGAGAGGCAATGAATAATGATAGCCTAAATGAGGATAATATGGATTACAATTTCTACATGAAGATGGTGATCCTCCCCTATTTGGGGCACCGACCTCAAGGAATTTTCTCCCATGGGGATGGAGATGTTGATGAAAACTCCCCCGAACAAATTTTGGGGATGTGGATATGGATCAATGTCTCTGTCCTGCGAGGTCACCGCGTTGTATATATAAGTTTTAATGCAATAATACCCTTAATTAAAAAGTTAACAAATTGATAAATAAAAAATTATAAAAAGACTGAAATACATATTTGGATTTTTTTACAAATATTGAATTGTTTATAATAAAGACTTTATATTTTGGATGAGTTGAAGACTCAAGATAATGTTTTCACATTTTGGATGAGTTGAACATTGGACTTAACATTTTGAATTGCTTATTCGTATACTTCACATATACGTGATTAATTTCATTTAATATTATTTAAGCTTTACTATATATTTGTATTGAAATTATTATTTTTACAAGAGGAACATACTTGTATTGAATTTGATGCAGATGTGTTACACTTGAAGCCTTCTTATTACATAAAATTCAGCATTTTATATATTAAATTAAATTTTTAATGACATTAGTAAGGAGTTGAGGAATCGAGATCAGGTTAAAATTCACCTGCCGTGGGGAACATGGATGAGTACGAGGATAAAAGAGAGATGCGGGGAGCAGGGAGACACTCCTCCCCCGCCCCGCGCGAGTGTCATTCCTAGATGAGAATCTGCACACAATGAGCCAATACCAAAGAGAAACGAGGGAATTGAATAACATTTATGTAAAGTTAATGATATTAGTTATATTTTTTAATATGAGTTCATTTTCTTTTTTATATATAGTTAATACGAAATGGAGGGAGTATTAAACTATTGCAATTTTTTGTATTTGTTGATAAGTACGGGGGACAGAAGAGAGATGCGGAGAGTGAGGAGGCACTCTCCGCCGCGCAAGTGACATCCCTAGAGGATACTCTATACTCGTGGCTCAAACCAAAGAAGAACAAGGGAATTGAGTAACACATTTAAAAAAGCAAGGTCCGACATAGTTAGTAAATAACTTAACTTCTTAAGTATTTAATCCAGAGTTACCTGCTCCTTAAGCATTTGGATAATTGCGCGGGGTGTATGAAGAACAATTTGCTAGAAAAAACTTACCCACTTAACATAAATTCCGAGTCTCGAGGGAATTAATCTCATAATTTTCTAATGTTACATACTTGGGAACCCATAAGAATTTGGTATGTGTTGATTTAGGCCCCGTTTGGGAAAACAGCTTAATTAAGCGCTTATGACCATAAGAGCTTATGGCATAAGCGCTTATTAATAAGCTCTTTTAAGATATTTATTATAATGAATTGAAAATAAGCTATATATAAGCATAAGCTCTTTTTCATAAGCTACTCTGAATAGCTTATGAAAATAAGCTCAAAACAGCTTATAAGCTATTTTCATAAGCTCTCCCAAACGCTTGCATAAGCACTTATACTATAAGTTAAGCTCATATAAGCTCTTCCAAACGGGGCCTTAATCTCGTATTCAAATTTTCTTTATACCCCTTGTATGAGGTGCCGAGGTTGATTAAGCATCAATAAATAATTAATTAATTAATTAGACACATGACACATGATGCAATCACCCTTCCATTTTTCAGTGATCTCAGTTCTCACCTCCCTCACTCAAGTCTCAACTAAACCCCACTTTGGCTTCTTCTTCCAACTGGAATGAAGCTCTCCTTTTCAACAAATTCATAACACTTTTCTTCTTCTTCCACTTCTCTCTCTCTCTCTCTCTCTCTCTCTCTCACTACCCCACTCGTAATTTCCACAGATCCACGACCCCGTTTCTCTCTCTAGCTCTGGGGGCCCATTCAACATGTCTCGCCTCTCAGTTCTCGCGTTTCTGCTGCTGCTGCTACTCTTTCTGAGCACCGAAGCTTCCGTTCACGATTACAGAGGGGAACATTTCGCCGCCAAAGGCAACGCCTTTGTCGTCCATGGTGGCAGCGAAGGAATTTACTCATCTGCTCCCAATTCCAACGAAACTTCCTCAATTGCTGCAAATGGCGACTCTTACATTCGGTCATTTCACTTCACCCTTCACTCTCCTTTCTGGGTTTTGTTTCTTTCGGTTAAATCACTCGCCTTTTTACGTTTTTGTTCATTGAATTTTGTTGAGTAATCACACCAGATTCAAAATAAAAAAATAGTAACTGACCAGTTTATGAGTTTTTTTTTTTTTTTTTTTAATTTTTGTATTCAACTCTCTCATTGTGATGTCTGTGGGATTCTCGGTAAAGAGTAGCAATTGTTATCGGAGAAATCCCAATTTGTTTCAATGTGTGAAATTTACAATCTTACTTGTCAGATTTGAAAAGTGAAGTTGCTGGGATACTCATAGAATTTCCAGAATTTTGATGAAAACTGTTATCTTGAAGCTATCGATCCCAAAACATGACATGTCTCTTGTATACCACTGTTAGCAATTGTTTTGTTTATGTGCTATCTGGTGATTATACTGATGTTTTATTGTTTTATATGCTGTTTTGTTGATTGGGTTTTACTGTTCTAATGTGAAAACCAGGTTTGATAGAGTCACATTCCGTAGAACCAAGGAATTCTCTAACTTTAGCTCGTGGCCTATTCAAGCTGTTGTTTTTGAGGTTGAAGATAGAGAGACAATTGGTGGTTCAGCATATGGGGGCCAAAGGGCTGTCTGTTGTACTGGTGATCTAGCAAAACTCGGTGTGTGTACTGAAGGGCAGGTAATTCACCGTCCTTCTCAGGTAAATTCTGATTGGCCTAAAGTTTTTGGTATCTCTTTTGACACGGATGATGAAGTAGCAGTGCTGCCTACAAAATCTATACAAATCACGAAAACCGGGATGTATAACTTGTACTTCATCCATTGTGATACAAGGCTTAAAGAATTGGCTGTAGAAGGGAAAACTGTATGGAAAAATCCCTCTGGCTATCTGCCTGGTAGAATGGCACCTATGAAAATTTTCTACCAGTTCATGTCTTTTGCATTTGTATTGCTTGGGCTCTTTTGGTTCTATCAATATGTTAGATTTTGGAAGGAAGTATTTCCACTGCAGAACTGCATTACCCTAGTGATAACCCTTGGCATGTTTGAGATGACTCTATGGTACTTTGACTATGCTGAATTTAGTGAGACTGGAATCAGGCCAACTGGGATAACCATATGGGCGGTCACCTTTGGGACTATTAAGCGAACCGTGTCACGTTTAATCATTTTAATAGTTGCAATGGGCTATGGTGTTGTAAGACCTACCCTTGGCGGTCTTACATCAAAGGTTATTTTGCTTGGAGGAACCTTCTTTCTCGCTTCTGAAGTTCTTGAATTGGTGGAACATGTCGGTGCAATAAGTGATCTTTCTGGAAAGGCAAAACTGTTTTTGGTTCTTCCCTCTGCTGTATTGGATGTGTTCTTCATTCTTTGGATTTTCACCTCACTCTCTGCAACTTTAACTAAGCTTCAGGTACTTATCTGCAAGGGTATAATGTCACAGTATTGTTTATTTCATGAAAATCATTTGAACCTTTTCTTCTGTCTCATAGATTGTAGTCTTCACTTGTAAATGGAACTTGAAATGCAAAGGGCTGCAAAATTCTTTCTTTCTTTGGTAAACATGTTATCCATAACTTTCCCTTGTTGGTTTTTTTATTAAAGCACTCTGTAAGAGGCTGAAGTGTATTGTTATGGTATGTTTTCTGAATTTGATAGAAATATGTATAATATGACAAGTGAAATCCCGTAAAAAAATTCATCAGTTTCATTTGTGATTAATAAACCAAAGGTAGATAGGCTTAAGTTACTTGAAGTAATAGAGGAACATAAGGGAGGACCTTGTACAAAAATAGTTTTTGATGTTTGTATTTTTCATGTTTGATCATGTTATGGTATATCTGCCAAAGAATAACTATTAATGGCCAATTTATAGTGTTTAGTAAAAATATGGCATATTTTTTCCTTTCCACCTTTGGAGTCTCAGACTCTGAAGATCTTAGGCCCTATTTGGAGAGCTTATTTGAGCATATCTTATAGCATAAGCACTTTTTTTTAACAAAAGATATTTCATTAACAATTAAAAGACTTGACATAAACTCTGAGAACAACTTTGTCAGATGAGCTTTCAACATGATAACCAGCCACCACAATTGCAGTCACCTACCAAAGCGCTTATGAATATGTGCTTATGCAATAAGTGCATAAACACTTATTGGTATAAGCGCTTAATTAAGCTGTAAATCCAATTCCGCTTTATAGCTTCTATAAACTAATTAGGCTGATTTACTTAGATTTTTTATGTGATGTTGCATCACGAGCCGTGATGAATTACAAATCACTGTCATGGCTTTTCAATCTAAAACTGACTCTTCTCTGTTTATGCAATTGACAGGCAAGAAGGATGATGATAAAATTGGATATGTATAGGAAGTTCACTAATGCTTTGGCAGTAGCTGTGATCGTATCTGTGGGCTGGATATGTTATGAGGTAATCCAACGCCGAAACACATTTCAATTGCTTTGTATATTAATTAGGATATGTTATCTGTGGTCACTGGTCTATGTTATCTGTGGATTCAGCTGCTGTGAACAAATTAAAATGTGCTACACCATAGATGTTATTTGCTAGTTTTTAAATTCAATACATCCAATAAGCTTTTGTTATTCGAGTCCTTATCTTTATACTTTCTGTTTCAGCTTTATTTCAAATCAAATGATGTATACAATGAGCGATGGCAGAATGCATGGATCATCCCAGCCTTTTGGCAAGTTCTGTCTTACTCTCTCCTGTGTGTTATATGTGCTCTGTGGGCACCATCTCAAAATTCAACTAGGTAAAAACCTATATCTTTAAGTTTTCTCTATATCTATCTTCAATGCAGGAAAGGGCATGATTAGCTTTATCTTCTATGCTCTAATGTCCATGTACACCATTTGTCTCTCATTGTCGTTCTGTTTCTTGACAGATATGCTTACCGCGGTGATGATGGGAGCGATGAGTTCGATAGAGATGAAACTACTTTGACGCTCATTAAACCATCACCTATTTCTGCAAAGGATGATCGAAGTGTGCCAGATGCTAGACCTCTGCAAGGTGGCAACGGGATTCCAAGTGATGATTTAGAAGAAGACAAGAGAGAATAAGCTAGAGAATGTAGCTCAGATTTTATAAATTCATTCCTGAAAATTAGTTCTGACTCTTTTCCTTTTATTCTTTTACCTCCTTCACTAGTCTTCTTGGTTTCCATTTGTTGCATATTCAGCCAGCAGTTCCTTACGAGATTGGATTACATGTTCCTGTGATGCGTATGCATAAGAGTATAAATCTGTTACCTTTACAAAGGAAATTCTCTTCAATTATGAGATGTTTAATGTATAGTATCCATGTGCAACATGCAAGCATACATGTGGGGGATACTTTCTAGAACTTCTCATTTTCAAGTTTCCAGCTGTATAGCATATATTAGTATTTTACTACTTGATTATTGATTGGATTGGAATCTAATGTCATCTCTTATTCTGTCACTAATAAAATGTTGCACGTCAATTAATATGACTAGATTTGGTGAAACAGGGAATTGAGCCGTCTCCAATAGAAGATCATCTATAAAATTTTCCCTCTTTTTATTAAAGTTTGAGAAAAGAGTTATGCTACTTTGACCGAAACTAAAGGCACAACACGATAGTAGTAATAAGTAACACACTTCTGTGACATAAAAATTGGATTTCTCATTTCTATGATATTTTTCTGCTTCATCATCTATCATATTTCTCATATTTTATTTATTCCTTTTTTATATTGGTGGAAGTGTAGTTCAAGTGTGAACAAATACATATGATTGAACCAAGCGGGTTGGCGTTCAGCACTTCGTCCCTTAAGCAAGTGGTTGGGGGTTCGAATCTCAACTCTTGTGAATGGAAAAAACTCATTGGCCAGCCCCCTACCGCTTCGTGCGCTGACCGTGGGGCGAAGGATTAGTCTCACGGCGACCGACTGTGGGGATACCTTGGTCAAGACAAAAAAAAAAAATACATATGATTGAATAATTTAGCAGCTACATATGAACTTTTTATACATGCAATGAAAAATAGTAATATCATTTGACTTCGTTGGGAGACTCTGAAATCATTTTGGGTTTATCTATTTATGATGTTGAATTCAACATGAGCAGATTATGTACGCAGCCGTGAAGCTCGTGGCTAACAACTCAAACTAGCATAGCAACAAAATGTTTGGTGATCAAACCACAGGAACTCAGCCATGTGGCTACCTACGTCTCTTCAAGCACGAAACTGCATGGAATTCAATTCCCATTTGTCTCTCTTTCTAGGAAATTGATTGTTACACACCATGTCCTTTACAATTGATGTTACCACTTCAAGGAAAGGTTCATCTTTAGTCGTGCACTTTAGAAACACTCCATTCCGGAGGAGCCTTTGACTTCATAACTTAATGGTAAGTAGTGTAAAACTAATGTATAGTTGGTGTGTGAATATCACTTGACCTCATACCAAAATTCAAACCATGAAGTGTGTTTTATTCCACTTTTGGGAGGTGTCATTGACCATAACCACTTTTAAGTGATTATATAGATATTTAACAACCAACTTAGAGAATTTATTTTTGTCCAAAAATCAGTGTTTGGAAAGAAGTTAAAAAGAGTATCTTATGTGGTGGACATAATGAATTGTGAGATTTCATATTTGAATTTCACAACATTGCAAATAGAAACCAATTTCCCTATAAATTTATCCAAACATAATAAATTTCACTTTTAAGTTTTAATTCACTTTTACCATAATTTTACCAAGATCAATTACATTCAATATCAATTCTGACAACATCAATCCAAACACGCACGAAGAACTACCAAAGGAAGAGATTCTGAAGCAAGTTCATATGCTTGGGGTGAGACAAAGCAAGTTCATATGCTTGGGGTGAGACAAAGTAAAAAGATAATGCTTAACAACACAAGGGCCTCTTTGGTTTCTATTTCCATTTTCTGTTTTAATTACAAAAATAACACATTATTTTCAAAAAAAAAATATTGTTATTACAAAGGTATCCCTAATTCCCGACAGGCGGCAACTATGTGACTAATCCTCTCGAGGCTCCGATATTACATTAAGTGGATAGGCATCTCTCAACAAATCTTTTCTCTATACACACTGCTTTAGGATTCAACTCTCGACTAAATGCTTAAGGAGTCCGGCTATCTACTAACTGTAATGCGCCGGGACTTTGTTGGTCTATTTTCAAAATTTTGTACAGGAAACCATGAAAATAAAAAAGCTGTTGCCACTGTTTTCTATACAAATCTTTGAAAACAGGAAGCAGAATGAAAACAAGTGGCAGATTGGTAAAACTAAAAACAAATAATGAAAATAGAAACCAAACAGCCCTGAAAAACTTACACGGTAGCAATTCAAGAAGAGGAGCTTGATTTTCTTTCAGAAGGCCTTTACACAACCTCTCAATAAATCATTAGAAAACAAGTAACTAACTGGTCCGTGAAAGATAGAAGAAGCCCGGTTTGGATACGGACTTATTGGAGCTTCTCAATAAGTGCTTATTGGAGCCTCTAAATAAATCATCTTTCACCAGCACTTATCATCTAAAGTACAATTGTACAAACAAGGAATTGCAGCTAGCCAAAGTAGTTTAAATCAGATCGCACAAACCCAAGAGTCAAGAGCTATAAGGCTGTGTAACAAGTAACAACTGAAAAATTCACAACAGGAAAAGGAGAGAAACAAATCGATGGAAGTTCCAGAGTCAAATGTCCCATGATTCTTCATTGAAGCAAAAAGCCTTTTAACTTCTCAGCAATTCCCATTTAGTGGTGACTCTTAGACATAAGAAAAACAGAAGATACAGGTGCCGAAAGGCTGAAGCTAATCTAAGATTTCAATTTCAACATGCATCTATTAGTGCTCCAAAACTATCACATTGTATAGAAGTCACTTGAAGCTACAAAAGAAACAGCTTTTTGACCTTAGAGTAATAAACAAAAACACACGTACAACAAATTCCAATATAAACAAATGAAACAAAATCTAGAATGTGGTATGATGAAATCAAATAACATGCTTACAGGCAGTAGCATTCAGGCCGAGCTACTTGGCTTTTCATGAGCAATACCGATCGATCTTCACAAGATTAGAATCTTCCATTCCTCTAAGAAAATCCTGGATGGTAAAAACTTGGAGCACTTGAGAAATCTCAGATTGGCCAGCAGCACTCAATCACCTGAACACTCCAGGGGAAAAAATTAAAAGAATTTGTCCTAGCCACTAAAGTTTCCAAAACTCGCTTCACTCCATCATTCAGATCTCCTTCTCAAGTGCTGGGAAACGGGAATTCCTTCGAAAAAATCCAAGACAGCATCCTCCAGGTCCTCAACAGAATACTTAATGTAGTTCTCTGGATGTCTTCCGCTCTCTATGTGGCTCCTGAACCGCCCGAGGAATGACCTATAAGCCGGGATCAGCTTCTCCGATATAGATATCCTAAGCTCCTCCCTGAGCTGCGAATCCGGTATCAACCAAACAGCTTGAGTCCTATGAACCTCCTCAAACATAGCATTGAAGGCCTTAAACCTTTCTCTCAAGGCACTCTTTGAGACCCCAGAGGAAAATCCACCACTCACATGCAACCCCTCATCCCTCAAACAATACAACACCCTCACCCAAGTTGCTCTCTGGTAGCTAGTGGCAGCTTGCCTGAATTTCCCTGTCATCTTCTTCAAGTAATCATCTCCAATCATCTCCCTCAACTCAGTAGACCCTCTCACCTTCTGAACAATGTAGTGAACATTGTTCATTATGAAGAGGTGAGACAAAGAGTTATCCTTATAGTGCTTGGACTTACCATCCAAGTTGAATTGCAATATCACAATAATCCAAATCAAATGAATTGCCAAAGGGGGCTTTCCCTCCAGCTCAGTGAAATCCATATCCGGCGTCGAAGGATCACCAGAATATCTCGACCCGGTCGACGGCTTAGACACTATAAGCTCATACAAAGTCTGCCTGTAATCAGAGATCAAACTTATGTAATTCATCACATACCTAGTCAAAGGGTGAATTGTTCCACCAGGGACAGGAACCTTAGAAGGCTCCCTAAGCACAGCATTCTCAAACTCAGACAAAATCCCTCTTGCAGCCTCAGCCAATCGCGAGAGAATCTCTGCAGCCTGAACACGAATTGACTCAGAGGACTTGGAGTCAAACACAACATCAATGTCAGGAATCAAATCCATGAGAGCATCGTGCAGGTCAAGAATCTTGAAGAGCTTCTCCGGCGACCTTCTGCTTATGCTGATTGCCTCAGCGAAGTTAAAAAGCTGAATAGCAGGGCCTTTCACTGTCTCCATGAAACAAGCATCATCAATTGCGGTTCCAACCCCATCAAAGATTTGTTCACAGAGCCTCTTCTCACTGGCGAACAGGGTTCTCACGCAGACCTTAGCAGCTCTTATCCAACGCCTGATCTTGGCTTCGAGCTGCTCCCACTCCAGCCTCTGAACATCGCCGATGCTGAGCTTCTCGACTCCGAGCCTCCTGAAACTGGCATCCACCGCGGATTTCCTCACGCTGCCGTAGACCTGGATGCACTCGCGCAAGTAACCGGAGGAGATCATCCTCTCGGCGATGCAGCGGAGGTCGGAGACGGCGTCGGAGGGGATCAGATCGATCTCGCGGATGCTGCTGGTGGAGCGGTAGCTGCTCCGGACACTGGAGGAAGCGACAGAGCTGCCACTGTCGAAGCGGAGAAGCTTGCCGTCATCGACATCGGCGTCGTCAACATCATCGCTGTTGTTGGGGTATCGATTGGGGGTGGAGGAAGAAGAAGGGTGGTGGTGTTGATCTTCGTCTTCTTCGGCGTTGGGGTGGAGAAAGGGGGAAGTGGGGTCGATGGGGTTGGTGTGGGAGATGAGGATGTTGCGGAACTCGTCTTCCAAGCGGGCCATAGCGATCTGGATGGCGGAGCTGGCCTTGCCTTGCTCGTCGGAGAGGGTGGTGGAGGACATGGAGCGTTGGATTTCGTCGACGGCTTGGAGGTAGAGATCCACCTCTTCACGGTCGCCGTCGAATATCATCCTCTCCCGGGCATCCTCCGACGCGGTGGAGTCCCACCGGAGGATGATTTTCTCCGCCGCCTCCAACGGCAGGCTCTCCGGCGGCTCCATGATTAGTTAGTTGGTGCTAGCTGCAGAGAGAGAGAGAGAGAGGAAAAATAGATGGTTTAGAATCTGGGAAGTGATAAAGGTTGTGACTTTAGTTGAAGGTGTGAAGAAAAACCAGAGCAGAAGATGGAAGAAAAGGAAGATATAATTTTGGGAAGGAAAAGGGAAAGGGAAATAAGTGAGCTAAGAGAGAGAAACTTTAGTTTTTCTTTTTCATGGTGGCTGGCTGTTGATAGTTTTTGTCTGAATGTGGAAATGAGAGATAGACTGCGCCAAAGTTGGCGTTTTTTATTGATTTTGGGGTACGTGGAAATTGAAGTGTTTACCTTGATGAGTAATTCAGTTGGCTACATAGACGCTGTGTGTGGAAAGAGTTTTTGAATTTGGTCCCACACAATACACTTTTGGGAAGGGATGAAGAGACTAAATTGTAAATGTAGAATAGTCGGCATTCGAATAGTAATCGGACAGCTGATGGTTTATAAAAAGAAGAAACCGGAGGGTTTTATTCTCACATCTATCCGTCATGAAACCTAAAATTATATTAAGTGGATAGATGTCTTCAACAGATCATTCAACTGTGAATAGGTTAAACTGTCTACCAACTCTGGGTGGTGAAAATTGAAGAGGTGAAGGAGAATGAATGCGGTGTGGTGTGGTGTTCTGTTGTGAAAAGAGGGGCATTCCACATTTGACTTTTTAAATGCCGCCGGAGGAATCTTCACCGGAAGTAAAAATACCTTTTTTGCATGCTTGTTACTTCGTGGCAATTATGGCACTTCCTTTTCTGGTACTGATAATCATTCCTTAATTCGTGGCCTTTAGTTATTGTGTGTCCTTTTTCACTCAGAGTCATGCTACTTCTAACTGTTTTTTACAACTTTATCTCGTTTCCTTTTAGGGTTGTATATGGTTTTCCTTAAGGAATTTTGCATATTTTAAATAAATTGCTCAAGTGTTTTAACATTTAATCTCTTAAGTAAATATTTAAATGTTCGAATTTCAACTCTTATAAATAAATAAATAAAAACTTATTAATGAACCTTCTAATTTCATAGCTGTCGGTTGTAGGATACTTAGTTAGCACGGAAAAAAGAGCTCGAGTATCTTAATTAAGATGGATAAAGAAATTATGTTATGTGCATCTATAAGGTAACTTAAGTTATTAGTCTACTATTACATTTGCTATCCTGTTTGTCTCGTTGTTAATAAAACAGTGTAGCACCCACCTCACCACTACCTCATGTTCCTTTTTTACAAGCGTAACACCAATGTGTTAGCTGGTTGGCTGCTTCATAAATCATTATCCTTTGTTTGGATCAAAAGTTGAAAACTAGAAGAATCATATGTAAAGAAAATGTGGTGATCTTTAAGTTATTTGGATAAAAAAATATGAGAATCAAAAGAAAACTAAGAGTAATAAAAATTAGTGTGATAGATTATTACGATTTTATTCTTCACGTATAAATCTTTACAAACAATCCATACCTCATTATAATAATAATAATTATTATTAGTTTACTACAACTATAATTTTTAAATATTTTATAAATTAATTTAAAAAATTAATAATTTTATTTTAATTATTTTTAATATATCTCTGAAATTATTATTATTATTACATCTTTTAATTTATTTTATTTTTAATAAACTCAACTAATTAATTATATATGAATTAGTAAATTCAATTAAGTAGGAAAAGGGGCAGTCATGTGAACACAGTGATAGGGACTAGCTAGGGAGCACATGACAAAAGGGTGTTTTGGTATTTTTGCTATTAATCTCTTTTCCATGCCCATTTTCTCGCTTGGGTTGAGGTGAAATTCGACAACGTATTGTTAAGTACAATTTTCCTTCCCCATCTATTTTCTTGCGTCTTCGAAACAAGTGAAGATATCATGTTCCAACCATTTTTCTTCCTTTCAAACACCACCCAAACAAATAGAGCATTAGAGTCCAGCCATGAAAAGATGTAGCTAATTGATTATTGAGATCAAGTAATATATCATTTGAGTTCCTCAAAGTGTAATTCGCAAGTAGGTTATGTTTTCTAGTTAGAATTTGGAATGGAGAATAAAAAGGGGGACTTATGTATTAGCAGTTAGTGTTTTAGTCAATAAAATAACAGTTTGGTAACATTGCTATAGTTGGTTAGAGAATAAGTTAGATATATTGTTAGGAAATTGTAAATTATTTTACACAACTATCTCATATACAATGTATATAAACTGATGTAACTGTCTTTCCAGTTAGCGGATTCATTTTTTATCCAATTCATTTCTCTTAGTTTCAATAGCTTAATATGGTATTAGGAGAAAATTCCTTATGCACGTTCTGAGTTTTTCCTCTCTGAAGCTTAGCTTCTGTTCTTGAAAGCTTGAAGCTAATTAACATGAAACGATTAAATGTTAGTGTAAATAAATTTTAGTATGAAAATTATACTCTTTGAAAAATAACAATAACAATAACAATAGTGTGTGTAAATGGCTGATTAACATTTTCAAACTCCATTTGTTTCTTTAATTAACTACTCACTCTGCCATACTCTCGTTTTAATGGTAGGCATGGGGTAGCAATCATAAAGGACGGTTTATATCAAATCATTTTGATGGACAATTCTTCGCAACCAATGGTTTCCAATAGGAATTCAATAAAAAGGTAAGAGGGTGGGAATACTTGAAAAAGATAGGCTGCATAATGATTTCAATAATAATAATGAGCCCAATCATTATAACATGCCAAAACTTATATTTCTATTTCTCGAACGGACTAGTCTCATAACTGCTGTATGAGATATTTTGAAAAACACTACTAGAAATTTACCTATTATTTACGCATTGGGATTTCGAAACTTGAAATGGTTGTTGATAAACTTAAAGCTAAAGTTGAATTTTTTTTTAAAGTGTTGGATGAAGTGGTGAAACAAAGTACTCCCTCCGTCCCAAATTATAGGCTCATTTTCAGACAATCACGCCTATTAAGAAAACATGTAATAAGCCAATTAATATGTTGGTTTTGTTACTTTTTATACAAATCTTTCAAATATACCCCTACTTAAAAAAATCTGAAAATTGTTAATGTAAGTATTGGATATACCAAAAGTTGGTTGGGAATATGAAAGAAGTAATTAGTAGAGGTGGTAGATAAAGTTTTGGAATTTAAAATATAATGAATGCAAGAGGTAGAAAAAGAAAAGTTTTTTTTCCTGAAATCTAGAAAGGGTCTTATAATTTGGAACACAGAGTTTATCACTAAATGGTCTTATAATTTGGGACGGAGGGAGTAATATTTATAATAACACAAGTTAAATGTATAATACTATGTTATATAAACATTTAAATGTGATTTTTACTGTTGTTTGTTAAATTGTGTTTTTTAGTTATTCCGGCAATTGAATAAACTAGTGAGTATAAATATGTTTAAATTTTATTAATTATGATGACATCAAATTCTTATTCAGCTGGATAATTCTTCCATTCTAACTCTATTTTGCTTTTTGAATTATTTTGTCATTGAGATACGTTTGTGTGTGTTTTCTATTTGTCCTTAAGTACACAGCATCATTAAATACTTTGAATTCAATTATTTAGCTCGGATCTTTGATCACTGTCATTTTCTATTTTTTGTCCTCATTTTGCATTTCTCATATAATTGATAGGAAAGTGACAGTGATTAAAGAGCCAAGTTACACAACCGGATTTGAAGTCTTTAATGATGATGCATGATACTCAACGACAAATAGACAATATATATATATATATATATATATACTAATGTCAAAATGGAATTGGAAAATTGTCGATATGAACTTGATTTTGGTGCTTTTGCATTGAAAATAATTCAAACTTTAGCATAAGTCAATGAATAATATTAAAGTCTGCTTATAAAATTGATGCTAATAATTACGATTTAGCGTCGACCATGGCAATAGGTGTTTGTGTCAGTTTAGTGTTGAAAGAGTTTTTACCGTTCCTACTTTCAAATTCCTTTTAAGATTCAATTGTAGTAGAGTAAAGGGTTTTATCATCCTCAGAGAATTGGAATACAACGTCGTTCTTTAGCTTAAGTCACGTAAGCAAAGGGTTCAGAGTTTGTTTGAAGATCGTAGTCACAAGCACAGGCAAATAATAAAACAAGCAATAGTAAAAAAATTGATTTAAAACAGGTTGAGGAAACTGTTGGGATTGGGATTCACACCTTAACTCTCATGTATCCTATAGTTCAACGCATAAAAACTATTCTATTCTTCATTTCATCACATCAGTTCTTATCTAACTCATTACTTTCTTACATGAGAATATCAACAGTTCACTTTCCTAATTATTGATGTCTCGCATGACTAACAAAGCAAAGCGTAATAGGCTCGGATGTTCAACGACTAATAAACCTGATTCTATGTCTAGCAATTAGGATTATTAGCTGATACTACCTAAATCCAATTCAAATATGTAGTTTTCACTCACATATCTAACCTCAAATCATGTTCTAGTTGATCAAGCTAAAACAAGCATTAAAACCCAGATCATATTATTGAAACCAAGAGATAGAAAAGATTCATATACAAGAGAACTAGTATGGATACATTCAGGTCAAGTATTACATCCAATCTCAACAATAAGGGGTTTAGCTATTCATTTCCATGGATGCTAATAGCTTACAAGAGAAGAACTATGAAGAAGATGACAATCCGTGGCGACGTTGGCGTGTTCCCAGCTCGACGAAATGGCACCCAGCCCCTAAGTCTTCCTCTTTCACCTCTGCTTTGTTCTAAAAACTTTGTTTTCGATCCCCCATTTCCCTCCAAGAAGTTTCTATTTATAGTAAAAAAAAAGGACAAGCATAACAGGGTGCTCAACGACCAAAAGCTTCATCCTTGGGTTTCCTAAACCGCCTTAGCCTGTTGCTGGACGTTCCCATCGTCTATTTCCTCCCATCGTCCTCTTCCTTCCACCGTCTACTTCCTTCAATCGTCTACTTCTCCCATCATTTAGACAATGAGGGAAGGTAGGCGATGGGTACGTAGACGATGGGGCAATGGACGATGGCGAAGTTGCAACTTTGCTCTTTAAACTTGGATTCTTCATGAATTTCTTTCCTGCATCAAAAGTCCAAATTTAGACACATGAAATAACTAATATTTAGACTATTTATAGACTAAAATTAAGTATTTACTAAATTAATTACTTTGAGGGATTAAATGATCAATAATTCAAGCATATAGGTCAAATAAGTGTCTAAAATGATATCCAAATATACGTAAAAATGACACTTATCACTTAGAGTCGGTTAAACCACCATGAAACGTAACGTCGGGCGTCGAGACCGATGCTAAACGTTAACTTCGAGCCATTTAACGTCAGCCCTGATGTCAACTCTGAATAAGTTATAGCATCACCTTTTTCCTTGTTAGCCCTTATGGCCGACACTAATTTGTACTTTTCTTATTGTGGTTTGGTGCATTGTGAACAAATTTTCATCTCAATCTATGATAATAATTTCGGTCATTTTTTTATCTTGAAATAGGTGTTATTATTTGTTTGCATTGTCGTCAATAGATATGCAAAGATAGCCTTATATGATTTATTTAAACAATATGAAAAACATAAAATAAAGGGGTCTACAACTTAATTTAACCAGTTTTTTTCAAAAAGAGTGTATTACCAATAAATTTTGGAAGAATTAGACTATATGTGGTTTTGTAACACATGTGTTCCAACCAAGCCAAAAGGCCCAATCACATTTCAACTGTGCTAAAGGTCTCGTAACTAAGTGAGCGACGAGATGACTTAGTTAAGGAATACCCCATCTCAACTAAGGCCGCATGACAACACACTAAAGCAAGATTGTCCAAAAGCAACCCTAATCTTGGAAGCCCTTTTACAAGGCTTCCTACTTACTTGCAACTCTGCCTGGCAAGCTAAGCCAACCAAGGTCGTACACCACCACAAAAAGCAGGGAGATCCGAGCAAATCTAATTTCAAGAATAACAAAGTGTTAATTAATAGGGAAAAGAATCAAAGAATGAACATAACAAGTGAAATATATTTCATTTTAAAATTTGTATGGCTCCATACCGGCATATTGCAAGCTTGTTAGCAAGCTAAGCAAGGCCTTGCTCAGGTTTGTCCCTAGTCCCCATGTTAAAAAATATAATTAGTCAGCAATTAACTTGCACATGTTCCAGTTCACTCTTGAAAGACATGTGCATTTCACATAAAAAGAATATTCACACATTTAAATAATGAATATCATTGCCGCAGGAGCAGGCAAGAATGATTTTCTTACAATTTTACGAGCAAAAATAGTATATTTTCTAATTTCTCACGAATCTTGTATAGTGTGAGTGCAAGGGGGTGCTCTGTTTCAACTAATTGTTTTTAACTAGCAAGAAGACAAACAAATGTTTGAGAATTTTGAGTTGCACGAGTGGTGGTGCAACCAAATCATTGAAGATATTACATTTAAAATTTGGGTGAAATTTAGACAAAACTTCTAGAAGTGCAACATGTTAGCTAGTCCTACTTGGTAAAAAGCAGAAATACAAGTCAATAGTTTTATGTAAATATAAATACTACTATTATATTGCATAGACTTATACTTGAAAATACTAGATAAGTTGTGAATTTTAAATAGAATTTATTCTACTCTTATATAAAGTGTATAGTCTAACCATTACCATATTACAAACAAGAGGAATAATTATAATCTGGAATACAATGACAGTAATATGAACAATAAAAATAAATTAAGAATTTGTGGCTTATGATTTTGATTATGAAGTATATGGTCTAGTTCACAGAAAAGTAATTGAATTAGGAAAAATAATTAATAAAGGTTGTTGCAATATGATGAGGCTGCATGTAGTTAGAAAATTGTTCTGATGAAATACTTCTTATACATAGTTGTTTCTTTTTAAATTTCGGATGTATCTTTTCTCGTATTTGACAGGTTGTAAGTTCGAATCCGCACCAATTCGTTGTAGTAAATGTAAATTTTCTATAAATGTTCTTTTAAGTTTGACAATGAGAATGACTCACTCACCCTCAATTTTTTCTAAGCATGAAAAATAGAGATTTGAATACTAATGTCATGTGAGAGTGAGGAGAGGCAGAGCCAGTTGAGCATCTGAGGGTACAATAAAGAATTTGTTATTATGGTTATGGCACCCAAAAATTCGACATACGATTTGAAGTACAGATAATCCAAGTATGCAGTGTGGGTTATTGTTGTATGCCAGGATATGAAGAGACCTACGAGTTTGAGCCTCTCATTTAATTAACAACATTTATTTATTATTATTATGCTTTTCAATCAATGTCCAGCTGTAGAATGCTGTGAACAGGTTGACTTAAGCAACATTATTTTATCAAATTTTGTCCTTTTCTATGCAAACATCTTTTAAGAAAATAAATATGTCCTCTTGTAAATTTGTTTTTTTTATGAAGAGACTCTTCCCTTAAACTATTTTATTTGTCTAATCCTCATCAAGAAAGCACATTACAACTTGAAAACCATTAGAAATTGATGATTAAGCCTACCAGCTGGTTCACCTAGAGTTGAGTAAACGAATCACAATTTATGGTTATGGGTTGTAATACTAGCAGGTTAATATTAGACACGTTGTTGGATTGTTTTGACATGGATTCATTACTTCAATTTCATTGTTGATCAACAAATTATGTGGGTTTTGATTCGGTAACTCATGGTAATTTGTCAAACTCATTGTCAAAAATATCAAGATAACTCTTATATATGAGAAAATAATCCTCACCTCTAAATTTACTTTTAAAGTAAAGTTAGTCTAACCTAAATTCTAGAATGATATCAGATTTTGAGCTTAACGTGCGTTCTTTGTGACTTGCAATTTCTGATTTTTCTTCCGATTGTTAGTTGCGCAAACTTCTGATTAGCATGATGAATCCATATCAGGATTACTTGATTAATCCTTGCAATCTGTATCACCTTTCCTTCTACTGAGGTCCTATGTTCTTGATCTGGAATCGATGCAGCACCATAGTTGCATTACGGCTTACACATCTATGACTTCATCAGTAGCACAATCAGCTTTGTGGATGAACAATTCTACACAGATTTGGAAAGATCTGAAGGTACGACTTGCACATCATGACAAGTTTAGAATTGCATATTTGCAAGAACAATTGTTTAATTGCAAACAGGGAGATTGTCAATTTCTGAATACTATATTGAATTGAAATCAATTTGGGAGGAGTTAGAAACTTTTTGGCCTTTACTTACTTGTTCTTGTTCCATACCTTATTCCTGTGGAATTCTTGACACTATCAAGAATCATAGAGAATAAAAATTGCAGTTAGGTTTCTTAGAGGTCTTAATGATCAATACTCTCAAGCTGTGGCATTTTCCATTGGCGAGCTGGTTTAAATTCAATGTTGACTTAGGTCGCAGGT
This sequence comes from Acmispon strigosus, assembly GCA_030819835.1. Taxonomy (NCBI): domain Eukaryota; kingdom Viridiplantae; phylum Streptophyta; class Magnoliopsida; order Fabales; family Fabaceae; genus Acmispon; species Acmispon strigosus. The sequence goes on along the minus strand of JAUAMA010000004.1, from coordinate 53,297,761 downwards.
TAAGGGATTTCCACTATAATTTAGAAGCTTCTGACATCCTAACAATAGAGTTTTGGGGAATTTTTTATGCACTTCAAATTTCGTGGGATCATGAACTTGCAGATAATTATAGTAGAGAGTGATTCAACTACAACCATCAATCTCATCAATCACCGGAGGTTGTGACAACCATCATCCTTATGCCACCTTTGTGCATAGCATTCTTGCGTGGGATTCCTGATCTTGGGAGATCAGATTTTCCCACACAAGGAGGGAAGACAATACTGTTGTTGACTTCATGGCTAACGTAGCACACTTTTTTGACCCAGGAGTACAATATTTTCAATCTCTCCCTTCTGGTTGTAGCCTCCTTCTCCTTAAAGATTGTACCGGAGCTTCATTTCCTAGAGTTGTCTTAGTCTAGTCTTTGGGGCTTTCCCCTCATCAATACCAACAACAACAAAAACTCTGAAGTTAGATCTCAATTGACGTTGATGGAATCTACGCATGAGATAATTAGAGAATTATGTTTGGTGTCTCAACAATAAAGGGAATTTTGTGCTTCCTTGTTAACTGAGAACACACATGAAGGAATGGCTCTACTAAATGTGTTTGGAGGACAGAAACAACTATCTTCTTTTTCATAAAGGAGGAGTCGTCGTGGATTTGGAGGAAATTCAAGAAGGGAGTCGGGGGACGTTTTGGAAATAAATCAAACAGTTGTGTTCCTATTACAAGAAAACAAATCACACTATTGACACATGCTTCTTTAAGCATGGTTTTTCCCTGATATTAGAATTTTGAAGGTTTAACTCAACCACAAAAGCTATATTGAGAGTTGATGGTTGTTCTACCCTTACAAAGGCTATATATGTCATATCTCTAGCCAATGTGAGACTTCTAGCACACCCTCTCGCATCTAGGGCTGGACATCTGGAACGTCGAATATGCTGGACTGGATATTTGCAGGATAACCCAAATACGTCTCCACCAACTAATGAATTTAGGATAGGTTCTAATACCATATTAGAATTTGGGAGACATAATTCAACCACAAAAACTAGTTTGAGAGTTGAGGGTTGTTCTACCCATATAAAGGTTAATTATGTCACATCTCTGGCCAATGTAAGACTTATGATTACAACTTACAAGACCAAATTCAAGTCTGTTGGATTTTTATGCATTATCTTCTGCACGCACTAAAATCACCATTTGCATACCCTAATAAATTTTCATTTCAAAATATCCTTATGCAAACTTTGGGAATCATAATTGTACTTTTGTGAGGACAAGTTTTAGAAAGAAAACTATAAAACTCAATTTTCGAACTTGGACCTCTGAAATTGTATATATATTGAGAGCCGGAGTTACCAACACAGCTTCATCCAGTGGATTAAAAACCTTTGGCAGAGGCCCATGCTCAACTCCTTTAATTTTCTAGTGTGATTTTTTATTTATTGTAGAGTGCTATTTTTTATTTCAGATTGTAAATTAAAATATCTAAATTTCAGAGTTTTGATTAGGCCCATGGTAGATATGAGAATGAGAAAGACAGCATGTACAACAGTGACTTGACATAACCTGGGTCACTGGGTGTTTGGGACTCACCTCTTCAGCACCCTCCCATAACAGCCCATGTCTTTACTTCGTTAGCTTATTCCATTGTTTTCCTCTCCAAAACAACAAAAAAACCTGCCAAAAATAATTTAATTTTGGCTCCCTAAAATAATATTACACATTTAATTTATGTATTAAAATATTATTATAACTTTATTAAGTACACATTAGTATTTATTTCAAATTATTTATGATATTAATTTTTATTTCATTATTCATATTTTTATTAAATAAAATAATAGAAATGAATTTACAGTCAAATTCAATTAAATAAACTTATATTTATCTAAAATCAATCATACATTTTTTTTAGTTTTTATGAAATGTTGCATAATTTATTTTGAAACAAAGAGTAAAAAAAGTGTGTAGTTAAGTAATTTTATACAATGAGAAGGATAATTAGTGGAGTGAATACAATAAGTTATAAGTCACATAACGTACTAGCCGTTTAAAATAAGTTATGACTTGTTTTGCTAAATACCCATAAATAATTTATAAATTAGTTAAATAAGTTATAAGTGAGTCAAAAGACTTTTAAGTAGTTTCTTTTAATAAAATTGTTCTTGCAATTTCGACTCGGGTGTGGTGAAAGTTAAATGCATCCAAAGAGTGCGGCTCCTATAAATTAAACTTCCGATTTAAGAGAGTTCAAACAATCACTTTAAACACTGCGACCGGCACTCAATAATAACTTTTAAGTAGCTGAAATACCACAATAATATTTAATCTGTCTTTACCCAAGAGGCTTAGGAATAAAAAAACCAAGTTCATTATGTAAGTAAATATTAGTTACCTTTCCCATAATATATTTATGAATATATTAAATATGAAAATATGATAATCCATCTTAAAATTAATTATTTATTTTGTATCCACTAAAAGACTTATTCATAATAACATTAAATCCAAATGTTAAATTACATTTTGATAAAAAAAAAAAAATAACAGATAAACATTGACTTTATCGTGGGTCAAACATTATGTCATTTTTACATAAAAAGACAAGTGAGAATAGAAGAGAGACAAGTGAGAGATGTACAACCACTAATATGATAAGAATAGAAGAGAAACCGAAAGAGAAAGTAAGTAAAAATAAAATAAAATATAAATGTGTGTGAATGAATTAAATTTATTTTTAAATAAGAAGTGAAACACGGACTTGATTAATACACTATTAAGAGTAAATAGTTTTGTGACCCCAAAATTGTAGAAATAAGCGAGCTGGAATGATGCTTTAGACAAGAGGAAGGAATTTTAGTTTTCTAATTAATTTGGTTAAAGTAACGCCTTTAGCTGTTGCTCTTGCTTGTGAATTTTCTGCAGCAAACTTCTCTTTCCATCACTCTTCAGCCATTTTTTTATCATTGACTGTAAAGAGAATTAATCATAGCTGAGTTAGTTTTTCAGTTACTTTCTTTACCTAGCTAGTTAGAAGTTACATAACAACTTTCTGTTATGAAGTAGTTATAGTTAGTTTCATCTTTCTACATTTAGTTTTCTACTTTTGTGTTTTGCTTAATCATTTCTTCTATACTAGCTAGCATAAGGATCTTATAATATATAAAGAATGATCTTGTACTGAATGAGCAAGTTGAATAACGGAATTCCCTTCTTCACTTTTCTCTCTAGTTCTCACGAAATCTCATGCTAACTATTTTTAGAGAGCGTTTGTTACAAGTTTTACAAAAATATTCTTAGAAGTGTTAGGAATCTCATTATCAACAAAGTCATTCCTGAGTAAAATGAAAAATGTGTTTGGTTTATATATAATATTCCTAAGAATATTTTTTAAAATTATTTAATTAAAAAGATATAAAAATAGAAAATATGTAGTTAAAAGAAGAGTTAGTGGGAAATAACTTCCATTCTCATGGGAATGTAAGATGCCCCATCTTTGACATGGGAATAAAAATTAAGAAATCATGTGTAAGTTACATGTCTGAGAATTCTTCTTATCGGAGAATAATTTTTTTAAAACTTGTACCAAACGTGGGAATGTTACATCCCAACCTAACATTTCCGGAAATGTTTTGAGATACCTGTGTAACAAACGCCCCCTTAGAGTTATCTTCTAGTTTTTGTCGGTGAGAGTTTATTCTAAATCCGTTTGTTGGAGATCTCTCATATATAAGTCAACCTAGAGATGTATTGTCCTGTAAATTTCACGTTCCAAATGTCAAGCGTAAGAGGGTGTGCTAGAAACCCCACACTGACTAGAGATATGACCACCTATAAAATGGTAGAGTGACTCTCACCACTATGCTAGCTTTTGAGATAGAGTTAGGTATCCCAAATTCTAATATTTACGAATCACAAACCTACTTTAATCGGATGAGTAAACTCAATTTATCAGTAATCAATCCTCAATTTTCATTGACAAACGTGTAAGCTGCCTCAGCACATTATGTGATTTGGTAAGTGGACTGAGATTTTTCATCAACATTGCAAGAAGTCTTAATCCCAGTGCTCATAGGCTTTTAAGATGATGCTACCAAAGAAATTTGTGGGGGGAGGAATGTTGTATAAATGTCTTATATCAGTGACTAAAAAATTTACAATAATTAGAAAAAACAGGACAAAGTAATTCTGAAACTCCTAAAAGCTTTGTCCTAGATATATCTGTAAACTTACCTGCCATACAATTTATACATGTCCCTGATCTACATGTTCAAGCTTCAAAGAGAAGGTATGAGCCAAATTTCTCATGTCCCTGATCCAAAATTGCCACTCTTTTCCTGTGAATTCCAAGAGACATTAATGACACATCCTCTTCCAACAAAGACAGAATTTGTGCCTAAATTGTTAACTATGTGTTAATTAGGAGATGCCATATTCAAATTTATCATGGCTTCCAACGCTGTTTGATTCATGTCTCCTCCGTGATTGGTCCCCGTGCCCTTGGTTATCAAATACTTGAGATTCTGCATAGCCATCTCTGTTAGATGGCAACACCCCTATTGTTCTATATTCTTGACCACCTTTGCCCTTTATCTCCTCTATCCTTCTAACTGCTTCCACCATGTCTAATCGCTTCTGAGGGTTACTTTCAGTGCAAGCTGCACCAAGATGAAGGAGTTTCTCCATTTCACTCATGGGATTTCTAGAGTTTGCAATTTGAGGATCAAGCAGCTCTGCTTCCCTTCCCTCAGAAATTGCTGAGGCAACCCATTGCACTACATCAGTTCCACCCTTGCCATTGCTAAGATATTGAGAAGGAAATTTCCCTGTGAGTATCTCAAGTATGACAACCCCAAAACAATAAACATCACATTTAGGTGAAACTTGGCCATGTTGTGCTGCTTCAGGAGCCTTATAAGCAAAGAATGTGTTTGGAGCATGTGAAGGGTTAACAAGATGGACAAACCCATAATCTACAAGCAGTGGTTCATAATCTGGTCCAAGTAGAATATTGCTGGACTTGAGATTTCCATGAGGTAAATCAGAGGAAGCAAGTTCAGTGTGAAGATAATGCATCCCATGAGCAATTCCTCCTACAATCTTTAAACGAGCAGGCCAATCCAGTTCAGCGTGTGATGGTCCTCTATCACCTGCAAGTAGCACAACAAAAGATGCTTGGTTACTAAACAATGGTAGTTCTTTTCTTCTTTCTCATCAATATAATCAAAACTTGTCTTCTTTCAGCAACAACAGTCAAGGAAACATGTGTGGACTACTATAATGGTAGTTCTTTGCTGGTTGCAAGTATCCTTCTTATATACTTATAGCACGATTCGATCAGCTTCTCTTTCTTCAGAATCAATTTTGATAGGCAGAAGCTAATCTCAGAAGTTTCTTCCCATAGTGCATGTTCGTATACACGGTGGTAAACCACAATGAAACCAAAATCATGATATACAGCCGCAAAAACTAAGAGAAATTGCTTCTATTTCCGTGATTTTAGCTCACCGTACGTATCCAAACATGTTGATAATTGATTTTAGGTTTAGAATAAATTATAGATGGGTTTCCAAACATGCTATTTATTGTTTCAAGTATGTTTACTTCTCTTTTCTTTTCTTTTATGATTATCCAATTGATGAAAATTTTGAGTGAGAGAATTTAGGAAGAACAAAACTTACCATGCAGCAAATACAGTAGACTGCCTCTGGGAACATACTCAGAGATCACTAGTTTCTCATCCTTTCTGTAATGATAAGCTAAAGGGGTCAAGATATTCCAGTGTTTAATCCTCCCAAGCTTCCTAATATGTGCATCAAATTCATCTTTTCCCAGTGAATTCATATCTCTAGTCCTTTTCACCACCACCGCCACACCATTCGCCATCACAGCTTTGTAAGAGGATCCAAACCCTCCATTTCCGAGCACTTCCGCAGACGCCTTCATCAAATCCGGCAACCCGAAAACACCCTTTTCTTCATTCACCATCACAACCTCTCCAACACCCTTCGGACCATGGAAAGATGAAGAACCCCTTCTGCTTGATGATGCTTTCTTCACAGTAGTAGTCTCCGCTTCTCTTTTCACAGGAGCAGTCACTTGAACTTCAAATGCACCTTCATTAACTTGATGTCCAATTATATCAAAATCTTCCTCCTTCTTCTTCCTCGATCTCACAATGCAAATGACAACAAGTGAGACAAGAATCACACTCGCCACCACAAACCCAGCAATCTCCAGAGAGCCACTCCAACTCTTATTTTTCTTAGCCACATTACCACCACCACCACCACCATTGTCGCTCGCCTCTGCATTGTTGGGTGCAGCGGCAGGACTTGTGTTCTCCTTTGGCTTCTCACATGAGCCAAACCTATCACCACAAAGACCAGAATTCCCTTGAAACGAGTCCTCCTTGAATCTCAACAACTTAGCTGGAACTTGACCTTCCAATTTGTTGTTGGAAACATTGAATTTGACCAGTGAAGGGTTCTTGAGATCAGGAATTGTTCCACTAAACTGATTATTTTCAAGTTGCAACTCCATAAGCTGAGGCACCTCAACCAAAGAATCTGGAATCTTCCCGGTGAATTGGTTATCAGAAAGCCACAACTTCTTCAAAGAACCCATTCCCTTGAAATAGTCCTGAGGAATTTCCCCTGAAAACTTATTCCCTGACAAATAAATCGCTTTCAAGAAACCAATTCGATTGAGTTGCGGGATGGAACCTGAGAAGGAATTGCTCATGAAGCTCAAAAATCGAAGACCTTTGAGTTGGAGCAACGCATCGACATCGATTTCCCCTATCAACCCCATTTTCTCGAGGCGAATCCCGGTGACAATGCCATTGTAGCAGAAAAGACCTTCCCATTGATCATCCTCAGAGCAAGGAACAGAGCCGGCAACCCAGGTTTCAAGAGCTTCAGCATTAGAGAACGAGTTTTTGAGACTCAGCAGAGCTTCGGCTTCGGACATGGAATATATTACGGGCAATGTAACGATGATGGTGGTGAAGAAGAGCGATGGCGGAGCCACGGCCATAACTTTGCTGAAATTTTGGGGTGTTGGCAACTATGGAATCAATGTGATTGTGATTTTTTTCTGGTCATTGCTTCAGCTACTTTTTCGCTTCATTTTTTGCGTGCATGGTGTTAGGGGAGTGCAAATTAAGAGAACCTCACAATGAGAGAGAGAGAAAGAAATGGGATTCATGTCAAGAAAAGTTAAAAACCGTTATAACTAACTAACTAGTATTCTGCTAATGTTTTTAAGTTCATTATTAGTGCGTTTTGAGGACAAGGAAACGTTACTTTAGGATACCAACCCTGAAATTGGATGAAATGTTTTGCTTAGGACATGGTTTTGCGTTTAAGTACTTTTTCTTGGCGGAATTTGAAAAAAAATGTCTGAAAGACCCAAAAATAACTAATTATTATATTTTCTCTCATTCTTTTAGCAAAAAAATGAATGAAAGAACTAACATAATTTAAGTGTCATATATGGTAGTTATCTTTTTATAGTTTACATGGGTATAAAAAAGAAGTTATAACAAGAACAATTAAACTAGTGAATATAATTGTCCCTGAAAGTTAACTTGAGTGGTAATAGCTGAGTACATATGGGTTAGGGAAGGTTCAGCAGAGGCGGAGCTCCACAGCAGGGGCGGAGCTCCACAGGGGCCATGTCCCCTATGGAATTTTCTAAAATTTTCATACTATGAATCTGCAATAGCATTCCACCACTTGTACAAATAAATAAAAGGATAACAATCTGCAACGGTATGTTGATATAATGGGCTCTATTCACAAATCTTCAGATATACTATAGCTACAAAGATCTTATTGCGTGAAAGTTTGTTATATCTGAAAATGTTGTGTGGCTGGTTTCTAATTTCAGCTCATTTTTAATGTAATTTGAATGTTCTGTCTGTTATTTCAGGGATGATATTACTGCACTTGTGGATGAAATTGTCACTAAAATTCTTTCTGTTCTTTGGATATGTATGTGTGTGTCTGTTATGCGTTCTGTTCTGAGCCTAGCCCAACTCTACACAAAGATTAAGCACTTCGCCCTACACAAAGATTGATCACTCTCCATAATCCTTTGTCCCTTCCTTCTTTTCCCATTTCTCTAACACCTTCAGGACCACAAGAGACAGCACTAAAGAGGAAACATATCTGAAAATCATAGGAACCAAAAAACAACGTGGACCAGGAAATCACAAGATAAAAGAGACAAAAGTACGTACGGGAGAAGGGCAATGTAAGACATATACCTTGGCGGGTGGTACGCACGAAATAAAAGAAAAGGGTAATAACGATGGCCATAAAAAGGGGCAATTGGACTAAAGCACAAAAAGCCCAATTGATAGAATAAAAGGGACTAAGAGGAAAAGACAATTAAGGCCTCGTTTGAAAGAGCTTATATGAGCTTAACTTATAGTATAAGTGTTTATGCAAGTGTTTGGGAGTGCTTATGTAAATAACTTATGACCAACTTATAAGCTGTTTTGAGCTTATTTTCATAAGCTAACCAGAGTAGCATATGAAAAAGAGCTTATGTTTATATATAGCTTATTTTCAATTTATTTCAATAAATTTCTTAAAATAACTTATCAATAAGCGCTTATGCCATAAGCGCTTATGGTCATAAGCACTTAATTAAGCTGTTTTCCCAAACGCGGCCTAAAGCTCATTTGAAAGCGCTTAGGCTTAATGCAATAGTGACTAAGGTTTCTGTCCCTAGTCTATCACTATACTTTGTATCTTTTGTGAGAAAAAATTAAAAAAAAAAATACCAACATGAACACAACAACGAAAAATGTCAACACAAGTTTATACATTTTGATGGCCCTAATATACCTCTCCAACTTCAACATCCTAAATGACTACTCCACCATGGAAGTCAAGTCCTAGTTAATCATATCTGAAGGGGCAATGTCTCCATCTACTACTTGAAAATTTTCTACTTTGCGGCTCCCTTCTTGGCAACAGGCTGAGAGAAACCTTCTTTCAAGATTGTGTCGCAACTGGGAAGTTAGGGAAATAGTCATTTCTCGGCAAGAGCATAACAAATTTTTTTAATACCCACCATGTTACAACTTTGCAGACTTCGACTCATACGTTGTTTTTCTTTCCTGATGCCTCTATTTGATCATGAAGACGTTGGTTGGTCTGGGGGAGAGGACTTGATGGACATGGATGAGGTTTCACAAGCGAATGGTGCTTCTATTTCTGATGTTCGAGATTCTTCTTGTAAGGATTCGATATTAGTGGTTTCCTATCTGAGGCCTCGAGTTCACCCAAGGAAAATACAAAAGAAGGTTCGTGTGTCAAAAGAGGTGGGGTGTAGGCCTCATGGGCGCGTCCTAAGAAGGTTAAAAGAGGTCGGTAAACATTCGCATTTGTCCCCAGCTCGCTGTGAGGGTCATCTTTTGAAGGCGGTGATTGGCTTTGTGAAAGAGGTGGCTTCTTCGACATCTCAGGTGAAATCTTCGACCCTATCTCAGGTGGCATCTCCGGCAGTTTACATGGCTCGTGCTTCTTCTGGGTGCTATTTCACCCGGGCTAAGAAAACATGGCTCGTTGGTAAATTGGAGGGTTTGGTTTATCCGAGCAACAATTTGAAGGTTGTTCGCGGGCTTGAGGGAAGTTGTTGCTTCGCGTGCATGTCTTTAGGTTGTTGTTTGGGGTTGGTTCTTATTTTGGGTTTTGTTGTAGCTGGTTTTTCTTTTTGAGGTCTTGTGTGTAGTGTTTTTTTCTGGTTGGGATTTTCGTGTCTCTTTTTTCGTGGGTGGCTTTGCCTAATCTTGATTCCTGTTCTCTTTTTGTTGGGGGTTTCATCTCCTTGTTTGAATAAAATCTTCTAGTTTTCTAAAAAAACATTATTAATTTAAAAAAATATATAAACACGATATAGTTAAAATAAAATACAATTAATTGTGATTATTCTCTTGATTGAAACATTCTCAAACATGCTCCATTAAATCTGTTTGAAGATGACTATATACTTCCTTATGACGAATATGTGTAACACTCGGTTTTTTAAATTTAAGTGATTATAATTAAATATAGTACTTTTAATATTTAATTAAAGGTTATGGGGTGATGAGGTATTTAGGAACTAATTATTTAATGAGAGAAATGGGGTACCGATTAAATCCTAGTTTTAGAAAGTATTAGAAAGAAATGTAGTATAGGAAAGTAAAGAATAGGGGTCTATGCGCAAATGAGAGAAGAAGTAAAAATAAAAGAAAAGAAAAGAAAAAGAAAGATAGGGAGTGCTAGTAACACTCTTTTTCTAATGTTACTAGCATTTTTTAAAGAGGAAAAAAAACAAAAGAAACAGAGGGATAGAAGAGAGAAGGAGAATTGATGGAGGAGAGTTCGCGCAAGTGCTATGAGGAGCCTTCCAACGCGAATGAACTAAACCATTAATAATGATTACAATTTTGATAAAGTCAATAAAATAATTCAATCATTAGTTGTGATGCTTATTTTATCTTCTAAAGTGGGTGGAGTGAGTCCGCTCACGTTAAAGAAGACGAACCCCAGGAAGAAGATTTGGAAGAGAAGTGACTAAATGTGGTTAAAAAAATTGTGACTAAAACTAATGTGAAAAATTCACTTGTCACCGTTAGGTTTGCCATGTGAAAATTGACTAATCAAAATTAATTACACATAATTGGACCTATTTCAAATAAAACTGTTTGAAGATCAATTGCTAAGAATTTTTTTATAAAAGCCTAACTAATTCTCTTTTTAAATGCCAAGGACTAAATATATATAATATATGTAAGTCTTAAAATATGAATGTTCTGTGTTTGTCATTCAGTTCAAAAAGTATTAAATATATAAGACTCTTTTAATATGTATAAGGATATAATAAAGACATAATATTCACTCGACTTTATCATGTTACATGAGAGTGTTAAAATCATAAAAGTATTATTATTACTCATTTCGTCTCTAATTATAAGCTAACATTGACATATAAATGATGTTATTAAATATAATCTAACTTAATAAAAGTTAATTTATCTTTTCATATTTGTCATTGCATTTATTGGTTTTCAATACTATAATGATTGAAAATTTTGACCTTAAATAAGGATAAATAGGGAAGATTGTACAATTTCTTTTAAAACCAATACATTCACTAACCTTATCATTTATTTTCTTAATAAGCATGAATTTTACAAATTTTATTTATAATTAAGGGACGAGTATTATATTTTCATTTAGAACATTGCTTATCACGTGCTCGTTTCTTAACAAGTGACGACAGTGTTTCTTAAAGAGTCACGGCACGAATCACAAGGAAACGTGATTCATCCGCGCATATGGACCCCACACACGCGTAATTATGTCGGCACGGAACACCACTCCACTCACGTTGTTACCTAACATGGTAAAAAACTTTGTGACAGCCTGTAAACTATAATAAACCAAATAGGAGTAATAACAAATCATGACCCAATTTCCAAATGCATTGATGTTTAAATGGTGGATTTATTTTAGTGTTTTAAGGATTTTTTTTGAGTTTATACTGTTACATAAAATTTAAGACATTCATAAGATACTAGTGCACATTGTGGTTTTGTTCATCTTCTGCATCATTTGCATCCGCCTGATCCTTCGCTCTTTTTATACACGACGTTTTTCCTCTGACAGCGGATCCAAAAAGTTCTGGTTGGAATTAAAATTTCTCCTCTGTTTTCTGTTATGGTTGAATGAGAGAGAAAAAATTATATTTAATTTAAGATCTCACTTTTTGTGAGGAGTGAGTCAAGACGCGGATCTTAGCTTAAGCTCAGTCATCTTCAATAGTAAGATATTATAAGATACATATATTAAAATAAGACCTCTTGATGTTCTAAGTATTTCTAAATTTTAGAGTGATGTTTGTTACTAAAAAACTGTTTTATGGTCTTAAGAACGGGAAAATTTAAAATATGTTTCTCACATGTTTTTAAAATTTGTTGTTGAAAATAGTTCTATTTTTTAATTTTTAAATTAAAATATCAAAATAATGCAGAGTTATTTTCTATTTTAATTTTCAAATAATACATTTTTTAATGTTGAAAAACATTTAATTCGAATGGTTTTTTTTTCTTTTATTTCAAAAAATAAATTAAAAATTTAAATATTGAAAATTAAAACTGCAATCAAATAATTATAAGTGTGGATGTGTAATAACTCATTTACATAATTTAGAAGTTATATTAGAAAATTAAATTAATATCAACAATGTGTAATTTAATTGGTAGATGGTTGAAGTTTTTAAGCATACGGTCCATTGCTCGATTATTGAATAATGCGTATGAAGAAGTATTTGTTGGGACATACCTATACACTTAACGTGATTTGCAAGCCTCAAAAAATTAATCTTATGGGTGTTGGCTTTGGAAATATCTTAAAAGAAAATTAAATTAATTGATATTCCAAGTATCCAAGTAAGAGTGGGTACTACTCCCTCCGTTTTTATATATCTATCACTATTTTAATATTGTTTCTTTTCAGTTAAAAAAAAAATTATTGTTTCTTTTCTAATTAATTATTTGGCACTTTTACAATTTCAAGAGAGTATTAGTTATGTTTTACCAATTCTACCCTTAAGTTAATGGTGATAGGAAATTAAAAAGTCTAAATTAAGAAGAAAAATAAAGGGTGTGTTAGGAAGGTAGGTAGTAACTTTGATAGAAACAAAAACATTAATACAATTCTTTAATATATATTTACAAAATCTTAAAGTGACAGTTATTAAGGAATGGACACTTGAGTCAAATTTAAGATATACTCCCTCCGTCCCAAATTATAAGACTCTTTAGAGACAAACTCGGTGTCCCAAACTATAAGACCCCTTCTAGATTTCAGGAAAAAAAAATAAGCTTTTCATTTTTTACCCCTTTCATTCATTATATTTTAAATTCCAAAACTTTAATTACCACGTCTACTAATTACTTCTTTCATATTCCCAACCAACTTTTGGTATATCCAATACTTATATTAACAATTTCCATAATTTTTTAAATAGGGGCATATTTGGAAGATTTGTATAAAAAGTAATAAAACCAACATATTAATTACCTTATTACATGTTTTATTAATAGGCGTGATTGTCTGAAAAGGACCCTATAATTTGGGACGGATAGAAAACTACTCCCTCCGTCCCAAATTATAGGATCCTTTTCAGACAATCACGCCTATTAAGAAATCATGTAATAAGCTAATTAATATTTTGGTTTTGTTACTTTTTATACAAATCTTCCAAATATGCCCCTATTTAAAAAAAATCTGGAAATTGTTAATGTAAATATTGGATATACCAAAAGTTGGTTGGGAATATGAAAGAAGTAATTAGTAGAGGTGGTAATTAAAGTTTTGGAATTTAAAATATAATGAATGCAATGGGTAAAAAAAGAAAAGCTTATTTTATTTTTTCTGAAATCTAGAAGGGGTCTTATAATTTAGGATATCGAGTTTGTCTCTAAAATGTCTTATAATTTGGGACGGAAGGAGTATATGTTTGGTTAAGGAGAGGCAAGAAACAGTCAAATGCTATGTGATGGAACGAAGATAAAATTAATATTAAATAAATTATCAGTCTATTGTGAGACTTGTTGTCTTTTGTTTTCTTTTTCCATCCTCGCAAACGGGACAACTAGTGAGAGGCTCGAGCATGGTGACTGGTGAGTTGATGACTATTCTTTACTGTATTGTTAGGGGCTTAGGGCTATTTGGCTTTAAAAAATGTCATTTGTATCTCGTGTATAAAATATATTATTTTTTAAAAGTTTTTTATGAAAAATAGAAGTTTATTTATGCATAAGTAAAATTATAAAAAGTATGTTTTACTTGAGTGTGATATATCTTTTTTTCACTATAGATATTATTTTAAATAAGCTACTTAAAAAACTTCTAATCATCGAAGAATTGATATAGTAGAATATGAGAGAGTCTTGCACTTAATAAATTGGGTTTCTCCTAACAATTTTCCTTACCTTGGATTGGAACATCAACATGTCACACTAAATTTTATTAAAAAATAGTTTCAAAATTAATTATTTTGTTAAAAAAACTATTAAAATATGTTTATCCAAACACATAGAAAACTTGTTAAAAGTGAGTTTTATTGAACTGTTAAAACAATTATTTCAAAAATTATGATCCACTTGCACTACTACAGAATTGTCATATTATCACGGTTCCGGGTAGCATATTACCACGGTTAAATCGTGGTAACAGACGGTGAAGTAATAGATAAATTACCGCGGTTCAAGGCGGAACCGTGGTAACATCGCAGCTTTGTTACCACGATTGAAGGTGTAACCGTGGCAACATTGTAGCTCTATTACCATGATTGAAGACTTAACAGTGGTAACAGTGCAGCTCTGTTACTAGGGCTGTGCAGAAAACCCAACCCGGCCCGAACCCGACAAAAACCGCCCCATTTTAAAAATTCAGGTCGGGTCGGGTCGGTCTCACAGGCTGGACGATTCACCTAAACGAGTTTAATAAGGGTTAGGCGGTCGGGCTCGGGTCCAGGGTTTAGAAACCGTTGGGACCCGACCCAACCCGTATGTTTATTATTTATTTTTTTATTTGATCTGGGTCAGATGAATGTTGAAGGGCTCCAGCTTTGTCCATACACTGGAAAGACAAAATTTTAGGGTAAACCCAAAAATACACTCACAGACTCTCTTCTCTAATCTATCTCAGCGTCGTTTCTCCTCTTCTCACTGTCCTCTCTCAGCGCCGTTTCACTAGCTTGTGCGCCATTCGCCGGCGACGCCGCAGGCCCAGCCGTCTCGTCCGCCTCCGCTTCGTCTTCGTCGACCCCCACCACTTCGTCTTCGTCTCGCCCGCCAGTCCACCGCTTCGTCTGCGTCATCCGCCGCTTCGTCTTCGTCATTCGCCAGTCCTCCACTTCGTCTTCGTCTCCGTCTCGTCCGTAAGTTACGTTTTCCCTGTTCTCTCTTCTTTAGCACGCTCGATGACTGTTTGATGGCCAATTTTTTTTTGGCTTTCCATGGTAGTGTTACTGTGTTAGGGTTTCGAAACCGTTTTTCCTTTCCCTTTTTTGATTTCCAGTTCACTGTGTTTTTTTCCAACCTATCTGAACCCACCCGAAACCGACCTGAACCCATTTCAAACTGAACCAACCAACCCGAACCCAGAATCGGTCGGTGATGGGCCAGTTTTTTATGTTATCGGTTTCGGTCTGTTGGGCTGAAATTGGCCCGAACCCGACCGAACCCGACCCATGCTCACCCATATCTGTTACCACAGTTCCTTTTTGAACCGCGGTAACATCTCTTCCTATTACCTCGGTTCAGTGTTGAACCGTGGTAATAGGTTTAAATTTTTTTTCTTATGTTCTCACACCTTAATTAATTGTACGTGCAAATAAAAATACAATCTATTGTATTGCTAAAATACCAAATTAACTAAAACATGGTCTACAGGAAACTATAAATACCAAATTACCAAATAAACTATATATAACATGCATATGGGATTACTGAAACATGGTCTATATGAAACTATCATAATATCTCATTACAATTCAATGCCAAAACAGTTTAGCAGTAGAACAACTCAATGTCAAAACAGTTCAGCAGTCCATTAATTCTAAAAAAAAAAAGAAAATTGGACAGTAGATCACAACAGTTGCATCATAACATCTTCAACTGATCTTAGTGCTCCTGCTTGTGCTCCCAACTGCCTCTGATACATCGCCTTCAATGTATCCCCGAGCTCGGAATGCTGCTAAGCATGCGTAATATGCTGCTACGTCATTCCTTATCTACATAATATACTGCTAAGTCATTCCGAACAGTTCCTGACATTATAATTTCAAAAAATATAACAATGAATAAAAAGAGAAGGAGATAATTAGGAATTAACAAGGTCAACCATATAACAACTAGAAGAAAAATTATATTCTCTTGAAGAAAATTTGTACAGCCAAATTTAACAATCATACAGTCAAGTTTAAAAAAAGGTACAACATGTACTGCTTAGCTGAATTAAAAATCAGGGTACAGAATTGGAGCCCATCGATTCCATATAATCATCAGAGGAGTCATCCAAAGAGGAGTTATCAGAGTCTTCTGATGGTTCATCCAGTAGTGGCACAGTGTATTGTGCAGGTTATGTCTGATTTTGAGCGAGCTTTGGCGCAACAAATTAACTTGAAAAATGGCAACTTTCATGTAGCTGAAACGTGCCTAGTACCAGATTTATGAAGCTTACACAATTTTTGGGAGTAAAGAGAGTCAAAAGTTACGACAAATATTTGGGGCTTCCTACCATTATAGGTAAGTCGGAAACCAAATTTTGTTCATTTTTCAAGGAGCGAGTTTGGAAGAAACTTAAGGATTGGAAAGAGAATGTGCTATCTAGAGCGAGGAGGGAAGTTATAATCAAATCTGTTGCGCTGACTATCCCTTTATATATCATGTCTTCCTTTGCTTTACTAGGTAGTATTTGCTCACAGATTGAGGTCATGATCAATAAATTTTATTGGAGTTGTGACGTGGAGCGAAGGGGGATTCATTGGTTTCGATGGACAAATTGAAATCACCAAAGGAGGTTGGAAGCTTAGGCTTTCCGTCTTTTGTGAACTTTAATGAGGTTTTGCTTGCGAAGAATTGGTGACGTTGTCTTAAGAAGCCGGATTTGCTTGTAAGTAGATTGTTCAAAGCAACTTATTTTCCTAATGGCTCATTGATGAATGCTAGGAGGGGGTATCAACCAAGCTACACTTGGACAAGTATTTTGAAAACGGATGCATTCATGAAGGAGGGTTCTTGGCGGGTGGGAGATGGCTCTCAAATAAATTCATGGGAGGACTCTTTGTTACCTTTGTGTTAATGCTCTTTGGTGCTTCGTCATCGCCCTGATTTGCAACGTTTTCCCTAGGTTTCTAATTTGTTGGTGTTGCATGCTTTGAGGTGGGATCGTGATGTGATTTAGGAGTATTTTCATCCCTCCTTGCTGATTTTATTGCAGCGATAGCTTTATCTTGGAGGTCTATGGAAGATTTCTTGATTTGGAACCATTCGCAAGATGGTCCATATGATACTAAGTCGGGTTATGATTTTCTAATGTCCAAGTAGTGATGTTGTGCGCCTTCCTCACCAAATGCGGAGGCTTTCCCATCATCTTTCTGGAAGAAAAAAAACTTTGGAAGTGCAAAGCCCCACCGTGTTGTTAAGAGCTCATGTGGAGAGTTTGCAATGATATAATGCTGGTTACAACCCGCTTATGTAGTCAGGGTGTTTCTATTGAGGATTGTTGCTCGATTTGTTTGGAGGTGCCAGAGACGACTTTTCACGTTTTGTTTTGTTGTCGTGGTACTCAATAAATTTGGTTTGCCTTATTGCTGGGCTTCGCCACCGACAAGTTGGTTTCTGTGGCTTTGGAGGAGTTCCTATTGAATTTGTTTTTGTGTTTTAGGTCGACCAGATTCAGTTCTTATGTGCTCTTGTTTATGCTATATGGGAGCACTGTAATCTATGTGATCAGACAACGTTTTGATTCTATTGACATTACACTAGCTCGCACTACAACCCTTTGCGTGGCTCTTGATTTGTGCACAGACGTTGGGGCTCTTATTGCCACTTCTGGTTAGCAGATTGCTGAGACGACTTGGAGATCACCACGTTCTTGTTTCGTGAAGCCAAATGTTGATGCTTCTTTTTGTGGGCAAGGTCTACTGGGATATGGTATTATTGTGCGTGATGGTGCGGGCGATATCTTAGCTTTTGCTATTGAGTTACGAGATGTTGTTTTGTCACACTTGATCGCTGAGGTGCATTGTTTGGCGTGAACTATTTCAGTGGCTAGAGACTTTTGCTTAACGCATGTTATTTTTGAGATAGATTGTCTGCATCTTTATAATCTTTAGCAAGTTAGATCCCTAGATGAGTCTTATGTAGGACGTCTTGTCGCATATTGCCCTATTTTAGTTGTATTGTTTTTGCAAAGCTTTCGTTTATACAACGCTCCGAAAACGCAATGACTAATTTTCTTAGTAAGTTTGCTTTTTTCAACTTCATACTGTGTTTGGATAGAAGAAGTCACTGCTGGTGTGACTCTAAGCTTGCATTTTGATGTATTGAATATTGGCATTTTTCCTAATTAATTGATTCCCTATTGACCGGCAAAAAAAATGTGAAAGTTTGAAAAACTAACAAAGCATACAGTACGTGTCAATATTTGAAGGGAATGGGTAAGTACTACATCAATCAGTACCTTAGATTTTTCCACTCCTAAGAGATCTCTATTATACTAAAATAATAAAGATTCGCGTATTACTTTCATATTTTACTATCTAAATATAGGAAGAGAAAAGAAAAAACTAATATATACATTATATTATGATATGATATTAAAAATAGATAGAGAGAAAAAAAAATATGAGTTGATATTATTTTGTGATATGTGAATCGAGACTCATGGTGTTTGTCTAGGGTGAACTATAATTTAAGTAGTGTATCATGTACTGCCGTCTTCTGGTTAATGAGATCGCGTCAAGTGTCCAGGTGAGAAACTGAAAACCGGTTCTACTGGTTATTTAATTTTTAAAATTTATTACAATTTCAATTTGTTCTTTACCATAAAGCCCATTTTAATGTCTTTCTCCTCATTTCTCAGACTTTTTTTTTGAAAAAATGAGTAAAAATGGTATTGACTAATTATTATTATTTTCATTTTTTAAAAAAATTAGGTAAAAGAATCTATTATAACAAGTCATTTGGAGTGGTGCATGGTGCCCCAGTTAGTTCCGACTCGTGTATGACTTTCCAAGCCAACTTGTAACCGGGGGTTGAAATATTTAACAAGCCACGGCCTACTTTTCCTCCACAAAAAACACGTGCTTCAAACAGAACAATATTTTATTGATGTCGAATAGAAAAATAATACATTAGAAAATCTTATAAAAAAAAAAACTCATTGGAAGATAAAGACCACATGGTCTCACTCGTCTTACTCATCAAACCAAAGCAGATTCAAGGAAAAGAAACTCCCAATCTTTCTTCATATTCTCTCACCTCACCCTCTCAAAAACTACCTCCTTCTATCAACTGAGCATCAAACAGATTTTTCTTTCATAAACAATCTTCTCAGTTCATCAGTTCACTACTTTTCTGTGAGAAATTCTTGGTGGGAATCTCTTCAAAATGTCAACTTTCCTCAATACGGCGGCGGATGGCCGGAGGTCCGGCAAGGCGCCGGAGAAGCCCAGTTTCTCACATACTTGCAGCCTCCTGAGCCGGCTCTTGAAGGAGAAGCGCGGTTCTGGTGATTCTATCTCTGGAATTGCTGGGAAAATAGATCCTAGAGGTACAATAATCTCTGTTTGTTTTTTTCTTGTTTGGTATATGAATTTCTTTTCTGTGTGAGTTTTGGAAATTGGGTGTGAAAATTGCTGATGTGGGTGTTGTTTGTTTGGTTATTATGGAAATTCCAGCGTCTACGAAGGATTTGTTAGCAAACCTGCAAAATTCAGATGGTGCTTTGAGATTGAATGCTTCTGCTGTGGATTTACTTCCACAGCTTGTGGAAAACCCCTGCATTAAGAAGTCTAATGTTAGGTGCGTGACTATTTTAATTTCTGCAGTGTTCTCAAATTGATAGAATGTTTGGTTTCCGGATTTGAGAGGTTCCTAATCACGTTTAAGTAAAAGCTGCTTTCTTTTTTCTTCTACACAAACGTGATTTGGGGTATTCCCAGTTGGTAAAGGAAAGGTATAAGGAAAGCAAATTAAAAAGTGGGTTTTGAGCCTAAATGTTGAACATGAATCCTCCGGTGTCAGCCCCCATGAAATTACTGATACCCATGTGTGAAGCCAAAATCACGGTCGACAGCCATAAAAGTTTTGCGTCTAGCCATCGTGATTTTGGCTCGTGGCTGTCTATCGTGATTTTGTTTTCCACCGTATATTCAAATATGCACAAAAATGAAGGGTGATGCTTTTCTATATTGAAGGGTATACCGTACACACAAAAACAGCATTTTGTGGCTAGATGTGTTTAGTTTATGGGTATGGGACTTATGAGAGTTAAATCATTGTTACTTCACGACCTATTTGATCATTGTCCTGTATATAATACAAAGTTCGTGTTCTTGAATCACTTTTTTCTCTTGATGTAGGTCACAGGACCCTAAAACTCCCCAATTAACAATATTCTATGCTGGAAAATTGTTAGTATTTGATGATTTTCTGCCTGGGAAGGCAACAGAGGTCATGGAGTTGGCCACCAAGTTAGCATCTGACTGTTCCGGTACTGAAGAGAAAAACCCTAGTGCTCCGGCCACCGCTGAAAAATTGAACGAATCGAAAGTTCCTCAGACAAACCCTTCCTCAGAGACCCCAATAGGTATTTAATATTTTAACCATCCCCATTCAACATATGAACAAAGGATCCTAAATAGGAATCAGTACTCTTAAGCTAGTGGATCAGGATCCTCTGAATTGTAAAAATATTTGACCATGTCAAGTTAGTAAATGTTCTTAGACTAATTCAATGTTACAACCACTTTTGTCAAAACAGATATGAGTTATCCTAGGAGAGCTTCACTTCTAAAATTTCTTGAGAAGAGAAAAGAAAGGTAAGGAGCAGTTTTGTACTATTTATTTATTACTTTGATTAGTTTTATTTGGTAATTCTAATTAATTCATTGATTCTTCAATTGTTACAGGGTAATTTCTAGAGGACCTTACCATGTTAACAACCCCAACAAGCATGAGGGTAGCAGTTCAGGAGGTGAACTTGAAGATCAGAGTTCCAAACATTTGGATCTTAACTTATAGTGGTTTAGCTCATGGTGAATTGAATTTAGGATATACTGGCTCTGTGCCCACCCAAAAGCCCCTCCTAACTTCTGTGATTGCAGGCCTTTTGCAGAGATTGTTGTGGCCTTCATACATATCTATAGTATAGTATTTATATTTGTATCTTATAATTTTATCAATGAGGTCCAACGCTGTGGACCAAACCAGAGTTAGTATAGTTTCACTGCTGAGATTGATTAGTTTCAAAAAAATTCCGAGTATATGTGTGCATTATTTCACCATTTTTAGTGAATGCAAGTTCTTTTATCTTGAATTCGTCGATCTTTTTCAGCAATTTTTTTATATATAGCACGCGATAGCTGGATTGAAAATTTTCTTGCCCTTTGGGTTTCATAACATCACAAGATTATAATCTTAATTCATCATCACTCACACCAGCTGGTGCACTGCACTCTATTCTTTTATAAGACTGCACTTTATTCTAATTCACGATAAAAATGGTATGTTTAATATCACTCATAATCATGGGGAAAATCAAAACTTTATTATATAGAAGTATTCGTTTTGGACGGTGAAGCTATATTTAGGGATAAAATAGATCAGGTTCATCGTAGGTCTATCATCTCGCACACATCAGACCTAGGTTAGGTCATACTAGGTCAAATTAATAAATAATTAATGTCAAAGTTTTTACAAAGGTTAATTTAGTTAAAAACATCACACTCAACTCTTTAAAAAACATTTTTTTAAACAGCAAAAAGCATTTTAAATCCAAAAAACCGACCTATTTAAATAAATTAACGTCAACTGACTTATTATTGTTGTTTTTGGTGCATTAGGTTTACTATATTATCTTTAAATTAAATACTTATTAACTTAGTTATAACATATTGCTCTATATAATAAAAACTCTATTAAGAAATAAGCTAACCTATTTAACTACCTTCAGAATTTTAAATAGGCTTTGGATGGTAAAAATAGCCGGACTCGTGGGTACCTGTAGGTAAATACCTGCACGGGTAGTAGGATTCACGGGTACACGTTTATTTGTACCCACGGGTACCCGTTAATGGGAAATTACTTATCTACCTTTACTATATAAAAAAACCTAAATTAGTACTGAAACCTAATTCTCAGAATCTCACTCTTCTCTTCTCCACCTCACAACCGCCGCCACCCATTCCTCTTCCACCACTTCCTCTGCTCCCGTCGCCTCATCTCCACTTCGAGCCCGCGCCGCCGCTTTGTTCTGAGCCTGCGCCATTACTCTGCTTCTCACGGATCCGTCATGTCACCACTTCCAACCCATGTTGCTAGCCACTATCGACGCCGCACCGCCTGATTCGCATCGTCACCGGAACCTCCACCGTGGTCCGTCCTTCGGGGGTCGTTTCCGGCTGCCACTCAATCTGCAGTTCTAAGTTTCTTGGGGTTGGTTATCTTTTTTTTTTTTGCCTTATTGAGGCTTGTTGTACCATCTTCTTGTCCATTTGCCTCTCGGTTAAATTTAATTTTTTTTAAAAAAAACAGAGTCTGAACACATAATTTTTCTAACAAAATATAATTTTAAAAATTATAAAACTTAAAAAAAATCACAGATACGGGTACCCATTTATTTTATGACGGGTCCGAGTCCGGGTATATACCCGCGGGTATTGGGGCAGGTCCGGGTCCGAGTACCCGCCCTGTTGCCATCCCTAGGCTTCCTGGTCTTTGGAAGCCAACCCTACATATTTGCACCTTACCTATTTTCACCATACCTATTAATTAACCTATGATTTTGTTGCTTATTTATATATAGATTTGTTTGCATACATTTTAATTTTTAATTCATTAGGCTATAAGCTTAATGACCTATTAACATATATATTAATTGATTTACTTAAATATCTTATGATGAAATAGACCTTAAAATAGGCTTTCAGGCTAGATCATATTTTCAAATAGGACAGACTAAACCCCCAAAAAAGCCTACGAGAGTTAACAAAACAAACTTAGACATCAAAAGGTTTTAGCAAGCCGTATCTATTTATGGAAAGTCCAGCTCAACATACTTCACCCCTAGCGATAGTGATTTTTACTTTCTCAATGATTATCATTAAAATTCTCTCTGTTCTATTAGATATTTAAATTCAATTACTTCTTAAATTTTAAGGTTATATATTTGAAGTTCAAAATCATTTTTTATTCTAATTATGATGATCATTTTTAATATAAATATAGTTTTTTGAATAATTCTTTCGGAATATACTTAATATTAAGTTTATTATCTAATTTACATAATTGCACTAAATCATTTCAAAAATTATTTTTAAGCCAGTATATTATTTATCCAGTTTTTTTATTTAAATTTGTTATCATTATATTATTTTTATCTTTTATTTCTTAACTCTTATTTTATTTTATAAAATCCTTATTATCACATTTATGATAACATTAAATTTTTAATTCTTATTTTAGCTTCTCTCAATAGATACTAAATTTAATTTGTAAGGATTACCATTTAAGATTAAATTTAAACTAATAATATTTTCTACTTATGTAGTAATTTTTACAAATTATTCATTTAGAAAGTTTATTGTAATATTTAAATATTAAATCTTACCAATTAATTTTAAATCTAATATATAACTTATATTTAAATATTACCATTTATTTTTTTAATTATGTGCATTATACCGACTAAAATATTAGCTTTTTGTTGTTTACGGTACGCATTTTTCTTGAGATTTAAAAATTTATATTTTACGCATCCTAATAAAATTTAAGCTGTCAAAGACTTTGTTGACTAATAGAATAATTCAAAAATGATTTAAGAATGTGAAAATAATTAATTATTAAAATTCGAGTTGTTCGTGGAAAAAATGATTTTAGAAACCTCCTTTAAAAAAAAATTAATAGAAAGATTGGGTTAATTTGTTCTTAGGTAAACATTAATTAATAAATAAAAAGTGGTACTAAAGTTTTTCCCACTTTTCATCCCGCACAAAAGGATAAAGATTTGTCATTTAAATAGCTAATAAAATAAATCAACACAATTCATTGTCTGTATTTTTTGTATAAAAGAGAATAAAGAATAACATTTTTTCAAGTAAAATTACGTGAAACAAAGCATATGCCATAATTAATAAAGCAACGTGATACACGCGGGAACATGAGCATCCACTGACTTCGAATTTAGATGTTGTTTTGTCGCGATTGTGACAAAGAGCACTAGCCCCATGTTACTACTTTAATACTAGAGCCGTGCGGAATATATACGTAATTGAGTAGCAAATTGAAGGTTAATGCTTTCATTTAATACTCCTTTATATTATAAAATTATTACTCCAATTTTAGTCAGATAGAATATCATGCCTTTCTGTTGTATTTTCTTTTTACAATTCAATAAACAAATATTCAATTTTAACTTGATTAGGCAAGTCTGACCAAATCACTCGAAAGAGTACTATGAGAGGGAGAAACAACAAAGAGTGGTGGTTCTACTCTACGAAAGGGTGCTAATTTGTAAAGACACTCTGACGCCCAAATTAGAAATCAGCTGAGAAGTTGGAGGCGAAAGATGAAGATGTGTGTACCTTGTATTATGTGGAACCCGTCTTTTATAGGTGTCATGATGGGTACGAGGAATATCGATGTTGGATGGTCGTAGGATCTCTTGATGCTCTGTTTAAATATTAGACGGGCATTGATGACCTCGAGCAGAGAATCATTGACTTTAGATGGGACATGGGAGATGGAGATACGTCAAGTTACGCTTCCAACCTAAACAAGTGGCCTTGGAGAAACAATTGGTCATGGATTGTAACCGTTCGTGAAGACGTAACTGATCGTGACTCTAACTAGTCGTGCAGATGTAATCGGTTATGGAATGGAGTCTTATTATTATGACCTTGGGGTAATCATTGTCCGTAGGTAGGGCAGGTAGTGGTGACCTTTAGAGGGATCGCACTGTTGAGTGAGGGGTTATCGACAAGCGCCAGTCGCGTTACGAGAACTTGTTGATTATGTAGGCATTTCGCCATGGGGTTGGATTTCCCACTTGTGGTCGAGTATCCGTTTTTTCTCTACTAGCCATTGGCGTAGTCGTATACGACATCAGTTGCCAAGTACGCAACCGAGTAATTATCAGGGCAGTATTGAAGCGGACTCGTAAATAGGATTTGTTGAGTGGCAATAACCGGCACCCAGTCAAAACTTTCTTTATCAGGTACCGAAACATAACTATAAATTTAACAATGAAAATTAAAGAAATATAATATTAATTAAAAATATAATATTTAATTCAATTCAAATATATTGTTTAAAAATTATTAGGAACAAACATATGCGAATATGAGATGAATTAGATATATGGAGAAAACTTAGGTACAATTGCTTAGGTGTTGTTTTTACTGTTAGCCAATAATAATAGAATATGTGTATTATTTTTCCACGTCCTTAATATTCAATTCTAATAAACTCCACATCGTCACTCTTCCATGATCGTCCAGAACGACACTTGTCCCTAAAGCCTCTGCAACTCTAAATTAATGTATCCTCCTTTGAGAATTTTCCTTGAACAAATCCAGATCTGAAACAAAGAGGATTATGATAGAAAATTACGGATCATATATATGACCCAAATCATGAACTCATTGATGAATCCCTTGATTACATGTAGCTACTACCATCAGATGTTTTCAAAATAGCTTTTAAGATGCAGAGCGATGATGGATTTGCAGGAGACAAGATACTGTAAATACATATGGGTTCTAGGACATAGTGAAGGAATATGAACCTCTTTGAAATGTAGATAAGGGGTAAGAAAGAAGAAAAGTTTTCAGTTTTGAGATTCAATATCTCGTAACTAGATCATGACGATGAGTTATGGAATGTTAAAAGATGGTTTAACACACGTTGGGTCCAAGATCTGACTGCTTAATGTGGGTGAGTTTTTTTCCCAAATTATTGACATGAAAAAAATAATACATATGTTCTATTATCAATACCTTGTTTATGAAAACACTCCCTTAATGTTCTGTTTATGAAAACATTCTCAATTCCTTGTTTTTGAAAACATTCTCAATTCCTTATTTATGAAAATAATCTCAATACCCTGTTTATGAAAACACTCCCTCAATATCTTGTTTATGAAAACACTCCCTTAATACCTTAATACCTTGTTATTGGCTAAAAACAACACCTAAGGTACTGTATCAAAATGTTGCCCTTACATATATAACACCTACTCATGTGTACTTTATGTTTTTGAATAATTACTTAAATTTTAGTAGAGATTTTTTCAATATATAAAAGACCCTCTTATATATTTTGAATTTAATTGTCACTTCAATCTTGCAAAGATAATTGACAATTTTGATGGATGGTTCCTGTTATATTATGTCATTTCCTTCAAATTTAGTTTAAATAGTTACATATAAATTAAGAACTAAACATAATATTTTTATTTATATTAAAATCATTTTTAAGCATCTTAATATGATGTGTTTATCTAGTGCTAGTCAAGCACTAGATCAAATATGGGGAAAATCATTTATTTAGAGAGATTGTCACCATATCCCGAATAGATTAACACCTGTTTGTGACAAAAAATAAAATTATCCCTATAAAATATTTTTGTTAACTAACTATGTAAAGATGATAATATCATTGCTATAAAACGATAATAATTATTACGTCAGAGTTTTAAAATAATTATAAAAATGTCAATTAAAAAATAGAGAAACTGATCACTGTTAATGACAAAAAAAAATTTGTAATCCCTATAAAATTATTATTATTATTATTATTTTTAATTAAATATGTACAGATAATCATATCATATCATTGCTAAAACAATTATTATTATTACGTCAGAATTTTAAAGTAATTATAAAAATGTCGATTAAAAAATAGAGAAACCGGTCAACAGTGGCGGAGCCTGGTCAAAATAGTTGGAGGTGTCAAAATATGTGATATTATATATAGTTGGGATGTATCTTATGATAATTACCTTATTGTATGAGTAAATGAAAATCTTCTTATAATAATTTAGACTAAAATCTTCTTATAATAATTGGTCAGCTCCCATTACTTCGTGCGCTGATTGTAGGGTGAAGGATTAGTCTTACGACAATCAGCTCAGCTGTAAAGATACTTTGATCAAGACCAAAAAAGAAATTGTTATTAAGCACACATAATTAACCGTAATACTTGAAAAGTTTGAGAGTCGTAGGCTCATAGCTCCCCACTGAAAAACTCTGCCCTGCCGATTAGAGTGTTCATATATTATCAAATAAACTTGTGTCGATCTAATGTTGGTTAGTCATAGTGAGATCAACATTAACCGGAGGCAAACTTTACCTATAATATAAGGGAATCTTGTAATTGATAAGAGGAAATTATTTAACCAGCAACTTTGATCTCAGAGTTAGATCTCGTTTGGTACGCCGTATTATATTTGATAGTATAAATTTATATAATATATTATGAGTTTAATTATCCATTTTTTGTTGTTAATCTTGTATTGTATGAGTTTATCTATCAATTTACTCTTATACATTAAAATGATGAATTATTTAATCTAGCCTTTAGACGTGAGATAAGACACAATTAGATTGTCATGTATAAACTCTTTGAAAATATTTAATCCACCAACACTGTCACTGTCGTCACAACTTTCGCCCCTACTGTTGGAGCCACAACCTCCACCACCATCATCCAACACTGCCACCACTACCGTTTCCATCATTGCCATTGTCACAACCACAACCACCATTGTCAACGCCACCACCCACCACCACTCTTTAATTAGCACAGCCACCACAAGAACCATTACCCTCCCCCACAGCTATTGTCGCCACTAAACACTGCCATCACCACCACCACTACCGCCAACACCACGATCACAACCACCACCCTCCTCCACCACCACCACCACCACCCTCAGCACTGCACCTCGCTGCATCCACCACCACCACCACTCTCTATCATAGCTACCACCACTATTTGATAATGTTATGAAATGGATTTCAAAATTAATTATTTGATTTTAATCGGTTTAAATAATATAATTTTTTAAAAGTATTTTTTCAATAATGTACATTATCAAATATTAATTTTAAAAATTATTCTGTTGAGTTTCTTCCAAAATATATTTCTTTTTATTGACAAATATGTCTAATTTTATATGAAATTGATATTTGTATATATAGATGAATTTATAAAAAATAAGTAATAATTGATCTTTAATTAAAGATATTTTTTGTTAAAATACTAAAATTTTATAGTATCTATCATTATTCAATAAACAATTATTTGTACAAAGATAAAAAATAATATTCTATCTTAATTCAATTACCAAATTTAAAAATTACTATACTATATCTTGGACATATTCAAATGATATTAGAAAATAGAATTAAAAATTAATATAACATAAATTAAAATGTCTCTAAAACTTTCTCGGAAGAAATTGATACTCGCATGTTTATTTTTTTAGTTTTTAGCCGATAATTTTTTCGCATAATTGTAAGATTAAAGGTCTATTTGGTATGTTATAGTATAAAGTCCGATAGTATAAAGTATAATAGTATTAGCTTTGATAGAATAAGGCGACACAAAAATTTAATACCATTCAATATTTGGTCATACATTCTTTAAGCATTTGGTGCATATTTCATTGTTTATCATTAATAGAAATATTGTTTATAAAAATTAGAACTTCTGTGATAAAATGTACAACACACACCCGTAACCATGGTTTTGCTATATGGAATATGGATCTCTCTTAAGTCCTATCCATTACTTGAAAACCATATGTTATTAAATAAATCATTGGGATTCAAATATTCATAAAAATTCACAAGAAAATATTGTACCATACAAATTTGTAGTAAATTTTAAATAAAATTTGGCAGGAAAGTCAATGCGAAATTAAATAGGTAGGTGGATTAAAGTGTCGCTTCTTTGAAAATTTTATTGAAACAAAAGCTTAGGACATGTTTGATTATTGTTTTTGAAATCAGTTTACTATTTTGTAAAATTAAAAAACTAAAATACTTGTTTGGTCAAGTTTTTTTATATTAATTAGTTTCAAAACACATTTGTATTTTCTGATTTAATAACAAAAAACTGAAATAACTAAAAGTTGTATTAATTCTCAACTTTCTTTTTTCAATCTGTTATTTCATTTTCTTAACCGGAACAACTCAATATTTTTCCTTGTTGACTTCTTGAATTATTTTTAAATTAATATTACCAATTTGATTTATTAAAATTTTTATTTTCAAAAACATTTTTCAAAATTGTTTAATAGAATAGTTTTCAAAAATAAAAAACAAGAACATAATCAGAGAAACTCATGCCCCATTCGAGGTGGTTTCGGTTTTAGGTTTTTTGAAATTTTTAAAAATCAAAACTAGTTTTCTATTTTATAAATCCAGCTTGAGTTTTTTTGTGATTTTTCAGTTTCAAAAAAGTTGTTGTCAACTTTGTAAATCCACAATCAACTTTGTAGATTCACGACAAAGGGTGGTGGTGGTGGCAGCGACAGCGACAATGGCGGGGGTGGTGGTGGTGGTGGCAGTGGCGGCGGAGATGGTGGAGGGTTGTGGTGGCGGCGAAGACGACAAAGGGTGGTGGTGGCGGCGACGGAGATGACAGGGGGTGGTGGCAGCGGCGACGAAGATGACAGAGGGTGGTGGTGGCGGCGACAGAGATGGTAGGGGGTGGTGGCGGGGAGATGACAGAGGGTGGTGGTGGCGGCGGTTGTGGTGGTAAAGGGTGGTGGTGGCAGTGGGTGGTAGTGGTTATTGAAACTAAAAACCAAAATCAAGAAACCATATTTTGCGGTTTTAAAAATAAGGCTAAAACCGTTTTGAAATTGAGTAAAAAACCAGTTCAACACCAACTTTTTTTGAACACGTTTTATTTTTAAATTTACATTTAAAAACTAAGAACCAAAAACTGACAACTACCACGAACGAACGATAGTAAAATTGAAACTCAAACAATGAAAAACTTTGAAGATGGAGTAACGCCTGACATGCTCAAATGAATCAACATATAAACTTTAAGTTGAAATATTTTTAAAAAGATTTAGAGACACTATTAAACCTCCCCATATTAGTTATTAATTAGATGAACATAGATAAGAGAGGGAAACGTGTTATTTATTCTAGTTCACTCTTCAACTTTTTAGGGCTATTTTTACTCCCTACCAAAAGTGAGTAGGTTTGTTTGCGATTTTTAAAAATTATTTTCTGTTTTTAAAAACTGAAAAAAATTGGATAACTTGTTTTTGTTTTAAGAAAAGTTATTACTTTTAGTTTTTAAAATTAAAATCCGAAAAATATCTCAGATGTTTTTTTTTTATGTTTTTAGTTTTCATTTTTTTTAAATATTGCAAAACATCTCTTTCAAACCGATTTATTTTTTCTTTTAAAAAATTGTTTTTAAATGCAGAAAACTAAAACAGTAATCAAACAAACTCAATAATTTCCACTAATAAAAATCGATAACTACAAGAATTTCACTTGGTCTCTTTAGTTTTTTTGCACATGGACAATGGTTTCCCCTCAAGCTCTAAAAGACTAAAACATACATAAATAACCTGAAAGATTGTGAGAGTTTCTCTTGTTTCAACTCAATAGCATGAGCAATAAATACTAGAATAACAGAGATCAATGCTCAACTCTCAAAAGAATATACAATTTAAAAGATAGTAGAGAATAATAATAAATACTCTAGGATAAACTTGAATGCTACTATGTCTTATTGTTAGTTCTTTTAATGAAGAAAACCCTTATGTAGTCTTCAAATGAACTCATAAAAGTTAAGTAAAAGTCTTCAAACGTTTTGTCTTGTGTTAAATGCATGGAGCTTTATCTTCACATAAGACTTTTTGGTTTTGAAAGCAGCGACCATACTTCTTACATTCATACTATAAGGAGTTTCCCTTTTCTTGTGACTTCTGATGCTAAAGTCTCCATGCAACTTTAGACGATAAATTCTTTGAAAGGCAAACAATAGAGTCGTTGTATCTTTAGGACAATAAGTTTCATCATACTATGAGAGATTCCATCGAAAAATAGAAGTGTTATCATCATGTATGTTGCCTTCAAAACTTTTAGTGTTCACCTCAATTTTAAATGTTGTATGTTACAATGAGCGGCTCAAATGCGGCAAAATTTCCAGACTCAATACAACATAGAAGCCTTGCCTTAGATTATGATTTTGTATTTTATATTAAGTTCTAAATCGCTACAAGAATCAGATCATTTATCGAAGACCTATTCCCGACGATCATAAATTTTTCAGTAAGTTTGTTTTCTTTGTAAACCAAGAATGTTGAAAAAGGAAGTATAAACGGCACTTCAACCCAATACAAAGAAATTCATGATAACAACAAAGTAATTCAATTGTATTCTATCTATATAGATACTAGAATTTAACTTCGGTCCTTACTATTCCAACCCAATCAAGAGGAAAACCCTTCCCTATATCATTCAGATACCGACACCTTACCCAACATTCAAAGTCCCATTTTAATACCCAGTCTACTAACCAATTCCCCAACATCAAAGTCCTATTTAAATACCCAGCCTTACTAACCAATCCAAGCGACGAAATGGCCATTGCAATAAGCCACTTGCTGCTAAAGACATCAAATATATATGGGATTAGAAGAAAAATCCATGATTGCACTATGTAATAGGAACCAGTACCTGCAAGGACCATCAGACAAGGTAGTGCATGGCAATAGTGGTGACATGCGCAACAAACTATTATGGTTGTCATGAGAAGGTTACGAACATTCCAAGCATAATATATGGTTGGCATTCCACTCATAGGCCGAGCATTAATTAAGTTTGTCATCTTTGCTGTAAGCCAACTCCAAGCTCTAATTTGAACAAGATCCACAATTGAACCTTCATCTAAGGATTATTTCCAATAATCCAATTCCAAGATCTAATTTTAACAAGATCCACAACTACACTGTCATCAAATTTTCCAGTAAGTGACCGAATACCGACGGTATAGCCATCGGAACCAACCTCTTTTCCAAAAAAAATAAAACAATTTGCTAGCGATCAAAGTTGTCGATAAGTTCCACGTCGTGGCGAGAAGATTTTGCGGGAACGTTACCGAAAGATAAATTATCAGTAAGCAGTGGAAAAAATTGGATGGAATTTTCACCGACGGTCAAAGTCATTGGTAAAATCAACAAATATTCTGATAGCCCAAACCGACCACTTTTTGACGGGTTAAACGTGTGTGATTTGGTTAACTGAAGCGTTTATAACACTATTCATTTATCAACGATCAAAAGTTCGAAACATTCGGTAATTTGATCCTTTTATAACTTACCCACAGTCAGAGCCATCAGTAAGCTATAAATAACAAAATCTCACGTCACTTTCACCACAACTCTTCTTCTTTCTATCCTTTTCTATTCTTTTACATATTTTTCAGTTTTTTTTTTCAATTACTCTCTAATTTTTGTTCATTATTTTGTAGGATAAGTATGCATGGTTTTTGCATGGCTTCTTTATAATGTCTTACACATCATTTAGGTTAGGAGTTTATGGTTATTATATATAACATTATACATTTTGAGAGCATGTATAATTATTAAAGTATGAAATTTATATTTATGTGTGATTACAGTTTTATGTAATTATTTAAATTAAGAATATTGTTAATATATGACTTGTCTAGTTAGTAATTATACTCATAGATATAATAATTTTTGGCTGAACGGAAGTGATTCTTATGTTGAGGATGATATGTTGGTTTGCCGAAGTGGTCAACATGTATGACAATAAGAAAAACGCTTCCTAGAATGTTGTCAAATATATTTGTCGGGAGCACTAACAACCAGTATACCATAAAAACCCTATGCTCCACTTGGCTTTCTCTCATTCATGAATTGTTAAGCTCGAACCAAATATTTTTGTAAATATGAATTTGATAGTTATAAAATATTCAAGTTGTGGGCTGAGAAGATAGATCAGGGTCTCTCACCATGGCCCTCCTAACTCTGGTCTCAAAATAATAAGTTCGGCAAGTGGTGATGGGGATAAAGACCTTCAAATGTCCTAGGTTTGACAATTTCCATTCCTTCTTTTTGAAGCTTTATTGGAAAATAGTGAGGAGGATGTTCGGAGATTAATGGAGAACTCTTTTTGTTATGTGAGGTTTGATGCATCTCTTGCGAATACCTTACTTATGTTGGGCTTAAGTGGACCAACCTACTATCTTTAAGGACATCAAACCTTTAAGATTGTGTAATAAGGTTTACAAAGTGATAACAAAAGTGCAACTAATAGGTTGGTCACCTCCCTACCTCATTGACTTGCTTCAATGTAGTTTCCGTCAAGTCTACGATGTCATTGATAACACTATAGTAAATCAAGAGGTCATGCATTATTTGAATAGATCTAAAGTCCGTACATGATTTGTAGCTCAGTTTGATCTTGAAAAATATTATGATAATGTGGGTTGTGTTTCCTTTAAGCTTATTCTCGAGGATTTTAGGTCCAACATGAAGTGGTGACTCTGGTTATATGTTATGCTAAGTCCTTGAATATAGCATTTTTATGGAATGGTAGTCGCCTACAAGGTTATGCTCCATGCAAGGGTTCACGTCAAGAAGATTCTATGTCCTATTTCCTTTGACTGTGTTGCATTGAGAAATTATCTCTCAACATCCAGTAAGAACTAACATGGGGAAAGTAAAAGCCTCTCTATATTTCTAGGTTGGCCTGAGATTTCCTATATGCTTTTTACAAATGATGTTTTCTTATTTTCTCATGTAGATATTTCTCAAATCAGTTTAATATATGAAAGTTTCCATTACCTATCGAGCATCGAGCCTTATAGTGACTTAGGACAAGTAGATGATGTTTTTCTCTCCCCAAGTTTCATGGATTAGAGAAGAGAGTTTCACGGTAATCTTAGGTATTAGACATATGTATGATGTGGGTATGTACTTAAAAATCCTTCTTAAATGAATAGAATCAATAAATTTGAATTTAACTTGCATGGATAAGTCGAAGCAACGCCTATCTTCTTGGAAATGCAACACGTCGTATAAGGCTTTTACTTGATCAAATCAGTGTTATAAATTCTCCATGTATATACAATGAAACTCATGTGGACCTCTTAGCTAATACGTATTACTACTGATAACCTTACCTGAAGCTTCCTTTGGTCACACACTCTTATAATAGAGAATGAAAATTGATTTGTTGGAACAAACAAGATTGAGGGATAACTCTGAAGGATATCAGAACGTTCAATGTTTCACTTTCAGGTAAGTTGATATGGAATTTACTAAAGGCTCCAAAAATAACATTTGTTCTCACATTTTGTCTTGCAAGATTATGGATTATTTGAAGTCATGTCTAGTTCAACGCATATATAATCAAAGGAACGTACCCACGTTCAAGAGCACCTACCCACGACCACAAGCACTTATACACGTTCAAGGACACTAGCCCATGTTCTAAGAGAAGTTATTGAGTTTGAAGATTCAACTGATTGGTTCGAGGCATGCTTGAAGCGTTTGAAGTACAATGCTAAGTTCGAGCTTCACTGTTAAGCCAAATGAATGACATAAATTAGGAAGTTATTTCTTGTTTACATTTCATCTGTAGGATTTTGTTAGCAGTTATTTTGTAAGTACCATATATAGGAGTTTAGAATTCAAAGAGCTGAACATCTTACTACTGAACACTCTGAAAGTCTCACGTCTACTGTTATGATAGTGGCAACTAAGAGTTATAAGTAAATATATCTCCCTCCGTGTTTATCATTTTTTCAACTAATGCAAGTTTTTACTTCATTAAGTATCTTCATCTTTTTGTTCATTTTTGTTTTGTTAATATCAACACTCCCTAAAGTGTTGGAGTTCTTCTTGAATTACCACGCTTTGATCAGTGCTAAGTGGAGCATGGTTCCTTCAAGTTATTACCGGATAGGTTTAGTTATTATTAACTTTAATGCTACGAGACAAAAACACTTTTTGTGTCATTTTGATCTAGTGCAAACGCTAGAAGACAAAAGTAAGTTGTTTTTCAACCTAAAAACGCATAGTCCCATTGCTTATAAACCACTAAGTTTAAAGATCCCAAAAGTGATCTTATCTAAGTCCCCGATTAATCTTTAAATACATTTATTTATTGTGTTTATTCCACGTTTAAACAATTGCTTTCTTTTGTTTTCATGCATGCTCACAACAAAACAACTCTTTATTTTCCCGTACAATTAACTCATCTCTTATAATTAGAAATTTATGCCTTAGTCGGGGAAATAGTACTAATGTAGCATGTACTCTCTCCATTCACATATTGACACATGTCCAATGAATGATTAGTTTTCCCTTTTTCAAATTCTTAAATATAAAACAGAAGAAAATCAAATATTTGTGAAGGGGATGTACTGAGTGTTCAGTACAGCAAGAGTATTGAAAATTTACTAGCCTTAGTTCCTAGGGGCCGATAAATGTGACTTAATTACTTTTGCTATAGAGTGCAATTGTTTTTGCATGTGTATTCTACTGTGAACAATGACATAAACTCATTTTCTAAAGTTGTATTTGTAAGATCATATTTGAATTTATCTTACACCATAAATATTAAATGCTTATGCGTGTTTGAATAAGTTTATGAAAATAGCTTATGACAATTGACATGTCATAAACTTTGAACTTGTTTTCCTAAACCAATTAAAGTAGTTTATGAATAATTGTTTATAGATAACTATAAATTATTTTCAATTTTAATTACCTTATTGCCTAAGCTCTTTAATAAGTAATTATGTATACCTGCTTAGAGTTGTGATTCATTCACACTCAACTTCTCTTGCATCTTAATGTTATTGACATTTTCTTTTAATCTCTCTTATTTTTTTATCCATCATCTATCATATTTCCTATTTTTTTATTTATTTCTATCACCCTTATAAAAGTGTAAGTGTAAAGGTGTGAACCAATTATTATTGAACTACTTATTGAATATGATGTGTTTAGCGTTTAGCATTAGTTAAATAAACTAGTCAAAATTTATTTTCAAATATAATTTATATGTTCTGAAATTGTTGAATTTGGCCATTAGGGAATTGTTGTTTCCCATCAGTTCGTTGTAGTAAAGTGTCATTACTCATTAGACAATCATGAAACTTCCTTCTAATTATCATTTTATTGGTATATTCAATCTAATTATTGCTGATGAATTTGTTTTTTGTTGATGTTATGCTTTTTAATGAAAATGAAAAATGATAATACAAAACAAAAATATCTGTGATATTAATAGGAAAAAAAAGAAGGAACATTGTGATTGGATGTGCATAATTCACAAGGACAGTGTGATTTGACCAAAATAAATAAATAAAAAACACAACGACAGTGTGAGATTATTATTATTTATTTAAAAAAAAAAACACATTCTTTTATAAATAGTGTCGAAGGGGTTTTGCGTGGAGTCCTCTGGTTTTTTCTGAGGCCTCTGCTGTGGGAGGGTCATTGTGTTTGGGACCCTTTGAACCCTAATCTCCAACCAAACCCATTTTTCCTGGAAAATTCACTCAGAAAACAAAAAACGAAGGAAAATGCAGAATCACAGGCTCAAGCAGCAGCAGCAGCAAGCTCTTATGCAGCAAGCGCTTCTCCAACAACAATCTCTCTACCACCCTGGCCTCCTAGCTCCTCCTCAGGTTGGTTGGGCCCCGACTCACCTCTCGCTCTCTTTATATCTATTTCCCATTGTTTTTTCGATCCTCTTCTGTTCTCTCCTTCTTTGGAGGTGTCGATCTTCGAGGCTTGCCTTTTGCCTATTCGGGTTTGACTCGAACACGTAGGGTTTGTTGCAAAGTTGAACTCTTTAGGAAATTTTAGGAGCTGGGTGTGTGGTTGATTTTTATTTTCTGCCGGAGAATTTTTTTATTCGGGTTTCAAAATGGATTGTTTGTGCTTTTTTGAAAGTTTTTGGTTGATATCTATGTTTTGGTGTTCGGTTTTGTGGAAATATCGAATTTTGAGGTTAGGTTGTAGCTTTTATTAGTTTGGGTGAGGCACGGTTCTGTCTTTTGTTATCATTGTACCTGTTAGTTTGTCGTCGGTTTCGCCAGACGAACGAAGGCATGTCTTTTCCGAAAGTGGGTGTTTTGGGTTGCATTTTTCTTTTGAAAGGCATCTACTTGAATTTTTTCTGCAATGTGAAAAATCTCGTGCTTCTGTGTTTTGCCTGTTTGCGGTGGTTAGTGGCTTCAAAATACATGGTAAAGAGGCGATTTTCAAAGAGTAACTGTGAACCAAGCTTTGAAGTAATGACCCATAGGCCCACTCAGAGTCTCTTAAGTAATTTGAAATAGCATTAATCTAAACTAGGAAAATATATTACTAATGCTACTTTTTTTCCTCTGATGTTGCTTTTCTTCTTTGGAGTTTAGTGTTGGAAGAGAATTGTGGTTGTAGAAGTTTGCAATTTCTTAAACTGTATCTTTTTCCTGGAGGTTTGGTTGGGAAATGAATCTGCATTTAGGAATTATCGTCTGGTATGTTTGATGCAGCAATTAATCCGCAGAAATCTTATAGGATTTATTGTTTCAATCACTGCTTCAGTTTAATCCGTAGTTTGCTTATGTTTTAGAAGTGTGCAGAATTCATTCTCAAACAACTTCTGTTAGGCTTAAACACTTGTATGAATTTTTTGGTTGGTATTGGTTGGGTTGTATCTTTCTTCCTTGCCATTCACCCTAGTAAATGTTTTTCATGCCACTGTATAGTGTATTGGTAGATACCATACAATACAATTTTGATTTGCCCCTTTTTCCTTTCTTTTATTTCTTTTTCACATTTTCATTTTTGCAGATTGAACCAATCCCAAGTGGAAATCTGCCTCCTGGTTTTGATCCAAGTACTTGCCGCAGTGTGTGAGTGTTTGTCTGGACATTTTTTACCTTTTACTTTTCTATTCTATCTCACTTTTTTGTGCTTGCTTTAAAGATTGTGATTTGAACAAGTTTAGGCACTGTTACTTTAATTTTACCTTTTATTTATTTACTCCTTTTTCAAATACCAATGGGCATTAAATGCATTTGAGTTGTTGATATTTTGTATCTTACTTATGTTGATATCTTGTCACTTAAAACCAATTTATTGTATCAAAACATTACCTGTGTTACTTCTTGCTTTTGTGACCCTAATCAAGTGCCTGTACCCTAATTATTTTTTTGTTTCTTCTCTTTTTTAAAATTGTAGCGTCTTTTTCCTTAATAAAATGCAGGTATGTGGGGAACATCCACACACAGGTAACTGAGCCGCTTTTGCAAGAAGTTTTTGCAGGTACGGGCCCTGTTGAAGGCTGTAAACTTTTCAGAAAGGAGAAGGTATGTCTCTGATATGGTTGTCTTTGTCTGGTTAATTTATTAACTTAATGTACTAGCTGAAACTGGAGATTTGTATTTGACATCTTTTGTCTCTTGTATGCAGTCATCCTATGGATTCATTCATTACTTTGATCGGAGATCTGCTGCTCTTGCCATATTATCTCTCAATGGGAGGCATCTGTAAGTGTATTTATTTTCAACTGTGTTAGATTGGTTTGGATTTGCACTCAAATTACAATTCAATACTTTCCAGATTTGGGCAGCCTATCAAAGTCAACTGGGCATATGCTAGTGGTCAGAGAGAGGATACGTCAGGTTGGTCCTGAGTTAAATATTTAGATATTTATGCTTGAACAAAGTTTGTGTTTTGTGGCCCTTTAGGAACTTTTATCAGAGATATCATGATAATGTATGCTTCTTTCAATTTGCAGGCCACTACAACATATTTGTTGGTGATCTTAGTCCTGAGGTTACTGATGCAACGCTGTTCGCATGCTTTTCTGTGTACCCCAGTTGTTCGTAAGCATCATTCTCTTATGGTTTCTCCTCAAAACAGCTATCCATTTTTCACATTTGGAATTGGACTAATCTCCATTTATTCAAAATGGAAAGAAAAATGTTTGCTACCTCATGTGATAATAATACTTTGCATAGTTTCATATTTTCTGGGTGACTTAGCATGGTTAACCAAATTTATCTTTCTGATGGTTCAGTGATGCAAGGGTTATGTGGGATCAGAAGACTGGGCGTTCAAGGGGATTTGGATTTGTTTCATTTCGTAATCAACAGGTCTATTTTTGCTTTTAAAACTTTTTATTTGGGTGTTATAGTGCTCTCTATGATGTTTTTGACTTCAATATTCCTGGACTTTTTTGCAGGACGCACAAAGTGCTATTAATGATTTGACTGGTAAGAAATTTGTTGTTGGCTTAGTAACCTTTAGTTTTGAGCCACTTTAACACAATTATTTAATGCCAAAGATCTTTCATATTCAATGTCACTTGAAACAAAAATAGACTCTTTTAAGATTTTTGCATTCAGGTTCTGCTGGGTGAATTGATGTTGACTTTCTATGTTGTTTTGTTATTTTAAGATTCAAAAATAAATATTATCCTATAGATTTCTCAGGATGTTTCACTTCTGATGTATGCTCTTTGAGTTGATTCTATGAGGCCCATGTTTTTTCCTGTCCTTCTGTACTTCCTGTATGATCAAGGCGTAACGATGCCCTGCCTTTTTCTTACAGGAAAGTGGCTTGGAAGTAGACAAATACGCTGCAATTGGGCAACAAAAGGTGCTGGTGGGATCGAAGAGAAGCAGAACTCAGAAACCAAAAGTGTGGTGGAACTAACTAATGGTTCATCTGGTTAGTAGATTATACTACAGTTCCTGAAACGATAGTGGATATGTTTAATTTTAGCATTTTAACATTGAGCTTCTATAATTCTTTTTTAAGGGTGCATCAGAGTGCTTTGAAATGTTTTGTCACCATCTTTTTACCTTTTGATCCATAAAGATTTATAGATGATTGAACTTGTAAAAGTTATCAAGTTTGCAAATTATTCTGTTTTCATAGTCAACAGATGGAATTAACAAACATATTTTATCCTTGTACAGAAGATGGTAAAGAAACATCTAACAGTGATGCTCCTGAGAACAATCCTCAATATACTACTGTTTATGTGGGTAACCTTGGTTCAGAGGTAAGAAACTTTCTTTATCTGTATTTTTCAATTTTTGTGTGTAAGAACAAAGTAGTTCATCAACCACTACTCCAGTGAAAAGCTTTCAACCTTATTGTGATGCGATTGTGACCGAAGTATTAATTTGTAGTCAACAACTAATATTTTCATTGCTGAAACTTTACCTCTTTTAGCTAATTGTTAAATTCTCTTCCTCTCCTTTTGGCATTTGGTTAGAGATCTAAGAGTACGTCAGCTTCCAAAATTGTCTTCTGATATAACAAAATATGTCATGTTTATCCGTGAGCCATATTTTTAAATCCTGCCGAAATTTCCGATGCTATTTTAATCATCATTACCTTTTGGTGATTCTGCAGGCAACACAGCTTGATCTCCATCGCCACTTCCATGCTCTTGGAGCTGGAGTTATAGAGGAGGTTCGTGTCCAGCGTGACAAAGGGTTTGGTTTTGTGAGGTACAGTACTCATGCTGAAGCAGCTCTAGCTATTCAGATGGGAAACACTCAGTCTATTCTCTGCGGCAAACAAATTAAGGTGTGGCTTTCACCTTCTGATGTGATTGTTAATAGCTACATATTGTTATCTATTCTTTTTATGATTCATATTATTGATGTCTTTTCACTGGCTC
Organism: Acmispon strigosus; assembly: GCA_030819835.1. Taxonomy (NCBI): domain Eukaryota; kingdom Viridiplantae; phylum Streptophyta; class Magnoliopsida; order Fabales; family Fabaceae; genus Acmispon; species Acmispon strigosus. The sequence continues at coordinate 53,257,261 of JAUAMA010000004.1, read as the reverse complement.
TAGACTTTAGAGCTGTCAACACTTCTCCTTTTGTTTTTTGTTTTTGTTTGGGGGGAGGGTTGGGTGTTGCGGTGTTGGTTGGTTTATCACTTGTGCTGTGCTCAGTAGATGGAATATACAGGAATTTTAGTTTGGTTGATGGTTGGTATGCTACTCATGCTTTATTTTCCTGCTTTATTCTTACCACTAGACAAGGGACTTGAAATTTGTGCAGTGTTATTGGGTATTTGAAAGTAATTCTTTTCGTTTATATGGACCTTTTTCTACTATTGAATTTGAAATGGTGAGCACACTTGAGATTCTGGTGCTGCCTCGTTGCATATTATGGATTCTTGCATAATATTTTGTTAATTATTGGGAACTTTGATGCTCAATCTGCTTTTAATTGTATATTTCATTTCCTTTGAACTGATTCTTTTCACTCATTTATTTACCATTTGTCTGTCTTCTTGGCAATATTTCTTTGTGTATCCACTCCTATTCATTTCTTTTCCACACAATTTTATTTCCATAGGATATCTGTTGGACTGTAATTCTGACTGCTCTTAATATGTTAATATAGTGCTCCTGGGGCAGCAAACCCACTCCACCTGGAACTGCTTCGAATCCTCTTCCCCCACCTGCTCCTGCAACTCTGCCTGGCTTCTCTGCGACCGATCTTTTGGCGTATGAGCGACAGCTAGCAATGAGCAAAATGGGTGGTGTCCATGCCTTGATGCATCCCCAAGGGCAGCATCCTCTTAAACAGGCAGCAATCGGAGCAAGCCAGGCGATATATGATGGCGGGTTCCAGAATGTTGCAGCTGCACAGCAAATGATGTACTACCAGTAATAATATACTGAGGTTCTCTTGATGTGGTTTAATGCTATCTGCCTATCTATATGTCCTGCCTTGTGCACATTGATGATTGGTATTAAACTCTAGGGAGCTCTTTCTTTTTCCTTTTCTTTTTTCTTTTTTTTACTTAAGGGTGGTGAGGTAGTTACCCCCACCTTATTTAGAGAATATGATTGAACATTTGTATGCGTTTGTATCATGTATTATTATGCGGTTTTCTAATTAGTAGTGGTGAGTGTCTATGATTTTAAGAGGGGATGTCTGTCGACACATTTTTTCTTCCCCCCTCACCCATTGGATGTGTCATTAAGTATTGGTCATTATCATCCTGTTAAGTGGCTACTATATATTTATTAATGCACTAGTACTAGAAATAATCAAAGACCTCGTCAAATCATCATTCTAAGGGAAACATATTAATGATTTCCAACTCTTGCCTGCAATTTGAATTGTGTTGAGTTTCTGATAAACTACCACAATGTGTTTGTTTTAAAGTTGAGAATCTGTTGCCTTGCACGATAAAGTGGGTTTGATGCATCACACTACATCCCTAAACAAATTAAGGGGAAAAGAGCTGAATAGAAAATTCTTACCTGTATTTTAGTTCACCTACTAAGATGTGTTTTACTATGTTGGAATCACGTGTCAGCTTTGACATTAACAGACTCTACAAGGAGAAAATTGAAAATAAGTAGTTTCACATACATAAGATCCTAAGTGAAATAAACTTGCTTGAATCGATAACATCTACATTTTGGTAGGGATAACTCCTATAAAGGAGTTTTTTTTGTGCTCAAGATTCAAATGCAACACTTCACTCAAGGAAAATTAAGTACACCACTTGAACGTTCCGGTGAGTAGAAAATAGCAAAATGCGTAGCGTGCAAGTACCATAAATGGATTGTTGTGAACAGAGATTGGAAAATGATGCGGACTTACTGAGAGCATTGTGTGTGCAAAGGTTACGCCATATCAAGAAATACGAAAGAAAGGGAATCACTAAGGTAAAAACGTTCATGGCATTTTTTTTGCAAAGAGATATTGATTGATCCCTTATGCATGCTTCATCTTGAGAAAATTTTGGTTCATTGAGAGAGCCAATGATCTAAGATCTAGCCAATTTCACATTCAGCGTTTGGAACCATGGATGCGTCTAAATTATTCAGCAACCAAAGTAAAATAGGTCATATCTTGCAGTGATACTAGGTGTAATATCAACTCTCAGCAAACTAGGGACTGGAGATAGAACTATCTTCATTCTCCAATTTTAACCTCTCCCTCAAAGGAGATGTAATATCAACACTACAATCACAATAATAGCTTAATATAAATAAATAGGTAACTCAAGGAACATGAAATAAGAGGAAAAAATCCGCATGAAACCGATTATGAAAAGCCATGAGCAAACTCTATAGTAGTTCTAACTGATTACTTCTTTCTAAGAAATGTTGTTGTTCATTCAGGACTAGTCCTTTTCCAGCATTGCAATATACTTGTCATAGTATTGCCCTGCTTTCTCAAGGTCTCCAAGCTCAGTGTAACAATCAGCAATTGCCCCAAAAGCTTCTGAGTTTCCTGAATCCTCTCTTTCCCTTTCAGAGATGGCCAAAACCATGGAATGGTATTTTATAGCATCTCGGTACTTTCCCTGTCTTTGCAGTGAGGCCCCTGTATATGCAATGTTTAAATTGTACTCATGGGCTCCTTGTAAAAATTCCACTCATTTATAACACACAAAAGCCAATGCAATTGTATGGGAATGGGGAGTCTATCAGAAACACATACTAATAAGCAAAATATGAAAGATGACAAACCTAGCCCTCTAGCAGCTTTTTTCTCCTCAATAGGATCCTTCAGATTCTGGGCAAGCTCAAGCGCAATCTTAAACTCCGTGAATGCTTTATCTAGCTGTTGATTCCTTAGAAAGTTCTTTCCACTTTTCAACTTAGAAATTAGCTCCTGCTTCTTTGGGTCAACAATGATTTCATTATCAGGTATCCTCGCACCAATTGGAGCATAACTCAAGCTAGGGGCATAGGACTCAATTTTGGCTTGCTTCCTTAAGGCCGTATTGATCTGGAGCAGTTGCTCATTTACCCGCTGCAACTCTCCTTTCCTTTGTCGAGCAAGCAAACCTGTCATACAATAGAAGAATTCAGAAAAATGACAGTGTATCACTTATGTCTTATCCATAGTCCGTGGATGTGCATATTACACTTAAAAACACAAGTGACTAAACTCGAAACTAGTAACTGAGACACTTCTTAACTAGTAATTAGAAAAGTTCCTTGAGAGCATATCTTAAAAGCCAATAAGAATTGAGCTTTGGGAATAGAAAACTAAGATAAAAGTTTGATGAATTTCACTGCCAATTGTGCTTAACCTGGTTTTTCTCTCATGTCTAGTCCCTAATCACCTCCTATTTTTTGCCCTTACTTCCTCCCCAATACATGTCTCTGTTTCAGAACAGATATTTCCCCTCATTAGTTTATTCCTTTGTTATCAATTACTTAACGCCATTAACCCCATGTAGATATATAAACATATAGCAAAAATGATATTCTCTTATATATATTCTTATTACTTCATAGTTCGATTGAAGTTTTCTTCCTTTCCAACAACATGTGGGTGAGAATATTTTTGTCAGGTAATACTCTGACTAGGAGTATTGTGGGATCATTTTAACCATTAGATCACCGAAAAGCTGCTCTTTAAGAATTGGGGTGAGAAAGACGGAGCTAATCTCTGATTCTCTGTACAATCTTATTAGTATAATCTCAGAGGACACTATCTATCAAGAGAACACCAAAACACTACAGCATACTATAATTTGATGGTATGCCTTCATTCAGATGAGATTGAAGTGAATAACATTCATAATACTTCAATAGACTAAATATGAATCTTACAGTATTCCACCTTACATTGAATTCACAAAATTAAAGAAACATACATATTGGAGAGCTCGTTTGCAGCTGAGACGTGGTGTAAGGATCTTATACCAATTGATAAGAACTCTAGGGAGAACCACAACACAAAAGCTAGTTGTTGTAGTTAGGGAACCCAATACCTTATAAACCCCACACCAGAAAATCTCATAATTCCTCTGGGGGACTCAAGCCCCCTCTACCTTGCAATTGGTTCCTAAGAAACTATATTAAGCTTCTAAGTTCCACAAGACTTTTAAAATGTGAATTTTTGTACCACAAAGCTACAATTTGCACTTATTATTCAAGGATACAAGCCACTTTTCCTTTTCCCTTTTCATTTATTTTATTTTTTCTAAATTTCTACTAAATAATATTTATGTTGCTTTAAGAAAAAGATTTTGGCAGATCTCTCATGTGATGTTTCTTCTATTTCCCCTTATTTTCATCCCTCTGAACCCCCTCACCCTCTTTTCTTTGTTCAGGCAAAAGGTTTTTGTATACATAGCCAGTGCCCTTTCTGCAAAATAAAAGCAATTAAAAACCCTGAAGACCACTTAACAGGTAAACACATTCGGTTTTTAACCGGCATATATGCTTCACATTGCTAAACCTCAACTTTTAAACTAGCTTCGTGTATTTTACGATTTTTAGCTGTGGAGTGTGATTTAAGTGATATGCCACTGGTTTATCATATAACAGATGAACTAAATTGACAAATAATTAAAATCCATTCCACAAAAAGCGCTTTACAACAAAATGAAGTTCTACACTCCAAACCCTTGGATTTATAAACAGTTATGAGCTAATATAACTGTATAAGAAATCTTAGAGTACCTTACCTCCTACAGTTGCTCCAATAAGGGCTACTGCCAGCAGTATAGGCATATTGAAAAAAGAGTTATCAGCCTCACATGTTTCGGCCAGAGCATTAGAAGGCATGGTGAACATCAAAATATTGCTTGCAAGAAATGTTAGTGACGGGAACTTTTGATGTATATCTTCCTGGCAAGCCATACAATTTCAATCAGAAATTAAAGAAAGATCTGTCAAAACCATGATTTGCTGGAGAATAGCAGCTGAAAATGAACAGAATGCAGTAAAAAAAAATGGAAACAGGGGCAGTGCCAAACCTACAGATTAGAAAACAAAATAGCACTCACAATAACAATTTCCAAAGCAGGAGCTTCAACAAGTGATCATAAAACTTCCATATTTCACAATAAAATTTCTTCCGAAACAGTAGTAACACTAACACACTTACAGTAAAAACTTACAAGTACATAAACCATGATACAACATCAAAGGGCTGTGCATTGCGGCAGAACGCTGTGACTCACCATCATACCTTACACTTTGAGCAGTGCAGCATACTTGGAATTTTAGAAGACCCATCAGAAGTATCTTTAAAGATTGGCACAACCTTGTCAGCTTTTACAGAAAGACAAGCCAGTTTTCCTGATTCATTCAAGAAGTTCAATCCAATGTGAGTATCACAGTCTTACAACTTGAACCACACATTTTCAGTAATGACCCAGAAGCTAAAATCATAACTTTTTTTTTTCCAAAAACATTCCTTTTCATTCAGTTAGTATAAGTGTATAACCATCCTAAAATCTCAGGTTGTTAACAAAAAAAGGAAACAATTTGACAACAGATTCCCCAGTATTGACAAAGAGAGTGTTTCCAAATTTCAAACGTGATGAGAGAAAATGGTGGTTGAAAACTGACCGGGAAGGTGGAGCATGGTGTGGTTGGCGGAGAATTGAGGTTGTGGGAAGTGAGGACGAGAGAGGAAGCAGGAGCAACGGACCAGAACCGCCATTGCTGTCATCTGTAGAGGAGCTGAGAGGATAAACGTTGGGATAGCAGCAATCCCTGTTTTGTGTGCTGTCGCTGGATTACAATTTACTATGTGTGTGAGTACGTGGATTTTTAGTTTACTTTTTAAAAATTCTTATCTTTTTGTTTGAGGTCACTTTAGTCTTTAGGTATCATCCATACGTCCCAAATTATAAGGATTTATTTAGACAATCATGTTTATTAAAAAAATATGTAATAGGCTAATTAATATCTTGATTTTGTTATTTTTTTTACAAATATTTCATATATGCCCATATTGGATATATTAAATGTTGGTTGAGATTGAGAAACATGAAAAGAAGCAATTAATAAATGTGATAATTAAAGTTTTGGAATTGAAAATATAATGAATGCAAGGGGTAAAAAAAGATTTTTTTTTTTTCTGAAATCTAGAAAGGGTAGGACACAAAGTTTGTCTCCTCAGAATCTTACAATTTGGGACGAAGGGAGTAGTAGTTGATTTCAATTTTTTTCCTTGAAAGAAATAGTGATTAATATCATTGCTAGGTCACACGTTACTTTACTTTGGCTTCATTTATTTTAAAGTTTGCTAAATGAATTTTACTAAAGATAAATATAGTATTGAGTTTGAGATAATAAATTTATGACGACCATTATACGACCAACTCGGCGCTTACTTTCGTTGCTGGTATAGGTGATGGCCCCCTGGTTTTTAAAAGTAAATATGGACACAAGAGTCCCAGAAAAAAAAAAATCAAATTCTTCCTATGGCTGGTTGCCAAGGAGGCAATCCCTACGAATTTCAATCATTTGAGTGCAAGTGTTGTTTGTCCGTGGTGTCACGATGAGGTTGAAGACATCAACCATGTCTTTGTATTCATTTTGCTGCAATTTTGCCACCACTTGAGTTCCATTTACGCTTTCATATTTGGTTTGCTAAACTTACGCAGAGGAGGCAAAATGTTCTAGCTATTGTTGTTTGTTGGTGGATTTGTCAATGGAGGAATGAACACATTTTTGAACCGCGATCTTGGGAGCCTAACTCCGTTCTTCGCCAGATTCTCATGGAGACATGGCCGAATGCCTCGGCTTTGCAACATGACACAACACTACGTGTGGTGGCTCCCATGAATACAACAGGTGCCCGATACATATTTCAATTTTTGTTGACGATAGCTTTAATCCAGGTACAAAACGTATGGGTTGTAGTGCGGTGCTCAAGGATGGTAATGGGAACTTGATTTCAGTGTCTCAATCAGCTTTGGGTTCGACAATTCTTTTTTTGCTGAAGGTTTGGCCATGGAGCTTGGTTTGAAGCATGCTTGGGAGCTTTGGCATAAGGTTGTTTTGTGTTTCTCAAATTGCTTGAATGTGGTGAACACCTTCCGTGATAATTTGGACTCCTCTACTTAGTGGGCACGAGATGCTTTATCTCGGATTAGAGCAACTCTTGATTGGAGATGGGTTGTTCGGTTTGATTATGTTCCTAGAGAGTTGAATAATGCTGCATTTTTTATAGCCCGACAAGCTTGTAGAGGGCTCGCAGAGTCGCGTTTGTGGGCTTCCGCCATCAAATGTGATTCAGGCGATGTGCATTGATGCTCTTGCTTAGATTATCTTTTAGTCTTCCTCTTGTAACAAAAAAATAATAATATTTTGAAATTACTCTTAAAATTAAGTTCAATTTTTTTTATAAACTAAAAGGAAGAAAAACAAGAAAATTACATGTGCTCAAATGCTAACCCATGTCATCAACTATAGTCAAAAGTAAAATTATTATGCATGTTAGTTGGCGACGAAAATAGCTGTTATTTTGGGGCCTGACTATATTTGCCTTTTCACGTGCAGGAATTTTTATTGTTTGAGAGGGAATACTCAATCTGCAAAATGGAGCTTTTGGAGGAATGACTTTTGTCCCTTGAGCAGAACTTGATCCTGAGCTTCTTCTAGAGCCACAGATTTTTTTTGGTGTTTTGAATATTTTTTTGGTGTATCTATCACTGCATTTTGAAGGGATGGAATGCCTTAAAAGCACTTCTATTTTGTTATTTGTGTAGTAATTATTTTGCTTTGAGTAGAAAAGAGGGAGTATGAAAGAACTATGCGCATAAGCGTGTCTTGTGAGTTATTTTTATCTTGTTTTAAAAAAATATATTTGCTTTATGTAATTAGTTAGTAATGTGTGGTTTTTTAATTCTCACAAAGAAGACTAAGAAATTTCACCAATCAACCTCGTCTCATTGGCAACCATCACCGAGAATGAAATGAGGCACAATACCTTTCCTCTAATGATTGACTCGATGGAGGGGGTTTGAAAGGGTGATGGAGAGGGCTTCAGGAGCCTTTTTTTTGTTCAAAGGAAAAGGTCTCGATGAATGGAATAGAGCAGTTGCAAATGAGAAAGATTTTGAGGAGTGCTAGCAATACTCACTCTAACACACTCTTTTCTACACTCGTTTCTATTGATTAAAATTCATGTAGATCATACTAAATTACAAGTGAGATCACATTTTTAAGTTGTAACTAATAAAAGATAGAGCATTGAAAAGAGTGTTGCTAGCATTTTTCTTAAATTTTTATTTTTTTATTATTTGTGCATTGATACCCATGTTTTGGGGAGGTAAAAAGTTTTGAAAAGGCCATAACAATATAAAAACCTCACCAACTAGTAAAAAGGGTAAAATCTACAAAATTCAATAGTAGGAAAAGCAAGAATCTCAAGGACTTCATACAAAAAAACGTTTGGTAGACAACCAAGTTTGTAGACTAAACATGTGTAATGAAAAAGCTATTCAAAATGTTATGAGATTGGATATTTATATTTGATATGGTGTATTTTGTTGTTTATGGATTTGAGTAATTTTGAATTCTGATTATGAATCTATCTATTTCTCATTCTGGTTATAATTCGATCATTATGTTTATAAATCGTAGTTGAAATGCAGTTAATACTATACAAATAGTGTTATATCGTTTAATACTACAATATGTGGGAACAGTTGATATCATATCTGTATACTAAATAAAGCCATTATTTTGTTTATATTGCCTTAAAAGAAATGAGCAAAAGAAAGCCATTACTTTGAGAATTTCCAAATCGCAGTTGTAGATGCGATTCTCATATTATATTGAATAAAAACGTATTAAATAATATCATTATGTCAGAAAAATAATGAATCACATTTGGCAGTGTGATTTTGATACAAATATCGCACGCAAGGATGCGATTTTTGAATTGTATTGCCTCAAAAATATGTTAAATAATATCATTATTTATTAAAAATTTGGAATCGCGTTTGGTAGTGCGATTATGACATTAAAATCGCATTCTATGGTGCGATATGTCAAGTAACGTAATTTATATGAATTAAATGATGACATTAGTTTTAATAAATTAAACAAATCGCATGGTAGGATGCGATCTAGAGGTGAGAATTGCATGCTAAGGTGCGATGCATAACTTAGCATATGCCAACTGTTTTGCAGGAAGTATTTTTATAACCTGGGAATGAAATCAAACTAACAGTGTGTTATAATGCAGTGACAAACTCCAAAGTTAGCCAACAAAGTAGCCTTGAAACATATGCAAAAAGGTCGAAAAAGGCCCCTATAACCTATACAAAATGGTTATGCCAAGAGCCATTAAACCTATACAAAAGGTAAACATTAGGCCATTAAAACCTATACAAAATATGGGCATTATATATCTATACAATAGCCAACCGTCTACTGTGAGATCAACCACAATTTGTTCCTTGCCTTTGTGTTGCTCCTCTAGCTCCTTTTGGTATTTGGCCATACGGTAAAAGTATGGGAATTCCCATGCAGTGGCATTTCCTTCACGATGATATTTCCATTGTGGTGCTGTTTGTGGCATTGGATGTCCATCCTTTAACTTCACCTACAAAGATGCCAATAATGAGTATCCATATTTGAAAACCACATTCATAAGATATGTTTGTGTAAATTAATACCTGCACCCAGTGATTTTTATTAACATGGCCAAGCACAATAATGGGGTGTATCAATGGTACTGGTCCTGTAAGTGGGAAAAAAGTCGAGCACCCAGAATATGACAATGTGATTAAGACAACATTGAATGCGGTTGCAACGATGTAACCCATATCTGGAATAATCAACCATTTTTTTTCAGTTACTAGCTCCTGAGGAGCCACAGTCAGTGCATCGCAAATGACCTGCGTAAGCTTTGTTCCATACATAGCTCAATACGTTTCTCCCCATGTCATCAACTCCTGAACCATCATTTGACGAATCTCAGTCCACATGTGTTCTTCCTTACCCAACATGCTGCTATGGCTCTAAAACCACAATTACCATCTCCTTCAACGTCCATGATTTCGTCCACATGAGGATGGAATCCGATGGGCAATTTGTGTAGCAGCGACAACTCCTTCAGCTTCGTTGGACGTCCTCTCTTAGGTGTAAGCTTCTTTCGGCTAGTTGATTTAGGAGACGTCCATTTAGGAACAGGTGGTGAAGGACCAACAACGGTTGCCTTTGTGTTCACGGATGGCATTGTGGAGTTGCTACCGTGAATGGAGTCATGTAATCATCAACAATTTCAAAGTACGAAGGATTACGCTTGGTAGATCCTTTGGCTTTTCCCTTTTTCCTACCCTTTATCTTTACCTTAACAAGAGGAGGACACATTGATGTGAAATCGGGGAATGCAAGCTCTCTCATTTCTCCTTGAGTGCCCTTTTTGTATGGAGATCACCATTATCAAATTTGTAACAAATCTCTTCAATCTCTGACTTCAGGTTCAGATCGTTGACATGATCCTGACACGGGTCCACAGTTGCCCACGAAAGTCTCCTCTAGAAATAATGAATTGAGTCCAACGGAACGCACAAGTACCTTGCAAGATCACATCACATGCACATGGTAATCCGTGCGTTCTCCTCAAGCTGCAACCACAGGCATGTGAATCAACCCCCACTCTGCCAACCTTAGCCCTTTCTTTTACAAGTAACTCAAGCGCTTTCTTCGAAACAAAACCATGCAAGTTTTTGAAAAATCTGTCCTTGAACTTGTGATCCCTCAAGAAGATACCATGCTCAAACGACGACATAATCTTCGTGTGTTGCAACACGATTTGCTTGTTCATCGCCGTCCAACAAGAGCATAAATCCCCCTTGCTATCTTTAAGGATAAGCTTCAAAGATGCATGAGCGCCTTCAACCCTACATGCAAGAAACACAATTGTTATGGGGTTAAGTAAGGTCAACATTAAGAAATAAAACCTAGCTGCATAAAAACTAACCTGTTAGTTGTTGTGCTTCCCAGGTGCATAGCAAGATCAATCCAGCATGTCACAAATTTTGTTCTATGATCGTCCAACCAAGTCTTATGAACGTACGAGATGAACTGTGGAAAGGACATACATGATCCTTCTAGCTCTCGCAGATGGATATCGTATTCCTCTTCAGATACTAAGTCCATTAGAACGCCCCATGAATCTCTGACTAGATCCCAGATACCCTTGTCACAATACAACTTCATCTTTGCACTGACATTCTTGCTTATGTGAAACCTACATAGCAAGTGCTTCGCATTAGGGAAAATATCCTGCACAGCTAACATCAACGCAGGGTCTTTGTCTGTCACAATCACTCATGGAAGATTTTCTTAATTATCTATCAACCCTATGAGTTTCTGCAACGCCCAAACAACATCAGGAGTTTTCTCAGTAGTCATGAAGACAAACCCAATACTGAAAGTCATGTTGGTTGATGTCACGCCTACCATCTCAAGAAACGACAACCTGTACCTATTGGTTTTGCAGGTACTATCTATGAGGACAACATTAGGGAAAATGTTAAACAACTCTATTGCACGAGGATGTGACCAGAAGATGTCATCAATAACACTAGTGTCTTCATCCTTCATATGCTAATGAACATATCTGTCACGTTCCAACAACTCCATAAAATGTTGCATCTCAGTCAACGGTCTCCTTTTTGATCTCTTGTACCTCGTACTTGCAGAGTATTTTTGTGTTATCGTCGTCACATTACGAGGATTATTCTCCTTCAATGCAACAAGCACTTGTCCTGGTTTAACTCTGTTCTCCACCATGTCATGAAACATTTGTTTCTCCTCATGACTCAATCGTCCGGCATACGCGTGCCCAACAAGTGACTGTGCCCTTGCATGGTTATGCTTGCCACATAACACGTTCAGCCTCCATAGTCCATCAGCCTTCCTGGGTCTTGCTTTTATCTTAAAGGGACACTCACACTTTCTTGTCCCAATGCTCTTATTTGTCAACTTCCCCTTGTACGGCCTGTATTTTCCACCACGCTCACAACCCAGAGTCAGGAATTCTTTCATGTTTACACTTCCATAATCAGACTTCGCAGTTACAACAACAAAGTCATTCTCCTTCCCAACTGCCCGAGCCTAGTCAAAGAGTTCATGTCGAGTCTCGAATACCTACAAAGAATAAAATCACATAAGACCACTGTACGGTGGATACAGTAAATCATCTTAGCACAACACAAATACAAACTTTGTCAGTAGTAAATGCTTCTGTACAGTCAACGTGGAAAGCAGAAGAAGACTCATTACCATCGTCTTCAGTCTTGATGACAACTAATTCTTTCCCATTCCCATGGTCTTCAGCCACCTCTGACAGCAAGGTTTTCATGACTGAAATATAACACCCAATACCACATATCAATGAACTAGATCATTAAATCGCACTTAAGCCAGCAAAAATAAATTTACCATAAAAGTCTGTATGGCATTCTAAGGTGCGATACAATGCATTTTTTTAATATATAATAAAATCGCATCTTAAGATGCGAATCTAAACCAGTTCCATAATCGCACATGTGTGTGCGATTTGGACCTCGACCAATCCATCAACAGCAGAAAGATAACAATAAGGGTGAGGGACCATACCTCCCATGTATGGTGAAAGGAAACCTGAATGTAGAAGATATTGATCAATACTTGTTTTTGCAAAGGAATGATGGTAAGTATGGAGGTAGGAAGAGTAAGGAGGTGGTGGTTACAAGATGGGGATGTGGTTGTAAGAAGATGAAGAAGGTAATTGTTAGAAGATGAAGGTGGTGGTGGTTAAAAGTTTGGAGGGGATGGTGGTCACAAGTTGGATGGGGTGAGGGGGGTGGTGGAGAGAATTGGAAAAGGGGTGGGGAAAATGGTAGAGTGATGAAGAAGATGGATATATTGGGAGTTTTTTTTTTATGGGCAAAATGGTAAAATGACCATATGAGGGGGGCGTAAGGCGCAAAAGGGGAGCGCCAAACGCGATTCCCACTCGCTTTCACCAACATTTAGGACAATTCGTTTTTCATCGAGTGGAATCCAACATATCCAACATGTTTAGGTTGAACTAGTCATTGTTTCTAAAATAATTAGCGATGACAATTGAGAGGGATCATATGTTACTATGCAAGATAAATTCAAAACTTTTTGCTTTGCATATCAACCATAATATCTATATGAGTGGGATGTCGATGCTCCATTAACCTTCCCAACTGTACTATCGGTTACTAGCTTATTAAGAGCACTCCATACTAAGATTTTATAGTCTATGGATAGTCTCAAATGTAGTAGGTTATAGTTTCAGGTGTCCCATTACACCTACAACATGTATCTAGATTAGCTATATACTCTCCTTTTATAATGTCAACATTTAGTGGACAGTGAACAATTTTTCTAATTTAGAGGGTTTTGTTGTGACAATTTTTTTTAATTATAAGTGCAATTTTTGAAACTATTTTGTATCCGTCATGACATAATTGCACTAAATAACTATTTATGGCTTAAATATGTCCGGGGGTTCCTAATATTTGAAAAAGAATCAAATTGGGTTCTGAATTACTTATTACTACTGGAAAAAGACTCTTGACCTCCCCAAAACATGGGTAAATGTCAATCATTTGAAGAGCCACAAATAATAAAAAAATGGGTTAAATATGTTTTTAATCCCTGCACTTTGAGCGAGATTTGGTTTTAGTCCCTCGCCGGCGTAAAGGTAGATTTTAGACCTTAGACTTTCATTTTTGTTTGGTTTTCGTCCCTGATGGAGTCATTTGTTGACCGTCGTGCCTACGTGTCATGGCGGGTCCTACGTGGCATATGCCACGTCATTTAATGAGTACACGTGTTTTTTTTTTTGCATTTATTAATTAAAAAACTTAAAAACAAAAAAAAAGGAAAAAGGGGAAATCAGATGCAGAGGACGTTGACGTTTCTTCTTCTTCCTTCTTCATCTTCTTCTTCCATCTTCTTCTTCTTCTTCTTCTCCTCCTCCTCCTCCTCCTTCTTCTTCTTCCCCAAACCACCACCACCCTGTATCACCACCATGACCTGCAATCCCTCACCCACACCACGGCATAACCCCCAACGCCACCCACACCGAGCCATCACCCACCACTCCCAAACCACCGCAATCCCCCATCCACACACGTTGATTTCACAATCAAACTCCAGACCCCCACCCTTGAACCATTCTGTTTAGTGTGTGCTTGAACCATTCTTCTTCAAGCTCTGGTTTTTTTAGCATGCCAACAACCTTTGAGCTTCGAATTTGATATTATGTGACAAAGATTTGATTTTTCTGTTGTTTTAGTGTTTATGGAGTTCATGGGGGTTGAAAATTTTAAAGGGTGTTTTGTTTTGTGTTTTTTTGCAGTTGCACTGTTAGTGGGTATGGTAGGTGAAATTGGTGTGTTTATGCCGTGGTGTGGGTGGGGGATTGCAGGTGGTGGTGGTGGGTGATGCGGTGTTGGTGGTGGTGCAGGGTGGTGGTGGTTTGGGGAGGAGGAGGAGGAGGAGGAGGAGGAGGAGAAGATGCCGTGGTTTGGGGAAGAAGAACAAGGAAGAATAAGAAGAAGAAGGAAGAAGAAGATGAAGAAGGAAGAAGAAGAAACGTCCTCTGCCTCTGATTTCCCCTTTTTCCTTTTTCTTGTATTTAAGTTTTTTAATTAATAAATGTAAAAAAAAAAATCACGTGTACTCATTAAATGACGTGGCCTATGCCACATAGGACCCGCCGTGACACGTAGGCACGACGGTCAACAAATGACTCCGCAGGGACGAAAACCAAACAAAAATAAAAGTCTGAGGCCTAAAATCCACCTTTACACCGGCGAAGGACTAAAACCAAATCTCGCTCAAAGTACAGAGACCAAAAACATATTTAACCCTAAAAAAATATATTTATCTCGAGTATTCCTTGGAGATGGGTCGTCGATTATGAGGAAGCAGAACGGTTGCGAGGATGACGAAGGAAGAAGAAGCGGTTGCGAGGATGACGAAGGAAGAAGAAACGGTCACGGTCGAAGGAAGTAGAATGGTTGCTAGGATGACGAAGGAAGAAGAAACAGATGAAACGGTTGCTGCGGCAAGAAGGAGAAGGAAGAAGAAAGGGATGGTGTGAGGAGAAGAAAAAGAAATGGGACCGTTAGCACCTTTAGGGTTTTATGTTTTTTTTTTTTTTTTAATATTAGAAATATATTTGAATTTAAGCAAAAAAGAGATGTGACTCTCAAAACCCAACTCCTAAAAAAAATTTGTATTAATATTTGATTGGAAGTAAAAATTGTTAAAAAAAAAAATCGGTCCTGGACCTTCATATTTGAGAAAACAAAAACATTGGCTCGTGGATGAGAAGCAAGGAGCGTGGAAACGACGCCCCTGGACCAAGGGTTTAACGAAGTCATGAAACAAAGACGAAGCATTACCTTCCCGCGCTGAAAAACCAGTGGCAGTGACTGAGAAGAGAAGAGAAGAGAAGAGAAGAGAAGAGAAGGGTTTTCACTTTTCAAGGTAAAGGATGGAGGACTACAGAATGGCAATGGATGCTTCTCCCAGTCCGAGTTACTTCGACCCACAAGACCTCACCACTCGACAGCAGTTCCGCAGATACGGGTACGCTAGTCCCTCCATTCAATTCCATTCCATTGCCCACCAATCTCAATTTATCTCTCTCTGCTTCCTGAATTTTTAACGTATAAATCATCATCCTTTCTCTTACTTTCACATCTTAGGCTCCTGGGTTTAGTGCATTTAGGGTTTATGCCCTTTTCACTTCAGAAAGATTTAATTTTTATCAATTAGAATTTAGAAGATCAAAATTAAGGGCAAAGTTCCGAATCAAGGGCTCCTGTTGTTAGAACTTGATCTTCTCTGTAACTTTGACTTTTTTGCATTCTTTTTATCTGCAAAATGCAAATCAATCACTTCTTGCTTGGATTTTGGTGCACTTTGTAAATTTCTATGATGCAATTTTTGCAGGAAGAGGCACTCAACTTCAGGTGCCTCAATCCAACAAGACAACTCGGCTTCCAAGTTAAGTGAGACGGGGCTGTTTTATGACGGACAAAGCATCCATAGTCCTACAAATGCCGCACTTGTTCTTGAAAATATTAAACAAGAGGTTGAGAGTCTTGATGCTGATTACTTGGAAGAGAAGACACCACATTCCTCTAGAAGGAGGTTATCTGCCGATGCTCATGGAGTCCCTGGTGTGGATGCTGGTTTTGACTCTGTACGCCACTCATTGAAGGCGTTTAAGCAAGAGGTTGACTCTTTCTCTGAGGGAGATGGTGCAGAAACAATTTTTAGTTTATATGCGTCTCTGCTTGATTCTGCTTTGAAAGGTACTCACAATATATTTATTTATGCACTACAGTTCCCAAAAAGATGTATTTTATTAATCCTCCTTTTCAGCTTTTCTGTTAAATCTTGATACAGAATGATCTCTTTGAGGCTTGAAATTACACATGATATGAGCATATAGTGCTTTTATTTGTTTGAATTTTTTTGGAGCATAATGGTTGATGGATTAAGGACAAGACACTTTCTTACCCTGATAGTTGTAAGAGTGCGTTTGGGTAAACAACTTAATTAAGTGCTTATTCATAAGATAATTTGGTAAGCCTATTGAAATTAACTCAATAGGTTATAGGTTAAGTACCTATTCATACGCAAACCTGAGTAGCTTTTGAAAATAAGCTTAAAACAACTTATAAATAATAGGTCATTAGCTATTACATAGGATCTCCCAAACACTCTTATGTTATAAGGTAAGCTCAAATAAGCTCTTTCAAAGGGGCCTAAATCTTTCTTCTAATGAAGGAAAAAGGAAAAAAAAACTTCTCTCCATATTTCCTGAGCATTTTAGTTTAGCTCCCATTCCATAAAAATGTATCTCGAGATCATGGTTATGGTTATGTACTCTTAGTGCAAGTACATTTTCTTTTGCATCTTAGGGAAAAAAAGGAAAAGTGTAATTTTGATTTTGTTACATTTTGTTGCAGGACTGATGCCTATTCCTGATCTGATACTAAGATTCGAAAATGAATGTCGAAATGTTTCAGAGTCTATCAGGTTTGCTTGCTATTAATAAGCCTAAATATCTGTATGAAAAGCTTCTATGATGCTAACATTCATAATGTGTATACACCACATAAGTAATATTATTATTTTATTCATATGATTTACATATGGCTCTATATCTTGACATTTGTGCCTGCTGTCTTAGAGATTGAAAGACCTGAAGTCATGGTTGTTGTAGCTTTAGATATTGTTATTTGCTCATTTATTTTTTATGAGTAGTAGGTTTAGTGGGGTTCTCTAGAAGATTTTATGCATATATATATTCAATGTTTGTTTTAATGATGAATTTGAAGAGAAACTGGAAAGCTTGTTTGGGTCTCTCTCTCCCCTCCCCCCCTTCTTGTTTGAGGGAATTTGTTGATTTTATTCTTATTTGAATGTTTTTGGAGGATTTCATGTCCTGCATCTCTTTGCCTCCTTTGTCTCTTTCCATGGATTCTTTAATGAAATATATGTGAATTACTTTTTCTCCTTACTTATGTTGTTACTTGTTAGTGATGCCTCGGGCTGGTCTGAAGTTATGTTTTTCCGTACCAGTCCTTACTTTTTTTGTCACGATGTTGCTAAAATCTCATAGTAAATTGTCACCACTCACCAATGTATATTGAATTAAAAGAAACAACAAGAAAACCTTATAATTCAGGAGTCAGGACTAAAAAATGATTGTATATTCATAGAATTGTATACTTTTTCTTGAATGCTTTTAGAATGATTTTCTTTGCATAAAGTAAAAGCTCAGCAGCTACCAAGTGCATATTTTATGGTTTTTATTTGATTTCCTTCTCAGTTACCAGTGACTTGAAAACTAAAAACAGACACAAAAACATCTCTCAAAAGTTTTGATATTTTAGTTTTAAGTTCTGAAAATAAGAACAATTTTCAATAATTATTTTTCAAAAAAGTTTTTATTAAACCAGTTTTTCTCCTTTCACTTTTCTGTATTTAAAAACTAAAAAATGTTTTACAAATTAGGAATCAAGCATGCCCTGTATTTTTCTTTCTTAAAGATCATATTTAAATTTATAGAATCATGCAAAATATTCTATGTAACATTTAAAATTCATTTACTGTTCCTATCTTAAAATTAATTTGCTAAGAAAATATCTTGTCTTTCCTAAATCAAGGCTTAAGTGTAGTTGGACCAGTGAGCTAGCAACTCATTTGACACTTAGGTCGCTATGGGGGTATAGGTACATGCGAGGCATGACAGTTTTCTGCAAACTAGGATACACACTGTTGTTATTTTCTTCTTATTGCAACTATTGCTGGTACGCTGTAGCTATACTTGTAAAGAATATGGATGATTTAAGAAAGGTTGAACTGTTGTTGTGGTTAATAGGTGCGAAATTGTAGTTTTCTTTGAGTTAAAGAAAGTTTGTTATGGTTGTCAGCACATACTTCTTGTTTTTGGTCTTGGGCTCTTGACTGTTTAGGAGGATTCTTTATCCTCCTTCTGTGCTTCTCTTATTTTATAAGGGAAATATTGGTATATCCATACTTTTAAACTACACTGAGTGGTTTTTAAACTGAAGATGTATAGTCTGTGACTGTGTGTTTGTCCATTACAAAACTACTTTGGTCATAGTGTGATTGTTGCCTTTCTTCTACAGGTATGGTTTGAACATTAGGCACCGAGTTGTTGAGGACAAATTAATGAGGCAGAAGGCTCAGCTCCTGCTTGATGAGGCGGCAACATGGTCTCTCTTGTGGTTCCTTTACGGCAAAGGAAATATATCACTAACCTTAGATGTTCAGTATTTTAACCTTTAAGAATTAATTATGTCTTTGTCCTCAGTTGTGCTATGAGTCTATGACATCCGGTTTTTCAAGTGTACTTCCTTCTTTTCACTGATCCCCACCCTTCTCATTGACAAACTTATCACAAAGGATGATTCGGCGTCATCCTTTTAAGTTTAAAATATGTAGAAAATTCAATATGTTTTGAATGTCATCATCCTTATCTTGAGATAGTTTGCATGTTGGGAGAATCTACTTACAACTAATGCACTCACCACAAATTAAATAAACATAAACAATTTTATGGAAGAAATTATCTCCCCCATATACAAATGGTTTGTAAATTCCTATAAAAATACTTCCTGAATCATTATTGTAGAGACATGAAATGAAGTGGCTTTGTTTCTTTAAATTTTTTTGGATGCTTTGTTTATGTGTTGATTTTTAAACTTTTTATGATATTATTTTTTCCCTTTTTCAGTGACTGAAGAACTATCTGAAGAGCAAATACTGGTAATATATACGTGTGATGCTGCTTTATTTAATCACATTATCTGTCCTCAATATCCTTGGAATAGACTTACTGAAATCCGTTCACTTCACACAGGTGTCAGAAACCTCACATGTAGTGGCATGTGAGTTTGTTGCGGAGGACCATACAGCTCAATTGTTCCTTCGAATAGTCCAGTGGTTAGAAGGTTTGGCTTCTAAAGCACTTGATTTGGAAGCGAAGGTATTCTTTTGCTATATCTGTTCTCAAATAGCGTATTATTTTTTATTTCCTAAATGGATTCATGAGTAAAAATTTAAGAAAGTTAGCAAGGAAGTACAACTTGAGAGAGGTGAAGCTACAAAGTCAAGAAACAGTAGGGAATGTGGAAGGTGAAAAAGGAATGCCATCAGGCTACCCAGTTGCTTTACATATTGGAAACCCATCTCCCTTTTGGGCATAGAATACTTGAAAATGCAAGCATTGCACTCCAAGCACATGCACGGAAGGTTTGATGGTAAAAAACATACATTAGAACAGCAATCAGAGTCTTTTTCCACTAGATGAGGTTGGCTACATGGATCAAAAGATACTATAATGTCCTACTCCTATCATGAATTATGTCTAACAATGAACCATTTAAAACCAAATTTCTCTTAAGGGTTTGACATATGGTTTTCCTAGATCTACTTCTACCTCAAATTATTGGACTATCCTCCATCTAGCCTACCTTCTTTACCAATCCTTCTACTAGTCTTCTCCACACATGCTTAAATCACCTAAGACAAGATGCATGTTTTTCCTAAAGTGAAACCTATTCTATCCCCGTAGTTTTTATTGATTTGCATCCATATTCTTGTTTGACCAAACATTAACTATTTAGGATTCCTCCTACTTTTATGCAGGTGCGTGGATCTCATGTTGGTAGTTATCTCCCCAGCAGTGGAGTTTGGCATCACACTCAACGCTATCTAAAGACAGGAACTTCTGACATGAACATTGTTCATCACCTTGACTTTGATGCTCCAACTCGTGAAAATGCAAATCTTTTGCCTGATGACAAAGTACTATACGCTTGATTGCTTTTCAATTCTTTTACCACTAGAACTTGATTGCGGCAGTAGTCTATGTTTATGGATATGCTAATTTATTCTTGTTTTGTAATTTAACTTTAAAATAATTGAATTTCAAATTCAATTGAAAGAAGCATAATTAGTACCTTGAGATCTGCACAAAATGCACCAATACCTGAGATTTATTTACCCAAGTGTCTCATTGATAGATCATATGCATAAATTATCTTTCTGCTTCATAGTTAATAACTAGTCTTTATTAGCTGTACAAAATACAGACAACTTAGAGCAGGTTTATGCTAGGTTTGGGCTGTATCTGTTGTAAACCTACATCAGATGGAAACAAATATCTTGGAATTGCTAGCAAACACTTATCCATCTTACCTTTATGATAAGTGGATCCTATTGTCTAAAATTTAACTCCTTTCTTCTCCTCAACTGATATGCCCCATTCTTAAGGATATGCCAGTTTATTCTTGTTTTTTAATTTAACTTTAGAATAATTGAATTTCAAATTTAATTGAAAGAAGCATAATTTATACCTTGAGATTTGCATAAAATGCACCAATACCTGAGATTTAATTCTCAAGTATGCTCATAGATAGATCATGCATAAATTATCTTTCTGCTTCATAGTATGCTTTTAATAACCAATCTTTATTAGCGGTACAGAATACAGACAACTTAGAGCAGGCTTGTGCTAGGTTTGGGCTGTATTTGTTGTAAACCTACATCAGATGGATGCAAATATCTTGGAATTGCTAGCAAACACTTATCCATCTTACCTTTATGATAAGTGGACCCTATTGTCTAAAATTTAACTCCTTTCTTCTCCTCAACTGATTTTCCCCATTCTTAAGGTTTTAATAAGGCATTACTGCAGCTCCTCTCCTACAGTAACTGTATGTCAGCTTAGCTTACGTAACACTCAGATTCAAGTAAGTCAACTAGTTTACAGTGACTAGTGAAACTCTCTCTATTCTCTCTAGTCCCTTTCTCTAATTTTCATTGAACTCTTGAACTATGTTATCAAAGCTCTCTTCTGGACCTGATCCATGGCCACGGTGACCCCTCAATCCGTTTCAATTCGTTGAGCCACCTATGGTCTCAACATACACTCCATCAGCTGTTACCTTCTTGACTTCGTTTCTGTGCATCTTGATGAGAATATTTCTTCACTTGAAGCAACAAGTGGAGGCTGTTATCAAAGCACTCAGAGTGCATTGGTTTATGATAAGTTTTCAGCCTTCTCTATTCTTGCAAAGCTTACTTCCAGTTTTTCCCTTGGCCTTAAAAATGATTAAAAACATTCTACTTCTGATTCACTCGGAAATGTAGGGCTCCTTTAAGCTCAAGTCAAGTCCTTTTTTTCTGGATCACAAAATTAGATTAGTGCCAATGATATGTAGCTGGTTTAAAAACTGCATTGAGAAAGATATAAAACCACATTAGCCGCTTTTGATTGACATGTATATCATGTTGTTCTACAACCTACAGTCCTGTAATAATTGAATCTACTTTACCTGGTCCCTTGGTACATTAGAATAGAGCTTTTGGTAAATCTTTGCATTCCTATGAATTAAAACATTTTTTTTTTCGAGATTTTATATCAACTTAGGAATTTTGGGTCATTATGATTATGTTATACTGCTCAGTTGTGACACTCTGGAGCCGCTCTCATAGAGTGAAATTCCAGGATTTTTTAGGACCAGTTTTTGCCTATATCACTCGCTGTTTGTAGCAGGAAATCTGTACTGTTATGATTTATTTGTTACACTTTGGGTTATTTCTTTGTCTTTTTCCCCTTTTGTTCTCTTCTCTATCAATTTTTATTAAAATTCCTTTTAATTTTTTTTGGTTTTATTAAAAATCCTGTTACCTATTGATGTTTAAGTGTGGATGTTTGGATTATAAGTTTCAATCGCCTACACTTGCTTGTAGGTGAAATTTCCTGATAGTTGATGGTGATGAAATAGATGAGTGAGTGCATGCACACTCCTAGTCCTATATATAATCTAGAATGTCAGTGACATTTTTCTATTGGCTACAGAAACAAGACGAATCTCTTCTAGAAGATGTATGGACTCTTCTAAGGGCTGGAAGACTAGAAGAGGCATGTGGGCTTTGCCGATCTGCTGGACAGGTGAAGATAGCTTTGAAAATGACAAGTTTATCGACTTTGTCCATACTTCCTGCTATAACATCTTGATGTTTTGGCAGCCATGGAGAGCTGCTTCTCTATGCCCTTTTGGAGGTTTGAATCAGTTTCCTTCTGTTGAAGCTCTGGTGAAGAATGGTAAAAATAGAACTTTGCAAGCTGTTGAATTTGAAAGTGGCATTGGTCATCAGTGGCATCTTTGGAAATGGGCTTCATACTGTGCGTCAGAGGTAGTGCTGTATGTTATGCTGACCGGGCCCTGACCTTCATGTTATTTTATTGATATTTGTGTGTTAACTTGTTTATTGACAAATACCGTCCAGTTTTTCGATTTAAAAGTTTATTTTTGGAAATGGAGTGTGCCTTGCGGCAGATGTTGCTCTCATAACATTTTGAATAGCTTTTTCATTACACATGTTTAGTCTACAAACTTGGTTGTCTACCAAACGTTTTTTGTATGAAGTCCTTGAGATTCTTGCTTTTCCTACTATTCAATTTTGTAGATTTTACCCTTTTTACTAGCCTGATGAGGTTTTTATATTGTTATGGCCTTTTCAAAACTTTTTATTTATATAAAACGTTAAACCTCTTGTTTGTGCCTTTATCTTGCAGAAAATAGCAGAGCTAGGTGGGAAATATGAAGCAGCTGTGTATGGAGCCCAATGCAGCAACCTAAAAAGGATGCTTCCACTCTGCATAGACTGGGAGGTCTATTCTTGCTCTTTTTATTTTAATTTTTACTCACTATTCCAAAAATCATTGATAAAATGACTTCTAGATCCATACTGATGTGCAATTAAAAGACATTATCATGACAATTGAAAACAAGGAATTTGCTACAAACACTTTATAAAACTGATTATTCATCTAATAGTATAGTTATCAATCCTAAATTTTGATGCGGAGTGGCTGACCCCAAAAATGCGAAGTTGGTAGTGGATAGTAGGATGTTCACTGTTAGGCTGTTAGTTTATTATACAGCTAAATATTTAGCATGTATTTAGCATAATCCGTGTAAATATATTTCAAAATTTCCAATATTGATTGAGTATCTTTCCTTATTTCCTATATAACAATTTAGGACAAAAAATAAGATTAACCTCGTGTTTTGTAAGCACAACCTATTACATTCTTATATTCATTAAAACTTGAACTAATAGTAGTAATTAAGTAATGAACTTAAAGTGAGTAAAGGTTCGTATGTTAAATTTTGGGGGGACCATTGGCCTTTTCTCTTTTAGAGATGCTTTCTAAAAAGCATATGTGAATGATAATTATTTTCTTCCTTTTACTTTATTATTGACAATTTCTATAGAGGATAAGATTCCATTATGGTAGAATCTAGTTTGTTCACTTCCCCATTAAGTTTGAAGACTATTACTTTTATTAATTTTTCCATCCCACTGTAAACTTGATTTGTAGTGTAACACTTAATATTTGCAGTCCGCATGCTGGGCAATGGCAAAGTCTTGGCTAGATGTGCAGGTAGATGTGGAAGTCACTCGCTCACTGCCAGGGGGAGTTGATCAACTTAGAGCTTTTGGAGATATGATTGACGGAAGCCATGGACATGTTGATGGCTCCTTTGAGCCTTCAAATGGACCTGAAAATTGGCCAATTCAAGTATTGAATCAGCAACCACGTCAACTTTCATCTCTTCTTCAAAAACTTCATTCAGGGTAAGCTGTATGATTGTTATCACATTTGTAGTATTTGTTACGTTGTTATCTATTACAATTCTGTTTTTGCTTCATTCTATTTTAGGGAAATGATCCATGAAACTGTTACTCGACAATGCAAGGAGCAACAGCGGAAAATTCAGGTATTTCTTATTAGGTTGAGAGAGTTTGAGAGAAAGTCGAAACTTCAAACTACACTACATGCTAAACTAGTGTAGTTATTGGGAAGTTGCATGAGGCAGTTGTAACTTCAAGCCTAACTGTTACTAGTTCTAAAAGAACAACGGAATTGACTTAGGCTAGGATCCAACACATTCAAGTGTATTCTACACTAAACTACACTACAATATTTCTATTTAAATAAATTTGTTTCTTTGTCGGAGTTTTTTTATCATAATTTTTTTAAAAGAACTATTTCATATTCAAATATTTTAGAGCATTTCAGTTATCATGAGCAAGGAAAGAAAAGGAATGAGATGTTGGACCTTTTAATTCAAAATATGATTTAAA
Organism: Acmispon strigosus; assembly: GCA_030819835.1. Classification (NCBI taxonomy): domain Eukaryota; kingdom Viridiplantae; phylum Streptophyta; class Magnoliopsida; order Fabales; family Fabaceae; genus Acmispon; species Acmispon strigosus. The sequence continues at coordinate 53,232,631 of JAUAMA010000004.1, read as the reverse complement.
CCTCTAGCAGGTCATGAGAAGACAAATTCTTTAACTCAAATGATATGATCTTTATCTCACTATTAACTTTTTTATGATTTAATACAAGAAAAGACACTCAATGGTGCAACCACTTTGGGCCAAGAGAAAGAAAAGATGTACTTTTTCGTTCTCTTTGTTTCCCATATATTCTTTAACCGATGGCTAAGCTTTACAGTTTCTGACAGATGACTCTAATGCTAGGGGACATACCACGTGTACTAGACCTTATATGGTCATGGATAGCACCTTCCGAAGATGATCAGAATGTATTTAGGTTAGTGTTGTTACCGGTCTTTCCCATATTCATAACTCTCTGCATATGCGGATGCACCTGGAAAAATCTTTTTATGAAACAAATAATAGATGTTCATTCCAATAACTACCTAAATGGGGTCCTGCAATGCCTCATTTAGAAAAATGCATAACACAAACTTTTTGTGAATTAGTATTTCTGTAAACTTAAGTATATATTTTTTCTTAGTAGTTTTTTTTTTTGTAATTTATTTCATCATGTTATAATATTAACATGTGGGATTACTTTGAGCTGGTAATGGAATAATGGGTATATTATAAAAAGTATTCATTTTTATGTTTTTTAATTTTTGAGCATGTTCATTGCATCTTACAATCATTACATGTCAAATGAATATTATTTTATTTCGTGATGCCTTGAAGTTATTTCCCAGATCCTTTTAATACGTGAAATTCTTCAATGCTAAAATCACTACTTGGTATAGTCTGAAGAAATTTTATCATATATTCATATTATAGACTGAGCAAAATACGTAAAACATTAGTGTATGTTATTCAGAAAAAAAAACTATCGAAGGGGAAAAAAGAAAATATCAGGTAGCGCATTTCATCTTTAAAAAATTCAAGAAGGGTCAGGGACTGATGGAAATATTTTAATAGGATTTAGGAGTTAAGGTATTGTAAAGTTGTGCTGTTTTTGCAGTTGTTTGATGCACGTGGTTGGAGTAAGTGTTGAATTATTTGTTTGCCTTTCCATCAGGCTTTGGTTTTCCAGGAGTTGCTTTCCTTGTTGGTCATACTGATGAATTGAAAGATAAATTAATTATTGTATGGATATGCTCCTTCTGCTTTTTCTCTATTTTGCTCTATTTCAATGTATTATATTCCATCTTCATATTCTCCTCTTCTCTAAGTTAGAAAGTTTTCTTCTTCAATAAATAAATGAAGGAATAAAAAGAACATAAATGGTTCTTCACATTCAAGAATCGATAAACCCCTCCAATCTTTTGGATATCTATTAGTGGAATACCTCCTTAATAAATCATTGGCCAAGGGAAGTTCGGAAAAAAATTATCCCACAATAAAGGTGGCTAATTTTTATATTCTGAAAATTTTGATGTCCATAGGGCACTAAACTATATATTTGTAAAAGCGACTTATTTTGATAGAATGGAGGAAACTGTAGCTTTGCAAAATGTAAATGTCTTTCCTTGAAAAAAAAAATAGTCTAGGAAAGGTTATTGTCTAGGGCAGTTACTCCAATCCAGGTGGCCAAAGTTAATGCCTAATGGTAATTATGGAATTTAGATTATGTAATGTATAATGTAGATGCATGCAGTTAGTTTGGTTTCTTAAACATTGTGTTTTTCAAAATGAGGCTTATTTGGGTGGAGGTAGAGGATGTTAGAACATACATGGAGCATTTTAATTATTAAGAGAAATAGAAAGGAAAGTTAGGGATTGAAAATCCTAGGCAGCAGCTATGACATGAATAAGGATCTGGATGGAATTAGGACCATAACCATCCCGCATGTGCGAGAGGTAGGTAGACGGAAAGCGAAGGAATGGAGGAAGAAAATGAGGAAGACAGAAAGAGAGAACGGAAGCAAGGATTTGTTTAGGTTTGGGAAGGGTGGCTAGCAGACCTTTGAAGAGCTGCTGTATCTTTTCTTTTTCTTTTTCAGCTTATACAGTGAGAGGTATACTTGTACTGTCCTTCCCATAAGCTGATATCCCTATGATATTAGTGAAGGAGAGCAGAGTATCTCATTGATTTCTGAATAAAATTATACCTGGTTTCTAGTTTCCTTTCAAAAGATCTTTCAGAAACAGTTGACCAAAATTCTTTGTGCTTTCTCAAAGGCCTCATGGAGATCCTCAAATGATACGATTTGGTGCACATCTAGTCCTTGTGCTTAGATATTTACTTGCTGAGGAAATGAAGGGCGCCTTCATGGACAAGATTCTTAGTGTTGGTGATCATATCCTTCACATGTAAGTAATTTCATTTGAAGTTCTTTTACAGTTTTCTCTTAAATAATATTATTAGAGGGAAAAACTTGTCAAAAAGATTAAAGGATGCCGCTATTCCTTAGAAGATTGCCTAAGCTTTTCCTTCTTATTGCATGGCTTTCTAGCATGTGTTAGATTTGTTTTAGCTTTCAAAAAAGTGATTTTAAGATTGTGTAAAGACTAAGAGTGCTTTATTTTTTTGAGTATATAAAGCATAAGCTTTCTTTTTTATGATTATAAAAAGTGTTTTCATTTTAAAATGGCTTCTAAAATAAAATAAAAATTGATTTTTTGAATACCAGTGATTTTGAAAAAAAAAAGTGAACTGAAACAAGCACACTCTTAACATAATTTTAAGTATATGATGGGAAATGAGTTATCAAGGGTTGAGTGAAAAATTTGCCTCACTATTTTTACTGATTAAATTGGGAAAAATTAGGTATGCGCTGTTTCTCTTTTCAAAGGAGCATGAGGAGTTGGTGGGTATATATGCTTCCCAGCTTGCACGGCATCGCTGCATAGACCTTTTTGTTCACATGATGGAACTTAGGCTGCACAGCAGGTATCCTTGATTCTCTCCTTTTGGCTGTCCTGTTTTGTATGCAATAATCATGTCACTTTGTTGTAATCTCTGTGTTCATTGTGTGTTTGGCTATTGTCTTAGGTGAATTACTTTTGATTTTTTGCTGCTAAGTAAAGTTATATCCTGTCAGATAAACATGAGAACATGTAATATAGCATAGATGTTGACAAGTATGAACTGATATAATTTTGTCCAGGAAGAATTTGCATATATCTATGTACTTTGTTTTAAGTTTTAACATTCTTAGACGAAAAATTCACTAAGAAGGATAAGAAATTCTAATATTGTGAGATTGTTAGGATCCAATTGCAAGATATGAAACTTGAGTCCCACATTTGAAGTATGAGTTTCTAATGCGGGGTTTATAAGGCATTTGACTCTCCAACTACAACAGCTAGCTTTTCTGGTATAGTTCTCCCAAGGTTCTTATCTGAGATCCTTCTAAAACAGGAAAAGCAACAGAACAAAGAACATCCAGTCTAAACAGAAAACCATCCCCTTTGCATAATGGTTAAATGAAAACACTTAAATAAGGTCATGAGCTGGAACTCACACAGGAGCAAGCCTGTACCATAAAAGCGGTGAACAGAAGTGCTGACTGCTGAGTGAAAAATGATATTATCTATCATGGCAGAAGGTTATTTTCTTGGAAGAATAAAAGGAAGACAGAGTAGTTAGTTTAGACAGTTAGTACAATTAGTTAGAGGGAATTAGTGACCTAACTCTACCCCAAAAGCTAGCTCGTAAGGTGAGGATTGCCAAAGCCTTTATAAGCTCTATGTTGGTCTTATCTCTAGTCTACATGGCATCTCAACACACCCTCACGCCTAGGAGTGAACATCGAGAGTGTGGAGATTTTATGATTTTTTTGTTGCGTTAGAAGTCTGTGGTACCAGATTTATTGCACTAGGAAGCCACAGGCCAGGTAACTTGCACTAGGAAATCCAAGGGGCTTGGTTGAATTTTGAACAGCAGTCATGGCCCAATATCAGATCTAGGATAGGCTCTTTGAATTTGGGTTAGGCCTAACTCTACCCCAAAAGCTAGCTTGTTCGGTGAGGATTGTCAAAGCCTTTATAAGCTCTATGTTGGCCTTATCTCTAGACTCTAGTCTATGTGGGATCTCAACAAATTGAATGAAAGAGGAGAGGGGGGGGGGTTAATGTAGGGGAAACATTCAGGGAATTATGTTTTAAGAAAGCTGAGCAAGTACTCTTGTGAAAAACCCTTCGAGGAGAGATCTGTCATTCTCTTCATATGATAAAATCATGCTTTTCTTTTCTCTATTTTCATTTTGGTTTCCTAACTTCAATGATCATTTAATTCAACAGTGTGCATGTCAAATACAAGATTTTCCTTTCTGCTATGGAATATTTACCCTTTTCTGTGGATGATTCTAAGGGCAATTTTGAAGACATTATTGAGAGGTATGCAGGCTTCTTATTTAGAATCGATGAAAATTTTACTCAAATTTCATGCACATATAAGCTTTTTGTAATAAATCTACTTGGAACAGAGTTTTGATGAGATCTAGAGAGATAAAGGTTGGCAAATATGATAACCTGTCAGATGTTGCAGAACAGCATAGACTTCAGAGTCTTCAAAAAGCTAAAGTCATCCAGTGGCTTTGCTTTACACCGCCATCAACAATTACTAATGTCAAAGATGTTAGTAAAAAACTTCTTCTCCGAGCATTGGTACATAGGTAAGTGTTGGGATCTAATTATTAGGGATTTTGTTTATTTTAATTTAGGAGTCTATCTTTTAGTTTAAGAATCTATCTTTTATTTTAGGATTTAATATTTTATTTTGGGTTGGTTATCTTCTATTTTAAAAGTGTATCTTTTATTTCTTAGGGGTTAAGTTTATCTTATTTGGATTAGTTTATTATAAATAGGAGTCTCTCCTTAGGTTAGAATTATGTTTTGAGTATCATTGAGTTGTAAAGGGAACCAGCCCTTGAAGAGGAACCAGCCTCTTGGTTCTAAGAGGACCCAGCCTCTTAGTTCTAGTTATCTTGTTTATCTTTTCAGTTTTATATAATACAAAAAATACTACTGTTTCCCTCTTTTCTCTACCGTGTTTCGCCGTTAGGATTTTCGGATCCTAGCAGTAAGTGATGCATCAAACTGTGCTCATGAAGGTCAAACAGTTGAAAGTGGTGAAACCTGAGTGCTTGAGCTTTCACCCTCCAATTGTCTCTTGTACAAATGTTTGCCATATATTGTTAGTACTGAAGTCCTATTCTCATTTTGTATTCTGCATTTGACCCCACCAAATGGGAAAAGGGCTTTTGTTGTTATTTGCATTTTGCATCTTGTACAAACTGCGCTTTTTTTTTTGCGCTACAGAGAATCCAATGCATCCCTTCCTTTTTTGCCCTTTTAGTTAAACTTTTTTTTTCTCCTTATTTTGAATTTTAACCCTTTTTCCCTCTCCACACAGCAACATACTCTTTAGAGAGTTTGCCTTGATTTCTATGTGGAGAGTGCCGGCGATGCCTATAGGTGCCCACACAGCACTTGGTTTTCTTGCTGAACCCCTGAAACAGCTTGCTGAAACTCTTGAAACCTCTGAGGATGATAATGTATTTGAGGATCTGAGGGAGTTCCAAGACTGGGTATGCCAATTTACATTTGTCCAATTTATTTATTTCTCAATCACATCATTTGTGGCTTGACAACAGTCATGTATGTTCACTCTGTATTTTACTAGCGTGAGTATTACTCCTGTGATGGAACCTACCGCAAATGGCTCAAAGTTGAATTAGAGAATGCAGAAGTTCCTGTCTCTGAACTTTCACTGGAGGAAAGAGAAAGGGCTGTTTCAGCCGCCAAGGAAACACTAAATGCATCTCTGTCGCTGCTAGAAAGTGAGTTTAGTTTACAACCTTTTGCAGAAACTATGCTCTGAGGAAAATGTCCAAATATTTTAGCAATGTATATTTTTTTTGAAAAATTTGTTTGTGTTTTTGAAAATGAGTTGGTACATTGACATGTTAGCTACTGATGTATTTGTGTTTTTCCTTCTTTATTTAGGAAAAGAAACACCGTGGTTGGCTTCTATTGATCAGATATATGAATCAACTGAACCTGTTTTCCTTAAACTTCATGCAACTGCAATGCTCTGCCTGCCATCTGGAGAGTGTGTATGTCCAGATGCTACTGTATGCACTAAACTGATGAGTGCCCTCTACTCTTTGGCTGGTGATGACTGTGTCTTAGATCGGCAACTAATGGTATGTATATTCAACCTGTAAATATGTGCATGTTTCTTCAATTATTTATCCATGTTAAATTGCTTAGTAAGCTTTTGCTTAAGACTCAAAACATGGCCTTAAAAATGTGTGCATTCTCTCCAACAAGCTATGAAAGAGAGCAGCATAAACCTCAGAACTCGAGTTACTTCCCTTATGTGGTTGTTATTTTGATGAACTCCTTAGTCCTTAGTGAATTCCCTTTCCTTCAATTTCTTTAATCGTTTTGCTTATGTCCTGCATCTTCTAATGAACTCCTTAGTCCTTTTATTAAAAAAAATGTAATTTATTGAGATAGGGACAAAATTTTGTAAATAAAAATTATGATTTTTTGTTTGTTTTGTTTTTAGAAGAGAGAAACTTTACTGGAGAGAGCAAATGATTAATTTAAAATTTTGCTTGGGTCAGAAATCGAAGTTGCTAATTTTATGTTTCTAAATAGCCATATCCTGTGATTATAATTATTATATGGACTGGCTTTGCGAAGCTTACTCTTGATGTGTTATTCTCTTACATAACTCATTGTTAACTTCAACTTTCCTTAATATTTTGCAGGTGAATGTCTCTATATCTTCAAAGGATAATTATTGCATTGACGTTGTTCTTCGTTGCTTAGCAGTAGCTGGTGATGGAATCGGACCACATGATCTCAATGATGGTGGTATTCTTGGCACTATTATAGCTGCTGGTTTTAAAGGTAGTGATATTATTAAATTGATAAATAGTATTCATTTGGAGTTTGGCTCAGAGTAGAATGGGGAGGAAGTCCTTATAACAACTCAATTTAGCCCATAGAAGTTTTTATTACTAAGATATGCTTCTGAATTTAGCTCTTTTGAAGTGATAGTAAAGTGAAGAGTTATAATCGTCGTTTGAAAAATGAATGTTTGAGATTTTGATTATATGCACACATATGTATAAAAAACTACGGAGTTGTTTAAATAACTATTCATGTTCCAATTATTCATTATAACTTTACTTTTTCCTCTTTAGTGAATGTCTCACTTTGGAGGAGCTGAATCCTGATTTATCTGGGTCTTTGCTTTTCTTGGACCAAATTTTGGTGGCTAGCTTTAGTGGCTGTGACAGAACTATAAAGGCTTAAACTTTTATTAGTGTGCAATCTACTATTTGGTGCATTTGATTGGAGCTTAAAACATTTTGAAGGAGGTTTCTCTAGCTCTGCAGCTGTTTGGGAATAAGATAAGATGATTGGCCTCTATTTGATGTAAAGAACTGCGCAGCCTTTTAAGAGGGTTTCCCAAGTAGATATGCGGAGAGACAAATGATTGAGTGAGAGGAATTCTCAGTCAAAACTTGAAGCATGGTTTTTTGAAGGAAATTGTTTTCTTCTCTTGTGCATCCTCTTAACGGGATTCAAGGTCTTTCTTTTCATATTTAGGGCATGTTTGATTACTGTTTTGTAAAACAGTTTTCAGTTTTTAAAAATTTAAGAAGAATAAAATTTGTTTTGTATAAATAGTTTTTAAAAGCATTTATTATATTCAGTTTTTAAAACTGAAATCTTAACATCTCAGATGTTTTCTGTTTTTGTTTTTTGTTTTCAAGTCAGAGATCTTTAGCTTTGCAAAACATCTTGTGCAAACTGTTTTTTCCTTTTCTTCTGAAAAACAGGTTTAAAAATTTGTTTTTGAAAATAGTTTCCAAATTCAGAACACTGATAAAGTGTATCAAACAAGCACGTAGTTTCAGAGTCCTAATCTTCTGGTTTGATTGATGCTCTGCATTTTCTGTTTTTAAGTACCTTTTATTGTCTTAGAGAGCGTCTCTCTATAGCATCTGGACTGTTGTTGGCCTAATAAAATTTTCTGTTCATCATTCACGCCTTCCTAGATGAGAAGTTGAAGTTGTTAAAAGTACAAAACCATTCCTTGGTTTGTTGACTCTGATCTACATAAATAGTCAGTCCTTAACATGGTATTAGAGCCCTCTTGACTAAGTGATTAGATTTAGGAGCTTGATTGTTATCACTTCCGTTCCTCATCATTCACACCCTCCTAGAATGTGAAATTGAAGTTGTTAGAAGTATGAAACTTTTCATTGGTCTGTTGACCCTGATCTACATAAGTTTTTGGTAAGAGTCAGACCTTAACATGGTTTTATTAGAACACACTTGAGGACTAAGTTATTAACGTTAGTAGCTTGATTGTTTTCACTTCCATTCCTCGTTATGAAAATCTCAGCGGAAGGTATGGTCTGTGTGCTTTCTACATTATTCAAGCCTAAGAGGCTGTTGCATGGAGTGCAATAAATATAAAATTATTCTTGGGCTTAACAACTAAAACCTTAAGTTTTGGGATAAAGCCGGTCACTGAGAACTTTCAGTTAGGGGGGAAATGTATTCTGATTTGAAATTTATGGGCGTAAAAGATGATTATTACATTTGTTTCTTCCATAGAAGGATATGACATACAATTTTGAACTTCACTTACTATTAGAGACCTGAATGACAAATGGCTAAAGTTAATTTCCTATTGCAGGTGAGCTTCCTCGGTTTCAAGCTGGAGTTACAATGGAAATATCCCGATTGGATGCTTGGTATTCTGACAAAAATGGTACCTTAGAGCGCCCTGCAACATACATTTTGAAAGGACTTTGTCGTAGGTGCTGTCTCCCCGAAGTCATTCTTCGTAGCATGCAGGTAAGTCAAAAGATGGCATTAACAAATATTTACCCTTTTGCTGGGGAAGTTACTAAAAGATTTCTTAGTAAAAGAAAAATATAAGAAAATTTAGCCACTCGAGCAGTTAATTAATCCAGTGTTACTTATTAACTCCATTTTGGACATCATGATTAATTACTTGCAATATTTGTCTCATTTACAGGTTTCTGTTTCTCTCATGGGATCAGGAGTTCTTCCTGATTGCCACGACACTTTGATTGAACTGGTTGGCAGTCCTGAAACTCAGTTTGTTCACTTGTTTAGTCAACAGCAATTACAGGCAAGATAATTTCTTTTTCTCAAAAAACATTAGACTCTCCTTGCTTTAAATTCCACCCTTTGTATAATATCTTTGTTTATGCCTTTTCCGAGAAGTCATGAGACCTTGCAGTATTCTTTTCATTATTGCCTTGACTTCACTTTCCTCACCAGCACTAGATCAACAGATCCTAACACACCGGATTAATTGACTGAGACAGATTGTTTAATGTTACCAAGAACCCCATTATGATGTTATTTTTCCTTTTTATTGATTTCATCATCACAAGGTGCAAAAAAAATTGTTTAGGAATGATAATACCAAAACACCTAGTTATCCATATACCTCAATTTAGGTATGCAGTAATTGAGCCACTGGATTCTGTTCTTGAAAAATTATTGGCGCGTGTATGCATTTTAGTTGGCTGTTATTTTGGGGCCTGACTATATTTGCCTTTTCACGTGCAGGAATTTTTATTGTTTGAGAGGGAATACTCAATCTGCAAAATGGAGCTTTTGGAGGAATGACTTTTGTCCCTTGAGCAGAACTTGATCCTGAGCTTCTTCTAGAGCCACAGATATTTTTTGGTGTTTTGAATATTTTTTTGGTGTATCTATCACTGCATTTTGAAGGGATGGAATGCCTTAAAAGCACTTCTATTTTGTTATTTGTGTAGTAATTATTTTGCTTTGAGTAGAAAAGAGGGAGTATGAAAGAACTATGCGCATAAGCGTGTCTTGTGAGTTATTTTTATCTTGTTTTAAAAAAATCTATTTGCTTTATGTAATTAGTTAGTAATGTGTGGTTTTTTAATTTCACCAATCAACCTCGTCTCATTGGCAACCATCATCGAGAATGAAATGAGGCACAACACCTTTCCTCTAATGATTGACTCGATGGAGGGGTTTGAAAGGGTGATGGAGAGGGCTTCAGGAAAGGCCTTTTTTTTGTTCAAAGGAATAGAGCAGTTGCAAATGAGAAAGATTTTGAGGAGTGCTAGCAACACTCACTCTCTAACACACTCTTTTCTACACTCTCATTTCTATTGATTAAAATTTATGTAGGTCATACTAAATTAGAAGTAAGATCACATTTTTAGTATATTCCACTTAAGTTGTAACTAATAAAAGATAAAGCGTTGAAAAAAGAGTGTTGGGAAGGTCAAAAGTTTTTTCCAGTAACAAGTAATTCACATCATTGTCATTTGTTTCTTCATTTTGTTGTTGGAGGTTTATTGTTGACACTTCACATCATTGTCATTTGTTTCTTCATTTTGTTGTTGGAGGTTTATTGTTGACACTTATTTGTGTGTCATTGCTTATGTAGTTGTCGCCATTCTCTTCAGTGAGGTGTGTTAATATACTAGTGATTATACTCGTGTCTTGCACGGAATTACAACATTTAGTAAAAATGAGAACAGATTTATCAGGGATTATAGGAGATCAATCATTTCTTCGCATTACCAGCTTTTGTATGTCGTGACAAAAATATGTAGTAACGTCATCACAATAAATAAATAATTTAACACCTAAATGAGTATTATTGAACTGTAGTCACTATATATATATTTATATGTACATTCATATAGTGATGGTTTAGCATACATATACATTCAATATCACAATGAATGATATGTATTTGTACAAAATAGTTCAATTGAAGACATCACCATATAAAGAATAGGTGATATTAGATTAACATCAATATAAGCTATTAATCATGATGTGACAAACTAAACAATTAAATTGGAGAATAGTGCAAAGTAAACATAGAAATCTTACTAATGGATCAATTCTGTTTTCCATAAAAATTCAATGACAGCATAATGCTATAAGGAAAATATACTATATGTCTTAAAAGATACATCACAAACCTATTGAAGCGCTCTCGTAAGTGCGCTGTTCTATAACATGTATTTTATAATTTATGAAAATGAGATAAGTAATTTAAATATATAAATGTTATCTCTAACACTATATAAGTGTATATCAAATTGGTGAAAATATTGTCTTCAACTGCTAGAGCACTTTACATTTCAGCTTCAAATTGCTGAAAATATTTCCCTCAATCACTCCTGTACACAAAAACCTTCCATGAGCTCAGAGTAATATCAGATAATGGCTGCCGACCCCACAGCATCCTCATCATCAACTTTGGACTCACTGAACAACAGAAGCAGAAGAGATTATAACTTTAAAAAAATGAGTATTACAAGAAAAATAGATATACCCTAATACACACTAAAGCTCTAGTAGTTGGAGGTAAAATACTAAAAAAGCATAAAAAGGGCCAGAGCTTCATGCTTTAGAAGGAAACTGTCACGTGAGAAAAAAAAGGGCTCAAAAACTGAAGTTATAAAAATAGGAAAAAACTATTAAAGATGATACATATTCCATAACAAGTAGAAAGCATACCCAACCATAGAGCAGGATGCAACTGTAGAAGAAGCAATGACAGAGAGGAGTGAACACATCTCTCGTGTGAGAGTGAGACCCCTCAAGAGCTTTTCCTCCATCACTTCCACTTTCAGGTTTGATCCACTAAGAATTAATGCCATGAGCATCTGGAACCTTTAATTTGCTCTGTACTTTCATGATTTTCAAAACAAGTCCCCTATACTTTCTTGAAATCTCATTTAGGTCCCCAATCTTTATGAAAACCTAACTTTAATCCTCAAAACAAGTCCCTGTACTTTCAGGATTTACAATACAAGTCTTTAAACTTTCATGATTTTCAAAACGAGCCATCAAAATTTTACGATTTTCAAACAAGTCCTTGAACTTTCATGATTCTCAAACAAGTCCTTGAACTTTCTTGAAATTCAAAACAAGTCCTTAAACTTTCTTGAAATTCAAAACAAGTCCCTATACTTTCATGAAATTCAAAACAAGTCCCTGTACTTTCATGAAATTCAAAACAAGTCCCTGTACTTTCATGAAATTCAAAATAAGTCCCTGTACTTTCATGAAATTCAAAACAAGTCCTTATACTTTCTTGAAATTCAAAACAAGTCCCTGTACTTTAATGATTTCTAAAACAAGTCCTTAAACTTTCATGATTTTCAAAACAAGTCCCTGTACTTTCATGATTTTCAAAACAAGTCCCTGTACATTCTTCATTTTCAAAACAAGTCCCTGTAATTTCTTATTTTCAATGCAAGTCCTTGTACTTTCATGAAATTCAAAACAAGTCCTTATACTTTCTTGAAGTTCAAAACAAGTCCCTGTACTTTCATGATTTTCAAAACAAGTCCCTGAACTTTCTTCATTTTCAAAACAAGTCCCTGTAATATCTTATTTTCAAAGCAAGTCCCTGTACTTTCATGAAATTCAAAACAAGACCTTATACTTTCATGAAATTCAAAACAAGTCCCTCTACTTTCTTGAAATTCAAAACAAGTCCCTGTAATTTCTTACTTTCAAAACAAGGCCCTATACTTTCTTCATTTTCAAAACAAGTCCCTGTACTTTCTTGAAATTCAAAACAAGTCCCTGTAATTTCTTAATTTCAAATCAAGTCCTTAAACTTTCATGAAATTCAAATCAAGTCCTTAAACTTTCATGAAATTCAAAACAAGTCCCTGTACTTTCTTGAAATTCAAAACAAGTCCCTGTACTTTCTTGATTTCCAAAACAAGTCCCTGTACTTTCTTGAAATTCAAAAGAAGTCCTTAAACTTTCTTGAAATTCAAAAAAAGTCCTTAAACTTTCTTGAAATTCAAAACAAGTCCCTGTATTTTCATGATTTGCAAAACAAGTCCCTGTGCTTTCTTCATTTACAAAACAAGTCCCTGTACTTTCTTGATTTCCAAAACAAGTCCCTGTACTTTCTTGAAATTCAAAAGAAGTCCTTAAACTTTCTTGAAATTCAAAACAAGTCCCTGTACTTTCATGATTTTCAAAACAAGTCCCTGTAATTTCTCCATTAACAAAACAAGTCCTTGTAATATCTTATTTTCAAAGCAAATCCCTGTACTTTCATGAAATTCAAAACAAGACCTTATACTTTCATGAAATTCAAAACAAGTCCCTATACTTTCATGAAATTCAAAACAAGTCCCCTGTAATTTCTTATTTCCAAAACAAGTCCCTGTACTTTCTTCATTTTCAAAACAAGTCCCTGTACTTTCTTGAAATAAAAAACAAGTCCCTGTACTTTCTTGATTTTCAAAGCAAGTCCCTGTACTTTCTTGAAATTCAAAACAAGACCTTAAACTTTCATGAAATTCAAAACAAGTTCTTAAACTTTCATGAAATTCAAAACAAGTCCCTGTACTTTCATGAAATCCAAAACAAGTCCCTGCACTTTCTTGAAATTCAAAACAAGTCCCTGTACTTTCATGATTTTCAAAACAAGTCCCTGTACTTTCTTGAAATTCAAAAGAAGTCCCTGCACTTTCTTGAAATTCAAAAGAAGTCGGTATACTTTCATGATTTTCAAAACAAGTCCCTGTACTTTCTTGAAATTCAAAACAAGTCCCTGCACTTTCTTGAAATTCAAAAGAAGTCCCTCTACTTTCTTGAAACTCAAAACAACTTCCCTGTACTTTCTTGATTTTTAAAACAACTTCCCTGTACTTTCTTGATTTTCAAAACAAGTCCCTCTACTTTCTTGATTTTCAAAACAAGTCCCTCTACTTTCTTGAAATCTCATTTAGGTCCCTAATCTTTATGAAAACCTAACTTTAATCCTCAAACTTATATAAAATACAACTTCTAGTCCTTATACTTTCATGATTTTCAAAACAAGACCTTAAACTTTCACGATTTTCAAAACAAGCCCTCAAACTTTTATGATTTTCAAAACAAGTCCCTGTACTTTCAGGATTTACAATACAAGTCCTTAAACTTTCATAATTTTCAAAACACTTTCATGATTTACAATACCCTATACTTTTTTAAAATCTCATTTAGGTCCCCAATCTTTATGAATACCTAACCTCAAACTTACATAAATACAACTTCTAGTCCTTAGACTTTCTAAAATATGATTTAAGTCCTTAAACTTTCATGATTTTCAAAACAAGCCCTCAAATTTTTAGTATTTTCAATACAAGTCCCTATACTTTTTTGAAATCTCATTTAGGTCCCCAATCTTTATGAAAACCTAACCTCAAAACTTACATAAAATACAACTTCTAGTCCTTAGACTTTCTAAAATATGATTTCCAATTCTTAAACCTTTAGAAATCAAACATTGACCCCAAAACTTTTCAAAACTTCAATTTAAGTCCCCAAACTTATTTGAAAAAGCATTTTCATTTCCCGAATTAAACACCAACACTTAACAACTTTAGATCAAGTTTCCAAACAACAAAACTCGCCCAAAAACACCCCAATAGTTTCGGCCATACCATTTAAGAAGCCATTAAATTTCTTTAATTCACCAAATCTCTTCCGAGCATCATTTTAACACTTAAACATAACAAATCAAGACTTACATAAAAAATCCCAATACCCTAACCCTAGGTGATAGGTTTGGCCAACACAAGTTAAATACCAAGGAGATTTTCTTTTCCAAAACTAATTTCATTTATGAGTACATGTCAACATTCTAGACAACTTTCTCCATACACAGCTTAAGCATTTCATAAGGGAATGATGCTCTCATATTAAAATCTTATATGATCTACCTACAGTAATTTTTTTTGACTAATGAGTTGCTTATAAGTAGGAAGACAATCATCACCTATTGAGTTAACTTTTAGGGTAGAATTAAGTCTCTTAAATTTTAATATAGTACCAGAGATTGTTTTAGATATATATTATTAAGTCACTCGAATTACCCTGAGAATGCAATTCTCAATTCTCAACTCTTAAACTAATTGTTTAAAAAAAGAACTCTTAAGCTAATTTTTAATCTACATTAACTCCCAAATTTGGCTAGTAACTAACAAGTTGATACTTAATATAATAATTGGCTATTTATTAGCTGAGTAATAACTATCAGCTACTCCAGAAAAAAAAAAAACTACCAGCTACTAAAAGAAAGTTGATACCAAATATATTACTTATTTTGAGCTAATAATTAATAGATTTTCCCATGGCTAAACATTTTTGTTAAAAGATTGCTACAAATTTATTATAAAGTATAAAAAGTACTAGCAACATTCTTTTTGGTATTTTCTTTTCAATACTCTTTTTTATTAGTTAAAATTTATGTAAGTCCACTAAATTATATGAATCTCATTTTTAATTTGCAGTGAAATACGTGAATTTAAACCAATTAAAAAAGAGTGTGAAATAGAATGTTGCTAGTACTCCTCAAAAGCAGAGATAAAGGCAACAAGGGTCGGAAGGGACAAGGGCCAGAACTTAGTTTATGACTAAGCTTGAAAATATAATTCCAAATTCCAAATTTTCCAGAACCAATATCAGGAACAAGTTCATATCAACCACCATAATGCATGATCGGGCACCATTTGGGACTCAAAAATGGGAAGGGAGAACCCTTTATGCACCGCAAGAAGGCTCAGCCTTCAAACTATCATCGTCCCAAAGGATAATAAGCAAAAGAAGAGAGAAAGGCAACAAGGGTCGGAAGGGACAAGGGTCAGAACTTAGTTTATGACAAAGCTTGAAAAATAATTCCAAATTCCAAATTTTCCAGAACCAATATTAGGCACAAGTTCATAGCAACCACCGTAATGCATGATCGGGCATTTCCATTTGGGACTCAAAAATGGGAAGGGAGAACCCTTTTTGCACCGCAAGAAAGCTCAGCCTTCAAACTATCATCGTCCAAAAGGATAAAAAGCAAGAGCAGAGAGAAAGGCAACAAGGGTCGGAAGGGACAAGTGCCAGAACTTAGTTTATAACTAAGCTTGAAAAAATAATTCCAAATTCCAAAATTTCCAAAACTAATATCAGGCACAAGTTAATAGCAACCACCGTAATGCATGATCGGGCATATCCATTTGGGACTCAAAAATGGAAAGGGAGAACCTTTTATGCACCGCAAGAAGGCTCAGCGTTCAAACTATCATCGTACCAAACGATAAAAAGCAAAAGCAGAAAGAAAGGCAACAAGGGTTGGAAGGGAAAAGGGTCAGTACTTAGTTTATGACTAAGCTTGAAAAAACAATTCCAAATTCCAAATTTTCCAGAACCAATATCAGGCACAAGTTCATAGCAACTACCGTAATGCATGATCGGACATATCCATTTGGACTCAAAAATGGAAAGGGAGAACCTTTTATGCACAGCAAGAATGCTCAGCCTTTAAACTATCATCGTCCCAAAGGATAAAAAACAAAAGCAGAGAGAAAGGCAACAAGGGTCGGAACGGACAAGGGCCAGATCTTAGTTTAAAACTAAGCTTGAAAAAATAATTCCAAATTCAAAATTTTCCAGAACCAATATCAGGCACAAGTTCAAAGCGATCACCGTAATACATGATCAGGCATATCCATTTGGGACTCAAAAATGGGAAGGGAGAACCCTTTATGCACCCAAAGAAGGCTCAGCCTTCAAACTATCATCGTCCCAAAGGATAAAAAGCAAAAGTAGAGAGAAAGGCAACAAGGGTCGGAAGGGACAAGGCTCAAAACTTAGTTTATGACTAAGCTTGAAAAAATAATTCCAAATTCCAAATTTTCCAGAACCAATATCAGGCACAAGTTCATAGCAACCACCGTAATGCATGATCGGACATATCCATTTGGGACTCAAAAATGGGAAGAGAGAACCCTTTATGCACCGCAAGAAGGCTCAGCCTTCAAACTATCATCGTCCCAAAGGATAAAAAGCAAAAGCAGAGAGAAAGGCAACGAGGGTCGGAACGGCCAAGGGCCAGAACTTAGTTTATAACTAAGCTTGAAAAAATAATTCCAAATTCCAAATTCCAAATTCCAAATTCCAAATTTTCCAGAACCAATATCAGGCACAAGTTAATAGCAACCACCGTAATGCATGATCGGGCAAATCCATTTGGGACTCAAAACTGGGAAGGGAGAACCCTTTATGCACCGCAAAAAGGCTCAGCCTTCAAACTATCATCGTCCCAAAGGATAAAAAGCAAAAGCAGAGAGAAAAGCAACAAGGGTCGGAAGGGACAAGGGCCAGAACTTAGTTTATAACTAAGCTTGAAAAAATAATTCCAAATTCCAAATTCCAAATTTTCCAGAACCAATATCAGGCACAAGTTAATAGCAACCACCGTAATGCATGATCGGGCATATCCATTTGGGACTCAAAAATGGGAAGGGAGAACCCTTTATGCACCGCTAGAAGGCTCAGCCTTCAAACTATCATCGTCCCAAAGGATAAAAAGCAGAAGCAGAGAGAAAGGCAACAAGGGTCGGACGGGACAAGGGCCAGAACTTAGTTTATGACTAAGCTTGAAAAAATAATTCCAAATTCCAAATTTTCCAGAACCAATATTAGGCACAATTTCATAGCAACCACCATAATACATGATCAGGCATATCCATTTGGGACTCAAAAATGGGAAGGGAGAACCCTTTATGCACCCAAAGAAGGCTCAGCCTTCAAACTATCATCGTCCCAAAGGATAAAAAGCAAAAGTAGAGAGAAAGGCAACAACGGTCGGAAGGGACAAGGCTCAAAACTTAGTTTATGACTAAGCTTGAAAAAATAATTCCAAATTCCAAATTTTCCAGAACCAATATCAGGCACAAGTTCATAGCAACCACCGTAATGCATGATCGGACATATCCATTTGGGACTCAAAAATGGGAAGAGAGAACCCTTTATGCACCGCAAGAAGGCTCAGCCTTCAAACTATCATCGTCCCAAAGGATAAAAAGCAAAAGCAGAGAGAAAAGCAACGAGGGTCGGAAGGGACAAGGGCCAGAACTTAGTTTATAACTAAGCTTGAAAAAATAATTCCAAATTCCAAATTCCAAATTTTCCAGAACCAATATCAGGCACAAGTTAATAGCGACCACAATAATACATGATCGGGCATATCCATTTGGGACTCAAAAATGGGAAGGGAGAACCCTTTATGCACCGCTAAAAGGCTCAGCCTTCAAACTATCATCGTCCCAAAGGATAAAAAGCAAAAGCAGAGAGAAAGGCAACAAGGGTCGGAACGGACAAGGGTCAGAACTTAGTTTATGACTAAGCTTGAAAAAATAATTCCAAATTCCAAATTCCAAATTTTCCAGAACCAATATCAGGCACAAGTTAATAGCGACCACCGTAATGCATGATCGGGCATATCCATTTGAGACTCAAAAATGGGAAGGGAGAACCCTTTATGCACCGCTAGAAGGCTCAGCCTTCAAACTATCATCGTCCCAAAGGATAAAGAGCAAAAGCAGAGAGAAAGGCAACAAGGGTCGAAAGGGACAAGGGCCAGAACTTAGTTTATGACTAAGCTTGAAAAAATAATTCCAAATTTCCAAATTTTTCAGAACCAATATCAGGCACAAGTTAATAGCAACCACCGTAATGCATGATCGGGCATATCCATTTGGGACTCAAAAATGGGAAGGGAGAACCCTTTATCCACTGCTAGAAGGCTCGGCCTTCAAACTATCATCGTCCCAAAGGATAAAAAGCAAAAGCAGAGAGAAAGGCAACAAGGGTCGGAAGGGACAAGAGTCAAGACATAGTTTATGACTAAGCTTGAAAAAATAATTCCAATTTCCAAATTCCAAATTTTGCAGAACAATATTAGGCACAAGTTCATAGCAACCACCGTAATGCATGATCGGGCAAATCCATTTGGGACTCAAAACTGGGAAGGGAGAACCCTTTATGCACCGCAAAAAGGCTCAGCCTTCAAACTATCATCGTCCCAAAGGATAAAAAGCAAAAGCAGAGAAAAAAGCAACAAGGGTCGGAAGGGACAAGGGCCAGAACTTAGTTTATAACTAAGCTTGAAAAAATAATTCCAAATTCCAAATTTTCCAGAACCAATATCAGGAACAAGTTCATATCAACCACCATAATGCATGATCGGGCACCATTTGGGACTCAAAAATGGGAAGGGAGAACCCTTTATGCACCGCAAGAAGGCTCAGCCTTCAAACTATCATCGTCCCAAAGGATAAAAAGCAAAAGCAGAGAGAAAGGCAACAAGGGTCGGAAGGGACAAGGGCCAGAACTTAGTTTATGACTAAGCTTGAAAAAATAATTCCAAATTTCCAAATTTTTCAGAACCAATATCAGGCACAAGTTAATAGCAACCACCGTAATGCATGATCGGGCATATCCATTTGGGACTCAAAAATGGGAACGGAGAACCCTTTATCCACTGCTAGAAGGCTCGGCCTTCAAACTATCATCGTCCCAAAGGATAAAAAGCAAAAGCAGAGAGAAAGGCAACAAGGGTCGGAAGGGACAAGAGTCAAGACATAGTTTATGACTAAGCTTGAAAAAATAATTCCAATTTCCAAATTCCAAATTTTGCAGAACAATATTAGGCACAAGTTCATAGCAACCACCGTAATGCATGATCGGGCAAATCCATTTGGGACTCAAAACTGGGAAGGGAGAACCCTTTATGCACCGCAAAAAGGCTCAGCCTTCAAACTATCATCGTCCCAAAGGATAAAAAGCAAAAGCAGAGAAAAAAGCAACAAGGGTCGGAAGGGACAAGGGCCAGAACTTAGTTTATAACTAAGCTTAAAAAATAATTCCAAATTCCAAATTCCAAATTTTCCAGAACCAATATCAGGCACAAGTTAATAGCAACCACCGTAATGCATGATCGGACATATCCATTTGGGACTCAAAAATGGGAAGGGAGAACCCTTTATGCACCGCTAGAAGGCTCAGCCTTCAAACTATTATCGTCCCAAAGGATAAAAAGCAAAGGCAGAGAGAAAGGCAACAAGGGTCGGAAGGGACAAGGGCCAGAACTTAGTTTATGACTAACCTTGAAAAAATAATTCCAAATTCCAAATTTTTCAGAACCAATATCAGGCACAAGTTAATAGCAACCACCGTAATACATGATCGGGCATATCCATTTGGGACTCAAAAATGGGAAGGGAGAACCCTTTATGCACCGCTAGAAGGCTCAGCCTTCGAACTATTATCGTCCCAAAGGATAAAAAGCAAAGGCAGAGAGAAAGGCAACAAGGGTCGGAAGGGACAAGGGCCAGAACTTAGTTTATGACAAACCTTGAAAAAATAATTCCAAATTCCAAATTTTTCAGAACCAATATCAGGCACAAGTTAATAGCGACCACAATAATACATGATCGGGCATATCCATTTGGGACTCAAAAATGGGAAGGGAGAACCCTTTATCCACTGCTAGAAGACTCGGCCTTCAAACTATCATCGTCCCAAAGGATAAAAAGCAAAAGCAGAGAGAAAGGCAACAAGGGTCGGAAGGGACAAGAGTCAGAACATAGTTTATGACTAAGCTTGAAAAAATAATTCCAATTTCCAAATTTTCCAGAACCAATATCAGGCACAAGTTCATAGCAACCACCGTAATGCATGATCGGGCAAATCCATTTGGGACTCAAAACTGGGAAGGGATAACCCTTTATGCACCGCAAAAAGGCTCAGCCTTCAAACTATCATCGTCCCAAAGGATAAAAAGCAAAAGCAGAGAGAAAAGCAACAAGGGTCGGAAGGGACAAGGGCCAGAACTTAGTTTATAACTAAGCTTGAAAAAATAATTCCAAATTCCAAATTCCAAATTTTCCACAACCAATATCAGGCACAAGTTAATAGCAACCACCGTAATGGATGATCGGGCATATCCATTTGCGACTCAAAAATGGGAAGGGAGAACCCTTTATGCACCGCTAGAAGGCTCAACCTTCAAACTATCATCGTCCGAAAGGATAAAAAGCAGAAATAGAGAGAAAGGCAACAAGGGTCGGACGGGACAAGGGCCAGAACTTAGTTTAAGACTAAGCTTGAAAAAATAATTCCAAATTCCAAATTTTCCAGAACCAATATTAGGCACAAGTTCATAGCAACCACCATAATGCATGATCGGGCATATTCATTTAGGACTCAAAAATGGGAAGGGAGAACCCTTTACGCACCGCAAGAAGGCTCAGCCTTCAAACTATCATCGTCCCAAAGGATAAAAAGCAAGAGCAGAGAGAAAGGCAACAAGGGTCGGAGGGACAAGGGCCAGAACTTAGTTTATAACTAAGCTTGAAAAAATAATTCCGAATTCCAAATTCCAAATTTTCCAGAACGAATATCAAGCACAAGTTAATCCATGATCGGGCATATCCATTTGGGACTCAAAAATGGGAAGGGAGAACCCTTTATGCACCGCTAGAAGGCTCAGCCTTCAAACTATCATCGTCCCAAAGGATAAAAAGCAAAAGCAGAGAGAAAGGCAACAAGGGTCGGAAGGAACAAGGGCCAGAACTTAGTTTATGACTAAGCTTGAAAAAATAATTCCAAATTCCAAATTTTTCAGAACCAATATCAGGCACAAGTTAAAAGCAACCACCGTAATACATGATCGGGCATATCCATTTGGGACTCAAAAATGGGAAGGGAGAACCCTTTATCCACTGCTAGAAGGCTCGGCCTTCAAACTATCATCGTTCCAAAGGATAAAAAGCAAAAGCAGAGAGAAAGGCAACAAGGGTCGGAAGGGACAAGAGTCAGAACATAGTTTATGACTAAGCTTGAAAAAATAATTCCAATTTCCAAATTTTCCAGAACCAATATTAGGCACAAGTTCATAGCAACCACCGTAATGCATGATCGGGCAAATCCATTTGGGACTCAAAACTGGGAAGGGAGAACCCTTTAAGCACCGCAAAAAGGCTCAGCCTTCAAACTATCATCGTCCCAAAGGATAAAAAGCCAAAGCAAAAAGAAAAGCAACAAGGGTCGAAAGGGACAAGGGCCAGAACTTAGTTTATAACTAAGCTTGAAAAAATAATTCCAAATTCCAAATTCCAAATTTTCCAGAACCAATATCAGGCACAAGTTAATAGCAACCACCGTAATGCATGATCGGGCATATCCATTTGGGACTCAAAAATGGGAAGGGAGAACCATTTATGCACCGCTAGAAGGCTCAGCCTTCAAACTATCATCGTCCCAAAGGATAAAAAGCAGAAGCAGAGAGAAAGGCAACAAGGGTCGGACGGGACAAGGGCCAGAACTTAGTTTATAACTAAGCTTGAAAAAATAATTCCAAATTCCAAATTTTCCAGAACCAATATCAGGAACAAGTTCATATCAACCACCATAATGCATGATCGGGCACCATTTGGGACTCAAAAATGGGAAGGGAGAACCCTTTATGCACCGCAAGAAGGCTCAGCCTTCAAACTATCATCGTCCCAAAGGATAAAAAGCAAAAGCAGAGAGAAAGGCAACAAGGGTCGGAAGGGACAAGGGCCAGAACTTAGTTTATGACTAAGCTTGAAAAAATAATTCCAAATTTTCCAGAACCAATATCAGGAACAAGTTTATAGCAACCACCGTAATGCATGATCGGGCATATCCATTTGGGACTCAAAAATGGGAAGGGAGAACCTTTTATGCACCGCAAGAAGGCTCAACCTTTAAACTATCATCGTCCCAAAGGATAAAAAGCAAAAGGAGAGAAAAAGGCAACAAGGGTTGGAAGGGACAAGGGTCAGAACAAATTCTGTTATTTCAGTATGATAGTTAATCCAAGAGGAGTAGCAACACCACTACTTATAGTAATGACTTGAGTCACAACCGACTCAAGTCACTAACAGATATATCTATATCACTAACAAATATAATACTCTATTTATATCTATTTATTCTAACGGATATAATACTCTATATATATTTATTTTATATTCTGTAATATCATAATGCTTGAAGAAATAATTCCACCGCCACACACTTAAGCATTACATTTGACTAATAGGCACTGCATATCTAATAATTGCATGAAAATTAGGAATGCAACAAAGTTGTTAATTTCTCTGCATTTTGAATAAAACCAGATGGCAGAAATATACTTTGTAGGTATACTATACTTTTTAAGTATAGCCACAGGAAAGGAAAATGGTCTCCAAAGAGAAAATAGACTGACCTTAACTGTGTCTACATCATGCATAATTGCACTGATGACTTCTTCACTGTTTGTGACTTCTTCACTGTTTGTCTCAGTGTCATCAGATAAGGCGTCACGCAGCTCCTCAATCTCAATATACCCACTTTGGTTCGCATCAAAATATTTGAAGGCTTTGATGAGGTGCTCATAATTTCCCATCTTTCTTAGATGAACAGAAATGGCTACAAACTCTCCATAATTTAGGTACCCATCCCTGTCTACATCAATCAGTAAAAGCAGCCCCCAAAGATAAGAAGTTGAAGACAACCTTCAGAGAGCATATATGTTATAATTTAACAGAAATGGTTATGGTACACCCAACCAGCACTTCTTATTATGAAAGTTTAATTTGAGGAAGGGGAAATGGCACTGGGGGCAGAATAAAGAATCTCAGCTTCTGGCAATTTATTAGTTCAAAGATGCCTACTTAAAAAAACTACTAGTGTTTTGAGCTAACTAATACAGTTATACTAAGAATTAAGAAAGATTACCGAAGTTATGGTTTGACATGTCACCAGAAAATACGTTGGAAATTAAAGACCTCAAGTTTGACAAAGATAATTTTCCAACCATCACATGTGGAGCAAAGATTCCTGATATAGGGAAATAGTAATGTAATACTCACAGTTTCCATAAGAATTAGGAGATCTGCATCAGGAACCTGATGGCCTAGTTTAAATAACCCTGCTCCTAGTTCATCAATGTTAATCTTCCCTCTGTTGGCTGTATCCATACCCTGGAATCCCTCTTTTAGACCAGCTGCTTCTTCTACTGTCAAATGCTCTGCAATCACCTGTTCACATGAAATATCCATTGTCAAAAAAATACGAATGGCTCATGAATAAGAATATTATATGGATTAGCATTCCAGCGATGACTCCGAAGGGATATTCAAGTAATTTTTAGAACATTAACCTCAGAGCTCTCTTCCTAAGCTTGTTCATCAGGGAAATTGCTTTAGCCTTGCTTTAACTGTTTCTCCTAAAGAAACATTAGGAGCTTTCTTTGCATGAACCAACCATGGATGATCTGCATTTTGCAAACAAGAACGATTACAATCCTTACATTTCATTTTTTTCGTGAATTTCAAAGAAAATAAAATATAAATATGCTGAGCAGAAAATTTTCAACACAATCTATGCTATTCTTTGTCTCATAAAAACCATCGTATATGAATTGCATGTTACCTAACACTTCTTGATAGAACCAAGAAATATGAAATGTCTTATTGATGAAGAAACCCTAATCCCAATTAGGAATTAAGGGAAGATACAAGGGAAGGATACCGAACACCTCTCCCAAACTAAGAGAGAGCCAACTCTCTCTAGAACCCAATTACCAAACGAAATACTAAGATAATTCCCCCACCTCTAACCTCTATTATTTATACTAATACTCTAACTAACTCCCACCCCTCACTAATTAATACAATTGCTAAACAAGAGTACCAACCCATACCTATCAATACCCCCCCCCCCCCCGAAAATTCACCTTGTCCCCAAGGTGAAGGACAAAATTCAAGCTACAACATTGCACAATCCAAAATAAAGCTATGCCAACGATCCAACCATGACAATCCCAAATTCCTCCCGGATCCCATTGCATCAAGCAAATAATCCCGGCCATGTATGATTTAGTGAACACCACCACTTGGAATAGAAAGCAAGAGAAATCTTCAAAAGCTATAACGACCTTAAAAACATAGTCGCCACCAGTGATTTTTATTTAAAGGAAAACATTGGAAAACCCTTTTGAAATTCTTTTACTTACAAAACTTGGGTTCGGAGGTCTATTTACGTATAAGGAAGGGTGGAGGACGAACCTCCACAACATCCCTAGAGCACCTGTCTTAAGACGGTTACCAAAAGTTGTTTATGTTTGTGTTAAATTTTATAAAAACGTTGAAAAACCCCGAAACAAACAGATTTTATTTATTTATTTTAGCCGGGTAAGTGCGACCCTAGACCAACGTACTTCCTTTCGTTAGGAAGATCAAGGCTTACGCAGTTCTTAAATAAAATTTGATTTGCTTGTCATTTTTTTAATTTTTTGGTTTTTTTTTTTAGGAAAGAAGGGCGAGTCTCGTAGTAATGCGAGAGCGCCGTTTTGAAAATATGCTTTATTTTTAAAAGAAAAGCGACAGGTCTCGTAGTACTGCGAGAGTGTCTCTAATTAATTTTTTTAGACGAGAAGGCCTTCCCACATTAAAGTGAGAGTGTCACTAACCAATTTTATTTGTTTTTATTTTAATCGAGAAAGTCTTATTGACCGTCCCACAGTAATGTGGGAGTGTCATTAAGCAAAGGGTAAATTTTAAATTTTTGTAGGAGCTAGACAGTCTCACAGTAATGTGAGAATATCACTAAGCAACAGATTAATTTTAAATTACTAGACAGTGTCACAGAAATGTAAGAGTGTCCCTATACAACGGGTTGATTATAAATGATTTTAAATTAATTGCGTAGAATCTATGA
This sequence comes from Acmispon strigosus, assembly GCA_030819835.1. Classification (NCBI taxonomy): domain Eukaryota; kingdom Viridiplantae; phylum Streptophyta; class Magnoliopsida; order Fabales; family Fabaceae; genus Acmispon; species Acmispon strigosus. The sequence goes on along the minus strand of JAUAMA010000004.1, from coordinate 53,207,089 downwards.
TAGTCTTGCAGTAATGCGAGAATATCGTAAAGAAACAAACTACGGATAAAAGCTACGTGGAAATAAAAGTCATTTAATTAATATATTAATCCAGCATAATCAAATAAAATCATGATAAAAGGATCCTCGTCAGACAAGCAGTGTGTCCCGGTGACTCCCACAGCCCAAAGGTAAAAGCTTTCCTCAAAATGGCTCGAGCACAAACAACAACCAAGTTAGTGACCCTCAGATAATGAAACAAGTGATAATAATCCGGTCAGCAATAAATCCATGCATCTTTAAAGCCATCTAATCATCTTCAAGTGATAGCTCATAAGTCATAATAACTAAAACTCAATCATAAAGGAGCATGGCAGCAAGACAATGAAAACAATAAAGCAAGCCGCCTATTATCAATTTACTATCAACTCTTCCTTTATTATCTATTTTTCTTTAACAGAGTAGGACAAGAGAAAAAAAAGACTCACCAAACCAAATTGAACTTTTCCAAAACCAACTCAGTAGCATTTTCATATTTACCATAGATTTGGGAAAGCAAGATAGAAATAAAGAGAAAAGCCAAGAAGGGGAAGCATCTTGCACAATCATAGTCACGCATGGATTCATTTTCTTAACAATGTGGTAAAAAGGCAGGATTCCTTAGTTTTTGTATACAAACATTGAATCACAAGCAAGCATCTTTCCTCACATCTTCATAGCACAAACGAAAGAGTTCACAGTAAATGAAATTTGTGCAAATGCCTTTCATATGAATCATTCTTGACCATTAATAGCACTTATAATCATGAAATGCAAAAAAGGATACAACTCTAGAATTCATGCCACTTTTAAACACATATGAGGAAAGGATCATTGATAAAGAGGATTAAAGCTGGATCATCATATAAAAAAAAAATTCCCTTATCACAAAAGAAATCACGGCAAAACAAATACTTGACAGTAACTCAAGATAACAATTGAAAATCAAACAAGGTTTATGTGATCCATCCACCTAACACAACAATATCCATGAATAAGACAGACACGGCAAGAACAAGTGAGAGACAAAGAAAACATGAACCACAAAAACTAAACCATCAAACAAAAGTTAAATCACAAACCAGAGAGCTGAAGCAGCAATGACGGGGGAAATTCATGATAACAAGAGATATCCACAGGAAATGAAACCAACAAATCCAGAATCAAATGAGACATTGATAATCTAATGATGAAAAAAAAAGAGTAAGAAATCAACAGAACCAGGTCCAGCATTGGAGAAGCCATCTCTTTCGATTTTGATTCAGCATCCTGTAAAGGAACAGAGATTGGGCTCCATGTTCACTGGCGAGATTCACCGTCAACACTGACTTCGCTGTCTGGTTGGCCTTCGCCACCGCGAGCAGCAAAAATTCCCTCACCCGCCGCGCCGTGCGAACCTGGTCCCTCCTCCCTTATCATCTTCATGCCTCCCTATATCTCTCTCTCTCTCTCGATTTCTCAAGTCTGGGTAACAAAAAGATTAGTTCAATTCGTGTATAGGAAGGAGAAGAGGGATCGGTGGTGGTAGAGTCTGAAGAAGGGGGGTTCGGTTGTAGGTGATATGGTGGTGGTTTCAGATTCGAAGAAGGGGAAAACGAAGAGGATGAGGATCTTGTTGGTGTTTAGTTAAGGGTTTTCAGAGGAGAGGACGAAGGAGGTCGCGATTTGAGCGGTGGCGGCGCAGAGGTTAGATGAGAGGAGTGGCCGCGACGCTGGATGGTGAGGGTGTGGTGGCGAGGTAGAGAAGTTCGATGGTGAAGTGTGGTCGATGGTTCTGCGAGGGTCGAAGGGGTGGCGGCGGTTTGAGAGGAGGCGACAGTCTAAGAGAAGAGGGAATGGAGGTGATGAGGGTTTGGGTTGTGAGGCGGCAGTGATGTCTGAGGAAGGTTGGGAGGAGATGTGGGTGAAGAGGAGCAATGGGGAGCGGCGGCGGCTGTTTAGCAAGGGGGGAGATGGTTGGGGTTTGATGGGAGAAGAAAGAGGGTGGCTCTGTTAGGGTTTTGGTGGCTGCTGAAACGAGTGAATAGTGTTTTCTCTCTCTACGGAAGCCGAGGTAGAAGTGCTTAAATAGAGCTAGGGTTTCATGAATTTTCACTACAGTCCATAAACTCTTCCTCGTTTTACACTTCAGCCCACGGTCCAACTAGGGCTTTCAAACTGAGTCCCTCTGCCTCTCAATCTCTACGCTGGGCCGACCTGCCCATTTTCTGTCTTTTTTTTATTATTAGTTTCTTTTCTTTTCTGCTGGGCCTTGGATCAATTTCTTACCTCTTGTAGCTTTTTGTGATGCTGATTGGGGGTCAGACAGAAGGTCAGCCTCTGGATCTTGTGTGTTTCTGGGTCCAAATCTGGTTTCTTGGACAGCCAAAAAGCAGACCTTCGTAGCTAGATCCAGCAATGAGCTGAATATAAGAGCCTAGCCAATACCACGGCAGAACTTCTGTGGGTTCAATCTCTTCTTACTGAGTTAAAGATATCATTCAAGGTTCCCACAGTCCTATGTGATAATATGAGCACTGTTCTCCTAGCTCATAATCCAATGCTACACACTAGGACCAAGCATATGGAGATGGACATATTTTTTGTTCAAGAGAAAGTTCAGGACAAGAGTTTTCTAGTTCAACATGTGCCATCAGAAGTCCAAAGAGCAGATATTTTTACTAAAGCTCTCTCTCCTACCAGATTCCTCACTTTAAGAGACAAACTGAATGTAGTTGACAAATTACAACTAGTATCACCTCCTTCAGTTTGAGGGGGGGTGTTAGAGTATATAGATATAAGTCAGTTTGTAAACTGTGCCAACTGGAATGCCAGCTTGACACAGGTTGGTTCGTAGTTATAGTCAGTTATAGCTTCTATATATAGGACACTTTCTCTCTTGTAACAGTCACCAAATATAGAATAACAGAATCAGTTTCTACAGTTTCTATCTTCTTTTTCCTTTCTCTGTTTCTTTCAACAAGCTGAAGCAATTTAAGAGATAAAGCTCGACTACAGCAGAACTGAAGAGCAAATTGCAGATATATTCACAAAGGCAACTTGAATATTTGCCCACTCATTTCCATAATACTAACGTTTACATAATCAATCACTAATTATCCAACCATCCAAATACTAACAGTTATTCAACTCTAATGAGAACTATTCTACCCATTGTTTCCAGTATCCTAGTGTCGCCAATCTTTATCCATTTATTCTTTCCATCAACTAGTTAGGAATCTGAAATTGCCTTATGCTTAAAAATAACCCCTTTTAAGACACCTCTCCCAATTTGCACATAATCATGAAAGTCATAACGTCCAAATAAAAGAGAAAAGAGAGAGAAAGTTACCAAATAAATCAACAAGACTTTATACTGTCTCGGCACAGCAAGCTTGCTTATCTAATTCCCACCTTCAAGGAGACAGACTAGCATCTGCTTATCCTTAAGGATTTCGGCAACCTGTAGAGGTTATTGTCGATTATGTCATCCATAAATGCAAGCACGACAATTTATAAATAGAAGACAAAACCTCATTAACAAAAAAAGTTATCAGCAGTTGGGGTGTGTTATTTAAAGATGTCAATTTGGTCCATATTTTTAACCATTCTGTTCATGACACATCCTGGGAAAAAAAAATTGAAGCATAAAACAAGTAATTGATCAGCAAATATTAAGAGTTATTGGATCACCTTCATTCCAGGCATTTGGACCCACTAAACAGCAATTCCAGCTGTAGGCATCGAAAGAAATCCTGCTAAAATCTCTTCTGCAATGGACAAAAGCCTGAGAAAAACGACATGTGATTTCATAAGGCCAAACACAAACATACAAGGTTTCAAAGAAAACAATGATGGAAACAACCCAAGACACAAGAACAACAAAGAAAGGAACCATAGTAGAAAACTTGACTGGCACCAAATTTGAGGTAAGCACAATATCAATACTTCTAACAATCAAGAAAACAATAGAGATAAGCCCAAGATCAGCAACTAAAGCATGAAACTGCATACATTGCTTTTCCATTAAGTGAAGTTAAAAAGGCATTAACATTTATGCATATAATGAATAGGAAGACACAGTAGGCTAAAATGGTCAAACGGGTATATTGAATGGACTGTGAACAAGGCTACATATATATACATATGCCATTGAAATATGAGACACAATGAAATTTCAAAATGCAAGAATGAAACTAACCAAAATCATAAGAATGGGTGTTGCAGATGATATCTTCCTGGCGAGTTTAGTCTTGAGCAGTACGAGTTTTGTCCTTCCACCACTGATCGCCTCATTTTCCACGGCAGCACCTCATCCCACCAACAATTTCTTTAACACACCCCAACTGTTTGCACAAGAAAGCCATAAAAAAAAATCTGCACAGCAGTGAGACCTTAAATTTGATGGGTAGTATTAGATTTAATAGAGCATCACCTCAAGAAAGCTATAAAAAATATCTGCGAAGTTGTTTGCACAAGCTCTTGGTCCTTGCTCATTCATCCAAATTTCTACTGCACCATATTATTAGCCTTCTTCAAAACTAAGACACCTTACTTCCTATGAGAACCAAAAGAAACCATCAATTACAACTATACAATTCAAACGGCAAAAGACATTGAAATCTCACAATCACACATGCCATGTCAAGATGTAGGTTTTCTTTTTTTTCCTACAACCATGAGATTCTAAACAATAGAAAAATGAAAGGATTACAGTTATAGATATCCAAAATGTAAAATAAAAAGAAACACGAAAGTTAATCTTTATCTTGGAATTAACTAATGTTCTTGTAAAGCATTCGTACATAGAAAATAAGTGAAAAACTTCTAAAATTTCAATAGCTTCCAAAGAACATGTATAATACCTTTGAAGAGGTCTTCTTGGCCAGCGACACTCTATAAAGCACTCCAAATGATCCTTCCTCCAACTTCTTCCCCATAAAAAAATCATTCTGCCATAATAAACCCCTCATTAAAAAGTTAACAACTAATCAAATGAACACCAGAAACACTACTACCTAAAAATTGCAACATAAAAATCTTGAGTTCACAAACCTTTTTTTGTAAGTGGGTGTGAACAACCTTTCAACAAAAGAAAGCACAGACATGTCAAAGAAACCAGATGTAGCCTAGAGATAAGAGACAGCACCCAAAGCCAGAATCACACCAGGCGCAGTAAGTGTCAAGCCACTTCAATTGAAAAGAACATGTTTTTTCAAACCAATGTAGAAGTACTATATAGCAAAGTAGATGTACAATATAGAAAAACTTTTTCAAAATAAGTTATAATAATACATCAATAAAAATATGGTGATTAAACACTAAATTAAAATAAGAAAAAAGCTGAGTTTATGATGATAATAATAATAATAATAATAATAAAATAGACACTTTCAAGGAAATTAATATATTTCAAAAACAAAGGTAAAAACATTATATAGCAAATATATACATATATATATATATGCATATATATAATTAAGTGAGAAAAACATTTTGAAATAAGTAATAAAAAGTATATCAGAAAATATGGTGATCGAAAACAAAAAGATAAAAACTAAGTTTATAAGATAAAAAAGAAACTCTTTCACAAACCAATACAAAAATATATACGTGAGGAAATTCATTTTGAAAATATTAATATAAAGTTATCAAAGTAAATTATTACTGAGCAATATTTAAAAAGTTTATAAATAATGTTAGATAAGTATATACTGGGCTTGCCTCCAATGAGTATTGCAAGGAACATGTAGGAAGCTTTTGTCTCTTTTGGAACTCTAGAAACAAGAACCCAACCCCTTGACCCTGTCTTTGCAAAACCTGATTATATTATATCCGTCAGTCAACGCATACAAGTGAATTATATAATAGCAATATACTTGACAGTTGAGACATTTGTTACCTTAGAGCATCCTCATCAGTTCTATCATCACCAATATAAATTTGAAGTGCGTCAATAAAATTCTCGTATCCTAGAAATATGTAAATAATATTGCAGTTAGGACATATGTCTCATAATACACAACCCGAGTTGCATGAGTATACACTCACCTAGCTGTAGTCCATGACCCTTCTTCTGGGCCCTAATCACAAGAACCTCTATTTCCTTGTACTGGTTTCCATTGCTCTTGTATCAGCAATACTGTAGGGAATGCATCTGTCCTGCTAACTAAGTTAGATTTAACAGTTAAATCTATAATAAAATTAATAAAATTCAAAACCAGAAAAAAAAGTGTATTTAATTTTTTTTATAAGATTGGTTTTTCCTTCCAATGATCCCATAAGCGAATAAAAAGGAAACAAGCCATTTTGGCAAAACCCAACTGGTAAAAATCCAATCTTAACCACGTATAAGATTTGACAAAAAAAAAAAACCGTGTATAAGAGTCCCTCAATAAAAATAAATCACATAGGAGAAGGAGAAACGCACCCCCACATCTTGGTCACACTCTCTGTCATAGCGCTGCAAATGCCTACCGGTGCGGGGAGAAAAAAAGCACATAACAAAGACAAAGTTCTCAAATTGTATAAGGGTCACTTTTCTGACACCAATCAAACTTTCACGGCCAGGCGCCAACACTGAACAATTCTAAAAGAAAAGTATCAAAAATCAAAAGTGAATTACAGTAAAGAATCAAATATATTGCTGGTACTATATATTGAAGGTCTCAATAAATACAAAATTAAAAAGCACTATAAATGAAGACAATACCTTTGAATAGCCAAAATCACAAATTTTCAAGTGAGGAGCTGGACTACCATCCAACAATGTGTTTTCCAACTTCAAGTCATGATGGCATACTTGCTTCATTAAAGATGACAAATAGAGAAGCTCAAGTCAGACATCTTATTATATTTTCTGGGCAGAAAATGCACTGCCGAAAAACAAAGACTACATGTACCATTTCGTGACAATAGCTAACACCTGATATAAGTTGTTGGAAGAAGAAGCGTGCCTGCAGAATTAAATATTAGGCATTAAAGACATATGCGGCAGGACTACACAAATGAATAAATGCAACGGAGAAGATCCTCACCGAAACGCCCACCATTGCATATTCCAATACAATTGCCAAATGTGAAGGGGTCTTTATAACCTAGAGTCACATTAACAAAGGACTGATCAAGATACTTCTAAGATAAGATTCATATTAAGAAATAGGATAGGATATCGTGAGTGTACAGAGTACAGACCTCCTTGAACCTGAATATATTGGGATGCCTCAGTGATCTGTGATTTATAACTTCTCTCTGTGCATTTTCATCTATCAGATAATGAAATGTGTATGACAAAACTCATGAAAAGTTCCGCAATCAAGCATATTGAAGCAATTTAACCAATACTGTTTGAAAAGAAGAAAAGAGAGGATTGTAAATTGAAAGCAGAAACGTAATTATATTTTACCAATAAATAAAGAGTACAAAGTGCACCTTATATAGTAGCACGAAGTGATAACAGCAACAGCTGTTAAACAACAGAATATCTTAACTAGGATAATTAAGCTAACAACTACCAGAACTAAACAGCTCACTAATCAGGTCATAAATAAGTGGGATTTCAAATCTGAATATCAGAATTTCAAATAGATTCCAGATAAGGGAGTTCGAATACTCTCCTCTAATAAATACAACCTATGAATATATGAAATTTCACAATGAGGGGACATACCCAAAAAGAAAAACTTACCTCTAATCATAATTATGTGCTATTAACCAAAAAGAATACTAACATCACACAATTTTCTCAAGGATGCCCACCTGAAGATAAGAAAGGCATGCAGCAGGAGTGAAAAAAAATTCAAGCAAGAGAAGGTACACAACATATGTGAAACTAAGATCCCTTCATAAAATTCCAGGTTAACCAAATTACTTCAAACACAAATTCTATTAAACCAGCTATAAAGAACTCAGTTTATCATTACATTTGGAAAAAAAAAAATCCAAACTCCACCGCCACACACTTAAGCATAAACTTGACTAACAGGCACTGTGTCTGACATGTATGTACCCACAAAACAGAAGATAGAAACAAAGAAAAGTCTCAAGAATTTAGGACATTAACCTTCTCACCTCTCTGAGATGCTCCTTTCCTTTGGACCTCTCAGTGATATAGGTTTTATTTCACCCTTATCCAGCATACTGAAATAATAATTGGCGCGATAATATTTTGGCACGGCATACACGAATGGTTAAGGACCATTCATTTTCAAGATTTAATAACCCTCGTTTTATTAAAAGGCACTATGTCTGTCATGAACCCCAAAATTTTACAAAATCAATATCAGGCACAAGTTCATAACGATCACCGTAATGCATGATCCGACAAACCCAATTGGGACTAAAAAGGGGGAAGGGAAAACCCTTTATGCACCCCAAGAAAGCTCATCCTTCATACTATCACCGTCCCAAATTATAAAGTGCAATAGTCGAGACAAAGAAAACAAAGGGTCGAAAGGGACCAGGGTCAAACTTAGTTTAAATCAATACGCTTGAAAAATTAATTCCAAACTACACCGCCACACACTTAAGCATTACACTTGACTAAAAGGCACTATGTCTGTCATGTATGCATTCGCAAAACAGAAAAATGAAAGAAAGAAAAGCCTCAAGAATTTAGGACATTAAACTTTTCACTGAGCAACAATTTCATTAGTCCATTTGTCCTTCATGAACCACAAAATTTTCCAAAACCAATATCAGGCACAAATTCATCGCGATCACCGTAATGCATGATCCGACAAATCCAATTAGGACTCAAAAGGGGGAAGGGAGAACCCTTTATGCACCCCAAGAAAGCTCAGCCTTCATACTATCACCGTCCCAAAGGATAAAAAGCAAAAGCAGAGAGAAAGGCAACAAGGGTCGAAAGGGACAACGGCCAGAACTTAGTTCATGACTAAACTCGAAAAAATAATTCCAAATTCCAAATTCCAAATTCCAAATTTTCCAGAACCAATATCAGGCACAAGTTCATAGCAACCACTATAATGCATGATCGGGCATATCCATTTGGGACTCAAAAATGGGAAGGGAGAACCCTTTATGCACCGCAAGAAGGCTCAGCCTTCAAACTATCATCGTCCCAAAGGATAAAAAGCAAGAGCAGAGAGAAAGGCAACAAGGGTCGGAAGGGACAAGGGCCAGAACTTAGTTTATAACTAAGCTTGAAAAAATAATTCCAAATTCCAAATTCCAAATTTTCCAGAACCAATATCAGGCACTAGTTAATGGCGACCACCGTAATACATGATCGGGCATATCCATTTGGGACTCAAAAATGGGAAGGGAGAACCCTTTATGCACCGCTAGAAGGCTCAGCCTTCAAACTATCATCGTCCCAAAGGATAAAAAGCAAGAGCAGAGAGAAAGGCAACAAGGGTCGGAAGGGACAAGGGCCAGAACTTAGTTTATGACTAAGCTTGAAAAAATAATTCCAAATTTTCCAGAACCAATATCAGGCACAAGTTTATAGCAACCACCGTAATGCATGATCGGGCATATCCATTTGGGACTCAAAAATGGGAAGGGAGAACCTTTTATGCACCGCAAGAAGGCTCAGCCTTTAAACTATCATCGTCCCAAAGGATAAAAAGCAAAAGGAGAGAAAAAGGCAACAAGGGTTGGAAGGGACAAGGGCCAGAACAAATTCTGTTATTTCAGTATGATAGTTAATCCAAGAGGAGTAGCAACACCACTACTTATAGTAATGACTTGAGTCACAACCGACTCAAGTCACTAACAGATATATCTATATCACTAACAAATATAATACTCTATTTATATCTATTTATTCTAACGGATATAATACTCTATATATATTTATTTTATATTCTGTAATATCATAATGCTTGAAGAAATAATTCCACCGCCACACACTTAAGCATTACATTTGACTAATAGGCACTGCATATCTAATAATTGCATGAAAATTAGGAATGCAACAAAGTTGTTAATTTCTCTGCATTTTGAATAAAACCAGATGGCAGAAATATACTTTGTAGGTATACTATACTTTTTAAGTATAGCCACAGGAAAGGAAAATGGTCTCCAAAGAGAAAATAGACTGACCTTAACTGTGTCTACATCATGCATAATTGCACTGATGACTTCTTCACTGTTTGTGACTTCTTCACTGTTTGTCTCAGTGTCATCAGATAAGGCGTCACGCAGCTCCTCAATCTCAATATACCCACTTTGGTTCGCATCAAAATATTTGAAGGCTTTGATGAGGTGCTCATAATTTCCCATCTTTCTTAGATGAACAGAAATGGCTACAAACTCTCCATAATTTAGGTACCCATCCCTGTCTACATCAATCAGTAAAAGCAGCCCCCAAAGATAAGAAGTTGAAGACAACCTTCAGAGAGCATATATGTTATAATTTAACAGAAATGGTTATGGTACACCCAACCAGCACTTCTTATTATGAAAGTTCAATTTGAGGAAGGGGAAATGGCACTGGGGGCAGAATAAAGAATCTCAGCTTCTGGCAATTTATTAGTTCAAAGATGCCTACTTAAAAAAACTACTAGTGTTTTGAGCTAACTAATACAGTTATACTAAGAATTAAGAAAGATTACCGAAGTTATGGTTTGACATGTCACCAGAAAATACGTTGGAAATTAAAGACCTCAAGTTTGACAAAGATAATTTTCCAACCATCACATGTGGAGCAAAGATTCCTGATATAGGGAAATAGTAATGTAATACTCACAGTTTCCATAAGAATTAGGAGATCTGCATCAGGAACCTGATGGCCTAGTTTAAATAACCCTGCTCCTAGTTCATCAATGTTAATCTTCCCTCTGTTGGCTGTATCCATACCCTGGAATCCCTCTTTTAGACCAGCTGCTTCTTCTACTGTCAAATGCTCTGCAATCACCTGTTCACATGAAATATCCATTGTCAAAAAAATACGAATGGCTCATGAATAAGAATATTATATGGATTAGCATTCCAGCGATGACTCTGAAGGGATATTCAAGTAATTTTTAGAACATTAACCTCAGAGCTCTCTTCCTAAGCTTGTTCATCAGGGAAATTGCTTTAGCCTTGCTTTAACTGTTTCTCCTAAAGAAACATTAGGAGCTTTCTTTGCATGAACCAACCATGGATGATCTGCATTTTGCAAACAAGTACGATTACAATCCTTACATTTCATTTTTTTCGTGAATTTCAAAGAAAATAAAATATAAATATGCTGAGCAGAAAATTTTCAACACAATCTATGCTATTCTTTGTCTCATAAAAACCATCGTATATGAATTGCATGTTACCTAACACTTCTTGATAGAACCAAGAAATATGAAATGTCTTATTGATGAAGAAACCCTAATCCCAATTAGGAATTAAGGGAAGATACAAGGGAAGGATACCGAACACCTCTCCCAAACTAAGAGAGAGCCAACTCTCTCTAAAACCCAATTACCAAACGAAATACTAAGATAATTCCCCCACCTCTAACCTCTATTATTTATACTAATACTCTAACTAACTCCCACCCCTCACTAATTAATACAATTGCTAAACAAGAGTACCAACCCATACCTATCAATACGCCCCCCCCCCCCCCCCCCCGAAAATTCACCTTGTCCCCAAGGTGAAGGACAAAATTCAAGCTACAACATTGCACAATCCAAAATAAAGCTATGCCAACGATCCAACCATGACAATCCCAAATTCCTCCTCGATCCCATTACATCAAGCAAATAATCACGACCATGTATGATTTAGTGAACACCACCACTTGGAATAGAAAGCAAGAGAAATCTTCAAAAGCTATAACGACCTAAAAAACATAGTCGCCACCAGTGATTTTTATTTAAAGGAAAACATTGATAAACCCTTTTGGTTTTATTTACAAAACTTGGGTTCGGAGGTCTATTTACGTATAAGGAAGGGTGGAGGACGAACCTCCACAGCACCCCTAGAGCACCCGTCTTAAGACGGTTACAAAAAGTTGTTTATGTTTGTGTTAAATTTTATAAAAACGTTGAAAAACCCCGAAACAAACAGATTTTATTTATTCATTTTAGCCGGGTAAGTGCGACCCTAGGCCAACATACTTCATTTCGTTAGGAAGATCAAGGCTTACGCAATTCTTAAATAAAATTTGATTTGCTTGTCATTTTTTAATTTTTGAAATGATTAAAGACTAGTCTCGTAGTAATAGGAGAATGGCTTTTGAAAACATATTTTTTTGTTTTCTTTTTTGAGGAAAGAAGGGCAAGTCTCGTAGTAATGCGAGAGAGCCTATTGAAAATATGCTTTATTTTTAAAAGATAAGGACAGGTCTCGTAGTACTGCGAGAGTGTCATTAATTAATTTTTTTAGACAAGAAGGCCGTCCCACAGTAAAGTGAGAGTGTCACTAACCAATTTTATTTGTTTTTATTTTAATCGAGAAAGTCTTATTAACCGTCCCACATTAATGTGGGAGTGTCATTAAGCAAAGGGTAAATTTTAAATTTTTGTAGGAGCTAGACAGTCTCACAGTAATGTGAGAATATCACTAAGCAACAGATTGATTTTAAATTACTAGACAATGTCACAGAAATGTAACAGTGTCCCTATACAATGGGTAGATTTTAAATGATTTTAAATTAATTGCTTAGAATCTATGATAGTCTTGCAGTAATGCGAGAATATTGTAAGGAAACAAACTACAGATAAAAGCTACGTGGAAATAAAAGTCATTTAATTAATACATTAATCCAGCATAATCAAATAAAATCATGATAAAAGGATCCTCATCAGACAAGCAGTGTGTCCCGGTGACTCCCACAGCCCAAAGGTAAAAGCTTTCCTCAAAATGGCTCGAGCACAAACAACAACCAAGTTAGTGACCCTCAGATAATGAAACAAGTGATAATAATCCGGTCAGCAATAAATCCATGCATCTTTAAAGCCATGTAATCATCTTCAAGTGATAGCTCATAAGTCATAATAACTAAAACTCAATCATAAAGGAGCATGGCAGCAAGACACTGAAAACAATAAAGCAAGCCGCCTATTTTCAATTTACTATCAACTCTTCCTTTATTATCTATTTTTCTTTAACAGAGTAGGACAAGAGAAAAAAAAGACTCACCAAACCAAATTGAACTTTTCCAAAACCAACTCAGTAGCATTTTCATCATTTATCATAGATTCGGGAAAGTAAGATAGAAATAAAGAGAAAAGCCAAGAAGGGGAAGCATCTTGCACAATCATAGTCACGCATGGATTCATTTTCTTAACAATGTGGTAAAAAGGCAGGATTCCTTAGTTTTTGACTTTTTGTATAGAAACATTGAATCACAAGCAAGCATCTTTCCTCACATCTTCATAGCACAAACGAAAGAGTTCAAAGTAAATAAAATTTGTGCAAATGCCTTTCATATGAATCATTCTTGACTATTAATAGCACTTACAATCATCAAATGCAAAATAGGATACAACTCTAGAATTCATGCCACTTTTAAACACAGATGAGGAAAGGATCATTGATAAAGAGGATTAAAGCTGTATCATCATTTAAAAAAAAAACTTTCCCTTATCACAAAAGAAATCACGGCAAAACAAATACTTGACAGTAACTCAAGATAACAATTGAAAATCAAACAAGGTTTATGTGATCCATCCACCTAACACAACAATATCCATGAACAAGACAGACACGGCAAGAACAAGTGAGAGACAAAGAAAACATGAACCACAAAAACTAAACCATCAAACAAAAGTTAAATCACAAACCAGAGAGCTGAAGCAGCAATGACGGGGGGAAATTCATGATAACAAGAGATATCCACAGGAAATGAAACCAAGAAATCCAGAATCAAATGAGACATTGATAATCTAATGATGAAAAAAAAAGAGTAAGAAATCAACCGAACCAGGTCCAGCATTGGAGAAGCCATCTCTGTCGATTTTGATTCAGCATCCTGTAAAGGAACAGAGATTGGGCTCCAGGTTCACTGGCAAGATTCACCGTCAACGCTGACTTCGCTGTCTGGTTGGCCTTCGCCACCGCGAGCAGCAAAAATTCCCTCACCCGCCGCGCCGTGCGAACCTGGTCCCTCCTCCCTTATCATCTTCATGCCTCCCTATATCTCTTTCTCTCTCTCTCTCTCTCTCGATTTCTCAAGTCTGGGTAACAAAAAGATTAGCTCAATTCTTGTATAGGAAGGAGAAGAAGGATCGGTGGTGGTAGAGTCTGAAGAAGGAGGGTTCGGTTGTAGGTGATATGGTGGTGGTTTCAGATTCGAAGAAGGGGAAAACGAAGAGGATGAGGATCTTGTTGGTGTTTAGTTAAGGGTTTTCAGAGGAGAGGACGAAGGAGGTCGCGATTTGAGCGGTGGCGGCGCAGAGGTTAGATGAGAGGAGTGGCCGCAACGCTGGATGGTGAGGGTGTGGTGGCGAGGTAGAGAAGTTCGATGGTGAAGTGTGGTCGATGGTTCTGCGAGGGTCGAAGGGGTGGCGGCGGTTTGAGAGGAGGCGACAGTCTAAGAGAAGAGGGAATGGAGGTGATGAGGGTTTGGGTTGTGAGGAGGAGGAGATGTGGGTGAAGAGGAGCAGTGGGGATAGGCGGCGGCTGTTTAGCGAGGGGGGATATGGTTGGGGTTTGATGGGAGAAGAAAGAGGGTGGCTCTGTTAGGGTTTTGGTGGCTGCTGAAACGAGTGAATAGTGTTTTCTCTCTCTACGAAAGCCGAGGTAGTAGTGCTTAAATAGAGCTAGGGTTTCCTGAATTATCACTGCAGTCCATATACTCTTCCTCCTTTTCTGTCTTTTTTTATTATTATTTTCTTTTCTTTTCTCCTGGGCCCTTGGATCAATTTCTTTTTTCTACCTCTATTTTAGGAGCAGATTCTTTAAATATTTTTGGGTTCTATTCTTTTTTATTCTTAGCACTCTCAAAATTAACTAACGCAAATAATTAAAATTATACTAAAATCTAAATTCATTGGATCAAGCTTTTTTATATTTTGTGTTTTTTGTATTTTTCTAGATTTTTACCATTTCTATGTTTTTTTCATGATTTTTACTTTTTTAGGTTTTTTAGCTAAAATACTACTAAATTAACAGAAACTATGGCAAAATTGGGGTGTTTACAAAAGCAAACCTCTCCCAACTAATACTTTCCAACTCAATTTGATATCTCATGTCTGCAAGAGCCCCTGAAGCAATTGCTGAAAGCCAAGATGCCTCATGATCCCATTGGTTGTAGTCCAAAATCACTTGACCCAATGAGCCCAAGTAGTGATAATTTGCTGCAGCACTTGTTCTTGCATCAGTGGTTTGGGCATGACCCACTAGCTTAGCACATTGCTGAAGCATGCAATTTCTCCACTGAGTCCCAATGTCAAGTGTCACATTTCCCTTCCAACACTTAACAGTTGCTTCCAGACCATTTTGACTCATAAGAAATAAGCAACATGACTCACCCATTCTCATTTCGTGTCCACCAGGGTCAAATAATAACCCAAAAACACTCTCATGCTTCTCTAGACCAAATTGGAAACGGCCTAAACTAGTATTACAAACATCAACATCCCATTTGTTTGTACTACACTGGGCTTGGTGTAATCTACCAAAATATCCCTCATCATACCTGTGTCCCATCTCACAATTGAAGTTGAAATAGAGTTTTGACACCGCCAACCTCTCTTCTTCACTGCCCACATTTGTAATCAACACCATAGTTTTGAAGTTTAGCTCCCTTTGTAAAAAGTCAACCATGTGTGATATGTTTAGCCAAACCCCAAAACCATTGAAATAAATTCTGCTGTGGTCACTAGACTTTTGAAGTAGCAAGCTAGCAGATTCTTTAGAAACAAGAAACTCCAAGCTAATATTTTCCACCCCTTTTCCATACCTAGTGCTACCTACAACGTGTAGAAACTCAAGGACTGTAACGTGGCCAATATTATTGTGAATTGGGGCCATTATATTCAAATTATGTTGGGCATTTTTCCTCCTAAACCGCTTCTGTTAATTGGGCTTGACCCCAATTTTCTCTCCCAATACTGTGCCTTGGCAAATGGCCTAAGCACATGAGCAGCTTTCCTTCCTGAAACCTCATGAGCAATTTGGTCAAACGACCCAACGATGTAAGTCCAGTTTTGTCCTCTTCCCACCCTGCTCTACATTCGTGATATTTCGTGGCCACCGAACTCGATACATAAAACGACGTGAGGGCCCACTACTACCACCCGTGTCAATCAAGTCTGGTGGTTCAGCCAGTGGCCGTTTAGCCGCCCATCTTGACCGGAGATGACTCCAGTCCATTTCGTCCCCTCTCTTTGTCGTTGGTGCTCGACCTGCGACAGCCAACTCCTCCGTCATCGTCATTGCCCACAAAACCTCACCGTTAGGTGGTTTTGCTAGAGGGTGTTTGGAAACTACCGGCATACAAACGGCTGTGTATGGTAGTTTCGCCAATGGTCGATCTGTCTTCTCCGTCACGGAGGTTTCTTCCTCCATTTTCTCCATCTTAGTCGCATGGTTTGTGAACTATGCATTCCCTTTTCTTACTCCTTCCTCTACAGAATCAAGTCTCAGCGCGTCGGATTTCTACAGTTCGTCTCTAAGATTGGGACTCATCGATATTCCTTGAAGCAATCTTCCACCTCTGTTTCAAGATCGAATCTCTGAATCGCAACCGCCGCGGCTTTCTCTATCTCTGCCGCTTCAAGATTGAATGGGGTCGTTGGATTAGTTATCGCTGCAAACTCCGATTTCTTCAGAGTCTCCTCTGCTGCCTACAACCTCTCCTCCATCACGGCATCAGTTTCCATCTGTGACGCCGCTGCTTCTCTCATTTCTTGTTCCCTCTGTTTTCTCCTCTCTTCGAGTTCTTGCAGCCGGTCTTCCAATCTTGAGATTTCTATCTCAAGATCAGGATTTGCAACGAATTGCATCCCGAATTTCTTCGCCGACGCCGCAAGTCGTAACTCGTTCTTCGCCATCATGGCTTCAAGCGACTCCATTCTCACTCTAAAATCTTTGCGTTCCTGCAGCACTTCATCAAAATTTCTCGACATATTTCTCGTCTTCGAACACAACAGGGGATTTGTGGTTTCAGGCACCAGATCAGTGGCTGTCTCTAGAAACCAATTACCAAACAGAATACCAAGATAATTCCCCTAACTCTAACGTCTATTATTTATACTAAGGGTTTGTTTGGTGGTCAGCATAGGATAAGAGCAGTAGAGGATAAAAGATTGGATATGATAAGAGCATGATAGACTCTTATCATATCCTGCGTTTGAGGTGGACATGATATTGATAGGATATGATACAAATAATGAAAAATGTACCAAATTTTCCTTGAAAAAAAATACATAATATTTTTTAAAATTTAATTTTCTAAATAGTTTTTTTTAAAGTGATTATTCTATTAAATTTTATTTTATTTCATTTTTATAAATGAGCTTATGTTAACTAAAATAAAATTAATTTTTATTAATTTGGCTATTTTTGTTTTTTTCGAAGGGTGTCTATTTTAATTAAAGTTATTATATATGTAACTAATGGGTTTTAATTTAATAGGGGTAAGTGATTAATGATAAAAAGTAATCAAATTTTTTAAAAATTAATAAAAGATATTATTCTTTTAAAAATAATTTATATTTAAATTATTAATTATAATTATATAAGTTGATAAATAATTTTAAATAATATCATATGATAATATAAAATTAGTCTATATTTATTATTAAAAAATTAATATTTATATATAGTGTGTGTGTGTGTGTGCGCGTGTGCATGCGTGTGTGTGTGGTGGGTGTGTGCGTGTGACCTATTTTATTGTGAGTGAATAATTATGTTGTGTATTTTTATTATAATATAAATAACGAAAAATAATGTTAGCTAAGTAGTAGTAAGTGATAATGAAAATTTAATTATTTTATATGAGTAAATCCAATATTTTCGCCATTTATAAATAACTTTATTTTTTAATTAAATTTATCAGTAACTAAATAATTTAACTTAACAATAACAATTAGTAATTGATAAGAAAAAAAATTAATATTTTATTGAAATAAAAAATTTATATTTATTAATTAATATTATTAAAAATTATATAAAATATAAATATTGAAATTAATTTTGGGTCATGGTAACAAACAAACAAAACACTGATATCCTATTCTGTCAGGATAATTTTTATCCTAACTCCCCCTTAGGATAACTTTTACACTTGATGGACAGGATAGGATAAGGGACATGATAGTGTTATCCTATCATGTTGGTGCAACAAACAACAGGATATGATTATTATCTTATCATGTCTCTGTTTATTGCTGTCCACCAAACGGACCCTAATTCTCTAACTAACTCCCTCATTTATAAATCTTCCCTCATTTATTATCAAACAAAAAAACTGCAAATATAGTGCAAAATATATATAACACATGATATTAATATCATACATTAGAATGAAACATCTTCACCCACAAATCAGAGATTGCTTTGGATGAATAAGAACGAGAATAAATCTTAAATCGATCATCGTTCACATGATTAACTAGAAGAAATTTCAACAATTCGTAAACCCTAAATCGGGCACCAAGAAGCAGCAAGAAAGAGAGGGAAAAGGAAACCCTAAATCGAAAGCCAAACAGGCTTACCTCAGAAAGAAAGAGTGTGAAGGGGCTTTTCTCAGTACAACTCTATTCTTCTTCTTGGCGCCACCTCCTACGGTATATGAGTTGAAGAAGAAAAATCATTTTATATACACGCGTGGCAGTTAATCATATTGCGGCTCAAATTATGGAGCGAAGGCGTACGTAGGTTCGGATTCTTTCTGTGCAGGTGTTTTTTCCGGGATCTTGGTGCCCTCGTTGGTGTTCTCTATCTGGATGGGGCTGTGCTTAGAAGGTCAGGCTTATTGGTGGTGGGTGATGTTGTTTTGGTGGCTTGCTGTAGCGGCTGTCAGTTCAGCTTGCGTCGTTTTCTCTTGGCTGGAGGAGGTCGTAGGGCCTGCCGGTTGCTTTTTGGGCTTCTTGTTTTTGTGTATAGGTTGCCGTTGTTTTGGGTGGGTCTTTGTATTTTCCCTTTTTATGTTTGGTGTTGTCGCTCCTTTTTGTGGTGGGAGGGCAGCTTTCTTGGTGTTGTGACGGTCACTTCCTTATTAATATATAATTTCGCTTTCTAAAAAAAAAAATACACGCGTGTGTGATACGCATATCAAGCCCAGTACCGTAATTATAACAAAAGAAGAGTGATTTTGTCTCAAATTTTCATGGTAATTAAAATCCAAATACTCTATACTTTTATTTTTACTATACTTTTAATTTAAGCAAGAAAATAACTATATAGGAAAATATATAAGTAACACATCTTAAAATAAATAATGAAAACTATATAGGAAAATAATTTTATATAGCTAAAAAATGAACTTTTTAAATAACTAGTCGAGTAAACTATATGATTAAATACAATGGATGAGAAAACACTGTTTGGAAGAAAAAAAATGACAAATAATAAATTAAAATTATATCTAAAATAGAGTATTTATTTAAATATGAACTTATTTACGTACAAAATAAGTAAATATATTTGGAGATCAATTTGAGGCTTAAATATATGTCATTTTTGTGATTCTTTTTTTGCTACGACAGGAAGACAAGAAGAAAAGAAAACAACTAAACAACGACGTTTCCAACTAAACTTCCTTATTTATATGTTAATGCTTTATTATTTTATCTTAAATTTTTTTCATGAAGGAAATTTAGAATTAAATACTACTATTACTTAGAATATTATCTTAATCCTATAAAATATTTAACAAATTAAGAAATCATAGAATATAATAAATATTATCTAAATCAAAATAATTTTCAAAACATGCCAAATGTCAGCTAAAAATAGCAGTCAAAATATGCAAGGTGTATTGTATCAATTTAATTTTATCATTATCTTAAAAAATCAGGCCCATTTCAACACTGGGCCACAAATATGACATATTATGGATCTGATGTGCTTTATAATTAGAACTTTCAACTGCCAATTATTGACATGATTATGGAGATGGAGGGCACTGCCTCAGAAATTTGAATGCACTCCAATTCCTATGAGGCTACGGCGGTTAATGGAGTTTATGTCAAAATTAATGGCTTAGAATTAAAAACAGCAAAAATCTCTTATATGTTTGTTGGCAATAATGGTGGAGTTAAGACTCTTGAGAAGATTTCTCATCTGGAAAAGGTGAGAAACATATGATCATATAGGTAACTGACTTAGAAATTCAAACAAATCTAATTCTTATGAGCTTGCAACTATTATTGGGGTTAATGATGCAAATAATGTCCCATAATTACAAACAATAACGATTTCATATATGGTTTCACACAATAATGGTGGAGTTATGCCTCTTGAGGAGGTTCCTATTTTGGAACAAGTGATAAATAAAGGGTGAGGCGCATATGATCAAGCAAATTACAAGTCACAAATATGAGAGAAACAAAGATTAAGAGTTAAGGAGAGTACATGTGCCTTTTAAGTTATATTTGGTCACAATATTGTGCATCGGAGTTAATAATTCAAAACTGATGTCATCAAAGAAAATATTGTTGCAATCGTTACGCTCTACACTCTCACTAAGATCCGAACACAAATGGACACAATTATTACTTTTTAAAAAGTTATTTAAATATAACTAAAAATACATGTTGATTAAACATAAATTAATTGGCATATTTAAATATAAGAATAAAATTAATGGCTCCACGTTATGAATTAATATCATTTGACGATAACATAGAAATTATAAAACTAAAAAACTTAATTTGTATCAACTATCGCTGTACCGCTCTGCTAGGGTTCCTTCTTCAGGTCCTTCCCTGGGTAGCGGCGGCCGTGCTGCTGGCCTTCCTGGCGGTGGCCGTCCTGCCGCTCCCTGGGCGGCGCCGTTTCTTGCCGGTGGCCCCTCCTTGTTGCTCTGCTTTCTGGTGCCGATTTTAGGCCTGCTCTGCTTTCTCCTCGTGGTTTCCTCTGCGTGATCTCCCCCTTCTCTGTTTTGGTTGGTTACTGCTTTATATTTTGGCCACTGGTTCTTTTTCTTCGTTCCTGCTGCGTGTTTTTTCTTGGGTTTTTCGGATTGCCTTGCTTGCTGCTTTCTGTTCTGCTTCGGTTGCCCCCTGGGTGTTCGAATCTGCTTCTCGGTTCTCCCTCGTTGAACCCCTGTGGTGCTCGGAGAATCTCGTTCCTGCGATTTTACGCTGCGTGATTTGTGATTTGCTCTGAGTTTCGGCCATGAACCTCCCATGTTCTGGTTCGGCCCTTCAATCCCAGTCAGGCTCGGCGTCGGTGTGTGGCGGCTCTAGGCAGGGGCAGGCTGTTGTTGGAGGCGAGGTGGTAGAGGGCGTGCCAGCGGGCTCAGAGGGTTTCGTGGCCGAGGGATGTATCTCTCGCGGCGTCCCTTGTCGCTGTGTTTCGACCCTCTTCATCGACGGCATTGAAGAGTCAATCGGATACCACCATATCCGTGGTTTGTTCTCTCTTTTTGGTAGGATTCTGAATGTTTTCATTCAACGTAAACGCAAAGTTTGTCGTCGTTTTCGCTTCGGTTTCGTCCGGTTTTTGTCCAAGTGCCAGGCTGCCTCTGCTACAATCGCTTTGGATGGCCTCAAGGTGGGCGGGGCTGTCCTTTCAGTGGCTTCGACTAAATTCCCCAAGGATCTTCAGCGCTCTGAGTCTCGCTTCTCGTGTGGTGTGGGTCATCCTTCGATGGGGGTCGGGCCATCTAGGGACTTTGCTTGTGGATTTTCTGAGTGTGCTGTCCGTGCTCGCCCGTGGAAGGAGGCTAGTGCGGGGGATCTTTTTGCGGCAGCAGCGCAGGAGCTGGCTTTGGTCCTGGGCGTTGTCAAGGGAGATTGGGCTGTCGAGAGATCTCCCGATGTGCTCCTATTTCCTGAAATTGGTCCATTGCAGGTCGTGGCTTCCACGGTGGTGTTTCCTGGAGCTATTGTCGAGGAGATGATTGGCCCACAGGAACGGTTGGTTGTGCAATCTCCTAGAAGACGCGGTCGTCCAAAGAAGCTGGGTTGTTCCAGCAGCTCCATGGGGGTTCTATCTTCTACAGGTAGGGCTCCATGTCTGGGGGTCAAGAGGCCTCGTGGCCGACCCAGGAAAGAGGTTAGGTTTCCGGAGTCTTCCTCTCCTTGTTGTTCTACTTTGGAGGCCGAGGCGGGTGTTGTCAGAGACGTTGGTCTCGCTTTCGCGTCTGTTTCGTCCGAGACTCCTGTGCCTCCGAGTGTGATGACGAGAGCTAGACGTGCCATTGCGATTGGTAAACAGGTGGGTGTTGTTTTCGAGTGCCCTGATAGCGTGGCAGTTAACTATATTGCGGCTCAAATTATGGAGCGAAGGCGTTCGTAGGTTCGGTTTCTTTCTGTGCAGGTGTGTTTTCCGGGTTCTTGATGTCCTGGTTGGGTTTCTCTATCTGGCTGGGGCTGTGCTTAGGAGGCCGGGCTTTTTGGTGGTGGTTGTTGTTGTTTTGTGGGCTTGTTGTAGCGGCTGTTGGTTCAGCTTGCGGCGTTTTCTCTTGGCTGGAGGAGGTCGTAGGGCCTGCTGGTTGCTTTTTGGGCTTTTAGTTTTTGTGTATAGGCTGCCGATGTTTTGGGTGGGACTTTGTATATTCCCTTTTTTTGTTTTGGTGCTGTCGCTCCTTGTTGTGGTGGGAGGGCAGCTTTCTTGGTGTTGTGACGGTCAATTCCTTATTAATATATAATTTCGCTTTCTAAAAAAAAAAGAGTTATAAAACTAAAATGCTTAAAGATCAAATTAAAATATCAATTTAAAGTGTCTAATAATGATAGAAAAATAATGAAAGGGTCACTAATAATAAAATTAATACTTTGATATAGGGATATGAATCTAATTTTTTTGAAAGTATATAGCTTTAAATTACAATTATAAATATTAATTACTTTGTTCATCGTGTAAATGTAAAGACAATATGACAAACACATTGATGGTTAAAATACTAGTATTAAATTTATTCATTTATTCATAATAAAACAATTAAGTTCATGACATAAAACTCTTTTCTAGTACATGTGTATCATTTGCATATGTTTAATATCTAAACCAGAGGCTACACATTATGCATTAATATTATTTAAAAATTATATAGAATTTAATAAAAAATTATTATTCTTAACATAGTATTTTATTTTTATTGTAAAATAAAAAATAAAAAAAATAAAAAAATAACAAAAAATACTAATTAATTAATAAATTAACAATGTAAATTTAAAATAAAAAATTGATTAAGTAAGTCTTTTTTTGTAAAATTTAAAATAAGTATTAAAAATTTATATTTGATATATATATATATATATATATATATATATATAGTTTTCTAATATATATATTAGATAGTTGCGTTTGGCGCCCCCCAATTGCGCCTTACGCCTCCCCCAAATAGGGCCATTTACGAAAATGCCTTTCAAATCTTTTTTGATTTCCGAGATGTCCCTTTCTTCTACTATTTGTCAGAATAAATAGCACTTATAAGTGCGACCCAATTAAAAAATATTCGATAACTTCATATTCGCACCTTTAAGTGCGATTATATATGTATGTTTGCACTAATAGGTGCGAAATAGGAGTTATGAGAGAAAAAAAGAATTTCTAACAGCCTCGGATGGCGACGGGCTAAACTAAAAAGTTTAAGAGAAAAAAAAAGTAATTGGACGCTTATCGCTTCGCCAAAAAGTCGATTCCCGAGCCCAAATTCCATCGTTTGCTTTTTTTTAAATTTTTGAAAAAAAAATATTTCACCATAAAATTTTAAATATGTCAACTAGACTAACTGTGGTGGTCCTATAATTTTTAAAAATCATTTTTAATATGAAATCGCACTTCAAGGTGCAAAAATTGTCTCAAAATCGCACGTAAATGTTCGACCAGATAAAATACATTAAAAAAATTATTTAACATATATTCACACTTGTAAGTGTGATTTTGAAGAATATTTCGCACTTACAAGTGCAAATATTAACTAGGACGCGTCGAAAACTTCGAAATTCATTTTTTCTTCCACTTATGTTAACCCACTTTAGGTTATGACTTGTCCCTTTCGTCCATTTCATTATCCGGCTAGAACGGAAAGCTATGGGGGAGAGAAATGGTGAGGGTAATGAGTTGAAGGGGGGTGGGGGTGAGGTTTTGAAAAAAAAAACCATTTATGGAGAATTTTTTTTTGGTACAATTTTTTTTTAGTTAGGGTAGTTCGGGTATTTTTAAAAAGGGTTAAATATGTTTTTTGTCCCTAAACTTTGAGCGAGATTTGGTTTTCGTCCCTCGCCGGCGTAAAGGTGGATTTTAGACCTCAGACTTTGATTATTGTTTGGTTTTAGACCTCCGTAAAGGTGGCCACGTCATTTAATGAGTACACGTGGAATATATATATATTTTATTTACTTTTATTAATTAAAAAACTGAAAAAAAAAGGACAGGGACCAAAACCAAACAATAATCAAAGTCTGAGGCCTAAAATCCACCTTTACGCGACAAGGGACGAAAACCAAATCTCGCTCAAAGTTTAGGGACCAAAAACATATTTAACCCTTTTAAAAATATGTGGAGGCCCAAGGCGCAATTGGGGGCGCCAACTCCCTTAGAAAAACACTTGTTTATGATTGGTCTTAGTAGTTGAAAGTTGTCACCTTCATTAATTTTCAAACATTGCAAACTCATCTAATTCTTTCTTGTCTGAAGTTTGTTTCACACACCAAGTGTCCGAAACTGAATATACTCTCCTTGTAGCTGATGCTGGAGTGTGGGTAGTGGGGAGGGTAATGTTGGTCCCAGACCAGGATCTTGGGGAGGATCTTGGGGACTAGGGTTAAAGTGAAGTTCATGAATGAGATGTGAGAAGAGGAAGGTAATTGCACCTTCTTTTGAAAGGAACTAATAATAACATAAATAATGCATAACTTTTTAATTTATTTAGGGAATTTTAGGTCAAAGACAAAAATTAATAATAACATAGATGTGTCTCGTCTTTTGTTAGTCGATCGAATGCTAGCCAGGACGAGGTGTTTCTTCCTTAGTCCTTCAGTCAGTCCTTATGGCAAGTGCTTAGGTGCATGCCTTTTGATCGACTGAGACGCTTTTGGATTTGACAGTTTTGTAGCCGGCCGAAACACTTTTATTTCGTGAAATATTGAACAATGATAAATAATATAAAAATTAAATATTTATAAAAAATACTCTTTCACTAAAAATGCACTTTTTTTGTTTTTTATGTATTCTAATACTTTTTGAGAAATAAAATCCCTAAAAATATAAATATGAGTTTGTCATATTATTTTATTTAAAAAATAGTTATAAATATTTCTAGGTGTGATAACCGAGAGTTGGAATGACACATACACATTGAACTGAGAGGCAACAACCACATATATTCACCATAAAATTTTGAAGTAACAAGAGAGTGAATTCTTCCACTTATAATTGTTCAACTATATATTGTTTATCCTTTCAATGGAAAACTTATTCCATTTTATTCACAGTTGTACTTCAAACTACGCCTATTAAATCAAGTATATATAGTGTCAGCACTGTTTTTTAAGGCCGCACTGTTGCACCACACAACACCCATACAAACAAAGTGCAAGCTGAGTGCAGAGGTGGTATGCATTTGTTTGCTTCATTGTGAAGTACTTATTATTTTATTAATTTCAAATGTCCTATTAAAGGCAAGCTACGTAACCTAGTTTAATTATGGGTTAAATATGTTTTTTTCCCTATAATTTTAATTTTGAGTGAAATTTGATTTTCGTCTCTTATCAATGTAAAAATGGATTTTAAGTCTCAGATTTTAATTATTTTTTAGTTTTCGTCTCTGTTGGTATTAGTCGTTGACCGCCATGTCTAAGTGTTACGTGTCCTTCTTCTTCTTAACCACGTCATTATTAATTTCAATAATCAGTTCTGCCAACTACATTTGTTGCTCTATAAATTTCAATAGTATTCCTCCGCTTGTTACGTGTTATGATTATTTATAAATTTTTAGTCAAATATAAATACTTTCGTTATTTCAGATGGATATCGTACTCCTCTTCATAAGCTGAATTCATAAGATCACTTCACGCTTCTCTGACTACATCTCATACACCCTTCTCACAATATAACTTGGACTTTGCGCTAACATTCTTGCTTATGTGAAATTTGCATAGCAAGTGCTTCGAGGTAGGGAAAACATCTTCTACGATTGCCATCAATGCAAGGTCTTTGTCTATTACAATCACACCTGGAAAATTTTCCTGTTTATCAACCCCTCAGTTTCTTCAAAGCCCATACAACTTCGTGTGTTGTCTCAATAGTCATAGAGGCAAACCCTATACTAAATATCATAGTGGTTGATGTCACACCTACCATCTCAAACAATGACAACCCATACCTATTGGGAGGGAGGAAAGATATGATCTTACCAACCACCCAGAAATCCAGCGTCTCCTCCCAACCCAAACTCCTCGCCCCTAATAATTAAATTACCAATAATATTTTGTGTTACTTAATTTTATTTTATTAAATTTACTTAAGCATATCTATTCATTTATTTATACCGATTCAACTTAGCCTATATCTAATTTTTAATTGAATCAATTCAATTAAAAATCATATCATGTAGATTAATTAGTTAGTTGGTTAATTAGTTAGGGTAAATTAAATTGGAGAAGTGAAATCTTATATAATAAAAATCTTGTAGATTAATTAGTTAGTTGCTTAGTTTGTTAGGGTAAATTAAATTGGAGAAGTGAAATCCTATATAATAAAAATCTTGTAGATTAGACTAATTAGTTAGTTGCTTAATTAGTTAGGGTAAATTAAATTGGAGAAGTGAAATCCTATATATACCACAAATAATTACTTCTCTTAGATAATAATCAAACAAGAGAGTTTTGGACTACATTGATCAGCTCCAATGAAAAAGAGATCGAATCCTAATGAAACTCATACTCAGAATGCTTCTTATTATTCAAATACGATTGGAATGGTATGTATTATAATTTCATTGCCTTATGTTAGTGTGGTGCTTTTTCTTGGTCACTTGTATCTGGTTCAAGAAATGTTAAAGTAAAATTTTTTTTGTTGTATTTTCCTTCTAAGCCTTTCTCTAGGGTGTGGTGGAGTTAGCTATACTCGATTATTGCAGACACATCACACATGATCATGAAACTGCCCAGTCCTAAGCTGATAATATGACAATTAATCCAGTAGGATTGAATCTATGCAAGAAGAAAGAATTAAAAAAAATGGTGGATTGATGGTAGAGCCATCAAATGACATCACATTAACTACTGTCGAAAAATCTAATACCAATCTTCAAATTCGTATTCATCCTTTTGCTATAAAACATGGCAAAATAATGTTTATATACTGGTTCATCAATAACAGAAAGTGCAATTTCTTCAAGTTTGATTTTCGTTCTGTTTAAACTCCACAATCCACAACTATGCTCTAGAACTACCACCGTGATCTCTTTCAACATGCTCCACAAGTTTGAGAAAATCTTTCTACCCTGGATTTGGAAAATGGGGAGAATTTTGAATTCAGCGGATATTGGGAGGAAGGAAAAATATGATGTTACCAACCATCCAGAAATCCAGGAATCCCAACCCAAACTCCTCGCCCCTAATAATAAAATTACCAATAATATTTTGGGTTACATTATTTTATTAAATTTAGGGAATCCGTTTGGCGCCCCCCTATTGCGCCTTACGCCCCCCCTTAATGCGTCTTTTAACATTTTGCCCTTTAAAATTTAAAATATTACCATTTTACCCTTTAAAATTTAAAATAAAAATATCATCATCTTCATCCTTTCACCCTTCTCCATTCCAACACATTCTCCCACCCCCTTTCTCTCCATCCTTTCACCACCAACATTATCATCTTGTAACAACCACATACATCATCTTCCATCAACCACCTCCTTCATCTACTAACCATCAACATCCTTCCTCTTATTTCCTCCTTGCTCCCTCCCGTCGTTTCCTATTATTTTCGTAGAACACTGGTTAAAATTCGCACCTTAAAGTGCAATTTGGGCCTCCAAATCGCACTTATAGGTGTGCGAATTAGTATTTCTTAATTTTTTTTTTAATTTTTAATTTTTTCAAAGTGCGAATCGCACCTTAAAGTGCGAAATGGGCCTCCAAATCGCACTTATAGGCGTGTGAATTAGTAATTTTTTTTCAAAGTGTGAATCGCAGCTAAGAGTGCGAAATGGGCCTCCAAGTCGCACTTATAGGTGTGCGAATTAGTATTTTTTTATTTTTTCAAAGTGTTTATCGCACCTAAGAGTGCGAAATTTGCCTCCAAATCGCACTTATAGGTGCGAATTAGTATTTTTAATTTTTTTTTTAATATTTCTGGCCCTGAAAAAGGAATTTCTAACGGTCTCGGATGGCGACGGGCTAAACTACGAAGTTGAAGAGAAAAAAAAGTAATTGGATGCTTATCGCTTCGCCATAAGCTCGGTGTCCCGAGCCTAAATTCCATCGTTTGCTTTTTTTTTTTAATTTTTGAAAAAAAAATATTTCACCATAAATTTCTAAATATGTCAACTAGACTAACTGTGGTGGTCCCATAATTTTTAAAAATCATTTGCGCATTTTTTGAATTTTTTTAGATGTTTTTTAATATGAAATCGCACTCCTAGATGCGATATATGTACACAAATCGCACCTATAAGTGTGACTTGGAGGTAATGAGTTGAAGAGGAAGAAATTGGAGTTTTGAAATTTTTATGATTTTTTTTTTTGTTCAGTTTTTTTTTGTACAGAAGGGTATTTTGGGTATTTTAAAAAAATAGGGGGGCGTAAGGCGTAATACGGGGGCGCCATACGCGATTCCCTTAAATTTACTTAAGTATATCTATTCATTTATACTGATTCAACTTAGCCTATATCTAATTTTTAATTGAATGAATTCATATTTAAATTAAGTCATTTTAGTTAATTAAATTTCACAATATTAGATAGTCAAAGTAGGTGATATGATTTAATATGAATCTTGTAGATTATTTAGTTAGTTGCTTAATTAGTTAGAGTAAATTAAATTGGAGAAGTGAAATCCTATATAATAAAAATCCTTTAGATTAGATTAATTAGTTAGTTGGCTAATTTGTTAGGATAAATTAAATTGGAGAAGTGAAATCCTATATTTAAAAAATCTTTTAGATTAGATTAATTAGTTAGTTGCTTAATCAGTTAGGGTAAATTAAATGGGAGAAGTGAAATCCTATATATTCCACAAATAATTACTTCTCTTACTCAATAATCAAACACGAGGGTTTTGGACTACATTGATCAGCTCCAATGAAAAAGAAATCGAATCCTAATGAAACTCAGAGTCAGAATGCTTCTTATTATTCAAATATGATTGGAATGGTATGTATTATAATTTCTGCTTTTTCTTGGTCACTTGTACCTGGTTCTGGTTCAAGAAATGTGAAAGTAAAATCTTTTTTGTTGTATTCACCACTAAATTTTGACATGCCCGCTTCAGCTTCAGCTGGAATATTAGAAGCCATGTATGTATTGTTCAGAAAGCTTGTAGTCCAGTTCGATGATGAGGATGAAGTTAATTTGGATTTCGACTCATCTTTTCTATTCATATTCATAAAACTCATTAAGGAAAAACTTGTTTCTTCTTTGTGGCTTTCTCATAATTTGATGGGTCACACTCACTGTTAACGTCATGTTTGGGTCTTGCTCTGGAATTAGGCCAAGATTTAGTCGCAACGTCCACATTTATTTTCTTTTAATTCAAATTAGTTAGGTAAAACTGTTTTTTTTAGCGGATTACGTAATTGTTTTTACCTTCTTAATATTTTTTCTTAATTTTTTTTGCAGCCACCTATGTTCGATGCGAGATTGGAAGGGATGAGTAACACTATGCGGTCACCACCCAAATTCCCTGCTGTCATTCTTCCGGCTAGGTTGCTGAATATCGGAGGATACAATGTATGATATGGTTAATAAATTTCAAATCAGTTTCATTTAAAATATATATATTTAATTGCTAATAATAAAAATAATTTTTGATGCATATATGCAGTTCATGCCTACATATGAAAGTGACTTGGTGGTGAAGTGCCAGTTTGTAAGGAGAAAATTTATGTGGGAGATTTTAGATAGAAGTGAAAACAAAAGGTACAGAGCTGACATATCATGGAATAAAATTTTGGCCATACGAGCGGTTCTTAAAGAAAATAGCCCTGAAATCCTTGAAATTGAGATGTGTTATTTTTTCTTATTCTTATTAATTTCATTGTCTTTTCCTCTTGATTAGAATAATCAATAAACATTTGATGTTGATAAATTTTTTTTCATTCCCCAGCTGGAAGAGGAACCAATTTATTCTTGTGAGAATAATGAGAAAGAGTCATCAAAGCCACCAAAAAACACTCCGTGGAAGGAATGTAAAGACTTCACCAAAGGTCATGCTGCTATATATAGGTACACATTTATTTTTTCACATGTTTATTTAATTTTGGACGTTATATAATTTTTTATTTATTTTGTAATTTGTAAATATTTATTAATGACATATATGTGTAGGATCCATCATGTGGAGTTTGGTCCTGGAGTTCTTGGAAAACAATATGAGAAGATGTTAAAGAGTGATGAGAGGTTATTGAAATTGAGCAAGCAACCTTTCCCAAGATTGGATTCTCCATTTTTTGGTCCACCTCTCTTATTTGAAGATATCCTAAATCACACCAACTCTCTTCAACATGATCATCCAAATCAACAAGCTATGATCACTTCAACTGAACAAGCAGAGCAATTTCTCAATGCAACACGATCATCATCTCTGCATAATCCACCAATTGATCACCCCCAGGAACCTGCACCACTACTTCTCAATGAAATGCCACCACCATCATCATCATCATCATCATCTCTGCAGATGTACTCTAATCCACTAGCATCAATGGACATTAATAACTGTTCCTACCATCCTTTCCTTCTATGTGAGCTCTCTCATCAACACTTGTTAATATTATATTATTTAAACAACATGAAACAAATTAACCTTGATTTTAATTCTCAGGTGAAACGGATCACATTGGTAACACAAGCACAGCAATTGAAAATCAATATTTACCAATGGAAGCTTTAAGTTATGGACAGCAAGGACATGACTTTACAAGTAGCAATGGAAACATGAACATGAACATGGATTACATGCAATTGCAAGATCAATCAATGCTCAACGCTCAGGACATTCCTTCTAATCAAGTGGTCAATGGAAATTCAATCAACTACTTGCCTCAGACTTCCTATTATACTAATTCAGAGCATCAAAGGCAGAACTAGGAACATAGGGATAAATAATTGAGAATTTAATATGATTTAAGCGTTGGTTCACATTTTGATCCTATAAAAGGGGCTTAAGCAACTATGCTACTTAGACTTTGTGATCTGTTGCAACTTGTCAAGTTTTTCTAATATGCTTGATCTGGATTATTTCCTCTCTTTTTGTATGTGGGTTTATTCATTCATCAATATACACATTTTGCCTGGAGAAAGAGATGAAGCTGAGAAAGAGATGAAGATTGGGTTAAGGAGAAAGATATTTTTGTTACAATTTTTTTTTTAATTTTTAACAGAAAATGTTAGTTTTTTAACATAATAGTGACAGGAGACTAAAACTGTTGTCGTTTGACAAAATGATGGACCATTTAAGCTAATTTTTTTTATTAGGTACCAAAAGTGTTAAATCATGATAAGTGACGGACCAAAAGTACTATTAAGCCTTATAAAACAAACTTTGTGGAAGCATAGATCCGAGGCCAAAGATAGAGACTGTCTGAAGGAGAGAGGGCTTCTAGAATAACCGGAGATAGAACCTCAAAAGAAGATTACGTAGCAGCCTCTAAAACCTCTCCATTTAGTCATGGGCTATCAAACCAAAACCCGCCATACTAGTCGACGAAACCGACGCATCAAAATTGATTTTAAACAACCAACTCATGAGGCGCCTCCAAGAGGCTTGAACATGAGTTGTTCTTGGTCTGGTCATAGGACGCAAGCTCACAAGGGAGGGTTGAAGCCTCTCTGTTTGTTGCAGGATAGTCTCCATCAAGGATGGATCGCGTCGAAAAAGAAAGGAATTGTGAGCTTGCTAGATACAATAAAGAATAGCGAGGAATGCACCAACAACTCCCGAATCTACATGAGGCAAAATAACCTCTTGATCATTCACGATCAAGGTGCAAACAAGAGGAGAGGAAAACCAAAGCCTCTTGATCATGGGGCAGAAGAATATTGCATGTTGCACCGTTTCAAGGCCAGAAAGACAATGTGGGCATGGCGAATCCACATCCATTCCTCAACCAGGAAGAGTTTCACGAACTAGCAACAGCTCCAAGGTAGCTTTCCAAGTTGTTTCCTTGCATCTAGGATGCGCATTTGTTTTCCAAACTTTCCTCCACAGCTTCGCAGAGTACGAGGCCAACGGAGCAACTTCATGCTGACGAATGAAATGATACCTCATCTTAGTTGAATAGATACCATCACAAGATATAGACTGGAAAAAAGCATTGATCTCGAAAAGAGGTAGGAATAGACCGTAAGGGTCCAAACCAAATGCTCAACTAGATCCTGATATCATGCCAAAGAATGAGGAATAAACAATTCGCCACCACTTTGATATTCATCTCCATATCCTCTTTATAAACCAACGACAGATCACTTATAAACCAACGACAGATCACTTGGGAGCCAACAATCCTATCACACATTTATTCATTTACCATCAACAACCTTCCACATATCACTCCTTTCAAAGACTCAACTAGATCGAAGAATGCTAGGCCTGTAGCCCTATTTTGTTCCCAAATTATCTCCACCAGGGAAGTGAACTACTATATATATCTAACTAAGTAGAGAATTAGGCATATACAAGAACCTTATTGAAAGATTTGAAGTTTCGAAATCCTAGACCATTATCCTCCTTTGGCATATAAAGTCCATCCTACTTGAGCCAATTCATACTCCTTTGTGACACATCTCCACCACAATAGAAGCGGCTAATCATGTTTTTCAATTTGAGCGCAAAGGCCATCCGACAATACAAAATATGACTTGATGTAAGAAGGAATGGCTTGAGCCACTGCCTTCACTAGCACCTCCTTCACTAGCACCTCTCTACCCGCCTGAGAAAGAGTACTCTCTTTCCACACTTTCAGTTTCTTTCAAACTCATTCCTTGAAAAAATTAAAAAACTGCCTCAGATTTGTCAATAATAGTCGGAAGATCCAAATACTTGTCATAACACTCCACTACCTTGACATGCAACAGTTGGTTATGCTCATCAAATCAGTGTTTATATAACTTATAATGCAAATTGTAGTTATTGTGAACAAAAGTATCACACATTTCACCAACTTGTGCTGTGGAAAAATAAAAAACTTCGGTGACGTGTAGCCATTAAGGAATTATGTTCGAGCTATAACTTCCATGGAGGCATGGACTAAAAAAAAAACATTGGTTTTAATGTCAAGTAGGTTGTTAATAACTGTGCTAAAGAGTTCAGAGATCACAGCTATGGGCAAAATGTTGGACTGCGGTAATAGATGCGCAAAATGTTGGATGATGAGAAAATTATTATTAGTTATAATTATAAACTAATATTATTTGAAAATAATATCAACATTTGTCCGTAAAAAAAATTTAACATTTGGAATTAATGTGATTATTTTATAAAATAGATAAAATAATAAGAAATGTTTTTCATTTAAACGAATATAAAGAGCGTTTGTTTTCAAATTAAAAATAATAGTTTTACACTGTTTAAAGAGTTTTTTTAATACTTATTTTTAAGAGAAATATAAGCTGATTTGTTTTGTTATGATAATTAAAATTACTTTTTTTTTTATTTTCTCTCTTATGTATCACAATAGATTTTCATGATAAGTTGGTTAAAGTAGTTTTTCCCAATTAATGATATTTTTTAAAAAGTGGAAATAAACATCTTAAAGTTTTTGAAAAATGGATTTATTTTCAATGCTGCTTAATACATTAATTAAGAACAAATGTGGAGGATTGTATAATTTTTTCTTAAAAAATCAATACACTAATTAACCTGATTTCATTTTTCCTTAATAAGAGAATTATAATTTCATGTTTCCTTAAGAATTATAATTAGGAAAGAAGAAAGTAAAATTTAAGCATAAAAATAATAAAGAAAAGTTAAAAAATGTAATCATCTACCGTTATATCCACAAAAAACTAGGTGTGTTCATCAGTTTGGATCGACCCGTTGATCCAAACCAAACTAATATAATTGGTTAGAATATGTTTAGTTAATAGTTCACTTCATGTTAAATCCGAACCAAACCAATGGTAATCGGTTTGGCTCTCCAATTTGTTTTTTTTACCCTGAACTAATCCAATCACTCGATCATATATTTTTAATTTAAGTTTTATATTTGTACTTTTAAAATTTATTATTTATAACCCTTTTTTATTTATATGTTTCATCACCTACATACAATTCTTTCTAGTCATGAATATTTTGGGTGGGGCTAGAGTCTATGAGTCTATGACTCTATCCACAAGACTTGAGAGTCCTGCCGAAATTTTATTAAATATTTATGGTTAATTTGAATTTGTCAAAAAAAAAAAGTTTCAAAATTTGAAACAAATGAAAATTCAATTAAACAGGATGGATTTTATTGCTTTTTACCCCAAAGTTGAACCAAACCAACCCTTTTAACACCCATGATGGGGGATGCCAAATCTATGCCTGGCTGGGGTTTTCATCTCGTGTGACCCACTCGGCCAGAGCCTTGTACGATGAGAAGTTGAGGACCTTCCAGTTCCAGAGAGATCTCACTGTTTTGAGCTTTTTGCTCCTGTTACTGGTTTTTGGCTAATGAACTCTTACTTGTTCGTTCCATATATCGGTTATTGCAGATTACTGTGACTTTTCTGATAAGTTCATCATGATGCATTGTAGACACAGCCTGATAATCATTACTGACAATTTCTTTCAGAAATTTGTGAATTTTATAATTTATGGGGTCCAGTCTCTTAATTTTTAGGGATTTTCTGCATTTTGTTAAATGAAATTTGCAAATTTGGAGCAATAGCCAGCATTTTATGGAGTCTTTACTTGGTAATTGGCCATCCTATGACCCTCACAACTTCAGTCAGATCCGACCTTCAGATCCTTCAACTTCTTCTTCTGTAAGTAGTAGTAGTTGTTGTTCTTGTTGTTGTTGTGTGTGTGTACTTTATCTCTTTATTGAAAATTTTGATGTTTATGATTCACGTTCTTGCTTTCCCAATATCTATTTACATTTGTCCTGGTTGAATCTTAAGTTAAAAGAGAATTGCCTAATATTTTTGCCCCAACCCCTTTCTCCCTTCAGTGTAAAATTTAGCTATTAACCTTCAAGCAAGACCTTCTTTGAGTTGAAGTGTTGAACACACTTACATATTTGAATCCCGCCATTTAATTTTGAGAATATTTCTTAAATTGTTTATTTGGTACTTGGTAGAGAGTCGTGGATGAAAAAAGTAAAGACTTGCATTTTGCAATCTTCATGCATTTAAGTTTGTTTGTTTTTTGCTTTCTCTCTAATAAAATGCATCAGAGTATAATATTTTCAGCATCAAGACTCTCAGCCTCTTGTTTAATATTTTCAAGAACAAGTGCGGCATTTGTAGGACTATGGATGCTTTGTCCGTCATAAAATAGCCCCGTCTCACTTAACTTGGAAGCCGAGTTGTCTTGTTGGATTGAGGCACCTGAAGTCAGGGACGGATCCAGAACTTTCAGGTCGTGGGGGCAAAAAAAAAATGTAAATTTGCAACCTTAAAAACTTAATATATTACTATATATTAAAAGTTTCAATACACATCATAATTGCTCTATACGAAAGGTACTTTCATATTGTCTTTGTCGAAAAACTAAGTGTCCGTATGAATTGGCGTTGGAAATGTGGTGTTTGAATCAACGTGATTTTTCAAATGCGTATCCAAAAGGTTATTGGAAGCTTCGTTTCTCTGAATGCAACGCTCGTTTAACCTCTGAAACGTCAATCCAAACAAGCCCTAAATTCTTTTGGTTGACAAGGGCCTTTTTGTAGATAATACCTCTTTTTATGTCATCTCTATCAATAGGGTGATATTGTGAAATTCTTGGCCTTAAACCAGGTTCATTAGGAACCTTTTTTAAATCAAATTCTAAAAATCTTTTTTTCATAGATGAGCCCAAACTTTTATCAAGTGTTTGAGGTTGAGAAGAAGATGATTGCTCCAATGTCGATTTTTTTTTTTTGAGAAATTTTTCCATTGCTAGAGCCTATAGTTAAAATCAGTAGAAACATAATTATATATAAAAGAGAAAATAAACATGTAAAAGATTAAAATATACACTTCAGTTTGGATATAGTTAGAAAAGAAAGTTTCTGGATTATTTATATTAACATGTTAACTTTCTTCGCTGCTATTCATGTTAAAATATAACCCATAGTTGTTAACCGCTATTTGGTACATAACTTTCTTCCTCCACATGTGTATCCGTCACTTCATGCATTCAATTACTTAATATTACATATTTAAAAGTAGTTATATTATTAAAATGATATTTTCTGATGCCGATTTTACCTTGACAGGGCATACAAATTAAATCTCATATACTATAATATGTGAACCTTTTCAATTTATCAAAGCATTAGAGATTTTTTCTTGAACGAACTAAAAATAACCAGCACTACAAAACACAAAAAGACATAAAATAAAATTATCAAATTCTAGAAACCAAGCACCCAGTACACACTTCACCGTTTGCACTTTGATAATGGATATTCATCTTGTTCAATGGAAAAAGAAAGCAAAAGTTGGTCTATTAGTGGCACAACGGGTAAAATTATCAAGCTATGGGGGCATTTATTAAGTGTGTGTGGGGGCAATTAATATTTTATATTATATATATAGTATAGTATGAAAGAAAAGTAAAAGTCAGGTGGGGGCACTTGACCCCCTACCCACTAACGTGGGTCCGCCCCTGCCTGAAGTTGAGTGCCTCTTCCTGCAGAAATAGCATCATAGAAATTTACAAAGTGCACCAAAATCCAAGCAAGTGATTGATTTGCATTTTGCAGATAAAAAGAATGCAAAAAAGTCAAAGTGACAGAGAAGATCATCAAGTTCTCTCACTCAAAAAGGATTCAAAATGGTGCAAAACCATTTTGCCTATGACATATAATACACCAAAGTTCCATCATAAACAAAACATCAATAATTACTGTGATTAGGGCAAAGAAGTATCCTGCAACCCAAAGCTCAATTTTTTTTTACATAACTGACATTAAAAAAACAAACTTGACTATTTCAAGTGGTTAAATTTGTTTCATTGCAAAAACCAAACAATAACAACACTAACACATGGTGTGGGCCAATACCTCTGTAAGCAATCAAATGTCCCGGAGGCATGCCCTGGCCCGTGGGGTGATCGGAGCTGACCCACCGAACTTTTTGTAAAAAAAAAAAACAATAACAACAGGAGCCCTTGATTCGGAACTTTGCCCTTAATTTTGATCTTCTAAATTCTAATTGATAAAAATTAAATCTTTCTGAAGTGAAAAGGGCATAAACCCTAAATGCACTAAACCCAGGAGCCTAAGATGTGAAAGTAAGAGAAAGGATGATGATTTATACGTTAAAAATTCAGGAAGCAGAGAGAGATAAATTGAGATTGGTGGGCAATGGAATGGAATTGAAGGGAGGGACTAGCGTACTCGTATCTGCGGAACTGCTGTCGAGTGGTGAGGTCTTGTGGGTCGAAGTAACTCGGAATGGGAGAAGCATCCATTGCCATTCTGTAGTCCTCCATCCTTTACCTTGAAAAGTGAAAACCCTTCTCTTCTCTTCTCAGTCACTGCCACTGGTTTTTTCAGCGCGGGAAGGTAATGCTTCGTCTTTGTTTCATGACTTCGTTAAACCCTTGCTCCCGGGGCGTCGTTTTCACGCTCCTTGCTTCTCATCCACGCGCCAATGTTTTTGTTTTCTCAAATATGAAGGTCCAGGACCAAATTTTTTTTTTAACAATTTTTACTTCCAATCAAATATTAATACAAATTTTTTTATTGGTATTTATCCCTTAATATTACAAAGTGAGATGTTTTGATCCATCCACATAACTAATTGCTTCATGCCCCTGTTGATTCATGAAGATCGATTAACAACAACAACAACAACAGAGATACAGAGGAGTAAGAACATGCACCTTGCTTGAACGGTGGAAGAGAGATCGAGAGACGGAGACGGTGGCAGGGAAGGTGGACGACAGAGATCGAGAGACGGAGATCGAGTTGCACCTTGCTTAAACGGTGGTCGGCGGCGGCGGCTTGGAGCCTTGGACGACGGCAGGGGAAATTCGACGGTGGAGGCTTGGAGCACGGCGACGGCAGAGGCTTGGACTAGGGAGAGTCTGTGACGGCACTCACGGCAGAATTTGAGAAACTTGAAAGATGAAACAAAATGAAACCCTAAAGTCAATACTAATATATATATATAGATATATATATATATATATATATATATATATATATATATATATATATATATATATATATAAGGATATTTTAGTAATTTCATATAGGGTAAAACCTAAATAAAAAATAACAGGTTTTATCAGTAAATTCGGGTTAGGTACGCATGAGTATGAGTTTTTCTGCCATATCTGAGTGTTGCCTGACCTTTTAAAAATTGATTAATAAATGAATTTTCAGAGTAACATATAAATATTTCTCGATTTTTTATTGTTTAATTAATTTTTTTAGTTTAATTACAGTTTTGGTCCTCAACACGGTTAGAGATCGGACGGAAGAGAGCTTAATGACCAAAACTGTTAACGAAAGTTAACGTCCGGGAGGTAGAATGTTATTTTAGAAGTTTAGAGACTCTCGTTGCACATAACACATTTGTGAGGACCAAAACTGCAATTAAGTCTTTTATATTTTAATGATTAGTAAGAACAAGGGAGTACAATTCTGAAGTACAAAAAATATATTGAGAGGTTGATATGAATTGATGTATGCTTAGATCAATGAAAGTAGACGCCTATGTCTTAAGTAACAACATTATGTGTTAAAGTTTTACTTTCTGCACTTTAAGTTTCAATAACTTGCGTTATATTTCTATGGACTAGCATGAGATCGAGAGATAATTGTGGGTCTGCTTCAAGAGAGAAACCACTCAGTAAATTAGTTGTCATAGAGTGAGAATATCTTGAGTATGAACAATAGTGGATTTCCACGTGACAGGTGGGGTTCTGAGTTCTAACAAAAGTTTCGCGGTGACAACGGGATTCACAAGCCTAGTGTACCTTGTCTTGTGATAGATTGGTCATTGGAAATGTCTTTGAGAGAAAACCTGAGTGTCTTGCTCCTTTTGGGTTTTCGAGATGGTAAGAGATTACGTCTAGGAATTTCAACTGATAGATTCACTTAGACTAAGGATAGTTAGGTGGAGCTGTCAAAACGGGCTGGCCCGTCACGGGCCGGGTCGAAAACGAGCTAGCCCGTCTGGACCCGTTTCTAAACGAGCCAGAAAATAGTGAACCCAGCCCGGCTCGCGGGTTGGCGGGCTGGCCTATTTTGTATGTGAAAAAATTTAAAAAACTAAAAAAGGGAAAATTTATTTAAAAAATGTTGAAAAAATAATATAAAATCATTTAAAAAAATACTAAGACATGTATTTTCCTAAACCTACAACTACAATTTTAAGATCATAATTTATAACAAATAACAATGTTATGTTGGCATGTTGCACAAATACTAATTCAAGATCATAATTGCACAATCACTCAAAGTCTCCAAGTCTCCAAAGTCCAATAACAATACGAACAAAATAAGTTTTTAACAACCATGATTCAAGTCTTAAACAAACAAGAACAAAACAAACATGTTAATGAACATTAGAATCAAGAACTGTTTGTGGCAGGTCTTCAAAAAGAACTTCCTCCTCCTCTTTCTCGTCTTTATGTTCTTCATCTACAATCACATAAGTTATGATTAATGACAACTCAGAACTCACAGTAATAATTTTACAGAGCTTGGAATCTAGGATAAAGTAAAAGAATTTAATTTACCGTATTTATCAAATGAAAAGCCCTTTAACCAATTGCGAGTTATGATCGCTTGAACATTGTCAGGAAGAAGGGAAGAACGATATTTGTTAAGAATCCGAGAACCAATGCTAAAAGCCGACTCCCTAGCAACTGTGGTTATTGGAATTCTCAACACATCACATACCATTCTACAAAGGTTTGGATAACGATCAATGCGTTCCCTCCAATAGGCCAACAAATCTATTTTAGGATTAAACTTTAGATCAAGGTCTGGCTCATTTAAATAAGCTTCCAACTCGGATCTTTCCATGCCATCATTTTGATTTAAATGATCCATATATTCCTAAGACATGAGAAGAAAAATAAAACAAAGTAACCTAGAGGAATATATAAATACTAATGACAGAAAGTAAACATATATAAAAAGTGTATTGTGTAACTTACATATATAGGATCATAATCAGCAATCATTATGTCGGCAATTTGTTGGCTTTGAGGAGGATTAACTTGAGAACTTGATGCGACCGATTAATTAGACTA
This sequence comes from Acmispon strigosus, assembly GCA_030819835.1. Lineage (NCBI taxonomy): Eukaryota > Viridiplantae > Streptophyta > Magnoliopsida > Fabales > Fabaceae > Acmispon > Acmispon strigosus. Next base: position 53,166,460 of record JAUAMA010000004.1, on the reverse strand, counting down.
TGTTTGCATATAATCATCATAAAGCTTGAACATCTTCACTTTAACATTAAGAATCTTCTTTTCACGAGTAGAAGGATCAAGCCTATTATAGTAATATCGAAGGCCATCAAGTTTCATCCTTGGATCAAAAACTGTAGCAATTGAAAGAATGACACTATAGTCACTCCAATATTTGGAAAACTTTTTCGACATCTCGAACGCCATACCTTTAATTACTGAATCATCACTGTTGGCATTTTCCATCAACAAACATTCAATTCTCCACACATGTGTGAAATATAGATTATAAGTTGGGTATGATGATCCAGATATCAAGTTAGTCATGCAATAAAATGGCCTCAAGAACTCACACATTTTCTCTGCCCTATTCCACTCCTCATTTGATGGGCAATGCTTGTACTTTGTATCACGAATTTTAAAACTACCAAAAGCACGGCGGTACCTGAGAGCACTTTCAAGCATAAGAAAAGTAGAATTCCACCTAGTAGGTACATCCAATCTCAATCCCACCTTTGTATCAATACCTCTTACTTGAACCATGCATTCCTTAAATAATAGCTTCCTTGCATCCGATCCTTTCACATATTTCACACTTTCTCTAATCTTATCCAAAGCATCATGAGCCACCTTTAACCCATCTTGAATATAAGATTCAAAATGTGGGCACAACACCTCACATGGAAAAATTCACCATCACACAGCAAGCTATTTTGCAATCTAAATTGGTCAACCAAAAGTTTTTGCATATTATCATTGGCAGTGGCATTGTCTAAAATGATGGAAAATATTCTTCTATCTATACCCCAATCAGTAAAGCATTCAAACACCTTATTTGCCAAATCTTGACCAGTGTGTGGAGGAACCATTCTACAAAATGCAAGAATCCTACTATTCAGAGAGAAATTACTATCCACAAAGTGTGCAGTCAAACAAAGATATCCCTCTTGAGTACAAGAGGTCCAACAATCAGATGTCAAACAAATTCGATTTTGACACTTTTGCATTGTAGATTTCAATCTCTCCTTTTGTTCAAGGTGAAATTTCCACATATCAGACAGAGCTGTATTCCTACTCACATGTACTACATCTGGATTTAACAATGTATGCAATTCCCTAACCCATTTATATTCAACAGAATTAAATGGAAGACCATGCTCAACTATAGCCATAGATATTACCTCACGAACACGCTTTTGGTTAAGTACCCTACTCCTCAACTTCCCAGTCTGATCAAGGATCATTTTAGCCACATCTAGTTGTTTGGGCATCTTCTTACATCTTGTTATGTGACGCCTCATTGTTGAAGTTCCGATGTTAGTACCACCAACCACATACTCTATCCCACAAGCATTGCATTTAGACTTTTCTTTGCCATCTTTAACACCAATTCTGGTAAAATGCTTCCAGACTTTAGCTGTGCATTTCTTAGCCTTCTTTCCTGCTCTGTTATCATCCTCATTCACAGTTTGACTTGGATCTTCCTCCAAAATTTCAAGGTCATCATCACTTTTGCCACTACTTTGATTAATGCTGAAGTTTGTGGTTTGTGACTCCATACTGGCTATTGCTAACAAAATGGGAAAAACAGAATTACATAACCAAACACACTATTACATAACCAAACACACTACTAGTAAGTGTTTCAATCAAGTTAATTGAATGCGGATAACAAATGAAAAATTGATAATCAATGCAGCGGGTTGAAAAACCAAACTGAACCAATATTGAAAAGAATGAATCATACAGCTTCTAGATTAAAACAGTGCTAGCTACCTGTTTTATATATCAATATATCAACAGCCAGTAATAGGAAAATAAACACTATCCATTGGTTTTTAGGACAACATGCAATATCAATATATCATTACTAAGAACCAGTAACAAATCAACTAATTCATGCAATACTAATACTAATTGAACATGAAGATGGAAGGCATAGCAGGTCCCTTCCATATCAATATATGTGACTATGTGAGTAATTTGGAGTTGAAGATAAAATGAGAAACCATTAAAATAAAAACTAACCCAACTTGAACCACAACCACAAGAATCAAGATGGAAAAGATGCGGCGGCGGACCTGAGCAGTGAGCAGGTGGCGCGGCGGAGAGGGAATCAGAAAGGGGGGCGAGGGGTGGCGGTGGTGAAGCGTGAAATGAAAATGTGTGCGGCGGTGGTGAAGCGTTTGCGGCGGCGGCGGTGAGGGAATCAGAAAGGGGGGCGACGGTGGTGAAGCGTGTGCGGCGGCGGCCTTCACATGTTCATCTCCTTCTCTCCATCTGCTGTCAGTGCTGCTGTGTTGAAATGAAAATGTGAAAACCCTAGCAACTAGATTTTCCTGGTTTCCCCCAATCAGCTTGGGCCGCCCTTCACTGATTCACTCCCTCACAAGCCCCAAAAAAAAAAAAAACTGCCAACCCGCGGGTTGGCCTGTGTGACCCGCATTGACCCGCGGGTTGCACGGTGCGGGTTGATCTGGCCCATATTAGAAACGGGTTCGGTTTTAGGCAACCTAACCCGCCCTCGGGCCAGGTTGACCCGCGGGTTGCAACCCGTTTTGACAGCTCTAGGTGGATAGCTCTCGACATCATACGTGAAATGAAACTTTACACAGGTGATTGATTTCATTTCTGAATACATATTATTCTTTGTTATCCCTATGAACCTTATTTTATTGCCTTTCATTATATTTAAAAGTCATAAAAACAATTTCTCAAACATCTTTTTATCCGCTCAAATCAATATTTAATAGGTGGAGCTAATGTTCACACAATCCTTGAGGACGATAAACCCGTATCTGTTTGCTATGATTGAATTATGAAGGTTTAGCCAAAAACAATACAACTAGGAAAAAACCTTTATCAGTACATCAAAATTAAACTCTAATTAAGGTAAGATGATTTTTTTACAAAAAAAAATTATACATAAAGGGCAAATACCACAGTCACTAACATAATTTATTTCCTTCTACATTCCTTTCAACCAAGGAACCTATAAAATTGGGGAGTTAGATTTCTCACCCCATTACCCTATTTGGAACCCTGCCATATTTTTTAATATACCCAAAATACCCCCAACATAAAAAACCCTTATAATTCTCACACCCCATTTCTTGTCCTGGGATTTTATAACCCGTATGTTTGTGTGTCCCGGGATTTAAATTCCGGAAACTTTTAATTCATTTGCATTGTTGTAGGGTTCTGAGATTTACATCTTGAAGTGATCTTGGTGTAGAAAATGAATGGATATTTTCAGGTTTTAAATCCCGGATTTCGGGATTGGTAAACCCGGTAGCTACACATTGACCATTCCATTTTAACATAGTTTTAAATTTTTTTCTGTTAAACTCTGGCTTATAGAACCCGGAAGCTAAATATCATTCCGGGATTTAAATTCCCGGAAGATATTTTAAATTGTATTCCAGGATTTCAAAATCCGGTTTGTATAAAAACTTTCCCGGATAACAATTCCCTGGAATTTGTTGTTATTGATTCAACATCATTCCGAAATTTAAATTCCCAGAAAATATTTTAATTTGTATTCCGGGATTTCAAAACCCGATTTGTATAAAATCTTTCCGGGTTTACGATTCCCGAAATTTTTTTGATATTGATTGAATATCATTCCGGGGTTTAAATTCCCAGTAGATATTTTAATTTGTATTCTGGGAAATGGAAACCGATGTACAAAATTCAATACACCTATAAAACTCGGTATGTACATCAAATTGTGTTCCAGGATTTGAAATCCGGGAATGGTCGTTACCATACGGGTAATTATGACAATTACTACACTAAAGTAGGGTTCCAAATTGGGTGTTGGGTGGAAAATCTAATCTCCATAAAATCGTTTCACTTTCCACTCTGGTTACTTCTAGGAATGGCAATTGACCCAGACCCTATGGGTACCCGCAAAAAATACCCACTATGGGTATGGTAAAAACCCGCTAGATGGGTATGGGGTTGGGTATGTGTAAATACCCGCAAAAATTAGTAGGTATGGGTGCGGGTATGGGTACTATAGTACCCACCCCGCCCCATACCCGCACACGCATATTATATATATATATATATATAATTAATTAATTAATTAATTGTTCATCCTAATATAATTATTATACGATTTTTTTTACTACTGAATTTTACTATTATCTTAACTTATAATATATATGTTTGGATAATAGTATTCAAATAAAAAGATATATTCTCAGATTTTGAGAATAAATTTTGATTTAATTTTTAATTAAAACTTGCATATATTTCAAATTTGATCACAAAGAGATCAAATATTATTGATGTAAATTAAAAGTATATCTAATTGATTTTAATTTGATTAGAGAGAAGATCTTACTTAATATGATCCTATTAAAGGAAAAAATATAAATATTCTTTTCTTTTTTATACTTAATTAAATGATTTTATTTGTTAAGTATTTTGATGGTCTTTTGTATTTTTAACTAATGTGTTTTTATTTTATAATAGCAATCATATTTTGGTTTTCTATTAGTGAAAATTATATATTGTTTAACTAAACTACGGGTAATGGGTACGGGTACGGGCATATAGATACCCAGAGGGTATGGGGATGAGCCCTCAAGTTGCTACCCACGCGGGTATGGGGACGGGGACGGGTACGGGTACTTTTTAAAAACGCGGGTATGGGGATGAGTACTATAGTACCCTACCCAGACCCTGCCCATTGCCCTCCCTAGTTACTTCCTTAGTCTTTCTTTCATTTTACCAAACAGAAAAATAATCATTCGCTCTTTTTTAAAAGAGGACAGAAAGAAGAAAAGTGTTTCCCGGGATAATGCAGGAGCAGGAGGAAAATCGAAGCCAAACAGAGCGTAAATCCGAAACCTGCGATGAACTTGTCTCCAGCACTCGAATTCCCTTTTATGAATCTATACACTTGAATAAATACAAACACTCTCCTCCTTCTTTCTTCTTTGTTGTTGTTTTCTCATAATTTTCTAGGGTTTTGCTTTTCCCAATCTACACAATTTTTCTGAGTTCCTCACCATGGGGCTCTCCTTCAAGGTCTCAAAGTCTGGCACTAGGTATCGCCCCAAACCCGTTCCCCTTCCACCGGAACCTTCCCACCATGACGTATCCGAGAATTCCAAGTCCCAGGTAGTTAGTTAATGTGAGCAATGTGCAATTCAATTTTCGAATTCTTCAGGAATCCACAAATCGAATTCTGGGTCTTGCTCTTTCATTTCTAAAGTTTGTGTTTTTACTGTTATTTGCATGATGATGTTTCGGTTGAAATTCGACCCAAAACCACAAATCTAAGTCTTGGTCTTCCTCTTTGATGTAAGAAAATTGTGCTTTTGCTTCTATGTGCGTGATGATGATGTTCCTGTTTGAGATTTTTTTGGGGGGATCTAAGTAGGAATTGAGGCTAATAATATATAAGAAATGAAAGGCTTGGATTCTGGGTTCATTTAGCACATTAGATTGGTAGCTTGTTATTTTCTTTTACGAAAGGATTGAGTCTACCGTGAGCTGTGCCTCAATTGTTCAGTCGGCCAACATATTATCAGTAGGAATGGTTCAATATTTTGGTATTTTAGTTACTTTAACTTTTTATTTTATTTTATACAGACTGATCTTGTTGAAGCTGGTGAAAATTCTGCTCGGATGCTCAATTCATCTGAAACTCTTTCGTTAGCAGGTTAGTCATCAAAGTAATCTGGTACTTAACTTGTGCATAAATCCTGAGTGTTGTGGTTCTTGTTTCGACAGAGATGGAAGCTTCTTTTACACTGAACCTGTTCCCAGATGGTTATTCTATTGGAAAACCCTTCGAGGTTTGTTTGAGACACCAGTTAATATTTTGCAAATGCTGAAGGAATTACCTAAATGAGAAAGAATCTTCTAGTTCGACCTTTTATGTTTCTAAGTTATATCATTTATGGATTTTTTAGAATGATGCGGCAAATCACTCGAAATATCAAGATTTTCCAAAGTTGTTACATCCATATGATAGGTCGTCTGAAAGCCTTTTCTTGGTAATTCTCTTGAAATTCTATATCTTTCTTGCTCTTTTAGTTCTAGCTTCTATGTTCTGAAGTATTGCAATTATGGTACTTAAAATTGGGAGTATAATCGCTTAATCTTAAAATCGGGAGTATAATTGCTTAATCGTAGGATTGTGCGATTAGTTTTAGTATGTGAAGGAGAGAAGAGAGAGAGAGAGAGAGAGAGAGAGAGAGAGAGAGGAGCGAGAAAGAGTGCTAACTGAATCTGTTATTTCACTATTGTGAAAACTGCTAAGAGGAGCTACACTTTTACTATTTATAACATTTGACTTGATTCACAACCGACTCAAGTCACAGCTAACTAGTACTCTGCAATTATATGTTTATAATCTATACTCTGTAATACACCCCCTGCAAGCTCAAGGTGGGTGCCTAAGAGGAATATCACACACCTTGAGCTTGGACCTAAGAAAAAGAAATCGAGTAGGGGACAGGGGCTTAGTAAGGGCGCAGGGATGGAACCAGAAAAAAAGGTTAAGGGGGGCGAAAATTAACACATCAAGTAAATCAATTGAGACATCATAAAAGCAGCTCGGACCACCGGAAGTTGTCATCGTACAATGTCCTCAGTTTTTGTGAAGCACTGTAATAGGAATAAAAAGAAGGACGAGGAGGGTAGAGAGCCCAATCTGGTGACAGTAGAAGAGGTGGACAAGATGAGAAAGAAATAATGACAAGGGAAGAAGGAGGAGGAGATGCGGCGCTTGTGTAAACTAATCGTAGTGTAGGAATAACTTAGGGTTTTGGAAGTTAATGGGCCCAATCACAGTGTTTTGAAAATAAAATAAAATAACTCCGCACAGGCCTGGTTTGGAGCAGAAGAGATCAATTTTAACTTACAATTTAAAACACATAATAAATATTATGTGAGTATATAATTTATATATATTATAAAATATTTTAAATATCATAAATCAGCATATAATTATAAAATACTGTAACGAATCAGGATAATATTTTTCTAAAATATTATAAATACTATCTGTAAAGTAATTTTGCTAAATCTTACGATTATGCGATCTACAATTAACAACCTCTTCCCGATTAAGGTCATAAGACTTTTACTACTATGATTGGAATCAATGATTGGGACATTCAACGATTTCTACTTGAATTATAAGCACTGCTGTATGCATGTAAAGAATCTCGCACTAATCTTTCAACACTGCTGACTTAATTGAATTACTTCTTGAAAACTGGCATAATTGAGCTTTATAATTTGAATTGAGTGCTGATGGATTTGAGCCACTTGTTTCCACCTTCTTGACATTGTCTAACTGTAAGTTGGAAATGAAAATAACACCAGAAGCTATGCTTTTCTTCTCTGGGCCTTTTCCTTTGGTAGCTTCAAATTCCTTGTATTACTCAACATTATACTTTTTCTGAATTTTTTTTTTATCATTTTTGGTTTGTCTACTTATGTTAACCATTTCATGTACTTACCTTCTTATTTCTTTGTAATGATGTTTTTCGAGGCCATTGAGTCAGGTCACTTGCCTGGGGATATTCTGGATGATATACCTGCCAAGTATGTTGATGGAGCACTTGTATGTGAGGTGAGCCTTATTTATTTTTGGTATGCTTTAGTTTTAACAGTGACGAATAAATTTCCATCATTATTTTATGAAAAATCATTTAAGGGTGCACAAATGTTCTTCCAGGTTTTAGTTTGGTTTGCTGTGTTTATTGTTCATAGAGGAGTAGCAGTTATTTGATACTGTTTTTGCCGTAGGATCTCTTTTTGATTGACTTCTGTTTTGATTTTCTCTCTTTTCACTGCGGAGAGCTTCTTAATTGCCATTTGCTAGCATTATTTCTTCTCAGTATTTGCCAAATCTTATCACCATTTCATATATACTTTTAATGATGCATGCTGTTTACAAGATTGGGCTTTGTATCAATTTTTACCTCAGGTGCGTGATTATCGAAGATGCTCTTTCGAAAAGGGGGTCGGTATAGTGTCTCTGGAAAGTTCTCCTCTTGTTAATAAAGTACGCCTCAAGATGTCATTGGAAAATATTGTGAAGGATATCCCATCGATTACTGATAAGTCTTGGACATATGGTGATCTCATGGTGAGTATGATCTACCATCTCATGAATGAGATCAACTCCTATAACTTTATCATTTCTTGGGTGTTGATCTCACTTAACTATGTTCACATTGATAATAGGAAGTTGAATCGAAGATACTGAAAGCATTAAAACCAGACCTTCATCTAGATCCTACTCCAAAGTTAGGACGGCTCTCTGAAAGTTCACTTCCAGAAAAGGTATAAACTAGCTAGATCCTCCCATGATGAACTTATTTTATGGCTGTTTTCATATTAATGATGTTGAACTTGATATTGCAGCTCAATTTACGGGGAAAGAGATTAAGAGATATGCCAGAGTTTGCTGTTACTTCTAGTAATAAAATACATGGGAAGAAAGTTTGCATAGATAGAGTGCAGGAAAGCTCAAATAACAGATTGGCTGATCCAGGAATAACTGCATCTAATGCTGTTGTGCAACAGACTCTTGAAAATCCAGCAATGCAAAATCTTAGTCCAAGCATCACCATGGCCTTGAGATCTAAGAATTTTATGCCAGATTCTTCCATCCCGGGCTTTTCTATGATATCCCAGCAATCAAGATATGCAATGGCAGTTGGAAATTCAAGGAGCTTGCAGGAGCATGGATCAGTTTCTGCTATTAATTCATCAGGGGCTTCTCCTGCTGCACAAGATGTCATGATTTCATATACTGATGATGCAAATCCAAGTGCCTCTCTTCACTCAAAAAGGGAGAATCAAGACGGACAAGCATCACCTTTATCCAATGTTGCAAAAAGAATGAGGCCTACTTCCACTGGTGTTGATGCAATGCAGCAGCAGCAAATTGGCTCACATGTTGAAGGTCTTCAAGGATCCGAAATAAATTGGCAGAATACACTACTACAACAACAACAAGCAATGGCCAGAGGTATTCAATATGCAAGTGGTGGCATTCAGAAGTTTACCCAGCAGGTTTTTGAAGGGGGGTTAAATCAGGAGACAGGAGCTATTCAATTTGCTTCAAGTCAGCAAGGCATGAGGTTAATTGCCAAGGAAGAACAGTTTGAAATGGAAAAATTAGATGGCGCAGAGATAAACCGCAATAAAAGCGAGATGGGAATGGATACTAGCAATTTAGACCCACAACAATTACGGCCTCAGCAAAGATTGCCACAGCATGCATTCATGAGACCTAATTTCGCTCAGACAACCTGGAACAACTTGGGTCAGCCGCATATGGAGAAAGATGCAAAAAAAGAGGACCAGTTCCAGAAAAGAAAATCAGTCCAGAGTCCTCGCTTATCTACTGGAGCATTACCTCACTCCCCATTATCTTCAAAATCAGGTGAATTTTCAAATGGTTCAGTTGGACCAAGTTTTGGTCCATCACAACTGCCTTCAGTTCCTGCTGTTGGAACTCCTTCTATTTCTAATGATTCTACACAAAGGCAACAACAAGCACCACTAGCTGCCAAACGGAGATCTAATTCTCTTCCCAAGACCCCAGCAATGAATGCAGTTGGTTCACCAGCTAGTGTTACTACTGGTGTCCCATTGAATGTAAATAGTCCTTCACTTGGGACCTCATCTTTGGTTGATCAAGGAGTTCAAATTCAAAGTATGGTTGAAAGGTTCTCAAAAATTGAAATGGTCACAATGAGGTATACTATTTTAATTTTAGAACTACATCTCAACATTATTTTTAATAATCGTATATTGTCCACAATTTTTTTAATATTTTAATTATAGTGCAAGTATTCTGTAGTGGTGATGGAAGGCTTTGATTGGCAATTTAGTCAAACATATTCTTCGCACTGTTGGAGATCTGAAGAGATTAGGGCCTGTTTGATTTAAGAAAATGTTTTCTATTTTCATGTTTAATTACATAAATGTCATTTTGTTTTCACATTTTTTTCTTATTTTTAAGGTTATGTATAGAAAACAAGTAAAAGTTTAGTGTCTGAAAGTTATCATCTTATTTTTCTCTTATTTCTTTTACAATATGATTTTTTTTTTTTGCCAATTAGCCTTTGCTTCTGATTTTGATACAAAATGTATGTCAAGTTTTTATGTTTTCAAATTATGTCAAGTTTATCTTCCTGTTCTTACATATAACTATGGACTTCTATCAGGCATAAACTTAACTTAAAGAAGAACAAGGTTGATGATTATCCCATAAAAAAGCAGAATACCTATTCACCACAGCCTTTAGCATCGTATCTTGCTAATGTGACTAATATTGAGGAATTGACAGAGGAGCCAAGTTCTTTGTCAAAGTCGCTTATTGGTGGGAGTATGAATGTATGCAAAATGAGAGTCTTAAATTTCTGTTTGCCAGAGCGTTTACTTCAAGGTTTGTTTCCTTTTTTGCTCATTCTGTTATTCTTGACAACATATGCCTTCTTCCTTGTCTGACATTCCATTTTCTTCTACAGGAAATGTTTATTCTCTAGTTCCGAGGTTGCGAACTAGGATGATAATGTCTGAGAAGCCATCCGATGGTACCGTGGCTATGCATTATGGGGACATTGATGAAGGTGATTTTGTAGCTGCAGAGGATCATCTCCCCACATTACCCAATACTGTAAGTTTTCTGGTAGACATTTTTTTGGTTATATTTAAGGATTTACATCTGAAGTTAGTTGCGCACATTCTGCTTCAATTATTTGAGGTATTATTCAACTTTTGCCTTATATCCTCTGTCAATCCATTCAAACATTCATTTCCTATCTATATTAATCGTAGCTTTCATTTTTCTCATCACCCTTTCAAACCTTGTGGCTTTGATACCCTTTTGGGGAGTCCTGTGCTATTTTACCCCAGTGCCACCATTCCTTTCACAATTTTTCAATGTATAATTTGGACGAAATGTTCCTCTCCTGTATCAACATTGACTTTCACTTCCTCAGGACACTTGTTTATCTTCTACTGCCTCTGTTTTGTCCTAAGGCACAACTGTACTTTCCATTGTTATTTTGGAAAGATAATTTTTTGTATGTTCTTCATTTATTGGTATTAACATGATGGTGCATTGGTATTTGGTCATTTTTGATCCTGAAATAACTATAAAAAAGAAAATGAACTATCAAAGTTCTAGTAGCACATTTAAATTTCTTGCCATTCATTTTTATGCAATTTTAGTGCTGATTTATATGACCAATTTGTGAATCAGCATTTTGCGGATTTGCTTGCAGAACAGTTCTGTTCTCAGGTATGTTTTTCAGTCTGAGCTAGAATCATATTGAGGGCAAATCTAGGTAAAAAAAGTTTTAATAGTTTAATCTGCCATATCTGTAGATGGCACGTGAAGGATATATGAGGGAAGATGACAGAATCCAAGTGAAGCCGAACCGCGTGAACTTTCCATTGGGCAGTCAATCTAGTGTACCTCATAATAGCTCTGTAGGTGACATGCAGCAATATGGGGAACAAATGCCGGGTCAGTCATCCAATGAAGTCTCAAAACCAGCTGGTGGTAGTAACGCATCATTAAACTTACCTCAGAATCTTGTAGCACACTCAAGGATGTTGCCACCTGGAAACACTCAGGCATTACAGATGTCTCAAGGACTTCTCTCTGGTGCTTCGGTGGCTCCAAGACTACAACAACTGGACTCACAACAAGCAGTACAGCAACAACAGCAGCAGCAGCAGCACCAGCAGCAGCAGCAGCAGCAGCTGCAACAAAATCAACACTCTCTCATTCAACAGCAGAATCCCCAGTTCCAGAGATCTATGATGCTTGGGACAAATCAGCTTTCAAACTTGAGTGCAGTTGGACAGAACTCCAACATGCCATTGGGTAATCACATGCTCAACAAGCCTTCACCTATGCAGATGCAGATGTTACAGCAACAGCATCAACAACAGCAGCCACAAATGCAAAGGAAAATGATGATGGGACTTGGACCAGCTATGGGAATGGGTAACTTGAGAAATAGCATAGTTGGACTTGCACCCTTGGGCAATACTATGGGAATGGGGTCTTCAAGGGGAATAGGAGGAACTGGAATCTCAGCACCGATGACATCTATTGCCGGCATGGGAAATATTGGTCAGAACCCAATGAATCTTGGCCAGGCTTCAAATATTACTAATTCTAATCAATTCAATTCTAATCAGTTCAGGCCTGGAACAATGACTCAAACACAGGCTGACATTTTATCTAAGATTAGATTGGTACACCAGAATCGGGGAAACATGTTAGGGTCGCCTCAATCTAGTATAGCTGGCATCTCTGGGGCCAGGCAAATGCACCCTGGCTCGGCTGGTCTTTCTTCAGTGCTGGGTCAGACTCTAAATAGGGCTAATATTAGCACACTGCAGCGAGCACTCGGACCCATGGCTCCACCAAAGCTGATGGCAGGGATGAATATTTATATGAATCAGCAGCAGCAACTTCAACCATCACAGCAGCAGCAACAGCAGATGCAATTACAACAGCAGTTGCAGCAGCAATTACAGCAGCAGCAGCAGCAGCAGCAGCAGCAAGAACCAACTTCGCAATTGCAGGCAGTTGTTTCACCCCCTCAGGTGGGATCGCCATCTACAATGGGAGTTCCACCTTTGAACCAACAAACACCTCAGCAAGCAAGTCCTCAGCAAATGAGTCAGCGAACTCCGATGAGCCCACAACAGATGAGCTCAGGTGCAATTCATGCCATGAGTACTGGTAATCCTGAAGCTTGTCCAGCAAGTCCACAGTTGAGCTCACAGACCCTAGGGTCTGTTAGTAGTATGGCGAACTCCCCCATGGACATGCAAGGTGTTAATAAGAGCAATAATGCTCAATGAAGCAACGTAGCCTAAAATGTCCAAATCAATGCCCTTTGGGAACCATGTTGACGTCGAATTCAGCACCAAAATCAGCTATCAAATGATTGAATCTTGATTCTTTTAGTTATGAGCTGAGCTAATATTTTACTTATGAATAAACATAAAGCCAGATGTTCATACCTTTGGGGAACTAATGTGCTGCTCTGGATCTCTAGAAGGAATCGATTATGTTGTGTTAATTGTATATACTATATAGTTTCTTGTTTTCCTTTGCACTCTTTGAACTTACAGGAATTTTATTTTTGGATATTTAGACCAAGATTAGTATGCATTTGTAGCTACTATGTGGATTGCAGGAATTGCTACTGTTGATCCATACCTTTGCCTGCAGTTTGGAGTTAACCTTAACCAGTCTTTAAAATGAGGCTCCGTGCCTCAGCTTCCATCAGATTTCAAACATAGAGGGTGAAATAACCACCATTGCTGGTAGCAAAAAGGGTTACAATGGACACATGCTATAGAGAGAAAATAATGAATTGTGTTGGGATATCAGTTGAATGCAACATAAACAAATTTTTATTTCAATTCATAATAGAAAGAGTTTCGCTCACCTTTTATCTTGAATTGCATGCTACCTCCATTTGCATGAATGTCAACGAATATCTAAATATAACATTAACCTTACTTGAAAGAAAATCTAAAAAAAAAAGTAAATACAACAAAAAGAAAATAATTTAAAGAAGCAATGAGAGAATTGACTATCTAAATAACTACCATGTTGAATCAATTACTCTATGTAACATCATTATTAATGAAGAGGCAATTTAGGTAGTGATTTGTAAAAATATTACAGATAAAATTTGGTAGAAGAACCAAAAAGATAATTTGAAACGGATAATCATAATATATAATTTTACATTTTAAAAAGATAATTTCATATCATTCCTCATAAGAAAAATGCTCTTTTTCCAACACTAAATAATTGTTGAAATTCATGTATAGGATCCACTAAAAATAGTGTTAAATTGAAGGTTGATAACAGTATTTTGCTGTTAATTTTTAACAGTCTCATCAGAATTTACTTTAAACCGGGATATAGTTGGGGTTGCACCTATTACTTTCACGTTTGAACCCAATGTGTCGTAATACATAATTCAATCGCTCTATTAATTGATTCAACTCTCATTCAGATCCACTGTATTCTTTCTTTCCTTTTTGTCTTACGAAAAGTTTAACCCTCGATATTATATACTTAGGAACTCTATCGACATATATCTTTTGTGATATCAATATATGATTATACTGTGTAGGTTTTGGAATAGAAGTCAAGTTTGACAGCAATGAATAAAACACCATCTTCTGATAAACAATCTTGAGCATTGGGAGCCCCTGAAGGTTTTGTAACATCTATTCAAAGGAACGCAACAACTATCTATAATAGAACACCATATCCTTGAATTGCCCATACTTCTCAAAGAAAAATGCTTGCGACCCTCACTTTAATACTTTATTTTGTTAAGCAATATTGCAATTCATGGCCTGCAGGTGCAAAGAAATATTGCCATTCATGCATTTCCATTGTCTCACAGATCATGATAGAATTTGCAGTTGTCCCCAAAATAGCACCTCCCACGGGAATAATATCTACACAGCTGATTCTGCTTAAAGCTTTCTTTGTTGGGATTCAATGGATGAAAGTGATTTGCATTTGCCAAAGGCATCCTATGATAAGTCCTCTCTGTAAATCTGTTTGTCTCAGCTATGAAAGGGTGGCGTTTCTCAATAGTAGTTTGATTTTCTCTTGAATGGAAGTCAACGTGATTGTTGTAGTTTGCACTATGCTCAGCTCCTCTATCGAAAGTGCTCGTACGAGCTGAGTGCTTCTGAGTTCGCTGATGATTCAATTGGTCAGATTCCGATGTCATGGCTCTATAATCAACAGACTTACCCCGCTGTTCAATTACAGCTGCTGGTTTATTTATGATAGCAGGTATTTGTTTAGTTGCATGGGCAGATAAACCTGAATTTTGAGATGGAAATTCAGCTTTTTCTGGATTCATGGATACGTCTGTTTCTTGCGTCTGATATCGTGGCACAGCTGAGTCCTTTTTGGAAATCCTGAATATAAAGATTGCAGAAGTACATGAAATTATTTATCATGTAAACATAAAAAGCAGCACTGATAGAGTACGGAGAGAAGATATTTTTTAGTGCATGTTTGGAAATTTATCTGCAATGTATTTCAATGTCAAAATCAATTATAGGAAAAAACTGTAAGTAAATTTTGGGTGTTGGAATTTATTCTGAGGAATAATAAACTGAAATCACTTGAGGTACCTTTTTTCCCTAATACTTTTCCTCTTCTCCTTTTCTTGCATCCTCACTTCTCTATCTGCCCTGGCAACAAACCCCCTGGAGTGTTTTTCCATCAATATTTTCTGCCGTTTCCCTTCGTCCTCCCATTTCTGAAATTAAAGACACAGACATAATGAACATGGAACAACTCAATGGTATCAGATGAAGGAATGCTGCTAAATGAGTACCTGTCTCAATGTCTTCAACCTATAAAGATTTCGACCCTTAATCAGCAGAGGGTAAAGGGGAGGGAGAGGCTTTTCTCCGTTGCTCCAGAGTACTTCAATCTATAACAGGACAGGATAAGGGGATGTATATTGTTACTGGAAGAATGGTTTGCATACAATAAAATTGAGAAATGCTAGCAACACACTCTTTTGAACACACTCTCACACACTTCATGTGATTGTTTTTTTTTTTCAAAAGTCAACATGATTTTTAACAAGAGGGAGAAAAGACATTGAGTATTTTGATAATGGACCAATTACAAGGAGTGTGTTCAAAAGAGTGTGTTGGTAGCACCCCTCAATAAAATTATACTGCTATCCAAGACAGATAATGTGCATCTTTATTGTGAAGCTTGGTACATTAGTGACTGAAACTTTGTATTACACTTTCAAATAATCTGCGCAAGTTCTCAATGTCTTATACAACAACCATAAAGACAGCATTCATTTATGTCTAAAACTTTCTCACCGAAAATGTATGTTGCTGCTTCGCGGCACCATAGCTTTCTTTCACAATGCGGCCTGCAACAATCCTTTTGCCACAAGGTGGACCAGTGGCACTCCTAGATGCTATGCTAAACCTGAAAAAACCAAATATTATAAGAAAACTGGAATATGACTGTAATTATACCAATTAATTTGATCAACACCATATTTCTCCTTTTCAAGTCTGTCCTCAACTGACCACAGCTAATGGCATATACACTAGCAAACATAACAATATTGTGTGTCAAGCTTTCTGAAGTACATATATATGTATGCCTTCAAAATTTTCAGTGCAGAAAATGTAGTATGGTGATATTTTTCAATACTCCAACTGACATGTATTAGTTATTCTTTTTAATTTTTAACAGATGAAAAAAGAAAAAAAGAAATTCATTATCAAAATGTCAGAGTGATGTACTAAGCCTTGAGTATTACAGTAGTACTTAATATTTGATCCACAGAAATATCTCTTCCATTTACACTACATTGAGAAGGAAAAAGAAATAAACAAAGATCAAAGCTTACATTTCATAAACATTTTGCTCAAACAGAACAACATCACCAGTGCATGCATCGCCTGCATAAAGCAATTTTTTCCAGATTTCAAAGTTTGAGATAATTAATATAAAAATTAAGGCCTAAATAATTTGAGAGACAGCCAACGAATACAAGAGATCCTGATTATATGTCAGAGGATATAGTGAATAACAGAAACAGTTAAGAATGGATGTGGCTGATTGTTTCAACTTAAAACCGATCAACGAAAACAGAATTGCAAATAATATAAAAAGATAGAGAAAATAATTTAATTTTATTCATATTAGAGATACTGGCGAATGCCTAAACAAACATTTCTTTAACAAAGTACTAGTTAAAATTTTGTTTTATAAGCAAATATTCTGTAGAAATGTACTAGGGAGTAGGACAATTGATTTTTTTTGGTGTAAACCACCCTATATCCGGTCACACCATTCGGATGCCGACTATTCCGGATTTGGGATTTAGTCACAGTTAAGGCTCTCCATCCCTCTACGCGCGTGTACTGTGTAAGGATCGAACACGAGAGCTCTTCCCGCACGCACACTCAGCTTGTGTTGCCAACTGAGCTACCCTTATGGGTTAGGAGAATTGATTCTAAGTAGGAGTTGTCAGTAGCATAATAATATTTCTTTTAACCGTATGTCAAAAGGAATTCAACAAAACAGCTTACATATTATGTGAACCTAAAAAAAGCGATTTTATAATTTTCAGAAATGCTACATTTAAAATCAACACATTTAAAAATCGAATTAAAGTTTATTCACATTTCCACCTTTTACACTTTTAGATATAGGAAAAGAGAGAGGGAAATAAGTGATATGATAGATGATGTGATATAAATAATAGATAGAGACTGAAAGAAAAATGGAGTGGAAATGAATTGTAAGAGATGAACATATCATTACTCTTAACAATTCATTGGCACTGACCTTTACAATTCAATACAAAGCTAGAAGGAGGGTACTTTTGCTCCCCTTCACCATTTACAATCCTGGAAATATCACATATTTAGAGAAACCATAAAATTATCTTAAATAACTTCTCCTTGTAGTACAGAAAATAAAACTTACTCTAGATG
The DNA here is from genome assembly GCA_030819835.1 of Acmispon strigosus. Lineage (NCBI taxonomy): Eukaryota > Viridiplantae > Streptophyta > Magnoliopsida > Fabales > Fabaceae > Acmispon > Acmispon strigosus. The sequence continues at coordinate 53,148,922 of JAUAMA010000004.1, read as the reverse complement.
CTCCTTTATACGCTGGATGAGTGTGCCCTTATTTCCAGTAAGCCTAAGACCATTCTTCCTCAAATACAGCTTGCATTCATCCACTTTCAGCTTCTCTAGTAATCCCGCTGCCAACCCAAAACAATCAGCCACATTCATGAAGAAAATAATTCCTAAATTCACCCAATCATAGAAAATAATTCCTAAAGATCAGGCGACTCAAATTTTAAGTTAATTTCTACCGAACCGATCTTAGTAAAATATATGAGCCGACCGATATTGATCAAACAATGCAGATTTCTTAACTGTGTGAATGTGAATGCAGGACTGCCCTGACTCCATAGAACTCAAATCCATTTCCTTCCACCTTCCATTTCCCTCAAAACACAAAAAGAAGAACAATTTATCTAGGGAAAAGCGACTCACCATTTATTATTTTCTGAACTTTTTCAAAATTCTCATCATCAAGAGAAGGCACTTGTTGTGTGTCATTCTCAGTAGCCAGGCCCTTACCTTTAGCAACGCTGCAATGTAAACACTCAATCAGCAAGAAATTGAAAAAAAAATCACATTTTGAGTAGTGGAGCTATGGTAAGATGATTTACCGCAGTTTGGCCTTGTTTGAGAGTGAGAGGTTTGAGAAGCTGGTTTGAGTTTCTTGGAGGATGTCGAAATCGGAGTCTCCTTCGGAATCGTCGCAGTGCGAACCCAGGTAGGAGGATCCTTCAGAATCGCAGCAAATTTGGTGCATCTTCTCCACTTGGGTCGCCATTGAAGGATTAGGTTCAGACAACAAGAGTCTTCTCAATACATGACCGTTGCAATGCAATATCAGGGTTTAAATTTCTCACACAAAACCAGGAATGTGGAATGCCCAAGGAGGAAATGAAATTACCACGGTACCCTGATATATTTAATTATCCTCTGAGCTATAATTAATTATTATTCCACTACTCAATTTTTTTTAACAAAAATTAGAATTTTAAAATTTGAAAATGATGACAAACTCATAACTACAACTACCAAACCCGTAAATCAACTGACATTGACTTGTTTTAGTTTAAGTAGAAGTCTTAAGTTTGAATCACTGTGAATGTAGTTGTGTTAAGAAGAGCTTTACCGCTCATATTGTTCCTACACGTCTCAAAACTTCAAAAATAATTAAAAATACCAAAAGTAACTCCCACTCCGTGGGAATGTTGTCAGGTTCGAGATCCTACCTAGGATCAGAAGAGGGGATAAAAGATTGTAAATCGTAGGATCAAGATCCGAATCATAAATCATTTAAGTTCCTGCTAGAAATGTAAATATATACTTTATAAAATATAGGTACATAAAAATTCACATACATAAAAAAAAAACTCATAATTCACATCAAAGTTCACAAATAATGACATTTGTTTATAACATAGGAAACATAACTCAAGTGTCATAAACATATAAGTCATATCACATGACATATTCATAAGAAACATAAGTTCATAATCATAAAAAAAATAGACAAATAATAAATATCCCAAAATAACATTATCCAAGTGTTTAATATACTAGAATAATGAGTCAAAATTGGGTTGAAATTGACTAATGGTCGAGAGAAGGTCCGTATGAAGCTGTTTATGGGTCGAAAACGGGAAAACTCAATTTTAAAAACTTTAGTATTCAGGATTGCAACAATGAGATTTATGAGATCCTTTCTCCATGAATCGGGATTCAAGATCGATCCTAACTCATTTTAGATCCAGCAAAGGATTCAGATCGCCGAGGCTTCCACAAATCATAGAATCATAATATCTTGGAATTCAGATTGGAATGCTGACTACGGTGAAAGTATACCAATTGGTAATTGAGTGACATAGATGAGTGGATGTCAAATGGATGTTTCCCAACCCAAGTGGAACGCCAATAATTTATCAACATATGTTGGGGGGCTTAGATTTTCTTCGGCCCTCCCGCCTCACTAGCACAAAAAACAACTCGCTATTATTAATTGTTAAACTATTTTAATTAATTAATTTTTCATGCAACAATCTTTTTTTTTTTTTGAAAACTGAATAAATATATTACTAAAGAACAGGGGCAGAAGCCACTACATCATGCTGCAAAACAGTTAAAATCTCTTGAGGAGCATCCTCAACCCAGACAAAAGACAACAAAGAGAAAGATAGTTTGGCAAGGGAGTCTGCAACCATGTTGCCTCCCCGCCTAACAAAAGAAATATCCATAAAATCAAAGTGAGCAGAAAATGAACGACAATCCCTAATAATAGAAAAAAGATAAGAACCCCCAAGTTCCGGACGACGCCAAAGATCAAAGAGCTTCAGACAATCAGTCTCAAACATGACCCTTTTGAAGCCCAAATCGATAGCAGTGGAGATCGCCCAACGGAAGCACAGAGCTTCCGCAATGACGGAGGACGAGACCATGATAGTAGCTGTGGTCGCCGAAGCGAGAACTTCACCCTCAAAGTTCCGGGCCACCATCCCAAAGCCAGCCAAAGTTGAGTCTCGAAGAGCTGCATCAAAATTAAGCTTAAAAGTACCCCTAGGCGGACGGGTCCAACTAGACGGCAACACCATAGACTGGCGGGGAACTGCACGCAAGTCCGGAACCCCAAGAAGAGTAGCCACACGATCAAACATGAGCGGTGTGGGCATCCGTCGCTGCTGGAAGACAATCCGATTCCTCCTCTCTCAAATACAGTAGGCCGTAGTGATAAAACAAAGTAGAGCCTGGTCATCTGCAATCTCCAAGAATCTGAGGAAGAAATCAGCAAAGGAGAGGTCGGGCCAGTCACCCACCCGTAGGCCAATCGACGAACCAAACCAAACCTGAACTGAATCCGGACAATGTCCCCACCTCGGTGCCGCAATCGACCTCTAACCGGCAAGATATCTAGAGCTGCATGCCATACCAACTCCTTGCACTGCGGCAAGGCACAAGACCGCCACATACGCTTCCAAGCCTGAGACGGCATTGATGTCATGCAACAATCTTAATCTTTGAAAATTAAAATTAGTGGTCAAGATTTTCAGGAGTGTGAGCACACGGTGTTGCCGCTGAAGATCCATTTTGGGAATGTTGATCTAGTATTCGAAGTCTTCCATGAAGAAGAGGCTGGGAAAATAACCAATATCCCTATTGATAAAGGGAATCGCGTTTGGCGCCCCCTATTGCGCCATACACCCTCCTTTTTTTTAAAAATGCCCAAAATACTCTTATGTACAAAAAAAAACTGAATAAAAAAAATCATAAAAATTTCAAAACTCCAATTTCTTCCTCTTCAACTTATCACCATCAACATTTTCCCCATCCATGTCATTCCCATCTCCTTTTATATTATCCTGTAAAGAAGGGACAAGTAAGAAACATTAAAATCTTCATTTCGAAAGAAAAAACGAATTAACGAAGTGATTCACGGAGCTTGGTTATTATTCGCACCATGATGTGCGATATGTTTAAAAATATCGCATTTAAGGGTGAGATTCCACTTTTAATAAAAAAAATTATATTCATTCAAAAATCACATGTAGGAGTGCGATTGATGAATTTTGGTATAACAACATTAGCCATGTTTATTTGATATTGGAGTATTATATCCCGTATAATTCTACCTTGTGATATGGTGTATACTATTCTGCGTATTACAACCTTGTGTTTCATATTTCATATGCCCAACCTTGTGATTTATATTTTATATGGTGTATATAATTAAATTAATTAAAAAATATTGAGAATCGCACATCAAAATACAATTTTGGACAAATAATCGCATGCAGAAGTGCGATTTTGAACTACACAAAAATCAAAACATATTAACCCTCTACATTATTTTGTTTATTATGTAATCGCATTCCTAGATGCGATTTTAAGCTTAATAATCGCATTCAAACATGCGAATTTTAAGATTACATATATGAATTTATTAAATTAAGTGTAATTAATTGGAAAATTTAATAAATCGCATGTAAGAGTGCGAATTTTGACCAGCTCCACATCGCACGTATAGACGCGATTATTACGTCAAAAGTTCATTAACCACAAAGAAGTATAGAGGGAAGGGAGCATACCACCCATGACACCCGGTGGTGGTAGACAAGGAGGAAACAAGAGGAAGGATGTTGATGGTTAGTAGATGAAGGAGGTGGTTGATGGAAGATGATGAATGTGGTTGTTACAAGATGATAATGTTCGTGGTGAAAGGATGGAGAGAAGGGGGGGTAGGAGATAAAATAGAGATGGGTGAAGAATGGGTTGGAATGGAGAATGGTGAAAGGATGAAGATGATGGTATTTATTTAATTTTTTAAATTTAAAAGGGTAAAATGGTAATATTTTAAATTTTAAAGGGAAAAATGGTAAAAGACGCATTAGGGGGCGTATAACACAATAGGGGGGCGCCAAACGCGATTCCCATTGATAAAAGAAAACAACAGAGCCAACGCTAACCGCTGAACTAAGTGATATGTGCTAGATAAACATTGTAAATGGCCTAATCACTCAACCTCATGGATATTATCATATTGAGCTAGAATCATCCATTTGTGGAAGTACAAAGGATAAAAAAAATGTAATTATCATAATTATAACTTTTATCATATATGCTTGTCCCTCCGAGAGATTTCAGCATACAAAATTTTGAAAGATTAGGGATGGCTTTGTGTATAACTAGAGGCTAGGGCTAAATCTAGAGATTTTTTAACTAGTGAAATATTATAAATTATTTAAAGTGTATCTTTGGTTTTTTTTAATGTAAAATTATTTATTAAATTATTGTATATAGCAATAAGTACTTTAGTCCTGCGAATGGATATAGGTCAAACAACTTGCCAAGATTAAATTGTATGTCTTGCATTAAGGTCAAACTTTTTTGAAAATATTATTTAACTTAAAAATCAACTTTAAAGTTCCAGTCATCTGAAAGCCTTTTAAGTATGACTTCCATAAGTAAATGTAAATAATAAAATAATTTTGTGACGTGCTAATAACATATTCAACATGTTATGTTGTTTCTAAATATTCTCTTATACTTGTTGGAATTCATGTGAGCCTAACTAAAATGGGATTGAAACACACCTAATGAAAAGTGGAACCAATTATGTGATTTAGTGAATCCTAGAATATTCCAACTAATGAGAGGGAGAAAGAGAGATGGAAAGAATATGTTCAGGAGTGTGCTACAAGAATTTCTTCATAAGTTGTTCCATGGGTTATATTATATATGCTTCATTTGTCCCTATAAAATTGACTGGTTTTGATTTTAGTCTTTGAACAAAAGTCAAAATTGAATGATAGTACAGACTAAAACCAAACATTTTAAATTTTATAGGAACTAGAAATATATATTTATCTTAACATTATCGTAATGTCTTATACTTGTGTTGACCTATTTAATCCACTTTGGATAGCTTTGTGAGTTATTTAAATGTCTAATGATTAGGCTTCTAAATATGGTTTTGAGCTAAATTAGACTTTTAACAACACAAAAACAGCTTGTCCTATTGTGATCCATATTTGATAATTTTGACCTCAATATACAAAATTAAGGGATCGAGTATATGTACTTTGATTGATTTTTTTTTTTTGAACGGTACATTGATTGAAATTAATAAGATAGAAAATGTCAAATGATTACATGAATAAAATAATTACTAATAAAAAGAAAAAAAAATGATTGAAAGGAAAATCCCTACTCTTGATATTACCAACAGACTAACTAATAATTTTGCTTCAATTTCTTTAGGAGAAAATATTAACAGTTTTTTTTTCTTTTACTTGATATTACAAACATACTAAGTACTCGTCTTCAATTTCTTTATGAGATCAAAGTTGCGCCCTATTGTGCAATGTGCTAAAATTGCTGACTAAAGGAATGCAGTTGTCATTTCTGAAAATCTCACCTCGCTCAGGTATACAACGTAACCAGTATAGCGTTTCCATTTCTCCTTTTTTCTTAAGCATGTGTATCTTCAATGAAAATGAATAGACAGCTCAAACTATACGCGTACATAATTCATTAAAATACAAATGCTGTATAAGAGAAAAAGGCTAGATGTGGGACCCGGCAGATATTGGTCATTCTATTATTTTCTAAGTAAAATGTATAGACTATAGACCAAATGACATAAGGTTTACCATTTTGAGAACAAGCATTTCACACTAACTATACTAAACATATATAACGTAGTTCTAATTCAGCAGCTCAAAACGGAAACATCAAAATCGAAGGGGTAATATATTTAACTCTTTAACGCAGTAATCCTGAAAATAATTGGGAACTAGTAAGTAATGTCTATATGCATCCCCAAAGACATCAAGTTTTTTACCAAAACTTGGTTTGTGCTCCAGAAATCCCAATCCCGCCATGCTCAGAAGTAATAGATGATAGTCTTTTTTTTTCTATACCAAAGTCGTCCACAAAACGTAGACATCAGCTCATGCATATAGGGTTCCCACCAATGTGTGCAAATCTGGATAGTCCATGTGAGAAAGCAAAAAGGTAGAGGCACAATCCAGGTTTATAAAGTCACATACTAGCTGGATCACCAAATTTTATTCTTGAGCCAGAAAAGTACAAAAACAACTCCAAAAACAATAGCAACAGGTGCCCACTTCCGAATCAGAGCCTGCAGCAAATATTTGATTTTAAATTATATATCCACAATGCAGAGAATAACTAGAATGCAAATATGAGCCAGAAACTTCAGAGGAACTTATCACTTCCTAACACTAAGCAGGGTTATCAGTTCCATCAACTTATCATTGAACAACATTAGAAGGCCAACATTACTTGTATTAAAGAACACACACCCACACCAACAAGCTGAAAAACACCATTGGAATTTAAGAGAAATGGTAAGCAGGATATAGGGATTTTTCTACAGTAATTAAAATGACACAACATGGAATTATTCAACCCAAGTAACAGTTATAAGAACATCTCTAACCTGCATATAGAAATCTCCAAGAAACTTATTATATTAACCTATACATTATCTGCAGGCATAGGTAGTCCATGCCATGTTCAATAATTTTTACAGATAAAAAGACCTAAAATGATGCAATGTACTATGTGATTGGATGATAGCCCTTCTGGTCATAATTATATTTCACAAACAAATGCTACAATTTAACCACCGGGTACACTAAAGTCACAAGCTGAAACTAGCACATAAAAAAAGTTCAAGGGAATACAAGCTACAAACATTTAAAACTATACTAACTCAAACACAGTCCCAGATTTAAATCAGATCTTATACACCAGCAAGTGGAAGGCACTGTAACCGAATAGAAAAGAAAATGTCATTTTTCAAATCAGTCAAATGATATTTAGGTAAAAGCCAATAAAGAATGCTTAAATTGTATTATTAGCTTCATGACAAAAACCACACATTCTATGCTTACTATATCTGAATTATAAAAGCAGGTCCTAGCACAGTAATTTACAACTGCAGAAGGTATAGTTTCAAAGGTCAAAACCAAATTAACTTGCCTCAAAAATCAAATGGAAAAGGCTGTATTACCAGAACCACTAGATATATAACTTGCAAGATGCAGTAAAGCTGAAAATGACTAACCTGTCGATTTAAATCTCTAGCCTTGTCAGCATATATGCGAGATTCAGAAGATAAGTGACTAGACATTTGGCTGACCTCTGCATATTAGAATTTGAGATCAGCTGTAGAGCATAAATTTTATATTTCACATGCACAAGGAAGTAAAAACCGGAATTAAACCAAAACATACAAATAACGATTGAAGCTGCATGAGGAGTGGAAATAAGAGGAGATCATCTGATACTAATAGGATCATGAATGTGAAAGTGGGGAACTATGAAAGTTTAGCAGAAGTTTGTAAGAAAAATCTTTAGACAAAATGATTTGAAGTTGTTCTTTTGAAGATAAAACCAACACCCCATTTAATAAAACCTACACACTTTGGTTGCTGTATTACTATAGCAGTTCTTCTCAAATTATCAGCGGGACAAAGGCATCTCTAGCCTTTAATTTAACATGGTAATTATCCCTTAACAGAAGATCATAGCTGCAACTCGAAGGTAGATGACAAAGATTTCTATGAGAAACACTAATGTTATTGACAAGTTTAGAAGGATAGAACCTCGGGCATTGTTAATCATGGCATCTTTATCTCTTTCCAAGCAAAGTGTCTAACAAGTCTATTAACGTCCCACACTGACTAGAGAAATAGTTAACTAAGTCCTTATATAGGGTATAGCAATCCTCACCTCTAAGCTAGCTTTTGGGGTAGAGTTAGACATAACTTGAATTCTAATAAAATTAATCTGATATAGGGCTCATTGGTTAAAGCTTGAAAATAGAGATTTGAAGGTTCAGTAAAAAAGTAATTTATTTTTCAGAGGTTTTGTGTAAAGAAGAAGCTATACCATTCATTTTGTTACCATTAACTATAAAAACTCAGTTATTTAAACTATAAAAAAAACTCAGTTTAAAAAAAACTATTTTACAAAGGAATCGCATTGATAGCCTTTTCTTCAAAAGCTACTCAAAAATCTGTTATTTTTTTCAAAAGCTTAAACAAACACAAATTTCTAGATGTGACTTTTTTCATGGGAAAAAAAAAGCAAACAAACAGGCTCATAGGTCTCATCTGAGCTAAGTTTACAACAGAACCAAGCAAGCAAGCTCATAAATATATGCTGATTATTCTGATAATCAAAATAAATTTAAGTATAAAGAATATACCATATTACAGCTCTAAACCCATGCTCCATTTTTTATATATAGCTGAATTTATTAGAAATATAGCAATCAGGAAAATCCAACTATAGTGGATGTATACATAGTGGAGGCTAATCTTTTTATATCATGTTCAAATTAAAGAGGCTTACAACTATATATTTAGATGTTGCATTGCAAGATATTAGCAGACAGAACACTAAAACTAAATTACTAAAAAATACAATGAAAAAATCTTACGGTCCAACTGTTCACCAACACCAAGAACCTCTTGCACATTTCGAGTCATTATCTGATGGACTTCATAGAGTTCATCATTCAACTTTGAAATATTACGCTGAGTATGGGTATCCTGGTAAAGTTTCTTTGTCTTCTGTATAAATGTGTCTTAAAATTTAAGATGAAAAAAAAGATACATTAGCACCTTTGGAAAAGTAGAAAGCATTATTAACGAAACATGACAGCATAGAAACTGATATCTACCAAACTTAATGAAGGCATAAGGTCTGGCAGCAGTTTCAATTTGAGAGCCATTAACACGCTCAAACTCATTCCTGAGCTCCTCAAGATATTGAAAGGCTAGTTTCTTAGGGTATGCACGATCACACATTGTCAAGTAACAGACCCGTCCTTCAATGATATAACTAAGTTTCTGTCAAGGACACTTTAGGCTATGAAACTATTCCAAATAAAGATAATACAAAGACATTTTAAAAAATGTAACTAAATGTAATATATTTCAAAATTCAAAGACAATTGAACACAAGGGAGTTAAGTCAACTTGTTACGGAAGTAAGGTTCCAGAGAAGCAAGATAGCATTCCATTTTTCACATGCATACCATATATAAAGGACCAGCGACATTGTAATTCAACGGAGAAATGAGATACCCATTAAAACAAATAAAATAGACAATAATTTCTTTAATTGTCCAAAACACAGATTTGCAGATATGTCAAGGAAGATAAGCATGTGAATAAATAAAGTCATGCCCATGCAAGCATCTCATGTATGGTGATCGGATGTCCAACATTAACCGGAAGATAACATCATATAAAATAATATTAAATTGTAGACACCTCCACAATTCTAATATATTGACTAGATGTATCTTACAATATAATAGCAAAACAAGTACAAGTTTAGGACAATCAAGGAATTCCAGTTTGACTACCACAGACAGAATTGAATATTTGTGAGGAGGATACTGAAAAAAATACGGGCCAGTTTCAACAGACATCCTTGATGCCTCATTATGCCCTCTTGAGAGATTCTTAAACAAAGCCTTGACTTGTTGTTTGTAATATTCAGCATCTTTCATATCACGACCGTCATCCAGTCCTTCAGCTAGTGGAAGACCATCAGTAACACGAGCAATCATAGTCAACTTGACCATCTTTATCAGTTCACAATCTCCCACTGAGAGCCTAAAATTTTACACTAAACCAAAACACACTGCAATACCAATCCAAAAGACAGACAAATCAAAGTTAGTCAAACCATAAAAGTAAAAAAAAAAACACAAACATTTTTTTCTTCATTCACTAAATAAGAAAAGTACTCAAAATAATTTAAAAAATTCAAGAATAAGTCTCTCATTCACTATCACCTCACAGCCTCTAAATCATGATAGCATAATTTTTTTTCAGCCTAATTAGATCTGTCACTATCAGCAATCAAACAATGACAATTTCAAACAATTCATTTTCAATTTGTAATTCACACTATAGAAGTTATTCTCTCAAATGCAGAGTATTAAACAAGATACAACATATTTTTGGAAATTGAAGATACATAAATCGGACAACAATGAGAGGCAATTGCTGCATAAAAAAAGGAGAAGTCATGCATATACGACAAATGGTGAAACTGATCATTGCTTAAAGGAATTTAGCGACTAGATCTGACAAATGGTGATAAGAAACAAAATGGCTAGGAAACCTAGTTTAGTGATTCAGATCGTGCGCAGTAATTAGATCATTATCTTTGGTCCTAGTTATGTAACAGAGACATTAGGTTTTTTCTTTAAAATTTCAAGAAGCAAAAAGGAACAAAGATTTTAGGTTTGGAGAAAGAGGATAGGGATGACGAACCTGAAGAAGAAGAAGAAGAATGGAGGTGAGAGGGTGGCCGGAGCTGCCGCAGCTACTGGCAGCGTCGATGGTCCAGCCGAGACGAGACGATCGATGGAAATGAAGATGACGATATGTTGAAATGAAAATGGTGTTGGTGTGTGTGAGAAGAGAAGAAAATTGTGACCCAGCGCCACGTCGTTTTAAACCAAAAGGAAAGGAGATCTGCAGAGATAAAAAAAAACGCAAGTTTAGGGTGTGACTGTGGAGTAATTTCACAGTTTTGTGTCCTAACTCCTAATCGTACAAGCGTTATTAAAATTTATTTTAAAGTGAATAATGAAAAACAATTTTAAATTTTACCATTTGTTTTTAATTAGTTATTATAAGTATAATATTATTCATTGACTTAATATTATCATGATATTTTTTTTAATCCGCAATATACTGTTTTTGTTTTTCATTGCTGATTTTTTTTTAATCCTCTTGAAAATTATATGTTTTGTTTTTAATCTTTGTTAGTTATTTTTTCATTTAATTCAAATCTGAAAGCATTTTCACACGCGCTTATATTTATTCTACAAACGCTGAAATTGAGTTCAGTCATCTCATATTTTTTTTAAATTGTAAAAACTCATATTTGAATGGATGAAAAAACAACTAGCAAAGACGGAAAACAACCCACATAATTTTTTGAAGGATTAAAAATATTTACTATATATGAAACTAAAAATATATTTAAGCTGAAAATATTGATAGTATATCAGAAAGTATATTAAATACACGGTGGAGCCGAATTGAACCAAGCTTCATTATCATGAGACAGAAAATACTTATCCAACCAGTGCGCAGTATAATTCGCATTTCTAAGCAGATGTTTAAAAGCCACATAGCTAAAGCTTGGGGAAATTTTCTTTATCTCCATTAGATCGCTTCCAAGGTATGCGTTAACAGATTAGCTTCTGATATCCTCATTTGGAAGAGCTTATTTTTTTAGCATAAGCGTTTATGCATACGTTTGAGAGAGTTTATGTAAATAATTTATAACATTTATAAAAACTGTTTTGAGCTTATTTTCATAAACTACTTTAAATAGCTTATGAGAAATGAAAATGAACTTATATTTATTTATAAATTATTTTCAAATTATTTCTGTAAACTTTGTAAACAATTTATGAATAAGAACTTAGACGATAAGCACAACTTTCACCCCCTCCAGGATGCCCACCGCTTCTGCCGCCAAGACACCTTGATTTATCTCTATCTTCACACACTGAGAATCCACCACGTTTCCATTTGAGTTGCGGATCACAGCACCCGCACTTCACTTTCCATCGCACCAAGCTGCATTCGAATTAAGCTTAAGAAAACCAACTTGGGGGAGGGGGAACGCCACTTCGCATCATATTGCGGATGAGAATGGTCATTGGAGCTTTGCATCGCGCCCTGCTTCTCTTGAAACTCCAAAAGCTCTTGGATTATGTTCCTGGCTACATCTTGAACTGTGGACTCATTTGCCTCAAAACACAATCGATTCCTAGCAATCCAGATGTGATAGCATATGATATGGCACAGATAAGTTATACCACTTCTTTCGGAGTTGTTAAGATTATCTCTTCAATCTACTCAGTCATTCCCTGGTTAAAATCTCGATCCCATGAGCATCCCAGGACGGAGGCAAACCACCAACTTCTGTACCAGTGACAATCACACAATGCATGCTGTAAAGTTCCAATTTCGCCTTCGCATCGCGAAGAGTAGACTTCGATGGAGCTAACACACGTGAGGTGCGACACATTGAGGTCATACTTTGTGTTTCAAACATAACCAGCCGGGGGCGTAAGGGTGCTTGACCACATCGTAGGGCACGTAAGACCTCAACTCAGTGACAGTGACAGATCTAGAAATTTTAAGTCGTTGGGGCATTACATATATGAACTAATCGATGTATACATTTTTTCAAATTTTCACATTTAGGAAATACTAATTCAAGTTTTTCCCTCCACCAGTAAAGACTAATCTCTTCGATATTCTAAGATCACATAAAGTGGGTAGACTTCTCAAAACAAGTTTTTCTCCATATTCACCGTCCAGATGTCGAACGCTCAACTAAATACCTAAGGAGTCCAAATAACTACCAATTGTGCGGGGACTTATTGTCATATCAAAACTAACTTTAAAAGTAAGTACATGAATAGATAGAGAAAAAATTTGTAGTGAAAATTGAAAACTAAAAAAATTGAAGATTTTGTTACTTGATCAAATGAGCAGCATAGGAGCTAAGCAACTCTTCTAAGAAGCTAATGGAATTCTTTATGTAATGAGGTAAAAAACTTGACTGGAATTGAAAATAATACTTTCAAATATCAAGGAACAGTTTATAAATACATACTCATGCAAAACATAAAAATTAGACTACACTCAGCATGACTCAAAATTCACACACACATATATATACCATTTCCCATTAACCAAAGTGGATCTTATGTTTGTTTTAACGAAAATGACTCAATTTATCCAAAGTATGTAGACTAAGATATATGATGTTTGTTAATTTGATATGGGTTCTTTGTGATTGCTTATATATTTCGTGACATAATTATTTATTTTAAAAAAATAACCAGTTATGTATTTTTAAGTCAAACATGTATGATTTAAAAAAAAAAAGCAAAAGTTTGATTTTTCTTTAAGCTATTTTTAATAGCTTTTGAATTAATCAATTATTTCTAGTGAATTTTTAAGTGAATTTTTTTTTTACATTTGGTACATACACAAATTAATTTCTGCTTTTCAAAAATTCATTTAAAATAAAAACAATTTTTTATTTTAACTTTAAAATCAATTTATTTTATAAACAGCACAAACGGTAACTTTTTTTGCAGGATGCTACTCCCTCCGTTCCTTAATAACTGTCACTTTAAGATTTTGCACATATATTAAGGAATTGTATTAATGTTCTTGTTTCTATCAAAGTTACTACCTAACTTCCTAACATACCCTTTATCTTTCTTCTTAATTTAGACTCTTTAATTTCCTATTACCATTAATTGAAGGGTAAAATTGGTAAAACATAATTAATACTCTCTTGAACTTTGTAAAGTGACAGATAATTAGGAACGAAAAAAAGATAAAAATAGTGACACTTAAATAGGAACGGATGGAGTATTAATTATTACTACATATTTTCAGTAATTCAGTTCACCAATATGCAGCACAAAGAGGGAAATTAAAAGTTAAGCGAAATCAAGCAGTCTTGATCATTTATTGGAGAATGGAGATGCGACTATTAAATTTTGAGCCTTTGGCACAGAAAATACTGGGAAAGTTACTGGGGCAATTGCCTCCACCCATTTCTTCACACAGAAAATAAGAAACCAAAAGAAACATATATTTTTTAAAACTTATAATTTGAAAATGAGAACAGAAAATGAATTGAATTTTCTTAAACCAAACATACATAATCCAAACTAGGGACCAGAAGTGCAATAAAGTCCACTCTGGTTTACTTATTTTCAATATTATATTAGTTTACCATCTGCAACTCTTGTGCATCATATTTCATATGTCATTCCAACCTTGAGAAGTCTCTTGCTAGGAATTGCCATCAATTGATTCCTTTTTCTAGAGTTCTTTCTTAGGAAGCTATAACCATAATTGACAACTATCTTATTGAAGATGGATGATTTTGGATCTGCTACTACCTCTGCCTCCCCTAGCAGATGCACCACACCCTTCTCCATTGCCTTCTCTATAAACTTTATCTCCATTTCAACTGCATTGGCCAAACCCAATGATTGAATGCAATCCGAAGAGGAATGAGACACAGCTAGAACACCTTGTCCTTGTGTGATCTCCGCCATTTCACTCTCACTGGTAGGATTAATCGGGACTTGTTCTGTTGTTATTTCGTCAACCTCAAGTAAAACATTTTCTTTTCTTATAAATTCTTTCAGCTGCTGCACTAACTGGGACTCAAACTCCACAGCATCCCCAAGAACATCTGTGTAACCATGCCTCACAACACAGCGGAAAACTCGGTATTCTCTTGGCTCCACATGCCGAAACAGAAACCTCTCTTCCATTGCAACACTGCTAATAGGAATTGCCTTGATGGTTACAAACACAATAACTGAATGCACACACGGTACGTTGGCAATGAAGTGTGGGAAGATAGGAGGAATGCCATTTACAAGATCAGAGTAAAGAAGTCCGATTCCTGGCACGCGGTTTATGTTTGGATCATTGGTCAGCCTTCTTAAATACTCAGTGGGAATCTTGTTCTTCAGTTCAAACATGTATCTTTCCTTTTGCACATAATGCCAGGTTCCCATCACCATGGTCACGATGAAAGCAAATACGAGGGGCAGAAAACCTCCTTCTAAGAACTTGGTAAGTTGTGATGACAGATAAACGAACTCAATGAAACTGAATGGAAAATAGAAGAGACAAACCAACCATATGCTTTTCTTCCATACAACCAACATTACAACAGAAACCAAGAATGTTGTGATTATCATATCACAAACTATTGCAATACCTGCATCAAACATAGTATAATTCTTAAGTATAATTACCATATATGCATCAAACTATTTGCGTGTGTGTGTGTTTGTGGGAGAGTTTAAGCATGATTACCATAGGCATGACTAAGTTGTTCTGAGGTTCTAAAGGCAGCACTGACCACGATACATCCAATCATGAGCATGTAGTTGATCTCAGGAATATACACTTGTCCTTCATGCTTAGTAGAAGTATGCACAACCTTAACATTTGGAAAACAACTCATGCTTAAAGCCTGTGATAGAATAGAAAATGCTCCTGATATTATTGCCTGGCTAGCTATGATGGAAGCAGCAATAGCAACAACAAATGTTGGCCAATACAAAGGGTCTGCATGTTATTCACCACACATGGGAAATAGAGAAAAAAAAAGTAACACTAATTAAACCTTTGATTAAATTAAAAAACGTTATAAATTTGTTTCAAGGGATATTTAAAAGTTTTATCAACGTACGAGGTATACAAGCATAGAACGTGTTGGAGACATCCCTAGGGAATTTTCGTAGATATGCTGCTTGTCCACTATATGCGGCCAATACTGCGGGAAATGTGACAAAAGAAAAGCTAATCTGCAACACACACACACACACATATATATATATATATATATATATATATATATATATATATATATATTTATAGTATGAGTTTATTTGATAACAAATCCAATTTCAAAATATAGTTTTACATGAAGCTTGAGATATATGCAATAATATCTAACATTTACTTACTTGAATGGCTCGCACATTGAAGTGACCCAAGTCAGCAAACATGGCCTCACAACCTATGATTATGCACAAACATAACATATGTAATTAGAATTAAAAAAAGGATAGTTTGAAATATTAAAAGAAGGTCTCATGACTACTAGATAACATTCCACGGTCACATGTTCCAAAATTTATTCTGGTTAGAAGCTACAAGTCTTAGCTCTAAATCAATATGTCTTGGATTATGTGATAATTGTGGAACCAAACATGTATGTTGTAGACGTGACTCACCCGAGATGCATAGGAAGACCCCTCCGAGTGATATCCATCCTTGTTTACCATTCCTCTTGAAGTACTCAACAATATACATTGGATTAAAAGCACGTAATACTCCAATGTCATATTTGAACAAATTGTAGAGACCAATTCCTCCGATTAACAAAAACCACACCGAAAGAATTGGAGCAAATGTAAATCCTACCCTGTCAGTGCCAAATTGTTGCACGGAAAAAAGAATGACCAATATCATTATAGTGATCCCCACAACAGCATCTGAGAAATAAGCAAAAATTATATCCATTAGCATGTTATAATAATTATCATTAGTTAATAGTTACAATGAACACAAAAAACAAATATTAAGCTTATTAATTCAAGTACCTTGACCTAATTTTGTACTGATCCCGCTCACTGCAGAATTAACTGCATACAAGTTTAAAAAATATATTCATATCATTTATCACAAATTTCATTATATTATTTTTTATCAATTTATTTCATTTTTATATATTATACTCTTAGTTCAATTAGCGAACATTAATAGTTGAGTTATAAGAAACTGAAATCTAGGTAACAATTAACCTGAAATTGATGGAGTGAAAATGCCGTCCCCTATAATCATGGTAGTTCCTAAGACGGTTACATTTAAAAGCAAAACCTTTGCAAAATGATTGTTCTGTAGCATATGCTTTAGCTTTTGGGCTCTTCTTAGCTTATTAGATGGTGTTTGGAGTTTGTAATTAGAAAGCTCCTTGTCCTCCGGTTGCTGATTTGGAATCAAATTCACCTTGACATGCCTACATATCAATGAATAGAGTGCAAATGCTCCACCTAATTAACGCAAAAGAGTCTTAATTAATTGTCAGTTGGCATTTTCTTCTAGAAGAATAGCACGTACGTATACCAAGAGAAAGAAAAAGGAAAAAATGTACTACTAAGTAGGAACTTTAAGACCAAAAATCAAAGCATGGCGTAAAACTGATTTTTCGGTTATAACAAAAAAAATGGTGAAGCTAATTAGCCCGAGGTTTTAAAGAAAATTAGAGTTGATAAATTTGATCCATCTTACCATTGCCATTGTCGTTTGCTCTTAGAACGATAAACACATACTTAAGCATGGGTATCAACAAAATGGTGTAGTATATGAGAGACAAGACTCCTAGGATGTCATCATTGTTACTAATGCCGTTAGGGAATGTGCTTGATAACACATAGAGTGGAGATGTGCCAAGATCACCATACACAACGCCCAAGCACTGAAATGCTAGACTCAGAGAACTCATCCAACCCATCTGTTAATAATCCATTCAGAAGAAAAAAAAATATAATTACAAAAAGTTATATATTATGTTGATGCTTTTGTCTAAACTTTGTTTGAAAATTTTCAAAAAAATAAAAAATGCTGTAAAACATTATATATGCATATACTATATGGAGAAAAGACAACATGTGTGAGAAAAGAGAAGATAAAAAATTTAAAATGCAAGGCAGAGGGTTCTGAGAAAGAGAGATAGACCTTAGTGGCGTGGCTTGTAGGGCTGGAAACTTTTCCGGCTTCCAAGTTGAGGGAGTCTACACGGCGGAGCTTTGCCCATGATACCTTTTTCTCTTTGAGGATCTTCACTGCAGGTGTCTCTGTCTCCCTTTCCTCCATAACCATGCCCACACGATCTGAAGCTTCTGCAGTAGACATAATAACGGGTGATTGATGGTGGGTTTTGCAAGGTGGTGGTATACCAGCTTTACTCGTCTATATGCAATGGATTTTATAGCACTGGAGAAACTTTTAATTGGTACTCTCACTCAAAATGTATATATAGTTATTAGTTATTGTAATTATTTTTTTTTTTTTTGAAACTTATTGTAATTATTATTATTGACAGAATATTATTGTAGTTATTGTATATTCTATCAATAATAATAATAATAATTATTATTAACATAAATAACATTATCACTATTTTTTAATCACCATCCCACATAAGTCTAAGAAAATAAAATAGATTTTTTTTAATATATTATATTTAATAAATAAACTTCTATTAATACGTTATTTATTATTTACTCTCGTTTCCATAATAGTTAACACCTTTTCAAAAATCATTTACTATTTAGTAAACTACTATATTAACTGGATTAATGATAGCAGCAGTTATATTTTCAAAATAAAAACTTCAAACACTTTTTTTTGACAGTCAATTTAAACTATATTAGAAAATATTCAAAAGAATATCGACAAAATACAAGCTTGGTCAACACTTCTTATTATTGGTATAATCTCTAAATTTTATGAATTTATAAATCATTTTCTTAACAGTGTGTTAATTTTTCATAAAAACATAAACTAATATGAAAAAAAGAGTGTTAAAGAGTAACCCAATAGAATTCTTCAATTGACTTTTTGAAAATGCATCAATAAGAAAGGGTATATTAAAATTGATAAACGCGTGACTCATAATTTTTTATTTATAGTTTCAAAAAATATTTATGACAAAAGTACGTGGTCATCTCATTGTTAATTCATAGATTTTTTTTTACCCACGGGCAGTTCAGATAGCAACACAAGTTTTTTGAACTGAGATAGCAACACAAGTTGACTGTGTGGGAAGTGTTTTTTGATTCGATTCAACACAGTATACCTATAAGAAGGGTTGAAGAGATTTAACTCTAATTAAATCTTGAATAAAAAATAACATGGCCAGAAATCAGATCATTTATAAAAAAAATAAAATTATGTGTCTTTTCTAAAGCAGGAGTAATGATTGATTATTTTTTTTAAATTGAAAAACATTTAAATTCTTCTTTTAGTGATTGACCACTTGAACTATTCTACACGCATGTTGATTACTTGATTAAAAAATTAATTGATGCGATTTTGAAAATTTATAGTTTTTTTTAATATATGAATGCTATTATTATTTCAGCCATTCACTTTTTAATCAATAAGCATAACTTCATATTTTATCTTCTAATTTGCATTATTCATCATTGCAAGTGATCAAATCACCCTTTTCAAACAACAATAAAAGTAACTCCCACGTCGGTTATATGGATCACATTATATTATTAAGCTCGATCAAAAACTAAATTATGAAAGATACTATTAACAGTAAAGTCATCTCTAACAATATCCTTTCATATTTTTTTTCTCTCTCTTTCTCTCTTTACAAACCGTCAGCTGTGGAGATATTAAAATAAAAATAAACAAAGTCACTCCGCTTAAAAGGGATTTGGATCCTCTCATGTAAATTTTTTCTCATGTACCATCATGTGAGAGTTTTGTGAGAGAAATTTCACATGAGATGATCCAAATCCGGTTAAAAGTTAGCTTCCTACCAAATGACATGGCATGTGATTACACTGCAACAAACTAAGAGTTGTGTAATTTCCAAAACATACAAGACAGAGAAGGGTAGTACGTGAACCGTATCATCTTCAAATCATTCCCACCCTAAGGGAATGAAACAAAAGTAATAAGCACACTAGGTTCCACTTGTATCTACGGGAAAAACCTCATCATCCATGAATCTGCTATTGCTTGGTTCTTATATATATATATTAAGGATACATAACAACATTTAAATTAAATGAGAGTATTACAACTTAATTTATATATACAGAGGAATTTTTTTTAAGAAAACATTGATTCATATAATTAGTAACTTGGTAAAATTATATATTATAACATCATAACATATATTCTTTTAACTAGTTTATTTTAGTTTTAATAACTTTTTTAGTACTTATGATTATTAACTTCATAAAATCATATATTATAATATCATAATCAGTATTTCAATTAGTACATTTTAATTTTTTATAAAATATTTGAAGGTTAAATAAGTGGAAAAAAAACGTATACCAGCTAAATTCACCTATATCAGGCCATTATCATCCCAACAATTCCTAACTTTAATTCCTCGCCTTACTTTTTTTTTCCTTTTTTTTTACATTTTTATATACATAGTTCATTAACCTATCCTCACGTGTGGCTCTCTTTTGCAATTCCACTATTGACCAAGGTATCTACGTACTATCAGATAAAAATGATGATATGAAAATATTCATACGACCCTTATTCAATAACTTAATCTTTTGAAATATAAGAGTCTCTATGGCTAAGCGGTTTAAAGTTTGATCATTGCCACTCTCATTTTTTATAATAAAAAAATTGAATTTCAACAGGGTAGGCGAGCTTGTGCACTGTCCACGCTTCAAGACCCAACGAACAAACTCAAACGAGCTTTTGCGTGAGGGATGTGTTAGAAATATTATAAAATCATTCATGTAACTCTTACCCATGATTTAAGATAATTTATTTCATGGCTTTTGGCATAATTGGTTGTTTGGCACGGTATCAGAGCATCTATAATCAAGCGGTCTAGAGTTCGACCTTGCCGCCTCCAATTCTTTTAATGAAAAGTTGAATTTCAGCACATGGTATGTGAGTTTGTGCAATGTTCACGCGTCTAAACGGGAAAGTCCAGACAGGCTCTTGCTTGAGAGGCGTGTTAAAAATAATAATATAAAATCATTCATTTGAGTCTTACGTAACAACTTAAACTTTTGAGATAATTGGTTGTGAGAGTGATCGCACTAAGCAGTAGATAACTAACCGTAAGATATACTTCATTCATCTGGGCGATGATCGAACCCCTCATCTCATAATTTAATGACAAGATAAGCAACCACTATATCTCATGGTTCACAGTATCTTTGACATAAGTTTTATGTGGATCCTTCAAAAATTATAATATTAAGTTCACCAATATTACGAAACAACCATTAATGAAAACTATCACTTCTCGGGGGTTTCTTTCATTTTTAAAACAATTTTTAGTTTTTAAAAACAGATAAAGAATTAATAAGACCCGGCACAACTAGTAGATTAAGCATTTAGTCATGGTTTGAGCTATAATCCATATGTACATAACTTTGAGATATTCTCTGCTTGTTTGCAGTTTTTCAAAACTGTTATCTATTTTAAAAACTGAAAAATTAAAAAACTTATTTGTTGGAACCTATTTTCAAAAGCCCTACTTATTTTTAGTTTTTAAAACAAAAAATTTAAAACATCTCAAAGAAGTTTTATATTTCTGTTTTTAGTTTATAAACTGCTGTTTTTAGTTTATAAACTGCAGGTTGTTTAGCGTTGTAAAATATTTAATTCAACCCAATGTTTTTCTATTTTTCTTTTGAAAAATATATTTCTGTAAAGAATTTTTATATATAGAAAAGTAAAACAGAAATCAAACAATTCTAAAAAATATATTCCCATTTCTTAGTTTAAAAACCATAAAACAGGTAATAACTTTAGAAAACTGCTTAATCAAACTGAATTTTGATGCTTCCTTCTCGGCTTCGAGCATAGCAGACTTTAGTTTGGTTGCTTGGGACTATAATGGTTTGGTGTTGGCCTCTGCAACATCTACCCCTCTTGTGACTTTATCTCCGGTTGTAGCTGGAGCGTTAAGCTTTCGGTGGACTCTTTCTTTAACTTATGAGCTCTCCTGTTTGATTTGCTTTGAGACGGATTGTCTCCAACTTTATAAGGCTTGGAGTCGTCCCTCGAGGGAGAGTTTGTTATCTCGTTTCTATTATTCGCGCGCGATTGTCGCATGTTAGCTACTCATTTTGATTTTGCTAGTTTTACTTTTGATCATCGTACTAGAACTCTGTGGCCGACTGTTTGGCCAAGCTTTCTTTTTCGATTGGTTTTAGAGTTTGGATGAATGATGTGCCTTATGGGGCTTTTCATTTGATCCATCATGATGTAATGGCCACTCAGCCTCCTTCTTTCTTCTTGATGAATTAAAATTGTTGCAATAAAAAAACAAGTTTTTTAGTATTTTTATTTTTAAAAACTGAAAAACTGTTTTTAGAACAGCAAACAAACAGCTCCCTCTTTTCTCTTTTCCCACGAATATGTTTTCAGAGATACACGGAATATATCTTACCATTAATGAAGAGAAAGAGTAAAAAAAGAAAAAAATGCCGTTAAAAAGAGTAAAAAGTTAAACATTAATGTTGAGGGGTATCTTCATTATTGGCTTTAATAATTAATTTAAATATTGGCTTAATAGCACTTTTGGTCTCTCACTTATCACAATTTGACACTTTTGGTCCCTAGCAATTTTTTTTATCATAAATAGTCCCTAACTAATACAAACAGTTGCAGTTTCAATTTTCCATCCAATTCCGTCAATTACTTAACAGAATATTCTGTAAAAAATTAATTAAAAAAAATAAATTAGAAATATGATTCAACCGCATCAGCCTCCTAACTCTAATCCTCTCCCACCTTCAACCATGGAACCCTAGCCGCCGCCCCCTCTCACGCAGCCTTTACTCACTCTTCCTTCTTCCCTCTCCATCATCGACCCCATTCCTCTTCCTCTCCAGAAACCGTCGCCACCACCCTTCGACCAAACACTGACCCTCACCTTGTCTCTCACCCCCAAACTCAACATCGTCGCCTTTCTCACCACTAACTTAGATCTGGATGGGTTTGCATGGGTCGTTTGGGTGTTGTTTCCAGGGGTTTCTGATGGGAAGAGGTTTGGTCGTAGATCAATTGAAGGGGTGATGACAAAGATTGATTTGTTGAGTGGTGGAGGAGAGGCGTTGGGGGTTAAGGGAGGCATTGGGGTTTCGCAGTTGAGGGAAGTGGTGGTGTTGCAAGACGCGAGGATTTTGGGAGCAAGAGAGCCATCCCCTGCACCTTCATGGCTTCAATTTCATTTTTCATCTCCAATTTATTTATGCTATCTTCAATTTCTTTCATCTCCTTTTCCAATACTCCTTGACGGTGGCTGATAGATAAAATGGGGTAGAGATATTTGAAGCAAAGTATTGGTTGCCAAAGGAGGTGTTCTTCACGTGTGGGTGGTGAGAGCAGCATGGAAACACAACATTGGGGGTTTGGGTTGATTTCAGAGACATTGTGTTTGTTTTCAAGTGCTGTAAGTGTTTATGCCATCTTCATATTATCTAAGCCCTCAATCGGAATACGAATCCCCCTTCCTCTATTTGCATGCTCTCTTTTGCCTTTGCATCTCATCAATTTTTCATATTTTGGGTTTTTTTGCTAGTGATATAGGGTTTGGGACATTGTTTCTGTTCTCAATCTGTGCATATTTACTGTAATTTTTTTTGTTTGTGTTTCGTGGTTTGTGACGCACATGATTCTGCCTTTTGCTGTTTTTCTTCATCGGAGGCAAATCCCTATAATGTAATTTCTATGAATTTTCGGATTTTGGGTTAGGTCTATTAGATATGGGGATTCTGGATTTTTTCATATTTGAAGATGAAGAACATGATGAAGGTGTTTGAAGAAGATGAGGAAGTTTTCCATTTTGTGTCCTGATTTCAATTTCAATTTTTTCTGGGTTTTTTGAGCTTAATGTTGAAGAAGATGATGATGGTTGAAGATGATGAAGATTTTGGTTTTTTTTTTTTTAACCCAGAAACTGTTAAATATTTGACAAAATTGGATGAAAAATTGAAACTGCAACTGTTTGTATTAGTTAGGGACCATTTAGGCTAATTTTTTTTGTTAGGGACCAAAAATGCTATATCATGATAAGTGAGGGACCAAAAATGTTATTAAACCTTAAATATTTATTACTAATCTATATCGATCTCTCTCTATATCAAGTGACTTTTTTTAAACTTATATCAAGAGATTTGAACTTTAGCATTAAATATATTAAGTAATAAAAAATTTCTTACCTCTATATTAAAATACGTTAAGCAATAAAAATTTTACTTATAAAAAATATATTTAATAATAAAATTAAAACTGAAAAAACTATAACATCAAAAGCTATTCAACTACCTACATTAAATAACTACCTACATTAAATAGTAACATTTATAAACTTATTTATTGTTATTTTCATTATTATTTATATATTAATTGTAAAACTTCTTAAACATATAAATAAAAATTAAATATAAAAAGTAGTTAAAATATTAATTATTGACCTCAAGTTGGGAAAAAATTAAAATTATACAAAGTAACATCTTTTATATAAAAAAATATATTAAATATTGAAATTAGTCAATTGTTAAATGTCTTTTGTAAAAATATATTTTAGAAAATGTTTTAAAAATTTTAAATAGTTTTGTATGCTGTTTAACATTTGACTACAATGTTGTTCTGTGTTATTTTATGAAATAATTTTACATAAATTAAAAATGATGCTATTAAGAATAAACTGTTTAATAAGTAATATTTTTATATGAAAAAAATATTAATAATTAAAACTAGTTAATAATAAAACACTATTTATGAATACATAATTTAGAGAAAATATTTTTAAAATTAAAAAATAACGCTATAAGGTATTTACGGTTAATTATAACGTATGTGTGTATATTTGAAGAAACTTATTTAAATATATTTTTAGATCTATTATATATTAGTAAAAATAACTTGATGAAGAATAACAAAAGAAAATAGTTATGACTAAAGCTGAATAAATTTAAATTTATTAAATAATATTTTACTCTATTAAAGTTATAACTTATTTTAATTCTAAAAGTTAAAATTACTTTGTTGTTGATAAAAATTATTAAAAAATATGCTCTCTCATAAATTATTTGATGATATTAAAAACTCATTACTTAATTTAAAATATCTTAAATTCACTTAATAACTTTTCATATTATTAAATAGATAAATTAATAAATTGTTAACATTACTATAATTATTAAATTTGAATAATATTAGTTATTTACGTAAAAGAGAACTCCAAACGTGAATAACATCATTTTATCTCACACTTATCATTCGTGATTAATAGAAAAATAAATATAAAGGTATGACAATTTGCTTCACGTTTTTCACAAAAGCATTTAAATATAAATAACATCATTTTAACTCACACTTATCATTCTAAGATTAATAGGAAAATTAATATAAATGTAGGCCAATTTGTTCTGTTGGTTCAGAAAAATTAATAAGAAATCAGCCGAGTATGCACAAAAACTGTGTGGGGGTAAGCTATTCATGCATTAGCTACACTCCCATGAAGTGTCATCTCGGCTTCAATGAATTTTTAGGTGTGAATTATTGAGTGTGACAATTATCCATGTAACTACCAAATAGTAGCAAGTTCCAACCACCAAATTGTTGGGTAAGCTATTAAATATTTGAATTAAAAAAATTCGTTCAAAGACTGTGTGGTGCTTTTCTTTGTTCTTCATGATGTTACAAAATGTAGATAGTTTAACTTTTTAACTTTTACGCGTGACTGAGAATTGCTCTGCAAGAAAAATGCATACTTGCAAGGCGATAGTGGGTGTGTCTGTAATACTGTGAGGTGGCAAACTTTTGATGGCATTTGGTATATCTCACTTGTACTTTTAACCAAGTGCTCACAGAACTCTTCCTATTTGGCTGCCAAACTTCAACAGCACCTGAACAAAACTATGTTGCTTAATTAGCATGCGAAAATACAAAATGTAATAAAAAGAGAACTACAAGTTGAACAACCCTTCTCACCAAGGAAATGGTTGCCAACCAAATTACTAGTAAGAATTTCAGATTTTAACCATATAAAATTACATATTACCTTTTCTGTTTATAAAATCCAACATAAACATGCGTATTGATCACATTACTTGCAATCTTCTTAGCAATGAGTGACTTGACTAAATGTTACTGATCAACCAGCCAGCAGAAAAGATTGGGGTGGAGGCTGAACCACGCTGGAGAAGCAGGGCACATGCTCGATAAATTGAAATTAATATTCTGATTTCCGAGCATGTGCTCTAGCTCTCCAGCATGGATTCTTTCTCCTACGATTGAAAAAATTAGCAATACGGTTATGTAAATCAATTTGCCAGCCACAAGGTAAGCTTTTACAATTGTTGTGCATGCATGCTAGATTCCTATTGGAACCAAAAAGCTGTTTCAGGATTTCTGCTTTTATTTCAAACATTGTTACCAGAACCTTTTTTTTATTTGAAAAAAGAAAAGAAAGTTAACCCAAAATTTAGGATAAAATATGGTATAATGATCCACACTTCAAAATGGAGTGGATTTTTTTTCTTTTATATATCCAATTGATTTTGTCCAAAGGATCATTGCGTTGTGTCAGAATTGATACTACATATGCTAACACAACAGGCTCAAATCATTAAGATCAAGAAAAGGCATTGGCTTCAGTCTCAGCTCGAACTAGGCTAGCATACAAACCATTTTGAGAGGAAGCCATGAGACTGTCATGGCTACCATACTCCACCACTCCCCCATCTTTCATTACTGCAATTCTTTCAGCTTCTCTGATTGTGGAAAGACGGTGAGCAACTATTATGGTTGTTGCCTCCATAGAAACTTTCTTAAGGGCATCTTGTATGTGCTTCTCTGATTCCAAGTCCAAGGCACTGCTTGCTTCATCAAGTAGAAGCACTTTTGATTTCTTCAATATGGCCCTTGCTATTGCAATTCTTTGTTTCTGCCCACCTGATAGTTGAACCCCACTTTCACCAACCTATCACAGAGAAAATGAGAAAATTTTCAACCCTCTGCTTGAATAAATAGAAGGGTGCCTGGAAAATCGAGTGAATGATCAACTTGGTCCTGAAAGAATTTGCCGCTGGCAAATTGGTCACTGAAAGATAGAAATACGTTCTAAAGTTCCTGAATGTGTTAAACGTGAGTCAAATGGACTAACTTGATCAACGTTTTACTTGACCAAATATGACACATTCAGGGATTTTCAAACGTATTTCCTTCTAGAGAAACTAACTTGCCAGCGGAAAAATCTTTTAGGGGCCAAGTTGACCATTCACTCCAGGAAATCATGTGGAAAGTGGTGCAGCATAAATGAGTTATGATACTAAGTGATCCTACTAATATTGAGTATATATTACAATACCTGGGTTTCATAACCCTGAGGAAGACCACTGATGAACTTGTGAATGTAAGCTTCCTTTGCAGCAGCTTCAATTTCAGCCCATGAAGCACTTGGGTCCCCAAATGCAATATTATCCCTTATGCTCCCAGCAAACAATGCAGGTTCTTGACCCACCAAAGCTATTTGCCTCCTCAACCACTTCACATCAATCTCCTTCAAATCTACCCCACTCATCATCACATTCCCTTCATCTGGATCATAGAACCTCTGTGCCATCCATATGACTGTTGATTTTCCTGATCCACTTGGTCCCACCAAGGCCACTGTGCTTCCACCTTTAACCTTCAAACAGAAATCCCTCAACACAGTCACCTCAGGCCTACATGGATATGCAAATGTCACCATTTTGAATTCTATTTTCATCTGCTTTGATCTTCCTAGTTTCTTACTTTTTGTTCTTCCATCACTGCCTATGAGTGGCCTTCTGTTTATGATACCTTGAACTGCAGGAATTGCTGAAGCAGCCATAGAAGTATCCGGTGCCAAACCAGCTAGTTGTCCCACAGAAAATGAGCTCAAAACAAGAATAAGAAAAATCTTATACACATCATTAAATTTTGCTTTGTCATGTTTTACAAGGTAGGCTCCAAACCAAAGAGTTAAGGTGTATGCTCCATACATGGCACCTTGAAAAAACCCAAACACCAGACCTTGAAGTTGTGAACTTTTTAATGATTTTCTCATAGGCTCTGACAGGGCACTATCAAAGGACTTCACTATCTGTTCCTGGGCTGAAAATGTTGCAACTGTCCTTATGTTTGACACTGCACCAGAAGCAATGTTGCTAGCTCTGGCATACGAGTTGTTGTCAACTTTTGGCCCAATGTTTATGATCAAGCTTACATAGCTTGCACCAAGGGCAAAAGGAGTTACAGCAGCTGCTAAAAGGGTTAGTCTCCAATTGAAGGCAAAGGACACACCAAGTCCAACAGCTGCTGAACTCAACCCCATAAGAAGGACTGAGAATCGGTCACCGAGTACTGAACGAAAACTAACCGCATCTATTGAGAGCCTTGACACCAATACTCCAGTGGAGTTTTCTTCAAAATCAAACCACCCAGGTTCTTGTTTCAGTATTGATTGAAACAAGAGGTTTCTAACCCTCAGTGTTAGTTTTGATCCAGCCCAGCCACACAAGCCTTGTTGTCCTGTCATGGAAAGTATGCAACCAAATCCAAGGGCAACAAGTACCAAACAAAGGTTCCCAACATCTCTTTTCATCTTTGAAGGGTCATCATCAAAATACACCCCCAGGGATATGCCTAAAATCAATGGGAAAAGGGAAAGAACAGCACCTGCGCACATTCCCAGAACAAATCCTGAAAGTAGCATCACAGCCTCTGGTTTTTGCAATTTCCATACCTCAGAAAGTCTGTATTCTATTTGCTTTTTATCTTCCTTATCGTCCACCTCGTCGCGTTCATCCTCCTCCATGTGTTTTAAGATCCTAGGCCTTGAGATGTCAACTACATATCCTGATCTTGATACATCAGGAGCATATTTATCGTAGATGGATAAATCATTGGCTTTCTGCAAGCCATTTTCTTTAGAGAGAGGTTGTGAAATGGCTTCAGTAGCAAGCTTGACAAGGTTGTAGTAGGTTCCAGCTTTCGCCATAAGCTGGCGGTGGTCACCAATCTCAGTGACAGAACCTTGTTCAAGAACTGCAATGGCATGAGCATTCTTCACTGTTGCTATCCTGTGAGCAATGACAATGGTTGTTCTGCCTGCAGAAATCTTGTCAATGGCCCTTTGGACTGCAGATTCTGATTCAGCATCAAGAGCACTAGTAGGTTCATCTAGAAGAAGAATCTTAGGATCTTTGATCATTGCTCGAGCCAATGCAATTCGCTGCTTTTGACCTCCTGAAAGCTTTGTACCCCTATCTCCAACCTGCATAAAAAATGGTACTTTTTCAAACCATAATTTCTTCCGCAAATTTGCCTGTATTGTGTGTGGATTTTGGAAATTGTATATATAGGCTATTTCCTACTATATGTATAACTGTATGTTTGGAAATCTTTCTACAATTGATTTTAAAGCAATAATCAATTCTGGGGAGAAGCTCCACCGCTTAATGTGTGTTTGGACTAGCATTAGCAGAATTGATTCTGGACAAAATTGTGCATGGCAATTGGCAAACGTGAGTTAAAATGATGCGATTTATGTTTGAATATCTTTATGAAAAAACTGGTTTTGTAAGGTAACGTTATCAAATCCAGTTACAAAATCTCAGAATTGAATATGTTTAACGCAGAAACAACTATTTGTTGTGGCAAGTGAATCAAAATTTTGACCCATGAAATCAATTTTACTCATACAGCTAAACACCATTGCAACTGGTTAGAATTGATTTTAACCAAGTAGATTTGATTCTACAGAATTAATTCTGAGGAAACAGAAGCCGGTTTAAACATGCTATAACTACTTTGCAACCTTAGTTTTGTTGAGTATATGAATCTAGAAAAGGAGAAATATCTTTTCCATTAGTTGCTGCACCTGAGTGTCATAGCCTACTGGTAAGCTATAGATGAAGTTGTGAGCATCAGCAGCTTTACAAGCAGCAATGGCCTCTTCCTTGGTGGCATTATCTTTCCCCATCATCACATTTTCCAGTATAGAAGTGGCAAAGAGAATTGGCTCCTGACCAACCATCCCAATCTGATCTCTTAGCCACTTCACATGCAGTGTCCTCAAATCATGACCATCCAAGGTAATAATCCCTGCAAAGATATTGAACCTCAATAAAGTTAGGAGTATATAATTAATTTTCCTTAGCTCTCTGACAGCATGTTAAGATCAACTTCACTTTCATTAGAATCAATTCTGAAACCCAGAAGCCACTCACACAAGTTTTTACCCAATTTTTTTTCTGGTTTCAGAATCAATTATGGAAGTGTTTCTAAACATGCACTGAATATCTTATGCCATATTCATATTGATGTTTTGATAAATGCTTAATGCTTACCTTCAATAGGATCATAAAACCTCTCTATAAGAGCAAAGATAGTGGACTTTCCCCCTCCACTTGCACCAACCAATGCAAGAGTTTTTGAAGATGGAAATACCAAATTAAGGGAATTAAGTATGAGAGAATCAGGACGAGATGGGTATGCAAAACTAACATTTTTCAACTCAATCCTTCCGCGAACAGAGGAAAGCTTCCTACCCTCAGGACTATAGGGATCAATCTCAGGGATTCTTTCTATAATGAAGAACACCCGGCTTGCTGCAACAGTTCCTTGTGCAAATTGTGCAAAATATGAAAGTGCCAGTGCCAAGCCTCTGTGTCAATAAATAAACAAACTTTTTAACACATTTACAACATGTTTGCAAATTATTCTACAATTGATTCTAAAGTCAAAATCAATTCTGGTGAGAAGCTTCTGTGAGACTGAGTAGCTTCTGGTTACTAGAATTGACTCGATAGAAAATAAGCCAATACAAACATGTTATTAGACAAAAAAATTAATAGCTTCTTGAATAACAGTTAAGTAATTTTTCTTCCAAATCAAACCTATTGAACTTAGTGAGAGAAGAAAGCACACCTTCCCCCTACATTGACTCCAAAGAAACAAGCAATAGCAGAACCTCCATCAAGTTCACCCTTTGCAATTAAGATGGAGCCATACCAGAAAGCCAAAGCCCATGTTGAGTAGGTTACTAAATAGATAACACCCATGCCTGCACCCTTAGCAAAACCAATTCTTGCTCCAATTGGTGCTGATTTTTGAAGTAGGTCAGCATATTTTTCACCCAATTGGCTTTCTGCAACAAAAGAAAACACTGTCCTGATTGAACTGATGGCCTGCTCAGCAATGCTACCAGCTTTCTTATAAGAAGCCTATATAGCCAAAAAAAAACATAAAATAGAATGAACAAAATGCCAAGACATATATAACATCAAATTTAATGAATGTAAAACTGAAGTGTGTTTTTTTATCTTACTTCCTCTTTTGCTGTTAGACCACCATAAATTGCTTTGTAAGCTATGCCTAAGAACATTGTCAATGGGGTGACTGAGAATACCACCACAGAGACTTTCCATGATCTTCTAAACCCAACTGCGTACCCACATATGAAGGTAAATACATGGTGGATGAATTGGGCCATCTGCAGTGGCAGAAAGAAAATATAGAAACGCATTTAAGGAGTAGTGTCAACCAAATTTGAAGCTATTTTTTTTTTCTTAAGCGAGTATCCCACCGACCATAGCCGTGAGACTAGTCTTTCGCCCCACAGTGCAGGCATGAAGCGATGAATGATGACTAATGAGTTTTTTTCCGTTACAGGGAATCAAATTCTCATTAGTTTTTTTCATTAAGAAGCTAAAAGCTCAGAAAACTAATGAAACTTCTATTATATTATTGATATGTTATAAATTTATAATACGTAAAAACAAATGGGCGAGTTCTGTGATTGCCATTTTAACCAAGATGATTAGATAAGGGTATAGTAAAAAAAATAGTTGTTTACCATAAAAAACAGAAAACTTGATAGTAATTTCTATGAATATGAAAATACTAACTAGATTTCTTAGTTTTTGGCTTTTTGTATCTATCTCAAAAAAAGACTTTTTGTATCAAAATCTCAAAACAAAAAATTACAAGGTGCGAAGAGGCGGTATTACTTTTTAATAAATGACAGTTATAAAAGAAATCTATTTATTTGTCATTTTAGAAGCATAAGGTAACTTTAATGACTATTTTGTAAATTATGCCCTTATTAACAGATCATTAATTAATAAGAGAAAAAATTAAGTAGAATTGAAATTTTAAAAGAATAATGTTTTCTAATGTAAAAAAAAAAAGAAATTTTAAAAGGATAAAGGAAATATTAGTAAACGGACGGGAAGAATGAGTCATACAGAAGTCAACCATTTTAAATTTGTCCCCCAAAAAATGTGAGAGCCGGCTGCTCATGATGAAATATTAATAAAAAAGGAAAAGGAAAATGAAATGGAAAAGGAAAAATCAATGGAAAATGTTTTTCAATATTAATAAAAATGAACTATGGAACAGAGTAAGAACATGTACTTTTTTGGCTTTCAGAATATAAAAATTTATTAATAAAAATATCCTGAAAATATGATATCATTAGAGAGAGAGAGGAGAGAGAGAGATGGGGTGAGGAAATCAATTTATTTTTATATGCAAACTCCATGTGAAGAGTCACAAGACTCTGTTAATTATTTAAGTCCACTTATACTTGGGTAATTGGTCCCAATAAGGGTTGTATTAGAGTTCGGCAGCTCACGTAAAACCCGTCGACGTCTTCAATATGGATCAAACAGTGTAACTATTAAGTGGTTTTTGTTCCCAGAATAAGAGAAACAAGAATTTAACCTTCTCTCCCATAACTTCTTGAATTTGTGCAACATCACTAGCAATTCCATGCATAATATCTCCAGTGTTCATCTCTGTATCATAAAAACTAATGTCCTGTCGAAGAACTGCTCTTAGATACTCGGTTCTGATTCTTTGAGCACATCGCTCTCCCACCAGCCTCCAACATGTGATCTCTGCCAATTTTAGTGATCAAGAAGAAAATTTTCAACATCTCAAATAAACCTCGAGTATTCAAGGCTATGATGCATTGAAAGTTCTAACAAATGTTAAAAAGAATGATTAATTAATGTCTTAATCTCCTTACGCAAATATGCTCCAACTACCACAACTGCAGCTAACCCGGTCATAAACAAGCACATCTGCAAATTGCAATTGGAAGAGGAAAACAAAGAAAATATGCTTCAATTCCACTACATATTCCACTATGTCTGTATGGTGTTTTAAATTGCAGTCCGCAATCGCAATTGCGGCCTCAATCACAATTGCAGCTGCAGTAATTTGCATTTCTCTGCAATTCCGCACGTGACGCAATTTAAAACCCAAAGTATAATGGAAAAAGGAGATTAAGTAAGAATTATTACCTTCTCTACATCCCTCAACATCTGGGTTTTGTCATTAGCTGCTTCATCAGCAAGCTTATTAACCAAGTTTCCAAAAAGATAAGAATAGCCAGGAAGTGATCCTCCATTAATGAGAGCCCCTAAACACCCCAGAAACATAAGCACCCAATCCCATTTGGTTGAGTACCTGAACAAGCTAAAAAGCCCAACTGTCTTTGGAGGCCCTGCATCTTCTTCATCCTCCTCACTTTCTTCATCATCATATCCTGAAACCTTGTTAATCTCATGATGCTGACTATAAAATTGGCTAGAGTATTTGCTCACATGTGATGGTACTCCATGGCTAGCATTATAAACCCCATCATAACCACCATGATCATGTTTAACTTGTGCAAATTCAACATCATGATGAACATTCTTTGTAGAAGGTGAAATAAAGTTTTCTTCTGTTATGCTATAATCTATCATACTAAGCTCATCTTCCTCAGCCAAAGGACTAGTCCTGTGTTTTCCCTCTTGAATGATCCCCAATTTGGAAAAACCAAGAGAATTGTCATTGTTGTTGTCTCTGGCAACATGGCTCCGGAGTTCAACTCTGCCATAGGAAGAATATTCATGAGATGAGCCTGTGAGGCCTCTGAACTTGGATGTTCGATTGAGGTAAAAATCATTTGCTGATTGGCGAAACACGCGGCTGCGATCATTTGGGGTGGTAGCTGCTGGCCATGGACTAAGAGCAGAGCCGAAATTTGTGGAATGCTCGCGCAACCCGGTGGCCTGAAAGTTCCATGAAACCTCTCCTTGCCATGAACGGTCATCGTCTGTGGCGAAGGGAGTGGTAGGAGGGGCAACTCTGTTGCGGTGAGAGCTTGATGGTATGAAAGAGGCGGAGCCGGAGACGCTGCGGTTACTCACTGGCGTTGGATTGTGTCGTCTCTGGTAGCTTGTGGAGGAGAAGGAGTCAAGCTCGAAGGAAGAATCAGCCATTGTTAGCTAGCTAAGCTAGCTGCTAGTGTTTGATGAGAAAAACTAGTAATCTGATTCTGATGGGGAAGGTAAAACAAGAAAGCGTTCAACTTTGTGATTAGTTGTACAGGGGGATGTGTCCAATGTGTCCAACAACTTTGCACATTCCGCTTGTGTTTTCTAGCATAGTTAGACACAAAACACATAAAATATAGTATAGATACCTTTCAGATACTTAAAGTAAGAAAGGAAAACAAAAGATACTAGTAATACTTGTGATAAGAAGAAAAAGATAGAGAAAATAAAAATTGAAGTGTTTGTAACATGTATAACTGGATTGCTAAGTATGTTAATTTAATGGTTTCTTTGGGAATACGTTGAGCCTAATGTTGTTGGAGAGGGGCGGCATGAAAGACTAGGAGGCCGGCTTGCCAATTTCAGCAACTTGTTATTGTTTGGAGGATAATGTTGGGACTGAATTGAAGTGACTTATGTGGGTGATTATTGTATCAGGTCAAACTTTCTCTCACATGATCTCAACAAGAAATGACAAGGACTATCCATTTGTCATGTCTTTATTGCCCTCTTTTCCTAGGTAGTTTGTGACATGTAATTAACTAGTGAGAAAAACTTGATCAGCGAGTTTGAAAGGAATATTTAAGAAGGAAAAGAAAAGGAATAAACAACGATTAACCATATAGGACATAGACATTATACCGGAAAGGATAATATTCTTCTCAAGGATATAAAGGACAGAAAGTTCTATTGAGAGTTTCAAAAGATGTAAATATAAGGGTGAAACTTGTAAAAAGTGTGATCCAGGGGGAATCTGTTTAAACTACAGGAAAACGCATTGCTTTGGTGTATGAATAACAGATTAACAGTATAGTATGCATAATCCAAGAAAATTAAATAACTAAGGTATCTTTACATACCTGTGGCTGTTTGCACCGGTGCTAAAGCACGCTAGCACTCACCTCGAGACAAAATGTAAACGGTACCCTTCTTATAAATTGAGGTGGATGTGTTTTCCACACTAAATCATTATCTTCATTTGTTACTTCCTAGAAAAGATCAAATATCAAAAGATTGTGTCGTCTAACGTTGTCGAAGTAAACAAGGTTGGTCCATTTTTGGACCGATCTGACTATTGTGTCTTGCAGACCAAGGTAACAAGGATCAACAACGAAGTATATTTACCGGGTGATGAAGAATTACAATTAGTTCAAAATGTTCATGAAAATAAACAATAATAGCCTAGTTTATACAGTTAAAGAGTACAGTGCTGTGTCTTTCAGCAAAGAATAGAGTAGAGGATAAAAAGCCAATTATCCTTGTTTATCTTTTGAGGAGACAGAGAGTAATAATCTTTTGAAAGCTATTATTATACTCCGTAATCACATTACTCTTCTTAAATCCGTCTATACTGATTCATTCTAACAGGGGTTCAACTCTGATATACAACATCACACAAGTAAAAATCAAAATAAACGGGTGAAATAACAATGCCACTACTGCCAAAATTACAATGACACTGCACCAATAGGAGACTCATCATTGACTACAGTTCAGTTTACAGCATATTTCAACACAACCATGACTAACTAAATCGTAGGGGAAAACCTCATTAGTCCAAGAAAATATACATAACCCCATCATATATATCTTTCATGTACCATGCCTATCTCTCTTTTCTGTATCGCGTTTAATGTTTATCCTTTACACCTTATCATTGAAGATGATCCAAATTACTTGCCAGGGCCACTCGCTGAAATTTCATCTGGGTTTCGAGTCACTGCCCTTGCTTCGGAAAGTTGAGA
Source organism: Acmispon strigosus (assembly GCA_030819835.1). NCBI lineage: Eukaryota > Viridiplantae > Streptophyta > Magnoliopsida > Fabales > Fabaceae > Acmispon > Acmispon strigosus. The sequence continues at coordinate 53,112,991 of JAUAMA010000004.1, read as the reverse complement.
GTGAAAAAAATGATTTGGGAGCTGCACAAAATGAAATTAATGAGTAACTAGAATGTCGTGCAAAAGATGCTAGATATGAAGAAAATAACATGTTATTATTCTTGAAATCAATGAAAAGAAACCCAAATCCTCCCTAGTCTTTATTTGCTATCGCACAATATTACTTTCCCTCAAGTCAAGATTACATTCTGAGGCCAGACACAAAAGACCATATCCAAGAGACTAGTTGCTTAATCCAGAATGAACTACCAAAATGAAGGATATGCAAAGAAAGATGACATATTTTGAGGATTCTTCAAAAGGTGAAGCACACAACTACTTCATTAGCCTAACACATGCAACTGTGCCAAAAATAAGTGAAAAATTGGCCCAAGATAAGTTATGTTATGCAGCTTTACCTTTTAACGAACTTCCTGATATATGATCATCCCTTAGTTTAAAATGAGCGGGAGGTGCAGGGATAGAGCTTTGCATGGATTGAACTGCAAGAATTGAGAATAAGATTGACAATTAAAAACTAATTTACCTTTATCCATTAAACAAAAAGTGAAATGAGCATGCATAATAAAGCTACTAGCTGAATAAAATATAAATCATGAACTAGATTGAGTGCAACATTATTTTCCAGCAGTGAGAACATTACAAGTAACAGAAAACGACAGCCCCACCAAGCACTCACCCTCTAGGTCTTATGATGGGGGGGGGGGGGGGAGAACTTATTTAACAAATATTCTTATCAAACGCATGCAACCAACTTTTCTGAAAAAATCATGAAAAGGGCGGGATCAGCATTTTTTTTTTTGATAAGCCAAAAGGATCAGCATATAATACATGGAAAGAGACACACACGCCACCATAGATCTGGAGGAATCTACAAAAAAGTATGCTGTATAATGAAACTACTCAAATATGAACCATAATAATAACAGAACCTATATTCAACTACATCTGAATATACTATCATCAAGAAATTGGTTAGGTGGGAAAAAGAGTTTAAAAGAAATAAGAGTATTATTCTTTTGAATTCCTAATTGGTAAACTGAATTTTTCCTAGTTCATTCACTTGATAACTATGAAAGAAGAATCATTCATCTAAAAGTGCAACCAAAGATGCAAAAAATGAAAAAGGTTCAATTTCCTAACAGCAGGATATCGCAACAAATTAGCAAAGAAAAAATTAATGGTTTAAACTTATGCCTCTAAGCAGTAACCAACATGTTGATCAGTAACAAGAAATTTGGGTAAGTAATGATAGGTTACCCTGTTCGTTGAACAGCTCACTTTCATTGAAGCTGTCATCAGAAGGATGACCCTGAGAGAATCCCATTCGTGATTTCCTCAAGTCTTCTGATGACCGGTTGGCAAGATCTCGGCCATCTTCCATATCATCATCTCCTTCAGAAGTTGTAGCTGAGATCCAATCAACCAAGCTCTCTGACCCACGAGTTTTTCTGCCAAATTTAAGTAATCGCTTAAAACCTCTTGTGACATCCTTGCGGGGTTGATTCTGGGATGAATTAGCAACAAAATATGGCTTTTGAGCACTTCCCCATTTTTTCCTCATTCGAGCAGCATCATTCTCACCCTGGTTAAGGGAATGAGAATTCCAATATGCAGGGCTGCCAATTGGAGAATCCACAGAAGCATCAATGTCAGAGGATTCGTGTGGGTAGGAAAAGGGATGAGGCACGCGTGAGTTCCATGACACTGGACTTCCAACTGGAGAGTCCTGCAGAGATCCTACACCGTTGAAAGTTGATGGAAATTCAGTAGGCATTTCACCCCCTGAAATAGGGTCTACCTGAGCAAGAGACCTTGTAGAATCACCAATTTCAGACCCAGAATTACCTGATTTCCCAGATTCCTGGCTCAGGCTCACCTTTCCATTATTATTATAAGCACAATCCTCGGTGGCCACAGTTCCAATTTCATCTTCTTCCTCTGTGGCCATATGCAAAGAATCTTCCATATCAAATTCTAGGTCATCAAAATTATTTTTACGAGTATCGGATGCCGCTGAAGCTTTAATCTTGATAGCACTGCCTACAGAACCAGGGCCTACACTATTACCTGTTTTAATGAAAGACTTAGATGGTTGATCATAAGGTCCCAGATCAGTCTCATCCAAATCAAATTTCAATGGAGTCAAGACAACCCCATCTGAGTTCAAAGGGGACAAGTCCTTAAACTCTGCAGGATTAGCAGAGCTCTTCCGTAAAGACTGAGTCTGCCTTACCTTCTCTTCCTTTATACCTTGTGCTTCTTCAGTAGTGCTTTTGCTACGGACATAGTTTCTCACCTGAGAGCGGGTAGTTTTACTGACTCCAGAAGAAGGCTTTGTATTTTCTTTTCTTAAATCAGAAAAGTTTGGAACTGACTGAGCAAGAGGATTGTCTCTTCGCCTGCCAGATGAACGTGAGATTGAGGCTGCTGTTGTCCGAGGTGCGCCTGGAGGCACATGTCTGTTAGGAAAAAATTTCCTAGTTTGCTTTGAAGCACCATAAATCTTTTCTTCTGAGAATTCAGAAAGATCTTCAACCTCTTCATTCTGAAGCAAATCTATTGGATGCTGTTAAGAAATAAGGGAAATCAGAACCAAAATAGTTTTATTGTTTTAAATGTCAAAACAGGCTTGCTTTGTGGAAGACTATAAAGTAGCAGTTATCACAAAACTATAAAACAAGCAAGGACTACCTGGTCTCTTTTATTATTTGATTTGAAATATCCAAGTTTCTCAGCACGATGACTGCCTGTTACTGAACCTTGTCTGTTTGTAGACCCTGAAAACTTGGCCTTCATCTCCTCTCTGCTCCGCTCAAGACTATCCTGCATGGCCTTCATCCTAGCTTCTTTCTCTGCTCTGTTTGAACTCCATTCTTCGTGAAGTTTAGCATTCCTCTTCTTCATGTACTTTTCATAAAATTTCCCCCTAGAATCATCACCAAAGTTAAGTTCGGAGAAATTCTGCCTTACAGCATCACCAAAATTGTGACTGTCCACTATCTTTGTCGTTGACTTAGTATCAAAGTTTGCCAAATTGCTAGAACTTGCAGCTGGTTCAGGCACAGTGATTCTGGAAGGCGGCTGAGGAGTTGAATCCCCCACAACAGGTCTTCTATGTTGTGAGTTAACAGTCTGTTCAACAAGTGCATCCGCAGGCTCGATCCTCCGCGCAGAACCAGACTGGTCCCCAGGAACCCTCAGTTTATGCTCTGCAAAAAGCTTTTCAAGCTCATCTGCCTTCATTTTCAGCTCATCATGTAGCTCCTGATTTCCTTTAGACTGCCTTACTCTCTGAACCTGCTCTACTGGCGCAGTTGAGGTTACCCGAGCATTACCGTGACTCTCCCAAACTTGTTTACCAGGATGGTTCAACCTGCTACTTTCATCCTTTTTACCTGGTGGCATGCTGGCTTTTTCAGGTTGAGGTTTTTGGTACTTCATTTTTGGAACTTGAGAGTCCTCGTCTTTTTGCTGCTTGGTAGTGAATGAAGAAGAGTCCTCAGATTCTCCAGCAAAAGATTTCAAATGAGGCTGAGATGTAGATTGATGAACACCCTCAACCTGAACAGGAGAAGCTTCTCTCTGTTTGAGTGGCACGCCACCTTCAAATTGAGCTGAAAGAGATCGTGAATGAATACGGGGGACCTTAACAAGTGACGGGGCAACCACATGACTCTTCGTCCCACCAGAAAACTTCACATCAGACATCCCATCTCCAACCTCAACCTGACCCGAGGAACCCTTCAATGGTGGTGGCCCAGAAGCACCACCCACTTGATCCTTAAACCCCCCACTCCTCTCATCTTCAATAACGGAAACTTTTCCACTCTCCTGAAAAGACCCTTGATCAGTTTTCGTCGCAACTTTCTCTGCACTTTCGTAACGATCCTTTTCTTCGGAGGTGGTGGTGGTTGCAACGGAGGACTTGTTCTGCGAAACAGAGGACGCGGACGAAGACACAGGGCTCTCTTCAGAGAGCTTCTTTTCGCCGCTGCCGTCAATGCTCATGTCACTGCAGCCACTCCACCGCCGCAAGACGTCGGAGGACATCCTCCGAAGCTCCGCCGGTTTGCCGCCGGAGCTCTCCTTCTGCTTCTTCTCGAAGAGGTTGATCCGGTCCTGCACGCTGAGCCGCCGCGCCGCAGGAGCCGCTGAGGAGGTCGCCGACGACGACGACAGCGACGGCGAGGACTCTGCGTCCTCTTTGGTGGTGTCGCTGCCTTCTTCGTCTTTCTGGTTTACGTCGTTGTTGCTGGTGCTACGTCGTAGCGAAGCGAAGTTGCCAGAGGGCTTGGGCTGTTGCTGCCACGTGGAAGGCTTGGTTTGGTCGTGGGCCTGGGCTTGGTCTTCGTCGTTGTCAATGGACATGTCAGAGTTAACTGATGAACGGAGGTCCCTGTCATCGCCACCTGGCTTCCAGGGGCTGATAAGGTCCGGCCTTCTCTCGCATAGTGACAAATATTTAGCACATGCTTCACTGCAATCCAAAAACAAGATTAAAAAAAATACAAGGGGGTTATAATTTATTTAATATATTATTACATTGAAAATGAAAAATATATAGAGTGAATAACCAAACCAAATTGGTCCCCACAGGTTAGCGCGGGTCAAATTCGTCCTCGAAAGAAAAAAAAAAATAGGCAATTAAATCCTCAATGTTGTAAAACATCGATTAATTTAGTCCCTACAAGGATGAACTTGACCGGCCTTTCATGTGGCCAAAATGACTAACTTAACCTATATTTTACAACATTATTGGCTGCATTCTCTATTTCCTCCATTCAGAGACAAACTTAACTGAGAAATGAACTCAAGAGACGACTCACATTTGACTATTCAATCAAGATATATAAATAATTAAATATAAATCCAATTATAAATATGAGGGTGGTGGTTGTTAGTTAGTTACTTCAAGCGATGGGCACGAAATCGATCTGCAAAGAGTTTGAGTTGAGAGACAGTGTGGGGATTAAAACCAGATGCTGATGCTCGAGCACATGCTGTGGTTAAGTCCTGCCTAACTGCACCCAGTCGCACATCAATGGCCCTTAGGAGTTCCTTCCTGCACAAGTGGTAACAAAGCTAAATATTTCAAAAGATGACAACAGATAACTAATTATGTTGGACTATTTATTGAACAAAATGATTGTTTATCATTTGAGGTTTATATGTTATTGTATTATATTAAACAAGTTTTTCAGACAGGTTGTTTGGATCAAAATCCTTTTTAAAATGTTTCTTTTAGAGTCTTTAAATTTGGTTTCCATCTACTTCAATTTAGTAGGCAGTTTTCTTTATGATCTACTCTTCTTATTGGTCTGAATCTGTCATATAGCCAAAGTATGTTTGTATGAATAGTTTTAGAGAAAAGGAAAGAAAGGGTAAAATTTTCAATTTCAATAATTATTCTTTAGTTTGATTTTTTTTTTTAAACTAAATATCTATCTGAACTAAAGAAGTCTGATATGGTTTTGGCTATCTTAATCATGCCAAAAGGCTTTGCTGAAAGAGATAATCAATGATTTTTACATCTTGAAAGGGATTAGTATCATTGTCCTTGATGGCTTGGTGTACACACAAAAAAAAAAAAAATAGTATCCCCCATTCCCTTTGCCTCCAAAACCCTTAATACAAACATGACATTGCAAACTTTTTTCATCTCTATCTTTCAAAAAAATACTCCATGTTTTCTTTTTCTAAAATATTTATTCTTAATCTTTTTTACCCTTGCATGTCCACTTAACATTCTTACATTAACAATACTTAATTCATGATCTTGTGAAGCACGGTTGGTTTTATGACACTATGATGAAAGGTTGTACTCCCTAGAATTTTAGAAGTGTTTAAGTAAACATCTTAATTAAGTACTATGAACAAAAGCTTATCTGAAAATCTTATTGAAATAAGCTCAAATAGCTTATATGTAGAAGATATACGCTTATCCATGAGCTAATATAAACAAATTATGAAAATAAGCTGAAAAGAATTTGCATACAGATCTTAAACTACTTTCATAAGCTTATTTAAACACTTGCATAAGTGCTTATGCTATAAAATAAACTCAAGTAAGTTAATCCAAACATTGCCTTATTGTTATGGTATTGGAATATTAGGATTATTATTATGGTAGATAATGTTTTTAAATGAACTGTTATGAGTATTAGTACTTGAACTATACTTGTAATTCCTAGAATATTAATATAAATTGGTGCTTCAGGATAGTGATCATCATCATCCTATCATTCTATTTCTCTCCTTTTATCCTTTTTTCATCCTTTCCTACAATTTCAATAATAACAAAAGGAGAGTCTCATCTTAGATTTGTGATTGTAAAGTTTCTTATCTCTATCACAATGATACCACACAAACAAAAAGAAAACATGCATGATGTAGTGCACCCAAATAAAATGAAAGTGGATAGAAAAATGTTACGTGGTTGCATCTGTCACTGCAATGGCTCCTGTTCCATCCCCACCTGGAGCAAATTGACCAAAATCAAAATGCACACTTATTATCAATCACTCAGATTAACTAATGGAAAGAAACTGACACTTCTGAAGAACTACAAATCTCAAAATCAAAATGCACACTTCCATGACCATCCACGCCAACAAGCTTAATATAGCATATGCATCTAGCATCCATAAGTATCTATAGGTATCTATAGGGCCAAATGCATTGAAATTTAGCAACATAGTTTATGTTGAGTTGAAAGTGGAAATGAAATAAGAACTTCAATCTCAATTTTCTCTTCCATAAAGTTTATAAATTTAAATTTCTTTTAGTAGTATACTAGGTATCTACTTTCCAAATTATTTTCAATTTATCATTCTTTTCTCCATATCAAAATTGAGGTCATTCCTGGTTCAAGAATGAGTTTCATTCTTTGTTCCTATTTTTGTGTAAGATGTCAATATTGAATCTTCAACCCATTTTCACTTGCTCTCAACAATTTGGATAAAGCAACTTTGTTGGTGCAATTATGGGGAGCATGTGTGATTAAGAAATATGTTTTTTCTCTTTCCTTTCTGGCTACAATTAACGACTTGGCGTTACTTTATTTTCTACCCAAACAGATATTACATGCACAATACAGATTAGGAATTAATTAAACTACATGCAGTATAGATTAAGAATGAATTAAATAAAATTACAGATTACAGATACAATACAACATTTCAAAAGTGCCCAAATACCTAACACAAGTAGACAGCACATTAATACACCCTGAAGATTCTAAGATAACAATAAATTCATGTCATAGTCAACTATATTCAATAGTTGGCCTTACTTTTAACAGTTAAATAAATGGAAAAGTTAAGAAGACTACTAAATATTAATCAAACTTCCAAATTTGGACAATATGATCCCAATTCAATGACTGAAATTTATAACTGCACTATAACTTTCATCCATTTTTGTAAAACTGAAGAGGAAACACTATTTGTCTATCTTAGAATTTGGGTTAGGCCTAACTCTACCTCAAAACTGGCTCAGAGGTGAGGGTTTCTCTACCCTTTATAATGACTACTTTAGCTATATCTCTAGTCAATGTTAGACTTTTCAACACACCCCCTCACGTCTAGAACTAGACATCTGAAGCGTGGAGTTTGCAGGAATGAACATTTGTCCGTGACTCATATCGGGTGGTCTCCAACAAACACATCTAGGATAGTCTCTTGTATCATCTTAGAATTCGGGTTAGGCCTAATCTACCCTAGCAGCTAGCTTAGGAGTGAGGATTGCTCTTACCCTATATAAACACTTATTTGGTCATACCTCTAGTCAATGTGAGACTTCTCAACACACAGTTTCACACCCTAGAATTTAGGTTAATCCTGACTCTACCCTAATAAAAGCCTTAGGGGTGAGGGTTGCTCTACCATTTATAAACACTTATGTCATATCTTTAGCCAACGTGGAACTTCTCATCAATCTCCATGCCTTTATGGTATGTGGTGCCTAATTTAAAGGAAAACATACCTTGTGAATCCGCACGTTGATCTCCTGCCCCCTGAAATAAGACATTTCAAACATCAGCAAAATAAAAGAAGAAAGAAAGTTATTGCTTTTGTTCAGTGTTTGCACCAATCTTCTCTGTTTGATCATAGGTCTATTATTACCTGAGAATATATTTTTCGTGCTGCTTCCAATTGTGACATTTCTGCATCAAAGGTAGTGACCATTTCTAAAATCTCTGGCATGCCAACAAACCGCACAAACCTGTCAGCACCAACACCAGCCAGCTCAGAAAATAAATCAAAAGGACTGACTGCAAAGGCTTTGAATCCAATAAATAAATTTCCCAATTCATTGCTTTCACCTCTCAAATGTCCCTTTTGTAAACCAAGTCTCAGCATTTTTATGTCTATCGATTTCTAGTCTAATTGACTGGACCGCAAGTGCAGCCTGCTCTTCTGCAACTTTTAAATGGGTCAAGAATGGCTTTACTAATCCTGATGTTAGTTTCTCAGAGTTTCCATCACTGGAAACAAGCAACTCACACCTGTCCATTAATAGAAAGAAAAATGAGGAAATATGATTACAACCCTAATCAGCAGAAAAAAGCATATATCAATTAGAAAATGCCAAGGAATTTTATCCGCACCTTGAACGCTTTGGCGACAATTGGAACACGGCATAGTCAAGTAGTGTGTCAGGCTTCATTTTTTTTTTTACTTAAGGTAAAATTATATCACTCTTCAGACAATTTCAAATAAACAGATGCAATTTTCAGTTTTTCACCATCATTTTCATCTGGCACCAATCATAATCAGCAAAACTGCAGACAGAGGAATCCCCATGTCAGAATGTAGATTCTGTACAAACAAAATAAGAAATAATCAGAGAGACAGAAAACTTTTTGCTGATTGTTCAGTGTGTCATTTCCAAATTAGCATTGCATTACAAATCTACATTTTCAATGAAGCTGAAAATTATATAAAATCAAGCGAATACCCAGATGCAGATAAGGTAAATCCCAGTTGTTTCCATTCCTATCAGAGGCATACCATAGATCCCAACTCAAAGTTCAAGCCTTTTAACAGAAACCCGAAACTACCACAAAGAAATTATGAGAAAATAGATCTGATTCAGCAGAAGACCGAACTTGACTAAAGTTGAATAGATACCACAGAAACCTAAAATCCAAGATAAACCCAGAAACTCGCAAAAATAGAAATAAATAAAGAAAAAACAGAGTTCAATGAAGCATTACCAAGAAAGAAGTGTGCATGCTGCAAAATCAAAAATGAAAAAAAGAAACCCTAATCACTTACATTGGAAACTGGGAGTGAGGTAATGTGGGACGAGGATCGTGGAATTGAATGGTGAAGGCAGCAATGAAGGTGTGAGATCTTTGAAAACGCGACCCGATCCTCCGATTTGGAGTTGAAAAGGGCACCAGCATTTGCTTTGTCTTTTGTGTTTTTCTTTCTCAGTTCTTCTCCATCTTCCCCCTTTTGTGTCTCTTCTTCACTGTGGAAGAAATGAGAGACCCTTTCTTTTCTTTCTTTCACTCAAATTCTTTTCTTTTCTTTTTTAATTTGAGTTTTACGAAAACCCCACAATGAAAAGGATGGTTTTTGCTTTACTCATCCTTCATTTCAAATCCCCTCTCTCTCTCTCTCTCTCTCTACACCCTGTCTGAATAGAGAGAGAAAATGGCTTCGTTCAGACCAAAAAGTTTGAAAAAATAAAGAAAGAAAAACATTATCAGCCACTGTTACATTTTCAAGTTGAAAATGTTAATCTAGTAATAATTAGCAACTAAGTAGGATTCACTCAGTTCTAAAAGACAAGAAGAAGAAGAAGAAGTAGTAGAATTACCAGACCGAAATTTCTTCTTCAGGTGTTAGGTGGTGGTTTAAATTTGAAATCCAATCATCACTTCCCACTACAAGTTGCAATTCCAATATTTAATTTAATATAATAATAATTCAATCTAATGAATTTGGGTATTTAATTCATATTTTCAACCCTTTAATTACGTTATTGTCATTCAGATTCAGGTGTTGAAAATAGACACTAACAATAAAGATTGGACATTTGGGTAATTTGATTGATTAAGGTGTGGTCAACAGTGCGTGGCACTGTATCTATGTATTTGCTCAACAACAAAAAACACGAAATTATTGTTATCCGTTTAGCAGAAAATGACAGGGATTAACTTAATGAGACTTGTAACTTAATTGAGGAACAAATGTTGCTGGTCTCTCATGCAAACAGAAATCCACCAATCCAATCAAATCAAATGCTTTAATGATTGTCGATCCAGTCTCTCCCTCCCAGTTCACATCGTTCTCGGAGGAAATCTCAGTCATTGGTTAGATTTTTGCCTTAACACAATTGCTCCAAAACTATGCTGCCACGTTTAATGGTTCAACTTGAGATTAGGTTTTTTTTGAAGTTTAATTTTAGATTTTTATAATTATATTTGTAACAGATAATTTTAATACATAAAATGGTTGATTATTACTGTAATTTTTCTTTTTTACATAAGTATTCAATTGATTTCCGTCATATAATACATTTAGATAAATGTAACCGTTTAATCTTATGTGACATAATGTGATTGAATATTAATATAAAACTTATTTATACTAACTGTGTGTATATCAATAATCTCATTTCAATAAGCATTAAATATATTTTTAGTCCTAAAAATAAAAATAATTTTTTTTTAATTTTGGTCCTCTAATTTTTCCATAATATAAGCACCAAAATACATTGATTTTCTCCTCCAACCAAACCATAAACCCTTTCCCTTCTTCCACCACTCTCATTGAACCTATTGGGTGATGTTACGAGGAAATACATTCAATGAAGCTTAAAGTCACGCTTCGCATCAATACTTAAGACTTTGTGTCTTTGAGGCTTGTGGATCGGTATGACCGACTAAGGTAATGGGCCATGGAGTTGGATTGTCATTAAAGTAATTGACCTACTTTATTAGACGACCGAAATCATTACTGAAATACTCACCCAACCTCGACATACGACCAAGCTGGCAACGTGGAGTGTACTCAACTTCTGTCCTTGAGAGAATTAGAATGACCTATGGATCGAGTGACATGCCATAGCTAAAATGAAGGCTCAGGCTCAACTCTCAACGTTTCAGGAATGCACTGTACTTGATTATGAAGTTATTTGTATTTTAAGATATTTGGAAGAGATATCGAGTTTAAATATGTCAAGTGTGACTATATTCTTTTTTGTTGAAGTTATGGAATCGTGAAATTGTGACTTTATATCACTCACTTCAATCTTCAATTAACATTATTTTTGTACAACATATTTTTGGTTTGATTTTATGATATTGGTTTACCTTGAACTATATAAATTGAATTCAGAACCTGATGCAACCTTGACAATAAATATTTTTCTATTGTATATTTTGTCAATTTGTTGTTACTATTTTACAACTACATTGTTCCTGATAAAAACACTAAATTGCTATAAAAATAATTTATATTTAAACATTTGAATGAACTTAAAAAAAATAGCATACAGTATCACATGGAACAATTAGTTAGTATAGAGGTTTAGTTTTGACTCTTAAAATTTTGTTTTCCTCTCTTTCATTAATAATGTGCCTTCCACTATATAATATTTATCATGAAGAAAATTATAGACTATTTAATTTAGAAAAAAATTATGATTTGACATTTAATCTCTTAGTAAACTTCTAAAAACATCATATTTGCATTAAAAAAATTTCATAATACAAAATTGTTAACTCTCCTGTTTTCTTTACATATTATTTTCACTTATTTTTTTTTTCTTATCTCTCTTCTCTATTCTATCACATCACTTATGATATCACACATTTTTATCTCTTTTGTTCATATATTTTATTAGAGGTAGAGAGGTGTGAAAGTAACATTTTCGCTCATTTAAAACTACCAATTTTTAAGCTTAATTATAATCATATTGAGTATGGACCATCCAGCATGATTCGGATCGGAGGGTCCATACTTCACCATAGTCGGCTGCTGGTGGGACAATGACTCACTTGCAATAATAAACTTGACTCAACATATTGTTGGAAAATTAGTTTGTTAGTTCTTTCTCAAATCTCATTAGATTGCCTTACATTAATATAGATTCTAGATCCATAATTTGAATGGTAGGTGGTATTCATGTATGTGTCCACCTTTTAAAGGATGTTGATTTTTCATTCTAATGTTGCTCTTCAGCTCCGATCGCTTTTGATTTGCTTTCAAGTTATTTGTCCTTTTCCATGTAGTTGTATGAGCAAGTAGAATATTTATACTACAAGCATTGTTTGAGAGTCAAGAACATTATTGCCTACAGTCATGAACCACTTTTTCATAGCTTTGCACCCCGAAAATCAAACCAAAAATGTAATTTGGAGAAAAAAATGTCAACTGGGATATCGATTATTGTTATCCTTAGCCTAATCAACCCTTAATTTGATTTGGCTTCTCTTTGTGAGCACATTCTTAACCTTTGCCTAATATGCCATATGGTGTTTTTTGGATTAATTTTGGGACCACAATACATACAAATGAAGTTTACTATTTATTATTTTATTTTTGGTAAAATTTTAATGTCATGTGCACCAGCTGTCGTTTACTATTTATGATGAAATTGGTATAGTTGTAAGTTTTCTCATAGTAATCCAATTGAGGCCTTATTCAACTGAGTTGGGCTACCGTTTTTGGTTAAATGCTAATTTGGGCCTATGATTGCCTATCTTTAAATGCCTGAGCCCCGTGGGCTAAAGAAGCAGGCACTGCTGAGACTGGATTGTCCACCTGTCAAAGTCATCCTCAGGTCAGGGTAGTGGAATTTACAGCTTCTTCACATAACCTTTTTTCCTTCTAATTTGAGTTATCCCTCCTTCCTGCAGAAGCAGAAGCGCTTTCAAATATGGAATGAATCTAAAAGAGGGGCAAGTTCTGGCTATCTAGTGATATGGACTATGCTGAATTATATGGGGGAGTGTTCTGAAGTGCCTCCATTTTTTTCCCTGTAAATAGCCACTGAAGTCCACTAAGTTTCGAGAGACAAGCTTTTTCTTGTCATATGAATTCCAGAGCTTTAAGCTAATGATTTTTCAATGAAACCATGAAGATTGATCGATTGAACTCGTTGGGACATCTTTTTTATTTCTTTCTGGATTCATATTGCCTCAAACACTTAGGACTTACCTGCATATCAGCACTTGTGATAAAATAAGCACACCAAGGGCAAGGTCCAAAACCAATTTTGACCTATTTGAGTTTGAACTTTTAAGAGATTTCCAAGATGAGCTCAACTCAATGTGGTAGGCAATCCATATGCTTTGTTGATATGGATTGGTGGTGGTCCACAATCTAAAACACAGTAACTAAAGAAGTGATAATAATGAGTCTATGAATTCAAAAGACATGTTTGCAGAGAAATCACTTCAATTTACCATGTATAGAATCCCATTTAGATGCTTAAGTTCACTTACAGATATCTGTTCTGCACTCAGCTGAACAAGCCAGTTTCAATAGGATTTGAATGTTTAAAAGGGATATCACCGTTACATACGAAAATCAATCAACATAACCATGGTAGGAACCATTATATCACTAATTCATGGTAAAGTTCTAAAGAAGAATACAATCAGGTCCAAGCTATTGCAGAAGATTTAAGATGTGCTAAATTGCTATCTATCAGGTTGCATATCCAATATGTACAATGTATATACCAAAGTAGAGCTATCAACGATGATATGATCCCTGATACTCATAACTTAGAAGGGTGTTACACATGACAAGTGGTAGTACATCTGCTGCAATGGCATTAAATTATTCAGCACCTACTACTTCTCTTCTTCTTTTTTGCATATTTAGCAGCAAATCCCACTAAGTTAACTTTAACAATTAAGGGGTGAATGACAATCCATAACTAAACACATACTTCACAGAAAAAGGCTAACTGGAATTGGAATCTAACTTAACCTAGCTATCATCACTCACTCAATCACTCAGTGTCACTGTTATTGCTATGGTTGTTGTTGATGCTGTGATGGTTGCTTGTGTTGTCACCTTTCCTCCCAAGCTTGAGCTGAGAAATCTCCAACTGCGTCTTCATGAAAAACTGCATTCTCTGCAACTCCAAGTCCTTGGCAAATTTCATCCTCTGCTTCTCCATCTCCACCACCTGCTGCAGCTTCGACGTCTCCGCTTGCTCATAAGCATCTCCGAACTTGAGAATCGCCTGAGTCAATTCCCTCACCGCACTCCCCCAACCCTTCTTCCCCTTCCTCCCCCCTTCCCTCCCTCTCGGATTCATCATCACCCTCGCCCTCTTCCTTTCGTACCCTCTCGGCGGATAACTGTCGCTCGACACCGGTGACAACGCCGCTTCCCTCTCCGACGAATCGGAATCCACTGGAGGAGGGCGACGCCGGAATTGCATCTTCTGGTTCTTCAATTCAACATCCTCCACCTCCTCCTGCCGCTGCTGCTTTTGAGGATGAAACTGATTCGCGCCACCGCCACGAACTCCCACCGGAATCCCTAACGGCAATTTCTGCTGCTGCGAATTACTGTTCCCGGCGGAGCTGGTCCCGGCTGCGCCGGGGATCTTGGCGGTCGGACCGATCAGCTGGTCCAATCTATCGTAGAACGGCCATTTGCTGGTTGCTCCGCCGCCTGCGGCGGAGATCTTCGCCTTCTCCGATTTGTACTTCTTCTTCACAGTGTCGATCCGGTTCTTGCACTGGATGTCGGTCTTCGGCGCCTTCATATAATCCTCCCTGCCGCTCACGATCTCCGCCACCTCTTTCCAGTGCTTCTGCTTCAGATTCCCCCGGCTCAGTTCCAGGTACCTCTCGCCCCAAGCTTCGATCAGAACCGCTGTCGCGCCTTCGCTCCAGCAATCCTCCCTCCCTCCTCCCGCTCCTCCTCCTCCGCCGCTTCCTCCGCCGTTGTTTCCCCTCGCCGGCTGCTGAACCGGAAGCGCTAATGCCAAGGTGTTCTGCACCTGGGGAGCCGGCGCCGGCGCCGCAACCGTCACCGTTATCCGACCGTTAGATCTCGGCGAGGACGCCGGGGATCTGCTCTCCGGCGTGGGTTGGGCGAGGAGCTCTTCGTCTTCGTCCATAACGTCCATGCCGCCGATCTACCGTGGAAATTCGCGGAAACGAAGAAAGAGAAAGAGGGAGGTTAGAGAGAGAAACAAAGCGAAGGTAGGGTTTTTATTTATTTATTTATTTTTAATTTTAATTTTTGGCCGGCGAGGATGAATGTATCGATGGCTTTTCGTGCTATGTTTGGTATTTTTTTTATTTTTATTTTTAAAAAGATGAGGAAAAATGTTTCCGCACATTTTTGGGATGGATTGACGGAAGGAGTAGTTGACGGTGACCGTCGCCACGTGGGGAGAGCAAAGAGGACGGAAGGTTGACGTGGAGGAAGGTGATTGGAGGAAAGCAAAAACTCCATCACCGGCTCAGTTGGTGGACCTTCTCTGTTGGTGTGGTTCACGCCTCCGTGATCTTCGGCGATATCCCTATTTTACCCTTTGTCACCTTTCTAGAGAATGCTTTTTATTATTGTAAAGAGGGGTATGAAAGGGAAGAGAAATGTAAATAAAATTGGTTGGAGAAGGGATGGCGTAGAGGAACTGGTAACTCCGCCCATGGGATTGAATAACAGCTTTACCTGTTTAGAGACATTAAGTCAAGTTTGTTTCCCGTTAGGTTTCCCCAAGAATGGTGTGGTGTGGGCGTGTGGCTTTTCTATACAGAATTCACTAGTTTTCCCCAAAATTCAGTTACTTATTTCATTGATGGCTCTGTTTTCGTGGTGCATGAATTATATGTTGCTCAAGATGATACATTATCGAACCAGATCAAAAGCTAACCATAAACATGACAAAGTTTTGCTATTTTTTTCTTGTGCTACATCAACATGATTGGGAATGTACTGTTTGAAATTACAGTTAAGTGGTATCCTCCATCTTTTTCCTCACACATTATAGACATTGGTTCTTCCTTTGTGGCACAATTTTTCTTTTCTCACACCTTGGTCCCAACCCAATTACTAAACATACTCAATCTCCATGACCTTCAATTATTTGTACATTTTTTTTACTTCTTCACATACCCTTTCCTGAGATCTTGAAAGGGCGAAACCAACTTATTCAGTTCAGGTTCGGGCATATGATTTGCGAATCCAGACAACTAGATCTGAACCGACTAGATACAGTGTCACATGGTCCCTTATTTACATTAGTATAAAAATATCCCTCATGAACCACGTGTCCATCTATTGCAGGCCACTTGGCCACCTCCATAAACTGTCATCCATCGCCGACCGATTCCTTATACTTTGCCTCTTTGCAATATTACATACCTATTTGGTCACACCGCAAGCGCCTTTCCGCAAGATGATAATATTTCTTGCCGCTCCCGTCATGAATTGTTATGCCTGAGCTCGTACTGCTTGCAGTGACATGTCATGAATGGCTTTGTCGCGTAGATCATTATCCTAACTTGAATCCCCTCGCAAACAAGACTATTGTGACCAGCAAGGTGGTGGTCGGGGGCTACATCAAATTCGAATTCGTCTGTGACTGTATCTGGAACTGATGGAGCTAATGAAGGCTCATCAGATGATTGAGAGGTGATGAAGGCTCACTAGATAGACAGATAAGTTTCATGTCCCGTGGAGAGGAATACGAGGTGTATGGATCTAAAAAAAACATTCAATTTAACAAATTTGACAATCAAACACAACTCAGTATCTTCAGTTTGGGTTGGCTCGAACATGTACATGAAAAACACCTAAATTTGATCCACTCTAACTATGTATTTCGCATTTGCTTATCATTATAACTAATTGAGATGAAAAATGAAATGGTGAAGGGATATTGTTTTATTTAGGGCTTGGCTGCCCAAGCATACCATGTTCTAGGATATTAGACCATGAGTTGGTGAAATTCTTGAATTTTAAATAAAAAATATGGAGATCATTGGTACGGCGCTCGGATCCCTAGGTGCACAAACCCTAACATCGCCACCTCTACTCATTCTTAGTTAAACTCTTGTGTAATAATCAGGGTATATGACTAAAATAACTTTGTCCTCTCATTTATGTGAAAAATTATAATTGTCTGCTGAAAAATGAAACTATGTTATAGCTCAATCTATTTTTAAAGTTAATGAATCTCTTAGTGGGTTGAACATGGACAAATTTCTCAGATATTATTCCTCTTCTAGAGAATCACTGAGTCAGCAACCATTTTTTTTTACAGCGAAAGCAATAGCCTAAACTAACAGAGTTATCAACCATTATCTAATAACACTTACCCTACTATTGAAATTAAGGCAACCCCTAATTATTCTTTCAAATTTTCTAAACTTTAAATTTCCTAAAAAAAATTAGGGTAATTTTTTTGTTTGAAAATTTATATTTTCTAAATTGATGACTTGCTAATTGAATTATCCAATTAGTTGTAAAAAAAAAAAAAGAATTAACCAATTAGTATGATCTTGGTCTTCGTATACGGGCTTGGGTGAACGTTGATAGGCCGTTTCGCCGAGGGCAGAGAATGGCAGCTGAAGGTGGTGAAGAGTTCATAATTATTGCTCTCGTTGCGGGATGATGGATCATGTTGAACGTATTTATAAGAAAAAGAGGGAGGGTGATGCCTTCCCGTTTGGGGCATGGCTTAAGGCTGAGAATGAAAGTACGAGAGCAAATACTAGAAGTCGCCGCCAAGGATACGCTCAACGGAACTGTGACGGGGAAGGATCAAATGATGGAAGTGTCTTTTCGGCAGGAGATGGGACAGAAGTGGAACAAGAGGAGGAACCGAATCTGGTGCAGGGGGAGGAAAAAGTCTTGTTTGATCATGAAAACCAAGGAAGGACAAAGGTGGAGCCTGAGCACAATGGCACAATGGGGTGTGCATGGCGACGCAAGAGGCTGAGGTCAAAACACAGTTATAGGATAATAAAATAAAGAAGCAGGTTGAGGGGGCATCGAAAGACCCAACAGTTTCAAGGGGCACAGGCCACACTGGATTGCCTCAGGACAAGGAGGCGAAACAAAAGGGGGACAAGATTTGATCCAAGTAAGAGGGGATGAAATATAGCTACTACTATTGTATTCATAGACGAAGACACCAACGTATCGCATGGTAATCAGCGCAAAATGGTTGACGATGACTTCTTCCATATTTGTTCAGTTGAGCACGGGGGTTTCCCCTCCTTTGAAGAAGACAAACTATGATTCTAGATTGGGAAAGGCGGAGGCTGCTGAGCAGTCCCGCCCGCCTCAATGAGGATCCTATTGTGGAACTGTCGCGAGCTTGGGAACCAGCAGACAATACGAGTCTTGAAAGGGCTCATCCACTTAGAAGATCCCAATGTAGTGTTTACTATGGAAACGATGTTATATTCTTCTCAAGCTCTGCGACATAGGGGCATTGCAGGGTTGCAAAATATTTTTCCGGTCCAGTGTGCATGACATGGAAGGTCACATGTTGGGGGTTTATGTCTTTTCTGGAAGCGGGTAATCGAGGTAGAGGTAATTTCAACATCTTTGAGTTTTATTTTATTTTCAGTTTTACATCCTGATAATCAGGAACCTACGAGGGTTCTGGCTATTTATGGCTTTTATGAGGCAGATAGAAAGCAAGATACTTGGGAAATGATTCAGAGGTTAGCCTCAGATCATAGTACTCCTCATTTGTTTGTTGGGGATTTTATTAACTATCTTTCCCCAGCTTATAAGCTTGGTGGTGATCCCCCTGATGTGGGGCATTTGCAGGTTGTTTCTCAATACTGTAATTCTTGTGGTCTTCATGATGTAGGATATACAGGTTACAGGTTCACTTGGTCAAATAAGCGGCAGGTGCTGGGTACAGTAGAGGAGAGGCTAGACTTTGCGTTGGCTAATGATGCTTGGAATGATCCTTGGCCAGTGACCACAGTTTCACACTTTCCTAGACATCATTTAGACCATAATCCCATCCTTGTTGTTTGTGGGGCTCGCAGAGCTCGGCAGGAGCGGAGGAGGGCTCGTTTGTTTCGATTTGAGGAGGTTTGGCTTCATGAGGGAGAAAAATGCGTCGAGGTAGTGGCGGAGAATTGGTGTCGTATGAGAGGGGAGCTCCCGAATAAAATAGATGAAGTCAGAGGGGCATTAAAAGGGTGGGGGAGGGAGAAATTTGGAGATGTGCCGAAAAAAATCTCAGATCAGAAAATTATCTTGCAGAATCTCCAAAGACTGCCACATACTGAGACTACAAAGGAGGCAATTCAAAATGCCGAGAGGGAGCTGGACGTTTTTTTAGAGCAACAAGAAATATGGTGGAGCCAGTGGTCGAGAGCTACTTGGCTGAGACATGGGGACCAAAACACTCGTTTTTTCCATCACAAAGCGTCTCAACACAGGGAGAGGAACATGATTGTTAAGATTAAGGATGATAGAGGCCGAGAATTCGAGGATGACGATGACATATCCTCTGTTTTGTGTGATTATTTTCATCAACTGTTTGTTTCTTCTAATCCTACTGAGGTGAATGAATTGACAAACTTGGTGGCTTAGAGGGTGACACCGGCACAATTGGCGGTTCTGAACACACCTTTTACGAAGGAGGATGTGGAGGAAGCTCTCTTCCAAATGCATCCCACAAAAGCGCCGGGTCTAGATGGCTTCCCAGCTTTGTTTTATCATAAGTTTTGGGATATTATTGGAGATGATGTAGCTTCTTCCTGCCTACAGGTTCTCCATGGGACTATTTCATCAGGTTTGATTAACCATACTCTTCTTGTTTTAATCCCAAAGGTTAAAAAATCTGTGCATGCTAATGAGTTTAGACCGTTTAGTTTATGTAATGTGATTTTTAAAATTATTACAAAAACAATTGCAAATCGTTTGAAATTGATTTTCTGAGATTTAATTTCCCACTCTCAAAGTTCTTTTGTGTCGGGGCGTTTAATTACTGATAATGCTTTGATCGCTCTTGAATGCTTCCGCTATATGAAAAAGCGGATTACAAGTCAAAATGGCATGATGGCTCTTAAGCTAGATATGTCTAAGGCCTATGACAGAATTGAGTGGTTTTTCTTGCAACCAGTGCTTGAAAATATGGGCTTCCCACGTAGTTGGGTTAATCTGATTATGAATTGTGTTTCATCAGTGAGTTTCTTAATTATGTTGAATGGGAATATCCTCAACCTCCTATTATACCGTGCAGAGGATTAAGGCAAGGAGATCCATTCTCTCCTTATTTATTTATTCTTTGTGGTGAAGTGTTCTCGGCTCTTATTGAGAAATCTATTTCTTCCTTTGAAATCCATGGGGTTAAGATTGCCAAGTTTGCGCCTGTTATATCTCATTTGCTTTTTGCAGACGATAGTATTCTTTTTGCTCGAGCTACTGCTCAGGAAGCAGAGAGTGTTATGAACATTCTAGCTACTTATGAGCGAGCTTCGAGACAAGTTATCAACCTAGACAAGTCAATACTTTTGGTAAGCCGAAATGTGCCGAGTACTAGATTCTATGAGTATAAATAGTTGTTGGGAGTAAAGGTTGTGGAAAGCTTTGACAAGTATTTGGGTTTGCCTACTATCATTGGTAAGTCTAAAACTCATAATTTCAATTTTGTGAAGGAAAGAGTTTTTAAAAAATTAAAATGGTGGAAGGATTGGATGCTCTCCCGAGCGGGGTGAGAAGTGTTAATTAAATTTGTGGCTCAAGTCATTCCATCATATGTGATGTCTTGTTTTATTTTTCCTGACGACCTGTGTGCAGATATTGATAGCATGATTTCCAGATTTTTTGGGGCGGTGATGTGTCTCGTCGTGGGCTTCATTGGGCTAAATAGAGCAACCTTTGTCGGAACAAATGTGATGGTGGCCTGTGATTTAGAGATTTTAAATATTTTAATGAGGCTTTGGTGGCGGGTGTACACTAACCTAGACTTTATGTTGGCTAAAGTGTTTAAAACAGTTTATTTTCCCCATTGCGCCATTATGGAGGCCAAACGGGGGTATCGACCGAGTTATGCTTGGTCTAGTATCTTGAAAACAACTTGGACTTTTGAGAAAGTAGCTCAGTGGAGAATTGGTAATGGAATGCAGGTTCGAGCTTTACTTGAAAATTGGCTTCCGAAGGGTTGTCCGCGGATTTACCGTGAGGATCTTGTGTCTCAATTGGGTATTGTTAAAGTGGCAGATTTAATAGATACAAGTAAGAGGTGTTGGAAGCAAGAGATAATTGAAGAAATTTTCTCTCCAGCTACTGCATAATGCATATTAGCTATTCCATTGCCTTTTTATGGTGAACAAGATAGCTTGTTTTGGCCACAAGCAACTGACGGTAATTATAGCTCAAAAATGGGTTATAATTTTATACATCATTTTTTGTTTAGTGCAGAGGCTTCTTCTTCCTTTTTTGCCCCTACTTGCTGCGTCGGATTGGAAAAAATTCTGGGCAGCCCCTTCTCAACCGAGGCATAAAGAGGTGACTTAGAGGGCGGTTATGCGATACTTGCCAGTGAATGAGGTCTTGTTTCGCCGGGCTATTGATCTTGACCCAGCTTGTGTTCGGTGTGGTGACGAGGTGGAGACAGTTGATCATTTGTCCCTCTCTTGTCCAGCAGCAAAGCAGTTCTGATTTGAATCCTCCATTCCAGTGAGGGCGGTTTCTTTTGCCACGGTAAATGAGTTTTTGACAAAGGTAACGCATCGGTCTGGTCCTATGCTGTTGTCTTATGTGCAAGCTGCATTTTATGCTTCGTGGGAGGCAAGAAATGGTGAGATTTTTCAGCAGCTTCCTTGGGACTGTTCGAGGGTCCTTAAGCGGGCTACAATGTTGCTTGCGAGGCCGTTAGACGTTGTCGTAAGAGCCTGGCCTGCTGTGGAGCTTAGCGCGAGGTGGACTAGGTCGACGCGGGGAGTTACGAAGCTCAATTTTGACGTTTCTCTGAGACGTGGAGGCACCTTTGGCTTTGGGATGGTGGCCAGAGATTGGGAAGGGTTGGTTATGGCTGCCGCAGTTTCATCTCCTCCTGTGGCATTGTCTCCTTTGCTAGCTGAGGCGAGTAGCTCTCGCTAGGCCGTTGTTCTGGCACATGAGTTGGGTTTTACCCATGTTGGTTTTAAAACTGATTGTCTTCAACTCTTCCAGTGGTGGACAAAAGGGGTCGGAGGGCAACTCCTACTTGACTTCACTTATCCGGGATTGCCGTTTTCTTTTTAATAATTTTTCTGTTGCTTCTCTTTCTTTTGTTAGACGTTCTAGTAACTTAGTAGCAGACTTTTTAGCTAAGATACCTATCTAGATTCAGTTTGGGTAGAGAAAGTTCCTTTAACTGCCACCCCTTTGGTGACCGTTGATGTTTTGGCCTCTGTGCCCACTCTTTCTTCTTAATATATTTTGCTGGCATTATTAAAAAAAAACAAGTTCAGAATTATTTGAATGGAAAACGAAGTTTGGATGCGTTGATCATTTCTAAAGCAGATAAATTAGATGGTACAACATGCATCATGCAACACCAGCAAAGAAAATGCGCTTGCTTGGCTATTTAGGGTTTAACAACATGTTTGGATGGGTGTTGGACAAATACTCCAAAACACTTTAGTAGAGAAGCTCTGTATTGTATTGTAGGTTGTGTTAATGTGACTTTGAAGTCGAATGTCGATTCTAAACGTGGAATCAAACATGCACTAAGAGAATTTTTTTTCATTCTGTTACAAGAGACATTTTATGTGCATTCAATAAAATAAATTAGAACATGACTTATCAATGAATGTTTCCTTGTAATAATTGATTATAACTCATAAGCAATTAGCTATTGGAGCGCTTCTGGAGGGGCTAAATCTCATTATATAATTTGAGTGGCATGAAGCATTTAACATCTGCATTAGAAATATAGCCCAAAATTTCTTGCATCTAACATCTATCTTCTTCTGCAGCTACCTTTTTCTACTTTAGTTCTTCCCCAAATAAGCCATCGCTTCTGTTCTGTCCACACTCCTTTGGCCTCCCTCTCCCTTCAATTCTGGAATCAAAACAACAACCACTTACCAAATGAAGAACCTATCCACAATTGTAAGACAAGCACTATTTTACTTCACCATCTCCATTTTTAATTCAAAAGCCATTTTTCATAACATTCCACAAATAAATTTGCTGTTTGGGCTTCTGATGAATCCATTGCTTGAGGTCATAATTTTTTGTGTAACAATTAGTCCATTTGAGTTTATACTTTATAGTCAATACACCATCCATCAACTATTATACCATTTGGAACTTCTGATAAAATGAGCCCCAAATGGGAAGATAAAATATTAGTCTTGAAGACAAATACAGCATTAAGCAGCAGAGGTCCAGCAAAAGCAGAAACATAAATAAGTATAAAGCTTCATTGGATTCCATTGATAGACATTCCAAAGTACAAAATCCATATTTACAACAGTCAAAAACACAGAAAAGGTAAAGAAAAAAAACAATATGTACAAATATACAGAATCTGGCTTTTTACTCCTTTACATCCTCACTCAGAATCCCATGAAGCACTGGCTCAATCTGCATCCATCACCTGAGCCATTTTATATATACAGGTGCTCATAAATATATATTATATATACATATATAAGATGCATAATAATGTGCAATATGATAGGATTCCCAATTGGAAATTGGAATCTGTGTTGTTTGTACAGGAAAAAGAATCCCTCTGCCTCTGCCGAATGAACATCTCACTTCCTCTCTCAACAACGATCCAAAGCACTCATAATTAACCTGCAAACCATACAACAACAATAAGAAAATTTAGTCCAAGAAAAAGGAACATGTTTCATCTCAGAATGCAGAAATTGACTTTACAAAAAAATAAAATAAACAAGAGAACCAATCGTGAGGGGTCGGACTTCTATGATCGGCGGCGCTCTCCACTGCTGAAGAAGTTGCTTTTTTCCTCGTGAATTTCTTGAAATCACCGCCTGGCGTCTCCGCTGAAAAAAAAGAGATTTTTTTGATTTAGGGTTTAGGGTTTAACCCAATAGAACCACAATATGAACAGCATTATTCACAACTTTCATTTCCATGGAGTCAAATTCAATAAATAATATCTAATTGTAGGTTTGATTGAACTTGATACAGAGAGATAGAGAGGGAGGGAGAGGGGTTTCTCTTACGGGAAAAGGGGGTGCGAGGGGTGATGGGGACAGAAGGAGAAGCAGGCTCCGATCTGGTGGTGGTGGTTCTGAAAGCGGATTGGGTGCGAACAATGGTGATGGAGCGGGTGATGGGTACATCCTCCGCCACCGGTGAGCGTACGCCGGCGACGGCGGCGGCGGAGAGGGAGTTGTACTTGCGGAGCTTGCCGAGACCCGAATCAGGTGCGGGTCCCGCCAGCGTTTCGTCCCAGAGCTTGTGAAGAAAACCCATCACGACGTGCTTCTTCTATGTTACTACAAAATTATTACAGCAAATATTAAAGATGGAAGGAACGAAACGACAGAGGGAAGAAGAAAAACAGGGCAACGCAGAAACAATTTTTTTTAATTTTTTTAATTTTTTTATTTGTTTGTTTGTGAGAGTGTTAGGTTACTTATAATGAGATTATGGATAAGGTTAATTGAATTATTGACTGCGATTAATGTGGCTTAATTTGTTCATAGCCGTTAAATTGATTTACCTTTGCCAATTTTTCTTATTCTATATTGGCTCATGCTAAATTTAAACAAAAATTAGGTTCCTGTAATTTGAAGTATGTATGACTTTTAGGGTAAAAATAGTTTAATTGTATAGTCACATATTGAAAAATGATTTTTTTAGCAAAGCTATTGTGACGCGTACTCTGCATTTGTTGGAAATTGGTACGAGAAAATTAGGGGATAGTTTTAGATATTTTGTTATTATGTGATAATTGATGCTGAAATAGTAAATTTGCGAAATGAAATCCAAAAATACGGGAAAGGAATTAAAAAAAGGAAGACCGAGACAGTGAAGTGCAAGAGGATAGAAATGAAATATTTACAAGCTACAATGAAGCCCACCCCACCCCACACGTCAATTGGATAAGTTTCCATGAAATCTCACCCACCACCACGTCTACATCCTTAAACAGAGATCTTTCCTGAAATTTTCCTCAGAGACTATTGATATAAATAATTTAGTTGAAAGTGTATACATTGTTAACATGAAAAATTACGCTTAATTCACGATTGAAATTAGAATTTACAACCTAGGTGTGTAAATATTTTTTAAGGTAAACGACAACTTTCATTAAACAGCAATCTCTTCTGGGTTGCGAAAGTGCTGGTTCAGTGGTTCTGCTTTTGGGAATGGACATGTGAATCTCTGCTGTTCTTTATTTCTAATTGTTCTTTTTTTTATATTAAAAAATATTTTTCTGTCAATATTTCATCTAGACTTTTTTCTATCCAATTCATATGTCCCAAACTGTTACCGAGCTTGACCATTAAACTGTGGAATCTTGAACTAATTTTCTAAAGATTATCAAGTGCACTTGTGAATTTTGTCGTAAACAAATTATTCTACACTTTTCATAGTTGAAATTCTGGAAGTAAAAAAAAAGTTTTTAGAACTTGAAGTTTTAAAAATATAAAATAAATCTCTCATGAATTATACTTCTGGAAATAAAAAAATTTATTCGTGCGAAAGTTAATTCTTCTTTTCTTCTAAAACTTGAAATTCCAAATGTGGTTTTTTTTTCTTCTAAAACTTAAACTTTCATAAGTGTTAATTTTTTTCTAGAACTAGAACTTCTTTTTGGTTTGAACTACATGTTTAATCTTGTTCGAGATTGGCATAACCACAATAAACGACAAAACTCTATTTATTAAGTTTTAACACAGCTGCATTTACATGAACTCAAATCCAAGATTTATGTTGCATGAGTTGAAATTTCATAAGCATAAAAAGTATTTCCAACCATTTAACTTGCGGAATATTTGTTTAAGGATATTTTTAGAAGAAAAATTTCAAGGTGTATTAATAGAAATTATGTACTAATGAGTGATTGGTTTAATTGGCATGCTTGATTTTCCTTAAAGTCTCGAATTTGAGTTTTGTGGACGAAGAGTGAGTTAACCCTACCATAATGTAGATGTTGCTACAAAATTATCTCAATACCTAGAAGAAAAAATTAGTGTAATAGTGTGATGTGCAAAGAGTTACCTCCTCTAATAAAT
Organism: Acmispon strigosus; assembly: GCA_030819835.1. Lineage (NCBI taxonomy): Eukaryota > Viridiplantae > Streptophyta > Magnoliopsida > Fabales > Fabaceae > Acmispon > Acmispon strigosus. Next base: position 53,086,812 of record JAUAMA010000004.1, on the reverse strand, counting down.
CATGAAGATTGAAGAGTAGCCCAAAGTCCAAACACCCACGAATGACTTCTGGAAACCATTGGACTGTCCACATAATGTATTGAATGGGCCATCTCGAGCCCACTTCCAAGAATCACGACATCCATTTAGTCTGTGGAACATGTTTGGCTTCTGACTATTGTTGGGCTGCTATTTCTTTTGAGTAATGATCATTCATATTTTACTTTCTTTTCTATATTATTTTAACATATCTTCTTTTTCTATATATTTTTACTGTTCCTATCATATCATCTATAGTATATCATCTATATATTTTCGATGAAACATTATTCATTTCTTTTTATTGAGTATTGCTTTTTAGAAATTGGACACTTTCAAATTACAAAATAATTACTTTAGGAAGAAAATTAAAAGTGGTTTCTAGGGTGCCTAACAACTCAAGTAGTTAACACCTGGATACATATTAAGTAGGTGCAGGGATTCCAATTCCCACCCTCAATTCCCCGTGCTCCGGAAAAGAAAAATATAACTTTTTACACACCCAATAATTTTCAAAAAAATATTAATTTCTAAAATACTCTTAAAATAAAATATATCAACTTTTGTAACTTCAATTTTTTTTCTTGTGAATCGAATTTCTAAAATAGGGTAATGATCAATAGCATGAGATATATTTAGATGAAATAGACAAAACATAATACCACCATTCATATTTCTTGATTTACGTCTATTTTATTTTTTTAAGTGAGAGCCCTTCTGACTCTTGGTCTCTTGGATAAATTTGTATGGACTCTTTGACTTTCATCATGTCATATAGCAATGCTCTTAAAAGAATAGACTATTAAAACTTTACTATAATGTGCTAATTGATGGCAAATTATTGTAATATTATTTTTTAGAGCATTGATGTATGACAAGATGAAACTTAGCCACAAAACGTGTGAGCATACACATTTATTCAAATGTCAGAGGGTTTTATATTGGAAAAAAAATCAAAATAGTTGTAAATCAAGAAAAATAAACGTGTTGATATGCTGCGTGTGTTTCGTCTAAAAGCATTTTGCGCCATTAATCATTACCCTTCTTTTAAAAGCACTCTTAGAGAGCGTTTGTTATAAGTTATAAAAAATTATTCTTTGGCATCAGGATTCTCGGGAATATTAAGATAGGAATGTTATGCTTAGGTAAGACTTATAAATGTGTTTGGTTAGTATTTAGTATTCCCGGAAATGTTTTTAATTTAATTTAATTTAAAAATTATAAAATAGAAGAAAATGTGATAGAATTTGAGAGTAGTGGGGAGTTACTTTCACTTTTCCATGAGAATGTAAGATTTCCAACCAATTTCATGGGAATGAAATGATGGGAATTATGGAAATTATTTCATTCCCGGGAATCATTTATACTTGGACATCAATTTTTCAACCTTATAACAAACGCAGAAATATGCATTCCCAACTATCATATTCCCGGAAATGAGTTTTCTAACCTTCTAACAAATGCCCTCTTAGGAATTTTCTAAAAATAATCTAATCTAAAATTCAACCACTTAAACTCTGAAAGACTATTCCAAGTACAAAAAAAAACTTTGGAAGACTATTTCGGGCTTCCTAAAGCTTTTGAAAATTTATTCAATATCCTACTTTATAGTAAGATACTTAAAAGGTTATAAGGTTAAATCAATATATTGATCAACATGTTAAATCTATAAATACGTTAAAAAACATATATACCAATGTATTATAATAAAAATCTAATGTAATAATAATAGAGAAGATCAAATAAATTAATAATTTTTTTGCCACCATCATATTAAGAGGGTTTACAAGATTTTTAATGACATAAGTCTATTTTTTTTAATTAAATAGGCTTTTTGAGTTTTGACAACATTATATCCTCAAATGTAGCGGTTATTTCTTTTTAATTGAATCATTTATTTTAAAAAATAATATTTATTAATTTGGGGTGGATTAACTTGGATCTAATGTAGAGTAGTTCAAAAACTTTATGAGCTGTTTGAACTATTCATAATAAAAGCTTCCTGACCTCACTTCATTAAAAAAAAGCTTTGAGTAATCACTTGTGATGAATCTGTTTATTAGTGCAAGTGGAAATCATAATACCGATGTGAGTTATATTTGTTAATTGATGCATTCTTGCCATAATCACTTTTCTTTGGGGATGAATGTTGAACTATGAGTTGGTTCCAAATTGCCAAGGATTAAATTTAGCAAGGATAAGTAGTTATTTAATAGCAATTTGGCACCACGAATCAATATTAATAGCAATCAACTTGTGGTTTGTCTTCTGTACTAAAGCCTCTCTTCTAGAGTGTCCGTAGATCTTTTATATTATTTATTTTCATAGCCCCTAATTCCTTGCTTTTTAAAACCTTGCTTTCTTGCCACAACTTGGGCCACTTGTTTATATTTTTATTACACTTCCAAATACTACATTTTGTGATCCAATGAAATAATACTGGAGTTAAAAAACATAGGGCTAAATATGTTTTTTTCTCCTAGAATTATTTATTTTTGTCCCACTTTAAAAATTTTGTTGATTTTGATTCCTATAAAATAATAAATTATTGATTTTGGTTCCCAATACATATTTATGACATTTTATGGCGGTTTAGACCGTCAATAACATATTTTGTGGTGGCTTAAAAATTGCTACTAATGCACATAAATGGTCACAAAATGTATTAGTGGTTGTTTAGTCTGCCACACAATGCCACAAAAAATGGATGAAGGGACCAAATCAATAATTCGTTATTTTAGGGGACCAAAATCAATAAAACTTTTAAAATACAATTAAAATCAATAATTCACTATTTCAGCAGACCAAAACATATTTAACCCAAAAACATAACACCTTCTTGGTTTGTGACAGATTCAAAATGTATTTCAAAAAAAATAAAAGGATTCAGAATGATGCATTAAGTATTAATGAGGTTTTTTTAGTCCACTTCCTTTTAGAGATAGAGTTTAAGACTTAATTGTAGGAAAGTAATAACAAGTCGTCGTATCCATAGGAATTTATAATATTATGTCATTCAATAGATTTAGTAACTTAAGTAATGAGATCTTCATATAGTTCTAGGAATGATTTTGTGCAATCATAAAACTAAAAAGGTATGTAAGTTGATAGAAATTCAACAAGGATAGAAGCATGCTGAATTTTCAAAAATTGCACAAATCATGCCTAAACATATGATTCACCTACATCCGTTCAACGCTAGATCATTGATATACTAAATGAGTGGATAACAACAACACTTATACCTAAACATTGATTTCTCAAATGATTATCTCTAAATTCACGTATTATATTGACTAATGAACTTAACCTTATTTCTAGCAATTAAGCTTATTAGATGATTAATTCTATTTCAAACTCAAAACATTGTAACTTCCGCTTACAAGTCGAATATAGTAAAACGTTCCAAGTGATCAATCCAAAAGATAGACTGAAAAATATGAGAAAAACCATTGATTCATAAAAAAAAAAACATGGGCTTTGTGTTGAAATAAAATCCCACATAATACATAAAAATCAGATAACTACATCCAACCTCAACAAAGAAGAAACTAGCTATCTATGACTCGAAATTAGTTATCCATTTCCATGGATAACTTTACAAATAGAGAAAAAACACTAGAGAAAACTTTCACGCTGTCTCGCCGTAGAATCCATCTCCCAAGCTTCCTTTCGACCTTAGTACTCCCTTCTTATTGTTCTAAAGATCTAAAAATGCATATAGATCTAAAATGAAGTAAAAATTAAGTCCTCTAAGGTTTTGCTATGTTTTGGGGCTTAATTATGTGCTCTAACCGCCTTATTTCCGCTAAGATTAACAATTCTCTCTTAGCGGAAATTCTCAATGCTAAGCTTGACTGCTCTCCTTTCATCATTTTTGACATTCAGCTCATTTTTGCCATTTTGCTTGGTATATTCTTGATTTTCTTTGAGCTTTCATCCTATGTCAAAATTAAATGATTAGAGATGAAATTTTACACAATATCTATACTTGAACTAAGTATTTACCAATTAATCAATTTGAGAGATAAAATGATCAACAATGTAAATATACAAGTCAAATAAATGACTACATTAATATTCAAAACACGTAAAATTAACACTTATCAAGTATCACCTGCAAATTGAACATGGTTATTTCTCAAAACAAATATTCCTATAAATCATTTGCTTTATAAACATATTATATCACATAAAAATACGATATACTTGTTATTTAGTAAGTAAAAAGATAAACTTCCGACATGAGAAGAAAATTTAGGATTATTCCTGCTACTAAATACACATCAACAAGTAAGAAAGCAACGTTAGCAACTAAATTTAGGATAAGCTTATGTAATGTTAGTTTCAAAATTATTATGAAAGCTTTGGCGAATAGGATTAAGCTAGTGTTGCCTGATATTATTTGTGGGACTCAGAGCGTCTTTGTGCCGGGCAGGCTCATCACTGACAGTGCCCTGGTTGCTTATGAATATTTCCACTATATGAGGAAGAGAATCCCAGACCGGAATGGCATGTTTGCTCTCAAGCTTGATATGTCGAAAGCTTATGATCATGTAGAAGGAATGTTCTTAGAAAGTGTGCTTTCACATATGGGTTTTCCAACACACTTGGTCTCCCTAATTTTGAATTGTGTTTCCTCAGTCTCTTTTTCAGTGATGCTTAATGGGAATCATCAGCCTTCTTTTACTCCTGAAAGGGGTTTAAGACAGGGGATCCTCTTTCTCCATATCTCTTTATTATTTACAGTGAAATTTTCTCAGCTTTGATTAATAGAGCTTTGATGAATTCTTCTCAGCGTTGTTGTCAGCAGTTTAGCTTGGCTTTCTTTTTCAGTTGGTTTTGATGTTTGGGTGGACGATGCTCCTGCGGAGTGCTTTCTTTACTCCATCATAATGTAGTGGCTTTTATGTCTGCTTCTTCTTCTTAATATATTTATTCAGTTTAAAAAAAGAAAAGAAAGCAACAACTATTTTTTTTCTAAATCACATGTATCATCAACTAAAACAATCATGTTCAAGCTAACACTTAAGCTATAACAACTTCATGTTACTTAATCTACACACTTAGTGGTGAAAACAACAGCTACTAAATACCCATCAACAAGAATGAAAGCAACATTGCAAGTTGTGTGTGGTGTTTTGTGTTTTGAGTTTTTCACTTTTGCTTGAATGCTGTGAAATTGCGCGCAACAATCCATTCCATGTCAAACTAGTTCCACAACTTGCATGGCAAAAGCAAACCAATTATTGTGCAACAAGGACCCACGAATCACAACGCTATATTGAAAATATTTGGCTTCTTGCTTACAATTTAGGTCCCAAAAGGCATTCAAAACCAAAAGTAAGCTACAAGTGTGTTTCTGAAATATCTGCTTCATTTTTAATCAACTTTCTATAGCAAGTGGGATCTCTCTCCCACGTGCTGTAGGACCTTCCCTTCATAAAATTAATACCCCCACCACCGGCCTATTTTTTATGTTGCTTGGATTTTCAGTTTTTCTTGTCACCCAACCATCAACTCCAATGGCTCCATTTGTTTCCATAAAAGACAAATTTGATGTCCATTTTATGCATCTATTATAGGTAGAGTCTTACTTTACATTTGTTGTGATGTGACCGCAAAATCACATCACAACAACCTTACTACGCACATCACAACAACCTTACTGTCGCCTTGTGCCGAGTCTCCATTTGTTTCCACGATGCAATGAAAATATCTTGAGGAAGCAAGAAAGCACAATCTATCATAAATCATATGAAACATTCAATGGGGGTACTGCAACAGTAATTATCTTTAGGCAAAACAAGAAAACATAAGAGAACATGAAGAACTGTACCACATCACAGCAATAAATGGCCAATATTACATTTTAGACTCATTATCTTAAAAATAGTCAATTGATTTCAATTCCAACTCCTAATGGCACAGCTATGAGTACATAAACCGAATGTGCCACTACCAACAGATTTGCTAGCCATTTGTGAATGAAATCACAATTCTTCCATCAACTTAGCAACAAGAAAAGATTGTGGAGTTCCCATAATCAAAGTGCTAACATTGATGAACATCAATTAGCATTGCATCAAGTTCATTAATTAGCAGAAATTCCAGAGGAAACATCGTGGCCGCGTGAGATTTTTTGCTTTCTGCCGTTTCTATGTCTGCTGCTACCTCCTCCTTCTGGAATTCCCACATTTTCCTTCTTTATATCTTGGAGGTGCTTCACCTGTCTTCAAAAGAAGGAAATGCTGAATAAAGATGAAGCTATACAATACAATGCATGAAATATGCCATGTAATGTTTGATAATGCATATAAGAATTGGGGCTTTTAGAGAACACTTCATTACCAGCCAAAGAACCACAGATAGATGACATTTTGTAAGAAGACCAGGGGGAATCACTTACCACTTTCATATACGTACAAAGATACTCCATTGTTTTGTACCCTCATTCATTGATAATGATAATTTACACAAACCTTGAGGACATCAACAACAGAAAAGAAAAGACCCTTGAGAAAGATTCAACATGAATAAACTACGTTTTCGCTAAAGTGATTAACTCAATCTTAGCATAATCTGCAAAGCTACATATCTGAACAGATCATGCAAATCTTTGTATCATCCCCACAACCTAAAAAATAAGGTCTCATTTAAAGTGAATCACAAACTTGATTACACGGTATACCTATCCTTCTAGTTTCAATAAAGGCCTAGACAGGAAAGAATCTCACTGTCCCCCACATTCCTGAATCATACGGTTAATTAAGGTCCCACATTGACTAGAGAAATAAGTAAATAAGTCATGGTATAGGGTAGCACAAACCTCAATTTTAATCCTAAGCTAGTTTTCTCAAATAGAGCTAGGCCTAACCCGAATTCCAATACATACAAAATACATTATATATGTAAAATACAAGAACAGAAACATGGCTCTGCATGTAATTTTTGGGACTTAAGGGGGTTGAGGATGGGATTTAAGCCCCAAAACTTCACATTTGCATGTCTTTTCACACAACATTCTCATAATCATGGTGTAATATGTACACCATGGATGGTATAACTTATGTAATCAACTAAAAAAACAACAAAGTGTAGAATGTACTAACCCCAAAACAGAAGTTCTGGTAATGAGCATCGAAATCAGAAGAATCCTCCGCCTTCCCAAAATTTAACTCAGCAGAATTACGTTTATTTGAATTACAACTTCCGCTGTAAGTCATGTAAGGAGAGGAAGGAGAGCAACCAGCAGCAGCAAGAGAGGTGCTTCCACCTAATCCAATATCCGCTTGAAACATATCTTCAAACAGCTTTTGTAACTCCTCAAAGCTCTCCTCCCCATTTTCCTGCTATTTTGTGCAAAAAAAATTATCAATTGTCTACAACCTGATAAAACTTCTAAAGAAACAAAATTTTCACACCCGTAATATTCACACTACCTCTCATACCCACCCTTTTCACCTCTTATGGTAAAAAGGCAGAGTAGAAATAGGAAAATATCATAATTCAAACTTTTAACACCATCATTTTAATGGCTTCAACTCTTGTTCAAAAAATCACCAACCAAGGATGTTCCTTAAAACTAGTAAACTGTAAGGAATGCAAAGACCTACACTCACTAACATTCCAAAATGTACATGTAACGAGTTAAATTTAATTTACTAAGGTGGGAAACAAAGGTGACTCATACCTTGGCAAAATTTACATTGTTATGCAAATTTTGTTTATTCTAATTTAGACATGAACCTTAATATGTGTCGGTTATCTGGTATACAGCAAGAAACTTTTTTTCTGGGGGGCCCTAGGCCCCCTTCAGAACAATAAAAAATGCAGAACTACATAGTATATTTGTCTAAAGCAGACACTATTTCATGTCTAGATTTATCCCTAACCAAATTGTTATGTTATGTCTAGCTTTTGTCACCTAAGCCACAAGTTACAAATGAATTAGAGGAGGCTCACATTTGGTTCAGTCTGACTCATCATGGTTACCATTTCATTCAAAAAGTCACCCATACCCTGCAAAAGAAAAATCATTATTAGATTAGTTCTTTCAAATAATTGGATCAGGAATACTCTTCCATTTGAAGGAAACAAGATCCAATTCACTCCCCTTCCAAAACCAAACTAGATTCTATGAATTATTCTCCCTTATTGAAATCTATAAAAATTACACAACATGCCCATGTGCTATGTACACACCCAGGTGACTTGAATCATGAAAAAGTTTGTTCCTTTATGGCATTTCCATTGATTATAATAGTCAAGCCTTTGTTGGACAAAATGGATTCTTATCAATCCCCAAGAAGATACCTCTGTTCAGATGAACTAGGGGAAAATATTGGACGGTGCAAAATCCAGAAACATCACAACTGACAAGACCGCACAACACCAATAAACCCAAAAAAATGTAATAATTAAAATAGATAAAATTTGACATGAAAGGATATCTTCACATTTATTCTCTTCTATATATATTCAATCACAAGTTTCTTCAAAATATTTAAATATTTATTATAATCAACCTTTTTACATGATCTCTTTACTAACAATTCTAATGTGAAAGATAATTCATCATCAAAATTGACAATAAGGGGGAAAACTGATGTTGCTTCTCTTCAAAGATGGGAATGAAATGAAACGTAGGAAGAGCAGAAGAACATGTTAAGGAGATGAGGTGAGGCTGGTTACTTACATTTTCGTCATCATCACTATCATAAACTCCTATGTCGTACATTAATCTTTTGTTGGCATCAGATAAAACTGCCACATAGAAAAACACAACTCAGCCCAAATTTTAATAAAACATAAAAGTTCCAACTTCACTACAATTTGAAGGAAAAAAGGGATGCAAAATGCTTGATGGAATTACCAGAATAAGCTTCCTGGATTGCCTGGAATTTCTTCTTAGCTTCTTCCACAAACTTCAAATTCCCCAACGCTGAACAACGATCTGGGTGCCATTTCTACCTCATCAAATAAAATTTTCTTTCTTACTATACAATTCCAACTTCCAAGACAACAAGAATTCATTTTCAATCTTTTTCACAAATTTTCCCACACATTTAACTTCATGCAATTCCCATAACACAGAGAACTGTTAGAAACTCTTCTGCTAATGGGAATGGAAGAAAGTCAATCATAATTTGGTCCTTTCAAGGATGAAATTGAAAACATTTTGCCAAGACCCATGTGAAGAAGATTTTGAAGAAAAAGGGTTATGAGAAAGGAAGGGGAAAATGAAGAACAAGAAAACAAAAAAAAGAAGCTTTTAGATTCAATTCTAACCAGTGCAAGTTTCTTATAGGCATTCTTCAACTCTGATTCGGAACACTCCTTATTCAAACCCAGAACCGCATAGAAGTCATTGCTCTTGTCTCCTCCATTAGCCATTATTCCCAAAATCAAGAACAACAACAAGAATCTAAGCTTCCACAACCAGAAGCTCTCAAAAACAGCACCAACCAACCAAACAAATCAAATACGAAACCGAAGTTTCTTGTCGGCGAATTGAATGAAGAAAGCTTAACCAAATGACAATCTCCTTACAACCACAACATAAGGAAAACAGAGGGACCAAAATTAAAGAAACCCACACAACACACAATCACAATAACACTATCTAATGTATATGTATTATATGACAAGTTGGATTTGGTCTACATGGACACACAAGTTGGCATTTTGTTTTGGGTTCGTTGGAGTGAAGGGTGAAGAGCAGAGGAAAAAGACGCTTCCTTTCTCTTCCTTCCCTTCTTAGCCTAATGAACAATCCAGACACATTCAGTTCTACACATTATATACTTTATTTTATATAAATAAAAATCAGTGTGGGAATAATAATGTAGGGCTGAGATTCCATGTTGATGCAGATATTTTGTGGAGAGTGTCTCCAGAAGGTTCTTTCTCAAGAAACTCCTTTTTTGTGTGTATGAGTTTGTCAATTATAAAATTCAGGCGTGGGCCCCGCTTTATTAATAGCTTTGAGAATTGTCATTGTCAGATAAACAATAGAGAAGAAACCAACTACCTCTTCCTAGTGATAACTATATTAAAGTTTCAATTGTTAACAGATATATATAAATAAAGATTTATTGAAAGAGAAATATTTAATGAGTGTGATTTTTGACCCTCTCTTTCGAGAAAATTAATTTTATAATTGGTTATTGACAGCGTGATATCTTGATAATAAAATAAATAAATAATAGAGAGACTTTCTAATGTTAATAAGGAATTCCCACCTCGCTCGTCACGAGACAAATTTCTTATTACATTTTCAGCGTATTTGAGCGGTAGAGTGACAAAGGGTTTTTTCCACTAATAGAAAAACTAATAAAAGGTTGTGGAGCTCACTTTTAGAAATAGGTTTTGGGGAAAAATATGTTGCAACTCTTTTTTTATTTAACCATCGAATAAAGTGGCATGGCCCACAAGCCAACAATATTTGAGGCTAAGCATTGAAATCATGGGTTTGGAACTTTGAAGAAGGGAGGGGCACCCTCATGTGTCCACAGCATGCAAGATAAGAACAAGCAGAACATTTTGACCAAAATAAGTGAAACATTTTTTAAAAATTTTCCACCTGATTAATTACTTCACCAGCAAATGATAAAATTTAGGTAAAATTGAGTGAGGAATAGGGTTTTTCAGAATGGGTTAGGGTGCTGGCCCTGAGTTTTTTCTTTTTAATTTTTATTTGATTTTTATACCTAGATGCTATTAATTTTTTGACAGAAATGGATGGAAAAGAAAAAAACTACTTTTTAGAACAATAAAAGAAAAAAACTTGTTTGGTAATATGATTTTTAAAACATTTTTGAAAATAAAAAAATAAAAAACCCTTACTTTCTAATTTCTTTTAATTACAGTAATGTCATTAATGAAACAAAGCTGAAAATAAAAAACAAAAACTACTTTTTTCTGTTTTTAAAAAAAAAGGAAACTGTTTTTAAGAAAACATCTAAACCAAACAAGTTTTTCTGTTTTTTAATTTTATAAAACAAAAAACTGTTTTTAAAAACAGAAATCAAACAGGAGTTTTTTTTGTTGGAAACCAAAATTGTGGAAAATGTGTAATATATATATGTTTTTTTTAATATATGTTGGTTGAAGTTATCATGGCAGCCTACATGGCCATATTCACGTGCCCCACCACACCATCACAGAAGACTGCTGTTGCTATGATCTGAATTCTGAAGCAGATGACCACAGATAGTTAAAAGAGACAGAAGGCACTGTCTTCCAACTTGTTGTAGGAAAAAGATCATTCTTCATATGTGGACCATTGATTGCCATAGCTTGCATGTCCACAAAAGTTCATTTATTTATAAGTTTGTGTTTCCAGCTTCTTCTATAGCATAATTAACAGCGGGTAATGAGCAACAAATCTTGTATTGTTGCCAAAAATCCTGACTACCTTGATGAATAATTAGAGTTACTATGTCCGGATTAGCGTTATCAGAATATTGTAAATGAAAGTGACTTTGGTAAAATTAATTATCGATAAAAACCAGTTAAAAATAAAATATTTATATTTAGATATAGTTATGAGAAAATCACTAATTTCTACAAGATAATATTATAAAGTTCAGCTATGAAATCCTCCAACTGATAATATTCACCTCATAAGTCATAATTTGTAGCTTCATTTCAAAATTGGTTTTGCAACTATTATTAATTATCAAATATTCAAACACCGAAAAATTATTTAATTTATCGCAGTGAAGAATCAATTATAACTAATAAGTATCTCATATAATGCCCGTGCATTTTAATTTTTTAATATAAAATTGAATTAAAATATATAAAGATATTGACATTTTATTTGGAAATTTAAAAAAACAACCTTACTGATTAAGATTTGGTTTAAAGATCATTTATAAATATCTCAATTTATTTAATATTTATCAATGGAAAAAATTTAAATATTTTTTGGTACATCAGGAAGTATTTAAATTCATCTTTCAAGATTGACCTCTAGAAATTTAAATATGAAATTGAATAATGATTTAAAATATAATTAATACTAATAATAATTTAGATTGGTTGAATAAACTTAAATGTTATTATAAAAATTAAAAAATTTAGTGATTTTCTTTTGAATGAATACCAATTTAAATAATTAATTAATATTAATTTGATTTTTGTTTAATATGAAAATTTATGCCACATAATTTCATGAATAAACAGTTGATGACGTGACTTCATTAGATTCAAGATTAAATACTCAATTTTAATATATAGAAGGTGGATACAAGCTCTTAAATTTCATTACACCACTATTTTACTTTGAAAAATAAATTATGGAAAAAATGAGTTAAAAATAAAATGATTTACCCCTCAATATATTTATGAGAAAAATAATTTCTGTAAAATTTTGCTTTGAATTTTAAATTTGAGTCAGCTAGAGATCCACTTAAATTCAACATAATTTGTCTATAATTCATCATGTTTGGCTTATGTTCAAAGCCACTTAAATTCAACATAATTCGGCTCTTTTACATGCTTACTATACTTTTTACAAATAATTACTAAAGTAGTGTAAGTATTTTTAATTACTAAATTGGCATAAATCGCCACTTCAAGTGGCGATACTTTTGTCTTTATTTTTTTTATTTGAAATCGCCACCGGAGGGGTGGCACCTTTTTTTTTCTTTTTTAGTGACGGAAACCAGTCTGTCACAAAATCCTAGTATATAATATAAAAGAAATAGTGACGGGATGAGGAGAGGGAAGCATTCCGCACAAAGTGTTTAGCGGCGAAGTATAATCCATCATGAAATTCTTATAAATAATAGGAAATAAATTAGCGATAGAATTTTGAGAGGGCACTTTTCCGACACAATTTTTTTAGCGACGGAGTACTTTTTGTGACATATTTTTTCCGTCACTATAAGAAAGTAAGATAACGCCACCAGCAATGGTGATTTCACCCAAAAAAAAAAATTTTAAAAGTTGATATCGCCACTTGAAATGGTGATTTTTACCAATTTAGTAATTTTTTTTACACAACATTAGAAATTATTTGCAAAATCTACACTAAATATATAAAAAAACCACATAATTCATCACGTTTTCCAAAGCCACTTAAATTCAATATTCACCTCATAAATTATTCAAACATTAGTCAAGTCATTTTTAACTCATTTTAACCATAATTTATTTTCCAAAGTAAAATAGTGGGGTAGTGAAATTTAAGAGCTTGCTTGTATGAGTGGCGGAACTAGGAAGAAAAATTTCGGGGGTCGAAATAAGATTTTAATATATAAATTAAAATTTATTTTTAACAACAATATGCATGGATATTCATGAAAAAATTAAAGATTAAATTAATTCATACAATATAAATATTAGAAATTTATTATAAGTTAGGTTAATATTTTTGAAAATTCACTTCTCATTTTTTTTAATTTTGTATTCTCTCAATATATATCCTTGCCTTTAAATATTTTTTTTATCTTCATCATAATTTTTTTATTATTCTTACAATTTTTTCTCTTGAAAAAAGAATTTTTTTCTTTTACTTGTTTTTCTAGGAGAAATGTATCACATTTGTATATTGTGTTTTTTCTTAAACGGTTATATTTCAAACTCTCACTTTTTTTATAAAAAGAAAAAATATGTGTATGTGATTCATTTTGAGTTGACGTGGAAGATATACTAAGAATTAATAGCATAAAAATTACCAGTAAAATTAATTAAATAAGTAAAAATTGTAGTTGAAATCTCAAGTATATATTTTAAGAGTTATAAAACATTTAAATTTTAAATTTTAAAAAATTTATACATTTTCTAAATTTTTCTGACTCGACTAGTTAAAAAAGGAATAATGTAAAATTATTACTCAAAATATATTTAGGTGGGATTTGAGCCTTGGTCAAGATGATAAAATAAGAGTTATCTAGCCACTAGGACACTATAAACATGCTATTAAAATTGCATCTTTTAATTATATATTTAATTACATGTATATAAAAAATTTAAAGTGCTTACATCATAGAAGTTTTTTTTAAAGGTTTTGGGGAGGCCAAGGCTCTCCCCCGTCCCTTCTATGTTTCGCTTAACCACCCTCCATATGTTTATTTATTAAACAATACACAAATGTACGTATATACGTTCATTTAATTTTGTGCTGAAGGCCTACTTAATTTTACTTTTCAAAATTAGATTATTATATTTATAAGGAGAAAATGAATCACATCCGGTGTTGTTGGATGTCCATCTATGCAAAATTTTCCATCTCAGCATCTCAATCATCGTTTTTGTTTATATTTATTTTCATGGTTTCAGCTGCCTAAAATTGCAACTATGTCACAAGTTGCATCTTAGTTATATATGTGGCCCCTTCAACTTTGATCACATTTCCGACTTTGGTAATGATGCAAAGAAAGGAATGACAAAAAGGAAAAAAATAAAATAAAAAGCAAGTTGCAGCAAGAATAGTAAATAAACTGTCAAGTGGCATTGGTCAGAATAATGACGGACCTTAATCATGTGAATTAGCTCACAAAGTCCCTTTCAAGAATAGTAAATTAAACCCAACTTGCATGTTTGTGGTATTTGCTTTTCAAAGCTTCAATTAAAAGAAAACAAGGATGGGCTTTATTCAGTCATAAAAAAACACCTAATCCAATATTAAACATTGTAAAGTTACGTCAGCCACGTTAAAAATTTATTTATCTTCTAATTAAAGTTACTTTTACACCTGTTAATTATTGAATATAATGTCTTAAACAGTATTAAGAATTTATGAGTTTATATGATTTAGGATCTTCTGTAATTTTGGCTCATGGCACTATGATGTGATTGAGATATTTCTTCAGAAAAAAATGCATGGCATGGGATAAGTCATGCTAGTAATCAACATTCCACCTGCCTATCAATTATTCAGCTTAAGCATTAGTCAAAGATAGCAACCACCAAGTAGTGGCATGTATTTAAAGGAGGAGAAAAAATCTTAGTGCCCCAGTTGTAGGATCCATAATATGTCAAAAATTGTTTACACTTTTGGTATTTTGCGTATCAAAATTCATTAGCCAATTTTGACGATTAACTAGTCCAAGTAGGAGAAAAAAAGTTGTGCCCCAATTGTAGGGTCCAATGCTAATAACAAAAGGCAATCAAATTGTAACCAAAAGAAATTAATCAAAGTTAGAGTCCTCTCTGAAGATTGCCACAGCCAATTTCACAAAATAGTGCATGTTTGGAAAATATTCTACAATTAATTTGAAAGTCAGAATCAATTCTGGGTAGAAGCTTATGTGAGTAGCTTCTAAATTTCAGAATTAATTATGATGAGGAAAGAGAAGCTCATCCAAACATGCTAATATTAATTGATGATTCCACTATGTCTGCAATAGTTTACTAATTTCAAGGTGGAAATCGATCTTGATTTCTCTGCTATGAATATGATGAAAATAATGAATTCTGTTTTCGGTCAGTGCTTCCATGAGAACATGAAAACCATTTTTGGACCTACTCTAGCAGTCAAAAATATCAGAATAGCACTGACAAAGGAATAACAACCAAATATATTTTTCCTTTATGAATCATAAATAGGTACATTATTATTACAACATTGGATCAGAATTTATAGTCCTAAAAGAAGAGCAAAATTCTTTATTTTGTATCAACCTATACTTCATTGTGTTCTCAAGGCTTTGATCCAATCAAGTTCAACTCTGAAATCACCTGGTCCAGATATAGCACCTGGGACACCACCCTCAGCATTGACCGACAGAGACATGCCCAGAACACGGGATGGATTCATTTCTATTTCTGCATCTATAACATTCCCTCTCCATGTAGGTAAATATCGAGCTAGAGGAATCTGGTCAGTCAAAGAAATTATAAGCACATATCCATGAAGCAAAGTATGGAAATTTGAAATAGAAAAGAATGCAACCAAATGTGCAAGTATCACCAGTCACACCATTTCAGTGCTTAATATGGGCCACCCATACCTCACTTCCACAGTTGTAGAAAATGAACAATGTACAAAACCAAGCAACAACTATTCTATCATTTGTGAACTAAAGATAAGTGCCAAGAAAGACCAGGTTTACTCACTGACAAGTTGATACTTTAATGAGTATCAACCATTACAGACAACTTGAGAAATGCAGTTTCAATAAGTAACACAGAAATTCCAATGCTAAGCATAAATTCTGCATTAACAAGTAACACTGCATTCCTTTTGCACAAAAGCTGCTTCCTATAATGCCTCAGAAGCTCTCGAATTTTAACTTACAAATTCTATGATCATGTATTAAATTGTTAATACTCTAGAGATTGGTATAACGAAAGCTATACGTCAAACTATTCTCAATCACAACCTAGACCTTTAGTAAGGCTTCTAAGAAAATTAGATGGGAAGCTACAAGAGCGATGTACATTGGCTTTCAATCCATCAGAGATATCAAATCCTTTTTCCCAAAGGAAAAAAGCTTTCCCATCAAGGTAACCTTTTCATAATTTAATTTGACATAAGTAGTGAGAAAGTCTATGATTGAAAAAGCACACACAAGTAACAGGGCATTATATGTGTGATAAGAACCAGCCAATAAGAAGAAGAAAACTGGATATTCAACAATCTAAACTACAAAGGTTGCTGAGTAATTCAAGAGTCTCAGCACCTCTCCCTAATTTCCAATTACAAATGATCCCAAAGATGATCACAATCTCACTAACTCTCTTATTTATGATTTTCCCTCTCTCACTCTCTAACAAACTCTCTCAACTAACTAAATCTGCCTCAAACTAAGTAAACTACTAACTATGGGTACCTATCAATATGTTACTAAAATATATTTGAGAACACTTACTACAAAAATGCAGGTTATTACAACACGATATGAGAGTCCAGTCTGTTATATAAGTCATTAGGCTGTAAGAAGTGAGATGCATTTAGAACTTGCCTTTGCAATATACCAGTTTCCTTTAGGCACGTAAACAAAAGCTTGCCATGAATTATCTTCCATCTGTCCAGGCGAATTGACCCAATTCTCTGTGTAGATCTGCATCAAGATCACGCTAGTTACAACACTTGCAAGAGCAAGACTATATCCAGAAATGAAATGTAAACCCTCAATTTCCTAGGATAATACTTTGGCATTGACAATGCAAAGGGCACTCACAGTAGATATATAACATCTGCCATCTCCTTTAAGCTTCATAGCAATAGTATCATATGTATCCAAGTCTATGAAGCCATCAAACTGCAAAGACGCAAAGAAATGCAGAATGATATCTTGTTTAATATTTAGTACAAAAATCAGAATCAGGCACCAATCATATAATTAAAACATGTGACAGAGGTAAAAGTTAGCTAGCACTTAGTGCCCGTTTGGATTCCTGTTGAACTCAATGTGGATCCATGTTGAAGCCAAGTGTTAAAATTATGCTTCTCCAACGTAGCAAATTATGCTTGTAACGCAATTTTGCTGTTGAACAAAAGAAGAAAAAAATGATAACCTTTTTTGAGCGCATTCCGCAGAAGCCGCCCCGACTAATGTTCCATTTAGAGCCCGGAGTGACATCCAGGGAGAGGTTCCCGGAGAAGATTCCAGAAGATTGTCCATTTTCAGATTCAGTTATCTGCAGAGATGCAGAGGAAAGACCTGGGTAACAATGAAAACATTCAAAACCCTGAAATTAAAATAAAGGAAGTCGCAAACTTTAGTGACAGCAAGAGGTAGCACGAAATTATGTACCTCCAAATTCAGAATCAGAGTACAAATGCCACTTGGTTAACTCTTGCTTGGAGTTGAAGCTGAATATGTATCTTTCCGGTGGAGGCATCAAATCATCAAAACTACCCGATATCACTATTTTCCCAATGCGCATAAAGAATTAGAGAACGAATCAAGCAACATCTTGATGTAAAGTAAACTAAAAATGTTAGTAACAGAATGAGTGAGTGTTGAAAAACAAAAAACCTCGCTTAGTAGCATCCATGGAAGCTTGGAACAGTCTTCGCAATCTCGACATTATCTCTCGCTCGCAATCCCCAATCTTCCTCTCACCGCCACTCGAACTGGCGGCGACAGCCTCAACCTCCAACCAGTGTAAATGGGCCTTCTTTTTTGGGTTTCTTCATCTGGCTTGGCCCAACTTTACATAACCCCTGAATTGTGTCTCCTCAGTACTATAATTAAAAAAGTGTCCACTTGATGAATCAATCCTAAACTATTTCATTTCTTTCCTGTTGAAATTTAGTGTATATTTTTCTCTTCATATGCATTTAATAGATGGAAACAAGTGAGTCCCTTTAAGTATTTATAGAGAGAGAAATAAGTGGGTTTTATTTGACATTCTCATGTGACATCAAAAGATCCTAATCCTAAGAGTTGTGAGACATTTATAAGAGTTACGACTCTAACAAAGAGTATCGCAAGCAATACACGTCTCTCTTCCATCTTTTGGGGAAAACTTCTTTCGCAGCTGCCACCTTCCATGGGTCCTATCCTCCTCTGAGGGGTTCTCCTTCCTTTAGGTAGACTTCTTTATGGGTTTTTCTCCTTATAATAGGTGAAATTTCTACCACAATTGGTTATTTTGATATCCAAATAAGTAGGTATTTCTTCTTCTTTTAGTGTGAGTTTTTCCTATTTTCTTCCATCATCCTCTAACTATGCAGCCACCACCAGAACCACCACTCGTAGCTTCTGTTGTGACCATCAACGACTAGCCACTGCACGACATCACAGTCGTCCACATCACCACCGTCAGAGTCCACCAACCACCAAAAACCACTTGTGGCCACCGTGCTCAACCTCTTCTAGTGGCCATCACCACTCACCTTTACGCTTTGTTCATCTTCTCCCATGAAGTTTAGAGTGAATGGCGCGATTACAAGTTTTCTTCCATAAAACATACTAGCAGAGCTACAACTATGTGACACTAGTTTATTTCTATCAAGACAAAATGAGCTAAAATTAGAACAAATGAGCCGTAGATCTGAAGCATTCGACCTGCCTTTTGTATTTTGAATTTTAATGGTGTGCAGACTAATTCCTAATTCCCCAAATCCCTAATTCCTCTTTCTTCTCCTTCCCTAACTCACGCATCACAGGTTCCTCCTCCTCCTGCTGCTGCTGCTTCTTCTTCTTCTTCTCTTCTTCTTCTTCTTGCGGGAGGAGCATGCCATTTCACTGCCACCCTGCTTCTGGTGTGGGATTGCATTGCATAATTGGAGATGAGAGCATTCAGAGTAGTTCTTCAGCTTCACGCATTCTCCAACCTCGTATCCTCCACGCGCCTCCTCTCCTCCCTCTCTCTTCGCCTTCCCAGTAACACTCCCTGCCTCTCACCTCTTGCACTTCCATTCCCATTTCTATAATTCTGATTGATTCCTGAATCAGATGATGGCCTTCGTGATTTCCAGGGAATCAAATTTTGCTCCACAAGAGCTTATTGTGGGATGCAAATGCAAATGCAACCTTTACCGGTAACTCTGGATTTAGAAAGATTTGGACTACCTCCCCTGTTTGTATGGGCAGGCGCTCCAGCAAAATTGCTCGCAGAAAGGTCACCCCTTTTCTCTTTTCTTGCTTGATGTTATTGGTTTCGATGTGCACGCCACCTGTTTGATGAAAATCCTTTTCTCAAGAAGAAGAAGAAGAAGAAGAAGAAGGAAAGAACGGGTTTACTGGGCTTAGGCCCTCCTCCATTATTAGTGTAAACTCATTCGAGGAAATGTTTTAGTCTCACTCAAGAAATATTTTTTCAAGGTTCGAACTTGTTTCATAATCTTTACGAGGATCTAGCTTGCCTACTAGAATACCAACACATTTTTTGTTAATTAGATGATTTAGTTTAATTACAATAGTTATAGATCAGATAATTTACCTTACAGGGTAATAGAGAGGAGGGACAATGTTGTCATTTAAAATACAAATAACTATATAATATATTAGACATATTTATTTGTATTTTATGTTCACAATAATTTAAATGTTCAAATGTATTAGATTTTTTTCCGAAAGATATCAAATATATTAGATTTATTTATATTTTATTTTATAATTAATATAATATATTGAAATTATTGATTAAACATTGAAATTGTAACTAAATATTTTAATAAGGTTAAAATATAATTTTGTAAACACTAAGTGTGGCAAACCTAAGAGAGGTGAACTTGGTTCAGAAAAAAAAAAATCACAATTAATAATACAATTAAAATTTCAAACCAAAGGTCTAGGTAATCTACTACCGTTTCAGATAATTTGTTACCGAGAATGGTAATCTGTTACAGTTTCTAGTAATATATTACAATACAACTTCAAGAAAACTGAGAAATTGACAATGGAAACAAATTTCCATATCAATTAAGTCATGTACAAACATATTCAATGAACCATTAACCCCAATTTAACCAGAAATCACAAATGCCCCAAAATCTAAAAACCCTAACATCAAGAACAAGCATAAAACATAAAAGAGAAGGGTTAAAGAAGATCTCATTGCGATTTTATCCTGGTTCACTCTCTCCAACTGAGAGCTACATCCAGTCCCTAGCGTGCAATGGAATTTAATTTGTTGTCCACTATTCATATATAAAGCATTTAGTTACAAGGCTCACACCAAACCACTTTTGAATCCCTATCCAAAATCCTAATGCACGAACCATACTTGCACTATGGACTCACACTGAACCCTATGGTGCAATCAATTCCATGAATTGATCAATATGAGTGAAGAAGATTTTCGCCGACACTTGTCTCTCTAAATTGAAAACTTAGAAAATGTGTGTGTTAATGTGTGATGGAAAACCTAGAGGCTAGGAAACTCTTTGGAAATACGACGAAGAGGTTTAGATAAGAGAGAAGTGAGTGCGAAGAGGTTCTGGTTCGCAAAAATGAGAAAAATACATTTTAGCATATTTCTTCACTAGTGGTCATAGATTTTTCCTCCGTGGTAGTCGATTGCCATTAGATGTTTTTCTCTTAGTTGTTTCTGGTAATCTGTTTCCCAAAATTGTTGTCTTTACTATGAGAACCTTCAAAAACCAGTTTTAAAGCATTTTTCTAAGGTTTTTAATTCTTTTACATATGAAAACCTTTTATTTATCACTATAAGAACACATATTAATGATCTAAGAAAGCAAATTAACCTTAAGTTCTAAGCATAAACTTCCCTAATAAAGATATAAGCTATAAAGCAACAAAATTCTAAACTATTACAATTACGTTTTCAACTATATGTTTGAGATCTTCATTCTTTATCTTCTTTTGTGGTGTTATTGTTATCATTAAAACTTGACAATGTCTTAGGAGCAAGATATTTCTTCACAATTTTTTTTCTATTTTATAATTACTTTTTGATAAATTGTAGTTCTATTAATTATAATTTTTTCAAAATCATATTTAATTTTTTCTAATGTGGACATTATATAGAAAAGATAATCATAAAATTTTCAATGGGAAATATGAAATATTAAATATTTGCTCATATTTTTATACGGTAAAAGTATTTCTACAATGTTGAATTGTCCAATAACAAAAGAGAAAAATAAATGAGGCCAACACATCAATATCTTATAAGCTCATCTCTTGGACGCCTATGTACCGTAGAAGTAGCAAAAAGTTAAAAATTCCTAACTATATCAATACGTGTCGCAATTCTGTTCTCTGTATATAGATAAGCATGTAATTCATCTTCAAATCTTGGTAGGATAGTCCGGCTTCTTTAATGTGAGAGGATTCACTCGCCTTGTGCGACGCCCACTCGCCCTTCCACAATGAAGTGCATTATTTGGGATTGGATGTTCATCTCTCCATGACTTGGAAGGTGTATACACCCTCATATAGAATTGTTGCCCCAAAAATTGTCTTTCCCAATTCTCAGACCTTATGTTCCACATTCCCACATTGTCCAACGCCATGTAGATTGCAGTCTATGACTCCGGGTACACCTATGTTCAATCAACAAAAACAAAATCGTTTTATTTTTAGATAGTGCATAATAACTATATCCCTCATAACATAGTTTATAACTTTAAACAACCCCTTGGACATTTTGTCATATACCTGGGTGGTGCTTCTATAAACAGCATCTCTTAGATTGTAGGATCCTCTGCTTGTTGGTGTCCACTGTCCACTACCGAACCTAACAATTCCACAAGAGGAAACAAACAACATCAGATATGAGAAATAATTAAAAGTAAACATGGAAAACTTGTTAATTAGTTATGTTTGTATTGTTTTATTCTTACCCTACAACAAAGAAAGAGTAGCCATCTACATGCCATGATTGCACAGAGTTCTCCCAATTTTGAAATACAATCTCCACAAATTCACGGTAATTAGCCCCCATGACAGAAGTTTGTAGGTGAGCTTTGTCCCATGTGGGGTTAGTAGGAATGCTTCCAACAGAGAAAACTCCAGAGATGTTGTAGTAATCAGCTAGTTTCAATGGAGTGTCTGGTGCTTCATATGAAACACTGTTAACTGCATACCTCTGCTTGTCATTGATGATCGGAGCAGAGTTTGCCAGCATGATGGTTCTTGTAGGTTTTATTAAACCGTAGTGATAAGATCCCTGAGGATTTGGTCTAGGCCCACTTGCTGTTAGGTTCCATCTGTGGTTCAACGATCACAGAATCAAAACATGAGGACAAGCTGTTTGTGAAAATGCCACAAATAAAAGAAAAGGTTAAGAAAAAGTACCGAATAGTCCTAGCTTGTAGAAGAGATGAAATAGTGTCAAGGGTAGGTCCCTGGGGAATGGGACCAGAAACCCTCTTGAGTGAATTGCTGTAGTGAAGAATTGCTGTTGTTGTGAGTATTTTTTCGGTGAATCTTGTGGAGACAACAATGTAGTAATCCTTGGCAGGTTGATCAGCTGTGACAAGCACAGAGTAGGATTGTCCAAGATGGATGTCAAGGGAAGAATATGTGTTTTGGAGGGTGTGTGATCCTTCTACCTCCACAAGTTTCATCTTGTGCCCTTCGATTCTGAAGTTGATGGATGTTGTGAGCCCCACATTTGATATCCTGAATCTGTAAGTCTTACCTGCACATTACATGTTTGAAAAAATGTGAAATAATTTTACAATGAAAGGCATCATGCATCTGAACAATTTGACAAGACATAATAAATCTTAATGGTTTGTGGCAACAAACCTTGATCAAGGGTGAAAGTAGTTCTGTTCCAGCCATCTCCATTGATTAGAAGTCCTTCAGGGAAGGGGAGATTGTGACCATTCTCCAGGATTTGCTCTAGTTTCTGCAACAACAAAGAGATACAATGGGTAGGTATTAAGGAGAACATGGAGTGTGAAAAGCAAGAGATATGGAAACAATTCAAACAAATGTGAAGGGAATTTACATGATGGTCTGTGTTGAACCAATCACTAGCAAGGAGGCTGAAGTCCCCTGCAGGAGGAGGGAAAGGAACAGGAATCCTAGGACGGCTCTGAATTGTGATGCTACCAAATCCTCCAACAACTTTTTGCATTCCAAGAGATGGGAAATAGAAAAAGGTTCCAATTTGATCTTTCACTTGGAGGACATAGGTGAAGTTCTTCCCAGGTGGGATTGGACAGTTTGTGCCAGAAACTCCATCCTGCCATGAGTTTCTCCTATGCTGTAAGCCATTCCTGCAGAATAAGACCATTCAATTAAAGTAAATTATATCATTTACTTGAATAATGTTCATGAAATCGTTGATGTGTATGTTTGGACAGAAAACAAGCCTATGAAAAAGACTGCATAATGAATTCACAATGTAAACAAATCTTCACAATTCAAGAGACTCACTTGCAGTAGTGGCGGAACTTGGAGAAATAATATGGTGGGACCAAAATAAATTTTCAAGCATAAAACAATTTTTTTTATTAGCAAAAGACACACATATACACAAAAATATAGAGATTAAACCAATTCATATACTCATTGGAAATTTATTTTAAGTCATATTTTGGAAATTTAATTTTCATTTTTTTCAAATTTTTTATTCTCAATATATTTTTTACCTTTAGGTAGATTTTTCTTAATTATTCTCAAAAGTGTTTCTCTTGAGAAAAAGAATTTATTCTCTTACTTTTTATTATAATTTTTTAGAGAAAAATTTATATAGGCTTAAATATGTTTTGAGTCCCTGACATTTGAAAGGGAATCATTCTAGGTCCCTGAAAAAATAATTTGCAAAATGTAGTCCCTAACATACTTTTTTTAATCAAATTAATGACAAATCTCAATTTAAGATAATTAAGGAATGTAATTAGCCCAGTCATCATTTTCACTTGTTAATTTCTTTTTTTTAATACTAAATTTAATGTATAATATTCCATATCATATTTTAAATTTTCCAAAATTTCTCAAAATCAATTTCCCTTAAAGAACCCTAAACAACACTAAATTGAAGAATGAAGAAACATTTGCAGAACAAAAGAAGCTGAAGAACTAAAAAAACGCAGGAGAAGTGCTTTTTGAAAATGGTGGTCTTTTTCCTCTTTTTTTTAAAAATGGTAGTCGTAAACTGAAAGCATTTTTATATTATTCCCATATAGGCATAACAGAAGGAGAAATGGGAACAACACAAGATTAAACAAAAGGACTCAGAAAACACGAACACTAATCACTACTATGTACAGCTAATTTTAAGGGTTTCTACTGTTGGTTGTGGCCTCGAGAGGGAATTCCCATGGCCAAGTCGTTGGCATCGTCAAACTCCGAAAATTCTCGCGAGCTTCTCTGCGTCGGAACGTTGGAAATCGCCACTGCAAAACCCGTTGGGTTCCTCTGCGGCTCAATCCCCGTTCCCACCGACAAATCCTTCCACGCTTTCCATTCCCCTCTTCTCCCAACCCCGCAAACGTACCCTCTCTCTCTCTTTAACCTCTTTCTTCTCCTGTTTCTTGTGTAATGTTTCTTTTGGAATAATGGATTTTGAGAATCAATTGGTTCCTTCATTCTGCAGATGTTGTTTCTTCGGTGTTCAATTTAGGGTTCTTTGGGAAATTAATTTTGAGAAATTTTGAGAAATTTAAAATATGACATGGAATATTATATATTAATTTTAGTATTAAAAAAAAGAAATTAATAGGTGGAAATGATGATTGAGCTAATTACATTTCTTAATCAGCTTAAATTGAGATTTGTCCTTAATTTGATTAAAAAAAGTATGTTAGGGACTACATTTTGCAAATTATTTTTTCAGGGACCTAGAATGATTCCCTTTCAAATGTTAGGGACCCAAAACATATTTAAGCCATTTATATATTGTTGTTTTATTTTAAGATTATTATTTCTAACAATCATTTTTGCCAAAGAAAAAAATATCATTTAATTATTTTGATTCTTGCACTAAATAATAAATATAAAAGTTAAAGCCAAAATTATATAGATTTCGACGTAAATACAAAAATTATTTAGTACCATTCAATAGTAAGATTTAATTAATGAACAAAACAGAAAAAAGAACCAAGCTAATATACCATGATATGAGGAATGGTTCTTTAAGTTGATTATGCACCCGGATGATCAAGTTGTCATTAGTAACAGCGTCTATGTGAGGCCCTGGGAATTGGTCATTAATCAAGATCCCCTGCAAAATTGAAAATCAAGAAGTAATTATGATCAGTTTGTTTTACCAGCCATATATGAAGAAAAGAAAAAGCACTATCATGAGGTAAAAGATGTATTAAGAGGTTTAAGATCAAGAACCTGTTGTTTAACACCAAGAGGGTTGATATCACCATAGGTGATATTCCAATTGAAGAACCTATAGGGGTTTTCAGAGTTGACGCCAGTAGTACAGGTGAATGCGATTGCAAGAAGAAGAATGAGAGAAGAAACAGCTTTGCAAGGTCTCATTGTTAATACGTTTTCTTCTCCCCAACACCAACACCAACACCAGCAGAAGAATTGTAAAACAAGGATTTTGTAAAGAAACAACAACTAAAAGATCTCACTCTCTCTTAGTCTTTGTTAGTAAACGAGTAACAAGTGAAAGTGCCTATTTATATAACTAATATTATGATTACAGATAATATTATCTTGTGGAAATTCTATCAACAAATTTGAAGTTTCAAAAAAATTTGATTAAATGATTAATATTGATATTAAGAGTTACCGGAACAAGTGACACATGTTATGTAAATAACAAATTATGGAGATGTAGATATACAAAATGTTGTTCATTTCAAAAAGATATACAAGGTTGTTAATAATTCAAATGAAATTAAAATACTCACGTACAAATTTAAATATAAAAAACTTAACACTTGAATTTGATTAAAAATAATAATTTATGTGCAATAGTGACAATAATAAAGGTCTTATGAGGCCCAAAGACACTCACTTAAATCCCACCATTGAAGGAAACAGTTAGAAAAGATAGCCTTAAGATTATTTTATCTTATTTATTTATATATTTGATGATAAAAATGTAATATTATGAGCTTTAATTAAAAATAATAATGTAATTAGCTAAGATACTTACTTTATCATGCCATATATATGCTTGTTCTTAGGAATTTTGCTTTGATATATGACCTAGTCTTATCTTTGATAGGATCGTTAGTTTTTTTTTGTTACATGATAGGATTCTTAGTTGAAGGAAATTTAAATCTTTTCAAGAAAAGCTAATTAAGACTACGTTTCTTTCCGCTTTTTTAAGAAAAAAATAAATTTTTAATTAAAAACTATTTCATAAAATTTTAAGATGCTTGTTTCAGATTTTTTTTAAATTATTATCTAAAAAAATTGAAATTTGGTTAGTTGGAAAACCACTTTGATTAGCTTATCAAGAAAACCTATTATGATATATGAGAGAGGAAATAAAAAAAAAATTTAATTAGTGTCACTAAACACAAATCATCTTCTACTTTTCTTAAAAATCTATAAAAAATAATCTTTTTTTAAACTTGGGATCAATCCCCTTAGATTCGGTACTCGACTTTCCACCTTCCATGTCGGAAGTGAATGGGTGGGAGTAAGGTTTGGGGTTAGGGCCTAGGAGGGAGAGAGAGGGGAAGAGCGAGTGGAATGGGACGCTAATTAATTGATTAATTAATTAGGATACTGATAAATTTAAATTTTAAATTAAATAAAATAGGAGTATTCAAAAAAACAAAAACAAACAATGGGCCTCGAATCAAATACCCATAAGTTTTTTTTTGGTTATATGGAAAAATCAAATACCCATAATTTAGAAAAGAGAAGGGTTAGCAACACTCTCTTTACCACTTTTTTTTAACACTCTTTTTTTGATCGGTTAAAATTCATGTAAGTTAAACCAAATTGAGAGTGGATTCCATATAATTTAGTAAACACTACTCGAATTTTAATCAATTAAAAAAAGATTATTAGAAAGAGAATGTTAAAGATTTTTCTTTAAGAAAAACTTCATCTATATTGGAATATTGTGTTAGAAAATTACATTAAGTTATATAATATTTAGATAAAACAATATTGTACAATATACCAACTTGCTGGGATAGTGGGATATCCACGCCCACCGGAGATGGCACCAGAAAAAATGATTGAAAGGTGAGAATTTAATGCATCAAGTAAAATTAATTATAATTAATTGGAGGATAGATCATAAATATCATTACGGGGGCGAATATAACATTTAACTATTTTATAAAAGAAATTTTTTCTCTAAAGCGCCGCTCATTATTTACTTTTACCTAGTTCTGTCCCTAATGCTCACAGCATGGCCTTCTTTTATTTACTGCCTTTCACATTTCATATGCCATATGTCCACCAAAGAGGTCTCAACACTTTTTAACACATCAGCAAAGAGGACCTATGAAGCACATACTTCAATCCCGACACTGGACACGACATGAATACTATGATAAGATTTAAATCCAAAAAGTAGGACACCAAAACATGACTTATGTGTATATATATGTTAAAAAGTAAAAAGTTATATATATTTTTTCAAAAAGCAACAAGATAGTTATATTCATAAAATTAAGAGAACATGAGATAAACTAAAGTTTATATATAACTTTCCCAAAGTTAAAAGATAAGTTAATCTCTTTGCAATAAACAACTTAAAACTACGGTCACATGTAATGAGCTTCATAAAAAAATACTAAGAAACAATATTTTACAAAATATATACTTTGTCTAAAAAGAAGAGTTAATCTATCTAGTGGCTTTCTTCTCCTCCTTGATCATCATCATCATTGAAAAACATATTGATGGAAGAATTAGAGACCATTCTTACCAGTTGAGATAACGAGCAATTTATGTTGAGAAATTTTGGAGCTTCCTCTGTGGGTGCGTGCTTTCCAGTTCATCAAGGTATATGTTATGGGAGTAACCCTCTCGACCCCATCGGGAGGAGGACGCTTCGAGAAACACCCCTTATGCGTCCAAACGCTCCCAACTTATCCCTAGACACTCGTAACCGAGTGCCCGAACTGGGAGGATACTGTTTTGCGAGTGACCCTCCCAGCCCTGCGTCAGGTCCCTCGGGCCTCCCGAGTGGCCCTCGGCGAACCCTGGCCGATCAGAGATGCGCGAGCACTCCCTCGACCCTATGACGACAGGCTGAGAGGCCCTAGCAAATGCACCGGCCACCAGTCGCTCATATATATCAAATCAGCAATCCTCTCACCAGGCTACCCTCGTAGGTGGACAGCCCCAGGATCTACAAGGGCTTCTCGAGGAACCTTACACCGTCCGATCCTCTGAACACAGCAGGAGATCCAACGACCTAGGAAAAGGCATGCACAATGTCACCATCACAAACCCTCGAAGATCGTGCAACTCTCCAACCTCTATATAAGGAGGAGTTCACTAAGTCATAAGGTACACAATCTCTAATGCTCTCACTCTCCCTAAAAACACTTCTGGTGTGTTGGTTGTTGTTGGCTGCTAAGATTTTTTTGTTCCTTCTGTTGGTGAAGACGATGAGGGAAGGAGAGGAGGGAGGAAGATGAAGAGGATGTGAAATTAATTTTTAATTTTGATTTTTTAATTTTTAGCTTTTAACATGACATGGACTTAAAAAAAAGTAAAATCCATGTGGAAATGCTGATAGGGCTGATTAGATGATTTAATCAGCTTAAAATGAGATTAGTCCTTAATTTGATTAAAAAACATATGTTAGGGACCCAATTGTACAAATTATTTTTTTAGGGACCTATAATAATTTCCTTTCAAATGCCAGGGACCCCAAACATATTTAAGTCTTTCGCTAAAATCCCCCGTGCACAACGGGTCTCTGGTTCATGACTTCTGGTAGAAGAGCCCGCAACAAACCCCATGCCATGTTGAATCTGAAAGTTTTATTCGATCAAAATTTAGAATAAAAAGCAAAATATAGCTCATTTCCGCTAACACCCTCTAAGCATACAGAAAATTATTCCTTCAAGAAATTTTTTAGTATTTAACATAACGATAAACTAAATTAAAAAAAAAATAAACAATGAACAACAGCGCGCGTGAAGACAAATATACCACTACTAAAAATTATTGGTCATTGGGGATTCTAATGTCAATTGGAAATTTCTTTGGATAAAGAAGACAAAATTCTCATCCTTGTTGAATTATACATTAGTTAGATGATTAGAATGAATAAACAGTCAACAGTTTGACACATGATCGACGTGGGATTAGACAGATTCTATAATAATAAGCATTCTATAATAATAAAGTATAAGTATAAACTTATAATGCAAGATATGATGAAAAAATTAATGCAAGATATGATGAAATTTTTTCAGTAAATACCTAACATTTTTTCAGTAAAATTAATTTTTTTTTTCCGCTAATAACAAATTTAAGGTGAGAGGATGGTGCCTCCGTCCAAGGCAGAGAAAGATGTCAGGCTCAAAGAGCACTTACATAAAACTTACATTTACCTCACCCCAAGGAGATTTAGTTAAATTTCTTAGTACTTAATGAATATAGGCTTAAATATGTTTTTTTCTCCTTTCCCTCATCCGCCGCACGTCCTTGCTACCCTCCTCTGCCCCGTTCCTCTTGTTCGCCACTCACCCTCGTCACCGTTCTCGGCTGCTATGAACCGCCCCTGTCCCGCCTTCTCCACCCTTACCCTAAACCCTAAAGTCGTGACCCGTCGCCCTACTACTATTGTGCTGCAAGCATCTCCCAAAGTCGCTCCGCCGCGCGACACCCACTGTCGCTTCGGCGCCGTTGCTTCTGTCGTGTTGTGCTTCACTGCCATTACTTCTGTTGTGTTGTGTCTAGAGCCTCCACTGGCTGAATTTTTTTTTATCTCCAAATCTATTTAACTTGTGAGCCTCGGTTGTTTCTGCTCAACTTATGAATTCAAACCCGTTTAACCAGGTTCTTCATTGATCTTTATTGTTTTGTCGGTTCTATTAGGTTTTTTGCACCACTTATTTAATGAAATGAAACAACTCTAACTTGGTTTATCTTATGATCAGTTATATTAATTTGATTATATATGAAAATGTTGGAATTATGTTAAATGGAGATAATTGTTTGTCTTAGGATATGATAATGAGTCTACCTATTGAAATTGATATTATGGTTGAAATTTTGGTACGTAGTTGTCTGGTGTTTTGATCTATTGTGTTAACCGAGTATGCCAATGGCAATGTTCGGATACAATGCTTGTTCGGATCAACAATGACAAATGTGTTCCTTGTACTGAAATGAGCTTAACAGCTAATTCATCAACGAGACATTATGGCGCTGATAAGCGAGTTGAACAAGGAGAAAACACATTCTGTTTTTGGAAACAATCATGAATTCCGAATCAGACTCATCATTCAGGTTATTTTGTCAATGAAATTTTAAATTTATGTTATTTGAATTGTTTCTTCAGGATACGAGAAGAGATGTCGCTTAATGACAGTACAAATGGGTTAACATGAGAAATGTAAAAGGAATGAGACAAGCAACACAATTGTTGTTGGAGAACCTTTTAATTTCTTTTTTCATTGTGTATTATTTTTCTTATGTCAAGTTACAATTATGTGTGATATACTTTAAACTTGTGATTAATTTAATTGACATTGAGTTCTTATGTTGGCTCATTAATTGATATGAAGTCTTATTATAATTGGTGCATTATGTTATAATTTCCCTATGTTGTGTACATTACCTTTAGCTTTTTAGTTGTGATTGTCAAGGATGACTTATATCATTAGTTAACAATTTTTAGGACCTTAAATTGGTGCTCTTGAGAAAGCCACACACTACCCCTAATTTGGAGATACTAATATTGTTCGTGCGTAAACTTTGCACGACGGTGCTCTCAGCGGAGCTACGCGAAGATCAGCCTTCCTCTGACATGGCGAGGTGGAGTCTTCAAGTCGCGATGCGTCAGGGGGGACCTTCTGAAGACACTCCGACGCTCAAGTCAGTATTGAAGCAATGAGAGTATCCAAGAGCTCAGCTCAAACATGTAAGAATGCATAGCAAACTTGTAATGTAAGTAATGAGTTAGAAGCGTCCTAGAGGGAACAATGGAACTTGTATTTATAGTGTCAGAGGTTCGATGCAGGTGTAGGGGAAACTCTTAAGTGAAGCTTCCGAGTGGGAGTGGCTGTGAGCCGAGCGGCTGCGTAGCGCTTCCCTCGGCCTTTGTCTTGGCCGTCCGGACGAAGAGCTAGTAAACTGGGAGGGCTCGCACCTAGCCCAGGTCGTGCTGACTGCCACTTATGTGTATGCTGAATAGCATCCCTAGTGGGTCAGCTGCTACGCCGTCGGGTCATATGGCTGAAGAGCCGACCGGAACAAACATAGTAACTTCAAATTAGAGGTAGTGTTTAGGGCCCTGTAAATTGTGATAAAGTAGTGTATGGCATCATCATTTGTGCATTGACGGTGCGTATTAGCATCATTCAAGTCGACGCTATATAGATTCAGCTATAAATAACATCGACATTTACGAGTTTGCGTCGGCCGACGTCTCCAGTGGGTATGCATTGGCCTAAGCTGGCTAAACCGCCTCTACGTGTTAGCGTCGACTACTTGGTTGACTCTACACCTTAGTTTCGACAATTTTAACGTCTATTTCGATGCCGACGCTAAGTTGGCTGTAGTGTCGATTTTTCACTTGTTAGAATCGATTTTTGGCTGACGCTATTTCGCACTCCGAAATGTTCTTGGATATTTAGGTTCTCTTGGTTCTGTTTTTTTTTTACAACAGATCTTGGGGAGTGAGGGGGTTATTCTTGGTGATTTAGAATTGAGAGTGAAGGAGAGAATGGTGATTGGGTTGGGGGTTTCTGGGTTGTTCTCATCAGTGGCCTTGGAGTAGCAAGTGGTGAAGAAGCTCCTAAGCTTGCACTTGCTTTCACAGTTGGAGAGCGGAAAAAATACAAACCTTGACACGGGAAGGATCAAAGATTTTATTGAAAAGGGGTTTGTTGGATATGAGGACACTTGCACAGATCTGATGATTGAATTTAAAGGGAGTCTGTTCTGGATTTTTTATTTTTTTTTGGGATTGATTTTGATGGTGGAAGAAGGTGTTGAGTTCATGAGGAAAATGGTGAAAGATGAAGGGACAAAAATGGTGGATTTGTTGTTGTTTTGTATTGGAGAAGATGAAGACGATGTGGATGAAGGTGATGGAAGAAGGATTATGGTTAAAATATGATTAAAGTTAAATAAAATAGGAAAATTAAGATTTTTTAATTATTTACACAAGTATCATTAGAATTTTAATTAAAATTGACGTGGATAATGCCACAATAGGCTTTATCGGACACGTTAGTTTCTTCGCCTCCGATATGACTAAAATAAAAAATTTCAAAAGTTTGAGGGACCAAAAATATATTTAACCCTTAAAAATAATAAAAAATAACAGCATAAAATATGATTAAATTCCTGTCTAAATTTTATTCATTTATAATCAGTAAATTCAAATATTATGCACTCACTTTCTAAAACGTTTTACATATGTACAGGTAGTAAAAAATTGTAATATTGGACGATTGATCTAATCTAAAAATTTGTTTGGATAAAGAAGACAAAATTCCCATCGTGTTATTATAAACATATATAGTTGTTACGGCATTCAGCATGTCGGGGAAGTAATACATTACAAAGTAGAACGAATTTTATCGTCAAAAACTGGAAACAAAATTTGTTTCATAATAAATCAACAATTATTTAAGGGACTTCGAATGAATCAAGTACCTTGACTTGACATACACGTACGAAATTTAGTTAGGAGATTTATGGATATCAACTGTCACTAAAAAGAAATTTAACACTTAAAATTTATTAGATTTGGATGTATAAAAAGAGTTTACACTTACTGTGTATCAATCATTTTCTTTTTATTTAGCTTAAAAAAATACTAAAATCAAGCATAAAAGGACTAAAAAGTACGATAAACCAAAAAGTAGTAATTGCTAACGTTTCTAAAATGATTTTCGCTCCAAATAAGTCCAACACAAACAAACATACATGCCCTGCTACTACTTAAAAAATATGTTCTTAGGAGATTCTAGTATCAAATTAATATTTCTTTATATGATGAAGACAAAATTCCAGTCTTTTGCCAACTATAGATCTATCAAACATTAAACGAGTATATATAAGATTAGTATCTAATAGTCTTTATTTGGTGAAAACAAAAGTTCACATAGAATGCAACATGTAAAATAAATATAAATATGACGAAAACATGTTGAGTTAGTTGGTAGGGATAGACCACTTCTACTCAGAAGATTATGTGTTCGAGTCATGTTATTGATGTGAGGACCGTGTTTGTGGGCGATCTGTGAGTACCTTTATAAGCAATCAAACGTCGCGGAGGCCTACCGTAGTGGTGATGGGAGCCCAACTCACGCAAAGTTTTATAAAAAAACTATTAATATTTATAAGTTCTAAACATAGTTTATCAAACTTTTGGACAATTCATATAACTAATAAAATTATTTTAGCATAATCTTTTTAGTTTTAATTTATTTTTAATTGAATTTTACGAACACAAGGTGGTTTTAAGTTTTATTAAATTATTACAAATTATTTCAAAACTTACATATAAGGAAGACATTCAATTGTCTATATATGTTAAAGACACTCTTATAAATTCTAGGAAATATTAATAAATAGAGATATTTAAAATATATAGAATTTCCAAAAGAAAAAAGTTAAATATCTATCAAAGAACTAAATATAAAAAAATAAAAACTCATTTTGTACGGGCAAGTTATGCTTTTGAACAAGAATTTTGACTATAAAAATGACAGGTTGGAGAGCATAGGCAGCATTGTTGTTACGGCAATTCAATGAGCAAGGGAATTATACAAAGTACAAAGACTTCATCTATTTTATCGTCATAGAGTGGAAACAAATTTTCTTTCATAATCAACATTAATTAATTTAAATTAAAGGACGTGGAATTATAATTAGTAGCAAGGACAGGATACGTACTGTTACATTTGCGCTGGATATATCACTATAAAAAGCACGTCGTCTGAAAACAATTATAATCAAGTAGCAATGGGAGGTAGAGGAAGCAAGTTAATTAGCAATTACAACTACAAGCGCATACAAAGACAAGGGTCTCTACTATTGGCACCTAAAGGTTATGTTCCAATTCGTGTTGGTACAAATGATGATACTTCTACTCGTTTTATTGTTCACATTAAAGCACTTCGTGATGCATATTTCTGTGAGCTTCTAGGTAAGTCTGCAGAAGAATACGGATTTAAGAATGAAGGGGTTCTTAGGATCCCATTCGAAGCACCAGAGTTTGAAGATTGGTTCATCACAAAGTACTCCAAAAGAAAGCTTAAAATTAAGTTGTGGAGGGTAAAACCAACTTTTTAGATAGTTTATGTCATGTGGATTACAGCTTCCGTTGAATGTGTTTATAATATGTTGGTGGGCTTTTGTGGATATATCGATTTTTATTGATTCTGCATGAAGATATTGTAAGAAAGTTAGACAGATGTAGGCATATGAAACAGAGGTTTAAGCCATTCTTCATGCTTTACTGTTTTGTAAACAATTCCAACTTCCAAGGGATTCTTCAAAAAGAAGATATCATGCATCCTATTTTTTCCAATGCAATCCCCTCTCTTTTATCAAGTCAATCCCACTAAAACTTAGTAACTTAGGAACAAATGCGCTGACAGAATTTCTTGGTGAAGCAAATAAATGACATGGCATGGGATGGGATGGACAAATAATTTGATTAGTATCTCCTTATATTTAGCTTGGTTGAGTAACTTCTCATTCCAACCAGCCACATTTCTTAACACTAGCTCTTTCCTTAATCCACCTTAATGTGTGTTAGTTTCGATGATCTGTTGGAAGTACCACGATAGTTTCCAAGATTATTCCATATTGGCATTTTAAGAATGTCTGTTATTAATGTTTGAGTTCAGTAAATGTGTTTCTACAAAATATAACTTAATTTGAGTTAGGACTAACTCAATCCTAAAAGTTAGTTTAGAGGTGAATGTGCTCTACCAGAAACACTTATTTAGTCATATCTATAGTTAATGTGAGACTTTTCAACACACTTTCTCACGTTTAGAGCTGTACATCTAGAGCTATATCTAGAGTGTGGAATTTGCAGTTATGAACATCGGCGGTTGACCTCATATATGGTTTAGCTCCAATAAACGGATTTAGAACATGTTCTGACGTCATTTTATAATTTGAGATAGGTCAAGCTCTACTTCAACAGCTAACTTAGAGATGATGATTGCTCTACTATTTATAAGCATTTATTTAGTTATATTTCTTATTAATGTGAGACTTCTCAACATGTATTAATCATCTAGTTAGAGGCATGCACCGATATTAATGCTTAGGATAAATATCAGCAGACAAACATATTCTTAATTACCAGCTTTG
Source organism: Acmispon strigosus (assembly GCA_030819835.1). Classification (NCBI taxonomy): domain Eukaryota; kingdom Viridiplantae; phylum Streptophyta; class Magnoliopsida; order Fabales; family Fabaceae; genus Acmispon; species Acmispon strigosus. Next base: position 53,051,005 of record JAUAMA010000004.1, on the reverse strand, counting down.
GCAAATATTATCAGTTCATCTGCAAATTGAAGATAAGTTAGATTTGACCTCTCACTTATTCATAAATTCATCGGGAATAGTCTCCCACTTGTATGTAGGGATGACAATATGTAGAGTCTAGGTGAAGTACTATAGTACCATCCCTATATTTATATTTTTAAAAATTATCCATATCTCTTTTCATACCCATGTGTGTAACAACTTAAATACTCATACACATACCCTCTTAGATCTATATGTCCATATCCATATGCATTACCCGCAATTTTGTTAACTAAAGTGCAACTTTCATTATTTCAATTTTTCACTAGCATGTGCTTGTTTGAGTAATGCATACAGTACTTTAGCTGCCAAAATGAATTGCTAATGTGACAATTTATCTTAAATCTATATGTGGGTAAATTTTTAACTCAAAATCTCATTTACCTTGAATTGGAAGGTAACCATAGTGAGACATTTGAGAACAAACATGTTCTTCCAGAAAATGAGTAAAGAGTTTTGATCAATGTGTAGTGGTATTAGGCAGAGAGTGTGATGGTGTGGTGAACGTCCACAATGAAGTATAGTAATTGAGGCGTTTAAGCTTATATTAGTTATTGTGAATATTTTCGCAAGTGATGTTTGTGCTTGAGCGGTTTTTGGATTATTAACCCGGTCAGCTTTGCATTTTTCCGATTTGTTGTTGGACGAGGTCAAACTGAGCGACTGGATTAGTGAGAAATTATTTGAGGTGGGATATATGGGGTTCTAATATCAACAACGAATTCATGTTGTTTGATTGTCTTAATTCTCTATTTTAAGCTTGTTGCTCCGTCGTTTGGCTAGTTGTTGAGCACAATTTGTGTTGTGAAAGATATTCTCTTGTACTTTTATATTGTTCATAGCGGAGCTATATTGACTGGCTTGTGACGTGATTTTTACTTCTCACATTGAGGAGGCTTTCCAAGTTAAAATCTCTTTGTGATATTTAGCTGTTGTTATTGCTCCTCACAGATTCTCGCAAGTTGGGGAAGTTATATTATCCGTTGCATATCGCTCTATTTTGAGTTGTCATTATCATTGTGTTGTACTTCCCAACTAATTGGTACCTGAGTGCTTTGGTTTGAGGTTACTTGACTTGCTTGAAAGATGGAGACAAATACTTATAGAATTATTTTTTTGAATGGAAGTAATCATTACCCGCTATAAAGAAAAATGAAGGATTTGTTATTTGCGAATAATTGCATATTTTTGTGTTTGTTATTCAGAAGCCAGAATCTGAGTCTGATGAGGAATGGAGTTTTGAACATCAACAGGGTTGTTGTATTATTCAACAATATGTAGAAAACAATGTTTACAATCACATTGCTAATGAGACATGTAATAATAAATCCTTGTGGACGAAGATTGAATCTTTATATGCTTCTAAATTAGGCAATAATAAATCTCATTCTTTAATTTTTTTTATTTACTGATGGATGCCCTTTTATTTATTATTGAGCTCGGGGTATCCACCGCCAATAGCAGTGATTAATCCTCTCATCACAGGTGCTCGGATTAAGAGGCAAACGGTTAGCTACGAAATACGCTCTATTCCCATAAGCGAGAATTAAACCTCTCACTTTATAGTTAAATGATGAAGTGAGCTAACCACTATATCACATTTCGTGGTTAACATGTCTATCATTGGGGCTGTAAATAAGTTCACAGCATACAGAAATACTGCTATCAAAGAATTGTAATATTTGGGGAATCTAATTTCAACTAAAAATTTCTTTGGATAAAGATGACAATATTCTCATCCTTTGTCTAATTGTTGAATTACACATTAAACTAGTATTAGATTAGTATCTGACTCATAATTGGGGGAAAATTCAACAAATTGACACGTGATGTGGGCTTAGACAAATTCTATAATAAGTATAAATTAAAGGCACGCATTGCAAACATACTTGATACGACATTCAACAAGTCGAGAAAGTTACAGAAATTAGGTACAAAAGCGTACGTTGCTATCGATTTTATAATTAAGTGAAAACAAAATTTCTTTCATAGTAAATCAACAATTATATAAGAGGGGACATGGAATGTAGGAAGGACATCATAAGTACCTTGACATACACATACGTTTACAATTACATTGCTATCAAAAGTTGTTCAAGAAAGGTTTGAAAATAGATCCAATCCCAAGCGCATAGAAATAGAAGGGTCTCTATTATTGGCACCTAAAGGTTATGTTCCAATTTGTGTTGGTACAAATGAGGACACTTGCACACGATTTATTGTTCACATCAGCATTTCGTGATATAGCTTCATTTGTTGTTCTATAGGCTATAGCTTCTGTTCAAAATATTAACAAGTGGGTAGGCTCTTGTAGTTGGATTTATATTCATTCTCCATCAAGATTTAGTTACTTAACTTAGGATATGATGAAAAAAATTCAGTAAATACCAATACATATTGTTTTATTCAGCCAAATTTATGTGAACGGATAGTTTTAAGAATTTTACAAAGATACTTAATCATATTTTGTCATGTTTCCTTTTTGGCAGTTTTTTATTTTAATTTATTGATAATATGGCAAAATAATGAATTTTAATTGAACATCTATGAAAAACGAACTATATTATCCGTGCATGGTTATTAAGTATTTTTATTCAGTTAAATTTCATAGCACATGATCAATATATCTGTTGTAGTTAAACTGCTGCAATTTAATTACACTTAACGGCAATGGTTCACTCAATCTAAATGTAATTCTCTAAATTTCGAGGACAGGACACTTAACAAAATTACTTCATTGCCGTTTCAGTTAGTTCATAGAGTAGATGCTAATTTTGCTAAGTTGTTTGTCTATTTGATACAAAGTTGTGCATAGCTTTTGCATCAATTTGAAGTAGCAAGGATCGAGAATTTTTGCTGTATTAAGCTTTTGATGGTTGGGTGGTTAGCATAAAGGATGGCTTATGGGCTTTTCTTCGGTATCTTTGGGAACCTTTTATGCTTTATGGGTATTGTGCCTTCTAAGCTATTGCCTATTGCCCACGAAAGCCCAACCTAAGGTATGGAGAATAAACCGTTTGGGGAGTCAATGTGATCGAGTAATGTGGGTAGAAGCTCAGAAGAGTCCTATTAACACTTTTTTCAACGTTCTCTTTTTTATTGGTTTAAATCTATATAGAGTCCATTAAATATATGAGCTTCACTCTCAAATTGGTGGAACATATATGAATTTTGACCAATAAAATAAAGTGCTGAAAATAGTGTCAAAGTGAGTATTGGCAGCATTTCTCTAGAAGCTCATTTGCCAAAACAACCATAACAACCAATGTTTAACCGTCACTCATAACCCCCAAATCAATTGATCAATCATTACATCATTTAATAGTGTAATAAACCGCACAACAATTATGAAACAACCAATAAGTCAAGAGACAACTTCAAGTCTATTAAAGATTTAGGAAAAGTAAGATTTCACTTCAACGCTATTCTTAGGCCTGTTTGTGTTTAGTACTCTGATAACCAAGCATGAGATCTCCGAAGTTTGAAGAGAACATCTGGCACGGTGGTTTGGTAAAAATTTACCTACTTCCACTCCCCGAACATAACTAGGGCGATCCTCTGTCATTTGGCTCCATCATGTGTCATCTCATGTCATGCATTTTAATTAGATAGTGCTTCAAAGCGATAGATCACAGGTTCAATGACATGACTTAACATTTCAACATCTCATTTAACATGTTAGACCAAAAGGCTCACGGTCCACTCCAAACCAACAGTGAGGAGGGGGCGCCTCAAGGAGCTCCATTAGCCAGAAAAATTCAAAGTCAGCGTCAGACGACTCAGATAAACATTCAATAAGCAAATGACTCATCATTCTCAGTCAGGTTTTAGAGGAAGATCTTGCAAATGAGGCAAGCTTCGCGTCCGTTCACATGAGCTGTCCAAGAGAAAATAAGCTTGAGTTTGTTTGGGTTTCCAAAGCACATGTGCTCATTGAGATAGATTTTTTCCAAGGAAGCTAACAAAAGTCATTTCTAAACATAGCATAATTCAAGTTTGAGTTTCAAATCCATAAGTTGTGCATCATTGCATCAAAAGCATCAACATCATGTCATAATGGTATCCACCAACTAGCAGAGGTATTTACACTTGGGGCCTCGTACCCTTCCAAGTTTCTCTTGGGCTCTGAGCCCATCCAAGCTTCCTTTCACTTTTTGAGGCCCCGAGCCTGGACCCCTGAGTCCTCCCTGTTTCCCAGTTTTAGGCCCTCGTGCCTAGATCCAAGGTGGCACTTAGTCCGATCATTGTTACTTTCCAGCAGATCCAGGGTGGCGCTTAAACGATCCGTGTTACTTTTCAGCAGATCCAGGGTGGCGCTTAAACGATCCCTGTTACCTTTCTGCAGATCCTAGGTGGCGCTTAGACGATCTTGTTACTTTTCAGCATATCCAGGGTGGCACTTAGACGATCCGTGTTACCTTTCAGCAGATCCAGGGTGGCGCTTAGACGATCCCTATTACCTTTCAGCAGACCCAAGGTGACGCTTAGACGATCATTGTTACTTTTCAGCAGATCCACGGTGGCGCTTAGACGATCCGTGTTACTTTTCAGCAGATCCAGGGTGGCGCTTAGACGATCCCTGTCACCTTTCAGCAGATCCAAGGTGGCGCTTAAACGATCCTTGTTACTTTTCAGTAGATCCACGGTGGCGCTTAGACGATCCGTGTTACTTTCCAGCAGATCCAGGGTGGCGCTTAGACGATCCTTGCTTGACAGTGGTTCGGGTTTTGAACCCAAGTTTACTGTGTTCTCTTTTAACACCCAGACAAAAATGTGTCATGTCTTTACTCATTTCTTACAACAGTAATATTCTCATACTACCTAGTAAGAAACAAGTAAAGAGGGGCAGTTGTTGACACCTATTTTTGTCCGGGCCCAATTTTGAATGAAAAGGGAAAAATAGAGAAAAAGCAAAAAACGAAAAAGAAAAGTCAAAATATTATTGAGTCACATAAAATTAAAGTAATTTTATCTAATATTTATCGTAAATGATTTACACTTGTTTTTTAACACACTTTTAAAATAATTTGTCCGAGTCATGTAGCATCCATATATTTATTATAAAATTAACCTATATATATATATTGATAATGTAAATAAGTTTACACTGCTAATATTTTATCTTATTATTTTTTAATTTTAATTTAATTTTGATGTGATAATGTGATAAAAATTAATTAGATGAATTTATAAAATTTACTTATAAATATATATATTTATTAAACTAGTTTATTATTGAAGTAAATTATTTATTCTTATTAAACTGTGGAGGCCGCGTGAAATATTTGATCGGGAGAATTTTGCAGTCATATATGACTATGACCCTAAAATTGTGAAAACAATTTAAGTGAACAAATTGGCTTTGAACAGCCAAGCATCTCCATTTTATAAGCAAAAGATTTGAAAAACAATTAGACAACAAATGCTACCATCAAGTACTTCTAACCTAACCTTCAAAAAAAAAACTTTCAAAAAAACCTTAAAAAAATAAAAAGCATCCTAACCTAAACACGAGGAGTACCCATACCACCTTGGCTAGATCCTGTAATTTCGACGTAGATCTTCGTTAGTACTGTCACATAAAAACACCTATGCCCATAAGCATATATGTTTTTGAATTCTGAAATACATTTAAACTATGAACTTCGTTAAATATTTTCTTCTTTTTTATCATAAGTATTGATTCATTTTTATTTTAGATAAACTAAAACGAAAGTGAATAATTTATATTAATTTTTTACATCCCCTATATAAGAAAATTATTTTATGTCTCGCTTTATATAAATTTACCAAAATTTTATATATATATTTGTTTTGAGAGAAAGAGAGAGAGGAAACGGTGGGCGAGGCCCACGGGTACATATATGTGGCAAATCAAATGGTGAAATGATACACCCGGCCCGATGAGAAAAGACTGAAAAAAAAAAAACTATGTGCGCCTCCTTTGTAGCTCTCTGTCAATGAATGAATGAATGAACGAAAGAAAGAAAATAAGGCTAGGTTAGCTGCACTTACAGTTGTGAGCTGTTAAAGTACTGTTTCTTGAGGTTTATAGAATGAACAACTTGGCCCAAAATAAAGACAGAAAATGAACAAGAATGTTCAGGATTTGACATGCACGTATGGTAAAACAAAACTCTTAAATTCAACCCGAGCTAAATCTTTATAAATAATTGTTAAATTTCAATAATTTTTATACCAAAGTTGTCTAAATCATCCAATATTTACTTAGAATAAATCACTTTAATCTTAGGTGTGTGGTATTTAAGTGAGTTCGGTGCGATAGACCGCCGACAAATTAATATTAGGTCACCCCACATATAGGCAAGGTTAGTGAGCTATGTTATAGGCAACCATTTTGTTCGGTTTGGGGAGCACTTAGTCAAAATATTATTGAGTCACATAATATTAAAGTAATTTTATCTAATATTTATTATATTTATTGTAAATGATTTAGACATTTTTTTAACACACTTTTAAAATAATTTGTCCGAGTCATGTAGCATCCATATATTTATTATAAAATTAATCTATATATATATATATTTTTTTTATAATGTAAATAAGTTTACACTGCTAATATTTTATCTTATTATTTTTTAATTTTAATTTAATTTTGATGTGATAATGTGATAAAAATTAATCAGATGAATTTATAAAATTTACTTATAAATATATAATTATTAAACTAGTTTATTATTGAAGTAAATTATTTATTTTTATTAAAATGTGGAGGCCGCGTGAAATATTTGACCCGGAGAATTTTGCAGTCATATATGATTTATATGACCCTAAAATTGTGAAAACAATTTAAGTGAACAAATTGGCTTTGAACAGCAAAGCATCTCCATTTTATAAGCAAAAGATTTGAAAAACAATTAGACAACAAATGCTACCATCAAGTACTTCTAACCTAACCTTCAATATAATGATTTTGAATATATGCATATATGATTTTGAATTCTGAAGTACATTTAAGCTAGACAAGTCCTCTATCAAAGACTAAATCTCATAATCTCACATTTTTAATTTATGGTCAAATATCTTTGACGACAAAAAGTAAAGTCAAATACTTATCTTATTTGGCTTTGATCGATCCAATTACATGTATCAGATCTTGGAGACATCCATGTATCGATCCAATTAATATCATATATTTTCTTAGCTTCTGTTTTCCGGATCACAAAGTTTGAAAAGTAGTTAAATTTATCATTGGTTGTACCTAATAGAAAGGCTTAAATGTTGTAAAATTTATTTTGAAGAATTCAATTTTGTTAGCGTAAACATATCTTGATTTCGTCTTCCTATCATGACGCCGTAAAATAGTTTTATTGTTTTGCTTTTCCTTTCCGTTTGCAACAACAAAATTTACTGCCATATATAATTATATTAATTAATTGTCTCCAACATCACGCTCTTTTTAAGAACGTGTAAGATAAATAATGAGAATATTGAAAACCAAAGAAAACAGAAAATGTGTCAGCACCTAATAACCAGCAACCTTTTATTGAATGGATTTCATGTGAGTTAAATACTACTGCAAATTTGGTGAGATAGGGCATTAATGCCTAATAGTTAAGGTACAGCCATATTCGTGTGAATGGAAAGGAGGGAGAATATAAAATAACAATGCCTGAAATAGAAGCTTAATTAATTGCTGCTCCAAAAAAAATACCTTAATTAATTGCACGCCAGTGTCGGCCAGTTTCATTGGAATTATTAATCCAAAGAGTAAAATTATAACTAATAATTACCATAGTTACAATTACTTACTTCCTCAATTCTTAAACTATTGATGTTTAAGGCTATAATACGTATGAATTAAGAAAACTTTAATTATTTTAAAATGTTACTCCAGCTAGATGAACTAGATAACTCTTAATCGATGATGTTGTTAAGAGAGAAAAGATATGATTGGTGAAAAAGAAATTACAGATATAATTACAGTTTATATATAGATAGAATTTTAAATAATTAGTAAATAATTAGGTGTAGTTTAAAAAATTGGCAAGACTTAAAACTTCTTAGATATCAATAATTTCAAAATAAGTATAAAAGTTTAAAATATCAATAGCTTAGCAGTGGAGGAAACAATCATTATCCACATAAATAATAACAGCATAAGCAACTTGTTTTGCTAATTATCCTCTCTTTACCCACAAGCAACCAGCACCGACCGACTTAGACGTCATTTGTTTTTTTTTTATAAAAACCCTACCTATTATTTAGAGTTTCAGTTTTCGATAGCAAAACCACATAGTCAATTCTAGTAGAGTAAATAATTCCTAAATGAAAATATTTATTTTGGTGGTTATTTTGGAAAATTAATCTTAGACACAAAATTAATTCTGGTAGAAATTAAAAATTGTGTAATTTCTATGTTGAACATTTATAAGATTTTACGGTTGGATTTCACAACATTTATAATTAATGTATTAAAACATAAATCACTTTACTTTTAAATTAATTTTAAAATAACCAATTTTATTATATTCAATTATGATAAGGCGTAGCATAAATTTAAAGTGTTTTTTTATGTTGTGAAAAATAATAAAATGCAAAAATTAAGGCATTGACAAAGAATTTCTTAAAATAAGAGTCTTCAAAAATCTAAGTTGAGAGAGTTTTTTTTTTTTTGGTTACATGAGAGAGTTTGTTTAGTTACAATTTTAAGAGTTTTTAGAAACTGTTTTTCAAAATAAAAGAAGAAAATTTGAAATTTGAAAAACTAAAACCGAAACCGTAAACCTCACCTCACCTCATACGGTGTATTCCGAATGAATGATCGGGCACCCAATCTAACCAAAAAGCATGGGCATCGCAATTCTTAGAAATCAATGGAATGCTATCTTAACATTGAAGTCTTGGGACATCAATATAAAAAATAAGGAAATGCATATAACACATATGCATAGCAAATTCATGTCAACTTGAATGTTCAATTGAAAAATACTAACAATATTATATAACATTTAATCAATAATCTGAATTAACTACATTTCCGATATTGCATGGTTTGTTTAATTGATCTCACCAAAGAAAAAACAATAAAGTCAGTTACGAACGCTAGCTAGCCAAGCGGTTTTTGTCAGCATGCACAGTTGTAGAACTCAACCAGCTCATCCATGGACCCCAACTGAGACTCAGCGCTCTCAAGCATCCACAGCAAGTGCTCGAACAAAACCACCTCACACGAAACCACCACCCCACCATCAACTTCATCACCACCACAAGACCTGTCCACTAGCTCCTGAAACAGAGGGTGACGGATGACGTCGGAGTTCACGAGGTAGCGCCGCCGCGACTTCCCAACGTAGACGGCGTGGAGTTCCTGTTCCTGTTCCTGTTCCTGTTCCCTGGAGGCGGAGGAGGAGGCCACGGCGCCGACGCAGCTGTTGGTGCGGCTGAGCTTGGTGAGTGAGGGCCACCTCTTGATGGCTGACTTCAGCTTTGTGAGTTTTCCCAGTTTGGCCATGTTGGGAAGGTGTTTGATGAATTGACTCAGTGATAGAAGAGTGAGAGAGAATTGCGATTGGGGGTTGGGAGGTGAATGAGTTATGAGGAAGATGTGAGGGAAGGTTCGTTTATAAAGGTGGGAGGAGGGAGGGACTAAACACGTGCATGGCCCACTGTTTAGTACACAGCTAAGAATGAGATATTGGGTGGAGGACAATTGAAAACCAGTTGCTTTTTTGACCACTAGTGAGATACAGGTTTTGGTAACACTTCTACTATACTTTTGAGTTTTTAGGATACGAATGAATGAATGTAGATGTAATTTGTTATCTAATGAGTCATTGTATATAATAAAAAATAACAAATCCACTAAAACCAAGTGATAGAAGATATAAGATAAAAACTGATTTTTTAAATTAAGTGATAAATAATATCTGTTTTTCTCATGTAAAAAAAATTGATGAATAATATTTAATATATATTTAAATTTAAATGTAACCTTGATTTAACAAATAACTAATATTATCTTAATTTTATTTTAATCTGGAAACAAATTGTAACAATGTTTTAAAACAAAATATAAATCTTAACTAAATATCTTTTTTTAATTGCAATTATTATAGGTACATTATCTATCGATATAGAGTAAAAGAGAGAAAATTGTAAGATATGATATATCAGGCTATAAAAAAAAAGAGTGAGAAATGAACATAAAATAAGTGAAAATGAGATGGAATAGAATAAAAGTTTGAATAAATCAAAACTATGTGATTTGGAAAGCTTTGCAAAATGACAATTTTATTAGCTTCTTGTGCTTTTACATGCATGCCGTTTGTTTTATCTACCGAGAGAACCGTGAGATCAACCTTAAGGTTATGTTTTATTGGGTGAAAATTTTCTCAATATTTATTTATAATTGAGTAAGGAGAAGTCGAACTCTACTTTCTAATGTAGAGGCATGTAGTTTTTTTTTCTTTCTCTCTCGCGTGCCTGAGCCCACATTAATCATTGAAAAAAGTTATATTGTTAATTACTTAATTATAAGATTAATCAAGATTTTGGTCCAATTCTAATATAAAAGGGTTTGTTTAAAAATGTCTATTATTGGAGTAAAATTTGACTTTGGTCAATAGTGTTTAGGAAATTACCAAGTTTTGTTCCATGCCGGAGGTGGTAGTCCAGTGACTGTGCCACATGCTTTCACCAGTCGGTCCTACGTGGAATGATTGAGTTATTCCATCCCATAAATAAGTTAGACAAAAAAAAAATTTAAGTAAAAGTTTGGGTGAGTTCGGCTCCGGTTACTATCATGAGTCAGTATGTTTTCGGGACCTTTAGTTGCTTACAGATCGTCCACCAACACGATTCTCACCTTATCAGTGGATTCGAACACACAACATTTTAAGGGGAAGTGATATGTCATTACCAACTAACCCAAGACATATTAAAAATAAGTTAAACAATTACAAATAAATAATTGTTATATCACTTCAATGCATCAATATTCTAAGTCTCCATTTGGTGTTTCTTTCCCTATTTTATAAAACTTACCAATAAAATTATGATGTGCGTTAGTTAAAAAAAGCATGACTTATAAGCTTATTACATTAATAGTTTGTTACTTCTAAGTGAATACATATCATGTTTCACACAAGAAGGAGGAAAACATGATAAAAAGTTCAGTGGAAATATGATGGGTGTGTGTATAAGAAAAACTAAACCACCATGCTAACTCCATTGGCTCTCAAAACGTTTTAAGAACCATGAGTAGAATCTTATGAAAGAAGTCGTCACTTATTTTCAGTAGAACATTTCTCTCCTGTCATATACAACACAACTTGAAGTTTCTACAATACAATAACATCAATAGACGTGGCAAGTATACTGCTTGAGCCATGCTACCAACCGCCATGCATATGTTGTAAAGTAGGCTTAAAGTTATAGCCTTTTTTTATTATATGATAAAAAAATGGAAATAGGAAATGATGAGGATATGTTTATATAATAAGAAATTCTTCTAGGTTGTTGGACCTGCTTTATTTTGTTCTTGACAGTCTTAGAAGTATGATTCAACAATACAAAAGCTACCCTTGTTATGATTAAATTACAAAAATGAGTCTGGTTAGGTAGAAAATGAGCAAGGTACAATATGTTAGGTTTATTGTTTTTGTTTGTTGATGTCATGGCATCATGACAGAAGAACAAATTAAGGTGTTGGTTGGTGTGCGAGACAGCAAGACTCGCTCAACTGGGCTCTGGGGGGAGCTTTAGCAAATTCATCTGTATTATAAACTACAAAGTACGTGATGGATGGTGCCCACATCTTGTCCTGTTTTTGTGCATGCTTTACAGTAGCTTTTTTTCGGTACAGAGGTGCCATTAGCTAGCTTCTAAATGCATATGGGGCCAAGGAACCGAACCTCATCTCATCTCTCAAATCAACAATTCTAATTATGGACTTCCTCAATTTCTCGCAAGAATAGTGTTAGCACCACTTACTTTAACGTTGTCTTTTCAATCTACTCACCTTTCATTTTTTTTTATTAAAATTTATGCAAGTTTTATTAAATTGAAAGTAAATCTAATATTTTTAATATGATTCACATAAATTTTAATTAATTAATAAGAAAGTAATAAGAAAGTGTTGTAAAAAAAATGCTAAAATAAGCATTGTTACCATTTTCATGCTATGTAATAATTTTTTTATAGTAGCTAGTTTCCATATATATATATATATATATATATATATATATATATATATATATATATATATGTTAGTTGAGCATACGAATCAACATTTCATATTATTCTATTTGAAATTCTTCTATTATGAACATTGTTAGTGATAGTTAGTGATAGTCATTTATGAGTATTTGCTTTTGCTATTTATTTTTTACATTAGTAGATATAATTTAAATCAATTTTTTTTTAGAAAAAATTAAATATGTTTGAAGTTTTGACTTTGACTTTGTAAAAAGAATTAAATTGAGTTCTTGAAAAAAAATCTTCAAATCTTTGAGAAATTTTTTCTAATCAAATTAAGTTATTTTACCTAAATGTCATCATTTTTGACATGTCAACTGTCCACATGGTGAGCCTAATCAGCTAGGGTGGCCACATCAACCTTTTAGCATCAATTTTAGTCCCTATAAATTTTTTGAAATTATTTTCAGTCCTTCTTCTTCCCTTAAACTTACCCAGATCAAAAACTCCAAATAAAAACCCCAAATCACCTTCATCTTCTCCCTAAAATCAGTCCATGATTATCTCATTCCTACAAACTCCTAATTTGATTTCTCTCAACTTCAAACATATTTAAGCCTTAAAAAAATTATGTACCAATAATGAAAGTGTGAGTTTTTAGCTCACCCCACTCTATTTGCAACCTATGTAAAGAAAGTAAAGAAATTTGATCTCTTTTATTCTATACAAATGTGTGCCGTGCATAAAATTTTACAGTTTAAGAGCTTAGGTGAGTACTTCACGTCGAAAAGCTAAGTTAACATGTCTAGGACTAAAACTGTAAAAGTTAAACAGGGGTTAATCTGTAATAATAATTTTGTATAAATTAGTGCATACCTCAAAATAAAATCAATGAAATACTTGCACAGGCATACAAATATTAATTTGGACGTATCATGAGCCATGTGTGAGTGGTCCAACATGTACATAATGCATGGGTGAAGACTAAAAAAACAAGAGGCTGAGCAGAAGCAAAATTCATGTATATATATCGTGGTCCAGTATACTATCCTATTCCCGCTGACTAAGCTGGTGCTTCCTGTTGCAAACACCAAAAAAAAAAATATTCCTTCACGCCTTCCCTTTCATTCCACGTTTTTCTTTAGACGGACCCTATATATTAATTTCCTGCTCTTGCAAAAGTGATCGTACACCTAACAAAAAGATAGAAATAGAAGAGAATGAAGTAGAAATATGATGAGTAGAAAATCACATTCAAGATAGCAATGCCATAAAGGCTGTGGAAGATCCGGGTCGATTGAGGCATTCGCTAATATGACACATTAATCTTTGCAAAGGTGAGAGGCCATTTAGAGTTATGTTGACCAAGGGTAAACCCTAATTATACGTGTATTCAAAGGTCACAAACAAACATGTAAAGACACACTCGATACTATACTTGACTAGTGAAGTCTACTACTAATTGACCTAGGCATTTTGTTCCTTTCCTCGACATTTGACACTCAACATGAGCCTGGTAAAACTTTCAGTCCCAAACCCTTGTTTTGAGAACCTTACGACTTTGTGATCCACTTTATGGCTTGATCCACGTGTTCCCATGACAACGACATTCCTATTCCTCTCTAGGAAGATATTGTGTAGAACATAATGGCTAACGTGGCATAATTGCGACGACAAAATTAGGAAATGCAGGTCCAGATGACTGACTTTGCTGAACTGCAACAACAGAATCAATCCCTCCAAGCTCAATTACTGAATCTAACCCAATAACATCATCGGATAGAGGAGGTACATCCAGGAGAGTGGTGGTTGAGTTTCAACCTTTCTTGGACAAGATCGCCACCTGGTAATACTAGATAATCTTAAAGCTTCGCTTTTAGATTCGTATGGCGGAACTTCACATACAAAAGAGCGATGGTATTCAATGGGGCAACTAAAAGCTTGAAATGCGCAAGGTCTTCTTAGGACGCTGAAGAAATCAGCCCTGAGAAGGTTTACCAGTTTGCCCAACCGGTCGATCACCAACTTCATGGATTTTTCAGCAAGGTTCTTATCCCAATACTTTGCAAAGCAAGTCGATCACGTCACCTCGGGAAAACTTTTTAGCATTTACCAACAGGTAGGTGAGACTTTAAAAGAATATTTATTTTGTTTTACTAGCATAGTCATGCAATCAAACTAAGAGTCAATCCTCAGTGCTATGACATTCGAGAACGGTATGAGGAACGAGCCCTTTAATAATGACTTGGCAGCCCGATCGGCCAAAACCATGGATGAAATCTGCATTCAGTCTCGAGATTTTATATGCGGAGAAGAAAGCGACAATTTGGAGAATTCAAGGGAGATGCAGCAAGAGGTCGCCACGATAAAGATCATATCCGGTCGGAGGAGTGGAAAACTTCTAAGGGGGGCCACCAGAACAAGCATGCTAACCGATCAAGGGATCATCATAGTAAGAACCCAAAAAGAAAAGACCTATATGAATTCACCCCACCGTCGTTTTATAATTCTAACATTCTAAGATTTCCTCCCCTGCAAAACCTCCTGAACACGTTGATCGGTCGAGATGGTGTGAGCTTCGCAAAGTTGCAGGTTAATGAAACTAACGATTGTTTTACGCTAAAAAAACAAATCGAACAACTAACTAGAAATGGCGATGTAAAAAGATTCATTGCTCGAAGAAGTAGGAGCCTAAGAGATCGTCAGTGAGATCATAACGTCGAACCAACTAATTGAACAAGTCGAAAAATATTATGGCTTGTCAAAAACAACCATAAAAATGAGTGTTTGGATATAGTACGCATTATTTAGCGGTCAATCCATCATTAATGTTTCATATATATGTTATGTTGGTGTTCCTTCAAAAACCAGCTAGCCTCCCCCAGTCCCCACGCCATCATATCTCTCTTTCGCATACACATGGTGGCTTCATAAATAAAATGGTCCCAAATCTTCTGAAATTTTGAACAGAATACTTATTAGATGATCATGTGCTTAAGAAGATTGGGATGCGTGTTGCAAGACAAGATTAATTTTAGGGGCTTGGACCATTGCGTACCATTAAATTTGAAGATCGCGTTTGGATTTGCTAATTATACACATATCATGAAAATTTATATTTGGCGTAAAAAATGTCAAAATCGTTGTCAGATCAACCATAATTGAACAGAGCACTTAAACTACTTAATTAAACAGAGCATAAATGCTGTTTGAGAACCATTTAGCAGACATGCATCAAACACTAGCGATTTTGTTTTTGCATGTGTAGCAATGGCCTTTACTTAATATGTTTACACACTAATTATAGGTTTCAGACACTTGTAATTAAACATAGCTGAAAATGAAAACCATAACTTGTGCCAATTGTGGCAAATAGTCCATTTAGAACATAAAAAAATGTAATCTACCAATCGTATCTTGGTTTGCCGGTTATGAATCATGGGTCATGAAATAAAATTATAGAAAACTATGTTAGTTAAACTATTATTGACCAAGTACATAATAAATAGCTTAGGATGCTAAACAGAGCATATATGCTGTTTGAGAGTTGTTTAGTTGACAAAATATCAAACACTTACTGGGATAGTGATTTTGCGGCATGTATTTTAGAGGCCAAATCTTCCTCCCTGCTGATTATGTACCCATACAATCCACAACTAGTATGCATCTTGGTGTTGGTACTCCTTTTTTTATTTGATTTTCTTGTGGCTAATCTTTGCATGTGTATTATTGATTTAAAATACTAATTGAGTTTCTTTCTTTCTTTATTCTTTTGTCTTAAACAACCTTAAAGCTAGAGTTTTAACATTATAAGAACTTCGTCTAATAAGTTGTGACACAATTAGTAGATAATTGAATTCCTTAAACATTTTAATGAGAGTTTGAATATTGACAGTTTGTATAAAAAAAATATCAATAAAGACGAAACCACTTTGATATCTCTCTCTCAGGCGGAAGACTTCTCGAGCAGGTCATCCTCGGCGTGTTTGGACGGCTCCGCCATTAAATGTCATGGCGTCTCTTTGTCTTGACGCTCGATCTTAGCTAGTTTGTATTTTTGTTAGTTTTCCTCCTGTAAAAAAAAATCAAAATAAATTTTTCTCTCCAAATCTTATCTTTTTGTTTGAATAAATTTATATCTGCTTAAGAAAAGACATGTTTTAACTGCTTAAAATTCAAAATAAAATATAAATATCATCAACTTTTCATTTATTTTAAAGTTATTTTAATAAACTTTTATCTTTTGTTGGGGGAGGGGAGGGGGGAGTGCTCCAGACATTCATTTGAACACCAACATTTGGGTTACAAAGATTTATCTTTATTTCTTAAAACTTAGAATAAAATATAAACATAATCAACATTTTTTTTATTTGAAATTTGATTTGATTTTTTATCTAATGTATATTCATGAGAATTAAAACTAAAATTTTAATTTAATATATAATAATGGATAAAGACATAAAACATATCAAAAAATGATAAAAATACTTTATAATAAAATAAAATAAAAGGTGGAAGAGTTATGAATCTGCAATATTTTCTCCTTTGTTTTGTTTTGTGCCTTCAAATGTTGAGGATTCTGATAAATTTTTGCCCAAATTAGTTATTTTCTTTCAATGCCCAAGAAAACCCATATGCTGGTAGTGGGCTACAGACTTTCCCTTTTTTTAACAAAATATTTTTTCAGAAAGGCTGTATGTTGCCTTCGGCCCGGTCCTTTCAGTCTTTTTACCAAAACAAATTTTGACCCAAGGCGAGGAGAAGAAGAACAAAAAATAATTTGGAAAGTGAAGTTAAGTTTGTAGGATTGAACATATGTTGAAGAGATGCGGGGTTTAGGGTTTAGCCCCTCCATCTTTATTCACATAAAAAGAAAAAAAAAGAGAATGAAATGAATAGAGAAGAGATAAAAGAAATATGCGATATATGATTTGATATGATAAAATGAGAAAGTTAGAGAGAAAAATTGAGTGGGTAACTAATAGGTTTAGTACAATTGGTAGATAGTTGAACTCTTTAAGTATTTAGTTCAATAGGTGTAACACATACTACTATGTCATAAATCAACTATCTCAAACAATTCGATAAAAACACGAATAGTTATAGTTGTATATTACATTTCTAATAATAGAATAGAAGGGAAAAATAGGTGCACCATTTTTTCATGAGAATCAATGATGCCCCATAATACTTTTTAACCTTGTATCAACATGAGAATTCGATATTTTCAAATTCACATAACTTTACAAATTACAAAGACACTCTTATAATCTTGTACAAATATTTATTTATTCCATCACGTAACATATCATCATACATATATATCTTGTATTGGTAAAACCATCTCAAGGACGTTTCTCTGTGGTAATCTTCAAGCCATGTGCCATTGATAATAAAGTCATCATCCTGTATTTTACAGGATGACCAGGCACCAAGTTGAACTTGTAAAATCTGCACAAAATAGCCAGCACCATCCTCATCTGTAGATATGCAGAGTCCTTGCCAAGGCATATTCTTGGCCCAGCCTGAAAATAAAATCAAATTTATAATAGTTTTGTCCAGCGTAGACCAAGATAAAAATGCTTCACAAGTCAAAAAAATTATCTGCATTTTAGCACATTCATAAAAGTATATTGTAAATAACATGTATTGTTAGCCGTAAAAACATAGTTCATGCCTGAAACAGTTTTTAATATGTTCCACAATGTATAAAAGTTTCCATTTATAATAAGGTGTTTGTTGCATTACACATCTTGGTTCAAACTTACAATGCATACGTTGCTGTAGAATCAAAAACAGATGAACTTACCTGAAAAGCTGTGAATTTGAATGGAGATTCATTTCGGAGAACACCATCTTTGAACCAACGCTCAGGTATAAATGAAGCTGCATCAGAGCCCCAATTATACTCCATCCTTCCCATAGAGTATGGAACATAAGTTACCATGCCTCCTGCTTTTATCTTGGTACCATCTGGCAAAACATCATCCTCTAGAACACCCTTTGGATCCTGCAATTAACCATTGATATTTGTAGAACAAATTCATTTGTAACTATGAAGCAACCACCTAAATCAACCTACTTTAGAAGTCTTCTTGGTTTAGGATTTGAGAGGTGTACTTTTGGAAATAAAATGTGAAATTATAGTGTATCTCTTCACTTTAAAAGCATGTTTGGTTTTCACAGATAAATGCTATACAATCAATTCTGCTTACAAGCTATAAGGTGAGTATTTGGATCAGTGTTGTCATAATTGATTTTTGGATTGATTAATTTTGACAAAATTGATTGCGGTAAAAGAGAGTTAAAGTGAAGTGATTTTTATAAGGAAATATTTTGAAATTCAGTTATGAAATCTCATAATTGATGACAGAATGTACTCTTTCTAGCTTCTCCGTAAAATTGATTTTGGAACTCTAAGATTGGAAAACATTTGTATAACCATGTAAAAGTGATTCTGGTTAGTGAAAATTGATTTTAAGGCTCACAAATGTGGAACCAAACACACACTTAGCTTCTAAATAAACGTGCTTTGAATTCCGTAAATTGTGAAACTAAACACACACTTAGCTTCTCTTGATTAATCATAAAATTGAAGCCCCTCATGCATCTATTTTCTTTTAGGCTCTCAAATGTGGAACCAAACACACACTTAGCTTCTCTTGATTAATCATAAAATTGAAGCCCCCATGCATCTCTTTTCTTTTAGGCTTCTGAACTGAAGAATTTCTAGTTTTCTACTACCTATCCAGGTCCTAATGAAGAATGAAACTTAACTTTTGGTTGAGTTTTGTGAGGTAAAGAGACATCTCAATTTTGTGGAATTTTGATAAAAAGCGCCAAATTAATGTAGAAAAATGCAAACCTGAGGAACAGCAGGGTACAATCTTAGGGTCTCAGTTATGACAGCATGCAAATAGTGCAATCTCTCTAGTGAATCTTTATTCAATAGCCATGAAAACTGCTCTACTCTTTGATTGAATGATTCAGGGTCCCCTTTGTCACATTGAAGCCATGAAATATTCTCTTCTTTTGCTCGGTTCTCTTCAAAATCAATAAGCTCCAAGTAAAGTTTGTCAGCAACATGAGGATGCGTCATTACCATATATATGGCCCATGATAGAGTTGTTGCAGTTGTGTCACGACCAGCAATCACAAAATTCAAGACAACATCTCTCAGACTTTTGTCTGTTGCATTGCTTCCTCCAAGTTCTATGAATCTTGATAATATATCAGGTTTTATCTGTTTCTCAACAAAGATAAAAATGATGTGTTAATTAATGTATAAGCTTAGATTCTAACTCATTCCACAATTTATTCTAAAGCTAGAATCAATTTGTAAGAGAAGCCTAGCTTCCGAGTGTTCTTGGAAAGAGAAGCTGATCAAAACATGCTACTGGGTTTCCATAATACTATTCCTACCTGATTTTGTTTGCCATTCTTCTTAGCATCCTCTATCTCTGCCTTCCTTCTCCGAATTACTGAGTAAGTGAAATCATCAATGACTTTGATGCTTTTGTCAAGTTGTGCTTCTGAGCCTATGTTTAGAAATTTCTTGATTTTCCATAGCGGATCGATGAAGCGGAGTGTTACTATGATATTTGCAGCATCAAAGGCATGAGCAAAACTATTGTCTGGTAAATCAGGAGCCAAAGTTCCAATTTCCACTCCAAAACCCACCTTACATATGGAGTCTAAAGTCATTCTCATCAACAACTCCTACAAATTCACATTTCAAGCATCATCAATTGCAGCCTCCACTACTTCCTAGGTAACAAATTTTCAATTTCAAGAAAAATATAATCATATGATTGATGAATGTTTGTTTGTAGCACCTGCATATCTATTATTTGGTTGAGTGAAGATGCTTGACTGAGAATTGCGGAGAGTTTTAAAGCATAGTCTCTGAAAACTTTGGTGCTAAATTCCCTTAAATTTCTTGATGCAAACTCTAAGCTTGCAGTTTTCCTTTGTTTCTTCCAAAGCTCTCCGTCAACATTAAATATCCCATCTCCAAGAAGTACTTCCATGTAGGAATGGTACACTTCACCCTGCAGCCAGAATCAATCACAAGCTTTTCCATCAGAAAATTGGATTATACAAGTAAGAAGATGAACATTAAACATGTTTGGATCAGATTCTCTTTCTTTAGATTAATCAATTCTGACAACCAGAAGCTACTCACAGAATTGATTTTGACTTTGGAATCAATTGTAGAAGAATTTTCAAACATGCATGAAATTTATATTTGTAGATCAATTACCTTTGGATAATTGTTGAAGTTGGTCTTGAGAACATGTTCCACATTAGCAGGATCAGCAATGTAGGTGTAAGTTGTGAATGGCATAGGAACCACAATAGTTTTTGACTTGGACAAATATTGCACAAGCCAATCATGCATTCTATCATAGTTCATCAATTGCTCAATGGAAGCTCCAAGAAAAGGCCAGGTTTTGGGGCCTTTCTTGTTCCTTTGACTCCATCTGTGTAAGAACAACCATGAAGAAATCATGCAGATTAGAAGAAATAACCCTCCCATGTTGGATTGGTCTTTGAAGGGAGCAAGTTGTACAACGTTAGTCTCTTCTCTATTTTGTAAGGACATGAAAAATTATCTGCATTATACGGAAATTTTAATGTGGCATAGAAAATGAATGCTCGAGTTATTTATTGATGAGTATCTTTATATGAATTAAGGGAGATCAAAGGTGGTTAAAATGTAGGAATGTAACTGGTTTATTTTATTTGTAGTTTTAACTACTTATTAGCAACTTCATCACAATCTTTTAGTGCTTATGGTTCATGAATTTGTAAGATAAAGAAAAGCTTCATTTGTTCCGTGCCATTGATCTGCATTTCCGGTAAAAATTGATTAATGGAATAATACTATATGAGAAAGAGTTTGATTACTACAATTTTACACATCCATCCAATTAGAATTCATCAATTTATCATGTTGATCATAATCAAATTTTAATTTAAAAACGTTTAAATAAAAAAAAAAGTGATTGATTATGTATATAAAACTCTTCACAATATGGTGCATATAAATTAAACCCGATATTCTTTCCACACCCTTTTGCATCTCCATTTTATTTTTATCTTTTTTTTCTTTTCAACCATATAATCAATCAAATCTCTTTCTTAGGCACTAACTTTGATATAAACAAGAGTATTAATACAATTCCTTAATATATGTGCAAAACCTTAAAGTGACAGTTATTAAGGAACGGAGGGAGTATTATTTACTCTATATCAATTTTTCCCTAAGCTATCACCACAACCAACACTCATGTCACTACCTTTTAATGCTTTGAAATCATATTAAGCAGAAAGACATCTTTTAATAAATCGTTTTCCATGCTCTCTCTATCAATTGTGATAGACGTTAAATCTTGTTTTATTCTACTGCTAATACCAAGCATAAAATAAAATTTATATTTTTTTTTCTATCTATTTTAACATTTGGACAAAACATTATCTCAACTCATTTTCTCTCTCTTAATTATTATATCCTCACCTAATTAATTTGATGAAGATTTTTTCTTGAAATGCCAATTTGATAATGATTTTAGGCTTAAATATGTTTGGGGTCCCTGACATTTGAAAGGGAATCAGTCCGGGTCCCTGAAAAATTAATTTGTTAAATTGGGTCCCTGACATATGTTTTTTAATCAAATTAAGTCCTTTTAACCAATTTTGACTAGTCCTTTTAATCAAAATCAAAATCCATGTAGGATAAGTGGGATGATGTGGAGGTGATGACTAGGTTTTGACTAGTAAAAATTGGTTAAAATGACTTAATTTAATTAAAAAACATATGTTAGGGACCCAATTTAACAAATTAATTTTTGGCTTAATAGCCATTTTGGTCCTCCAGATTTCACGATTTTGCATTCGTGATCCCTCTTACAATTTATTAGCACCCAGAGTCCCTTTATCTTTGAAGATTTTGCGTTTCAAGTTTTCCATCCAATTCCGTTAAAAATTTAACGGTTTTTGAAAAAAAAATTAATAAAAAAAAAGTCCAGAACATTCATCAATCTTCATCTTCTTCACCAAGATCTTCATCATCTTACCCAGAAAAAATCAAAAATCATACATATTCATCTTCCTAATATTATACCTTCCATCTTCATCTCTAACATCATTCCATAGACATTTGACATTCTGAAAAATCTATAATACTGAACATGAACTGAAACATCCATTTCAAACTGAAGAACGCGTGCAAAAAATAGAGATACAACAAACGAACAAGGTATGATGGTCGTTTTATGAGCAATCACAAAAATTATGAGAAAGAGAAGACTTGGATCTGGAAAAAATATTATGAGCAATCACACAATACATAAAAACAAAACCCAAAACGAAATCAGAGAAGAGAAAGAGAAGACTTGAATCTGGAAAAAAAAGCGACGGGCTAGAGGACGGCAGCGGCTTAGCGAACAGGGAGGAAGGAGCAGTGGCGGCGACGGCTTCGCGAGGAGGAAGGAGCAGCGGCGGCGACGGCTTCGCGAGGAGGAAGGAGCAGCGGCGGCGACGGCTTCGCGAGGAGGAAGGAGCAGCGGCGGCGCAGGCTTCGCAAGGAGGAAGGAGCAGCGGCGGCGCAGGCTTCGCGAGGAGGAAGGAGCAGCGGCGGCGCAGGCTTCGCGAGGAGGAAGGAGCAGCGGCGGTGGCAGCTTCGCGAGGAGGAAGGAGCAGCGGCGGTGGCAGCTTCGCGAGGAGGAAGGAGCAGCGGCGGTGGCAGCTTCGCGAGGAGGAAGGAGCAGCGGCGGCGCAGGCTTCGCGAGGAGGAAGGAGCAGCGGCGGTGGCGGCTTCGCGAGGAGGAAGAATGGAGGCCGAGTGTGGGTGGTGGTGCTGAGTGTTTGGGAGAGGGTTTGGGTTTTGGATTTGGTTGTGGGGGTGGCTACTAGGGTTTGTGATTGTAGGAGAAGAGGAAGAAGAAGGTTTGATGAAGATATGTGAATTCTGGAAAACTTTAAATTTTATTTTATTTAATTAATTTTTTATATTTTTTAATTAATTTCAAAGGAATATTCCGTTAAATCATTAACGGAATTGGACGGAAACTAGAAATGCAAAATCTTCAAAGATAAAGGGACTCTGGGTGCTAATAAATTGTACGAGGGACCACGAATGCAAAATCGTGAAATCTGGGGGACTAAAATGGCTATTAAGCCTTAATTTTTCAAGGACCCGGACTGATTCCCTTTCAAATGTTAGGGACCCCAAACATATTTAAGCCAAGATTTTATTCACCCCAAAATGTGTCAATACACAAACCTTGCACAGTTAATGGTTTGTTTCGCCAAACAATCTTTGACCAAAATTAAATCTAACCTCTAACTTTGTTTTTACCTAACCAATTTCGATATGTTGTTACATAACTTGAGTAGAGAGTGGTGGAGCTGTAAAAAATTAGATATACCTAAAGAAAATACACTAACACTCAAATGAGTAATATATCAGGTAAAGATTCTCAAAGTGTAAAAGAACAATAAGAATAAGGAAATGTATAAAGTGGACTATTTTAAAAGTGGTCAATTGGTGAACTATCATATATGATTGTTAGATCTAATATTAAACAAATTAAATATTTATACAATATTATATCCAACGGTCAGATATGATGGTTCAGTTGTAGATCATTTTTAAATGGTCCACCGTTAGAGATGTTAATAGGTACAAGTGGGTATGGATAATACATATCTATAACTCACTCTGCACGAAAAAATCTACAACGTACCCGCTTCGTATCCATTAGGTGGATTTTTATTGGGTTCTAGAATATCCATAGGTATTCATAGGTACTCGTGGATATAAATTCATGAGTATTTATCAAAATAATAAATAATAATAAATTATACTAAAAGAAAATTTAAAATAATTAAATTATTTTAAATTATAATTATGCTATAATATTAAGTTTAAACACAAAGATACTAAAATTTCTCATTGTTTAACTTATATACACATTTATTTAATTATTAATTATTTATATATACATATCAAAAAGTGAGATTGAGAAAATTTATTGTATATACTTATAAGCCATATTAGATGTCGAATATCTATGGGTATGGATATACCGATATTCTTCCTACCCTATAAATAAATTGATAAAGAAAATATCCATTAAATAAATCTATGAGTACCCGTGAGTGTGGGGGACTTTACCCACCACAAATTTTTATCCACGAATATCCACAGGCGTGGGTAATTTTGACATCCGCATTTACCGTGTAACAACCCACATGAGTAATTATTAACATATAGTGTGATCAAACTTGTATATATGGTGGTTGAAGTAGCAATGATATATGTGTTTATAGTTTGCCATGTTGTTGAATAACTGGCATTTGAGGTGTTAGTCTTGCTTAGGCGAACTTGACCATTAATTCTTTTAACTTAGTCTTATGTTAAGCCAGTTGGTTAGAAAGTGGAAGTTTTATGTTTGTTCGTCCTTAGCGACCAACTTGACGGTCTTTAAGTCATGTGTAGTCATTTAGGCTGACCGGAATGATGGTAGGTCATGTGGTCCTTGAAGCAGACCAAAACATAATCCCCTAAACTTGACATATAGTGTATATGCAATGTTAATATGACAAAGTAATGTAAGGTATAATGAATCATGCTCAAATAAAAAAATAAAACATGATCTGAGATAAGTAATTGAAATTTTAATGTTTAAACTTTCATTTATGTCCGAGAAGAAGCGTTCACCATTGTTTTCATCTTGTAATGGTCGAGATGTAATGCTCGGATTTTGTGTTTGGTCGGTCCATCAAATTTTGAAACTTGAACTGTTATGATTGAAAATTAATCATGTTTTAACGGTCATGATTTATATTTAAAACTGAGTTTTTTTAAAATTATATTTAAAACTAAGTTCAAAAACATTTATTTATAAGAGTAAACAAGAGAAAAGAAAGATAAATGATTTTTGAAGTAAGATAAAATAAAAGAAACTTAAAACTTTCCTCTTCTCTTATTTGGTTGTGTAAAAAATATGAGAAAAGAATACGCTTTTACGAAATTACTTAAGTTTTAGTTAAAAATAAAAATATTTTGAATTTTTTTTATGAAATCAGATATTTATATTTTTTCTTTCCTTCCAAAAATTTTGGTCTCCATCTCTTCTGGTTCTGGATGCAAACATAAATGATACAAGATGAAGACGATACAGTGCAATTGTGCTGTGCATGGTGAATTGCTATCTCAATCTGACACGTGTGCCTCCAGAGATAAACACGTGTAACTATAATTCTAGTAGATGTTTCCAGAACGTTTGAACTACACACTCGAACTTTCTTCACCACTCACTATCTTTCTAAACCCCTCTTTAAGTACCTCTCTCGTCACAATCTCCCCGACAAAAAACTCATTTTCAGGTAATAACAAATTCATCGTGTGGTGCGTTGTTATCGGAAAAATCCAATCATTTTTCTGGGTTTATCGTGTGCTCTTTCTTTTTGTTGTTGATTATTTCAGATTTCAGAGCAATTGTTGTGTGAGATTGGTGAAAATGAACGGAACTGGTGACTTGTTCAACGCTGCAGTGAACAATCTCTTCAATTTTCCTGAAACCATGGAAAAGCTCATGTTTCCTTCTCGGGGTCATGACAACAACAGAGGAGGGGTTTCTAGTTCTACTATACCAGTCGACATTTTGGACACTCCCAAAGAGTATATATTCTTTATGGATGTTCCTGGTCTCTCCAAGTCTGAAATTCAGGTACTTTCAGCTTTCTTTAGAGTAATTTCATTTCATTTTTGTAGTTGTAGCATTTTATACTTATGAAATGTGCTTGTATTGCAGGTTACTGTTGAAGATGAGAGCACCCTTGTTATAAGGAGCAATGGGAAAAGGAAACGCCAAGATGGGGATGATGAAGGGTGCAAGTATCTTAGGCTGGAGAGGAGAGGGCCACAGAATTTGCTGAGGAAGTTTCGTTTGCCTGAGAATGCTAATGTGTCAGCAATCACTGCTAAATGCGAGAATGGGGTACTCACTGTGGTTGTAGAGAAGCACCCTCCACCTCCAAAATCCAAAACAGTTCAAGTCGCCATTGCTTGAGGGATGATTTCTATTGGGAGCTAGATCCGCCTATTTTTTGTTTGTTTTAGCTACTTGCTTAGGAGTTAAGCTCTTGTGGTTTGTTCATGGGACAATGTAAAGTGTGTAATTAGTGTTTCTAGTTTTTAAGCGCTTATGTTTCCTTATAATGAATTTAAGATTGAATTTCTACCTACAAGGTACACAAAGCCAAGTTACCAAGCATGTTGGGGAATTCAGCTGAACTTGACCAGACTACTTTCTTTTCTTAGCCTTTTGTTTCTTTTGGGAAGGCGTTTCTCAGTATGATCTTTATCTTGCATTAGGTGAGAATGATGAATACATGGAAATAGCCATATGCTGCAAAATTGGGAATAATGAGAACTAAGTAATACAAATTACATGGCAATGTTTGTTGGCTTAGTTGAGTATCTTGAAGCTGCTGACAGAATTTGTACTTTACTCCAATCCGGTCACAGCTCTTTAATAACAGGCAAATTTCCAAGCATCTTGAGGAATTTAGCTGAACTTTTGGTCAGACTACTTTCTTCTTTTCTAGGACTTCTGTTTCTTTTGGGTAGGTGCTTTCTCAGTGTGGTCAACATTGTCCATTAGATGCTCAAATTCCTCATAACTTGCAAGTGGAGACGCACCACTCTTGCCACCACTTCCACATTTTCGTTTTCTTTTATCCTCATCATCATCAGAGGCATCATCAACATCTCCAATTTGAAGATCATTGGTATCATCACCATCATCATCATCATCGCTACCATCATCACCACCAATTTGAAGAGCATTCGTGTCTTCCTCTCGATATCTGAGAGTATATCCATGTCCATCTCTGCATCACTAGCATCACCAATCAAGTCCTCGTCATCTTCATTAGCTACTTGATCCAAGTCATCATAATCATATTCAGTTATTCACTGTATGGTTCCACAGATTGGTCAGCAGAATCCAACAGATCATCAATCTCTTCATTGTCACTCTCATCCCCATCATCAACCTCGTCATTGTCAACATCAAACAACTACTCAGCAATGTTGGCCCCAGAAAGAAGAGTTTTGGCCATGGTAGCAACTGAAGGGTGTGCATTTGAAGCAAGTACCATTAACTCCCACCAACTTACACGGTCTGCATTGCTGTTTGGATGAACAAGAATATGAAATTATTGATGATGAAAGAAACTGATAATGAATATTAGTTTCAGAAGTGAAATAGTCATAAAAAGTAATCTTTTTTATTCCAACCTCTGATACTTTCAACAAGTCATTGTAGAAATCTTTATCTGAAATGAGGACTAATACGAAAGCAAATTAAACAAATTACCAATAATTTTTATGCCCGATGTATATTTCTTTCACAACTAACAAAATGTAGTAATGATGACCATGATTAAGTGGATTAGGATAGAGTTGAAGTTAAAGTTCAAAAGTCATAATAAGATTGAAGGGTCACTTCTGCAACAAGAGACAAGTGATTTCAAATTACAGATATATTCTTGAAACACTGAATACTCTTATTTAAGAAAATATACAATTAAAGATACTAAGAAATTATCTGAAATATAACAAGATCTGTATTTAAGATCACTGTTGGGTATGCTAAAAGATGCCATTCTGAATAATAATTACACAAACAATGGAGCCAAAATTTCAGAAACACGGTGGGATATAAAAAAGCAAGACTTGTGCTTGTGTGACTAATTAATATATGTAACAACCAGGGAAAAAAAGCACTGCGCATAAAACTTTCCATTCAGAGAAAAAAGTAAAACATTAAGAATAAAACTTCAGGACATACAGCATGGTACTGCGAACGTGGTTCTAAATGAGGCGGAAAGAGTAAAGAATCCACCTCGTCAATGAAAGGGGAAAAGAAAAAGCATATCAAGCAACAAGAAGCAAAGACATCAGTACCCAAAACAAATTAGCAGGGAAATCAGTACCAACTTAGCAAGTATATAGAAGCCTTAATGTCAAGCATGCATATCATTGCCAAATAATATAGAACCCAGGAAGAATAGAAACCATGAACCTAGCGATAAATAATCTTGAAGTGCTTCAAAATCTGTCAATGCATGGCGCTTCCCAACCTTGGATGTCACCATTCCTAGATTAAATGATAGATTCTATTAGAAGCTTGATTCCATAGCACATTGAGAATGACAAAAATAATATCTACGTTAATGTAAAGCCAAAATATAAATACAGATCTAGGCAATCTCATAACAAAGACAAATTACAGACAAACTTTGAGATTGATATAATAAAATTGCAATTATGAAATAACATTTGGTTGGATGTTTAATGTAAATGAAACTCCAAGAAATAAAAGGTTCGAATACATATCTCATCGGCATCAGATTTAGGTAACATGCAGGGGAGTGCTGCTTGGAAACAATATTGAGTTTTTATATAACATTAGACAGAAGACAGAACTCTGGTAATTGTATGTCGAATTAACATTAAAACCTATTACCAATACAAAACATGGGGAGGCAGATATTAATTTTAGAAGACATGTTTTTGGAAAGAATATGTGATGAGATGATTGAAAGGCAAAAAGTTTAGGAAAATTTCTGAATTAAGCAAAAATACAAGACATCATAAGAATCATTGACAGAAGCAGGTTCTATGCATATAGTGTGAGAGTTTCTTTATGGTTTCAACAACTGACTCCTCAAACCCGGCACGAAAAGGAAACCATTAAGCAAATAATTAAGCTAACATATTGTCTACTGCCTAGAATAACAACTCTCAGATTCAGAACTTCAAATATTCACAAGTTCTCTCCACACTCATTGGCCCTTGCTTATTCTTCAAATCAAGACATATAATTGAAAGTTCGTACTTCATTATTTCATTACATTTTTTTATTGACGACTTCTTTACCTCTAGTAAAAAAAATTATCAATATCGAAGCTTTCATATAATAACAAAGTTAATTTCTTAGCGCAACTTCATCAATCTTTGGGGACTGACTTTTTGCGGGTTGTTGTTGCTTCTTATTTGGATTGGTTCTGCGAAAATCAACATCTTTAAAATCTAGATTGGATTGGGAAGTGAACAAGCCAAGTGAAGAAGCTGAAGAGGCTGTATTGGATTTGAGAAGGTCTACGCCCCTTTTTTTTGGGTGGGCATGCTGGAATTTGACTTCGCCATTGTTGGACGTGAAAGGAAGGAAGAGCTAGTTCTGAGGTTGAAGTAGAAACAAGTAGGATTTAAGAACTAGACCCGATTTAGTTATGACTAGGTCACAAAGATCCATGCTTCGTGGTCCTAAAAAATAATATGTTGACAAAAAAATAGTCAAAAAGAGTAAAAACAAAAATATTAAAGGTCCTAAAACGAGAATAATTTTTGCATTCTTCCATAGGTTGTGGGAAGAACAAGAAGAATTTAGTGCTTATGTGATTATTGTTTTATTCTAAAAGTTGTTCTTATAAATAATTCTTATTTTTATAGATATTTTTTTGTATTTTTTAGTTTTTACCTTTTAAAACCTGTTTTCTGTTTTCAAAAATTTAAAAATTTAAAAACCTGTTCTTGAAAACTGTTTTCAGTTTTAAAATACCAGAACAGCTAAAAGATGTTTTCAGTTTCTGTTTTTAGTTTTTAAATTTCAATTTTTTAAATGCTGGAAAACATCTCGGGCCTGTTTGAAAACCTGCTTGGTAAAACCTGTTTTTGAAAACTATTTTTGAAAACAGTTCTTGTTTTCAGTTTTAAAAACTAAAATACCAGAACAGCTAAAAGATGTTTTCAATTTCTGTTTTTAGTTTTCAATTTTCAATTTTTTAAATGTTGGAAAACATCTTATTCAACAGTTTTTTTTCTACTTTTCTTTTGGAAAACAGTTTTCAAATATAGTTTTTAAAAGCTGTTTTTAAAATAATTTTCAAAAGCTGCAATCAAACAGGCTTTGTTTTTTAATATTATAAAACATAAAACTGTTTTTAAAAACAGATATCAAACAGGCCCTAAGTCTTGTTTTTTAACTTTTCAAAACATCTATTTCAAACAAAAAAAAAATTCTTCTTATGAAAAATAAGTTTTAGGGTTAATTACATTATTACCCCCCTCACTTTACACGAATGTGCAATCAGGATCCTTGTATTCCAAAAATAGATGTTTGAGTCCCTAACCTATTTGGGCTCCTTGGTTCATCATTGGTTTTCCTTCTTTTTGCGCATAGTCAAACATTTTATTTTTTTTGAACTTACATATAGTCAAACATTACTTTTACAAATATGAGTGAATAAAAAAGATATACATATTTCTGTGGGGTTTTTTTGGTCGAATGTGTGGGCTTGTTTTGTTTGAAGGAGTGTGGGCTTGTTTTGTTTGAAGGAGTGTGGGCTTGTTAATACAACCCATAATGCATTGTTAGCGGATTTAGCCCAGGAAGTGAATTAGGGTTTCTGCTATATTAGAAATGGAAGCGCAGCAGCTATTTCCTTAAATCCTTAGCAGCACACAGAGCCTTCCCTTCACTCTCTTTCTCTGTGTGAGGCAAGACTGATTAGGGTTAAGCCATGGCGACCACCACCAACGCCGCCGCAGCCCCGCCGCGTCAGCTGTCACAGAAGGAATCCGACATCCAGTTGATGTTGGCGGCCGATGTCCATCTCGGCACCAAGAACTGCGATTTCCAGATGGAGCGCTACATCTTCAAACGCCGCAACGATGGTAACCTCTCTCATCTCTCACAATTCCACCATATTGTGCTATTTTTTGGTTTCAAAAATGGATTTTTTGAATGGGTGTTGTTGATTTCAAGGTATTTATATTATAAATCTTGGGAAGACATGGGAGAAGCTTCATTTGGCTGCTAGGGTTATTGTTGCCATTGAGAACCCTCAGGATATCATTGTTCAGTCTGCTAGGCCTTATGGGCAGAGAGCAGTTCTCAAGTTTGCTCAGTACACTGGCGCTCATGCTATTGCTGGAAGGCATACCCCTGGTACCTTCACCAATCAGCTTCAGACCTCCTTCAGTGAGCCTCGTCTTCTCATTCTCACCGATCCAAGAACAGATCACCAGGTTCTTGCATTACCCTTTTTTCAAAATTTTCAATTCTAGCCTACTATGAATCATGGATATATAATTTAATATAAAACAAAACAATTTTTTGAAATTAAAGTTGTGTCTAAGAGTGGTAAAAATTTAGGTTTTGATAGGATATTACAACATCTATTGAAGGAGAGATGTTGTGCTTCATAGATTGTAGCTTCACCTTCATGGGTTGTTTATGTCATATAATTTATATGCACACCTTGCCTTCATTGTTTTTTTGTTACTGGTTTGAGTGCAGCCCATCAAAGAAGCTGCCCTTGGAAATATTCCCACAATTGCTTTCTGTGATACTGATTCACCCATGGGTCATGTTGACATTGGAATTCCTGCTAACAACAAGGGGAAACACAGCATAGGTTGTCTCTTTTGGCTTTTGGCTAGGATGGTGTTGCAGATGCGTGGGACTATTCGCCCTGGTCTGAAGTGGGATGTTATGGTAAAATAGTTTTTCCCCCTGCCTTTGTGATTGTCAAGTGGAATTGTTGTTTTCTTTGAATACAGTTTGTGTGTGCTGTCTTTAGATTCTGCAATGTGAAGTAGAAAAACATGGATGGGCTGGTTTCCTTCAAGTTCCTAGTCTCTAATGTTGTTTGATGCAGGTGGATTTGTTCTTCTATAGAGAACCTGAGGAGGCAAAGACTCAAGAGGAGGATGAAGCTCCTGTACTGGACTATGCCGCTACAGACTTCAATGCAGTTCCTATTGCTGCTGATGGCCAGTGGCCAGCTGCAATTGATCAACCGTGGGCTGAAGCAGTTCCACAACCTATTTCAGCAGTTCCCGGTGCTAACTGGGGAGCAGCTCCGGAAGCTGGTAAGCTGAATTTTTTTTAATGAAATTAGTGCTTTATTATAGTGTTTTGCGCTGTATTTAAGCTTTTATTTAAATTTTCCCATGATTTCTGATTTGTTGTTGGCTGTTAATGCCATTTGCTATATTGGTTTCCTACTTTCCACAGCATCATTTCTTTTGCTTACATGTTAATTCACCTCTTGAACAGGGGATAAAGTTATTGCAGCAAATGTGCTTTTTTTTTTTTTTCTCTCTATGCAGTATTTTAATTAATTTTGTTCAGAACTACGCGTTCATCTTTTGTTTATCCAAAGTTCATCTTGAAGTTGCAGGAGCAGGAGACTGGGGCGAAGCTGTTGCTCCACCACCACAACAAATTCCTCCTCCAGTTGATGCCGTGCCTGCATCCGGCTGGGATTAAACTAGTGTTTTTTGATAGTATTATGTTGTTTCAATCTGTGATTTAATTTTCCCTTTTTACGCATCCTCTAAGTAAAATCTGGATCAGTTTTTTTGGTAGCAAAGGATCTTTTTTCTTCACTTCTAGTTTGAGTGGCAGAATGAATACTGTTAACGAAGTGTCATATTGCTTAATATTTATTTTTTGTTCTTGATGCAGTCATAATTCGTGAATGTGTTGCAGTGATTGTTTGCCTCCTTTTTGGTTTGCATGCTGCTTTATAATTTTATGTTCCATTTGTTATCCTTATAATGGCTACTTTCTTAGCTCAATTTATTAAATGATTAAAACAAATCGCAATTTTTGAAGCTTATTAAAAGAGAAACTTGTTCCTCGTTTGAAACCCTTTATCTAGTAATATTCGATTAATTCGTTTCTTAGTGAACACCGTTCTATCCGAGTTTTCTTTTTCAACTTGGCTATTTCCTTTGTCATTAAAAGAGAAACTGGTAATTTTTTCGTCATATTTTTTTCAAAGCCAGATGTGAGCGTCGGAACTGTTCTGAGTTCAGTTTGCGCAGAAATGGTTAAGATTTAATCAATCTGTCATAAAATGAGAGAGAATAATAAACGAGAGATTGAGGCATGCATTGATCCTGAACTATTTTAAAATAGTAGTAAACAATCAGAGTTGAAGAGCATCTCTCACCTCCATTCGCATCAATAAGCTTAGGCCTCGTGAGAATGAGGGAAATCTCTAAGGCAATGAAGGTTGTTCTCAAGAGGGTGGGAGTATCTAGTGCAATGAGGCGAAGGGGCAAGTTGCACACCCTGAATAATTTTCTTCCTAAAATGATTTATAAAATTCTTTCTTTTTAAATGATTTTTTTCAAAGTTTCTGGATGTTCAAGTTTCTCAAGTGTAATCCAAAAGATAAAAATTACACTTTTGAAAGTTCAAGTTGCGGAAGCTAATTTTTATACTTTTGAATTTCAACTTATGCTACCGGAAGTTAGTTCATGGAGTGTAATTAAAAGGAAATAAAAAATTTACACTTCTAAAAGCTCAAGTTTCAGAAGCAATTTTTTGTCACTTCGTGATGTTCAAATTCTAGAAGTGTAATTTTATTGCTTCAGGAAGTTTAATATGTATTTTTTTCTTCGAGAATTTCAAGTTTCAAAAGAGTAAATATTTTTGCTTTCAGATGTTTAAGTTCCAGAAGTGTAAAATTTTTATTTATGGAAAGTCCAAGTTCTGAAAGCTATGGGTTAAATCACACTCAACTCCAATGTTTGGCGAATGACACTCCACCCATTCTTATCTCAAATCTACGCCCACCCCATTTTAGGGACAAAATTTAGTGATAGAAAAAATTTGTCGCTAATAGTTAGTTATAATTTCAAGTTAATCAATAACTTAAACACACTATATTTAAATATAATTCACTTAATAACTAATTTTTTTTTATTATAACCTTAAAAAGTTAATTATTAAAATTAATAATTTTATAAATTTAATTGTTAAAAATTCTAATTAATAGTACCATATTTTATCAAAATTAATTATAAAATATAAAATGTATATTTTAACACTATAACATATAAAATATTTCTTTGCAAATTCAAATGTCAATCAATAATTTCAATAAATTATATTAATTCTTAATTTTAAATTTACTATTTATAATTTTATAAAATTAATTATTTTAATGATATTATTTTCTATGTTTTAATAAATAATTTTTAATTTATATAAGTAGTTTTGAATTTTATGATTAATTTGTTTAATGATATAAACCATTAATAGCTTTAAAGATTTTGACCGAGACAATAAGTAATTATTGATTAAAGTTGAAATTATAACCAATTATTATTGACTAAAACTTTTCCGTCACTATATTATGTCTATAAAATGGCATGGAATGTAAATTTCTGATAAGAATAAATTGGAGTAGCATTCTGACAAACATTGAGGGTTGTGTGTAATTTACCCTAATAATAATAATAATAATAAAGCAACTAGCAACCAAGAGGCAATAGAAAAGACTTATAAGAGAGCAAATGGAATGAAGGGAAAATCACCTCCACTATAACGCTAATTCTAGGCTTGTGCTTGGTAACTTAACTGCCAAGCTTTAGACCTCCGAAGTTTAGGGAGAACATTTGGCGCCCACCGTGGGGTTCCGACGAAAATTACCTACTTCTACTCAAGGAGAACTTGAGATCACGTGAAAGGCCATGAGATAAAATGACAATGCCAATCCTGACTTACTAAGCTCGTTGATGGCTAACATAACGAGTTCAAGGACAAGATATTACAAACCAGATGAACACAGTAGCAACTGAGAAGAGAAAGACTATGGTAACCACATCGATGTTTTCGTGTGGAAAGGTGGAGACCTAACTAGAATCAACCCCAATTTATCTTCCACAACCTGAAAATAAGCCCAGGAGCCAAGCCATCCTTTGAAAGAAGGAGACGCTTTGGGGAGGAAAAAAATAAAGTTAGTGATAACTGAAACTAAAAAGCTGGTGGAGGCCGAATTTATAAGGGAGATCAAATTCCCAACTTGGTTGGCCAATGTGGTAAAGGGGAAAAATTCCAGTAAAAAATGGTGGATATGTGTGGACTTTTCAGCCCTCAACATAGTATGCCCTATAAATTCTTATTTGTTACCTTACATTGACAGGTTGGTGGACAACACGCAGGGATTCAAGCTCCTCGGCTTCACAAACGCTTATTTAGGATACAATAAGATCTGAATGCATCACTTAGACGAGGAAAAACAACTTTTATGACAAACAATGACCATTACAGCTATCGAGTAATGCCCTTTGGGCTAAAAAACATTGGAGCAACTTTCCAACGCTTGATGGACAAGATCTTCAACAAATAAATGAGTTATAATTCAGACACGTGCAGAGCTGCCATTTCATTAAGAACCTGATGGGGGAGAAACCCGCAGAAGAAATGTGTGAGAGAAGAAAGCTTGAAAAAATGGAGACACATTTCATCTTAATCACAGGGTGACTCAACAAGAGACGTTCTTCACCCCCTACTGAGGTTCCTCGACGAAGATCAATTAGAAGCCGCCATTAAAGAAGTATATGCAGGAAGTTGCGGGGGTCACATTAGAGGCCACTATTTAGCCTCCAAAATCATGTGAACCGGGTATTATTGGCCTTCCTTGAGGGAATATTGCAAAGACTTTGTCAGAAGGTGCGACGAATGCCAAAAATTTGTAGACTCCCATAGAGCCCCCCCCCCCCCCCCCCCCCCCCCCCCCGAAGGAGTGAGTAGTAAGAAACTAAACCTAGGAATGGCTCGAGAAACCTCTTTTCCTTTGGGAACAAGGAGCTGTTTTTAAAAAGTGGCAGTAAGCCAAAGTTGCAAAAGCTAGAAAGGATCACTAAGGTTAATGGGCGAAGAATCAGGGGAATGAATCAAATTGAGAGCTTCAGAAATTGAGTCATAGAGATGACCAAGGAGTTTTCTTGAAAAGATGTCACTACCCCTCATGCAAGAGTTGGGATAATGTCAAGAAATATTTAGGTAATTGTAAATATTTTGAGCAAAACACAAAAGCTAGCAGCTACATGAGGAAAGCAACACGTTCCTCATTAGATACATCTCCACTTAAATCTGGATTTTTAGGTGTTACCTCATATAAGTAAAGTTGACAAGTAGGTCAAAGATAGGTTATTGCACCTAGTTGAAAAAGTGTAGGGGTTATCATGTCATAAGTAACATGAAAGCAATTTGTTGTTCGTTCCCAAAGGAAAAAGGAACACACAAGCATTGGGTAACAATATGACAAATTATGCCTTGATGGCAGGATTAGTAAAAAATACCTAATTCTTTCCAACGTTCGGCTTAAACCTTTTCAATCCTATTTAACCAGGCCGTGTACTATTGGAGGTTGGACCGTGTTGAACGTGTGTATCAGCACTTGAATAAGATATTTTGCTGTTAGTTGACCAAGTTTTTAGGAGTGTTTGTTTTTAATTATGGTTATTTAATAGCTGTTTATGTTAGTGGCTAAAATTTAGGAAGGTTGTTATTGTTTTCAATTGTTTTTCTGTTACAGAGTTTATATTTAAAAGGTAGATTATTATTCAATAAAAAGTAGCATTCTCTTCCTTCAGTTTTGTGTTTTTTACGTTCTATCACCATCAAATTGGTATCAAGAGCCTTCTTCTTAGAGGGACCTGTGTGAGTGAACTGTGAAAAACCCACCATAACAGCCTAGACACCTTGCTTCAATTCATCAAATAGATGGATTCTGAAACTCCCTACACAGCTCTAGCACCACCTGTGTTTGATGGTGATAATTATCACATCTGGGCAGCAAGAATGGAGGCACACCTAGAGGCAAATGATCTTTGGGAAGCTGTTGAGGAAGACTACGAAGTTCTTCCTTTACCAACCAATCCAACTATGGCTCAGATTAAAAATCACAAGGAGAGGAAAGCAAGAAAGTCAAAGGCAAGAGCTACTTTGTTTGCTGCTGTCTCACAAGATATTTTCACCAGAATCATGTCAATCAAATCAGCATTTAAAATCTGGAATTTCCTCAAGGATGAATTTGAAGGAGATGAAAGGATCAAGGGAATGCAAGCACTGAATCTGGTTAGAGAATTTGAGATGCAAAAAATGAAGGAGTCTGAAACAATCAAGGAGTATGCTAACAAACTTCTTGGCATTGCGAACAAGGTGAGATTGCTAGGTACTGAATTTTCTGATTCAAGAATAGTTCAGAAAATACTGGTGACAGTCCCTGAAAAATTTGAGGCATCAATTACCTCATTGGAAAATACTAAGGATCTCTCGAAGATCACCTTGGCAGAACTTGTAAGTGCTATGCAGGCCCAAGAGCAAAGGAGCAAAATGAGGGATGAAGTTCATGTGGAAGGAGCACTGCAAGCTAAATTGCAAATCAACCAAACAGAAAAGAACAAAAGGAAGAATTACAAGAAGAACTTCAACACTCAAGAAGCAGCCGCCAACACCAGCAAAAGCAACGAAAAAAGAAACAGAGAGTTTCCTCCTTGCAAGCATTGTGGCAAAATGGGTCATTCTCCTTTAAAATGTTGGAGAAGACCCGATGTCAAGTGTGAAAAGTGCAACAAGCTAGGACATCATGTAAGAATCTGCAAAAGCAATTTTCAACAGAAGAATGAGGCTCAAGTTGCTGGCCAGCAGGAGGAAGAGCAATTGTTTGTAGCAACATGTCTTGCAGGCAGTAGCTCAACTGAATGTTGGTTAGTAGACAGTGGCTGTACCAATCACATGACCCACGATCAAGAGCTTTTCAAAGAGTTGGATAGATCAAAGGTATCAAAAGTCAGAATTGGTAATGGTGTTTTCATTAATGCTGAAGGAAAGGGAACGGTAGCCATTGAAAGTTGCAAAGGTACAAAATTAATTTCTGATGTTTTGTATGTGCCTGAAATTGATCAAAACTTGCTAAGTGTGGGACAATTACTTGAGAAGGGATTTAAACTCCACTTTGAAAATCAGCACTGTTTTATTAAAGATGTAAATGGCAAGGACATTTTCAGCATCAAAATGAGAGGCAGAAGTTTCACACTTGATCCAATGGAGGAGAAGCAAGCAGCATATCCAGCCTCTGAAAACAGTACAGAGGTTTGGCACAAAAGGTTGGGCCACTTTCATCATGCAGCTGTGCTGAATATGCAACGAAAGGAGTTGGTTCGTGGCCTACCTCTCTTAGATTCTGAATTACCAAGTTGTGAAGCATGTCAATATGGCAAGCAAACAAGGTTACCCTTCAAACAAGCAAATTGGAGAGCAACAGAAAGGCTGCAATTAATTCACACGGATTTGGCTGGACCTCAAAGGACTGCTTCACTCAAAGAGAGTAAATATTACATCATCTTCATAGATGATTTTTCCAGAATGTGCTGGATTTACTTTCTCAAGTTTAAGGCAGAAGTTGCAGCTGTATTTTGGAGATTTAAGCAGTGGATTGAAAAGCAAAGTGGTTGCATGATTCAAGCTCTAAGGTCTGATAATGGCAAGGAGTACACTTCAGAACAATTCAACTTGTATTGTGAGGAAGCGGGCATTGAGCATCAATTAACAACTCCTTACACCCCTCAGCAAAATGGGGTTAGTGAAAGAAAGAATCGGACGATAATGGAGATGGCCAGATGTATGCTTCATGAGAAAGAGTTACCTAAGGAATATTGGGCAGAGGCTGCAAACACTGCAATATTCTTGCTAAATAGACTGCCCACCAAAGCCGTAGATGGGAAGACTCCTTTTGAGGTTTGGTATGGCTATAAACCCTTTTTGAAAAATTTTAAAGTATTTGGATGCTTGTGTTTTACTCATGTGCCACAGATTAAGAGGGACAAGCTTGACAAGAAAGCTGAACCCGGTATATTTGTGGGATACAGTTCAGTTTCTAAAGCTTATAGAGTTTTCCAGCCTCACACAAAGAAAATTCTGATAAGTAGAGATGTGCACTTCATGGAGAATGAGAAATGGAGCTGGAATAATGCAGAAAAAAATCCAGCAGCTGACCCTTTGCAAAATCCAGATGAGTTAGTTGATCATGATCCTGTAAGAGGCACTAGATTGGTCTCTGATATTTACCAAAGATGCAATGTCGCTGTCCTTGAACCTGCGGGGTATTGGGATGCAAAAGAAGATCCCAAATGGATGGTTGCAATGCAGGAGGAGCTGGCCATGATTGAAAAAAATCAGACTTGGGAACTTGTTGAAAAGCCTGAACACAGAAAAGTCATCGGTTTGAAGTGGGTGTTTAGGACAAAGCTGAATGCTAATGGCTCAATCAACAAGCATAAAGCCAGGTTAGTAGTAAAGGGGTATGCTCAAATTTTTGGTGTAGATTTCTTTGATACGTTTTCTCCAGTTGCAAGGCAGGATACCATTAGGATGCTGCTAGCCGTTGCAGCCCATAATAGATGGAAAATCTTCCAACTTGATGTCAAGTCAGCATTCCTAAATGGATTCCTAGAGGAAGAAATCTATGTTGAGCAACCTGAAGGCTTTGTTGTGAAAGGACATGAAGACAAAGTCTATCTATTAAAGAAGGCTTTGTATGGTTTGAAACAAGCCCCAAGAGCTTGGTATAGCAGGATTGATGAATACTTATTGAAATTAGGCTTTGTTAAAAGTCTCAGTGAATCCACTTTGTATACCAAAGGTGATCAAGCTAACTTTATTGTGATCTCTTTGTATGTTGATGATCTCCTGGTCACTGGCAGTAATGTTGAACTTATTCAGTATTTCAAGGAAGATATGATGCAAGCATTCGAGATGACAGACTTGGGAGAAATGTCTTATTTCCTGGGTATGGAAGTTGAGCAGAAAAATGGTGATATCTTCATCTGTCAGAGGAAGTACGCAAAGGAGATCCTAAAGAAATACAACTTGGAGGGTTGTAAAAGCACGAATACTCCTATGTGTCAAAAAGAGAAGCTATCCAAGGATGATGGAACAGAACAAGTGGATGAAACACTCTACAGAAGTTTAATTGGCTGCTTAATGTATCTCACAGCAACAAGACCAGATATCTTGTATGCTGTAAATGTACTGTCAAGATTCATGAATTGTGCAAGAGAATCTCATTTCAAAGCAGCAAAAAGAGTGCTAAGGTATGTTAAGGGGACCTTAAATTATGGCATTAAGTTTAGTCAATCACAAAACTTTGAGCTACAAGGTTACTCTGATAGTGATTGGGCTGGGTCTTTAGATGACATGAAAAGTACCTCAGGCTACTGTTTCAGTTTTGGGTCTGGGATATTCTCTTGGTGTTCCAAAAAACAAGAAATTGTAGCACAGTCAACTGCTGAAGCAGAATTTATAGCAGCCACAGCTGCTGTTAATCAAGCCTTATGGCTGAGAAAAATACTAATTGATTTGCATTTGGAGCAAAAGACAACTACAGAAGTAATGGTGGACAATCAGGCAGCTATTGCCATCTCCAAAAATCCAGTCTTTCATGGAAAGACAAAGCACTTTAGCATTAAATTATTTTTCCTCAGAGATGTGCAAAGAGATGGTGCTGTTTGCTTGAAGTACTGTAAGACTGAAGACCAGCTGTCAGATATCTTCACCAAAGCTCTTCCAAGAGGCAGGTTTGAGTTGCTAAGAGAGAAACTTGGAGTTGTCAATCACTGATACAAGGAGGAGTGTTGAACGTGTGTATCAGCACTTGAATAAGATATTTTGCTGTTAGTTGACCAAGTTTTTAGGAGTGTTTGTTTTTAATTATGGTTATTTAATAGCTGTTTATGTTAGTGGCTAAAATTTAGGAAGGTTGTTATTGTTTTCAATTGTTTTTCTGTTACAGAGTTTATATTTAAAAGGTAGATTATTATTCAATAAAAAGTAGCATTCTCTTCCTTCAGTTTTGTGTTTTTTACGTTCTATCACCATCAGACCGAAAATTTCAAGAGAGGTTTTCAAGAATCTTCATATTGTAAGTATCCCTAAAAGAAAATATTTTTTCCTCGGGGGTAAAGGAAAAATAGTCATATGAATCCATGGAAGGGTTGAACGTACCTAGAGAAACATGATTCTAGTCCTTAACAGAAAGAGGATCAGTACCTTGGATTTCCAAATGGCCAAGAACATAAGAGGTATGCCACATTGAAATAAGGTTTGCATTGGAGTGAGCTTTGGGAACTTTGTTTCCTTTGTTTGATGCCATTGTGGTTTAATAAGCTTTCGCAAAGATGGAAATGACGAAGGAAAAGAATGTTACCAGGGTGCCAAAAAATGCACCCGGCAGAAGAAAGATCCAAGAATGGATGAAATCTTTTTAGGAAATGGTGTTCACTAGAAACGTTTGGAAGCTAAGTGAGAAAGTGAAGATTAGGATAATAAAAAGCAAAGATATTTATAAAGAAAACACTGGCACATTTATTTTAATATGCCATTACAACGAAGAAGGAAGGTTTTTCTTTCTTAATTGGTAGTTTTTGAGAAACGTGGCCGATCTGTTGATAATTTTTCGAGCATGAATATTTTAGGGGCATCTATTGATATAAGAATTAAAATCACTTGGTTGAAAGATGGAATGATGGAATTTTTACCAAGTATGAAAGTATGTTCGTAAACAAGCCATGAGATTGATCAGAAATGTTAAGAGATGAATTTTTTGACTCAAAATTCAAGAATAGACTGGTTGCTATGAAATCTAAAAGCTAGTTGAAAATGAATGATTATTTTCGACCAAAACAAAAGGTTACAAGATTGAATATAATCTTGATAAAATTGGCTAAGAGTAAAAATAACTCTATTTCGATCAGATTGTTGCAAGACCATAAACATGGATAAAAGTGGCCAGAAAATGTGGATCGCCACAGGTCAGAAAAGACTTATCCTTTTAGACATGAGATAGATTGGAAATTCGCAATCAGATTCTATGAAAGATAGTAAGTTTTACACTTTATCGTTCAAGATCAATGTATTCTCTCTCATTAAAAATGGTGTTGAATTTGGCAAAAATTAATTGACCACATAAAATGTGTATGAGAGTGTGTTGCTTGCAAATGCAGTAGCAAATAAAGATTGGGTAAATAAGAGTCCAATAAGTATAACACAATCCATTAGCATCTGATTTTTTGAATTATAACACAATCCATTGCCCTTGGGAAAAATAAAGTTTGATATAATGATGTTTGATAGAATTTTAAAAGTAAGTTTAGAAAAATAAATGTTTTGATAGAATAAAATCAAATCAAATTTAAGGATACAATTACTAAAATGGACAAAAGAGGGATTGTAAATGTGTAGAGTATCAAAATGGGTGATATGGTGTAGTTTCAAAATGAATAAAATCGTAAATGAACACTTAACACATTTTTTATTAACAAAAAAGTTTCTATAACATACTTCTTATAAACATTTTTTTTTCTTCTAAAAACTCTTCTTAAAGTTTGAGAACACATTTACTTGAGGGAAAAAATATCCGAACGAGAAGGCACATGTTACGAAAATGAAACCGGAACGCGAATACACCTTTGCAATTTGAAAATGCCTAAAGCTAGACGGCAGAGATAGAAAAATGAGTTGTTTATAATGAAATGCCCACATCCAAGGTATCCAAAAATAGTTTTAAAGTACTGATAATTTAATAATCGGTCAAACCAGTTATAATCTGAGCGCCAGCTATGAATTTTCTTAGTTTTGCTAATGAAAATGAAAATTATTTACATGGTTGATAATCTGAGGGTTTTGGTATTGTTTAATAATAATGTACCTACTTGGGGAGGCACAAAAGTTAATTTTACCTATTTGACATGTATCATTTTTACCTCCCAAGTGATGTTGTAACTCTTGAACAAAAATCAGCTGCTGCTGCTGCTGCTGCCACTTTTATTCCTGTACAGCAAGTCAGGAACCCACATCCTTCGGAATGGGCAATGATAAAGGTAAAGAGATACTGCTACTCTCAAACAAACAGCAACTCCCCATGAGTTACCCAGTTTTCAAAGCTTTCAGGGTATTTTCCATCTTTGTTGTTGAGTACTGTTCCACTCTGCTTCCCCTGAAAGACATTGAAACTAAATCATTAGCTTCTTTGATTTCCGCTTTAGTTTTCTGTATTTAAAAACAATTTTTAAAATCTGTTTTTTGAAAGAAAAGAATTGTTTAAATGGGATGTTTTGCAACGATGAAAAAACTGTAATATGAAAACTAAAAACAGAACTAGAAAACATATATGAGATGTTGTTTGTTTGATTACAATAAAAAACTGAAAAATTTAAAAACCTGATTGGCACAACCTTTTTTCAAAACACTTATGACAAGCATGGTTTTTAATTTTTCAGTTTTTAAAACAGAAAACAGTTTTAAAAACTGCATACAAATAGAGGACCTTATGAAATCTAGAAATAGCCCAATGTTGTTTTAATCAGAATGCTTAAGAAGCTATTCGCTACATTTCTTCAATCAAAGTAAACAATGATATTGTGTAATGATTCTAGAACTAACAA
The DNA here is from genome assembly GCA_030819835.1 of Acmispon strigosus. Classification (NCBI taxonomy): domain Eukaryota; kingdom Viridiplantae; phylum Streptophyta; class Magnoliopsida; order Fabales; family Fabaceae; genus Acmispon; species Acmispon strigosus. The sequence goes on along the minus strand of JAUAMA010000004.1, from coordinate 53,007,477 downwards.
CATATACTGACCTTCATGTTGGATCCAGATGCACTTGCAGATGCCTCAGTAACTAGTTCATTCACAATATTATCTGACGAGATGGTGGTTGACCTGTTACATCAACAATATTGGCATCAGTCACCAGCTTGAAAATTGTAAACCAATTTCTTACTCAAGAATTAGGTTTTTACTCCACAATATTAGCAGAAATATATAAAACACAACTTAGAAACCTTGGGCAAATAGTTTATACTGAGAAAACAAAAAGAGACTCTCTCTCTTAGCCCCTTCCACATTCACTTTCATGCTCCAAAAATGAAATTCATGCTCCTATTTTTACTTAAGGATTTCATTTTAGCATAGAACACAAGATTAATATTTTACTACAATTGAAAAAATTGTCTAGGCAGATAAAATTCTTTCACTAATATGCTAATAGAAGGAGCTGAGTGAAGGTTTCCAGATATACCTAGGCACGTTAATGTTTGCTAAGCTCTGATTAAATTGCTTTCCCTCTATCTTTTTTATCTCTTCCAAAGTCAAAATATATCTTCCCGTATTTGCATGAGATCTGAGTATTGCATAAACAAAAAGCTAACAGAATTTTAGTTCTTAGTCCTCATCAATTTTTGAATTCATGGATGAACCTCCAAAATTAATTGAAATATGCTTGTGCTATGATAAAAGCATTGTTCTCATTTTCTAATCCAAAATTCAACACATGCTTCTCTACCTATGATCATGATTTGAGGAAAGCATGAAGTGAATGGTGAAGAAAGTCTGTACTTCTAAAACATGAACTAAGGAACAGGTATAAGATTACGAATCAAAATTTTATAACTACCTTTCTAGTAATTCCTCTTCGCAAGAATTTCCAGAAGATGAAAGCCAGTCCACATCAAGGAAATTGGAGCAGTCACATGCATCTCCATGTTCATCATTACAAATGTGATCACTTTCACAATCTTGGTTCATGGCCATTCCTCCATATATCTGCCTGTACAATATTGATATCACACGATCATCAAAAGATTTGGATGGCTTGAATTAAATTATATCAGGTCAAACTAAAGATCACACTATTTATCTACGCAACACAAATGAATTTCGTTACTACAGTGCCAGACCAGTTCTCCTCAATATTCTCTTTACATTACATTGCTTAATTTCAGCATGAACTTACTTTTTTTAGAAATTAAAAAAGTTGTTTTACTACAGCTACCAGAGTTTGCAGCATGCAAGATGCGAATGAAGCATACCTGCAATGACTCATAGCACTTCCACCGGTAAAGGCGTCTGAATTGGACTCCAAAAGACAGCACTTATCAGGTTTCTCAGATGAGCTCTGATAATCTGCAACATCCAAGTTCCTAATGGAAGTGTCACTTTCACCGGGAAAGTTGCCATCTGAAAGCGATCTTTTAATAGTTGGTCTACAAAATAAAGGATTAGCCTTGTCAAAGTTTGGATGATGTAAACGTTTTAGAGAGTATGATTCAATAAATAAAATTCACAAGTCACAGAAAATATTTATTTGCTTTCATCCTCATACAAGGAGGATGAACTTGAGATTACACTTTTCCAATATAATATTGTCCTTACCATCATCACATGGATCTTAAGTGAAAGCTAAACCATTTCAATTTCATGAATAAAGACTGTCAAAAGAAAGTATACAGATTTTATGGTAGCAATTCTGTTAAATTAGCATCAACTTGTGGGGGACAAAGAAGAAAATACAGTAGAATGTAGACTTGACTCTTGAGAATAGAGTGAGGATAAAGACAAGGAATGCTTTCAGTACTGACACTAATTTAAACTACTTACAATACAATGGTTTATAATTTAAGTTAATCGAATGTGAAATAAAAAAATAACAGCATTCGGCATTAAGTTAATTGAACAACGTTTTCAATTTGAGGATTAGGCTCAGAGGTAAGGGCAGATCCAAATAGAAAAGTATATAACTGAACCTGGAATTACAAAAGTTCAAATATATATCAGTTAACTTCTTGAACATTAAATATTTACAGGTCATTCTATTTCTTGTTTATAAACCATAAGTATAATTCCCCTCCCAAATGATTCATTAAATGAAAATGACAATTTCATTCAACTGAATAATTCAAATATACCTAACATCGTCATCAGCTAAAAATGAGCTATGATTCCCAGCAGCGTAATGCTGATCCGAGTCTAGCTCCCACAGTGCCGGTTTTCCCTGTCGTGGATGAAAATGCCCCAAGAATCTGGGAAAAAAATAATCAAACACAACAATAAATTAATTCATTCTGCCTTGAACTAATAACTTGTGTTGTTTTAAATCATACATTCATATTACTGTGGGAAGGATTTATGCGTATATAATGACAAAAAAGGTTTATTTGACTTACATATTTATTGCCTTTTGTTTATCACCATCCAAATATGTGTTGTTGTAATAACGCTGTAGGGTTCGAATAAGTTCCTGGGATTGTGCAGCTGCCTTCCACTGACCTCTTCTCTGAGAAAATATCTGAATAGCAAGACCAATTTCCAAAACACTCAAGCAATCAGATAAAACTTCTATGGAAGGAAAGTAGGAAAATTGAAGAGGCAAATTCATATTTCCACTTCAACATTCAGGGAAAATTATGATCATCTCTTTATAGTAAGTTAATCAAGAAAACACTTGGATATCGGATATCTATTCTTACAGAGAGCATAAAACACGTTTAACAAAAAAAGGTGTCCAAGGCTCCCAGCTTGCTTTATTGGCATGTGAATTTATGTGACCCATAAATGAAAAATCTTCATTAACTAGAAAACTAGCATATACAAAAAAAAATGACCACATCCATATAACTAGCAAAAACCTATTGGAGAAGTTTGTGAATCAAATAGTGTCCTACATAAAAAGGAATATTTTTATCATAATATCACCCTGACTGGGAGACAACCTAATAAAAGAAACATGCTTGCAACTTTAGATATTAACTTGAGTCATTTTCGATTCCATGTGAAACTTAAGATGCAGATCCTAAACAAAATCATTATATGCATCAAATTTCTGATCCCAAATTACATTTCATAATCAATGAAGTCTAAACTCCAATTAGTAGCAAGATTACCTTATTGTGTGCTGCAGAACCCCCATATTGAAAGGCTAATTTGTCGCCCATGGACTCGTATACTGTCATTAGTTCCTTTGCCAAAGGGTTATCGAGATCAATATAAGGAGATTCAATAAATCCTAGAACTTGTAGCTGACGCCCAAGAGCAGCTAGTCCATACGCATATTGTGCAACATTGGTACGATCTAAACAATCTATGCAGTTAGTCCTCAAGACCCCTGCTTGAAGCATCTGGGGTTTGACGCTGTAATTTTTGTTCTCATTACCACTATAGTTATAATTGCTAAGTTCTGTTTGCTTATCAACACTATCCTCGTCAATACTAGCTTGTTCTGTGACAGAGTGATCATTGACATTGTTATTCCTGCATTACATTAAAAAAAGGCTGATGAATAAATGTTACCTATAAAAACAACCATTAAGGAGTCTTTACTCAATAGTTCAAGCTTTTGAAAGAGTAGTTCGTAACATGGTATCAAAACCTCCATGCCCAAGTGGTTAAGAGTTCAATTTAAGCACAGTATGGTTGGTCTGTGCATTGCTTGTGCTTCAAGCCCAAAATGCTCGAGTGATGGAGCATGTTAAGATTTATATTTAAACAATAATGAATATTCACCTAACAACATAAGTGTCTGGAGAGTTAGTCCGTGCAAATAAAATAATAGGTACTTCAAGGTAAAAGCAATTGTTACCATTATAATGACCAAGCAGATAAAATTGCTGGACATACCTCAATACAATGTAATAAAATATCTAAACATACAAAAATTAATCAATAGACAACCGCATCAGCAATTGGGAAATAATCAACATTTCAACTTGCCTAATTAGTAGTAGTACAACAGCAAAGAGGGCCAAAATGTGCTATTATGGTACTTACTCAGAGTAGGAATATTGGAATAATCCGTCCAGGTTCAAACTCGGTGTCACCGGACAGTAGAAGATGCCAGTTAGCTTCAATGCATATGCAGCCACTTTTCCCAGTTGTGCCAACACATTGGTAGATTTGCTGCTAAAGGCGATGGATTAATAAATGTCAGAAAAACATCCAAGAAAAATACCTATAGTGATTGGACCATAAAGGGAAGAAAAACTTACTTTCTTGAGTGCCTATTCAGATCCCAATGAAGGAACCTCAAGCGGTTTTCTCCTCTCAAACTTTTATTAATAGACCTCACAGCGTTAGCGAACTCAGCTCGCAGAATAGTTTCTCGAGGCTTCTTCTCATGTGTCTTAAACACAGAAGACAAAAGAATATCAAAGGTAGAAAAACTTTTAGTTTATAAGTGAGACAAAGAAATCAAGCATCCCCAGTGGTTTGCTTACATGCCAGAAAACCTCACCTTAATCAGGTTCAATATAATAATTGGACTTCCATATCTCTGGACAAGATTTTCAAAGTGAAGTCTTGTGGCTTCAAAACTAGAGTCCTTCTTTGATACTAGAGAAAAAGAACCAAAATGAGCTGTTAGCATAAATTACAGAATAAGTCAGAAACAAAAGGAAAGTTGTTTACATATCTTACATATAATGTCAGGTTTTATATTCAACGGAGAGGCTTCCTGAGACCAGAACAGAGGGATTGAACCCCGGATCTGTACCACAGAACTTATTTGCATTGGGGATCCATCATGAGCATCTGCAAAGACAATCTGCTCTGTTTCAACATCATTAGCTACTCTACCCTTTTCATTGACACCTCGTTTCAAATATCTGCACGATAAGATAAAGAAACCAGCAACATGTCTTAGAAACATTAAATAAACAATGACAAAAAATCATAAGGAAAAAGGGTAATTGTCATGGTCAGAAATCATTCTGTTTATGAATTGAAGTGCTTGGAGAGAAAAAAACAGTAGAGAATGGTATACGTGCAAACATACATAGATGCAACATATCAAGGTTACAAGTGAAGAGATGTGAAACAGAATGCAGATATAATTTTATGACAAAATCGATAAAGCCTAAAAAAGTACAAACCTGGTCCCAGCATAATGCCTTGAGCGCCTAGCAATGATGCTGAGGTCGAACTCAGTGCCAGATATAGAAAGCTTGACCTACACACCATACCATCAAATGAATACTTTTCAACAAGAAAACACCAAAACTTTTCAGATAGTGCATAATACTATGAATTTTTGCTGACACGGTCAAGGGAAGGCTTGAAGCCGGTAAAGCAGGAACCACTAAATGTTATCCAGCCGTAAGATGTTACAAAAACGACCTATATTAAGTTACTCAAAGTTCAAACCTTCTGTGTGTGTGGTCTGGAAGCATGAAGTTGCAAATACAAGACAACTGAAACACTAAAAAATTATGGTTTAATGACCGCAGCATTAACTCCATTAAATAAAATGCTAGCTATAGAAAAATAAGCAGGTACAGTTATTATTATTATTATTGACTGAGTAAAAATTAATAAATAAAAGCAATAGAAGATTTAATTTCAAGAAGTGTATCAAAGGAAGTTGTGCAAGTCACTAAGATTACTTTAGCCACATCAGTTACCTCCCTTCATAAACCTCTCGTAAACATATGTTTTAATTTTAACCAATAAAAGAGAGTTTGTATGTACCTGTTCAAAAAAGCCATACACTAACGCAACTATCCATGAAGTATTCCGGAGATTATTCCTGATTCCACGAGTTAAGAACTCGTTCCAAACAAAAAGTGTTTCATGAAGCGATTGCTTAATAGTATGACCAGATAAGTTCTTTTGAAGGCTAAGCATGATATTGTATGAGTAGCTGTAAAAGAAGTCCTTTGTAAGATCCACACTGCATAGAAGCTTCTTGTATCTATGTCACAACAGAAGAAAGAGCAAGCCCATTAATAAGATGGTTTATAATAAATGGAGGAATATAAGGAAAACAGATGAACACAAGTAAAATTTATGAAGCCATTAACTCTAAGCAAAAATATTTAAAAATGAAAAGAACGTGATCTCTCATTTGAACCCTGGCAATACCTCGTCTCAAAAAGTTACATTTACATAACAGCGATGAAGATTTCCCCTGTACATTTGCAGGAAATGAACTAACAATAAATGTAGAAAATGAAAACAACAAGGTACCCGCTATATATATTACATGACTCCAAGACTTAGAAGAAGCAATATTGGTTCTGTTTCAATAGAGACGATTAGAATGTACCACAGAAAGATGAGAGAAGGTTGGCCTGAGGAAGCCCCACATTGTGGATACACACTGAAGAGAGAATCAACATATAAAGTACAAAAAAAAACTCTAAAATGTGTAATATGAAATATCCAACACAATTAGAATATGATGCTCTAACGTTTACACTATATTATAATGAACTTAAACAAAAATTGTAATCTATAACATAATTATTGTCCAATTACAATGGACAGGGTATAGTTCTCAATGCTACTCTCATATGTCTCTCTAAATGTACTATAGACACATTACAATCACATGCAAAATTGACTAAAGACCTGTTCTCATTCTTAGAATATGCCATTTTGGATAGCACAGTTGCATGTGGAATGGGAACCATTTCGCTTTTTGAGATAGCATATATAGTATGCCCACATATTGTGCCAATCTTCCTTCGTTTTGTTATGAGCAGCATGTAGTATGGCTCAAGAAATTTGATAAATCCTACATAAAAGAAATACGATAAGATGATGGATTTATTCTGATGAATAATGTTGGAAACAACACCAGTGATAATAATAACAAATTTTCTATTATATAGAACATAGAAAAATACCAATGATTCCATAGCAGGTTGTCACAAATTTAAGCCCCCCTGTTGGCTTGTTTCCTTCATGTATCCGCCTCAGAAGGTCACAACACTCAACTTCTGAGTACACAGTTGAATCTTCAGTGATGTTTAATTCAGATGGCTCCAATCTGTCAATCTTCAAGACCCTCCAAACTGTTCTGCTTTTGTCTCTTCCGATCATATAAAAGTTCTGAACATAGAAAAATGATAAGACCACAGTAATAGTTCTCCATAGCTATATTATGAGCGCAGACAGAAGAAAAAAAATTGTTCTCAAAAGGAAAAGTACATCTCAATTCTCAGCAATTAACGCCATTCAGAAAGAGATAAAACAAAAAATTCGACTATGAAAATCATTTGACACTCATGCCAAACTTCAAGATATGCAACTAGTAAATTTAAATTCCATTAGACAACATGGTGTCTCATGGTGAACTAAAGTAGCTCCCCTGAGACATTACAATCTAGGAGCCATGAGTCAAAAAGGAAGAAAAGAAACAATCATACAGGAATATAAAAGCTACATAATATCAATGGAAAGAGTATTATGCTATTTACAATGTTATTTATGTCCCTTTCATGTGTAACTCGCAAAAGTGGCTGGTGAGCTTCACACGTATTACTCATAGCTCATACTTATTTTAGGTAACACGAGACAAATAAAGTTCATTGAAAATGAGATGGAAGACACAAACATAGGAAAGTGAGAGAAATGGTTTAATTCAACCATTTTAGGGATCCAGCTTCCTTGCAGTCGGATTTTCCTGAATTCACTGTAGTCACAGCTATATAACCGTCAAATTTAAAAGTCCGATTTCAAGTGGACAATCATCTGTTAAATCTGAGTCGTCTGATCTTAATCCAAGCTGTGACTGCAATGGGTTTAGGAAAATTCAACTGCAAGGAAACCAGATCCACCATTTCAGTTGCTTTGTTGGCCTTTTCCCCATTTTCATCCAGATTTCTGGTTGGATTCACATGGCTGCTTAATCATGCCAAAGAGTAAGATGAGGACGGACCAAGCAGTGGCCATCCTTCTGATTCTTACAAAAAATGTCAGCAAGATAAGACCAGATGCATGAATTTGTTGGAAAAAAAAAAGAACTTTCAAAAAAGATTAGCATAAAGTTGAATGCCTGCAACAACAGATAAGACTAGAAGCTTTCACACTGAAGCCCAATGAACTTAGTGCCAATAAACTCAAAGTGAACAACAATGCTTAGATCATAGATGCTTGATCCTCCATTACACAGAAGTAAGCCAAACAGATATGGGGAAAAAGAATAAAAACCCAAAGTAAAGATAGTCAACAGATAAAATAGGAATCCAAAAGCCATTTGCTTTGCAATATCATTTGACACTGTTATTTACCATCTGATGCATCATGAATAACACAGATGACAATAGTAAATGAATTATAATAATTCAAGCCAAGCAGGAGCAGGAAACCTGGATCAATGTATTCTTGCAAAGTCCATGAGAATCAAGATACACAAAACCCATTAAGCCCACGTTCATGATGGGAAGGGAAGCATCTAATCCCAATTGAAAAACCACCCAGAGAGGGGAAAAAAAGTAATATTTACACACCCAGAAGAACAAAATTGAAGCCAAACAAAACAACATCTGAAAGCAACAAGCAAAGAAAAGCACAGACACAAGAAAACTCATATCCAGATCATGGTGAGAAACACAGAACAAGAGCAATGCAAGGCATCAATGGTGGGTAAAGAAGAAGATTATATTTACCGAGCGGGTCTCATAGAGCCTGAACTTCTGCATGTAGCAGGACCTGGGGTCAGCTCCTCCATCTGCAACAACAACAGCACTGCTCTGCAGCTTTTCCTTTGCTATCTCCATCACAATTCAGATCCCCGAGCCTCAGAAAAAAGCTCGGGCTTTTCCAACGAGATCACCAGCAGAAAAATTCAAAAAAACAGAACAGCAACAAAAAGAGCCTCTGTTTAAATCAAACAGAAGCTCCTGAATACAAACACACCCAGAAAGTAAAAATCAAGTACAACAAAAAAGCTCAAAACTTTACATCAACGGACCACATAAAATTCTGTTTCCTTACACAACACCAAAAGTTCCAAAAAAAAGCAAGAAAAAAAATGGAAAAACCCAACAAGGGTGAAATCAAAATCAGAAAAAAAGGCAGCTTTTTAAGGAATCAGAAAGGTGAATGGTTTTGGGGAATGGAGATGCAGAAGCAGCTTTTGGGTCTCAGATATGAACAGGGAGTGAATAAGGGATTGTCAGGGTAGAAGAGAAGAAAGACACAGCTCCGGCCACTGCATCCACACAATAATAAACAAATAAAGTAAAATGAAAATAAAAAACTTTTATAGTGAGAAATTCAATGCAGAAAAATTTAAAATAAAAAATAAAAAACAGAAATTTCTGGTTTTTTTCCTCTCTCTACCTGGTAGCAGTTTCTTTGTCAGCATCTACTGTTTCTTTTCAACTCTTGTCCCTTCCCTCTTTTTTCCCAGAACAAAATTTACCTTGTTTGAATTTTGCTTATAAAAAAAAAACCTTGTTTGAATTTGTTTCTACTTTTTTTATAACAGTTGAATCAAATTAATTGATTAATAAAGATTTTTGCTACAGTCATTTAAATTTTTTATGGAAATATTAAATATATTTTAGTTCTGTCTTATCATCTTCTTTTAATGACCTATGATATCTCATAGAACTTATTAATGATATAATTAATACTTTTCTTTTGAACTTATGATATAATTATTATTTTTTTTTGAACTTATGATATAATTAATATTTAATTTGAAACTAATTAAATCAACGAAATCTACCTGATAGATATAACTATCAATTTATTTTAAAGAGAACCCAAATTAAGTTCTTTCCATAATCATTTTAAGGAATTAAAGATTACAAAAAAAGAAATTTTAAGAATTTGAACGTTGAAATCATAACTACTACTCTTTTTTTTTATGTATCGGGAAAAAATAACCACTATTCCATTCACTCCACCACATTGTATACAGGTAAAAATATTTAACAAAAAATGTATTAGAAAGGGAAATACATCTCATTGTACACATGTAAAAATATTTAGACTTCTTGAAAAATAAAGTGAATCACATTATTACAATTTTTCCTTAGACTTGCTTGTATAATAATATTTAGGAATGATTGGACATATAATAATTTTTTACAAAATTAATTAATTTGCTCGTCGATACAAGTGATTGTGGCTGGATCAAACCACAACGTTTGGAAAACATATATTTGACTTGAATTCTTCCACTTTGCATTTTGGAAAAAAATTGCTCTCAAATTAAACAATTCTTTAATATCCTTCTACATTGTTGAGTAATGTTTTCACAACATTAAATAAGTGGAATATTTACAAAATGGTAAAAATACCATGTATATGTTTGTTTATGAAAAAAAAAATGTGAAATGAAAGTAAGATAGTAGAACTTAAGAATACTTTTTAAGTTGTGTTTGTAGAGAGAATTTTGTCGCACATAATAATTTTATCGGGTTTGAAATAGAGAGAGCAATTAAATACATCCAAAATTAATTTTTCCTAATTTAGATGTACCTTTAAATTGAAATATGAGTATTTTGTAAACTTAAAGAGAAACCATTCATAGAAATCAGAGTATTTGTAAGACTTAAAATGGAAAAATAAAGTAACGTACATGATATTGAAAGTTTTGATTTCCATACTCGGTAGGAAGAAGCCATAACTTGTCTTTTAGAATCTTTTAGCCGAATTGATTAAGTGGATTTCTTTCCCATTATCACTTTACATAAATGCATAATGATAAAAGTTTATAGTGTTAAGAGATTACCAAAAGAGAACCAACGGCTTTTAACTTAAACTCTTATATATGCATCTATTAACAAACTTTATAGATAGTTTAAAAAAAAATTATAGATAAGATATAACATTTAAATAGTGGATAGTGTCAACTTTTAATTTTAGGCCACTTAATTAGAAGATATTTCTTTTTTTTTAATGAATATTTAAAGGGTCAGAAATTGTAACATAAACATATACTGAAATAGTAATATAAAAATACTCTTCTTTTCTTTTTGACGGCAACATAAATATACTATTTTTGTTGCATACACTAAGAGTACGAACTTGTTAGTTCAATAAAAAAGTGTCTTAAAATGTGTTAGGGCTTGTTTGGTTTGCCCTTTTCTATTTTTATTATCAAATAAAACAGAAAATAAAAATGAAAAAATGTTTAGTTGATATTTAAAAAATATTTTATTTGAAAATATTTTTTAAAATATGATTAAAATATAAAACAAGAAAAATATGTTTTTATTTTCTATGAAAAGTGAAAATGATTGAAAGTAGTGAATTGAAGATCATTGGCGGTGGAGGTTGTGGTTGTAGTGGTGGTGCTACTAGGAATGGTGGCGGCGACAACGATGGTGATGGTGGTGACAGTGGCAGTGGTGGAGGTTGGTGGCGGTGGCGGCGATCGCGGAGGTGGTAGTGGCAGCGGCGGTGGATGAGGTTGGTGGTGGCGACGAAGGTGGTTGGTGGCGGCGCTAACGGTGGCAGTGGTGGAGGCGGTTATGGTGGTGTCACAAATGTCGGAGGTGGTGGCCACAATGGTCGTGGAGCGGCGGTGGTGGTTGTTTGTGGCAGTGGTAGCGTCAGTGGAGGTGGTGGTGGAAATGAAAACAGAAAGTAAAAACAAATACATTTTCTAAATTTTAAAAATTTAAAAGTGAAAATTATTTTTAGAAAATGAAAATGAAAAATAAAAACAGAAAATATTTTCTCATTTAGATATAAAATTAAACTACTTCTATTATTAATGTTTTATTCTTTTTTCTTATATATGACTTTTGCATTTTTGTATATTTCAATTTCAATTACCATTAATTATTTAATATATACGCAAAAGAATGTCAATTATCATTAATAATCTATTTCGATTATCATTAATTTTTAAATTTCACACATCAATTATCATTCATTATTTCAATTTTAAATTTGAATTTTATCCAAAATATTAATTGTGAATATTTAATGATCTAATAAAAATCGCAGAACATCAAATATGTTCTCTTTTGAAACTATCAAATATGTTCTTAAATGTATATCACTGTAATGACTGGTCAAATTGTACTACTGCTGTTTTTTTTCCTAAGCTATGTACAGCCATAATCATGAGATTAATTTGATAATGCTGGGATATCATATTAAGTAGTTATACAGTTTTTAATAAATTATTCTATAAATACACCGCTCAAATATCAAATTTTAGATTAAATATTTAAAGAGTCAAATTATCTCACCAATTGTGTGTTGGACCTTTCTCATTGTACACTCTTTTGAATTTTGAATTTTGAAATTCAAAATTTGTATGAATTACAATGTAAAATTTTAAATTTAAACCGTAAACATAAGCATTAAATGTATTTTAAGAATACCCCAAATTTATATTTAAAAACTTTTTTGTTATATAATAATAGAAAAAATCATATATATAAATAATATTATAAATTAATATTATTTACAAAATTATTATGTATTTAACTATACTAACAATTAAAATTTATGTGTGTTTTTAAAGTTAACCTTTTTTAAAAAATTAGAGCTGATATATTATTATAACGTGAAATATTAAAAATATTTTTAAAATTTTTGTATAATGATTTTTATTAAGTTGTATATGTGTGTGGGAAAATATATATTATGTTGACTTCAATTTTTTTACTCAAACAAACGTTAAACATATCAAGGTATATATGTAACTAAATTTAGGAGCCTGTTTGGTATTTTGTATAGTATAAGACTTGATAGTATTAGGCCTGATAAGATAAGCCATGATAAATTTTTTATACTATCCAGTGTTTGGTCATACATAGTATATCTTACCATGTCGTTTAAATTAATGCAATTTTATGTTTAGTGAAGTATTGAATAATGTAAAAATAATATAAAAATCTAATATGGATGTTGTTGTAATGAGGGTGGTGGTAGCAGTAATAGTAATTGTTGTGAAGACAATGGCAGTAGCGGTGACAGTGGCGATGGCGGTGGCGGTGGAGGATGATGGTTGTAACAGTACTGGTGATGGAGGGTGGTTGTGATGATAGCAAAGGGTGTGGTAGTGGTAGTGGCAGTGACGTTGGTGGTAGCGTGGGTGGAGGGTGGTGGTTGTGGTGTTAGCAATAATCGTGGTGGTTGAGATGTGGTGGTTGTGATGGCAGTGACGGTGATGATGGTGGAGGGTGTGTTAGTGGTGGTGGCGGTCGCGCTGTTGTGGGTGGTAGTGACGACAGTGGCAGTGGTGGAAAATGGTGATGACAGTTGTAGTGGAAGGTGTGTTAGTGAAGGGTGGCGTTGTCGTGGTGGTGGTGGTAGGGTGGTGTTGGTGGCAATAGTGAAAGTGGTAGTGTTCGTGGTAAGGTGTCGGTGGTGGTGGTGAAGGTGGTTATAGCAGTGGTGCCGGTGGAGGGTGGTGGCAACGACAATGTTGGTCGTGGCGGTACAATGATAGTGGTGGTGGCAATTGCGATGGTGGTGGTAGCGGTAGCGGTGAAGTATGGTGATGGTGGAGATAGAAGATAGTGGTGATGGTGACAGTGACAGTAGTGGTGGTGACAAAATTTGTTCTTTCACACATGTAAAACTTTTTAATTTCTTTAAGGATAAATATTATTTTATAATCTCTTAAAACAAAATAATACTTAACTTTATAATTTTCAGCTTAGAATTTTCAATTACAAATGATATATCTATTACAAGTGAAAATAAATTTTATTTTTTACCTTAATAAGAACTCACATTACTCTTAGATTATAATACAACTTTTGAAATTGAATAATATTAAAATAAATTAAATTTATAAACCTTAAAATTTTAAATGATCTTATACTTTTATATATATAGCTAATGATCTTATACTTTCAATCAATTATTATAATAATTTACTTTATTCTCTAAAAGGTTCTCTAAACCTTAAAAGACCTAATTAAGTTATTTATTTACAGCAATTTTTTGCTAAAGATATTTGGTTATTTCATTTTATCATATGGCAATTATTTAAATCATCCACTATGACTATCATTATCATTGTACATAAACAAAGCGTTTACTTCAATAATGGCAGAGAATATTAAATTTGAGAGAAAATAAATATATTCATTATATTGAGTTGATTCCACGCAGAGAGGGAATATCCTAATGTGCCCTTTGGATGGCTTCGAATACCCAGCCACCAATCATTTTAAGTATATTCTCTGTTCCTTCTTTACCACGTTTTTCCTCAATTTCCCACTCTCCCATCTAATATCTTTCTTTTTATTGGTAAAGTAAATCTATCACCTATCTATAATTATTAATTAATTATCCAAAGTTAAATCGCATAAAAAAAATTATATGATAACAAAATACCATTTTTATAATAGTTTAAATCGCTATTTTTCAAAAACTTGCTGTAAAATAAAAACATGAAAATATCTATGCTTTAGATACGTTGGTTACTGAAATTTGAGAAAATTATGCTTGGATCCTTTCTCTAATGACATGGTAATGAGTAAATTTCAACAAATGAGGGATTACGATACTTATTATAGGGGAAGAACTAGAAACAGGGGATTGTTTCTTATATTATTTTTTTTAACTAAAGATTTAATTCGGTTCTTATATTTTTTTTTTAACTATATGTTTAATTCGGTTCAAGTCGGGTATGATGATTATAAATAGTAAAACTATTTCTATTAGAATTTAACTCGGCTGCGTTTACGTTACGTGCAAATACAAGATAGTTTAAAAAATAAAAATAGAATTATTTTTTGTGAAATGTAGCTTCTGAACTTCCTGTGAAATATTATATTTCTTGTGATTATCTTATTTTACTTTTTATTCCATGTAGTTTTTTTAATGAGTTTAATTTTGATGCACTAATGGTGTGAAAAAGTTTTACATATGCATTTAATTAGAATGCATTACTTTGTTATGTCATAATTAGATTTGAATTTAAAGTCATGATTGAATAGGTGTGTAAAACTCTTTACACCGTTATTGCATTAAAATTAAACTATTTTTTAATTTGTATGAATGTTTCAAAAGGAATTGGTCGGGGAAGTGTGAACAACTGGACTTAGGGAAGCTAAGTTATTTTCATTTCCCATTATTATCACACAATAGTCGGCATTGTCGGTAATTGTAGGTATGCTAAACGTGCCTCATAAATTTCTCATAAGCTTTTTCTTCGTTGAACATTCAGCAATTTTGCAACTAATAAATAAAGCTACCGTACACTAGTGTTTTATCATAAATATTGTTTGTGGTAGTAGACTTTAAATTTGATTATTTCTATTTGGAGTAGTTAATAAATTCTATTAGTAATTAAGAAAGTATAGTTTTACTATATTTGATTCTAATTTAATAGAATTAGTTAATCTAGCCATGATGAAAGCTGAATTCAGCTTGAGGTACATGAGAGGAGAGAGGAAAATATGAAGAAGATTTCTAAACTAACTAACCTAAGCATATGAAATTCAAAGCTAAAGAGCCCGATATCTATTACCATGTGAAGCTTGGAAATTAAAGCCTGAAATCGTGAAGGGTGAAGAGCTTCTATGAACAAATTTAATAAGTTGTCTTTTTTAGGTAAAAATAGCACTTCATTAAGATGCAAAATTAGAGATAGCAACATCCAGAATGTGAGGAGGGACATTTCATATCCACAAGAATAAAGGAGAAGAAAAAGCTAAATTTGCTAAAACATGAGTAAACTAATGAACAAATAAGCTGTTTGTGAAGAGCTTTAGTGAACAAATAATTTTTATATTTTAAAAAAACTAAAATTTGAATAGGGACTAAAATCAAAATATGACTATATAAATTTAAAACTCAAGAAATAAATTGAAAATTAAGATTAAGAAGTATATTGATACATTTATGTAAATTTTTTTGGTTACATAAGGAAAAAAAAAAAAGACAAAGAAACAAACTAAACTATCGCATCCCTGCATAGGAGCGGGATCACCGACGATGTAGGCTCATTCCAAACACGTAATGGACACCCTATGTGGGACGCTTATCTTGCTAAAGTATCCGCCACGTATTTCTATCACGCGGGACATAATGCCTTATATGTAGTATTTTTTTTATTTTGCAGAATATCCTCTCACTTAATTGATGAGAGACTAATTTCACAATGTATTGTGTGACCCTAATGTGGAGATAATAATGAATCAAATGAGCATAAATAAGATATGGCCCAATTAAAAGGGGTTGTTTAAGTCACTCACAGTAAATATTGAGTAAAATTACCTTATTCCTAGGTGACCAAATAATATATTTAACATGTACATGAGTTAGAATTTTTTAAGACATGTAAAAATAAAGTAGATTTTGGATGATCTTTGACAACCCATTTTAAACTTATAATATTCAATTTTAGTTCTTGTTAAAAATTTATTTGATTTTAATTTTAAAAAAAATGTGATTAATAGACTAGAACCATAAGATGCTAAAACTATATAATTTTTATAATTTTAAAAACTAAAATTTGAATAATATTTTAATAGGGACTAAAATCAAAATGTGTTTATATAAATTTAAAACTCAAGAAAAAAAATTAAAAAATAAGATTAAGAAATATATTGATACATTTATGTAAAATGACTTACATGTGGTAATTTTTATTTTTATTTTGCATAATATCTTCTCAGTTAATAATAGGTGAGGGACTAATATTTCAATGTTTTGTAATAGCAAGCGTCGGACACTAAATTGGAAATATCTCTCAACCATATTTTTTATGCACATGGATCAAGTGATAAATGTAGTATAGGGTGATAAAAAATATTCTCTAAAAAAATATGTAGATAATATTGAAGAAAAGAATTAGCCCAATTTAAAATGTAAAACTCATCCAAAGGCACACCCTGCAGTGGTGACAGGATAGCGAGAGTCTCGTGGTGGTGGCTTTGGGGATAAGTATAACCTTCTAATAAACGTGACCAGATCCTTCAACGTTACTGTCTACAGCTGCCAAGGTGACGTCGCATTACTTGTACATCTCATCTCAAACCAAGTGATAGTAACATTTTTAGCACGATTAATTAATGATTCATTTAGACTTTAGTTTTTCTTACATTTCTTTTTATTTTTTTTTATATTTTTTATTACATCATTTATTATATTACTCATTTATCTCTCTTCTTTTTCAAATGTGGATTTGTATTTGAATTATGAACAAACTATTATCTCATCTTCAGTTCACCCGATATCCAGCGTCACGTGTATTTTCTCTCATTCATTTTACCCACTCATGGAGAGCTACCCATCACCGCACTCCCTCCATATAATTTCAAAGTGGACTCAATATCCATCTCCTTGTGTTTAAAAAAACAGTGTTTAAAAATAATTTTTAAAACTTTTTTTGAAAATTATTTTTCAAAGGAAAAATAGAAAAAAAATATTGTTGAATGATATGTTTTCCAACATTTCAAAAATAGAAATTTGAAAACTAAAAACAGAAACTAAAAACATTTTTTAGCTATTCTGGTATTTTAGTTTTTAAAACTGAAAATAAGAACTGTTTTCAAAAACAGTTTTCAAAAATAGGTATTGTCAAGTAGGTTTTTTAAATTTTTCAGTTTTTAAAAACTGTTTTTTAGGAGAGAAAGAGAGGTGAAACAAAGAAGAGAGAAAATGAGTCGAGAAGAACATGCAAGAAATAAAAGAGATTTTGTAGGTTGTTCGACCGAATTGTAAAAAAACAGAAAAACTGAGATGAGTTTAATAAATAATAGAAAATAGCTTATTTTCTTCACTATTTGTTGGGCCTCTGAAAGTAGGTGGGTCCCACATGTATGACCCTCTCTGCTACAATAAAATGAGTCAAATACTGATATGGTCGCTTTTATCTTAGCAGATTTTCCCTTCACAAATTTTCTCTCACAAAACTCTCGCGCACCAAATGAAGTGTTAAAGTGTCGACTCAATACTTGATTATTTGTGTAGTTTATTCGGAAAAAAAATGAAAGTTTGATATCAATAGTACGAGAGAAAGAAAAAACGTTGATAAAGACAGTATCACTAGAATATAAAAATCTAAGACTCGAACAAAATTGTCTCATTTAAAAAATACATTAGATAAAAAAAATTAACAATGTTCCAGAATGTTTAATCAAACCTAAAACAATGGTTTATACATTTGTAAAAAAAAAAAACTCACGTTATTTCATAACTTATTATAGAAATACATTTGTGTTCATTTTTAAAATATGACTTTAATAATTATGCACCATTTAGCATGAAAATGGTTTATACAAACATCCAAGCAAGATTTATCATTGGGCGCCACATCATAAATAGAAAAATATTAAGAAAAAACGATTTGATGTTGTGTGAAAACCTTCACAATGTTAGTATAAAAATGAAATCCTTAAAATATAGACTTAAATGTGCGTGCATAAACAAAAAAAAAATACACTAATTTTTTTACACAATCATTCAATTGAATTTCGACACATTGTAAAATATTTCGTTGTTTTAACTAAAATTTAAAATTAAAAGTTATTATTCCTCCTACGTGACATCATAATTGGTTGTTTTGCATCGGTCGTACTTATGATTAATTCATCGATGTATTGTTTATATACTGAATTAGCAAATAAAATTGTTAACTTTTAGTATAATATTTCTGCATCACCTTTGCCTTCTCGATCGGACTTGCTCTATAAGTTTACTTTTGTTTTTTATTTATATTTATATTTCCTAGGAATATAAAGTAATCAGGATTGAAAATTTCTCATATTTTACTTATGATTTAAGAAACATCAATGTTTCATGATAGTATATGTTGAATAATTTTTAATTACTTATTTCGTTTGAATAAGCTATTTGTTTTTTCTTGATCAATGAATTTGTTTTATTGCGCATTTAGAAGAGTAAGAGAAACTTTCTTCCGAGTGTGTGTCGAATCGCTCTCAAACAGTCATAATTTGGGTTTCTTATCAGCTTCAGGTGACTTTGTCCATGTTTGACATGACCCAATTAACATCAACAACACACACTGCAAATAATTGAGAACATGGAATGACAAGGCGTAATAAAACGTCGAAACAAAGCTTTTCAATGATTCTTCTCGTATATATAGTTGATGTGTGGGTGATATATTATTGAATTTTTAGATGAGATCAACTTGAGGGCAATAGCATCAAATTACAAGTTCAATGATTACGCACTACGAACTATTCAAACGAAACAAAATTTATTATTAAAGCTTGGCAAATGGCAACCACTCATACGTTTCCACTTGCACCTACCTTTGTGCATGCGACTAACTCCGTAAACACTGTTTGAAATGATAGAAAACAAAATAGAAAAAAATTGTGATTAGAGAAAATGAAAGAAGATGAGTTTTTCTTCTGTTTGGATTTGGTTATGCAAAGAAAATGAATGAATGAAGATAAAAGTGTGGAGTCTAGCATGCATGGGTAAAGTTTGAAACAAAATAACCTGGGGATAAAACTGTACATGTCCATCTCATTACACGCTTTTCACCCACTCAATGGTAAGAGTTGCAAAATGAAAATTGTCATTTCGACGAGGGGTTATTGACTTGATTCCTTGCGAAAAGCATTCACTTGGAGAAAAGGATTACCCATGTTGCTCTAACTTCCGAGGCCGTGAAGTTCCATCTCCACAGTTTTATTCAAAAAAAAAAAAAAATCCAAGCCCCTTAAACAAGTGAGGTATGATCAATAGGTCAAGATTAGTGTTAATGTCACTCTCTCTATCCGTGTACGATGCGTTCGCATTCAGAATCAATCATTCTTCTTCATTATCATGATCTTAAAAAAATGTCACTGTCCATGTTATGGTTATTGTTCTCATGATCATCAGTCAAATTGACCGTGTGATCCACATTGCCATATTCAGACTCAACAACCGCCTGGTTGATACATCTATCACCTTCACCTCTCAACGTCTAAGTATTAATTAGATACGTTGACACCTGATATTGATGAACTTCCAATCTCATCAATGTCAACTTACAACTCCAATATTGTCATCAAAGACGACTATTGAAAGGTGTTGATCATGCACTTCATATCTTGTAAATTTACTTGAATTATGGAAGTGGGTGCTTCCCGTACAGGTTGTCCCTGAGTGGGGGTATGGTTTGGACAACGTGAGCTTGTGACTCAGATTGTACCCTCTTGCAAAGTGCAACTTATTGTTAACCATTGGCTTAACAATCTCGGTTAAGTTTTTGGAGACTTGAGTGATGATGTCGTTGATACCCATGTTAATTTGGTGCGTAAAGAAGGAAATGGTCGTGTTTGTCACGGACGTCCTGACCTCCTCTACCATCAGCCGTATCATAACCTCCACGTACGGGGGAACGATCATTGCGGCTACCGTGGTGACGGTGTGGCCTGTAGTGTCCAGTGTTGGCTCGCAATGTATGGGCAATGTTGTGGTAGAAGAAATGCCCAATGTGGATTTACGACTGCTACTTGCTCTGCGATTGTTTGTGAAACCTATTTTTCGTCCAAACCTTAATTGCATGTGCAAACTTAGATTGTGAGATGGAGATGAAAACTTTTCAATAGCAAGATAAGTCCCACTGGAGTGCCCATTTGTTGGTTCAACTAGATTTAGGTCTAGGGTCGCTGTGTGAGTCGGCAAGAAACCAGCGTAATGATTCCCTAATCAAGCGATTACTGAAGGACTGTATTTTGTTCGTCATTGCAATTTCCTAAGAACTCTGAAAAACTCTTAGAAATTGCTTTTGAGAGGTTGAAGATGAGGTAAATTTATGGAACTAAGGTAACGACTAAAATGGATGAATAAAAGGCTTAAATGATTGAAAGTAAATGTTGAATGTCAATTAAAGACCGAAGATAAATAAAACACTGAACAGATAAAGGCAATAAAGTAAATGAACAAAGAAAATATGGGAAATTTATATGTTACATTAATTGTTCGATTGTGTGCAGTACAAATAACCTGCCTCCTATTAATAGGGACAAATTGACCAATTATAACAGTTGATATGACATCCTACACTAACCCAAGTCCTGTTTCTCCACGTAAGCCACTTATATGGGGTGTTAGTGTTCTATCTCTTATAGTCAGCCTAGAAAATTATTTTAAACTAATCTTCCTTATATCGACTAGTTCATGGCGATAACTCACTTTTCTTATCATTAATGAACTGAACCAAGTGCTTAGTATGCACGTGAGAAAACGCTATAAGCCTCAAAATATCTTCTCATTACCGTTTGGGTTTCTGTCTTTGTCCACGAATCATGTCTAGATGCATGACTACTCTTGCTCGGCTCTTTAGCTTCACTGTGCCAACGACTAACTTCGTAATTTTGGCTACTCGCACTATGGCTAATTCCTATGCTGCAACTAGCTTGTCTTTTCGGCTACCAAAGTAGAATTTTTTGGGGTGCCAACAACTACACATAAGCAAAATAAAATCAATTCATATAAATATTATATTTACTAAAAAATATTGCTTCGTGCGCACCATTAACTACATTAGTATATGGTCCGTTTGGTGGCCAGAATATGATAATGCATAATATGATAAGAGAATTGGATAAGGGGAAGATGCGATAAGAGCCGTTTAGACTCTTATCCTATAATGTGTTTGAAGTATAAACAACGAAAGTAATATTTTTTAAAATTTGATTCTTCTAATTTAATAATTTTAAAATGTAATTAGTATATATATATATATTTTATTATAAATGAGTGTATATATATTATGAAATTATTTAAAATTGAATTATTTTTTATTAATTAGTCTATTTAAATTAAAAATTTATAACCAGTTAATTTTAATTTAATAGTAACAAGTGATAAGTAATAAAATTAATTAAATTTAAAAAATATTATTGATAATTTTTGTAAAAATATCAATCTATATTGAAATTATAAGTAATTATATAAGTTCATAAATAGTTTTAAGTAAGTAATAGTAGATTAGATGATAAGAGAAAGTTAGTCCATATTTACTATAATAAATCAATATTTAAAAGTGAGTAGTATATATATTTTTAGTTACATAAGGAAATAAAGTGAGTAGTACATTTTAGTATTAGTGAATAATTAATTTATATTTTTTATTATCATAATATAAGTAACAAAATAATATTAACTAAGTAGTAGTAAGTGATAAGAAAAAAACTTTATATTTTTATATGAGCAAAGACCAATATTTTTACAATTTATAAGTTATTAGTTCATTTTTAGTTAGCAATAGCTACTAGGAGTTGATAAATAATAAAATGATTTTAATTTGGAGTTTGGGTATAAAAAATAATAGAAAACAGTTAATGTTGGTTTCTATGGACAAAATGATATAAGAGAATAATATTATCGTATCGCACTGATACAACAAACAATAAATTTTAGAAAGACTATACTAATCTTTTTAGGGTGAGAATTCTATTGCAGGTTCTAGTTCAATCCCACCCCAACCTTTATAGAAATTATAGATGATGTAATAAAAAAAAAGAAAAGAGATAAGAAAAGAAATAAGTGAAAATGAGGTGAAAGAAAATGAAAAATTGTTAATGAAACAAAACCCAATTCTTCTTAATATGATATGATATGATTTCACCACTCACTCGGTGAAACGGTGCGTTTGAGGTTCGGCTTCTGCTTCTTCTTGTTGGTTGCAGTAGCACCATAGGGTTTTCAGGGTTACAACTCAACGCTCATTTCCTCCAAGGAACACTCACTCTCTCACTCACTCTCTCACTCACATTCGCATAATAGCGCGCTTCCCTCCACTGGCGAAATCGAAAGGTATCAATCATGCTTTGTTCATTGCACCATTCACTGGAATCATAATCCTCTGAAACCCTTTTTCCTTTTTTCTGTTTTGGGATCAGATGGCTTTGCGAGGGGTTTGGCAACTTCGCAAGCTAATTGTTAGCTATAGCGACTGGGGCGGAAGTAGCAAAGGCATAAGGTACAGATGCAATATCCCATTACATGCTTCAATTCACCATGTTCATACACATCAATTTATGTTTTTGGGAACAAAAAGGTCTCATTTTTTTTTTTAATTTCGTTTGGGTCTTTGGGTTTATGAAATTTTCTGCACCTATAGTTCTCTTTTTATCTGATTGTGGCATTGCAATTAATTTATGGGTTTATGGCTGTGGGTTTTGAAGGCATGAATTGGAGTAGTGTGAATCAGTAATATGGTTATCATGATGCTTAAGATACGATTGGTGCAGCCGTGAAATGCTAGAGAATTGCTTCTAGTTGGAATCTGTACAGATTGTAAAACCGAACACCCACATTTACGATGGGATAAGAATTTTTTCTAAGACTGGATGATTTTATATTATACTTTTAAGGAGTAGCCAAAAACGCGCACCGTGACGTCAAGATTCATAGTTCATACAATAGAATTGAACTTCATTGGTAGTGATGATTGAGCTATGTTTGTTTTTACGGTGGCTTCAGTTGGGTTGCCATGCCACGTGGGAACCTGAATTCTGAGGCACATTTTCCTAATGGAACTCTTGTGTTGTATTGAAGGCACTTGGTTTCTTAGTTCTTGACAAGCTCCTTTACTTTAATAGATTCTTGAGATGTTGAACAGTTTGCATTTTCTGGAACTCTCTAAAGATATGAACTGGAAGGTGTTATTTGTCCTAACAATGAGCTCAAAGGTGCAAACATCACCAACTTTCAAGTTATTGTCCTTTACAAATGCCCTCCATCCACTTGAGAGTTCAGTTTTCGTTCTTCTATTGGTTTTCTTTATTAGGGTCCCTGCATTGCAAACTCTCCCACTTAACACTTGAAGGTTGATGGCTCCTCGAGTTTTGCCCAAATTTAGGTGTGTCCCACAAAACTTGGGTGGCAAAAGAATATATTAAGTGGATGCCTGATATTCCTTCCGGGACTTAGCAATTGAGCTTTGTTATGCTCTACATTATAGCAAGGTTTTATTTAGACTTGTGTTCTTTGGAATAGATACTGTTTTGCCTTTATTCAGTTATGTTTCTCTTTTAACTGCAGACTTAATTTTTCTTCTTTGATTTTGCTTAGAAGTAAAATTGTAGTCTTTGTATGTGTTGCCTTCACTCTGTTCTTGTTTCTTTGTCTTTAACTACAGATTGTAGGCGGTAGCATAACCTAATATCTGAAATTTATATTGAGCTTCAACCTTTTATCTCTTCAGACTGGGAAAATTTTATGAATCAGTAGTTACTATTTAGTTCTTGCTTTATGGTGCTTTTACTAACATCTCATTTTGTTCTCTTTTGCCTTATTGGCTGTGACTTCATGTCATAACAAGCACAACCTTTTAACAATCAAGTTAGAGAAGTTTTAAATCCACTCTTGCGTTTGCTCAATACCTACTAGACTAGTACTGTAGGCTTGGAACGAGAGGGCTATGAATAAGTATCTTTTTCATGTTATATCTTACTTTTAGTTTGAATATCTGATAGGGCATTTATGGAGTCACATTTGCCTGAATTCAAGGAGAAGAATCCTCAATTAGAGGTGGTCACTGAAATGATTCGTGGTCAGCATCCACATCTGAAGGGTTTTTATGGTAAGATTCTTGTGCTCACTTACAACTTCATTACTCCTCAGTTATGCAATTGGTGATTCTCCTATGAAATGCAGAGAACAAGAACCAACGAGTGATATGTGTGAAGAATTTGGATCCGGAGGACATCCTTCTACAAGCAACCAGGCTAAGGAATGCATTGGGAAGGAAGGTAATCAAACTGAGGACAAGACACGTAACCAAACACCCTAGTGTGCAAGGTACATGGACAACTGCCGTGAAATATTAAAATGGAAAAACCATGTGTATGACAAAGTTCCCCTTGGCGTGATTCCATAGTTGTTCCTTTTCTTTTGGTGAGTTTATTGATAATTATGAACTGATAAGTTTCCGTGTTGCCTGGCACAGTTTCTAGTATTTTTATTGCTAATAGCATTAGGGCAAAACTATTACCAGCCATCTCCTATTCCCACCATCCACAATATTCTCCAGAACTTAAATTTGTTTTGGTTTCTGAATTTGATTTTCAAAACTAAATGAATAATATACACTGGAACAAATTTTTGGGTATTTACTTTTCTGGAAATATGCGACACTTTCTAAAGGGATACTTCTCGTTAGTGTTATAAAACTTAGACCAGTCATTGACTCAGCCAAGGTATTGAGCTAACCAGTCAATATATATACTTCTTGCGTTTAAAATCCATCTGGATACCCACAAAAGCTCATGAAATCCTAACCGAATTTGCCAATAAGGAAAACAATTCACCATTTTTAAAAGAGGCTCCTTAAAAATAGCAAAGCCATAACCACCCGCCGAGAAAAAAAGGAACAATGAGAAGGGTCCAAGAATCCCCGACGTTGTGTTGTTTCTAGAAGTTGTTGATGAGACTCATTGTTTTGAAGATGAAGAGGATTCAAGAGTTTTGACGAGTTTTCTTGTAGTGAGTTTAGCTTACTAGTGAATTGAGCATCTTTATTCACTTGGTACCACTATAAAACTCCTTAGCTTTTACTGTGTCCAATGGATTGATCTCATTTCAATATGGGTAAAAGTATGCAATTTACAAAAAGTATAGAAAAGCAAACTTTTAAATGGATTCTTTTTATTTTTCTTGGAATTTTTTGTTACAAACTATTGAACTTCACAATATACTGGGAACTGTATCCCAAACGGATGTCACTCCGTAAGGACCAATAGAAAATATGACTTTTTGTGTGTGTGAATATACCATGAACGAGGATATAACAAACAATTACAACGATGCAATATTTTGTTTTGTTTTAACCGAAAGAAAAATATGTGAATGTTCATAACTGAACCTTGCGTAACATTTATCATTCCATTCCCCTTAACGTTTTTAAATACAAACTAAATCAAATCAAAATTTCCTTCCAGATTCTTCAAAATTTAACATGTCAAATTATACAAGTTTTATTTTATGAATATAATAACGTAAATGAATGAATCATCAGAGAAAAATTTGAACATACAATTTATTCATTCATATTGAAAAAGTTTGTTGTAAGATTGGAGGAAAAAAAAACTTGTTAACGAGGAAGAAAATCATGGGGCTTGGAAGAGGTCTCTGATGGTATAAGGCCCAATAGAGTAATTGTGAGAGATTCCATGAAAAACCCACATTCGAGCTGTCATTTGTTTGTAAGCAGTTTGTGTAAGATGGAAAGAGTCCCAAAACAAGTATTCATTAGGGTTGTCACATAATTCGAAGTGCACCTGCCCTCTTTTGCCCCCACAACTGTATTCTCCTCCAAATGGTCCACTCCCACAACATGCTGATTTTCCTTCCTTCAAACCTACATATAAACACCACAACCTTTCAATTATCATATAGTTTGCAAAATTGTCATTTTTTGCTAACACTAAAAATAGACTTGCCATGTTCCAAGGGATGGTTGATCATTTGGGTGAGATCAGAGTTGAAATCATAAAGAGAAAATTTAAAGCCCTTCAGTTGCTTCTCTAACCGGAAGAGAACCCTAGATAGAGCTTCATTATTTAAACTAACAAGGGAGAAAAGTTCTTGCGAGTAGCGATCATCTCCTTCAGTTGAGTTAATCATTCTGAGTTGTGGAAGACTACCCAAGGGTGGTGAGTTTATGAATGCAAATTTTCTAGCCCCTCTCTTATACATTTCCTGCAGTTAAAGACCAAAAATCATAAATACGTGTCAATCAAAATAGTAAAGAAAAATAACCAAAGTAAAACTTCATTATATAGGTGTTAGATTGTCTTGTCCTGAATTTCCATTTAAACCTTGTGTTAACCAAACTTTTTTACAAGTCTTGCCTAATATAATTATAGTACACAACCCAAATGTTGCTGCTGGCTTTACACTTGAATATGATTAATTAATTAAAACTAATTGTATTTCCAATGAAATAACATATTTTTAATCCTTTTCTGTCTTGTGCTTTTAATTTTTTTTTACAAATGGGATTTCTGTCTTGTGTTTAACTCTATGGGAACACAGGGATTTAGCCCCATCATGTAAAAAAAAAAAAACTCTATGAGAACATATACTTGTTAAGCTTAAGAAAAGTTATTTTACAAGGAAAGAGATAGGGGAATAGTTTTTTTTTTTTTTTTTTTTTCTTTCAATTTAAGGAGAGCAATGTTTCAATATTTTGATGTACGAAATTGCTCTCACATTTCAAAGCAGATGTGATGAAGATCAAAAGTCCTCCGAAGAGTGTGGACCCTATGGACTGAACTTTTGAACTAGAGGTTCAAACAATCATTTGACTATTTCGGTTACGGATCTATGTATATTTTATTTTATTTCTAATTTTTAAAAAAAATTATATAGTTACGCACGACTTTTTTCGTCAGTAAATTCTTCGCCAGTTAAGTCGTTGGTAATTATCAACGACTACCATCGCCATCGTACGTACCAACAATTATCCCCGTTAGAAGTGTCACCAACCATATAAGCTGTTTGAAAATTATCGACGGACAAGACTGTTGATAGCTCACCGAAGATTTTGGTCGTCGCTAACTTACTAACGAATTTACATACAATCGTTACTAATTATTTCCAACGAGCCCATTACTTGCGAATGTTGATCCATCGGTCGACCAGCACTAAGTAAAGTTGAAAATCAACGTTTTTCTTGTAGTGTTCGGTGTGTCCCCTCCACCACTATAAGTGGATCAACGCTTCCTTCTGACTTGATGAAAAGCCCTTCATTTAGGTGTCGAGACCCCACGAATGAATAGAAAGTTGGCAACTGATCCACCTCAATCGCCCCATCTATCCTCCTAAGGCAAATTTTGGTTTTAAACTCCAATTCTAACATGAGAAGTACGTCATGCTAATGTGCCTCGACATCTCAGGGTCAAGCGCCGATGAGCATATTGAACTATCCATGTGGTTGAGAACTGTCACAGCCCAGGCAGAACGACACAATTATCAAGGGCGTGCTCTACCACTGAGCTAATAGCCCGTCGTGTGTGTTTCGCATACATCTAATGTCTATTAGGATACTTCCCCTTTGCACGTCTTTCAGGAATGCGACGATGGAGGTGAGGCGGTGGAAGGTCACGAGAAAATGATTTCAACGACGAGACAGGAGGTGAAAGAAATTAGAGTTAGGGTTAATTTTGTCAATTCATACTTTTTTAGTGCTTATACGACACCCTAACTTACACCTCCTAGAAAAATTCATACAATATATAAATATACAGCTTTGAAGCATTTACATTCACTTTCTTTTTCATCTTATTTTTACTCATATATTTTTTATTATTCTTTTCTTTTCATATTAAAACACTTAGGAAAATCCTATGCCTTACGAAATAGAAACGTAAGAAATCATGTGGCATTCTGTGATTTGATTTTCCTTTTAGCTTTTCACAAATAACCAACCTTAATTTTCGTCCACTTAAGATTTGATTGACTAAAAGCCACATTCTTGCATTTCGCCGGAACACGCTTCGTACTATATAGTGGTGCTAAATCTCTTATTATGTCTCTCTCCTTTATTTGTATATGACTCCTGTATGAGGTGAAATTGATGTGGGAAAATATTATTTTTCATTCATATATGTCTTGATTAGTTATTCCCTCTAAGCTAAATATAGTATGTTGAGAAGTTTCGCATTAACTATAAATATAACTAAGATATTCCTTATATATCGAAAAAGAATTCTCACATTTTAAACTAGTTTTTAGGGAATACAATCCTCACTTTTACTACTTAACCATAGACAAACACCAACAAACACATATGCAAGAGATTCGGCTGAAAATAAAATAGTTTAATTGTATACAAAACGAAAATACTGTCTATTATATGCCATGTTCAGGGCCATGTAAGACACTATCATAGTTTTTCTTAAACTAGTTTAACAAACGGAAATTATGGGATTCTATCTATCCTACTGTATAGTACTGTCATGATCCTGCACATACTTTCACAGATAAAAAATAATAGAAGATTCGTACCTTGATAGTGGAAGTGACGTTACCAACAACCATACCAACATATTCTGAATGAGTGTAAGTCTTGAGAACATCAGAGTCTGATAAAACCGGGGCAAGATAATCATTATTTCCAATGCTAAACATGTAGACAGCGTTTGATAACAATGCTTTAGCTTTACAACTGCCTAACTTGAGGTTCAGCCAAAAAACTACTTTTTTGAAGTTTCTTCCTTGTGCTTTGAGGGGTATTACCTGAAAATTTATATGAACAAAGCCATTAGCAGCTCATAGCTCATGCTTGTTCATGAATTAGAATCATCTTAGATCACAAAGCAATATCAAGTAAAACATTATTTTTATTCCTCCCTTTGGCATTACAACCAAAGAAACCAAAGAAATTAAAACACTAATGTGAAATGAAAATAAACAGACTTACCAAGCCTTGATGAGTTTCATCAAGAGCACCAGCTCCACCAGACGCAAAATTCACCCCATTGTCGAATTGGGTAAGGCCAGGTTGTAGAAACGGTGGAATCAATGACAGATTGGCATATTCAGCTACAAATTAAAGCAAAATATGACAAAAGACATTAGCAGAGAAGCTAGCTTATATATTTATTAAAGAGAGAAAGTTGGATTTGTAGTAAGTAATAAACAAGACAAGAAGCATATATAAGATCTGCAAATCTTACAAATAAAATCTGATATCAACCGGCCATTACTGAACCTCCCTGTGGGGAACTTGAAATAGGTTTCTCCATAAGGCAAGAAATTTGCTTGGTTTTCGGTTGTAGTGTTGATGTAATTGTTATTGCCTGCATCTAAGAAAGAATCACCAAAAACGAAAAAGGCAATTTGCTTGTTAGTTCCACTGATCTGAGAGACAAGAGCCAAAAAGAACACGAGGAAGAACAGAGAGCCTGCCAGATTTGCCATGATCAACTTCACCTTCAAAGAATCTTCTTCAGTGTCTCAAATAGGCCATAGTTGACCCATACATAACTTAGTTCCGATAAAAGAGGAGGATAACACGTGCTTTTTGCTTGATTCAATGATGTTATTAAAAACAGAGACATGAGTTTATATAATTTGAATTTCCCATGTGTTCTTCTTGAATAGCAAATGGTTGGTCCACTCGATCTCGCGTGGTGGTGCACGGTTATGGATGAATCTTCCAGCACAGTGGTGTGACGTTGACACGACGATGGAGGTAAATACAAAGACACTTGACCGTCAATATGAGAACATAGAGAGTTGCTCAAAGTCAAAGAAGAGCAATGAACTTTTAAAATGAGTAATACTTATGAAAATGAACTATCAAATTGTATTTACATGTACTAACATTGAAGGAGTTGGGCCTTAATGATGTTTTTGTGTATGCTTCATTGTGGCGGGGGTTTGGATTGAAGGCTCAAAGGATGGGTTGTTGAGTTCGTCAATGTGCTTCTCGGAGAGGGGTTCAGTTCGATTGATGTTTGATGCTTGTTTTCTAGAGAGGGTTTAGGTTCGATTATTGTTTTCTAGTGTGGGATTTTCTATTTGCTGCAAGCAGTTGCTGGTCTATGAGAAGAAAGGTCTCATCTTGGGGTTCTTCTTCTTATTGTTCGATCTTGAACTGGAGCCTGAATTCCTCGTTCAAAGATTCAACTGTGCATGGTATGACAATCAACTATTGTCTATCTCCTTGCATGTAAGCCGTGTGTGGATAACGATACGAGCGGAACAAGGAAATGAGTGAATTATCAAACAAAAGTTTAAACATGCATTTTATTCATTCAATTAAGATGTAATGATCAAGTTTTTGAACATTGTGTTGTAAGATTTGGAAAATAAAAACTAATAAACAAGGAAGAAAATCATGGGGCTTGGAAAAGGTCTTTGATTGTATAAGGCCCTATATTGTGAGCCTGAAAGCTTATTGGATAGCCCCATATTCGAGATGCCAATTGCTTGTAAGCACTTTCTGTAAGATGGAAAGCATCCCAAAACAAATATTCATTAGGGTTGTCACATAATTCGAAGTACTTTTGCCCTCTTTTGCCCCCACAACTGTATTCTCCTCTAAATGGCCCACTTCCACAACATGCTGATTTTCCTTCTTTCAAACCTACAGATTAACACACAATTTTAAGATATCACAGTAATTTACAAAATCAAAAGTTTAATTTAGTCCTTTATTTATTTAGACTTGCCATATTTCCAAGGATGATTGATCATTTGGGTGAGATCAGCGTTGATATCATAAAGAGAAAATTTGAAGCCCTTTAATTGCTTCTCTAACTGGAAGAGAACCATAGATAGAGCTTCATTATGTAAAGTAACAAGGGAGGGAAGTTCTTCAGTTGACTCAATCGTTTTCATGCGTGGAAGACTACCTAAGGGTGGTAAGTTTATGAATGCAAATTTTCTAGCCCCTCCCTTATATATTTCCTGCAATTAAAGACCAAAATAGTTTCATTATTATAAAAAGAGATCAATGGATATGCATTAATAATAGAAAATTTTTGTACCTTGATGATGGAAGTGAAGTTACCAACAACCATGCCAACATATTCTGAATGAGAGTAAGATTTGAGAACATCAGAACCTGTTAGAATCGGGCTAATATAATCATTAGATCCAATGCTAAACATGTAGACAGCTTTTGATAACAATGTTTTAGCATCAGAACAGCCTAACTTGTGGCTCAACGAATCTGCTACTTTTTTGAAGTTTCTTGCTTGCGTTTTGAAGGGTATTACCTGAAAATTTGATATGACAAAGTCATCATCATGCTCATGCTTGTGGGCATAGCTAGTTCCATTCCAATAAAAATTTATTCATTCATGTTGACGTATTGAGTTTGAAATTGGGAGCTTCGAGGTTATTAGTTTAAGACCAGGATGAGAACAATTCAATTGACTCCGTTCATGATATATATAAAAAAAAAGCACATTAAGATAGATGTTGCCAATAAAAAAATATTGACATCTTTCGTGTTCTTTTTCCACAAAAATCATCACACGGAATCGTTAATATTAATTTTGTTTGACAAAATCATCAGTATAATATTTTGAGTAGATAGTTTATCAGAAATTCTTCTTGAATTTACTGATTTTATTAATTTTGAAAAATTAACTCAGAAGGGATTGAGACTTGTGAGTATATAAGAGATTATTAGAAATAGAATATAAAAACCATTCAAGTCTTTTACCCAACAACTTAAGATTTTGAGATAATTGGTTGTTTAATATGATATCAGAGGTTTTATGACTAAGTGGTCTAGAGTTCGATCCATCTCTTATTGTTCTTCAGTGTTGACCCAACATGGTGCGTGGAGAGACTTCCAAGCCCCCTCATGACACAGCAGTGGTATCAGTAAGGAGTCGCCTCTATAACTCCACGAATTATAAGTTTTGATACACTTATTGGAAGATAGGAGGAGTTCAAAGCATAAGAACCTACTATAATGAGCCAATATCGAAAACCACCAAAAGAATTGAATACCGTATCTTTCACTCAAAAGCTTAAGACTTTAGGCTTATGAATCACATCACTTATATTATCTCACCTCACCCATTCTTAACCAACAAAGAATTCTAACTCACTCAATTTTTCAAGACAAAATCCACACTTTTTTTTAATCATTGTAATCACCCTTCACTTCTTCACAGGCACACACACAAAAGGATCGCTTTATGTTTCACTTTATGTTTGACATAATCCCACATGGACAAGCATTTAGGGAAAATTGTGGACATAAAACATTTGGAGGCTGCATCCTTTCTAAAGTTAATCATAACATACTCAAATAAGCAAACCATCGTGCTCCCCCAATAACATAGATTGTGATTAATTCATATTTCACTTTCTTTTTCATTATATTTTCATCAACTTTTTTTTTCATCTCTTTCTTATTTTTTATCCCACCATACACTATATTTCTTATTTTTTCATCTTCTCTTTCTAAATCTCACCAAGTGTGGGTAAAATTATGGTAGATATTAAGTTTTATTACAATATTATCGTGATAAGTTAGGCTATGCTTCATCAGGAAAAAAAACTCAGCTACACACTTATATTTTTGTTATAAAAAAATATTAGTGTACACTAAAAATTTTGTGACACCAGCAGATTTTAACCGTTACAAATTATTAAGTCTTATCGCCACAAACTGCTACAAGTGTGTTGTAGGTGTTACAGAATTTTCAGTATAGACGTATCAGCATTATTTTCTCATTTACTAAGTACTGTACACTTATAAGTTCTAACTTTTCCACCGTATAACTTGAATTACAAATCTTATTTGAAAGTGCCATTTATTAATCAAAGCAATTAAATTAAAGCAGTAATTATAATGTGAATGAAAGTAACCGACTTACCGACCCTTGAAACGATTCAACAAGAGCACCAGCTCCACCAGACGCAAAATTCACCCCACTGTCGAATTGGGTAAGGCCAGGTTGTAGAAACGGTGGAATCAATGGCAGATTGGCATATTCAGCTGCAAATTAAAGCAAAATATGACAAAAGACATAAACATGCATATAATAAGTAACAAGACAAGAAGCATATAAATTAATTAATCTTACCAATAAAATCTGGTATCAACCTGCCATCAGAGAACCTCCCTGTTGGGAACTTGAAGTAGGTTTCTCCATAAGGCAAGAAATTTGCTTGGTCAAGGGTTGTAGTGTTGATGTAATTGTTATTTCCTGCATCTAAGAAAGAATCACCAAAAATGAACAAGGCAACGTGCTTGTTGGTTCCTTGGATCTGAGAGACAAGAGCCATAAAGAACACAAGGAAGAACATAGACCCTGCCAGATTTGCCATTATCAACTTCACCTTCAAAGAATCTTCTTCGGTCTCAAATAGGCCATAGTTGACCCATATATATATATAAGTACGTGTTTGTGCTTGTAACTAGTTTTTGGACTGGTCAGCGCAATTTGATTCAATGATGTTATAAAAAACGGAGGCGTGGGTTCAAATAATATATATATGAATTTCCTATTCTATGTGATGTTTATTCTAAGTTAAAATCGATTTGTCATAATAATCTCAGAAAGATAAAGATATTGTGCTTATTCCATAAGCGACATGTTAGTAGTGGTTCATAGTACATACACTTGAATTGGAGTAGGCAAAACTTTACACCGGCCGACATAATATTGCATCCGTGACTACATGCTTGCCGTTCACAAACTTTGAAAATGGTGGACACATTCACACTCCTCTTAACTTTTATTCACTTATGCTTTCTTTAGTTGATGAGAGAAGGAGTGGAGTAAAGATAGAGAGAAAAATATAAGAAATAGAGTAGATTTGATAAATTATTTAGTACAATAAAGTTAGCAAAATTGATTTGTGTGCACCAATTATTTTGCCACAAGCTGCAAAATTGTTTTACTTTATAATTTGTGAAAGTCAAACTGCAGGTGTCATTCCAATCAACGTTGTAGAGTTAGAAGAGGAAGATAAGAGAACGAATAGGGTATGTGAAACCACTATCATTTCATTACAAAAAATTGTTTGACATGTCACACCACTGTTTAAAATTCTTACAAAAAAAATTGTATAATTGAGAAGGTGACCCTACTTTGGTTGGTGTAGTCAAACTCTTCATGAATGTGAAATAATTATTAACTAGTAAGTAGTCTTTACAATGCACAGATGTTTTTTAATAAAAATATTTATAAATTTTTAAACTAATTTTTATTATTTTAATTAAAATTTGTAAAATATCTAATAATTAGTATATTATCTAATAATTTTTATTAAACTTTTTATTATTTACATAGTATTTAGACATGTTTATTATATAATGTAAAAAATGAATATTATTCAACTATTTTTTATACTATTATATTTTTGGAAATATAATAAATAAATATTAAGTATTTTACAATAAAATAAATTTATAATTTGAGTCTCAACTATTGTAATTATTAAAAACATTTGACAATTATAATAACTTCAATACATTACCCAAACAAAACATCATAATATAAATTACAATCATAAATTCTTCACAACTAAAAATATTAACAAATTTAAATTGTAAAAGACTAAATAAATAAAGACTAAACGCTCCACTCCATTTGTTATATTTAGCAGTGAGGAAAAGAAATAAAAAGTTAAATTTGCTTGATTTGAGTTAATCACAAGCTGCTCGCATAGCCGTTGTCAAAATTAAAGTCTTTCACCATTTTTCTATTTTATGATAAAATTAAAATTATTAGAGATATATTTGAAATCAACATGATTATCAAATAGTACCTGAAGGTCCAAGTAGTTTTTAATTTTTTTGTTATGACCTGAAAGTTCCTCAATTCAGAAAAGGAACTTATCGCTTAAAAATAACCTCACAACATTTTTGCTAGAACCTTTCTAAATTCACTTCCATATTCTGCAACCTGATCCCCTGCCCACTACCTCTTTGATGCATTTAGTTTACAAAAAGATAATATGATACATTAGTACATAAATTGTACTTATACACATATAGAGAGAATAGTGATACATGCCTAATTCACAGTTTAAACTTCATATGCCTAGGATCTACATGGAACATGTTATCAATGCTTGACGTAGGTAAAATATGTTATCAATATGAAGTAGGTAAAATATGTTTACTGAAAAATGCAATACACATTCTAATTAAAACATGCATTAACAAAATGCTTATAGCCAGGCACAAAGAGACTCTTCCAATTGATCACTTTAGATCATGTGTAAATGAATAGCCTGAAGCCAAGCTACCAAATAACAATCTTCACCTTCCATCTTTCAGTTTGAAGTGATGTAAAAAAATGTCTTCAATCAGGGAGAGTCCTGTCATATGTGAAAGAGCATAGCAATATTATTGAATATAAATGAAAATATGTCACACAATTAACAAATATGACACATGACTCAGATATGAAAATTACAGATTTTGGAGCCAAAGATAGTAATAGGATATGAAAACCAAAGACAGTAATTATAGAAGTTAAAAACTAATTAAAAAGAGGAGAGGCAAATGAAAATTCATGAGAGGTGAATGGACCAGTAACTTGTTAATGCAATATAGCTTATATAGGGCATTCCTCATTAGCATGTAAGCAGAACGACAACTATTTCAAAATCGACAAAGAGTAGTAGTCCTAATTGAGAGAATGAGGCTGGAGTCAGAAGTTATGAAAGTATATTTGAAGATTGAGGGATAATTAGCACAAATTGTAGGAAATGTCATTGCATTCAAACAGAAATAAAAGAGGAAGTTGCTACTTTTAAGAACACCTTCAGACAAATGCAAATAGGCTTCGAATGATTGATGGATGAGTGAGGAAATGAAATAATGAATGGTTAATTAATTGAATAAAAGGGAGTAAATGAGACATAATCCTTTCTTTGAAACTGAAGCTGAAAATGAGGTATTTTAGAGAATGTCCTGCAATTATAGGGATTTCGAATATAAACATTAAAAGCTATTTAAGGCAAACGAAAGTAAAAAGAGTAAGAAGTAAAAACATGTCTAGAGGAAGATAGGAGATCCACGACTGGGCGACTGAGATTTGATCCTCTCATGTAAAATTTCTCTCATGTGCTATCATGTCAGAGTTTTGAGTCTATCTCTCTTCATATATATGCATTAAATAAATATAGTGAGACCCTCAAAATGTCTAGGAATAGAGAGATAGACACAAAACTCTCACATAATAACACTGACACATGAGAGAATCCAAATTCGGGGGAGTGATAATAGATCGTATGTCAAATTAACAGGGGAGTTATAGGAATGACAACAATTGAAAGGAGAGTTAATACCAGTATTTCATTGGCAAAAATTGGTATTTCAAAAGTGATAACACCACTTTGAAGCTTGCATTGTAACCTTTGCCAAAACATGGTTCTGAGAATCAGAAGGCAAAACCAAACATGGATTTAGCGTATACAGACCCACCTATCAAAAGCACATATTCAAATAATAAAAAATTATATTAAAAACTGTGCAAAAATAATATCTTGTTGAAGTTAGGCATCTCAAGGCTCAAACACAAGTAAAATCACTAGATCCAATTAAACTGTCCCAGAACATATTTTAGACTCACATAATACTACATTTTCTGACATGATAATCAAACCCCCTCTTCCTGACATTGGAGAATTTTCCAACACCCAAAAAAAGAAAGCTAAGCGAGTAAAAGCATCATAAAAATTTGAAGGTCATAGCTGAACTGTGGTGGCATATTCATAATGACCGGCATCAATTGACTTCGAGACTCTAGAGCTAGCACCATCAACACCAATGACAACATCAACTTCCAATGAGCGCTTCAAACCAACCCCTCCGAATTTCCTGTTGTAGGCGGTGTGATGAAGCACGTAGGGCAATTGCTTATCCTTTTGAGCATCAATTTTCAAGAACAACCCGATTCCTTATCCTTCCAAAGTGGCATTGATTTAGAGAAATTTCATTAAATCCATTATAGAGCAGAACTGAAAATTCATAAAGCGCACATAGAGTTAAACAGAAAAAGATTAGGAGATGCGCAAGCACCACAAAAGAAAGTTATCTCATGTATTCGATCATATTTAAAGGTATTGCAAAAGGGTGAAATTGGGTGTGTTTGATGTATTCTACCTATTTTTTTTTTTTTCCCATAGTTATGTGACTTATGTCCCTCCCAACATTCAAATTAGCTAAATCGTCTACAATTAAGGTAGGTACTTTATCGCAAGTAGGAAAATTATAAGTCCTTCCATATATGCATCTGCTTCGATGCAACTTTAAGACATAAGTTACTTGTCTTACCTTCTGCAACAAAATATTTGACGCTTCTGGAGAATTTAGCCATCATATTTGTGCTTTTCAATCATCTTTGTCAACTCCTGAAGCAATGATTCATTAAGAACTTCTGTGTTATTTTCTAAACTGAATAGCATTTGAAAAGCAAATTTTAATATAATATGTTATAATCTTTTGAAACAATTCAAAGAAGAAACCAAGGTGATGAAATAAAAGGAATTAGTGTGCTTAAAATGGTAACTGAACTTTACCCTTCATGCAGCAAAGCGAAAAATCAGAATTAGATACTTCTTTTGACTTGTCTAATTTTTCTTCATACCGCATAATAGTATGGCATGTTGAAAAATATCAACAACGAATGCATTTAATGTAACGTTAAGAATAATAAAACATGTAGTTGTAAAGGGGTTGGCTAAATGACCCCATGATCAGGCACGGATCCAGGAATTTAAGTACGTGGGGGCAAAATGCACATAAATTTGTAACATAGAAAATATAACATAATACTATTAAAAATTTGAAAGTACATCAAAATTGTTCCCTACGAGTTTTCATATTTTAAAAACTCTGCACTATCTTTTCATTCTCAACACTATCAAATACATCTTTCTCTATATAAGTAACTAAACAATTATATAGCCATTCATCTCCCATACGATTTCGCTTCTGATTCTTGATGATATTCATAGCGGAGAAAGCTCTTTCAACTGCCGTAGTTGCTACAGGAAGTATCAAAGCTAACTCTAAAAGTAAATATACCAATGGATATACAATATGCTTCCTAGTCTCCACAAGCTTTATAGCAAGATCCCTAGTTCCCCCTAGTCCTTGTTTGCTCACAATTCACAATTCACAATTCACAACCAAACACAAAGCAACAGCCTTGCTGGATTGAAGCAGAAAGGGGAGAATTAGAAGAGGATTTGAACTTTGAAGTAGTCAAGCAGAGCAGGTGGAGAAGGCAGAGGCACGACGGCGGAGGAGGCAGAGCCGCGGCGACGGAGGAGGAGAAGGCAGCGTCGCGGCGACGGAGAAGGCAGAGTCGAGCGCGACGGTGGACGGAGAAGGCGGAGTCGAGCGCGACGGCGGACGAAGATGGCAGAGTAGAGCGCGACGGCGGACGGAGAAGCAGAGTCGAACGCTACAGCGGACGGAGATTGCAGACCGTAGATGCACAGGCGACGACAGACGGAGAAGGACGCAGAGCCGCGCGACGGCGGAGGAGAAGGAGGGAAGCAGAACGAGATTCGGTGATGGAGGATGTGAGGAGGCTAGAAGCAGAAAGAGGAAGTGAGGCGGCTAGAAGGAGAAAGGGAAATTATGGTTGAAGGGGAATTAGTAATACTACTCCCTCCGTTCATTTTTATAAGAGATAGATGAAGGGTGTTGGCTGTTCATTTTTACAAGAACCACATAAGGCTTTGTGCCATATTAATTATTTTTTCACATTTTTACTCCTATTCAATTCTGGAAATATGGAATTGCATTAATGATGGAAAGAGATTAAAAAGAAATATGTTAAGGACAATTTTAGAAATTCAAAAACATTTGAGAACAAATTTAATGCAAAAAACTATACTACTTAACTTTCTTAAGGGTTGTGCAAAATTGGTTTAGCTCTTATAAAAAGGAACAAAACGAGTATTAGTTTAGTACTATTATTATTATTATTATTATTTTTTTAAAAATTTATGTGGGGGCATTTGCCCCCCCAAGCATACACATGAATCCGTGCTTGCCCATGATTAATTGGGGTCATTCAACCCCATGCTCACGTGGACCAATAAGATTGTCCCATAATTAAAATTAAAAAATAATATAGAAATAAATAAAATAAATAACACAATCTTATTGGTCCATATGGACATGAGGTTGAATGACCCCAATTAATCATGGGGTCATTTAGCCGACCCCAGGTAATAAGGGTTTAAGAAAGAAAAGAAAAACCACTACATTCATGGTGAAATTTATCATCCTCAACGACACCATGCATCACAAATTCAACAATTGACTTGCCTGAAAATGAATTACAAAATATTGAACAAATAATTACAGCAACTCCAATCTTTTGTCTTGGTTTAACAAAAAAAAAAAAGCATATGCATGAATGTTCATATCTTACCCTTGAATAATATTTACCATTTGATTTACCTGTAAAAATTAAACACGAAATAAATTAAATAATTTTCCTTCCATATGTTAGTCTAAATTAAATATTTCAAAGCATATAAGTTTTGTTTTATAATTATAACATGTCATCATTCTAATGAGCTAGCAAATGAGAAAATTATGGAAGAAAAGTTTGTACATACATTTTATTCCCACAATTATGATGTAATGATGAAAGCTTTCCATGGATTTTTCTCAAAAATAGATAAAATAATAATAACTAATAACTAAGGAGATCTCCTGAGTCTTGGAAGAGTTGTTTGATGGTGTAAGGCCCTATAGTGTGATAGCCCCACATGACAGATGCTAATTGTTTGTAAGCATGTTCCGTAAGATGGAAAGAGTCCCAAAATACACGTTCACTGGGGTTCTCACATAATTCAAATTTCTTGTGTCTTTTTCCCCCACAACTATATTCTCCACGGAATGGTCCACTTCCACAACATGCTGATTTTCCTTCCTTCAAACCTGAATCAAATAAATGACCATCATTTCCAATTTCAAAAATTGAAGCCTAAAATCAAAAGTGTAATTTAATCATATTATGCGTTCAACTCACCATATTTAATGGGATGGTTGATCATATCAGTGAGATAAAAGTTGAAATTACAAAGAGAATATTTAAAACCCTTAAGTTGCTTTTGCAACTGGAGGAGAGTCACAAATAGTGCTTGATTATGTAAACTTGCGCAAGATGAAAGTTCTTGTAAGCAGTAATCTTTTCCTTTTGAGTCAATTCTTCTCTTGTTTGGAAGACAACCTATGGGTGGTAAATTTATGAATGCAAATTTTCTAGCCCCTATCTTATATATTTCCTGCAAAGCAAACCATGAATGCCATTAAAAAACAATACTTAAATATGTTTTCAATGAGGTTGTTCAGTGCGATGGCTATCAATGACAAAGATGTTTCTAAAAAAAATTGATGTTACTTTTACATTATTAAACGAAAGCCTTGTTCTTTGCTTTTGTTCTATTGCATCAACTTTGGCTAAAATCATTTTCTCTGGCAACTTGACTCTTTCATGTGTCAAGTAGAAGCTTAGTATAAGTACCATCATAATTCTCTACGCGTGTGCTGAGTAGAATGTGTTTTTAGTTTGTTTTGGAAAATGAGATCCTAGCTACGTACTTTCCTAAGTACTAATAAACATGAAAGCAAAGTTGGGGAAGGATTGACTTTGAAAGTAGTTGAACCTTAAACAGATACATAAGTAATGGAACATTTGTACCTTGATGATGGAAGTGACGTTACCAACGACCATGTCAACATAATCTGAACGAGAGCAAGATTTATGAACATCATAACGGGCAAAGTAATCATTAGATCCGATGCTAAACATGTACACACTGTTTGATAACAGTATTTTAGCATCAGAACTGCCTAACTTGTTGCTCAACCAAACTGCTACTTTCTTGAAGTTTCTTGCTTGTGTTTTGAGGGAGATCACCTGAAAGTTTGATACGACAATGCCATCATGCTCATGAGAAAGTGAGAAATGAGAACATGGGTAGAGAGAAAGTGGTAAGAAAAAGAGTAGAAAAGTTAAATTGTTTGATATGAAAAAAAAATATTAGAAGAAAGAAAGAAAGAATGAGGTAATATAAATACTTTCTCATATGATGTGAATAGAATGTTAATGTTGAGTTTGTCTCACCTCATAAGGGTTTGAGAATTTGTCAAGGTAAAGATTGTTGGGAATTTGGCTCATTAAACAGAATGTCAGTGCATGAGCGCTGGCAATCCTACGCACGGGCGCTGGGAATCATGAGAGGCTGATAGACGAGACAGAGAGCCAGCGTGTGGGCGCTGGCTTCCCAATGCATAGGCGCTGAGACTTCACTGGATGAGGCAGAATGCCAGCGCATGGGTGCTGGCATGCCCAGTGCATAGGCGCTGGGACTTTGGAAAAATCTGTTATTTTAATGATTTCTGTTTTAAGCCAATATCTGTTTAATTTAGGATCTGATTTGTTGGGGGAATTGTGATAAAATTTAATGAGATATTATCTTATAATATCTGGATTATTAGAATCCTTATATATATCATGTAACACCGCAACCCTAAGTGTGGTACTGGGTACCAGCCGCAGAGGTATGCTTAATTGGCCGAATTGCTTGACTAAAGGATAATCTGAATAAGAAAGGAGCTATAGCTTCTCTATAGCCGCAGATGTAGGCACAATTGGCCGAACTGCGTGAACAAAGATTTCTATGTCCTTTCTACCTTTATTTCTCCTAAGTTACTCTATGCAATCCGAGTGTTTTTGCTAACATAGAAATAGAAAAGGAAATGTCACTTTTATTCAAAATATATTTATCCTAAATATATAAAAGGTAAAGAACCATGTAATTGGGACACAACTTTGTTTTGGTTGGGCCGGGCTCATAAGTGAACTATGTTGGTCTGCCCGCTAAAAGTTGAGAGTTGAACCATGAGGCTTGTGTGGAGGCTTCCTGTCTCCTACACCGGAACATTTAGCCCATAATGCCTTGTGAGCCTAACTTCTTTGAACCATGATAAATAAATTTCTTTTGAAAAAAAAAAGTAAAGAATGAGGTTGCATGAAAAGGAAAAGATTGTGGGCATTTTCTGTCCAATTTTGTCTCAAGAATGAGGAGATTGTGACCCCAAATCTGTACTTCTCTCATTATCTCAAGCCCACCAAACAAAGGTAGGTTACATAAGTTCTCTATGCCACAATTTTTTCTGCCTATCTCTTGCTTTACAAACGAAGCATTGGCGGATAGAGAGAAAATTAGGAGGAGAGAGAAAAAACAAAGTTGCCTTACGCTGCAATTTTAATTTTTAGTATGTTGTGAAATCTAACCAAATTAAGTGTGTGTTTGTATTAAAGTTTTAAGTGAAAATCCTTTCTGTTAATAGGAAAAAATTGATGTTTTAGAAAAATGTGCTAACTACTTTTCAAAGTTTAACCAAACCCACTCTAAATAATGTAGCATATAATGAATTATGGAGAATTATAAAAAAAATTCATACATTGTATCAATGTTGTTGTAATGTGAAGGAAATTCACACTTCTGTCACACTCACATTAAGTAAGGGCTTAATAGCACTTTTGGTCTCTCGCTTATCACGAAAGTGCGTTTTTGGTCCCTCACAATTTTTTTTTGCAAAAAAAGTCTCACACTTAAACAAGCAACAACAGTTTTTGTCTCTCATTACTATTATGTTAAAAAAACTAACGTTTTCTGGGTTTTTCATCCAATTTGATAAAAAAAAAATATAAAATAAAATAACAAAAAAATAAACCCTCAGATTAAGATTAATATAAATGTTGTTCTTGTTCTTCTTCCTCTTCATCTTCATCATTTTCAAAACTAAACCCAGAAAAAGTCAGAAAATTTATCATTTTATATTAAATTAAAATCCCACAGCTTCTCTTCTTCTTTAACACCAGACCCAGCTGCCGCCTCTTCACTTGTGACCCCAAACTGCCACCTTCTCCTTCAACCGAAGCCACTGCCACCTCCTTCTTCCCCCAAATCATCACCTTCCTTATCCCTTCAAATCGAATCAGCCAACCCAAGACCTTCCCCTACATCAAACATAACCAAAACCCCCCAAATGATCAACACCCCGGATTCTTAAACCAGAAATGGAGTAGCCACAAAACAGAGGAATAAACAACATCTGCCATCATCATCTTGTTTCTCCATCAAGTCAGGATTCGCAACCCGCAAGCCCTACAACCAAGAGAGAACCCTCATTTCAGCTTTCAATATTCTTTTCCTCCTCATCCACCATCGATTCTCCTTCAACCGAAATCGATCTCAACCAAATCATCCACCACTCTCTCAAAACCCCCATTGATTCTGGGCCACCATCTCTGAACTTCTCAGCCACAACTAGAAAAAGGGAGAAGAAAGAGAACAACGACTGTCACACCTCAAAAACCCAATCTCAACTAGAAATCGTCGCTGCAACCCTAATGGTGGCAGCCTCGGCCTCACCGCACCCACTCCAGCGATCCCACCTTCGTAATCGCCACACAACCTTCATAAACCCTCAAATCCCTCTCCACTCTCCAGTCCCTCCCACTCCTCAACTGGCCCGTCGCCGCCAACCGCTTCCCGTCGGAGCTCAACGCCTCCCTCGATCCTTTACCTCCGTCAACAACCTCCGCAAGGTCTCTGGCGTCTGGCTCTCCCAACTCGAGAATCTCACTGTCACGAACGCTCAAGTCAAAGCCTCTGGCCCTTACGTCATCCTCAGCAACATGAACAAGCTCAGAACTTTAACCATTTCCCACACGAATCTCACTGGTTCTCTCCATGGGCACGTTCATTCCAACCTTAACCACATCAATTTT
Source organism: Acmispon strigosus (assembly GCA_030819835.1). NCBI lineage: Eukaryota > Viridiplantae > Streptophyta > Magnoliopsida > Fabales > Fabaceae > Acmispon > Acmispon strigosus. The sequence continues at coordinate 52,963,381 of JAUAMA010000004.1, read as the reverse complement.
TTTTGGGAATCAGCTCAAAGGAAGCATACCCCTTCCATCACCATGCTTGACAACCTAGAAAGTTTGAGACTTTCGTCCAATGCTTTCACTATTGAGATACCCGCTTCCATTGGGGACTTGATTTCTCTGAAGAATCTCTCTCTGGCTTCAAATTCGTTTTCTGGGTCCATCCCAGATTCAATTTCTATTGTACTAGGACTAGTTCACTTGGATTTGAGCTCAAATCACTTTTCTGGGTTGGATTTTTTGGGAAAGTGGTGTTGGCGAATCTAGGTTTTGAAGAAGGAAGTAGTGGTGGCGAATCTAGCTTGGGTTGTTGAATAAGGAAGTGGTGGTTGAAGGTTTTGAGAAGAAGGAGATGTTTTTCGATCAATGGCTCTCTAGAAACATGCTTCAGGGCTTTTAATGAAGATTAGCCCCTTTATTAATTTTGTGTTGTGTTTAATTAGATTAGATTAGATTAACAGATTGATATAATGAAGATTAGTTGTTAAATATTAATGATATTAATGAGGGACGTGTCTGCACGAAAGTGGGTTTATATTTTCTTTTTTTGTTAACTTTGTTTTTTCAAAATACTGTTAAATATTGGACGAAATAGTGATGATGAAACAAAATTGTTGTTGCTTGTCTAAGTGAGAGACGTTGTTTGCTAATTTTTTCGTGAGGGACTAAAAGCGCACTTTAGTGATAAGTGATGGACTAAAATGCTACTAAACCTTAAGTAATAGATAGGAAGATAAGAGAAACAAATGAGAAATAAGATAAATGATGTAATTAGAAAAGAAGATAGAAATATAAATAGAAATTAAGTGAAAATGGGATAAAAGAAAAAATAAAATGTGAATAAAGTTAAAACAAGAAAAGTAATAGACTTACCGAGCCTTGAAAAGTTTCAACAAGAGCACCTGCTCCACCAGACGCAAAATTCGCTCCACTGTCGAATTGGGTATCGCCAGGTTGTAGAAATGGTGGAATCAATGGCAGATTGGCATACTGAGCTAGAAATTAAAGCAAAATATGACAAAAGACATTAGCAGAGAAGCTTATCTTAATAAGTTATATATATATGAGATCTGCAAATCAAATAATCGATCTTACCAATAAAATCTGGTATCAACCTGCCATCAGAGAACCTCCCTGTGGAGAAGTTAAAGTAGGTTTCTCCATAAGGCCAAAAATTTGCTCGGTCAGCGGTTGTAGAGTTGATGTAATTGTTGTTTCCTGCATCTAAGAAAGAATCACCAAAAATGAACAAGGCAACGTGCTTGTTGGTTATGTAATCACTCTTGCTTCCACGGGTCTGGGAGACAAGAGTTATGCCTATGAGGAAGACCAAGTAGAACGTAGATCCTGCCAGATTTGCCATCATCAACTTCGTCTTCAGGAACAATGCTATATTATAATGATCACATTATCAATAACAGGGGCATGGATTTAAATAATATAAATTTCCTGCATGCATGCTATTAAAGTATAGGAAGAAAACGATTTTGTTGATTCATGAGCTGGCATATGTGTCTGTTGGGCTGAGTCAGTATGAGGCTGAGGCTTTGTTTGATGCGAGCCCATCATGTCATATCACTATCCTACAATTTTTAACTAAAACACCACCCTATGGATGTTAATTAACCATTTAATTTTAGCACTGTTCTAATCTAAAATAGCTTGATTATGTGGAACATAAATTATGTAATAACCTGACTTATTTTCAATTCTGACGTAGCTTTTCATCTTAAGAGACAAGACAACAAGGATAAGGTTGAATGAGGATTATGGTTTAATTTTTATAATTTTATTTTGTCCTTGACCGGTTTTAACATATTCGAGATATGGTGACGGTCTCTTCTAACAAATGATTTTTCTGGGTTCAATCTTATAACATCACTCTTACAACAATCTAGTTTATTTACCACTTAACCAACGCCTTGTTAGTTATTTTTATAATTCTATCCTACGTTTCTTTATTTCTTTAAGGTTTCAATGACTTTTTTCTCAAGGTTGGGGACAAATTTTGTTGATGGAGCTCTTGCCTTCCATCAGTAAGGTTTTCTCACTTGTTATTCAAGAGGAGAAACAAATTAAATGGAAGTGAGTATTTCTACGCTAATGTTCAGAGCAATTAGATGGTTTTTTCTGTAAAGTCAACTATGTTGCTAATGCCAAGAAAAACACAAATTAACGTAAAATATAAGTTGGAAAAATTGTGTATATTTTAAAAGTTCTAATTCCCACATTGAAAACTTGACAAGCCTTGTAAGAGTTTATATATCAATCTTCACATTATGGTGGTAAAGAAACTAATAAAAGTATAAAGCCTTGCACATGAAATTGGGCTTTGTTGGCCCAGAACGGTGCCAGTTTAAAAAATAGTTTTTATGTTTATTGTTACACTTTTCTTTTCAATTGTTATCAAAAAGCAAAAAATAGTATAATGTGCCTATAGAGTTGGGATTATCGATTGGCCCAAAGCAAAATATGTACATTGAACGAAAAACACAAGAGTTTGGTTTCGATTTTTTGAGAATGTATCTAAACAGCATTTAATAGGAGTGGTGTTGCTATCATTGGTACGTTGCATAGACGGCAAAGACGGGAGCGCCTCCGATTTTGATTGAAATGGTGCACGTGAAGATGATTCAATTTCATATCCCAAAGAAGAGCATAATTTGCAATCCCCAAACACGAGCATATGTGTGACGCTCTCCCAACTCGACATAAACTTGGTAACTTGTGTACACCCAAATATTGGAGAATAACACTTTCCATTCTTTAACTAACGTTGGAGTATATACTATAAATATGGTGTAGCCGACATTCAATCACCGTGTCACATGCACCCTAATTTCTAGCTAATATTATACAAAGTTGCATTCATTATTTCCATAATAATGGGTGGATTAACATATGGTTAAGTGGGAAAAAAGTGGCACGTTGCTGGGTAAATTAAGATTACTCTTAATTGAATGAGTTAATAGTTCAACAGGTCCTGAAGTTGTACTAAAATTTGTGTTTGGTCCCTTCTAAAAAAAAATGACGTTTAGTGGCGCTTAAAAACAGTCAGTAAATGTAAAAAAATCGCCACTAAACGTAATTTTTATAGGGAGTGACCAAACACCGATTTCGATACAACTTCAGGGACCTATTGAACTATTAAACCCTAATTTAATTGTAATTAATTAAAAATGAAGAACCACTATCTTCATCCAATGCAAAACTGTGTGACAATTTTCTTGTAGTGAAATTTAAGTTGTCTAAGGAGAATTTCAGCTTTGTTTTTTTCACATAAAAACAACCCCTAAGAGCATTTTTTTATAAGCATCACTAGTGTGCATGTTAATGGAGTAGACAGATATTAGTAAGTTATGGGCACTGGGCAATGTAACACGCCATAGCTTGGGATTGCAGAGATTGTGTGAGAGGAAGGACGGGGCTTTGAAGGGAAAATGGGGAGAGAGAGGGGGGGAAGAGGACAAAGAGAAGGAGAAAGGTGAGCCCGTGAAGGTGGGGAGATGAGAAGAGAATATCGGTAGGTAGGACGAGAAACTGTGGAAACTATTTTTTAAAAGAAAATCCTAAAAAGAATCATGTTGTTTCCACATAATTGGTCATATAGCTAGATAAGAAAATAATTTTATCCATGTCATAGCCCACCTATCTTGGTCAGCATATACCTTTAATTTAACAATTGGATAGAAAGTTGAAGAGGGAACAAATTTGATTAATTAAAAAAATTAGAGATCTAAAGTTGAACAAACAAATTTTAGGGGAGTAAAAATCACTCAAACATTAGACTAGAGGGATTAAAATAGTAATTAAATAAGTAGTTTCATCATTTACTCAATACTCTTAAAAATAGAATTAATATAATTCCTACCAAAACCTAGAGCAATAACCACCAAGACAACATTTCCTCATGCCAAGAAGCGCGACGGGGAGGCTTTGTTGTTGAAGAAGTTGGATTGGTGTTTCATTGATATTCAGTGGCGAAATTTCTTTCATGAGGGGATTGCTACTGTTTTTCCTAGACGCTATTCGGGTCATCATCCAATTCTTGTCAGATGTGCTGCTCTTCTGACAGGTCGGGGGCCTCATCCTTTTCACTTTGAGGTAGTCTGGGCCCCTCACCCTGCCTATGAATCCGTGGTTTCTTCACCATGGGATTCATCTCAATCAGTTATTGCTACTCTGAGCAAGGTGCACGAGCAGTCAGTTGAGTTCAATAAGGTCACCTTTGGGAACATTTTTTATCGAAAGAGGGAGCTTGAGGGTCATCTCAAGGGGGTTCAGCGTGAGCTAAAACGTGTGGATTCTGCCTTTCTTTTGCGTACTATGATTCATATTCAATAGGAGTTGGAAGCCACTTTGTGTCAGGAGGAGCTCTTGTGGTTTCAGAAATCTAGAGAACAGGTGATTCGATATGGTGACCGCAATACGAGGTACTTTCATAACCAAACCTTGGTCCGTCGGAAGAGGAATAAGGTGTATGCATTAAATTTTCCTTGTGGATCTTGGTTTGATGAGGAAGATGTGTTGAGACGTGAGGCTCAAGCATTCTTTAAGGATCTTTTTTGCTCCACATTATCATCCCAAGTGCATTCTATTCCCTCCTCTGTTGTTGTAGGGCTTCCTAGTTCTGGTGTGCATGCTTTATGCGCTCCAATTTAAAAGGAGGAGGTTTGGTCGGCATTGCCTCATATGGGATCTTTTAAGGCGTCAGGTCCCGATGATTTCCATGCATTATTCTTCAAATAGTATTGGCATATTGTTGGGGATGATGTCTGGGGTGTTGTTAGGGAAACTTTTACATGTGGTTCCTTTGATCCTTTCTTCACCGATTGACAGGTGGTGGTGAAGCATATTCCCCGGGAAGGGAATGCAGTGGCGGATCTTATGGCTAACAATGGTGCTTCTTAGTCTTATAGATTGAGGGTTTACAAGCAACTTCGATTGTCCGTTCAACCTTCGTTGGCAGAGGACTACCGTGGCACTGTCTTCGTGAGGCGCTAGTGGTGTAGTCTTTTTCGTTTTTCTTTAAGCTCTTTTGTACCACTAAAAAAAATAAAAATTGCATGATAGTGTTTCACTTTTATAGTGGCTCAACAAAAAAGACTGAACCAAATTATCGGAAAAATCTCTAGTGCTACTTATCGCTATGGCTCAAATTTCCCTACTTAAAAGAATTTTGCATGTATACAATCCACTCACTCAACCTATCACAATTAAAAGATGTAAGAGTGACATTTTTTTATTTAACTTGATTACTTTTGAAAATCAAATAATGAAGTGACAAATATTTGAAACATGAATGATTAATAGAGTAAAATTCTTTTGATTTATCAAGTATATATACTAACCCCGTAATTTAAACTCAACATAAAGTCAAATGACAAAAAAAGGGGTTTAAGTGAAAAAGAAAATCAGTTTTTTCATATCCATAAATTGCTAAAAATATCTGAAGGCGATGTAAAATACTAATATATAAATCATTGGTAATTCAAAATAGTAAATTCATGAGTTATTACCAAAACCTCTAAAGACCTACAACTGTAGTAAAACCGTTGCATTCGACAAAAAATATGAAAAAGTACTTTTAACCTCAAATCCAACGTTTTTTCCGGTAACTTTCAGTGTTGCATTTAAAGTTTGTCAAATGGATGAAAATGGGCTTTCAACCTTAATCCAAACATTACGCAACTATATAAAACCTCCAATATTTTAATGAAAGTTAAAATCACTGCAGCATAAACTATTCATTTACAAAAATCATTTGTGTGTTTTTCATGACAAGGTAAACACGAGCGATACTGTGATAGTTCATCCCATCAGAAAGCTGAGATATGAAATCATCCAAAAAACACGGGTGAAAACTTATAGCCTCAGTCATAATAAAATTGTCATAAATAGAAAACACGGAGTTCATAATTATACCCGCAATCAAGTTAGTCTCACGGATCATACATAATAACACAATCCTTATGAACATCAAACAGAAAATCCACCAAAAGTTTAGTCTTAGACAAGACAAAGAACATCTAAAAACTATTAAGTTTATGTTTGAATTAGCCACAAGAGAATAAACTTCACACATACTTAAGCCGGTTACTTGTTCTGACTCCATCACCAACACCAGGACCACCATTCCTGAAAGCAATAATACACTACACAAAGGTTAAATAATGATAAATGGAGGTTTCCACTGATAAGGTAACAGAAATACATGATTAAAGAAACAAGAAGCAGGATGAGAGTTACTGACTTGTAGCTTTATTTACATAAACACAGACGAAGAAGTTGCTCAGAAAACGCCGCCTGCAGCAGCAGGCAGGTCATCAAAGCTCCAAAGGTTCATTGGGTTTCCACCATCCTGAGTTGCATCCCCAGACAGCAAGGATTCAAATGAAGAATCATCCCATGCACGATCAAGATAGGAGGGGGTCTCAAAGAACTTCAGCTGGGATTCAAAATCTGCGAGCTCCTCGGAGAATGTCTTTGCAGAATCATCTTGCATGGGTACCACCTCCTGAGAGTCGGACTGCAGGTTATTCTGCACAAACTGGGATTCACCTTCCAGAGGAGCAGAAAGCATGGATGAGATCTCAGGAGTCTTGGAACCCTGTTCGCCCCACCCGAGATCAGAATAATCAAAGGAATTGCTCGAGTGCTCTGAACTGAAGTAAGCAGTAACATCAGCAGATGGAGTAAAGGGTGGTAGCTGAACTCCATTTCCAGGGAAGGGGCTCATGTCAGCATACTGGTTAACCAGTGGTTTCTGTTCCACCTGATCCATAGGGGAGAAGTAGCTCTCCAGATTGTCACCAAAATCAAACATCTTGTTCATTTTGGGCTTCACAGAGTTAGGGTTTTTCTTCAACAGCTGCTTCTCTGGATTAACCTTGAGACGTTTTGAAGAAGAACCTTGAGGCTCATCAGGGAAATTCACCTTGGCTTTCTTGCCGCGTATCCTCCTAGCTTCAGCATCATAAGCTCTTGCAGCTTCTTCAGCGGTGTTGAAAGTTCCAAGCCAAACGCGAACCCCCTTTCTAGGGTCACGGATCTCAGCTGCCCATTTTCCCCATGGACGCTGACGGATACCCCTATACTGATTCTTCCTCTTTCTGCTAGCATACTTCTCAGCTTGCTCATTTGATTCAGCAGATTTTGCAGCGGTGGATCCTTCAATATAATTGGAAATAAATATAAATAGTGCGGTAAGGACAATAGAATGCAGTATCATTTAAGAAATTCATAATATCACATGCCAAAAACACACATACAAAAAGATCAGCAAGGAAAATCAGCATGGATTGCGTGTAAAAGAACTTGTATGGACATATCTTAACAAAGTTAATGTACATTTAGTTTAGAAATATAGACAGTACCATCAAATTGAACAGCAAACATTCAAGGGGAATCATAGTTGCATGTTGATAAGAAACATGCACAGCTGTTAATAAAAAGCTGGCAACCATTTCAATTTCAATCTTATAGATTGTTAATTAATGAGAAATCTAAAGCTGGCAACATAATTTACCCCAGAATATGCCTGATTAATAACCAAAACAGAAGCAAAAGAACTGGAAAAATTCAATGTAACACCAAATCTGGAACAAGTAATGACCAATCAATTAATGCAAGATTGTAAAAGTTATATTAAGATCCTCAAATTATGAAGTTTCAGATCAATAATACAGAGACTAGCTCCATTAGATCAGATTTATCATTTGGAAAAGCACATTAGGTTAATAAAACGTGTTTTTCCCCATCTCTCACAAATTTATAACACCCACAAGTAGGCAAAATTGAATTGAAACCACAATTTTCATATAACACGAAATTAGTCCCAAACACCACACACAAATGAATTGCTGCAACACATGTAGTGAATGATGATGAACTAACTATGCATAAAACACCCTGCTAGAGCCAATCAAGAACCCTAACTCGTTAAGTGGAAAGGGAAATTCCAACTTTCACCGTAAAAACAAAGTTGACATCAAGAAATGAATTAGTGCATTTTCTAGTAGATAAACTCCAATAAGTCCATATCTAAACAGGCTCTAGGTCACACATTCCTCATCCATGGTGCCCACAAGTAGGGAAAATTGAAGTGAAAGCACAATTTTCATATAACACGAAACTAATCCCAAAAAAAAGACACGCAAATGTATTACAGCAACTCGTGTAATGAATGATGATTAACCATGCATAAAACACCCAGCCTAAGCCAAGGAAAGCAATATTGTTTCCTCATATTTTTTATCAACCAGGAGAACAGAACCCTAAAAGTTAATTAACCACATCAAAAATTCAACTTTCACAACAACAAAAAAAAAAAAAAGTTGACATCAAGAACCCTAACCAACTCAAATTAGATCCACAAAATCATCCCAATATTTCAACAACTCTAAACACCCAGTCAAACTTTTAATCAACCAGAAAAACAAATCATTCCTGAAGAGAACACAAGACAAGATATGCATCAAAGCAAAAATTCATTTTCAACAGATCACCAAAACCCAAGATCTAAGAATGTCTGAAAAAAAAATTCAGTGCGAACTCCACAAACAGAAACCAGATTAAAAATATCAACGACCCAGAAAATCATACATCATCAGCAAATAATCAAAAAGAGAAAAAGGACCGTTCTATATTTTTTTCTTAAATTTAAAAAAAAAAAACAAGGCAAAATCATTGAAAAGCAATAATTTTTCCCATCAATTAACAACCAATGAAACATGAAGCATCAAATGCACGTGATTTTCCAGACCGAAATTTCCGACAGATAGAAAAAAGGGGGGGGGGGGAGAAGATAATCAGAAACAGTTACCCCTAGAGAGGGACTTGGAAGGCTTGGCCTTGGTGCCGGCAAAAGCAAAGCCCTCAGCAGCATCATCATCTTCCTCATCCTCTTCGAAATCAGAGTCGTCCTTGAATTCTCTGAAACCAGCCTCGAAGTCATCATCCAGCAACATCGACCGGCGAGAGAGCTGGTTTCTCGCAGCGGGGTTCCTCAAATTCGGCCAGAGGATGTCGGCGGTGACACGGCGGGCCCCCGCCGCGGCGGCCGGGATGAAGTCGGAGATAATAGCTCCTCCACACATGTTTCCTCGCTCTACCTGTCAGATCCTTGTCTTTTCAGGGTTGATGGATTCTTGTACCGAATCGAGAGAAGAGAATTTGGTTTCAATGGGTTGAATGATTTTGGGGTTGGTGACTGTGTGTGAGGTGAGAATGTGAGAGGTGTAGTATATATATATGGGTTGGGTGAAAATGGGAATTGTGAGGGGTGGTTTTACCGTTATACCCTTGGAGGTGAGCAATGAGTGAATTTGCATTTGACTTGGAAAGGAAATTGAGGATAGCAGGGAACCTCATGTTTACTGCTACTGCAACGCTGCAAGGACCACACGTGTCGCGCTTTTTTGGTCTACACAAGTACATTTTTTGGTACAAAATACATCACGAAAAGAGAATATATAATAAAAGCTCCAAATTCTCCTAGGAGCAAGAAAAAAAAAAAAAAAAGACCTCCAAATGCATGCTCGTAGGAGAATTTGAGTCCTCGTACTAGAGTTGGGTAAGAGAGCTGCTTCTTAACACTCACACCTGCGAAAATGTGGTCAATTTAAATGTGGACTTACTTAGGTTAACTTGTTAAGTCCGTGAACTAAATGAGTTGAACCTGCGATTTTGCAAGCCGGTTTGCGAGGTATGAAATTAAAAAAAAAATTAGAGTTGATTTGCTAGTTTTTACAAACTTTAGGAATTCGATATTTGAATTTATGGATGTTGCACTATAGAGTTTGATTATGTAATTTGGAATTGGGATGGTTTTAGCTATTTTTAGAGTTAATTTACTAGAATTTGTATGATTATGTAATTTTTAAGGTTTTGTTTGGTAGTTTTAGAATTAATTTGCTAGTTTTTTTTTAAAAAATATTATCACTGGCTCGCAAGCCAGCTCGTGTAAACACGGAACGGGTGCGGAACACTTAAAAGTATGCTCATTTAATTGCGAGCACACGCGCGGCAGGCTTGTTTGGGGTGGACCAGACCGCGTACCCTACTCTACCTGATACATTCACAATTCATTTTCAGTGCATTTCATATCACATCAATTATCATATCATTCATTTATCTCTTTTTCTATCATATTTCATCTAGATGTGAGTGCATTTACGTGTGAACGTATTTTTTTTCCGGGGAATATTTTGTAAGAATATAGCAAGTCAACATTTCACTATGCATTTAAGGGTTGAATATGTTTTTGATCTTTGACTTATACACTAGAATTTAAAATTGTCCGTAAAAAAATTCTCTTCATTTGTCCCTCAAAAATTTATTTGATTTAAAATGGTCAATTTGATGTCATAAAGCTTATGTGACATTTTTATTAATCAATAATCAGTTCACGTAGATTGCCCACGTGGAATTTTCACATTCATTTCACATCGTTGCAGGAAAAAAAAACAAGCGATGAGCGTAGTGCTTCAGCACTTCGTCTCCTTAGCAAGAGGTTGAGGGTTTGATTCCCAACTCTTGTGACTAGAAAAAACGTAATTGTCATCTTCCTACCACTTAGTGGTTGATAGTGAGGCGATAGATTAGCCTCACAACTAGCTGTGGGGATATCTTAATTAACACCAAAAAACTATTTACAAAAAATTATGTGATCAATGATATAACGAAAAACAAAACTAAGACATTAGAAGAGAGAATGTTAAAATGATATATAGTGCTAGTTTGATTTTTCCACTATAATAATAACACTCATTAGCGAGTTAAAAATTGACGCTACAACTAATTTAATATCAGCTATTGTGCTCAAAGCTAGTTCCTTAACATCGGGCATCATGGTTGACGCTACCGTCGAGTCGCCATAAGCGCCGACGTTACATGTTTGACAAGATGACTAATGTTATTGGCTTTTCATGAGCGTCGGTCCGCTACAACCAATTTAACATGGGATTAGTGCGTTAAAATGTTCGAAGGTAATTCCTTAGTGTCAGCCATCATGTCTGGTATTATTGTAGAGTCGCATAAGCCAGTGTTATGCGTTTGACAAGGTGACCGGCGCTATTGGCTTTTTGTTAGCGTCGGCGATGTAGACTGACTCTATCTATAAGCCTTTGCATCGGCTCGGCTGACGCTCAATTTTAACATATTTGTTATATATAAACGTAGAGTTAACCATGGTAAACGCTAGTGTTGTCGACTTAGGAGTGCCCTAACTTTGAGTTGCTTAGAAGTTTGTGATGGATAAAAAATGATACATCCCAAACTACATAGCAACCCAAAGTGGGGGTACTGCTAAGCCAACAAGATACACACCATCGTAGAGACCCTCAAGCAGTTAGAACACGATGTAATTCATCATCTAATTTGCATTATCAATTATAAATAATCTACACACTCATGCATCAAGCAGATCAGGACATAATGCACTCAAGCGATTTACTAGTACTTCAGATATGAATGAACACCTCTTATTCCTAAACGGGTTTTTATTGACTCCACCCCAATACCTAGTTATGTCATCCAAAAAAAAATTCCAAAATTGATCTTAATTATATTTTCGTCCACACTTATAAAGTGCAGTAAACAACATAATACTGCACTTTGTAAGTGCGTTATTACAGCAATTTAAAGTGCGGTGTTATGTGTTTTGAAACTTACAACTTTGACTATAATTAAAGCTTGTTTAATGGTGGAAGACCATTATTTTCGAGGTATCCGGCTTATTTATTTTTGTCATTTCAGCTTTCACCCGCACTTTATAGTGTGTCACTACCGCACATTAAAGTGCGTTACTACCGCACTTTAAAATGTGGTAATTGGTCGGCAGACTATGACGTATTTTAAAGTGCGGTAGTGACGCACTTTAAAGTGCGGTATTGACTATTTTGAAACTTGCAGATATTGAAACTTGCAAATATTAATGGTGGAAGACCAAAATAAATTCCTAAGCTTCCTTCTTTATCTATATATATGGATGAAAATCTCTTGTCTCTGACATGCTTAGTGTTCTGATCTTGCTTCTAATTGTTCCTAGTGTTGTTCTTACTGTTGTTGTATAAAATCCAATTTTATATGGACAATGTTTGCGATTCACTAGGTTTCATACTCAACTCTAGCTTGTTTGATAAACCTGATGTTGACGAATGTTCAAATTCAGGTTTTTAGACAAGCTAGCGTATGTGGTGATAATTTTTCCTTCTTTGGGTTTATCAAACAAGCTAGATATATTTGTACTTGACGAGTTACTAATAGGTTCAAGTCAAAGATTTTTACTTCAACAACGTCATCATCTCCCTTCCATTTTTTTCTTATGGATCATGAACTTATCAGGATCAACCATCTCCAAGAGCACGAAGAATGTCTTGCGGTATGAAAAATCTCCAACGCATGAAGATTTGTTAGAGTATTATTGTATTTTCATTTATATATACATAACGGGAACACTGTAGAGAAGGGACAATGATCATCATCCTCGTCCCTAAGTTTTTACCGGGGAGGTTTTCACCCCCGTCCTCATCCCCACAGGAAAAAATTCTAAGGTCGGGGCCTCAAAATGGACAATGCTTGCGGGATCCTCATCTTTTATCAGAAATTGTGATTCCTAATTCCTACACATTAACAATAAGTAGTTAAGATTTTGTTAGTATTATAGCGGCAAAGTTCTCCCTATCAAGTATTTAACGCAGTTACATCCACAAAGACTCGAACTCGAAACCTCTACTTAAGCTAGAATAGTCTCGTGTCAGTTGATCTAAGCGCTTAGTGGTTAAGTTTTTCTTTTTAGAAATATACATACACAAAGTTGATAATTATTCATTTATATGCATATACAATATTGTATATAGGGTAGAAGAATTTTATTATTATTTCAGGCACGGAAGAATTTATCGTGTTTGTGTAGAGTTAATAAATCAATTGCCAATAATAAATTACTCATCCTATTATATTAAAGTTTAAGCCCAACTTATATTACCATGAAATTATTAATATTGCAAAAAGTATCATTTTGCATGAAAAGTTTTTCATTAAAGTTATATAAGTAAGCATGATTGGTAGCCATTCAAAAAAAAAAAACATGATTGATAGAGTAACGTGAATTATCAGTACTTATGCAATTATTAAAAAAAATTTCATGAACCTCATTCACTCTCACACACACAGACACACATATATATACTAAGCATTATTATATATATCTTGAAGTAAACATGCTGGAGCGGAACTAGAAAAAATAATAATAAAATAATATTTGAATAGCGTACTCTTTTTTTAAAACAAAATAATATTATAGTACATGCATTTATAATATTATTTTTTAACTTTGAGTCTTTGAGAATTGGCCAAGAAGGTAAAACAATATTGAAGTCGGTCCAATAAATAAAACATTCAAGACCTAAAATTATTTTCTCAAAGACGGGTTCAGTCATACCAACATACACCGAAAAAAAAAAACATAAAAATCATTATAAACTAATGTTGGTGCTACTTGTTAGTATGTTTTAAAAGTTATTTTTAAGTTAAAGCTTAAAATAAGAGTTTTAAGCAAAAAATTAAAACTACTTGTCAGTTTTTATTTTTTATAGCTTAAAACCTATTTTTAATTTAAAAGTTATTTGTGAGTTTGCAAATTCACGATACCGGATAATCACAATGACACAATGTGAAGGGGTCAAGGTGGCGGTGGAGGTAAGTGTTACCTAGTGCGGCAGCGTCGATGACGGGGGAGGTGGCTGCAACCTGGTGGCGGTGGTTCTGATGGTGGATGAGATGGCTGCAGTGGCAATGGTGGAGAGTGGTGATGGAGGTGGAGGTGGTGGTGATGGTAGTGGCAGCAACAACGGTGATGGAAGTGTTGGTGGTGGCGATTGATGGAGTTGGTGGTTGTGGTGGTGGATGTGTGGGTTACCTCGTAGCGACAGAGGTCGTGGTAGTGGAAGCAGGTCAAGCAACAATGGTGGTGGTGGAGGCAGCGCCAATAATGGTAGATGTAGTGGTGGCAGCAGTGGTGGTGGAGAGTGGAGATGGCGATAAAGGCAACGATGACAAATGTGGAGGGTGGTAGTGACGGTGATGGTTGGTGATGGTGAAGGTGGTGGTGGAGGGTGGAGACGACAGTGATGGTGGTGGTGAAGGAAGAGATGGCAACAGTCGCTGTAGTAGAAGTTGGTGGCGACGGTGGTGGTGGTGGTGAAGGATCGTGGTGGTAATAGTGGCGGCGACGGCGATAGTGAAGGTGGTGGTGGTAGCGGTGGAGATGGGTGTTACTTGATGGAAACGGTGGTCGTGGCAGCGACGATGGTAGTGATGGTAGTGGTGGGATGATGAGAGGTAGTAGTGGTAGCGAAAAAGGTGCCGGGGGGTGGAGATGGCAATGATGACAATAGTGGAGGGTGGTGCTTGCAGCAGTGGTGGTGATAGTGGTGGAGGGTGGTCGTGTCGGTGGAATGATTTTGATCTCTCTAATTTTTTTTGCACACATTTAGTTTATACATTTTTAAAATTAAACAAAAATGGTCTTACTGTTAATTTGACTTCTAATAGAATTCGATGTAAGCTTACGTGACTAAGATTAATATAACGTGTATTTCAAATATGACAACATGGATTTCTTTTATATTAGTGTTAGCTACATCAGCTTACACCGTTACCAATATATTAGATGTCAAGTTAATAATAGGACCGTTTCTGTTTAATTTTGAAAATGTAAGGACTAAATATATAAAAAAACGAAGGGATCAAAATGTGCAATTAAAGTAAAAAATAAATAAATTACAAGTGTCATAAATAAAGATAATTTGATATAGTTTGTTTCGTATTTCATAACGCTACAAATTGCCTCAAATTTAAAACGACATCCTTTGTATCAAATAAGTGGTGTTAATCGCGGAAAAAAAATAGGTCCGTTTGAAAAAATTATATGAGTTTATTTTATAGTATAAATATAAATGGAAGTGTTTACGATTTGTGAGAGTTTATATAAAGAATTTATAGTGTATTTGTAAGCTATTTCGAGTTTATTTTCATAAACTGTTTAAATTTACTTATGTATAAAATCTTGTACTTATTTATAACATTTTTAGTTTATTTTAATAATTTTCTTAGGAATCGTTTGACATGTTGTATAGTATAAAATCTGATGGTATTAGGTCTGATATTATTAGGCTCCATATGATAAGACTTGATAAAAATTTAATACTATACTGCGTTTAGTCATACACTATATTACTTATCATATTGTTTAAATTGATACAATCACATGTTTGGTGGTTGTGGAGAAAATGGTTGTGGTGGGTGGTGGTACAGATGGCGGTGGTAGTTATGGCGAATGATGAAAGCGGCAGTGGCGATGGTGTTGGTGGAGGCGATTGTGAAAGGGTGGTGGAGTTGGCTGTGGTGGTGGCAACAATGTTGTAGGGCGATGGTGGTGGTGGCAATGGTAGTAGCAACAGTGGCAGTGGTTGTGACAGTGGATTAAATAATTTCAAGTAGCTTATACGTTATAACCTTATTAGGCTTTGCTGGATTAAATAATTCATCATTTTAATGTATAAGAGTTGATTGATAGATAAACTTATATAATACAATATTGACATCAATCAATGGATAAATTCATAATGTATATTGTATAAACTTATACTATCATATCTAATACAACGTACCAAGCAAGCTCTTAAATTAGCTTATGAATTATTGTTTATACGATAAGAGCTTATTTCCATATGTGCTTAAATATAAAATATCTCTTTTCCAATTCAGCAATTTCATATCAATTTTTTCATTAAGTTTGAATTATTTTGTTATTGTGAACTTTAACATTATAATTTTTTTATATATCAATTTTATTTTTTTTGGAAATGATATATCAAAATGGATTATAAGGATCTTTGAATTGAGGTTGAAAGATGACGTTCAACCTGAGATTTCGGTGCGAGAGCAGGATTTCCTTAAGCCAATATATTGGTAAGAACAAGAAAATTGACTTATGGGCAGTTTTATAATCTAGCCTTTAGAAGAATTGGTGCTAAAGCTGATTTATTGTTTTCTTAATGCATATCTAGCTATACTAAAATGTTGACACAATGTCGCCACATTAATTTTGGAATCTTCTATTAAGATAAGAAATTATAGTTATAGCCCGTCGAATTCACTACAAGATATCGCTATTCCTCTAAAAATAGAAAAAAGAAATTAATAATCCTTTTACTATTTATTAAGCGTGCTGCATCGAAGAGAAATGTTGCATGATGTCAGCAAATTGAGTAGCTCTAGTGATGATAATGTTCTTCTAGAAGAATTTTTGTTATGGTGGGTAGAGTTTCTACCTCTACCAACTTGGTGAAGTAATAAAAATAAAAGACAACGATGATAAAGCGTTACTTGGTTTCTATTGGACCTAAGCATTTCACCTATGATAGGAAAGTAATTTTTTTTTTTGTAGAGCCTTCCATTCGTTAAGCACAATCATGCAAGTTTTCGTTTGAGCTTATTTTCTTTTGTCATGTCCTCCAGAAGTAAAACGCTCTCTAGGTAGTCTCTTGTTCGGGCCATCCAATCTACTATTTTGTCAATTAGTAACTTATGCACGTCTAAAATGCATGATAAATATTTCTAGCTAATTCACTATTATTATACACCTATTTTATGCACTTATTATACAGAACTCACGTGTTTTCAAGTGTATTTGCATAATGCAGGTGGAAAGAGCAACAAAGTGGAAAATAGTGAGAAAGGAGTTAAAATGGACGTCAAACTTGAACTTTGACGAGTTGACGAAGTGACACAATTGTGCTAAATAAATTAAGAAGACCATTCCCATGCATCACTCCAATACGCCCATGCTGACTTATTTAAAGCCAACACGACCATGCTACTTGAGGCAAAGTTGTTCCAACCTGCGCTGCCAAAAGGAAACGTATAATCATGCCAGCAAGGTCGTGCTGCCTTAGCCACGGTCGTGCCACCGATGCAGACAGAGCCTCGAGAAACCCTAAAGAGGCCAAAATATATGCAGAGTGGTATACATGCCCAATGACACACACTGAGATTGTGGTGGGAGAATACTGAGACACAGCAGTAGAGAGGGAAAGCGCAACAGCAACCTCGAAGGGAAGAAGGGAGCGAAAACACCGAATACCTTGGTTTGTAATTTAATAATTATGATTAGCTAAATCTCCTCTCTCGCGGTTGCAATGTATGATATGATTTGAAGCCTGATTTACTATGTATATTTATTTTCTAAGTTCAGTCTTACTGCTTAATTGTGATTCTCTTTTACATGCTTATTTCATATGGAGTAATTAACCATATTTATAGTAATTAATTGGATTTTAATCAGAGAGATTAATTTATGAAATTATAAAAGAGAATGAATATAAGGAGTTAATAATAGTTCACTCCTAACTAGAGACTTTTGAGTTAATTCAATATATTTTCAACTTCCTATGCACTTAGGTAGTGAAATACTCATAGAACACCTCTTTGCACTTCATGCTTGTTTTCACTTATCACCTTACAATGACGTCTGCTTATAAGTTAATGCAGTCTGGCAGGACAGCAAGCAATAACTTAGCGGTGAGTATAAGAGGTTATGGTTGACACAATAATTAATTATGATTAACATATATAATAACGGGAGGAGAAGATCCAACATCATTGCAATTCTAAGTCTTCTGTGTCTTAATCTCCATTTACTATCTATTCACTTGCATGCTCACAACACAACTTCCAAATTCCTTAGCCTAAAACTATGAATTCACTCCTAAAGGTAGTTAGTCGCCTGGTCCCTTGGGTACGATAACTATGACTTCAATCACGTATTATTTTAGCAATAGAGTGCACTTGCTTTTTCAAAAACGTGTGTTATTTTAACGTGAAAAGTTTTTGAAGTCGTTGCCGAGGACTAGGTTCGTAATACTAGCTTTTGAAGCATCATAGATTTAGAAGTTTTTGTCTGCTGTTTTCTCCCTTTGTGATTTTCTATCGCGGGTCCGCACGGGCGTGCCCTCCAAAGCACACCATGCTCAAAAATAAAATTCTAGCATCACGACTGTGTTGTCAAAGGCACACCCGTGTTCATCCAAAAACTTAAGAACACGACCATGCCTTCAAAAGCACGTCTGTGCGCTGACAATTTTTTTTTGCTTATTTTCATTTTTCTTTTCTTTTCTTGTTTTCAGTTAGTTTTTATTTTTTTGTTTTGATTTTCATTTTTATTGAGTCAAATAAGTGCATTTCCCGCTCCTGCGAGCATATTTTATTTTTTGACAGCAAAATTGAAGGGACAGCTCGCAAGCTAAGGAAACAGCAACTGCAAAACATGGCTGAAAATCCACATGAAGAAACATTATAGGAGATCTTCACTCCTAACATAAATGTGGCAGACAATATTTTCCGTCTTGCAGTCACTGCTACTAACTTCGGTTGAAGCGACACTCATCTCGTGGTTCAGAACGTTGGACAATTCATGGGCCTACATGGTCAAATTTGTTGGTTCATCTGAAGTCGTTCATCATAATCATGGACACAGTTAAATACAATCAGATACTCGCTTTGGATTATTTCCATTCTCACTGTTTGGAAAAACATTAGATTGGCTTAGCTCTACTATCAGTTAGATTCAAAGAAGCACTCAGATTATGCCCACATCATGGGTACAACACAGACAAGCTAGTACAAATCTCCTATGGAGAAAACAAGTCCAATATTGATGCTGCTTGTGGAGAAACACCAGTAAAAAAACCGCTTCAGAAGCTATGGATATCCTACGGGACAAATGACTAACAAGTAATTATACGATAGAAGTAAGGTATTGTACTGAAAAATCAAGTAGATCTTCACCTTCTCGGAGTCTAAAAGTCTTCATTTATCACTGATAATCCAATAACCGTTGAAGTACACATTAAATGTTAAACCTTTTAGTATCATTGCCACATAAGTTTATTGGTACGTAAATATGTTTTCCTTATTCAATTTGTAATCTTAGGCAAATCTTTTTTCTTCTCAATTTTTTCATGTCAAATTCTTTTTTTAGGTAAACGAAATCTTTTTGGAAGCTTTTCAAGAATCCCAGTGTGTTTAAGTCATCGACATAATTAATAATTACGATGAACTCTTGTCCAGACCTTATCATGAATATGTATGAGCAAATAATATCATTTTTATAATTTTATTTAAGCAAATACTCATTAAGGGTAAAGGTTCAGATGGAATTCTCTCATTTTATTATAATAGGGAGATATACAACATATACAAGTGAGCGCAAACAAAAATTGTGATAGGCAAAAAACTCCTTTTATAATTTTTTTCTATTTTAACCTACACACATTTTATTGGCCAATATGATGTAATATTGGTTACGAGAATCATATGTTTTAATTTGGAATATTGAATATGTTTTGTTCAACTTTTGGGTGAAGAAGAGTTATTGGTCACACACAATAGTCAGTTTTTTTTCTAAGATATTTTATAAATATTTTTTATGTTTAATTTAAAAAATTCTTTACTCATATCTTTTAAAATTTTTAGAAATGTTATCTTAGAAATATTTTGACCATATTAAATATAAAGTTAAATTATTATTTTTTATTTAGAGGAAAATTAAGATATTTTATAAATATTTAGAATTTACAAAATTATAGTATATTTATTATTTGCTTAGAGGATAATTTAAAATATTTATTATTTATATCCAAGTTAATTTTAAGTTAAAAAATATTCTGTTAGAATCTCTTGGATAGTGTTAAAGGGGGTGAGGCGGAGTGTAGATTTTAGAGAAAAATAGAGCTAAGTGTAATTCTAAGATTATTATTGAGGTAGAGTATATATTTTACTAAAAATTATGATTTACCAATTTTTTTCATCAAATGTTGTATACTTGTTACTAAATAAATGACTAAGATATTAAATCATCTTTCATGTCATCATTTTTTAATCAATTTTCATATCAAATATATCTAAAAATAATTTAAATATATTACATTTTTTAAAAGTTTTTAAAAAAAATTAAGAAAAACCCTATGTATCGCACGAGCTACTTACTAGTTTTATTGTAATAGGGAGATATACAACATATGCAAGTGACGATATCTTTACCCATAATGAAAATCTTGTGTAAAAAATCATACAACTATCTATTTATATTAATTACCAAAATAAGATGGTCTAGATAAGAATCCTAAAATTTTCTAGGAGAATCCTAAAATACTAGCATGGGTTTATTTATATCAACATTTTTTATAATTATGTACGATTTATTATAATTTAAAGATGGGAATAATATATTTAAGAATAAAATTAATTTTCAATTATAATATCTATTGATAATTTCATGTAAAAAATTAGTAAATAATTTATCTTAAATAAATATTTATTTATTGGAAGCCCTCCTAAATAATATCTTGTTTGTACAATTTAAACATTTTAAAAGATTAAACCTATTTTTTTCCACAATAACATACATATTATATGATTTTTCCCTCAATTTTGAAATAGGTGAACTTCCCTTTTTTTGCTTATTACAAGAGGAATACAGGTGAATGTCCCTTTAGTTGAAAATCTACATAAATTATGATAATGATAAATAGAATTATCTTTACATAAATACTTATATATATTACTTTAATTGTGTAATTAATATTTAATAATCAACATTGAAGTAATTTTCATAATTTAATAATTTATTTACTTGATAATATTAAATACCATTAATTGAATTAAAAAATTTAAGTTCAAGTAATAATTATTTTTTGATGCTCAGGAAAAATTCAAGTAATAATTACTTCATCCGTTTTAAAATAACTGTCCAGAAAAAGAAAGTATAAGTATATTAATAAATGTAATTAATATTGATAATTTTTGAAAATATATCAATTATTTTACTAATTTTACCTTTAAATTGTATTTTATCTCTTCTCATTTTTTTAAATGGGCATTATATGGAAAAACATTAATTAATGTTCTCTTAGAATTTTAAGTAGACATTTATTATGAAATAAAAATTTTCTCTTTAAATTGAAAGTTATTTTGAAACGGAGAAGTATTTAATATCGCCAACCAAATTTTATCAATATATATATAATAACATTTATAGTCATTTTATTTAATTTTTTTTTGTCTAAAATAGTTATTACCATATAATTTTAATGATTTATATAAATTAAAAATATTACATATTTTCATTATATTACTTTTGAAATTTTCTCAATGTGATTGATGATAATATTGGAACTAATTTAAATATTTAATAATTTAGTTATATATGCAATATATAGTATATAAAATAAATTCAGAAGTTCCGAAGGATAACTCAAGTAGTAAGAGTTGAGGATATGTGAGTTGGGAGATAAAGGTCGAGGTTCAATCCCTGAATGAAGAGTTTAAATGTTTTTCGATGTAAAATTAAGATAAATAAATTGAGAAGTTTAATGACTAATAATCAATACAATTAATAATATAAAAATTATTTAATTTCTAATTAGCATTTTTATTAATACTCAACCCAAGACAATTTCACTATATATACTAGAGTAATTCCTAAATCAGAGTACATTACAATAGTTCCTAATTTATATATATGATCATTCCTAGTTTGGTAATAACATACATAATAATGTAACGAATAAACTATCAATTTCATTTGTTGACATTGACACATTTTAAACTTAGTGGTAATATATCATAAAAAGTTGTACTCAAATTATTTCTCCATCCTTAGTCCTCAACTGGAAACCAGATTGACTCTATGCAGCTGAATCTCTTACACACCATTACTCAATTCAAAGAAGGTGGGTAACTAAAACAACATTTTAAGCTTCGCCGGTATTTTTTTTATTAAAAAAGGACAAACGCCACGCGGTGTACACAGTACACGTTCCTTTTTGAAGAAAACATTTGTATAAATTTTATATTTGGTATGGGGTGAAAATATAAAATAGACAATAATAACAAATTAACAGGACATCATCATTCATTATTAATAGATGAACAAGTGGGCAAGTG
Organism: Acmispon strigosus; assembly: GCA_030819835.1. Classification (NCBI taxonomy): domain Eukaryota; kingdom Viridiplantae; phylum Streptophyta; class Magnoliopsida; order Fabales; family Fabaceae; genus Acmispon; species Acmispon strigosus. Next base: position 52,941,364 of record JAUAMA010000004.1, on the reverse strand, counting down.
GATGCAACTCGAAGACAGACAAACAAAACGTTCACAGTACTGTTGACTTTGTCTTGCATTGATGACCTTTGACTGAGATTTGAACGGCTGTGATCTCCTGACCCACCAGGCCCGTGGGCCCCACTTGGCAGCTGTCTCCCGTACAAAGGCAGGCAGGAATAAAGGAAATGGGTTACCCACGGGCTGGGTTTGGAATTCAATGGCCCATGCCCACTCCCACACCCACTTGCTATTTAACTAGTAACTAGGAATGTGTGTTGTGTTGTAAGAATAAGATAAGATAGAACTAGAAGGAAACTAGGAAAAGGATAACGTTCATTTATTCAAGTGCAAGCTGTTGAACTGACATGTGTGCAAGTGCAACACTGTATAAATAATTATAGAATTATTCACAACAAGCCAAATATTCAAGTTAACCAAACATAGGCAAGCAGTTCGATTTTTATACAAGCAATCATGTTTGGAATTTCCAGTGCCTGCTGGTATTCCTAGCTAATTGCTTAAAGAAATTATATTTAATCCTTAATGGGTTATAAAAAGGAAATTGTTTAAATTGTTTTTTGAACAAGAAAATCCATGCGGGATCCATTGTAAAGCAAAAAGTTATCAGGAATTTTTAGTTTTAGATTCTCAAACATTTTTCTTTTCTTTTGTGAAAAATAAGTTTTAAAAATTATCGTAAATAAAAATTAGATTTTTTATACATTGAAAACCTAGACGAAACAACAAACAACGCCAAAGGCTCCCTAAACAAAATCATCTCCAAGGCAAAGCAATGAGCTTCCAATAAACGCAGACACACCGGTGGAGTTGTCGACTTGGTCAGAATATCAGCCGCCCCATTAAAAATAGTTCTTGAATTCATAAAACTGAAAATTTTATCAAAGATGTTTTTTTTTTTTGACAATCAAATATGTCTTTCACCTAACACATTAAATTGTTTGATTATAAAATTGTATGTCCTGACTCACGGTTGCTCTATCCGCACTTTGGAGCGCTTCTTCCTCGTCTAGACATGTAAGTCCTTTTCCAACTCTGGTTCCATCGTATCTTATAGCAACAAAACCTCCTTGCGTTAGCAGTCATTTGGCGGGCATGGCGATGGCGAAATAATCATGTTTTTAACGGTGTATCCTGGGGCATCAACTATGTTCTACGGCAAATCACCATCAATGCAACAATTGGAAGTAGTGGACGCCTGCCATAGCTGCCACGGTGGGTGTGAGACCTGATTTTGATCCGGCAACAGCTCAGATTTTTGCGACGTCGGTGTGGTGGTTGTGGATGGCAGCTAGAACTCGTCGACGTTGTGTATGAGGTACGATGTTCTGTTGAGGAGTGCTCATGGTACTTGGCTCTCTGGTGTCGCGTCGAGCAGTGGGGGTGGCAGTGCTTTCCTCGCTCAAACTTTGACCATGGAGATGAGGCTTCAACATGCATGAGACATTGGCTACAGAGAGGTTACCTGCACCTCTGATTGCGACAACACGTGGATGCCGTTAGTATGGAGAGGGATATTGCTTCGTTTTGGGAGAGAGGTGTTGTCATGCGTGTTAAAGCTATAGTGTCTTGGGACAAGAAGATTTCATTTTTGTACATCCCCTGAGAAATGAATAATGCAGCGGACTTCTTAGCGAGACAAGCTTCTCGAGGTGGACAACCTCAACGTTTGTGAGCGGCTCCGCCGTCAAATATCATGGCGTCTATTTGTTTAGATGCTCTTAGCTAGTTATTTTTCACCTGTTAGCTTTCCTCTTATAACCAAAAATCTAATATTGTGTAAAAAAATTAAAATCACCTATTAATTTAATCCTCTTTTGCTCGCACCACCAGGACAAGTTGTTGATCAAATTGATAGTTTTAAACTCATAATCGTACCACATTGTACAGTAGGTTAAGTTGATGTAACAAATTCACTTTTGAACTCATTGATTCCATAGCCACTTGCGATTTATGTAGTACAATACTCATATATATATATATATATATATATATATATGTGTGTGTGTGTGTGTGTGTGTATGTATATTTACCACTAGCTGAAAGCCATTGATCATATTTCCCAAGCGTAGAAATGGGACATCTCTTACTTATCTGTGTTTCATTCGGCTCACCCTCCCTGTAATCAGTAGGTTGGAGAGAGTTCCTTGGCATGGTAGAGCTAAGCATAAGTGGAGGTGAGGGTGGCTTTGAAGGGGGAAAAGTGGAGGAGGAACGTGGTCTTGGGAGCAGAGGAAGGAGGAGTTGCTGGCTATAGGATAGTTAAAGAACGTGGTCTTTCAAATAATCAGTAAAAGAAAATGATCCATAGTGGGTCAATTTTTGTTGGAAATGAGATAGTTTGAAAGATAAGAGAAATACTCATAAGATATATGATAGATAATGTAGTAAGAAATTAGTTTGGAATAGAAATTTGTGGAAATGAGATAAAACACAGGATAGATTGTGTATAGATCATATCTCATACAAGATAAAAATGTAAATGAAATGTAATAATTTAATTTGGTATAAGTGCGAATAAATAATATAAATCTTTGTTTTATTATGTTAGTTTCTAACATAGCTTTTCTCTCATCAGTGAAATGAGATAGATGATAAAATGGAGTGTGAATAAGTTATATTCCATACAAGATAAAATGAAAATGATATATAATAATTTAAGTTGGTATGAGGGTGAAGGGAGAATAAAAAATCTCTATATTATTATTTTGGATTCTAACCTAGCTTTTCTCTCATTAATGGTCATGAGATAGATGACAAAATGGAGTGTGAATAGATCAGATCTCATAGAGACAAAATGGAAATGAGATATAATAATCTAATTTTTTTTTTGGTTACAAAAGGAATGAAAGAAAACAAAAAAGAAACGAACTAAGCTACCGCATCTTTGCACAAGAGTGGAATCACAAAGGAAGGAGGCTCCTTCCAAATACGCATTGGACACCCTGTCTTAGAAGCTTCTCTCGCCAACGCATCCGCCACAACATTTCTATCTCGCATAACATATGAGAATTGAACATTCCAGACCTCACCCAACATTGCCCGAATAGAAGCAATAATATCCCGTTGCCAATAAGTTCGCGTGTCTCTGTTCTGGCTCAGAAGCTCCACAATATCCTTACAATCTATGTAGCAGACAATTTCACGGAAACCCAAATCCCAGACAAGCTTCAAACCAGTTCGAAGCGCCAGAAGCTCCGCATGAAAAGCACAACCAGTCTCATAAGAACAAGCAAACCCCGATAACCATCGGCCAGTGGAGTCCCTTACCACACCGCCACCACTCATTTAAATATAATAATCTAATTTGGTTGAAAGTGAAGAAAGAATATTAAATCTCTATTTTAAAGTAGGATATGATTATATTATCTTATTTTAACCTTTTATCTAAAATAGCAACGGACCCTATATTTAAATGATAGTACTTATCTTTTTTTTATAGGGATGGATGCTCATTATTTATTAAATTAAATTTCATTTTTGTTCAAATTATTTGTCAAACTTTTTAGTAACTATGCATTGTAAAAAAAATTAGTCAATTCGATGGGAGCCAACCCAGTGGACCAATTTTATTTTCCTTATTTATTAATTTTTTATTAAATGTAAAAGAATTTAAATTAAGAAAATAAGAACAAATATCATGTTTTTTCTATTTTCACATTATTTTTTTTACTAATTCGCTCGTAAGTCGTTGAGAGCTGAGTTGGACTGATGAACTAATAGTTCACTTTAATTTTGGCACGAGCCAACCTGACACAAAAGTGTGTCGGCTCATTGCGGACTGATAGAATTGACAGTCCTACTTCTGAGTGTGATCATTATTATGAATTCCTCAATTTATTTTATTTGCAGGCTTTATTTAATATTTTTTAAAATTTTCTTCCATATTATTCTATAGAAAATATTATAGATTACCAATATGTTTGGTTTAGACCAAAAGCATATTCATTTTGCTCTAAACACAAAATGTGAGTAAAAAATTTGAAAGGTTAGAGCCGAAGCTGGTTTATAAACTATATATTCTACTCGATCATATATTTTTGTGCAAGAGTTTAGGATCCTAAACTGATCCAGTGAAGCAGTCAACAATGATGGGCTACAAAACGAACTCTACTTTTGAGGCACAAGGATTAATATCTGTTGGGCCAAGCAATGTAGTAGGCCAATGTTTTTTTTGCCCAATAGCACATCAGAAAACAATTTTCACTTCTTTTTAATAAATTTTTCTCTTCGTATAACTGTTATATATATACATATATTTTATACCTTTCTCAATTAATTTATTATTGTATAGTGACTCTTGTCCATGTTTTTTTCATGGTTAAAATTTCTCAACCAGTGTAAACTCATAGTAAGTTAGCATCATTAATATGATATTTGCAACTTATTGGTAATATTTTGCTATAGCAAATTTTTTATATTGGTTGTTTAATTTATATTTTAATGTATGAAATTATTAATTAATGTTAGGTGGTATTATTATTGTTATTAATATTTTTGACATATTGCTTTTCTAAAACTTTGAGATATTCTCTTTAATTTCAAACTGACTTGAGTATCGGAGTGCATTTTACAGATATATCCATTGCCGTTGATTCTCCCTGCCTCACTACATTCTTCGCCTTAGTCACTGCTGTGTACCATCACACTTGGACCAGAGAAACCTCTCTCATTTTTCTGGAAGATTTTTTGGTACTCCCTTTCTCAATAGTTTCTTATTATTAAGTACAAGTGTTGTTAAGATCACATAGTAGTTATAGATGAGGTTATATAAATCATCCAAGATTTATTTTGTTACCCCTAACTTAATTGACACAATAATATTTTGGTTTTTTGTCTAATTCATGAACATGTCAAAATATTACTCCCTCCGTTTTTAATTATAAGCTAACATTGTAAAATTCACACTTATTAAGAAAATAAATGATAAGGTTAGTTGATGCATTAGTTTTAAAAAAAATTGTACAATCTTCCCTATTTACCCCTATTTAAGATCAAACTTTTCAATCATTATAGTATTGAAAACCAATAAATACAAGGGCAAATATAGAAAGAGAAATTAACTTTTGTTAAATTAACTTATATTTAATCACATCATATAGGTGTTAATGTTAGTTTATAATTAGAGACACTATTAAACTACGTAAGACTAACTAAGACTTCGATGATTTTGCCTCATACTCATATCATTATTTTAAGGATGTATGCTTAAAAAACGATTACATTTGATATGCGTAAGAGATTTATGTCTCTATCTAGAATACATTATCGAGATTCTTAGTATAAGAATTTTCGTGATTCTTATGTAAGAATTTAGGATATAATCGGTATTTGATGGATGCCTATCATGTGATAACTGATAAATAAATATTTGATGGTTTTCTTTCTGTTTGTCATCATCAATAAGCAGCATCCACGCTTAATTATGTTAAGTTTTAGTTTCCAAACAAATTTCCCCAATCAGCACAGTTTCTATCAGAATGAAACATTACCACCTTTATGCACATGGGTTTACCAAATACTTGACTGACAAAAATATTTAAATAAAGATCATAAATGATCCAACATATTACTCAACAAGGAAAGGGATCTTTGCAATATACTTCCCCTCTCATAAACACTGCATTTTCTACAAACATCTTTAATTTTACAACAGGAAAGATATACATCCATACTTGTTCTTTTTGGAGAAAATCCACCCTTTTAGTCAGTACCTTCAAACTGTTTCTTACAATCAAACTCCCACCAGTTCTTACAGAAAGGAACACTTTCAGAAACAACATTCTCTCTATTACACGTACATAGAGCTAATTTCACAAGAGTTCCAAGATAGAACTCAGAAGGCCAAAATTTCTGCACCAGAACAGAAACCTCAAACACTACTAATCCAGAGGTTGCTGCATTGTCACAACTAAGGGACTTGTGACAGTGTGCTTGCCATCAGACCAAACAATGGAACCACTCTTCATACTAGAACTCCCAGGGGAAAGCTTCACTGCCCTAGTTTGCACCCTAACAAGAAAGTTCAACTTCTGACCCACCCTCCTGAAAGATAAGGTCTCAGGCTCTACTGTGACCACCATCCCTGCAGGTGGTTTAATTGTGACTTTGTACACAGAATTGGGGTCCCCAACATTAGTCACAGTTCTAATGAAATGTGTGGACATTTTGTGCTTTCCATATTGTGCAAAAACTGCAGACAATGATGGGTAATTCAAATTGCCAGCATGTCCTGCCTTTTTAGCCCCACTGCAATCTGCAATCTTCCTTGTGATCACTTGGATGTTCTTAGTGGTGTAATTTGAATTACACAAGAAATCCACATAATCGTAGCTTGAAATATCGTAAACCAAACCAGGGTCCATGGCTTTCTCTGGATGAACATGGCCAGATCCATAATCATACACAGAGGACACATTCCCAGTGGACTCATCCAACATGGCATCACCCTTGTTATCCACGGTATAAGCCGTGGTCATCAGAGCTGATTTAATAGCAGCAGGACTCCAATCTGGATGAGCCGCTTTCAACAAAGCAGCTAAACCAGAAACATGAGGACACGCCATTGAAGTGCCCGAAAGTATGTTGAACTCGGTTCTTCGCACATCGGAGGGAATCCCAGAAGGTCCAACTCTATCAGGCCAAGCCGCCAGAATGTTCAACCCAGGTGCTATAACGTCAGGCTTCAAAATCTCAGGGGATTCAGGGTTTGGCCCTCTAGCTGAGAAAGATGCCACAACAGGTGCAGGTCTAACCCCAAGCCTTGTTCCTTTAAACACAATAGTCGCCGTGGGCGGCGACCGCGATTTAGCCCCTTCAGCAATGTACCTCCGGATTTCATCACCGCTGCTAGCACCGACGGCGGTGGCCGGCAAGACGTGGCAATCAGCCACCAACCCTTCACCGTCAAACACCCCATTAGCCAAAATCATGCCAATTCCTCCTGATTTTTTCACCACTTCACCTTTGGCAGCTCTTGAATTAATGCCTCTGTCGCAAACTACAATCTTTCCCTTCACAAAGTTAGGATCTAACGAACCTTCCAAGCAAAGTGAAGAGGAGTAACCATCACCCCCTCCGCCACCTTGTTCACCACCTGCGTACACGATCGGGTACATCCGACCCGGAGTTAGACCCGGCCCGCCATAAACACTAACCCCTGGTATAACCTTACCATTCCCAAGCTTCACATCAGCAGGGAAATCCCTGTCTATGGTTCCAGCACCGACGGTGGCGACCCATGGTGCCACATTGGTGACTGTGAGGCCGCCGGGGCCGCCGTTGCCGGCGGAGGCGGAGACAAAAACTCCGGCACTGGAGGCCCCAAAAGCACCGATAGCGATGGAGTCCAGGTGGTACGGAACCACCACACCCCCAACGCTGAGGGACGCCACGTCGACGCCGTCGGACACAGCGGCGTCGAACGCCGCGAGGATGTCGGAGTCGAAGCAGCCGCCGTTCCAGCACACCTTGTAGACGGCGAGTCGGGCCTTGGGGGCCATCCCGGCGGCCACCCCTTTAGCGTAGCCCAAGGTGGATGCCGGAGACACGTACCTGCCGGCGGCTATCGACGCCGTGTGCGTGCCGTGGCCGTCGGAGTCCCTCGGGGAACGGTACTCCGTCGTGTCGTTCATCTTCCCGCTGTTGGCCTCGTACCCACCGGAGAAGTACCGTGCTCCGATGAGCTTCCTGTTGCAGGAGCTCGCCGGGAAGTCTCTTCCGGAGACGCACTGGCCCTTCCACTTGGCGGGGACAGGACCAAGGTCACGGTCGTTGAAGCTCTGCCTCTCCGGCCAGATTCCAGTGTCGATAACTCCGATGACGAGATCCGACCCGAAATCAGTCTCATGGAGCAACCCGGCTCTGTCGGCGGTTTTAAGACCGAGAAAGTGCGGGGAGCGAGTGGTGTGAGGGCGGCGAACCTGTTCTGGTATAAGGGTAATGACATGGGAGAGCGATTCGAGCTTCTGTGCCTCTAAAGTTGAGAGCTTTGCAGAGAAACCGTGGAAAACAGTGTCGTACGTGTAGATGATTTGGTTTGTAGAAGTGGTGGTGGAGATGGAGGAGAGTGAGGACTCGTACCAGTGCTTATGGGTTGGGAAAATAGAAGGCTTGGCTTCATGCTGGACTTGGACTATGAAGGTTTTCTTTTCTGGGTCAGAAGAAGAAGAAGATGATGAGGAAGGTAGTAGTGAGAGTGTGGCAATGAAAAATGAGAAAGTGAGGGAGAGAAGGAGAGAGGAAGAGGGAGATGGTGATGGAGCCATTGAAGGAGGACTAAGAAATCTTTCGGCGTGAACAAAATTTAAAGGTGGAAGAGTGAAGTAGATGTGAGTGTGTGGCTGTGACTATTAGTGTGCATGCTAGTACTGTATACAATACTTTTTCATACAATAATTAGCTTGTGTTTATATTTACTTTATTTTTAATTTTATATCGTCTAATAATCTATTAAATATGCTTGGGATTTGAAGATTAACCAGGGAGATTTTAAGACCATCCTCATCCTCATGGGTCCTCCCAATTTCATCACTCTCTTCAAGTGTAAAATAACCATTTTACAATTGAATAACAAATTATATTCTCCACGTATCCTTTTTCTTCTTCTTCTTCCTCTACCCACCACCCTCTTCCTTCTTCTTCATCTTTCACTCTCCATTATCCTCTTTTCTTTCCTTATCATCATTCTCACCTCTATCCCCTTTCATTATTCACTTTTACAACTATCATCATTTTTCTTTTCTCCATAAATTATGACTATCCATCATAACTATCCTCATCCAACCTTAAACCAGTCTCACCCATCATCTTCTCCAGCCCACCCATCACATTTTCCAACCTCTCCTCATATTTAACGTCTTTTTTTTTTAAGTTTTTTGCGATCTGAAAAAAATTGCACTTGTAAGTGCATTTTTCCTCTTATTTCGCACTTACAAGTGTGAAATTAGTTTTTTAATTAAACCAATGGGTAAGGCACCTATAAGTGCGATTTTTCTTCCCTGGTTGCACTTACAAGTGCGAAAATTATATTTTAATTTTTTCGCGATTTGAAAAAAAAATTGCGCTTAAAAGTGCAAAAATTGCTCTTATTTCGCACTTACAAGTGCAAAAATTGTATTTTAAATATTTTTTTTTAAGTTTTTCGCGACCTGAAAAAAAAAATTACACTTAAAAGTGCGAAATTGCTCTTATTTTGCCCTTAAAAGTGCGAAAATTGCTTTTTAATTAGAGGTATTATGAGAATTAAAAAAGTGAGGGAATGGTGAGAGAACCAATGAGATGACTTTAAAACTAATTTCCTTAAGGAAGTTGTGTGCTATTAAGATTGTACTCATGTCTTGCATGCACTTAGCAACAATGTTGATGTTACTACATTTTGAGATAGGGATGTCATTCTTCGTATTTAAGCTATACTTAGTTGGGATTGGGTGGTGACAATGTACTTAATTCCGAGAGAGTACAATTTGGTTGTTGATGCTTTAGCCCGTGATGCCACGAAGGAAGGGCTTCCTCTCCAGATTTGACATTCTCCGCCGTCTAGTGTGACTCCTTTGCTTTGCACAGATGTGTTAGTTTACTTTGCTTTCTTTTGTCTTCTTTCCACATGTAAAAAAAAAAAATTCTAATTTCTCTTATTTTGCTCTAATCTTTTTTTATCACATCATGTCTAAACAAAAATGTTTGGTGAACCATGCTACACTACGTGGACACTGCGCGTTTGTCGCGGTGTTAATGCGTTTTTTTAACTTTTCACTTTGTTGCGGTCTAAAATCACCGCAAAATGGGTGTCTGGACGCTGAAACGTGGTCCATGGATCAGCACAGATGTATAAATTATTCAAGATTTATCTTGGGTAAAATCAACCTAGGACTACAGTGATTTTATCTAATATTTACCTTGGGTGATTAAGATAACTCTCGTTCATTATATTTTCCATTTTTCTCTCATCTATTCATATATTTCTATGTCTAGAGTAGGGATGACAATTTAACCCGTACCCGCCTGAACCCGACCTGAGTTGATGGGTAAAATCTGCTTTGACTAGATTTGGGTTTGAGTTTTACATGGTGTTTAAAATCGGGTTTAGGTTTGGGTTTGAGATTGGTGATATCCGCACTCAACCGCCAATATACCTAAAATTACAAAATTTAGTAGGTTCTAATATGATATGTGACTTTTAGTCCATAACTTTTTGTGTTTTAATGCTATAATATGATATGTGTGTCCATGACTTAACAAATTAGGACACATTTGTAGTAAGGTGTCGTATATTAACAAACAATCATGTTTGAACCGCAAGGTACGATCTTTTTTTCAAAATGACATAAAATAGGTTTTTTAGGCAACAAAACGACATAATTCCAAGTTGTGTTTGTTTTCCCACAAAAACCCTATGCATTGGGTCGTGTCAGAGTGCGAGTCCGAGGTCACAACGAACTTTGAGTTCGGTCAGGTAAACCTGATTGGGTCCGGAATGTGTTTCTCTTTTCTAAACCCATTGGGGTTAGGGTCCTGTTCGGGTATGAGAGTTCAGGTTCAGGTTTGTGGTAGGCAAAACTCAACCTGGCTCGTTGCCTTCCCTAGTGTAGAGTAAATTGAAGTGTGAATGTCCCATGGTTCTTTCAATTTCCCAAATGTACTTTATTTTGGATCCTGATAAACAAGGTTTTGAGTTTTGGATACCTAAGCGAAATATGCACTTTGTGGTAGTTCTCAAACACTAGAAATTGCAAAGTTATACATAAATTGCGTGTATGTTTTTGATACTCGCAATTTGTAGCGGTTTGAAATCGACATAATCATATCATTTTGTGTTACTTTGCAATTTGTGGAGGTAAAAAACCAACACATATTGCATATGTCGCTTGAGTGGCTAAAAATTGGATGTTTAACCATCACTTTTGCTTTATTTTATATCTTTTGTATACCCTTTATCCCTAATTTTAAAACTCTTTCGAGACTCATTCGGTGTCCCTTAATATAAAACTCTCTAGTAAATTTCAACAAAAGTTAATATCATCATCAATATTTTCCCTTGCATTTATTACTTTGTCAATTTCAAAATTTTGATTAACACTCACTTTTAATTCTTTTTCATGCTACCTAACTAAGTGTTAATGTTTTGCTTTTGAAATCTCTAATGTTGAACTAACAGAGGATGGAGGAGGTTAAGAATTCTCGTCCTGCACTCTATGTTGTTGTTCTTTTCTTCTCCTCTTCTTTGTAAAACTATCCTCTTTTCATATTCAATACAGAAAAAAATTGTTGAAGCCTAAATGGAGAAGGAAACTCAATATGAAAGTCTTGAAGACCCAAGTGTAGAGATTATTGCAGATTCATTAGATGGCTTTGAAAAGACACAAAGAGATTGGTGTCAACAAAATTCTCAAGGATAAAAAAGTTGGAGCTAAAAATGTGGAAGACCGAAGAGCAAAGGTGGCCGAAGCTTTGACATGACAGAAATTGGGTGCAGATTTTGATTTTAACAAGTTTCCTCTTGATGAAAATGAAGATGACACTGCAAAGCAAAAGAAACATATAGAGAATTTTTTATGTCTTTGTTCAAAATTTATCTTGATAGGTTCTATTAAAGTTTACCTTGTGTACAGTTGCAACATTTCTATGTTATTTTGAAAATATATGAAGCATCTTTCAATGGTTGCAAACTTTCTCTATTGCTTCTAGTAGTTTTATTCACAAGTAATCTCTATATTAGATTATGCCTCAGTGCAACATAATATTGCCAGCTCTAATTTCTTCACTAGTTGCTATAGTTGGCAAAAAACCATTGAGACGGAGAATAAAATGATGGGAAAAAATTAAGGCAAAGAAATCATGATTACAAAGAGTGAGATAAGAGATCATTCTTAAAGTGACTTCTTCAACTAATGAACGATTACATCTCATTTGAATATGAAACTGACCTTACCGATGCATCACATCTTTTTTAATATGTGTTCTTACTTATTATTTGAACCATTTTCCTTTAGATTGAGTAAAGGAAAAGACATTAAACGCATTTTCCAAAGCATAGATAAGGTCATCAGTTGCCTTCGGGGCTTCTTTGTATTGAATTTCATTGAAAAGACCAAGATCCAACACATTCATACGGGAGAACTTGACAGACTAACACGTCAAGCGGATATCAAACTCATATACCTTGGCTACTTGACAGAATTCAACATCATTTTTATCAATATGACTTCTTGCATTATCTTTTTGGATATACATTGGATCATGAGATGTATCTCTTGGCCATTTTGCTTGGATGACAGGTAAAAAGTTTTAATAAGAAACTTTCTACTAACTTCCTTGGTCACTGAATTTATTAGTTTTGTTTATAGTGTCCCTGTAACTCTATTTATTCTAATTCTCTTTGCTGCCTCCTTAGTCCTAAAAGGGAATGCACCAAATTTTCCTGAGAGCAGTTTGTGCATCAAATATTAGAGTTCTGGAGGATGGGTGGTCGAAGGTGGAGGATGGGTGGCCGAAGGTGATGGTGATGGTGGCACAATTGGTGGGAGGAGGTGTTAGGCAACAAAATGCTTAACCGGAATATTTTGAAAACCATTAAATTTGAGGTAAATGTCTTTATTACCCTCAACTATTCTCTCATACACTGTGCAACACACTTTTTCAAATAATGCTTAGACATGGCCAATGCCAACTCTCTTAGAGCATCTCTAATGGAGATTTTAAACTGAGATCTTAAAATAAGATCCGTATCTTATAAAATCCCACATTGGAGATAAGTGACATGGCTTGAGATCTTATTTTGGTGTCTTGGCTGGTTCATCTTTCAAAATGGGATCTTAAATTAAATAATATTGTTTCTCTCTCATTCAACTAACATTCAACCATTAATATGTAAATTAATTATTATGAAATATTATGTATTATATTTAAAATGTATTGTCATTTATTTTTCAATAGCATGTATTTCCTTTCATTTTCAATTAAATAATATCATGTTAAACTTTAATTATGTATTTCCTATCTAATTGATATTTAATTATATTATATCTTTTTTAATTATTAATTATGTTTGTATAGAATTATTAGTTTAATTTAATATTATGTGGAAATAAATAATATAAATATAGTGTGTATTGTGGGTCAAAATAAATTAATATAAATATAAATGTGCAGTGAGATTTTATGAGTGTCATAAATCTTATATAGCAGTATATACCCACCAAAAGTTTTTAAAATACTAAAATAAGATCTCACTATTGGAGATGCTCTCATATAACTCGATATCTCGATACTTTCTTCTCAGAGTATAGGAGCAGAGACAGGTAAGCTCAAGTACAAAAATGGTGCTTGTGCGTGTTAGAATAGGTACGACAGTACAGAAGTGATGGTTTTGTGTTGGATAGTGCCCTGCATGCTCGTGAATTTGAAAAGGTGGTTTTTTTCCCAATTCTAAGTGGCAATTTTGTAGGTATCTTCATAAACTATTGTTACAGTGTACGAGTACGAGTGTGCATATTTTCACAGCATAATAAATGCACAAAAAAATAGAAAACACATGTTTGTACTGATTTTGTCATGTCTCAGTGAAAAAACAAATATTACAACCGTTCACTTCAAATATATATGTTTACCAATCTTCATTTCAAATATGAAAAAGTCATGTCTCTCAGAAAGGGCTATACGGTTTTACATACAAAATTTCAATTATGAAACAAAAAATTTCCCCAAAAATATAGGTTTTTAAGTTTTATTTAGATTAAGTTGGAAAGAATGAATTTATGTGTTGTCAAATTATATTATAAAAGTAAATTTAGAAAGCATTTTTTGTTTAAATAGTAAGAAGTAATTATTTTTAAGGTATAAATATTAATATATTTTATAAATTAAATCTCACACTTAAAATAAATTAATCTTAGTGATAAAGTAAAAAATTGTCAGATACATATATACATCTGTGTAACGGAAAAAACTAATCGAACACAATTTATATTAATTAAATAAAGCTAATTTTAACACAAAAATTTAGTTATTTTTAACTATAATTAGAAAATGCAGTGGCTCTTAATTATTACTACCAATGATGCATAAAGGACCAACCCTGGTTTTGGCTTCATCATCAATTAATGCTAAAATGAAGAATTGGGTCCATGAATTACGTCAACCATGGCATCCATGCTTGGGTGGGATTCAGGAATCAGGGAAACCATGACCCACCCTATATATCATATCATATGCTTGACTTTCCATTAATCCAAACAACATAAAATTCACGTAATCCAGTTAAAATTTGAAGGAAGAATAATGTTCAGAGTGACTTACACCTACAACATTATTGAATGTTTTTTTAATTGAAAATTATTTTATCATGGCTTATGATGATGGGAAGGCATCCGTGAGTCACTCTGTTTGGTTTAAAAGAAAAGTATATAAAATGACATTTTTTTATCATAAATATATAAATATTTTTTAATAAGTATGATAATGATTGATGAATAAAATAAGAAAGTGAGTAAAAATTAATAGAGAAATGTTATATGGTCTAGAAAAAACATGCACACCTTGCACACCATTTCAAACGGACCAATTAGAATGAGTTAAAATATAAAAGAAACATAAATTTGTCATGTTAAATATACATTATTGTAGGGTTTGCATATGTTTGCTGTGCCAAATACTATTTTCCAAATTAATATTCTCTCACCTAATTCTCTTCAAAATGTGAAGACTGTGAAAAGCACATGGACCCCACCATCTATTCCCCTTCTCTCTTCTCTCCTGTTAGAAGTAGAACCAAATAAACCAAAGGGTTAAATATGTTTTTCGTCCCTGCACTTTGAGTGAGTTTTGGTTTTAGTCCCTCGCCGGCGTAAAGGTTGATATTAGGCCTCAGACTTAGTTTTTTGTTTGGTTTTAGTCCCTGCCTGAGTCTGCCGTTGACCGCCGTGCCTACGTGTCACGGCGATGCTGACGTGGCATAAGCCACGTCAATTAATGAGGACACGTTTTTTTTTTTTATAATTTAATAATGAAGATTTAAAAAAAAGGGGGAAACAGGGGGTTTTGAAACGTTTCAATCGTGCCTCCAAACTTCATCTCCTCTTCGACCAAAACCCTCCATATTCTTCCCCAGCGCCCTGCTTCGTCTTCAACCTCTCCGTCGGCCGCCGTTTGCGCCGCCGTCGTCCTGGCCGCGGTGGAGGTGGTCGCGAGCGAGAGGGAGAAACAGAGGGGGAGAGCGGAAGGAAGAAGAAGAAGGTCGAAACAGAGAGGAGAAGCGGGAGAGCGAGAGCGAGGTCGAGGTTGAGAGGGAAGGAGGCACGGCGGCGCGGTGGAGGTGGGCGCGAGCGAGAGGGTCACGATGGCGAGAGGGAGAAACAGAGGGTCACGATGCGGAAGGAAGAAGAAGAAGGTCGAAACAGAGAGGAGAAGCGGGAGAGCGAGAGCGAGGTCGAGGTTGAGAGGGAAGGAGGCACGGCGGCGCGGTGGAGGTGGGCGCGAGTGAGAGGGTCACGATGGCGAGAGGGAGAAACAGAGGGTCACGATGCGGAAGGAAGAAGAAGGGTTGCGATTTCTGAATCAGATCTCGTTTGCGATTTCTGGGTTTGCGATTTCTGAATCAGATCCCGTTTGCGATTTCTGGGTTGCGATTTCTGGGTTTTTGGGTTGTGGTGGGTTGATTCTGGGTTTTTGGGGGTTAGGGTTGCTCTGATTCTGATTTTCCTTTCTTATCATGAGGATCTACTTGTTCAAGTTTCTCTTGAGTTTGTTCATGATTGTGTGGGTTTGCTCATAAGTTTTTGGGTTTGTTCATGAATTTGCTATGATTTTCTGGGTTTTTAGATGAACGAGATGATTGAAGAAGATGAATCTTCATAAGGAGAAGAAGAATGACCTTCTAAATCAATTTATGCTGTGAATCAATTTATGCAATTAATTAATTTGTAGATTCGGAGCTCTGGGTGGTTTGTATGGTGGAGGTGGAGGAAAGAAAAGAGAAGTTGGAGGTGGTTTGTATGGTGGAGGTGGTGGTTGGTGAGGAACCAGGAAGAAGATGAAGAAGATGAGGGATGGAGAAGAAGAACCAGGAAGAAGAAGAACCAGTAACCAAGAGAAATTGATTCATAGAAAGTCAAATTATTAAAAAAAAAAAGTGTCCTCATTAATTGACGTGACGTGGCTTATGCCACGTCAGCACCGCCGTGACACGTAGGCACGGCGGTCAACGGCGGACTCAGGCAGGGACTAAAACCAAACAAAAATCTAAGTCTGAGGCCTAATATCAACCTTTACTGCGCGAGGGACTAAAACCAAATCTCGCTCAAAGTACAGGGACCAAAAACATATTTAACCCTAAACCAAATGAGAATGCCCCTCCATCTCTCCCTGAACTCTCTCGTTTCTTTTTCTCTCACATTAACTCATTGCTAACAAACAGACTGTTAGGGTGTGTTTGATTTAGGGAGAACGGGGATGAATTTTAATGGAGAGAGGGGAGTGAAGGGAAGAGAGGAGAGAAGTTTTAAGGTCTAATTTATTTGCAGTTCCCGGAAATTGTTTCCTGCTTTTAAAAAATGAAAAATTTAAAACTTATTTGTTGTAACCTATTTTTAAAAAATTGTTCTCATTTTTTAAAACTAAAATATCGAAACATCTCAAAGATGTTTTATGTTTCTTTTTTTAATTTTCAAATCATAGTTTTTAATGTTGTAAAATCCCTCATTCTAAATTGACATTTATTAATAAGGTATTTATCAAATGGTGAAATTATTAAATAGGTTACAAATTGAACTTTGAAAGAGTGGTTTGATTTCTATTTTTGTTTTTTTCTTCTAAAGATAGGTTTTAGAAACAATTTTAAAATCAGTTTTTAAACCTATTCTAATGCAATGGGAAAAAACGATGAAGAGGTTTGGTCCTGGCACTGCTAGGGTTTCGTCATCCCTACCAGGCTCGACAGTGGCAACGCAAGGTATGGGTCGAGAAGGTGAAACGGCTAGGAGCAAGCAAGGTGGTGCGACGTTAGAGCTTGATGATGGCAACGAAGATGAAGGCTCGGGAGCGACGACACTGGGTCTGGGTAGAGGAGGTGCGGTGGATGGGATCGATCACGGTGGTGCGACGTTGGAGCTTGATGTTGGCGACGAGGTTGAAGACGATCCGTCTAAAGAGATCAGGGAGGGTGTCAAGGCATGGTTGAAGGTGGTCCGTCTTCAGAGATCAGAGAAGAGCATCAAGGAGATTCTTACAACACCCTCTTTTTCGCCACCTACCGACGACATAGTCATCAGTAACGATTTTTTTACCAGGAGAAAATATGGTTATGACGATCAAGCTTTTTGTAATTATGGGAACTATCAACAAATATGAGGCGATGTGTAATAACCAGTTTATTGTAGTGTAAAAACTGAAAGATAAATAAAATAAAAAGATAAAGAAAGGAGATAAGGGTCCAGACACCCATCCATAGAAGACCAAGGGCAGCAAAAATGGATGCCAACTATGATGCTATAATGGTCATGGTTGAGCGGCATTGAAACGGAGACGAGAGAAGGGCAAAGGAGATGGGTCTCTAGCAACACATTTGTAAATAAGCATGGTGGAAGAAGGAGACCATATGCAAGCACATGACACAATGGCGGTTCATGGGTGAGACGCGACCATCTGACGCTTATGTAGATCGAGTAACAAGGAGCTTGAGGTGATGTGAACGCGCCATTGGGTAGGGGGAAGGCTTTTGTAATTCAATCATTGTTGCTTCAATTGTTCTAATAAAAAAAAGTTAAATTTAAGCATAAAAAGAGATTCAGTAAATATTTAACTGGAGTCACAAAATAGTTATCGAAATTTCTTCTTGAAAGAAGTAATTTCATATGGGTGTGGGAAGCAAGCAATTCAATTAGGTTTAACTTTGTCCCCGCAGAATGAACAGCCTTCTGAGTTGAAAACAACTAGCAACAATTTCACATGCAGTGATTGATGGTAATCAACACCACGTATTCAAAATCTAAAAGAAGACAAGATGTAAAATAGAAGTATAACAAAGCAAAGCCAATCAGAGGGAAACCGTGGAATATGTTCATGTTGGGGCCGGACGACAGTTGTTACTCGGCAAGTAGTGTCATCATTCATCATTTTTGGAAGGATCACTTGCCCTTTAATCAGACTATGGATTAACTAAAGACTCACACACGCATGCATCATATCTATATATATATGCTTTTGGAAAATCATGATTGGGCCCAGAACAGTGTGAACATATGCTTTGCTTGGGATATTTATTTTTCTGGCGGTCTGGAACTCGCAGCTTAACGGTGACAAATACATTTTCACTTTCTTTTACGGCTTACCGTCCAAAATCTTCACAAACTTAAATGTCGATCACCAAACGCACCAGAATCTAGGTACTGATACTTTTAATTGTTTGATTAAAGCATCGCATTTAATTTCCACTCATTTTAATTTTAGGCATTTTTAGTTCTCTAAGTTTTGACTATGAGTGATTTTAGTCATTTAAGAAATTGTTGAGCAGATTTAGTCCTTCAACTTTTAAATTATTGCAAATTAAGTCTTCATATCATTATTATTCTACTTTAAACTCTCAAATTCACATTTTTAAATAAAAATCCTAATAAATTGAACCAACTTAATCATTTTGGACGTTATCCATACAAAAGTCATTAATCAAAATATTAGATTTCAATTAAAAAAACCTAATTTCCACCTCTTTAAACCTTGATCTCATTTCTTTCAAAATCCTTAAAAAAAATTACAATTTTTCACCAATTTTTTTTATTCTTTAACTCTTAAAATTGTATCATATATATTAAATCCAACCAAGTGGGTTGGCGTAGTGGTTCAACACTTCGTCCCTTAAGCAAGTGGTTGGGGGTTCGAATCCCAACTCTTGTGAATGGAAAAAACTCATTGGTCAGCCCCCTACCGCTTCGTGCGCTGATCGTGGAGCGAAGGATTAGTCTCACGGCGACCGGCTGTGGGGATACCTTAGTCAAGACCAAAAAATATATATTAAATCCATCATAAAACCCTAAAATATTTAAAAAGAAAATGAAGATTTAATAATTTTAAACACATTAAACTGAGAGAGGGAGTGAGGGACCAAATTTACTTAATTTTAAAAATAGAAGGACTTGATTAGCTAAAAAAACTATAGAGACCAAAATCACACATAGTGGAAACTAAGGGACTAAAATGCAATTAAGCCTATATTTTAATTCAATCACACATGAGGAGTTTAACTTGTGTTTCTAAAAATGTGGATAGAACTTTTGTCTGGGATAGCGCCATAACATAATGATCATCTTCCTTGAATCGGGTTGATTGTGACCCCTCTTAGCAAGCTCTTTGTTTTTTCTTATAATATCTCAAATCTTGATGATCTTTATTACTTAGGCATGTTGTCACGGTGGGGACCTAATATAAAACAAGCTTCTTTTTTTACTATTTCTAACCCCCGCCACCATGAAATTGAACCAGTTGGACAGAGGAGAATCCAAGTTGAGCTCTCTCCAGTTGCCTAAGAAGAGAAATTTTTAAAATTTAATGAGTGTTGGGTTGGTGCTGAACCTATCAGGCCCCATGGACAGTGTCCAAGGAAGGAAGTAACCAAAAGAGGTAAAAGAAACCACCAAAGAAAAAATGGTAAAAAGATACAACTATGGTTACTTAAATTAGAGAAAACATGTGGGGTTTGTAATTGTAGTGGTAGTGGAGATGCAATTATAAGGAATCTTGGTATGATGAGGATAGTTCTGAGGGTTTGTCAGATCAAGTTTGAGTTTCAAATGAACTTAAAACCTTCATAGAAAACATGTACCAAAAAACCCTTCAGAAAATCAATTCCATTCGGACTAATTGGTCTTACTTTTTTAATTAAGAACATGTTATCTTTTTAATTGTGTACTCAATTCTTATTTCCCGAGTAAGATATATAAATCATCAATTAAATAGTTTTTTTAGTATTTTAATAAAAGATTATTTCTTAAGATATAATTATATTTGACTTAATTAATATTGCACTTTTAGTTCTTTTATTATAATTGATGTGTGATTTTAGTCCTGAATAAACTTTTAAGCAAATCCAGTCCCTCACACTTTAAAATTGTTACAATTAAGTCTCTTATTCACTTCTATTCTACTTAAAAATATTAAATTTTAATTTTCTAAATGAAATCTTCATAAGTTGACTTGATTAAATCATTGCGAATTTTATTCCACTTAAAACCCACCAACCAATTAATTAAATTACACCTAAATTTTTTAAAAAAAAATATCTCAATTTTCTCATATTTAAACCCTAATCTCATATATGATAAAATCCTTTGAACTTTCAAATTTATATTATATCTCAAATCTATCGTAAAGCTTAAAATATTTGAATAGAAATAGAAAAATTAATATAAATATTATCAAATAGAGCAAAGTTACTTATTTGTAAAAGTATTATGACTTAGTTAGCTAAAAAATGGACTAGATATAATCAATAATTTTATTGATCATTCTGTTATTAGGTAAATTAAATGATCAAAAGATATTTTAAATGTATAAAAAATATAATTCACTTGTAGGGTTAGAGTGTTGTTAATAAAAAGTTTTATACAAGTTCATAAAAAAGAAATAGGTTATTTTTGAAAAATAACAGCTAAATTAAAGTACCCTATTTTAAATCAAGAAGTTTCTCAATCTCAAATTTAATCTTGTTTTTACTGCCTTCCTAGTTCCTTCAATTATTGGCTTCTAATCTTTTGACTATAATTCCTGCCTGCCGATCAACCCCACATTCTAAAAGTCATCATGGCAAAGTTATATGTGAAAAAGGTGAGTTTTTTTTCTAATGAAAAAATGATTTGGATTATCTCATGTGAAACTTTTCTTATGTATTATTATATTTATTTTTTTCTTTCTAAACATTTAAAGAGTCTCACTATATCTATTTAATACATATATGTGAAGAGAGATATACACAAAACTATCACATAATAGCACATATGAGAAATTTCATATGAGATGATACGAATATAAAATAAGGTGAGTTGATTCTTCATTAATGAGTTAGACAAATATTTATGTTTAAACCAACAATTTGCATCATCCAAATGCTCGTACCATTATATGGGTTAGGTGCGCGCGCCATACCTGCACGTTCCCTTTTATTTTGTCTCACTAAAAAGTAAAGACAATACCCCACATGAGCCCAACCATACGTGTTTAACTTATTACCCATGTTTTGATGTTGGTTTACCGCACACTCCAAAGCACACGACTTGATAATATGGATGTTTGAAAAATATAGCTGGATTTACGTTTGAAATAGATTCATAGTTGCAGAATTGTAGAAGGAAGAAATAATTGTTTTTAAATTGTTAGATCCATATTTGGCCTCTCCAAACGTGAATCCAAACACATCGAATGTTGTTCTTAAGTTAAGGTGATTTTTAGATTTAAGGTGATGTTTAAATATGCAATCAAACATGCATTTAATACAATCAAGCGGGTTGGCGTAGTGGTTCAGCACTTCGTCCCACTCATTGGCCAGCCCCCTACCGCTTCGTGCGCTGATCGTGGGGCGAAGGATTAGTCTCACGGCAATCGGTTGTGGGGATACCTTGGTCAAAAAAAAAAAGTGATAACTTTTTTAAAATTAGTATCGTGTAAAAATTGACGTGTAAGTAAAATAATAAATAATATAAAAATAATCACACACATATATCTCTTACAATTTCAGCTTGTTAATTTGTTTTGCTAAACATTTTTTTTTTTCAACAAGTTAATTTTTTAACTTTTAGATAACTTATCATCTACGAGTTGTCAAATAGGTCATTGTCCCGCCATAAGATAACAACTTCCAATAGGCAAGAAGTAGGTGTATAGAATTAAAAGGAAAGTTGATGGATCAATTAAATGATATAAGGCACACTTTGTAGCTAAGGGCTACACACATACTGAGGGAGTGGACTACTTGGATGCATTTTCTCTTGTTGCTAAACTTAAACTGAGTTGGAATCTACTACATTGGTATATATTCCACAAGCTGTGTTTGGAAATGCAAAGACTGTAGTAATTTGCAAGATATTGAAGTCTCTATATGTGCTCAAACAAGCAAATAGAACATGGTATGAAA
Organism: Acmispon strigosus; assembly: GCA_030819835.1. Taxonomy (NCBI): domain Eukaryota; kingdom Viridiplantae; phylum Streptophyta; class Magnoliopsida; order Fabales; family Fabaceae; genus Acmispon; species Acmispon strigosus. The sequence continues at coordinate 52,919,250 of JAUAMA010000004.1, read as the reverse complement.
AACTTTCTACTTCGCTCAGTTTTCATTTTTTCACTAAACTACAGCAAACCATTCTATTTTTAAGAAGCATCAAGGAGGGTTAGTTATTTTGTTACCAGCAACTAATTCTAACTGTTAGGAAGTTAGTTAATCAGATAGTTTAGTGAATCAGTTTTCTGTTTTAGCTTACTCAGTTTACTTGCTTTGACTCAAAGTGTATATAACATACATTCCTTTGAATTCTTCACCCAACAGCACCACCACTAACAGGTGGAGTGTAGTGTATCTGCTTCAAGAACGACAAAAGTTGCTCACAGACGGCAACAAGGAGTAACATCAATAGCCTCTAAAAGGAGAAAGGCAACATGACACTGACAAGCATTATATTTTGAGAAAATTTTGGTGTTCTTGGAAGGAAAAATATAGTGATAGTTGGAATAACATCTTCGATAAAAACAAGTGCCAGCGAAGTAGGCAGAGGAAAGATAAGCAAATAATACAAAAAGAAGGACGAAACGAAGCATGGAGACAAAAGAAAAAGGGCCACAATGTCAATGTCAACAAGGACATGGTCATGATCTTTTCTTTGTCAATGATAAAGCATCAACTAGCTCAAAAGAGAGGATCAGAGGCTAATTAGAGATAGAGCAGGTTCAAAAATGAAGTCACCAACGATTTAACAATGGCCGGCTAAATTTTTCCTACCAAAATTTAACTCAGCTGCATTTACAATAATTCTTGATGGTGTTGAGTATTTTTCTTAGTCTATGTCTATTAGATAGTTTTTTAATATAGTGTTATGATAATATGTAAAACATCATGTTTGCCTAAGTTGTTTTACTTTTACAATTCTTAAAAAATGTGTTGTTAAGTTATCTGAAAAAAACATGTGCTTTACTCTACGTATTTTGTTTAAGTCTTTCAATGAATGAATTGAAAAGTATAACTGTTGTTTATGCTCCCATCTTAAACTATAAAAACCAACCCTTGATTTCAGTTTAAGTTTCTTTGTGGTGTGAAATTTATTTTCCAATATTACATTTTCATCCAAATTTATATAAGTAACAGTTATAAGTAAAATTAAACAGGCTAAATTGAATTAGGATGTAAGGATAACTGATGGCAAAATTATTTGAAGCAATGCATGTACACAGATTCTAGACAAACTAAATAAAAACTCAAACTGCAAAACTTAATTTAATTGAAGAGGACCAGAAGTTCTTATCAATTCACCTTACCCAAAAGGATATAACTAGGAAAATATACCCTCACTAACAAAATTCATCATTCACATGCATTTGAAGATGTAGTAAGAAATCAAAATCCTGTTGTGCTGTGCAATATCACGCACACACCCCAATTCCTACTGAGATCCACAAGCAGAATGCGACGAAGCCCAACGGGATCCACAGCCATAGCAAAATTCAAAACCACACCTGTAAAAGAAAAAGAAAAATTGAGGTGAAAACAATAAAATTACATATTGACAACCCATTTCAATACACCACACTGCCTGAGAAAATCATGAATGACATAATAATTTATGTGAATGTGGTGTGGAAAGATGACACCAATAGCAAGAAAAAAATATGTGAAATGAGAATGGAAGAGAAAATAGATGTAAATATATTCCATATTAGGAGAAAACAGGTGTAGGTGTATATCTGCAGGAAAAGTTTTTGAATTTGATGGACGTCATTACCTGTTCTGAAAATTGTAGTTGTCTATTCAAATAAGAACAAATACTTTTTTTGGAAATCGAACTTCTGTTCTTACCCTTACAAGGCCGCAAATTGCTTACTAGTACCAACATGTTGTCGGTAAAAGATGTATAGTTTAAAACATGTTTAGCACAATGACGTACCTGCATGAAATGTGAAGACATCCCTCAGTTTTTTCCACATAGAATTTGCATCGCGGACATCTTTTCCAATGTTTATTCTTTGCAAGTTCCATTAACATAATATCTTCACTCTCTCGCTCACCCTCTTTCAGGTTTCTAAACTCCTTACAATCAATCCCAGCATGCCATGAAACCTTACACTGTGCACAGAATAATCTGTTACAATGAGGGCATTCAGAAACAGTCACACTCATAGCTTCCTCTTCATCATCCTTCACCAGCATAGCTGAGCAGTCCTTAAAGGGACAGTAAAATTTCTGCGATTCGAGCACCAAATTCTCACAAAGAGCATTTTCCCACCGATCAAACACGTCCTCCGGAATGATCAAACGACACTGATGAGGCTCCAGAACACCCCTGCATTTGGGTTCAGGGCATTTCACCAGTGATATGTTCTCCTGAATCTTCGCAGCAACATACTTTCTTACACAATCATCGCAAAAAGAGTGGGAACAGTTTTGGTTCCTGAACATTTCTCCAGCAGGTTTTACATCTACACAAATTCCACAGTAGATTTGGGATTGGGAAGAAGAAGATTCACCGGTCTCTTTCTGTTTCACCAATTGGAAAACTATAACTCTACTAGTACTTGATAGAGCAGAGGAAAATAGAGCTTCTTGTAACTGAAGCTCCTGTGCATATTTCTCATCAGAGATTGGAAATATTTCATCAGCATCATAGAGGGCTGAGAAGTAGAAATCATCAACTAATTGATGATCATCATTATCAGTAGATGGCCTAGAAGTCGATGATGAAGCTCCTTCCATACCCACCACCACACTATTTTTGTTGTTGTGAAGAACAGAGTTTATTTCACTGTATGTGTACATATTCATCTCTAATAGTAGTATGTATATATAGAAAGAAAAACAAGTGAATTGAAACTATTGGAGATACAAAGAGGCAAAGCAAAACTGACGAGTATTAAATTTGACATTTTAGTTTCGATGTTCGCTGGCGTGGGAATTCACGAGTCACTTTGACTGCTAGAAAATGCTAAGGAGTATCTAGGAGTGGGAATTGTAAAGGACCTTGTCATGTCTGTTTCCAAAGACAACGATTATATACTACTACTACACTGCTATAACTCATTGTCCATTTACTGCATCCATCCATGATTTTTGGTTATTCAAGGTTGTGCTTTGGTTGTCATGCACACGCCTTTAATTGAAATATCCCTTCATTAAAATTCAACCAATTATACTCATCGATTATTCTAATTTTCCAACAAAAGATAGATAATGGTGACCGGTGAAATAGAATGTGTTAAGTGAGAAAAGAAACGTAGTACTCCTTCCGTCCTTAATTATAAATGGGTTGGTTAAATAATTTCATGATTAATTGAGGTCATTTAACCTCATGCTCATATGGACCTATAATATTGTGTCATTTGTTTTACTAATTTTCAAATCATTTTTTAATTTTGATTTTACTTTTCCACCTCAATCAATTAATTCAATTAATTTATGTTTTATTTAAATGATTTTATAATATATATGCTAAATAATATATTTGTGAAAGTGTTCTTATTTTCCACCCCACCCCACCCCTAAATAATATATTTGCAATTAGACCTCACTTGTGAAAGTGTTTTCATTTTTTCACCGCACCCCCACCCCACCCCTACAAGCTAAGATATTTGACCTTGGAACTTTCCCTTACACGGCTTTTGTTAGAACCGCATCACCACCTCCCCCACCCCATCCCTTCAAGCTGAGACTTGTGAAATTGGAATCCCACACAGCCCTGTGAGTTCTGATGAAAGGGTTGAAGCTGAGGACGAGGCTCTAGACCCCGCCTCCGGCGTTCTCTTCGCCACCTACTTCGCCTACCCTGGCCAGCGCAACAGCTCCGTCGAACCGGTCCTCGATTCGTCTCTCTACTTCGTACTCAAGATCGAGGACGGTCGAGGCAAGCACGCCTTCATCGGCTTGGGGTTCAACGAGAGGAACGAGGCCTTCGATTTCAACATCGCGCTCTCCGATCACAAGAAGTGCGTCCGTCGAGAGCATGGTAAGGAATCTGGCAGCGTCGATTCCGCCGATGAGTTACAGATCGACATTCACACCTCCGTTAATCATAAGCTCAAGGTTAGATATAATCAATCCAAGTATTTGCTTTGAATAATTGACCTCTAGTTCATCATCATGATTACTATTTATGAATTATTTTATTTCTAGTTCAACCTGGCTCAAATCCACCTTCATCTCATCTCTAGCTATTGATCCTGCAAACAATAGCAAGAAGAATTCTTTGAGGGTATGCACGCCATGTGATTGATTCCCTTAGGACATTAGATTATAATATTAATTGTACCACGATATATAGAATCTCTATAAACAGTACTTTATGAAGTATTCTTTCGAAAGTCATTGTGTAGAATCTCAACTCTTGAGCTCATTGTGTAGTTGGATGGAGGTATCTTGTCAAAAGCCTGAATCAAAGAATAGAGGGTGGAGTATATATAGTATTAAGTGTGTAGAACTTGTCAGTTACAATATTTTGTTAATTTATTAGTTCAAGATTTGCCTAATATAACGTACTAACACCCGTATGGTTTTTGACATATAAACTTTTTTTTAAAATAAGTTCAAATTTAAATTATACTGAATATTTTTTTTAACTACAAATCATATCAATTAATAGGCTTGTTAGTTGGGAAAAAATTAGAAACAATTATTTTTTTGTTTTAGAGGGAAAATGTGTGACTAGGAGTATACTCATGGAATGTAAATATACCAATTATTGTAGATTCGAAATCAAAATTCTGTTATCGCATTGTTACCAAGAAAAAATTTGTTATTGATTACGAGTGCGATGATGATTAATATAATTTGTTGATTTATTTTTTATCATATATAAAAAGTTTGCGCTATGAATTTTATTTGGTATTGTTAGTGTTTAAATTTTTTTGCGAACATTCAATAAAAGAATTTAGAAATTTAAAGGCAGAAAAATGAATTGAATGTCTCTAGCCTTTGGTAGATAGATAGATTATAGATGATCATAGAAAAATTAAAAAGTTAAAATTAATAACAAAAATAAAATTAGAAAACTAGATAGCAATTTCAATAAAAATGACAATATAAATATTGTTTCTAAATATATATGCTAAAACATTAAAGTGATAAGAGATAAAAAACGAATTATGAAGGTCTAATTAGTCACAATTCTTTAGTGGTTTGTCAAATCACTCACATTCTGCACTTCTTATTGAGATATTGGTAGGAAGATTCTTCCACCAATGAACAAATAAGAATATTGTCGAATGTTAACTAAGACCTAATTATATTAAAAGCATAAAAACATGAAGCAAAATTATTTAGCCAAGAAGGCTTCTCAACTTGCGCTTGATGGAAGCAATGTAAACAAGTTGATTTCAACATAGAATAATAAGCAAGCGCACAAAAATAAGATTCTTTTCTTATATGCAAAGTTCGGGTGATTTCTGCTTCGGTCCTTCCTATGGACTATTGCCTACCAATACAGCCCTTATATACAAGGAGAATTAAACACACAACCCTCTAAGGGTTTAGATGTGCTTTCCATATCACTTGTAATATTCTGCAATTCTTATTGAGATCCACATGCATAATGAAACTCAGCCCATGGGGATCCACAGCCATAGCAAAACTCATAACCACACCTGCAAATATCCAATAACTGAGAGATATAAAAATTGAAGATAAAGAAGTAAAAAATGATTGGTAAACATGCATTTAGTGGCCACATTCACAACTGCAATTTGTGGCGGACAATGAAGTGAATGATGGGTTAAAAATATGTTCAACACAACGAACAATCATGAATCACCTACCTGCATAAAATGCGTGAACATCCCTGGATTTTTTCCACATAGAATTTGCATTGTGGACATCTTTTCCAATGTTTATTCTTCGCAACTTCCATTAACATAAGATCTTCGCTCTCTCGCTCGCCCTCTTTCAATTTTCCAAACTCCTTACAATCGATTCCTGAATGCCATGAAACTTTGCACTGTGCACAGAACAATCTGTTACAATGTGGACATTCTGAACTAGTCACAACTTCTTTTTCATCATCATTCACCAGCATAGCTGAACAATCCTTAAAGGGACAGTAAAATTTTTGTGATACAAGCACCAAATTCTCACAAAGAGCATTTTCCCATCGATCAAACACTTCTTTTGGAATGATTGAACGACACTGATGAGGCTCCAGAACACCCCTGCATTCAGGGTCAGGGCATTTCACTAGTGATACATTCTCCTGAATCTTTACAGCTACATGGCTTCTTGTACATTCATCACAGAAATAGTGGGAACAAGTTTGGTTTCTAAACATTTCTTCAGCAGGTTTAGCTTCCATGCAAATACCACAGTAACTGAGGGATATTTGGGATTGGGATGATTCACCTGTCTCTTTCTGTTTCCCCTTAAGGGTTCTTGACAGGGTGACAAGTTCATCATCATCATCTACTTGGATGATTTCTTTTGTAACCCTAACATAGGTGCTTGATATGGCAGAGGAAAATAGAGCTTCTTGTAGCTGTAGCTCTTGTGCATAATTCTCATCAGAGATTGGAAATATTTCTTCAGCATCGTAAAAGGCTGAAAAGAAGAAATCATCAACTAAGAGATGAGGATCATCAAGAGTACAAGGGGGGTTGGAGACTGATGAAGTTCCCTCCATACCTCCACACACTTGAATTTAATTACTTGAAGCATTGAGTTTATATAAGAGAAACAAGTACATGAATCGCAACTATTGGCTATGCAAATAGGCAAATCAATAATCACGAGTATTAAATTTGACGTTTTGGTATTGGTGATTGCTTGTGTTGGAATTAACATTAGTTTGAATGCTAGTAAAGGTTGAAGAATGTCAGTCTGGGAATTGGAAAGGACTGTGTCCATTCCCTGGTCGCTTGTCCTGTTTGAATTGGATAGCCGAGACCAATCTTTGGAGTTGAAATCACTTATCGAAATCACTTACCAGACCACTTTTGACATTACTTGTTGTGGCGGTTGGAAACAGCCGCAAAGCGGTAAAGTTGCTTTTATTCATCCATTGCCCATTTTGTGGTGGTTAAACCGTCACAAAAATAGGTGTCTAAAAGTGGTATAAATTGTTCTGTGGTGTGGTACGCATATCAGAGCTTATCACTTATATCTTGAAACAGTTATAAATAAATTGATGTTTTCAATAAATATAAGTGGGTTTATATGGAAAAATATGATAAATATTTTTTAAATTTAATAGGATCTTATATGTATCCCTAAAAGGGTTCGGGTCTTTAAAGTGAGTGAACTCACTTTACAGGGTAATGTAAGCATCGTAACCATTGGTTGAGTATTTTATTAACTTTTTCAAAGTAAGTAATATTTATTAATGATTATGATGCTTACTCTAATCTATAAAGTGAATTCACTCACTTTAGAAAAGTGAAATGAACATACATACTCTACTCTATGTACACATCACCACTTAGTGCCCACTAACTAACTATCCCTCTAATATGTGGTTACAAGGATAAATATAAGTAAATCGATTTGGCATATTCACAGGCTAGGCTGATACAAAATATCTAATTGCAACCTCTCTTTGGCAACCCATGTGACAAGGTTGTCTGTGTTGGAGCAGGTTACTCATAAAGAAGAGATCGCTTGTGAGGTGGTCGTTCACAACAAATACGGATGTCAAACGGTGTGGTGCATTGTTTTATATTAATCAATCTTTTTCGTTTTAGTATACATAAACCAGCTTGACTTTAAAAAGGCAACAAATATGAACTTAAAATAATCCTTTCAACACACGATATGTCCTTGCTTGCAGGTTATTAATTGTTGCACAAGCACACAAACCTTGTACGTACACGTAAGTTGACCTAGAAATACAACAATTAACTAATCCAAGAAAACTTGGAGCACCTAGCTATCTATGGCACAACGATGATTTTTCCAGTAGCATGGCCCTCAATGCTCATAGCCCAAGCATGTTCAGCTTTACTCAAAGGAAACTTAGAGTCAATAATCGTCTTGAGTTTCCCATCGTTCACCAATTGAGCTAGACGTTCTATACCCTCACGCTTGATGTTTACGAGAAACGGCACAAGCTTCTTCTTGGAAAAAGAAAGTTTCTTGAGGGCAGAACTCATGTAAGTGGCCACAACAGGTGTTAAATCAACCACAACCCCATCTGGAGTCAAAACAACATCAAAAGTGGACCAAGGAATACCAGTTGTGCAATGTATGACCACATCATATTTCCTCCCAGATGGACTGGTGAGTGATGCTCCTTGTGGAGTCTTGTAGTCGAGAACCTCATCAGCACCTAAGCCTTTAACAAAATCAATGTTGCGAGCTCCACAAGTGGCTGTAACATGGATGTTCTTCCCTGATAGTTTAGCTAGTTGGACAGCATATGAACCCACACCACCTGAAGCAGCAGTGATTAAAATGTTCTTGTGTTGGCCAGTACCATCAAGCTTGAGTCCTGCAATTTGAGTGAGTGCATCATGAGCTGTGAGAGCAGCCACTGGTAAACCTGCAGCTTCAACAGCTGAGACTTTGGATGGTCTAGCAACTGTTAACCTCTCAGTAGCCACAGCAAACTCAGCCAGTCCACCCCCATACTGTCATTCAAAATAATAATAGGATAAAAATTAGTATATTTTCCAATCTGGTGTTGTTTGTTTGTGTCATTAACCAATAAAATAACTCAACTACCCACTAGCTAGCTTAATATTTTATTATTATTTATATAATTTCCTGAACTACTATTTTTCAATCTGCATGTCAAATTTTAATTGAATGATAGTAAAAACTACCTACATCAAACTGTACTTAAATTTTCTCAGGAGGAGGAGGAGAGACATTACTTGAAGAGTGAGATTAGCAATGACTTTGTCGCCAACTTTGAAATTCTTGACTTGTGATCCAACCTCTATTACCTCTCCTGCTACATCAGCACCTGACTCCAACAATAAAAGCAAATGCCACATGAATGATGTTATAGTTAACCACTAGCTAGTATATATTCAGAGAAATAATTGGTGATCAATAGTATTAACTGTGAGTAGTAGTTCATATACATACAAGGAATGTGGGGAAATTTTCGAGGTAACAACGGGCGGAGAAGACCGTTATGAATCTTCCAATCGACAGGGTTAATGCTGGTAGCTTCCAATCTCAGTAAAACCTCGTCTTTCTTCGGAGTGGGAATCGAAACTTCAACATGCTGCAGCATAATTAGTTAATTACAAGCAATTAGGTTAATATATAACTCAAGTAATTAATCAAGCAAACACAAAACAAAAGAAAAGAGATTGGATCAAATCAAACCTTCAATCCTCCGCCATAGGCATCGTACTGAACCGCGTGCATCATTTTCACAGAACCACTGTTGCTCTTTAATATCTCTCTGGAATGGACCATTGTGGAAAGGTACGTAGCAGCTAGGTTGGTATTTATATATGCAGGTAGGTATACACGGACAATTTTTTATATTATTATTATTATTTGCACCAGCATGCAACACGTTAACTTTTCATTACAATTTAGATGGATATTAAAATGAAATCCAAGTTTATGTTAATTTTTTTATAATGGCATGAGCGCCATTCTTTATTACAATTATTAGCACTCTGTGTCAAAAATGACATGCAAGTATCAATTGGGATTAGTCTTCGTTTACGAGCCATAAATAAGTATTCAATAGTTAGTTTATCTAAAATGTGCTTAGCATTACAATCATAGTTTATAGCTATGATATGTATAGATCACCATCTCACAACCTCATGTTTAAGTTGACTCTGCATTCCATTATTAAACCACCCTTTGGAGTGTGAACGCGTTAAGCCTATTTGTGTGCAAAGTGAAAGTCAAGGCAATAATAGCCATTGCTTTGTTTTCGTTGCATTTACAACAATGAGAAGAAGGGGGTGCAGGTCGGTCTTGGTTTTAGAGAGAACGGAGGAAAGATGAAGGGAAAATAAGTTGTTATTGTACACCCTTTTCTTCAAACAACAAAATCCATTCATTGATTAAAAGGAGAAATAAAGATGGTACCAAAACGACACCACTCTAGAACAACCTTGTTTAGCTAAGTATCAGCAAATGCATTATTCTATCAATAACATTCAAATGGTTAATGTGCATGTTTGGAAAAGGGGGCTGGATACATGTTTGGGTTGAATCCACGTTTATAAAAGAAAGAAACAATTGTTTTAAAATTGTTAGATCCATGTTTGGTCTCTCCAAACGTGAACCCAAACACACGTATGACTTTCCACATATCCACAAACAACCCTCCCAATGACCAAAGAAGAATAACTTTCAATTGTGATATTCCTTAAACTTAAACTGAATTTTCTGAGAGCATTAAAAATGGCTAAAACCCCTCCTTGGTAAATCCACTTCCAACGAATAAAGATTGATACACATCTAAAAGGTGTAGACCACTAGAGAGATAGAAAGAGGGGAGAGATAAGTAATAAGTGTCATATGTGATGTGATGTAATTAGAAGAAAGAGATAGAGATAAAAAATGAGTGTCTAAAAGCGTCTGTACTATTTAGGTGTACACAAATCATTCCCCGAATCACCCAAGAATTTCTCTTCCCCATTCCGAAGCACACCCCCTATGCCAGGCCACTCACGTGTGGATTGTCTTTCGATGTCCCATCCAAATTAAATGAGTAAATTCCCTACTAGAGGCACTCAAGAAACAGAACGTTGCACCTTGTACACCCTAATAAGTATATCATTTCTCTTGTAGTTTTATATCATCCCATATCTGATATATCATCCCATATAAGATGCAGTGCAATCTGGGAGTACTTTAAGCTTGCATCTGGCTTTGTTCTTTCTCTTTAACTCTTGTGCTTGTTAGAGTGTTGTGAGATGTATGGGGGTGGAAATTGGTCAGGTGAAATTTTGCATTAGCCTGCACTCACACTTTGCAACTTAGGCCTGACCTGTGGTCGGTAGGACAAATTTTAAGGTTTGGTCTGTTATGGCTTGACATACTAGTTTATTTACAATCCTATTTAATTAACAAAAAAATCATTCATAAAAAAATCAATAGGCCAGCGGGTTAATAGGCCACAAAACACATTATATCATTGCATTTCCAAGAATAAAACCTACATATATTTGAAACAAACACAACTAAAATTAAGCTTCAACAAACCTTTTAATTACAATATATCAATCCCTAACAATCCCTAACAAATTGTTAGTTCCACATACACATTGCCTCTAAATATGATGCTACATACTAAATATGCTAAACATGCCACACACACATTGCTTCAGAACATTCTGCCACACACATTGAATCTCAATTCCAAACACAACAAGTAGCAAACTAGTAAAAGGTCTAAAGCCTTAACAGAAAAGTAAAAAACACCTAAGCAAAAAATTACAGCAGCCCCAAAAAAAAGTTCATCAAATCTTCAGCTTGATCTCTTTATGTTTCTCCTCCACCTTTTATAAGGATTGAAAACTATTTTATACAAGATTAAAGAAACACCCAAATAGAAAATTACAGCAACTACCAACAAAGAAAGAGGCATCCACTTCTAAAAATGTATTATTTCCTGCAAAAATTTTCTGCAGAAACTTCTTATAAAATTTCCTACATATTTTATCTTTCTCATGTGAATTTAAAATCCACAGGAAATATTGCAAGAAATTCCAAATTTTCTTGGGAACATTTCCATGAAACATGTTTGCCGCAAATATCTATAGGAAAATGTACAAGAAATATTACATTAAAATGTTTAAGGAAATTATATCTCTGAATTTACCTGCAGATTTTTTCTTTGGATTTTTCTTTAAACTTATTTATATAAATTTTCCTATTACTTTTTGAGTAATAAATTACCCACAGAGGAATTTCCAATGGATAAGAATCCGTAGGAAAATCCAACGAAAATGGTTTTCCTTCGAACCTTTAGTGAAAATATGTATGAAAATCCGTAGCAAGTAACATAAATTTTATGGGGTTGGATTTGCCACACAGCAATCAATTTTAAACCCCGGACATTTGTAGTAATTGTCTTTATTACCCCTGTCACGAAATATATTTCGGGTTTTAAAATCCCGAAATGAATTTTGATAAAGTTCCGGAATTTGTATTCTCGGAATGTAATCTGAATGTTGTATTCCGGTTTCTAAATCCTGGTACGCATTAGAATATTTTTTCCAGGAATATAAATCACAGAATGTTTATTATTCACTATAACCACATTCCGGGATTTTTAATCCCGATGTGTATTTTCATGCATTCCGGTTTTGTAGAACCCGGAAGACCCACTAAGATGTCTTTCGGGAATTGTAATCCCGGAATGCTATTACCTTCCAGGTTTTATATCTCGAAATATAACATGAAAAATTGAAAAAATATTTAAGTGTTTTTCCACGACACAACCGGTTTTTGAAATCCCGGAAAGCATGTTGTAATAGATTTTGAGTTTATAATTCCCGGAACTTAATTTCGTAGTTTTCCGAGATGAATATCTCGAAAATAAAGTGCAATGGAAATGTGTATTCCGGGATCTAAATCCCGAAATGCAGATGAGAGAAGGTACGAGTGGGGTGATGGGTTATGTCAACTTAAATCATGGTTATGGCCGAAAGCGAATGATATGAACTTTTCTGTGTCCTTCTTTGAATGGATTACCAACCCAATAGACTGTGTGAAAATGCTGTAATAGATGACATGCAAAGGTTTGGAGGATGTTCGGTAGAGTTCTTATCTGAAGGTGGGTATTCACAGGTTGTGATTATGGGAAGGAGCAATTTGGGAGGGTTCATCTTTCTTTTGTCATTCTGATCTTATTGGGATGTATGCCACCTTATTCAACCGTTGGAATATCTATGGTAATTTGCTGTCATTTCCAACTTAAGGGAATGGTAGGTTCATTAGTTACTTAAGTTGGTTTGGTTGATTTGCAATATGGAGGGTTGCTATTTCTTCATCTGGTGCAGCAACATTGAATTGTTGAAAGCAAGGTATTTACAGGAGGCCTGTAACAAGTTGTTCTGTTACTGTAATGCTACTGCTATTATCTTTCTTCTTTACTTTTCTTCACTTTCTCTAAATTCTCTTTACTTTCTTCCTTTGTGTATTATGGGTTGGAGTACCCCTTGTACTCCCTTTTAATATATTTCTTGACTTATAAAAAAAAAATTACAAATAGAAGTATTTTTAGTATTTCAAAAAATTAGTTGGGGTTTAGAATTGGGTGATTGAGATGCCAATTCTAACCCCCAAATTTTATTAGTGATCAAATCTTGAGGTTAATCTCTTCATCTCCTCCACCTTCAAAAACATATAATTTATTTTCTTCCTCGTGTCCTTCTCGGATGGAGGATGCTACAGAGTTGGTGAGGGACCGGCTTATTGCCCAACATAGTTTTTGGCTGCTGCTAAGTATTCTTCAATTCAACCACCGCACCATGCGACGCCGCACCACCACACCACCTTCCTCCTCTCTTTACTCGCCACTCTTCTATTCGCTGCATTTTCCCCCCACCTCTCTCGCGTCGCCATCTCCGATTCCTACCTCCACAACACCAAGTTAAACACCAACAACAAAAACGCCGTCGTTCGCAGCATCGTCACCCACCAAACATGCCGCGTTGTCTCCTCCTCCACCGTCTCCGTCCTGCTTCCTGATTGGGAGATTCTCGTCATCGTCTCGGCAAATACGCCCTTATCCTCTCCCCCGACGATCACCGCTACTGTCTTTTCCCCAACAATTCCAGGTCGCTGGCAAAGTACTCCTGGATCTGTGGAAGCAACAAGATTTGTAGGTAATACAAGTGCTTTCCCAAGTGAATTTGGAGGTGTTGTGGGGGATTTGAGGATCAATTTGGTGATTTTGAAAGGTGAATAAGGGGTGGGAGAGGAGGAATCAGAGGTTCCAGCTCTTGAGAGAGGGAGACGATGAAGAAGTCAATTTAGAAGTTTGCACTCTTGATATTTAGGGATTGAAGGATTATCATTTCTATTTGTAATTTCAGTTTGTAATTTTAGTTTTTTAATTTAGTTTTTGGGGGTCAAATTTTGAAATAGTAAAATTTGAGGGTAATTTAGTTTAATTAAATTTCTGACATGTCCTCTATTTAAAAAAAATTAAGAATTTCGCATAATTATTATTTAACCGGTCGGCAAGCTACGTATGCAGTGGCCGGAGCTCCGGTCTCATGCAAGGAACCAAGGAAAACATAGTACAAATAGAATGACGAGGGACCTAACTCAAATATGAATGCACATAGACCAAATACATCATTAACCCTTTAAAAAGGGGTTGGCTAAATGATCCCGTGTTAATTTGGGGTCATTTAACCCCATGTTCAAATCGACCAATCAGAATGCGCCACGTGATTTTTTTTAAATCTAATTTTACTATGTCACCTTAATTAATTAATTCAATTAGTTAATGTAATTATTTAATTAATTTTATAATATATTTGTTAAATTACATATTTATGTTTAGACCCCAGTTGAAAAAAATTTCTCATTTCCAACTCTCTCCCCTATCCCTACCCCTACAAGCTGAGACACTTATCTCAATTCAATCTTTAATTTTTTATTTTTTAATTAATACATTTTTTTATTTAAAATGAAAATATAGAAATAGATTGAATTGAGATAAGTGTCTCAGCTTGTAGGGGTAGGGATAGGGGAGAGAGTTGGAAATGAGAAATTTTTTTCAACTGGGGTCTAAACATAAATATGTAATTTAACAAACATATAATAAAATTAATTAAATAATTACATTAACTAATTGAATTAATTAATTAAGATGACATAATAAAATTAGATTTAAAAATAATAATTTGAAAAAAAAACCACGTGGCACATTCTGATTGGTCGATTTGGACATGGGGTTAAATGACCCCAAATTAACACGGGGTCATTTAGCCAACCCCCTTTAAAAAACTTGAATGTGTTTTAGTTTAATTCACATACAAGAATCTTTTAGTTGATGGCAAAATATCCTAAAGCCCATCCTTATTTTTTACCCCCTCTATCCCAAATTATAAGACTTCATAAAGACAAATTTGATGTTCCAAATTATAAAACCCCTTCTAGATTTCAAGAAAAAAAAAGTTTTTCCTTTTTTACCCTTTGCATTCATTATATTTTTAATTCCAAAACTTTAGTTATCACCTCTACTAGCTTTAAATAGGGGCATATATTGGAGATTCATACAAAAAGTAACAAAATCAAGATATTAATTAACTTATTACATGTTTTCTTAATAAGTGTGATTATCTGAATAAGTTCTTATAATTGAGGACGGAGGAAATAGTGTTTTGTTCGATCGGCTAGCCCATCCTTATCAAAGTCAATGTAATGTCCCCAGATTCCAGGGCCTTTTATTAACTGACAAAATGGGCAAAGGTTATAGGATTTTCTGAAATATGAGCTTAATCTCCACCGGCACAAAAATTAAACAAAACTCTTGATATGGGATGCATACAAGACAATGGTACAGCTGCAATCCTCTAAAGTGAGAAAAACCTGGATGTACATATCTACTTGAGTATGAAACATAATGAAGGATAACGAAATGAAACTAAATGTTGATTGTAGTTTTTAAAAATTGTATTTTAAAATAAAAGTAGAAAAAAACTTTTAAATCAAATGTTTTTCAATATTTAGAAAACGGAAAATATTTTTTAGCTTTTCAGCTAGTTTTTAAAACTGAAAATATGAACTATTTTAAAAAACTATTTTCAAAAAAAGGTTGTTTCAAGCAAATTTTTTAATTTTTCAGTTTTTTAAAACAGAAAATAGTTTTCAAAAACTGTAATTGAACATACCATTTATAATAGAGTGGGACAAATTTACCACTTCAGTATTTAGATAATGAATGGAACGAATGAATTATAATCTTTTAATCCTATTACCTTCTTTATCTATCAGTATCTACACTGCGAGTTTTATAGCAGCTACACCAAGCCTGCATAAATCCAAGACCTTTATGCCGAGATATGTTGTCAATCTTCATGGAACTTAAAGCAATGATCCTAGTTCAGATGTTTATACCATTTGCAATAGTCAAGTCCAAACCAAGCAATCCCCTCTGAAACAACTAATCCCACTAGCAATAATAGTACCCAGCTCCCTCATGCATACATTATCTAGAAACTTAGCCACTAACAATAGATTCCCTCAATTACTGCCCAAACAAATTGGGAGCAACGTAAAAACTTGGCAAATAAACCTAATGTTGCAAATATGAGCAGGAAGGAAAAAACTCGGCCCATAATAAGAGTTTTAGTGAAGGGGTAAATGAGTAATTTTATAATTTTAATAGCTTGGCACTTTTTTTTACACTTCATTCCTCCCAAGTGGGTGGGGAGCAAAATTGAGAGAAATAAGTGATATCTCATAGAATGTGTATAACTCGGTTCTATCAGTCTCATTCATTTTTAAAGAATCCAAACAAAGGACTTCTTGCTCCATCCGCTTCGTTCTACTCCATTACATCCCTTCCCCCAATCCAAACGAAGCCTATTGAACCAATTAAATTATTAATATTCAGCTGAAATCTTAGCATATTGATTAGGTACTTGCTGACGGTGAAAGAACTAATAGGATGTGGGGTGGGGTGGGGGGAATGCCCCCACATGTTTTTAATTTTTTACGATAATATACTATATATATACTACATTTCTAGAATATTCAGTAAATAATCGCCCCTACAAAATAATAAGTGCCCTCATTGCTTTGTACTTTGGAAAAAGATGAGTTCACATTCATTTCACTCATACTCATATGAAAAAAATGAGAGAAGATAAAACATAAATAAGAGATATGATAAATATTAAATAATGTGAAGTTGTTATATATTTGTCACTAACAAGTTCAAACTTTATATTCTTGTGATCTACCATTTTAACTTTTTTATATGTAATATGACAATATTTTAGGACCCGTCACTGCTTGCTGGATCCTGCTGGATCCGTCACTGCTTGCTGACACGAGTTTTTCACCCAAAGAGAAAGGTATCCAGATACCTCCTGCCTCACCTTATTATTAGATCCTCAAATTCTCTCTTCCCTCATATATGTAGTTACCCGTTTCTCTCCCCTCCGCTGTGTAATTGTCTGATTCACACTATCCCATTAGTTGTAATTCATGGTGACCTCGACTATAAAAGGGCCCCTTCATTTTACTATAAAAGGACCTCGACTATAAGACGTTCATTTTTCTGAAATAATCCTAGAGCACTTTTGTTCGACTTACCTACTTGTGTCCTAAGGTTTTTCATGAACACTACCCCTTACATCAGACTTATTAATCTTCAGACTTATTTATCTTGTGATGAGATTAAACTTCTTATTAGATTAATGAGATTAATGTTAATCGAATTCAATCATTTATTTATAATAAACGCTCTAATATTCACTATATCATTAATTAATTATTCTAAAAATTTAAATTATTGAATAAAAACACATGAATATTTCTAACAAAAAATGACCTTAAAATAATTTTAATGTAATGTCCTATATTCTTTATATGTTATTATTATTTTCTTTTGAAAATGGTTGATTGTCATTAACCATCAAGTGTAGAGGCAATTACATCTGAATGCAAGACTTTCTCAATGCTCGGAGGTTCCTATTCAACACAAAAAGAGGAGTTTGGTGTGTGAGGAAATCCGCTACAACATTACTATCTTTAAGGACAAAGTAAAAATTAAAGAAAACAAACCGAGAAGCTAAAGCCATACAATCAAGTAAAACAGGTTGTGTCTAGACACCCTTGCTCATGCAAAAATTGCTCAAATGACAATTATGATATTGAATTTAATTTGAAGGACAAGAAAACTTGGTATAAAAAACCTTCCATACAAGGTAATATGTATTATTTTACATGTATAAGCAAGAAAATTTCAGCACAATTCCACAGTAAATATAAAATAGTAATTTTTTTTTATAAAACTCGAAAGTGAAAAAAACTTTTTGATGAGCCCCTACCACTTAGTGCATTAGTTATAGATGACAAATTAATCTTACAATTATCAGTTATGAAATACTTGGTTAAAAAAAAAAAAAAGTTAAGATCCATTCATCTATCTGAAAGACAAAATTCTGTTAATTTTTTTTTTATCAATGCTAATAACATACTTATAAACATTACAATTTGGAGGAATGCTATAACATTATTTTAACATCTCTTTAAAATATATTTGTTTATTGGTCAAATTTATGGAGTTCCACTAAATTAAAAGTAACTCAATAAGACCAATATAATATAGTCCATTACATATGAATTCCCATAAATAAAAGAGAATTCTAAAGTGAGTGTTATTAACATTTTTCTACGTGCTACATCTCTTATCTTAATAGGCTCCGAACTAATGGAGCTATCTGCTATTCTGATCAACAAAATAAAAATGAAGGGACTGATTCATAGAGGCCCCTTTTCACAGCAAAATTGTAGCTAGTCATGCATCTTTAATACAAGGAATTGGATATGAGATTAGAATTTAGATTTATGTCTTTGCATTCTAAGGTCCTCAAGAATAAGGCGAGTCTCTCTTCTTGCCTCATTACAACATTGCCCATAAGATGCTACCATTTGCTTGGTAGAGCTCTCCAATTCTCTCATCTCATCCAAAATTATTTGTCTGTCCCGGCACTCTATGCTGCAGAAACCTTGATCCCCCCTGCATAACAAACCACCATATCCAAGTTAACTCAGAATTTAATATTGTAGAAGGATTTCCCCAAAATCAGTTTATGATACCAAAAATTACTCACAAAACAGAATTGATTTTGACTTTAAAATCAATTCAGAATTTATTGTAGAATGATTTCCAAATATGGTGATCCAACATATGTTGATTAGTAGCAAGAATTAAATCATCCTCCATTCATGAAGTATAACAGATACTAACTTATTAAAGTTTATCGGAGCTTATCTACTAAAAAAACATTAAATAAGTCCTAATAAGTGTATTTTTTTTCATCCAAAATTATCTAAATGTACAATTTTTTTGCAAGATACCTGTACATGTAAATATCTTTGTCTGGTCTTAGCTGCCTATTGCACAGATTGCAATTTTTAAGGAAGCAGAACTCTGAAGGGCTTGTTTGGTTTGCCTTTTTCACTCCAGATTTCACAAGGATATTGGATTTGCTCTTTGAGTTTGTAATTTGGAGTAGGAGTGTTAGGCCAACATCCATGGTTGCACCCTCAGTGGAGCTCACATGCTTTCTTCTTCTGTTCAGCATCTTTGCTTCTTGAGATTCTACCTTGAACTTGAAGGGGCTCATGAACTTCGGTAGCATCATAAGCTATTGGGGGGACATACAGAGGGCGAATGAATGCACTGAAAAGAGAGAATTTGATGAGTTCTGCGAAAGAAAGCAGAGATGGATATTTAAAGCTGAAAGGAGGCCCCCACGAACGTGATAAAAGCACTCATGTTTTACTCTGTTTGCGCTATTACTTCACAACACGTGCTACATTATAAATATTTTTATCTCACATTGTTGTAATCGATTTTTTGAGGTAGTACTTTTATATTTATTTTCACCTTAGTGTCTACATAGCCATAGCCAGCAGACAAGTGATTAATCTTGTCGAATCTCTGAGATAACATTATGTGTGTATGATTCTCCCAAAAAATTATTCCTCGTACACACTATTTAGGAATTGGACAAATGATTGAATGCTTAAAAATCTCATATATTTAGCAATTGGATTGAAATTTGTTTATAGTACTTGTATATGGTGACACACTTTTTCTTTCACAATTTTCGCATGCTTTCACTTTTATTTCAATTTTTTATCATGTTATTTATCATATATTTGGTGCCGACTAGGATGGTCTTTTTTTGGACAACCGAAGGTCCCAGGGGTTATTTGGTAATTTTCTCTCTTCACTTCCATGGTCCAGGTGGTCCCTTTTTCACTTCTTCTTCCTCGTGAACACTCTCAACTAATCGCAGTGTTTCAAGGCGGTGATGCGATGGCTGTGTTGCCTGAGCAGATACTAGTGGATCTCCTTCCTCTTGTGGTGGCCAGAGCGCGCGCGATGGTAGTGTCTGTTTCTCCTAAAACTCAACGAGCTGACCACAAACTCCATTTACAGGACGAAGTTTCTCACCGTAAAACTTCCAAGTCCGACGCTAGAGGTCCACTCTTCCTCTTGTGGTCTGGAGCGTGGGGGTGGTATTCGTTTTCCCTAAAACTCACCTGTGTCTTGTTCGTTCTCTGATCGGTGAGTTCTTCTTCATCTATCATCTTGCTCTCACTTGGTTTTTCCCCCTCTTTTGAATTTTTTTTTTCAGCTGTACGATTTCTATTACTTTTTCTATTTATTTCATGCTAGTTCTCCTATTTTTCCAATCTTGCTATTTTGCATTTCAGTCTATGTGTTACGTCGGTAGAAAGGTTGATTTGTGGGAATTATTTAAAAAGAACACAAAAATTGCTAATTTTTTATATAAAAGGAGAAGGGTTGATAAGGAAGAGATAGTGAGAGGGAGACAGATTTGGCAGAAACAGTGGTAATTCATGACGAAGTTGAAAGGGAAGTGGAACAGATTCGACGACGAAGCAAGGGGAGCAGAGTCATGTTCAGCGCTAGTCGGTGTCGGAGTGCACAATTATGGTCATGTGAACGGAGGACAGCTGCGGGGAAGTAATATCATTGTCAGCCATTGATGGATGAAGAAGAAGAATTGGGAAAAAGGGAGTGTAAGAATATAAGAAGGAGATATTACATTATTACCCTTTTATTATCATTTCAATCTTAACTATCCATCTAAAGAATATTATTAAATTTCAATATCAAACGGTATTTAATGAAAGATTACCCTACTCAGCACTCATATTTTTTATTTCTCTCATTTCCATTCTTATTTCTCACTAGATGGATGTGAGTGATTTTTTTGCTTTGATTAATTATTTTTCTTTAGGCCATGTTTGGATATTAAAGATAACATTGTGAAATAGAATGAAAGTTGGAAAAGAATAAAATATATAATAATTAAATTATTTAAATATGAAGGTAGAATTTATTAAATGAAATAAAATAAATTTTTATTTAAATAATGAAATATTATTATTTTATTTTATTCTACCCATTTTTATCATCCACACACAAATTATTAGTGTTGACATGCTTTTCCCATGGTCAAAAAGAAAGGTGGAAACGAGTGAACAATAAATAATGGAGCAGTGAAAATCAATAATGCATCTTTCTGCATTTTTTTATATTATTGCTGATTTGGCCCACACGTTGGAGTGACGAGGATAGATATTTATATTTTAATTTCAAATGCACACATGTAACTTGTGCTCCTGACAAAGACATGGCATAAAATATGAGAAGATATTCTTGTTTGGCGTTGTGTTCTCCGCACAGTTTACCTTTGTAAATTGGAATCCGAACAAAGTTACATATTTCTTATTTCAAAAATATTTATAAACCTATAAACCTTAATTTTTCTTTCTGTATTAAAGTGATCTATAAATCACAGCACTCTTATTATTCAAATACATGTACACCAATATTATTGCAATACTGACGATAGCCGTAGTTTGTAGCAATGTTTTGTCAATGGCCAAAAATTGCATAGTAGAAAGAACTTTACAATTTGTGTGGTCCCCAAGTGTCACCATTGTCATGATAATATTAGTGTACACGTATATTTTTCGTTTCTTATTCTTAAACCACAACACTCCAAGAGGAAAGTAAGCCACTTGTGTATGAATAAATGAATATGTGCTCTACAGATGTGATCCAAAAACAAAAAATATCATCCATGAATTTGGTGATTGAATTAGTTTTATTTAATTGAACAAATAGATATTCCAGACATGTGGATCATTTTCTTCTTTGCATTATATTGTCTTATATTTACCATTTATAAAAAAAGAAGTCAATATAGTTCCAATTTTTGTGAAAATTAGATGGGCATTGTGTAAGTATATGCCTTTGGAGATTTTCGGATTCTTATCCTATGTCCTATCAGCTTGGGGGGGTGGAGTCATAAAAAATAAGGCAACTAGTGGAGAAGAGTCAATTAGTTCATGTACAACGAGGAATAATGTCTATGAACCTCTCAGATCTACTTAGGTTAGGTTTCTTTTGGAGCAGCCTTATTTGAAAATTTTGTACCATCAAACTTTTTCAATGGCCTATGCAGGTTTTATTTCTTATTAGCTTTTATTACTTTCTCTATTGCAATGTTAGCTCCACAATAATATTTGTAAAAAAAAATATAAATGTTAACATAATTATCTTTTATAAAAAATACTTTTAAATAAATAAAATGCTATATGTGTACAGTGTAATTGTAATTTTAATGGTTAAAATTTTAATTTCTTAATGAATATTCCCTTTTACTATAATTGCTCGCTAGTAGCGTGTTTGAATTAGTGATGGGCACACCATCTTTCGATTGGTAATTTTAGAAACTACATTTTATAATTTCTTCCCAAAAGTAACTATGGATCTCCCAATTTAAAAATTAAACACGCTTATGAGTCTATTTAAAAGAATATTGTTTAGTCCTATTTAATAAGTATACGGTAAGCTCTTTCAAACACAATTGTTTAGTCCTGTTTGAATTGTGTGTTTGGATTAATAATTTAATTAAAAGTTTATAGAAATAAGCACATGATAAGCTCTTTCAAAACAATATAAACTGACAACCCATTTTAAATCGTGTTCTGATCTAGCATATGTATCCTTCATCATGTGAAGCAACATAGTGAGGGACACATCTATAACCATTCACACACATGCTATCATCATCCCCCATTTTTGAAAAACTAAAAAATACCCCAAACTTTAAAACTCTTTCACCAGCACCTCACATCCCACACATACTGCACATGTCACCCCCTCCTTCTTCTCTCTCACACATTCACCTTCTCACTCACATATTCACCATCCCCCTCCTTCTTCTCTCTCACCATTTACCTTCTCACTCACACATTCACCACCACCACCACCACTCTCCTCCTCCTCCTCCTTAATGAAAGAAATCAAGGGCACCTCAAGATTCTTCCATCTTCTTCTTCAACATCAACATCAATATCAACATAAAAAGTTTTTTCCTCCTCCTCCTCCTTAATGAAAGACAACAAGGGCACCTCAAGATTCTTCCATCTTCTTCTACAACATCAACATAAAAAGTTTTTTCCTCTTCCCCTTTTTCCATTTTCTTTGTTCAATTTCCTGCTTCGTTTTGGACCTCACTTACATGCTTCATTTCCGTGTTTCATTTTTACACGTTGGTCGACATTCTGACTCAATCATCATTCTAAAATGCGGTATTATTTTTTTAGGGCCCAAAAAACTACTATACAGCCACCGATATATAGGAGGTCACTGATAGATTATATCTTGCCCCTCTTATTGTTGCTAAGGTGCTTTGTATGGATATTGGTATGTAGGTGTGTTGGCATGGATGAATATTTACTTCAAGTTGGCTTTATTGGTGTTTATGGATTAAACATTGTTTGTGTAATGAATGAAGCTGGGATAAACACATAGCGTAATATAAAATGCGGAATGTAAATAATGTGTACCACATTTTAGATTGTGAATGTAATTATTGTGTACTGTGTTTTAGAATGTAAAATGTAAATCTGGTGTGCCATATTTTAGAAAGCGGAATGTATACTTCATGTACGGTTAATAATGTATATTCTTTCTTTCAAATAAAATAAAATAATGTATATTGCAAATTGTAAAATGCAGTATTTATTTTTTTACTTATACCACACTTTGAAAACACAAATATAAATTCAAATTTTGCATACCACATTTTAGAATGCAAAACATAAATTAAAAATACATTCCACAATTTAAATTGTTGTATGCATGTAGTATGTTGAAGAGTATTTTTAAACAATGAATGAAGACTTCAGGCTGGAGGTGGTGGGATATAGTTTTGCCCCTTCTTGAAGTAGCTCTTCTAATGGTTTTTCTATACATAAAACTTACAGATAAGATTTTTAAACATGTAACACTTGGTAAATGTGATTTTGATTCAATATATTTTTTAATTGCATTTTTAAACTTTAATTTTCAGATTTCGAATCTGTCCACAACTCTCATTCTGTCTCCATATATATTTTAAAAAAATTGACCAATCACCGTCCACCCAATTAACCAATACCATAGGACCATTAATTAATTAGAGGCCCAATAGGTCAATCTTCCTTTAACCAATACCTAATTTTCATTGACCACAAATCTTAGAAGAGCTTGTCTAAAAGACTTTAGGAAAAGTTTGAGTTAACTCATCTTAGTCTTAGGTGGAGCAATTATATTTAAGATAAGTTGAACTATGGTGAGTTAACCAAAGTTTTTCTAGGGTTATTTAGACAGCTTCACCTCATAAATGTATTTGAGTTTTTGACCAATCAATGACGGAGATTGAATAATAAGAAACCCAATATCAACTTTTACAACCAAGTTTTATTCACATTTTTTTATAGGCAAATGTTAGTTGTTAGTAAATTAATATAAATTATATTTCCTCAGGGTTCGAACCCTAGTCCTTCACCTAAATTTACCCTTAACTCAACCATATAAGCTACCCAATAACCTAACCCCTTAAAGTTTTAATCACATTTTAAAGGAATAAGAGATATAATATATAATGCGGTAAGAAAAAAAAGGAAAACAAATAGAAAGAAAAGGCAAATTGAAATGAGACTTATGAAAAAATTGAATATGAATGAATAAAAGGCCTAACTTTACATTAGAAAAAAAAAACTTAGACCAATGGCAAAACCAAATTTCAAAACTATGCCCACATCATCTATGTAAGAACCAAAAATAGAAATTACTACTCAATCTGTCTCTAATTATTCTAATTATAAGGAGGTCTTCGGACAAACTATGATGTAAGGCATGTTGTCTGTGCCATCAATAATAATATTGGGCAAAACTAGGAGGAAGCATCATGACACTACTGCAATCAAAACTTGGAGGAAAGGGAGGAAGCGTGACACTAGTATTATCAGAACCAGTACTAGTACTGCCACTTTCAAATTCAATGTTCCCATTCGGTACTTGTTGCCAGCCATCACAGTTATCAACGACCTGATCAAAGTTTGTTACCGGTTGCGGCGGAGGAACCACCGATACTGGCCGTGGCGGTAGAGGGTGACCACCACTCGCATGCGCCCGCATAACTAAATTAAGCCTCAAATTCTCCATTGACTTCTTGAACTGTTGGAGACCGTCCAAACCCATGTTGTCAATGGGGTTTTCCCACCAAGAGGGAAAATTGTCGACAGCAGATGTTAATCTCTTCTTCTTTTCCTCCTCCGCTGCCGCCGTGATGTCTTGCAGTTTCTTCTTCTCTTCTTTCAACTGCTCCTCAACGGCCTCGAACTGAGTCCGTAGGGCTTCCAACTTCTCCTCCTGCTGCTGCTTCGTGTTTCCAGCGGCAGCGAGGGGCGGCCCTCTGGTGAGGAACCGCCGTATGACGGCATCCGCGGAGGGGTAGCCGCAGGAGAAGAGCTTGCCGTTCGGGGAGGCGATGATCAATGCGGCTTCCGCGTGGCACAGAATGGAGAGCTCCGAGAGCTTGTTGAAAAGCCCGTTCTTCCGCTTTGAGAAGGTCACGTTGCGGCGGTTCGCATCTTCCACTTTCTTCACCGCGGTGCTTCGCTTCGGTTTTTTCTCGTTTGTTTGGGTAGTAGGAGCCATTGCTGCGATACAAGGAACTCAACAAGAAACAATGAAATTAGGAAAGTCTTGATACTGAGGTTTCTTGGGTTTATTTCCTTTTATAGATATATAGTTACAGTAAGACTATTTTTTTTTTGAAACATACAGTAAGACTAGAATTTTATATGTATAATTAATTACCAAGATTACAAAAAAAATTACAAAGATTACAAGGTTACTGTAATCGTGTTTAAAAAAAAGAAAATCGTGATTACAAAATTACAATCTATTTTCATTATTACATGAGATTCTTTTGTAAGATAGCAATTGAAAATCTTTTCTTTTCTTGTTAATTTATATAAATTATAATTATAATACGTAAAATTCGGCGATTAATTTAAATAAAGATCGTAACATTATAATCTTCTCAATATTAAATTGAACAATTAAAAAAATTATTGATTAGCAATAACTACTGTACAAATAAGTTAAAGGGCTTTTTTCACAAAAAAAAAAAAGAAGTTAAAAGGCTCTTTCAGTAGTTTGCTAAAAAAACTAACTTGAATGAAATTTCTCAACATACTTTTTCATTTAAAAAAATAGATTAAATATGTTTTTAACCCCTAATTTTTAAACAGAAGTCAAATTCAATCCCTATTAAAAAAAATTGTAATAGATCCGTAAAGTAGTTAATTGCAATAGATCCTATTGCCTAGTGTCATCAGTTTTCGTTAAAATAATTTCTAACTTAATCTCTTTGATTGTACTCTGTTCTATAAATAATATTTCTACATTTACAAGCATTAATGATAAATTAATTCGATTTCCTAATTTTCACAATCTAAAATAGGAATTCTAATTACGTACAATCATTAGAAATAATTTTTGATTTTATTTCTTAATTTTCTCAACATAAAATTGGAAACAATAATAATAACTAATTTCCTCATTAACAATTTTGACTAGTCAACCGTTCATACAATTTTAAAAATTTTCACATTAGTTTAATCGCTCTAAATATTTTAATCATATCCCGCCCTCTTTTTCACCTTCTTCATTTTATCTCTCCCCTTCTTCCTCTTCCTCCATAGCCACACCACAACCACTACCACACCTTTTCCTCCCCCTTCTTCCTCTTCTCAATTTGTTTTGATTAATGAGAAAAGCATTAATTGATTGAATATATATTAAAAAAGTAGTTAATGTTTATAATTTAGATTGAATGAATATCTATTTAAAAAATCATAAAACATGTTTTGATTTATTTATATTAAAACATGGAAGTTAATGTTGCTTTATAGAAAAAAAGTTAATGACACGACTTCATAAAATTCAAGATTGAACACTCTAATTTAATATATAAAGAGTGAATTAGTTATTTGTGCAACCAATCATAACTAGAGCTAGCAGGAATAAATTACCTCTCTCACTTGTATTATATTGAGTGACTATTTGCCAACAAAAATCATATGGAGTAACTAGCTAGCATAACCTCTTTTAACTACTTTTTGTCTGTTACCACTTGTATTAATATAAACTTATAGCTAAAGATCACTTTGATTAAGTAGATATAAATAAAAAAATTAATTAAGAAAAGAAAGTAAATTTAAAGATTATTGACCCTTTTTTTGGTAAAGAATAAGAAAAAGACACAAAACACAAGATGTAAACAAAAAAATAATTAAGAAAGTTAAGTAAATTTAAAGATTATTTACCTTTTTGGTAAAGAATAAGAGAAAGACACCGTAAAGTTAAATGTAAATCAAAAGTATTACATATAAAATAAAATATAAATTTAAACCGAAATTCATATTTTTTTACGTATTTAATTACTTTTTCAATTTCAAGTTGGATAAAACTACAGTAAGCGGCAAAGCTCTCCCGAACAAATATTTAACCCATATACATTTACAAAAATTCATATATTGATAAAAGAAATTTATGATATATTATCTTCAAGTTAAAAAATGAAAAATAATAATTGATTTTGTAACGGAGTTTTTTTCAACGGGTTATTTCTAAAAGAAGTCAACAAACACAAACTATCAAAACTCAGGACATGTTTGATTACAGTTTTTAAAAACTTGTTTGTAAAAACTGTTTTTAAAAATAGTTCTTGTTTTTAGTTTTAAGTTTCTCGAAAATATGTTAAAATATGTTTTTTAGTTTCTGTTTTCAGTTTTCAAATTTTTGTTTTTTAAATGTTGGAAAATTTCACATTCAACAGTTTTTTTCTACTTTTATTTTGAAAAACAGTTTCTAAAAACTTTTTTTAAATACATTTTTCAAAAACTGCAATCAATCAGTCGGAGAAGAGAATAAAAAAGAGAATAAAAAAGAACCAGATACGACGTCGTTTTAATGTTTTAGAAGAACAACAGGAAAAGATGCGAACCCGCATCGCTTCCCCAATCTTGTTGTTCTTCTTGTTGAATCTTCATCCTCCAATCCAATCCCAAATCCCCCAATCGCGTTAGGGTTTTCAAACTCGCAGTCCCCCTTCGCTTCACTCTCTCGCCCACCGCGTCGGAGCAACTCTATCTCCCGATTGGTGACTCGCTGCATCCAACAATGCAACGTAGCCTCGCAATTCCTCGAAACGGTGGTTTTCAGCGGCGGAGGATGGTACTGAACTGAGTCCCGTCGGCGTCTAACTACCAGTGAGTGAAATTCGCTATTCCTTTTTTCCTTTCTTTCTTTGCAGAAGCTTTTCCTGTTACACTTGTATTTTCTCACTCTTTGGTCTCTGTGGTGCTGGTTTTAGCTTCAACGATGTTTCAGTTTCACCCTCAAGGAGCTCCTAAACAAACATGTACTCTGCTTGCTGTTACTTGTGCCGCAAGTTCTGTTGAGCACAAGCCTCCTCAGGAACAGCTCAAGTACCCTTTCCCTGAGTTGGTTTCTGCAGGGCGTCTTGAGGTATATGAAATCAACAAGTTTATAGTATTGTAACGTAGTTCTAACTTTTAGCGTTCGAGGACTAGAAATTTATGTTATGCATTGCTCTTTTTGTTGTTACCTCGGAGATTGCATGATTCGATTTTTTTTGCTAATACAGGTTCAAACTCTATGCAATCCGGAGAAGGAACAGTTTCGTAAAGTTCTCGAGACTTATGAACCCAATATTGTTTACTTACAAGGGAAGCAGCTAGCAAATGGGGCAGTTGGTTCACTGGTTTGGCAAGGTGTGGAATTATCCACCTCTGAAGCTATAGAAGAACTCTTCGGTCCCACATTGCCCACGGCTGTATGTATTTTGATTTTTTAGCTACATTTTGGTTCTTCGTTTGCGTTTTTTGGTTGATAGGGCAATAGGTTACACATGTTATGATCAGTGAAGAAAGTGTGAGTCTGTAAAATTGCTACTTTCTATCGTGTTAATTGCTGGGAAAAGGAAGGGATGTTGTAGGAAGTAAAGTTGGATACTGCGGAGAATGTTAGAAACCATGGATGTTCCCTAGACCAGTGGTATGACATAGAAATTTGTAGTCACGTTAATTGTGAATATTCAATGCAATATCAATGCTTAACTAATAAAATAAAGTGTTGGTTGAATGATTCATCAGACAATTGAATTAGCTGTAGTGGAGGATGGAAATTTTGTAACATTTGGACAAATAGCTCAAGAAATTCACTTGTGTTTAGTGAAATTCAAGGTCTAATGTTAGGACCCAATTGCAAGGTATGGGACTTGAGTCCCACATTGGAAGTATGGGATTCTAATGTGGGGTTTATAAGGCCTTGGGCTCTCCAACTACAATAGCTAGCTTTTGTGGTGTGGTTCTCCCAAGGTTCTTATCAATTAGTATTAGAGCCTTCCACCATGTCTCTCAGCTGCAAACGAGCGGCGCGGGTGGTGACGCCGGCATTGCAGGGTTCGCCCGGGACTAGTCAAAGGGGCTAGTGCACAGCCAGCCCGCGTGGGCGCCGGGGCTGCGGAGCGTGGTGGGATGTTAGGACCCAATTGCAAGGTATGGGACTTGAGTCCCACATTGGAAGTATGGGATTCTAATGTGGGGTTTATAAGGCCTTGGGCTCTCCAACTACAATAGCTAGCTTTTGTGGTGTGGTTCTCCCAAGGTTCTTATCATCTAATCTTGCCTGTTGAAATCCATAACATTGTTAAGTACTTAAGTTCATATAATCTGTTTTGAACGTTTACAAATTGATATGGCTTACTTCATTTGCATTACCACCCCCCGCGGGTCAATTGGCAGTGTGAGGAGTAATGATATTTAGTCTAATGTAATTTGAACCATTTCTGCAGGTTTATTTAGAAATTCCAAATGGAGAAAGTTTCGCAGAAGCTCTTCATTTTAAGGTACTTTTGTCTAAGTTGCTTGAGAAACTTTCAGGTATCAAGGGTCAACAAGAACCCCTTGCTGCCTTGCATTCTGATAATTTTAAAGGGGGCATTGTCTGATTCCAAGTTGTTTGACTTTGCAGGGAATCCCATATGTTATATTTTGGAAAAATGCTTTTTCTTGTTATGCAGCCTGCCATTTTCGTCAAGCATTTCTTTCAGTTGTGCAGAGGTATGATATTGTTTATCTGATTCCAACTCACGAACACATGGTGCGCTAATTATGAAGTGGCTTTTAATGTTTGTTAGGGTATGATTACTTGTACAATAATTTGATGACACATCCATGTATTCGATCATCAATGAAATGAATAATATCCTGTGGAATCTGTGAACTTCTGTAGTTTATTTGTCATGATTGTTAGGGTATGTTTGGAAGAGCTTATTTTGCAGCATAAGCACTTAACCAGTTGTTTGCTTAAGCTTCTCAAAATAGCTTATGACCTACCAATAAGCACTTTTAAACTTATTTTGATAACCTCTTAGCTTATGAATAAACATTTATAGGTATAAGCTCTTATGTGATAAGTACTTATTGACATATGTGCTTTAGTAAGCTATTTACCCCTAATCTTTGAATTAACTTATCTTTTGCTTAGAACTATCAATCGGAAGTGTTTGGAATGTCCACTATGACTTGTTTCTTTACATCCATGCAATATTTGAAACCATTTCTTTCCATTGAAAAAAACAGAAGAAACCAAAATAGTGGGTTTTGTTATGAATTTTCTGATGTTACTTAACATTTAATGCTGTTTACAAATTTATTGCAGTTCATCTACACATACATGGGATGCTTTCCACCTTGCACGAGCCTCTTTTGAACTTTACTGTGTTCAAAATAATCAAGTACTTCCTACTGACAGCAATGATGATAATAGTGAGATGGGGCCACACCTTCTTGGCAACTGTCTCACAATCAATGTTGACCCTCCAGAGATGGTTGAAGAAGATGAGGAAGAAAGTTCCTCAGGCAATCTTCCTGCTATAAAGATACATGATGATGAAGTGAACTTGAGATTTCTCATCTGCGGTGCACCTTCCTCTGTTGTAAGCTTCTTTCAACTTCCTGGCTTGTATTTGCTGAACCATACTTTAGCATGTGTTTGTACACAAGGAAAATGTTTATGAAGCTGTCACACTGACACCAACACCTGCAAATGTATGTTGAAAACAAGTTTTTCCAGTGTGGGACAAAGGAAAGGATCAAAACACACATACACACACAAAATGATGCAAGGGTGTGTAATTGCACTTCGATTGAACACTTAGAACCACACTTGAAATTATTTGCCAATTCCATATGGGCTTGTTTCTTTTCAGGATGAGTCATTGCTGAAATCTTTGGAGGACGGACTCAAAGCTCTCTTGAACATTGAAGTATGTCAAATTTATTTTTAAATCATTTTTTTACTTTTGAAAAATTTTCACCATAGCAAAATATAACCCATTTTTT
Source organism: Acmispon strigosus (assembly GCA_030819835.1). Lineage (NCBI taxonomy): Eukaryota > Viridiplantae > Streptophyta > Magnoliopsida > Fabales > Fabaceae > Acmispon > Acmispon strigosus. The sequence continues at coordinate 52,887,891 of JAUAMA010000004.1, read as the reverse complement.
AGTGTAAAAAGTTTTCTGTTAGCCTAAGCTGAACTTTTGTTTTCATCATTGTTGAATTGGTTGGTCTTTCCATGGAAGCAATATAGCACAAACCACAACTCCTTGTCGCTTAGTGGCTTTTTACTACTCTCTTGTTTGATACAATATTTTCATCTCTTTTAGCTGGTAACTCGGAGTTTTTTTTTTCTTTCTCAATTTTCTTATTTTTATCTTTTTCAGATGCGTGGTTGCAAGCTCCATGGCAAGTTTAGGTATGTTGAATTGCTGGTACATCAATGACTTGTTCTTAACTTGTACATTTGATGACTTAAAATGGGTCTCTCCTTTTTTGCCATCAAATTTCTTTATGCTTATTTGTTTTTCATTAGGACTTCTTTGGAAATATCAATATGAATTGTCACCATGTAATATATTATTATCCTCTGGTACAGTGCCCCACCCCCACCTCTTCAGGCAGCTGCTTTTTCTCGTGGAGTTGTGACCATGCGTTGCGATATATCAACCTGCAGTTCTGCACACATCTCACTTCTGATATCCGGCAGTGCACAAACTTGTTTTAATGATCAGGTGTCCTTCTCTTGTCTGTGTTACTATGATTTAAGTATCATAACTGAAACAAGCAGAAAATGCTAATTCGACATGCTATTTAGTTTTTTAATTCCAATCTTACATTTCTCTTGCATAATGACTTTTGTATAGATATATATTCTATTTCTGAACATATTTCTCTCAATATGTTTTATTACAATTTTGTCTTCAGAATTAAATTTTTATTTTTGGAAAAAAACAGTTATTTGACCATTTTCATTTCCATTAAATTTTCGCATAACTATTTAACAAATTTTAAATCAACATTCAAATTAGAAGTGTAACATGATGTTACACTACTAACATGCATTGTGAAAGTAACTTTTATCTGTTGAAATTTTTTGGATTCTTATTCCTTGGCCTATCTGTTTTGCTTTACCTTTTTTAGCTTTTGGAGAATCATATAAAAAATGAGATAATTGAGAAGAGTCAACTAGTTCATGCACAACTCAACAATGATGGAAACGAACAGAATATCTCTGAACCTCGCAAATCTGCATCGATTGCTTGTGGAGCAACTGTATTTGAAGTTAGCATGAAACTTCCTCTATGGGCTTTGCAGGTTTTAATGACTATCAGTCTTCTTCACATTCTTCATCACTATATTATCTGCGTTAGTGTAGTGTTGTTTTAATAGTTAAAATTATGATTTCTTAATGTGTCTTCCCTTCTTTCTAGTTTCTTAGGGGGGGGGGGATTCACCAATGTTCACTTTGACTTTAAAAAAATTGGAACATCTTAAAAAAATTCCTTTACCGGAAAGAGCAATCTAGTTGTGTTTTATACAAGAAAAAGGCTTTAAAAGTGAACTTTCTTTAATTTCCGTGCAATAAACCTCCATTTTTTTAAGAAGATATCTTGTAGACCTGTATTTGAATGTATTAGTATAGTTTGTCCTGAAGGATAAAATGATGGGGATGTCAAATGTTGGAGCAATGATTTATTGGGTTGAGATAACAGAAGGGAGTCCTGTAATTCTGTTATCTGAGAGATAGCCTCTAGTCCCTATAATTTCAATAGCAACTACTGGTTACTCATAGCGACAGGCTAAGGTAGTGACCGTAGCTCTATCACCCTCTTACCTACTGATAACTCGGTCTCCCTATCAATTCTTGTTTTTGTTTTCAAATTTGATGACCTACATTTGCATGGAGAATAATGGATGGAAGCATGAAGTTACAGAGGAGTTTTTCCTATCAATACCTGGATGTTGAGTGTAGTTCCAAAAAATTTAAGAAGTGGTGTTCTATATGTTTAAGCATATTTGCTTGTTACTCAAATTAGTAATTAGATGTGTTTTTACTCCCTTCAGATTTTGAGACAGCTAGCACCTGATGTTTCATATCGAAGTTTAGTTGCACTTGGCATTGCCAGTATTCAGGGGTTGCCTATCGCTTCTTTTGAGAAAGAAGATGCTGAGCGCTTACTTTTCTTCTATGAAAGCTGTGAGAAAGATAGCCATGCAAACAAAAGCAGTGTTGTTTTCAGCAGTCCCCCGGTTTGGTTGAAACCACCCCCTCCTACAAGAAAGAGGTGTGAACCAAGCCAGGGGGCTAGCCGTAGCCTTCATGATGGCGCCTTTGCTGGGCAGGGCGCTTTTCAGAAAGTAGATGAAGAGGAAAAAGGTAAAATTATGGTTAATGGGATGAGCACACCCTTAAATCCAGCTAGGCAGAGATTAAAAGTATCTGCAATGAGGCCAATTCCTCATGTTAGTCGCCAAAGAATGACACCTTTCTGTAGACCTACTGAGGCAAATGGTTTTGATGGTGCCCAAGTTGAGCCTAATTTGCCACTTGTTGCCCCTGCAAAGCGTAGTAGTGTTGGATCAACATCTGCAGCACATAGAAAATCATTTTCAAGCTCAGCTCAGTCTAAGCAAGTTATTTCATTGAACCCATTACCTTTGAAGAAACATGGCTGTGACAGAGGCCCAGTACAGACTTGCCCTGAGGTGAGTTTTCCCTTGTCCATTCGGTTGATTCTGTAATCTCAAGTTCTGCTTGTGCTGAAAATTTGAGTAGTACATACCAATGGAATTATCTTAAGCTTACATGTGAAAAATATTTTTTTTAGATAAAGTATAACTCCTGTGATTAATATTTTTAATAGATATAATTGTGTTCTTAACTTGATTGTAGCATTATACTCTTACAGTAGAAACCTCTAAATGCTACATGAGTTGATGAAAATAGCAACTGTCATTTAGCAATAGAGAGTTCTGATTTGGTAGTATTTGAATATTAGAGTAATGTTCCTTAATTAACAAATTAGAGACCAAATGATTAAAATAGTCATGCAATTGCACATGTAACTCAAATCAATTATTATTTTGGAAAACGAAAGATCTATGTAGAATTCAAGCAAGGCGGATGAAATGGAGGATTTCTTCAGGTGTGATTTGTGATAGAATCATAGAAATGTACCATTCAAGCTTAAACGAATATTTTACCATACAACTGTAAGATTTGCAATGTTGTATAAGACTGAATGTTGGTTAGTAAAAGCCAACAAGAAAGTTAAATCAGTGTCAGAGAAATGAGAATGTTACCGTGGATGAGTGGATACACAAGAAAAGATAGGATATGAAATATAATTGTTATAGAGAAAAATGGAATAGTTCTCGTTATAGAAAAAGTGGTAGATTCTTGGTTTAGGTGGTTTGGATATGTAATGAGAAGACCTAAAAGTGCACCAGGAGGGTTGATTAGATGGAGGATTTTCCTATAGCTAGAGGTAGAGGGAGACCAAGAAAAAATATAAGTAATTATTAAGAAATATTTGGAGCTAAACAGTCTATCTTAAAATTTAATACATGACAGAGTTTTATGGTGTTGTATGATCGATGTAGCCAACTCCACCTAGTTGGAAAAGGCTTGGCTGTTGTTGGAAGAACATCTCCGTAATATGCTTGTTTTGATTCAATGAATTATTTTGAAAAGATGAACTCGATCAATTCTATATCTAAATATTCCACCACATCTAACTTAATCTCAAAATTGATATGATAATTTTAATTATCTATTGTTGAATGATGATATCTTTCTTTTTTTCACATTCTCATTATTCGATTAATAATTTATTTAAATTCATATTTTATAAGGTGTCCTAAAAGTTGTACTGGGTTAATCAATATTTCAATGTTGCTTAAATTCAATGAAAATCCCTATTCCATAAAATGGTCATATCCTTTTTTTTTCGCTTAATATTTTCCTATTAATGATGTTTAGTTCATATTTCATAAAAGAATGCTATCCTAAATATTACTAAATCATGCTGTATTAATCAATGATGCGAACATTCAATGATAATATATTCTTAAGAATTCATATATAATTATAACTTTATTATGTCAGGAGGAATTTCTTAAAGATGTCATGGAGTTTCTAATTCTCCGGGGACATAGTCGGCTGATTCCTCAAGGAGGGCTTACTGAGTTCCCTGAGGCCATACTCAATGGAAAACGCCTTGATCTCTACAACTTGTATAAAGAGGTGAACCAGTGAAACTGTGTTCTTTGAGAATTATTATGGCTGAGGTTTTCTTTTTCATTTATTTTATGCCTAAATTTGTTGGCTTTCATAGGTGGTTACCAGGGGAGGATTTCATGTTGGCAATGGCATCAACTGGAAGGGACAAATCTTTTCAAAGATGCGCAATTACACAACAACCAATAGAATGACTGTATGTTCTATCTATGCATTGTCTAAATCCCATTCTGTGTAGTTTATTTTTATGCTTTTCTCAAGTTACCTCTGGAATTCCAATTTAATTTAGACTGATGAGGTGTGGGTTTTCCTATGTCTCATGGTTACCTGTTAGAGTCTAATTATTAGGGATTTAATTTATTTTAATTTAAGAGTCTATCTTTTATTTTAGGAGTCTATGTTTTATTTTAGGAGTTGATCTTTTATTTTGGGTGGGTTATCTTTTAGATTAAGAGTATATTTTATTTTAGGTAGTCTATCTTTATTTTCTTATTGGTTAAGTTTATTGTTATTATAAATAGGAGTATAGTCATTAGAAGTTTTTCATGTTTTGGGAATTATGGAGTTATAAGGGAATCAGCCCTATTGGAGAGGATCCAGCCTCTTGTTTATCTTTTCAGTTTTATATAACAAGAAAAAAATACCAAAATAAAATTATCTCTTATCCTTATTCATCGACTCTTTCGCTGTTAGGATTTTTCTGATCCTAACATTACCCCATTAAAAAACATTAATAAAATACTAATACCCAATAATAACTTATGGAGAGGCCACGAAACTGAAGCTGCTACATAGACTGATAGACATGAGTTTTAAGACCTTGGGAGCCTAATTAAAGTTACTAGCCTTGCATGGTTTTGGACCTGCTTACTAGGGGATATACAAAAGATCATCTGTAACAAGGATGGGTGATGTGGGGACCTTGACAAACGAGCAACAAGGTGCACTGTTGTGACGTGGCCAGAAACGGTTTTAAAATGCTTCAGGTGGCTCCTCCAATCCAATTGCTATGGTGAGAGATTCCCGTGAGAATGAGGGAAGAAAAATTACTTGTTTTCTGTAGTGGGTGTGGCGGCTGCAGAGTTCATTGTGATTGTCAACGATAGTTGACACAACACGGCACACACTCAACCCCGAGACTCCACATTGGAGCACACGTCGCAGCCAAACCGTGCTGCATTGATGTTAAGATCCCACCTTTACTAGAGATTCAACCGTAGTACTCCTTATAAAGACCTTACGAGCTAGCTTTTGAGGTTGTTTGGCTGAACCCAAATTCTAAGTGGATATTAGAGCATATCCTAGATTTGATATTGAACATGAAATCTCGTCTTCATTGCAGGCTCTTATTCGCCTTCGTTGTGGCCACCCTAGGCTACCTCAGTTACATGTGTTGATTCTTCAAACTCCACACTCTAAATGTCCAATCCTAGGCATGAGAAGGGTGTTAAGATCCCAAATAGATGATGTTAGATACGGCCAAAGTAGTCTTCATAAAGGATTTGCCAATCCTTGCCTTGTGAGCTTGCTTTTGGGATAGAGTTACTGAGTTAGTCATAACCCAAATTCTAAGGTCTCTTGAACCGGCTATCCCAAAAACTTAATTTGTCGGGTGAAGACACATGAATTATGTTATATGATATTTTTAACATGCCTCTTCCCGCAAAAGCCCAATTATATTTGCTTGTCTCTTCACACAAGAGTCCATTGGCCTTGATGTGTTGGACAGCCTTGGTGCAAGCTTCATCACCGGATTCCAATTGGCTCTTGCGTGGACATTGCATTACCCTGCCTACATTGTATTGAAATTCAACTTTTTATTGGAATAAAGAGAGCAACAAGGATGGGACTCGTAGAGGCTATGATATCATGTTGAGTCAACTATCCCAAAAAAATTAAGCTGTTAGGTGAAGGCATGAATGATTCTATGTTATATTTCTAACAACTGACAATACAGCACCACCAAATCGCACATTTAGCTACTCTCAACTGCAGGAGGTCTTGACACATGGAGTAACAGAAAAGTAGCATGTATACTTAGAATAAAGTGCCACATGCTTGGCGTGTAATGTATGCAATAGAGGCATTTTCAAAATCTATATAGTATTCCTCATAGATGACTCTAAATATATATGGGGATCACATATGATTCTGTTTACTCATTTTGTATGGCTTAAATAGAATATGGATAGCCATGTAGCTTATCTATGTTTGTGTTATTATTTGGTCCCCAAGGTTGATTATTACTTGCACCTTCCATAGAAAACCTTCAGCAGAAGCTTAGACACACACTTTCCTTGCTCTACAGTTACAGTAATCTATTCTATTCCTCATCCCGAAAACAAAAATTGATGCACTGTTTGCCTGTCTTGGTAAGGCTGTGAGAGAGGATTTGGTGTGATCATTGATAATCATGTGTTTTCATAATTTCATGGGTTGGCTTTGCCTCTGATATTGATTCTGCAAAACATTATTAGGTACACAGCAGATGAATCATTTTGATGAAGATTTTGAAAAGTTAAAATTGCACCGACAAGTAGTTCACAAACTAATTCAGATTTGATGTGATCACTGGATGTTTTTCAAATATGTGAAATTAACTGGTAACTAATATATTCTCTTTCTCCTGATGTTGTGTCTTCTTCCACAGGGAGTTGGAAATACACTCAAAAGACATTATGAAACCTACCTTCTAGAATACGAATTAGCACATGATGATGTTGATGGAGAATGCTGCTTGTTGTGTCACAGGTTTGTACCACTTTTTGCTTACGTAATTACGTACGTACACGCGTGTGTGGTGGTGCGTGCACGTAGCAGCAGCTAATCTCATTTTTTGTATTTTTTCCTTACAATCTTTCACTGTTCAACAGTAGTGCAGCTGGGGATTGGGTGAATTGTGGCATATGTGGTGAGTGGGCTCACTTCGGCTGTGACAGAAGGCAGGGCTTAGGCGCATTTAAGGTACAAACATCATCACCTGCAGTTGTACATTAAGGGTTATCTATTGCCAAACAACATATCTCCGTGTATAATAATATTAAGGATTTCTTCTTCTCCATTCACAACTTCTGCAGGATTATGCAAAAACAGACGGGCTAGAATATATATGTCCTCATTGTAGTATTACAAATTTCAAGAAAAAACAAAGTGTTACGAATGGGTATTCTCATGGGTCAATGCCATCACGACTCCTTTGATAGAAGAGTTTTTACCATGCCCTTCTGGAAGAGCGGACAACTAGTTACTTCCTTTTGTTAGATTTATCTGTAATCATTGTGTTTTAGATAGATTAGTGAAATATAGGATTCAAAAAATGAGAATTAGGTTTAATCGACAAAGATGTCATTAGGAGTAGGCTCCCCCCTTTCCACATTTGTACTTGATCAAGGGGGAACAGAACTTCCTAATTGAGATTATGGAACTCCTACCACTTTAGAATCCCATCAATCCCTCAATTGTGAGAGTGACTTGAAGTTTACTTTATTTCTCAGTGTCCTAAAAATGTACAGTCTTATGCACGAAGAATGTTAATATGATTTAATTTAATAGATTATTTTCAAGTCTTTCTCCTTCACGCACAGACATTGATGTAGACACAAGTTCATTGTTTAGTATGATACCAGGAATTGTTTCCTCAAACTTGAGCTGCGATCGTGAAGAGTTGGAGTTCAAAAAATAAATATTTTTGATATCATTGTTATCGACTGACTTGCGAAAATACTGAAATGTTAAAAAAATCCGCTAAATCCGTCTTCGTATTTGTTATAGGGACTAGGGTGAACATTTTAGTGCACATCTAATATCACGGCTATCATAGGTTTTACCGGTTTAAGCTATCTAAGCAACTGAATTCACATCTCACCACTCACGCTCACACTTCTGTCTTCTTCTCCAACCTCCTACCATGACCCACCCACCACAAACTCACTTCCAATCAAAGCTACAACAACCCTTGATTCAAACCAAAAGCTAATACTGAAGAACCTTGACCTCTATGAACAACAACCCCCATAGTGCTCTTCATAAATCCTTGGACAATAAAATTGAGTCTCTGATCCTTAATGACAATGAGTCCTTCGGCCACCACCATCAATCGTTGTTGAGTCCATATTGCTCATTCACCTCGATCCTCCCTTCTACGCCAATGTTATTTTTACTTCGACCAATTTCAGCACCCACGACTTGACATATGAACCCTCAACTCGATCCGGCTTTGACTACCTCCACAAGACCATTATGTGGTGCAGGTGCAACTGATCTGGTGGGGGAAATAAGAGGCCAGGAACCGCGACACCACTACCTTTTTATCTATCTCGGACCAACCCCTCAAGATGTGATTTGGAGGATTTATGGTGCGCTTTTTTCATACACATCATCTACAATTTCCTCTATTACTACTCAACAATGGTGGAACAACCACCTTCCAGCAAGCCTCCATCTCCTCTATCAACCCCTGTGAATTTCTCAAAGTCAAACTTAGCCCACGTAATTCCCCTTACTGAAACTACAACCCTACCATACCCCATCCGCTTTCAGAATCTTTGTCTACCTCTTTCTTCCTCAATCAATACTATCTATGAGTCCAAATCAAACCCTCAATTGACCCCTACTCTCAACATCCTTGCCATCCAATGCAGACTTTTGGGAAGCTGGAGTCCAATAAAAAAACCTACGACATTTGAGCAATAGACATAACTCTTGTAAAATAAAACTAGCTATAGGTAACCAATACCACATCGTAGTTGTCAACATTAAATATATTTAATCGATGGTCATTTTAAATGGTTCACCGGTGGACTATTTTTAATAATCCACAAAGTAAATCATGAATTTCGTCCCTAAAAGTTATACTTGCTAACGATTTCATCCTTGTAATAAGAAAATGGTCTAAAAAGGACCTGGATGTCCAAACATCGGACACATTAGTCCCTGACCTCACATCCTTCAGTGAGACTTCGCGGAAGTGTTTATGTGGCACATTAAGTGTCGTGTGCACTCCAGATGGGGATCCTACGTGGCATAAGTCCCCGCTTCCACTCTTCACTTTGGCCCGTCCATAGGGTCAAGTTCGGGTTGCTCAATTTAGACACCATTTTCGTCCCTGCCACCTTCATTCTCTAAAGGTAACTTTCATAGCTCTTGTTGCCCTATACTTTAGCAACCAGATGTTTCATGAAGGAGAAGTTTGGAAAACCTAATTTTCGAAGCCTTGTTGCTAAAGATTGTGGTGACATTGATGGTTTGGAGTGACAGTGAAGAAGGGAAGAAGGATGGAGAAGGGAAGAAGGTCAACAAAGGGAAGAATGATGGAAAACGGGAAAAATGTGAGTAAGGGGAAGAATGATGGGAAAGGAAAGAATGAGAGTAAGAGGAAGAGGGTACAAACGACACTGGATTGGCTGCAAGCAAAGGAATAAAGGGAAATAGTAAGGCTGACAATGTAATAGATAGCAGTGAGACAAAAGCTGAAGACACATAAGTGGAGAGTGCACTGAAGATGAGGAATATGCACGTAGTGCACAAGAAATGAGGGGAGACATAGAACAACAAGAGTGGTTCTCTGATGAAGGAAGCTTGAATTATCATAGTAAGGAGCTCAATTGTCCTATAAGTTGGATGGATAATATAATAGGGTGAAGAAGTCCAATTACCCATAGTTTAATTAAGGTGTGAGGTTTGAGGAGGTCCATCTAGAGTTAGGGATGAATTTTGCCGATTTGCTACTTTTTCAGAATGTGTGAAAGTCTATACCATTAACATGGGTTGCGAGATTAAGTGAGTGAAGAATGATAAACAGAGGGTAAGAGCTTTTGCAAAATGCCTGAATGTGAGTGGAAGATCTATTGTGCATGGAGCAATGCATATAAGAGTTACTTAATCAAGACTTTTGAAGATAAACACATATGTGCTAGGGGAGTCAAAAATAAACAAGTTAACACTTAATGGACGATGAAGAAAATGGAAAATCAAATCACAATTCAACCTACAATGATTCACCATGAAGCTCATCTCAGACATGCAGAAGGTATGTATGATATTTTTGCTATAATTTGAATAGTGTAAGGTTTTTTATGTGTTTAGTGAATTCTTTGGAGGATCAAATGATTTTAAGTTGTATAAAATTGAGGACTAGAATGACTTGTAAATTTTTTCGTTTCAAGGGTTGGTCCTTGCTATGCAGAAGGTGATGCTTGGAGTTGCACACAAGTATTGTGCAATCGATCTTTGGAAAGTTTTTATAAAACAGTGGAAAGACAAAGAAATAAAATTTACAGTGTGGAAGTGTGCTAGGTCAACAATAGTTACACAGTTCAATGCTAACCTAGAGAAATTGAAGAGGGAGAATGAAAATTCTTAGATATATTTACATAAGTGACCAAAAGAGGTTTGGACCAAAGCCCATTTCATTGAATGGGTAAAATGTATCAACATTTGCAACAATATGCTTGTGAGGTGTTTAATGCAAAAATAAGTATAGAGTCTAACCTATTATAACACTATTGGAGGAAGTGAGGTATTATATCATGAAGACAATGGTTGCAAGAAAGATGAAACTGAATGGACATTTTGGAACAAAATAGGTTGGAGAAGGAGAAAAACCATGTAATCAAGGGTCTCCCTAAATGCGTGTTAAATCAAGGAGAAAAACTAGGTAATCAAACAATTCAGAAGACAAAGTTGACACCAACAACAAGAGTGTTATATCAACATTGGTTCAAGTGGGAAAAATCACTAAATGCGTGAAAACCAAATTGAAATGAATTTGTGGATGAGAGAAGGGGAATACAATCACAAACCCACAAAATGGTGAAGAGAGTTCCTCCATGATCTCGCCCACCTCGCACCTGACGCCTTCTGACCGTTGCAGCCCCCACAAAGGCTTCGCCTCCCACTGGGTTGGAGAATATTCCGACTGGTAGTTCATCGAGGATAGTAGGGAGGCGAAGCTTGCCGGAGAAAGCCATGGTAGGGAGGTTCGAAGGTTTAAAAAAGAGTTTATTGTCATCGTTCTCCTCCCCTCCATTAGAATGTGTCAATTTTTTATAAATGCGTATTATAATGATTGACGCATTCAATATTTTGTTTTATTTTTATTAACCTTTAGTTGTAAAAATATCTTATTTTGATTCTAAGAAACCCTGGAAATAACTTTTTAATAAAAAAATAAAAGCACGATAATGTTATTGTAAGTAAAAATGAAAAATGTTTTCCTAACCAAAAAAACAAAGTAAAAAAATTAAAAATTAATATACAAAACATTTTGCGAACTACAAGTCTTTAAAAACTGAAGCTCAACAAGTACAACAAGAACTATCCACAATTACAGTTTACTAATGTACATACTTGTTACAAAATTGTTTCGTAAGATACACAATCTTCAACTCAGGTCAACCTTTTAAAAGAATATGAGCAAAATTATTACAAGTATAGCTGGATGAGCTCATCACTAACAACAGATGGAGTAAGAACACCTAAATCTGTGAAAAGCAGAGTCAGATACTGAGGCGGAGTATAATCCCGGGCAGAGCATTCAACCTCAACCTTGGTCGGAATAGGAACACCGAAATCAACTGGTCGTAAGGCAGGTGCCAAATCCTTCTGATCTAGAGGGTAAAGACGAGCAAACTGCAGAGGAACACATACAGGACATGTAATTATACAAGGTCTATTCTTAATTAATGCAAGCATTTTAAGGTAATTACTAGATTAACATCAGTAAGTTGCAAACACACCTTGTAGCTTTCAGCAGCCACATAAACTGGCTTATTCAAACAATTCGCAACCAACGCAATTTGGTATGTCCCCATCATGTTGATTATACCACCGCTTTCGACAACTCCATCTGCCCCAAAGAATACCATGTCCACCTCATCCATAGTATATGCCACTGCAGAGTCTATTACAAGTTTCACAGGAATATCAAGCTTGGCCAGCTCATCGGAAAACCGTAAACCTGTCCGGTCTGGTCTCCCCTCTGCAAATTTATGTAAAACATAGTTACGAAGTTGGAACCACAAACTTCTAACAAAGAAAACAACAATGATCAAGAAATCGAAGTGACACAAAGCTTAAATCCCAGCTTCAATACAACAAAAGAATTACATACAATTCCAACTCTCCAGCACAAAGCTTCTAAACACTGGAAAGAATATTCTTTTAGTACTATATTGAGAAAAAGTTCTATTACCATGAAATTAAAACAAGACTAATAAGATTTCTTCGATGGACTAAAGCAACAAGACACAACAATACACATAAGGGTCTTTTCACTCATTGTGTCCTTACTGATGCTATCCATAACTAATACAAAACTTATCACTCACACTTGAATTTCCAACAACAAAATCTGACCCTGTCAACACATGCATGTTTATACAAACTAATCAGAGTTAGAGAGCAAAACCTGTGCAGAGGACGCGGAACAGTTTCTTATGTTGTGCCGCGAGTTTGAGAATTTCAAAGACAACTCTGGAGAAACCATGAACCAAGATAGTACAACCATCAGATATAAAATCTTGACCCAGCATTGCGATAATCTTGCGAGCCTGCAAGAACAAATCAATTCAGACAGCTAACTAACTAACTAACAGAACAATCAAGTAGCACTGGTGCCACCTTGAAGGAGATTTCCCCAAACTTTTCAGCGCGCTCAATCAAGCGAGATTTGGCTGAATTGAAGTTTTCATATTCCAAAGCAGAAGTCCTTGTCACATATCTCATGAACAGATCACATGCTGCTGTCAAAGAGATAGAGGTCGCATCCCATGACTGCAAAATACGCATTCAAGTTTCACAAACTAATCAACGAACAATTCTACAACAACAACAACAACAACAACAAAAGCCTTATTTATCCCATTGAGTGAGTTGGCTATATGGATCACCGTATGCCATTAAGCCAATCAACAATTCAAAAACAATAAAAAACGCCACTACCTATTTTCTTCTTCTATTACATGATTATTTTTCACTATTATTATTCACATCTAGTTTAGTTTCAACAATTTTGTTGCAACTTTCCAGATTAAGATTATTTCTGAGCACGCTTAATTATAGATGATGATCAACATTCAAGAAAGCGTCGAATAAGAGAAAGAGAGTGTAGTACTTTGAGAGAATCGGAGGCGTTCTTGAGCTCGATTTCGAGCTGCATCATGGTGGAGGCCTTGCTGGAGCTGATGACGGCGGCGAGGGCGCGAATGGCGGCGACGGCCTCCGCCAAATCGGGGTTGCTCCGCCAGTTGTTGAACTCGTCGATCACCGAGAAATTGGAGTCGGGGTGTGAGGGGGAGGGGGTGTTAGAGGGGACGGCGGCGGACTTGGCCTGAGCGAGCCAGTCGTTGCTGACGACGCCGAAGTGCGCCAATCGGTTCTGGTAGTACGCAGATACCTTGCGATTCTCCATTGGAGCGAAGCACCAACCTTCAATGCGTCGTCGTTTTGTTGCGACGCGACTCACTATTCTCCTTCGTCGCAGTTCCAAATCCCCAGTTTCATGAACGCAAGAATCTATTTTTATGATCGAAAGAAAAAGAATTGTTTAGTTAAAGATTTATAAAAAATAGAACATTTCGCGTGTTCCGTGAAAGCCTCTTTCCTCATGATGTCATATTAATTGCTATTTGCGTCACCCGACGATTATTGTCGTCATCTTAATTTTTTAAAAAATTAAAAATATCATTTAAAAAAGAAACGTAACTCCCACCACCCCATTTTCCCTCCTCAAAAAATCTCTTCTTCTTCTTTTCCATGGCTGTTCTAACTTCCCCATCTCCACTTCCATTTCCCATTCCTGTTCTGACAATCGACCCATCATCGCCGTTGTTGTTGGTCCGCCGCTCTCCGTCACTGTCGCATCCTCCGCCGCCGTCACTTGCTCCGCCTCGCCGTCGCATCCTCCCTCTCCCATTTCCGTTATGGTTTTTTTGCAATTTTTAAGTGCGGATTTGTTTTTTTCGTGGATTATGTTTTTAGACGCAGTTTAAACTGCGGACGTTACACAGTTTAAACTGCGTGCCTACGCAGTTACAAACTGTGTAACTGTGTAGGCATGCAGTTTAAACTGCGACCTCATCGTCCTCTCTCTATCGTCTGCTCTCCATCGTTTGCTCTGTTTTCTCTAAGGTCAAAGAAGGTGAACAAGAAAGATGGGTCAGAATAATGGAAATTTCCCTGCAAATCTCCCCGTTCTCAATGGCAAAAACTGGGATCGTTGGCGAATTCAAATGAAGGTGATTATTGGCAACCTTATACGCAGTTTGAAACCGCGTACCTACGCATTTACTAGAGGTATTCATGTATTTTCCACATTTTTGAGATGACATGAATAGCTATCGGGATGACACCAATAGCAATGCCCTAATATCAATCATTGATCCAAAGATCATATTAGTGTAAGAGCTAAAATTTAGGCATTAAATATAAATGAGTAGTGAATTTCAATTTGTTAAAAACAGAAAATGTACAAATTCTGACATTTTATCTTAATTACTACAGGACTTGTACAAGCTAGTTGCGACTTAAATTTGAAAATAAAATGTGTTCGGCAAAAATTGTGCTGAAATGAATTTTTATTCAATTTTAAACCGGTTTTAGCCTAATTTTTAAAAACGGTAAAGTACATGAATATGTTTTGGACTGACATATTGGCCAATATTATAATTATCTTACAAACATACTACAAACCAAATAACAATAGCCCTGTTGAGTTTGATAGTCAGCAAGTGAAAAGCGATTGCCGAAGGCACTAGATATAAATTGTCGTGGGAGATAACAACAAAAGCAAACAGTTCACTGACTGAGAATGTTTAATTTCAGCTCACTTAAGCCTCACATTGTGTTGGGGAAACAGGGTACACGTTGACCACTTTCTTTTGTTACAATTGATAATACAAAATGAGTAAAAAGCATATGTAAGCTAAATCGGCATAAACACAACTCAGAAATAATAATGTGGCAAGAAAAATAAAATGTAAAACTACTTCTAGCAGCATATAAATTGCTATGAGCTGTGACAAACCACAGCAGTACACGACAAATCACTGTCTATACCCCACAAATTCAACTCTTCTAGCCGTTTCTGAATTGAGTCCATCCCCAGTTCAGCTGACCAATATACAAACTTCTTATCCCCTAGAGAAGATTTACTAACATTACCAGACCCAACCTTCATGCCAAAAGTAGTCTCATCAACTCTCCTAATGCTTGCACCATTTTGTTCCAGTAACTTTGTCACAACATACACAAAACTTAGGCTACCATGAGATGCTGAATCTTTTCTTGCCAAAGAGTCTGCCATGGCTACAACCTTCGATGCAAAGTCATTGGTCCAGATTTTCTTACTAGAAGATGAGCTTTTAGCATAAAAAACTTCCAAGTTGTTTGCAATGCAGAAATCATCTTTGGGATCTCCATCCTCAAGTATGAGGTCAGATGTGAGAAGAATGCTCCCTTCAATAACCCACGTGTTATACTTATTCTCGATAAGCTTTTTAATTACATAAGCCTTTGCCAAAATACCCTTGAGGCTCTCAAAACTCGAACCTTGCGAAGTCAATTTATACAATCCAACACTACTTACAAATTGGTCGACATTAATTACAGGATGTCCCCTCCTTGCCAGATCAAATAAGGACTCAGATGGGAGCCCCATAAGTATGTAATTCCTGATATTTAGCCTCTCAAAGTGGCATAGTAGATTTCTTGCTATAGCATCTGAAACTCCAACAAGATTTACCAAGAAAACACTATTTTGCTTCTGCATAGAGCGAAGCAAAGCTCCAAGTTCTTCCAGGTTCCTGACAACCTTTCCTGGAAGTACTTCTCTGAAACAAAAATCAAACCATTTTAAACTACTCAAAGGATGCATTTCCAAAATATTGAAGTCCAGAGATCTTTCCTCTACTAATTGAGAATCAGGTCCAGCAGTTTTCCCATAGTTAACTCCAGCATCTCTGTGAGATACACTTAATGCTCTCTCGTGCAAAAAATTAGCGTAGATATTAAAATAGCCACGGGATTGAACAAACTTAATGAACCAAGGTGTCCAAATTCTCTCCCCCATCTTCTTATACCATCCTGTAGTCACCTGGACAAAATTTAAGAACTAAAATTAGGAATGAAATGAATTGTTGATGTATAAAAGTCAACAAAAGTGAAAATAGAATAAGAGTGAAGATCAATAAACATTTTTTGTCAAAAATAAAATAAAATTATTACCATCCCCTCAAGAAATGGCTTAATGCCCTTCGCCTTGTTTTTGTCATACCACAACCTGAACTCTTTCCATGGCTTTGGAAAGAGAATTTGACCCCAAGTGCCAACCAACTGGTATAAGAAAAGTCGTGTCTGGTCATCCAACTGTAATTTGTTTCCATGTTTACCTGCAGCCAGAAAGCAATTATATCATTAGTAAATTGTACACAAGTAATAAATCAGCAGAGTACAATTACAAAGAAAATGAAAACACATAATAAAAGAGGAAAGTCACACAAAGTTCTTTAACAAAGATTCTACCATTCTCTACTTTGTGATATCAGTTTCAAAACAAAAGAAGTTCAACTTGGTGGCACTTTTTTGCTCGTTAACACATGCTCACATATCTATATAATGAATAGAACCATAATCCTGAACACAGCAAAGAACAGGAACACAAACAACACATGTTCTCCATCCCATTAAAACATCAATTTTCATAAAACCAACTTCTTATCCTACAAAAAATAGTCATTAATGTGGGATCCTTTGGCCAGTACAATCTGAGGATCCAAAACATGCGAAACAGCAGAGATCTGCGGCTTCCAGCCCCATGTATCATATGCAGAATTGAAATATGTTAAGACAACTCCTACTATATTCACTTCAAATAGACAATTTACTAAAGCATACAGGGAACATCTCATTGAAAGATCACTAATAGAACCATCCTTGAAAGCCATTTATATTCTATCTCTAATCTCTCTAACAAGTAGCACTGGCAACAAACAACACAACCTGTCATTGTTCATCCATGAAGTAATCATGAACTAGACTATGTTCGGATTGATGGAAATAATGGAGCGGAATGGAATGGAACACAATGGGACAGAACATAATGGGATGGAACGGAATAAAACTCCTTTTCCATTGTTTGGACATTTCATGATGGAGTTGAACAAATTTACCACTCCGTTGTTTGGATAGTGGACGGAAAAGAATGAGTTATAGTTTATTTACTCTTATTTTACCCTTATTATAAAAATATTAATTAAACTCTGTACATCACTGATTGAAAAATTTACGACACTGATGCTTCTGGAATGTCTACATTGTTGGGTTTTTGAGCAAAGGTTGAAGAAAGTACGGTTAGGGACTCGATTATGTCAGTACAATTGACCCCAATTGAACTGGGACAATTGTGTTTATTTTAGGAATTTCTGATGTTAAATTCATGTGTTGACCAAAAGATTATTAATTTAATTTAAATAAAATAAAAAATAATTATAGATGCAGACTCGTAAATGAAGTCAAGCACCCAAAAATGAGAGACAAAACATGGCAACATGAGCACTGACAAGATGTTTTACCCAACACTGAGAATCAGATGATATGGAAATGAGAAGAACAGAGTGAAGCCACAATGGGCAACAATGAGCAGAGCAAGCTGGAAGGCAAAAGTGAACAGTTACTATTCGAGCAAATAATCTGATCGTGGGGCAAAGATGAGGGTAAATTTGTATTTTTTTTAATTTTATTGGTTCATCAGTTTTGTGTTCCATCTCATTCCACCCAAATTGGGAGGAACAAAAATGAGAGAAAGCTGTGGCATATGATGGAACGTGTACCACCGGGTTCCATTGAGTTCCATCCTGTTTTAAACAATACAAACAATGGATCTTTCATTCCCTCCCCTTCATTCCACTCCATTCCATACCCTTCCCATAAGGCTCTGTTAGGAATGAATGAGAGGGAATGAAATATCCATTGTTTGTATTGTTTAAAAGTAGATAGAACCCAATGGAACCTAGTGGTACATGTTCCATCATATGCCACTACTTTCCCTCACTTTTGTTCCCCCTCAATTTGGGAGGAATGAGATGGAACAAAAAAACTGCTGACCCATGAAAATTATAAAAATACTGATTTACTCTCAGTAACCCACCCTACTAACCCCACGTCCAGGTTTCAGGTTTTTCCTTCTAACACTGTGTGTGCAGTTATCAACCCATTCCTTTTTTGCTTATCTGCTACAACTTGTTGATGAATGTCATCTGTTCTAATAGCATCATTCTGTGAAATATTCACTTATTGAGTGAAATGATTTTGTTCTTTCTCCCCATGAAGGTAGAACCTTGCACAAATAAATTATTAGGGTTCTTTTATGATATCATAAGTCAAATAACAATGAAGTAGAACAAAAACATGGGCTTAGCCACAAGATCATCAATTTTGCCGAATCAAGAGAAGTTTTTTAATTGGAATAAGAACTGTATTAAGGGGGTTAGAGTTTTGTTACAGATCATGAATGCAGTGTAGACATGCCAGAAGCATCAGTGCGGTAAATTTTTTAATCAGTGATATATATAGTGCAAGTGACTTTTATTCCGTCTCATTCTGTCTCATTCCATTATGTTTCCGCTCCATATGTTCCGTAGTCTAATCCAAACAAAGCCTAAGTGTAAACTTCACTAGCTACCGTCAATGAAGTAACACACTATAAAGCGTAAATAAATAAATAAAGAAAATGGTACCTGGGACAAACCTTGCTCGTTGCAACGTAGCTCCATAGATGAAAGGGCTATAATTGGAAGCATTGTAATAGAAATTCACAATCAAGCTCTTCACGAACTCATAATAAAGCGACGAGACCTCCAAATCATCCTCCACGACAAAGGCAAACTCATCATCGGAACTGGGCCACCATGCCTCCAACCACTGCGCCTGCAAGCCCACGTTGCCGGTCCTGTAATGCACCACCTTTTCGCCGAACTTCCAATCAAACCCATCGGCGTACTCCACGATGCGATGCGATTCGCGCAGCTTCTGATCCACAGAGGACGCGTCAACAGCGAGGGCGAAATGGTCAATGTAGACGTGGAGGTGGACGCGGTCGCCGAGGTAATCGGCGGCGGCGAGGGATCGGAGGCAGCGGGAGAGGGAGTCGAGGCGGTTGAAGGCGAGGAGTTTGATGACGAAAGTGAAATTGCGTGAAATTGGAATGGGGTTAGGGTTTGGAATTGGGTTGCGGAGGGTGAAATTAGGGTTGGAATCGGGGATTGAAGATGGAAGAGAGGATTGGTGGAAGGTGTAGAAGATGAAAGCGGCGAGGGAGATGAGGATGAGTGGGAGGAAGTGCCGTTTGGGTCCCACCATTGGTTAGGGTTTTCAGAGACAAAAGAAGATTGATGCATAACATTTGCAGTTGCAGGTTAGGGTTTTTCAGAAGAAGGCGATCATGGATCTCAAATCTCAATGAAGACGCTCCTCCATTCCAACCCAAAGAAAGAAATGATAAAAAGAAGACCATTTTCATTTTTCAACTTTCAAATGTTACCTTAAACCTTTAAAAAAAATTGTTTCAAATGTTATTTAAGAACCTAAAAAATTAAAAACCTAAAAAAAGTGTTATTTTGCACAATATTTTAGTATATATTAAAATTTTGGTTTACCTGAGTAACTTTTTTATTAAAAATAATTTAATACGCTTAAACATATCTAGTTAATTGTGCTTAATATATTTTAGAGTCTCGTGTTTTGAACCGTATAACAGGATGCGACCACTTACACACCCACATTCATGTGGATTTTGCTTTCAAATCTTTGAGCGAATTTTTTCATAGGAAAAAATGGCAAGAAATTGTTAATAAAATCATTTTTAAGAAAATTTCACAAAAAAAAAAAAATTGAAACAAAATTCACAGAAAAATTTGCTAAAAAATTTGCAAGGAATCAACCTTTTGTGGTCATGGTTTTTTACTTCCACAAATTAACCATCGCTTATGACAAAAGTCAATTCAAACATAATGATTAAAAGTATGCTCAAATATTGTTATCATATATTTCAGAAATTCAATAATAGGGCTTTGTGTAATGTGAGTCAAGAAAAATATGGTTCAAAAAAAATATGATTCATAATTTAAAAAGATTTCTTCCCAAATTAGTTGTGGCACATAATAAGCATAATATAAAAAATATACATATTTCGTGAGTAAATCAATTTTTAACCTAGTTCATCATAGAACTTCTCTAATAATAATTACTGATACAATAAACTTACAACTGGCATTATTCTATGAGAAGAAAAAAAATTCTAGCAAACATGTCAAAGTCATTATGGCAAAATTATGGCTTTTTAACACTTTCCCAAGTAATTAGTAAATGAACTAATGAAGCCTTAAGCTTTCATGATGAAAAAGCATATATTTAAGGTGCAAATAGACTTCATGATAAATGATAGTAGAATAAGGTATGCAAACACTGCATTTTATTACAAAAAGGATATATTACAGAGTTCAGATGACAATAATAAAAGGAGAAAAGAAAACTGCTTCAGCCAAATACAAAACAAAAGTGATTTCTGGGTTATAAACACCTCTCCGAAAGGAACACTTGCAAATTGCAACCTGCGGCTAAAACCAACTTCCATCTTCTCTCAGCAAATTGGTTTCAGTCCAGGGAAAAAACACATAATAGTACTACTACTATTTCCTTCTGAGTTATGGAATAAGGGAAAGCATTTTTCACCCAAAAATAATAGCAGTAACAAGTGGTCTATTTGATTATTTGGCGTCAAACAGAGTCATTTTGATCTTGGACATTCACAGCCATCTCCAAATTAAGCTTAAACTTGAAACTCGGTTTGGCAACATATCTGGCAAAGCTGAAAAACTTCCCCAAGATTGAAGTTACTTATGTGCACTCTGTTGCTTCAAAAATTCTTACATTCTACAGTTGATGAGACTGTAAGCTACGACAAGACCCATGATTAGAGAAAGATCTATGTTTGGCTCCACTACCATTGTGAAAACATCATCTCCTAAATCAACTCCACAATTTGACTTCTTTCTCCTTAGCTGCTCATAGAAAATATAACATACATGTTAAACAAAAACAGATTATAAATTATGTTCTGTATGTACCAAAAACTTTGCTAACAAATTTTACCTCTGCAACCATCACTCCAAACTCATCAGTTATTTTGCAAGCTGATTTGCTAGTGATGCTTTCAATTTTGTAAGTATATGGTTGATTTTTATCCAATCCAAGTTCAACTTCACAAGTTGAATCCCCTTTGGAGACTCTATGAGTTTTGCAAACACGAAAGCTTGGTTCTTTGTGCTCATTCTTTGTGGCTGGGAATCTGTAACCCTCCCAAAACCTGGACAACTTACATAGCTGGAAAAAAAACAGAGGGTACACGTTAAAATTAGCTGTTTTATCCAAAAGGCACAAACATATAAAGTGCATCTTTGGAAAATTCTTCGAAAATTACAGCGAAGTTAAATTATAATGGATAGAAACAACTTCTCTTGGCTTTTACTTGTGCCTACCATGATTTTGACTCCATCGTGTTTTTCAAACGAGTTTTTTTTGGAAACTCTTCTCCAATTTATTATAAACTCATAACCAATTTCAGGTAGAAACTTATACGAGTAGCTTCTAGGATTTCATAATTGATTTTGATGAAAGAGAAACAGATTCGAATATGTTTAAATCAACTTCTCTTTCT
Source organism: Acmispon strigosus (assembly GCA_030819835.1). NCBI lineage: Eukaryota > Viridiplantae > Streptophyta > Magnoliopsida > Fabales > Fabaceae > Acmispon > Acmispon strigosus. Next base: position 52,866,105 of record JAUAMA010000004.1, on the reverse strand, counting down.
TGTGAATGAATTCTAAAACACATAAATTTCTCACCGAAAATCATTTTAACTTTAGAATAAATCGTAGAAAGATTATCAATATGTGTACCTTTTTTAGTATAGTGAACAAAACATTGCCTTGTTGATCCATGAGATGAACTTCATTTCTATGGCTGCAGTTGTAATTATCAACTCGATAAGCAATTTGGCCATTTGAATCAAATACTGTGCATCCCTTTCCATTCAGCACCAGGGATTTCATCCATAGAGTGAAAGTCTCTTGCTTGGAAGTGAGATGGCAAGTAGTAGAAGAATGCACTGCTTGGGGATGAACTTTTCCCATAGTTGAAATTGTACATTGGATATAACAAACAAAAGGTCTTTTATATAGAACTAATGTGGGATGATCATAGCCACATGAAAATATTTAATCATATTTATGTTGATTAGTCTTAAAGAGAAGAAAGCTTACATTAGTATTCTTTATATATGGCAATTAGTGGTTTGAGATGAAACCAAAACACACAACAATTAAACAAATTAACCACCCATGATATAAATACCATATCATGTCTACTATTATCTTGTCCTTCTTTAATATGATTTATTGACCTATTCTATAGAACCAAAGTTAAATTCCACAACGGCAACCGTAGCTGTTTAATACTAATTCCATTCAACATTATCAATGTAGAACTGAAATAAACTCCACCACTTGTGGCCCATGTTGAAGAGCATATCAATAAGGTAGGAGCATATATACCATTTCACAGTTTCTTTAATCTTTATATTACTAGTTGCATAGTGCAAAAGGCTTAATTGGTGCATCCCTTTAGCATTTTCTAGAAGGTTATGCGTCGTGTTAGGAAAAATGTTTCATTACTTTTGTACTATGTGTTCCCTAGCGCTATCAAAATTACAACATGTAAAATTGTCTTTATATTATAAAAATCTTGAAAGACTAGAGGAAAAGATTACCAAATTAAAAGCTATTGTATTATGGGAGGAATATGTAAAAATATTTGTCACATTGCTCCGTGTATATGATATGACTCGACGTTACCGTCACTGCACATGTTACCTCAGTTGGCAAGGAAAGACTACTTCTTCTCAGAAGATTGTGTATAATTTTCACTACCGACGTGATGGCTCTACATGTGAGCGATTGTCAGTAGGGACATATGGTTTCAAAGACAAGCTCTAACCCACGGTGATAATCGGAGTCGTAGTCACTCAAACATTTATTCAATTCATTAAAAAACTAGACACTACAAATTTATGGCCCGCCAAAATGACGTAGCACGTTCTGTGATTGCTTTTGCGACCCAAACTTCTACTTGGAACATTTAGTTTATGAAAATTCCAAACAGAATGCGTTGTAAGATAGTGCAAACAACAAACCCCCTTCATAAGAGAAAGATATATGAAAGATCCATTTTCCATCTTATCTACCACGTCGAACCGACCCATGATGATAATAGTGTGGTGTGCTCGTAAAGTCCAAAAATACATCACACATATTGCCAACGTTAACGGGACCTCAATCACTAGAGAAGAGAAGCACACACCAAGTTCATTAGTTATGTTCATTTTCATCACATGCTACCGCACCCTGTTTTGGACCAGTGGACTATCATTGTTATTGTGAACCTCTCTGTTAAAAATAATTAATAATATAATAAAATTATTTATATAACTCTTGCCCAATATTTTAAGCTTTTTAATAATTGGTTAGTTTAGCAATGGAACTGTTCTAACACCCCTTAATTTGGTATAACATGTTCTTGTTGGGACTTGGGATATAGACTATGAAGGACCAACTCCAACTCTTTGAAAAGACATGATGTCCACTTCTATTATCTAATTATGACAAGGCTTATATATATTAAAAAATAAAAAATATGACAAATCTAATTTGAAAAGGATTATGGATATTAATTAATTAAAAAAAAGTTTATACATATATATATATATATATATATATATATATATATATATATATCTTAACAATACACTATGAGGGTTGATCCTATACTCTATATGAGTGTTTGTTTATATAAGTTGAGTGTAGTTTATGTATTTACCTTCTGAAACCAAAATAATTTAATCTTTTTATAAAGAAAACATAAAACAACTTTATATGTCATATGCTAATGAGCTCGAAAAAATTAAGAGATTCATTTTACAAAGTAAACACTTTCTCTCACTAATTCATCTGCTGAATTTGCCTCCTTCTTATTTATCATTTTTGAAAAATTAGACTCTAGCTTGCAACTTGAAGAATTTCACTTTTATCAAGTGATTTAAACTCATCTTTTACTATAGCCCACATGTGAATTTAAAATATAAAAGATAATTATTGTTTGACTTAAAAAGTAATATTATATATATAAAAGTGAGCTTCATGGGTCCGAGCTAAGACGCTTAGACACTACTTAATAGAGGAGTGTCTGTAATTCTATGTGTTTTTCAACAAGTTAGTTAAAAAACTATATTTTTTTGGATAGTATGATTAAAATAGTTTTGAGGTATGTAGTACCATATTTGGAATGAAATATTTTTGGCAAAAAAGTAAAAAATATGTTAAACGTAAGGTTAAGTCACTCATAAATATATTTTTTTCTATTACAAAGCCGAACTCAAACACAATTCATGTTTAATAAGATTAGTTTATATAATTATTCTCAACTAAAATCATTAAAAAACTTTCTCTATATGTATTAGGGCAAATCAATTTCTCCAGTGTATTTCCTATTATTTAAATATAAAAGAATTTAATATAGGAGTCAAATTAAATGTCGTGTTTGTCGTGTTTTCAATAGATAAAACTTAGGTTCATTTTCGGGGGGTCTTTTAGATTATGTTTTGAAAATTTTAAAGAGGCTAACAACTATACACTAACATGGCATTTCTCACCTTTTTTTTTCCCGACGATGTCTTATTATTTTTTCAAACTAAAATGAGCAAATGTAGCTAGTAGCAAAAACCTTGTGATTTTTGTGTTATTTCCGGAATGAAAGTAAAATTGAAGAAATCTAGGATATTTTGTTCAAAAAATATTCCACGAGATGACCAATAGGAGCTCTCAGGTATCTTGGGCATTGCATGAGGGAGCAATCTTGAGAAATATCTTGGGTTGCCGCATCGGAAAGGCTCGTTGGCTCCTTGTATCTACTTGCGGATTTGTGGACAAGAAGCTCAAAAGTTGCACTTGGGCAAATGGTGGCCAAAACCGCGGTTGGAACTTAGTTACTTGGAGAGAGATTGCTTGTCCAAAAGCAATGGGGGTCTTGGATTGAAAAGTACCCGACAAAACAATATTGTTATGTCTGAAAATCATAAATCAAAATAAAAACTCTCAACCACTCCATTTGATTTTGAGTGTGTTTGTGCTGGTGTTTCTTAATATTCGAGTTAGGACTAACTCTACCCCAAAAGTTATCTCAGGGGTGAGGATTATTATACTCCTTATGAAGACTTATTTAACCATATCTCGAGTAAATGTGGGACCTTAACACCCTCTTAAGCTTAGGGTTACACATTTAGAGCATGAAGGTTGTAGGACTAGAAATATGCGGGTGGCACAATAAACGAGTTTATGATAGCTCTCATATCAAGTTGAGTTTTGACAAGGTCAAACTTAACCCAAAAAACTAGCTCATTGGGGAAAATTGTTCTACTTTTTATAAGGACTATTATAGTTATATCTTTAATCAATGTGCGACTTTAACACACACCTCTCACGCTCGTAGTCGGATATATGAAGCTCGGGTTTGAAGTATTGTTGGACATATGCGAGTCACCCAACAAATTAACATATGATAGACTTTGATACTATCTTGAATTTCGGCTAGACCTCAAATCTTTTTGGGGAGACAAAGGATCTCAAAGCAAAAGAACTTGCACCAATGAACCAACAAATAAGACCATCAACAGAATCAAACACCACATCCTTGCACAAAATCTTAAGATATTGGGTACCTGATTCACATTTCTTATATTGTTTTCATTTTAATCGTTTTTAACCTACGTAACCTGAAAACCCAACAATTCCCTCCAAAAGTGTGATGTGACTCACCATCACATTACAACACTACCTTTAGTGGAAGCTATACACAACTTGCAGCAACACTTGCTCTCATTGTGTCAAAGAAATGTGTCATTTGACCACCGTATTACCAAGAAGACTTTCAATATAAATAACCATTTGTTAAAATTTTATGTCTGTGGGCTTCTATTGGTTGATAGATCTTGGTTTTATAAAAATATGTTGAATGAATGACTTGATTCTTTTCCTCAAAGCCATGTAATTATTGATTCATTGTGAGTTTTTTTCCTCGAAGATCCATCATGCATTTGAAAAGAACCATATATAATATTTATATGGGGAAATTGCACTCACTTTCCCTGTAGTTTATAATTGTTGCAGTGATCTCCCTCTGTTATTTAATAAGACATAACCATCCTTATTTTATTGACAACATTGCATTAACCTCCTCTAATTCATTATTAAATTGAATTGTCCTAAGATTTACCATTTTAACACTAAGCACCATTTGTTATTCTAAATGGTTTATGAAGAGTTTATGAAGAAATGGAGGTCAGAGCATTTTACAAAATAGATGAGATGTCAGTGCAATGATTATAAACCTTAGGGAAAATGAGTGTAATTTGTCCGGTTTGTATTTATTGGGCTCAAGCCCAATTGGTAGTGTGTTGCATTATTGTGTTTGGCCAAGTGGCATATAAAAACTAGGGTTACTATAATATTATATATATATATATATATATATATATATATAAAAGAGCGTATGAAATGAGAATAATATTTACTATGATAATATTAAATTGTGACCATTAAATCTAACATGAGATAGTTGAGATTTAATGTCATTTAATGGTCATGTTAGATTTAATGGTTAAAAATTTAATATTTTCATCTTTCACAATAAACATTACTCTCACTTGATACGCTCCCTGTATATATATATATATATATATATATATATATATATATATATATATGATGAAAAAATAAATGAAGTAAATGATGAAAAAGTAAATGGAGTTTCATATGAATGAAGTACTAGTGTTACGCAGCACAAAAAAAGAAGAAGTACTTACTAGTGTTACTTTGGCGTTTTTACTTAGGCAATCGACAATCCGTTTTCCTTTTCAGTTGAAAGAGATGAGAAAATGACAGATGGCGACACAAATACTTTGATTTAATGAGAAACAACGACAATCGACATGAATATCAAACTCAAACTCAAACTCAAAGCAATATCAACAAATGTATAAAATAAAATAAAATAATAGGTTGCTTGTTGCCTAAAATATAGGCTTTTGTTTTGTGTCCAGTGCCATACGCGCTTTTGTTTTGTGGATAATGTTGCTGACGTGCGTGCCCATTAGTTCTTTTCTTAATGTTAAATACCTCCCATTTTTTGGTTGGAAATTAGAATTAATGTAAGCTAATTCTGAATTTGGATTCAAATTTGATTAATATTATGGTTATATGAGTATTAATTTTTCTTTTGAATATATATATGATATGAAATGCAAGATATATGTTAACATTCTTTGCCCTGAATTGAGATAAGCCTGCTCAATGAATTATGGGTTTTCCATTTCTATTTGAAACAAAAAGACTTTCCTGGAATTGGGTGCCGTCTGAATTCTTTTGCTTGACTTTCTTATCATTCTTTTTTTTTTTTTTTTTATATCGGTAACTCTTTTGACTTTATTAAAAAACACAAAATAATAAAAATAAGCATTCATAAAAAATAGAGAAATTTAAGATTCTCAAGTAATGGTCCATCATAATTCTGAGTTTGATTTTGATAATCATAATTGAACAGGATAAATAATTTTTGCATAAATGTTTAATCAAATATTACTAACTAAAATTAAAATTAAATTTTACATAAAATTAAAATTGATAATAATGATGATTGAATATGTTTATCTCTTTCGTACGTATTAAGTGGTACCATTTGAATATTTATAAAAGAAAAAAAAGACAAAATGTTCTACTTTCTTTATTTTTATATACCAATAAATATTGACTCAGTTGCTAAAGTTAAATTATTTCTTCTTTAAAAATAATGTGTTTGAATTCCACTTTGTGCTTAACTTTTTATAAAAAAAAATAATAATCATGATTTTTTTTTGAATAAATAATCATGATTGAATATTTGTCTAAACTTTGTAATTACTAATTAAATTAAAGTTATTATCTTTACATAAATCCGCATAAATTTTATTAATTGTAAATAGTATTATTTGAGTCTTCACGCGGCCATTGACCTATAAATTAATTATCTTTATTTTCTATTGACTCTGAACCTTTTCAAAGAAAATAAAAAAGGAATAGTTGAAAATAATCAATTAACAGTTATTATTATGAAGTTGCTAATTTCACAGGAGGGTATCCAAAACGCTTACTGGTTTGTAATGAGAAAATGATGAAACAAAAACATGGAAAAGTCATCACTCGATTTCCATAACCAAAACCGATTTTTCTAACGATTCTTGCTCTCCCCAAATTCGTATAAACGGAATTGTTACAATTGTTATTATTAATCATCACCCCTCCCCTGAATTTCAGATATTACTCATCAATTACAGGTTAATTTCGTGGTTGACGATGATGTTTTGTTGATGATCAAGATCCAATTTTGAAGTCGTAGATGATTGATTCTGCGAAGGATTGTTTCTGGGTCGGTGTTTGTTTCCCTGGAAATCTCCTTTCACCTTGCCTTCATCGTCGCTCTCTCTCTCTTTCTCTCTCTGTGTGTGTGTTTGAAGTTTCGGACCTTTCGGTGTAAGAGGGTCTATTGACTGCGTGGCGCAAATCTGGTTTGCACCCATTTTGCATTTTGGCCGAGGAGGATCTGATCGCGATATTGTGTATAGCTTCAATTGGTGGAAATTTTTTTATCAGCATTTTGATGGGAACCTCTGTTTGAATTTACTGTTTGATCACCTGGGCTGGTTTGTTTGATTGGTTCCAGAATTTTGCACTTTGGGGGTTAAAGCATCCATCTTGCCAGCTCTACTGCCCCTCTGGGAGATGGGTTTGTTTTGCAATGGGGAGAAGTAAAGGATTGAGGTGAGACGGACTTGACCTTTGAAGCGTGTTCTTTTTCTTGTACTTGATGGTGCTGAAAGGTTTTCATGCTGGTATGATATGAGCCTTTTGTCTCTTTTGATTTAATTTGACTTGGGTTGTTTGAAATATGCTATTAAGTTATGCTGTAGTCATTGTTTAGTAGTGAAGAGTGGTTTGTCTGGGTTGAATTGGTTGAACATCACTTAGTAGTGGTAGGGTTCCTTTTATGAATTATGAATTCAAGGTTTAATAGAGATGGCAGTTGATCTTTTCCCAAGTGTGTATTCGTTGATGAAGTTGTTGTATAGGCTGGTATGAAGAACCACAAACTGCCTCGACAGGGTTGGGATTGTTTGTGGATGTAGAAGAACTGGATTTAAGATTCTGGAGGTTTGCGCCTGAGTTGTAACTTATAAGTATCGCAGCTTAGGGTCTCCAAGGTTAATTGTATTTCTGTTGGGGCTCTAGTTCTTTATTTTGGATTTGTTTCCTTTTCTTGACATGATCTGCTATGAGTAGCCAATGGGCAAGTCATCATGAACGAGGAAACTAGATTGTCTGTCAATGGATGTAGTAGACAGAACTTTTTTTTCTGAGCTTGTCAGCATCATTAAATCATGGATTCCCTGGCGATCTGAGCCAGCAAACGTGTCCAGGGATTTTTGGATGCCTGACCACAGTTGTAGAGTATGCTACGAGTGTGATTCCCAGTTCACCTTATTTAATCGCAAACACCATTGTCGTCTTTGTGGACGTATTTTCTGTGCCAAGTGTACAACAAATACGGTTCCAGCCCCATTTAGCGGCCAAAGGAATTCTTGGGATGAGTGGGAAAATATTCGTGTTTGCAATTATTGTTACAAGCAATGGGAGCAGGGCATAGTTGTTTTTGATAACAGTAATCAGGCTCCCAATCTGGATCGTAGTAATTCAATGTCATCTTCAAGCTTGGCTAGCAGTAAAACTAGTGGCACTGCTAACAGTAGTAACATCACTCTTTTCTCAATGCCCTGTTCAGTTGGGTCTTATCAACAAATGCAACAGGGTTCCGGTCTGAACCTGCATCAGTCACCTATGAGGGGAAATGATAGGGAAGGTTTATCAGCATTAGGAGGGAGGAATGATCTTCTAGCAGACATAGGGGATCCATTACCAAAGCAATATGGGTTCTCAATAAACAGGTATTGCGTTGTTTCTCTTATATCCACTAATAGAGAGAACTAATGTTTGATTGCTCATGACTTCATATTGATATTTCTTCACTCTGACATTCATCATGTAGTTTTTTTTTTATATTATTTTTTGTCAATCTTATTCTTCAGTGTGCTCATGACGAATTCAAAAGTGTTATAAATTTATAATCGTACGTTACTACTACCTTCGGACCTTTTTATAGGAACCATGTAACTATTTTTGTCCATTAAGAAATTTAATTATTTTAGTTACTAGCATTGAATTTGTCCTAATTTATATTAATTTTTCAAAACTACCCATAACTCTTTTTTTCCCATCATTAATACATTTCCACAAAAGAGAACCATAATCTGTGCATTGTGCATGTGAAGAGGCAAAGGAGAAGAGTCATGTTTCGGTTACTGGAGAGTGCAGAAAGAGAATCCAATTAATTTGCTACATTTACTACTTATTGAGATTACAAAAATGTTGAATAACTAATTGAGGTATCTTGGTCCAAAAAATAGTTAATGCAGTACAAAATTTAAGTTAGCTCTTATAAAAAAGACCAAGCTATACCTTCAATTTGGTTCTTATAAAAAAGAGCGAGGGTTGTATAATTTATTGCAACTAGAATTAAGTTCAGTGGTCTGATAAATGAACATAAACATATTCTAAGGGTGTCGGAGTCATCAGGAAACGATGGAAACTGAATTTGCGGTTATTATTTATTGATTGACCTATAATTTATTTAACCAGAGTTTGCATTCTCTATCAACCAACAATTCTTGTATTTAAACTGTGCCAAGTCCATGAGTGCTGGCTGTGCTGCTACTTATTCTAATATTTTGTCATGGATCATATGCTTTTATTTTGCTTCAGGAGTGATGATGATGAGGATGAGTATGGTGTATATCGGTCAGATTCAGATATGAGGCATTATCCTCAAGTGAATAGCTACTATGGACAAACAGAGCTTGAGGGGATAAGCAACATAAATGGCTCAGGGAAAATGCAGTCTGATGGAGAAAACATTAATGCAAAACTCTCTTCCAACTACAGTTTTGACGCACAGGGTTTGGAAGGAACACCGGCTATAGCAAAAAATGAAGATGAACCTGATATCTGTGATGAAAATGAAGCACCTTCCTCATTATATGTTTCAGAGGATGTTGATGCCGATCCTGTCGATTTTGAAAATAATGGACTCCTCTGGCTCCCACCTGAACCAGAAGATGAAGAAGATGAACGGGAAGCTATTTTGTTCGATGATGATGATGATATTGACGGGAATGCCATTGGAGAGTGGGGTTATCTGCGCAATTCGAGCAGTTTTGGAAGTGGGGAGTATCGGCACCGAGATAGGTCAAACGATGAGCACAAGAAGGTAGTGAAGAATGTAGTGGACAGTCACTTTAGGGCTCTGGTATCTCAGCTGTTACAGGTTGAGAACCTACCTGTTGAAGACAATGACAAAAACAGTTGGTTGGAAATAATCACATCTCTGTCATGGGAAGCTGCTACTTTATTGAAACCAGATATGAGCAAAGGTGGAGGGATGGACCCAGCTGGTAACGTGAAAGTCAAATGCATAGCATGTGGGAGCCGCATTGACAGGTAAGTACTATATCTTACAAGTAACCTAAATGAAACCACTGAAAAACAAACCTTTCCAAAGAGATAGGAAAGTTGATAAGGTCTTTAAAGAGAAACAAATTATCAAACATGCAATTGCATATTTGCATTATTTGTGTTGTCTGGGGTTAGATAAGCATTTAACATAATTATAGAGGAAATATGAGATTAAATGGAAACTGGCATATGAAATCTAGTATGAGGTCAATATTCTCTTATGAATTCTGATCATTTATGTATCTTTTTGTTTCTTTAACCCATAGCATGAAGGGAATATAGAAATAATGAGAACTTGTGCTCAAGAAGTTATTTTATTAATTTTCACTAAAACCTACGTCATAGCCTAATGCTTTTTCTGGTATAGAAGAGAAAGAGAGAAGAGAGAAGATGAGTAGAGAGAAATAGGTGAGAAAGAGAGTAGATTTTCTAGGTTGTTTGATATGATAGAAAGAGAAGAGAAAGAATGAGGTGGATATTCTCTCCTCTTGTTTGGTTGAATAGAAAGTGAGAAGAGAGAAAATTATATAAAATGACGCTTTTACCAAGCAACTAAATATAAGTCACCAATAATATAAAAGACTGATGTGGTTGTAAAAGGAAAAGTATAAAAATGGCACCAGTTACTGTTGAAATTCTTCAGAAATAAGAGATTGGAAAAAGGTGGTATGGACCACACTTTTCTGCCATCTCTCTCCCTCCTGTCGGCAAGAACCAAGCGGGAGCAGTTGTCCATCTCTTCTCTACCTCTCTCTTTGAAATTTCTCTCTACTCAAACTAACCTATAAAACAGTGTAAATTTGAGTTTTGAGCTTAAAATTTTTGTTCATATGATTTTATGGTGATCACTAGGTCTTATCTCCTACTACCCCAGTAATATATTATTTAACTTTATACCATGGGTCAAAGTGAACATTTATATGTTACATCATTGCATTCCTTATGCCTGACTTCTTGGTTATATTCTTACAGTGTGGTGGTTAAAGGAGTTGTGTGTAAAAAAAATGTGGCTCATCGGCGAATGACATCGAAAGTGGACAAACCTCGTTTGCTGATCCTTGGAGGGGCTCTTGAGTACCAGCGTGTCACCAACCTTTTATCTAGTGTAGATACTCTATTGCAGCAGGTTGTATTCATTTACCACTTATTAAGTTGTGATCTAGCCCTTGCTTGGTTGCTGGTGCACATGCTATCATAAGTTGATGCTAATGGTTTATATCCTTTATTTAGGAAACGGACCATCTGAAGATGGCAGTGGCAAAGATAGCTGCACACAAGCCAAATGTCCTTTTGGTAGAAAAATCAGTTTCTCGGCATGCACAGGAGTATCTCCTTGCAAAAGACATATCTCTGGTTCTCAATGTCAAGAGACCACTTTTGGAGCGCATAGGACGTTGCACAGGAACTCAAATAGTGCCTACAATCGATCATCTTTCATCACAAAAGTTGGGTTACTGTGAAACATTTCATGTTGAAAAGTTTCTTGAAGATCTTAGTGCGAGTCAGGGTGGGAGAAAAACAATGAAAACATTGATGTTTTTTGAAGGATGCCCAAAACCATTAGGTTGCACAGTAAGTCTTAATTTTTTATGCAATTTAATATAACAAGAAACAAATATACAGGCAAGGCAACTCTAACTTCAAAATTACAGAAAATCTTGCAATAAATAAGTTGTGGTCCTATTTTTGATAGCTTAAACTTTTGAGATTGTTAATACAACCACATGGATAATTGTAATCTTGTCCTTCTCTTGATAGCTTGAACTTTTGAGATTGTTGGCTGTTAACTGAAATGAAGCCTCTTTGATCACGTGATCAAGAGTTTACCACCCCCAATATTCCAATTATTTTTCAACAAAAGGTTGTCCTATTTTTTGTCCAAGTTTCAAGCCCAAAGAGTTTTTGAGTGTGGAGCATGTTGGAGATATTAATAAAAGATTATCCTAATATCTAAAGTTTTGACATTGTTCCTCCTTTTTCTTTGACATATTTTACTAAAAAAAGTTCATCTAATATGCTTAGTGATTATTTAGATGTTATTTTATTTTAACTTAGTTATCATTTGGAGATTGTAAGAATAAAATAAATAGAATATTCAAATAGAATATTCTGTTCCTATATATAGGAATATATTCGAAATATTCAAGAATTAATTTTTCTTGTGTTTCAAATCCAACAGATTTTACTTAGAGGAGCTGACATGGATGAATTGAAGAAGGTAAAGCATGTGGTTCAGTATGGAGTTTTTGCAGCTTACCATTTGGCTCTAGAGACATCTTTTCTTGCTGATGAAGGAGTCTCCCTCCCAGAAATTCCATTAAACAGTCTTGCTCTACCAAATAAATCATCATCCATTCAAAGGTCCATCTCAACAGTTCCTGGTTTCAGTGTTCCTGGCAATGAAAAGTCTCAGGGGCATAAATCTGACACTGAACCACGGAGAACAAAAAGTGTCACAGTTTCTGATCTAGCCTCATCAGTCCGCGATATAGGGTCCTGTGTGTATAATGGTACTTCTCAATCTCTGCCACCTGGATCAAGTATCAACTATTCAACTGCCTTGCACTCCTCAATTGTTGCTTCAGGAAATGCAATTCTGGAGTCATATGATAAGAATCTTCCTTCATGCACTAGCAAAGAGAGAAATGAAATTGAGTCCAATCAACCTCTAGTAGAAGAAACTTCTGTAGTGGACACCACTCCTGTAATCATGATTGATCCCTCTGTAAATGACTCTGAAACTATAGATACATTATATCAAGGCATTTTAGCCAACAATCGTCAAAATGGTCATAACAAAATCTCTGCAAACCAATTAAGTGGTTTGCAGTCATTATCTCCAAACGCTGTTCGAAACCTGCCTAAGAAGCTTGAAATCAGAAATGAAGAGCCAGTTCCTCAAAAGGAAGAGTTTCCTCCATCACCCTCTGACCATCAAAGCATTTTGGTGTCTTTGTCCTCCCGGTGTGTATGGAAGGGCACTGTGTGTGAGAGGTCCCATCTATTTCGAATTAAATACTATGGCAGCTTTGACAAACCATTGGGTCGGTTTCTGCGAGACCATTTATTTGACCAGGTAATTGTCTGTTATGGAAAAATGTGTCATTATTTGAACTTGGCAGTAGTTTTTACAATTAATGAGTCTCTTTACTTTACAGAGTTATCGATGCCATTCTTGTGAAATGCCATCAGAAGCACATGTGCATTGTTATACTCATCGGCAGGGGACACTCACCATATCAGTCAAGAAAATACCAGAAATTACCCTACCTGGTGAAAGGGAGGGAAAGATCTGGATGTGGCACAGGTGTTTACGGTGTCCAAGAACCAATGGTTTTCCTCCTGCTACACAGAGAATAGTAATGTCCGATGCTGCTTGGGGTTTATCATTTGGGAAATTTTTGGAGCTCAGTTTCTCTAACCATGCTGCAGCCAGCAGGGTGGCAAGCTGTGGCCATTCCTTACACAGAGATTGTCTTCGGTTTTATGGGTGATTACAGTCTTCCCTATTTTTGTGTTTGAACTGAACAAGCGTCTGGTCCAAGTTTTATATATTTTGCCCATCCATAACAAAACTGTTATGTATGTGGTTTTGATTTCCATAATAATGAACTTCATGATTTGAGATACCAATGGTTGAATTTAAAGAAGAGTTTTTGTTTTATCAATCTGAGTATGTAAGAGAAGGAAGGAATCTTATAACCTCCTTTTGGGGATACGTATGTATCAAGTCTCATGAAAACCATATAAACCTGCCTGTCTTATTATTCCACTCAAGAATGTAGTTTTATTTAGCTATTATATATGCAAACGTAGCATTTTTTAACGGGATATATTAATTAATTGTGCTCACGTTTCTCTTGCAGATTTGGACAAATGGTTGCTTGTTTTCGATATGCATCAATTGATGTTCACTCAGTCTACCTTCCCCCACACAAACTGAATTTTGATTACGGGAATCAGGACTGGATACAAAAAGAATCAGATGAGGTTCAATATTTGCACAATAGGATATTAAAATTTGGTCGCATGATAGTGGACCTAATTTCTTGTCATTACAGGTGGTGAACCGGGCAGAGCTTCTTTTCTCTGAAGTACTCAATGGTCTTAGTCAAATTGGAGAGAAAAGATCGAGTGCAGTCCTCAACAGCGGCCTTAAGACACCTGAATTAAGACGCCAGGTTGCTGACCTGGAGGGGCTGTTGCAGAAGGAGAAACTAGAATTTGAGGTGAAGCCTTTACTAATTATATTTGAATTTGAATTCAAGCTTCATTTAGTCAAGTTCCTTGTCTAATTGGGGCTTTGTACAGTAATTAATTTTCTTTTTAGTAACTTCTAGATCTAGAGATATAAAATCATTCTTGTGTGTTAGAATATCTGAATACTTATTTTGTTTAGGGATCTGATTATGTTGGTAGTCTCATAATGGGCTGGAAGTTTTATTAAATTCTATAACAGAAGCAGCATATATAAATATTTTGAAAGCGTCGTGGTTGAATAATTTTTTCTTCTGTTTACTTAGGAAACTCTTGAAAAGATTTTGAACCAAGAAAGGAGAAATGGCCAACCTGGGATTGACATTCTGGAAATTAATCGATTGTGGAGGCAGTTATTTTTCCAATCATATATGTGGGATCACCGCCTTGTTTACGCAGCCAGCTTAGCTAATTCCAGCAATGAACCTGGTTCAAGCAGTTCAATATCAGAGGATAAGGAAACACCTATTGATGAAAATCAGGTGAATGTGGTCTCTATGGCAGGAAGAGAATTCAGTGGTGTTGACTCTATTCTTGGTGAACCAAAGCTTAATGAAAGCCTTAGCCTTGGAGGAGGAGGTGGAGTGGTTGATGGCAAAAGTTCCCAGTCTGATGTATTTCATCAAGAAATTGACATGGCCAAAAATAAACATCATGAGAAAGAAGAACAACCTAACCTTTCAATTAGCAAAAGCATAAGGGATCAATCTAACCTTTTAGAACCTGAATTGGGTGTTCGCAGAGCTCTCTCTGATGGACCGTTTCCTGTCATACCTAGTTTGTCTGATACACTTGATGCAAAATGGACAGGTGAAAACCACTCAGGATTTGGAATTCAAAAGGATAACACTTCTTCAAATCCTGATATATTTATGGGAGATTCTTTGGCGACCACTTTACAAAAAGAAACATACAATCTAGATCGCACAGAAGATCAGAATGGGTCTAAGAGTGTCAATGCTTCTAAAGGTCTTGATAACATGGAAGACTCTTCAAGCTGGTTACGGATGCCTTACTTAAACTTTTACCGTCAATTTAATAAGAATTTGTTTGCTAGTGCACCGAAGTTTGACACACTAGTTGACTACAATCCTGTTTTTGTATCATCCTTCCGGAAGCTGGAACTCCAAGGAGGGGCAAGGCTGCTTCTGCCGATTGGTGTTAATGACACTGTAATTCCAATATATGATGATGAACCCTCAAGTATTATAGCTTATGCCTTAATGTCACCAGAATATCATTTCCAATTGACTGATGAAGGAGAGAGACCAAAAGAAGGAACTGAGTCGGCTTCATCATATTTTTCTGACTCAGCCACCTTCCAGTCATTTTCATCTGCTGATGATACAGCTTTTGATTCTCAAAAAAGTTTTGGGTCAGTAGAGGATATGATGTTTTCCATGTCTGGGTCGCGTAACTCGTCAGTGATGGATCCGGTGTTATATTCAAAGGCTCTGCATGCCAGAGTTTCCTTTGGAGAAGATGGTCCCGAAGGCAAGGTAAAATATTCAGTGACATGTTACTATGCCAAGCGATTTGAAGCCTTAAGAAGGGTCTGTTGTCATTCGGAGCTTGACTATATAAGGTCTTTGAGTCGCTGTAAGAAATGGAGAGCTCAAGGTGGGAAGAGTAATGTATTCTTTGCAAAAACCTTGGATGATCGATTTATCATCAAACAAGTTACCAAAACAGAGCTTGAATCCTTCATTAAATTTGGTCCTGAATACTTCAAGTACCTTTCGGAATCCATAGGCACAGGAAGTCCAACATGCCTGGCAAAAATTCTTGGCATATACCAGGTACTTGTCTTCTGAGCCTTTCCTTTGTTTCCCAAAAGAATGTTTTTAGAGCCTCAAATGTTGAAGCTGCTAAATTATCATATTTCATTGGTGAAGATGGAAACCTGCTGAGTCTAGTAAAATTTTATTAGAATCGAGCAGGCAACATGCCTAACTGAATTGTGCATAAAAAGTTTATATGGTCATTTATCTCACGAAATGTATCTCTGATAATTATCAGGTACCAGAATACCAAAACAACCATTTATTGTCTGTTAAGGCATCTTGTATGGAGATGTTCATTATGCACAGACCTTGTATATATTTTTTAAGAAAAATATTTTTCTATCACAAAGAAGAAAAAAACAAAGTATCACAGCTTGGTTTTCATCCAATTTTCCAAAGGTGCTTTATACAAGTTACTGAAAGTTGAAATGATTTTCATAAGTCTTATATCAATGTATTAAGTACTGAAAAAAAAGGAAGGACCATGCAATAAATCATCTCTTTACTTGTACTTGTAATTTGATTGATGATATACAATCCTGTGTTTTGCGTCACTTGAATACATATCTCAACCACTTAATTTTTTATGGTGTTCTATTGAAAAGGTTACCTCAAAGCATCTTAAGGGAGGGAAAGAATCAAGGATGGATGTTCTGGTCATGGAGAATCTTCTATTTAGGAGGACCGTGACCCGACTTTATGATCTTAAAGGATCTTCCAGGTCTCGGTACAATCCAGATAGTACCGGGAAAAACAAAGTTCTCCTGGACCAGAACTTGATTGAAGCAATGCCAACTTCTCCTATTTTTGTGGGAAACAAAGCAAAACGGTTGTTAGAGAGAGCTGTGTGGAATGACACTGGTTTTCTTGCAGTAAGTTTCAAATCAAAACTTTGTCTGTGACATTCTTCCTTCTCATACTTGTCTCCTTTTCTTGTAAATTGCACACCTCCTTAAGTCTATCTCACATGCATGCATCTCTGTCTTTTCTCTTGTGCAGTCAGTTGATGTAATGGACTATTCTTTACTTGTTGGGGTGGATGAAGAGAAGCATGAGTTAGTTCTTGGAATCATTGATTTCATGAGGCAGTATACCTGGGACAAGCATCTTGAAACATGGGTCAAAGCTTCAGGCATTCTTGGAGGACCAAAGAACACATCTCCAACAGTTATATCACCCAAGCAATACAAGAAAAGGTTCAGGAAAGCAATGACCACTTACTTTATCATGCTTCCAGATCAGTGGTCTCCCCCTTCTAATATTCCTAGTCATTCTCAGACTGATTTAGGTGAAGAGAACACACAGTCTAGGACTCTAGCTGAATGATTCTTTGATTCTGTGTTTCTGTAAATTTTACTTTCAATTTGGGGAAGTAACTCCCCCATAATTTGAAATTGGTTTTTTGGTTTTCCCTTTTAAATTATATAGGAATTCTTTTGGTTCATTTGTTATTTCGTCAACTAGATATTATCAAATTGTTTGTTAGAAGATATTAAAAGAGGGGGCTGCTAGAAGCCACATGGTGTTTGTCTGGGGTAAAAATATTTGATGACCTCTGGATGAAATCTCTGTACAAAAAACATATAGTCACATTTCTAGCATCAAGTTTATACATGTTTAATTTTTCAGACATGTTCTTGAATATCTCAAATTTCAGTGCAATCAACATATTGTGCTTTACTTCAGGTGTTGTTGGATTTTGGTCCTTTTTCCAAATGATCATTTTAGTAAATTATGATTTTTTTTTTATTATAGCTGCACTTAAATAATAATAAAATAATTAGTAGAAAACTCATGTTATTTGTAAAGTTTCATACTTTAAATGCTTCATCAACCTTACATAGGTATCAATAGTTTAACCTTTCACATGATGTTCCTTTAAGATTTCTTTACACACGTTAAAACGCAACTTTTTTAGTATTCGCACTTTCTAATTGCGATTTTAGATCTAATTTCTTTTTAACTCATTCTTTGTATTTTCACTGATTTTCATTCACTATTTTTTCAATTCTTTTTCATATTATACTATTGTAAATTAACTATATTAATCAATAACCATTGTTATTATATTACATTACGATGCAAAATATTTGCCTGTACAGGGTCTGTCACATTCCCTCCCGGGGTTCTTGATGGGCCCATCAGACATCTTCTACAAGCTGATCTTGGAGTCTTGGAATTGAGTATAACACCCTTTGTTGACCTTTGTTTACAAAGTTGCAAAGGTTTAGGTAAAAATTTATAGTCAGTTAAGAGTGAAGGTAATCATAACACATAACATATAAGAATGAGGTTGAATTGTGTCTCTAAAATTTTTTCGTTGGTTGACAACTTTATAGCTTAGGATTTAAGTATCCTTCTTGCATTGCTTTAGATGATGATGCAGCGGACAAACGATACTAGCAAGATGGTTAGAAGGATTAGAGAGATATGCACACATTGATTTATCTTGGTTCACACAATTGTGAGTTACGTCTAGTTCTTGGTCTTCCACCAAGATTTCCACTAGTCTCTTCAAGTGTACTAGGGAATTTTCCCATCAAGTATTGTTCGGGGCTTCTCCTTACAAGTATTATCAAGGACTTCACCTACAAGTATTCTCAGGACTCCTCCTACAAGTATTGTTAATGACTTCTCCCACAAGTGTTATCGCAGACTCCTCCTACAAGTATTATCAATGACTTATCCTAGCAAGTATTATTGCACAAGCGTTTTTAGGCTTAGCAAGTATTGGTAGGACTTCTCCTCTAAATTTTTGAATGTTTCTCATTTTACACTCATGGGATAGGTGCATATGATTCCACTAATTTGCAACTTTCTTAGAGTATCTATAGGATAGACATTTGTGTGTTCTCAATCCTAATCACTTAGATTTTTCAATCTATCTGGATATATGTTGTAGCATGGTTGATTGATCTCAATCACTTTTCTTGTTTCACTCTCTTGCTCAATGTATATGCTTTCCTTTTCAGTCTATTTCTCTTTTTTCTTTTTCTAGAGGTGTTTCACGAATCTTTTATGAAGGAGTACAACCTCTTGGCGCATATTTCACCATAGTGAATTTCTTCTATGTTGCAAGCTCCATTGTTTGCATCTTCTCATATGCTCATTTGCACATTCTCTTATGCATCATACTCTTACTTGCACTATGATGCACACTTTCTTCAGCTTAGGATCTGACTTTCATATCGGAAGGAAATAGAAATGTGACCATTAGGCTTGGAGTCTTAATGCCTCTATTTTTCATGTTGTTTGAATGTATCTTTCGTTAAGCTTGGAGTTTGAAAGGCTATTTTTCTCAAGTATTTATTTTGATAGACGATTGAGCTTGGTTAGAGAGAGAGAGAGAGAAAGCTTCTTCTGTAGGAACCTTCTTCTTTGTCCCCCTGATGTGCATTCAATGCATTTGACCGTTTAGTAGTGCTTTCTACTGTGCATCAGTTTGGATGTGATTGTTGACGACTTATGAATGGAGTCTTCACAATAAAGTGATTTCAAGAGTAGCTTAGATGATCTAGGCTTTCGATGCTACTCTTTTTAGTTAATAGGAATATGTTGACAACCCTTTTCAACAAGATTCGTTCATTTTCTTTGCGAACGTCTTGTATAGCACATCGCTAATCGTGTCTTGATTGAACCAAGGACATTCTTCATATTCAGCATGTTAGAGAAGCTTTTTGTGGATCATGTCATGTAGAGTACTTCTTGTGTGCTGTACTTTGCTTTTATTGTACTAGACTAGTGTTGTACCGTGTCTTCAATGTATCACACTCTGTCAAACGATGATTTCTTCATGTTTGTATTGTCTGATAGGTAGTTAAACCTTGTCCTCCTTTTGCTTGTATCGTTTCTCGTGGACTTTGTAGATCATATGACTATGTAGATCTTTGATTTTTTGGTCTCTTCATTTTTCTTTGTATGGACTTGATGATAGTCTTGGAAACTTTTATCTCATTTATCTTGAGCTTGTAGTCTTGTAGATGATATATATGCCTTTGTAGATCTTTGATTTCTTGGTCTTTTCAATTTTCTTCTTATGGACTTGATAGTCTTGGAAACTTCTATCTCTTATAGTTTGAGAGACATAGCATAGATCGTTGAAATTTATGTAGACATTGTTGTCCTTTGTGAATGATGTTTCTTGTAGCTTTACGAGCTTTCTTGTAGTTTTTTAGGTCTTTTTAGATTCCTCCTTATCGAAGTAACACTTTAAATGATATACAATCATTAGCTTTTATAACTTTATTAAGGTGATCATTAAAACTAAGACCGAGGTTTAGGATAGAGACTTTATTTCTCAGGCGTGAAAGTTGAAACCATTTCTTTGTCTTCATTGGTAATATGTCTTTTTCTCATATACGTTTGCATTGCGTGTAAATGTCGACACCTCAAGTGTGGCAAAGGCTCCACCAGCATATAGGATCACCTTCAACTTTAAAACCTATTTCTGAAGCCAACTTTGTTTTGGTACAAGATTCATGATTTCAACATTGCCAGAAGTACGTGCAACTCTAGTCATTTTATTTTCTCTTAAGCCAATTAAATCCCTTTAATTTTAAAATTGATTAAATTCCGTGCTTCTTTTCTTTAAATATTTATTTTCCATTAAAAACATCTGGGATTTAGTTGCGAGGAATTGTAAATATGAAATGAAATAATTTCACAAGATAAAAAGTCAGAAACTTAATGTAATTTTTAACCAACACATGTTGTCTCAGTTGGTAAGAACGAACTATTTCCCTTTAAATGTTGTGTGCTCGAATCCCGCTGCCGATGTGAGGACGGTGTTGGTGGGCAATTTGCGACGATGACCGAAACTGAACTCACCAGAGAAAGAAACTTATAATACCTTATTTTAGGTGAAATTTAATATTTTAATTAGTGAGTTTTTAGTGAAAAATATTTAAAAGGATTTCATTGATCCAATTTGTGAAGATTTTGCTATAAAAATCAAAATTTAAGAATTTTAAGTAGGATAAATTTTACATGGGTTTTCTTTAATGTAGAGAGGGTGTTCCATTTTTAAGGTATTTGATTGCCTGCTACAAAAGGTTGTTCTAAATTTGTTTCTATTATTTAATCAAATGACTTTTGTTTTTAAAAGATTTAACTAACCTACCATCTATTATTTAGTTTTTTCGAAACAACCATCTATTCTCAAGGCTAATCTATTAATGTAATAAATTAAACTAGCTAGGTTTATGCTCACTATCCACGGGTAAGAGTAATTTTTTTATATAACTATAATAATTAAACCATCTCTTACATTTTTTAAGCACTTATAGTTATACCTCTCACCAAAGCACTTGTAGGTTGTAGCTCTTAAATGAAGCTTTTGTGTTCCATATATCTTAGCATTTTTGGGATGGTGATAAGTACACTTAACTGCTTAGCCAGTTTTAGATCACAGAGTAGGAGATAAATGCTTGCATTACTTGTGTGATGTTGCCAATGTCAAGTGCCAATTATTATGGTTAATAATGATGTGCCAACCGCCGGTTCTCCTTTGAATAATTCTAGTATATATCTAATTCGTATTTACTAAAGTTGAATCATTTATCTCAAACATCAGACACTCTTGAAAAATTGAGTCCCTCATATGTTGACACGTCATCACTTCAGCACATCCAAAATTTCTCACTCTTCAAATTCGTCAATATCACTCACGCTTTATAACTCTCGCTGTCAAACCTCTTTCCTTAAATCACGTTACAATCATCTCATCCTAAAATCACGTACGCTCTATAACTCTCTCTTTCATTCTTCAATTTCAAATTTTCCTCATTTCTTTCACTCTCCCAAATCGTATCTCTGAATCACCTCTCAATTTCGTTCATTTGTCAATTCCAAATTTCGAATCTCAAATCCTTGAATCACGCCGGGATCGCTTCTTATAATAATGGACTTTTATTCTGCAAATGAAAAGCGACATCGCTTCTCCATTTCTGAATCGCCATGGTTTAGGGCGAAATTTGGGGGATTTCGTATAATCTCAAATCTTCTTTTCATTGTTGGGGAGATTAGGGTTCAGAATCATTCTCAATGGTTCCGTCGATCAGGTATTTTTTTCTTTGGTGTATTTGTTCTTCATTTTTTTTACATTTCATACTTTTTTGGATTGACTTATGGCCTGTTGTGTCATTCTCCTCAGTGACTTTTATTTTCAGGATGTTCTTCTTTGGGTGCTTTTGTTCTTCGTTTCTTTATTTATGTTTCATGAGTTTTGAATCCTTTTTCTTCCGGTTTGACTTACACTCTCTTTGCAATTTCTTTATTTACATTTTAGGAGTTTATAGTATTTTAATGTTTCTAATAAGTCTAATGAGATTTGCGGAGGGTGTTATTACAGCGGGACACATGGAATTGTTATTGATAAAGATTAATATCTAATTCCAATTGACAATATGAAAATAGAGGAGAATGCAAATATTTACTACTTAACAAATTTCTTATGAATGAAGTTGAAAATAAGATAATAACTTTATTGAATCTTTTTGTTAGAAACTATTCTTTGTAATTCATCATATATGTTAGGTGAGTAATAGCTTGGGTTAATTTAGTTTCATGATCCATGATATTAAACTGCAAAAAGAATTAAAGTTAGGGTGAGTGACAATTCAATTTTTTTATTTGAAATTTATTTCTGTTTATATAGGGATGTGGTATGAATGCATCATTATCTTCCATGAGTTTTCAGATCTGAATGCAAATTGTGAGGTAGATATGGGGATGGAGGTTTGAATGGACCATTATCCTCAACAAGATCAGGGAGGAGGAGAGACTGTTAATGGCCTCGAATTCATGTCACAAACTGGTGATTGGGTCAAGCATTTTGAGGACCTTGATGGCTCTCAGGTAATTAATGGTGTGCTAAACAATTTGGTCTTTTCATTTTTTCTCTTGGCAAATAGTTTGAGTATTTTGTTCTTTTTAATTATGTTATCAATTTGTGAAGTGAATATATGAACAGTTAGTTTTTTATGTTTGTATATTCTCACAGGGTCTGATAAATAAGATTTGGACAATGTTAAATGTGTTATCAATGTTTTGAATATATGACTAGTTGCTTTACAATTTGGAGATGTGCAGAATGAAAGATTTTGGCATTGTTATACTTCATTAAGATCTTCATTGTGTTGAGACTATTGTTACATAAGTATTTATTGGATGTTTTTCTATTTCTGTTATCAAAACTAAATTACATTGTTTGATTTTGATATGACGTAAATTTTAGATGAGATTGTGAGATTTTTTTACTTTGATATATCATGTGATCTAACACATATTTAAAAATGTTGACATAGGTCAGATATTCATTAAATTTATAAAATAATCAATTAAATAAGAATGTTGCAAATTAAATATTAAAAATACTCGTGCATTGCACGGGCTACTTACTAGTTAAGTTACATATTAGCTACTTACTAGTTAAGTTACAAGTTAGCTTACGAAGTTTCACGCATAATTATCAAATAAAACCTAATCATCAAACTAATTTTAGTTCTGTTCTATTTTATTTTTGGTTACATTTGGATTTGGAAAGTTAGTTCTGTTTTATTTTTAAAATAAAAAAATCGTAAATCTATTTCCACTTTATTTATTAATCGATTCATTAATTAATCCAAATATTGCCTAATCATCGAACACGGTTAATTATTGAATGAAAAGTTAATAGGGGACCAAATTTGATTAATTTGAAAAATTAGAGGACTAAAATTAAACGAACAAACTAAGATAGCAAAATCACCTTGACACTATTGTAGGAGAACCGAGTCTTCAGTTAAGCCAAATATCTAACAATATTATTATTTTGTTCATTTTATTATTTAATTTTCCAATAATGAGTATCACTAAAGCACTTCAAATATATAAGAATTTAAGATAATAATAAAAGGAGATCCCATAATGCAATCTTAGGAAAACATTTAGTCTTCACCAA
The DNA here is from genome assembly GCA_030819835.1 of Acmispon strigosus. Lineage (NCBI taxonomy): Eukaryota > Viridiplantae > Streptophyta > Magnoliopsida > Fabales > Fabaceae > Acmispon > Acmispon strigosus. The sequence continues at coordinate 52,842,227 of JAUAMA010000004.1, read as the reverse complement.
ATTGAAATTGCAAAAGTAATTTAACATAAAAAATGTCCCCATAAAAAAATTACAAATTTGAATAAGTTGAAACTTAGAATCTTGAAAATTTGTGAGGAATATTTTTACTTATTTTAATTTTCTTATATAAAGTATGTTTTTAAAAAAGGGTTAATATATTTTTGTTCCTGTAAAAATTATAATTTATATTTTTAGTCTCATCCCACAACATGTAATGAATCATCAGCTGAATTAATATGTCATAATCATCTTTGGAATCTACCATTCAAATCTCACTTTCTAAAGCGACCTCCATCGACCAAGTAACATCCTTCATGACAAAACCACCACTAGCTTCACCTTGCCACATCACCGGCCACTCCGAGGTCTATAGAGCCACCATCATTTTGAATCACGATGGTTGCCAAATCTAAACTTGAGTCTACTTAAAACCACAAGTTATTGCTAGCTTTACTAGGTAAAAAGACGATTTAAATTGGTCACAGAGTTGGTGACTTCCAACAAGGGAATGGACGTGGTCTTTGGTGGCGAACAATATGAGATTCACTACTGACAATGGTTGGTCTTCGACGGTAGTGATGAAGACATGATCATGGAGTTTTTGGACTAAAATAGAGCGTTATTCATATACTAAATTTAATTGGAAAATAAGAATAAAATTATTAATTCAAGGGCCAAGTTCAATTTATTTTTCTTTTTTAGGAAAATGCATGTAAATCAAATTAAGCATTTTAAAAAGAAATAGTGAGGCAGCCATCACCCTATCTCCAACATGTATGTATCTCCGCACCTTGTTTTTATTTATTTATAAATAAAATATTATTAATAGGAGCATAAGGGGTGTCCACGCCTTGCTTTAGCTTGACATCGATGACTCTGTTTTGCTGTTAAGATTGACTTTATTGCCAGCTCTTGAACCAATACCATATATTTCCATAATTCCATTCCATGCTATGAAAATTAAGTAGTTTCTTTCTCTTCTACTTATTAGTAATTGAATTTTTTAAAATGTGTGATTTAATTTCACAAAGGCATCCAGACAAATATTTTGTACATAATTATTATGAAGTCATAATTTGTCCCATTTCTTATTCTAACAATATTTTAATGACTTAATAGCACTTTTGGTCCCTCACTTATCACGATTTGACACTTTTGGTCCCTAAAAAAATTAGCCTAATTAGTCTCTCACTTTGTTAAACGACAGCAGGTTTAGTCCCCCGTCACTATTCCGTCCAATATTTAACGTTTTCTGTCAAAAATTAACAAAAAAAAAATTAAAGAGAAACCCTCAATCCAAACCCTTTTTCCATCTCCTTCCTCTTCTCTTCAACCCTAGTCCCCCTTCATCAGCCGCCACCACCCACCTTCCTTCTTCATCAGCGTCGCCGCCCTCACTCCAACACTCAACGCTGCCGCCCTCCTCTGCTCCACCATCACTGTTTTTCCCTCTTCGTTTGAAGCCCTGCCAATGCCGCTGCTTCTCCCTCTTCGTCTCCATGCCGCTGTCGCTGCTGCTCCTCATTCTTCGTTCGAAGTCCTGGGCTTCCTTCCACGCTTCTTCCTCTGCATGGCTCCGATTTGAGGTGTTTCTTTCTCTATGGGGGTTTGGGTGGTGTAGGTTGCAAATCTGGAAGATTTGGGCTTCGATCTTAGGGTGGTTCGACTTTGGTGGGTGTTGATTGAAAAGGTTTTGATGAAGCTGCAGTGGCGTTGGGCGAGCGGCGGGGGTGCCCGGTTAGTGGGGATTTGGGGTTTGTTCAATCCCTTTCTTCCTCTCACTTTGTGGTTGGATTTGAGGAGGAAAAATATAATTGGAGGCTGACATGGGGGTTCTAGTTCATGTCGAGATGGAGTTTTGAGATTTTGGGTTGGTGTTTCCTTTCTTCATCTTCTTCTCTTCTTATTTGGGATTCTGGGTTGGTGTTTCCTTTCTTCTGCTTCTCTGTCAACTATTGTACTTTGTTAAATGTTGTTTTTATCTCACTGCCATGTACACATTGTTCCATTAAGATTCTAATAGTGTTGTATGATCCTTTATTGCTCTACATTCTATATGTTCTCTTGATAACATTTTGTTGAATTATTGATAAATTTATGAAACGTTGTGCTGCTAGTTTTGGTCTGCATTTTGTAATGCACATATTTCAGACTAAGGGCTTCCTTGACATAAGAGACACTGTTCGATGTGTTGAACTCGCCATTGCAAATCCGGCAAACCCTGGGGAGTTCCGAGTCTTCAATCAATTTACTTAGCAGTTCAATGAATCGTTGGCATATATAAAAAAAACAAGAACATGAAGGTGGTTGACAGAGAAGAAAGGGTTGAGAAGAAGATAAATGTCCTTTGCTTTTTGGATTGATGCGTGTTAAGTGGGAAGAAATTTGATGAAGATTATGAAGATGATGATGATAAAAAGAACTTTAATTGTTTTTTTGAAATTAATTTAATTATAAAGTACTTTGTTATTTTTAATTTTAATTAGCAATTTTTTATTTTTTAATAATTTCTGAGTTTTTTTTTACAATTTTCTTTTTTAATTTTTTACGGAAACGGTTAAATATTGGGCGGAATAGTGACTGAGGACTAAAACTGCTGTTGTTTGACAAAGTGATGAACCATTTAGGCTAACTTTTTTTTATGAGAGACCAAAAGTATCAAATCGTGATAAGTGAGAGATTAAAAATGCTATTAAACCTATTTTAATATACAAATATATGAACTGATTGAAAAGGTAAAGCAAATAACAAAGCATTAATACGCGTGAAATGTACTGCAGGAATAAACCAACTGTGCATTGCTATTTGAGTCACCATTAATATTATATTCACAATATTATCACTCTGTTTTTGTGGTATTATATATGACTTAATTAAAGTACTGATTAGCCAAACGAATTAAACCAGCTCAAATCCAGTAGAGGAACACCTTCAACTTTAAAATCGATTCCCTCCGCTTTTACAATCTGAAGCCAACTTTGTTTTGGAAGAAGATTCATCATTTCAGCATCACTGAACCCAGCAAAACCACTGCAATCAGACAAGTATAAAAAAATTAAAGTAAGCTTCACTGCACTATCCCTATTCCCTAGCTAGAACTACTTGTGATTTTGGCCTCTTAAGCTAATTGAATTCACTAATTTTAAAGTTAATTAAATTCAGCTCTTCTTTCAATTTTTATATACCTAAAATGGTTAAATATTTATTTTTTATTCAAATATTTGGACTTTAATTATAATGGGTTGGAAATATGAAATAATTTCAAAAGCTAAAAAACAGAAATTTAATTAGTACAATGAGATCTTAGGGTTTAAAGACAAAGGAATTTATGATATTTTATTTGTGAAAAATATACTTTAAAAATGAGTATCTATGAATTATGAGTAGAATAAATGGTCTTTGTTTAAAAAAAATAAAAATGATCGAAAGACTAAATTGTAACAAATTGAGAAATTGAAAGACTAAATTTACTAATTAAAAAAAACGAATTAAGGCGCCAAAGCCACAAAGTATAAGGGCTAATTAAAATTTGAATTAAAAAGTAGAAATCTAGTCTAGAGTAAAATAAGTTAAGAAGATTCTCAGTACCTTGGGTGGTGGATTGGCCTTGAAATTCGATGATAATTAGGCCCTTCATCATAGCCTTCACAAATTATTTCTCCACTCTTATCACGGTAACAAATTATGCCTTTGGATTGATCCTCATAGACCTGTTAAAGAATACAATCCTTTAGTTAATCATCACAGAAATTAACTTGGCATGGAGCTATAGGAGTAAAGTATAGAAGAAGAAGAAGAAGAAAGAAAGATATATAATTGGATATATAATGACCTTGTTCTTGATGGATGCTGTGGTCCTCAACACTAATGGACCAATTGGTGTCGTTTTCTGTGAGACATCGCTGCGTTTTGACATGAACTCTTTGTTTTTTGCATATTTTGGAAATGAACCATGTTTCTCATTTGAGATTTGAGCTGAAGGATTAAAGTTAACAGCCATCAATCTAATTCTTCAAGAACATAATGAGGAGGAGGAGGAGGATGAGGATAAGAAGAAGAAAAGAATAAAATTGTACATGGGTAGGTCGAGGATATATAGTAATAAACTAATAATGTAATGATCACATCGCATGAATAATTAGCTATTAATAATTGCAAGCATCGGTTCTAGATGCTTTGTGTATAGAATTATTCAATTATTGATGGTTCATGTCTTGTCACGATGAATTAATGTATTAGTAGATAAAGTGGTGTCGGGCAACTTGCTTATCTCATGAGGTGGCATTTTGTCGATTAGACTTTAATTGCAAAAATGTTTTCTTCCCATCTCATTTTGTGGAGGAATCAGAGAGATAGGAAGAATAGAGAGAGAACTTACAAGATTTGATATATGAGGTGATAGAAAAGAAATAAAGTCATAAACATAAAATGAAATAGAAAAGAGGTGGATAAAATTTAAAATGTGAGTATATCAAGATGACAAGATTCATTTTATAGTATGCACTTAGTCTAAGGACTCCTTTGGTGACCAGGAGTAGGATAGAATAAAAAGTTGTATAAGAGCAGGATATGACTCTTATCATATCATGCGTTTGATGCAGACATGATATGATACAAACAATAACAAATGTATCAAATTTCTCTTTTGAAATAAAAAATACATAATATCTTTTAAAAAAAATTCTAAATGAGCATATGTTTTAATATTAACCAAAATTAAATTAATTTTTATTAATTAAGCTACTTTAAATTTTTTGAAGGGAGCATATTTTATTTAAAACTATTAGTTATGTAACTAATGAGTTTTAATTTAGTAGGATAAGTGATCAACAATAAAAATTAATTAAACTTTTGAAAAAATTATGAAAAGATATTATTTTTTCAAAATTAATTTATATTTAAATTATTAATTATAAATATATAAGTAGAGAAATAATTTTAAATAATATCATATGATAATAGAAAATTAGTCTATATTTACTATTAAAAAAGTAATATTTATATGTGAGTGGTCTATTTTATTGTTAGTTGAAGAATTATTTTGTATATTTTTATTATAATATAAATTAAAAAAATAATGTTAACTAAGTAGTAGCAAGTGATAATAAATTTTTTTTATTTTATATGAGTAAATCTAATATTTTCACCATCTATATATCAGTTTATATTTGAATCAAATTTATAAGTAACTATATAATTTTAACTTAACAATAACAACGGGTGATTAATAAATAATAAAATTAGTATATTATTAAAATAAAAAAAATTATCTTTATTAATTAATATTATTATAAATTATCTAAAATATAAATATTGAAATTAATTTTATATTATGGTAATAAACAAACAGAAAACTGATATTCTATCCTATTAGAATAATTTATATCTCAACTCCCCTTTTCAAAATAACTTTTAGCGCAACAAACAACAGATTATACACAGATAATCATAACCAATTTTATCACGTCATAAATAAATTAAAATAAAAATACTAACATAAAATGACAATTATAATTAAATGTTTTTGTAAGATTCTTTACGCTAGAGGTGTTTGCAGATTATTATGTTAGATTAGTTTAGAAGAAAAATCATTTGATCAAATCCTATCGATTGAAATATGATTCGACCGATACAATCTATGATGAGTTGTATTGGATTGACTTTTTTTAGTTTTAACTAACTTTTTTACCTTCACATCGTAGTATATAATTTACACTCACTCTCTAAATCGATGTATTGAAACCTGGATTCTCATGGAATTTCTGTCCTCTATTATTTTCTTCATATTCATTATTTTCATCTAAATCTAATGCATCAATTTTACTTAAATAGAAAAGCACTATGAGTTATATAACTTCTTCACACGTTCTTTTAAGAGTTTCTTAATAAGTAAAAAATAATTATACAAGCATCAATTTTAAACTAATAAGTGTTATTTTAATAAAGAAGCTCTCACAAATACAAAACTGGCTAAATTTTAGAAGAAGATCCTAACAGATCCATGTCCACAATTCTAATGATAAAGATTACAACATGTTAATTCATGTAATTATAAAAGAGAAATTATGTATCTTGGAGGATTCATGTCCACTGTTTGAGAGAGGTGGCAGTGAGCGTACGTGAAAGGGAACTGCTATCTATCTGATGTATTCAGAATAAATAAACTGATTAATGAGAATTAGATTATATACTATCATATGAGAACATGGTCCTCTCACTAGGCATAGTTAACTAACATATGATGGGTTAGGTTAGTTAATAAACAAAAACCTAATATATTATCTAACACAATACATGCATAAGAATTAAATTAATAATTCATATAATTGATATTAATGACCAAAACAAAATATATTCTAATTAATTGATAATGTTAATCCACATAACCAAAAATAAAGAATTAATTATAAATAATATAACAAAACTGACCCTAATTCTATCTAATAATTTTCTATAGATATTAAATTTCAAGAATCTAACTTATGAATATTGTGGTATTATCTTAATGATCATGCATATCAAATTTAGGTAAATTAAATATTTGTAGGCATATACAAATATAATCGATAAAATGTTTATATTTTACATTGAATTGAAGTTGTTGAAGTAGTATACCTCCCTTTCGCGTATCTTTATAAGCCCTCCAAAGTGGTTCATTCTTTAATTAAGTTCTTATTATCGCATGCTGCAGATCAAGTTTGAGTTGATACTCTCCGACATTCTTCCATTTATTTTTTAATGCATATGAAGATTATTGTCAAAAAAAAAGTTGTTGATAAAGTTAAATGTGTTTTTAGGTGGCTTCTACCAAAACACTACCATTTTTAACCATTGAATATAATTCAACGGTCCATTTGTTGTTACCTATTGAATCAAAATAGGAAAATGAAATTTGAGTCTCGTTTTGAGGTTTAGACCTGGCAAACCACCTCTCTAAATGTTCATCCTCAAATTCCAAACAGCAGAACCCTAAATTCCTGAAAGCCCCCAACCATTTTTCTTTGTTATTCGAGTATGTTTGTATATGCTTGTGTTCTTGATTGGTTAAATGAATGTTAATGCGTGGTCCATGTGCCAGGAACATTGATGCCCTTGGACCTGGCAGCCCCCAATTGCTTCTGGAGTTCAGATATTTCCATCCCCCAACCACCTGCTTCATCTAGATAATAATAAGTTACCTTCACAAATCACAACAATATCAAAATTGTTACTAATATTGCAACCAGCTGCTTCATCTAGAAACAAACCTCTCGGTGCTGGCCAAGTGATTTAGGATTTCCAGAGTGGCAGTAAAGTATGAATCTAATAGACAGAAAGAGAGAAAGATTACATGTTTTTTTATATTTCTCTCATCATAAGTGACTTGACTTCTTCAACCAAAATCATAAAGATCAATCCTGCTATATTGGATCACTTTATTAGTGAGAGATAACGGGCAATCCAAATTCCATAAAGAGAAGAGGAAAGAATAATAGTTTAGTTTTATAAATTAAAGTTGAGAAAACTTCCCCAAATATATGGGTAGAGAGGGTACTCTTTGTGCAAACCTCTATGAGGGGCAAAATGTGTCTAAAGATTACCATTAAGCATAATAAAATAATTAATTTAGGACACACAATCTATAATTAACGACGCCAAAGTAATGGGCAAACCCAGTCCACATAAATGGAATTTTATTGGGGAAAGATGACAAATAATGAAATAAACAACAATTAGCGGAAGCACCTGGATCGACTTTTCCCCACCGTGTAATTAAAATAGGTTCCAAATAAATAACTTAGGCAACAGTAATACGCACAGAGCAGATAAAAAATAAGCAAGAGACACCAGAATTATTAACGTGGGAAAAACCCTTAAAGGGAAAAACCCACGGGACCAAGCCAGTAAAATTCTCCACTAATAAATTAATGGGATACACCACAAGTCCTCTTGGAACCACCAGTGATCAACATAACAAATACAATTTTCACCAATAAGGTGGATAACAACAGAGTGCTGACACAGACAATAAAGAAGGTAAAACCACAGAAGAAATATACTAATATTACCAACTCTTCTGCCAAAATAGAACACTTTTGCAGTATCACTCTTCTGCCAAAGAACCGGTCCAATCCTCTTCTCTATATGCTGCGCGGCTGCTACTTGCTTTCTGCGTTACTATTTTCTTCTCACGCTAAAGTACCTTTTTCAATTCCATTTTACTATATATATATATATATAGCTACAGTGCTAGCAAGAGTAAATTAGGGTATTAACCCTTTCTCCTTTAACTTGGGCTACAACCCACTAAACATTATTAATTTATTTTCCTTTTAATAATAAGTTATAATGGGCTCACTTAATTTGGTGACACATATAACAAATTTTCACCCTATCATAAACTTACAACATATCTAACCATCACGCCATTTCAACCAGATATTGATCAAGAACTTCAACTGAGGAGTGAAACTGCTCATAATGAGATTGAGTTTAGTTTCAAAAAGGATGATAAAAGCAATTTTCGAAGACATTAATTAAGCAGGATTCTACGGCTTGTAATACTTGTAGGGAACTTGTTAAATACTTTTAACATTCATACTTTATGTGATTTTAAGTTCAAAAATGCATCAGTTCGTTGACGAGTGGACCCTTCTTTTTGTGATTTAAGATTATTATTTTTGTCAGTGTTGAAATTCAGATTTAAGATTTTCTGTTGAAGAAATTTGATTAGATTTATCGGTTAATGGGCCATTATATTTTAGTCAACTTTATTTTGGTCACTGAATTTCATTTCATTGGAATAAAAAGGCCCAAGGCCTGAGGGATTTCAAAGATAAAGCCAACATAGGCCGAAATACAACTCATTCTCATTCGAAAGCATTCTAAGCAGAAGTGGACAAAATCTATTTGGTTAACTATGGACGTTAAAATGTGTCGGGATCATAAAATTATGGGGCCATTCAACTTTATATTTTTAATAAGGATTTTTTTTTTATCTCAAACGCTTTTTGTAAAAAAAAAAACAATTCAAGCCATTTTTAATGGGAAAAAAATTGACCAACGTATCTTTGGGCCCAAACCGCCACAACCCACCCGTACAAACCGTTGCCCAACGTGACCCAGAGTCGAATAACTCGAAAATATACACAGTCAGGAATGAGCCAATATTAGTCCAGTTCAGCTGGGTCATATTGGGCTTGAATTCAACTGAACTCGTTTGTTGCTTTGCCCTATTAGTCACTATTACCAAATCGTCGACCTTCAACTTTTAGATCCACCAAAAATACCATGCCTTCATTGGAGCTTCACCTTACACTACCGCTCGCATTGTCGGAATATCAATTATAAAATAGATAACAGTGAAGACCTTGATCCACCCAATTGATGGTCTGTTCTGGTGGCATTTTAGCCATTTATAAGGTCTATGTATATCACATTGAATACCTATATCCACGCCTTACCTTCACCGCACCAAACCCACCCAATTGATGGTCTGTTGTTGTGGTTGTATTGTATCTAGGATGAGTGCGTATGTCTTTATAGGGTTTGTGTAGGTTTGAGAGGTTTTATGAGATAGTGAGGATGAGGTTTGCGGGAGAGGGACGTCAAAGGCTATGGCAGAACCTGCAGAGGTGGTGGTGGTGTTCTGCTGATGGCTAGAGGAAAAATGGTGTTCCAGCTACCATAAACATGGTAGGAAAGAGGTGAAAACTCAATAGAAAAAAAAAACATGATTGTACTTTTAATTTTCATTTAGAGTAAATTTATAAATAAAAATCATATTTACCAATTAGATTTTACCTTATTTGTCACTATCAATAAGGTGTAATAATAAGCAAACTAGACTCCCGTTAAGAGAGACATATATTACGAAATACATGTAACAATTTGGTGAGATACATCTGAGCGGAAAACATGGTTTGAAGTAGAAATGTGGTGTGTATGAGAGGTAAGTGAATAAACAATAGTCTAGGAGGGTCTGTGAGCTGTGGCACACTGGCTTGAAGACAGGACTGTGTTTTTGGCTTCATTCATGTGAGTCATTTTATTAGTGTACTTTTAGGCCTGCTCCAACTAAGTCTATCTACTTTTTCCTTCTCCAGGATGCTGTTTCACTCCCTACACGGTCACTTTCTGCTGACTCACTGTTCAACATCATATGAAACTAATGCAAGTAACTAGTAACTGAACCACAAGACCAACAGTAACCAGTCTTCACTCTTCACTACACAGAGTCAGAGATACTCCATTTCCCCTCCTCACACCACTGACCCCAGCAAGCTCACTCAAACCCATTTCCATGGATCTCCCCAGCCACAGATTCTTTCAACCTTCATCTGTATTTGCATCACAAGGGGTATACCAAAGTTCCTACACATGATGATGTCTTTACCTTCCATTGGTTCTTGTTTCTGCATTACTTGACTTTACTTCTATGGGGTCCTTTTTTGTTCTGCAGGAATCACCCATTGAGAACTTGTATGGGAAAAGCAAAGGCAACAACAATAATCCATTTGCAGATGCATTCGCTGACCCACTATGCAAGCTCAATCTCAAGGAAACCTCTGAGTTTGTCAAGTCATTTCCAACCTCAAATGGCTATGCAGAAACCAGAGGAGACTCTGTCACACAGCAACAGAGGAGACTAGAGGCTCCTTCAACCCCTGGCAGACCCGTTTTCAGCTTCAGCTCCAGCATTGGAAGAAACCTTTCAAGAAAGAGCTTCCCTTCCAAATGGGATGATGCAGAGAAATGGCTCATGAGCAGCTCCTGCCATGACTCACCTGCTCACAGCACCTCGAAAATCAGCACCACCAGACAACAACAATGTGATGATGGCTGTAAGCAGCAACAAGTGGAGAGTTTCTCGGAGAAATCGAGGGTCACAGAGGAAAGGGTTTCCAAAGCTGTCCCAAACTTCCAAAGGTCTCCATCTTTGGACCACCATCACGCACTTGGCGCTTTCAACGGTGTCTCATGTCCTACAGACATGGTACTGAAAGGTGGGATCGCAATCTTAACTTCTCAAAATCAAAACTTGACCTTTGCCCTTCTTTGCCTTACCTTTATTCTTTTCAATTTACACTTTTTTTGGCCATCATTATCATTCTGCCTCTTTTCTCTTTTGTCCTTATCAAAATCCAAACTTTTTGAAAACCTTTTCATCTTTAATAGTTCCATGAGATTCTGATTATGTTTTTGAGCTGCAAATCAATTTACTGAAATTTGGTGTTTTTCATCTCTAAATGCATGTTTGAAAATCCTTCTAAGTTTAATGTAAATAGTATGTGGAGAACTTCTGTGAGTAGCTTCTGTTGAGCTAGATGGTAACACTAAGTTGCACTGATGCTGTTGCTAGTTCACCATTAACTGATACATCTCATGTGTAAAAATGGGAAAACCCCCAAATTCCTTATCCCATTGCATTTGTATTTTGGAATTGCATGAATGGTATAAAGTGTGGAGTTCAAATTTTACTAATACTACAACTTGTTCACGTTTTATGAATTGCAATGTAGATAAGTTCACAGAAAGCATAGAGCCAATTTTGCCGAATTTCAGATATTCTGAGCCAACTAAAGAAGGGTTCTTGTTTAGAAACCCAGCTGGGGAGGCAATGCAAGATGCTTGCACAGAAGTGGTTCATGAGGTTCAACATAGAGATGTTGGGACAGAGATGACTCCTCTTGGAAGTTCCACAACTTCAAGATGTCACACCCCATTCAAGAGTTCATCCCCGGCTCGCCATAACACTCCCGCAAGTAGATCAGGACCATTAGCCTTGGCTAGCCCCAAGAGCACTGGCTGCACTTTTGATGTTATTCAGCTTGAGGAGTGCCACTTTTCTAAACTGCAGCTAGGGACACAGTATGATTCAGTCCCTTCAAATTGGAGCTCAGGTGAAGAGGAAGAAAAGGAAATGTCGAAAAGCTTGAGACATAATGCTAGTCAGAAAGCTGATTCAGACTGCTTAGCTGCTACATGGGAAGAAGAGGAAAAGACTAAGTGCTGTCTTAGGTAAATAAAACCTTAAAGTCTCAGCAGATTGTATTTTCATCTGATATGTATGGCTAGAACTTAATTGTGACTTGGCTTGTTATAGGTATCAGAGAGAAGAAGCAAAAATCCAAGCTTGGATAAACTTACAAAATGCTAAAGCAGAAGCCCAATCAAGAAAGCTTGAGGTATTTCATTGCCAACTCTAAGGAATTGTTGTTTGAAATCGTTTTTAGTTAAGCTATCTTGGACAATGTTAGATAAAACATCAATAGTGTGATTTGAAAATCTATTATATGGCATAGATGATCTAGGTGTTTGGATACCCGGTGAGTAATCCGTAAACGAACTTTCATCACAATTCATAAGAGTTCTGTTCATTTTTTGTCTCAAAATGAGTGTTAACGGATATCCAAACATAGCTATCTCAAACCCTTCTCTAACTCTCTGAATTAAATTAAATATTAGTACAAGTTTCTCTCTTGACGGTCTTTTTCTTGGTTCTTCAGCAAGCAGTTTGAACTGTTTGTAGGAGCAATTGTTGTGAATGCACATGGTGAAGCCTGATGTGCTGAACATTAGAACCCTAGACGATCTTCAATATGCATGAACACTACCAAGTTTTATACTTCAGTCAATTGTTTTGCCGGGCATGTAGTTGGCATATTTCCTCGAGCCACCCCCAACTCATGAACGCTAGTATTATTTTTTTCTTTACCAGTCTCCATTATACTTCTGAGTCTTCCTCAATCAAATACATATCTATCATCATGCGTCCCTCTTAATTAAAAAAGAGTTTAAACACCCAGAACTAATGATGTTCCTAATATTATACTAAGGAGAGCACGTGATCGTTGCAAATCTGCTTTTAGGAATTCGTGTGGAACTTGGACTATCCGAGTTGCCTAGAGTCATGTCAACTTGAAAACAAAACCATTACTGCATAATAAAACAATTGCAATTGAATCCAGAATGTTAATGGTATTTTACTATATGTATAGGAAAATGTGCAAGTAATGTTAATTTGAAAATGTTGTATTCACTTCTCTCCGTCTTCCCCCTCTAGAGAGATATAGGAATAATTGAGAGAGAAATGAGTGTTATGATAAGTGATGTGATAGAAACAGTGGAGAGAGTAGGAAGAAAAAAGAGGAAGAATGATATGTAAGAGAAACAGAAGTGTAAACATATCAAATTTCTGTTAATTTTTTACTTTATTGTTATTATTTGGTTTGAGTATCACTCTTCACCTTATCTTTGATGTGTAGGATTGATGAGCTTTTAAATCTCTTGTAGTCTTTTATTTTTTATGTGCATATTTGGAAACTAGGTAGATTTTCGCCTTGGAAAAAAAATTGATTCGGGGAGAAACTACTTCTAATAGTTTTTGTGGTAGTAGAATTGATTCTGAAAGATCTGAATGTGAATGGAAAGTGCTAATAAATAATTGGACAGCTGGACAATGGATTGTAGTAAGGGAATCAATATTATTCTATCCAGACTATAATAATAAAATAATTAAACTTGAAGACTACTAGGCATTTGAAAACACCAATCTACTTGATTACCATGCATTGGGTTTATTCAAAGTTCAAAAGCATATCATTGAAACTAAGCATGTGTTACATTGGCTAGGTGAAAATTCAAAAGATGAGATCAAACCTGGAAGAAAAGTTGATGAAGAGGATGACAGTGGTTCACAGGAAGGCTGAGGAATGGAGGGAAACAGCTAGAGAGAAGCACATGGAGCAAATGCAGAAAGCCGCTGAACATGCTAAAAAGATTGTCCATGGCCATAACTCACAATTTTCTAGGCACAGTTCATGTGGTTGCTTCCCTTGCAATAACAACAACCATCATTAAAATTTAACAATGGAATGTTATTGCTCACTGTTATCAAACACTTGGCCTGCATGTTTTGAGCCCCAAAAGTAAAAATAAATACAGAGTAAATTTTTCCCATTTTAATATTTTCAAAAAAGAATATAATTTTACAATTCAAAGAAATGACTGAATTTCAGAGCCACATAGATAAATCCAAGCAAGGTGCACTACAGTATATCTAACTTCATGGACTGCACAGTAGTTCTGAGACCTGAAAATTACAACAGTGTTTGTTTTGGCTTTTTTTGTGAACATGGAGGCGCGTTTTTCATGAAGCTATTCGATGATTTGACGTGGAGTTATCACGGTGGATCCAAACACCAACTAAGTGATGGTTTTTGTTGTCCTTTTCGACTTGTTTTCATGCTTGTGTCGTTTTGTGGTTCGATTAGAAATTCCAAACCGAAAAGATTCAAACTTTGCAGGTAAACAGTAAAGGGTATCCGATTATATTAGATTTCTGTCATGAGGTTACGTGAACATGTCGATTCACTGACCCGCAGAGGCGTATAATAAACTAGATCTTCTTTCGGGCAAAAGATTGCTGGTAAAACGATGTACCGAGCAACATATCATGAAGATAACTCCAAATTTTGTTAAAAAATAATGATTGTAAATATATAAACTGTATAGACACTTGTTAACCCCTAATTTTTCTCTTTTTTATTTTTTATCACATCACATTATATGTCACATTCATTACTTCTCTCGGGATGTTTACACCTGGTCTATCAATCACCTGGTCTATCAATCACAACTCAATTTTGTTAGCGCAAGACTTCAACTCAAACTTCCAACAATTTTCTCTCTTTTGGTTTTGCAATATTTCTCCAAAAATTCTGCAATCATGAGATTAATCTTTGAATGCTATGATGTTAGGTAGGTCTCTCCTAACAAATTTTTCTACTGTTTAAAAATCGAATTCGAAACTATATGCTTAATAAAACTAGCTATTTACAAGATGTGCTAGACCTCCAACAATTTTCTTGAGTGAGTTTCAATTCCTAAATTTCTTTAAATTTTTTATTTTTATTTGGAGGGGCAAAGCCCATAAATTTCTTTAACTATAAATGAGTCAATGGGATTTTCATAAAATGTCAAAATCTCCATCATAAATGTCCCACAAATAAGGTTAAAATTAAAAGGTTACACTAACAATCTAGTAGGAATGAATCACTCACAAAAAAATTTAAGAACACAAAGAAATGACTGAACATGCTGAATTTTCTGCTTCTTTTCCCATTCATACATCATACATTTTATAGTTAGAATTTTGTTTTCTAAAGTTAAGGGATGTCATACAAGATCCTCATAGGGAATATTCTAAAAGAAAATTGCAAAACAAATTTAATACAACTAAATAAAACTCAACTGTAGCTAAATGAAATTCTCAAGTCACTTGGGCCTGGAAGAAGTAGACAGCCCACTTTCTGTTGTGTGAACCATGTAAATAGACCTCTTTTAAATACACAAGTGAGAGTGGTTAGTTAACTAGTATTATGTAAAAGGAAAGTAACTAACCATGATATGCATTTGAAACAATGTGTCTCAAACAAATACAATTGATCCTCTAGTCTTCTCAAAAGGCAAGTGCCCTCACACAATAGAGGGAGGGTCAACCCTTGCAACCAAGAAAGGAAGGGGTCAACACCAATTATGATAGTGTCTTGTCTCTAGGCAGAGAAGTCAATGTAGAGAAAGAGAGGGGGCCTTGGGTGTGACCATGGTAGTACAGTGACTTCACCTAGTTGGTGTTCAACATGGCCAATAATTTGTGATGGAATGAAAAGAATGTGCCCATGAATAGATGGAGATGGAGGGGGACACAATTGTTGGTCGAAAAGCTTCATGATTGATGGCGGTGTAGGGCAGGAAGAGCCATTGTTGGCCCGGTGAGGACCTCCTTCGCGAGTGTCATTCTTTTAAAAAAACATATTTTTTTCCTCGAGAATCTTAGACTTGATGCTTAAGAAGTTCAGCTATTTACCAGTTGTGCTAGGCCTTGTTGATAGAAAGAGAATATCTATTTGCTCATTATATTTAGAAATAAGTGTTGCAATTTCTTTTACTTTGATGAAAATTTTATTCAACCATTGCCCATGTCTTTTCTCTTATCTGTTAAGAGTTTTTCACTGTGTCAATTCCTATTGTTCTCAACTCTGTTAATATGTTTAGCTGCATGACACTACTCTGTGACCCTATAGTATCCAACACACATGACAACCAGTTTGAAATTTGTATCAACCATTATATTTGAATATCACGATGGCTTTGGAATCAATTCATTTAGACAAGTGACAACTTAAGTGGCAAGCTACTTATTGGAACATGTATTGCCAGAATCGAGATTCGTCCCTATCTTCTTAAATGCCAGCCACCCCCTGTCCCTCCCTCATACAACACACATAAATGTGTGAGTGTATGTATGTGTATATGAAAAAGAAAGGACGAGAATAAAAGGACTACCCTTATCCCTTGTCTGATACACATTTATAAATAAACTAGGAAATGATCAAAAGGGTGTTAGATTTAACACCCCCTTCACCCAAAATCATACTCCACTTTTATGTAGTAATTGTCATATCTACCCCTCCAACGAAATACCTTTCGGGATTATAAATCCCGGAAACCAAATTTCATGCGTTCTGGGATTATAAAACTTGGAAGCTAGCATTTCTCCATTCCGAGTTTTAAAATTTGGAATGATTCACCTCTCATTCCGAGTTTTAAAACTCGGAAGTAAAAACCTAACAGGTTTACCATTCCGGTTTATAAAACTTGGAAGCTAACATTTCTCTATTCCGAGTTTTAAAACATGGAATGATTCTACAATCCTCTTATTTCGAGTTTTAAAACTCGGAAGCAAAAACCTAACAGGTTTACCATTCCAGTTTATAAAACTTGGAAGCTAACATTTCTCCATTCCGAGTTTTAAAACTTGGAATAATTCTACAATCCTCTCATTCCAAGTTTTAAAACTCGGAAGCAAAAACCTAACAGGTTACCATTTCGGTTTATAAAACTTGGAAGCTAACATTTCTCCATTCCGAGTTTTAAAACTTGGAATGATTCTACGATCCTATCATTTCGAGTTTTAAAGAAGCTTTCCGGTTTATAAACTTGGAAGCTAACCTATATAAATTTTTCTCTTCCGAGTTTTAAAACTTGAAATAATTTTTACGTATTCCGATATCTAAATCTCGGTAGACAGTTCCGAGATCTAAAACTCGGAAGAGTGAGGAGGGAATGAGGGGTGGGGGTTAAAAGTCAATAAGGGTATTTTTGGGATTATTAAAAAAGACTTGGGGTGCCATTTTGATTGGTGGGGGTGCCAAATCTACCTCGATCAAATGGTTTTCCCACACTAAATCAATATCTTAGTCTTGCTCTAAGTGACTATAGTCCGGTAAGACCAAGGGGCTTGTCTGACATTTTAACACATAGTAACTACAAAACATAATTGTTGACCCATACATTTTGAAAAGCTACAACTCTCTTGGCTATTAAGGTCATTATTGACTAGTTAGGGACAGATTGAAAACAAATCATCCTTTTGGTCTTCGAAAATTATTGTGATCATTGATCATAAATTATTTAGTTCACAAATTCTTCAAAAGAACCAAGTAACATTAGCATCAGAAATAAGTGCAGTGAAGGACAACAAAGATGATCACGAGTAATATCAAATTAAGATTTTGATTAATTTTCCGCATCTCTATTCATGCTATATGCTATAAGCCGGGGTATAAGGAAGGAAAACAATAGAGAGAATCATATATCCTTTCAAGTCTTGCTTATTCAACAATGCAACTAGTTGAATTGACAACAAATTTATTCATATCTAGAAAAAAACAAAACTGAAAAGGGGTCTAGTTTCTCTAAGCACAAAATCCATAAACGTTCAATATCAATTGGTACCCTTAAATTGTTAGAGCAAAAATTTCAATCAGGACTTAGTCACGAAACTCGTTCATGAATTTTTCATGGAACTCTGTGAAGCGGGAAACAATGGCTGGAATCTTTTCTTCTTGAGGCAATATGGTGCACCTAAAATGCCAAGTTCCAGGAACCTTGCAATTTGCAAAACACAACAATTTAGCAACACAATCAGTTTATAATCACCAAAAGGGATGGAAAATGCAACATAGTTGGAATCAGTTATAGATTATATTGCACGTGAAATTAAGGAGGCAAGGCAATCAAAATTAGTAAATGAACTAACCTGTCCAAAACCAGAACCAGGAACAACTACTACTCCGGTGGCATTAAGCAAGCGTTTACAGTAGAAGGCATCAGGTGCTGTCTTTGCAGCCTCTGCAGCTTTGATAGCCTTTTGAGGCAGGCGAATTTGGGGGAACAGATACATTGCCCCTTCAGCTTTGTTGCATGTTACGCCCTCTAATTTGTTAAAACCGTCTTCCAGAATCTGTGAAGAGAATATTTCACAAAAAACAGGTAAGCAAAATTTTGGATAAGGTTTTTAGTCATTGTGGGGAGGGAATAGTAAAATTGGTAAATATTTAGTATATATGGTGGTCACTTCATAATGTAGGAGAATCCCTTTTTAAAGAAACTCTGGTATAGTTTACAGACAAAAAATTACACACTAAACGAGCTAAAACAGACTTCTATTGGGGGCACAGAAAAGGGCGCCAAAAATATTACTCCAGATACATAGGACATTAGAGCGTCATTTTGATCTACCGACTTAGAGGAAAAAGGCTTTGGTTGCATTAGTTTTTGGAACATAGTGAAAACGATCTTAGTTGTCTTAACTATTTCAATTTTTTTCCAAAACAACTAACCTTTGCACGTCTAGCAAGGGAGGATAAGATATTTTCCTTCTCAGCCATGAATGACTCATAGGACTCATCTCCAACCTGCAGAAATCCATTGAATTCACTGAATGTTAAGAGTGGAAGGCAACTAATATCAAATTAAAATGCATGTCCATCTGAAGAGCAAATAATAATGCTTAGAATAATGTGAAAGTACTTCTGTCATTTTTTTTAACATCAGTTTATCATAAATACAAATGGAGGCATCCACTAACGACATGGGTTCTTATTTCTCCAAATCATCTAGCTGATTCATTATAAGTTACTACGGGACGTTCAGGTTTAGTTTACTCTTAACTGGCCAAAGGAATAGAACATCAAAGCTCCAAAGAGTGGCACAGGAAATTCTAGAGTATATGCATTATTGTCAATGACCCATACAGGGTTACTGCTATTCAGGGCAATTGCTTATATGAGAGTATAATACCTTCTGATTCACAAACTAATGAAATTATACTCTTTATCATAATTCATAAGTATACTTCTGATATGTTAATTCTAGGTTGCCACTCATGTACTCATCTTAATCTTGGTTAGTATTATGTTTAATGTTCTTTTCTATAAAATAAAGAATTATCACCGAAATGAAAGTTGACTACAAGAGGAGAAGGTTTAACCTTAGGCGGACTCATGATCAAACTTGCAAGAATTTGGCCAGAGATATTAGAGCAGAGATTCACAGATGACACTTTATATATCTGCTCCCTCACGTCTGCAGAAAACCCAGTCACTTCCATATAACCTCCCCGTTTCCCACACTCCCCATGATAGCCTGAAGCCAAAGAGAAAGAATCTCCCATTAGTATAGATCACCTTACTGGCATTCTGTAATAAATTAATTGCTATACCGACTTACCTTTGGAGATTGACTGAAAAGATACTAAGGTGATATCATTTTCGCCGTATCCCATGGACCGAGATACTTTCTTAAAAGAGTGAAATTTCTTCTCAGGAACATAAATATTTTGTTGATATACCTACAAAATGAATTTCACGCATCAGAACAATATTCTTCCATAAAAACTTCGGCAGAGCAGTAGAACCAAACATATACAGTGAGACTGAAGCATGTATTTTGACATCAGAAAAAGATCAGAGACTATTCAATAACTGTAGTGTCCAAGTTTCATGAACTTCAAAATGTATAAAACCAAGGACTGAATGTCTTAAGATTTTCAATAACTGTCTGGTTACCTCGTCAGCCAAAAGAACTAAACCTTCTTTCTTGCAAAATTCTACTATAGCACGTTGGTTTTCCTCAGAAAGGACCTGGAGACATTAGAGAAGTTCCATATCAAATTTAGTCAATTTATCTTCACATTCTAATCAGTAAGCATCCTCCTATGTTAACAATACTTAGTTCTTTGCAGCTCACCTGCCCTGTTGGATTGCCAGGATTTATAACAACTAAAGCCCTAACACTGATGCCTTTGGACTTGGCATCCTCCAATTGCTTCTTAAGATCAGATATTTCCAACCCCCAACCAGTAGCTTCATCTAGATAGTAAGGTACCTTTAGAAACAATATCAAAGTTAAACCAATATTTCAACTAATGCAAGTAGCACAGCAAGATAGTTCACATTTAAATTTACTCAGTTTTGATTGATTGCTTGTCAACCATGCACGTAAATATCTAAAGTTGTCAACATATATAGTGACCATTTTTTCGGATTTATATTCTCAAAGATGGCATCTAAATAGTGACCAAAATTAAATTAAGCATTATGTAACTGTATAGAGAAAACTTTACCAGACTGCCACCATGGAGTGTAATTGAGGCTGAGTACAGAGGGTATTGAGGGATGGGACAGAGAATACCGTCCTGTTCGGATCTTATGAGCAATTGCATCATCAGATGGACCTGAAAATAGAGAAATGATCATCCTTAGAAACAGATTGTAAATGAAAATACTCTACACTCTCAATATTTAAAACTAAAAAGAAAATATCAAAAGCAAGGTAGAAACATACTGCTGGACTTGCACCATCTGTCAAGAAAATGTCATTGGGATCAGCAGGAAAACCATCACGCTCTTGAATTCCAGCGGCTATTGTCTCACGCAAGCCCGTAATACCCTGATATACAAATATTTTCATGGCCCGCCAGGTATACATTGAAGAAATTAACCATATTAGATAACCCGATCAATACCTGACTATGACTATAAGCACCAGTTGCTCTCCCAGGAATCTGATCCAGGATTTGCCAAGCTCGCTCTATTGCGTCAGAACTGCAATATGTCAAAGGGCAACCACACAAGGAAAAACATAATTATAAAGATGAGGAATATTAAAATAACAACTTTTATTTGTTTCACAGGATAAACTACAGCTTTGCAAAAATGGATTAAAAATATAAGATTTATTGACATATTCCATCCAATTTTGACATTTCATTTAGATATTTTCGCCTTAGTTCTATGCTCATAGGCTCAGAGAAAAGCCAGTCATAAATTATAATCAAATTGAAAATAATGCTACTACAAAATTACTAGTTGCAGTTAGCTAATGTGGATAGGCGATTGAAGCTCTAAATATTTGTTCCATCCAGAAAACCACTAAGTCTGCTATTAAACTATGATTAACACTCTAAATGCGGCCATTTAGCTTTAGTTTATCCCAGTACCTGAACAAACCCTGTGTTTCACTTTTGTCCAGAAGAGCTGGATAGTCAGTTAATGCAAGAACCTGACAGAGATGAGATGATCAATGGTTATAATAAGAATTGCTTAATTTGTATAAGGTAAGTTGCTTTCACCACACAGACTTAAAAGAAACAAACCTCTCGGAAAAAGGTTACTGGCTGCTGTCCAAGAGACTGAGGATTTCCAATGTTGCAGTAAAGTATCTATTTTCAGATGAAATAGATGTAAGGGATAGAAGAAACAGAAGTGTAAAAATAGCTTCATGAATTAGAACTGCACTATATTAGTCAAATCTAGGAAGTGGCAGGAGAAATTATAGATAGAGGGGCACAGTTATCTCACCCTTTGGCGGAAAGGATTTAAAATAATAATGAAATGCATCTTATATTCTCTTTTATCATTCTGAAAATAAATTCTTTAAGACAAAATGAAAAAAATCTATCCTGCAGCAGAATTGGTTCATTTCATTGGTAGATTTTCAAACAAAACCTCAAGCAAGATCCCCCAAACTAAGTTGAAATGGTAATACTTATAGCCAACTCATGCAATTTCTGCTATTCCATTAGTTAAGCATCACAACTAATGCACATGATCCAAACAATTAACAATCAAAATAAATAATTAATCAAAGAAGGAAAGCCTTGGCACAACGGTTGGAGCTGTCATATAACTTCAAAGGTTCGAGTCATGTCCACATCACAAGGCAACCTACTATAGACCCACATAGTAGGTCCAACCTTTCCATGGACCCACACATATCAAGAGAATTATAGCATCATCAGGTTGCCCTTCAGAAGTAATTCTGAGAATAAAAAACCTATAAGAGTTTCACTCCAGAAGATATGAAGTTGAAAGAGAGAAATACCTCATCAAATGGATGAGAACCTGGATTGGCCTGTAACTCCTTTTGCAAATTCTGCAACATTAAGTCATTGTAAGCTGATACTGTAATAACTGTCTATGGAAAATTCAGAAGAGATCAATTTCAAACTTCAAATTGCAAAATAAGATAACTTCAATTTTCAAACTTTTTTCCAGTAAAAGCAGCAGATTTTGTCAGACAAGGTATAAAATGTTTCTATCACAGTACCTGGGCAAGTGTGACAACCTCTCCTCGAACAGCATACTCACATTGCACAATCTATGCAGCAAAAAGTCAACAGTTTCAAATAAGTAACTGAAATACTGAATTGGTGACAGAAAAGTAGGGCAAATATTGGGTCCTACAAGCATACTTGTTAAAAAATAAAAAATTAAGAAACACTTTTTTGTTTAATAAGAAAAAATCCACTTAAATACTACCCTAAATCATAAAACAAATTGTTAAAACTGTCTAAATTGGAAGCATGATCTTAAAAAGTCTCATCTCTTCTGCTACAATTAATTTCACTGATCCCAGAGCAGTACAACAATAACAGAGTAGAAATCACGCATCAGTCACACCACAAGACAGCAATCAAAGGAGAAAGAAGATCACAGTAAAACCCCGATCACAGATCAACAACAATACAGAGCAATCCTTGCAGCCAAAAACGGCGGCAAATTAGTCAACCCTTTGACCAACAAACACATTTGCAATCAAAGAGGGGAAAAGATCAAAAAGTTCAAAGTTTGCAACTTTATCACACCCAGAAACAAAAAAATCAAAAAACAACAATTTGGGCATCAGCGAAAAGCGAATCAAAGCAAAGACAAACCTTGGGGTTGATGTTACCGGCGGTAACAGGGAAAGGAGAAGCAGAAGGAGCGGAAGCCATTGAAGTAGAGGACAAGAAACGAGAGAAAGAAGAAAGGCGGTGATGGTGATGGTGACGACGAACAAGAACAAGAGACGCGTTGAAAAGATGGTTGAGTCTGTGTGCAGCGGATTTCCGCATTGGATTGGATTGGAGGGTTTATATAATAAGATGCGATATTAACTTTTGGGGTTGGAATAATGCGTCTAGAAGGAAGAAAGGCAAAAACAAAAACAACCTTTGTATGTGTGTGTTGTTCGTGAGAGATTTTCCCACGGGCTTCAGTTACCTAACCAGCGCCCACTGTATGTGAAATTCTCGCCTATCTATGTATGCACGGCATTGGCATTGGCATAGGGCAAACACGTGTGTGCCTTTCTTTGGTACAATAAACATAAACATAAACATAAACATAAACATGTGTGTGCTTACCGATTCCTCTATATTTTCGTTTTGCATCCGTTCCTTTTTAAAAATATTTTTTTACCTGATTTTCTGGGGAAAAAAATGGTTGAAGAATTTTTATGTATTAATCATCATAATTTTTAAGATATTAAATGTTTTTATTTTTATTTGTGGCTTTAGTTTATGAGTTTAATGGATATACACCGAATGAGTAAAATTATTTTACACCGACATCCGATCAAGACATGTCATGTAAAATAAATAATTTCATTCATTTTTAATTTTAATTAAAAGAAGAAGATATTTTCTGATGGGGTGAAGAATTTAATTAGGTGTCTGTGTTGATAAAATTTACAAACTATGTACACATATTTAATCCTTAATTTATTAACGTGTGCTATGTTTACAACTATATTTTTAGTTATTTACTCACTAAGTAGTGCTATTTATTTATTTATTTATTAGTGTTGCTGTTGCTGTTGCTGTTGGAGTGAAAATGGGGGAAAATCTCATAATGGTAAACTTAGATGTTACTTTCATCCCCAATATTTTATTTCCTTCTTTATTAGCAAAAATCTCCATGAGTATACGAGTGAGATAATGAGATGAATAAAATTGATAATTAAGGGGGAAAAATATTTCAATACCCCGGTAGTACATATTCTTCCATCTCTGCTACCGGGTTCCTTTTGCCTACATATCAGATACTTTGCTTCGAGTTGCTGATGTTTGAAGAAATGGAAGTTAGGATCTTGCCAAGTTGTGCACTGTTCTACCATCTCATGTGATGAATGAGATTTTTGATGTTCAGGTCCCGGGCTCACCTACGGGCCGTGATGCTATCAGATGGACAGCCACAAACTACGGACTCTACAGTATGTACTCTGCCTATAATTCGCTTGCTGAGTCTCCGGACATTGATACTGGTTGTTGGAAACGGATTTGGAGGTGCAAGGTTCCGGAAAAGATTCGTTTCTTTCTTTGGCTTATCCAGAAAGAGGCATTGCCCACGAACGAGAAGAGACATAGAAATCACCTGAGCAGCTCATCTATGTGTTCTCGCTATACAGTGGACTGTGAAAGCATTGATCATTTGTTTAGGAGGTGCCCGCAGTCTCGCTTACTTTGGCTTCAGTTTGGAGTGATTCTTCCCTCTATTGACAATGGAGCGCCCTTTCAAACTTGGTTTGTCGGGTTATTGCAATATAGGGAATGCCTGTTGGCGATGGCAGTTCTATGGTGGAACTGGAGGTGGAGAAATAACCATGTATTTGGTGAGGGTAGGTGGCATGTCAACCAGGTTCTTCACAATGTTTTATCAAACGTTTCTTGTTGGCGTAATAGATTTGTGTTGTCGAGGACTATCAATGACATATCTGCCTCTCTTGAGTACTCTATGCGTGATACTCCTACTGTCTCTTTTCTCGTGGTGGATGGAAGTTGGAATGTGGAAACGGGAAGAATGGGAGGAGCAGCCATCCTCCGTGCCCTGGATGGAACGTGGCGCTCAGTGATCTCTAAGAGTCAAGAGAATGACAATGCGTTTCGTGCAGAGATTTGGGCGGTCAGGATGGGTCTCTCCCATGCTTGGGATTTGGGGACTCGACGGGTTGTGTGTGCCTCTGATTGTTTGGAGGTGGTTCTGGTGCTCCAAGCGCCTCTGGTTGCCAACTCCTACTGGGAACGAGGCTTAATTTTGGGGACGCGCTCTTGGTTGGCTAGGGATTGGAATGTTTCCTTCATTCATATTCCTCATGAGAAAAAAAACGGAGTTGATTTCCTTGCGAGGCAGACATCTAGGGAGGGCACTTCTCGCCGTGTTTGGAGGCAACCTCCGTCTACTATTTATGTGTTGTTGTATTTAGACGTTTTTGCTTAGTTTGGCTTTCTTTTTAGATTTCCCCTTGTAACAAAAAAAGGATCACACATGACTTGTACACTAAGTTATTTCTAATTTTAAATATTTTTCTAAAATTATAAAATAAATTGACAAATTATGAGACGGATATTACAAATTAAAGGTTGTTCAAGTGATATATGTTTAATTTCCCTTAAATAATGTTTCGGATTTGATTTTCGTGAATGGAAAAAAATGGATACTACAAGCTTACTAGTATTCTTTTATCAATACACATAAAAAAACATTACACGTGAAAATTTAAAAGACTTGAATGAATAGCTCTTAAGAAATAAGCAATGCAACAACTTTTGAAAAAAAATATCTTCAAGAAATCTTTATATAGTTCATTAGTAAAATATGTTTTTTCAAGAATTAGGTTCATGTCTTCTTTTCACTCTTCAAGCTTCAAACCGTCTTCTAGTGAACATTTAATTCATATGGATGTTTGTTTACTATCATGTCTTCACTTTGTAGCTTTAACTTGATCTTTACTAAAAATGGAGGTACAAAGAATAAGCTTATAGAAAGTGTTGTGTTAGAGTTTTCATTTTTGTGCAACGTTTATGGTCGACAATGAAAAGTAGGTTCTTCATCTAACAAAAGGTGAATAAGACGAAAGCCACTTTTAAAGTCCTGTGATAGAGGTTTCCATCAATCTCTAATTTGTACTCGGTCTAGGTTTTGGGTCATACTAGGTTAGACGAAGTAGACCTTAGATGAAATGCATGCTTGAGTCAGACGAAATGTCCCTAAAAAAATGCCCCTATGATGAAGTCTTCACAAATGATGTAAGATGAAGTATTTTCCAATGTGACGAAATCTTCACCAATGGTAGGACCAAGTTGCTTGATCTCATAAGCGAAGTAGTGTTTGACTCATTTGTTCATGAAACTTCAAAACACTATGATTAATTATTAGCTTACTCAATAACTTTTATAACTTATGCCTTGGTATCATTAAAATATACTAAGAAATTTTTAAATACTCTATGGCTAGACTTAAACCTGCATGGGACAGAAACGGGGAGTGTCTTCACATTTCCCGTCCTGCCGCAAGGGATATTTTCTTCTCCCTTCTCACTCTTGGCTCGTCAGGGGACCCCAAACTTCTTATAACAAAAACACACGAAGTATAAAAGTGAATGATATAAAAAGTTATATACTGAATTTTAAATTACATTTGACTAGTCTACTAAATTAAAACCAGTAAAACTATACAGTAAATTAAGTTTAAATGATATAAATTAAAAATCAACACGAAACAATATGTAAAGTTTTTGAAATAAACAATAAAAAAGGTAAAGTCGAATATTCAAAATTCAAAATTCAAAATTCAAAATAATATACAAGTAAGTTGTAATAGAAGGACTTAGGGTTTTATAGCATTGATTTATGAATGATTTTCTTGAAGTGGTTTTTTTATTTCTCATAACAATATTGATTGTTTATAGCATTTACTTTTTTTTATTAGCTACTTAATTTCTATATCAAGGGCATCATTATACTTTAACATATAAATATATGGGATCCGCAGGGCATGTGGTATGATCCATGTCCACGTTCGCAAATTTATATCTGGAAGTTTTATACCCTCACCCTCATCCCTACAAAGAAAAATTCCGCGTGATCGGGACCCTAAATAAAGCAATCTCCATGAGAATCTCCATCATCAGGTGAAAATTGTCATCTCAATATGAGATCACAAAACAAAATGGTTGTGTAATTAGATTGAAATTAAATCCTATGAAAACATATAGTTTCATCTTCCTTGTCCCTCCAATCAATCTATATTATATTATTTAAAAAACACATGAATATGACATAGTTATGAACTTACACGAGTGATTTTTAAATAACAAGACACAATTGAATTGATGGGACCGGGAATGAAACACCAGACGAGGACAAATGATCTTAATCGTGTGTACTTATGATTTTAAGTTTTAACATTTCTCTATCCCTAAAATTAATTTAGCGCATTTTATCTTTCACATCCACCACTGTTGGTGACGTTGTTGGGACTAAGACGTGTGATTACAACAACAACAAAAGTATTATTCCGCAAGTAAATTTGGTTATATGAATGTTTGAACTAAGACGTGTGGTTTATGTGTAAAAATTAAAAATTAGAATTCAAAAGTGAAGATCCACTCCTAGTTGATTGTCCTCAAGTAGTGAGCTCATGACTTAGTTTGTGTTTAAATCCATGCTGAATTAATGTAAAAACACTTGCACGCACGAGTATCTAAACATTATTGTTTAGCCGGCCAAAATTCAATGGATAGTTGAATTGAACATAATATTAAGTACGCATGAAAGAAGTTGAAGATTTTTTTTTTAAAGAAAATTCATAAAAATGAAAAATCACTTGTTTTGTGTTCTTTGACAAATTAGGCATAATATCACCATTCTCTCTTTTGCTAATCATTGATTATGATTGAACAAAAAACTCCCCGATAGGTTATTTTAATTTCTTTTTTTTCATACTTTAACATGTCAATTTCAGAGGAAGGTAGAGTTATCTTCTAGAGTAACTCATCAGTCTTAGGTAAAAATATAAAAACGAAGAAATCCAAACAGTAGCTTTACCTTGGTTAGTCAATATGTTTAATTTCTCGCTTGAAAATTTGAAATATCCCAAATCGCATTACCTAGAAAATTGTACAAACCAAATTTTTTTTTGTCGAACTAGCTACAAACCATTTAAAAGGAGGTTAAAAAAATGCGTGTAATAAGAGAGTGTGATTAGACAAAAGAGAATTATGATCAGTAGCTGGTATGAATCTGTACGTAGAAAATCACTAGGTAGAGTCAAACGCCACGGCAGCATCTGGCAACCACTCTGGGCCTTGGATAAAGGATGCCACATTGTACTTCGCCACCTCATCATCAGTGAGGGCGGGCTTATACCCGGTCCATTTGACCCTCTGGGCCACATCTGCTCCAGGCCCAGAGTTCTGATGCTCAGCATAGAATATGGTACCTGGAGGATCCACATTTGCCACCCAACTCACCCACCCAACTGGCTTCAAGAATGACCCAATATCAGTCTGCATGATCACAGTGGTGGAGAAATCTTTCCAAGGCCTGCCAAGGTAAGTTGGAGCTGTGAGTTTGTCCTTTTCCAAGGGAGTGATGATTGATTTCTGAATCACAATCCCAGTGTTCTGGTTTATGTCCTTCTTTCCTTGAGCTGTGATGGTGTTGAACTGGTTCGGCATGGGCTGCCTAGGCATGATCTTGCAGTTCTGGAACACCACGGCCGCGTTGCCAAATATGAAGTCTATGGTGCCTGTGATGTCGCATTCGCGGTAGAATTGGCGGTTGGAATGCGCGTAGAGGGTGTCCTGGAAGCCGTCAAATGAGCACCTGTAGAAAACAGATCGGTCCGAGCCTGATCTAAATGCCACAGCCTGGTGCTTCGCTGCGCCTGCGGTGTTCACAAACTTTATGTCTTTGGCAATGAATCCCTTGCCTTTAGCAGCTGCAGAAAATAAAAATGCTTCTGGTTAGTACTTCACAGTGCACAGTATCAAATTGAATTCAAATTCTTAAATCATTTTCACTGAGTTAGATTTTGCATCAACATCAGGACAGGTCAGCACCTAACTGAAACCGTGTTTGTTGTCTCAAGTGTGGATTAGTAAGGATATCACTCAAGCATAAAACAAACATCCACATGGTAGACCAAGTGGTGTTCACATGACATGATTGCATCGAAACCATGTGGTTCGCCATACAAACAAGACATTTCACATTAGAGCACATGCCACATGCTTTTCCATCAAATTGTTTTTTTTTTCATCACAACAAAGCAACCAAGTTGAATCCTAACAAATTCGTCTCTTCTCAGTTCAAGCATACCAGAACTAATTTCTCTCATAAAATTATACAAATCCAAACTTAGCTTCTATAAACTTACAGAAATGCACTTTCAAAAACTTTTCAAGAGCTATCTTCTCTGTTCCACTAATTTTTATATAAAATTAAAAGATCTGTATATTAATTTTTCATAAAAATAACTTCAAACTATTCATAAACTACCACTTTCCAACTGTTAATTTTAAAAACCGTAACAGACCAAAATAAAATTTGCAGTATCATTGTATCACTATCAACATTGGTTTTTTTTTTTTTTTTTTTTTTTTTTTCCATTTAGATATTAATAAAACTGATAAATAAATAAAAAATAGAAAAATTTAGTAAAGTTAAAAAGGTTACCGAAAGTGGCGGTTTCAAAAGTGGGGGTGCCGTCCATGAAGTTCCGGCCACCGGAGATGATGGTTTCAGTCATGCCATCGCCGTAGATCATCACATTCCAAGTGTTCTTATCCAAATCGATGTTCTCCACGTATTCCCCTTTCTTCACGTACACCACGAACCTCTTCTCGCTCTTCTTCTTCACCCCCTTCAGCGCCTCCGCGATCGTCAAGAACTGTCCGCTTCCGTCCTTCGCCACCACCGCATCAGGCACCGTCTCGTTCCCCGCCGCCAGAAGCCTCCGATCCGCCGCACCAACCCACTCCGGGAACTCCCCGAGCAGCCTCCGGTGCTGGATCGGCGCGTTGAACTTCGAGAGGAACCCTAAGATCCTCGTGACAATGGCCAAGCTGTTGCTCGCGAACTCCGTGGAGTTCGCCATGGCGGTTCCCATCTCCCGGAGGATTCCGCGCGCGGCGGTGGAGTTCACCTCGCCGATAGCGTCCAGGCACGTGTCGTGGTCCGTGACGGCAGCGCTGAGCCAGGTCTCCACATCGGAGATCATCGCCGGAGAGA
Organism: Acmispon strigosus; assembly: GCA_030819835.1. Taxonomy (NCBI): domain Eukaryota; kingdom Viridiplantae; phylum Streptophyta; class Magnoliopsida; order Fabales; family Fabaceae; genus Acmispon; species Acmispon strigosus. The sequence continues at coordinate 52,812,064 of JAUAMA010000004.1, read as the reverse complement.
GGATATTGCCGTCGACGCCATCAATGGACGAGATCGAGTCGTTGAGGCGGTCGAGCGAGTCGTCCAGGACGGCGGCGCAGACATCGATTGCCTTCTGGAGGCGCGTGTCGGCGCCGGAGCGGAGCTTGGGAGGTAAGCGTGTGATCTTCGAGAGCTCGTCAATTGCGACGCGGAGGGAGAGCTTGAAGAACGTTTCGGGGTTGGTGGTGTTGGAATCCGGAAGGGAGGAGATTGCGGCGAAGCAGGAGTTAGGGTACTGAGTGACCTGGCACACCGCTTTCAATGACGCGGCCGGGGTTAACTCAGTCGGGGGAACCGAGTCAGATTGGGATGAGGATGAGGTGCTGCGCTTGTACAGCACGGTCCCTACAACCGCGGCGATGATCAATGCTGCTAGAACGATCGAGGATATGATCATGATTATCACGCGCCGACGTGTCTTCTTTTGAAAGTTTTGCTGCTCCATTTCGTCTACTTTACCGTAGCCTTTGAAGGACTTGATCGAATCCATTGTTTTACTCTCAGTAAGTGACAGTGTCTACTGAAAACTGGAGAATGTGTTTTTCTGGAACTGGAACTTGGAAATGTTTATAGGTATGGTTTTCTTTTTTTGTGGAACTTTGGTTGCATTTTATAAGAGAAGGAAACAGAAGAAAGTGAGTCCATTTTTTAATTACAAAACAATGTGCATCATACATACGTGGCATTGTCCTTTCCGCGATGCTTCTATATTAAGATTCACACGCACTAACACTAATCATTGTCTAAGCACAAAGAATCGCCCTAGTTTCTACCAAGAAGAAACTCATTTCTATAAAAATCGGAATTTGTTCATTTTTAAGGGTGATGATGACTCGGGAAGTTATGATCATGGTATTTCACGAATTAAATGCATAATTATCCATCTTTCTATTGCAATTTGAGTTTGCTTGGTTATAATTGATTTAATACTCCCTCCATTTCTAAATAACCGTCACTTTAAGGTTTTGCACATATATTAAGGAATTATATTAATGTTCTTGTTTCTATCAAAATTATTATCTAATTTCCTAACATACCCTTTATCTTTCTTCTTAATTTGGACTTTTTAATTTTCTATCACCATTAATTGAAGGGTAGAATTGGTAAAACATAATTAATACTCTCTTGAACTTTGTAAAGTAACAGATAATTAGAAATAAAAAAAGGATAAAAATAGTGATACTTAAATAGGAACGGAGGGAGTATTATCCTAATTAATTGAGGTAAAATTGGATTATAATCCACTTATGTTATAATTATTTTATGTTTGACATTATGGGTCTATCTCTTTTCATCGTATGTAATAAATAAATGTTAACTTTTAAATGTATATAATGAGAGATTGACTTGAAATGATCATTAATTTGGTAAAATTTTTATGGACAGATTCTAATTTCAAGTATTAAAGGGAGTTGCATAAGAGCATTCAAATTCGAGATATTTGATTCAGCTGTATCAACTCCGCATAAATTGATTTATCCATTCAATGGTTGCTTTATCTCTTTATTTAGTTTACGAATGTTATGTTTGTTTTAAAGTTTAATAAAATTAAATTTTCTAAACTTAAATTTATTATAATTAAATTTCGACAAATTTTTTAGTTACAAGAGAAAAGAAAACCAAATTTTGACAAATTAAGTTCATGAGAATGAATTTATATTTAGGAATAATATTGTAAAAGACGAAAAATTTGATTTACATAGTAAGAAATTTTTAATTATACATTTAGGATGATTTTTTTTCCACCAAACAAAAGAATGAACATTTTTTATGAAAAAAGAGTGCACTTCCTTTTTTACCCGATGGTATTCATAGCAATCCAATTAATTCCTCAAGCCTCTGAAATCATGTTAAGTGAGTAAGTCTCTTTAAGTATTTTACCACTTTAAAAAGCATTTTTATCCACCTAAATAGAACTAAAATTAAATAAAATTAATTTTAATATTCAAAGTATTATTTTTAACTGAAAATGTAAAACAACACTCGACTTCGAATTTTTTTTAACGAGTCAGGTTACGTGTCCTGAAGATTGAAGTATTAATAGTATTTGGTTTTTTGAAAAAGGAAGTACAATTTGGATCAACTTTTTTTTTTTTTTTGAAACGGATCAACTTCAAATTTTTGAAAATTAATTATGAGAAGTTACTCGCTCAGAATTAATTTGATTTTAGAATCAATTTTCGAAAGATTTATAAATTGCATCGATTTAAAAGTTTGATCACTGTTTGGGAATGGGTGACAGAATAAAAGCCGCGGTTTCGTTAATGTGTAGTGATTCATCTCATAATGAAACTGAGCTGTGTTTTATGATCTATACCACAATGGACCAATGGTTTAAGTTATGGTGAGAGGGACTTTTTATTTAACGCGTTTCCATAACTATCCAACAATTATGAATGAACATGTAACTCCTCCTCCGTTCCTTTTTATAAGAACTAAAAAAGGGTAGAGATTGTTCTTTTTTATAAAAATCATATAAGACTTTATGTTATATTAATTATTTGTTCACATTTTTATCCTTATGTAATTTTAAAAGTATAGAATTGCATTAATGACGGATTAGATTAAAAGTAAGTATGTTAAGGATAATTTTAGAAATTCAACAACATTTGAGAATAAATTTAATGTCAAAAACTATACTACCTAATTTTCTTAAGAGGTGTGCAAAGTTAATTTAATTCTTCTAAAAAGAAAATGAGTTTTTGGTACAAGAGGCAAAAGATGGTAATTGTTTCAATTTATTTCTTGACGTGTTTATAGGTGATGAATGTCATTTATGTTAATAAATATATAAAAAATTGTTTTGTAAGAATTTAATAAAAAGGCCTTTCTACACATTAAATGAATTCCCAAATTCTCATAGAGAAAAAAATCCGTATATAAAAATGGTTAGTTTAAATGATATATCATACATACATGTTTAGTTCTTCTTAAATAATGATCGTATCGTAAATGTTAAAAAATACTTTTTAGAAGAAGTGGTCTCACTATGATTAAATGTTTCGGATCAAACAAATTGTCCGTGGAGAATTTTATATTTTAAAAAGGGAATATCCTAAACTTTACAAAGGCAAAACTCAAGAATATATGAGATTGATTGAAATAATTGTTCATCCTAACGGTGCAAAAATCTTTGAAGCCGTGAGCAGCTGGCTTTCAATCTACTTATTTATAAAATTAAAAACTTGTGCAGTATTTTCGATTATTTTAATTATGATTATGATTAGAATAATTGTACGCAATTTTAGTGATGAATACGGTGCATATGGCAATTTATGGTCATAATTGCAGGCCGCGTAGCAACTAATAATCGTAGTATGCTTCATACTATCCGGTAATTGCGGCAATACACATGCCATTTGTTTCTGTTTCCAGATTCCACTAATCTATCTACCTGTTTTTGTTCTTCAGTTTTTATTTTTAATATTGCAATTTGTCCCTTTTAAGCTTAAAATATCATTTGACCAAGACAAATTTAAAATATCATTATTATTTTTCCGTATGTAAGAGGACAAATGCTGACTTGCTGAAGCCCACATCTAAATTGGACTGCGCTGAGCTATCTTAGCCCACAATAGAAAAACAAAACTACACACTGGGCTCTGCCTTTGTGCCACTAGTACATTTTTAAGGTTTTTAATGGCTGAATTGGTTGTCATGTTATATTTAGTTTTTAAAATTTATCACGTTAAATTTAACTAGAGAAATTAAAATTTTGATACATTGACTTTACTTTGTATGTCCTATCAATAACTCTTTGACACAAACAAGTTCAAAATGCTTTTTTTTTTTATATGGCTTATTAGTTTAATTCCCATTGTGAATAAGATTTCGTGATAGAGTTCACAGTAAAACAGTGTTTGTTGTGACTTAAGGATTGCCTAATCTTGCTAGGAAGTAGCTTCTAATCTCCTGATACAAGTCCAAAATCTTGACATACATTTAATATTACTTAACCAATGGCAATATCACAATAATAATAGCCACAGATTGGCCTTGTTACAAAATCCAACTAATACAACTCAAAGACAAATGAAAAACCTTCATCTTGTTCAATTATCTCTCACTTTCCTTTTCTTCTTTTTTCTTCTTATCTTATTATTGGGTCAACTTTGTTTCTTGCTACGGCTTAATAGACAAGATTTACTTTTTTCACATCTTTTTTACTGTTCACACACCCAACCCAAATCTAGAAGGGATTGGGATGTGCAAATAGTAAAAGGAGGAGTGCAAAAAAGGCAAATCTCCAATTAAAAAAAGTAAAATAAAAAGAAAAATTGGGTTGGGTTGGGTTGGGTTGGGTTGGGTTCAAATTTCACACAATTTACAACCCAAGAGAGAAGGGAAAGCCCGTAGAGCCCAACCAGTTAGAGCCTGCAATGAAACTCCCAGGAGTAAAAGCCTGGGCCTCAGAAGCACTAGTAATAACCTTAAACCCTTTCCAAGCAACCCTCTTAGAGGTTCCAGCACCAGGCCCAGTGTTCTGATACTCCCTATAAACCAAAGTGTTCAAAGCAAAGTTCCCACTCCACTCATGCCACCCAGCAGGGTCAATCACATCACTGATACTACTTTGCATGATCACAGTCCTTGAGTAATCCTTCCATGGCCTCCCAAGATAAGTAGGGAAGCTCTTCTTCACAGGCTCCAAGTCCTTAGTGGCACCAATTCTGCTCTTCTGGATCACAATTCCGGTGTTCTGGTTCGGGTCGACCCTGCCCTGTGCTGTGACCATGTTCTTCTGGCCTGAGCCGGGACGCCGCGCGTGGATGTCGCAGTTTTGGAACACCACCGCGGAGTTGCCGAAGATGAAATCCACTGTCCCTGCTATGAGGCAGTTCACGAAGAATTGGCGGTTGTTGTGGACGTAGAGGGTGTCTTGGTACGCAAGAATGTCGCAGTTGTAGAAGGCGGAGAGGTCCCCGCCGACTCGGAGAGCCACTGCTTGGTGCTTTGAGGGGCCTGCTGTGTTCTGGAAAGTTATATCGCGTGCCAAGAAATTCCCACCCACAGCAGCTGCAAAATCAATCAAGAGGAAAATGGAAAATGTTGTTAAGAGTAGTCCCACACTGACTAAATGCATGGTTAAAGAGCACTTTATAAAAGGTAGAGTATCGGATTCCAAAACGTTTCAGCTTGGTTTAACATGATAAATGTGGAAAGTAGAATTGTGACAACACATAACCGCCTCAATCCATGGATAAAAGTTAAAGAACAATTATTGTGGCCAAGGACAATTATTGTGGCCACTCAATAGTGAATGCTAGTTTTGTATGAGGATGTGGTTGGTGGAGTTTTGATTTACTCTTTTTTCTTTTTATTTGTGTTTTGTATTTCCTATCTATCAAATCTATCACTTATCTCTATCATCTTCTTATATTATCTAGGTGTGAGTGTATTACGCATGTGTACATAATTTTTTTCCACCTAATAAAAAGAGGCTCATACTCATCCTAACCAAATTACATTTTGAAGGGTGCTCTTGCCCGTGATACACCTAACATGAATTGCCTGAATTATATGGTATGCTATTGACCTATTAGAAAACGTCTAATATTATTTAATTAACAACCGCTAAGGTGGTTAAATAAATTCGAACTAGAGGTGCCATAAGTAGAGGTTTTACAACTACCATGAGTCAGATAGGTACGTAGGAGCTCACAAAGGAATGCACTGAATGCTCATTGATAAAATAGCTAGACTTTTTTCTCAGGGCAACTACATGTATTGACTAATTAAGCTATGTGGTGTAGCATAACAAAGCCATGTACATATACTAGAGGACAAGTGAGATTCGAAACAAAATTACAAGTTGGATTTTTGTTATAATTGAAGATTGAAAGAGATTAGTTTGAAAGACTTTTGTTTCAATAGGAGATAATGACAGGCGAGCGAGAAAGATTTGAAGTGAAAGCGAAGTGGAGCCGATAAGCCATACAAAAAATATATATATTTCAATTGGAAAGGGAAAAATAGGAATAAAAAAAGAGATAAATAAAATGTTTGATAAATATTGATACCATACCATGTGATAGAAAAAAATAAAACTAAAGTCGATGAAAAATAAAGATTTTAGAATAATGATTAAAAGTCAGAGTCCATTGTATGAAAAGTCATGGTGATTGGTGATGCATGATTGAAGGAAATAGGTCAAAAGAAACATCACGGAATGTTCGTGGCTTCAATAAATAAAATGGTAGGGGTTATCATTCATGAACCACTTTATAGTGCAGACATCTTGAGACACTTATTTTTTCTTTCTATCTCTCTTTTGCACATATCACATCATATATTACATCTGTCACTTATCTCTCATTTCTTTCTATCTCTATCTAGTGGTCTACACCAGAAAGGTATACACAGATCTTTATATCCTAGCTGTATCACACAAAGAACGAACAACCTTTATTAAGGATGTTAATTCTTTTTTATATTTAAAAGTAGTTTATTTAGGAAAAGTTAAACATGATGAAGATTTTCCATAAAAAAAAAACATGATGAAGATTAAATTTTGTGCAAAAAAAAGGGTTAGATAAATTTAAAAAACTAAATAGTACAAAAGAGAATATCAACTTTTGTAGAGAAATAAGTAAAAGGACACAATCTATATTTTAATATGTACATAAGAGAATAAACAAACCAAATCACATCAAAGAATAAGAGTCTGGTTTTTTCTCTCTAGCTTTACCCAAAAGATAACTACACCTTTAGAACATGGAGACAACCTTAGTTAGTTTGGTTCGTGAATTTTCTTTCATAAGAAATTGCTTTAATTAATTAGAACAGAATAGTGGTTTTGAATTTTGATACGTATAATTTCATTCATTATTATTATTATTATAAATACTAAAAAAACACCGTACTAAATAAGCCATGTGACCTCACCTTTGATGGAAGTGAAAACTCGATCTGTACTATATTTTAAACAGAGAAAAAACTGAAAGAAATATGTATTTAATTTTATTTACTACAACACACGTGAACCGGGCATGTTAATTAATTTTAACGTTTTAATTAAACTTCCCACAATTACAGAAAAGCTAGCAGGAGGACAAAAAGACACCATATTTGACCAAAAATAATTCTCAGGACACAGCACAACCCATGTGCATGCTGACTTGTTTTCTTGAAAACGGTAGTTGAATTGGTTTCAACAAATAGATGAGAAAAAGAAAAAAAACACTAGAATTACGGTGTGATCTGAATCAGGATAGTTGTCCCCTGTTATATTATAGCTGGAACCCCGATATTTTAGGAGTTGATGTGTTTATATAGCACCAAACACGGGTCGTTGCCTTTACCACTTTGGTTTAACCATGTTAGGGCCACCCATTAGCTTTTTTCAGTGTTAATCAAGTATGACCCCAACTGATAGTTAGTTGTGAGATTAATTTCTTATTCTATGATAAGTAAATTAAATGGTAGGAGACTAATCATAAGTTTTAATATACCCCATTTATTTTTGTGGTGGTTTTTTACTGTCACGTAGGAGAGTATGGTCTTTCTATAATGAGTTGATTTTTATTACATAAGCTAAAGTGAATTTTTCATTTAACTTGAAAAACCACCTAATTTTAAAAAATGCAAGTAGTGAACAGAAGATGAAGTACCGTTTGGAGTGTATGAAAATGTGGGACATAAAAGCACGAGGCACCAGTAAAAGGACGTTATCTTTTACAGATCTATAGGCCCTTTTTATTAATATCAAAACTCTGTTCTTGTTCTATCATTATATAAATCATCCAAAAAACAAAGTGTTGCAAAATGAGAAGCATGTAAAAAGAGGGCATTTAAATATTCATATACCCGTTACCTCATTATTTTGTTAAAAAAAATTCATTGATTAACTAATAATGATGTATGCATGTAATTAATATATCTAATAATGATGTATGCATGTAAAAAACTAAAAATGAAAAAGAAAAAAATGAACATACCGACGGTGGCAGAGTGGAAAGTGGTGCTTCCGTCAACTACATTTCTGCTACCGGTGATGATAGTGTTAGATCTCCCATCACCCAAAAACATGATATTCGTCTTCTTCTTCGGCACCTCCACATTCTCTCTGTAAACCCCTGCTTTTATCCTAATCACAAACCTCTTGCTACTTTTCTCCGGCGCAGCCGCCACCGCAGCCGCCACCGTCTTAAAGTTCCCACTCCCGTCCGCCGCCACCACCACATTCGCCGTCACCGCCCCCGACTGCAGCAGCCTCCTGTCCGCCGTAGAAATCCACTCCGGCCACTCCCCTGCCTCCAACAATTTCCTCTCCCCTGTTTTCTCCTTGTTCTTCTCCTCATAGTCTGCAATGTCAGAATCAGTCATGTTCTTCGCCATGGCTAAAGCGTTGCTGCACATATGCTCCACGTGGATCTGCCCCTGCTCCAGAGCCTTCCTCACGCGCTTGTCGGCGCCGTCGTGGGAGAATCCGTCCAAGCAGGTGACCTGGTTGGTTATGGCGGCGCTGATGAGCGTTTTGATGTCATCGGCGTGCTGGTAGAGCGTCTTCTTGTTCGGGTAGAGTTCGAGATTTTTCTGAGCTTCTTTGAGCTCGTCGAGGGTTTCGTCGATTGTTTCTAAGCAATCATGGAGCGCGGTTTTCTCCCTCTCGGTGAGGCCTTTTCTGTGTGCGATGAGCTTCTCCACGGTGAAGAAATTCTGCTCCACGGCTCTGGTGGTGATGTTGAGGGAGAGGCTTATGACGTCTTTGTGGGTGGCGACTTTGTGGGTCACGCCGGGCTCGGAGGCCACGGCGGAGAAACAGAGCTCCGGGTAGAATGTGCTGCCGCAGGCGCTTTTGATTATGGTGTGGGAGTGGTGGGAGAGGGAGAGGGAGGAGGATTTGATGTTGTTTGTGTTTTTCTTGTTGTGGGAGTGGACTCCGGCGACGATGGCCGCCACGGAGGCTGCTAGGAGGAGGGTGGAGAAGACGGCCAAGGTGAGTTTTTTCTTGGGGAGGGAAATGTGGTTGCTGCTGCCGGAATCTCTCATTCCGGCGAAGGCTTGTTTAAGCTTGCTCATGGCTGGTTTTGTGAGCAGCTAGAGACAGAGTGAGTGAGGAGGAGGGAATTGAAGTGTGGTGCACAAAGATAGGAGAAGGACACTTGCTTATATAGTTGGATTAAGAGTGACTGTTAATTGATATTGATTATTTTAATTAAAAGTTTACTTACATCCTAATTAAGTTTCATCCACTCTCATTTTAGTGGAAATTCATTGTATTGAAGAGAGATAATAAGGAAAAAGAGTAATAGATGCGTTGGGTGATATAATTGAAATAGAATAGATATAGATAAAAAATGAATGTGGAAATGAGGTGAGAGCGTGAATGAATACTTCATTACATTATGTTGGTCTTTCTGCCTGAAGTTGATTCTGCAGCAGTGGATATGTTCCTCTCTATTTTTTGTTGCATGTGAGAAGCCAAGAATCATTGTCTATTTCGTGGTGGTTCTTCTTCGCTGAACATAATTCTAGCTCGGGCAACGTCATTCTTATCGTCGTCGTCGTCGATTCAAACTCTGATTTCTCCTCCCGCAAGGAGCTTGGCCAACGCTTGGTATCAGCCTCTGAGAGACATAGTGAAGAGGTAAACTTTGACACTTCCTTTTCATCGTCTAGGTTGGCTGGTTCGAGCTTTGTAGCTCGGGATTGTAGAGGGTTGGTGCTTGCTTCTGCAACTTCCTCATCGACAGAGGCTTTATCTCCGGTTGTGGCGGAAGCGCTTGGTCTCGAGTGGGCTCTTTCCTTGGCTTTTGAGCTCAGTTTTGTAAGTACAGATAGCAACCTAAGAGGGGGGTGAATTAGGCTCTCTCAATTTTCGCTTGATCAAAACTCGATTACTTTCAATATAATCAGAATCACAATTGTTGATTGTGAATGCAGCGGAATATAGAGTTGCTTGAAAGTAAAAAATAAAGGTCGAGAGAATTGCACACAAATTTTATCTTGGTTCACCTTCAACCACCGAAGGTTACGTTCAGTCTCCTGTTCTGATTCAGGGATTTTTCCACTATGATCAAGTAATCTTACAGATGCTTGCGCCAAGGCCCCTACGAATACTTATCAATCTTTCCGAAAGCATACCACTTCTGATTGATCAAGCGTTCTTACCGATACATGCGCCAAGAACCCTAAGAAGACCTATCAACCCTCAGAAAGCACACCACCTTCTGATGACACCGAACACTACGGTGGACTTTGAATCAAACCGATTCAAAGGACCTTTTTCCCACCAAACACTATGGTGAATGAATCAAGCCGATTCAAGAGATGAAGAAGCTTTTGCTATGGTTGAACAATCCTTCTATCTAATTGGATTTTTCTTAGTTTGTATGCTCCAGACAACTTACAATGAAGGTTCAATTATTCTGAGTTTCTTTAATGTTGAACAACATAAGTGTTCTTATGAAAATGAAAGAACAATTACTCAGAATAATGTTTTTAATGAATGTGAAAGTTGTTCTCAAGTTCTTGTAAGTTGTTATCTCATTTTTTAGCATCAATGGACTATTTATAGGCACTAGAGGTCGTCCATGAACCATCACAAGGCTTTCCAAACGTTTTGAGACACATTGGTTCATGAAACAACACATTTGTCGACTTGGTAATCGATTACATTATTATGGTAATCGATTACTGTATGCCGTTGCAGTTTGAATTTAAAAATTCAAACATGTAATCGATTACATGGATGTAGTAATCGATTACTCTTAGTCCAGAACTCAGTTTATGAAAGTTTCAACCCTAATTGAGTGTTTCTACTAAGTTTTACTTGTGAGAACATATTATACTCAATTAGTTGATTATTTATGAGCCTTCATATGCAATGTAACCTTAATAAAGCATAGCACACTAAATAACAAGACTTGAGCTTAGAACTAGAACCTTAATAGTTGATCTTGCAATTTGAAGCTCATTTGGTTATCAATTAATTTGTTAGAAGCATGAAGCATAGAAAGAAACACCATACATGAAAGATTTTCATTACTTCAATGAATGAGTGTACAATAAATTAAAAAACCAAGTTATACAATCTAAATACAAAAATAGAAAACAACATATATAAGGGATAGGAAAGGAAGAGACGAAACCCAAAGAACGGCGATGGAACCACGGCCATAGAAGCTTTCCCAAGCTTTCCATAGCCTCCGAGAGGTTGTCACTGTCCTCCCGCGGCTGCCACCATCGCTCCAGAGTTCCACTCCTTCAATCCTAGGCCCAGGGACCCTCCTACATGATGCTCTGCTACCTCTGATGTGCTTATGGAAGAAAAATAGGAGAAGCCCCGAGAAGATCTGATTTCTGGCCTTAAATAGAGGATGAGGTGGTCAAAATGACGGCCAGCAACCAAAAGCTTCGTCCTTGGGTTTCCTAAACCTCCTTAGCCTGTTGTTAGTCGTTAGCTAGACGAAGGGGATTTAGATGATGGGATCAGTAGACGATAGAGACAGCAGACAATGGAAGCATTCGACGATGGAGCAGTGGACGATGGACATAGCAGACTATGGAAGCACTAATAGTAGACGATCTGGAAGCAGACGACAAAAACAGTGGACGATGGAGCAGTGAACGATGGAAGCAACAGACGATGGGGCACTGGACATTTTTGCTATTTAAACTTGGATTCTTCATGAATTTCTTCCCTGCATCAAAAGTCCAAGTTTAACACATGAAATAACTAATATTTGCATTATTTATAGGCTAAAATTAAGTATTTACTAAATTAATTACTTTGGGGAATAAAATGATAAATAATGCAAGCATACATGTCAAATAAGTGCCTAAAATAATATCAAAATATACATAAAATGACACTTATCAAAGTGTTCCCAACATAAAATGACACTTATCAAAGTGTTCCCATTTTCATTGAGGGACTAGGCTAGTTCTTGCCATATATCTCAACAACAAGGGAGCATCATATTTTGGGAAGACTTACAAGTTCATCACTAATTTCTTCCACATTCTCGGTTGACTAGGATGAGAAATGAAATAAACTCAATTTGGAAACATGATTCTGAATCCTTGTATGAAACCTCATAAAGATATAAAGATCTCTTGAGCAGGTGTCCCCATCACCACTCTATTGGCTGGATGCAAATCCACACATTTTTCAATGGGTTTATACCTTCTATAAGAACAAACCTAGATGTTGCAGCTAATGGAGTACTCAGCATGAAAACACGAGCAGAAGCCCTTAAGATCATTGAGGTAATGGCCGCAAGCTCTATGAATTCAAGACCTAACAGTGGAAGTAGAAGAGGTTTGTATGAGAGTGAAACTCTTGATGCATTGGTAGAGCAGAACATATTGTTGACACAACAAATAACATTAATGTAAAAAAAGATGGATAACATGCAACCTTGTTCATTAGAAACTGCTTTAATAAGATGTGAATTATGTGGAGGTCCTCATGTAAGTAGCCAATGCCAATTTATGTTTGGGGTGGTCAAACACAACAAAATATGCTTATGCCACCAGCAAAATACTCCCCAATTGAAGGACATCATGCGTTAGAGAACCAATCTTATGGTCAAGTCAATGGAAAGCTTAGTTTGGAAGACATAATGGAACAATTAGCTATCAGCACTAAGAGCTTCATTGATGAAGCCAAAACCACTTTCAAGAATCAATAGGTGTCCGTCAAATGTCTTTAAGAACAAATGAATAAATGGCAAGGCACATCGAGATAATCTGTCAAGGATCGATCCAAGTAGATATTGAGACTAGTCCCATGGAGATGTGTAAAGCTATCAATTTGAAAGGTGGAAAAGTAGTATAAGAGGTAAAAAGAAAGAGTGCTGAAGCAAAAAAAAGTTACAAAAGATGATGAAAAAGGAAGTGGAAACGAAAAAGAGAAAGGGAGTAGAACAGAGTTAGACAAAAAAGAAGAGTGAGGATGAACAAAACAAATTTGAGAGAGAAGAAAAATAGAGAGAAAAAAAGCAAGAATGATGAATGTCCAAATTTTGGAAAATTATGTATGAAGGCACCATCTCCAAATGCCCTCATGAAAAGGATTTTGGAGAAACAATTCTCCAAGTTCATAGAGATGTTAAAAAAATTACAAATAAATATTCCATTTTTAGAGGCTTTGGAACACGTTGTACCGCTGTGAGGTGGCGCACCATCATTTTGGGTTTCAATACATTCCTTCTTGACAAGATTTGGAATCTCCTCTTGTTATGTAGAAGATGGTGAGCTCTTTCACTTAGTAGAAATGTATTGATAACATCCAAGTTTAGAACATAAAAGATTAAGACCAACATACTATATTTTATTCGAGTAACTTCTCACCCAAATTTCACCCACAACTAGAGTGTCTAAATCTATCTTCACGCGTACTTGAGCAAAATGATCACAAGCCATATCTCAAGTATTTTTATCAAACTTCACCCAACGAGCAACCTGAGAAGCTAAAGCCATTAAAATGCTTTCCCCACAAAAGGTCAGCCCAAGGCTTGGGAACAAGCCCATACCAAGGACTTATCTACACTTGCCTCTCAAGCTACAAAATCAAGGCTCCAAGATCTAACACATAAGAAATGGTAAAAAAAGGAGCCAAGGACCTCCCCCTATCAACTTTTATTTGTCTGCATCAACATCAAATGAAACCATAAAGAACCCATTTTCTATATCGAAAGGCTCAAAACCTCCATCAGGCTTCCAGCCCGACTTTAGCTTATCTCTCATGACAAAAAAGCCAACTTTTCCCCCTAGAAGTTCGATGATTAATGTGTCTTTCCTAAAAACACATTGACTCTTAAAAACTTCATCATTAATGAAACATTTTAGTTGGTATCGGTTTGTTGCCTTCTTCAAATTCAAAAGTCACTAGTTTTTCCTTGATAAGGCATGTTAGCTACTTGATTGAGCTTCATGCTTTCTTACCGCCCATCAACTTATCTCTGTAAGACATCTTCTTTGTGTTTTCCTCCCCTCCACCCTCATCATGTGGTTGAGAGGAGTACTGTACTTCCATCAATCTCGTACGTTCGCCTGTCGTTTCCTCATAAAAGGAAAGAAAATATTTTCATTAAAAAAACTAACTCATATTTTATTTTCATATGAATATATTTATGTTCTTTCATAATTATATATTTCTCTTCTCTCCCACTTTTTTTTATTTTCTTTTTTACCAAACAACTTACCAAGTTATCTCACATTCTACTCTTTCATTTTTTCTCTTTCTTTCATCTCACTTTTCTTTTCTAACCAAATAAAGCGGCAATATTCTCTTGATGAGTAATATTTATTTATGATATGGAGTTTGAAGCCCCAAACATGAATAGATACCCCTAAGTAAAATTATAGGCATATGGTCTAGTATTTTATGGCCCTCTTTTTTTTTGGTCTCATATTTTTTGGCCCACCTTAAAAAAGTGACCTGGAGTCATGGGCCGACAAAAAGAAAAAAATCATTATTTTTACCATATGAATTCTTTATGCGATTTTTTTATACCCCTGTTTATATGTAAAGTCTACACATAAAACAAGTTGCAATATTTTAATATTCATCCCTTTACCATATGAATTCTGTATGCTATTTTTTTATACCTCTGTTTATCTGTAAATTCTACACATGAAACAAGTTGCAATATTTTAATCTTCATCTCTTTACCATATGATTCTTTATGCGATTTTTTTATACGCATGTTTACCTGTAAATTCTACACATAAAACAAGTTGCAATATTTTAATCTTCATCTTTTTCTTGCAATGCAGAGAGAATAATCATTGTCTTAAGTCTCTGACAATCAATATTGCTGCTTTATCAACTTTCGATACAGGGAAATGCTAGCAAACAATATGCTCAAATAAAATTGCTTTATTCTTCATCGTATATCCAAACAATTTCACATGTTTTCGTGCTTTTTTATTTGAATTGAGATAAGAATATTACATTTTGTTAATGTCAAGTTGCAACTGCTTTATCGCTCGTGTAAAAGTATACTCTATTATGTAAACTAATGACATAGTATCTACAATATTATTATGTTTTTTACTCGTAATTTTGCAATACTAATTAATGTCAATCTTATCCAAAGTTTCACAGAAGTTTAAGTAGGATAACTAAAACCCATAACTTTTTTAATTGTACATTAGCAAATTGTAACTACACATCGAAGTCCATGAGAAAAAAAAGAAGCTATTAGGTGTTAAATAAAACTTCCACTACGTTTGTTTCAGATTAAAAAATAATGATTATTATTTATCTAAAAAAATAAATTAATATTTAGTGATTTTAAAATCACTTTTTTATCTTTTCTCTTATCTATCATAATGTATCATAATAAATTTTTCTGATAAGTTAATCAAAGTAACTTTTCCAAATAATATGTTTTCAGTTTTTTTAATAATGATTTTTTAAAAAATTGAAACAAACATCTTAAATTTTTAAAAAAAAAAATCATTAAAAAATAATTTTCTTTAAAAATAAGCTGACAAAAGCACTCTTAATTTTCTAAGATGAAAATATATGAAACGATTCAGATAATTAAATAGCTAGAGTGGAGTGTATATATTATCGTTTTTTGTCGAAATTTGTTTTTGGTCAAGTGGATTATATATCAAAGGATTAGGAAGGTTATTAATTGTTTGTAGCAAAGAGGCCCAAACAACATCCACGAGTTCTATTGGATTCGCGTGGCATGGCTCAGCCGACGATGTTGACCACGCCGGTAGAAGAGATTAAAAATAATAATTTCTCATAGTTTGGGGACTAAAATCCACTTTTACGTCGGTAAGAAACGAAAGCTAAATCTCAATCATAGTTCAAGGACAAAAACATATTTAACCAAAGTTTTTTTTTAACTGATATTTAACCTAAAGTTAAATGACGGAGATAGCTAGGGTAGCTCAAAATAGAAAGAATATAGCTGTAAATATATCTCTACACACACTACATAGACCCACTTAATTATGGTAACTTCATATATTTATTAAACAATAATAATGCATCAAATATTCAATTGAGTTTTCTATACTCCCCGAACGATATATAAGTAGAATGTGATCATTATTAATATTTAGTTGAATGGTGGAGCACGGGAACTGTTTTGATTAAGTATACCTAGGCTATATTAATGTTTGGAGTAGCAGTAGCACTAGCATATATATAATCGTGTAGGACTCATGTTTTGTCTATAATTTTACCAAATTACAAAAGCGAGTCTCAATATGATTAATTGTTATTATCATCTCAAAAAGCAAATTAGGTTTAACGATTCATGTAATGATGATTTGTAAAGCAATGAAAACAAACACACCGACACACTTCTTTCCAATATGTTTGTTATTATGAAATAATTTTTATAATAAAAAGTTAAGATTCATTTTATTTTTAATGCATGGTTCCACTGATAATTCAATTAATAATAGAAAATCTATTGAAATGAATATCAAAAGTGTTTTCTTTTGTGAATATGTTTCTTATTTTGCACGAGAAAATAGTAATAAAAAATAATTACCAACATATATATTCATTAAGATGCTGATATTGAGGGTACTCACATACTTTTTGTTTTTAGTTCTGTCCATCCGCAAAGGGCAAAGGCACTAAAGCAATGCAAGTTGCATATATTCACACAAAACGTGCAAGTTGCAATTACCCACAGGAAGACTAGTCAGTCGGAATGAGACTTTTGTCTTTAACAATGTCATTTTCATTTCATCCATGGGAATTGGGAACCATGTGCTCATTAATTTTTCTATTGCAACACATGTCTAAATGATTATCTCTTTTAAATAATTGCAAGTTGAAGTATAAAGTTTGAACAACTTATGATAACTGGCAAATTCTGATTAAGTATATATTATATTGGATAGTATGAACACAATACCACATGTTCTAGTAGTCGGGAAGACTACCCAAGCTCACAAACGGTCGATTTCTCATCACCTTCACCCGAGTAACACTTGAGATAATAATGAGATATGCACACCGAGTACACACACATCTTGCAACATAGTGAAGAAACGCTGATGTAACAAACTGACTTATAGGGGGGATTCCAACCGCGATAATTATCCATACAAAACTCGCGACCAACAAATCTCCCACCATACCGACTACAGACTCAACAAAACCAATGTCATTTTGAATTTTGAAAACCTCTCTCCTGAACCAAAGACTCCAACCCAAACACTTTCCCATCACATACGTTCCATCAAAGGTCAGAGGCCCATTGGCCAATGATCAAACATATCGCTCGAAGCTCTAACTATAGTAAGCCAACGTACCCTCCTATGTCCAACCAAACAACGTGTTAGATATAACATCTCAATCTTGTGACTACCTTCACGATAACAACATGAGTCTTTCCAACGAAGTTTGTCCTCATTCACGCGTTCCATGAGAAAACTTCCCATGAGGTTCCCGTCCCAAATTTCTTCAAGACAAACACACTTACCTTTAGAGTTTTTATGAACTGAGCTCCCGAAAAGAAGATGCATTTTGTTGCTACGAGTCGTACCTATCAAATCTTATAAGCTCTCATCAAATGTATAGTCTTATACCGATACAGTTCAAAATACCTCTCGTTCTGGTGTGGAATCAGTTCAGTCATGTGTCCATTTACCTATAAGCATTTTCGGGAGACATACTCCTTGTCTGTGCTTTCTCATTGCATTAGCGATCACTCTCCGTCCTTGTCGGCCCTGAGTGTCACATCAGAAGATCCAACGCCTCCTCAACGAGTCATGCCTAATACTCATCACGGCCTTAGGACCTTAAAGTACTGAAATCCCAACCAATAAAAGGCGGAAATAAAGTGTACACACATTATGCTCCATTCATTTTCTACCTACCAACTCCCTAGTTATAACTTGGGCGTCAGAATTTCTTCATAGGTGCCCCTGACACAGATCCTAAACAGAGCAACTGGCCATTCATTAGAGATAGTCAAGATCCTCGAAAACTCGTCGTCCTCCCCTCAATCAACACTTTCCAAGTAATTTGATCGGACTCGTATGATGAGTATATAACTATATATCACTAACAAAGAAATATATATACCACCAAACGCGTAGATCAACTGACACATAATTGTTCTAACTTAAATAGAGGTTTCGAGTTCAAATGACTGTAGTATTTCTATGTTGGGGCAATAATTTTATTTTATACAGTTTCATTATCCTTTCTACTTTCTTCATTGGATTGCCATCCCTTTATGCGTCAAATATCAATTTTTAAAATTAACCATGTATATAATGATTACATTGATAATTTTTTATGATGTACAAGTCATGCTCATCCAGCTATGCATGCAACAAGCGGCAACCAGTGGTTTAAGGAAATTTGATACATTACCCTCTCTATCTTTTGTATCTCATTTTCACTATCTTTATATCATTTTAATATCATATTATTTATCATATTTTTTAGTTCTCTTTTCTATTTCCAACACTGATATTGAGACATGAACCATGTTTTTTACATATTATAAAAGAAAACATATAGTTATGTTATTTAATTACAAGATAGTACTTAGTTGTTAAAATTAAGTTATAAAGAATTGATTTTAATTTGTAAACCATTTTTTTTTCTATGATATGATAGACTAAGTCATGTACAAAATAATACAAGAAATCACTATTCTGATCAACTTTCTTCTATAAATTTCTTTATAAAATAAGTATCCTCCGTTTCAAAATAATTATCCGCATAAAAAAATTGTTTTATAATAACTATTCACTTAAAATTTCAAAGGAGCATTAACTGATGTTTTTCTATATAATGTCCATATAAGAACAATAATTAAGGAGGAATAAAAATACATTTTCAGGGTTAGAATAGGAAAACAAGTAATACAGTTTAAAAAGTTAAGAATAATTATACTTAATTAGTTGGACTGTTATGGATAATTAAATTAAGAATAGTTATACTTAATTAGTTGATTCATCCCTCGATTTATATGCAGCCAACAGTGCATTTTAGGAACACTTGCTTTCATGTTATGACATTTTTGTCCTAAAATTTTATTTACTATCTTTTGGGGACCGTTCTTTTCCCCTTTGAAATACTTTGCTCAAATTTATACGATTCGTATCTCTAATACTGGTACCTATTATGATCATAATTAGTTTACTTTTCCATCAATTAAGGCAACTATATACTCCTATATATGTATATGTATAGGAAGAAGAAATAAAGTTGTGAACTTCTATGAAATGGTTTTTCTTTTGTCTGCAATCTCAATGAAAGTGATATACAATAATAACGAAGAATGCTTTTAACTTAATAATCTTAAACTTTTATTACCAAATGCATTAAGCTTAAGCCTAAGAAAAGGAAAAAGTAAATAATGGAGAGGTTTTAGCTCCTTTAGAGAAATTGATATAGCCTATATAAACTGTTGCATCTGGGAAGCCATATAAAGGAAGGTGGAAAAGAAGAGAGTATACTTGATTTCTTATATATTTTGATATCTAGGATTAAGATGTTCTCTTAGGGGCCTAGAGTAGTTAGAAAAAAAACCAAAAAGCTAGTTGTTTATTATTTATTTTAATTATTTAAAAATTGTTAAACACATTTAATTTTTTAAAATGTTAATACTTGAAAATCTTTTGAGCAAGTATAATGTCACCCATAAAATAGCAACCCCTTATATCTGTATGAAATTGTATCTAATATGAAATTGAAGAGGATTCTAGAGACTAAAAAACACTTCTAAAGATTGATCAGTAAAACTTGATGATGCATTGTAAGCAACTAGGCATGTATAACCTTCTATAAGACTCCAATTAGAATGTCAGATTGAAACTTTTGTTTCCAAATAATATTTCAACTCCTTGACCTATCAATAAAATTTTGATAAGCCACTTAAAAACCAGTATATAAGTATAAAGTATATAGTTCTCCGATTCATATTTATTAACCTCACAAAATTTCATTAGTACAAGAAATTGAGATATTATTCATGGACATTAAAATTTGAACCATCCTATGAGGGTTGTTTGCTAAAGTTTGTCACTTATGTGTAGAATTAGAAGATGGGTCTTATTGGACTATAATATGAGGCAATTTTACATTCTTGCTCTGAATTGTAAAATTAACTAGTAAATATACATGCACCAACAAGGTATTAGTCTCGTAACAGATAAATCAAACTCCCGTAAAAATTAAGGAAATACCATATTTACGCAGTCAAACATTTCAACCTGCTTAATCAAGTTCATAGGACACACACTCCTATGACTCCAAATTACTTATTTCAGCTTAAATGTCAATCATTCAATCAAGACCACAACTAAAAATGTTAGAATGTATGAATGCGAAATTTTCCTAATTGCAAGAAATCAAAATCCACAATTTTGTGACATCGATATACTCACCCACTCGGATTTAGAAGTCCTTCGATCGAAATCCCCACTGCAGTTATAACCATGTAGCCATCCGATCAAGGTCTAACTACTAGGTTTAAAGAGATCAATTTTAAGTTTACAATTGTCGTTTTAAATTTGAGCCGTTGGATTAAGATCAGATAGCTAACAAACCATGACTTTAGGAAATTCTGATGACAGGACATGACAAACGGATCCCACTCATTTCCCTCCCAAGCTATGTGCGTGTTCTTTAGCGCAAAAGATAATTCTGCAGAAATGCGTGATCAACAGATAACATGCACGATATCTTGCTTTCCTTAAACAGTACAGTAAAAATAATTTACACATTGAGTTCAAGTATTGACTATATTTACTCAGTCTAAGCATGATACACTTCGCACACAAAAAAAAAACTCTCCGCAAATATAAAAATTACAGTCACAAAAAAAAAAAAAACTCTTCAAGGTCTTCTTTACAAGTCACCATGCCTTCAAATATTCAGTGGGAGGGAACACACAATTCTGCCAGAACGGGCATTGAATAGGAAGCTTTAATATAAGTGTAGAACAAACTGTCTTCTAACACCACCAAATGGACTCAGTTCGAGCGTCAGTGTAATATCCAAGAAAGACTTACCAAACTTGGGAGGTATTTCAAGATCACAACCCCACTTTTGTTAAGCCCACAAGGAGCTCAGTTTGGATGCAAGTTTGGCGCTCTTGTAATCCTCTCGAAGTTGAATAAATCTGGTGCGTAGCAGAGAAATTAACAATTTCATCAACAAACATGAGCAACGACATTGGGTTATTAGTTTATGGGGGTTTTTGTGTGTGCGGGCGTGGGGGATGACTAATATTAACCGCTGACAAAGGAAATTTGTCTAACAATCAATAAAAATTACCTAATGAAACTATGAAGAGTGTATAACATAATTAAAAATGGAAACCATTTTGGGGTTGAACCCAAACATAACAAAAATTCGCCGGAAATTGAAAGGTAAGGATCTTGTATGTATAGCATTTCTGGGCAGTTCATAATAATAATGGTAACACAAACGGCAGACTGAAAACAATTGAATCAATACATAAATAATTGCATTAATAGATCTAACGTAAATATACCTTTGTGCATCTTTCCGAATGCTAGGTGTACCCTCAAACAAAGTCGAAAGGCTCTCGGGAGCAACAATAAAGACATTCGCCATTCTACAAAAAATGATAAGAAATTAGTTTGAAGAAAATAGGAGGCAGGGACAGAGATGTTTAACAAAAAAATTGTATATGTTGTTCAACTTACATGCCCAACAATTCAAATTTCTCATCAACAGAAGGAGCATTGAAACTACGCACAAATTCTCCATATTCGGTAATGTCACGTTTCAGTCGCAATCCTCCACTGCAAAGTGATTCATGAGGATACAGCAATCAGCAGGATGCTATACAACTAGTTAGTGATATGCTATACATGTAGTTAGTGATAAATTTAAAGATCATAAAGTACTGTCACCACAAGAATTGAAAATAGAAGAAGAAAGCACATGCCTTGCAACACACACATGAGAAATTTTCAGCCATTATATTATAATACATAAGGTAAAAAAAGACCCTCAAGGAAGCAATATGCATTATAGTATTATGTTTTGCAACAAGCTAGACTGATCAAGGAAGGTAAGATCCAGGTCAATTACCTTGGATTGAAAGTATATTTCTGCCAATGATTTAGCAGCACCTTGTGCAAGCGATTCCCCTAAAATGACAAAACATACCATGTTATCAATGAAACTTAGACAAAGATCCCAAATTAACATATAATATTCACCATTTCCATCTCAATATCCTGTAAAATAATGATATTATTATTAACAGCTTAATGCAAGTAAGAAATGTAATAAAACTAACATGGTACATCGCAATGATTACTTAACACAACTGCACAAGTGAAATCACTTCATGCAAGTGAGAAACATGTAGTAAAACTAATGCACAGTCAGCTTAATCAAAATGCTTTTTTAGTTTTTGCCAAGTAAATTTTCCTTTTATATTTTCTCGCAATATTTTGTGTCTTGCTCTTCATTCCCCAGCAAATAAGCCAAATTATACAACTTAGATCTTTTAGTTCTCTTTTGTATAAAAAACTGCACAGCTGAGTGTTAAAGGCAGAGTTCAGATCATGAATATGAAAGATAAAGTTCAATAGATGTTATCAAGGCAGAAGAAAATTGAGTTAGTAACCCCCTATCCAGCCCCAGTAACAATAGAGTTATTAGAAAAAGTTGATGGTATGAAGTATACTATTTAAAAGAAGTGGAGAGTTTCAGGAAGAATTGGTGGATGCCATCGAGAAAAAAGGAGAAGTTTATCCATAAAAAACCAACAACCAATAGTGTTGCTCACACCAAATTAGTTACCCAACACAGAATTGGTTGACATCATGTTTAATGACAGCAGGATCTTTTGACACAACAAATGAATCATGTTACCCAAGACCCCTCTTCCTCAGTAAAAGATTGACTAGTGATAGAACTATAACAAACAATAAAAAGAAACCCCAAATGATAAAATCAAATGGAATCTGCGAAATAAATAATGCCATATAAGGACTACCAGATACAAAATCAAAACTTTTTAAATTTCAACCAACGGTACTTTGTTTTATAAGATCCAAGAACCTTATGAAATATCCCCTATTTGTTTTCGTACAAGCAGCCAACTATTTGATTCAATTAGACATCAAATCAATATATTCAAGGATCAGATTAACATATCATACCAACTCAGACAGGAATGCTTGTTTGTTAAGACCTTCTAGAGCAGTGAAAGCAGACTCCAGCACACGAGAAAGATAAGCCACAACCCTGACAAAGAAAACCAAATATATTTATTAGGAACAAGATCGAGAATTTAGAAGAAAAAAAAAAACACAAGATGTCACTCAAATGCATTATCTGGTATGAAATGAAATCATCCTCAAATACCTACATTACTAAGATTCAAACTTGGTTCCCTAAATAACATTGAGATCTGAACTCTTAATATATATATAGTCCAGCTTTGAAAACCAGACAGGAAAGGAAGATCAGGAGCTGGTCATTGGGAAACGTTTGGCCAATCTGATCAAACCTTCTAAACCCAGGAGCTAAGAAACAAGTGAACCAGTGCTAGACACATATTTCAATGTTTTCCTCCATAACTCAACTTATATGCCAACATAAGTAATATACTTATATCTTTTTACGCCTTGTCATATACTTCTAATATGTATGTATAAAACCCTGGTTGGATCTTGAATCCTTGAACCTATGCTTTTCTTGGTTCATTGACTAATCCAGTTTCCAAAACACTACAACAACATCATCATCCAAGCCTTTCCCAATAAGTAGGATTGGCTAAATGAAACAGTCTACGTCTTATTATTCTGTCATATATTAAGTCAACATATAGGCTATTTACCTCCAAATCCCTCTTAATGATTCTTACCCTTAGTTTTCCTATGTCTCCATTTACCCCTAACAATCAGATACTCTTCAATCTTGTCAACCCTCCTTACAGGGGCTTCTACGGGTCTTCTTTAATCTTTATACATGCCCAAACCCTCTTAAGAAGAGACTCTACCATCTTTTTGACAATGGGAGCTACCCTAACTTTTTTCTCATAATTGTATTTCTAACCTTATCATATCTAGTATAACCACTCATTCATCTTAACAATCTTATCGCTGCTATACTAAGTTCACTTTCTTGTTGGCTTTTTACCTCCTAATATGCGTTCTCATACATCATTGCAGGCCTTGTAGCTGTATAGTATAATTTCCAATTTTCCATAATTTTGAGTGGTACTTTTCCATCGTAAATTACAGCAGATCAGAGCTATCAAGAATGAAATATGCACCAAGAATGAAATCATAAAATTAAAAAATGTAGAGCAAAGTAAAAATAATTGAGTTCCAACCATGCAGAGATGTAGAGATATTAATCACAGAAAATATCAATATCATCAATACTAATACTAGTTTCAGTTCTTCAAGTAACATCCACCTTGCGCAGGCAGTGGTTGCCCGGTGGTCAGGAGCCATTCCATCATCAGGTGATCGATAATCTGTTGCCTTTTGCTCAGCTGAAAGCAATCGCTCAACCTGCAAAGTGGTTAAAGAGTTTAGAGATTAGAACTCTAACTTCATAGAAAAATGAACATGGAAAATATCCTGACTCTTAAAAAGTCCCAATTTTTTATTACATGGATACACAAATGACAGAGTACCCATTAGGATACATAAACATACGCGCAAACACACATACACGGGGTATTTAAATAAGTGATGTCATGTAACAAGTTTCACTTTAGGCAATTGAACACTGGCTATTACACCACATTATACGCACAACTGACCTCAGCCATGACAGTTTCAATGCACTGTTGCAATCCTTTGTAAGCAGCAGCCTCTGCACTGGACATTGCTGTAGCCATTTCCTCACAAGAAGCAGCATGTGCACCATCCACAGGGAGCAAAAGCCGAGATATAGAATTTGCAAAGTACTGCATAGAATTATTCAACTTAGTTATGGGCTTTTATTTATAGTCTAAAAAAGTTAATTAAAAACCATGGCTTCTCATCGTACTTGTTGAATAATAGCTACACTGCTTCCAGAACGTTGTACAGCAACCATGAAAGATCTGAAACTGCTTTCACCAGCAGCAGCAGCTGCCTCGGCCTGTGCACCAACAAATGAAACTTCAATATGTTTGGTTAAACTAGGTCCTACTTGATACTAAAATAAACATAAACAGAAGCATGCAAAAAAATTCATGTAATTACAGCAGATGCAGCTGCAGCAGCCACTCTACGGCTGACACTTGTACCCAGCACAAATCT
The DNA here is from genome assembly GCA_030819835.1 of Acmispon strigosus. NCBI lineage: Eukaryota > Viridiplantae > Streptophyta > Magnoliopsida > Fabales > Fabaceae > Acmispon > Acmispon strigosus. The sequence goes on along the minus strand of JAUAMA010000004.1, from coordinate 52,786,846 downwards.
TTCCCTCAAATTAGCTGCTTCAGTCAGGCTGTCTCTAGCCCGTTCAAGCCCGTCTGCTATATATTGACTAACCTGTAAAAGGCATAAAGAATGACCCCAGAAGAATGAACTCCAGCCCACAGCATGTATCAAATACTCGAATGCTGACAAATTGTGGAATTAACTTACTTGGTCCAGTAGGGAAGTAAATACTGCTTTGACATTGGTTGCCAGTGTAGCAGGCTGTGAAAGAACAATAATTTCAATTATGCTCAACAAGGATTAAAATCTCAAATTCAAATCAAAATATCAGCATCTTATCTACCTAAAAGGTGGAAATGCCAAAGACACACAAGAAATATCATGAAGGATGAAATATTTATTAACCATCAGTCCACATAAACAAGACTATTATTTTTAATATTTGCCCAACTAATAAAATAACTATTTCCCCGTAAAATTAAATTTTTTACATTAAATGAATTCTAACATAAATATACTTTTTTACCAACCAAACTAAACTATTAAAGAAAAAAAGGAAGAAAAATCTAAACTTGCCAAAGCGCAAGCCTGAAAAAAAGTAACCTTATACATTATGCTTCTTGAACAGCATATCGAGACAATAGTACTTTCAATCCAGTTAAACAAAACTGACTCGGCAGAAGGTCCTCACAAAAGTTACTGAAAGCAATTACTAGTTGCAAAGGATATATTCGAAGAAAAATACCTTCCCCGAATTTCAGTCACAGAAACAATTACCTGAGAAGAAAAGAGATTGCATCTTGAGATTGCTTCTTCATTCCAACGCACAAACTCTGTCACAACAGTGACAGATATTTGCTGCTGAGAAGAAGCTACTGAAGCTCCTTTCGAGCGTCCAATGGTCCCAGAAGAATCAGAAATCTGCTGGCTTTCAGTTCGCAGTTCTTCAATCTGCATTGCACTAACCCACATATAGCTTTCTCACAACTAAATCTAATTTGGGCAGGTGAAAAACTGAAATATGTGCCAACCTTCACTTTATATAATTGTCTAAGAGATGCCTGCTCAAATTCAGGGTATTCATCCTTGTGACTTGAGAACAAGGACTCTGTCAAACCTGAACCATCAGAGAAATTTCTGTTATGTCACCAAGTAAGGAATTTAAATATCCTAAATCCAGCTCAAATCATGGGACCAGAGGACACATAGACATTCATTTAAAAACCCTTACATTTAAATCCACCTAATTAGCTATGTTTTTACTTTTTAATCAATAGTGGGAATGCAAAGAAAAATACGAGACTAAAGCATATATATCATTATTCTTAATGTATATTTATGAGATAGAGAGAATGCAAAAAAATAAGGAAGTCAAAATTCCTACTCGAAAAATTGCCATGAGGCAAGACAAGACTAGAGCACTTGGAGTTCGAGGTTTGAATAGAATCTTTCCCACTAAGCCATATAATAATTAAATCACTGGGTTTGCCATTGAAGTCACACCACCATAAAGAATTTATTGCCAAAGCAAGAAGTTAAAGCATTTCCAGTTTTTACCCCCATGTAGTAACTAAATAGCAGGCCCCTACAACAACTGCAATATAAATCACTGCATCATATTATATAGCAGACTAGAAGGCAGATGACGACCCTTAGAATCATAAAAATATAATTGGGGTCATGCCTCACTATGAAACCATTTCTGAGTACTCAAGTGTTGCCAAAAAATACATCTAATGAACAGACGAAATGATTCCTTCTAGCACCATTTACATCTATATTCCAAAATATCATTCCTTTTAGATATGAGATCATCATGTAGTGAAGAAAATCAGGAAAATTGAAGTTAATCCATTACCCTCAACATCCAAGTCACCACATCCCACAGCACGTAAATCTCTGGCTAGTTCTTGGGTCTTTTCATATGCCACTGCCAGCATTCGAAGATACTGAAACCTCAAATCAAATAAAAATTATATTTAGATCAGCCTGCAGTCTAAACTGGCACTAGGGTTAATGAAGGTAGTTGTTTAATTGTACTTACTAATAGGAGCCCACCTTCCTCTATGGAAGGTAAATTCACAAGAGATGGTTTCACTAATAGTTTGTCCAGAAGGGCAGTTATTCGCTGCTCTAAAACCCGCTGCATATAGAATACGCGAAAAACAATTACAATTTTGGTTTTGATGAATACACCAAACAAATCTATCTGCTCAAAGACACTATTCAGTGAAGATCTTATCATTTGATACCTGGACTAAAATCGACATAACTTCATTGGGTGAAGGGAACACAGCCGTGATTGTTGCAGCCTCCTTACGAACAGTGTCTGCAACAAAATTAATGTTCACCATTTATTCTGTCAAGAAACTATTCTTATTACTAACAGAAGAGGTTATACGCCAAACCTGTGATTTCTTTGTACAAAGAGGAAAGCCCACGAGCAACATTACTAGGACTAGCTTGTGCAGCCTGCTCACCAAGAACCAGCCTAGTGTCTGCATTCATTACTTCCACATCAATAAACATGGGACGTGTTGCCACATAATGTTGCATGGCACTTGTGCCCCGGTTGAACTGCATTACAAAGTAATTTAGTTAAGTTGATGCTTCATATATCATATATAAAATATTTAATACATTATTAAATGCACTCAAACTAATGAACTCTTTTATCTCCATCATAAGAAGGTAAGCAAAATATACTGCCAGCATAGTAAGCATAGAAACATTTGAAAGCAACCTTCCAGACCACGACAGTGTACAAATCTTGAATTCAAGCTTGGGCTCTATAATGTTGAATGTCAAATATGATTTGAATCAATATGTGGACCCATTAACAAACATTAAGTCCATGTAGTATTTTCAACCATACAATATCGAGTAAACTACAATGTACAAAGGCGAAAGTACAATGCTGTCTGAGCAATAGTCAGAACAACAGTGTGTAATGCTGCAATTTACAATAAGGAATTAGCACAAGCTGGAGGCAAGAACAGATCCAACTTGATGCACTGGCTCTTAGACTGAAATTGAATTTAACAAGTAAAACAAAAACAAATAACCAACTATTAGACTGGAGAATCATAAGCTATAATATACCAATGTAAGATAAAGACTGCAAAAAACCATGAACATAGGAGAAATTATATTAATTTTTCAGGCTCTTTTATGAGGATATCGAGTAGCATTTCTACTATCAATATCCAGTTTTTATTCTTTTTTTATTTTATCATTAAAAATCCAGTAAAAAAGATCTGAATGGCTGTAGAAATATGAGAGATGCTGGGAATTAGGGGGACGAAGAGAGAGGGGTGTAACCAGGTACAAGTACAACAAAAATTTATTACCTGAGACAAAATTTTGGCACATTCTGCCATTGTGGTCAATTCTCTTTTTTGTGATGCTGCATCAAACCGAGAAAGCAATCTATTCTCCAATTCTGCAGAAGTTGCGAAAAATTATTAAACGTATATTACTAAAGAAAACCAGAAAGTCAGAGTTTAACATTCATGCATTGCCACTAAATATTTTAATCTTCAAAAGGAACTTCTTGTTAATATATTCTTAAAGGCAAGAAAAAGAAAAGAAAATTCTGACCATGTGCCTTATAGCATGGTCAAGGAAAATGGGAGAACTGAGCTACTATTGAATTGTGTACCTCAAGGCCAAATTAAGCCACTTGCTATCAAGCTTCTTATCAGCAGAAAAAAGTTAGTAAATAACATATACCATGTGATATAATTCCTACATATTTGGGTCACACAGTATTGAAGAAAAAAAAAGACATGATAAAAGCATATGTCCACTAAAAATTAGGCACTTGCTTTCGTGATAAATAACACAAAGCATGGATAAAAGCAGAGCACAAGAAAGTAGGAAGAACTGCAGCTCCTCGCTGCTCAGTAAATCAATATGTATTCCAAATGCTAATTGTTTGTTGTAACAAATAGGTGAATTCCAGAAGATCATAGAGATGGTTGTGACCAATAAGCCTAACTAGCAGCCCTATAGCATGAACCAATTTAATAAGCACAAAAATTGGTCAACATCATTGATAAATCAAACTGATTTTGAAATCCCACCTACACATAAATAATCAGCTTTTAAAATATGCTGTACTGAAAATATTATCAGCTCAATAGAAAGCAGTCAAAGCACATTATCTCACAGATTACGAAAATCTTAGATCAAGAATAATGTACTCGATCATAATTTTCTTATGGAAAAACAATACTGTAATAGTTTTAACAGGAAATGTATATAACCTCGGTTACCTTAATGAATAAACATATAAGAGATTTCATAGATAATATATTCCAATATTTTAAAAAATTTAACTTGTTCAAATTTTTTGCAAAATACTGACCATTGCAGTAGTCCTGTAAATTAGCAACTGCAACTTCTAATCCTCTGCTAGCAGTTGCGTTTCCCATAGCAGATGTGATACCATGTCTTCCAATATCTTCCTCAGCAAATGACCCTGAAAGTTAACAGAATTAGCACAGCACTGACATGATTTGCTTAAAGCATTATAAGAAATTTAAAATAGCCGACCTCACTTAACGATAAGGCTTTTGCTGTTGTTTTTGTTATTATAAGAAATTTAAAAGACATTTTAATTCTTACGTAATTTTTGGGCAATTGAAGCAGCCTCTGCAACACGGCTATCATCAGAAAAAAGAGGTGAAAGCTCCATCAGATCGCCTGGGCTGCTATTGAACTCCATTAAGTACTGCAAATTAATCAACCCATAAAGGTAAATTTCCCAACATTAATGATGGTATAAACCAGATGAATTGACTAGTATTTACTTTTATTAGCTCAATTGTTTGGCTTGCAGTTTCTCGCTGAGCATCTGCACTCTGACAGCAAATAACAATATTGGAAATGAGATTATATTTCAAACACAAAGTAGTTGACCTACATATAAAATGCAAGCAAATAATACAAATAATGTGAGATCACAATCAACTACTAAACATGGTTGAAGCTTGGAAGTTGGAAGAACTCATTACCTGGAGATGATCTCCTATCTTAGCAGCTGTTTGGCCAACACTTGAGATGCGTGAATCCAATCTCGCAAAGCTATCAAACAATCCATCTACACCTTTTTCTAGCTGAAAAGGTAATAAAGACACGCACACATGAAAATTTAACATGTCATTCCAATTAAACTTTCCAATAGATTATTCAGGCCTGGTTAGATAACAAGTTACAGAGGATCCCCAATCCCCAAAAGAAAAATTCTAGTAACACACTCTTTTTAACAAACTTTCTATTATAGGTCCATCCTCTAAAAAGTCCACACACTCTTCAAAACTGATCCATTTCAGAGGCAACTAAACTGGCTTTTTAGAGAATGGTGCAACAATAAAAAGTGTGTTTCTAGCATCCTCTTCCTCATGCATAGAAAACCCAAAACATAAAAAGGGGAGCTAACCAATGTAATTTGAAAGGGAAAACAGAAAGAAAAATAAAAGAGATATCCAACATCACGCGGGTAATAACTAACATCTTTTTCAATTTATTTCATAAGGTCCAGGATAAAAAAAATGCTTGCAGATTCTAATTCTAATATACCACAAACAAAACAGATTCCATAGACACTAACCTCACCAAGAGTCTTCCGATGCTTGGAATCTTGAACGGAAACATCTTTCTTAAGATTGTAGAGTCTCCCATCAATCTTCCACCCAAAACACAATAATGACACCGCAAAATTAAGATGGACCTCAACCCAAAACCCCAAATTAAATTCTGAAAAAATAAAGAAATTAATTTCTAAAAAAAATAAAAAAACCTGTTTTCGGAGCTCAAGTAGCTCCTTGCAAGAATCCTTGAACAAGGACAAGAGCTTTTCGACATCGGGAAACAGAGGACTCGTAGGCACCTGGGAGAATTTGGCCGCATCAGACGACAGCGCACGCAGATGCCCGTTCGGCAGCGAATCAGCGCTGTCCGATTCCGCTTCAACTTTGAAAGACGGAAGGAGCTCGTTCACCAGGTTTCCGAACAACGCATCGAACGAGAAGTCTCCCTGAAAGGGTTCATCAAAACCAGAATCGAATCGAATTGAAATACAAGAATTGTTGAAAAGTGGAAACTACTGAAGGTACCTTGAAGTCGTCGATGTCGAGAATCAGAGGGAAGGAGGCAGGGGATGATGCAGACTTCGAGGACCTATCGGTCTTGGGCTCCCTCATCCCGGAACAACAGAGGTGTTGATTTGTTGAGATGGAGATGTCGATGTCGCTCGATCTCTATGAAAGAATTTCGATCTTCTTCGGTTGTATCGTTATTGGACGGTTGAGTTTAAAGTAAACTGCAACTGTAAAAGACTGAAGAGGTGAAATGAAAAACCTTAGCCCAGGACGAAGAAGAAGAAGAAGACGAACACAACGACACCAGAAGCAATGTCGTTTGGATTTTTCAACATAAACCCATTGATTCAAACTTTTAATCTGATTTACCGTAAAAAAATAACTTTAAATACAATAAAAATAGGAAAGGATATTAAAAATAAAAAAGTAAATAAATTAAGTTTTTTATATAGACTTTTACGATCTTACCCGCCACACCGGCCAAGGTAATAAGAATGCTCTCATCATAAAACTGTAACCCTAACCTTGGTATTCTAATTCAAATCATTGCGGTGTTGGTCCTAGAGTTCATCGCAACGACATCTTTAGTCCAGGATTTTACCATCAAATAATGATTAAAGATGAGTCAGTGACCGTTGTCGTTGTCTTCTCCTTGTCTTTTGTCGAACTTGACGCAATAGAAATATCTATGACTTCAACTCCACCAATTGGCTTTTGAGTTCTATCACATAACAAAAGGTATAGTAACCATTAGACCTACCCAAAAGCTTGATCATCAGGCAGCCCTTCCATGGCTGATGGATACACTCATAAGTCTCTGCCTCAAATGTGAACTTCGAAAACAATTTATTCTCATCCACCAGTTCCATCATCATGACCCCTTGAGTGACAAGATTTTGCGTTTTCGCCAGACACTTACTTCTCACGCCAAAACCTTCTCTTGAAGGTTGCCTTCTACCTAGTTGATTCTCCATAGCTTCCCACGCGAATCATCTCCATTGAGCATACACGTATCACCCACGTCGCGACGTTCATGTTCCACCTCGGATGAGTTATGGAAAAAAAAACTAATTAAATAATGGTATTCTTATAAAATTAACTAATAAACCACAAACTTCATTTTCTTTTTGCGGTTAACTTCAATTCTTTTTCTTCTCAAATAGTTAACTTCAAGTTGATTCGTATAAAAAAGAACTATATGTATGAAATTTGATTTTTATAATGAATAAACAAGGTAGGGATGACAATGAGGTGAGGTGAGGTGGGGTGGGTGTAGGGAGTGCTTCCGTGCTCCCCGTCCTCGCTTCCCTCATTTGTCTTTGTCCACATTCCTACGGCAGGTAAACTTTTCCCTCATCCGTGTTCCCCACCTTCCCTCATCCTCAACAAGTCAAATTAAGAAAATAAAGATATAAAAAATACATAAATTATACAATAAATTTAAAAATCACAAATGAGAACACAACCACATCAAATTCAATACAAATACATAATAAAGTTCAAATAACATTAGTTGAAATTCATCACAGAATATGTGGTGTCTATAAAATTTGAAATTTGAAATGTACAGATCAACTTTCAATTTATCCAAAATATACTTTAAACATTCAAGCCATCTAAAAAAGTGAAGTATTCATTTTAACCAATCTAATTTTTATTTAAACTTAAAGTTTCTTTTGTTGAAATTAGGTTTTTGTTTTTTTATAATGGACTGTGTTAGGACCTTTTTATAATTTTGTATTTATTTATTAGCTACTTAAGTCATTTTATTAAAGCTATTGTTGTATTTTCATTTATATAACAAGGAGGAGACCCGCAAGGAGGGAGACTAATCCTCACCCTAATCCATAAAATTGTTTAGGGGGGTTTTCGTCCCAGTCCCCATGGAAAAAAAATGTTAAGGTCGAAGCCCCAAACGGGGCAAACCCAGAATCCCATATGGAGGTGGAAATTTTGATACTAAAAGAGAGTAGATCCAAATATGACAACAATTGTTTCAAAAAATGGAATGTGCATCTTATGAAAAATACATTTTTTTATCAGAATATAAGAATAAAGGAATGCACATTTTGCCCCTGATAATTCTCAAAGTTGCAAATTGTAACCCACCAAAAATTTTGTCACCAAATGTATCCCTCTATTTTTTTTTGGAGAACTTTGTACCATTTCGTCAGTCTTCCGTTAGTAACTTAACGGAACTGATGACGTGTACACGCCTCGTGTATAAAGAATTAAATAATAAAGAAAAGAAAAAAAAAAGAGGACCAGATTAAAAGATTAAAGATAAGGGGGGAATGAAATAGAGAGAGAAACGGTGAGAAAGAAAGAAGAATCAGGGACGAAAAATGAGAGAGAAAGGGAGTGAGAGGAAGAGAGAAGAAGCGGCGGCGAGGGTCGAGCGAGCGGTAGAGGCGGTGGTGAAGACGACGGCAGCGCTGGAACGAGGAGGGGAGAAGCAGCGAGGCGGATCGATGGTGGTGCGGCTGGAGAGAGAGGAAGGAGGACGGCGGCTCTGGAAGGAGGGGAAAAGGGATTTGGGTGATGTCGTCGGCGCTTCAGGCTATGGAGGACGAAGCCAGCAGCGACGACGGTGGTGGTTTGAGGAGTAGCGGCGGCCGGAAACAGAGGAACGGTGGTGGCAGGGGTTCAAACAAGGAGTTGAAGGAGATGGGAAAGGAGGTGGCTTGGTGAATGAGAGGTGCCTCTAAGTGTTGGTTTTTTCCCCCTACTGTCTGATTGTGGCTCAATTCTTTTTGTTTTTGGGGCTGGGTATTCATGGGGAAACAGAGTTTTGAAAGTGGATTATTGAAAGATGAAGAAGGTAGTGTGTTTTTTTTTTTTGGTTTTTTCTCCCCCCTTTTCTTCTCTGTTTACTCCCCTTTTATGCTCAAATTCTTGCTCAAATCTCCTTCTTTTGTCTGCTGGATCTTCTGATTGAATTGAAGTCAGATTTTGAGCCTTGCATTTTGCTTGTTGTAGGAAGACCACGAGCTTTCTCCATCTGTACAGCTTCTTCTTCCCTTCTCCATTCGCACAGGTTCTTGGTTCTTCTCGCCGGCGACTGTTTCTTCTCCCAAGCCACAGCCCCAGGAGACGCGGCCTCTTCTTCCTCCGACGGCGACGTGCGGCGCGACCTCTTCTCCCTCCGACGGCGGCGTGCGGAGCCTTGCATTTTAGCCATTTTTTTTATTTTAAACATGTTGATTTTCCCTTTTTTATTTCCACCTGTAATGTCCACATTATCAGTTTCGTTAAGTTACTAACGGAAGACTGATGGAAGGGTACAAAGTTCTCCAAAAAAAAAAAAACAGAAGGGTACATTTGGTGACAAAATTTTTGGTGGGTTACAATTTGCAACTTTGAGAATTATCAGGGGCAAAATGTGCATTTAAGCCAAGAATAAATCATGACCATTGAATCTAATTATGAATGGTCAAGATTAAAACATTACATGACATTTTTGACCATTTAATTGTTTTAATCTTGACCATTCATAGTTAGATCTAACAATTATGATTTATTCTTACATTCTCATATAAACAAAATTTATCATGTGATACATCCTCATATCCTCTATATAACACAGAATTTTGATTGCGAGTTGGGTGTATGTTGTTTTGATGATCTAGATACATAATTTGGTAGTTAAGTAATTCCATTTAGTTTTATGCCTCCTTCTGGTTAGATTTTGGAGTTAGGATATGTTGATTTTGCTTTGAGTTGGAAAATAAGAAAATTTGAGTTGATGAAAAGTATTGAACTATCATGTTGTTGAAGTTATCAAAGTTTTCAGAATTTTACAATCTACATACGAGACATATGCAAGGAATGGATGTCATGTTGCATCAATTCATACCCAGTAGAATGGTTAGAGGTTGGTGTGAACTGTGAAAGCCTTGCTTGCTAGTGACAAATATACCTTATTAAGATTTGAGCTTGGAGAGTGGGGACCAAGTATGAGCTGATGAAGTAGATTTGCTTAAATTATAATACTTAGTTTATCCCATGTCATGTTTGATAGTGTTTATGGTGTTTCTTATACACACACTGGTTGATAGAATGGATAAGCATTACTAGTAGTTGTCTAAAACTAAGAATCATTGAATTGTTAGTTTCTTCTACTAGAACAACTTTCTGGAGTTTATCACTGACAGTCTTATGATAGGCTTACTGATTAAGAGTCGATATATATATATGTGTGTGTGTGTGTGTGTTGTGTATGTGTGTGTATATATATATATGCATGTATTGAAGATGTTGGATTGGATATGCATCTTTTACTGATTGAATGTACACGATTTTTCTCTAATGCAGGTTTTTAGTAATTTTCGATTCTCGATAACTGATTCCTCTCACACCGAAGTTCAAAATTTGTGAATATCCTATTTTTTAAGATATATGGTTGGATCATGGCTTTTATGGCTCTATCTCCTGATGTGGAATGATAGATTTTTCAAACTATTATCAAGATTCTTTTAACAAACTTGCCCGTTACTCCTCAATATATAAAGTACAAATATGCCTTCAGGGGGGTAAAATCATCATCAAAAGAAACCAAGAAGAAAGCAAGTAAGGAAAGTTTTACTCACACATTGCAGCGAAAAATTAGAAGTCTATCTGAAGGTAAACTAAGTATTATATATGGCAGATCTCGTCGACATTGCAATGACACAATCTCTGAGAAGGGGGATCGTTCTCCACCTGAATCAAGATCTTCACCTTCCAGATTGGGAAGGTGTCAAAGTTTTGCTACAATAAACATTAAATATACATGTGAGTAATCATTGAAATAATTTTTATTAATTTGGTCGGAATATGAATATGAGAAGTAATCAATTTAATAAAAAAGTTAAGAGAAATAAATTCTTAAAAGCGATGTGTAACTCAGTTAGGAACATGTCATGAAATAAAAGGAAAAAAGCTATTTTAGTTATAATTCCTAGGTTTACCAAAATGACAAAAGTGGTTTGGCACATAACCAAACCAACACAACAACTAGTTCATGGCAAAGCCTATGATGCCTATTCATGAAGCAAAGTGAAGACTAATTCAAGATCTATTCTTACACAAATTAGAAATGATTGAAGATGCGGGCCCTATGTTACATTCCTAACAATCTCATCCTCTATTAATTTAAGGTGTATCATGCTCATGTTGTGTGCAAGTCAGCATACAAATCAGACTTGTATCTTAGCTCTTAGCCACTTGATAACTGGTGCTGGTTTTGTTGTGGAAACAGAAACTGGTGCCACTTGATAATTAAAAAAAAATTAAAATAACTATTTTGCACTTGTAAGTGTGACCAGGGAGGAAAAATCACACTTACAAGTGCAACTTTTTTGCAGATTGGAAAAATACAAGGTTTTAACATCTCACTCACTCTCTCGTTCAATCTACTTTCAGAATGGGATGATAAAGGTTGTTAGGTCATGCCACCGAGCAGCGGCGGCATGGTGATGGAGGCGATGACAGCGTCGATGAAGAGATGAAGAGGAGCAAAGCAGCGGCGTCATTCCGGCTTTGGAGGGGAACCGAGCAGCGGCGGCGTGGTGATGGAGGCGACGACAACGTCGAAGAGGAGATGGAGAGGCGTGGTGTTTGGTCGGAATGGGTGAGGAAAGGAGGTGGGGTGTTTGGGGATTAGGGTTTTTATTTTATTTTCTATTTTTATTCGAATCTTTTCCTGGGTATGTGGGAATCTAGGGGACGTTTGGTAGAGAGGTTTAAAAAAGATTCCTAGGTATATGCGGTGTGGGAAAAAGGATGCCCACGTTTGGTATCAGATTACAAAATTAGATACACGAGTATGAAATATTATCTGGAAAATTATTTTCCCACGTTTCAGTGGTGAGATATATCCGACTAGAAGGATGTGTATGAAAGATTCACGTGGAAATAGATAACGTGGGTGAGCAAATGATAGAGTAAAAATTATGTTTTACCCCTTTTATCAGTTTAATAAAAATTTGATTTAGTAAAAATTAGTATAATCAAATTAAATTAATTTATGAAGTTAGTTAAATATTTCAATAAAGTCAAATAATATGTTTATTATTTTCAAAATTTTGATATTTAATTCTATAATTTTTAAATCATATCATTTTAGTACTTCTGCTTATATGATATTAGTGTAATATTTAATAATTTAGTTTGAGAAATATGATTTTAGTATACGATAATTTTTATAAAAAATGTTTAGTTCATAGTATAAATATAATAGTCACTTTATTTTCATTGTTATTTCATTTTTAATAATTACATTAAAAAATATTTAAGGGTTAAAAAATATTTAAGGGTAGTTTAATAATTTTATTATTTATTCTTGAGAATATGCATTCTTTACCAAACGCATGCTATAATTGTTTCCAATAATGTTGAAAAAGATTTCCATGAATCAAATTTGTTAATCAAACACAATTTTTAAAGATGTCATGCAATAACATTCTCATCCTAATATTCTCAGGAATAAGATTCGTGTATCATTTTTTAAACCGTGTATCAAACGCCCCCAAAGAGTTCGATTCCTAAACGGTGTCTATGAAAAACATTTGTTAGAAGAGATCTATCTACTTAATGTGATCTCAAAGTCTCGGGGGAATAGTTTCATAAATCCGGGACATCTATAAAAAAAAGTACATACTGTATTTATATTTATATATATATATGGCAACAAAATCACCTAAATGCCCTCAACTGTGGGTCTGACGTGTGACTGTCGACAAGGGCTAAAATAGTCCACAAATTAAAAGGGTTCACTTTCATTCCGAAAGTGGGATTTGTGGGTGCACAGACAGCACAACAATAATAATACAACAATGGAACCACAGCTTCACGTCCTCATTTTCTAGACTCACTCTACTCTCTGCCTAGATTCAACGCCGCCGTTTCGGAACTATTCCCCTACGCTGCTTCGTTACCAAAAGGGGGAAAACTAATTAACGCGGAAATTACCCGATTTTGCCACCAATTTTTCTGCAGCGGATGAAATTGGGATTCAAAGAAATCGGATCTCAGGTGAATCTCTCTGTCTTCTCATTTCTAAATCCCTGCTTGTCGTTGATCCGCTTTCGCTTTTGTTTCTAACTTTCGCTGTCTGATTTTTAGGTTAATTTGTTCATGATTTTAATTCGATATATTTTCTGAATCTGGGGGTGTCCCTTTTTATGCTTTTCATGGCGGTGGTCTGATCAAGCTTTGATTTTTATTATTTAATTGTGCAATTTGTAATATTTGTTATATGGGTCATTATTATTTCATAATTCGGAGTGGAAACAATGGGAAATGTATCACACCCAAATAATCAATTTACTCGCCCCTTCCCCTTTTGTTTCCCCTGATTTTTGTGTGGATCGGGGTGTCTCGGTGGAATTGAATCAGGAACAGGCTATTTATTAAACTGTAAAAACAAAGAAAGGGGGATAGTGTTGAAAGGGAAAATTCAAGGGAAAGAACAGGATTCTGACCTCTGTACTATTTTGGTTTGTATTTGTGCTGACTGCTGAGAGTGATTAAGAACATAAAATGCTTGTTTAGACTGAGAAGGGTTTTGCACAATCAGGGGTTGTTCATAGATAGGTATAATTTGACGAATTAATGAATTTGGGTTATTTTGTCTATCAATGTATACAGTTAAAGTTGGTTCATGGATTTATTGAAGTAGTTATATAGACATATAGTTGCTTGGGTTGGTTTATAATATATGTGTCCGGAATGTTACATTAGCAGTTTTGATGATTTTAAGTTGCTTGGAGAAATGTGGATGTAAATCTACTCCTAAAGAACAAATTGATGGAATTGGTAGCACTATATTTTTAATAACATCCAATAAAATTCTGGCATGAAGTATAGAGCGGTGCATATTACTCTATGAATTTTATAGAGATGATGTTAGTACTCTGTAATCTGTAGGCTTATGAATTGTGATATTTAAAGATTATTATGTGTTCTATCTCTTTTATGATGTTGTAGTTCCTAGTTGGGGTTCCTATAACATTTGGGAGTTAGGTTTACCTCAGCACACTCTCAAACTTTACGAGCTCTGATGTTGTTAAAAAAAATTATATTCATGATACATCTACATGGGGGTCTGACTGAATTGGTGTTGTTTTTGTCTGAGTTTGTTCATTGATTGCAACTCAATCATGTGGAATCCTGAAAGAGAAAGCTAATCAATCCCATGAATCAGTTTACAAATGAGAAGGGCAGTTTTAATAAGTTGAATTCAATTATGAAAAGAGATTCAAATGACTGACTTAGCCCCTGATCCCATGCCTCATTATTTCTGATTTCGTTTATTCTAATTCCTTCATACCAAATAACTGTGTTGATCTTAAAAATAACTGCGTTGATCTAAAAAATAAAATGGATAACAGTTTAAATTGTATGTATCTTCATGCATAGACGCGTGCATGTGTCTGTCCACCACCTTTTACATTTTACATGGAACTTTTTTCTTTCAGTATGGTACTGTTTTTGATGTTCTACTATTTCACAGAGGTTGCTTATTGTGGTTTTCTTTATTCTATGTTCAATTTATTGATAGGCATGTTCTTGATGAATTCTTAGCAGGAAACAGAAATTACATTTGAGAATAAAGATTCGGAGTATATTGTAGGTCTTGTTCTTTATACTGTTCTGAATTAGTTGGATGGCGGAGAAATCCTGCATCAAGCGCCTTCAGAAGGAATATAGAGCCCTTTGTAAAGTAAGTACATCATCTTTTGTTTTTCTAAATTACTTTACAGCCATATACAGTAATGCTTGTTCTGTCTGTGATCTCACTGGTTCTCCTCTTCCTCTCTATTTTTCTTTGTATTTGTGCAAGTGTTTTGACTTGGTAATTTGATGTTGTGGCTGATAAAACATTTAAAGCATGAGAGACAAGGAACACAATTTTCTATATTTTTATTTCTTTTTGTGTCTGTAGTTTCTTGTTAATTTTTGCATGATCGGTTAGTGTACAAACTACAATGATGGTATTTTAAGAATACATCAACTGGATAATGCTAATTTTTAACATTGTATTTGCAGGAGCCAGTCTCCCATGTTGTGGCTCGTCCTTCTCCAAGTGATATTCTTGAGTGGCGTAAGTTTGTTTCACTGTTGCATTTTTCCTATTAATTTATGTTGGTCTCTAATATCCGAAAAAAGACAATTATATTGAATGTTTGATGTGTTTCAAACTTTCAATGTTGTTAACCTGTGACCGATGGGTCACAACTCACAAGACAGCAAACTTGCATTACTCTGAGGCCTATCCTCCTTAATAGTTAATACCACTATGTTGTCTGCAAGAAAAGAAAATATTATATTGTAACGTCAGCAACTTAATTTTAATTTGTTTGTTAAGGAGTAGTTGACACTGATCTTATTGTGTTCATGTCTCAGATTATGTGTTGGAGGGAAGCGAAGGAACACCTTTTTCAGGTTTAGCATTGGCTTTTCATTTTTTCTAGTCCTGATGTGTTTTGTTCTTTTCAAAACTTCCCAATTTTAAGTATTTCCCTCAATCACTAGTTTTTTTGCCCCGGATTTAGGTGGATATTACTATGGAAAAATCAAGTTCCCCCCTGAATATCCATACAAACCTCCTGGAATCAGGTTATCCTTCTTGCTGCAGCATGCTTGTTCATCCTAATTTTCAATTATCTGGTCTTTTATAATGGTGCTCAAGTTTGTACTTTCTATAATGCAGCATGACTACACCTAATGGACGGTTCATGACACAGAAAAAAATCTGTCTGTCTATGAGTGATTGTAAGTTCTTCAAGTTGTAATGAGCACAAATAATTTAGTATCATCATTCACCATATATAATCACAATTTAATATTTCTGTGGGTTTTGTTGCTTTTGCAGTTCATCCAGAAAGTTGGAATCCTATGTGGTCTGTATCAAGGTGAGAATATGGAGTTTTTATATGTACGTTTCTGTTTTGTGTTTTTTATTTGTACTTACAACCTTTGAAATGTGATCGTGTTCTTTGCACAAGGGATTGGTATGTGAGCATTAGATGTAGATATTTACTATATAGTTTTATACTAATGTTTCCAATTTATGAATGCAGCATACTTACAGGGCTTCTTTCTTTCATGGTACGTTGCTATCTTTTCATATTCTAATTAAATTCTAGTTTCTTCTTAAGCTATTATTTGTTCAGAAGGTTGCTTGTACTACCTTTTTTTTGGGGGTTTTCTCTGGGTTGGTGGTGGGAGGGGTGGGAGGGGAGTTAAACCTATGTCCCTCACCTTTGATGTGGTGTGCTACTGACCCAAAGCTCAAATGATTGATATAGGATATAGCAAATTGGAAGATAATATGTTTTTCCAATTACTTTGTGGTTGGTACCCTATGTAAATAGAGTCCATTTAATACCCTATGTAATTTTAGTTGTATGAAGTTGATACTTAGTGTTTTTTTGAGATATCTGAGGGACTTGTTTGTTGCAGATGGACAACAGTCCAACTACTGGCAGTGTTAGCACCACTACTGCTGAGAAGCAGCGTCTAGCAAAATCTTCCCTCGCTTCCAATTGTAAGAAGTAAGTATATTTCACCTGCTATTCATGATTGGAAGTGAGCTAGGTCTCTTGTGTTTCACAATTGATTCACGTTGTCTTGATAATTTTCCATACAGTGCAACATTCAGGAAAATGTTCCCCGAGTATGTGGAGAAGTACAACCAGCAGCTGCTTTCTGAGCAAGTTGCTTCTGAGCAAGTGTCATCAGAAATGTCTCATGACAAAAGTTCAAGGCCTGTTTCGGAAAGGAATTTAGATTCCGCTGGAGAAGACGTGAAAAGGGTAGATGGGAAAGATGTGAGGAAAAATAGGAAGCGACCATTTCCAACGTGGATGATGCTATTACTCTTCTCCATCTTTGGGGTTGTAATGGCGTTACCTCTGCTTCAGCTGTGACTATACTATAGGCATGAATTGTCATGAAACTAGTTCTATGTTGTGCTTAGTTTTGATATATGCTTGACAAGATTTGTATAGGGAAATGATGGACATGGAGGCTGCGTTAAATCTGTTGGCTTATTTTACTCCTTTGTGTCTGTTGCTAGCTTCTTGGTAGTGAATGCTACGAAGTTCCGTACATGATACTTGTACTGTTCCTCTAAAATGTTTGGGGGTTTGTCTTGTGATCTTTGTTGGTAAACATACTGCACATGATGCTTGGGTATGGTCAACCTTCTACATTTTAGAATTGAGTAAAAAAATTATATCTGATAAAATCATAAATGTAATTCGCTATATGATTTTGCTGCTTTATAGCTTGTTTGGATTAACTTTTTTCCCTTAATTCGGAAATCTAGAAACACTTACATAAGCTTCTCTTAGAATTGATTCTGACATTAAGAGAATTGATTCTGACATTAGAATAAATGGGACGCACTTAAAAGAAATGAATGTGTAAAGAAGCTAAAAATAGAATTTGTGCCAACCTCCTGTCAAGAATTCTTGTTCTTCTATGCTTCTTACGTGATCTTTGTATATCTCTTTTCTGTTGTTTTTAGTCTTTAGAGAATACAAAGTTCAGTGGAGGATAAAACTATGTGACTTTTATTTTGGCTAAAACCACATGACTTATGTATTCTCTAAGGAATAAAAATGATTAAAAATTTACTATAGACTGAAATCGTAAATTACAAATTTTACGGGTATACGTATATTAACCCTTTTAAAAAATATACTTTATGTCATCCGATAAAAATAAGTAACAACAACTCAACAAGGAGTCTCGACAACAAAATTTAACAATGAAAAATTATAATATTCGATTTACTAAAATTTGTTATATATTATTATCAGACAGTGGCGGAGCCAAGGGGGACTTGGCTATGCCATGGCCCCCCACTACTTGTTGGTTTGATTTATTTTGTATAAAATTACTTGTTGATTTTACTTACTTTGTATAAAATTACTTGTTAGTTTTACTATTTTTTTATAAAAGTTCATATTGGCACCACCCACCTCAAAGTTCTCGCTCCGCCACTGTTATCAGAAGTTCTTTTATATTTCAAGTGCTTTTAGTAATACTCATTACTATTTTCCTACGTAATAACAAAATTACTCATTACTGAAAAAAATAATGTATTCCAAATAATATTGTTAGATAATTAGATTTTTTAATCCTTACCTTCGGCTAAGTTAAATCCTCGTACCCAATAATACATTGATTTGGTTGGTAAGAGCTGACAACTTCCCATTAAAAAGTTGTCTGTTCAATTTCTGCTGCCGATGTGGGTACTAAATTCTCTGTATGCAACTTATGATCCTGAAATCATGTCCTAAAAAATTATAGTGACCGAAGCCGAACCCACCAAAACCTTTTTTCATCTAAACAAAAGGTCGTACCCTACAAAACATGCGGCATAATTGGCGTTGCACCATGTGCATCAGCGCTCTCAATGTCTAATTTTTTTTTGGACGTAATATCAAACATAAAATATTTTTAGTTTAGCCTTTTCTTTTAATTTCTTAAAAAAGTCTTTATTCCTTTTTCTTAATTATGATATTTCACTGCGAGTAGTCGTGAGAGTAATCTCTTATCCCACGGTCAACATTTCAAGCAGTAGGATCTTGGCAGTGAATTTTTCCACATACTAAAAGGACCAACTACTAAATTAGTATGCCAACTCAATTGGTTAGCACGGCTTTGTTTAATTCCTTGTAAAAAATTATAGACGCTCCTTTGTTTTTAATATATTAAATTAAATGGCTCTAATTGATCAAACTTTACCACTTCATTATTACCACTCGTACATGTCTTTTATATAATACAGTACTACTATTATATTTGTTAAAAAAGTCAAACACTTAGATATGCATGGAAAGGAAATTTCAGTCTGATTCCATATTTTAAACAACATTCTTCTTCGTTTTCCAAATTATTATTATTATTTTCTATTTGTTTGGTATTATTAGTTCTACATGACAACGAAAGATCATTTTTTATTCATTGAAAAAGCGAAGGAAAAGTGAAATGTAGTGATTAAATATGGTCCCAGGAGAGGAGAGAAAATGTCAAATGATGATAATGTTTAATGATGTTTGATGTTTCCCACCTCTTGAGATGTAACTTTAATTATGGCATCTCAGTGGATTTCCACTGTTTTCCTTTTTATAAATGAGGTAAATTAAAATATTTTTGTAGTAATTTAAACTATTATTGTATTTAACTTATATTTAGTAAGAAGTTTTAACTATAATATAAATTGAGAGTTATATAAAAAATAGTTGAAAATACACTATTAACAAGTGAGACTTTCCTAAAAAAAAAAGTGAGACTACTAAAAGATATTCAAATAAAAAAATACACTAAGTCAAAAATTTGATAAAACGGATTAGTGTAGATTTTATTGAGTTTTCAGTAATATTTTGATTATTAAATATGACTTAAGCTATTAAATTACATTTTTCCTATGTTATTATTATAAAATAGGAAGTGGTGAGTTTTGATGAATGAGAAATTGGTAGAGACGAGAGCAGCCTCTCATTTCGGTCTAGACTTTAATTGTGATGCTCAATCATATTATATGATGTAGGAAAAATATTTACATTTATTTTTAATTTTAATTAAAATAAAAATATCTTTTCTAATTTGACAGAAATTAATTTAGTGACTGTGAAAACAATATGTTAAGAAGATCTTTAATCCTTCAAGATATTATAAGTAGACATTGTCATTATTAGCCTAGCAATTTGGTATTGTACTACTGAGTCTGGGTTTGATGTACTGTGACATATAAGACAATGGATTCCTGTATTAATGCACCTTCTAATTCAGGTAATTTCTACCTTCATAACACAAAGTTAATGTAAAGTCTAAAACTGCAATGCCATTTCAACCACCAGAGTTTCTGCCATCTCCATAACAGACCCTATGAAAGTGATGTCCTTCTGATAAGTTGCTGAACTTTGCCTTTTGTGATTCAAGCTAGTAAATACCAACCCATGTGAATTAAATTTGCTGCAAAAGTTAGAAGCTATTATTTTGCATTTGAGGGCTTTTACACAATGAGACATGATTCTTTTGCATAAATTGAGCATCATGCCAAGGAAGAGTTTTTCTAACCAAGTTGGATAATCCTTTGAAACCATCAATCTGCCCTTTCTCGCAGGCTTGGCATTTCTGTGCTGCTCAAAGATATAGTTCTTGTTGATAATGATGAAGAAATCTCCAGTACATCCAAAATATGAGGCAAACCATTATGATGACTATGGATTCAATCTGCAAGAGGATTTTTCCCTGGTACTAAATACTTGACTTTTGGTTTTCAATTTCAATACAGTTACTGAATTTTAATGAATTGATGATTCTGCATTTGTGGTTATCTGTATCATTCTGAAAATTGATGATTTCAATAAATATGTTCCAATTGATGATAGTATCTCAAGACTTCTGCATTTGCTAATTTATTTAAAATGGGATTTGTATTTTGATCATGTAAGTTCTCTCTTTTGGTTTTTCTGTCTCTTTTGGCTTTGACTAGTTCTTGGAGGAAGCAAAGCAACATGGAAAGGAAGCAAAACTGAAGAGTTCATACGTGCACCCAGAAGAATCTAGGAAAACAGGATCAGAGAAAAAGGGGAATAAATCATGGAAAAGTTCTCTGCTCTCATGGTGGAAATCTGACAAGAAAAGCAAGGTTAAAGAAGAACTCACCAATTCTAACTCAAAGGTTTCTATGAAAAGGCAGGTTCATGTTTCTGGTCCAATAAACAACTCCTACAAAGGTCCTAATGGGAAGAAGCAATGGCGTGCATCTTCTGGGCCTCTAATAAATCTGTTCAAACCCACAAAGAGAGAGGAGAATGAGATACCTTATATGTCTCTCCACCAACAAAATAGCCCTCATGCTGTGCAGAACTATGGCCCTCTTTATGTTGTCACTTGACTGCATTTCATTATCACAGGATTCTGTTGACACAAGCTTCAGTGAGAAAGACTTACATATTTTCTGCTGCAAAATGTGTGCCAATGTATTAGCTGTTAAGAGAATTTTGCTGTCCAGTCCAGTGTTCTAGAACAGCTCCTTTTTTAGATGAATGATTTTATATTTTTGATACATTGTTGGATTTGGTTGATGAAAACAAAAATTCAGGATAAGCCATCTTAGTTCCATGTTCCAAACTCACTCTTGCATGTCACTCTTGATCCAAAAACTTATTCTGGGGTCAAATTTTAATTTTCAAGACATCTTTACACAAAAACTTTTATAGCATGTTTCGTTCCTCGGAGAAATGCTCAAGAATCATTTCTTGCTACAAGCTACAATACTTGGTGTATTTTTGGTTTCACGTTGCTAACCCACAAAAGCACTTTTATCTTCTCTAACGTGGTTTTTCATCATCAACACATGTCTAGATGAACTTCTTAGAAGCACTTCTGGCGGACAAAATCCCCTTGAAGCAAAAGCAAGAAGATCAAACTTTCGGAGTAATCATATGAAAGTGCTTTTACCTATTTTCAATGGGCATCTCTATTATTTACCTTTAAAAGATATATTTATATTAAAACGATTTCAAAGATAAATCACATCACTTTCAACTCACTGTTACTATAGTAAATTGTGAGAACCAATTCTATCTAATATTACTTCTCTCAACACTAAGTCAAACATCCACTTAACTTCTGAGTTTCGTGTAAATCGTAAAACCAAGCATTCCAGTACAAGTTCCAAAATCCACAGAATATTAATATTACAGCACTAACAAAAATGCCCTCCATATAGTTATAACAAATACGAATGTTACTGCTTAATCTGTAAACCAAACAAAATAATTCGGTGTACATTTTCATATGATTTCCAGCACTGCCAAATTTCTTGTCAAAATTCAAGAAGCTTTCTTGAGCAATATAGCTTTACCTATCCTTTTCTTCCTTATTTTTTAGTTCTGCTCTTAATTTCTTACCAATGTTAAATACTTACACTATCTCCCCACAAACATCATAAATAAATAAAAAAGGACATTCTAACAAGTAGGTGAGAAAGGGATTTCTTAGTGGCTAAGATCTTACATGATGCTAAGATCTTACAAGATCTGATGTCATAAGAAAACAAAGTGAAAGCACAAAATCAGGCAATGACATTGACAAAAGCATATTTTGAAGGAGGGCAAAAGAACGAGCTGTGCTTTCTACATGTGAGATGCAAATTATACCATCTTATTGACCCCAAATATCTTTCTTGAATGTGAACTACGAACCACCAATTTGGAGGGTGCGACCATTAGCCTCAAAATCGAGATGGCAATACATGATCACCTAAAGGGGTCAACAATAGGTTAGGAGGTAAAGTAGTAAAAGCTAAAAAGACATTGGGTAGCATTAACTATGGGATGTGTGAAAAGGCAGTGTGTTTGAGAAAAAACTGGATTTGTGCTTACCACTATCTAGGCAACCGAAATAAACAGAATATTTGTCAAGAAAGCTATTTAGTGACCTTAATATTCATTGCTTAGTCCGGCGCAAAATTCTAGTAATATTAGAAAATAATTTAGCACGGAAATATTCTTCCAAACAGATGGAAAACTTCTTACTTCACATTCTGTCACTAATTTCTTTTATATTGTATACTAGAATTTTATAATAAATTTGTTTCCATCACTAATAAAAAAAAGTAAAAGTAAGGAATTTAAAAAAAAATATCGCCAGTGGCGATTTATATATATATATATATATATATATATATATATGCACCACTTTGGTCAAATTTTCAAAAAATACACTATACCTGGAAAAAAACCAAACATAATATTTGTCAAGAAAACTATTTTGTCAGGTTTAGGTCCCTCAAATAAGGGAGAACTAAACAACAAGATAGTGGACTGCTACCTTAAAGATTAGCTTATCTGCCATATTAATGGACAAAGTAGCTTATCTTTCAGTATTTTACACAAATAATAATAAAATACATAATAGGGATGACCTTTCTGCAAGAATAGAAGGATGACATTGGTAATTACCCAAATATTATAAGAATGCATTATCTAGCTCCCTTCCATTTTTTCTTGCTTCCTTTGGTGCTAAGATATGTTTATCTTCTTAATGTCTTTTCATATTCAGGAGCACAATCAATAAGACATTTTAGGTTATATTTGGATACATATTGGCAATCGTGCAAATAGATATTAACATTTACTTCAAAATAAAAAAGTGAATCAATAGAGATTGAAATTGAAGTTTTTTTTTTTTTTTTATATTGCACTCAATTGGTATCTAATCACAAGCTTATTCATATTCACGAAGATAAGTTTTATTCATTTCTTACCTACAATTCAACATCAGTGAAACCTCTGCTTCACTTGCCAGGAATGGATTGCATTCTTAATAATGATCCCATCTGGAAATAGAAAAACATGACCCCCAAAGGAATGAGGTATAGTTTGTTGCTCTAATAGTATTATTTGAAGGACTCGTGTATATATTTCATCCATGAGTAGATTGTAGATTAATATCTAGCCTTATTGGCTCAGGCTGATCACAAGTGAAACATCAAAATTAAAACAATAACAAACACTATAACAATGAAATTCATCTTCTATAAAACTAACTGGGTATTTCTACCCTTTTACTACAAAGGAACCTGTCATTTATACAATGTAAACGCTTAAGGTGCTTCATGCGCAGATTAAAGAAATTAGGCATCCTTAGCCACTATGTGCACAAGTATTAGAAGGGAAGTAGCATGACCCTCTCTCTCTCTGAGAGCTAATCTCTCAGCAAGAGGAACTCTTCTAAAAATAATCAATGAATACCAACACCAAATTTTCTAGCTCTGAGCTTGTTCCACGTCAATAGAACTTGGACTGCAAGGACTTAACTTTTTGTCCCTGCTCAAGAGCCTCTTAAACGACCTCAATCTGGTTGTCATTGGTGATTTCAGTTCATCTTCAGCACACCTGCTTGCAGAAGGTGATAGAGAGGAGGAGGTGAACTCATTTGGTATATCAATCACCAACATTCCATGACATCTACCATCACTGGCTGAAGGAGATGATGAGGTGCAAGGTGGCTGATGAGAAGTGCCTTCTTCCAAGGAATCACCAAAAGAACTTACTTGGGTCTGGTCCCCCCAAACTAAAACATTTGTGGGAAAATTTGAAGGCTCTATGCCGTTTAAAGCACCTGAATTTTCAGCTTCTGAGTGCTCACTATCCCCTGAAACATTCTCTTCAGCATTTGAAGAACTGTTGGGTTTAGAGGATTCAGAGGCAACAGGGTTTCTACAAAGAGGGCATGTAGAATGGGATTGGAACCACATATCTATGCAATCAACATGAAACCCATGATTGCATTTGGGTAAAAGCCTTGTTTTTTCCCCTTGAACAATCTCAGAGAGGCAAACTGCACATTCCAAACCATCTTTGAAATCCTCTGGTTGGACCACCAACACTGGCAAGGACCTAAGAACTGCAGGGTCAAGCCCAGTTTGGTTAGCGCCATAGACGACAGGGTCTTGACCAGGGGCAAAGACAAAGCGACGGCGGCGACGGCGGCGGTGTAGTGGCTGAGGAGCGTTGCTTTCTTCAATGCGCCACCAGAACCACTTGGCATAGAGATGGAGCAAGAGAACAAACACAACAACCATAAAGAGGAATATTACAGCTACCACCATGATCTTACCCGTTGTCTCAACGGTATTAGACTCGCCCAATGTGTCGTCACCTGGCCCTGGCGGTCCACCCATGTTGCTACCTTGGCCTTGTGCTCTGGGAATTCGTGTGAAGGTGGAAGCTTTCAGCTTCAGCTGCAAAATTCACATAAAATGGGAAAAACCCAGAGGCAAAATCGCTCTGAATTTTGCAAGGAAAAGGGGAAAAAATGTGGGGTGAGGATGCAGAGCAGAATGAAGGTTTGAAGTTCAAGATGAAAATGGGAAAAGGAAAGTTGGGAATGCAAATAGAAGGGAAAGTTGGTTTTGGATTTTGAACGCAAGGAAGGAGGTGAGAAAGTTCAGAGTAATAAGAAGGCGGAGAATAATCTCCACGTTGGACTAAAGACTTGGACTTAAGAACAAAGCTGAGAAGAAGGTGACGGCATTGTAGTCAATAGTCAATAATTCAGAGATTAGACAAAGATGGAAAAAAATGGAATTTGAACTAATTAGAATGATTTTTTTTTTTTATTTTGAAGAAATGAAACTAAAAACAAGAAGACAACAAACTAAAAAGAGCCAGAGCAAAAAAGCTAGTTCAAAGCAAGCAGTGGGCTCAACTCAATTGAGGATAAGGACCAATTTTGGAGGCTAAATTGAAAGTTGGACCAAAGAAGCCAGTATGTCATTCGGCATATTAGTCTCACGAGAAACATGTCGGAAGCAAACACGGTTAGGACGAGTAAAGATATAAACAATCTCCACCAACAAATCTCCTAAATGCAACGTCAAAGGAGGGGATTCCTCTTAGAACTTTATTTGCAATTTTTCAATGATCTAAACCAGGATTAGCCCGGTATGTTCCCAACATTCAAACTGCAAAACTAATATCTGGTCGAGTACAAGTCTGAGAATACATTAAGCTTCTAACTACACATGCGTAAGGAATTTTCTCCATATGTTTATGTTCCAAATCATTCTTTAGACATTACATGAGACTAAATTTGTCTTCTTTCTGAATTAGAACAAGAGATGCTGAACAATTATCCATTCTGAATCTCTCTAAAATTTTATTAATATGTGTTTTATGAGACAAGCCCAACAATCCTTGTGATTTATCCGGGAATATTTCCATTCCAATCACATAACTTTCCTTACTCAAATCTTTCATTTCAAAATTAGTAGAGAGAAACTTCTTAGTCTCATTTAAAAGATCAATATCATTAGTTGCAAGCAATATATCATCAACATACAAAATTAAAAACATAAGCATACTCCTATTGACATTTAGGTATATACATCGATCAACCATGTTTTCCTTAAATCCAAAAGATACAATAGTGTCATTAAACTTAAGATACCATTGTCGGGAAGCTTGCTTAAGACCATATATTGATTTCTTAAGTTTACACATCACATGTTCCTTTCCTTTCTATATTGATCCATATGGAAATCTTCCTCTAAATTCTCATTTAAAAATGCAGTTTTCATATCCATCTGGTGTAACCTTGGATCATAATGAGCCACCAATGTCATGATAATCTTGTGAGTGTCTTTCTTAGAGGTTAATGATATTGTCTCTTTATATTCAATGCCTATCTTTCTAAGCAAATCCTTTAGCAACTAGTTTGGCCTTATAACATTCTAAGTTACCATAAGAGTCACGTTTGGTCTTGAAGACCGACTTACAACCAACTCTTTTGTAATTCTTCTAGTTACTCAGTAAGATCTCAAACCTCATTATGTTCCATAGATTTTAAACCATATTTCATGGCATCTAATCATTTATCAACATTATCACTATTCATAGCTTGTGAACATGTAACTGAGTCATTTTTCATTCCTAAGTCAATTTTTGACACATGTAGATAAACCACATAATCATCAGGAATAACATATCTTCTTTAATGCTAATCGTTGTGATTCTTCTACTATAGGTTCATTGACTTCAACTTCATTGTCAGTAATTGTTATTCTTCATTATTGTTAATCTGTTCAATAACTTTAGAAACAACAAATTTATTAGAGACACAAGTTAATGGATCTTTCACTCTCATTTCTTAAATTTCCACTTTGCGTGGTGTTTCACTCCCATTAACTTCACAATTCTCAATGAACCTAGAATTCCCAGTTTCAACAACTCTTGTAGAATGGTCTGGACAGTAAAATCAATACCCATTTGAATTTTCTGGATAATCAATGAAATAATCACTGATTGTACTTGCATCCAGTTTCTTTTCTTGCGGATTATAAATCCTAATTCCTGTTGGGCATCCCTAAACATGCAGGTGTCTTAAGATAGGTTTCCTTCCTGCCCACGGTTCAAAATGAGTCTTTTGGACTATATTACTAGGAACCATATTTAATATACACATGACCGTCTTTAGAGCATAAGTCCACAACAAAACGGGTAAAAATATATTACATAACATACTTCTAACCATATCAAACAAGGTTCTATGACGCCCTTCTAGGAATTTAGCAAATGGACCTGGATGTTGTTCACTTTCATCATATCTTCAACAATATTCACCACCTCGATCAAACATTATAATTTTCACCTATCTAATTGCCTTTCAACATCATTAATATAAATCTCTAATGCATTTACAACTTGAGATTTATCATGTAATAAATAGATATAGATATAATGTGAATAATCATCAATCAAGGTGATAAAGTATCTTTCCTTAGTGAAAGATTTAACATCAAAAGTTCCATAAATATATGTGTGCATTACTTGAAGAAGCTTAGTGTTTATTGTAGATCTTTTCTTCGTGTCTTTTGTTTATTTACCTTTAATACAATCCACACATACATTCAAATCAATAAAATTTAAATTCAGAAGGACTTCATTCTTTACTAATATTTTCATTCTTTCTTTGGCAGTGGTGGTGGTAGCGACAGTCGCAGTGGTGGGTGGTGGTGGTAGTAGTGACGGTGGTGGAGGGTGGTGGATGCGATTGTAAGTGGGGTAGAGTTGGTTGTGGTGGTAGTGGTGCGGTAGTGGTGGCGGCGATGACAGTGTTGTAGGGCGGTGGTGCCAGCAATGGCAATGGCGATGGCAAAGGGTGGTGTTTGTGGCGGTAGTGGTGGTGGCGACAACGGCAGTGGTGATGGTGGAAGTTGTGGCGGTGACGATGACAATGGCAGCAGCTATGGTGGTGGCAGTGGTGGAGGGTAGTGGGTTAAATAATTTCAAGTAGCTTATACTTTACAATCTTATCAGACCTTACTCATTATTTATATGCTGGATTAAATAATCTATCATTTTAATGTATAAGTGTCAATTGATGGATAAGTTTATATGATACAATGTTAGAACCAAACAATTGATAAAGTCATACTGTATTGTATAAACTTATACTATTATGTCTAATACGACGTACCAAACGAGCCCTTAATAAAAATTAAAATCAAATTATTTAAGAAATTACTTTAATTAACTTATTAGAAGTGAAAAATTGTTAGAAGAAACATGCAACCATTTTCGAGTAGGTAGTGACATTCGTCAAAGGTTAAGGAAAAAAAAAACTATTTTGATTAGCTAGAAGAATGTGCATTGGAATCAAAAGTCAATAATCCACACAAAAATGGAAAACATTGATTTTTGAATTTGAATTAATAAATTACTATTTACTTCAAAAATAAAAAAATGATGATGGCTTCAAAATGGTAACCCCACATTTGTCCCTTTCGTCAACCGCTCCTAGACAGGTTACAGGATCTTCCAACCTTTATCTTGGAATTATTATTAGACTTGGATATGAATTATGATAGTGATTTTCCCTCCTTTCCCCCTTGACCCGTCTAATGAACTAACCACAAAAGACTAGCAAATGCTATTATGATTGGGATTGTCTAGCGTAGAAAAAGAAACACAAGCTAACTAATGAAATTAAGCATTGCATTATGGACAAGGTTCTTGCAGATTGTGAAGATTATTTTTGGTACTCTAAAGTTGTTTTTAGCTATAAAAATGTGGGTGAACTACCAATTAAGTAGTGCACTGTGCACCATCAGCTATTGATTAATAAGATCGTGTCAAGTGTCCAGGTAAGTAACCGGTAACCGGTTCTACAGGTTATTTTATTTTTATAGTTTATTATAATTTTAATTTGTTAATTACTATAAAGTCATTTCTCTCTGTTAATCTTCTTTCTTTTTATAATTCATTTTTACCATTTTTTTTTAAAAAAGGGTAAAAATGTAATTAACTAATTATTATTATTTTAAATTTTTTAAATATCAGGTAAAAAAACAACAGGTCATTTAAAGTGATGCACGGTGCACCACTTAGGGTGCAAGTGCACCCTAAAAGCCACAAAAAATGTGCAAGGTTTGTGGAATTTAAGCTACGTTGTACCTGATTGATTTATCGACCAATAAGAACGAAAAGCTTTAAACATAATTGGCCCCTACTCTTTTATAGGACACGGCCACATTGGATTGTAGTTTTTGAAAATTGAACTCAAAAACAATTTTTAAATATTGTTTCTAAAAACTATTTTTCTAAAAAAAATTAAAAACTGTTTAAATAATATGTTTTGCAAAATTAAAAAATTATAATTTGAAAATTAAAAAAAAACCTTTTAAATGTTTTAATATTTTAGTTTTAAAAACTGAAAATAAAAACTCTTTTCAAAATAGTTTTTGAAAATAGGTTGTGCTAAACAGATTTTAAATTTTTTCAATTTTACAAATAGAAAACAGTTTTCAAAAACCGTAATCAAATAGACCCATGCTCCCTCTATTTCAAAATAAATATTCAGGAGAAAAAGAAACACGCATATTAAAAAATGTAAGTAATATTGTTAATTTTTTAAATTTTTTATTGGTTTTACTATCTTAAATTTTAAATTGTATTTTTTATCGCTCCTCATTTATTTTTTTCATAGGTGTATTATATTAAAAATATCAATTAATATTACCTTCAAATTCTAAGTGGACAGTTATTATAAAATAAATTAATTTTTTTAAGCGGATAATTATTTTAAAACGGAACGAGTATTACCTATCGTAACGTGAACTATAAATTATAAGTTTATAGTACAGAAGGGAAAGGCTAAGGTGCACCATCAAACAAGTCAAGTATGGGTAATGAATTTACCCTTAAGTGAGTTTTAAATTTATAATAACTCATGTCCAGAGCCCGTGAATAAATATTTTGAGGCCTAAAGAGAAAGTATTCAATGAGACTTTATTTTGACAAATATCTTATAGAGACTTAATATATCATATAGATTATCAATTTTTTATATTAATCTTCTAGCTTTTTGAGTTGTAAAATCATTTATCTGAGTTTTATAACCAAACGATTCTAACATTTCACTTTCAATTTTAAAAAATTGATTCTACATCTATAAATGGTTGTTCTATCATGTTTTCACCTATTAAACTTGCTTGTATATCATTTTTATGAATATTGATAAATTTATCAAGAGCGTCACGTTGAGATTCATCTAGTTTTTCAACTTTTCTTTTTTTCTTCAATTTTTCAAAACCAAATTCATACTTTGTATCTGACATTTCGTCCGGTAAAGAATAAGAATTAAAATTATAAATAAATTAATAAAGAAATATAAATAAAATAATACTGCAAAATAAATAAAAAATGATAAACAATAGAACCTGAAACGCAGGGAATGTAACAATGAGAGAGACTTGGCAACACGTTGATGTCAAGTATCTCATTTGATAATTCACTTCAAGGTATAAACAATGAAAAAATTTCTTTTTTTAAGAGAAGAAACAATGAGTGAAGAACAAATTTGTACAATACTATGATATATAAGTCAAAAAAACCAACAGTTATGAGTAAACACAAATTATTTTTTCAATTTTTGGAATGTAAAAATAAAAGATATTTTATTTATTAACTTTTTGGAAAATGTAAATTTGCTAATACAGAACACTATTACTAATACTCCTAAAGTTGCACTTTTCTCGTTGCACTTTCCAATTCTCACGTTGCAATTAATATAACTTGATTTTTTATTGTTTCATTACCTCTCTCAAATTTTAGTAGTATATACTTTATAGGTACTTTTTCTTAGAAACATAAGGCAAATCGCCTACATTGCCTTGCCCAATACACGACCATGCTCATGTCTTGCCCTTCTCTTCGATCCTAAACTGAATAGAAATCAGGTTTTTGAATTGATGTTCTCATTTAAACGAAAATATACCTTTATATTAAGATTTGTGAATCATTTTCTTGACTAACTTTCTCTATTCTAAGTAAGAAATAACAAATTAAATAAATCAAACTTTGATTAACTAATTACAAAAAAATGAGATGATTCTAAGTGAGGATTTAATGCAATAAAATCTTCTTAGATTATTACAAAATAAATGAGATGATTCTGAGTAAGGATTTGATACAATCAAATACTCTCAGTTTGGGAAGACATTGTTTCTATTGTACGTACGCTCAAAAGTGCAGTTCATCGTCAATAACAATGTTGGAACCATAGAGATTGAAAATGTGTTTGATGTAATGCCTTTGAGAACATATCAACAAGTTGGTCCTTGGTATCAATGTGGGAAACTGTCATAAAATCATTAGCAACTATGCCCCGGACAAAGTGAATGTCGAGGGAGATGTGTTTCATGCAAGGATGCTTGACAAGATGGAGAGATAGGTGTGTGGCTTCGATGTTTGCCACAATAAAGAATCGGGGGAAGTGAAGCAGAAGTCTTAACTCATGAAACAAGTTCTGAAACTACAGAACTTCTGAAGTGACAGTGTTTATCTTTTGATTTAATTGCAATTTTTCGTCTAATATTTGGGTCCTTGATGTTTAAACCGAGCAATTTGAGTCATTAAATTTTTAATTTGTGAAAATCAGGTCTATTTGTTACCTTTCCATCCAATATTTAACGAAAAATGACTGATGTGGCATCTATGTTAATATTTTTATTTCCACTTCATTATTTAATTTTCTTTTTACTTTTAAAACCATTTACGGCTAAGACTCTTCTTCCCCCTCCTTCTCTATCTCACCCCTACTCAGCCATTTCCATTAGAATTGGATGACAATTTGATGGAAGAACTGAATTTTCACAAATTAAAAGTTTATAAATCAAAATCGCTCATTTTAAACATTAGGGAGTCAAATCACATAATCGTGATACATCATGAACTAAAAGTACAATTAAACCTTATCTTTTAACTCCCCCTCCACCCAAAAAATCTCAAAATTCTTCTTTTTTATTGAAGATTGGTCTCCTTAAACCTGAACTTGCTAACTACTCGTTACATGTTTATTGGAACTTAATTTTTTTTTTCAAAAATGTAAAAATAGTTAAAAATGACTTAATTTAATTTTTTTTTAACAATAACATATATCATGATATCAAATAAAAAGTACTGAATTATCTATAATAATTAAGCGATTAACTACACTCCAGCCTTTGTCAGCTTTAGGATACGATGTGTTGTTCCCAGGTACTTTGTAACTTTTTTTTTTTTTGAATGGAGGTACTTTGTAACTTAACATTTCTGGTTTTGTTTTAGTTTCCTCACTTCACAAAATAAAGAAAACAATTAATTCCTCTGAAGCATATACACATTTCCATTTGATGTATAAGAATAAGAATGAGCTAACAAATGTATTGACAGCAGTCACACCACTTTTCTACCAAAAAAAACTCCCGAAGGTAGAAGTCACAGTAACAGTACTTAACTCTTAATTCATTTTCTTATTATAATTATAATGAGAAGTAAATGATTGCCAAGAGTGTTTAAAGTGATTATAATCATATTTTCCTATGTAACAAAAAAAAAGTGATTATAATCAATATGTTTTAGAATGATTTAAAGATAATCATAATTGGGCCTTTGGCCCTCCATTAACCAAAAATAATAATATTCATGATTTCGAATTATATTTATTTATAATATAATTGTTCTATTTTTAAAAAATCTTTACGATATTTTAACGAGTAAGAAAATATATTTGATATTTATATTTATTTTAAATTACTTAATAAAAACTAATACTGAAATTTTTTTAAAATAAAGATTAATTGCAAAAATGGAGATTCTTTTTTTTTGGTTACATAAGGAAATAACGAAAAAAAAAACAAGAAACACACTAAGCTACCGCATCTTTGCACAAGAGCGGAATCACAGAAGAAGGAGGCTCCTTCCAAATACACATCGGACACACTGTTTGAGACGCTTGTC
Organism: Acmispon strigosus; assembly: GCA_030819835.1. Taxonomy (NCBI): domain Eukaryota; kingdom Viridiplantae; phylum Streptophyta; class Magnoliopsida; order Fabales; family Fabaceae; genus Acmispon; species Acmispon strigosus. The sequence goes on along the minus strand of JAUAMA010000004.1, from coordinate 52,753,989 downwards.
TCGCCAACGCATCGGCCACAACATTTTTATCACGCAAAACATAAGAGAATTGAACCTTCCAATCGGCAGCCAACATCGTCCGAATAGAAGCAATAGTATCTCGTTGCCAAAAGGATCGGGTGTCCCTATTCTGGCTCAGGAGCTAAAAATTGAGATTCTTTTTGTTATATGAATAGATAATCTTTTGTACCAAAAAAAAAAAAGATAAAAGGGTGTATCTCGCATAAACCAACTTGTATGTTTTTAAAAGTCTATAAAGATGTTAATCTGCATTATACCACCTTTTATTTATATTTATATATATATATATATATATATATATATATGAGATGTATCACATGAGAAAATTGTTTTTATATGAGAAAATGAAAATAAATCAGGATCGTTAGATCTAATCATGAATGATCTAATCATACGGCTTTTTAAAAAGTCACATGACTTCGTGTTTTAATCTTAGCCATTCATGATTAAATCTAGCAGTTATGATTTATTCTTACTTTCTCATATAACAACATCTTTCTCGTATAAAACATTTTATATATATTCTTTAACAAATCGAGATTAAAAGTAGAAACTTATTTTCTGCAGCATGAACTTTAGAGATTATCAAATTCATAGACCATAGAGATATTCCTATGGTGTGTGTTTAGGTTGATGATTTGATTTTTACTGTAAATAATTCAAAGATGATTGCATAATTTATAGAGGCCACGATTAGATGCTTTGAAATGACAAATTTAGGCTTAATGTCCTACATAAATATTTTGTAATAATAAGCCTGTCATTGCACCAAGTATATATATATTTTCCTTCAAAAAGATAAAGTATATAGATATTTGGTTTTATAAAATAAGAAAGTCGGTAGATGGAAAAGAACTGTGATCAAGTAATTTTCCACCGCAAAGCAAAACCTTTGAAGATAGAGTTATTTTACAAAATGAAGAAATTACTTTGAATGATAAATTTGCAGATTTAATTCAAGGGAAGCAATGTTATAACTAAATCAAAGATAACAAAAAGCTAGTTGGATTTGATTTTGACTTAGTTGTAAAGTTTTAGTTGAATTTGGCTTACTAAATTTGACTATTCTAGTTACAGAGTTGAACTAGTTTGACTACAACTTGCAATGCGTTCTTCTCCCTTGAGATTTCAATATTTTAGAGCACCGATTCATTTACACTATTTTTTTTCCATCTCTTTTCATCCACATTCACTTGTTATCTTTTTTCTATTTCTATCATATTATCTATTATATTTTTCATGTTTTTCTCTTCTCTTCTTATATCTCAATGTGGAGGTATGCATCATATGTGAACAAAATATTATTTAATATTTTATGATAAAATTGTGTCTAGATGGATTATAGTGAATTGTATTCAAGTTTGTTGAAAAATATTGAGTGAAATCTCTTTCTCTGTTCTTCAATATAAGCTTCTATGTAGCCGAGTTTTAGTGTTCTAATGAATGGAACTAACAGTTTTGGAAAATAAGCTTTTGAATCAAAACTCTGTCTCCACAAATTTTTTTTCCATGGTACCGGAGGATAAAGCTTTTGGTTTAGGTCAATGTCCATTAGCAAGAAAATAACTACTTTCCTTGCATATTTTGGTGAGATTAATACATATGGTGTGTTTGGTTGCAATTTTTAAATGTGAATCTGAGTCCAAAATGTGGATTTGAGCTTTAATTGCGGATTTCCATCATTTTGAAGATATTTGGAAATCAATTTTGAGAATCGATTCTACAAGTTTGATTCTGACTTGGCAGAATTGACCGAGAATAGCTTATCCATCTGACTGACCCGATTTTGTGTAAATGTATTAAAATTCAGTAACGAAAATTAATTCTATATAAATGTATCCAAATATAAATCACATCGGTTAAAACTCACGTTAGCAAATTTAATTTTAACTCAATTCAATTTTAACGAAATACAATTTTAGCCGGACTCAATTTTAATCAAATACAAATTTTTCAAGCTAGGTTAGGTACGAGAGGATAAAGCTTTTGGTTTATGTCAATGTCCATGAGCAAGAAAATAACTACTTTCCGAGCATATTTTGGTGAGACATAGACATAATGATGAGATGAAACTTGAAAGGGTAAACTTAAGTACAAATTTAGGTCAGAACTGTTCACAAAGTTGACTTGCACCGACAAAAATCTCTGTGTTACTACTGTTTTTTTAAGAATAACAGTTCTTTCACACTCTATTTACCATTACACTTAAGTGAAATGTGAAGAATAAAGAGAGAAATGAGTGATATAATTGATAATGCGATAGAAAGTGCAAAAAGAGATAAGAAGAAAAAATAGTAGAAATGAAATTGAAGAGAATAAGAAAGGGAGTTGTGTTTAGCGCCACCCCAATTGCGGGTGGCGCCACCCCCATTTTTCAAAAATACCCAAATTGCCCTTTTTTCAAAAAAAAAACTATTGTACCAAAAAAAAAATTATACAAAAATGGTTTTTTTTTTCTAAAACCTCACCCCCACCCCCTTCAACTCACCACCCTCACCATTTTTCTCCCCTCATACCTTTCCGTTCTACCCGGATAATGAAATAGACGAAAGGGACAAGTCATAACCTAAAGTGGGTTAATATATGTGAAAGAAAAAATGAATTCTGAAGTTTTCGACGCGTTCTGGTTAATATTCGCACTTGTAAGTGCGAAATATTCTTCAAAATCGCACTTAAAAGTGCGAATATGTGTTAGATATTATTTTTTTCATGTATTTTATTTGGTCGCACCTTTAAGTGCGATTTCGAGGCAATTTTCACACCTTGAGGTGCGATTTCATATTAAAAATTTGAGAAAAACATCTAAAAAAATTCAAAAAAGACACCAAATGATTTTTAAAAATTATGGGACCACCACAGTTAGTCTAGTTGACATATTTAGGAATTTATGATGAAATATTATTTTTTCAAAAATTAAAAAAAAAATAGCAAACAATGGAATTTGGGCTCGGGACATCGAGCCTATGGCGAAGCTATAAGCGTCCAATTACTTTTTTTTTCTCTTCAACTTTGTAGTTCAGCCCGTCGCCATCCGAGACTGTCAGAAATTCATTTTTCAGGGCCAGAAATATTAAAAAAAATAATTTTAGATAATATTTCGCACCTATAAGTGCGATTTGGAGGCAAACTTCGCACTTGTAGGGGCGATACACTTTGAAAAAATAAAATAAAAAATAAAAAATACTATTTCGCACCTATAAGTTCGATTTGGAGGTAAATTTCGCACCTACAAGTGCGATACACTTTTTGAAAAAATAAAAAAAAATTACTATTTCGCACTTATAAGTGCGATTTTTTTACAGATTGATTCGCACTTATAAGTGCGAACTAAAAGTTGGAAAACAAAGTAACGAACGAAATAGAAAAGGGGAAGGAATGGGGTGAGATTTTGGAGAGAGGTGGTGGTGAAGATTAGTTTCGAAAGGGAATAGGGGTGAGAATGGGGGTGAGAATGGTGGAGAGAAGAGGAAGAGGATGATGGTGAGAATGGTGTTGAGGAGATGAAGGGGGTGGTGGAGGGATGGTTGAGAGAAGAGGAAAAGGGGGTGGTGAGAAGAAAGTAGAAGATGAAGTAATTAGGAAGAAAAAGGATATGTTAAGATTTTTTTTATTTTAAAAGAGGTAAAATGGTATTTTACTATAATGGGGGTGGCGCCACCCGCAATGTGGGTGGCGGGTGTAAATGGTATTTGACTAAAGCAGAAAGAACAAGTGCATTCATCATTTCTAGAACAACCGTTGCATAATTTTCAACGTTCCCAAATCTGATAATTACAAACTGCAAGTTTCTCATAGGCAAACAAGCCAAAGGCTCCAAAAATCAGCAAGTGATATGAATGGGCCACAAATCCAAATTTACTATTTCTGCATTACATATTACATAAATAGTTAGAAATAAGAGAATGTCATGAACCAATTATCGCCTGACAATAATGATCAAACTCTAAGATCACTTGGTTACGGAGTTTTTAATACCATGTCATGAATCAATTATTTCAAAACGCTTGAACTATTGGATAAATGATATATGAATAATTATATTTTTAACACGGAAAGAGTCAATGAACCAAGGGGAAAGTCTCAGTGACGCTAGGAGGAAGTATTGTGTAGAGAAGAGCTACAAGTAGATCAGTAAAACTCTGTATTACACAAATCATAGATTCTCTAAAAGGCTTCACCTCTTTATGTTGATTCTGAGGAACATGGTCAGTGATTTTGTTCCTGCAAAGAGGGCATGTGGTGTGGTTCTCCAACCAAACACCAATACAATCAGCATGATATCTGTGGTTGCATAGAGGCAGAGACCGAACCTTTTCTCCTTTACACATTAGGCTCAGACACACTGCACAGGGTTCACTTTCAATATGTTCTGTTTCCTCCACTGCAGCAGCGTAACCATGATAATACTTGTAGAGTTTGTGCAGCCTTTGGATCATGTTTTCTTGAAATGAGTAGTGAGCCACCACGACCACAGCAAAGGTTGTCAGGAGGAAGTTGATGATGGTAGTTGGTGGAGGTTAGAGAGGTGGGTGGGAATGATATAAACTGGCCATTCTATGTGTCTATGTAACCTTATTATAGGCCCCATCTGGTTCTTCCTTTTTTTTTTGGAAAAAAACAAAATAGACTTTTGGTAAGTTTAGTGTGTGAGTTGTGTTTTTTTTTTTTTTTTTGTTAAAAACAACAAAAACTTTTGGTAAATTCAGCCGTGAATCTTATATGACATTAATTAGATGCAGCTGAGTGGTAAGTTGTGTGTGAGTTGTGCTTAAGGTCTTGTGTTCAAATCTGCCTAAGATATTTGGGATTTTTAACATTTTCTCAGTGCTTACTTGGCAATGTTGATGACATGGCCTGATGATGTAGCTTGTCACATTACCTTCCCTTAAAATACTAATGTTTTTTTAACAATAAGGACTAAAGTCATACTATTATTTTATCTTTGAGGACTTTTTCCAAAGATTCACACTTTATCCTTTATCATCTTCCATATAATCCTTGTCATTTCATCACCTACTCAGAAAAATAGAAAGAAAAAAAACAGAACATCAAACGAAAAAGAACACATATCTATATCTGAATTAGTGAATTGTGATGAAATCAGAGATTACCATCCATTTCGACAATGGGATTGAGAACTGGGATTGTGTGGAAGGCGGCGCGAGCAGTGAAGCATCGAAGGGAGAGATGGTTGGGGAAGGAAAGGGAGTGAGGAAGAAGAAAAAAAAAACCCAGAAAGAAATTAGAGGAATAGAAGAAGAGGAAGAAAAACAGAAACCCAGAAATTACAGGAATAGAAGAAGAAGAAGAGTTTTTTTAGTGTTTCAGAATTGAATTGAATTAGGGATTGGGAGTTTAGGGGTTAATTTAAGATTTAGAATAGTTTATGGTTTTAAATTTAAAATGAATTTAATTATTTGGAATTTTAAAAATAATTAAAAAAATTCACGTCAGCGTTATTAATACAGTCAGCAGTCCGCATAAGCACTTGTCGGAGCTCCGGTCTCCGGCGAGGACTAAATCCAAATTTGGTGCCTAAGGGACTTATATCAAAAAAAAGTTCTAGCGAGGAACCTATCGCAAACTTGGGTACAAACACAGGACCTACCATATCAATTAACCCTTAATAATATTATGTAAGCAGTAAGTATGTCCAATTTGTTCCTAATGTTTGTAGCCTTCTAGTTCTATTATTTATAACTTAGCTCCTAAATGAGCAATTCAAGTAACTATGTCCATAAACAGAACCAATTTTGGTAGTGAATGACACTTCCACGATTTTGGTAGTGATGGAACAGTGTAAATTGTAAAAAGATCCCTTCCTAACTCCCTCTTTTTTAAACATCTTGGGCATTTGAGAACTGCTTCAGAAATCAGTAAACTAGTAATTATGTATGTGAACATTAAGTATAATTGCTTCTGTGTAATCAAATGGAAAAAATATAAATAGGTTATTTTCCTGGTGATTAAAAATTCAAAGGTGAGGACGACAATGTGACAGTGGCCATTCTCATGCATTGAGCTTTAATTTTCTCATAGGTTAACCATAACATACTTGTTTCATACATAATGTTGTCCTCAATAACTAATTTTGCAGCTTATCACTCATATATGAAATTTCAATTCTTCTCATACTTATGCTAACTTCGGGAAATCCTAATTAATATGTCTCTTACATTTTTTCCTTAATACTAAGTATTATGAACTAGACTTGGTAAATATCTGATTTATACTTATCTTTATACCCAACAGACTCAATGGTACTTCTAGTTTCTCAGTTACATACTGAGCTAATATTATGCGCATAACGAACTTGATATCCCCATTGTGTTCTTTCTTCCCTAGGCTTCGATGATGAGACAACCTCACATGGTGAATCAGAACCCGAATTGCGGTTGACACTCATGGCCTCAGTAACTTTTCTTCCTGGTTCAAGTATCTGGTCAACTACAACATTCTTAGCTAAACCAACATCAACTAGTGTTGCCACAGAGTTTGAATCTCTTTGGTTTATTGTCACACCTTCCCAATACAGGCCTCATTCATGTTCGCACAGATGGTGCAGGGCATTAAGGATTAGTAACAGTCCCACAAATCTTAGACTATTATGCATTGAGAAGATAGTCTTTTTCATGGCTGTCTCCACCTCCGGGCTTTGCTTTCGACGGAGATGAAAATTAAATAGGGTTTTGGTTTTGGAGTTCCTTTAAATTAGTTATCAAATGATACCTATATGCAGATAAACTTCAATTATTTTAAGTTAAGACTTGTAGTGTTAGAAAAACTGCTACGTTCGAACGTGGACATTCAAAAGCTTGATGATAATTATGTTTGGGCATGAAACGTTTGAGGAAGCGTACGTTTTAGAGTACACATTAATCAGACTTAAATGTGAATTGATTAATCATTATGTCAGGGCCTATACTGGAGAGTGGTTCTGAGCACTCTAGAGTATAGTCTGTTTGACAGAACAGAACATCAGGTTTAAAAACTCATTTCTCATAGATTCCAAACAACTATTACCCATAACAAGTAAGAAACATCATACTACAAGTAGTTAATCTTAGATACTCTAGTGATATCAAAGACATCACTTGCTTACAAATCTTCAAGCTTTAACCTCTTAAAACCTAATAAATCACTTATATACCTCCCCAATTTAAATATAAGGTATGTAATTATAAATACTACAAAACAACAAATAAAATAGTTCACCCGAAAGTGTAAACTAATAATCCTAATGAGGATCATCCACAATATAGCCAGGATGATATACGAGATGCATGTCAACCATATTGGCATTAACATTATTTCTCTTCTTCTTAGTCTTGTGCTACAGATTTCCTCCATTTCTCTAGCCAATCTCTTGAGTTGCTCTCCATAGGAATCCATGATGCTTGATTTCCAACTAAAATTTCTGCTTAAGCTATCAGGGTTGTACCTAACTCTCACTCGATTCACTTGTGAATTTTCCCATAAGAGTTTAATGCTTATTTATACTTGAAAACTTTTAGGTTTGCGAGGTTGTGATTGGCCAAAGCCTTGTGCCATGGATTAAGGTAGGAACGGTTGAGATTTTGTCACAAAAATAGGGTTTGAATGGTTATAGTTGAACCAAAAATCTTTACAAAGATCATGAAATTTAACCCCCCCCCCCCATTTTCCTTCTTGATTTTTCTTTTTCTCCTTTTGCGGCTTCCCACTATCCCACTTAAAGTGTGGCGAATTAATTCAAGTCGTTTCTCTACTTTCCTCATCATATACGGTACATATTCATATCCTGCGGTATATCTGAGTTAAGGTATTAGTTTAGGATCCTCTGATCAATATAATATCTATAAAGGAATGATACTACATAAAGTTAAATAGGACATGGTACCATGAATTCAAGCTGGTACCCAGTTATCCATTCAAAGCTTGAGTCATGTTAATAACTATCCAACATCATTATGAAAGATTCACACTCTTAAACAAGGAAAGAGTTTATTCACCAATCACGGATTTGGTAAGGAACCTTGTATTGAACACAGAGATAATTATGACGTAGTAGTAATTTAGACCTAACAAGTAAGAATTCCATCATATTAATTATGGTATGAACTTTTGCATTCTTACCTCTATGAGTCACTTCTCAATATGTAATAAGAGAATGTTAAATTAAACAGATAATAAAGGTAACAAACATATTATCAAGGGTTCTGCAAACATCCTTATACTAACAATGCACGTACAAAGAATTAAGGTCATGTCACAACCCAGACCTTAGAGGATTAACTCTATATGATGCTAGTCTCAATATTTCCCATGGTACTTAGATTCTATATTCTATAGTAAGGTCTCCACTAATCTCAATGGCCTATAATCTCAACTATTTATACTTAATTCTACAAAATCATGTGTTCCTTTATAATGATATTACTTTGTTCTCTTGATAATTTTCATCACCTCATAAGAAATAGAGCTTGAATATCCATCTTAATATATAATAATATCAATAACTTAGTGTACCCCTAGTGACCTCAAAATATTAAGATATCATTGACTTAGACACTTTAAGTACTAAGTAACAAGCTTTGTTAACCATTTTTGGCTTTCTATCCACTAGTTCATCAAACTTTTCAATCTTATATAAATCATACAACATAATCATAGTAGACCTTCTACCCTATATCAATGAACTATGATACTCTAATAACTTTCACACCTTAAAATTTTTGGAACTTCATCTTGGCGGACACAAGTTACTGGATTGATCAGGTCCATAACTTGTAACTTAGACAATTAAAAGTTACAAAATTGTATAGATGGATATACCTCCTATGGCCATGTTAACAACATACTAACTTTTATATGAAGGTCAAAGTCCTATCTGAATCAAACTGCTTTTATACCAACTAATGTGGCGCTCTTATTTAATTCTCTGAAAAATATAATAAATTAATCAGTTAATCCAAAAAATGAATTCAATAAACCTTTCAGGTCTAATTTACACCTTGGGTAAAATTAAACTTTTACATTATGTGTCAAGTAAATGTATGATAGTAATGTATTCCTTTAAAAAAAAAGTAAGTGTGAATATATTAAAGGACCTATTTAATAAGTGCTATAACTTGTTTATTCATATATTTCTTAAAAATATATTTAAATTTTCACTTTGGTAAATAGACTCAATAGTAAAAATGCTAGTTTCATTTATTGAAATAAATGATTATTTCATATTTAATCCTCACCCGTAAGAATGGAGAGCATTTCATGGTCAATTGTTTAGTGAGTAATGTGAGCATCTAGGGTGAGCGGATTAGTCACTACTATTGGCGGTACCCTAGGCTTACCAAAATAAATGATTATTCTTTTGCTTTTGTTTCTGAATTTCATGTGTTTATTCTTCCTTTTTATATTGGTAAGTTTGGATGCTGCTCTATATTAAGTTTAGACAAGGGCTAACAACACATTTTTAGTAAATATATTGAGTTTTTAGTAAATTAAACAATTATAAAGAGTTCATTAAATAGTATATTAAAATTGCATAAAAAATTAGTCTATCAAAATGAATGAACACATTGATATCATTTGTCTTGATTTTTTTTCTTTTGTCAATAATTTGTCTTGAGTTTATAGATGAAAATAAAACAGATATTATTTTTTGGGGTCACTAGAACAAATATTTAGATTGGCCTATGAAGGAAACTTATGGTCACTCTTGTCTATGGATCTGAAGCTCAAAATACCTAAACACAGGTCCATGAGGCCCATTTGGAAGAAGGTGAATGAATGAGCTTCTTGTGTGGTCAATGGTGGTGACGCCATCCAATTCCAGTGGTAGTAGCTTTCGTCTTCCTTCCTTCAGGGGGTGGCTGATTCCTCCGTCACTCTCCTCCAAAAGGAATGTTGCATAACCTAAAAGACTGAATGAGCTCCCATGCCTTTGGTTGTTACTCTCATCTCTTTCCTCTTATGGGTTTCCCTTCTTATGCTTAAAAATGGAGTCTTTGATATCATTTTTGCATCAATTGATAATCTTCTTGGTTTTTTTGTTTTGGGTCAGCAGGGATTGCAAATGCACATCCCTCCTTCCAATATGCTTTGTGTTCACCCAGGGTGCAGATACCATCGGTTTCTTTTGCCTTTGGTGATGAGCAGAGTGTTCCTTGGGATTGGAAATTCTTGGGCAAGCTTAAAAAGGGGAACTTTAATGTGGTTAAGGCAGGTGCTACTACTACTACTACTACCCTTGAACCGAAGAGGGTAGCTGAAAAGGAAGGTGAAATCTTGGGTTCAAAGGACTTGGAGGAGCTGGGTCTAAATCCTAATCCTCCCAATGTTTTGCTTGAACATTATAATGAAGAGTCAGAAAGTCTTGAACTTGATGAAAGGGAGAAGTTAAGAAGGATGAGGATTTCTAAAGCTAATAAAGGAAATACACCTTGGAATAAGGGGAGAAAGTTGTCAAAGCACAGTGCTGGTAACTAAATCCTTATTGTTTTGTCCCTTGCATCACTTTCCACTCACTTTTTTTTTATTGTGTTCTTCTAACATTGGTTCTATGTTAAATGTGAGCAGAAACTTTGCGGAAAATCAGGGAAAGAACAAGACTTGCTATGCAGAGTCCTAAGGTGATGTCATGTAAGAATATTTTTATGTCTTTGATGAAGAAAATCTGATTCTTAGTTTACAAAATCCTTTTTAACATATTTTATGTCATGTAAGAATATAATGTAGTTACTTGCCTGATTTTCAATTCTTCAGGCACTGATTGGACATTTTATGCTCAAAGAAATTATTTTTAATAGGAAATTCTGCTTGATCTTGTGTACATACTATTTGTCTATTTGTTTTGGGTGTCACTAATCAGTTTCTTAGTTAAGTTTATTGGAGATTACTTGGTGACAGATCTATAACTAATTAGGTATAGATAAGATATTCATGGAATGGTGATCAGCTTTTTCAATTTCGCCTTAGGTATTTTCTTAACTAATTTTTCTTAATAAAGTTTTGTAATGCAGGTCAAAATGAAGTTGGTTAATCCTAGGCATGCACTTACGTAAGTAAATGCCTTTTTGTGATTATTGTTTTTTGTTACTTACGACTAACAAATGGTCCTTTGGATGATTTCTTCAAATACCTATAGTATTTTACTGGACTCATCCTTCTTTATTGATTGCACAGTACAGAAACGAAGCAGAAGATAGGTGCTGGAGTGAAAATGAGATGGCAAAGGAGGCGTGAAAAGATGGTGTCGCAGGAAGCTTGCTGCCTTGAGTGGCAGAATTTGATTGCAGAAGCTTCTAGACAAGGCTATGTAGATCAGAAAAAGCTGCTATGGGATTCCTATGAAACCTTGGATGAACAGTTGAAGCTGGAGTTGTTGGTGAGTGTCAAACAAAGGAAACAAATGCCAAGGGCACCAGGTAGCAAAAGAGCACCCAGGACTTCTGAACAAAGAAGGAAAGTTGCGGAGGCAATCTCTGGAAAAGGAGCTGATCTTGTAAGTGTATATGTCTATACCTTGAAGTTGCATGGCTTACAGTTTTTATAGCAACCAAAAGTTTGCTAGTTCTTCCTCTTGACTAGCACACTAATAGAGTCTAATAGCTGCGTAGAAATGGTTTTTATTTGTGAGTGACTTGAAAGCTTTCCAGACTGGTATTGATTACGTTTTAATACAACACCTATTAGTTTCTTTTTCCTTTTTCAAAAAAAATACTGAATGTTGTCCCCCTGGTGGTGCATCAGCTATAAACTAGGATGATCTGATATTTCTAGTATTTAAAACCTTAGGCATGTACTGATATCATTACCTAATTTTTCTTATTAAGCTCCTTAAGATATTGAATATTGTGAAAACAAATTTCTTGTAATCGGTTTCTATAATGTATCTGAATTAATTCGAGTATGAGGCTGAGTGGTAAAACTAGTAATAGGTGTTTTTTAATACTTCTCTAGAAATTGGCTTTGGTTTTAGGTGTAAAAAACCCTTATAAGTCAACCTTTTTACTGGTACTTTTCCAATAAATGCTGGATCTTTTAAAAAGTTAAGTCGTGGGGCTATGATGCGAGTTCTTCATCATACAGAAGTTGGAGTAGAAGAAGTGTAGTTAAAAAGGCAAAGGTCAGGAACCATATGTTGTCACCTAATGACATTCATTTGTATTTGCAATTGTTTACCTATGCCAAAAATGGGTAACATGTTGATAGGTATCTGTTATCTTTAACCTTATCTGCATAGTTTGACATGTTCAGCTTCTGTGGTACCAAATGGTATAAAATAGACATGTGGGATTTTCCAAACACTTGTATCAAGAATAATCATATTTGAGAACAACAAACATTATTGTTTTCTTGTTCCCATTGCTACTTTCCTCCTGCTTGACAAGATATTTGTTAGTTATATCCTGGAAACTTGGCAGTTCCAACTGAATTCAATGCTTTTTCTGCTTTAACTTTGTAGTATCTGGTTAAAATATATCAAATAGGTTCCTGAGTCCTGACCATCTTTTATTTCTACCAATCAGGAAGACCACAGAAGAGGTTGCTCTGCAAAGGCCAAGTATCATGACACTGAAGGAGCTGAAAGGAAACCCAGAAGAAGACCAAGTGATGGTGCACAAATCACCAGGAGGAACCGTGTAATGAAAAAGGATACTGCTAGTGATATTAGTGTTGAAAGTCGAACCAGAAATCTTAACGTGATCTCCTCGAGAAAAGGTGAATCCCCTGCCTTTAAGGATCATTTGGCGAGTTCAAAGCTGGATATGTTAAACAGCATTAGAGCACAGAAAGCTGCTGCAGAAACCAAGCTGAACAAAGCCATTGAGCGAGCTAGGTAAGTTTTTTTAATTAATATGGATCGCAGAATATTAATTAGTTGACCTCTCAATGAAATAAAAACCAATTAATTTCTGTGTTATTTTTCTTCAACTCGCCGAAAATTTTGATCTGCTGATGAACTTTGTGTGTGTTTCCTTCTCTTTTAAAGCCATAACAATTTAGTTATTTGATGAATGAGTCTAACATAGCTAATTAATCAATCTCCTCCGTGAACTTAAGTGAGGTTGTGATTCTCAGAGCGAATATTAACACATGTCGAGCAGGAAGCAGAGCACATGCCTCGAAGGTTACTAATGAGACATTTTTCGCTATTTAGTGCATCCTTCATTGATTGTTTTACTTGAATCCCCTGCTTTTCTTGCATAGAATCCTTATTTATTAACACATTGTTTATCTCATACAAATCGATATCATCTTACATAGTTCAACTTTGCATTGTCACCAAAATTTGACCCTGGCCTTGAGCAAACCCATCCAATCCTCCACTGCATGGCTACAAATATCATTTTAGTAAATAACTCCTTTAAAATGAGTTTGTCCCTAGACTATGATAGCAAGGATGTATCCACCATTGGATTTTTATGGATTACGATATACTTCAAATTAAATAAACGGTGAATATTTATATGCCCCTTACTTTTTAACTTTACTAACAATCTTACTTTAGAGGAGCCTTATCCAATGATTTAAAGTACAAGAAAACCCTTTTTTCATTAAGTTGACAGTATCTTCATTTCTATGATCATTGTGACTGTATTAAACAGTAGTTACTTTATTGCTTTTGAGATTAGCTCACAATTACATGGTGTGCTTTCTATGATTCCTATGTTATCAGTTACCTTTTGTTATGCATTCATAAAATAATATGTGACTGCGCAGACTGTTGATTGCTGAAGCTGAAAAGGCTGCCAAGGCTCTTGAGGCTACTGAAACGAAGAGTCCCTTTGCTCAAGCTTCCCTCATGGAAACTAGAAAGCTTATAGCTGAAGCAATTCAATCACTTGAATCTATTGATACACGAGGGATAACTGTGAGTATTGTCCCTTCTCTTGCTTTGACCATGGCCAATAAAGAAAAAGATACAGAATTTGAAGTTCTAAGCCAATCACATACGGTCCCAATAAACGGTAAGAAAACCTTATCATCATGTGACTACAACAAGTTTTCGGAAGATTTTGGCAAATGTTTGTCAAATCAACAAATAGAAACAGAACAGGAACAGAGTAGTGAATACAAAACAGAGCCTTCTCCAACTGTGCTGGGAATTCAATCCATAAAAAATGAAACACAACCTAAATTACCTGCTGTTGTAAGTAAAAAGTGGGTTCGTGGAAGGCTTGTTGATGAGAAACAGAACAGCTAGGGGAAAGATTAGCTCAAGGTTCCATTGTCAATGCTACCATATTCCATTATTTAACAATATGATGGTGGTTGCTGTAATTCTGATTAACATTTAGCATATATATTCACATTCAATTTTAAAAGCACGATTAGTAATACCATGTGATAAGCATTTAGAGATGGAAATTAATTCTGACAATTGTAAACAATCATACGATGTGATATTTAATATTTTTCTTCAAGTGCTTATGAGAGCTGGGCCTCTCAAACTTTCGAATTGCATTGGATGTGGATTATGAAAACTCTTTTTTATTTCCTTGAAAGTACTTTTGTTCATGAAAACACCGCATTTTCTTGAAAATGTAAAATGTTTGTTTATGAAAACTCTCTTATTTTCTTGAATTTGGCTTATTTTTAAAAACTCTCTTATTTCCTTGAAAATCCCTTAGCTTACGAAACTCTATCATTTCCTTGCTTATGAAAACTCCATGTAATGTCATTTCCTTTAAAATACTTTGTTTATAAAAACATTATATGATTTCCTTGAAATTGTCTTGTTTATGAAAACTCTCTCATTAACTAGAAATTGCCTTATTTATGAAAACTCTCTTATTTCTTTGAAAATACCTTAGATTTGTGAAAACCCTCTCTCTCTCTTCAATGAAATTGCATTGTTTATGAAAATACTCTCATTTCCTTAAAATTGTCTATTTATGAAATCTCTTATTTCCTTCAAATTGTCTTCTTTATGAAAATTCTCTCTAATTTCCTTGAAAATGTCTTTGTTTATTAAAACTCTATCATTTCCTTGAAAATGCCTTGGTTTATGAAAACTCTATCATTTTCTTAAAATTGTCTTATTTATGAAAACTCTCTCAATTTCTTGAAAATGTCTTGGTTTATGAAAACTCTCTTATTTCCTTGAAAATTCATTGGTTTATGAAAGCACTCTATTATTTCCTTGAAATTGCCTAGTTTATGAAAACCCTCTCTCATTCCTTGAAAATGCCTTGGTTTTGAAAACTTTATTATTTCCTCGAAAATTCCTTGGTCTATGAAAATTTTCTATCATGTCCTTAAATTGCCTTATTACTCTCTCTTATTTTCTTGAAAATGCATTGGTTAATCAAAACACTCTCATTTCCTTGAAATTGCCTTATTTATAAAAACTCTATCTTTTTTTTCTTAAATTTTGTCCTGTTTATGAAAACTTTCTCTAATTTCCTTGAAAGTGCCTTGATTTATGAAAATTCTATCATTTCCTAGAAATTGCATTGTTTATGAAAAGTTTCTCACAATTGCTTTTTAATGAAAAATGGACGAGTGGTGGAGACGAACAAAGGTGGTGGAGATGCACGTAAAATAACTATAGTAGACAGATGAATAAAGCCTAGAAAACACAACCCACAAACTTCACGTCCCTAAGAATGGAACGGTGCATCACTACGATAGAACAAAAGCCGAACTTTAACTGATACATGTGTATTTATTAGTGAAACAACTAATTTTGAGTACCACACCTTGATTTAACTTAAGGTACCACAACAAGCACCTTTAAAAACTCTTCCTAAATTCATTGAAATTGTCTTTGTTTATAAAAACTCTCTTTCATTCCTTGATATTGATTTAATTTATAAAACTCTCGCTCATTACTTTCTTTGAAAACCTTTTGTATCAGTTTTTGAAAACTCATCCGATTCATTGAAAATGCTATTGGATTAATTTGTGAAATCTCATTATTTTCCTTCAAAAGTTTTTGCATGGTTTTTGAAAACTCGTTTATTTCCTTAAATTTGCATTGGTTTTTGAAAACTCATTTGTGCCATTGAAAATGTTCTTGCATTTGTTTTTGAAAACTCATTTGTTTCATTGAAAATCTTTTTCAATTGGTTTGTGGAAATCTCATTATTTTGCTTGAAAAGTTTTTTGCATAGGTTTCGGAAATTTCTCTTTTCCTTGAAATTGTATTGGTTTGTGCGAACTCATTTGAGTTGTTGAAAATGTTTTTGCATTTGTTTGTGAAAAATTGTTATTTTCTTAGAAAATGTTTTTGCATAGGTTTTGAAAACTCATTCATTTCCTTGAAATTGTATTGGTTTGTGAAAACTCATTTGTTGTAAGATGAGAGAAATAAGGGAAATCAAATTTGAAAATAAAAAGAATTTGAACAATTATGAAATCTAGGGTGAACCGCAAAATGTGGATGGACGGTCATACTGTGAGTCGTGACTTCTTGACATGCTATCATGATTAGAACCACGGCTGATTAGAGTTGCCTCTTCATTGATTGCAACGTTATGAATTCAAGATTGGATATGCGAGATCTAAAGAACCTAGGAGGTCAAAGTTTCGAACGGAAAGCCAAGTAATTCATGGACGATAAAAAGAACAAAATGTGCCAAAAACTCATCTCGAATTGGACAATTTTGGAACACTATTAAGCTAAACTAATATAACTTGATATTGCATTCCATTACATGTCAATCTAGGGGCTCCTGTTTCAACCGGACCAAAAAGCTACGAGGCCCAATAACATCTTAGTCAGCTTAAAAGGTCTTGCACCTAAGCAAGTACCATAGTGGCAGACGAGTTGACTTAGTTAAGAAACATCTCATCCCAGCGAAGGCCGAGTAGATCAACCCTTAATGACATATCGCAATGTTACTCATATGTAGCCATTGTTTCAGAAGACCTTCCACAAGGCTTTGAAGAGACAAGTTACCAATATGACAGTTACCGGCCTATAAATACAAGTGCTATAAATACAGGTGCTAAGCCAACTTTGAGTTCTTAGTTTTTAGACTATGATATTTTCTCTTTGCTCTCTCACTAACTCGGGCGTCTTAGTACTTTTTGCAGGTACACCCTCCAATGTGCCATCGCAGCTTCACCATTCCAAAGAAGCCTTCCAAAGCTGCTCACCACCAACGGAGACGAAGAGATTTGATCAATCTCAACTCAAGAAGAACACTTACA
Organism: Acmispon strigosus; assembly: GCA_030819835.1. Taxonomy (NCBI): domain Eukaryota; kingdom Viridiplantae; phylum Streptophyta; class Magnoliopsida; order Fabales; family Fabaceae; genus Acmispon; species Acmispon strigosus. The sequence continues at coordinate 52,736,823 of JAUAMA010000004.1, read as the reverse complement.
TTATTTAACAATTTTTAATTTTGTCATGTTCAGCTTAGCATAATAACTTCATTACAAGCAATCACATTCGCAGAGCTCAATACAACATTTAATTAACTCAAAACAAGCCAGGGCTGCACAAAGTTGAGTGCAAACGATGGTGCATTGGTCATTCACTAAAGAGCATGTTTGTAGCAGACACATGCCACAACAGGTATCAGCCAACCTGCCACAACAGTTGGAAGCAGCCTTCTCCAATAGCCCTTCAGATGGTTTTGCTTCTTTTATTGCTGGTGGAATGTTCTCAGCGGTTGCTTTCACGTCACCAAATCCAAGACTCAGCCCTCCAAGGAAAAACTTCAAATTGTCAAGTTCCAACCTCTGGAGGCTAAGTGTGCTGTATGCCTGTTTTGAAGGAACATAGGTGGGTAATCAGAGACATTGTGCAAAGGAAATGGAACTACTACGTGGACCGGGTAAATCCTTCCCTTATTATTCTTCTAAATTCCAAGGGAATGGATTACCTTTTGTAACAGAAGGGGTTCAGGTGCCTTCTTGCCTTCATCTCTCTGAACCAGAACCATCTCCATGCAGGTATACTCTGATAGGACTTTATTTTGAATGCTCATCTTAGAAACCTATTAGAGCAGTTAGACATAATAAGGGGTACACCAACACACATAGACATAGTACAACTATTTAATGACTTGAAGGCATATCAAAACAAAAGTGAAAACCCATATTTATCCTAGCTTATTTGTTGAATTTTAAACAAGGGAGAGAAATCGAAGAGTTGTACTCATTAATGTGGATTCTGGAATATATTTTACAATTGTGCATGTTCAGTTTCACGATTTACAATGAATCCAAGGATGTTTACTCAAAAGCTAAGATCTGCAGCTTCTAACCAGAAATGACTCAAGAGCATCTAACCATAGAACCAAACATGCTATTAGAGTGTAAAGTAAACGCTTTCCCAAGACATAATTTCCCAGTCAAGTTAAATTGAACCCTCCCTCCTGGTAATTCTTTATGTATGTAAGGGTACCCTTAAATCAGTATGACTTTGTTTGAAATAATTGTTTGAGTGAACCTTTCTTAGATTCTTTTTATTTTTCAGAAAGAAATCCAATATGCAGAAAAGTACAATATAGACAAACCTTCTCCTCCAGCTCTTCACTTTCTAATAACCAGGCTTGAGCAGTAAGAAGGTCTATATGTCTCTTTGAAAAGACCTAGAAAGAATACCAAAATTTATGTCAGCATGCATATCAAAGCATAGGAGTATGCATTCAGCAATCACACTATTTAAAGGATCTACGGTTCAAAACTTTTGATTTGCAATGCTATGAAATACATATAACATGCCTCTATTAGGTAAAACCAATATAGGTTTAAGTGTTTTAAGGGTCTAATTATTGAAATACTCATTTAGGTTTGACATATTTGTGAAGGAATAACTAAAAGACCATCCACTTTTAATGCATCCACTGCTTAATCCAACCATAATAAAATGTTGAACCAACATGGAAGTAAAGAGTGAAGCCTTCAAAACAGCAGTACTATATAGCAAGAGCCTGTTGGAACATATTGCGATACATGTAGGAGCCGCCATGCTTATGAGTTGCATGTTAATACTAATATTCAGTTCACAACTGCTAAGATGAAAGAGTTATCAAATCTCAACCAAATATGATGAAAAGGTGATAGTAAAGCCTTAGTTTGAGATATTACATCACTGAGTTGCATATCCTTTTCTCTTTTCACTTTAAGGTCCACCATGAAGTTGGTCATATCTGCCAGAGCACCAGTAACCTTAACTAATTCAGGAATGGTTCCATTGTATCTGCCTGATATGATCAACGGACTTCCAAATGATAGGTCTGGGATATAAGTTGGGAATAACTGCAGTAATCAGACTATAGTCGTAAATATCAAATAGGTGTAACGCGTAAATATGATTTTTAAGTAAACTAGATCATTAGATTAGACCACATTATTCCCAGTTATAACTAAGGTAAAACAGTACTGGTTGCGTACCTCCAGTGAATCAAGACCTTCTAAACAATCAATGGTTATATCAGCAACTATAACTGATGAAGCAGTACTGAATAGCCTTTGCATTCGGAAGTCAATTGATTCTAGACAAGATTGAAACAAAACAAAAAAGACGGTGATGATTAAGAGCTTAATAACACATGGATATGATTAAGCAATTAGTTGTGTTTCTCTTGGGAATACTATATATATATATAATTGGCAACCTCAGAAATGCCTGAGTGCTTGAGGATTGGGGGCAATTCAAAACAAAATACACATTTGAAGCCTAAAAAGTCAAATTATTCAAAACAAAAATGAAAAAACTCAATTTGCTAGTGTTTTCTGGTTTACCTGCCTCCACACGGATTATAGCACTAATATGACTTCATGACAAAATACAAAACAAGAAATCTTTTAGACTTCAGCGTCGAATTTCCGCTAATTTCAAGAAGCTATGTTACGTAAACTTGGCAAGGAACAATGCTGACCTAAATCATGAGCGGCATCATAGTGACCTCTTCCAATTTGCGCTAGCATTTGCAGGAAGAAATGATTACAATATAAACCTGAAACTTTCAAATTACGAAAGAAATGTTACTAAAAGTGTTACAACAAATAAACAGATTGGTAATAAGTAAATCAATATTCAATATTATGCCAATTATATGGAGGGCAGGGCGACGGCAAGGTGATTTTCAGGTAAGTTTAATGGTGGTATTTGGCATTAGCAGCAAGAGTGAAAGTGACTACGATTTACAGAAGATATTATATGACAATAAGATGGAGTTCTCAACCATCAGAAATTATAAAGAAAAGCTTTAGCTTTAGTCTATAGGAAATATTGATAAGCAGAAACTTCAATATTCAGATCAATTACATCATATGAGTCTCAATCCCAACTAATGGTAATTGGTAAATAAACTCCTCTTACTTTTCTTTTACTTTCTTTTGTTTATAGAAAAGTTCAAGAGCAGGGCAGATTGCCTCATTCCTAGGTCAGGGAAGTGTCAGACTTAAAACATGCCTATTTCAAAACACTTATCAAAGGTTGAAGTATCAAACAAACATTGGCAATTAATGTAATCACAGAGTACATATTTGCTGAAGACCACAAGGAGAAGAGGAAGCAAGAAGTCAAGAACCCTTGCCTATGCCAAAAGTACATATGCGTGGTGTGCGAACTGATTGCCCACTTGTGATGTAGCTTTTCACAAAATTGCATATCTCTCTCTCATCCTCAACGGCTCCATCCGTAACGAGAAAAATAAGAGGGACTGAATCGGTTGATTTCCGAAATAGGTTTATTGCCTAAGATAAAGCAGAATATGAAACAAGAGAAGTTCCTATGACAATATGTACATATTAAGGACTCAATATCAAAAATTCTACACGGGAAAGAAATAATTAAACACTGCATAGAATGTGCTCGTCATTAAAAGGAAAGTAAAGCATACCATACCAGAGATCCACCTACCTTTTATCTTTATGGTTAATATTACAAGCAGATTAAACAAGGACATCAAGTCTTGAAGTTAAAATCAAAGAGCTAATATAACAAAATAGTAGCCTTGGGCTTTCTATCACCTCTTCTTAGAAGTAATAACACTTTCTTTAGTATAGTTGAATTGAGAAACTAAATAAAAGAAAAGTTTTAATCAACAAGACATGAAATAAGAGAAGAATGTTAGGCACATCATATTGAAAAGGTAAACAAATAAGAATTACCTGAGTTAACGGAAGCATGATGTTCGTACCACCATTTGCAATAAAAGTAGATTCAATCCACTTAGAAGCTTTTAAAATTGCGTCCTGTGAAGCTGTTTCCATCGACGGTGAGAATAAGAAGACCTCCCCATTGAAAGCCAAAATGTTGAATGTATCTTGTGCATTTAACTGAGAGAGTGATGCCAGTAGTGCATTCTTTGCGTTTTCAAGAGGACTTCCCTTCATGCTTGCACTTATGTCTACTATGAACACTACATCCTTTTTAAAAACCTATCAAGTGACAGAATGTTTCATTATAAATTTTCTTCAAAATTAAAGGCAGCTAGATTGAAAGTAATGCTCCTGTGAATGCGCTATCATATTTCTATCCTCCTTTGTACTAATTTGGTCGCAGACTATATGTCCAAGCTTCATATGTTTTCTAATTACTTTCATAAATATAAATCTTTGTACTTAACATTTATTCTTGCATAGGATAGGCAGATCGATTTTATTTGTTCATATGTGAGAAAAGAACTGTAAACAGTCCTTCATACAAGCTGCAAGATAACCATTTGATACATTCTTGTTACATATATACATACAACCTTATCTTAATATTCCCTTTTAGCAATCATAAGTAAATTATAATTATAAAAAATGATATAGCATAATATTGCTACAAACCTTTCTATCAAGGCTATCTCCAGGGTAAAGATACAAGCAAAATATCTCCCTTTCATCATAATCACGCAGGAATGGAGATTGTAAGAGAACACCACCAAATATGTCACCAGAAGAAACCTGCAAAAACACTGGCCAATTAAGCTAATAATATTTTATTATTGCTCATATAGCATTCTGGTCTGATTCAGAATGTCAATGGGTTAGAATCCACTTCCTTTAAGGAATTGCTGTGAAAAAGATTTTAATAGAATTCTATGGTTCGTCTTACAGTGTATGAGAAACTGAAGTCTGTACTTGACCAAGCTGTTACTTCTGCTTCATATGCTAAACTTAATTTGCCCGCTTGGCGCATTAGTCCCTGGAAAGCCATAAAGATAATGTTTAGTTCATGTCTAACTGAAGCCAAAACTGAACTTTGAAATAGCGCAATAGGTTTCTACCTTAAGAGGATGACTTGTGGCTTTGCATAACACTTCTGTTGCAATACCAGTATTCACTTTCAAAAATATCTTCTCCCTCTTAGAATTTTTTCTTCCGACAGGGTTGACGTATGAAGGAAAGCAGAAAGGGACATTAAGAGAGAACTCGCCATCATGAAACAATATTTTCTGGGACCATCTGATCTTAACTGAGAAAACGGAGCCTCCCTTAAACTGCATGACAAAATTAGTTTTCAAGTAAATAGGTTGTACAAGTTCATAACTATCAACAATGAAGTGAGATAAGCTATTTTGTTATGTGATAATAACCTGTAGGATCTTGATTGTGTATATTTGGCTTTTCAAGAAGTATCCGTCTTTAGCTTTGGCCACTTTCTGCTTATCCTTTTCATCTTTTAGAGAGATCAATTCAGTATGATAAGATCTTCCCGAATCATCAACCTCGACACCTAGAAGTGAACCCTGTTAGCCACATCATATTTAACTTGAGAACTCATGGAACAAACTGCAACTCTGCAACATTTGAAGGAAAACTTGGTATGCAATTTCATCCACCGTCACAAGATAAAACTAAAAAATAGAAATACCTTTCATATTGTCCACCACCATGATCAAATATGAATGATGCAACATAAACTCCTAAGAAATGCAAATTAACAAGCTCAAGCGCATCTTGATGATTATCATTCGCACAACAGAAAAACCAACTTCAATATATTGTTACGATGGCAGAATGGACATAAGTCAAGCATTCAGCCCAAACTACTGCAAAGATATCGATCCTAGGGATGGGTTTCAATTTTATCATTCAGCCCTTAGAGTCATGCATTCATGTTGTTATCTAGACAAAAAATGTCAGCTCATTAATTAATAATACATTTTAACATTAAGCCAGATAAACATGACATAACCCTTGACATTAACATGACATAACAAGGGATCAAAGGAACTTGATGCCAAGCAGTAGCAGATGGCATGACAGAAGCTGCACAGCAAGTAAGTGCAATATCACCCACCAAAAAAGGACATGCTTCAAAGGCACTTTTCAGTTTGTAAAGACCTCTTATCTATCCATACAATTTATTATCTTCCCACTGATGTCGAAATTGCTACATTAGTAGGTTACTAATTAACTCTGCTCAAAATTAATTAGGTCTTGTGTTTCTTTGCTTATCATCATGAAGTTAGGATCCTCTCAAGGGAGTTGACAATGTCAATTAGAACAATGTCTCTATTTTTCTGTTCTTAAATATTTAAAGTCCACTTTTTTATTTTTTGTACATCGGGAAACATTTAAATTGCTCTTCCAGGAATTGATCACTGAACCTTCTCCTCTCCAACTCATATGTCCCCAGCTCTTACCACTTGAGCGGGGACAATGTCCACCTATTTAATACACATTAAGATAGAGATAGACACATAATTTTAACTTACAAAACTTGAGAGAATTTACAATTGAGGATCTCCATCTCTTTCTTAATGGACGAAGTGTTAAACCATTACGCCAATCCATTTGGTTAGAAGAACCTCTCATGATGATAAGCAAAGAAACTCAAGACCTAATTAATTTTTAGCAGAATTAATTAGTAACCTACTACCTTTAACCCTCTCCGGCTTGTTTAGTCATTTTAGCATTTTTATTTAGTAAAATGCTTTTTACTGAATAAAAATATTCTAAAATTACTTTCACACCAAATAATAAATAATGCACATTATTATATGAATGGGGGACTAAATCTTGACCTTAGTTTTATCTGAATAGTAAAGAAGTAAGCGGTTAGAATTAAGGGACATGTAGGTGCAAGTGCATGACTCAATCCCAACATAAGGATAAAAAAAAATCTCAAAAAAAATTAGAAAAAATGACAAAAAAAAAATATTGGCCGCTCAAATAAAAAATAACTAGATTAGAAATTACTTAAAGCAAACATCATCTGAGCCCCCACATTATCCATGTAAAAAGTCAAATGACTTTTTATCATAACCCCTACCGTACATACATGATGCCTTTCTTCTATAACAAAAATACATCTCTAATAATTCTCATAAGAGAAAACATGTATTTTGTCATCTTTTAATAACCAAAAAATCCATTGTTATATTTTATTTTGTGGTCCATTGGATGTTTGCTTTGTATTCTATTTTTATTTTTAATTTAGCTGATTTACTTATGTTGATAATTATAAAATGACATTGTGTTTTATTACTTCTATTGGTGTTTTTAGAAAGAAAAAAAATCACTTTCTTTTATAAATTTGAAAATAGAATGAAAATAATTTGACATTTTCATTTCGGGAAACGTATCAATAAAAAAGAAAATGATGAACATGTTTATTTCTTAAAAAAATTAAAACAATTTAATAGATATGCAATTACGGTGCGCCACGTATGACTAACAATTACATTTTAATTAAGAGATTAATTGATATCGACTGTGAGGGTAAAGAAGTTTTACTCATATTATGACTTGACTAAGCAGTTACATTTTTTAATTTTATTTAAAATAAGAATAAATTTTTGATGTGGCAGAAGTAAATTATATGCACGTGTAAATGAAGAATTAATAAATCAACTTTTTAAAGTAAGAAACAAAATAACGTTACATTTTTTTAAGTTATCCGTAAAAACATGTCACCTAATTTAATTATAAAAAAAAAAAAACAGAAAACCTTTTCACCACAATTTTTAATTTTTTTGTTATTAGGAGGGCCAAAAGGCCCCATTTTACTCTCTTAAAAGAAGGTAGACGTCTAGGCGCTCCTAAAAAACAAAACATGTCTGGAAGTGGAACGTACGTAGAATTTCTCCGTTTTCGGTATAAACTCAAATTTCTTGTCTGCCACCACAAGTATACACAATCATATAAATTCCTAATTTGATAGTTTCAGTGAAAACATGTTGAAAAGATCCAAATTGCCAGTGGTGTGGATACTAGAATTAGGGATCAGAATAGGCTAGGCCGCCCACAGGGGTTTATGGCCGGGCTTGTTTAAAACTTGGTCTGACCTGACCTGTTTAACATAAAGACTAGGCTTAGACTTTTTAAAAAGTCTATTTAGTTGAATAGATCAGGCTTAGACTTATAAAAAAGCTTGTTAAGCCTATCAGGCCGGCCTGTTTATTAGTATATTAATTTAATATATTAGTTTAATAAAATAAACAAACAAATCAAAATATTAAATTCAATTTACATCCAACCAGTTTTGGTATTCGTAAAAAATTTAATTTTACCTTTTTGAAACTTGTCGATTGACAAATATGGTTAGCCTATTTAGATGTATGTTTGTTAGCCTGCTTAAATGTTGGTCTGTTTAGATGTAGGCTTGTTGGCCTATTTAAAGACCTTATTCTAAAATAGACCTAAAAATAAGTTTCAGGCTAGGCCAGGCTTTTAAAAAGGCCAGGCTCAAGCAAAATAAAAAGCATATGATAGGCCACAAGCCAGACTTAAGCCTTAAATTTTTTAAATAGGTCCGACTTATTTACGTAAAGTCTAGTCTGGCCTATTCCCACCCCTAACTAGCACTATAATGGTAAAACTCTTCCTGAAAATAGCCAGCTTAAGCTTTAGCAACTTCACTCTTCAATCATTAATGTTCCATCATGTTTTAAAAAAAAAATTCCATCATAATCAAATACCTAAATTTGCCCCACTTCTCAAACAAATCCGAAGTACATGCAAATTATCCTTTCCTTAATCCATTTATTTTTTTTATATACCATCATTGAAGTTTTGTGGCTCTCCATTTTTCCCCGTACAGCTTATTCAAAAAAAAAGTCTTTAATGGAAAAAAACATTAGAACGAAGAGAAAACAACTCCAAACTATCAGGTAGAATATCAATTTTATGCTGGAGAGGCAAGCAGAGATTCACTCCTAGGTAGGAGCAGAATCTCTCACAAAGTTGCCCACCAACTAAGAATTTATTGAGGATAGGGAGATTCGAACTCTTAAATTCAGAAAATGTGGCGCAAGTTTTTTTTAACTAAACAGTAACTAGTAAGTGGGTAAAAAATTTCTTTATTTTGTCACCAACATTATTTATTATTTTTAAGAGGGCACAATAGGATGGTATTTACTCTCTCAGTTCCTTAATAACTGTCACTTTAAGGTTTTATACATATATTAAGGAATTGTATTAATGTTCTTGTTTCTATCAAAGTTACTACTTATCTTCCAAACATATCATTTATCTTTCTTCTTAATTTAGACTCTTTAATTTTCTATCAGCATTAATTTAAGGGTAGAATTGGTAAAACATAATTAATACTCTCTTGAAATTGTAAAAGTGATAAATAATTAGAAACAAAAACAAGATTAAAATAGTGACAGATATAGGAACGGAGGTGTAATTATAACCAAACGGTTGGCTAATTGACTTAAATATGTGGCTAGTGTAAAATTTCTAACTCATGTTAGTGAAAAAACTCATTGCTTGGTTTTTTTATGTATTTAATTGCTCTCGCAATTTTGAGTCAGGTAGGACCATCATGTGTGGCAAAGCATTCTTTACCAAGTTTTAACACAGCTCCATTCACAGGGACTCAACCCTGACACCTCCACTTAAGCTAGAACAACCTCGTATCTACACATTTGGTGGTTAATCTCCTATTACTTTGTGCATTCACATAACTACCTCCCACTGGTTAAAAAAATATACTAGATGATATTTATGGAAAGTTTATGTACTAGGAAACAAGATTTTTTTTCTTGACCAACGTATCTACGTCGGCCGCACTGTGACTAATCATTTGCCCCACAGTCAGCGCACTAAGCGACAGGAGATTGATCAATGAGTTTTTTCATTCACAAGAGTTGGGATTCGAACTGCCAACCACTTACTTAAGGGGCTTAATAGCGCTTTTGGTCTCTCACATTTCACGATTTGGCATTTGTGGTCCCTCTTAGAATTTATTAGCATACAAGGTCCCTCATATTTACTAACTGTTGCAGTTTTGATTTTCTATCCATTTGCTGTTAGAAACTTAACGTTTTTCATCCATGTGCCTCTCACGTGACATTTAGTGATGAAAATTTCTGTCACTAAACCCTCATCAACATTCATCTTCTTCCTCTCAACCCACTCTCTTCTTCTTCCCTCTCGCATGAATCACACACCCGGAAAATCAACCTAGAAACCACCTCTTCTCAAGCCACACCGCTAGTTCAATCCACCTGAAACCCCATTACCCACCTGAAACCCAACCCCACTGTGCCATCCTTCCTCATCCCACCATGGCCACCTGAAACCCGAGCCCCCATCTTTCCCAAATCCCTTAATTTACTTAATGTGTCTGCCAACCCCATCACAACCACCCAGTTTCCATCCAACAAAACCTCATTAGTTAGAAATCCCAAAACAAAACGAAGAAAAGAAGAATTTCATAAGAGAAGCTTGAACGGGAAATCAGAACCAAAACACATACCACCATTATTTCACAAAACCAAATAAGAACCCCACACATACCACCAAAATCAGAACCCACCCACCAAGAAATCTTTGGCTCCATTTTCTGGGCATTTCTCCCGTGGAAGAATGAAGCTTGAACGGTGGTCGACAGCGACCGATCATCAAATTTCTTTGGCGGTTTTGATGCAAACGTCGCGAGGACTTCAATGGCGGTGGTGTCTTCTCTATTGGCCCACTGGTTTGGCCGTAAACGGAGGCAGAAGCAACGGCGACGACATCACGTTTTCTAGAACAGAGGAAACGATGGTGGTCGTTCTCCTTCCTATGGCTGTGGTCTCAATCCTGGGATAGTGGTGGGAGGGGTTCATGGTGGTGATGTTTTGCTGTGAGGAAAAAGAAGAAAGAAGAAAGAAAACAGAAGAAGAAGAAAGGAAGAAAACGACGAGGGAGAGGAAGAAGAGAACGTGAGAGAAGAAATATGAGTATAATTAATTTTTTGATGTTTCTGGATTTTTTAATTTTTTTAATTAATTTTTTACAGAATATTCCATTAATTTTTTTACGAAAGTTGACGAAAAACCAAAACTGCAACTTTTTGTAAAAGCGAGGGACCTTGCATGCTAATAAATTCCAAGATGGACCAAAAGTGCTATTTAACCTACTTAAAGAAGGAAATGCTAAACCACTACATCAACCAAATTGGTTCTAGTTCTAGAAAACGAGATGTAAATACACTCAACCTACCCGTTGCATTTAAAAAATAAATAAAACAACAAAATTGTACGTGTGAATTTTGATTAATTAACTTGTTTGTCTTAAAAATATTTTCTAAAAAAATTTTGTTCCTACTTTTTCGCCTAGGAGAGAAATTTGATCGATATTTGATAAATCATTAAGGCTTAATAGCACTTTTGGTCCCTCAGTTATCATGATTTGACACTTTTGGTCCCTCATAAAAAAAATTAGCCTAAATGGTCCCTCACTTTGTCAAACGACAGCAGTTTTGGTCTCCCGTCACTATTCCGTTAAAAAAACTAACGTTTCCTGTCAAAAATTTTAAAAAAAATCTTGAAACCCAGACCCAGAAATTCATCCTTCTCCTCTTTCTTCTTCATCTCACCTTCAAACCAGTCTTAGGAGTGAACTAAGTAGTTTGTAAACGAAGCACAATAATCACGTTCATAGTCCCTTTAGGAACATCCAGTATCTCCAAAGCAGGTTGATTTGTTCCTGTAATGACCCCTTCATTTCCAAAATAAACAGAACACCAAAACAACCACCAAAAAACCACCATCGCCTCCTTCACAACCGTCACCACTTCACTCTGCATCGAGGACCTCCACTGCTTTCTTCAATCAAAACCAAAACCCCCCATTTTACCATCAAAACCAACCCAAACCCCCAACAGAAAGAAAGAAGAAGGAAAGGACAACCGACTCAACCAATCCTACTCCTCGCCACCAGCAATCCACAACCCCAAATCTTCAACAATCGCCACCGTCGGAACCATCGCCTCGGTCGCGAGTCTCCCTCTTGCCGTGAATCGCATAGTCAGTGTCGTCATCGCTCTCCTGTGACGTCCAACCGCCCTCCGTCGTACCAGGTCGCAGCACCATCGTCACCATCGTTCCTCGCCCACCGCTGTCGCTGGCCTGGGCACTTACCTTTCTCTCTTCGTGACCTCCAATATCCACTCCACCTCCGTGAGCCGACATCCTCCACCGCATCGTACCACCAGGAGCAGCGCTCCTCCACCACGCCAAGCCTTGTCCCGTGGAGTTTGGGGACGGCGGCGGAAGGAAGAGAGGAAGATGGAGTTTGGGGACGGCGGTGGAAGGAAGAGAGGAAGATGGAGAGTGAGAGAGAAGAGAGATTAGGTTTTACAAATTTACTGATGCAAAATTTTGGGTCTTGTTTCAAGATTTTTTTTTTAATTTTTAATAAAAAAAATTAGTTTTTTAACGAAATAGTGACGGATGTCAAAACTGCTGTCGTTTGACAAAGTGAGAGACCATTTAGGCTAATTTTTTATAAAAGACTAAATGTGTCAAATCGTGATAAGTGAGTGACCAAAAATATTATTAAGTCAATCATTAAAAGAGTGATACATAAATAATAAATAAAAGGGAAAGAAACCAAATAAATGTAGGAATAGAAGTTAAAAGAAATAAAAAAAATCAAGTTAAGAAATCACCTGCTCTCCCAAGGGTATAGCAAGCTGGCAGTCACACGCACTACTTGCCGTGACGCAATGCACGCGCCACTTTCCGGTGACAGTTACAAACGCGGTGTCCAAACAGCACTCAACTTCCATGGCAACTTCGTGGAGCTGAAGCGGTATCAGCGCCGGAGGCTCGCACCGGCCGTGTCCGTACGGCTGGTAACTCCTGATGTCCGGGTTGTCCACCGTCTCCGGATCAGATATCACCGCGTAACACATCGGCGCCGACGGAAGGTATCCCTCCGGCGACCTGGACATCTCCAGCGCCGGCCCCGGAGCCGATCTTTTGCCGTGGTAAATTCGCTCCGAGAGCTTGAGACCGAATTCAACGCGGCTGGAGAAATGATCGACCATCGCCGTCGGCGGAGATAAGTTTCCCGGCGAGTGTTGTGAAAGCAGATACTAGCTAGAGAGGGAGAGGTTGAAGGGGTGTGAGAAGTGGCATTAAAAGGAAGCTGCAGAAGAATAAGAAGAAAGAGGAAAAGAGTGAAGAAGAATATATAGAAGAGGAAGATCAAGAGGTAACTTTAACTCGTACCAACTTGTGAGGACCGCACCGGAAGGGAGTGGGTGGAAATTGATTTTAGTGTTATTTTCTCAAATTGGGATTGCCTAATTAGCCATTGATAATTATGTTGTTAATGGCACAACTAGAGGCCATAACAACAACAAATATATATGATCTCACCTTATTTTTTTTACCATTTCATTTTTATTAATTTTTCTTTCCATTTCTCTATTATATTTCTATCATATCACTTATTACATCACTCATTTCTCTTTTTTCACTTCCTATTTTTTTATAAAGGTAAAAGTGGATTAAGTGTGAACACCACATTTTTATGTAACAATGCGGCACGTTGTATGATTTTTATTAGTATTGTTCTAAAGTTACATGAATTTGTAAGGTAATTGTAAATGGAAAACTAATGTCTTCACACCTAATACGCCTCGACTTTTAGGGACATAGAAAGTGATGAGAGAGAAATAAATAATATGATGCACGATATGATAAAAATAAAAAGAGGCAGATAGAAAAAGAAACGAGTGCAATTGAAATGGAGGAGAAAATGAAATGTGTACATATTGTTGTAAATTATAACTAATTAGATAAGAATAATATTAAAATAATCAAATACTTTTCCTGGAAATAATTATTTTGCACAAAGGCCCTTACTCTTAATATATATATATATATATATATATATATTAATTATTGAATTTATTTTTATTATTGGTTTTAGAGAAAAGGTAGATATAAGCATCCAATTAATTTTCGCCACTTTAGAAATTTATTTTTATTTTAATTAAAATTAAAAAGAAATGTAACCGCTTAATCCTGTGAAGCATAATGTGATTGAATGTCAGTGTAATTTTTTTTACGTTGACAATGCATATTCATTCATCTCTCATTTTTATTAGGATGTAAAAGACCTCAAAGGGTCAGTCTAATGAAGCATGACAGGGTCACGTATATTACAGGTCCCAGGTTCGAACTTCAACTAATCTACTTGGGGTGCATAGTTTTTATCGGTCATAATTTGCAAAGTTAAAAAAAAACACGAGGATCATATTTTTATAAACTTTCCAAATTTTAGAGGTGAAAAATCACATAATCTTCCGGTGCGCAAAATCTAGATGTTCAATAATAATTCTTCTTTGAGAGATCATTTTTGTGCAAGTTCATATATCCTCCATTTAAGTTCGAGTCAAGAATATTCACAAGATACTAAGGTTATTTCTCTAATAATGAGTTTTTTCTATAAAAAAACTCAAACTCAACACTTTATTTTGGAAGAAGCAAGCGTGTACCACTTAAAATATTATAGACCTACAACAGTACAACTACATTGGTGTTATATATAGAGTAATTTAACTTTTTTTTAGTAATTTATATTTTAAAGGATATTTGATTTATTTTATTTTAGAAGTAAAAAATTCAATAGATACTCTATTTTTGTTTTTAAGGTATTTCACGTCCAACTGTCATGAAACTAATCTTTTGAGGCTAGGTGATCATGTTAAGTGAGTAGGTCTCATCCAACAAATGTTTCTCCATGCATACATATTGTCCAAAGATCAAACTCTGAACTAAATATTTAAAGAGTTCAACTATCTACAAGTTGTATTGCACCTTATTGGTATATATACTCTTTATTATAATTAATTTTTGAAAGTAATAATCTGTCTGAACATTTTTTTTATCTTATCAATGTTATAAATATATTACATTAACTATGCAGAAAACTTTATATATTAAATTAGTCTCTCAATATTTGAACTTCCATTTTTGTATAGCATCAAGGAAAAATATTTTAAAGACAAATTATTTTTAAAAAATAAAGTGTATATATCTATATTTAATATATATCGCGATTATTTGAAATTTAATATGAGGGTAAATTTGGAAAGAAATATTTAATGCTTCCTAAATATTAACAAGTGATTTATATTTAGGGAAAAAAACTAAAAAAAAGTGACTTATTATAATGAACGAAAGGAGTACAATTCTAGTGATGTAAACTCAAAATATAAATTATAGATGTATAAATAATATTAAAAATAATCTCAAATAAACTCTTATAAATCGATTGCCTAAAATAACAAAACCTTATATTTTTTTATTAGGATTAAAATTAATAACTAAGTTTTATAAAATCGAAATATGTTAACTTTACCATAATAAAATGATGAGTATTTAGTATTTACCCCTATTTTACATCATTATCACTGCTTTTCGGGTAAAAAAACCAGTAGTGAAGTCTTGTCACATTGACAAACGTGAAAAAGAAATGCCCATGAGCAGTATGTGCATGTATGAAGTAGTTTAGTTGGCAACACATGTTGAACATACGTGTAGGAAAAATTCTTGGATTTGATCATCATTCGAATGTTGATTATTTTAAACTTGATATTTTGTCATAATTAAAACTTTCAATCTCTTTTAGGTGCATTGTGTGTGATTGAATATCGAATGGTTTATAAAAAAATAAACATTACATATCAAACAAAGTAATTTAAGATAAAAAAAAATCGCTAAAAATTAATGAGAATCTCTAATTTTCTTATTTCGGAGGAAGTTCACTAGGGTTGTTGTGCCTGTCTTTATGTTTTTTTATTATAAATAATTTAGGGTAAAATGATGGCTCAATTCAAAGCAGGAAAAACTACCCGTTTTTCATATTGTATATCATGTTTGTATAAATTATTGGAATAACTATGCAAGCAATTAATTATTTAACTTCATGGTCCCGTCTCACTAATCATCAACTTTTGTTACGGCCAGTCATAAGAAGACAAGGATAATCATGTTTTGAACTTTTAGTAAAAGATAAGCTCTAGATAAATGCGTGTATCTAAAGGGCACTGGCAGAGGTTAGCATCTTTCAAGAATTCTAATTTCTTTGTTCATCATATATTTTTATATAATTTTTTTATTATAAGCTTGACCACAAAAGATTTTATAGATTTTTTATTTTTTATTTCGGTCTCAACAATAAAATCCTAGACAGCCCCTATTGTGAATCATGCACCCAAACTTTTTATAGGCTTAGTGGTTAAAGACATTAAGGCTCTGTTTGGAAGAGCTTATTTGAGCTTATATTATAGCGTAAACAATTATGCAAGCGTTTGGGAGAGCTTATATAAATAGCTTATGACCTACTTATAAGCTGTTTTGAGCTTATTTTCATAAGCTATTCAGAGTAGCTTATGAAAAAAAACTTATGCTTATATATAGCTTATTTTCAATTCATTACAGTAAATTTCTTAAAAGAGCTTATTAATAAGCGCTTATGCCATAAGCGCTTATGGTCATAAGTGCTTAATTAAGTTGTTTTCCCAAACGGGACCTAATTGATCTATATGTGTTTAAATATTTATTAATGTATTTTTGCTGGAAGGAAATATATCATGAATCCACTTTTAATGAATTTTTTACTCTGTTTCAAAACTTTTGTTGTTTAAGGTTATATACATAATTTAAGAGTTCACTAATTGATGTTATGAATTGATTAAAATACTTCTATTTAAAATTGAATAATATTAAAAAAGATAATAATAATTATTAGTTAAGTAAGAGGCAGTTGGAAAACTGCCTCATATAAAGCAATATAAAATAAACAATAAAATAAGATAATTTGGAAATTTCAATGGTTGAAACTAGTTTATATTATAAATGTTAACTTATCACATGTTAACATTAAAATATTTACCCAAATATTCTCACATATTTCATAACCACATGCACTAACTCGGGGTGAGGTGGGGTGGGGTGAGTTTTCAAACCCACAACCCGTTTTTACCCGCTCTGTTTGATCCACTAAGAAGTGGGGTAGGGTGGTTGATTTGAAAACTTGGTTATTTTCATGTTTCTTAAGTTTAATATTTTTACATTATTATTAAATATTTTATTCTATTTTTAAAGCTATTTTAAGTGGATCGACCCGCCAATCCGTGTTTCAGTCAAGTCAACCCACTATTTTCATCATGTTTTGAGTTATGTAATTACTCACAAATTTTTCGGTGAGCCAACCCACTATAAAACGGGCTAGCTCAACCCAATTTTCAAATGCGATGCGAGGTAGGTTGGCCCGTTTTGCCTCCCCTATATATAGGATAATATTTTCCTCTCATTTTCCCATTCAATGGGATTTAAGTGTGGTGATGTAATGTAATGTTCATATAACATATGAAGGATTGACGCTCAAAACATTGGTTCTGACTTCGTCATCGTTGGCAGCTTTGGCTCTGTTATCATTGACGATGTTGATGTTAGCGTTGACGTTGGCTTCATTGTCAGCATTGGCTTTGTCTTTTCGTTGTCTAGACTTTGATGGTGGTTCTTGTTGGTTCTATGATGGAGGGGACACAATTCAAGAGAGAGTATGTGTGATGCGTGAAGTGCAAGTCAAGTGAAAGTGTTAGGCGGTTGCCCCGTTGATGTTGAGTTCCAACTACGATAGGATAATGGGTGAATTGAAGCACTTGAGGGGATTAAAAAAAAGATCAAGTCAGTAAGACTTGAAGGGGAGTAAAAAATATATAAAGATGAAAAAGTGGATCCACACTTAAAGGGGAGTGTTGAAGCACTAGTGTGCATGAAAGAAATCTCATATTGGATGGAGAAGCGAGGATTGAACAGTTTATATGTGAAGACTCACTCATCCATCGCCTTTAAGTTTTGTGGTATCCAAACCACAAAACCACTTGTGGATGATATCCAAAGTATTTGTGCTCTTAGACCAATGTGGATTGTGAACTCTCAAAGCCCTTCATGAGCCTTCAGATCGTAAGAGTCTCGTGCCTCACATTTTTATTGTCATCCCAATTCAATAATGTAGATTAACAAACTGTATATTACTTTTTTATTTTCCAATTTTGTCCTTTTAAAAATAGTTGAAATATTTAAATAACTAGGAATTGAAATGTATTTTGATATTAAATTTTTTTCTCTTTTTACATTCTCTACCAAACCAAGCAAAAGGAAAGGGAATCCCAATTATTCATTTTCTTCTATTCTTTTATTATACCAAACAATTTATAAAATTCTCTGCGTACTCATTTTTACTGTTACTTTTTTTCTCTTCTAAACCAAATAAAGCTTAAAACATTTTCTCTTCTAAACAAAATAAAGCATAGGTTAACAAAAGTAAATTCTCAACATAAAACTTCCATTTACAAATTTTACTTTAATTTCTAATTGCATGTCAATGGACAACGGGACTCATAAGTTTGTGGGTTCAGTTTTGCTTTTTAAATCATGTGGTCATCTTATCTTATGAGTATAAATCCCGCAAACATGGTGCACTACTTAATTGATAATTCACCCTAGACAATAACTATTAATTATAATAACAACTTAGAAAGTGTGAATAGATTTATGAAGTGATGGAGCAGATCAGTGGACTGACTAGTTAAAAGTAGAAACAGTGACGTTAAGTATAGCTAATAGCGATGTTTTGTTAGGGTTATGAAGTTTTCTTTATGGGTGGTACGTTATTACTAGTGTTGAAAGGAAATTGAAAGCGACGGCGGTCCCTTATCATAAAGCGGGGTCATATCTGTGCTATAGAAGAGTGTGAGTGCACCTAACATATAAAAGAATTAAGGGTTTAAGTTTTTAGTCCTGATCATTATAAGTTTCTTACCGTAGAAAACTTTTCATTCTTTTAATTAGAGAGAAATTTGAATTTGGTCCTTAATTTAATTCTGGTGAACGCTTACGTGACACACACTCTTTCACGTCATGTAGAATATGACATACTGATTGAAAAACTAAAGCCTTTTTTTTTCAATTTTAGGGGACCAAAAACTTATGTAACCTATAAAATTAGATTTTCTCCTCCATCCAATCCCTCTCCCTCATTTTTCACTGAGTTTCACCATAACTGCCCATATGCAAGCTCTAATTTTGATAAGAATTCAGAAAAAACCAAGCTGAATTTTAAAATTTTCATTTTTAACGTCAATTTTTGTGAGACATAAAAAATTGACAAAATAAATCGAGGAGCCCAACCATTCACCTAACCATCCCCTATCCACATAAGAACTAGACATTTTAAAATGACCAAAAGTGATTAATTTTTTTTTAAATGATTAAAAGTGATGATAAAAGTCTACCTGAATGGTCATGTAAGCATGATTATATCATTTGTCCCTTTTTGAATTAATTTTATTTTGTTAAAATAAAAAGTTATAAAAAAATACTAAGGACCTATTAAGATTTGACCATATATGTAAGAGATATCAGGGTCCAAAACATATTAACCCTATAGTATTTAATACGACTTGAGTATTGAAAACATAGTTCAATAGTGGATCAGAATCGAGAAGCTTGTCAACCTTTAAACGCCCTAGAGAGAAAGAGCATGGACTAATTTGCAAATTTAGGGCAAAAATATCACTACTAAAAAATGCAAATTAGTGAGGGGAGGAATCCCTTGCTAAAAGTGTTAAAATCCCTCGCTAATCATTTAGTGACGGAAAAAAAGTCGCTAAAAGTAGCGTCGCTAAATGATTAGCAACGGATTTTAACAGTTGTCGCTATTAAATCTGTCGTTGATAGTGAGGGGTTTTCACCCGTTGTTAAATTATAAATATTCGTCGCTAATTTGTTTCACTTTTACTTATGTTCTGTCACTATATTCTGTCGCTAATTGTGACGGAAATATTCCGTCATTAATTAAAGAAATTGCGTCGCTAATTTAATGCCTCCAAACTCTTATATCCAAACATATCTTTAGGAGTAAGAACTACATCCATAACTATTTGTATTATTAGGCTTGCCCACAAAAGGCCTTTATTTCCCCCATGTTATTCATCTAATCGAATTTATTTCACCGGTTGAGTAAAATGGTTATCAATACCTGAAAGTGTTTTTTAAGTTCATTTTGATTTACCAGCATGTGTCTTTGTTCTTCTTACTTCTACAGTTCTACACGATACATAATAATAAGCAACTTGAATAATATATCAGACCATCATAAACTTTAGTATGGTCCAGCACTCCAGCAGTAAATTAGCATGACAGTGTGGAGAACATAGGCTCACATGATTGTACTTAATAGTATTACCTCTCGAAAAGGCTAGGAGGCTTTGAACAGCAGTGTGAGAACAGCTATGAAAGTGATGTGGGACTTCCTTGAAAGATAAAGGTGAAGAAAACACAAAGAGCAGAGCAGTAATTAGCTTAACAATTTGAAGGAATGAATTTGAAAGAGAAGGGAGAAGATAGATAATTACCGGCAAAATTAGTAAAAGAAACGAACTAAGCTACCACATCTTTGCACAAGAGCAGAATTACAAAGAAAGAGTTCCTTCCAAATACGCATCAGCGAACCAGAGCTGAAAAGGAGTTTTTTCAAGCAATACTTATCATAACATGGTTCTTATTCCTGCATTATCATAGTTTTGTTAGGAAAGCTTAGATGATATCATAAACAATAAAGAGTTATTCTTAACATATGCATGTCTTCCATCCGAAAGAAAAAGAGATGGGTATGTATGTACCTTAAACCTTTCTTACAACTCCTTTGCTGGTTAGAAAAGCAGCGAGACCCAATCAGGAATCCGGTCAGACCGAACAGGAAAGGAAGTGTGGAAAAGAATCTGCCAAATCTCTAAAACCATAAACCAAGAAAAAGAGGACCTCAGTGAATGAAATAATAAAGTTAAAAGAATCAACATTAAAGTTCAAAGGTGCACTATTTTAATCCATTCTAGCAGTTGAAATAGTTCAGTGTGTCCAACTTATTACTGGTTTATGAGGTAAATGACACAATTAGTTCCAAATTCAGTTCATAACCCAAATACAGAACACAAAGTTTCACTCTTTCAGTTCATAACTCAAATTCAGTTCATAACCCAAATTCAGTTCCCAATTAGTTCCAACATTAAAGTTTCACTCTTTCCTAAACCCCTCAATTCATCCTTGAATCAGCCTGCATTGAATCACACCAACATGCCACAACATACAGAACATAACTAAACACAATAGGAGGAGGGTGGGAGAATATTCAGCTCTAATTGCAAAGAAAAACATTTTTTTTTAAATTTCCAGCAATAATGAAAACAAAATCAGCTTAGATGGTAAGACACTCCTTATTTTAATGAGAAATCCATGGTTCGATCCCCTACGCCTACAATTTTAGGAATTTTATTTAAAGTTCTTTCTCACATTTAGGACGGAACAACAAGGCACTATTCTTCCATTGCTAACCTCTAACCAAATTATTGTTTAAAAACACGAAAGCATTAGCGACGGAACCATTCCCTCTCTAAACCATTTCCCAATTACAGTGACAGATTTAAAGAGGGAAAATCAGTGACGACAAACATCCGTCGCTAGAATCCTAGCTAAAACTTATGCATGAAAACTAGAGAGGAAGTTAGCGGTGGATTTTTAGTAAGGCTAATATTCCGTCATTAAAATGAAAAATGTAATCTTAAAAACAAACCATCAATCCGTCGCTATTAGGGACGGATTTTTGTTCGTGGCTAAAATCCCAACTAAGTCATGATTTTTTAGTAGTGAATATGCATCGATAATTTTTTTTATATACAATAACACAGATAAATTTTTTATTGCTATATATTCCTATATTATCTAGTGGTATATATACAACATTCTCACACACTTCACACTTTTATTAAGCGATAGGCATTGCCCAAAGAAAAGTTAGCCATGTGATGTGATGGAAGCACTTTTTGTTCTTAGTAGGAAGATCCTCATTTGGTTAAAGTAAAAGTCATAGTGTCATACCGACCAAGTTGTTTCTTGGATAAAAGCTTATGATCAATTGGATTTGCTTCACACAAAACCTGGTTGTAAAACGTGAGAGAAATCCGTCCAAAACAAGGATGCAAATCTTGCGTCCCATTCACTATATCTATCATTCATTTACACTTTTATTTGGTTTCTACCTTATTTTTTACTTATATCTCTTCTCACTCAATCATATTTTCTATCAATTCTCTTACATTCTTACTCTTTTTATTTTTCTATTTCTCTCATTTTCACTCTATTTTCACTTAAATAATTCTATATTCATATCTACCTAATAGGTGATTAATATGTGTATGATATGTGAACCATTCAATAGTATGCGACACTAATCAACATCCATTTTTATGACAATTTTTAACCATTGTAAAATGGGTAAGTTATACAAAAAATCACTTTGTAACAATAAAAAATTACCACAAAATTGGAGAACGATGATTTCAGTCTTCCAAACTAGTAAACACATCTTTTTGTATTCATTCATATATATTTCAAATGAGTTAAATAGATGTGGGTGCTAAAACTTATGTTGTTTTAAAAATTTAAGATTATTTATCATATTTTTTTATATATTTCTTCATTTAATATTATATATTTCATCTTTCACTACTTATTTTTATAAATCACAATTCATATAATCAAAACTATTATTCTCTTTCGTAATATATAAGTCAACTATAAATAAATATATTTCAATTAAACTATAATATTAATTAATAAACTTTTAAATTATATGCATAATCTTAATTGAAAAAAAATTTGTAACGGAAGGAGGAAAAATGAAAAATAATTTGGAGACAGAAAGTTATATTAATCCCGAAATGGATCCTATGTCCAGCAATGGGACACGTGGATCGGACCCATAAATCACGAAAATTCAAGTCAACAGTTGAGTGGAGCAACAAATGAATGCAGTGGGCCACGTGTATGTGGTAGTGTCAGCAAAATAAATTCACGCATACCCCTGTAAAGGACTGTGTCCCCTGCAATAATGGTCAAGGAAAGATAGAGTAATGTTTCATATAATTTTTTTAGGTGTAGACATTCCTGAAGAGAAAGAAAGAGAAGAGAGATAAGTAGTGGATTTGATATATAATTGATGTGATAAAAAGAAATATAATGAATTATTTTTAAAAAAATATACAGAACGTTTTATGTCATGAAGATCGTATCAGAATAACATTTTGCCACCAAAAAATGACAACTCCACTCAATCAAAGGCCCTACATGACTTTCGAGCCATATATGATAAAGGTAAGTCTTTCTTCTTAGAAAAAATAGATAAAGATGGTGGTAGATAGACCAAAATGAATATACCACCATTCATATGCATCAATTGATACTAGTTTGTTTTAGTTTAAATAGATGTTTCGAATTTGAGCCTTTATAAATATAACTATGTTAAATATTTAGTAGAGAAAGCTTTACCGCCCATAATAATTCTACCCGATTTGAAATTATGAAAAATAATTTAATAAATCAAAAGAAGAAAATGGATGTAAGATGTGTGCTGATCACTTTACTTAAGTGAATAATTGTTGGTATTAACTATGATCCCTAAAAAATATTCTTAAAATAAATCTTTCTTTTATGGAAATGGAGAGGTTTTAGTTTCTTTCCTCAATTTTATATGATGCATACACACTTTGTTGTAGAATTTTGTAACTATTCTCTTTCGATTGCAGATGGATTATAATCATACTCTATCTGTTTCAAAATGACTGTTTAGAAAGAGAAAGAATACACATATTAAGAAATGCAATTAAGATTGTTAACTTTTAAAAACATATTACTCGTTTACCTATTTTAACATTTAAAATGTATTTTTACATCTCTTTATTTATTGTTCTAATAGGAGTATTATATAAAAAAAAAACATCGATTAATGATTAATTGGAATTCAAAGTGAACATTTATTATGAAACATTTTTTTTCCTCTAAGTAGATAGTTATTTTAAAACGAAGGAAGTAAGAGTTAATTTTTAATTATCCGCTATCATCTTAATCCCCAACATTTTCTTAATCCATCATCATCATCTTCCAAAACTGAGAAACTCAAAGTCCCAAATTAAACACAATCTTCATTCATCTTTTCCAGAAACACAGTAAGCCAAAAAATTAAACACTTCATCTTCGAATTAAATACAAATTTAACACAAAGAGAAATGAACCTCTCAATTAAATACAGACGGGTTAAGAAATTAACTCAAAGGGCACCACAACACAAACCTATATTGGAGCACCATCGCCCCCACTTAACCAAGATCAAAGCACCATCGCCCCTTCAAAGCTAGTTTCTGAAGGGTTCATTCAAAGCCCAATCTCTCTTCTTCAGGGCTCTTCCACATATTATGCTCTACCTTGTGATTGGATCATTTACACTAGCAGCCTGGATCATTTTCTTATCCGACACCACAAGTTCTTTGAAATGGAACCAACAAAGATTTTGACTCTTAATCTTTATGATGGAATCAGTTAGGACTTTGAATCTTATTCATTCAATTTTATTTGACTGTGGGCAATGCTTCCAGTACACATTATTTCTATGGACCCAGACTCAAGACTTCAGGACAAGTCTTGGGGATGGTATTGGTAGACCTTTTATTGGACTTCCCACTTCTACTCAGGATAGGCCCAAATAAATTAGTTTCAAAACCAAATATTTGAAGGCCTTTGTCTAGTTTTATTATTATTATATTTTGCTTAGTTCGATTATTATTAAACTTTTATTTTTAGAATGTTCTCTTTAACTAGATGGTGCAATCTGTAGGGAAATCCCACTCCATTGGTATAAACATATATTGTATCTTTTGTTTTGAGAAAGGTTAACCAAAAATTGGATGCATTTTTTCTTTCTTCTTTATTTTCATAACTTTAGTTCTTAGGATTTTTAGCGTTTCCTTGATAGTAACAACTTCCTACTGAGTTGTCATGATGGAGGGAAAGTATTAATACTCTATTCAACCTACCACTTTTCCTAATCTTCTCTATCCGAGAAGAAATGTTGTGGAGTGTATTGTTCTAAACTTCTAATTCTATTTTAGGATTAAATTATCATTTTATATAAAAGTAATTTTATTTTTTACTTCTTTATCCAACTAAACCAAAAGAGAGAATTCATCACGTCATTTCTATTCTCTTTTATCTCTATTTATATTCTATAACAAACAAATTATAAAATCTACTTCTTTTTGTAAGATTTTTTCTCTACTCATCTTCTATTTTCTCACTTTCTCATTTTTTTTGGTGCATCTCACTTTCTCATTTAAACCAAAGAAAACTCATTAGTAGCAGGCTTTTTTCCACAGCTGTCAATACGGGTCAGCCCGGACCATATGGGCTGGCCCGTCACGGGTTGGTTGAATACAGATTGGGTTAGAGTAACCCGTTTCTAAACGAGCCGAAAAAATATGAACCCAACTCGGCTTGCGGGTTGGCTCGCAGCCCGTTTTGGCAATAGGAATATAAAAAATCTAAAAATTGGGAAATTCAATTAAAAAATAATGAAAAAGTAATAAAAGTTCATATTAAAAAAATACTAACACATGCATTTTGCCAAACCTACTAATTCAAGATCATAACAATATTGCACTATACACTTTTTCATATCTAAATTCAAGTTCAAACTCCAAGTCATTCACATCCAACATAGATGAATTCCAATACAAACACAACCAATCCAAGTCTAACACAGTTTAACAAAATAACAAATCTACATCCAACATTGTTTAATAACAATACAAACATAATTACACAATCACTCCAAATGTAACATAGTTTAATAACAATACGAATAAAATAAGTTTTTAACAACCATTCAAGTCTTAAACAAACAAGCATGTCAATGTACTCATTGCACAACCCAAGATGTAAGAAAATCAGCCAAAAAAATGTTTTTTTTATTGCTCAACCCGCGGGCTGAGCCGTTTAACCCGCGGGTTAAGCGAGCCGGATTGCTCTAAATAATATTTTAAACGAGCTGTGATTTAATCTACTCAACCCGCTTACGGGTCGGGCCAGCCCGCAGGTTAGAACCCATATTGACAGCTTTATTTTTATTTTTTTTTCCGACGATAGTAGCGAGCTTGAGTGATCTGCTTTTTACAATAGGCCAGTGAGCTAGCTGGTTTTTTGACCCCAAAAAAATGGACTTAACTGCGAGATTAAAAATATTTATATAAAATCACGTAAATCTTTGACAAAAATAAAACATGCAGATTATATATAATGTAAAACCACGTAAATCATATATAATGCATAAAATTTAAGCAAAGCGTGAGAAAAATAACTTATTAACCTCAAAATTATTTTAAAAGTCAAATATATATATAAAATATTATTTTTACGTTATCAAATAGTCTTCTTTGTAACTAGTCAATCTCTCTTTCAAAAAAAAAAAATAAACTAGTCAATCTCACTATTTATTTCATATTTGACGGTTTAAAATTTTGTAAGATTTTTTTTTAGGTTGAATATAAGATACTATTAGATATTTAATCTTAAGATTGCTATTTGTTTTATTTTCTTATATAACTAAAAAAAAATTACAAAGAGTTACTATCAGATTTCTCTACAGTAATGAGATGTGTTTCAGCCACTACTTTGTCATCTCTTCACCACGTGTCTTTTAAACCATTATATATGCTCCGAAAACGTTTCTGTTTTGGTTCGACTTTCCCTTCTCAAAGCCGAAGCTTGTGCACGTGACTCCTTCCATTTCTGAGACGAGGACGGGCGTTGGAGCATAGAGGACGAACACAAGGTTGTACGCACAGTTGCGAGGTCTTTATTTGAGGTTGGTCCCACTTAAAACCCTTGTTCCTCTACTCTAGCAAATATAGGGCTTTTGATGTTGAAATTCTTAATTTGAAGAAAATTAATTTTAGGCATGTTTAAACCCTGGAAAATGATGTTAAGTGGTGTTGAATTAATCTTTATAAAAACCCTTGGTGAAAAACTCTTTTCGGAACTTAAACGGTGAAAAATTGTGTTTTTGGTCGTCCTGGACAGAGAGCCAACGCATGAGCGCTGGCTCCTGGCTCCTGGGCGTTGGGAACTGGGTTCCCAGTCAAGGAGCCAACGCATGAGCGTTGGCATCCCAACGCACATGCGTTGGGCCTCTGCCAGCCCAGTGTTGTTTTTTCGTTCTTCTGATTTAATTGGTTTTTAGGGTTTATTCTGTCCTTCCGATGTTGATTTAGGGTTTTTACTTATTATATGATAGGTTGGACTGGAAGTCGATGCAAAACGTTAGGAGGTAAGGGTAACTTCTTTTAGGAATTGATTGTCTATTTGTGTTTGTCATAGTTCTGTTGAAAATTCTGGTTTTGTTTTGCCTTGGATAAATTTTGAATTTGGCACTTGATGTTCCAGCATGTTGTATTTGTTTCTATATGTTGTTGAGTTGAGGAAATGAATTGAAATACTAATGTGTAACATGTTTTACGTGATATTTATGATGTTGAAATTGTTAAATTAAAGTATTGTGTAAAACATGATGAGATGATTTTTAAGAGGAATTGGAATAAATCTTGCATATGAGACTATGACTGTAAATTTGTGTGAACTGTTGGTTCATGAGGATGATGATGTTATTTGTGTCATAGCATATGCATTATACGTAGGATAAGGTTGATGTGATGACACTTTGTCCCGTGGGATCAACCGAGGGCAATATGGTGGTACTTTGTCTCACGTGATTGTCCTGCCCTTGTTTTGGGAAAATCTGGCTATAGTTATGCATGTAGATATTTCAGGATTAACTTGCACGCTTTGGAGAATTAAATGAAATAATTTTGAGAACTGAAAACTCTGTGTTTATTGCCATTGGATTTTTGCTGTAAATTTCCGCAATTTAGAATTCTGTTGTTGTTGTTTCTATTTTCGTGATCACATGGTGATAATTATTGTATTGATGTTTTCGAAGTTAACCCATTTCTGTTTGCTTGTGTGTTTGTTTGGGCGCCTAACGCCACAGTTGAACAACGCGAGGATTAGACTAAGATTAAATTTTGGAGTTGCAGATAAACAGAAGATGTTGTAGAAGCATGAATTTAATTATTGTTTTATTTCTAGCAATGACTTAGGAAAATTTATGTTGCGGGATATTTAATTAATTTTATTTGCTCACGTTGGATTGTATTATTCATGGGATAATAGTAACTGATTAAATATTTTGAGCGACGAATCTTTAGAAAATTTCGAGTGGCTATTTTGAGAGGTTATTTAACTTGGTTACCACAAAATTACTATGTGACCCCTGATAAGAAATTGGGGTGTTAAATCAGTGGTCTGTTCTATGGGAAATAATTTTGTGTATGGAAATCTCATTTCATTAAACACTACATCCTTGAAAATAAACATCTTGCCTAAAACATCAAGACACTTATATCCCTTGTGGTTAGAGGAATATCCTAAGAAAACATATTCTGCTGACCTGTTAGACAGTTTGGTTGTGTTATAAGGTCCGAGGAAGGGGAAGCAAGCACAGCCAAAAACTTTCAAAATTTTGTAATTAGGTTGTTGTTTGTACAGTTTAGTGCAAGGACTTAAATTGTCTAGGACTGGTGTTGATAACCGGTTAATAAGATATGTAGTTGTTAGGAAAGCTTGATCCCAATAGGAAGCTGGAAATTTGGCACGAGCAAGCAAAGTAAGTCTTGTTTCAACTATATGGCGATGTTTCCTCTCCACACTACCATTTTGATAGTGTGTGTGAGGACAAGTGACCTTGTGTAGAATTCCCTGGTTTGCAAAAAATTTAGCTAAGGGTATGAATTCACCACCCAATCGTATTGGACTGATTTAAGCCTTTTGTCAAGTTGTAGTTCTACTAGTTTCTTGAATTGGATAAACATTGTAAAGGCCTCTTACTTTAGTTTAATAGGGAAAATCCAAGTGTATCTAGAGTAGGCATCCACACATGTTAGGAAGTATTTAAAACCACAGGATGATTCTATAGATGCTGGACCCCAAAGGTCAATGAAAACAAGTGCTAACGGTGAACTATACACAACAGTATAAGAGTGAGAAGGTAGTCTATATGATTTACCAAGACAACAAGATGAACAAATAGTAAATTGATTTTTACTAGGTAGAGGAATATTACATTGAAGTAAGGCAATTTTGAGGGCCTCATGATGAGGGTGCCCCATGATATAATGCCACATCTCATACAAATTTGGTCCTAAAACAGTAGAATTATATAAAATAGTGTCTTTATTTAAGCTTGAATCAACACTAGAAGGAGGAGACAAAGCTGGGACTGCACGAGTTGTAGTGGACAAAACAACTGGTGAAGATGAAGGAGGAATGATGTAGGATTTTCCACGGGGAAAGTGACGAAGAGTGAAGGCATCAAACTTGTAGAGATCATCTTCTCCTAGGATGCCAGTGAGAAGAATTTTTAGAAGTACCCTGAGATTTAACGAGACAATAGGCTTCATGAAACTCAAAGAATACTTTATTGTCTCTACAAAATTTACTAACACTAACTAGATTTTTAGTGATTGAAGGGACAAGAAGAAGATTTTTCAGAGCAAGGGTGTCATGTGCGGAAGGTGACTTAACACAAGCTGAGCCAATAGTTAGAATATGCAACCCTTGACCATTACCAACCATCAATTGGTTGTCTAAGCCAAGCAAGGAAGAAGCATCCACAAGTTGAGTATGATCATTAGTCACATGGCGAGTGGCTCCTGATTCTGGGTACAAGGGCTGAGCATCACTAGTTTAAGGACTTGGGCCTAGAAGAAAAGCCTGAGACTGTTGAGGCCTAATCTGACTTGGTGGTCTTGGTGAGTGATGAGGGCTCATTGAAGGAGCAGGAGCTGGAAGGGATACAACTGTGGTGGCATAGTCTGTGGTGGTCTGAACTAACTAGGAGATCCATATGATCCTGGACCAAGCTGTGACCCATAGGAGGGTGGTTGAGATGTGAGACCGTGTGACATTGATTGAAGCATCCAAAACTGGCCGCTTGTGTGTGCGTTCAAGACGCGCATCATGGGACAACACCATCGACTCAATTTCATGAATGGTGTAAGCAGACTCGCAATGATAGACTAGAGTCGTCCATGCGTTGAAGTCCTCAAGGAGACCATAAAATATTACGTCAAGATGATCGCGGAAGTTCACTGGCTCTCCGATGGAGGTGAGAGTGTTCACTGTCGTCTTGATTTTCTTCAGATAATCAACAACTGACATGGATCCTTTGGAGATGGATCGAAGCTCCGATCGGAGCTGAGTTGCCTTTGCACGGGCCAAAGCTTCAAAATAGCTATGAATCTCATCCCACACCTGGAACGTATGGACACAATGTATAATTGTGGGAAGAAGAGAAGCTGAAATCAACGACAGAAGCCATGAAAACAACTCTGAGTCTTGTTGTTCCCACTCGTAGTAGGAAGGATTCGTCCGGTCTGCAATGCGGTCCTCATCGTTGAGGTATCGAGGAGGAATCGAAGCACTGGCAACATATCCTTGAAGCTTGTGTGACCGAATCACACCTTCAATTTACTAGAATTTTCTTATTCTAGTGAGTCATACTCAACATTTACTTGTAATATACTATAATATTCCTAACAGAGTAGACTCATTTAAAATGGTAAAGTGAGTATCACAACCATTAATAATAATTACTTACTTTGAAAAAATCAATAAAACAACTCAATCAATAGTTGCGATGTTAACTTTACCATTGAAACTCACACGAGTTGCACCCAAGAAAAGTAAAATAGGGTGATCAAAGTTGCATAATTGCTAAATTAGGAGGACCAAAATTGAGGAAAATAAAATAAGAGACCAAAATCACGGAATCACTTAATGAGGGGAAAAAATGCTATTAAGTTTAATAATAATAACTACTCTTTGATTTAGTTATTTCTTGCTTCAATTTTTTTTTGGGTGTATGGGAAACTTTGCTTCATTGAAATTGAAATTGAAATTCAAAGAAAACTGCGCAAAGCGTTTATCATTGTATAATTGTTATTATTTTTATGATTATTAATTTCCCAACAGGATAAAAACAAACGTAAGAAAGGGTTAGATTTGATGCTTCGATATAAACTCTGGTTCTGTTCTGTTATAGCCCAGCTAATTATCCCCGCTTCCTGTTCCTCCAAATTCACGTTATTCTGGCAGGTTCTCTTTGATTTATTCTTCTTCTTCTTCTTCTTTTCTTTTCTTGTTTTTCCTAATTTTGGAGTTTTAGGGTTTTGGGTTTCGCTCTCATGCCATGTTCCTCAGGTTCTTCCGTTCGTTCGCTTAATTGATTTCATCATTTGATTTTCTTAGTTTTCTCATTGATTAATCGAGTGAACAATCAAAGTTTGAGTTCCATTGCCAATTTAACCCACCAGCGATATTACAAATTAGAAAACTTCATGCCAAGTTTTAATTTTTTCTTTCTCCCTTCGTAATTTGAGCTCTAGAGTTGATACCCAAATGGGGAAAACACCATTTTTTGTTCGTTTTGTTTCATTTGGTCACCAATTGAATGGAAAAATGAAGGATTTCGTAGTTGGCTTACATTGGGAAATTGTATCACAGTTTTCTGTTATGAATTCTTTTTCTAATGGGGTTTTTGCTGTTATAGGGATAGGAAAATCATGGCGACTGCAACCATGGCCACGGCAGCTGGTGCAGCTGCTCTTTTGTACTACACATTGAATCGGAAATTGCAGTCTCAAAGCACAATCGACGAAGATGATGACGAAAATGACAGTGATTCACCCTCTAGTGTGCCGTTAGGTATTGACCGTGTTTCTAATAGGCTTATCCAAGCCCCCGCGACATGGGTGGAGACAATTTCAACATTGTCAGAGACTCTCAGGTTTACGTATTCGGAGACACTAGGGAAATGGCCCATTGGGGATTTGGCGTTTGGTATTAGCTTTCTTCTGAAGAGGCAGGTAATGATTAGTGGGGACTTTGGTCCTTTGGCAGTGCCCCTGTTTTTAAGAAACCCAAAAGACGTGTGAAGTTGTGTGTTTGCAACTGCTAAATGAAACTTTTGAAGCATATATCATATAAGTGCCGTGTAGGACATTGAATTAGGAATGAAAGTTCATGTTTTTCAGGTGTGTAGTTGAATAGAAGTTATAGTTGCAACCTGCGCATGGTGCAAACTCACATAATTCACATAAATATCGTGCGTCACTGATATTGATGAATAAAAGGGAGAGAGATAAATACAGAAATGAATGTTGCTGAGGCAAGTTATGCGAACAGCTTGAACTTTTTTCTGTGTAAACAACGTTATGGATAATTGAATGGTTAGAAGGCTAATTTTATGCAAACAGTCTCAACAACGTTATCCTTAAATGTATGATTGGCAATAATATCCTTGGAAGACATGATATTCATATATTTGGTTGGATTCCTAAACTGCCTTATCATCTCTGCCTTACATAAGTGGATAAAAATTAGCTCTGTAATCTTAGTTTTGTTCTAGTTTTGAGTATAGTAATTATGTGCCTACTATCAATGCTTAAGCTTGAACTAAATGCTATGTTTGTTTGCATTTTGAAGTTTGAACCCTTCAAAATCAATCTGACCTTTCCGAAATTAATCCTTACTGTTTTTGTAGTTGTTTGGTTAAGATGTTCAGAATTGAGTCCTATTAAGAATAGATTCCGATGGAAGCAATCCGGTAGTAACTTTTGCTACCTAATAATATTCCATAAAGGCCCTTTCAAGAAATACTACAAATTTCAGTTAAAAGTTCGACCCAGTAATATTCCAAATGTATCCCAAAAATTATACTTGAAAAGTAATTATACTTCCTAATACCACTAACAAATTTAAAATTTTAAAATCACCTTTTCCACCAGTCTTAATCCAAATGAACCCTGAGTTACTACACTATTGATATTCAGTTATTCACATGACATTAGCTTTGTGTTTGACATGCAAAATGGCTTTCTAGTATGTGGCTTTGATACTTCCATTTTCGACATTTCTTATTTTTTTAATTTAATTTGACATCAAAATTTAAAATGTAAAATTCTGGGGTTATACTTTGCAGGGAAACTATCATGTTGACAGTGTGTTTGGTGGTAAGGACAGTGTACAGCTGAAAGGGTCTGAGATTACTGCTGAACTTAAGTATCTATTAAACTTATTGACAATGTGTTGGCATTTTTCGAAGAAGCCCTTTCCCATGTTTTTAGAAGAAACAGGATATACTGAAGAAAATGTTCTCCTTCGGGAGCCGAAAGCAGGAGTAAGTTGCATTTGGTTTTTCAGGATAAAGCTGTTTATATCTCGATATATGTACTCTGGGCTGACCACGGAATTGAAAATTCAATTTACGTTCATTATCTTTGAGGAAGGATGGAAGTGTGGGGCAACGGAGGGAGGATGTTGTTTTAGACTAAAGAAATATGGAATCAAACGGTGGCAATTGGGGTCATGAGGGATTTTCTTTTTATTTCCTTTTCTGAACTTTTTTGTATGGGTGGTGGTAGACCGCGGGGGAGGGGGAGGGGGCATGGCTGAATTGGAATCAGATGAACAAATAATACTTGCTGGCCTACTGCCATATCAGCAGCTGTATTTTGTTTGGTGAAAATGATGTATGTGTAAAATTGTCTTTTCCTTTGTCATGCAGATTTTGAAACCAGCTTTTACAATCATAGCTGATCACAACATGAAGTGCTTCTTGTTATTGATTCGTGGCACACACAGTATCAAGGATACTCTAACTGCTGTTACTGGAAATGTGGTACCGTTTCATCACACTGTAGTTCATCAGGGGGGTGTTAGTGATTTGGTTTTAGGATATGCGCATTGTGGAATGGTTGCTGCCGCCCGTTGGATTGCAAAGCTTGCGACTCCTTGTCTCATTGAAGCACTTGGCCGCTACCCTGACTATCAAGTTAAGGTAATGAAAATTCTCTATATAATATCACCAGATCATATATTGTGTTTTTTTTTCCCTTCCTATTTTTGTTCATAATATAAGATAATCAGTGTATAATTTGACAAGGAAAGTTGATGTTGTAATTCTTTAAATCATTCAGTTTGTGCTTTGTAATTATGCTATTTGGCTATTTAATTTCTCTTTTCTGGCTGTTGTAACCTCTTGGATATTTAAGCTTCAAATAGTCAGTATGATGTTTCTCTAGTTAGTGGCTTACTTTTTGGAGGTCCTGTATGTAGATTGTTGGGCACTCTTTGGGTGGAGGTACAGCAGCAATTCTAACGTACGTATTAAGAGAGCAAAAGGAACTGTCAGTGACTACATGCGTTACATTTGCTCCAGGTCTGTCCTTGTTGTATATGTTGTTGTAGAAGCTATATTCTGTGTAAATATGATTCTGGCCTCGTTTGGAAGAGCTTATATGAGCTTAACTTATAGTATAAGTGCTTATGCAAGCGTTTGGGAGAGCGTATGCAAATAGCTTATGACCTACCTATAGGCTGTTTTGAGCTTATTTTCATAAGCTATTCAGAGTAGCTTATGAAAAATAGCTTATGCTTATATATAGCTTATTTTCAATTCATTATAATAAATTTCTTGAAATAGCTTATTATTAAGCGCTTATGCCATAAGCACTTATGGTCATAAGCGCTTAATTAAGCTGTTTTTCCAAACGGGGCCTTTGTATTTCCTTTTAAATTTAAAGGGTACTTTGGTTGTATCACGGAGCACTTTGGGACTGATATTGGTTTACCCGGTGAGTCTCCTGAAACTGACACCTTTTTACTCATGCAGCTGCTTGTATGACTTGGGAATTGGCAGAGTCGGGCAATAGTTTTATTACTTCTGTTATAAATGGAGCTGATTTGGTGCCTACATTCTCAGCTGCTTCTGTAGATGACTTGCGTGCTGAGGTTGTGATTCTTAAGCTTTTAATGGAAAACAACAACGCATAGTATATTGGAATTTTTTTAATCTTGTTTTGTTAACCGTATCTGATAATATTCGAGGGATCTGACAATGCTGGCTCTATCAACTCAGTCATAATCCTTGGGCAAGTTTAAAGGAGAGAGGAAGTGATTGATTGCTCAAGCAAGAGATACACCGGGGGAGTGTAATTTAAGTAATTAACCCTGCAGTCCAGGGGTTGTACAAGACTGCAGGGTGCAGGAGAAAGTGCGGAGATCATTATTTTGTAGCTCTTTTTTGGGTCTCATCTATTGTCATGGATTTTATTCCCCTCAAAACTGTGTATTGGGTGAAGTTAAAATCTTTCACCTGAATTCATTATTCACCTGATTCAGTTTGCCTTCTTGGGTTTGAATAAAACAAACCACTAGACTTGCTATTATTATTACAGGATGGGTGTATTTCTCATCAATAATGTTTCTTTAGCTATTTGTTAGCAAACCCCCAATTCTTTTCCCATTCACCAAATAAAAAACCCCCAATTAGGTTAGGTAGAATAGGAGGGTTAGTACTTAGTAGGGATTAGGACCCAATTATGTCAAAAACAGAATAACTACTTGTATTCAGTACTAAAAGGAGATAGGGGGAGTTAGAGTCAATTGAGAGATGTGAGCCCAAAATTGGAAAGTAGATAACTATGTCTCTCAATTTTTTTTTGAAGAAGCACTATGTCTCTCAAATACCTAGGTCAGGGAGAGTTAGAGAACTCTTCTATGTTGTACTACTTGTGTTAATAATCTTTGTTCTGCATCACATTGATGCTATTGCAGAGATTGATTGCTTGTTACAAACATTAGTCAGTTTAACTCATTTTTGTCCAGTTCTATCACTACTCTGCACTATGTGTATATTAAATTTCTTTTCTAATTTTCAGGTGACAGCATCTGCATGGATAAATGACTTGAGGAATCAAATTGAGCAAACAAGAATACTCAGTACTGTCTATCGTTCTGCTTCAGCATTGGGTTCACGCCTTCCATCTATTGCCAGTGCTAGAGCAAAAGTTGCTGGGGCTGGGGCTATTTTGCAGCCAGTTTCTAATGGTACCCAGGTACTTTTTCCTTCTTTATGTAAGATCAATTGCTTTTTTGTAACAAGTTATCATGCAACAATTTCTCCAAAGCAGAACACAATTAATTATCCTTTGTCAAAAAAAAATATCTGTCAACTTTTTGGTTGTCTTTCTTGTGTTGAACAAGATTTATTGGTGTTGCAATCTAGTTGTCAAAGGTGCTATTTGTCATGCATTGGATCCTAAATATAACATGCAAGAAATGATTTAATCTTGTTGGTCCTATCCTAATGACTAGTGTTGACAGTTGATGTGTTTGACCTGGTTTTGCAAGATGTGTTACCACTTCACATTAATTTGAGAACCATATTCAATTTGCTTCTACTCCATATCTGAATTTTGAAAAACTGCAGGTTGTGATGAAAAGGGCCAAGAGTATGGCTCAGGCAGCATGGACACGCCCAAACCTTAACCTGTCCTCTTGGTCATGCATAGGACCCCGTCGCCGAGCCATGAGTGCTCATTCAAACTCCAAAGATGAAGGAAGTTCCCCTACTACCGCCTCTGACACTATGGAAAGTTCTGATTCACTTCTTTGCTCTCCCAAGAAGGGGATTAATGCCAAGAGCATGAACCTTCCTGTATCTTCATCTGTAGAAGAGTGGTCTTCTGAAATTGAATGTGCCAATGAAAGTGGTCCAGATGATGAGGTGGATGTGGATCTTGATGACCGTGAGAACATGATGGACCGTGACCGATATGAAGATCAGATGAGTGAAGTGGAGTTGTGGCATCAACTAGAGCATGAGCTGTATGACAAATCTGAAGGTGAGGAGGCTGATGTGGTAAAGGAAATCAGGGAAGAGGAAGCAGCCATACCAGAAGTAGTAGGGCAAAGCCAGAGCTCTGCACCAGAAATGAAAGAAGTTCACAGATTTTTCCCTCCGGGGAAGATAATGCACATTGTCACACTCCTCTCTGATGCTTCTGAGCATGAAAGTGATGGTAGCCCAACCTCCACAAGTTCGGAAGATAGCGAGCCAAATGAGACTAAGATTGGGATTTTCTTAACTTCAAGGTCATTATATAGTAAACTGAGACTTTCACAGACCATGATCAGTGATCACTTCATGCCAGTTTATAGAAGACAGATTGAGAGGCTAATTAAAGAATTTGAGGAAGAATCTGCTGAGGATCAAAGAACACAAGATATATTGTTATAGGCAAAGGCATCGTCAAGACTAGATTTATATGTTTGTTACCACACTACATGTCATTGGGTGTTTTTTTGTCCCATTGATCACAGAACTAAATCCCATAGGAACGGCAGTTTTTGTGTTATGCTGCGACGAGGAACCGAAAAGGCGGCGATTGCAGCCGCCTTTGTATACTGATGGCACTCTGATCAAATGGAACCAGCTCATCACTGATGCTTTTGTTGTTGATGTTGGTCGGGGAAATGTAATTGTAAATGGTTCCCCAAATCCAAGCTTGTTTGTAAATAATAATAAATAACTGTAGTGTGGTAAACTGAGTTAAAGGTTAAAGTGATTCACTCTGATCTGAATGAAATGATTTATGGAATTGATGTCTTTGTCTTTTGAAAGTTTAACGCTGATTTGTGAATCGTACTAGTTTCCATCCTCAGTTTGTTTGGATGAGGACAAAAACATGAAGGGTAGAAAATGGAGAGAAGATGAAATGACTATATATATATATATATTTCTGGATAGATGAAATAAGACTGAATTTTTCTTCTTTGGTTGAGAAGAAATAGAAGAAAATAGAAGATGTATTTGTATGAAATGATTCTTATATCTTTTTAAATAATGGGTTTAAATTATTTTATTTTATTTTTCCTAATATGGAGAGGGAATACATGTAGATAAATTTTTTATTATATATTTTGTCTCATTTTTTCCTTAATAAATAAACGAATGAAAATGACAGTAATTTTTTCTCCCCATTTTCTTGAACATAAAAGGCTAACTAAAAGGTTGGAGTTCAACCAAGTGAATTGACGTAGTGGTTCAGTATTTCGTCCCTTAAGCAAGTGGTTCGGTGTGAATGCAAAAAACTCCTCAATCAATCCCCTACCGCTTAGTGCGCTGACTATGAAATAAATGATTAATGTCTCTGGAAGTGGGAATATCTTAGTTATAAAAAAAGAAAAAAAGTTCTGAGTTGGTCCCGGGAGAGGAGAACAAGTGCATGCTATTTGTTTATAGAGACAAAGACCACTTACCAATGATTCTCAAAACGTGAGCCCTACCCCTTTTGCTCATTTGCCTTTGAGCATTGAAACTCAAATGGCTCTTGATGCAACAATGGGTTGTTACTGGACAATGATGGAATGTGACTCAACATAGGACTACTATAATGAACTTCGAAATAACAGATCCAGTTCACCACTCGAAGTATTTGATTATAGAGGAGTGTAAGTAAGACTCTTTGTCCAATTAACATATGTAAATTGTGGCAGTTAAAAACCTCCACAAATTTAATGTATTGTCCAAATGTCAACGATACACGTATGTTTATAAATTATTATTCTAGCATTCTTGATATATGTATCAACAAATAGTGGCATATCACTCTGATACTCACTTTTATAACGGTTTTAATCATCATAAAATTTAAAATAGAAAATAATAATAATTAACTTTACTATTTTTTTAGGTCAAAAAGCAGCAAAAAAAAAAATCAAAAATAGTGTCGGAATAATCTACCACAATTTGGTGGTATACTTGTCTTTTTATTATTGTAAGTTACCACATATAGGTGCTCTAAATGTCTTCTTTGCCGTTTCCTAGAAGTGGATTGTGGTTTTATGAACTATTTAGTTCTCTAGTAATATTCGAACCAATCTTGAACAATTTTTAGAAGTTGTTTAACTAGTTTAAAATGGCCAAATTTCTAGATTTGCTAAGACTACTTGGGTCAGTCCTACTTTACCCTTTTTGCAATCTACTACTTTTTGTAATTTGTGGAAAGTTTAATTTTTATGTCATTCTTTATTTATTTTAATTATGAATTTGTGTAAAGAGGAATGGATTCTCCTAATTATATATCTCTTGATTCTCTTCTCATACACAGCTTTGTTCCTTTCTTACGCTTGAAATGCATTTTAAACATATTCCATGACAATAGATTGCATGTAAAATGATTCAGCTCTAACCTAATTAAGCAAAACCTTTATACCGCCTAATCTTAGTCTCTTGATAAATAACTGAATAAAAAACTTTAATTGAAGAGATGGAAAAAAGTATGAACTACTACTACTAACACGTAAACACTACTAGAAATTTACTCATTTCCTACGCATTTTCCTACGAATTTTGTTCAAATATTCGCAGGAAACTTATTTCCTGTGAATTTTGTAGCCAATTTCAAATACTTGTGGATAATTGTATCTGTGCATATTAAAATCACAGCAAATTTCCTGCAAATTTTACTCAAATTTCGCAGCAAATTGCACAAGGAATGTCGCAGCAGAATTTTCGCTGGTAAAATCGCAGGTAATAGGTGCCGAAAATTTTCGCAACTAATTTCGCAGAAATGTTCATTGCTAAATGCGCAGGTAAATTCTGCCCAAGTAATTCCACAGAAAAATATTACTAGTCCAATGAGTCTCAATTTTTATAGAGAAATTTTTTATAGAAAAAACCAATACAACATAATCCAAAAAGAAACACATTAAAATTTACTCTTTCCTTGATGAAATGAATCAATAATTTAAGTTTTTTTTTTTTTGAAAGGATCAATAATTTAAGCTTACACATGATAAGTGTGAGACACGTAAGGCATGATGATAGAGCTATTATATTTAATTAATTCCCATCAATAATAAAAAACTATATTATTACCCATAGCTATTATCTATAGAAACGAGTTGAAAAGCCGAAAGCAAATTTGGTTTCGGTTGACCTAAACCTATCGTATTTAGGACAGAGGGGAGGGAGAGAATAATTAAGTTTCGAAATGTTCAAGTCTATGTATGAACATATACAAATCCAACTATTCAAACACAATAATATACCAACTGATAAGTATTTGTTTAGAGGTTGTCACAAATTAAAATGGAAGAAACATGGACCTAGAAAACGTGTTGGAAACACAAACACACATAAGTTATATTCAATATCAACACAACAAGGATGCATGGGTTTACATTCACATGCTCTATAGTGGTCTGAAATTAGGGGGTCCTGACCATGTGAACTATGGTACATGTTTCAACACCATAAATTTAATGCACACAAAAGCAGCATGGCATTATAAATATACAATACCGCTAATTAGACTTCCCACGGACATCCCAAAAAAATTGTATTCTGGTGGCGGAACCATCACAAACTGAATAAAATTAAGTTTTTGACGGTTTAAAATTGCTACTTAATTCTAGATTGAAAAAAAAAACTTAAAATTACATTCTCAATTATAATTTTCAAAATGTATTTTTTCGAATCCAGACATACGAGTGGTGGTTTTAAACCATCATAACTTGATTTTCATTCGAGTCACAGTCGCTCTAACCATTACACATGAATCGCTATAATTCAAGTTTTTTAGTGTCCTCCAACATATCGTGCGGGGTCTATCAATTATTTTCCACACACGCCCATGTATAGTAATAAGGGTGTATTATATGAGAATAGTCTTTTCATATGAATGATATGAATAAATCATTACCGTTTGATTTAATTATGAATAATTAAGATTTGGTCACATGACCACTAACAAGTAATTTTTAAAAAAAATCATGTAACTAAATATTTTAATCATTGGCCACTCATAACTAAACCCAACAGTCATAATTTAGTCATATTATTATTAAATAAGAAAATAACTCTCATATATGATACATTACTCTTAGGTTTTGTAGAATATTGCAGTGTGGAAAAAGGAGAGCTCCAAAGACTGGGGGATATCGGAGCAATTAATATAGGTGTGTGTTTGTCCCTCGATATATATAATTTGGCAGAAGGGGTAAAGGGTGTGTGTGAAAGTGTCCAAGTTCAAGTCATTTTCACAACCGCTGGTTAGTGCAATAGCAATTCCATGTCACACAGTGTACCCTCTTTCTTTGGCATGCCAATGTTTGGTCCACTCATTAATTTCTATTTTTTGACACAGAACCTACTGCAATTTCAGTTTGACTGCGACCTGGTCGGGAAGGAGATATATTTTTCATTTATATATATATATATATATATATATATATATATATATATATATATATAATGGAAATCATCATATGCATGAGGAATTACTCTCAAAAGGGTATATAATTAAGTTTCTTTCACCCTCTGTCTCTCCTTATTATTTCATATCTTTTTCTAAGAATAATAATAAAGTGGGGGCAATGAAACAAACAAGCGGTTGCTTAGCAAGCATACCCGATTTTATTAGTGTCTATTTGGATTTCCGTTGTACTTAACGTGAATCAACGTAACGTGTCAAAATTATACTTTTCTGACATGTTAAAATTAGCGTGACAAATTCGTGATTCTCCGTTAACTAGTACTTTGAGATACATGAAATCACACCGCGAAGGCTAACCTTATTAATCAATTATGAAAGTTCTTGAAAATTTTCACCTTTTAAACCTTGACCCTCACATGATCGTGTATTTTACTCAAATCATCTATCAACTAATAGAAACAAAACCAACTCTTTTTAGCAGGTAAAGTTAAAAATTGTATGGGTTTGGACATGCGTGTGTGCATGTACATGAGTTTGGACTTTTAGAGTTGTCCCACATCGGAATAAGAATATCTCCCTCGATACGCTATATATATGGAATGGAGAACCTTGACACCAGTACTTAGCCTCAAGAATTATTCTTCCTTCCCTTCCCTTCCCTTCCCTTTATTTTTACGTTATGTTCTTGTCTTTATTGTCAAGCTGCTTGTGTTTACATCTTTTTCTTAATTATATTATATACTTTTTATTTTTCTATATCAAGTGTATTTTAAAGGTTAGTCCCACAATTATACCGGTTGAGATTCCTAAAATTAATTGAACACTTTATATATAGCTTTATATTTTGAGTAGATATTGCTCTGGTTTGAGATTGCCACTATTAGGAACTAGATTCCGCCTGATCTAAATTCACACACCAATACCATAAGCCATTATATGATACGTTTCAATAATAATAAGCAAATTCTACTAATTTTATAGACTTTAGTTTTCATCCGCTGTTTAGTTAAAATCTCTTTACACTACTATTCAAAAATTGAATGTCACTTATTAAAAATCAGTTATGTGTTTCTTTTCATTTTAATCAAATTAAATTTATTTTAAGTTTAATTTTGATGCACTTGGCAATGTGGAGAGTTTTACACATGCATCCGATCATATCTCTCTAATATTAATCTAAAATAATTTTAAATTTAATTCTAATTATGATATTAAAAATTGATACATTCTAATCAAATGCACATGTAAAACTTATTTACACTTTCAGTGCATAAAATTAACATATTTGTTTTTTAAAGTAACGACTAATCATTAGATATTTATACTAGCTACGCAAACATATTAAATCCATTTATACATTAGGAAGATCAATTAGCTCACTATTTTAATTTTATTTTTCGGACGGAGCCTTATTAGTATATGCACACGCATGTACATAGCATATTTTCATGCGTGTCCTGTTTTTTAAATATATAAAAATAAAAATCAGTGATTATGTAGAAAAATCACCTAATTATATTTTTATTATAGTTTAATTATTATCACTGATAATGTAAAAGAGTTTTACATAATCATTTAGTTAAAATCCATTTTATTGTCATATCATAATTAAATTTAAATTTAAATTTAAAATTTTTCAAGTAAAAAATAAAAAAATGTAATTGAATGTATCTGATAAACTTTTTACACTTCGATGCACACAAATTATATCCTTTTTATTATTTAAATTTTATACAAAGTTTGAAACAAAGACTTGAAGTAATAAATAATTATCTTAACAGTTCAATTAATAAAAAAATCATTTTGTATAAAATTATCTGTTTAATTATATAAAAGCAAACGTGTCAATATAAATCGACCCTAGTGTCGGTCATAATGACTAAAAATGACTCTTTAAACTAGGAGTTTAGCGGGTACGGTCCAATTCGTGATCCTAATCAATCCAACCCGAACTAAACACATTTTTGTGGGTTGAGTTTGGTCATTTGATCGGTTGGGTTTTTTTTTTTGCTGCACCAAATCACTATCAGCTCAGATATCGAGATTGAGGATAGAGATCACCTAAGTAACCCAACCTACCGAATGCTATATCAGTGGGAACATTGTATTTACTCTAAGAGTGAGGAGCTAAGTCCATTATGTGTTTAGGGTTCACAATTACGTACACGTTTTCCTTTTACTTTCATTCTTCTTTTTCTAATGCACTTCAATAATGATGAGTCATTACTAATTTACTATCGAACACATTCCCTACTGGGTCTCTAATCCTCAAATCAACCAACAACTTCCTAAATCTTTCTTCACGCCACCGTTAGTCATTTTCTCCCTACATTCACGAGCTTTTACCCTCGAAGCCTCTTTTTTCATGTGTTTTAAAATAAAACTCGTGCAAATTCTGGAAAATATTATTTAATTCAATATCCGACCATCACCCCAAACCAACTCATTCAACGAAACTAACCCAACCCTACCAAACGTATTTGATTGGTTCAAATTTCTAAAAACCCAAACTCAGAACCAACTCGGTCAAATTACATCCCTAATTTGAACATCTGTGGTCGAAAGTTCGATCATTAAATGATGCTCTATTGGGAAGACCTTTGATATTTACCATATACAGATCGAATATGATTGCCTCAATAGAGAATATATAGTGCTAAAAAAAATGTAAATAGACCCTATATATGTTAGTAAAAATAAACGCTAGCTTAAGAAAAGGATAAAGTATGCACACTTCTTTTTTGTGAGTTCAAGGTATTTACTGTTGATCACAAAATACACTTTATTTATATAAGTGGTGATTAAACTATCCTGCTTTTTAATTGAAGAACGAATATAGCTAAATACTCCGCACACTTCATCAATCATCTTTTAAT
The DNA here is from genome assembly GCA_030819835.1 of Acmispon strigosus. NCBI lineage: Eukaryota > Viridiplantae > Streptophyta > Magnoliopsida > Fabales > Fabaceae > Acmispon > Acmispon strigosus. Next base: position 52,693,074 of record JAUAMA010000004.1, on the reverse strand, counting down.
TGGGTCAACTAATCTTGTAGCATAAATGACTAGTATATAGTAAAAACTAAAAAGTTGAGAAAACAAAAGGCAAAAAAAATCATAGTTGAGCCAATGGCTATTTGTTTTAATGAAATCCGAAGTATGCGCCCCAATCTACCTATATCCTTTACAAATGCATTCACATCATCAAAGTAAACAATTTTAAGAAGTAATCCGGAAATGCATAGTTTATGAAATGGAGATGCTTATAAATCTTTTTTGATTTTTCTGATTGGTCTAAGCAATTCTATATAAATCTAAAATCTGATGACCTAATTTTTACTAATCGGCCCATAATGACACATCAAATAAGGAAGCTGCGTCATGATGAAATCTTGCAAGTTGTACCTTCCTGGCTCCATCACATGATTATATTTCACACGTCATATCACCGGGGCATTGCTTCATAAATAAATAAATAAATAAGATAAAGTTACACGGGTCCAAAATCACAATAGGGTAAAAAATTAATCATTTTTCACGACCTCACCTTTGGCCCAGCATCTATGGAGCCTCCACCTCGGCTCAAGAAGCAACAATCTCGACCCACATGATTACAAGTCTTATCACATAATTCAATTACTATTACCGAAGGCCAATAATTCATGTACACCTAAACAGTACAGATACTTATGACATCTCTTTTTTTCTTTATCTTTTTCTTCCCATTACATCACATCATATATCACGCTTATCACTTATCTCTTCTCTCTTCTTATCTCTCTAGTGATCTACACCTTTTAGATATCTATCAATATTTATTCATTACTAAAGTCTCTGCAAAATAAAATATGAAAAACACATTTCTATATCTAGTGTAAATTTTGAGGGGTAGACTTTTATGAGAATGCTATTTCTTGTGGCTCTAGGCCTCAAAATCAAGTTAGGTTATGATTCTAGATCATATATATACTCATTTATAGCATGACAATATTCCAACCTTTTTTGTTTCTAAAATACTAGTCGTCCATTTTGATGTTTAATATTTTCAACTTTTGAAAGTGGGTAGCAAAATTGAAGTTTTATAACAAAATGAAATTAAGGATATCAATTTCATGAAAATCATAGAAACATAAAATAATGTGCGGGCAAAGTATTGATGATAATATTATTAATTATTAAGAAAAAGAAAATCCAAACAGCACATATGGGCTAAGAAGAGAATCACGATATCACAAAGCTTAGCTGGCAATCCAATCATCAAATGCCAAAACATCAACGCATTCACGAAAAACGTTGCCGATGTGGAACAACACCTCCTTAAAGCCACAATCATTGAACCTCTTTCTCTCACCACTTTTTTCCTCTCTCTCTCTACAAAGTTTTCTCTCTCCCTCTTGTTCCCTACTGTTCGTATATAATTGAGTTGAGTGCAGATCCTGTGGAGAAACAAAAAAACAATCTCTTTGTTTTGCTCTTGCAAGATTTGGGTTTCTTCTAAGTCATCTCCTTTTACCCAAAAAAAACAAAAAAGAAGAAGCTTTGTTGAATTCTTGGGAAGAGGTTGAAGGTAGCAAAAGGGGGGGTTTTGTTGTGAGAGTTGAGTGAGTTTCTTTGAAATGGTTTTCATGCCTGAGATTTTACTCACCGAAGAGGAAAAATTCGAGGAAGGAGAGTGGGAGAAGGAGAGATAAGAAGAGAAGAATACCCAGCAAGCAGAAGTAGAGAAAGATAAAACCAACCGATTCGATTTATTTTGCTCTGCTTCTGCTGGTAAATCCTCATCGAAATCCATGTTACTTAATTTGTTTGCTTATCTTTCATCCTTGTCTGTTGTTAACTGATGCCCTTGCTTTATGCTCTTATTATGTAAAGTTCTGTGCTTTTCTTGCATTCAGCAATGATTTTTAGTTTAAACCCAAAAACAGAGAAGAGCTTAGATTGGAAACTGTTTTTTTCATTTTCCTGTCTTGATTTATTCATTGATTGAAATCTTTGTAGTTTCTTGAATAAGAAGGCAATAAATGTTTCTGTTCATGTGATGAACATTTACCAGTGGTTTTTTCTTTTATCTTGTGAAATCATATATCTATTGAAGCATAATATCCTTGAAAGCTTAGTTTTTTGTGTGTGGGTATTTGATGATAGCTTGATTGATTTTCATTGTTATATAAAGTCCTATGCTTTTCTTGCATTCAACAATGATTTTTAGTATAAACTCAGAAAGGGAGAAGAGCTTGATTGAAAACTGTTTTTTCCTGTCTTGAATTCTTCATTGATTGAAATCTTTGTAGTTTCTTGAATAAGGAACGAATCAATAAATGTTTCTGTTCATGTGATAGCACTTACTATTGTATTTAGTACTGTTTGGATGCAAACCATTGAGCACTTATTGGATTTAATTTACCGTTTTTTCTAGTAGATAAGCTCTAATATATTTCTTGTGAAAATCATATGTATTGAAGCATATTATCATTGAAAGCTTTGTTTTTTCTTTGTGGCTATTTGATGTTAACTTGATTGGTACTCTTTGTTTTCATCACAGGGTGATTGGCAATGTCTGCCACTGTGATCAGTGACCCGGTGGTTATATCAGCACCAGAAACTCAACCACCAGCAACTAGTATTCTAGTTGCACAGAGCGATGTCGAATTCGCAATCTGTGACTGCTGTGGACTAACAGAAGAGTGCACCCCAGCCTATATAGAACGAATCAGAGAGCGTTACCAAGGAAAATGGGTTTGCGGGTTGTGTGCTGAAGCTGTTAAGGATGAAATTGTGAGGTCTGAGAGGCTTCTCAGCACTGAAGAAGCAATGACAAAGCACATGAACTTCTGCAAAAAGTTCAACACTTCTGGGCCTCCTCCAAACCCTGCAGTGCATTTGATATCAGCTATGAGACAGATTCTGAGGAGGAGTTTGGATTCTCCAAGAGTAAGGTCCACACCTAGTAGTCCAATTAACAAGACAAGAAGAGAGATTCGTGGCGGTTCTGGGCTTGCCAGGTCTGAGAGCTGCTTCTCTACTCTGTCTGGTGTTGTTCCTGAAGGGATTGGGATGGGAATAGAACAAGATGCAACAATTGGAATACTGTAACTGGTTATGGAAAAGGGGGAAAGAAATGAAATAAAAGACAGAAAAATTCAAATTAGATGCTCAATTGTAGTTTTTTCAGTGCAGAACTTCCAATCTGTGTTGTTTAGAAGTTTGAACATAATTTGCTCAAATATTTTTTGCTTCTCTGATATCAGTTTTGTTCCATTTACTTGTTTGAAAGATGAAAACTATGCTGGTAATTGAAGACAAGCATTTCACATGTCAAATTGTGCAGAATCTCACAATGTCTTCATCATGGAGTTCAACTAACCTTGTCTTATTGATTAAACTGGGCTGAAACTTGAAATCAGTTACGGTTGTTTAAAGTAAGTAAGAAAAAAATATAGACATCAATAATTGAGTTCTTCCAACTGGCTTAATAACTAATCATTGTTGTGATTGCAATGAACAAATGATGCTTCTAGAGTTTCTTTAATTTTGAGTCAGTTGCAAATTTCTATGTGACTCTGACTTCTTATTTCAATAATGAAATGTCTTAAATGTTTTATAAACTTGCAATTGTTATTCTGTGGGTGGGCTGAATTTTTCTATAAAATAGTTACTCTTGCAATGGTAACTATTGAGATATCAATTGTAAGCAAGAAGTCTCATATTATTGTAAGAAAAAAATGTTGAGCAGTTTATAAATGAAATGCCTCATACTGTTTTGGGTGAAAGATATGGTGGCTAACCCACTTATGGTTTTCTCTTGCCTAATTTGGAGATACTTCCGAGTTTTTAATCATCTAGCTACCCAAATATGGTATCAAAGTCGATGGTTTGTGTTGCCATGGTGACAGCTCATTGTATCGAAAGTCTTCCTAGTAATGTTGTGACCGGGCGGCATATCTCGTTATTGTTACCCAACAACAGTTGGGGTTTCCACTAGAGATAGATGAACCGTCATAATTTGAGAGGGAGATTGTTGAGATATAGAGTAAGTTTTTAATCATCTCTGGACCCAACACTAACATGTCACGGGTGGGTGTCCTTAATTATTTTCATTTGATTGATTATATGTAGTGGCTTCTCGTGCCATGTATGACAAAACTATTCAAATTTTAGAGGGTTTTGTTGTTTTGATGGCATATCAGAAATGGATATACTCTTTGGGAGTATAAGATATTAAGAAGCCGTAAATAGAAGTGTGACATGCAAACAAATTAAGCAATTGGGTGAGTAGTGAGTACTAGACTACTAGTGTTGTACAAAGAGGGGCCTAGGGCCATGAAGAATGATAATGGCTTAGGTAGTTGGTTGGAAAGTCTTATTCATGTGCGATTTTCAGCTTCAGATGGTTCCTTTGAGATCCTCCCAGCACCACACTCGAGCCTGATGACAACTAAGTTTTTGGCTACTTCCAAAACCAATCAATGCAAGAAGAGAATTGCTGCTGTTTTGTGATTCTGCAAGATAGAACGTTCTGGAACACTAGGGAGTTTGTGTCAGATGGTGGACCTTAATTGGCATATTCCAAATGACTCAATTTTCAATGAACATATATATCATCATGTAAAGGAAGAACGTTACTCCTTTTGGATCCATGGTTTAATTAACCTCCTCAAATCACTTATTCCCACAAAAGCTACTATACATGGATTGTCAACGCGCCATATAAACCTCAGCACTTGTTTTGGATCGTCGTTACTATGCAGTTTAGTTTCCGTAATGTATTTTTAGCAAGAAAAGTGATTATTTTAGCAAGAAAAAAAATTACTTCTAGAGAAGTTAAAGGCCTCTCAATAAGAAAATAGAAAAAGTTAAACCCATTGTTTGCGAATTAGTTTTTAAAGTTTTGGGAGGAAAAGACATATTTTATTTTTTAAATTAAGAGATTTATACAATATTTTTTTATCATAAACAAGTTATTATTATTAGTATATTGTGTTTATGCTAATTTATCATTTTATAAATTTTAGTTAAAAGTATTATCAAATTAAATACTATTTATTTGAAAATTAAAAATATGTCACCGGTTTCTTTCCCTCTAAAAACTAGCTCAGAAGGTTTTTCAAAACACCGACAAAAACTAGCTCAGAAACAACCCTTTAAATATTGTTTTTCGCCTTTTTCTTTTTCTTCAAGCTAGGACTTTTATTTTTGGCGGCTGGTTGCGCTCTTTACTTCGAGCCTCATTTCCTTTTATGGCGGAGGTCCTTTCTCTCTGGTGGTCCCTTCGTTCGGTTTTAGAGCTTTGCTTCCAACGTATCATTTTTAAGACAGATTGTCAAATTCTCTTCAACGTTTGGAGAACGTCCAAGTCTAATCTTTCTTACTTTTGTGCGTTGCTTAAGGATTGTTGTGTTTTAGCGTCTTCTTTCGAGTTTTTTTTCATTGTCGTTTGATAAACGAATTGGGAACAAGAGAGTTGATTTCCTTTCAAAGCTGAGATTTAGTTCTTGTTATATTATTTGGGTGGAGAATGCTCCCCGGATTTGATTGCCTATTTGAAAACTGATGTATAGGGTCTGGTCCCGACTTAATTCAATGAAATTTCCCGCTGACATTTTTATCTTTTATAAACAAGAAAAATAATTAGCTTGTCCACTTTCCCTTGTAAGTTGGTCACTTGGTTTGTTGCCTTACGTTGCAGTGAGAAATTACTAGATAATTGACACCAATTGGCGTATTACTCTTGTCAATCTTGATGAAAATATGACAGCTAGGATTATAGCTAATATAATGTCAAAATATTGACTGTCTTTTTCTTTGAAAAGGGTTGGTACTTCCCCTCAGAAAAATAACACCAAAATCACCCCCTAACAAGATAGTCCAAACTCTCCAATATTCAATTGTGTTGAGAATTGTTTATTTATTTGAGTAGATATTTCTTTCCCCTTCCCTTCAGGGAAAAGTAGTTCAGCTAATTCTCGAATAAGATAATGGATCTGTCACATTGCTCTATGCAGACTAATCAATGATGATTAGCGCAATGAATTAGTTTAATACTAATTAAGAGGATTATAAAATAGCCTTATGAAGCATGAACCATTCAATTCTTTGTCATCCCTCATGTCAGAATCAATTGTTTAAACCAAGTGGACAATCATTAAGGGGAAAATTTAAGGGACCACAAAAGCAATTTGCCGTGATTGAAGGTTGTCAATGGGAATATTCTCACAACACTTAGGCCTGCGGTTATATAGCACAATCTGGAAGAAAACTGTGGCAGGTTTGAGATCACAGCAAGAGCCTTCGTTTGTTTCAAGAAAAGAGAGAATAGAAAATGGATGAAAAAAACAACCACTCTAATAAGAAAGTATGGAATGAGGAGAAGAAATTAAATAGGGTGGAGTCCGCAATAATTATTTTCTCCTCTAATATGAGTAGATGAGGAGATGGAGTATTTTGTTTAATTTGACGAAAATTCCTCTCACTCTATATTTAATGATAATTATAAAAATAAAAAAATACTACTAAATATTAATATATAATATACCATAATAAATTATTTTAATAATATTTCTCAACTTATATTTTTTTAAAGTTAATTATCATGTTTAACTATCATCCTATTTCCCACTTTTTTTTTTCTTTTCTCCTTCTTTCTTTTCATTTTTTTCTCACTTTTCTCCTTACATATTAAACACACTCTAAGTTGTCTCTTCTTTATTTTCCTTATGTAAAAATAATAAAACACACTCTAAGTAATTTTTTAAATTTATGTTGTACGCGGTAAAATTTTACTTCTCTGTAATTTGGGATATTTGTTTTTCCTAACTCAAACAATAAACCAAATGGGCACTAAACTATGTTCATATTAACATATAGTGTCAATAGCTTAATTCAATTTCTTTTAATTTGTGTCTCTTTCTAACCCCAAACAATTTGGAAAAAGGACATAGACCTTTAACTGTACACTTATCACCTTTAAATTTTTTGAAGTTCCGTAGTCTAATCTAGAACAACATGCCCCCTTTTTATTTAAAAATTCTTAAGATAAATTATAATGATGCTCTCAAAATCACGAGGCGTGGAGCCTCCCGTCACATGATAATGACACACTTCACATAAGATGAATGTTTTTCTTTTTGAAAATAAAAGCCAAATTATTAGTAAGATCCAAACTTTCCAAAGTGCTCGAGAACAAGGATGATAGTTGGTGTATACTATATTATGTGATATATATATATATATATATATATATATATATATATATTATAACATGTTTTATTATTTCCATTCAAAAAAAACATGTTTTATTATTTAGTCAATTTCATATTATTAAGCCAGTTGTTTTTTATTTAATGAATTTATATTTTATTTTGAAAAAAAAAATTAGGGTTAGGAAATGTCTGTCATACTCAACTAGACCAACGCATTGAGATTATTTTACAGAATTTATATGAATTCAATCTAATAATAGAACCACATAAAAAATTATTAAACATATTGTTAACATTTCTTTTTTTCCTAGGAAAAATGTGAAGGAGAGAAAGTATGATGTTGGGCCTGGGGTTTACTTTTATGAATACTCCTTATGGGCTAGGTTATGAGTCCTTAGTCCTTACACGAATTTGACTGGGTTGGGCTTATATTATTTACGTTAGATTTTGTTCTCTTAATAATTAATATAGTTCTTTGTTGTTGACAAAAAAATCACTTTAGTTCTTTGTTTTTTTTTTTTTTTTAATAAAACATGCGAACTTATATTAAGAAGAAATAGAAGGCTCAGAGGCCAAAACATCAGCAGTCACCAAAGGGACAACAGCCAATGGAGCTTCCTCCACCCAAACTGTATCTGGATAAGTAGAGGAATTCCTGGCCAAATAGTCTGCTACTGCGTTACCAGAGCGTCTAACAAAAGAAAGAGATGCAACAGAAAAACTATTAAAAAGAAAACGAAAATCCCGGATGAGTGAAGCCAAATAAGAGTTGCCCTCAGCCCCCTTCGTCCACCACTGGAATAGTTGAAGGCAATCAGTCTCAAAACAAACATGAGTAAAACCCAACTCAAGCGCCAAAACAACAGCCCAGCGAAAGCAAGTAGCCTAAGCTAGCAGGGAAGACAACGCCGCAGGAGAAGATGACACTGCAGCAGCCAACACCATCCCTTCCCAATCTCTGGCCACCATCCCAAAACCAAGGGTGCCTCCACGTCTCAGAGAAGCATCAACATTGAGCTTCGTAACTCCCCGTACCGGCCTGGTCCACCTCGTGCTAAGCTCCGTAGTAAGACGGGCCCGCACAACAATGTCAGGCGGCCTCGCATGCAACTTTGAAGCCCGCTTCAGAACCCTCGAATAGTCCCAAGGAACCTGCTGAAATATCGCACCATTTCTGGCCTCCCACAAAGCATAGAACGTTGCTTGCACAAAAGATAACAAAATAGGATCCGACTGATGAATTACCTCTGTCAAAAACTCATGAACTGTGGCAAAAGAAGCCGCCCTCACTGAAATAGAGGACCCGAACCAGAACTGCTGAGCTGCTGGACAAGAGAGAAACAGATGATCAATTGTCTCCATATCTGCACCACACTGAACACAAGCTGGACCAAGATCAACAGTCCGACGAAACAAAGCCTCCTTCACTGGAAGGTAGTGCATGACCCCTCTCCAAGTCACCTCTTTATGCCTTGGCTGAGAAGGGGCTGCCCAGAATTTTTTCCAATCTGATGCAGCAAGCCTGGGCAAGGAGGAAGAAGAAGCCTCTGCGGTAGACAAAAAATGATGAATAAAGTTATAACCCAATTTTGAGCTATAGTTACCATCAGTTACCTGTGGCCAAAACAAGCTATCATGTTCCCCATTAAAAGGCAAAGGAATAGCTAAAATGCATTGTGAAGTGGCTGGGGAGAAGATTTCTTCAACTTCCTTTTGCTTCCAACACCTGTTACTTGGATCAATTAAATTTGTCACTTTAACAATACCAAGCTGAGACACAAGGTCCTCACGATAAACCCGTGGACAACCATACGGAAGCCACTTTAGTTCTTTGTTGTGTCCCACTTTAGTAGCGTGTTAGGAAATAATCACTTTAAAATTAAAATACGGTTTCCAAATCTTGTTGCATGACGTATATGTAATGCGGTTTACATTCACTCAATGGACAATGGGATACGACATTGAGATTTGACAGCAAAATACCATCAAATACAAAAGAGGCCCAAGCCCAAAACCGAAGGGGATAAAAGAGGCCCAAGCCCAAAAGAACAATTGCACTAAAATTGACCTAAAAAAAGAAACTATCGTAAAGTATAGGTATATCAAATTTCTACACCAACGAAGGGGATCCCGAAAAATGGAGTACAATAGGAAACTCATGATCCTTATTAGTGAGCAAACCCACAACTTGATTTGCCTCTCTTCTAAGTATGAATAAAGAAAATTATCCATCCTCAAATCATTCAGCTTCAAATTGAAGAAAACCATAGGATCGCAAGAACGGTGAGTCTCACATCCAACAATTATGCGATTAACGACTACAACTAAGTCACTTTCAACTATAAGCTATTTGTAATCTTGATTCCAAATAATATATTTGTAATCTTGATTCCAAATAATAGAGAGTGCATATAAGATCGCCTATAATTCGTAACGTAGCATGTTAAAAGATTTAAAGTTCATCCAAAAACTATATACCTACCTCTAACATCTTTGTACATTCCTCTGCGGTTAGTCTAACACTCATTTTACTAATTCATCAAACATTAAATTTTACCCAATTTAAAGGAGGAAAGTCCCATCCCACCAAAGAATGATGATACTTAAGATATCCAAGTTTAAATACCGATATAAACAAATCTTTTGCAAACATGATCTTTACTCAAACTAAACTCCTCTCCAATTAATGATACCATCATCAATAGCTAGCATAGGGCAACACATAATAATTATACAATGTCTTAACACTGTAATGAAATCATTACAAAGTCCTTCAACCATGGATTAAACATGTCAATCTTCCTCCACATTTCATTCTTATTTGCACCATGTGAAGTTTCCACTAAAACATCACATACAAGTCAATATAAGAAGAATTATGATGATTTGTTATTAATATTTTAGTACTAAGAAGACATACTACTTCAAAGATAATTTCAATTACCTCAACGGAAACCAACAACCTAAGTTTTCAACTACCTTCGTCAGAGCACAAATGTAGAAGGTTTGAATAAATTAGTGATCGATTTTCTTATTCTGAGATGTGTGTGACCAATGTAACCAAGCTCATTTATTTCATGTTTTTTCTTCATTTATTTCATGTTCAATTTAACTAATCAGTATAATTTTTTTTTTACTTTATTTAACAATGATATTTGAAGAACTTTAATATTGATCAAGAAGTTACCTAAATTAACATTACTTTTTTTTTTTTTACAAAATTAACATTACTTTGATAAAGCAATACAACAAACTAAAATATATAATATCTTTAAATTCAGTTTTAGTTTAATATAAGAAAAAGAGTACAGAATTGATAATTCTACACACAAAAAAAAGAGAGTGTATAATTTTTGACTTCTGACATTAACGAATAAAAAATTGAATTTATATGTATAGAATTGATCATACAATATATTTTAATTTAATAACTTTATATTGACAATAAAAAAAAATTCATATAGTATTCATTTAAGAGTTTTTTTTTATTAAATTACTCTGATAATTCCGACTCGAGTGTAGAGAATGTCAAATGTCTTTTCAAGAGTGTGACTTTTAAGGCTCGAACACTCGACCTAGGATTTCAGACAAATTAAAAATGCTTTGTTTTCAAATAAAAAAAAAGATTTTAACTGTATAAAAAAGAGATTATTTTTTTAAAATTTTAAGAAAAGGATATAGTAAGATTTTTTTATTACATTAATAATTAAAATCACTTTTTTTCTCTTTCATCTACGACAATAATTGTTTTATAAGCTAAACAAATTAATTTTTTTAAATAATATAATTTCAGATTTTTTATAATAATGATTTTTTAAAAAACTTAAATAAAAATCTTAATTTAAAAAAAAATTTATAATTCAAAAAGTGATTATTTTAGAAAAAAGCTGAAACAAACCCCACATTAAGTTTTACCAATGTTATCACATTATTAAAATTAAAAAAAAAAACTGAAAAACTAAAATAGAAAGATTTGTGCGTAAATAATTTGCACCCTACGTGTATATAAAAATTAAAGTCGATGTTTTTCTTTTTCATCTGAAAAGAATAAGATTGATCTACATCTACCACAAGAAATGTGAACAAAATTCAACGCGTGAGAGTGAGTGGGTAGAATCCAAATCAACTACTACTTCAACTTAGTTAGGGATAAACCCATCATCTCCCTCCGAATCAAATTCCAACCTTTCTGAAACCCCACTTCTCTTCTTCTTCTTCTTCTTCTTCTTCAAATCATCGAGTAAGTTTCAATTTTCCTCAATCTTCACGCCAGTTATTTCGAAATCGATTTCAATTTCTGCTCCAAATTGTCTCAGTTCAAGTCTCGCTCTCAAGAGATCGAAACCCTAGACGATTTTCCTTGTCTGGGCTTTCAATCAATTGGGAGCTGAAACTCCCTGGGCAGTAGAATATTCGAAACATGAAGGCGCTAAATGGGTTAATCGGTGCGAGACGTAGAAAGTTTCATGGGGTTTTCAATGGCTTGTGTGCGATGGTTGTGTTTTTCTTCTTTTACAATAGGGAAGACATCCTTCGCAATCCGCTTCTTAGGCACTCCGCATATTTTAGGAATCATCATACTTTGCCTCAAAATGATATTTTTAGAGATGGGGTTTCTGTGATTCACCGCCGAATGGCTCAGATCAGCTCCAACGCTTCAAGGGTTTCCGGTGAGCCTCGTGATGAAGATTTCGCTGTGACTAGGCCTGGATTGTGTATTGGATTGCTTCATCATGATGGTTTTGCTAGTCCATGTGAATTCTTAAAGGTCAATCCTCAGTGCTCTTCTGAAGGGTATCTTGATTACTTGAGGTTTTTCTTTTGCAAATGTGGGAATTTTAGAGTGCTTGGTTATCTAGTATTAGGTGTTTGGCTTGCTGCTTTGTTTTATCTCTTGGGGAACACTGCGGCGGATTATTTTTGCCCTTCGCTCGAGCATCTCTCGAGGCTCTTGAAATTGCCTCCAACTGTGGCTGGGGTTGTGCTGCTCCCACTTGGGAATGGGGCGCCTGATGTGTTTTCCAGCATAGCTGCCTTTGTGGGTACTGAAGCGGGAGAAGTGGGTCTTAACAGCGTGTTAGGCGGCGCTCTGTTTGTTACCACTGTTGTTGTTGGAACTGTTTCTCTATGTGTTGCTGAGAGGGGGATTCAAATTGATCGAAGATGCTTTATAAGGGATGTGAGTTTCTTCCTACTCACTCTTGCTTCACTGCTTTTAATTTTGGTTATCGGCAAGGTTAGTGTTGGTGGAGCCATTGCTTTTGTATCGATTTATGTTTTTTATGCATCTATTATTGCTGCCAACGAGATATTACGGAAACATGCTCGGAGGTTGAAATTGGATGCTGTCACACCATTGCTTCCTGTCCAGGGAAGTATGTTCACTCTATGTTCTGAAGAGGATACTTCTATGTCTAGCTCCTTGCTTGACTTAGACACTGATAATGATCCTCCTCGTCTCCCTCCTTCCTTGCCACAATGGATGTGGTCTTCAAATGTGGCAATATATTCAAACCAGGCGAGTAAAATCAATTCTTTAGATTATGAAAGGCCTCCTTGGGGTTGGAGTGACGAGTCCATGGAAAATAACACCTCATCATTCTCTGTTTTGAAACTTTTTTTACTGATGGAGATGCCGCTGGCGATTCCTAGACGGCTAACAATTCCAATGGTCAATGAAGAAGTATGGTCAAAGCCTTATGCTGTTGCCAGTGCTTCATTAGCTCCCATTCTCCTTGCCTTTTTGTGGAGCACCCAAGATGATGTGAGTAATAAGAGTATTATACTTGCTTATTGTTTTGGTGTTGCTGTTGGATGCACACTTGGTATTCTTGCATATAAAAACACAGTGCCCGATCATCCGCCACCTCAGTTTTTGATTCCCTGGGTTCTTGGAGGATTCGTCATGAGCATAGTGTGGTTCTACATAATAGCAAACGAGCTCGTCGCTCTCTTAGTGGCATTTGGTTTAATTTTCGGAATTAATCCATCCATCCTGGGGTTGACTGTATTAGCATGGGGAAACTCAATGGGAGATTTGATGTCAAATATTGCATTGGCAATGAATGGAGAAGATGGAGTTCAGATTGCTTTATCTGGATGCTATGCAGGTCCTATGTTCAACACGCTCATTGGTTTGGGGATCTCGTTGCTGCTTGGGGCCTGGTCAAAGAAACCTTCTTTGTACGCGGTGCCTCAAGATAGTAGCTTATTTTACACCATGGGGTTTCTGATCACAGGATTGGTGTGGGCACTTGTTGTTTTACCACGCAACAACATGCATCCTAGCAGAATGTTAGGAATGGGTCTCATTGCTCTTTATTTGATATTTCTTTCTTTCAGAATGTGCACTGGTATGGGGCTGATATCAGTTGCTGGTGTAAGTTGACTTTTACAATTGATCTACTTTGTAATCAAAAAAATGAGAGCATGGTTTCTAGCTGCATCTCCATATAGCAGGAATGAGTTACTTCTCCTGATGAAGATGCCATTGTTGTACATACAAACAGTTTGTACTCGTCCATTTGATTACCAATATGCCGTCTCTTTACATTTGTTGAAAAATGAACTCCTAAAGATACCACTTTCTGAACCAAATTTCATAAAAATGCATTTGGTATTTCAGCAGTTTAACACTCTGTTCTGCCTGATTTCTTCTAAGTGTTCATACTAGACGTCTGATTTACGTACCGATATCATAATTGGATATCTTAATTTTATATTTGATTCTCCGTTTAATGTATGTCTGCACAAGCTTGATGAAACCATTTTAGTGTCTATTTCAGGTTTCATCTACTCTGATGGATTAATCTCCAAGATCTTTCATCATTGTGCGTTGTAGTCAGGTCACTAAATTTGATAATCATTAAATCTTAACCATAACATAAGAGTTGCGACTTATTACTACTATCTTTTTAAATTTTTCATTCACTTTTGCATTCTTGGTTCTCTGTTATTAAAATTTTATTGATAAAATTGAAATGCAAGAACCCCTGTATATTAAAAACACCCAAGTGCAAGAAAATATGCAGCTTTATTATCATGGTGCCGCACAAAAGACATCTCTGCATAAAATCAAAACTATTAGAAAGAAGGCAACAATCACCAATAACACTACTAAGACACAAACGACTTGGTCTATACGAATGCCAAGCTTCAAACACCTGTATGCAATTAGTTCAAGCACTTGCTACTCACGTGTACTACCTGATTAGGAATTAGGAATAGCCTTGTAATTATAGGAAGAATTAGGAATAGCCTTGTAATTATAGTGTATTCCTAGCACTATAAATACTGGGGTTGTTGTTAATAAAGTGTACTGAAAATTCATAATCACCAATCATGTTCTATTTCTTTCTGTGCTAACAAATTAGTATCTAGAGCCTCTTGATTCTGATGTTGGATCGTGGGTGTGATTACTGCTCATCTCTGTTCCTTCGTCCTCTACCTTCAATCTGAGGTTTGCAATAGTGGTGGTGGTTCTTGGTGTGATTTCACCTAAGTCGACACTTAACTGATCAAGAATGTCGAGCAACAACAATTTCCCAGCCAATTTACAAATTTTTGATGGTAAAAATTGGGATCAGTGGAGTGTTAGATGAAAGTGATCTTCAACGTTCAGGTCTGGCTGAAAATCAACTGAAAATCAAACATGCAGGTCTGGCTGTGGGAACTCCCATGTCTTGTGGTGGGTTAGCAATGACCTCTCTCTTTCTCTCTTTAACTAAACAAAGTGTAATAGATGAATTACAAAAAACTTTGATATGTTCACCCTCTCAGTTTATTTTACATATCATTTTCACTTTTTTTTTATCCTCTTCTATTTCTATCACACTATTATCATATCACTAATTTATCTCTATTTTATTGTCTTTTAAAAGTGTAGGTGGTGAGGAAATTTTTTAACTTTTGAGAGAAATAAGAAAGTGAGTAAAACTTTTCACAAATTATTTGTAACTAATTTTTTAAATCTTAGAAGAATTATGTAAAAGTGAAGGAACGAGGGAGTAAGTAGGAGATGCTCTAACACCCATTTTGATACTCAATCCATGAGGGCCTTGTGCGCATGTAATAGTGCCTCCACCCAAAACTGCAATCCTGCGCACAACATGGAAGACACCCATTTTCATGCCTCGAAGCGTCTTGTCATGTTACTTCTTTCAGCACCCTCGATACTGCAGAGAATCTCTGTCCATTTCTTCTTAAAATAACACTTTTACCCTTTAATAATTCATCATTTGACTACTTGTCTCGTTATTCTTAGATTTTCCAACCCTTTGTTTTATCGCAAAATGAATCTGATCAACACTCCTCTTTCCTTTTCAGTTCGCACTTCCCTGCGTGACAGTCACGTGTGCCCTGCCATGTGCATCCCTCGTACTTTGCTCTGTTTTCTCTCTATCTCTTTCTCTTCCCATGTAACTTCGCGTGCTGTAATAAATGTTCAGAAAGATTTCAAGTTTCAACCAATCCACCAGAGTTATGCACAAGTACAAGCAAAACCCACGTTTCAAGTTTTCAACTTGCAGCTAAACAAGCTTCAAGTTTCATTTTTTCACACTCTTCTTCTTCTTCCATGCCCTTGTAAACTCTGCAACCTCTTCATATGTTGTTTCTGTGGTAGAAATTGAAAATGGATGGTGGATACAACTTCTCTTCAGCGTCAAAAACTTCGATGGAGCAGCAACAAATGAGTCCCAAGTCACCATTGCCAGGGCTTGTGGATTTTCATGGGAAGCGAAAGCAGATGGTTAAGATTCAGGTTTTGGAGAGAGAAATTAGTGTGCTTCAGGTCTGTCCAAGATTCTATATATTGCTTTATGTAAATTGTGCTTCATTTTGGGAACATAGTATGTGATATTTTTGGTTGGTTACTTTAACAAAAATTAGTTGAATTGAATGGTTTGTTGTGTTCCAACTTCCAAGAGAAAAATACAGGATGGATATTTAGAGGAGTGTTAGGAGTGAAGGATCAAATTGCCTCCAAAGTGTGAGTTACTAAGCAAGTTCGTCCCTTTAAGTAAGAAATACTCAATTTAGTTTTAAATATTAAAAAATGTAGGGATTAACTTGATCGTCATTTTACTATATTAAGGACTAAACTGAATATTTCATTTTTTCAAAACAAACTCATCAGCTGCTCACACTTTCAGAACAAAATTGACCGTTTACTCATACTCCATTTTGAGCCCATTCACTCGTATTTTGAGCTCCTTTTATGTTTTTAAATAATTACTTCATGAAAAGCTGCTGTCCATTGAACAAATGAAACCAATTTTCTATGTTTCATATATATTGCTTCTAGGAGGAGTTAAAATCACTTGAAGGCCTTCACCCTGCTTCTAGATGCTGCAAAGAGTAAGTATCTAGTGTATAGTATCATGCTGAAAAATACACACACATCTTGTCTTAAAGTAGTCAAGTATTGTATTTGCTGATTTGAAGGTTAATTAACCTTTTCCTTAACAGGCTTGATGCCTTTGTAGGCTCTATTTCAGATCCCTTCACACCTATGTATGAATCTCCCACTCTTACTTTTCTCTTATTCATTAGATTATTCATTTATTTTTCAAATCTCGAATGAATAATTCATAATCATTATAACTGACACAGAAGAAAGGAGACAGACACTGAATCTCATTACTTCAGGAAGCATATCTGCAGGTACTCAGTTTTTGTCTTTTTAACCTTTTGGCCTTTTTATTTTGGAAGCTAGAGACAGCCCAATTTTCACTTGTTTTCATTTCTAAATTCATCATGTATAATTCAATGAAATTATTGCCTTTTTAAATTCAAATGTGCTCATATCTACTGTCAATCCCAGTGTTCCATGGATTTGCTGCTCCGGCAGTTGCTTGCTTCAAAAGAAAATTGCAAAACTTTGTTGTTCCTGCTGTTCATCATCAAACTCAAAATGTACAGGCTGTAACTGCTTGAATAGCACCTCAAAATGTGCCCAAAATTGTTGCTAACTTCTGAAATTAATCTTCCACACACCTTGTGGTTGCTACCTTGTATGCTTTCCTGCAAATGTAATTGGACTCATGAGTGTTTGTTTTTTATTTTTTTGGGGGTCAATGTTTGGTTTTACATTTGAATTCCAATTAGTTTCATTTCGAATTGGGCGGGTCCATTTAGATTGGGTCGAGCCATGTCAATTTTTTTTACCTATTTGAAATGTGTGCTTTAGGGAAGTTCAAGAACTAAAATGCATTTTTTTTGTCCATTCGCACGGGTTCATTCATTTGGGCTTTGTTAATTTTTTTGAAACTGATTGAAATGCTCAGCTTTTAGGAATTCATTTTGCTCAAATGAATACATTTATTTTAATAAATGATTGCAGTTTCTAAAAACATTTCAAAGTTAGTGGGTGAAATCCATTCGTGCTTTAAAACGAGAATTTAAAGAAGAAATATACTAAAAATATGGATAAGAATGAGGATGAAGCAGAGTGCTACAATCAAATATTCTTGGTGTCTTGTTAATTAAGAGAAAAATATTAGCTCTCACAATTTGCGTAATTTAAAATAAGGATTAAAACTATGTTAAAACTTTTGTAAAAGTACTTATAAACACCAACACTAGCAAAATAAAATAACAACTTTATTGTCTTATCCAAATAAAATAACAACTTCTAATGCTAGATAATAACTAAATAATTTAGTCTATTTGAACTCATATATTTAAAATGCACACAATAATGAAGTCGTCTAAAGATAAAGTATATTTTAAATCCAATAATTTTGGATTCTTCTAACACAATCTTTACATGAGAGGATTTTATAAGAGAATCATCATATGAGAGAATACAAATTCATTATTCTACCTCCAACTTTGGTTCCACTTTCAAATAGGGAAGTACTCATCTTATTTAATTCATGTTTTTATCTTCTCCTCGTTAGGTTTAATCATGAATGGTCAAGATTAAAACAATTTAGTAGTCACATGAGTACTTTTGTTTTAATCTTGACCATTCATGATTAGATCTAACGATCATGATTTATTCTTACTTTCTCATATAAAAACATATTTCTCATTTTTTTTTGTTACATAAGGAAATAAGAAAAAAAGCAAGAAACACACTAAGCTGCACAAGAGCGGAATCACAGAAGAAGGAGGCTTCTTCCAAATACGCATCGGACACACTATTTGAGACGCTTGTCTCACCAACGCATCCGCCACAGCATTTCTATCATGCAAAACATAAGAAAATTGAACCTTCAAATCCACAGCTAACATCGTCCAAATAGAAGCAAGATATTTCTCATGTGATACATCATCTATATATATATAATTTTCCTAAAACACCATTTAAACATATTAATTTGTGGAGGTAGGATAGTGTATCTTTATACGTTTCCATTCTTATACCTTCTCCCCTTATCCTTAATTAACGGGTCTTCCTTGATTCGCATCGTGTAACCCTCAAACATGATATTTTGAAACACATGGTTATATATCTGCCATAGAAAGTTCCACCAAACCAGTCCAGCAGGGTATTACTCTAATCATAAATGGAAAATAAAAATAAAGTAAATATAAACGATTTGTCAACGTGTCAATATAAAATTCATAAATTTCCCTTATCTTTTTCTTGTCATCATACGTGGGTGGGCCTTAATACACTGAATATACAAAAGTAAATTGGATCTGCTTCATGCCAAGACAACGACACCCATACGTCACTCACTTATTGGGTACCTTCTTTACCAGCTCCACCCAATCAGCTTTCAATAAATCACCCATACCAACTGTACCATTGCCCTTCCCTTCGTTGCTCTCACTATGGCCACGCACTATTTTTTTTTTTGGTATAAACCAATCATCATTCAAATCTAATTATTTCAAATTTGAGAATTAATTACACTTTAGGCTTTTCATCTCTCTTTAGGAGTATGACATGGAAGTCGAATCCAAGAGCTTTTTCCACATACTTAACCTGCGTTGTAAGATTTTAATCCGTTCAGAATATAGTAATTGTCTCCTAAAATATATAAATGATTTTTTTTCGAAATTTAATTTTATAATCTCATTCTTATTCTTATGAGTGTAGTTGCCTAGCACCACATGACTAACCTCTCGTTTGTTTGTGGGTGTTTTAATTTACTTGGTAACAACAGTACTAATATATAATGTTGTAATGACAAACACGGTACCCCCTTCCCTGAATTGCAGGTCAAATTCCAATGATCAATCCTATTCCATCTTCATCATCATTATCATTATCACTCATAACACTAACTTTATAACCTTTCCGATCATTGCTCACTTCCTCCAATTCCCACGGAACACAACAACATGGCCAAATTCATGGCTTCTCGTTCATTCTCTCTCTTACTTTTCTTCTCCACGTTCCTCCTTTTCTTCTCTTTCTCTCTCTCATCAGACGCTCCACAAACCTTCATCATCCACGTGGCCAAATCAGACAAGCCCTCACTCTTCTCCGCTCATCGCCACTGGTACTCCTCCATCCTCCGCTCCCTCCCTCCCTCCCCTCATCCAACTGACATCCTCTACACCTACGACTCCGCCGTCAACGGCTTCTCCGTCCGCCTCACCCCCGCCCAAGCCGCCGATCTCCGCCGCCACCCTAGCATCCTCGCCGTCGAGCCCGACCAAATCCGCCACCTCCACACCACCCACACCCCCACCTTCCTCGGCCTCGCCGACACCTCCGGCTTATGGCCCAACTCCCACTACGCCGACGACGTCATCGTCGGCGTCCTCGACACCGGAATCTGGCCGGAGCGCCGGAGCTTCTCCGCCTCCGGTCTCTCCGCTGTCCCCTCCTCCTGGAAAGGCAGCTGCGAAATCAGCCCTGACTTCCCTGCTTCTGCCTGCAACGGCAAAATCATCGGCGCCAAAGCTTTCTACAAAGGCTATGAATCTTACCTCGGCAGACCCATCGACGAGTCCGTGGAATCAAAATCCCCCAGAGACACCGAGGGCCACGGAACCCACACTGCTTCCACCGCCGCGGGGTCCGTCGTTCAAAACGCTAGCTTGCTCCACTACGCTCAGGGAGAAGCCAGAGGAATCGCCTCAAAGGCTAGAATCGCCGCCTACAAGATCTGCTGGCAACTGGGGTGTTTCGATTCCGACATCCTCGCCGCCATGGATGAAGCTGTTTACGATGGGGTCCACGTGATTTCCCTCTCCGTCGGCTCCTCCGGTTACGCGCCGCAGTACTACCGTGACTCCATCGCTATTGGATCATTCGGCGCCGCACAGAGCGGTGTCGTCGTGTCTTGCTCTGCCGGAAACTCAGGACCCGGTCCTTACACTGCTACGAACATCGCACCTTGGATTTTAACCGTTGGTGCCTCAACGGTTGATAGGGAGTTTCCCGCCGAAGTGGTACTCGGCGACGGTAGAGTCTTCGGCGGGGTTTCTTTGTATTACGGCGAGGATCTGCCTGATTTTAAGCTTCCTCTGGTTTATGCTGCGGACGCAGGAAGCAGGTAAGCGTGAAAATGACACATTAGCTAGTTTATATAGCTTAAGCTTGGTTAAATATATACACTAATCATTGTTACACTCAACAGGTACTGCTACTTGGGGAGTCTGTTATCTTCAAAAGTTCAAGGGAAGATTGTTGTTTGCGATCGTGGAGGGAATGCCAGGGTTGAAAAGGGGAGTGCGGTGAAGCT
Organism: Acmispon strigosus; assembly: GCA_030819835.1. NCBI lineage: Eukaryota > Viridiplantae > Streptophyta > Magnoliopsida > Fabales > Fabaceae > Acmispon > Acmispon strigosus. The sequence goes on along the minus strand of JAUAMA010000004.1, from coordinate 52,672,262 downwards.
TGCAGGTGGGTTGGGAATGATCTTGTCGAACACTGCATCCAGCGGTGAAGAGCTTCTTGCGGATGCACATCTTCTAGCAGCAACAATGGTGGGTCAAAAAGCTGGAGACAAGATCAAAGAGTATATAAGGTTGAGTCAATACCCAACAGCTACTATAAACTTCAAAGGGACTGTGATTGGGAACTCACCTTCTGCTCCTAAAGTTGCCTCCTTTTCTAGCCGCGGTCCGAATTACCGCACATCTGAGATTCTTAAACCAGATGTTATAGCCCCTGGTGTGAACATTTTAGCAGGGTGGACTGGAAAAGTAGGACCAACAGATTTGGATTTTGATCCGAGAAGGGTTGAGTTCAACATAATTTCAGGTACCTCCATGTCTTGCCCCCATGTGAGTGGAATTGCAGCATTGCTTAGGAAGGCCTATCCAAATTGGTCACCTGCTGCTATAAAATCAGCTTTGATGACAACAGCTTATGATGTGGATAATTCTGGTGGGATTCTTGAGGATCTTGGAACTGGGAGAGAGTCAAACCCCTTCATCCATGGAGCTGGACATGTTGCTCCAAACAAGGCTCTAAATCCTGGGTTGGTCTATGATTTGGATGGTTCTGACTATCTTGCATTCCTGTGCTCAATTGGGTATAGTGATAGGCAAATTGCGGTTTTCACAAGAGAGCCTACTAGTTTCAACATTTGTCAAAAGAATTTAGCTAGGACTGGGAGATTGGATAGTCCTGGTGATTTGAATTACCCATCTTTCTCTGTGGAATTTGGTGCTTACAAAAGCTTGGTTAAGTACAAAAGGGTTGTTACTAATGTGGGAGGCTCAGATGATGCTGTTTACACTGTCAAAGTGAATGCTCCCAATGGTGTTGATGTTAGTGTCTCCCCAAGCAAGCTTGTGTTCAGTGCCGAAAACAAGACACAGGCTTTTGAGGTCACTTTCACTAGAGCTGGGTATGCAGGTTCTCAGAGTTTTGGGTCCATTGAGTGGAGTGATGGAAGTTACCGTGTGAGGAGCCCAATTGCTGTGAGATTTAGCAGTGGTTCCTCATCATCATCCATGTGAAATGCACTCAAGATTGTTGCTGTGGAAACACATCATACACAGGTTATGGGTTCAACTTCAGTCTCTTTGTAATTTTTATATTAGCCTATTGTACAGAGTACAAACTACAAAATATTTATTCTGTATGGTGGTATCATATGCTGTTTCATACAGTTGTACTATAGACTAGTCCGAAGTAGTTGATGAAGGTCTTCTAATAATTTATGGGGCTGAAGTAGAATCTTGCATAAAATGTAATCTGTAAGATCACTGATTCGGATAATTGGGGTGTTGCATATTTATCATGTACTCATTCATGTTGAGATTGGAAAACATGCCTCATTTGATAATGTATATACCTAAGGACATTTGAATTTGTCATGTCAAAAGAATGCTAATAGTACATCTGTACTTCATGGCATTACTTTCAATATCAAATGTACTCTATTATAAAGTTATTTATTTTCTAGTTACAAATTACAACTGGAAAACTCAATGAACATGTATCTTCATAATTTTCAATGTGACATTCCTTTCTTCCTCTCTTCCCCCATATACATAACTTCCATGAACTGAGTGACATGTCTCTACATATTTTTTTTTTAATTGCTAACTATGGACTGTCGTTCAGGAATATTATTTGCTCGTATTGTCACACTCTTGTTCAAACAGCATTATTTTCTGACTGCAGACTATCACAGAACAAGATTCTTGTAGTTTTCTCTAGTATACATGTAGAATAGTAGTTTGTTAACACAATAATTACACTTATACTCGAGTAAGGCATGTAGAGAAGAAATGTAAATGAGTGATATGATAGGTAATGTGATAAGAAATCAGAGAAATAGAAATGAAATATAAGAGAATATAAAATGTGAATGAATTATTACTCGTGTCGATATGTGTTTAATTATAGTCCGTGGCCCTGTTGTATTGTGTTGGGCTTAGGTTTATTTTATTTATGTCTATTAGTTAATTTTAGTATGGTTTGCTATTGAGTGCATGTTTTGAAAAATCACCCAGGATCCACGTTTGGGCCAGATCCACGTTTACAGAAGTAAGAAATAGTTGATTTTGGATCGCTAGATCCACGTTTGGCCTCTCCAAACGTGAAACCAAACACACCAAATCTATTTTTATTACGTGAGTTGGGCCTATATTGGACTAGAGTCATTTACTTGGTAGAGTTAATTTAATTTTATTATAATTTGGAGTACTCTTCTTAGATTAGAGTTTTATTTAAGTATTAGATTTGTAAAATAGTTTCACCCTTGGAATAGATTCTCCCTTCAAATAAGGTTCTCCTTCTTGTGAATTTATTAGGATAGTTTTCCGTAACCCCTCTTCTCTCTTGTTTCTTTTTCAGTTTCAAATATTTGATTATACAAAAAAATATCCATACTTTTACCCCCGTGGCTGTTGTTACATTAGGGATGTCCAACATGGTTGACTTGAAACCGACAAATTCAAAGGTTCTTTTGTGCAACTAGGTCGAGTCGGCCGAAAAGCGGGATCTGTGGATGTAAAAAAACGATTTATGTTGGTCTTTGGCGGCCGGACTCAGATTGATAAAAAGAAATCGTCGAAATCCGGCTCGACCGATACACCTAGTTATAATAAATAAAATTGTGTGCAGCCTAGTAGAGAGGTAACAAAAATAAAATTGTAGCCTTTAACCCTTGTGCTACCATCACACATTTAGATTCAATCATTCTTCTCCCTACACTCTAGTAGAAACCCTAACCGCAACAGCAACTCATTCTCTTCTCTTCTCCTCGTTCTCCACCAAGACCCACGCACTGGTCTACTCAAACCGTAGTCTCTAGTCTTCTTCCTTTCCTAGCTGCACCAAGCCCCACGTCCTTCTATTCTTTATTCTCTTATCCCTTTGGAAAAAGTCATCCCATCCAAGATCAAGCCTCTCCTTCACCGCAATAACCATTACCAAGAAGACACAAGTCTTCTTCTCTTCTCCCACTCTTTCACTTCATCTCCATTCTCCATCAAAGAAGATGAAGCTTTGTTGTATGGCGTTCGAGATCGAAGAACCTTCAGTGGATGTGCGTGTGATCGTCGTCCTCACCTCTAATCATGTTGTTGCCATCCCAAGTCTTTAACTTTCTCTTGATTAGCACTCTCATCTCCTTTTCTGCCGTAGAATTTTAACTTCTGAATCACTATAACATTGTTTTCTTATGTCAAAATTCATGGATTTTTGTATTGGGATTGATGGTTTGGTCTTTAATAGTTTGTTATGATTTTTTTTGGGTTGATTGGCTTGAACTCATCTTCTCTTTTTGAGATTTTTTTTAGATGTTGGCGGTCCTAGTGGCATGTTGTTTTTCACTCGACAAAACTGATGTCGTTGTCCTAAAACCGCCTGCTGGACAACCTTATGTTACATAGTGTTTGGTTGGAGGGGAGTGGAGGAGAGGAGTTTTTTTTTTTTTAACTTATCATGTTTGATTCAGTTTTTATGAGGGGAATGGAGGGGGGTCAAAACCCATCATAACTCAAATTTGTCTTCCTTCCAAAAGTGGGGGAATTGGCAGCGACATATTTCATCATACAAAAATGCCCATCATGAATCTTAAAATCTTTCAAAAATAAGGGTAATTAAAGTAAGTTTGTTTCAAAATCTCTTCCCTCCCTCTCATGAACCAAACGTGAAAGGGGTTATTTCCCCTCACCTCTCTCCTCCTCCTAACCAAGAATGATAAAAATTAAAATATCTCCCCTCTCTTCTCTTCCCATCCTCTCTCCTTCATTATAATCTCTCCCCCCCCCCCCCTCCATTGAACCAAACACACCTTAGGGTTTTCCAAATCCTAGCAACCTGTTATTAAAATTATCTTTGAACCTGTCATGCATTTGTGGAGTCAACAATAATTTTACTAAATACTTAAAAGATATTATTAAAAATGACCCATTATTAATAACATTTCTCAAAATTGGTTTTTCAATCAAAGTTAAAAGCGCAGTGTGATTTATATAGATAATCTTACTTAGTTAGATAAGAAATTTTGTTGTTATTGTTGTACTTGCAGTTTTAGGAAGAGAAAAGGAGGATATAAACCCTTAAGACAAGAATGCAGGCCTCAATATTTCTGGTAAGACTTGTTGGTAAAGTAACCTGACAGGGTCACGAGCTCACAGGAACTAGTGTTAGGATAACACGGATACAGGATTTCAAGGAGAAGCTCCAGTGGTGTTTGTGAATTGTAGTATGAAAGTGATGCTTTCATATTTTTTTTCACCAGCTCCTAATACAATGTCATGCAAATTATTGGACAACATTTTGGTATTCTGGTAACAATTTATTAATCATCCAAATAAGTTCACTAGAGTTTGAAAGGAATTTGTAAGAATAAAGTTTCTATATAGAATTATCACTTCATTCAAATTGTGTTGTCAAGGCATTGATTGACCAAGGACAAGGTCAGGCAAAAAGACAGCATGATGGGGAAAAAGCCACTCCTATAAAAAGAGCAATACATTCCAATTATTTGAACTATGACACAATTGATCTTCCTCTCCCAACTTTGGGACAAAGCAATATTATTGGACACATGCTAGACAACTAGGATTTCCAGCATTGCTACCTTAAAGATCAATCAGCAACATGTGAAAATCCACAAACTGTCAGTTAGTACTCTATCAAACTTTGTCTTCCAACGATCATATGGCTATGAAACTCCCACACACTGTTTTATGCTGAAATAAGATGAAGATACGGAAACAAAATCTGGAATTGAAGCATGGCCACCTAATTAAACATCAACCACATTTTCTTCTCTTAACTGATAACTTAGAAGCAACTTAAATAGCTATAGGTCTCCAAGGAATATGCATGCTTACCACCATGGATTCACCAACTCAGACTCAAGCAATTTAATTTCTTTTAATAAATTACTTATTTTGTGTTCACAAGCATGATCCAAATCACAACAACAAAAATGAGCATAAATTAAAAAATACAAAACTAATTATAATAGAACATATTTAACATACTTGAATCAATCACAAAATGCTAAGTATAAGAGTTTTCTCCAAATATACATGGCTATCATGTTTGGAAAGTCGTCTTGATCGGTGTATGTTTGAAAATTTTAATTGTAAACAAAGGTAATTCAGATGAGAAATTTTATTAATGGCTTTTGAGTTTAAGAATTAATTTTAAAGAAAGAGAAACTAATCCATAGAAGTTGTCAAGTAAAAACTCATTACATAGTTTTTGAAGGAAATCGAAAAGATACTTGATAGATCCACTGGCTCAAATATCGTTTTAGAATATTTCTAATTTATTCCCAAACACATAGAACAAGTTTGGATACACCGATTTTCCTATTTTCGTAGTGTGTTAGCATATATCATAACATGTGTTATTAGAGGAGTGCTAGCAACACAATCTTTTAAAGGCGTACTCCAACACACTTATTGTGATTGGTTTATTTTCTGAAAAGTCAACATAATTTTTAAGAAGTAAAAGAAATGTATTAATTTTTTAAAAAATAAACCAGTCACAATGAATGTGTTGGAGTATGTTTTTAAATGAAGTGTGTTAGTAGTATTTCTCGTGCCATTTGTTTGGTTATTTTTGCATAAACTAAGAGTATTTTTCAACCTTTAAAAAATGTGTTTAGAATTATAGATCTTAAGAAAAAGTGTTTAAGTGTTTATTTACAATATTACTTATTTTGAAAAGCAATCTTTTATATTATATTTAGGTTTAATTGCATTTTTGATATCCCACTTTATGTGAATATGCAATCGAGTTCTTGAAGTTTTAAAGATAACAATTTGAGTCTTTAACGTTTCTAGTCGTTTACAATTTTGGTTCTTCAATCTCTATTTTGTAAAAAAAACAAACATTTTTGCTTATTTGTCAAATTTTTAATGTGTTGGCAGGTGAGTTGGACTCCGAGATAAATGATGATATTAGATTTATTAACTTTAACTCTTCCCCATACCTAGAACCACTGCAATTATAATTGCGGGATTTTGCAAAATATAATTTAAACTTTATCATTCTGCATTTTAGAATGCGGAATGCAATTCACAAAATACAAACCTTGATTTAGATTGCGAAAAGTAATAGACATGAGTATTTTTGGAAAAAAACGATTACTTTAGTTAAGTGGTTGATAGGTGTCATGAATCAATTATTACAAAAGCTTGCCCATTTGAATCTAAAGTGTAGACAATACATAGCCACATACTATGTGCTAAAATTCAACTTTTTTATTTGAAGAATTGAAAGCATCAATGATCGAACGCTACAACACTTAATTATAAAGGCTTTAAAACTATAACATGAACCAATAATCTCAAAATCTTAACCTATTGAGTGAATAACAAATGAATGGTTATACTTCTAAGGGTGACAATAGTTTTGCCCTATGTTTCACGCCTTAATTTAATTTTTAATGAATTAAAATCGGTAAGAGAAATTTAACATATAAAAAAATATAAATTTGAATTATTAAAAGATATATTTAAAAATGTGGTAATTATAAACTTGTGATGGCAGGAAATGATACTATTATTAGGATGTTGCGGATTGGAAGGTCGAAGCATGTGACAAGTCTCTGCACATCACCTGCTTGTGTTTATGTTTGCTGTAACACGCAAGAAAAAACCAGTGGCCATGTGGAGTGTACTCTAAGCTCTACATCGTGCCAAATACCTTTCTCCTCTATCTAGTTGCTATGGTCATGGTGTTTGCCATTCCCCTCCTCCTACCAAAACAAGTAATGTTATTGCTACCTTCTCAAGCAAAAGCTTATTTCAACACTCTTCAATGATCGATCGTGATGCCGCCAAATTGAGTTACACAATCTTATCGATTACATGAATAAATCAACAATTCAAGTTTCTCACTTCCACATCACACTATTATCTTCAAAATTTGTGTGGATTTCTCCAAATGTAAGATTGGATACCGGTTAACGTAAAAACACATTCATTTCAATTCACCATTTGAGTTTTATTCACTTTTTTAGTTTGAAGGAGTACTAACATCAATTAACACTAGCGTCAATGAGTATCCAAATATACATGTGAGATTATGTAAATGTTTATGTATTATGAAGAGAGATAATCATGTAATGTGGGATGATCCTAATAATTTGTTTACACTGTGATCCTTCAAAATTATTTGACAGAGCAAAATCTTTTTTGTCTAAACTATTTTTATCCTTATGATTAATAACTTTTAGTTTTTTAGCAGAAGATTAATCAATTTTAGTTAAAATTAACTTTTAATAAAAAATTATCTTATATATAAGTAATATGTTTTTCCTCTAAACATATTTGTCATATATTCCTCTTGTTGGCCTTTTCCTAAACAAGTACTGATATTGCACATTATTAATGTTAGATTATTTTCAAATATTTATGGCCTATAATAACAAAAATAAATTTTCTTAAAGCAATAATGTTGCAGTTTGTCTTATGTCCTCTATTTCATACAAGTTATTTAAATCTCTTAATACTGATTTGATTCTATAATAACATCACAAAATAAATTTCACATGCATTTTTTTCTTAATTTTATCTCATTATTACTCAATTTTTTTTCTTATCTTTCTCTATCTTCTACTCATATCGCAATGCTTCGACTCCACGGTGGGGTTGAATTTCTAGCGTTTATAGTTGTGGTGGAGTGGATTGAACACGATTGCTGGTTAAGGTTCTCTAAGGCGTGATCATAGGCTTAGACAAAGGTGAGGATGTTGACTTAGAGTGGATCCATTGAAGAATGTTCAAACTTGATGGTAGCGAAGCATGCATCGGATGGCCGAAGGACGACTCAATCATGCTGCAAAGTCAGTCTTCTTCGGCAGACAATGAAAACTGAAGAGTGGGAGAAGGAGAGGTGAAGAATTGTGACTTTTTTATGAGGCTGTCACAACAAAGGGGAGGCTTGGTCTTGGTGGGGTTGCTATTGTTGGGAAGAGGACAAGAGAAGAGAAGACGGTGACATGGTGTATATGTATTTCAGTTTGACTGAATTTTGACCTAATTGTTTACTCAATCTGAGCACGGTCGCACGGTCGTAAAAGGACATTTGAAACTGTTTCGCATACTTTTTTTCAAGGAAAACCAACCGAATTCCAAGGAGATAAAATTGGCTCTGATAAAGTATGTCTTGAGTCACGCTCAGAATTATGGACACCCCTAGCTAGGAATAAGGATTGGTTTTGATAATCAATATCAAACAAGATCATCAATTAATTAGGACATCTTTGAGTTTGACTTCCACTAGTCCATTATTAATGTGATTCGTGAGTAGTATTATACTTCCCCTAATTCATTATTTTTTTCATAAAAACTTCCTACTTTTGTATCTTTATATGTGAAAGGTTATGGCATGTCCTAATCTTAATATGACACCAAAATTTATTTCCTATATTTTCTTTTATAACAATGTGGCAATTCCTGTGGACTCAAAAATGCGTACGTCAATTATAACTCCCCTGATAATGACTTGTATAACCTTTTACTAAATTAGTATTACGCGTACGTCAATTATAAGATACTAATAATTTTACGTTAAATTCTTAAGATAGTAAACTCCATATATCTTTAAAAAAAAAAACTCCATATAAAAAGTAAGTTGAGCAAATGTTACATTAGAAAATATAAGCGATTGAAAATTGGTGTTTGGTCTGAAAAAGCATTTTATAAAATTTTAAAACGAAATTATGATAACTAAATGCATGCAATTCTTATTCCCTAGTAATCAATTTTTTCATTATACTCAAATGATTTTTCATCCCAATCAACCAACTTGATAAAGTATTTTATACACCAATTATATATCTTGGCTGACAATCATCACTAATAAATAATAATTTTAGGGGTTGGCTAAATGACCCCATGATTAATTGGGGTCATTTAACCCCATGCTCATATGGACCAATAAGATTGTCTCATAATTAAAATTAAAAAATAATGTAAAAATAAATAAAATAAATAACACAATCTTATTGGTCCATGTGGACATGGAGTTGAATGACCTCAATTAATCATAGGGTCATTTAGCCTACCCATAATTTTAAGGTGTAGAGAGATTACTATAAATCTACAGTATAATAGAGTTCATGTTTTTTACCGTACTAATCAACTATTCCGATGAATGTAAGTTCCGTTTCCCAAAAGATTCGCTACTATTATTTAAGTCAACCCTTCTGTCTATCATTGTGGCTCACATCACAAGTTCAATTCCCTTCATATATGTAAATTGCAAGTAATTAAAACTTGTGTGCTCTCACATGCTCGTGAGATGGCTCCAGATCAACATCATCAAGACCAACAACAACCCTCCACCACCACCATGTGGCCCTGGCAGCCACGGCGGAGGCTGAGGCGGCGTAAGGTGCAGACGGTGCGGCTGGGCGGGCAGAAGCCACGGCGGCGAGTGCTCCGGGGGCTGGTGAGAATCTTTAGGAGGATGCGTGTGAGGTGGCTGAAGCTGCAGTATATTCGCGTTTTGAAGCGGCTTAAGGAGCACTACCGAAACGTGGTGAAGGACATGATAGAAGCTGGAGCCACCATCGAAACGTTTCAGCAGCGCCTTTTCATGGAAAGCACTTTTGCTATTCCTGTTGGGATTAATCTTTCTACCTACCCTTCTCGTTGTGGATCAGATTACCATCGAACCATTTTCATGTAATTAAACTTTTTCTCAAATATGAAGTTTCTTCTTATTTTGATTTTATATAATATATATATCCCCCTCAACCCCTGAAGTTCTTATCTTTCCATTTTCTTTCTATATGTATGTAATTATATATCAGAAGAAGGAAACTCAAGTCATTTCGTCTTCCTTCCATTTTTATTATATGTCGTTGGAAAATTTTCCTTTTCTTTTCCTTGCTTTGCTTGGCTTTTCCCCTTCTTGTGATTTTAGTACTTTTAAAGGGAATGAAAAATTATTAAGTTCTCTCGCCATGTAGATCAAGGTGCCAGTTTGTAACATTTTTTTTTTTGCAGATGACCATGTTAAAAAAGTTCACTCTCTTTGATATCCGGAAAACGTGAGTTAATAAAACGTGATTTTATATAAAGTGAGCTAATGAAAATCAAATACACTTAATATCAATTAAACAAATTTAATATAGGAAATTAACATTTCCTTCATGTTATTGAATTATGACTATTGATGATAGGAAACAATGGCTATTAATTCCATTGACATAATTCTCCTTGTCTTGCCGATATAAACGCATGGTTGAGAAACACGGTTAGGCAGGGTTTTTGAATTTGCTCCTTTTTCCTTTGCTCAATTCCTATATTTCCAGTTAATATTTGCACCGGAGTTCACCGGAATTTTACTTCAAGAACAACTCTCAATTCTCAACTCTATTATTTTCAACATAGAGAAAACTTGATTCCCACTCAATCTTCGGTCTAAGAAAAATGGAATATGATGTGCTTGTTTTCACTGAAAATGTGTTCGCCAAAAACTGTGTAGGAGATATCACATTGGATGAGAATCACGTAGAGTTATAAAATTTGTCTGTAATTAGTTGTTAAACTTATTCTGTTTGACCGTGGAAAACAACAACTTGAGGAATGAGGAGAGAGGGAAAGGAAATTAAATTTTGTAGTTTTATCATTTTTCATTTTATATTTTTAGTGAATACATGAAACTAAAAAGATAAAAACAAAAGGACTTATTTATTGAATAATAACAAAGAAGGAGTAGCTAGTTACTCCTTTATTTATTTTTCTTTTTAACTTTCGATATTTTTACATATTTCTCCCTGACATCACAGTAGTTTAATAATAATAAAATTAGAAAACAATCACGATATTCCATGTTTTCTGATTTTGTCTCAAGTGTGCTAGCTCCGGAGCTTTCCTCTTGTCCATTCACTTTCACTTTGTTTGTTCCATTTTTATTATTATTTTTTTCTGAATTAATCAGCTGTCAATATATATAATCCACCTTAATTCCCAAAAGTGATTTTTATCCGTACTGAAATTTTAAACTAATTAAAGTTATTAGTAATCCTGTACAGGGATATGGATATGGATATGATATATCTTAATAAAAAAATGTCATGCAATAAGGCAACGAATCATTTAACATCATCGTGTGCGTCACTGTGTCATGACAAACACGGCTCACAAAAATAAAACAAGCTTCTTCCTTATAAAAATAAAATAGAGTCTGTACATGTGAATAGTGTCAAACACTAAATATTCCTTATTTATAACGGCTAAAAATCATTAAAAAAATTTCATATTTAAAATTTTGTGACAATTTTTTATAATTTTGTGATAATTTTTAACTATCACAAAAAGAGATATTTGATGTTTGTCACTTTTCATATCTCTATCCATATTTTTTTATCAAATATGTGCTGAGAGAGAATTTGGGTTCATTTGGGATCTCGATCTTGGAGATCTATACCACGTAAGCTAACAAGAAGGTCAAAATCTCCCTAACATAATTTTAGGTTGGTCCGGACTTCGATTAAATTCCAAATACAATAATATGCACTTCTATTAGAACTTACTTTTACATTTTGAATGTTTGATTTGATGGTTTATTTGGAAGCTCCACATATTGTTTGATATACATGTATTTAATTACTTACTTAGACATAAATCTCCCAGCTCGGTACATTTTAAAACACTCGTTGAACATCAATTTGGTACCAATACGATGAACATAATACCTTCCCTTTTCGACATATTTTGTCACACAAGGTATTATTCATAGAGTTAGTTGCCCTACACTCATGAGTCATGAGCAATTAAATGGAACTACTAAACAAAAGCATAGGCATATTACCGAAACTGGTTTCACTCTCTTAGCCAATGCCTTGAAAATATTATTTATAATTATTATTGAAATATACTAATATTATATCTTTTAAAATATAAAATGGGGTATTTTTGAATAAATCAACACTTATATTGTTACACCTCGCTTTTTATTTAGTAAAATGAAACTTAAAATTGGAACATGATTATTTTTAATATTTAGCAGCATTATTATTTTAATTTTTTCAATATTATTTAATTACTTATTATTTTTCATGAAAGAAATAATAAAAAGGGTAAAACTGTTATTATTATGGTAAATTTGTTTTTTTTAAAGCCAAATAGAGATTTTATTGAATTGGAATAGAACACAGTACAACCCTCAAACTACAGATATCAACGATTGAGGTAATACAAACAAGATCCAACAATCCACACGAGGGAAGAAGATGGAACTCCAAAAAGAACAAAAAGCAATAAGCAAAGCATACTGCAACTTTAGGCAGTGGCAAAGAGCAACAGTCCACACGTCCACAATGTAGCAGAAAAAACCAGTTCTGCAAGTAGACACTAATCTCGCAGAGGGTAAATATCTCAGCTAGCGCTATTCAGAATCAATTCCAGGTGAGGAACCACACTCATTGGGGTGGCCTCGACAACCCAGAGAGGACAAAACAAAGGCAACAAACAACAGAGAAGATAATCCACACAGCAGCAGCAACAGCGAAACATGGCAGAATTTGATTAAACAAAACAGTCCCAAAGTGGCAAAGGCACTTCGGGGTGGCCAGGGGCGAGGACAGGCATGATGGCAAACAGAGTAATCAACACCAATGGCAAAGACACACAAAAAAAAAGTATCATGAGGCTATTCGCACCATTCCCACAATGGGATCTCCCTGTCACAACCCAATTTATCCAGATAATAAGCAATTGTATTTGCTTCTCTGAAAATGTGAAAGACCCCATGGCTGTCCACCTCAGATAGCAAGAAATCGATCCTATTTAAATCATTTAGGATTCTCCAGGGTATGTGATCCTTCTTTTGAATCTACCCCACTGCTAGTGACAAATCACTTTCGACTATCGCCTAAACAATAGAGTATTGTTTGCAGAAAATAAGGGCATATAGAATCACTTTAACTTTAGCTTCCTAAGCCCAACAAATTCCCACTGTTTTAGAAAAGAAGCCAAGAATGTTGCCCTCCGAATCTCTTAACACACCACCAATACCACTTTTGCCCGGTGTGCCTGAGATTATCCATCTACATTGAATTTTACAAATCCCCTTGGAGGGCGACGCCATTCACACGATATGGCCACTCTGACATGGGAAGTAATTCTGATTTTCTCAAAATGATGAACAAAATCGTAGGCGGAGCAAGAGCTGTCTTTTTTCCAGGCTTTAATCCACCTCATAATTCTCAATAGGTGAAGATCCCAAACAGCATCCGTGGAGAAGTCCTTTTGCTGAAAAACAAGGCCATTGCGTGCTAACTAGATTGACTAAGACAACGAATATGGAATCAAATCCCATAAGGTTCTGTCAGTTTCAAAGCACAAAAAAGGCCACGTCTCTAGAAGCTGATTAAGAAAAGTGGTCACAAGCAATAAATTTGTAAAATAGTTTATTGACTTTCCTAGAGTACCCATGAATTTCTCTCTCCTAGATAAAGACTTTTTAAAATCACACTATCTCTTTCTTATTAAATATGAGGGTAAACATGGAAAAAAGTAATTAATGCTTCATATAGATATTGGAGAGTTACTTATATTTTGGGACAAAAAAACTGAGAAAACGTGACTTATAATATGGGACAGAGAGAGTATATAGTTGGAAGGATAACAAAATTTCTCTATAAAGTCTTATAACATAAGGAGTAACTTGTACTCCCTCCGTTCCAAAATAAAAGTTGTTTTAGCATTTGTATCATGTTCCAAAATACAAGTTGTTTTGCAAACCTAAAACGTTTTTTCTCACTTTTTTCCTTCTATACCCTTATTTAATATTGTATCTTTCACCTACTACATTCAATTTTCACCTATCACAACTCCCACTATCCACTAATCCAATAATCATATTTGTCTCTCATTAATATAACTCAACTTTAAATAAGGGTGTTTCAGTCAAAATATTTTATTAAATGATGATTTTTTAATTTTTCGTGCATAACCTTAAACAATTTATATTTTGAAACAAAAGAACTAAGTAATTATTCTCTCTGTTCCTTAATATATGTCACTTTAAGGTTTTGACACATTTATTAAGGAATAACATTAATGTTGTTGTTTCTATAATTAATCTTTCTTCTTAACTTTGATTCTTCAATTTTCCTATTACCATTAAATTAAGAGTACGATTGGTAAAGTATAATCAATACTCTCTCTTGAAATTGAAAAATAACAAGTAAATTAAAAAAAATGCTAAACTGTTATATATGAATAGAGGGAATAGTGAAAATATCATAAACTAAGAAATACTTATGTTGCTTACTCTTATGCATTTTGGGACTTGAAATAAGACCCTGCCATCCACAGAGGAGGCATTGTTCTTTATTTTGAGTTTTGACGGATGCTAAACGGTTTACACAATAAGGGGTGCGACTGTTTTTTTTTTTCCCAAAACTGAAGGGGTGTGCTTGTCAAGTAGTTAAATTTGAGAGGAGGATTGTGAAATTTTCCCTTTTCTCTTTAATTTCCTCTCATCTTCTTTACAGATCCAAACGAAGCCTAGTTTTTCATTCTCTGACTTTGATTTTTTCGCTTCAACAGAGTTGGAACTTGGAAAGTTGAAGTCTCTACTACTACCTAGTACCTACCAAAACCCTTTATATATAGTTATGCTGTGTGAAACAAAACATTTTTTATTAACAGTTTTTTTTTTTTATGTAAGCCAAAATATATTGAATTAGAAGGAAGAATACTTTAACCCAATACAAAAGAAAGAATAGAAAAGGGAAACATAGTTGCTTATTATATGACAGTATCATTTATCAACCTTGTTTAATTCGTTCCCCATTACCAACTGCAGCCCTACAAAATAAAATACCATAGAGCTAAAATTCATCACCACCCAACACAAACAATCAAGAGGCCAGCTACAGAATCATGTCCCAGCCGCAATCACAACCCCATGACAATCATAGATAAAAAAACCGTCCAAAATGCATTTTCCCTACCACAAAAAATCTCAAATTGAAATTTCAAAATTCAAATTAAACGACCGATGGCCATCTCCATAACATTTCATGGTCATAATAAACAAATTGTAACAGGCACTACTGAAATGAGTTAAATATATTTTCAGTTCCTCAAATATAGTTAATTATGATTTTAGTCCTTGGATTTTAAAATCTCTAATTTTAGTCCCTATCTATGACACCCTTCTCCATGGAGGTCTTATATAAGGAGTTCTTTACCAAGTAGTTCTTAGTCACATTCTAAGGTAAATGAATTTGTATCGATGAGGATCACAATCTCTCTTTTGAGCGGCCAAAAGAGAAAAAATTGGTATATATATCCTACTTTGTTACGCAAGTCAGTTGAGTTTGTGGAATTTATATAGTAGTTGCTTATTTGATAATATTCCTGTAATTTATATTAGTTAAATAATGAAAGATGCGATTGCAGTGGGAGGCAGGGAGCACAATCCGTACGTTATGAACGAACACTAGCCAGTAACTTATAGCAGTGGATTAGTTTTACAAGCTTTTCTTTGGGATTGATTTCCCACTCAAAAAAATTGATTAATAATCACACTCACAGTCACAGCAACACAATTAACAAAGAGGTTGACTTTTGTGGCACTGAGTGGAAGCCAATTCTGAAATCATTCTTGAGTGAGTGATCATGAGAAGCATAGTTTGCAGGTGTGATCATGGACACTCACACCCTCAAGTGAATCACGATAATTATAATTATAATTATAATATGAGCCCCCATGCAAATTAGCGCTTTTTTTAGTGGTTATTTTTGTTTAAAACCTCTAAATCCTCTTGTATTGCCTTCTCCCACCGTGGTGTTAATATCAAAATTTTGAATTCAAGTAACCAAGAGATAATGGTTATTATTCAAGAAAAAGAGAAGAGTAGAATGAATATTTTCGGTAAGCATTTCACTTTGGTTCAGATGAAAATTTAATTCGAAGACACATATATCATATGGTTGCTCAAAGGCTAACCAGACTAAAGGCCCAATTTAGCCAAGTTAAGACAAACTAGTGTGGAGCTAACTTCAAAAAATACTCGAAGTGAGACCGAGTGTACCCCAGATACATGGCAATTCGAGAAGGGTCTAGTCAAGAGGTAACCAAAATTGACAACTAAGCAATATTTTGCTCTAGACTCAAAGAATCCCAACCAACATGAGAAGCTAAGCTCGAGGTGAGAGTTTAAAAAGGAGAACAGGTTGAGACGAAAGTTTGGTGTTGAAGAGCAGACAAAGAGTTTGAAGCCAAGGTTGAATCAGAGCATGATGCCACGATCACAAAGCATGAACCCACAATCAAGAAGTTACACACTCATAAAGAAGTTACCCGGTATACTCCCTTTTAATATTTTTTGGCTTGTAAAAAAAAAAAACATTCTTAGTAGTTGCAAGATATGAAGACGCAAAGAGCAGCTTAAGATGGGCTGAAGGATTTGAAGACATCAGATTGGGTCTAGATAGTTATGTTGAATGAACAACCTAGATTAAGTAGTTTTCTACATTTCTGTCTTAGGATTAGATTTCCCAGCTATTGTGTAAATACTATAATTATAGCATTATAATACTGAAAAAATGATTGGCATTTGATACTCACCCTAAAAAGCCCACGTCTACCTTATATGACACACGACCACATAAAATTCATGTAAAAAGATCTCCTTCCATTCTTTTATCATCTTTCATTTTTCAGTCAAATTACACACAATTTCACTTTTTCTTTGGGTTCCTGTTAATTCTTAATTCTTAGTTCTTTTAAACTTTAACATCATCACAAGTATTCAATCTTTTATGCAATTTCAAGTCTTTATTCACCGGAACCCAGATGTTTCAAGTTATCACCGGATAACTTGGCGTTTTCACAAATTTCATTATTGAGAAACATTCTGAAATCACACTTAAACACACATTTAAAACAATCAGAGTGGATTGATGGATAAATCCATATTATACAATAGGGGTGTTCATAACCGATCCAATCCAATCAAAACTGAAAAACCGATCCAAAAAAACCGAAATCCAATTAAACCGAAAACCGAATGGATCCAAAATCGAGAAAACCGAATATTTTTGTCGGATTGGATCGGATTTCGGATTTGTTTTTCAAAACCGAACCAATCCAATCCAAACCGAATGTTTACAAATATATATAATTTTATTTGTAAATATATCATATAATTTATACTTACATTTTTCCGTCCTTCTAAAGTTTATATAATTATTATATGACACGTAATTATTTATGAAGATATATTTGGGTAAATAGAGTTTCAAGTAATAATTTGAAAAATATGCATCAAAGTAAACATATATTTAAAAAATATGTCATCTATGCATGATTAACTTTTCTTCTTCTTATTATTTTGGTTCGCCTTTATTTTTTATTCCAAACTCTCATCGTTTAGGCTTGTAATGTGACGTTATATGATTCAAGTTAATTTTAATTTCTTCATTGATTTTGATATTTACCATGTCTTTAAAAAACCGAAATCCAATCCAATCCAAACCGATAAAAATTAGATCGGATTGCTTCGGATCTAAAAAAAGAAAAAAACCGATTGGATGATGAAGTAACAAAATCGAAGTGATTGGATCGGATGACTTTTCCCCTCAAAACTGAACCAATCCGGACCGCGAACACCCCTATTATACAATGTTAGCACTAAAAATGGATAAATCAATAAAGTATTACATGAATTTATATTATCATGTATAATATAACATACAAAACGAGCAATTAGATTATACTGATTTACCTTTCTATGTCCCTCTTCTAATCAAATTCAATCATGTATCACATCTCTGTCATCATCCTTACTCCCTCTTTCTCATTTGGGTGTCTACAGGGCTTCACCAAAGTGAGTATTGACCAACCATTTTCAATAGATTTTTTTTTGGTACATAACCATTTTTAAAAGATATAAATAAATTAAAGTATTATATTTTTCTTTCACTTATTTGGTTCTTTTATTCAAAATTCGTGATTTACCTTGAATTGAATCGGAGATCTAAAAACCTCTAGTTACCTCATTGAATGACTAGATATGTGTAACATATTTATGACGATATTATCCATAAACTAAATAGCGTAAAAAAAATTCTTTCTTCTTTTTGGTGCTGAATATTTTTTGCCGGTGCTATTTTTCTTTCTCTTTTTAGTAATCATGTTCTACTAGTTTTATGTTTTCTCTCAATTTTATTCTTTCATTACTTCCTTTCTTTCACATTTAGAATGACCTGTGTGTGATACATGAGAAAACGAAGGAATTTGTTTTTTTTATGACTTAACAACGGATATTGTGATGTAATTCATTGAATATAAAATATACATCAAAAGTGAACACACCGTCCAATATTATATTATTTTTTTGTTACAAGAACAGGATTGCCGTCCAATATTATATGTAGTTCAACTTCATTTTTCTTATGTGTAATAGGGCTGAATTGAATTTGACTTAGCTTCTGGTCTTATTTATTTGATGGAGTCCCACTAAACAGAAACGTACAACTATGAAAGTACTAATACACATATTCAAGTGACCAACAACATGCTCCTACTTTTTTCTTATCAAGTTCCAGGGACACCTCTGCAAATTCAAAAAATATAAGCAATAAGAGAAGCATGTAAACGTGTAACCAAGTGACCCACTTTCTGTGCTTCTTCCCGAACACCGCGTTTTTTACTTGGAATTCTATATCTCGTTTTGAATTTGACTCAATAGCCCATAGGATTTGAAGTCAAGAAAAATAAAATTCTAAATGTTTCCGAAAATAAAGCAAAAGGCTAAATATTTTTTAAAGAGAATTTTTTTAAAAATGGTTATTATTCTACATTACGCATGAGTCACATGTTTGTATAAAAAAAATGACTTTTTTTTATGAGTATTATCTTTACTTGATATATAGTTATTTTAAGTTTTCTTATTCTAATATTGATTAGTTATTGTTTCTTTTACTTACATATATATTTGGTAAGGAGAGCTTTAACACCCATAATAATATTGTCCGACTTGAAATGACATGGATGAAGAACCAGAAAAAAAAGAAGTAAGATTGCTCTTAACATACAGTAACTTTTGGTATTAAAAAAGTATCTTCACACGCAATACTCATGAGAGTAACTCTCCCGGATCTTGAAAATTACATTATTAGTAAACCTCTCTTTAAAAATTATTTAAGAGCGTAACTATCTACTAAATATGCTAGAACTTGTCCATAAATATGATTATGCGCACATAATATATAAAATGAGATGACTCAAACCATAATTTATTTATTTTTGAAAACTAACCATAAAAATGATAACATAAATTTGGGTTTAAATATGTTTAGCATTTTTTTCTTTCGAAAATGTGGACGGTGAAGTAAGATTATTCATGTTTAGTTAAATAAGAAAAATATTATTCATGTTTGTCAGCTTTATTTAAATGAATTTTCGTCCCTGCTCTGTATATAAGAATTGAGAGCCAGCTTATACCATTTCAACCGACACACAACCCAACCTTCTCCCTCCAACTCCTCCACTTCTTTCATTGCGCCAAACAGAGGAAGAAAGAAGAAAGGATCTAGCGAGAGAAAGAGAGAGGAAAGGAAATACAAAAACTCAGTGAATGAAACTATGGGTTCTTCTTCATTGCTAGAGAGATCCTTGTTTGCTTCTTCTTCTCCCTCAAAAGTGCTTTCACGCCACGGTTTTCAGCAGAAGCAGAGCGGATTCTTGTTCAGCCCCGCGCTTGTTCCTTTGGATAACAGAAGAGCTGTGAGGTTCAGGAAGGTTTCCAAGTTCCCCGTTGCAGCTATCAGTGAGGATTTGGTGAAAGGATCGTCTTCCTCTTCCTTTTCTCCTCCACCATCATCTTCTTCACCTTCACCTTCTCCTGTTCCTCCTTCTGCTCCTGCTCCTGAAGAGAAACCGGTCAAATTCAAGGTCCGAGCTGTGGTCACAGTGCGCAACAAGATCAAAGAGGATTTCAAAGAATCAATCGCGAAGCAGCTCGATGCCTTAACTGACCGAATCGGAAGGAACATTGTGCTCGAGCTTTTCAGCACCGAAATCGATCCAAGTAAGATTTCCCTAATTTCTAAACAAGATCACTTTCAATAATCCTTTATTTTTCTGAATCAATTGGTGCTTTTTTTGGCAATTTCAGAAACCAAAGCGGCGAAGAAGAGTAAGGAAGCAGTGCTGAAGGATTGGTCAAAGAAGTCCAACATTAAAGCAGAGAGAGTTAATTACACAGCTGAATTCATTGTTGATTCCAGTTTTGGTGAACCAGGAGCGATTACTGTGGTAAACAATCACCAGAAAGAGTTCTTTCTGGAAAGCATCGCCATTGAAGGTTTTGCTAGTGGAGCAGTCCATTTCCCCTGCAACTCGTGGGTTCAAGCCAGAAAAGATCACCCTGGAAAGAGGATTTTCTTTACTAACAAGGTGATAATCAAAATCAATCTCTCCTACCACCAAACACTTAAATTAACACGTAAATTAACAGACAGGAGACATTATTTTAAGTTAAGCATAGGCCTCGACTTAAGTCCTTATGAAGGCAAAAATTTCCGAAATTACGATAATAATTAAATACACGAAAAAATCAATTTCTCTTCAACCCTTGTTTATTTTAAGTAATTAATCTGTTTACTTCGTTAAATTATTATTTTTTCCAGTCATGGTGATAGGGCCCAATGAAATAGACAGAACACAGCCAATATGGCAATAATAATGCGTTTTTTCTTTATGTTTGATTGTTCAATTTTCAACGTGGAAAATACGGTCAAAGCAATATTAATTATTCTTTTGAAGAATCTTGAAAAGGACGATAATAAAATTGGAAGTTCTGTTTAGCCAAAAGCATAGTAATAGTTAAAGTCGATTTATATTTTCAGTGCCAACCCGTAGCATGTGATATTCCTCAATAAACAAACAAAAGCTGAACCTTAAAAAATAAAGAGATGGAACCATGGGCCAAACCAAGCACCTTTGATATGACATATCAGCTACAGTTCAATTGATTCCCTTCCATTTAAGGTGAATGTGATGCTAAAATCTAATTAATAGGATAAATCATCTTTTAAAAATGTAACAGTTAAAAAATGATGAGAGGGAGTTACAAATTTATTATAGTAATCTCTTTTTTCAGTTTGGTACAATAATAGTTTAAAATTTGTTTATTTTCTTGGTGAATTATTTGAACAGCCTTATTTACCTGGAGATACCCCTGCTGGGCTAAGATTATTGAGGGAGAAAGAGCTGAGAAATCTCAGGGGTGATGGCAAAGGAGTTAGAAAATTATCTGACAGAGTATATGACTATGACACATACAATGATCTGGGAAATCCAGATAAAGGAGTTGATCTTGCTAGACCAGTTCTTGGAGGATCTGAAACATATCCATACCCAAGACGGTGTCGTACTGGCCGTGAACCAACTGATACAGGTAATAATTACAAATGGAATAAGAATTAAGAAATATTTCACTACAAATGTATGAACCACATGAATTTGCACAAAAACATGTTATCATATCATCTTTAAGAGATCTTATTTACAACTTTTAATTGTGTGTGAAAAATTGAAAATTTGTTTTGCAGCCTGTTGTGCGTTTTTTATTTATGAAAGGGTATTCATTAGTTTGATGAAAATTGATATTAGGTGACTTTGATCAAATGGTAACTAACAGTTTGTTTGGATTGGATCACCTTTTGTTTTCTCATAAGTCATAATCAGTTATGAAACCCAGAATTTGTTCACCGTAGCTTCTCCTCAGAATTGATAGCTTTGGAATCAATTGTAGAACAATTTTCAAACATGCACTAAATCAAATTTGATTGGTTGTCGCAGATATGTATGCTGAGAGTCGCGTGGAGAAGCCACTGCCTATGTATGTACCAAGAGATGAACGATTTGAGGAGTCTAAGCAGAACACATTTGTTGTGAAGAGGCTTAAGGCAGTGCTACACAACTTAATCCCGAGCCTTAAGGCTAGCCTTTCTGCTAACAATCAAGACTTCAATGATTTCTCGGACGTTGATGGCCTTTACAGTAAAGGGCTGCTCATTAAGTTGGGGTTGCACGATGAACTTTTGAAGAAACTCCCACCAAAAGTTGTCACCAAGATCCAAGAATCTAGCCAGGGACTTCTTAAATATGATACTCCCATGATCATATCCAGTGAGTAGGCCCTTGCTATTGTCAATTTCTTGCCTTTCCTTCTATTAAAAAATTTGTCTACCAGTTGAGTATACTCATTTCTTAAATAAATATTTTTTTTATTTCCTCTTTTTATAACATTTCTCAATTTTAGAAATCTGCTCAAATCTGATGTTAATTAATTATACTAAAGGAGATTCTCTTCCCCTCGTTTTACCTGCCACTTAATTTGTACTTTTTCATGTTCAGTTTTGCTTGTATTTGGAGAAAATATGACTTTTTTCTTTTACCTAAACACAATACGATTTTTATTATGAGCTAATTCGAACAGATAGTAAGTTAACTTAAGCGCAAATCTAGGGGGATCAATAAGAATTGGATTTTAATTGCAACATGTTATTTGGATTTTAGTGTTTGTTAGTTGAATTTCACCCAAAAAATTGTCTTTGTCAGTTCTATGACAGGTTGGATGATTTTATTCCTTTAACAGGATATGCCTTTATGAGTGCGTTAACTTTTAATTATTATGTGGAAAACTTTTGGAACCCGCATCCAATTGTTATTTTAAATGTTTCACATGTGGGTTTACTATTGTAAATTGATATTTAAACTCAAATTGATATCTTTTACTATTTTCTTATTCAACTAATGATCTCACATGTCTAACGTGCAGAGGATAAATTTGCCTGGCTGCGAGATGACGAATTTGCCCGTCAAGCAATTGCAGGAGTCAACCCCGTTACCATTGAGAAGCTTCAAGTTTTTCCACCCGTTAGCAAGTTAGATCCAGAAATATATGGTCCACAAGAGTCTGCTCTTAAAGAAGAACACATTTTAAGCCAACTTAATGGAATGACTGTTCAAGAGGTACCCATGTTATGTAATCAAATACCTTGTGTTTTTATAATAGTTTACCTACATGCACTAAACACTTTTTTTCTAAATTATTTTTTGCAGGCAATTGATGGAAATAAGCTGTTTATTGTTGATTACCATGATGTCTACCTTCCCTTTCTTGAAAGGATTAATGCCCTTGATGGTAGAAAATCATATGCTACCCGAACCATCTATTACCTGACTCCTATTGGCACTCTAAAGCCAGTGGCTATAGAACTTAGCTTACCACCATCTGGACCAAGTTCGCGATCAAAACGCGTTGTTACACCTCCTATAGATGCAACTACTAATTGGATGTGGATGCTTGCCAAGGCCCATGTCTGTTCCAATGATGCTGGAGTGCACCAACTTGTCAACCATTGGTAAGAAATGATCCAAAGTCTTCATTTATCTGTTAGTGTTTTCAAGTATTAGAAGTTTAAAACTTGTATCTATTGTATATAGGTTACGTACACACGCTTGCACGGAACCATTCATATTGGCGGCTCATAGGCATTTGAGTGCAATGCACCCTATTTTCAAGTTATTGGATCCACACATGAGGTACACCTTGGAGATCAACGCCTTAGCTCGCCAGAGCTTGATCAATGCAGACGGTATCATCGAGTCTTGCTTCACTCCCGGGCGCTACTGCATGGAGATTAGTTCTGCTGCTTACAAAAACTTTTGGCGCTTTGACAAGGATAGCCTCCCTGCAGATCTCATCCGCAGGTAAAACATCCGTGAATCTTGGTTAATTTTTACCAATTTGACTTTTATTGAAAAGAGACTAAAGATTTTTCTTCACATGCAATTGGTGTTTGCTTTATTTGGTCTACCTAATAGCAAATAAATCTAACGAAGATTCTCTCTTGTGACATTGCAGGGGAATGGCAGTGCCTGACCCAAACCAACCACATGGTCTAAAGCTTGTAATGAAAGACTACCCTTATGCAGAAGATGGGATACTAATCTGGTCAGCAATAGAAAATTGGGTTCGTACCTATGTGAAGTATTACTATCCACATTCAAGCATGATTAGCAATGACAGAGAGCTACAAGCTTGGTACTCTGAGTCGATCAATGTCGGACATGCTGATAAGAGGCATGAGAGCTGGTGGCCCACAATGAACAATAGTGAGGATCTTGTCACTGTCCTCTCCACCTTGATTTGGAATGCATCTGCACAGCATGCTGCTCTTAACTTTGGGCAGTATCCTTATGGTGGTTATGTGCCGAATCGTCCCCCGTTGATGCGAAGATTGATACCGGAAGAGGGAGACCCTGAATATGCAAGTTTCCTAGCAGACCCACAAAAGTATTTTCTGAATGCATTGCCTAGTGTGTTGCAGGCTTCAAAATACATGGCTGTGGTTGACACACTCTCCACTCACTCGCCTGATGAGGAGTACTTAGGAGAGCGGCAACAACCATCGATTTGGTCCGGCGATGCTGATATCGTTGAAGCGTTCTATGAGTTCTCCGCACAGATCAGGCAGATAGAGAAGGTGATTGACAGCAGAAACTGCGACGGGACTCTGAGAAACCGCTGCGGTGCTGGGGTGTTGCCTTATGAGTTGCTTGCACCTAGCTCTGAACCGGGTGTTACATGCAGAGGGGTTCCTAACAGTGTGTCCACTTAAAAATCCTTAAGGTAAATAAATAATGGAGCCAGCTCAAAATTTAATAAGCATTATGGTTGGCTTAGTAGCAACTACTATGGTCATTGACCCAGTGGAACACATGAAATGGCTCATTTTGTACCTAGATTTCTTAAATTATAGTAGATATTGATTGGTAACTTAGTGTTGTATAGACAATCATAATTGAGTTCGGTGGTGCTGGAGGATGTGTGCTGTTTATAAAGTCATCATTACAATTAGTGGTTTCCATTTTGTTTTTGCACTATGTTGCAGTCATTGGCACCTGAAAAGGAACTACTATGCGTTTAAGCTTCTTCAATAGATTAAATAAAATGACATTCATCTATTGATGATAAATAGACGTGGCATTCACGCATGTACTGATGCACATCTCTGCAAGATAACCAAGTGTGTGTGGTACATCAAATTCAACCAGCTACACTGGCCTACATGGCAAAAGATCAAGTTAGGAGGGTGGATGGTGTTGAACTTGAAACTTCGATGAAGAAGAAAGCAGAGGAATCCTTGTAGGTAAAGTGGAAGTAAAGCTCATAATGATTTCAATATTTGACATTGTTTAGGAGTTAGCTTTATATACAGTGAAGTTACAAATGGGAATTGCATCTATTACCAAAATAATTTGTCAAGAAAAAACTTAAAGTAACTCGATGAAATTACCTAACTAGCTCAATTCTTTTATTTGACTGAAATAACTAATTTGTCAAATTGACTCTAACATCATCCGCAAGATGGAATATGCAGACCAAATATTCTAAGCTTTTATTGAAGCTGTTGAAAGGGTGTCAGAGCTAAAGGTACAGCTGTCAAAAAAGCTAATTCCACTCAGCCAAGCCCTGAACTCATGTGGGTTAGGGCCAAAAACTCCAAACAAGAAAAGCCCACATGGTCAAACCCCCCCCCTAAGCCTTGTGGGCTATGGCTAGCCCATGAGCCCTAAAATTCAAAAACTCTCTCTCTTAACATGCACAAAACATAATAAATTTCGTTAATTGTATCAAATATGATGAAAAGAAGTATATCAAATATCAATTTCTTTAGGTGGTGCATATGAAGAAGCATTTTTTGGAAAATGTCTACCCACTTAACGTAATCTCAGAACCTTGAGAAATTAATCTCATGACCGTTAACCATGAGAATTCCTTGAGAAAAAAATCAATTATATATATATATAGTAGGAAACATGATGCCAAGAGGATCCAATCTTGGATTTTTTATTTCTACATCCAAGACCGGGTGGGAAACATGTTGTACAAACCTCCATATTGAAATTAAGCTTAACTTAAGGCTAAGATGCATGGATACGAATATAGGATACGATACCATACCAGGTATGGTATTTTCTAAAAAACCAAGTAGGGGAATTAGTGTAAATATATTTATAAAGAAACATTAAATTAGTATATATATATATATAATATATTAGTATAAATTCAATATATATATATATATATATATATATATATTTAGTAAAAAAATGATATATTTATAAAGAAATATAAAATTACATGTATGAAATTATTAAATTGTATAAAAAAATCACAAATTAAAATCGCTTAAAGCAACATTTAGAGACCGTAAAAAATCATCCTTTCATTACCCTTTCCCCTAATTCAGAGAACAATTGAAGCAATTGAACAAAGTGAGCATGGTGTGAAATGAAGAAAACAAAATCTAAACTACAAAGTCAAATCTACGAGTACGAGACGGAAATTGCGTACCCATGCATCATCCTAGGGGACAGGAATATTCATATTTCAATAAAACATACTACTACTGCTAGCAAATTGGATTCACGTTTGACACTTAACATAAATGGAGTTCGTAGCTTATTCAATATAGGTGAAATGATTATTATGTTGGGATGAACAAATATACAAACACACGCTGTATTTACTATTTACCATGTGATTTCATAATAGCACGTGATTTTATAAACTACTGAAGCATCAAAACAAAAATAGAATATACAAAGCAAAAAATAGAATATACAAAGCCCCACCCAAAACATCGACAACCTATACAAAAAAACCAGGACCCCAAATCGCAACCGGCAGGACCTACAACCTTCTCCAACCAAGAATAATGCTGTAACCTGGAGCAGCTACCGCAACAACAAGCCAACCAAAAACAACACCCACCACCTCTAAGCCCGACCTCCAAAGCACAACCCTAACCAGACAGAGAACACCAGCCAGTACAACAATATCCCAGAAAACAACACCTGCACAGAAAGAAACGATACCTACGTCGTCCTACGCTCCATAATTTGAGCCGCAATATGCTTAACTGCCACGCTGTCAGGGCACTCGAAAACAACCCCCACCTGTTTACCAACCGCAATGGCACGTCTAGCTCTCGTCATCACACTCGGAGGCACTAGAGTCTCGGACGGGACAGACGCGGAAGCTAGACCAGCGTCTCTGACCTCTCCCACCCCGGCCTCCAAAAAAGAATAAAGAGGAGAGGAAGGCTCCGGACACCTAACCTCTTTCCTGGGCCGGCCACGAGGCCTCTTGACCCCCAGACCACGAGCCCTACCTGCTGAAGCTAGTACCCCCTTGGAGCTGCCAGAGCCACTCAAATTCTTTGGACGACCACGTCTTCTAGGAGACTGCATAACCAACCCTTCCTGTGACCTAAGCATCTCCTCATCGAGTACACCAGGGAGCACCTCCGCGGAAGCCTTGACCTGCAAGGAACCAATTTCAGGGAAGAGGAACATATCGGGAGTTCTCTCGTCAGCCCAATCTCCCTTGACATCGCCCAGGACCAGACCACCTCCTGCGCGGCTGCTATAAAAAGATCCCTCACGAGATTCTCCTTCCACGAGCGAGCACGAGCGAGCATGGTCAACACTCTCAGATAGCCCACAAGCAAAGTCCCTGTATGGCCCGACCCCCATCGAAGGTTGACCCACACCACGCGAGAAACGAGACCCAGAGCGCTGAAAATCCTTGGGGAACTTGGCCGGAGCCACTGAAAGGACAGCCCCGCCCACCTTGAGGCCATCCAAAGCGATTGTAGCAGAGGCAGCCTGTCGCTTGGACAAAAAACGGACGAAACCGAAGCGGAACCAGCGCCCAACTTTGCGATTACATTGAATAAAGACATTCAATATCCTACCAAAAAGAGAGAATAAACCTCGAATATGGTGGTAGCCGATTGATTCTTCAATGCCGTCGATGAAGAGGGTCGAAACACGGTGACGAGGGGCGACGCGAGACTGATGGAAAAAGCCGCCCTCAGCTACGACACCCTCTAGGCCCGCCGGCTCGCCCTCTGCCACCTCGCCTCCAACAACAGCCAGCCCCTGCCCAGAGCCGCCACACACCGACGCCGAGCCTGGCTGGGATTGAAGGAACGAACCAGAACAGGGAAGATCCATGATCGAAACACCAAAATGGACCTTCAAAACAATACACAGAGATTCACGAAGGAGAAGCAAGAAGAAGAATCGGACACCCAGGGGATAATCGCACGAAAGGAATCGCTAGGAGAAGCAGAACAAAAATCAGCAGCCTAGGCAGAACCAAGCAGCCAGGAAAAGCAAAAAGCAAAAACGAAACTACCAGGGGAGAGTCGCACGAGAGGACCCACGAGGAGAAGACAAATCAATAAGCAGCAAGCAGAACAGGAATCAGCAGCAAAACGCAGGGGATCACAAGAAGAGGAACCAGCAACAAGGAGAGAATAGGCCGAGAACGCGCCGCCCAGGGTGCGGCAGGGCGGCCGCCGCCAGAGAGGCCAGCACCAGGTCGCCGCCGCCCAAGGAAAGGGCAGAAGAAGAAACCCTAGCAGAGGAGAAGAAACGTATTAAAAATATGCTAAATTTCTATAGATGAGAATTAGTTTTTTTTTTTTTTAACTGACATCTTATTTTTAATAGAAAAAAGAGAGTTAAAAATAAAATAAAATAAATCCTTGGTTACAAAAATCAAATAATTTTAAGATAACATCAACATTTAAATGCGATAAATTTCGGTCAATGAAACTAATAACCATAAGTAAAAGAATACCTTTTTTTTTCAAGTGGCAGACTTGTGAGAATAGTTATCAAAAATGTTTTTAAAGGTAAAAAAATATTTTAAAAAATCAAAAAAATTAAAAAAATGAAAAGTATATTCTTAAGATTATTAAGTTGATTTATAATAATTTCTCAATATTCATGTATATAAATTTTTTTAATCTTTACTTATGAGTGTATATACATGTATTAAAATCTTACTATTTTTGGCCCTCTTAATTTTCGTCTCCTGGTTCCACCACTAATACAATTGCCATTAATTTGGCAATAAACAAGATGTTTATAATTTATTTACATACAAGAGATAGATGAAATAGGATAACTATTCCCTTAGACGTATTTATAAGTTATTTTTACCCATTTTTTTAGAATTAAGAAAAATAATTTTTTTTAAACTATCAATTAAGAAAAATAGTTATTAACAATAAATTTGTCAAATGTTTTATTAGATTTCCTAGATTACCTATGAGTTTCTCTGTTCAAGTTAAAAACTTTTCAAAATCACACTATCCCTTTCATATTAAATATGAGGTTAATTTTAAAAAAATATTATATGCTTCATTAATATTTATAAAATGAATTATATTTTGAGACAAAAATTGCTCTTTAAAAATAACTTATAAATAGGGATTAGGAAGTACTCCCTCCGTCCCAAATTATAAGGACCTATTCAGAGAATCACGCTTATTAAGAAAACATGTAATAAGCTAATTAATATTTTGATTTTGTTATTTTTTGTATAAATCTTTCATATATGCCCCTATTTAAAGCTAAGTAGTAGATGTGATAATTAAAATTTTGAAATTGAAAATATAATGAATGCAAGGGGTAAAAGAGGAAAAACTTATTATTTTTTTTCTGAAATCTAGTAAGGATGTGAGATCATCGGATACCAACAGAGGTAATATGGTGATAAATGAGAAGGGCATATAGCACGAACCCCCTAATGGATGACATACTCCCTAGACAAACATGTTTGCAGTTCGTACCGCACCTTAATTTGAGTTTTAATAAATCAATCGCACTTTAAAGTGAGGAAACACAGCCTCAGAAACACACACTGCACATTACAAGTGCGAAAAAAAATAAAATGCACGTCAAAAGTGTGGCACGAGTAGTTCAAAACCCACGACATGCAACATAACAATAATGGTGAGAGAAGAAAAATGAAATAATGACGAAAATGGAGAACAAAGGAGGAGAATCGTGTTTACCTGGAGATATGAAGTTGAGTTGAAGTGAAGCTTGATGTTGGGGTGAAGATTTAGGTTGAGGTTGGAGACTTAGGTTGGGGGTGAAGATTTAGGTTGAGGTTGGAGACTTAGGTTGGGGGTGAAGATTTAGCTTGAGAGAAAGAGAAGGAAAAAAATAAGAGAGATGGTGAGATAGGTCGAATACGCGCCAAGAGTGAGAGAGTATGATGGGGTGGTGGGATGTTTTTAAAATTAGGGGTATTGTGGGTTTTTCAAAAAAGGGGATATAGTATTAGGATATGTTGGGATGATATTAAAATTAATGCCCATACACTACTATGCCGGATCTTAATGGAGACATAGGAGGGTCATGGTCCTATGAAAATTCTTAAAAATTCTTGAATATATTACCCTAAGTAGTTTTTGTATTCGTATAAACCATTATATTTCATTTTGGCCCAGTGGTAATTGTTTCCTCAATTTTGGCAAGAGTTGCAAGGCCCGATCCCGCTTGGCCTCTTTTTTACTAATATTTCCATATTGTTTTATCTTTAACTAATTGACTGAATCTTTGACTAATTTTCTACTAATACTTCTATATCGTTTTATTTTTTATTAATTGGTTGAACCTTTGATCAGAGTTTACCCGCATGTGTAGAATTTTTAGGACTTATTTGCTCTACTACTCTTTTGATATTTATTTGAGACTTCAATTACATTTTTTACTTATCAGTAATCTTAATGATAACTTTTACACTATTATTAATTATTAGTATGTCTACCACAAAATCTTAAAAAATTACAATGGCATATTTTTACTTTGTATAGAAAATTAGAAGTTTAAATATAACAATTTTAAACTATAAAAATAATACTTCCCCCGTTCCTTTTTATAAGAGGTGAGTTAGAGGTGTTGGCTGTTCCTTTTTATAAGGACTAGAGGAAATAAATAAATAAAAATAATTAGAAATATGGAAATACATTTACTATGTTAAAGGGAAATTTTGGAAATTCAATAACACTTTGGAACAATTTTAATGTAAAAAGCTAGATAAACTAACTTTTTTAAGGGGTGTGCAAAGTTAGTTTATCTCTTATAAAAATGAACAGATGGAGTATATAAATATGATAAATTTCTCTTAGAAAACTAATAACAAATTTATGAATTCTATTTTCAAGACAAAAACTTATGAGAATAATTATAAAATTTCTATTTAAAGTAAAAAAAACTATTTCAACACTCATGTATAAAAAATAGTTTAATCCTTATTTTTATGTGTATATACATGTGTGTTTGTAATATAAAAATATTTTAATTTATGTATTGAAATTTTACTTCGATCCCCCATATTTTTACTCCAAGCTTTGCCACTGCGTATGCTAATCTTAGGGGGAGTTTGTTTCATGGTTTCAGATTATAATCCCGGGAATAACATTCCAAGGAATGATATTACTTGCTTGATAAGTTTTTTATATATGTTTAGTAAGTTTGTAGTATTCCCGGGAATGTGCTTAAATTAATTTAATTTTAAAATTTTAAAAATAAAAAAATGAGAGATTGTGAAGAAGGTGAAAAGTTATATTTAAAATAACTCATTTCCCATGAGAATCTTGTATTCCCAACCTAATTGATGGGAATGAAATGAAGGAATGTTGGCGGTTATTCCATTCCTGGGAATGATTGATCCCAGGGAATGTGAATTATTAACCTTGTAACAAACGTGGGAATGTCCACTCCCGACCTCAGCATTCCCGGGAATTTGATTCCATGCCGCGTAACAAACGCCCCCTTATATTTGGCCAACTAATCTTATATTCCAATAGCTAATAACGATATATAAGGGGAAAAAATATAATTGAGAGATATAATTGATGTAATTGGAAAAATAGAAAGAAATAAGAAGAAAAAGTAAGTAAAAATGAGTTAGAAAATAAAGTGAGATGTGAATATATCATAGCTCATGTCAAAAACTCTGATAAATACTCAATACACCCAAGAAAGAAACCCCTGCAAAAATGCAGAGTTCTACTTTCAGCCTCACCATCACCATCACCATGAGGGAGGACCACGTCTCCTCATTATATATTTTCTACTCATTTCAGCTAGGTCTTTCATTTTATTAGATAGAGTTTTCCTATCCCCTATATAGGAATTTTTATTTATCTCTTGTGCTCTCATTTTCCCTCCGCTCATGACATTCTAGTCTCTTATATCTACCATATTTTTCTCCTTTTAGCTCTCATCACTTATTTTTCTCACTCATCTTACATTAAACTTATTTTTATTACATTCTGACCTCACTTTATCTCTGTAAATCCTTGATGTGGTGCGTCTAGACCGCTTGTTCTGAGATTGTCCTCCCTCGTAGCGGTTTCGACAAAGCCAGCATGCCTTGAAAATTGATGGCGTTGAAAAAGTAGTGAAAGACGTGATATAGTAATATTTTTAGTCTGAGACTTAGTTTTGATGTCACATTTCTTTAAGGGTTTTCCTTTTTAAGAATTATTTGTTTTTTCATTGGGTTATGGATGTGTGAGCATGCATACTAGACTATATAGTGTTTAATTATGTAATATTGCGGTATTGCCCTTTTGTATGTAGTTTGTCATATATTTGCTCGACTTAAGTGTCATATGATTGCACTTAATGGCTTTAATCTAAGCATTATTGAAAAAATGAAATGACATCCATCAATTGGTTCTTATATATATTTTCAAGATACTAAATATATTTAATTTTTCATTTAATATATCTTCATATAATGTATGGGAACTTTCTGAGTTATTTATAGGACTACTGTAACAACCCGACCAACTTAGGCTTGATATTGATGATACATTCAACAAAGGGTTAACAACTATCTGTAACGGCTATGCGTTTTTTTCCCAGTATTTTGTCCCTTACGACCTCTTCAATCATACCCTTTTTACAAGGTTTGAAGTGGCTTCCTTGCAATTAGCTCAATCTTAGAAAACTGTGATAAAACAAAAAGATCCTCTAGTGATGACGGTGGGTTCTCACAAGTTGGATTAGTTCGAGTTTAACGTAATATGATTTAAATTGATCATATTTAATTGGTTTGGTTTGATATTTTCAAATTTTTTTAACAAAGCCGAACCAATTATTGATTCAATTATGATTAGATTGGACCCGAGTCACCGAGCTAGAATATTAAAAATTCCATAATTTTAAAATGTATATTCCTCAATATTATGATTTTATGTGCATAAAAATTTAAATTTTACATCATAACAAGTAAAAAAAGTTCTTTATTCTTAAATAATTTTATACATAAGTGAAATCAGTTCTAAATATTTCACATAACTTTTAAACTAATTTTTAATTCTTTATTCTCCTCCTTTGAGTGTCCGCATTATTGAGAGGTCTCACATAGAGTTGAAAATTTTCATTTTGAGGGACTCATTTGTTGTCCTTTAGTTTTTGTTTCTCTTTATTATTTTTGAAGTAGCAAAAAAAGTAATAATATCGAATTTAATTAACATAAATTTGTATAATTATAACATTATGCTACTCATTCGTTTTTTATATTAATCAAATTGATAAATAAATATAGCTACTATCTTCATTCCTATTTATAAGTTATTTTTACATAATGATATCTTAGATTAAAAAAATAATTACTGACAATAAATTTATAAAATTTTTAATTAACTTTTCTATATTATCCTTCATTACAAAAAAAAATAAAAAAATTAGCGGCAATAAAAATAGCCGCAACTCTTTATACCGGCAATCATATTTAGGCTAATGAATCACGCATCGATAAAAGTTATGCCGACCGTTATACCGGGCACCAGTAAAGACGTCCTAAGGCTAAAGGGCAGGTAAAAATTATCATTTGTTAGCGGTTGTTCTTTCTGGAATTTGTTATAGCCACTGAAATATATGTTTATTGTAGGAAATTACTATTGCCATTAAAATTCTTCATTTGATATGCAATGACTTTGATAAATTAAACACAATTTTTTTGAGGTTATAGACCGACAGAAATGGTTTCACAGCTGTCAAAAATGATACATCCCTTGAAATAGTTTTTTTTTTTGATAAGCTAAATTTGCATTAAAATGGAATACTAGGGGTACTCCAACCCATACTACATAGTATAAAAGAGAGAAGAAAGGAAACAGAAAGCAGTACATATAAAAGCATTGCAATATGCCTAACTAGAAATGATCTAGACTAAAAACCACCGCCATCCCAACAGTGCCAAAATAACAATGCCAGAGCAAATAGCGTGGGATTATTAGCCCCTCCATCCAATAATGCTAATCTAACAGTGGCAGAACAAGAAATCATGGGAATAATGGCCCCTCCATTAATATTATCTTCCTCACATATGACGTAGCTCTTCCTGTACCTCAATTCCGCCATACATTCAGCCATAATTCCAATACAAGACCCTCTCCCTGTTTCTATATTATCCCATCGTTCGAAGCTTACCCCAGCTCCCCACACTCATTCAGACCTGCTTATTAATTTTAATCCATCAAATAGTGCCCAAACAGTATGTTGGATTGACTGACCACTCATACAGGGAGCATTTAAATGACTTCATTTTGGCTGAGATCCACTTCCAAGCTCTAACCTGTGCCAATTCCAATACAATGTTCGCATCGGCCTGCGCTTGGCGGAAAACAATTGCATTTCTGTGAAGCCAAATAGACCATGTCACCGCCAACCATATTGCACCCAATCCTTGCCTCTGCTTCTTGTTCCAGACCCCAAACTCATGTTGTGAAAAATGCATCCAACATGAATTGGGTAGGACCGTCACTATTCCCAGCCATTTGTAACAACCCTTCCATATTCTAGATGAGAACGGGCATACCAGTAGGAGATGATCTGCAGATTCTGCTTCCGAAGAGCACAAAGGGCACATCAATCCCGGTCCTTCCGATATGATCCGTCGCTTATGTAGATTAGCTCTTGTTTGGATCCTGTCCCTTAGGACTCTCCAACCGAAGGCAACAACATTGGATGGCGCCGTGGACCTCCACAACCTTCTAAATACATCAATTGGTTCAGCGTTAATTGTTCCTGTCAAAAACTGATACGCTGACTTCACTGTGTATTCACCTTCAGGATTGCACCTCCATGTCCACTCATCTGCTACTCCTTTCCTTAATGTGGTTGAATTTAGCGCATCTTTGAGTTCCTCCACCCTTTGCATTTCTCTGTCCAGCAACTGTCTTCGCCAAGAGAGCGTCCACTTCCAAGTCTCATTATCCCACATTCCCATCTCGACCACCCGACATTGAGTGTGTGTGGCTAAGTTAAACAGCCTAGGATATTTGACTGCAAGGGACCTCTGACTTATCCAAGGTCCCTTGAAATAGTTGCTAAAAACGATCCTTATGTTGAGATTATTATATTTCAAGGAAATAATCATATTATGTATTATAATAATATCAAAAAAGTTCAAAATCCACTTTCATTACACATAAATTACACACCGAGAACTATGAATTGGCGTTTATAAATTACACACAAGAGAAAAAGTGAGTGACCTTCTTGTGGAACATAAGAAAGTCACCGAGATTCGCGAATTGCATTTTGACACAACGATTCCGCTCATGTCGATCTAACTAAGCAGTTACGGTTTCTCATCACAACATTGTCAATGATTGGTCTCGAAATCCATCACGACAACACGAACATGACCATTCACAACAGCTTCACTTTACACAGCCTCTGGTTTTGCTCTGAACTCAAAACCCTAGCTCGAAACGAGAAGAAACATCGAAGAGTGAAACTGTTGTGAGTGGAACATTTCTGATCAAGCCCTAGATTAAGGATTAAGGAATGAGAAACGAAGTTGGAGTCAGGATTTTGGATCGAGAAACTCACCTTCCACAATTTTTGAGAGAGAAACAGAGAGAACCTTCACCATTATGCGATCTCAATCACCATGTCGTTCCCACCTTCACGCGAATCTTCAAGTTTCAGAGGATGGTGGTGGCTTCAGTGAGAGAGCGGTAAGGTCCAACGAGTACAAAAGGGAAGAAATTGTTTCAATGGGAAACGAGGGCAAAACAGGGGTCATGCGCATCCTCATGAGTGGGTCTTTTAATTGCATTAATCTCTAATTGTCGATATATATGAGTTATTACCAACCACTTTCTACTAAATACCTTTTGTTTTAATTTGTGGTTAAATTAGCGGCAATGACCTTATTGCCGCTATAAAAGTGTCACTATAAACAATTTTTATTGTAGTGCTTATTTAATTTCCTATGAATTTCTCTCTTTGAGTTAATATTTCAAAACTCATTATCTCTTTCATATTAAATTTGAGGGTAGTTTTAGAGATAAAAAATTATTAAATACTTCATTGATATTATAAAATGACTTATATTTAGGAAGAACTTTTTAGTGACTTATAAATAGGAATAGATTATAAAATACTCAAAAATCAAGTTGGAAAAGTTAAAATAATTTTAAAATATAAAAATATAAAGGAGATAGACATAACTAATAAAAGTTATAGAGTATAAATATAACTGTTAAATATGAAAAAACAATAACCGAGTGATTGGAGTTCTTCGGGTCAGATAAGGATCAATTATAATTAGTTTAGTTTGAATTTATTATGAAGTGAATGAATTAACTAAATAAATTTGATATCTTTGGTGTGTATCATTATATTTAGAATTGGATAACCTTTAGTAGAATGAGATCTCCTCAGAATTGGATCTAACTAGAATTGAGTCTAGTAACATGAGTTTAAGTGACGTGATTTATGTTTGAGTACATTTATCTAGAATTAATTTTCGTACATTTACACAAAACTAAATCATGCTGATGGAAAAACGCTAGATTATACTAGACCCATATCAAATTTGTAGAATCAATCCTTAAAATTAGTTTTCAAATATCTTTAAAATTAAACTATAAAGGACCCACACATTTAAAAATTTCAACTAAAAACACACTCAATGGATCAATATACATGAACTGGTGTGCGCACCCTACGGTCGTGTAACACATGCTTTTGTAGGTCAAACAATAATAAAACTTGTTGCAAAATGAAATCGCAACGTGTGGCAGTAATTCTTTTTTTATGTGTGCAGCAGGTAAGTCTTTCTTTCAGAGTCAACATAATACGAATATATACGACAAGTCAATGGTCTTCCAGGCTCATTCTTAATTCTTTCTCAATTTGATATAATATTCATGGGTCATACTCACTTTTTTGAAACCAATAAACCAACTTTCTCTTATATCTTATTTTTAATTTTTTTCTATTATTATTCTTCTTTCTAACGTATCATCAATTATTATAATTTCACTTCTCTCTCTTTTCATATATCTTTTGTGAATGCCATGTGTTGGGGCATGGATGCATTAGTTTGCTTAACAACCTCATTTTTATCGCTTGCCCAACAATCTGCTTACAAAATGACAAAACCAGCCCACCTATGTGTATACTTTATCATAAATTTGCTTTATAGTTTCCATCTTTGCAATTAGTGGAATTAATTTAACAGAATAAATAAATATATGAAATGAGTAAAGATGCCGTAAGTCCAATTAAATTTTTTCTGCAAGTTAAATATGGGACAAAAATATAAACGTATGGATCACTTGTTAGGGTTATGGTGTGATTCGGTAGGTAACTTAATTAAATGTTTATAACAATAAATGTTTATTGTATAAACACTTATTTATAAACTTATTTTAAAAACTAAAAACATGTTATAAATAAGTATAAGTTCTCCTTCGTAAGTTAATATAAAAAATTTATGAAAATAAACTCTAAGTATTTACATAAGGTATTTGTATAAGCTATGCAAAACACTTGTATAAACGATTATGTTATGAGATAGACTCAAATAAATTTTTTTAAACAGAACTTTAATCCACCTTAATGGTTTTCTTCTAGAAATGATATTGTTCGGATATTTCCTTGCTTGCGGTGGCTGTGCACAACCTTGATTGACTTTACTTGCATTGTAGAGCTGCATCGCACAACTGGTTTGTTCCTGCAAAAACAGTTCAACAGTCAAATCAAATCACTGAGAAAGCAAATAGAGAACCTCAAAACCTAAGGAAGAACTCTAAATTCGCATAATGAACAAGTAAACGTTGTCGAGCAATGACTGCTCGGAATTTCCTTTCACTGAGATGGTTTCGTACCATTTCCCCGATCATTCATAGTCCACTTAATTTTCCCCTCAAAACTTTAGTAAGTTCTTTTGGATACCGCTCGAACCACTTGAACCTCAAACGTCTTAACAAATGTGGGGACGCCCCTTCTTTCCCGATGTGTTTCCCAACGCTCGTAGACCGTTTGCTCGAATTTTCTGCTAGATTATTACTGAATTCTACACGATGGCCTCTTTTTTTCCAGCTTTGGGAAAAAAGCAAGACATGTGAATGTGATTGTTTTCTCTCTTTTATGTGACAATTGGGACACCGGAGGTATGCCTAGTTGGGTTTAAAGAAAGGTGTATTGTCTGATTCACTTTTAATGAGTTTTTTTTTTTGAATTTTTATAGAAAAATAAAACATTCACACTCTTCCACCTCCACCTATGAAGAAAGAAATAAAGAAAGTGAAAAAAAATAGAATTAAGAGATATAATAGATGATTTGATATGAAAATATGAAAGAGATATGAAGAAAGAGTAAATGAAAATGAGATGAGAGAGAATGTAGAGTATGAATCTATCATGGTTGATTTTTATAACCTTCTTGAAAATGGTTCAACAATATTAAAATTTAAAACTAATTTTTTGAATTGTTTAATGTATTCTAAATCATCATTGTTAATTCACTTGTGTTTCCGTCAAATAAATAATGGCTTAATAGCACTTTTGGTCTCTCACCTTTCACGATTTGACATTTCTAGTCCCTCTTGGAATTTATTAGCATACAAGGTCCCTCACATTTACTAAGTGTTGCAGTTTTGGTTTTCCGTCAGAAGCCATCCAAAATTTAATGTAATATTCCTTTGAAATTAATTAAAAAAATAAAATTCATCAGTTTTTGGTGTTTTCCAGAAAATTCATCCTCTCCTTCATGATCTTCATCTTCATCATCTTTTCTATCATAAACCCAGAAATATTAATATTTATCTTCCTGAGCTCAATCAACCCCCAATCAAGCCCCAACCTCACAGCCGCAGCATCCAATCCTCTTCCCCTAACTTCAAACCCTTAACCTAACAATTTCCATAACATCGAAACAGAGAAGATAAGTGAAAAACACATTCTAATCACAGCAACCGCCAATATCCAAAATCAATTAATGATGATCCCTAAGAACAAGTAAACACCCAATACAAATGCAAATCATCATCACACCAACCTTCCCGACTGTGGCAGCATTTTCCCTCAACGCCTCAATCTTCCTGAGCCCAATCAACCCATTCCTTGCCGCAGCCGTCGCCTCGGAAATCAGCACCGCCACTTCACTCTCTCCCTCAGCGCATATGATGGCCTGGTCTCGTCGCAGATCAAACCACTAGTCCTCTTCACGCCGCCTCTCCTCGCCAGCCTCCAAATCGCGGGCTTCATGATTCCCTGGATGTTGTCGCGCAGCACCTTCCAGATCTGCGAAGTGACACCTCTGCTTCCACCGGGATCGGATCTGCGCCGTCTATCTTTTCCTCTCTTCCGATCTGCAACTTCAACTCCTTAGGTCATATAAAAGAGGAAGCTTTTGAGATGTGGATGAGAGAAAGGGCGAGGACGGCGTGCTCAAGTTGCAGGGCTATAGCCAGATCTGCGAAAGGAGAAAGAAAGGGCGAGGATAGGGAGAGAAAGGGCAATGACGACGATGATGGTGAAGACGACGTTGATGGTGAAGACGGTGGGCGGCGAAGCTAGGGTTCAAAGTTGAAGGTTTGGATGGTGGTGGGTGAGGTGAGGAAATGTAGAGGATGGTGGTGGGTGAGGAAAGGTTGAAGGTTCTGGAAATTTTTTAATTTAATTTAATTTTTAATTTTTTAATACAAAAATTAGTTAAATTTTGGATATTTTTTGATGGAAAACCAAAACTGCAACAGTTAGTAAATGTGAGGGACCTTGTATGCTAATAAATTCAAAGAGGGACCATAAATATCAAATCGTGAAAAGTGAGGGACCAAAAGTCTATTAAGCCATTAATAATTCACTTGGTCAATGACAGATCCAAGTTTATATGATAACATTGATCACATCTACCTTTAGTTTCTTTCTCTTATATTCCTCTCTCCATGATATGCGGGTGAAATGAGTATCAACCAATATTTTCAACATGCTAGTTACACTACTATATAATTGTTTTCTTACCACGCTCATGTTACCATGTCCCTGTTACCACGGTTCCGTGTTGGACCGTGGTAAAAAGTTGTCCGAAGCTTTATTACCATGATTCTATGTTGAACTGTAGTAAATGAGGTGCTCTATTACCATGGTCATATGGTAACCGTGGTAACTGAGACAGTTTTTATTATTTTGTTAATTAACACTGCCTATTACCACGGTTGGTTGGTGAACCGTGGTAATAGATTTTTTTTTAACTAACACAGCCTGTTACCATGGTTATGGGAACCATGGTAATATGTATTATTATATTTCAATTAAAATTATTTATTACCACGGTTGTTATGGGAACCGTGGTAATAAGAATTATATTATTAAAAAATGGTGATGATTTAACTAGGAAACCCTTGTTTGGAGATCGAAAACCCTATGTCTTCCCCTTTCTCTTTTACGACTCCATCGCTCTTCAACCTCGTCATCATCGCTTCTCACTCTTTGCCTTTGTACCCCATGACCACCGCTCCTTGCCGCTGCACCTCATCACTGGGGCTCCTTCTCTCCGCAATGGCACTGCCGCTTCTCTACATCACTCGTGAGTACTCTTGATCTGCTTCTACTTCTAAGGTTTTTTTTGAAGATTTTTGTTGTTGTTCAGAACCAGTTTTTTTTTTCTATCATGAGAACGTTTCCTCCATTGTTTAGTCCTGTCAGCCTTGACAGTCACGCCGTCAGACGTCGCCTCCATCGCCTAGTCCTGTCAGCTATCTTCTTAAATGCTTCAGCATGCGCCGTTTCACTATTATATCTTGTAACTGCTTCCCTCTTTACTCTGCAACTTTTCATCTTGCGCGTTTCCCACATAAGTTTCACAATTCTCAAGACATCCTCTTAACCGCCCTCTTCTTCACCTCTCATATTCCCTTGTATGCCTATAAATTCTAGAAGTATCTCTCATCTGTTCTCCATCCTTCACTCCATATATTTCTTGTATCCTCTGCTTCTGTGATAATTCTTCATTAGAAATAGAAATGGCAAACGGCGTGACCATCTATCTTCCTTTCACCGTCAATTTTCCAGAACTACAACGCTATCAAGTTCCTGGCACCAATGCTCTGCGTCACTTACGTATGAGGGCATTGTGTGAGGCCTCTGATGAGTCATCGTACCCAGAAATCATCTTGGCCTTCTGGTCCTCCTTGTCCTTTGCTCACAACAGAGGCTCCGTTGGAAGAGTGCTGAATCATGACTTTTCCATAACTAGAGATAAACTTGCTGAACTCTTCGATAGTAAGGATGAAGGAGTGACGTACTCTGAATTCTAGAAAAGAGACTGCGATGTAGAACATATTGATGAAGTAATCTATTACATGGAAAATCCCTCTCTCCAATAGCTCTCTCTACTCACCTCACCTTTCAAGCCATAGTTTTACATCTACTGGTCACAACCGTGCTTTGCCCAAGAGTAGATCATTTGAGAGACGTGCTTGACAAAGACCTGTTTATCATGTACTCAATTCTGAATGAAGAGTACATTAATGTTGTAAACATTGTCTACAATCATCTTGCTTCTGCTCTGGTTGACAACCAGAAAGCCATTCCCTATGGTTTCCTCGTGACAAAATTGCTCAGGGGTCCAAATGGGTTGCCCTTCTTGGCTTGGAACGCTTTAGACGAGTTGGCTTGTCAGGAGATCGGAGTAGAATTCTTCCGGTCAAGGGGTCTTGACATTAACGATCCACTTCTCTCTGAAGACTTCGATGACTCTGATGACTCTTCGGATGACTCCGATGATTCTATGGAATTGATCCACTTTTCTCTGATTTCTGGTACAACATGTACTGATTTTTGGAAATATAATGCAAAGAGCTGTTCTTGATACCACCATTTTCCATCAAACGGAGTTCGATTTTTATCTCAACAGTCATGCTGGAATTCAAGGAACCAAATATTAGGATCAATATCAATAGTTCTAGTTGTTTTTTGCATAGAAGTAACGAGATATTAATGTTGTACATCAATGTTCTACAACTTAAGTTGTTTGTTTGGGTGGTGTTTATAATATTATGATTGCATGATGGCAATGATTTAATTATTCTCTAATTTGTACGTAGCATTATAGATGATTTAAAATGTTCGGTTTTTTCTGCATAATTCTGTCTGATAGTCGCTCAACGCCCCTGGACAATGAAGAAACGCCTCTCTAGAGATTAAAAAAAAATCTAACATATTACCGCGGTTCGGGCAGGAACCGTGGTAATAGAGGTAAAAAAAACCCAAATATATTACCGCGGCTCAGGCAGGAACAATAGAGGTAAAAAAAACTAAATATATTATAGCGGTTCAGGTAGTAACCGCGGTAACAGAAGCATGATATTACCACGGTTCTGCCTTTAACCGTGATAATTGATCTATTACTTTGCCGCACAATGCTACGATTTAATTGTGGTAACTGACTGCCAAGAACCGTAGTAATATATCAATTATATAGTACTATTATTGAGACCCTGATCAAATTTGGTATTGTTCTAATTCCAAAAGGAACCCTCCAAGAAAGTACAATCAAACAATTTCGCTGTATTGCTCATCGTTCAAAAAGCCATATCATGATTCCGTGAGGAAGGGGTCCCCATATATTTTTATTAATAAGTTTCTTCCAATGGGTGAAACATCTACTACTGTATCTACTAATTGTGAGTCTTCAATTTCAAACTTTAATAACTCTTAAATAAAAAAGACTTTCTCATAAGCTTTACGGCATAACAATGATTTAAATTTTTTTAAATTGATAAAATTTCATTTTATATTTAAAAATAATTAA
Source organism: Acmispon strigosus (assembly GCA_030819835.1). Classification (NCBI taxonomy): domain Eukaryota; kingdom Viridiplantae; phylum Streptophyta; class Magnoliopsida; order Fabales; family Fabaceae; genus Acmispon; species Acmispon strigosus. The sequence continues at coordinate 52,629,242 of JAUAMA010000004.1, read as the reverse complement.
CTCTTTATTCTTCTCACCACCATCATTTTTCTTTTCTCCCCACCATCCCCTTCATCTTCCTATTTTTCCTTTTTCCTATCTTTCATCTGGAGCCCATTGAGCTGCTTGTGGGATCAAGCTTCGAGCTTTGTGATTGGGTCACACACAACACAGTCTCATGACACAAAAAGTGAGTGAGTGAAAGAAAAGGGTGTGGAAAAGAACAGGGTGGGGAAAAGAATTAATATCGATCATGTGGAAGTTGAAGATAGCAGAAGGAAGAAGAGGGTTGATTTCTATGAGCAATTTCATGGAAGGCAACACTGGGTGTTCGACCCAGATCCAGGGACACCACAAGAACATGAGGAGATAGAAGGGGTGCGTCAGGAATTCACCAAAAGTCGATTCTCCATCAAAAAGCTGATGACAAAACAAAAGGCTGAAAGTTTAAAATCTGAAAAAAAAAAAAATATTACGCTCATAAGCGTAAATTTTAAATCAAAATCGCAATTACAAGTGCGAAATTTATTCTTTAATTTTTTTTTTGTTTAATCAAAAAGCATCGCACCTACAAGTGCGAAATTTGCTTACAAATCGCACTTATGGGTGCGAATTAGTATTTTAAATTTACTTTTTTGCAATATTCTTGTGTGTCGCACCTATAACTACGAAATTTGCTTTCAAGTCGCACTTATAGGTGCGAAATAGTATAAATACATTAAAAAAATAACTAACATAAACTCGCACTTGTGAGTGCGAATGTGAAGCACATTTCGCACTTACAAGTGCAAATAATAACCAAAACGCTTCAAAACATACAAAATCCATTTTTTCTTTGACTTAGGTGAACCCACTTTTAGTTCTGACTTGTCCATTTCGTCCATTTTAATATCCAGGTAGAACGGAGCGTATGGAGGGAGAGAAATGGTGAGGGTGATGAGTTGAAGGGGGTGGGGGTGGGGGTGAGGTTTTTAGTTAAAAGACATTTTTGGATTTTTTTTTGGTACAAGGAGTTTTTTTAACAAGGGTAGTTTGGGTATTATGAAAAATGGGGGATGGCGCCACACACAACAAGGGTGGCGCCAAACACAACTTCCGGTTGGGTCGTCCTCATCTATCTATATATTATATTATATAAAAGAAGGTTTATACCCACCTACCCACTAAAATAAGGTATAAATCCTAATTATCTCCACTATGACCTACCTATTAAGACCCTACACTAAATAATTAATATTTATAAAATTTATTACAAATATTAAATAAGGAACGAATCAAGACTAATTAATATCAAATTTTTAACAAAATTTTAATAGGAAATAGTTAACATGATTTTTTCAAATAATATCTTTTAAATAATTAATATTTATAAAATTTATTACAAATGTTAAATAACGAACGAATTATAACTAATTACAATCTTAAGATTTTTTAAAAAAATATCTTTCAAATAATTAATATTTATAAAATTTATTACAAATATTAAATAAGGAACGAATCATAACTAATTAATACCAAATTTTAATAGGAACAAAAATTGATATTGATTACAAATGTTAAGTAAGGAACGAACCCTAACTAATTAATACCAAATATTTAATCAATTTTTAAAATAAGGAATAAATCATAACTAATTAATACAAAAATTTTAACCAAATTTTAATAGGAAATAGTTAACATACAATCTTAAAATATTTTTTTGAACTATGAATTTTTATTAACAATTAGTCTCCTCACTTGATGCTATAAATTGTACCACTACAGTTTCTCTGCTATATCGTTTTAAAAGAATAAACTCAAAAATTATTGTGAGAACTATTACATACTTCTAAATTGTTTTCCTGCTACATCATTCTGAAATTAACCGATAATGGTGGTGAATTCCAAAGTAAACCCAGTTTCATCCATCAACATCTCCAATGCTCAAAAGGTGTGGAAGATAGTGGTCAGAGTTGACGTTAAGGTATGTTGAAAATTATTTAATTCCTTTTAGAACGATTTTGTGCTCTTTAGCATCATAGGAAAACCGTTTTATTAGTGTCTAACTTATTTTTCTGTAGAACGACACGATACAGTGCACCGTCTGGGGCAATCACGTGAACAAATTTGAGAGCCTTTTGAGAGAAGGCATATGTTACGAGATTGTCAACTCTGTCGTGGCTATAAACTCATATAAGTACAAGTCATCACTGTGAAGCCAATTGAGAATCCTAACATTCCTCTGTATGGACTTAATTTCACATATTATACCACTATATTCGAATCACCCACAAAGGATTCTCACTTAGTCGATGAGTTTCTTCTCTTTATTCTACATTTGTAAATATTTATTTTAAAAATTAATTTAAAATTTTAAATGGTAATGTAGGTTGTTTAACATTGACTATAATGTTGTTGTGTGTTATTTTATAAAATAATTTTATGTAAATTAAATTATATATATATAACTTAAACATTGAACAACAGCAAGTGCGTTACACTATTGGCTCCAAGTTCCTATTAATTATAAACTAAAGTCAAATGATTATAATTTTATTAATAAATAGTTAATAATTTGACTTATTATTAATAATTGTTTTGACAAAATTATCATGCTAAATAAATTATTAATACTAACTTATTAATTATTTAACTAATTAATACCAAACAATCTTATATGAACTAAAGTCAATGCACCCTTGAACAACGTGATTCAGATCATAATAAAATAATTATTATTTGGATCACAGTTAGTAGTAGACAGAAATACATAAATCCATGCTAGAAAATATGTGCAAGAAGTATCTCGATTTACTTTCATTAACTTCAAACAGGAATCTATCATACTATTTCACGATTTATTAATTTATCCTGTTTTAATTTAATACTTATATATTCCATTCAAAATAATAATAATACTTATATATTAAGCTAATTTGTACCCAAAAAATATTAAGCTAATAGGATAAAATGAGTTTTTTTTTTGTTAATCCACCTTCTATAAATTAAATTTGAGTATACAATCTTGAATCTCATAAAGTCGCATTCATCAACTTTTCTCATGAAATCATGTAATGTTAATTTTCATATTAAAAAATTAAGTTGATATTCTTTTTAATACTAGGTCATTATATTATCCACAAAATGCAGAGTTTACAAAAAGAACATGATCGTTACACTGACACTTCATAGAAGAAGGGAAGATAAAAACCACCTACCCCAATATGACCTACCCACTAAGACCCTAACCTAAATAATTATTTCCTAACCTAAATAATTATTTCCTACCCTAAATAATTATTTTTAGAACTATTTTCTAATTTGATTTCCCCACCTATATTTGTCAATTAAATATTAAAATAGCAGTTTTGATTTAACACACTATTTTAAGTAATATATAATAGATAACTTGTTTTTTTTAAGGATAAGTAATATATGGGTGGATAAATCTTGAAATCTAGAAATATATAAAGTTTTTTCAATTCTTTTTTTAGAAAACATAAATAAAATTCATTTCTATTTCTGAAAAATTAGATTTTGAAATAAAAAATTAATATTCAATTTCTACAAAAAAAAATGCTCAACTTTCCTCCAACTATTTCAAAAATAAAATATAAAACTCGAAATTAATGATAAAAATATCACAGCTTCGATCTGTTTTAGTTAATTCAAAAATTATGAAATAAATAAAATAATTTGAATTTGAAATATTTAGAGAATTGAAATAATAAATTAAGTAATTAAATTAAGTATAGTAATTAATTTTTATATAAAAATTGTAAAAATAATAGTGCATTGAAATATTTAAATTTTAAATTATAATTAAGGGGTCCCTCCAATAACTTTGAAAATTTTGAAATATTTTTAAATCAATTTAAAAACTTCAAAGGGAAGGTTATAAATTAAGTAATTCTTAATTTAAATTTCAAATTTCACCGGTGTTAATTAATTTGATTAATAAATATAATGCCAAAATTCAGCAAATTTCAAATTTGGAATGAATTCTTAAAATATAAGTAAATCTTTATGGTTATCAATATATAAGGTGTGTTTTTCTCATACGGTAGAAACGCTCCTCCTTCGTTTTAGCTTTTTATTTTTTCCTTTCTCAATTTCTCTTCCTCATTATCAGATCAAGGTTTCCTTTCATTTTATAGATGTTTCTACCCTAAGGCTACTATCTTCTTCAAATTTTTGAGGTTTTTCTCTTTCTCGCGATGAATCTTCTCTCAACAATGTTGACTGTTTTATTTTAATTTTTGTAGTTTTCTATAACATTGGTTTTTTAGTATTGTCCATACTTGCATCTTACAGTTTCTTTTTTTCTCTGAGTGCGTATTATCTTCAAGAAGGTGATTCTTTATTTACATTTTTTCTGTTACGTGTAATGCAGCCTGTAATGTATCTAAGTTATCTTTTATCCTTTTATTGTTTGATATCCTGAATTCATTTTGATTAATTAAAATATAAATTTGAAAAGAAAAAAATACCTCTCTTTTTATAATATTTGACTTGATGGATTTATATTGCTTATCTTATTGATCATATGGTAAGATGAGATATTGTTTTAGATGATTCAAATTTAGGTGTTCCAAACTAAGTTGATGTATTAGTGGTGCGTAAAATTCCTTGGGACATATGAAAGAAAGTTTATTTTCTATAACCTTCCCCCACGTGTCCCCTCCGCCTAAGTCATTCATTTTCCTTCCAAAACAAAAAATCAATATTTCTGATTTTTTTCCTATTCTGTTAATTTCGAATTTTAATACTGCCTATGGCAATAGTCAATATATTAATATATTTAACAACTCCAGGATTTTTGAAAAAAATGTAAAATAATATTAACTCAAGAAAATATCTTTTTTATGAAAGCATGAATATATTTTATTTTATTTTTAACCTAACCAGTATGAATTTTGATTCTTAATATTACGTGAAATCCTTTATTTGATATATCAAATATTTAAAAAAATATAAAATTAAAAAATATTGTTAAATATAACATTTTAAATATTTTATTTTAAAAAAACTCAATAATTTTATTGATACAATTAAGTAATTAAAAACTAAATCAATTTTGTAAAATAAATGATGAAATAATTTTTTTCAATTTTAAATATTAATTTTAATTGGAACCATTTTTTAAAATGAAAAAAAATATATATATACATATTTCTTTTTTGGAAGAAAAAAGAAGAATATATATATCAAAAATGAAAAATAGTATATAAAATACTTGGAATCATTTTTTAACTAATTTGATATCAGTTTTGAAAAAATAGATACAAATAATTATATATAAATAATTATTTTCATTAAAATTTCTCTTTGAATTTAATATGAAATCAAATTTTAAAACCATAATAAATTTGATTTTCAAATTTAAACAATCTAATTAATATTGAATTACCTTCTAACCATGTTATAAATAGTAGATAATTTTATTATGTTATAAATAGCATTGTTTTAATACATTATAAATAATAATTGATCTTTTTTAATTAATTCATAAATTATAAAATATTTTAATTTAAATATAAAACAAATTTTCAACATACCATTAGTTACAAAAATCATTAATGACTAATCATGTTCCAAATAAAATTAGCAATAATTACATGTTGTAAAATATAATTATATTAAGTTACATATTAAATTTAAAATTAAATTTTAATATTTTGATTCCCTCCATTAAACAAAGGTGGTTTTTTCTTTATGTATGGGTATGGAGGAATAGCTAAAACATTTGTATGGAACGCTCTATCGACATCCATTAGATCGAGAGGTGATATTGTCATTAATGATGCCTCGAGTGGGTTTGCAGCAATGTTGTTGCCCGGAGAGAGGACGACACACTCCAGGCTAAAGATTCCTATACTAATAATCGAGGAATCAACATGACAAAATAACATCTAAACATAGCACAGGATGTGGCGTGGTAGTTAGCTAACTTTGTCTCTCGACCATGCAGAAGTGGGTTTCGATCCTTGCCCATGAGAGTTAAGCGCAAATTGTCGCCAACCGTTTACTGCTAAGTAACTATTTCTCACGGCTACAGTATTGGTCACTATTTTCGACCTCACAACAACATGTATAAGAAGTTATAAAAAAAAAAATCATTCCACACAATAATTTTGGTTTATCCAAAGTTACTTGTGCCTTGCACAGGTAAATCCAACTAGTATGTTTTTATTAATAAGTTTCTTCCAATGGGTCAAACATCTACTACTGTATCTACTAATTGTGAGTCCTCAATCTCAAACTTCAGCCACTCTTAAAAAAAAAAGCCTTTCTCATAGGTTGACACGTGTCACTTTACAGCATAACAATGATTTAATTTTTTTTAAATTGATAGAATTTCATTTTTTATTTAAAAATGATCAACTCTTTATTTTTTTTTTTGTTTACATATGGAAAGAACATAAACTCTTTATTAGTTATACCATTTATTTATGAAAATTAATTAATAAACTTAATTACAATTTATAACATTAATTTTGAATTGCATATTTAAGCTTGTGAAATGGTTGGAAGGAAACGGATTATTTTTTGCATTTTAAATTCGGATTTTTTACAATTGATATTCATACGGATTTTAAATTCCTATTTTGCAAAACTTAATTTAAAATGTGTTTTAGTTATAATATAAATATTCATTATATTTCAAAAATATTCCAAATAAAATTAATTTTTAATTACTTAATTTATTTTTGAATTAATTAATTACTTAAAAAGGGTTAATGCTTTAAACTTTTACCATTTATACGTAACAACTAATAATTACTAAAATTAATTATAATGTATATATTAATTTTATTTATAGATTTCTAAACTTTTTAGAATTATCAAATTTGAATTTGAATTTAAGTGTGTCTAAATTTTGAAATTTCACCATTTATTCATTCTTTGACTCATTGGCGGCTAGATAGGTTAATTGAAGCAACACTAAATATTGATTTTATTCATTATTGCAATTATAAATTTGATTTATATCGCGAAAATCAATATTATTTAATCTTACGCTTGTTTAAAAATGTTGACATATGTCATATATATATTTATTAACTTTATAACATCAACTAAAAAAAATATTACAAATTAAATATTAAAAATACCCGTGCATTGCACGGGCTACTTACTAGTTGTAAATATTTGAGTTTCTTAAATATTTTATCTATGATTGGATTCCTAAATAATGTGAATGGAAAAATATTTGTTGAGAATAACTTGACCACTTTATTGAACTCTAAAATTTGAATAATTAGACCACAGCAGCTGTTGTAAAAAAATTAAATTCCAATTTTTTTTGTCATCATATATACTTTCATAAGTACTCTCTCTGAACAAACTATTTTAACACATTAGCTTACTGTGACAACCTTGACACGTTGATCAAGAGAGAAAAGTGATAAAGATACTTTGTACCCAAATGGTATCCTATTTATTGTTTCAACAATGAAATTATACCATTTCAGTTAATATGAGTGGTTTTTAGTTCCCATGTGACAGTTTCACCGTCACATTTCAATTTATACCATTTCTTATTATATAAGAAAGGAGATATTATTTGTAGTATACAAAGTTGTAATCGGCATTAGTCTACTACCCTCTTAAAGTTAAAGTCTTTGGAACCCTTCGGTTCATAATTTAGAGTTTAAAGAACTAAATTATAAATTATAAAAATTTGTTAAAAATTATGAAAAATTAAGTTTAAAGAGTATAAACCACACCATCCATTTTTAGATGTCGACTAACCGTGAATTTTAATAAGTGAGAGAAGCAGATATATATATATATATATATAGGGAGCGTATCAAGTGAGAGCGATGTTTATCAGAGATGAGAGCGTTCAATCTTAGCCATTAGATCTACCATGAAGGGTCAAGATTAAAACAAAATGGCATGTGACTTTTTTAAAAAGTCATGTGACCACTAAACTACTTTTAATCTCAACCACTCATGAATGGTTGTACGGCCATGATTTAACGCTCTCATCTCTCATAATAAACATCGCTCTCACTAGATACGCCCCCTATATATATATATATAGGGGGCGTATCTAGTGAGAGCGATGTTTATTATGAGAGTGAGAGCGTTCAATCTTAGCCATTAGATCTATCATGAAGGGTCAAGATTAAAACAAAATGGCATGTGACTTTTTTAACCACTAAACTACTTTTAATCTCAACCACTCATGAATAGTTGTACGGCCATGATTTAACGCTCTCATCTCTCATAATAAACATCGCTCTCATTAGATACGCCCTATATATATATATATATATATATATATATATAATAAAGGAAAAACAAGTTACTTGTTCAACTAAGTGGAAAGTTACTAGCATTGGAGGTGGGTCCTCCAGTTTTGGCTTCTCTGATACGTTCTATCCATAAATAGCTGACTCACCAACATACTCTTCCATCACCACCAACTCAACCAATTCCAACCAAAACCACACTCCACCAAAGATGGCAATACAATTAGCAGCAGCAGCTCCTTGGGTCACAACTGCAGCCACATGGTTTGCAACCTTTGCCATCCTCCTTCTCTTCGGCCGCCGCCTCCGCCGCCACAGCAAATACAATATGCCACCAGGCCCAAAACCGTGGCCCATCATAGGAAACCTCAACCTCATAGGACCCCTCCCGCACCGGTCCGTCCACGCTCTAAGCCAAAAATACGGACCATTAATGCATATCTGGTTTGGTTCCAAACCGGTCGTGGTGGGTTCCTCCGTGGAGATGGCCAAAGCCATGCTCAAAACGCACGACGCCACTCTAGCGGGCCGGCCCAAATTTGCGGCCGGCAAGTACACAACTTACAACCACTCAAATATAACATGGTCCCAATACGGCCCATACTGGCGCCAGGCCCGAAGAATGTGCCTGATGGAGCTCTTCAGCGCAAAACGCCTTGAGTCGTACGAGTACATTAGAAAGCAAGAGATGCGTGCTTCTTTGAATGTCCTCTTCTCGAATTCTTCTGCCAACAATAAAACCCTCGTGTTGAAGGATCACCTTTCAACTCTGAGCCTCAACGTGATTAGTCGCATGGTGTTGGGGAAGAATTACTCGGCGGAGTCGTCGAACTCCATAATTTCCCCTGAGGAGTTCCAGAAGATGCTGGACGAGTTGTTCTTGCTGAATGGTGTTTTTAATATTGGGGATTTCATCCCTTGGATTGATTTCTTGGACTTGCAGGGTTACATTAAGAGGATGAAGGCTTTGGCGAAGAAGTTTGATTGGTTCCTGGAGCATGTGTTGGAGGAACACATTGAGAGGAGGAAAGGGGTGAAGGATTATGTTGCCAAAGACATGGTGGATGTGCTTTTGCAATTTGATGAGGATCCTAACCTTGAGGTCAAGCTCGAGAGGCATGGAGTCAAAGCTTTTACTCAGGTACACTGAAAATTTTAATTTAATTATAGCTTCTTTTCATTCACTTATTAGGAAGTTGCACTTCTGGTCTCTTATGAAAAATGTTAGTTATTTTTGTCTCTTATTTCAACAAACGATCGACAGCAGTTTTGGTTCCCATCAATATTCAATCAAAAAAATTAACAATTTTTATCCCTTACTTTAATAAATTAATAAATGATAGCAATTTTCGTCCATTTTGACAAATTACAGTAGTTTTAATCACTCATAACTATTTTCGTCATTATGAAAACACATTAACATGTAGTTTTTTTACGAAATAGTGATGAAAAACTAAAATTGTTGTCATTGGTCAAAGTAAAAGACAAAAATAACTAATATTTTTCGTTAGGACCTAAAATACAACTGCGTGATAAATAAGAGACCGCTTTTTTAATTATATTTCTAATATTTTCTTAAATTCCTTTATTTTCTATCTCTCCTTTTCTCCACCTGTCTTAATCTCCGACAGCTTTTACCATTATCATCCCATCTCTCATTTTCTTTCTCTTTTCTTTTTTAACATTATCGAATCTCAAGTTGTGTAGGTGAAGTCACATCACTTGCCAGGGTATACCACTATTATAATTCCTTATCATTTTCTTGTCTATCAGTGAAAACAAATAATATTCAGTAAAAAAACTTTTTAAAATGATTTAGTGTAAAGTTATTTATATAAACATTTAATCATATTTTGTCATATTTTATATTTTAATTTATTTATGATATAGTAAAATAATGGAATTCCCATTGGATATTTGTGTAAAAAAATTACACTATTATTGACTTTTTTTTAAATGGCCAACTAAGCTCGATGTAGTTTACTAATTCTATGTATTTTGGTTCATTATTACGCTATTACGTACTCTTTTGTGGATATTTTTCCTGATCCTTTGATATCTATTCATTAGGATTTAATAGCTGGTGGGACAGAAAGCTCTGCTGTAACAGTAGAATGGGCAATCTCCGAGCTTCTGAGAAAACCAGAGATCTTCAAGATAGCAACGGAGGAACTAGACAGAGTAGTAGGGAGAGAAAGATGGGTTGAAGAGAATGACATTGCCAATTTACCTTATGTTAATGCCATTGTTAAAGAAACAATGAGGCTGCACCCTGTGGCACCAATGTTAGTGCCAAGACAAGCAATGGAGGATTGCAACATCGATGGGTATGATATCCCCAAAGGGACACAAGTACTTGTTAATGTATGGACTATTGGAAGAGACCCTGAAATTTGGGACAATCCAAATGAGTTCGAACCAGAGAGGTTCATAGGGAAGAAGATTGATGTGAAAGGCCATGATTTTGAGTTGTTGCCATTTGGTGCTGGTAGAAGGATTTGTCCTGGGTACCCTCTTGGCCTTAAAGTGATTCAAGCAAGTTTGGCTAATTTGGTACATGGATTTAATTGGAGTCTGCCTGATAATATGAGGAAGGAGGACTTGAGTATGGAGGAGATTTTTGGGTTGTCTACTCCTAAGAAAATACCTCTAGAAGTTGTTGCTGAGCCTAGGCTTCCAAATCATGTCTATTCCCTCTGAGTATTTTCTCTAGTACTCTAAATAAGGTTTTCTCTATAATGAGATTACGAATAACTTGGTGTTTTATGGAAGGTTAATGTACTGTCATCATAGAACTCCATAAAAATAAATGTCATCATACACTTTATGGCAAGAAAAAGAAAGAAAGATGACTTCTTTTTTGTAATATTGATGGAAGAATTATATCAGTGTTTTGTAATATATCTCATGGTTTATTTACCCTTTTACTTTTTTAAAGTATAGAAAAATAATAGGTTTGAAGTATAAAAAAAATAGGTCCGAAAGTAAGAAAAAAAATTACTCATTCAATTTATTTTTGAGAAAATCTCTCTTAGATAAGATTTGAAATTTCTTAACATCCACCAATAGTGTACAAAACACCTACTTATACAATAGCAAAAAACTTGGGTACGGTGCAATTATGAGATAAATTTTGCAAACTTTATAGTTTAGTCCTTTTTAATATAATATAGAGAAATCAAATAATGATCCTCTCATATAAAAACTTAACACTTTAGTCTTCCAATCTCTCTTCATTCTCTCTCACCAACTAGAAACCTTAAGAGCTTTCTTTTCACTCCCACAACTCGCCGTCGCCCTTCCCTCTCTCTGCCACCACCGCCACCGACCCAATTTCCCCTTCCTTGACCTTCGACCCTTGCAGAACCATCGACCACCCTCATCATCACCGTCAGATTCGCTTCCCCTGTCTGAATCTATTACCATCTACCCATTCTTGTCCGACGAACCACGCAGCCACAACCCACGAGGTTGTCTTCCTTGACCTGAGCTCCGACGCCGTCGTCGCCACCTCGCCTTCCTCTTCGAAGCATCTCGCTCCGCCATCACGCCGCCCAGCATTCCACCGCCCCAGCATTCCTCATGACCCTCTTTTTCGCGGTTTCCTCCTGTGTAGGTTTCTGGCCTCTGCAATATTTGATCTTGGCAAGTTGGAAATGGACGGAAAAAAAAAGTTTCACCAGATTTAACGGGGGCCGTTGTGGGAATCATGGAAATTGTGGAGTAACAGGTGCATAGGTTTAAAATTTAATTGAAGGACAAATGAACGACTAGATTAAAATTAACTGAAATTCAAAATATCATGATTTCCTTCTCACGCATGATACCATTGTACCTACCTTATGCACCATAGGCGGACCCGCACCAATTATTGAGATCAAAACTCCCAAGAGCACAAGATAGTTCGAAACCAAACCCCGCCTAAAGAATCAAAAAACATAAAAAACCACTCAACGAACCCACCACTTTAGCATGATGTCAATAAACCTTGCATCCCATTCAAAAAAAAAAAAAAACATTGCATCAATTATCTAAAAGGAAATGATTCAAACTCCAAAGTCTTTAAAAAACACCAAGGATCAACCTCAGTCCTCAATCAAGCAATTGCTGTGCAACGTACTAATCATAGCTGCAAGTACTAAACAAATCAATCACCCTATCACCACCTACCCCCCCCCCCCCCCCCCCCCCCCCCCCCCCCTTTAAAACCACCTTCACTAATATAGCGAAACATGCCATTACTCCACCAACATGAACACATTTGTCTCTTTTTCAAATCCTGTAATATCCTTATTCTGTGATTTTGATGAAAATATAAAAAAGAAAATCTCACATTACTAACTTGCAAAAAAAAAAAAAATTAGTATAAAAACTGGAGAGTTGCAATCCCAATTATCTTAAATTATTCCAACATCTCAAGTTCACTCTTCTGATTCACTCCAGTCATTTAAGCATGCACACATTCATATCCAACAAGTGGTATCAGAGCCCACGATAAAATAAAAGATCGAAAAAATAATTGGCTCAGAAAAAAGGAAGGAAAAAAATATTGACTAAAATTAAAGCCATGTCCCCTGAGACTCATGTCCACACAGAAGGAGCACAAGCCCACAATGTAGGCCTCTGAGGTTCCCGCTTGTGTACAAACTCAGATAGAACAAGTCCAACAAGATAAGTCCAATTGGAATTAAGGGGCGTGATGAAAATATGAAAAGAAAGTCCCACATTGCTAATTTGGAGACAAAATTAATAATACACTAGCAAGTACCTCGTGCAATGCACGGTTTTTTTCTTTTATTATTATTATGTGCATTAAAAATTATAATTTAATATAACATGTTGAAAGATAATTAGAAATTTCCTTAATCATTGATTTAGTACTTAGACATTTATAATGTTGATATAAATATTTATAAATTATTAATTAATATATTATATATTTATCAAACACTACATAATGTAAATGAAAATTGATGATAAACAAAGTGTATTCTAAATTTAAGTAAACATCTGTTTCAAAAAGAAAGAAATGTAAACACTGATCAATTTGCATAGATAAAATTTCATTAGAAATATTATATCACGTAATGTATCGCAATGTATCAATAGTAAAAAAAGTAAACCAAAATCACTCGTATTCTGTTCTATTTTTATTGTTGTTAATATTATCCATTTAACTCTATATTGTACTTTTTTTTACACCAAAACAAATATTGTACTTTTAATTAAACTGACTATGTTAACTCTAATATTTCCTGCACTATTTATAGTTCTTAAAAATGATTACTTTATATCATAGAGATGTTTTAGTATTTTTTTTTATACTGTATTAGAGCATCTCCATCCCTGCTCCCCTACAAGGGAGCTTAAAAACCTTTTTGGTGGGCCCGAACTGCCACATAGGATTAAGCTCCCTCATAAGGAACTTTAGCAGATTTTGCTCCAACCGCAGTTCCTTATTTTACTTTTTGTTAGGTTCCACGTACTTTTGATTTAAATTTAAATATTAATTCAATATTCTAATTTAAATATTAACTTAATTAATATTAATAGCAATAACCAAAAAAATGTGTTTAAATTTTTTTTATTTCCACAGCTCCATTTCTGTTTTAAAAAAAAAAAATAATCCAACTGTTGGCCTGCTGCCAGAAAAAAAAAATCAAAAGTGATCTGCTGGGCCGGTCAAATCTGGGCCAACGGCCAGAAACCGGCTCCAGCCGGTCAAAAGGGGCGGACGAAACCGGCCAAGCCGGTCACCCCATTTATATTCTTTTGTTTCCTTTTTTTTTTCATTTTCTCTGGTCTTCTCATCTTCTTCACCCTCTTCTCTCACACGCCGCCGCCCTCCTTCTTCTCTCACCAAACGCCGCCCCCTTCTTCTCTCACCCGCCGCCACCTCTCTTCTTCCTCTCTTCTCCTTTGATAAACCCTAACGCAACACCACCACCCCACCACCTCACCGCCTCTGTCCGCCGCCTTCACACAGTCTCTCTTCTCCCTTTCCAAACACCATCGCAACACCACCACCCCACCACTTCACCGCCTCCGTCCGTCGCGCCCTCACCCGCCTAGCCGCCGCAGCCACCACCCGGATCGGAGCTCCAGCCACCGGATCGAAGCACCCCACCACCGAATCGGAGGTTCCAAGCCAACATGCAACCCACTTTTGGGGTGCTTTTCCGTTTTGAATTTTTATGGTTCTGTATTAATTTTTTTATTTATTTTTAATTGTTGTGTTCTGTAATTTTTTGGTTTTTTTGTTTAATAAAATTTCCATTGTTGTTCTACATCTTGTTCTTCTCCTTGTTCTGTTCTTCTCCTTCTTCAGTTCCCTCTAATTTTAACTGATTTGTGGTTGATGAATGTGAGATGAATGAGAGAGAAAGAACAATATTTTAATTTAAGGACCCATAAAGCAGAGTTCCTTGTGCAAGGAACTCTGCTTCCACATCATTCTGCTCCAAGGGGGAAAAAAAATAAGGAATGGAGCATACAAGCTCCAGCTGGTTTAAGGAACCAGCGATGAAGTTGCTCTTAGTATCTTAATTTTATGCCTATTGAGATGTTTTTCAAAAACTACAAATTTAAGAGTTAATATATTTAGTTTAAATATTGAAAGAGTAAATAAATAATAATAACTATTAAATTGTAACAGAAAAAATTAACTGCTAAATTTATTCAATAGACATGGCCAAAATGATCGGGCAATGATATTGGAAAGACAGGTATCATTCGAGCGATTACCAATATTTACTATTAATGATGAGAGTGAATGGTGAAGAAATTGAAAAACATGTGCCATGAGAGCGTACATTTCACGGCTCAACGTGAGACAGAGAGAATAATAATTTTAGAAAAAGAGCTGATGTGGCTTCACCTGTGAGAGAGTGTGAAGAGTGAGTATCTCACTTTCAAGTGTGAGGACTCTCATTTATATAATACTCCTACAAAGTAGATAAGTTAAAGAATTTCAATTCCAATTGCCTTAAAAAATTTGGGTAAAATTTCTACTCCAGCATCTCAAGTCCACTCTTCTGATCGAGTCCCTTCATTTGGATATGTAACATCCATATCCAACAGTTTTCTTATTCTAACATAGTATCATAGTTAAAGTAATCCACCTTGAGAATAGTTTCCCATTTTCATTGTGGTGATAGAACTTGTCAATCAAATTATAAATCTTTCCATGGTGAATTAAGAATTCAATTTTATGTATCTTTAGGGTTATATCTTTAGGGTTAATTAAACTTTTGATCTCTGTGTAATAGGTGAAGTTTGGAAATAGTCCTTATCAAAATAAAGTTTGGTTTTAGTCCCTAATTTTTGAAAAACAACCCAATTTTAATCCCTGCCCGAGGTGGTAGTCCAATGACCTTGCCACATGGCCTCGTCGGAGTGACATGGCACTGCCACACGTTTAATTAAGCTTAGGTGAATTTTTTAATTAAATTTTTTCACTTCTGTAATTAATAAAAAGTTAAATTAATACTACTAATTAAAAAATCAAAATTACCAAAAAAATGCAATTTCTTAATTAACTAAAACAACATTAATCACTCAAATTCATGAGTGTTGTTGAGTGTTTACGAATGTTCTTGAGTATTCATCTTCATCAAACCCTCATCACCCTATAAACCCAGAAATCCTAATTCCAACTATAAAAAAAACCCAGCAAACAAATCCTTATCACCCTATCGAGCCATCATCTTCTTCATCCTGTTCAAAATTTGCTTTTTTTCATCTTCATCCTTTGTCCAAGTTCCAAGCACCCAAAATTCCAATTTCACATAGGAGTTGGCAACCAAAGTCAAGATGATACACCCCTCTCGATCTGGTTTAGCACAAGTCCCTTACCCTTTTATTCCTTCTCGACTTATCTTCATATTCTTCTGATGTTCCTTCATAGTGTTCTCAAATCTGACCATAATACCCCATCCCCACCCTCTGAAGAAAAACCTGAGTACTCTTCTCTCCACCCTCTAAAGAAAGACCCAGATTCGAAAAAAGGAAAAAACCCCTATGCCTAGAAGAAAAAATCCAAAGGGAGAAAATGCAGAAATTGGCCTTGTTCTGGGTGACATGGGTGAAGAAGTGGTGTCCAAGAAGCTAAAAAAAGGAGACTTTTTGGGTAAGGTCTCACCCTTTTTGGGTAAAGAACGAAGATGCAGAAAGATTCGCGGTGGTTCTGGGTCGTGGTCGCGGCGATGGATTCGCAGTGGTTTAAGGTCTCACCTTTGTGGCCTCAGCGATGGATTCGCGGTGGTTCAGGGTCGTGGCTGCGACGATGGTTTCACGGTGGTTCTCCAAAGAAGGTGTGGTCTTCATATCAATATCCAATGACGATTTCTGGTGGTTCTATGGATGCTTCGACGAACAGTTTTGCTCTTCAAACCCATTTCACTAGATCCATCTTCCCCCAAAGCCCTGGTTTAAACATAGATCGATGTACCTTCATGAACAGTTGTAAGCCAAAATCGAACGAGATCGATGAGCTTGGAGCTCTAAAGCATGAATATGAACAAGACACATCTTTTTTTTTTTTTCTCTTTCTTGTGGCTTGATTTTGGTGTTGATATATTCTGCATTTGGGATTGTGGTTGGGTTTGTTGGGCATAGTCTGTGTAGCCTAGTTAATTCATTAGTAATGGGTCAGGTGTTGTAAAACCCAATAGGGGCGTGTAGATATAAGTAGTCTGTGTACACATGTGAATGAATAATCAATCAATAACAATTAATACAGTTTTAAAATTTCTGTTCTTCGCTCTCTCTCTTCTCCCGTCTGAGCTCTGTTTAGCTCTATTTTTTCGCTTCCGCATTTCCAATAGTGGTATTAAGAGCTTCGGTTCTGATCCAAGAACCACCGCACACGACGGTTCTTCACTGTGCGACACCAATCTGTTACGCACGAAGAGGACAACAAGGATGGCAGGGATGAATGGAACCTTTCCGGCATCGCTACCAGTTCTTGGCGGCAAGAACTTCGATCGATGGCATATGCAGATGAGGACGATCTTTGGATATCAAGATGTGCTTGATATTGTATCGTCCGGGTATACCCCGTTAGGGCCCAATCCAACGGAAGAGCAGCATACAACTCATCGAGATGCAAGAAAGAAGGATTGCAAAGCCTTATTCCTAATTCACCAGTGTGTTGATCCAGCGAACTTTGAGAAGATCTCAAGAGCGACGGCTTTAAAGGAAGCCTGGGATATCTTGATCAAATCACAGAGTGGCGCAAACAAAGTGAAGAAGGTCAAATTGCAGATGTTGCGGAGACAGTATAAGCTATTGCAAATGATGAATCAAGATTCAATTCCCAACTATTTTACAAAGCTTCTGACGATCACTAATCAGATGCGTGCATATGGTGAAACACTGTCTGACCAAGTGATTGTTGAAAAGGTCCTTCGTTCTTTGACTCCAAGATTTGACCGCATAGTGGTTGCAATCGAGGAATCTAAGGATCTTGAAGCAATGAAAGTCAAAGAATTGCAGGGGTCTCTGGAAGCACATGAGCAGAGGTTGAAATCAAGAAAAGATGAAAGAAATCAAGATCAAGCCCTTCAAGCTCAGGCTGGAAAGAAGACTTGGAAGGGATCCTCGCGAAAAGGGAACAAGAACAGAGACTTTAATTCATCGTCTGAGAATTCAGAAGGAAGATGTTGGGAATCATCCAGTAAGAAGGATGAAGAAAAAGGACAAGGGAAACGTGACAAGAAGTCTGTCCAATGCTATGCCTGTAAGAAATGTGGGCATTTTACTTCTACGTGCAAGAAGAGAAGAGGTCAAGGAAAGAAGGGTGGTGATCAATCGTATGCTGCCCAGGAAGAAGATGATAGTGATCAAGATCAGGTACTGTTAATGGTCACTACTCAATTTGATAAAATTCCTGATAAAACCTCTGTTGAAACGTGGTATTTGGATACTGGAAGCTCTAGCCATATGAATGGCCATAGAGAGTGGTTTGCTGAGTTGAATGATAGAGTAAAAAGCACTGTGAAATTTGCAGACGATAGCACAATTAAATCTGAAGGAGTAGGCAATATCCTTGTTGAAAGAAAGGATGGGGGTCGTTCCTACATATCAGACATGTTATTCGTTCCTAGCATGAAGTACAATTTGCTTAGTCTTGGACAATTGCTGTAGAAGAGGTACAAGACAGTATTGGAAAATGGATTCATCAAGGTGTTTGATTCTAAGGGGAGAGTTATTTTGAAGGCTCCCTTGTCTGAAAACATAACCTTCAAAGTAGACATTAAGATCTGTGAATTCCATAGTTTCTTGGCAAATCTGAGTGATCCCAATTGGCTTTGGCATCTTATATTTGGCCATCTACATTTTGAAGGGCTAAGCAAGTTACACTGCGATAACATGGATCATGACTTACCTCTAATCAAGCCACCCAAAGAGCTGTGTGAAGGCTGCCATGTTAGCAAGCAGACGAGAAATCATCCAACAAGCAGCTTCCATCATCGTCGGCAGAACCACTAGGAGTTGTCTAATCAGACGTGTGTGGACCGATCGAAGTACCTTCATTTGGAGGAAGCAGGTACTTTGTTTCGTTTATTGATGATTGCACTAGGAAGATGTGGGTTTTTCTATTATCTAGAAAAATAGAGGTCTTTGCAAGTCAAAAACACTGGACACTGCATCAAATGGATGTCAAGTCAGCCTTTCTCAATGGTCCCCTGGAAGAGGAAGTTTACATCTTACAACCACCTGGTTTTGCAGTGGCTGAGGGGAGAGGTAAAGACAAGGTTTTGAGGTTGCACAAAGCACTGTATGGCTTAAAGCAAGCTCCTCGTGCTTGGAATAAGAGGATTGACTCTTTCCTACTGCAACAAGGATTTTCTAGATGCACAACAGAGCATGGTGTATATGTGAAAGTATCTAGAGATGAAGGTGTATTGTTAGTATGTCTATATGTTGATGACGTACTAGTAATAGGAAGTAATGTTTCGAAGATTGCTGAATTTAAAGCTAGTCTGCGTTCAGAATTTGAGATGACAGACCTGAGTCCTCTTTCTTATTTCTTGGGAATTTAGTTTGTTACAACTGAACAGGGAATCTTCATGATGCAGAAGAAGTATGTTGAGGATATACTAAAGCGGTTCAATTTTCTTGACTGTAACCCATCTTCAAATCCTGTTGAGGCTGGACTCAGTTTGACGAAGAATGGGGATGGAGAATCTATTGATCCTACACTCTTCAAGTAGATGGTTGGATCACTGAGGTATCTCTACAGCAATAGGCCTGACATCGTCAATGGTGTGGGTCTTATTAGCAGATACATGGAGAATCAAAAAATGTCACACTTTGCAGTAGCAAAAAGGATTTTGAGGTACGTGAAAGGTACTCTGAATTATGGTATCTTGTACCTGAAAGGCAACAATGACAAATCGAGTACAAAATTGATTGGGTTCACTGATGTTGACTGGAGTGGGGACAAAGATGGTAGAAAGAGCACTTCAGGATATATCTTCATGGCAGGAAAACTTCTATTGCTTGGTGTTCGAAGAAGCAATCGATCATTTCTCTATCGTCTTGTGAAGCAAAATATGTGTCTGCATCATTTGGAGATTGTCAAGATTTATGGCTTGAGATGCTAATGGAAGAATTGAAGCTGAAGAAGAAGGAAACTATGAAGCTTATGGTGGATAATAGGTCAGCGATTGATCTAGCCAAACACCCTGTGTTTCATGGACGAAGTAAGCACATCGAAACCCGCTTTCACGTCTTAAGAGATCAAGTAAACAAAGGCAATCTACAATTGGTTTACTGCAACACTGAGGAACAACTTGTAGATATGTTTACGAAGGCACTGAGGCCGGATCGTCTGGAGAAGTTGAGGAAGATGGTTGATGTTGTATCGTCTGACGATTCTCGTCTGATGATGAACACAACATGTGTCTTGTCTGAGTGTCCTACCTTATGAATTGAAGGGGAGTGTTGGGCCTAGTCTGTGTAGCCTAGTCATTTCATTAGTAATGGGCTGGGTGTTGTAAAGCCCAATAGGGGTGTGTAGATATAAGTAGTCTGTGTACACATGTGAATGAATAACAATCAATACAATTTTAAGATTTTTGTTCTTCACTCTCTCTCTTCTCCCATCTGAGCTCTGTTTTTTTGCTTCCGCATTTCCAATAGGGTTTTGGTGTTCATGTTTTCTCTTTTCATCTTTTTCAGACCTGGGTTTTCGAAGATGAACTGAGTACAGGGCTGGGGTGGGGGCTTTGGTTTTGGTGAGGAAGATGTTGATGAAGAAGATAAAGGATGAAGATGAAATTGAATGATGAATTTATGGGTTAAGATGATGATGGTGGTGGTGGTGGTGGTGGTGGTGGTGGTGGTGGAGGAGGAGGAGGAGGAGGAGGAGGAGGAGGAGGGGGGATATGATGGGAGATTAAGAGTTTATCTTTATTTTTTATTTTATTAATAATTATTATTATTTAATTATTTATTATCTATGGGTAAAATAAATTTTCATTAAAAAATTAAATTAAAAAATTCACATAAGGTTAATTAAATACTTGGTTGTGCCACATCATTATATTGAGGCCATGTGGCAAGGTCACTGGACCTCCACCTCCGACATGGACTAAAACTGTATAATTTCTAAAAATTAGGGACCAAAACCAAACTCCGCTCCGATGAGGGACCATATCTAACTTCGCATATTACACAAGGACCAAAAGCTTAGTTAAACATTTTTTTTTGAAGCAAAAAGATATATTAATATAGAATAGAAGGCCAAAAAACCGGCTGTACCAGACTGAGGAAAAGCTGCCCATCCGCCACTGGAGCAGGAGAGGGAAAGAAACAACAACTCCAACACAAAAGGGAATATATAAAACTCCAACTAGAACAAAACCACCCTATACAACACAAAACCATGCACCCAAAAAGCAACACCACCACAGCTTAGTTAAACATTATCTTTACAAAAATTTGCTGCATTCTCACCAAATATGCATGAAATTCTAGTTTTTACTTAAGGCCACATTTCTGCAAATTGGCTTGCATCCTTTTATTTAGACCCATATTTCCACAAAATAACTCACGTGTCCTTGTTTTATATATTTTATCTTCATATTGACCATTGGTTTATCCTATCTTTCTACAAATTTTGACTCCCACTTAAATTCTAGGAACAGTTTGGTTTGATGGCTCCTCTTCACACAAAATCCCCTAAACTCGAGCTAGGTAGAAGTGTTGCTTGACTTAGCTCTTGAGGTTGGAATGATCAATAGAACCTATACAGAACAGTCGCAATCAAAGCGCAACCCCAAGGGAGAGGCGAACCAATGCCGCTTGATCATGGGGCAGAAGAACTGTGCATGTTGCACCGTTTCTGGACCAGAAAAGCAAAGCGGGCATGCAATGTTGCACGAACTGGCAGCAGCTCCAAGCAAGCTCGCCAAACCGTTACGTTGAATCTAGGAAGCACATCAACTTTCCTCCACAACTTCGCAGGTAGTGACGGTAAAGAAGAGAACGATGCCAACGAAGCAACTTCATGCTGAAGAATACCAGACCATCATGCTTAGCTAGGCCTGTAACTTCCTTGGCCCCAAAAAATATCTCCACCAGAGAAGTACATCGCTCTATAGATCCGACTGAGTAGAGAATGAGGCATTGACATGATTCTCCACCAATTTTTTCCAACAAGAGCCATGCTTTTAATTTGAGTGCAAAAGCCATCCGACCAGACATGATGTAAGAAAGAATGACTTGAACTACCGCCTTAACTAACACCTCTCTACCACCCTTCAACTTCTTCCAAACCTGCTCCATGACAAAATTGAAAATCTAAGTCTTGGACTTACCAATAATAGTTGGAAGACTCAAACGTTTGTCATAAAACTATCGTTTTAACATTCAATAGTTGTTTAAGCTCATCGAACCTTATCTCGGGTACATTTCACCTACAGGAGAGCATTGACTTGTCAAGGTTGATAACTTGACCAGAAGTTCGCACATAAGAAGTCAGGATGTCTTTTATAAATTCTGCCTCCTAAGCTGTGTTGCTCGTGCAAAAATTCTGCAAACGGAAAATGGGAAACAACCGGAGTGAAACGAGCAACTTTAATTCCAAGTTGTAAGTAAGAAATAATAGCTCTATTAATCAAATTTGAAAACACTTCACCACACAAAATAAACAAGTTGGGAGAAAGAGGGTTCCCTTGCTGTAAACCCCTATGAGGGGCAAATGAAGCTTGAGGATTACCATTAAGCATGATAGATAAATTCACCCTAAAGACACAACTCATAATAAGCGTTACTCAAGAAGAAGCGAATCCCATTTACATTAAAACACTTTCTAAAAAAGGTCACTTTACTGTGTCATAAACTTAATACGCGTCGAGCTTAATTGTCATTATACCTTTTGGGCTAGTTATTTTCTTTTTCATATAATTGAAAACATTCAAACGTAATGAGTGCGTTATCAGTTATCAACCGTCTAAGAACAAAAGCCCATCAAGTTTACAAATAATATCCCGCAAAATTATTTTCAGCCATTTTGTCAGTCTTTGTCATAATTTTGAATATTACATTAGAGAGACTAATTGCCAACACCAATATTTTTGGGTCCCTTCCGCCCGTTATTATAAGAAAGAACCTTCATAATAAAAAAACTCTTCATCGAACCTCTGACCCCTGATATACACTCTACAATCTACATTATAATTTGCATCTTTAATTATAAATTAGAACTATCTCAAAGTTGTGTTTATTATTTATTAGCACTACTGCAGATCTCACCTCGATCATCGATTCATCTTTTTTCAATTTGGATCCTCTCCAGCTCAATTCTCTCTGGCAACCCTCCTGCAGTTTTGTGACCGTTAATTGCTATATTTAAGGGTTGAGATTGATTAGGATAAAAAAGTAATTGATCACCACAAAGTTTAAGTGCATGGGTTGCACTTGCAAGACCCTCCAGCTGTTGGAGAGGATCTGAATTCATCTTTTTTTAGTTTTTTAGAGTCCGTTTGGTGGTCAGCATAAGATAAGAGAAAGATAAGATAAGAGCAAGATAGAATAAAATGTTAGATAATGACATGATATGATAAGAGCATGATATACTATTAACCTATCATGCGTTTGAGATGAATATGATATGTATCAAATTTCGCTTTGAAATAAAAAATACATAATTTAATTTTCTAAATAGTTTTTTTAAAATTGATTATTCTATTAAATTAATTTTTTTAATTTTTTTTAAATGATCCTAAGTTTTAATATTAATTAAATTAATTTAATTTTTATTAATTTAGCTATTTTAATTTTTTAAGGGATTCTATTTTAATAAAATTATTATATCTGTAACCAATGAGTTTTAACTTAGTAGGGGTAAGTGATCAATAATAAAAATTAATTAAATTTTAAAAAATTATTAAAAGATATTATTCTTTCAAAATTAATTTATATTTAAATTACTAATTATAATTATATAAGTAGAGAAATAATTTTAAATAATAACATATAATAATATAAAATTAGTCTATATTCACTATTAAAAATTAATATTTATATGTGCGTAGCGTATTTTATGGTTAGTGAAGAATTATAATATAAATAACGAAAAAAAATGCTAACTAAGTAGTAGTAAGTGATAATGAAAATTTTATTGTTTTATATGAGTAAATCTAATATTTTCACCATCTATAAATCAATTTATTCTTAATTAAACTTATAAGTAACTAAATAGTTTTAACTTAACAATAACAACAAGTAATTGATAAGCAATATGATTAATTTATTATTAAAATTAAAATATTTATATTTATTAATTAATATTATTATAAATTATATAAAATATAAATATTGAAATTTATTTTAAGTTATGGTAATAAACAAACAAAAAAACTTGTTGAATCACGACTTTTCCATAACTAGAGAGAAACTTGTTGAACTCTTCAATAGTGAGGATGCAGGAGTGACGTACTCTGAATTCTAGAAAAGAGACTGCGATGTAGAACATATTGATGAAGTCATCTATTGCATGGAAAATCCCTCTCTCCAATAGCTCTCTCTACTCACCCCTCACCTTTCAAGCCGTAGTTTTACATCTACTGGTCACAACCGTGCTTTGTCCAAGAGTAGATCGTTTGAGAGACGTGCTTGACAAAGATCCGTTTATCATGTACTCAATTCTGAATGAAGAGTACATTAATGTTGTAGACATCGTCTACCATCATCTTGCTTCTGCTTTGGTTGACAACCAAAAAGCCATTCCTTATGGTTTCCTCGTGACAAAATTGCTCAGGGGTCCAAATGGGTTGTCCTTCTTGGCTTGGAACGCTTTAGAGGAGTTGACTTGTCAGGAGATCAGAGTAGAATTCTTCCGGTCAAGGGGTCTTGACATTAACGATCCACTTCTCTCCGAAGACTTCGATGGCTCTTCGGATGACTTCGATGATTCTATGGAATTGATCCACTTTTCTCTGATTCCTGGTACAACATGTACTGATTTTTGGAAATATAACGCAAAGAACTGTTGACACCACCATTTTCCATCTAACGGAGTTCAATTTTTATCTCAACAGTCATGCTGAAAAATTCAAGGAACCAGATATTAAGATCAATATCAATAGTTCTAGTTGTTTTTTGCATAGAAGTAACGAGACATTAATGTTGTACATCAATGTTCTACAGCTTAAGTTGTTTGTTTGGGTGGTGTTTATAATATTGTGATTGCATGATGGCAGTGATTTGATTATTCTCTAATTTGTACGTAGCATTATAGATTATTGAAAATACCCTATTTTTTCTGCATAAATCTGTCTAATAGTCGCTTAGCGCCCCTGGACAATGAAAAAATGCCTCTCTAGAGATAAAAAAAAATCTAACATATTATGGCGATTCGGGCAGGAACCGTGGTAATAGAGGTAAAAAAGAAACCAAATATATTACCGCGGCTCAAGTAGGAACCGTGGTAATAGAGGTAAAAAAAACTAAATATATTATCGCGGTTCAAGTAGGAACCGTGGTAACAGAAGCATGATATTACCACGGTTCTACCTTCAACCGTAATAATTGATCTATTACTTCATCGCACAGTATCACAGTTTAACTGTGATAACTAACTGCCCGAAACTGTAGTAATATAACAATTCTATACTATAGTACCGTCATTGAGACCATGATGAAGTTTGGTATTGTTCTAATTCCAAAAGGAACCCTCCAAGAAAGTACAATCAAACAATTTCGCTGTATTGCTCATCATTCAAAAAGCCATATCATGATTCCGTGAGAAAGGGGTTGAACGTGTACACATGGGTTGGGTCGTCTCCATATATTTTTATTAATAAGTTTCTTCACAATGAGTCAAACATATTACATACACTTGAATTTCTTAAATATTTTATCTATGATTGGATCTAAATAATGTGAATGGAAAAATATTTGTTGAGAATGAATTAACCACTTTATTGAACTCCAAATGTAAAAAATAATTTCCATTTTGTTTTTTCATCATATATACTTCCATAAGTACTCTCTCTGAACAAACTATTTTAACACATTAAGCTAACCGTCACAACCTTAACACGTTGATCAAAAGAGAAAAACGATAAAAATACTTTGTACTCAAATGGTATCCTATTTATTGTTTCAACAATGAAATTATATCGTTTTAATTAATATGAGTGGTTTTTAGTTCACATGTGACGGTTTCACTTATTATATAAGAAATGAGATACTATTTGTAGTATACACAACTTTTAATCGGCATTGCTCTAGTACCCTCTTAAAATTAAAGCCTTTGGAACCTTCGGTTCATAATTTAGAGTTTAAGGAACTAAATTATAAAAATTTGTTAAAAAAAATTATGAAAAATTAAGGCTAAAAGAGTATAAAACCACACCATCAATTTTTAGATGTCCACTGACTATGAATTTTAATAAGTGACAGAAGCATATATATAAAAGGAAAAACAAGTTGGTTGTTAAACTAAGTGGAAAGTTACTAGCAGCGGAGGTGGGTCCTCCAGTTTTGGCTTCTCTGGTTCGTTCTATCCATAAATAGCTCACTAACACGCACACTCTTCCATCACCAACACAACCAATTCCAACCAAAACCACACTCCACCAAAGATGGCAATACAATTAGCAGCAGCAGCTCCTTGGGTCACAACTGCAGCCACATGGTTTGCAACCTTTGCCATCCTCCTTCTCTTCGGCCGCCGCCTCCGCCGCCACAGCAGATACAATATGCCACCAGGCCCAAAACCGTGGCCCATCATAGGAAACCTCAACCTCATAGGACCCCTCCCGCACCGGTCCGTCCACGCTCTAAGCCTAAAATACGGACCAATAATGCATATCTGGTTCGGTTCCAAACCGGTCGTGGTGGGTTCCTCCATGGACATAGCCAAAGCCATGCTCAAAACCCACGACGCCACTCTAGCCGGCCGGCCCAAATTTGCGGCCGGCAAGTACACAACTTACAACTACTCAGACATAACATGGTCCCAATACGGCCCATACTGGCGCCAGGCCCGAAGAATGTGCCTGATGGAGCTGTTCAGCGCAAAACGCCTTGAGTCGTACGAGTACATTAGAAAGCAAGAGATGCGTGCTTCTATGAATGACCTCTTCTTGAATTCTTCTGCCAACAATAAAACCCTCTTGTTGAAGGATCACCTTTCAACTCTGAGCCTCAACGTGATAAGTCGCATGGTGTTGGGGAAGAATTACTCGGCGGAGTCGTCGAACTCCGTGATTTCCCCTGAGGAGTTCAAGAAGATGCTGGACGAGTTGTTCTTGCTGAATGGTGTTTTTAATATTGGGGATTTCATCCCTTGGATTGATTTCTTGGACTTGCAGGGTTACATTAAGAGGATGAAGGCTTTGGCGAAGAAGTTTGATAGGTTCCTGGAGCATGTGTTGGAGGAACACATTGAGAGGAGGAAAGGGGTGAAGGATTATGTTGCCAAAGACATGGTGGATGTGCTTTTGCAACTTGCTGAGGATCCTAACCTTGAGGTCAAGCTCGAGAGGCATGGAGTCAAAGCTTTTACTCAGGTACATTATGAAAATTTTAATTTAATTATGGCTTTTTGGTACCACACTTGTGAGGAAGTTCCACTTCTCATCTCTCACAAAAAATATTAGTTATTTTCGTCTCTTACTTCGACTTAGCAGTTTTGGTCTCCATCAATATTCAATCAAAAAAATTAACAATTTTTATCCCTTACTTTGATAGAGGATAGCAATTTTCGTCTCTTACTTTAGCAAACGAAAGCAGTTTTGATCCCTCATCACCATTTTTGTCCCTATGAAAACACATTAAAATGTTAGTTTTTTGATAAAATAATGATCAGAAACAAAAATTCTTATCGTTGTTTAAAGTAAAAGACGAAAATAACTAATATTTTTACGAAGGACGAGGAATACAACTTTGTGATAAATAGGGGAGGAAATCTATATATGACGTCCACAATTTGTTTTCCTATAATAGAGTTGCTTTTTTAATTATATTTCTAATATTTTCTTAAATTCTTTTAGTTTTTATCTCTCCTTTTCTCCACCTGTCTTAATCTCCGGCACCTTTTACCATTATCATCACATCTCTTTTTTCTTTTTCTTTTCTTTTTTAACATTATGGAATCTCAAGTTGTGTAGGTGAAGTCACATCTCTTGCCAGGGTATACCACTATTATAATTCCTTATCGTTTTCTTGTCTATCAGTGAAAACAAATAATATTCAGTAAAAAAAACTTTTTAAAATGATTTAGTGTAAAGAGTTTTATATAAAAATTTAATCATATTTTATATTTTAATTTATTTATGATATGGTAAAATAATGGAATTCCCATTGGATATTTGTGTAAAAAAATTACACTATTATTGACTTTTTTTTTTAAATGGCCAACTTAGCTCGATGTAGTTTACTAATTCTATGTATTTTGGTTTATTATTACGCTATTAGTACTCTTTTGTGGTCTTTGGTCAATTAATATTTTTCCTGATCCACTTGTCTCTTTGATATCTATTCATTAGGATTTAATAGCTGGTGGGACAGAAAGCTCTGCTGTAACAGTAGAATGGGCAATCTCCGAGCTTCTGAGAAAACCAGAGATCTTCAAGATAGCAACGGAGGAACTAGACAGAGTAGTAGGGAGAGAAAGATGGGTTGAAGAGAATGACATTGCCAATTTACCTTATGTTAATGCCATTGTTAAAGAAACAATGAGGCTGCACCCTGTGGCACCAATGTTAGTGCCAAGACAAGCAATGGAGGATTGCAACATCGATGGGTATGATATCCCCAAAGGGACACAAGTACTCGTTAATGTATGGACTATTGGAAGAGACCCTGAAATTTGGGACAATCCAAATGAGTTCGAACCAGAGAGGTTCATAGGGAAGAAGATTGATGTGAAAGGCCATGATTTTGAGTTGTTGCCATTTGGTGCTGGTAGAAGGATTTGTCCTGGGTACCCTCTTGGCCTTAAAGTGATTCAAGCAAGTTTGGCTAATTTGGTACATGGATTTAATTGGAGGCTGCCTGATAATATGAGGAAGGAGGACTTGAATATGGAGGAGATTTTTGGGTTGTCTACTCCTAAGAAAATGCCTCTAGAAGTTGTTGCTGAGCCTAGGCTTCCAAATCATGTCTATTCCCTCTGAGTATTTTCTCTAGTACTCTAATTAAGGTTTTTCTATAATAAGATTAGGGTTAATGGTATGATAGGTCCCTGTGTTTGTACCCAAGTTTGCGATAGGTCCCTCGCAGGAATTTTTTTTGATATAAGTCCCTTAGTTTGCACTAAGTTTGGGTTTAGTCCTCGCCGGAGACCGGAGCTCCGGCAAGTGCTTACTTGGACTGCTGTTAAAAGGGTTTTCACTTCTTTTAATAAAATCCAATACTTAAGCTGCGCTCAAACCTCTTTTAAGATTCAATTGCAGTATAGTAAGGGTGTTATCGATCCACAGAGAGCAAATGTGTTTGAATGCCTTTCTTTAATTAAGAAGTTAAGCAAGAAAGAAATAAGAGTTGTTTGTTTGGAGAGACTTGTATTTAAGAGCATGAAAATAAGAAAGCAAACGATTGAGAGAATAACAGATTGGGAAAACAGTTGGATTATGGTTTCATATTTCACTATCCAGGATTTATTTATTCTTGATTACAATCACTTAAAATCTTTAATTTATTCCCGCCAGTTCTTAACTAACTCACCTATTCCTAGTATGAGAAGTTGATTCAATTACTTTCCTAATTACCGCTTCCACAGGCAATTAATCAAAACAATTATAAATATGCAGGCGTTAAGGAACTAGGTGATCTAACGCTATTCCTAGCAAATTAGCTTCTCCTAGATTAAACAATTTATGTCAGATTAAAACGGTAGCTTCCACATACAGAATTAATCCCAAATCAGATGACAGGTGATCAAGCAATCATGAGCAATAAGAACAAAATTGTTTAATTGAAATTAAAAATAGAAAGTAACAAAGAAATAAATAGAATCCTATCAAGATGAAATACTACGCCAAAATCCAACTAAAAGAGAGCTTAATTATCCATAGAATGGAAACTAGCTTGCTTACAAGGAGAATCAATAAGGAATTAGGAGACGACGAAGAATCCAAGCATCCGTTGATGAAAATCCTCTTTTCCTTCTCAAATTAGAGCTCTCTCACGTCCAAGGGGTGTTTGGAGGAGACTAGGGTTGAAAGAATGATCCAAATAAGGCCAAAATCGCGTTTTTAAAGGACTTGGGGCAGTGCAGGGGCGCTAGGCGCCCTGGGCCAGGCCCAGCAGCGCTTAGCGCGAAACGGATCGCTTGGGTGCGTGAAAAGGCGCTCGGCGCCAGCTAACCATCTCGCTGGGCGCTTAGCGCATAAGTCCCACGCTAAGCGGCCAGCATGCCGCTTCTTCTCTCTGCTGGGCGCTGGGCGCTCACGGCCCGCGCTTGGCGCCTTCTCCTTCTTCGCTGGGCGCTGGGCGCCCAAGGCCCGCGCTTGGCGGCCAGTGACCCTCTTTTGGCTTCTTTCACGCGCTAAGCGCCCTGTAGAGGGGCTTAGCGACCAGAACCTTCATTCTTTCATATTTTCTTCAATTCTTTACTCTTTTGGGTCCTGAAACATGTAGAAAACACATTAAAAGCACAAGAAACATATTTAAAAGCTTAGAATCACTTTACCCTTTTATTTAACTTGAACTCTATATAGAAAGGGTATTTTATAATGAAAAACAATGATAAATGCCATTGTTAAAAGGGTTTTCACTTCTTTTAATAAAAAACCAATACTTAAGCTGCGCTCAAACCGCTTTTAAGATTCAATTGCAGTATAGTAAGGGTGTTATCGATCCACAGAGAGCAAATGTGTTTGAATGCCTTTCTTTAATTAAGAAGTTAAGCAAGAAAGAAACAAGAATTGTTTGTTTGGAGAAATTTGTATTCAAGAGCAAGAAAATAAGAAAGCAAACGATTGAGAGAATAACAGATTGGGAAAACAGTTGGATTATGGTTTCATATTTCACTATCCAAGATTTATTTATTCTTGATTACAATCACTTAAAATCTTTAATTTATTCCCGCCAGTTCTTAACTAACTCACCTATTCCTAGTATGAGAAGTTGATTCAATTACTTTCCTAATTACCGCTTCCACAGGCAATTAATCAAAACAATTGTAAATATGCAGGCGTTAAGGAACTAGGTGATCTAACGCTATTCCTAGCAAATTAGCTTCTCCTAGATTAAACAATTTATGTCAGATTAAAACGGTAGCTTCCACATACAGAATTAATCCCAAATCAGATGAAAGGTGATCAAGCAATCATAAGCAATAAGAACAAAATTGTTTAATTGAAATTAAAAATAGAAAGTAACAAAGAAATAAATAGAATCCTATCAAGATGAAATACTACGCCAAAATCCAACTAAAAGAGAGCTTAGTTAGTTATCCATAGGATGGATAACTAGCTTGCTTACAAGGAGAATCAATAGGGAATTAGGAGACGATGAAGAATCCAAGCATCCGTTGATGAAAATCCTCTTTTCCTTATCAAATTAGAGCTCTCTCACGTCCAAGGGGTGTTTGGAGGAGACTAGGGTTGAAAGAATACCCAAAAGAGGCCAAAAATCGCGTTTTATAGGCCTTGGGCGCCGCAGGGGCGCTTAGCGCCCTATCTGGGCGCTTAGCCGCCTGGAAACCATGTTCTGGGCGCTTAGCCCTTTACTGGGGCGCTTAGCGCCCTGTCTTCATGTTCTGGGCGCTTAGCCGCCCTGTCTGGGCGCTTAGCCGCCTGCAGCTTCCTGCTGGTCGCTCAGCGGCTTTAACGGCGCTTAGCGCCCCGAAAACGTCTCCAAATCAAGATCCAACCGTTCATATTGAAGTTCCATGAGTTAGGAACCACATACTCAAATTTTAGCTAAATCCAACGGTTAACGAATGAGATATTGCAATTTTGCTCAGGCTGCTTCAAGATTTCTGCATCAAAAAGTTGGGATTAGAACTGAAATCTTCATTAAACATCAAAAATGTGCATTCTAACCCAGAATTAATAGCAATTCATCATTCCTTTGCAAAACATACATTTCTTGGGGGTTTTAACAATTAAAACTCATAATAAGTGCCTAAAAACAATGTTAAAACTATGAACGTTTGACACTTATCAGCCATAAAAAATATATGAAAGTTAATAGTAAATTGGCACTTATCAACTGCTCACTGTATTATTAACGATGACGTGGAATTTTTAATTATTTTTGAAATTCCAAATAACAAAATTTATTATAAACTTAAAACCCCTCATCAAAACCGCCATCACTGTCGCTCCTCCTCCTCACTGCTGTTTCGTTACCTTTTTTTCTTTTTTTCTTTTTTTTCTTTTTCTCTATTTCTCTTTCTTTTCTATTTCTGTATTATTCTTCTTTTCTATCTCTATTTTGTTTCTCTTTTTCTGTTTCTGTATTATTTTCTTTTATGTTTCTATTATGTTTTTCTGCTTCTATTTTCTGTATCCTGTTTCTGCATTCTGTATTCTGTTTACCGCTTCTGTTTCTGTTTCTGTTTCTGTTTACTGCTTCTGTTTCTGTTACTGCTTTTGTTTCTGTTACTGCTTCTGTTTACTATTTCTATTTACTGTTTTCATTTCTGTTTCTTTTTCATAAATAAAAATAGCCTTGATTTCTCTTTGGAGATACGTAACACCGGGCAACTCCCCGCCAGACACCCTTTTTAAATCACTTTAATCACCTTAAGAACTACGTAGCCTTGATTTCTCTTCGGAGATACGTAGGACCGGGAAACTCCCCGCCAGGCACATCAAATTAAAAATCACTTTAAACCTTAAGAACTACGTAGCCTTGATTTCTCTTCGGAGATACGTAGGACCAGACAACTCCCCGCCCGGCACCCTTTTTTAAATCACTTTAATCACCTTAAGAACTACGTAGCCTTGATTTCTCTTCGAAGATACGTAGGACCGGGCAACTCCCCGCCAGACACATCAAATTAAAAATCACTTTAAACCTTCAGAACTACGTGGCCTTGATCTTCCATTTGAAGGAAGTACGTAAGACTAGGTTCACACCTATCAGGCTAAATAAAATAAAATAAATATTTTTGTTTTTTTGTAAATAATCTCATTTTTCTTTTTTTGTAAATAATAAATCTCAAAAAAATAATAAATATCTTTTTTTTCTTTGTAAATAATGAGTCCATTAATAATTACTTTTTGCACAATCAATCTTAGGTACCATCTTTAACGGGCGCTGTGGGGTGCTAACACCTTCCCCACGCGTAACCGACTCCCGAACCTAGAATTTAGGGTTTTGTAGGCCATTTTATTTTCTTTTTAGGTTTTCTAGCGTTTTCCTCTTAAAAACGTTAGTGGCGACTCTAGCTGTTTGCTAATTTCTTTTTGCGTCGTCCCCACCGCGACCCCGATTGCGACAACAGGTATTGAAACTTAGTTTAAGGTTTACTGCATCCTGTGCGGAACTTGCTTTGCATGTCAATTGTATGGACTTACGTGCTTAATTTTACATCGTAGGCATGGTTAGTCTGCAACCAGCCATCCCAATTTCTCTTATACAAGAGAGAATCAGCGGGGAGCTGCATGACAAGGTGTCTTACTTCAAAGCGTGGAAGGCAAAATAGAAGGCGCTTGCGAAGATATTCCGGGACTGGGAAGCGTCGTACAACGAGCTACCAAGGTGGTTGGAGCATATGATGATGTATTCCCTTGGATTGTATTACAAGATTGTAACCGATGACTATGTGGGTGGTGATGGCGAGATCGATGGTCGATTTAAGAAATTTTGTAGGGTCTTCTGGACATTCAAACAATGCTGTGATGATTTCAATTACTACAAGCCAATGATACAAGTAGATGGCACTTGGCTTTACGGGAAGTACAAGTCAACGTTGTTGATAGCCACAGCCCAGGATGGAAATAGTCATGTGTTGCCATTAGCATTTGTGGTCGTAGAGGGGGAATCCACAAGTACTTGGTCATGGTTTATGCGGCTGATCTGATTAAAAGTTACCAAAAAACAAGGTATATGGCTGATATCTGACAGGCAAGTGGGCATAAAAGCGGCCGTGAGAAACCCTAATAACGGCTGGCAACCACCACACGCTCAACATGTATATGGCCTCCGGCACATTGCCAGCAACTTCAACAAAAAATTCAAGAATGTTAAGCTGAAAGGAGATTTGATAAAAATGGGTAAGCATACCTCTTTCACTAAAATAACGGCTGGCAACCACCACATTGCCAGCAACTTCAACCACATGGATCTGTGCCATAATGCACTGGCTGGGACTCCGGAACTTGTCCATGTTGCTGCAGGCTTTGGCTTGCTTCATGCGCAGGATACCAACGGTACTGCGTGTATGCATTATCAACCTCTTGTGTTGGCGCAAAGTAGACTCCTGGGGTAGGCTCTTCTAACTGACCCAGTGGAACTCTTTGTGCAACATGGGTGGTTCTGTGTCTTCCAAGACCTTTGGCCTCGGTACTCCCAACTACAGCGCTTGCTTCTTGCGCGGGTATTGGAACCTCCATGGGCCTGGGCGGAGCAGGAGTGGAGGGTCTCCTGATCCGGTCAACCTCATGAACTAAGGCAAGGCAACGATTGACTTCCATACACAAACGCTCGTTTGTCCACTGGACCTCGCTGGCCGGAGAATAAGCATACCAGATTCGATGAAGGCGCTCAGCCTGTAGATTCAAAACAATCAAGAAGTGTAAGTAATGTATATAATAAAATTCAATAAAAGGAACAGACAAGAATTGTACCATTTAGCCAGTTGCCGCAGATTTTTTATAAGTGTCAAACGTTCATAGTTTTAACATTGTTTTTAGGCACTTATTATGAGTTGTAATTGTTAAAACCCCCAAGAAATGTATATTTTTCAAAGGAATGATGAATTGCTATTAATTCTGGGTTAGAATGCACATTCTTGACGTTTAATGAAGATTTCAGTTCTAATCCCAACTTTTTGATGCAGAAATCTTGAAGCAGCCTGAGAAAAATTGCAATATCTCATTCGTTAACCGTTGGATTTAGCTAAAATTTGAGTATGTGGTTCCTAACTCATGAAACTTCAATATGGACGGTTGGATCTTGATTTGAAGACGTTCCCGAGGCGCTGAGCGGCCAGCAGGCTACAGGGTGGCTAAGCGCCCCAGAGTGGCTAAGCGCCCAGAGTGGCTAAGCGCCCCATTTAAGGGCTTAGCGCCCAGAAGGAAGAAATAGAGCACTAGGCGCCGAAGCCCAGGCCCAAGGCCGCTGGGCGTCCGTCGGCGGCGCTAAGCGCCCCTGCGGCGCCCAGCCTCTATAAAAACGTGATTTCTGGCCTATTTGGAGTATTCTTTCAACCCTAGTCTCCTCCAAACACCCCTTGGACGTGAGAGAGCTCTAATTTGAGAAGGAAAAGAGGATTTTCATCAACAGATGCGTGGATTCTTCATCGTCTCCTAAGTCCCTAATTGATTCTCCTTGTAAGCAAGCTAGTTTCCATCCTATGGATAACTAAGCTCTCTTTTAGTTGGATTTAGGCGTAGTATTTCATCTTGATAGGATTCTATTTGGTTCTTTGTTACTTTCTATTTTTAATTTCAATTAAACAGTTTTGTTCTTATTGCTTATGATTGCTTGATCACCTTTCATCTGATTTGGGATTAATTTTGTATGTGGAAGCTACCTTATTAATCTGATATAAATTGTTTAATCTAGGAGAAGCTAATTTGCTAGGAATAGCGTTAGATCACCTAGTTCCTTAATGCCTACATATTTACAATTGTTTTGATTAATTGCCTGTGGAAGCGGTAATTAGGAAAGTAATTGAATCAACTTCTCATACTAGGAATAGGTGCGTTAGTTAAGAACTGGCGGGAATAAATTAAAGATTTTAAGTGATTGTAATCAAGAATAAATAAATCCTGGATAGTGAAATATGAAACCATAATCCAACTGTTTTCCCAATCTGTTATTCTCTCAAATCGTTTCTTTCTTATTTTCATGCTCTCAAATACAAGTCTTTCTAAACAAACAACTCTTATTTCTTTTCTGCTTAACTTCTTAATTAAAGAAAGGCACTCTTACACATTTGCTCTCCGTGGATCGATAACACCCTTACTATACTGCAATTGAATCTTAAAAGAGGTTTGAGCGCAGCTTAAGTATTGGTTTTTATTAAAAGACGTAAAAACCCTTTTAACAATTTTCATGTTAACCATCGCCACGAATGTTGCGCGTACCACAACGTGTATTCATCGTTCAGTCCAACGAAGTTCTGCGCCAACGGTCGGGTGAAACCCTAAGAGCTTTCTTCTCACTCCCACAAATCGCCGTCGCCCTTCTCTCACTCTGCCACCACCGCCACCGACCCAATTTCCTCTTCCCTGACCTTCGACCCTTGCAGAACCATCGACCACCCTCATCATCGCCGTCAGATTCGCTTCCCCTGTCCGAATCCATTACCATCGACCCATTCTTGTCCGGCGAACCACGCAGCCACAACCCACGAGGTTGTCTTCCTTGACCTGAGCTCCGGCGCCAGCGCCGCCACCGCGCCTTCCTCTTTGAAGCATCTCGCTCCGCCATCACGTCGCCCAACATTCCACCGCCCCAGCATTCCTCGTGACCCTCTTTTTCACGGTTTCCTCATGTGTTGGTTTCTGGCCTCTGCAATATCTGATCTTGGCAAGTTGGAAATGGACGGGAAAAAAAGTTTCACCAGATTTAGTGGGGGCCTTTGTGGGAATCATGGAAATTGTGGGGTAACAAGTGCATAGGTTTAAAATTTAATTGAAGGACAAATGAAGGACTAGATTAAAAATAACTGAAATTCAAAATATCATGATTTCCTTCTCACGCATGGTACCATTGTACCTACCTTATGCACCATAGGCGGAACCCCCACCAATTATTGAGATCAAAACTCCCAAGAGCACAAGGTAGTTCGAAACCAAACGCCTCCTAAAGAATCAAAAAACTTAAAAAACCACTCAACGAACCCACCACTTTAGCATGACGTCAATAAACCTTGCATCCCATTCAAAAAAAATAAATAAACCTTGCATCAACTATCTAAAAGGACAATGATTCCAAAGTCTTTAAAAAACACCAAGGATCAACCTCAATCAAGCAATTGCTGTGCAACATACTAATCATAGCTGCAAGTACTAAACAAATCAATCACCCTATCACCACCTATCCCCCCCTTTCAAAACCACCTTCACTAATATACAGAAACATGATGCCATTACTCCACCAACATGAACACATTTTTTTTCTTTTTTTCAAATCCTCTAATATCCTTATTCTGTAATTTTGATGAAAATATAAAAAAGAAAGTCTCACATTGCTTACTTGCAAAAAAAATAAAAATAGTATATAAACCGGAGAGTTGCAATCCCAATTGTCTTAAGGTTTTTGGGTAAAGTTTTTATTCCAACATCTCAAGTTCACTCTTCTGATCCACTCCAGTCATTTAAGCCTGCACACATTCATATCCAACAAGTGGTATCAGAGCCCACGATAAAATAAAAGATCGAAAAAATAATTGGCTCAGAAAAAAGGAAGAAAAAAAATATTAACTAAAATTAAAGCCATGTACCTTGAGACTCATGTTCACACAGAAGGAGCACAAGCCTACAATGTAGGCCTCTCAGGTTCCCGCTTGTGTACAAACTCAGATAGAACAAGTCCAACAAGATAAGTCCAGTTGGAATTGAGGGGCATGATGAAAATATGAAAAGGAAGTCCCACATTGCTAACTTGGAGACAAAATCAATAATACATAAGTTAAAGAATTTCAATCCCAATTGCCTTAAAAAATTTGGGTAAAATTTCTACTCCAGCACCTCAAGTCCACTCTTCAACATCTATATCCAATGGTTTTCTTATTCTAACATAGTATCATAGTTAAAGTAATCCAGCTTGAGAATAGTTTCCCATTTTCATTGTGGTGATAGAACTTGTCACTCAAATCATAACTCATAATCTTTCCACGGTGAATTAAGAATTCAATTTTATGTATACTTGTCATATTATATCTTTAGGGTTAATTAAACTTTTGATCTCTGTGTAACAGATGAAGTTTGGAAATAGTCCTTATCAAAGTAAAGTTGGGTTTTGGTCCCTAATTTTTGGAAAACAACCCAATTTTAGTCCCTGCCGGAAGTGGTAGTCCGGTGACTTTGCCACATGGCCTCGTCGGAGTGACGTGGCACTGTCACATGTTTAATTAAGCTTAGGTGAATTTTTTAATTGAATTTTTTCACTTCTG
Source organism: Acmispon strigosus (assembly GCA_030819835.1). Taxonomy (NCBI): domain Eukaryota; kingdom Viridiplantae; phylum Streptophyta; class Magnoliopsida; order Fabales; family Fabaceae; genus Acmispon; species Acmispon strigosus. The sequence continues at coordinate 52,591,262 of JAUAMA010000004.1, read as the reverse complement.
TAATTAATAAAAAGTTAAATTAATACTACTAATTAAAAAATCAAAATTACCAAAAAAAAAATGCAATTTAACAAACAGGCCCTTAATTAACTAAAACACCATTAATCACTCAAATTCATTAGTGTTGTTGAGTGTTTACGAATGTTCTTGGAAGTTCATAATGTTCTTGAGTATTCATCTTCATCAAACCCTCATCACCCTATAAACCCAGAAATCCTAATTCCAACTATAAAAAAAACCCAGCAAACAAATCCTTATCACCCTATCAAGCCATCATCTTCTTCATCCTCTGTTCAAAATTTGCTTTTTTTCATCTTCATCCTTTGTCCAAGCACCCAAAATTCCAATTTCACATAGGAGTTGGCAACCAAAGTCAAGATGATACACCCTTCTCGATCTGGTTTAGCACAAGTCCCTTACCCTTTTATTCCTTCTCGACTTATCTTCATATTCTTCTGATGTTCCTTCATAGTGTTCTCAAATCTGACCATAATACCCCATCCCCACCCTCTGAAGAAAAACCTGAGTACTCTTCTCTCCACCCTCTAAAGAAAGACCCAGATTCGAAAAAAGGAAAAAACCCCTATGCCTAGAAGAAAAAATCCAAAGGGAGAAAATGCAGAAATTGGCCTTGTTCTGGGTGACATGGGTGAAGAAGTGGTGACCAAGAAGCTAAAAAAAGGAGCCTTTTTGGGTAAGGTCTCACCCTTTTTGGGTAAATAACGAAGATGCAGAAAGATTCGCGGTGGTTCTGGGTCATGGTCGCGGCGATGGATTCGTAGTGGTTTAAGGTCTCACCTTTGTGGCCTCAGCGATGGACTCGCGGTGGTTCAGGGTCGTGGCTGCGACGATGGTTTCATGGTGGTTCTCCAACGAAGGTGTGGTCTTCATATCAATATCCAATGACGATTTCTGGTGGTTCTATGGAAGCTTCGACGAACAGTTTTGCTCTTCAAACCCATTTCACTAGATCCATCTTCCCCCAAAGCCCTGGTTCAAACATAGATCAATGTACCTTCATGAAGAGTTGTAAGCCAAAATATTGAACGAGATCGATGAGCTTGGAGCTCTAAAGCATGAATATGAACAAGACACATCTTTTTTTTTTCTCTTTCTTGTGGCTTGGTTTTGGTGTTGATATATTCTGCATTTGGGATTGTGGTTGGGTTTGTTGGGCCTAGTCTGTGTAGCCCAGCCAATTCATTAGTAATGGGTTGGGTGTTGAGTAAACCTTCAATTTGTTCCCTGAAAGATCTCACTTATGACTGTTTGGTCCTCTTACTATTTGTACCCACCAAGTTAGTCCATGAAACATTCGCCGTTAGTCAATATGGTCCCTGAAAGATTTTTCCCCGTCAGGTCCTTGGTCGGAAGTGTAAGTTAATCAAATTGGTCCCTAAATGGTTTGAACCTGAGACTGAGAGTAGCAAAACAAATTATTTACCAATTGAGCTACTTAATCAACTGGATAAATTTGTGAACCCATATATATTTATACTTCATCATTTTTCAAATTTAAAAAGTTAAAATATGTAATAATTGCAACTGTTGATTTAATTTTAAATATTCTTAATATTTACTTAAAGTGGTTTCTAATATTTAATTAAAATTCACATATAATTGATTTGAGTAATTAAAGAGTTGACCACATTAAAAATTTAATTTTTTTGAATTTTATAAGTTTCAAATTCATGAAATTGGGAATTTATTTACTATTTAATTAATTTTTAAATAACTAACAATTTATTAGGTAATATTTTAATTTTTTAGAGTTTAATATCAGGTTAGTTTAAGTAGTTGATTTAATAATAGTTATATTTTTTAATATCACGTCATTTTTTTAAATACTTTTTTTATTATACTATATTTAAAGTATATATAGACTACCTAATTGATTTATTTTTTTATTATATTTTGAATAAGTTATTAAATTTAGGGAGTAATTAGAAATTTATTAATTTAAAATATACAATAAAAATAAAAACGGAGGATAATAAAAAAATTATTAATTTCCAGAATTCAATTTTTCTTACACATTCTATAAATATATATGGGTTCGCATATATATTAAGTAGATTAAGTTTTAATAACAGAGGACTAAATTAACTGACGATTTACTCTTTCAGGGACTAATTTGACTAGCTTACACTTCCGACTAGGGACCTGACGGGAAAAAATCTTTCAGGGACCTGACGGAAAAATCTTTCAGGGACCTGATTGACTAACGACGAATCTTTCAGGGACTAATGATGAGTGGATATTATATGATGTTTTTAGGTTGTTTTTAGTCTTTTTATTATAATATTTTTGAGTCACATATAGGATTTTTATTATTTTTATATAGATTTTATATTATTTTGCATTTTGCATATAGATTAGATTTTATTTGTTTTTCTAACTTTATTTTATATTTTTAGGAATTTTTATAGTTATTTTATATTTTTAGAAAAAGCTGGTATAGTTATCATTTTTGTCCAGGGACCGATTTGTAAAGTTTCAGGAAATGAAGGGCCAAAGTCTAAAGGTTCAAGAGTTGGGGGCTGAAAATTGAAGTTGCAAGAAGTAGGAGGGCTTGAATTAGAGTGCTGACCAAGAGAGGACAAAAAGTGGAAAAGAAGAATATGAAGAATCACTCTCTAAATTAGCACATGGGAAATAAGGTTGAAGGATTTATGGTAGTGGGAATGAGGTTTCAGAAATGATTAGGGGCTGAATGAAGGCCATTGAAGACATTAAAAACCCACTACCATGAAGGAAAGAAAAGCTTGAAGATGAACCAGCAGGCGACCCAACGCTCAAGCGTTGGAAGCCCAACGCCCAAGCGTTGGGACTCTGACTAGGAGCTGAGCTGGAAATTACACCCAGCGCTCAAGCGTTGGGTAGCCAGCGCTCAAGCGCTGGGCCTCGATCTGGAAGTGGGATTTAATTGCACCCAACGCCCAAGCGTTGGGATCCCAGCGCTCAAGCGCTGGAGGCCAGATTTTTGCTATAAATAGGGAGGCAATTTGCACTTGTAAAACACACCATTTCAGAATACAACAAGTATTCTTCTTTCCTCCTTAAGATCATTTTTCCTAGGAATTGTGGGAAGCCAAACTTGAGCTCCTATCCAGGGTAATTCAATGATTCTTTTAGCCATGCTTGGCTAACTTCTTCTTTAAGTTTTTGGGTTGTTTTAGTTTATAATTCATGTTCTAGTCTTTTTCTACATTTCTGAATAATATTTCCTTTCATGTTTTATTTCTTTGTTCTTCATTCATCTTTATGCGCAAAAGATATCTTGCTTTCTACTTATTTCATAAGGCCATTTGGTAAGTAGTAAGGGAAATAGGAAATAAAAAAGGTTATAAGTATATATCTCTTAAGGCAATTAGGATAGACGTAACTTTGTGCTGACCCGAATTCATTCTTCATCTTCTTTTATAGTTAACTAAATACCAAGGCTATGGATTTAGTAATTAGGAAGAAAGTTCTACATTTCTTAAGGCAATTAGGATGTAGAAATTCTAGGCTATAGCATCATGAATTTGGATTTAAAATTCGGAAATTAAGTAGGAGATTACTAGCATGTTTTATAGACTATGTAAACCAACCCAAGAGCTTAAATTCTTATCATCTCTATTTCTTATCATTTTATGCTTTTGTTCTTGATTGCTCTAAAACCAACACCATATATTCATCTTTTAATTTTTCTGCACAAGTACTAGATATTATAATAATAAGAACACATATCCCTTGGGTTCGATCTTTTTATACTACGCGATAGTCAATCGTGCACTTGCGATTTGGGTATCAACTAACTTGGTGGGTACAAATAGTATGAGGACCAAACAACCATAAGTGAGATCTTTCAGGGACCAAATTGGAGGTTTACTCGTTGGGTGTTGTAAAGCCCAATAGGGGCGTGTAGATATAAGTAGTCTGTGTACACATGTGAATGAATAATCAATCAATAACAATCAATACAGTTTTAAAATTTCTGTTCTTCGCTCTCTCTCTTCTCCCGTATAAGCTCTGTTTAGCTCTGTTTTTCCGCTTCTGCATTTCCAACAGTGGTATTAAGAGCTTCGATTCTGATCCAAGAACCACCGCACACGACGGTTCTTCATTGTGCGACAGTAATCTGTTACGCACGAAGAGGACAACAAGGATGGCAGGAATGAATGGAAACATTCCGACGTCGCTACCATTTCTTGACGGCAAGAACTTCGATCGATGGCATACGCAGATGAGGGCGATCTTCGGATATCAAGATGTGCTTTGATAGCCAAATCCGCAAGTGCACAGACGGTTATCGCGTAGTATAAAAGATATCGTACCCAAAGGATAGGTGTCTTTTTAGTAAATTATTTAGAGCTTTGTGCAGAAAATAAAAAGGTGTATTTGATGTTTGGTTTTAGAACAAGGACAAGAAAAAGCATAAAATAAAATAAAAGAAAGATGATGATGAGATTTAAGCACTTGAGTTGAATTATATAGTTTATAAAATATACTAGCAAACTCCTACTTAATTTCTGAATTCTAGAACCAAATTCATGATGTTATAGCCTAGTATTTCTACAAGTTAATTTCTTACACATTGTAGAACTTTCTTTCTAATTACTAAACTCAATTTCTTGCAATTTAGTTAATTAAAGAAGAAGATAAAGATGAAGTCCAGGCCAACATAAAGCTAAGTCTATCCTAATTCCTTAATGATATATACATATAGCCTTTTTTAAATCCTATTTCCCTTACTACTTACCAATTTTCATTGTTATAAGAAATACGCAAGAAACTTGTGTGCACCAAGATAAATGAAGAACAAGGAAATAAAACATGATTTGGAAATATTATTCAGAAATGTAGAAGAAAACTAAAGCATAAACTACAAACTAAAACAACCCAAGTAACTTAAAGAAATTAGCCAAGCATGGCTAAAAGAGGCATCGAATTACCCTGGATAGGAGCTCAAGAATGGCTTCCCACAATTCCTAGGAACAATGCTCTTAAGGAGGAAAGAAGAATACTTGTTGTATTCTGAAAAGGTGTCTTACAAGTGAAGAAAAGACCCCTATTTATAGTAAAAATCTACCCTCCAGCGCTTGAGCGCTGGGATCCCCAACGCTTGGGCGTTGAGTGCATTAAAATCCCACGTTGCAGATATAAGCCCAGCGCTTGAGCGCAGGCTTCCAACGCTTGAGCGCTGGGATGAAAATCCTACTCACATCCTAGTCAGAGTCCCAACGCTTGAGCGTTGGCTCGACTGCTGGTTCATCTTCAAGCTTTTCTCTCCTTCATGGTAGTGGGTTTTCAATGCCTTCAACGGCCTCCACCCAGCCTCTATTAAGTTCTGAAACCTTCTCTCCACTACCATTAATCCTTCAACCTTATTTTCCATGTGCTTAAATCAAGGAGTGTTGGTTCATATTCTTGATTTCCACTTTAAGTCCTCTCTTTGTTAGCACTTCAATTCTGGTCCCTTGACTCCTTGAAACTTCACTTTCCATCCTCCGCTCTTGAACTTTTACTCTTTAGTCCTTCTTTTCCTGAAACTTACAAATTGGCACCTAGACAAAAATGATAACTATACCAGCTTTCCTAAAATTATAAAAATAACTCTAAAAATTCCTAAAAATATTAAATAAAGTTTTAAAAAACAAATAAAAGCTAATCTATATGCAAAATGCAAAATAAAAATAAAATCTACATAAAAAGATTAAAAATCCTATATGAGACTCAAAAATAACAAAATAAAAAGACTAAAAAGACCCTAAAAACATCATACAAAATCCGGTCGTCACACCACTATACCCAACGACAGCTTGTCCACAAGCTACAAAACTTAAAGAGAAACTCGTCCCTGAGTTTAGAGAAAGTTTATCTGATTAAAACTTGAAGCACAAGAACTTTTCCAAGAAAGCTTAGCGGATTTGGAAGACATGCATGTTTACAGATATTTAATCAAGAAAGTTAGGCTTGGCTTTTAACATGTTGAGTTCATCAATTTAAGCTCACAAAAAGATATTCTCCATGAAAAAACAAGAAAGCTCAATGATCCTGCCCATCATTCAAATCAAAACTGAAACAGTGCATGATATACTATTATCTTATCATGCATTTGAGATGAACATGATATGTATCAAATTTCCTTTTGAAATAAAAGATACATAATTTAATTTTCTAAATAGCTTTTTTTTAAAATTGATTATTCTATTAAATTAACTTTTTTTAATTTTTTTTAAATGAGCCTAAGTTTTAATATTAATTAAAATTAAATTAATTTTTATTAATTCGGCTATTTTAATTTTTTTAAGGGATTCTATTTTAATTAAAATTATTATATATGTAACCAAGTTTTAACTTAGTAGGGGTAAGTGATCAATAATAAAAATTAATTAAATTTTTAAAAAATTATTAAAAGATATATTCTTTCAAAATTAATTTATATTTAAATTACTAATTATGGAGATGATAGAGACGATGGTCTCGCTTTCGCGCCTGTCGCGCTCGAGACTCCAGTGCCCCCAAGCGTGATGACGAGAGCTAGACGTGCCATTACGGTTGGTAAGCAGGTGGGTGTCGTTTTCGAGTGCCCTGACAGTGTAGCTGTTAAGCATATTGCGGCTCAAATTATGGAGCGTCGGAAGGCGTAGGTTCTGATTCTTTTTGTGCAGGTTTCGTTTTAGGGATCTTGTTCTTTATATGGGTGCTTTTTGTCTGGTTGGGGGTGTGCTTAGGAGGTCGGGCTTAGAGGTGGTAGGAATTGTGTGTTGTTATCTCTTTGGTTTGGTGTAGGCTATAGGGCCCGTGTATTGCGTTGTGGGTTCTTGGGTTTTTTGGCCTTGGTTATCGTCTGTTTTGGGTGGGGCTTTGTAGTTCTCTTTTTGTTTGGTGCTGCCTTCCCTTTCCTGTTTTTGTGGTGGGAAGGCAGCTCTTTTGGGTGCTTTGTCGGCCATTGATATATTTATATATAATTTCACTTTCTAAAAAAAAAATTATATAAGTAGAGAAATAATTTTAAATAATAACATATAATAATATAAAATTAGTCTATATTTACTATTAAAAATTAATATTTATATGTGAGTAGCGTATTTTATTGTTAGTGAAGAATTATTTTGTGTATTTTAATTATAATATAAATAACAAAAAAAATGCTAACTAAGTAGTAATAAGTGATAATGAAAATTTTATTGTTTATATGAGTAAATCCAATATTTTTACCATCTACAAATTAATTTATTTTTAATTAAACTTATAAGTAACTAAATAATTTTAACTTAACAATAACAACAAGTTATTAATAAGTAATATAATTAATTTATTATTAAAATTAAAACATTTATATTTATTAATTAATATTATTATAAATTATATAAAATATAAATATTGAAATTAATTTTGAGTTACGGTAATAAACAAACAAAAAAACTGATATTCTATCTTATCAGGATAATTTTTTTATCCCAGCTCTCCCCGCAGGATAACTTTTAGACATGATGGACATGATAAAATAATGGACAGGATAATGTTATCCTATCCTACTGGCGCAACAAACTTACTACTATCCTATCATGTCTGCTTATCATGTCTACCAAACGGCCCTGAAGGTATTCTCACAATCAAGAGTTATTAGAGCAATCTCATCGAGTCTCAAAAACTATACTAAATAAGTATGTCTTTCTCAATAAATGATTCTTTATACACACTGCTCAGACATCGATATGTACACTAAATGCTTAGCGATAAAAACAAACTCATAAGATATTATCAGACCACCTCGTGGAACAAATTTAAAATAATAATAAGTAAACAAACTCATAAGATATTATCAGACCACCTCGTGGAACAAATTTAAAATAACAATAAGTAGTTTTATTATCAAGCATTTAAAGAATATTATCTCAAATTTTATTTTTTCAACATATTGGCTGATCTGTATTCTGTAGTTTAAGGCTAGCTCGGAAGGGTATGGCCTGTACCAACCCTTTTTTCTAAATAATGCAATTGTATTAAAACATTCATGCTTATCACGAGAGAAAAACATAAAAAGATTTATTTATAAAAATAGTTTTGATTTTTTCATATTCAACATAGGGGTGTCAAACGGATGGGTTGGATGGATTTGAATCCACATTATAATGGACCATCTATTGCCCCACTAACAACCTATTTAAATTATTTTAAAAAAATTCAATCTATCCGTGATCCATTTGAAAATATCTATCAAACTCATCCGTTAGTGAATATTCAATTGATGGATATTCAATCCATCCATTAACATAGATTTTCTTACAGATTCATCCCCATCCAAAAATGACCCTAAACACTAAAATCGGCCGCAAACCCTAATTTTAAGGTCAATTTTAGGGTTTAAGATCGATTTTAGGGTTCGGGGGCGATTTTAGAGTTTGACATCATTTTAGTGTTTAGTGTTAATTTCAGGATTTGGGGCCGATCTTAGGGATTATGGTCAATTTTAGGGTTTAGGGGTCGATTTTAGTGTTTATGACGGATTTTACAGTTTAGGAGTCGATAATAGTGTTTAGGGCCGCTGTTGATGTTTGTGGCTGATTTTATGGTTTAGGTCCGATTTGAGGGGTTAGCGTCAATTAGAGTTTTAGGGATGATTTTAGGGTTTAGGTGGCAAATTTAGAGTTTATAACCGATTTTAGTGTTTATGGTCGATTTTAAGGTTTAAGTGTCAATTTTAGTGTTTAGCGTTGTTTTTATGGGTTGTGGCCTATTTTATGGTGTGAGTCCGATTTTAGGGTTTTGGGGATGATTTTAGGGTTTAGGGGTTTTAGGGTTCAAGGTTTATTTTAGGGTTTGAGACTGATTAGTGGTTAGGGTTAATTTTAGGGCTTGAGGACGATTTTAGGGTTTCAAGCCGATTTTAGGGGTTGATTTTAGTATTTAGGTCCGATTTTAGGGTTCATGACAATTTTAGAGTTTGGGGTCGATTTAGGATTTATGTCCACTTTGTTCTTTTTTTCCTGAAAAATCCGTGGGAATTTGTTCCGATCAATATATCCCTCTTTATTATATAATTATGTAAATCCACTTAATCCATTTACATTTTATAAAAAAAACCAATGGATAATTTTTAATTTTAAGTAAATGATCCAACGGGTTTCAAAATATTATAGATGGGTCATGACTCATCCCACTAAATTAAATGGATCGGTCGGTATCCATCCATTTAATTTTAATTTTGAAAATGAATGGGTTAAATGGATTCAATTGTGGGTGTGTTGGATGGATACTAGGTTCATAGATCCAATTGCCACTCGTACTAAACAACCATCAGACTAGTACATCGAGACTCTAAGATATGCTAAGTGGGTAGACCTCTCCATACGCATGCCCATGGATCGAACCCTAAATTAGATATTTAAAGAGTCCACATATTTATCAGTTATGCTAGACCTTATTGGCATATCTCTTTTCTTTTATTATCACATCATTAATAACTATATCTCTCAATTCACTTTCTTTTATTTTTATCGCTTGATAGAGTGAGTTATATACGTATGAATGAATTATATTATGAAGGCTTGTCCAAATCACTCACGAGCAGTGACAGAAATTTAAGACTATGGGGCCATGATTAACGAGGGGAGACCAATAACAAAGATATAACATGCTTATAAGAATTTTTATAACTCATATACATATGTATGGCATGTAAATGTAGAAAAAAAATGAAGGGGCAATAATTTTAATACCACTGACATGCATCGTCATGTCATCCCCATTTTGAAAATGCCCTCATTGAATTTTACCATTTGCAGATTTAAGTGCGGAATACTTTTATCTGAACACTCTGTCAAAGTATTGCCACTACTAGAGCCCTCATTGGAGCTTTGATCTGCCATGTTGTTGGTTCAGCAGCAAAGTTTTGGAATAAGGAATACAATTGAACTGACCGCACCAATATGATACCAAAGTAACTGCAACACAATGCAGATGTAGAATCCAGAGATGTTTCATCGAAGCATCAAAAGACAATTTGCAATTTGTAAAACAAACACAGACATGTTTACGAAAAAAAATAATCAAACTTACGTTTGCGACCAAAACCCATTTTAATTTCTCACAAATAGTAAGTTTGGCCATTTTTAAGTATAGGTTTCCAACAATAACATGTACAGTGGAAGTGTACTGTACTCTCTCAAAGTGTCGTTATGTTTTACCTATTTCTGTTTAGGGCTTTGTGGTTTGATGAATATGAATTGATGAAGCATCAAGGGTTCAATTGGATAGACAGATATCAAGTATTTTTTTTTATAAGCAAAAGTGTATTTTGATAAATGCATAAGGGATGCATAAACCCAAATACAAGAAGGAAAAGGGCCAAAACAAATAACAAGCAAAGAGAGAAATTAGGGTGACAGATATCAAGTATAACCGTTGTATCCCAAAAGCACTAGCTTTCGGTCATCATAAATAACAGCTATTATAGGGTGACATTTTACAGCAGTTCTGAACCAATGAGAAATTTATGACGGTTCCATTCGTAGCGTTTGAAAATCACTATAAAATATCTCCATGAACCACTATAAAAGGATTATTTTGGCCCATTCAAGCTAATTAACAAGAATCAATCAAGAAAGCACATCTATATTTTTGTTTTTTGAGAACAGCACATCTAGTTAGGATTACCCAATGCATTCCAATAATTTTGCATTGAGTAGCCATAATTCTCTCCCTTTAAAAGTTAAAAAGCTGTGAGAGAGGAGCGAATCATCTCCATGCCCTTACTTTCTAATGCTTACTAATTACTAATGTGGGTTTCATGGACACTGTAAGAATTGATTTTAAATAAAATTATTTTTTTCTAAAATTCATAATTGTAAAAGTGAATTGTAAGGGAAGTAATTTATATTTGTATGTATTTATGAAAAATGTGATTTTTGCAAGTAATATTTTAAAATTTCATAATTTATTCTATTTAATATAGAAAACACGGTCTCAAGCTTCTGCCAAAATTGATTTTGTTACTAAAATCAATTCTTTAATTTAAGTCTCAAACATCTATATTATCGTCTAAAATTGATTTTATCCGGTGAAAATTGATTCTGAGGTTCCTGAATTTGGAACCAAACACACTAAGGTCATTGTAATACATGTGATGAGTACCAAATAGCATTACTTCATCCCTAATTATTCTTTTATACTGAATTGCATTAATCAAAGAGAAGAAACACACCTATAGGCCAATACATCATGACGAATAAGAGTATCAAGGCCCAGATGGACCTCCTCAATCCAAAATAAGTTCTGAAACAAAAAGACTTTCTTAGTCAAGTCTGCTGCACTAGTGTCACTTCTACGAACAAAAGAAAGTTCAATAAAATTAAAATAACAGGCAAGCAAATTGTTGGTACAAGAGTGGTGTAGCGGAAAGTTTGGAGAATAAAAACTCATCTCTATTCGTGAGAACCTGAACAAAATGATTTTCAAGCAAAACCAACTTTCAACAATGACAACAATAATAACAATGAAATAAAATAAGGACACATGCAATTTCTAACGTGAAAACTTCATTCAATGTAAAAGAATAAAATTCACGGGACAAAGCCAGAAAAATAATGATTACAAAAATATTGTCTTTCTAGCACCACTAGAGACATAAAATTCATCACCTTAAAGATGAAAATAGACACAACAAAAACTTAGCAAAGAGCACACTACTAGACAATAGAAAAGGTAAAAACTCAAATGAAACATTAAACTAACGAGTTTTGGATACTAATGTTTCTGGCAAAACGGAATATAAAAAATCTGCCAAGGAGAACAAACTTTTTGGTCTATATAACTTCGTGCCTTCACACTACTATTTCCCGTTGCAATAGCTTCTATAAAGATTAGGGTTTTTTTCTCGAAAAGATTAGGGTTTAATACCCATTTAAATCAAAACATGGGCTAGGCCCATTAAAAGCTTTTATTTCTTTTCAAAGTTAGTGTGGCCCATTAAAGAGAGAACCACCTAACACAAACGAGAATAATTGATCATGAGAAATGGTGGGTCTTGTGGGCTAATCAAAGAGTCATAGATGATAAATGAGTGTCGCATGTTGACAGGGTCTTGGATCAGAATGATAGTAGTGGGATGAAGAATTGCAACAAAATCATGGGAAAAGAAGGAGGAAAATGAAAAGAAAAGTCTTGAATGTTGAAATTGGCACTCCTATTAAATTATAGTAATAGTAATAAATTGAGAAAACCAGTCTCACCCCAATGTTCCCTAAGCTCCATCATATGAATGGATATAATTGTGGGCTCTACCTAACTTGTACACTGTCCTCGTTCTGATAGTGTGAATTGCACCTCAAATGGAAAATCTCAGAAGAATGGGTTAACTTGAAAATCAATCACAATTTTATATTTAATATGTGCGACACACTTCAGGGCTTGTGTCCAATGTGAATGAATGTGTTCAGTTTCCACCATTAATGAGAAAGACGAAAATGTGGATTATGGAGAACACATAATATTGATGTTTAGTGGATGCGTGAATTGAGTGTCATTCTAGTCCAACTTTTTGGCAACAAAAATTCAAGTCGCAGTTTCACTTTCTATCCTTCTGCTATTGCTACTAGCTAGACCAAATCCTTTGTGCTTTCTTTTCTTTCCCATGATGAATTGAAACCCTTTTTGGCTTTCTTTTGTGTAATTCTTGATTTGAATTCATGCAGTTAATTAGACTAGTTCATTACTACTATATATCTGAAGAATTTTGAATCATTTCAGTGGCTTATGCCTAACATTTCTTCTGCTGCATTGAACAACGCAGCTTGAATATATTATTATTGATCTAAAAGCATACCCTTGTTTCTCCCTACTTGTAGTTTCCACACACATTTGGTTTTCAAATGGTTATGTCATTCCAAGACTCCAGATTTTTCTATATTCTGTGATCAATTTTTATTTTATGGAAAGTAAAGATTTTGAAAACGACTTATCTCTTTGTCTCATAAAGTTAGTGGAGACTGATTTTTATAGATAATCCAAAAATGCTTGCTTAATTTTCGAACCTGCTTTAATCTTGAGAGCTGAGCCAATGTGTTACTGTCTGCTTGTATGATATCATAAATTTCACTCTAATATGGGATTTTTTAATCAGGAACTTAAACCAAATAAAGAATTTCTGATTTGTTTAATGATGTTATTATATTTTTGTGAAGACCAAGTATACTTCACAAAAGATAATCTTGTTCGAGTCGAAAACATCCTCCAATGATATTATTAGGAAGATTGTGAAAGGCATCATTCCAAAAAATTAAATAAAAATGGCATACATTTGTTGAATGTTTTAGCCATTATTTCTCTTTGTGGCATTTGATTAGATTAGTATTAGTCTTCGTTTAGATTGTTGACATGTCACCAAACGATAGTGGTAGATTCTTAATTTGTGATTTTAGCCTTGCCACAAGTGATTTTCATTAACCCCACTAGTGGCTTGGTTGGGGTTGGTGAAGGAAGTTGATGTAAATATTTAGCCCCGACGAAAGGCCAAGTCAAATGAATGAAAATGTTGCCTTGTTTTCTGACAATTTTAAAACTTTCAATTGGCTATGCTTATTGTAATGATTAAATATAAGGATTGAGTTCTTAATCCTTTTATTAAATAAGAAAAAGATGAAGTGTTACTATACTTAATTGATCCGCCTAAGCCTATGGTCATGTTCAACCAATTAAGTGGTAAAGTAAAAAAAAAAAACTAATTAGGTACTCCCCTGTTCCTAATTCATAAGAGCATCTTCATACAATCACATGTATCTATCAATGAAGATAAAAACTCCAAAAGAATGGATTCGTGCAATATTAACAATCAAGTCATAATTTTATCTTGGTTATAACACACATTGTTATATAACAAATTGAAACAGCACAAACTTCATTGAACCAAACCATTTCCATTTCATTGAAACTTGGATTACATACCCTGGCTTCAATTTTCCTAAGCAGTCCAACAATCACCTTCTTGTCATGTGGATGGCCTTCAACATCATGCCAATCAAAGATATTGCAAATCCTTTTCCCTTTTCCTTTTAGGGTTCAACCTCCAAGTTCCAATTAATAGGAAAATAAATGATACTATCTGAAATCTTCCACAACCATAGAACTGTCATCCTGGATTATCCTTCGTACACGATGTCACAAGCGGAGCTCCAACCCACAATAAGAAAACCTTCTCCTTCGCACAATCCCCTCACTCACGGTGCTCGCATACGAAACCTTTCTTCCTCCTCCCATATAGAATGACCTTCATTGGATGTAATGGATACTGGTAGAGGATGAGAACGTGTTGAATCGTGACGAAAGGGTGTGGGTTGGCACAAATTCTCCACAACCTTCAATGTCTCTGCCCCATCTACTTCGCGATTGATGTAGGGTTAGGGAGAGGTGAAGCTACTCATATGTGAAACACGTGATTTTAAAATTAATCCCATTAATTAATCATGTTTCACTAATCAAACTCTATAATTCAATTTTGATTAAAAAAAACACGGCATGACATTACGTGGCACCTAGGTTGGCGTCTATGTTAATTAATGAGAGTCACATAAGCTCTTTCCATTACATTTTAGATTTCCATCTAATTGAATGACTCAACTTTCACACGTCAATAATTATGGGACCACAATCGTTTGTTTTAGCATCAGGGGCCCAAACCGCACAATCACGATAGATGAGGGACTAAAAGTGAAATTTAGCTTTACTTTTTCCATATAACATATGCTTTCCTAGGCTAAGGATATGTCAAGAAAAAATATTCTAAGACAAGTATCTTTCAATGAAGGTAATCATGTTTGATTATTCGAGTTAGAAATATCCCACTCTTAAAAGGTAATCATGGGGAAGCACTTGAATCAATCTTCCATTAGTTTAGATGTTTCATCTTAGTTAAATTCAACATAAACCGTTTTGCCATCGGTTGCCTTATTTATATTTCTCACAGGCAGAATGAGAGTGATATATAGAAGTACTTAGAAAAGCAAAACCATGCACAGCATAATGAATCTAAGTCTGCCAGAACATGGATGCCACAGTCTCGGAAAAATGGTATTCACCATTTGTCAACACGCGGAACCGGCGCAAGACAACCATAATTTGACCCATTTCACTTTCTAAATTATTAGTTTTTCACAAACACAAGATAGATAGAGTTTAGTTATTTTCACCAAATCTTCATTTACTTCCTCTACAAGGTACCATGCGAAATACATCATTTGTCCATTACAAGGTGGAACAATCCCAAGAAGAAAGAATAATAAATTAAAAATTAACTTGCTTCAGACAAAAGTATCAAAGTAAGGTAGAAAACCATGACAAATTGCAAAATTTATTAAACAAACATTATATAATCTGAATGTGAAATGTGTGTAACGTTTAAACTGCCTAATACCTGTGAAATAAGTGTTTCAGTATAATTAGGTGTATGTTACATCAGTCGCCTAAAACATGTCGGAAATTTTAAAAAATCAAATATCAAAATCAAATAAAAAAAAAACAATAACTGTATGATGTACAGTTAATAACATTGTACTATTTTCTCCTAACTTTTAACTATGATTACTAGTTTGTTCTAATGAGCTTGTTTCACCTATTTTGAATTAATTTTGAGTTTAGAATCGAAGAATTCACGGCCATGCTCTTCATGGTTTTGCTTGGGAGAGTACAAACTTGTACCAAGAGTCTTATACAGAGCAGTGTCAGAGTAAACAGCACGAGACCTCAGAGGCTTAACCCTCCGTCTACTGCCGCGACTTTTCCGACGCCGGTTGTGAGCCTTCTCCTCCTTTTTCTCTCCATTTTCTTCTTCTTTCCCTTTCACACCGCCTTCGTTGATCTCATCTCGGTCATTTTCTGCTCCTTTTCCATGCACTTTGAGTGAATCTTCATTATTTTCTGCTCCTTTTTCAATCACTTTGAGTGAATCTTCATTCTCACAGGGAACCACATAAACAAAATGACCAACTGGGATATCATTCAGCTTCATGAGAGGCTCTAAGCTCTTAACCACGGTTCGCATCGTGGGCCTGCTCTTATCATGATTGCTTAGACATTGATAAGCCAAAGCTGCTAACTTTCTTGCCCCTTGAATTGAATACTGATCCTCAAGCCTTGGATCCATTATTCTTTCAAGCTTGTGAGAGTCTTTCAATAGAGGCCTTGCCCATTCTACCAAATCTTGTTCTCTGCTGGGTCTTTTCTTGTCCACAGATTTTCTTCCTGTGAGAAGCTCCAAGAGAACAACTCCAAAGCTATACACATCGCTCATCGTTGTCAAACGGCCTAATTAAGGAGGAAAATAGAAGGTTTAATGAGTTAATTGATGAAAGTTTTCAATGAATGAAACTAAGCAACATGTTTGGTTCACGTTCAGATATTTTAGAATCATTTCTTTTCCCATAATCAATTATTTTTCCAACGTGAAAATCTACCGTGTATTCAAACATGTATTGAAGGGATTGGTTCGAATTGGTTAATTTTGAGATGAATACCTGTCATGATATACTCCGGAGCAGCATAACCATGGGTTCCCATCACGCGAGTTGTAATGTGTGTTTGATCTTTATCTGGTCCATCTATTGCTAAACCAAAATCTGAGAGCTTTGCATTGTAATCCTGAAAAAGAGAGCATATCCATGTTAGTTTGTGTTGCTTTTAGTCCGTGCGTTTGTATTTACATTCAAATTGACCAGGAGACACAGATTAACGAAAAACACGTTCAAACTGTCTTGAAATGTGCTCTAATAGAAATAAATTAGCAGATAATGCTCAATTGAGGAAACAAAGGTTAATGACAGAGGACTTACAGCATCCAAAAGAATGTTAGAGGCTTTAACATCTCTGTATATGACAGGCTTCTCTTCTTCATGAAGGAAAGCAAGTCCTTTTGCAGCCCCAATTGCTATTTTGATTCTTGTTAGCCAAGGCAAGGTTGCTAAATAACCTGCATTTTAGAAAGATAACAGTCTTTTGTAAGAAAATCTGGCTTTTGTTTCAAAAATTTGTCCAATTTAGAGAAAAAAACATGCATGCACCTTTGAAAAGCTTTTCCTCTAGATTTCCTCTCTCCATGTATTCATACACAAGAAGCCTGTGCTCATCTTCACAGCAATAGCCAACTAAATTGACGAGATGCCGATGCTTCAACTGCCCCAGAAAGATTACCTCAGCCTGTTCAGTGCAAAAACAAAATTAGACAATTTGATTACTGGAAAAAAACAGAACAATATGAGTAGCAAAATATTGAAAGGTTTTAGCAAATTCTCACCAACCACTCCCTGTGGCCTTGTTTTCCATCCAAGTTTAAGGCCTTAACTGCTACTGCCTGAGGAACAAGTGCAGGCCTAAGCTTGTCATCAATGAACCCTTTATACACCTTCCCAAACCCACCTTCCCCAAGAAAGTTGGATTTGCTGAAGCTGTGTGTGATCTCTTTGAGCTCCTGGTAGGTGAAGATATGAAGATTTGATCCCACAAGAGAATTAGATAAATCACTCATGATGGAGAGTGATGAGTAATCGCTCAAATCAGAGAGGGAGACTCTACTAGAAGGTGTCTTTTTGGAAACTATGTTTGGGGTTTCTAAGGATGAGTGATTGTCCTTAAAACAGCCAAGTGCCAAGGATCTCCATTGAAGCTTCTTTGAGGGCATTTTTTTTTCTGATAAGCTGTATTATGTGAGGTTTACAGCTTTATCAGTATCTGCAAAATTAGTTTAGAGGACTCAGCTTTTATAGGTTACAAGTCCAAGGCTTCAAAGTTTTTGGGGTAATTTTTTAAAGACTTTGACAAAGGATCCTGAAAAAAGCCTTTTTTGATGTCCCATTATTATTTTTCTGCCGTGTAGGCCAGTGATATCAACAGAATTCCACACCTGATGTCATTTGTTCATTACTTGGCAGCAGCCTAGTCCTGCTAGTGCAGCCCCAGATTATAAAATTCTACCCCCTTTCACCATTCTTTTGGTTGAGATCAGGGTTTTCACCACTGATAATTTTGACTAATTCTCTCACCGCAAGAACTTGCATTAAGAGATAAATGGTTATATTTGCATAGACAAGGATTAAACCTCCAAATTCATAGTTATGAGACAAGGTGAGCAACCACCTCCCCACCATTCTAATGCAGCGTAAACTGTATTAGTTAGTTTTTGGCTTCAATCTATTTTTTTTCCACCTTGTGCTAAAATCTTATAAAAAGTATTTCTTTAGTGACTCCATGTGATCCAAATTAGGAATATTTTAATTCAACTAATGAAAACAACATCAAAGAACCTTCTCCTACAAGAATCATGTTTATCTGTTTCAACATCAAAATAAAACCACTCCGTTATGAACCATGGAATTATAAACATGTTGCCAACCTTAATTGTTGCAAAATACTACCACTTGGGCCGGCTCGCTGATAAGATTTGGTAAGATTTCACATTAACTAGATATAGATATGACCAATTAAGCATTTATATAGAGAATGGAGCAATTATCATTTCTGAACTAAAGTTGAATTAGATTTAGTCCGAATTTTAAAAGACTCCCTACTATTCTTTCCGTTTAAAAATGTAAGTTGTTTTAACATTTATATTATGTTTCAAAATATCCGTTGTTTTGCAAGATCAAGGCATTTTTTCTCACTTTTTTCCTTTTATACCTTCATTTAATATTATATTACTTACCCACCACTTTCAATTTTTACCTATCACAACTTTTACTATTCACTCAACCAATAATCATCTTTCTCTCTTTTTAATATAACTTAACTTTAAATAGGAATATTGTAGTCAAAATATTTATCAAATGATTAGTTTTTAATACTCGTACATAACTTTAAACAATTTATATTTTGAAACGGAACTACTAGAATATATCACTTGTACATGATTATTAACCTATTAGGATAAAACTTTATTAAGGTGATAACTAATAAGGGGATTAATGAAAGGACACGGCATTTATTTAGTCTACAATCTAGTATATTGGACTAAATGGGTGCACAGTATCTAATATCTATCTGTATTTAGAACTAGATCCCACTTGCTGGTAGATAACAAGGACAAATAGAAAGGACAATTTTGGAACCAGGCAACAGCAAGCAAGCTCTGTTAGCAGCCAGATTTTATTTTAACAAATTTACCATGTTTTGATATCGTCAAAATTTCACATCTAAACAGAATCGATTTTCAGAAAGAACTTGAAATGGAAAGCTACTTTTTTTCATTATAAGTTCTACTTGAGGAATCGGTTGGTAACTAATCAATGCAATACACATGTTTGATAAATATGGATCTTTAAGCATCTAGTCCGGGATTTGATCATTGCACACTTAACGTGATCTCCGAGACCCAAGCTATTAATAAAAAAAAGTGGAAATCTCGTGGATCACTTGTTGGAGACCATCTATGACAAAAGGGTGGTCCAAGGTTGATTGACTTTGAATATTGACGGGCACACTTACTTCTGGACGTTCATTCATTCATACCTACTGAGCGGAGGTTTTACATAGAAGCAACGCCTTGCCTTTCACTTCAGTTGGCTCGTTCTGCTGGATCACATTATAAGTAGCTATTGCCCATTTCTCTGTAATTTCGTCATGTGTACTGGTCTTTTGGGTGGAAGAAATGGTGTTTAATCATATTACATTTCTTCGCAATTTCACAGTTTAGTTCTTCTTAACTTTAACAATAAGGGGTTTATTAGGGAACACATTTGAGACAATTGATGTCATAGGGCATGAATGTATTTCAGTTGAGTTTATTGTATTTTTGCAGTGTTGAATGTGAAAGTCCTTTTATCCAATGCAACATTTTTTCTTCTTTTGAAAAAATGTGTTTTTTCTGCATTGGAATAATACTTTCACATTGGCAAACTTGTTATCCAAATGTACTCTTAATCATGCCAAACGGATGAGGTGGTGACTAGTTTTGCTCTCTTCATTTTCGCCAAATGAGCAGGTTTGAGGAAGGTGTGAATAAAAATATTATACACAACCTCATCCACATTGAGTTTGGAGAAATATGCAGAAGTCAAAGTCTTCCTTATTTTAAAATATTTTTATTTAATCTTATTCACTTATTTATGTTATTAAATAAATAATGTAGAGTTAATCTCTGCATCACTAGTGACTTGGTTAATTGATTTATTCCGGTCACTAATATTTTGCGTGTTTGAATCTGACAAGACCTTGATAAATAAATAAATAAACGTATTTTAATTCAAATAATTTATAAAAAACATAGGTCAACCGTTTTAAAATAAATTTAGATTTTGAGTATTATTTTTAGAAAAATATTGGCATTAAAAGTTACTATTTAATTACAACTATAATTTCAATTATTTAATTATTAGATCGTGGCGGGTTACATTCACCGTCAAACTCATCCTCTTCTCCACCTCTTTGGGTTCAAATTTGGTTTTTGTCTAAATTCGATCAAAGTGAGTTTTCTTTGTCAAAGTCAGGACCAAAGTTGAGGATACCTACGAGTTGAGGGTTCAATAACTTTTCCTAATGTTAATCTCGAAGCCATAAACCTAACATTTACATGTGAACTTTTTCTATAACCCTATGACTTAAATATTTTACTTTGTTGCCTTTAATAAATTTCTACTCCCCAATTTTATAATTAGATTTGGTTTTTATCTCTAGCATCTAGTTTTTATGGTTTTTGTCTCTAGTTTTACATATAACTTTGGTTTCAAACCTTGTTTTATTATATCCCACTATTATCTAGTTTTTATGCTTCATTTTCAGAATGTTGGCTCTTTTCTCGTGGCTCCGATCCTCGACCCCTTTGAGCTTGAGATTAATTCTTCCTTCTCCTAGGAAGCCTTTTTGAAGTTCTCAAAGTTCGCCCTAAATAGAGGAAGTACATGGGTTGTGATAAATCTTGAAGCGAAGACCGATTGCAAAGCCTTCTTAGTGGCCAAGTCAAGAGCCTTGAATGGGCCAATGTCTTGAAGAAAATAGTGAATAGAATCATCCGCCAACAACTTGTCAATGGCTCCCAAATTGACGAACTCCTCAATAAAGCTATAACCCCAAACCTTGGGTCCTTCGAGGTCATTACATTGTTTTTCTTTACCTAGTGTAGAGTTGCTTGCCCGAGGAGTCTTTTCTTTAACTTTGGCTCTTTAAGACGCAGGTTGACTTGAACTCTTTCTTAGCCTTTTCTTAAGGGGAGGTGAAGCAACCCTCTGAACTATTTTCCCTGCTGCTTTCCCGGGGAGTCTTTTCCTTAACTTTGGCTCTCTAAGACGCAGGCTGACTTAAACTCTTTCGTAGCCTTTCCTTAAGGGGAGGTGAAACACCCCTCTGAACTATTTTCCCTTTTTGGCAATGACCTCCTTAGGGATGTGGGCGAACGCCTCAGACTTGCACTCGACCATGATCTTGTCCTTTTTTGGGCAGGGGGAAGGATTGCTCTCACTTCCATTCCCTTGTTCTTGACTCTCAGACTCCAAGTTGGTAACCTCCTTAAGGGCTTTCTTTTTCTCATCCTCTTCTTTATTCACTACCAGAAGATCAAGTTCGAAACTATAATAGCAAGCATCTAAGCCATAAGATCTGAGTTGGCCATCATGATATCAGTAAGGAAGAAGTAATTAAAGATTGATAAAGAAATGGATGAGATCAAAATAATAAAGGAGAGAAGAAAGACAAATGGAAAAGAGAGTTTACCCAAATATTCAGTTGCTTGCCAACTTAACGAGCAAAACATAGTACCCAAATTTTAAAATTCAATTAAAGGAAATTTGGGTTTATGTTCTAAAAGGACATGAGTGTACATGAAAAAATCCTCGGTGCATGAAGAGCATGCTTGAGCGTTAATCAGAAATAATGAAAATCCAATCGTGCGGGGCATGTTCTTTAAGCATATGGAACTCGTTATTTACAAAGCTTGACGTTTGTTTAAAAAGCTTGATGTTTATTTACAAAGCTTGTTGTATCAAACTTGATACACCAAGCTGGGGGCTCCTATTTCGTCTGGCCCAAAAAGCCAAAAGACCAAATACCATCTCAGGCGACCTAAAGGACTTGTGACTAAGCAAATGCCATAAGGGAGGAATAGATCATGACTTAGCAGAGGAATACCTCATCGAAGCTAAAGGTTGAGCGGCCGCACGACAACCTGGAGTATATCAAGCAAGCAATGTAGCCTAGAGCCAACCTTGCGCTTAGAAGGCCCTTCATAAAGGCTTCCGCAAGGTAGCCTTGAGTCAACCTTGCGCTAAAAAAGAAGCCCTTCATAAAGGATTCCGCAAGGTAGCCTAGGCCCTTCATAAAGGCTTCATGTGAGCCTACAAAGGTAATGACAACGGATCTTATGCCTATAAACACAAATTTAATTGTTCATTTACTTAACACACTATTTATTTTTATATATCACTAAGTTCTTCTAAGACTCTAAGGTACTCTCCTAGTTCTCTCACGACTTGAGCGCGACTTGAGCGTGAGATGATATGGACCAACACAAAATCTAACCACAAAATAGAGACTACAAATTTAACTAAGCATATTTTGTTAGCATAAAGATTTGTATATATAAAAGATCATTTTATGCGATGGTTAGTGTAAGAGATAGTATGCATTGAAGTATTTTTCAGTGTCTATTAAATATAAGTGTGTTAACGTACACCATAACGTGTCATTTTGTTTTCAAATTTATAAAGTGTGTTTAGAAGAAGAAAAAAAATTGATTTAGATAGCTCTCAGTTGAGAAAAAGTGTGTTATGTATTCATTTACAATATCACTCATTTTGAAACTCCACATTTATTCTATCATTTTATGTTCATTTTAATAATTTTATCTCTAAAAATGAATTTGCTTTATTTTATTCAAATAATATTCATTTTTTAAAAACTTACTTTTTTTATATATCAAAATGCATTTTAAATTTCTCATCCAGGAATTGATCTTGGGACATTCTCCTTATCAACTCATGCGTCCCAGCTCTTCTTAAATACAAATTTATTCTCTTAGACTTATTTCTATCAAACATCATTTTTTCATGTAACAAAAAAATAACTTTTTTTAAGAAATACAATTAATATTGTTAATTTTTTAAACATATTATTTATTTTCCTATTTTAATCTTTAAAGGGTACGTTTATCTCTCATCATTTATTGTTCTAATAAGAATATTATATAGAAAATATCAATAATACTCCCTTAAAATTCTAAGTGGATAGTTATTATAAAATAAAAATTTTCTCGTTAATTGAACAATTATTTTGAAACGGGGGAGTCTATAATCTTACAGAACGTCAATTTTTTTAAAAAAACGGAACGTCATTAAAAAATCATCTATTGATAATAAATAAATAGCTTTTAATCAGCATACTAATAACATGACCACATATAATTTAATTGTTATTTTAATATATTGTCCTTGTTTCACGATGCAAATGTGTTGCTTAGTTTTTTTTCTTTTTCTTTTTACGTGTATTGGTTAGTTAAGTCTTTTTTTGACGGGTCTAACTTATTTCATAACTTAATATTTGAATCTATTACATGACGTAAGATTTTCTGTATTAATATTATTTAAAATTTAACACGACTTGGAAATTTATTTTAAAATCTACTTTGTAATATACCTTTAAATAAAACTAGTACATGATTATAAATATTACAATAAAAAATAAAAATATAGAACAATTATTGTAATAGAGAATAGACAATAGGGAAGAAATATTTAGAGAATTGTAATTCTATTGTTTGATTTGATTGCTTACAGGTAGGGACTTACTTATAGAACGATTCAGTCCTCTAAATAAGGAAATACAATAATGACAATAATATTCATTCCCTAATTAGAGTTGATCTCTTCCCTAATTACATATTTGACTAAATCTAGATTGATTTGATTCAATATTCTGACACTCCCCCTCAAGTTGAACAGTGGGATCTCCAATGCTCAACTTGTGCAAGACTGTCTCCAGAGTTCTTCCTGATACAGCTTTTGTGAGGATATCAGCCAACTGATCTGTGGATCTCACAAAAGGAAGCTTGATAATGCCCTCTTCAATTTTCTCCTTTATGAAATGCATATCCACTTCAACATGCTTTGTTCTGTCATGTTGAACTGGGTTCTCTGAGATGCTAATTGCTGCCATGTTGTCACACCTCAGTTCGATAGGGAGCTCCACTGGAAAACCAATTTCACATATCAGCTTCTTCAGCCAGAGAACTTCAGTTATCCCCTTTACAATACCTCTGAACTCTGCTTCTGCACTAGACAATGCAACTACCTTCTGTTTCTTGCTTCTCCAAGTAACAAGGTTTCCTCCCAATAGAGTGAAATACCCTGTTGTGGACCTTCTATCATTTGGATTCCCTGCCCAATCAGCATCAGTATACGCCTCAATATTCAGATGCCCATTTCTTCTGAAGATGATACCCTTTCCTGGAGTACTTTTGAGGTATCTGACAATCCTCATTGCTGTTTCCATGTGTTCTACCTGTGGATGATGCATAAACTGACTCACCACCCCAACTGCATATGCAATGTCAGGTCTAGTGTGGGCTAGGTAGATTAGCTTCCCCACTAGTCTCTGATACTTTTCTCGATCAGTTGGTTTAGATTCCTCAGTAATCTTGAGCTTGTGATTTACCACTATTGGTGAATCACTCGGTTTACAATCTACCATACCAGTCTCAGCTAGTAGATCCAAAATGTATTTCCGTTGAGAGATGTAAATCCCCTCTCTGGATCTGAGAACCTCAATGCCCAAGAAGTATTTCAGCCCTCCAAGGTCTTTCATCTCAAACTCGGTGAAGAGATTCTTCCGGAGTTGGGAAATATCTTCTTCATCACTACCTGTTATAATCATATCATCTACATAAATAATGAGACAGGTGACCAAGTTACCTCTCCTCTTGAGGAAAAGTGTGTGATCGGCATTGCTCTGCGTGTAACCATACCGCTTCATAGCCATAGTGAACCTCCCAAACCATGCACGAGGAGATTGTTTAAGCCCATACAAAGCCTTTCTTAGTCTGCATACTTCATCTCTTTGGAAATCATCTGCAAACCCAGGTGGAGCCTCCATGTACACTTCCTCTTTCAAATCTCCATGCAAAAATGCATTCTTAACATCAAATTGGTGAAGAGGCCAATCTTCATTTGCCGCAATTGAGAATAGTACTCTGATGGTGTCAATTTTTGCAACTGGAGAGAAAGTTTCTGCATAATCAATGCCATAAGTTTGTGTGTAGCCCTTGGCAACTAACCTTGCTTTGTACCGCTCGATGCTTCCATCTGCTTTATACTTGATGGTAAACACCCACTTGCAACCAACTGGCTTTTTTCCAACTGGTAATGCACACTTTTCCCATGTACCATTTTTCACAAGTGCTTCCATTTCGGCATTCATTGCCTCACGCCATTCCATTTTGTTCATTGCCTGCTGAGCATTTCTTGGAATATCCTCAGAGAGAAGCTTAATTGAGAATGCTTTTGCGGTATCAGCTACTCCCCTTCTGGCTCCATGTAACGGATACATGGAGGATCGAGACACATGTTCAGGAGAGTATCTGTTGGGAGGCACACCCCGGTTTCTTCTCGGAGGTAGAATGCATGTCTCTGGCTCTTCTGGTTCTGGGACTGAGCTGTCATCATGAGAGGTGATGTTATCTAAATCAAGTGACAAGTCATCAGAGTGAGATTCACTTACCTCTTGTTGGACATTGTCCGAAGGCTGAGCATCGGACGTGTATACTGGTCTGTCGGTTCTAACTACTTCAACAGAGGCAGGTTCGGTGGCTCCATCTACCTGCTCTTTTTGAACAGTATCAGAACAACTTAGATTTGTTAGCCAACTTAGTGGATCACTGACAGTCTCCCCCTGACCACTTAGTTGGGAATAGAAGTATTCAGACTCTAAAAAATCGCAATCCATCGTGACATGGATGCGACGAGTAACGGGATTATAACAACGATACCCCTTCTGATGCATAGCATAACCAACAAACACACACTTCTCAGCACATGGGTCAAGCTTGGTCCGATCATGTTTAGGGATATGAATAAACACAGAGCACCCAAAGACACGAGGGGGTAAGGTTAAAATGGATGGAAGTTTGAGGTGAGTGGCTAGAGTCTGCAAGGGGGTTTGATGGTTGAGAATTCTTGTAGGGAGTCGGTTAACCAAGTATGCGGAAGTGGCAAGAGCCTCAGGCCAAAACGAGGTGGGAACGTGAGAATCAAGGAGTAAGGCCCGAGTAATTTCAAGAAGAATCCGATTTTTTCGTTCAGCAACCCCATTTTGTTGTGGGGTGTGGGGACATGAGGTTTGATGGATAAGGCCATGTTCCTGGAAAAAAACTTGCATAGACTGATTGACAAATTCACCACCATTATCTAAACGAAGAATTTTGATTTGGGTCTGAAATTAAGTTTGAATCATTTTGTAAAAAGCAATGAATTTTTCCGGAACTTCAGATTTTTGTTTCATAAAGTATAGCCAAGTCATTCGAGAAAAATCATCAACAAAGATAACAAAGTACTGAAAATGACTGTTATTAAAATGCGGAGCGGGGCCCCAGACATCAGAATGAATAAGGGAAAAAACAGAGTCCACTCTAGTATTATTTGGGGGAAAAGAAACCCTATGATTCTTAGCACGAATACAAGTCTCACACTTCAGATCAGTGGAGTTATTTGGAAAAAGACTTGGAAATAAAATCTTAAGATACCCAAACGAAGGATGACCAAGGCGGCGGTGCCACAACCAAAGTTGTCTGTCAACTGTTCCATGAGCAAGCATGGCATGTCCCGAGTGAACCACCTCGTCGACGTAGTAGAGACCTCCTCGCTCAGTACCACGCCCAATGATCTCCTTCGAAAGAATGTCCTGTAAAAGGCAAAAAGTTGGATACATCAGAACCACACAATGGAGTTCTTTTGTCACTTGACTAATAGATAACAATTTTGAAGATAAAGAGGGAACATAGAGACAATTATGTAGCTTCATCTTTTCAGAAATAGCAATAGAGCCCCCTCCTTTTACATGAATAAGTTCCCCACTAGCAGTTTCAATATGGGCCTTAGGTGGTGGGGATAAATTTAAAAAATCTGTGTGATCATAAGTCATAGTATCGGTAGCTCCGCAGTCAAATATCCAGTGATTTGGTTTTCCACAATTACCCTTACTGGTGTTTTGGGCTATATAAGCCTGAGATTCAGATTTAATTTTATTTTCAGAAGACAGCCCAAAATTGTTTGGTGGCCCACTTTCATTCCCATCTTCAGCACCAAAAAAACAATTAAGAGGGAAATATTTAGGTTTAATAAGTATTGGGCTTGGGTCAAAAAACCCAAACCCATTACCTTGCTGGGTTCCTAGGTCGAAACCCTCTCCCTTTGTGCTGGTTGCTGCGGCGCTGTTTGAGAAAGAAGAGGAAGTGGCGGGGCTGGCCGACAGCGTGGGTGCTCCTCCGTGGGCTGATTCGCGACGGCGGCCCAGATGCCACCCTTCTTCGTCGTTCGGCAGGTGAGGAGATCGTGGAGCAGCGGTGGGATTGTGGCTTGTGGCGGCGGCGGCGGCTTTGCCTGGTCGAGAATCAGTCTTCTCTTTCCTGTTTTCGTCCCACCATTCTGGGTACCCCACGATTCGAAAGCATGTTTCTTTGGTATGTTTTTTCATCCCACAGTGAGTACACATGAGTTTCGATTTATCCTCTTTCTCCTTGGAACGATTTTTGGTTCTGGCCGCATGCCCCGTGTCTCTGCTGTCACGTTCCCCTACTGTTCTGGCTACCAAACCTGCTCTGATCCCCGATGATGAGTCATTCTCGGAGGTTGCCGCTTTCAGAATTTGAAGCCTGGCGACCTCCCGCCTTACAGTGGCGAAGGCTGTTTCGACTGAGGGGAGAAGATTGCATTTCAGAATATCGCATTTAATTGATTCAAACCTATCATCAATGGCAGCCAAAAGTTGGTACAGTCTCTGTTCCTAGATTTTGTTGTTGTAGATTTGAATATCTGCAGGGCACGTCATCGGGTTTGGATCTCGCCGATCAATGGCGATCCAGAGGCTCTGAAGCTTGTTCCAACATTCTTCCAGGGTGCTGCTCCCTTACCTCAAAAAATTTGCCCTTCGATGAAGGTCAAAAACCTGCAAAGAGTCAATTCCTGCACCATAGGTTAGAGCCAGTCTATCCCATAAATTTGTTGTTGTTGGGTATTGTGACACATTGTTTACTAAATGTGATTCAATATTTTGAATCAACCAAGTAAAAACACGCTGGTCATCTTGTTCCCAACGCGTGTAATTTGGATCTGTTCTTGACGGTGCCGCAGGTTCACCGGTGATGTGAGCGCTTCGTCCTCTGCCCCCAATGGCATTTTTCATCAGAGTTGACCATAGTGGATAAATTTCTCCACTTAGTTTTGTTCCGAGAGATAAATTCTCAGAGTTGGTGGTTGAGGCCTGTGCTTGAAGACTGCTCTGTAGCAATGCTGCAATCTGACGTGTTATTTCATCAGAGATGCTGTTGTGTTTGGTTTGGTTCTGATTTGGTTGGTTGTCAAGGTTGTCAACGTCTAACATGGTTTTGGGTTTTTGTCTGGCTTAGAGGAAGAAGAAAAAGTTGAAGAAACCTGCTCTGATACCATATTGTAATAGAGAATAGACAATAGGGAAGAAATATTTAGAGAATTGTAATTCTATTGCTTGATTTGATTGCTTACAGGTAGGGATTTACTTATAGAACGATTCAGTCCTCTAAATAAGGAAATACAATAATGACAATAATATTCATTCCCTAATTAGAGTTGATCTCTTCCCTAATTACATATTTGACCAAATCTAGATTGATTTGATTCAATATTCTGACAACAATAATATAATATTTAAGTAAATAGATCAATTCATTCAGTCTACAAAAATTTATAAATTTCTTAAATCCAACTTTTTAACAGAACTGATTTAAAAACAAATTAACTTTAATTGCTAACAGAAGCTTATTATAGACCTATTTATATAGACATGATATATCATATACTTTATTATTATGTCTAATTCCAAACTAAAAATCTACTACTGTAGTTCTCAATTTCAAATCTTAGCCACTTTTAAAAAAAAGACTCTCTTATATGTTGACAGTGTCACTTTTTCAACTCAACAATTTCTTCCTCTATCAAATTAGTTTTCCGAATTTATATCATGATTTGAGATGATTAAAGTGTCGCAACCGGGGTCGCGGCGGGGACGGCGCTAAAAACAAATTTAGTAAACAGCTAGAGTCGCCACTAATGTTTTTTAAAGGAAAACACTAGAAAACCTAAAATAAAATAAAAGGCCTACGAAACCTAAAATCTAGGTTCGGGAGTCGGTTACGCGTGGGGAAGGTGTTAGCACCCCACAGCGCCCATTAGAACGGTACCTTAGGTTGATTGTGCATAAATTAGTAATAGACTTATTATTTACAAAGAAAAATAGATTACTTACAAAAACAAAAATATTTATTTTATTTTATTTAGCCTGATAGGTGTGAACCTAGTCCTACGTACTTCCCTCAAATGGAAGATCAAGGCCACGTAGTTCTGAAGGTTTAAAGTGATTTTTAATTTGATGTGCCTGGCGGGGAGTTGCCCGGTCTGAAGGCTTAAAGTGATTTAAAAAAAGGGTGCCTGGCGGGGAGTTGCCCGGTCTGAAGGCTTAAAGTGGCTTTAAAAAAGAGGGTGCCTGGCGGGGGTTGCCCGGTCCTACGTATCTCCGAAGAGAAATCAAGGCTACGTAGTTCTAAAGGTGGTTATAGAAACAGAAAAAGAAAAACAGAAACAGCAACAGGGAAACAGAAACAGCAACAGGGAAACAGAAAAAGCAACAGGGAAACAGAAACAGGGAAGCAGAAACAAGGAAGCAGGGAAATAGAAACAGAAACAGGGAAATAGAAACAGAAACAGGGAAATAGAAACAGAAACAGGGAAACAGAAACAGAAACAGGGAAATAGAAACAGACAGGGAAACGGAAACAAAGAACAAAAACCAAAAAACAGAAATAGCAGGAACAGTAATCAGAACAGAAACACACTAATATAAAGAGAAACAGGGTATAAACAGGATAATAAAAACACTAACAGAAACATAATTAGAATCTAAACCAGAATCAGTAAGAACGGGAGAAGAAATTAAACCAGAAACAGAAATTAAATAGCAGAGAAGGGAGTGGTGGCAGCGCTATGGACGAAGGGAGAAGATGGTGATGGCGGTGCCGTGGTGCTGGGTGGTGGTGCTGCAGCGGCGGACAGGGAGTTGGGAGGAAGGCCGAGCGGCGCGAGGTGCTAAAGGGAGGAGCGGCGGCGCGAAGAAGCTTGAGGGAAGAGCGGCGGCGCGAGGAGGCTTGAGAGGGGAGCGACGGTTGTGGCTGAAGAGTGGCGGCGTGAAAGGATGAGAGTGAGGAGGTCGAACGGGGAGTGGTTTGGTGATGACCGGCGGCTGGAGAGAGATGAAGAGTGTTGATTTTTTAGGGTTTTGAAAGGGGAAGAGAGAAT
The DNA here is from genome assembly GCA_030819835.1 of Acmispon strigosus. Taxonomy (NCBI): domain Eukaryota; kingdom Viridiplantae; phylum Streptophyta; class Magnoliopsida; order Fabales; family Fabaceae; genus Acmispon; species Acmispon strigosus. The sequence goes on along the minus strand of JAUAMA010000004.1, from coordinate 52,560,768 downwards.
GGAAAGAAAAGGATGCAGCTTGATGATGGTGAATAGTGGTTCTCTCCCTCCCTGCGGATTTCGAGGAGAAGGGGATTATATAATATTAGGGTTAGGGTTTTTTTTGGGGAGAAATTACGGGAGTACCCTTGGGTTTCTGTATCTTTTTTTTTGTTTTGGGCCAGCTTGACTCATTTTATCTAAAGACATTTTTTTGTTTAAGAGCACAAACTCTCTTTTTTTTTGTTTTTTTTTTAACTAACTAATTAGCTAACTATTTTTTTGATTTTTAATATAATGAAACACAATAAAAAAGAAATAAAAATAAAAGACCTGGATAAAATTGGGTGCTGACAGCAGCCCCCATTTGCTTGACTTTCGGTGAGAAAGTTAAAGCAAATTCAAAAGCAGCCAATTTTAGCCAAACAAGCAAACAGAAGAAGAATAACTAAGATGGCAGATCCGGAGCCCATCAACAGGCGGATCAAAAATCATAAGATAACTGAAAGAGTGCAGGGGTTGGTTACCCTGAAAGAGTGCAGGGGTTGGTTACCCTGAAAATGTGCAGGGGTTGGTTACCCTGAAAGTGTGCAGGGGTTGGTTACCCTGAAAGAGTGCAGGGGTTGGTTACCCTGAAAGCATGTAGGGGTGGATACCCTAAAAGAGCCTAGGGGTTGGTTACCCTAAAAGAATGACTAGGTACCAAAACCTAGCAAAATTGATATTTTTTTTTTGAATTTTTGAATGATCATGTGGAAAAAAGAAAGTTGAAAGATTTTCAAATAAACAAGTTTTTTTTTTTAACTTTCAAAAGATTTTATCTTCACCATTGCAACACAATACTGGTCAAAGCTGGTGGATGAAGGGATGGGTTTTGGATGGAAGAAATGGAATAAGATTTGTGGAGGGCAATGGAGATTAGGCTTGTAACAAGCCCCCAAGTCTGACATCAATATAAGGAACAAGCTGCTTATCATTTTATCGTGCTGAGAGGAGAGAAAGGCGGCAAACCCTAAGTGCGACAAGCATGAATTTGAAGATCTGTCATGGAAGAGGGGCGAACCCGGAGTCTAATTTGCTTCAGGCCCATCTTCAATCAAGGAAGAATATAAGTCTCATCACTCCAATTTTCTCTTTTTATTGTTTTTTTTTTTTTTAATTTTTTTTAATTTTTTTTAGGAGCAAAAACACACAAGTGTAAACTCATTGTCCCAAAATCAAAGTTTAAGAAAACAAGAGTGATCAACATTTGATCAGAATGGACTTTATTGGCTTGTAATGTGGCTAGGGGGTAATGGGTGATGAAAGAAAGGGTATAAAGGCTCAAAGAAAGTGTTTAAGGGTTAATTAGGACAAAGGATCTCTAGTGCAATGTGATGGATGAGAGACATTTATTCAAACAATATTTTTTTCATTCTTTGCATTTTGTTTTTTTTCATTTTTGTTTTCCATTTTTCTTTCTTTTCGCTTTCTTTTTTTTTCTTGTTTTTTTTTTTGCTTTTGATTTTTTTGATAGCAGAAGAATGACTTAACTGTCTTCAAACATTATAAAAATCCCCCAGGTGTTGAGGAAATCCATGAGCACTTTTAGAGAAACACTCAAACTGGGCTGGCTCTCGATGTGGGGGTGACAAGTGAAACAGATGGGATATCAACTCCAGTGAAATGAGTCAGATGGAGAACTATTGCACTAGCCCCCAGTGTAGGGGTGATCCTTGTCCAGGGTTAAATGAAGAAAAAAAAAATTATTTTAAGGCTCAAAGTGGGTAGCAAGGGATAATATTTATTTGATTTTTTTTGGATAGAGAAAGAATGGCCAAACTTCATTTCAAAAATTGATTGCTCATTTTCAAAAGATTTAACTTTAGGACAAAGGTTCTAGACTTTACAAATTTGCTCCCTTTTTCTTTTCTTTTTTTACTTTTTTTCTTTTTTCTATTTTTTTCCTTTTTTTTTAGGACGATGAGACGCAAGATGATGGACTAATGATCTTCAAATTTTGTAATGCTCTCCTCAGCATCGGTCCATGACTTCCAAAATTGGGGGTTTGAAGATGGTTAATGGAGGAGGGATAAATGAATGGATGAGACAAATGTGGATTAGAAAGAAATTGAGGTTCATAAAAGTGTGGAGTAATTTGTATAGATGAAAAAGATGAAGAATTATGAGATGGTGAATGAAAGGATTATGAGGAGATGGTGAATGAAAATGAAAATGAACCTCAAATTGAATGTTATGATGCAATGGTGAAAATTAAAAGAAAATAAAACCAAAGGAAGATAATTAAAGAAAAACATTTTTTTGATTTTTTTTTCAGCAAACAAAAAAGAGATTGGAAATTCAAAATAAGAAAGAAAAAGAAGAAGGATAAGTGGAAGGGAACTGTACAAAATGTTTTTTTTTTAGATTTTTTTTTTGATAAGGATGAATAAGAAAAAAGAATTTATTTACAAAGACAGGAAAATGAGGAACTCCGAGAGAAAGAAGGAGCCCCCAACTAAACTTATTTTCTTAAGCATAAAGGTCGGATTAATATAGAGATGGAGAGACCTAATCCAATTAATTGACTAAGGTTTAGACAACTAGTACAGTGATGGGGATGGATCTAGATCTCACATAGCTAAAGGTTCCCAGATTACCCTCATCACACAGACAAGGACCCGATGATCAAACTATTTGACGAGTAGACACTAGGCCTCTCACGCCAAATAGCTAAATGACCGGTAATAATCTAAGTGGTGAATCAATAATTGACGAGTAGACACTTGGTCTCTCACGCCAATTATCAAGACACCTCTACGCTCCCTAGTTTGCAGGCCCGGGTATAGAGCCCAAAAAGTGTATGAGGCAAGTGAAATAAATCCAGTAACCAATAAAGATTATATATGCAACATAAGAAAATATATACAAAAAAGAAAGAAACAAATAAAATAAAACAAACAAGGAGAAAAAACAAAAAAGCACAATCAATCATACAGGCCTGACTCTCAAAATGTCCCCAGCGGAGTCGCCATCTGTCGCAACCGGGGTCGCGGCGGGGACGGCGCTAAAAACAAATTTAGTAAACAGCTAGAGTCGCCACTAATGTTTTTTAAAGGAAAACACTAGAAAACCTAAAATAAAATAAAAGGCCTACGAAACCTAAAATCTAGGTTCGGGAGTCGGTTACGCGTGGGGAAGGTGTTAGCACCCCACAGCGCCCGTTAGAACGGTACCTTAGGTTGATTGTGCATAAATTAGTAATAGACTTATTATTTACAAAGAAAAATAGATTACTTACAAAAACAAAAATATTTATTTTATTTTATTTAGCCTGATAGGTGTGAACCTAGTCCTACGTACTTCCCTCAAATGGAAGATCAAGGCCACGTAGTTCTGAAGGTTTAAAGTGATTTTTAATTTGATGTGCCTGGCGGGGAGTTGCCCGGTCTGAAGGCTTAAAGTGATTTAAAAAAAGGGTGCCTGGCAGGGAGTTGCCCGGTCTGACAGCTTAAAGTGGCTTTAAAAAAGAGGGTGCCTGGCGGGGGTTGCCCGGTCCTACGTATCTCCGAAGAGAAATCAAGGCTACGTAGTTCTAAAGGTGGTTATAGAAACAGAAAAAGAAAAACAGAAACAGCAACAGGGAAACAGAAACAGCAACAGGGAAACAGAAAAAGCAACAGGGAAACAGAAACAGGGAAGCAGGGAAATAGAAACAGAAACAGGGAAATAGAAACAGAAACAGAAATAGGGAAACAGAAACAGAAACAGAAACAGGGAAACAGAAACAGGGAAATAGAAACAGACAGGGAAACGGAAACAAAGAACAAAAACAAAAAAACAGAAATAGCAGGAACAGTAATCAGAACAGAAACACACTAATATAAAGAGAAACAGGGTATAAACAGGATAATAAAAACACTAACAGAAACATAATTAGAATCTAAACCAGAATCAGTAAGAAGGGAGAAGAAATTAAACCAGAAACAGAAATTAAATAGCAGAGAAGGGAGTGGTGGCAGCGCTATGGACGAAGGGAGAAGATGGTGATGGCGGTGCCGTGGTGCTGGGTGGTGGTGCTGCAGCGGCGGACAGGGAGTTGGGAGGAAGGCCGAGCGGCGCGAGGTGCTAAAGGGAGGAGCGGCGGCGCGAAGAAGCTTGAGGGAAGAGCGGCGGCGCGAGGAGGCTTGAGAGGGGAGCGACGGTTGTGGCTGAAGAGTGGCGGCGTGAAAGGATGAGAGTGAGGAGGTCGAATGGGGAGTGGTTTGGTGATGACCGGCGGCTGGAGAGAGATGAAGAGTGTTGATTTTTTAGGGTTGTGAAAGGGGAAGAGAGAATGGAAAGAAAAGGCTGCAGCTTGATGATGGTGAATAGTGGTTCTCTCCCTCCCTGCGGATTTCGAGGAGAAGGGGATTATATAATATTAGGGTTAGGGTTTTTTTTGGGAGAAATTACGGGAGTACCCTTGGGTTTCTGTATCTTTTTTTTTTTGTTTTGGGCCAGCTTGACTCATTTTATCTAAAGACATTTTTTTGTTTAAGAGCACAAACTCTCTTTTTTTTTGTTTTTTTTAACTAACTAATTAGCTAACTATTTTTTTGATTTTTAATATAATGAAACACAATAAAAAAGAAATAAAAATAAAAGACCCGGATAAAATTGGGTGCTGACATAAAGAATTCAAATAATTATGATTATGATTGTGCTTTTTATATAATAATTATTGTTTGATGATGTTACCAATTATATTCAATTCATCTTTATTTATTTATTTTAAATGATTAACGTTAACATCTACTACTATATTTACTAATTGTGAGTCCTCAATCTCAAATCAGTTTTCCAAAAAATCCACTTCTTCTTCTTCTTCTTCTTCTTCTTTTCTGAGTTTTGGACCCTTCCAGGCCACTCAGCGCCCTGAGTATATATAAACGATGAAAAATCTTTCCTCCTTCCATCGTCTACTCCTTCCATCGTCAAAACATCCATAGTCTAAACATTTCCTCCTTCCATCGTTTAAACCTTTCCTCATTTCATCGTCTACTCCTTCCTTCTTCCATCGTCTACTCTTCCTCATTCCATCATCTAAACCATCCTCTTCCTCCTTCAATCATCTAAACTTTTCCTCTTTCCATCGTCTAAACCATTCCTCCTTCCATCGTCTAAACCATTCCTCCTTCCATCGTCTAAATCATTCTTCCTTCCATCATTTACTCCTCCTCCTTCCTTCCATCGTCCACTCCTTCCTCCTTCCACCATCTAAACATTTCCTTCTTCCATCGTCTAAACCATTCTTCCTTCCATCGTCTACTCCTTCCTCCCTCCATCGTCTAAATCATTCCTCCTTTCATTGTCTACTCCTTCCTCCTTCCATTGTCTAAATCTTTCCTCTTCCATCGTCTACTCCTTCCTTCTTCCATTGTCTACTCTTCCTCCTTCCATCATCTAAACCATCTATCCTTCCATCGTCTAAACCATTCCTCCTTCCATCGTCTACTCCTCCTCCTTCCTTCCATCGTCTAAACTTTATCTCCTTCCATCGTCTAAACCATTCCTCCTTCCATCGTCTACTCCTACCTCCTTCCATCGTCTAAACTTTTCCTCCTTCCATCGTCTAAACCATCCCTCCTTCCATCATCTAAATCATTCCTCATTCCATCGTCTACTCTTCCTCCTTCAATCGTCTAAACCATTCCTCCTTCCATCGTCTACTCTTCCTCCTTCCATCGTCTAAATCAGTCCTCCTTTCGTCGTCTAAATCATTCTTCCTTTCGTCGTCTAAATCATTCTTCCTTCCATCGTCTAAACCACTCCTCCTTCCATCGTCTAAACTTTTCCTTCTTCTATCGTCTAATCTTCCTTCTTCCATCGTCTAAACCATTCCCCTTCCATTGTCTACTCTTCCTCCTTCCAAACGTGTTGATGATGAATCTGCATCTTTAACTTCAAACGACCATAACTTCTTCATTTCTTATCAGACTTATATTAACTTTCTTTATTATGAAATATAATTTTTGAACTATGGTTAAAACGTGTTGAGATAGATAAGTGAAATAAGATCTTCACAAACTTCCTCAACTAAAGAGTTAAAACGTGTCAAGATAGAGAAGTGAAATAAAATCTTCATTGTGTTGAGATTATTGCTACATAAGTATTTGTTGGATGTTTTTCTATTTCTGTTATCAAAACTTAATTACATTGTTTGGTTTGGTATGACATAAACTTTAGATGAACGATTTTAATATTAATCACTGTGTCTACTTTGGTTTTATCAATTGAGGGATTTATTTACTTCAATGTCATGTGATCTTACGAATGTTTAAAAATGTTAACATATATTATATATTTATTAGCTTTATAACATCAACTAAAAAATCGTTGCAAATTAAATATTAAAAATACACATACATTGTACGAGTTACTTACTAGTTGTACTAAATTTCAGTGACTTTATCGTTATAAAAGTAGAAGTAACTCAAATTTCATAAAGCTATTAATTTCTATATATGATGTGAAAGAATTATAAACAAAATAAATTAAATTTTAAAAAAAAAATTATTAACCATGTAAGGTTTATGTGACTTCGTGTTTAATAAATGTTTTATAAGTTGAAACATATTGGGTAGAAAAAAAACTCAAAAACTATATGTTTCTTTTCCATAATTTATAATTTATTGTGTAGGTTTTATGATTTGAAGTGTGATTTGAACTCATGAGTTCAAGTCTGTTATGTTCTGTGTTTTCAATTGGGTGACATTAGTTATGGCCTGATATTTTTTCGAATCCTAGCTGCTGTAATTTCAATTCTTCTTTCTCCCATGTTGGAGTATGTTGGAGTATCTCTTGTACTCTCTTATGTACTGTGTTTTCTTTTTTTTAAAAAAAAGTGGTGAGTACACCTCCAAGATCTATGTCATATACAAAGGTACTTATCGATCATCCACCAATATAACTCTTACATTAACAATGGAATCAAACACACAACATTATAAAAAGTAGTAGTTTGTCCTTATCAACTGAGTCAACATGAGGTCATTGATTTGAGCTATCTAAAGCAATCGATATAGAGGATAAAATGCAAATATTTAAGAAGTTATCCGCTTATTTATTTAGAGTGTGATTGTTTTAGAGTTTTTATTTTTGTTTTCAAGAGAAATGTGAAATAAAATTAAATCAAAGTTGGCTCAAAAACCAGTGGAACCAGAATTTTGATAAAAGTAATTTTGATATAATTAAGTTCAATAGAAAAAAGTTTTTAAAAAAAAATGTGTTTAGAAACGAAGTATAAAAGTACGTTTTAAAAAAATGAGTTTTGTTTGGATAAAATAAAGTAAAATCACTTTTAAAGATAAATTTACAGAAGTAGACATTGTATTAAAATTTATTTTTATTAAAGTGTGATAAATAAGGGTAATTGTATTATTAAAATGGAAAACGAAAAATAAGGACTTCAAACATATGAGTTTCCAAAGGCTCAATTTTTTAGGCAATAAATTTACGTTTAGTGAAGGCACACTCTAAACCAAACAAGCCATTGATAATACAATCTTGTTCACTGTACATGCACGGTATATTTGTGAAATATAAAAGTTGAACTCGTAATATAAATTAAATAAATTAAAATATGTAAAACATAAAATATCGCGCTAATTGATAAAAAAAAATTTAATAGTGACTTGTGATCATACCATTGCCGATGAGTTTTTTCCATTCACAAAAGTTGGGATTCGAACTCCCAACCACTTACTTAAGGGACGAAGTGCTGAACCACTACGCCATCCCGCTTGGTTTGTTACATACCATTTGATTACGTGTTTCTATCGTTAAAAAAAAAAAAAATTACCATTTGATTTCATACTGATTGATTGAAACAATTCTGGACACAACTAGAAATATAGCTATTACCTGCGAAGTTTTCGACCAAATATAGATATTTTCCGTTAACATTTTTAAAGTTGCACTTTTCCAAAAATAATAAATAATTATTTTTGGATTGCTGAATCCACGTTTGGCCTCTCCAAACGTGAATCCAAACACACTATTAGTTTATCGATCGGTAAAAGTTAATTTAGAAAAATTAACATATCTTTTTATACAACTTTTTTTTTGTCACATATACTAATAATTAATTTTAACTAATTTTCTTAATATGTTGTGAATTAATTAAAAGAGACATATAAATAAAAAACATGGGAGTACAATTACTTTTTTCAGATTTTTAAAATAAAATATTTAGCCATCACAAAGTTTTTAAATAGATTTTTTTATTAAAAACTAAATTTTTATTTAGAAAAACTTAGACACGAGCGCGTGCCCTCACACAAATTTATATTTATATGTACATAGAGTTCTGATTTTTTCTATAAAGTGAATTTTTAATAATATAGATTTTTTTTTGTCAAATATGAAGTAAATTAAATCAAGCAAAACGATGCTGCTAGTGTATGGGCAGTGTATGGAGGACTTAACTCTAGACCCCATATACTGTTTTAAAAATTAATAGTTTAATTTTGATGCACTGGCGGTATAAAAAAGTTTTACGCATGCATCCAATCAGAATCTATCAATTTCTCATGTCAAGATTAAATTTAAAATTATTCTAAATGGATAATAGATATGTGATTAAATACATGTGTAAAATTTTTTACACATCAAAATTAAATTAAAAAAAAAAAAAAAAACTCTAGACCATATACAACCTCTTTTATTTTTGCCAAAACAGACAGTTTCTTTGGACCATATTAAAATGGTTTTAGTGAAAAACAAGCGGCAGAGGCATTAGTTTTGTTTTTGTCCAATCTATATAGATGCATTAGGTTATTAAGTTTGGGTTCCAAAACAATAATACCCAATTAATTGGGCATGAAAGTTTTGGGCCATTTTCGATAATATCATGTGTCTTGACAACAATTAATTTGTAGACAAATAAGGCCGTCCAAGAAAAGACCAAAAATCTAGTTTAGTAATTTATAAATAGATAGTAAGTAGACTTTTTAAAATATATTAAGTATGATAGTCCTTTGACCAAAAAAGAATATGATAGTCAATGATTCTTTTTGTGATCAAAATTTTTAGCAATAAAATTGATCAACATGAATAGATAAGGTTATTATAATTTTAAATTCGAGTATCATCATTGTGAAAAGGAGGACAAAGAGTTTAAAAAAAAAAAAAAAAGAGGACAGAGATTACGATGGGATATTTTTTTATTTTTGTACAATTTTTATATGTCCAATCAAATAATACATTTTACCGTTGAACTTACTCCATCATTAATTAATGATCAAAAATAGTTTTGTTCTTGAGAGAAATTATCCAATTAACTGCGTTGATGCATGGTAGTAAATGTGATGGGTTCGAGTTTAAAACTTAATGAGAGGGTAGGTTTAGCAAAGACTGGATCACTAAATGATGGTTCGGGTTGGTCCGAAAAATGAATTGAATGTTAATTTCAATTTTCATAAAAAAATTATAAGCACTTTTCATTTTATAAAAAAACAAAATTTTAATCTATTAATGAAATATAAACAAAATTATTACACAGTTATTAGATCATTTGAACTAAATTTTGAATAGCACAAGATTCTAATTTAACTATATAATCACATGAATTTCTACTATGATATTTCGTCATAGATTCATATCAAATTACTAGAGCGTTGAAGTCACTATTGCATGAAATAGTCTTCGTGTGATATTAAATTAGGAAATTGTAATCCCACAATTCTAACAAAGTAATATTTTGAAGCTAGTGGATCAGAAGTGTTTGTGAGATGCATTAGGACGAGTTATGCTCGTATTTCACCTGACCCTAAATATTGGTAGAGTCCCGTCTTTTAAACACAAATTCTTCTCTAAACCTATCGAAATACAATGGCGTGCAAATTTGGTGGTCTAAGCTAAGTCAAGTTAAATAACCAAGTCGGGTTATATACACTCGTAGAGCTAACCATAACATAGATAGAAGAAGACTCTCAAGAGCGTTTAATCATAAAATCAACAGATGATTATATGTTTATCATTTATTTAATTTGAAGTTTATTATAATTTGAACTAATCTAAATTTAACAATAAGTATATTCTAGTAAAAATAAAGTATATTCTTAGTTTATTAAATGCATAATTTATATGGAAACTTACTTTTCGTGGACTTTATTCCATTTTACAAATCATAGACGAGTTTTGCATATCACGTATAGTGCAAGTTCTTAAGATTGTGATGGAATTTCTTTACAATTTCTATGTGTCCAATTATTTGTAGATTTATACTTGAACTTATTCCATCATTAATTAATGTATCAATAATAGTCTCTCCTTTTTCCCTTAGTAATGGTGGCAATGGGGCATGACCTCTTATAAATTATTTAAGTTCTCAGCCAGAAACTAAATTATAGAGGATCATGAGATTATCCATAATATGGATGTAACAAGACTCTTGAAGCGAATTTGTTCACAGAATAAAAAATAATTAGGATTAGAGATAAGTGCACAGTTTATGTAAATTTTATTTACACAAACATCTAATTAGATTCCGAAAAATTAAGTGAATGAAACTGTTTTTTCATGTGGCAAATTTTGATTGGATGTCAATGTAAAATAATTTTACACTGACAATGCATATCTATTAAACTCAAATAATTGTATGTTTATCATTTGAGAATTCTTCCACGTCACTGAATTTCAAAGGATATCAATATCATGTTCACCTAGTTTACAAGTTGTGATCATTTTAAGTTTTTTAATTCTAATATTAATTATTTATTATTTCTTTTACTCTACTTATACTTCAACTTACATTTGATAATTTTTCTTCTTTTACTGCCATAAAAGTGATATGGAAGATTCAATTTGAAGTATATTATAATTTGAACTAATCTAAATTTAATAATAAGTATGTATATTCTTAGTTTATTAGTTGCATAATTTGGTTGTAAACTTGGTTTTCATGGACTTTTTTTGGTTTGACATCACGTATAGTGCAAGTTCTTAGAAAGTAATGAATGAGTAATGACAAAAATGCAGGTCCGTAACCCGTTGGACTAAACAATTACTAGAAGATCGAGTAGCAGCCTTCATAAATCTAAATCATATAATTAAGAACGTAAATTTGTCAAAGTTCTAATAAGATACTGCTCTGCTTGTCCATTGATGATCGATTTGTCTCTTATTGGAGTTAGGAACTTGCTTCCTGTTTATTCGTGAATTAGATTAATTGTATTACATTTTTTACCACATTTTGATATATTTTTGTATTTATTGAAATTTATATAGATTTTACTTAATCTCAGGAGTTGTCCTCTTCAATTGGTAAATGGAATCCAAGTGATTTGACATTGCATGTATACATTTTAACAAAAAAAAATACTATTTATAGATCGACTTATAGTTATAGTTATATTATTCACTGAAATATATATTTACTCATGCTAAAAATTACTTTTATACACATAATTTATTTTTAAAAAGTCTAAGTTATAATTTTATAAATATATAAATTTGAGTGTTCTAGGGTGACAAAATGTTTTTTAAATAATGGGTCAATCCGCCAAATGAGATGGAGTGAGTTGGGTTTTCAAACCCACCAACCTGTGTTGATCTGCTTTTTCTACCCCACCAAAAAGTGAGGTTGATAGTCGAGAGGGGTTGACCGGTTTAATTTTATTTTTATGAACTTCTTAAGTTTAATATTTTTATGTTATTATTATTAACTTTAAATATTTTTCTATTTTTAAGCTATTTTAAGTGGGTCAACTTGCAAATTCGTCTAAATTAAACGGGCCAACTCTCCAATCAACTTGTCTTGAGTATAGTTAATAATTACACATAATTTGTATTTTTAATTTTTTGTGGGTTGGCTCGTCTGTTCACGGTAACACAAATTAAGATGTATTCTTTAACTAACTTTTCAAATGTGGTGTGATGAGGGTATACTCGTTTTATGCGAGTTGGCGACGAGACGGGTTGACCCATTTTATCACCCTAGTGTTTTAATTAATTTGTAAATAAAAATAAATAGTTTTAGTTAAGGTTAGATAGAAGAATAACTTTGGAAGTCGATTCTAAAATATGATTCAAAACAATAAAAAAAAAAGTTGGAAAATTCAAGTTCAGCATTCGGTTCATTTAATTTTAAAATTTTCAACTTTATTTTTACTACTATTATTACTATAAATTAGTTCAATTTATAAATAAATATCCTCACTTGTGTGGACGGTAGCGCAATAATAATTAATAATTAATAATAACGCATGCGTAGCTTGAGTGCAAACTGCAAAATTATTAATAAAGTCCATCGTGTCACATAAAAGGACCTTCACACACATCCTTGTGTGTAAGTGTAACTTGCACGTTTTTGTGACGTCTCTTGTGTTGTGTGTGAAGTAAAGTATGAAGTATGAACTATGATATCAAGCCAAACCAAAGCAAAGCACATGCATACGCCAATGCTCATGGACAGCTAAACTAAAACTTTTGTGTTTCAATCACTCCAGAATACGGTTTTAATGTTCGGGATTTGACGTATTTACACCCAATTTTCTCCTTTATTTTATTTCTGTCAATTTTATCGTATTATTTATCTCTCTTTTTTTATATGATATCATCTATCATTTCATTTATTCTTTTTTTTCTCTTTTTATTTCATTTTAGGTGTGAGAGAATTTAGGGTGTGAACTTAATTTTTTTTTTTTTTGCTGTCGAAGCATGAGCATTGCCAAAGTAATTTAAGTGAAAGAGCACTTTTAAAATAATTTATTTTTCTGACAATTTTGTCCATTAAAAATGAATCATGAAAAGAAACATCAAATAGAGTCCTTTTTTAGTGTAGATAAATTATATAAAATTTATTGAATATTGTAACCTGAACAATAATTTAGTGTCATAAAAAATCCAAGTGAAATATAATAGGAAGCTGATAACAATATAATGATCATAATTTGCTTTTAATTTTATGTAAACTCCAACCAACTCAATTAACGAATAAGATGTTCGTAATTTTGTTTGTCAATAATTGTGGTGGAATAGGTAATAGGAAATCAAATTGATCACCTCCACTTTTTCAAGCCAAACTTTTACCAATTAATGTGTATATATGTGCTTAAATAAAGTCCAAACAAAATATATATACTAGAATAAAATGTTGTTTTTAGTAGGAAAAAGGGCAATGTCTTTTTAGCACAAGGTATACATCACAATAGTAGTGATTAATTCTCTCATCGTAAGTTATCGTATTAAACGACAAACGGTTGGCGTTGAATTGAGCTTCATTCCTATGGTGAGGATCAAACTCTCAACATCATAATTAAAAAAATAAAGTGAGCTAACCACTATACCACATTTCTTAGTAAAAGGGGAAGGTTTTATTAGAGTAGGAAAAAAAACGTTTTTCTTGACTTTTTTATGTTGTTTTGAAATATCATATGATATAACACCAATTTCTTACTTTGAATATTATGATATGTTTAAAAATTTTATTTGAGTTTAATTTATAGTACATGATACATATAGGTGTTAATGTAAGTGTTTGAGATGACTTGTGTAAACAGCTTATGTAAGTAGCATATACATGTGATTATGTAATCCAAAATTGGCGAACGAGGATAATGAAGAATCGAATCCCCGAATGATTAACTCTTAGAGCAGAGGTGAAAGTTTAAAATTTGCAAATGGTTGCAAAGTAAAACAATTTAACGCAACTGCCGTAAAAGATGGAAGAATTGAGAAACCTTATAGAATTCTCTTTTCCCCCTAAAACAATTGAGTAATTCTAAAAGTAACAGAATTCGAACAGTTGAGAGATTTATAAATTAATAGCTAGTACGAGGAATCGTGACTTTATGACACACAATTATAACAAAGGACATGACTATCTAAAACGTGTTTCTTCATTAATCGCAATGTTCCATATTCATATTTGTCCGACGGATTCAAAAGATTTGAAGGCTAAAAGTTTGAAGGATAAAAGTATGAAGTCAATGATTCAAAAGAAATTGTCTTGGCGGGTGAAACTCCAAACAATTATTGTCCGAAGAAATTCAAGCAGCTTGACATTGCATACATTATATGCCAAGCTAAACGACTTTTGTTTCTGCCGGCTAAAAAATTCAAGGCTCAATAGCTTCTCATTCTGTTCAAATGTCTCGCAACATAGTGAGTACCATGGAGGAGAGCAATGTGACTTAGTAAGGGAACATCTCGTTCCAGCCGAGGCCGAGCGACGCAATTTGGGCTTATTTAATAACAACCATATAAGGCTGCCCAAGGGCAGCCAAGATCTCGGAAGACCTTCCAAGATGGCTTCCTAGAGACTTCAAGAGACTATTATTATGGATACCAAACCTATAAATACAAGTCTAGCCGTTTATTTACATTACTCTTCTGCTAACTTTAAGTTCTTTTTAGACTGAGCCTCTCTAATTTAGAAGTTGACTTAGCGTCAGAGTGCATTTTGCAGACACGCTCCCATCATTCCTCACTGTGCTCCGTCATGGACTTCACCATCACATTCAGAGCATTTAACCTACAACCACCATGCAAAGATCAAAAGTGTTAGCTCAAGGTTCAACTTCTATAAGAGCGCATTCATTTTTCTAAATTTACTTTCATTACACATGGATCATTCTCAAAGACAAACTGGTTATTGTAAACTTCACTCTATCAAATTTAATTATACCAAACTTAATTTTGTCCAACTATAAAACAAATAGATCCTTTCAATTTTTAACGGCGGCTAATGTTTATGTACATGTTTTGGTTTTACATATAATCACTCTTACTGTGTAGCGTTAATTTCTTAATTACTATCGATTTGTTAGTGTATATATTTTGGTTTTTTCTTTGTTGTTCTATTTAAGCTGTGTGGTTTGACTATATAAAGGGTTGTGAGTGTTGAAATGAGGAATGCGAGGGTGATGAAAAGTCAGAATGGGAACCAATCAACCAACCAACCAACCCAGAGACAGAGAGAGAGAGAGAGTCTGAATTTGAATCTGAAGGTGAGAGAGATGCCGAGTCGGCACGTGGAGTGAGTGCGACACCCTCGACTCGACTCGACTCGAGTGTGTTCGTGGCCACAATCGAACAAGTAGCCGTCGATCGGTAAACAACACGTGTCCAACAACCTCGCTGACCACGAAACTGAATCTATCAGATAAAAACACAAATGAAGGGAAGGTTGGTTTTTGTTTCACAACCTAAGTGGTCCTAATTTCATTTCAAACAAAACAAACGTCCACCCTTCCCCATTGTCATGGACACACCTTCTAGACGTACAGGAAATGAAAAAACAACACAGATGCTTCAATGGAATGGAATAAAAGATAACAAGCTTCAACCGGCTTAAACACTGTTACTAATTAATAAATCTTCCAACGCTAACTTATCAATAAAACTAAATCAAATAAAAGATAAGATCAAACGCTCATCTTTGACTTTAGAATATATAATAATAATAAATTTAACAATAAGAAGGTTTTTTTAGTGTTTTTAAATATTAAAAATGAGGAAGTGGATCCGGTATTCTGAATTTTTATATTGCATATGAAGAAATAATTCCTAGATAGAGTATTATAATTGAAGATAGGAAGGGAATCCAGATTTAGGAGAAAATTACTCGTGACATTAACGTTATCATACTTTAATTTTTAACGAACATGCTTTGTTCACGCCTCTTAATCGAACTACAAATATGCAATCGGGTAAATTTATTTGTCGTTATGTGAATTGAAGCTTTATCAATTTGCATGTTTGGTTTTACTGTTATAGTTAAGATTAACATGATTTAACGTATCTTAATACATAAAAAAAATAGAATTTACACATCAAAATTCAACATGAATTAAATAAGTAGAATTTTGATACATAAACTTTAATGTGCATACACGTTAAGCTTAGCGATAATCAGGGACCTACTTAGAGGTCGTTTGGGAGAGCTTTTGAGCAACTTATTTGAGTTTTTGCTATAGAAAAAAACTATTTTGTGCACGTTTGACAGAGCTTATCGAAATAGCTTATAAGCCCTCCATATAAGTTTTTTTCAGCTTATTTCCATAAGCTGATAGGAACAGCTTATTCGAAGCTTATGGGACCTTTTGATGAGATCCTCTCTTCGAATTCAGATGACCATGTTTTTCACACTACAATTTCTTTCCCCCCTAATTAGAGACCCTAAACTTAAACAGCAGCAGCCAGCCAACCTCTGCTATCTTCCTCACCATCATCGCTCCTCCTTCTCTCTTCCCCCATCACCATCTTCTTCTTCCCTACCCTGAAACAGCAGCAGCCAGCCTCTGCTCCTCTCTTTTCCGATTCTCGCTTCTCTCTCTCTTAGTCCACACAGTCGTCACTCACAAAAACCTCAACCTTCCATCGCACAAACCCCACCCCTCTTCCTCTAGCCTCAGCCCACAATCTCTTTCCCTCGCCCCCAACCTTCATCCTTCCTGAACCAACACCTACCACTACAATTTTCTTCATCAATCAAACCGAAACTTCACCCCTAAAATCGATCCAACAACCCCAAACCCCACCTTGAACCAACTCACACAGGGAACTCAGATTTCCACCGTTTTCGGTCATCTCTGTCGTAGCCATCCATGCTCCGCTTCGCGCTTCTGTCGGACCCCACGTGCGCCACCTCGCAGTGTCGTGACGTTGCCATCGCACCCTCCCTTACTAATAAGTGCTTATGTAAAAATGCATTCAAACGATTTGATTATGTATAAGCTATTTTCAATATGTGCATTCAAACGTAAGCAGTTTGTTGAATTTAAGCGCTTACAACATAAGCTCTTATGTCATATGCGTTTATAACATAAGCTCTTAATTAAGTTGTTTTCCCAAACGAGGCCTTAGTCACGTCATTAACACCCCGCTTTTGAAAGTGTCGTATCAATTGTATTATTACATTCAGTGGCGGAGGCAAGGGGGTGCCGATATATGCCATGGCACCCCCCAAAATTTTGGAATTTTTATAATATAATTTGGTATAAGAAAATGAGACAATACTTTATTGGATAAAGTCTATGGTCAGATAAGTATGTAATAACTTTAGTCATTTATAAAATTCAGTTATCTAACATAGTTTTGAGAGGTCAATTTTAAAATAATTATACGTTTTACTATTTTTATTGTGGCCCCCCTCATCCTGAAAGTCTGCCTCCGCCACTGATTACATTAGTTGTAAAATAAATGCTCATATTAAGAACTGCAAGGAAACATAAATGAAAAATTAGTAACATACAAATATTTATGTTATGAAAAAATAGATGCGCCTTAAGTAACTACTTTATAAATTATGTCTATAATATTTACCTAAGCATTAGAATTAAAAAAGGATAAGTACGAATTTATCATCATAATATTATATCAGAAATATCGATGCTAGAAGATAAGAAAGTGGCAATTGATTGAATACACGCATCAATGGCGTAATGCACTCTGTCGACAGTTATTATTGTCTCCCACTTGCATTCTGTCATCGATGACAGGACCCCCGTCCTTCCTTTCATTTTTTATTAAATTGCTCATGTAATTTTAATATAAATGTAGTGGATATAACAATTTTAAAAAATCACATGACTTTATGTTTTAATTTCGACCATTCATAATTAGATCTGACGATCGTAATTTTATTCTCATTTTCTCATATAAAAACACATTTCTCATGTGATACATCATAAATGTACTAAATATTAAATTTTTAGAAGCACAGACTATAGAAATTAAACTTCCAACATTTCACCATTGCAATCGACATGTGTTCCTTTCGATTTTTATATTTGTGAAGATAATATTTATTATTCCTTTTAGTGTATTCTCTTTTGGGAAAATACATCAATCTCTCGAAATTTGATAGAATGGTTTCACGACATTTTATTAAAAAACTATGCTCCACCTCATTTTAGAGACTTAATTTAAGAACGGAAAAACATATGTCGCTAATTGTTCTGGCTACCATCATTGAGGAATCGTCAGCCCTTTCCCGCTCAATTTTGGTTGACAGCGAGAAAACCCTTTGAGAAACAAATAGGATCACTCGGCAGACGACTCCTGGAATTTTATCAGTTTATGTTATCTGAAAACCAACACACAGCCCTCTAGCCGGCATAAAATCAAGACTTGTAACATCCACACGACAAAACAAATGCCTCAACCCTCCACATCCCTTGTCAATGCCTCTCACACCATGCCTGAAAGCGGCCAACCCACCACAATGCCTAGGAAATTTGCACGTCCCATCCAGAGTCAACGACACTCTGCACAAGGGAGAAACACTACGCTCGAGGTGTGGTTCCCACAGGTAAACTAGCCCCCCCCACCAAACCATGAAAGGATGATGAGAACGATCCAATGTTCCTACTTAAACAACATACCCTGGGACCTCGTCATATCAAACGTACCTCAACTCAGACTTTACTACATAGGGAACCAAGAACTTTCTCGCCTATATAAGGTCTAATATCGAAAACCTTCATGTATCTATCCACACTCTATTGATCTTATCTACATATTATCCATATCCTGACTTGGGTGTTGTAGTGTTTTCTTGCAGGCCCCCTATTTTCGGCAGTCAAGGTCCTCAAAGGGCCCACTGCGTGAATCTCCCTGCATTCTAGAGCTGCAACCTTTAACCACCGCGAACTGCCTTTCCCTTTGTCGTTTCCTTCCCCGCAAACACGCAATTGGGTGATTTGACCGAATTCGTCTGATCAATTGGTGCGTTTACGGGAAACTATAAAACTACCCTCCACCACAAAATGGTCACAACACGAATAAATGTTGGCCCTTGAATCACTCTGAGCGACTAGTAGAAGAATGCGGCGAAATCTATATCCAAATTGGTGCTCCCCCACAGAACCAATAGGTCCTCCAAATCACACCGAACTAGAGGGTGGAGGAACTCATTGACATACATGCAGCACAGCTAACCAGGCCCTTAACCGACTTAAAAAATAGGTCCTCGACATGTAACACCTCGGGGAGAACGCATGCAATAGGCCTCAACGATCGAGAGCTGACTCCCAGGCTGCCTTACGCAGCCTCAAGGCCAGAAAACCAGGACTTGAGGCCACACATAGCTTGATTTATAACCTCTTATGGCATCCCAAATAAAGTTATTTGGAAAGTACACCGCTTTGACCACTCTGCTAAATAAGGAGTTTGGGTTCTTTAGAATCCCCCACCAACTATTTGCCACTAAATCACAAAAGAAGGCTCTACAATTCTGAAACCCAAGACCATCGTGAATTATTTGTGAGCACAATTTATTCCACTAGCACCAATGATTTTTCTCTATTAACATTTCTGTAAAATCTTGCTGATTGCCTTCAATTTGTGACCAAAAAATATGTGGCAGGGTAAAACAAGGCATGGTGTAGGATTAGTTAGCCTAAACCATTGATTTAATGAGCATATCTCTTCCCACTCTATAAAGCGCAAGTTCCTTCCACCCCTTACGCCTCTTCCGAACACACTTCTTAACAAAATAAAATATTTTTGAGTTTTCAAATTAGCAATAATGATAGATCCAAATATTTATTGTAACTCTCTACTGCCTTTATACTCATAAGTTATGTTAAATTTTCGTGAATGTTTTTTAATTTTTTAATTAAAAAATAAAAAATATAGAATTCGAAGTAGAAGGAAATGTTAATGGGAAATAGCTTCAATTTCCACGAGAATGTACACTATAAGAAAATAATGAATTACCAACGATCCCAAAACCGTTGCAAAATCTTGTTATTACTGTCGGTCAGGCCGTCGGTAACATGTTAAAAAAATAGTTACAAACGTCTTAATTTGGCGGCAATTCTTTTGGCGGGATTTGTTTTCATCAAATTACCAACAGTTTTACTACCGGAAAAAACCGTTAGTAATTCCGAATTTGAAATTGCTGCCTACCAATAACTTGATGGACTTTATAAAAATTCAAAATTTGTTACTAATAGTTTTATTGACGGTTTTGACTGTCAGTAATTTCAACATTTGAAATTGTCGAATACTGATGGCTTCATAGACTTTAAAAAAATTCAGAAATTAAGTTACCGACGGCCATAACCATCGGAAACTTATAAATATCACAAAACAACCGTCGATAGGCTACCGACGGTTAAAACCGTCGGTACTTTATAAATAGGAGTTTGTAGACCATCTTACTCAAAAATCTTCAGTAATTACCGACTAAGAAAGTTGCATGTAATTTACTGATGAAAAAAACCCAGCGAATCAAACATTGATGACCTTTTGACAGTTGGTAATTAAACATTACTGACGATTTTTTAGCTTACCGAAACTTTTGATCATCATGAATAAGCATTTTTCTTGTAATGGTAAGATTTCAACTATTGAACATGAGAATAACATTTAGAAAATGTGGTGAGTTCCATGCTTGAGAGAATCAATAACACTCGGGAATAATTTTTCTAACACTTGAATATTACATTCTCATTTCCCGATCTCACATGGAAATGTTTGGAGATCTAATTAAGCAAGTACCACCAAAGCTTTGGGATTTTACTTAAAATAGTATATCCAATTTGATCTATCCAGGGCAACATATAAATCTTTTTTATCCTAGAGTTCCTACTTCCTACTCCGAAAGTCACTAGATATCTATATTTCAATAGATCTTAATTTTAGAACTAATTTAAAATTGTTTTCTAGTTTGAACACAAATACCTTCATTGAGATAATCATATTTCAACCAAGTAGAAAACTCTCCCAACCAAATATCTATAAAAGTAGTTACCATTTAAGCAAACATGAATAAAACATTCTCCTAATTTGTTTTGAAGTTTCATTTTTAGTTAAAAAAAGTCTTTCACCAAAATTTTAAAAAGTTGTCTTACATTTTACGCTGTTTCTGGCTTTAATTTCCTTCTAGATTCATTGTAGGCCGCAAGTCCGCAACAAACGTAAAATATCTCTACAAAAGCTTTTTTTGCATTACTTTAAAAAAATGAACAGAAACTAAATCCCTGACAACATTAAACAAAGAAAAGCAAACTTATCTAATAATCTTAAATTAACTTCCCCTAATGTTCCGAGGACAACTTATCTAATCTAATCTAATTCCCTGGTTTTCGAAAACATCATTAATTTGCGCTGGTTTCCCCTAATGTTCCGAGGATAACAACGTCATTTCACCCTCCCCATTTCATCGCTCCTGAACCATTTTTTCATCAAACAAAAACAGATTCTGCGGTTTTCTAAGACGAACGAACGAACGAACCCCTCTCTCTCTTTCCTACTTCAACCCTTTCTCTCTCTTTCCTCCATTTTCAAGCGTATTTGACTATCTTTCCTCCAAATCCCTGTTTGTAAATTCTTCTCCACTTAGGGTTCTTTTCTTCACAGACTCATCTCTCTTTCAAAATCTGTATATATACTCATCCATTTCAACAGAAAGAAAAAAAAAACTGAATCTTGGAGAATTCTTCAAACAATTTCCATTTCCTTTATTTTTTAAAAAATCTGTACAGACATAGGGAAAAGAAAATTCTTTTCCGCTGTTTCACTCACCCAACCGATATAGCAACTTTTGACTAAAAAAATTTTCATCAGGGCTTGCTTAGTTTCTTCTGGGTTTCTTAGAAAATTGAGAAAAAAATCTGATTGTTGGGGTTATTCTTCTTTTTTTTTCTCTCGTTAGATTTCTGAAAAAGTAGAAAAAAATTGTAACTTTACCATTTATTTGGGTGATTGAGTTTGGGATTGGAAACCCTAAATCCTGAAAGCGAATCGCAGAAGAAGCTTTGTTGATTCATGGCGGTTTCGACTATAGCTTTATACGCGAGTCCACCGAGCAGTGTGTGTTCCACGCCGCATCCTTGCCCGATGAATGCGCACGCTTCTTACGACTTCGAATTGGGATCTAGATCTTCCTCTCCGGCGTCGACAGCGACCGCGTCGACGTCGCAGAAGGCGGTGGTAGGTGGGCTTTCTTGCCTGTTCTCGTCTCCGGCGGCGGTTGTGAAGCACGCGCCGTTGTCGTCGAGCTTTTGCGGCGCCGGGGATGAGGACGAATTGAAGGAGCTGAGCAGCTCCTTCTCGTACTCGCCGAGCAAGTTCGGTGGGGGTTCTTGGAAGAGGGATCAGAGCCCTGTGTCCGTTTTCCATGGCCCCGTTTCGTGTAGCAGCAGCGGCAGCGGCGGCAGCACCGTTCGTTCCGCCGCCGCCAGGAGCACCGGCCCTGTGCGGATCGGGTGTGAAAGGGTTGGTGGGACAAGTGGCCTCTTTGATGGGTTTGTGAGGAGTGCTTTGGGTTCTTGCTTGGATTATGATTCATCAAGTCTCAAATTTCGTGGCGGTGAGTTAGATGGGGGTGCCTCTTCTGGCTTGGTGGATGAGTTGACTTTCAATTTGGAGGATACTTTTGTGGAGGGTGGCTTTGAGCCCTACGCTAAGAAGTTGCTGCTGGGTGCTCAGCTGAGGCACAAGATCTTCTGTGAAGAGTTCGTTATCAAGGCTTTTTGTGAAGCAGAGAAAGCTCACAGAGGACAGGTGAATAGAACTTTTTGTGGAGTATTGATTTGTGTTTGTGGGTTTGATGTTTTGTTGAGTTCAAATTTATTGATGAATCTTTTGGTTTCTGTAGATGCGAGCTAGTGGGGATCCCTATTTGCAACATTGTCTCGAAACTGCTGTGCTGCTGGCTTTGATTGGTGCTAATTCCACAGTTGTTGCTGCTGGGCTTTTGCATGACACACTTGATGATGCTTTCCTAACTTATGATTATATATTTGGGATGTTTGGCGCTGGAGTTGCTGATTTAGTGGAAGGGGTGAGAAACATGTCTGGTGTTAACCAATAAATGCATGTGATTTAAGATCATGGATTTGATGTTTTTAATCTGCATGTTCATGGTTAATTAATTAGTATTTGAAACAACCCACTACTACTATTGACACCAAATTGAATTTTGGACAGATCTAGTGTTGGTGGCCACAGATCTAGTGATATTGTTGGGCTTGGAGAAAATATAGTTTTGTGTGTCTGTTGTTTTGGTTGAATGTTTTGGATGTGGTCAGATGTCCATAATAGTTTGGATAGAGGCTGATTTGGATGCAACTCACTATAGTGGTCATAGGCCATGAATGATCTTTTGTACTTCAGTTGAAGGGCTAGTTTTATTGCTGCACATAGGATGGATTCTTGTAAGTTTTAGCATACCAACCCTCATCATCTGTGGAGAAATAATTTGAAGGGAGAGTTTTCTCTTGTTTTGTTAAAGCATAACTGGTAGTCTTGTGGTGGCCATGTAGAAGTGTATAGTGTAGACAGGAAGAAATTAATTTTGCTCAAACTAGCTCTTTGGAGCTGAAGGTTCTTAGTTTAGTAGTTTTAACTCTTCGACCAGATGTTCGATGTCCGATGTCCGCTTTCTCTTCGTCTTCCTTTCTCTTCATTGTGTGCTTTATGAAAGACATTGTCTTGTTTTTGTTTTCTTTCTCTAAATTGAGAACAATATTTATGTCTTGAAGCTCTACTGAATTGATATTTGTATTTATTAATATATGTTGGCAATGACTATACAGATCCAATAGTTTTCTCCACTAAGTTTATTCGCTTAGCTTTCTGTGATTTTTTATTTAGTTTTTTTTATACTGCTTGTTATTGGCATTTTTGTAGAAATCTATATCTATTATACCCATTATTTTGATTTTTTTATAGTCAGTTCCTTCAAAATTCTAACTGATCATTATGGCATTTTTAGGTTTCTAAACTGAGTCACTTAAGCAAGCTGGCTCGAGAAAACAATACAGCTAGCAAGTCAGTTGAAGCAGACCGCCTGCATACAATGTTCCTTGCCATGGCAGATGCGAGAGCCGTCCTCATTAAATTGGCAGATCGACTACATAATATGATGACACTAGATGCGTTGCCAGTGGCCAAGCAACAAAGGTTTGCAAAGGAGACTTTGGAGATTTTTGCACCTTTAGCCAATCGCTTAGGAATATCTAGTTGGAAGGAACAATTAGAAAATTTATGTTTTAAGCATCTCTATCCAATCCAACACGAGGAGCTTTCATCAAAGCTTGTTGATTCCTATGATGATGCAATGATTGCTTCTGCAATAGAGAGGTTGGAGCAAGCCCTTAAAGATGAAGGCATATCTTATCATGTCATTTCTGGGCGACACAAAAGCTTGTATAGCATCTATTGCAAAATGCTAAAGTATGTTGCACCTTTCCCTCTTTTATTTAGCTGCTCAATATTTTAACTTCTGTTTATCTGTCATTTGGAAAATAAAAAATGCGAAGATAGTACTAAGAATTTCCTTCATTGGTAGGGGAGGACAGATGGTTCAGAGTATTAATTACACCAAATTCAGTCTCAGATTGAAGAGTTTCCGTTTAAGTGTTAATGAGTAAATTCATGTAAACTTCAGAGTTGTTGTTTCTGTTGTTTTAGATCAGAGTGTGGGACAATTGCATGGCTATATTTGTGGTGGTGCTGTTTTGAAATTATGAATAAATAAATTAGCTTAAAGCGTGAAAAATAGTGCAGCGACATATGTGCCTGTCATTTTTTGTACACTTTGAATACTTACATTGTTTCATTTGTCGATATATTTGCAGGAAGAAACTATCTATAGATGATATCCATGATATTTATGGGCTGCGCTTGATTGTTGACAAGGAAGAAGATTGTTATAAAGCCTTAACAGTTGTTCACAAGTTATGGTATGAGGTATCTGGAAAGCTGAAAGATTACATATCTTGCCCCAAGTTCAACGGGTATGTTGTAGCTCATAATGGTGATGTATGCAAGTGGCCATCTCTATATCATATCATCTGACTTTGATTTGTAATTCATAGGTATCAATCTTTGCACACCGTGGTGATGGGTGTAGGCAAGGTTCCCCTAGAAGTACAAATTAGGACGAAAGATATGCATTTACAAGCAGAATTTGGATTTGCTGCTCATTGGAGATACAAGGAAGATGACTGTCAACATTCTTCATTTGTGCTTCAGATGGTCGAGTGGGCTCGATGGGTTGTCACCTGGCAGTGTGAGGCAATGAGTAAAGATTGTTCATCCGTGGGATATGCTGATTCAATCAAGCCACCATGCAAATTCCCTTCCCATGCTGATGATTGCCCATATTCTTATAAGCCTGATTGCGGTCAGGAGGGGCCTGTTTTCATCATCATGATTGAGAATGACAAGGTTTGTACTTATTCAATATTTAGTTTCCCATTTTCTATTTCTTCAACCCATGGTTTGACAAGATCTAATGTTGATAGTGTTGAAATTGTTGAGATAAAGTAAGAATTGTCATTTCATGCATAAGCAAACTTTAGAAACATAATGATCTTGTCATATTGAATCTTATGTATTAAGGCTATGTTCAGAAGAGTTTATTTGAACTTATTTTATAGTGTAAGTGCTTATGCAAGTGTTTGAGAAAACTTATGTAAATAGCTTATGACCTACCTATTAGCTGTTTTGAGCTTATTTTCATCAGTTGTTCAGATTAGCTTCTGAATAAGAGCTTATGCTTACATATAACCTATTTTCAGCTTATTTCAATGTATATCATATTAGCTTAGAATAAGCGCTTATACGAGAAGTGCTCATGAGTTATTGCCATAAACGCTTAAATAAGTTGTTTACCTAAACGCACCCTAATTATGTATGAATATTTATGCAGATGTCGGTCCAAGAACTTCGTGCAAACTCGACAGTAATGGATTTGTTGGAGAGAGCAGGGCGATCAAGCTCTCGGGTGATGACATACAGGTTCCCGCTGAAGGAAGAATTGAGGCCAAGGCTGAATCACAAGCCTGTAAGTGATCCCAGTTGCAAGTTGAAGATGGGAGATGTGGTTGAGCTCACACCTGCCATACCTGATAAGTATCTCACAGAATATAGGGAAGAAATCCAACGCATGTATGATCGAGGCCTAACTGTATCAGGCACAGGCATGGTTGGTTCAAGAAGTTGACCCGTGCTTGGCTTTCACATCTTCTATTCCTACTACATATTTTAGAAACAGTTATGTTGTATATATCTGTACATAACTATATATGTTACACTACTTTGAACTTCCTAACTTGATTCAATTATCTACTGAATGATTGGTCTATGTAGTTGGGCTAATGGTCCTCATAAATTCATCACACCTAGTGTTCCAAGTTTTATTTTAGTTGCCTTTCTCAGATAGTTTTATCTTTATAGAGAGATGCGCTTGATAGATGAACGGAAGAATTTGTCAAAAGGAGTCTCTATTGTTTTCTATCGCAGAACATGCATTTCTAAGGAATCATGTTAAGCAGAAAGCAATTTTTATTTGTTACCCTGAAATTGTTATAAAGCTTGTGAACTCGATACCTCAATGTCGGATATTTAATAATGAAAGAGTCAAGTTATAAAATAAAGCTCATTTTAGATAGCGTGTAGAGAAGCGTAGTGACTTTGCGATTGTTTCTTTTTTTGAGACAATGATATACATTATAATTATATGTAAACAAATTGCACCGACCCCTTTCAAGTTGGCTCTATGTACCTCGACCACTGCATGACATGATGGTTAGAGCTGTGAGACTGTTGTTAGTGTATAGCTCATGACCGAACATTTGGGCCAGGTTATGACACAAACTAACCAGCCCATCCCATCCCATCCCGTATCTTGGTGCTACATTCCTCGAAGATCACATGATGAGATGATCAGAGCTAGGGTACTATTGCCTAGTGTATAGCTCAGAACTATACACCTAGTCTAGTTACAACTCGGACCGGCCAACCTATCCCCTAACTTGATGCTACATACCTCGACCATCATATGAGGAGCTAGGGGACTATTGTCAGGTGTATAGCTCAACACTGAACACCTAGGCCGAGTTATGAGACAAGAACCAGTTAGTCCATCCCATAACTCATCATTGTACATTTTGGTCACTGAACTGCGCAACGGTCAATCAAGGGACAAATGTTATAGTGTGTAGATCACTGTACGTATTGGTAGTTGCAATACGCGATGATCGGGGACAAACGGTCGGAGTTTATTTTTTTAATAATCACTGCAATTTATGACCATAATAAATCATCATAAACTACAAGTGTCAATATTATCCGTCACAAAATGGTGTCCGCCAATATTTTTTTTTATAGAAATAACCAACCTTCTTAGGTTTGCTATAATTATCAGCTTAAGCCTACGAGATACCAAAATGCTGAAATGAGAACATCAAAATGGCTAAGCATAACTTTGAACTCTCACTTTCTCATATTATTACATACATAAATATGGTACACAATAATGTAGCATAGAGAAATTAACCGCAATTAATAGCGACGAACAAAGTCACAAACTCTTCTCTGGCTAGCTATCTCCACAAGAACTCTTGAACTGACGCTTGCCAATTAAGAACAAGCATGAGCATGACCAAAACCATAGCTAACCCCCAAGAAGAGCTTCCAATTCTAAGCACCCACGAAGGCTCAGGAGATGGAAGAAGTGAAGATCTTGAAGATGAAACAGAGGAGCTTGAAAAAGAGGTTGTTCTTATGGCAATTATGAGTCCAGCAAGAACCATAGGCAGAACAAAACCAGAGCTCCATTTTGACTCATAGTATCTCGTATCACTCCTTGAATAGGCATATAAAGGAGATAGCACCACCGCTGAGGCTAGAGCCACCACCATGCCCAATGATCTATTGGAGGAGCCATATTGGCTTGAGTGACCATAGGAGGTAGCCATTGATGGGATTGAGGGTGAAGAAAGAGTTTGTTTTTTAGTGGTAGAAGAAGTCAATTTGATTGTCAAAATTTTAACTTGAGGGGAGAATTTATAGTGGAGGAAAAGATGGGGGATAATGGGTGATGGGCTAAGGAATCTAAATGCACTGCTCATATTCGGACATACACACAATGCATATTTAATAGACACAAACTTTTTTCTTTATCTCTTTCATTTTATATATATGATATCAACTACTTCTCTATCTTTTTTTTTTTCGTGCTCTAGATTACTATTAGATGTCTGCAGTGTGTAGATGTCTAAGAATTATTTTCCATCTAAATGAGATTGGATGACAGAAGTGATGGACAAACAACCGGCCAAAAAGTGAAGATCAGGATTAAAAATTGGTCAGAAATGATAAAAAGGTGAAAATGATGGGAGAAAAAGCAGATTCAATTCAGTGGAATGGAAGCAAGGTATATTTGCTTGCTTTTTTGGTGTGTTCATATTGTGACTGTGTTTAGGGACTTTAGCTGTAATCACTAATCAATGTTTTTTGGCATGGAGAGTAGCTGTAATCAAAGTTTCCTGCATTATAAATGGCAATGATTTGCATTACTTTTTAACAGTATTGTCAGAAAGTGAAACACCAAAGCTTAACTAAACTGCTTCTGTAGTCATTCATCTTAAAGAAAAACTAAAACATATGCTTTTCCTTGAGCAAAGTTGATGGGTCCAGCTAGATTGGACGCGTAATGGAGTCACCGTTTTAATCTAAGCATGACTCTGAAGCTTTTTCTTTTTCTTATTCAAGAATGATTTACTTATATTACTTGTCGTTTTTCTGTTGTGATCTTTACTACATATGTTTTTCTTTCTATTTTGATCCTCCTTTTCATCACATAACTCATCCTCCTTTTCTTTCTATGTAGTTGCAAGAGAATTTGACAAATATTGCACATTTATTTCTTTCTTCCTATACAGCACTTTCACATGTTTTCTTAATTCTAAACTAAGCTACAATAATAATGGTAAATTGTGCTTAATAAAAATAAGATTCATTAGCATTTTTAAATTAATAACATGAATAAAGTCAATAACATAAATAGATTTATAAGTCATGGTCATACACAAGTTTAATATACCACCTAGAATAAAAAAACACCACAAGCAATGAACAAAAAAGTCATGGAGTGCTAGATCAAGGTTCTAACATATGCAAGACGGTCAACATCATCACGACAACTCCAACGATAGGGCATAGATAAAACTTTCTCAGCCACCTCAAAGCGCTCGACTTTTGTCAAATCCATTTTCTTCAACTCATTCATGAGGCCTCTAGATTCATCAAATACAACCTTGTCAACTTCAAGACAATTTACAACTTCAGCCCATCTTTCAGAACTTTTTTCAAGCCATTGCTCCAAATTCTTTTGTAATTCAGATATGCTATTAGCAATCAAGTTAGCTGCTCTATTTCTTTTTCTTGGTTGACTTTCGATATGCTCTAGTGTTCTTCTAATTTGTGATGTATTAAAAGACGATGATTGGGTCAAATCTACCTCAACTGCATCATCATTTTGTTCTTCATCTTTATCTATCTCCTCAACAACATCGGAAGGGGTAATAGCTGCTTTACCTGTAGCGAGATTGCTTATCAAGAAGTATACTTTGTAAATGTCTGTAATCCTTTGCATTTGGATGACTCTACATAAGAATACAAAATGGAAATGAGAAATAGAAAGTGATACAAAGGAACTTATTAAAGAGAAAAAAACACTAACCTTTACATACTCATTCCACACATCATCATTAACCTGGATCAAACTGTTTCCATCATCCCAACCAAACCCACTTTGATTTAACATATCATAAATTGTATGATAAGTTGTTCTTAGCCTCTTCATTGCAGATTCAATGTGTGGTTTCACCTTCATTCCACATCCAGGAAACTTTTGCTCCAATTTTACCTCGACTGTTTCCTTAGTATGTGCTTCGAATTGTCCATTATCAAGTCTTTGACCTTGATTCACAGCTTCAGTTAAAATGTCGAGAAAGGCTTCATTCTCCTCCCTGGACCACTGTCTAAGAACTCTCTTTCTTTTCACATTTTGTTGCATGCCGTTTTCCAATTCCATTCCTATTTCATTACCAACTTATAAATTACAAGATATAATGTAATATATTTCTTAAAACACATATGTAATGATATGATTGAGAAGATAATACAGATTAAGTGGTCTTTCTGCAAGATATACCTTTGATTTGTTCAATTGGTTCCTTAAGTGGGTAAGTAAATTCAGCTTAAAAGTAGATTAATTTTAAAATTGTTTAGCAAAACATGTCAACATGACAAAATCAAACTAGAGCAATTTCTAATACAACGAGTTAAAAAAATGATTCTTTTGTGGATAAAAGAATGAAAGAGACTGCTTTTGCATTGAACCATAACGAAGGAAAGAAGCTAAGCTTGCTTAAAATTCATATGGTCATTAACAAAACAGAGATTTGCATGAAGACCACTGAAAAAGTATAATGAGACCACTAACAAGATAATACATTATTTCTTAAAGGAATGCCATAAAACTGCATAATTTAAAGATCACTGTAAACAAACTGGACTCCTGTATCATTCCAGAAAGAAAAAGCTAAAGTTATATATATCTTATACTGGGAAATATATCCTGATTTAGTTTCAATTCATTCATAAATGTGAATAATATTTCCCCCAGATTATGTGAGTATATTGAAAGAACTAAGCCAGCATCACCTTTACTTGGCAAAATTCACATATATAATTATATATAGACATCCAAACACAGTCAAACATCATATCAGCTAAAGTTAACAACTCAATAAACCACCACTGAATCAAACTATATGCTGGTT
Organism: Acmispon strigosus; assembly: GCA_030819835.1. NCBI lineage: Eukaryota > Viridiplantae > Streptophyta > Magnoliopsida > Fabales > Fabaceae > Acmispon > Acmispon strigosus. Next base: position 52,530,235 of record JAUAMA010000004.1, on the reverse strand, counting down.
AAGTGATGTGGTTATGGAATAGAACCAATAGCTAAGATGCAGTAAAAAAAAAATAGCAGCAAAGAAGAAAGGAGACAAGAGAAAAATAAAAAGAGGGAAGAGGTTAATGAGAGACAAAGGGTGAAAGTCTTAGGAAGATAGTTGAGTCTTTGTCATGTTAGTTGTGCCCTTCATTAAGTTGAATAGTTTATCTACAATTATATTTTAATATTTTATGTTTACGATAAAAATACCATTTAAAAAGAAAAAAAACTTTATCTCTTCTAATTCTATTATACTAAATAACCAATAAAGTTTGTTCATCTTTTAATACGGAAGTTGGTAACATATGGGTTGGAAAAGAGATGGTAACAACAGAAATTTAAACGATTTTGAATGAAAAAAAAACACTAGAGAGAACATCTGAGCACTAAACGACGACGTCCTTGTCGTGTTGTACAAGTTCAATAGAAACAAGAGATGGTTACGACGATGAGCGCGAAGGAATGAACAATGTCCTCGCAGGAGCAAGCACTAGTGTCCCTTCTGTCCCAGCTAGCCCTGTCCTTCGACGGCGCCGTTTTGGGTGCGGCCTTGGCCTACGCCGCCGTCCGCACCCTCCTCAAATTCACCGCCACCTCCGCCGCCCTCCGCAAGATCAACCGCGCCCCTTCTCTCTCCGTCTCCGACCTCCGCTCGCTCCTTGTCGAGACCGACGATGCACTTGACGATGGCAAAATCGTAATTGTCCGCGGCGCCGTTGATGCCAAGGCCGCCGTCGACGGCAGCTGGAAAACCTTGAGGCCCGGCGTCTTGGTTTCTCGTGAGTCCGGCGACAAAGGCGTTATCCTTCAAAGAACTCAAACGGTAACTTTTTCCTTTATTTTATTATTATTCGTTTTTTTTTGCTCACAATTGTTGGATTTGTTGAGATTAATTAAACAAAGGGGAGGTTTTTTGAGTTCAAAATTCACCAGTTTACGGTTTGGTTGGAAATTTTGGGATTGTGTTGAATGTTTATTTCAGTGTTGGTAACGCTACTTAGGTTTCTAGGTTTAATATGTTATAAGTGAAAAAGTGGAAATTTTCCAGTTTTTCACTTTACATCTACTCAAAATCATCGCCCTTAAGTACTTAACCTACAAACAGCTCACCCCATGCCTCATTGATTGATACAAGATAATGACTAATGATCCTTCACTGGTCTGAGTTGGTTTGTTTTGTTTCTGTACTCCTGTGTCCAGATTGTTACCTGTGCATACCCCTTTTGTCTTATGGATTGGTTTATTTTGATGTTATGCATAAAAATGTTATTGGCTTGTGTGCAACTGTGCATTATTGATTAACTTTGATGGACTGGGAGAAAATGGGTAGTTAATGAGCACTAATGATTTTTTGTGATTTGAATGATTAACCTTGTTTAAATGATATTTGGTCACACACTAGGCATTGTGGTTTTCATGTCTTACGTAATTTTTTTCATTGTCTATGAGAGTTTGAACTTGATTCCAACTCAAATTTCATGCAATCTAATTGTGATTTACAATATTTTTGTTATTGTTATGAAGTGCATATACAATGAATGGAAGGGCTTGTTTGGATGGACTTCTGATCTTCGAGCCATATTTGCAAGATCATGGAGACAACAAGAGTCTACATCCTTAAGAAAGGTGATCCCTAACTTTGGTATGTATTGAGGTTTATAATGTATCCTGATTTTCTCGTATAATCTTATCAAGGTGTTTGAGTTTCATGGGATAAGATTTGATATTTTGAGTAGCGTAAAAGTCGCATATTTGACAACAATGAGGAAGTTTCTGTCTCATCCTAGGCAGCACATGTGGGGGCATGCTCAGATATCCTATTATATTTGTTTACATGCATAATTAATCTATGGTTTGAATAATATATAACTTGCAATTCGTTGTTGCATAAATTGGTGCACCATGGGTATCTTCAGCTGAGGATAACCAAGGTCAGTACTATCAACCAAGAATTTTTAGCAGGATCTAATCTAAGTTGTATTGGTTAAAGGATGAGCTAATAAATATTCTTGGAGGGAATTTATTTGATATATTTACTGTACAGAGTTTCCTGTTTAAGCATACACAGTCTTTGGTGTTTTTTATTTGATCAATGATCACTAAGATATGTCTTGCTTTCCTACGGTTATTGGAGAGGGATACGGAGTGTCTTTCTTTTCTATTTTCTTTCTTCTGTTATGGTCTATATTTTGTTTTAGAGATCTAATAGGTCGGACTTATCATAGTTGTTGACATTATAGGGTTTAAGTAGAGGAGGAGGAGGAAAAGACAGATCAAACTCTGAATAATATAACAAATATTGATTTATGGTGTGTAATTCTATGTTACGAAATACAAAGCAATAACATTTATATGACTCCAAATCTTAATCAGATAATGGAGAAAATTTTGAAGTATTCAAATCACTTCTTAAAGATCGTCTGATACTCTAAAATGTTCTAAGGTACAATGAATATAGTGAAATATTTTCTAGATATTTTAATCCTCCCCTCAAACTAATACATAAGCTTGAAACTTGTTATAGTTTAAAATACAAGATAAACTAAAAACTAGAAATATAAATATGATGTAATGGCAAACGACAGCGCTTAGGATTGAAGATGGGACCAAAACGTCTAGGACTAAAGATGGGTTCAAACTGCATCTTTTGCAAATACAGGGTTAGTGTAAGACAGTCAATATTCCATCAACATAATCATCTATGGGAAGAAAGATCACCATTGGTACAATTGTTAATGGACTGTTGGATGATCAGTTTGCTGGAAAATATAGAGAGATGTAGCATTATCATTCTCCCTCTCCCCCTCCCCCTCATTGCCATGCTGGCGTTGAAGAACCAATAATAATAATAACGCCAAAAGGGAAGAGTGCAAAGGTGGAGATTTATTAAGAACCTAAAGAATCGGGGAAAAAAATAAACACCCCATCTCCCAGAAAAAGTTGAGAAAAAGCTAGACTAGACCTAAAAACACAACGGATAGGCTAGGAGACGATCATACCCAGAACACAACGAAAATCCTCTGTAGGGGTGTGAACCAAGATGACACTATTGGATGTCATCTGACTGGCCTCTGTGAGGTGAATGAATGAGACAGTGGTCAGAAAGATGACTAAATGCGCTTTACATGTTCAGAAGAGCTTGGTCAGTTCTGGTGAACAGCACATCAGATGCACTGGTGAGGGTAGATCTAACACCACGATTGTGGAAGAGGGAGAGGCGAGAGAAAGTGACTTTCGTCTAAGTTTTCGATTGCCAGAGTTTGTGCACGAGAAAGGAATCATGGAGATAACGTCATCAATTTAGTAGAGTTCTAGATTTTAGCGAACTCTATAGTCATGAGTGAGGGAACAGGTCACAGAGGAAGACACCACTTTGATATCTTGTTAAATTAAAGGGATTGAAGTAGAGAAGGAGGAAAAGGGAGATCTAACTCCGAGTAATAATATCCAATATTGTTCTCTGATGTATAATGATGAGTTATAAAATTCAAAATTGCAAGTCCTATTTATACCTGTAATAAACTTCTGACTGTAATCAAATTAGGAAACAAATTGTGGCATATTGAAACTACTCCTAAATAGTCATTTTAGATACTCTAGAATATTCTAAGATACAATAATGGCATGATGATTTTTTTATTTTTTTTGTAGATTTTCTAATTATATTTTTAATCTAGGTGCCTTTTGTTCTCGTTGATGTTGGCCGGTGGTCAAATCCTGAGTATGTGGTTGTCAACTTGGATGGCTCAAGGCACCCTTTACCTCTGATAACAGTTTATCATAAATTGCAACCCATAAATCCGTCTCCTTATTCATTCTTACAGGCACTCTTTGGGCATGAGTATCCGGTAAGTTAATATTCCATATACTTTTTTGCAACAATATGGATTTGTATTCAAACTCTATACCTGTGCTATTTCACTCTTCATTCTTTTTGGAGTTTCTGCTTTCTGGCCCTGTCCCTTGTGAGATTGTAATTTAAATGTTTACATATGAAATGATTTTGATTTTTTGACATTGTGGAATGTTTACGTAGGATGTTTCCTTTCTGCAGGTTGGACTACTAGATGAAGAGAAAATTCTTCCCTTGGGGAAGGATATCAGTGCTGTAGGCCTTTGCAATTTAAGAAATGGAATTGCTGAAATTAAGTCATGCACAGATCTACCATATTTTCTGTAACTTCCTACTCCTTGAGATAAGCTATTATATTGTTGATTTAAGGTGTAGGGTGTAGTAGTGGAGATTGTTTCATTTTAAGGTAGCTTAATGCCGTTACTTTTTTATACTTAAGGTGATTTTTTCCTTTTTTCTTTTTTAATTATTTGATTAATTTATATACTGACATTGGTAACTATGAAAGGTGGGTTGAGATCCATCAATGTGCGGTTTAGGTTTACATTGCACATGTTGTCAATAAGTAGAGGTGCTGTCTTTGAAATATAAATTGCTTTTGATAAAGGATCCTGTTTCAACTCTGGCTTTTTTGCCCTTAAGTATACTGAATAACTGATGCTTGTTTTCTTTCTTTCTTTCTTTCTCCTAGTTGCAGATTTGAGTGCTTAGAGCTCTGTAATCATTAACTAATTCATGTTTTTTTTGTAGGTCTGACTTGAATAAAGATCAGATGATAGTAGATCTTTCCTTCAAAACAAAAATACTATTTTGGAGTGGTATTGTTCTTGGTTCAATGTCAGTTGGGGTCCTTAGCTATGCAGTTGTGAGGTATATTGGTTTTCTTGACCAGTAGATCTATTCTTATTGTTTACATGGTGCTTTGGATTTTGTTAATCATGGTGGCTTTAGATTTTGTTGGAACTTGAGAATATGAAATTGAAATTCATTGGTTTTCTTGGTTTGATAAACTTGGTCATGATGATCACATGCAATAGCGAGGTTGTCTAATATAGTTGGCACACGGAGATGGCCTTTATTTGAAATGATCAAGATTATAGATATGATTAGAAAATATTGATAATTTTTGGTTATTAGAATTGTTCTCAAGATAATTAATTCTTACTTTGTCAGGAACTGGAATAAGTGGAAACAATGGAAGCAGCTAAGGCAGCTCCAGCAACAAAGGCAAACTGTAAATGTTAATGTTGATCCTCATCTGGATGACGAGATTGAAGATGTTCCAGACGGACAGTTATGTGTTATATGCCTGATGAGGAGAAGGCGTTCTGTCTTCATTCCATGTGGGCATCTTGTATGTTGCCAAGGGTGTGCCATATCAGTTGAAGGTGAAGTGGCACCCAAGTGTCCTGTTTGTCGTCAAGAGATTCGGGATTCAGTGCGGATATTCGAATCTTAAGTAGATGGAGGCTGATTGTTCTGCTCACTGCAACTGGAGTGTCATGCCTGCTGGTGAACAAAATGATGGTTTTTATTTGGACAAACCTTTCCTTCTTAAGTAGGAGCTTACATTAGAGGAAACAAATCTTTTTGTCGACAACCTTGTAGGATTTCTAATTCTCCTAGTTGCATTGTACATATATAATTTCAGCAAAACACATAGAATGAACCCTGAAATGTTCTTGTGTATGAAATCCTCCTTGTTGCTTGTATTACCTCCCAGCAGATACCTTCAATCGTAGATCCAAAAAGAGAGGATACCTGTAATCTTACTAGTGCACTTGTAAATGCTACTTGAAAATTAAGCAGATTTTTGGCGTGGATAAGCAGGTATGTAATGAGGTGAGGCTCATTATCTGTAATCTTACCAGTAATAAATAATGTTTTCCTCATCTTCCTTGTTTGGCTCTATGTGTTTCCTTAACATTTTCTGTATTGAGTGTGTGTAATAATCAGACACTATCGTGCGTGCTTGATACAGTTGCTTTTATATATTACTTTTATTTTATGTGCTGGCCATAATTATCATAAAATTCTCCTTTCTAGGACTTCTCTAGAAGGATCTTAATCCTCTGCACTTGTTTTTTACCCTTAGACTTGTGCTGCACGCGTCAATTAATTTTCCTAAAAGGGGAAGGAATGTCATCATCTTTTTTTTCTTTTTTCTTTTTTCTTTTATTGGCCATACTTTCTTCTCAGGAAAGAGCAATACTGTGACTGGTGTTGCCAAAGAAATCAAGGCTCACCTCTAGAAGCACTTACCTTAGTTGATGTGAAATGAAGGGCAAAAGGGACTTTAGTTCAGTAGGTGGTATTCAAGCAAGAGGGGCACTGGGATGGGGTGGGAATAGGTTAGGTCATTCGTAGAGGTTTATAGCCTAGCCTACATCAGATTTAGGGAAGACCATACAAAATTTATAAATAGGTAAGGCTTAGATTTTTTAAAAAAGTCTAATTAAAAATGCTAGGCTCAAATCATTAAAAAGTCTTGGAAGCCTAACATACTAGCTTATTTAAATAAATGTGATTAATATAACTATATTTTCACATTGCTATTATTGTTACGTTAGAAATTTATTATAATATCTTGATATTATATTATTTACTTTATATAATGATTTAAAGATATAAGTCTAAAAATAGAGTTATGACCTATTTAAAAACTTTAATATGAAGTACGATTTTAAATAGACTCTATAACTCTAAATAATCCAACATAACTTAACATATTTTCATCTCTACCCAGTAGCCTGTAATATTATTAGTTTGTATATAGAAAGATTTCTTTTAACATGATTTAAGGGTATGTTTGGGGGATAAGATAAGCAGTCAGGATAGGATAGCAGTAATCCTATTATGCTTTAATCTGTTGTTTGTTGCACCAGCAGAATAGGATAATACTAATTATCCTAGAAAGATAGGATATTAATTTTTTGTTTGTTTATTACTATAACTCAAAATTAATTTCAATATTTATATTTTATATAATTTATAATAATATTAATTAATAAATATAGTTTTTTATTTTAATATTATATTATATTATATTATATTAATTTCATTACTTATCAATTACTAGTTGTTATTGTTATGTTAAGATTATTTAGTTGCTAATAAATTTAATTAAAAAATAAACTGATTTATAAATAGTGAAAATATTGGATTTACTCATATAAAATAATGAAGTTTTCATTATCACTTACTACTACTTAGTTAATATTATTTTTCGTTATTTATATTAATAATAAAAATATACAAAATAATTTTTCACTAACAATAAAATATGCTACTCACATATACATATTAATTTTTTAATAGTAAATATAGACTAATTTTATATTATCATATGCTGTTATTTAAAATTATTTCTCTACTTACATAATTAAAATTGGGGTTAATGGTTCAATAGGTTTCTGAAGTTGTACCGAAATCAGTGTTTGGTCCCTCCTTGGAAAAATGACGTTTAGTGGCGGTCAAAAACACCCGGTAATTGTAAAAAGACCGCCACTAAACGTCATTTTTTTTGGGAGGGACCAAACACAAATTTCAGTACAACTTCAGGGACATGTTGAACCATTAACCCTTAAAATTAATAATTTAAATATAAATTAATTTTGAAAGAATAATATCTTTTAATAATTTTTTAAAATTTAATTAATTTTTATTGTTGACCATTTACCCCTACTAAGTTAAAACTCATTGGTTACATATATAATAATTTTAATTAAAATCCTTTAAAAAAAAATTAAAGTAGTCGAATTAATTTAATTTTAGTTAATATTAAAATAAAGACTTATTTATAAAAATGTAAAAATAATTAAATTTAATAGAATAAACACTTTTTTTTAAAAACCATTTAGAAAATTAAATTTTAAAAAAAATTATGTATTTTTTATTTTAAAGGGAAGTTTGATATATATTTTTTTGTTTGTATCATATTCTATTAATATCATGTCCACATTAAACACAGGATAGGACAAGAGCCTATATCCTGCTCTTAATTCAATAAATAAATAAATGGGGCAACTTTGAACACTTTTTTCTTTCTTTTTACCTTTTGCTTATTATTATTAGTATTCTCATTATGCTAATAAAAAAAAAGAACAAATAGAAGATAGAGAAAAAGAAAAAAAAAAAAAGGAAGTCTCGTAGGAAGAAAGAGGGTAAGAGGTTGATGTCATGATGTGGGAATTATGAGATGAGATGAGATTGTGTGTAAGGGTTCAAGTAGAGAAAGGTCTCATGTTATCTTATTAATGGACTTTTTGGCTCAATACATATTTGATTGGTTGAGTTCTGGGACCCACCTTGAATATTAATAAAATGTTTGAAAGAACTTCTTAAACAAAGGGTGTGAAGGTCTAGTCTTTTAGACTTGAATCCCATTGAGAGAAGCACTTTGTGAATAGCAAGGGAGAAGAAGAGGAAGTAGAAACAGAAAGCAAAGGTGCAAGGAGAGCAAGAGGAGTAAAGGAAAGGAAGGAGTGGTTCCAAACCGAAGAATCAGCATTCTTTTAATTGGTACCCTTTTCTTTATTTGAGTCCTTAACTGTCTATTACCACTTGCTTTGCTATTTATCAGTTAAACTACATAGTCTTTACTATTTCCACTTGCTTTCCTATTCATCTTTTTTCTTTTTTTGTTCTATGGCCATATTTTCTTCGCAGGAAAGAGCAATAATTTGACCCGTGTTGGTGTTGCCAAAGAAATCGAGACAAACGGTTGAGTTCTGGGACCCACCTTTACTTTTTATAAAATGTTTTAAATGTGAGTAGTTGAGAGAATGAGCACAGAGAAAGAGAGGCGTGAAATGAAAAAGGAGTTTTGGCTTCAATTGAGAGAAACACTTTGAGAAGAAGAAGAAGAGGAAGTAGAAACAGAAAGCAAATTAAGGTGCAAGGAGCAAGAGGATCAGTAGTAAAGGAAAGGAAGCCAAAGTATCAAGGCCTTGTTTGAAAGGTATAAATATAGTTTTATGATTCACTTGTTGCAGATATATATAAACTTCACTTTTTTATATCTTTCCATTTCTTCTGTTTTTGCAGATATAAAGACCAGACTTCCAATTGCTTCTATTCAATATATGGCATCTTCTTCATATACTACACTGGCATCTTCTTCTTCTTCAGCTCGTCAAATAGAATATGATGTCTTTGTTAGCTTTAGGGGCTCAGATATCCGAGAAGGTTTGCTAAGCCATTTGATTCAGGCTTTCCCTCGAAAGCAAATTGTTGCTTTTGTGGATGATAAACTTGAGAGGGGACACCAGATATCAGAAGCGCTTCTTGGAGCAATTGAGAGATCTTTGATTTCATTGGTCATTTTCTCAGAGGACTATGCTTCTTCACATTGGTGTTTGGAAGAGCTTGTGAAAATAGTTGAATGCAGAGAAAAATATGGACAGATTGTGATACCCGTTTTCTTCAATGTTGATCCCTCAGATGTACGGAATCAAAAGGGGACCTATGAAAATGCATTTGCTGAACATGAAAGAAAGTATAATGAACCTCAAATGCAAACTTGGAGAGATGCTTTAAGGGGATCTGCTAGTTTATCAGGATTTCATTCAACCAATATTCGGTAAATCCTTTTTCCCAAATATTTAATTTATCTCTGCATTTATTTACTTGTGAAGTGATTATTTTGGGCAAATAGTTTTGTATTAGTATATTTTTAACAAGTCTCCTCACGTAAGAGCCCACTTAGGTTTGAACGTGGATAATACACAAGTCCACTTATTATGGGCTGTAATTCAACTTTTAATTAGAATAATGGAGGCAACAAGGATCAAACTCTATACCACTTGGCCATGAATCAATTATCTTAATTAACATAGGAATTGTTTTATATTATATTTATAAAAAATATTTAATTTATCTCTGCATTTATTTATTTGTGTAGTGATTATCTTGGGTAAAGATGACATAAATGGTTTTATATTATATTTCTATAACGCTCCCCTCACGCAAGAGCTCATAGGCTTGAAACATGGACAATACACAAGTCCATTTAGTACTGAAATTCAACTTTTAATTAGAATAATGGAGGCACCAAGCATCAAACTGTAGGCCACTTGGCCATAGAGGTTCTGATACCATGTCATGAACCAATTACCTCAAAAGCTCAAATTGTTAATTAATACAGGAATTACAATATTCATCTTTTTCAAGAAGGAATGTTATTTGCTCACATTTTTTACTCTACTACTTTTTAGGCAATAAAACAAATAAACAGAAATACATATTTGAACATATGCTGAATGAAAATAGTCTGTAAGAAACACTTTTCGTTAGAAACCAGATACTGACAAGGCCCTTTTTTTGCTTGTTTTCACCGGAATAATCACTTTCAGAAATATTAGTCAAAGGTAATGCTGCAACAGATCCAGGCTAAGCTTTAGAGCGGTTAAGCCTTGCTTTAATTTGTCCATGACCTTATAATATGATGATGATGATGGTATCATTGAGTTCATGTATTTTATGTAATTGTTCAGGAATGAAGCTGAGCTTATTGAAGAAATCATTAAATGTGTGATGATAAACTTGAGACATATGTACCAAGTGCACAATCCAGGTCACTCTAATGGATTACTTGGAATTGACAAACCAGTTGCACATCTAAAATCATTGTTACTCCAAAAATCAGAAGATGTACGTGTTATTGGAATTTGGGGCATGGGTGGTATCGGTAAGACCACACTTGCCGAAGTAGTGTTTAACCAACTTCATTCTGAATTCCGAAGTTGTAGTTTCCTGCGAAATGTAAGGGATGAATCAAAGAGGCATGGAATATATTCTGTAAGGGAAAAACTTTTCTCTAAACTCTTAGATGAAAAAGATTTGAAAATTGAAACACCAAATGGATTGCCAAGTGATATTGAGACAAGGCTTGGTCGCATGAAGGTTCTTATTGTTCTTGATGATGTCAATGATGCAGAGGAACTAGAAATTTTGGTTGGAACCCATGAACGGTTTGGATCAGGCAGTAGAATCATTGTAACAAGCAGGGATAAACAAGTGCTTGTTAAAAAAGCTGATTACATTCATGAGGTTGAGGAATTGATGTTTGATGAAGCTCTTCAGCTTTTCAATTTGCATGCCTTCAAGCAAAATCATCTCGACATGCAGTACTACGAGCTGTCAAAGAGCATGGTGAATTATGCCACAGGCATTCCACTTGTTCTGATAGTTTTAGGTAACCTTCTTCATGGAAAAGGTAAAAAAATATGGGAAAGTCAATTAGAGAAACTGAGGAAAATGCCAATTAAAAAGGTCTATGATATCATGATACTAAGTTATGATGAGCTAGATCGTGAAGAGCAACAGATATTTCTAGACATTGGATGTTTTTTTGCTGGACTGGATTTGGAAGCTGGCGAATTGATATCTTTATTGAAAGATGACGATTATTCTGTGGATGTTGGGTTAGAAAGGCTCAAAGATAAAGCTCTTACAACGATCTCTAAAGATAACACTGTATCCATGCATGATGCTATACAAGGAATGGCTAGGGAGATTGTTCGTCGTGCATCTATTGACGGCCCTATAACATACAGTAGTCGAGTATGGGATCCTAATGGCTTTTCTCAAGTACTCAAAAGGAACACGGTAAATCTGACTTTTATAAAATTTATATCATAGCAAACATTTGAGTTCTTTGTGGTAAACATTGCTTTTTCAATGATGTTTTAAACACTTTGCTGACAGAGGACTGAGGCCATTAGAAGCATAAGCGTTGACCTGTCACAAGTTGGGGATATGATGTCTTGGCCTCCTGTATTTGCAGAGATGAGTCAACTAAAATTCTTGGATATTTATGGAAGACGAGACCACTTGTTTGTTTTCCCTGCATGGCTTCAATCTTTATGTAATGGGCTAAGATATTTCCGTTGGACACATTACCCTCTGATGTCATTGCCAATGAAATTTCCTGTGGAAACAATTGTTATATTGGAGTTGACATCCAGCCAAGCACTTCGAAAGCTTTGGCATAACGGAGTGCAGGTAGACTTATATGTTTGTATTTGCAGTCTTTTAATTCAAATTCAAGGAATACAGAATTAACCACTTTTAATATTGGTTTTAAATTTTAAAAGGTTCTGTAAAACTGAATATATTGATTGATTGTATTGATTGAATGAGTAACAATAGATGATATGATAAGAACTTATATACTGCTGCACTAACAAAAGCCTAACAGCAGGATATAGTTACAAGCTAAATAACAGAAATCACAAACTTATCTAATAGAATAGTTAAATAATTGAATAACTAATTAACTTTAAGCTTCTCTCTAACAAAATGAGAGAAAGGAGTGTTCAGGAGGTTTTGTCATTATGTCAGCAGCTTGTTCTGCCCTAGAAGTAGGGAGAAGATGGAAGAGCTTAGCCTGAAGCTTCTCTCTAACAATATGACAATCGATGTCTATGTGTTTTGTGCCCTCATTAAACACATGATTAGCTGCAATATGCCTTGCGGGTTGACTATCATAGTAGAGAAGTGATGTACCGATGAAAGGCACCCGCAAATCTTGAAGGATGTATATCAGCCATTGAATTTCACAGCCAGTGGAAGCAAGATCCTGATACTGAGCTTCAGAGAAAGATCTAGAAATAGTGGATTGTTTTTTGGATTTCCCTCAAACAAGTGAATCTCCTAGAAAAAAACATTAGCCTTTGATAGATTTTCGCGCCTCTGAACAAGTCCCCCGTCAGAATCACTAAAGGCTTCGAGTTGCAAAGTGCTAGTGGCTGGATAAAACAGTCCTTGACCAGGTGCTCCTTTGAGATAACTTAAGACTCTTATAGCAGCTTTGTGTTGATGCATGGTAGGGGCAGCCATAAATTGGCTCAAGTTATTAGAAAGCAAATGAGATGTCTGACCTGGTTGCGGTCAAGTACAGCAGCTTGCCAACAAGTCTTCTATATCCAGCCGTGTCTTGAAAAATGTGTGTCACCTGGAGATGTGATTTTTTGTGACTTCACATAGGTGTAGGAACAGGTTTGGCTGCAATATACCAGTGTCATCACCAAGTAAGTCTTAGACATTTCCTTTGGGATAGAGTGATATCAAGATTAGACCTAGTAATTTCTAATCCAAGGGAATTGGTTTTCATAAAAAAAAATCACATTTCTACTAGCATAAATCTTCATAAAAGTGATATCCATGACTATATCATTTGGTTCCTGTTTTAAAACCAATAAAGATACACTTTCTGGCTCTAGGATCCAATGTGTCTATTTTGAGTTGATGTAGAAGCATAGCTTAAGCTGCAAAAAACTTTCAAATCGTTAAAGCAGGAGAATCATTGCGAAGGAGTTGATAAGGACACTTACCTTGTAAAACAAGTGATGGAAAATTCCCATAAAGTCTAATGCATATAAGAATGAAAAATAAATGCTCTTGCCACATTATCTGACTGTATTTATTGATTGTATTGATTGAATGAATGACAATAGATGATATGATAAGAACTTATTTACCGCTGCACTAACAAAGGCCTAACAGCAGGATATAGTTACAAGGTAAATAACAGAAATAACAAACTTATCTAACAGAATAGCTAAATAACAGAATAACTAATTAACTTTATTCTCTAATAAATGTCTTTTTTTGTTTAAATGTTACAGAATCTTGTGAATTTAAAGGTCATTAGACTTGATTATTCCTCAAGCTTGATGGAGCTGCCAGATTTTTCGAAGGCCACAAAACTTGAAAAAATAGTATGTTTTCTTTGTTATAGTTTGACAAGAGTGCATCCATCTATTTTCTCTCTGGAAAAGCTTGAGATATTGGATCTAAGTGGGAGCACTTCCCTTACCCACCTTCAAAGCCATGTCCATTCAAGCTCCCTCCGTGATCTCAATCTTCGTGGTTGCAGCAGCCTAAAGGAATTTGCAGTGACATCAGAGAACATGATAGAAATGGATCTAGGATACACGGGGGTCAGTTCATTGCCTTCATCATTTGGACGTCAAATGAAACTTGAAATGTTGTATCTAGGACTTTCCGATATTGTAAGCTTGCCAGAAAGCATCAAGCATCTTGTAAGGTTGAAATTTCTAGAAGTATATGGTTGCAAGAAGCTTGAGACCATACCAGAGCTTCCCCCTTCCATTGATACATTAAATGCTGGGGACTGTGCATCACTAAGGAATGTGGTATTTCCTGCCACAATAGATGAACAACTAAAGGAAAACAAGAGGCGGGTTGAGTTCTGGAATTGCTTGGAATTGAGGCAACATTCTCTTAGGGCTATTGAGTTGAATGTGCGAATCAACATAATGAAATTCGCACACCAACAATTAATTAAAGAATCTGATGAAGATGTTGAAGAGGATGAAGAATCTGATGAAGTTGATAAAGCCTGGTACGTGTATCCAGGAAGCAGCGTTCCAGATTGGTTGGAGTACAGGACAACGGAGAATTACATAACAATTGATCTCTCTTCTGCTTCTGCTTCTACTCAGATTGCCTTCATTTTTACTTTCATTGTGCCCAAGTGCAGCACATCATGGCGTTACGAACTTAATATCAGTGATGGTGACAGCCAAAATGGTAGCGTCAATATGCACATGGACGTCGGTACTGATGGAATTAAAGCTGAACACGTGTGTGTGATGTATGACCAACGAGTTTCTTGCTTCCTCAACAGCAGAGCTAGAGATCGAAACAGATTGAAAATCATTGTTTCCGCAAAGCAATTGCGGTTCCGAGAGCACGTGGTGTTGTTGAAAGGGTTTGGTGTCCACCCAATATACCCCTCGGATTATCAAAGTTTCGCTGAATCATTGGAGAGTGGTGCTTCAAATATCCCATTTTCCAGTAATAAATAATGTTTTCCTCATCTTCCTTGTTTGGCTCTATGTGTTTCCTTAACATTTTCTGTATTGAGTGTGTGTAATAATCAGACGCTATGGTGCGTGCTTGATACAGTTGCTTTTATATATTTCTTTTTCCCGGAAATTCTATACTCTTAGGTATAATTTATTCCCGGGTAAATTATACCAGGATTGTGGAAGAGGGAGAGGCGAGAGAAAGTGACCTTCGTATAAGTTTTCGATTGCCAGAGTTTGTGCACGAGAAAGGAATCATGGAGATAACGTCATCAATTTAGTAGAGTTCTAGATTTTAGCGAACTCTATAGTCAAGAGTGAGGGAGCAGGTCACAGAGGAAGACACCACTTTGATATCTTGTTAAATTAAAGGGATTGAAGTAGAGGAGGAAAAGGGAGATCTAACTCCGAGTAGTAATATTCAATATTGTTCTCTGATGTTATAATGATGAGTTAGAAAATTCAAATTGTTAAATTCTTTTGTGGTGGTTTGAGGCTTGATTCATCAGTGGCATTTCGTTTCTTGGGCAAATCAGAAAGTGGTTGGTTATTGTTAGAACCACAAGGTTCAAGGGATGCTGTGCTTGTGGCACTAGCAGCTATAGTGGCGGTGCTGTTTGTGGCATTAGGGGAACTGTTGTTGGTGTTGGCATCAGTTTGGTAGTGATTCATGTCATGGCTTTGATCCCACAAGTGATACTCTTGGATGTAACCAGAGTTATTACATGGTTCATCCAAGAATGATGGGAAGAAAGAGACAGAGCCTTCAAGCCAATCCAGAATGTGATCTGATGTTGCTGTTGTTGGGTTTGGTTCCATGGTCATTGTTGTAATGAAAGAAAGATTTTGAACAAGGATTGAAGGGTTTGAAAGGCTAAGTAGTAGCGTTGGTCATTGACCTTCTATTCATTAGTTTTTTGCAACAATATGGATTTATGTTCAAACTCTATACCTGTGCTATTTCACTCTTCATTCTTTTTGGAGTTTCTTCTTTCTGGCCCTGTCTCTTGTGAGATTGTAAATTAAATGTTTACGTTTGAAATGATTTTGATTTTTTGACATTGTGGAATGTTTACGTAGGATGTTTCCTTTCTGCAGGTTGGACTACTAGATAAGAGAAAATTCTTCCCTTGGGGAAGGATATCAGTGCTGTAGTAGGCCTTTGCAATTTAAGAAATGGAATTGCTGAAATTAAGTCATGCACAGATCTACCATATTTTCTGTAACTTCCTACTCCTTGAGATAAGCTATTATTGATTTAAGGTGTAGGGTGTAGTAGTGGAGATTGTTTCATTTTAAGGTAGCTTAATGCCGTTACTTTTTTATACTTAAGGTGATTTTTTCCTTTTTTCTTTTTTAATTATTTGATTAATTTATATACTGACATTGGTAACTATGAAAGGTGGGTTGAGATCCATCAATGTGCGGTTTAGGTTTACATTGCACATGTTGTCAATAAGTAGAGGTGCTGTCTTTGAAATATAAATTGCTTTTGATAAAGGATCCTGTTTCAACTCTGGCTTTTTTGCCCTTAAGTATACTGAATAACTGATGCTTGTTTTCTTTCTTTCTTTCTTTCTCCTAGTTGCAGATTTGAGTGCTTAGAGCTCTGTAATCATTAACTAATTCATGTTTTTTTTGTAGGTCTGACTTGAATAAAGATCAGATGATAGTAGATCTTTCCTTCAAAACAAAAATACTATTTTGGAGTGGTATTGTTCTTGGTTCAATGTCAGTTGGGGTCCTTAGCTATGCAGTTGTGAGGTATATTGGTTTTCTTGACCAGTAGATCTATTCTTATTGTTTACATGGTGCTTTGGATTTTGTTAATCATGGTGGCTTTAGATTTTGTTGGAACTTGAGAATATGAAATTGAAATTCATTGGTTTTCTTGGTTTGATAAACTTGGTCATGATGATCACATGCAATAGCGAGGTTGTCTAATATAGTTGGCACACGGAGATGGCCTTTATTTGAAATGATCAAGATTATAGATATGATTAGAAAATATTGATAATTTTTGGTTATTAGAATTGTTCTCAAGATAATTAATTCTTACTTTGTCAGGAACTGGAATAAGTGGAAACAATGGAAGCAGCTAAGGCAGCTCCAGCAACAAAGGCAAACTGTAAATGTTAATGTTGATCCTCATCTGGATGACGAGATTGAAGATGTTCCAGACGGACAGTTATGTGTTATATGCCTGATGAGGAGAAGGCGTTCTGTCTTCATTCCATGTGGGCATCTTGTATGTTGCCAAGGGTGTGCCATATCAGTTGAAGGTGAAGTGGCACCCAAGTGTCCTGTTTGTCGTCAAGAGATTCGGGATTCAGTGCGGATATTCGAATCTTAAGTAGATGGAGGCTGATTGTTCTGCTCACTGCAACTGGAGTGTCATGCCTGCTGGTGAACAAAATGATGGTTTTTATTTGGACAAACCTTTCCTTCTTAAGTAGGAGCTTACATTAGAGGAAACAAATCTTTTTGTCGACAACCTTGTAGGATTTCTAATTCTCCTAGTTGCATTGTACATATATAATTTCAGCAAAACACATAGAATGAACCCTGAAATGTTCTTGTGTATGAAATCCTCCTTGTTGCTTGTATTACCTCCCAGCAGATACCTTCAATCGTAGATCCAAAAAGAGAGGATATCTATAATCTTACTAGTGCACTTGTAAATGCTACTTGAAAATTAAGCAGATTTTTGGCGTGGATAAGCAGGTATGTAGTGAGGTGAGGCTCATTCTCTGTTAATGGTAAAATGTTATATTTCATGAAACGGTGCTAAATCTTAATTATGTATAACATTGTATGTAATTTAGTACTTGGACCTTATGGGAAAATTCGGGGTTCAAGATATTAATATTTAGTTCAAAACAGGTACAGTGTTAGCAGTTGGCGTATGTGAACCTTCTATGTACATTGTCAAATCTTTATTTGCTTATTATTATCATTTAACTTTAGATCTTTATTGAACAAAAAGAGTAAAAGAATTTTAACTGAAATGCAGCAGCTGCCCAACTCTGAATCAATTCTATCCTCAAAATAGCTGTCAATCATTACAAAACACACAATAGACAAAATAATTTGCACCAAAGTGAAGCAGTACATTGTGGTGAGATTTTGCAGTGGAAGAGTTTAGGAACTCTGAACGCCCATGCTGTCTTTTTCTCTCTAACTCCTTGGCTAGTGCTCTGTCAACTTGCACTGATTTGCAAGTTATGGTTCTTCATTGTTCAGCTTGTGCTACCCTGGTCATTCCCATCCAGCCTCCATAAAGAACAGAAAGAAACAGGTTGCCCTTTCCACCATAATCCCACACCTGTACTCTTTTCTTCAATTTTCATCTCCCAATTACTATCATACTTCCTTAACAATGCTCGACCTCCATCGACTGCATCCTCTCCGAACACTTCCCCAACAAACCCTGCTTCTTTCATTCTTCCACACCATTTCTCTTTGTCTTCATTCATCTCCCGCTGGTTTGTCAATGCTTTCGCAGCCTCACCTTCCATCACTCTCCTCTCATCACTCTCACGACCCTTGAACGCTGCGCTCGTTGAATCCAAAAACCTCCACAAGTACTCCACTCTCCGAGAGAATCCAGTGCCGAAGTTCCCGCAGCTACCGCAGCAACACTCCGTGTTGTTCTCGCTCAATATCACTCCTTTGGGCTCCATGTTTCTCAACACCTTGAGAAACTCACTCCTCTCATCAGGGGTATTATGATTCAAGTGGTGCAGCCTGAACTGCGCACAGACAATGAAAATTTCATCCGGGGAGGCACCAATACTCTGAGCATTCAATGTCTGCAATGAGTGATTTTCTATCCTGTTTATCTGCAAATTGATGTTTATGGACTGAGCATAACCAAGGAGCCTAGGATAGTAGTTGTAACCAGGTGGAGCTATTGAAAATGGGGTCTCCATGTTCTGGTCATTTTCAGCAGTAACCACGGTGAGGCGAACCAGCGAAGGAGGTCCACCGGGTCGACGACTCAGGGCATCGAGTAAAGTCGGCCATTGCACACCATGAGAGACCCCAATGTCAAGGATGTGTAGGGTTCGTGAAGTGTAGTTTGGCTCTTCAGCAAGAACTTGCAGGATGGAAGCATTTGCTATGTTATTGGGGAAGGAAAACCAGGGACTAACCTCATAGAACTTCAGCAATGACTTCTGGAAGAACCGTGGTTCTGTAGATGCAAAATTTACAGTCCCTGAAGAGGTAGCTGATGATGAAGAAGAGGATAAATGATGTGTCAGTGCTCGGAGACCATGTGCCGCGAGCCGGTGGTTAGGATCACCGGTAGGCGAGGCTAGCTCGTGCAGAACATATAACAGATGCTGCACACGGTTCACGTTTCCGCCAGCTATGGCTGCAGCACAAGGGTTGAGCAACTGCTCTGCCCACCTACCTTCCTTGCTGTTTCCATTGTTGCAGTTGCTTCCATTGGCCTTAGCTCCACCTTTCTTGTTCCCACCAGATTTTCTAACTGCATCTCCATTTTCAGCTTCATTCATTGGACGGGTCTTGATTCTCTTGTTCTTTTGTGGTGGTTTGAGGCTTGATTCATCAGTGGCATTTCGTTTCTTGGGCAAATCAGAAAGTGGTTGGTTATTGTTAGAACCACAAGGTTCAAGGGATGTTGTGCTTGTGGCACTAGCAGCTATAGTGGCGGTGCTGTTTGTGGCATTAGAGGAACTGTTGTTGGTGTTGGTGTTGGCATCAGTTTGGTAGTGATTCATGTCATGGCTTTGATCCCACAAGTGATACTCTTGGATGTAACCAGAGTTATTACATGGTTCATCCAAGAATGATGGAAAGAAAGAGACAGAGCCTTCAAGCCAATCCAGAATGTGATCTGATGTTGCTGTTGGGTTTGGTTCCATGGTCATTGTTGTAATCAACGAAAGATTTTGAACAAGGATTGAAGGGTTTGAAAGGCTAAGTAGTAGTGTTGGTCATTGACATTCAATTCATTAGTTTTTTTTTTTTTTTTTTTCCCACAAAGACTTGTGAAATAAAAAAGCATGGTGTTGGGAATTTCCCTAGTGGGTTGTGCGGACAAATTAGAGAATTTTCTAATTGTTCGTGTGCTGTTCGTTTGGATGATGTGATGTTTTATTCAAGTTTTTATATGGTTTTGATCGGCAACTAGGAGACGTTGATGCCTCTTCTTTATGTTGGGTGGTTAACTTGTTCCTTTTGTTTTATATTGCACTTGAAGCACTATTTGAGGTTGGATTTGTAAATTGAGGATTGTCGTAGGTTGTTACAAAACCCAGGCCGGCACACATCATTTGACTAATTTACATTACTTGAAAAGTTTGTATCTGGCTAGGCCTGTACGACATTTTGTGCTGTATTTTGTTGTTAATGGATTTGCATTTTTTTATTTCTTTTGGAATAGGTATCTGAAACTGATTGAAGTTTCCATTTTATCCATGATTCATGATTCAGACCCTTTTTTTATTGGTAAAAAGTTTGGTTGGAAACCCAAATACCCAGATAAATGTGAGAATAGAAGAGAGTGAAATAAGAGATACGAAAATAATATCGTAAGAAAAGAAGAAAAAATAAAATAAAGAGAAAGTGAGTCTAAATCTGATGGAAAAAAAATGTATATAGATATTGGTTGACATTGATGTAACGTGTGTGATTAAGTTATGCTAATGGTTGAAGAAGTTTTGAAGAAAGCCAATATCATTGTTTAACATTATCATAGTATGGGATTGTGATTAACATTATCATAGTATATGTAATAAAGTATCACTGTTTTTTTAAGGCTAAAATTCATTGTTGAAAGAACAATAATAGTTACATATATTTTATACTTGAAAGCTTTTTACAAACTTGGTGGTAGATTTATTTGTACTACTGAAAGAATACGTCACAATACGATAAATAGCAATGTTCGCAGAACCGAATTGGATATCGAATCGTTCGAGCTACCGGTTCACGGTTTTTGTAGTTTAACTGTGATTGAACCATGATTGAACCGATTGTAATTAAATAATATTTTTAATAAGTATAATACATAATTACATATATGGGCCGTAGGTGAACCGTGGTTCAATTTTTTTCCTTTCCTCCATAGCGGCCAGAACATAGAGGTTCAAAAAAGAGAGAAAGAAAGCCCAAGATGGGGACCAACCTTAAATAATTCCACCACTCTTAAAAAAGAAAACCCTAGAAAAATAAAAGATGGAGGAGCCGCAAGAACAAAGAGAAGCAACCAGCAGCAGCTCTCATGACCACTTCTCCTTCTCCAGCCTCCACCACCCACTCCTCTCATCCATCTCTTCCCTGCACCGCCATTCCCTACTGCTCCTCTTCACCTTCACTCCTCTCAATCTCCTTCAACCCATCGACCGTACACCACCTCTATTTTTCCTTCGAATTCATCCGCCACAACCAACGAACCCACCCTCATCTCTTCATCCTCTTCTCTACAAAGAACTAAGTCCGACCACCACCATTCCTCAGCCTCAACCACCAATTCACCTCCCTCCCTCCTTCAAACAGAACCCTAGCGCCTCCACTACCTTCCTCTGGCCTCAGCTCACCGCCACTGTCTCCTTCCCTTTCTCAACCACCGATTCACCTTCTTCCCTCCTTCGAACAGAACCCTAGCGCCTCCACTACCTTCCTCTGGCCTCAGCTCACCGCCACTGTCTCCTTCCCTTTCTCAACCACCGATTCACCTTCCTACTTCAACATCCAACCAACACCACGATTTCCATCTTAGATGTCACAGATCATGTCGCGACCAGAACTACCATGAGCGAAGTCGCGACCACCGCCAAGGAAATTGCGAGCTCCATCTTTCTCCACCTTCTTTCTCACATTGTCTCTTTGATTCCTCTGAATTTTTTCTTCTCTCACACCTTACGAGCTCCACCATTTTTTTTTTACAAAACTACTAAATCGGTCTGAACCGGATTTTGTCCAATTTTTACCGATTTTTTCGATTTTTTTATAGTTTTTCTGGTTCGTGACCGGTTCGATACTCTCTCGGTCTCATGTGTCAACTGAACCGGCCTGGCATGCGGTTCCCAATTTTCCGATCAAACCGGTCGGTTCGATTCGATTCTGCCAACATTAATAAATAGGTTATAAACCGATATAGAAAAGTTTATAAAACCATAAACTATAAATTCTATAAGATCTATATTTACAACGAAGATTCGTGTCTTTTTTATTTAAATTAGAGTATCATAAGTAGAGATTAATGGATATGTATGATCAGTATAAGTTTTACACCGATATTTAATTAAATTATGCCACATTGGGCAGTTACAATTCTTTTTAACCCTAATTAAAATAAAAATAGATTTCTCATATGTCGGAAATCAATTAAATATTTGTGTAAAAAAATTTTGCATTAATTGTGAATCAACCATTTTCTGATCATAAATATTATTATTCTACAAAATTTTAAACTATAATGGAGTAAATTGCAGCTTGTCATTTGTGTATATTATAACCTAATTTTGGGATGAGATTCCATTTAATAAATTTAGTTTTCTTAATGATTATATAAAATATGCTAAAGCTTTCCTTTGTAACCAAAAAATATAAAATATGCTAAATGATATTGTAGCATATAGTTTTAAAGAAAAATTATATATGTAATAAATATATTTAAATTAAATTCACTATCGCATATATTATATGTAGCCATATCCTATCTATCTACCAAAAAAAGCCATGTCCTGTCTCTCTTCATATAGACTGATAGCTAAATGAATGTTAATTAATAATATTTCCCTAAAACGACGATTTGGCGTAAATAACTAGAACCAGATGCTGTGACACAAATAATATCTAAATTAAACTACATTACTCGTTTTAAAAACAAATTTAAAAGAAGACAAACTGACAAAAGTTTAACTAACACAATGCACTTGATAAAACAAAACAAAAACACTTAAAAACAACGTTAATTATTGTTAATATGCCCATACATGAATCCTGCACGGAACTCACTGACATGATTTCTTGTTGAGAAAATCGAAGGAGATCAAAAGTAATCTTATTTTCTGGTGCTTACATAAAAGTGATCTTAATAGATAAGTTCCACAATATTAATATTACGAGTATTTTTGTTTTATATAACTAACATTACTATAAAAAATTAAAATGATGGTACACTTTCGTAGTTTACTTTATAAAAAACGAATTAATTGTACACATGTTTTTTGTGATAACAAGAAATAGTTGCATATGTTTATGCGACCTTTGACCCTCTTTATAGTTTGTTCAGATAAAAAAAAATACACAACTTAATGAACATAATATTTTTCATTTTTTTTCAATTTTTTTTTATATTTTATACATTCACCATTTAACCTTTGAATTATTTAATAGTTGAGTAATATTTTATACTTGAAAATTAATAGGTGAATAAAAGAGTTTAATTGAGAAAATAATAACTAATATTATAATAAATAGGAAAGAATAAAATTTTCTTCTCGGAAAAGATAATAGGATTGAAACTTGTATATGTTATTTATTATTAACATAAATGATAAGAAATATTTTTTAAAAAATATTTAAGGGGTGATGAGCGACAACTACAAGTAGATAGATGAGTAAAAGTGAACTTCAAAGTATAAGTAGATAGATGAGACATCAATGTTTAGGATTAGAGAATTATTGTTATTCACTCACGCGATACATTGATGATGTCTAGTTGAAATTGTGTAGATGAACTATATGTGAAGACATGATATGTATTTGAATCAGTAGGATGCATAAAAGTTAGTCAATGAAATCTAATATGCTGACTAAGCAGTTTCTCTACCCTGTTGTTTCCTATCTTTTGTTGTTTGTTAAAAAAAACAATTCAAATACTGTGAAATCCATTACTCAAGTGCATAAACATAGCATTATCAATGACCTGTGCGTTTAAAAAAAAAACCAATTTCCAGTAGATACAACAACTCGTTACTGCTTTGCTACAATTGAGTCTTAAGGTTTTTCTCAAGAAGCAGTACACTCAAAATAAAACCTTATAAAAAAAATGCGTTCAGTTCCTCCCACGTCGCCTCGTTCGTCCAGTTCCCACACCACGCAAGAAGCGAATAGGAAAAAGAAATGGTCAAAGAACAAAGGGGAAGATAACCCTAATTTCCTCCCACACTAAGCTTGTTCAGGTTTTTTTTGTTACATAGTCCTAATTCCCCAGGTGCTTCTCACGTGCAGAGCCTAGGTGGAAGGGTGAGTCACCATTCTGGGTTCTACGGTACCAAATCACATAAAAAATACATGTAGCAAAAGGTGAGTCACCATCCTCAGAGTCACACAAGCAAAACTTAACGACAAAGGTAAAAAAATATTACAATGTATAACTCCAAAAATTAATAACTAAGAAATTATTTTTAGGACTAATACCAACATTTACTATATTTCTAAAAGACTAAACATATTTAAGCCATCAATAAAGTGACGCCAATAGAAGATAGAGAAGTGGAGGAGAGGTGGAGCTACTATTGAAATGTCTAATATCGAAGATAGAGAAGTGGAGGAGAGGTGGAGCTACTATTGAAATGTCTAATATCAGAGTTGATTTCTCAAACTGCTGCATGGTTATTTTCACTTTGATTTCTGTGTGTTATTGAATAAATTGCCTTGTTATTTTGGAAACGTTAATTTACATTGCTACTTCGATGTAAACCATCAATTGAACATTCGTGATGACTGAGGATTATTACTCTAATTTTGTCATGATGTTTATTTACAAGATGAGTTCAATCTATAAATTTGATAGAAGGGACAAAATATAGTCATTCTGGAGAGCATAAAGGTTTATCTAACAATTAATTTGAAGTAGATGATAATCTTAACTCATTAGAATTCAAGTGCTAATATAATCTTTGCTTAGATTATAGACAATTCACTTTAAAATAGTTTATTTCAATCCAAAAACAATCGTGCTGATTGCATCATTTTCTAGGGTTAAATTTTGCATTGCTTGTAATCACTGGAGGAATGGAGAATAATCACAGAGTGCATTGTTTACTAGGACATTGATGGAAAATACTAAATTATAAGCAACTGAAATCCTAATGGTCTGAGTTACGTGCCTGTTATAGCATTGGTGTCTATTAGTGAGAGTTACATAGGTTGGGTTATATAAGTTGAGTTGAGATAGAGGAAATAAGACTGGTGTTTTTTTAGAGGATGAGTTGTTAGTCATTTGAGAGCGTGTTGAGGCCTATGAGGACGAAGGTTTGGAAGCCCTTGAAGTTCTGCCAGGTTTCTAATTGGAGCTCTGGGCAACGAATCTTGAAGTTGATCCAGTGTTATTTGTGAATCAATCAAGAATGGAGTAGCAAGTTCTTGAAGGATTGAAGAGAAAGGTTGCAAGTTTCAGGAGGGAACTCAAGGACGGGCATCTAGTTTAGTTGAGCTCAGATAGTTTGAAGAAAAATAAGACATGTTGCCTACAAATAAGAAGAGGGGTTGACAGGGACACGAAGCTAATCAATCAATTGAGTGTGGGACCCTAGGCCATAGTTTGATGTAAAATCGAGGGATTCAATCAATCTCTATTCTTGAAGAGATTCCTATAATACTATTATGTTATCATAATAATTTACTTCTTTTTATCCATGAAACTCGGATTAATACTCAAATGGTTGTCCAACAGTACTTACATCATCAGAAATAAAATCACAAGGGGTGATACTACAATTCAATTAGATAACATTGAGAACAAAACATGCTCACTCATGCCGATATGAGTAGCTAACATACTGAGTTAGCTAGTTTCTCTTGTTGGGATCACAACTTAGATGCATCCAAAATATTTTAGGATGCGTTTGGATAAAACAACTTAATTAAGTGTTCATGACAATAAATGTTTATTCATACATAAGTTAATTTGAGAAGCTTATTGAAATAAGCTCAGAATAACTCATATAACCAACCATTTATTCATAAGCCAATATGAGTAACTTATGAATGTAAGTTCAAAACAGTTTATAAGGATCATAAACTATTTTCATAAGCTTATTCAAACACTTGCATAAATAATTATGCTATAAAATAAACTTAAATAAATTCATGCAGTCTTAATACAAGCATCATATATCATCATTACGCCATTAGCCCTATTGTATGCATCCTTTTTCTTGTAATGAATTTTCATATGGTTCACTCATGGACTAAGTCTATACAGCATTTTAATTAGTTCTAGTCTCAAACTAAACAACAATGTGCACGACCTTGAGAGGCAGTTCTCTTCATTCACCGCCATGTAGACATTCAATCAATATCAACATTCATCTACTAGAGAGTAAAATATGAACCTAGGATGTCAATTTATTATGATAAAAAGGTTTAAGCATTTTACTTGCAATCCCAAAACTGTGGAAAAGGAATTTGCTTTGTTATGATAAACTCCAACTCCTCCTTTAAAGTTTTGACACTGAACTTTGAGATTCCTTAGACCAATCGGGAGGAAGTATTTTGTAATCTTGGACTGGCTCCGACTCTGTGCTTTTTTCATCTTCGCCTAGAATGTCCTTAGAGAACGCATTTGGATTGGCCTTGATGCAGCTCTGCAGAGCAACAAATGGATTCACACAGTCCGAGCCCTACACAATTGATGTAAATTGCAAAATTCAAACCTTGACAAGAATATAGAACAATAGTAAGTTCCAATGTCCATCAGCAGAAGAGGCAGATTATGGCATTGATTCTAATGCAGAAACGTAGCCGTGATTGCGAAGCTATTAGATCTGTTACCGAGCATTCGCTTCATAAAAGATAGGGAGAAAAAAAGAAGAAACATAAACACTGTACAGTTCAATAACCTCAGATCAAATGGGGCTATTTGGAATTGTCATGAATAATCTAACAGCTAAATCAATTCATATCACAAACTTGTATTGGTACCTACCTCTTCTTGCATGAAACAAAGACCCAAATTCGATCCAATTTCAGTGACAGAATAATAAAGTAAAAAATATGAAATAAGAACCTTTTCTTCATTGGTACTCTTGAGAAAACAGAGGAATGCCTCTGAGAATTGAAACCCACAAGGGCCAGTTCGCAGGTCTGCAATGCAAGGGCATTCGAGAGCTTTCTGAGCCATTGCGTCAACAGACTGAAAATTCCACACAAAATTCAATTTCTCATTCACTCAACTTGCCAAGTTGATTGATACAAATTAATAAATGAAGAAGACAAACCTCAGTGTCTTGGTTTCCATATGCTGCGGCTTCTGTAACAAAAGAAGAAACAAACATAAGTTGAGCTAGACATTTACACAAACAGGTGTAGTTCGTGAGAAATAGAACGAAACGAGAGAAGTGACTAGCCTGCAAGAACAGATTCCAGGGAACTGGGCTGAGAAGAGTTGGTCGTTGGGGTCGTTTCCGTGGTGGTTTCTGCGCTTTCAGTTTGACCCATCTTCAAGATCAAGATTCAAACTTCAAAACCCAATCCTTCTTTTTCTTAATTCTTCTCTTCCTTTCTGACTCTACCAATCCAACGACGAATTTTTTTAATATAACATTAACAACTATAATTCAATGATATTAAAAATTGGTAATTTTTTTTAAAAAGAGGAGGACTAACCAAAAAAAAATTGACTAGCCTACGGCATCAAGATACAAAGATGCAAAGACAAAGGAAGGGCGCGCTTCCAAACATGAAGCAGAGAGATGTCTCTAGCCGTCTGACAAGCTAAACAATCAGTCGTGTTATTCTTCTCACGTGGGAAGTGAATAAAGGTGACACGTCAATCTTTATCAAGCATGACTCGGATACTGCGAAACGTTTCTCTAGCCCATAAGAGACTCACCACGTTGCTCTACAAAATTCCAACCATAGCTAAGCAATCCGAGGCACAAATGATGTCTTTGAAACCAAGATCCCAAACATGTTTAAGCTTTTAATTGCCATAACTTCAGCCAAATAGACCTTCTCATGCCCAAAACTCGTGGTGATACCAAAATGAATGTGCATTTTAACCGTGAAAATATAAAATAGTATATATATATATATATATTCCTTTTTTTGGGAAACGTGTATATATATATATATATATATATATATATATATATATATATATATATATATATATCGGTCCTCCCAAAAGTTGGCTAAATGACCTTGAAATTTTTTTGGTTAAATTATCCTAGTTTTAGGTGGACTAATGGCATTTGAGATAAGTAGAGTCCACCTAGGACTATGATAATTTAACCCAAATTTTTCTTATAATCATTTAGACAATTCCTTGTAACTATGAAGAAATTAGTTAAGAATTTACCATAGTGAATGCTCCAATTTACTAAAAATTAACGCTTGAGATTTATCATTTAATCTCTCGCGTGACCATCCCTCTCTTTTTTCCTTTTCAAACCCCTCCCTCTTGTTAGTTTCAAGAACTTCAACATTTCTTCCTTAACTAAACAGGTGGACCCCTCCTCCACTATGCTTTAACATTCACTGGTGACCTCGTCCTCATCATTTTCAACAAGCCATGTGGTGAGATACTTGACCTTTAGCACGCCATCACCTTCCTCCTTCACACCAAGATCCTCGTCTTCACCGATTACTTCATCGTCGCGAGCTCCAACCTCTGGCCACATTGGAAGATATGATGTCTAATCTACTTGTTGTTTGCTCTTTGGCCCAATATGGAGATCCCCCGGAGTTTAATACCTCTCGCGGCCTAGCTCTGATATCAGAGCCGATGGTTGGTTTGACCATGGTGACCAAGATACACTATAAAGATACTATCTGCAAAGATTGCACAAGACTTTCATCGTCTGATCAAGAGTCAACGAATCTCAAGAACAACAACAGTAATAAAGATCTAAAAGATGAGAGTCACGAAAGCACAAAGGTGTTGAAGATCAAGTAACAAAGCATGACGCAAAGAAATCGTCTGGAACTTCATCTTCTTCTGATCACAAAGTACGAAGACACAACTACAAAGTTAGAGCTACAGTGACATCTATGATAGGCCCAAAAGTAGCAGTAAAGTGCGACAATAGACGATCCAAGCAAAGCTGCGAAAGTCAAATCGCAAAGATAGATGGAACAAATACAAGCTAGATTCCAATGCAACTCAAAACTGAAAAGTAGCATTAAATGCTCAAATTCTAACAGTTGGAGAATCACAAAGACTACAAGAAGTAATCTTCTAGAAAAAGCTTGTGAGTGCAATCTCCTATCGAAAGAAACTACATTGGAGAAGGACAAGAAAGAGTAGACGAGAACCCTCAAGGCATGCAACAAAGGTGTCCTCAATGTTCAAATCTCAATGGCTCTATCTACAAGAAAAGATATAAAAAGCATTCCAACATAAGAAATGAGTGTGGAAAAACATATACTATGGAAAAATAAAGAGGAATTAAGTGAAAATGTAAGGCCAAAAATAGAACAGGGAGATTGAGAAAGAAAAAGCTAAATTGTTGAACATCCTAGCTTAATCAAAATCCAAAAGATGAAGAGAGCAAATCAGTGTAATATTTAGCTCTATCCACTCATCTTGTAAAGTGCTCTTAAGTGTGCAAAATAGGTGATACCAAAAGCAACTTAAATGTACATGGTCTTAATCGTCTACTTTACTCTCAAAAGGAGCAATTCAAGCAGAACTCTCAACTTAAGAAATTGAAACACCCTGAAGAGGAAGAGGTTGGGGAAAAAGTATACTTGAGGGAGGGGTCTTGTCAAATATACTCAACAACGTGAAGAGGTTGGGGAAAAAGAATACTTCAAGGAGGAGTTCTATCGAAGACTCAGTTAAGTCTGAAGAGGCTGTTGCAAAAGTATACTTGATTTAGTCTGAAGAGGCTATGGCAAAAGACTACTTGATTAAGCCTGGAGAGGTTGTGGCAAAAGAATACTCGGATAAGCTTGGAGAGGTTGTGGTAAAAGAATACTTGATTATGAGAAAGTTGTTGTGGTATCAAGTGTGATTAAGTCTCACATTGGAAGAGAATGAAAGCGTTGAGCAGTTTATAAGTGAGAGAACTCATACATTCATTGCCTTAAGGTTTTGCGTAAAAGATGTGATGTCCAATTCACTGATGGTTTGTTCTTTGATCCAATGTAAAATTCGCTCAAAGTTTTGTACCTCGCGCGGCCAACATTTTTCCCTTTTCATTATACCAAAATTCCAATCGCGGTTAAATTAAATGCCATTGAAGGACGATTTCTGGAGCAACAACAAATTGCGTACAAGAAAGAAATGTTACATTACAATTTGTGGGGTGGATTCATATTGGTACCTAAACTTGGGCTTTACTCGAACAACCGGTTAAATTGTTGTTATTGGCTAGTTTCGCGGTGTTGTCTGCTAGTGTACTTTAATCTTTTGGTTTGCTGTCTGTTTTTGTCCTTACTTGCCTGTGTAGATGGGCTTTGTAATGCGTTTCTAGTTTCCCCCTTGTGGGTTTGGGCTCTGGCCCTCTTTTATCAATGAAAGTTGCACCTTTGACAAAAAAAATAACTGATCCAGGGTCTTCTTAAGAAATCACTATTGGTGAAGGAAATCCCAATATGTGAAAATTTAAATATTGGAAAGGGATTTATAACTTATAAGGTCACGTGATTTACAAGCGTTCATTTTTAGTAAATTGAAGGGTGAGGATGGAGAGTAAGTATAAAGAGTTATTTTTGGAAATTTGATCCCTCCTCATTGTAGATATATAATATAAAATTAAATATTGTGATAAAAATTATTTTTAATTAAAAAATGTATTATTTTTAATATAGTATTCTATATATACAAATGTTAATTTCATAAAACGTTATAGATATTTGTCAATGAAAAATAGTTTTTTGAAGAATTTTGTAGAAACTCAGCATAAACAATTTTTAAAAATTACTACTTGATAAAGTTCTAAAACATCCTTGAAAAAAAGTTGTAAAAAATTATATTTTTTAAATCGATTAAAAACAATTTATCAAATAGTAAACTTTATCAAATAGTAACGGTAGCTAGCGGTGGTTGAAGGTGGTGGACCGGTGGTGGTTGAGGGTGGTGGTAATGACGGTGGTAGGTGGTGGTGGTAGAGGTGGCGGTGATAGTGATAGTGGCGATAAATGTGGCGGTGGTGGAGGGGTCGTACCGATATTGGTGGCGGTGACAGTTGCAGTAGTGGTGGTGGCAGCAATACGGTGGTGTGGGTGGTAGTTGTGGCGATGGTGATGGTGGTGGCAGTGTTGTAGGGTAGTTGTGGCGGTGGTGGAGGTTCTGATGGTGGCAGTGGCAGAGGGTGGTGGCGGCAGTTGCGATAGTTGTGTTGATGGTAGTGGAGGGTGGTGGTAGCTATAGCGGTATAGCTTAAATACTTTTAAATAACTTATGTCATAATCTTAAGAGGTCTTATCTAACATTTTTGACTGAATTAAATAATTCATAATTTTAATATATAAGAGTGAATTGATAGATAAATTTATACAATACAATATGATCATTAAACAATAAATAAACTCGTGTTATATTATATAAAAGGCTTAATAGCACTTTTGGTCCCTCACTTATTACGATTTGGCACTTTTAGTCCCTAACAAAAAAAATTAGCATAAATGGTCCCTCACTTTGTCAAACGACAGCAGCTTTAGTCCCCCGTCACTATTCCGTTAAAAATTAACGTTTTCCGTCAAAAATTAAAAAAAAACAAAACAAAAAAAAGTTTTTTTATTTTATTTTTTACCTGCCCAGAACCCTAGTTCCCCTCTCTTCTCTCTTCTGCTCCCTTTCTCTCTCAAAAAACCCTAGCCCCCTTTCTTCTACCTCACTAGCCGCCGCACTCCCCCTTTCGTTCTCCCTTTCGTTCTGCCCCGACGATTCTGATTGAGGATTCGATGAAGGGCTTTCGTGAAGAAGCGTTGTTGATCATGGATTTGATGGAGGCGTTGTTTTTGTCGCCGCCGGTGGAGAGGAGCGTGGTGATGGATGGGTTCTTGAGTTTAACGGTGGTTGTGAAGGTGGAGAAGGCTTGAGAATTTGATTCGGAGACGGAGATTTCAAAGGAGGTGGTGTTGATGTCTGCGAAGGCGCATATGAAGTGGGTTCGATTGTTGTTTTCTGGTGAGGGGAAGGGTGAACAGGTTGTAGATTTTGAGCTTTGGTTTGGTTCAACTTCTTGGCCTTCCTGGGTTTGGTTCTTGCTGGGTTCTTTTTGGGTTTAGTTGTTCTAGAGGCTCTTTCCATTGTTCTTGTTGGGTTCTTCCAAGGCAGAACGCTGCTTTCTTCTTCTTCTTCTTCTTCAAATTTCTGGATTTTCTGCTTTCTGCTTCTTCTTCAGGTTGGTGATTCAATCTGGGTTGGGGAAATTTATGGATTTTCTCGAATTTTCTGGATTTTCTGGGTTGGGGTGATGTTGAATATGTTTCTGCTGCTGCTTCTTCTTCTTCTTCTTCTTCTTCTTCAATTTTCTGGATTTTCTGCTTTCTTCTTCTTTTTCTTTAGGTTGGTGATTGAATCTGGGTTGGGGTGATGTTGAATCTGGGTTGGGGAATTTTCTGGATTTTCTGAGTTGGGGTGATGTTGAATCTGCTTTCTACTGCTTCTTCTTCTTCTTCTTCAATTTTCTGGATTTTCTATTTTCTTCTTCTTCTTCTTCAAGTTGGTGATTGAATCTGGGTTGTGGTGATGTTGAATCTGCTTTCTGCTTCTTCTTTTTCTTCAATTTCTGGATTTTCTGCTTTCTGCTTCTTCTTCTTCAATTTTTTTTCCAAAAACTGTTAATTTTTTTACGGAAAACGTTAATATTTAACGGAATAGTGACGGGGGATTAAAACTGCTGTCGTTTGACAAAGTGAGGGACCATTTAGGCTAATTTTTTTTGTTAGGGACCAATAGTGCCAAATCGTGATAAGTGAGGGACCAAAAGTGCTATTAAGCCTATATAAAACTATATTATCATGTCTAGTATGGTATAACATATAAGCATGGTGAGCGCGACAGGCTCTATCCGAAGGCTAACTAACAAATTTGATGAAATATATAGAGAGCTCATTTTGTTTTTTTAATTCCTCGACCCTTTCTAGTTCTAGTGAAGAACAAAATGTATCCCGAAGCTGCTACATATTATTGGCGCAATTGCATGTCCTTTAATTATGGGTCTACACGACGCTGCTACTAGCCTACGGCCCTACCACATATAACTCCCTCTGAAATTATTGCCCTTCAAGACAACCTTGCACCACCTCACCGCACCCTCTTTCTTTGTTTTTGTTCTATCTTGCTTCTTGTTATTTCTCTCAGAATTTGTAGAAAGATGGCAAATTTATGACGCTCCTACATGCATACGATAAGCTTTGGGATTCGTTGATTCAAAAAGCACATTTAATCATACACTCAAAATTCTAGTTTCAAAAGAAAAATCTGATGCGAAATCGCCTCTCTAATATATCCTAATGCTATTTGTTAAATATTGGCCATGGCCAGGTTGGCCTCCTTGAATTAGCTGCACTCGCCAACAAAAGATAAAGGATTTTCTTCATCTCCTCAAATCACCTTAATCACTCCACAGATATTTCAAGCTTAGAAGAAACAAACCACACCATGGTGGCAATTTTTGTGTGAGGTCACCCCTTATAATTATGGTATGCATATGCACAATCACTCTATTTGGAATTATTTTAGTTAAAGAGTCCATTTTATAGGCATGCCCACTGTTCCAAGGGAGGATCTTCTAACCGAAAAGGTGATCCTCCCTCATCGATCACGACACTCTCATTCGGAAAAAAGCCAAATCTGACCACTCCTTGCTACATCTCTAGACAAAGAGGATCTAGCTAATTCATTTATACCTCTTGGCCCGCAACACCTTGTGCGCTAGAGCTAGGAGGCAACTATTCCAAAGAGAGTACGATCGTCCCGTACCAACCAGACGAACGACCCCCCTCGATGATCACAGCGCATCCTTCGACTGCCAAACTGATCTCCGATCATGCATTGAAGATCCTCGTCCTGATAAGGAAGGCCTTCTAGAAGAAGGACTGGGGAAATCTGACACCAGTCACATCACACGTCCACTCCTATCGCCCATCCACATGCCCGTATGGAGCTCAAAACCTCGGTTAGCAAACCAGGTCAGGATCAAGTTGTCGATGCAGGGCTCCTGACAAAGAGAATCAACGGTCGGGATGGAGTGTAGTACCCGTGGACTCATTACATCCTCGATGCACTTAAGGCATCTCACCCCCTATAAAAGACCAAGATCTTCACCTTACAAGGTACATGACTCTAATCCTAAGAAACTCCCTCCTCCTATCGCGACTAACTTAGGCATCGAAGTGTCATTGCAGGAACCTCTCCGGGGCACGATTGACGATGAAGTCACGACCGACGGCGACAGTTCAATCGCACTCCACTCACGTCCTCAACAGAAGTTCACAGTTCATCCTCAACCAACACACTCTCCAGGTAATTGAATAGCTTGTTTTGTTCACCCACGATTTCTTCCAATCAAAACTTGAAGATGAATCATTGTTATAAATGGATAGCAAGTCGGTCATAAACCATTGACCTGAACAAAAGAGTCATATATAAAATTTAATGTTCATTTCTCAAACGAAAATAAAATATAAAGAGAAAATGGCTTAGTTCAACTTCTTTTACAGTTTAAAATAAAATCTTTTACATATGCATTCTATTTATCTTTTCCACATCAAAATTTTATTTTTGTTCTAATTAAAAATAAATACAACCAACTGGTTACATGTGACATATGTAATCAAATTTCAATGTAAAACTTTTTTATAGTAACGTTATATATCCATTAATCTCAAAAATAAATATTAGTTGGATCAATGGAGAAAATCTAAATTCAAGGTTTCTAACATGTATATTGTTTGGTTAGGAGGGAAATGAAGGAAAAAGAAGGGGAGGGGAGGCTTTTGATTAACTTGTTATGTTTTGTTCAATTTTTAGGAGGAGACCAAATGAGATGGGAATAGAGGGGGCCACTATATCTCATAACTCAATTTTATCTCCTCCAAAAGTGAGGGAAATTGGATAATAGATATTTCGTTAGATAAAAATGCTCTTATTTAATTTTAAATATTTTTTAGAAGTAGAGGGTAACTTAAGTAAATTTATTTCAAAACCTCTCATCTTCACTCATGAACCAAATTGAGTTATTTTCTCTTATCTCCCCTCCCCTCCTCTTAATCAAACATGATAAGAATTAAAATCTCTCTTCTTCTCTTCTCTTCCCTCTCTTCCCATCCCCTCCATAAAAACCCCTCTCCTCTCATCTGCAATGTTGAACCAAACACACCAATTATGATTTACATGGAACCAATTTTTTATATCTCTCATTCAGCTTGTCTATTTCACCTAGCTACATACAGGGACGAATCCACTTAGAAAGTATTCTGCCCTAATTTCAGGTGTTTTGTCTAGTCAGAGATACAAGACCTAGCTCTAAGAATCTGGTGGTGAGTGAACATCTCTTTTCCCTGCATTGTCTAGAGTGTTTATAATGTTTAGGGTTACCTCTTGGGTTCCTGGTTGGGGATACATGGTACTTTATGGTCCACTTAATGACTTAATGATTATCTTAATAATAGTCTTGATGGGTGGCTTGATGGTGGTGGGGATTACGAGCGGCTACTCTAGGTGAATATTTAATTAGGCCGAATATCCTCCATAAGAACCAAGTTTGGGGCTTACAAACTCATACGGTACACAACCTCACAAGTCCTGAGCGTTAAGCTTAAAGGTTTTGAAGTGAAGCTCATCCTTCAGACCTGGTTTGTGGCTTCCAAACTCGAATGGTACACAACCCCTCAAGTCATAAGCGTTTAGCTTTAAAGCACTTGAAGTGAAGTTTCTGCTTCTGACCAGGTTTGTGACAACTCAGAGGATACAGAAAGGAGGGAGGCCGCTGCTCCCACTACATTTTCAATTTTTAACACCAATATACTATACCAATATACTATATTTTGCACTATGTTATTGGAATATGAGTGTTTAATTTTCCCCTACATAATAATGAATGTCTCATGCCTTTACAATTTTACTTTCACTAAAAAGTTTGAAAAATGTTTTGTTTTACCAATTCCTCCTCCACCTTTAGTTAGATAAGAATAAAAGTGAGAGAAGTAAGAGATATGATAGGGGATGTGATGAGAAAATAAAAGAGATAAGAAGAGAAAGTGAGTGAAAGGGAAAAAGTGGTATAAATATATCAAAATTGGAAAATTTTAATTTTTTTACTGGCAACTTCTATTCTCGTGATTCACTTTTCTTTCTTTTTCTCGTATGTAAGATCCATTAGCTTATAAGTTATAACTCAGTTCTTCTTTTCCCTTTTTTCCTCATATGAGTGACATAAAAATGGTATACGAATTTCTTAAGTTAACTATAATGTGACTTCAGAAGAAAAAATAATTAGTAGTTTAGTACTTTTTATATTAAAGTTTTCTTAACATCTTATATTTATTATGGTAATATTAGTTGGTGAATGGTGAAATTAATTTTAACTCTAACAATTGAAAATTTTCTCAAATGAAAAAAATGGGAGTAGTCATCTACTCCTCAATCTTAAGCCTTAGGTAAAGCGTTGAGTACAATAGGGGACAAAACCAAAAAAGAAATTGTCAGAGTGACAATTTAACAGTTGAAAGAGATAATATAAAAGTATTTTAGGAAGGATAAATATAACAGTTGAAAGAGATAATATAAAAGTATTTTAGGAAGGATAAATATAACAGTTGAATACTATTAAATTAAGAAACTTTTTTGTCATGAGGGACGTCTATTCCATATTCTGCAACTTGGGTCTGTCACTACCTCCATTTATATAAGAATGATTTTTGAAATTTAATTTATAAAAACGTCTTAATGCTTTAAAATATGGAAACTCGTAGAAAATAATTATGATACACAAATTTTAATATTAATATGTTATATTTTTAATATTATAACTTTATATGTATATATTGCTTTCCCAAGTTAGAATTCATGAATATGTCATTGGCTACATATATTAGTGATTATATCTCTTATTTATCCTAACTTCCTAATTCCTATTGCTCTATTATTCCAAAATGGATATACTTGAAGAAGCTATAACCATAATTTCTCTTTACATTAAAAAAAAAAAACCATAATTTTTCTTCACGTGTTAAGTGGGTATCTTATACGTAGTCCAATCTAAAGAACTGTTCTTGAATATGTAATGTTTTGCTGACAAAACTTAAAAGAATATAAATACTACTCCATCATTTCTAATTATAAGTTAACATTAACACATATATAGTGTTATTAAATATAAGCTAATTTAACAAAAAAATAATTTTTCTTTCCGTATTTGTCCTTACATTTATTGATTTTTCAATACTATAATAATTAAAAAAATTGATGTTAAATAAGGGTAAGAAAGAAAATTATACAATTTTTTTTAAAACTAATGTATCAATTAATATTATCATTTATTTTTTTAATAAGCATAAATTTTGTAATATTACCTTATAATTATAATTAAGGATGAAGGTAGCAATTGATAAAAATAAATAGAACTACTGGTTATGGTAAAAAATTTAAAATGAAAGAAGAAGAATACTCACGTGATATTACAGCCTCGCAGCATTTCAATCAATAACCTCATCAGTGAGAATATTAAGATATTAAAAGAAAGCATCAAGCCAGATTTAGTCAAAGAATTAAGGAGTAATTAAGTAGGAAATTAGCAGTAATTAGGGAAATAATATACAACAAGATTTTGTAATTATTTCATTTTCTTAATTAGTGAGCTCAGCTGTACTATAAAATAGACTCTGTCTACAATTTATTAAATAAAAAGAATAAAATATTTTCTATTTATTTGTGTCTTCTATTTCAATAGTCATATGGTGCATGACAGAGTCTCCAATATTTTCCTCCAGTTGCTGCACGTTATCACTCACTTTGTAAGTAAAGATCATAACGAATATACACGTGTTATGGCATACTTTTAAATAAAACTTTAACTTTTAGAGAAGAAAAGATTTACTCATATATATATATATATATATATATATATATATATATATATATATATATTTGAAGATAGGGGAAGTACATGAGCCAAGAAAACAACACACAAAAGTAAAATTTTGAACACCATACCTTTACCTAAATTTTTTAGGTATTAGATATATGAGTCATATTTTTATATAAAATCTTTACTTCACTTATACTTAACAAATATATGAGACTCAAATTTACTTATATCACTTGTGGGGGGACGGAAAACAGATGAGACAAGGAAATAAAGACATCAAAAGATTTGTACATTATAACTTTACCTAAAGCCTTAAAACATTTGGTATGCGAGTTACATTTCTTATAAAGTCTTCGCTGTAGTTATACTTAAGTAATGTGATACTCAAGTTCACTAATAACACTTGTTGGGGGAGACAGGAGGAACATATGAGCTAAGAAAACAACACAAAGAGATTTAGACATCATGTCTTTACTCAAAACTTTAAGATGAATCTTATCATTATATCTCTTATAAAGTTTATATAACTCATACTTTATTAATGTGAAACTTCAACTCACACTTAAATTATCAATAACACTAACGGTTAAAAAGTTTTTAATGCATTCAATTATGTCACTTAATTTTTTATTTTAAATATTTTTAGTTTTTAATTTAATTACGTAAAGACTAACTGTGTAAATTTTTTTTACACTCTTAATTAATGTATAGTAATTATACCCCAAAAGGAAATAATATATTCCATCAAATGAAACAAATTGAGAAATAGACCTTTTCAATTTGAACATAACAAAACAAAGAGTGTACATGATCCCTACACCTTCAGATACAAAAAATCAAAGCTATCATAATACATCACCAACAAAAACATAGAAAATTAAAATAATGAACAAAATCAACTGCAAAGATATTCTCCCAAATGTCCTTCAGACCTTTTTTTTTTCCTAGAAATCAAGTTTTTCTCGCTCTAGAATCTAAATTGAGATATTTCAAAATATGCTTTGATAAAAAGAGCTCTTTATTTCGTCATCATCTTTCTCCCCTTTAGAAGGAAGGATTGTGAGGGGGATGTACTGATTATTCAGTACCACTAGATTACTGAAAGTTTACTCCCTTTCTCTTCAAAGTCTGATAAAAAAAATGCATTTGAGATGGTAGGTACGTACAGTTGCCGTTTATTTCTCCTTTTCCCCTCTGCTAGGATTTTGTGAAGCTTGAGCCGCCACCTCCTCCATTAGGGTGCCTCTTCTCCTCCTTTCGTAAAAAGTGGGAATCTATCACATTTGGGATGTTTGTTGTTTTCCCTTTTCTTCTTCCTGCCTCCCACCACCGCTGCACCTCCTCCCCTCTCCACCTTCGGCCACTGCACTCCCTATTTTAAGTGTTCAATCTAAACACCTTAAGAAAAAAAAAAAACAGCTGAAAAACATTATTTTATTTTATTTACCTTTTTTGTGGGCACCCCTCCTACTTTTCTTTAAAGGTTTAGTTATGGGACATCACTCATCAAGGGATTCAATCTTTCTACTTCTGCCCTTTAAGAAAAATAATCTTTCAACTTCTCCTAATCCGATCCTCTACAAAGATATACTCTAACTTTTTATGAATTTTTTATTAAATATAAGTCACTTTATAATTCTAATGAAACATTTAATATTTTTTCTACAATTACCTTCATATTTAATATGAAAGAAGTAAAATGAATAATTTATTTTATAAATTCATTGTTAGTAATTAATTTTTTTAATATAAGAGAATTACGTAAAAATGACTTATGCTTATAGAAATGATTTATATTTGTAGAAATACAGAGACTATTTGTTTTCCAACCTTCTCCACAAAACGACCAATAATTTTAGAGTCCCCACAAAAATATTTGAAATTCCAATTCTTGTAATTATTGAATCCAAATCACTAAAATTTCCCATATCGCCGATACCCAAAATTAATGATCCATTATTAGTAGAAAAAAAAAATCCATAATTAATTCACTTGGCCACATCCGGATGAATCTAGGGAAGCATCATGAGATTGAACCGTCTCTTCCCGCAAGTTTTCCTCTATTAAAACAAGGATAGTGATACATCCTCGTAGTACATGCATTCATAAACACTCGAAGAAAGAAAGGAAGAGAAAGAAAGAGAGAAAAAATAGAAGTGAATAGAGAAAAAAAAATGTTTGCTATATCTTTATTCTATTTATATGTCTAAGTTAGAATAAAATAAAACTTTATAATATGTAATAAGATTTACGTTAATGTCCTATATGTTGTCATAAGGAATTGAAAATACTAATATCTCGGCATACACAAGCTTAGGACAATTTAAACAAGTCAAATTGAAGCACATCGCGCTGTACTCATCCCCACCTCTCAAAAAGAAAAAGTACTCACTCCCCCCTAAAAGTTGAAAAAATAAAGAGAAAATAATTGAGATTCATGGATAGACTTATTAATGATTAATATTTGGTTCACATGCTATTTTCACTTACAATTGTGTGTGATAAGAAGAAAACATTAAAAAATAAATAATAGGATAGACGATATGATAGGAATGTAGAAAAAAAAAATATGAAAGAGAAAGTAAAATATCACTTAAATCATTTCACTTTATTATTTGATTACAAGTGACATCTTCCCACCATATCACAATTGGGACAGGAACATGAAAATGGCAAAGCAAAGCACACACAAAAATATTACTAAACGATGATTATTGAAACGATTGAAATTCCAAGCAGTCCTAGTTAATTTTTACCATTAAAACGAGCCTTAAGCTTCTTGACTTGGGCAAGATCAAGGAAGGTAGTTTTGGCCACTATATCAGAATCCAAACCGTTGCCAAACAAAAGAAGATCAAGTAGCTGCGCGCCAGGGTTTGCACTGCTAAAAGCAAGAAAAGCAGTAGCTTTTCCCTTCCCAGAGTTCACTTGAAAATGCAACATCCCTTGTGGGAAAACCATAAGATCTCCCTTTTTCAGCGTCTTCGAATAAATCGCAGTTGGTGTCATGAACCCAGCAGTGATGTTACCTTTCACCATTATAAGCAACTCAGTTGCACCAGGGTGCGTGTGCATTGGAATTGACCCGCCTTCCGCTATGTCTAACCTCGCCGCGGAGACGCCGAGACCGTTGAGGCCTGGGAAATCGGTGACGAACGCGGAGGTTAAGGCCGCGTTGAAAGAGTTTTTGGTGTTTCCCGCTACAAGGCCATGGAAGACGAAATCGTCTGCGGTTATGTTTGTGAGGGGTTTGCAGTGGTAGCCTGAAGGAGTGTATGGAGCTTTTAGGTCTGCTACGCAGAAATCATTGACAGAAGCATGGGAGGTTGATGAGAAGAGAGTGAAGAGGAAAAGAACATAAATAGTGTTCATGTTAATTAGATGAATGGATTTGGGACGAGTAGGAAATGTGGGATTGGGTAGCTATTTATAGAGTTTTTTTAGGCAATAGCTATTTATATAGTTTTTTTTTTTTAAAGTTATAAGAGAAAAAAAAAACAAAGAAAACAAAACTACATCTCAACGTCAATTATTAACGATTTCATGATAAAAGAAGGTGGGAGCTTCCAAACAGTAAGTGGTGCACCCTCCCGAGCCTCCTGTCGAGCAAGGCAAGCAACAATATAATTCTTCTTCTTCGATACATGAGAAACAACAATAGTCCAATCCCAATAAATCATAGCTCCAAGCCTCCAACTCTAGCAATAGCATCCCTTGCCTAAAACGAAGAAGTATTATCATTGTTGCTCAGGATATGTACCACATAATCACGATCCGAAAGGCATAGAATATCACAATGTCCAAGGTCCCAGCAAACTCCAGACCCAAGCTCAACAGCCAACAATTGCAAGCTCTCTCTCTCACACACACTATCTGCAAGAAAATTCTCCAGATTTTTCTACATATTTCCCTGCACAAATTTATATAATTTTTTAATATTTTAAATTTTGAAGAAAAATGAGCAAACAGCCGCAAACATTTACTAAAAAAGAGTTAGTTCATTATGGTTAGAGTCGGTTTTAATGTGCCGCAACGTATGTAATAGATTGATTTGCAAGGTGATTGGCGGCAGTAGTTATCCACTGGAAGGTGAGGAATATTAATTATTGTGGCTATTCCCAAAGGATGGTTACTGGCATTTGGGCTTATGAAACCGTCGTAAATTGCAAGTATGAAAAACATACATGCAACTTGGGGTAGTTTTACAGTGTAAGATTTGGGGTAGGGATGCTAGTTGTTGAAATTACAGTGTAAAAAATTCACTTAAATTATAGACACTAGCTAATTGGTTAAACATTTCACGATGATTAGTTTGTCGCGGTTAGAATTGTCGTCACGAAGTTTCTTAACGTCCAATTCTAAATTATCACCATCACCTTTGAAATATATAAATTCGGAAACATTCTTCATGGTGTTTAGATAGTGATCGTTCACCTCACATGACACGAGAAATGTTTATGTTTCTAAACCTTAGACCATAAGATAAAATAAAGATTAGTATTAATTAGGGATGATACCCGTGCAGGGCGGGGTCAGTGAGCGCCTCCTCGCTCCATGTCCCTGCATCTCACATGTGTCCTCATTCCGATCCTCGATCCATGCGACATGGTGGATTTTTACCCATCCTCGTTCCCAACCTTCCATGGGGACCCCCAGTGGCGGACGGAGAACTTTGAGTTGTGTGGTGCCAATATGAACCAACATAATTTTTCTATAAAAAGTGAGTAAAACTAACAAGTAATTTTATACAAAGTGAGTAAAATAAACAAGCAATTTTATACAAAATGAATGAAACCAATAAGTAGTTGGGGGGCCATGGCATAGCCATATCCCCTCTTCCCTCCGCCACTGGGGACCCCGATCATTTTACTAAAATAATAAATTAAATATATAAATTGGGGTGTAGTTTTTGACGTCGCAAGTCGTTGAAAGCTCGGCTTCTCCACCTCGTATGGTGCAGGGGATGCGTTCACGATGGAGTTATTGGCTGTGCAGGATGGTTTTTATCAGACATAGGAGTTGAGCATTTGTGAGGTTGAGTGAAACATTAACCGTAAGGAAGTTGTTGTTTTGCTTGTGTCCCATGTTGATGTAAGTTCTTATTGGCCACGGGACCTAATTCTGGGTATTCAAGATCTATATTAAGGGATTGGAATGTCAAGTTTCGGCATATTGGTAGGAGTGAGAATTGTGTTGCAGATACTTTAGCTAAGTAAGCGTGTTGGTTGCGCCATCCTCTCCATCTGTGGATGATCCCTGCTTCGTCTATTATTCCGTTTCTCTCTGCTGTGCAGAGTTAGAGTACAGTTATTTTGTTTGTTGCTTTTTATTTCCTTTTTTAGCTAAAAATATATAATAAAGTAAAATATATATATGTGTAAAAAAAGAACTCGTATATATATATATATATATAGGGAGCGTATCAAGTGAGAGCGATGTTTATTATGAGAGATGAGAGCGTTCAATCTTAGCCATTAGATCTACCATGAAGGGTCAAGATTAAAACAAAATGGCATGTGACTTTTTTAAAAAGTCATGTGACCACTAAACTACTTTTAATCTCAACCACTCATGAATGGTTGTACGGCCATGATTTAACGCTCTCATCTCTCATAATAAACATCGCTCTCACTAGATACGCCCCCTATATATATATATATGTGTGTGTAATTTAATAAAATTAAGAAAACAGATTAAAAGATGAGATAAAGATGGTTCCCGCAGGTTTCCTCACTCGTGATTGGACTTAATATTGATTATTTATTCATAAAATTCTCACATAAAAACCCATTCTTATAAAATAAATCTTCAATAACAGCAAACATACATTACTAATTAGGACTGCACACCGGTTAAGTTGAGTGGTTTTTTAACCTGAACCAATTAAAATTGTTCGGGC
Source organism: Acmispon strigosus (assembly GCA_030819835.1). Taxonomy (NCBI): domain Eukaryota; kingdom Viridiplantae; phylum Streptophyta; class Magnoliopsida; order Fabales; family Fabaceae; genus Acmispon; species Acmispon strigosus. The sequence goes on along the minus strand of JAUAMA010000004.1, from coordinate 52,486,655 downwards.
TGGATTGAGTTGAATTTTATAAATTTTCACTTTTAGACTGAACTAAACCGATATTCGAGTTGGTTTGGGTGGATTGATTGGATCGTTATACTAAAATAATAATAAATTTGAAATATTGAAAAAAATATTAAAAAATTGAGAAAAAATTGGAAAGTCTATTATAGTACTAAATAATATGAAAAAGATAAAAAAAAAATTGTACCAAATAGAATAAAATAGTACTACATAAATGGTAAGTAGCCAAATACTATGAAAACATCAAATCACACTACCAAATGACATGAAGCAATCTAAATTAATCAGTGTAAAAAATGTGAAAAACAATACCAAATGTTAATGTCATGACGCTTGAAACTTAGAAGTCTCAACCATGTCAAATAACTACAAACAAGTATTTCAAATCTCCAACATGCAACAACATTATAACTACGAACATCCTTACAACAACATACAACTACAAACAAGTTTTCTAAGTCTCCAAATATGAGAAATAAACACAAACAAGTTAGTGATTGAGTAGTTAATTAAATTATAAAAAAAATTAGACTTAAATATGTTTGGGGTCCCTGACATTTGAAAGGGAATCAGTCCGGGTCCCTGAAAAATTAATTTGTTAAATTGGGTCCCTGACATATGTTTTTTAATCAAATTAAGTCCTTTTAACCAATTTTGACTAGTCAATACCTAGTCATCACCTCCACATCATCCCACTTATCCTACAATGATTTTTATTTTATTTTTTCAGCACCCCTTCATCCTCTTCCTCTTCTCCCTTCTTCTCCTTCTCAACCTCCCTTGAGTTCTCTCACGGCTTCCTCTCATCTTCACCATCACCACTTCCTTTCTTCTTCAATATGTGAGAACTCCAACAGCGAGGTACTAGAACCACCACGAAGGAGGAGGTGGCAGCCACAAGCCTCTTTCTTCCTCTGTTTTCTCGACGGACCAGCCACCATGGGTGCACTTCAAGTCACCCAAAACCTTCACGAAATCAACGTTTCTGTACACCTACGTGAAGTAGAACAACCTAGGAAGCCATTGGAGCAATCTTTGATGAGTTTTGATGACACTCGGATGACCATGCTCGACCTGCAACTGGCTTTTACGGCCAAACCGTTGAGCTTTTGGAGAAACAGACACCGCCATTGTGCTCCTGGCCGCGAATGGAAGAGGACCCACTATCCCGTTTACAATCCGTCGACGGAGCCGCCACACCACCGCCGCGAACCACCATCTTCTCCGGCCAACCTCCGTCGAGGATTGTAAACGGGGTATTGGGTCCTCTTCCTTTCGCGGCCAGGAGCACGATGGCGGTGTTCGTTTCTCCAAAAGCTCAACGGTTTGGCCGTAAAAGCCAGTTGCAGGTTGAGCATGGTCATCCGAGTGTCATCAAAACTCGTCAAAGATTGCTCCAATGGCTTCCTAGGTTGTTCTACTTCACGTAGGTGTACATAAACGTTGATTTCGTGAAGGTTTTGGGTGACTTGAAGTGCACCCATAGTGGCTGGTCCGTCGGGAAAACAGAGGAAGAAAGAGGCTTGTGGCTGCCACCTCCTCCTTTGTGGTGGTTCTGGTACCTCGTTGTTGGAGTTCTCACATATTGAAGAAGAAAGGAAGTGGTGATGGTGAAGATGAGAGGAAGCCGTGAGAGAACTCAAGGGAGGTTGAGAAGGAGAAGAGGAAGAGGATGAAGGGGGGCTGAAAAAATAAAATAAAAATCCATGTAGGATAAGTGGGATGATGTGGAGGTGATGACTAGGTATTGACTAGTCAAAATTGGTTAAAAAGACTTAATTTGATTAAAAAACATATGTCAGGGACTCAATTTAACAAATTAATTTTTCAGTGACCCGGATTGATTCCCTTTCAAATGTCAGGGACCCCAAACATATTTAAGCCAAAAAATTAAATAATACATTATTATTATATGTCTTGGTTTTGGGTTGGGTTGTATGGTTTTTTCCTGGACATTATTGAGTAGTAATAAAATTCGTCCGATTAACCCGTTAACCCAATTTAACCTGCATTTTGCACCAATATTATTTTTTTTTATAAAAAAACAGTGCACCCCTATTACTAATAACACTTATAGTTATTTAATTTTTACGAATTTTTTATATTTTCTGTTAGTTACTTGTGATTCTAATTTTGTAACTTCATTTTCCATTCAATATATGAAATTATAAATAAATACATAAATACATAACTACTGTGAACATGCCAAATTTAGGAAACCCCAATTAAAATATGGGTTACATATGTTTCTTTCTTCCGGTAAATGTATGACCATTTGATTTGATTTTAGTTCCTCACAAAAACAAAATTGCATTTTAATTCTATGATTAGAAAAATATTTAAGAAATTTTCAATTGATAATTATGAGTATGACAATCATGACAACTTCACTTAAACATGTGGACGAGATCCCATAAGCGATTACTGGACGAGCAAACACTTCAATTCAGAGAGGCATTCTTCTCTTTTCTCAAGAGTACCTCTGAAGAAAAGGTTGTTTAATCTCTAATGTCTTATTCCATACTTTTACTTTATTACTTTTAAACTGAATCTGAGTCTTATTTGGGTCTGTTTCATGCAAGAAGAGGAAGGTACCAATACAAGTTGATGTGAACTGATTTGGCTGTTAGGTTATTGATCACATAACCAGTACATGTGAAAATTATGTTTTTCACATAAGCTCTAAAAGGAAAAAACAGATTCAGCAAAAGAATAGTAAGACTCATTATCATCTGAAAGTTTGGAAGCTTGAGAATGACATTGATAGACTTCGGGGAGGAGGCTATCACGAACAAGGTTAGAGATTAGGGAAAAGTGTTAGAGACAAGCCAATTTGATAGAGCAATGCTCAATTTTCTGATATTATTCATGAAAGAATAGTACAAACTTATAGAAAAAAGAAAACAACAAACTAAGTAACAAATTCTAGGAGATTACAAAAGATAACAGAAAGCAACAAATCCTAGAAAATAATAAAAGGTAATAGAAAATAAAAAATGTCTAGAAATAAAAAAAACTAAATAAAAATTGAATCTAGGAAATAAAAACAAAATCAATTAACCAAATAAACTAAATAATATTATATCTAAATTAATTAAAATTAATCAATCAGATATAATTATTTAGATATTTGAGTTTACTGATATTTATTTTAACAACTTTGGAAACTGAAAATATTCATTTGCCAAATAACAACAATGTGAGCAAGCCTGTGGCGAGTTGCAACAAATGAAGTAAACTACCATTATGTCCTTCGATCATGATCAATCTCAACGTCATTCAAAAGCGTCTTCTTACCATTGAAGATGTCTCTTATGAATGTTTGTGACATTTTATGCAACTTAATCAGGCGAAGAGTCTTCAAATGCTTCAACCCTGCTGGACATGACAATTTTTCGCAGGACCGGGCTTCAAACACTATGAGGCTAGGCATCGCTCCTTCCTTCACATCCCATTCTTCCAGGATACTTAAATTCCAGAATCTAAGTACTTGTAGTTGTAAAAAACTGTCTGGGGCACATACCATCTTTTTCCCCAGATAAGAGTCAGCGTAAAAACACAATGACTTGAGCTTTGGCAGGTTCTGCAACTCTGTCATGGGATCATCTGACAGTTCTGAAGCTGACAAGGTGAGATCAGTGAGATTTTGTGGGAGGTAGTCCATGCGTATTTTATCTTCTAATATCCCAAACAACTGCAGGGATGAGAGATTCTCCATGTTTGACATTTTCTTTAGTATCAGTTTTCCAGGATTACCAACTTCGTCTACTGATCTTAGTCTCAGTGAACGAAGCTGTATCAGTTGTACAATCTCCTTGGCAAGTGTGTCGTGCTCTCCTGTCAACTGGAAAGCTAGTTTTAACTTTTGAAGGTTCTTCAGCCTGTGAAGGTAACAAAGAAGAGGGTAACTCCCATACAAGAAGGCACCCCATAATGCCTGGAGATTTTCCTGAAAGTTTCCACTTGGCTTGCCCTCAAGTCTACTTCGATATTTTTGGTTCAGATACAACTTCTTCAGTTTCTTCAGTTTCCAGATTGAGCTAGGGATGACACGTATACTTGTATGCTTTAAATCCAGTACTTCCAGCTCCATTAGTTGGCATATGCATTGGGGAAATTCTTCCAAGTAAGTCCACCTTAAGTTAAGATACTTGATCTTATTTAACTTACTTAAAGTCTCAGGCAGCTGAGGTCTGAATACGCATTCAAGATCAAGAATTTTGATCTCCAGGAACTGCTCGCTTGCAATGCCCCTTGAGAGGATCTCCCTTACTTGTTCTCCTGGTTTTCTTCCGTCTCGCTTGTCAAAGAAAAAAACTGACATGGGAATTTCTTCCTTGTTGAATACTGTTGCTGAATTTGCATCAAGACCACGGCCATCAAAATGATATGCAAATCGTCGCTCTAAATGTGTACCTGAGTACTGGCTACGGCTTGTTCTGTCACTATCTTGCAAGATGATTTCTCTGAGCATAATTGGCAACCGGCATGTCTTAATCTTGGCATCGGACTTTAGTGCCACTACTTGAATCATGTTGCAGTCTCTCAACTCTTCCAAACACCTTTCTGCAGTGCCTTCTTGTGTTTGTTGATTGTTTGCTGGCGCCAATCCTTCAGTAACCCATAGATTGATCAATCTCCTCGCCGGGATTTCAAAATCTACAGGGAAGTGGGTGAAGTAATAGAGACAGTTTTTCATAGTTTCACTCACTTCTTGTTTGTTAGTTTCCCAAGCTCGCTTCCAATGTGCTTTGTATTGGCCTTGATTGATTCGATCCAGCACCCACGATAAGTTCTTTTGAGTTATTCCCTTGGCCAACATGGCACACCCAAGAGATAAGATTGCAAGTGGTAAGCCCCCACATCTTCCCACCACCAGTTTTGCAAATTTTTCTACTTTTGGTTCTAATTTGGTTCTTTCACTGCCTGCCACCTTCAGAAACAACGCCCAACTCTCTTCCTTCGTTAGTAGTCGAATTTGGTGAGGGGTGCTGCTTCTGTCAGCATGCCAAGCCACTTTCTTAAAGCGAGTTGTCAGCAATATTCTGCTCCCATTTGTCCACCCAGATCGAGATAACAATCCATTCAGTATATCAAAATCCTCTGTTTTTGAGACATTATCTAGAATAACAAGGCATAGCTTCTCTTTTAAGTGATCACATACCCGGGTGACATACAATGTCTGATCTTTAGTCCCATCATTTTTCAATAGCAGAACTTGTGCTTTTAAGGCAGCTCCTTCAGTTACTGTCACCCACACACGGACAGGGAAGTGCTCGACAACTTCTTTTTTGTAATAAACTGCTTTTGCCAGAGTTGTCTTCCCCACCCCTTTCATCCCCACAATGGAAAGCGTCGAAGGATTATGATTATCACTGCTTGTGGTCAGCTTCAAGACCAAGTCTCGTATTTCATTCTTCAAACCAACTCTTTTAGTTGACTGCTGTCTTTCGATGCTGCAAATTCTTATTATCTTCTGAAGAAGATTCATAGCATTTGTGATCTCAACAAGTTTGAGCTCAGGTCCACTGATATACCTTTCTAGAAAATTATCTACCTCCTGAGCAATGGACTTTAGTTGCACTAAACAAGCGTTTCTACCTGCTGTTTCTTCTACTCTCTGAAGCTGCCTATCCGTTTCTTCCAATTTATCACACAGTGCGTTCAATTCAGCTACTCGCCTGTAGCTTATGTCCTGCCTTTCCAGATTGCTGCGGATACTTCTAATGGCTGATGTGATTTCTCTGTCCTCTGCAATATTTTGGAAGCTTGACCTTTGTGCAGCTCTATCAATAAAAGCGAAATTATACTTTTCCTTCCTCGTAAGCAGGTCATCAAAGTCGGTGACAATGCGCATCATGTCCTCTCTGAATTGACGCCTACTGATAAAATTTGTAATCCACCGTGAGTAGCTGCTAATGCGATCCTCTGCAAGTTCAATTATTTCTTTGGCCTCTGTAATCCAGAGGTTTTCTGTTTCAGTTTCTAGCCGAAGTTGACTCAAATCCTTCACGAAGGCGTGCAGTGGAAGCAGAAGATGTATTGACCATCTCTCTTCCATGATAGAAAATTGACCTTTGCTCTTATTCATCAATTCTTCAAAACTTACTGAAAGCTTCTTCTGCTTTTGGGTTTGAGTTGCTGGTACAGATTTATGATCCTCCTCCTCCTCTTCAATTGTATTTCGATCTAGCAAATTTCTATTATGAGATCTTGACCTCTCCATGGATACATAGATGCCGTTTGCTTTTTCATCTCTCTCTTTGAAATGATCTATCATTGTACTTGTGACAGCATCTATTTGACGGAGAACATGTATAATGGGCATCGATCTAAAGATGGCTGTAGTAGAATTAAAACTCAATCCTGGGCTTTGTCTGTAGTACTCGGAGACACAAACTTTTGCTTCATTGACCACTCCTCTGGTTGATTTCACCCATTCATTCTCAGCTTCGCTTAGCTGCAGATGGATTCCAGATAGGTCCTCTAAATCCCACAAAGAACGGGCAAGTGATTCTACTCTTTCCCGTTTCTCCTCAAGTTGATCATAGTCTTTTATCAGAGCTTCAAGTAACCTCAGTTTTCTCACTATCCACTCAACTTTTTGTTGATAGTAGATGAGACTACAGACAAGGCACACCGTAAAACACACCACCCCAGCTAATGCAATCCAAAAAAGCAACTCAAAATTCATGTTTCGCAGAAGACGATCAGTTGATAAGGAGAAAACTGAATTACTCCGTTCAGTAAGTTTGGAAATGATTTTTGGTAGAACTGTAAGGGGTCAACTTAACAGATAACATAGCTTGATGAAAGGATTGACTTCTATTGAGAACCTTTGAAGAGGCCAAGACAAAAAAAATAAAAAAAAATCCATTCTTTTTCTATACCATGTTCCAACGACTTCAGCTCTTTGCGGAGCCATTTCACTGCCAGTCTGCCAAGGATCTTCCTGTTTCATGTGAAGAGACTTCTTGTTCCATGTGAAGAGATTTCTGGTGGGTATTTAGTTTGTCTCCGGACACCAATGTTAATACCAAAATTTCGAAATCGAATTAGGGAAAGACCCTTGTTATGACAGAAGAAAAGAAAGGGGGTTTGAGAAGGAGTACAGATTTGTAGATATTAAAGGATCTATACCATTAGAGAAAGATAAGAAAAGATCAGAGATATGTGATAAGTGTAACTGATGCAATTAGAAAAAAGAGATGGGAGAAAAAAATTGGTGTTCAAATGTACTATTTAAGTCTACACGAATCACAAGTTATTTCAAAAGCCAAAAAGTGGAATCAAAAACCAAATTTGAAACGTGCTTGTATAGAGACGTTTCGTAGAAGAATCAGAAAAATATCAAACTTAAGCTTCAAGTCAATTTGAGATGTGCTTGTATGGGGTTTTTAGATTGAACTATTGTGTATGTAGGCAGGGTAGTTATGAGAACTATGACTTCTATTTCTCTGATTAATAGACCTTGTTTGTTCCATAAATCTTTTTAATATATTCTTTCAATTATAAAGAACTATTTCATAACCGATTCAATTCAATAAAAATCAAAAAACTGATAAAAAAATTAAAATCCGATTAAACCGAAAACTGAATGGATTCAAAATTGAGAAAATTAAACTTTTTTGCTTGATTGGATCGGATTTCGGATTTGTTTTTCAAAATTGAACCAATGCAATCCAAACCGAATGTTTGCAAATATATATAATTTTATTTGTACATATATTATATCATTCATATTTATATATTTAGGTCCTTATAAGTTTATATAATTATTATATGACACGTACTTATTTATGAAGATATATTTGGGTAAATAGAGTTTTAAGTAATAATTTAAAAAATATGTCATTTACTATGCAATATTAACTTTTTTTTTATCTTATTTAAGAGGTACTGAACCAATAATGATGAATGTGGTAATTTATTTGAGACTTTTGGTTCGTCTTTATTTTTTTATTCCAAACTCTCATGCTTGTAATATGACTATATGATTCAAATTAATTTTTATTTTTTCATTGATTTTGATATTTACAATGTCTTTAAAAAAATGAAATCCAATCAAATCCAAACTGATAAAAATTAGATCGGATCTAAAAAGAGATAAAAACCGATTGGATGATGAAGTGACAAAACCGAAGTGATTGGATCAGATTACTTATCCCCTTAAAACCGAACCAATCCAGACCGTGAATACCCGTAATATAAAGTTATATAGTTTTTTAATATTTGGAAATTTATATGAAAACTCACAAAAAAATTGCTGAGAGGTTGGAAGGAAAATCATATGAAAATTTCAAAGCAAAACATCACATGAACATGGTATCCCGCATATGTCGCGCTTCCCTAGATATAACAGTGTATAATACTACAATGTATTAACTGTGTAATCTCTTCGAATCCTCGGTTGGCTTGTTGACTTGTTCTATGAAATAATAATAGTAATAATAATAATGTAACAGCATCTCTTGATTTAACTTTAATGTGTAATGTCTATGCAAGTCAATGAAAGATATAATTATTTAGTTGTGTAAGTTTAAATATAATTAATTACAATTATGTATACAATATACATCCACCCTAAACGTCTAGATCTATTAGAGCTTGATGAATTTAATTATGCTATTATAAGGGAAAGCTAGCTGCACCTAAGTTGTTATTAAGAAATTTATTAAAACACTGGAGTTTTGTCTCAATAAATTAATTCGGGATTGAAATGTTAAATAATGCTTTGAGGCCTAAAACTACTAATTAGGATGCACTATAATAGATAATTGAGGATTAGTTTGGTTTACAGTTGGATAAAATTACGTTTAATATAATGGAGTTTTAAAAAAATGAATTTGTGTTTGGAAAGGAGCAGTAAAAGTAAAAGTGATTATGAATATTCAATGAGTTACAAAATAAAGTACGTCCGGGACTCATCAACATATTACACACTATATCAAATGAAAACATACATGCATTATGAAAGGGAAAGGCTAATTAAAACACATGATGAGTTATGATTGAAATACAAGAATTGAGGAGAAATTTAAAACCCAGGAATTAATGACTGGAAATAGTGATAGTAACACAATATCCATTCACTTATGTACGTAACAACTTTGCTCTTCCAAACCCCTTTGAGGTTTGAAGTCGATCTGTTATACCAAGATGTGCCATAAGAAGCCAGACATGTGTGAGGAGTTCTCCACAATGTCTGAGCTCGTGAGCATGATGAATTCCCTGACAGTGGCTAGCAGCATAACCAAGCATTTCAACCCACACTTGAGTGATTAACTCCCACATGGCTTTTTCCTTCCACTCACCATCATTTCTTAGCTCTTTTACATGTTTCGCAAGCCTGCACGCATCAAACAGCACAGACTTGCTCCTATCCCCTTTCACCTTTGAAGGTTTAACTTTCTCAATAACTGTGCAGAGTCCCAGTAGCTTACTGCAAACCTCGTTCTCGCTTTGTATCGAATATCTGTCCTTCACAAATTCCGATGCCTCAGCGCATGTGTCTTGGAACCTGATCTCACCAATCCCATTAGGCAGCATGGATGGTCTCATAACAATAAGATACAACATGTACTCTGATAACAATTTGCTTGCTTCTCTAAAACTTAAACCGCTACTTTCCTCTTCATATGAGTTGACAGAGTTATAACATAGATCTGTTGCAATATGCCACAGAAGAATACTCTGATCGAATTCTACCTCCACGCTCCATCCTAGTTCCTCCCAATAATTTAAGCTTTTCAGAACATTGTCACCCCTATGATCACAAAATCTCTTGATTTCTTTTGCCCAATTCTCCTCATCCTTGGCCTCTTCTTCTGTGATGACCTTCTTTATCTTGTTTATAAAGTGCTCAAAGATAATTCGCTTCAGATCAGGAGTAACATTCTTGCGTTTGCTATCACTGTGCTTGTATTTCTCATAAGACTGCCAAACACCTTTAATCAATGGAGCATGACAACAACAGTACTTGGCTCCTTTCTTTCCAACTTTGAGCCTTTGTTTTTTAGCTTTCATTAAGCAAAAGCTGATAAGGTTGAACTGACCAATGCTGCCTGACCACCTCTTGCTTTGGACAAATTGGATTAAGGAAATCCCCTTACTAGTCACCTTATTCTTGTGCTTACTCAGCCAAAGCATTGTCCAGTCTGAGAACAAGAGTAAAATTACTGAATATATCTCTAGTGTGATTGCTCCAAGCAGCAACACACCTGTGATGAACAGGTCCACTTTTGGATATTGATCCTTCTCTATGGAAAGGAAGGCACACAACACACTTATATTGCACGCTAACGTGACAAAACAGAGAAAGCTACCCATGTAAGAATAGATCACACCAGCCTTTGTGTAGAACAGATCATACATGAAACCAAGCTCAACTTCCATCACTTCAAACACGTCCTTGCCATTTCCATTCAGTAAACATGATCTGCTTTCTGAGACATCTTGGGAGCTCAGGATGAGATCCGCAAATAGCAGCTTGGAAATCCTCAAGAATTTGTGTGCAATCTTCACAGTGATTGCAGGTCCATATGTGTCAGATTCTGGTAGTGGGACAATGTTGTTGTTGCCTTCTGCAGCAGCATTATTATAAGTATTCTCAGCTGCAGGGGGAGTTCCATTGAGGCTTTCTACTTCAACTTTGAACCCTTCAGAAGAAGCTGAAATGTATGCTTCCATGTATCTGGCATAGTTGGGCCCTGGATCAGGGGCTGGAAACAAGGACTCTTTGAATTGCTGGCTGCTTGCAGACCACAAAACCCAAATCCTCTCACCAATTTTGGTAATGCCAGCAATGAATATTGGTATTGCCAAAATGTTTAGATCAGTGTTTGTCCAGGATCTGAGGAAGAGATAAATTGCAAACACAACCTGGGAAACATAACTGAATAAACGCCTGCTCCACAGTGCATTGTCTTCCATTGAGTAAGCAGTGATGGTATTTGGGCCACCAAGGTGAAGGAGAAGAATTGGAGCCCACAAGGCCACAATCACATACTTTGGCTCCACAGAATCATCTTTGTTCTCTCTTTGTCTAATTGAAAGCACACCAAGTGAGAATGTTGCTAGCCAGTCTGCTAACAAATAGGCAAACCATATGATTCTGAGCCAGGCTCTGGTGCAGTACTTTCTCTTGTCGCCAAGAACTGTGAGGATGCTCTGGATGCCGAGGCTTGAAAGAACCATAAAACGGAGCTCCCAGTTGTCCCAAAGGTCCCGCAAGCTAGATGGAAATATCTGCATCACCATCCTCTTCTTTGAGAAAACCAAACTGCTAAAAACTGAAGACAGAAAATAGTGATCAAATTAGCTTGCTATTTGAAAACACAAGTTGTTGTATTACTTATTGTAACCAGCATCCTAGAATTATCTTTTAGAAAAGTAAAAGATGAAGAATATAGAAAATGAGAAACTTCCATTATTTTGCCACACGTGTTACATTAATTGGTCCTCAATTTATAATAGAGTATTCCATAATCATTTACAGAGAGAAGGTAGCGAGTGTTATGGTTGCTGCTGTACCGGAGGATGGACCTGACTGCTCACAACTTGTTCGCATTGAATATGAGGGTGCCGGGCAAGTGGCTTTTGCCGAAGGTGTTTGTGGCTGACTCGGTGATGTAGGAGTTGAGTTAGCCATGGATGAACACTACTATAATACCGGTAAATATTGATGACTTTTTCCGAGAACCACATATCTGTCGCTAATTTTCCCAATCGCCAATGGCTTAGCCGATGGTAATGTCAGTTCTCCTGAAAAAATAACTTATTACCAACGCCTAAGATCGCAGGGATGTTGCAAGAAGGCTTGGCGGGAAGGCGTAGGTGGCGGGGATAGATTACCCACGGCTTTTTCCAACGGCTTCCTTCATCAGTAAGTTCACGAGCAATTTTCCCATAGTTTTGGCCGTCGGTGAAGCGGCCAACAAAAGCAATTATGGCACTGCTCTTATACCGGCGGCTGAAACCGTTGATAACTTTAACTTTTTATCGGTTACCAATTATGTTACTGACGGTCTTAGCCGTGAATAACCTATATATAAAGGGCCGCATGTCACTTTCATCACACCTCTCTTCTCTTCTTTTCTCTTCTCTTATTAACCAGAGTTATACATGTGCGATGCACGAGGTAATATTTTTTTTTTTATATATAAATATATTTGAAAAAAATATGAAAAATTATTAATATTTATTTATGATTAAGTTCTAACATGATTCATGTATAATTATGAATAATTTAAACCTCTTAATTGCAACTATATATATTAATATTTTCTAATTCCATATGTCATATTTTACTATCACATCTCAAATATTTATGTATATTTACTTATAATTTTTTTAACAATTATGAAAATCGTACCTATAATTTATGAAAAAATATTTTTGAATTAGATTAAACATTTAAATTATTTTAATGTAAAATGTTTCTCCCGTGTACGCTGTTATCATGTAATTTAAACATAAATATTTGTATCTATATATACTTTTGTTTTCTAATCACCGTACAACATATTATTACTATCAATTTTTTTTGGCGTATTTAATTGGTTTACTATCAAATTTTTAAACTTTAATATATATTTACTGATAATAGTTTTATTAAAAATATTATGAAAAATGTACTTAAATTACATGAGGATTTATTTTTCTATTATTTTTAACATGAAAAAGTATTTTTGTGTAAAGTGTTTTTCCCATAGTAGCTTTTTACCTTGTAATATACACAAAAATGAAAACAGAGTATATTGTTATATAGTACACTTTTAACACCAAATTATATTGTAAAGTTATAAATTTTGATTTAAGTTTTTATATTATTATTAACATGAAATATTTCAATGTAAAAATGTTCCTCTCCTTGTGAGAGTTTTTAACACTGTAATTTAAATAAAAATAAATATATATTATACATGTAATAATATTTCTAATCTCAGTACGTACCACATAGATTCATCATTAATTTAACATACTTTTATATACATTTAATTCTAATATTAGTTTATAAAAATATGAATAAAGTTTTGAAATTACATGATATTTATTTTTTAATTAGTTTTAACCTTTAATTGTTTTCTTGTGAAATATCCTTCTCCATGGGAGCTTTCTAGCGTGTAAATTAAACGCAAATAATTATAACTAGTAAGTAACCCGTGCAATGCACAGGTGTTTTTAATATTTAATTTGCAATATTTTTTTAGTTGATGTTGTAAAGCTAATAAATATATGACATATGTCAACATTTTTAAACACGCTTAAGATCACATGATATATTGAAGTCTTCAATTGATAAAACCAAAGTAGACACAATGACTAATATTAAAATTGTTCATCTAAAGTTTATGTCATACCAAAATCAAACAACGTAATTAAGTTTAATTTTGATAGCAGAAATAGAAAAACATCCAACAAATACTTATGTAGCAATAGTCTTAACACAATGAAGATCTTGATAGAGGGAGAAATTGTTGGGTTGATAAAGTGACGCGTGTCGACATATAAGAGAGTCTTTTTTTTAAGAGTTGCTGAGGTTTGAGATTGAGGACTCACAATTAGTAGACACAGTAGTAGATAAATTACATGATTTAAATTTGTAATAAATAATTATTTGAATTCCTTAATTATCGCAAATCATGATTTAAATTCGGAAATTTGATTTGATAGAGGGAGAAATTGTTGGGTTGATAAAGTGACGCGTGTCGACATATAAAAGAATCTTTTTTTAAGAGTTGCTGAGGTTTGAGATTAAGGACTCACAATTAGTAGATACAGTAGTAGATTATATATTATAATTTTTCCTAATCCTTGTATGATATAAATTGTATGTTATCATTGTAACTATATATATTTTTTTTTATAGGCCAAGAAGTATTATTAAGAAGAGTATAAGGGGTACTCCAACCCAAATTAGAAGAGGAAAAAAATAGACATCTATAATAATAGGACACTCAGAAAATATAAATAGAGCTAGCAACTCACTTTAGATTGGTTCTTCCTTGATTCAATAGGAATGCCCAGAAATCATTCTTTCACGCCTCAGCCGCAATATAGAAAAACTCCTTCCAAAAATCAAAAACTACTCAAGGACCCTGCATCCTCCCTCCATAAAACTCACAATGAACAGATGACCAGATAACTTTTCACAAAACAGCAACTCCATCCGCCTACAACAGCAACACTACCCAACACTAGCAAATTAGTATACATCCAATAACTTGTCTTCAAGCCAGGGGTTACAGACCAGCAATATATAATAATGCTCCCTAATCCTTATAACTATCTTTTCAAAATTCTAAAAATGTACTTAAATTGTATGTAAAATAATTTTTAATTAGTTTTAACAATAAAGTATTTTTGAAGTTAAATGTTTTTCTACGTGTGTGCTTTTTACCATGTAATTTGTGTAAAAGTGAAAGTAAACTAAATTATTTTTTTTGTTACAAAGTATACAAAGTAGACTGTATTGTAATTCAATACACTTTTAAAATTAAATTATATTTTAAAGTAGTGAAATTTTATTTAAAAAAATTCTATTAAATTTTACACGAAACTATTTTCATGTAAAATGGCCTAGCCATCAATAACCTATAGATAGAAGGTCGCACGTCACTTTTATTATACCTCACTTCACTTCTCTTCTTTTATTAATTTCACATGTAATTATTTTTTAACTTGTGTTTTGTTTTTGTTTTGTAGTTTAATTTTTTATTTTAGAAAGCAAAAGGAATATTATTAAATTGATCAAATCCTTGAGGGGGGAGCAAAAACCCAGCCAAAAAACCACCGAGCTGATAGGAAAAAGGAACAAACCGCCAAACAAAAGGAGTAATTATGCAAGGTTTTACTAAAGATTATTTACAATGTCTTACACATCATGGAGGTTAGTAATTTATTGTTATTATATATATCGTTATATAATGTGCGACCATATATATATATATATAATTATAGACTTACATGCATTTTTAATCTATTTACTTTTACCTTTGAGAGACTAAAACATTATATAAAACATTGACAATCTTATTGCTCAATTTTCATCATATTTCATAAAAGAGAAGACATACAACTACATAGTCCACCATACCATGTAATGGGTTTGGACCTACATGTAGTCCATGACCCAGCTGGGCCTATTGATTGTGCAGTGATTATTGGAAATGAATGACAAAACAAACAATACCAAACCATACAACTATATGAATAATATGGTTCGGAATAAACAACAACTCATTACCAAACCTAAAACTAACCACTTCCCCCAAAAACAGCCTTAAGCTTCTTGACTTGAGCAAAATCAAGGAAGGTAGTTCTTGCCACCAACGCAGACTCCAAGTTGCTGCGAAACAATGCAGGATCAAGGACCTGGGCAACAGTGTTTGTACTATTGAAAGTGAGAACAACGCTGGCTTTTTCACCACCAGCATTCAGGTCAAAATGCAACAACCCTTGTGGGATAACCATGAAAATGATCACATCAAACGGCGGAAAATCCAGCATCAAGAAGCAAAGCATAACTATCCAATCATTCACTCAAAGTCATGTCGCGCGCGAAGAAAAAGATATAAATTGGGAGTCGGCAAGGGAAATGAATTGAGAAAAGCAAAGATTAGAATGAAGAAAGGACCTGCCATGCATCCATAGTTCACTGGAAATCCTCGAGATGGCGATCGGCTTACATGTACAACGTTCATCGGGTGATGGTATAGAGTGCATTTAGGGGTGGAGCTTATCCACAGACAACACCATAGCGGAGTACTTTATGATATGTCCGGTGTTAAACTGCAACCAACGGGGACCACCTTGACATCTTGAGGCCGAGGAGAGGAATGATTTAAACTGGATGGAGAAAAGGTTTGAGGGCGGTTCAGACGTTGGTAGTTTTTTTTCTACTTGTTGCTTGAGCGAGTTAACTGACGTTTGGCGTAGTCCATTCGTGACTTTTTTTTTTATTTTACACTGTATTTTTTATTTTCAAAGGTGTAATTTTTTGATTGCTAGGATTTGGAAGCAAACCAGTGATAGCCAGCCACCACCCCCTTTAGGTAGGTATTTTCTCCCACAATACGTGGGTTCTTTTCCATATTAAGTGGATTTGTTGCCCAATAAGTGAGTTTTCTCTTACTTTTATGGTTTTCCCCTTTTTATTGGCCACCACTTCCTCGGTCCACACCGCCTTTGCCTCTGCCTCCACCTTGGTCGTTCCCGTCTCCTCCACCACCCACCGTGAGCCAAGATGTAGATCTAGTTTCAAGACAACGCAGCCTTCACCTTGCTGCCGTGAGCGCCTCTTCAACCCAAGCCCGAGGCCCCTTCCCCCAGGAAAATTAGTTTTCTTCTCTCCCTGGCAAAGTCAGGGCTTAAAGGGGAGGGCTATAGCCGTTTCAGATCTACTAAAAGCCTTGCTGCGCCGCCGTCGTGTCTCAGTCGCGTCTTCTCTGCTTCGGTCACCACCATCCCCCTCTCCTTCTGTTATGTACTGCTACTTGGTAGATATGCAAACTCCCAATTTTCCATGGCGGTGCTGCAAACTTGACTCCTCTTGGTGTTGTTGAAGCTACGACGTTTTCTTTTTTGAAGGCTTTTCAGATTGCGCAACTCCGGCAGAGTCAGATGATTTACAAAAGTGAGGCAATTGTTTATAAATGAAGATATACTACTGCCCGAAAAGTCGAGTTGTTGTACTGGTGTTCTTAAGAATTTAGGGTCCCTGTATGATTTTTCTTAGTTTATCTTGTTACTTAGATCAATGTTAATAAGCATGCTTTAGGCTTAACTTCTTATCTGATTATGCATTGTAGAATCACTTCTTGGAATTTTAGTCCCTCTAATGTAAGTGTTGTTTGACAATCTTTGAATGTTAATCTTACCACCATTAAACAAAAAAAAAATAGAGTAGGAAATTGAAATAATAATAATACATAGATACTAAATTAAATATTGCAACCTACTGGGCCTAATGATAGTAGTCCTTTTGGGCCTTGTGTCATGGGAACTTCCAGAAACATTCAAATAAAACCATAGCCAGATCACATGAAACCTGCCATTATTGGAACTGAGAAATTGGAAAATGAAACACAGTCAACAAATATTTTATTAATTACTCGCAGTGATTACTGGAATTCAATGACCAAGCAAACAATACCAAACCATACAACTAAGAACATGGTTTGGACAAAAGTAAATCCAGAACTAGCCACTTCCCCCAAAAACAGCCTTAAGCTTCTTGACTTGAGCAAGATCAAGGAAGGTAGTTCTTGCCACCAACGCAGACTCCAAGTTGCTGCCGAACAACGCCGGATCAAGCAGCTGCGCTGCAGGGTTAATGCTGCTGAAGGTGAGAACAGCGCTGGCTCTTTTCCCAGCAGCATTCAGTTGAAAATGCAACAACCCTTGTGGAATCACAATCACATCTCCCTTTTTCAGCGTCTTCACAAAAACGGAATTATCAGTTGAAATGAACCCAACAGTGATGCGACCTTGTAGGATTATTACCAGCTCAGAGGCGCCCGGGTGGGAGTGAAACGGAACGAGACCACCAGCGTCTAAGTCTAACCGCGCCGCGGAGAGACCGAGCCCGTTGATACCCGGGAACTGCTGAACAAACGCAGGGGTTATGGCTGCATTGATAAAGTTTGAGGTGTTTCCGGCTTTGAAATTCGAGAATACGAAGTCGGATACTGTTAGTGGCGGTTTCTTGCAGGGGTAGCCTGAGGGGCTCACTGCGCCATTTAGATCTGCTACGCAGAAATCTGAGACAGTAGCGTGGGAAGTGGATGAGAGAAAAGCCAAGAGCAAGAGAATGATGCGAATCATTTTCTCAGTGAATGTTGATTGGTGGTGTAAGAGAATGTGGGATTGGGTAGTAGTTTTATAAGGCATTGTTGATGTACTTTTCTTGCAGAGTTTGAGGCTGAAGATAAGGTGGAGCGTGCATGTGTAGCATCAAGCATGGACACATGCAAGTCCTTCAAGGGAACGTTAACTCGAGTCAAATTTTTGACTGCCGTGTCAACGTTTATTGAATCAGAAATTGGGAGAACATGACCCTGATCTGGCATTAAAACTTTGGACGCAAAGTGGAAGACAAGTTTTTTTTTTCTTTCATATATTTCACAACCGGTAACTATGAGACTAATTCTTGAGATTTTGAGAACATATTAAGTGGATCGTGTTCTCCCAACAAATATTTCTCCATACGCACCACCCAGAGATCAAAGATACTTAAAAAACCCAACTATCTATCAGTTGTACTACACCATGTTGGTAGGTGGAAGACGAGCTTGAGGCTCGGTATATTGACCAACTCTACCTACATCTTCAAACTTCAAAGTGTGTCACCATGCGTAAAGTTCTTGGGTGTGATAGTACTGAATTAAAAGGAGATGGGGTTTGGTCCACACTTCTCATATAGTTCCACTTTATGAAAGAAAGGAAGACAATAGAGAGAATGAGATATGATAGGTGATGTAATAAAAAAATTAAAAAGATATAGGAAGAGAAAATGAGTGGAAATGAGATGAATGAAAAATGAGAATGTGAATGAATCAAAACTCACACATTTAAGGAAAACAACAATAATTTAGTTGCGTAGAATAGCAAAATTAGAAGGTGATGGGTAAATCATTCAAGATGTATCTTAGCTAAAATTATCATATATAGATTAGGTTTTGTTTTTTTTCGTTTCCCAAGCTATTCTCACAACTGTCGTGAGACTCATTCCCTAGACTCTGAAATCACAAAGTGGGTGGGTCTCTCCCTACAAATCTTTCTCATATACAGTTTAGGTTGTTTAATAATTTTTTGACATGTGTCTTACAAAATTCTAGTTCATGACAGTTAATGTATTATTCGATAGCTAAGACCATGGCAATTTTCCATAATATTTACTTGAGTGAATCAGATAATTTCAATTTTTTAAGCAATCTCATCAAAATGAAAAATGAAAAATCTTGGTTGACATCATGCTTACACCCATAGTTCCATACATAGGGATTAAAAAATACTGCACACTGATTAATAAACATGCAAACAGTTATGAACATCGAACACTTGCAATTTTTTTGGTAGTTAAAAATCATTAAAAATTAAAAAATATGAGAGAAAGAGAAGAGAAATGTGACATGGAAAAAAAAGAGATAAAAAGAATGAATGAGTAAAAATAAAAATAAAAATGAAATCAAGCGTCAATAAATCAAAAGTAAATAAAAAAGGTCGGACAGAAAGATAGAAAAATAAGGAGGACAAAAGTGAACTAAAAGATCAGATAGTAACAAAAAAGTAGAAAATAATAATAAATTTTGCATTAATAAAAAATATTTTAAGGTGGTGTGAAAAATACTAGAAAATTAATAAACAATCACAATAAAATTTCTTAAAATGTAAAAAAAATGATCACGATGAAATTAGTTTTAATACGTATTTAAATGAACAAAACAAAATTTGAGCCTCACGAAATTTGTGGCCAGGCGGCCTCCTTAATACCAATGTTACTTAAACTCAATACACTTGGAATATATTACAATTAATCCCATGTGTAATTTTTTTTGGGTTTGTTTGACAATTGGTAACCTCAACAAAATACAATTAATTCTACTGGATCGGAGTATTTAATGTCACTGCCACCCTTGTCCGCCTCCTCCATGATATCTATTTCTATATTCACACAAACACTACTCCTTTCTTTGGTTTAGGAGAAAAAAGAGAAAATATGGAAGGGAGAATATGAGAAGTTAGACAAAACCTATATTCTGTTAAGCTGGATACAGTTCTTTTTCTGTATTCATTTTATTTAAGGGTTAGGTACTCTTTGTACTCTCTTTTATTACATTCTTGGCTTACTACAAAAAGACAAACCTATTTATTTTTTCCCTCTTGTTAAAAAAAAAGGACAAACATATTTACATGGTCAAGTTCATTTACTACATTTGTGCATAATGTAATAACTGGGTTCAAGCTAACATACAAGCATATGCACGGTTATACAAAAATTTAAGACTAGCAGGAATAGGAGCTGAAATTCAAGAGTCACCATTATTATGATCTCATAAGTTTCTTCACTGAATTACTAAAATGTAACCTCATGAATGTTGGTTACTAGTTAGAGAAAATCGGAGAGAAGATGATGGTTACTAGTTAGAAGTCGGAGTCCCCTAAATGAGAGTACAAGGCACAGAAGAGGCCGCGCAAGAGTTGAGGATTCACGTCGTGCGAGAGAGGATGAGTCGCACAAAGAAGAGGAAGAGTCGCATAAGATAGGAGGAGCCGCGCAAAGGATATATACCCACAATTTTTGGGTTTTTGGTTGATGGAGGTTGGAGGGAAGATGGAGGAGGAGAGGAAGGAGATTTTTAGCGGAGAGGAGGGAGAAGGTTTGAGTGTGGTGGTCTACTGGAAAAAAAAATGGTGGGAGGAGGAAGAGAAAGAACAGGGAAAAGGGAGAATTAGTATATTTGACAAAAGATTTTTTTTGGACAGGGAAAAAGGGAGAATTAGTATATTTGACAAAACATTTATATGTGACTAGGATTGCCAGGTGTAGGCTAGTGACTTGGTGAAAAATATTTCAAAAATACTTTATAACGCATAAAAATTACTTTCAATCAAACAAATTTTTTAAAACTAAAATCTATTAAATTTTTTTAAGGGACCATTTTAGATTATGATATATAACTTAGGGACGAAAAATATATTTACTAAACCATTAAAATTTAATGTCATTATTTCGGTTACTAAGAATCATTTGGTCCTTTAAAAAAACAATTTAATTTGATATTTCACTCACCTTATTTTAGGAAACATTCATACCATCTCCGTTCTTTAATACAAGAACCAAATAACTACCTCATCAGATTAAGAAATGTGCGTAATGTAATTAGTAGCATTAAATTTATTCTCAATTTATATTAGCCTATTTGAATTACTCATAACTCACTTTTCTTAATTTCTATAATTATTAATGCTTAGAGGAGTGAAAAAGATAGAAAGTTAAAATAAGGGTATTATTGTAAAAAATATAATACAAACTCATAATGGATTCTTATAAAAAGAACCAATGTGCATCTTCAATTTAATTCTTACATAGGTAGCATAAAACAATAAATTAAGATCCATTTATACTTGAATTCAAACTCTATCAAAGAGAGATAAAGAAATAAAAGAGAGATAAATGAATGATATAATGAATAATGTAATATGAAAAAAGAAAGATATAAAGGAAAAAAATCCGTGAATATGAGATAGAAGACTAGGTGCAATAATGTGAATGTATAAATACTCCACATAAAACCATAGCCTCATCCGAAACCTGCCGTTTGGGACTAGGATCTGAGTAATGGAAAAATAAAATTCAAACACAAACATTTTATTAACCTCTCAAAGTGATTACTGGAATTCAATGACCAAACCATACAATTAATTAGAACAAGGTTTGGATAAAACAACAATCTATTACCAAACCTAAAACTAGCCACTACCCCCAAAAACAGCCTTAAGCTTCTTGACTTGTGCAAGATCAAGGAAGGTAGTTTTTGCCACCAACGCAGAATCCAAGTTGCTGCCGAACAATGCAGGATCAAGGACCTGCACAACAGGGTTGGTGCTGCTGAAACTGAGAACAGCGCTAGCTTTTCCCCCACCAGCATTTAGTTCAAAATGCAGCAACCCTTGTGGGATAACAATCACATCTCCCTTCTCCAGCGTCTTCACAAAAACGGCATTTTCTGTTGATATAAACCCGACGGTGATGCGACCCTGCAGGACTATTACCAGCTCGGAGGCAGTGGGGTGTGAATGAATCGGGACGACACCTCCGGCATCAAAGTCTAACCGTGCCGCGGATAGCCCAAGACCGTTGATGCCTGGGAATTGGTGAACGAATGCAGGGGTTACGGCTGCTTTAATAAAGTTTGAGGTGTTTCCGGCTACGAAGTTAGAGAACACGAAGTCATCCACTGTTAGTGGCGGTTTTTTGCAGGGGTAGCCTGCAGGGGTCACTGGGCCATTTAGGTCTGCTACGCAAAAATCTGAGACAGTGGCGTGGGAAGTGGAGGAGAGAAAAGCTAAGAGCAAAAGAACAATGCGAATCATCTTGTTCAGTGAATGTTTATTCGTGTGTGAAGAGAAGGTGGGGTTGGGCAGGTGTTTTATAAGGCAATAAATTGATTTGTAGAAATTTAAATAATACAAACGTTCAGAATATTACAAAATTATCTCAGAATATTACATAATTAAGACAATTGAATAAAGAAATAAAATAGCAAGAGATAAGAAGTTATTAGAAAAAAAAAATTCTGATAATATTATATATTATTTGTTATTAGAATTAGTGCAGAATTTATACTATAAGTAAAGACCCAATGATTTTTTCCCTCCTATTCTTTGTGTCTATTATTTCAATACATCCAACCCAACAAATATTTGCAGTAAAAAAAGGAGAGAAGAAAGTTGCATATAAGAAGAGAGATAGAAAATATAAGCTTTTATTAAATGTTTATGGTGTTTGTATGTGTTTAGGTCTATATGTAATTACTAATTAGTCTATAAGGTATCATTGATATACTGTTCATGCAAAGTTTGAGCCTGAAGATAAGGTAGTGCATGTAAACATGCAAGTCCTTCAAGGGAACGTTAACTCGAGACAAATTTTGAGTCAACGCTTATTAAATGAGAAACTCGGAGAACATGGCTCTGATCTGGCATTAAAACTTGGACGCAAAGTCTCGACAATCTTGAGGCACCATATTTTGACTCTAAATCTTCAAAGTGTATCACCATGCGTGAAGTTCTATTAAGAAAAAAAAAAAGTATGTTTTCTATCTCTACTTTGATGATTTATGAAAGGAAAAAAATAAATGAGTGATATAATATGTGATGATAAGAAATGCTAAAAGAGATAAAAAGAGAAATGAGTAAAAAGATGTGCATGTGTGTGTTTGGACCAGCGTTAGCAGAGTTGGATCTGATTAGAATTGTATCAGGTCAGAATTGAATATGGTAATGTGGGTTTAAGTGACGTGATTTATATTTAGATACATTTACCCAGAATTGATTTTCGTAACTGAATTTTAGTACATTTACGCAAAATCGGATCAATCAGATGGAGAAACCACCCTAGGTCAATTCTGCCAGATTCGAATCAAACTTGTATAATCGATTCTCATAATTGGTTTTCAAACATCTTCAAAACGATGGAGATCCACATTTGTGACTCAGATCCACGTTTAAGAATCACAATCAAGCACTCTATGTATCAAAACTCGTTCTATAGAGAAGTGAAATTGTCTCAAAAAATTTGTACACGAATCAAAACTCCTTGAAAAGAGATATGGGCTAGCAAATCTAAGGAAAATAACAATAATTTAGTAGTCCGGATAGAAAAATAAATGAGTTCGGTAAATCATCCAAGATTTGTTTTTCCAAAAATTGGAATATATTATTAGATGAGAAAAAGTCAATAGTACAACCCTCATATATAGTGTGAGTATAGTCCCTCAATACAACGTAATAAAACCTAGAATCGAGGCCGCAGCGAATTGGTTAAAACTAAAACAATTTAAAACAAGCTAAATTGCAACTCGTTGGCAAAATTCCTTGAAATGAAGTGCACACAATGATACTGCCACCATATATATAACACCTTCAGCCTAGCAGGATAAACTCATCCTCAATGACCTAAACCCAAATCAAGCTCCAATAGGCCAACGAGAGGGGGCATTCATCGGGGACCGAGATGCGGCGATGAACCACACAAACCCAACAAAATACGAAGCCCCAATACGGCATTGAAGGGATGCGAATCACCACGGGACATCGACTTGAAAGCGAAAGCACCAAAACCAACTAAACACCGAAGAACCAAGAGACCAACGCCGCATTAGAAAAACCTGTAGCATCTCCGAACACGGAGAAGCATCAAAACGAAAGCAACCAAAAATCCATCCGTTGTTGCTTTAGACAAACAGATCCAGGGGTGCTTGAAACAAGTATAAGATGTAACGTAGGTAAATATAAAAGAGTTTAGGTGATTCAATAATATTTTAATATGTCTTAGAACATTTTAGTTCATAATAAATGTTAAAATATTATTGAATTACATTAATTAAGACTTTGGCAATTTTCCTAATATTTAACTTATGTGATTCAAATAATCTCATAAAAATAAAAATTTAAAAGCTTGGTTGACATCATGCTTACATCATCACGTAGGGATAAAAATATAAGAGAAAGAAAGATATGATGAATATGTGACATGAAAAATAAAGAGATAAAAATGAGGGAAAATTAGAAAAAAGAAAATTAAGCTTGAATAAATCGAAAGTACGTGAATAAAAGATACAAAAGGTGGTTAAGAAAGATGGAAAAGTTGTTTTCCGAAGCATAAATAAAAAAGTAAGGAGAAAAAAAGTGGTTGCTTTTACGGTGGACTTGCACTTTAAGTGGTGCATCGTTCACATTTTAAACGACATGTTACAATAAATCTTTTTTATCTGATTTTAAAAAAAATTAAAAATAATAATAATTAGTCAATGTCATTTTTACCCTTTCTTTCGCTAAAAAAAGTCTGACAAAGGAGGAGAAAGACATTAAAATAAGCTTTAGGTTAATGAACAAATTGAAATTCTAATAAATTATATATAAAAATTAAATAACATGTAGAATCGGTTTCCAGTTTCTCACCTAGACACTTGGCGCGATACTTTTATTTGCGTATGCAAAAAGATTAGATAGTTTTAAAAAAGTAGAAAAGTATAATAATTTTTTGAGTTGATAAAAAAATTATTTCAAGGTTGTGTGGAAAATACAAAAAATTAATAAAACAATCGCAATAATTTGTCTTCCAAATGTAAAAAAAAAAAAAAAAAAAAAAATACACAAAATCACAAATAAAATTAATTTTCATATTTAGATGAACAAAAAAAAAATTTGAGCCTTTCGAGATTTGGGGCCAGGCGGCCTCCTTAATAACCAATGTTACTTAGACTT
This sequence comes from Acmispon strigosus, assembly GCA_030819835.1. Lineage (NCBI taxonomy): Eukaryota > Viridiplantae > Streptophyta > Magnoliopsida > Fabales > Fabaceae > Acmispon > Acmispon strigosus. The sequence goes on along the minus strand of JAUAMA010000004.1, from coordinate 52,461,647 downwards.
AATACACTTGGAATATATTACACTTAATCCCATGTGTAATTTTTTTTGGGTTTGACAATTGGTAACCTCAACAAAATATATACATTAATTCTACTGGAGTCGTTAGGCTTAGGATCACTGTGCCCTCTGAGTATTTAATGTAATTGCCACCCTTGTCTGCCTCCTCCATGAACCATGATGATATATCCATATCAGATTCACACAAACACTACACCTTTCTTTGATTTAGGAGAAAAAAGAAATATAGAGAAGAGAGAAAGAGCTAAATAAAGAAGTTTTTATATATTGTTTAGTATAATATAATTAGAAAGAAAATAAAAGAGGAATAATGACTTTGACTCTCTCCATAAATTTTTACCTAAAATATTTAAATATTCAAAAATGTTATTTGGCTGGACACAAATCTAAGCACGAAGCAAAGAACAATTATTTCAACCAATAAGAAAACAACTTTGGGGGAAATCATGGAGTGATTTGACAAAAAGGTGAAGATTTAACCAATCAGAAATACTCGTTGATTTCGTCTCGGTAATTCTTCGTACTCCTCAGCATTTTCCTTAAATATTTTTAGATAAGAGATAAAGTAGGAAAATGGGGGAAAAAATCACAAGTCTAAAGTCTCTCGTCTCCCTTTATTTTGAAATGATAAAAAAAAGTGATGGTCCTCACTCCTATGTTTAGCTCTCTCCTGCACATCACTCTTCTCTCCTTAACGTGATTCTTCCCCATAGAAACTCCTCCTCTGATTTTATTTGTAATGGAAATTAAATTCACCCAATTTGAATTAATTGAATTTTAATTTGAATCCTCTTCCTTATTCATGGGAATCATTCTCTTTTTTCTCAGAAACAAAGCAATGTCGCGTTCTGCATGGAGGTGCAATGAATATTAATTAACGATTTGATAAATTAGTAAGTAGTTACATCAGGATGGAGATGGAGGGCGAGGACGATGACGACAATGACCGGAGAAATGGTGGAATCTATGGAAGATCTGCAAGATGCGAGCTGTCTAGAGATAGATGGGCTGCTTTCGATGGAGGAGAAGTCGTGGGTGAAAGCAAGTTGTTCTCTGTTCTTGTAGACGGAATCAATGAGGAAGTAAACTATGAAACTGTAAGGAGGACATTTTCAAAGCTGAATGGTCTAAGGAATATTTATGTTCAATGGAAGAAGAGAAGAGGAAGAAGATTTAAGTTTGGGTTCCTAAGAAGAGGAATATTTATATATATGAATGATGTTGTAACTGTAAACGATACCGAGCAAACGATACTGTGCAGACGACACCTTACGAACAATACCAAGCAGACGGTACCGTGCAGACGATATCTAGCAGACAGTACCTGAGCAGACGATACTCAACACTAGCAGACGATACCTCAGCAGACGATACATAGTAAACGGTACCATGCAGACAATACTAAGCACTAGGAGACGGTACATAGTAGACGATACGTGAGCAGACGATACCGTCGCAGACGATACTGAGAACCAGCAGACGGTACCTTCGCAGACGGTACCTGCACAGACGATACATAAAACTATTATACGGTACATAGACGGTACTTGAGCAGATGATACCGTCACAAACGATACTAAGAATGAGCAGACGACACCTTAGCAGACGGTGCCTTCGCAGACGATACCTTAGCGGACGACACCTTTAGCAAGATGGTACCACAACAGAAACTAACGAACCTAGTTATGGAACATCAAGAATGCTGAGGTTGGCCTTCAAATGCTGAAATCTAGAACTAGACAAAGGCTTGGTAAAAAGATCAGCAAGCTGGTCTGTGGAGGGAACATGGATAACCTTCAACTTACCCTGAACAACCTTCTCTCGAACAAAATAAATATCAAGCTCTATATGCTTGGTGCAAGCATGTAGAACAGGATTATGAGCAAGAAGAACAGTACTTTGGTTCTCACAATAAATATGGGGAATGACATAAGGAACCTTTAGCTCAGAGAGAAGATATTCTAGCCAGAGTATTTCTGATGCAGTGTTAGCCAAAGCTCTGTACTCAACCTCTGTACTAGAGCGAGCTACAAGAGTCTGGTTTCTGGACCACCAACTAACTAGATTAGAACCCAAAAATATACAAGAACCAGACGTAGACCTTCTGTCATCTGGGTCCGAAGCCCAGTCAGCATCACAGTAGGCTGTAATATGAAGAGGTTGAGCAAGAGATAACGGCTTCAAATGCAACCTAGTTTGCTGAGTGCCTTTGAGATACCGAAGTCCGCTTTACAGCCTTCGAGTGAGCCTCTTGTGGGTGAGCCATAAATTGACAGACCTTGCTAACAGCACAACATATTTCTGGTCATGTCATAGTAACATACTGAAGAGCCCCCACAGTGGACCTATACAGAGTTAGATCAGAAAGATAATCAACCCTTTGTTAGGTGAGATTAGTGCTTGTAACCATTGGTGTAGGTTGTGGCTTAGTATCTTCCATATGTACTTTAGCAAGAAGATCCCTGATATATTTGGTTTGAGAAAGCAACAAGGAACCATCTGAGAGATGCTGAACTTGAATTCCTAAAAAATAATCAAGGGGACCTAAATCTTTGAGAGCAAACAGTGCATTGAGCTTAGTAATTAGCTGCTGGATTTGAGAAGCAGAGTCCCTTGTGATGATTATATCATCATCATAGAGTTCCATCAACATTTTCCTTTACTCGAAAAACCCACTTGAAACCAATAGCGTCCCTGCCAGGAGGTAAGGAAACTAAATCCCAAGTCTGATTTGCCTATAATGCTGCAAAATCAGCATGCATAGCAGCAGCCCAGTCAGGATTAGCCAAGGCTTTTCTATAAGAGGTAGGTTCTAGATGAGTAAGCAACAAGGTGGGGTGTAACTTAGGTTTTATAATGCCACTTTTGGACCTAGTTTGCATAGAATGAGTGTTTTGTGGTACTGGTAGAGGATATGGAATAATAGGAAGGGAAACAGAATTTGCTGGAGAAAGTGGTAAAGCAGTAGTAAGAGAAAGAGAAGACTCTGAGCATATTGGTAAAGAAGTTTGAGGGTTGGGAGTGACAGAATCTGAAATAGGAGGAGAAGGAGGAGGTGGATGAGAAGGAGTGGGAAGAATAGAAGAAGAAACAAGAGGTGGCATCGCAGAAATTGGGACATTCTCAGAATGAGACTCTGCTGATGATGAGGGAAACAAGGTGGAATATGGAAATCTAGACTCGTGAAAAAGCACATCGCTGGAGATATAAATGCGACCATCAGAAGAAAGACATTTATATCCCTTATGTGAGGGTGAATAGACTAGAAAAACACACTCTTTGGAATGAAAATCAAACTTATGCCTATTGTAGGGTCTGACAAAAGGAAAACAAGAACAACCAAAAACCTTAAGAAACTTATAATCTGGAATTTGACCATAAAGAACTTGGTAAGGTGACTTATATATGATGCAAGACAGTAGTAGGCAGTCTATTGATTAGATAACAAGCAATGGGAAAAGCATGATCCTAATACTGCATAGGAAGTTTAGCATGAGCAGGCAAGGTTAAGCCAGTTTCAACTAAATGCCTATGCTTTCTTTCAACTGAACCATTTTGATGGTGAGTATGTGGACATGTAACCCTATGAACAATGGCTTGTGCTGCAAACAACTTAGAAAGAGGTTGAAATTCTCCTCCTCCATCTGTTTGTACACTTTTTAGTTTGACGTTTAAATGCAATTCTGCCCTAGTTTTGAGCTGAACAATAGCAGTACAAGTATAAGATTTAGCTTTTAAAGGAATAACCCAAGTGTACTGAGAAAAGGCATCAACATAGGTAAGGATATACTTATATCCACAAGAAGAGAGCAAAGGTGTTGGACCCCAAATATCACAAAATAAAATTTCCAATGGATGTGTATACACAACAGAAGAAGAAGAAGAAGAAGAAGAAGAAGAAGAAGAAAGTCTATGTACTTTACCAAGACAACAAGCAGTACAAGAATCAAGCATCATTTTATTAGAAATGGTTATATTACAATGAGTAAGAGCATGCTTCGAGGCCTCAAAATGAGGATGCCCAAGTCTACAATGCCATAACGAAAATACATAATTTGGAATTGAAACAGTAGTTGTAGGAGTGGTACTCACAAGAGGTGGAACCGAAAATACACTGGAGGTCTTTGCTGAGCTGGGAGGAAGTAAATTGCTAAAGGAATACAAGCCATCTGGTCCTAGAGTACCATGAATGAGCACCTCAAAAGTGGCTTGAGACTTCACAAGACAAGAATCAGGACCAAATTCAAAGATTACTGAATTGTCCTCAACAAACTTACTAACATTGACCAGATTTTTAGCTATGGATGGAACATGAAGTAAATTTTTGAGAATCATAATTTTAGAGGGATTTAGAGGTGAGACAAAGGACATGGAGCCTATGGATTTTATAGACAAATCTTGGTCGTTCCCTACAAAGAATTGTTGTGGAGAATTGGCAGGCATAGGTGCACTGGAGTCTGCAAGATTAGCAGCTTCATTGGTAACATGATGAGTGGCACCTGAGTCAGGAAACCATTCTAGTGCGGTAGGAAGCCCAGAAAAAGCAGCAGTTAGATAGGCCTGAGGACCAACTTGAGCAGAAGTAGGATAGTCCTGATGTAAACCATCCCAGGGCTCTGCCAAACCATAGGGTGTGGGAAGTAGAGGTGGCTGAGCAGACGATATGGGTGATTGAACAACATACAATAGAGGTGGTTGTGCAGGCGATGGACTAGACCACTGGGCAGACGATAGAGGTGGTTGTGCATACGATGGAGTGGACCACTGGGCAGATGATAGAGGTGGCTGTGCAAATGATGGAGTGGGCCACTAAGCAGACGATAGAGGTGGCTGAGCAGATGATGGAGTAGACCACTGTTTCTGACCCCAGGGTCCTGAAGGTTGGGAAACTAGCCTGAGATTTGGAGTTTGAGCCCAAAAAATTAGGATAGGACGAAGGCCTTTGATACTGAGCATTCCAGTGAGTAGCCATAGGTGTATAAGGAGATTACTGAGGTGCGTGAGGATAGGAACCAAAATTAGTGTACTGTGGCGGAACACGATGATAACAAATTGACGCATCATGTCCAAATTTATAGCAGATTTGACACTAAACAGAGGATCTTCCTCCACGAGAATCACCGCTACGGCCACCATGGCCACCACCATTGCCACGATCATTGTAGGAGTGCTCGTCATGATAGTATCTTGGTTGCAGAGGTGATTGTGAAGAAAAGGCCATGCTTTGCTCAACGAAAGCATGCTCTGTTTTCGCAGATCCAAAAGGTCCTAAAACAGAGACCGGTGCATGATACGTTTGAGCCACATTGACCAACATTGGAGCAACAAAATCGGTATGTTTCTTCTAATGCTTAGCCAAATGCGCTTCATGCTGAATGAGCAGAACACTACGTTCAAAGATTGGACATGGAGTTTCACGAGATTGGACAATCAACAAAGACAAAGCGCCGAGAAAGAAGATGTGGCGTCGCCAGTTATGATGCTATGCCATGCGGAAGGGCTATTGGAATTGGCAGTGTTGGTGTCGCCCTTCTTCTTATAGGGCTCCCCAAGTGCGGTCCTTTCTTGGTTTTTGTGTTTATTCTTTTATTTTAATATTTATAATAAGATATATTTGAACGATTGTATGTATCCAATGATCATAATTATTGCAGAAGCAAAGGATCCTGAATTTGTAATTTGAGAGCAATGCTATTTCCCAAACATATATTTGGTGTCCAAACACTTATTTCGTGGCCATAAATTGGAAAATTTAAAAAAACGCAATTTGTGCGGGTCTAAAACTGCCACAAATGCACAATATTTTTATGTCGGGCGCTGTAGCGTAGTTCAGGAAACATTAATGATTTGAGAGATACTACAAAGATTAAAAAAAAAACCATTGAAATTGAATATCATTAATTCAGCAACTAAAAGAATAGTGGTGATTGGTGTAGTGGACAATAGTGCGCGACACCTACAAACATCTCTTTTGTGGGGGGTTTTATTCGTTGCAAAAGTGAATAAAAAAAACATATTTCCACTTGGGTTAATGGTTTACTAGGTCCCTGTAGTTGCACCAAAATTTGTCTTTGGTCCCTCACCGGAAAAAGTTTGCAATAGGTCCCTGTAGTTGCACCAAGTTTGCTATAAGTCCTTGCCGGAGACCGGAGACCAGAGCTCCAGTGAGTGCATATGTGGCAGGGTGACTGTATAAATGAAGATGATGTGGAATTTATGTTTTTAATGGGAAAACAGGTCAGAAAAGTAGAAAACCCTAAATCCCTAAATTAACACTCCATTAATCTAAAATCCCTAAATTAACACTCCATTAACCCCAAATCCCTAAATTAACATACAAATCAGAAAATAAAACTAATTAAACCCCCCAACTTTCGTGTAATCACAAATTACACCCCAAAATCCCAAAATTCCTAAATCATTGTTCTTCATCATCCTCCTTCATCTTCACTATTGTTCATCTTCTTGGTTTCTCGTGCTCTCTCATGCTCTCAAAGTTCCAGCACCCCTTTCTTTCTCCCAATCTCAAATTCTTCCACTTCAAAAATCAAGAAGCAAGGCAAAAATCAAACCCAGCCCCTCCCTTTTCATGTTTCTGCACATAAGGAAGGAGAAGGAAGAAGAAGAAAGAAAGAAAGAAAGAAAAGAGAACCAGAGCATAAACAGGAAAAAAGAAAGAAGGAAGGAGATGAGAGGAAGTAGAACGCGAAAAATTGAAATGAACAATTTTTTTTCAAGGCTCAATTTCCTTTCTTCCTCTTGGTAACTCTGTTTGCGAATGGGAAGAGATCATGTATTGTCATGTTATGCTTGATTGTTGTGGTTGCTCTGCTGTATTATATTTGGTTTGGTTCTTCTAGTCCTCTAAGTAATACATCCCAATTATTTATAAGAAAATCAAGTATTCTTTAACAAATTTATCATTTATGTATACCTCCGACGTTCTACTTCCTCTCTTCTTCTTCCTTCTTTCTTTTTTCCTGTTTTTGCTCTGGTTCTCTTTTCTTTCTTTCTTTCTTCTTCTTCTTCCTTCTCCTTCTTTACGTGCAGAACATGAAGATGGAGGGGCTGGGCTGGGCTGGGCTTGATTTGAGAGCATGAGGGAGCATGAGAAACGAAGAAGATGAACAATGGTGAAGATGAAGGAGCAGGTGAAGATGAAGGAGGATGATGAAGAACAATGATTTAGGAATTCAGGGATTTTGGGACTTTGGGGTGTAATTTGTGATTACACGAAAATTGGGGTTTTAATTAGTTTTATTTTCTGATTTGTATGTTAATTTAGGGATTTGGGGTTAATGGAGTGTTCATTTAGGAATTTGGGATTAATGGAGTGTTAATTTAGGGATTTAGAGTTTTCTAATTTTCTGACCGGTTTTTCCAATAAAAAACATAAATTCCACATCATCTTCATTTATACAGTCACCCTGCCACATATGCACTCACCAGAGCTCCGGTCTCAGGCAGGGACCTATAGCAAACTTGGTGCAACTACAGGGACTTATTGCAAACTTTTTTCCGGCGAGGGACCAAAGACAAATTTTAGTGCAACTACAGGGACCTAATAAACCATTAACCATTTCCACTTTTGCTCCAGCTAAAAACCTTGCATATGAGCTGGTGGTGTTTTTTTTGTCTACGCGCTATGCTGTCTATCAATTTTTTCCCCGAAAGAATAATAAGTTTTGATTTATTCATAGTCTACTTTCTCTTTTATCTTATTTTCATTTTCTTCTCTTTCTATTTTTCACTTCTTTTCCTATCACATCATCTATCAAATCTATATTTTCTCTACCTATATCTTTAGGTGGATTGTGTTTTTGTGTGAACAGAAAAATGTAGTGTGATCCACTCATGTTAGTCTGGGAAATAGCATCCATATCAAACCATATAGGCACATACGAACCCTGCCATTTGGACTTGGAAGTGAGAAATGGAAAAATAAAACACAAACATTTTATTAATTACAGGCAGTGGTTACTGGAATTCGATGCCAAGCAAACAACACCAAACCATACAGCTGAGATTATGGTTAGCAAACCTATCTAGCCACTTCCCCCAAACATAGCCTTAAGCTTTTTCACCTGAGCAAGATCAATGAACGTAGTTCTTGCCACCAAGGAAGAATCTAAGTTACTGCCAAATAACGCAAGATTAAGGACCTGCGCTGCAGGATTTGGGCTATTGTAACTGAGAAAACAAGTGGCTTTTTTCCCACCGGCATTCACTTGAAAATGCAACACCCCTTGTGGGATAACCATGATATCTCCCTTTTTCAGCGTCTTCACAAAGACGGATTTATCTATTGAAATGAACCCGGTAGTGATGCGACCTTCCACCACTAACACCAGCTCAGAGGCGCCCGGGTGAGTGTGCATTGGGACAACACCGCCGGCATCAAAATCTACCCGTGCCGCGGCGATTCCAAGCCCGTTAACACCTGGGAATTGCTCTACGAACGCGGCGGCCGCTGAAGTTTTGAGAATGTCCGAGGTGTTTCCGGGCCTGAGCTTTGAGAAAACGAAGTCATCTACTGTTAGTGGTGGATTCTTCTTGCAGGGATAGCCTGCAGGGTTTAATGCACCCTTTAGGTCTCCTACGCAGGTGTCTGTGACTGTGATAGAAGCATGTGAAGTGGATATTGAGAGAAAAGCTAAGAGCAAAAGAATAGTAATGCGAATCATCTTGTTCGGTGAATGTTTAATATTGGTGTGAAGGGAATGTGGGATTAAATAGCAGTTTTATAAGGCATCGTTGATGTACCTGTTCTTGCAAAGTTTGACCCTCAAGATATGGTAGTGCATGTACGTACACATGCAAGTCCTTCAAGGGAACGTTAACTCCAGACAAATTTGGACTAGCTAATACGAGTCAACGTTTATCAAGTCGTGTGAAAAATTGTAGAACATGAGTGAGCAAGAGTTTTGATTCATTCATTCATATTTAGTTTTCTCTTCTATATATCTCACTTTTACTCATTTATTTTTATCTTTTTTTTTTATCACATTATTTATCATACCTCTTATTTCTCTATTTTCTTTCTAATTTCACAAAATAAATGTTTATTTGCATTTGTGAATAAAACATTTTTCCACACCAATAACTCACCTATTCACTTTCTCAATATTTTATTAATATAATAACTTTGTTAAGTTTCTCATTCAAGCTTACGTTGTCGTGTTGTAATTGCACGACAGTAAAATTTTACATAATAGTATGTATTTTAGTTTTGTCCATTTCACTTGCTACACACTCTGTGTACATATAGAAAAGTTTAAAGTATAACTCAAAAGAAAAACAATTTAATAGATTTTGTTATGATAGAGATTCCAGAACTGAGAAATGGGAAGGACGACTCTCATATCCGGTTATCGGTGGACATTAGAGGTAGGTACTTACATGGCATTATGCACCCAAGTTAATAAAGTTCATGGAGAAATAAGGATTAGGCGAAGGTAGAGTAAATCTCAGGAATGTCCCATGTGTATTTATACACTAGAGTGTAACAAACCTAGAAGAAATCATATGAAGTTATGATAGAGATATGTTAAGATATAACAAATATTATCCGGTAATATCATATAGTACCTTAATTGGAAGTCTTATTCTCATACGCGCAGGACATTGTCAATATTAGGCGAAAGTAATCCGGCCTATCATTTTATTCTAACAGTTTTCCCTCAGTCTGAGTATCCGATCCATTAAGATGCTTGGAATGTCAAGATAATCTATGGTCAGCATAAATGAGATGCTTAGCCTCCCCCCTATGATATACTCATGATCAAGGATGAGCTAAAAAGCTTTAAGACATTCGTCCAGGATGATATGAGCCAAATTCGTATTGCCGCAAGATTTTGCCTTTCATATTGACGCTTTGCCCGAGGTCCCTTGAAATAAGAAGAGGCCTAGGTATGTCTTGTCACAGTTTAAATATTGATGGGATTAAGTGGACGCGTGAGACTTTTCATCTAGTGATAATTGATTCCACACGATTCTCCAAAGGTGGCACGATAATGAGTCTTAGGGTACGAATGGTCATCGCATTCAATAGAGACTGAAATTGATTCTTTCTAGGTCGATGCCGAGCGGTTAATGGGGATGGATTGTAAATTCGTTGGTAATATGTCTACGTTGGTTCAAATCCAGCTCGGACTTTGATGAAGGTCGTGACATAGAGAGGTGAGCCTTTTAAGTGTTGGGCTCTTATCAACTCTCCCCTAAAGAATTGAGATGATTTTCATGGTAAGAGTCATGCAAGCATTTCGCCCTTTCATTATTTTTTGTCTTCTTATCCCTTTTTTCATGTGCTTGTTTCAGGAAAGATGCCAATGTCGGCTATGAAGAAGCTTTGTCTGAGGAAGTTGGAGAAGCTTGTTGCCTCTCACTCTGTCGCTATCTTGGTGGAAATCCATCCTTTGGTGCGCAATCTGAGGTTCCGATTGTGGCTAAGGACGTCGTTCAAACCTGGGAGCCCTCATCTTTTACTGATAGTCATGAGGCAATGCCTCTAGAGAACGTGGGTGTTGTTATTAACGACAATCCTAATGTAGATGATGAGAAGGAGGGGGAGGACGTTGGAATACAACCTCCATGGTCACTTTGGATGTCAGAGTGTTCAGCCTTTTAGGGGGACCTGAAGAAGTCTGTGTATGCCACTTGGGACGCATATCATTTAGTTGTCAAGGGAAGTGCATGACGAACTTTGCATTTTGTTGCTCTTGAATGGTGAACACTTAAGAGTGTTGTTATTGTCAATATTTTATTATAAATTAACTTATTAATAATCATTTTATATGAAAAATCTAATTTGCTTAAGAGAAATTTTCCCTTTTCATCATTTTATATCATATTTCACATTTATTACTTATTTATTTTCTCTTTTATTTTTTACTCTTCTTATTAAATATGCCTACACCCCAAATTGTGTTTCCACCAATCATTTCCCTAAAAATGACAAATTGAAAAGGACAACAAACATCTTTTTAAAAAGAAATAGCATTAAAATAAAAATACAGCTCAACGTTACATTGGCATGCACTCTATGTATCAATCCGGGAAATGGAATGAGATTCTCCAGCAACATTGACAAACCCTGGACATAGCTACACTCAAATTTTAACATTTGGTTTGGAAAAACAGAGAAATACAAAATAAAATCAAAACACTGAAATTTATTACATCACGTAGACACAAGGAAGGCATTGCAACAATGACTAGGAGACCTAGACCAAATCTAATGAATTGAAACAACACAAGCAATGGATTGAATAAAATAACAACTCATAAAAGCACAAGGCTTAGCCACTGCCACCAAGAACACCCTTAAGCTTCTTCACTAGGTCAGGGTCAAGGAAAGTGGTCTTTGTGATCAATGGAGTAGAGAAGTTGCTGGCAAACAATGCAAAATCAAGGATTTGAAGGCCAGGGTTTGCGCTACTGAAAATAGCAAAACCAATAGCCTTTCTCTTACCAGCAGCTACTTGAAAATGCAACAACCCTTGTGGGAAAACCATAAGCTCCCCCCTTTTCAGTGTCTTTATGTAAACAGTGCTAGCTGATGAAATGAATCCAGCAGTGATGTGACCTTGAGTCACTATTAGAAGCTCATTAGCACCAGGGTGGGTATGGAGTGGAATAACACCAGCAGGGCCCAAGTCTAACCTTGCTGCTGATAGACCAAGACCATTGACACCTGGGAATTGACCAACAAATGCAGGGGTCACAGCAGCATTGATTATGTTTGTGACGTTTCCAGCTTCTTTTAAGCCAACAAACGCAAAATCATCTGAGGTTACAGTAGCAGGGGTCTTGCAGGGGTAGCCTGCAGGGCCATCTGAACCCTTGAGGTCTGCTACACAAAAGTCTTGGACAGCAGCATGGGAAGTGGATAAGAGAAGGGAAAAGAGGAAAACAATGTGAAGCATCTTGGTGTGGTGGTGGTGTGAATTTGGTTTGAATTTGGTTTTGAATGGGAATATGAGACTGCATAGTGCTGTTATATATAAGAGCTTTCTTGCAAGTTGGAGGCTAAAGATATGCCCCTCCACTGAATTATGACAAAATGCTAAAAAAAAAGCCACATATACACTTTATGGTATTACTGGAGGACATTCCTACTGATAATCCTTTTTAGCATTACAAAAGGAAAAGGAAAATGATAAGTACATATGACAACCACAAAGTAGAGATATTCAACATAGGATAGGAAGAGGAAAAAGAGAAATAAGTAACTGATGTGATATATATAAAATGAGAGAGATAGAGAGAAAATTGAAATCTCAGTTAGATATCTACACTATTTATATGTTTAATATCATTATTGAAAAGAAAAAATGTTATTATATCAGCTACGCGATTTAAACATTTATACATTACAAACACCTCACATACACTTCACTTTTCATTATTTCTCTCTTCTCGTCACATCACACATATATTACGTCCAATATTTTTATATTTTCTGTTCTTTTCTCACTCGAAGTGTCTACACTCATTATATGTTTACCCAGTATTTTTTTCCTTTTCATTACTAATTATTGGAAATTTGAGTCTCGGACTGAAAAGTCAATCAATTAGGAAATATGTATAGGTTGGAGAAAGTGCTAATCAATCAAAGTTACTATCATTCTGAAAACCCTTGATCTTGATCACATTGCTAGTAATTATAGCATATGAATCAACCTACATGTGGAGATAACAACCATAAATGTGTCATGTTAAGCAGGTCATTATCAAAACAGTTCACAGACAGCAATAAATTTCCATAATTCTGGAGAACCTTTTCTAATTTACAGTGCTAAAATTATAACAGGATTCAGAATAACAAGAAAATGAAACTAATTAGGATGTGGTCCATAATCACGTGGGTAGAAGACGAAGCTCATGAACAGACATTTTGACAGCTAAAAGGATTGATGTTCTTTCAACATGAACCATATAAATTTGTGGACAAAAGGAAACCGCTTCATGCTAAGATATCTTATCTCTATAGAAGACCCTATTGCACAATTAGTTTGTTGTTTGCAGTGAAATTTTTATGGCATGGTGTTTGCAAGTGAAGGAGTTTTTACATTTAGTTTTTAAAGAAGCATTGGAGAGTATTGGAACAATATTAGGAGAATAAAGGGATCTTTCAAGTTATTGGTTTTAGATAATTAATAAAGGATATTCTTCTGGTATCATATCAAAGAACTAGTCATGTTGAATTTCTACTGCTAGTTAAAAGCCTAAACATGGTTATTGATTTATGTCACTTTGTATGCAGGGTTCCTAGAAAAGTACTAAAAAGTTAAGAACTTTTGATAGTTTGAATATTCTTCTAGATGTTTTCTGAAGTTCCTTGTTCACTGTTCACTATTCTGCCCTGTGAAACAAGATATTTCTTGGGGTTCCTTTGTATTTTTCGCTTTAGATTTTTATTGGACAGTGACAAGGCAAAGGCAAATATCTAAGATGCAAGATGAGTGATGATTCTGCCTCATATTCATCTCCATATATTTTATATATCTTCCTGTACATTCTGCGGTTATACTGCTTCTAACAGTTTGTGCGCATTCCCTTGATGTCCCTGGAAATTAAATGTATACATAAATATCTTCACTATTGCACCTAGAAGTAATGCAAAAGCATGTCAATGATATCTATCTATATCTACCTTCAACTCCGCCAAACCAATATCCAAGGCTCTCTCTCAAGCACCAACCAAAAACAATGCTCAATCTTGTATGTGGTACCAATGCAGCTTGCGTATTGCGATCAAAATTCATTTGCATATGTACCACTCGTCCCAAACGTATATTCCACCACCAAGATATTCAAGTACATTTTGCTAGGTTCTTTATTACAAACTCCTCCCTGTTCAAAACAATAGTTACTTCGTATGACATCCTACACGTACCAAAAGACACATTTCTAAAAAAAGTGCAAAGACAAGGGCATGCAAAATTGGGGGATACAAGAGAACACCTCCACATACCACAATGGACACAACACACAAAAGAGTGTTGTGGTGGTTGGTTCATAACATGGATCAAAACCTATATGACTAAATGATTTGAAGTTTGAGTCTTGTTGCCTTTATTATCTAGTAAAAACACAATTGGATTAAGTACAAAGGTAGATGCATTTGCACATAGTCCACGCAAAAGCCAATTAATAAGCAGACAAAGTTTGCACCACAACTGCTAAGAGATTAGTGTATTGTCTATGTAATGAGACAATTGGATATTCAGTGACGAAACTTTCTTCGTGTTGCCCAACAGATTAAGACGGTTGAACTCTTACGTGAGAATGTGTGTATATAGAACTAGGTAATTTAGGATTTCTTCAAGAGTTTTTTTTACCTCTTATGAGAGTTTATTTTGTAGTGATTTACCCATTGTTTTCTACATGTATTGGTGTCTTATTATTTCATTACCATTACAAAACTCATTGTTTTCATTATAAACGTGCAATAGGTAGTGTCAGGAGAAAAAATAGATATGATAAAGAAAACATGAAAAAATAGGCAAAGAGTTTCACGGGCTGAAAGAATGGGAAGAAGCACAAATGTGTTGGATGGTTGGCACGATTGTGGAGGTTAATTAATGTAAGCAGAACCGTGGTAAAATTTGGCATGATTGTGGTTATAAATGAAGAAGAGCACGCCCATCACATGAAGGAAACACAATCTCTTAAGGTTTTACTAAGCATGGTCTTGGCACTCGTTATCCATGAGCGTGCTGACATTTGAAGCGTACTTATTTGAGAAGTCTAGAAAAGAAGCTACAAAAGGAGATCTGGACTTGCAAAGAAAGAGTTTGGCACACATAAAACAACAAAGAGAAAAGGTCATAGACACGCGGGAGTCCTTATACGAGTTCTTCAGTGGAGGATCAAGAGGTGCTTCGACGAGATTACGTGGGAATTGGTTCACATTCTTCCATTGTTTTATGTTGCTAGATATGATTATGATTACTCTGTTTTACATGTTTATCATGTGTAGTTAAGCAACCTCTCTCGAGGTTGTGATGTAATAGATTATAGTTTTATAGCATAGTTTCCCGTTGATTGATGCTTTCCTTTTTGCACTTATATTTGTACTGCGACTTGGTCACCCGTAGCATAGTCTTGGTAATTTAGCTCGACTCTAAAAGAGAGTGTTAACTTATGGAAGAGACACTCTTAGGATTAGTAAATCTAATACTTTTAATTCGCCTAGGAATGGTGGAATCACCCCTAGGTAGCCTCCATGTGCTTCATGTTTATATTACTCCAACATGTATGTTGATAGGTGCTACTAGGTGATGCATTTGGGTAAAGACCGTTATTATAGCTTGAAAACATAATTTAACAACTTTCAAGGTGGAATTATTAATCTTAAGATTGGATAATAGAACAATTGGGGGTCTGAATCTATTACTTTCATAACCAAGAGACCTCTTTGATCTGAAAGCACCACTACATTTTTATGTGCTTTCCTTGTTTTATTGTCTGCTCACAATCAATAAACTTTTTGACTGCCAAGACAATGAGCAACGTCCTTTATAATTATGAGTCTTAGACTCTTGAGTTCGATAGCCGGAATTCTTCTTGTATTAGTATTGTAATAGAGTGCACTTGCACTTTGCACGTGTATTTGAAATGCACGAATCTCTTTCTTCATTTATCATACTGGACAATAAGTAATTTGTTCCACTATTACAATCAACTTCAACACTCTCCATCATGGTTGTAATGGCTGCATCTTTGGCCTTCATTGTCTACACTGACAATCATAGTTTTCATTTTTGTTTTCGTTTTCATTGGCTACACCGAGAACCACAATTCTCATTGTCTAAATCGACAAAGAGAGCTATCACACACCATCATAAAGAGCACACTTCACTTGAAACGAAAGTCAGTGTGAGTTAGTCCTGTATAGCTCAAGAATGGGTGAGGTGATGACAGTATAAGAGATGTGACTCATGCACCAAATGTCTTAAAGTTTTGAGTAATTATGTGGTGCCCATATCTCATGGTAGTCTTCGGTTTCGGTCCAGTGGAGCAGGTTCTCTTGATTTTCTCCCCTTGTCTTCGAAACAAGTGGTATTAGTGGTTGTGCGACCATGGTGACAACTCCTTGGTTCAAAAGTCTTCCTACTAATGTGGTCGACAAGCGACGTGTCTCGTAAATGCAGTGATGGACGAATGGCGATGTTAGTTTTAATAGCTTCCACTGAGGGGGAACATAGTAATGTGATGTCGACTCACACTTCGGGTAATAAAGTTGGAAGTTTAAGTGTGAGTTGAAGTCTTACATTGGTTAAGAATGAGTGACGTGAAAATAATATAAGAGGTGTGATCCATAAACTCATTAACTTAAGATTTTGGATAAAGATGTGTTGTCCAAACTTCATAATAGTCTTCGATGTTAGTTCATTGTTGCAGGTTCTCCTTCTTTCTGATCCATCGCTCTCCCAAACTTATAATACACTATATATTTTCCTATAGCATGTTAAAAGCCAATCAAAATAGCTTAGGAATTAATAAGGGCATTGCATCAACTAAACGAACCTCTCCACAAAAACAATGAATTAAACTTTAGCATATTTGCCTTCATCGAAGCATGTTGGGGCTAAGTCTCATATGAACTTGGTAGTGGCAGGTAAGAATAAGATAGGCCAGGTCAACCTTTGCTTAAATAGGCATATCCCACTTAAAAATTTAAGATCTAAGTCTACCCTATTATCACCTTTTTAGACATGATATGACTTTTTGAAAGTCTGGGTTACCAATTTTTTTTTTTTAAATAAGGCCTTTAAATATACCTACAAGACACTATGTGAATAACCCAACATGGCTGTATGCTTTAGAAGATATCCTAAAATAATTCTATCTATAAACAAACTAGCAAACTTAACTATCATTATGAAGCAGCTGAAGGATCTTATAGCTTCCATTCAAGGTTTTCTCTAGATAATTTTGATGATGCTTGGGCATGGTTGCATTCTCTATGGAGGATTTATTCATCCTCTTCTGTTTATCTTCGGTTGTCTCAGGCCGAAAGTGATTGTCTTCGGTCCTTCCCTTGGGCTCAGATTTGGCATGCAAAGGTCCCTGACAAGGTAAAGAGGTCCTCTTGGCTTTGCTCACATGGCAGGCTGCCTACGAATTTGATTAGATTTAGATGTGGGTTGACGTTTTCTCCTGGATGTACGTGGACATTTCTCTTACGCGGAAGAAAGTGTCCTCCATTGATTTCGAGATTGACCTCACCCCAAGAAAGTTTGGCTTACGGTCAATATCCCTCTCCCAATTAATTTTAGATTTATGCATCGGGTCTCTTTGAAATTATGCATCTTCTTCACCTCCCTTGGGAGGTTTCGCTTCACCGTGTCCATAGGGAGTGCAATACAATTACTAATAGTGTAGTGAAGGTTGCTTCTAGACGGAGCTCTAATATTCAGACTTTGAGTCTTCCTCCTTATGTTGCTCAGGGGTTATTTATCCTAGATAAACCCTATGTGTAAGGATGTTGTTTATTTTTCCAGAAAAAAAAAAAAAAAAACTAGCAAACGTAAGGATTAATATGCTTACATATGTCAAAACAAACACATATATAACTATTCCAATAAACTTATCTAAGTAGGCTTATTTCAATTTTTATAAATAGTTCAGGCACGCAGACCGTCTCAAAGAACACAAAAGTAATAATATAATAGAGGGGTTGTTTAAATCATCAAAAGTAATTATTAGGTCCATTATTCTAATTTTAGGTAGTTCAATAATATTTTGACATGCGTTATTAATTAGAATTTTATAAGACATGTAAAAATATTATTGAACCACCTAAATTAATATGAATTTATGTGAGATAAATCTTGGGTGGTTTAAAAAAAAAAATATTCAAAAGACAACCCTATAACATAACATTGAAAGAACAAATTTTGTTCTTTGTCTTCTTGGCGTAACCGTCAGCCAATAATGAGGTCGCAAGAAAGAAAAAAAAGTCAATGAGCTTTATGGGCTATAAATTTGCTTTAGACAAAAAAAAACGTTGAACAATGGGCTCCAATAACGGATGACTCAAACAGCTTCTTAAGTTTTGAAGTGCTTTATTATGGATTTTTGTTTTTCTTTTTTCTTTTGAGACAAAATGAGAGTGAGTGTCTTTATATTTTTATGCAGTGGATAAGAATTAGTAACAAAACTATAGTGGGATTTTACGTCATATAACATGAAGATACAAGTCTAATTTGTTTAATATTTTTGCTTAAATAAATTTTAGTCCCTATAAAATTACTCATATTTTAATTTAGCCATAGTGATCGTTCATTTTTTGTTCCTTTAAAATTTTGTCTTTTCATTTTGGTCATTGACATGTTTTTCCTTCTAAATGAGACAAAAGTCCAAGTAAGTCGTAGGCTTAGCAAATTTTCTCTAGTTGAGCGAATTTTCATGCAAGAAGCAACTTTCTTACTTTCTCTGAAGCTCAATCGCGACCACCACAAACCCACTTCTCCTATCTGAAACAATGAAGCGAGGAAAAAAAGAAAAAGAAATGTCCAAAACGATTCACAGGGGTTATGGAGCGACGAGGACGAGATTGAGATGTTGCAGGGGGACGTCGTTGATGGAGCCTCTCCAGTCGATTTGATTATTTCGATTTCCAACGAGAAAGAGAGTTTTGTTCCAAGGTGGGAACGACAGGGATTCGTGCTCTGGGAGGATTCCAATTTTTGTGGAGGTGTGTGTGACTATCAACCATGAGGTTGTTGGATGTGAGGTTCTGTTCGTCAGTGATTTTCACTGGTGGGAATGGGATCAACCCTTTATCTGGTAACCTTTCGTATTTGCTCATAAATGTGAATATGCACCTTTGGTTCAACGATAGTTGATGCCATAAAGATGGGTAGACATCTAAATGGTATAAATCATTAGAGAAAAATAGAAAGAGAGGAGAGATAAGTGATAAATGTGATATATATATGATGTTATGTAATTAGAAGAAAGAGATAGAGAGAAAAAATAGGTGTACGCTAGCGGTGAAAGAAGAAAATGAAAGTGAGAGAGAAGGAAAATACGGTGGGCATTTATAATTTTGTATGTTGAAAATCACACATGCCGATGCAAAATTCGTCATCGTTACACACCAGGTCACCTTTTCGAGTACCACCGTAGACAAAACCTTAACACTCACCCTCATGTTCAACTCCATTAATTTTGTTGGACTTGCTTTTGTTTGAAGTTGTACTCAAAGTGAGATCTCAGGGGTCATGTGTGGACTTGTGCTCATTCTCTCTCAAATTTGAGCCTTAACTTAAATGCTAGAGCTTTCAATTTGGGTTCCAATTTGCAGGTCAACTCGGTCTTAGTCGGCTCGTAGACGAGTTGAGTTGCTCGAACATACCTGACTCGTAGCCAGCAGGTCAGACTTTTTTTCTTACAAAAGTGTTCTTATCACCTCATCACTATATGTGCGCAACATAGACCATGGAGTTACGAAATTCATTTCCTATTTCAATTCTTGGACTTTTTAGTCATCAATCTTCATATTACATCTTATTAATTAAATTTTATATATTCAGGATTATTTTA
Source organism: Acmispon strigosus (assembly GCA_030819835.1). Classification (NCBI taxonomy): domain Eukaryota; kingdom Viridiplantae; phylum Streptophyta; class Magnoliopsida; order Fabales; family Fabaceae; genus Acmispon; species Acmispon strigosus. The sequence goes on along the minus strand of JAUAMA010000004.1, from coordinate 52,442,072 downwards.
TTTTTCTCCTAAAGCGATTGAGCCAACCTGTAAACCTGTAGGTCGAGTCAGATTCAACAAATTTTTACCCGTTTGTTGAATGTGAATCAGACTAATCCAACCCGTTTTTTTTCCAATACATAACAAGCCAACCTGTATAGTTCAGGCCGACCCTGATGATTTTATCAAATTCTCATGGCTGTCACATAGTTGATGATTATATTTTTATTTTTCTAGCCCTTCTTTCCATTTTTTTCTTACATGGAGTACATATATTTTGGATTTTTACAAATCATGGATCATGAAGACATTTGAATTCTAATACTATTTGTTGGACCGGAAACATAACCCAAAATATTGCTGTAGATTTAGGAAAATGCATTGAATCATGATCCTTAACATGTTTTGGATCATGAATCATGAGGCTATATGGTCTCTGATACCATTAGCTGGACTGGAAGTTTGGTACCTTGGCACCAAAATATTGTTATACATTTAGGAGAGCGCCTTGATTTGAAATACCTTTATCTAGTTAAACAATACTCTACTTTATATATACATTTATAATCATGATATGAACCACTAAAATGTAAGACCCTTTATTTTTACAATTTACACTTTCGTCCTTGAATTATTTGTAATTGTGATTTGGCCCTTGGGGCTTATAATATTATGATTTGATCCTTGAATATTTTGATATTGAAATGTGATCCTTGATTGAAAAGAATTTATTTGTTTGTTTGAGTTACAATAAGATGTGCGTTGGTTTAGCGGTTGAGACTTGAGTATTTCGCTTACGGAGTGAGGGTTCGAGACTAATTTTATTTTTTCTCTTTTCCTTATTATTTTCAAATTGTAGAGAAAGAATTGATGAGGGAATATTCCTTGATGCTTTGGGTAATTTCAGATTTAATTTAGCTAAATAACAAAAAATTACTTAAACCAAAATCAAGACCCGATACATTTCTGTTTTTGAAGAGTTTCAAGGAAGAAGTAGTCAGCCCTATTTTTACTTGGTTGGGCATGTATTATGTGCTGGTCTTCAAGCATACTCTCTTCAATTTGAATTCAAAATTCAATAAAAAGAAAAGAAAAAGAAATCAGCACTAGTGAAGGGAAGATGCTGCTAAAAAATAGGGAAAATAAGCTAAGTAACTTCCTACTCTTTGTGCAACACGTTCAACATATGTATGATGAGAAAAAACTGATTCCTTCCACTCCTCTTCACTCTATAAACACGTTAAAACACTGCTGAAGTAAACCATTCCAAGTACAGAAAAATCACTCTCTGCTTCTGCTTCATATTCTTCTTGAGAAAGAGCCAAGCCTCCCCTACTCTCTGCTGCTGATTTCTCTCTTCATTTTTGCTACTTTCCTCTTGGAGAGAGAGCCTTGGAACCCTCTATCATTCTCTTACAGAGATCCTCATTGTATTCTTGGTAAGCCCATTTTTCTCAACACAATTCTGAGTTCTTATCTTGTTTGAAGACTCGGTTCTAACCGGAATCAATTCTGTTTCTGGGTTCGGAATTCCTCTCCAAGGCCGCAGCTTGAGCAAGAAATTCACTTCAATTTTGAGATGAGGACGAGCGTTGGAGCGTAGAAGAAGAATACTGTCATATACGTTTGTTTCCGGAGCCATACTTGAGGTTGGTTCCGCTCTACACCCTTATTCCACTATTCTAGAAAATTGTAGGTCATTGACACCAAACATGTAAATTTGAGAAAATTGATTTTTTATATGTTGAAGCTCTGAAAAATAATGTTTAAATGATGTAGAATCAATTTTTATAAAAACCCTTAATTAAAATCATTTTTCAAGGCTAAAACAGTGGAAAACGATGTTTTTGGTCGTCCTGGATAGAGAGCCAACGCACGAGCGCTGACTCTTGGCGCCTGGGCATTGGGAACTGGGTTCCCAGGCAGGGAGCCAATGCACATGCGTTGGGCCTCTGTCAGCCCAGTGTTGTTTTTTTGTCCTTTTAATTTAATTGGTTTTAAGGGTTTTTTCGTTCTTCTAAGGAATTAATTTAGGGTTTTTACTTATTATATAATAGGTTTGAACTTGGATTGGATGGGAAACGTTAGGAGGTAAGGGTAACTTCTTCTTAGGAATTAATTGTCATGTGTGATTGCCTCTGTTTCTGTTTTTGAGAAATCCTTGATTTTGTTGATACTGGAAATGGTATAATTTGTTGTTGTTACATGTATTTTGAATTATGTTGTAACTGTGGAAATTGAGTTGAGGTTATTATTATAACATGTTGTATTGGTTATGAGAAAATTAGTTTTGAGAAAGGTTGATTATCATTGCTTATGGTCATGGACTATGACTTTTGTGAAGATTATTGTGTGAACTTTTGGTTCATGATTGAAAATATTTTGTCATAGCATATGCACTACTTAGGATTGTTTCGGATTAATGTGACGGGTCTTGTCCCATGGGATCAACCAAGGGCAATGTGGTGGGTGCTTCTCCCACATGATTGTCCTGCCTTTGTTCTGGGAAAACGCTGGCCATAGCTATGCATATAGTTATTGTAGGAATAACTTGTATATTTTGGAAAATTAAATTTAAGATTTTGGAAACTATATTGCCATTGCTGTATATTACTGTTGTATTTAAATGACTGCTGTTACTGTATTTTATTTGCTGTTGTTGCTGTATTTTATTACTGTTTTGACTGTATTTAAATATCTGTTGTATGTTGTTTCTGTTTTCCTAAATTATCACATAGTGATAATTATTGACTTGTTGCTTTTCGAAGTTAACCATTTCTGTTTGTTGTGTATTTTTGTTTGAGCGCTTAATGTCACAGATGAGCAGCGCGAGGAGTAAATAGATTCAACATTAGAGGAGGAAGATGAAGATGAATGTGAAGAACTTGAAGTTTTATGTTTTGATTTTATTTAAAGACTTAGGTAAAATTATGTTTTGCACAATTATGTTATTTTCATTTACTTCCGTTAGATTATGATTAAATATTGGGATAATTATTGTGATTTAAATATGAGCGACGTTTGTGTTTTTGAAAATTTAGTGGACTTTTTGAGAGGTTTTATAAACTTAAATTCCGCATATTTATAATGTGACCCCTGACCGAAAATTGGGGCGTTATATAAAACGTGTCTGGACACCACTTTTATGACAGTTTTAGACCACAACAAAGTGAAAAACTCAATAAAACATGTTTTGTGGTTATTTTAAACCATCACAAACTCAAGTGTCGTGGGTGTTTATTACTATTATTCTGTGGTTTGTCAATAATTTTTTACACATTTATGATATGTAGAGCAAAAGAGTGTAACTATTTGCTGTCTACATATCATAAATGTTTCTATTCTTTCATTTTCTCACGATTTATTAATGTTGAAGGTTCAATCATGGTTGTGGGACTTTATGTTATTTAGCATGAAGATACAAGTTTTTCTTTATTTAAATTTTGGTTTACTAAAAAAGAGAAAGCAACATAAGAGTAAGGAGAGATAAATAAAGCATATGCAAGGAAAGAAGTCTTGGTTCATTAATACATATGATGTTACTAAACAAATTACACAAGTCAGGAGCTGCCTAGGCTAGTCTGATTCCAGTCAAAGAGAAATCCTCCCAGGTGATCTTTTTTAAGCCTGCACTGAAACAGCATCCAGTCAGCCAGCAAATACTTCACAAAATCACAAATATGGAAAGAGATGAGTTCAAAGGAAATGTAATTCAGGAAATTTTTGGGTTAATGAATGAAAGGCTCAGTTAGGTGTGTCAAAATAAAGGAGGGGGAAGCATGTGTTTTGGGGCAGAGCAACAGAGTGTGAACAGTTTTAACCTCAGAGTGCACTTTCCTGACACCTGCTACTGCCAAGAGACAAGGGCTTTCAATTGCTACCGAACAAGCCCGAAAAACCTCCCTCTACCCGATAGTCTTTTACTTGCACTGTGCCCAACCAGCATGATCAGTGAACATAGAAAAGTTCAAATAATGTAACTTTTGAACAGTGGGAGGGAAAATATATTGTTTAAAAACAAAGTCCTTTCCCTTCCTGCCAGATTCATGTTGTTAAGATTCAAAATTTGTCACGTATCACGTACTTTCATGATTAGTTACCACAAAGTTGGGAGTTTGTAGTTTAAATAAGGAAATGAAGATTAAGCTTAATCATCATTTCATCAGAATTTTTAGTTTCTAGTCAAACCTGAGGCATAAAATAGTATTCAATATCCATCTTTTTGCAGAAATGCAACATGTGGGTCCGGACGGATTTTACTCTCATGTAAGAAGTTTAACTCTCATGTAAGATGAAATAAAAACGTGAAAAATATAGTAAACTTTGTATATTATTTGATATGATAGAATAGAAGAGATAGAAAAAAGAAAGAATGAGTAGAAATCTCTCTCTTCATTTGTTTGAATAAAATGTGAGAATAAAGAAGATTGTTTTTTATATAAGTTAACATTTTTACCTATCAATTAAAATAAATCATCAATATTTTCACTTTTGATATAGGCATAAAAGAAAAGGTAGAGTGCAAAAAGGCATGAGTTTATTATTGAATTATTATTGAATTTCTCTTCAAAATGAGAATGAGAAGAGAGCAAAAAGTGAGTGGCACCACCACTACCAACTATCTCACCTTCCACATTTTCATACGAAACGAGATTGCTAACCTCCCTCACCGCAATTTCTCTCTTGCCTTTCTCTTTCAGCTCTTTCTCTATCCTAACAAACAAATTGTAAGTGCGAGACGGGTTCAAGACGAATTTGTAATAAAAGGGGTGAAAATATGATACTTGACCGGCAACCGCAATTGCAACTCCAACGGATTCGGGAAACCACATGAACCCGTATTCTTTTTGCTTTTAAATTATTTATTTAATCTTATTCACTAATATATGTTTTTAAACGAATCATATAACAAAGATATTGTATTTCAAATCATTCACAAAAATAGATGTCAAGTGTTTTAGCCGGTCCAAATGGTCATAAAACACAACAATATCCTAGATGACCTAGAGGATTTGCAGTCAAGTGAATAACGTGTTGATCGGTCAGGACGATCAAAGCGAGATTTATCTCGCCTAACCGTCAGCTGAAGAAAAACATAACTGGCGCAACCCAATAACTTAAAGATTGCCCAACGCGGTCATTGACTCAGTAGTCACTCACAATGGCTTAGGTGCTTCATTTACACATCATATCAAACTCTATAAATACAAACTTGATCGTTTAATTACATAAACGTTACTGATTTTGCTTATTGAATATTCTTCTGAGTTTCTCTCTAATTTAGAAGTTGATTGAATGTCGAAGCGTCTCTCTTTTGCAGGTACATCTCGTCGTGCTCCGCCCAATATGAAATCAGCCTCCATCTACCACAATATTATTAGAGGCACTCCAAATTCTTTCACTCAAATAACATCAAGAATATGAAAAATATAAGAAATTTAAAAAATAAAAGATATTTTGACAAATTATATGAATTGAATATTATTATTTATCTACTATTATAATTTAAATTATGTAATTATTACATCAAACTAGATTTAATGTCAGATTTTCTGATCCCAATCTATGGCGAGTCAGAATTAAGTGTACTCACGTGTTACGTTTTGATTGTCATATATCTAGATATGTGTTTAGATTTTTATTAAATTTATCTTGAATTCACGTCAAACTTGATATGGCAACATCTCACTTCTCTTATGTACGTAAAACTTAAAATGATAAATTTTAACCTCTATTAATTATTAAGATAGGTGAAACAATCTCGAGATCAAAACTACACAATCTTTGTTTGAGAAATCATTGATGACGAAAAAGATGTAAAGGATTATCATGACGTTACTCAATAAGACTTTAGAGGCGAAATTGACTGTCACGCCATAATTCATTCTACATAAGAGGTGCTGAAGGGGAGAAAATGCAAAAGGAGAAAACACCAATCCGTACTCAAATAAAGAAGGATTCAGCTTTAGCCTTGGCCTCCATATCTATGAATGGGATAATGCCACGCATGCTTAAGCTAAAAAAAGATTAAAAAACAACATGTACGAGACTTTCTCGTGTTCAAAAGTAACCATCGCAGAATAGATTGATTTGATATCATAAAAATTAAAATAGTAGTAAATATCCCGACACCAGCAGCTTGTGGCGGTTTTTAGTGTTGTGATGTGCTTAATGTTTGTGTGTTTGCCAAAAAATCGCCGCAAATTACAGCTGTTGGAGTGCTGCGGTTGTTTGCACGTTTATCAATTATTTTTAGAATAAAATTCATTTTTGTTATAAAAATAGTAGAATATAGACAAAACACTTTTAAACTACCGGGTAGGGTGCTAATGATATGTTGGGGAGACCAGCAAAAACTTTTTCCTAAATAGAAGCACCGGAGATCTTCTTAAACAGAGTTGCTCATCACTAGAGAATTTTACTGAGCGCTAGAAAAATTGAACCGTCAACGTATAAGAGATGAAAATTAAATCCGAAACTCGTGCCAGTTATACCAACCAAAGTTGGCATCATTTTTGTAACATAATATAGCCACCACACCACTATTTCTCGGCAGCTTACACTTCACATAAACGGATGATGGCACTGTTTTCTAGGAGTACTGATGATGAGACAGCAAAAGCAAAATTGCATGGACTAACATGCATTTGAATTTAATTTCTCTTTCTCTCCCTTTGTACATTTGTTTATGGATTTCTGCAAAGATGTCAGAAACAACAAAGGCATCAGCAGCAGCAGACTAAAAAACAGAAGCAACAGAGGTGCAGTCATTATAAGAGCAGACTCACTCACTCACCCATCCAGCACATAGAAAATATTAGAGAGCAGGTGGCAGAAAGCCAGGAGCATCATCATCAGAAAAAAGCCATGTATTTATCCATCCATGCACAGTAGAAGAATCTGCAACTCATTGAAACAAAAACACAAACACCTCACCTTCATTCACTCTTGAACCCAAAAAAAAGTAAGACCTTAGAGAAAGAAACACATACTCCTAAGTCCCTTTTTGTCTCTCAAAATGATGAGTGCTGCTAGTGCAAGGAACAGGTCCCCATTTACACCAACTCAGTGGCAAGAACTTGAACAACAAGCTCTTGTTTTTAAGTACATGGTTACAGGAACACCAGTACCACCAGATCTCATCTACTCCATTAAAAGAAGTCTAGAGTACTCTTCAGTATCTTCAAGACTCTTCCCACACCATCCCAGTAAGCTCATAATTTTTTTTTTGAAATTCATAAACTATTGGTTATTGTTATTATTATTATTAATATTATATATATATATATATAAACTTTTTCTGTGAGGGACAGATAAAATTTAGAGCCTGGTTTTGTTGTCATAACTCTGTGTGTGGGTGCAGTTGGGTGGGGATGTTTTGAAATGGGTTTTGGCAGAAAAGTAGACCCAGAGCCAGGAAGGTGCAGAAGAACAGATGGCAAGAAATGGAGATGCTCAAAGGAAGCATATCCAGACTCCAAGTACTGTGAAAGACACATGCACAGAGGCAGGAACCGTTCAAGAAAGCCTGTGGAAGTTTCTTCAACATTAACAAACACCGCCACAAATAACACACCATCTTATGATAACAGAAACCTTTCCCTCACCAACAAACCCAACAGCATCACTTCACCATCTTCTTTCCCTTTCTCTCCATTGCCCTCATCTATTGATCAGTCCCAACACTTTCCCCAATCTTATCAAAACCCTTCTCTAAACCCCTTCTATTACTCCCAATCAACCTCTTCTAGAACCCCTGATCCTGATTTTCCACCTCAAGATTCCACTACACACCAACTATTCATGGACTCTGGGTCTTATTCTCAGGATGAAAAGGATTTTAGGTGTGTACATAACCAAAAGCATGTTTGGAAACTCACATGATGAAATAAAAATCATGGTGGATAGAAGCAAATAAAAAGTTACAGTTAAAACCAAAATCATGGTAGACAAATTAATAGCTAATGGAATTTGTTTCTTCAATCATGATTTTAGTTTCACGTTTTCAAACGAATTGGCAAACATGCACGATAAACTACTATTTTACTTTCTTTGTTATTTGTCTTATTGCTTTGTTGTCTTCTACTTGATTCTTAATAGCAGGAATATTCATGGAATAAGGGAGGGTGTCGATGAGAGAGCTTTCTTCCCAGAAGCTTCAGGGTCTGCTGCTGCTAGAAGCTACCCTGACTCATATCAGCAACTGTCAATGAGTCCCTATAAGTCCTATTCAAACTCCCACTTTCAGAATATCAATGATAACCCAAGACAGCAAGAGCAGCACTTGTTTGTTTTGGGTACTGATTTCAAATCAACAAGGCAAAGCAAAGAGATAAAAGAAACTGAGACAACACAAAAACCCCTTCACCACTTCTTTGAAGAGTGGCCACCAAAGAACACTGATTCCTGGCTAGACCTTGCTTCCAACTCCAGAATCCCAACAGGTGATGCTTCTGCAACATTGATATATCACTTCTTGCTTACCTTTTAAGTTATTTATTTATTATATTGTCCTTGAACCTGTGCAGATGAATAAGGATTTTTAATTATGAGCCGGTGGATACAGCCAAGGGAGTCTTAATGCTGAAGATCAATGTTGTGTGGCTGGGGTGATTCTTCTTTTGCAAAAGGTGTGATCTTATTGTGCTATGTGGGGGACCACACTAGGATTTGTGTCTTTGCTTTTCTTGATATTTATTATTATATGCTTCTTTCTTTCTTCCCCTTGAAGAAAAGTTAAAAAACATGTCTCAGATTTTCACACTTAAGTTTGGTTTGACTGGAAAGCATGTTGAGTTGCTCTGCAGCCTGCTTTTTAAATGGGTGGTAGTAGGCAAGGACAATTCAAATTAGTTCTGATGCTTGCTTGTGCTTGTTCTGAACCTGTGTTGTGCATGGACCCAGCAGAGAACATGTGCAATGAATGTTTACATATATTACCACTATTGGGCATTTGGGCTTGGGGGAATCCTCTCTATCTCATTCAAAATACTCATTATTGGTTCATTGAATATTTTGATTTTGCTTTGTTTCATTGCCCTGAGTGACCAACAATCAACTTGTGGTAACTGGATAATCTCTTAAACCATTCACGTCTTTCATAACCTTAACCGCTATGTTCTATAAGATTTTGATTAGTACACAATACAATCTAGGAAGTAAAGCATGTGCAATCTTGGAGTTATTCAAAGTTTTACACTCTCTATATCTCAGTATCTCATACTTGTTTTTATTCATTCACGTTAAATTTCCGGGTTATTCTGATTATCACTTACTTTCTTTTCTTATCTCTTTTCTTTTCACATTTTATCATCTATAATATCTTTTATTTCTCTTAATTTTTTTCTTTCATCTCACTTGGTGTAAGTGAAGTCAAAGTATCGATTAACTTTTATCCCTATAATATCATCAATTCTTTTTATTTTCTTCCTTATTTTATTTAGGTTATATTTGGGTTGGTTATAGGGCTGAGATGGGATGATACATTTTTTAGTTTTGTGTTTGTTTGTTTGGGCAGATTAATAATAAGAGGGATGGGATGAGAATGAGTGCGATGAGTATTATCCAATTCTATTGAATTCTGTTCCCCCCAATTTGGGGGTATGGAATGAGATAAAAAAAAAACCTAATCACTAGGGTGGGATTTTCATTTCATTTCACTCCACTTCATTGACTTCCATTATATCGCATCTCATCTCAATCTCCACCGTCATTCCAAACATGTCTTCAGCGCATGTGTATTTAAACTTTAAAGTATCAACAAAACATTTTTTATGTTTTTAGTGAAAGAATAAAGGGAGCCGCCTAAGATAGACTAGTTTTTTTTTTTTTTGCTTAACCTGCACAAGGGTGGGTTGAACACTTACCCGATTAAAAAACTATTTTCTAGAATTTTTACAATTTTTAAACCCATTTTTAAAATGTTTCTGAAAAATGAAACCCATAAAAAATATCAATGTGGGATAAAAACATCTTCATCCAACCCAGAAAAAACATCTTGTTCCACTTTTCTTCACTGCTTCTCCCTAAAACACATTTTCCATAACCCTTAGAACCACAACCATTGCCCAGTACCACTGTCCCTGCCGTAGAGGTCGCGTCCGTCTAAACCGCCTCGACCCTTGCGTCGTGCCAAACCACCACCGCGTCTCGAAGCCCTCGTCGTACGCATCTTGCCGGAACCGCCACCACTCCGGCCTCCTTCATCCGATCCACCCTCTTTCTCTCTCTCTCTCATAGTCTCGTTTTCCCTCTTTTACCTTTGTGACCTCGTTTTCTTCCCTCTCTTCATTCAAGCTCGGGGTGGGATTTCCTTCGTACCTTCGTGACCGCCACCACTCCGGCAGACACGACCGCAAAGAGCCCCGTGCCGCTGCGTCGACATGTGCGATCAACACCCAAACCTCCGCCGCGAGTTTCATCTTTATCGCACCACCTCTGCGAACCCAGACCAGGTCGCTAGACCCGCGGAATTGGTGATTTTGGAATTAGAGCTTCCGGATCCGGTGATTTTGGAATTAGGGTTCCCGTGGAATTGGGGTTTTCTGGAATTGGTATTTAGCTTCGCTGTATCTAACCAACTTTTGATTGATGTCTTCAATCACTGAAAAATATTTTTTGCAGATTTGTAATTCTTTAATGGAGAAATTACTGATCTTCCCTGTATTTTGCAAAGTGCATTAATCTCCAATGATAAATTTTAGGAGAGGTCGCTGATAGACCGTCTTCTCAACATTTTGTTTAGCAGAAGGATTATGTGTAATTAGTTTAGATAAAATTAATTAGACAAATTAGTTGTTATTATTTCAATTTCAAATAATTTAGATATTATTAGATATTTCCCTTCTAATTTGATGAAAATTATTTCCTAATTTGTTAGTTATCTCTTTCTATAAGTTGTAATTTTGTTTTCAATTATTAAAATTAGAAAATTGAGCTTGCCTCTCCCAAATTGAATGTTTCTCTAACTTGTTTTTCCTGAATTTTTATCTAACCTAATTGTTCTAACGTTATAGCACTTCTTAGTGTCTATTAATTGCCACAATAATGATAAATATTGGGGAAAGTTAGTGCAATGTTTTCAATAAAATAATGGTGGTTAATGTCTTATTAAATAATAAAGAAAAGATCAGTGCAACAATAATAAACCTTAGGGGAGATCAATGTAGTTTCCCCTTTCTTTAATAAGCGAGGGTTGATAAGGCATGTTATTTTTGAAACCTGAAATTGTGTTCTTACAAGAGAATGCTACCCCGTGGCAATACGGGCAGATGAGCATTTGATATTTTCTATTAGATGGTGTGAATAATTGTATGTAATTGATTTTCCGGACATCCTCACACCTTTCTTCTGTTAATTTAGTTAGGCGTAGTTTGATTGGTCAGTTAAGTTTAAGCCCCAAACAAAATGGTTGTATAATAGCATCATGTTATATTGGCAGATTCAAACATACCAGTTAATTATATGCGGAACTGGTGTTATTTTTTTTTTTTGTCATTTCTCTGTCTTTGAGCGCTAAAGAATGATGAAGCAAATTTGGCTTTGTTGTATCTTTGAGCTTCAAATGTTGAAGATGAAGAGGTTTGCTGAATCTGGGCTAAAAGTTGAACATATAAAATTTAATTTTTCAGAAATACCATTTTAATTTTTATTTTTAAGAAAAAAAAATCAGGAAATCCACTATAGCAGGTCAGATTTTTATAAGGTTACACAAATTTTTGTGTTTGTAGGTTAGACAAACCCAGAATAAAGTCACAGCAGAAGGTACCACATGCCCGTGGTACTCCTTATTACTTATCCAGAAAAACTTGTAGGGAGTTGCGTTTGGGACTCCCAATTGCGTCTTACACTTCTCCTTATTTTTAAAAATATCTGAACTACCCCTGACTAGAAAAAAAAAATTTGTAAAAAAAATTCTCCAATTTTTTTTTTCAAAACCTCACATCCACCTCCTTCAACTCATCACTCTCACCATTTCTCTCCCCCCATACCTTTTTGTTCTACCCTGATAATGAAATGGACGAAATGGACAAGTCATAACCTAAAATGGGTTAACATAAGTGAAAGAAAAAATAGATTTCAAAGTTTTCGACACGTCCTGGTTAATATGCACACTCGTAAATGCGAAATATTCTTCAAAATCGCACTTACAAGTGCGAATATATGTTAGATATTTTTTATTTGGTCGCACCTTTAAGTGCGATTTTGAGACAATTTTCGCACCTTGAAGTGCGATTTCATATTAAAAAACCGCCAAAAACATCTAAAAAAATCAAAAAAGGCACCATATGATTTTTAAAAATTATGAGACCACTACAGTTAGTCTAATTGACATATTTAGAAATTTATGGTAAATTTTTTTTTTCAAAATTTTAAAAAAAATAGCAAACGATGAAATTTGGGCTCGGGACACCAACCTTATAGCGAAGCGATAAACGTCCAATTATTATTTTTTTCTTCAACTTTGTATTTCAGCCCGTCGCCATCCGAGATTGTTGGAAATTCCTTTTTTTTCTCTTAGAACTCCCATTTCACACCTATAGGTGTGAATAGACATATGTAATCGCACTTAAAGGTGCGAATATGAAGTGTGATCGATATTTTTTAATTGGGTCGCACTTATAAGTGCGAACAGAATTTAAAGCACAAATCGCACTTATAAGTGCGATTCATTCTAACAAAAAAGTAAAAGAAAGGGACATATCGGGAATTAAAAAAGATTTTAAGGGCATTTTCGTAAATGACCCTATTTAGGGGGGCGTCAAACGCAACTCCCAAACTTTTATTGACCCCACCTTTAATATGAGTAATGTGAAACGGGGAAAAAATTAAGAAGAGGACATGAGGAAAAATGAGGTAGAAAATAAGTATCAAATAGATATCTCTTGCAGCCCCACCCCTAAGTGAATTGTTTGTATATTACCATTGTGAGCAATAAAAATTTGTTCACATTTAAATTTCACCTTCAATTAGGAGAGTGCTAAAAAAAAGCAAGTGGAAGATATATGTGATGTGATAGGATAAAGAATGATATGAGAAGAAAAAGGCCGTGAAAATGAGATAGACATCAAAGTGAGTGAGTGTGAAGGTAAAAAACTACAACTGAATTATGGGGTAGAACGCTTATGACACCTAAGACTGCACATGTGTTGAGTTGGGTGAATTTTTAGCTTAAATAGAAACTGAACCAATCAATTTTGTTTGGGTTGGGTTGGATTTCATTAATTTTCACCTTTGAACCCAAACCGACAAGTCCGGGTTGGTTGAGTCGTTACATTCAAATAGTAATAATTCTTGTATATTGAAAAAAAATAGGCTTAAATATGTTTGGGGTCCCTGACATTTGAAAGGGAATCAGTCCAGGTCCTTGAAAAATTAATTTGTTAAATTGGGTCCCTAACATATGTTTTTTACATCCCAATTTAAGTTGATTAATGATTTTAATTAGCCCAGGCATCATTCCACGTGTAAATATAATATCCAGTCATAATTTTTTTATACTTAAGTTTATTTTTTATATTCCACATCATCAAATTAATTTCTGTAACAATTTTTTTACTTTCCCCTAATTCACTTTCACCTTGCAGAACTCTAAAATAGATTTGGGGGAAAATTGAGAGACAGAACCAGTGAGAGAGAAGAGTTTCGACGAAGGCCAGGAAGTAGGAAGCAGTTATTACTTATTTCACAGAATGAAGAATTTTCCCCCAAAGCTCTTCATACAAGGAACCAACAATCACTTGCTGTGCTGCTCTATCAACCTTCCAAAATGCAGATGCGCATTCTGCACAGCCATCACCAATTCAGAAACAAATGAAGAAATTGAAAACATTGAGGAGGAAATAGCAGCGAGAGAGAGAGAGAGAGAGAGAGAGAGAGAGAGAGAAAGAAGGACGAATAGTATGAAATAGCAGAGAGAGAAGGAGGAATAGTGGAGCCGCAGAACAATGATTGTTATGCGTTGTTATCAAACATCTATGCCAAAGCAGGAAGATAGGATGATGTTGCTGGAGTTAGAAAGTTGATGAAAAATAGAGGACTTAAAACTGTTCCTAGGAGTAGCATGATGGATTTGGGTGGTGAAGTTCATGAATTTAAAATGGGAGATAGTTCACACCTTCGTGAACCTCTTCTCTCTTACTGGTTCTGTCTCTCTTAATTTTCCCCCAAATCTGTTTTAGGGTTCAACAAGGTGAAAGTGAATTAGGGGAAAGTAAAAAAATTGTTACAGCAATGAATTTGATGATGTGGAATATAAAATGTAGACTTAAGTATAAAAAAATTATGACGGGATATTATATTTACACATGGAAATGATGACTGGGCTAATTAGAATCATTAATTAGCGTAAATTGAGATTTGTCCTTAATTTGATTAAAAAACATATGTTAGGGACCCAATTTAACAAATTAAATTTTCAGGGACCTGGACTGATTCCCTTTCAAATGTTAGGGACCCCAAACATATTTAAGCCAAAAAAATATTAAAAATTTGAAAAAAAAATCAGAAGAAATTGGTAAATTTGTTTTAGTACCAAATAGAATGAAAAGGACACAAAAAATTATACCATATAGCATGAAACAGTACCACACGAACGACAGTGGTGATTAGGGCTCACACGAGTGACGCTCGCCGTGTCTCAGTGTCTGGGAGTGAAAATTGAAAAACATTGAAACTGTGAAAACGATTTAGAGTTTTCACCGTTCTAGTAAATTTTTGACTTTTAGTCGTTGGGCTTGCTAGTAAAATTATAAAAAAATATTAAATTATTATTATTATATGGCTGGGTTTCAGGTTGAGTTGGGTGGAGTTTTTCCAAACCCGATACTCGATCCTAATATGGTTGAGTAGTAATAAAATTCGTTCGATTAGTTTGTTGATACAATCCAACCCGTATTTTTCTATTAGATCGGATTAGGTCGGGCGGGTTCATTGGGTTTACCCAACTTATGTGCACCACTAATGACACCTATAGCAACAAGCGTTTATCACATAAAGTTATTGAAATAAACTCAAAGTATGATATCATGACACTTACAAAATAAGGTTAAAACAATTTATGATTACGTATTCCCATAATAAATTCTTCTGAACACTTGGCGCATATAGATTGTAAAATAGGGTCATCCATTTTTGTAATACATTACCTAAATACCCTTAAAAACGTTTTTCATTCCTTACCTATCCTCTTCTTTTACCTATCTTTTTTTAATTTTTATATTCGCACTTAATAAGTGTGTGTGTTCTATTCGCACTTATTAAGTGCGAATTTCATTTTTCTGTGTATTTTCTTCATCTCGCACTTATAGGTGCGAAATTTATAAAAAAATGATTTTATTCGCACTCATGGGTGCGTCACATAATCAGTTCTGGAACAAAATAATTTTTTTAAAAAATACCAATTCGAACACAAAGGTGCGAAATTTAGAAGAAAAAATGCATATTTTCACACTATAGAATGCGAAACTAAAGTATCTCTGGATAAAAAAAAATTATAAAAAAAGAAGGTTGTTTTCACACTCAATAGTGCAAAATTAAAAAAAAAATAGTTTTTCACACTCATGACTGTAAACAGAAGGTGCGATCACCAATACACAATTTTCGCACCTGTTAAGTGCGAAAATGTCTTAACATAAATGAATTTAACATCTATTGAGTGCGAAAATACCGATTAAAGTTTTTATTTTGAACGTCAGGGATATTTTAGAATTTTAAAAATTAAAAAATAGCAACAGAATCGGGGATTACATTAATACCCTATAAAATAAGCTCAAATACATCTATATTTGGGTATATATATTTCAAGTGTAATGACCGTGTAAAAGTGGCAAATACGACAAGCATGACAGAAATCAAGATGGTCGTTTAATTTTTAGGTGAATCAATAACTCGAGGACATTATTGAAATGATAGTCCAAAATCAAGGTCATAACACGTTCAAAGTTCAATTGACTAAACTTGTTTTTGATGATACTGCTATTACCATGAATTAGACAGAAAAATCATATTGTATTTGGGGATTGTTTATCCCTCTTGTGCTATGCTTTCTGTGGTTAATGCTACCTTGTCGCAAAAGAAACCCACACAAACATTTAGATGCGTGGCTAAGGCAATCTCAAACATTATTTTATGGGGGTTGGTTTTTAGACCACCCACTTGGTCTATAAACCACCCCCTCCTTATATGCTAATTTACTGAAATACCCTTGTTAATAATAATTTTTACTCCTATATCCCTCTTCATCTTCCCTGACATATCCCTTCCCCCCACCCACTCACTCATCACCTTTCACCCCACACCACCCCCTTCTTCCTCCCATCACCATCATCACCACCAGCCCATCACCTTAACTACCATCACCCCATCACCACTACTACCAACCCACACTACCCCCTTTTCCATTCCATCATTTTCCCCCACACTACCCCCATTATCACCACCCCACTATCACCACACAACCACCGTCACGTCGTTCACCACACAACCACCGTCACGTCGTTCACCTCCACCATGTTGTTGAAGCTCTAATCTTCCCCTCGCAGGTTTAATCTGGAACCACGTAGGTTTGTTTTTGTGGCCGTTGTTAGCCTCGTCGTTATCGAAACGTGACTTCGGGTTCACGAAATCGCTGTGTATTATTCGCACCTTAAGGTGCGAAAACCACACATATATATGTCGCACCTTAAGGTGCGAAATTAAGTAACATTTGAAAATTTGCTTTTTAATAAATCGCACCTTAAGGTGCGAAATTTAACACTTCAGATTCGCACCTTAAGGTGCGAAATTAAGTAATATTTGAGAATTTTTATCTTTATAAATCGCACCTTAAGGTGCGAAATTTTAACATGTCAGATTCGCACCTTAAGGTGCGAAATGGGTCCTTTGTTAACTATAATATCCGTAAATGTTCAGGCACTGCAGTATGCATGAGGTGTTGCCAAAGGAGGCTGATAAGGATTTAGATATTGGATTAAATGTGGAAGGCAAAGAACTAGGTGTCACAGATGATTGCACATAAATTTTTACTACTGACCGGGTTAGTTTTATCCTTGCTCTTAACATGGTTATCACTATTTTTGAAAAATGCAGCAAATGTTATGTTTTTGTATTTTCCCTACAGATATTTCAAACTCGGAATGATCTTGTTGATTGGGCTCGAACGGTTGGCAAGGAGAATGGTGTTGTCGTTGTTATTAGGAAGTCTGATTATGGAAGCCTCAAAAGGAAAGAACTCCTGACACTAGGATGTGAACGTGGTGGGAAATACGTACCTTACAAGGGGAAATTGACTAAAAAAAGTAGCGGAACAAGAAAGTGTGAGTGTCCTTTCAAGCTAAGGGGAAGACCAAGGAAATCTGATGGATGTTGGAGGCTTAATGTTTTATGTGGACTTCACAATCATGCAAGGCCACAGTCGTTGGTTGGGCATGCATTTGTTGGACGGTTTACTAGTGATGAAAAACTAGTGTTTCGTGACATGGTGGAGAATAGAGTTAAACCAGGACAAATGCTTGTTGCTTTGAAGGAAAAGAATCCAAGCAATTTGACAACCATTGACCAAATCTACAATGCAAGCAAAAGATACAAGAGAACTAAGAGGAATCCATTCACCGAGATGCAGCATTTGATGCATTTGTTGGATCGTGACAAATATGTTTATTGGCATCAGAAGGATGTGGACAGTGATGTGGTTCAAGATGTGTTTTGGGCACACCCACGTGCAATTGAATTATTTAACCTTTTCCCCAATGTTGTGCTCGTGGACAGTACGTACAAAACAAATAGGTACGGGTTCCCCTTACTTGAGATGGTTGGTGTTACCTCAACGAACATCACATTCTCAATTGGGTTTGCTTATATGTCGACTGAGAAAACACGTGATGTTGTGTGGGCATTGTCTAAGCTTAAGGGGTTGATTGCTAATGAGGAAAACTTGCCAAATGTGATAGTGAAGGATAAAGACCTTGCACTAATGGCCGCTGTTGTTGAGGTGTTTCCGAAAGCGAATCACTTGTTGTGTAGATTCCACATAAGCAAGAATGTGATTGCAAAATGCAAGTTATACTGTGATAAAAAATATTGGGATGTAATAAGGGAAGCATGGTGTGATGTCATGGATTCTGTATCAGAAGATGAGTATGCAATCCACTTGAAGGAGCTAGAAATACTATGTAAGGCGTTTGATCAGTTCAAAGCTTACATTCACAAAACCTGGTTGGATGATCACAGGCATAAATTTGTCAAGTGTTGGATTGACGAGGTTATGCATTTGGGGAACACAACAACCAACAGGTTCGTTTACATGTCAGCTTTAATTGACAATGAAATTTATCATATGTACATTTATTTTCTTAAATATTAACCATTCGTTGCCTTATTTTGCTTAGGGTGGAAGGCGCACATGCGTCGTTGAAGCTTATACTGAAAGATAGTAAAGGAGATTTGGCTTCTTGTTGGACGGCAATGAATAAGCAAACCATACTGCAGCACACAAAGATCATGTCGTCATTCGAACACAGCATCTTTATAAGGGACCACAAGTTCAAGGATAGATTCTACAAAAACCTTCATGGGTTTGTATCAAAGACAGGTCTTGAGCTGATTGCGAAGGAGAAAAGTAGAGTTGGCAGAGTGGGAGCTAATAGTTCTGAATGTTGTTGCACGCTGAGGAGAACGCATGGATTACCTTGTGCTTGTGAGCTTGCATGCTACTCCTGTGTACCCCTGGCTTCGGTCAATCATTTCTGGAGGAGGCTTTCATGGGCAAATGTGGATGCATCCAAGGATCCTTCAAGTGATATGGACTTGAAGGCCGAGATTGAAGCTATTTGTTACAGGTTTAAAAATGCTGATCTTTTTGGAAAGCGGGCAATCAAAGAGAAAATGCGAGAGATTGCCTTCCCTGACGCAACATCAATGTGTCCCCCTCCTGTTAAGGTGAAAACAAAGGGGAGGACGAAGGGAGAAGCAAAAGGCTCAACAAAGCGTAATCCTTCATATTTTGAGATCGTTGATGAATACATGAACTCCCTTCACGGAAGCAACACGACGATACCTTCGGTGAATGCAAAAACACCGGTGGTACGTCCATCTCCCCCTGTTCCTAAGTGGAAAGATCATAAGACAACCGTTGTCCCAAAAGCTACGCCTAAAAGGGGACGACCGAAGAAGCAAAAAGATCTACCATTGTTGGAAAAGATGCCACTTAAGTTTCATTCTCACATAACAGGTATTATAGATGTCGTTGGAGATGGTCATTGTGGTTTTAGAGCCATTTCAGCACTTCTGGGCAAAGGGGAACACCTATGGATGGAGATCCGAGAGAAGATGATCCACGAGTTGATGGAAAGGTCAGGTACTTATTCAGCAATGTATGGGACCAACCTGATGCAACAGATATTGTATGCATTGACGGTGGTACCTGGCGAGATAATCACTGAATCAAAATGGTTGACATTGCCAGATATGGGTTATATCGTTGCTACAGCATTTAATGTTGTCTTAATTTCCTTGGGTAATTCAGGTTGTACCACTTATTTACCACTGACAGGCCCAGTCCCTGAGAAAAAGCACATTATTGTACTTGATCACGTTAATGGAAATCATTGGGTGCAGGTAGAATGACGGGCATTAATGTTATGTTCAAATTAAAACCATCATTTTGCAAATTCCATTAACCCATTTGTTTCTGTTTGCAGGTTAAGCTGAAGAAAGGGCACCCAATGCCCATGACAGCACCTCAATGGAGGTATCATCGTGCTGTAGACGCTGCTGCATGGGAATTCCCCTTCTTGGATCAGATGACAGCATTTCAAAAAGTGTTAGAAGATGAACACAAGTCAAAGGATAACCATATTGTAGATCTCACAGTTGACGGATAGAATTTATTAACTAGCAAACTCACT
Organism: Acmispon strigosus; assembly: GCA_030819835.1. Lineage (NCBI taxonomy): Eukaryota > Viridiplantae > Streptophyta > Magnoliopsida > Fabales > Fabaceae > Acmispon > Acmispon strigosus. The sequence goes on along the minus strand of JAUAMA010000004.1, from coordinate 52,422,189 downwards.
CTTTTTGGTAAATAGTGGTAATTTAGCCTAACCACGTGCCGTGCATTTTTGTAAACAAAGCTAACGTATGCACATATGCAACATTTTCTTGTAAAGGGATCTAATGTATGCACAGGCTCAACATTTTTTTGTAAAATGGATGTAATGTACATACACAGTATGATCACTGCTCTGTTTTTTGGGATACAATGTTTATGTGAATTTGGGAATGACATGGTACTTAGGTGAAGCAACATGTTACTGCTGAGATGCAAAAAAATATGTGATTTTCAACCTGTAAGGTAAATTCGCACCTTAAGGTGCGATTTTAAAGAGATTGAATCGCACCTTAAGGTGCGACGGCGAAAACTTATACCTGATAATGATATTTAAAAGGAAGAAATTAAACATAATACATTCATCGCACCTTAAGGTCCGATTTGGAGGAGCTCACATCGCACCTTAAGGTGCGAAATTTTATATATTAAAAAAAAAATAACAAGTAAATTATTGGCTGCATGATAAAATGGAAATGGAAAATGGAAAAATAATTCGCACCTTAAGGTGCGACAGTGAGGAAATGGAATCGCACCTTAAGGTGCGAAATTTATAAAATGAAACATAAAAATAAAAAAATACATTTAAATAATACCACAATGTGTAATCGCACCTTAAGGTGCGAAATAACGGAACTGGAATCGCACCTTAAGGTGCGAAATTAACCACCATGTGCTTAAACCGGCGCTTTATCTCCTTCTTCGCACCGTCATCTCGCTCCCGGTCTTCGCCATCCTCATCATCCTCATCCTCCTCCTCACCATCATGACCATCAACGTCACTACCCTCTCCATCATTCTCCATTCCCGCCTCTTCATTGTCTGCTCCGTCATTAACCACCATGTGCTGGTCTTCCTCATCTAGCAGACCCTGTTCCTCAAGCTGCTCAAAATATTGCACTTCCTCCTCATACTCAGCCTCATCATAAACTGGCTCCTCCACCATCGGAGCCTTTCCACGGCGCCTACGATGGGATGCGTGGCCTCTATGCCTAATGTCGGTTTCGTTATTCTGTGATCCCTCATTTTCAATAGGGCGACCGGTATAGCGAGTCCTTGCCATACCTACACCAAAATAAATACAATTTTATCAAAAACAATAACCAAACTTATCAACAACATAAGCATACAGAAAAAGGAAAAAAAAAAACATTACATGATTCGCACCTTAAGGTGCGAAAGTGATATGCCCAAGTCGCACCTTAAGGTGCGAAAACTTTCCAGAGAAAACAAACTAAATCGCACCTTAAGGTGCGATAACTTTCCAGACCAAAAACAACTAAATCGCACCTTAAGGTGCGATAACTTTCCAGACCAAAAACAACTAAATCGCACCTTAAGGTGCGATTGGGACATATCAATTTCGGACCTTAAGGTGAGATTTTTAACCAGGTCACGAAAATTTTCACAAACAGGGAATCAGAACATGGAAAATACAAGATTACCAAGGCAAAAACAACATGCAATTAGGAATATACTACAAAATCAAACACCAAATCCAACCCAAATAGCCTTAAGGGGGAACCATAACCAACCAAACATACCTTCAAAAAATGAATTTGGATAAGAACAGAGAAGACTGGATGCTGGAAGAAGAAGGGGGAACACAGGTCCTTGGAGATGAGGGGTCGAACCAAGAGTAGAAGAAAAGGAAAGGGAAAAGGGAGAACAAGAAAAGCAATGGCAGGGATTCGGGTAGGATAGAACGTGAAAGGGGGGCGAATGGATAGGGTAGAATGTGAAGGAGTGTGTGGTAAAGGGGATGGTGGGGTAATTTTTTATTTTTTTAATCAGAAGGGTATTTTGGGAATAAGTGTAAAGAGGGGGTGGTTTTAGGACCAAAAGGGTGGTCCTAAAACCAACCCCCTTATTTTATACCTTCCAATTGCAAACAAATATCGACCAGTCGTTCTTATTCTCAAGAGAAATCTGCAATTAAAATATTATCTAGTTTGTGATGGACTAGTGTGAATGTAGTGTATGGTCCAAAAGTCTCGAGACATTTGAACCTAGAACACCAAATGTTACATATACTCATAGTCTCATCCAACTATCCAATGTGGGACTTAGTTTCAACACTCTCCCTCAAGTCCAACTCGACTCCAACTGGATTGGTCTAAAAGCTAAAAACCTTGATCAAGTTAGAGAAGAATCAATTGGACAAAAAGGAAATCATCGAAGACTTCATCACTATTGCAACTTGTACCCATTATACTTATTTGGCATTCTAGTTCGTCGGACTTAAGTCACAAAGACATCCATTCAACAACGCTTCAAGAATAACTCAAAGGTTTTTTCACTACTTCATAATTTAAAGCCGTGATGATTATGGTTCATCACCATAGTCAATCGTATTCACGATCGAGTTTTAGATATAATGCTAAGGCTTCTTCATCACTTTTTGAATCAAAGCTTTAAGGGTTACCGTTATGATTCATCCATCATAGTTGGCTATTCATGGCCATCAATTAGTCGTCATTGTTCACCTCTTCAATCGTCATTGGCTCCTTCATTCACTCCCGCAATAGATCAAACATGTGATTCGTGGATTAACCGTAAACACCGCTTAAGTGCTAGCAGACTCCCCTCCCATCATTATTGTAATGAAAAAGACTTCAGTATATAAGGAGCACTCACACAGTGTATTAGACATGTATACTTAGGGCTCGTTTGTCACATTGTATTAGACATGATAGTATAAGCTTATACAATACGTTATGGGTTTATCAATTGTTAGTGCTAACATTGTATTGTATATGCTTATCCATCAATGCACTCTTATATATTAAAATGATGGATTATTTGTGTTCACATATTTATTAATTGATAAAGTAGCTCAATTAGCAAAGACTTTGTTTTGCTACTCTCAAGTCTCAGGTTCGAACCCATCAGCGACTAACTTTGTGGGTAAAAATAGTATGAGAACCAAACAGCCATAAGTGAGATCTTTGAGGGACCAATTTGGGAGTTTACTTCATGATTTTAATATTATAGATTCAAATATCTGACTACTATTAACATAATGAAAATTTATTATTTAAAAATTTTAATTTATTTTATAAATGAATTTATTTTTACTATTTTAAATTATCATCTTCATAGATTTTAATAAAATATTTTTGGCAAAAAATATTCGAACTTTGTTTCTTTTTTTTAAATTAACATTGAATTATTTTATTTATTTATGTTAGAACCTTAAAAAATTTAAATATGTAGCTTAACTAATAGACTTCCTAATTTTTTATTTTTGATACACAATGACATTTGGATACTATGTTAATTATGCTTGTAAAAAAATTATAAAACTAATAAATAATTTAATAATGTTACTATGCCCTATTAATAACATCAAAACACATAACATAATAGCATATCAACAGTCACACAATAACATCATTCATATAGTTAATGCTGACGGTATTTTTAAATAATTTTTTAATTGAAAATTTTATCTTGTAATTAAATAGAGTTTCGCTTGTTTCAATTTTGGTCTCTCCCTCAACCACCACTCTCCTTCCCCTCAGCCACCAGTGTTCCTCCTCCTCCCTCGCCCACCTTCACCAAGATGAAAAACAAACCCACAAAATTACAGAAATTAAAAAAGCCATCAAAAGCCCGAAAGCTCTCACCTTGGGAAAAAGAGCAGTAAACCCTCATCTTTTCTTCTCCATGTTGGAAATGGAGAGGGAGAATTTAGGCCAAATGGGACCCGTGCTCATGTGTATGACATGAGGCCCATTCCTCTCTAGGCTCTTTACCACTACCGTGAGAAATTTGGTATATACATTTTTGGCTTAATAGCACTTTTGGTTTCTCACTTATCACGATTTGACACTTTTGGTCCCTAACAAAAAAAATTAGCCTAAATGGTCCCTAACTAATACAAACTTTGGCAATTTGGATTTTCCATCCAATTCCGTTAATTATTTAACGGTTTCTGGGTATTATTTTTTTTTTTTAAAAACTTCATCAATTCTTATCATCTTCAACCATATTCATCATCATCTTCCACATGAAACCCCAAAAACCCATCTTCCACATGAAACCCCAAAAACCCATGAGCAACAAATCCACTCGTCTTCATCCGTAAAACGTAGGATAATGATTATAAATTTTCCAGAATATTCATCTTCATCTCTTCAACTTCATCTTCATCTTCATCTATAAAAACCCAAAATTATAAATTTTTCCAGAACCAGAACCTTCACCTTCACCTTCATCTTAATCTTCATCTTAATCATCATAAATATTTCCAGAATTATATTATTTTCCAGATTTTTTTTTTAAATGATAATGATTTCAAGGATAAGGTTTACTTTCAAAATTAGGATGTTACAACAACCAAGAACACAACAACAAAAACCCAGAAAAATTATCATAAAAAACCCAGAAAACAGACTGAAAGCAGAACTGGAGAAGAAGACAAGATTTTCAATTATCATCTTAATCTTCAAAAACCCAGAAAAATTAAACTCCTTAATCATCTCTTCCATCATCATCTTAATCTTCAAAAACACAGAAAAATTACACAATCTTCTTCCTATAAATCAAACTCAGAAAACATTTTCCCCCTAATCTAATGAGAAAATATGATGAAGAACAAAAGAAGAAGACAAGATCTGAACCCACCACCACCCCACACAACCGCCAGATCTGAACCCACCACCTTATCCATCACCAAGATCGAGCAACCCCAAAAGGTGGGGGGGTTTGTGGTGGTGCGAGTTTGTGATGAAGGAGAGCGGAGCAGTGGCGGCGGGTCTCGAACGGAGAAGGAGAAGCAGCGATGGCGGCGCGGCCTCGAATAGGAGAGAGAGGAACAGCGACGACGACAAGTTCTTGAACGGAGAGGGAGGAGTACGAGATGATGGTGATGGCGCTTCAGGTCAGAGGCGACGGAGTCGTGACGGCAGCGACACCGTGGCGGCGGTGCGGTTTCCAGAGGGAGACGAAGAGAGAAGGAGTGGCGAAGGTTGAAGATCTGGGCTTGATGGTGGTAAAGATGAAGATGACTTCGATGGCGGTTTAGGGAGAGGCTGGCTGAGGGAAGAGGAGGCGGCGGCGGCGGATGGAAGAGAGAAGGTGTTGGGCGGCTGGAAGAGAGAGGATCTGGGTAGGGTTTGTGTGTTTATTGTTCAGTATTGATGGTGTGTTTAATGGTTTATCTTTTTGCTTTTCCCCTTCATGCATCACCTGGTTTCTTTTTTTTTTTTTAAATACCCAGAAACCGTTAAATAATTAACGGAATTGGATGGAAAATCCAAATTGCCAAAGTTTGTATTAGTTAGGGACCATTTAAGCTAATTTTTTTTGTTAGGGACCAAAAGTGTCAAATCGTGATAAGTGAGGGACCAAAAATGCTATTAAGACTACATTTTTTAAAGGCTTGGTAACTTAACAATGTGGGACTAACAACTTTTGAAATACCATGTTTTTCCAACATTTCATCCCTCAAGATCAAAGACTCTGGGAGGGCAGGATCTCTATTCCGATTTGCAACTTTGCTAAAACCACAATGCATCTCTCTTTCAATCTACAGGATCTGCGACCTCTATCACTTTGTCTCTTTCGATCTGCAACTCCTTCGGTCAAACAAAGGAGAAGCTACAACCACGGTGCCTCTTTCTTCTGTCCAAGTGTGTTGTGGTGGATGTTCAACGATGCTTAGTGTGTGTGCTAGAACAGGACTGAGAGTGATTAATTATAGGTTTTATATTTCGTTTTTCTTAATTTTATACGTTCAATCAAAGCATAATCGCAGATCTCGAAGGCGGGAGTGATTAAGTGGCTGAAGCACAAAGGTGAGAGCCATTGTCGAAGTTCATGGCTGACATTTCCTCTCTCTCTTGCGCTCTTATTCTGAGAACTCTCAGCAACCCAAAACACAAAAAAGCTTCAAGCTTTTCATCATTTGAGATCTGGGTTTTGGAGGGTGGAGCTTTGTTTTTGGGTTCTAGTTGGGTTGAGGTTTATGAAGAGGTGGTGGTTAAGGTGATTGCTTCGGTAATTTCTTCATAATTTTGGAAGGACGGTGAAGAAGTGAGGAGATTAGGAAACTTTTTTTTCCTGTGTTCTTCCTATGTTTTAAGATAATAAATCTTGATTTCTCCAGATTCTAGATCTTCAATTTCTGTAACGGTGATAAATTTGTTCCAGACATTAAATTTCTTGGTGATGAATTGATATGTTATTTATTTCAGAGCTTAAATTTTTTATGTTGTGTGGTTGTTATTGAATCGGGTTTCAATTAAAATATAAATAAAAAATGCCACATCAGCGACGAAAACTCAAAAGTTCTAACAGTGGTTTTTATTAGGGACTTGAAGTGCAATTGATTTTTGTAGGTGACCAGAATTGTGAAAAAGGGTGTAAGTAGGGGCTCAAATGTGCAATTAAGCCAAATTTTAACTCAACCACACACTTAAACAAGATAACTCTCTGCAACCAAATAAAAACAGAGACAACTCTCACCAATATAAGAATGTTGCTATCGAATTCCACATAGGAAGCAACTGGATACACGCAAGTTGCTAATATGCACTTTAGCAGTTTGTAAATGCACCATATTTCCATGAACAAGGTTGATTTCTTAAGATGTGAAGGAAATAGGAGGTAAATCATTAAACAGCACACTAGAATGTAGTACTGCACATCTGAGTCATTCTTCAAAGTCATTTTAACCTTCTTCGATAAAATTCTTCGAGAAAATATATGAATGAAAATACATTAGGTTCCTTCATAAACCTGTTTAGAAACACCATCCCACACATATTAATCTCCAAAGGCACAGATCAAAAATCAAATAGTGAACAACCTCTAGACATGCATAATACTCTGGGCAGAGATTTCCACCAAATTAAGGTTGATTCTCATTCTCTTTACAAGCATGCAGATAGTTCAGTCAGATAGCAATGCAGAACGCTATCTCTATGATCTATCACTCATGATAGAAACAAGTGTGCTCAACATTAGAAAACCGATCCTATTTGAAGTCACAACAGAATAATTCACCACAACAATTGAAATGTAATACTAGAGAACTCTAGATACAAGAACAGAATACAAGATGTTATCATTGTTAATCCTTCAAACCTACATTGAACATGTTAGAGTAAAATTAAAAGGAACAAAACACAGAGAAGTACAGAGCTATGCTTTTCTTCTCATCATCATAAGCCAATCTCATGGAACTAGAGGGAATTGGGGGTGACATTGAAAATGAAACGTGAAAGGAACGCCAACTATCAATACTTGAATACCAATTTACAGAGTAACGCTGCGGGCCTATATAAGGGCATCGATGCACAGTTAATGTTCCAATTCCAATGATTTCACAAATTCATAACCTTTCCAATTTCCATGCTTGCTTTTTCATGTTGCCATTATGCCCCTCTTTCCCCAACTATAACGTGTTCAGCAAAGAATTCCAACCCATTAAATTCGAAAAGGCAAAAAGAGAAAGAATTAATAAGAAAACTTTTTTCAAGAACAATTCTCGTATCTGTCATTGGTCTTCAAAAGCTGCCTTCTCTTGAGCACCAAGAACCCAACCATCCCAACCTGCAAGATCACCGCGATGCCAATGAACAGAAGCCCGACCTTCTTCCCGGCGTTCATCCGGTGGTGGGGAGGAGGAGGAGGAGGCGACGGAGGCGGTAAACGAACCTGGTGGCGGCGATGGTGCGGCGGCGGCGGTCTCAGATTTGCGTGTTTATGGTTCTGGGCATGATGGCGCGGCGGCGATCGCGGAGGGGTAGAGGCATCATCTGCCGGAAGGGGCGGTGATAGTGGCGGCGGTGGAGGCGGAGGAGGTGGAGGCGGCGGTGGAGGCGGCGGTGGTGGTGCTGTTACCATAAACGCAGATGAATCAGCACCGTTGTTCCCATCGTGTATCTGGGATTGGACAACAAACGCGAAAAAGCTGATAGAGATGCCGAAAATCACGAAACCCAAGGTGGAAACTGCTGAATCCATGGAAAAGCGATGAGAGGGTTTCGATCTTGGAGAGAAATTAGGGGTTGCGGTTGCAGGGGGGGTTTTCTCCGCATCTACTACCCCCTTTCTTCGAATCCAAGGGGGAACCTTGATTGAAAATGAAAGGATCCGTGCGAATCGAACTGGGTGGGGCTCAAAATCGTTGCTTTTCGTCGTGTTCTTCAGGTGAGAAGGAAGGTAGCCATCGGCGCTAGGGTTTTTGCGATTCAGCACAAAACGCGAAAAATGGAGGTCGTTTCGGAGAAGAGGGAAGAAATGGGGATTAGACCCCAAGAGAGGGAGAAAATGGTTGAAGGGTCTCAGGGTCTGGTTTCCCACCTTCTCAGAATTGGAAAAGGGGTTGGCAATGGAGTTGCAGAGAGAGAGAGAGAGAGAGAGAGAGAAGGGTAAACGCGGGGTTCAACGGTTGGCCTAATTTAGACGAGTAATGAGCTTGCAACATGGAATCTTCCTACCTGTCATGACTCCCAAAGATTGATTTTTTTATTTGATAAGATTAAAACAAATCATCAAATCAAAGGAAATAAATGTAATATAGGAAAATCATGTTCGCATCTCATGTGAATTTTGATACCATTATGTTAAAAAGATAAGAACATATTATACGATATAAGCACCATTTTCACACAATGATGACTTGTTTAGTTCAAATGAGGAAATAAAAGGGGATTGATTTTAATAGATATGAGAGGAATGTAAGGGAAGAGAAGATCGGGAGAAATAACTCTCTTTGTTGAGTTTACAAGGTAATGGAAGAAGGTTTAGAATTGACTTTCTTTTATATTCTTATTATAAGTACTTAAAATGTTTAAATACAAATGATCAAGGATGTACTTATATTCTTCTAGTTAGTCTCGACTTCTAGGACTTCAGTACCTTCTTTTGCATTCCCTAAGGCTCTATCTTCCCTTAGAATCATGTTCCCTTTTCATGTATTTTTTCAGCTTTCCCTCTCTAATCAGCTGCTCAGTTGCATCTCTGAGTTGAATGCAATCATTGGTGTTGCAACCGTGACTATCATGGCATCTGCAATTTTTTTTATATCCATGTATTTCGTAGACTGCTTAAGTGGTGTCGGTCGAGGCATTTGAGTAAAAGCGATATTCATGACTTCCTTGTAAATCTGAGATGAAGTTGTGTTCATGAGGGAGTAGTTCCCATGCCTTCTTTCGAATTGCTTGATATAATTTCCTTTGTCATAATGTTTTCTTTCAAAATTTCCTTCCTTGTTGCTTCGGTGTTTGCCTTCGATAGTATCATCTACTTGCCTTGTTGTTCCTGCCAAGCTATCTTCCATGTTAACATCCATCGTTGCCCTCCTTCGAACTCTGCCATTTTTTGTGGTGGTGACTTTGCCAAGGATGTGTGGAACAAAGTTCCAACTATTGCTTCACACAGCAAGTGAAGCTTGACCTTCAAGTCCAAGCATATTAGGACACTACAAGCAAACACAAAATTATTAACGGCTTTTTACCCACAGCCCAAAAACCTCAACAAAATCTCACCATTACCGTTAGTAACATGTATTTTTAAAAATAAATATGTTACAGACAGCCCAGACCACCGGTAATTTGATGATGATTTTTTTTTTTGCAGGATTAGTTAGCGCCCATCGGTAATTTCAAAATTTGAAATTTTCGCCTACTGATGACTTTGCGAGCTTTAAGAAAATCAAAATTTAGTAACGGACTGCCATAGCTGTTGGTGATTTCAAAATTTGAAATTGTCGCCTACCGATAACTTGGCGGACTTTGAAAAATTAGAAAGTAAGTTACTGACGATCTATAAATAAGAGTTCGCACACCATCTTACTTACGCCTCCTCCTCCATCTTCTCCTTGTTGTTCTTCATCTTCTTCTCACTTTCGTATAAATGATGAATAATAATAATTTTAAAATCCGCAAAATGCTCCTTTGGTTGAATATAAGAATGTCACTTCGACATTTTCATTTGCAGCAAAATGAGTTTTTTTTTTTGCATACCAAACTAGTTACCGTTAAGAAAAAATTTTATGAGCCAAATACCCATGGTTTTTTTCGTCGTGGGTTAGCCATCAGTAATTAAGCATTATTGACTTTTTTTTCGCTTGCCAATGGCTCTTTCCAATCGGCAATAAAAACTTTTCTTGTAGTGGGACAAACGCCACTTCCTTATAAAGTTTTGTTGAGAATTCTCGCAATAACTCATTTTTGCCTTGCTTCAACTTTCTGAGGAGATAAACATTAAAATTTATACAAAATATGAATATGTCTAAAACGTTTAGCATCAGAAATTACAACAATTTTTCTATAATGTTTGGCACCCCGAATTATAACAAAGTTTTAACTTGATATTGGAATCAATTAGATTTCGGGTTAAATACATTTTTATCCATTCTAAACTTATGAGATTCAGTTGTAGTCCCTGGGCGGAGAAACTTATGGTTTTCATCCCCATGATTAAGGGAATGACGTTTTGACCCCCGCATGAACCTGAGCTCATGTAACTTTATCACATGTGCGGACAATGTCCTAATGAAATGCCCACATGTGTTAAAAAGGTTGCCATAGTATCCGGGTGTAACTTACATGTAATTTTCAGTATCCACTTCATCACCTTCGTCTCCCCTACAATCATCTTCTTCCTCTTCCGTCAATATTCATTTTGCTGCACCACCATAGCTCTAATGAAATCCACTATGCACCACGATTACAACCCACCATAACTACTCCCTCTCCAACAACCACATCACCTTCCTTGCACCGATCTCCGACCAATTAAACCTTAATATCATTCCTTGCAATGTTGTAACCCCTTCCCCAAACCACCACGAAACCACCATAAGCCTACACATCTTAACCTATAGCCTAAACCCCACTCTTATTGTCTAAGACCCCAACCACCATTCATACAAAATACATTAGTCCAACTCCCAACCTATTCCAAACCTCATCCCATCCACACCGGCCACACTCACTCATAACCACTAGCAAAAACCCAGCCCACACAAAGAAATCAATCGCGTCCTCCCAAACCCAACATGCAACGCACTACAAGAAAAAAGGTTATTACCGACAACTAAAAAATGTTAGTAACAACAACAAAAATTTGGTAACGTGAAATTACTGACGACCAAAAAGTCATGGGTATTTTCTTACCCGGGTATTTTTTTGGTCTTTCCCGTCGGTAATTTTCGACTATCCATTTCATCGGTACTTACCAATGATCTAACTAACGGTCCAGACTGTTGGTTACATGTACTTGTGAAGCACAAATTTACATAGTTTTATGCACAACTTCACAAAATCACTACCATAGTTATAAAAACACACCAAACTCATGGTTTCCAAAACTCTTGGTTCTATATTGATTTACATAACTCAAGAAAATTTTGATCATTAAAGATTCACAAAGATAGTTCAATAACCAAAAGTGAGGAATCATTAGGGAATTTAGAAACAAAAACAAGGAAACAAGAACTACTATGAACAAGTGACCTATATATACAACACCATATGCACCAAACTCATCAATTCATGACTAACGAATCCAATTGAGATTAGATTCACTAGTTGATTCATCCAAAGTCAGATTCACAGAATTCTAAATCTCAAATCATGTTATAGTTGATCAAGCTACAACAAGCATTACGAACAAAAGCAAATCAATGAAGTTGACACATAAGAACAAAACATTGAGTATTCACACTATTTACACTATTCACAACTCAAATCAACATTCCACTAGTTTCACCAACATCTCAAACACAATCCCCGGCAACGGCGCCAAAACTGATAAAGGTTTTTCCTAGTTGTATTGCTTTTGGCTAAACCTTTATGATTCAGTCACAACAAGCAGATACGGGTTTATCATCCTCAGGGATTGTGTGAACATTAGTTCCACCAGTTAAATATTTATTTGAGCGGATAAAAAGATGTTTGAGAAATTATTTTTGTGATTTTTAAATATAACGAAAGGCAATAAAAGAAGGTTTACAGGGATAACAAAGAAGAAGATGTATTCAGAAATGCAGTCACCTAATCCTCTGATTGTTTTCCACTCAAACGCATCTGTAAAGTTTAATCCTAAGTTTAATTGTAAAATTATTTTTAAAAAAAAAATCTCCCAATGTAATTGTTTTATTTCAAATTTATTTTTCATTCATTATTTGGAAATAATCCAAATTCAGATTAATCTCAAACACAAATTGAATTTCATTTATTCGTTTCTATTGAGTTACTAATATCAATTTTGCAAATGTTAAAACTTGGTAGAGAGAATTTTGTAGTTGTTTTATCTGGCTCAAAATTACGAAAACATTTAAATAAAAAAACTTGTAAATGTTAAATGTACTTATTTAACTAAATAAATAAGATAAATAATTTAAATCCGAAAAAGGATGAGGTTATAAGTTTTAATCTGGGAAAAAATTAACAGGGAGATTCACACATAGTTTTAGATAAATGGATGGTGACGTGTCTTAATGATGAGCTTGTATAAATGAGGCATTCTTTGATTGTGTGGGACCCTTTTGGTATAATGGTCCTGGGTGGGTGTGAGTTTGATGCTGAGAGGCTCATCTTTTTGGGCTCATCGTATTCGTATCCTTCATCTAACCCAAACCTCAAACTAGGATTGGCTTTATTTCAAACTAACTAATGGATTCCTCTTCACTCGTAACAATTTTAAATTTTAAGTTCGTTCAAAATGTTTGCGTGTCTTGTCCTTCTTTCTTTTTATATTCATATATATCTACGTTTATCAATGTATTTTGCGAATGTATGTCTCATTTAATATTTATCAAGCAAATCAATTGAATCTCTTTAGTGAGTTCTACTATCCTTTAGGTAGATTTTATTTTTATTTTTGATTATTTTCTATGTTTTCCTTCTTCTTCCATCCACCACCTTCTACCCCTATTTGTCCTCTCTTCTCTTAGCTACTATTTTTTTCTCACTCCATTTTCCTCTTAACCTATCTATCAAGCTCTCATCTTAAACTATCTATGTGAAGTTTCAGTTTGGTGCGGTTGAGCCACTTATTATGTGATTGACCTATTCCATGTGAATGTAACAAAGCTACGGGAAATTAGAGAGCTTTTAGATCGTGATTGGGGTATTAATTTGGCGTGGGTCTATCGTGATGAAAATCCCTCTGTTGATTTGCTGGCTAGGCGGGGTGCCTGTTTTACCTTGTCTGGTGTTAGGATTACTGATAGGCCTGATTCTGAGCCAGGGTTGATCCTTTTAAAGGATTCTCTAGCCGTTCTTTAGTTGTTTTGCTTTGTTCGTTTGTTGTCAGTTTTTCATAGTACAAGAAAAGGATTTGAACCAAAATCTCTGATTAAGTTGGATCAACTCGTACCCAGTGATCCATCTTTTATTGTTTTTCAATACTGGCCGGTTTTATTGCATGGTTTATTAAAAGACGTTCCATGGTTAATCCATGACATATGTTATTAAAAGTTAAAACCCTTATTTTAAGTCCCAAAAATATTTTCACATATTAATATTATCTCTAAAAAATTAAGAAATAAATTAAAAATTATTGAATAAAGGATATTAGGAGCATATCAACACTTTTCCCTTAAATTGACTCGTTATTTCTACGATAACCCCCATCATAATAATTTTATTATTCATTTACAATGATGTTGACTTAAAATATTATCTTTAGACCTAAATACAAGTTGAATTGAACAACAAGTTTTGATCTATCGGCGGTAGATAAGTCAAACCCCTTTAAAGGTACGCCACAAGTTTAAACTTTGCAAAAGTTAATTTTACCCTCAAAGAGACAACTCTTTAAGATAAAAAAATTAAAAATCAGCTTCAAGTAACCAACTTCCACTCCGTTTTTCTATATGTGATTTCAATACTTTTAGTCTCTATTTGTTCGGATTAGATAAGACATTTATTTGTGTACCTTCTTTTTTTAATTTTTTTTTACTATTTTGCAATTTTGTTGGGTAAAAAATCTAAAAGAATAGTATAAATTTCTTAATAAATTTAAACTCAAGTTATACTCTCCATTATATTATAGCAAAATTTTTTGGTATAATTATATTACAGTATATTATAGCAATTTGAGAAGCCTTCCCATTGATTAACTTTTTTTTTGTTGTTGTCAAAACCATTGATCAACTCTGTCCTAGCTGCTTTTGATGTTTAAGTGAAATTAAAGTTTTTTAGCCAAAAAAAAAGACCTTCGAGCATTGTTATCGAAGTGGCCTGGGCTATGATACTCATGGACTCTAACGTAGTGTGTGGGCTGAAACCATTCTGATAGAGCTGACAACCCCAAAAAACAAAAAACAAGTGCTTACACCTGATTGGCTTTGGCTTTCAATTTTATCAATTCTTTTTTTTTTTTACAAGATGAAGACATTTCAATTTTATCAATTCATGGAAAATGATTACAAATTAGAGGGTTTCTTCCATGGCACTAAATTTCATATAGCATTGGTGTCATCTTTACTTGATTTATAAGTTGTCAAGTTTTCTTATGCTAATGTTGATTATTTATTATTACTTGGGTTGAATATATATTTTTGTCTCTGACTTATAGAGCCTAATCTAAAATGGTCCCTATAAAAATATTTATAGTTTTAAGTCTTTAAAAAATATTTTTGATTGAAAAATCATCCTTATAACGTTATAAAATATTTTTGAAATTTTTTTTACTCTGTCATAGTCCACGTGACAATCCTAGTTAGATATAAGTGTCCACATGTAATTTTCACATCAATTTTAATCATTCAAAATTTTATTTCATCAAATTTAGTCAGTTTTCCCCTCACCCATCACCCCGTTCTCCTACCATTAAGTTTGTTTCCAACAAAAGTTTAGCTCTAAGGCTACCTGGCTTGATATTGCATGTTGACGTATGGTTAGCAACCAAAGGATACAAAATCAAGAATGTGTTGAACTTCCCCGAGCAAAAGCAATAAGCAATTCCACTTGAAACACATCCAATCTTTTCATACGAAGACCGTCAAACAAATTATCCCACACAAAAGTCTTCTGAAATCCTCCATATCCATATAGAAAATAGAATCCTTTGTCAGCACCTAGTTCATAATATGTTCCCTAGTTCATAATATGTTCATGAACACTTCTTTGTCCTATTGTTAGCATTCTTGTTCAATGAGTCAAACTTAAGTGACTAAAGTACATCTTTAAATATATGGTGGAAAATCATAAGCTAAAATCACACGTTGAATACAAATTAATAATTTTCCTTAGCCTTTACCATTATCCAACATAGTCGGGCCCTATCGAGTTTCTCACAGTATATTTAAATATGCATTTATTTGAATTTTCTCTTTTTATATTGTTGTCATAATTTATTTGAAATGACCAATTTAACCTTGTCCACAAGATATTCTTGGAGATCATTTTTATTTTGTCATATATGAAATATTCTCTACATCTATATAGAAAAATATAATATGTGATTTGACAGAAACAATAAAAAAACATGAACAAAAACTGGATGGAAATGAATAGTATCATAACTCAAATTAAACTAAAAAGCAAGAAGCATGTTGGCCGGATTCCAAGTCCCCAGCCGCAGCAATGCAGTCTCTTTATACAAAAGTGTCAGCAGCAAGAATTGTCCTATTGCTCGTTGCTTTGCTCAAATGCCTATGCATGCAACACAACACAACACAGTAATTAGTAATATCTCTCTTCTCTTTGATCAACTTTTTTTTTGTCCCATTAACAAGTCCTTTGTTTCAATGGCAGTGTAGTAATTTGGAGTCTGGTGCAGGGACAGAAGGTGTCATGTTGGAATTGTTGAGACAGAGAGAGGCTGTGAAATGAATGAAGGTAAAGTGAATGAATGAATGGATGGGCCAAAAGTAAAAGCGAACTTCGTCCCATTTTGGATAAAAAAGTGGGCTTCATTGTTTACTGCACCCTGGTCCCATCGCTCTTGCATTGCTTTACTACTACTTCATTGTCATTTTCTTTGTTTTTAAAAGATCTCATGAGAAAGGTTTGATTGAGTTTAAGAACACTGAAGTGAAGAAGAAGGGGTAGGTGTGTGGTGTGTGTATATACGCATTACATTACGTGACAATAATGCCTTGGAAATTGGGGCTATATTGCTTACAATGGTTATGCTTCAGCTCCGTGCCACAGGTCACCCCAGGTAGCCATTTGGAGGAATGGGGATGTCCCTATATCTATCACTTACCACTATATATACGTACCCACCATTCATCAATTGGACTGTGATATTTATAATTACAAGTATCATTATTAATATCTTATAGGTTGGTGAAGATAATTAAGTGTAAGTTTATTTTCACGTGTTAATGTTAATAGATAGAATCGATTCTACACTTGCAAAATGTGAGAAAAGTTGTTTCTGTACGCCACGATTTTAATTTTAAGCACGAGCATAAACGTCAAAGGAACTACAAAAATTCATTTCCTTTCAAAGTGAATTTCGACGCATAAGTTTCTTGCTCGAACATTGGTGGGTTCGGGATGATTGTCCAAGATCATGTAGGGCAAGTGTTAGCTGTTGCTTCAATCTTCCGGGATAAGTTTTATCACCCATTATCGTGGAAGCACTTTATTTTATATGACTTTTGTCCTTGGCTAAGGACATATGTTTCCGTAATGTTTGCTTTGTAAATTGTCTGCAATTGTTCGAGCTCTGGAAAAAGACTTCTTGAGTGTTCTTATTTTGAGTTTATTGTTTGGGATTGTCGTTATCTTACGTCTGGTTTTTATTCTATTATTCTTTCTTTTGTTTGTAGGAGTGGCAATTGTACCTCAGATTTCATAGCTAGGAAAACTTAAAACTTCCTCTTTCATAAATCTTGTGTGGATTGAGAAAGTCCTCAAGTCCTCCATTCTATTATTTAGTATGATGTCCTGGCCTCTAGATCTACTTATTCTTCTTAATTAATTGATTTTGATTTCCTTAAAAGAAAATATGTATGTGTCAAATGACAGTGCAATGGGGGGAACAAAACCAAATGCTAAAAAAAATTCAGACTCAGAATACATCTAATAACATAATAGAATTTATAAAACAATTTTATAAATCTAACTAACTAAATCTAGTGAGAATGGTGAGAATAAATCGTGGCCATTAGATCTAACAATGAATGGTCATGATTAAAAAAAATAAGTCATGTGACTTGCTTAAAAAGTCATATGACATTTTTAAGTGGTCATGTGACCACTTATTTCTTTTAATCATGACCAATCATTGTTAGATCTAACGGGCACGATTTATTCTCACCATTCTCATATAAGAAGAGTTTTCTCACTTATATACATCTCATATATATATATATATATATAAGATTCTAAAATCCAGGTTGACTCTCAGCAGCGTGCATCGAACTTGTTGTTTGGTTTTGAAATGAAATGGGCTTGAATTAATGCAAGAATTTGATGCAAGCTAGCTAGCTAGAACTGGAAGTGGTGGTGGAAATGCGATATACAATATAGGCTGGTGTGTTTTGCAGACTAGAACATTGACCTGTCAATTCCACCCATAACAAAACACACCCTTCAATATTAAAGTCACGCGGAAGAAGTACCTATACAAGGAAAATGCTGAAACTGTCACGCCAGCATATATCCAAGCCCAAGCCCAAGCCATGCATTCTCATTTGAACTCACTTCTTATCCTATATTCCTATACAATGCCCTAAGAACTAGTTCAAAAACCATGCATGTAGCTTCAGTACAGACAGCTAGCGAAGTAGCATAAGTTACTTGGAGCTTCCTACAGCATTGAAGGGAAAAAAAGGCATAACGTATTGATGAAGAATCTCAAGATTCATAAAACTTTAAAAGTGTTTGTTATTTTGATTTTTCAGTGGCCCTAAAACTTTTCTTAGCTCTACCGTGAGTGCATTAAACGGTAGGGCTAACCAGTGAGTTTTTTTTCATTTTACAAGAATTGAGATTCGAACTTCAATCATTTATTTAATAAACAAAATGTTGAATTGGTAAGTCAATCTAGTTGGTTAAGAAGATTTTGATGTCTTAGGAAATTTCAACTTACTAAACGTGCCAAAATATGACGAACACACGTAAGACCAAATTAATTTTACTTTATATTTATTTATTTTAAACTGTATATATGTGTATTTTGGTTGAACTCAACCACAAATTTGAGGCATGGGTCAAAATATTTTTTTAATGCATTACAATGTGTGTTTTCTAATTTGTTTGTGTAATAAAAAAACCAATGGGGACACTATCATATAGTATGTTTGAATAAATTTAATTTTTTCCAAATCCAATTTGTTCATTCTAAAAATTACTGACAGATTATTTTTTCCAATTTTGAGTTTGTAATCAACTATAAATTAAAGAGCGGATGGTCTAAATAACCTCAGACAAAATTTAGGTTAAAACGCTAAAGTCTTAAGTGGATTAGTAATATTTGAGATAGATAAATAAATATAAAATTCTTAACACACTTATTTTAAATTGTTATTAGTTCACCTAAAATTATAAACATAAGCTTTTTTTAGAGTCATTTTGAGAATCCTATAAAACACATTGCGTATATGCTACGAGTACACAAAAATACATATTTACACACGTATTCTTCCATAATTAAATAATTTTTATTATCCGGTCGTACAAGAGCTCATAAATGTTTTAAAGTCAAAAACAATTAAAAGAAAAACCAAATATAATTAACTTGTGAGTGTTTAAATTAATTTAAGTGATGGAAAGGTGCATTTAATTCTGCTACATATCCTACATGCTCGGTTAAAGAATACTACAAGTGCTGCAATATCTAACATTAATTATTCTATTGGATTTGGTGATTGCATTGCATTGCATCACGCACACAGACACTGTAGACGTGAAGAAGAGGATGAAAATATATATATAATGTAATGATGGTGAAATGTGTGTAGCTGTTTAAAGCATCTTGTTCTGTTCATGCTGCGTCTTTTTCTGTGGCTCTGCCTCTCATCTCATGGCCCTCTCTGTCATCATATACATATTTCGCTTCTTTCTGCACAGAATCTCTCTCTAAATTTTCTTTCTGCAGCAACTCCCCAAAGGCCCCCCTACCTCAATCCGTACAACTTGCTCTTGTTGCGTTGCATTGCAATGCTGCACAGATCATATCATTTTTTCTTTTCTCCTTTTCTTTCCTAGATTCTATTATTTAATGCATCACCTGTCTTGGAACATAAGATTTTACCCAACTTTTTTTTAAAAAAAATAAACAACTTGAGACAAGACATGATATAATATTAGCATCTCTCATATAATCAAAAGTATTTCAATCTATGTACACTCTAATGAAAAATAAGGAGGAATGAGAAATAATTAGAAATGTGATATATGATGTGACGTGTATAGAAGGAAGAAATAGAGATAAAAAAGATGTGTCTTGAGGTGTCTGCACTATATAGTATTTCATATATTATGACTCAAAGTATTTTTAAATACTTTTAAAAATTTAATAACTACATACCAATAATTAAAGATATATATTATTAGATTATCATAATATAATTTAAATTGAAAACTTAAAAAGATTAAAACTTTTTACACGCGTTCAGTGAGTAAATTTTATTTACACAAACATTTAATTGACTTTGGCCAAATAAAAAATATATAGTAGTTTTAAATGAAAGTAATTGTTCCTTTCACATGGCATACTATGATTGTAAAACTATTTTACACTTTCAATACGTCACAATAAAACTCAACTTAAAAACTGTGATTGATTGTGTCTTTATCAGCCATTCATGCACTTCCATTTACACGGCCTAAACGAAACATAATAGTGATGTGAGATAATAAAGAAAGTATTATAGATAAAAGCATGATAGATGATAGTAACACTACAAGAAAAACATGTATTACGGACGACCAAAAGCCGTTGTTAAGTACCAAAAACCATCAGTATCACTGTTTTACCGACAGACGACCGACGGCCAACGAGTCTTCATTAAACGACTCGACAGTAATTTTTTACAGATGGATAGACAAAAGTCGTCGGTAATAACCGACGACAGTTGTAGCCGTTGGTAGGTACCGACAATATAAATCGTCAATAATAGTTCTTTTTTTTATTCCAGTTTCTTTTTATTTTTACATTTCATTTTGATTTTCATCAGTTAATCTTCTATTGGTCTTCATCTTAATATTTTTCATTCATTTGCACCTTCACATATACAAACTTGACCTTACGAAAGTGTACGTTATTCTTTTGTCTATCCAAATTTGTTGTCCTTTCTTCTCTTCCTCATCAGTCGTTTGAATAATTCGTCCCGAGTTAGTTGTCTTCCAATCACTCTCAAATTGTTATGGTTAGAAGGCATCTACTATAATTCAAATATTAGTTATTAAACATGCTACTCAACTAAAATAATTAATTTACATATACGAATATTTTTATACAAAATAAATCAATATAAAATAACTATCATCACTAATCTAATCGATAATGTAATAAAAAAATAACAGCCATAAATAAAATTACCTACTATAAACTACAACTAAAACTATAAATATAAAATATAAAACATAAAATATTAAAACAAAACTTACTTGTGCCTGATGCTGCTTTCACAAAGAGACATGGGTTAAATCGTGCCTGTGAACTATATATAGGTTATCGTTGTTTTTTTGTCGCTCTTATATAATTTATCGACGGTGTTAGCCGTCGGTAATTTAGAGGTCAATTGTCACGCCTAACCAAAATTTGAATGTCCAATATGAAATAAAGTACACCGACGGAATGAGCCGTCGATAATAAGTGCGCCAGATTACGGACGGAACAAGCTGTCAGTAATAAGCGCGCTAAATTTTTCCACTAATTTACCGACGGCTCGCACATTGTTAATTTTTTCCCGAGACAAACTAATTTCCAACGGTCAGGCCGTCGATAATTCAGATAATTACGAAGGTTTTTGGACCTTCAGTAATTAGCCGTTGGTAAGTTTGGTTTTTCTTGTACTGTTAGTTGCAAAAAAAAAAAAAAAAACTAACCACTGTGGAAAGATTATCAAAGTCTCGTGAACTCGGAGCTACCATGATAGGGTGTGATATCCGGCCATACCATGTCACATACTTTGAGAAGATGAATATTCATCATTTTCTGTGTTTAGTTTTTCTGAATTTTTAGATGAAGATGATGAAGAAGATGCTTGAAGAAGATGAATATTCATGTTTTAAGATTTTAATTTTTTATTAATTTTTCCAAAAACCGTAAAATGTTAGACAGAATTGAACGGAAAATCAAAAGTGTTAACAGAGACTTTTGTAAGGGACTCTAACTACAATTTATTTTTACTGAAAACCAAAATCGTGAGAAATGTATAGTTGGAGGAAACTAGCCTTTGAGCGGCTAAAACCGGATTCGGAAATTATGGAACCAAACTTCTCAAGTCTTCCCTAGTTAATTATGACTTGTTTTTGTTGGTACACATCATCTAAGGTAGATACCCAAGCCGGCTTAAGACACCCAAGCACACACCTTAAGTCTTTATCACGACTTTATCCCTCTGATCTATGTGTTCCAGGTCCATACCCTGAAGCTTGTTGCTTCCCATAATAACATTTAATCAAAACAACAAAGAACTATACTTATTTTTTCTATCTGATGTTTTAGATCAACGAATAATGGAAACTAGACAACTTTAAAACTTAGCATCTATTTGATCATATTTAACAAACAACTCATGGATTTCAACGTTGGTAGGTGTAATCTTGCAATGTAATTTATCAACAATACCAGACAGCAAGTAAATTAACTACCAGACCATTTTATCAAAGTAGGAAGTTTATGTATTCAGCCCGTAAAAGGTTACACATAAGGCATAAAATTAGTTTAAAACATTGGCAGAAGTGAGATCTAATTAGGGTTATCTCTTGTCATGGTTATTTTAAACAAGTGCTAAAGAGCTTGAAAGTAACGTTATGATACTAAGTAGGGAAATGTTTCATCTTCTTTGTCTTTCTTGTTTGTCCTGGCCCCAAAAGACAGAGGTGTCTCTGTTTTATTAATTTATTGTCACCTTTTTTATTTGCATGACAAACTGAAACAATTTTCTATGAAGATTCAGGCAAGATAATATCTATGCTGTCCAAGGAAAAGAGTGCCCATGCATTCTATCTAACTAGTCAAATGATTATTTTAGATGAATTTTGTACGAAATTCATAATTGATTTCCATGCATTTTTAGCTTTCACCAAAGAAGATAATCTTTTGCTAGATAGTATATAAGCCCTACCTACTAAACACAGAAGGAATCAGTAATCACCATTTTCTGACATCACTTTTCTTTCAACAGAAAACAAGTTAACATAACAAACAACAATAATCATTCAAGAATTCTGTCATCTGATCTTAGTGATATTCCTAAGGTAATGTTTTTCAATATCAATATTCCCCCCTCATTCATTCCACAAAGCAAACATAGGAACTTGATTAACCAGACCCAAATTCACAAGCCTGTGATCATTTTCATTGTTCCCATCATCATCAAATTTTGGTCCATGCAGGCTGAAGTATCCATGTCCATAATCTCCTCCACTCACTCCAAACTCATTCGGCAGTCCCTCAGAACACTTGGGACTTTGAGGATTCATTGCATTCTTGTTGGCTGGTGAAACCTGCTGTGATGATGATTCAGAGATGTTGGTGTTTTCGCACTCGCTCTGGAGCTGTGGTTGCTCGCCGCTGTTGGTGTTCCACACCATGTTGGACAGCTCATCAGAATGTTCACTATCTGTTATAGCCAAAGGAGGTGGCTGAGATTGAGAAGGTGTTGATGAACCGCACGAATTGAAGTCCTCGGCCGCCCCCGCCACCGCAGGAGCTGAGCCTTTCGGAGACCGTTTCGCAAGATCTCCGGCGATTAGAGTTGAGCTTGAGCAAATCCTCTTCACGTCGTATCTACTTATGTCAAAGTTTGTCACAGCACTCGTTCCCCTGAACTTGATTGCTGCTATGTCATATGCTTCAGCAGCTTCTTCTTGTGTGCCTATAGCATTGTTTGTTATGGTTAACAAATTAGTAATGTAAATTAACAAATTGGGAAAATAACTAAACATCAAGATACTCACAAGAAAACTACACAAATGATAACACATGATATTGTAAAAGCCATGACTTAGAAATAATAGCATTTGGTTATGTCTATATAACAATTAACTCTAACTTTCAAAATATCAGTTTTCTCTTGTGATTTAAGTTATGTCATATATGTTATAGCTCCATCTTATATCTAATTTGTTGTAATAACCCTTATGTTGTGTCACATCTGTGATCTGTGTCTGGTGTATTGATCCTGCTTCTTATTACTTCACAGTTTACACTATCAAGCATGAGTGAAGGAGGAAAATACTTGATATAGAAAAGGTGAAAAGGGAAGTGAAACTTACTAAATGTACCGAGATACAAGTCCTTGTTCCCTGCAACCCTTCCTATCCGAGCCTGCCACCTTCCATGTTGATGGTGTCTGAAATTGAAATGATCCAAAGGGAAAAAGATAAATGTTATCCAATAATTGCTCTTCTTAATGAAAAAAGCTGAAATTGCAGCAAAATAATTCATTGGAAAAACTTTACTAATATTAATGATAAAGCACAATATCACTTTAGGCCATACCTTGTCACGCCTCTATACACTGATGCACCCCTTGAAAATCCACTGCTCTTCCTGGCCAAGGGAAGCAAAAAAAGCAAAAAAGGACAATTCAATTCCTTCCATATTGAATCAAATAAAAAAGAATTCACTAAGATCACATGGGAAAAAAATTAATGGCACCTTCTTAAATTGGCGACAAATTCTTGCCTGGTCATGTGCTTCATCTCTTCAAGCTCCTTTTCATAAGTGCTTAACTGAGCATTTAAGAAGAGCAGTAGATACACAGAGTAAACTCAGTTACTATGTTATGGTTCAAAAAACTGCATAAATTAAATACATAGGAAAATTTATGACTTTTCTAAAATGATTTAAGTTTCCCTGCTTTTTGTTCCTTCTATTTTGTACTGTTGCAAGTCTGAACTGAGAGCATAGGTAAGACTTTTTCCAAACAAGAGAACTGTGCAAGTTCCAGAAACCTTACAGGGAAATTTATGTGAGTTGTTGGACCCCAATACTTGAGTGCAGCTAAGTCATAAGCCCTTGCTGCTTTTTCTTCCTTATCATAACCACCTAATAGTAATAGAGACATATAATATTCAGAAACCAAACACACCTTCCAATGCTTCATATATTAATAGTGAACTGTATAGAGTTACTAAGATGGTAAAGAAGTAAAGAGAGACAGCCAATGCATGTGTAGGAGAGTGACTTACCAAGGTAAACTGTGAAAGTTTTGAAGAAGCCATGAGAGAGCAGAAGAATCCGACCAGTGCATGAAGCAGACCGTTAGTATATTCTCTTTCAAAGTAAGAGGGGAAAGAAAAAGAAAAAAAAAGGAATACAAATGGAAAAAGGTGAATGCACTTGTTTGTTTCTTGAAAAATGAAAATGCACCCAAAACTTGCTTTCCATGGATTCCCTAATGCATGTTTGGATACACAAAAACACAGTCAGCCAAGTTAGTCAAAATCACGGTGAATAGAAACAACATTCCTTAACTTCTGCTTTTGTCCATCGTGATATTGACTCCATCGTGATTTTCTATTGTGTATCCAACTATCCACTCAATCAATGATAATAAGCCAAAAGAAAAAAGAAATCAAAATGGATATTTATCTCACCTTGCCTTCCTTTCCTAGTTTGCCCTTCCTTTCGGCAACTATTATCCCACAAATGAGCCTCATATCTCCCAGTCCATCTATGTCTAACAAAATACATGAACAACAAAAAGAATAAAAAAGCAAAGTTAAGCAAAAATAAAACTAAAAATTTGAGATGAAACTGTTAATTAACAAGAGAATCCACTACTACTACCTGGTAACACCACGGTATTGAGAAGTTCTCTGCCCAAAAGTGTCAATAGATTTGCGAGGGACAGGTTCTCTAGCCTGAGATTTTGCTATGGACCTTTTGCGATTGTCTTCATTCACCTGAGCAGGGGAAATTGCACCTACCCCATTTGGTACAGTAGGACTCATGGTCAAGGACAGAGATTGGTAACTACACCCATTTGCACCAGGTGAAGGTTTTCCATCAGAAAACTGAGTTTGAGCCAACCAGGGCTTGTAGATGCTATTGCTTGGGATAAGGGCATGTGGGTTATCATTGTATGCATGGAAAGATTGGAAAAGTGAAGATGGGTTTGTGAGATTTTCCCCAGTTTCAATCTCCGAATTGGTGCAAAAGCCTGGTGCCACATTAACATTGATTTTGGTCTGGTTTTGGTTCTGGTCATGCTGCTGCTGAGAGCCATCATGGCAGAAGACTTTGGTTTCAGCCAGGGAAGAAGAGTTTGAGTAGCAACCCAAGAAATCTTCAAGCTTTGGACCTTCTTCATTTGAATTTCCTCCAGCTATTGCATTTTCATATCTCCATTCTGCCAGAAAAACCAAAACCCAGATACAAATTTTATTGTCAATTGAAAAATAAACACTGATTTGACAGCAAAGTTGCAAACTTTAGGATACAATCAAGAGAAAGGGCACAAAAGGAACCGTTGTGGGCAACATGCAAAGGGTGGTTTGGTAAGCAAAACAAATAGTAACACTCAGAAGACTAAGACTCAGATTCTATAAAGAGAAAAATTCTCAAATAGGTAGAGGGTGAGACAAGTTCATGAGGATTGAACATGGAATAGAAGTGAAAGAACAAGAAAAACAATCAAAGTAAGAAGATGGGTTTAGCTAACATGGCATGCAATACCTTCAGGTGCAGGAGGGTGTCTGAAGGAATCAGCAACACAGAGTGAACCATCAGAGCGCAGAGGCATGACAGATAAATGATGATGATGAGGAGGAGGAGGAGGAGGATAGGGTCCTCCTCCACTGTCTTGGTTTTCTCTCCCAAATTCTTCATCAATCCTCAAGTGTGGAGTCAGAGAGAACCCCAACCAGTTGCTCATTTTTAACACACACACACACACACACCTAACTCTTGCTTTTCTCAAGAAAACAATCCCCACAGCACAGTTACACTTGCACCACAAAGATCTCTCTCTCTAGAAATCTAAAGAGCTTGGAGTACTTCTCTATGCAAAAGCTTGGAATGTTGGACTTGGAGCTCAAACTTCAAAGCTGGTAATGGTTTTGGATGGGGTTGAAATTTTGGGCTTTATTTTGCTTTTGAGGGCATATTTATATATATATATATCAATATATGATGGTCATAATCAAAACAACTGGGTTTTGACCGTGGTTCGGCAATTCTTCTATATTAAGCATTAAGCAAGTAGAGTTCAAATTTCAGTATTTGCAAATATGAAATACTTATTAGTTAATCTCTTACTACTTATTACGTGACAAGTTAATTTCACATCTATCAATTATATGGTATAAAAAAAACTTGATGGTCATAATCATATGAGATTGATACATTGTGGGTCTCTCCAGATACTGAATTTTGAAAATGCTATCAACACTGTGACAATTTATTTTCAATCTTATTTTATTGATTGAAAGGGTTGGCGTCAATGTTTTTAGCATTTTTATAATATGTTTATAATAATAAATTTGTTTTAATTTTAGTTATCTATTTTGTTGAGGTGCAATTCAAGTGAAGGGTTGAGAACTTTAGACAAGGTTCTGTCGTCTTATATTCTCAGCTCTGTCTCTGTTTTCTAATGAAAGTGTTGGGTTCTGTGCCAGCTCTTTCATTTCTTTCTCAGCGTTTCTGCAGAGGTGGCCACGGCATGTAGCAGCAGCAGTGTAACAAAAAATATACTAGAATATAATATTCAAGAGAGAGAGAGAGAGAGGAGATGCCAAAAATCTCTCTATCTATGATCGAGCTGAGGCTAGTGCTAAGTTGCACTGATCTTTGTACACTGTCGGATCTGCATGGAATAGTGTGCGATTTGATCAACGGTCAGGGTTCGAGGAAGTGGTAAGATACTGTGATCTGCAGAACTATTGAATGTAGTGGGCATGAACCGCCATAGAGGTAATTGATTATTCTCTTACAAATTGGTTTAGGTCTACCCAAAATCTTACTTAAAGATTAGACTTATCTTCAATATATAGGAATTACGTTAGTCATATTATTCTTTTG
This sequence comes from Acmispon strigosus, assembly GCA_030819835.1. Classification (NCBI taxonomy): domain Eukaryota; kingdom Viridiplantae; phylum Streptophyta; class Magnoliopsida; order Fabales; family Fabaceae; genus Acmispon; species Acmispon strigosus. The sequence goes on along the minus strand of JAUAMA010000004.1, from coordinate 52,395,031 downwards.
TTGATACGAGATTTGAAGGCACTCAGCGTGAAAACAGAAATGCTATTTGGCTCAACACAAATCTAAACATGAAGCAATGAACAATTATTTCAACCAATAAGAAAACAACTTTGGTGGAAATCATGGGGCGATTTGATAAAAAGGTGGAGATTTAACCAATCAAAAATATTCATTGGTTTCGTCCCAATAATTCTTCGTACTCCTCAGCATTTTCCGCGTAAATTGTAGGAACAAACATCTACTTGTATTATATAAATGGAAATAGACTCATTCAGGTTAGATTTTATATAAATAGGCGTGATATGCTTTAAAAGAAAAATTGATCTAAACCTTATTTATTACCTATCATACATTTTTTACTAAACCTACTTTGATTTACTTGAGAGTATGGTGTGACATGTTAGTCTATTTAATGGTATGTTCTATTATAAGAAAACTTAGTACGCCAACAAACTTATGTGCAAATCGGCAACAAGCTTCTAGGCTAATGAACGAAAATACATTAAAACCAATCTATTTATAAATAGGGATAATAACCCTCTAATTGGTCTCTGTGTTTGTGTTTCAGGAACAATTTGGCCTCTCCCTGAAAAATACGTAGGGAAAATGTGTCTCTATTTGTAAGTGTCTAAACTATGTCTCTCCACGGAGATCGGAGCTCCAATGAGGGCCTACATGGCCTAGTGACTTGATTAAAGAAATCTACGTGGAATTAATATAAAAAATACACGTCATTTAAACAATTTAACTTAAACCCCTGAATTAAATCTAATCCTAATTTACTGCCTCAAACCCTAAATCCACAATTCCATTAATCAAACACATTTTAAATATACATATTTATAATATATTTTAAATATTTTTCAATAAACTTATCAAATTAACTTTTGCACCAAGCAATAATTGACATAAAAGCTTAATTAAATTGTTTAGGCAGATTAAAAGTACTCAAACAAAAGTAAACTGAACCAAACAAAGTATTAAAAGGGTGCTGAACTGCAAGGGTGAGGGCTTTCTAGTAATTTGGGAGGGCAACCTTGAAAACTCCGCATGAGCTATAGCGCATAAAATATATAGATAGGTCAAAGTAAACCAGTTATATACTCCAGCTGCAAAGCATTGAAGCCTTTGCAGACGCTGGTAAATGAATCAGCAAACTCTGTTTGATGATCAACAAACAAGTCGTGAGTTACTTCAATGTGGTTGAATTGAACCGTTTGTGGAGTTACATTGAACACGGTTCAATAATTGAATGAAATGAAGCATGCATGCTTGGCAGCTTATGTGGTGAGTGACTGGTGAGCATGATCCATCGAGAGAAAAAAACGTTTGGTTTGATCATGGAAGAACCATGAAGATAACTATAAACCAATAATTTATCATCTATTTGGTTTGACAAAATATTATCTGTTTTATTTTTATTTTCAAATATAAAAAACACGATTGTTTTGACTTTTTATTTTCATTTCTCGATAGTCGTCGCCACCATGATCGCCGCTACCACCACCCTCATCATCATCACTGCCACCATCATCGCTTTCATCTCACTGACTAGTGATGGTGGTGGCGGCGGTACAGCGACGACGATGGAGCTGGTGTTGGTGGTTACAGTGGCAGTAGTGGTGGCGGTAGTGATAATGGTTGTAGCTCATTTTATTTTGAGTGAAAATGAATACGACTTTTTTTTCTTCTGTTTTGATCATATTTTTGAAAATATTTTCTAAAAAAAATTCCTACTTATCAACCAAACATTTTTTCAGTTTAATTTTCTATTTTCTATAAAAATGAAAACAAAAAAATGGACAAACCAAACAAACTCTTACATAATGAAGCGTATTGTTTGGGGTTTGAGTTTGACAGATGGCTGGTTGATGATGTTGATTCAACTAAGTTGACTGACCTTCAATATAATGAATAAATAATATTTTTTATTATTTCTCATAACCTAGAAGCTAATTAATTACAAAAACTTCTCGTTAAAAAAATTAATTGTAGAAAGTTTTCTAAACATGTTGAGGTTCTCTTAAAAGACTTTATTTAAGTTTATCTTATAGCATAAAAATTATGCAAGTACTTGAGTAAACTAGTATAAATAATTTATAAACTACCAATAAGCTTTTTCAACTTTATTTTATAAGTTGTTTATATTAGCTTCCGAAGAAATGCTTATACATATTTATAACATATTTGCGCCAAGCAATAATTGACATAAAAGCTTAGTTAAAATGTTTAGGCAGTTTAAAAGTACTCAAACAAAAGTAATAACAGCAGCATAATTTTTTTTCATGAGATGGGCCGATGGCCATGAAGGGTCATTCATCACTCCAATTCTTCGTCCTATTATGGACTGGATTGAATGTGGATTATTGATCCCATGCAGCCTAACTTTAAAAGTTTTCCTAAGTCGATGGAATCATGTGTATTGCTATCCTTTATGGTAAAATAGTACAATAAAGTTTAAATATATGAGAATATAATGAATATATAAGAGAGGCAACATACATATGCTAATATTCAGAATATTTTTTTATGTAAGCAATTACGTTTATAAACACTTTTCATACCTTAAAAAAAACAATTTTCATAAAAACACTTACTGAAATAAGTTCAAAAGATATTAAAGATAATAAACAGTTATTAATAAGCTAGTTTTAGAAGCTTATCAAAATAAGTTTAAAAATTCTTAGGTAAGCTATTAACTGTTTGCATAAATTTAACCAAACACTTACTTATATTGTAAGATAAACTGAAAGAAATTCTTTCAAAGACACCCATAGTGGAAATTTAAGTGACGCAAGATGGTGGAAGTTTGCAAAATAGGTTTATCCTTAAAACTTTATATATGCCTCCATTCACAAAATTCAGTGAACACATGGAAAATATATTTTTCATCAAGTCATGATCTACCAACTGTTTCTTTAACCGAAATCAAACTAGATAATTGCAGGACGATTAACAGCTCCCAGAGGAAGCCTCTGACCAACAAACAGATGGCAAGCTGCAAAAGTCTTGCAACTAATTGGCCGAACCTATATACATCAAAATAATAATGATTACAGAATGAATAACTAAAGGATTCAACAAGCACTGCGAGTCAATAATAACCATCCATAACTATCATGAAATGAATAAGCCCACAAGGGTGAGTTCAATTTGCACTAAATGTAGTAGACACTCCCAAAAAAAATTCAAACCGCAATCGAGAAGAGTCCCGGGTTGGTTTTGTTTCATTTCTGTATTTGTTCACAATCTTCAAGTTAAAAAGAAATCGTGTACTTTGATAGTATATGCAAGTGAGTGAAGAGTGAAGTTGGCTCCAATTGTGCAGGATGTATGATCAACAACCATCAAACCGAGTTAGCCCCATGCCATGGAACAAGCGTAGTTGACTATCAGTTTTCCATCAAAACCAAAATTCTGAAAAATAAAGGCAACCCACAAGAGAAACGAAATAACTTCATGACACAATGTGATAAATAAACAGCATACTCAGATTATCTGAAGTGATTTCAAAACAATCTACACAGTAATCTTGAAAATGGACACCAGATTTCTTAATCAAGATTTTACCATAATCCTTACTTTCATTCCCTTCTTGTGGTTGAAACTAACTTATGAGAGCTTAAGATGCCTTTTATCTATTTTACAAAACAAAAAGATGGCCACAGATAGGTTGAAGTAACTTTTAGTGAATACTGATCAAATTTTAACAAACTTGATCACTATCTTTATAGTTTCATTCTGTGCGACCAATACCTTCCATAAACCTAAAAATTTTCCTCAACAACAATTATAAGTATTATTATTACAAGAAAATCTTAATAACTTCAGGACCAGAATCAGAAATCTGCAACATGTACATTCAATGAAGATATAAAAATTGAGGGGTAAAAGGTTACAGGAATTTCTTACATTATACAAATCAATGATTAGTTCATCAGGATTCGGCGAAAAAGCACTATTGACGTATACAAACTGCAAAAACAGGAAATAAAATTTGAGGTTGCAGAACCTTTAGAGAACTAGATGGGGTAGAATAGATAGTGATTGCTTACCAGTGTGTCCCTGTGGAGCTGTCGCCGAAGAAAGTCTATCACTTTGGCAAATTTATCAATTCCTGCTATCTGCCAGGTGAAATGTATATTAATTAATTTTTTTTTAAACTTCAAGAGATAAGAATATATTAAAAAACAGAGTGTAACAGAAATGTTACTGAAAGGATTTCTGTATTCAGTAGTGAGTGATTATGTTAGGACCCAGAGAAAAGAAGCAGAAAATGATAAAAACAGAGTCGCAGTATTTTTTGGATTGCAAGGGAACTCTAGGGAAAACTATGAGTTCCTTAGGGAATTACAAATAAGAAACTAAGGAAGAAGATACTGAAGTACCCAGAGAATGATTCTCTGCCCAGGCCAGAATGCCTCCCAAACCCTACTCAATCAATCCCCCCTCCCTCATTCCCCACGTCCCCCTCATATGCTTTCTTGCTGATTGCCGTATCTTCTTGCCCACTCTCTTTCCTCCACCTGTCCATTCTGTTAGGATTTTCCTCTGTTTCCTCCCTATTTCCTGATTTGCCCTCAGTCCTTCTATTCCTTCTACGGTACACACGTAATGGGGGTCCAACAATACCCTCCCCAACGAGCTTCACCTTGTCCTCAAGGTGAAAGTCAGGAAAGGCAACCTGAACTAGCTCAAACTTCTCCCAAGTGCTGTCATCAGTTGTCAAGTGAGCCCACTTGATCAGCACTTCTAACTGTCCATTAAGCAACTTCCGGACAGACAGTACCGCCTCTGGTTGCACCTGCAATTCCCAATCCTCTGTCAGAAAGTTTGGAAGCTCCTGGCTAGGTTGGCCAACCGGCAGGGCTTTCTTAAGTTGAGACACATGAAAGACAGGGTGTACTCGTGAGGACTCCGGCAATTGTAGTTTATAAGCCACCGTACCTACCTTGTCCAACACCCGAAACGGCCCATAGAACCTTGGGCTCAACTTCTCATTCGCACGCTGAGTTAGAGACTTCATCCTGTAAGGTTGGGCCTTCAAGTATACCGGGTCCCCTGGTTGAAACACGACCTCCCTACGCTTCAGATCAGCCTGTGCCTTCATGCGCTCCTGAGCTCGAACCAAATTCCCTTTAAGCTCCTCTATAATGCTGTCCCTTTGCAACAGTAAGTGGTCAACTTCAGCCACCCTTGTGCTTTCTTTGCGATAGGGAATGATACTAGGAGGGTCACGACCATATAGTGCTTTATAAGGACTCATCTTGATGGAGGCATTGTAAGAACTGTTGAACCAGAATTCGCCCCAACACAACCACTTGACCCATTGCCGGGGGTGGTAGTTGATGAAACACCGCAAATAAGTCTCTATAGTCCGATTGGTGACCTCTGTTTGCCCATCCGTTTGAGGATGGTACGCCGAGCTAAACTTCAGTTTGGTCCCTGCCATCTTAAAGATTTCTTGCCAGAAAATACTCATGAACACCCGGTCCCTATCCGACACGATGGAACTGGGAAAACCATGCAGCCGCACAATCTCTTTGATGAAAGCTGCAGCCACCTCCTTCGCCGTATAAGGGTGAAGAAGAGGAATGAAATGAGCATACTTACTCAATCGATCGACCACCACCATGATAGTATCAGCCCCTCTTGCTTTCGGTAGACCCCCAATGAAGTCCATGGAAACATCTTCCCAGACCTGGACGGGGATTGGTAAGGGTTGTAGGAGCCCAGCGGGTTTAAGAGCCTGGAACTTGTTCCGCTGGCATACTGCACATGCTGCCACGAATTGCTCCACATCCCTCTTCATGCCATTCCAAAAGAAGACCATTGCCAAGCGTTTGTAGGTGCGTGTCACCCCGGAATGTCCACCCCAGGGAGAGGCGTGGAATTCTGTTAATAATAAAGGAATTCTGGAGGATTTGTTTGGTATGACCAACCTTTGTTTGAACCACAAACAGCCCTGCGACACTGTGTAATGGGGGTGCAGTGTTGGATCTTTCACCACTTCCTGCATCAGTGACCTCAAGGAAGCATCCGCCACTATCTCCTCAGCCAACTCCATCAAATCCCAATTGGTAACCATAGAGACAGCTTGGTAATCCATCACTCTTGATAAGGCATCAACCACCCTATTTTCGGAGCCAGGTTTATATTGGATTTCGAAATCAAACCCCAACAATTTGGTGACCCATTTCAGCTGTTCTCCAACCAGTACTTTTTGCTCCAGCAAGAATTTGAGACTATGCTGATCAGTTTTGATAATAAAATGATGGCCCAACAGGTATTGCCTCCATTTTTGGACAGCAAACACAATTGCCATGAGCTCTCGCTCATATACTGACTTAACTTTATTCCTTGCTGACAATGCTTGACTTATGAAAGCAAGAGGTCTTCCTTGTTGCATAAGGACAGCTCCTATTCCATGGCCTGATGCATCTGTCTCTATAACAAACGGTAAATTGAAGTTTGGCATTGCTAGAATAGGCAAACGAACCATGATGTCCTTGAGTTTCTCAAAAGCCTCTTGAGCTTCCTCAGACCAACTGAAACTGTCTTTCTTCAATAATTGGGTTAGAGGTTTTGCTAAAATACCGTACTGGCGAACAAACCGTCTATAGTAGCCTGTTAACCCCAGGAAGCCCCTTAAACTTTTAATGTCCTTAGGGGTTGGCCACTGTTGCATGACCGCAACCTTAGCAGGGTCTGCCATTATCCCCTTGTCTGATATTATATGGCCCAAATACTCCAATTGCGGAACCCCAAAACAACACTTCTTGTGGTTTACCCGCAACACCTGGGTACGTAGGACCTCAAACACAATTCGCAAATGGCCCATGTGTGCACTCGGGTCTGTACTATACACAAGGATGTCATCGAAAAAAACAAGTACAAATTTGCGTAGATATGGCCTGAATACCTGATTCATCAGGGCTTGAAACGTGGAAGGGGCGTTGGTAAGCCCAAAGGGCATGACCAAGTACTCGTAGTGGCCCTCATGAGTGCGAAACGCAGTCTTGTGGATGTCCTCTTCTCGCATACGTATCTGGTGGTAGCCAGATTTGAGGTCCAATTTAGAAAAAATTGCAGCCCCTTCAAGTTCATCCAGGAGCTCTTCAATTACTGGAATTGGGAACTTGTTTGGGACAGTAATGCTGTTGAGAGCCCTGTAATCCACGCAGAAGCGCCAACTCCCATCCTTCTTTCTGACTAGTATTATGGGGCTGGAGTATGGGCTAGTGCTTGGTCTTATCAACCCAGATTCCATCATGTCCTTGACAAATTTCTCAATCTCCTCTTTGTGGCAGTGAGGATGTCTATATGGCCTGATGTTGGGAATCGGTGCTCCTTCTTTTGTCACTATTGCATGATCACAATCACGTTGTGGGGGCATAGTTGCTGTCTCTTCGAAAATATCTCCATACTCCTTCAACAATTCATCCAGACCCCCTATGGTGGGCGTAGGAGTCTCTGTACAAACCATGTGCATCATGCCCAGCTCAACATAAAACGCTTCCCCCTCATTTCTAAGTTCCTTGGAAATAGCCTTCAAGGAAGCCACAGTTCGTGACAATGAAGGATCTCCCTTGATAGCTATGATCTGTCCATCTTGATGGACTTCAATCAAGTGCTGCCTCAGGTCTGCTGTGAATTTGCCCAAGCTCTTGAGCCATTCATAACCCAGGATAACATCTAGTCCCACCAAATCAAATAAGAAGAAGTCCTGAGTCACCTTCAGATTGGGTAATTGCAGTTCAAGGTTCCTACATACTCCCTGACTTCCAATCCTCTGACCATTCCCTACCTCCACAACGTACCCCTTGGTGGCTTCCAAGGGCAGACTCAGTTCTGCCACCAATCCTGGCGACACAAAATTATGGGACGCCCCCGAATCCACTAACACGATTACTTTCTTCCCCGCCATTGTGCCCCATAACTTCAAGGAATTCTTTGAGGTCATGCCTGCTATGCTGCTAGTATTCAGCTGCAGATTTACCTCTTCTTCCTCCTCCGAATTGTGCATTTCTTTCTGACCCCCACTTCCCTCCTCCTCGTCTTCGCCCAACAGAATTACATGGAGTTGTTTGTTGCGGCAAACATGGTTTGGTGTATAACGCTCGTCACAACGGAAGCACAACCCCCTCCTTCGTTTCTCCATTTCCTCTTCCTCTGACAACCGCCGGAAACCCATCCCTCTCCGGTTGGAGCTCCCAACACTACTTTCGCGCGTCGGAGTTCCCTTAATTGGGACAGAAGCGGCTCGATTTCCTTCAGTCCCCGAATTTTCCTGGCTCCCCGTACTCCTCCCTGTCAACGCTGGTTTGCTATAGATGTAACTTGCAACACCTCCTCCCTTGGACGTGCTCGGAAACGAACGTCCCAATACTCTGTTTCTGTCCTCCACCTTTTGGGCAAGGGTCATCAACGCACTAAGGTCCCCCGCGCCCATCATCCTCACCTCAGCCTTAATGTCGTCCTTCAACCCATTCATGAAAGCTCCTCTCATGAATTCTTCATCGGCAAAACGCAGCGGAGCGGACAAGAGCTCAAATTGCTCCCTATAATCCATCACCGTTCCCCGTTGTTTGAGACCCATGAGATTCTCATACGGATTCTCTGAAGAGGAAATTTGGAACCTCCCCAACAGTGCTTGGCGAAAACAGGGCCAGTTAACGGTCACCGCTCTTGGTTCCCACCACTGGAACCAGTTCACCGCCTTTCCCTCCAAACAAACCACTGCTGTATCCACCTTCTCTGTTTCAGGAATTCGATTCACCTCAAAGTAACGTTCCACGCGGTAAATCCAGCCATGAGGATCCTCGCCAGAGAAATACGGTACCTCGACCTTCTTCACGCGTTCCTCCCACCGCCGTTCTTCCCTGTTGCCGTTCACTGCCCCGCCACTGTCCTCTCGCCCACTTGCGTTGCGGTGATTGAGGATCGCAGCTTCGAGACGCTCCGTCATCGTCTCCATCAACCCCGAAATCCGACGATCGATTGATTGCTCGAGCGCACTTTGCATCCCTTCGATCCGCCGCTCGATGCTCTCCACCCTGTTCTCCATGCGGGTACCAACCATCCAGATGCTCCCTGAATCGGGAGCTCTGAATTCCACGCTCACCGCACCAAAATGTTAGGACCCAGAGAAAAGAAGCAGAAAATGATAAAAACAGAGTCGCAGTATTTTTTGGATTGCAAGGGAACTCTAGGGAAAACTATGAGTTCCTTAGGGAATTACAAATAAGAAACTAAGGAAGAAGATACTGAAGTACCCAGAGAATGATTCTCTGCCCAGGCCAGAATGCCTCCCAAACCCTACTCAATCAATCCCCCCTCCCTCATTCCCCACGTCCCCCTCATATGCTTTCTTGCTGATTGCCGTATCTTCTTGCCCACTCTCTTTCCTCCACCTGTCCATTCTGTTAGGATTTTCCTCTGTTTCCTCCCTATTTCCTGATTTGCCCTCAGTCCTTCTATTCCTTCTACGGTACACACGTAATGGGGGTCCAACAGATTACAATCACTAATGTTATATACAAGAGAATAGGGAAACTGCCAGAGGCTTAAAAGAATGAGAAACATTTTGTGAGGACGAAGATGACATCTTTTGTCAGGAAGATTGAGAGGAAGACATGGGCTATGATGGAGAGTTAGAAGTGGACACATTTTGTGACGAAGAAGTTGAACATGGTAATGTGACTTGAGAGGAAACAGTACCTGCATTAAGCATAGAAAATCCACATACAGAAAAAAGTCTGCACCCTTCTTCCCCATTATCAGCATGAAAATTAGAGCATAATCTCAACTAGACAGAGAATAACATGGAAGGTAGTATGGTCTAACGGGACAGACGACAACATCAGAAACTTTAGGGTAAACTATATTAAACTATATAATCTAACTAGTTAGAAAGAAATTTGGTTTTTGATAGAGCTCAATAGCAAATATTGTTCAAATAGACAGAGAACCCCATCAAGTGGAATACTCTTGATTGTTGTTTGTTGCATTAATAAATTTGCATTAGCTATACAGCAAAAACAAAAACCATTTTCCACTTTATAGGATTGGCTGCATGAATCAAGCGATGCCATATAGTTTTGCCTATCTCTAATTGTAGGACGGCCCTCCACATTAGCTACTGTCTTTACTGGTGCATCTACAAGTCTTCTGTTGTATTTTTTGGTGAATCAAAAATGAAAGATAGAGAGCAGTAAAGAATTAAGGAGGATTAAATCAGGGAAGAATTTCTCTCTATGTATTATTCACAAGTTTCAACCTTCCTCTAACAAAGGGAATTCCCTTTCAAGCTAACTCAGAGAGATCCCCCCAGAATTTACAAAAAAAACCTTGTCTAAAAGATGTCCCCTCTCCTAAAATAAGGGACTATTTATACTACACTAATTAATATACTACTAACCTCTTTTATACATAACTAAAATAAAAGATATCCCTTCCTAAAATAAGGGACTACTTATTTCCTAAAATAAGGGACTATTTATTTCTCCTTGTACAAACCAACTATTCTTTCCTTTTATTATTTTCGCCCAAAACATCTTCCCCACATGTAGTGAAAGTGTATAACAGAGTAATGGCTAGTCAGTAGTTTTTCATATCAATCCTAATGTAGACAGTACAGGGACTAAGAATGAGAATAGATTAGAATTTGAAATTTACAGAAGAAAAAAGAGTGAGAAATATTCATATACAAGATACAACAACATTAACGCAGGCCACATATTGATATTTCATATACTTAGCTTGTTCAACATGATTCCACCTATCTGTTAATCGGTGACAGGGATATCAAAAAACAGTAGTGTAAAACAAGAACGTTACTATAAACTTCAAAGTGAGTGATATCTAGTTTGTTCTCGCCATGATTATAAAGCTCTTCAAATATCCAACTTTCCCTTACATCTTAAAGAACCACATAAAATAACTGCATGGCTGCTTTTGTTACCACATCAAACCTTTTCCAGCAGAAGCTAGCATGAATGGATAAAACTCAACTTAGAGAACTAACCACCAAGAAGCATGGAAACCTCAAAATAGAGGCCGAATTGTGTCGAATTTGTTGTATGCCTCATATTTGTGTTTGACATTTCACAGACATTTTTAGTTGTATTTTATAATATTTACAAATTTTTTTTGAAGATTTATACTGATACAGATAGGGATACCATAATAATTAGATACCTGATCATATTTTATTATACATGTAATCGTTTATCCTAGCTTTTAGCACATTCTCTCCTTTGATTTAATATTTGTGTTTTTAAATTCATTTTTATATTAAATTTGAGTTGTATTACAGCCATGTGATGTCCTATAACTTGTAAAATCAGTCGTATCCCTGTGTCCAGGCCATATTGCCATATCATATCTGTGTTTTCTATCTAACCACCCATTTTACACAATAAATTTATAATATTACGATAAGTCTCAATGGGATATTCCTCATCTACATTCTACAGTCCTAAAAAATACCAATTACAAACCCTAGAGCTCAAAAAAACAAAAAGTTAAAATTCCTGGATCCAAATTGCACTGTCATTCCTCCTCCCCAAGAAAAAAAAGAAAAGAAATTTCCCGGTAATCACCTCACCTAAACCACATTGAGTTTCACACAGTAATCCTAGAAGAAATTTGTTCACTTCCCTGCTGGCAAATTTAAATGCAGGCTCAAACAGAAGGTATGTATGATCTTCATTGGAAACCATATAATATAAAGACACAAGAACATCTACCCACTTCAAATTCAAACACCATCTCTCTCTCTCTCTCTCTCACCCAAAAGGTTTGATTTTGAAAGAAATAAAGCATAGCTTATGTCAGAAGAGAAAAAGGAAAGCAAGAAAAGGGGCTTCAATTAACAAATTATTTATGAGGAACTTGGAGTGATGGAGAAAATACCTTGAATTTGGATTGCTTGAGAATAGGAGCATCACCGGTGGCTCTCAGATGAACAACCACTGCAGCAAAGGAAGAAAAAAAAACTCAGTTTGCCAAAAAAAAAAAGAAAAAGTTGGGTTGATTCACGAAGGAAGGAGCACTAACCTTTACGAACAGAACTTGGCGATTCAACAGACATCTTTCACTGCACCCTTCTTCAGTTCCTTTCGTCGATACCCCAATTTCCCCTTTCCCTTATTTATTTTTGCCTTTTGTTTTACTTTTACATAACATAATATGTAAGTCGATAAATGAACGGTGGTGATCAAGAGTTACAATCTTGAAAGTTTAGTAAACTAGTATTTGCGCACTACACGGGGGAAAATAGTGGTATTTAGATTTGACACCCTTTAATGTTTTGTAATGGCTTAATAACACTTTTGGTCCCTCACTTATCACGATTTGACACTTTTGGTCCCTAATAAAAAAAATTAGCCTAAATGGTCCCTAACTAATACAAACTTTGGCAATTTGGATTTTCCATCCAATTCCGTTAATTATTTAACGGTTTCTGGGTATTTTTTTTTTTTTAAAAAAACTTCATCAATTCTTCATTATCTTCAACCATATTCATCATCATCTTCCACATGAAACCCCAAAAACCCATGAGCAACAAATCCACTCATCTTCATCCGTAAAACGTAGGATAATGATTATAATTTTTCCAGAATATTCATCTTCATCTCTTCAACTTCATCTTCACCTTCACCTTCACCTTCACCTTCACCTTCATCTATAAAAACCCAAAATTATAAATTTTTCCAGAACCAAAACCTTCACCTTCATCTTCATCATAATCATCATAAATATTTCCAGAATTATATTTTTTTTCCAAAATTTTTTTTAAATGATAATGATTTCAAGGATAAGGTTTACTTTCAAAATTAGGATGTTACAACAACCAAGAACACAACAACAAAACCACACCACAAAAATAGTAAAAACCAATTCTTTACAAATAATAACAGCCAAGGTTTAGAACATAGTAGCAGTTAGAGCAATGAACCTAAATTAAACTCCCACGGTACAGAAGTTACACTCTAAGTGGAACTAAAACAAACTCAATTCTCATACACCTATAAACCTGCAATCACAATACCAACATAAAAATAAACAGCTGCTTAATATCTATTCCTCCAATAACACATAGCTTTATCTCCAGCAACAGAGTATTGTTGAGCTTAACTTGAGTATATTAGAGGAGCCATCATTGAATGTTCTAGAATACCATGTAATGGTCCAGCAACATGCATCAACTGTTATATGTTATGGTAAAACCCTGTGGGATTCCATCGCTGCTCAAAGGCATCGAGCGATACAGGGGTTAGAATTAGTAATTGCCCACCAATATCTGTTACCTTTCAATTACTCCACCAAGTGTTGGTTCCTCTCCAAAATCTGACACCCACACTTCGAGTCCTGCATAGTTTTGATTTCAATCCCATAATTTTGCTATGTTACTAAGCTGTCAGCAGTAAGGTATAAACCCAGAAAAATTAAACTCCTTAATCATCTCTTCCATCATCATCTTAATCTTCAAAAACTCAGAAAAATTACACAATCTTCTTCCTATAAATCAAACTCAAAACATTTTCCCCCTAATCTAATGAGAAAATATGATGAAGAACAAAAGAAGACAAGATCTAAACCCACCACCACCCCACACAACCGCCAGATCTGAACCCACCACCTTATCCATCACCAAGATCGAGCAACCCCAAAAGGTGGAGGGGTTTGTGGTGGTGCGAGTTTGTGATGAAGGAGAGCGGAGAAGTGGCGGCGGGTCTCGAACGGAGAAGGAGAAGCAGCGATGGCGGCGCGGCCTCGAATAGGAGAGAAAGGAGCAGCGACGATGGCTAGTTCTTGAACGGAGAGGGAGGAGTACGAGATGATGGTGATGGCGCTTCAGGTCAGAGGCGACGGAGTCGTGACGGCAGAGACACCGTGGCGGCGGTGCGGTTTCCAGAGGGAGATGAAGAGAGAAGGAGTGGCGAAGGTTGAAGATCTGGGCTTGATGGTGGTAAAGATGAAGATGACTTCGATGGCGGTTTAGGGAGAGGCTGGCTGAGGGAAGAGGAGGCGGCGGCGGCGGCGGATGGAAGAGAGAAGGTGTTGGGCGGCTGGAAGAGAGAGGATCTGGGTAGGGTTTGTGTGTTTATTGTTCAGTATTGATGGTGTGTTTAATGGTTAATCTTTTTGCTTTTCCCCTTCACGCATCACTTGGTTTCTTTTTTTTTTATTTAAAAAAAATACCCAGAAACCGTTAAATAATTAACGGAATTGGATGGAAAATCCAAATTGCCAAAGTTTGTATTAGTTAGGGACCATTTAGGCTAATTTTTTTTGTTAGGGACCAAAAGTGTCAAATCGTGATAAGTGAGGGACCAAAAGTGCTATTAAGCCTTTTGTAATATAAATTTTGGAAGCAAACATTTTTTGGATTTTAAATCTTAGAACAAAAGAAATTCGGAATTTTAAATCTCAAAGGAGGAAATGCTCCTGTGATATCTAAGTCCCAAAATATTTAATATATTATTGCAATAATTATTATTTTCAATATAATTTATATTATTAATTTAACATTTAATCTCAACTCTTGTGAATGGAAAAAACTCATTGGCCAGCCCCCTACCGCTTCGTGCGCTAACCGTGGGGCGAAGGATTAGTCTCACGGCAACCGGCTGTGGGGATACCTTGGTCAAGACCAAAAAAAAATTTAACATTTAAAAGCACTGAAAACATCTTACTATATATGGCACACAAATTTCTGATTTAAAAGCAATAAACCAAGGGAATAGACAATCTTTTACCTCCCAAGCAATGGCATAACATTTCGCACCTCTAATAAGTGCCAAATTTACTGAATTTTCATATTTTTTTTATCACTTATCTAGGTTAGAAATATGAAATAGCTCTCAAATTTAACCTCCATTGTGAAGATATAATTTGCTAGAGGTTTTATGTAGAATTCAAGTGTTAACCCTCAAGTTTTGATGTAGGAATGAGTTGGGAATGAAGATCTTGAGACAAACTCTCATTGCTGAAGTGATTTAACTAAATAAAGACATTTGTGTTAGCAATTCCCTGCGGATACGACAAACTCGATACTATACAACGATTGATTCTTAAAATGATTTAAAAGTAGTTAATGGAGGAAAATCTCTTTCATCAATCCCACGCCCCATCATTGCACCACCTTTAGAGAATCATACTAAATTAATCGCCACTGATCCAGAAGTTGCGCGCGTTTACTCACTCCATCGATGGTCAAATTATGACAAGACACGTCTCTTCCCATTTACGAGGACCTCAGACAAGGCGTCGATACATTAGGTAAAACCTTATGGCTGTACGCATTCAGCTCGCATCATCTCAAACATCTGTTTGAAGCTCTTAAGCTCATCCCAGATCACGAGTATACTGTTTGAGGTAGGTCAAGAATCCCATTGCTTCAGATCGGAGATTATCACAGATCTTGTCACTCAAGCTTCCTAATGCCTCGGGTACTCGGACTGAGAGACAACTATTATAAAGTAAAATGGTATGCTCGTGTATTTTGGCAAAATACTGACAACACCCGTGCACATGAGGATAAAGAATCTTAAATTAATCTTATATATTATATCACTAGATAGTATCTGTTATATCTTGACATATCTCTATCATATCTTAGATGATTCATTTCATGTTTGTGACACTTTAAGTCTATAAATGCCATTAAGGGACACATCCCGTGTGCACACGACATTCTAACATAATTTTTATTTCTCCTCCAGATTTGCTGATTCGAGATCAAGTTCCTTGCAAGTACCCACCTCGTTGCTCGAATACGAGAAAACAAAGTATATAAGAAAGTATAAACAACCCTCCATAAAATTAGAGAGAACATGTATATAATACAACTCCCCTATTTATTTATTTTTGTTGAAAATGACACACTTTTAGTTCTTGCCAAACACAAGTGTCACATCATAAACAATTCTTGCAGTAATTCCTTGTCAGCATGATTTGTAGGTCAGAAATTTCATTTTCATAGGACAAATGATCTCAGTAGACAATGACATAATAATCGGACATATTCCTTTTTAGACCAAGTCAATTTCATTTTCAGCCAAGGATTACTAGTCCAATTTGTAACATCAATAATGCTTGTTGATAATAATGCTTGTAATATATGATTATATTCCTTTTAACTTGTTCTCCTCGTATCGTTTACTACGTAATTAGGCAGAGCAGATCCATTTACGAAAATAATGAGTCTAAGTCAGTTCCATCCACACTAATATATGAGACTGATAAAAATAGAAGAGAGTAAAATAAAAAATATAATAAATAATGTGATATGAAAGAAAAAAAAATATGAAAAAAAATTATATAGAAATTGAATGCAAGAAAAAATGAACGTAAATATATTAAAGTAATGACGGACAAAAAACACCACTAAGTCAAAAAGAGTAATTGATTAGCTTGAGTTAGTGCCCAAGAGTAATCAATTATCGTTAATGGTAAGACAAACTTAGCAACATTAACTTACTTGACAATCAAAATGAACTTTTTGATTTTGCATGATCTTTTTCTTAAAAAATAACAATACATAATCTTTTTTGTCTTTTTTTATGGGTGTAAACCAATTCGAAAAATTGTAGCAATCCCTTCTAACAAAATGATTTTCCTGAAATTTGAACTTATATCTTCACTTTTAGAAGGATCTAGCTTGACTACCGTTACCAACGCCTAATTGGTAAAACACAATCTAAACACCAAAAATTCATATTCTCTCTTAACTTTTTGTTTTAAAGCCAACTAAATAATCCTCCGAACTCCATAAAAGTTGTCATTGATTGAAAATCAAAACTTGTATCAATATTGAGTGAATCACCCCAAGGGAAGTGACTGTCATTGGATGATCCTGGAGACAAATTACCATTATCAACTGTGCTAGCGTTACCATCTTGCAGCATGTTATTTCCCAAGCAAGATGGTTCAGGTAAATCCATCTTGAGTAGCTCCGAAAAGAAATCACAATCCAACTCAAAATCTGCCATGAAATCCAAAGGATCAATATTGTTATTCTCTGAAGGTGAAGACATTGGTGATCCCTTCATTTTGTTATGATCAACAGCATTGCTCTCAACCCCTTCATTTTGTAATTGGGTGATCATGATTTCTTTAGTCCACCTTGTAGCTTTTGTTCGGACCACATTATGAGAACCCTTATTGGGTGGGCAAGGACAGCGCCACTCTTTTTTTTTGACGTTTTGATCGGAGTTCAATAATGAGCTTCGTGCACCACCATTGGTGATGGAGCATTTTGAGGCACCACTTTGATTTAGTCTCCTTCCAATGTTGGTATTCCAATAGTTCTTGATTTCATTGTCTGTTCGTCCCGGAAGCCGTCCAGCAATCAATGACCACCTGAGTTCAATATACTATATTCGTTATAAGAATTTTTTTTAATCATATCTCTTTTCAATATATTTAATATGAGACTTTTCAACTCCATCCAATAATCAGTACCAATTTGAAAACAGTCGTACTATACCTGATTGTAGAAATATATTAAGAGAATTATAATCGGGTAGAAATAGAAAACTAGTGAATCAAAAAACCAAGATAGTGTGAGATCAATTCTTGACATTCATTTGGTAACAACCATCATTTTTGATATAGTACTAAATAACCACTAATGTACCTGTTTCCAAGAAGGTTGTGAAGCCTGATAATAAGCTCCTCTTCATCATTAGTGATATTTCCTCTTTTAATGCCAGGCTTTAGATAATTCAACCATCTTAGCCTGCAACTTTTCCCACATCTCTTAAGACCTGCACGCACCAAACCATTAGTAATGTTTGTTAGTTGATTTCACGGAGAAAAGAAAAGTTTCACGTACTATACCTGCTCTTCTTGGAAGGTGTCTCCATTTTCCTTCGCCATGAATCTTAATGTATTCCGTGAGAGTCTTGTCTTCCATAGCAGTCCATGCTCCTTTGTTCAAACCTTCCTTGGAACAGCAAGGACTCCTTCCCATCTCCACGTGCAGGTGTTTTCCCAGTGAGAAAGATGGATGTCATAGGTTGAGAAATGTTTGGTCACGTCCTCTTTATATATATAATTTACTTTTTTTATCATGCATGGAAAACTTACATGTCAATAAATAAATGATTGTTTAGTGGAATAATTATCATGTAGTAAACAATCACTTATTGATCATGGAAAGGAAAACGCATACTCTAAAATAGAAAGGGCGTGAGAGGGCTAACATTTTCTTGTCTCATATATAGAACCCAAAGCAGGACATCACGTACAAGGCTAGCTAGCTAGCTGAGGGTGCCTTAAGCGGGAGAGTTCTTCCCACGTTTTAGTGATCAAATTAAAGAGATCAATTAAATTAAAACTAAATGAAAGTGAAGAAATACACCCATGGCCCATGGGTATATACGTGCCATCTGCCATTCATGGGCTCATGTAATTGCATCTACTTTCTATCTAACTTTCTCGGGCTCTTGAAAGTTTGTTGGATTCTGAAAAAAAATCAAAATATATATAGCTGAGATTTAATAGGTTATACAGTAAGTTACATATGGTAACCACTTTGTCGGTAATAGTAATCGGCGATTTTTTACTAAGTCATCAGTAACTTACCAGCGTTTTTTAAAAAGTTGTCGGTGACTCGTACCAATGGTCTAGACCATCAATAAGTGCGAGAAATTAACGATGACCAATATAATTGGTAGGCAGCAATTCATTTTGCTGCAGACGAAAATATCACCTTCATATAAAGAATTTTAACCTTTTAATCTATTATGTCATTCGAAACAATTGTGATTTTCAATATAAATTTGATGCATATATTTGTATT
Organism: Acmispon strigosus; assembly: GCA_030819835.1. Taxonomy (NCBI): domain Eukaryota; kingdom Viridiplantae; phylum Streptophyta; class Magnoliopsida; order Fabales; family Fabaceae; genus Acmispon; species Acmispon strigosus. The sequence continues at coordinate 52,376,217 of JAUAMA010000004.1, read as the reverse complement.
CCCAAACAACTAAAAAAGAGATGCATTTTAACCAATAACATATTTATCAAAAAAAAAATCATAACTTTCAAATTGAGTTTTGAAAGAGATTGAAACTAAACGTTTGCACTAGGGCAGGGTATTGTTCTTGGTTGTTTGAGGGTCACTGGACGTTCAATACTACGGAGCTTAAGTGTTCTTATTTGTTTCAAACTGCATAGCAGCACGATGTGAGAGGTACTGCTCTCACAGCAAAATACCCTCCAACTCAACGATAATAAAGATCATGTGCAAGTCACATGACCGGCCTTTGGCATTAAAAATGGCCACAATATTACTCACTTGAGTGCCACATCATTAATCTAATTAATAAGGTACGACAAATCTATATAAGCAACTAATTAAGTTACTCTTAATAGTATTTCTTTTTGTGTTGTAATTTGATATCATAAATTCGAGTTTGTTGTAGTGAATGTCAAATGTTTCTCGGTTAGCATGTACGTTGTTGATTAACAAAGTGCATGCCATGATCATGATGAAGTTTAGAACGCGGCGCGTACATGCAATGATCGATGTCTCAGAATACAATGCAACATTACAGAAGGGTACAATGTGTGCAACTTCACATGCCACATGGTTTCGCAGGCATGCAGGTATATATTCGAGTTTATTTTTCTTTCATGGTTGCATGCCAATATGCTTTCCAACATGAGGTCAACAAAAACGACATTACACGTGAGAATATAGATTAATAGAATCACCACCAGCTAGCTTCTAGTCCTATTCCTATATAAATCCAAACATCTATTTCTACTTGTACTCGATCGACTTTCCTCCCTCCGATATGGACACAACTAAAAGAATAATATATAGTAACACTTATTTTAATTTTACATGAATTTCAGCTAATTAATAAATGAATGTCAGAGAAAAAAAAAAAGACTATGGAGCTGAATTTGTTTGGGAAATACAAATAGATTCACGTCTAGGAGTTCCAATATAGAAATAAAAAATACCCAAAGTAGTAAATGATATAGTTCTCTGTTTTTTAGGAGAATATTTGGGTGTTCAACAGCATTCTGCCATGGTTGGTCATTTATCTCAATAACATTTGTTGCATCCAAGTGATCCACAGCGTGAATGAACCCAACGTGCATGGGCACTAGTGAGTTTCGGATTTGAGCCAAGCCAAGGAAAGAAAAAACAAAACCTCTAGTCTATAGCTGAAGGAAATAAATGGGCTTTTGATATTAATGTCCATGGAGGGGTAATTTGAATTGTCCTAGGCCTTTGGGCTTTAGTAATGAATCCAATTTTTTGGGTGAGGAAAATGTATTGGTGAATGATCTTTGCAAAGGGATTGAAAATAGGGAAATTTAAAAGTAGTTATATGTTCCTCGAATGTTTCAGGGTACATCCCATTTTGCGAGGATTAGCATTGGCCTAAGTTTCATTGGTTTATCTGTCCCATCTTCAATACAAGCTTCTTTTGTCCTTCACCCTTCAAATCCTAACATTCATTCTCTCTTTCCTCCTCCTCTGCCACCCTCGTTGATGGCGCCTCCCTCCTCCTCCGCTGCCCTCAACATCGGCTCCTCCCTTATTGTTCGTCACACACACTGTTGGCCCCTCCCTCATCCTTGTCCTCTACCATCACCCATGTTGTACTTATTAAAGATTTAAGAAATAATATTTGTTGATAATAGAGCTTAAAAATGCATTTTTAATTAATACTTTTTGCTAGTTTGCCTATTTTTTTTAATATTGCAATGAAGGATTTTAGTGATCTCTTTATTCAATGGTTCAAAGAAGATTCTTCTGCTTGAGACTCATCCAATTCATGATAATCAAACATCTAGACACTTAATCTATTTAAAATTCAAAATAGTGTACATTTAATCTTACATTGAGTAGTAAATTAATAGTACTCCAGCCTAAGGTCTCCATTCAAATTATAATATCGGTTGGTTAGAGAGTAACTATGTGAGAAAGATGTGTTTCCTTGTTTTGTGAGATTTATATGTGAATGGAAATGAATTCCGTAGACATGTAAAATAGGTTGAATGGAAAGAAACCCCTTGTATGGAAGTAGAGCACTATTGATATTAATGAGCAACATAGAGCATTAAACTATGTTCTTTTTTTGGATAAATTTTCTTTCACCTTCATTGTTTCTCTTCTTGCTTTGTTATTGTCAATGTGCTCATTTGGTGATTGCTGTAGGAAAAATCACATTGCCAGCGACGTATTGGTGAAGTGGATGGCTGGCACCATTGACGTATATCAATATCATTTTGTCTAAAAACATTCCATCACACCATCGTGTTAAAGTTTGAATAATTTTAAGAACGTGTTATAAAATAACGGTTAATTTTTTAAAAAAGAAACTCATTTACCATGAACAATAAGGGTGGAAATAGGCTAGGTCAGGCTAGACTTTGCGTAAATAGGTCTGGTATATTTAAAAAGGTAAAATTAAATTTTCTACAAATACCAAAACTGGTGACAGGTTAGATGGATGTAAATTGAATTTAACTAGTAAGTTACCCGTGCAATGCACGGGTGTTTTTAATATTTAATTTGCAAAATTTTTTTAGTTGATGTTGTAAAGCTAATAAATATATGACATATGTCAACATTTTTAAACACGCGTAAGATCACATGATATATTGAAGTCCTCAATTGATAAAACCAAAGTGGACACAATGACTAATATTAAAATTGTTCATCTAAAGTTTATGTCATACGAAAATCAAACAACGTAATTAAGTTTGGATAGCAGAAATAGAAAAACATCCAACAAATACTTATGTAGCAATAGTCTTAACACAATGAAGATCTTATTTCACTTCTCTATCGTGACACATTTTAATTCTTTAGTTGAGGAAGCTTGTGAAGATCTTATTTCACTTCTCTATCTCAACACGTTTTAACCATAGTTCAAAAGTTATTTTTCATAATAAAGAAAGTTAATATAATAAATTTTTAAAAGAAATAAATACCCCACAATTTTGTCTACGTTTGGAAGGAGGAAGCGTAGACAAAATTGTGGGGTATTTATTTCTTTTAAAAATTTATTATATTTAAATACATTTTAATATTATTGACTTCTTTTGTTTTAAAAATTTGTGAGGTTAGATCAATACAAAATAAATTAAGCAAGCAATATAAATAAAGAAATAAGAAGAATATCTAAAGATTAAAATATTTTTCAATAAATAGGAAATAATTTTATGACACATTAGACTAATATTGTTCTGTAAAGAGAATTGACAATATCTGGATAAAGAGTAGGTAGCACTGAGGATAATTCACAATCGATAGAGCTGTAGGCGGTACTTTCCTTGTCTTCAGACGATATTTCTATAGACAATACTTTCCTTGTCTTCAGACGATACTTCTTTAGACGGTACTTTTCTTGTTTTCAGACGATACTTCTCTAGAGTAGACAGTGCTGCCGAGTAGACGATAGGGATAATTCCGCCTTTTATTTCTTAGAGATGACGATAGAGCTAATGAGTTATTTCAGCCTTCTATTTTGTTGAGCAGACGATAAAGATATTTGTTGAGCAGACGATAAAGATATTTGTTGAGCAGACGATAGAGCTGTAGACCATACTTGAGATATGACTTTGACGTTGTAGTCTCTTGTTTTTCCTTTAGACGATACTTCTATCTGAGTAGCAGACGATACTTCTCTAGACAGTTCTTTACTTGGTGATTTTATTTTATGGAGATGTTTGCACATTTAATGGATACATCAACATGTTGACAAAATCTTACTTTAAAATAAACTAGTTAGTAGCAATAGAAAATTAATGATAAAACCGTAAATAAATAAATAAATGTGAATTGAATATAATTGGTAACATCAACAAACAATAATTATTATATAAAAAGAACATTATTATATAAAAAGAACAATCATAAATTAAATGATTTAAATTTGTAATAAATAATTATTTGAATTCCTTAATTATCGCAAATCATGATTTAAATTCGGAAATTTGATTTGATAGAGAGAGAAATTGTTGGGTTGATAAAGTGACACGTGTCGACATATAAGAGAGTCTTTTTTTTAAGAGTTGTTGAGGTTTGAGATTGAGGACTCACAATTAGTAGATACAGTAATAGATATTTTGATTTATTTGTATATTTTATTAAACTAATATATTAAATTAAGATGCTAATAAACAGGCTGGCCTGATAGGCTTAATAGGCTTTTTTATAAGTCTAAGCCTGATCTATTTAGCTAAATAGACTTTTTAAAAAGCCTGAGCCTAGCCTTTATATTAAACAGGCTAGGCCAGGCTTTAAACAGGTCAGGCCATAGGCCCCTGTCGGCGGCCTGGCCTATTCCCACCCCTAATGAACAACTTTCAAAAAATCTTATCGAAAGTTTTCAGTTTTAAAAATTGAAATTCTAAAACATCTTACAGATATTTTTCATTTTTTATTTATTATTTTCAAATCTCAGGTTTTTCAGCAGTTTTATTTTCTTCTTTCAAAGAATAGGTTCTAAAAAAGCCCGAAATCCTCCTACTTACAAATTAGAGAACTTATTTGAAAACTTTTTTATTTCTAAATGATTTTTTTATTTAAATGTTTTTTATATAATACGAGGAAGATATGTAAAAAAAATAGCATTGCTCTTTAAATTTTGCGTCTATTTCTCTACTTTGATCATAATTATAAAATATGTGGGTTGAATACATTTTTAGGTCCGGTAAAATACGTTGTTTTTGTTTTTCATTCCTGAGAAAAAACAATTCTTGTTTTTAATCCTTTAAAAATTACATGTTTTATTTTTAGTCTTTAGTAGTTGTTTTTCCATCCAATCCAGATCTGAATTAAATTGCTGCAAAATAAAAGCACTGCATTCACTATGTTGTAGAAGTTTGACCTAGAGTGTTGACCATGGGTATAAGAGAGGGCTTTGAGTCCTCCCAGCTTGGTAACATTTACTGCTGTGGTTCTAATGATCAAAATATCGATAATATACTTTGGGAATTGTTTTTTCAATTGAGTTATCGATAACATTCGCATTCTTGTGGAATTAGCTTTTCTAACAGAGACTCTGCTTTTTTCATACACAAAACTCAAACTTAAAACCTTATTCACAGAAAGTCAAACATATACCACTTGTACCAAATACAATTAGAGACATATAATAAAACACAAGGCGCCCAATAATTAAACTACAATTTAAGCGGGAATTATGAAGATTAGTCCAACATTTTCTTAACAACCATAGATGTTACAATCTGGTTGGAGTGGTATTTCAGAGTAACACATAAGGGTTCGTGAGTTCACAACTGAAGAGGGAAAAAGAAAGTGAGAAATATCCCTCAAGCTAGATAGATGGGGATTGCTAAGGCTATGAACTAGTTTGGATGCAGACTAAAAAGAATGAAGTCTTGTATCCAAACAGATTATGACTCCCTAAGCATTTGAACTTTTTCTTCTTCACTCCAATAATAAATCCTTAATTTCAATCATTTTCTAGTCCAAGAAAGGAAGCCATCTTCTTGAGCTCTACATCCAGAGAGTCTAATTTCTCTGATTTTGAGTGGAAGTTATCTTCATCAGCAACCAGCATTTGGCTTTGATCAATATCAATGAGAAAATCAGTAAAGGGAGCTTCATCATCATCACCACCTCCACCACCCTCTATTTTGTTTGAGGGACTAGCACTACTACTACGCTTATGATCACACTCACACCCATTGTTATTATTATTCTCCAAGAAAATTTGGTTGTATTTAACAGCCTTAACTCTCCTAGGCCGTTGAGCCTCGGGTGCTACTACATGGATTCGTTTGATTTTCTCTTGTTCACAGTATTTGTGATTATGTTGAAGTGAAGTAGATGATGATGATGGAGGTTGCTTCTGTAACTTCTTTGACAGATTAGTGTTCCAGTAGTTCTTGATTTCATTGTCTGTTCGTCCCGGAAGCCTCTTCGCTATCAAAGCCCATCTATACAACAAAATTCATAATTGTAGTTCTTGTTGATCACTAAGCCACTAACTAATGACAGGAAATTGTGAATTATGAAACTTCATTAACCATGGTTTATATATAGAAAGTTGTACAAAGAGACTAATTACTCATGAGGAGGCCTTTTGAATTATGATACTTGTGTGTTGAGAAGAATAAGTTAAATATAAAAAAAGCCTAACCTGTTACCAAGAAGACGATGAAGTCTAATGATCAAATCCTCTTCATCCTCAGAGATATCACCTCTCTTTATACCCGGTTTAAGATAATTCAGCCATCTTTGTCTGCAACCCTTTCCACACCGCTTTAAACCTGTATATACATATATTAGAGTTTATTTAATTTATTCATCCAATGCTTCTATTAGAAGACTTTTTACAGCTACTTTTTATGATCTCTCTCTATCATATCAATAACTACATCCCACCTTTCACATTTCTCTCTTATATCTTTCTATCTCTCAGTTCATTGTTTAGAAGAAAATTACACAACTCTATTATACACAACCAAAAGGGCCACTGACTAATTAAGAAAAAATTATAAAAATTAAGATTAAGGGATGAAGTAAATCCAATTAGTTGTCATAGAGAAAGTCATTGTTGGATATTTGAACATTTATTCATTCACCAATATAGTTGAACCCAAATCTCCTCCCACTCAAGTGCCTAGCATGTAGTGATTTTCTTTCAAAGCAAAAAAAGGGCTATTAACTAATTTCCAATTTTTAAGAACAAAACTCTACAGTTAACATACATTATATTCATTTACCACAAAAAGCTGAAGGATCAAAAGGAAGAAGTAGAATAGAAATCAGTGGCTCCGAGTTAAATATTTTGTAGAAAGAGTTTTACTGCTCAAACATAATTGTGTGGATGATAACCAATGATACATGTACCTGTATTTTGGGCAACCTTATGCCATTTCCCTTCTCCATGAATGGCGATATATCTGGAGAGGACTTCATCTTCTTCTCGAGACCAAGCACCCTTATTGATCTCCTTGGGACAGCAGGGACGTCTACCCATGTTCTTTGATCTCCTTGCACTCAAAACAAACTCAGCACTCACTTGATAGTTGATAGCTACCACACACAAAATTGGTGAGTGGCTTTATTACATATCTGAGTAGTAGCTTTGCAAAACGTACCTCCTAGATCAACAATTAGGTGAGAAAAAGGGACAACAATGAGAGTCATTAATACATGAAAAAAATATGGAAGAAAGAAAAAGTGTCTAACCATTTGAACTATGAGGGAGGGCATTGCGTGGCGTACTCCTTGTACGTTGACGTCCCAAGAGAGGGGACCAACTAACAACTGAGTGTGGTGTTCTTCCATATTAAGCACCTCATGCATTGGAAACCCTTTTTGGGGTTGTAGAGTTACAACCCTTTTTTTAAGGAAAACCCTTCAGATATATGTTGTTCTTCAAAATATATTGCATCAGTTTGTTGCTCCTTTTTTAAATTTTACTTTGAATAAGCGTTTAAAAATTTAAAATATCACTCTCTCATTTTAAATGTCATTTTGACAATATTTTTTATTTTTTCACCGCAGGTGTAGCCTTCACGGGAGGCAGCACTGTTCAAGTTTTCCATTCACAAGAGAATCGAATGGCAAACGTTGTTTAAGAGGGATCATGTATGTACACTATAAGAAAACTCGTTGTTACATATGGCTAGAATCGTTAGTAATCACACATGTTACCCACGGCCACATCACTATCAGTATACACTTCGTCGTTAATCGTTACCATCATTTTTTTACAAAGTCATTGATAACTTACCCACGGATTTGGACATCGATAAGTTACTCACGATCTAGACGCCAGTCAGTGCAACATATTATCGACAATCGGTTACTGATTTGGGTGGACGAGAAAGACTCATTCACAATGGATGAAAATAAAACTTATATGGAAAGAATTTCCACATTTTAAGCTACTATGTCATTAGAGACAATATTGCGATCCTAATTCATCTAAGTGTTCTCGAACCACCACAAAACAAAGCTTTCTTTTCACCAATAAAATATTTATTAAAAGGTGAAAATTCCTTAATAACTTTCAATTATCAGATTTCGAAAAAGGTTCAAACATAACATTTTTATCAACTTATAGTCATATGTTAGCTGTTTGAGAGTTTCTAAGTTGGTGGGTATCATGCGGGTAAGGCAGGTACTCCAACATCGTGTAACTATGCAATTTGGGATGAGTCAGACATTCAATGTCTTGAATTTATGATCCATCCTAAAGTGGATAGCAATGCGAAGTGGGAGGAGTTGCTCTCACTATAAGGAAAGCGCTAAACAGTGTTAACCAATCCATATGTTAGCTTAGCGCAAAAGTCAGCGTTATAGCCAATTTAGCGTTGACGTTAGAACTGCAATTAATCAACTCAAAGCTAACGTGTAACTAAACTACACACTTAATAAGACAGCTAACACTAAAGGCCATGCTTAATAGAATTTGGAGGACACTGATTAATATTATAATTGGAACCCTTAACTATGACTGTATGAGGTTCCTCAATTGGTCGAAAAGTAAACTAATTTTGATGAGATATTCAGGAGGAGCTACAATTACTTGTAAAAATGAACTACGGACGATAAATGAGGAGATTCTTCATAAGGTTTTAGAACAATTGAGGCAGTTATGGTTGCATCTTCTGAGAAACCTCCTGAGATAGATTGGAGCAAGGGAGGGGAGGGGGAGATGCGGGCTGGGTGGTGGTTGTGGAGGTCAGGTGAGAGGAGGAAGAGGAAAAGGAAGAAGGAAAAATGAGAGAAGGACTAAAAGTGATTAAAGAAATTTTAGAATGATTAGGACTTGCAACATATTTAACTATAATTATTATTAAATGAATTTTTTATTTATTTTTCTAACGTATCCCCACAACCGACAGTCATAAGACTAACCCTCTCGAGACTTGAAGATCATATTAAATGGGTAGACTTCTCCCAACAAATCATTCTTCATACATACTATTCAGGAATTAAAACCGGACTAAATGCTTAAAGAGTTTAGTTATCTACCAACCAATCATGTTGGAACTTGTTGGTTGAAAATATATCTTCTATTATATAAAATCCCCCCGAAAAATACTTGCATATGCAATCTCAAGTACGTTTCTAAAAGTTGAAACTTGAAACAAAATAACATTTTACTATCAACTTTTGACAAAATTTGCCTATGTTATCCCGAAGGGCGTGATAGAATGGCCTTTTCGTAACTCCAATTAGATTACAATTTACAACAATGTATCTACTTAGTTTGTAGTAGTTTTAAAGAAAAAAATGTTTGTAGTGGTTTTATCGACTATGTAGTTTCCTATCCCAAGCAAGATGGAAAATTGTAATAGCTGTTGCATTGTTTCGTGGAGGGCTTCGACTTCTAGCCACTAGCCTGGCTCTGAATAGCTTCTAGCTTTGAAGATTAGAAGAAATTTAGCTGCTTTGGCCAGAAAAAAAAAGAAAAAAAAAATAGAGAGGGATCTCTTACTGGGGAGTAAATATATACATGTTTTTTGCATTCAAATTTCAAGAAATGTTTCCAATAATTTTTGCATTACAAATTTGAAACTGAGAAAAGATAAATACTAATTGCAGTAAATTACAAATCGCTAGGTCTAGGTTGCCTTGTTCGAACAGTAAACCAGATATAGATATAAATAACGACTTCAAAACAGGGGAACCAGACACATTAAAACCTTGTCATCGGCTGAAGCATTTGAGAAGCAGTAGAATGAGAAACCAACTGCTCTGAACTCAGGGGTCTTACTAGGTGGTGGGCACTCACAGGGTTAGGAAGGCCCTGCCTACTACTCATCTCTTTAGAATTGTTATTGCTTGATTCGGTGTGTGAGGATTCCATCAATGTGCGAATCTGCAAAACCATATCAATTATATTATTGTCCAATTGAAGAAGCGTAATGATCAATCATTCTGGTGAATCCTTTATACTTACCATTTCTAGGCGCCTCTTGTGGATGTCATTTAACAGCTGCAAGTTTTAAAAATAGCAAGTAAGAATTCGATTATTATAAGAATTGGTTTTCTTATTTTGAGGAAAAGGGGGCAGAAGGGGAAGAGGGAGAAACAATTTGGTGCTCACAGGTTTGCTTTGGTACTTCTTCTCTTCAGTTGAATATCCTGGAATTGTTAGATCCCAATTCTTTTCTGTGACACGGGTAACAAGTAAATTAGCAAAGCTGTGATGTCAATTCTTATTATCAAATATAATCTATAAATAATAGTATGCTAACAATCCAAGCATTCAAATTTTAACTCTCAAGATATGATCTTTTATTCGTCATACAAGCTTCAAATATAATTAATGATATTCAAAGTAATGTTTCATAAAGTTGGATTTATGACATTCAAAGTAATGTACAGCTTATCTAGTCAGTATGGTAACCCAAAGAATAGGCAAAAAAGTAATGCACTATGCATGAATTATGATCGCTCACTGCTTGAAGCAGTGGCTCAAACTCCGAAGGTTATATGAGCGTAAATTTCAACATGCAAAAGCAAAAATGTGTGAACCAAACTTAGCTTGTCAAACAAAAAAAGGGAACAAGAAGCAGGGAGAGAGACCCAAAATAAAACAAGTCATTTTGATTACAGACAAACCCAAAATAAACTGAAAACTTCATGACAACATCAAGCAGCCAGTCCTCTGAATTCTGAAATTCCTACTTATTATCGCTTACTAACACTCAATATCCACTTCGTCTTTAGACATATTCATCTGATTCGAGTTTTGGAACACGAGGATTCTACTGTGTATTCAACTAAGTGTATTAGATCTGACCATGAAAATCTAAGATGTAAATATCAACTGAAACCAGATTTTAATTAATAACAAGTCAACACTTCATCATTCTGCTAATAGATAGTCATAGATCAAACAAGAAACGTAGCATAGAAGCACAGACACCAAAGGTATTAGAAACTCTGGACAAGGAAAGAACTCAAAGAGGGACTAGAAAGAAAAGGATTGAAGCATATACATTAGGCAAATAGGCTGAAAAGATAGACAGTATATAACTCCCCCCACCCTACTTCACATGAGTCAACAATATTTAGATCAAGGGAGCAGATTTAACTACATTGACAAAAACCACAAGGGCATCATGATAACCTTGAACCAATAAGATTCAGATAACATAATATTTTTTTTCTTTTATAGCCAATTAAAGTAGCCAGTAATACTACTCAAGTGGTAAATCTTGTGAACAATTCTTTAGTCTAACATACAGATAAACCAAGGTTTGAAATATGTAATAGATCATTCTTCTTTCAAGGGGCCTAGGTTGAAAATAAGCAATATTCACAACATACCTAGGTGTAGCAATAAATCCTTGGACTCCAACGTTGATGACTTTCTATGCTTCGCCAAAATGCAACCATGTGTAGTTGCCTGCATATAAGAAAAAGATAAGCTTGCACTGGAAAAGAGAATAAAATCTCAGCTAAAACACTAAAACATTGACCATGGATTTTAGTAGCAAAACACAAATAGAATAGAAGAAAGACATTTAGTATGATGATTGATAAAAAAGTTATTGCTAGAGAAAGCTGCTTATCACTGCCATTAAATAAAAAAATGTGCACTCGTCATATAAGCACTAATAGGAAAACACAACTTCCCCACTTTTTTCAGTACGACACATCTATGTACAAAACTGGGGAGAAAAGGATCCTCCATATATTAGCCACAGATCATACAATCAACAATGAGCATGACTCTTTAAAAACTAATTAAAAATCCCTCAAACTGAAATTAACATGTGTGCATGTTAGTTACAGGTGCGTTTGCGTAACAGTTTAATCAAGCGCTTACGGAAATAAGCACTTATGGCAATAAGCATTTATCACAATAAGCAACTATCGCAATAAGCGCTTATCACAATAAGCGATTATTTCAAAATTGATTGTGGGCTTTGGATTTCCTCTGTTCATTTTCTTTCTCATCTCTCGTTTTGTTTCCTTTGATTTCCTACGCGGTCAGGTCTCTCTCCCTCGCCAATCGCAGATCTCTTGTCTAAAACCACAACCAACCCTTTTTCCAATCCAACCCCTAATTATTCAACAAGGTTCGTTGATCTCAACCTTTTTCCACACCATTGTTCCTATTTTTCTTTCCAATTTCAAATCTTTGATTTTGATGGATTCTTTTGTTGTTCTAGGAAGATCGGTTGGACAAGTTAAACGAAATTGAGAAATAGGGGAATTTAGAGAATGACCAAGATAAGGCATAGGCAAAAAGCACTTATTTTTTGGTTTAGAAAGATAAAGGAAAAAGAAGAAGACGGAAGCAGCAGAGAAGCTCGGGGACGCTGAAGCCACAAGGAGCAGAACAAGGAATGTTGAAGGCCAAGATGAAGGGAGACAAGACCAACTTGCTTGGGAAGTCCAAGCGTGAAGAAAGGTCTTAAAATCTTCTCAAGTTGGGAGTGATGGTGGGGGTAATGGTTGGGAGGTGTTGGTGGTGAAGAAGGCTGAAAGGTGAGGGGGTGTTAATGGTGAAAGAAGGTTGGGGGTGGGGGTGTTGATCTCTGATGGTGAAGAAGGAGCGTTTAGACTATAGGGATTTACAGTTTTTTTGTTTATAGGATTTATTTCATTTTTTAATTTATTTGTTTTATTTATTTTCTTTTTTGTTTATTTATTTACTGAGGTGTGATCCATGGTGGTGCAATTAGCAAAGCCACATCACTAATGAAGGCCAGATAAGCAAATTCCGTCTAAAGTTGGACGGTGAATTGACAAATGGACTTGATTTTCACAAATTAAATATTCAAAGGCCAAGTCGCTCGTTTTGAAGATCAAGTCGAATGACACAATCGCAATACTTCTGGGATTAAAAGTGCAATTAAGCCTAACTTTTAATAAATAGGGGCAAGAAAAATAGGGATGAAGAAGTTTTGGTAACTGTCCAGTGGACAATAATTTGTAATAAAAGGTGGGCTTGAATATATAGGAAAGAAGGAGAAAAATGAGACTTTTGATTTGGTTGGGATTTCCTGTAGAGGGAAGAGCTCAGGTCTCACAAAATACCTGGAAGCTGTTCCTTTTGCATTCTGTCAGTTCCATCTCAGTTTTTGTAGGATTAGGCTAGTCTTAAAATTTTCTATTCCTCTTATTACTTCTGAACCAGTTCTGTCCACTGGTATCAGAGCTCCCAAAATCTAGGAGTCTTGCTGGTTCATGGCGTACACGAGAATGACGGCTGGAATCTTTGGAGAAAAAATTTGCATCATGGAGAAGAGAGATGAAGACATAAAGGGAACTCCATGAAACATACGGAGAGCTTCAAGAGGTCAAGGTCAAGAAGATGGAAGATCTCCTAGAGAGCCTCATGCAATCCATGGGAAGGGGACCAGAACATGGTTACGTATCGTGTATCGCTAGACCCTAATTTTTGAATCGTGAATCGTGTCGTATAATGTATTGTAAGATACAGATACAAAAAAATTAAGTCATAAAATGAATAATATATTGATATATCATATAAATATACTTCGAAATAATTAAATACTCAAGCCATAAGAAGAAAAATAGTTGCACAAAGTTCAAGTGTTTAACCTAGTTCCAAGCCATAAGCCAAAAAAACATAAATAAAATGATAAAATGCAAATTACGTTGCTAATACTTAGGCCCTAGTAAATAATCAAAATATAATTCAAACTAGTTGAATCATAAAAAGTTGAATCATACGCAGCATGACCGGAATGAAGTGCTACATGCATGCAACTTTCAATCGTATTGTAAGATTCAGCTCTCAAATCAGGACTGAATCGGGATAAAAGATGAGATTCGGACACATTTTAGATACGCACTGCGATACATATCGCTGGCAGAAGAACTTGTATCGTATCGAGATATGTACCGTATGTATCGTAAGATACTGATAACCATGGACCAGAAAATAAAGCAACTTCAGGGGCATCAGAAAATAGAGATGGAGGAAGAGCTGGTGGATGGAACTTCAGTGGGCAAAAAGAAGACCAATGGAGAAGATTAAAGATCGTATTTTCAGGGGACTGATGCTTGCTTATGGGTGGTCAGTTGATTGTAGAGGTATTTCCAAGTTAAAGATTTATTGGAGGATTAAAAGGCTTCAGGTAGTAATGATGGCTATGGAGGGAAGGGTTTTGACTTGGTTCCAATGGTGGGAATCTAGTAATCTACCACGGAAAATCCAACTTGGGAGGGGTTGAAGACTGCCGTTATCCAGAGGTTTCGACTGTCTATGATGTAGAACCCTAATGAACTGTTACAAGGGTTGGGGCAGACCGCAATAGTGGAGAAATTCAGGGAGGAACTTGAGCTGTATGTATGTGTCCTATGAGAAGCACTGATCACGAATATCTTAAGGAGATTTTCTTAAATGGCTAGCTGGGAAGAAATTACAGCAGAATTGAAATACATCCTGCAACTACACTATCAGACTTGAAGAATAATGCCCAAATAATTGACGAAAAAAAGAGCACTGGCCACGGGAGGGTAATGTTCAAGTAATCAAGGAGGGAAACTTGTTGATGCTATCCTTCATCCAAAACAGTGGCTTATGTAGCTAATTCGAGGCTCCTTGAGCAGACTAGCCAACAAAAAAGGAGGTTCAGTGAATGATTCAGAAATACAAATTAGCCAAGGCAGGAGAATCAGTGAGGTATTCACCAATAAATAGATTCAAAAGTTCTCTTGGAAGCAGAGGAGGGGGTGCAAGAGACTTCCAGAGGTAGATCAAGAAAGGGCTGTGTTTTACATGTGATGAGAAATACCATCCAAGTCATGCATGCAAGGACAATCAGTTTCCTGTGTTATTAATGGAGGAATATTTATTGGAAAGAAAAGGTGATGAGTTTCCACTTGACCATGAATGAAGGAGCACTGTCATAGAAGTTCACCTTGAGGACAAAAACTTTTGGGAGGAGTATGATTAGTAATCTATTCATTAAGAGGGATTACAGTAGGAAGAGGAAGAGTGGTAACAGAAGATTGGAACTACTAGGATTTATTAATGACAATATTTTACAATTAATAGTTGGTGGAGGTAGAGAAATAAATAGGGAAGTGGAGAGTTAGTAATTGTCAAGTAGACAATAAATTGTAATAAAGGAGGAGCTGGAGTAAATAGGAAAGAGGGACAGTATGAGAGGTATTTCCAATTTGGTTGGGAGTTTTCCGTAGCGGGAGAGCCCAAGTCTCTCAAATACCTGAAGGAGTGGTTTCTGATCACTTTCTGTATTAACATCTCAATCTTAATTCTTGTATAAATCTGATAGTTGAGCAAGGATTGAGTTTGCCTTAAATACATTTTCCTTTTCTTCTATTGATTCTGATCCAGTTCTATTAGTTTGCTCTGGGGTTGAGGATTCAATCCCCCAATATGACACCCACCTTCCCCCTTTGACCCCGAGAGGGATCTCCCTCCCTAGTTTCCAAAAGAAAAAACTCCTTCATTACTATGAATTTCAAATATAGTTAGAAAATCTATCAATAACAAAGTAGAATCTTTCTATGTGAGATATTTAACCAAGATGTGTGTGACATATGACCTCCTTTTCAGCGTGCCCACTATAAATGCATCAGTCAAAATGTGGAAACAAAGTTAAGCATATCAAAATTCTTACAGAATCAATGAAGTCATCAGCAAGCTCTAAAAGAAGATCTGTAACTTCAGGGTCCAGCTTACCCTGTGGATCCACCTGATGGATAGAAAATTACCATTCAAAATAGAACCATTAAACAAAAATTTGGAGAAAAAAAAAGGAAAAGAGAAAACCTGCGCAACTAAATCCTGTATCTTTCTTTTCCCGAGGACTTGGTTTGTTGCTTCATTTCCTTGGCTTGAACTTCCCCCTGGTGTAGTAGTTCCAGATGCAGTAGCATCTGGCTGCGATCCTGTTAAACTAAGTGCTTTTTGGCCTGTGGGCCCTGGTATCCTTGGAGATTGCTGTTGTTGTTGTTGATGAACAGATGCTTGTAGTTGAGATTGTTGCTGTGACTGTTGTTGCATAAGTTGTTGCTGCTGCTGAGGCGGCGGCGGCTGCTGTTGCTGCTGATGCAGCTGAGGCTGCCCCATTGATTTCTGTTGCTGCATCAGCTGGGACAAATGTTGTGGGCTCAGGGTCATAGAGTTTTGTGGCAGTTGAGTAGAAGAAGCCAGCTGCTGCTGCCTCTGATGTTGTTGAAGACGTAATGGTGAGGCAGGGCCAGTCATTGCTGGCATTTGTTTAATCCACTGTTGCTGTGTTAAAGAATTATGAATCATTGCCGGCTGTCCATTTTGAGACAACCCAGACAACTGGGAATTCACAAAAGCAAGGGATGACGGCCTTGGTAAACCTTGAACCTGCATTCAACACCACTGTCATGTCAATATTCTATCATGCTTCAATTCATTTTGAAAAATAATATGCACAATTGCAAGCACACCTAAACTAGAGTAATCCTAGACATTACTCCAAATAAGGAACTCTAGATACAGTTTAAGTGTAACAGGTTTATTAGTAACTTTTTCATTATGACATCAACAAATTATTATCATATTCCTATTTTCCCTACCAATATTTAAATGCTTGTGCTATGCTTGTGTTCTCTAATCTCAAGACAATAAGGTAAATCCCACAAGATAAATTTTACATTTTACCCTGCAATTTCAAAGAAATAAGAATGTCTAACTTCTGGCTATCCAAAATTATAAGAAAAAATGAAGAAGAATGACAAAAGAAGGATAACTATTCTACTAAAACATTGAATTAATACTTCTTAAAACAAAAATGACCCATTTAAATTAGAAACACAAGCACAAGAGTGGTCCAAAATTAAAACTAAATGTGGTATGATCAATGATATTTAAAAGAGACTATATATTTGGCAATCTGGGAGCGTGACTTGCTTGTTGTAAAAGAGCAAGTGCAATACATGTCACAATGTAAAAAATACTGTGGCGCTTAGACCATATGTACATTTAAGATCTAAACCATATCAGCACAAAACAAATTGATTCTTCAAAGATATATGCAGAAGATCATCAAGCATTATGTTTCCTAATTACCAAAAATAAGATCAAAAAACATAAAGCATAGAATATACCTGCTGCCCGTTAAGCGAACTCTGCTGTGATAATTGCTGCCTGATTTG
Source organism: Acmispon strigosus (assembly GCA_030819835.1). NCBI lineage: Eukaryota > Viridiplantae > Streptophyta > Magnoliopsida > Fabales > Fabaceae > Acmispon > Acmispon strigosus. The sequence goes on along the minus strand of JAUAMA010000004.1, from coordinate 52,359,090 downwards.
GCCCGGAGTCATCCGGAGCTGCTGAGCATAAGCAAGGGCTCCACTGGCTCTTAGCTGGGAGCTGAGATTCGGCGACCCCATCATCCCAATCGCTTGCATTCCTTGCAGTGGCTGCCCGGCAGAATTAGCCGAAGAGAATTGAGAGGACTGGACTAGCCCACCTTTCTGCCTCGGCTATACCAAATATAAAATCTCTCATAACATTTTTTCTAATGTGAAAGCACAAAAATGCAACTGATACTTCAATGATCAAAAGCTATAATAATAATAATAAAGAAGACATTATAACTAGTATTGAAATTATTTTAACTTCAACTATGATTGGTTATGCATAATAGAAATGTGTTGATACATGAAACATTCCGGTATTTTCTAACTCATGTTTCAATAATCAAAGTCCGTCATCACCCGGCACCCAAAATGGCATACCTTAGCTGGCAGTTAATCATCAAGTAGAGTCATCTTGGGTGTCGAGCGATGCTGCTTATAATGATGCAGTTAACCTCTTAGAGAATTTGCATTTGGGATACCCAGATGGCCAGATTCAGAGTCAGTGACGAACGCGACTCAATTCTTGACAGAACACGCTTTGTCAAGCAGTTGCGATTCCAACATGACAAGGCATCAAAGCTTATATGACCAAGTGTCAAGTAGTCTGGAGTTCAATTATTATTGCCCCATTGTTGTAATAAAAGGCTGAATTCCAGCACAAGTTAGGCGGACTTGTGCATTGTCCACACAAGAGCCTTGTGTGAAGCGACGTGTTAGAAATATATCATAAAAATCATTCATGTGTCTTCACGCAACAACTTAAACTTTTGGGAGAGTTGGTTCATCGTCCTTCACAAATTGCTAGTCATCCTACTAACCTGAGAGCATGCTCAAATAATAATAATAACAAAAACTATTATTATTATTATTATCATTTGCAATGTTACAAGTTGAGTTGATTATTGGAGAAAAGAGAGAGGGTTACAAGGTAAATTGGCAGAAAAAGTTGTACAGTCATCTACCCGTAACTAACCACCATTACCAAGAGAGGAGATGAGAGGAGAAGTTGCAGCTGCGTGAGCCATGAGATGTTTTTACTTAATTGGCTCTCTTTTCATCTCCATTCTCCAGTATATTTACCCAATTTGTAAATTAATTCACTCTATGATTCTTCTTGAAATTAATCAATATCCGTCGACTTCATCCACCAAACTCCATTAATTTGCCATCAACCAGAGCACAGGTCGTGAAACATGGCACCAAAGCTATCTCGGCTTGTCGAACTCAAAACTTTACGTTTAGTTTATTCTAACATAGCCCCTCGCGCAAGGTTATTGCGCAGACAATGCACAAGCCTCTTATAATAATAGGGCAGCACAGGAAGGGAAGCCTTGGCGCAACGGTAAAGTTTTTGTCACGTGACTGAGAGGTCACAGGTTCAAGTCCTGGAAATAGCCTCTTATGTAAAAAACAAGGTAAGATTGCGTACAATACACCAAATGGTGGGACCCCTCCCGGACCCTACGTATGAGGGAGCTTAGTGCACCTGCTCTTTTTAAATGGGCAGCATGGGTCGAGCTTCAGATCATTAGACATAGACTCTTATATCATGTCATATTGGAATGACAACTGTCTGACAAAGTGCCTTCTGTCAAAGAATTAAATTATCTGAAGTGCACACTTCACTAGCTCTAAATCTGGGTGTCCCAAATGCAGATTCTCCAAGAGATGAACTATATCACTATAACCATCATCAAACAGTAAAACAATATAATAAGAAAAAGGTCAAAGTTTGTATTGAAATTCTTTTAGTATTATCTTAAACTTTTGATTGATTATGCCTAACAGACATGAACTTTTCCAGTTTTTTCAAATGCTGACGGCACGAAATGCAATTGATACTTCAACCGTAAGAAATTATAGCACAGCTAAATGCGAAAACGATGAAAAGGGAGCGAACTTATACCGAGGACAATAGGTTAAACTGTGCTCCGGCACCGGATAACATGGGGAAGTGGCTGCTCTGCCCTATCAACGCTGACCGCGACAGAGTGGAGCCACCTAATTGCTGCTGTTGAGAGGCGGCAGAGCCTCCGAAGTTCATCTGCGCGCCATAGAGTCCCGGCTGCTGCTGCCTGGAGACGCTGAACTGCTGCTGCTGCTGCTGCGGTTGAATTTGGTTGAGGCGCGACATGGAAGGAGAGCGTTGGAGGGTTTGGTGGAGCTGAAAGGTAGAGACATTAGGGTTCATGTTCATGCCTTGCCCCTGTGACTGTTGTTGCTGTTGCTGGTCTTGTGGGATTTGAGGGAGTGAAGGGGATTGTTGCTGGGCGAGATTCGAGTTTGAAGGGGATTGGATTGTAGGGTTTGAAGATGAGGGATTTGCATTGGGATTTTGAGTTTGAGGGTCCATGGCGGTGGAGGGTGATGATCCGCAAGCGGGTTCCGCCATTGATGTTATTCGTATCACGTTATCTCTCTTCCTCTGTGTGTTGTCTGCTACGATGCCGGCATGGCCAGAACTCGGAGGAGAGCTTCGCTGAATCGAAGGAAGGTGGAGGAGAAAGACGTTGAATCTGGACCTACACCTACACGTCACCCCTCTATAGTTTCAAGTTTCAGCTCAATCCTAATTCTTCTTCTTTTGAAAAACCTTCCTCATAGAAAAACCATTGCTTTTTTATGTTGACCTGGTTTCAAAATCAATTTAAAAAATAGGTATTAAATTATTAATTATTAGTAAAATAGTTATATTTTCAGTTTAAATGTTTTTTTCAGAAATTTAGCTGAAAAAAATCAATTTCACTATAGTTTAAGCGTCCGTTTGGTGGACAGGATAAATAGAGACAGGATAGGATAATAATCATATTCTGCTGTTATCTATTGTTTGTTGCGCCAGCAAGATAGGATAACACTATCCTGTTTTTTATTTTATTAGAAATTATCCTGACAGGATAGGAAATCAATTTTTTGTTTGTTTATTACCATGACCCAAAATTAATTTCAATATTTATATTTTATATAATTTATAATAATGTTAATTAGTAAATATAATTTTTTTATTTTAATAAAATATAAATTTTATTACTTATCAATTACTAATTGTTATTGATAAGTTAAATTATTTAGTTACTGATAAATTTAATTAAAAAATAAACTTATTTATAAATGGTGAAAATATTGGATTTACTCATATAAAATAATTAAATTTTCATTATCACTTACTACTACTTAGTTAACATTTTTTTCTTTATTTATATTATAATAAAAATACACAAAATAATTATTTACTAACAATAAAATAGACTACTCACACACACATATATATATATTAATTTTTTAATAGTAAATATAAACTAATTTTATATTATCATATGATATTATTTAAAATTATTTCTCTACTTATATAATTATAATTAATAATTTAAATATAAAATATTTTTGAAAGAATAATATCTTTTAGTTATTTTTATCATTAATCACTTACCCCTACTAAGTTAAAACTCATTGGTTAGATATATAATAATTTTAATTAAAATAGACTCCCTTCAAAAAAAATTAAAATAGCCGAATTAATAAACATTAATTTTATTTTAGTTAATATTAAAAAATAAGCTATTTTAAAAATGTAAAAAAATTAAATTTAATATAATAATCACTTTTTAAATTTTTTAGAAAATAAATTTGAAAAAATATTATGTATTTTTTATTTCAAGAAAAATTTGATACATTTTTCATTGTTTGTATCATATCCTATCAATATACTGTCCACCCAAACGCAGGATAGGATAAGAGTCTATCCTACTCTTATTATATATTGTGATTATCTAATCTTTTATTCTATTCTTTTCTTATCATATCCTGACCACTAAACGATCCCTAAGTTGTCCTTCGTTAAATCTCTATTTCCATTTTTTTCCATAAAAATTTAAAATTCAATCCTTCAAAGTAGAAGTACTCAATAAATTATGAAATAAAAAATGCAAAAGGCCGACAAGGATGTCCCTTATCCACACTCCATCCCCTAAGAAACTAGCTTGCTTCGACATATAATCTGCAACAACATTGTCAGCTCGCTTAACATGAACCAAGTTGTATGAAAACACCCATCAAATACAAAAAGAAAAGGCTAAAGTGCAGAAATTGATACCAACTCACCCTATTCCTATATTATATGTTTATTATATTTTCAATTATAAGTTGTATTAAAAAAATATTTTTTAATCGAGTTTAATGTTACACTTTTTGTTAGTAATCTTTATTTTAATATTTTTTCTAAATTTAGTGAAATAGTATTCTTATTTTATTAGAATGAAGAAATAATGCGCAAAAAAATATTTCATCTAACTAAATGCAAGTATTAGAATAATTCCTATCAAACAAGTTTTTTTTTTAAATTAAGAAAAATTATTTTTAAAAAAAATAATCAAACTGGCCCCTACACACAACTATATTCAAACACTACTCATTAACATCTATTAGTTGTATTAATTTATTTAAGGATAAATTATACATTTTCTTTAGGAGAAGATCCGTACGTATATGTGTATGTATAATCAACCATAGCAAATATATGGTTGATACACATTAGATCATCATAATGATAATGCTTTCTTTAACATCATTTTCCCATAGCCACTGGATCATGATAGTTGTTTGTTTTCTGCTTCCAGTTCCCACTGTACCCAGGAGGGAGAGAGAGAGAGATCTACGTTTCTAGAGGTAATAATGATGATGAAAAAAATGGGGAACTCAGATTCCCTAGTCCCGACTATCATTTTTCGTTGTAATCTTTCCTATTATCCTCGTGAGGGGGGGTAATTTTCCCTGCTACTATCCTTTTAAACATGACAAACAAAACAAAACTATTATGCAGAGATAAACTAGAAGAATATGAGATTCCCGAGCGACAGAACAATAGCTTATGCTCACTGCTCTTCCTGACTTTTGGAAAATGGCAATAACAAATCCAGGGTCATCTCTTGCATTCCATGACATTGATGGAACCGTAATCTCACGAGTTGCGTCCACGTGGACGTGATCGGAAAATGTATGCCTGTGGGCACTGAAAATAATCCTGCAGACAAAAGGTTATACCATATGAACATCCATCAATCTTAATATTCAAAATAAGAATACAAGCTGAATTAGCTGTCATGCACAAGAAAAATAATCAAAACGTAATCTTAAAAACTATTAGCAATAAACTTCCACTAAACCAGATTATATATTGGATAATAACAGGATGGGAGTGATTTAAGATATTAACATGTAACTGTGCAAGTAGCTTGCATCCACAACATGCAATATTAGTTACAAACTCTAAAGCATGACATTTTATTGCCCAATACTGTGAGGCACATATAGCTTTTCAAACCAAGCAAAGGAAAAATTGTTTCTTTGGTGGATTGAAGGTTATGGTTCCTATCATATCTGCTTCTAAACCTATGACCTATTTTACCTCAAACTTAAGGGGGAAAAGGAAGAGGGTCAGGACTCAGTCAGGACTCAGGCAAGTATTCGTCATATATACTCATATGAACTAACGATCAAATGTGCGCTTGATTACCTTGGCTTCAGAGCTTGTAATATGTATTCAGAAGCATTTAGTGGGAGGGTATGAAGTAGATTATACAGGCCAGGTCCAATGAGCTCCCTAATTTGAAGGAAAAAAAGAAAAAAAAAACCCACATTAATATGTGAAATAGGAAGTATAACAGCATGAATACTGCAAAATGAGAACTGACTATTTCTACAACTAAATAACATAGAACTATCATTATAACAAAAACACAACCAATTACTATAAGCATAAATTTCCTAAATTTCTAGAATACTTTTTGTAATCCAAAAACTCAGAATTCATCAGATGTTTTCAATTCAGCAAAAAGGTAAGCCTGAAATTTTGCCCAGGATTTGTAAAAAGAAAAATTGGACTTACCAAGGCAATCAGAATTCAAAAATACTAAATTGTATGGTCTTCCTCACCATTAATACAAAATATATATATATATATATATATATATATATGATGATGACAGATAACACGTCCTTTTATAATATATAGCATGTTTTGTTGTTGATATACTGAGCAGTTTATTCAGATAACAATGAATAAAAACATTCATACACTTGCAAGAAGACTTTAAAAAATGTATGATAGGTGATTCATATGAAGGATGTCCACTAACCTGCTTTTTGGCATAACATTTAACCCCTCTGTTAAAGAGCTAGAAGGTCCCTTGAAAGCATCAATTCCACCATAGTGCTCATTTCTCGTCTGGTCCAAAGGTAAGTGGAGTAAAAGTACAGAGCCTGATCCAGGTAACACAGTGCTTTCCCTCCACAAGGAGTTACTATTTGCATCACCAAAGTTGGTAAGATCATTTATTGTTTTTGTTCCACCGTCTGTTTCCCCTCGAAGTTCTACACTTCCCCTCTCAATTACTTTTTCAACATCAAAACGTAAACTACTATTGCCACAAAGCAAGGCCACGGCATTCAGTGTGACAAAGCTGATGTTACCAATTTCAAATGCACCACAACCAGAAGAGTCCAGGCCTGGTAATTTGTGAGCAATCCAATTAACTTTGTTCACATCAAGATCACCGCATTTTCCAATATCCCTATCACCAAGAATTACATGGTATGGAAGATCAACAAAGGGTCCCAATATATGGTAAAACTGACGGAGCACCGACATCCATTTGCTTTTTGTTAGCTCCGAACCTTTTGCAGAAACATCTCCCAAGACAAGAAGCAAATCAGGCTTCAAACTTTCAAAAGATTTCTGGCCAGTTGGCGCATTAATAAATTAAAAGGATCGGAGGAATGAAACTCATAGGTTGATACTGAGTACAAATTCAACAATGAAGTGAACCAGAACCCACATCTTAACATGATGCTTGTGAGTACAAAAATTCCACAAGACTTGGAAAAACTTAGCAATCATAAGACTTCAAACACAAGCCACATGAATACAGTATTATACTAAGATCCAGTCTTGATTAACTTCTAGCTTATGGGAGTTTTTTTAACTGAGATAAACATTTGGTTTCTAACTGACAAAATATAAACGGTGCTTATGGAAAAACTAAATGGAAAAGCTTATGAAGAATTTAAGGTAAAAAAGTTGATTTTGACTCAAAGCATAAGTTCTTATTTAGAAAACTCATCACTATTGCCTGACTACTGCCCAAGTGCCCACATGCATATACATGATGGTCCTTATTTTCCCCCACTTCAACGCCACTTTTAATGTTATAGCCGAAGTGCTATAAGTTCCAATTTAGATAAGTATCTACAATATCGACACTTATCAACCAAGATAAGTATTTGATTTCTAACTTATTCAATAACTACTATAAGCTTGTAGCTGATTGTAAAGAAGTAAACCATCATTTAAAAGACTCAAAGCTATTATAAGATCATTTCAACTTTTCTTATAAGTACTTCTCAGAAAAGTTTTTACAAACAGCTGGTATGCAGTAAGAACTCCATGTCTACAAACAGTTTTTACAAACAACTTTTCTTACTCCAGCAGCCAAAAAAAAAATTCTCTGGAACACATGGATTTCTGAATAGAAAAATAAATAAACAATTGGAAATGAGTTTCTATTCTATTTCTTATTTCTATCTAACATGTTAAAAGCAACATATAAAGCTACCCATTACTAATTGTTGGTGAAGCTGAATTGAATAGAGTGAATGGGAAAATGGGAAGTAAGTACCCGAAAGAATTTGGACATGTAGCAGTCCCTGAAGAAGTGATTAACGTAACCAGATTCAGAGCCCAAGAGGAGGAGGTCAGCGACTATCATGACTTTCAAGTCATCTGGGTCTTCTGCGAAGGGAACGTGATTGGTGGTGGTGCTGGGAACTACCTTGCAAACGGGCGTTGATACCCACTCTTCGAATGCAACAAGAAAAGCGATTGCGATAGCAGAGAATGCTCTCAACCAAACCATCGTACTTGTGGCGACTGCTTCAACCCCAGCTCGCAGCAGGATCTGCTACTGCTTCGTTGTGTCTCGGGTGTACCTGTGTGGATAAATTTGGGTCTAAAAACAATCATTTTATCTTTTTCAACCTTTTCTTTTACAATAAACAAATTTTTATGTGTTTTTACCCATTACTAATGTTTTTACATATATTCCCTTTTAACCAATTTTCTATTTGACCGATGTTAATCTATTTGAAATACGGTGGTGATCTCTCGCAACAAATAATTTTGTTGAGTTTCAATCTTATGGTCTCACTCTTACCGGGAATTAGTTTGTCTACCACAAGACCAACATCTTGTTGGTTAATTTGTTATCAATAAACAAATTATATATGATTAGGAAAGCTTATTGTGAATCTGATTGCTTAAAGACGGTGGATACTCTGACTCATGAGAGGATCATGAAATATAAGATCCTTAAGGGTTTATTTTTTTTCCTACTTTGAACCCTTTTTTTCTTTCTCTTAGAAACCTCACATAGAGGGGATATTTCTCAGCAACTGCCACCCCTTCTGGGGTCTCCTCACCCTTTGGGGGGGTTCTTCCTCTTCCTCTCCTTCTTCTTCTCCATGGGCCCTTACCACAATAGGTGGCTTTGTTACTTCTCAGCAGGCGCCACCCCCTTTTGGAGTCTCCTCCCCCTTCGGAGGGGGGGTTCTTCTTCCTCTTCCTCTTCCTCTTCCTCTTCTTCTTCATGGGTCATTACAACAATAGGTGGCTTTGTTACCTAAATAAGCAGGTTTTTCTTCTTCTAGTTTGAGTTTTCTCTATCGCTATCACCGGTTTCTCCGCCCGTGCCTCCACCTATGTCACCTAAGCGGGTTTATCTTCTTCTAGTTTGAATTTTCTCTACCGCTATCACTAGTTTCTCCATCCCTGCCTCCACCTCTGTCGCCTCCGCCCTACCACCTCTACCGTTGCCTCCCTTTTCGTCGTTGTCTCAACGACTACCACTTTCGCCATTGTCGCACCCATCTCCCTTCTTATCTTTCTTTTACAGTTTGTATGGGTTGTCAAAAGTCGTCTTCTCCTTTGTGTGTTCTTAGTGTTGTCGATTTGACTACCTTTATGCAGCTAAAGTCACTATATTGGCTTCCCTAGTTGTTGTACATATTACAACTCTGGTAGAGTTGGATGGGTTGTTAAAATTGGAGTGTTGTTTAAAAAGGTTAAAAAGCTCTTTCTATTTAGAAGTCAGTTGACTTATGTGTTGAATATTGAGGTTTATGGACTTTTGTATGGATTTTAAGATTTCCACTTCATGTATATGCTGGATGTATTAACTTGAGTGAACATGGTTGTTCTCGATTTACTTATCTATCTGCATTGCAAAATAACTTTTTGTGATTTTATTCTCACATGATGTAAGTATCGCTAAACAACTCTTTAGATGTTTAATCTGAACATCTTTAACCAAGAAAAAACAAAAAACACCCTTAAGGTTTTGGTAATATTTTTGAAACAATGTTGGTAAAAGAAAATTACATCTACCATCACATATAACAAAATCACGAAACATCACAGACGATATAATGATATTTAAAATATAAATAAAATAAAGCCCAATAAATTTCGAATAATTAAAAAACAACATGTGCCGTAAAAAAAATACATAACGGTCTAAATGGACCTATCCCTTTCTTTAACAGTACTATTTAGTATTTAAATTCCACGTGTTGTAAAAAATATTAATTTATCAGAAATAAAGGTAGTTGATACCAATGATACCATCTAATTCAATGGATGGTTTACCCCAAAAAGTGCTCGGGTGGTTTATTAATCTGAAAGATCTACCCCTGAGTAGGATAATGAATTTTTTTTTTTTTTTTTGCCCAAATGGATAATGAAACTCAAGTGGCTTCACTTTGCTTTCAAAGCCTTATTGTAGTTCCATTTAGATCTCGGTGCTTACACACATATAAACATGATCCTAATTTAGCACGAAAAGTGAAATCTTGGATTAAACTATTAAACAATGAACCCTCTAGCTTCGTAGAAAGACACAAATGCATTCTCATGACTCATGAACTTATATTAAACATATTGTGCAAAATAGGATCACCTAACTAGCATTATACTTTTGGTTTCAATTTGGCCCCGAGACCACGTTCATCTCATTTGACCCAGCTTTTTTACTTACTAGTAAGTAAAGGTCATATAAGTTCCAATTCACAAATCTACTCACTCTTTTGGTGGCTTAGATAGGGCTAGCCCAAGCCTAACTTCACACTATTATATTTTTTACTATTTTTTTAAATGTGATTTTAAAAATTAAATTGGCAAGAAAAATATTTAAAAAAGTGACTCCCAAGTTTTACCCTTGTACTCATATTTCCAATTTGAATCAGCGCTGACTGGCTCGATTGACACCGACACACTCAACCTGCCCTGAACTCTAAAACTGACCCTAAAACCTAAAATCGACCATAATAAAACCTAAAATCGACCCTCCCTAAACTATAAATATTCTCTAAACCTTAAAATTGACCCGAAACCTGACATGAATCATAAACCTATTCCTAAACCCCAAATCTGACTCGCCCATTTTGTCTACTTGGTTGGGCGCCGGCACGCCCGACCTGACCCTACTCCGACCTGACTCCAAGACGTCAAACTCGCTCTAAACTCTAAAATCGACCCAAAATCCGACTTGAACCCTAAAAACTGACCATTAACACTAAATATAATTAGTCCTTTTTATCCGCCCAACTTGGCCCTGACCCGCTTGAATTGACGTTGACCGCCCGAATCGGCGTCGGCCTGCCTGAATTGATGCCAACTCATTAGACTAATCTCTGAGTCACCAGAGTTGACATCGGCTCGCCCAACCTAACAACGACTCTCTTGATCTGGCACCTACCCGCTCGACCTAACTGGCCCGACATCGAGCTGACTCGTTCAGGTTAACTAGGCCCGATCGGTTGGTTTTAGAGGTTCATGTCGAGTTTAGGGTTTAGGTCGACCTGACACGTTTTGGTCAGTCAACGACCCGTGTCAGGTTTAAGTCACAAGATCCGTTTGGGTCGATCCAACTTGTTCAAGTCTGCTCGACTAGTTCAGGTCGGGTTGAAACATTCTGGTCAGCCCAACTCGTTTAGGTCAGATTCCAGGGATTAGGGTAGGGGTTAGAGTTTAGGGTGGGGAGAGAGAGAGAGAGGGAGAGGGGTGGGGAGAGAGAGAGAACACTTTTGAAAAATATAGGGGTCATGGGCTGGCTCTAGCACACATGGCTTTTGGCCTTGGGGGCTTTTATTGTGTGGGACATTTTGGCTTTAATCCACATGGGCTAGGGTTGGTGAGCCAAATTGATAACTCTAGTTTCAATTCACATGAATATAATTTCAACGAAAAAATATGAATTCAAATATTGCAAGTTGCTCCTTATTTTCATTGATTTAAATGTGCTTTCAAGTTAATTTCAACTAAAATCCAAACACACTCGTCATCGTAGCTGGAGCAAGAAAAGATGATATTTCCATTTGATAAAATGGTTTTTACTCTAATTGGAATGTCTAAATTTTTACTGAAATCACTATATTTCACAAAAAGTGATTTATCAATTTTTAATCTGGTCAATGAGGCCAATCTAATTCTCACACACATGCAGCTACATTAGCAGCTTCTTAATTGCATCGAACTCGTAAGTACCAATACTCACTAGCTGTAATTAAGAAAAATACTAAATCAGGGCAACGTGGCACATCCTGATAGGGTAGTCAAAGTTTTGATTCGACGATGACGTGGCATTGTTTCGTTTCGTATCGTGGTCCACCAAGTTACTCGAAGCCGAAGGAGATGGAAAATGTGTGCGCACATGACATAACGAAAACAAAAGTAGTAAAGAAAAGAAAGGCAAAGTCGCAGAATGTTAAATCTGAGGTGAAAATCTTAAAATCATTCGCACTACTGTTGGCAACTTGAATTGATTGCTTTCAACATCTTCCATGCCCTCTTATGGCAATAAGGCCATAATTATCTTTTCACAAATGGTCCCGTTTTTTTCATTACCAATTCTAAGTTTGCTTATCATGTTTTCATAACTTTTTATTTCGTTCCCAAGTCTAAGTCCATCACCAATCTCTTGAAAACGGCACGTTATTAAATTTGTGAAATTACATTTTAATGATTCAATTGTTTTTGAAGGAATTATTATTATTATTATTGTGCAAAATAAATAGTTCTAGTAGTACATTCTTTAATGATAATTTAATATACAATTTTGTAAAGTTATGACTAATTAAATTTTTTGATTAAAAAAAAGACTAATTAAATTTTAATTCAATATAATATAGTTATTATTACGTGTTGTATTAATAAAATTGTATGTATATTTAAATAAAATATTTTAATTGCATGCTTATTTTCAGAAAGTTATTATAAAGACCTATTGATATTTAATATTTTTTAATAATATGCTTACTAAATAAAATGTCATTAAATGCATTTAAACATTTTAATTAAAATAATAACTAATGTTGTCATTCAGTTTTCTTCAAAAATAATGTGAAATAATTAATTATTTTGTAGAATATAATTCGAAAATAAAAATTAATACTTAATGTTGTCATCAAGTCTTTAACACCTATTTTTTATAGATGACACTTTTATACTTAATGTATAGTATTCAATAATTTATAGTCTCATTAATTAGTTTTATGTATATTTTATTGATGAGTTTTTAATAATTCATATTTTCTTGAAGTAAAATTAATACTTAATATTTTAATTACTTAAAAGCAAGTTTATATTAATAAATAGAAGATATAGTGTTACATACCTACATTATTAAATGCATTAGTTTTTATTCAAAAAATAATAAATAATGTTATGACTAATAATCCACAAATAGTTTTTTATTGTTTAAAGACAGTAACAAAAATTTAAATAATTTTCATTTCCAAGATTAATATATGAAGATATACATAAGATATTTTTTTTGAAGGTAAGGTTATACATAAGCATTACACAAAAAAAAGAATGAAATTTTTTATTAAATTAAAAATCAATATTTTTAATATTCAATATTTTAAACCCGTAATTATCAATAAGAATTCTCATTTCATAATTTGATACTTAATATTATCATCTATCAAAGTTTAATTTTATATTGATTATTTAATAATTTATGATATTATTTACTTTTTTTCCCCAAAATATCCCACAGCTAGTAGTCACGAGACTAATCCCCCGAGTCTCTAACATCATGTTAAATACCATTTTTTTAAGGTTAATTTTTTTTGTACTAACTAAGGCAGAAATTTATGTAACAATACAAAAAATGAAAGGCTGAAATAATTTCAAATACATAAAATATTAAATAAAATTAATTTGATCTAAAATTTTAATTAAATCAATAATTTAATTATTAAATTATTTTATTTATATATTATTTTCTCGGGTTATAATTTACTGATTAATTTTTTTACAATTTCATGTAAATATTTATTTTTTTATTAATAATTAAAATATTTAATTATAGAAATATTGTTAAATAAATTTTCAATTTTTTTTTTTCAATTTTAAAACTTTACTTACTATTATCTCTTTAATTAATGACTTCTCCTCCAATCATCATGATTTCAGTCCCAAAAGAAAATCATTTTCGTTAACTAATTTCATAATATAATATTTAATTATATATATCAAAAAATAAATTTAGTAATTAATAAAAATAATAATATAAGCCCTGTCGCTAACTTTTAATTAAGGTTGCCATTAATGCTTAAGTATATAATTTTAGTATTTATCATATTATCAATAATTAACATGTTTAATTATATAAAATATTTTTAATTAAAAAATTTCAATTTTAAAATTTACTTTACTATCATTTCTTTAATTAATGCTTGTTCATCGATTCATCATGAATTATATTCCAAGAGAAAAACATTAGCCTTCATAAGTTTCATAGTGCAGTATTTAATTTATATATAATACAAATTTAAATTTAATCACCAATACAATTAATAATAATATAAACATAAAAAACTAATACAATTAATAATATAAGATCTCGATGTTTTTAATTAATGTGGTCAATGGTATTTAAGTTTAAGCTAATTTTACTTATATATAATTTACTAATAATTAACATATTCAATAATATAAAATGTTGTTAAAGAAATTTTCAATTTTTAAATTTAAATTACTATCATTTCTTTAATTAATGCTTTAATTACTTTCTCATCGATTCATCATTGAAAACATTTGTCTCAACTAATTTCATAATTTAATATTTAATTTATATATAAGTTATCACTACGTGAACTATGTACCTACAGAAAAACATTAGTCCTACTGAACATGAAGGAAAGAATTTTTTTTCCGGATGGATGCCAATGCAAGTTGTAGAAACTGACTATGATAGTGGACCTCACAATGAAGAAGAAAATACAATGTTTTACTACGAAAGCCAGCTTTCACCATCGCACATCATTATGAACAGAATGGTAGGTTATATCTATTTAATCAGGTTATTTTTATATTACTTAGTTATTAGTAACTGTTTTTTTTATGAGCTATGACTGTTTTTAATATTTATGCCTTAATCTAGACTTTGTCAGCAACGTTGGTGAAACATGCATTGCTTCCGGATAAACCTTCATTTTGTGTATTAAGAGATGCAAGTAAGCGGAGGTTTTATTGTGAATGTTCCTGGAACAACAAAAAACAATCAAAGTGTATTGTGACAATTTGTTGGATAGATTTCATAAAAAAAAAAAATAGATGCAAAGATCAGAGCTGGATCAAGTAGGGAATTGATAAGAAGGATCCTTATGTAATACATGTCAGTGTAATCAATAAGTGAAAAATAGTTCTTAAGTTTTTATTTTCATATATCAATATATACCCCGTGCTCTTATTAATCAGTTAAAATATGAAAATCTATGTACCAAATTATCCAAATAAATTACTATTTCAGTTTATAAACATCTATAATTGATATGTTTCATCTAAATTAAACTCCCATGTGCATGGCACGGGTCAAAAACTAGTTTAATACAAGTATGGATACGGTAAATAACAATGTTTGTTAAACATTTAGTTGAAGATTTGATATTTGAATGATGTGTTAATGTCTACCAACTTAATGTGATCTCAGAGTCTTAAAATGATTAATCTAATAACTGACAACTTGAGATATCTTATTGCACACTAAAAAAGAAAGTACAATATTTAATTTATATATAAGATCTCACCTATCATCTCACTAATTTTTAAATAATGTGGTCATTGTAAGAGATAGAGAGACCACACAAGAAGGGTTTAAATTTTATAAGATATCAAATAATTTGTAGGGAATGTTTTTCATCAATACTTAATTTTAAGCTAATTTTACGTATACGGACTAGATATAATACCCATGCGTTGCGGGGATTTATCTAAAATATTTTTTAACATAATATAAAATTAATATAGTTTAAAAAAAAGACTAATAAATACATATTAAAAGGGTTTTTACTTATAAAATAAAAATAATGATGTTAAGACATTTCAATTAATAGTTTTAGAGTTCTCTTTTAGTAAATAACCAATATTACTCAAATTTAATAATTCATATTTAATAATTAGCATTTGAAGTAATTTTAACAATTTATTTATATAATAATATGAAAAAGTATTAAGTGAATTTGAAATATTTTAAATCAAGTAATGCGTTTTGAATATCATCAAATAAGTTATAAGAGCATATTTTTGTATACTTTTTTTAAAAATAAATTAATTTTAACTTTTAGAATTAAAATAATTTATAACTTTAATAGAGTAAAATATTATTTATTAAATTTAAACTTATTTAAATTTATTCATAACTATTTTACTCTGTTATTCTTCCTCAAGTTATTTTCACTAATATATAACAGTTAAAAAAATATATTTAAAGAAATTTTTGTAAATAATACACACATACGTCATAGTGAATAGCAAATACCTTATAGTGGTATTTTAATTTTAAAAATATTTTGTATAAATTACATATTAATAAATAGTTATTATTATTATTAGGTAATTCTAATTATTAATATTTTTAATTTAAAAATATTACATAAGAAACAATTTATTCCTTGTAGCATCTTATGTACAATTTATCACAGGGGCAACTCAACACTGCTAGGGTTTCCTTTTCTTCTCCCTCCCTGGTGCGGCGGCGGCCCTGGTACTGGCCTCTCTGGCGGCGGCGTCCTGCCGCTTCCTGGGAGGAGCCGGTCTTGCTTCGTTTCCTCCTTGCCTCTGGTCCTCGTCGCGCTTTCCTTGGTCATTTCGGCTCAGTTTTTTCCTCGCGTTCTGTTATCGCGCAACCCTTTTCTCTTTCAGCTTCTTCCCTCGTGTGGTGGCGGTTCTGTAGCTGGCCTCTGGGTTTCCTCTGCTGTGCGTTTTTGCTTCTCCTCGCGACCCCTCTTCGCGCCCCCTGGTTGTTCGTTTTGTGCTTCTGTTTTCTTCTTCGTGGATCTCTGCGGTGATTCGCGATTCGCCGTGCTTTTGGTGGTTTGTTTTGTTTCAAGGGCCTTTTGGGCTTGTCGGTCATGGACTCTCCCTGCTCTGGTCTGATCTCTCAATCCCTGCCAGGTTCGGTGCCGGTGAATGGTGGTTTTGGGTTGAGGCTGGCGGCTGTTGGAGACGAGGTGGCTGAGGGTGGGCCGGCGAGTCTAGAGGGGGGCTCCTTACAGCAGTCTCGTGTCGCCCCTCGGCGTAGTGTTTCGACCCTCTTCATCGATGGTATCGAAGAGTCTATAGGCTACCACCATATTCGAGGTTTGTTCTCTCTTTTTGGTCGGATCCTGAATGTCTTTATTCAACGTAAACGCAAAGTTGGGCGTCGCTTCCGCTTCGGTTTCGTTCGTTTTCTGTCCAAGCGCCAGGCTGCCTCTGCTACTATCGCTTTGGATGGTCTCAAGGTGGGCGGGGCTGTCCTTTCAGTGGCTCCGGCTAAGTTTCCCAAGGATATTCAGCGCTCTGAGTCACGTTTCTCGTATGGCGTGGGGCAACCTTCGTTGGGGGTCCGTGTTCGCTCGTGGAAGGAGTCTCGTGAGGGAGATCTTTTTGTGGCTGCCGTGAAGGAAGTGGCTTTGGTTCTGGGTGCTGTCAAGGGAGACGAGGCGGACAAGAGAACCCCTGATGTGTTCCTCTTTCCTGAAATTGGTCGTTTGCAGGTCGAGGCCTCCGTGGTGGTGTTTCCTAGTGCTTCTGATGGTTCTTCTAGCGAAGTCCCCTTGCTCTCGGATAAGATTGAAGGATGCCGTGGTGGGGAGATGCTGGTTTCTCAGGAAGGGTTGATCTTGCAGTCTCCTAGTAGGCGTGGTCGGCCAAAGAAACAGGGTGGGTCAGGCAGCTCCAAGGGGGTTTCAGTTTCTGCTGGTAGGGCTTGTGGTCTGGGGGTCAAGAGGCCTCGTGGCCGGCCCAGGAAGGAGGTGAGGTGTCCAGTACCTTCCTCTTCTGTTTGCTCTTTTCTGGAGGCCAGGGCGAGAGATGTTAGAGACGATGGTCTCGCTTCCGCGTCTGACGCGCCCGAGACGCCGGTGCCTCCGAGTGTGATGACGAGGGCTAGACGAGCCATTGCCGTTGGTAAACAGGTGGGTGTTGTTTTCGAGTGTCCTGACAGCGTTGCAGTTAAGCATATTGCGGCTCAAATTATGGAGCGTAGGAGGGCGTAGGTTCCTTGTCTTTTTTGTGCAGGTGTCGTTTTTTGGGTTATTGCTGTTTTGGTGGGTGTTCTCTGGTTGGTTGGGGTTGTGCTTAGGAGGCCGGACTTTGTGTTTTGATGTCCTGTTGCTGTGGCGTCCTCTCCAGTTTTGAGGCGTTTCTCTTGGTTTGGTGTAGATCGGAGGGCTTGTGTTTTGCGGTTTGGGGCTTTGGGTTTTGTGTATTGGCTAGCGTTTGTTTTGGGTAGGGCTTTGTATATTCTCTTTTGTCTGGTGCTGCCCGTCCTTTCCTGTTTTTGTGGAGGAAGGGCAGCTATCTTACTGCTATGTCGGCCTTTGGTTTTATATATATATAATTTCGCTTTCTAAAAAAAAAATATATATATTTTTTTTAGAAAGATGAAAGATATACATAGATATATAACAAGTGAGAAACAACCCCTCTCACAATGGGTGCAGTAACCTAACCAACATACACAAGACCATCTCAGCCACTATAGCAAAAACCTCAAAAGAACCTCAAAGTACCTAGAAGCACACAACCGTGCTTAAAACCAACCAAAAGATGGCAAGGTCTCAATCGAAATCGAAAAACAGCGACAAGCTCAACCAACAAGGGAACCTATCAAGCTGCTCGACACCTGCAGACAGAAACCCAAGCCGACCGAGAAAACCAAAAGTCCCACCCACAAAAGACCCACCAAAACGCTATAGAGCTGAGACCCAGACCGAACAGAAAAATAAAAACAAAGGCATGCCAAAAAGATATAAACCAACAACAAGCGGCGGCGCCACCAAACCTCCAGAGCATGACCAGCAACAAACCAGGGCACAATCCAAACTTATCACGACACTCCATAACCTGAAAAAAACAGAAACACCCCAAAGACCAAAGAAAACCGCCGATACATTTTAAAAGACTTAAATAGTTATATTATATATAGAGAGTTTTAATTTATGTAAAAATATATTATAAGATAACACGGAACAACATTATAAGCAATATTAAAAAATATACATAATCAGTTAAAATTTTAAAATAATTTATAAAATATATATTTACAAAAATACATTTAACCATTTATTAATTTATAATTTTAATATATTTTTTTTATATATAAAATATTACTTGTATATAACTTTAATTTTTTTCCTCAACTTGAGGTCAAATTAATATTTTAACTACTTCTTATATTTAATTTTTTTACTTATATGTTTAAGAATATTTTACAATTAATATATAAGTAATAATTAAAATGACAATAAATAAGTTTATAATTGTTATTATTTAATGTAGGTAGTTGAATAACTTTAGAATAATTTCTAAAATATAAATTTACAAAAGACATTTGACCATTGACTAATTTCAATATTTAATATATTTATGTTATATAAAAGATATTACTTTGTATAATTTTAATTGTTTTCACAACTTGAGGTCAATAATTAATATTTTAAATACTTCTTACATTTATTTTTTAGTTATATGTATAAGAAATTTTACAATTAATATATAAATAATAATGAAATGATGATAAAGAAGTTTATAAATGTTATTATTTAATGTAGGTAGTTGAATAGCTTTTGATATTACAATTTTTTTCAGTTTTTAATTTTATTATTAAATATATTTATTACAAATGAAATTTGATATTGCTTAGTGTATTTTTTTTTGAATGGAATTGCTTAGTGTATTTTAATATAGAGGTAGAAAAGTTTTATTGCTTAATGTATTTAATGCAAAATTATTATTGTTTAATGTATTTGATGCAAAAGTTTTATTACAATAGAGGTATATTGATATTGATTATATAGATAGTAAATAATATCTAACGTAATTTTTAGAATAAATTTATTTAAAATAATTATTAATAAATAGGATTTTGTCACTAACTAATTCAATAGTACTTTATATATTTTTTATATATGAAAAATATTAGTTAGTTTGAAAGTTTGATCATTAGTAGCTACATTCTAATGAAATGTATTTGATTTTCACCACACCTGAGTCAAAATTGTGAGGGTCCTTCAGTTGGCAAAGTTTTTCAATATTGATTAAAATAATTTATCTTTTTTTTTTTGTAATTTCATTTACTTATCTTCTAAGCTATTTTAGATATAATTTTTTATTAAGTAATCAATGTTAGCCAAACTTTAATAGATACTTAATATTATGGTAAGTGTGTTATATTCCAACATTTGAAATGTTAAATAATGTAAGATATGGATTTTAATTGAGACAATATTAAAAATAAGTTGTTTAATACTTTATTTAAAATCCCCTTAGTTTAGGTGGTTCAATTATATTTTAACATGTATCTTTATTTTTTTATTTTATGACACATGTTAAAATATTATTAGGTCATTTAAGATGAATTTAGATTTATATTAAATAATTTAGGCAATTCGTATAAAAAACATATAATGAAATAAACACCTTTGTTACTCGTCTCGAGAAAGTTATTACAGGTACTTAGGCCCCGTTTGGAAGAGTTTATATGAGTTTAACTTATAGTATAAGTGCTTATGCAAGCGTTTGGGAGAGCTTATGTAAATAGCTTATGACCTACCTATAAACTGTTTTGAGCTTATTTTCATAAGCTATCCAGAGTAGATTATGAAAAAGAGCTTATGCTTATATATAGCTTATTTTCAATTCATTATAATAAATATCTTAAAATAACTTATTAATAAGCGCTTATGTCATAAGCGCTTATGGTCATAAGCGCTTAATTAAGCTGTTTTCCCAAACGGGGCCTTACTAGATTGAACTTACTACTACTTTTTACTATCTAGCAAAAAGTAAAAGGTAAATTTTTTTATAAATAGATAGTAATAAGTGTTTATAGTTTTATTCTTTTCATGGTTATCTTTAAATCTTTAAATGAGTAATATGATTTTCTTAAAAAGAAACCATTGAAAAAATTATGATTAAACATTTTAATAATTAATGAATAGTAAAAATTCTACCAAAAAGCTTATAAAATAAATTATATACTTTAATTAAGAAACCTCTTTATATAATAGTAAAAATTATTGATTGCCATTGAAATCAAGACAACTTTTTGTTATCTCTAAAAATATTTTATTAAATAAAAAAATATAAAAGCAATTCTTAAATTTTTATTTTAACTTACGCGGTAATTTAATTTTGACCATTAATTACCAAAAAAATCAATTCTCCAAAAAATTATGATTAAACTTGGTGAACAAGATTCTTGCTGTCATTCGTTGTTTTTACCTTTTTGGAATCTCATTACTACAATTAAAAACAGAAATTAAGTTTATTGAAAAGAAATCTTAACAAAACATTCATATAAGGAAATAATCACGCTTATCCTCAAGTTAAATGTTTTGTTCAGATGTGTATTCTTTAATGAGTTATTTTTTTTTTTTTTTGAAACTGCTTTAATGAGTTATTTATACTAAGAAATAACTTCTTAAAAATATTTATAGATAATAATATGATATAATATAATATAATATAAAATAAAATAAAATAAAATAAAATAAAATAAAATAATATAATATAATATAATATAATATAATATAATATAATATAATATAATATAATATAATATATTCAAAGTTAAAAAGGGATTAGTATTATGCGAGGATAAATAAGTAAAACTAATAGTAATTGGAATTTATCTGATCCAAAACCTACGGACTGCAGTTCCTCACGCGCCAGCCTTCGCGTAGTGGCCAACCGCCACGGCACAGGGCCGCATGAGAGAATACGCTTCGTTTCATGCTCAAGGTGATTTGTACTCCTTACTTGCCAAAAACTTTCCAACTTCCGAAACTACCCATGGTGGCACTGGAGCTTTACGACTTTGCCCCTGCATTAAATAAATATCTCAAATACCGAAATTACCCTTGGACGGTAATCACTTAACGGTGGCCGGTGAAATCTCCGGCCGGCGAGATGGGATCGATATTTTCCTATATAAACCCATCACCACACCCTCTCTTTCCCTCATCAAATTGCATTGTCTTCGTCTTTCTCTCTCTCTCGCTCTCTCTCTAGAACTCGAACCTATAGAGAACTCTCTTCTCTGTTTCTCTCTCTTTATCATCCCCTTCTGTGTGCGGAGTGAGAAGAGGTAAATAAAAATTCTCTCTTCTTCAAGGCTAATTTTAATTTCCGAATTTTCTCCCCCTTTTGTGACCTTTTGATTTTGTGGGATTGCTGGTTTCTTGATGATAATTTCAGTGATGGATTGAAAATCAGTTAAGCATGAATAATGGTGGGTGGAATAATAATAGTGAATGAGGAAAATGGTTGAGTAATTTAAAATTTGTGCATGATTTCTGGGTGGTTTTCGATTGGGTGAATGAGCCAACTTGTTTGATCTCTCGACATGTGTGAGGATAAGATCTTGGTGAAGGGTCTGTGCTGGATGTGTGAATTTGGGATCTTTGTGGAGAGGGTGTTGGCAAAGGCAGCGACTTGTTGATTGTTGGAACCCTAGATGTGTTTGGTGGGGTTTTCTGGTTGGATGTTTAGTGTTTTGTTTTGGGGTTTGGGGGAATTCAGTGGTGTTTTGATCCGGGATGATGGGAGTTGAGGATGTTTTGCTTGTGCGTTGTGTGTGTATCTCATTGGCTTAGGTGGGATTGGGTTTTGCTCATTGCACTGTGGTTGTTGGTAGGAGCTCTTTTTATTGGTTGGGTTAGGGGTGAGAGGGTATTGGCGTTAATGAGCATTTGGAAGCTTGCTTGAGGTAGTAGTGTTATCAAGGTTGTTTCTGCTGTTAGGGTTTTATTTGCTATCAAGGGTTTCCCCCTCTCTGTTGAATTGTGTTTTGATATTTTCATTTGTTCAATCTTGATCAGCAATTATGCATGCTCCAATTGTGGATTTCCTTTTGTTATTATCATTATAATTATAATTTGTTTGTTTGGATTTCTGCCTTGGGATAGTTTAGAGATACAAATTGATGTCATCTGTTGTATCTAATATATTACATGCTTTGTCTTGGTTTGTAAATTCATGTGTGGCTGCTTATTACCTGACAGTTTGAGATGGAATAATTCATACCTGCATTGTGCTTAAGTCATTTTTAGGCCTTTTTCTTTTTGTGCTTGACTTGCAGATCCCCTGCTTTTTCCTGTTTGTGGGCATGTCATGGATATTGTCTC
This sequence comes from Acmispon strigosus, assembly GCA_030819835.1. Taxonomy (NCBI): domain Eukaryota; kingdom Viridiplantae; phylum Streptophyta; class Magnoliopsida; order Fabales; family Fabaceae; genus Acmispon; species Acmispon strigosus. The sequence goes on along the minus strand of JAUAMA010000004.1, from coordinate 52,336,314 downwards.
TTAAGAAGAATAGAAGCATTGTGCCTGTTCAACATTTTATTCAGAATTTAGTTTGTTTACTTATGCATTTGAGATGGGTTCTCGAGGAAGGCTATTATTTGATCTCAATGAGCCACCTGCAGAGGATAATGAGGAGAGAGATGATGTTGTCCGCTTCCAGCCGCAAAAAACACACCCATCGTCAAACCCCCAAACTTCTGACTTACTTGCTGCATCAACTTCTGCCCAAGGAATAACAAATAATAATGCATTTTCACATGCCTCATCTGTCTCTGGATTTCAACCTTTTGTTCGGCCTAAATCCGCTTGTGTCCCTGACGTAGATTCTGAAATGGAGAGAGCAGGAAATCAGGATGTAAAGGATTCCTCTAAGTCCAGTAAAGATGAAGATGTGAAGGATTTCTCTAAGTCCAGTAAAGATGAAGATGTGAAAGTCATGGATTCACAGATATTGAGTTCGGCCAATGTTCAATCTGCCGATAGGGAAGAAGGGGAATGGTCTGATGAGGAGGGCTTTGCTGATGCAAATGGAGGTAATAACTTGGTACGACAAAGTCAAGCTTCAGAACAGCAAGCAGCGTCTGGAAAGGTGGATGGGTGTGTTGTGTTTGCTTCTGACAGTAAGCCTAGCAATATTACTAGTTATGATAGTATAAATGATGAAAAGAGTAGCCATGCTTCTATAGGTCTAGAATCAAATTCTAGTGGACAGAAAAGCAATGGTATCCCAAATTCACAAAACAATGTAAAAAATGAAACTTCTATTGATGCGATGGAGGCACCTAGTGTAGTTCCTAAGCAAAAAGAAGTGAAGGATATTGAAGCAACTGATGCGCTGGAGGCACCCAGTTTAGTTCCCAAGCAAAGAGAAGTGAAGGGTATTGAAGCTAGTCATGCACTCAGGTGTGCAAATAATCTTGGGAAAAGGAAGATTGACCAACGTAAAGAGGAAATGTTGGGAAAGAAACGCAATAGACAGACCATGTTTCTTAACTTGGAAGATGTCAAGCAAGCAGGTCCTATCAAAACCTCAACCCCTAGAAGGCAGACTTTTGCATCACCTGTTATAAGCCGTACTGTGAAGGAAGTCCGTACTGTTCCTGCACAAGTTGAGCGTGTTGGAATAGCTAAGGATTTGAAACAGAATAACGCATCAAGTGGTGAAGGTGGTACCCAAGCAGAAGTGCATGAACCTAAATCTGATTGTAATGTTGAAAACGCTGGACTACTTGGTAGGTCTAAGAGGATAACCAATGACACCGAACCTCCTACAGAGGTCAATTTACCACCCATTCCGAGACAGGGTTCATGGAAACAACCAACAGATTTGAGGCAGCAAAAGAATGTACACATTCCCAATAGGAAGTTGGGACTGAGTGGTCAAAACTCCAATGATATCAAGCTGGGAAACAAGAAACATCCTTCTATCAAGAAGCAGACTCCTGTCAGTATCCAGTCCCAGGACACATCTGTTGAGCGCCTCATTCGGGAGGTGACCAGTGAAAAGTTTTGGCATCACCCAGGTATCAAGTTATTGTATTATTACAATTAATGCAAATATGTACTGTTATTGATAAGCTTTATGATCTATTTGGATTTGAATTTTTTTATTCTTTACACTTGAGTTTGTTTCTGATTTTTCATCTCGCTGTTCCCTTCCTCCAGTTATCACACTGTGAGACTCATAACACTGGAGAGATATGCAAAGGTGATGACAGTTGTTTTTGGAATCAAATTTGAGATTGATTTGATAGCTTCCACTGGTTTACATGAATTTTTTATGTAATCCAGTCACCATCATATGCCTCTTTTGTGTTATGTTTCTCAAGTTGGCTTGTTTCTTGAGAAAGAACAAAAAATGACTGGTGGAAGGGTAACCTGGAGATTTACTTCAATTTTGTATGTTGACTTTTATCTGTTCTATGTGCTAATTGCTGGTTTTATTCAGTATGTGGGATTACTTGTCTTGTGAGATTTTTCTTTTATGAATGCATGTTTTGAATGCTAAATATTTATCTCAAGCTAAAAAAAAATTCAGCCATAGTTTTGCATGCGTCAAAACGATATAAAAGATGATTTGACTTTAATATTACTTTTAGTTCGAACTACCATCGTCCAAAAAGCATACAGCACAATTACTGCAGAGTCATGCTACCCATACGTTCTTTATTAGAAAGGGTTACTCCTCCATTCAAATTCTTGTTTATTAGTCAAAAGATCATATCCTGGATATCAGGATCTCCTGCTACCTTGGCAGGATATATAGTGGTTCTACTTAGTATTTGATTGTTGATAAATAATATGACAATTTATTTGTGCTTTCTGTTTATATTCTTTAAGTAATAAAATCTCTTGAAGATATTTCTCAATATGTGAATTATTATGACAGAAGTAATAGAGTTTACTTAAGATGCTCCATTTTTTTGCATGGATGTGCAAGCTAGATTGAATTTGGAGTCTATCCTTAGGGGTTGTTGGCCACTTCAATTGCAGAAATGTAGGCAACACTTAGAACCAAATTATTGAAGATGTCTTAAAACATCTACAGAATGCAAATGAAAAAAACATTGTCTTAGAGCTTGCAGAAATTGTGATTAGTCCTGAAATAACATGTTAAATGATGACAGAATATATTTATATATATAATTGTAGTTATGAACTGTGCAGAAGAGAGTGTAGCTATTGATGGGAATATGGGATTGCATGGTGAAAAGAATCCATTTGGAGAATTCTAATTTGTAGTATTGATCATGGTTTCATATAGCAATCTCCTAATATTGGTTAAGGGTTTATGCTGTAGTATGTGCCGAGAGATGTGATCTTAAATGCATTAGCTGTTTGTAAATTAATTGAGGGTTACTTTGATGGTTATGCTACCAAGCCAATAGGGATGGGGTATATCCTTTAGTTCCTTTTGAATGTTTATTTTTATATATATATTCTTACTGGTAACTGATCGGAAATTCTGTGATTCAGGGGAAACTGATTTACAATGTGTTCCTGGACGGTTTGGATCAGTGGAAGAGTATGTTCGAGTATTTGAGCCTTTGCTTTTTGAGGAATGTCGGGCTCAACTTTACAGTACCTGGGAAGAATCAACAGAAACAGTGTCAAGGGATACTCATATTATGGTGCGAGTGAAGGCAAATGAGTCAAGAGAAAGAGGTACTCTTACATTTTATGTTAGACTGACATTAACTTCATTGTACCCAATTTTTAAGAACTGTCTTACTTTGTCCTTGCAACTTCAATAAACATATGATCCTCCAGTTTGGTGATATATTGGTATATTGGTTGATTATTTGTCTTTGTTTTGGCTAATTTGCCTGAGCCTCTTTCTTAGGTTGGTACGATGTGAAAGTCCTTCCAGTACATGAGTTCAGATGGTCATTTAAAGAGGGTGATGTTGCAGTCCTTTCAACCCCTAGGCCTGGATCTGGTTTGTTTTAAACCATCTAGTACAGAATCTTTTGTTTTAATGCTTTTCATAGTTAAACTTTTCTGATAGTTTCATTATGTCAAGCAGTCAGATCCAAGCAGAACAGTTCATCTTTAGCTCAGGATGATATCGAATCCGAAATCACTGGACGTGTGGTGGGTACAGTTAGGCGACACATCCCTCTTGATACCCGTGATCCTCCTGGTGCAATTCTCCATTACTATGTCGGGGACTCTTATGATCCTGGCAGGCAAGTTTTTAATGGTTTTTTTATTGATATACTTTCAGGTTCCATTTTTGTAGTTAGATAAGATTGTTCTTTCTTGCAGGGTTGATGATGATCATATTGTAAGAAAACTTCAAATTGGAAGCATATGGTACCTCTCAGTGCTTGGATCTCTTGCTACCACACAGAGAGAGTATATTGCTCTACACGCATTTCGTCGCTTAAATTCACAGGTATATGCTGAAACTTATTTGATGTGTGATGTCTTACTAGTGTCATGGTTTTTCAATTCTGAGTTTCTAATTTCTCAATCTACAGATGCAAACTGCAATCCTTCAGCCTAGTCCTGAGCACTTCCCAAAATATGAGCAACAGGCCCCAGCCATGCCTGAATGCTTCACGCCGAACTTTGTGGAATATCTGCACAGGACCTTCAATGAACCCCAGTTGGCAGCAATCCAATGGGCAGCTATGCATACAGCTGCTGGTACTAGTGGGGCAACAAAGAGGCAAGATCCGTGGCCCTTTACCCTGGTTCAAGGACCTCCAGGAACAGGAAAAACACATACAGTATGGGGGATGTTGAATGTTATTCACCTTGTGCAGTATCAGCACTACTACTCCTCTTTGCTTAAGCATGTAGCTCCCGAAAGCTACAAGCAAGCTAATGAGATCAATTCAGAAAGTGCCCCCACAGGATCTATTGATGAAGTTCTTCAAAACATGGACAGAAATCTCTTACGAACTTTGCCTAAACTTGTCCCTAAACCTAGAATGTTAGTTTGTGCTCCTTCTAATGCTGCCACTGATGAGCTTCTTTCCCGTGTCCTTGATCGTGGATTTATTGATGGAGAGATGAAAGTATATCGCCCTGATGTAGCTCGAGTTGGGGTTGATTCTCAGACACGTGCTGCCCAAGCAGTTTCTGTTGAGCGGAGAACCGAACAGCTTCTGCTCAAGACTCAGGAAGAAGTTGTGGGATGGATGCACCAGTTAAGGAATCGTGAAATACAGATGACTCAGCAGTTGCAATGTCTTCATAGAGAACTAAATGCTGCTGCTGCTGCTGTCCGTTCCCAAGGAGCTGTTGGTGTTGATCCAGACATTCTGATGGCCCGCGATCAGAATCGAGATGCTTTGCTACAGAACATTGCATCTTTAGTTGAAAGCAGGGATAAGATTCTGGTTGAGATGTCTCGCCTTGCAGTTTTGGAGGGCAAGTTTCGACCTGGTAGTGGTTTCAACTTGGAAGAAGCTCGTGCAACTTTGGAGGCCAGTTTTGCCAATGAAGCTGAGATAGTTTTCACAACTGTTTCTAGCAGTGGCCGCAAGTTGTTTTCTCGTCTTTCCCATGGTTTTGATATGGTGGTCATTGATGAGGCAGCCCAAGCCAGTGAGGTGGGAGTTCTGCCCCCCCTCTCTCTTGGTGCAGCACGGTGTGTTCTTGTTGGAGATCCTCAGCAGCTCCCTGCCACAGTTATCAGCAAGGCTGCAGGAACATTGATGTATAGTAGGAGTCTTTTTGAAAGGTTCCAACAAGCAGGATGCCCGACTATGTTGTTGTCTGTGCAGTATAGAATGCATCCCCAAATTCGGGATTTCCCTTCTAGGTACTTTTATCAGGGGCGCCTTACTGACAGTGAAAGTGTAGTTAAATTGCCTGATGAACCATACTACAAGGACCCTTTACTTAGACCTTATTTATTCTATGATATCAGACATGGACGGGAGTCTCACAGAGGTGGATCAGTCTCTTATCAGAACATACATGAAGCACAATTTTGTCTCCGGTTGTATGAGCATGTTCAGAAAACAGTGAAATCTTTGGGTTTGCCAAAGATTACTGTTGGCATAATTACTCCTTACAAGCTGCAGTTGAAATGCCTCCAACGTGAGTTTGAAGAAGTCTTAAATTCAGAAGAAGGGAAGGACATATATATCAATACAGTTGATGCTTTCCAAGGTCAAGAGCGAGACATCATTATCATGTCTTGTGTGCGTGCATCCAGTCATGGGGTTGGCTTTGTTGCAGATATACGTCGAATGAATGTCGCCCTTACTCGTGCAAGAAGGGCCCTTTGGGTATGTATCTCTCTTTCTAATGCCATCTTGTATGATAGATTTATGTTTGTCTTTTGGTTGGTATTAATAGCCAGTTATCATTGACAGGTCATGGGAAATGCAAATGCCCTGGTTCAATCTGATGATTGGGCTGCTTTGATTGCTGATGCAAAATCCCGAAATTGCTATAAGGACATTGACTCTCTTCCTAAGGAATTTCTGGCGCCCAAGGTACCTGTTCACGCCCCATTGCCTGGTAAAGTTTCATCGAATATGAGGGGCTTGAGATCAGCTGGACCAAGATATAGACCAATGGACATGAATATGGAATACAGGTCGGGAGCGCCATCTGAAGATGATGAGAAGATGAGTGCTATAGTAAGCTCCCGAAATGGGAATCACCGTCCATCAAGGTATTCAATGGAGAACTCCTTAGATGATTTTGATCGTTTGGGTGATAAATCCAGAGATGCCTGGCAGCATGGTATGCAGAGGAAGCAGAATTCAACTGGAACCATGGGAAAAAGAGATGTATAGCCATTGATCATCTGCAGATTCTTCTTGTGCATCACATGGGGAGCTTCATTGGTTATTTGATTCATCATTCTGTGATCTCCCCTGTTGGAGGCTCTCTGCCAGAATATCAGGAATGAGAGGGCTCTCGGCGAAGCTGTTTGAGCCACATAGACAGCATCGGAGGAGGGAGGAATGTGTAATCTGATGAACCTACATTATTGCATTTAACAGATGCTTGTGTTGGTTCTAACAATCTAGTGGACTCATCTGGATGTGTTGGGGGAAGACTGCAGCCATTGGCAGATGAATTTACATGGAAGGCAATGGAATGGAGGCAACCTGCGTAAAGGCCTCAAATTTGTATCAAAATGAAAGGAAGGCAGGTTGGTGTCAACTGACTTTGTACATACATGGCTTCACAACATTGTTTTAGCAAAAGTGTTTTTTGTTTACATATTTCATGACAAGCTGAAGTGTTTTGCTTCCAAAGAAGAAGAAAGGAAATAGAGGGGTTACACCCATTTTCTTATGTTACTTGCAATACATCAAATATGCTTGTATGAAATTTTTATTATTTTATTAATTATTTATTTATTCCTTTGCATTTCTTGAGAACTGTTACCTAAGACATGACTCCGTTAACAAACAGCATATTATTGGGCGGATCCAGGTTGACTTGACTGGATTAGGCTTCAAAGAAGCTAGGAGCAAATCTGGTAAAATAAAATTCTATTATTGTTTATACGGGAAACAAAGAGTGATACTTGCAGCAGGTCCATTGACCAAGTGAGTGAAGAGAAACATTAATTAACATTTCATGTTGAAAAATAACTAGTTATTCAGAAAATATCAATATTACTATTTTAGTATATAAAAAAAAGTTGGTTTAGTAGTTCAAAATTTCGTCTCTTAAATAATAAATAAGTGATGGAGGTTTGATTCTTGGCATTTGTAAATTGAAAAATACCGAATTGTCATCTATGAAATGAATACAGTATACAAGACAGGAGCATGTGTTTGGAACATTGCACGTGGCTGAGCGCGTGCATCATCTTGCAGACAAAGGTCGCAAACCGATAAATTCGATAGGAGTGTTTAAAGTTGTAACTCCATATTTTTGAACTTTAAATGTTAGATTCGGAAGTAGGGTATCAAATATAATAACGGTTCCTTTTTCATCTTATTATTAGGTGAGCTATATTATAAATAGTAGTTTTAGTTGGTAGACTATTAAGTTATACTATCAACAAATCAAAATTATATAACGGTCCAGCATAAAAGAATAATTATATACCTCTTATATGACTATCGGACTTACACTTGGAAAATTAAAACATGAATAACAACTACTCAAACAAAAAATAACTAAGGATGGGAAACTTTCAAAGAGAACGCATCCCACGCAACTTGTCGAGCCAAAATATCAGCAACAATATTCTTTTTATTGAGAATATAAAGAAAATTAACTTTCTAATCCTAACTCAACATGTCTGTGATCCTAACATGTATTCGTGATTATGCACATCAACATTGCAACTGAACAGGTCCACGACATTCTTGCAATTTGATGCGCAGATATTCTCTTTGTAACCCGGTTCCCAAACATGGAGAAGGTCCTTCACTAAGACAAGTTGACAACCCGTCAACCAACATCCATCTGAGCCACAAAGAACAACACTAACACCCATTCTATTCCAATATGAGATCCAAATACCATCAACATAAAGCTCCACCATTGCATTCTCCGCACTCTTATTTGTTGTTGCTATGGTAGCTATGAGTTTTGCCCAGCATTGCCATCGTTGCACAAAGACCAGGATCCGTCGTAACACAAAATTTAGGTTCCATGTGTGGGTTTCAAATACACTATTACTCCTCCACTTCCATAGCCACAAGAAGATCGCTACCACCAACAAATTCTAACGTTGCATAAGAATAGAAAACCAGTTGGGAAAAAAATCTCTCAATTGTACACAGGTAAGGACATGATGAAGTGTCGTCAAACGCTGGTCAAAACCTCACAGCTATAAAACAAGCGATCCAAGTCCTCTACTGTTGCATCGCACCTACTGCAATACACACCATGAGCAAGGTGACAATGATGTCATCTTTGGTTGGTCGAGAGAGCAGACCTCCCAGCTAACCACAAAAAGAAACACTTTCTCGAGTGCACAACACTTCCAAATAATTTTTCAAAGCCTGGAGGGTCTACCATCGTTCTCAATCCAAGCATATGCATAGCTAGTCGTATAACACCCACCATGTTACTCTTCCAATGCAATGAATCGTTTCCCTAAGGCATTGTTGGTATCGTGATTCAACAAATATCATCCCAAATTTAGTTTGGAAAATTGGTTCACAATTGCGCCACTCTCCACGCACCATAATGCCAAAGATCCACAATTTGCAACTTTGTATCAAAAATATGTATAAAGGGAACGCGATCACAAAAGAGTCCCTTGCCTAGCCAATTGAATATCAAAAAGAGAAACTCTCATCGCCAAGATGCACATCGAAATCTGGAGCAAGAACATCTTTTGCTCACATGATAACCCTCCAAACATAAGAGTTGCTAGCTTTAAATTTGGAAGACAAAACATAATCACAAGATAAATATATTTGGGAAACCACACAAACTCAAGGCTTATCATGTTGATGCAAGAGATTATCAATTAGTTTGCCCAACGTAACTACAAAGACATTCAGTTGAAAAATATCCAAGGCTTTTTACTACCTTGCCCACTTCAATGGTGTTAATTTCATCTACTTCCCAATCCTCTACCGTTTTTCAACCACTTTTCGCATAATCTAATCGAGGTTCTTCTACAAAGTACCCTCCATGCCAAATGTGTGCCTTAATTCTACTTACACCAGTAGGCCTACAATGGTAAAATTGCAACAACCTTATTAAACACGCAATGAATTCTAACACCAAACCTAAACCAACTTAACAGAAACCACATAATGGACAAGTTAAAGAAAAGGAAAAAAGAAAGGAGACGTACCTAAAACGCATGTCCTCTGGCAGCTTGTCCCCTCCCAACAAAGCTGTGTCAAAACGAGATTTCTCGCATGTGCTTCAATCGTGGACCACATGTTCCTGTGGGTTCTCTCGCCGTGCTCCATTCTTGCCTCCACGCAACGAGGGACCACCTAACATGGGAGATTCTCCAACCATCATCGTTTGATGGCGATTCCTTCAGTAGATACGAGATTCTCCTTCCTTCACCTTCTTCCAAGGCCAAAATCGCACGCAACTTTTCTTTCAGACCCAATTTGTTACTATTCTAGGGTTTTCAATTTGGGAATATGGTGTTGATTTAGGTTTTCTTTCTCATTTATATTTTCCTTTTAATTTTTGACTTTTTTCAGCAATCCAACTAGTTATATATCTGGCACCACGTCATAAATGATTGACATCTCACAAACGTCCATTAACAATTTAGATGGAAGGGTCTGATTTTCACATAAAAAAATGTTAGGACCAAAATTGCTCGTTTAAAAGACGAGGGACTTAAATCGCACAATTGTAATAGGTAAGGTACCAAATGTGCATTTAAGCCTATAATGAATTTGTATTGAATCATATATATATATATATATATAAATATAATTAATTTTGATTTATCAAAAGTTAACTTCTATGTAAGAGTTACACTTTACGATAAAACTGAGGGAGAAATTGTAACTTTTTTTAAAAGCTAATCACAGCAATTTTTACTTGAAAAAGTAAAAACCAGCTTAATTAAAGTTAGCTATTGAGTAAATGTTATGTGTACACAAAGTTAGCTTATTGTAAAAACATTTTTCTGTTCCTGGAGAAGAGGTACACGGTGCTAGTTTTCCATGTTTCAAAAGACTTTTATTTTCCAATTGTCTAGGTTGGTTCTCGTTGTATACCCAATTTCCAAAAACTAGTTTCCGTAAAAAAATGAAGGTCCTTTTTCAAAAACTTTTTATTTTTAAAAATTGAAAAAAATTAAAAAATTGTTTGTTGTAACCTGTTTTAAAAAATGTTTGAAATTTCTTATTATTTTCCATTTTTAAAATTGAAATATCAAAACATCTACGAATTGTTAAGGGCTCGTTTGATTTTGATTTTAGTTTATATTTAAAATTGTTTTTCATAAACAATTTTTGGAATTGTTTTTCATAAGAAAAAACTGCTTGAACGAGATGTTTTATAATGTTAAAAAAATTGACATTTGAAAACTAAAAATAAAAATAGAAAACATCCGTGTGTTATTTTGAGATTTTAGTTTAGAAAATTGAAAAAAAAAAGTTTTTGAAAACATGTCAAAACAAATAAACGTAGTTTTTTGGTCTCTAAAAATAGAAAGTAATTTTTCAAAAACTGCAAAAAATTCTAATTATTTTTATTTTTGTTTTTAGTTTTTAAATTAATTTTTTTTAATGTTGAAACACATTTATTTTCAAGTATGTTTTTATTTTGAGAACTGATTTTAAAAATTGTTTTTAAATAAAAAAAACTAAAACAAAAATCAATTAAGCCCGTACTCTCTAGTCTCTACTCTCTCCCCTATGTTACTTACTTTTTGCGTTATTTTGGAAAATAAAAATATTAGGTGGTGTGGGGAGAATTTATTGGGGTGGCAAGAGCAACACCCAAATAGTACTTTAGATATAAAGACTTGGACCTTGTTCAATAATGAGGCCGAAGACAAAGCCCTACCATATGCGTCCTTACACACACCCCCGCAACCAGTTGTAGATGAGGGACCCTTCAACCAAGAGGGAGGGGAAGTAGTCCAGGCCACTTGGACTTGATGATAGGCTCGGTTCACAAAAATCTCTGACACCTGCAGCACGTTCTGGCTATGAATGAAGTCTCCTTGCGATTTCATAACTGATATTAAAGTCGGTTGAACCTCAAAGCTCATTCCCTAAAAAACAACACTCGCCCTAAGCTTCCAGATGGCCCAAAGGAGGATGCCAAAATTTGGAGCGCCATTCCTTCCAATGGAGATTAGCGAGCTGTTATGAAGATTACCCAAGACCCAGTTTCTCCATCTGCTGTAAAGAACTCATCACGGTTCTGCACGTTAACCAGTTGATGCTACAACGATTTAACGTGTTCGCAGTCTCAGAGAATATGGAGAATGGTTTCAGGCTTAACCCCGCAAAGAGGGCAGGATGGGTTCCTCGTCATTCCAGCCTGCCACCTCTGATAATTAATCCAAACTCCATTATTCAACAACCTACATAAGAAATTGAAAATTTTATAGGGTTATTCCCATCTCCACAAGTGTTTTTAATCCATGCCTGAGTTCACAATACCAACAACGGTCATGGCATCATAAGCAGATTTAGAAGAAAAACACCCATTACTAGTGAGGCCCCAAATCACTTAATCCTCTCTAATATTAGGAGCTGGAGGAGGCATGCACAGAATCTCAGCCACAACATGAGACGAGAGAAGGTGGTTGAAACTAGAAATCTTCCAGATGTTATTATCTTGATCAAAATATTGAGCCGCACACTTCACAAATTCTATAAACGGAATCGGACCCAAAGCAACATTCTTTAAAATAGTCCCTAAATGAGGCCACTTACCTGACCAAAACTCTACTAAATTACCGTCCCCGACCTGACATGCTCATTCATTTCCTCCCAAGTCCTCCCAATAGCTCGCCAAACGTGAGATTCTGAATTACGCTTCTGCACTGTGGGAAGAGAGTTTTTACCACAAGCATAGTTAGACCTCACAACTTTGGCCCATCGAATGCCTGGATTGGAAATTAGGCCCCAACCAAGCCTCATTACTAGTGACCTGTTGAAATCATGCATACAATGAAGCCCCAAACCTCCATCATGCTTAGGATGACAAGTCTTTGACCAAGCAATAATATGGGCTGCCCGATCTCTATTGGAAGATCCCCAAATGAAATCACGCTGAATTTTGTCCAACTTATTGCACACCTCTTTCGGGAGAAGATCGGTTAGAATACAATATGCTAGAAGAACGACAATGACAAACTTTGCAAGAGTTACCCTACCAACAAAATTCAAAACATGGGAACGCCATGTTGAGAGTCGCATCTGAGTATGATCCAAGATATACTGGTAATTACTTTCCACCACACGATGATGAGCTAGGGGATATCCAAGTAACGCCCACAATCATATATTAAGGAAATCCTTGCAACTTGGCAAAGTTGGCTCGCAACATTTAATTCACATTTGTTGAGACTATCAATCTAGTCTTAGAAACACTAACCTTCATACCTGAGGCATTACAAAAATCATCCAAGCAAGAGATGACACTCTCCATTTGAGTAATGGAAGCTTCACCAAAAAGTAGGAGATCATCCGCAAAAAATAAAAGGGAGATCGACGGGCCATTCTTAGAAAATTTTATCGGCTTTCAACCCCCTCTAACAATTTCATCATTGAATTTATGAGCCAATCTATCCATACACAGCACGAACAAGTAAGGAGAGAGGGGTCCCCTTGCCAGAGACCCCTTTGACGGTGAAAAGCGGAGGATCTATGACCATTAAAACAAACTTGAAAACTGCAAGAAGTTACACACTGCATGATCAAGTTACACATGTGATCCCCCAAGCCAATCATACGCAAGGTTTTAAGGAGGAAAGACCAATTTAACTTGTCATAAGTCTTCTCCAAGTTCACCTTAATAGTCGTCCAACCAAGCTTCTTCTTAAGATAGCCCATCGAGTGAAATACCTCTTAGACAATAATGATATTATCAGAGCTCCTTCTTAAGCTCTTATTATTAATTGAATGTAATAAAAATGAATATTTTCAAATTAGTAATTTTTTTTAAATAATTAAATAAAAAAAGTATGTAAGTTTTTGGTTTTTCCAGATATCCACATAACCCGCAGCTATGAGATTAATTCTCCAAGGTTCTCAGACCACGTTAAATGGGTAGGTCTCTCCCAACAAATATTTCTTTATACGCACCGCTCAAAGATCAAACCTTGTACTAGATACTTGAGATATCCAACTATCTACTACCCGTGCTATAACTTTTTGGTATCATGTAGATTAAAATTGAGTTTTACTATTAGAGTTTAATACTCATGCAGTGTCAGTGTAAAATTCTTTTACATAAACAACTAATCATAACTTCTAAATTTGCCATATCATAATCTAATTTTGTAATTAATTAAACAAATTTTGAAATTAATTATCTGATGTAGCAAAATCTGAATTGTTATTAATTGTCTGTGTATAAGTTCTTTTACACTGACAGTGCATGAGTATTAAACTCTTACTACTATTATTATGATGATTATTATAATAAGAAATTATTATCATTATTATTATTATTATTATTATTATTATTATTATTATAAGAACAAACATGTATCTACCAAAAATAAGTAAGAACATACATACATGCGTATGGTGTTGGTGTTCACGGTACGCAACTTGGAGAAGAAAATCTTGTAAGTGGCAACAGAAGCACACGTGTGTGTGCTGTGCTGTGACTTTCCCTAACACAACTCATCTCAATTCTCAATAACAATAACAGCACACACACCCTTCCTTCGCCTTCGGGTGATGTAAACGAGGTTTTCTTTCAATTTCAGGGGCTTCTTCTTTGCCCCCCAAATTCCCACCCTTCCCAGATTTCTTTCTTCTTTTTTCCACAACTGGGATGCTCCACTTTCTCAAGGTACCATGCTTATTGTTTTCTGGGTTTCTCTGTTTCTTTCTTCAATTCTGCTTAATTTCAATCTTATAATTAAATTTAAACCAAAGATTTGTTCTTTTCTTTTTTTTTAATAAAAGGGTGATCTGATATTTTTCCTCACTTGGTGTATTGAATGAATTTGTCTTATTTTATTGGAAGGGAGGACTTTTCTCTGGTATTGACTTGGCTTTTTGGATTCCCACTACTGGGGAAGGTGTTGTTCTGTATTGTGTATGTCACTGTATCCTGATCTATATCACATTGGTAGCAGTAAAAGGAAAAAAAGGTTCTTTCTTGTAAATAAGGGTCTAGCTTTAAGTCAGTGAGAGAAAAGTATTTCTTCTCAGATCATGTTTTTTGTTAGGTCTCTCTTTGGAATCTTATGCAAACCCTTCCTGCCTCTTTGCTTGGTTGCTTAAGAGATAGAGGAAAGAATTTGCTAAAAGTTGTGCTTCCCAAGAATTCCTGTTTCAATTCAACTGATCCTACTTTTTGGATTGCTTTTCTCTTCTGCAATCAGATAGATTAAGCATCCTTTTATAATTCAGGATTTTGACCTTTGATTCATTTGTTATTATTTTTTTGCAGGATTATTTGTTAATTGAATCCTAAGTGTAATTGAAATGGATGGGGATATATTTGGAGAAATAGGTAGTGCAAGTCAAGTAGATAGCAGAGTTATGCAGGTATTTCAGAAAAGCTTATTGCAAGCCCAAGATATTTTGAATCAGAACCGGGTGCTGATCAATGAGATAAACCAAAATCAAGAGTCCAAGATGCCTGATAATCTGACTCGAAACGTGGGTTTGATTAAGGAGCTCAATAGCAACATCAGAAGGGTGGTTGATCTCTATGCTGATCTTTCTAGTTCTTTTACCAAGTCCGAGGAAGCTTCATCTGAAGGGGACTCAAATGGGACTCTGAAGTCTGATGGAAAAGTCAACCAGAAGAGAATTAGATCCGGCTAATCGATTGAATTAGATCTTTCACACGAAGCACCGCAATCAAGAGGTTTATTGTGATGCTGGAAAGAACTTGTTTGGTGAGGCTGTGTATAATAACTCTGAAGTTTTATTTGTGCCTAGTCTTCCATATTGGTTTTATGTCTACATAGAGCTCTAGTTAATCTTCTAATCTATTCAAATAGCATCAATTTGAGGACTACACAATTGTGATTTCCTGTAACTCTTTAGCATCATGAAATGAATCATGTTCATGGACCAATTTATCAAGGTTGAACTTCTTAGATCTTACTGATATGTATTGGTAAGTTCCGCATTATTCAGTTGTTCTGTCTTTTTGATCATTTAGTGAGATATTAGTTAATTAATTTCCTATTGGATCTGTATCAGACATTAGGTGCTTAATAAATGTCATCATTTATTGATGATTATGGCCTTTAATCAACACTTAATCCAGAGAGCTTACATGTTGAGATTAATGTGTATTTGTTTTTTCTGTTTCATGTCTAGAAGCATGTTCAGTGATATTGATGTCTTTTTGAGATCTTGTTCTTCATTAGATTTGTTTCAGATGTTTGGTGTGGATAGGAGGAAACCGACATTGTGACTTACTCATCCTAGACACCAGACTGGGACTAGTCTTTATTCCTAATCACATGAAGAGAAATAACACCAACACACTTTTTGAAGAGAGCCTTCAACACACTCTGATTGTGTTCTTTTTTGAAAAGTCAACCCACTTTAAAAAGCGTAGTGAACGTGTGAGTGTGTAAGAGTGTGCTGCTCGCATTTCTCATCACATGAAGTATGATTGGGATTCTTTGACATAAACACTTTTACTGGCTTTTGGGATGGATAATGTAATTGGATGATAATTACAGCTAGAATACTAAAATAAAGGAAGGTGGCAAACTGCCTAACCATGAAAAGTGGCAATAATTGACTTTGTGGGCAGGGGATAATGATATTCTTGGTGAAGTTTCTATTTAGAGTCTCATTGGATGCTGAGTGCCTAGGATCCATCCACTTCCACATGTTGTAAAGTAAAGAGCTTTAGAGTTTAAAAAGAAAAAGAGAAAGGGAAAGTGCTTTGGTGGGGAAAAATATGTTTGGTTTAAACAAGTATTTAATTTTTACTTATTAAATAAGAATTCCTTTTCTCGTTTAGGTATTAGTTTGTGTTTAATTCTTATTAGTAGTAGTGGGGACAACTAATATAAACAAAGGCATTCATGGTTAAAGAGAGGTTCAATATCCATGATTATTGACTAATACAAGTATTATTGGATTATTATGATCATCTTATGTCGAGTTTTCATATGTTGGATATGTGAGATCCTATAAATATTTATGAATAGAAATAGAGGGAAAGACTACGGTGGATTATCGTTTGAGTCATGCACCTACATAAATATATTTTTACTGGTTACCTCTTAGATGTTTTTTTTTTTTTTTTTTATAATCATAGTTTTCTCCGAAATCAATGGTCACCAAGCTTTGCCCAAACCTCATATTCTCAATTTAGAAGCTCTCAACCTCCATGAAACTCTTCACCCTTGTTGCCTAACCCAGACTCATGCACCCATGACCAACCCAATTTGACCACCCCATCGAGAAGAATGGTGCGATTGTGCGTCTGGAGGAGCAACCCTCGTAGGTTACAACGGTGTTGATGGCAAATGAGTGGGGTGTTGCGGTGATGAACGTGAAAAGGAGGGAAAAGAGGATGAACCCTTTGCTCTCGATCTTGTTCAGAAGCCTTATCGGTTCCTTCGCTTCTGAAGATAGTTTCATCTTTTTGAAAACGAACTCAGATCAGGTAAATTTGTCATCCTTTTCTCATTTTGAAGTAACCTAGAGAGGGTGGAGCTTGAAGGTTTGGTGGTTACGTAAGTATGAAGTTTGAGGAAGAATAAGAGAGAGTTTTTATTGCATTATTACATTTTATGTTATTACAGTTGAGTTGGATGTTCCAACGGATTAACTTAAATACAAACACACACGATTCCTTTGAGGAAATGTGCTTTTTATGCAATGAAAACTATGCTACAGTACTTTCACATTGACCCATGACTCTCATGGACCATAGGCGCCACCTAGAAATTGATACGAAATTTAAGATAACAATAGATAAGAGGATCCAAACACTGTATAGCTAATGAAGTCGCAATGGTTACCCTAAATAATTAATACAAGCACTCATGTCTAAGTGTATCCTCCATACCCATAATTAGTAATTATTATAATTCATACCAGCATCCAATACTGATGGAAGCTTCAATGTAATGGTGTCTAATACAAGCACTGATGCTCGTGAATAAATATAGTTAGTAGAGAAGCATTATTAACAGTCTTTTTAACATACTTTTGCACACATTGATTAATTTATTTTTAAAAAAGTCAACACACTTGCCTTGTATTTTTAAAAAGTGTATTGACATTTAAAAAAAAGTATGTATCATATAAAGGGTTTTGAAGAGTGTGTTAAAAAATGTATTGTTAGCATTTCTGTTAGTTACTAATAACATATCATTAATAATATATATGAAAGTTGAGCGGCTAATACAAATGGTGGAAGTACTGAAAAAAATATTGAAGTAAAAATAGATAGGGTCAATTACTTGCACATTTGAACTATTTCTTGTACATACCAATTCTATTTCTTTCTGCCTATAATTTGTTATTGTGGCCTTCTAATATTCTGATATTCAAGGGTGTAGAGACAAAGACAGAGTAAGGTCTTTAATGAATTGTGCAGTATAAGGAGAAACGCAATCACGACAAATAATGACAGAAATTTTGAAGATGCAATGCATGTTTCCTTTACTTTCTATTTCCACTCATGTTATTGATGCAGACTTCATAGACTAATAAAAGACTATTATAATTTATAAGAGGGTTAAAAAATTACAACACATGGGTGACCAAAACATAGTTGCCCTCCTTAGTAAGCACAAAGGAGGAGCATTCAATCTCATGTTGGAAGAGGAATTAAGAAAAGACCATCTCTGCTTTTGGATATGCCTTTAGTCATTTTTCCCATCCACCAGGCAAATCAATGACAGCATTGGTAGTGTCATTCAATCATGTCTTCAGTGGAGCCTTCTTCTCTCTGTCAGATATCCGAGCAGGAGCATTGGAATGTGACTTGAATCGACCCCTTCCTCCCTCGTCTCTTTCCTGAAGGACATGCATCATTGTTTCAATCTCTCAACATCACATATATAATGAATGTTTCAGCCAGTATGAAGCAAATGACATGGAATTCAAACAATGATACACGGGTCGGTCAGACAAAACAAAACAAGATGAAGGGTACCTTTTTCTTCACAATCTGAACCACATCCTCATCATGAAGATAATGAGCAAGGCCACAATGTTGTGGGTAGTGCCTAGCACTTGTACCCCAGACCAGCACATACTTCACGTCCTTCACCAAACTTCTGTGTATGTGGTTGCAGAAGTCTTCTACAGTACAGCCACCTCTATCCTAAAACAATTTGCCAAAGAAAGTGATATTCTGATGGATTGGAAGATTATAAAACATAAACAAAAGAAAACCAAAGTTTTAAAAAAGTAAAATAGAATGAGGGACATCTGTTTATAATAAGCATAATGATAATGTAACATACAGCAGATAGAACCACAGGCTCAGCGAAATCAGGCTGCTGGCCTTGTGGTTTTGTATAAACTCTAACTAGACCCATTTCATCCCACATCCTCGAAAGTAGTCTGTCCAAGTTCAGCTGTTCACAGAAACACAACAATTACATGTTACTACATACAAAAAAGGGTGAAAAAAAATGTTCATGAATACTTTGAAAAATTAATCACTAAAACTTTATGGTATCTTGTATTCTGTTGCCGCTGAAAATATGAAACTACCTTCAAATTGCAGCTAATGACAACAGAATTAGGTTGGCGGGCTAATCTGTCAACATCATCAATACCAACAACATCTATCTTGTTGTAGACATATACACACTTCATGTATTTACGATTTCCTTCAATGACATCTATGAGATCATCCACTGTGGCATCCTCCCGGAAAAGGATCTGAAATTGAAGTTGTCAGTTGACCCCTTGATATACGTAGATAATAACGGTAAACAGAGACCTGATTATATATAATCATAGTAATTGTAATAAGGAATATTACAGAATTCGACATGACAAGCCTAGACAGGATACTTTATATTCACAGGAATAGCCAGTCTGTTCTTCATAATCACAGTTTCCATCAACATGAAAGTTGAATTCTACTTGGAAGCACATTAATGAAAAGGAACAAATGACATCAAGAATCAAACTTAGCAATACAAATGCACTTCGTAAGTCTCAGATAGACATGATAAAAGACCATGTAAACAAAATACACAAGAAATTGGAATTACAAATAAGGAATTCATCATTCATGAATTATTTTCAGGAAGCAAAGCAACTTCTGTCGATAGCATGATAAAACAAGAATTTGTCATTCTCCCAAAATCAATAGGGTAAAATACTGCTCATTTCCACTATTATTTTTCTTAACAGACATATTTTTCTCCTCGTTTCAGCAAGAAAGCCATGACAGACTGAACGATAACCTTGTCAAATGAAAAATCTTAGATTTTACAGAGAATGTTAGAGATACAAATTCATTCTTTGGTCTCTGACTAATGCTTTTGGCTTTAAGGTGAGCAATATTTGCCTCTATAATGAAGTGATTATGAGTTTGTACCTTGTTTCTGCCACTCCTTATAATAAAACTAATTTTCAGAACAATAGATCCTGTGAATCTGAGCACGATTCAAACTGAAAAGGCTATTGTTTAAAGGGATATGCTAGATATATAAAGTCATTCTTGGGCTTTTGTATAACACACAAAGGCTTTGGATAATGCTCCTCTAAAGTGCGCCTGTACATAATGTAAGGAAGAGGGTGTACCCACCCTTGGATTTCTTGAGTTAAGATTACAGTGCCCTTTTAATTAAATTAGCCAAGAATACACCATCACTTTCTCACTTTACATGAAAACTGACATTAGATGAACTTCTGTCTAAGGTTTTATAAGAGTTGGGCATTGACAATTACAAGCTATAAAATCTCAGTATCCTCAAAAGATAGCATGCTTACATCACCAACCAGCCAAGCATCCCAAGTCACTATACTTGCTCCATCATATTTAGACAAACTATGGCAGTAGTAAAAAATGCAATTAACATCTGTGACCGTAAATGCATACTTATAATATCCCACAATTACAGGTTCTTCAAATTAATTACAACTGGTATGACTTTAAAATTTGTTATATACCTCAGCATTGTGAATTTTGTACTCATGCAGAATCTGATAACAAAGCTTCTCATCTACATGAGTCAAAGGCATAGTACTGTTGAATGAAATGCCTCCTGTCTTTTTCTTTTTAAAGTATATCTGCCAACAAATATAAAGCTGAGTTGATGAGAAGGTGAGAAGAAAAATATATAAATCAAACACAGACCTATATATAAAATATATGCTTCATGTCATGTATCCCAAAATATCCTTTGGGGCACAAACTTACTTGAGGTGGTCTCTGGTTTAAACGCAAGCCCACAGCTTCCAGCTCCTTGGTTAATATTTGCCTATGACCCTCACTCTGGCAAAAAACAAACATGGCAAGAAAATTGAAAGCTTAGCAATTTACAACCAAATAAAGACTATAAGTATATGGCCAAACACAGTGTGAAGCAATTCCAGAAGCAACGCAGATTCAGAAAAAAGATCATACAATGTAAGCAGAAACACAATCGTGGGAAGCCTGGAACAATCGAAGTGATTAAAGGAATGAAAAGACAACAAGAAAAGGAAAATATGTTGAGCTCACATTTATTACTCACCACGTGTAGCATGAAGTTAGCAACATTATCCAGTAACATTATGATGTCATGCAATCAGATAAGAGTTATGCAAGTAAATTTATATTTACTAACAAAAATAAAAGGTAATAGTGAGTAATATTACTTAATGAAAAAGCAAAGAGTTTCGTTACTAGGCCTGTTTGAAGGGTGTCTTCAATGACATTTTTTTATGAGTAGACACTAATGCAATACCTTAGCTACTTATTACCCCTAGTCACTAGTTATAATAATAGTAGTTTACTGCAACAACCAACAGATCATTTTATCAACTAGCAATACCAATAACATAAAGTGACAGACTGTATCAGGAAATGCCAAATGACACTTACTTTGGAGGCATCAAGAACCATCAACACTATGTCTGAAGATTTAGCAACAGCAATAACCTGAGAGAATATTCACAAAAAATAAAAACAAAAAATTTGCAAGGTCAATAATGAAAAAGCCATGTTTCCCAAAGCAATCAGTGAATATAACCAATCATCATATTCTAGTCACTAGTTACCTCTGTCAGATGTATTAGGAAATATAACTACAGCATTATGTGCAAGCTGATTATCAATTTGTAAGTGCAAAAAAAGACCCTAAAAGTTGCTACTGGAATGATACAAATCAGCAATTTTAGTTTTACCTGTCTCCCACGCCCCTTGCCTTCAGAAGCACCCTCAATAATTCCAGGAAGATCAAGCAACTGAATTTTAGTATCATTATAATTTATAATCCCAGGGATGCAAGTCAGAGTTGTGAACTCATAAGATGCAGCTTCTGAATGTGTGCCTGTTAACATTGTCAAGAGAGTTGACTTCCCAACACTGGAAAATTAAAAGGAAAAATTTGGGAAGGGTTAGATTTTTACCAAACTAAATAAAAATTTAAGCATACGCATATGGCATACCACATAGAAGACAGAGACACCCAAAAGCATGCAGTACAGTACATACATCACAGATACAAACATACAAAATAATAAATAAATCGCAATAAAACATAAATCCATTTAAGTAATAGTAGTAAATAAATAAGGGATTAGAAAAATTGAATTAGGGGGATTAGGTTTAGAAGGCAGACCTTGGAAATCCAATAAGTGCAACACGTCCATGGCCGAATTTTGTAACTTCAAATCCCTCTCCACCTCCACTAGAACCCTATTAAATATTTTGCCAAGATACCCCAGCTTGTAAGAAAGTGTACGTAAGGATAGCAAGTTTTGGCAGACAAATAATAAAGAAACTTAGGCATGTTGAACCAAAAAAATTACTGCAAAAGATTCACTAACTGAATTCCTAAATTTCAATACTTATAATAGATCAACAATAACAACAGCAAAAGCCTTATCCCACTAAATGAAGTCAACTATATGGATCATACAACGCCATTGAGCAATACTTATAATAGACCAAATTAGTATAAGAATTCATCAGGACAAAGAAGAGGATTACAAAAACGAGGATAAGAAGTCCTCCTTGACCAGAAAAAAAAATGAAGGGAGCAAAAGAAACAGCTCATTAACTCAAAAGAGCTGTCCAATCCCTTTACATACGGATAAGAGAAACACCACTAAAAATTTGATGTGCTACCCACCTATAAAGAAGCCAAGAAAACAGTTGCTCCGTCGAAAAATTAAGGGGAAAGAGTTTTGATCAAAGAATCTGGCGTCAAACTCCATACATGACAGACACTATGATCCCACAAAAACAGAATATTATCATAAAATTTTATTCTCCTTCTTCCTACCAGTGCCTTCAAAATAATTATATATAAGAACTCTTTATGCATCAACACAAATGTTACCGATAATCCATTACTCCCCCCAGCCCCTCCCCCCCCCCCAACCCCACCCCACACACACAATACATGTGTGTGTGACTGGGGTAACCAAGACGACAATGAGAGGAAAGCCTCCAATGGCTCCTCCCTTGGCAAATGGTATTGTTCTCTGTTGTAAACATGTATGCTACAATGCTTATGAAGTTTAGGGTCAAACAGGAGCATAAATTCTTCAGTAGCTCAACCAGCAATACAACTAAAACGGAAAATAAAAAGTTGAGGGTCTGAGAATCAATCTGGAAAATCCCCTCCTCCGTTCCTAATACACAGATATTCGAACAGGCCTCATACTCTAGAGATGTGTAAAAAACCTAACCCTAAAATGTGCAGAATCATTCATTCTCATGCATTCAGGTTTCTCATTCTTTGGAAAAAGACAAGAAGAATGATGCATGGAACCTACAGATGAACTTATATTAATTAAAACAGGACCAAATTATAAAGCACAAGTGCCAGTTCAAAGAAAATAAACATATCCATGGAAAAAGAAACTCGCATCAATCATCAGAAGGGAAACAAAACATTGAACCTAGAGTAAATAAAAAAATAATGACATTAATAGTAATAATCACAATCATGGAATAAAAAATAAAATTTTCTCTCTTTCTTTGCATACTTTTGGAGGCTCCAGTAATTGTGTCCTAAGTTTTGCTATCTTCGCCTTGAGCTGCCCAAGATGATACTCTGCACAATAAACAAATTTAAATACATTCATAATCATGAATTTATCAACATTAGTCCAGGAGTTAAATAATGCTAACGAAAATTTGTTATTGGGGAAAAAAGAAGTGGGAGAGTTAGCAAAAACTGCCCAGCAAAAAAAGAACACTTTTTTGTGTGGAATTTTTATGGTTATTACAATCCAACAATACTGAAAAGAAGATAGATGCAGGAGAAACCCAATGAGTGGTACCTGTAGCTTTGTTTTTCTGGGTTCGAGCCATCTCGGCTTCAATTTCTTTGATCTTCTCAATGATACCCATTTTCGCTCTGTTTTGCCTGCAAACAACAAAAGGGTTAATCAGCTAAGTTGAACCGGAACAATTCAGCAACATAAGCTACCAAGATAGCTCACCGGAAGACACACGCACGATGCAGAGAGAGAGAGAGGGAGAGAGAGAAGAGAGAGAAGAGTGTAGGTCTGAGAAAATTGAACTCAGGTTAAGGGCCAGATTTTAGATGGTGATTCCATTGGGCCACTTTAATCTTTGCAATTTACATGTAGTTCTTTTTGGCCCAAAACAATGTTCTTATTATTATTTATACCAAAACAATATATTTATTATTTTTCTTTGTCCCAAAATAGATATTTTTAATTTTGAAAAAAATTGAGATATTATTTCGATATTTGAAAAACAGAGATATTGTTTTAATGATGAATTAACTTTGATGTAAAAATTCTAATAAGTGGCTGGATAAGGAAATGAAAATATGAGGAATTTATTAGAATTTTTTTTTTAGTTATCAACACATTATATTTTTTTACGTTTATTGATTTCCTTGACTAGTATCTAAAGGGCATTTGTCAATAAGGCTCGTTTGGTAGATAATATATGATAAAGACGAATATGATAAGCAAGTCGAGTAAAAGTAAAATTAGATATAAATATGATAAGTTTTTGTTCTATTGAACATTTGATGCGCACTATAAACAATTATAGGATATTATATAAATTATAACAATGCTACTTTGTTTTCAAGTAGCAATGGTAGATTATGGCATTGAGGGTAGAGGATGACGAGCGGTAATGCGGGCGGCGCCAATGAGGGTCTAGGGTGGTGGTTGAGAAGGGTGTTCAATAATGAAGGTGGGGGGGGTGGGGGAGGAAGTGTTGGAAACATTGGAGGACATTGATTTGTGGTGGTTGTAGACTTGCAGGTGCTTGCTATGAAGTCAATGGAAGGTGTTTAGTAGAAGGTACTTGACGGCAGTGAAGGTAGAGTGCCAAGCAGAGTGCTGATGGAGGATGATTGACCATGTTGGCAGTGTGCAAGGTGTTCGATATTGGTGGATGTTAAATGTATCAAACAACATCGACAGTGAAGGGTATTGAATGGTGATGCAAGAGGGTGCCTGGTCACAGAGTGATGGTGGTGGTGAAGAGTTTCTGGCAGTAGTAGCAGTGGAGCAGAATGTAGGTGACAAATGTGTTGGATAGGCTGTTGGATGGTGAAGGTTCTGAAGAAGATGGAGGTGGTGGAGATGACATGTGAACTGGTCGTTGAGGTTGTTGAGAAGTAGTGGTGAATGAGTTCAAGTTGCTCTTATAGTACCTCTTCTTCAAATCTAATGCTTGAGCATGGAATGTATGATGAGCACGCCGCTTTCTTCCATTAGCAAAAATGACAACGTTGGAGGGTTCACGACGGGTGAGACGATATCTCCCCATCTGTTCCTTTTACATATGGAGAAACGATCTTGCAGGGACTACTATTATCTTGCTTGTGGAGCAATTTTTCACTTAAGTTTTAGCGGAACAATGGAGCAAAAAACAACGCTGGGACTATTATCAAACGCACATGCATCTAAACTCGAGCATATATTACTAGCACAAAATTTACACGACTCTATTAAACATTTCCTCAGTGCATTAAACATCTGATAAATCTCTCAACTGCCTACAACATTGCTTCTACTCTGCATCCAAAAAGGGAATGGTTTAAAGAAGTGCACAAGTTAGTTCTTTTTTATTATTTTCGTAACCTGATGTAATTTGGTATTATTTACAATACTACAAGTACCCTGATCTATCTCCATACACAACCCCTTCACCAGCTTTTGACTTGCTTGAGATATAGCTTGAAGGCACCTGAGAATTCATCTCTGCAAGCTCTCTTACACGCACTAAAATTGGCTCAGGAATGGGAATTGTACCATGCTTCTTCATCTATGATACATACCAAAAGAAATAAGTCAGTGGATTATGTGATCATGGAAGCTGAACTTGTCAAATTTATAATTCAAGATTGGTGACAAATCCAATTTCTAGAAAGTAACTTGAAGAGAAATTCAGGAAAAGTCAACAAAACGGAACTCGTGCCAACTGAAAGGCATAACGGAACTCGGAAATTTGGAAAAGTAAACTGCATCAGGAATAAAATATTAATGGCATCTCAAGTCTTAAGCATGCACTGGCAGAAGGCAAGAGATTGTAAACCTAACTTAACCCATCTCAGCAAGATTAAGTTAAATTTAGTGTCATAAAGACTTACCCCAACATCTGCAGGTGTTTGTGCATAGCTAGCTTTAAGCAAGTTCCTCCACTTGTCCTGCAAAGCAAAAGCGTTCAATGTATGCAAGCACAAAGCCTGAAATACAGCTGTGTACAAACACTATCGGCTTTAGCATTATCAAAAAGCTCACATGACTTGGCTTTATTGTCAAACATCAAAATGAGTACCTTAAGATCAACAGAGGTACGATATGAAGCCGATGAAAAGGAGAGCCGTTTGATCTCAGACCACTTCCCTGCTCCACACCGTGACACACCTTCAACCAATTTCATTACCTCAACAAGAGTCCATGCTCGATGATGTTTCCTCCTCATTCCACCTTTGGCAGTGGGAACAGTAACAATGTTGTCCTCTGAAGGTTGGCTAGATGGATCTTCCCTTGTAGGCCTCAATTCCTGCTGTAGCTCAGTTGTGTCTAATACTGAACATAGCTTCTCTTGAACAGGTTCTGAAGCAACCTATAACAAACACATCCACCCAATAAAAGAACGAATGGAAAAAGATTTCATTATGGTATTGTATTGAATAAAAAACGTCATATTAAAGTAGTCAGTTATCTTCTTTTCAAATTAGGGCTGTGAGATAGCTTGGATCAATTACCTAGTATATTAAGTTAATACCTTCATTACTTGTCATATCATAATATCCCCATATCATGGAAGCCCCAGCAAGTAACAGTCATACTAAATATGAAAACAAGAAAAAAAATCCTGGAAACAGGAAAAAAGAAGCTGAGAACCTTGTTTAGAGAGGCTACAAGTGTAATTATTTTTAGTGAAATTGGTGCCAACCATGCATATTTGGACAAAACCAGTGCCTAAACCTCATAAAATGATCAATCAATATGTAATCACAATTAAGAGTAAGGAGTAAGAACCACAACTGGGAGGTTCTCATGGCAGAACAGGCCAATCTAGTCTGACTTTCACTATAACCTAATAGGTGGAACTTCCTTTATTGAAAGTAACAACAATTGAAGGTATTAAAGTAAGCTACATAATATTGACTCAACTCATATGGTTGATTGTGCCCTCCAAATGGATTTTTTTTTCTAGGAATTCCAAAATTATAATTTCCTCAAAAACTGATAAACAGCTTCAAAGAAAATTGTCATTAACCCACTAGGCCACTGCAATAGCAATTTCATTTACCACAACATATTAAGTTTATGCATTCAATAAAGGAGATAAACAGAAGCAAATTAAGAAATATACTTGGAACCACACTAGACTTGCATTTCAACTTTTTTTGTCTTGAATCTTAATGAATTTCTTCTTTTTTGTGTGTGTCCGCGTGTGTTTGTTTGTGTATTGCAGACAATAAAACAAAAACCCTATACTTTCAACCATTAGTAGAGGCTTAGTTGAACTTACTGGCTGAAGAAACTTTTCACACGAGGGCCTTGGCTTCAAGACCTTGTCCTGACTCTCTCCAAGGACCTTAGTACCCAATTCTGCAGCCTCACCCACACCAATTGGATGGAATTTCTGAAACAGACATAACATTTTCTGCTTGTAAGAAAATTTAAAAATAAAATAAAATTCCAGAAGCATCAAATAGCAAAGGTACTTCCGCAACTATTAAAAAATTGCTGGAAAACAAAACAGGATTAGAAAGGCAGTGCTGGGAAGACACTCAGCAAGAAATAGACATTACCTAGGCAAGCAATCATACACAGTATTAGAGGAGAGTATTCAAACTCCCCCTATTCAGAATCTGTAAGTGTTATGTTATTCAGAATCTGTTTTGTTATTCAGAATCTGTTAGTGTTCTGTTGGGAGATTTGAAATCCCACTTATTTAGGACCTGATTAGTGTTCTGTTTAGTTCTGTTAGTTGTTAGCTTAATTATCCTGGTTAAGATATTCTGTTGTTTGACAGCTGTTGCTGTTATCACTTTGTGCTACTATATAAGGTGCACTTTGTACACTTTATTATTTGGGAAAAACATAATTACATTTCTGTTTCAGTTTGTAATCCTCTCTTTTCTTCTTCTCAAACACACAGCAAGGCCCAAAGACAGAATTGATAGGGAGCATTAGCTTTGACATCAAATGAAAATTGGAGCAAAAGGGAAAAAGCATTATGTATCTCACTCTAACAAATGAACTAACTTGCTAATGGAGTTACTAGTTTATCTTATAAATGAACAATATTATCTGGTATAAGAATATCTTATAATATCATTAATTGAATGTTAGAATATTTTAGAATATCTTAGATGAACAATAGTAACTAAAAGGTTTCATATTTCATTATATTTACTGATTTGTTTCCTTGTTTGATTGAAATTAGCAGTCCTGTCCTGTACTAGTACAAATAGCCAAATACGGTTCACCGCTTTGTATTGTGTAACACATCATTAAGGAAGAAATAGAATGTATGAGCAAGAAGAACCATTCTTTGTACCGGGGGGGGGGGGGGTAAAGCTAAAATTTAAAACTAAGTGTTACTTTCATGAGTTTAAGCATGAATAAGCATCACTTACCATAAGGGATGCGATATTTTTCCTTGGACGGCTTCTTCGAACCCGAGAAACACAAGGAATTTGAACACCAGAACCTCCAATAGAGTCTAATCTGGTGATAAATGTCCTTGCCTCTGGAAAAGCATTCCCAGCAGGCCTCGCGTCTGAAGTTGGAGAAACATGTCCAAATCCCATATTTTTGTTAGAACTTGACAACCTAGGGTAATGCTCTCTAGATTCGTTTTCAGAGAGCTCTTCAATATATCTCTTAGTGGGCTTCCGCATTCTTTTCGCAGCTCGTTGTTCTCTTAGGTGATCCTCACCACTCAATTCATGTTCCATATTAAGATTTTCCAGTCTTGATTCAGAAACACTTGGGTTATTCTCAAATCCATAACCCTCCACTGCAGATGAATCCTTAAAGTTGCCATCATCTTCCCCAGCCATATTTTCCACAGAGATAACAGCTGCAGCATTCACATTTCCGGAACTGTCTTCTTCACATTTTCTAACAAATTTGTTATCTTTAACAATGAAAGTTGTCGCTGAGACATCACATGAGTTAGTTAAACTCATGGAAATCCTCCTCTTCAGCCACTGTTTGTCTTTCACTGTAGTTTCCCGACCAAAAGTTACCTTAAACAGTTCATGAAGTTCTCTGATTGATAACTTGTCCAAGCATATTTCTCCATCTACCATTGAAGAATCAGGCTTCAAAGCTGAATATACAGCAGAAGCAGATGATCCACTTTCTAACACTCCTTCTGAAGGTCTGGAAGACTGAACTATACTCCCAGATTGATTACTATGACTATAATTTAAACTTGATGCTATAGAAGGCATTTCCTGGTTGGGAGTTCCAGATTGAACCTTCCCATCTATGACAGGAAATTTATCAGCAGAACACTGGCTTTCTATATTTACATGAGAATGAACAGGTGATCCAGATGACAAGTGAAGTTTCTCTTCCTGCTTGACCTTTTGCAAAATCTGTTCAATGCACTACAAGAAATTTTAGAGGTCAAGAAGGACCCTAGAAAACAAAATACTAATAAATATCAGGATATGCAGATTTGTAGGCAAAAAGCCGGAAACTATGCACCCAAATCCCAAGGAAAAAAAATTACAACATATGATTAAGAAAGTATGAGATCATTAACTACTTCCCAAATAAAACATTCAATATTATAGAGAATAAGCAAAAAAAAATCCAAGGTAAAGACTCATACAGAAATTTAAATCCAAACAAACACATGATTACACACTGTAGACAAGGAAAAAATCTATGCTCCAATATCAAGAGAGAAAATTTTTGTTCCTGTATATATGTCCACTTAGAATTTCAAGAGAGTATTAATTGATTTTTCCAATATCAAGAGAGCATTAACTGATCTTTTTCCAATAATGCACTTATAAGAAGAATATATAAGGAGAGATAAGATTACCCTTTAAAAGGTAAAATAGGAAAAGAAATAAAAGAAGAAATATTTTTATGAAACTTAACAATATTAATTGCATTTCTTAATATGTGTGTTTTTTCTCTTTCTAGTCAATGTGGGACTTCTCAACAATTTTTTTTAATTTTTTTCATTGTTTCCTGCGTAAATCTTTAAAAATAGTAAACAAAGTGAAGATAAAGGGCATTTTTGCAATTTTTAAAACTGAAAACAACAAATGGAAATGGAAACCAAAAACCCCCTAAACTGATAATCAATTTCTTTCCTTTAAATATAAGGATAAAAGAAATTTTAGAAGAGAGTAATGAGGAAATTTACAATAAGTACACATTGGCATTGCGTAATTCACACATGGGAAAGTGAACCTAGGAACTCATCTTTCCTCAATCAGAATACATGTACCTTGATTGCAAAAATATAAGAGGATCTTATAACAAGTAACAAATACATCTAGGGCCCATATGCACTCTAAAGAAAGGGAAAATGTAATTATACCATGCGAAAGCTTGAAGTGATTACTGCACAAATGCTTGAAAATCAATTAAGTTATTAAATATGCTCATCACTTGCTCTACATTTCACAATTTAACAAGAGGAATATTATATAGAGCACTCCTTCATCATGGATGCTAAAATAGAAGAAAGCATAATGTTAGACACAGCAACTTTTTCCAATTGTTCAAACAGAATTGCATGCGACCAAGCATAGTTTATGCATTTAAAAATTTATAAGGCTGAAGAAACAAATATGAATCTAAATGTTAGAGAGTCAGAAGGAATGAGAGAAGAAAAGAAAAGAGAGCCAAATACCTGTAACTTTGCATTTAGCTTCCCCAAACCTGCTTCTGCAGTGCCTAATTGTGAAACACCCAGGTATTAATTGAATAAACTACGAAGAATGATATTTGTAGGAAATGAATTAGTTAGCCAACGTGGCTTCCATTGGTTAGCCTAAACTTTAAGAAAAGTTAAGACCATATAACTAACAAGAACAACAAGTATCCATCAACAATTTCCATTACCCATTATAGTCACAGACATGCTAATAAGTTATGGAAAGAATGAGAATGCATTCAGTGGCAAAAAAAACTCACGATAGAGGAACAATTTCAAGCGTTCAACAGCTTAACAAACAAACAAAATTTACCCCGAATTACCCATGTGAAGGGAGTTTTTTTATAACAAAAAATTAAAGCTAAAAAAACCAACACAAATTTTAGTCATAAAATGAATAATACTAGACAAAAACAACACTTAAATCCCTGGTTTTGGCAAAAATTAAACTACAGTAACAATCAGCAAGGAAACCCCTTGATTGTCTGATGTAACCACCACAGCAAATGCTCCAACACGCTGTTAAAAAATGTTGAGTAGCAATTTGTACAGCTGAAAGATTAAAGCACACACCTTCTGAGCACTCCAATCGAAGCTTCCCAGAAGAGGATCGTTCAATTGATATGCACTCCAGACTCTGTCCAGTGTCTGCAACAACACGCATTTCACTGTTTTCAGACTCAAGAAAACCCTCCATCTCCATTACTTCATCATCTGTTGCAGGCACTAACCTCCCATCACCTTCAACCTAAAGATCATATCAGACAGCTAGTAGAATTATGAATAAACCCTAGAGAAAGTATAAATAGCAGAACCACAAAACAAAACACTAACTTTGAAACAGATTTCTTTTTCTCTTTAATTTAATCAAACTAAATCTCAACATATTGCTGCTATCAAATCTCAACATTCCATTTTCACCATCACTAAAATTAGGGAAGATGATATAACCAAACAAAGGTGCTCTGTTCAATTTACTTAAATAAAACAACAAAGTAGTTAAAGAAACTGATTTAAAGAAACTAGACAATAAAAGGATGAGACCATCAAGTATTTTGTTATTTCATAGTACAGATCGCAGGCTGCTACTGGTTTAAGTTTCAAGGTATTACGAACGCAATTACACATATTAGGCAAACAAAAGGGTGATGCACTGAGAATAACAAGCATATGCTAATTAAAATGTGTACATGATGATTTTATTATCTTGGGCTTTTTAATAATTACATTGGGGATGCAATGAAGTTTAAGCCCAAAACAAAAGAAAAGAAAACATTAGAACACTTCACGGACGATTCTGACAAAACATATTATTAGGCTGGAAAAAATAAACTTATAAAAGTTCGACAACTCTTATAGTGGGTACTGGTATACTGAAAAACACTAGAGTACCATAGCAACTCCCTTTATCTTGATTCTGCCAAGAAGTCTAGTGGACAGTTTTAATCAAACTAAAAAGCTGCAAATTTTCCTCATACCTGAGCCATACAAAACTAAAAGAAAAATGCAAATCCAAATTACATTTCAAAACAGAATCAGTGAGTAACTAAACATATACCCGTACGAGCTTGTATACAACTGGGTTTGCAACCTGCTTCTTTGTAGACAAAGCCGAACTGCTTCTATCAACCACACTGTCTTCAAGCTTCCCACCATCATTTTCCTCAATTCCAACCACTGTTTCCATGAGATATCAACCACATGCACCTCAAATAAACAATCTGTAAAACCCAGATAAACAAAGTAACAAAATTAACACACAAAAAACCCTCTATTAACAAAAATTGAAAATTGACATTGTGCACATCCTATAAAACATAAACATTAACAATTTTTTTGAAAAATGAATCACAACCCATAAGCCCAAATCATCAATTGACCACTAAAACATCATAAACACTTGCTCAACTACAAATGCAACCCAGTTAACAAATGCTACAAAAAAACTCCTCAGGCAAAGAAATGCACTAATGGGGTTGGTGGAAAAACAGAATTAAAGGCAACCCGGATGATAAAAATTCAAAATTGGACTCACCATAGAGGAGAGAGCGATTCGAGGCAGTAGCTGAAGCAGTAAAATCCCAGTGAGAGTGACGAATTTCAAGGAGTAAAAATGAGGATTTTTGAGAGAAGAAACTTCTCAGAAAAGCAAAAGGAAAAATGAATGAATTTGAGCGGAAATTTCTTTTTCCTCTTTTTATGTGAGTTTTATTTAATTTTTGAAATTTTTTATTTTTTCGCAAAATTTCTATGTTGGTGTGTGTAGGTAACAGTGGTTTCTTTCTAGGTTTGCTTTTTGATTACGCTGTGCATTGCAGAGTTTTAGTTTAGCCACGGATTCCAAAATTTTCGTGAACTGAATTTGAATTGAGACCTTCGATTCCGGAAATTTTCTGTTTCCTTTTGGACTCGCTCTGTCTGTACGTCTGTCTCTGCTCTTCACAACTTTCTCTAATAAATTCAGCTTCTTATTTTGAATTTAATTATTAACTTTTATTCAACTTTTTATGATTACCACATGTGTTTTCCTTAATTTGTTGTAATATATCATACGTGCCTCTGCTTTTTTAATGTTAAATTTAACTAGCTTTTTTATTTAAAATATTAATTATTAAAAAGATATAATTTTTTTAGAGGAAATGGTATATGTATTAATGGTGT
This sequence comes from Acmispon strigosus, assembly GCA_030819835.1. Classification (NCBI taxonomy): domain Eukaryota; kingdom Viridiplantae; phylum Streptophyta; class Magnoliopsida; order Fabales; family Fabaceae; genus Acmispon; species Acmispon strigosus. Next base: position 52,303,062 of record JAUAMA010000004.1, on the reverse strand, counting down.
AAGGTATTTTTACACTATCAACCAATCATATTTTAACGATGTGAACAAAAATTGTTTATTGATTGATATAACACATATTTAAAATTTAATTAGTTTGCGGTGTAAAAATTCTTTACATTATCAATGAGTCAAAATTAAACCCATATGTTTCAATTTTTTAATGTGAGGTTGAATGTCAAGTTATCTGATGTTGGAACGATTCTTGATAGCTGGGGCCGGGAGAAATTTGGGGATATCCCAAAGAAAATCTCGGATTTGAAAGTTAATTTGCAAGCTCTTCAACGAAGTGTCCAGTCAGATCAAGTGATTCAGGACATGACCACTGCATAACAAGAACTTGATGCACTTCTTGAACAAGAAGAGATCCTTTGGTGCCAAAGGTCGAGGGCTACTTAGCTCAAACACGGTGACCGTAATACGAGGTTCTTTCATTCAAATGCAACTCAGAGAAGGACAAGAAACTCAATCGAAAAGATCGCTGACGACAATGGCCGTGAGTGGGACGACATTGACAAGATAGCAATGGTCTTCTCTAGATTTTTTTCGTCCCATTTTACTTCCTCCGAGCCTATGGACTTTGAGTCTATCACTTCCCTTGTGGCGGATAGAGTCACTCCACAACACCAACAAACTTTGAACGCTCCCTTCTTTAAGGAGGATGTCGAGGATACCCTTTTTCATATGCACCCGATGAAAGCGCCAGGGAAAGATGGCTTGCCTACGCTCTTCTACCAAAAGTTCTGGCACATTGTGCGAGACGAGGTTGTACATTTCTGTTTGGAGATTCTCCGTGGAAAGGTGAACCCTCGTAATATAAACCAAACTTTGCTAGTTCTTATCCCCAAAGTTAAGAAACCTTTGATGGCTTCTCAATTTAGGCCTATAAGCCTTTGCAATGTTATTTTTAAACTTGTTACTAAAGTGTTGGCTAACAGGTTGAAATTGATTTTACCGGATATCATTTGGATACTCAGAGTGCGTTTTTCCTTGGTCGCTTGATCACGGACAATGCTCTTATCGCTTTTGAATGCTTCCATTACATGAAGAAGCATATCACTGGCTGGAATGACATGTTGGCCCTCAAATTGGATATGTCAAAAGCATATGACAGGGTTGAGTGGAGTTTTCTTCAAAGTGTCCTTGTGAACATGGGTTTTCCTATGAGCTGGGTAACTTTGATTATGAGTTGTGTAACCAATGTTGACTTCTCCATTATGCTGGTAGCCCTCAGCCTACTTTTACCCCACAGAGAGGCCTTCGTTAGCGTGATGCTCCCCATTTGTTTATCTTATATGGGGAAGTCTTCTCGGCGATGCTTCAGAAGGCTATTCTCTCTTCGTCCTTACATGGTTTGAAGTTGTCTCGCTCTGCACCTCCTATTTCTCATCTTTTTTCTTTGTAGACGACAATATTATTTTTGCAAGAGCTTTTGTGGAAGAGGTGACGGTCATAAAAGACATCTTGGTCTCTTATGAGCGGGCATCTGGCCAAATGGTCAACCTTGATAAGTCTATGCTATCTTGTAGCCACAATGTGCAGGATAATGTCTTTGATGAGCTAAAACAGCTATTAAATGTAGAGGCAGTAGATTTCTATGACTAGTATCTGGGTCTCCCAACCATTATTGGCAAATCCAAGTCTCAGATCTTTAACTTTGTGAAGGACCATGTTTGGAAGAAATTGAAGGGGTGGAAGGAGAAATCCATTTCCCGGGCAGGGCGCGAGGTTCTGATTAAAGTTGTCGCCCAGGACATCCCATCATATGTTATGTCCTATTTTCTTTTGCCTGATAGCCTGTGTTCTTAGATTGAGAGCTTGATCAGCAGATTCTACTAGAGAGGAGACGTTGACAAGCGGGGACTCCACTGGATGAAGTGGGGCCGCCTTTGTTTGTCCAAGCCTGAGGGTGGCCTTGGTTTTCGTGATTTTAAGGCTTCAACACGGCTTTGGTGACCAAAAATTGATGGTGGATTTACAATAATCCGAATTCTCTACTCGGCTGGGTGTATAGGGTTGTCTACTTCCCACATGGGAATTTCCATACAACTAAGAAAGGGTATAGGCCAAGCTATGCTTGGAGCAGTATCTACAAGGCGGACCAAGCTATTCATGTTGGTGGGTCTTGGCGTATTGGTGACGGTCAGTGTATTAAGGTGTGGGAGGATGCTTGGTTGTCGGCAAGGACATCGCTGGTTTACCGGGAGGATGTTACCCGTGATCTGAACATTAATATGGTGGCTGATTTATTCACCCCTGGGCGTTTAGCCTAGAACAGAGACTTAGTGGAGTTCCTTTTCTGGCCCCCCACATCTCAGAGGGTCTTGGCTATCCCTCTTCCTCTTCTTCCGCAGGAGGATATGTTTTACTGGCATATGGCCACTGATAGTTAATATTCCACTAAGTCTGGCTATCATTTCATTCGGCAACGAGGGAGGGCGAATCTGGCTTCCCCGTCTGGATACCCTTCCCTCCCTGCAATTTGTTGGAAAAAACTTTGGAAAGAGAGCTCCTTGCCCTGATGTAAGGAGACGGTTTGGAGGGCTTGTCTGGACCTTCTCCCGATCTGCACCAGCCTGATTGGTCGTGGCCTCGAGATGAATCCCTTATGCCCGCGTTGTGCTTCTGCTCCAAAAACTACGCTTCATGCTCTTTTAGGTTGCCTTGTGTTACGACCTTTTTGGTTTGCTTGTAGCCTTGGCATTAGAGTTGACAACATTAGCTCTATGAATGCATTTATGTGTGATTTCTTATCTTTGGCTGATGTTGGTAGTGCAGGTGCTCTTTTATCCTTGTTGTATTCCATCTGGGAGGATTGCAACAAAATGCTATTCCGCAACCAGCCTGCAGCTCCTCTGGACTCTTTACTTCGGCGTGCATCCTCGCTCTCCTTCCGTGGTGGTGGCCTCTTCCCCTGTCCGGACGGCTCCTATGGTGCTCCCCTCGACTTGGTCATGCCCTTCCCCTGGTGTGGTCAAGGTCAATTTTGATGCCTCGGTTCTAGCATCAGGTCGTGCAGGTTTTGGCCTCATCACTCGTGACAGTAGTGGTGAAATCCTGGCTTCAGCTTCCTCAGATCATGTTGATGACTGGATTTTGTATGATAATTTTAGGGTCTTTTTAGTCTTTTTATTTTGTTATTTTTGAGTCTCATGTAGGCTTTATTATTATTTTTATTTAGATTTTCTATTTATTTTGCATTTTGCATATAGATTAGCTTTTATTTGTTTTTCAAACTTCATTTTATATTTTTAGAAATTTTTATAGTTATTTTTTATATTTTAGGAAAGCTGGTAGAATTAGTCATTTTTGTCCAGGGACTAAATTGTAAGTTTCAGGAAAGAAAGGGCCAAAGTACAAAAAATTCAAGAGTTGGAGGCTGAAAGTGGAGTTTCAGTAAAATGAAGGGCCAGAAGTGAAGTGATAACAAAGAGAGGACCAAAAGTGAAAAGCTTGAATATGAAGCATCACTTCTATTTTGTACATGTGAAAAAGGATGAGTGGAGAATTGATGGTAGTGGGAAGGAGTTTTCAGAAGTTAATTGGTGGCAAATGAAGGCCATAATGGCCATCAACTCCTCCACCATTGCTACAAATATGAGTGTTCATCCCTTGTAAAAATCACACCTCTTCATAATACAACAAGTATTCTTCTTTCTCCCTTAAGAGCATTGTTCCTGAGAATTGTGGGAAGCCATACTTGAGCTCCTAGTCCAAGGTAATTCAATGTTTCTATTAGCCATCCTTAGCTAATTTCTTTTAAGTTACTTGGGTTGTGTTAGCTTTTAATTTATGTTTTAGTTTTCTTCTACTTTTCTGAATAATATTGCTATAAGTTCATGTTTTACTTCCTTGTTCTTAATGTTATCTTGATGCGCACAAGAGTTTTAGCTTACTTCTTATAACAATGGAAATTAGTAAGTAATAAGGGAAATATAACTTAAAAGAGGCTATATGAAATATCACTAAGGAATTAGGATAGACTTAGCTTCATGTTGGCCTGAACTTCATCTTCATCTTCTTCTTGATTAACTAAATTGCAAGGAATTGAGTTTAGTAATTAGGAAGAAAGTTCTACATTTGTAAGGAATTAACTTGTAGAAATAATAGGCTATATCATCATGAACTTGGCTTTAAAATTCAGAAATAAAGTAGGAGTTTGCTGACATATTTTAATAGCTATATAATTCAACCCAAGTGCTTAATTCCTATCATCATCTTTTCTCTATTTATTTATGCTTATGCTTGTTCTTGTTCTAAACAATCCCAAATCAAAACCAATCTTTATTTTCTTGCACTAAGTTCTAAACAAGTTAATAATTAGACACCTATCCCTGTGAGATTGATATCTTTTGTATTACGCGATAATCAACCGTGCACTTGCAGTTTGGCTATCACCTGTGGAGGTCCTTTCTCCTCTTCTTGCAGAGGCTCTGTCCTTCCGGTGGTCACTCTCCTTGACAGTAGATCTTTGTTTTCGTTGGTTTTGTTTTGAGACTGATTGCATTCTTCTGTTTGAGGCTTGGAAGAGACCGTTCGGGGGCCGCTCTTATTTATCTTTTGTTATTCGGGATTGCCGAGACTTATCTTTATCTTTTGATTATGTTGACTTTACTTTTGTTCGTCGTTCTGGAACCGCTGTGGCTGATGCTTTGGCCCAGTTTTCTTTTTTGCGTGGCTTTACTGTTTGGATTGAGGAAGCTCCTGTTGAGCTTGTCTCCTTAATCCGAGATGATGGTCGAGCTTTCACTCCTTTTGTTTCTTCGTAATATATTCATTTTCAGTTTAAAAAAAATTAATCGACATTAATTAAGAATGACATTATGCTAATTATTTTTGCATATCACACGGGTAAATTCAAATATATTTCCTTGAAACTTTTAATATGTGAAAGATCGTTGTATATTTTTTTAGAGGGTTGGGGCTTGCCCTCATTTCTACCAAAAATAAAATAAAATTAGAGGGTATTTCAAAAGTTTTTAATTTTGATTCTAATTATTGATTACATATTAATTCTTTATTATTATTTTTTTCTTGATTAAAGTATCGCACTAACGACAGTCATAAGACTAATTTCTCGCGCTCACGGTTAGCGCACTAAGCGGTAGGAGGAAATATTAATATTTTTTCGAACATGCTTTATTGTCAAGTATACAAAATCACAAACTCACATCCAGGGGTGGAAATAGGCTAGATTAGACTTTGCTTAAATAGGTATGACTTTCTTTAAAAATTCAAAACCTGAGCATAACCTGTTATCTGTACGTCATATATTTTTTTAGGCCTCAGCTTGATCTTTTTGAAAGTCTAGTCGGAACTGTTAATCCATATAAATGTTTGTTTTATTACAAGACATTCAAGTTGACCGATAAATCTACTTGTGAATATGGCAACATACTTATTGGCTAACGGGTTATAGTATATTAATATCATTATATTTTCTAAGTTAAGGTAAATTGGTAATCAATTCATTTATAAAGAGATTTACATGGTTAAATAATTATATAGTCTAATGTTTTTAAAATATTTTGTAACTACAGATAGCAACATAAGAGGGGGGGGGGTGAATTACGTTTTTAAGATTTCCGCCTTATTAACTTGAATTCCTATTCAAATACCTTTTACCTTAATCAAAAGGACAAGTAACAAACATAACACTTGATAAATTGCAGCGGATAATGTAAAGTGCGAAAAGTAAAAGGTAAGGGATAAGAAGATCACACAACGACTTTATCTTGGTTCACCTTCAAACCACCGAAGGCTACGCCCAGTCCCTCGTTCTGATTCAAGGATTTTTCCACTATGATCAAGAATTCTTACAAGTCTTACAGCAAGCACTCTAAGAACTCCTATCACCCAGAAAGCACACCACTTTCTGATAGTACAAGTCCTCACCAAACACTATGGTGAAATCACTCAAACTTAATGATGAGATGAAGAAGATTTTACAGGCTGATCAATCCTTCGAACATAGGATGGATTGAACTTAGATAGAATGATTTTAGGAAATTACATTCAAAGGCTCAAGTTTATTCTGAGTTCTAAAAGTTGAACAACATAAGCTTTCTTATGAAATTTGTGAAAATTTGCTCAGAATAATGTTTCAAAGATTAATGAAAGTTGTTGTACGTTTTTGAACATCAAGCAAGTATTTATAGGCACTAGTGACTCTTCATGAACCATTGCAAAGGCTTTTCAACGTTTAAAAACACATTGATTCATGAAAAATTGTAACTGCTGACCAGTGTAATCGATTACTGAAACGTGGTAATCGATTACTCAAACTAGTCGTTGTGTTTAAAGTGCCAAAGTTGTGCAAGTAATCGATTACTGTCTATGGTGTAATCAATTACATTAATCTTGTAATCAATTACTATGAGCTTGTAATCGATTACTACAGGTTTAAAACTTAGTTTCTTGATGTTTAAACCCTAATTAAGTGTTTCTACTTATTTGTAACTTTGAAAACAAGTTATACTTAATTAGTTGATTATTTATGAGCCTTTAAGTGTAATATAACCATAAAGCAAGCTATACTAAGGTAGAAGACTTAAAATAAAAACTTAGAACCTTAACTAAATAGTCTTGAATGGTTGAGCTCTGGTTCATTCTGGTCTTCACCTTTTCTTCTTCTTTTGGTAATGTACCTTGTCTTCATCAAAACTCAGTCAAAGTCAAGGAGAGGTCTTCTTCACAATCCTCCCCCCCCCCCCTTTTTGATGATGACAAACTACATATTTGAAAAAATGTTGGTCATTTGATTATCTCCCCAGTCTTGTACAACTCCCCCCTGGTTTTACAGTTTATGCTCAATGTCTTGAAATGACCAAAATATACCAAGCCTTTCTCCCCCTTTTTACACTATCAAAAAGAAGAAAAAGCCATACAAAAAATATTCCAAGACATACACCACAGACAAAGGGAAATAGCAAGACATAGGATATTATAACACATTCAGGAAAATAAAGTGAAATTTAGAGAGACAAATTGTACAAATACTTAAGCTATTACATCCCAAAAATAATCAAGTCAAAGTCAAGTACTAAAAGATAATAACTAAAACTCGTCAGAGCCATCGGACATATCCGAAAGATTAAGAGGAGAAGTAGTCACCTAATCCATGTGGGTACTGAGATGATCCATATCAGCACGAAGAGTCGTGTACATGGACTCCATACGTCCTTCCAGGCGGTCAAAGTGTTGTGTAATAAACTGTTGCATCTTGGTCTTCATGCTCTCTATACGATCCAAGATCATGCGGGTCGTAGCGTCACCTCCAGCAGAGGGTGGTGGAATATCGTATGCGGTAGGAGCAGGAGGAAAGTATGCAGCAGGGGTAGGATGAGGAGGAGTATCAGAAGTCAAGTCACTCTTGTGCTTGAAAGTACCATCAATATCCTTGAAGATCCCCATCTTGTTCAGAATATCGATGTCAATTCATTGTGATTTGACATCGACAACACAAGCATATTCTCCATCAGTGGAGACCCCATAGTTCTTCAAGATCAAGGATATTACAGGAGCAAATGGCAATGGACTAGTCCGATCCTTGTGCTGGAGAATATGATTCATGACGAGGAATGCCCAATTGATTGATTCATAAGTCTTCATGCCATAAAAAATCTGGGGCAAGATGACGTAACTCAAAAAATAGTGAAGCAAACGATCATCAACAGAAATATATCCAACAACAAGAATATCTTTAGTTTTAGCAGTATCTAAATGCTGCTCTGCTTCTTTGCCAAAACCTCTTCCTCAGAAAAACGACACATAGAATGATAAAAAGATTTTTTATCATAGTTTTCCCATGGACACATCAATTCTGATCCTAGTTTGGCACCCACACTGGGAATTGACAAACAATTACCCAAGTTCTCTAGAGTCAGTGCAATATCTACCCCCTTCACAAACGTACATAATCTGCTACCTCGTTTAACAAGATTACAATAAAAGACTTTGACAAGCTCAGGATAGTATGTACCGTTGATAGAGACAAACTCGTCAAGTCCCCGATGATCGAGAAGGGTAGGAAAAACAAGTCCAGCATCAGTGAAGGACTCCAGAATGCCATACTTCGGAGTCAGAATTGCTCGTTCAAGAAAGCGAGATAGGAAACGTTGCTTCTGCTCTTCAGTCACCAAGAGACGAGAAAGGTCCAGAGCATTCATGGAAGGATTCCTGGAACGGTGTGGTCGTCTAGAGGAGGAAGCCATTGAAGTCTGAAAAGGGGTTGAAGGTCGAAGGTAGGGTTTGAGTGGGTATTTGGGGGTTTTTGATTTCTGAATGGAAATTAGAAATTGAAGGGTGCAAAATGGAGAGAAATAGCCGAATAGAAGAACCTGATAGGGAAATTGCAAGTGTACAATTTACTATCGCGTAATATAAAAGATTATCGAACCCAAGGGATAGGTGTTCTTATTGATATAAAATTTAGTACTTGAGCAAAGATAGAAATATGAAGTTGGTTTAGAACAAAGATATAACAATAGCATAAAATGATAAGAAATAAGATGAGAGGAATTTAAGCTCTTGGGTTGATTTACATAATCTATAAAACATGCTAGAAAACTCTTACTAAATTTCTGAACTTTAAATTCAAATTCATGGTGCTATAGCCTAAGTTTCTACACCCTAATGGCCTTAAGAAATGTAGAACTTCCTTTCCTAATTACTAACTCCATAGCATTGGTTATTAGTTAATTAGAGAAGAAGATGAAGAAGAAATCTGAGCCAACACAAGATTACGTACATCCTTATAGCATTAAGTAATGCAAACATATAACCTTTTTTATTTCCTATTTCCCTTACTACTTAACAAATGGCATTATGAATAAGTAGAAAGCATGAAACCTTTTGCGCATAAAGATTAATGAAGAACAAAGAAATAAACATGAATAGAAAATATTATTCAGAAATGTAAAAGAAAACTAGAACATGAATTATAAATTAAAACAACCCAAAAACTTAAAAGAAGAATTAGCCAAGCATGGCTAAAAGATTCATTGAATTACCCTGGATAGGAGCTCAAGTTTGGCTTCCCACAATTCCTAGGAACAATGATCTTTGAGGGAGAAAGAGAGAATACTTGTTGTATTCTATGAAAGGTGTCTTACAAGTGAAGCAAAGGGCCCTATTTATAGTAAAATTCCAGCCTCCAGCGCTTGAGCGCTGGCTTTCCCAACGCCTGGGCGCTAGGATGCATTAAAAATCCACTTTCTGTCCGAGGCCCAGCGCTTGAGCGCTGGCTTTCCAACGCTTGGGCGCTGGGACACAATCTGACTCACCATCTAGTCAGAACCCCAGCGCTGGAGCGCTGGGATCCCAACGCTGGAGCGTTGGGGTGCTGCTTCTTCATCTTCTTGCTTGTTCTTCCTTCTTCATTCATGGTAGTGGGTTTTGATGGCCATAAAAAGCCACTAACCAGCCTTGATCAATTCTGAAACCCTTCCTCCACTAACATCAATTCCTTTAAGCATTTTTTCCATGTGCTAAATTGGAGAGTGACTCTTCATATTTTTCTTTTTCACTTTGGTCCTCCCTTGGTTAGCACTTCATTTCAAGCCCTCATATTCTCTCAATCTCCACTTCAAGTCCTCCACTCTTGAACTTTTACAGTTTGGTCCCTGACTTTCTGAAACTTTACACATTGGTCCCTGGACAAAAATGATAACTATACCAGCTTTTCCTAAAAATACAAAATAACTAGAAAAATTCCTAAAAATATAAAATAAAGCTAGAAAATCTAATAAAATCTAATCTACATGCAAAATGCAAAATAAATATAAAATCTACATAAAAACAATAAAAAACCTACATGAGACTCAAAAATAATAAAATAAAAAGACTAAAAAGTCCCTAAAATTATCATATAAAATCCACTCATCACACCACTATACCCAACGACAGCTTGTCCTCAAGCGACAAAACTTAAAGAAAAACTCGTCCCTGAGTTTTGAGAAAGTTTTTATCCGATTGAAATATGATAATTTTCCAGAAAGCTTAGCGGATAAGGAAGACATGCATGTTAAATAGACAAAGAATCAAGAAAGTTAGGCTTGGCTTTTAACATGTTTGAGTTCATCAAATAAGCTCACAAAATGATATTCTCCATGAAAACAAGAAAGCTCAATGATCCTGCCTATAATTCAAATCAAAACTGAAGTAAAGCAACCAAGTGATGTTGAAGAGATTTTTAAGGTTGTAACTTGGCCAAAGGGTTGAACAATTTAAGGTGTGGATTTCAAGAAATTGGCAACTCTAGTGGCTGACTCAGAATCTGTTGTTAAGTGATTTTTCCTTGACTAAGAGCTCAACAATTCACACAAGGGTCCTCTCAATTTTCTCTCTTGTTTTTTTGAACAAAGTAGTGGAATGTATGAGATGAATGACTTGAATTTTACTCCCCTCATACTCTTTCTCACCCCACTACCTCATTATTTTTCCTAAGGCACATACCTTATTTTTTCAACTTTTTCCTTCTTTTTTTTTAATTTTTTTTTTTTTTAGAGAGAAACCCACAAACATAGCTCTAATAATTTAGCACATGAATCACAATAACAACTTTAAGAATTATCACACAAAGTAGGCTCCAAAGAATGACTCTTTTAAGGCTCAAAAGGGCTACTAGTGGATATAAAATTTCAAGCAAAAATCTGAGTTTTCAAAAATGCCTATAATCTCTTCTCAACTCACAAAGTGAACAAAACTCCAATCAACATGTAACACAAGGCAGAAAAATTTCACAATCATGCATCAGAGTCCTCAGCTCTCAGAAAAAGATAGGGTAAGTGGTACCCTTTTTAGAACTCAGAAAAAGACTTTGCCAACAACCCAACAATCAAGATATCAAAAATCCTTTCTACAGCATGCAATCCTAACTGCTTAAAAACATAGAATTTTTTACAAAGCAGTTAAATCAGATAAAGCATTCACAAAGCTATAGCAACATCAGAATGGATAATATACTAAAGACTCATGCAAAAAAAATAAAACAGAAAAACTAAACTAAAAATAAAAATAAAACTATAAAAAGAAAAACAAAAATAAAAACAAGCTGGTATAGTAACAAATTTCCACAAAGGTCCAAGGGAACCTCAATGTAAAAATCACTTTGAACACTCAAGTTCAAGAGGGCTCTCCCTCTTTTGGTACCTATCCTGTAACAATGAACAAACAAAAGTCTCACAAGCAAAGCTTGCTTGACTTGTTAGTCCCAAAAACAGCACAAAAGATCATGGGTTGAAAATGTGTGTCCACCTTAAAAACAAAAATTCTTGAGTTCCCCAAAAATTAACCATTGTAGAAACAAGGGAAAACTCAAAGAACTTTAAAACCTTTCAGAAAATGGTGAACACACAATTTATTAAAAATTAAAAACAGCAAATAAAAGCAAAAACAGCAAAACTGCCCGAGCTCCAGCGCTTGAGCGTTGGGGATACCAACGCTTGGGCGCTGGAATTAAAAGAATTACTGGGCATCAGAGGTCCCAGCGCCTGAGCGCTGGGTTCCAACGCTATGGCGCTGGAAAATAGAAAATAAAAAACTGGGATTCCAGGGGCTTAGCGCATGAGCGCTAGCCCTCCAGCGCCTAAGCGCTGGGTTCAACTGGAACCAGGGGGCTTTTACAGGGGCCTAACGCTCATGCGTTGGCCTCCAGCGCCTAAGCGCTGGCCCCTCCTGTAGCAACAACATAGAATTCTTTTCTTTTTATTTATTTACAAGAGTTGTGCAGAAAATTAAAAAGACATAAAAATAAACTATCCTAAGTTGGGTTGTCTCCCAACCAGCTCATTGTTAAGGTCCGAGATAGACCCTTCAAATTTCACTTTTCAACCGGGGTCTATTACAAAATTCATTAGACCCCGCAAATCATGCATATTTTGGCACAAGAGCAACATGGTGCCACATGAATTTTCAGCTAACAAGGTAACAACATTTAAATTAAAAATGGAAGGAATAAATAAATTTTCCCTTCCCTGTTCTGCTCCTTGCTTTTCTGAACCTATAGCATAGGTTACTTGAGGTTCTTCTTCCTCCATCTCCAATTTGTCTTTAAGAACAAATTCTACAATGGAGGTTTCTTTCACCTCCTCTTTTTGAACCACAAATTCATTTTCATGAACAAGTAGTTGTTGTTCATCCCCGGGCTGCCTCATTATAATGCCTTGTATCTTTACTTGTAGAATCTCCCTGGCCTTACATTCTTGCTCAGGACTTGGCAAAAATCCGGATTTCCTCTTGCAATCTATATCAGAGTAAAACTCTCTAACTAGAGTGAAGATATCCTTCTTCGACTTCTCATATTCCTTTTCAACCTCAGCCCGGATTTTTGCCTTCCTTTGCTCAAATGTTTCAGCCATTGCTATACCTGCAAATACTTAGCAAACAAATTAGCAGCACCAGTTCATCACAATTTTTTTATATATACTTTTTTCTCTTTTTTTTTTTAATATATAAACAAGAAGTACTAAATAAAATAAAAATAAGAACTTGAAAGAACCTATCCCCGGCAACGGCGCCAAAAACTTGATAGGGAAATTGCAAGTGTACAATTTACTATCGCGTAATATAAAAGATTATCGAACCCAAGGGATAGGTGTTCTTATTGATATAAAATTTAGTACTTGAGCAAAGATAGAAATATGAAGTTGGTTTAGAACAAAGATATAACAATAGCATAAAATGATAAGAAATAAGATGAGAGGAATTTAAGCTCTTGGGTTGATTTACATAATCTATAAAACATGCTAGAAAACTCTTACTAAATTTCTGAACTTTAAATTCAAATTCATGGTGCTATAGCCTAAGTTTCTACACCCTAATGGCCTTAAGAAATGTAGAACTTCCTTTCCTAATTACTAACTCCATAGCATTGGTTATTAGTTAATTAGAGAAGAAGATGAAGAAGAAATCTGAGCCAACACAAGATTACGTACATCCTTATAGCATTAAGTAATGCAAACATATAACCTTTTTTATTTCCTATTTCCCTTACTACTTAACAAATGGCATTATGAATAAGTAGAAAGCATGAAACCTTTTGCGCATAAAGATTAATGAAGAACAAAGAAATAAACATGAATAGAAAATATTATTCAGAAATGTAAAAGAAAACTAGAACATGAATTATAAATTAAAACAACCCAAAAACTTAAAAGAAGAATTAGCCAAGCATGGCTAAAAGATTCATTGAATTACCCTGGATAGGAGCTCAAGTTTGGCTTCCCACAATTCCTAGGAACAATGATCTTTGAGGGAGAAAGAGAGAATACTTGTTGTATTCTATGAAAGGTGTCTTACAAGTGAAGCAAAGGGCCCTATTTATAGTAAAATTCCAGCCTCCAGCGCTTGAGCGCTGGCTTTCCCAACGCCTGGGCGCTAGGATGCATTAAAAATCCACTTTCTGTCCGAGGCCCAGCGCTTGAGCGCTGGCTTTCCAACGCTTGGGCGCTGGGACACAATCTGACTCACCATCTAGTCAGAACCCCAGCGCTGGAGCGCTGGGATCCCAACGCTGGAGCGTTGGGGTGCTGCTTCTTCATCTTCTTGCTTGTTCTTCCTTCTTCATTCATGGTAGTGGGTTTTGATGGCCATAAAAAGCCACTAACCAGCCTTGATCAATTCTGAAACCCTTCCTCCACTAACATCAATTCCTTTAAGCATTTTTTCCATGTGCTAAATTGGAGAGTGACTCTTCATATTTTTCTTTTTCACTTTGGTCCTCCCTTGGTTAGCACTTCATTTCAAGCCCTCATATTCTCTCAATCTCCACTTCAAGTCCTCCACTCTTGAACTTTTACAGTTTGGTCCCTGACTTTCTGAAACTTTACACATTGGTCCCTGGACAAAAATGATAACTATACCAGCTTTTCCTAAAAATACAAAATAACTAGAAAAATTCCTAAAAATATAAAATAAAGCTAGAAAATCTAATAAAATCTAATCTACATGCAAAATGCAAAATAAATATAAAATCTACATAAAAACAATAAAAAACCTACATGAGACTCAAAAATAATAAAATAAAAAGACTAAAAAGACCCTAAAATTATCATATAAAATCCACTCATCAGAACCCACAAGAAATTATGTGACATCGATCAATGGTTTGAGAGAAAAATGTCCTTGAAGAGATGGTTGTCGAAGGAAACAAAGAGAAGTAGGGTCTGTAATCGATTAGCAACTGAAATTGAAAATGTATTGAGAAGATCATGAGTCAAATTATGAAAGTGTACAAATTTTACAACAAAATGCGGCGATGGTGTCAAAGAGTAATGTCATTACCTTAGCAATTTTAACGATGTAATAATATGTATAGTTTAGTTATTACACTTCGCTTGTGACAATGCTCTTCATGGAGTTAAGGAGAGTCAATTTAACGCGTTTGTTTATTCTTGTTTTTTGTTCGATCAAAAGAGTGTATTGCCGAAACTGTCATTACATAAGCAAATTAGAAAAATCGGCTTTGACAATCTAATTTTGTCAAAATTTAAGAAATGCCAATCAAACTTAAGATTTAAGATGTTTCAATTACGGACGTTAAACAAGAGTAAAATTGGTAAACACCGTCAGATTCTGGAAAATTAGTGTTTATAAAGCAAACAGTCGGGTAATGGGGAAAGTTAAGCCATTAACATGGTTGGTTGGTTCAGAAAATAGAAGATTACAAATTCAACTGAATTAAAGAGAAGACTTGGCCTTGATTTCCACTTCTAAAATTTTATCACATGTTTTTTTCAATATTTAAATTAAATAAAAAATTGAAAATATTACCGAGAATATAAAATACCTACCGAACACGAGGGATTTATCGTAAAGTATTCTATTTCTACCTACAAGAGTGGCTTCTGTTGCTCGATTATTGTCTTTTGTATCATCTATACATTCAAAGAGACAATAACTTGTTATCCGTTTTCAACAATAATATTATCATTCTCTTCTCCATGTTCGTCCAAAATCCTAGAAAAGATAATTTTATGATAATGATAGCCACCACATAAAATGTCATTATACAAGCACGCACCACCATAGTGTCTGATTATTACACACACTCAATACAGAAAATGTTCTTATGCAACTTGTGTCTCTGCTTTTAATTCTAAAGGGGAAGAACCTTCAATATCTCGTTGATTTAGTCACATATGGAGCGGAGAGAGGAGAGCAGACCAGACCGAAGAAGAAGAAGAAGAAGAAGGCAAAGAATGGGAAATAATGCGATGAATGAGGAGAGAGAAAAAAGCTTGAGTTTTAAGGGAAAGAGCCTCGGTCTTATTGATTTATTACTGGAAAATGGGATATTTGAAGCACCACTCTCCAAGTGACCCAATGATTCAGCGAAACTTTGATAATCCGAGGGGTATATTGGGTGGATACCAAGCCCTTTCAACAACACCACCTCTTCCTCTGGGAACCAAAATTGCTTTGCAGAAACAAAGATTTTCAATCTGTTTTGATCTCTAGCTCTGTTGTTGAGGAAGCGAGAAACTTGTTGGTCATACATCACACACACGTGTTCAACTTTAATTCCATCTGTACCGACGTCCATGTGCATATTGACGCTATCATTTTGGCTGTCACCATCACTGATATTAAATCTCAAGAAGTAACGGCATGATGGGTCCTTGGGCACAATGAAATAAAAAATGAAGCCAATCTGAGTAAAAGCAGAAGAGAGATCAATTGTTATGTAATTCTCCGTTGCCCTGTACTCCAACCAATCTGGAACGCTGCTTCCTGGATACATGTACCAGGCGACACCATCTTCGTCAGATTCTTTAAGTAATTGTTGGTGTGCGAATTTCATTACGTTGATTCGCACATTCAACTCAATAGCCTTAAGAGAAAGTTGGCTCAATTCCAAGCAATTACGGAAGGTAACCCAGCTCTTGTTTTCCCTTAGTTGTTCAACTATTGTTGCAGGAAATACCACATTCCTTAGTGATGCACACTCCCCAGCAATTAATATATCAATGGAAGGGGGAAGCTCTGGTAGGGCCTCAAGCTTGTCACAGCCATGTAGGTATATATATTTCAACCTTACAAGATGCTTGATGCTGGCTGGCAAGCTTACAATACCAGAATTGTCTAGACGCAACTTTTCAAGTTTGCTTTGACGTCCAAATGATGAAGGCAATGAACTGAAACTCGTGCCTCCTAGATCCAATTCTATCATGTTCTCTGATGTCACTGCAAATTCCTTTAGGCTGGTGCAACCATTAAGATTGAGATAACGGAGGGAGCTTGAATGGACATGGCTTTGAAGGTGGGCAAGGGAACTGCACCGACTTAGATCCAATGTCTCAAGATTTTCAAGAGAGAAAATAGATGGATGCACTCTGGTCAAACTATCACAATACCAACAATCTATTTTTTCAAGTTTTGTGGCCTTGGAAAAGTCTGGCAGCTCCATCAAGCTTGAGGAAAGAGAAAGTCTAATGACCTTTAAATTCACAAGATCCTGTGACATTTAAACAAAAAAAAGACATTTATTAGAGGATAACGTTAATTAGTTATTCTGTTATTTAACTATTATGTTAGTTAAGTCTGTTATTTCTGCCATTTACCTTGTAACTATATCCTGTTGTTAGGTCTTTGTCAGTGCAGCAGTAAATAATGTCATTCATTCAATCAATACAATCAATCAATACAGTCAGATAATATAATGTGGCAAGATCATTTATTTAGTCAACAGGCTCCCATCACTTGTTTTACAAGGTAAATGTCGTTATCAACTCCTTTACAATGATTCTCTTGCTTTGTAGATTTGAAAGTTTTTTTGCAGCTTAAGCTATGCTTCTACATCAACTCAAAATAGACACATTGGATCCTAGAGCCAGAAAGTGTATCTTTATTGGTTTTAAAACAGGAACCTAATGATATATTGTCATGGACATCACTTCTAGGCAGATTTATGCTAGTAGAAATGTGATTTATTTTATGAAAACCAATTTCTTTGAAAATCACATATTACTGATCGTATTCCAGATACTAATCAAACCTCTTTTTTTATGTTAATGTTAGAATGTAATATAAAATCATTTATGTGCAATTTACCTAATAGCTTAAGTTTTTGGTGTAATTGGTTGTTTGACATGGTATCAAAGCCTATCAAAGATCCTTTAAGTGGAGACCACCCATATACGAGGCACCTGCAAATGTTCATTCTTGCAAATCTCACACTCTATATGTCAAGCTCTGGTTTACAAGCTAGGAGTTTTTTATGTTTAGCTTGTAACTATATCCTCAGCATGTCGGGGGTATTAGAGGATAAAGTTAATTAGTTATTCAATTATCTAACTATTCTATTAGATAAGTTTGTGATATATGTTATTTAGCTTGTAACTATATCCTGCTGTTAGGCTTTTGTTAGTGCAGCAGCTGCTGCGGGATTTGAAAAAGGAATTGATCGAGCTAAATTTCATATTTTTAGATACTTTTTCAGACCTATTGCCTTCAGAACCATATCACATACCGGATCTGATCTTGGGGTAAATGGTATCTTCTGTTTATAATTTTATTTCACTTAATTCTATATAAGTTCTTATCATATCATCTATTGTTAATCATTCAATCAATACAATCAATCAATGTATTCAGTTTTACAGAACCTTTTAAAATTTAAAACCAATATTAAAAGTGGTTAATTATGTATTCCTTGAATTTGAATTAAAAAGACTGCAAATACAAACATATAAGTCTACCTGCACTCCATCAGGCCAAAGCTTTCGAAGTGCTTGGCTGTCCGTCAACTCCAATATAACAATTGTTTCCGCAGGAAATTTCATTGGCAAATACATCAGAGGGTAATGTGTCCAACGAAAATATCTTAGTCCATTAGGTAATGACACCAGAGGGTAATGTGTCCAACAGAAATATCTTAGCCCATTAAATAAAGATTGAAGCCATGCAGGGAAAATGAACAAGTGGTCTCGTCTTCCATAAATATCCAAGAATTTTAGTTGACTCATCTCTGCAAATACAGGAGTCCAAGACATCATATCCCCAACTTGTGACAGGTCGATGTAACGACCGTGCCTAAAAAGAAATTAGTTCAAACAAACAGAGTCGCCACCAATATTTATTTATTTTGGGAAAACATCGGAAAAACCCATTTTTAAGCAATTTTAAGCCTACGAACCAAAGTTGGGTCCGGGAGTCTATTTATGCATAGGGAAGGGTGGAGAATGAACCCCACAGCACCCCTAATGCATCCGTCTTAAGACGGTAACTTTTAATTGTTTTGTGCATGTTTTAATTATTTAAAAAAAAAATAATAATATTGAACTACCCTATTAGAAGAAAGAAAAAAGAATTAATGGTTTTATTGTTAAAAAACAAGAGTTTAGAAAACAATTTTTATTTTTATTTTTAAGCGCCTGTCGAGACTTAACCCGTCCTACGTACCCTCTTGAGAGGCGTCAAGGCTTACGTAGTTCTTTAATGTCTTGAATTTATTTAATTATGAAAAGTGATTTTTTTATTGAGGTGCCTGGCGGGTTCGATTCCCGGTCCTACGTATCTCTAAAGCGAGAAATCAAGGCTACGTAGTTCTTAATGTCTTAGGGTTTTAAGTTCGATCCACTTATGCACGGGGTTCAGGGACTTAAACAATGTTAAGACTCAAAAACCCTTACGCGCGAACAACACTTGAGAGAAACACCCTGTAGATGTTCTTAACAACGTTGTTGCGCGTCGCGTGAGATGTATTTAATTAATATTCGCCACAAAAAGAAAGAGATTAGTATAAAGTCTTTGTTTGTATATTTTATTTTTGTTATTTAAAATATGAAATTCATCCACTCATGCACGGGGTTCAGGGACTTAAACAATGTTAAGACTCAAAAACCCTTACGCACGAGCAACACTTGAGAGAGACGCCCTATAGACGTTCTTAACAACGTTACCGCGCGTCGCGTGAGATTTAATTAAATAAAAAAAAGGAGATTAGTATAAAGTCTTCGTTTGTATATCTTATTTTTGTTCTAGAAAAATATGAAATTCATCCACTTATGCACGGGGTTCAGAGACTTAAACAACGTTAAGACTCAAAAACCCTTACGCGCAAACAACACTTGAGAGAGACGCCCTATAGACGTTCTTAACAACGTTGTCGCGCATCGCGTGAGACGAATTCCCGAAAATATAAGCCTAATAATACATATATTTGACACCATCATCAGTCATCACCGGTTAAACAGACAAGTTTCTTTTTTCACTCTCACAAATTTCCAATCGCAGCAGTAAACAAAAAGTAACCGGATTCCATTTGTATCAAAGAACTCATTTTTATCAAGCTAGATATTAATGTAGCGCTTAGAACCCATCAAAGAACCATTTTTACTAACAATGTCACCAACGAGAACTTATTCATGATAATAATAAAACGGTGCTGAGCCCACCAAATCAACAAGGCAATAAAAGAAGCAGGAGCTGGTTCTGTTTGTTTGAACCAATACACAGAAGCAAAAAGATCGAGCAACCAGTCCACATCATGAGCATCGGGAAATCAAAGGAAGCAAAAGATAATCACAGTAATGAAAGCACCCGAACCCAAACATTCACAAAATAATCATACTAAAAAGAATAAAATGTCTTTTTTTATAGCGTAGAAAAAAAGAAAATCCGCATCAAGCCAGATCATGGAAACAACAGAAGATTCAAAACGTTAGAGGAGGAGAAAGGCAGATAAATGGAAAAAAAAAGTACTCTAACAATCTTGAATAACTGGATATTAAAAAAGAAACTTTATCATCAGTAGCAAGCTGGGAATTTGACCACCATATCACCATAGAAAGAAAGCTTTAACACTATTCTGATTATCAAGACAGAAATCTCAGCATCCTCATGTTTAAAAAAGAAACTTTAACACCATTGCTTAATCAAAACAGAACATGTTAAGAGAAGGAAAAATAAAAAATTCTGGTTGCAGGTTAAGTTTACCAAGGAAGAAACTTTACATCACAGAATTGATTAAAAGGAAGAAAGCTTTAACATTTCAGATAAACCAGCTTCAAGAAAGGAAACTTGAGCATTCATCAAAGGACAAACAAACACACATTCGCAGAATCAACAAGCATTCACAGGACCAGCAACCATTCACAAAGCTAGAAAATTCGACATGGTTCAAGTTCAAGATTACAGTACCAAAATTACGATTCCAGCAAAACAAACATAGATAGCATAATAGAAACGAAAATAACCAACCCAGGAAGAGGAAAAAACACAGGGGAAGCTCTCAACAGCAACGGTTCAGGATTTGGAGGAAACGGCGATGGCAGAGTGCGAAACGGTGTGGCACGGCGGCGGACAGCTTCGAACCAGAGAAGAAAGGAGGCGACAGTGAAAGCCCAGAACAGGGGGAGGGAGCGCGCGGTGATGGCACGGCGCCGGACTCTGGAACGGACCAGTGGTGGTGGCGTTCTGAACGGCGGCAAGCAGAATCAGGAGCGCGGCGGCTGTGAGGAAAAAGACGAAGCGAGGAGGAGCGGTGGTTTGGGAAGGAAGAGGAAGGAGGGGTCGAATCGGTGGTGAGAAGCAAGAGTAGGGCGGCGCTGGTTCGAGGGTCAGGGACGAAGAGGAGGTGGTGGCGCTGGATATGTAGAAGAGAGGCGATCGGGGTTGAGGGAGAAAGAGGGTGGCGGCGCTGGATAATGAGAGGAGAACGAGGGTTTTTGTTGAGAGAAAAGGAAGAGAGTGGTCTGCTAGGGTTTTACTTCTTTGGTGAGCAAGTGAATAGTAAAAAACTGGATGCCCAGAAACCGAGAAATGAGGGGTTAAATAGCCGAAGTAAATTAGGGTTTCGGGGGTGGCAAATTACCAGAGTGCCACCACCACCCTCTTCCTCCTCTTGCATCATGACACGCGTCCTGTCCTTGCTGCTAGGGTTTCAGAAGCTGAATTTTTGGTGTTCTCTCCCCTCTTTTTTTTTGTCTCCTGTTGGGCCAGCTTAGTTTCTTTCCTTTTTTATTTTATTTTTATTTTTTTTAGAAGCTAATCCTTTGAACATTTTGGACTCACTTCTTTTTTTTTTGTCTCCCTTCAAAATTAACTAACACAAAAAAAATTAAAATTAAACTAAAATCTAAACTCATTGGATTAAGTCTTTTTGTATTTTGTATTTTTTTTCTTTCCTAGATTTTTACCATTTTTAGGGATTTTCACCATTTTTATGCTTTTTTCATGATTTTTACTTTTTTTTGGATTTTTAGCTAAAATACTACTAAATTAACAAAATCTAGGGCAAAATTGGGGTGTTTACAGTTGTCCCTCTTTACCTATTTTCTTATTGAATAACATGTTAAACCAAAGTTTTTCATGTTATCACAATAAGGAATAGGTAAAGATATAAACATCAATTTTGCCCCAAAAAGCAGGAAAGTCCCGTGACCAACTGGATATGGGTCAACGGGCGGGCAGAAAAGTAAATGCACCGCGACCAACTGGATATGGGTCAACGGGCGGGCAGAAAAGTAAATGCACCGCGACCAACTGGATATGGGTCAACGGGCGGACATAAATGTAAATGCACCGTGACCAACTGGATATGGGTCAATGGGCGGACAGGAAAGTAAATGCACCGCGACCAACTGGATATGGGTCAACGGGCGGACATGAAAGTAAATGCACCGCGACCAACTGGATATGGGTCAACGGGCGGGCAGGAAAGTAAATGCACCGCGACCAACTGGATATGGGTCAACGGGCGGGCAGGAAAGTAAATGCATCGCGACCAACTGGATATGGGTCAACGGGCGGACATGAAAGTAAATGCACCGCGACCAACTGGATATGGGTCAACGGGCGGGCAGTAAAGTAAATGCACCGCGACCAACTGGATATGGGTCAACGGGCGGACAGGAAAGTAAATGCACCGCGACCAACTGGATATGGGTCAACGGGCGGACAGGAAAGTAAATGCACCGCGACCAACTGGATATGGGTCAACGGGCGGGCAGGAAAGTAAATGCACCGCGACCAACTGGATATGGGTCAACGGGCGGGCAG
The DNA here is from genome assembly GCA_030819835.1 of Acmispon strigosus. Taxonomy (NCBI): domain Eukaryota; kingdom Viridiplantae; phylum Streptophyta; class Magnoliopsida; order Fabales; family Fabaceae; genus Acmispon; species Acmispon strigosus. The sequence goes on along the minus strand of JAUAMA010000004.1, from coordinate 52,281,063 downwards.
TAAAGTAAATGCACCGCGACCAACTGGATATGGGTCAACGGGCGGACAGGAAAGTAAATACACCGCGACCAACTGGATATGGGTCAACGGGCGGGCAGAAAAGTAAATGCACCGCAACCAACTGGATATGGGTCAACGGGCGGGCACGAAAGTAAATGCACCGCGACCAACTGGATATGGGTCAACGGGCGGGCAGGAAATTAAATGCACCGCGACCAACTGGATATGGGTCAACGGGCGGGAAGGAAAGTAAATGCACCGCGACCAACTGGATATGGGTCAACGGGCGGACAGGAAAGTAAATGCACCGCGACCAACTGGATATGGGTCAACGGGCGGACAGGAAAGTAAAACCAGGTCAAGGACCTGAATGACCAAGAGGCCAAGACAACATAATTGCATATCAAGAGACCACAACTTCTAGTCAAGAGACCTGAATTAGAACTTCACCAATCAAACTCTTTTAATATTTCTTTTTTCAACATTTCAATGTTCAATCGACAATTATTCTATATGCAAAAGTGGAATCAATTTTTTCCTCGGAAAATTTGCCCCAGTTTAGGACTCTCATTTATTCTTTCTTTTCTTTTCTTTTTCTACTCTCTTTTCTTTCTTTTTCCTCTATATTTTCTCTCTCTTTCTTCTTCTTGTTCTCTATTTTTCTTTTTTTTCCTACTTTCTCTATTTTTCCTTCTCTTTGCTTTTTTTTTGGTATTTTTCTTTCTCTTTTCTTGTTCTCTCTTTTCCTTCTTTTTCCTATTTTCTCTATTTTTCTTTTTAAGTAAGAATGCAAAAACACAATGCTCTCTAAGCTGATTGATGCAATTTGGTATATGCATGATGATGTAGGATGTTGGGATGCTATGAATGTTATGAATGCTATGAATGAATATGCCACAAATTATGAGAAACAATGCAATGATCTGCAACCCCAAACCATAAAATCTTGTTGTCTTTTTTTATTCATTTGATGCAAAAGAAAGATTTTGAATTTTATGGTTTCCTTGGAAAACCCGATCCAATTAACCTTGTTTTGAACTCAAGTCAACTCAAGCTCCCGATCTCTGTCTTGTTGTACGGGCATGTGGATTATACCACCTTCAAAAGATTTTGCTCTCAAACTTTGATTGGAATCTCCAAGCTTATGAGTGACTGTATGCCACTTGATCACCACCATCAAACTCTCCTTAGCTCAAGCAACTCTTTCAAAAACATCATCCTGTGGTTTCCACAAACTTGGAGCTAACTTAAGATCTTTTGGTCTAACATGCTAATCAAGAGATTTCCATCTAGTTGTTTAAATCATGTCATTGAACTTGTGTTTCCTCTCTCTGAAGCGCAATTTAATGGACATGCATAGATGTGAGAGTATGGTTGAAGAAATGACCAGGTGACACTAGATGAGACACAAGGCTAGGAGAATGGCCCGACTAGGGTTGAACGGATGGAAAGAAATGGAATGACTGACTAGCAGACTGCCCCAATTTAGAAAAGGGTGATTAACAACGAATTGAGCATTTGCCCTAGTTTGGGAGATGGCTGAAGTTGACGTAGGGGAACAAGATGAAATTGCCCCGATTTAGGCAGAGTGACTGACAATGGACAACATATCTTACCTCTTTGGGAAATAAGAGTACAAGGATATGGAGGGAGATGACAACATGATTGACCAATTTAAGTTTTCGTTTTGACTTGAGAGGTTCCTATGAACAAGGGACACAAATTATTGATACTCCTTCTAAGAGGTAGTGATTGGACTTTGGCACTGCATTTTCTCTTCTTAGGCAAGCAAGCACTCAGCACAAAAGCGTCAACTTTTCTTTTGTTCTTTCTTTATTTTTTCAATTTTCTCTATTTTTTAATCTTTTTTTGTAGGAGCAAGAGGGTTGAATTATTTTATCCTGAAATTAAAACTCAAGAAAATAAAGCAAGCAATCATTGATCAGAATGGACTTTTATGGGGTTGTAATGTGGCCATGGGCTAGAGGTTATGAAAGAAAGGATATTAAAGGCTGAAACAAGTGTTTAAGGGTTGATAGACAAAAGATCTTTCGTGCTTTGATGATTCATGATAATGATGAGATGATCAAGCTCTTTTTTGCAAACCACAAATTTGTTCATGTCCTTCATTTCTCTTGATTTCTTTTTTCTTTTTTTTTTTCAACTTGTCAAATCACAATATTGACTTTAGCATCTCTCTCTCTCACACACCCTTTTTTTTTTTTACCTTTGTTTTCTTGACATTTTTTTTTCTTTGTTTTTCTTTCTATAATGTGATGCATTGAGCAAAACCAACTCATACCGTGCAAACCCCCAGTGTAGGGGTGATCCTTGTCTTGGGTCAATATGAAGAAAAAAAAAAAAAGTTTTCCGATAGGCTTAAAGTGGGTAGCAAGGGATTTTTATTTTATTTTTTTCATGGATAAAGAAAGAATGCCAAACTTCATTTCAAATCATAATTGCTTATTTCCAAGAAATTTGTTTCAGGACAAAACTTGATAAGTTCAAATAAATTGCTCCTTTTTTGTTTTGCTTTTTATTTGTGCCCTAACTTTTGCTTAGGCCGCCCTTGTGGGTTTTCAACCTAATGGGCCTTTCATTCATCTTTTTTTTTTTTATGACACTTGTGCTTGTCTACTACATTTTCATCTTCCAAAACAATGCTTGCCACACGTGACGAAGCATCTAGATGGCAAAATTTGCCCAATGTTAATGATCTTTTTTCATACAATCATGTCCCTAAGAACCAAACAAATGAGTTTTTAGTTATTTTCTAGAAAGGTCATCATGGAAAGGTATTTATGGGGGAGATTTATCAGTGGTTGGAGAGTTCCGGAAGAAGAAACTCAATCAAAGACAATAATGACACTGAAGACGATGGAGGAAACAATCAAATGGAAAGAAAAACTCAGACAAAGACGCAATGAATACAACAGATGAAGCAAACATAGGAAAACAAAAGAAGATGTTATGCAAGTTTATTAAAAAAAAAAAAAAAAAACTTCAAATAAAGTTCACATAAGTTCAAAAACATGACAAAACAGTTGATAATGTCAATCTCATAAATTAACAAGTTAGACCATCAATCTTGAATGCCCTGGCTGCTAGCACTTCAAATATCACTCTTTTTCACTTGATTACTCTTCTGATAGTGACAAATCAACTCCTTCATATGAATGGTTGCTCCGCTACAAGCCCACAACACTTCGAAAGCTGGGTTTTCAACCTTTTTGCAATGATGAGCGAGCCATGAAGAAGTTTTCGCATCTGGCATTCTTTGAGGTGAAAGGTCCATAGGATCTACTCGCATCCTCTTGATCAGATCAGCCACATGCAAATGGTTCCCCCTTTGAGTGTAGTGGAACATAGGATTTCCAGGAAGTGGACATGGCAAACATTGGTTCGAAAGGTTGGGTTAAGGTGGATAATTTGGCTTTGATGGTGGTGAAAGGCGATAAAAGGCAATGGTTTTAGATACGGTGAACTGGAAACATGCCAAGTTTGTTTGGTGGGATGAAAAGATGACAAGTTTGTTTGGTGAGATGAATGATGATATATGATGAGTTTGTATGGTAAAGGGGTGGTGGGGTATGGGGGAATACAACACAACACCGATCTTTCTTTTAGCTCACCCATGCTTTGTGGAGGCAGACACAATTCCAATTATGTACTCTAGGAAAAAGGTTGGTTTGAAGGAATGGGCCGAGATTGGAAATTGACTTGATGATATTGGAAAGGGTGAATCAATCTAGGGTGGCGGAATGTTTATGGTTCTAGTAGCATATGATGAGCAAAGTAGTGGGATGAACGTGAATATGAGATGAATTAAGGTGGTAAGAAGGTGGCGGAGTTTGGGGTTGCTACCACATCACAGACTTTTCTTCCAACTTCTCATGATTGATATTGACCATTCATCCATAGTACTTGCCCAGGTGTTTGCCCGATAGTGCCATGCTTAGCCTTAATCACCTCAAACTACTGCCAAGGCAGCTTCCAATCCAAATATCGACTCTTGTCATGCCACGAAGCAAGTCAATAACCTCTTTTCTCCTACTTGCTTTTCCATTAGCCTCCAAATCGTGAACTTCTCTCATCTCCATGCCCAGGCTCATCAATCGTGTTGCACTCATATGATCTATGTTTTTGCTTGAGTTTGCCAATGAGTTCTTTCTTTTTTTTTTTTGCATCTCTCTTTTTGGCTTCCTTTATTTATTGAACTTGAGTTTTCCAAGGAGATGAAAATTTTAAGACTTTTCTCTATTATTTATCCTTTTTAAATGATTGGGGTGCAGAATGGGATGCAATGCATGATTTTAAGGAAAAAACCTAAATGCTCCCTTTTGTGTCCTACCAATATGACATTCCTACGGTTAAGTATGTTCTAAGGCCAAGACCTTAATATAGGTGAGCTGGCTAAGGTCACTATCAGTGAGTTCAAGGAGAGGTCTAGACTTCCTAAAAAGGCCCCCAGATTGCCCCTATCTCAAAAGATAAGAACCCAACATTATGACCCACCACAGGAACCATTAAGAGTAATGGTTTCAAGATAGTAGCATCATATTGCTAGTAACAATCTGAGCGGAGAATCAATGACTATCAGGGAAGCCCCATATAGAGACTCCTCAAGACAACATCAAGACCCCTCTAATCCTAAGGTTTTCAAAGACTCGGGTATAGAGCCTGCAAAGTGTGAAGCATGTGTCGGTGAAAGTGTGTGTAGGGAGCATACAAACCTTTCAGAAACACCCATCCTAAACACTACCCCCACCTGCAAAACAACCAGAAAATCCCAGGCAGCTCACAATATATTTAATTGGTCATCTACCCTAAGTACCGCATGCCATAGCAAATTTAAAAGAAAACAATTAAGAAAACCACAAAACTATATACAAACAATATACATGAATATTCATAAAAAAAGGTAAAACAACATTCACAAATTAATCAAACATGCACAAACAACAATAACAAGCTTGACTCTCTAACCTGTCCCCAGCAGAGTCGCCATCTGTAACGACCGTGCCTAAAAAGAAATTAGTTCAAACAAACAGAGTCGCCACCAATATTTATTTATTTTGGGAAAACATCGGAAAAACCCATTTTTAAGCAATTTTAAGCCTACGAACCAAAGTTGGGTCCGGGAGTCTATTTATGCATAGGGAAGGGTGGAGAATGAACCCCACAGCACCCCTAATGCATCCGTCTTAAGACGGTAACTTTTAATTGTTTTGTGCATGTTTTAATTATTTAAAAAAAAAAAAAAATAATATTGAACTACCCTATTAGAAGAAAGAAAAAAGAATTAATGGTTTTATTGTTAAAAAACAAGAGTTTAGAAAACAATTTTTATTTTTATTTTTAAGCGCCTGTCGAGACTTAACCCGTCCTACGTACCCTCTTGAGAGGCGTCAAGGCTTACGTAGTTCTTTAATGTCTTGAATTTATTTAATTATGAAAAGTGATTTATTTATTGAGGTGCCTGGCGGGTTCGATTCCCGGTCCTACGTATCTCTAAAGCGAGAAATCAAGGCTACGTAGTTCTTAATGTCTTAGGGTTTTAAGTTCGATCCACTTATGCACGGGGTTCAGGGACTTAAACAATGTTAAGACTCAAAAACCCTTACGCGCGAACAACACTTGAGAGAGACACCCTGTAGATGTTCTTAACAACGTTGTTGCGCGTCGCGTGAGATGTATTTAATTAATATTCGCCACAAAAAGAAAGAGATTAGTATAAAGTCTTTGTTTGTATATTTTATTTTTGTTATTTAAAATATGAAATTCATCCACTCATGCACGGGGTTCAGGGACTTAAACAATGTTAAGACTCAAAAACCCTTACGCACGAGCAACACTTGAGAGAGACGCCCTATAGACGTTCTTAACAACGTTACCGCGCGTCGCGTGAGATTTAATTAAATAAAAAAAAGGAGATTAGTATAAAGTCTTCGTTTGTATATCTTATTTTTGTTCTAGAAAAATATGAAATTCATCCACTTATGCACGGGGTTCAGAGACTTAAACAACGTTAAGACTCAAAAACCCTTACGCGCAAACAACACTTGAGAGAGACGCCCTATAGACGTTCTTAACAACGTTGTCGCGCATCGCGTGAGACGAATTCCCGAAAATATAAGCCTAATAATACATATATTTGACACCATCATCAGTCATCACCGGTTAAACAGACAAGTTTCTTTTTTCACTCTCACAAATTTCCAATCGCAGCAGTAAACAAAAAGTAACCGGATTCCATTTGTATCAAAGAACTCATTTTTATCAAGCTAGATATTAATGTAGCGCTTAGAACCCATCAAAGAACCATTTTTACTAACAATGTCACCAACGAGAACTTATTCATGATAATAATAAAACGGTGCTGAGCCCACCAAATCAACAAGGCAATAAAAGAAGCAGGAGCTGGTTCTGTTTGTTTGAACCAATACACAGAAGCAAAAAGATCGAGCAACCAGTCCACATCATGAGCATCGGGAAATCAAAGGAAGCAAAAGATAATCACAGTAATGAAAGCACCCGAACCCAAACATTCACAAAATAATCATACTAAAAAGAATAAAATGTCTTTTTTTATAGCGTAGAAAAAAAGAAAATCCGCATCAAGCCAGATCATGGAAACAACAGAAGATTCAAAACGTTAGAGGAGGAGAAAGGCAGATAAATGGAAAAAAAAAGTACTCTAACAATCTTGAATAACTGGATATTAAAAAAGAAACTTTATCATCAGTAGCAAGCTGGGAATTTGACCACCATATCACCATAGAAAGAAAGCTTTAACACTATTCTGATTATCAAGACAGAAATCTCAGCATCCTCATGTTTAAAAAAGAAACTTTAACACCATTGCTTAATCAAAACAGAACATGTTAAGAGAAGGAAAAATAAAAAATTCTGGTTGCAGGTTAAGTTTACCAAGGAAGAAACTTTACATCACAGAATTGATTAAAAGGAAGAAAGCTTTAACATTTCAGATAAACCAGCTTCAAGAAAGGAAACTTGAGCATTCATCAAAGGACAAACAAACACACATTCGCAGAATCAACAAGCATTCACAGGACCAGCAACCATTCACAAAGCTAGAAAATTCGACATGGTTCAAGTTCAAGATTACAGTACCAAAATTACGATTCCAGCAAAACAAACATAGATAGCATAATAGAAACGAAAATAACCAACCCAGGAAGAGGAAAAAACACAGGGGAAGCTCTCAACAGCAACGGTTCAGGATTTGGAGGAAACGGCGATGGCAGAGTGCGAAACGGTGTGGCACGGCGGCGGACAGCTTCGAACCAGAGAAGAAAGGAGGCGACAGTGAAAGCCCAGAACAGGGGGAGGGAGCGCGCGGTGATGGCACGGCGCCGGACTCTGGAACGGACCAGTGGTGGTGGCGTTCTGAACGGCGGCAAGCAGAATCAGGAGCGCGGCGGCTGTGAGGAAAAAGACGAAGCGAGGAGGAGCGGTGGTTTGGGAAGGAAGAGGAAGGAGGGGTCGAATCGGTGGTGAGAAGCAAGAGTAGGGCGGCGCTGGTTCGAGGGTCAGGGACGAAGAGGAGGTGGTGGCGCTGGATATGTAGAAGAGAGGCGATCGGGGTTGAGGGAGAAAGAGGGTGGCGGCGCTGGATAATGAGAGGAGAACGAGGGTTTTTGTTGAGAGAAAAGGAAGAGAGTGGTCTGCTAGGGTTTTACTTCTTTGGTGAGCAAGTGAATAGTAAAAAACTGGATGCCCAGAAACCGAGAAATGAGGGGTTAAATAGCCGAAGTAAATTAGGGTTTCGGGGGTGGCAAATTACCAGAGTGCCACCACCACCCTCTTCCTCCTCTTGCATCATGACACGCGTCCTGTCCTTGCTGCTAGGGTTTCAGAAGCTGAATTTTTGGTGTTCTCTCCCCTCTTTTTTTTTGTCTCCTGTTGGGCCAGCTTAGTTTCTTTCCTTTTTTATTTTATTTTTATTTTTTTTAGAAGCTAATCCTTTGAACATTTTGGACTCACTTCTTTTTTTTTTGTCTCCCTTCAAAATTAACTAACACAAAAAAAATTAAAATTAAACTAAAATCTAAACTCATTGGATTAAGTCTTTTTGTATTTTGTATTTTTTTTCTTTCCTAGATTTTTACCATTTTTAGGGATTTTCACCATTTTTATGCTTTTTTCATGATTTTTACTTTTTTTTGGATTTTTAGCTAAAATACTACTAAATTAACAAAATCTAGGGCAAAATTGGGGTGTTTACAGTCGACGCTTATGCTTCTAATGGCCTCAGTCCTCTGTCAGCAAAGTGTTTAAAACATCATTGAAAAAGAAATGTTTACCACAAAGAATTCAAATGTTTGCTATGATATAAATTTTATAAAAGTTGGATTTACCGTGTTCTTTTTGAGTACTTGAGAAAAGCCATTAGGATCCCATACTCGACTACTGTATGTTATAGGGCCTTCAATAGATTCACGACGAACAATCTCCCTAGCTATTCCTTGTAAAGCATCATGCATGGATACAGTGTTATCTTTAGAGATCATTATAAGAGTTTTATCTTTGAGCCTTTCTAACCCAACAACCACAGAATAATCGTCATCTTTCAATAAAGATATCAATTCGCCAGCTTTCAAATTCAGTCCAGCAAAAAAACATCCAATGTCTAAAAATATCTGTTGCTCTTCACGATCTAGCTCATCATAACTTAGTCTCATGATATCATAAACCTTTTCAATTGGCATTTTCCTCAGTTTCTCTAGTTGACTTTCCCATATTTCTTTATTTTTTCCACGAAGAAGGTTACCTAAGACTTCCAGAACAAGTGGAATGCCTTTGGCATAATTCACCATGCTCTTTGACAGCTCGTAGTACTGCATGTCAAGATGATTTTGCTTGAAGGCATGCAAATTGAAAAGCTGAAGAGCTTCATCAAACTTCAATGTCTTAACCTCATGAATGTCATCGGCTTTTTTAACAAGCACTTGTTTATCCCTGCTTGTTACAATTATTCTACTGCCTGATCCAAACCGTTCATGGGTTCCAACCAATATTTCTAGTTCCTCTGCATCATTGACATCATCGAGAACAATAAGAACCTTCGTGCGACCAAGCCTTGTCTTAATATCACTTGGCAATCTATTTGGTGTTTCAATTTTCAAATCTTTTTCACCTAAGAGGTTAGAGTAAAGTTTTTTCCTTAAAGAATATATTCCATGCCTCTTTGATTCTCCCCTTACATTTGCCAGGAAACTACAACTTTGGAATTCAGAACAAAGTTGGTTGAACACTTCAACGGCAAGTGTGGTCTTACCGATACCACCCATGCCCCAAATTCCAATAGCACGTACATCTTCTGATTTTTGGAGTAACAATGATTTTAGATGTGCAACTGGTTTGTCAATTCCAAGAAATCCATTAGAGTGACCTGGATTGTGCACTTGGCACATATGTCTCAAGTTTATCATCACACATTTAATGATTTCTTCAATAAGCTCAGCTTCATTCCTGAACAACAAAGAAAGAATACATAAAATACATGAACTCAATGATACCATCATCATCATTATATTATAAGGTCATGGACAAATTAAAGCAAGACTTAACCGCTCTAAAGCTTAGCCTGGATCTGTTGCAGCATTACCTTTGACTAATATTTCTTACACACTATTTTCATTCAGTATGTTCAAATGTGTATTTCTTTTTATTTGTTTTATTGCCTAAAAAGTAGTAGAGTAAAAAATGTGAGCAAATAACGTTGCTTCTTGAAAAAGATGAAGATTTTTTATAAATATAATATAAAACAATTCCTATGTTAATTACCTAACAATTTGAACTTTTGAGATAATTGGTTCATAACATGATATCAAAACTTCTATGGCCAAGTGGTGTAGAGTTTGATCCTTATTGCCTCCATTATTCTAATTAAAAGTTGCATTTCAGCATATAGTAAGTAGACTTGTGTATTATCCACGCTTAAACATAAGTGGGCTCTTACGTGAGGAGGCTTGTTAAAAATATAATATAAAACTATTCATGCGTTCTTTACTATGATAATCACTTCACTAATAAATAAATGCAGAGATAAATTAAATATTTGGGAAAAAAGATTTACTGAAAATTTGTTGGATGAAATCCTGATAAACTAGCAGATCCCCTTAAAGCATCTCTCCAAGTTTGCACTTGAGTTTCATTATACTTTCTTTCATGTTCAGCAAATGCATTTCCATAAGTCCCCTTTTGATTCCGTACATATGAGGGATCAACATTGAAGAAAACAGGTATCACAATCTGTCCATAATTTTCTCTGCATTCAACTATTTTCACAAGCTCTTCCAAACACCAATGTGAAGAAGCATAGTCCTCTGAGAATATGACCAATGAAATCAAAGATCTCTCAATTGCTCCAAGAAGCGCTTCTGATATCTGGTGTCCTCTCTCAAGTTTATCATCCACAAAAGCAACAATTTGCTTTCGAGTGAAAGCCTGAATCAAATGGCTTAGCAAACCTTTTCGGATATCCGAGCCCCTAAAGCTGACAAAGACATCATATTCTATTTGACGAGCTGAAGAAGAAGAAGATGCCAGTGTAGTATATGAAGAAGATGCCATATATTGAATTAAAGCAATTGGAAGTCTGGTCTTTATATCTGCAAAAACAGAAGAAATAATGGAAAGATATAAAAAAGTGAAGTTTATATATATCTGCAACAAGTGAATCATAAGACTATATATACCTTTCAAACAAGGCCTTGATACTTTGGCTGGAACCACACCTTCCTTTCCTTTACTGAACCTCTTGCTCCTTGCACCTTTGCTATTCTCAAAGTGTTTCTCTCAATGGAAGCCATAACTCCTTTTTCATTTCACGCCTCTCTTTCTTTCTCTCTCTCTCTCTGTCGTGCTTATTTTCTCAAGTCAACTACTCGCATTAAATGCCACTACGACACCGTGTAGGCATGAGAGCGACGGATTCTGTTTTTAGCCAATCAAAACATTTTATAAAAAGTCAACCAATGATATGAAGTCCCTCTTGCCCTTCCTTCGATATTAATAATAGTAAGCAGTTCAAAAAAAAGATATTAATAATAGTAAGAACATCTCCGATAAGAATTTTAAACTTAGATCTTAAAATAAGATATATATCTTATAAAACTTTATTATTGAACATATGTGACATGACATGAGATTTTAGCTTTTGTTAAGATCTGTGTTTTGGTTGGTTCATTTTTCAAAGTGAAATCTTAAATTAAATAATACTAGTAAGTACCCCGTGCATTAATGCACGAGTATTTTTAATATTTAATTTGTAATATTTTTTTTAGTTCATGTTATAAAGTTAATAAATATATGACATATGTCAATATTTTTAAATATGTGTAAGATCACATGATATATCAACGTAAACAAATCCATCAATTGATAAAACCAAAGTAGACACAATGACTAATATTAAAATTGTTCATCTAAAGTTTATATCATATCAAAACCAAACAATGTAATTAAGTTTTGATAATAAAAATAGAAAAACATCCGCCAAATATTATGTAGTAATAGTCTTAACAGAATGAAGATCTTATTTCACTTCTCTATCTTTACACGTTTTAACTAGAAAAAAAAACTATAAAAAATCTATATAATATTCAACATGGAATTAAAAATAGTAAAGAAATGAAATATTAAATAATATTGATTTTCACGATATAAATCAAATTTGCAATAATGAATAATATCAATATTTAGTGTTGCTTCAATTAACCTATTCAGCCGTCAATGAGTCAAATAATGAATAAACGGTAAAATTTTAAAATTTAGACACAATTAAATTCAAATTCAAATTTGATAATTCTAAAAAGTGTAGAAATATATAATTAAAATTAATATATACATTGTAATTAATTAAATCCTATGTGGACCCACCAAAAGTCTTTAAGACACTCATAAGATGTCACTGCACATTTCGTTTCAATAGTTGGGATATTATTTTACTTTTAGTTGGACCCACAATACACAATATATTTATATTATTTATTTCAACCTAAATATTAAATTAAATTAAACTAATAATTCTATTCAAACATAATTAATAATTAAAAAAGATATAATATAATTTAATATCAATTACATAGGAAATGCATAATTAAGTTCAACATGATATTATTTAATTGAAAATGAAAGAAAATACATATTATTGAAAAATAAGTGACAATACATTTTAAATAAAATACATAATATTTCATAATAATTAATTTTGAACTACTACTTTCCTATTTGGCCCATGATGTAGTCACACATAGCCACATGTCTCGTTTTTGCTCTTCAGACATCCCAGATGTGTCAATTACAAGGATTTCATGCCAACTGCGAATGTTTTCATTCTTCTTTACTGCAATAAGTTCTTCCATCAATTCATTTTTTCTAGATGCCACAACTTCCAAATTTGCCAAATCCATGTGGTTAGAAGACGCACTAGTGGCTTTTTCTTTGGCATTTCATTTTGCTTTCTTTTAGCCCATTGGACGAGCTACATGCTCATAATCTGAACTATCAACTGCGGTACTCGGGTTAGACACTGATGATGATGTGTATGCTCCACTAGCAGAATTCTTTTGTCTCCTTGAACTGCTAGAAATTGCTTCTCCCTTCCACTTTGGTTCATCTTTCAAAATCCGCCATGCATGCTCTAATTTGAAATCTTTTTTGACGGACTGAAAATACAATGCACCTGCTTGAGCCATGATATCCTTCTCCGAATAACCACTTTTATGGAGGTTGGTAACGCTCTTGTAGCAACCAACAAATACTGATACTAGCCTACTCATTGTAAAATATTGAGATTTCATTGGTTGCCAAAGCCTCTCAATCAAACCTACCCTGCGATGTGTGTTATATCGCTCTGCAATTCTCATCCAGAATTGTTTGGCCTTTTGATCATTTCCCACCCACGAATCCTTTGAAACATTGAGCCAAGACTGAAGAAGAAGTGTATCTTCTTCAACACTCCAAATGTTGCGCTTCTTTCCAGTAGGGCTCTCTTCTTCTTATTCTTCTAGGATGATATTCTCCAGGCCTCCTTGAGTAGAGATTTTTGGCTCATTAGCTTATGATGAAATTGTGTTTCAGGTACTTTATCGATGTTACTCTCAACTTGAGGCCTGTAATAGTTGGGTGGTGGTCGTGGATACATTAAAGAATTTTGAGTTTAGGGATAAAATGGAGGTGGTGGATACATCGAATGATGTGGATGAGGAAAATTTTCACCGGTAGGAGATGGATGATTTTGGGAAAAGAATGAATGTGGTGGATACATTGAAGAATGTGGATGAGGAGAATTTTCACCGGTAGAAGGTAGGTTATTTTGCAAATGTTAATAGTAAGCATGTAAAGGATCCATGGACAAAAAAAAAAGTAAGCTGAAAAAATTATGATAAGATAGGAACTATAGAAGATAGAAATGGTGTGGTGAAAAAATTTCACAAGTTCAAATTAATGTTTTATTATATGGTAATTATTAGCATCTATACTTAATGTTTTATTATATGTAGCAGTTTTGTTGGATGCCTTTTTCACAAGCATGGAATAATAATCCACACTTTATTTAGCATTAATGAACTTAATGCTGATCTGATGCTGCTGGTTAAGCATGGGAGATGCTTAAATTTGATAATAAATACAACATTGGAATAGGAGGCCCCGCTGGCTGCTTGTGTAGTTGTGTTTCAGTACCAATATAAGGTAGCAGAATAACACACTTTAAGAAAGAAAACTTTCACTGTTAGATATGATAAATTCAGCCCAGGAGCCAGATTAATTCAACACTGTATCCTGCGGTACCATTCTCACCAGTATATGGGACTTACTCAGTTAGTTTCATAAATTACCTTAAAGCAGAAGCTCCTAAGAAGTCAGGTTAACAATTTGCATCTAAAATATAATAACAAGACAATGGGGTAAGCTGAATATAGGAAAACTTAGTTGAAAATCCCTAGCAGTTCTCAACCTCATGGATACATACATGTCCCCAAAAATATATATGAACTTTGCTATATGAATATATACTTGCCATTTAACATATATGAACTTAAACATGTATACATTTCTTATAGTCAATTTGAGCATGACTTTGATATACGAATATATGAACCAACCACAGTAAAGGGAATAGTGTTCTTGATATCTTCAAGCCTTAATTGCTCTTCTACAAATGTTGGTGGTGTGTGCTGCTACTGTGGTGTGAAGGCAAAACCCTGAAGAGCTTCCACGACCTTCATTCTTGGAACCAGGACTGTGATTCATACGATTTTTCAAGCCTCCTGCCATGGATCCTACTCGAATTGTCAATCAAGTTCAGTGAGGGGGTATTACTCACTCCAATTTTGAAGATTGCAGGTGCAAAGGTTGAAGATAAGGGAATTTAGGGTTTTCAATTTGGGGATTTTCTGTTATAGGACGCAGGGACTGATTTGACTAGTTTCAGAAACTTACAATATAACCGTTGCTCATGACGTGGCCAATCTCTCTCATATTTGGCATTTGGTCAACAGGGACCAACGGAAAATGGGTAAAAGGACTACTATGACCGACGGTTACAATACCTGGGACTACTATGACCGACGGAGAAAGTTCAAGGACCAACGAGTCATAAGTGAACATTATCAGGGACCAAAATGGAGGTTTACTCTTTATTTTTTGGTTACCACGCCCAATAATTCAGAATCACCGGGAAATTCTCATGAAGCCAAAATTTTGGATAAAGATTGATGTACACGTGTAGATCACTAGAGAGAGATAAAAAGAGATGAAAGATAAGTGATAAATGTGATATATAATGTGATGTGTGTAAAGAGATAAATAGAAAGAAAAAAAATGTCGTGTTGCACGGTAAAGTATTTCATGAATTTTAACCCCAAATTTTTTGGTGTGAGCCTTCATGTTTGATCCATCATCCTCACTGTATAAATACATAATAGCTTCGTTTTATTTTATTTTTACGTTGTATGTATTATTTTATCGTATCGTATTAATGTTCTTTTTGTTCGCAGGGAGCTAAGATCCATGCTTCTGTGAAGAAGACATTAAGCACAAGTCCTTCATATTAGTAGAAACTTGAAGCAGCCATCCCCAACCAATGGTGGAGGAATTGAATCGAACATCATAGAGTAAGTTAAACAGAAACTAGAAACTGTCAGAGTTTTAAAAACTCGTACAGAGAATAACCCTGTTTAAAGAACTACCTAATACACACCTAAACCATATTTACCATCACACAATGCACAGTATACCAAAAAGACATACTTACTCTTAGAAAATAAAATGTGGAGAAAATAGGAAATGAAGAATTCTATTGATTTGCCACACTTTCTATATGATTTGGTTCTCCACTTATAATAGACTATCATAAGACAACTACATAATTACCCAATTCAAAATACATAAGTAGACATAAAGCTAGAGGTAAATGCTTAGCGGTTATAAAATAAAGAATGATGACCCTAAACACACATAATGACTATTCAAATTTGTAACCTTTATTTTTCGAATTAAAACTATTTTATTTCTAACACTCCCCCTTAATTAGAAACTTCTCAAAAATTCTTCTGCATCCGAAGTCTTGCTCTTAATCTTTTAATATCTTCAAACTTGAGGGGCTTAGTAAAAATATCAGCAACTATTTCAACTTATTTCTCATCAATGCATTTTTCTTAATCTTCAACACACACTTGGCTCCAATTGCTTCATAATCCTTAGAAAAATTTGATAACTCCAACGTGTCATTTTTCTCAATAGTTTTGATTTCTTTCTTCATAGCCTGTTTCCACTTTTTGTCTTCCACAGTGCAACTTCATCAAAACTCATAGGCTTACTGTCAACAAAAGGACAAAGAAAATCATTTATAATTTTAGTTTCATCATTCAATTCTTGAATGCTTCTAATTTTTCTTGGCCCTTCGCTTGAACTCCTTCCGAAAGATGATGCTTCATGAATTGAAGAAGTTGGTGAAGGAGGTGGAGTAGAAAACTCCTTTGCCGCTACAGCCTCTTGATCATTTTGTTCAAAATAGCCATCTTCTTTCTCCATATTCAAAACTTCACACTTTATGCTAGCCTTCAAGCAATTTTCTTCAATGGTCTCAACTCTTGCTTCAAAGGTTTCAATTCTCAACATGAACATTCTATTCTTTGACATAAAAGACTTAGCAATCAAATTAGGAATTTGATCTCTAAGCCACAAGCAACAATTTTTCATGTGAATATCATATCCCTTCTTAACAAGTTGTCCCAAACTCAAAATGTTACTTTTTAATTTAGGAACATAATAAATATCCTTCATCAATCTATGAGTACCATCTTTACATAAATAAACATAAAGCTAGAGGTAAATGCTTAGTGGTTACAAAATAAAAAATGATGCCCCTTAAACACATATAATGACCATTCAAATTTATAACCTTTATTTTTCTAATTAAAACTAATTTATTTCTAACAGTTACTAGCACTCTCAGGCTCAGCAAATATAAATGCAGTAGTGTTATCACATGGTCGTCCTCACCTTTGAATTTTTAATCACTAGGAAAATAACATATTTATATATTTTTCCATTTGATTACACAGAAGCAATTATACTTAATGTTATGCATAAAGCAAAATGATACTACATTCAAATTAAGATCATATGTTATAAGAACCTGCAAAGATGTTTCTCTCGCTGTACTTAGCAAGGATACCAGAACCAAGTAAGTGCAGATCTGAAGAAACATTTATTGCAACTGGATGACTTGTCACTTCACTACAACACCCCCTGGGTTGCTCTTGCACTTCCTGCTCTTGTTGCTCTTCTTCCTGCTCTTGTTGCTATTCCACTTCACTACAACATCAATCTCATAGTTCTTTAAAAAGTGAATGAACAAGAGACCCTATAAAATCTCCAAATTTGATCAAGTTGAGTAGGTCCAAAACTTGCATGAAAAAAATAAAAATAAAGGACAAACAGAAGACTTCATAATACCTCTATGAGGAATGTATCTAAGTGCAGCCAAAGCATAGATGCTTTGAGTAACCAAGAAAGCAAAACTTGTCCATGCCAATGAAACTTGCATTTAATTCATTTTCAAACATAATCAGTTGCAACATACGTGAACGACTAGATGCAGAGTATTTTCACCCATTAGGCAATTATATTCATCCAATATCACTCTTATTAGCAGGCAATTTGACATTATGTGAAACAGAATAGATACAAGTATTCTACACCCCCAAACAAGTTCTAATTTGGACCTAATTAAAATGGAATATTATAAGAGAAAATAAATATAAATTAAAAAATGGCAGGATCCAAATCGCTCGTTTTGAAGACTAGAGAATCGAATCGCACAATCGTGATACTTAAGTGACTGACGAAAAGTGAATTTAAACCTTTTGCAAAGTGAATCGCCTTCTTATCATGTGTAAGAGCTGCGAAGGGAACCTGCATCGAGCTTCAATGGTTAGTGAGCTGGTACAGGAGAATTGCATTGGATATTTGCATCAACCTTCAACAATAAACATGAGAAGAGTGCGAAGCCAGAGTGAGAACAAACGCGAGCATTGGCATGAAATGGAGAGTGAGAGTGGAGGGCGATCAACAAAAATGTGAGCGAGAGAAGTGTAAAGGAAAAAGTGTTTTTATTTGTTGAAATGTAAAGGATGGAGGGAAGTGGAGGTGGGGGAGGGGAAATTTTTTCCTTTTTTAAACTTTAACATATATTTTTCCAAGGTAATCCTATAGTCGCTACTGACAGAGAGGGGAGGGACGTGAAGGGGGCAAAACTCCTCACAACTTTTTTGTCTCCCCTCCAAAAGTGGGGGGAATGAGAAGAGAATACTTTATTAGAAAAAAATGATGATTGAGTTTTAAAATCTTTAAAAAGTAAGGGTACCTAAAGTAATTTTATTTTAAAACATCTTCCCTTCTCTCATGAAGCAAATAAGAAAAGGTTATTTTCCCTCACTTCCCCTACCCTCCTCTTAATCAAGCATGACATGAATTAAAATTTGTCCTTACTCTTCTCCTTTTCTCCCCCTCCATTAAAATTCCTCTCATCCCCTTCTTTCCCCTTTATTGAACCAAACACACCCTAAAAGAAGACAGCTTTTATGCTGAAGCAGCACCATCGATAAAGTCATAAACAAACATAAAAACCGCCCTCAGTAGCAATTGGATAAATTATTATCTAAGGGTGTGTTTGTGTATTTCCTTAAAAAAATCCATAGTAGAATAGTATTTATGTATTTCCTTAAAAAAATTATTGCCTCCTCCAATTCGCTAGTCATTGTTAATTTTGTTAAAGTTTGACCTCCCTTGCCAATTTTTTCTAGTATTTGTGCATCCAATCCTAGTTTCCAAAAGACAGATTCATATAAACTTTAGAATTTGGTACAAAGTCTGCGCTCAATTATAATAATAAGTGAGGAGTAGTTTAATAGAAGCAGCATAAACTGAGATTATTCAGTAAGAAACTACATCTCGTCAGTGCTTGGTACAATCTTTAGGCTTAAAAGAGACAACTTTCTTTTGAAGGTCATACCCAACCAACAAGTTTTGCTGCGACAAGTTCCCAAAAATTGTCATCCCACCTCCACTCGGGACAAAAGCGAAGCATGCAACCTCATCATCAACTTGAATAAAAATGTTAAGAGTATTCAACGGGACATCAGCATCCCTAAAGTGAGCGATGATTATAGGAACCTCCAATCGTATCAATCTAGTTTTGTAGCAAAGGCTGAATCCTAATTGAGTAGGATCTTTAACAGGCTTTAGTTTAACCACGTCCTTAACCACATCCTTTACAGCTGATTCCAACCTGTAGTAAACATCATCCGGCAAAAAAGTCAGTGTTGTGCCTGAGTCAATCAAGGTATTTCCCTCTTGAATAGATCCATAGGAAGAGTTTCCGAACTTTATTCTTTTGTTTCCCACACTAAATGCTTCCAAGATTAGGAGTTCATGAACTATGGGAGTTGAGACAGTCCCCTTTCCAAAAACTATAGCAGCATCACCAAAATTGAGTTTGCTAGACGTGTTAGTCTCTGGAAACATTGGCACCAAACAATAGGAGAATTTCCCACCAATTGAAGGACCCATTTGAGATATCAGAGAAAGAGGTCCACCTATAAGGCCAACTGTCCCGGCGTTTGGCTCCGTAAACGTAAACGGAAATGTATTGTTATGTCCACATCCAATAACAGTTTTTGGAAATGAGATAGGAGAGCCATTTGTGGACTCCAGAGTGAGAGTTTCAACACTAAGATCTCCTTGTGAAGTTGAGCCATCACCGTAGCCGTAAGTGTATTCGCAAGTTTGCTTAGAGCAAGATGGTGAAGGACGCAGAGACTTACATTTAGAAGAAGAGCATGGAATGGTTCTATATGTCTTTGATTTTGATGGATCAAAAATTGGAGAGTGTTGGTTGTAACAATGTTTACAAGGTTTGCATTGCAACCAAACAAGATCACTACCAGTATCAAGTAAACCAAAGACCTTGAAGGGTGGGGTTCCAACTGAAAAACTCATGTAATACGCACCTGTATCTGAGGCAGAGGTTACAGTTGATTCAACTATAGTATTTGTGTGGATAGAGGCTTTGTTGTAACGATTGGCACGAATGATGGAACGGCGCACGACACTAGCAACTCTTTGGAATTGGGTTTGTGAGGGATTATAGGATGGTGATTTTGAAGAGTCGCGGTGAATGAGTTCCACACTAAAGCCATTGGTTAGAGATTTAGTGAGGGAGATGAAGCAAAAGATCAGGCAAAGCGCAACAACAGAATGAGTGGTCATTTTAATTTGCAAAAGCAAGGATGCACCACTGGTTTGAACTTCAAATCTCTTTGCAACAGTTCAATTATAAGAATCCAATGGCTAAGAGTGTATGTGAAAGTAAATGAGATTCAGTGTGGGTTTGAATGAATGTGAGAACCAACAAAGATGAAAATTGTAGTGATGACCGTTCGACGGTCTACTTTTATGTTATCATTATTATTATTATGGCTTAATTTGCCAGATTTGGTCAGTGATATGATCAGATATGATTTAGTTTCCCATTAAAGTAAATTCAATGAGGATATATTAATATATTTTTGTGTCCAATATGGAATTAAATTTTTTGAGTCACTCGAATTTTCCATTTGTTAGGAGGGCATGCAACTTTATCCCAAAGGTAGTGACATCTGTTAGAAAAAGAAAAAAAATGAATACTTAATTTTAGATTTGAATATTTTCTTCCTAATCAACTAATCAATCAATAAATTAATTAATATATATATATCATATATATATATATCATATATATTTATATATATAAAAGAGAGTTAAATTTTTCATTAAATACATTAAGTAATAAAAGTTTTCTTTATAAATATAATAAATAATAAAATTAAAACTAAAACTAAAAAAATCTACATCCACTTTATTATTCATTATATTAATGACTAATTGTTAAAATTTCAGATTTCTTATATTTAAAATATGATTTCAATTTAATTTATTAATTACAACTTGAGGAGAATTTTTGAATAATAATAATAATAATAATGAAAATTGACTACCTTTACATTAATAACAATATTAGATAGTTAATAATAATTTTATATTTATAAATAATTGTAAAACTTTCCAATTCCTTATATATTAAAATTGAAATTATTTTAATTTTAATTATTAATCATAAGTTGAGGAATTTTTAAAAATAAAAAATAAAACTTGTTACTATTTTTTACGTATAACAAATATATTAAATATTAAAGTTAAATATCATGTTAATAAGTTATATATATATATATATATATATATATATATATTATGTAAAAGTGACTTGAGATTTTGCATTCAATGTATATTATCATTACTAAATGAATCTTATTAATATTGTTATTTTCATAATTTTTTATTAAGTAATTTTTTCCTATTTAAAAATTCAATATCGTAATAAATAAGATAAATCAAATATTATGCATATTGTGTTAATTATAAAAAATCAAAATAATAAATTAAAATTAATTATTTTGTGAATTTTACCTACCCATGTGCGAATCCCAAACAGAAGAGACACAAAAAGGCACTTCCTAAATGAAATTGTATTTAATTTATACCTTCAAGAAAAACTTCAACTTTTACACATTTTTCACCACTTTAGTCATAACAGATGAGCTTATGAAATTTTTTAATGAAACCTTTGCGATTTTTTTTATAAACATATGTATCCTTTATTGAGACAATTGTGATCAAATTTTCGACCTTAGGGATGTGAAGATCCGCGTTTGAATCTCATATCCACGTTTGAGTCTCAGATCCACGTTTGAGAATCAAACTAAACACACACTTAGTAGAAATCAAGTTACAATGATTTTTAACCGTTTATATATATATATATATATAATTATTTATTTAAAATTACACATAAGTTAAATTAATATTATTTATAAAATAATTACGTTGTGTTTTTTAAAAATAATAATTTGAAATAAGAAAAATCAATATTATCAACCCATATTCATTCTAATAGAATGAAAAAAAAACATAAATAAAAATATAAAAATAAAACATGATACAAATAATCACTTAATTAGTAAAATTGATTTCTAGATTTTTCAAAGTAAAAATATTCAATTACTTGTATTTATTAGTATATTTTAAATTTTAATATTTTACATGAATATACATATACATACAGCTTATGTGATGCTTATTTGTTTAATTTTCAAATTTAAATAAAAAATAAAAAATGAATATAAGAAATTAAATTAATTTTTTGAAATTATAAAATCCAAGTTCCACTCCACCCCTTTAACACCATCCAAAAGATGTTAACAGAATATTCCTTTAACTCAAAATAATTAATTTAAATATAAAAAATAAATAGATTAAATATCCTCTAATCAAATAATAAATATACTATAATTTTAAATATTTATAAAATAAATTCCTCTAAATAAAAATTAATAATTAAACTTTATATTTATTATGGTCAAAAAAATTCTAAGGTAACATTTCTAAAATTCTAAATAAATATGTGTAAAGAAAAATATTTTTAACTTAAATATACAAAAATATTTAAGAAATATCTTAGGAACAATTATTTTATAAGTACTTTTTTTTATTTATTCTCCAAAAAATTCTACAGATTTTAAAATTTATTTTTATACATTATATGAAAATACAGATTGTTATCTCAAACTTAATTATGATAAACATAATTTTACTAAAAATAATTGTCAACAAGTTTACTAAACTTTTAAAAAATGAATTGTGTTATGAGCATATGTGATTACCCTAGTTATTGGGCTATTATGAGCACTTAAGCTCACGTGGCATCTTAAGTTGTATTTGTGGATATTGTGATGGTTTTTTATAATGTGTATGCTAATATGTATAGTTATCACAAAGAGATTTGAATGACCTCATACATATATCTTTGGGTAAGAGATGACCAAACTTGAGTAAGGACGTATCACGTATGGTATTGTGATTGTTTTGTAAGGCTACTCTTCTGTGGAAGTTGTCCCACCATTTTTTATTTATAAAATAATTAATTCTAAGATATAATATAAATATTTTATATATTTAATTTGAAAATATTTTTCTTTATTTAATTTTTTTAATATTATAGAAATGTTAATATATATTATAAATATATGTTTACCATAATAAATATAAATATAAATTTAATTATTTTATTTTATTTTTTATCTAAAGAAATTTAAGATATTTTATAAAAAAATTATTATAAATGATAATAAATTTATTATTTTGTTAGAAGATAATCTTATCTATTTATTATTTATATTTAAATACATTTGTTTTTGAGTTAAAGGAATATTATGTTAACATCTTATGGATGGTGGTAAAGAGAGTGAGATGAAGTGTATATTTTAGTAAAGAAATAGAGTTGAGTATAATTCTGAGATTATTATTAGGGTGGAGTGTATATTTTATAAGAAAATGGAGTGAAGTTATTCTCAGAAACCTTAAGGGGTAAGTGTATTTTACTCTAGAAGAAATACCATAAACATTACTTTGCTTGGAACATATCCAGGTTGAATGTTTGATGCTTCTGGTCTTTAAAAAGATAGAAATTTTTATGCATGAAAATATCAATGTAAAATGAAACTTTCCCTCTAACTTCATTGGATGCCACCAATGTTGTTACTCACTTATTCCTTTTATGGCTTTATCGAACAGGATTTGGGAATCAATGAGGGGGCGTCAAACGTTTCCGTACTTGAAAGTTGAAACAATACAACTAGTTTATCCTTATCCACCATAAGTGTCAGTTATGTACTCAAACTGTTAATCAGCACATAATGCTTGTTTTATTCACTCCAAAGTATATTAACTGGCTCTTGTTGTGCTCATAGTAATTTTCAACCATGCTCTTTAAGTGTCTCTCTGCATATTCTATTTTTTTTCTTTGCATGGCACTTTTGGCATAAGGAAAAATGTTCACCTTCCGTGGGATTCTGATACTTGGAGCGTTTGTAATTGCCTTGACATTTTTCACCCTCACTATGCTTGGATGGTGCTGTAATACCAATCACTTTTCACCCCCTCCTACTTCTTTTGATGACAAAATATCTGCTTAACAGCATTTCAAGAAGACAAAAGTGTCCAGAAGCTTCATAGTTGCAAGCACACCTTCCACACTTGTTGTCTTGGCTCTCATACTGGCTGTCCACTGTGCCGCGCTCAGATTGACAAATAGTCAGATGATTATGGTCATAGTTAAATCCTGACCTTTTTGACTCTGAGAACATCATGCTTTCACTACAACCCCACTACTAGTATAGCTACCTTCCTAAACTAAAACTTCCCTCATTTTTCCTCTCACATATATATGTTATGTGAATTAGAAGATTTTGAAACTTCCTATGATGAGTTGATTTATGTTCAAGTATTTATTTCTAGCAGGATCACTTTGTTATCCCATTAACAAAGGAGCTAAAGTGTTACACAGCTCATGGATTATGCAGAGCTAATCCCTTAAAAGTTCAATAGTTCTAGTTATCACGTGACTGTCACTGAAGGGTGACTTTGGTTCCTGAAATATTAGGAATCGGTTAATTAAGTTCTTCAACAAAAGAAATACACAAAATAGTCCATGATAGATGAAAAGATATTCAATTTAGTCCTTCCAGAAACCAAAATTGATCATCTTTTTCATCTTTCAATGACTAAATTGATCGTAATTTTCATATCTTACGGACTAAATTGATCACTTTCATCTCTCAAGGACGAAAATACCTATTTCTATAGTTGATAGATCAAACTGACCGACTCCTAATTTTTCATGACCAATCACCAAAGTGACTATTCAGTCCACACGATTCCATACGAATAATATTGTAATATGGCATTCCAGATCAAACTTTTAACAAGTTATAGAGGGGGCAAATCAATTACAAAGATGAGATCCAGAATTTCAAAGTTGACATATATGATATCACAACAACTCTTCTGTGTTTGTATTGGTGAAAGTCAATTTGTAATTTTAGCATCACTATTTACACATACAAGACAGCTTCAAACATGATAATAAAATGAGTCAGAACAGCACCTAATTCTATTTCATGCTTCTTCGACACATCTTCTCAAAACCTTGTACAATTACATTTTTCTCAGGTTATCTAACCTAGCTTGTAGATCATCATCTATTCCACTGTCATCATTGCCTGTTGGTTCAGCTTGAGCAACCTTGCTCTTTGCGGCTGGTGCAGCAACTGAGGTTGATGCAGGGGTATTCAAAAGCTGCATGTTGAACAAATTAAATATGTACCATTATTATTTTTACACCATCTGTCCAGTTAGGGGAACAATAATTCTTTTCATCAATAGTTAGAAATATTTCTTATGATAAAAATGACAACAACTTACCTCAGAGTTGACATCAATTCCAATCTCATCAAGAACCTGATTCACAAGCTCATCTGTCTCTTCCTCCTCTTCATCACCTTCTAAAGCATCGTCAATTGCATCTCCCATCAACTCAGACACCAGTTCCATCTTCTCATTCTGCCGCTCAAACTCTTGCATTATCTTCTGTAAGGAAGGCAGATTCATCCTCCTATTCATTTGACCCATTGCCTTAGTAACTCCTTTCATAGCCTCTCCCATCGCTTGAGTAGATTTTAGAGTCTGAAATTGACCTCAGAGTCATTTATAAATGCTATAATCAATAATGAAATCAATCTTTAAGATTCTAAGATATTAACTTTTAAGAGCAGTGATTATTAGAGATTGAGGCAACCATGTTATTTAATATTTGAATTGGTTGCTGGTATTTGACATAGTTTGGTAACAGAGAAAATTTGAATCCTTGAGGTGTATACTATTATGAACATAGCCTGCATGGCTGCGTTCCCGATTTAATACATTATGAACATATCATGCAACATAACCATTAAACTTCCATTCATTATTATTTTCATTTGAACTAAATATTAAAGATATATATGCATCACAGCAATGCAACACCAAACACAAACCTTAAACTTATATTCTAAGTTCCGAGGAACTCAATAAGTATGACGAGTTTTCCAATTTCTGTGACATAGAAACAGAAGACAAAAAAGTTCAGCAAAACAAACCTGAATTCTTAAAGAAACACCCTGGAGTTGCGATTTAAGCTTGTAAAACTTTTCAATCTGATGGCGAGTTCGGATAAGATCCTTGGCCATCACTCTCACAGCCCCCTGACAAATTTAAGCCAAACCCACTAACAGGTTAAACCGGAACAAAATTCCATACAATATACTTCAATTCTTAACATCACCCCACTACTTCAAACCACAATCCTTAAAGGCAACAAATTTCTCTTCACTACTTAAGAATGCCAAATAATAATGAAAATAGAAATAAATAAATAAGAGGAATGGTACCATCTGTCCTTGTTTGGCGTTCTTCTTGATCTCTACAATCAACTTCTTTTCTTGATTCTGCAAGCCTTGTCTTTCCCTTTCAATTTCTCTAATGGACTTGTCTAGCATCCTTTTATTTTCCCTCAAAAGCTCTATCACAATATTAACCAAAGAAACAAAACTACCCATCAGCAAAAACAACCTAATTCCTAATCAAAGACACGATTTTTAGAAACTGGGAAGGCAAACCAATATCAACCCATTATGTTTTTCCCCTTCATTCATTCAATCAAACAATCACAAGTCACAACAACAACAACAATGAACCCATAAAACAAAAATTTGCAAACAGCGAAAAGGGGAATTACCTGCGGGAGTTTTTCTACTGCCGAACAGAAAACTCATTTTGCCTCACTCGCCGCTCTTCAAACTCTGCGAGAGACCCTCTCCTCTTTTCTGAATTCTGCGTCCTCTGCACTTTAGTTTGCATCAACTATCACATACTTCTCACTCTATTGATTTATAACGTAGTACTTGTAAAAGGTTTCAAGATGAAATATTGAAATCTATTATCTGTATCTATATCTATATATCTACACTTACCCTCTAAAATAAGGTATAAATCCTAACTATCCCCACTATGACCTACCCATTAAGACCCTACCCTAAATAATTAATATTTATAAAATTTATTAAAAATATTAAATAAGGAATGAATCATGATTAATTAATATCAAATTTTTAACCAAATTTTAATAGAAAATAGGTAACATACAATCTTAAGATTTTTTTAAAAAATATCTTTTAAATAATTAATATTTATAAAATTTATTACAAATGTTAAATAAGGAACGAATCATAACTAATTACAATCTTAATTCTTAAGATTTTTTAAAAAAATATCTTTCAAATAATTAATATTTGTAAATTTTTTTAAAAATGTTAAATAAGGAACGAATCATAACTAATTAATACCAAATTTTAATAGGAAAAAAAATTGATATTGATTGCAAACGTTAAATAAGGAACGAACTCTAACTAATTAATACCAAATATTTAACCAAATTTAATTGATTTGATATCAGTTTCGAAAAAATTGATACAAATAATTATACAAATAATTATACATAAATAATTATTTCCATTAAAAGTTGTCTTTGAAATTAATATGAAATCAAATTTTAAAACCAACTTAAATTTGATTTTCAAATTTAAACAATCTAATGCATAAACAATCTAATTAATATTAAATTACTCTCTAACCATGCTATAAATAGTAGA
This sequence comes from Acmispon strigosus, assembly GCA_030819835.1. NCBI lineage: Eukaryota > Viridiplantae > Streptophyta > Magnoliopsida > Fabales > Fabaceae > Acmispon > Acmispon strigosus. The sequence goes on along the minus strand of JAUAMA010000004.1, from coordinate 52,253,905 downwards.
TACTTTTATTATGTTATAAATATCATTGTTTTAATACGTTATAAATAATAATTGATCCTTTTTAATTAATTCAGAAATTCTAAAATATTTTAATTTAAATATAAAAGAAATTTTCAATATACCATAAGTTATAAAAATCATTAATGACTAATTATGTTCCAAATAAAATTAGCAATAATTACATATTATAAAAAATAATTATATTAAGTTACAAATTAAATTTAAATATTCTGATTTCCTCCTAATGTGGTTTTTTCTTCATGTATGGGTATGGAGGAACAACTAAAATATTTGTATGGAACACTCTATCAACATCCATTAGATCGAGAGATGATATTGTCATTAATGATGTCTCGAGTGGGTTTGCAGCACTGTTGTTGCCCGGAGAGAGGACGACGCACTCTAGGCTAAAGATTTCTATATCAATAATTGAGGAATCAACATGACAAAATAACATCTAAGCATAGCACATGATTTGGCATGGTAGTTAGCTAACTTTGTCTCTCGATCATGCAGAAGGGGGTTTCGATCCTTGCCCATGAGAGTTAAGCGCAAATTGTCGCCAACCGTTTACTGCAAAGTAACTATTTCTCACGATTACAGTATTGGTCACTATTGTCGACCTCACAACGACATGTATAAGAAATTATAAAAATAATAATTTCACACACAATAATTTAAGTAAATCTAACTAGTTATATAAAAAAGAAGGTTTATACTCATCTTCTACCCACTAAAATAAGGTATAAATCCTAACTATCCCCACTATGACCTACCCATTAAGATCCTACCCTAAATAATTAATATTTATAAAATTTATTACAAATATTAATCTTCAAATTCTCGAGGTTTTTCTCTTTCTCGCGATAGAATCTTCTCTCAACAATGTTAAGATACCTCTTTTTTGATAATATTTGACTTGATGGATTTATATTGTTTCATCTTAATTGATCATATGGTAAGATGAGATATTGTTTTAGATGATTTAAATTTATGTGTTACAAACTAAGTTGATGTATTTGTGGTGCGTACAATTCCTTGGGACATATGAAAGAAAGTTTATTTTCTATAACATTTTCTCACGTGTCCCCTCTACGGCTCTATCTAAGTCATTCATTTTCCTTCAAAACAAAAAACCAATATCTCTGAATTTTTTTCCTATTCTATTAATTTCGAATTTTAATACTGCCTAGCAATAATCAATATATTAATATATTTAACCACTCTAGGATTTTTGAAAAAAATGTAAAATAATATTAACTCAAGAAAATATCTTTTTTATGAAAGCATGAATATATTTTAATTTATTTTTAACCCAACCAGTTTGAAATTTTGATTCTTAATTTTACGTGAAATCCTTTATTTGATATATCAAATATTTAAAAAATATAAAATTCAAAAATATTGTTAAATATAACATTTTAAATATTTTATTTTAAAAAATTCAATAATGACAAGATATGATATAAAATAAGAAAAATGCATCAAATTTTCCTTTAAATAAAAAATACAATTTTTTTTAAGAAATTAATTTTTCTAAAAAGTAATTATTCTATTAATTTTAATTTTTTACATTTTTATAAATGAGTCTATGTTTTAAAATAATTTAAAATAAATTAATTTATGTTAATAGCCTATTATATTTTTTGAAGGGATCCTATTTTAATTAAAATTATGTAGTTAACCAATTGGTTTTAACTTAGTCTTGATAATTTATAAAGATTAAAATTTAATTAAATTAAAAAATATTATTAAAATTATATTTTTTCAAAAGTACTTGATATTTAAATTATAAATTATTATATAAGTAGAGAAATAATTTTAAATAATGGGAGATGATAATAGAAAATTAGTCTATATTTACTATTAATAAATTAATATTTATAAGTGAGTAGTCTATTTCATTGTTAATGAATAAATACTTTATTTATTTTTATTTTAATATAAATAATGAAAATAATGTTAGTTAGTAGTAGAAAGTGATAATGAAATTTTATAATTTTACATGAGTAAATTCAATATTTTCATCATTAATAAATTAGTTACTTTTTTAATTAGCAATAAGAACTAATAATTGAAAATAACCAATTATTAAAATTAATTTTTTTATATTTATTAATTAATATTATTATAAATTATATAACATATAATATTGAAATAAATTAATTTGGGGTTAGGATACTGAAAAATAATATATAATTGTTATCCTATCAGTCAGGATAAGTTATAACCCAGCTCCCCCCTCAGGATAACATTTACACATGATAGACACGATATGATAAGGGACGAGATAGTGTTATCTCATCCTGCTGACGCAACAAACAACAGATTACAACAGGATATGATTACTATAGTATCCTGTATCTGCTTATCCTATCCACCAAACGGGCCCTTATAGTTTTATTAGATGATAGGTTCTTGTTTCTATCCCATTCCTCTCCAATTTAGGGGGAATAAAATTGAGAGGAAACAATGGAATGTGATGGAACTTGCTCCATTGGTTTCCACTCCATTCCATCCATTTTAAAACAATCCAAACAATGGATCTCTCCACCCCTCCACTCCATTCGACTCCACTCCATCCTCTCCCCTCAATCCAAATAAAGCCTAAGGGTTGGTTCAAGTGGTTAAGAACTTAAGATGCACTACTCCTAGGAATGGAAGAAAAATTCATACCCACATGTACTCAAACCCACTCTGATTGGGTTCGGGTTCGATTTTACCCGATTTTAAAAACTATGTTCGGGTTTGGGTTTGATGAAACCCGCTCCCGAAACCGACCCCGACCTCAGAGGTATATATTTACCAAAGCAGTAAGCTTAATCTTCAAACTAATCTTTGAATCTTCGTGCTTCTGTTCAATATTTAATTTCGTTTCAATTAATTTTTGTGGAGATTTATTTACTAATTACAAATAGGAATTAATTGGTTTTACTTGTTTTGTTTACCCACTCTCACCATAACTAACAAACCTCCACCCACACCCAACATCAACTATATTCATCATAGGGAGTTTACAACTTCATCATGATTCATTTTGGTAGTATTTGATATATAAGTTAGAATTAAACTAAAAGAACACCAGTTATGTTATGTATTTAGGGCATATAAAAATAACCGCATTAGGACATAAGATAAAACAATTTGTCCAAAGATAAAAAGGTTATGTTTTGATTCTACTTTTTTTTGGGTCAAAGTTTTAATTCTACGTCAAATGTGAAATCAATGAGAATAAAATCCATGTCAAATACTTGGCCCACTATAAATGGTCAAGAGCCCAGCAAGAGAGGAGGGAGCCCATTGGGTTCATGATTAAGGCCCATTAGAATTGGCGACTCAACAATGTCCCCCTATTCATGTCATTGACAAGTGATAGCAGTGATTTTGAGGAATCGAGAATTTATGAAATAAGATAAAACTAACATAGAAATTAGATAAGATCTTCAAATAATCCACGCAATAGAGACCCTTTGACCAAATATTTTCTGTCAAGAAAAGGTAACCCCCCTACCCTAGTGAGCTACTGTAAGCTCTGAGCATGAAAGTGAAACCAATAATAATGAAGTAAATGCTAACAAGTCCAAGCACGGTTTAATTCCTTGTCAACATTTTGTCCATTTCAATTATCTAAAAATCTAAATCAATCATGTTAAATTGAAATAAACTTAAGGAATAAATGGTGACACCTAGGCTGCCTTTGCCTCACTTTCCAAGCATTTATCAAAATTCAACTTGGATATATAACAGCATAACTCACTATAATTATTGATTTCTAATGGACAACTTAATTGTCACTGTTAATTAAGAGTCCAAAAGTTTAAAATATAAATTTCAACACCGAATATTGCATTTCAGTTCTAAAGTTGATCACGCACGCCTATTAGTCGTCAGCACTCCTACCAGATGAGTTAAGGGAATCGACGTCAGAACTCAATGGTCCATTGAGCCGTAAACTCTGACAAAAGGGCCTCGCTAATGACCAGTGTTCCATACATTCTAATCACCCCATGACAATCATAAGACATTTTCCCCATATCATTCCGAGCTCTTTTCTACTCGGGCATCCTATTGTGAGTATAGATTATCTCAAACCGTTGACGGTCAATCGCCTCGCACAAGGACCAGAACGGTTAACCCTTATCTCGGTCGATGGCGCCCGCAACCAGTCGGTCATTCTAAAAGAAGAACTTGGTGCACTGCACAATAAATTGCGCCCCTCCTAAAGTCCACGACTCTCATCTCGAGGAGTGGACGCATCGCTCAAAGACCTGGTGTAGTATGCAAGCTCTTCCCACCATAGCGATAGAGAAGCATCTTCAAGGCCCGGAGACCACCATCCTTGACCTGGAGGGGTACATCAAGGATGTTGCGGAAAGCGAAGACTTCATCTCCCTTCCGAGCCCAGAGGAACCAAGGATTACGCCATCAACACCGCCACACCAGCAACAGAAGGAACCAACTGAAGTCCTCAACCCTAACAACTATCCAAGCTTTGAGTAGGCTCCAACACCAGATGAAGGAAATGGAGCGATCTCAAAGCATACGTGAAATAAGCCCAAGAACTCCAGGACCTAACTCAAAATACATCATCCAGACATTAGAAGCTAGGATCCAACCTCTTGAACGAGAAGGGCACTGATCCGAGCGACGAACACGAAAATGAGATACTAGGCCGAGCCAAAACTGCCATTTAGTCGACACAATAACCCCCTTGAAGAGTCGATCTTAACGCATAACCCACTCTGTGACGCCATCATGCGCCACCAGATACTATCTAACTTTGTTCAATTGTCGGACATTGAACTTTTCTAGGTGGCTCAAATCCTCAAGAGCACTTGGGCGTTTCCTATGGATCCATGCAGTTCGCAAGGGCGTCTGACCTAGTGATTTCCATGGGCCCGTTGAGCCTAAGAAAGGCCCCACTCTAGTGGTTCCGATCACTTCTACTGGGATCAATACGATGCTGGATCGACATCAACCCAAGTTCGTTCGCCAGTTCACATCGAGCAAGGACTTGCCTGGAACTTTGTCCTGAATCAAGAAGGAAAAAAAACCGGAAACTCAGGAACTTCCTCAACCACTTTTACAAAGAAGCGGGACTCGTCCCCAACCATCTTCCCAAAGTTACACTCCACGTATTGCTAAAGCCCTCCAACCATGGCCATTCATCAACTCTCTGACCAAGTCGACTCTGATGACTATAAAAGAGTTGGAGACAAGGTCTCAGAAATACCTCAACCATAGTAAGTCTCATAGTAGATCTGACCATATTTGTTCAATTTAAAAAATATATGAACTTGATTGGAGTACTTATTATTGTAGAAACCAAAATTACACATTTATAAAACTACAGGGACCAAAAGTAAATTAACTATCCTCAATTTGAAACTACCCCTCTTAGCTAACTTCATGAACAAGTAACCATTGTTGTGGCTGCATTCCAATCCAGAGAGTCAATTACAGCTGCAGCCATAAATTGTTTGCATTGTATATTTCCTTAATCTCTGGGCATCTTCATCAACGTCCAATCTTTGTCATGGAATTATTTACCGTCACCATCCGATGAGCCTAAGTAGAATTTTCGTCATCTAAACGTTCCTCTGAGACCCTTAATTCTCTCATGGTCAAGTCTAGTTTTCTATTCCCAGCTAGCTAGCACCTGATATAGTGCCAATTGCCTAGCTTGTTAAAGCAATGCCCTGGTGTGACAGCACATGCACATTTCAGCTTAATTTAATTAAATTTGCTTGCAAACTGAGCTACCGCTTTCACTGTGCCAGAGTATAGTAGTCTATATACGCAGATGTGGGACATTGAACTGCTTTCAAATAATTTCTGCCAACTATACAATCAGTTATTTTAGGAATCTACTGCACTGACTCCAGAATTTACCTACTTTATTGCTTGCATGCACAACGAAATTATCTACGGCATTCACTGTTCAGATTTCATCATTTTTGTCTGTTCACGAACAACCTTTTGAATCTTAAGTATCTGGACCCTTCCCTCGAAGACTCGTTGAAGATCAAAATTTTCAACACATTGAAAAATTAAATTTAAGATTTGACACCAAAACATAATGCACATCAAGCACAAGTAAATGCCCATTTTTCATTTGGGCTTATGAAAAAACTATGTTCACACTCTTAACCCATCTCCACTTTGAAATAAACGAGAAATGAAAGAAGAGACAAATAGGAGGAGAAAGTAAGAAAATGAGATGAAAATGAAAAATGAGTGTGAGTGAATCATAACCCACGGCTTACCGACCTTCATCGAACTTATCACTCCCTCTATACCCCCTTAGGGCCCGTTTGGTATGTTATATAATATAAAACATGATAGTATAAGACTCGATAGTATTAGGTCTGATAGGATAAGACCTGATAAAAATTTAATATTATCTAGCATTTGGACATACATTGTATAACTTATTATATCATTTAAATTAATACAATCTTATATTTTTCAAAGTATTAAATAATGATAGATACTATAAAAATTAAATATTTCAACAAAAACTCTCTTTAATTAAAATTTCATTACTTTTTATTTTTGGTGGTGGTGGTGGAGAGTGTAGTGTTGATGATGGTAGCAGTATTATAGAGTGGTGGTGGTGGCGGTGGTGGCGGTGGTGGCAGTGTTGTAGGGCAATGATGGCGATAGTGGAGGGTGGTGGTTTTGGTTGCGGCGGTGGCGATGGCAAAGCGTGGTGGTGGTGTGGTAGTGGCGGTGGGGATGGAGGGTGAGGGTAGTAGTGGCAGATGGAAGGGACAATGGTGGTGGTTATGGTGGCGGCTGCGGTGACAGTAAAGACATTTGTGAGGATGGTGGTGGCATTGTTGGAGGTGGTGGTTCTAGCGGTGGGGTGGCAGTGACGAAGAGTGGTGGTGGCGGCGGCGGCTATACATGGAGGTTTCGATGATGGTGATGGTGGTGGTGGTGGTTGTGGAGGTTGGTAGCAGTAACGGGTGTGACGATGGTGGTGGAGACATTGGTGGTGGCAGCGGTGGTAGTGGATTAAATATTTTAAAGTTACTTACATATTACAATCTTTTTGTGCCTTATCCCACATATGTATGCTGTATTAAATAATCTATTATTTTAATGTATAAGAGTGAATTGATAGATAAACATATACCATACAGTATTAGCACCAAATAATAGATAAGTCCATAATGTATTGTATAAGCTTATACTATTAGACCTACGTACCAAATGACTCTTATTATGAGTATTTTTTTGAGTTTTCCCCAAGTATAAGTCACTTTAAGCATTAATTATTATTTTCCAAGTTTAACCTCATATTTAATATTCAACATTAAAAGAATTTTTGTACTTTTCAAAAATTTGTTTTATTTCTAAGGTAAGTATCATTTAGAAATAATCAAATATTAATATTGAAGACAATTTTAAATGAGGGTAATTTATGAAAATTAAATAAAAAAATTACTAATTTATTATTACTAACTAATTTTAACCGCTTTTTTAAGAGAATTTAACCGTTTTTGTCAATCTTAAAAAATTAGTTAAAATTGATTTACAATAGGAGACGGAGCAGGCTAGTAAAATGTTTAGATTCTTTGGATGATACAAGTTGTGTGGTGGGTATTGGTTAGGCAATGGCAAGCTAGCTAGGCTAATAGTAATAGGCTCCCCTGGACTGGATCCCCAACTGCTATGACTAGTCACTGTCAATACATGACTAATGTGCTACCTAGCTACTGTGTCACAATTACAATTAACTTAATTTCATGCTTATACTCCTTTCGCTGAATATTATACCACAACTCATCTGAATTTCCTTTCCAAGTTATACTCAGGATTTAACACCCGGGAAAATGAAATGAACCCATATAATACTTAACGTTCATGATTAACATTTAATTAACACTATCGTGAAAGAAAACTCGAAAGGCCCAAAGATTAATGAAACTGAAATTTTTCATATAGAGGCGAAATTTGAGGTCACAGGAAAGTGACATGATGCGGCGGATGAACTTTGGCACAGCGAGTATTTCAGTTGGTGAATGGGAGTCATGAGCTTGAGTTTAAGATGGAGAAAGGCCTTTGGTAAGGTGATTTCATGGCTCCCTTACTTTTTCTTATTATGGCAGAGGGTCTTAGTGGACTGATGAGGCGAGCCAAGTTGCATAATACATTTTTGGATTATCGCCTGTTTGGCGTGTCTGATGTTGTTGAAGTTCATGTGTTAGCAGTTTGCGGATGATATGCCGTTTATTAGAGGCGACAATGCAGGATGCTTTTGCTCTAAAGATTGTGCTTTGTTGTTTTGAGTTAGTGTCGGGGTTGAAGGTAAATTTCTTTAACAGTAAACTTATTGGAGTTTCTACTGAGTGTCCAGTGTTGCAGTCTAGGGCAGCTTTGTTGAATTGTCGGATCCCCTTTGGATTTGGACAAGTTGCTGCAAGTTCTTTGTATACTTGCGTGTTTCTTGAACTCTTTGTATTGGCTTAAGTACACTTTGTACTTCTAGTTTAATATAAAAAAAAATTATATACTACACGGAGGGGAGGGGATATCAACAAAAATTTAAGATGGATTAATTTTCTTTTTATAAAATAACATTAGTATCACCCTCCCTATTACACTCTTGCACCTTACTTAATTGCATTATGGGGTTTTTTTTTATAAGCAATTGGATTATTTGGATTTGCGGTGCATAAGTATAACCATGAATAATAATGACGAGTAAAAAATCATTTGATTTAACTACATGGAAGTCATCCATATTTGATTTAATTTTCAAGATATTAATGCACAGAAGTCTTAATTTTGAGCCATAACAAATAAAAACTCTCTTTCTGTTCATAATATGGGGCAACAGATGATTGAGCATTCAGTATAATCTAGAGATTCCAAATTCAAACTTTATTGGACTGCAATAAGGCCTGATACGCAAGAATCAGAGATCAGATAAGCTCAATTCCCAACATAATATACCAATATGTGTCAGATTAAAAAAATGGAATTCATAAGAAAAGACGCAAAAATTTAAAATAAGTTTAGAATATTTTTTTTTTAAACAAAGTTTAAAATATCTTTAGATACCAGTGTATTGTAACATAAATCGATTTTCATCTATGCTTACTTGCTTAGTTATAGATAGAAATTAATGTATTTCTTTAGTTTATTTTCGCTATCCTGATCTAGTAAAAATAATTATATTTATACGGATTTATTATGAAAAGATTGCCTAAATCATGTTAAGGAAATATGTGGTAAAATCAATCTAACTTTATAGTGACCCATCAATATTTAGAAATGTATTGTAAGCTGAAATTTCATAGGACATGTGACAAATTATTACATGTTAGGTTGGTTAAACTCATATTTACTTAGAATAATCAAGACACGCTCTATTTAACATGATTTAGACAATTAATTTTTGAAGACAAATTACAAATTACAACTCATGTATTTAATTGCTCTTGTGATGTCTAGTGGATCATTAGAGACAACAAAACTTTTCATACCAATTATTTAATACAACTGCAATTACAAGGTCGAACTTCAAACCTCTACTTAAGCTAGAAGGACCTCATACCGGTGGATCCACGCGCTTGTGGTCTAACATGATTATGTGAAAAGATTATACATGTGGTGATGAGAATAGAATCTCTCGCACTCCTAGCTACCAACCTCTTCCTACCTAGAGAGGTCTGTGTCTGGCCGAAAGTCCATAGAGAAAATCTAAAGCTGTTACCTTAAGAAAATTAACTAGTACTCTTTTCGTTTCTTTTTATAAGACTCTATTTTGAAATCTTGTTGTCTTTAAATATAATTTTCCTTACTAGTTTTTAGCAAAAATTATTAGATTTTTTCCCATATGCCCCTGTAATAATTGTTTTGGTTCTCATACACTTTTAATTTTCTCCCTCCTAATACAATGATTAAGGGTAAAAAAGAAAGATTATAATTTTTTTTTTAAATCAAAACAAAATCAGTCTCAGTATATTTTTTTTTAATAAGCACAATTATCACTTAAGGGTCTTATAAATAGGTACGGGGAGGGAATAATATTTATTTCAAGACAAGCAAATGCAATCTTCTTGGGATCACCAAAATTTTGTTCACTTTCTCTTTTTTCCATTTTCCTTATAGACAGACCCACACACACATCCAAATCCACCATCCCCTTTTTCTTTTACTAAAGCTGCTGCTGCTACGTACCCTTCGCCCACTTTCACTTTACCAGATACTATTCCAAATTCTAATGCGGCACAAAACATGGTCACGGTGCCACACGTGTGAGTCCCACCCACACAGACAAAATTTTAAATTAAGGTTGCAGCTGTGGTCACGGTTGTACGTCTTCACATCGATCGTGATCCTTCATATGGTAGAAATTAATCAAGAGCAATTGTGGCGGTGATATGGTTGTAGTGAGTTGAAAATCCTCAATGTTGCAAGTGTGGACCATAATATAATTTAGAGCAAATACATCATATGGAACTGCAAATAATTGGTAGATAGCTGATGTATGTCCTCAAACATTTAGTTAAGAGTTTAATTTTTAAGCGGTATGTATATATGAAGAAATATTTGTTGCGAAATATATGTTCACTAAATGTGATCTCTGAATCTCGAGATAATTAATCTAATATGGCTAGCTACCGTTTGGTCGAGACACTTTGATAATAAGAAAAAAAAAAACAATACACATACATGTTGTTGTTGTCACAAAGGTGAGGTTTATTGCTAGGCAGTAGGGGAGCAACACTCATAAAAAAGAAGGTCCCCTACACACAACCCTTGAAAATGATGAATGTGGTTAATTATTACAGTGTACAATTTATGATAAATAAGTTTAGTTGTTAAAAATATAAGAAAAGTGTAACAATTTGAAATGATTTATATATTAATTAAGACAGCTACACGTACATTATAAGAATGAATTATAGAAATTAGAAGGGACCATGTATTTATTTGTGTGGATGAGGATGAGAGTGGTGCATTGATAACATGTATAGAGGAGGATCTCAATGGGATCAGTGAAGGTAGAACACACGTGTGCATGCGCGACAGTTATGGAGCATGTAGGACCATGCCATCACGTGTGGGTACAAACTACAAACTCAACAAAAGCAAAAGAGAACGTTCAAGGCTATGCTATGTGTCTATCTTTGCCATCTTCAACTTCTCAATCCAATTTCTATGTATAAAATTGTTTTTCGCTTGTAAATCAGATTTTAACATCAACCACCGTAGAATTGTCCTTTGTTCCAGTTAAATATTAGATAATAGGGTGAATGGATCCAGGAAGCTTCGCTTCTTGTTTAAAAATGCTTGAATATATATTCTTAACAGCAAAAAGAAGTTCTAAAGATTCTCATAACTGTTTTCTCATGTTTCAATATTGTCATGATTTTTGTACAATAGTGCACTCACTTTTCGAAATCTTTTTTTCTATCTTTTTCTTTTAATTACTTTACATTATATCATATATCACACTTAACACTTATTTTCTTCTCTTTTTCTATCCTTCTCTAGTGATCTATACTATTTAGATGTAAACTAATCTTTATTGTTTTATTTTTCATCATGAATGGAATAAAAGAAAGAGAATATAAACTTTTCTTTCTAGCTTTTCTCTGTTTATCATTATTTAATTGATTAAAAGAGAATATTTGATTTTCTGAATCCTGATCAGTCCACCTTAATTTGTTTGTCATCTCATATCCGTTGAATTCCCCGTTTTTGGATAAAAGCGCACACATTATTATTTCTATTCAACAATAAACAACAGAATATTGGTTGATCTATAATTGACCAAAAAAATAGTAGAAGTATTTGATTATCATTTTTTTATCAATTCCATTTAATAAATCAACAAAGCAATATTTCGCCTTAAATTATTTGTTCACATACCGACAAATGTAACTTACTACATATATAACGCATTGTTTTTTTCATTAATAAATTGTGCTAACTTGCAAAACTAGCTCACCCACATATATAATGCATTATGCGATTATTGATGATAACAAATGAAAAAGGAAGCATGCATAGAAACAAAGTTGACAACCCAGACAATATGAGTAAGCTCATCACGACCAGTTATTTCCTTTTTTTATAAAGGTATCTCACGACGACGACTATGGGGCTAATTCTTTCAAGATTTAGAGATCGTATTAAGTGGATAATTATTTCTAACAAATCATTCTCTATACACACTATTCAAGATCGAATCTTTAACTTAATACTTAAGAACTCAGCTATCAACTAAATATGTGCTAGACCTGCTTGTCAATTTATGAATAACATGCATACTACTAATTATCAAGGAGATTAGGGTTACGGTTAGAGAGATGATGACAAATCTGTTATAGAAGACAACAGCACAAAACCGATGTTAAATGTATATTTGACCCTATATGCACCCCTCTGGTTGGACATGGCCAAGCCAGTGATGAAGGCACTTGTGGCATGCATAGACCGAGACTTGAACCCTTGGTAAGTGGTAACCATGGATGGACCTACTTTTCTTGCAATTCCTTTTGCACACAAGTGGTGTATGCGTGGTGGGTAAGTGACATGCCCACCAAAGGAATGCCACACGTATGCAGTCTTACCACTGTTGACAGCATGAACATGTCTGTTGGATGTATATATATAAGATTATATATGTGCTTAGACGGACAAATTTATGGTAGCTCACACATTAAATCAAATCCTTCAGTATGTGTGTTGTTTTATATATATATTGTTTAGAGTTAACTACTATCATTTTGTTCTTTGCAAATATGGTATTGTTTGAGTTTAGTTTGTCGCAGGAGTAAAGTTACATTTTAATCCCTACAATTATATAAAATTTTAGTTTTGGCTGCCACTTGAATTTGAGTTATGAAATGCTTGCATGTCCGGTGATTTCTTACGTGACACGCTTGCAGCATTATCTGCCACATCATATAGATGACGTGGAGAGTGAAGTGTGAGCTGAAAGAACTAAAACTAATTTTTTTCAATTTTAGAGGGACCAAAAACTTATTATATCTATAAAGTAAGATTATCTCCTCACCCAACCCCTACACTCCTTCCCTTCTTTCTCTCTCATCATCACCAAGAACACTCAAACCCAAAACCAAGATTTCATGCCAAGAACCCATAACCTACAACCGGAAACTCCCTAATTTGACCTGTAACCCTCTCCTTTCGGAATAAACCATAAACCCCTTCATCTCAATATTTCTGTCGCCACACATGGAAAAAGTGTTTCACATTTCCTTAGTTGTTGAATATTATAAACCTTCTCCCCTTCACAATTGGCATACTCTAGCCTTATAAGAGCACATGTCAAGTAAAATCAAGTTTTGGCAGAGTTAGTAATGACTTTTCTGTTCACTAGCTACAATAAAACATGTAATTACTTATAGTTAGACTGTCGGTAACAAGTTTTTTCCAATGTTTATTGATAGCTTAAACTGTCGGTAATTTGACGACAAGTAATTTGTTTATAAATTATCGCCTAACAACCCACAAATTGACTAATTAAACTCATGTTTTTATAATCAATTTGATCCCCTGATTGGACCGGGGGTAGTTTTTCTCAATTCTGACTGTTAATTACTGGCGACCAGAGGCCACAATATTTTTAAGTTCTGATTGTTGGTTACTTTAACCGTCAGTAATTTCAATTTTTCATAAATTACTGACAATTTTGGCTATCAAGAACTTGGAGGGTTTTTTTATTTCTAGTAATTTCAAATAATTTTGAAATTGCTGACGTGGAGTAGTCATCGGTAACTTAGCAATTTTTTAAAATTCTGGTCGTTATAACCGATAAATTTCCTCCTCATCCTCCTTTTTCAATTGCTTGTAATTCGGTGCGAGTGGGATTGGGGGATTGCTCAGAAATGTTGGTAGTTAGGCGATGGGATGCTTTTCTAAGTCTATGGGTTGAAAATGAGCTTATGAAGCTGAAGTGCTAGCCATTTTAAATGCACTATTATTATTCCAGGAGTCCAATATTAAGCATGTTGTTATCGAGAGTGATTCATATGTCACGCCTCACGGTAGGGTGGGTTAACAATGTCAATAATTGACCTTGGAAGTTGTCCAATCATTTGAATCGCTTCAATTTTCTTGGCAAAGAAACAAATTGTATAGGGTTTCTAATGTTTATAGGGAAATAAATTCCTCTGCAGCCTCCGTGACAAAAAGGGATGTGATAGGGGGAGTTGTTGGCTTTAGTCGATAACACTTAACAACCCTTGTATGTGTTAGTGCTATATTCAGAATGGTGTTTTCAATCTCTTTAATAAAATGAATGAATTCCATTGTTGAAAAATATATATTAGGAGGAGTATAGGATCATCTCAATTGTCAGTGGACAAATGGAGATATAAATGAAATGAACTCATTCTTAATGGAGATATAAAATAATGACTTGAGATTTGAGAGAAGAAATGCCTCCTATTAGAAGAACTTGCCCTATACATCATAACATCACCCTTAGAACTAAAGAGCTATCACCGAGGTGGAGTTATCTTAAAAGTTAGGCAAGCTTAAAAATGCTGGTTGTGTTTTAAATAGCAGCCATACCCCCCACTTAATAACCAATAGAAAGATGCCTAGTGTACTGGACTGCCATGTCATCTAAAGTTTTATATTTCAAAGTTTAGTCCTAAACTTCTTAAATTTTGTATTTTATACCCCTACTATTTATGTCTTTTTATTATTTTAAAATTAAAAAAATCAAATTACTCCTAATTGAAGAGAAGAATTCAAATTAAAATCTCAACCAGATTCAATTTTCATTAACCCTAAAATTTCTTAGCACCTACACCTCCTTCCTCTGCTTCATCCTCTTGCTCAGTTCAGCCGCAATTGCCGGTGGTGTCTCCAGCCGTGGCGGTTCACCTCTGCGCCATACGGGTGGTGGCTCCAACACCGCGATTCCGTCCTTTGCTTCGACCACCGTGTTCCAGCTTCATTTTGAGCACGGGCCTCATGAACCACTTCATTTCTCCTCCGGCCGCAAGCCACCAACTCGCCATCCTCCATCGCCACCCAAGATTCAAATCAAAATCAGCTTTCTTCAATCAGAATCACAGACCCAAGACCCAAACAGAAAACATAACCTTCCCAAACCACAATAGACAAAAAGGGAGATGAGAGGAATCACAGTACAAACCCAGCCTTGGAAAACAGTACAAACCCAGCCTTGGAAAACCCTAATTGCACCTCTGCCGAACACCACGACAACCTCCACGAGTCTTCATCGCCTAGGAATCACGCTCTGGAGCCACAACCACTTCGAATCACATGGATATGCGACTCCATCACCCGATCTGCCATTGTTGGGGTTGGGGGTGGTGGGGTTGGGGCTGGGTTCAGAAGCACCAATCAAGGGGTGAAATTGACGTGTTTCCCTTCACTCCTTGTCTCTACTGCAAATTGAAGGAGGCAGACACAGTTCCCCTCTTGATGTTCTATGAAGAAGATGTTGGAGAATTTTTTTTGGTACAGAAGATGTTGTCGATGACGATGGAGATGATTTTTTTTTTAATTTGAAAATCAAACTATAAACATTTTCTGAAAAAATAATTGTGTTTTTAATATATGGTAAAATTTATAATAAAAATAGTTGAAGTACTAAATGATAATTTTATATGTCAAAATGACATGACACAATTCGACACCTGGCATACATTAATTAGGTATGAGAGAAACAACATTGTAACCCTCTCTCCCCAACGAGCATGTAAAAGTTTTTCTAAAAGTTATCAGGTAAGTAATCCATTTGCAAATTAAAATTGTAAATTTTACTTATTTATCAAATTGTTATGTTTTACTTCTATATTCACCTACTTTATCTTTTTAATATTGGTTGGTGAATATCTATATGCTGAGTATGGGTTTAGTTTTGAGATGTTAGAGGAGGAAATTCAACCGAAATTGGATAAATTCAAAAGTAGAGTGTCTATTTTGAAAAAGGACTAGCCATTTTCACTTAACTTCTATCTAAATATTGAAAAGAAAAAAGTAAAAAAGAAAATTACAAAATAACGATTCTCTTCCTTTCGAAGGCTTTTTCTTTCTTCATTTTTTTTCCTACCTAGCAAACCATCAGCAATTTTTCCGATTGATCCTCCTATGTTTCTTTTTGTTATAGGCTTTTATGTTTTGGATATGAATTTGAGTATTTTTTCCTTTTCCCTGTCGTGTAAACTATTGGACAAATTAATTAATACTCCATCAGTTACTATACATAAGTCACTTTTACCTAATTTTTTATATTAAGAAAAATACTTATTATCAATAAATTTGTAATTTTTTTTATTAACTTTCATAAATTACGCTTATTTAAAAACCTTACAAAGTCAATAAATTTCTCCCTCAATTTTTAATTATTTGCTTAATTTTCCATAAATTTCTCTCTCTACTTAAAAACTTTTCAAAATTCCACAATTATTTCATATTTTAATACTGAATAAGGCACAATTCCGACACACGAACAGAACAAATAACTTAGTGCAATTCAATTTGCGGAAATCATAATAGATAATTGATTTAAAAGAAATTAAATATGCGTAGAAATCAAAAGTTTAAGAGAAGTTGTGCCTTGTCGTAAATATACTCATCGTGCCAAATATCTTTTCCCTATTTAATATAAAATATTTAATGTTTTTAGTGATTTATAATAATGAACGGAGCAAGTATTAAAGATTAAATTTTATAATTTTTGTCGTCGTCATTCTACTTTATTAAGTTCAACATCATATATTTTATATTTTATATTTTGTTGTAACTTTTGCTACTTTTGTAACTTGTAGGCTTTATGAAAGATTTAACCATAACCATGTTGATTGTTGATATCTAGCTGGCAAAATCCAATTCCCTTGACCCCATCCCTAAATATTGAACATGATCATAAGACCTTTAAGTCATGCAATGAAAGAGCTGGACACAATGATCAATACAATATAAGAGAAACGTGAAGTTAAGATAAAATATTTCAAATTTAATGAATGTTAAAGATTCTATTATTTACATTATTATTATTACTGTGTTCAAGTAGAAAAGGAAGGAATCTCACCATTATGCCCACTTACAACGTTCATGACCTTACCCACTCATCAGACAAAATATAGACTCCTTTGCACAACCTATGCTCCGTTTTACCATTTCGAAGTTTTTTGTGCTGTCCATCTGTCTTTTCTTTCTTGTTTATCTTGCCAAATGATCATGAATTTAATAACTAAAAAAATTAAACAAATATTCATCCAAGGATTCATTATTTTATCATACTATAAATAAATTAAAATTAAATAATAAAATATAAACATGGTAAGGTATCTTTAAGCATTTATATAAAAAAATTACATTATTAGTGCATATATGAATTAAATCCTTATATTTTTTTTTAAGAAATATCCACATTATGGTGGACTAACTAATTCGATATTTTATTTAAAGAGAATCAAATATATACAAACCTAAATCAACCACTCATTGGTAAATTAATCTTGTTTCGGATATCTCCTACTCACTAGATATACTTATCATATAGGTCGGTCCAAATGGCATGTCTCCAAAACATATAATGACTGACCTATGCACAAGACCCCTGAAACAATCACCCAAGTCCAACTCATTCTGGCAACTCCCCGAGTTAAATCACCCTAAGCTACTTTACTTCCAAGCCTTTCAAGTCAACCATCCCAAAACCACATATCTCACTACCTCTTGGGTAATCAACCTCAAATCAACCTTTTTAATTACATCGACAAACTTTCATTGAACCTTGGGAACGACTCATAGCCTCATAATCGAGAGAGCATAGGTACCAACCTATAGCCACATTGATGTACACAATGAACCGAGTGAGAGGTCCATCCAAAAAGTCAAGAATCAACACTTAAACAAGCGAGACTCGACAAATGCCACCATCTCATGAATCTCCATAAATATGAAATGTATCCCAATTCTTCTCCCGCCTAAAAACTACCCACACCAACAGAACACTCCCCACACTAAGCTCTTGGCATGAAAAAGAAGAGCAACAACAGAGAGGAGATTCATCCTCCACTTATTTATTGGCCAAGAGGACAACACGCCTAAAGAATCCAAGGGTTGGCCTTAAAACTCGTTGTACCTAGGAGCATGAGTGATGTTGACATCACCTTAGCTCCTTCAACCTCGCACCTACATAAGAGACTACGGGTAGGAACCTGATAAGTGAATGTGAAATCATCTTTAACTACACTCTTCATTATCGTAGTGACTCGGGAATCAGAGTGTCCACATAAGTATCACCCCGAAGGGTCCAACACACGCGGAGGAGAAGTTCCCGAATATGGGGATGACTCAAGTCTTAGTAATTTTTTGTTGAAGCATTCACATATTTTTGAAGTTATACACCCTACTTGGATTATTCATCGGAGTTATCTTATCAAATCCTTACCTAATTAACTTAATTAATATACTCCATTTTTTCAATTGAATAACATAATGGATAAGGAACATCAATTTGACTCAAACTAATTATATGTTACATGAACCCTATATAGTCTATATGTATGAAAGAAAAAGAAAGTACCCCACATTTACATCTACATTTTCACAGTGAGTTTGGTTTTTTAAAAAATGTTTTCTAATTATGTTTCCTACCTTCATATTTAATTACGAGAATTTTTTTCTTATAGCGGAGGCAATCATGTTCAAGTCGAAAACTGGTGAGACTAACTCTTTAGCAATGGTCTCTTTCTATCCACAATACTTGAACTCAAAACTATGCTTAAAGGTAATCAAACATGTGCCACTTAAACCAACCGCATGTTGGTAGTTTATTTATTTTATATTTTTAAATCTTTGCATAAAACAGTAAACAAAATAGAAAGTTGTTTTTCTATTTTCTCTATAAATATTTTAAAAAATAAAAAAATGATATTATTAAAATTGAAAGTGAAAAAAATAAAATAAAACAGGTCCTTACTGCTCAAATGAACAAATCACATGTAGTCAGTCATGTAGGGCTTACCCCTTTGAAATGAAAATTAACTTGTCAATTCTCATGAAAGAGGTAACTGAACAAACCAAATGGTAATTTTAATTTTTATATTAAAAAAAGAGTTTATAGTTAAATTTAAGGAGAAGAAGATTGCTGTAATGATTAGAATTATTTGGAATCCAAGGAATCGTCAACGCTAAGATGAGTAGGTGGTTTCACACCCACTATCCAGTATATATTATCATTGCTGAACTCCCCACTCCACCAACCATATGAATACAGTAACAAGGTATGGTGTTTAAATTTGAAGCAAATCATTTTTATTAGATTACAAAGTGATTTTTTTAATCCCATAATTACACAGTTGCATGCCAAACAATTCCTTAATGTTTTATCATTTGCGGTTAAGGCATCAACACCACGCCCTAAAAAGCCACTCTTCCCCTATGATACTTTTGAGCCTAGCTTAGCCTTTTCTTTTCCTATAGTCCAAGTTAGCTAGCCTTAAAAATTTGTTAGTTAAGGGTTTTCAACTTAATTAGCATATCACACTGTTGTGATTTAGTGGTCCTCCAAAGTTGTTGTTAATTTTTCTAATTAGGGTTTCATTTTCTAAATTTATTAAATTGGGTGGTGCTTTTCATGCTAATTTGAAGAATAAAGGAAGAGATGCTAATTCTAATTTGTACGGTACATGGAGAAAAAGAAGAATAAAGAACGTTATAATTGTTTGGTTGAATATAAATACGGATAAGAGAATATTTAACAAAAAGAAAAGCAAATGACAATTTTGGACTCTCTGAGTGTTCTTGTTTGTGTTTTTTCCTCTAGTTTCCCTTGATAGATTCAAGATAATGTGAGAATCCCCATAAAGTTGGTTTTTTTTACCCACCTCATAGTAACATGTAGTCTTTTGACATAGGAACTGCCAAATGTTTGTGATGAACACTGAAAGGTGAAATCAATTTGGTTTGAAACCATCAATTTAATTGAAGAGAATGAGTCAAGTAATGAGAAATAGTCAAATAGACATGTATGAAACAAAAGAAAAAGGTAGGGAAATGGTCAAAGTGTTTATTTAGACAACACTTAGTAGAACAAACTTTTATTTTAATTTATAAAAAGATTTTTTATTTACATTTTATTTTAAAATACATTTTAATATTCATTTATACGGATACCATAATATAAACTAAATGTCTGCTTAAATTTCATGATAAATGAATATTCATATGTTTTGAAATGTGATGTCAAATTCCAACGTGTCTTGCATGAAAGAGAGTCGTGACCTCCATTTATATTTTACGTTTAGTCAGACGCAAAAACAAACAACCTATAATACCAGACTGATTTAGGGTTGGAGGTAAGATCATGAGCAATATTCCCCTAATTGTACTAGCCTTTCAAATAATTCATGGACAAGCCCTTGGCTTAGAAGCCAACCAATTTGACATCAAGGTTTTTAGAGAATCCAAGAGGAGATATTTTGTCCACATCTTTGGCGACCATGCCTTATATCTCTACCCTTCTTTCCCTTAAACTCATCATTTGACCTCTTTTTTGCTGCCTCTAAAATCAACAATGCCTCCATTGAAATTCTCTCCACTGAGTAATTTTACTGAAAATATCACATGAGAAATTAAGTTTGAGATTATTAACAAAAATATGTTTTGGAAATTCAAAAGAAAAAACAAAGGATCTCATTAGATTAACAAACTACTTTTTGACTATTGCTCCCACGCATATGAGATGCATGAAGATAGTGTTAATTTCAAGCAAAAAAGGACCCCACACACAAGAGAGATAAAGCAAAAGCCTTCTTTTTTTTATTGCCATGAATTAGTGTAGAAATTCTGCCTTTGCTTTCAACTTCATCTTCATTTTCTTCATTCTCTTTTAAAAAAAAATTCTTCCATTTTCCCATTTCTCGTGCAAACATCCTCATCAAATGGATTGAAATAGTCTTTCCACAAATTGTGTATTATTATTTTAAGAATTCGGAGGAAATTCTGTTCAAATTGGAAATATTTATATAATGGTGAAACTAATTCTTCCAATGGAGTTTGTTTATCCATAAGATCTGGATCTGAGACATTGTTTAAGGAAAATCAAACACGTAAATTGTGTATTATTCTCTGTATCACCAAACTGTGTGTTTTTTTTATTTCACATGATAAAATTTTATTGCTCAAACAATAAATTGAGCCTTTAGTGATCTAGGAAAATAAAATCTTAATCCCATAAAATGTTGCACTTTCACCCTCTTCACCTGAGGATTTTACATGAGATACACGGATGGTGGTATTTAGATTTTTTACCGCATCCTCAACCCGTAAATCACCTTAACCTCTTTAATTTAACATGTTATTTAGTATTTAAGTTATTCTTAACCATAAATTACAAGAATCAATAGTTCAAATTGTGTAGAGGGTGCTACAAACACCATCTTCTAGAGCCTCTCCGGCCCATAAATCACCTTCAGTTCTTTAATTTAACAAGTTATTTCCATGGCGCTAGTGCTGCAAACTTGACTTCTCTTGGTGCCGTTGAAGCTACAATGTTTGCTTCTTTGAAGGCTTTTCAAATTGCGCAATGGAGCAATTGTTTATAATTGAAGATATACTACTGTTAGTGAGCATGCTTTAGACTTAACTTCTTATCTAATTACTTCTTGGGATTTTAGCGTCACTGATATAAGTGCCGCTTGGCATTCTTTGAACTATAATCTTACCACCTTTGACATAAAAAAAAAACAACAATAAAAGGAGAAATCTAATGGAGAAAGAAAAGGGAATTAGATTAAAGAACTAATAAAACAACAACAAAAAAAGATCAGAAATGTTATTATCTGATGTAAACCCCCACACCGTTAATTAAATTCTAATTAGAAAGTACACCCCCGCCTAATTTTCCTCAAAATCACATCACAAAGCCATTGGCAATAGCTCGATTGGTTTTGAAATGGGTAGTTTCATACACAGGTAATTCTTCCCTATACCTCTCAATCCCAATTGCTGATAGATTATCCAACTCAAAAAGATCAGAACTTGAACAACTTTCTGCATCATCATCATCATCATCATCATCTTCATCTTCACACTGCATGTCAAAGTCCACTTCATTCTTTTTCTGATAATTCTTCAACAACTCTCTGGCTAACTCCTCCACCCTGCGACTCTCCTGCATCACATGCAACCTTAGCTCCTCATCGTTGTTGCTCTTTCCATGATCAGCTTCACGCAGATCCTTGTGCCCACAGGGTCTGCAATCTTCACCCACTATCACACTCACAGGGCAAAACCTCACAGACCTTTTTGCACCTGATCTTGAAGATGGGGTTTTGCTCAAACAAGACCTTGAAAAAGATGAAGCTGATGAACAAGTAGAAGAAGGTTGTGGTTGTGCTGAAAGTGAAACCTTTGTTGTTGTTGTTGTAGTTGTTGCTGTTGTTGTTGATGATGATACCTTTGCCTTTTTGGCATTTCCTCCACCAGAATTGAAAAGAGAATTCAGAAAGCTAGCGAGCCTAGCACCTGGTGAAACGGGTTGCTTCGCTTTCTTCAATTCACCGTACAAGATTCTCAAAGCTTTGGACTTGGTTTTCCCAAACCCATTCTCATGCTTTGGCTTTGGCTTCTGGGTCTGAGAAAAGTTTGGTACTTTTTCAGAAACACTGGTCCGGATCGGCTTTGGCCTCTGCACTCCATAGAAGGACTCTGATTCTGATGAAGAGAACCCACCAGCAGAGCTTGACTCTGAGGAAGATGAGCTTGAATACATGGAGAGCGTGTTGGAAATTGAATTGCTTCGTGTTCTTCGTTCTAACTCTGTCAGGGAATTCCTTCTCTCCGTCCAATTCTCAACCTTTCTGCGAAAGTTTTGCTTTTCAGCTTCAATTTGAACACCCTGTTCTCTGAAGCAGTTGCTCTGTTTCTGCTTCCTCATGGTTTCTCTGTAGAATATGAGTGATTCTTCTTTCTGCTCTGCTTCTCCTTCGTCGATGGAGCGGTAGATCACGTCAAGAAGAGTGGAAGAGAAAGATGGGTTATCTCTATGGTGCTGCTTCCTGTGATCTCTTGAGGTTTTCTCCCACTTTTCCATTGCTATGGTGGTGTTCTCTGTTTTTTATAGAAAAAGAGATGAGAGGAAAGAAAACAGGGGATTTTGAATGGTATCAATTACTTGGACTTTGTTGTCTGCTTCAAATAGTAGTACTAGTGTGAAAAAGCTCTTGCAGTGACTCAGTGTGAGAAAGAAAGAAAGAAGAGAGGAATGATTGTTGTTGTGAGAAAGGACAAGGCCATGGCTGTGTTTGGAAAATGGAAATCACAGTGGGAGGACATAACAGGAAAGAGGAGGAAAGAAAACAGACATGAGTATTGATGAGTGCTTGATGGTTTAGATAGAGAGAGACAGTAATGAAAGCTGAATTCCACGCCTCAGGAAGAGAAGAGAGAACAAAGGATGATTGAGAGAGAGAAGAGAGAGAGAGTTTTGGAGAGTGGTTTGGTTTCTTTTGGATGCTCTTATAAGGGTTGGAGGAGTAGAGCTCACCAGGCTGTCTTTTTTTCTTTAAAAAAATATAAGCACCTTTATTATTTGAGATCTTTGTTTAAATTAGAACAATCTTGTGTTACTTGATTTATGCGCCGGTGACACTGTGGGATTTTGCTTATTTAATATTAATACTTTGATTATTCAATTCACCATTAATCTCCTTCTTTCTCTTCTAAAATTTTCCTTCATTAGATGAAATGACATTAGATCCTTGCTTTCTCTTTATATATGAAAAGAAAGAAAATGTATTGTTTTGTAGGTCCATGCAAAGTCGATTTTGATCCTACAACACAGTCTATTTTGATCTGGGTCTAGATCTTTGATCATGTAAAGAAGATTCCATTTCTCCTTGATAAATTTATTATGTAAATCTTTAATTTGGATGTGGATATTCCTACACTCCCTAAATTGACAAATGCAGTTTGGTAGAGTTTAACTTCACTGTAACTTGATCCTTAGCCTATTTTCCTTAATTGGTGTCTTTTTTTATGATTAAATGGTAGTGTGTTAGCTCTTGATGGGAAATGGGAAATGAGAGTTATGAACATGTTGAGCACTTCTAACATAAGGTATCATACTGCAGCATTATGAGGTATTGCCATGATAATCTGTTTGCAGAGTCAACTAATGCGGCTCCAGAACTGAACTAAATTTAGGGCTTTATGAGTTCATTTATGTTTCTGGATTCTCATGCCCGTGATTCTTCAAATCAACACTGTTCTCCTTTTTGTCTACTTTAATGAACTGCAGATGTCTAGGTATATCTTTAAAAAGAGAACATTGAGGAGGTAGGGGGTAGGATTTGTTGGTGTGAAATTCACATCCTTCTAAGTTTAAAATATACATATAGAAGGGATCATCTTACATTTGTGTCTTATTAGTGATTTAACATCATCAATATTTGTGTTCAATTTTGTAAAATTTTAAAACCTGTAAGTTGCAATCAAATAGTTGTGATTTTCATATATCTTAAAATATTCATATGACACCAATTTTGATGTATTAAATGACACACCAGATGATTTTAGATTGATGTAAATTTTTATAAATGTGATCTATAATGATACTGACTTTCAATCAAACGTAGATTTCAAGATTCAATTATCCGACAAAAAGTTATTAAATAGTGTAAAATCAGTAGTATACGACACATATGTAAGGTATATATATATATATATATATATATATAACTGATTGTGTCTATTTCAAACATTTACAAATTTCATCTATGTTTTTGTGAAATTTATAGGGTTATGACACCTTTAGAATCACGTCTTACATTTTGAGGTGGTCAAAAACCGCCAAAAAAACTAGTGTTAGCATTTTAACTTGAGCAATCATTTGGAGATTAGGAAAATAGTTCTAACATACAAATTAAATGAGGTACTATAAAAATGCAATAATATATCAATGATATAATCTATTTTTATTTTTATTAATACAAACATAAACAACATTTTTACACAATTAAGCTACGAAGGAGAAGTAAAAATTTAACACATTAAATTTAACATAAAACATTTAGCTCAATGAAAACCTAAACCGTAAATTTAATTAAGAGCACACAAGTGCTATTCCTGAATTACAAAAGCAAGATTAATAGCATCTACGGTGGCTCCTATTCACTTATATATAGAATCTCACTTAATTGACAATGCAAAAGAAATAGTATCCACATATGCTTGTTCATTTCTATCAATAGTCAAATTTGTACGTGTCTATACTTGTAGGGTTAATTATAGGAATGCAAGGGAAGAGAGAGATAGTGGGAGCAAGGTGTGCTTATTTGCACAATGATTGCCTCGTGGCTCCTAAACTTTATGAAGAGAAAGAGTCGGAAATAAATTTGAAACGAAGAAGAAGGCCACAAGAGATTTGATTAACACTAAAAGGATTAGAGAGAGAGAATTATGAAAATATAGAAAGAAAAAAAACTTTGAAAAGTGAGATTAATTAAGTAGATAAGATAGTTAGAAAAAGGCATCGAAACAAATACAAGAACGTGTGTGTGAAATGTTAGCCTACTAACTAGTCTTTTGTGGCCACACATTTGCTCCTCTCTCTTTCCTTTTTTCTTCCCTTCATGCTCAAGAAAATAGTTCATAATGAAACGTACCAGCTAGGTTGCCAATATAAAAGTGTTTCCTATATAATTATACAAATTAAAGCAATTAAATACACAACAACCCATATAACAATCATGGGATGTTATGATGATACACGAGTTTCCAACCCTCAAGTTTCATGCGCAAGATATTAATATTAATAATTTAGTACGTATCAAGTACTTGGCTGGTTAAAAAAATGATTTTCAAATTACATCAATTTTCTCATATCAAACAAATTGTAGATTCTATTATCATGTCACTCGTACTATGAACCATTTATGAGAAATTGATTGTTAAATTAATGAGTAATCACTCCAAATTCTATCCTTAAGAATTAAGGAAGTTTAAAATCAAGTCTGAGCTAGATTTTCTGTAGGATTAGTCCAATAACATATTAAAGTGGAACTTGTACGCATAGATATAGGGTACATCTTCTAGCCACATATTAGTGTTTACTTTTTGAACGGGTAAAATTTTAGGAGATGAAAACCAATAGTCTCTTTCCTCTTCATATGTGTACATGATCAACAATTTGAGAGTAGGATGCCATCATATTCATTATTATCTTCAATTTCTGTTGCTAGACAACGACATAGCAGTGCAATATGCTTGTTGTGTAACCTACTATTTTGACTCACATATACTTTCATCAGGTAAGAAATACTTCAATTTGGCTTTTTCTCTAAACAGTTTTTGTAAAGAAAATGCTCCACATATTGTTAATTCTATAAATGTTCGTGATGAAATGAATCCGATCAATCACCCTCACAGGGTGTATAATTTTGGGAACTAGTGAATGTTTCGGCAGCAACTTTTACTAGCGAGGCTTCTTTTTGAGTTCTCATTCTCCTTCTTCGTGCCCCTTGGACCCTCTGACGTGGTACCTGTAAAGACATTGTGGCACCCAAGTCACTACGTGTAGGAGGGAGATAACGGCGATGGTCAAATTAATCTACTTACCTAGTCTTTTCCCTGCAGTCCCTTATATACATACGAGGTTGGAGGAGTCGAGGTAATGTCAATATCAATAGTAGTCAAAGGTTTGACATGCATTAAGGCTGACTTTTGGATGGCCTAAACGTGTTAGTCACTTCGGCCAGATGATTGACGATGGATAAGTTTTCTGCCTTTGCTTCTCTTCCTAAGGGTCACGTGCTCAATGGAGGGGAGTGTGTTGATGACAGTTTTGGGCAGGAAGTGCGTTGGGATATGTTTATTCCAACTTCTCGAGATCTTATAGGTTGTTGGGTTTTGCATAGACGTTGTCCGCGAGATTTCCATGAGGATAAGGCTGATGATCGCACTGGTAATCAAGGTGGGAGTCGAGTGTTTCTCGATGTCCAAAAAGTTTGCAGTATACGTGCCTTGGCCATGAAGTTATGGGTAAGGTGTCTTTCCTCAACATAGTTGTGTCTTGTTCGTGAGGTTGTAAGTCAATTGACACAGTGGTGTCTCGCCCGTGAAGCTTCGTTACGGTTGAGGTAGTGGTGTCTCGATCGTGATGTTACATGTCAGTTGGAACGAATATCTTGGCCAAGTTCCTTAATGGGTCATGACAACCTATTTCGAGTTATGTTGATCGCGGAAAATTTTGTGGTTATATATATCTAGGTATGGTTGATCAATGATGTCGTTGGTCAAAAATATGGAAAGTTCCTAAGAGTGAGATGTATCAACGATATCCAGAATAGTAGCCCTCAAACTATGGCCAACAAGAGGTTTTTTTGATTGGAGCTACATAACGGCATATTAAAGAGTGAACTCGTATGAAACGTTTGAAACAGGTTGGTAAAGTTGTTGAGAGATCTTTGCATGCTTTGCCAAATAAGAATAATGTTTGAATGCTTCATATTCTGACGCTTGGTATCTGCGGGGTAGAATTCATTGTTGCTTGCCTTTGTCCTCTTCATTCTCATATTCCAACTCTGTATCCACTCAGGTTCATTTGAACAAGGGTGGCTATAAATTATTCTAATAGATAGGTTCATCGCACCACTCGTATCGGGATAGGCAAGTTAGTGCCTTATTCAGGTTCCTCTTGTTTTTAATCTATGTATAGTTTTTCGATGACATTTTGGTATAACTTGGAGTTTTGTTACTCGACAATGTTTGATAGAAATCATAGTGTGGTTACTTAATGATGTTTGATATAATTTGGAGTGAAGTTACCTGACGACGTTCTTGTTTATACCTAGAGAATTTGTGATGCGACGAGCTTGAAGAGTGTCAGGGTTAAGAGAAACCTTAGTAATTAGCGCCCCAGGGTCCGTGCTAAGCACGAATCTCCCTTGTTTTTATAAAAGAGTAGTTCAAAATGGAGAAAAGTGCGGTCGGCTCATAAATTCTTGGATTAGAGAAAGAAACACTAGAGGAACCTTGGAGACTTTGATCCAGGATCACCGTTGAGATGAAGACATGTCTAGGACAGGCGGATCTTCATCTTCTTCGTAGTTCTTCTTTGTGAGCTTGAATAGCATCCGTGTCTATGGATTTCTAAACTTCTTTGTTGTGATTGGTTATAGCCCTTCACCTTTGGTGTACTCACTTTGGATTCTTGATGCGCGTCTAAAATGCATGATAAACACTTCTATTTCACTATTGTTTTTCACTCATTTATGCATTCAGGACTCACGTGCGTTCAAGTATATTTGCATAAACAGGGGAAATGAGCAATCAAGTAGAAAACAGTACAAAATGAGCTAAAAGAGACGCAAAACCTCGACTTTGACGAGCTAATAAAGGACCACGGTCATGCTAAATTTAGCCATGATCGTGTTGACATAAAGATAGGAGTCCATACCCCAGCATCACTCCAAACACACCCTTGCTGACGTAATCCAACACGATCGTACTTCTCAGAGCCACTGCTTCGCCTATCGCACCGCCTATATGTCATCATTAAAGCCAACACGCCCGAGCTGAATAGGTCACGGTTATGTTGCCGTCGCAGATAAAGCCTTGTATTTAACCTAATATTTTCTATAAAAAGATGCCACAAACACACACACACACACACAGAACATATGCAAAAGTGAAACATCATATGTTGTAGAGAACGTTTGTGAGGAAGAACATAGGAGCAATAGAGAGGCGACATAAGGATTGCAGCAAGAGAGGGATCAGTTATTAATCACTTTGTAAGATGATAATATCTACTAGGACTATGTTAATTTGTAATCATTTCTATGAGTAGCTAAATCTCTTCTCTTAGGATTGCAATGTAGGATATGATTTAAACCTTATTTTATTTCTTATGTTATAGTTTATATTTAGTTTACTGCTCTATATCTCGATTCTCTTTTAAGCTTTTATTCCATATGGCGTAATTAACCATTAGCATATTGATTAGTTGATTCCTAATCAGATGGATTAATTACTGAACCATAAAAGAAAATGAACATAGAAGGTTAATAATAAATCGCTCTTAACCAGGGTTTTAGGATTAGCTTTGTATGTTTCCAATTTTCTATGTATCTTGGTGGTGAAATACCCATAACAAACTTCTATGCACCTCATGCCTATTTCACTGATCACCTTACAATGACGCTTGCTTGTAAGTTAGTGCAGCCGGGTAGGACACTTGACAATAACTTAACGCTGAGTTGATTATCAAAAGAAGGTATGATTGGCCAGATAACTAACTAGGCTTAACATAAATAATAAATGGGGAGAGATGATCCAATGTCATTGCAATTCTAAAACTTTCTTTATCTGCTATTTTCTCATTATTTACTACTATATTTCTGTTGCATGTGACTCAACTAACCTTTCAAACTCTGAATCTTAACTATGATCCGCTCTTGGGGAGTGACAGTTTCCTAGTCCCTTGGGTACGATATCAAGACTTACCATCCTATATTACTTAAACGATAAGGTGCACTTGCCTTTAAAAGCGTGTATGGTTTTAACGCGACAATTCTTATATATAAATCTTTATTTCTTGAATGGTCTCAATGATTTTAGCTTGTACTTAGTGCTTGTTTTGGAATGATCACCTATGACATGAACTTGGAATTGGTAGTATAGTGAGAACTAGCTATTTGAATCTGACTTAGGTAAATATCATCTATTGAATCTTAGAACTAGAGATAGGACTAGAACATTAGTCAAAACAAAATCCATGCTTAATGCTTCATACTATTGTTAATTAATAAGAGACTGAGAGTTAATATAATGAGTTGATAATCTTCATATTGAGAGACTGTATTGTAAGTGATAAATAGTGTGATGAAACCAACCATAGAACAAGGTTTTTATGTAGAATCACAAATTTGATTCAATAAGTGAACACCAATTTTAACAGCTTTCTCTTCTCAGTAAGACGAAATCCAATCTCTTTTCCCTAGCTTTGTTTACTTTTTAAATGCACTTGGTTACTTAAATAATTAATCATCAAATAATTAGAACCCTCGTTGATTGAGTGTTTTAACTACAGAACGGCATTGTGTTAGCAACTTCATGCGAATATGACAAAACTCTATATTGTACTACAATTGAGTTTTGGAAGGATATAAAAGTAATTAGTGTGAGCAAAATCACTTTCACTATATTTGGATAAAAAGTTATTAATCGAACCTTAAACTACTTATTCAAAAGACGAATTACATAATCACAATCTCAACTCACTTGGCTCATCTTCTTACTCTAAAAAAGTTATTATAAAAATTCTCACTTAATAATTGTTCAATTTTGGCTATATAGTAGGGAATTTAAAGTGATCTTGTAGAAAAGGTTAAGAATTGCTTTCAGATCATGGGGTTAGCTAAAGAAAGTAATTGTGAGGGTTAAGATTCCATTTAGATCATAGCAAGTGACCTACGGGGACCCAAAACCCAGTCATATGCCCACATCAACATGGCCTCAATTAAGAAAAAGAAACTTGTATTGTTCCCCATTTTCCTATTGCCATCATCCTTCCTAAGAACGTATTCAAGTTTATTCCTTTCGAATAGACACACACTACAACTTGAGCATGCTATGGTATCAAACAAACTGTTATACATAAAGTTATAATTATATGTGTTAGCTATAGGATGATGTTATATAAATTTAAAATTGGTTCAGCATAATTTCAGAAAGTATTGCATATGAAATTCACATTACTTCTTTTCATTTCTTATTCCATGTGTCCATATATTATTTTTTAAAATACGTTATATATATATATATGTCATTATGATACTCTATATCAATGTTTATGGATCGATAAGAAACCAGTCATTTCAGAAAATGCGTTTGTTTTTGCTTTTCCGAAACTTTTGTTTTTGGCATATTATTATCGAAGTTGCTGTAGTCTGAAACATCTCTGTTGTTAAGGAACCACTTGCCCCACGTAAAACACATTTTGTCTTTGAAACACAAAGGGAAGACCGGATGAATTGATGCTGTGAGATCAAAGAAAAGAAAAAAAAACAGCATCTAAAGATAGTAAGAATGCTGATAAAGATATAACTCATGTTCTAATTTACCAAGAAAAAAAAACTAAGCATCTTTTTAACAAAAAGTCCAAGAGGAGAGATTCATAGCATGTTTCAATTAATTAGTTTCTCTTTTCTCATAATCAATTCTAACATCTATAAGCTATTCACATGAATTTCTCCTCATAATTAATTTTGACTTTCAAATCAATTATAAAAAATTCTCAAACATGCTCTCAAAATTTTGCTAATACAATTTCACATGAAACTGTTATCTCTATGTATATGTGCGATTGTGTTTGGGGATGGAGGATGTGACAAGACAATTCAATAACATTTTTGATTTTTCACTTTAAAAAACAGAAGGAAAAACCAGTTCGGTATTAATAGTTTTAAAAAACTGTTTGTTCTTCAAGAAAATGAGTAAAAAGTACCAATGACCAATGTGTGATGGTGTAGGTAGACAGCACCGTGGTGCAATGAATGTCCACAGCGGTGGCGTGTCTACAAAAGACACTCTGACACTCAAGATCACAAAGAAATCAAGAATCTTTAAATCTAAAAAAATAATAAAACTCAATTATGAATAATGTTTACGATCAAAGATGTGTTTATAATGGTCCTTTACCATTTGGCTTACCATGGTGTGGCCGACCATGATGGATTAGGCCATATAAGCATTTGGGTTATGTCCAGTGATTTGATCGGATAATTGAAGTTGATTATTCATGTTTCTATGACTGACCATCTGTGTGCGACCATGATATATATTTCTGATCATATGTAGCTGACCACGTGCTGATCAAATTTTTCTTAAAAATAGTTCCTATTTTAAAATTTTTAAAACTAAAACTAAAATCTTAAAAATCTGTGAGATGTTCCTATTTTTTTTCCTTCTTTTAGAAAAAATCGGTTTTAAAAGTTATTTCTGAATTTTTTTTACAAGGAGGGGCGAAACCTCCTAAAAACAATTTTTAAATTAAAAAAGTTAATAAAGATCAAATTACAATCTCTATATACTTCATTTTTCTCTTTTATCTCTTTGCATATATGTCATTCTCTCTTATTTTATTTCTTACTCCTATGTCAAAACACATCATTTTAATAGTTTCTTATTTTCTTTCTCACCTTAACAAGATTGTCATATATGCGTGTACATGCATACACACGTTAGATGACACTATATCGAGAATTATTTTCTTATAAAATGTGTGGAACAGCCTTTGTTTGATATGAACCATTAATTATATTCGTGTTGTAGTTGAATAATTTTGTAGAATTCATGGGAGGCATAATTGATACCCTGAAAAAGAAAAACTTGTAGTTGTATGTAGCATTTGTTTGATTGATAGCCATCAATGAATTGCTAAGAATAGGAGAACACAGGAAGATGGGATGAGATTACAAGACTTGGTACTACGTGTATAATCATGCTACGATATGAAATTGTCCCCATTAAGATTTAAGACGAATGAATTGAAGATGTGAAATTGGTTTGGTTCTTTAATTTTACTTTTAGAAAAAGAAAGATAGATGCATAGCATAGTGTGACACCTCTCCACACAACAAAATACAAATTAGTTGGTTGGTAGCCATTTCATTTCACCACCATGCCTCCATCATTTCCTCTAACTTGGTTTCAAATCGTGGGTCACACCATCCACCATAACCTTAGATTCAATCAAAATTCAAAACTATTGCTTTGCTTTGGCCCATTTAGATCGTTTAGTTTCCGCAGCGCAACAACTTGTGATAAATCAAGCATCACATTGCGGCTTAATGCATGTCTATCCGTTTAACTATTGATATTGATGCATGTTTATAAAACGGAAATAATGCTGGCTAGGTATACGGTTTTTATCAACATCCATTCATACTATAGTTTGTGCTCTTGCCCAATAAAAGTTTTAGTCATCTAATTTCTTGGTATTTTTACAATGAATAGGTATAAGACTAATTTTTTAAGACTCGAAAATCACGTTAAGTGAGTATGCATTTCTCAACCAATACTTTTCAATACGCACGACCTCTGAACTAGATGCTTAAGAGTTCAACTACTTATCAGTTGTATTATATCTTATTAGTTCTTTCTTGGTATTTTAAATGTAATATTTTCTCTCAACTATCTCTTTTCTCTTTTTCAGTACACGTGTCATATTGTAATTTAAGAATACGAAAAACATATTTTATAGATCATAATATCTTTAGTTTAATGTTGAAGAATAGATTCTAATAACATATTAGCATTCGAGTGACATAATTATCTTGCAAAAGCTAACCTATATCTGATAATTGTCATACCCTATATATATTGGACTTTTGTGATCATAACTCTAGTCATGCAACCTTAATATATTACCTGCTACTTGTTGCTTAGTAAATAAGACTTATTTTATTATGACAGGTCAAAATAAACATATCCTTGAAGCACCAAACTGAAAAGGAAAAACATGCAGTTGAACCAACTCTGGTTAAAAACCATGCAGCATCTCAGGAGCAAAATGAATTGTTTGCCAAAATGCTAACCATTTCAAGGTATACATTACATGCACCACATTCTAAATTCAAAAATATGAAGGTAATTTGTTTTTCCAGCCAGATGGCCATTTGGAGTCATGGTAATAATTAGTTTGTTTTAGGAGAGATTATTATTTCAGAAATAACAAAAAGAGGAAAAGCCTAGGCTTAGCCAGCTACTTCCTCCTCCTGCTCCTACTCTTGGGATGGGACACAAGAGAAAGAGGGTCTGAACCTCTATAAAGAAAGAAAGAAGCATTGATGTTGTTATCCCTATTAAAAAGAGGTGGAGGATTCAGACTTTGAACAAAAAGAAAAGCTACAGCAATCCCAAGGAACAGCTCCATACAAATCTAAAGTGAACCCCATTGCAACACCATAGCTAAGCTTAGCTTCTCTTGTCACATCCCCACTCTCTCAAAAAAAGAGAAAAAGCACCCTCCCCAGACTTTTTTTCAGCTAATTAACCAAAGAATAATTTCAAGAAAAAAAAACGGTCTTTGTTTTGTCTTTCCTTTTCTTTCAGCCTTTCCCAAAAGAAGAGAAGGTGATCGATCGATCGAAAATACAGTTTCAAAAATATTACACTATTATTTTGAATAATTTTAGCAACACTCTCTTCAACACACTGTTTTCAACATTTTCTCATTCATTGGTTGAAATTTATTTGAGATCCACGCTTCCAAATTAATTGAACTCACTTAAATTTCAATCGATGAATGAGTGTTAGAGAGAATGTGCACTCCTCAATTGTTTTTGACAGACATGTATGGATTATTTTCAGGATTTTACTAGTACCAACAACCTTTGCCAATTATTATAGGACTAAAAACAATTACAACCGTAGCCAATTATCATAGGATTAAAAAACAATTATGTTTGAATGTTAGTTAATTGAAAGATAAATGAACTTTTATCTTAGATACTCACTTTACCCTTAAAAATATAGGGTTAGTTACTATACTCCCCCACCGCACACATTTTCTCTTAATTCTTTCAAATGTCAGTTAAGTTAACCATTTATACATTCTACATAGCTAAGTGAGTTTACCGTTGTTGAACTAGGCACGCTAAAATTCTACTTTTTTGATCTACGTTAATATCAACGTGACAAATTTAAAGTTTTCTATTGATACCTTTACACACGTGAAAACAAACATACACTAAACTGAAATGAATATACCCAAACTGAATTAGTTTTTAAAAAGAGCATTATCAAAGGTACATTTGATATTCAACTACATAGTGACCAAAGCGTCTAAAACAAGGTTGAGTTCTATTAATCCCCTCTTTAAAATACATTCTTTAACAGCCAGTTCAGGTCTTCAATGGAAACCGTTTAATCCCTCTTTTTTGTCAGTAATCACAACACCATTAACTTTAATTTCAACTTCTCTTTTCTATGAACCCAACCACCAAAACACACTTGTCACAAATTTTAATCCAAGTGAAACTATCGTGTTGATTTCACTTAAAAATTGGCAAGAAGACATTATTATGAGTGACTTGGGGGATTATTATCGCCAGAGACATTAGTTGAACAGTATATCCTGTGAGGGAAGCTTTTCACCATTATGTGAAAGAAGGGTTTCAGGAATCACTGAGGTTTAACTTTCTGAAGTCAAAACTCAATAATTCCCAAAGCTAATGCAAACCAAGGAGGTTGGAAATTTAATTAATGCCTGAATGCATTTGTAAGAAAAAAAACCAGTTAAGTTATTCATTTCACAATGGAAACAGCAATTTATCTATATCTACTTGAGAGTTCAGTCCCTTGTACAGAAATGGGTTAATTTCCTTCACGTTTTTTATCCCTTCAGAAATTTGTTGTCCAATTGAGATGGCCCAATTGGGGTTGCTGATATGCACCAACCTGTGCTCCAGGAGCAGCTCCAGCCACCCCAACTCCAACATTGTTGCCAATTGCTGGTCCTAAATGATGAGGACTAGCAGCCATAGCACCTGGCTGTGGAGCAGTATGATACATACCAGGGAACTGCATGTGAGAAGACTGAGCTGCTGCTGCATTGAAGGAAGCATGACCAGTGTGTGAAGTCATGTAAGCAGCGTGAGGCGATTGCCCAGGCAAATTATAGTATGGAGTAGATTGCACACCAGGATGATCCCTAGGATTCTGCAACCACATTTCTGATGTCTCAGCCTGAAAGTGGGGAAAATGACAAACTGCATTTTAGTCCTGTAATCAAAGATCTAGAAGGAAAAGGCCACAAGCAACAAATGATCTTATTGCCAATATAATCTACAGAGATCAAAACCAATTGAAGACAACATGAGGATCAATCCCTACTAATCTTGCCCTAACAATACTCTACTTCCTACTAGATTTTGTGCATCACATGAAAGATGAATCCCAAGATTCAGTGTACTGCAACCTATACTATTCAATGCGATACACAGTGTTCGACT
Organism: Acmispon strigosus; assembly: GCA_030819835.1. Taxonomy (NCBI): domain Eukaryota; kingdom Viridiplantae; phylum Streptophyta; class Magnoliopsida; order Fabales; family Fabaceae; genus Acmispon; species Acmispon strigosus. Next base: position 52,217,903 of record JAUAMA010000004.1, on the reverse strand, counting down.
AAAGACCCTTTTGCCACCTTCTGTCAACTGAAATTAAGAAATCGTAGGAGAGATGAAAGCCATCAATTTTAAGCAAATGGGATATCCAGAGTTAAGCAGAAAGGTCCACATTAAACATGCAGTATTTAATGTCCTGTTATTGTCAAGAGTGAAATATAAATAATAAGGATATGCTCCTTGGTGAATATGATCTTATTTTGAAAGACCCAATGAGGATGAGGCAGGAATGAGAATCAAACATGACTTCACAAGATCATCAACTAGGCTGTAATGTAATATAAGGTTATAGACTATCAGCCTTATTGAAGAAAAAAGAAAGTGGAAATAATCACAATTCACAACACTGATAGGCGCGCAGAAATGAGTTGGGCTAATGATTAAAATAAAAAGTAAAATAAAAAACATGAAAATCTAGCTGTTAATATGTTTGTTAATTTTATTTTATTTTTTTGCTGAAATCAAAAAAATTCTTCCTGCACTCAAAACACTATGCAAGCACATTACCTGAGGATTTGGGACATAAAGATTATCTTTGTACTTGACTCGAGATGAATCTTCTAAAGTCGCTGCACCCCCAACCACACCTGGAGCTATCATGGCATAACCAGTTGGATTAGCAAAATTTCCAAATCCAGTAGGACTTCCAGCGGGAACAGGTTTGAACTGCTGAACTCCATATTTAAGGCTGTTGGCATTAAGATGAGAACCCCCTCCTGGCATCATCAAGTAACTGCTGCCATTTGCTGGATGAGGATAGGGAGCACTACTTGAATATCCAGGCATGCCCATAGGTGGAACATAGACTGGGGACAGAAACTGCCGATATGGCATAAGATTAGCATAATGTGAAACATGAACTTGGGGATACATCTGTGCCACAGAAGGTTGCTGTTGTTGCACCATGGAAATTGAGGACGCAGGAATATTGTTTGCTGCATGAGAGCTCAAACCCTGCATTCACCAAAGGTATCCAGGAGGTAAAAACTAAAGAAATTATTAAAGGTGAAAAAGACCAAATAACCATGCCAGTTTGTGTTGTATTTAAAAGGGGGGAGAGAAAGACAGAAATCTGTCCGGTATGTATGCTGTGAGAAGTATTCCTGATATATTCATCACAAACACCAAAGCAAAAACATAATGATATATTCTTCCAAATGATCTTTGAAAAACTGTTTAGAACATTCAACATTAAAGGTTCCAAGGGATATGAAAAGCTGGCAAACAGCAAGAATGGAACAAATTAGTTCACTCTCTTCTCTTCTGTGGAACCAAAATGTGTAAGTTTTTCTTCAGTATGTCGCATTCTCTTGTTTTTAATAATCACCAAACATGGAATAAAACATCAATCTTCCGTTCATATCCATTCTAACTTATACAAAGGCTACCTAGGTTTCATTGAGTGAACTCCATTGCTCACTCATAGACACAATACTGGGTCAAGGAAAAAAGTATCATTGCTGGCATAAATTCTTCTAAAATTAAGAAATTAAATGGCTTCAAATACTCTATTGATGAATAAAATTTAATTATACCTCTTGTGGAGACAGAACGTGTCCTCTTACAGATTCATCCATTGTGGGTCTGAAATAAGGAATGTCATAGCCAGTTGGAGGGTCATATGCCTGTTTGGAAACATGAATGTGAGAACAGAAAGAGAATAAGACAAAAAACATATATGTATATGTTAAACAGATATGCAACAAATGTGCCATTAAACAGGTATGCAACAAATGTGCCATTAAACAGGTATGCAACAAATGTGCCATTCAATGACAAGTTGATTTGGATGGTAGAGCTGAAAAAATCACTAACCGAGAAGCCCGGCATGTCATGAGAATTGTGCTGCTGTGGCTCTGAGGGTGCATAGGACGCACTACTATCACGTACCAATCCAATATTGGCATAATTATCCAGAATCTTAGGGTTTGAGGCTTCTATGTTATCAGTCAAATGTTGCTCAGCAGTAGTCCCAGATGCTGGAGAGCCCGACCCAGAACTTCTGATATGGTCATCCCGTAGATCCACCTGTTTGCTCCCAGAAACATCATCAGTGGACAACTCTTGAGCAGGTACTGTCATCAAGCTGACATCAAATTTAAAATAACATTACGACTAGGATATGGAAATGCATATTAACAATCACTTTCTTACAAGTTGTATATAACCAGAACAAGTATATTTCAGCAAAAAGACTTTCGGCATAGTGAAAATGTCACTACCAAAATAATAACAAGCTTCAAAGAAGAGCTAGTAAATATATTAAGTGCCCCAAACATTAATTCTTCAAAAGACTATTAAAACAAGCAAAACAAGAATGCTTACCTTGGAGTTGATTCCCCGCTTGACTTTTCACTAGCTTGTATTAGTTGATCCTTAGATTGCTCCATCAAAGAATCAAGTTCTGTCCCGATGGTACCAAAGGTCAGCCGACAGCGATGAGTCTCTGGAACTCGAATATGTTGTGCTATGATCACATTTTGGTTCTCATATATATTTGCTTGGGAAAGTTTTTCTCGAAGCTCTGCTGTATCGGATTCTATATCTTTAGAATTTTCTGCTGGAGGTGAAGCAGTTTTTTTAGGTGTTCCAATCACTCCAGGACTGTTGCTGTTTGTCTTCTGGCTTGATTTAGGTTTCCACTCTTTATTATGATGGGAAACTGTATCAGAACTCATCAAATTTTAAAACATGGACAACAGTGACTAACAATAAAAAAAGAAATCTGTCCAAAAATTAAATCGCCTCATTAAAGTGGGTTAGGAAATTGGTAGCTTTACCAATTATGAGTATGAGCACTGTATTCAAATAACAATGTAAAGAAAACAGCAATCAAAGGGTTACTAACTTACTACACTGAAAATAGGCATTGCAGCGAGGAAACAAGTCAGAACCAAGTAAAATAAAATCAGTTTAATCAAAAGCATAATACATTCTCACATTCAATCATTTTATATTGCCAACATAAACCTTTGTTCTCACTTGAACTAAATTTGCATGGCCCCAAAAATAAATAATGAAATACCTGAGAGCAAACTACAAGTCTACAACAGTTTCATTCAAGTAATGCTTCCACAATGATGATCTCTAATCATGAAAAAAGATTGAAACAATAATTTCATAAAGCCATTTCAGTGATCTATACCTCTCTGATGTCCCACGAGTTGTTGATGTGGCCTATTATTATACTGATTGTTAAAGGACGGTCTGCCAACTGGAATGGCAGTGAATGAGGGTTCAGTCACATTATTTTGACTGAATTGTTCCCCCTTTGAGATGGTGCCAACTGATTGAAATGAATTTGCAGATGTACCATCTTTTCCACTATAAGAGTTAGCATGAGAACTACTGGGAACAAAAGATTGCTTCACTTTGTTGTCTGAAGACTGCCGCTGAGCAACACCAACAACCCCCACTTCACGCTTAATGGCTCCAACAACACCTGATGATTTGGAATTCGGAGAGGGCACGTGAACTGGATCCGTCGAAGAGGAATACACCCCAATAGCAGATGTGGTTGGCACCGTTGTGGAAGAATTTTGATGGATGTTGTTAGGCTTAATTGGTTGCACTCGTGCTGCTGCATTCAAAATCACGCCTCGCTTCTCCTCAGATGTAATTTTATTGACATTTGAAACTGCATCTTTTGACTGCCTAGTATGTGAATCAGAAGGACCATTAGGAGCCTGAGAATTCCTAACACCAGATGACCTTTGATTGGCGGGAGCTGATAAGCTGTAACAAATATAATATATGAAATTATGAATTATATACAAGATTTAGCTATCCTATAATTATGTGATAATAAATCAGAAGTGATCCATGATAAATACTACATTTACATTATAAAATACATCTTTCAAGTCTGATTTTGAAAGCCAATTGCATTAGTTCAACATAAAGAAGGGTAGCCCCTTGGTCACTTTCAATTATCGTGCTATCTATTACGGACAAAAAAACCCCATGGTGCTATCTGTTGCAGGTCTAGAGTACACATGTACTATTTTATGCATCATAGAGAGAACAGAAGAACACACATGTACTAGTTAAATGCTTTGCTGCTGTTTAGCGCTTTTACTCAGTGAGGTGTGCACTTTAAAGTGCATCTGATTTCAGAGGTGAAAATTCTTAGTGCCTAGACCCTAAACCCTAGATGTTATGACAATATTCAATTTATTCTGTAATTACCCTATCAAGAAAGGTTTATCAGTTCACATCATTTGATTCATTTCTAACCCCTTCTTGCCCACATGTACTCTTAACTTTCTATCACCTTGCGTAAGATAAAACTTTTCAGTTGGCATACATTCCAATTTCGAACACAGGTTTTACATAATCACATCTATTCAGAATTTCTCCTATGACCGAGAATTGCTGTCACAACTTATGTAAACATACTTTCTTTCAACTCTAACATAGCAGCAGCTCTGAACAATAGAATGCAATCCAGAAATGATAATTAGGCCATAAAAAGGATGTATGTGCATATGTTAACAACTACATATCCTACATAAGCAAAGCACAATCAACTGAGCCTGCCAAACCAAGATAATTTAAAAATCAGAGCATACCCCTTTTCAGAAGTGTTTACAATTGGTTGCTCAACTGTGGATGTTGAATGTTGCAGTGAAGGAGGCTTTACTTCTTTATATATATGATTTACTCTGTTGTCTCTGACAACACGAAACTCTCTGCTGATGCCTGAAAAGTTAGAACGAATGTAAAGATTAGCTATAGTAATGTTAAAAATCATACAATTACAAAAGATTGATCCATTTAGTCATTTGAAACAAAAGAAGTGGTCCATTTAATTATTTCAAATTACACATTCATGAATGTTTGCTACAGAAAATCACAATATGATCCCTGAAAAATTAACCAGACCTCTTCCCTCTCTGAACCCAAAAAAGTAAAACAAAAAAGCTGAGGCAGCACACAAACCACAGCCTCTGAAGTAAAAATCATATCATCATAACTACGAAGTGAAACCCAAATGCAACACAATACTAGAACAATAATGACAAACAATGTATTGGGGGATTAAAAATCATTCAGAAGATATAACATTTGAATTTACAATCTACAAGTACAAAATAAATGCTCGTTCTGATCAAGATGCTAATCAAGGTATCGCACTTTAAACCCTCAAAATAGGAAGAAAATAAGAATATTACCAGGTAAAGTATTGCGAGAATAGTTTGTTCTCCGAACATTACGTTCATAAGGAGTGTGAATTTTCATTACTTGACCACCATTCTCAGAATTCTTCCGTGGTTCAGCTGAAGCCTTGTTCTCAACATTCTGAATCTGCAACAACAGATACTTGTCAATAAAATACCAATAAAAAATCACTATTCTTCATTGTGTTACAGAAGATTTAATGGGCCATCAAGAGAAGTATACAAGACATGGTACCTCCTTTTTTCGGTCTCTCCTTCTCTTCACCTCATGGAATGTATCTGAACAAAAAACACAATGAACATTAGGAGAACATGACTTTTCACTGTTTAGCTTTCTTCAAATCAATAGCTAATTTGAGACATAGTCAAAACACAATTTGATTGAAAAGAGCAATCGGACATGAGGCAAATATCTATTGCAGAATAACATGAATGGTTCAAAATACAAAATTCCAGATACATACCCTAATGTGTATTATTATTGCAATCGGTGTTATCAAATATCTACCATGGCGGAATCTCATGGGGGATTTTTGGCTATCCGCCATGGCCAATAATCAGTCATAATACGCCATCAACATTTGTCAAATGTGGCGGGTTTTTTGCTCTCTGCCATCCGCTATTAACAACACTGATTGCACTGCACACCAATGGGCAATCACACACGTAATAACTATTTAAGCACCTGTACATCCATATGATGTCTAGAAATATTCCTCCCCCAAACCATAGATTGTAGGGAAGATATTAATCATAATTTGCATTAAAGTTGGGCCGGACATCACGGAGATACCAGAGTGTCTGGATTCTCTGTCAAATAGGCCTGAAACTTATCGAAGACAACCCTGCTAAAACGCCTATAATTTCACTCAATAATCTATAATTTTTTGTTTTCCTCTGCGCTCAAAATGCAGGACATTAACGTTAGATGATAACTAAGAGTAGGAACTAAACTCAAACCAATAGAGGAGTCGGGCCTGTGGGATATGGAATCAGTGTTGTCAAATAGCGGTAGTTGCGGCACTACAGCGTAGCGCTCTGAGAGCTCATCGCTATCCGCTATTTTCCACTATTTTCCGCTTTTAGGGCTTGAGATAGCAGACTTAAGGCTTTCCGCTATTTTCCGCGATTAACAAGTATGGAATATTGTATAAACAGTTTGGTAATAATATTCTTTCCCTCTAAATTCTCGAACATCTAAACAAAAGAAAGTGCTAGAGGAATTATGTACGACACATGCTATAACCATTGCCCTAAAAGTTCACTTGGTGTTACTATTGATCAGCTCAAAAATCACAACAGCCACAAAACATAAGCTGCATTACCATATTCAGCTGCAAGCCTGAATAAAGAAAACAAAACCAAAAATATGAACAAATGTAGCCCTCGAACAAAAACAAATAGGCACTCAAATAAGCGTTGAATTTTCAGACTGATATAAGCTCAACCAGGTTTGCCACAAAAATCAAGCTGAGGAACATCGTTCCGGAGCCTCGATAACAGATTTCTCATACAGGCAAATCAAACACCAAAATGCAGCCCAAATGTGAATTATACACACGTCAAATCCTCGGGGAACATTTCGCAGTCGCACAAATCCACACCCCACAAGCAGGGGTGAAACTTTATAGTGGAAAAAATCAAACATTTATAAGAACCCCAATAATCCAAAATCCAAAAATAAACCAACACGATTAAAAAAACACACAACAAAAGAAAAGATAGAGGAAAAAAAGTAGGGTTGAAGAAAAACAGAGTGGCCCCACCAAACACCAACCTTGGTTAAGCAATTTCTGAGTGGTTTCGTTAGGATCCATGTTGGTTTCCTTGAGGGCGACATAGATATCAGCATCGGAATGATTCCCGACGATTTCCTTGATGGATTGGATGGTTTTTCGGACTCTGGCAGAGAGTACGTGAGTACCGGTGCCACCTTCGGTTCGAGAACTAGGTACCATTGCAGCCAAAACTGAAGGGAACCCAGAAGAGAACAAGCAAGGGCGAACACGAAAAAACGTAACTTGACACCGTCACTGTAGCGGAGAAGAGAAAGGGGTAGGGTTCTTTGGTTCGGTTTTCTCTCAATCGAAAAAGAGAAACACACTTCAGAAAGCGGCTCTGAGAGAAGCAGTGAGGGTTTTGAAAACGTTTGACAGATGACTTTCTTAAAGTCTGAGGAAAACTCCTCTTGGTTTCTGCTAAACTACGATAATACCCTTGGGTTAATCATCATAAATTCAGAATTAATTCAGTATTAACACGTGGTTAGTGGCGATACAAAATTTAAAAGTTGTCATCACACCAAAGCATGAGGTTGGGATTTGTCTCTTTTTTAAAGTGAATCTTCTTTAAGAATTATTGGAATGTAAAAATTAAAAATAAATATATTAGGGTTGGTTAAATAGAATGTCTTCTTATTTAATTAAGATTAAGAATTTTAACGTGTATCACAAGAATCTTCTATAAACTGGATAAATAAGATGTATTTCAAAAAGAATGTGTGGGTCGGACGACACTTGTACAATTTTAAACATAAAGATTTATGTGTTATTTGCACTAATTGTGGAAGTTATCGTTATAAAAGTAGGGAATGCCAAAACCCACCAAGTGCGAGTGCAACAATCACGGGGCTAATTGAAACAAAGGGAAATGAGATAGGTAAAAACAATCATGTATGAATCCCTAGGTGCGGGGTCTTCATAATAATCTATATATGTCGAGATCCTTATAGTAAATATATCAATCATGATAACGCTTTTGTTTCAACCGAGGAAACAACCTCACATGATGATTAGATGGTTGTTACTCGGCACAAGAGACAAAAAGTGACTCGGGACAAGGAGAACCATCCTCACCAAACCTTGATCTCGGGAATGAAGCTAATAAATACAAAATATTATACTCGTAGGAAGATTCTGTACTAGCGTGGAAAGTGGAAACTCGTGCATAGGCTACAGGTGCCGCAAAAAATAAACATGAATAAGGGACAAATATCGGAGCAAAAGGTTTAAATATGAGCCTTTTAACCTGCATAGAGCCAATTATTGAAAGAACGTGGCACGTTATGGCTCATGCAAAGTTTCACGCAAACTAAGGTATAGAGACGTAAATCTATTGCGTGTTTGGTCAACATGTCCCTTTCAATACATAATCCTCAAGTTTATTCCAAAAGAACATGAGACTCTTGGCAGACAACAGATTCACTTTTGTATATGTCTGTAAATCCTGTCCAAGTGCAGGTTTCTTTCATTCGGTCAATTTAATCCGTTGTGCCAACGTCTGGCCTCACACCCTCGACTACTCATCCAAGGGCTAGTCCATTATGTCATGGACATCTCCCAACACCTAATACATTTGTCGCGACTAACCCGACTTTTCAGCTGTCAAACTAGTCGTCACAAATTTTCGAGTACCAACAGTAACTTTACACGTTTATTGCTATAGTGCATGTATTGAAAATTCAACATGGTTTACTGACATGGGATACATAGACCTTCAACTTTATTATTTTTAAAAGTTCTTAAATTATTATTATTATTATTATTATTATTATTATTATTATAATAATAATAATAATAATAATAGTATGTATTTTTCTTGAGTTAAATCAAATCATCTAAATAAGTTCGTAAATAACATGATTTTTAAATTAAAAAAATGTGAATCAATAGCTTAGAGCTCGTTCAGAGTGGTTGTGAGTTTTTTGTTTTCAAATGTAAATTTAGATACAAAATATGTTTGGCAAAAATGAAACATAAATGATTCTTTACTTAATTTCAAAACGGTTTCACCTGAATTTTTAAAATCACAAAAAATAGTTATGTTATTATGGTTTTTAGTTTGAAGAACATGTAACCACTGCCGCCACCACCATTACTTGCCTCCACCATACTCCACCACCACCACCATTGTCGCCGTCGCCGTCACCACCACTGCCACGACCACCATCGTCGCAACCACCACTAATCCACCATCGCCCCTACAACCTCCACCACCACCCACTGCCACTGTCACTACCACTACCCACAACCACAACTATGACCACCACCAACCGCCATCACTATCACCATCCTTCACCACGACCACCGCCCCACCATCACCACCACCCTCCACAATTACCACCGCCACCAACCTCTGCCACCACTCTCGTCAACACCATCACCACTCACCGCCACTATTACTACCACTACGCCACCCACAACCACAACCATCACCACTGCCATGACCACCACCAACCGCCACCACCACCCTCCATTACCACCACCCGCGCCAACCTCAACCACCGACACCGCCACAACCACCACCCCCACCCTCCACCATCGCAACGGCCACCACCACCCATAACCATCGTCGTTGTCACTACCACCATGATCACTCACAACTGCCACCACCATCACCGCTGTCACATGTAACATCCACCCCTGTATACCATCACTGCCACCGCTACCACCAGGTAACATCCACCACTACCACCTAGTAATGTTCACGGAAGATGACTTGCAACACTAGTGACTATTGTGAATTCACAAAAAAAAAAAAAATTGTTACAATGAATTGATAAAGTGGACAATAACTTTTTAACACCGAAATCCACATAAAACTAAAACTAGATTTATAAAACTGAAAATTTAGTTTTAATTTTTAAAAATTTCAAAACATAAAACTAAAGATCACCCTAGAAGGACCTTAGATTTACTAGGATATAAAATTAAAAACTGATATTTATTTGCTGTTATTGAGGTAATTAAACCCATGTTAATAGATTGATCTATGGTAACAGAAGTTGAAATTTAGGAACTAATGGGATAAAATTAAAGTAGAAACTGCCAACTTGCGAAAGGTATGAAGTTTGATTTGTGTATGTGTACATTTTTCTAAAAAAAATATGTAAATTTATTCATGAAAGTTTTATGCCGTATGGATCTTTTTCTGCATCATTATTTTGATATCATCCACTAATCATATGCTAGCATATTTTTATCACTTCATAAATACTTGTCGCTCATTAAACTTGAATCAACACATAGAAATGACTTTACTCGAACATCAATACTATGCTAGAATAATAATATCACTACAATGCAAACATGGTTACATGATTACATGGGGATTTAGAGGTCAAATCATGGTGTTCTTTGCATCTAGACGTCGTGTTCCTTTTCATTTTTTTTGGAACAAGCGATTGTCTCTAACACGTTACACGGGGATTTAGATATCAGATCGTGTCCCTCTATTTCTCTTCCTTCACTTCTCCTTCGCAGAGATTAGTTTAACACTCAATTTGATTCAAATATGGCAGATGTCACTCCTAATTTGGAGTTACAATATATAGTTCTGAATTGGCCTTTCAGAAGGTGCAAAAGCCACTTGGAAGCATAAATTTTTTGCTTCTAACAAAAAGTAGTGCATTGCAGCATGTGTCAGGGGTTGTGAATCGTGTAGACAAACATACCATATCATAATCCTGAAGTACCTTTTCACAAAATGATTAATGACAGCAATTGTGTTAAACAAGCTCCACCATATAAACTTATGAGTTAGCCCTTAAGCTTACATTTTCAGAGCTTTAATTCAATGATATCATATGTATTACCTACCCCTTGTCCTTTGTCATCATGACAGCCATTAAATTCTCTCCATCTTTGTCCTATCTGCTATTTATAGACTGCCACTAATTCTTGATCAGTTTTAGAAACTGCTAGACTTTTTCTGATGCATTGAAAGAAACCAGGTACTTTGTTATCAAGTTTCTAGTGAGATTGGTTTTGTGCAAATTTTCCAGTTTTACCATTTTGATTGAACCAATTAACCAAACATATTATATCACATGGAATAGTTCAAAATTCATACAAGATGGAAAACACTTGGCAATTCCCAATGCAAGAAGACACTGATGCTAACTCTCTAACAAGTGTAACTGTAACTAAAATCTCACTATCATAGTTTAATTATTTCCCAACACCTGCATTTCTCCACAGCTACAGTGAACTCCAAAGTTGCAGTTACTCGCATATTATCCACTGGAAAAAAAGGAAACTGAATCTAGAATGCACAATACTGTAAGGCTCTCAAATTTTACTCTGTTAGCCTGCTGAAGCAGTTGTCTGTGTAAAAGGCTCTTTTCTACAGTCACAATCACAAGTATTGTTCTTGTATCCTAGCACGGTTCTCTTCCCACCACAACCTGGCGTGCATTTCTCCAAATTTTTCTCGGCTGCGTAAAAGAATACAGAAAGAAAATTTTGAATTTAAATGAATGTGATTAGTCATGATAGATTAAACATAAGGAAACACAACAAAAGCTTTGATCAAACAATGCCATTATGTCCTATTATAAACATATCTAATGACAGACTATTTAGATCTAAATCCGTCTTAATGGTTTAGTCGTTGGTGTATACTGTATACCTCTACATTTAACTCACAAGACTTAAAAGCATAATGAAATATCATAGAATCAAATTACTGAGCATAAACAAAATACCAAAATTAAAAAGGACAATTGTAAAAAATCCAGGAGCAACACAACTTGGTTAGGAGGTATCATTCACTAGTTAAGATAGTTAGCTATAAAGAATAAAAAAGCTGTTGAATTAAAATAGTTTATGTTCCATTCTTATGATTTCTGCATACCTGAACCGGACACGCCTAAGTTCTCTAGCTCCACCTGGCAGTGCTCTGATGGTGATGTATACTCCTGGTTCATCCTGTTCGACCCATTCTGTTTCCATATCACTGGCATTGCTGATTGAAAGCTCACCTGAGTGATCTTCCTCTCCCGAGGAACTAGTCCTTACAGAACCTTCAATGGATGGTCTCTCAGTCTTTGGCACACCAATGGTGGAAAGATTAGGTGTTGATCCTAGACCGCTTGCTTCATGGCAAGGTTGAGGTTTCCTTCGGTGGTGATCCAGTGAATCTGATGAGGAGTAACCCATTCCCATTGGTTGGTGAAGATGACGGGGCAGGCGCTCTTTACTGAGAGGAGGAGTGACAGGGCTATCCCTAGCAGATTCAATTCTTGAACTCTGAAAAAGAAGGAGAGTTATCTAGATACCAACTAAAACGTACCAAATTAGCAAATTCACAAATACAGAATATTCTAAATGAATTGCTCATGTGAATACTAAAGTTAACAATCCACTGCATTGGTTTGTGATTGGTACTCATGATAACATGCATTGGTTTGGAATACAAATTTAATGATCAAATTTTTAACAACAAAAAAGAGTATGCTCACCTCATCCTCAGATATAGGTGGGGTTGGAAGAGGAACTGCTTGCTGATCGAACCTTTGAACATTGTACAGCTCCATGACCTTGTCGTAATTCTCTGACCACCACCTCTGTGCTTGCCATTTGTTAAACATTTCACGGCTGATCACACATGTAAAATAATTAGATAAAAGAAGAAACCTGACATCAAATATGATAGGTAACCGCATCAGTTAGTTAGTAGAGGATTAGCCTATAAATAAGAGGGTCTTAAGAGGGTTTAGGTATCCAAAGGGATCACCGGTGTAATTGAGTTGTAGATAGTCCAGGTTCTCTCGAATAACCTGGGTTACTTTCAGTAACAACAGAATTTTCTATCTCTTTCTTGGCTGATTCTATCAAAATACAAGTGTATTTTCCTTTATAAAAAACTTTAAACCTGTATTATTGACTGCAAAAATTATAAATGATTAACTTATACTGCTACGTTGGGGGACTGCACTGATAATAGTACAGAACCAAACATTTCAAAATGTTTATAAACGGCTGCATCTCCTGGGGAAGCTATTTGTGCTCAGGGTACATAAATTATTTACCAATTGATTATCCCATGGAAGCTTTACCTACCCAGAACTATATATACGTCCAAATGAGATTTGGATAATTGGATCTCCCCTAGATCGTTGCCATTGAGTAAAAAAAGCATTTAAACTTTTATGCTTCTACAACCTCCATATATTGATTCCAAATTGTTGAGATTGACTTGATAGAAGCCTAAACTTTTATGAAAGATAGAAATGCCTAAAGTTATAACAACAAACCAAAGGAAACTTATCCCAACAAAATTAAGTTATAGTTAAATCATGTAAATTAATAAAATTATTCAGTATCAATAGACTAGAATTTTACATTCATAAACTATTTATAGAATGGACCCTTCTAGTATAATTCGTGTATTTAAATTTCCTTTCTAATTCAGAACAGAGGGAAGTTCTCAAGACAAATTTGGTTGTCCTTCATGAAATAAATATTGCTATGGCACAAAAGCAAGCCTGGGCTATATTATTGCATAGCTTCCTTTACTTTTGCCCCCCTCTGTTCTTTGTTCTTTTCTCTTTTTCTTTTTTGTGGGATGAGAGGAGGGAGGGCATTTGAATGATCAGGCTAGGAGTTAAAACCCTTTTTGCTTTTGTCCATTCTATAACAACCAGTTAAGCATGAGTTACTGACAGTGGGACAAAGCTAGAGGCACAATACAAACAAGATAGATCCTGCCAATCCAGAATCTGGACAGCCTTTGAAAAGCATGTGATCACTCTCAAACAAACATGTACTTAATGCCAGATCAAAGAAGTGAAAGTTTAAACCAACCAAAGGACAAAGTTTCACTGGTTAAAAAGCTAGCTGCCTCTACCAAATGACAATTCTAACATCCAGAGGCTACTCACATAAGCTTCTCTTCAGAATTGATTTTGACTTTAGAATCAATTATAGAGAGATTTTCAAACACGCACTAAGAGTTAATGCAATTTCCAAGAAATACACGAGGGAAGGGTAGTACCTGAACCGTATCCTCTTCAAATCATTCCCACCCTGAGGTAATGAAACAAAAGTAATGAGCACACCAGGCTCCACTTGTGCAATCCATTCCCTGGGTTCATCCTCCTCCGTGAACATCACTGACTCAGTACGTCCACTCACTGATGCTGGTGTTCCTTCCCCACTGGAAAGCCCTTTCAGTCTAGCTTCCATTTCCTTACCCCACAACCTTGGGGTTGAATTGGAGCTCCCAGTTCTGCGGTAGGCCCAGTGGAACCTTGCTGAATCTGAGCCCGCATCAGAGTCAGCATACTTTCGATTCTTGTTACCATTGGAAGATCCTGAACAAGGCTTGCAATTCTTATAGGCCCCAGAAGCTTTCACTGCCATGTCCTTGATCTGGCAAACAAAAACTACCTCTTTATCACCACAGACAAAAAACAAAAGAAGAAAACCATGAAAGACACAATTGGGCATTTTCAATTCCATGATTTTCTCCTTAAACTTCAAGGAGACTCAAAACTGAAATCCTACATGCCAGGGCAGGAACAAGAACATGGACTTTTGCAGAACTGACAAATTCATGTTAGCAAAATAATATGTTTCTGATTCTATTAGTCTAACTATTAGCAATCAGAATTCAAATATGAAGAATTACACAACAATAGTATTCTAATGCAAATGGCTTTGTGAATTTACCTGAGAAGTGAGGGCCTTGATGGCTTGTTTGGTGCTGGGTGTTTGCACAGCTTCTTCATCTTCTTCCTGGGGAAGAGATCCATTATTGAGCTGCTTGGAACACGCTATGCAGGTCAACATTTCTGATTCCCCTCACACTCCACCTCTAAATGGCAAAAGATCACCAAGTTACATTCCAAACCAAAGCTATGAATAGGAAAAAGGTTGACCCTTTGCGGCAATCAAACAAACAGAAGATCTGCAGTCAACTCAATCCACCCCAAAACACACAAAAACCAAAACCTCCATTGAATGTGATGCAGTGCTCTGAACAGGTACCAAACCCAATCAAATTCAAAAACTGAGAGGGTGGTAGAGGAAGAATGTACCAAAGAGAAAAAACAGTGATTCAGGGAAGAATGAGAGAGAGAAGATGTAAGGTTAGGAAGAGATGTGAAAGATCTATGCCCATGGCCATGAGATCAAATTGCATTAAAAATCATTTCTTTTTCAAGTTTTTTAATAGCAGAGTTGGAGTAAACTAGACACACTCTCTCTCTCTCTCTCTGTCTCTCAGAGTCAGAGGAGGCTTAACATAAGACACACACAACAACAAATACAAAGGGTGCAAGTTAGAACCTTTTCAGTTTTTCTGAAGGGCCATTGAGATTCGGGCTCTTTCAATGTGTATATAGCTCCACAACTTGGTCCACTATGTGTGTATTGTGTGTGGAACTTGTGATAGTGTTGAGTTATATATAGTGAGAGAAAGCGAGAGAAGATGATAAATGGGTTAGCTTTTTGTGTGCATGCGCCACCCTATGATTTCTCTCCGATGGCACTCTCAGATAGATGCTGAGAGACAGGGGAAAAGGTGAAAATGGGAGTGTAGCGGCGTGAAGTTATGTAGCACAACACAACACAACACAACACAAAAAGAAGAAGCATATATGTGTCATGTGTGTGATGTGCAAGCAGGATTTTTTATCCAACTTCACTTGCCCCCACACACGTCTATGCTATTATTCTCCACAAAAGTTGCCTCAATTTCGTTTCCACTTTTCCAAACTATTTGCTCCATAGTACTTGATTGCACTAAATGTAGTTGATTAATGGTGTGTTTGTTTTTTCTTTTGTGATGCATTGAAATGTTATTCCACGTTCGGAATACACTTATAAAATGTATTTTGGGTAAATCATAGGGTAATACCTTATGTTTGAATTTCAAAAAGTTAAGCTTTATGTAATTATCATAATTACGAAATTGTGATTTAAAAGATGCCAACATTTTTTTAACAATATGAAAAGTTGTGGGGAAGTTATCTTCGAGTTAAACTCTTCTTGGTAATGTTTTTTCATTTTATTGACGGCTCTGTTTGTTTGCCGTTGGTGAAGAAGTCAATGGACATTTACACAAATTTCGAGCCACAAAAGTCAATCAGTGTGGGATTTGTATTCAGTCTCGTCCCTCACTTTGTTGACCCTTAGATTTATCCAAAAGCTCACATTTTGCCATATCATCCATTCTCATTGTTGAAGCAAGATAATATCGACTCACTTTGCCCTAAACTTCAACCTGTAATCTTCTTTCACTGTGGGTGTGAATCTTGTTTTTGTCCAATTTTTATCGATTCTGAGATCTACAAGTTTTTTTCTTTCAAATGAATCAATCACTTGATTGGTTCTCGGCTCAACCAGTTGGACAAATATGTTCTGTCCCATTTTCAAACCAATTGTTTTTCTTTTCTTAGTGATGCAAAACTTACCATATTTATAATTGAAGGTCGTTAGAATTCAGGTTAGACCTGACTACACCCCAAAAAGTAGCTCAAGGGTGAGAGTTGCTCTACCACATATAAGGACATATTTTACCATATTTCAAGTCAATATGAGACATGTCGACACACTTTCACGCTCAAGAATGGACTTATGGATCGTACAGTTTTAAAACTCATAAACACTCTTTCAATTTTCTTTCCTTGATAAATTGCTAGAAGTAAACAAAGCATTAGGGCCGAATCAAATGACTTGTGGTATTTTCTTCAAAAAAATAAGAAATACCAATTGAGTGTGTGCTCGAACATCAGTTGAAAGCAACGTGAACAAACTTTCATCTCAACCCATGAAAAAAACTTCATTCGCTATTTTATTCAAAAGTGAGTACCTAAATCATACACACCAATGTCAAACATGTATTGTAAGATAGCGTGAAAAGGCCTTAATGTGAAGAGAATGACAACAATAAAAGGCAAAAGCTACAATGTCATTGAAAAAAGTGCGATACTGGTGAATCATAAAAATACATCATAGATATATTTACTTAAAAATTCAACGGCTGAGATTTCACATGTCAAATTACAAAAATATCTTTAATCTCATCTTCTTCCTCTACCTCGTTTTCTTTCTCTCAATTCTTTTCAGGCAACTATGACCACTGCAACGACTACCTCATCCCCATCTCCTCCTCCCTATTCCTAGTGAGCCTAAGCTGCCCTATTTCCGGTTGTGGTTACAATGTCCCATTCACGCTCTTAATTATACTAAAACTACTTATGAAATAATGAAAATGATAAAAGGATAAACAATAAAAAAGATTATATTTCCTTTCGAAGAATTGGGAGAGGGAGGGGGATAGTCGAGAGACACGCAGCTAGGTGCTGAGATATGCGTTGCGTGGGGGCAACGATTAGAGCAGTGTCACATACAAATGATATGTGACTGAAAGCAGTTAGGGGTGCAACCAAGGTGGCTTGCGGCGAAGAAAAGTTCATTAGCAACATCACCGGAGAAGGCAAAGGTCAAACAGAGTTCTAACAGAAGCTTCACCTAATGTGTAGCTACGATGGCCACATCCACCCTCTTTTGCGCACTACTCTCCTTACTAAGTCGGTGACGACAAACTCATTGTCGTTGCACTGTCATTGCCATCATCCCGTGACGCCCTCTCCTTCGCTCCCACGCTCAACTTCGCCATCTCCTTCAAGTAGCAGCTCTCCCATTTGATAAGTGTCATATTTACCTAGTTTTTCATATTAATTTAGGCACTTTTCTTGGTTAATCATGTAGACTTTCTATCAAATTGACTCTTCTTTTATTATAACTTGAAATTATGTAGTTTTAGTAGAAATATTTTTAATTCTAGATAGGATATGTGTTTAATTTTAAGTTTGTTAATGTAGGAAATGAGCAAGAGGTGATTCAAGTCTTAAAAGGGATGAGTTAAAAAAAGAAGGTTTGGCTTAGCATTGTACCTGATGCTAAGCCAGAATAGGGCAGAGAAGTTTTTCTTTTGAAGACTCCTCTAGCTTAGCACGAGTGCTGATGCTAAGCCAGAGGAGGAAAACCACTCTTGAAGAAGGGTACTCTGGCTTAGCACTGTAACTGATGCTAAGCCAGAGCAAGGCGGCTAGAGCCCATATAAATGAGATTTTTCATATCTTTTGGAGATCTAACACTCAGAACAAAGGAAAACTCGAAGGAGACCAAGGAAATAAGAAGTTCTAAGCTTCTAATAGTTTTCATCGACCTGGAGACACGCCGAGGACGACACAAAGTCGTCAACTCTTCTTAGTTCTCTTTGTAAGACTGTCTAGCATCCATGTCTATGGATAGCTAAGCTTTTCTTGTTAGGATTGGTTGTAGCCTTTTTTGGCTTTGATGTATTTACTTTGATCTTTATTTATAAATCTATGTTTCTATGGATGGTTTCAATGATTTACCTTGTGTTTAATGCTTGTTTTAGCTTGATCAACTATAACATGAAATTGAATTTGATAGTATAGTGAGAACTAGCTATTTGAATTTGATAGTATAGTGAGAACTAGCTATTTGAATTTGATCTAGGTAAATATCATCTAATGAGTCTAAGATCTAGAGACAGGATTAGATCATTAGTCAAATCAACGCCCATGCTTAATGCTTTTTGCTTTGTTAATCAATCAAGAGATTGAGGGTAAATTTAGTAAGATGATAATCTTTGCATTGGGGGACCGTGTAGTAAGAAAAGATGTGATGTGATGAAATCAACCATAGGAACAAGGTTTATATATGAAATCATAGAGTCCATTCGAGTTAATCGATGAACACCAATTCCAACAGTTTTCTCCTCTTGATTTCAATTCATTTTATCTTGCTTGCTTTAAATTCTCTTGTGCTTGTGACTATAATTAAAATCAACCTTCAAACAAACTCGCAATCCATTGCTTAAGTGATTTTGCTAGAGAACGACATTGTATTTCCAATTCTCTGAGGACAATAAAAACTCTCTACTATACTGCAATTAAATCTTGAAAGGGATTCAAAAGTAAACGTGGTAAAAACCTTTCAACACCATCTCGACCTCAGCTCCCTCATTTCTTTGACCATGATTTTCACGCCCTACCACCACTGCCTCTCCTCCCCCGTTGGAGGCTCTTCCTCTTCATTCACCACCCAAAAATAGACTCTTGGTTCTCTAATGCCTCTCTAATGCCCTCACCAACACTAGCACTCATAACCCTCAGACTCACTACTTGGTTTCCTCTTCCTCCTGTCAACGTTGCTTAAAAAATTCACAATGTTGTGGTGTTGGAAAAAGAGAAAGTAGAGGATGGCATTTTTTATAATTTGAAATGAGGTTTAAAGGCAAATTTGCAAATACAAGGTTGTGTGCGAGTAATGATCCATAAACCCTTGTTTCCGCAACATTTGTTTGACATACGCATTTAGTAGCGGTCGAAAATTGCGGCTAAACGCGAAGTAAAAAAAAAGTGTCCAGCGGAGATTTTCGCCCTCTGTCAATAAATATGCTAATTTTTTGACACAGATTGTGCGAATTGTAGACGGACACAATTTACATATGTCGAATGAATGTCGCAGCAACCGCACGTACACCAAACATTATCGAGGTAGAGTTCACCTATTTTCAAATATATGTTGCGGCATTCGCCAGCATAAAACAAGGAAATAAGGTGATCGTGTGCATATGTCACTCGTGCTGTTGGTAGTACGATAATGCTGGACGCATGATCGGATTGAAAATCCAAATAATTAGTGTAAAGTGTTAACCTACCAAAATTGTTGAAAATGGAGGCATAGTTAGAGCTTATTATCCTTTGATAATTGTCTCATTATTAGAAAAACGTGCAGAGTCACGGGTAGAATCTAATTCAAGCAATTCGAATCTATTATGGTCTATTCACATTAAGCATCAGTCAAACCAGAACAACTGCTTCTGTGTTTCGTCCATTTTCTTCTTAAAATTCAAAGCTACCAAAAACTTCCTTTTCTAGGTTTTTTCTACTGTGTCGTTTCATGCTACAGTTCCTAGTCAATTCTAGTTGCCACCAATTTGGTAACTGTGTTAGGTCATTCCATTCAATGCCCACATCAGTAAGGAATATAAAATAATTCAAGTATATGTATTCAGATTTTTAAAATTATACATTATACAGCATATCTACTTTCTTAATTACAAAATCTGCCATCAATTTATTTTAGCAAAAAGAACACCGAGTTTACTTAATATGTAGTTAATCTTCATTAACCTTTTCTTCATCTGATAATATTCATTAACCTTTATCATCAATAACAAAAGTGATAAAGTCATGATAAAGATGAAAAGTTTTGTACTCCTTCTACAAGGCTGTTCAGAAGCGATTTTGTTTCTTGCAAAAGTAGTGAGTGATCGAACTCTGTTTGCACCTAACACACCATGGGCAATGAAAAAGACAACCCAACTCTTTTTCTAAAGAGCTAAATGAAAAGAACCCTAAACAATTACCACAAATCTTGTGTGTGATGCCAATCAGAACTGTGGAGCTATCATTCCTTTATCATAAAATTGCAAACTCTCTATGCACTAAATGATTAAAATATGTGAATTTTCAACTTAAAGCCAACAATGATTTGGATTAAATTAACTTCCTTTCGATCAGTTGTTGTCAAGAAGGGAGGAATAAAGCGATGAAATACACCCTTTCTTGTATAGTGGAAGTCTCTTTTTGTTTCTTTCTTATGCATTACACGGGAAAAGACAACTGCTAGATTCCACAATTGAAAATTTTAAGCAATTATTCTTACTTCTTAAGGAACTCTGGTATGTGGAATTTTGAATTTTGTTTTGAAATAGTTTGGTCTCTTGATCGTACAATATGACTTGCATAAATGTAACCCTCAGTGTAGTAAATTTTAGAGTTAATGTTCTATTTGACGCATATTTGCATTTGGTTCTTGTCGATTTTTTTTTAGCAATAAGTCCCTACAATTGGACAACATTTGTGTTTGGTTTCTGTCTGAGGTTGGAGTTCCAGTGAAGGTGTTAAGTGGTAAGTAAGAGCTGACGGAGCATTATCCACGTCATTATTAATTAAATTTAAATTCCACATATCTAATTAATAATTAAAATAAATTATAATTGTTAATTAGAAAATAAAAACTAAAAAAAAATTCCTAAATTTAATCCTTTATCATTTTCATCTTCATCCTCATCATCTTCAAATCCACCTATTTTTTTATTTTTTCCAAAAAAAAAATAGTAAAACAGCAACCAACATTCCCAACCTCAGATTTGCGAAATAATAACGTGGATAATGTCACGTCAACTCTCACCTGTCACTCAACACTCTTACCAGAGCTCTGACTTCAAGTAGAGACCAAACACAAATGTCATCCAATCGTAGGGATTTATTGCTAATTTATTTTTCCGGCAAGAACCAAATGGAAATATGCGTACAAACACGGAACCAAATAAACCATTAACCCTAAATTTTATGTACTCTCATAATACTTACTCAATCCCTTCAAAATAACTAAAGTTTTAGTGGGAAGTTTTTAGGGAGAAAGGGGAAGGCTATGAAGTGAAATGAGAGGGAAAAAGAGAGGAAGGAAGAGTAAGTCCTACCCTTGTTTGAAAATTCAAAACTCCAACAAAATTCACTGTTTAGGAAAACTGCAGAAAATAACTGGAGCAGGGTCTTGGAAGAGTCTTAGAGGGATTTCAAAAATTTCCCAAACTCTTACCCTCTCATTAAACAACTCTCAAATATTGGGAGAACTTCTTATAAGCCTTATTTTCCCCTTCCATCCCCTTCATAATCAAACTTCCAAACAAAACCTAAGAGTATCTAGTGCGTTTGCCTAAACAACATAATTAAGCGTTTATTATGATAATAAGTGCTAGTTGTACAATCGCTTATTTATAAGTTAATTTAAGAAGTTTAATAAGATGGAAATAAGTTATAAGCAGATATTACTTATAAGCTAACTTAAACAACTTATGAAATAGGCTCAAAAGAGTTTATAAGTATGTCATAAACTATTTATAGAACGCTCTCAAACACTTGTATAAGCATTCAAATTATAAGATAAGTTCAAATAAATTACTCTAAAAAGAGATAGATGTTGGGGGCATAGAGCACCCATGAAGGAGGAACCTTGATTACTGGACCAAAGCAACAAATTACTAGCAGAACTTGACATCAAATATTTATCTAAAACTTGAAAAAAAAAATTAAGTCTCTTATATATTTATCATATATATCGTACTAGCCTTTTCTTTATTATAAAACTCTAAATTCATACTTGTATAGTTGCTTACATGTAACACCAGAAAGTATCATCCGCCGGTAATAAATGACAGCTGTAATAAATGACATTGGTTAGTAACAGGGGTTCGTGGGATAGGTTGTGACGAGTTGTGTTTGTCTTTCATTCGACCCTAAATATTGAATAAATATGTTCTTAAACCTGAACTCATCCTTATACTTGAAGAAATTTGATAAGGTGTGAGTTTAATAAAGACCAGACTATAAAAAGACGAGTCTGGGGCCTGAAAGACAAATTGAATGTCATTTTCAAATCTCATCAAAGAATAATAGAGTCCCAAAGGTTAGCTCAAGTGGGAAGAGTTATGAGACATAAGGGTTGGGTAGGGTGAAGGGTCAGGGTTCGGTCCTTGTGGAGGGCTAATTTATACTAATTTACTAACAACTAACATTTACCGGAAAAAAAAATCAAAGAATAATAGATAGTTCACATTGGTTTGAAGCTACTACGACATGAAATTGAAATCTATGTGTCTGGTTAATTTAGGGAATTCTAATCACCCGTGCACAATTAGAGCACATTTCCTACATATGCAAAGCCATGTTTTGAAATTAGTGGGTAACTAGAGGTGATCCTGGAATGGGTTGAGACAAATTGTGTTTATCTTTAATCGGACCAATTTCTTAAACTCGAACTTATTTCTAGTCCTGAAGAAACACGATAAAATACAAGTTTAATGAACTCGGCCCAATACGAGTTAATGGACTGGGCCGAGTTCGGTGCACCATACTTAGTAAGATGATGTTTTTCTTAAAATTACATTTGGTTATAACTACATTTATTTATTTTTTATTTACTTCTGCGACTAAAGTCAAATTTGAAATCAAAATTTGTTATGGGGGTCGAACCCTGACCACATCAAGTAACTATGGACCAACAAACAAGACAACAACGCGGAGATCGATAATGTACTAAACACTCATGACAATCTAGAACCACATAAACTCATCATCTATAAAAGGTTAGACATGAGAGAATCTAAGGTACACACTATCTACTTCTTATATACCTTAAACCTTATGTTCTACCTTAAGCGTCGGAGTGTGCACGGACCATCTCTACCAGATGGACGACGGAGCACCGTGAGAACTATCATCCCACCACCCTTCTTCACCGGAATTTAGTTGTTTCCTCCTCAATCAACACTCTTTCATATGGTTTGGTTGGATTAATCTGATGAAAATTCATGACAGAGACGGCCAATATCTCACATGGGTGTTGCTCGATAAGTTATCAATGCATAGAAGGGTAATTAAGATTTTCTCACGTTTGCTATGATACTTGAAACTTGAGACCCTATCACGCATCTTAAGTGTTAGAGAATTAAATATGACGGTGGATTCAAGAGCCTTGGCATCTGATGAATGAGACCTTATATTAGGCTTAGGCCCACCAAGTTTCGTAGAGGAGACATTATGATATGAATTATTTCAATAGCATTAATATATCGGATCGAGTTAATTGATGTTCATCAATTGAGAAGAAGAAGATGTGTTTGTCCTCATCATGATATCAGTCATCAGTGGACCATCAAGTCACATGCTTGCGATTGGCTTTAGTACTATGTTTCAAGAATTGAGAGCATGTAGACTTGGTTGGGGGAGTAAACAATGATGGTACTTTGGGATATATGCTTCAATCATTCAAATCTGACCCTGCTGTAAGGACTCCCAATTCATGAGGCAAAAGGGAATGATGAATGGGACGTCATTAGCTGGTTTTAGCAATATCTTCTCAACTCTTCAAAAACACATCCAAGAAAGGGACTTTTAGTCTTTTAGATATGAAGCCATGCATATATCCATAACTTGTGACAAATTGAACATATGCTAAATATGCAAGGATTTGGAAGAAATGGGACAATGATAACTTTCATTTAAAGTGGTCAATAGACTTATTTTACATTATAAAAATATTTTAATATATAGATCTCTCATTAATTACAAGGGATTTGTTACGTGAAAGATACAATAGGAAAAAAAATGCGAAAGAGAGATTGAATGGAGAGCCCAAAAACAACTTTATTTGGTTTATTATGAAATTAGTGTTGAGAGAGTCAGAGGTGGAGCTCAGCCTATCACTTTTACACTCTATTTGGTATAAGATGGTTTAAATGGAGAAGTGTTCCGAGAGAGCGTTTGAAGAGAGAGAGCTCACCCACATATGTTTGGTTTGCCTACGGTAGAGAAGAGAGAGTTGTGAGATATCGGTCCAACATGCTGTTTGGAGTCTCTTCAACATTGAGGAGAAACTATCATGACATGGTTTTATTGTTTTTTGTATTTTATGTCCTTATATTTTGATTTATAAACACCTACAAAAAAGAAATGCTACCAACACTCACTTGGTCACTCTCTTTCCAACACTTTTTCATTTATTAGTCAAAATTTATGTAAGTCCCGCCAAATTTGGAGTGAGACTCATATGATTTAGTGGACCCCAGATTGATTTCAACCAATAAAATGGAGAATGTTGAAAAGAGAGTAACAAAATGAGTGTCGGTAGCACTCCTCCATCTAGCAATGAGTTCTTTCATATGCA
Organism: Acmispon strigosus; assembly: GCA_030819835.1. Lineage (NCBI taxonomy): Eukaryota > Viridiplantae > Streptophyta > Magnoliopsida > Fabales > Fabaceae > Acmispon > Acmispon strigosus. Next base: position 52,193,170 of record JAUAMA010000004.1, on the reverse strand, counting down.
AAAATGTTATTTTATAAAAAAATATTTTTCTGTTTCCTTATTCTCTAAAATCCACGTCATTCTTTCTCTTCTATTTCTATCATATCAAACAACCTACAAAATCTATTATATTTCTCACCTCTTTCTCTCTATTCATCTTTTCTCTTCTCTCTTTCTCTCTTCCCTCTTTCTCACTTCAACCAAACAAAGCCTTAGTCTCTTCAATTTGGGGAGATCGGAAGAAATGTTGCTCGATATTTTTAAATTTACATGTTAGTCTTATCATTTTGTACAAAATAAATATTTTATATTTTTTTTTTCTCTTTCACCAAACAAACTCTAAATCTATTATGTTTCACATATTTCTCTATACTCATTTTCTCTCTTTTCTTTTTCTCTCTTTCTCTCCTTAACCAAATAAAATGCACATAACTAGCCAGTTTTAAAAATTGAATCGAACTAGCCAGTCTAACCAATTTAATTGGAAGCCAAACTTGCAATGGGTCCAATCAAACATGTTAGGTCAGATATTTGTTAAACTAGGTATCTGATTACTAAGTATAGCCATTTTTTAGTGAGTTGAGAGTGTCCACGGCCAACACTAGTGATTGATTACTTCAGTGTAGGGATGGCAATGGGTAGGGTCTGGGTAGGGTACTATAGTACCCATCCCCATACCCGCGTTTTTAAAAAGTACCCGTACCCGTCCCCATACCCGCGTGGGTAGCAACTTGAGTGCCCATCCCCATACACTCTGGGTACCTATATGCCCGTACCCGTACCCATTGCCCGTAGTTTAGTTAAATAAAATATAATTTTCACTATTTGTATTTTTTAATAGAAAACCAAAATATGATTGCTATTATAAAATGAAAACACATTAGTTAAAAATACAAAAGACTATCAAAATACTTAACAAGTAAAATCATTTAATTAAGTATAAAAAGCTAGATAATATTTATATTTTTTCCTTTCATAAGATCATATTAATTAACATCTTCTCTCTAATCAAATTAAGATCAATTAAATATACCTTTAATTTACATCAATAATATTTTATTATTTGAAATATGTGCAAGTTTTAATAAAAAATTAAATCAAAATTTATTCTCAAAATTTGAGAATATATGTTTTTGTTTAAATACTATTATCCTAACATATATTATAAGTGAAGATAATAGTATAATTTAGTAAAAAAAAAATGTAATATAGTTATAATAATTATATTAGGATGAACAATTAACTAATTATATATATATATATATATATATATATATATATATATATATATATATATGAATGATATGTGTGTGCGGGTATGGGGCGGGGTGGGTACTATAGTACCCATACCCGCACCCATACCCACTAATTTTTGCGGGTATTTACCCATACCCAACCCCATACCCATCTAGCGGGGTTTTACACTACCCATACTGGGTATTTTTTGCGGGTACCCATAGGGTATGGGTCAATTGCCATTCCTACTTCAGTGTGTGTGCTCTCGCACTAAGAGTATTGCATTTATTTCAAATGTTTTGGCACAAAAAGTTGTAAGTGACCAAAACTTACTTATTACACGGTGATAAAAAAACTTATTTAACCCAATAAACTATCTCAATGATAACTAGTAATAATTCCAAAGATTAAATGAATTCATGGTAGGTACCCCTAGGTGTCATTTTTCATGGCCGTTCCAGTCCTCAGTCCAAACCGAGTCACATGCCGCATACCCAAATAAATCCTTCACAATCACAAATCATATGCATTCTCACAAACACAGCACCAGGTTTTCCCACCTCCAAAATCAGCCATTCTACAAATAAATCCTTGTGATTAAAGGGAAATGCAAGATAGGCTAACACAATGGTAACCTTACTTCAACTGCCAATCCATGGTACAAAACATGGCACGCTGAAAAATTCAATTGTGAGTTTGGTTGATCAATCCCTTCATTCTGGCCTCCAAAATTCATCTCAATGCTTACAGAAGCTTTTGGTCCCTTATTTTACAATCAAAATTGGTTTTAGCCATTACCATTTTTTTATGCTTTTAGTCCCCTTTTTATAGGTCATTTGGGTTTTAGTCCCCAATCATAACCAATTGCAGATGCGCTCTCAGCGGCGACCATGGCAGCCTGAAGCAATACACATGACTCTGTCGAATTAAGTGGTGGTGGGACGAAGTGCTGGATAAAGGTGGCAACAACTCCATGAGCTAACGATGATAGTTGCAATGGGTAAACTGAATAAGAGACCAAAAGCTTATTTAATTTAAACCTTCAATCACGGTAAACTGAATATGACTTGCAGAAGAGATATTTCAATCCTATATAAATGAATGATCATCATAAAAGAGGAAATAAAAAATTCATTTACCATCTGAAAACCTACATTGTTTCAAAAAGAAAGTGTTACTATGAGAAAACTAATATTTATGCTGTGTAAAAAAAAAAAATCCATTGTCAACTAAGCTACTCCAGCAAGAGAATTGTAACAAACATTTGTAATCAAATAACAAAAATCATAGATCTGCCCTGCCAGGATATCGTGGGAAGGGAATCACATCTCTAATATTTTCCAGACCGGTTGCAAAAAGAATCATCCTTTCAAAGCCAAGACCAAATCCAGCATGTTTCACTGTTCCGTACCGCCTCAGATCAAGGTACCACTCATATGGCTCCAGAGGCAGTCCCATCTCCTTTATTCTGCAATATAAAATCAATACAAACAAGAAAAAATAAAGTGAACAATCATCCAAGGAATGCAGAAGGAAACAAATTAAGCAAAAAGATCAAATTTATGTGTTATAGATTTATAGGGTAAATTAAACTTTACCTTTCCAGAATGACATCATACCGCTCTTCCCTTTGGCTTCCACCAATTAACTCTCCAACCTGAAATTACATTAACATGTTTCTCTATTATTAAAACCTAAAAAGCCACTAGGTATCAGGATATATTTGATCAGTAGCCAGACACCCTAGGCATACAACACCACCACCAACAACAACAATCTATTCTCACTAGGTGGAGTTAGATACACCATAATGTCATCTCGTAAATATGTTTGATGACAAACATTTAAATCTAAATCCTTCTTAAAGGTTTGATGCCTCTCACTACCTTTAACTATTGGATCTACTCTCGTTACTTGGTTTCCACAGGTCTTCTCCAAGGCACCATAAACATGTTCAAAAGAAAAATATGTAGTATACATACCTTCGGGACAAGCACATCCATAGCAGCCACTGTCTTTGAATCGCCATTGAGGCGCATGTAGAAAGCTTTGATTTCTTTTGGATAGTTATATACAATCACAGGTTTCTGGAATTTTACCTCTGTTAGGTATCTGCATAACATCACACCCTGAAGATATCACACAACACAACTCAATAAGAATAATTATTTGAAAAACAAATTTAGAAGTACCTTTCATGCTCAGATGCTAAGTCGATCCCCCATTTTACTTCATTCTCAAATTTCTTACCATTCTTGACAGCTTCTTCTAGAATTTCCACTGCTTCTGTATATGAAAGTCGAATAAAGGGGGTGGAAGCCACCATTTTCAAACGATCAATGCAACCTTTATCAAACTTGTCTGCCATAAACTCCATATCTTCAAGGCAGCTGTCAAGTAACCACTGACACAAAAATTTCACATATGCCTCGGCGCAGTTCATATCATCCTACAAAATAATGCAAAACCATGAACCTTAACATTTCCACCGCAACAAATGCAAAGCACCAAAGATGTAGTAAGGGATAAGTGGGCAGTTCAACTATGCACTAAAGATCATATATTTGAATTGACATTCAGTTGATAAGTATGCCCCCAACAACAGCAACAAATAAGACGTCTGATGATGACAAACTAGATCCCGAGAGGATGGAAGAAAACAACTGTATATTTCCTTAAACTCTGAAATAATAGCCACTAATGATAACCATAATAATCTTGAGAGTGGGTTCAAGTTTCGCATACCTCCAAGTCTGCAAATGCAATTTCAGGTTCTACCATCCAAAATTCTGCCAAATGCCTTGAAGTGTGAGAATTCTCCGCGCGAAATGTTGGACCAAATGTATACACACTACTGAGAGCACATGCATAAGACTCAACCTGAAGCTGGCCTGAGACAGTTAGAAATGCTTGACGGGCAAAGAAATCTCTAGTATAGTCCACCTTTCCATCCTTTTGAGGCACACCGGGCTTAAGTTTAGATCTCTCCTCCACCTTAGAGAGACTCTCCTTTGCCCTTTTAAGATCATCCACAGAAGCACTAATTTCCTGCTTACTTGCTTTAGCAGATTTCAGCTGGGAAACAATTCCCCCCTTTTCCTGAACAAGAAGCCTAGCAGCTTCTATATCAGCTTCCGTTGGAGGGGGATTTTGTTTTAGTTCCTTCTCCAGCTTCTCAGCTTCGCTGAGTAAGGTTGTCACTTGAAACATTTCACCTGCACCCTCACAATCACTCGTCGTGATAATTGGTGTGTGCACATAAAGAAACCCATGCTTATTGAAAAATGTATGTGTAGCATAAGCAAGAGCATTCCGAATTCGAGCAACTGCAGAGATCTGCAGTCAAACCCAACAATCATATTAACAAATTTACTAGCTTCAGAAACACAGATAATTTTTTTTCAAAAATTTAATCTATTACCATGACTGCTTGTTTTTAACCAATTGTGATTATGCTTCCAAAGTCAAGTAGATTAAAAGTAAAAAAAGATAGTTTCTGAACTGTTGAGCATAAGTTCTAGAAATGAATCACTTAACTTCAAACTTATTCTAACTAAAATCAAATTTATAGCAAAAAAACAAATTAGCAAATACCCATCCAAACACACATTGTCTTAAACACATTATTGTCTTAATCTTATAGAACACTATTTGATTGGCACCAAAAACTGGTGGAAAAAGAAAAGCAAAAGAAAGAGAGAAAGAAAAGTACAGTGTTGGTTCTAGAACGAAGGTGAACGAAATCTCTCAAGAACTCGAGAGTGAGTCTGCTTTTGGGCAAAGGGTACTTGGCGGGATCGACGGGACCCACATGGAGAACCTTATCAGCGCGAAGCTCGACCTTCTGCTTGGTGCCGGAAGGAGGAAGCTTGAGGTGGCCGTCGACGACGACGCACGTGCCGGTGGGAACGATGTGCCCTAACTCGGCGAGCGAAGCCTCCACAATCACCTGCAGGTTGCCGGGGCAGGACCCGTCGTTGAGTTCCAGGAAAGCGAAGGCGTCCTTGTCGGCCTTCCTTCCCGTCTTCACCCACCCGCCCACCCTCGCTTTCCGGCCAGCCAGGCCCGACCCGCCGTCGCTCCGGCTGATTATGGATCGGATTGGAACGCGGTCCGAGAATTCGGCTTTGGGAACATCGTCGATGCTGGCGGCGGCCAATTGGTCCGTCGGCGGAGAAGGATGCTCTGCCATTGTTAGCGCCGGCGGCGATCACTTCCCACTAGCACACCTCAGACAGTGGAACCCTTGCTATTTGCGTATAGAGGGGCTTCAAATTTGGGTTAAATACGTTTTTCCCCCTCTTAATGCCTTCAAAACTAGTTTTAGTCTTCTCATCCCTGCACTAACAATTAGAGTCAACACTCAAATTGATTCCTAAAAAGTGTGATGTGCCCATTCGTTTGTCCCTAAACTAAAGAAAATAGTTGTCATAATTCCTAATGTTGTTGATTGTCAGTGTTGTTAGGTCCTGAATTTGAAAACGTTAACTAAAATTTCGTATATCCCAAAAACTATCTAAAATTATAAAGACTTATTCATTCAAACAATCACGTTTATTAAGAAAATATGTAATAATTTAATTAATGTAATGGTTTGTGTGTTTTTATATAAATTTTTATATAAATTTTTCATATATAATAAATGCAAGGAATAAATTAGGAAAATCTTATTATTCTTTTCTAAAAATTTAGAAGAGGTCTTATACTATGAGACATTAAATATGTCTCTATAAAATCTTATAATTTGGGAGGAAGGAATATTAACAAAAGTGTTGATGTGAACTTTCCACACATTGTAACAGAAATTGACTTTATGAAAGACATTGTTAGTCTTGTGTGTTTCCATTAAATATATTTTAAAAAACCAAGACCCTTATGAATTATGAGTCCTGATCTTTCATTTTATTACATTTAACAATCATTCTATTTTTGTTAAAATTTTGACTCTAAAAATAATAATTAATTAATTATAGACTGTCAATAATTAATTTTGATAATTACGTTTATTAAAAAAAGTAGAAAACATATAATGAGATTAATTAATGTATTGATTTTTAATATGTTGGTTAGTGTGGAAGAAAATTAATTATTAGTGGTAGTTAAGACTATAAAATTATAAAAGCTAAATAAATACAAGAGATATATATTGAAGAAAACAAATATTCTTAAAATTTAGTATAAGGGGGTTTTATATTAAGAAACACCAACAATGTTCTAAGGGGTCTTTTAAAAAAACGGATGAAGTATATTTGCTTAATGACGAGTGTTAGCAACGCACACTTTACTAGATAATGTTTGCGACCGAAATATATGATGTAAGACTCCGATAATAATTAACAAGAACCATACCACAAGAACTAGTTGTTGTAGATGGAGAGTCCGAGGTCTTATAAACCGCACATCAGTATCTCATACATCAAATGTATGACTCAAGTCTAGAGCTGGGTAAGCGGTCTGACCAACCCCGCGTTGGCCCGCAATTAAACGGACCTCTCTTGAGGTGGTCCGCATCCGCCCCGCGGTTAAACTAGCTGGCCCGCGGGCCATTAAGCAGATTTTAAAATAAAATAAAAACAGAAATTTATCACTAAACAACTAGAAATTTAGAGGTATAAAAACCTTTGAAAAACCTTAAAAATTAAGAGATTGAGGCTTGATAGTGAGGGTCTGATGATGAATTGAACCGTGACTTGGGAAATTGGGTTGGGACTTGGGATTTTTTTCCTTTTCTTTCTACCGGGCTGAATTTTTAACTACATGGTCCTTTTTCTTTAGAATTTTTTTAATAATACAACCCGCGGATCAGCCTGTCAAACCGCGGTCTAATCCGCTTAAACTCGCGGACTTAACGGGTCAGCCCACATAGTCCCGCTTTTAAAAGGACCAGCAACCACCGGGCTACAGCCTGCGCAGATGGTGGGTCACGCGGGTTGGCCCGCGGGCTTAGGCGTGTTTGCCCAGCTCTACTCAAGTCTCATACCTTGCAAATGAGTATTAACATCCATTACTTCTCACTATTTTTTTTTGGCTTAACAGCACTTTTAGTCCCTCACCTTTCACGATTTAGCATTTCTGGTCCCTCTTGCAATTTATTAGCACCTAGAGTCCCTTAACCTTTGAAGAAGTTTAATTTTTACTTTACCATCCAATTCCGTCAAAGATTAAACGGAATATTTATTTGAAATTAATTAAAAAAATAAAAACTCATCAGCTCTTTGGGTTTTCCAGAAAATACCCCCTCTCCTTCATCAAACCTTCTTGTTCCTCTTCTCCCACATCCACAAACCCTAGCAACATCCCCCACTCTCCTCTCTGCCCCCTATCATCTGCTCTGCCACTCTTACTCTCCTACTTCAACCCATCTCTTCTATCGGCCACCATCTCTCTTCCTCCGTCTCCACCTCAAATCGAAACCCTCTCTTCCTCCCTCTCCACCCTCCATCGAAGCCCCTTCCTCTGCCAAACCCCTCATCTCCGAATCCGAGAAGGATACATACGAGGACGAACGCGTCGCCGCCGTTCACCTCGTCATGGAGCTCTGCGAGGGCGATGAGCTCTTCGATCGCATTGTTGCGCGTGGGCACTACACTGAATGCGCTGCCGCCGCCGTCACCAAAACCATTGTCGAAGTCGTTTAGGCCTGTTTTCTTTTTCCCCCTTGCCGAGATTTGGTGGTTCTTGATCTGTTTCAGAATTTCAGTGCATGCTTTGTGTCTGGTGGTTCTTGATCTGGTGGCTATTTTCCCCCCTTGCATGGTTTTCTTGATCTGGTGGTTCTCTGGTGGGTTTTGCAGTAGAGGCATTTGGGTCTTTGTTTCTGCCATCAAAATCGGAATTTGGTTGTGAAGTTGGGGCATTTGGGTCTTAGATTATGCTATTAAAATCAGAATTGGTGGGGCTTGGAAATGGGTGTTTTAGACAGGACCTCATTCACTGATTCCTCTTCTAGAGTAACTTGAAATCCCGCTCTGCACTGCTGCCAATAAAATGAAAGATGATGACTAAATCTGCCGCTATTTGGCTTTATAGCGAGAGGTCCTGCTACTATTATTATTGCTAGCCTCACAAACCATTATAGGGGTTGTATGTTGCTGTTAGAGAAGGCCTTGTTGTTGGATTGTAAAATCAGATTTGAGGCTATTTTGTTGGACCGGAAAGCTGAATTAACAGGGGTGCTAGATTTGTTTTCTACTGTGAGGGATGACAACTCCCTTATCTCTTTATTCCTTTTTCTATTCTCATAGACTAGTATGTTAATTCTTTGTTTATGATGTTTTCTTTTATGTGTTATTTTGTATTATGGGTTGGAGTACCCCTTGTACTCCCTATTAATACAATTATTGGCTTAAAAAAAGGGTCAGTATTATGTATTTTTCAAAATATTAAATGTTTATGGAATGATGTTAGAGATGAAAATGGAAGGTATACTGTTAGGGAGATGAATATGTATGCTTTTTGATTTTTTTATGGGTAAGATGATGAAGATGTTGGTGAAGAAGATGAAAATTGATGGATATGATGAAGAATTTGATGAATGTTCTAGATTATTTATTTTATTAATTTTTTTCAAAAGTTGTTAAATATTTGACATAATTGGATAAAAAATTAAAAATGTAACTTCTTCAAATGTTAAGGGACTCATGAGGGCTAATAAATGCTATTAAGTTTTTTTTTTCACTCAACCCAACATTTTCTGTTTAATTGTTAGACTACAACTCAACTTTAATGTTCTATCATCTCCTTTGTACGTTAAAGCCTTTCGTGACAATATTCAGTTAGAAAAATTAGAAGATGTCTGCACGTTTTCAAGACCCATATTCAGTTACGCATCCCCCACCTAGATTCACGGAGAAGGAAGATTACGAAACCAAAATAATGTTCGATCACTAAAAATAAAAAACATGATAGAAAGATAATCTCCCCCTAATTATAAACTAACATTGACATTTACATGATGTCATTAAATATAAGTTAACTTAACAAAAGTTAATTTCTCTTTCCATATTTATCTTTGCATTTATTGATAGTGGAGCACTATTAATACTATATTAATTGAATTTTTTTATCTTAAATAGGGGCAAATAAGAAAAATTGTAATTTTTTTTTAAAACCAATGTATCAACTAACTTTATTATTAATTTTCTTAATAAGTGTGAATTTTATCATATTAACTTATAATTAGGGACGGAAAGATATAACATTGTCTCATTAACATAGCCAAGAAGATGAAATGGAACAAGGTAACCTATATCTTTACGGAAACTGTTTGTATATATTCAAAATTTAGCATAAGCATGTGATGTATCAGGAAAAGGCAAATAAATATAATGTTGAAAAGTGGACTAATATAACTTGTATTTTTTACCACATTTAAGTTGAAGCCTGAAGGGATCAATGATCTTCTGCAGTTATTTTTACAACTGTAAGAGATCCTAATCCAAGTTTCAGTAACATACAACCAGACATGTTTAGCGTTATAATCATATATGGGCAAAACGTGAAATAATTAATTATTCTAAAAGCTTATTTGACTTGATATTAGAGCTTCTATAATTAAATGGTTTAGAGTTCGACTATTAGCGCTCCAATTCATCTAATATAAAGTGGAAGTCCAGGTGAACTCTTGGGTGAGAAGTGTGTTAGAAATATAATACAAAACTATTCTTGTGACATTTTTTAATGATTTAAATTTTTGAAATAACTGGGTTATTTGATGAGAATGAGGTATTGTATAAATATTTTTTTCCAGGAATGAAGATATAAGGTCACCATTTATTATTATTAGTGTTGAGTTAAGGGGTTAAAGTAGCCAGTTTTTGTGCTAATGATGTATTATGTGTAATTTTCAAATATGTTTTTTTTCTGTTCTTAATTTTTAAATCACAAGTTTTTCTAATTTTTTTATTCTCTTAAAAAATAGGTTTTGAAATTTGTTAATAAAATAGTCAAACAAACCCCAACTGTTAAAAAAAAATCCACTTTGGTTTTGGATCAAGATCACTAATGCCACATAAAACATTGCACAATGCAAGTTAAGGTCCACATAAACACATTAACATCCATATAAACATGTTTGGAGATCGAGATAGAGGGATGAACTAACCTGTCCGACATAACACTTTTTAGAGATGAACAAGATCGATCATATATTGCTTGTCATCATTATCAGTTAAAACTTAAAGAGTAATGCTTGTATTAGAATTGACTTTAATGTGAAAGTTCTTTCATTCTTTTTTGGTGGATAAAAATTTGAGTGGGTTCGGCTCCGGTCACCACTACAGGTCAAGACATGTTTCCGGAATCTATAACTGCTTATTGAGATACTTATAAATCGTCTGCCAATACAGCCATAACCTTACGATGAGAATTAAACACACAATTTTCTTAAGAGAAATGATCTGTTTACAATTAACGCAATATATGTTTGTAAAAATCATTTTATTTAATCAAACTCTTTTTGTTCCTTTGAGAATGTGCTTTTTTTTCCCATAGGTAATTCCCTGAAAAATCAAATAGATAAAACATGGGGAAATGAAGGTACTGCTGAGATCTGTATATAAACCATCCTTCTTTGTCGTCCTACATATGCGGATGGCTTGCTAATGATATTATTGAAGAAAAAATAAAGAACCGTAAATAAATCAAAATCTCAAAATATGATATTATTCTAGTTTAAACGTAACACATGTATCAAATTCTAAAAATAATAACCCCATAAATAAGAATGAAGATTGGTGTACACTTTTTGGGTGTAGACCATTAGAGAGAGCTAGGAAGAGATGAGAAATAAGTGACAAATATGATATATGATGTGATGTGTACAGAAGAGAAATATAGAAAGAAAAAATAGATGTCTGCGCACTGTGTTGTAGAATGATTTATGAATAATAATCCCATAATAATTGGAATGGGGAACTGCTACACATAATCGTTGACTGAACCAATCAGAGCCTGCCACATCATCAAATCAGTCCTATTTAACCCATCCTCGGACCCACCACCACGCAGCGCAGCCTGCACAACCAATAAGCCATACCTTCCTGATAAGCCTCGCCTGGAAATTCAGCTCATTCAGTCAGAGATATACAACTAAACTACAACCAAACAAAGCTTCAATTCAACACCACTTTCCGTTCCGCGGTTATGCTCTCTGACCAATCGTCACGCTTCTTCGATGATACTGTCCACACTTTAATCTTCACCAAAACCCTTTTCCCAGAACCTTCTGAACAAAGAAACCGCTTTTTTCTTTCTCAGCTCACCGAGCTACCCAATACGATTCTAATTCAGAGCCTTCTCATTTCTGCACAAAGTTTCAATCTTTCACAAAAATAACGCCACCCCATCACTGCAAAACTGAACGAATTGTAACTCCCCCACGAAAAAAAGTGATAAATTTCCTCGAGGTTTGAAGCGGGTGGCGTTTTTTTTTTCTTTCTTTAGAAAAACATGTCTTTGATTCGGCGCAGAAAAGGGTCGGAAACCGAAAAGGGTCAGAGTCAGAATTCGGAATTGAAGGTGGAGGGTGAGAGAAACGAGAAAGAGGAAGATGATAAGAACAACAAGAAGAGGAAGACGAAGCAGAGCAAGTGGTCGTGTGTCGATAGTTGTTGCTGGTTCGTGGGGTGCATTTGCACGTTGTGGTGGTTTCTGCTGTTTCTGTACAAGATGATGCCTGCTTCGTTTCCTCAGTATGTGACGGAGGCTATCACGGGGCCCATGCCGGATCCGCCGGGCCTCAAACTCAAGAAGGAGGGGCTCACCGTGAAGCACCCGGTTGTTTTCGTGCCCGGGATCGTCACCGGCGGGCTTGAGCTCTGGGAGGGTCACCAGTGTGCGGAGGGATTGTTCAGGAAGCGCTTGTGGGGTGGTACCTTTGGAGAAGTCTATAAAAGGTATCAACAACTTTGCTGGTGTTAGTCTTTATAAATCCTAATTTGAGGGTTATTTCGTTTTATGATGTTTGGTCTTGCTTTGGTTTGTGGGATGTGAATTGTGCCTTGTGTTATGCTCAGTCTTTTATGGTTTTTTTTATTTTTTATTTTTTTATTTGTTTTGTGTTAATTATGATGAGGAGTGTGATTGGTGATTGTAAATGTAAATGATCTGATGTGTGAAACATTTGATGATGATTGGGGGGGTAAGCTATTCAGTAAACTTGTCACTCTAATTTCAAGTTGTTGGGTTTGTTGACTTGTTTCTATTATTGGTGGAGTCATTGGAAGCATGATTTGAAGGGAAATTTCCTTATATGGTCTTGTTGATTGATGATGAGATTACTTGAGATGGTTAAATTTTGCTATTTTGAGTAGTTTTATACTTTTATTTCTTCTTACAATTTTTTGAACTAACTTGTCATAAGAAAGTTTGTTCGAAGATTTTGTCCTTATAAATGATGTATGTCTATCATTGGCTCTGATCAAGATATTTTCAAGCACTGTGCCTATGCCTCCAATACTCATTTAGGAACATAAATGCTGTTCTGATTTTGAACTTTGAAGTCCAACTTGGACTTGTTTAATTGTCTTGTCAAGTGTTGATTGTGAGTGCTAGCTTGATCGGAAGAATTTCAGTCTCTTTTCCGTATGGAAAGACTTTTCTGCTTGAAAGTGTAGGGAATGTTTCTGATTGACATTAATTTCATTCCTTTTAATAACACAAATAATTTCTGGAGTATTCATCGGTTGAAGGATAAAACAGCAATCAGCCATCAGTGGGGGGTATGAGATAGTTTTGCAAATTGAAGTATTCATCCGTACTTATGTTCTAGATAAGATGTAAAAGATAGTTCACCAAAACTAAAGTTTTTTGAAATCTTCTTGCTTTGCTGGGAGTATTGGCACTGCTGAATTCTTTGAGAGGCCACTTCTTACTTTCCCATAGCTGTTCCTTTAACTTGCAATCTTTACCTATGCTTTTGAGCTTTGATGCTTGTAACTAAATTCAAAATAAACCTAGCAATGGTGGAATAAGGGATCATGTCTTGTTTTTTCTAATTGATATTTTGCAGACCTTCTTGCTGGGTGGAGCACATGTCATTGGACAATGAAACAGGACTGGATCCACCTGGCATAAGAGTGAGGCCTGTCTCTGGACTTGTAGCTGCTGATTACTTTGCTGCAGGATACTTCGTGTGGGCGGTACTGATTGCTAACTTGGCACGCATCGGTTATGAAGAGAAAACTATGTTCATGGCTGCATATGATTGGAGAATATCATTTCAGAACACTGAGGTATTCTTTTAAGAGATAAATATATCGTGGAAGTTGTTTTGCCTCACCCAAAGAAATACTACACTGTTAACAAATTAATTCATCAGGTGCGAGATCAAACACTAAGTCGGTTAAAAAGCAACATAGAACTTATGGTTGCCACAAATGGTGGGAATAAGGCGGTTATCATTCCACATTCAATGGGTGTCTTGTACTTCCTTCACTTTATGAAATGGGTTGAAGCACCAGCTCCAATGGGTGGTGGCGGAGGACCAGATTGGTGTTCCAAATATATAAAGGCAGTTGTAAACATTGGTGGACCATTTTTAGGCGTTCCTAAGGCTATATCAGGGCTTTTCTCAGCTGAAGCCAGGGATATTGCTGTTGCCAGGTAACTTTTCTTTGTGATTAGGTTTGTTACTTAGTAGCGAGTTGGTGATGACTTAATTTATGTTTGAAAATCTTTCTACAATTGATTCTAAAGGTAAATTCAATTGTAGGGAGAAGTTTTTTGAGTAGCGTTTGAATGCCAGAATTGATTTTGAGGAAAGAGAAACTGATCCAAACATGCTATATGAGTTTCACCTGGTTCAACAGTATTATACTCTAAGAATGTTTATGTCAGCTACTCTGAGCTACCTCTTTTCTCCAATTTTTCAAATCAGCTGTGTTTTATAATACCCTTTAAGATATATTGTCTCCTCTCTCCTCTTTAGAATTTCTTCTTTTAATTACAGATTTTGCTAAATAAGTCACCTGAAGGATAGCTCAAGTAGTAAGAGCTGGGGACATATGAGCTGGGGAGGGGAGGTCCAGGGATCAATCCCTGGAAGAAGAATTTAAATGATTTCTGATGTACCAAAAAAAGATTTTGCTAAATAAACAATCATGTTCAGTACTTTCTGATCTTTATTGGAGAAATCAATTCTAATTGCATCTGGCACAAAGGCTAAACATTTTTTCCCCCTTTGTTAAGCCAATTCTTCAATATCTTACATTGAATCTGGTTCTTTCTTGTTATATATATCAAGGGCGATAGCACCAGGATTTTTAGATAATGATCTGTTTCGCCTCCAAACCTTGCAACATGTCATGAAGATGACCCGTACTTGGGACTCAACAATGTCAATGATACCAAAAGGAGGGGACACTATATGGGGTGGTCTTGATTGGTCACCAGAGGAAGGCTATCTCCCTAAGAAGAATAAGCAAAGCACTGACGATACTCAGCTGACAGGTCAAGACAGAAATAAAACAAATGTTGCCAACTATGGAAGAATGATATCGTTTGGAAGAGATGTGGCAGAGGCACATTCCTCTGAGATTGAGATGACTGACTTTCAGGTGAGCCTATTTTAGACACAGGATCTTGAAATTAGTGTACTTGCATGTTTGGAAACTCTTTCGAAAACAGTAGTGAAGCGAAAATATGGTCGACAAAAGCAACTTTCCTTAGCTTTTGTTTCTGTCCACCATGATTTTGGCTTAACAATGGTTTTTGAATGAGTTTCCAAACATGCAAGTAGTTTTGTACACTTGCTCCTTCTTTTACCATGATGTTTTATAGTTAATGCTCAGTTTCTTGTTAATAGGGTGCCATTAAGGGTCTCAATGTTGCAAATTCCTCTTGTCGTGATGTGTGGACTGAATACCATGACATGGGAATTGAGGGAGTAAGAGCTGTTGCCGAACATAAAGTTTTCACAGCTAGCTCAATCATAGACCTGTTTAATTTTGTTGCCCCAAAAATGATGGCGCGTGGTGGTGCTCAATTCTCTTATGGCGTAGCTGACAATTTGGACGATCCTAAATATGAACACTACAAATATTGGTCAAATCCCTTGGAGTCAAAGTGAGTCTTTTCTGTTCCTTACTTTTATCTTATTTGTTAGTTTATTTGAACAATTATTCTAGTTCTGCATTTCTGAGTTCAATTCTTTGGTGGTAGTGCTTCAAAATAGCTTTGCTCCTTCAATTAGAATGTTCATTATATAAGTTGTATATTGGTTGCCAGTGTCTCTTAAGTCTTAATCACTTCTCATATGTAATGCCGTTGTAGTTGGTGATTTTTATCTATAATGTGAAATGAAGGTTACTATCCTCTAGATAGCGCTTTTCTGTTATTGTTATTATTATTTTTAAAGGAAGCTTTTCCATCCCTCACCTTAATATTTTAATTTGAACCTCTAGATATCATTTCTCTAAAAAAGGAATGTGCTGTATTTGGTTACTCATTGTTTATCCTTATGCAATTGATGCAGGTTACCAAATGCTCCTGATATGGAAATCTTCTCTTTGTATGGAGTTGGCTTACAAACTGAAAGAGCTTATATTTACAAGTTGACTCCCTATGCTGATTGTTACATTCCCTTTGAAATTGATACCACAGCAGAAGGTGGTGATGGAGATAGCTGTCTGAAGGATGGAGTCTACACTGTTAATGGTGATGAGACCGTTCCGGTTCTAAGTTCCGGCTTCATGTGTGCTAAAGGTTGGCGTGGGAAAACAAGATTCAACCCTTCCGGGATTCGCACTTACGTCAGAGAATATAATCATTCTCCTCCAGCCAACTTTCTGGAGGGCCGGGGTACTCAAAGTGGTGCTCATGTTGATATCATGGGAAACTTTGCATTGATTGAGGATGTTATAAGGATTGCAGCTGGAGCAAAAGGAGAAGATCTGGGAGGTGATAGGGTTTATTCTGATATCTTTAAATGGTCTGAGAAAATCAAGTTACCACTGTGAATGAAGCAGAATGCAATTACATTCTTCCACAGGTCTCAGTCTCCTGAAGGATCACATCATATGCATTCTTGCAATATAACTTAACTGCTACCAAAGTTCTATAAGACAAACTCAGAATCTCTGGTAACGCTGATCAAATTCATATTTCAAGGATGGTGAGTTATGCTAATTGGTTGAGTGAAAAGGTCATGTATTGAATATTGTGGTTATTAAAGTAAGCATTTGATTTACCATCACTGACAAATGGGACCAGGGAGCATGGTTCTAATAGCAAGAGGACAACTTAAAGCATCTGTAGGTGGTTTCATTGTATCATCATAATTTCCATATTACCCATTTTTCTTCCCCATTCTTTATTTGGTGACTCACTAGTGTATAACCAGAAGAGTGAATAGTGAAGTTGTTCTTTGAAAGTGAGTGGTGGACAAGTTTGTCCTTTAAACTCATGAAATATCTCCAGAACTCCCCAATGTTGTAAAACCGTTAATCCTAGAGATGGAAGTAGGTCAGTTTGCCGACAGAGGTCTATGACATAGCCTACATCAGACTCAAGCTGGTCATGTAAATTAATAAATAGACAATGTTAAAACTGTTTTAAAAGCCTATTTAATTAAAAGTGTCAGACTTAAGCTACTTAGAATGTCTTTTATGACTAAGACCGGCCTATTTCAATAAATATAATTAATATTTTTTTGTTTACAAGAAGAAAACATAAATAGGATTAATATATATTTATTGTATTATTTTTATTATACAAAGAGACCAAGAATAAATGTAATACATAAATATAATTAATATTATATTTTTGGTTACAAAGAGAAAAAAACTGAAATAATAAAAGACCGTGAATAAACGCAAAACCAATCTATTTATTCTTCAAAGTATGACCAAAACGTTATTGCTTTCAAAGCTATTTATTCTAAATTAATTCTTCCAAAATGTTACTACCTTCATATTATTTAAGATTATACATACAATTTAAGAAATTTTTATCAGTTTTTTCTTTAACTACGGACTGTCGTTTTCAAAAAAAAAAAAAAAAACTACGGACTGTCAACCAATTATAAATGTTTTAAAAAAACCAACTAAAATTAAACAATCTGCAATGTCATAATTATAATTAAATTTAAATTATTGAATATGAATAATGGATAAATATGATGATCACTTTTAGTGCATTTATCATTTAACAACCTTTAATTAAGTCGGAAACATTCACGTTCTCAGTTAAGTTAACTCTTTTAGTGAAAAGTTTTTTCTATCCACAATACTCAAACTTGAAAACTTGCTTAAAAAAATCAAGTATGTATCATCTGAATCAATTACCATTTGTAAAAAAAATAGTCATTTTAAAAAGACATGTTTTTCACGTAAGATATTTATTTGTTGAGACAAATTTACGCTAGAGTATTTGATTTTAAGAAACTAAGGTTGTTAAAAATTTGGAGTGTTAAGACTTAAGAGTTAAGACACATAGGGGAGTAGAATTTAACTTGACCCCCCAAAAAATCAGATTTTAAAGGGATAATAATGACTGCGACACAATATAGAGTTATTAATAATTAACTTTCTAAACTATCTCTCCGCCTTCAAAAACCGAAGCAGTGTTGATCACGACGGAACCCTTGTTCAGCCCCGACGCGCCTCCGCTACAATTCTCTCTCCGTCGCTGCAATTCGTGGCTCCGTCGTTTTCATCGTTCCAATCCCTAACCCTCCACGCCCTTGCATTTTCAGCTCCATCCTTCAACTTGAACCCAATTTTGTTCTCATCAAGTTCCCTCAGGTAACCCCAGTTATTATTTTTTCCTTTTTCAACTCCTTTCTTTCGCTTCAATTCGTGCAACCAGACAATAGGACTTCGTTTAATTAATCCGTGGTGGGATCATGTGTTCGTTTCATAGGGTTGGTTGCAAATCCGGTTGCTCAGTGGAGAAAATTAGTTTTGAAAATTTATGTGTTTTTCAATTGATGATTAATTAATTGAGATATGTGCATTTTGTGATTGAATGCAAAAGTTGAAGAAATATCATTTTTTTATTGAGGAAGGAGAGGATCGGAGAAATTAAGCTACAGGAAAGGCGAAAATCAACAGAGCAAAACTTTTTGGCAGAATAAAGTATAGCCAGAGAGAGGCCAATGAAGACTAAATTATGGCAATAGAACTTTATCCTTGAAGGATCTGGCGTTTTTGTGATGCACTAAACTTTGAAGTCAAGGATAGTTGGTATTTGACATTTTAAGGCTTTTGGGTGTGGGGGTAGTTTATATTTGAGGGCATTAAGGTTCGGATTTCTGCACATTGTTTTAGGTTTTGGAACAGTGCAATGGTTTTATGGGCTTTTAAGGATTAGTTTTTGCTTGGGCATGAATTAGTTGAACTAAAAGGGGCTTGCACATGAGGAATGAAATGGTGTGCATCCACCGTGGCTGGTGGGACTTTAGATAATCTGGATTAATATAAATATGGTGCTTTTGCGGCTAAAAGCCAGTTTTTATTTATTTATTTATTTTTTGAAAATTGTGAGATCTAGATTATGTTGTTCATGGAGATGGGGAAGAATTCCGAACTGCAGTTAGAACTTAGAAGGGAAAGAGAAAGGCTGACCAGTTAATCTGGGGAAAAGAACAAGAAGAGATTGGAGTCGGGGAGAGAAAAGAAACTTGACTTTTCAAGCCTTGATAAGAAAATCACTTCAGAATGCTTAATTTCCTATGAAATACAGCTTCAAAGATTAAATTATTAAGACCCTTGAATGTAAAATTACTTTGCACCAGTCTGTTGTAAATATTTATCTCATAGGCCTTATTTAACCAGATATGGGATCAATTTTAAATTTATTGTATAGCTGCCTGAATTTCAGCTGTAGGCATTTAATAGAATCCTTTGTGGTATTTCATTATATACTTTCTGCTTTGTAATGCATGCATGTATATATGTATGTCTACCCTTTCTTTTCCATCTTTTGTAGAATGTACTTTTGTAAGTTGACTTCCTATGTATTCTAGAATCTAGATTTGTGGGCCAAGGGCTGTTGGTGAGGATGAATTTGGAACAAGTTGGGCAGCCTAAATCATCTAATGGATATGGTCGTCGGAAATCTGAAAAAGAAGGGGCAACTAAGTCGGATAATAAGATGCCCTCTGGTAAATCAAAAGGCAGCAGATTAGTTAGCACAGGTGATCTTTTGACCTGAGTTAATTTATTATTTTCTATTTTCCTTGCTACTTTACTGATATTTATTATTACAGGCGCTGTGACTGGCAATAAAAGTGGTAGTGATGAGAGTTCTTCACATGATCGACTAGTGTATTTAACAACATGTCTTATTGGGCACCAGGTGGAAGTCCAGGTGAAAAATGGATCTATATACTCTGGAATATTTCATGCGACAAATACTGACAAAGATTTTGGTATGTTCTGTTGTGTTTGTGGTATTGATTTTGATGATATTGAAAACGATAATATTTTTTTTATTGCTGTTTAGCTAAATAGATTCCTGTTTTCATTATTATGTTTTTATAGAACATATGGTAATTGAATTTTTAAATGCTTATGTTATCATTACTGTACTTTTAGGAATCATTTTGAAAATGGCTCGCTTGACAAAGGATGGCTCTTTGCGAGGGCAGAGGTCTGGTGTAGAACTTGGGAACAAAGCTCTTTCCAAGACTTTTATTATACCTGGCGATGAACTTGTACAAGTCATAGCGAAGGTTTGCTACTTTGTTTAATATATATTTGCAGTGTACTGGGTAAAATATGGTAGTAATTTCAGTTTAAATTCTGTTTTTTTATTATTAGTTAGGAGTCTGTATAGATTATGGGTTTCGTAAAAAAATAGTCCAGGATTAGGGTAAGTTGCTTTGAACTTACTGTTAATTTTTCTGTTAATGATATTTTTTATGTATTATTTTGGCAGGATATTGCTGTTTCTAGAGATGGTCAATCTAGTGAATCTCAGTATGACATGCGTCAGGAGATCATGGTTGATTCAGTCATATCTCAATCTCATCATGTTGAGATAGGGAGAGAATTACAACGATGGGTACCTGATGAAGATGCTCCACAATGCCCTGAACTGGAAAATATCTTTGATGACCCTTGGAATAGGTAGCTTACATTTCTCTCATTATCCTGATTATTTTATAAACAATGGAATTGTATTCACTGGACCCGATATAGTAGGAGCTTCATATCTCCAGACTGCAGACCGCCCTTTTCTAGAATTATTTCTTTTCTTGAAACCTTGACATGAGATGCATGCTTGTTAGTCCCCTTTTTCTTTCTTTAAAGTTTGAAGTTGGCTTAGAAATCATAGTATATAATATGTAGCATTTTTTTGCTTACTATAGGAATTTTATTAAAAAGTTTATATAAGATGCTGATGGTCGATGTCTCAATTACATCTTTCTCCTCCATTTTGTAAACACGGCATGTAGGGTATTTTGGAAAATTGAAACAGGACTCCAAAAAGTGTTACCTTCATTATAATGATGAATCATTAGTCATCCTCATAGTGGAGTAGAATTACCTTCGGACATTGATTCTGTAAATTTACCTATAATTTTTATTTTATTTTCTGCAATCTACTTGTTTCTTTTACTTTCTAATCACATGTTTCTTGTTCATCTCCATGACTTTTTGGAGATTTTTTGTTAGGGATAATTCAATTGTGATGATTCTGTGAACTTTTTGCATGGGACCAACTTTTTAGTGGAATTTCCCTGAGGAGTTCCTCAAGTTAACATGACTTATCTAACTCTCTTTAGAGATCACAGTTATGATATTAACAGTTTTTAGGAGTATTGGACTAGTATTACGGTTTGGATGAGATCCTTGGTTATATGCCCTGTGTGATATTCTTGTAACAACTAATAAATAATTTTCTCCACAACGAAAATAAATCTTTGAAGGTGCTTAGGAACTTTTTATATATACATGTATAGTAGGTACACTATTTTTCAGGCTTTAGTTTTTCTCCTTTTTTACTTGAGCGACATAACTCTCATTTTTTCATGTGTAGTTGATTTTTTTTCCTCTTGAATCCTTCTCATTCATTATTATTACCTATCTAGAAAAAGGTAAAATATAAAGTTCAGTTGTTTTCTCTCAATTCTATTATCAGGGGCTGCAGTCCAAGGACATTTATGGAAAACTAAGAAATCAGAAATGTTCCCTGTAGAATTATCAGGTGGATATTGGCACAAAATCTGGTTATGAAATATTTTTATATAGCAAAATGGAAATTAGGGATTTTGTGGTGTGTCCCTACTCATTAATAAGGGCTTAATTGAGTATATATGATATTGCTACTACCATTATTTATATCCTGGTTTTTGTTATTTGTTTCTTCTTTCTGATTGTATATTTTTACAGCTCTTCCATTTTGTTTTACATTGACTGACAATTATATTATATTTAGGGGATGGAATCAGTTTGAAACAAATGAAATGTTGTTTGGTGTAAAAAGCACATTCAATGAGGAAATATATACAACAAAGCTTGAAAAAGGGCCTCAGACAAGAGAATTGGAAAGACAAGCTTTAAGAATAGCCAGAGAAATTGAGGGTGAGGATACCCAAGATCTTCATCTAGCAGAGGTTGGTGTGGCTTCAGTCTTTTTCTTTTATCCCTTTGTGGATTTCTGTAGTTTTTGTATTTAATTTTCTATTTTTATCGCTCAACTACATGATTTTTCTCAACAGGAAAGGGGCCTTTACCATGATAAGTTTGATATTGATGAAGAGACCAGATTCTCTTCAGTATATAGGGGTAAAGGTGTTGATGATAGTGGATGTGATGAAAATGAGGACAAGATGTTGGATTCACTGAATTCTGAAACTTTTGGTGATGCGCCTGGTTCAGTTATTAAGAGGCCAGGTGATATAAGTGGTGGAAAAGGCAATAATGGAGCTCAAACATGGTCAAATTTATCCTCTGTGGTATCTCCTCAATCAGTTATTTAATGAGTGTTGCATTTAATTTTACTTAGTGTCAATTATTGGTCATTTTAGAAGACACTGGCTTGAACTTTCTTTTGATTGAAGACTTCCATAATGTATTCATGCATAACTGATTTTAGTAAACAATTTATTTTAGATCTGCTGGTATGTGGCTTTTTTGAGCTACATGAAGGTGCTATTCTGTACTGTTGTCCGTACTCTACTTCAATGTTGTGGTCATGCAATTTTAAATGCAGTGGTTCTGTTATTAACTACTTGTACCGGTAGTATTAGTAAAACATTAATAACCAGACATAATTTGACTAATTTTAGGAGTTGTGATATTTTCTTGATAATTTCTTCTCGAAAGTGTCCTAAACGCTCTGAGTCTTGTTCTGCTTTTGAAGTTAGTGCTTAACATCTAAATATATTGCAAAATTATGAATCATTTGTGCCAAAAGAAAGTTGGCGTCAATGTTCCCATGTCCAAGCTTTTGCTTTCTCCACTCTTCTGAAATAATTAATTATACTTCCTAAATTCGGTATAGTATTTCATGTTACTCTCATATACAGGATCACTTACGGTCATCTGGTTCTTATGATCATGCTAAGCAGTTAGTATCTGATCTCCCTGCCCAAAGCTACTTGTTTTCGGAAAGGGAAAGCAGGTGTTTTTTGTCTTCTACTGCTCTATATATTAATATTTGTTCTTTTTCACCCAAACGTGGTTTTTAGAAAACATAAAGACAGCCTTTTTAATGAATTCTCAATCCCTCCAAACTTACAGGATTCATGATAATTCAGTTTGTGATCATGGAGCCAATGGTAGTACCACTGAGGAAAATAAAATAGTGAGTTGAAGTTTCTGTGTTACGACTCTCATACTCATGTCTACGTCAATATCTTGTATGAGATTGTTATAGTCTGATACTCCTATATCTCATTTTCTTTCTTTTCTCCCCATTAATTATTGCAGCAAGCTGAGGATGTCCAGTTGTCAAAATCTGAAGGTTTGTGAAATTTCTTTCTCAGCTTCTTGTTTATTGACTAGGTCTGAAGCCTTATTCCTGAATCTAATGTGGATGAGACTAAACCAATGTCATTTAATTAAGTGCTGAAGCTTTCTTCAGTACTCAATTTTGCTTTTGAGGGGAAGCTCTGACCTACATTTAAAATTTCATTTAATAGTTAATTCTTTCAATTAGGTATTTTATTCCTCTGATTTTGACAACATGTGCAGATTTACAGTCATCACTCAACTTGAAGAAAGATGTCTCTGATAAAGTGGAGCTATCTCCTAATGCCACCTCCAGTGCCCCCTCTATGCATACTTTACCAAAATCTGATGAGAAAACTGGGTCAATTGGGGCATTGACTGGGGGTTCAGCCTCTGGCAAAGCTATTGGGGAAACGAAGTCTGTAAATTCACGTAGAAGACTGAGTAATTATACATCATCTGGTTCAGATTGTGTGGCAGGTGTGACAACATCTTCCGTTCCTGGTCTATCTCCAAGTTCTTCAGTTGGTTCACTGTCTTCCGAAAAATCATCTCTGAATCCCAATGCCAAGGTGTGAAAGTTAAAAATTGACTTTTTAGGTCTTTTTTCAATTGTTGGCATGTCTCAGGTCTTTCCTTTTTGGTCTTTCCTTTGTTGTTGTTAGGAATTCAAGCTCAATCCAAATGCCAAGAGTTTTATTCCAACTCAAACACCTGTTAGGCCTCGGTCCCCAGTGTCTGATGGTTCCTTCTATTTCCCAGCTAGTGTATCTACTGTACCAAGTATGCCGGTCATGCCCATGGGTATTGGAGTAAGTATTTCATGGAAATATGTTCTCAATCTTCCGTGAGGAAAATATTTATTACACTATCTTAGTAAGTGTATCAATATTTTCATCCATGTTCTTGCGTAGGGTTTTTTCATAGGCCATTATTGTATAGGATAAATATTCATTATACTAGGGCTACAAAATTTCTGTCTGGACTGATATTGAATGGGTTACTTTTCTATTCTTACAGTGCGGATCTGGTATCATCTAACTTATGCCATTATATTAACTTCAGTAGTGAGAATTTCTTGATGACTTTTGGTATGTAAAAAAATATGAATGTTACTAGTTGCTTGCTTATATTGTTTCAAACCGCTGAAGACCATGTACTTTGAGAGTATCTTTGCTATTGGGTAAGAAACTCTAACTGGCAGGATGTCTGAACTAATGCATTTGAAAAGCTTCATTGTTTTTTATCCGTGGTCTTCTATTATAAGAGATGAGTATTGCTATATCTTTCATTTGATAATTGTCATAATTTACTTGGATGCGTCATGCTAGTATCTTCTGTCCCATATTCTAGTGCATGTTTAGATTGTAGGGAGTGGGATAGGAAAGTTAGTTCACTTGCTCCTTCCATTTATAGATTTGTTGTCATATTTGAAAGGGCACTTATCTTTTATTGAATGTAGAGAATAGAACTACATAACTATGGAATGGAGTTAGTTCGCTAAGGCTACTGAGAGTTTTTAAGCTGCATCATAGGATTAAAAGTTCATGATTAAGTGCCAAATTGGCCTGGTCACTCTGTAGGAGACTATATATAATTCTTAGCGATATCTTAGAGTTGCCGTAATCTCTCTGGCTTTCTTCTCTTTGCAACCTTGATTATGTTGGATATGGTCTGCAGGTTGGAACTACTTTTGCAGGGCAACAACCTATTATATATAATCCACAGGTAGCACAAATGCCATCCCAACCATATTTTCATCCAAATGGACAACAGGTGGGATTTAACGTTAGTTTCTCACTTGTGATTGATTCTATGTGAATATTGATATTTCAGAATAATTACTTAATATTATTAATCTCATTGCAGTATGGACAACTTGTTGGTCATCCTCCTAGGCAAGTTTTCTACATGCCGAGTTACCAACCTGTAAGGACCGACATGTTTTATTTATTATTGTTAGTTTGTTTATTTTGTTAGCTGAAAAATATTTTCCGTTTTCCTTTTCTTTGGTTAGAAGACTTCACATGTGCATGCGTCAATACACGAGTGTGCTTTTATTTTACGTATCTCAGTTTTGCTGTCTTTAGCATACATGATGAAATAGGCTATCTCAATATTTTCTTATATGTTGATGTATCATGGATGTTGGATCTTCTTCCTTGTACAATCATGGACCAGGACTTTTCTTCTTTAAGCCATCTTATCTGAATTTGAAAAGTCTTGGCTACCATTAATATACCTCTGGGTGAACTTTTATGGTCAATATTTTGGGAGCTCAATCTTTCTGATTGGTTTTTTTTTTTCAGGAGACGCCATATAAGGGACGGAATTACTGACTACCTAGTTGATTGAATTCTTGGCAAGTTCGCTCCGGGCCTGAAAAGAATCAACTCAGTGGATTGTGTTGAGTTTCAAATGACCAGAATATCTGTAGCTTCTGGGAGGATTTCCATGAAGTTTGGTAATTTCCAGCTGAGTTGGCTCACTGTGGGATACAAGTTACTGATGTTGTACTCCATATATCTTTTTTTTCTTCAGTTTTCTTTCATGTAGTAGTGTATAACTCAGATTGACATTTTTTCTCTTCAGTATTGTTGTGCAACATATGCTTAATTTGCGTCTTCTATAGTTTATTTACTACCCATTCTTTTAACCTTTAGTAACAGCGATTGGGTTCCTCTCCTCTCAGTTAGATACAAGTCTATTCCATATGTTTTTAATGATTTAATGATTCGAGTCTAAACTTGTTAAAACGTTTGGACTGCATTGCTGTACAATTTTGGCATCTTTTGAAGAGAGCTGAATCACTGGCTACCATGCAATTGTGAACTTGAAGGGTGAAATTATATTGAAAATAATTACAAAAATGCAGCAAGATATTTTGGTCCACTGTCAAAATGATACATCTTATTAAAATGTATTAGTTCTTTATCAACCATCTGTTTATATTATAAATTAACATGCTCGTTTGGTGTTTAGTGGTTGTAATAGGAATAGCATAAGAATGTTAGATGGATAAGATACAAGTAATAATTTTCTATCCAACTTAACGTTTGATGCACAACGGATAATGGTATAATATGATGTGAATTATAAGCAAATCATAAATTAACTATTATATCAGGTCATCAAGCCTCTAATAGAGAATTTTAGGTAGTGCTAGTAGACGGGGTCAATGATGGTAATGTGGGGGGTGTCGAACGGTGGTGGTGGTGGTAAGTTTTAGCCCATAAAATATCTATTCATCAAAAGTAAGAAATTTTGATTTCTATAAATAATTAATCTTTGTAATTTAAGTTAATAAAATATTGGTTTCTAGAAAACGAAGCTTTATAACATGAGCAGTGACGGATCCAGGAATTTAAGTATGGGGGGCACAAATTGTCTTTGTGGAAAATCAATCTCTTTTGGTTGACAATGACCCTTTTGTAGATAGTATCTCCTGATTTCATCTCTATCTCTATCACTAGGATGATATAAGGACATTGGTGGCCTTAACCCAGGATCACTAGGAAGATTTTCTGAGTCGAACTCTAAAAATCTTTTTTTCAAGATTGGACCTAATGTTTTTTGGAGTTGTTGAGGTTGAGGGGAAGATGCTTGCTCTTGCTCTAAACTTTTTCTTTTAAAATATTTTTCCATTGCTGGATAAAGTTAAAGAAAAAAAGAAACACCACAAATGGTGACACACCACAAAGAAACATGATTCAGATTCACATTTCAAAGTAATTCAAACACCAAATTGTTGGCCAATGAAGGGTGCGGTCGTTACCTTAATAACCAAATTGTTGGCCAATGTGCCGATAAGAAGAGGTCCAGCAAATGGAAGCACCCAAGTTGCAATTATCAGAATGCGAAAAAGCCAACCAGGACTGAGTAAGAGTAGGCACAACACAACACAACACAACACAACACAATTAATCAAAGCTCGTGAATCCGTCACTGCTCGTGAATCCTAATTAATCAAAGAATATGGTAAAATTGATACTTACGGGCTTACGGCAAAGCTTATTCAGCTGCCTCCTGTACTGCCTTCTTCCGACGCGGCGGCGCGAGCGAGGACGAGGACGGGAGGAGGCCCGACGCGGCGGCGCGAGCGAGGACGAGGACGGGAGGACGCCGAAGACGCGGCGGCGCGAGCGAGGACGAGGACGGGAGGAGGCCGTGCGACGCGGCGGCGCGGGCGGCGCGAGCGTGGAGGCAGAACTGGGGAGGCAGAAACGGCGCACATGAAGATTGAAAGAGGAAGAAGAAAGGGAAAGAGGGTAGGGTTTGGAAATTATTAGGAAAGTAAATAAAAATAATTATATTATATTAGTAATATTAATATTAAAAAAAAATTCAGAAAGTTTATGTGGGGGCACGTGCCCCCCATTGGACCATGTGGGTCCGTGCCTGAACACGAGATTACAGTACAAGTAATAATGTCAAACTAATATAATATAATGCAATAAATAAAATATAATATATTGGTTTCCTTTAGTCATGTTAGTATTGTGATTATTTCATTAATATGGTTCGAGCTTTTCCTCAAAAGATATAATATAATGCAATAAATAAAATCCTACAATTGTGATGCTCCCATTTTAAGCATATAATTCAGACACGCAATTATTCTGAGAGTATGAACAAATTGCACCTCCTACTGCCAACTAAAAAGACCTCTAATACGTCAAATCAGAGGGAAGGGCCCTCTCCAAATTAACTTTTAAATTACCAATTTAATTGTGTTGTATTTTTTAGTATTTGCATTTAGTTTTTTCATTCTTTTGGCTAATATTTTCAAGTCATTTAATTGAGGGTACAATGTTTTTACATAGGCATAAATTCATTGAAGAGCGGTTGATTTAAGTAGTTTATGCTTAAAATTCTATTTATATAATTACTTTATGTGAAGGATACCTGCATTAAACAAAATTAAAATAAATTCAGCAATTCAACCTTGAACCATATAGTTAAAAGATCTAAATCTCTTCTATTGAAACCAATATTTACTAGAGGGCTCTTAATTTTTTTTTGGTGAAGATATATTTTTTTTTTTTTGAAAAGAGGACCCTTATTTTAATGAAATATTTGTTGGTACTTTTCTTCGATTAAATATATCATATTAAGAAAACCAGCATTACATGATGCAGAAGATAAAATAACAATCACTTTCTTAAAAAAATAGAAGTGCTAGCACTGTATAATTTAGTAGACCATACATAAATTTTAATTAATTTTAAAAGAGAATGTTACTACTATTTCACAAAAATAGAATATTGTTACTAATTTTATATTATAACAATCCATGCTAATCTTATCAAAGTTTGTTGTTTGAACCACAATTCAATTTTTTCAAAATGTTTGTTGTCTTAAAAAACCAATGCATTTTATCCTATTTTTTTTCTTTCTATACCCCTATCTATTGAATTATCTCTATCCACTAATGCATTTGGCTTTTTCCAATGCATTCATAATAAGTGCAGCCATCATTTTTGCCCACTATGTTTACTACTCTTTGGAACTTCGTCATGATACAAAATTAAGTGCTGCCCCTATTACTATAAAATTTGCCTCCAATTTTTAACACACATATGTGCAAGTAATTGGAGGGAATAATGGAAAAGATGAAGAACTCAATTGAAGAGAGAGTTGAAACAAATTTTAGAAACAAATTTTAGGGGGAACAACCAAAAACTTAATTCATGTGGGAAATTTTAAACTACTGAAAATGAAAATTCATATATCGAATTCAAGCAAAATTTCTTAGGAAGGGAATGTAAAAATTATAACCCCTCCCTCTCTCCCTACGCAAGGTCACGTAAAATAAGGAAAATAGAGAAATAGTGGATTTTAATTAATGTGGGTATCAACGAGTAAAATTTGGAGAAAATAAAAGCTTTAATGATTGGGTTAAATTGATGTGGTAGCTAATTAATTATTGGATTTTAATGGAAAAAGTTTGAGAAAAACAATAGAGAATAGATAAGGGTAATTGAGTCAAATAGTACTATCAATAACTATCATCTTACTCTTTATCTTTATGCCACAACCTTAAACTACAAATTTTCTGGATCAGAAGGAGTATTATTATATAATATCATATGACATGGTGATTAGCTGCCAACTCTTATGAACCGTCATTCTTCTGTTTTTTTCTTTAATCATTTTCCTTCGTGGACATGATAAACCTCTATCCTTGCAGATAATCCGAATTAATTAGTACTTGCATTCATTGTAATTTTTCAATTAATATCATGTGTAGCATGACATTTAATTTCCACTCACCTATATAAAGCGAGAAAGGAAGAAATGAGAGAGAAATATAAAATATGAGATGAGAAAATTAGAGGGGAAAAAAGTGAAATTTAAATAAAGAGAAAATGAATATATGAAAAATTGTTGAGTTAGAATAGCAAGCCAGAAACCAGATTCAAGATAAAAATGTGGTTTGCAATGCTGGTATTGTTCTTCAATCTTCATTCTAATTTTCCAATACAATATTAAATAGAAGAATTGAGTACCTAGCTATTAGGAATGAACTTAATAAATTAAAAGAATAAAATATCTGGCCCAATATTCCTGTCTATCCTAAGTATGACTTGCATTTGGGCCACAAGATGTTAAGCAGCATCTTTTATTTCTTAATTTGATTCTTCCGTATACAATTTGAATAATAGATTTATTAATTAATTAATAAATTATAATACAATGATTATTCATCTTGTAGAAGGAGGTGTTATAAACCTTGTAATCAAGAATTGATCGTTATTAAATTGAACTTATAAAATCTTGAAGAAACAGGAGAATTGAAGTAGCTTTTTCTCAACTCTTTTTTCCCCCTCCATTTCTATTATGCTAAACATTTTAAAAAATCTATTTTTTTTACTCATTTTCTCTCTACTGATTTTCTGTCTTAAACCAAACAAAAAGTTGTATTAGAAAAATAAGAAATGAACAATGTAGAATAACTGTTAATTTAAGGAGGAGGAAGGAGGCTTCATATTCATAGTCTGAATACGACAAAAAGAAAATGCATGTACACAAATTGATATTTTAAATGGCATGAAATGGTAGTAGGTCTTCTCACTAGTGGCTTAAAGAAAGACTTAAAGAAATTGATCAAGGATCAACAAATAAAAAATTATTAAACATTGATCTTTTTGTGTGCATATAAGATGAACATAGATCTTAAATTAGTTACATTCATGGTTCTTCATCGAATAAACAAGTTACATTCATGGTTTCGGCTACCTTGCAATTTTTATTATTGTGAGAAATAATAATCAATAAATAGTAAATACAGCTAATGCCATTGCAGTTTGCAACTGTGATGTGATTATGGAAATTTGAAATAACTTTGATGTTACAACCACCACTGCTGGTTTAGAACTGCAATTTAAAATGGTTAATCTAATATTTTATTGGTTAATTATATTTTTATACCCTAATATCTATTAGATATTTACCTTTATTCAAGACGAAAGAAAATATTATGTACTAAATAGTTTTTAAATAAGTAATTGTAATTTTAATTTTGTAAAAGAAACTTTATATTTTAAATTTTTTAAAGATTCTACTCGTTAATAATTATGAATAATTATTGAATATTTAAAAGCTAGGATAAAATATAAAAAAATTATTTCATGGTGTGTCATTTCTTAAATTGATTTTATTCAACAAATTTTTTTTCTTAAATTGACTATTGTTATCTTCTATTTATGTATCAAATGTGTCTTCGATAAAATAGCCACAAACTAGTCTCTTTTTAAGATAGAAAGATTATCAAGTGAATTTTGCCTCTCTTAACAATTCATACACACCGTAATACTCTGAATAAATTAAATAATTATTTAATTAGTCGATGCATACCTAGGGATGCTTGTAGACAAGAACGACTGTAATGTTGATATGGTTTCCTTCCGGAGCTTGGAAACGACAATTCTCGCTAGCGAGGCTTTCAGTCAAAAATCCAGCAAGCGAAACAGACGACTTCGAGACCTCGGGTTGAAAATCCAGAAATCACCAAATGACTCCATTTGATGTGACAGATCTAGATATGCGATAAAAACTTTTCGTGAATAGTGTTTTGTGAATAGTGTTTCATGAGCAGTTTTCCTGTGAATAGTATTTTCGGGTCAAAATCTACAGAAAATAAGAGGGAAACAACCCAGGCTCGAGTACTACAAGCACAAGGTCCAAAACAAATGAGTATCTGGTGTTAGTCACTCTCAGTAAAATTGGAAAACGAACCGATGACCGGATTCAGATAACGATAAGAATTATGACGCAACTGACGCACTGATGCATTGACGCACATGATGCCATCATGACGACGCGTCATGGATTAGACATATATAATAAACAAACCCTAGATATTTTCTTAGAATTTTCTAAACTTTAGAGTTTAATCCCTAAACTTTGAAATTTACGGTTTAGTCCTCAAATGGTTAAAAGATATTTTTACCTATACTTTTACCCACTCAACTTTGGTCCCTAAGGTTAATTAAAAGTCAAGAATTTACCCCCCAAAGCCCATCAAACCTGTGGCCTTCTCCCCTTTAAAGTGGGCTCATGTTGATTTTTTTTAACTTAAGCTTCATTAAGTGGAAAATTAGAAGAAACTAAGAGAGAGAAAGTGAAACTTTGAGGACTATTCATTATCTTCAACGTTAGGACAAGGGCTGGTCGAATCCCCTCTCTTCCATAGCTCCATCTTCCATTTATTTTCTCAACTTGGTTCTTTGAGGTAAGTTGATCACCTCCTCAAGATCTACACTTCCACAGTTTTAGATTCCAAATATATTGAGTTTTAGGTAGATGATAGCTGATAGAATTCAGAATCCACTTCATTAATGTTGTTCCCATGACCTTGATCTTCAATTTGAACCGATTAGAATTGTGATTGATTGAGTTTTGGTCCTTAAAAAATTTTGAAGTTGAGATTTTACTAGGATTTCCCTTAGGAATATCATTCCCATGGAATTGATATATTAAAATCTCTAATTAGTTTTTTTGGAAGTTGGGTTATTGAAAAGTGATTATTCGAAATAAATGATTTTCAAACCTTCGATTTGATTTTCACCATAGATTTCTCAATGCCTTTAATGTGTACAAGTTTGTTTTGAAAGAAGAATTCATCTTGACAATTAATGGGGCATGGCCGCATTGGGTGCTGTTTAAGGGGCTTGGGAGAATTGACTTTCCAACTAGCTTTTGAGTGTATTTAAGGCTTGTATGTGAATTGGGTGTAAAGGAAAGATTTTGCCCTAATTTGTGTAAAAGGGCCTAGAGTAAATTGATTATTTAAGACTTTGAAAAACTGATTTCTAAAGGATTTGGGAAACTTGGGATTTGAAGGAATAAATTTGAGCTTTTGGGTAAATTGGATTTTGGAACTTATAGCTTGTTTAGGGTTTTGATAAGTTAAGGAAACTTAGAATTTGGAAATTGTTTTAGAAACTTGTAAGAAAAGTTAAGTTTTGGGTTGTAAAGTGGTTTTGGGTAACTTGGTGAGTTGTTTGGTGAAAATATGAAGTTTTCAGGGTTTTGGGACACTTGGGTTTTTTTTTTTTTGTGTTTTTGCATTCAAAAACTTGTTTAAGACTCTCAAATTGATAAGTAAACATCTAGACTAAATTCTCTTTGAAAGTTTTGAAGTTTTGGAAATTGTAACTTAGAGTTTTCCAACGGTTTTAAAGGCCGCCAAAGTTGCTAAAATGTTTTTGACTTCCAAGGATCTTTTCTTGAGAATTAAGACAATTGCCCAAGTGCTAGAAACCTTGCAAGACCAGTAGCTAGGCCTTAGGATTAAGTTTCAAAGTCCTAAACTAGCCTATGTTCCTTGAAGGATTACATGACTTCAGACCGATCAAGACAAGCGGAGCTAACGTAGCTATCCGGATCAATCATTATTTCGGTAAGGGCACTTCATTGTTTTAGCTACTAAGCATATGTATATGATTATAATAATGTATATGCTATGCTATTGATCTGGTAGTTGACGACGTTCTAAGAACGACCCAATCTAGAATTGTGTTGATTGAAATATTAATGTATTGATCTGAAAACATTTGATATGTTGGATTAGAATTATTTGATGTATGACATTGTTGAATGATTTATGGGTTTGCTTGATGGATTGTCTATCTTGATTCTGATATCATTCACATGGTTTGACGTAATCCCATTTGGTGATCATGAAACCATGCGGGGCCACGTCCAAGGACGGATGCACCTTTAAATGCAAACTGAGATTCATAAAAAGACGATCTCGAGGTTTGATTCAGATATAGTTGTGAATTTGATTTGAAATTTTGGCTTGACTTATTGAGTGTTTCTTGCTATACTGATAAATGTTAAGCATGATCTCCCTTTGACATGATTTATATCTGCTTTAGATATGTACATATGCTCTACTTGATTGTTGTTAATTATGAAGCCATGTTAGGCCACATCTTCGGACAGCTAAGCCTTGATTTTGAGTTGTTGTTTTCATGTCGTGTCAAGCATTCTTGAAGTCGTCATGGTTCGGGGCTAACCAGGCACCGAACTAGAGATGCAAATGATCAGGGCGTTATACAGAACATACTCGTGTAAGTGACAACTCCCGACTGACCACAATACATTTTAGTCAAGTGTGGAGTCGGTTGAGTGTCCCACCTACCAGCGGGATTTAGTGTCACATCCAGATGAAATTTGTGTACAATGAGTTGTTGTACGTGCATATAGGAGTCGTAGGGTCATCGTCCACCTGAGTCTATTAATCTTGTGTAGTATGGGTTCTACGTGCTTATTTGGATATTACCTGCTTGCTCGCTTGCTTAATTATATATCCTATATTGTTTGAAGTTGACCCTTGCACCCGTTTGTTGTTTGTGTTTTTGGGGATCCGTCGCTAGCTGGACAACTACTAGCTGAAGAGTACCCCGAGGATGCTGAGCCGAAGAAAGTTCGAGGGAGTAGGGCGGATACCTTATCACTTGAGGACTAGAGATAGTTAATTGATTTTGCGTTTGTACGTAACATGTCCAGGGAAAAAGGGTAGAGTTTCAGGACGATGTACCTTTATGCGATCGTCCTGCGTGGCATCGTAGGAGGTATACCGGAGTAGGATGTCTGAGTCGAGATTTTAATTGTGACAGCATGATTTCTTTTATAAACGAGTCTGTTGATTTCGAAACCATTTCATTGATGCTGCTCACCTAATTATGTACCCTATATGTTTGGTTGAACTGGGTATCTATATATAAGTAATGTATGTTGTCTATAAGTTGTTTTGGAAAAAGAAAAAAAAATATTTGCATTTCCACAACTTTGAAAGATAACTTAGATATTTACTTACTGTTCATTTGCTATAGTAACGCCTTGAAAATTGTGGTGTTGCACACGCAATCAAAATTCTAACTCTTGATAACATACTTAAGAAACTCAACCATTGCTAAGTGTACTAGGATTAGTTAGTAGATTTTTATTATCCGTTAAGGTAATAAAATTTTTAACTATAATTTGTAAATGCAATAAAAGTATAGTAGCTTATAAAATAATTTCAAGCAACACTCATTTTTCTAGCGCTTTTTCATTCATTTGTCAAATTAATATGTGATCCATTAAAAATATGAGTCTTATTTTCAATTTAGTGAAAGTGAAATAAATCAATTAGTTTATGCAAAAATGTTAAAAAGGTGGTGGAGGCTTGGTTTGCAACTTTTTTTAATTATCTTTAACCATGATAATAATAAATAAAAATTATATTGGGGAATTGAAAAGGGTGGTGGAGCCTCTTTAAGGTGGGTAGTGAGAGACTGCACTTTCTTGAACTTGATTGACCTGTGTTAATGCAAGAGAGAGAGAGAGATGGAGAGACCAAACATCCCTTCAAGGTGCTGCTGGACTTAAAACAAACCAAACATGAGTGAAATAAAACTATAAAGAGAGAGTGATGAAAAGTGGAGTGCAGAGAGAGTAGTGGAAGCAATGATTCCGGTTTAAGAGCTTTTGACATACATACATACATAGATTCTGGTGAGTAGTAAACTAAAATCCCATTTCTTCAGTTTACGGAATTTCCAAGGTTTCTCTTTATTTGAATTCCCTTTGCTTTGTTTTGGTTTACCTTCCTTCATTCCCCTTTTTTTTTTCTTTATTATCTTTCTTCTTTCTTCTTTTTTTCTAATTTGGAGTTTGATGGGATGGTAGTGAATCTATAACAAGGTGGTTGATCTTTTTAAGTGGGATTCTTGTTATGGGTAAGACAAACTTCTACTAGAGATGGTCAATGGTTGTGTTTATTGAATATTCTGGGGAATTAGCCATTTATGAAAAAGCTTTTCAATTTTGGCATGCCTTGTATGGTATTAAAAGCCTTAAACATAAAAAGGAAGAATTTTTTTTCATTCAATCCTCTTTCTCATCTTTTAATTCCCCGTGTGTGTGTTTTTTTTCACATTTTTCAAGAATTTTGAACGGCTCACATGCATTCTATCTCTATTCTTTTGTGCTGGTTCAATCTGTCTTCTGTTGGATTGCTTTCTTAAGGTTGAAAGCCTGTTAGTGATTCCTAAACCCTGTGTGTCTTTAACCCATATGTTCCCACCAGTTCGGGAAACTGTGACAGTCCCTTCCAACGGATGATTAACACTTGCTTCTGAGTGTCATTATTGATTCTGAGGAAACAAAAGCTTATCCAAACATGCTATATATATTGTGTACATAAAATATGCATGTGACTTTCTACAGGGAAATTCGATTGTCATGGAATGCACAACATAAGTTGATTCAAAATTTGAAACATTAACTAGTGGTTTGTACTTTTTCTGAACCTCTATTCTAAGGCCTTGCAAGTATCCAATTGGAGCTTCTGCATACTCTATTTCATACTGTCTGATTTCTTTCACTCCCAGTCAGTTACAAGATGATAATGGTTTTCTGTCAAATACAACTCTTTTCCAATACACAAGCATGGATTTGTTTTCTGAATATACTCATACCAAAAAATCATATCCAAGGATGTATGCCAATTGCCCATAACTAATATACTAGTAGCTCCTGAACTTGTTTGTATTTTTGTAAGTGCATGTAAAGATTGACTTGTTCATTTACAGTTTGGTATGCTTATCTCATTCCAATTTTTCATAGTTTTTGCAATTTCTTTGTATACTTTGATTGTTAAGTAACTGCAACAACAATCTGATAGGCATATACACTTTGGGAAACTTTTGATTGGGAAAACTTTAGCTAAATCCTGGTTTACCAGTTCATAGTTATTTTTATTCTCATTATGTTAAGGTAAGTGAATTGCTATTCTGAAATGCTAGCCTTGAGCCCTAGCCCATAGTGGAAAACAATGAAGTAATCATGTAAGAAAGATTCTGGCCCATATTGTGCTCATTTAACATCTCCATGTGCTTGCTCATTATGAAGGACTTCTTCTGAATCTGATGTGCAACAATCGTCCAGGTCCACAAGTTATACCATGAAAATGAGTTCTTTACCACAACAACGTCATCAGACTAAGCCACTGAGTTTTCAATTTCAAGATCAAGATTCTTCTTCAACTCAATCAACAGGTCAATCTTATTCGAAAGCTGGTTCAGCGCAATCAGGTATTTCTATTGAAATCCTCTCTATATCTCTGTTTTTCACTCTGCTTATCAATTGGATGTTATAAATTTTATCTTTTTTAGGTATATCTATTCTATTGTGAAGCTTCGGGAGTAGTACTATGTGTGGTAAAAGAATAAAAATGAAGTCAATACAAATTTGTGATTATGATGCAATTATTGAATTTAATATCCTTACTTAGAATTGACTATAGGATTATACTGGTATAAGAAAATATATAAACTATTCTTTCAAAAGTTGAAATTGATCTTAGATAGCTCAGTTAGTGTGATAAAATGTTTGTTGCTTCCTAATAAGTATTGATGAGCATTTGGTCTAGGTCAAATTTCTGTCCAGTATAGCAATTCTTCTGATTGTTCAACAATAAGCAAAACTGGGGGAGAGTGCGTGGAAGGTCTCATCAGGTCATCTGCGGGGAGTCATGATTTTACCTTTCCACCTTCACAATTGGGTTACCAATCACTTGTAAGTGTATATGTGTTTGTGTCTTGGCGAACAGAAGATATTTGCTCATCTCTTACCTATACTTTACTGTTCAGGCTAATATTGCTCTCCACCATGCTGATCCATACTTTAGTGGCCTACTAGCTGCTCCATACGGGTCACAGCCTAATGTAAGATATTATTTATTCATTTATTTTCCATTGTTGTCTATGAGCCCATTTTGATGCGGATCAAAGAACACTTATTGGAGCTTATCTAGTGCATTTTTTAATAGAAAAGCTCCAATAAGTGTTCTTTGGTCCGTATCCAAACGGACTCTATTTCTCTCAGTTTGTCTCCAGCCTTAACCGTAAAATAAAATGTTAAAGTTATTGTTTGACAGACTTATGGCATCAGATTTATGTTTTATGTGGAGTATTCGGTTTATAACTGATATATGAGATAATCACTTTATGCTTGCTCCTTCTTATGCATTTCGAGCTTGGTACAATGCTATAAATTCATCAGATTATGCTGAGACTGACTCAGGCTTTGTTATGTCATGGGCTGATAGTGTGTTATGAAATTCATTCAAAAATCATGGTGAAGCCTAAATCATGGTGGATAGACGCAAATTCTCTTAGCTTTTGCATGTGTAGAATTGATTTTACTCATCCATACACAGAACCAAACATACACTAAGAAATAGGGAAAAGCCTTTCTGGGATAGCATGCTATTCTTTTAATTATATATTGTTTCCTTTACAATGGAATAAATCCTGTCCAATGTTTTTGACTTTTGAGAGACTTCCAAATAGATATTGCTAGGAGTAAATGCTGCAGTGGTTGAATCCTGTTTATGCCTTTACTATGCTTCTTTAAAATAATAATTGAATAGTCCATGGTCCATGCTCTCTCTAGGTGTCCAATTTATACATCCTTGAGAATCTTTTTAGATAGTCATCCAGGCTTAATTAATTTTACAATGTTTTGTGCTACAGATAATTTCACAACGTTACAGATTCTTATAGTTCATAAAGTATGTTTTGTGAAGAATCTTTCTATTTTAAAATGTTTCTCAGCTTTTCCCATGCAGCTCCTTTGTTCTTATTCTTTCATTGCTTTTATTATTTATCAAAATACCTTTTAAGGTGAAGCCTTGAGAGCTGGTTTCTTATCTTTGACTTTAGATTTTTGATTATTAAACTTGAATAATTAGAGATGCATTCTTTACAAGGCAGCATAGTTATTCTTAAACTTTTCCATAGTTGATGGAAAAAGAAAGTGGCCTTTCAATATTCTCTCATATGAAGAATTTGTTTCTAAATTAAATTAATTATTTAAAGTAGTTACATAAAGTCATGAAACTTCCAGTGAACTTCCATGCTTGTAACGCCCAAGATGAATTCTGTCTATAACTGAATTCTGAAATATATAACTATGCTATCAAAATCTCACCAGGTTCATCATGCCCAGCTAATAGGAATGGCTCCTGTTCGAATTCCTCTGCCGCTTGATCTTTGTGAGGAACCGATATATGTGAATGCGAAGCAGTACCATGCTATTCTAAGGCGCAGACAGTACCGCGCAAAGCTTGAAGCACAGAACAAACTCGCCAAAAATCGGAAAGTAAGTGCACTTTTTGTTTCTTCTCCCTTTTAAGGTCAATTTCTCTTAACCATATGATGAAAATTGTGTTCTGCAGCCATATCTTCACGAGTCTCGCCATGTACATGCAATGAAGAGAGCTAGAGGTTCTGGTGGACGTTTTCTGAACACCAAAAAGCTCCAGGAGTCAAAGCTTACTTCAAAAAACCATGGCTTTGATCCTTCCAACTGCACTCAGTTAAACCTGAGTGGAAATGTGTCAGAATCCAAGGTGGGTGGAGTAGAAAACTACAAAGGTGGTGCTTCCACAACCACCTGTTCTGATGTTACAAGTGGATCTAACAGTGACTGCATCCTCCAGCAACAGGAATTGGAGTTCAGATTGTGTGGTTACCCTTCTCATATTGGAAGAAATGTGCAGGGTTACTCGGCAAACACGGTTAGTGGTGGTGGTGGCGGGAATCAACACCGTCATCTATCAGTTCTTCTCTGAAGACTTGTGTGGGACATTGTAGCTAGTTGCTCTTCAGCATTCAGTTGCAGAAGGTGATTGGTCGTGTTCCATTGGGAAGTCATCCTTGGCTCATTTATATTATGTCTTACTAGTGTTCATGTTAATTGTTCAAGAACAAGGATAGGGTATTGTAAGCCTGAAAATGTTTGGTCAAAGAAGAACATGGAAGCATTAAACTGACCTGTCCAAAATAATATTGTCTATGATGGTGTCATATTGCAAAATTTCTTGATGAAAAGCAAATGTTTTTTATTATGTCTTAGCACATGTATTAACATAAACCAATTATGTTTGATCCGAGAATATTCACATTATGTTGCGACCAGCTCTCCAATTAGTGTTTTTTCTTTCTTTCATTGAAAAGACTTGAGACCCAACCTAGAGAGAACAGAACCGGTTGATAAAAGCAAATGGTTGAGTGTGGTGTCTGTTTGATCTTTTGTGCTGATGTTTTATTGATTTCAACTTTTAGGAGAAGAAAGTTCCCATGGCTGCTCGTCATGTCTTTTAATAAATCAATCCCGTTGTCGTGTTTGCTTTGGTTTCTATGGTCACGCCCCCCACAAGCATTTGTGGGTAGTTCATAGTTGTTTGAACAGTAATGCCATAAAAAAGCTAGCAGGCACATCATATTTTTAGGTAAAACTAAATACCCCACCCCAATATCAACATACACCACCCCACCCTGGATGTTATGTGTTTGTTACCTTTCTAAGATGGAACAACGCCCCTAAGGAAACATTTTAGTTTACTACAAAAAATGTGGAATCAAGGAAAACAAAATAGAACACTCTTTTAAAACTTATACACATGTAAAACTATTCATAATTTATATTATTGACATGTAACAAGGGTCATGTAACCTGCAATACACTTTGTCCCGCTCATGCTGGCACAATTAATATGCTCATATAAAAATGCAAGGGCGACCACACCCATGCATATGTCCTGATCGCCTCCAGGTCATGGAAGAGATCTAAGTAGACTACGCCCACAAAAGTGAAAGAGAAGAGTTCATGAACTGGTTGGGGGATAGTGAGGAGAAGGGAGAAGAGAATGCAGAAGGGAGGGGGAGAAGGGGATTGGTGAGGGAGATTACGTGCATGTTTATATAACAATGTGAATATGCTTTCACCCAACAGAAGTCCAAAGCCTCTGAGGTTTGAGAATATGTGATTTTGAGTTTCAATGTCCCAAACATACCACATTACCAAAAACTCAACATGCCCTAAGAGATATATGTATTTTAAACTTTTTCCAATTGTGAGGTAGATATACGTAAATGTGAGGGTGGTGTATTTAGTTTAAACATATCTTTTATTCTTTACGTCTAAAGTCAATTTTAAAATAACTTTTTAAAATTTAATTAAGATAAAATAATTATAATATTATTTATATCTTATACTTCTTTTCATTGAAAATTATTATTTAATAAGGCATTGTAACATCCCGTCTTAACGACTGACCTCATGGTAACCACACGAGTCTTTCTAGCACACTTTGTCCTCCCTCACGCGCTTCTTGAGAAAACTTCCTAGGAATATCTGAGAATTTTTTTTTATGAGTTAAGCTCCCGAAAAGAAGATGCACCTTGTTGTTATGGGTAGTACCGATCAAATCTTATAAGCCCTTCTCAACTATATAGTCTCATACCTATACAATTTTAGAATACCTATTTTTCAGGTGCGCGATCTGTTCAGTCACGTGTCCCTTTGCCTAGAAACCTGTCAGGAGTTGCTCCTTATTTGTGTCTTCTACATAGTTGATCACTCGCCGTCCTTGTCGGCTTGGATGCCACATGCATAAACAATATTTTTAAATTCAAAATTAAGACAAAAAATCTACAAGATAAAAACTCTGAAAAAGTATATATATATATATATATATATATATATATATATATATATATATATATATATATTCTATTTAAATATATATGTAACTACATTTGTATGTATGAATAATGAAAAATAAAACTAAATTCTAATATTATATAGAAATAAATTGTGTAAAAAGACATCCAGTTATATGTATTCATTAATTTAATATACTATATTTAAGAAAATTAATTGAAAGATTTATTGACTCCAGTATTAATTATGTAATATCTTGATTTTTTTATTATATATTATTTTCTTAATTTTTTAATCAACAACATAAATAATTTTAATATTTAAATAATATAAAAAATATGAATATGTAAAATTAAATTTAAATTTTATAACATAATTAATTTTTCCTTTTATTCTTCATAAAGTCAATGTTGTTAATGTATATGACAGTAAATTTATTTATGATAGTTTTTTTTTTTGAAATAATACGCACATGCATTATAATTAAATTTAAATAACACATAGTGTAATTTTAATTTTTTTTAAATCATTATTCTTAAATATAATTTTGACTAAATAACTTTAATCATATTTTTATGTATAAAAATATAACTTTGCTGCATTTATTATTTTTAATTATTTTCATCAAATTGTGATAAATAATGAATATTTGAATAATTTGAATGTTTAATAATTTTGATTTTATATATGAGAGTTTCAGAAGTTTTAAGATTAATATTTAATATGATTAATAAAATAAAATAAAATTAATTTTCCAATTAATTAATAATTAATTTTTCAATAATGTAAATTTCATGAGGTTTTAAATTATATGTAAAGGTTGTTTTTCACTAAACCACATTACTTTATTGCACTTATTATTTTTATATATTTTTATCCATTTGTGACAAATAATTAATATCTGAATAATTTTAATGTTTAATATTTTGATTTTATATGAAAGTTGAGAAGTTTTACAAATAGTAGTTAATATAATTAATAAAATTATAGAATATTTGTTAATAATTAATATTGTCAATAGTGTAAAGTTCAATACAATGTTGTAATTTTTTTTCCAAATCATCATAAGGTTAAATAATTTGAGCATGATTATGCAGTTTTGGAAAGTGAAGATTGATTAAGAAACAATTTATCTGCAAAAAAGTGATAATTTTTTTATGAAAATGACATGCAGTGCAGAGGATGGTGAGACTTGCAAGTTGCAAAGCAATACATTCTCCATTACCATTTCCCCTGTGTTTTTATTCCAAAATTTTGACCAAAATATTAAAATTTGTAAAAAGTTTAATGGATTTTTTTTTGGTCAAAACAAGTTTAATGTTTTTTTTCATCGGAAAGCATTTAAATTCTATTTTCAGTAATCAATCTGTGGATTTTCCCCTCCCAACTCATATGTCGTAGTTCTTACTACTTAAGTTATACTTCGGCGACAAACAAGTTTATTGTATTTGAACTGAATATACAATTTTGCATTAATTTCTCTAAATGTATTTTTTTGAAAGGTAAAGTTTTCTTAATGTTATTTAATATTTATAGTAAAAAACAATATTTAATATTAATTATACATTTTAAAATGATCAAATATAAAAGGAAAAATAGAATAGTAAAACGAAGAAAAGAGTTGTTGTGAAGTGCAGTTTGCAAATTCTGCAGAGGCAGGCAGCGAGAGCCACCACCACCACTCTCCCACCTCCTCCTCCTTCACTCTCATTCTCCCTCTGCCAAATCTCTTTCAACCTAAACGACTTCGTTTTCACCCTCTCTCTCTCTGTCACTCTTTCCTTCTTCTGATTTCGCGAGAGGGAAGAAGGAGCACAAGAGGGGGAAATGGACTCGCGCGCACAGTATAATCCTCGCACCGTCGAAGAGGTTTTCAGGGATTTCAAGGGTCGACGAGCTGGTCTCATCAAAGCTCTTACCACCGGTATATTCATTTCTTTTCATTTGAATTTCAAAACAAGTTTTTTTTTTCTTATTTTAATTTTAATTTCAATTCAATTACTGCGTTCAACTCCGTTTTTGTAGTAAAGTAATGTGCTTTCTGTGTGAAGTTCTCGATTCTCGATTTCGTTTTTCAATTTCACTTTATGGGTCAACAAATCCGAGTGGGTTTAGTTTCCCCCGACTCGCTGTTTTTTGTTGTAGACAAGATTAACGGTTATACTCTCAGTGTTGAATGGAAAAATTTGTTTTTTTTTCATTTTTCATGGAAAAATTCGTCTTTTTTTGCTTATATTGAGCATTTGACATAGTTGCAGCTTTTTTGTTGTTGTTGTTTACTTTAGTTTCAGCTGGTAATTGAAGTTTTCCTAAGCTGTGTGCAGATTTTTAGTGTTTGAGTATCTTGTGAACGTGCATTGTTAGGGTTTGATTTGTAAACCCTAACTGTGCAATTTCATTCTCAATTGGTTACAAGAATCGTTTGATTTGAGAATTGGGCTGCTTTGTGAGGAAGTTGTACCACATCCCTCTCTTTTGCCTTTCCTTTGTTCTGGTCATTTCCCTTTCAGTATGCTTGACTCGTATTTATGTTAACCTGAAATTGATGTACGATGCTGTTCTTGTCATATTCTTTTACTTTCCTGTTAATTTTATATTCGCCTTCATTTTTAATACTCAAATATGACATTCAGTACTTCATTATATCATTCAACTTTTTATGTTTACTTATTTGAAGTTTATATATATGAAGCTTTTGAAAGCTTTTCCATACTGATGAACTTTTTCTGCTTGGTCATGCTGTTGCAGATGTTGAAGATTTCTATAACCAGTGTGATCCTGGTCAGTTATTCTCTCTTTTTCACACAGTCTGTTCACCGCATCATTTATGTTTTGGAATAGTTAATTGGTTTTTAACTTGCTGGCGGCTGAATGCATTTGGGGCCTTTCTAAAATTTAAGTATCGTTGATTTATTATGGTGTTTGAAGGAATTTTTTGCTGAGTGCAGGTTTAATTATTATTGGTTTCTGGAGTTTGCACTTAGTTGTTTTCACTTTTCTTCTTTAACATATATACTGCCGTTAATCTTATGAGATGGTACTATTTAAAGTCTTCAAGGTACTTGATCTCACGATCAATTTACATCTCTCTTTGTTCTTGCCTCAAGGAACATCATCTAAAACTGGCTAATATTCTAATAATCATGTCATATTCCTCTCTAATACTAATTCCGTTGTGGTGTCTTGAGTCGTAGCTTAGTTATGGGTCTCGGTTTAAAGTTAACTGTCCTTTGTCATGTGATTTGGTTATTCTGAATTCTGATGTGCTGGGTTTTGATCTGCGTTCCTTGTGATAATAAGTCAAA
The DNA here is from genome assembly GCA_030819835.1 of Acmispon strigosus. NCBI lineage: Eukaryota > Viridiplantae > Streptophyta > Magnoliopsida > Fabales > Fabaceae > Acmispon > Acmispon strigosus. The sequence goes on along the minus strand of JAUAMA010000004.1, from coordinate 52,148,745 downwards.
GTTACCATAAATTGCATTTCTGTACTGTTTGCTTTATATGCTTAAATGTAATTACAGATTGTATTCAAGCACGATGTAAAGATTGAATATAGTAGAATGACCCTAGGGGTTGTCATGGTGCAAAGTTTTAACCATGAAGTCCATGAGTTGTTATTCTGTTACTATAACTTGATTATCAAATCTGGTTATTGAGTGGTCTTAGGGTGAATGCATTGCCAACCTATCATGTCAATATTGTTTTCCCATAGATATGGAGAGCTAGGGTAAATTGATGCTTGATACTTCTCAAAAGTCTCTTGATGGGAAATTTTTCTTTGGAAATAAAGATATTATGCAGCTCTTCTAGCTGTAAAGAAAAATACTTTAGATAAAGGATTACAAATTATTTTTAGGGTTTTAACATTTAATGCTTCCTTTTTTGTATTTTATTTGGTACTTGTGTTATATAAATCAGTTACTTGATTCTTTCAGAGAAAGAGAATTTGTGCTTGTATGGCTTTCCAAGTGAGCAGTGGGAAGTGAATTTACCTGCTGAAGAAGTTCCACCAGAACTTCCTGAGCCTGTGCTGGGCATTAACTTTGCTAGGGATGGCATGCAAGAAAAAGATTGGTTATCCTTAGTTGCTGTCCATAGTGATGCATGGTTACTTGGTATTGCCTTCTATTTTGGAGCCAGATTTGGGTTTGACAAAGCTGACAGGTATTTCATTCTCTAACTTTAAGTCTTATCTGCAGTTAACATATAAAAAAGTTGACCTAGGATGGTTAAAAATAACAAAGCAGTTAGGGTTCTGCTTGTCTGAGTTATCACATTGGTTCAGTTCTTTCTTTACGTTTCTTATTCATCCATTTACTCATTGCATTTGTAATGCAGGAAGCGCCTTTTCAATATGATCAATGAACTGCCAACAATATTTGAAGTTGTTACTGGTGTTGCAAAGAAACAAGTTAAGGAGAAGTCTTCAGCTTCAAACCACAGTGGCAGCAAATCTAAGTCCAGCTCTAAAGCAGTAAATAATACTTCTCTCCTCTCAACTACGCATGACAAATACATCTATATTTCATGCATCCTTGTTTCTGTGTTGCAATGATGAACTTGGGTTTATTTTCATGTGTTGCCTGTTTGTAGATGCAGGCCCCATTTAAAATTAATTACCAAGGTCTTTGAGTTAATTAATTTTCTGGGAGTTCAGTCTATAATTTCAAATATTAGAAAGGTCATGGAAATATCATGAAAATGGTGAATATGTAATGTTTCAGGAGATAAATCTACTATCAAACTAGTTGCTATTATGAGAATATTATAATATTTATCTTGTATGTGTGCGGGTGAAATGTAGGTATGAGTTTAGTATCATAATATCCCTGAAAATATAACACTCAACCTAGATCATTGGAAGTTATGTAGGTGTATTTATTCTCTTTGCTCTAAATAAAAATAATATAGGAAAGTGGATTGGCATGACTGTATGCCAAAATTAAAGTTTACATGAACAGAAATTAAACCTAGCTGTGAAGTTGCTGGAATGAGGGAGTATGTGTTCAAACTGGTATATCCTTTGCTTCAACTTAGTCCCTTGACCTTAATTATTGTATTTTACATAACGTTTGGTTGGAAGGGAATGGAAGGGGGAGGAGAGGGATTTTTCTAAACCTATCTTGTTTTGGTTCAAATTTTTGAAGGGTATTTGAAGGAGGGCCAAAATCCCTCTTAACTCAATTTTATCTTCCCTCCAAAAATAAGAGGGTATTTGAAGGAGAAATACTTTGTATGATTAAAATGCCCTTCCTCATATTTTACAAGTAAGGGCAATAAAAGTAAATTTATTTTTCTGACTGATAGTAGTATCACCTTAATGTTTTCTAAGTCTATGTTGGAACTTGGAAGCCATTGTTTAGATGGAATATTATTCTGTAATTGCACTACAAAGTTGTGAGAGTGGGTATAGAAATATTCAGACTCGTATTATATGGTTCTCTTTTATTCCTTAGCTAATTTGTTTTCTCACTCAATTATTGCCTGGTGGAGCAGCGGGCTCCAGAATCTCAGGTTAGGCAGTCAAAGGCATTGCAACCAAAAGAAGAGGATGAAGAACTGGATGAGCAAGATGATGATGATGATGATGATGAGCATGGAGAGACCTTGTGTGGGGCATGTGGTGACAATTATGGCACTGATGAATTCTGGATTTGCTGTGACATCTGTGAGAAGTGGTTTCACGGGAAATGCGTGAAGATCACCCCTGCTAGGGCTGAGCATATCAAGCAATACAAGTGCCCATCATGCACTAACAAGAGAGTTCGCCCTTGACAATCTTTGTTGGAGTATTTGCTTATTGTGTTGTTCTGCTTTTCTACGTAGATGTTGCTGTTAATGGATAGTTTCTGTTGGGCACACGTAGGTTTCTTTTCTAGTCTTTAGGATTCTGCTGTGCTGGTTTAATTTATGTCAGCTGCAATTCAGTTGATGCGCCCTTGTGTTTGTTCAATCTGTAGTTTATGTATGCCTTGCTGACTTGCGAATGTTTAAGTCCTTTTCTGAATGTTAAGGGAAAACTAGGGTAATTAAACAGGAATTTATTTGGAATGATGTTATGTTATTGTTGCTAGTTTGCTTTCCTGGTGGTCAGCCATTTTAGATGCATTTACGAGGATGGATGGGTCGATTTTTTATATCTCAATTTTCTGTCCCACTAATAAAATTTGGTTGTCTTTTTTTGTCAATTAAAAAAGACACCAGTGAGATAGTTACAAAGTTAGACATGTTAAAATTTTATTGGTTGAATAGAGAGTGTGACACAGTTTACGGACAACAGATTTCAGGATACATGAAGATTGTTGTAGCTGCCTAGTTGCAACATTCAACTTGAAGAATCGGAAGTCTTTGGTTGCGTACCATAACCAAGAGGTTGTGAAATGGTAAATAAGTTAGACTTATGTAAGGGTGAAGAAACAAGTCCAAATCTCATAATAGTCATGTTGGGATGACTGTCATAGTTTCAAGTCTTTTAAGAAGTCTTGTCCTCAAAGAGAGTGGGGCCATGGTGAAAAAGAGTCATTTCATCTCGTCTTTGCTATCGTTCAAAAGATTTAAAATCTCCTCCCAGCCAAACACAGTGACACACCTTCGACCAATTTCAATTCCAAAACAATAGAAAGATTGTGGTCATTTCCTCTTAATTCGACAATTAGACGTAGCAAAATACGATTTTATGAAGTATCGCTAGATGGATATGTCTTTTTTACCTCCATTCCCGCCATAGCTCAATAGTGTCTGTAACGGGACACTTGTCGACACTTGTCGTTATGACTCATCATTTGAGAATTTTGATATATTCACGTTCATAATATCTCATATGTCTCTTTTTTAGAATCACACTACTCATAATATAGCTCATTTTTTAAAGTCAACAAAACAATATTATTAAAAATGAGTACAATATATATTAAAAGAAATACTCATTTTTGTCTATTCTCTTTATATCTCTAAATGTGAACGAATTTGAAGTGTGAATAAATGTTCATCGCTTGTTTAATCCCCAAATAAAAGAGTTTCCAGTAACTACTTTAAATAGATTTAAATAACCTAGGATACTAGGAAAAGATGAGATAAACTAGGATCTTGTCTCTTGAACAATCTAGGTTTGTGCTCTCTAGATTCATTTTCAGGGAGCTCTTTCATAATTCTTTTTGCGGCTCTCCTTGTTCAGCAATATTTCCACATAGGCGACAGCTGCAACAGCATTTACATTTTCTGAGCATTCTTTTTAACGTTTTCTAACGTTATGGATTTTGAGTCGATCCAACGGTTAGTATCACGCGACTGAAGCTTCTTGACGGCTATGATTAAAAGTTATTGATTTTCTTTTTTTAGGGATTATTTATTAATGAGATGGCAAGAAAGAAATACGTTATCCTTTCTCGCGGGAATAAACGGTTGGAGGAGGGTGACACTGCCAACAATGGTGTTGCTTTGTGGCTGTGCTGCTCAGTTTCCTTCCACGCTTTTACTCCAAAAGTTCGCTCCTTTCACTTCTCAAAGTTCAACAACAGTATTTGGTTCCCCTTTCAACAGAGAGAATCATTCTGTTGTGTGTTATGCCAAGAAGAAAATCAGCTTTGTAGATCAAATTCTTGATTACATTGAAGGTGGATACTTTCTGCACATATCCCCAATTTTTTTGGTTCTTATAGTAAAGTTTCAATCTTTTTGTTTTCCCAGTTTGCTAATTGCCTTTGATTCTCTGTTCAATTCAGGAGGTCCCAAATTAAGGAAATGGTATGGTGCACCTGATCTTCTTCCAAAAGATGCTACTACCACAGAAGATGCTGAAGATGATTATCCGGGTAATTAAGCATGACACAGTGATCCATGAATGCTTAGATTCATAAATCATTTATGGGTATCTAACTATCTATGTTTTCAGTATTAGTGATTTTGTTCTGACTCAATTCTTTCAAAGCAGATGAAGTAAGGGATTCAGTGCTGGTAACAGATGGGGATAGTGAGATGGGTCAGGTCAATGAGTTGCCTCCAACTACTACAACATATTAGCTTATAATTGTGCTGTGCTCACAATATTGATTGAGTTACATTAACAAATGAATTCTGACTTTTGAGAAGTGTTTTCTGGCTTATGCAGATGGTGATATTGCAATTGATTGTGAAGAAAGCTCGAGTGAAGACACTGGTGAAGGATAAACGGGTTGCACTTGAAGCCTTTGGAAGTTATGTTGAGGTGGGCAAAATTAATTTGCAAAACCACTAATAGATAGTAATTTTATATTGTTTGTTTGTACTTTCTCTAAATTTATTTTCAGTTTCTTATTATTAATTACATGGTGCTTGTTGCAAAGTCAATGACAGGAGATACAAGGGACAATCGATTCCTTAAGAAAGCTCTGAGAGGAGTTCGCACAGTTATATGCCCAAACGTATGCATACCTTACCATAAACCAGATTTCATTATTTCATAGCTTTTGAATAAAGTTTAGCTTTCTGTCAAAGGCTATATTCCTTTTTCTGTGTGGACAGAGTGATTTTCTCTTATGATAAACATCTGGCATACTTCATTGCATTCTAAGTTGGATTTCATTGTAGAATTCCTGTCCACCTTATGAAAATTAAAATTAACGATTGATGATTCATTTTAGCTTATGAGAAGAAGATACTCTGGACCCTTGTAATATGAAGAGTGAATTTCTCTGGTATTAAACAATGAAAATCATAATTTTTTATGAAATGACCAGCAAAGAATCAATTTCATCCAGGATACCATGGTCATGATTCTTAGAATTTGGGTTAGGCCTAACTTTATCCGTAAAGCTAGCTTAGGAGTGAGGATTGCTCTACCATTTTGTAAGAACCATCTGGAGCGTGAGATTTGCAGGAATGAACATTCACGGTTGGTCCATTTATAAGTGGTCTTCAATACCGGATCTAGGATATACTCTAATATTATCTTAGAGTTTGGGTTAAACCTAACTCTACCCGAAAAACTAGCTTAGTAGGAGTGAGGGTTGCTCTACCCTTTATAGTGACTATTCTAGTCATATCTTTAGTTAATGTGAGACTTCTCAACAATTACCAACTAAATAGACATAGTTAGTGTATGTATGTATGTGTTGTTTGATACTTGAAAAGAGGGGGAAATCAGTTGACTCCTAGTAATGCAGTTCATTTTTCACTTCAAACTATTAACCAGTCCTTGAATTTGTATCCCTTTCTGCTCCCCCATTTTGAGCAATGATGATGAAACTTGGCCTCCAAACAATGTTCTGAAGAAATGTTTGAATTATTTCATTGTTTTTCCAGGAGGGTTTTCCTTCCAGCGTAGGTAGCCTGCAAGGGGTACAACATGTAATCCTTTTATCACAGGTACTTTTTCTTTCTTTTCTCAAGACAGACACATTCCTGTGCACCGCAAAAGACAATCTTCGTTTTGTTTTTAACAAAGTTGCAGTTGTCAGTTTATAGTGGCAAAAGTGGCATTCAATCTATGATGAAAAGCAATGCAAAGAAATTGGCAGAGCAAGATGAATCAGCATTGATGACCTCAGGAATTCCTTACACCATAATTAGAACCGGCGCATTACAAGATACACCTGGTGGGAAGCAAGGTTTTACCTTTGACAAGGTACATACTACAAGTGTTAATTTCTTCTCCTAACTATTTATAATATCATAGCCATGACTAGTTTAGTACAACAGGGTTGTGCAACTAATGGAAGTATTAGCAAAGAAGATGCTGCTTTTGTGTGTGTAGAAGCCTTGGACTGTATCCCTCAAACTGGATTCATATTTGAGGTGGCAAATGGGGAAAACAAAGTTTCAGATTGGAAAGAATGTTTAGCCACATTGATGGAAAAAGCGAGTCAGCAAAGTTAGTGACCATTCACTAGGCAAGGCATGTGCACCTCTCTGTTTTAATTCTTTATGTGCAGGATGGGGTCTCAAATAGGTTTGTATTGCACTCCATTTGAGAAAGGCGAGCTTTGTGCTTTTTCTTACCTTTTAGTGAACAAAATTGTTGGTTTGAGGGTACTAGAACTGCATATTTTAATAAACATTCAGTCACTAAAAAGGCAAGAACTTGGTACTTTCTCTTATATTAGAAGTTTTCATCCTGTTTGAACTTCTTAGGAAGTCGATGAAAGATAAGTAAGCTCATGCATGATGTCATTCAAAAATTTCCCCAAAATTTCATTTTGATGTCAAGGCTTTCAGCATGAGGTCGACTCTGCTGCGCCAAAAGAATGAAGACAATGTCTACAAAGTATCCATGTCTCTCCCTCCACTTCCAGTTTCCAATATCCAATGTTCATCCTCAGTTCCCCTCTAGCATCAACGTTTGTGGAATCCAGTTGGTGGTCATCTTCATTATATTCTTCAATCCTTCAACAATTCCCTTTCTAACATATGTAAAAGGCTCCATTATTCTTATTGTTCGATGAATAAAAGTTACAAGTTCCCCTTTTCTAAGTCAAGTTTAAAAACTATTCTATCTTCTGAGATATTTAAGCTGATGCTTGGGGCCGACACCTCTTGAATCCATGATGTTTTTAAATATTATCTTTGGTGAGCACTTCTCCAAATATATGTTTGGTTGTATCCAATTTGCTTCAGTTCTATCCTAGATCCATTTGTCGTGGAGAGCTCCCATATTTGAGCCATCCATTGTTGTTCATTTCATGCTCCAAATGTTGAGTCCTGGGCGTGAGGGGTGTTAGAAGTCTCATATTGGCTAGAGAGATGGCCAAATAAATGTTTGTAAGGGTTGAGTTATCCTCAGCTCTCAAACTAGCTTTTGTAGTTGAGTTAAGTCTCTCAATTTCTAATATAATGAATGGTCGAAAATCAATTGAATTGCAAAATTAAGATCTAAATACTCAGACAATAGGGGTGATTAAGTTAAACTATGGTCCTTTATTCAAACTAATGGCATTTTCCATCTTCTTACACCTACCCGCACTCCAACACAATGGGTTACCTGAGCGCAAACATCGACATTTACTTGGGACAACTAGGAAGCAACTAGTTGTCTCTTAAGCCACATGTTACTAGTTGGACTTTTATGGTACATTATTGACCAGGTAGATATAGCAGGTCGGATATGAAGAAGCACTAAAGCCCAAGCCCACCATCCAACGTACAACAATAAGGCTTCATCGCTAAGGCTTCTTAACTTTAAGCCTTGAGGGGCTGTGGTACGACACTGTGCTGACCAAGTCAACAATAATCCGCTAGTATCATAGTAGGACAACCAAGTGTCTGATGACACGAGTCAGTCAGTGATATGGAGAAACCTCCACTAGTTCATGTCTACTGCCGAAAAAGGAAGAAAACACGGTCAGCCACCACCACAAGTGGTGCGGCATCCACTACTGCCACTGAAACAACCGCACGACCTAGGGAATTCAGGCAGGAAGGGCGCCTAACTATTGTAGCAGTTGTGGATAGTTAGTAATTGGATTAGTTATGGGTAGTTATTAGTTGAGTCAGTTTGAATTAGTTAATGATAGGATAAAGAGAGCAAGAAAGGGAAATGAATATTATTATTGAAGTAGAGATGAAGAATATCTACATAACACAACCAGCAAGAATTCGAGATTCCTGTTCTCTCCTACAGATTATGGAATTCGAGAGCTAGACCTCTCCTACTAACTTCAAAGACTTTCTGAATGATATAAACTAACAGGTTTCTCCCTATTTATAACTAATTCTAATTATTTAAATTTAAAATACAATTGTGCATAACTACTCAACAGATAACAGTTGGTAACTGCCAAAACTGCTTGTAATTGAATTCAAACTTCCAATAACTTCCACAGGCCTAACTGTATCAATACCTACAACTACTAACTACCCATAACTGATCCAATTACTAACTGTCCTCAACTGCTACAGCAGTTAGGCGCCCTTCCTGCCTGAATTCCCTTGGTTGTGCGGTTGTTTCAGTGGCAGCAGTGGTTGTCACACCACTTGTGGTGGTGGTTGGCCGTGTTTTCTTCCTTTTTCGACAGTAGACATGAAACAATGGAGGTTTCTCCATATGAGTCAGTCATGGGGAAAATCATCTAGGTTCGTTCCCACTTGTGCGCCATTATCGAGACCCCTGAATCTGTGCTTCCCATACTTATGTAATTGCCTAGTTCTCTTCCCCATCATTATGTAATTGCTTGATTCTCTCCCTCATATTACTTGTAATTTAGAGAAACCTCAACTATATAAATAGGCTCTCACACCTTGCACTAGCAAGTTCACCTCTGAAATCTTAAGGCGATAGTGTTACGTTCGGCCCACCTAGCTCTTAGTGTTTTAGTGTGAACATCACCATTGAATTTTTTGAGTTATGCACTACAAACGATTGGTTAATCAATCGAATCCTAACTCCAGGTCTTCCAATGCAGTGCGGTTTTCAATTTTTAAATTCCAAACTTAAAACTTTTGGATGTTTAATTCATTCTTGGTTCAAACCTGAACGCGAGAATCACAACTTAATATCCGACTTGGTAGTTGTGTTCCTGGGAAATTAGCAACCAATGATTATGTTCCCTTGAAGCCAGTCCCTGGTATTTATTGCATCATTAATAAAGGGCATATGTTAGGACCGTGAGGAAAGATTATGAAAGGAATGATTCTATGGCCCCGTTTGGAAGAGCTTAACTTATAATATAAGTGCTTATGCAAGCGTTTGGGAGAGCTTATGTAAATAGCTTATGACCTACTTATAAGCTGTTTTGAGCTTATTTTCATAAGTTATTCAGAGTAGCTTATGAAAAAGAGCTTATGCTTATATATAGCTTATTTTCAATTCATTATAATAAATATTTTAAAAGAGCTTATTAATAAGCGTTTATGTCATAAGCGCTTATGGTCATAAGCGCTTAATTAAGCTGTTTTCCCAAACGGGACCTATGTACATTAGTAGCATGAGGGGGCGTTGGCTTATAAGAGAGAAGGGGAGCAAAAAGAAAGGCATAATCATTGTTGTATTATAGGGCTAAGTTTGAATCACTTCGATCCTTACTGTATCTTCTAGGATTCACTTCGTGAACATTGTCGTCCACCGTAGAGGTATGGTAAAACCTTTCCCAGATCCCAAGGGAACTCTGATCAACAATAATGGTAACTCATCGATCTAATCTTCATGTGGCGTCTACTTCAGGAAATAACAATGTCCAAGTTCAGACTTTACAGGAGATAGTGGCGAGTTGGACGAAGCTCAGGCAACAAAATCAACAACTGCAAACTCAAGTGTTTGATATCACAATAGTGTAACTGACGAAATGGAGAACGACGTGCGGCAGAGGTTGTGGTGGACTTTTAGCCATTCTCTTGTGATCCCAAACATTCTCAAGACAATGGTTTTGGATACTTATGCAGGGGACATTGACCCCTAAGAGCATTTTTTTATGTTGGATTTGTGTTTGTTATCCAAGACTTTAAATTATTGAGTTTACTACACCTTGCATTTGACTTGTGGTTTTTAATGTGATTGAGGTGATTGTGAACCCGTGAATTTGGTATTGAACCTTAGTTATCAATTTTTGATTGGAAAGGTTAATAATTTTGTTTTGGAAGTAATGCTGCAACATGTATTGCGATCACTATGTGGAAAGTGTCGAGTCGGGTTTCAGGTTTTTGTGTCGGATTCCTTTGTTTATCACGGGTTCGGGTTTGGGAAACCCGAAACCCAACGAGTTCGGGTGCGGGTTTAGCTTATCCACCCGAACTGGGTTTGAATTCGGATTTTTAATTTCGGGCTCAGGTTTGAAAAGAGTAAAACCTACACCCTACTCGTTACCATCCTTAAATACAAAGATAACATTTCAAAATAATTTTGTAATGAACACTTAGGACATTTGTTCTAATGGAAAAGTATCTATAAAATTTTCTAAACACACATTTAAAATTTTGAAAACACACTTTTATTTAATGAAAAAAATACTCAAATGAGATAGATGATACACGTTGCGATGCGTGTTCATACACTTATATTTGATGGAAATAGAAAAATACTTGACTCCAAAGGAGCTCTTAATTTGTTCAAGATTCAATAGAGCACCATGTAATTTCTGTTTGGGCAATGGGAACCAGTCGTTAATTTCATTATTCAGTAGTGGGCTATCTCCCAGGCCCACCCACTCAGCATGTTGGTACTTTGTAGCCCCACCTTTGAAAGTGATCCACAGCTAACCAAACCTATATGGAGATAAGATTAAATAAATACCTAAAAGTTGTTCCCACTTTCAGCTGAATAGCCTAGATCTAAGTAAGTGGAAAACATGAGTATAATCGAAGATTCTTGAATGCTGATAAGGTTCGGCTACTTTTCTCTTTTCCTTTTAACTGTTTCGAAAGCCTTTTCTCTTTTCCATTCCACAGGATTCTTACGTTTCAGACTTACCAAGTCAGCTAAGCTACTTGATGCTATTTAATTTGAATATTTAAGAGCTATTCAACTTCTTTAAACCAGAGTGGCACATATTATCAGAACAAACATATGCATGATTTCAATGGTGACCAAGAAATGTAGATGCGTTAGAAGAGATTTTTTATTTATATATCAACCAGCAATGACTTACATTCATGAAGCAGTCACTCGGGCAAAGCCCAAAGAGAAGAAAAAAACAGATACAAGATGAAAAAAGACTAGAGGGGAATTTAAGCAAAAGAAGAGAGGAAAAAACCTCTTCTCCTTCTCTCCTTTGTTCCTTTATGATCTTGTTATAAATGTATCCTTCATTATCATGTCAGAACCTCCTGATTCTTTGCGGAAAGCCGTTTTAGAAACTCATAAGTAGTGATCATTGTTGTTGCGGACATTGACATTGAAACCCATCGAGGTCCCAATCCTCTATAACAAGCCGTCCAACCACCTTCCTTAACCAGATTCCTCACTGTCTGCATAATTGTTGGGCCACGGCGGCCATTCTCATCCCCATCCAAGACCTGCAGTCTTGTCTTGATCGTATCCAATGGCATGGTGATTAGAGCAGACATGCCACCTGCCATTGCTGCACTGACTCCCTGAACTGCCATAACAGTTTTTGCATCTGGCCTCAACGCATTAGTTTCCTCGCCCTTCTTGTTGCACAAGTAGTACCCAACTCCACCCCAAACCATCCTCTGTGCAACAGAATATGAGGCCCACCAAACTGCATTTGAAGGTGCATAGGTCAAAATTGATATCCCAAAACCCCTATACAAGCCCCTAGGACCATCTGTGTTGAGAATTTTCCTGAAGGCATCAATCCCATTGATATATCTAACAGCAGGAGCCTTAGGATTACTGGAGTTACAACAACCTTGAACCATCAACCTCTGGCTCACAACATCAACTGGAGTCCACACAAGCTGAGCCGCCATGGCTGCACTCAAGCCAGCAGCTGCACTGGCAATCGCGGCAGCAGTCGGTTCAGCAAGACCAAACCTAACAGTAGCAGTCCCCACATTGCTCTTGGTAACTTCCAGGGCAGCCATGTACAGAGCTCTGGCAGGTATCGTGCCCATCAAAGAAGTGCCGAACCCGCGGTACAGCGCTCGAAACCCCTCACCCCTAATCAACGAAAACGCAGTCTTGATGCAAGAAACATGGGACTGAGCCACTTGCTGCCTGGTTTTCAGAACAACCACAGGGTACAGGGTTGCAGAAACCCCAGAGAAAAGCGCAGCACCAAGGAAGAAAAACTTGGATTTATCAAGCATCTGCCAATCAATTTCGGCCGGGAGATGAAGAACCTCTTCGCCAGATTCTTCCTCCGCCGCCACACTCATGCTCATTTTCGCCACTTTCCCAAACCCTAGAATCAAAATCTGATTTTTTATTCTCCCTTCAAAAACACCCACCTAGAACCCTAACTGTACAAGCTTTGCAAAACCCAGCTAAGAAAATTGGGAAATTTTAACAAAATACTATATGTTAAAAAGAACAAGAAGGAGAAATTCTAACTGTACAATTCGCAGATTACAATCATGTGTTATGCAAATTGGATGGGGAAATTGATGAAGAGGGTATTGTTTTTTTTCCTCTTGTGGAACCAGGTTTTGGATCGAAGGTGTGATGCGATGAATAGATCTAGCATTTCTTAAATCAAGAAGGAGAGTGTCGCGAATGGTTCATACCGGGAAAAACCATGAACTTCGACGCCGGCGAAAGAAGCTTTGAACCTTGCCGGAAAATTGGAGGCACCCATCGGCGTCAGAGAAGCATAGATAGAGAGAGTTTAGAACATCACTCTAGAGAGAGAGAGAGAGAGAGAGAGGTGGATTACCGGAAAGAGAGATGGATTTGAAGGTGAAAATGGGTGTGAGTGAAAGAGATGAGACTGACACGTGTCAGTCGTGGATTAGGGGCAGGTTTTGTTTGTTACGGTGTTTTTATTTTTGGTTTTGGTGTGTCAGAGTGGGAGTGTTGTCCGAGAAAGTTAGTGACGTGGGAATCCTTATCCATTAGTTGATCGAGTTTTGGTGCACTGTGACTGTGGGGCGTTCCACGTGACTCACTTGTTCATCATATTCCATTAGGGCATGGTTTTTTTTTTGGTTGAAGAGAGAAAAATAGAAGAAAAAAATCGTAAGAAATATAGTTGATTTTACATATTGTTCGTTACGATTGAGATGGAAGAGAAACAATAACGTAGTTTCTTTCTCATTTCATTTGGTTGAATAGAGAATAGAAAGAGAAAATGTTACTTATCTATAAAATGACATTTTTACCCTAAACATAGAATATTTAGAAATAAGCATAAGTATAATGCTGGTGTAAGAAAATGGTAAAAATGATATTGCAAAAATACTAACTCAGATCACACGAATTTATTCTCATGTTTGGACACCATGCTGATGAAGTAGACAAGTTGTTGGTCGTCTCCTTACTGGTGAGTATAAAACCGAGGGCGGTAGCCAACATGGACAAATACAAGTATAAGCACCACTTATCAGGCTTCACAGAATCGATGGGGTAGCTAGGGCATGTTTAAATGCTCCGAGGGCTTGTTCGAACTCTTCAATCCACTCGAACCTTTTGTTCTTTCTCAGGAGCTGGTACAATGAGATCGCTTTGTGAGTGGAACTGGCTAGGACACTTGAAAGCTTTGTTTTTCTCTCGCCGAGTTGCTGAATTTCTTTGACATTCCCCACGCTCCTTGTTTCCGTCACGAACTTGCATTTATTCGGGTTAGATTCTATTCCCCTATTGATTAGCATGAAACCTAGGAACTTGCCTGCTTTTACCCTGAAAACATATTTTCTTGGGTTAAGGCACATATTGTACTTCCGGAGGGTTGAAAACCATTCATCAAGGTTGGTTAGATGGTCCCGTTGATGTGGTTTTTTTACGATCATATCATTCATATACACCTCTATGTTTTGATCTATCTACTTCTTGAAGACCGATTTCTTTGTACGAGGTTTGATAATCATCCACCGCGAATTTCAAGCCGATTATTTTTTAGTTACATCAATCTTCGAAGGACAATCGGGCCTCGTAGTAGTGGAAGGGGCTATATGGACTCCTCCAAATCTGGTCAAGTCGTAACTAAAAGGTAAGAGGTCTTTATTACATCACTTCGTCCTAACGAATAAGGATAAAACATGTTATTATTCGAGCTTCCTTGATCATCCAGTACTCTTGTTATCACCGCGTTAGCAACCTTGCTTCAATTACAATAGGATCGCCACCATCACTCTTGATTCTCCCACAATTCTTGTTGTTGAATGGGATGAATGTGTGAGGGGATTCTGACCACTAGGTTGGGCTGCGGGAAAAGAGGAGAACTGCATCATCTCCCTGAGGGATTTCTTTCAAATTGCTGCCGGAGGTCCCGAAAAATCATATCGCAATAATCATCATTTAAGTCTCGATGGATGATCGCTGTCTCGAGCCCTCCTTTGTCGGTGTAAGAGGTTTGTTTCCTGCCTTATTACAGTCGACGTTAGGTTCACGCTGATTGTCATGATTGGAGATGAATTATCTTCCCTTGAGGGGAGGCGCGATTTTGCTTTTGCCTTTCTTAGTTCTCTATAGTCGAGATAGATGGGAATACCATTTAACGTTTCCCACAGACGACGTTAATGTTCTAGTAAGAGATTACATAATCAAAGTAAAAACTTATAAATGTGATGAGGGGATACTTCGTTGGATATCTCCTACTTGGAAGTGTTGCATCTTCTCATATTCTTGCAACCAAGTGGGTACCTACAAGACATTTCGACACTCAAGTCATCAAAGCTGGAGGAGAAATGAGAATTACGTTTAGAAGTAAGTGTGTACCTGGGTTGTGTCCCCTAGTATATATTTATGTACTCATGGAATACCAAACCTAGAAGGAATCATCTATGATATGATAGAGATGTGCCCAAATATAATAGATACCATATATAAGATATCACTTTAATTTAGGAGTCTTTATTCTCATGCGCGCTACATTGTCGATATTAGGTCAAAGTACACGAGCCTATCATTTTATTTCATAACATTGGTCATAAGTGAAATAAACTTAGAATAGTTCATGTTTGCCTATGGCTCATAACGAATGTTTTTGTTGGTTGTAATGATTATGTGTTTTGTGGTCGTTATATCGGGTTGTTTATGCGGCCACAATTGTTCAACTCAAAAGTCGTTTTCAAAATGAATTTTGAAAATAAATAAAACTTAATCAATGTCGTTGAAGTGGGAAAATGTTAGAATTATTATTTTATTTTGACTTATATTTATTGGTATCTTTTTTATATTATTAAAAATGAGTTGACTTTATGACCCAGGAGCTCATTTGTTAATGTGATCCATAGACCTTTAGTGGAAATCACCATGTGCGTATAAATATATTGGGCTGAGTCCACTAGACACATGTGTGAGCTTTTGTGTAAGTCTTCATGGGCTTAATAACCATGATGGATGACCATTGAGTTTCGTTATTTCATTTGTAGGGGCAGATCTCGACTCATCTCTTATTTAACTATTTAGTGCCCCATCAAAGAGTTAGTTTTTAAAAAGATGAAAGATCAAGTAAAAGGTAGTCTTGTTGTGGCATACAATTGTGTGCGTGTTTTCGTGAATCAAAAGAGCTTGAAAGATGACTTTGAGAGCTACGCTATTTTTTTACGCACGTGAGGCGAAGGCCAAAAGTCTCTCCAAGAATGCGGCTCTTAAATATCGAACACTTGACCTAAATGTTCAAATAATCACTTTTTACCACTGCAACCATCACCAGTGAGTAGATGTATGCTATATACAGTATTCCATTATACAGGTTGGTGTTCTATATAATTCCTAATATAAATCCCATAGAAATTTCTCCCTATATGTGCCGCCCCCTACTTCATTTGCTTAACGGATCAAGATGACTTCAAAATATGTTGGGTTGTACTTCTTTGCTTCCTTTCCTCATTTCTTTACTTCCCACTATTCTCCACCTTTAATTCGTGTGTCAAACACCTAATTTTATTCATTTTGTTTTTAATTTAACTTAAATTTTAGATTTTAATTTAATTTTAGTTCCCCTTTTTATTTTAAATTGTAGTTTGTTTCTGAAATTATTATGATATTCATTGTTTTTTAATTAATCCAAAAAGAAACAGAAAATTGGAAGAACTTATTAAAAAAGAAAAAGAAAAATTAAAAGATAGTCTATTAATAGAAAATTGAAAAATCCTTGCTTGTAACTAGCTCTAAGGTCTTCAATCTATTTATCTCCTTAATAAGATCATTGTCTTGGGTGTTAAAATTAGCACCCTAGCACTAGGTTTACACTCTACACAATTTTCTTATATCTAAAAAATTATCTTTTTTTTTTACTCGCTACACTACACTAAATTTTTACATATCGAGATTTAAAAATCGAAATACATTTTTTAGTTTTCCAAAAGTGAGTTTTTTTAATGTACCAAGATTTAAAATCTCAAAATATTTTTTTATTATAGTGATTTTCCAACATACCAAATTTTAAAACCCGGTAAGTGTTGCTGAGCACTTTTTTTAACACTACGGGCATTAAAAACCCAATATCCTTTTTTTGTTGGTGTTAAGTAAAATCATCATGCAACCCATGTAGGACTTAAAAAACAATTTGTTGGTGTTGGTAGTACCGAGTTTGACAACCCTGAAATTAAAAAAAAAAACTAAAAAAATTATAAATCTAAGAATATAGTACGGATTTTTAAATTCTCAGAAGTATTTGGTTTTTGTGTTTCGAGAATTGAAAACTCGGAACACATATTTGAGAACTGGTATGTTTGTGTTCCGATTTTAAAATCCGGTATGTTAAACATATACCGAGATTTGATTTTCGGAAGGCAGATCAAAATATGTTCCGAAATTTAAAAACCCGGAATATATTTACTGATATATGTTCCGGGATTTAGAACCACGAATAATAATGCTAAGAAAAAATTCCGATTTTAAATTCTGGAATAGTAACCCAATGAGTTCTGGGTTTTTAAATATCAGTAATAAAAAAATCTAAGACTATTTGTGACTTTTATTACATTAAAGTGGGGTTTAAAATCTAATGCTTGGGGTCAGAATTCTAACACCCCATTGTCTTTTGCAAGCTTTTCCTAATGAGAATCACTTGCTGCTACCAATTCCCTCTCTTGGTTCAAGGCAATATGATTGTTACTAATTATAGCTAGTCTTTCTTCTCCAAACACCCAAGTTTGAGAGTCTTCTCATCCAAATTGAGAGGAAAACACTTAGAGGGTGAGGAGAGACCTGAATCAGAAAGGCAAAGGGTTCATCAAGCAAACACTAGAAACAAGAAGAGGAGAAGTAGGAGGAAAAGAAGCAGAAATAACAAGCAAAGTGCAGGAGAGTTAGGGACTCAAACTTAAACTTTCTCAACCAGATAAGTTTCCCTACACGTTGATGATTCTCTTGTAAATATTTGTTCATACTGTTGTTCCACTTTTCCTCTTCAAATCTTTGGTCATGTTTATGTTTCCCTTTTTTATTCAAAATATAAATCATTCAATGAACATAAAAAGGAAAAATGCGGATTCATGACATTGAACACTGAAAATTCTTGGTCTGAATGGTTTAAGATGAAAGAAACATAGCAATGGTAGATAAAGCCTCCCAACGAATTTCGACCTCCGTCCTCTCTATCTCGTTTTTTTCTTCCACTTGAGGGAGAAATGAAGAAATGATAGAAAATAAGATATATGATAGATGATGTAATAGGAAAAGAAGAGAAATAAAAAAAATAAGTGAAAATAAAATCAAATATAATAGTAACTATGATTGAATTAAAACCCCTCTTTTCTCTCTCTTATGCTATCATTTTCACTAGCCCTTCGTTTCTTTCTCTTCTGTTTAGGGCCCTCTATGTTTTTTTTGGGTACAATAAGGCCCTCTGTATTGTTTGCTTTAGAAAATTAGGTCAATTTGTTTTGGGCCTTTTATCCCAGTATTTATGTCATTGTTTAAATGTGTGTTTTAATTATTTGGGCCTTTTGTTGTTGGCATGGTTTTGATGCGTTATTGCTGTATAAATTGATTCCTTAGTTCTTTATTTTATTTTACTATTAATGTTTAATCCAGTGTTTTAAAACTCAACTCCATCATCGACTCAGCTGAGACACTAGGTTAATGAGTCTGGTTCAACCAACCAGTAGGTCATTGATCGAATTGCTTAACTCGCTGTATATTAAAAAATTCTAAGAAAATCATAATATTACCTAACAATTTTCATAATTAAATATTTATAAACAACTATATAAATATGTATATATGCATTCATAGACATCAAAATATAGTTTTCCGATGTATAAACAAAAATAGACATCAAAATTTCCTAAGACGTTTTCCGAATTATTTCAAGTTTTTTTAAATGTATTTACTAAAATATTAAATTTGCCATCAATTGTAATTTAATATATATTATTTGCAGTTAACGATATGAAAAAAGTTCAATGCGTTTTTATTATAGCTTCTTGCACCGTGCACCACCAGCTTTTGGCCAATAAGATCACACCAAGTGTTCAGGTAAGTAACCGGTAACCGGTTCTACAAGTTATTTTATTTTTATAATTTATTATAATTTTAATTTGTTAATTACTATAAACCCCAGTTTGGGACTCCAACAATAGGAAAAATTTCACTGTGGAAATGAGAATGAGGACGAAAATCCCCTCGATAATAATTTAGAAATGGGGCCTCATGGAGTCACTCCCTCGTAAATATAAGTAAAGTTGCAATAGTACCTTACAAGTATTAAATTACTTATAATGAAGACTATAAATGAGTCGAATGTTCAAGAGAATATTTTGAGTATTAGACTTCTTATTTTAGATGAATTGAATGTTATAATTTAGATTTTTTTATTTTGTATGCTTCACATATTAATTGTGATATAAGTTTTATTTGATGTCTTTTGAGCTTTATTATATATTTGTATTTAATTTGCTATAGATTGTTACGACTTGTGGTTTTTAAATTTATTGCATAAATTTATATCTTTATATATTTAATTCAAAATTTTAATGACATTTTGGGGGTCCATGTGGGGAGGTGAGGAACAGGGATGGAGGGAAATTCATCTCGCCGCGGGAAATAGGGATGGAAGCATGGACAAACGAGAGATGCAAGGACGAGGACTGGGAAGGTACTCCTCACCGTCGCCCCGCGTGGGTGCCACTTAGACACTTTTTAAACTATTTTTACCATGTTATATATTCTATTTTCAACAAAAAAAACAATGAAATAGGTGACTCGTCGATTTAACCAAAATTGGTCGAATCATCGATTTGATTATTGAACCGACTGAGTTGTGTCGAGTCAATTCAGTTATATTGCACAACCGATCCAACAACTGGCTTGGACTAGTCAGGTTATCGAATCTCAGTCAAACCGGTTCGACTGGTTGGTCTGAGCTGAGTTTTAAAATACTAATTTTTCTAAGGTATCCTCATGCGAACAATAATGAAACTAATCTTCAAGGTTTTGAGATCACATTAAGTGAGTAAGTCTCTTCCAACAATATTTCTCTATACGCACTTGGAGATTGAACTCTGAACTCTTCCAACAATATTTTTCCAAGTTATACCTTATTAGTAAACACTTGTCAATTTGCTCGTGGAGTCGGTGGGCATGCAATTAAATCTCAGAATAGTCGAAAATGTAATATATAAATCATTTATTAGCTAGAGTGAGTAGTGCAATAAATACTGAACTCATTAACTTACGAACACTCTATAGTGTATACATTTTGAGATACTTATTTTTTTTCTCTCTCTTTCTCTTTTTTGGACACATCACTCCATTTATTACATTTATCACTTATCTCTCATCTCTTCTTATCTTTCTCTCTGCTAGTAAACTTTATTCGAACCCAATTAAAGCACAACTATGTTACAAACTCAAAATAAAAGCTCAGCTTTAAACCACAAGCACACTGGGAAGGGAAATAATGCTAATATATTAGCATGTCATCACTTCCCATTACAACCATATATAAATGACACACAGTACACAACTAGTTATTCAAAGACAGATGACAAATATTAATTAACTGATTCTGATTGTTGCATGCGTTGTTTAAGTTTGTGGATCCATTTAGGCGCAACTGCAACAACGAAGCGCACGGCAAGGAGAACAGCAATGATTCCTATAAGACCAAACCAAGAAATCGCAAATTTCTTAAACACCTTGGTAGCGTTACGCCAAAGAGGGTTTGGTGTGACCATATCAGTGGCATAGAAGTAGGTCAAAGTGAGGCTGGTGATGGTGATGCACATGCCTATGGATAAAATCCATATGGGGAGCCTGTGGTTGAGAGGGATTCCGCTCACAAGCAAGAGACAAACACTGAGAGATGCTATGAAGGAGATGGTATTGCAAATCACGAATTGAAGATAACTATCTTTGTCCACATAAGCCATCACAGCTTCCCCAGGGCATATACCGTCGTAAGAACAACGGTAAATATCACCGCGGGTTGTGGTAGAAGCATCTGCCTGAAAGACGCCGCCGGGTGGGTTGGTGGCGAGTTGAAAGGTCATGGTTGTGATTATGGAAGCTGCCAAACTCAAGCTACCTTTCATGTCTTTCAACCACTCACTCTTGTTCTTGGCATCTTTATATGCCATCCAATCTAAAAACCGTTGCCAATTACCTCTCTTTCTCTTTCTGCTACCTCTCTCAGACCCTGCAGTAGTAACTGACTCACTCGGAGTACTCATTTTTCTTTTTCTTATTGTTTTGATTGCTTTGATATCCTTACATTATGCTCAATATAATAATAACATATATATATATACACAAGATGATGTGTACTTGACCCAACCCACACCATATTTATCTTTCTAAAATGTTTTGCGGTAATTCTAATGAACTATTATTCTTATAAAAGAAGATGAATGATGTGATACGAAATAAAATAAAGGGAGATAACAAAGAAACTAAATGGAAATCATAACTATTTATCTTTTAAACTCAGTGGAATCACTGAGTGCGCATTTATTCCTTGACTGTGCCAAGATTAGGAAGCTGTGGTGGAGAGTTGTTTAGCTGGAGAATATGGCTTGGGTATGCCCAGGGTCTTTACGTGATATTTTGTTATCATGGGAATCATTAAGGAAAAATTAATAATTATGATCCCCTAATCTGGGAACTAATCCCTTTTGCTTACGTTGGTTGGAAGGAAACAATTTCTGTACTTGGTTGGGGTGTGTATTTTTTGTGTCTGAAATATTTTACCTACCGCAACCAAAGTTGAGGACAGAAAATAACTTTTTAAAATACTGTAATTTTAGTTACGGAACATGTTATTTTATGTATCGCTCATGTTGCGGTAACATTTTTTTACGATAATAACACCCTAGAAAAATATACATACGCATTTAAAATTGCGATACTATATTTAATTGTACCCATATTTAAAGTTGTGGAAAGTGTGATAATGAGGTGATGAGGGTTTTAATATTAGGGTTATTTTTTGGTCAAACATAAAAGGCAAATGACAGCAAAATATGTGAGGATGACATTAATAGTCTAATCCTTAAAAAAATATTTTAAACTGTACATGCAATTCCTTTCTTTTACTTTTTCTTTATCTTTATCTTTTACTTTTTCTTTTACTTTCCCTATCTTGTCTCTAAAATATCAGTGTTTCCTTCCTCCCAAAGAGCTTCGATCCTAATTAACTGTTCCTCTACATGACCACAACATCTTCTCTGTCACTTCCCTCTCCATTCAATTTCCTCTTATTAGCTGACAAAATTTCAAAAAGTAACATTATATTTCAGTTAAGCTTACTACTCAAATAAGTAATAATATAATTATGAAAAAGCACCACCATGTCATTTGGAGTTATGCTATATGATTATGAACTTATAGAAAGAATCAACATTGTTCTAACATATGCGTTAGCCGCCGCAAATGTTTGTAAAAATTAACGACCGCTACTACTAATTTATATGTGTTTAATTTTTGCATGTTTACATATTATTATTGTATAATTTGCGCCTCACCAATGATGTGGCCTCCACCTTATCTACGCCACAAAGCCAACTTAATTAAGTTTAGGGTTGTTTAAATTACTTAAAGTAAATATTGGTTAATTACTTCAAAGTAAATTTTGATGATTTAGACAATCCTAGGATTATATACAACTCATCTAAATTTTGACTTAAAAACAAGAAAATAGCTTTAAATATTTTATACTAGATACCAGATTCCTATCTTTTACGTACCTCTATTTTTTTTTTGAACTTTAGAAATTGAGCAAGAGACCCTCCGAAGCTATACCATATAATATATCGATGTAGCCACGCCCACTATAAACATGCATTTCCTACAGCACCAAATAAAACTTTTAAAATAGCTAAGGACATGCAAACTTTCATACACCACCCATGGGACTTCTATACCCAGCCCATGTTGCCAGACAAAAATAAGTCAACCCGGCCCTGTTTCATTTTTTTCATTCCAACAATTAAAATATATATAAATGATTTATGTGAAAATAATGAGAACAGATCTCGTAACCATTATATCTAATAATAAGATCGAATATATATTTTTCCATTTATTGAATATATACACATCTTTACAATCATTTTTCAATTGGACAATTGTATACTTGATATGACTTTTCATGGTACTCACTACTTGATATTTTAACGATTTTTTTTATGAACATAGAAACATGGCAGATACCCATATTTGTGGCGGCATTTTGCCGTCATGAAATGTATTGATAGTCAAAATCTACTGTAAAAATGAGATATCTCATAATGGTATATACTATTTTTATATTTGTGGAGCGGGACTGATATTTCAATCACTTGCTAGTCTTTTTTTTTTTTGACGAAGTTTTTTTTGACTCTCCATCAAGTTAGGTTATAAGTTAGAAGAATTCATTTAAATAAACAAAACTCTTCAAGACAAATATCTCTTTTGGTAAATCAAAAGCAACTAGAAATTGGCTACTGGATCATCTCAATCGGATACATGATAACTTTCAGTTGTATTAATCATGACCAAAGATTTGTGGCACAAACTAGTGAGACATATTCAGCTCTCATTCAATTACATATACAAAAGAACCAAAAGGAGCACACCCTCGTGGCAAGGAATATTAAATCTATGAACACCCCTAATTAGCTACTAAAACCCAGATACGCAATTTTGATATATCTGTAAGTAACTATAAAATTCAACCAACAATAAAGTTCAAGTAGTAGTCCTTGATCACCAGCAGCAACACAAGAAGCGGAAGAACTGCTTGAGTAGCCAAAACACGAACCGACAGAACAGAACAAAACACAACAAAATGATTAACCCGGTCCAGAACAGTATATAATATTTGGTGATCCGAACAATTGTTCTGCTTGCAGGGTGCAGTATCATCAAAATAGAAAATAAATAAGCCCCTGCAGTGCAAAACACTGAGATGCTCATGATTATAATAAGCACCCACATAACCACTCTGTTACGGAGGGGAAATCCGCTAATGAGTAACAGGATTATGGTCTGAGATGCGGAGAAAGATATGGTACATAACAGAATGAAAACCTCATATTTCAACCTCTGGTCGCTATCACCGAAGGCGAATACTGAAGTTCCAGCTTTGCAGATTTTACCAGCAGCACAACCTTGATGGCTATTTGATTCTGATTGCCAAACACCCCCTGGTGGGTTTATCGCAATTTGGAAGGTTAATGTTGCGATCACTGTCGCAACCACCATAAGCGAACCTCGCATCTCTTCCAACCAATTCCCGTTAAAGTTATGGAACCTTGTGAAACTGCTATTCCATGATTCTGTTCCTTGATAATATGCTCCTCCATTCTGAGGCTCTACTCTTGTTGGTAGCGGCCTTCCCTCCATTGTTTCTTTTTTACCTAGCTAGTACTCTTCTCTGACCTTTCCATTAAATACAGCTTCTTTAGGTTGATTAAGTTTGATTACAAAATATCATGGAAAATTCGCCACTAATTAATTAAATGAGAATAGCAAAGGTGATGTGCTTTCATTGAACCTTCCGCTAAACCAGCTGGTCAAATGTGATTGGGGTCAATGTGATTGGATTGTCACAAATTTCCCGCAAGAATCAGGCAATATTTGAATAATGTGCTGAATTCAGAGACTAGAGAAGAATGGTTCAGATGTTAACCGGTTAAATTACTTATTAAATCGAATAAATTTAACATTATATATAATGCAAGTAAATGATGCAATAATAAATTAATCAACAAGTCAATTCTCTAGGCAGTTGATTTTTTTGCTTTTTCAGGGTGGGTGGAATGTTCCCCCTGTTGAAATTGTTTTCTGTCTAGTCACGGCTTCTTAGATTTTAAGTGTGTCGCTAACTTACCATTCTTGTGCAAATATATTTTATTAGTTCAAGAACTCAGACGGTTGGTACTCTTCTAGTTCTGGTTATGCTTTCATATGTCGGATTATTTTGCGGGATCTTCCATTCCTCGTCTTCTAGCTCCTCGCTACCTGCTGGTGTCTAGAAGCTGCTTTGAAAGTCCACGGCCTTACCTCGCTATGAAGAGGTTGTGGGGAGAGCTTGTTCGAATTTCCTTCCGACTCATAGTTTGCTTCGGCGGCGTGGCTTGGACCTTGATCTGACTTGCCCAGTTTGCGACTCTAATGATGAGACTGTGGAGCATATTGTGTATTTGGTTTGCATCCTCCATTGGTTTGTGCCTTAATTCTCGTTGTTTGTTTCATGAGTTTGTGCTGAGTTTTTTTCCCAAATCTAGTTCGGAGCATTTCATAATGCTTGTTTATGTTCTGTGGGAAGCTCAGAATGGTGTCATTTTTTATGGTGGTACTATCTCTGTGGAGCGCGTTCTAGCACGAGCTGCATCCCTTCATTCGTTGTCGCGTATTTATTCGCTCTCACCTCGCTCCCCAGCGGCTTAGGAGGTGGCTTGGAGACATCCCTCTCAGGGATGGGTCAAAGTTAATTTTGATGCTTCTGTTCGGGACTCTTGTGTGGCTGGTGTTGGCATGATAGCTCATGATCAGGATGGAGAGGTATTGGTGTCAGCGACTTCGCTTCCCATTCAGATTTAGTCTTCGGGGCTTGCAGAGGCTCTTGGCCTTAGGTGGGCTATGCCGCTTGCGGTTGATTTTGGTTTCAGATCCATGTTCTTTGAGATAGACTCTTTGCCACTCTTTCAGTGGTGGGGATGTGTTCTAGAGGCTCCTCTTATTTAGATTTACACATTGAAGATTTTCATGCTATTTCAGTTTCATTTGATCGTGTTGATCTCCTTTTTGTACGTAGACCTGGTAACAACGTTGTAGACTTTTTGGCCAGGAATGCCTCTACCTATACCAATTCGGTGTGGGTGGAAGAGAGTTCCTTAACTTTGTTAACTTTTGTTCGCTATGATGTTTTGACCTTTGCGCTGCCTTAATTTTTGAATGCAATTATTTACGTTACAAAAATTACAAATTTTAAATGCTAATGTCTGGTTAAACTTTTGGATTCAATAAAATTAAGATCGGCCCTCTTCTTCTTATTCTTTTCAATATGGGCACGAAGAGGTGCCATTTTTTCTTCACAAATAAAGCTAAACATACAAAAGAATTAAATTCAGGATAAACAATATTCGAAAACTAAGCAAATATTTTAGGGTCATTGAGGGTTGTGTATGTAACAAATAAATTAAACTTTAGCTCGACATAGTTAGGTCAAGGTCAAATGATCCCGTAAGGTTAAGGGAAAATGATTTTCAGACTCAACAGAGTGTCGATCACCGATCGACATATGCAGATTGTAACACTTAGAAATCGCTATAATCTGTAAAGTATATAAAATACAGGAAAAAATATTTGCTGGCGGCTTTGAACCCCTACTCATGCAGCCACAAAAATGAAAATTTATTTTGGGGGTTTATGTTTTTTTTACTCTTCGTGTAAAGCAACGATTAAAAACTGCTGCTAAAAGCATATACCGCTGTATGTCAAGAACGTCGGGTTCCAAATATCGAGACTGATCAAGTAAGGTTGAACCAGTAACATGTAAACAGTTTTCCTCTAGTGTCTAAATTCGACAGATTTTAAAATATAATTTTAATATATTCACACTTATTTTCTCATTTATCTCATTTTCACACCTAGTTTCTTTTCATCGCACTCTTAATTCTTTATCAAATCAACAATCATATCTCTTAATTATTCTCTTCTACAAATCATTGACCCTAATTTAATTATTTTATATTGTATATTCTAACACAGTTATTATCCTTTAAAACATTGACCCTAATTTTGATTCTTGCGGCAAATGTGTGAACACTTGAATCACATTAGTTGACTCCAGCAACTCCACGTTCGCCTCAGCGGAAGGTTCACTGAATAAATATCACCTTTGCTATTCCTATTTAATTGAAATTGTGAAGTACATTGCTATCACACTGAACCGGAAGAAGAGGGAAAGGTCTGAAGAACTAAGAAGAAAAAAACAATGGACAGAAGGTCACTACCAACAAGAGTAGCGCCTCAGAATGGAGAATATGGAGGAACAGAGAGAAAGCAGGGGAATTGGTTGGAAGAGATGCGAGGTTCTCTTATGGTAGTTGCGACGGTTATCGCAACATTAACATTTCAAATTGCTATAAACCCACCCGGGGGTGTTTGGCAATCAGACACAAATAGCCAACAAGGTTGTGCTGCTGGTAAAATCTGCAAAGCTGGAACTTCAGTATTCGCCTTCGGTGATAGCGACCAGAGGTTGAAATATGAGGTTTTCATTCTGTTATGTACCATATCTTTCTCCGCATCTCAGACCATAATCCTGTTACTCATTAGCGGATTTCCACTCCGTAACAGAGTGGTTATGTGGGTGCTTATCATAATCATGAGCATCTCAGTGTTTTGCACTGCTGGGGCCTATTTGATTTCTATTTGGATGGTGCTGAACCCGGCCAGCAGAACAGTTGTTCGGATCACCCGATATTATGTACTGTTCTGGGCCGGGTTAATCGTTCTGTTGTGTTTCGTTCTGTTCTGTCGGTTCGTGTTTTGGCTACTCAAGCAGTTCTTCCGCTTCTTGTGTTGCTGCTGGTGATCAAGGACTACTACTTGAAATTTATTGTTGCAGATATATCAAAATTGTGTGTCTGGATTTTAGTAGCTTAGGGGTGTTAAGAGATTTAATATTCTTTGCCAAGGGTTAAACCACCTTCAGCTAGAGGTGCGCTTGATCGTTTTAATTCTTTTAATTTGTACAAGTGATTCAATTGAATTAGAGCTGAATATATCTCACAAGTTACTAGTCCTCAATTTGTGGCAAAAAGGAAGCCAATTCTTTCAATTTGAAAAAAAACTTATGTTTCTTCACCATACATTGATTTCATATGTATTTAATAATTTAAAAATAAGAGAAAATTAAATTAATAGGTGAAACTGGACATAATATGTTTTGAGTCTTGATACACAAATCACTACACAGTAAATATTACAATTGGACATCTCATATTTGTGACGGTTTTTAAATGTCAAAATTTTTATTGTGAGAAAAAATCACCACAAATATGACTGTATAACATAACAGTAGTCCACTCGGTTGAGTTGTACATAAATGATAATTAGTATAATTTATTTTACAATTGAGAGCTAATCTCTCTTAAAAATTCATCATTGTGCTCATGAGTCAACTGTAGTACGTAGGTTTAACCAAAAGAGACATTTGTCTTCTAAATTTGGTAAAAAACAAACAAAATTGGAAAAGAATAAAACATTTGCTGAGTCCATACCAACCAAACGTAGCCACCAAGTCCAGATATCACCCTATTGTCAAAGTTTCTGCCACCGTTGTCACAACTAAAAGAAATGTAGTGGGTATTTATTCGAATATAATATAAAATTATTTATATGGTCTTTATTTAGCAATTTAAGTTTTTATGATAGTTGGTTGTTTGACATGATATTAAAGTCTTTAACTCGTATAATGCACGAGTATTTTATTCTTTTAAATATTTAAAAATCTTAATTATTCATATTA
Organism: Acmispon strigosus; assembly: GCA_030819835.1. Taxonomy (NCBI): domain Eukaryota; kingdom Viridiplantae; phylum Streptophyta; class Magnoliopsida; order Fabales; family Fabaceae; genus Acmispon; species Acmispon strigosus. The sequence goes on along the minus strand of JAUAMA010000004.1, from coordinate 52,120,776 downwards.
AAAATCCTAAAATTTTTAGGAAGAAAAATTATTTAATAATTAAACTGATTTCTAATTTAGTATATCTATAATATTTGATTGTGTATTGAAAGAAAAAAAGTGCTATTTATAAACTCAATACAATAAACGATAGAATGTTAACATAAAATACAAATTAATATATATTTAAGGTCATAAAAAATCTATATTAATCGAACAATATAAATATGAAAAAAAGTAATAGTAAAAAGGTTATTGAGAAATTTAAACAAACAAATACGTAATACTGTAACTAAAAATATAACAAATACGGTTAAGACAAAAAAAAAAACTAATACCACAAATTACAAAAAGTTATTTTTTAAACTTTTGAAAGAATTCTTACTAGAAAGTAAGTAATATTTAGCTGAGGCAATATTTCCCGAGAAATTTAATATTGCTGAGATTGAGGAAATTAGAACATACAGCAATTAAAGAATTTATGACTAAGAAGAAAGTGAAAATAAAAGAAGGGGATTGGATTTGGCAACTTACTCACACAATTTCACATCGCTCTTGTTTATGATCCGGGATTAAAAAACCCGGAAACTTGCCTTCCGAATTTTGCAAAACCTGAAAATTTTGCTTCTGAATTTTAAATCTCAGGAAGGCAAAGAGGGTGCAAGTTTATGTGGGTAGGATTGTAACTCCGTTACCCATAAGAGAATTACATGAGAGAGAGTGTGTGTTTCACGCAACAATAAGAAAGAGAGAAATAACATGCATTTTCAAAAAATGGTGAGGTGGTTGGTTGTGTGAGAGAGTTTAGATTTAGAGTCATGGGGCCTAAGCTTTACTATTTTTATATCTCAAAGCCTAAGCGGACTTGATGCATACATAATGCTAAGATTCACTTAATTATAATAATGATTCAAAGGTTACTAATGATATATTGTCAACTACCTACATGAAAAATTACTATATGAGTATTGATCTAGTAGTAGATAAATTAGATTTTCAAAAGGGTAAAGTCACAAGGTATGAAGTTATTTGCTAGTAAAGACCACCACCATATTCGAACATATTAACATTGCAACAACTGTAAAAAAAAAAAAAATCTGAAAATTTAAGGTGAAGAGACCTTAGATAATTTTTTTTATTATTATATTTCTAATAATTTCTACTGGTATGTCTGGGAATATGATCCCAAGTGCCTTCACTGTAAATGTCATGGTGAGTTTGTTTAAATATTAAGTTTCCTGTTTAGATTTGAAGTTTTGTCACTTGCACACATGTCTGTCTTACTTGTGTGTTTATTTATCTGATTTTTTTGTGTTGTTGGGGCAACCGTCAAAATGATCCAGGGATGAGAGGCATCACCGGGCAACACCTATTTTATTAATTGATTCGATTCAACTTTCTCTTCCGGTCTTCCCATTTATTATCTACTTACTCAGTGCCCTGAGGACTCTGCATTCTTATTTCCCTTCCAGATAGCAGGCAACACTCTGCAGCAAGGTATGGAACTTCCTTGTAATGGCAATGAATGAAATTCACAACAGTCCATGGTGCCATTGCCAAATCGTTTGCTATTTGATTCCTATGGTTATTTGACTTGAACTTAAATGTTCATTGGGCGGAAACTAGTGCGGTTATTTTTTTTTTTTTAACCATCCTTATTTAGTAATTTACCATATGTAAAATTCTCAAATTACTCCAATCTTAAACCCTAATCGCAAACCTTTCTCTCCCAATTTGGATTTGGTAATAGCCAATGCAACCTCCATGTTTCTCTTCTCTTTGGTCCGAAGGAGGGCGATCTCCATGAGCAAAACTCAGACACCCTCATGAAGAAGAAAGAAGAACATTGAACTCCCCCTCTCAATGGAGTTTCTCGGTGAACCTTGTCCATGGCCAGCACCATGGGTGCTCTCAAAACCATCCTCAAACACTTCAAAGGTCACGTTTTTGTAGTTCTGGATGAAAGAGAAGCTCTCAGAAGGCCCCAAGACCAAGCTCCAACATGTTCTGGAGCCGCCGGTGAAGCACCATCGAACCCGCAACTGAGGTTTACGGGATGATGGTTGAGCTTTTGAAGAAACGAACACCACCACGATGATTCTCACCGCTAGGAGAAGAAGTCATGATGCTCGGTTTCTGTCCGGCCACCATCGCCGCAGCGGACAACCGCGAGCCACTTTCTTCTTCCGGTGACTTCTCCTAGAATTTTTTCCGGACTCTTGATAGTTGAGGTTGAAGGCTTAGGAAGGAGAAGATGCTAGAGAATTTTTTTTTAATGTTAGGGGCATTTACATTTTTACCATTTTACCTCTAATTTAATCTTAACCACTCATTTAAAGAATATTTTTAGATTCCAATATCTAACAGTTTAAAAGTAGGGGAACACTATAGTAACAAAAAGGACGGTGATAGTTTCCACCATAAAAATTGATGTATAAAAATTGTCATAAAAATATAAGAACGACTTTTGTGATGCATTTGAAATACTTGCACAACGATAATAATCTTGTGTGCTTGTTGAACAATTTATTTTTCTATTTCCTTTCTCTTCTTCTTTCATCTAACTCAGCTTTTTCTCTTTAAGTTTCTTCTTTTTTATTTGTACTGGGTTGGGCACCCCTTGTGCTCCCTTTCAATACAAATTTGCTTATAAAAAAAAATAAAAAAAATTGTGTTTTATATACTATATAGAGTTTTGTTACTTACTGAATTGATTTCTCCTGTATCTAGAGTTAAGTGTGGTCAAGCTTTAAATTTATGGCGCTAGAGTTCTTCCGAGATAAATACTAAGCTCTACAAGACGGGGAAAAAATACATTAGCGTTGACATTCTTGTAAAGTGAGTAGTGTCGTCGACGCTAAAATTAGAGTCGGTCAAAATGTCGACTCTAAAAGTTAGTTTCGACCATTTTTTAGGTAGCCACGACACTGACGGAAAATCGGCTGTAGCACCGGTTTTTGCGTTGTTAGCGTCAGCTTTCGGCTGATGGTGTATATTACCACACCATATACACCATGAGATCTCAACATTTCCCATCACAATTCACACAAATCGCACTAAAAAATTGGGGGGAAATAAAAAACACGACGGGTATGTGCAGGTTCTATCATGCACCATCTGATCGTACTCACCAGCTTTGGGGGTCTTCTTTGCTCTTTGATGACTACCCTTACATCGTTGGTGAGAAAGCTTCTTAGATCTTGTGCAACCGGTGGCTGTGACATTACGGAGACAAAAAATGAGGTTTACGAGTTGTGGGGTTACAGAAGAGGAAGTGGAAGACGAAGCGGGCTAGTGGGAGAGGACAATGACTAGGAGGGGTTAGCCATTGCCGGATTTGGTTTAGCGAGGAGGTCGGGCCATCATTGTCATTGTGGAGGCGGAAGAGATAGAGGCTTGAAAAGAGGGGGGGGGGGGGGAGAGGACAGTGGAGGTGGGGGTCGAAAGTGTCGGCGTTGGCCGCTTTTGTCCTACACCGTCTTGCTATCTGTCGACTGCCTTCGTGCCTGGTGGTTGTTGGTCGGTTGTACTCGGAGAAGACAATAAAAAATAGAGATGGTGGAGGTTGTGCTGAAGAAAGAGATGATAATTGAAATTATTTATGTGGTCCATCATGGTCTCAGATTTTACAAAACTATCAAGTTTACATAGTGGTTCATAGTGGACCTTTATTTTAGAAGAACCACCTTAGATGAGGCTAAGAAACCCAAACTGAACGTGATAAAAAATCAAAACTACTTAACACACATCTTTAAACAAGTAAATGGACAAAATCACCAATCTAAACAAGTTGGACAACTCCTCATCCACAGATGAAAGTAGGATGAAGTGTACCCCTATGTTAAACTGCAATTAAATAATTGTTGGAAAATAAAAGGTTTAATAGCACTTTTGGTTCCCTTACTTTGACAAACGACAGCAGTTTCAATCCCCCGTCACTTCAAATAAATACTTTCATGAGCATGGTTGAAGATGCATGCATGAAATAGTTATTTCATAAATATTTGCAACCACAAGGAAGGAAGCTAGCTAGCTAGCTGCTCGATCGTTGTTGCAGCAAAAGCATTTTCTGATCCATTTAATGACACGGTAAAGCATTCGCATGATGATATAAAGAGCGACGATTCCTAGCAAGCCAACCCAAACTATCAGGACTTTAGAAAACAGACTATTAGCAGTCTTCCAAACCGGATCCGGGGTGACCATGCTGGTGGCAAACATGTAGGTAAGAGCGAGGCTGGTGATGGTAATGCACATGCCTATTGATAAAATCCATATGATGAATCGATGTTTGATAGGGATTCCGCTCACAAGCAGGAGACAAACACTGAGGGATGCAATGGTGCAGATTGTGTTGGAAATCAAGAATTTTTGATAAGCATTCGGGTATACCATAGCCAACACAGCTTCCCCAGGGCATGGAATTGTAGCATTCCGACAATTGGCCAAAATATTACTCAGACAAGTGCCACCATTTGCTTGGAACACTCCACCGGGTGGGTTAGTGGCGAGTTGAAAGGACATGGTGGCGATTATAGAAGCCGTCAAACTCAAGCTCCCTCTCATGTCTTCAACCCACTTCATCTTATCTTCCTCTCTCAACAAATTTTTTGCAAAGCCCAGAAACTTTCTCCAACCTATCTGATCTTGGCCGCCAAGTGTTGAATCCACATTACTCATTTTATCAGTTAATGCTTATTAATTCAATTGCAATTGCAATTGCCTCACTCATGGACCTTAAAAATCACATGCCAGCTGCTACAAGATATATAGTGAAGATTTTAGTTTGCTCAAGAGCTCTTTGTCTAGTCCACTCAATTATTTGTCCTCAACTTTACATGTCAATGTCTCGTCATGTGCTAGCTCTGAAGGATGTGTTACCACTTATTAAGCTAGCAACTTTACATGTCAATATTATCATGATGCGTGCCATACAATAGTACGACATTTTAAGTAGGCCACCTTTTAAATAAGAATCGATTAAAAGTTAATATCATTTTCCGTATTAGCCCTAACATTTATTACTTTTTCAATTCTAAAATTTTGATTAATACTCACTTTTAGTTATTTTTCATTCAAAAGTTATTTTTAATTGGGATAGATATGATAGTGTGTACAATTTTTTAAAAATCCAATACATCAATTAGTTTTATAATTACTTTTCTTAATAATCACGATTTTTTGTAAAACGTCCAATAATTATGGACGGATGGAGTAGTTTCTAAAATTCGAACCTTATGTGAATATTTCAGCAATCTTTTCCTCCAATCTAGAGAAGATTTTAGTTTGCTCAAGAGCTCTTTGTCCAGTCCACTCAATTATTTGTCCTCAATCTTACATGTCAATGTCTCGTCACCGCTAGGAAAAAAAATTTCAAGGGCCAAAATACATAAATTTAAATATTTTTTATCAGCAATATGCATAAATATTAACACAAAAAATTAAAGATTAAATTAATTCATACAATATGAATATTAAAAATTTATTATAAGTTATGTTAATATTTTTTCAAAAAAAAATTTCATTTTTTTCAATTAAGTTTCTCTACATATGTATCCTTCTCTTGAAAAATGCATTTATTCTTTTACTTTTGATGATTTTTTTTCTAAATTTATCTCATTTGTATGTTGTAATTTTTTTTAAAATGCTAATTTTCAAATCTATAAAAAGGAAAAACTATATGTATGTGAATTATTTTGAGTTGGCGTGGTAGATATACTAGTTGAAATCTCAAGAAAATATTTAAAGAGTGATAAAATAAATAAGTTTTAAAATTTGTACACATCTACATAAGTTTTTTTTAAAAAACACATTTGGCTAAGCTTAAAGATACATAAAGGACTCATCATGATATTCTATCCAAAGCTAAAAGACATTATGATAATTCGTTCGTTCCCCACAAGTTCATTCAATAGACCCATCCACTAAGAGACGTGGCCTACTTTTTGTCGAAAATGACCAATAATGCAATTGCAAATAGGGAGCTTTTTGTCCCCCAAACAGTCTATACACCGACAACATGAAATTCGGTGATTAGCTTCCAAACAGTGCGTAGCAAATTATAGCAAAAGGTGTTAAGCTACAGAAATAAGAGGCTCGTTGGCTACCAAATATTCTAACAGTTATAGGGAGGCAATTTCAAAAGTTTTCCTAGCTATTTACAAGTTAAATTGCAGCCACACATTACAATATTTTCTATTCTAGCTATCTAACTCGGAAAATTCGCAGGTTTTGCGCAGCTGATTGGCAGGAAATTTTGCTGGCAATTTAGTAGCTAATACACAGCTATTAAGTAACTTAAATGACAGGTGATTTACGACTAATTTCATACTCATTTTATTGATAATAATATTTTTATTTAAATATAGTCTATAGCTATGGTTATTTAATTTAATCTATAGCTATTTTTATTTAAATAATAATATCTCAAAGCATGCAGAACCAAACTGCAGTCTTTACCCCCCAAAAAAAGAAAAAATATTGGAACAACTTGCTAAAGCTCAATGAAGAGTAGAACTTACCCAGAAATAGTGGAACCTGTTTTTGCCCCATAAAGTCCATCAAGCAATATGCCAATTCCCTGTTAAAAATAAACAAGATCAGCCTCATGCCCACTTCTAATACTAATTAAATAATAATGGTATATAATTAAATATTTAAAATCATTATTCATACACACGGAGTCAAATGACTGAACCAAGAAATGAGACCACACTTGTTCAAATACCCAGCCATTGCAATGAGGATAGGTAGCAAAGCACTCCTTGAATGTAATCTGTTAACAAAACAGCTATCGAAGCAAACATCATTCCATTTTCTCAACGAAACTTTCACTAAATATATGCCAATAAGTGAAACCCTGGGCATATTTCATTCTTACAAAGCATCTTCAAGAGGGAAGATTTCACACCTTATTCATTCTCAGATTGTACACAATACCAATTTCAGGGGTCTTTCCAATTGTAAATCCAATGGAGACACAAAAAAGGGGAACCTATAAATAGTAGCATAATTATAACTTATCAGTATGGAAATATGAGTACATCACTATCAGTTAAATATCACAAAATGTGACATTCAATTCCAATTAAAAAGGTTGCCGATGAGGACGGAACTCCTTTCTACAAATCAAAGTATCAAACCTCCTCCTTGTCTACGCCACCAAGATATCTTTATTATCATTCATCTGTCTTAATTTGACACTGAGTAAGAAGGTAGCAGAAGGATCAGGTACTCTAATCACTTTTTTATTTTTTAATAAACTCAATATATCACTTTACTTTATTTTGAAATTTTGTGTGTATTTATCTCTTTTCATGTAATGTTTGTTTGGTTACAAATATTTTTCCCTTTTATTTTAGCAAAAATGTTTGAAGCCACCTTTACCTTTAACCCTTTTGCAAATAGACCCCTTCAACTTTAATTTCCTCTTCATTAATCCTTAATCTTTGAATTTTATTTTAATAAGTTCTTGTGTTAACCATAGTTAACTCATAAACTGTTATTAAATCCTCACCATTAATTTTTATTAAATCTCAGTCATTAAATAAAGAAAATTATATTTTAATTTAATAAGTTCTTGTGTTAACCCAGGAACTTGGGAAGAGGGAGAAATCGCTAAAATCTCTTCAACTAGATATCGATAGTTCTTTGTTCAAGTTTCTTCCTGTTCTTTCTTTTTTGAGAAATGCTTCTTAGCACGAAGATGGAGATGAGCTTGCCGCCGACGAGCATGCAAAGCAGTGGCGGTGCCATTGGGAAGAGAAGGAGGGCCGATGATGAGGTGCAACGGTCAGGAACGACGGTCATGAGGTGCAACCGAGAAAGGGTTCATAAATGGGTATAAAGCGCAAACAATGGCAGGGCTTGCGATTTGGTCAATCTGGTTGCAGAGGAACAAGGTTGTTTTTAACAATGGTGAGTTTGACAAGGACCAAATTCTGGAGTTAATTCAAACCAATCATGGCAATGGTTAAATGCAAAAATGGATGGCTTTAGTTACTCCATGTTCGAGTGGAAGTCGAATCCTACTATCTGTATCTCGTCATTGTAAACCATTGACCATTTGAGGTTTGTTGGGTTGGCCTTTTACTATTAGCAGAGTCTTTTTTTTATTTTTTTTATAAGTCCAACCCTTAATACAAATGAGAAAGAAATAGAATAACAAAGAAAAAATTACAGATGGTCTCAGTCATAAAACTAAAGCAAAACTGGGATAGCCATATACTAAGCCAAAGCCTACTAGCAAATACCCAATGAAACTCACACCAAAAACCACTTTCTTATACTATATCCCACACTTGGTACCCAACCACAACAGTCCCACATCTCCTGCACCTACAAACCGAAACAGAGGGCATATAACAACTCAAAGAACTAACCCCTGCTACCCCCACCCCCTGAATACTGCTTTTGTCAGCAAACATCCCACTTATATCATGCAGAATTTCGCCTGCATCTTCGAAGGCATAGTTCAATTCAACACAGCAGATGTAAACTTTAAAGGCAGCAGAGTGCATACCTCATGTAACCATTACATCAGACTCCCACATCAATATCACATTTGAATCCAACCAACATGAACAGAGGCTTTTACAGTAGCCCCTAAATTGATACTGCTGATCATCCTACAATCCAGCAAGGCAGTCCTGAGGATTTGAGAACCTGAATTCTTGGCACTTAACTGAAAGCCACTTCCAGGATCTTCGCTTTTCCATCCGCAAATACCAGATAGACCAAATGACAGCCATCCAGACGACCCATGCACCATTCTTCTGTCGTTGCGATCTCCACTGCAAGCAATGCTGAAGGAAATGGCTTCTCGCATCAGCAGGCAAAACAGAAACAATACCAAGCCACCTGTAGCACGTCGTCCAGATTCTCCAAGCTAACCTGCAAGAAAAAATTAGGTGAAAAGTAGTTTCCTCCTCCTCGCCGCATAAAGGGCAGCGAGCCTCCTCCATCAATATAATAACTCCCCTATACTTCAGGTTTGCTTTGGACTGAATTCGGTCCAGAAGTACTTTCCATGCAAATGCCGCAACATTTGAAGGGACAAGTATCTTCCATAGCCATTTGAACACAAAATCTGGTTCCCCGAGATCGCTGTTGTGCAAAAAAGAATATGCGGAGCTAACTGAGTATGATGCACCCTCACAATCGAGAACCCAAACCCATGTGTCTGCAACCCCCCTTCCCTTGCAGAGAATACACTCAATGAAGCAGTCAATTCTTCCACTGTTCGGATCTCCCTATCCAATAGGTCCCTCCTCCATCTAAGGTCCCGCAACCATGAGCCATTTGACCAAAATCCGACTTCTCTCACACAACACTCCTTCTGATCTGACAAGATAAAAAGCCTTGGATACTTTTCAATTAACTTACCCGAACCGAGACAATCTTCCTTCCAAAAACTCACCTCATTCCCTTCACCCACCTTTCTACTCAAACATGCATCGAACCAGCTCCCATGGATCTCATCATAGCAAACTCTCTGTATGTCTCTCCACCACGTCGAAGCATTGGAAGGCTGGCCAAAAGCATACTTGGCTGTTAAAACTCGACACCACAAGCTCTCCTTCTCATGCAAAAAGCGCCACCTCCATTTTCCTAAAAGTTCTTTGTTAAAGTCTCCCCAATCCTTCACTCTTAGTATACCCTCCTCCTTTGTTTTGCACACTTTTTCCCAACTCACCCACGCAATTTTTGAATTTCCTTCCAAGCCTCCCATAGAAAGTTCTTCATAATCTTCCTACTTTCCATAATTACCTTTGCTGGAATTTCAAAGAAGGATAGATAAAAGAGAGGTATAGAAGACAATACACTCTTTATAAGACATATTTTACCTTCAAATGAAAGAAACTTCTACTTCCACAATGACAATCTTTTTTGCATATTTCTAATCACAGGTTCCCAAAAATGACATCTCGGATTCCCACCTACTGGCAAACCAAGGTACACGAATGGGATTTCCATTACTCTACAATGTAACAACGACGCAAAACCCCGGCTGCAATGTCTAGTCATCCACAGAAATGCCAGCCAATTTACTCTTATCGAAGTTCACTTTCAGCCCAGAAACCAGCTCAAAGAATCTCATAATGCATTTGATAAACAACACATTTTGATATGAGGCATTCCCAAAGAAAATCGTGTCATCTGCAAATTGATGTATAGATACCACCTCCTCTCCCTCCCTTCCAATTCTGACTCCACTGAATTTGCCTGTTGCAATTGCTTGCCTCAAGAGGCCATTAAGGCCCTCCACAACAATCAAGAATAAAAACGGTGCCATAGGATCTCCTTGCCTCAACCCTTTCCCCGTCATGAACTCATCAGTTGGGCTGCCATTCACAAGAATAGATACCATGCTTGACTCGAAACACCCTTGGACTCACTTCACCCACTTATCACAAAAATTCATCCTTCGCATCATGTACATGAGAAAATCCCACTTGACTGAGTCATACGCCTTTTCGAAGTCAACTTTGAACGCAAGAGTTGGGATCTTCTTACTTTTAGCATTGTAAAGAACCTCATTGGCAATCAGCACACTATCGAGCATATTTTTCGATTGAAAAAGATTCAACAAAAGACAGAAACACTTCAAGAAGCACAAACTGGTTATCGCTTATCACGCTGGGCAGCACCAAACTTAGCCTTTGTGCCTTGATTTTAGTGACAATTTTGTACATACAACCCACTAAAGATATGGGCCTAAAGTCGCTAAGATTCTCGGGGGAATCAATCTTCGGGATGAGAGCAATGAAGGATGCGTTGCTCCCTTTTGGCCATGAACCATTTACATGGAAGTCAACTAGCACTCTTTTCACATCGTGCTGTAGCAAGTTCAATTTTTTTTTGATAAATTTAAAATTGAACCCGTCAGAGCCCGGGCTCTTATCACCATCGTAATCCCACATTGTAGCTTTTATTTCCGCCATACTAAACCCAACTACCAAGATATCATTCTCCTCCTGCAAAATATATATTTGAAAGGGTTAATAGTTTACTAGGTCCCTGTAGTTGCACCAACATTTGTCTTTGGTCCCTCGCCGGAAAAAAGTTTGCAATAGGTCCCTGCAGTTGCACAAAGTTTGCTATAAGTCCCTGCCGGAGACCGGAGCTCTGGTGAGTGCATATGTGGTAGGGTGACTGTATAAATGAAGATAATGTGGAATTTAAATTTTTGATGGGAAAAACAGGCCAGAAAAATAGAAAACCTTAAATTCCTAAATTAACCCTCCATTAATCCCAAATCCTTAAATTAACACTCCATTAACTCAAAATCCCTAAATCCCTAAATTCCTAAATCATTGTTCTTCATCATCCTCCTCCATCTCCACCTGCTCATTCATCTTCACCCCCTTTCTTTCTCCCAATCTCAAATTCTTCCAGTAAAGAGAATAAAAAAGAAAACTACCACCCAAAGGATCAAGAAAAGATCATGGTGCAGGAAAAAACAAAAACAGAGAATACAAAAGAGGCCAAGGAGCATGGCCAGCAAAGCAAGAAAAACAGAGAAAAGAAAAAGATAGCAGCATAGACGAGGGTTCAAACGAAGGGGTGGGAACATCCAAGGCAAACAGTGGAGCGAAACAAAAATCATTGTTCTACTTCCTCTCTTCTTCCTTCTTTCTTTTTTCCTGTTTCTGCTCTGGTTCTCTTTTCTTTCTTTCTTCTTCTTCTTCCTTCTCCTTCCTTACGTGCAAAACATGAACAGGAAGGGGCTGGGTTTATTTTTGCCTTGCTTCTTGATTTTTGAAGTGGAAGAATTTGAGACTAGGAGAAAGAAAGGGGGTGCTGGAACTTTGAGAGCATGAGAAACCAAGAAGATGAACAATAGTGAAGATGAAGGAGTAGGTGAAGATGAAGAGGATGATGAAGAACAATGATTTAGGAATTTTGGGATTAATGGAGTGTTAATTTAGGGATTTAGAGTTTTTTATTTTTCTGACCTGTTTTCCCATTAAAAATATAAATTCCACATCATCTTCATTTATACAGTCACCCTGCCACATATGCACTCACCGGAGCTCCGGTCTCCGGCAGGGACTTATAGCAAACTTAGTGCAACTACAGGGACCTATTGCAATCTTTTTTCCGACGAGGGACCAAAGACAAATTTTGGTGCAGCTACAGGGACCTAATAAACCATTAACTCTATTTGAATTGTTGACTAAGTGAAGATATTCAATGCCATCTTTAAATATAACTCTTAGCTGCTTGATTTATATGCTTAATGCCATCTTTAAATTTTGTAATTTTTTTTCTTGAATGAATTAGTGATATTTATGCTTTGATTTATATGCTTAATGCCATATTTATTCATACAGTTTCTGTTAATTAATTACTAGAATTGGATAGGGTAATAATGTTAGTATTAAATGTGATACTTTTTTTTTTGGCAATAACGTGAGCGATTCTTGGCGGTCTTTAGGTCCCAATAAAGCCTTGCAGTTAAAGGAGGTTGTAAACCCCCGCTAAACAAAACCACAGCTAAAGAAGGCATGTCGGAGGGTTGCTAAAAACCGCTAGGAAATCATTGTGAAAGTGTAACTTCGGGTTTTTTTTTTTTAAAACTCCGGTAAACAACTTGTTTCAGTCCCTCAATCTAGCAATTCCAATTCCCAGCAAAACTTCTAGGCAGCAACCAGCTTATCGACAAAAATCTTCTTTTTTTCCACTACTTCTAGAAGAGATTCAAACTTATAAAAGAAGTTGTTATTTTACCTTCCAAATTTAATAATGTATATTATTTAGACTTAAATATATGTTCGGGGTCTCTAGCATTTGAAAGTGAATCAAATTGGATCATTGAAATTTTTTTCTTTAAAATGTCATCCCTAATAAATATTTTTTAATCAAATTAAGTCAATTTAACCAATTTTAACTAATCAACGGAGAATTTTACCTAGTCATCATCTCCACTTATCCTACATGGACATTTTATTTAATTTTTTCAGCATTCATCTCCTTCTTCTCTCTTCTCCAACTTCTGAAACCTAAAATATTCTTCATGAGTTAGACTTCAATGGTTTAGGTACTTAGACTTCAATGGTTTTGTCCGAGAGCCAGCAACAGCACCAATTGAGTTAGCAAATTTACTTTGCAACAAAGGAGTGTTATCCTCATCATCATCCAACTGTTCTGACGAGTCCGATTCGGTTTCTTCACTTCTTAAAAGCATCTGGTTACCCCTCAAAGCCTTTGCATCTTTTCCTCCATTATGCATAAAAGTCCCTCTGGACTTCTCTTGCAATGATTTTCCTATGAAGTCAGAGAGAAGGATATTGTAGGGTCATAGAGGAATTGCCGGAGGGCCATAGGCACGCTCTCGGCGTGAGAGATGGAAGATCAGGCAGCGACGGCCGATGCAGAGCTGCAGTGTGTCCCCCAGAGGATTTTGGACGTTTGGAGTCCACTACACGGAGAGAAGATTTAAGGGGTCTGGTTCATGACGAAGATGTTTTCAGAAGAAGTTGGAGAAGAGAGAGAGAAGAAGATGAATGGAAAAATTAAATTAAAAGTTAGGATAAGTGGGATGATAGGGAGGTGATGACTAGGTAAAATTCTCTGTTGACTAGTCAAAATGACTTAATTTGATTAAAAAACATTTGTTAATATGACATTTCAAAGAAATTTTTTTCAGGGACCCAATTTGATTTCCTTTTAAATGTTAGGGATCCGAACATATTTAAGCCAATTATTTATATTCAAACATCATGACTAAGACAACACAACAGGACAAATAAAATATCGTATATTGCATAATTGTAGTACTAGTAGCATCATGACATTGGCATGTAAAGTTGAGGGACAAATAACTGAGTGAACTAAATGCGTCTATGACCCGCCATGTTACTAAAAAAAAATGAGTGGACTGGGCAAACAGCACTTGAGCAAACTAAAATCTTCTCTATATATATCATGTATCTGGCGTGTGATTTTTCAAGGTGAGTGAAGCAATTGCAATTGAATTAATTGATAAGATGAGTCATTTGGAGATCGAGAGAGTTCCACCTCCAAATAAGATGAAGTGGGTTGAAGACATGAGAGCGAGCCTGAGTTTAACGGCTTCTATAATCGCCACCATGACCTTTCAACTCGCCACTAACCCACCCGGCGGCGTCTTTGAGGCAAGCGGCGGTGACACTAAACTGGGTAAAATCCCCAGTTGTTTGAAACCCCTATCAAACATTCAATGCCCTGGGGAAGCTGTGTTAGGTCTGGTATACCCGGATGCTTATGAAAAATTCTTGATTTCCAACACAATCTGCTTCATTGCATCCCTTAGTGTTTGTCTCCTGCTTGTGAGCGGAATCCCTATCAAACATCGATTCGTCATATGGATTTTATCAATAGGCATGTGCATTACCATCACCAGCCTCGCTCTTACCTACATGTTTGCCACCAGCATGGTCACCCCGGATCCGGTTTGGGAGACTGCTAATAGTCTGTTTTCTAAAGTCCTGATAGTTTGGGTTGGCTTACTAGGAATCGTCGCTCTTTACATCATCATACGAATGCTTTACCGTGTCATTAAATGGATTAGAAAATGCTTTTGCTGCAACAACGATCGAGCAGCTAGCTAGCTAGCTTCCTTCCTTGTGGTTGCAGATATTTATGAAATAACTATTTCATGCATGCATCTTCAACCATGCTCATGAAAGTATTTATTTGAAGTTTAGTAATGGTATAGGGGTACTCTTGATCCTACTTTGTGGAGGAGGAGTTATCTTAGATGGGTGCTGTACGTTTGTTTAAAGATGTGGGTGTTAAGTAGTTTTCATTTCTTCTCTTGTTGCATTCGTGGTTTCTTTTATCAAAGAATATATAGTTTGTGGATTTGTATCCCCTGGCTATAATTGGGAAAAATATTTGTGGAGACAGCAGTTTCATCTCGCATCACCATCCACTGTATTTTAACTACATGCATTTTGATTCATACTTTATTAAGTTTTACAAAATAATCTATGATAGCGGTGGTGGTGGGTGGGGTTTCATTGGTGCTGAGTTTCTGACTTGAAGGCTGGGTTGGGTGGAAGAAGATAAAGGTTGAAGGAGGAGGAGGAAGAACACGAATTAATGTTGGGATTAATTTTATTTTGAATTAATTAAGTTGGTTAATGAGGTTAACTTTTCTCGAGGTAAGACCATACCACCAGGCAATAATCGATACACGTAGACGATGAAGCAGTGTTAAACAGTAGAATGCGATAGACGATAGTAACAGAGAAACGATAGATGATAGAGATATTGGGAAAACTGAATTTCTATTTCTCTATATCTGTTACAC
This sequence comes from Acmispon strigosus, assembly GCA_030819835.1. Taxonomy (NCBI): domain Eukaryota; kingdom Viridiplantae; phylum Streptophyta; class Magnoliopsida; order Fabales; family Fabaceae; genus Acmispon; species Acmispon strigosus. The sequence continues at coordinate 52,105,499 of JAUAMA010000004.1, read as the reverse complement.
GTGCAATGTATACAACTCTATTTATGTTAAAACTTAAATCAATTAGTTTGACTTAGTCAAACCTACTAACTTTGAATTACACTTTAACATCCCCTTAATTCCAAAGTTAGTAAAAACAAATTACAAAACAACAAACGACGATGCTGCACAACATACGAAGCTGAAAAACTACAACTTCACAAATTTACAATATTCAACATCTTCCTTTAAAGGCTTAGTCATCACATCTGCAATTTGCAGATCAGTACCACAGTGTCGCAATTTGATCTTTCCCTTGCTAACTTGATCTCTCAAGAAATGATACTTGGTCTCTATATGTTTCGATCTGCCATGAGAAACTGGATTTTTAGCAAGATCAATTGCAGATTTGCTGTTTACCAACAACAACATAGATTCATCTATCTTCAATCTCAATTCTTCAAGCAATGATTGAATCCAAAGACCTTGACAACACTACTACAGAATTGTCATTTTAGCACGGTTCTGGGCAACATATTACCACGGTTGAACCGTGGTATTGCTCGGCGTAGTAATATATCAATTGTCACGGTTCAAGGCGGAATCGTGGTAATATCACACCCCTGTTACCACAGTTCAAGGAGGAACCGCACTAATATAACATCTTTGTTACCACGGTTCAAGGTGGAACCGTGGTAATATGTATAAATTTTTTTTACCTCTGTTACCACGGTTCCAGTAAGAACCGTGCTAATAGATCTATTTTTTTTGAGTTATTCTTCTCTTCTTACCTTTACTGGGCAAATAAAAATACTACATATTTGCAATACATAGAGAATTGTTTCTAAATTGACAAAGTTATCAAATCTAAACTTAAATACCAATTACCAAACATTACTAAAAATTTAGAACTACAATACAACCAACAACAAAGATATATATACAAGCAAAACTCTCATATTCAAAACTTAAGTTATACATACTAGTTTATACATACTTAAACTAGCAAGTAGCCCGTGCAATGTTGAAAGCAAACCTGGCCTATCAGTTCCCATAAGATCTATTGTTGTGTGGTCTAATGTTTGCTTAACCCCGACAGATCTCGTGGGAGATGTAACACAAGATTCAGGACCAAGAGCCTAGAAAGTAGAAACATAAACAACATCAAATACATATATAGTCACTAGTGATACATTAAAGAGAAGAAGTTTTAAAATCCCAAATGAGACATACACCTTGTGAATGTAATCCAAAATGGCTTCATCTGTAACCTTGTTTCCATCTTGGCCAGTGACATTAAAAACTGAAAGACTAGAATAAAAATATTCAATCTTACCTTGTTATTCCCCAAAAATTATATCAATGTAAACCAATTTAATATAAATTAATCTATATTACAGAATTCTATTACCATCCATGAACCATCCTCCATTAGAAGATATGTAAGATTTAGTGATGATGAGGTTTAGACACCTATAAATATCTTATTTTTCTCTTTATCTCTCACTTCTTATCATATCATATTACAAATTACATTCATTACTTCTCTCTTTTCTCTCTAAGTGTCTATCACCAATGGTGATCTGTGAATCATAACTCGTTGTAAAGCCATGAGTTGCAATCAAAGTGAATTGTCCCATGATTGACAGAGCTGTAGAAAAATATGCATAATCCAAATTTGTTGGCTGCCTAGTTTCTCATTTCCATGTGCTACAACGACGCAGATAAACTTCCAAAAAAATAATAATAGAGAAAGAGACGAGTCTGCTGTGATTGGACACTAGCCTTCTTAGCTTTCACTGAAATTAATTACTTGTTTCTTAGTACTTTCTAGTACAATAATGAGTGGAACAAAACCACAAGTAGAGGTGTTGTGTTGATAACTCAATCATTTCGATTCACCAATTCAACTTGAACTAGTGATGGCTGATGACGGACTCTATCTCACGTCACTACGATGATTGCATAATTTTAATTAGTTTCTATTTCATGTTAATTTTATCTCCTTATACTATAAAACTAGATATAATATGTTTATCTACAATATTTTTTAACATTATATAAATATTATTTTGGTTTAAATAAATTAATATTAAAATATTTTTACTTATAAATATAGTAAAATAAAAATAATAGTGTTACAACATTTCAATTAATAGTTTTAGAGTTCTCTTTGTGTAAATAACTAATATTACTCAAATTTAATAATTGATATTTAATTATTAGCATCCAATTTATTTTAACAATTTAATAATATGAAAAATTATTAAGTGAATTTGAAATATTCTAAATTAAGTAATGAGTTTTTAATACCATCAAATAAGTTATAAGAGCATTTTTTATAATTTTATCAACAATAAATTAATTTTGAATTTTAGAATTTAAATAAGTTATAACTTTAATAAAGTAAAATATTATTTAATAAATTTAGATTTATTCAAATTTGGTCCTATGTTATGTTTACTCAAGTCATTTTTAATAATATATAACAGATCAAAAAATATATTTAAATATATTTCTTCAAATAATACACACATACATTATAGTTAATAGTATAAAATACCTAAAAATACCGCTATAAGGTATTTTGTTATTATTTAGTAAGAAATATAAGGTATATAAAAATACCACATACGTTATGTTATATATTAATAAATAGTTTTTCATTATTAATTAATTTTGATTATTAATATTTTTTATATAAAAATATTACTTAATAAATAGTTTATTTTTAATAGCATTTTTTTTTGGAAAGCTAAACTTTATTCAAGAATAATAGTGAAATATGTGCAAATCAAGCACACCCCATCAGGCCCCAAAAAAAAAAAAAACATAGTAACTCACTCCTCAAATCAAATGAAGATAATCCTGTCTTATCTCATCCTTTAGGCTCCTAAGAATCAGCTTCTCTGAACCCCTATGACTCAAACCTAACTCTTTACGTGTAACGCTCTAATTTTCAAAAGGTTGTTTTATTGTCGGAATTTATTAGATAAAAATGTCTTATATATAGGTATAGAGGAAGTAGTTATTTTAGAAGATTAATGGCCCGTTTAGTGGTCAGGACATGATAGGATATGATATGAAAATTAGATTGCAACAGGATATGATAGAAGCAGGACAGACTCTTATCCTATCTGGCGTTTAGTGGACACCAGATAGGATATAGTCATATCATGTCTTGTGTTTGATGTGCACCGGATAACAATAGGATATGATACATAATAACTCAAATGACAGAATTACCCTTTAATTTAAATTAAATGTATATTTTTCTAAAATTATATTTTACACATTAAAAAAATTAATATCTAAAAGTATATTCATAAAAATATTTTTTAATTATTTTTATAATATAAATAATTTTGAAATATTTTAATTTTTTTCATAAAGGGTACTTTACTTGTAGGGACTCTTTATTGAAAATAAAATAGAAAAAATTGGAATTCCACTCTTTCAAATATAATAGAGAACTAAAGTCAGTTTCTCCCTATAAATAACGTAAATAAAGTCGAATAACATAAACATCATCCATCAAAATAGTTTATTCTACAGATATAATAGAGAAGCATATTCATGTGCTTTCTAGAAATAATATAAACAAAGTCAAATAATATAAACACCATCCATCAAAACATTGTATTCTTCAAATGTAAAAGAGAAGCAAAGTCATATGCTCCTTAGAAGTAGCATAAACAAAGCAAAATAACTTAAACACCGTCCAACAAAATAGTGTATTCTCCAAATGTAATAGAGAAGCAAAGTCATATGCTCCTTAGAAGTAGCATAAATAAAGCAAAATAACATAAACACCGTCCAACAAAATGGTATATTTTCTACAGAAATTAGTCAAAACAATTACAACAATGACTTCACAAACTTGAGACGATCCTCTCCATGACAACCCCAAAACATGAGCAAACTATGAGGCATAGATATTATTTTATCTCCAGCTGCATAACGCTCTTGATATGTTAAATCCACCTTCAGTAGCTCATCCATGACACCCCTAGAATCATCAAACATGTCTTTTTCAACTTTGAGGCAATTAATAGCCTCAACCAATCTTCCAGAGCTTAATTCAAGCCACTTTCCAAGAGTGTTTCCTAGCTCAGATATACTATTAGCAATCAAATCTGCTCCTCTTTTTCTTTTCCTTGATTGACTTTTCACATCTTCATCTCTTTTGCATTGTGATTGATTAACAGATGATGATGGGGTCAAATTCACTCTAAGAGCTTCATGCTCATTTTGTTCTTCCTTATCCAATTCCTCAACAACATCAGCAGGAGAACAAGATATTTTACCAGTAGCACGGTCTTTTCCAAAGGCATAAGCAAGCTTTTCAAGAAGTGGAATACGTGCATTCCTGTAATCTTTCGCATTCGAATGACTCTAAAAACAACCCAAAAATGAAAAGAATTTAATTTATAATAAAGAGGAAGTGATAAAAAAAAGAATTGATCAATAAGAAAAAATTATAAACACTAACCTTTATATACTCATTGCACACATCTTCACTGTCCACCTTAATCATTTTCTTCTCATCATCCCAACCAAATCCACTTTGATTCAGCATATCATAAACTACATTATAAACTCCCCTTAACCTCTTCGTTGCATATTCAATATGTGGTTTCACCTTAATACCACAGCCAGGAAACTTCTCCTCTAATTTTGTCTCAGCAACTCTCAAAGTGTGTGCTTCGAATTGTCCATTTTCATATCTTTGACCTTGGTTAACAGCTTCAACCAAGATATCTAAGAATGATTCATCCTCATCATTAGACCATTGTTCACGATCTCTCTTTCTCTTGTTATGTTGTTGCATGATGCTCTCGGATTCCATTCCTATCTCAATACAAGCATATTTGTTCAATATATTTCAGAAAAATAATCAAGATAGAATTATATCATTGACCAATACAATAGCTCAAATTTTAGAATGTAGTGCAACAAATACAAACAACTAGAGGTCTTAATTCCTTATGGAAATACACAAACCAATTACATAAACCAAAATTAGAAAAACAACAACGAGAAAAATACAAACAAACACATGTCCTAATTCATATTTCTAGTAGCAAGTAGCAACCCATTCATTCCACATTTGTGTAGCTAAATTTTCTCTCCATGTTGACCACTCCTCAGTTGTCTCAATCGTACTAATATGATCATGATGTGCAACATCCTCATTGTGTAGTTGTGCTTCAAATTCCAAATCTAATTGCGCTTCCAATGGGTCGATGGACATTTCTCTTCTAATAAAATTGTGTAAGAGGCAACAAGCAATTATTATGCGGTTTTCATAAAACCATTGTGTAGAAGAACTAACTGTCATTGCAATGGCAAAACAAATCCCCACCACCTAATAAAATGTAGTTTACATGATCAAATATGCTAACATTTGACGCTGCTTTTGATTCATATCTACCCCTATTATCAAAACATCAACTTCCATTAAATCCTAACTCATTCTACAAGTGCCAAGTTTCCAGTAATCGACATTTTGCATCACCAGGCAGCATAGAGGCAAACTAGTTACATTTTAAATCAATGGAAAACATGAAAGATCTACTAACCAGAAACAAAAAATTAATAAAAACAACTGATATACCACTACTTGTTGGATGCAAATACGCATTAAATCAGGCAACTAGAGCAAATTTCAGTCACTCAAAGTACAAACATATCAACTAAAAATGAAACCCCATCAGATTTTACCATCTCAAAGGCTTCTACAAGGTCAGACAATGTTATTCAACCATCAGAAAAATCCAAACACAACACACATTACTTTAATTGCTTGACATCAAAAGGGCATGAAGGATTCACATTTTTTCCTCAAAAGATAACAAGAGTACCAGACCAATTTGGAAGTATAAACTAGCTATATTAACATGTTCAAATATGTCATAAATAAATAATGAAAAAATGATATAACAACATAAACAAATTAGGGAGGAAATCTGCCTAGCAGAAATTAGGACAAATAAAGGAAAGAAATTACAAAGACACCATATCAGTAACAATAATTTATGGAAAATTTGATAGAAGAAAGTGAACAAACAAAGGGAAATCGAAAGTTGATAGAAGTCAAAATGGAAGGAAAAAATTAGCCAGAAACCAGTCAAAATAGAAACGGAAAAAACTGATGACAAAGGGGGAAATCGAAAGTTGATGAATGGAAGAAAGATGAAACGGATGACAAAGGGGGAAATCGAAAGTTGGTGAATGGAAGAAGAAGAAGAAGGAGGAGGAGGAGGAGGAGGAGAAGAAAAGGAAAGAAATTACAAAGACACCATATCAGTAACAATAATTTATGGAAAATTTGATAGAAGAAAGTGAACAAACAAAGGGAAATCGAAAGTTGATAGAAGTCAAAATGGAAGGAAAAAATTAGCCAGAAACTAGTCAAAATAGAAACGGAAAAAACTGATGACAAAGGGGGAAATCGAAAGTTGATGAATGGAAGAAAGATGAAACGGATGACAAAGGGGGAAATCGAAAGTTGGTGAATGGAAGAAGAAGCAGGAGGAGGAGGAGGAGGAGGAGGAGGAGGAGGAGGAGAAGAAGAAGAAGAAGAAGAAGAAGAAGAAGAAGAAGAAGAAGAAGAAACTGATGATGAAGAAGAAGAAACGGATGAAGAAGAAGAAAGAAGAAGAAGAAGAAGAAGAAGAAGAAGAAGAAGAAGAAACGGATGAAGAAGAAGAAGAAGAAGAAGAAGAAGAAGAAGAAGAAGAAGAAGAAGAAACGGAAGAAGAAGAAGAAGAAGAAACGGATGAAGAAGAAGAAGAAGAAGAAATGGATGAAGAAGAAGAAGAAGAAGAAGAAGAAGAAGAAGAAGAAGAAGAAACAGGCCACGACATACCTGCGACGGGTACGAACGACGAATGGCGGCGCTGACGTCGGTAACGGCGAGCTCGGCCGCCGGCAGAACTGAGTGAAGGGTAGCTCGCAGAACGGTAGCAGAAAGGAATGCCTGAGTGAGATAGGGAAGTTAGGTTTGTGAAGAGGAAAGAAGAAGGGATGATACGTAAAACTTATTTCTAATCCTATCTGGTCCTTTTCTATCCATGTCCCCCTAGGATAATAAAATGAACTAAAGAGGTAGGATATGATAGGATAAAAGGATAAGCTATCCTATCTTATTGGGTCACCAAACACTGGATTAAAACAAGAAACGGATGAAGAAGAAGAAGAAGAAGAAACGGATGAAGAAGAAGAAGAAGAAGAAGAAGAAGAAGAAGAAGAAGAAGAAGAAGAAGATGAAGAAGAAGAAGAAGAAACGGAAGAAGAAGAAGAAGAAGAAGAAGAAGAAGAAACGGATGAAGAAGAAGAAGAAGAAGAAGAAGAAGAAGAAGAAGAAGAAGAAGAAGAAGAAGAAGAAGAAGAAGAAGAAGAAGAAGAGAAGAAGAAGAAGAAGAAGAAGAAGAAGAAGAAGAAGAAGAAGAAGAAACAGGCCACGACATACCTGCGATGGGTACGAACGACGAATGGCGGCGCTGACGTCGGTAACGGCGAGCTCGACCGCCGGCAGAACTGAGTGAAGGGTAGCTCGCAGAACGGTAGCAGAAAGGAATGCGTGAGTGAGATAGGGAAGTTAGGTTTGTGAAGAGGAAAGAAGAAGGGATGATACGTAAAACTTATTTCTAATCCTATCTGGTCCTTTTCTATCCATGTCCCCTTAGGATAATAAAATGAACTAAAGAGGTAGGATATGATAGGATAAAAGGATAAGCTATCCTATCTTATTGGGTCACAAAACACTGGATTAAAACAAGATATGATAAGTACCCTATCTTATCTTGTCCTTCCCACCAAACGGGCTCTGAGGGTCATTGTTTATTGCATAGTAAAAGGGTATTTTATTTCACCTTCAATTTTCGTGGGTGCATTTTTTAGTAGGGGTCTTTATTGGGTGATTTTCTATTTGTTATTAATAAATTTTGCTGTTAAAAAAAGTAATCTCAATTACATATACATGATGATTTTTTTATTTTTTAATTAAGATATTCTCACAGTCAGCCACTATTAGACTAATCTCTCACTCCACAATCAGCGTGCACACTAAGGCGAATGAATTTTTTCTATTCACATGATGAACTTTTAAGAGAGACAACATAAACAGCTCGTGTTTCATTCGTATATTAATGATCACAACCAAAGATTTTATTAATTGCCACAAATAGTAACATGTGAGATATATTGATATCTCATTTCAATTCAACCACAGATTCAAAAAGAACTAAAACAAGCACACCTCTAGCTAGCTGAAGGTGGTTTATTTGCTTAATTTCACCCCTTGACAAGGAATATTAAACTCCCCTAATCTACTCCATGATTTATGTCAATATATGGCTTGACATGTGTACAAGAGTATGCACTAGTTCTTCTTTTGTAGCCAAAACATGAAGCGACACAAGAGTATGAGACACAACAAAACAATTAACCCCACCCAAAACGCCACATAATATCCGATGATGCGAACAACTGTTCTGCTAGCAGGGTGCAGCACCATCCAAATAGCCATCACATACGCCCCTGCAGTACAAAACACTGAGATGCACATTACTACTATCAGCACCCACATAACCACTCTGTTACGGAGCGAAAATCCGCTAATGAGTAACAGGATTATGGTCTGCGATGCCGAGAAAGATACAGTACATAACAGAATGAAAAACTCATATTTCAACTTTTGGTTGCTACCACCAAAGGCTAATACTGAAGTACCAGCTCTGCATGTTGTATTTCTAGCACAACCTTGCTTGTCATCTGTGTTTGATTGCCAAACACCCCCTGGAGGGTTTATCGCAATTTGGAATGTTAATATTGCGATCACTGTGGCTACCACCATAAGAGAACCTCGCATCTCTTCCAACCAATTCCCCTGTTTGTTCTCTATTGCTCCATTCTGAGGCTCTGCTCTTGTGTGTAGAGACCTAATTCCCTCCATTTATTTCTTCTATTCGAAGCAAGTAATGATGTAATTCATTTCCTATCATCTTTCCATTATATACAACTAACTGAAGTTCAAGCATGATTTCTGCTGTATCACGGGAAATTCGAATTCGCCGCCATGCAGCACTACAAGTTAATCAAACGTACGTGAATATTCAGTGAACCTTCCGCCTAGTGTCTCAGTACTGTTAATTTTCCACATCCCACATGCGTCGAAACCAGGGACGATATTTCAGAAATATTAAATTGAAATATTTGGAAACCCATGTGAAATAATAATGACATTGCAAGAGAACAGGAATATATATATATATATATATATATATATATATACTCCCTCGTCCTAAATTATAAGACACTTTAGAGACAAATGTGTTCCAAATTATAAGACCCCTTCTAGATTTCAGGAAAAAAAAATAAGCTATTCCTTTTTTACCCCTTGTATTCATCAGTATATTTTAAATTCCAAAACTTTAATTACCACATCTACTAATTAATTCTTTCATATTCTCAACCAACTTTTGGTATATCCAATACTTACATTAACAATTTTCAAATTTTTTTAGGGGCATATTTGAAAGATTTGTATAAAAAGTAACAAAACCAACATATTAATTAGTTTATATATTACATGTTTTCTTAATAGGCGTGATTGTCTGAAAAAGACCCTATAATTTGGGACGGGGGGAGTAGTTGCTAAAAGCCATGTCACTAATGGCAGTATAATTTGTTGTTAGGGCACGGCATTAAAGTGCAAATTAAAAGTGGAATGAATATTACATTTTTCACTCAAAACCTTAAAGTATTAGATGTATGAGTCTCATTTATAAACTGCTCAATACTCTTCTTTCCTTCTAATACAGAACTTATTTACTTAATATCACAACATAATCATGCCTTCGTGTCGAGTTTGGGAGTAGGGGTAGCAAAATTATACATGAGTTCATATCCATCTAATTCATCCATCACAAAATTCATCATTGGTTGGTGGGAAGAAAGCCATGCCTTTAATGTGATACAATGATTAACAAGTTTGCACAAAACACTTGTGAAAAATATGGTGTTTCATGATAGAGCAAGCATATAAACACAAGATATCATTATATTAGAGAATGCACCGGTAGAAAAGAAGTGGAGCTAAAGTATGTTAACATATAAGATCAAATTGCAAATATATTCACAAAACTACTTAAGTTTGGAGAGTTTTAAATGCTGAGAGAAAAGCGGTGTGTAGAGAAGAAAATTTTAAATTAAGGGGAGAAATATCATTTATAATTTGAAATAGATAATTCTATATGAATTTATAAGTGATTTATGTAAAATCTAGAGAGAATTACAATTATTGATTGTGTGGAAAAATCTATATGTAGTGGGTACTAAATTAAGAAGAACTCATCTCCGGCACGTAAAGTTTTTTATGGAAAATGCTGTTGAAATTCCGAAATCAGCATCACATGCATAATTACAAACTACTTAGCTTTCACTGAAATAAAATATTTTCTCGCATACTTTGTTGTTTCTTACTTAATTTCTAATATAATGAGAACACCAACCATGACTCTTACACCAAAACCAGAAGTAGTGGAGGTTTTGTGTTGATAACTCAATCATTTCGATTGACCAAATTCAACTCGACCTAGTGATGGCTAACTCTATCTCACGTCATTACGGTGATTGCATAATTTTAATTAACTTCTTTTTCATGTTGATCTTATCTCGTTCTACTATATTAGGGTGTTCGGTGGTAATAATAGGATATGACAAGATATGATAAGAGGGTTAGATAAGTACATGATATGATAAGACTAAGATATACTCTTATTTTATCATATGTTTGAGATGACAAAGATAATGATAGAATATGATAAAAAAATATATATAATATATTTTTAAAAAATTAATTTTCTACGTTAATAATTTTAAAAAGTAACTAGTATATATATATATATATATATTTTATAAATGAGTATTATATGTTTTATCATTAACTAAATTAAATTGTTTTTTATTAATTAGTCTATTTAAATTGAAAATATTTATGTATCCAATTGATTTTAATTTAATAATAGCAAGTGATAAATACTAAAATTAATTAAAATTTAAGTATAATAATATTATTTATTTTTTAACATTATCAGCCTTTATTTAAATTTTAAATAATTATATAAGTACATAAATAGTTTTAAGTAAGTGCAAGATTATAAGAGAAAATTAATCTATATTTACTATTAACAAATTAATATCTATAAGGGAGTAGTCTATTTTAGTATTAGTGAGTATTTAGGTTTTATTTTTTATTATCATAATATAAATGCGAAATATTAACTGAGTAGTAGCAAGTGATAAGGAAAAAACTATCTATTTTTATATAAGTAAGACCAATATTTTCACCATTTATAAATTAACTTATTTTTAATTAAATTTATCTAGGTAACTAAATAATTTTAACTTGGTACTAGTAACTAGCAATTGATAAATAATAAAATTATTATATTATTAAAATTAATATTTTTACATATACAAATTAATATATTATAAATTATAAAAAAATTAAAATACTGAAACAATTATAATTTGGGATTAGGTAATAGAAAACATTTATCCTATTTTGCGGGTTCTAACCTAGCTCCCCTCAAGATAAAATTTGCACGTCATGGCAAAATAAAAGTTTATAATTGCCCTATTCTATCTTGTTGCCCAATAAATAGTGAATTACTTTCATGTCTCTTTATTCTAACCACCTATAATTTACTCAATTAAACTCGTATGTTAAGAAAATTGTTATATTAAAAAATTGGGATCTCGAGTAAGGAAAAAAATCATGAACAGTCATACGTCCAATCATTTCATTAACTTAGGTCCCAGCATACGCACTTGTTGGTGGTTTAGGTAACCGCAAGAACAACAGCCATCAGCCATTCAACCAAATGCGTATGTTGAGAATGAGTGCTTTTACTTTATCAACATAGCAGGAGTTGAAACCGCCAAAAAAAATAGCAGGGCTGGAAGATATTGCGGCGGTTTACCCGCTAGAAATGACAAACAGAATATATACAGGAAGATATAGGACGGTGCTTTAACCCGTCACAAATGACAGCAGAAAAAAGGCAAAATATAAGCGGCAATTAACTGCCATAAAAGAACAAAAATAATGTAAAAATCAAATTACTCTATATGATGACATAACTTTGCTCCTATATATAAATAAAAACAAGTTACTATGAAGACAAAACAATTAATCTGAATCTGAATATCAATGATCTATCTATAAATGTTTTAACATTCTAACACACTTCAAAGTTTCTAAATATCACTAAGGGAAGCAGATGCAAGTCAAGCATACCCATAGAAACATAAATAATTAAATATAAAGCACAAATTCAGCCAATTTGCCATTCTCGGCTATTGATGAAAATATATTTTTGCAGGTGCCAAAAAAAAAAAATCTTTTTGTAACACAAAGTGATTTAGTAAATACAATGGATACCAACAAGGTCTAACACAAATAACAAATAGTTGAGCTCCTTAGTCTAGGGTTCGATTCATGGGTGATGCGCATGAGCAGTTCGATCCATGGGATTAGATTTATGGCACCGGTTCCTTAGGAAAATAAAAAAAAGTAGTCACAATAGCTACGTGATTGTGAACCGTTTTAATGAGAATTAAGTTATGTTCCACCTCTCCACCTCATGGGAAAGGGAAAAAAAAAGAATAAGTGATTTGATAGGTAAAGTAATAGAAATTGTAGAGAGAAACAAAAAGAAAAAAAATAGATGAAAATGAATTGAAAGATAAATAATATGTGAATATCTCATAACTCTTTTAAGAGGGACCATTGGCATTGGAATAGAAATCTCACAAGTCTGTCTGATGTTTTGGGAAACTATAAAATAATAATTACAATGCCTATATGTGAACCATTTTAACACAAGTAGATCAATACCAACTCAGTATCCTACACATTTCTTGATAGTAAATGTACTTATCACAATGTTTTTACTGTAAGCGTTTTAGTAGGTGCATTAGAAATGATTATAAATGTTTTATAAGAGTTAAAAGTGCTTTTAAATATCTATTGCAACGTTTCGAGCTAAAACGCTTTAGTAGTGTTTTAAAATACCTAACAAAATGCTTTAAAAGACTTTTTTGACTATTGATTCTTGTTCTACCTTGTTACTCAATATCATCTGGCTCTATATCTTCCATGTGATTAATTTCTATGCTGAGCCTTACCTGTGACTTCAACTGTATTACTCCAAAACGAATCACTGAAAGATAAATGCCTGACAATAAAGGTATCTTGGCAGGACAACATAACATGGCTGGGTGAAACATGAATGTCGTGGTAGTCCTTTTTCATGAATAATGTAAAAAATCAAATTACTATATATGACGACATAACTTTGCTCCTATATATATAAATAAAATCAAGGGAGTTGGTTTTAGGACCACCCCTTTGGTCCTAAAACCACCCCCTCTAAACCATTATTCCCATAATATCCCTCTGAATATAAAAAAAAATAAAAAATTATCCCATTACAAACTCACACCACCCCCTTTCCTACACCCTGTTTCACGCTCCTCTCCCTTCGTCCCCCTTCTTCCGTTTGTTTTTCTTCTTCTCCCTATTCCCTTTCGTTTTCTTCTTCCCTTTGTTCGAGCATCGACCCCAAGGACGTGTCTTCTCCCTTCTTCTTCCAGCATCGACCCCAAGGACGTGTCTTCTCTCTTCTTCTTCCATTTAATTTTTTGAAGGTATGTTTGGTTGGTTATGGTTTCCCCCTTAGGGCTATTTGGGTTGGATTTGTTGTTTGATTTTGTAGTATCTTCCTAATTGCATGTTGTTTTTGCCTTAGTATGTGTTAATCTTGTATTTTCCATGTTCTGGAACCCTGTTTCTGGAAAATTTCGTGACATGGTTAAAAATCTCACCTTTAGGTGTGATTTTGATGTTCCTGTCGCACCTAAAAGTGCGATGTTTTAGGCCTGCTTAAAATTCGCACCTTAAGGTGCGAAACTGGTGTGTGTTTTTATTTTATTTTATTGGTTATTGTTGTTGATAAAGTTGGTTATTGTTGTTGATAAAATTGTGTTTATTCTGGTGTAGATATGGCAAGGACTCGGTATACCGGTCGCCCTGTTGAAAATGAGGACTCACGGAATAAAGAAACCGACATAAGGCGTCGAGGCCACGCATCCCATCGTAGGCGCCGTGGAAAGGAAGGGCAATAAATGTATGTAACTTGGCACCACAATATGGTGCATTTTGTTGCAATTCTTAAACGTAGATTTGAGTCTCAAACGTTGATCTTCATCATTTTGGAGATGTTTGAGAACTAATTTTGAGAATCAATTCTATAAGTTTTATCCAGATTTGGCACAATTGACCCAATGTAGCTTTTCCATCTAGCTGTTTCAATTTTATGTAAATGTATTAAAACATTAATCATATCACGTTACCATACTTAATTCTGACCAGATCCAATTCTACTAACACTTATCCAAACACACATAACATAGGTTGGTGAAACGTGAATGTGGTGGTAGTCTTTTCTCATGAATATATTACTTACATGGGCTTAAAATATATATATATATATATATATATATATATATATATATATATATAGAGAGAGAGAGAGAGAGAGAGAGGAAATAAACGTAAAGGAGGAAATAGAGGGGGAAGAGAAAGAGGGTACGGTGTTGTAGAGGAAGGGTTATATAGAGGATGATTGAAGCTCATTACTGTGGAGGTGAAGGCAGAACCAATGATAGGATAGGGAATTATATTAGAAGAGAGGAATTGCGTGTAGGAGTTTATAAAACAAATTTAGCTAGTACATATTTTCTGTATATATATTACTATATATTGCGCATGTAGAACTGAAGCAAGCAAAACAGTAAAAATAAAAAAATGAGTGATCCTGGCAAGTCAATTATTGGCGAGGAGAGAGGTAGCAGAAAGAGAGGTAATTGGCAACGATTTTTAGATTGGATGGCATATAAAGATGCCAAGAACAAGAGTGAGTGGTTGCAAGACATGAAAGGTAGCTTGAGTTTGGCAGCTTCCATAATCACAACCGTGACCTTTCAACTCGACACTAACCCACCCGACGGCGTGTTTCTGTGTTGGCTATTTTGTACCCGGAAGAATTTAAGCTTTCAACACCATCTCATACATTGCATCTATCAGTGTTTGTCTGTTGTTGGTGAGTGGAGTCCCTCTTAACCACAGACTCCCCATATGGTTTTTATCACTAAGCATGTGATCACTAACTGTTCACAAGTGTTTTTATTATGTGGTTTTGTTTGATGGGAGACATCGGTCTTCTGACTCGGGCGCTTTTTTGTTCTTGTTGTGCCTAAATGGATCAAGAAACGTAATCATCCCAATCAGTAATTTACAGTAGTAACAATTGCATGCATGCACGTGAAACTTAATTTCTACTGGGTCATTTTGACAACCCTGCATTATATATTTGTCTTTCTCAATAACTATTCTTTTGTTGGTTGCATGCATGGATTGAGTGTGTGTTTCTTCTTTAACAGCACAGGTTGCTTGCTTTCAATGTCTAGTTTGTCAAACGTGAGCTTTTAGGTCGAGGGGCTCAATTGTTACTGTAACTATTTGTAGTGTTGTCGTACTGTACTGTGCGTGATGTATCTATTGTACTCAATAAATTTGCTTGTAATAAATATTGGGTTCAGCTTTCTAATAAAATTACTTTGCTTATAAATTTATTACTTTGATCCCGTTGGGCAATTTAACCACCGGTATTGCTAATATGACAAAATTTAAATACAGTTTCATACATAATTTTTTACTTCTATCCAATTACAAAATAACATTATATTAAAAAAACTTAAGAGAATTCATTATATTAAAAAATTAATAAAATTTAGAGAGCCGGCAGCTGAATTTTTCTTTGACACGGCACAAATAATACTTATTACCCGTTTAGATGCAAATTAGAGATATTGAAACTTATTTAGTGCATTTTCTATGGTTGTACTTATTATAGTAGTGTTAGAAAATTTTGTGCACAGCACAATACCCCACATCATATTCATGATTGGGCCCTTTGAATAATTTAGCTGTTTTATTACCAGTTGTGCTTAAATAACCCTTCTGCTATTGTTGCTATTTTCCCCACCCTGTTGTATCTCACCTACACAAATGTAACAAACATGTAAATTTCATTCAGATTCTAATAAAATTTTCAATCTCAGCTCATCTTTGATAGCTGTAACTGTAATGCAGTATATGAAGGTAATTGATTTAAATTATGCTATGAAATTTTGAACGGACCTCCACTATTGCCAATGGGAATCATGTTAATTACAAAACTTGTTTTGAAAGACCTGCGTTAGGATTCATCAAAAGCAACTAACATGATATCCTAAAAACCAAAGCAGCAACATCTGTACAATGGATTTCAGTACCTATACAACGACTATACAATTTCGTGTACTACTAGCAGGTCAAAATAGGAAGCTGAGACTGAGAACATAGTAGTCCAACCAAATTTGATTCCCCTTTTTTCTCCCACTTCAATACGAAGCAGGTCAAATCTCCATTCTTTAGTTCAAAATTGGAATTTGGCCCATTGTATTTGAGTCCTCAACCAGTCAAAATTCTGTTGAATGCTGCATAAGCTCCATCCACTGAAATCGGCACAAAAAACAAAATGAACATTACTAATGGTAACAAGGATTTTTTGTTTCTAACTTTTTTCATGTCTCAAGAGAGAGGAAGGGACTCAAAACTTACTTGTCTCAGTAGGTTTGCAAGTGTCCTAGGCAGAGCCTCAATATTCCTCAGAACGATATAATATGGAAAGGGGAAGGAATCCATATACTTGGCAAATTTCGTCTCTCCACTATCAAGAGATACTTCCTGCAATCCAGAAAGTAATGATAAGAGAAAAGAAAAGCAGCATATCATAAAATTAACTTGAGAATCCCGAACAATACCTGGAGATCCATAATTGACTCCTCAGAATTATCTAGAAGCAAGAAAGCAACCATCCGGTTACCGGCTGATACATCTCGAATACACCGCTTTAAGTTCTCCTGAAAATATGAAAATTTGAAGATCAGTGATCAGAGAGGTCAGGCTAATGAAGATTAACTAGAAAAAAACAAGCAAATAAATAATCAGGTACCTTTTCATGAAACCGGCCATCTGCAATAATTAAAACAAGTTGCTGTAGGGGGTTACGTCCAGATGGAAGTCGTGCTTTTACAACTGCAGCATCTAGCTTGTTTGTCAAGAACTTCAATAGATCAACAACTGGCTCATCAAGTATGGTATTCTCCTGATTGAATGTCAAATTGGAGATCATCTGCTCCTCATTCAAGATAAATAGTTAGATCCTCTTTAAAACATATACAACACACATGCATTACCAATGTCCCATAAAGAAATCTACACTTTCATGTTAATCCTGCTAACCTTAATCCCAGCCTCTCCAGTAAATGGCCTGTCAAAATCATGGAGTAATTTTATATTTCCTTTCTTTCCAAAGCTCGCAACAGCTAAGCTCCCCATTTCCAGATGAGTAACAGCACGGCATACTGTAACCAAAGCTTCAATGGCAACTTCACGGTTGGAACTCTCTGACATGCTTTGTGAATCATCAACAGCTATCAAAACTTGGTAATCACGTTTGTTTGGTCGGGTCCGCCTCAGCCATATTTTATCTTTACGATAATGACTGGCTATGTATGGAATTACCTGGAATTGATTTTTGAAGGAAAAGAAAGAAGTTAAGAACTAATATTTCTCCAACAAATGCGTATTATTGTAAGATCAACTCCTATTTATGAGAATGCTAGATATACCTTTTTCATATTTATCCTTTTGCCAGTTCTATAATCCCCTTGGAGCTTGCTGGCCACTGTGGGCTCCATTACAAGGCGCAATTGCTCAGCCAACTCCAGAGACAACTTTGTTGTGCTAAGTTCGTATCTTCTCCACAGAGCGGTAGCATCATCTTTCACATGATCAGGAACGCCAGAAGGATCTTCGCCTTTACCCAATTCCTTGTCATCCACAGAAAGTTGGCTTAATCTCTCTGTGCTCTCACTCAAGTATGATCCCCTGAAAGAAATGACATCTTCCAAACGACTTTCAGGATCAATATTCTCACTAGCAAGAGGCTTCACTGATCCATCATCTTGTGACTTCTCTGTGGCTGAGATATTGACTTGCTCCCTTTTTTCATTTTTTGGGATTAAGGAAGAATTACTTATGGGATCTACTTCAGACTTTTCCTTCTCATACTGTAACTCTGCATCTTCTCCAGCTTGACATTCAGTATTAACCTTATCACCATCAATGTTTTTATCAATCTGCTCGAGTGTAGCAGGTCCCAAAGCCTGAGCTGTCCCCTTTTCAAATTCAGAAACATAGCCATACTCATCTGCATTATCATCATTGACTTCACCCTGCTCTGTGTTATTTTCCAGGAGATCACCTGAAACTTTAATTCTTTCTTGCTGGAGCTCAAGTAAATCACCTTTACTTCGATACGGATTAGTTTGATTTTCCTTCCTAAATGGATGGTCATTATGTGAAGATTCAGATTTAAGTTGATTTTCATTGAATCCCCCAGTATTTGAAGAGTCTGTTTTCTTAAGATCCATCTCAGAAATACTACTGGAAGGAAAGCCACCCAAGAGAGCCGGGTTGTCAAAGTCATGATGGCTATTTGACATATTTGACTCTCCTGTTATATTTTCAGAACCAGGTGTCTGCCGATCATCTTTGGACTGTGATGCTAATTCAGCAGTGCAAACTTGCTCCCTAACCAAATCAGAAGATTCAGATGCATCTTTCTTTGGTTCCATGGAATTCATGTCACCATTCTCTTGATGGTCCTGATCTGGAACATCTTTTTCTGAAGTTACATCAACTTCAGTATGAGCTTCTTCCATAATTTCATCAGGTGAGTTTGTATCTTCATCCTGGTTTCCGTGGTTTGTATTCTCAGCTGGATCATCTTGCTCTTCAGGATCTCCCTCTTCCATAAGATCTGCATCTTCCTCTACATTTGGATCCATATCCATGTCAGAATTCTGATCCAATTCTTCAGGCTTTAATCCAGTAGCATCAGAATATGCTTCTTCTTTGTCCATCTTTACATCATCAACATTTTCACCATCACCAGAGTCATCCTGGGTTGCAGTTTCATCGTTCTGAGCATCACCTTCATCATAATTACCATCCCTAGGTTCATTACTGGTGGAGTCATCCTTGGCTCTTAGCTCCCTGTTGCTTCCATCTCTATCTTTAATTGATGGTCCAGATTCATACTTCTCTCTTGTATCATCGGGTGTTTCATCTTCATTCTCATCCCAAAGTTTCTCTCCAGCTACTTCGCTGTTTTGTCCAGCAGTTCCCATTTCTGACTCAAGTTCCTCGTTCTCACCATCATCATCTTCATCTTCTCCGGAGTCCTCACTAAGGCTTACTGCATCAGCCTGAAAATCTTGTTCCATCTCAATCCCTGTATCATTGCTACTTGGCACTTCTCTGTGGTCATCTTGTTTTTCTTTTTCCTGCAGCATTGACATAAGAAAATGATGCACAGCTTAAGAAATCAAATCCACGAAGAATTTAACAAAATCACGCAAAATAAATAAGCTCCAACACCAACCTGTTCATTTGTTCCCAGCAACTGATCTTCATCAGCAATCTGATCACTGACATCATTTAATCCAACACCCTCCCCCATGCCTGTCCCACTTGCACCTTCAGGTGTATTGAGGGTTCCGTCGTCCTCTTTGTTTTCAGTTGAAAATCCAAAACCTTTTGTAAATAAAGAAACTAAAATATTTGCAATCACATGAGTTGTTACTGATACCTGCAATATACAGAATTAGATTAAGCAGAATTAGAAATAATTGTGCTTGTCTAGAGAAAGAGGCAAGTGATATTCAGCTTACTGATCTGTGCATAGCCAAGAGATTTTTTATGAGCTCATCACAAAAATTCAGTAAAAGGCCCAGAAGCATATGTAGATTTCTAAAATGGTCTCCTACTTCACAGGAGTAACTGTTAATTTTATTGTCACATTGATTCACCAGCTTCTCCTACACAGCAAATGTATCATGAGTTTAGTCATCTGCAAGAAAGTACTAAGATAACCAGCAATGAAGCAAAACTTACCCCAAAAGTGACTGTTTTGAAAACATGATCACATAGTAAATCCAAATTGAGATTTGAGACAAATGAATCAAATAACACTTCCCACAATGCAATGTTCTCCGGGGAATCTTCCAACTTATGGATACTATTTGACAAATATAAATTCTGCAACACAGTTGCAATGTGCTGATATGAAGACTTAAGAGCTTCATCAAACCTAGCATTGAGCTCCACACAGTGTCTTTTAAAAAATTTGTCCTCTTCAGATGAATCTACTGGATTAAAATTTGCCTTCATTGCAGCAGTAAACTCATCCTCGATTAAATTTGCCTGAAGAGTAAATGCTTGTAAATCCCAAGTATATCATTGAAAGTACTAGGTTTGACAAGGTTACAATGAAAGATTAAATACCTTCTCAGTTATTTCTTGAAAATGATGAATCAGAACTTTTTTAACTGAGCTTCTATCTATATCTAGCTCCTGTAGTACAAGAAAATGCTCCTTAAAATCATTTATGGCTTTGAAGTTTTCAGACACCAGCTGCTCCATTGCTTGGGTAACAACATAATGATGTGAGGAAGAAGTCACTGCAGTGACAGCTCTCGACCCCCCAATCAGGTAACAATCCAATGATTCCTGTAATTAGGTTTCCATAAATAGAAGGTAACAGGTACATGGGTAAAGTAAAAGCAATTCTCTAGTACAAACCAATATATGCACCTTTGATTTATGGAACACTGGTAAAAACTCTTCAATGGAAGCAGTTATCTGACTGGCTTGAGGTCTTGTTTTTTGACAAGTATTTACATGGCTATTTTCTAGTGTCCTCAGTAAAAGCAATTCTTCATTTGATATAGCACACAGACTATCAAATAATTGCTGCATGATCGACAAAAAGTATAAATATCAGATGCACAGAACACTATAGCAAAAACGAATGCTAAAAGCTCCTAATGATAATACAAACCTTTTGCTGCCACATGCATTTATAAGTAGCAAGCTGCTTTGGAATAATGGAGCACATATACACCGTATTTTCATCAGTAGAAGAGGATAATGAAAACAAATTTCCCAGAGTAGATACACATTCTCTAAATCGTTTCAATTGTTCATCAAATGCACTGGCAGCAGTGAGTTGCTTCTGTTGTATCTGAACAAGCTGGATGAGGAAATAGCTAGACCTTTCAACCTACAGAGACCAACTTCACATTCAGTATACCAAATGCATAACCAAAAATCACACTTCTAGTGATTCTGAAGAGACATGGCAACAAGCACGTCAGTAAAACAGACAGGAGAAGAGTGAAAAGAAGGGGAAAGGGGAAAAGAAGAAACAAATAAACAATGTACAAGAAAACCAAAATGAAAACAAAAAAGGAACAATTCATAAAAATTTAAAACAAAATACATCAAATATAAACAACCTATTCTCAGTTTTCATAAATTTACTAAGTACTTGCAATCCAAGTATTAGAAAAAGATGTTTTACCCGTTCAAGTTCTATATCTTTATGAGGATTGAGGCATATCTGCTGCAGAAGAAGCACAGACATAACACTCTTAAAGTAATGTTCAATGGACGTTTTCCAGTCCATCAGCAAGCTGTCTTCAAGAATGTTCTTATCTTCAACTTCAGAAGCAATTTCGGAGGTTTCACAAGGTAATCTACTATTTTCAAGCAGTAAATACTGAATGTTCCCAGAAAGCTGAAGGAACCACCATGTTTTATGCTGATCCTGTATTATTTGTTTAAATTAAAAAAAGGGGGAAGTAATAAAAAGAGAAATATTATGAGCAACTCTTCACAAATAAGTAGTCTGCACATTCAAGTAAAAAAATAGCTAAGATTCACACCTTCTTAGATATGTGTCTAGAAAACCCATTCCTTTCTAAAAGGTCAAGAAGCTCAAAAAAAGTTCTTCTCTTCCTTTGACTATTTTTTTCATCCTTCAAAACATTACCAGAATCATCTGCTGTGACATAAATATTTTCAATCATGTGCCAGACAGCTTTCCATCTCTTGAGGTCGAGTGTATGCTGAGAATCACAGCAAGGTCTAAATATGCTTTCAACTTCTACATATGTTCAAACAAGAAACCAATTAGAAAAAATGACGCTAGAACACCAAAAGGAAAAGGATAATAAAACATCAGGAGAACAACAACCTTCACTATTTTTCTGATGCAAAGATAGAACATCAATCACTGATCTTTTCTTAAGCTGCAACTTCTGCAAAGCAGCGTCTAATTTTTTGCTGCAATTCTCAAACCACATAGACCTACACCCGAGAATACATGTTAACTACTTAACAATTACAAAAGAATAAATTATACTCTATGACCATCAGTTGTCAGATAACCTGTTTTCAACACTGGAAAATGTCAAGTCAAAAGCACCAGTGACTGAACCCTTCAGTGTATCATGTATGAGCTTATGACCATGAAAAGATTGAGCATTTGGTCTTAGCGCAGCTTCTTGGTTGAGGAAAATGGACACAGGCTCTTGCAGAATATCCTTTACAGAGAATTAAAAAAAAGAGAGAATATGTCAAAATCATGATCCAAGAAGTATCTAAATAACATTGTCTAGAGAGAGAGAAAAAACGTGGGAATTTAGACAGCAGAAAAACAATTTTTTTTACCTAAACGAGAGTAGAAACAAAATAAATAAAATAATTTCAGTTTTAAATTGAAACGAGCCCCTAGCATAGGAGCTGCTCCCACTCCAGATAGAAAAATGCTATCCAACTATATGATGGGCTGTTAAGAAAAACCTATATGATGGATTTAACAAATGTTGTAAGATGCAAATGTTAGGTATCCCCCAAAGGCCCAAACATACGTATTTTGTTTCGTTTTTGTTAAGCAAAATATCTCAGTATCACAAGATAATTATGGAGAAAGGGAACTAAAAAGAAGAGATGGCAAGAGAAAAGGCATGATTATCACAAAAGAGCTCTTCAATTCCTTTTTATATCCAATAATAACCACTTGAGAAAGCCATTGATTTTAACAAACAAAAAACCCTAGTGTGCATGGACTTAAACCAAATACCACATCCTAAGGGACACAATGTACAGCCATATAGCCTTGCGAGTAAAACCATGTCTTCCAACAACTTAAACTTTAGGACAATTAGTTCTAACATGGTATCAAAGTCTCTACGACCAACTTGTCTAGAGTTCAATCATTGCTACCTCATTATTCTTATAAATAAATGAATTTCAACGCAAGGTACAAGTGCCTATGCATTCCTATAACAAGAAAATAAATAGAATCAAATTAGTTTTAAAGGTAATGGTTACGGCTCATTGGTTTAACCGTGGTCAAACCGCTAATAATTAAACATGCATTTTTAATAGTATATGTTATATTAAGTAATAAATTAACTTGAAATATTAAGAGTTTAAGACATTAAGACCAACTAAATTTTAAATTGATGTAAGATGATTGTAAGATAAAAAACGGTAAAGACACCCCACAAACACCTCATTTTTCTCTCAATCTCTCACTTCTAATCACATCATATCATATATCACATAATTAATTCTCTCTTCTCTTTCATTCTCACTCGAGGTGTCTACCCAACATTTTCCTATAATTTATTATTGGACTTTTATTTGGTTAATCATATATATATATATATATATATATATATATATATATATGTATATATATATATATATATAGAAACATATATATTCTAAATTATAAAGTAAGAATTTTGAAAGAATAAAAACTGACTGGTTGTAATCAGTTTTAACCACTGGTTTCTACCAGTTTCAAACGGCCCTCAACATGTTCTGAAATCAGCCACTTTTTTGTTAAACGAACCAAACACCACCAGACCAGATCTTGGTTCGACCAGTGGAACTGATTGTTATAAAATCTGATTTCTGATCAGATCATCAGATCTAGGAAATAGGGCAGATATTTTTTTATCATATCCTTTTATCAAATTAGTCTGCCTTTAAATAAGTGATAATATTTTTCAATCAATATAAGAGAAATGTTACTTTCTTCTCTACTCTGATACACTCATCATTTCTTCAATCTTTCTTTATTTTAATCAGGTGGCTAGAGGGGACGAGGCAATGCAAATCCACATACCAGTATTTCAACAGAAAAGTCCATCTGTTAGACTATAAACTAAGATGTAGTCAAACCAGCCTAGCGTCATAAATTTGTTTCTGAAAAACATCATGGATGAAATTGTCTAAGAATTAACAATAATTAAGTATCCCAGGGAGGGAAACAGTTTCAAAATTGGGGGGAACTCAAAATCCTGTAAGATGCCAATAAAGCTATACAGTAACACATAGATAGAGATCAGACATGTGAAAAACAATTTGAATGTTGTACTATATCAAATAAATGTAAATCAATTCAAGACCCTGGATACATATTGAATTTTTTTGGTTACAAAAAAAAAGAGGCCATGTTAATTATCTTTTAAGTTGCCAATAGTTCGTGTATAAACTAAACCAGGGGAAGGAAAAGTAAAAAACAGAAAAAAGATTGGTACTCATCATCGGATCTGTTTTTACAAAATCAAATAGATAGCAGAATGACACTTACGGTGTACTTCTGTATAAACTTCTTCAGTTTCTGCCGATTCTTTTTCAAGCTTTCAATTGATGAATAACTCTTACCATGCTCCCACCGACATAGTTTAACCAATTTCTTCAGTTCAATCTCAATTTCTTTTCTACTATTGTCAATGTACTTCAAAACTCTGCAGTCAGTTGCATAAATACACCATTCAGACTAGAAAAAAATAAAAAAATAAACGACAAGAAGTTTATGAGAGAGTGAGTGAAAGGAACTCACATTGGTAAGAACTGCACATAAAATCCAAATATATTGTACAAGAATGTTGACTGCTCCATCCCACAAGAACTGCAGTGTTCAGTAATAAAAAAACTTTAGATTATAATTGCAAGTAAAAAGCTGACAATATTAAACATATATTGCTAAAAATTCACATCAAAATATGATGGATCAATAGAACAAAGACCCTTGAGTTTTGTTTCAATTATCTATTGGCTTCCATAAGCGCTTTCCTTCGTTTGAATTTTTTCTGAATTTATATATTTGTTACAATTTTAGTCCTTTTGTCACTTATTTCCATTCAAAATTTTCTTGCAATACACTTACGAACAAAATACATAAAAATTCACCTAAATTTTATTTAAAAAGTCCTAATTTTACCACCCTTCGAAATTCAAACCTTAACCTCATGCTAATAAATCCTTCCAAGTTTTATCAAAATTTCCACCAAATTTCTAGCTTTTAAACCTATAAAAGTGTTCCATATTCCAAATCCATCATAATCCCTATTTTTAGTGTTTTAGGTAGAAAAAAATTAGCAGCAGGACCAAATTTGCTTAATTTTAAAATAAAGAGATTTCATTTGCTTGAGAAAACCTTGAGGGACTAAAAGCACAAATAGTGTAGGATTGAAAAGTGAGATAAATGTTGCTGACTTGCTAAAACTATAAATAATACCTTGGATTAATTTTAAGGCATGCACTGATGTGGTTTTGACCAAGGAAAGCAAAAAGAAGTTGAAGCCGTCTCCTGAATTCCCCAACGCTAGATGTGTGAATGAAGTTCTCAAGGCTGCAAAATGTAAATGCAAAACAAAAGTAACACCAGAAAACCAGGCCACAAAATCTAAAAGATGAAATTTCAAATGAACAGGCTGAATTTTAATCTACAACTTGCCTCTCAACAATTGGTTGATCAGAAGAACCAGTTGAAAGAATAGAGTACAGAGGAAACCACAACTGCAATAAAAGTGAGAGTGAAAGAGATAAGCCATTTCCATGTAACATAAATCAAGATATGCATAAAAGAGCAAAACTAACATTGAGGTAATTTATTTTTCCTAATTCCAAAATATATGCTACTGTAAGCATCACTTTTTGAATAATTTTCATAAGACTGAAAAGAATAGGTTGTATTTTAGAAGCAAAATTGATTAATGCGCGGAAACAACACATATCGTGGAAAACAATATAAAATTAAAATAACTAAGTAAATATGCAATTTCAGTCTCAAGCAAAATTAGTTCAGCAGCTCAATCCAGACTTTGCTCTCAAACGATTAGGCACCCCTTTGACGACTTTCTTGGCATTGAAACTGAATTAAGCACCTTCCAAATGGCTCCCTTCTCTTCACTCAAAGTAAATACATTCGGGATCTTCATTCTCATGAATACATTACTTATTGCAAGCCCCTCCAGACACCTATGGTCATCATCAAAGGCCCACAAAGAGTGCTGGTTCCATTAATAATAAAAAAAAAAAGAGTGCTGGTTCCCCATCCTATATCAGTCTACTGCTGATGCTCTACAATACCTACTATAAACAGACCCGAGCTTAGCTTCTCAGTCAAAGAGGTCGCAAGTTATGAAGACACGCCCTTGAAACTCATTGATCACTGGTCAAGAGGATATACCTCGAGAACCATGTCAATATTGGCTTTCTCATGCGCCCTACCTACTCCTCACCATTATGAAAGGTTTTTGTGATACTAACTAGGTCACCAACCCAGATGAGCTAAGTCAACTTCAGGGACTGCCACCATTCTTGATCCCAACCTTATTTCATGGTACTCTCACTAACGTTCCATCCATTTTTTATGAAACCCTTAGTAAGACTGATGTCAGAAGTAATATGGAAGTAAAAATTGGAAACAACATCATACCACAAGTTTTGCAATTTAAGTACCTTTGATCGATTATATAGAATTCAAGCTGAGCGGTTAAAGTGGAGGAAAGCATCAGGAGTTATCTATGATGGCAAAGTACCTATCAAGCTTAAAGGAAAATTTTACGGAACCGCTATAAGACCTGCTATGGTAGCCAATGTTGGACTTTAACGGGACAACATGAGAGGAAAGTTGGAGTAGCAGAAATGAGAATGTTAAGATGGATAAGTGGGCACACTAGAAATGATAAGATACGCAATGAGCGGATTACAAAAGATATTGGAGCCAAGGTAGTCAATCGCGGATCGCGGCTTGTCACGGATTACCCCCTGAACTGAAATCCCATACAAGGAAAACCGCGATTTGGCCGCGATTTCCCGCGAATAGCGAGCACGATACCATCGCGGGAGGGGTCTGCGACGGCGCTATAGAGCCGCGATCTTAACTTTTCAAAAATCTATTAAATTCAGAAGAAGGATATAGATGTTATATAGATTCTTCTAGTGTAGTATGTTTCAAATTTATGGTTTCGATTGTTCCAAACCGAATTAGCTCAATTTGCAGCGCGGTCGACTACCTTGATTGGAGCGGCGACTATCGTGGAGAAGTTGACGAAAAACCAGTTCAGGATGTATGGACATGTACAAAGAAGACCTATGGAGGCACCGGTGAGAAGGGTTGATAACATGTTTTTTAGTCCAGCGAAGAGAGGTAGAGGGAGACAAAAAAGAACATGGGAAAATATTGTTAAGGATGATCTCATAATCAATAAAATCCCTCATGATTTAGTTTTTGATCGAGCTCGATTGCGTAGTATGATCCATATAGCCGACCTCACTTAGTGGGATAAGGCTTTTGTTGTTGTTATTGTTGCTGATGTTGTTGTCTTAGTACTGTGACCTTTGCCCACAATCATATGTTTCATGCTCGCACCAAACAGAAGAAATTTGACCTTTTGTTTGTTCTTGAGAAGGTAATTCAAAAGCACTTCACAGTTTAGCAGCTTCCAGCAGATATGGTAGCAGATGCTCTGACCAAGCCTCATGCTTCAGCTGTTTTACCAACTTCCATTCCATTCTAGTTATCTCACTGTATTGTATATTTCTCACTTAGTGTTAGTTAGTCGTAACAGAAGTTAGTTGAGTCAGCTGAGTTTGTCACAGGGTTAGTTACAGGCTGTTAAGCTATGCTCCAAGACATAGGGCATACAACCATGTGTTTATTCACTCATAAGCTAAAGTGATTTACTCATCATATAGAAAATACTTACCGAAGGGGAGGATGATATCTAGTTCTTATAGTATATGACTTCTACACAAACAAGTTGACAACACTTGCATGCATTTAGGTCTTCTCAAGAACAAAAACAAGAATAATGAAAAGAAGCTCCCACAACTTACTTTCCCAGCATTATTCTCATATTGATCCATCACCTCATCAAGCAAAGTAGGCCATGAGCCTAGTTCCAACTTTTGCCAAGATGACATCAGATCAAAAACGGATTTGAACTTATCTACAAAACATTTAAACCAGAAAAATTAGAAAAATACGAGGCATACAACAGTAGCTGCAAGACTTGATAGAAAATCCATACTTGAGAAGGAGAACTTTGGATCATTTTCTTGCATAACTTGAGCTTTGTGCAGTAAAAACTGCAACCCTGAAAAAGCCTACAAAAGAAAGAATACATAATATAGTAAAGCCACGGATGAAATCATTTTGCTTTCTATTTTAATAAATGGAAAAGTATGATGAAGGCATGTAACTAACTTATTATTTATCACTAGAGCTTCAAACACATTTCCAATATGAATTTAATACAAGTAAAGGAAAATATATTTAAAAAACTTAAGTGGACACATGGTTGAAAGAAAGTCGGATGATAGATATGTATGAGAACCACTAAGAATTGATTAGTGAAAGGAAAGTATGTTTGGAGCTTGTAAATAACGGATTGGCAGAAGATGCCCAAACAGCTTTTAAATTCAATATACATAAAAATGGAAACACATCTAAAAACTTAAAATGATAGACAAATGAGAACACCTAAAAATTGGATTCATAAAAGTTAACTTCATGGATTCTAAAATTTGATATCTGTTAAAGTAGTGGGAGGGAAAGAAATATATTTGGAACATTAAAATTATGTCCATATTGATATGAACATTATCATAGATGCTATTATAAGAAAAAGCAATAGGAGCAAGAAAATGAATATTAAACTACTCTAGATAATCTATATACACTAACACCTGATAGAATAATGATGCGTTGAGATATTTTCCAAATATTCTTAAAACATCAAATTTGGAGCTATTAGAAATCATAAGTTACATCCACACTAATAGAGTATACTGTAGAATAGATCTAGTGCTCTAGTATATATATACACTTGTAATTGCATTCTGTTATTCACTTTCTCTCTCTCTCTCTCTCTCTCTCTCTCTCTCTCTCTCTAGTTATGTTTCACACAAAACCCTAAGCTTGTGGGACTTCTTTAAGTCACCACTTGTTATTCTCTAATATTCCTCCTTCAAGTGGGACTCCATTCTTCTTCTTCTTCTTCTTCTTCTTCTTCTTGCCTGGGCTTGTACTGTTCATTCGAGTCTAAGAGGCCTTACGGCTGTCTTGCTTCTTTTTTTCCTTCTTCTTTGCCTAGGCTTGTACTCAACGGAATGTCTCAGGTGTTAGACTTCCGTTCATGAGTCTCAGAGGCCTTGCGACTTGCTTTGTCTTAGGCTTGTACTCAGCGGAACGTCATTAAGTGTTAGACTTCCGTTCATGAGTCTCAGAGGCCTTACGACTTGCTTTGTCTTAGGCTTGTACTCAGCGGAACATCATTAGGTGTTAGATTTCGGTTCATGAGTACCAGAGGCCTATACTGTATATACAACCTTTTTTTTTCCTTTTTTCAGTTTTTTTTCTCCAAAATAATTTTTTCGAATACAGATATATATATATATATATATATTAGTCAGTCATTGATCATTACCTTTGCCAAAGGGATGCTAGATGGAAGAGAAATGATCATGTCAATTACATCCAAAATTTTCCTAAGATCATTATGATCTTCCCACTCATTTAGAACGGAAAGAATCTGCTGTCGGAGAGGTGCAAGTACTTCCAACATTTGCTCCATCTCATGTGCATTTGAATCCTTGATTCCACAAAGAACAAAAAAAAAAATACACTGGTCATCATGCAACCTCAAAACAAAACTGGAAAGAAAAGATATGATACTCCAAAATATCAAAACAACAGACAGCGGTAAAACCTTGTAAAAATTGTATATAGGAGCAGACTTGTAAGACGAAAGAAACTTCCTTTGATAGTCAATACAGAGAAAAAATAAATGCTCTGGCATGAGTTTCGCATCTAAACTGGGCAACCTTGAAGATTGAACACCTGAGAGGGGAAAATAATGAAGAATGGAAAATATAAGATAAAGTCATAAGCAATTACTAGACAAAAAAATTGAAATCATTACTGAAAATAAAAGCAGTACCAACAACTACCTTTGATTAAATCAATACCCAACGCATACGAGTCACTGAAGGAAAGCAACCGCTCTGCATCAGAAACTTGGAAGGTTCCAGGCTGAACAAAAATAAGGTTTACATAAGTAGAAGAGACAAAAATTGCAAATTCAAAAAGAATCACTAGTCAAGCCCAGCATTCCAAGTTAAAAAATGATGTTGAATATCACTTACATAAGTGTTTGATTGATGAACATAGAAAATATAGTATCACTAATTACAAGCAATTGAGAAAAAGCCAGAAAGAGCGAAAGAAAGGTGAGCAAAGTGATGAAGTAAAATTAGGATAAGTCTGCGGTGTCAAAGCAAGTTATTATGTATTTGAAAGAGAGTTATCTTCTATGAGCGTATTAGCAATAAAAAGTTATTTTTCAGTTCACACGCTTTTCACTCTGATCAACAATTCCTAGACAAGAGAAGTGCTAGCAACACTCTCAACTCATCTCAACACACTGTTGTTGGTTGAAAACTTGAGATACTTGTAGATCCCAAGAGAGTGTGTTTAAGAGAGATAGCTAAAGATAGTGTTGGTAGCATTTCTCTCATAGACAATGATCATAACAGAAGCACACACAGGGACAGTGAACATAGAGATAGCTTCAAAAATAAATGTCTAGAAAGTTATTTCACAAATCATATCACTGAAAACAAATTATCATTAGATGGTTAGTACTAGATTCATTAAGAGAAGACTTGGAAGAATAAGTGATCATAAAAAAATTCGATTAATTAAGATGAAGCAATCAAAAGATACATTAAAATAACAAGGCAAAAGGGCTTCAGCTCTTAATATTGTGACACATCACTCAATATCTACATTTTTTAAATAATAAATCCAGACTAGCCAGTTCAACTGGAAAACCAGCAAACGGGTAAAGTGTCTGATCCACCTAAACCAAAAAACCAGCTTTTCTCAGAACAAGTCTATTGAAAAAACAAGTCAAACCAGCAAAACCTAAGCATAAAAACAAGTTTGAATAGGTAGATTTAATTTTTTTTAATTTAATCTAAAATTCTTTTCAGCAAAAGAGAGATCTAGTGTCAAACAATAAGAATACATGAGGTACCAATATTTCTCTCGCTAATATCATTTATTTATCTTACAATACAAGCAATATGATCATTTTAGGGGGACGTATGTAATGATAGGGCCTTTGTTACGTGAAAGCGAGAAGAGTGAGTCTTGATCATAAAACCATACATGGATGGTAAAGATTAAAAGTTAATTAAGGGTCACATGAGTACTAAAAAAGTTATGACTTTATGTTTTAATATGACCATTAAAAGTTAATTAAGGGTCACATGAGTACTAAAAAAGTTATAACTTTATGTTTTAATATGACCATTTATGGATAAATCTAATTGTCAAAATTTATTCCTCTCACACTTAATAAAAAAGACTCTCACTTGATACATCCGCTACAATATATAATATTAGAAAATATCTATTTAATTATCACCGGTACGGTTCAACACCGATTGAACTAATGAACCATGAAATCATGCCTAAACTGGTAGAATAACTGGTCTGGATATATTTTGAATGTCAACGAATATATTTTGATATATTCTAATTGTACTACTTATCGCTGTGCTAAGTCTAGCGCCAACCAAGGAAATTCAGTTCATTGACCGGCTCCCAGTGAAGTTCTCAATGTGGGTTATACCCATCACACGCCGCAATGGTTGAACAAGTTCAGCCCATAGTTATCAATCACAATTCACAAATCACTGTGATGGCCTACCTCAAAAGATGGACGTGATATTGATATTTGTATATATATATGTTAAATAATTCATACTACAGCAACCAATATATATAAAGTAAAAAAGTTGCTCCAAAATGAGAAACAGTCACAATTATCAAATGAAGAAGCCATGTGTTTTAACCTAAGTCCTAAATACATAGATTCATAAAAAATAAAGACTTCTATTAGTTTAGGCCTCCTACACCAAAGGTGACGGATGTCTAGAGAATTGTGGTCAGTGAACTAAGCACTCCACCGCCATAGCAGTGCAATAGCGCGCGATTTACATGTATGGTTTATTCTGATCTATCAGATAACTAGTTACTATACAAAACACGCTAACAAAATTTAACTAAAATTTATAGCCATAGATCTCATTATTTACATACCCAGTTAAATTTACAACATATGTCAATTTAGAAGCAATTATGAAAATCATATTAAGATACTTTTAACACCAAATTTAAAACCATGTCCTAACTTGAATATATAAAGAGGACAAGGCTACAGAGACTCACAGTTTGGATTAGATCACCAGATCCAAATAACTTATTATGAATTAGAACCAGGTTGTCAAGGATTGACTCTTCCAGCTGCTTCCACTCTCCGTCCAGTATATCACATTCCTCTGAGGATTCCATCTGATTGAATAACAAATTTCATTTCAGATGGCCAGAAATACAGGAAGGAAATTCAAGTACAAATATTTAGCGTGCAAAACTCATGAAGATTACATTGTCAGCTGACTTTTCTTCAAAAGAAAATTCTTTCCATTCTGAAAATGTTTTAGCTGCACTTGAGTTTCCAAGAGTTTCAATTTCAACTTCAATAACACTCTCAATTT
This sequence comes from Acmispon strigosus, assembly GCA_030819835.1. Classification (NCBI taxonomy): domain Eukaryota; kingdom Viridiplantae; phylum Streptophyta; class Magnoliopsida; order Fabales; family Fabaceae; genus Acmispon; species Acmispon strigosus. Next base: position 52,072,585 of record JAUAMA010000004.1, on the reverse strand, counting down.
GAAAAGCTCGAGGCTTAAGCTTGAACTCCTGAGCTTTAGAATCACTTTCTGATTTTGCGTGGACTTTCTTACTTATCCAAAGTCTGGCAAACTCATCAAATATCTTGTGCAAGAGCTGATATAAAAGAAACAGAAGGTTGTAAGCAATAAAAATGAATATGCTGATACAAAAACAAAGGAACGAAACTCACCATATAAGATTCATGATCGATTATTTTTGCAGTAGCTATAGAATGTGCAATTTGACCAAGAATGTTCCCATAGACAGCAGCTCGATATTGCAACACAGATACCTGTTTTCAAGATTAAGATATAAACTAATGAAAATAACAAAACTGATTCTGCGCATTACGCAATCCAAATTATTGCTTTAACATTGGATTACAATCCAAGAAAGTACGTACCTTCTTATCAGTGGCAATGCCACTCGAAAGAGTAACAAGCCTTTCCAGAAAACCCATATTCACCGAACAAAACCCTGTATCAGAGTCTAGCCTGTATGAAGGGCGCATGTCCAACCCAGTGTCACATTTAACAGAAACGAACTTGCACGCAGCAGCGCGAGGGAAACGCATAAGTGTGTATAACAATTCCTGGAAAACTGATCATGTTAGTTGCAAAAGGGAAATAAATGAATTCAGACACAATAAGTCACGAGAAAAATATACCATAACCAGGTTGACGTTGTCCTGCCCCACTTTTCTCCAATATTCTTTTTCCAAGACACTTGACAGAACCAATGACAATCCAAATTTCATCTCATACACAGCAACTTGAATCGGTTGAATGATGTCATTATATGTTGAGTACTCATCCATTAACCGATCAATAAAACAACTTGCTGTTATCTGGAATCCAATATCAGAAACCAAAATAAATGACAGGAGAATGATAAAGACTTACACTGAAACAAATATATTAGAAGTGCTTATAATTTCCAAATTTGCCAATGATAAAATAAATGCTTAAATGCTTAATTTTATGTCTAAATTGTTGAGAAAAGTTATATACACCAATAACAACCAAAGCCTTTTCCCACTAAGTAGGATTGGCTACATGAAACAAACAATGTTTTAATGTCCTATCATGAATCATAAAAACATCATTACTATATGTTATTTTATGACGATGTTATAATGTCATCCAACTCTTGTCTGTTGATGTGGTTATTTCACTACTGTTTCTAAAAACTTTATACTTTTCCATCAAAGAAGCATGTTATGTTACTATATCTTCAATTGCATTTATTTATCAATTCAAAATGTAATAGACTTTTATAATTTCTATATTCATTAAGAACACTACACTCTTACTAACAATATTATTAACTTTTCAAATATGGCAACAACCGTACCGCAAAAGCTAGCCCACGGGCTTATAGCCCCACATTAGAATCCCATAATTCCAATGTAGAACACAAACTCCATACCTCACAATAGGATCCTAACATCCCACCATGCTTTGTAGCCCCAGCTGGTGCACAAGCCCTTTGACAAGTCTTGGGTGAACAATGCAATGTCGATGACACCGCCCGTGCAGCTTGTCTAAGACATGGTAGAAGGCTCTAATACTAATTGATAGGAACTAGTATCGTTATTGCTCATAATAGGCAAAACTCCCTTGATTACAAAATAGAACTAGCAGAACTTCAAAGGCATGCCAAACTCCCCGCGGCCAAAGCCCCTAAACTTTCTCAAAAATGACTAGACACACACTCTCTCAACCCCTTTTAATATTAGGCAACATGCCTTACTCTCTAACCCACAAACTAACTATTACTCTATTAACTAACTAATTCTATTGACCCAGGTTGTTAAAAGCGCACGATAGCACCGTGACTGACCACTAAATGTGTCCAATAACAGAGCAGTTGAAGGTTGCATTAGAAATTGCGGCCGTCACAGCGCTACAACGATGAGACCAGGAAAACCCCCAATTTACCCTCACAATGTTAACACTAGGTAATCTTCCAAGGGGGGATTTTGAGTTTTTGGTTTAGAGAAATGCAAGGGTTATTTTGGGTTTCTGTTCAAAAAATGAAAACCCAATTCCTCCGAAAGGAGTTTTCCTCTTCGCACCTCAGTTTTACCCGAGAACCATGTGCAGCTTCTAAACCATCGTCAACCGACAAAGCCACTGAAAAAGACCGAGGAGGCTACAGTGAGGTTTCAGAGACTGTCAGGCCACATTTTGCTGCCCCACCACTTTTTCTTCTCATCCAGTAGCCTTCAAAAGCTGTTTTGTTGTTTTCCTCTGCTTTTCTTTCTGTTGTTGATTACATTGTGATTTGTTTTGTCTCTTTCTGGCTCTCATATTTTTCCTCTTTTTCTTTATTTTACAAGTTTTATTTTGGCTTTATTTTGTGTTTATAATCTCTCACTGGTAGGACTTGTGTGATTTATTTATATCGCCTGTGACTATTTAATATTAGTTATGGATATCATCAAAATTTAGTATTTTATTATTATTTTTGAGAATTTTGATACCATATTACAATTTGAGATAGGTCTAACCCAACACCAAAAGCTAGCTCGTAATCTCTAGTCTATGTGGGATCTTAACAATTCTATAAATTAGTATACCAGACCCATTCAACATTGAAAACATTTGTGAATAGTTGTACCTGCCGGTTATGAGCTTCCTTAACGACCTGTTGTAATTCCATTGTTTCACCACTAGTCACCAAAACTTCCAAATCAGCAACGAATTTAAGAAACCCCTCACATTCTTCCATTAAAATCTTGTATTTCAATGGTTCAGAGCGGAACACAACCTAAGTACAAGGCAAATACGGTCAGTTTTCATTATTCAATTAAAAAGAATGACAATGAGCTGACACTAAAGACAGATAAAATGCAAAATAATTACCACAGGTGACAAAATTAGAAATAGAAACGCAAAAAAATACGAGATACACTTCACAGTGATAATAAAATTTTATGGTAATGTCAGCAAACGCTGCAGGCATATCAGAGTAATGCCACCATAAAGATCGGACAAAAAGAATTAACTAAATCATTGTTTGAATTGAAAATTAAGTTAACAAAAATTTGAAAAGGGAACCATATGCATGCCCATGGTAGAGAACTTAATATCAACAACCTGTTTTTCGAAGAAGAGGCGCAGTTTTCATTTTGCTATTGTAATGCAACTGCCATGACTAAGACTTCCTTCTAAGCAAAATTGCATGTTTAAAATAATTAACTCATTTAAAACCCCATGCACTCTAAAAATAGACCCAAACTATTAATAATAATGATAATAATAATAATAATAATAATAATAATAATAACAATAATAATAATAATAATAATTAACAGGCCTCACTAGTCACTTCTGAAAAATACTGAGTTTATACTAAATAATGTATATCTTTTGGTATCAAATTCCATATATACATTCAACACAAGTACACAACAATTATGAAATCTGGTTATCACATGTAAATCAAGCAAAAAATATGAATAACTAACTAGAAAGAGAATGAATAAATAAGAATTTAAAAACCTTTCTTTGCAGCTTTCTACACTCTGCTTTAAGCTTCTCTAGCCTTTCTGCCTTTCTTTTGTCAGCTTCTCTTGTACAAAATTGTCCCGCCAAATACTCACACTCTTTCCGCACCTAAAAGAATTTAATGGATAAAAAGTAACTCACATAGGTGGTTAACAGAGCTATTCCATTTGGAACTAAAATACATGATGATAATACTGGTCGAAGCAGTAAAATAGTCAACAAATAAGAACTAATAAGGGATTAGGATCCTCTGCAGTTTGCTTTTCAAACTGCAGTGATATTACTCATAGATTCTTTTTTGAATGCAATAAAATACCAACAGAAAAGTACAATAAAATGAAATGAATGGTGGAGGATTGAACTGCACCCCCTGCAGTTATATTTTGAACTCTAGGGGGTCCAAAACCACTAATATGATAGCAAATGAAATAGACAGGGTCAAATAAATTAACTTCATTCTAAAATACCTGAATTTCAACCTCAAGTGAAGATATTCTTTCTACAAGTTGAGAGTACTTGCAGTAGTACTTCATGGCAGGATCAATGTCATTGCAGCTTAGCAACAGATGAATGCGCAATGCCCCAATGCGTACCCAAGCACAACCAATAGTATAATTGAAATCTGAGATAGAAAAATAATGACAATGTTATAAGAGTGAAAGATGCAGAATCATGAGAATAAAGACTCTGCTGGTTAACCTATACATTCATATTTAATGCAGCCTGGACAAAGTCCGAGCTATAATGAATAATGAATATATAATAATAATAATATTAATAATAACACAGCAAGATTATAGTGCATTCTATACAATATGTTTTATAAAGTTCACTATAAATTTTTATAGTCATAAATAACAGCATAATAATAAAGGAGGGGAAGAAGAAAAAAATTAGAAAACACAAAGATATATTGATATCAAGAACTAGAACAGCCAACCAACCTCAACAAAAGGAGAGGGAGGAGCCAGCGACACAAACCAAAAGGGGCAAAACAAAACCCCAAACAAAAAGCACCTCCCAAAAGGGGAAGAAAAAAATAATTACCTGCAGTAGTGGACTGAAGATACAGCTCTCTGAAAAGCGGAACTATGAACTTTTGCACTGAGTTCTTCAATCTGAGGTGTCGTGACATAGCAACAAGGGAGCTCACCAAAGAGACGCTTTCTTCCTAGATTCAGTTTACATGCGAATGAGAATAAGAAAACTAAAGTTTGGCGATTAAACTATTTAAAAGAACACAGAATCAAAAATATAATAATAAATAAACAATGTAAAGTACAACATAAAGCAACAAGGTTCTTCATAACACAGTATAAATTGGACAAATCACTAGGATCTACAAATCCCTTCTGTCATGAAAACCTGCCTAAGATACTCCCATGTATGTATTTGCAAAAAAATACAACCACTAACTGTTAAATCTGAACATGCCTAAGATGTTCGTTAATTAAGGAATCAGCTCATGAGGGTTTCTTAAAGTCGATTGACATCCCAACACTTGTTTAGATTTCTATGTTGAGGAAGTGGGAAGAACATAGAAATCTAAACATAGAAATCTATCCAGTGACCCCAAATTAACCTGTTTCCTCATTATATCAACATAAAGTCCGGATAATGTTGATCAGAAAACATCCAGGAGCTAAGACCTCCATCAAATAAAACAATATGTTTAGGACAAAACATGGATAAAATTGCTTGGGTGCTCGGGGCATTGTTATCCAATAATAAACAAATGTTTGCCATCTTATACACCTTATCTATGAAAACTTTTAAAAGAGAAATGTTGTTATGTTGAGATATTATATATAATGAGAGAGCTACTGTATATATGTAGGATGATTTCTTTTGCGATTCTTTCCTTAGATAGCTTGATCCTATTCACTAGACTTAAGGGATCATCCTTGTATATATTTTACTCATTGTCATGGAACGGAACAACCAGAATTTCTTTCGAGTATAACTCGAGAACAGAACCATAAGCACCCAATAGCTTAACCTGAATTTTGTTCATGAGTTTGACAACATTTAGAGTTAGTTTAGCAGGAGAAATGTTCTCCTCATAAAGAAAACAAGTGTGTAGGTAATGACCAGCAACAGCTAGTACCAATACAATGGGATCCATAGCCCAATCAAAATGCTTTCCGCAATTTCTTTAAACAATGAAAAACCAAATCAGCAATTCCCAAGTTTTTAAAAGTATTATAAAATATAATGAATATAAAGCCAGTTCTATTTTACAACATGGGTTATTATCTTCTTTTTTTATGCAAACTCCCATGAATCTTTGCCTGACCAAAACAGTGAACACCACTAACGGTAGATGAAAGAAAGAACTAAAAACAGGACCATACCGTAGCTATGTTCTTCGCAAAAGAAGAAAAATATGACTTAATTGCAGCAAATTTATCCACATCAAATGATTTTCTGTGGGCATAAATAATCTGCATTTCAGATGCGCCATAAGCATGAATCAGTTTAAAAACTTGATATGAAGTTACCAGACATCAAGACGAATCAAAATGAATGGAAGAAACACAATAATAAAACCTGCTGGAAAAGCGAGCGAGCAGCAGATAAAAGAAAATTAGGCACACAAGCCCCATTATGAAAGCAATGCCACAGATTGGACAAGGTAACTCTAGATTTGAGACATTGCACCCGAAGTTCCTTGATAGCATGTGTTTTTTGCCTGAAATATGATCCAAAGAAGAATACGACATTCAGCAGCAAGATACAAAACTGTATGCACCAATCTCAATAGTGTATTCCTCAATATCCACAGGTAACAGAAAACAAATATACAGACAAAACAACTATATGATACTGGCAAGATACACATTACCAAGTCTTTATTTTTAACCAAATGTAAAAATAGATACCTCCAGTTTTCTATTGAAAATCAGACAGTGCAATGTGCTTCACTCTACCTATAGAGATAGATGCAATGACATCTGGAGCTTCCAGTAGAAGCTTAACAGCCTAAACTAAGGCTAACTAACAGCTATCACTAACTAGCTAACAGTTACAATAACAGAGCATAACAGAAATAGCACACCAGAATCATAACACACATAACAGTAACAGTAACAGTAACCGATATACGCATAAACCCAGAGACATAGAGAGACAGAGAGAGAAGCACATATCTCTGACATTCCCCTGTTAGCCTGTTTAACTGATTATTAGTCAGTTAGTCAGTTTTCTGTTCAGTTAGTGACAGCTCATGGTTAAGTACATCATAATACCTCCCCTCCCTACGTCCCTCTGTTTCCCTCAGAAACTCAGGGTGGAGCTGAGAAGAAGAATACCACTAGTTTAGACTAAAAATTCAAAAAATATTGTTTAGGTAAAGCCTTAGTGAGCATGTGAGAAACTAATGAACTCGGCCAAGACCTTTTCCCTGACAAAGAAACATCTAACTCCACGTGTTCTGTTCATGAGTGCACAACAGAACGAAGAGAGAGCAACAATGCTCCAATTGTCACAAAATAGGGTGGGAGCCTGGGAGGAGATGCTGAAATGTGTCTCTCAATTAGGAAAGATTGTATCCATACAAGTTCTTCAATTATGAGAACTCGGCTCCATATTATAAAATCATTCATGAGTCTTCACCGCACAGTTTAAGTTTTTGGGGCAATTGGTTCATGACGTGGTATCATAGTCGATAGTTAGGTACTTCGGTTGGGTATTTGATTGCAGCAGTTAGTTTTGCTTTGACTTGAGCATAGAAGAGATTGTGCAGCTGTTCTCATAGCCGCCAATAGTGAGTACATCCAATAACTTAAGTCAATGTAGAACTACAGACAGACAGAGAGAGAGAGAGAGGGAGAGAGTGAGAGATACCAGGAGAGAAGCAGTTGATCCTACTTTTAACACGCCTGTAAGCATCATTCGCCTTGTATAAATCATGGTCCAGACGAGGGAGAAACCATGGAATTACTGTAGGATCGACCCAATAATGATGCAGCTTATGACTTTTAATGATAGGTTCTACCTGTTGCTGCAACAAGAAGTTCTTGCCACCCTGTATCTAAAAGATGACTAATAATAAAAAGGTAATTGAGGATGTGGAAGGCACGATAGAACTTGCTAAGGCCGGAGAATAAAGCTAACTATAGATAGCAGCAGAATAATGTGCTGCATTAAGTGCAAATTACACAAAGGGAGGGATGAAACCAGTATACACAGATGTAGTAGGTATAGGCATGGGATGACCAATATGTGATGTGGAACAGTGAAAGAGTGATGAAACAGAGAAGACAACGCATTAGAAAGAGGACGTCCAGTAACTACAAAAACCTTGGGCCAAAGACGGAAATTGAGTGGAAGGAGACATTGGAGAGGAGAACTGGGGTGGCGGTTGATGATGATCAAGGTGCAGTGGAGTTGAAAACAGATACAGCAGTAGCTGGTGATCAAGACCCGAAATAGGCAGAGCTGAGGTGTGTGTGTGTGTTGTAGCAGCACCAGAAACATGAGAGGCGGCTGATCCGCCTTAATTGTGTATTGATGTGCTGGTCTCAGAAATGAGGGCTTCATATTGATGACGACAAAGAAGTTATTGGCGCAAAGAAAAGCTGGATGACCTCGTGAACTCAGAGGTAAAACAAGCACCAGTGGTGGTTCACAAATCACCAGAGATGGAGGAGCCGCTGGAGAGGGTGGCGGACGTTGTGATTCAGGAATCTTAACCTGGCTCTAGATACCATGATAGAAATGTATGTCAAGTACAGAGAGTTCATATATTGAGCGAATTGTATCACTGAAAAGCTAACTATACAATGTGCATCATTTAGAGATGCAAAGACATCATAAGCTTCCAGTGGAAGCTAACCAACCGAAACTAACTAAAGCTAACTGACCGCTATCAGGAGCTATCTTCTAAGAGTTAGAATAACAGATCATAACGGAAAAAACACAACAAAATCATAAAATACATACAACGAAAGAATATGCATAACACTAGAGACAGAAATCTCTAATATTTTTAAATTTAACGGTGGTTTATCTCCAATTTAGGGGCTATTTCTTTGCTGTTAATGATTATTAGAAATTGGGAGGCCTAACTTAACCACAAAAGCTAGCTTAAGAGTTGAAGTTTGCTCTACCCTTACAAACACTTGATTGGCCATATCTCTAGCCAATGTGAGACTTCTAACACACACCGCTCACGCCTAGGGCCGGACATATAGAGCGTGAAGTTTGCAGGACCGGACATCTGCGGGTGACCCATAGGGACAGTCTCCACTAACAAACGGATCTAGGATAGGCTCAGATACCATATTAGAAATTGGGAGGCCTGACTCAACCACAAAAGCTAGCTTAAGAGTTGAGGATTGCTCAACCCTTATAAACACTTGATTGGCCATATCTCTAGCCAATGTGGGACTGCTAACAATGATCAGGATTTGAATTACATATTCAGATTTAATTTCCTATTCCCATTTTACCTAGTTTCCTGAAATTGAAGATTGTAAATTGTTCTATATATTCAATGCTGAGGCAATTTAGAAATTTATTCTCCTTCATCAACTTTACTAATAAATAACATACAACTCAGTAAGTTACGGGTAAGGAAGCCTCAATATTGAAATTAGTGATGAGTATTGAGCAAAAATATTAATTTATGGGAAGGTGATCAATACTTTAGTATAAATACTTTAGCATGTCAAAACCACTGCTGCATTGCCATGATTATCCATTGCTTTTTATAATTTGAGACAAGGATAATGGAAAAATGTATGAACCTTCGAAAAAGAATTCTTGTAAACTGTTCAAAACTGGAAATAAAACTATCAGAATGAGACAATGGTACTACAACATCTGACAGGGAAAACAAGCAAAACGTTTGAAAATTTTATAACAATTGAAGGAGGTATAGCAGAAGGTCCGAAGTAAATAGTGAAAAACTTATATCTATATAAATAATATGAACTCACGTGATCTGCAACACAGTGGATGCACAGACAGGCCCAATGAGTATGGTGGGTAGTGCAAGACTAACAGTATCAAAACCTTCAGTCTTTGATAAATTCTGTTCAAGAAGAGATACATAAACGGGTCAAGAAGGACAGAAACAAGAACCATAGATCAAAGTAAATGTGCACTCACATATACCTCAACAAATTGAGAGGAGCACGCCCACATAGATTCATGCCATTGAAACCACATCTCCAGAATGAAGCTTGCCATTTTCATATTCACTAAAACACCCCCCCCCCACCACCACCACCCAAAAAGAGGGAAATAAGTTAAAAAGTATAAGGCAAGCACATTCACAAAAAAAAGGATAATGTGAACTGCACCAACCGGCATCAACTGAAGTCCATGCATGCAGGGTCCACAAGATCTTTTGATGTGGTGAAAACATTTGTGGGGATCTTGATGAGAAACTCAACGAAAAATTCAAAGCATAGTCTAAAAGGTTGGAAAGACGTTCCATGGCCTATAATCAGACAAGCGCAGAAAAGTATGTTAAAAGACAATCCAGTTTATTAGAGATAATATGTAAATTACAAGTTAGTTAGTTGTAGTGCTAACAGCTTCTGTATGAAGCTGTCTTCTCCTACTATATATAGGAGTCTTGTATCTCTCATAACTGACTTTTACTATTGAAACAGATTCAGTTTTCTTTCAGTTTTCTTTCTGGTTCATCTTCTATTACAGTTTGCATTCAAACTACTAGCTGCGTAACACACAGAAAGTTTTTTGAATAAATCATTTCTTTACACATCACCAAAGAGCAGACCGTAGCTTCTCTCTGAATAATACAATTTATAAACGAGAGTAAATTCCTTTTATTATATCACAGGATAAGAATGAAATACCATTTAAATTAACATGATTCATGAGGGGCAAGCTTGATTAAATAACATTAAGTAATCAAACATACATAGTGAATTTAGTATGCAGCCTAATAGAACCAGTGTTCTGTAATGGCACTAACAGTGCCAGATGGCACAGCTCATGCCACTGTGTTGACTACGTGTTCTGGTAAGGCAAGTTGCACTATGTTAAAATTGTAACTGCAAGAGTTAGTTTGTAACTGCAAGTTAGTTGTTTGCAGTTGCTTCGTCAACAAGCTATGTAGCTCTATATATGAGAATTACTGTATTCAGTCTTTGTAACAATTCATTCATCAATAACAGAAATATTATTCAGCTCTCACCCTCTCTCTCCCCCCCTCCCCTCCCCCTCTCCCCCCCCCTCTCTCTCTCTCTAACTTCTTTACAGCCAAAAAGAAAATTTACAAAATATGCATAAATAGCAAATAGTAGTCAATATTACTCGGTGTAACGCATCAAGATCATCCAAGGGCATTGATGAGAGTTCCTGTAGTAACTTCATGTCCCATAACAAACTGGAATGATCAACCGGAAGAAATGCATCCTGCCAGCCCTCAAATACAGATTTGTGGCACAACATTTCAGGTGTAAATGAACAACAAACAGATTGATGTTCAGTAAAAGTGGAAAGATCTTCAGACCCTGTATTTAGTTGCAACTTGTTTTTTTCATAATCAAACCTTCTTAACAGAACCTGTAGAAAAAATTCACAATACAATGAGAAAAGCACATAATTATAAATTTCAAAGTGACATGGAAGACACAAACCTGATACACCTCCTCCAAGTTCTTAACAATATGAACGCCATCATCCTCATGACTCCGCCTCGATATTATAAATGATGACTTTGAGACATCTACATGATTAGAATTTAGAGTGAAATACTATGCATTCACAAATAAGGTTACAAACAATAAATCAAAAGTAAATAAAATGACATTTGAACACCAACAACTAGGGATAAAACCAGAAACCTTCTTGCTAAAAAAATTAAGATATAAACTTCTGAACATATCTTGCTAGATTTTTTGTTGTAAAGCATATAAATGCAAACATAACAAACAATAGGAATAAGCATAAAAGCTAAGACATAAAGACCCTAAAAGTAGTAATAATTGTAAAAAACTATAAAAGGATAGAAGACTCTCAGCTAACACTTTTCAAAATATCTACAATGATTCATACAAATATTCATATAGAAACCATCTAAACTAATAAAATCATAAGTCTGTCAGTTTATCTAAGTCTTGTTCCCAGTTCATGTCGTTTGTTAAGTCAGATATGTAGTGAAGTGAACCACATCACTCCAAGTTAACTATTTAAACACCCTAACAAATATGAATAAGAAAAAGAATAACAGATAACCCACTCAATAACTCGACGATACAAACATGTGAATATAAACCACCAGACAATTACTGGGGAACAAAAAAATAACCATTAAGAAAGAAGAAACATTAACAAAAATTGTCTTTTGGATATTATCATGTCATGTGAATTAAGAGAGGGAAATAGACCACGGGATATTGGTCAGGTTCGTTGCATTTCTACAAGATCTAACCACATAAGGAGAAAAATTATGCCAACAATATACCTTGCATCACAACAAAGCGAAGATCATGATCAAATGATGCAACAACATCAACAAGATGGCTACTCACAATTCCTGATATTTTCAGAAGAAGAAAAGAAGTTAATGAAAATGAAATAAATCAGCAGTACAAAAGTAAATTATTGGCAACAAATATCCATCTCAAGAACAAGTCACCACTCAACAAGCTAATGATATTCAGAGTGGCTATTGTAACCAGTTGCTGAATTAACCTTCAGTGCTTAAATGTTCCAAAGTTAGGAATATCTTGAGCAAAAACTCCTTTTCCAAAACTTCACCATAAAGAAACAATACAAAGGAATTAAAAATAGTAAACCTTGATTACAGGACGCTCTCTTTCTAGGCCAAAGTGATTCAACAAATTTTGAAAGCTGATGATGTTTATCATGTAAATCAGAAGAAGATGGCAAAAACGGGTGACCACCATGAATCCACAGCAATGATTCTTCTGAAAACCTTTTCAAGTTTTCGCTCTCCACCTATTAAGTAAGGGGAAATTAATAATTTTCTGAAAATAATAGAAAATGTAGAAGATTATTCTTAGCTTACCAAAAAATCATTTACAGCTTCTGGACAGATATGCATAAACTTCCCAGCAACTTTGACCAAAGAATGCCAAGAAATTATCATGTGACCAGACCTCTTAGAAATGAGGTGCTGCCAAAATAATACATGGTCCTCAATAAGGGCAGAGTATAACTGAATTATATAATCAAATGTCTGATCCTCAATCAGCTTAGGAGTTGATGAAACAAGTTTATCGAGGAATTCATCTTCCAGTATATGAAGAGACTTCAAAACTGGAATAAAGCAACGGGTTTTATCATCAAAACTATGCTGGTTCTCAGTATACCATTGCTGGTAAGTTAACCTTAGCGGATCAAAGCAACAAATAGCATTACAGAGATATTTAACTTTGCTATTTGATGCTTCCAGATCAACTAAATCAAGTGATAATAATGGCATTAACTGCAAATTAAGATCCAGTTTGCCACGACATGAAATATATTCCCAAATAGGATGCTTGTGTAACTGTTCCATCAGCTTGAGGAAGTTATTAAAGAATTGACAGAAGGGCTGCAACTGAGAACTAAACCAATTGAACCTGAGAAGATAAAACTTCAAATCACTTTCTGTCACTTGCTCAATTGTCCAATTGGCTGCAAACAATAGCATCTTGTTTGCCAATTCTGAATCAAATTCACGTTCCCCCTCTGAAAATGTCCCAATAGAAGACTTGGGAAAAATAGTATCATGTAAAGTCCTCGTATCCATCAAATATGCGCTCACGTGATCACCAGTAGCTTGTAAACAAGATGTATCATTCCTTCTCCTAGCAATTTGATATTGATGCGAGGCAAACTGAGTGCCCAGAAACTCCAGATACATGCAGTTCTGCTTGATAGAAGCTTCTTTAGAGCAATATATATAATCCCTTAATCTCAACGGAACTGGCCATCCTCCTGGCAAACCCAAAGGACTTGACACCAAAGAATGATATCCAGCCAAATATGCAGTTTTCGCAAAATCTATTACTTTCTCCCCTTCAACACCCAGTGAGGAGAGATAGATATGCTCCCAACTTAGTTGTAGACTCCAAATAGGACGGCAGCCGTTCATGAGAAGCTGCAGAAAAAGATGAACCCAGTGTGAAAGTTCGAGATATGTAATGTGGATATTAAGCTCTGAACCTTTATTTTTAGCATAAATGTGGGCTTTGGCCATTGATTCAATCAACTGGGCAATCGGGATACCCGATAAAATAAGAAATCTCTTCACATCTTTGAATTCAGTATTCTCATAGTTGTATCCACTTCCATCATCCAAAGCCCAATACGGCTGCATCATAAATATTTCAACTCCCCTATTACGCATTGCACGAGAAACTTCACCATAGTGGGGATTAACTGTGAGAAACATGCGGAAATTTGGGTGTGGATGGATAACTAAAGGGGTTCCATCAATAATGCCACGCTCATTGACCGTAATTGATCCACAAGGTTCCACCAAAGAGTTAATCCTATCAAGAACCTAGCATGAAAAAACAACAAAAGAATTAAATAGATACGGACTTACAAAGCTAAGTAACTTTCAACAGATGATTTTTACGAATTCAAAAGCAATTACAATTTACAACAAATTATGATATTGAACTTGCAGGGGGAATTTAGAGAATTTGAAAAACCACATGATCAGATTATTCATACTTCGTTCCTGGAGAGAAATCTTACAGAGCCAGTTAAGCTTGATACAAATTTTCAATACACACTCACAACCAAAGAGCAACACAAATTAGTCAGCACATAAACACTGATAAGCATATTTCAATGCAACTACAGAAAACAAATATGACTTTGCTCCAGCAAAGTAAGCTTTAGAAGTATGAACTTTAGAACTTGCACAACATTATTCAATAAAGGCATCACATACCGTGGGATTACATAGATTTGCATTGTCCAAGACAATCCATTCCCCTTGCTCTATAGCCTTAATCAACAATCCAGTAACCCATTCAAATTTTTTTGAAACCAACTTTTTCTGATCATCTGCCTCGAGCTTCAGTATCGTTTGCAAGGCCAAATCAAGTTCCCCAATTGAATAAGATAGGGGGAGAGAGTTCTTTTCTACAATCAACTTTAGTTGTCTTATGATCTCAGCTAACAAACTAAGAGAACAAATTATTTTCTGCCAAGTTTCAAAATAATCAGAAGCAGAAGCTGCCAAGCTGTCAAATTTCACGCCAGACAGGAAAACAATCCATTTGTTATGTAAATCTGTTTCCCTAAAAATTACTTCCTTGGAAGCCTCAAGTTGCAAACTGCAGTACTCATTGACATAGCGCTCAACTTGAGAAACGACAGTGCGAAAAGTACGCAAAGCATCATATTGTTCAAAAGATCCAAGTAATTCAGAAATATCAGTTGCAGACGAAAGATTAATTTCATTAAGTACATTGCCTGTTAGGTTAGCAAGTAATCTTATTAACGAAGTTTTTCCGGAGGAAGACGGCCCAATCAAGATGCATAACCATTGACGCTCAACACACAGAGCAGCAGCTTCCAGACTTTGACGAATTTCAGGCAGTATCAGGAGCTGACTTTTAGAGGCAGTATATGATTGGACATGATTTCTCTTAATAGTAACACATCCCACGACTAAATCATGTGAATTGAGCTGAACACGAGGATATGGATTTATAAACGGTATCACCTCAAATACCTCCTTGAAGACCCGTAACACTTCCTTGCGGTCAGCTTCTGTACGCATTCTTTGAATGTAGACAAAGTTCAAGAAGGAATGTTCTCCCAAATGCTTTGGTGCACCTAAATTAAATATAAAACAATATCGGAGTACAAGGGAATGATTCTCCTGTGATATTGGAAATAAAATTAAGGAAACAGAAAAAGCAGAAGTGCAAGGAACAGAATAATAAACCTTCAATTATCTCACAAGATCGAAACACATCACGAAGATTGAATTCCCATGGGAAGCCTTCCTTCGCAAACTTTTGATTAAGCATAGTTTCTTCATGCATTCTTTTATTGAATAAGATTAACTTTGAAACCAGAGGACTAGGGATACTTGGAAATTTTGATACACAAATGGATAGATAATCTTCATCAACTAACTCATCCATGTATACCTGTATAGCCAACAACCAAAAACACAGAATTGATAAATCTCACATTTGAGAACAGAAGAAAATTATTAGCAAATAAAATTCATCAGAGACAAAAGAGCAAAAATGCTGGGACACAGGAACATGTTAATTAACAACAAGAAAGTTCTTTTCAAGCATCACATTTTGCTTGGAAACAAGGGAGTCATTTAAATTTGGTTGTAATTTTACAGGATATCAATTACTACTTTAGTAATCCAGTCACAGGATTTTGGAGTTTGGATCCTTCTGGTTTGCATGCTTGAAATCCTCCTCTCAACTTATAAGAGGTTCAGATATAAACAATAATAAGATACCAACACAATACCTTGGTAAATCGATTAAGAAATGATCTCGGAAGGCCTTTCCGGCCACCACCTTGAAGGGATGGATTCTGACAGGCAAAAACTCTAAATGATTGTGGACAATTATAAGTCTTACCCAGCTCCGGTATAAACACCTCAGCTCGGTGGTCCAGAATAGCATTTAAGCCCTGATTCAAAGAACTTCGTTATACAACATACTGTAAACTGGTAAGGCCCTTCACCCTTTCTCCAACAAAGAAGAGTAGAAGAACACAGAAAGAAGCAATAATTAAGGTGGAAAAAATGTAATACAACTCCTTGTAAGTGAAGTGACAAAAAGGAAAACAAAGAGGAAGAAATAGAGGTTAAAAGTTATCATGAATTTACCTCTAAAACAGATTGTGGGGCAAGATTAAGCTCATCTAGCAAAACCCAACAGCCCTCCTTCAGGGCCTGCAAAAACAAGGAAGTTGGATGTTTAGTTCAATCAAAAGCAGATATAAATATGATAAGTTTAATTGAAGGACAAATCAACCTGCAGTAGTATGCCATCAGACCAAGAAAACATCACTCCGTCATCACTTTCCACTGGTAAATCAGACCCCAATAGATCCATCATATCAGTCTGCACCAAAAATACATATAGAAATAAATACACAAAACAAGGTCTGTGCCATGACAGAAACAAAGCTGAGCAAATTAAGACTAACCTGCTCAGATAAGTTAATCCGCACAACTCTATGCCCAGAAGCCTTTCCCATGGCAATGATTAAACTTGTTTTACCAACACCTGGACTACCTTCCAGTAAAACTGGAAACCAACATTCAATTAATTTAGAAATATAATGATCTGAATAAAAATTAATGATAAAATTAAAATGAGAAATTGCTGACAGAATTAAAGGAAAACCAAATGCAAAAAAAAAAAAGAAACATACCAGGTTTTGGAAGCTGCATAGCCCGCAAAACTCTCAAGGCATTTCTGTGGGTAGTTGGCGCCTTGAATTCAAACCCACCATCCTCACAACTACCAAAACCTATAAGCATAAACCGAGGTCAAACAGAATGAGCAACATAAGGCAATTTGCATGGTGGCATTTCATTGGGATAAAGTATTAAAAAGGAAAAAAGACTACAAAGCCTAAGGATTAATCCTCTTAAACAGCGCAAATGAAAATAAAATAAATAAAATTGCTTGATGATGATAAGTCAACATACATATGCTATTTGGACCAAACTCTCTGCAAGATAAATTTACCATGACAAAGAACACAGCAAACAAAACTAAACCACATAAAAGTAGAATGATGTCATATCATACCTTTCTTGATATAAAACGGATGAATTCCAAAGAAATCATCAAATAGTGTGTCATCACTACGTGACACATCCTCAGTTGTGCCAAATTCACCCCAACCATAATTTTCCATTTGTGAAAGCTTTGAATATAATAAATTACTTTCATCAACCTGTTGCAATAATTCAATCACAATTTACAACTATTTTCTATGAATATTAATGTAAAGAGAATCAACAAGAAACCACACAAAAAAACTCCCATTTGAGATCATAAGGATATCAATCAAAAAATACATATAGGAGCATCCACTCCAACTAAATACACAATTAGAACCACGAATACAGAAACCTTCACAAAAGCTGCTCCAAACACGGGGCCAGAACTGGACCTCACCACATAAAAAAATTGAGTAACTAGTTCACATAAGAGTGGTGCCTGGATATTAATGGAGTTAGAGAAGATTTGAGGCAAAACCCAGTGTGTAATCAGCCCACACAGGCTATGTATTAATATTAATTAATGAAGTTAGAGAAGATTTGAGGCAAAACCCAGTGTGTAACCAGCCCACACAGGGTATGTATTAATATTAATTACAAGAACTATATTCGTACTTTGTTCTTTCAAATCCAATATGTCATTAAATCTAACAAGTCATAACATGTGCAATAACATTTAATTCCAACGCTCCCCCTCAATTTAGAGCTGCTAGGGTTTCAATTTGTTCCAATGGCAAACAAATCCAGATCTAGTCAAACAGATACCAAGAGTGGACAAATATCAGGATGAGATCAAATTAGACCAAAAAACACAACCAAATAGCAACAGATCCAGACAGATGGTAGGCTGCAGTGTATACACAAAAAACCTGTCCATATTAGTGAAAACAAGGTAGAAGGAGTGAATTTAAATAGAGAAGGTCTACAGGGCGCGCTCTGTGGAAGTCTATGAATGGACCACAAGATTCTCAGTCCAAATAAATAAAGAGAACACTGCCAATGGAGGAAGTCACAATTGACTACTGCACGGGGTGTGACAATGGAGACAACCAGAGTTCCATCAAGGGTGATAGAAAGTGCATGTTGGAAGTTGGAAGAGCAGAGATTGCGGTGGCAGTTGCAAATTGGTACCACTGAAAAAAGTAGGAGCTGAGGGTTGGAGAGGTGCGAGTATTTAAAAAAAACTAGTTAGTGCTTAATGGAAGGTGAGGTCAGAGAAGTATGAGAAGACGGCCAAAAGAAGACTACAGAAATAATGTGGTAGGAAAAAAGCACCACGGGCATACACATGCCAGTGCATAGCAAAATGAGCGAAAATTGAAAAACCACATCACCCATTCCATGGCAGTAGGCTGGTCAGGGGATGTGCAATCGAAAACAGCCAGCGGTGAAAGAAAATATGAAAAAGAAGGTGTTGGCAAAGATCATGCCAGAAATTGTAGCTTGTGAAAGTAGTTTGCATAGGAATGAAGCATCATAAAAGAAAAGGCAAAGCATAGCAGTACATGATGGATACTGAAAATCAAAACAGGATACACTCATCACCAATCAAAGTGGTTTCTTATTTTAGGAACCTGGAAGTTGAAAAGATTATATCAAAGAGGATATACGGTCTAATACCCTCGAAGAGCAGTTAAGGTAAAATACTGTTCCTAATAAGCCAACAAAAGTAGGTATCAGTATTATAAAGAACATCAAGTACAAGAAAAACAAAATCAGCACATGTACAATGAGCAATACCGAATACTACATCTTTGTACAAATGCTTCAAATCTAACATGTTCACCCTAAACTGTTAGGCCCCCAATTAATAGTCTACATTAGGAGTAAGCGGGGCCGAATTAGAAAGTCGGAAATAATAAAGTCTGTTAAGGAGTAGGAGGGGACAGATTAGAGAGGCAGGTTCTATTAAACATTAGTTAACACAAATAGGAATGAATCAATAAGGCCACAGATTTTAGGGTTGTTAGGTTTGACAGCCGATGATTGTTAGGAGAGACAGGTCTCTCGAAGCAGTGTTGTGAATAGCCTGCAATAGCAGTGCTATTGCGGTGCCGCTGAGTAGGGTGGTTCGATGTCACGGTAACTGATCCTCCCTACCAGCAAGATAGGCTGATAACCTAAAATTGCCTTTGGATTTTAACGAGGCGTCGTCTTTGTTAGGATAGTTTAGACTTTTTGCTTCCAAATAGGAATGAAAATCCTCCTTTCTTCATCACAGTTCTCATTCTTTATGAGACCAATCGGCCAGCTTCAGACTTCTGACCCGACCCATCCTCCCGCAGCCAGCCACCGTCATCCAGCCACTGTGCGACCTCCAGTGAGCTTTCAGCATCCTTCCGGTTAACCCTCCAGCAGCCCCAACAGTCTCATTTTCTGAGACTTCCTCTACCACCAGCCTTCAAGTTGTTGTTTTGTTCTTTTTTTCCTATTTTCTTTCTTTTGTTGATACTTTTGTCATTTTTTGTGTCTTTCTTCTTGTTCTTCATTATGCTGTAAGACTTTCTCTTCATTCACTCATTTTTTATGTTTGAGCATCTAAATGTATATAGTACTCCCTCCGTTCCTAATTATAAGACACCTTAGAGAAATTTTGTTGTCCCTTAATATAAGACCCCTTACTAATTTCAAGAAAAAGTTATTTATCTTTTTCCATATTTACCCATTGCATTTATTATGAGAGTGAAATAACATTAAAGAGATAGTGGGATACAATTAATACAATGAAGAAAGAATTAAGGGTAAACATGGAAGATTGTATAACTTTTTTTAAAACCAATGCCTTAATTAGCCTCATTACATGTAATATTGATAAGCGTAATTGTCCCCATGGGGTCTTACACATCTGATTTGTGTAAAGAATAATAAATTATTCAGAACATCCTCCATAATTATCTCACTTTATAATAGGTCTTTTAACCTTATACAACAAGACACGAACAATTACATAACTAACGCCTGTTGGGCACATCAAGATGGAAGGTGGATAGCAAATATTTGATGAATAATGAGGGGAGAAACATACTCTCAGCTTTTGGAGAAGAACGGACAAACATCTCTCCCGTAGCTCTGCAGCATCAATTTTTGACATTCCTGTCCCTGAAAAGTTGAACAAATGTCAAAATATAGAGAAAGAGAGAGGGAAATAAAGCATAATGACTCAAATCATCATACTTAAAAGCATATCATAAAATATAACTCATGTCTACACAATTTATGGGATCTCTGACTTTAGACAGTGTTCCTGCTTGGGGTATCTTCAAAGCCCATATAAACTGACATTTTACAAAATAGGGCACAGACTTTATCCCCGCCAATGGTTGTAGGGTACATTCAACTGCTGAAGCATACTATCTCTTGATATGCACAATTGCTACAAACAAGCTTGGCAATAGCTACTCACTTATTCATTTTTTGTACCCTAGCAGCTACTTGTGTTTGGAGGTGAAGTTATTTGCACTTTGATGATATTGATGAAGAATGAAAACTTAAAAGGCATTTAACATAACACCTATGGCCATATGAGTTCAACATTGATAACCACCTCAGCTGTCAGCACTAAACACTGCCACTACCCCAGTCCCATTATCACCAGCACAACCATACTAACAGTCATAATAAATGATTAAATATATATTTGATTTTAAAACTTCGGTGACAATATTACAGAATTAAAATAAAATATTAAATCATGAAACCAAGCAATACCAAAAGAATTTGAATTCCTTGTGCAATCCAAACACACAAGATTCTGAATTTATTCTATACCTTGGACAGAAAGTTTTAACTATTTCAACAAAGGGAGTAATCATTCCAGTAAAAACATGTTCAACTATCAGCTCGAATATCTAATTATAACAATGAATATTTGAGTTATATGGACATGGTACTTGTATAAATAATAACAGAAGTTGAAGAGATGATAAAACTATTAAAAAAAATTAAACATACCTAGACTTAAGCCATCAAGCAAAACAAGAAATGCTCCGTGAAGAAGTGCATATTCAGGTCCTAAGCTTTCTACCGTTACATCAAAAAAAGCAACCCAAGAAATGAGATCTCTAACAGTAAGCATTCTTCCCGGATGTAATTTGTTGAACCACTGAAAATTATAGGAAGAATAAATACCAAATGAATAATATTAATATAAGACAAATCAAAGCATTAATAACCACAGCAGCAAATAACACATAATAATAGAACAGCAGCACTCAAATGTAATTATGTAAAGCATATAAATGCAAAGTAAATATTAAGATAAAAAGAAGTAAATGGAAGAAGCAAAAACAATCCTCCTAAAGCCACTCAAACAGACTCATCAAAGCCATTGCAAATCCATAAAATCAACTCCAACAAAAGATCATAAGCAGATACCAGATAAACAAGCCAAAATACAATTCGATCTGTAAGACATGTGAAAGAAAATTAAAAGAACATCTATCATAAAAACTAAAATAAGTTATGTATGGAAAGTTCAAATTCTAACACAAACGAAAAATTACAGGTTTGGTAATAAAAGGTAGGAGCAGCACCAACCATGCAGAAATCTGTATGAATACATAAGAAAAGCCTAAAGATGGTGTTACATTATGACACAAATCCCCAAAGTGCACCAATGAAGATAATTGTTTACTCAGCATATAGGAAAATACATAGAACGCGCCAATGAAAAGAACATGATAAACAGGTCACATCCATATCAGCTTAGTGATAAATATTTTACACGCAATAAAAAAACTGACTTACTGACTTAAATAGTAAATCTACAAATAAATTACCTCCCAAAAGCCAATCATAGCATTAACAACAAGAGATAGTCTTTGTTGATAAGCGGGACCTAAGCTGGACATTCTGCAAATATATCAAATACAACAGAAATAAAATGTATGTTTTTCTAAACACTTATATTCTAATACTGAAAATTAAAGGTACCTTTTAAGAGCAATTTCTTGAAGCTCATCTAGATCATTAACAGGGGGAACCCAGATCTCCGTGAACCGGTTTCGTAATGCTGGAGACAACTCTTTCTTACCATAATCACCCCCAGGGTTCATCGTCGCAAGAACAAAGAATTTCGAATGTGCTATAACTGTCTCCAGCTCAGGCCCTCCTTTCTCAGCCAAAGACTGCAGCCACAAAGAAACACTCAAACTGAAAATAGTGATACCAAATGCTGACAAGCAAGCAATTATGCAGAGAATATCTATTACAAGCAATGAACAAAAAGTAATATGCATAAGCAATTACTTATGTTCATTATCATGTAAGAAATTGAATTCTTTGCGCTCAAAACATTACTTTTTAATGATGTTCCCCAGAATAATCTGTTTTAACATTTATATCTACCATGTCTTTTTTCTTTGTCCTCTAATTAAGGGGGATACCTTATCCTCCAATTCTTTTGTAAACACTCTTCCTAAGTTTCAATAATATTTCTTCTCACACTAGCTCAGTAGAACTCTCAAACCATCAAGAAGTCTATCTCCCCGGAGAACAAAGGACCACCCTCTTTGTTCCCACCAATACCACAATTAGGCAAGCAGGGACAAGGAGATACAACCATCTTTAAATTTCATGTACATTTACTACATCTCCATATAAAATTAAACACAATCATCATAAAACCCATTAGAAGAAAAAAGAATGAAACTATCATTTTATACACCATGAACTAGAAAGCTAGATTTGAAGCCAGCTTAAGCAGCAAGTTAAAAGGAATATCTATATGCATAGTTAACTCACTAGCATCCTTTCTGGCTCCAGCACACTATTCAATCTCTCAAGTACACTATCGTCAGCCAAGGAAATCTCATCTACAAGAAAGAGGTCACCATCTCCCATTGCTCTTACAAGGGGACCATCCTGCCACACGAATATGCTTTGCCACTTCTGATGCAAGACATCAAGGTTCAACTTTAACTGCTCAAAATCACATAGATCTTCACTGCTGACATCAGCAATACAAACTTTGCCTTCTCTATATTTACTTATCATATCACTCAGCGATTTAATAGTTGAAGAAGCTTGATCTATGTCAGAAGAAACAAACTGTAAAGGCAAATGAGTAGTCAGCATTTTTTTTATATGCATAACATCGATTTAGATGGAGGGGGAAAAGGACGACAATTAATTAAGTAGAAGTCAACTTAAAACTCATGTTCATTAAAGGAATTTAAAACAATAAATAAAATATATACATAGCACTCACGAGGTTTTCAGGATAGTATGTAAAAGCCTTTAGTTTCTTCAACTGTTCAATTATCTCTTTGAAGTCAGAAATCAGTCTAGATCTCTCTCGAACAGGACGAAACCCCTGGAAAACATATTCTAGTTAAAATTACTGCTAATAATAGTAGTTTATTAAGAGTCCTTTAAAGAATAATTAAAAGAAGAGCATGAGAAAACTAACCCCAATAAAATCAGAAGTTTCAGTATACTGATGACAGTTCAAGATATGTAACTTCAACTGCAAACAAGCACTTAGTAACTGACAGACAGTAGTCTTCCCTCCACCTGTTTCCCCAACAAGCAGAACAGGTTCACGTAATTCAAAGCAGCGTTCCACAAGGAAGTATAACCTCTGCATACTTTTGGTCAAGATTACCCTGCATATGCAAAACCATCAGTACGAAATGTCACAAACGATTTTGGACCACATGGAAACAGCAATATCAAAGCCATACCTCTCAAGACTCTTTGAACCTTCCCCAATAACTGAATTGGAAGAAGAGTCTCCTCCAAACAATATCTGAAATACAGTTTGTTGAAGATATATTTATTGTTAATCTTTAATTCATTGAAGAAGTATAGTACAAGCAACAATTAGAAATAAATCCTAAAAGAAATAATAATTTTTGAAGTAACAGCCCAGAACTCAATCCAGAAAAAACATTTGGTATAGATGCCTAACACAGTACCCACTAGAGTTCTGAATTTCAATCCAAATTAGAAGATCAGGTGTCAACAAAGCAAGAATGTTATATGAGAAAAGAAAAAATAGATTTAAAAAAATTGACTAGTAGAATATTTGACAGAAATTCCAGAATAATTTACTCGAAACAGCTTAAACTGACCATTTCATGCCAAGATAAAATTTACAGACTATGTATGCACTCTGCCGTAGCAAGTCAAGCAAAAGCATACACAGTGAACTTCCCTTCAACATATTTTATTCATAATAGATATCAGACAAAACCAGAACTCTAAAGCCATAATTAAGCATATGAAAAATAAGGGGCAGCACAAATGTGACAAACCCAATACTCACTGGCTAACCACAGACAAGTAACAAATACATATAAATAAAGGAGTACCTGATCATACAAATTTTTTATGTTCAGTTTAAAAAATTCAAATTCTCTGTCTGGCAAAATATGCTTCCCTAGAACTTCCAGAACAACAGACTTCTCATCCTCATCCCGTAGCCTTTCTGCCAAAAGATAATAACCATCTTTGGCCAAATCTTCTTTAGACTTACCAAACTTCTTGAAACGATCAGCCCAACGAAACAAGTCTCGAGGAGTTATGAATCCATGTTTACCAGCAAAGACTCTGCTACTCTGTCTGTGCAACCTAAGCTCCTTCATGACGTCAACCATTAGCTTCGCATAACTTAATGGAATTTTACATCTCTCCCCCAATATTTGGCTCAATTCTTCATGAGGAATTTCACCAACATGAATCTCTACAAAACGATTGCGAAATGCCCGAGACAACATTTTTCGCCCACCATAATGTGTAGGTGGGTTTTGAGTGGCAAAAAGCATAAAGTCTGGATGTGCTTGAATTGTCACTTGAAGTTCAGGAACAAAAAGCTCTCTATTATCATCAAGTAATCGGTTTAATGCCTCCAGCACATCAGATGGAGCTAAGTTGAGCTCATCCAGTACAATCCAGTAACCATATCTTACAGCTTTAACCAAAGCACCTTCATTAAAAACAAGCTTCCCACTAGCATCAGTTATATAAGAACCAAGATACTCTTGCAAGTCAGTGTGTTCATGATTATTGATTCTTACGAACTCATGTCCAGTTATTGCAGCAAGATACTTAACAAGGCTAGTTTTCCCACTAGATGTGGGTCCCTGTAAGAGAACAGGGTACCTCTTTATTAGAACAGCACGAGCCAAATTGCCGAGATGCTCCTGGACACTTTTAGTTTGAACATAGCTCCCTGAATACCCATCATTTTTAAAGGTATTTAAATAACTATCATAACGCACATGTGAAGGCAATTTACCCCCTAATAAAAGGGACAGTATCTTTTGCCTCATTATTTCAGAACTAGGTCCATCCAACATCGTGAGGAAAAACATAATAAAGCCATCATATAATGCCTTTTCAAATCCAAATTTTTTCTTTGCTTTCCTTGTATACTCTAGAGCACGATAAAGGGACCTCAAACTGTATTGAGGTTTCTGATTAGCACCATCCTGCAGCTTCGCTTCGGATGCCTTTTTTGAATCTTTATAAAAACCAACAATTTTATTCACCCGCCATCGATCCAAAACAGCATCGTCATTATTATTATGATCTTCCTTAATGAACCGACTAATAAATAGACTTAAATCATCATCATCCAAAACATCATCAACAAAATACTCAGTGAATCTACTCCTCAAAGAAAAGGGTAAATCCCGCTTCCCTGCATCTGTTGCTGGATTCATGCAAGCAAATATACGAAAGTTTGGATGACGGTGTATATAATCAATATCACCTCTTTCAGCTAAACATAGAGCCCCATTTTCCCCTTCTAGAACACCAACAATTCTTTGCAGCGTTTCTGGAGGGGCTAAATTCACCTCATCAAGCAAAATCCACTCACCATTTCTTAGAGCAGTTACAAAACTTCCTTCTACAAAAGCAAACATCATCCCCGAAGATGGATTACTTTGACAGACACTTTCAAGTTTTATAGAAAATCTTTCCCAAGCTTCGACTTTTTCTTCTTTTAATGGCCTTTTACGCTTTTTAGATGGTCCAGTTCTTATAAGCTCAACTGCTTTTTCAACTCCTTTCCTAAACCCTTTCAGTAGCATTTCCCAATTCTTACGAGTTAAAAACTCCTGTAGATGTCTAAGAAAGTCTACATTTCCCTGTTCAGCAGCAAAAGATTAAAGATATTAGCAAAACTACACATAAAATACAAATAAAAAATGAAAAGAAGTACCTTCATAGAAAATGTCCTGGAAAAGAGATCTTCAAATTCCTTATAAAGAGGGAAATACACAAACTGTGCATCTATGGGCTTAAACCCCCCTAGTAAGTCAGCGACATCACTTTGTTGACTCATGTTCTGGACAAGAAACCAGAGTATCATGTATCACTCAAACAAACTTGTAATCCAATTTCGAATCAAAGAGTACAGGCTCATACAATCAAAATCGAAACATGAAACATACCAAAACAGTAAGCTTTTGACCAAGCCTTGAAGCCAAATTTTGAACAAGTGTGGTCTTCCCAGTACCAGTTTCTCCAACCAAGAGTACAGGCTCATTATACTTAACAGAGTTAGCTATGCGCTCTAATGCATACAGAGAACTACGGATCTCAACAAAATGTTTTTTACTTTCAGGTAACTGCACATGGAATATAATGCAAAGTCAAGAGCAATAAGACCTTTCTACTGAAACTGTATCATCTATAAAATTTTGAATTGAACCGACTCTACTTACAGGTTTTTTAGTGTACTGCAAAGAAACCCGACCTATTCTTAAATCTGTGACAAAATCCTGCATTTTACCATCACAAATGAGAAGGTGAAGTGGAAAAATAATGAAGAAAAGGTTCAAATTTTTCTAAATAGAACCTGAATTACTGGTTTGTCAACAGGATACAAGGTCTCAGCAGCAGAATCTCGTATTTTCCACAACTTCTTTATCTCTTTCATTATCAACAACCGGTTTTTAGATGAAGTTGAAAAAGTCGCAAATACATCAATAGCCTGAGATACAAGACAAGATACACATGAACTGGCTCTATGAATTGAATCGTAAGAAAGTAGTGAGAAAAACAAACAAAAAATCAGACCTCTTTACACACAGAATCACATTGTTCTTCTGATAAGCTACCATCAAAGCAAAAACCTAAACCTGTAATCCTTTTGCACCATTTAAGGAGATCCCTACCATTAAGAATCAAAAGTCACATCAGTTTTTAAAAAAAAGGCAAAATATGCACGTGCAGAATAAAATTACTCTAACTACCTTAACGAGAACCTGCCAAGATGATGACCCGCAATTTGAGCCATGGAAATAGAGTTGACTGTTTCAAAGGTTTCTGCCAAAAATATGTATAGACGATTTATAGCGAAGAAATAGAAAATGAGTCGCAATTTGCTGCTTATAGTTAAAAATAAATCATGGGAAACTAATATTAACAAAGTATCATATCACTACCTATGAGTTTGCCTGCATGAGGCTCCAAATCAGGATACTTCACTTTGACTATCTCTTGCAAATCATTATTATCTGCTGGCTGAATCATTACTTTTCTCCAAAGGACACCAAGTGAATATTGACCTTAAAGTACAAAAAAGTCAGCATCTAGTTAATAATCCAAAATATAGAATAATATGATTTTATTTCAAAAACAATAACAACCACGTTTCCCACTAGGTGAAGTTAGCTCCATGGATCAAATGGTACCATCTATATATATCTACCACGTAGTCAAGCATATGTATATATATTGTAACACACTACTCAGACTTCAATCAATACAATCACTTTCCAGATTCACTCTCTATCTAATTTCATTCCCTCTCACTCTAATAACCAGAAATTAGTTTTGTTATGGTTTGTATATCGAACAAGATATTTCCAACAGCTCTAAATAAGGTATGCCAATTTTTTTCACAGCCTCTTGAAAAACAATGGAAGGCTATAAAAATAATTCTTCAATACCATAGGGGCACAATCAATCGTGGTTTACTTTTGCAGAGAACCTCGCTTAGTCAGCCTATACCACTTGCGGCCTATTGTGAAGTGGACAGGGCATCAAACCCAGATGACTCGGGTCATCTCAGGTTCATGTATATATCTTGGTCCAAATTTGGTTTCTTGGAATTCTAAGAGACAACAGTCACAACACCCTTAGCCCAGTCGGGCACGGAGGCAGAATATAGGAGTCTTGCGAATACTGCAGCTGGACTGCTACGGTAAGAGTCATGGTTAGCAGAATTGTAGAATCCCTTCAAGACTCATGATTCACTTCTACCCAACAGGACCAAGAGCATAGAGTGTGACATTTTCTTTATTAGAGAGGAAAAACTCAACAAAAATCTGATTGTTAGTCACATTCCAGCCATTGACAACTGTGCACACATATTGACTAAGGCTCGCTCTCCATAAAAGATTGTAGCACCTAGAGACAAGCTCAGGGTGTTTCATAAGTTCATAGTTACACACCTTGAACATGCAAGTTAGAGATTTTAACTAGTATAAGAGTTACTCCTGTATAAGCTAAGATAAGCTACTTATATGTACAGAGAGTAGTTTGTTAGTTTGTTAGTTATAACTGTATTTTGTTGTATGCATAATACTGTTAGCAACAGTCAGTTCCTTGTAACTACTGTGTATAAATATCTGTATGTACAATTCAGAAAGCAATAAAACAACAACAAAAATGTGACTTCCTAATTCTCTTGAAACTCTTTCTCTAGTGTCTCACATTTTCTTTTCTTTTCTCATTTTCTAGCGTGTTCAAACTCGAACACTCAGATTTTGGGAACATTCTCTCATTAGTTTTCTGGGAGTTGTGGGTGAGGGGTCAGATCAGAATTTATGTATATCCTATTATATCATTTATCACTTATTTTCTTTACAGCACCAACACAGGTATTTTTTTTTCCCTGAAATCCATCCATTTCTTGAAATTGCCACTTAGTTTTTGAAAATTACAGAGATTTATGAAGAAAAAAATGAAAAGAGATACACAAGAAACTATGAATAATAGTCTGCCATGTATATTGATGTGAAACAAACTACAAAACAGTAATCCTTATTATACCAGTACTTCACTCTTTTATCTTGTTAAAAAATGAAAATAGAAACAAATAATGAAATATAACAAGGATGCGTTTGGAAGAGCTTATTTGAGTTTATCTTAAAACAAAAGCTTATCACTCACCTATAAGCTATTTTTATCTTATTTTCATTAACTACTCAAATTAGCCAATGAATAAGCACTTATAACTACATATAAGATATTTTGGACTTATTTCAACAAGTTTCTCAAATAAGTTTATGATGAAGCCTTCTATGAAAAAGGCTTGCTTAATTAAGCATTTTACCCAAACGCGCCCTAAATATGGAAACTGGTGATACAGTTAAATGGTTTGTTAATATTGCTGATCTTAGAATGCAGCAGAGCTACTCAATCTCTATCAGAGAGGTATCACCCTTGAAACAGCCATGGGCAGAAGACACTCAAAAATGAATGCATTGTGTTTCGGCCAAGTGCATCAAAGGATTGCATTTACCAATTTCCACACATTGCCAGAGGTTTGGTCTCTTTCTTATACGGTTACACCCAATGCTGACGGGAAAGGATCTCTACTAAATTACCAATTTAGTTTAGGCACAACATCAAGTCGAGATATACAATGTTAGCACTCCAAATAAATTTTATGAGAAAGTAAAAAAAAAATCATGATATCAATCACGACAACAATAATTATTGAACATATTACATAAAACAATGACTGAAAGGGTAAAAGTAAAAACCTGATATCTCAGATGAGTCGAACTTAGAAACAGCAATTGTTGAAAACATTCTAAAACTTTCTGCCACCTTTACTACCTGTAAAATAAGTAATACTTGAACAATCATGCCTAGTTTGGTTTGTGAAGGAAAATGAGGAAAGGAACTGGATAGAAAGAAAATAGTGAAAAAAATAAGTAGATTTTATGGTTTGTTAGGAATGGTGTAAATTAATAGAAAGAAAAGTAAAGATTTCTCTCCACTTGTTTGGTTGGATGAAAAGGGATAGAAATAAAAGAGTAATGAATGTAGAGAATAGTTTACCCATTTTTGTTTGTTTGTGCTACTTAGTCGCCACCTGCTATTTCACTGCCTACCAAGCGACTAATGCCTAGTAGTTAATAAACAATCTAGTGAACCAGAATACCATATTTTATGAACCATGAATTATTGTGTCAACAAATGTAAGAAAGGCAAGCGTATTTAAGTCTTTTGCACTATTTCACCTCGCTACTCCAGTTTTCTGCATTCTTATGAGCAAAATAGATTTTCCTATGAGCCCATTCAAATCTTTCTTTCCACTCAAAATTATGTTTTACCGAACAAGGGAAAACAATGTTTTTCCTCTCAAAATCTCTCCTCTCTTTTTCTTTGGACTCTTTCTTCTATTCCAAACACAGTTGGTAATGACCATTACAGAGTAAAAAAAAAGAAAATAGACAGAATCAAATCTACTAGCACTCTGGTAAGACATGCATCACTTTCCCAGAAAATGTATATTTTATTATATTATGACCTCTAGTTAACCAGGAGGTCCAGAAAGTGCCAAAGGATTCTGCAATTGTTACAAATCAACCAAAACTCAAACGAATTGTGCCATGTATACATAGCAGTTTGATGCATTTGAACTGAGCATAAGGGTAAAATTTTCAACAGAAACTTCCTACTATGCCCTCTTCAATGAGGATTGGCTTAGATTCTTGTCTCAGTATGATGTTCGGCCAATAGTTATTTCCAGCAGGTGTCTTCAAGTTATTATATTTTTTCTATCGGTAGAATTGATTTACACTTAACAGCAGGATCCCTAATACTCATCAGTTATAACCTTTTTTCATCACCTTAACATCATAAAATATCTTATATCCCAAAAAAAAAATTAACCAAGGGAGAAATTTTATTAAAGCGGAACTACAAAAATATTTTTGGTGCTGGACAACATATCCTCTTAAAGCGATAAACCAAAATAAATAGGGAGCCTAACAGGTTTGAAAGTGTTAGCAACAATACAGAGGTCAATATTTTTATCGTGCCTGCAGTTTATGCAGTCACTTAGTATATTCATCTCCAGAGGTAAGTTTTAATTCAAGTTAATTTATAACCTTACATTTTTATGGGATATGATTGTTAATTTGGCTTCTCTTTGGAGATATATTCATATGGTAGTTTCAAGGGAAACTCTTCAAGAACATCTGCATATAAGCCACTTCGTCTAGCTTTCTTGGTTTTGCTTTTCTGTTTAAAGAGAACAACCTACGATATGATTTATTTTTAATTTTTTCTTTCTATTAGCATATCCTTATTTAAAAGAATTCCAATTTTAATCATTTACTCAAGAATCAGGAACCAAATGTACAACTATACAACAATGTTACAGTAAACCAACTATGCAAAAAGCTTCAACAGTTAAATGAAGTCACATGAGTGGATTATATCTAAGAAACCCCCCTCACAATCCCATTCGACTTAAAACACAGACAATATACAGGCTCACCTAACTTTGGTTTAAAACATTTTTTACTTAGAAGAATAGGGGCAAAAAATATCAAACTCCAAACCACTCGGTTATAGGGGCTATAATACCCAATCATGAAACAACTATTCCAAAGGTTTGAGTTGTTATGTTACCGGTCAACATGCTTGTTATACAAAGAACAACAGAAACAAATTGTCCAAACATCCAACACTAAGGTAAACTTTGAAAAAGGATGACCATTCTTTGAAGAAACCATGTCAAAATTAATAGAAATACATACAAGATATCCAACAAATAGAGTAGCAAAAGCAAAATACAACGAACAGAACTCTTTGAGCAACAAACACTTATAACACAAACAGTAAATGAATCCAATTATTTTATTCAAGAACGGAAAAGCAAAGGGCAAAGAAATCACCTCCCCATGTCCTGTGACAAATGAACCAGCCCCTTCCAATAGAGGCAATAAAATGGAGTGTACATCAGACGGTGCTTTGTTAATATCTTCAAAGACAATCCAAAAACCATTCAGCACAGCCTGTTCAAAGACACAAAAATAAAATAAGAAGCCTTTTTCAAATTTTTCTTAAGCACAGAGCTCAAAACTTATGCATCAGATTGTTGGTTGGATAGGATAGCAACAGTCATAAAAAACCTGGGTAAGAGAACCAGGCTGCCATCGGAACTCCCCCGGCCTATCTGTACAGACGTATCCTCCAACCAATGTTCTACCATCAATTTGATCATCCATCTGGATAGATAGAACTGCAAAGCAAAATAAGAGAGCATAAAGAATTATTAACATAAAAAAGACTGATAAAATAAATTCAGATGAAGAAAAAGAAAAAGAATTCAAAGAGTGAAGAGCATAAGAAATTCTCCTAAATAAATAAAAAAACAAAAGACATAACAAACATGAAAAAGGAGAAAATCAGTGTAAGCTTCCCAGTCCCTCAATGTATCATGGAAAAACCCACAAAAAGGCCATAAGCTTTGCACCACATCGAGCATAAACCTCCTTAAATATCCAAGAGTTCCATTATAACCAAATACACCATATTGTAGCATACACTACATGTTGCGATCAAAATTTAGTCTCCTTCCTTTTACCAAAGACATTAAATCCAAAAATTAATGAATGACAGCTCACCTTCAAGGAAGGACTTGAAACTTGAAGTACTATATTTAATAGATTGATATTAACATGATTCATTAGTACTACATTTACATGCAACGTTGCCTAGTCTTGGTCACAAGGTAGACGAAATCAGGATTAGCAAATCGCATGATCATAAGATTAAGCAAAATTGTTATATACATACACAAGCATATTAATTCTCTCTCTCTCTCTCTCTCTCTCTCTCTCTCTCTCTCTCTCTCTCTCTCTCTCTCTCTCTCTCTCACTCTCACACACACACACACACAGACATATATATAATAGCATGAACAACAACAACAACAACAACAACAAAAACACCGTAAATAACTAGAAATACTTAAATAAAGTTGTACTCACAAGTCATATCTCATAAGTCATAAAATATAACTCATAATTCAAATGAATTTCATACTAAAACAGCCCCATTACCTGCCCCAATCCCAACACCACCACTTGACGTACCAACCCCAGTCTCAGTCTCACGTCGCTTGTGCAGTGGGGGAGAGAAGAGGGCTCGCGAATGTGAGTGAGCGAGAGAAGGGGGCTCGGCGGCTCAAAAAATTAGGGGTTTTGTGAAACGGATTGCCTAGCATAATCGCATAATCGCGAGTAAGATGCGATTTTAATAGTGTTTAAGGTCAGATTTAGCCAGAATGATTATGAGACAGATTTTAATCACTTAGGTGTATTGTAGCCACATAATCGTAAGACTAAGGAATTAAAATCGGGATTTTGAATACGATGCCTAGTCATACTAAATAGGGAAACTACAACAATAAGATAACAAGGAAATAATCCTAACAGAATAATAACATTACACAGAATATTCCTAATCCTGACATAATTATCTCAAGATATAACATATTTCAACAATCCCCCTCAAGCTGAAGGGTAGATCATATACAACTAACTTTGAACATATGTGTAATATCCTCAGACCCAAAGGATTTAATGAAAATATCAGTAAATTGATCCTTGGAACAAACAGAAGAAGTCTTGATGATGCCCAAAAGAACTTTATCTTTAATAAAATGATAATCAACTTCTAGATGCTTGGTTATCTCATGAAAGACGGGATTGGAGAGATGCAAAGCTGGATGATTATCACACATTAGCTCCACATGACTAAATATTATGAGATACAAAGCTGGATGGTTTTCACCCATTAGCTCCATATGTGGAAATAAATCCTAAAGGATTACTTAAGATATTCTACACTGCGGAAAAATACAAGCCAAATATTATAGGATATTTTTCATTTATTCTTCTAACAAAGGCAACTAACGACTTCTACCATCAAAGTAACCAAAAACACGACAAAGGTTCTCTTTGTACCCCAGAGTAACCAAAATTAATAATAGTTCACGATAAAATGCAACAAAAGCCAAATAAAATAATAAGAAAATTTATTTAAACAGGACTAGTAAATCAAACAAACACATAGCAAGTGCAAAGCTTATTGAAAACCTAATAGGATGTAAATCAGCTAATTGCCTATGTTTTCTTCTATTAACAGTACTTGGATCCTCAAGTGTGTAATTTTGACTGAAAACATAAAAACCAAGCACACTTTAACCAATGCAGCCATAACATGTATACAAAGACAGACATGATTACCATCTTCCACAAAGGCACAAAGCAAGTATTGACAAGCTACCACACACAGACAAGAAAAGAAGAAAGCTTAGAAGATATGATCTTCCATTTAGACATGCTCAACCAAATCCAATTCATAGACACAGGCAAACAAAAAAAAGGGTTAAATGTTACAAAGTACCTCTGTTTCCACTATCCTCAGCCAGCTTGGCAATGAGGGCAGATTTTCCAGAACCAGAGGGACCATATAAAAGAACAGGCCACTTCTGACTCGCTGCCAAGAGTACTCTCTGGTAACTTTGCTTCACCGCTGAGGTCAATATGAACGTATTGCTTGATGACATTCCATCCCTAAAAATACAGAAGATACCAAAATTTAAGCTGTACTGGTAATACGGAGTATCAGTAAGACTTACCAAAGAGATCCAACAAATAAACAAAAGGAGAGCAGTTTAAAAAGTTCATGCACCATAATGGGAAGCAACTGAGCTGTAATCATGTTAAAATGCCAAAACAAATTATAAATAGCAGAAAAAAAAAATGAGAAAAATATATCTCTTGAACCTTGTATAACGCCGTTGATTCCTTAAAGATGGCTGCAACTCATGAAGCTTTGGTGAGCTAATAGGCTGATGATTAGATCTGAAAGATTTTAAACAGTTCACTTGATTGAAATCCATGCTTCTATCTGTAGAACCAGACACATGGTCTGCTGCTGTTGATTCAACAAACCAACCAGCTTTCTCTAATGCTGTGTCTCGACAGAACTCTTCCCAACTGAAAATGCCAAGTTGTAAATTGTAATTAAACATGCACTTCATTTAAAAAAATTGAAGTACAACATGCAGTCACAAAATTGAGTTAACAATACTGACCGCAACTGACATTCAAATGCTTTGTCGGCCACAATATTCAGGCTTTCCATGGCTCTAAAACCTAACTTTAGCACAACTCCTAATATTTGCACCCCGCACCATATCAGGTCTGGTTTGCGTGGCTCTTCAACAAGATCCATAAAACAAGACCAGTCCCAAAGCTTAGAGAAAATTTCAGGTTCCATAAGAAGGAGGCGGTATGATATATGGGCAACATGTAGTTCATGGATCTCAACCTGTAAAATGAGAAGGCCATTTCTAGGTAATACCCAAACGTAACACAGAATTATTTACCCAAGAAACCATTACAAAAATTATACTAACCGTAGCTTGTTTCATTGAAAATCTTTCAAACGGAGCAGGAGCAAAATTGAAATAGTTCAATACAGAACTGCAACAGGTAGCAAATAAAATTGCAATGTTATAACTTGTAAAACTATATTTAGAGCACCGGAATTTTTCAATAAGCAAACAACACTATCCATTATGAAAAGCACGAACATGCTTGTCTAAATATGAGGATAGCTGATAACAAAATACAACAAAACGAATAACTCTGCCCTATAATTATGCAAATATTGAGAATAGCCAGCGAATTATAAATTTATAATGCGAAGTTTAGCAAATATAAAATGAAAATAGTTTATCAAAGTTCAGTTTCTGATAATAACCAACATTTCTTATGTTGGAAATTTTGAATTGGAAAACTTTGTTCTCTTCATTTTTCTTTCTACAGGTAGTTTTCTTCACAATGCCAATTTTTTGGAGGGGAGCAGAATGATAAAAGGGGAAAAAACACACATTTCTTTGTTTTATGGACAAAATGGATGAACTTCTACAAATGAACATAAGCTTGTGTGTGCATGCACATGCACTCACACACCCACTGGATGAATTGTTGTTGTCATCATTATTAAATAGAATAACAAAGTATGGCCACAAAAGGTTATATCCTCCTAACATAAGGTAGAAGAAGAGGTATAGAAATGGAAAACAAATCCAGTATACAATAAATCTTTCCAATTCCTCAGATGTGTGTAGGCGCATTTGTTTCGGATTATACAAATATAGGAATTAAAGTTTCCCAATAATATAATAATGGGAATGATTTTCCCAGGAATATTAGAAAAAATATGTTTGGGTTTGGCTAACATATGAATATGAGAAAAAGTATTGGCTTTGGCTAACATGAATAAAATCGAATGTAGCAGTTACTTTTCCGAATCTTTCTCATGGGTATGTGTCTGTGATGAAATGTATCCTCCATTCAAACCCATTTTATGGGAATAAATCATAGGGAAGCAGGGGTTATTTTTTTCTCATAAATCTTTTGTATAATGATTGTTTCTAACCTTATAAAAAAATATGAGAATATCCATTCCCAACATATATATCCTTAGTAATGTGCTTACATAACTTGACAAACACCCTCATAAGAAAATTGCTATAGCTTTCAGGAAAGTACTTGAAATAAACAAGATCTCACACCAAGTCATTCATACAAACAAAGGAAGCAATTTTAAGTGGATTGGCATATATTGCATTCCTAGTTCTAGCATAATAAATAATACACCTGACCATCTTTTTACGGAATTCATAAGAATATACCCCATGAAAGCTCAAAACAAGAAAGACAAACAGAGAAAAAAGAGTTTGAAACTAGGCTCATACTACTGAATTTTACAGGGAAGATACCAACCTCAGCAGAAAAGGACACATATCAAGAGCACGACAGAAGGCTAGACAAGCAAGCTCATGAAGAACTAAACCCCTTCCTTCACTATAAGACTCTATGACATCCTCAGCATCACCGAAGACAAGATCACCGTCGATTTCCATGGCGGTACCCTCAGTATCTGATCTCAAATTCTTTACAAGACGAAGTAAAGCAACAGCTTTGTCTACAAAATTTTGAGCAATTGGACGGAAACAGCCAATCAATGGGATTGTATAACTAGGACGCAGAAACACCCTCACTAACAAATCAACTACTTCCTCTTCTGTAACCAAGCTTCCCTGCATACAAGAGAAAAGTAAATGCATAAAATCAATACAAAAACAACCCCATAACAACGGCATCGTATAGTAGACAACAGAAGCACAACTCTTATATATGCTGTGTTTGATCAAAATGTAAGAGGATTGGACTTCCTTCACTAGCAAAATTTTCTTTGTTAAGATGGTTATTATCTAAAAAGCAAAGTAAATCCTTTTAATAAGTGGAACTTGTT
Source organism: Acmispon strigosus (assembly GCA_030819835.1). NCBI lineage: Eukaryota > Viridiplantae > Streptophyta > Magnoliopsida > Fabales > Fabaceae > Acmispon > Acmispon strigosus. Next base: position 52,035,036 of record JAUAMA010000004.1, on the reverse strand, counting down.
TATGCAGAAATAACAAGTTGGGAAGAAATTGAAGACATGCCTTCTCTGCTAGCGAAACAATATTAGACTGAGATTGGAGCTCCGGGCAACGATCGAGGAATCTCCGGAGCGAAACCTGAATGCTGAAACTCCCGTCAATCGCCATTTGAAGCTGAAACACTTGTCTATGTGTGATCAATCAAAAGAGTGTTATGTAGTATGTATTATAAAAACAACCGCAAAAAAAAACAATTAAAACGGAAAACAAACCCCTTTTGGTTTCAACCAGACCAATAGTAAAACCAACCAGAGAAAAAGGAGAGGGGTGAGTTAAGAGGAGGAACACGTAGAATTAAACAAAATTCAGGTTGTGACTGTTTGGGATTAAAATTAATTTCACTATTTGCGTTCGTGCAAGATGATTGAAGATGATGAAGCAGTGAGCAGCTATTTGAAATTTGAAGGGAAGAGGCGGTTCTCGCTCGGAGTCACAGAGGAAGCTATGCGGTGGTAGTAGTACTGGGCAAGGTTCGTCTCTGTGTTTGAAACGTCCAGTGGTTTAGGGTTTAAGGGGGTTTTATATAAGTTCCACGGTAAGTCGAATTGGGACACGGCACCAACTACTAAATAATTATCATGGTTATGGTTATTAAAATCGGACTGGTCAGTTGGACCGCCAGACCGGAACTGGGGAGAAAGCCGGTCTGGTACTTGTCCAGAACCGGATGTGCAAGAAACTCTCGGTAAAATGAGAAGACACTGTGTTTAAAGAGGAAGAGTTAGTAGCAGCTAAGCACCCATTAGGGCTCGTTTGGGTGGTTGCTAATTTTTAAATTTTGGTTTTCAAAAGTAAATTAGAAAACAAAACATGTCCGGCAAAAATAGCGTTGAAATAATTTTTTACTCAATTTTAAAACGGTTTTAACCTTATTTTTAAAATTATGAAATATGGTTTTGAGATTTTGATTTTTAGTTTCAACAATGTGTAACATCATCACTCACCGCCACCACCCTCTACCACCACCACATTCCCCGCCACTACTACAGCCGCCGCTGCCGCCGCTACCACCTCCGCCGCCGCCACCCTCCAGCATTTCTACCCTCACTATAACCACCACTGTAACACCCCAATTTTCAAATCGTTACTGTAGTGAATAAACAGTAAATAAACGTGCAAGTTATACTTTCAAGTATGTAGAAAAACGAGCCTATACTTTTTTCCCTTTTCAAAACATGTCATGACGAGATGCATTAATAAATATTCATACCCCGTTTAGCAAATAGTCATACATATGGCATAAACATGTATGGTTAGCAGTGATAAAATAGCTTAACAAAACGAATGATTTTCGGTTTAAGAAACTTTACTGCCAATTTGTAAGAAAGCAAGATAAGACTCCCTACGCCGGTACACCTCCTATGATCACACGCAGGGCGACCACATAAAGGTATAGAGTTCTGGAATCCTACCGGTACCTAAACATACTTGAGTACATACACATTAATTAAAACAGCTGTAACGATTATTCCACGAATAAGCCACCCATTTTGCTACGTTGATCTTCCTTGGGTCGACATCCACTTATAACTTCAGGCTAAAGGTTGCACGGCTCGCGACGGATCGCCCAGAACACAAGCAACAAACAATGCAAAGGTCAATTTCTAGAGACAAGCAATACAGGATAAACAACTCACGACATCATATAGAGTATTAGCAGAGAGATTGCTACATCGTAAGATTATAGTCAAACAAAACTATTGGGCATACACAATTAGCAATTCAATCAAAACCCGAAACCCTCAAAGTAGCATGGATATTTACATGCTTAAGCCATTGACTCTACATCGCCCCTCGTGAACCCTTTTCATCTAGATATAGCGCCAACTCCGATTAGTTGGAGGCGGGACAATTCCTCAGTGATAGGTCTGATGGTGGCTTTCCATCGACCCCTGGCATTCGCCACTGGCACAGGTGCGGTGTAAACCTTCCTGACCAAACAACATGTGACCAAGTCTCTGGCTCGAGCTAACTCTATATAGTTTCTTACCACTTGATGCATAACCACAATTAACTCCCACAATAATAATAAATGAATCAAACATCGGGATCGTCTTTTTACGAATCTCAGTTTGCATTCAAAGGCGCATCCGTCCTTGAACGTGACCCCGCATGGTTTCATGATCGCTAATTGGATTATGTCAAACCATGTGAATGATATCAGAATTAAGATAGACAGGTCATAACATAGACATTATATTCTCACTTAGACAAGCTATCAAGTAAGTCTAGAAATCATTCAAGCAATGTCACACATCAGACAATTTTAATTCAACATATGAGATACCTTCATCTCCATGCATTAATATCTCAATCAATACAATTCTAAATCAGGTCGTTCTCAAAATGTCGTCAACTACCAAATTCAATATAATAGCATATATATTCTCATAATCATATACATATGATTAGTAGCTAAGCACAGCGAAGTATCCTTACCAGAGTGATAGTCAATCCAGTTAGCTACGTTAGCTCCGCTCGTCTTGGTCGATCCGATGTCCCGTAACCATCAAAGAACATAGCCTAGTTTAGGACTTAAAATTTAATTCTAATGCTTAGCTACTGGACCTATAGGGTATCCAACACTTAGGTAAAAGTCCCCATTCAAAAGAATGGATTCATGGAAGTCAAAACAGTTTAGCAACTTTGACAACCTTCAAAAACCTTTGAAAAACTCTAAGTTACAACTTCTACATTTTTCCAAAACTTCAAAACCTTTAAAGAGAAATTATTATAGATGTTCACTTATCAATTTGAGAGCCTTAAATAAGTTTTAGAGTGCAAAAACATACACAAATCCTGAAAGTCTCAATTCTGTCCAAAATTCATAAAACCCTAAAAACTTCACATTTTCACCTAACAATTCACTAAGTCCCGCAAAACAACTTCAAAACCCAAAACTTAACTTCTCCTACAAGTTTCTAAATCAATTTTCAAGTCTCAGACTCAAGAAATTCCTAAGTCTTAAAAACACAAAATTTGCATTCAATTTGTCAACTTTTCAATTCTAAATTCCTTAACTTAGCAAAACCCTAATTAGGTTATAAGTTCCAAAATCCAATTTACCCAAAAATTCAATTTTAGTCATTCTAATCATAAGTTCTCCAAATCATGCAGGAATCAATTTTCCCATGTCTTAAACCCATCAATTGCTCTCGGCCTTTTCACACTGTTTAGGGAAAAAATTCCTTTAAAACAAGCTTTGAACACACTAAAAAGATAGTTGAAAAATCAACTCTTCCAAGCCCTAATAACATCCCTACATTCGGCCATCCCCAATAAATTATCAAGATGAATTTTTTTCAAAACTAACTTGTACACATTAAAGGTCCAAGGAAATCTATGATGAAAATCAATTTCAAAGTTTGAAAATCACTTATTTCAAATAATCACTTTTCAAAAAACTTAACTTCAAAGAAAACTAATTAGAGATTCTCATAGATCAATTCCACAGGAACAACATTTCTAAAGGCAACCCTAGCAAAATCTCATCATCAAAATTCTATAGGGACTAAAACTTAACATATTGAAAATCTAATTGGTTCAAATTAAATATCAAGTCCATGACAACAACAATTGTGAAGTGGTTTTGTGATTCTATCAACTATCAATAACCTAAAACTCTACATCTTTGAAATCTAAAACCATAGGATTGTAGAGCTTGAAGGGAAGATCAACTTACCTCAAAGAATCAAGGTGACAAAATGAATGGAAGATGGAGCTATGGAAGATGAGGAGATTCTACCATGCTTGAACCAAGGAGGAAGATGATGAATAGTCACTTGTTCTTCACTTTCTCTCTCTTAGTTCTTTCTAAATTTTCAGTTAATGGAGGCTTAAGAAAAAAACTCAAAGTGACCCATTTAATGGGAGTTGGTCGCGGGTTCAAGGGCTCCTTGGGGGTGATTTTTTATTTTTCCACAAACCCTAGAGACCAAAGTTGAATGTTGGAAAGTTTAAGTAAAAATATCTTTTCACTATTTGGGGACTAAACCCTAAAGTTTCAAAGTTTAGGGATTAAACTCTAAAATTTAAAAAAATTAAGAAAATATCTAGGATTAATTTAATATTATATGTCTAATCCATTGACGCGTCGTCGTGATGAGCGTCAGTCGCGTCATAATTCTCATCATTATCCGAATTTGGTCGTCGGTACGTTTTCCAACGTCACTAAGAGTACCTACACCAGTTACTCATTTGTTTTGAACCTCGTGCTCGTACAACTCAAGCACGGATCGTTTTCCTCGGAATTCATGCCGGAATAAACACTATTCACGGAAACACTGCTCATGAAACACAATTCACAAAACACTATTCAAAAAAAGTTTTTATCAAATATCTGGATCCACCACGTCAAACGGAGTCATTTGGTGATTCCCGGATTTTCGATCCGAGGTCCCGAAGTCGTCCGGTTTGCTTATTGGATTTTCAACTGAAAGTCTCGCTAGTGAGAAATGCCTTTTTCAAGGCTCCGGAAGGGAACCATATCGATATTAGAGTTGTTCCTCTAGAAATTCTCCATTGATCGTCATGGTGATAGTGTGAACGTCTTATTCTTGCTCGAATTCTAAATCGAGTTAAGATCGGTCCTACGACAAACTGCCGCTTGGAAAACATCACTACGATGATCCGAATAGCTATTGACCTTAACTATTGCTTGAAAACATCCCTAGGTATGCATTGGCTGATTAAATAATTATTTAATTTATTTAGGGTCTTACAACCACCGTTGCCACCTCCATCGGCACCACCCTTCACTACCTCCTTCACCGCTTCACCACCACCACCGCTGCTACCTCCACATCCATCGCTACCCTCCAACACCACCACTTCCACCTCCATCCTCACCACCATCACTAGCGTTGCCACCGCCACCATCCTCCAACACCACTATTTCCACCCCTACCACTGCCACCATCGTCGCCTCCACCACTATTGCCACCTCCACCACCGCCTCCACCACCACCACCATTATCATCGCCGCCACGACCACCATCACCATCACCATCGTTGCTGCAACCACCACCCTCGTCGCCACCACAGCCACCTCCACCGCGGCCTAGTGAAGGTGCATGAAGAAGGTTAGTGCATCATATAAGGGTTGAGCTGAACGACATGGATGCGCACATTATCGTTTTGCAGCCCTGTCTTACACATATGAAGCACCAACCACTTCAGCCTTTCTCACTGTACTCGGGGTATATCGGCTGCGCGCATATCATATGACCTTATCTGCCAGAAAGGGTGCTCAAACAGTTTGGGTACACGCAGGTTATGCGCATATCTTTGCATGATTTTCCTTGTGATTGCCCTATTATATGCTACTTGGTTTATGCATTTTATATTCAGAACTCACGTTATTGGTGTATAATTGTGTAAAGTCAGGTACAAGGATCAAAAAGTGGAAAAGAACGGGAAAAAAAAGGAAATGAGCCAAATTCACGGAGGAACTGTGTAGAGACACTAACACAAGTGTTTTGCCCTTGGCCACGCCCGTGCTAACCTAAGACAAGCACCATAGTCATGTTAGGAGGACACGATCGAGATAAAAATAATAAATGAGCAGGGCCGCAAATTTGGAGGGCAGAAGAGTCGTCTTTGGAGACAAAGTCGCGCACCACAGAGCTAGGATCAAGAGATGAATCCCCTTGTCTTTCATTGCAAGGGATAAGCATTGCAAAGGAACCATCCTTACGGTTAACCTTCTTTGTAATATATGTTAGCTATGTTTCCTATGATTTTGATGTCTTTATCTTATATTATGCACAACTAAACTCTTAGTTAAGATTACGATGTAGTTAACGACGTGAACCCCGATCTTTAATTCAATATTTGTTTTATTCATGATTAAATTGTGTTACTGTGCTTAATGTGTGTTTTAATCTGGCCAATTAGAACTTAATCATAAAGAATAATTCAACCATAATGGGAAGGTTAATTCACAAAATTGTAATTCCATTGGACATATGATGATCTTTCTCAACTCGCTCCTAGTAGAGGAGTTGAGGTAGTCTTTGTGTGTTTCTAGTTAGTTTATGATTGGATGGTGAAAAATCCCTTGGATAGCCTCTCTGTTCTTCATGCCTATATCATTGATCACTTTGCAATGATGTCTTCTTATAAGTTAGTGCGGTCGAGTAGGTCAATTAACAATAACTTAATAGTGAGTTAATGTCATAAGAGGTAGAACTGGCCATCACTAGGAATTATCAAATTAATTGGAATCGGGGGTAGCAAGGTTAACTACACTCGTAGTCTTAAGGATTCTTAATCTTTCACTCAACTACCATTTACTTTATTTCTTTTTATCTTCACTATTGCTTCACACAAACACCCAAACTTCGATCGCTCATACTTACAGATTTATGAACGTTAACGCTTGCGCATTTGGTTGGTCCCCTGGGTTCGACCACTGGGACTTATGTCCTATATTGCTTTAGAGATAGAGTGCACTTGCTCTTAAAGCGTGTGTTATTTTAACGTGACAGTAGGTGATCCCCCGTTCTTCTCAAGTTGTTACAGGCACAACACCCATGGCGAATGAGAGGGATGTAGTTATGCCTCATTTGACACTCGAGTCATTAGGCCAAGGGTTTGGGCTTTATTCCTACTAGAGAGCGCACTAGAGTACCTTTTATGGTATTGCCAAATATCACATCCTCTAATGGTACCTCCAAGTACTCGGTCGCTTGGTACTACATCTGTAGTGGTGAGTTTATCTGTACAACTTACTATCATCTATCATGATTTTACTTTCATTATTATCTAACATCAAAATCACGTCTTGTTCAGGCTACCATTAAGCGAATGGAGGGGTGGCTAAGAAGGGGGCTGCAGTCCCTGAGTGCGTCTATGGAGAGCACATAGAGCCGAGGGTCTTGGACTTCGCAACACGGAGGACGACTTCCAACTTTGTATATCAGAGGAAGAGAAGGCCCTAGGTGCGTCCAGCTCCGCTTTCATAGTCATTTTTCCCATGATTTGGATTGTGCTTATTGTATGTATTGATGTGGGATGTTGATGATTATCATGATTTGGATTATATTGTACGTATTGGATGATTAGGATTATAATTATATTGATGTTGATCATGTATGGATTATATTGTATGTATTGGATTATTGTGGTCTATAAATGCATTGAAGCAACAATACTGTTACCGGATTTTAAAACACGGAATGAATATCCCTAAATAATATCGAGTTTTAAAACACGATATTGTTAACACACAATACCAGGTTTTTAAACGTCTCTGTATTGTTTGAGATTGTGTTTTGGGAATTTCTAATCTCGGAACATATAACCATAGAGGTGCACTACCGAGTTTTATAAAAACCAGAAACCTTAATTTAGTATTTTTGAAACATAAGTTCCCGAAACATATTTTTCAAATTAGCTTTCAGGATTTAGAATCCGTAAGCAAATATATATATGCATTTAAGTTCCAGGACGAAAAATGTGTAAATGTGTATAAGGTTTTACAAACTCGGTAAACAACGAATCATTACATATTTTAGAAATTCATTACTTTAAAGGGCAGTGTAAATTGTGTTGGTGGGTTTAATATCAACCCATTATTTTTTTAATTTACATAACGTAACATATTTATTTTATGTTATCTTAATTAATTGGTAATATTTAAAAACCGATTTAGTAGTTTTTTTCAAAAATAAGAAACCAGAAGCATAAGTTGTCATTAATTGAAACCCTAAACGAAAGTTGCCATTAACAGTGAAAATTTTACTTTTATTCTATTGAAGATTTAAGATGCTTTAGAATTGGCATTTGGCAAATTTAAAATTACAAATCGGTGACAACTTTGGGTGGACCCAACACAAATCGACAATGTTAATGAATAATTGACAACTTTGTTTAAGTTTACATTGTTATAGCGACTCAATAATGACTCCTATATACAGAATTTGAAAAGCAAGTCCCTATGTGATCGATGGCTTTTACTGAGTAATTTATGGACATATTACACCACTGATGCACCCGATGAGTGCCGGTAGCAGTGGTTAAAATAGACTGTTCAGCTAAAAATTCAAATTCTAAGAGCCACACATCTGAAAAACGATTCACTATCATCCCATTGTGATAACAGTTTAAATTTAATGCACCAAAATATTACACTATAATAGGGATTTTTGTCCCTAGTTATTTTTTGCTTTTTGAAATGGAAAAAATAGAAATTGTAAATATAGCTTAATAATAACATTAAACACAAGCCATGTAACCAAAAATAACACAAGCCATTTCTGTAACCCAAAAAAAAAAAAACACAGGCCATTTCAAAAATGCAGAGTTTTCACTCCCTTCGTGGCTCCTCCGGCGAGTCCCACATCTGCGATATTCGATTCAGCTCCGGCAAAATCACAGTACTCAGATCTGGTCTATCCCGTTTCCTCAACTCGCAGCACTTCAATCCCAATCTCGCAAACGCCAGAGCCTCTTCCTCAGGCCAATCAACCATCGGATCAAGAATCTTTCTGAAACTCCCTGTCTCAATCGCTTCCTCCACCAAGTGCGACAAACCCATCGGTTCCTTCGCCGTGAGAATCTGCAGCAGCACCACGCCGAACGAGTATATGTCCGATTTCACACCCAGCAGCCCCGTCTGCTGATACTCCGGGTCAATGTAACAGAACGTTCCAGCCGCACCTGTCCTGCGATATTGGGTGGTTTTGTTTGCGACGGAAGGCGGAACGAGCCTTGCTAATCCGACGTCGCTGATCTTGCTCACGTAGTTCCGGTCCAGGAGGATGTTTGCAGGCTTCAAATCACGGTGCACCAGTGGCTCTGGCTTTGTTTGGTGAAGGAAGAGAAGGCCTGTGGCGATCTCAGATGCTATTTTGAAGCGTGTTTTATATGGAATTGGGGGAGTGTCGTCTTTCTGGAAGAGGCGATCTTCTAAGCTCCCGTTCTCCATGTACTCGTACACCAGGCACCCGAACTCCGGGCACGCGCCGAGGAGGAGAACCATGCTTGGATGTCTTATGGTGCTCAAAACAAGAACCTGCATTGGAACCATTGTTAGGATTACAGAAGAAAAATTGCACATGTGATTTTCACTTGTCATGTGTGTTGATTAATATTTTGCTTTGATTGTTACTCATCATTTTTGTATTGAATTCCTTCTTAGTTCTTACCAAGACCAATTGCTTGTTATTATAAACTATAGGCATATGGAACAAGTAGCATCATGTTCTCTATATATATTGAGATCAGAACAAATTGAAAGAACAAAACATGTTAGTGAAACTCCAATTGAACTCTACTTGAAGGTAGTGAATGGATGAAAATGTTCTGTCTCTTTTCCAGTCACATTTTCCAGTCCCACCAGTTTTTACATGTCACTTAAAAAACATTAAACTTACAAGGGTAATTTGTAATTGACATGAGAATTTGTTTTTAGTGGGACAGGAAAATGGATCAGAAAATGAGGTCACATGATTTTGATTCTAGGTGAACTTATCACATATTAGCTTCTATATTTTGTCAATAAATAGTTGATCCAATATCATTTTAAAAATAAAAGACAAGTTCCAAATTATTAGAGCTTAATATTTATGCTCCTTGTTTTCCCTAAAAGAAAAAGTTATAGTTACCTCTTGTTGGAACTGCCTCTCTCCATGGGCTAAGTCTGGTCTCACAACCTTAATGGCTACAACAGTGTGATCAAGCATTGCTTTAAAAACCGGTCCATAACCCCCTTCACCAATTTTCAGAGCATCGTCAAAGCCATTAGTTGCAGATTCAATTGCTTCAATATTGTATCTTCTATATGCAGTACTATTACATATGGCTTCATGCAATGCTCTTCTCCCCTTTTCTTCCTCATGCCTGGCTCTTATTTCGGCTAGCTTTCTCTTTTCTTTTTCCATTTCCGCGAGGCGCCGTGACACCTCTGCTGACTCCAAAGCAGCCTTGGCTTTCTGCCTCTCCACCTCTGCCAAACCCAATGCAGCCTCTTCTGCAAGCTTAGCTTTTTCTACATTGCGTTCTTTAGCTTGCTTATATTTTTCAAGCTTTATTGCCTAAATAACAAATACATGTCCTTTTTAAGTCCTCTTTTTCAGATTGTGAAAGTTAAAGAAGTTGAATCAAGCTGAGTTTTATAGCATGACATTACCTTCAGCTTAGCTAAAGATGCTTCTTTGCAAGCCAAATCATATTGCTTTGCTGTTTTCTTTAGTTCTAGTTTTAATTTCTTCATTTCTGCCTCCAAGCTTATCTGTAAGATAACTCAACCAAAAGGGGACAAAATTAACTATCCAAATAAGAAGACTAAGAAAATGTTTTCTATAAGATATGCTTGAAAACACTCATTATTGATGATTAAAGTAGGGAGTGACACATCAGTTATGGCAATATGCACAAACTTTACATTATCAGTTAAAATATCAACAATTTCAGCATTGTTAGACAGCAAACAGATTCTAAAAGGATTTATCAACTTGTTCAAGCACACTTCACCTTTGTTATTACTCTGAAACGCATATGCAAGTTTTTAATTTTCCAAAAGGCCAGATTATGTGAAGAAGAAAATAGCTTGTCATTTTTCTAATAATATAATACAACACTTACTAATGGTTTTCCGGAACTATCATTACTGTTGGCCGGAGAGCTTCGATTTGAGGAGTTTAATGATGAGGAGCTTCCCGCAGATCGTATTGGACCTCTTGGTGAATTAGTATCTTCATGGTACTTACCTGATGTTGATAGTATAACATCTTTTATCTCGTGTAAAGATTCCAAAACATTGCGGGTGTCTTGCCCGGTGGCATCCTTGAATGATTTTCTGCACGACAAAATCGCCAAAGTTCTTAATTAAGCTGTTTATCCAAAAATGTGGTGTTATGATATGATCTAAGCAATATAAGTGCTGCACATACATGTTTATATCTTCAGAATCAGGGGCACCGGCAAGAAACTTGTTTGGATGAACCATTGGAGCATTTTCCAAGAGAGTGACTATATCTCTAAGAGATCTTGTATGTGTGATCTTAATATCATGAGGATGAGTATTGTGAGGATGACCTGTTGGTCGAACATTATGTACTTTTCCTTTTGATATAACATGTAATGTGCAAGATTTAGGCAAAGATTTTGCTAAGCTACTTGCCACATCTGCATCTTTATATCTCCTACAAATAAAAATTGAGACCATGAGTTAAAAAGAGAAACATCTGCTCATTGACTCCAATCTCTGCTAATCTCAGCAAAAGAAATGTCATTTTTTTTGGATTTTACATCGAGAAATAGTGACATTGCAAGTGTATATGATTGTGTATTTATCTGAGTACCTTAAAACAGCAGTCCAGTGGGAAGAATGAGCACCAACAACAACATTGGTGATATTGTTTTCAACGACATATTCAGTAAGCGCGCTCGGAACGTCAATGTCATGCAGGACCAACTCCTTTGCCTCGATCTGAAATGATAACATCCACAGTTATAAACAAGATATTTCCTGAAATTTTATATTTTTCATCAAGTATCCCTTTGAATCTAGGTACAAAATGCGGGGGTTTAAGGGCTGGTATAGAAGCTGTTGAAATTCACCACTCACCCCTTTTCGAGCACAGAATCCTCGGAAGGGAAGAAAGAATTGGTGCAACTCTTCCATAGTTGGAGGACGACCATGTTTAGGGACATGATCAACATCATCTGCACAACCAAATTGAAAAAAGCCATGATGCATATGCATATACATGTTATATCTTAAAGGAAGGCGCTATAATAATTTTATAATAACATGTTTGGATGAGCTTCTCGTTTTTCAGAATGCCGATGAGAAGCTGCTCACATGCTTCTCCATATAATTGATTTGGAATGCACAATCAATTATATTATAGGTTTTCTAAACATTGTGCAAGCATTCACCAAGGAGAAGGGTACCTACGGGGATGAATGGGCTTGGTACGAACATGAATGAGGGTGCATGAGGAGTTTTTGTTGAGAAGGTGATCCACCGCCCATTTGACGGCGTGTTGGCTATTCCGGCCGCCACTGATGGCGACGACGGTGGGGCCGGCTCCTTCCGAAGAGGATGTTTGCATGGAGAAGACGGTGAATGAATGGGAGTGGTGGAGGAAAACAAGGTTGTGGTCGAGCACAGAGCAATAAGATTGGTAATTAACCTCGTTTGTGAGGTTCCTGTGTTATATTGACAATACCAGACTGTTACCAACACACTAGTCGTTGTTATCTGCTTCTTTCCTTGAGCTGGCTGCACCAAATTAGTTGGATTTCTAGAACACTTAATTACCATATCATACCTAACTTCAATCTAATAACGGTAAATTCAATTTTTTTGTTTGGCAATACATTATTCCAGTGATCTTCAAGCTAGGAACAACCATATTCTTGTCGGGCTAAAACTAATTACTCAAACAAATTTTTTTCATATAAAAAACTTCATCCCCAAATCTTGTTAAAGAAAAATCAAATTGTAACTAGTTTAGCTTTGATAAAGCGAGGCATTTTTTAAGTCTTATGATGTCCTTCGTGCAAAAACACCTATAAATAAAAAGGAATCAACCTTTAGAAAATGATTGTTGTACATATTATCAACAAGAAACGTAATTGAAATTACAATCACATGCACAAAATGATTTTGGTTGACATGACCAACCACCGTAACCTTTTGTTCATCCAAATCTGGTGGACCGTCTCGGAGTGGCAAGAATGTGGAATTTCCAGTGTTTGACACTTCAATGAAAATCAATTAGAACCTTGTTGTAATAAGATACCCTATATCTAGTAAAGTCATCCACTTATCTTGAGTGACTATCTGTCCAGAAGAGAGATTGAGTGTGTCATGTACGGTCTTGAACCTTGTTATCGGGTTCTTAGCAATTTTTGATTGTTATCAGGTCCTAAATCCCGGAACATTAAAATCTTCCGGGATATAAATGCCGGAATCAAAATATGCTCTGGTATTTAAAAACTGGAATGAAGTAAAATACTTCACACAAACCGATATTTAAAATCCGGAATCACATGTTACATCTGGATTATAAAAACCAAAAGGAAAACAATTGCGGAGTACATATCGGGATACAAAATCCGAAAATCGCAAATCTTTGATTTATTTGAATTCGACTTCAACAACTGCGTGAGGAGAAGGGAAGCAAAGGAATGGTGGCCAGGAGTGGCAGAACAGTGCGGGTGAGGAGTGGTGGTGGTGAGTAGTGGTGCTCCTGATTAATGAAGAAGAAAGGGAGAAGAATGAAATAAATGAGAAGGAATGGGTAGGGTGTAGTATTGAAGAGAGGGGTAATTTGAAAATATTTCTAAAAAGGGTAGAATTTACAATTGGGTGGTGGGAGTGTGAAATCTAACACCGTTGTTTTACGGGCAAATGTTTTTGGAAAATTTTGTGAGAGTTTTTTTAATGAGAATTTTTCCCAAAAAATGTTTGTCATGTATAGGTCAAATTGAATATCTAATAATTATTTGTCACATTATAAAGTAAAATTTAAACTTTTAATTAAAAGAATAAATCATATAGCTATTAGAGCTGACGAAATGATTAGATATTTGTGTAAAGAAAATTTACACCAACATAAAATTAAATCCTCATTTTGATATAGGGTCAACCTTACATATATACATAGACCTAAAACATTACTATTTTAGTGTGTGATGAATGTCAAATATATATCGGTGTAACTAAGATTATTACAAAATAGAATGGAAGATATAGAATATTTTTATCTCCATAAATAACTAATGTCATCACTGAATGATTTAGGGATAGAATTAGGGGAAAATCATCCATAATTAAAATTGCAGCTGCAAACATTTCAATGACAGATTTATATTATCTAATTAGAGGAAAAAACTTAAAGATTCCATCTCTGACTTCTTCTTTACTTGTCAATAACATATCTTTACCTAGACTACTTCTATCCATCTCGCTGTTCAACTACTTCAAAAGAATAGGTATTGACTTTCTTGATACTACGAGCATGTAAATCCTTTTCTTCACTAAAAGTTTTAATGGTCACAATTGTAGAACTTTCTATTGCATGTTAAAAATAACAAAGCTTTAAATAAACCATCTATATTTATATCTATCAATAGATCTTATCTCATACAAACACATCAATTGATTTTGTCTCGCTCAAAATCAATTTATAGATGTGCATTATCTTATACAAGATCCATCGAGAGGTGTGTATAATTTAAAGGCGTAGCTACGGTATCCATTGAAAATAGAAAGATATGTTATTATTTAGTTATTTTTAGCATATAGAAGATTAAATTGTAAATTCAAGAAAATTATTATAGAGAAAACATAATTAAAAGGGTACGAAACCCTACACATTTAAAGGAGTACTGAAAAATTTGCCAATGAGGACTATCGATATACACGTACGTGGTTAATAGTTAAACTTAGTAAACGTAAGTTTTCTCAGGAAAAAAAAATTTGAGGGCTTGTTTCATTGCTTTTTGGGATAAATATGGTTTTGGTCCCTGAACTTTGAGTGAGATTTGGTTTTCGTCCCTCGCCGGCGTAAAGGTGAATTTTAGGCCTCAGACTTTGATTATTGTTTGGTTTTCGTCCCTGCCGCCGGCGTGGTCAACGCCGGAGCTTCGTTGATCCCATGTGGCATTGCCACATCAGTTAATAAAGTACACGTGGAATTTTTTTTATTTTTCATTTAAATTAAAAAAAACAGAAGAATAAAAAAAAAACAAGTTGGGGATTGCTGGAGCAGCACTGCCATAGCCAAAAATAAAATAAAATAACACAACAATCCCAATCTTCACCCTCACAAACCCAGAAACAACCCCTTCCTCTCTCTCACCTTCACAAACCCAATCTTCACCTTCACAAATCCAGAAACATCCTTCCTCGCTCTCAGCAATGGAGCCGCACCGCCATAGCCACAACCTTCCTCACTCTCAGCAATGGAGCCGCACCGCCATAGCCACAACCTTCCTCGCTCTCACCTCTTACGTTGCCTCTGTCGACCCTCATCTCAACCTCGTCAAGGATCGCAGTAGTGTCCTACCCGGCGAGTAGTTGGTCGATTTCTGGGTAGATCTGGTGTCCTTTGCTCAAGCAGAAGAAGTTGGGGTTCAGTTCTTGCTGGAGACGGCGCGAAAAGGCACGGCGGCGCGAGAGGTCGCCGTTCCAGAGGCAAATCGGTGGAGGCTCAAGGTTGAGCTTAGCTTTCAGTAATGGGGGTCCCAGAACTTGAATCAAAGGCCAAGAATGTACTTACATGGTGGGGTGGGGTTCATGTTCTATTAGGATTTTGTTTCTTTTTTTCCCTTGAGTTGCAACTTCTTCCCCTTTTTGCATATGCTGTAATTGTTGTTGTTGAAGTGAATTGGTGTAGTTGAAGTGAATTTGGTGTAGTTGTGTGTTTATATGCAGAGATCTGGTCCGATAAATTTTGATTTTTTTAGAGGTTAGATTTTCCCACATTTGCTATGAACCTAATGATGGTCCGATAAATTCTGGGTTTGCTCGAGGTGAAGGATTTTTCTGGGTTTGTGAAAGAAGGTGTATGATAGAAAATGAAAATCCAGTATGAACAGTGGGTGTGATAAAAGTAAATGTCTTTTTCTGTGGCTTAGTTTCCAGTTCCATGTTTGCTATCCTCATATCAGGAACAAGCAGTTCAAAATTAGGTGTGGGCTGTTGCAGATCTAGGGAGATGAAGATGAGTGATGAACGAATGAAGGAGAGAAGGAAGAAGAGAGAAGAAGATGAGCGGCTCCGGCAAACCCCAATTTTTTTTTTATTGTTCTGTTTTTTTATTTAAATGAAAAATAAAAAAATTCCACGTGTACTTTATTAACTGACGTGGCAGTGCCACATGGGATCAACGGAGCTCCGGTGTTGACCACGCTGGCAGCAGGGACGAAAACCAAACAATAATCAAAGTCTGAGGCCTAAAATCAACCTTTACGCCGGCGAGGGATGAAAACCAAATCTCGCTCAAAGTTCAGGGACCAAAAACATATTTAACCCTTGTTTTTTTTTGGTTACCAGAGGAAAAGAAAGGGCTTGTTTACTACTTTAGTTTCATTTGTAATGCCGCTATAATGATTTTAATATTTTTTGATAGTTTTTTTACATAATTGTGATAGCTTTAATGATTAAAAAACATATCGTTTTTTTTTTTAATTTAGAGTGAAACTGATAAATTAAAAAATATTTTCTCTTTAAAATCCGTTAATCTAAGTAATAAAAACACCCAAATTTTGAGACTTTACAATACAATACAAGGATTTGTTTTAGGTTTTGATTCTGCTCACTTTTTTTATTTTATCTTTGTTTTTTTTATCACATGATCTTCATATCTCTCATTTCCTTTTTGGAAAGAGAAATGAATAACCTAGGGCCTGTCTGATTACAGTTCTTAAAAACTGTTTTCTGTTTTCAAAAACTGAAAAATTTAAAAACCTGCTTGGCAAAACTTGTTTTTGAAAACTGTTTTTGAAAACAGTTCTTATTTTCAGTTTTAAAAACTAAAATACCAGAACAGTTAAAAGATGTTTTCAGTTTCTGTTTTTAGTTTTCAAATTTCAATTTTTTAAATATTGAAAAACGTCTTATCCAAAAGTTTTTTTTCTGCTTTTATTTTGAAAAACAGTTTTCAAAAATAGTTTTTAAAAACTCTTTTTAAATACAGTTTTCAAAAACTACAATCAAACAGGCCCCTAATGTATTAAAAATGAGATTGAAGAGAAATATAGCTTTGTTTTCATCTTCCTTATTCATTTGTGAATTTGGTTTAATTGTGGATCAAGTGTTGCATTATTTTGAACCTGGCTTGCTAGTTGTTGAAGTAGGAGAGAGAAAAACGAGAGTTTTCTTCCGCTTTCCCTTCTCTTCACTTCACTGCACTGTCGTTATTTGTTCAGTTGTCATTTCCCTTTTATTACTTATTATTATACCCAAAAAAAACCATGGTCGCCGCCATCACCATGTAGAAGAGAAGCGCTTCCTCAAGTTTCTTCTTCTTCTTCTTCTTCAGATACTCATTCTGCTTCTCTTGTCATTTCTCTTTGCTTTGAATTCACAGGTGACTCTTCACACCTTCAAATCAATCTTCTTTTTGTCGTTTTGTTTATGGCGGAAAATGGAAAATTTATAAGCTAGGTTTGGAGAAATTCCGTTGTTACATTATGGGTCTCGCTATTTTTAAACATTTTGACATTTTCGTATAAAAGTTCTCAAATTGTTGTTGTGTTTATTGCTTTTGGGTGAAGCATTCATTTTTCAATTTATTTTTATATAGCTCATATGAACTAATAGTTTGAGATTGTGCTGGTTTTAGTGTGGTTCTCTTCTCTTTATTCTTAGATTGATTCCTAAGTTTGTGCATGTATTGTGCTTGACTTGCATGTTATAATTTTGTTTTTTTTTTGTGAAAAATCCCCCTTTTTTCTAGCATCTAGATTTGCAGTAATAAACGCAGGTATATAGCTTGAAATACAATCAATATTGGGGATTGGCTTCTGTGATTATTTTTTTTATCTACCTTACTTGTGATGTATCCTCCAGCTTGCATAAGGTAGCAATGATAACATGTTTAGCATCTATTTATTGGGCAGGCTCTCATGGTTGGTTTTATTGAGTGCCAATTGGAGTAACAGTATATAGTTCACTTGCTGGAGTATGTTGTGCCTGTTGCCTTTTTACTGTACATGACTTATGAGGAGTTCTGATGTTGGTTTTGATGTTTTTTCATTGGTTAGAGGTGGCTATTAGCTTATCTATACTCTATTTGACGTTCCCAACCCCCTGTGCACTAAGCTTTAGATCTCTTATCATACCTCTATCTTCAATCTGGAGATGGTTTACCTCTCGGATGTGAAGCTGGTTATTGTAATCTAGAACTGAAAAATCTTGGTTAAAAACTGCCCCTCAGATCCCTGTTTCATGAAATTCAGAGTTGAGTTTTGCAAGTTCTTTATAAGGAGGCTGTCTTGTGTTGTGTCCGAGTGTAACTTCTAGTGAATTGCAGGAATTCCATATCATTTTGTTATAAGTTGTCATGTGAGAGTGCAGTTTATGTAGGATGTTTATGTACACTGTTTGAAATGGCCTCTTATATTTGGTGCTGCTACGAAGGGACTAAACTGATTTTAAATACTGACTTCTTGTGTAAAACATTGCTGATTTTTCTTCTGATTTAGAGTAGCTCCAGATAGATAGCGTTGAACTCTGAAAGTTTAATATATTGTTCTGAGTGCAGTGATGATCTTGTCGACTTGTACGAAGGTGTGATACAAGGTGCATGGATATGATGCTAGCCTAGTGTTCATAAAAATATAATAAAATGTGTCTCATAATAATTATTAAATATTAGCTCTCTTTTCACTGAGGCATCTGTTACCATATGAGTTCCTCTCCCAATATGATTAGACTCACATGAATTTCAACCAATCAGAGGGAGTGTGTGGAAAAGAGTGTTAGAGAGTGAGTATTGCGAACTCTCCTCTACCGTATATACTGCCTTATAAGGTAGAAACTTCTAGATTAGTGTCTTTGTTGTTATAATGCATCAGAAACTATAGACAGGTTTCTAGTTATGTTGGTTATGCCTCCCTGAACTGTTAAATGTTGAGCTATTAAAGTGATGCATGTCCTTTAAATCAATGGTCTGAATTCTGAAACACATCTACATTTGTCTTCTTACAGGTAGTGAAATAGAGTATGCAAATGTTCCTTGGCACCCTGTGTTAAATTGTTGAGCTAGAAATGGTCTTTTGAATAACTGAACTGTATGGAACTATGTAGTTCAGTTTATAGATTATCTTCACCTGATAAGACTCTTCACTTTTAAATTTTAATATAAACAGTTGCTGTTAGGCCATATGATGAGTGTGTTTAGCCCTCTATTATTCTGGATGGGTTAACTTTCTACTTCAATTTCAAATGTAGATCTTATTGATCTGTCCGGAGCCAGTAATCATCTAGTAAAAAGCCCGTGGTGTCACTAGCACTAGATATTATCTAGTCTCATCTCTAGAAAATAGGCAGTAAATATTGTATATATTCAACAATTGAAGCACTTTAGCCTATGATTTTCCTTTGCAGCAGCTTCTTGATGAATTTTTGTTGTGTCTGTCAGAAGGAAAAGGGTAATAAAGCATTTTAACCACTTGTTAGTCGGCCATATATCTGCCTACTTGTAAGTTTGTATGTACTTAGTTTTTCAAATAGATAGGAAATGGTAAACTTTTCGAATTTCTGAATGGCTTTTTCACTTGGTTATGATTGCGGTCATGGGTTAACATGGGATATGCACACAGAAGACCATAGGGAGTCAAAAAACTTACCCTCTTGGACAAAGAATTTATGACTAAACAGTTAGTATGTAATAGACTGGGAGGTTATCGTTGTTCTGGGAGATTTCTCATGGAATGAGATGTAGATACTCTTATTATGTTTTAATAATACTACATATTGAGTTATTCATCTGTTTTGGGTTAATGAATTCATGGACTTTAGCAGTTGGCTTCTACGTCTCATGTTAAGCATACCGTTTTCTGGCATGCTAGCTAAATAACTAGTTAAAATGCTTTCCTTATTTTATTTTTTTCATTTCTGTTTTGGTTTCAACTTATTTCCACCTCCTATGAAGATTATGATGAAATTTATGCTTTGTTACTTGGACCTTTTGTGAAGAAAAACATGCCAATATGCTAACTTGTATTTCATGTGTGTGAGAAAGTGAACTGAAGTTGACTCTAATATACACAGGGCTCTAGATGGACACAGCTGACGAAAGTAATGGCGAGTATGCTCCTATCAGGGATCTAGAGATTCCACAACTGGGAAAATTTGACAAGCCACTTCCATGTTTTGGATGTGGAGTTGGATGGTTCTCGTAAGTGTCTTTTTTGTACAGATTGGTCTATCTCGATTTCTTTAGCATTCATAGTTTGATGATGTCGCCATCTTTCTCCTCTCCTTTCTTTTTCGCCAGTTTCCTGCTAGGATTTGCGTGCCCGCTGATGTGGTATTATGCTACAATTCTCTACTTTGGTAATTACTATCGTAAGGATCCGAGAGAGCGTGCTGGACTTGCTGCTTCTGCAATCGCTGTAAGTGTACACTCCATTATTATGCAATTCAGTGGTCAAAATTGCTGCTTTGCAAGCTATCCTGTGTGTTATATTATGTTGTTTCATTTGCCAGTGTTAAATTTTTGCTAATTAAGTTTTGTTGGTGTTGCAGGCTCTAATTTGCACAATTGCAGTGATGATAACAATAATTGCTATCATCTTGTAATTTTACTTATAGCTAACTTCTATACAGTCAATTAGTGAATGGGGGAAAAATTCTAACATCACATGATGAAAGCAAGGCATCATGCACGGTAGATCAAGATCAAGTTCTTGTTATCGCTTATGACCACCAGGAAAAATAGGGATCAAAGCTGCAAAAATAGTTTGAGTATGTGGGGCATTCAGCTGCATCTGTTCCCTTATTACAGTTGTGTATACACACACAAGGATGATGCAAACTCAAATTTTATCAACGGTTGTCACTTTCATTGCCTTATTTCGGTTTCATGTATGGACTGGCAATTAGAAAAAGAAAAAGAAAAAATCTGAAAGTTCCATCGCTTTTCTAAACTTTCAACAAGTCACTCAGGTTCACTCAGATTCGGAAGTTGACTTCACTGCAGTCACAAATTCAAGCCGTCCGATTAGAGTATTAGATGGTTCGTAGTTTAAACATATATTTGTATCTAATTTACCACGATCAAATAATTTATTAAAATTATTTTAATTTATTTAAAGATTCAAGTCATATTGTAATGGGGACAAACTTTATGGAAAATAGGGGGTCATTTTTGGAAAGGTATTAATTTATTTTTAATTGATTTAGATTTTGGAAGAGTGTAAGTAATTTTTTTAGGGTTTAGTTAACGGCTTTCCTCTCCCAAAGGTGAGCCCACCCTTATGTGATATTGTGATTGGATCATTTGGCTGGAAAAAGAGTGTTAAAAGAGAAGTGTTGCATGCATTTTCACTATTTGTATTTTTTTTTTGCACAAAAGACTTTGGATATTGATGTTGGTTCTTTGCCTCCATTAACACTATTTTATATTGACTATATATTTTTTTTGGTTGAAGTATATTAACTTTATTAACTCCGCCTATGTATGCTTGTGTAGTCGGTGCCAAGTCCGGAAAAAGGAGAAGAGTTGGGTTAGACCTCAGAAGCCAACGTAAAATATGAAGTCAACGTAAAAAATATATATATATATATATATATATATATATATATATATATATATATATATATAAACTATAATTAAACAATCGTGGCGCTTTTTTTTTGTTCCAAGAGGAAAGCTAACTTATTGAATGCTCTTTTGATTTTGAGGATTCGTATCGGATAAAATTACTTTTGACAAAATAAAGTTTGATATAACTAAGCTTGATAGAATTAAGTTTTAAAAATAAATTTATGTTTTTTTTGTCACAAAATTAATTTGTGTTTGAGAATTATGTGTAAAAATAAGTTTCAAATATTAATATTTTGACGTTAAAAAACGAATGTTGTTTGGAAATGATACAATAAAGTTACTTTTAGAGACAAAATTATTAAAATAGATATAAAATGATAGATATTTTTTTTGTTACATAAGGAAATATATAAAATGATAGATATAATACAAATGTGTAAGATTAAAAATGATAATATTGTAAAATTGCACAAAACTGGATTTTTTCTAACCGATTACCCAAGTTTTCCATGGGTTTTTTTTAATGGGAAATACGCATTTCATTAATCTTGAAAAAGAAGTATCTACAAAGATAGCGTGATTAACATCAGATGGCAGATTCAGATTAGACCACCACATATTTGAAGGGAAACTAAACGCTATTAAAGCTAAAACATGAGCCACTGAATTAGCTTGTCGCTTAACCTGAGATAACGAGAAAGCACGAAACCTTGAGTAACTAGAAAAATACCCAAACAAATAACTCTCATTCCAATGTATCGTAACTTGAGTTAATAAAATGAAAATTGCAATTTTGTGATAATCAAACATCTTTCTAAAGCTACAACAATTAATTTTAAATAAATTCAAACATGTTTGTTTTCTGCGAAAACACACATTCCTAAGTTCCCACATGTAAAGACATGGTTTTTATTTCAAACACACGTTCAAACATGCACTAACTTTCTTTCCTTATGTAACAAAAAAAAACATGCACTAACTTACTAAATAACATTTTTTAAAGATAAATATGGAAGAGTAGTTAAACACATGTGGAGATTTGTAACCAAAAAAAAAAACACATGTCGAGATTTTGCAAAAAAAAAAAAAAAAAACACATGTCGAGATTTTCCTATGTGTAACACAAAAAACCACATGTCGAAGATTTATAAATATATATAGCATAAAATGATTTTGTAAGTTATTAATATGTTAAATATCATACTTTTAAGTGAATGTCTTTATGTTTTTATTATTTGAATCAGTACTTTACATATACTACTTAACAAGCATTTACTTAATCCTTTAATTGATTAGATTTAAATAAATATGAAAACCGTGGTCAAGTTTTTCTTTCAGATTTGCGTTAGTTGCTGGTTTGTGCACAAACAACAAAACTCATCACAAGATGTTGACAAGGACTTAAAATGATCATCACAAAACGCGCTTTCATCTAACCTTTCTGAGCTCTATTCAACTTTTTCCTCCCTGTTGACAACTTTCAAGTCACGTTTAACAGAAGCTAACTTGTTAACATTTAGATAGCCCATCATCTATACCGAAAAAAAAAGTTGTTTAGCCCATCATCGAATTTTACAAATGTGATAAAACTAACTAATCTTAAACAGAAACACAAAACTAACCCTGTTTCCTAACGAAGCTACTGACTAGCTATAATAGGAATAAGCTCTAAGTATGAGGATACTATTGTGAACTTGATAAATGATTTAGAATTAGGCCAATGATTATGACTTGTACGAAAAAGTAACACAATTCAAGTTCAAGGCATGCATTACATTTGGCCGATGGCTATGACTAGTTGATTGATTGCCACTATTGAGATTGGGCCTCATCAAAGCTTATTAGTAGTAACCAACCAAAGGGTGTGGGCGTGATGGAAATCTGGACTGAAAAAGCTTATTAATATTATTTTTTAAAGAAATTATAATTTATAAACTAAATAGTGCTGATATTACACATTACATTATATATTATATAGATCACTTTTTTTTTTTTTTTTCTATCTCTATAGTAAAATGCCTTAACTATTATTGTTTTCAAAGTGCACACGTTTACTACTGTTCTCCTTGTGTGTGTGGCCTGTCAGTCCCGAAAAAAGACAACCTACACCGAATACCAACAGTATCTGCATGCTCATTCATTTTCACATTCCTAACCAATTTCACTCACCCAACCCAAATCCTTTAACAACTTCAACTTGATACTAGTATATATATTATTAACAAATCAACAAGTAGAAAGAAAGAAAAAGCACACAAAAAAGCAGCATAACCAACTCACACAAAGCACCAAAAGCGCTTTCAAAAGCAGCATAACCAACTCACACTGTGAAGCTGTCACAGACACACAAAAACAACCTAGTACGAAAAAATAAACACCGATGGAACAAGAGGATCCAATGCCACCCTTCTGGATTCCGAACACCGACCGCCGCCATCTCCGGCGCTCTTACTCTCTGCTTCAAACCTCCACTTCCCTCCTCGTACTCTTCCTTGTTGTCGCGCTCGTGTTCTCCCTCGTCGTGCTTCCCACGCTGCGCTCTTTCGCTTCCAACGTCTTCAGACCTCAGGCGGTGAAGCAGGGTTGGGACTACCTCAACATTGTGCTCGTTCTCTTTGCCGTCGTTTGTGGCTTCCTCACCAGAAACGACACCGGCGAAACCCGGACGCCGCGTTTTGTCGACCGAAGAAGCTTCTCCAACCCCGAAACGCCGCCGCCGTGGTACGAGTACCCAAATCGACCGTTTAACAGGTTGAGGAGCTTCGGCTCCCAGCCGGATCTCCGGCAACACTCGTCATGGGTCGCCGCCGATGAGAGGTTCCGGTTTTACGACGATACACATCTGCTTCTTCGTCACCGGAGTTTAAGACCAGACGCTGAAGAAGAGCTGGTCATCGAGAACGTGGCCACAGTCACTTCAGTGGAAATCTCCGCTTTGCCGCCGCAGCAGACGGATCCGGCGCCGGAGAAGCCACCGTCACCTTCTCGGTCTCCGTCTCCACTGCCTTCTCAGTCTCAGTCTACGTCTCCACCGGCTCCTCAGTCTCAGTCTCCACCGCCTTCTCGGTCTCCGTCTCCACCTCCGGTGACGCGAAGGAAAGCTATTCGACGAAATGCCAAGCCAAGATATCAATCGGAGGTGATCGAGACGCCGAAAACTAATGATTCGGCTGCCGAGAATTCTCAACTGCCGCCGCCTTCTCCTCCTCCACCTCCGCCGCCACCTCCTCCACCACGACAGCTGCTAACGGCGGCAAAGAAGAAGAAAAGAGGGATAGCAACAAAGGAGTTCTTGACATCGTTGAGGGGGAAGAAGAAGAAGCAAAGACAGAGAAGCGTTGATAATTTTGAGAGCATTCTGAATTCTGAACTTTCTCGACTTGCTCCACAACCCCCACCGTCACCGCCACCGCCACCGCCGCCTTCAGTTTTTAACAGCCTGTTTTCTTCCAAGAAAAGCAAGCACAAAAATCGCTACCTTGATACTCATCCTGTGGCAATTCAAAAGCCCGGGTTGTCGAACAAGAGAGAGCATTCTTATTATAGCTTGGAAGATAAAAGGGTGATGAACACTGGTAATGAGTCACCGCTGATCCCTATACCTCCATCGCCACCGCCGCCTCCGTTCAAGTTGCCAGCTTGGAAGTTCCGGGTGCAGGGTGATTTTGTTAGGGTAGATAGCATTGGCAGTTCGCGGAGTGGTTCACCGGATTTGGATGAAGTTGTGGAGTCACCAACCAGTCAAGATGAAACCAGCCAATCCAATAGTCCTTGTGCCCCAGATGGTGATGAGCCTGCTACTGCTACTGCAAGTGCAAATCCATTGTTCTGTCCCAGCCCTGATGTTGATACCAAAGCTCACAACTTTATTCAGAACTTTAGAGCTGGTTTGAGGAAGGCGAATATGAACTCCATGAAGGGGATAGGGAGGTCCAATCTAGGCCCTTCACCAATCCCATAAAAAAAAGACAAGAAACTAGACCAAGTTGAAGACTTGAAGTTACAAAGCTGACATGCACTTTTTCTATATTATTCATTTGATTCTTTTAAAACATTATTCTGAAAGTGTATTGTTCATATAGAGAAAGGGGAGGACTAGATCTTGTGCAAGGGAATTCTCACATACAGTTCATGCAATAGGGTAGTTTTTTCATTTTGATTTTTGTGAAATAGCCAGTTTTGGATGTTGTGATTGTAACTCACTGTATTACTATTCAATTATCAGAAAGAATGTTGCTCTACTGAGATAACTAGGAGTTTGCTGCATATTAAAGAATTGAAGAAAATTCATCCAGTGAATAGACTTGCCATTTCACAAATATAAAAAGTATACAAGTACTTAGTCAAAAGTTCATGCAAATCAGGTCGATACAAACTTTAAGAGATATATAGATTAGCATGGTACATTTTGTTAGCTGACCCAACTAGTCTACTAGAGGCAATGCAGGCAGTTTACTTGAAACTATTCTGTGTTATTTGCTTAAGAGGAAACTGATGCGAACGCTTTCATTTCCTCTGAGCTAATTGTTTGATTGAGTCTGGCAGAGAGTGCTCTAGCCTTACACTCTGAATCCACCTTGCTTTGATGCGGATCTGCTCGATGCTTAAGTTCAAGTTCATGATGATGGAAGGATTCAGGCGACTGGCAAAAAATTCTTCAATTTCATTTGCCTCCTCGTTGCTGTTGGCCTGCCAGATCATGAAATTTAAGGAATGAGGTATTTCAATTTTGAAAGCATAAAGATATTGTTCAGTTCTCACATGCTGTGTGCTTAAAGATATCAAAGTCAGTTTTCTATGACATTTTCGTACCAGTGGAACTATTTGGCTTATGAAATTGGTGAGCAAAAGTCCAGCACCATATTTGGCCAAGATTCTTTCCCAATTATCCTGCATTTGGTATCGACCAAAATGAGTCCATAAATTCAAAATAGAATCAATAGATACAAAATGGTTTTAGATGAATCTCAAAACTGCTTCCCAAATCCTTTTCCTCACACATTATAAGCTAAATATTCCATACTTGGTGTTTTTAGCTATTTTCCACAGATCAAATATGTTTAGACAGAACATTCATGAGCGGCTAAGAACTTGTTACTATGAAGCACATACCTTCAACCATCTCAATGCAGTTCCACTACCTTCTATGCTTATTCCCGCTAGTACATAAACAATATCTTGATCCCGAATCTAAAAAGAATTCAAATAAATGAAGGTAAAAAATAGGAATGAACTTCAGCTACTTATAACAAAAAATTGTGTAAGAAAATTATTTCACCTCATCAGACAACAAAAGATTCAGAACCTCCAGAACTAAATTTGGGTCTGCACTTGAAGCAATACAACCTGCACGAGCTCATAACAAACACATTAATCAAGTAACTTAGCACTTTATCCAATTTGATGGAATTCCAGAAGTTGCATTCGGTTTAAAAGCTTGTTTCGTACGCAATATCATCTCCCTTTCCTGCAATACATCAGTACTCCTATAGAAACTCAACAGTGACTCCAATCCGGTCCTACTTTCAGTGGTAGAATTCCTCATCACAGCTACATAAGCAGCCTGGATTGTATTTTGCAACTCTACATGTCAAAAAAAGCTAGTAGAATCAAAGCAATAACACTAGTAGTGACAAAAGATGTTTGACTGTTACCCTTCTAGTGTTGGACGAAAGCAGAGAAGTATTTCTATCATCCAACCAAATCTGAAAGCGGCGTAACGCTTCTCGCTGAGTTATATCATGATCAAAGGTAGCCAAGGCCTGAAAAACTTTACCCCTCAACAGTGACTTAGAATGGTCTTCTCCAGATATAGAATCCCAACCTAACTGTCTGCATAGAAAGTAAGCTAGTATGTCATTTCCCTGCCAGAGAAGGCAACCAACTATAAAAGAAATGGATTCTCATGAAATATTCAGAAATTAGATTATAGAATTAATGAAAATATGATATCAATTATCAAGTTGGATACAGAATATCATGCAGATGAAAAAACTCCAATTTGAGATAATTTTACCCCTATAGACCACATTGATTCTATAAGTGCACAATTTGTATGAGCACATAATTTCAAGTACGCTTTGAACTCGACAAAATTTCGCAATCATTGTAAATATTCACTCAAAGGAAAAGAACAATAGTCAAGTTTATTATTTTGAGTGAAGAAGGTAGCGGTTCTACTAAAAAAATATAAAGTTTACTCCTTACTCTGCAGAAAAAATGAGAAGGTTGATAAAATATTGCTTCAACTCATTTACTGAGTCTGGAATGGCATCAATGGAGATATTCAGAACATCATAACAAACCTGCGAGATAAATGAATTATGAAATCATCTTCCTATGGCTAGATGCTGAAGTAAGTAGAAAACTTAGAATAGAGAAGATATACTCACATCGATCAGTTTTGATACAACAACATAATCAAGCTCTTTGCTATAAACATCCATCAACAGAAGCAAATATGACAGTGATTGTTCACAAGCCTGGCAAAGAGCATTTCCATCATCCAAAATGCCTGTACAGTTATAAACTATTTATATGAACCTGTCACTTTATTTTAAGATCAAGAGGAACAGCATACCAGAACTAAAACATGTCTTCATCATAGCCTATAATGAACAGCACTCCAAATTTATCCAAGTGATCATTTTAATTGTAATTGATAATTTGATGTAAGAAACTTACAAAATTAAATCAAGTTTTCTTCATAACTGTGTAGCAAATCTTTCATTCTCATTGCCAATCATGCAGTGGTTACCTATTAGTATTACACACCTACATCCTATCCTCTTAAATAGAAATGCCTAGAAAAATGATGTATCATCTATTTATATATCACTAGCACTTTGTACTCACCAAATTTATCAGTAGGCAGCAAGCAATTGTTTTGTATGGCTTTCCTCAGTCGAAATGCCAGCTTGTCTTCATAGTTTACGCGATAAAAACCACTCTGATCAACATTGAGTTTGACCCACAAACTTTCTTGACTATCCTCCTCATGCTTATTTCTATTTGAATTTGAATCATCACCAATAGATTGAACCAGTTCAGATAAGTCCACCCTTCCATGACTTGTCTCTAAAAGAAATTTTTTCTGTCTTCCGTATGAACCAACGCACAAGGTTATGGGGACAATCCATTCTCCATCAACATGCAGGCCAGATAAAAGGAATCGCGACTGCAAATACAAATGCTACATCAGACAATCTCTTGTAATAGTTACATTCAAAGTGAAAAGTTAAAAAGCATTGTCTAACCATATGGTGCATTTCATTTTTAATTGCGATTCCATAATAATTCCACAATACCTGTTTGAATTCCAAAATATAACCTATTAATTCAACATGAATAACTGGATATCCTGTCTTCTTTGTCCAACTGTTCATCATTAAGTCGACTGGCTCACCAGATACCTCTGAAAGAACATTCCATAGATCTTCTGTCTTTGCATTTTGGGCTTGATATCTTCCTATATATGTGCTTAATGATTTCTGGTTATAGTAAATGAAATACTGCAGTCAGAGGGATAACCACATATAAATACATTAAGGAAGGAATCATGGATAGTCCTCTACATGAAAATCCATAATTCCAGTTTAACAATACAGGATTTAATAACATAGCCTTGACAGTTGTCACCTGAAATATAGCATCTCCAAGATAACCCTGCAACATTCTAATTACAGTGGATCCTTTTCTATAGCTAACTGCATCAAAAACTTCAATTACTGAGCGGGCATGGTGTATTTCCACCTGAAAAATGTACCATTTGTATCAGCCAGAAATATAGGAGGATTTCTTCCATTTTCATCTCTAAACAAACAAGAAAAGCCTTTTCCGCTTAGTGGAGTCGGCTACATGGATCAAACAAAACCATAGTATCCTCCATTTTCAAGACAGACTATAAAAATAGAGCAGTGTCTTTTATCTGTGGCTTTACTTAGAGGAACTTCAGAGTGGTGCTTCACTCCATAGACCTTTAACAGTGGTTCGTGAAGCATTTTCGAGAAAATCAGATACACTGTTTCTCCAAGTTGATTTTAGCATCACTGTTTTTGATGGACCTTTTAGATGGTTTTGAAATGTGTGAAAAAGGCCGGTATAATTATCAATAAGGGTAAACCAAATGAAGGATAATCCAAAAGTTAAGGTAAAGGGTGTTTATATATATGTATGTCAAACCACTAAGAGAGACATAGTTTATGATAGGACATTGTGGCATCATATGATCCTTGTAGCCAATTCTACATAGTAGGAAAAGGCTTTGGTTGTTATTGTTCCTGCTGAGTGCTGATATTTAAATGTACCTAACTACAGATCTTGTAGTTCAATTACAAACACTGACTTGCCTCAATTGGATGTGATTTTTCCAGTGCATCCATTCGTAAACCATTAGCTACTTCTAGAAGGAACTCAGTCCAAATATTCCACTCTGGATATAAGATGTTAGTGGCCATATAACTCACCTGGAAATTTGTTAGCAAATACAAAGATCATTCATAAATCAAGGGTTATAATCTGAAGCCGCCAGGTTAAGAGAACCGGCCATTACCCATGTTGCAAAACCTTCATTGAGCCATAAATGAGTCCACCATTCCATAGTTACCAAATTGCCAAACCATTGGTGAGCTACTTCATGAGCTGTGACGATTGTTAGCTGAAGGAAACAAATGAAGACTGATTATATGGTTGACATCAAATTTACCAATATGCAATTCAAGAACAGATGAATCTAACCATAGAATCGTGCTGTTCTCAAGAAAACAGCAAACTTTAAAACAAAGATAAAACTGAAAATTAAAGAAAGATTAACTCTAAAACTTACCCTTTGCTTCTTAGCAGCTGGAGAGTATAAGTCATGATAAAGCAGTTCATTTTCTCGGTATATGATCAACCCATAATTCTCCATTGCTCCTCCAGAAAATTCAGGAACTGCGACTAGATCCAGCTTCGGCAGCGGATAAGGCACTGAGAAGTACCTGGATGATGTCCCAGGCTAGATCAACTAACAACATTGACAGAAAAAATGCTACATGCTGGATGATGTCCCAGGCTAGATCAACCTCAAAATCTTTATCAAGAAGTAGATTAATGAATATTTCTGTGATTATTGCCTCGAAAGAGAAGGAAGAATTACTTGGTATATATTTCTAATCCTTTCAGAGCTATATCCATTGCAAGCTTCCCCTGATCAGTCTTTCCAACAGCACAATATACACGAACCTTAACCCCTACATAAGAGTTAAAAGGAATAATCCTCACGGCATAAGAGGATTGGATAAACCAATGTACTTAAAGCTTATCTACTAAAAATGCACTAAATAAGCTCCAATAAGTGCTATTTGGTTCGTATCCAAATAGGTACTTAGTCTAATATGGTTCATTTGCATACCGGCAGTACTTGTATCCTCGATATGGTCGAATAAGCCAACAACAGCAGCCACCAAATAAGTTGACATGAGAGGGGATTCCTCAAAATAAACAGTCTTTGATCCCCCATCAAGCTTTTCATTTTCAACTGGCATATTTGACAATGCAGTTAACTCAGATGGCACAGTAAGTGTTACCTTGAAAGTTGCCTGTTTAGAATGGTTATAACATGTTTAGATTGCTTATTTTTACTCAGAATCAATTTTGACATCTAGAAGCTAGTCATAGAAGCTTATCCTCAAAATTGATTTTGACATTGGAATCAATTATAGAAGGACTTCCAAACATGCACTTATTCACTGATTATTGATAAAAGGAAAGCAGGAACAGAATTCTACAGACCTTCAGGGCAGGTTCATCCCAGCATGGAAAACATCTCCTTGCATCTACTGCCTCAAACTGGGTAGCTGCCATGTTTTTCTTCACTCCTCCGTCAACGTAAGTGCTGTTAAAGTCAACATACAAATATGACTCTTAATCCCAGACAGCTTGTGATTTAAAGTGGTCAAAGAAATAGCACCATACTAGGTAGCTAATTTCAAATATGATCTTTTTTCATCCAATGAAAGTGTGGGGTTAGTTTTCTCCAAGCATCATTCAGCAAGTAAGAAAATAACATTTTGTACTTTCATACATTTTAACTCATCTTACAACATCTTTGACTTCTGTCACTGAACAATTATGAGCAGAAACCAGCCGCTTTGAGTGTACACATTTTTTAATTTGACAGTTATAAGAGTGCTTGGATTATTGTTTACAGCAACTATATTTGGATACTTGTTATGTGTGCAAATGAATGTTGGTACTCACTAGATAAAAAGTGAACGAAACTCTTCTCATGGATCGATATGAAACTCTTTCACGTTAACTATCTACACACACCATTATATAACAGAATAAAGGGAAAAAAGGACGCACCATCTATAGAATCCGCACAGGTGTTCATTGAGGATCCCAGAAAACTCGATCACTAAGACTCCTTCTCCGACACTTAGTGTTTCATCAAACACCAGGACTAGTATCTCGTCTTCACCCTCCAAAAGAACATCACATGGTGTGTGCTGTAGAAGAAATTAAACTCAGAAGGATCAACCATAGACACTAATACAAATTCACTATGTGCTTAGAAAAAGGTTCTGATCACTAAAAACTCACCTGGCCATGAGTGTTGGTGAACCAAACATTTCGGACAACAAGTTCCAGGGCGTTCAAGACAATGAACTTGGTGTTTTCATTGATTGAAAGACTAATTTGCACAGTGCCAGAAAAAGTGCTTGCAGAGAGATCAGGTATTAAATGAAGTTCATATCTTTTTGGAATTGCGAAACTGGGTAATCTTGTTTGGCCTTTGAATTGATCTATTTTCTGCTTCTGCTCCATTTTCCTCCAAAGAGGTCACTCAACCAAGTGAAGACTACTTTAAAAGCACTACTATTTGAGGAGAAAGTGACAGGATACTTCCTAAGGATTGTGGAAATCCTAGCAATACCGTTGTCCTTTTCCTTCTCTGATGGCTGCTTTTGGAGATATTATTACATACTAATGATGTTTTGACACTCAAAATGTGCACACATCATGCAATAGACATGACATTCATGATTCATTTTCCCCTTTATTTCTCTCAGGTTACATCATATGTATTACTTCTCTCTCATTTTCATCGAGTATTTGTTCATTATATAAAAAAAGAAGAAGAGTGAAGCAAGCTCGAAGTTAGAATATTGGTGCAACCAAAAAATATTGTGGAGACACAAACTGACCAATGGCGGCTGTTTAAAATATTGTGAGGGGTGTCTGCTTGAGCAAGTCATCTTTTAAAACTTTAAATTAAACAATGGCGGCTTTTTTAGCACCAGGATACGTGAAGTTGGTCCAATGGCAGATCCACTAAATTAGCTGGCTAGAGCAGGTTAAAGCTAAAGTTTTAATCGGTTGCAATGTGAGTATTTTTAAGCTTTGAGTATCTATGGCCGGCTGGCCACAGCATGCATTCCATTTGAGGAATGGACTCCTAATCTCATGGTTAAAGCACAACGTGAGCTAATCACTACGCCACATTTAATGGTTTTCACAATGTAATTTTCGAAGCGTATGAAGTAACTTCTACGGCCACATTTGATATGTGTCGCTTGGAAGACTGTTGTTATAATATTTCACAGACATCGAACAGCGGAGACATAAAAAAACGCCTATTTACTTGCAGGTTTTGCTGCGCATTTTGCTGCGTTTGTTTAGCGGCGGTTTGAAACCCTCACAAAGTGATTTCTTGCAGATTTTCCCTTAAAAGTTTCTTGCGAATTTTGCTACGAAAACGTTTCCTGCGAATATTTCTTCAGAAATTATTATATCAAAACTTTCTTGCGAATTTTTGTATGGATTGTTCCTGCGAATTTCTTTCACTCAAAATCCGCAGGACAAAGAGAAGCTAAATCCACAAGAAAAATGGGTCTCTTTACATGTCTCGTGAATCATTATTAAAAGTGTTGCAACCCAAAAATTATTAAGATTAATATAAGCATTTCACTGATATTTAAAAGTTTTCAAATTTTCAAACATATCCCTCAGGTGTGAAGTATTTTTAAATATACGCTCTCTTAATCAAATCACTTTTTGACTACCCATCTTCGCCACTACTGCCAATATCACATCTTTGTTGTCACCGCCACGAAAACTATCATTGCAGCCTCCATAGACCTAGCCTCAGCCACTGACGCCAACAAACCCGACACCATAAACACTCACCTCGTCGGAAACCTAATGCCATCTATGGATCCATCTCCCTCACTAATTCAATTGCTGTCGATAACAAATAACTCATCTCAGTCGTCACTTTTTTATACTATTGTTTCTACAATGAAAACTGATTGGTTCACCGTTAGAACAATTTCACATGTCCTCATGTGAAAAGTTGTCATAAACACTATTCTTATTAAAAGAATTAATTTGGAGATTTAGTTTTATATGAATTACCTTGAATTTTGAACTACATTAATTACTTTTTAGAAAAATACATTGTTTTATTCAATACTACTAAATTCATCACATTAGTTGGTCTATCTCCCTTTCTATTCTCTAATGAAGTGAGGTAAGCATAATCTTGGATGCATTTTCGATTTCTATTGATTGAATGCAGTATTTCCCATAAAAAAAAACTATATCTACTACTGTATCTACTAATTGTGAGTCCTCAATATCAAACCTCAGCGACTCTTAAAAAAAAGACTCTCTTATATGTCGACACGTGTCACTTTATCAACCCAACAATTTCTCCCTGTATCAAATCAAATTTCCGAATTTAAATCATGATTTGCAATAATTAAGGAATTCAAATAATTATTTATTACAAATTTAAATCATGTAATTTATCTACTACTGTATCTACTAATTGTGAGTCCTCAATCTCAAACCTCAGCAACTCTTAAAAAAAGACTCTCGTATATGTCGACACGTGTCACTTTATCAACCCAACAATTTCCCCCTCTATCAAATCAAATTTCTCCAACTTTAGATGAACAATTTTAATATTAGTTATTGTGTCTACTTTAGTTTTATCAATTGAAGACTTCAATATATCATGTGATCTTACGCGTGTTTAAAAATGTTGACATATGTCATATATTTATTAGCTTTACAACATCAACTAAAAAGATATTGCAAATTAAATATTAAAAACACCCGTGCATTACACGGGTTACTTACTAGTTTCTTAATAAATATGAAGTAATTATTTGATTTGTATAACAAAGAACCAAGTTTTCTTTTTAAATGAAAACAAAGAACGAAGTTAGTTGTCCTCAAAAGGACATTCATACCTACTTATAATCACTAAAACTTTATTAAGATTCTTAAAAGAAAATTGTCTTCCTTTTCTAAAAAAAAATTCTTAGAAAATTTAAAAATCAATATTAATGGATAAGAATATGGGTATAGCAGTTACTACTTTCAACAAGAACTTTTACCTAGATCACATTTATGCATTATTATACCATTTTTTTAATTAATATATTTTATATCCAACTGTTATGAGATTAATCATTAAGGTTAAGAAATCACATTAAATGTGTATACATCTTCCAATAAATCATTTTCCATGCAATATTAAATAGGATTTCAAATGCTCGACTAATTACTTAAGGACTTTATTGATCTTATACATTTTTTGCATATTCATATTCGTTATAATATTTTTCATACCTAATAATATTTTTATTCTTAAAAATAAGTAAAAGAGGAATTTAATTGAAAAATATTGAAAATGGTCACTTCAATAAAACATTTTGTTGTATTATTATACATTTAATACTCTTTTTTGCAGTCAAAATTTATAAAGTTTCGTATAGTTAAGAAATGATCTCATTAAATAAAAAAGTAAAATCTATATGGTGTTGTATACATTTCAATAAAAAAGTAAAATCTATATGGTGTTGTATACATTTTAAAAATAATACTCTTGTTGCGGACATTGCAAAATCTAATTCGAACATGGACAGGGAGAGAGTGATAGATCATAGAAGTACTTTTTTTTTATGCTACCGATGGGTCTTAGTAGTATTTCTTAGATAATTATGTTTATTAAAAAATATGTAATGATGTTAATTAATGGGTTTGTTTAAAAAAATTTATACAATCATATGCATTTACTTTTAATTAATGTATTGAGTAGTGTGGACAAATATTAATTATCAGTGGTAATTAAAACTTTAAAATTATAAAAGTATAATAAATATAGAAAGTATCCATGAAAAATGATAATAAATATTTTAAATAAAGAG
Source organism: Acmispon strigosus (assembly GCA_030819835.1). Lineage (NCBI taxonomy): Eukaryota > Viridiplantae > Streptophyta > Magnoliopsida > Fabales > Fabaceae > Acmispon > Acmispon strigosus. Next base: position 51,999,562 of record JAUAMA010000004.1, on the reverse strand, counting down.
AGACCAAATATGTATATAAAATGTCTTATAATTAAGGACGGAGAGAGTTTATTAATTTTCTTTAAAACTAAGTGATAGATCTTATGAATAACCAAAATGGTTGCTAGACATACATGAAAATAATTGTTAACGGATTTCAACGACACATTTTAAACATACATTTTATCGATAGTTTTTAACTGCCACAATTTTTTTATAAACTCTTGCTACGCTCAAAATTCATATACCTAACCTCTATATAATGTGGTATGAAAAATAAAATAGAGGTAGCAAAACTTTTAATTTGGGTCATGTGCATTTGAGGCTCTCTGCAATTTCCTTTTAAAATTATAAAAAATAGTCGGTAGTCACGAGACTTATTCTCGATGTTTGAGATCATATTAAGTGGATAGGTCTCTCACAACAAATATTTCTCCTTACAAAATCAAACCCTAAATTAAATAATTAAGGAGTCCAACTATTTAGCTATTGTGCTCGCTTTCATGGTTTAATGATGATTTATTAGTTGCATGGGCAAAGAAAATTTGAATTCCACTAATTCATGGGAAATGTTGAACCAAACCGACACTGATTTGGAACCGAACCCGGTCCAATTCCAAGCAATTTTCCGAATCTGATTCGATAACCCAACCGTATGAGGAATCAAAACCTGCACTTTCTCCCCATTCCACGAAACCCTAACACTCCCGTTTCCCATGGCGCACCACACTCCCGATCACGAACCAGGCTCCTCCGAACCTAACCTCCAAACCCGACCCTACAACCCCTACAAGGACCTCGACGTCCCCATCCGAAACCTCTACCACCTCCCTACCTCCCCGGAGTTCCTCTTCGTCGAGGAGGCTCGCCGCAAGCGCCGATCCTGGGGCGAGAATCTCACCTTCTACACCGGATGCGGCTACCTCGCCGGCGCCGTCTCCGGCGCTGGTGTTGGCCTTGTCGACGGCGTCAGGTCCTTTGAGTCCGGTGACACTGTGAAGCTCCGAATCAACCGCATCCTCAACGCCTCCGGACATTCGGGTCGGTCTTGGGGTAACCGGGCTGGCATCATCGGGCTGCTGTACGCCGGCATCGAGAGCGGGATCGAGGCTGCCAGGGACACTGACGACGTGTGGAACAGCGTGGCCGCGGGGCTAGGCACCGGCGCGCTGTACCGAGCCGCGAGAGGGGTGCGATCCGCTGCGGTGGCTGGAGCTGTGGGTGGCATTGCGGTGGGAGCGGCCGTGGCGATGAAGCAGGCATTGAAACGATATGTGCCTATATGAAAGAAGAAAAAAGTGAGATTTTTTTTATCTTCTCTAGAAAAAGAAATCATTTTTGAGGGATCATTGTCATTGATGTTACACTGAGTGATAGATTATATAGGATAACTCCATATGGTAGTCACTAGGGCTTCTTTTGCAAAATATGGGTTTAATCAATGTCATGATTTTTGAGCTTGGTAATGGCTAATGGTTATTAATATGTAATTTTTTTGGGTCGTCTTGTAATGAATAATTATTGGGACGGCATTGAAGGTGGATATATATCAGCAAAAAGATCTTTTGTTTTCCCTGGTTCTTCTATTCAAGTGACGGATATAGCTGGATGTTTATGATTTTGAATGAATTGTTTCATGGATTTTACATGCCTTTGGTCAGAATCATAAATATCCAACTATATCCATCACTTGAATAGAAACTATGACTTTGCTGTTCTTTCACAAATTTCCATGGAAAATATGATTCTACTTAGCAGTAGAACCTTAATGTGGGCGTTATGCAGGATTTTGCTACTCTTTGATGTGATATTTTGCTTGTATTGATCAATGATCACCTTCTGCAGCATGTCTTCTCTTTTCCACCCTTGCACTTTGAAGGTCATATATGTTTCAATTGATTGTGGCCTTTTAGTTCTAATCATATCATGTGTAAACTTCTAATTGGTGATGTCGTGTACTTATGTTGCAATGAGCAAATGAACATGCTACTTGACAGTTAGTACTTAGGAGCTATTATTGTGGTTGTGTTCTGTGTTCAAATGCTTCTTTGTTGGGAAATCATCCCTTCTAAGAGAATAATTTCTGAACTCATTAACCAAAGTTGAGTATAAGTAGTCTTTTTTTTTCATAAGCACGTGATATGATTAGAACTAAACAGTGTGTAAACTGTGACAGTTTCACAGAAACTAAACAGACTGACAACAGTTATGATATAACTGTGTCAGAATACAAAGCTGGGCTTATACTTACACTAAGATCCCCCCCCCCCCCCCCCCCCCCTCAAACTATGGTATAAGTAAGACATGCTCATCAAACACACTAGTTTGCTCCTCAAATCATTAAACTTGATTGGTGAGAGGTTTACAGCATGTTTAGATACCATTTAACCACTTCATTTTCTGCTTTGGAATTATAAATCATGAGTTACAATGCTCTAAATGTGATGGGGAAGAATTGTTGAGTTAAAAGATATGGAAATGCAAACATGCGGTGTAAGTAAGACATTCAAACACACTAGTTTGCTCCTCGAATCATTAAACTTGATTGGTGAGAGGTTTACAACATGTTTAGATACCATTTAACCACTTCATTTTCTGCTTTGGAATTATAAATCATGAGGGAAGAATTGTTGAGTTTAACGATATGGAAATTCAAACATGCTGTTAGTTAAGATGTCATAAATGTGAAAATATCAATGACTTGTTGAGTACTCGCTCTTGGACAAGAAACTAGCTCAACTGTAGAGGGGAGGCTAGCGTTGTGTAAAAGTGAAACTGTATTGAGGTTATAACAGGATACGTAAGAGTCTGAAATTTGAACTGCAGTGAGTAGAGATCAAATCCGCAAAGGCTCTGCCACAGTTTATTCCATGCTTCTGTATTCGGCTTGTACAAGATTTGGCCACCAAGTTGTGTTTTGGACCACCAAGAAATTAAATTTGGTCAAGGTAAATGCACGAGCCTAAAATTGATTTTCATGTATGAGCCCATCCCTATCATTGTATGCGATGAGTGAGATTAGTTGGTGTTAGACCGTGATTCCTTGTCTCGTTTAGATAATTCAATATTTGTTTTACTTGTGTGGTGTTCTTCTAGGGGCTGTGATACAAACTTTATTTACGAGTAAAAAATTTAATTTCAGGTCTTGTGAATGTAACATACTGCAGTGGTCCTCATCCATCTCCTATGCATCATTGGCTCCAAGTTTTGAGAGCCTACCGTTGCAGATACACTTCGCTACCGTTCTGTGAGCTTTAGCTAAGAAATCACAAATGTATATAGAATATAAAATGTGAACATTTGAGAACCAACCCCAAGTTTCTGAATTTCTATACCCAACAAAGCTATTTCAGAGCAAAGGTCAGTTGCTGAGTAGCAGAAGTTGAACTACCTATGACAATGATGTCACCAACATACATTAGGACGAATAGAAAGTGTTTAGTCCTATGTCAATGAGCAATGGCGGGTCACACTTGCTGGCTGTGAACTCAAACTTGAATAGGGTGGACATTAGTTGAGGTGGAACTCTAGGAAGTAGACATGTTTATGTAGAAAAGGTGGTAGTAGGACTACAATTTCTGTCATTTCAATAAGACTTAGAAAGGAAAAGAGAAACAATTAAACTAATACATCAACACGATTTTGTATGTCTGATAAGAATACACAAATATAATCCACATTAACAGTTCTCGAATGACATTTTACCTTCTTACTAAAACATCAATATGAATTTTGAATGTATTTTTTTTTTTTTACATCGGAAAGCCATTTTGTATGTATAATAAACAAATATAATCCATATTAGCAATTCTCTCAGGTGACATTACTATTATGTACGTTTGTTGCTTAATAATCATTTCTACCATTCGATTTTATAATATTTTTCATATTGTTAAAGGCATAAAAAAACCTAAGTTTAATATTTAAGGTGAAAAATGTTAAAATGGATGAGCATTTAAGCAAGATATGATTGAATTAGAAATACAAATACTAGAGATAAAGTTTGGATAGCTCCTGTTGTAGAGCCATTGAGTGGTTTCATCGTGTAGGGACAAAAATCATATATGCACAAGGAGGATTGACGAAATGAAAGATATCAATATTTTGAAGTAGAGACCTAGAAAAACTACAGGTTAAATTATTAAGAAATTTGAAAGACAATCTGTACATTTTATATATACACAACTTTACGGGGTAGATTCATTCATGTAGATAACAACCTTAAAGAAAGAGCTTGTTTGATTTACCATTAGAAAGAGCTTTTTGTTTAAATAACATTACCAAACGGGCTCTTAGGTTATGAGAACCATGAGACTTTTATATTGTAAGTCTAGGAATCAAGTGTATGGAAGTTCGACCACGTGTAAGATAAACATTTCCAACATGTCCTCTCAACCTTTGAATTAGCACACTATAATTACAGTCTGACTTGATGGATAAATAACTTCTTTTAGAATCATATAATTAATTAGTTAAATTGGAACATGGTTACCGAGACTAACTCCAGAAGGATTACATATAAATAATTGAACAAATTTCATATTTTATTAATTAGACATAACATTAATTGCTAGTCTCAAATTATCGACATAATTGTATGTATGAATCAGCCAATATTCCAATACAACGCCATCAATCGAACATTTTGATTGGGGCTTGAACTCAACTGCCCAATCAAACCACAGCTAACAACATTAACAGAAGGAAAGGTGAGTATGGCAGAAAAATAAAATAAACATTCTTGCAATTCTTCACACCATCTAACAGAAATTATCAAATGCTCATGTGCGCGTACCACGGGGTAGCATTCTCTTGTAAGAAAACAAATTCAGGGTTTAAAATAAAATGCCTTATCTACCCTCGCTTATTAAAGAATCACAAATCTGCAAAATTTATTTTTTAGTGATTGACGACATCAATCAAAAATTGGTCAGAGGTACAATCGACCAAACCCGAATGGGAGATATGGAAATACCCAGATGAACAAACCTCATCCTCAGCCAACAATATCACTTGAAAGGAATTGAGTACGTCATGGCAGCCTTCAATTTACTTTTACAACAACATGGATTCTGGGTTTTCTATGTAGCCTTTGAATGCTTTTAACCATTCTGCACCAATTGCACCTGAAAAGAACAATAAAATATATACAAAACAAGCTTAATTTTTAATCATAAAAAATAAGAATAAAAAGCAGCAGCAGGAGATGAACAATGATTACCATCTATTACTCGATGATCACAGCTGAGGGTCACAGACATGAAGGAAGCAAACTTGAATTCTTCAGCACCAGAGCCCGGAATGACCCTCCTCTCAGCTGTACGCAAAGCAGGGAATTGAAAATAAGAGAACAAGAACAATGACTGCAGTTAATGAAGGAAACAAAGGTGTATAAGGCTAAATTCTTCTCACCGGATCCAACTGCAAGAATGCCTGCTTGAGGAGGATTGATGATCGCACAAAATTGTTTGACACCAAATGGCCCTCCCAAGTTAGACACAGTAAATGTACCTCCCTGCAATGTGCATGAACCCAAAAATTCATAAGGCAGTACAAGGGGCCATCATTCATAGCTGAATAACAATTATGAAACTTCAGTAACCTCATAATCTTGGGGTTTCAAGCTGTTTTCTCTGGCTTTCTTTGCCAATTGTTTGACCTCTTCACCTATTGCAGAGAGGCCTTTCTTGTCCGCATCCTGCAAATATACGAATAAAAAGTCAATTTAGAACCTATATTTGGAACTAAGATATTCATAAATATCTTTGAATAGAAAGAGGCCCTCACGCACCCTGATGACTGGAACAAAGAGTCCATTATCAGTCTGCACTGCAACATTGACATTCACATTATGATACCTGCACAAAAAACAAAATAACAAGTGTTACATTTAAGGTAATTCCCAAATTTGATATCAATACTTAGAAAGAAATTGTTAACTTACTGGCGAATATAATCATTTGTCCACGAACTGTTACACTGAGGAACTTTGCGGAGCGCCAAAGCAGCAGCCTGAAATTAAAAAAGAAATGCATATAATTTAATATGTATGTCTTAACCTCTCCTTCACAGAATTGATGGTTTAAGCAACCACAAAAAGTCTCTTTAGAGACTTTAGATACACAGGTTTTGAGCCAAAATTGCAACTTGGATAACACAAAGGCCCCCTTTTACTGATTTTGTAGCACACTAACAGTAGTAGGCGAAAATCAAATTCACTAAATTGAATACAGCGTTTTAAAATTAGATAATAACTACTTTCCAGTTAACACCTAGATTTTCTGCAGACAATGTGTAGACAAACTAATGGACTGCTCTTTGAATGGTTTTAGCCTGAAATTCATTAAGTTCTCTGATTTCATAAGCCTTAAGGGGAAAAAAGAATTAAAATATCCTATATTCCATAATTTGGCAAAAGGATATACAGCACTACAGCAGTTTCTTTGAGAGGAAAATCCACCAAAAGCAACACTGACATTTTGTTCCAAGTAAACAACTAAGTGAAAAGTCATTCAAAGTGATCTTAGTAGTCATAGCATTCCACGTGTATTTTCATTAAATATGATGTTTTCATATCTTCTTACTAAGAACCTAATTAAAATCCAAAACATGGGCAAAAGAAGGTCTCAGTAAGATATGCAAGTAACAAGCTCAGATATTTTTGTCAAGAAAAGTCTCATACCTTGATTACAAGGTCATTAACTGATATGCGAGCCCCACCAGAAGCTTCTTGCAACGAGTTAAGTTGTGTCCGCAAACTGTAGAAACAGGGTTCCAATTGTCAGAAATTATTTGTACTACAGGTAAACCTACTGATAATAGAGAAACCCACCTCATGAGTTTGTCAACACATGTATCTACTGTTAAATAGTAATGAGGAATGGTTTGTTTTGATAACAATAGGCGTGAAGCTGTGACCTGTCAGAATATGTGGAGTTAGTTTCTGGTAAAAACTATAACTAGGTGCTTTCACAAGATTATTATCAGAACAGCACATAAAAGTGAACACACAAAGGAGAAACTAAAATATGCCAGTAATGAAGAGCAAAAGTACGAAGAAGCATGTGAACAGATATGACATGGCACTAAACAAATGATCTTTGATGTGTGCAAAACAAGTATCAACTCATAAAAATTTCAGAACAATTGGTCTTTGTTTGATGTGATAAACTACCTTCCTTATCTGAGAGACAGGAATGTCAGTATAATCCAATGCTGCATCTGTTGCAACCTTGGTCTTCGAGGGTGCTGAAACTTCTTTAACACCAGAAGCTGCGCCAGAGGTAAAAAGGGTTTAATACAATCAATCCAATCAGACAAGTACAACAGTGTATACTAGAGCTAGCATGAGAGGTAGAGCAGAAGACATTTGTCTCCACTAGAATATGCACAGAATACAGAAAGACAAAGAAAGGTAAAATTATACCCAAGTAATCATCAATGTCGCCCTTAACAATGAGGCCTTCAGGTCCTGTTCCTTTAATGCTAGAGATAGGTACCTACATTGACGAGGGACAAAGATTAATGTCATTAAAATATCTTAATTTAATACTTTAGCACCAAGATATTTAGCATTAGTAACTGACATTCTTCTCTTCAGCCAACTTTCGAGCAAGAGGACTAGCAAATATGCGATCTCCAGATGAAGGTGGCGCACTGGGTTTGGAAACCTTTGCCTCAGGTTCTCGGGCAGGCTCCTCTACCACCTCTTTCTTTGGTGGAGGCGGGGCAGATGTTTCTTTGGCTGGGGGAGCACTAGTTTCAGATGCAGAAGGTTGGTAATCTTTAAACTTCGCAATATCCCCCTCATCTTCAACAGTTATGGCAATAATCTATCAAAGAAACCCTTCATGTTATCAATAGTGAAGCTTTCATAAGACAATAGAGTTTGGAGCGTAAAGGAAAAAAAATTGTAGATTCAAAATGTGGAACACTGGTAGACATGTTTCAGATTGTATTCTTTGTATTATTCCAGAGTTGCATTCGATAGCCATGAGATGGCTTAGGCAGCAGCCACTAGTTCCCCTACAGTTACTAACAGTTAATTAGTTGCTTTGTACTATTACTTAGGAACTTATAGCTTCTGGAAGCTTTGCATAGAAGCTAACCACAAGCTATAAATGTCGTTCATGCAGTGTAACAATTCAGAACAGCAAAACTGAATTTATCATCTCATACCTAGTTACCTACTCTTTCTCTCTCTAGAATTCTAATAAGCACTAATCAATAGCCTTTTTCAAATAAGAGAAAGGGGGAGGAAGAAGAAATCAAATACCTCACCAACTTGAATTTCTTTAGCCCCCTCCTCGCGTACTATCTTGGCAAGATAACCTTCCTCCATGCATTCCATTTCCACTGTAGCTTTATCCTTCAAATGAAATGAGATGCAATTTAGATGTCATTGTTCACATACGAATATTAACAGATATATTTGATGTGCCAAGTTTGTCTCTGGTACAAGAACCATACAGTTTCAACTTCACAGAGCACTTCACCAGGAGAAACTTTATCACCTTCTTTCTTCAACCATCTTGCAATGTTACCCTGCATAGCATTGAAACCAGTGAGTAGAAAATCATTGCCCACTATATGACAATCTCATAAGCTTAAGAAAAGTAGAACCTCTGTCATTGTAGGTGAAAGAGAAGGCATTCCAATTTCCTGGTGTGCGGGGAGATCTGAAAGATATTCACCAATGTCGATGGTGAAATCAATAAGTACGCTATCAATTGATATTCGTAAAACTTACTATTTTCTTCATTTAAAAAAGGAAAAAGGAGGGGGGTTAAGGAAAAGTGTAGGACCAAGGCAACTTTAGGGGAAAAACAATCAATCCTTATCCAAACAACTACGTTTTTAGGTAACAACTAATCAAGTATGTAGCATCTCCCTGTAAGGACAGATAAAAAGTTCCAAACAACGTAAAAGATAGAGTAGCATAAGCTGCGGTACGGAGTGAGAGGTCCGGTTTTGTTCACAACTTAAAAGAACACTTTACATTTACCCATATGCCCCGACAGAGAGATGTAAAGCTATTCCTGTATCTCCACCAAAAAGCTTAAGGTTTCAGGGGAGTTGGACTTTGACATGGTGCTTGAACACCTATTACCATGTGTTCAGGAGCATGGTCTGTGGATTGTCCTTGCTTCACGCTCTAAAAGTTAATGTATAAGGGGACATGTTGGAGACATACAATCATTCTTGAACCTCTACATATTACCTAACAAATCTTATAGAAGATTAGGTCCTCCACAATCCATGGCACAGGTTAAATGGATTATTAGCATATTGCTAAGAACCCCTAATTTAAAGAAAGTAAGAAACCTCATAGCTCAGTCCAGGGTCAAGGACATTAGTTAGAAACTCATCACAGATTTCTTCAGGCAGTCTACAATTGTAATCTTCCACTGAGAAGACTTGCCAACCTATTTATAATTTACACCAGTAACAACACTAACATAATAGGTCAAAAGATGCAGTGGTTTATTGCAGCCTAATCGTATGTAATGCATATTTTCCATTTCAATTTGCCAAACTGCCAACTACTCATCAAGTTTCAAAATTCAATTTGCCAAACTGCAGAAGTCTCAGGGCTGCAGTGCAGTCATACATAAATATCCATTCAAAGGACCATAGAGGTTAGAGGCCTCACTCACATTGCAAATCTTTGATTTATGAATGGTTCACTCAAACTCAGAGCATTCAACTGAACATAAAAACCAAAGAGAAACAACTAAGAGGATATTCTAACTAGGCTACTCATCTACTCCATATTCTATGATCATGAAATGTCAAATGACACAGCTTATGCTAATAACATTAGATGATCAACAACAATGAACGTTATCGAAAGCTACATGAGAGATCCAATAAAAAGCTCAAAAGCAAACTAAATGGCTGTACCTGAAGCTGATGCATAACATCTCCTGGACAACATCCTTGAACTTCTTTGGGAGGGCATGTCGAATTGAAAATAAATAAGTTACCGGCAATCCCCAATTGAAGCAAGACAAATATATGAAAACAAAATTACAAATTATAACATACTGTGAAATGTCTCCACTGAACAAGGACCCACTAATGCGTCCCCTTTGCATGGTGGATGTGGAGATGTTCCTTTTCTGCATATGAAAAAGAGAATCCAGATCAGCTGAAAATCTTGGTTTGCAATAGTGTAGCCAAGGAATGGAGGTGTGATAGTACAGGCAAAAAACTTATGATATAGTTGGCATGTAAATGAGCTCTACTCACAGTAAAGTTGGGGGCTGATTCAGCGACACTACTTCTTGTTGAAGACTTGAAGTCATGTAATCGGGTCCTCCGCACATCTAAACAATAAACAACTATAATTATTAATATAGGACACAATTTAAGGAACACCAGGGACCATTGAAATCATACGGTTCCTATTATGACAATGCAAACAATAAATTGTCCACCGTAATTTTCTTCCATATCACGTGCATCATTACACTTCTATTCCACTAGGGAGTAGTATGTGGAGAGAGATTTGGGAGGGGAAAGGGCAGCATTCCGTTCACTTTCTGGAAATGGAAGAAATCTATTCCAGTGCCCGCAGGCAATTTACATGGTATTATAGGTTCACACCTCATTACCACACCTTAAAACCTGTATTGCTATCATTCTTACTCATGTGTGGATAAATTATTTAAAACACCAAACGTTTAAGTGTGTGTTTGGATACCAATTGAGTTCACGTGAAAGCACATTTATCCAAATCTTTAAGAAGAGTTTCATTCAATTTTTGCCTTGAAGTGAGTGCTGATAGCCATTAGTATTGGCAGCAACCGGTATCCAAACATGCCCAATATTGCCTACCTACCAAAAGCAAACTAAGTATTGCACAATATTCCCCTTGCCCTCTTGCCCAATAGGACACAGTTCAAGACATGTATATCAATTTTCACAAGATGAATTCAGCGCAGACTTTATTTTTCCCTTTATTTTTGAAAGCATGATTACGTTGTAGCAATACAACTTATCCTTCTTCCATTGAAATTATTTGCAGTTGAAAGTTGAAATAGAAGACGAACGAAGCAAGTACCGCGATTTCTGCTGATAGAGGGTTGAGAATCGCTGCAAAACCAACGAAGCAAAAGGGCACGCTCATGGTGCAGCAAGCTTGAAGCGTTTCTCAACTGCAACCAGTAGCCAAATCAATAAAAAAAAATACAAAAACACGTTTACTTTGAAGCGCAAAAAAAAAAAGATGAATATGGTGAATGTTGAGATTATCGAACCTTTCTGGAGTGATTGAGTAAATGAGATGCGTTTGCCATTTTTCGCTGTTGCCGATGAGATTTTACGGAAAAATTAGACGAAGAAGGAGAGGGTTAGGGTTCGGTGGCAGATCCGATCAAGTAGATGGAAATGGAAATGGCATGGCACTTGCAGCAGCTACCCCAGCAAACCAACCCCAGATTATTTATTCTTTTCATTTTTTTTATTATGTATTTTACCTTTACCTCTCTTTTTTGCGTTTATTATTATTTTTATTTTGAGGGTGGTATTTTTTTATTTTAAATATCACCTTATATTTGTAATTTTTGTTTATATTCATGTATTGAATAATGAAAATAAAAGCAGAAATTTTTTCACTATCCCTGAATACTATATGAAAAAAAATTGAGCCAGTTTATTTGAAGTTTTTGAAAAAGGTTTTCTATTTTTAAAAGCTGAAAAATTAAAAACTTGTATAGGAAAACATGTTTTCAAAAACTCTCTCAAAAAACAGTTATTATTTTTTATTTTTAAAGTGAATTATGAAAACATTTCAAAAAGTGTTTTTTTTTCTTCTGTTTTTAATGTTTTTCATTCCAAACTGTTTCTGGAATCTATTTTTAAATTAAAAAAATTAAAACAGTAATTAAATAAATCTATAAAAGTTTTCCCTTGTAAAAGAAACAAACCCATAAAAGAATTTGTAACATGGCGGCCAACCTATAAAATAAAATAAATTTTAATGAAGTTATAATTTACTACTCCTATATGTATATTTTATTGATTGATTGGAGAGTTAATTATTGTAATATTTTAACCAACGACAAATCTGATTATTATTTTATGGTTTGAGAGTATGAACAAATACAAATTTGGTTCATGGGTCGGGTTTGTCAGTATGCTGGGTTGGATGTTCGTTCACGGTCCATACTGGCGGCACTTGGCAGCCCCGCGAATCTGGCTTGATGCTCGATTAATAATACCGACGAAATGACAGCAAAAAAGATTCAACGAGATTGAAGTTTTATGTGATTTCTAAAATGATTTTTAAAAATTAATTTGAAATATCTCTATCATTATAATTACAATTTGTGTTTTATTTTTAAAATTACATTATTCAAGTAATTATATTTGTTAAAACTGGAAAGACTAAAAAAATATATACGAAATGAAATATCTCTAAAATGAAAAAATAACACAATTATAAGTTGTGATAACAGATATTAGATGTGAGATGAGAAATAAATAAGAGATGAGATATAAGATATATGATAAATAGATGAGATAGGTGATATAAGATGAGAAATAAGATAAGAGATAAATATGAGATATAAGATATAAGATATAAGATAAGAGATATGACATATGACATATGTGATATAAGATACGAAATAAGAGATAAGAAAAGAGAAATGAGATAAGAGATATGAGATGAAAAATAGGAAAAAAGATGAGATAAAATATATGAGATAAAAAATGAGATATGAGATAGGAGATAGGAGACATGAGACATGAGATATGAGATATGAGATAATATATGAGATTAAGAGATGGGATAAGAGATGAAAAATGAGACATGAGATATGAGATTAAGAGATGAGATAAGAGACGAAAAATGAGACATCACATATGAGATTAAGAGATGAGATAAGCAATAACGTAAAATCAGATAAAAAATATGAGATATATGATGATAAGATATGAGATACGAGATGATATATGAAATGAGATAAGAGATGAGATATGAGATAAGGGATGACATACGAGATGAAATATGAGTTAAGAGATTAGATAAGATATATAAGATATGATATACGATGAGTTAAGAGATGAGATAAGAGATACGGGATATGAGATGAGATATGAGATGAGATATGCAATAAGAGACATTAGATGAGATATGAGATAAAAGATGAGATATGAGATAAGAGATGAGATATGAGATGAGAGATAAGGAATATGAGATGAGATAAGAGATAAGAGATAAGAGATAAGAGATAAGAGATAAAAGGTGAGATATGAGATTAGATATGAGATAAGATATGAGATATGATATGAGATAAGAGATAAGATATGTGATGAGATATGAGATAAGAGATAAGAGATAAGATATGGGATTAAAAATGAGTTAAGAGATATGGGATGAGATAAGAGATGATATATGAGATAAGATATGAGATAAGAGATATGAGATGAGATATAAGATAAGAGATGAGATATGAGATGAAATATGAGATATGAGTTAAAAATAAGAGATATGAGATATGAGATGAGATAAGAGATGAGATATGAGATGAGATAAGAGATGGGATATAATATAAGAGATGAGATATAATATAAGAGATGAGATATGAGATATGAGATAAGAGATGAGAGATGAGAGATGAGAGATGAGATGAGATATGAAATATGAGATGAGATATGAGATAAGAGATAAGGAATATGAGATGAGTTAAGAGATAAGAGATATGAGATGAGATATGAGATAAAAGATGAGATATGAGATAAGAGATAAGATATGAGATATGAGATATGAGATGAGATAAAAGATGAGATATGTGATAAGATATGAGATAAGATATGAGTTAAGACATATGAGATGAGATATGAGATGAGATAAGAGATGATATACGAGATGAGATAAGAGATGAGATTTGAGATATGAGATGAGATATGAGTTGAGATATGAGATGAGATATGAGATGAGAGATGAGATGAGATGAGAAATGAGATGACATATCATATGAGATATGAGATGATATGAGATAAAAGTTCAGCTATGAGATAAGAGATGAGATATGAAATACGAGATTAGAGATGAGATATGAGATAAGAGATAAGAAATATGAGATGAGAGGTACGAGATGAGATATGAGATAAGAAATGAGATATGAGATATGAAATAAGATATAAAATGAAATAAGAGATGAGATATGTGATAAGATATGAGATGAGATATAAGATAATATCTGAGATGAGATGAGATATGAGATTAGAGATAACAGATGAGATATGAGATAAGAGATAAGAGATATGAGAAGAGATGAGATTTGAGATATGAGATGAGGTATGAGATATGAGATGGACTATGAGTTGAGATATGAGATGAGAGATGAGATATGAGATATGAGATGAGAGATGAGATTTGAGATGAGATATCATATGAGATATGAGATAAGATGAGATATAAGATATGAGATAAGAGATGATATATGAGATATGAGATAAGAGATGAGATATGAGATACGAGATTAGAGATGAGATATGAGATATGAGATATGAGATAAGAGATAAGAGATAAGAGATAAAGAAAAGAGATATGAGATATGAGATACGAGATATGAGATATGAGATATGAAATATAAAATAAGATATGAAATAAGAGGTACGAGATGAGATATGAGATATGAGATGAGATATGAGATATGAGATGAGATATAAGATGAAATAAGAGATAAGATACGAGATAAGATATGAGATGATATATGAGATAATAGACGAGATATGAGATAATATCTGAGATGAGATGAGATATGAGATAAGAGATAATGGATTAGATATGAGATATGAGATGAGATATGAGATAAGAGATAAGATATGAGATAAGATATGAGATAAGAAATATGAGACGAGATATGAGATGATATATGAGATGAGATAAGAGATGAGATATGAGATGAGATATGAGATAAGAGAAGAGATATGAGATAAGAGATAAGAGATATGAGATGATATATGAGATGAGATAAGAGATGAGATTTGAGATATGAGATGAGATATGAGATATGAGATGAACTATGAGTTGAGATATGAGATAAGAGATGAGAGATGAGATATGAGATATGACATATGACATATGAGATATGAGATATGAGATATGAGATGAGATGAGAGATGAGATTTGAGATGAGATATCATATGAGATATGAGATGAGATGAGATATGAGATATGAGATAAGAGATGGGATATGAGATATGAGATTAGAGATGAGATAAGAGATAAGAGATAAAGATAAGAGATAAGAGATATGAGATATGAGATATGAAATAAGATATGAAATAAGAGGTACGAGATGAGATATGAGATAAGAAATGAGATATGAGATATGAGATGAGATATAAGATGAAATAAGAGATGAGATATGAGATAAGATATGAGATAATAGACGAGATATGAGATAATATCTGAGATGAGATGAGATATGAGATAAGAGATAATGGATGAGATATGAGATATGAGATGAGATATGAGATAAGAGATGAGATATGAGATAAGAAATATGAGATGATATATGAGATGAGATATGAGATATGAGATATGATATGAGATATGAGATAAGAGATGAGATATGAGATAAGAGATGAGATGAGATATGAGATAAGAGATAATGGATGAGATATGAGATAAGACATAAGAGATGAGATAAGAGATATGAGACGAGATATGAGATGATATATGAGATGAGATATGAGATGAGATATGAGATAAAAGATGAGATATGAGATATGAGATGAGATGAGATATGAGATAATGGATGAGATATGAGATAAGAGATAAAAGATATGAGATAAGAAATGAGATGATATATGAGATAAGATAAGATATGATATATGAGATAAGAGATGAGATATGAGATTAGAGATAAGAGATAAGAGATAAGAGATAAGAAATAAGAGATAAGAGATATGAGATATGAGATATGAGATATGAAATGAGAGATAAGAGATGAGATGAGAAATGAGATAAAAAATAAGAAATGAAATAAGAGAAGAGATATGAGATAAAAGATAAGATATGAGAAATAAAATATAATATAAGAAATTAGATATGAGATAAAGAGATGAGATAAGAGATGAAATATGAGATATGAGATGGGAAATGAGATAAAAGATAAGATATGAGATAAGAGGTGAGAGATGAGAGGTGAGAGATGAGAGATAAGATATTCTAGATAAGAGATATGATGATAAATGAGATAAAAGGTAAGAAATGAGATAAGAGATGAGATATGAGATAAGATATAACATATAAGATATAAGATATAAGATATAAGATTTAAGATATAAGATATGAGAAATGAAATATGAGATAAGACTTAAGAGATTAGATATGAGATAAAGAGGTGAGATGAGATATGAGATATGAGATGGGAAATGAGATAAAAGATGAGATATAAGATAAAAGATGAAGATGAGATGTAAGATGATAAATGAGATAAAAGATGAGACATAGTCTGATGGATACGAGATGATCCAGAAATGAGATAAGAGATATGAAATGAGATATGAGATAAGAGATATAAGATATGAGGTAAGAGATATAAGATATGAGATAAGAGATATAAGATGAGATAAGAGATAATAGATATGAGATATGAAATAAGATATGAGAAATGAGATGAGATATGAGATAAGGTATGAGATATGGGATAAGAGATGTGTGATAAGAGATATGAGATGATAGATATGTGATGGTAGATATGAGATTAGACATGAGATTAGAGATGGCAGAAAAACGCAAACCCGCGGGTTCCCGACCCGACCCGAAATTATGGGTAAAACCCGTTCTGATTGGGTTTGGGTTTTACCCGATTTCAAATGTGCTATTCGGGTTCGGGTTCGGGTATGAGTAAACCCTACCCGAAACCCGGTGCCTATGTAAGAAATTACTAAAATATCCCCCCATATATATATTAGTGGTGATTTACTAGGGTTTTTTCAAGGTTCATTAGCAAAGCAGTAGGAGAACTGAAGAAGCCGTCAAGCCGCCCTCACCCCTTCCCCTACCAAGCACCCACTTTCCGCTGCTGTGCTCCAAGCCGTTGCCACCCGCTGTCGAACTTTGTCCTGCCGTCGTCCAAGGCTCCAAGCCGCCGCCGCCGTCCACCATTCAAGCAAGAAGGAACTCGATCTCTGTCTCCGTCTCTCGATCTCCGCCTCTCGTCCACTGTCGTCCACCTTCCCTGCCTCCGTCTCCGTCTCTCGATCTCTCTTCCACCGTTGTCGAAGGCTACAAGCCGCCGCCGCCGTCCACCATTCAAGCAAGAAGGAACTTGATCTCCGTCTCCGTCTCTCGATCTCCGCCTCTCGTCCGCTGTCGTCCACCTTCCCTGCCTCTGTCTCCGTCTCTCGATCTCTCTTCCACCGTCGTCCAAGGCTACAAGGTGCATGTTCGATTGTTCTTCCACATCCGTGTTTCAGTGCTAGGTGTTTTGTGGTTTCGTTGTTTGATGTGAATGTTGAACGATTGTGATCTTGTTTATCAATATATTCTTGTTTACTGACAGAATTCCAAATAAAATATGAATTCGTGCTGCTTAATTGAAATGTTTCATAACTTAATTTCGCTGAGGTCTCAACTTTGATACCAAACAGAAGATAAGATCAATTGCACATGAACATTTGATATTAGACAGTTTACATTGTTTAGCAAAAATGTACATATTGAGATATCTATTGACTACTGTGAGATATCTTGTTTATTTTTACTTGTGATCCTCCATATTTATTTCCTGTACTATTATTTGGGATTTGTCGTGAATCTTCAGCGTTTCAGTTTCTGAATTATTTTTATATCTTTTCAGTTTGGTTTTCTTTTGCTATCTACTGACTACTGTGAGATATCTTAAGGCAAAGGGGGAAAAAACTCCATTCCAGATGTTGATGCTGCTGCTATTTTAATATGAAAGAGGTTGATGTCGAAGACTGTGAATAACTGGAATTGTGTATTTGTATTTGTTACTGAATTTTGTTATAAATTTTGATTGCAGACGTTGCTATTTTGTTTTAGATCCTTGTTGTTATTGTACTCTAGATTTATATCATGATCTTGAATATTGAATTTTGAATTGGCTTCTAGAGTCATATTTTAAATCATTATGAAGAATTAAAGATGTTGTTGTTACTGCATTAGTAATCAGGTTCAGGTATGGGTCGGGTTTTCGGGTTTTTATGATTCCTCTCTATTCATCGCGGGTACGATTTCGGGTATGGGAAACCCGAAACCCAACGGGTTCGGATATGTTTTTTCTACCCGAACAGGGTTTGAGTTCGGGTATGTATTTTCGGGTTCGGGTGCAGGTATGGTTAAACCCGCACCCGACCCTACCCGTTGTCATCCCTACATGAGATAAGGGAAATGAGATCATATGAGATTAGATAAGAGATATGAGATAAGAAAAACGGGAGATGAGATAAAAGATATAAAATATAAAATATGAGATGAGGTATGCGATATGAGAAATTATATAAGATATGAAATGATATATATAGGCCCTACCCTATCTTTCATGCTTTTCCCTTCTCCTTCCCTACCCACCCATATATTTAAATCTACAATATTATTGTTTCCGCGTGACATTGTTTCTGCGTGAAACTTTAAGAAGTTCGAAGTATATTACAAGTTAGTACACCGTGCATCGCACGGGTCACAAACTAGTTAATGAATATATACAAAACGATTTTTTGAAGCTAGTGTGTAAACGGTGTTTGTGGGACAGGTTGAGACAAGTGGGCTTAACTTTCACCCGACCCTAAATATTGGCTGGGTCTAGTTTTTAAACTCGAAGTTGCAAAATGGGATGGTCTAGTCTCTGCACCCAAAGAAACCCGATGAGATGCGGATTTAAGGGGCATAGGCCAGGCTGGGTTAATGGACATGCCCAGGTAGAGGTTGCAAAATTATCCATGAGTCCATACCCATCCAATCCATCCATCACAAAATCCATCCATATAAAAATAATAATTTAAATGGATCGATTCCAATCCATCCTTTTAATCTATTGGATATTCATAATCCACCAATTTAAAATCAAAATACACTAGATATGAAATATGAGATGAGGTAAGCGATATGAGAAATTAGATAAGACATAAGATGATATATAAGCCTTACCCTCTCTTTCCGTCCTCCCATTCAACTTCCCTACCCACCATTATATTTAGATCTACAATATTTCTGCGTGACATTGTTTCTACGTGAAACTTTAAGAAATACAGAATATATTAGAAATAGGTACTCTGTACATCGCACGAGACACACACTAGTTATATATGTACTTTAAAATGGAGGGAGTAACATTCTTTCTCGGGATGTTATAAGGTAGACAATTTTAAAAGTGATTTATCGACGAACCATCCCATTTAACCGTTAGATATATTAAATTAATAAACATTAATTTGTTTATTAATATACCTAGCTAACTGGTAAAAACGATGGTTCACCGGTTTACTATTTTTAAACTGATCCACCCCATATGGACTACATTTTCCCCCTCTTCTTCCACAATACTTCTTCCTCTCTTTATACGGGCCAGTATTTGAGAGAGTTCTATTGCGTTCTGCCTCGAGTGCATTGGTTGGATTGCTTGCACGGTTAATCTTGAATGCAAAATCAGACTTAGGGTTTTGCACCCAAAAATTTACTTGAAGACCATGGCTTTCCAATTGCCACGACACTGCTTTCAATTTCTCTACATTTCTAACAGTTGTTCGATAAAAGAATCAAAGATAGCTTGTCGTTGCCCGAAATATACAATAGTAGAAATGTAGAATTGCAAGTATGATAATTAGAAAAAAAGGAAGAAGGTTCTTGTCTCAAATTTCAACTTGCGATTTTCATGTTTTGAAACATACGAACACACCACCACATTGCCTTTTCAACGATTAGATTTAAGTATTTAACAATCAAGTTGGATATGATTTGTTGTGATAGTGTGATATGAAGATAAACGGATTAATTTGAAAACGAGGTACGATGTATTCGGAGCAGTGGAGGTTATCCAACTCGGGCGGAAACGAGGCCTGTTGTTCAACCATTTGCATGTTCAACCTTAACCTTCTTAACGTTGACCAAAGAATAAAAGCTACGTTTTAACGACATTGGAAGAAGAAAAAGTTCTATTTTTTGCTAAGTCAACTTTGATTCAATTGAAGTTTTCAAAAATTAAGTGTTGAAGGAAAAGGAAGAAGTTGGTGGGATTGTTCCCATGAGGAGAGGAGGTGGGGGGTTTGGGGAGAGGAGGGGAGGTGAAGGTTAAATAACACATGGGAAGGTGGTGGAGTTCTGGCCACCGCCTTCGGAAGCGATATTAGAGGTTGGATAGATGAAGAAAAAGAAGAAGAAAAAGCAAAAAGGGGAAAAAGACTAAAATTTTAATTGAGATGAAAAGTGGGGGCTTATATGTTCATCTTTAAGGCATAAAAGATAAAAATTTATGACATGCAGTTTAAAGTATAGTTAAAGTAAAAAAAACAATAAATAATTAATAATGAAATAAGAAAACGTTAAATCACTAACAACTTGTGAACCAAGTAAGTATGACAGTAATGTAATCTGAATATTAAGGTATGGAAGAAGTCCCTGATGCAAAAATCCATACGAATAATCTTAATCTAACTAGAATAAATTAACATGTGTGCTAGTCACTACATAAAAAATAAATCATGTAAGCACTGATATGTCATAAGAACTTATTTTAGATAAGAAAAAAATTGAGGAACTAAAAAGTAAAAACTGTGAATTTTTTTTAAAAGACTAAATTTTACTCTTGTATTGTATTATAGAGATTAAAATCATATTTCACTATCTCACTATATCAATCTTTTTTCCTTTCTCAGAAAAACAACAAAATATAAATGGACGTCTGTATGAAATTTAATTTACACTTCAGTGCATAATTCTTAAAAAGCACATTAACAAAATTCCCAAATAAAAATATATTTATGTTTTATAAATCATTCAAATACAGAAAAATGCTATACATTACTTCAATGTTAAAAAATAATGAATTATGTAGCTATACATTGATATAAATAAGTTTACATAGATATTTGAATGTATTTCACTATCTTATTGTATTATAACTAAAATAAGAAAAAGATTAACAAAATATGATGTGAAACACGACTCAACCTTGCACAACATGCAAAATCATTAAATTAGAAAATGATATTTTTTAAAATTATACAATATTGGTACATTTACGAACATATTCTTTTTTTATTTCATTTTCACTCACTTTATCTTTCTCTTATTTATATATCACATATTATATCTCTTACTTAACTCGATTCTATTCTGTTCTCTTTATATATCTCAGTCTATTATTTTTCTAAATTATATATACAATCGCGAATGATGGTTGTATACCATGAACTGAACGTGGATCCGAGGAGGCTGCATATAAAATATAAGCCTATGGGAACTTTAGAATATATCAATGTAGAGCGTTTATTCTTTATTCTTATCCATTCAATTCAACCAGCCTATAAATACCGCTATTTTGTTCCTCATAGTCCACAAGCCTCTCCTTCATCATTCAAAAGAAAAGTGTTAAATTAAGTGCATTTAGAGCAAAGAATTACCTAGTTAGCAAGCAAAGATGTTTGGTTTCCTTGACAAGAGCCGAAAGATCAAGGGCACTGTGGTGTTGATGCCCAAGCAGGTGTTGACCTTCAACGACATAACTTCAATCCGTAAAGGCGGTGTTCTTGGCCTCGCCGGAGATCTTGTGGAACTTGCCGGCGACATTGCCGGCCAAGTAGCAGATACTGTCACTGCCATCTTCAGCCGTAGCGTCTCCATACAATTAATCAGTGCTACCAAGACTGATGGTTTGTGCTTTAATTTCCTTCTTTCCATAATCGTTTTGCTTTCGAACATGCAAGGAGTTGATATTTTTACACTTTAGCCCTATATACTCATTTTACATCTCTTAGTTCATATTTGTGTCGTATCAATTTATTTGGGTGTAACAATCATGAATTTTGAGATTAATTTTACATGTTAAAATTTAATCCATCAATAAATCATACTTTTAATTAGTATAATAAATAATACTCCCTCCGTTCCTTTTTATAAGAACTAAACTAACTTTGCACACCCTTTAAGAAAGTTAGGTAGTATAGTTTTTTGCATTAAATTTGTTCTCAAATGTTGTTGAATTTCCAAAATTGTCCTTAACATATTTCTTTTTAATCTCTTTTCATCATTAATACAATTTCATATTTCCAGAATTGAATAGGGGTGAAAATGTGAAAAAATAATTAATATGCCACAAAGTTTTATGTAGTTCTTATAAAAAGGAACGGCCAATACCACTCATTTAGCTCTTATAAAAAGAAACGGAGGGAGTATTTATTTTGGAATGCATAATAAATAATATTTAATATATGTTATTTACAATATATATTCGTCATATATGCTCGAGTCAATTTATAAGAAAAGTCTTTTAATTAATTTATTAACAAGATTTTTAATTCTTGATCCATATGAGACCAAGTTGGACTTTAAAACTCTATTAATTAACCACATATATAAGTTGGTATAAGTATGAAAAAATAATCATATAAGGACAATAGTATGCAATTCATTATACTAGTTAGCTACCACTATGCATGTAAATTAACTCGTAAGGTTATTTTAACTTAAATAGATGTGTTGAATTAAATTTATATGAATATAATTGTGTTAAATACTCATAGAGATTTAGTGGTAGATGCATCTGGTTTAAAATAAAATATACTAGTAAACTAGTTATTGCTTGCAGAATATTGATATCAATTTTATAACTTTGAGAGTTCGTGGACCGGGTTTTATTTATTCCTTACTTGTGATCCCAACTTTCAAATAGAATACTTTTTTCATTCGAAATTGACATGAAATATAAGTTAAATAAATTATACAATCATCGTGACTCGTGAGATAGATTTAAATATCACCAAATAGTTCGAATTGATTTGGTCAGACGAAATGACCAAGTTATGAACACCTCTACTTGTGGTTGGGTGAAGGAGTTGTGGTTGGGTGTTACACACATTGTATAGAATACTAATAGAAAAAAGAAGAAACAAGTGGGCAATGTATCATGTAACGCACTTGACATCTGACAAGAAAATATTTTTGTTTCAGAGACAGATATTCCCTAAGTAGTTTATAAATTATGAATTAAAGTACTCATGCTAGTGTCACTTTTTTGTGAATATATTGTTCGATCACAGGAGACTTGTCTCTTCTTTCATTTTTACTTTTAGAATTGAGTTTTGATACATCCACGGAGATTTTCTCCTCTATCTTATTTTCAATTATTTTATCTCATTATATTTTTTATCATTTTATCACTCATTTATTTCTCGTTTTTTTTCGCATACCCGTGTTTCATCATTTTTGTAGCACAAGGAAATGGGAAACTTGGACAACGAACTTTCGTGGACAAACATCTTCCCACACTCCCAACCTTGGGAGCGAGGCAGGAGGCATACAGTGTTTACTTTAACTACGATGCTGATTTCGGAACTCCAGGAGCGTTTTACATAAAAAACTTAACCAATGATGAGTTCTTCCTTGTTAGTCTCACTCTCGAAGACGTTCCCAATCATGGAACGATTCACTTCGTATGCAACTCATGGGTTTATAACGCCAGATCATACAAAAGAGACCGCGTCTTCTTTACCAATGATGTAAGAGTAAACTATATACCTAGCGAATAAAATGTCGTTAGTTGGGTTTAATAACATTTTGACAAGTGTTTTAAAAAATTCTAACCCATAACACTTGTCAAATATTATTAGGCTACCTAAAATTAAAGTGATTTTATTCGATTTTACCATACGTGTTTTAGACAATCGTTTTGATTATATTACTTTTTAAAATAGAATTGTTTAAATCACTTCAAGTAAATAAGAGGTATAGACATTCTAGCTTTAGTAGTCCAGTAAACGTGTTTTAGAAATTTTTAGCTTATGACACGTGTTAAAATATTATTAGGAACTTTTTTAATTGCAGTTTTTGAAAATTATTTGTTGTGTTTAAAAACAAAAACAAAAAAATAAAGTTTGTTTTTAAAAAGTGTTTTAAAATATAGTTCTTATTTTCAATTTTTAAAACTAAAATACTAGAACAACTCAGAGATGTCAGTTTATATTTTTAAGTTTTCAAATACAAGTTTTTTTAATTTTGAATTTTTTTTTCTTTTGAAAAACCGTTTCACAATCACTTTCAAAAAATTGTTTTTAAATAAAAAAACTTTAAAACTGTAATCAAACAAGCTACTTATCTTAGCCTTGGTAGCTAAAAATGATTTTTGATACTTTGCTAAAAATGATTTTACCTCTTATTTACCCCTTGATGATTTTGATAATTCATTTTTTAACATTTACCAAACTTATCTTTTTTTTTCTTGAAATATATTGAAGACATATCTTCCAGGCCAAACACCTGCAGGACTAGTTAAGTACAGAGGAGAAGAATTGGAGA
This sequence comes from Acmispon strigosus, assembly GCA_030819835.1. Classification (NCBI taxonomy): domain Eukaryota; kingdom Viridiplantae; phylum Streptophyta; class Magnoliopsida; order Fabales; family Fabaceae; genus Acmispon; species Acmispon strigosus. Next base: position 51,975,087 of record JAUAMA010000004.1, on the reverse strand, counting down.
ATTTAAGAGGAGATGGATCAGGGAAGCGCCAAGAACATGAAAGGATTTATGACTATGATGTTTACAATGATTTGGGAAATCCAGACGGTGGTGCCAATTTGGCTCGTCCAACTCTTGGAGGCTCTACCACTCACCCCTACCCTCGCAGGGTCAGAACCGGTAGAAAACCAACCAAGACGGGTTAGATTTCTTCTTCTTCTTCTTCTTCTTCTTCTTTCCAATTCAATTTTTTGATTATTTGCTAATATTTTCATATTATTTAATTCTCAACAGATGTTACTTGCGAGGCACCAGGGGCGATTTATGTTCCGAGAGATGAGAATTTCGGTCACTTGAAATCATCAGATTTCCTTACATATGGAATCAAATCACTATCTCAAGACGTGTTGCCTTTGTTTGAATCTGCAATTTTTGATTTGAACTTCACGCCAAATGAGTTTGATAGCTTCGACGAAGTGCGTGCACTTTACGAAGGTGGAATCAAGCTTCCAACAAGCATAATCAGCCAAATTAGCCCCTTGCCGGTTCTTAAGGAAATTTTTCGCACTGATGGTGAAAATGTCCTCCAATTTCCACCACCTCATGTAGTCAGAGGTACGTTTTTCATCTTAATAAACAGAAATCAAAGATTTGTTATTCGTCTTGATTGAACAACCAATGGTTAATACTTGACTCAAATAATTGTCTAATTTTTTCTCTTTTAATTTTGTGTAGTTAGCAAGTCTGCATGGATGACTGATGATGAATTTGGAAGAGAGATGATTGCTGGTGTAAATCCTAATGTCATTCGTTTGCTCCAGGTAAGTTCAAATGATTTACTCTTAGCAATTTTTTCACGAAAAAACCCTAGGACAATGGCAAATGAGTCAGTTAGAAATGCACTAGGATTCTTCTAGTAAAATGAACATGCATTTACATTGAAGGAGGCCTCTTGAGTAACCTAGTCAATTACAGTTATGTGCGATGAGTATCGCGCAATTACAAGGAAATTGAGCAATCAAGCCAAAGTGGGAATGTAGGCCGGACAACCATGTTAATGTTGTTGGTGAGATATCAGGGAGGCCCTACTAATGAAACGAGGGGAAGAACTTGGACATCCTCCTCAATAGTAAGCGGGTCAACTATTTGGCAAGCGTAGAGACGACCTGTGAGCTTCTGTAAAATTAGTACATGCTAATTGTCCAAATTTAAAACCGTGAATTTTTTTGTTGGTGTTAAATTATTTTATGTCCTAGAGGAGAACCACAATTTGCCCTCTTTCCTGATAATATTATTTGATATGGCAGGATTTCCCACCAAAAAGCACGCTAGATGTCAAAGTCTATGGTGATCAAAATAGTACTATAACAACAAAAAACTTGGAGGATAATCTAGATGGGCTCACAGTTGATGAGGTAATGATATAAATGTATTTCACTTAAAAGGCCATATTTGATTATAGTTCAAAGTTATTGAAAAATTAATGTAATTGAAATTAAAATTGTGAAACAGGCACTTAGCGGCAAGAGATTATTCATATTAGATTACCATGATGCTTTCATGCCTTTCTTGGAGAGGATAAACAAAATTGCAAAGGCTTATGCCACCAGGACAATCCTCTTCTTGAAAGATGATGGGTCTTTAAAGCCACTTGCAATTGAGTTAAGTCTGCCACATCCAAATGGAGTTGAGTATGGTGCTGTGAGCAAAGTCATATTACCTGCCAATGAAGGTGCTGAAGGAACAATTTGGCTATTGGCCAAGGCTCACGTAATTGTGAATGATTCAGGCTATCATCAACTCATAAGCCACTGGTATATATATGAACTACACTAACTAGATCATCAAATAAGCTTAGATTCCATTTGAAAACAGACAAAAGAACACTTATTGGAGCTTATCTAATGCTTTTTCTAGCAAATAAGCTTCAATAAGTGCTCTTTGGTCCGTATCCAAATGGACTCTTAGTCTATGTATGTAACTATGTAAGACATGATTATTAATCTTTTTTTCTGACGAGGTCACAGGTTAAATACTCATGCATCAATGGAGCCATTCGTCATAGCAACAAATAGGCATCTCAGCTCCCTTCACCCTATTTATAAACTTTTAGATCCTCACTACCGTGACACCATAAATATCAATGCACTTGCTCGACAAGCCTTAATTAATGCAGGTGGAATTATAGAGCAATCTTTTTTGCCCGGACAGTATTCTATGGAGATTTCTTCTGTAGTTTACAGGGATTGGGTTTTCACTGACCAAGCATTACCAGCTGATCTTATTAAGAGGTAATCTTTATTATGCATACATCAAATTATAAGGGCAATTTACGAGAAATGACTTTTTTTTATAACGAATATTGTGCTTGATTCAGAGGAATGGCGGTTGAGGATCCCTCTGCCCCACATGGTCTTCGTCTTGCGGTAGAGGACTACCCTTATGCTGTTGATGGACTTGAGATATGGGATGCTATTAAGAAGTGGGTTCAAGACTACGTCTCCTTATATTACCCAACAAATGATGCAATCCAGAAAGACATTGAAATACAAACTTGGTGGAAGGAAGTTGTACAAAGGGGTCATGCTGACTTGAAAGACAAACCATGGTGGCCAAAGATGCAAACTCTTGAGGAATTGATTCAATCTTGCTCTATTATCATATGGACTGCTTCAGCTCTTCATGCAGCTGTCAATTTTGGACAATATCCTTATGGAGGTTATATTCTGAACCGTCCAACACTCAGTAGAAGGTTGATCCCAGAAAAAGGAACTCCAGAATATGATGAGATGGTGAAAAATCCTCAAAAGGCTTACTTAAGAACCATCACACCAAAGTATCAGACTCTTGTTGATCTTTCTGTTATAGAGATATTGTCAAGGCATGCTTCTGATGAGGTATACCTTGGAGAGAGGGATAATCCAAATTGGACATCTGATACAAGGGCATTACAAGCCTTCAAAAAGTTTGGAAGCAAGCTGGTGGAGATTGAAGGAAAAATCAAAGGGAGGAACGACGATTCAAGTTTGCTAAACCGAACTGGGCCAGTTGAACTTCCCTACACTTTGCTCCTTCCTTCTAGCGAGGAAGGATTAACTTTCAGAGGAATTCCCAACAGTATCTCTATTTAAGCTAGTGCGTGTCTTGTTTCCTTATCTATTGTACTTCCTAGAAGGATTTGATTATGTTTTCATGTGGTTACTTTAAGGTGTTGGTGTCTTTCTAGTTGCTCTAGTTTTAGTCTTTGCATGGTGTTTTAGGAGGATTTGTTTCAAAAGGGGTGTCCTTATCCTACTTGAGAATGTTTCTCAAGTTGTTATGATTATCATGACTGAAATTCTTTTACTTTGGAATTTTATGTTATTGTATTTCCTAATAAAGAGATGATGTTTCTCTATGTATACATATTTTCGGCATGTTTATAATAAAGTGTGCAGGTTTGCTTGTCAATCCCTGAATTCCCAATAGGGAGTTTTTGGAAAACTTTCTTTAATTATGAGAAATAAAAAATTGCCTATGATTCTGGGGGATGATTTTAACGACATTCTTCAGCCTACTGAAACAAAAAGCTCGAGGGCAGGGGCTTAGAGCTTCTCTCTATCAAGGGCTTATAGGTGAATGAAATGAGAGGTGAAAGGCTTGCAGAACTGAGTGGAGAGCCTATATATACGCCACGGGAAAGAGAGAGTGAGTGTATGTGTGACCATTATTTGATTTTTGAACTTGCACCACTCGCATTGTGTGTATCGTGTGAAATAAAATAAAGTAACTCAAGAAGATGGTTAAATTGTGTTTAAAACTTTTTGCAAAGTTGAATCTATTCACTTATAAAATCTTTGAAAAACCTTTTCTTAAAACACATATGTTAGTTGCAGTGGAATAACTAAAGAGAAAATAACAAAGAGATAAAGTACAAGAAAAGAACATAGGGTGGCAATTGGATCCATGAATCCATATCCATCAAATCTACCCACAATTAAACCTTTCCAACCCATCCATTTAAAATTTAAAATTAAATGGATGGATAATGACCCACCTATTTAATTTAGTGGATGGGGGTCTATGATATTTTGAAACTCGTTGGATCATTTAGTTAAAATTAAAAATTATTCATTGGTTTTTTTTAAAATATAAATGGATTATATGGATCCTGAACTCTAAAATTGACCAGAACTCGAAAATTGATCCCGAGCCCGAAAGTTGGGCTCAAACCCGAAAATCTGGCCCGAATTTGAAAAATCGATCCCGAACTCGAAAATTGACCCGAACCTGAAAGTCGAGCCCAAATCTAAAAAATTAGTCCCGAACCCGAAAATCGGGTCCGAATTTGAAAAATCGGCCCGGAACCCGAAAATCACACCCGAATCTGAAAAACGTTCACAACCCTAAGATCATACTCGAACTCGAAAATCGGCCTCGAACCCGAAAATCCAGCTCGAACTTGAAAATCAGCCCTAAACACGAAAATTTTGTCCAAATCTGAAAAATCAGTCCCAAACCTGAAAGTCGGGCCGAAACTTAAAAATCGGTCCTGAACTCCAATATCGACCATGAACCAGAAAATTAGCTCCAAATATGAAAAATCGGTCCCGAATCCGAAAATAGGGTATGAACTTGAAAAAAGGGTCCTAATTCGAAAATCAGGTCTGAATCTGAAAAATTGGTCCCGAACTCGAAAATTGGTCTCGAACCTAAAAATTGGGGCCAAACCCAAAAATCAGGGTTTAATTTGAAAAGTAGGTCTCATACTCGAAAATCGGGCCAGAACACGAAAATCGAGCTTGAATATGACCACCAACTTTGAACCCTTAAAATCGTTGCCCGAATTTATGGTTCGGGGTTGATTTTAGTGTTCGAGGCCAATTTTAGGATTCAGGCCCGATTTTTAGGTTCGGGTCAATTTTAGGGTTAGGGACCGATTTTTGGATTTAGAGTCAATTTTCGAATTCGGGTAGATTCAAGGTTCGAGACAGATTTTTCAGATTCGATCCCTATTTTCGGGTTCGAAGTCGATTTTCCGGATTTGGGCCCAATTTTCAAGCTCGAGCATGATTTTCAGGTTTGGAATCGACTTTCCAGATTTGGGCCCATTTTTTTTGAGTTCATGACCGATTTTTCTGATTCGAGCGCGACTTTCGAGTTTTGGGCGGATTTTCGAGTTTTGAACTGATTTTTCAAATTTGGGTGTGATTTTCGGGTTTAGGACCAATTTTCGGATTTGAAGCCGATTTTTGGGTTTTCGAGCCGATTCTTGGGTTTCAAACCGATTTTCGAGGTTTTATAAACTATTTTATCAATGAAAAAAATTGTAAAAAAATCGAAGTTAATTGTAACGCCCCAATTTCAAGGTCAGGGGTCACAGTAAATTCGCAAAAAATAAAAACCTCAGAACACAACTCAGATTTTCGAAAGAATTTCGACACTCAATATAATATTTAACATAATAATATTCCCATGAATAAATAAATAAATAAATAATCAACGCGCAACAGAAAATAATTATATTTTCGCACCACAATGTGCTAAGTTATTATCAATAAAGATAGCCGAAATAAAATTGTCTTCCAGCCTTCGAGCCATCCTTAATCATCTTCTTTAGCTGCTCACAATCTATTCTTCATTTAGTCCTCGCGCTGTAAATCTATGGCGTTAAGCGCCCAAACAACAAACAAGACAAGCAGAAAGGGTTAACTCCTAAAACAAACAATAAGAGCAACAACAAACAACATGCATTAATATTTAAACCAGTAACAACATTATGTGAACAGAGAGCAGAAACAACAGATACAACAGTTCTTCAAATAGCAACAATAGTATTTGATATCCTCATACAACTCAAGATAATTTCCACAAGCAATGCATGTTAATCCTCAACATGCAACTGCATGCTCATCTCTGGCCACAACAACATATCGACCCAAACGGGGGCGAATTCGTCCCAAACGGGGATAGGAGGATCACAGGGGAACGACAACCCAAACAAACATTCTTAGGTAGACCACATGAAACAACAACCATGGGACACCCTCAACCTCAAGGATGTTTATGCTATGCCAATAATGATCAACCTCATGAACCAACAGTTCACAGTATAAACACATGTTAACAATTTTCCCAAATTCTCAATTCACAACATCATGTTATAATAGCATTCAAAAGAAATACCTTAACCACAATTGTATAATCCAAACATTCCACAACAAACGATATATTCAGAATTCCAGATAACTCAATCACAATCAAAGCAAAAACACAATAAAAGCATGCATAACTCGAGACCCTCTAGGATGTGAGTTACCCTTACCGTTGAACGTGACGCATAAACTTGATCTCTCACCTATCAATAACATATAAACAACATTCAATCAACTATTTAGTTTTTGTAACCAAATAATATACTAATGTCTCTCAAATGTTAATCCTCTTAATATGAATAACTAGGAAACAGAATCACCCAAATAAAGTAATCTTGATTCATCATCTTCCGGTACTCCAGGTTCAACTGGATGGACTGTCAGTGAGAAGTCATAGTCTTTTAAAACTGCTACTGACTATAGTCAGATGTCTGCTAATAAGGTCCCAAAGTTGATAAAGCAAGAAGATGAGGAATAAGCAAGAATATGAAGACTTTAATTTAACGTGGTTGATAACACGTGGGTTTACGTGGCATATTTCTCTTGATTCCTTGAATAATTATACGTTGAATCAAACTTCATTTTAGGCATGGGTAATTATTTATACAAACTTCATTCATGACATATCCCATGTCTAAATTTAATTTAGAAAGAATATGTTTGTTGATAATAGATTTAAGAATTAATTAGGTTTTTTTCCACTCATACGTAAAGAAACTATATACCTTAGCATTGATCTTCAATAAAACATGTGAGATATTGACTCTTGACGCTGGTCGGAGGGGGAGACATGCACTGAGCAACAATTCTCAATTCAGCTAGGGTTGAAGATCAATATCTCCCTAAACTTTCACCTCTGAATATACCATTTTCACATATTTAACAGTATAGATATCAAAAGTCACTTATCTTCTGTCTCCTCTGTTTGCGGTGAGAAAGTTTTAGTTTTTTTTAGCAATAAAAGAACTTTGTTTTTATTTTCTACCATAAAAATAAAAAAAGCTTACTTTCATAATTTGAATCAAACATATAATATATATAATTCCTACCATGGTCAAACAATATAAATTATTTTACAACAATTACTTATGAGATTGTCTAAATCACTCAAGGTAAATATTGGGTAAAGTCACTTTAATCTTAGCCTCTTAGGTGACTAATATATTTTGACATGTATCATGAGATAGAATTTTGCATGTCAAAATATTATTAGACCACCTAAACTATAGTAGTTTTACTTAAAAATAGCAAATTATCAATTTAATTATATTTATATATGAAACGGTTGTTAAAATCACACATGTTGGTTTTTTCTTCCTGTATGGGCATGGAGGAACAACTAAAACATTTGTTTGAACAATCTATTGGCATCCATTAGATCAAGAGGAGATATTGTCATTAATGTTACCTCGACAGGGTTTGTTGCACTGTTGTTTCCCGGAGAGAGGACGGCGCACTCCATGCTAAAGATTCTTATACCAATAATCGAGGAATCAACATGACAAAATAACAAATAAATTTAGCACAAGATGTGGCGTGGTAGTTAGCTAACTTTGTCCCTCAACCATGTAGAAGGGGGTTTCGATCCTTGGCCATGTGAGTTAAGCGCAAATTGTCGCAAACTGTTTACTGCTAAGTAACTATTTCTCACGGCTAGAGTATAATTATAAAAAAGTCATTCCACACACAATAATTTTAGTTTATCCAAAATTACCCGTACCTTGCACGGGTAAATCCAACTAGTACATTGATATATATAAGTTTACATAAACTAATATAACTAAAACATTGATATAATTTCAAAAAAAAAATTTACATAAATATTTGGTTGTATTTTACTATCTTATCTACTACTGTATCTACTAATTGTGAGTCCTCAATCTCAAACCTCAGCAACTCTTGAAAAAAAAGACTCTCTCATATGTTGACACATGTCACTCATAAGAATGATTTAAAAGTTTTTAAATTGATAAAATTTCATTTTATATTTAAAAATGATCAACTCTTTATTTTTTTGTTTACATATGAAAAGAAGATCAACTCTTTATTAGTTATATCATTTATTTGTGACAATTAATTAATAAACTTGATTACAATTTATATATTAATTTTGAATTGCATATTTAAGCTTGTGAAATGGTTGGAAGGAAATAAATTATTTTTGCATTTCAAATTCGGATTTTTTAGAATCGGTATCGTAAGGATTTTAAATTCCTATTTTGCAGAAATTAATTTAATTTTTTTTAGTTATAATATAAATATTCAGTATATTTCAAAAATATTTCAAATAAAATTAATTTTGCATTACTTAATTTATTTTAGAATTTTCGAATTAATTACTTAAAAATGATTAATGCTTTAAATTTTTACCATTTGTACGTAACAACTAATAATTACTAAAATTAATTACAATGTATATTTTAAATTTTAATTATAAATTTCTAAACTTTTTAGAATTATCAAATTTGAATTTAATTATGTCTAAATTTTGAAAATTTTCCATTTATTCCTTCTTTGACTCATTGACGGCTGAATAGGTTAATTGAAGCAACACTAAATATTGATATTATTCATTATTGCAAATTTGATTTATATCGCGAAAATCAATATTATTTAATATTTCATTTCTTTACTATTTTTAATTCCGTGTTGAATATTATATAGATTTTTTATAGTTTTTTTTTCTGGTTAAAACGTGTCAAGATAGAGAAGTAAAATATAATCTTCATTGTGTTAAGACTATTGCTACATAAGTATTTGGTGGATGTTTTTCTATTTCTATTATCAAAACTTAATTACATTGTTTGGTTTTGATATGATATAAACTTTAGATAAACAATTTTAATATTAGTCATGGTGTCTACTTTGGTTTTATCAATTAATAGATTTATTTATGTTGATATATCATGTGATCTTACACATGTTTAAAAATGTTGAAATATGTCATATATTTATTAAAAAAATCTAGCTCACTATAAATGTTTCTCTGCAAATTTTATTCTAGTGAAAAAACAAAATATGAGAAGCATATCTAGTTGTAAATGAAATGTATGGTTCATACAAGTTCTACCATATAAGGAAAAGATTAAACAAATATAACGTGAAACACGATTCAACCTCGCAAACAATGTGTACATTATTAAATTAGAAACGGATATTGAAATTTAACTTAACGTAAAAAGGTCAAATTATACAGTTTTATTTAATACAGTTAAATACATTTTCTTATCTTTCTAGTTACTTTCTCTTGCTATCTTTTTTTTTTCATTTTGTGATAATCATATCTTTTACTTTTATTCATATCTCTCTTTAAACGTGGGATGAAATCGGGGTGTGAATGTATTATTTTCTAAAGATATATACAACCAAGAATGCTCCATGTTTGCAAATACCATGTTTGGAACGTGCCGAGAATGGCTACATACAAACAAAATAACCTATTCGCCTATAAATACCTCCGGCTTGTTCCTCTAAGCCACAAGCCTCTCCTTCATATTCTCATTCAAAAGAGTAGTGTTAGTTACCAACCTAGCTAGCAAAGATGTTTGGTATCTTTGACAAGAGCCAAAAGATCAAGGGCACTGTGGTGTTGATGCCCAAGAAATTCTTGGACTTCAACGACATAACGTCCGCCGGTAAAGGTGGTGTTCTTGGCCTTGCCGGGGATATCTTGGGATTTGTCGGCGACGTTGCCGGCCAAGCAGTAGACACTGCCACTGCCATCTTCAGCCGTAACGTTGCCATACAATTGATCAGTGCTACCAAGACTGATGGTTTGTGCTCTAATTTTGTTTCGTTCTTCCACAAACCTTTTTCTTTCAAACAAAGAGTTGGTATTTTTACACTTGCTTATACCTTACTTTTTTTTTGTGCGCTGTTCTATGATGGTATGTGTTAAAAACTAGTTCATTTATAAATTATATTTTTACATAACTAATATTGAATTAATATTATTTATAATATATTTTTTATGTGTTAAATTTAATTTGCATAGAAACCCTTGTAATCTATATATAAAGTACGTTTTTTTGGTGAGTAGACAAAACTTTCTTTCATTGTAAGAAAATTAATTTTGAATTTCTCTATGAATCCCACTTCTTACCACCAAAGTAGTGTTATTTTTTCCACATTATTTTGCATCTCTTTGCATCTATTTCTTTCATTTTTTTTTATCGGTGTATCTATTTCTTTCACATATGTGTGAATCATATTCATAAGGTGTAAATTTGAGTGTAAAATTTTACAAAAAATTCTATGGTGAATCATTTAAAATTCGATCCACTCATAAATTATGTTTTTATTTATTATAATAATAAGTAATATTTAGTATATATTATTTACGGTTTGGTAATCTTGTGTTGTAATTAATTAAAAAAAAAAACATTCTAATTTGTCATAACAAATTTTTTCTTGATTCATAGTTGGCATATTTAATTTGAACTTTAAAATTCTCATTGTCCACATATATATAAGTTGGTATAAGTATTAAATATCAAACAATTTTGACTCATTTACACCCATTTATTCTTCCATCAATTTTCACTTTTTTTAATGATCTATTTTCTTTTCTCATCATATTATCTGTCATATCCAGTGTTTTAAAACTCAGGTCGGTGATCGACTCGGGCAAGGTACTGGGTAAATAGATCATTGTTCAGACCGAGGGGTCACTGGTCGGACCGGTTGACTCGGTGTATATTAAAAAAAAATTCAATGCTATATGGATTTAAAATATAAATAATAAAAGACATGATTAATCACTAATAACGTTGTGGTGCAGTGATAATAGTGTTGTTCTTCTACTTCTAGGTCCTGCGTTTAACTGTTTTTTTTGAATTGTCTCAAAATTTAGTCTATGAGAATTGTGTATGAAGAATGTTTTGTTAAAAGAAAACTAATCACTCAATTTAATTTCTGATTCTTGAGAAATTAATCTCGTTAGCTGTGACATACATTGTAAAATAAAAAAAAATGCTAATGTATTGTTCAATCAAGACACTCGTCTCTTTTTTGTTTTGTTTTTACCTTTGGAATTTTATCTGCGTCGTTACTTTTTGTAGCACATGGAAATGGGAAAATTGGGGAGCGAACCTTTATTGACAAGCATCTTCCCACATTACCAACCTTGGGAGCGAGACAGGAGGCATATAGTGTTTACTTTGACTACGACGCTGATTTTGGAATCCCAGGAGCGTTTTACATCAAAAACTTTACTTATGATGAGTTCTTCCTTGTTAGTCTCACTCTTGAAGACATTCCCAATCATGGAACAATTCACTTCATTTGCAACTCCTGGCTTTACAACGCCAAATCATACAAAAGGGATCGTATTTTCTTTACCAATGATGTAAGCTATGTACCTAGAAAGTAGTTATATTTCTATTTATATAATATTTTTTTGGCAAATCATAGCAAATGTTGAGATCTAAGTTTTCCTAAGTAAATATAATGTAAAATCATAGTAGTTTTAGGCGACTTGATAATATTTTGACACACTGGAATTTCATAATACACATATCAAGATATTTCATAAACTAAGGCAATGATTTAGAGAAGCCCTTTTTAACATTTACAATACTTAGCCTAACTTTTTTTTTTGAAAATATATTGAAGACATATCTCCCAGGTAAAACACCACCAGGACTAGTTAAGTACAGAAAAGAAGAATTGGAGAATTTAAGAGGAGATGGATCAGGGACGCGCCAAGAGCATGAAAGGATATATGACTATGATGTTTATAATGATTTGGGAAATCCAGACGGTGGCGCCAATTTGGCTCGCCCAACCCTTGGAGGCTCCGCCACCTATCCCTACCCTCGCAGGGTTCGAACCGGTAGACAACCAACAAAGAAAGGTTAGATTTCTCTTCTTCTACTTTCTCCAATTCAATTTGAATTGCTGTATGAATTTGAATTGTTTTTGCTTGTTTACGATTATTAGCTGATATTAATTATCCAACTATTTGATTCAATCTCAACAGATCTTTCTTGCGAGGCTCCAGGAGAGATTTATGTTCCGAGAGATGAGAATTTCGGTCACTTGAAGTCATCAGACTTCTTTACATATGCAATAAAATCTCTATCTCGGCACGTGTTGCCTGCGTTTGAATCTGCAATTTTTGATTTGAACTTCACGCCAAATGAGTTTGATAGCTTCGATGAAGTGCGTGCACTTTATGAAGGTGGAATTCAGCTGCCTACAAGTACGCTCAGCACAATTAGCCCTTTACCAGTTCTTAAGGAACTCTTCCGCAGTGATGGTGAAAATGCCCTCCAATTTTCGAAACCTCATGTAATCAGAGGTGCGTGATTGAACAACCAGTCGTTAATAACTATGAAGCATAGGTACTCCATTTTCGCAGCCTGGTACTTACGTGGTACTGGTACTCGTGGGTACTCGTTGGATACGCCACTATCTCATTTTTTATTGACCAATGCTCGCTTGCATTGGTTGATGGTATATAAATTACTAAATTCGTATTTCCTTTCTTGCAATGTGTACAAATTTTCAATATCTTAGCTTTTTAAAAACAATTTATATAGACTTTTTTATTGTAAAGGCGTTTTTGCTAATTTGTTGAAAATATAATCAAATTATGTGTTTATATATATATATATATATATATATATATATTTATATTATATATAAGCGTACTCGTACCTCAGTTTTTTTTAAATCACGTACCCGTACCGTATCTGTAGCCGGTACCGTACCCGTTTCCGTGCAACATAAGTTAATACGTAACTCAAACAATTGTCAATTATTTTGTTTGTTATTTTGTGCAGTTAGCAAGTCTGCATGGATGACTGATGATGAATTTGCAAGAGAGATGATTGCTGGCGTAAATCCTAATGTGATTCGTTTGCTCCAAGTAAGTTCAAATCTTTTATTGATAGCAAGTTAAGAATTTTTTGTCAATGTTAAATTATTTTTATGTCCTAAAGTGGAGTCACTGTTTTTCATCTTTCCTGATATTATTATTTTGATATGGCAGGAGTTCCCACCAAAAAGCAAGCTAGATGTCAAAGTCTATGGTGATCAAAGTAGTACTATAACAAAAGAAAACTTGGAGGTTAATCTAGATGGGCTCACAGTCGATAAGGTAATGATATTATGAATATGTTTCACTTAAAATGCCATATTGCTTGTGATTCAAAGTTTTGGAACAATTAATGTGACTGAAATTATATAAAATTGTGAAACAGGCACTTAGTGGCAAAAGGTTATTCATATTGGATTACCATGATGCTTTCATGCCTTATGTGGAGAAGATAAACAAATTTGCAAAGGCTTATGCCACCAGAACAATCCTATTCTTGAAAGATGATGGGGCTTTAAAGCCACTTGCTATTGAATTAAGTCTGCCACATCCAAATGGAGTTGAGTATGGTGCTGTGAGCCAAGTCGTCTTACCTGCCAATGAAGGTGCTGAAGGAACAATTTGGCTACTGGCCAAGGCTCATGTAATTGTGAATGACTCGGGCTATCATCAACTCATAAGCCATTGGTATGTGAACTACACTGGCTAGATCTTCAAATAAGCTTAGTCTATGTATGTATGACATGATTATTAATCTTTTTTTCACAGGTTAAATACTCATGCAACGATGGAGCCATTCATCATAGCAACAAACAGACATCTCAGTGTGCTTCACCCTATTTATAAACTCTTAGATCCCCACTATCGTGACACAATAAATATCAATGGACTTGCTCGACAAGCCTTAATTAATGCAGGTGGCATTATAGAGCAATCATTTTTGCCTAGACAGTATTCTATGGAGATTTCTTCTGTAGTTTACAGGGATTGGGTTTTCACTGACCAAGCATTACCAGCTGATCTTATTAAGAGGTAATCTTTATCATACATACATGACTATAGAAGGGAAAATTACGAAATGTCTTTTGTTAATAACAAATTTTTTGCTTGGTTCAGAGGAATGGCGGTTGAGGATCCCTCTGCCCCCCATGGTCTTCGTCTTGTGTTAGAGGACTACCCTTATGCTGTTGATGGACTAGAGATATGGAATGCTATTAAAACATGGGTTAAAGACTATGTCTCCTTATATTACCCAACCGATGATGCAGTCCAAAAAGACACAGAACTACAAACTTGGTGGAAGGAAGTTATACAGAGGGGTCATGCTGACTTGAGAGACAAACCATGGTGGCCAAAGATGCAAACTCTTGAAGAGTTGATTCAATCTTGCTCTACTATCGTATGGACTGCTTCAGCTCTTCATGCAGCTGTTAATTTTGGACAATATCCTTACGGAGGCTTTATCCTGAACCGTCCAACGCTCAGCCGAAGATTGATCCCAGAAAAAGGAACTCCTGAATATGATGAGATGGTAAAAAATCCTCAAAAGGCTTACTTAAGAACCATCACACCAAAGTACCAGACTCTGGTTGATCTCTCTGTGATTGAGATATTATCCAGGCATGCTTCTGATGAGATCTACCTTGGGGAGAGGGAGAACCCAAATTGGACAACTGATACGAGGGCATTACAAGCCTTCAAAAAGTTCGGAACCAAGCTGCAAGAAATTGAAGGGAAAATCGCAGGAAGGAACAAAGATTCAAGTTTGCTAAACCGAACTGGGCCAGTTAACCTCCCCTACACTCTGCTCCTTCCTTCTAGTGAGAGAGGATTGACTTTCAGAGGAATTCCAAACAGTATCTCTATTTAAAGTAGTGTGTGGTTTCCTTATCTATAGCATTTCCTAATAAAGAGACGATGCTTCTCTAGGTACACATATATTATGTATGGTACTGTGTTTGAACAATTTGGTTGTATTGAAGTGTGATTTCGTTATCAGTTTGCATGATATTATGTTTACTAGTATATTGGAGCAATTACATCCGTTCCGTTAATATATTTTGCTAGAAATCCCAACTTATGAATACATGGATTTAAATCCCCATGTCTTACGGCCATAACAAACCATTATAAAGAATCATTGTTTCTGTTAAATTTATCAATATCAGTATAAATAATAAGTATAGAATGTACATTTACAATAAGAATTATCCCCATTATCGTTTCTGTTTTAGGTTGATTATTAGAGATGAGAAGGGTAGTGATGAGTGGATATTATATGATGTTTTTAGGTAGTTTTTAGTCTTTTTATTTTATTATTTTTGAGTCACATATAGGTTTTTTATTGTTTTTATGTAGATTTTATATTTATTTTGCATTTTGCATGTAGTTTAGATTTTATTTGTTTTTCTACCTTTATTTTATATTTTTTAGGAATTTTTATAGCTATTTATATTTTTAGAAAAAGCTGGTTTAGTTATCATTTTTGTCCGGGGACCAATTTGTAAAGTTTCAGGAAATCAGGTACCAAAATGTGAAAGTTCAAGAGTGGAGGACTAAAAGTGAATATTGAGAGAATAAAAGGGCCAGAATTGAAGTGCTAGTAAAGAGAGGGTTAAAAATGAAAAAGAAGAATATGAAGCAACTCTCTTCAAATTAGCACATGGGAAAAAGCTTGAAGGAATTGATGATAGTGGAGGAGAAGTTTCAGAATTAAACAAGGGCTGAGTAGTGGCTTTTGATGGCATTCAAAACCCACTACCATGAAGAAGAAGAAAAACTTGGAGTTGTAGCAGCAGCAGCGTCCCAACGCTCCAACGTTGGGATCCCAGCGCTCAAGCGCTGGGACTTTGACTAGGAAATGAGTCAGATTCGGACCCAGCGCCCAAGCGTTGGAAAGCCAGCGCTCAAGCGCTGGGCCTCGGACAGAAAGTGGATTTTTAATGCATCCTAGCGCCCAAGCGTTGGGAATGCCAGCGCTCAAGCTCTGGAGGCTGGATTTTTGCTATAAATAGGACCCTTTTCTTCACTTGTAAAGCACACCATTTCAGAATACAACAAGTATTCTTCTTTCCTCCTTAAGATCATTGTTCCTAGGAATTGTGGGAAGCCAAACTTGAGCTCCTATCCAGGGTAATTGAATGATTCTTTTAGCCATGCTTGGCTAACTTCTTCTTTAAGTTTTTGGGTTGTTTTAGTTTATAATACATGTTCTAGTTTTTTCTTACATTTCTGAATTTTATTTCCATTCATGTTTTATTACCTTATGCTTAATTTTTATCTTGTGGATCCCAAGAGGTTTTGCTTATTACTTATTACATAAGGCCATTTGGTGAGTAGTAAGGGAACTAGGCAATAAAAAAGGTTATAAGTATACTTCACTAAGGAATTAGGAAGGACGTAACTTTATGTTGGCCTGAACATCTTCTTCATCTTCTTCTTTAGTTAACTAGGTACCAAGGAATTGGGTTTAGTAATTAAAAAGAAAGATCTACAATGCTTAAGGAATTAACTTGTAGTTACACTAGGCTATAGCATCATGAAAATGGATTTATAATTCAGAAATTTAGTAAGAGATTTCTAGCATGTTTTATAGACTATGTAAACCAACCCAAGAGCTTAATGTTCATCATTTCTTTCTCTTATTATTTTATGCTATTGTTTATTTCTTGTTCTAAAAACTTCAACATATATTCTCATCTTTTAAATTTCCGCACAAGTACTAAATTCTATATAAATAAGAACACCTATCCT
This sequence comes from Acmispon strigosus, assembly GCA_030819835.1. Classification (NCBI taxonomy): domain Eukaryota; kingdom Viridiplantae; phylum Streptophyta; class Magnoliopsida; order Fabales; family Fabaceae; genus Acmispon; species Acmispon strigosus. The sequence goes on along the minus strand of JAUAMA010000004.1, from coordinate 51,958,401 downwards.
TTGGGTTCGATCTTTTTTACTACGCGATAGTTAATCGTACACTTGCGATTTCCTTATCAAGTTTTTGGCGCCGTTGCCGGGGATAGGTTCTTTTCAAGTTCTTATTTTTATTTTGTTTAGTACTTCTTGTTCATATTTAAAGCAAAAAAAAAAAAAAGAAAAAAAAATTGTATTGAGTAGGTGCTATTAACTTCTTTTGCTTGTTTGTATGGTAGGACATTTTGAATTCGACCCTGAAATTGAAAGAACTTTGCATCGCAGATTAGCGGAACAAAGGAGATTAGCAAGGGCCATGTCTGAAACACAAGCACAAATGGAGGAGCGCCTCCTTGCTGAATACAATGCAAGGATAGAAGATGAAGTCCAAGCTAGACTTCGAAGGGAGAGAGAGGAGGAGGAAGAGCGGGATGCTAACCGCTCCCTTCGTGATATCACAGCTCCCCTGGTAGATTACAATTTTGAAGGGAGTATTGTGGTTCCGGAGGATGCATTGCCAAATTTTCAGATTCCTCCACACTTCATCTCTTTGGTTAGTCAAAACCAATTTGGTGGAGGTATCAATGAAGACTGCCATACACATCTGGAGCGATTCACCAGACAATGCTCCACCTTAAGGAGAAATGATGCTCACTTGGATACGGTAAGACTTATGCTGTTTCCATTTTCCTTAAGAGATGTGGCAGAGGAGTGGTTATCTTCACAACCACTTAGAAGCATTACTTCATGGGATGATTTGGCCGAGAAATTCACGGCTAAATTTTTCCCTTACAATCGCATAAGGAAGTTGAAGCAGGAAATCAACTCCTTTATTCAACAAGATGCTGAAAACCTGTATGAGACATGGGAGAGGTTCAAGGGACTTCTTAGAAGGTGCCCAGGTCATAACATCTCTATCGCAGATCAGGTAGAGAAATTTTATGCTGCTTTGAATGATTATACCAGGGACAAGCTGGATACTGCAGCAAGTGGGGCATTTGATGCTTTGCCACCACAGGGAGCTCTTGATTTAATCAACAAACTTGCTGCAAGAGCTGCCCATTCAAACCAAGACCGGGCAATAAGGAAAGGTATTTATGAGGTTGATTCTTTTGAGTCCATTGTTGCTTCAAATAAACTTTTATCCAGGAAAGTTGATGCAATGGTCAAAAGAATGGAGGGTGTTCAACTGAGCCCGGAGGAGGCTGAATTAGAAGCTGAGGTAAAAGCTATGGGGAATTTTCAAAATTCCTATGGCAACACCTATAACCCAAGCTGGAGAAACCACCCCAACTTTTCTTGGAGGGACCAAGGGGGTGGTCAAGGAGAAGTCAGGCAGCAGTTTCAGAGGCCATTCCAGAATCAGAGGCCACCAATGCCTTTGAATCCAAACCAGGGAAGAAAGAGTTTGGAAGAAATTGTTGGTGAAATAGGCCAACAAACTGTGCAATTCATGAACGAGACCAGGACAAGTGCTAAGAATCATGAAGCCTCCATTAGAAATTTGGAGGTCCAGGTAGGCCAGTTGGCCAAGACCATCTCAGAAAGGATTCCAGGTACTTTCCCATCTGATACTCTTGTCAATCCAAAGGAAAATGTTGAGAATGTTTCTGCCATCACTCTTAGGAGTGGTAAGACTATGCCCGAAAGGGTAGTGGAAATTGAACAAGAGGTAAGTGGTGAAGAAAAAGAAAAGGAGAGGAGTGTGCCTATTGTTGTTGAAAAAATTGCTGAAAATGTAATTCCTCCTTCTAAGAAAATTGGCAAAGTTCCATTTCCTAAAGCTTTAAAAAAGAATTTGGAAAAGCAATTCTCAAAATTTCTTGAGATTTTCAAAAGACTTCAAATTAATATTCCTTTTTCTGAAGCTTTGGAACAAATGCCAATTTATGCTAAAGGAACAATTTGGCTATTGCCAAGGCTCACGTAATTGTGAATGATTCAGGCTATCATCAACTCATAAGCCACTGGTATATATATGAACTACACTAACTAGATCATCAAATAAGCTTAGATTCCATTTGAAAACAGACAAAAGAACACTTATTGGAGCTTATCTAATGCTTTTCCTAGCAAATAAGCTTCAATAAGTGCTCTTTGGTCCGTATCCAAATGGACTCTTAGTCTATGTATGTAACTATGTAAGACATGATTATTAATCTTTTTTTCTGACGAGGTCACAGGTTAAATACTCATGCATCAATGGAGCCATTCGTCATAGCAACAAATAGGCATCTCAGCTCCCTTCACCCTATTTATAAACTTTTAGATCCTCACTACCGTGACACCAAAAATATCAATGCACTTGCTCGACAAGCCTTAATTAATGCAGGTGGAATTATAGAGCAATCTTTTTTGCCAGGACAGTATTCTATGGAGATTTCTTCTGTAGTTTACAGGGATTGGGTTTTCACTGACCAAGCATTACCAGCTGATCTTATTAAGAGGTAATCTTTATTATGCATACATCAAATTATAAGGGCAATTTACGAGAAATGACTTTTTTTTATAACGAATATTGTGCTTGATTCAGAGGAATGGCGGTTGAGGATCCCTCTGCCCCACATGGTCTTCGTCTTGCGGTAGAGGACTACCCTTATGCTGTTGATGGACTTGAGATATGGGATGCTATTAAGAAGTGGGTTCAAGACTACGTCTCCTTATATTACCCAACAAATGATGCAATCCAGAAAGACATTGAAATACAAACTTGGTGGAAGGAAGTTGTACAAAGGGGTCATGCTGACTTGAAAGACAAACCATGGTGGCCAAAGATGCAAACTCTTGAGGAATTGATTCAATCTTGCTCTATTATCATATGGACTGCTTCAGCTCTTCATGCAGCTGTCAATTTTGGACAATATCCTTATGGAGGTTATATTCTGAACCGTCCAACACTCAGTAGAAGGTTGATCCCAGAAAAAGGAACTCCAGAATATGATGAGATGGTGAAAAATCCTCAAAAGGCTTACTTAAGAACCATCACACCAAAGTATCAGACTCTTGTTGATCTTTCTGTTATAGAGATATTGTCAAGGCATGCTTCTGATGAGGTATACCTTGGAGAGAGGGATAATCCAAATTGGACATCTGATACAAGGGCATTACAAGCCTTCAAAAAGTTTGGAAGCAAGCTGGTGGAGATTGAAGGAAAAATCAAAGGGAGGAACGACGATTCAAGTTTGCTAAACCGAACTGGGCCAGTTGAACTTCCCTACACTTTGCTCCTTCCTTCTAGTGAGGAAGGATTAACTTTCAGAGGAATTCCCAACAGTATCTCTATTTAAGCTAGTGCGTGTCTTGCTTCCTTATCTATTGTACTTCCTAGAAGGATTTGATTATGTTTTCATGTGGTTACTTTAAGGTGTTGGTGTCTTTCTAGTTGCTCTAGTTTTAGTCTTTGCATGGTGTTTTAGGAGGATTTGTTTCAAAAGGGGTGTCCTTATCCTACTTGAGAATGTTTCTCAAGTTGTTATGATTATCATGACTGAAATTCTTTTACTTTGGAATTTTATGTTATTGTATTTCCTAATAAAGAGATGATGTTTCTCTATGTATACATATTTTCGGCATGTTTATAATAAAGTGTGCAGGTTTGCTTGTCAATCCCTGAATTCCCAATAGGGAGTTTTTGGAAAACTTTCTTTAATTATGAGAAATAAAAAATTGCCTATGATTCTGGGGGATGATTTTAACGACATTCTTCAGCCTACTGAAACAAAAAGCTCGAGGGCAGGGGCTTAGAGCTTCTCTCTATCAAGGGCTTATAGGTGAATGAAATGAGAGGTGAAAGGCTTGCAGAACTGAGTGGAGAGCCTATATATACGCCACGGGAAAGAGAGAGTGAGTGTATGTGTGACCATTATTTGATTTTTGAACTTGCACCACTCGCATTGTGTGTATCGTGTGAAATAAAATAAAGTAACTCAAGAAGATGGTTAAATTGTGTTTAAAACTTTTTGCAAAGTTGAATCTATTCACTTATAAAATCTTTGAAAAACCTTTTCTTAAAACACATATGTTAGTTGCAGTGGAATAACTAAAGAGAAAATAACAAAGAGATAAAGTACAAGAAAAGAACATAGGGGTGGCAATTGGATCCATGAATCCATATCCATCAAATCTACCCACAATTAAACCTATCCAACCCATCCATTTAAAATTTAAAATTAAATGGATGGATATAATGACCCACCTATTTAATTTAGTGGATGGGGGTCTATGATATTTTGAAACTCGTTGGATCATTTAGTTAAAATTAAAAATTATTCATTGGTTTTTTTAAAAATATAAATGGATTATATGGATCCTGAACTCTAAAATCGACCAGAACTCGAAAATTGATCCCGAGCCCGAAAGTTGGGCTCAAACCCGAAAATCTGGCCCGAATTTGAAAAATCGATCCCGAACTCGAAAATTGACCCGAACCTGAAAGTCGAGCCCAAATCTAAAAAATTAGTCCCGAACCCGAAAATCGGGTCCGAATTTGAAAAATCGGTCCCGAACCCGAAAATCACACCCGAATCTGAAAAACGTTCACAACCCTAAGATCATACTCGAACTCGAAAATCGGCCTCGAACCCGAAAATCCAGCTCGAACTTGAAAATCAGCCCTAAACACGAAAATTTTGTCCAAATCTGAAAAATCAGTCCCAAACCTGAAAGTCGTGCCGAAACTTAAAAATCGGTCCTGAACTCCAATATCGACCATGAACCAGAAAATTAGCTCCAAATATGAAAAATCGGTCCCGAACCTGAAAATAGGGTATGAACTTGAAAAAAGGGTCCTAATTCGAAAATCAGGTCCGAATCTGAAAAATTGGTCCCGAACTCGAAAATTGGTCTCGAACCTAAAAATTGGGGCCAAACCCAAAAATCAGGGTTTAATTTGAAAAGTAGGTCTCATACTCGAAAATCGGGCCAGAACACGAAAATCGAGCTTGAATATGACCACCAACTTTGAACCCTTAAAATCGTTGCCCGAATTTATGGTTCGGGGTTGATTTTAGTGTTCGAGGCCAATTTTAGGATTCAGGCCCCATTTTTAGGTTCGGGTCAATTTTAGGGTTAGGGACCGATTTTTGGATTTAGAGTCAATTTTCGAATTCGGGTAGATTCAAGGTTCGAGACAGATTTTTCAGATTCGATCCCTATTTTCGGGTTCGAAGTCGATTTTCCGGATTTGGGCCCAATTTTCAAGCTCGAGCATGATTTTCAGGTTTGGAACCGACTTTCCAGATTTGGGCCCATTTTTTTTGAGTTCATGACCGATTTTTCTGATTCGAGCGCGACTTTCGAGTTTTGGGCGGATTTTCGAGTTTTGAACTGATTTTTCAAATTTGGGTGTGATTTTCTGGTTTAGGACCAATTTTCGGATTTGAAGCCGATTTTTGGGTTTTCGAGCCGATTCTTGGGTTTCAAACCGATTTTCGAGGTTTTATAAACTTTTTTATCAATGAAAAAAATTGTAAAAAAATCGAAGTTAATTGTAACGCCCCAATTTCAAGGTCAGGGGTCACAGTAAATTCGCAAAAAATAAAAACCTCAGAAAACAACTCAAATTTTCAAAAGAATTTCGACACTCAATATAATATTTAACATAATAATATTCCCATGAATAAATAAATAAATAAATAATCAACGCGCAACAGAAAATAATTATATTTTCGCACCACAATGTGCTAAGTTATTTTCAATAAAGATAGCCGAAATAAAATTGTCTTCCAGCCTTCGAGCCATCCTTAATCATCTTCTTTAGCTGCTCACAATCTATTCTTCATTTAGTCCTCACGCTGTAAATCTATGGCGTTAAGCGCCCAAACAACAAACAAGACAAGTAGAAAGGGTTAACTCCTAAAATAAACAATAAGAGCAACAACAAACAACATGCATTAATATTTAAACCAGTAACAACATTATGTGAACAGAGAGCAGAAACAACAGATACAACAGTTCTTCAAATAGCAACAATAGTAGTTGATATCCTCATACAACTCAAGATAATTTCCACAAGCAATGCATGTTAATCCTCAACATGCAACTGCATGCTCATCTCTGGCCACAACAACATATCGACCCAAACGGGGATAGGAGGATCACAGGGGAACGACAACCCAAACAACCATTCTTAGGTAGACCACATGAAACAACAACCATGGGACACCCTCAACCTCAAGGATGTTTATGCTATGCCAATAATGATCAACCTCATGAACCAACAGTTCACAGTATAAACACATGTTAACAATTTTCCCAAATTCTCAATTCACAACATCATGTTATAATAGCATTCAAAAGAAATACCTTAACCACAATTGTATAATCCAAACATTCCACAACAAACGATATATTCAGAATTCCAGATAACTCAATCACAATCAAAGCAAAAACACAATAAAAGCATGCATAACTCGAGACCCTCTAGGATGTGAGTTACCCTTACCGTTGAACGTGACGCATAAACTTGATCTCTCACCTATCAATAACATATAAACAACATTCAATCAACTATTTAGTTTTTTTAACCAAATAATATACTAATGTCTCTCAAATGTTAATCCTCTTAATATGAATAACTAGGAAACAGAATCACCCAAATAAAGTAATCTTGATTCATCATCTTCCGGTACTCCAGGTTCAACTGGATGGACTGTCGGTGAGAAGTCATAGTCTTTTAAAACTGCTACTGACTATAGTCAGATGTCTGCTAATAAGGTCCCAAAGTTGATAAAGCAAGAAGATGAGGAATAAGCAAGAATATGAAGACTTTAATTTAACGTGGTTGATAACACGTGGGTTTACGTGGCATATTTCTCTTGATTCCTTGAATAATTATACGTTGAATCAAACTTCATTTTAGGCATGGGTAATTATTTATACAAACTTCATTCATGACATATCCCATGTCTAAATTTAATTTAGAAAGAATATGTTTGTTGATAATAGATTTAAGAATTAATTAGGTTTGTTTCCACTCATACGTAAAGAAACTATATACCTTAGCATTGATCTTCAATAAAACATGTGAGCTATTGACTCTTGACGCTGGTCGGAGGGGGAGACATGCACTGAGCAACAATTCTCAATTCAGCTAGGGTTGAAGATCAATATCTCCCTAAACTTTCACCTCTGAATATACCATTTTCACATATTTAACAGTATAGATATCAAAAGTCACTTATCTTCTGTCTCCTCTGTTTGCGGTGAGAAAGTTTTAGTTTTTTTTAGCAATAAAAGAACTTTGTTTTTATTTTCTACCATAAAAATAAAAAAAGCTTACTTTCATAATTTGAATCAAACATATAATATATATAATTCCTACCATGGTCAAACAATATAAATTATTTTACAACAATTACTTATGAGATTGTCTAAATCATTCACGGTAAATATTGGGTAAAGACACTTTAATCTTAGCCTCTTAGGTGACTAATATATTTTGACATGTATCATGAGATAGAATTTTGAATGTCAAAATATTATTAGACCACCTAAACTATAGTAGTTTTACTTAAAAATAGCAAATTATCAATTTAATTATATTTATATATGAAACGGTTGTTAAAATCACACATGTTGGTTTTTTCTTCCTGTATGGGCAAGGAGGAACAACTAAAACATTTGTCTGAACAATCTATTGGCATCCATTAGATCGAGAGGGGATATTGTCATTAATGTTACCTCGACAGGATTTGTTGCATTGTTGTTTCCCGGAGAGAGGACGGCGCACTCCATGCTAAAGATTCTTATACCAATAATCGAGGAATCAACATGACAAAATAAAAAATAAATTTAGCACAAGATGTGGCGTGGTAGTTAGCTAACTTTGTCCCTCAACCATGTAGAAGGGGGTTTCGATCCTTGGCCATGTGAGTTAAGCGCAAATTGTCGCAAACTGTTTACTGCTAAGTAACTATTTCTCACGGCTAGAGTATAATTATAAAAAAGTCATTCCACACACAATAATTTTAGTTTATCCGAAATTACCCGTACCTTGCACGGGTAAATCCAACTAGTACATTGATATATATAAGTTTACATAAACTAATATAACTAAAACATTGATATAATTTCAAAAAAAAATTTACATAAATATTTGGTTGTATTTTACTACCTTATCTACTACTGTATCTACTAATTGTGAGTCCTCAATCTCAAACCTCAGCAACTCTTGAAAAAAAAGACTCTCTCATATGTTGACACATGTCACTCATAAGAATGATTTAAAAGTTTTTAAATTGATAAAATTTCATTTTATATTTAAAAATGATCAACTCTTTATTTTTTTGTTTACATATGACAAAAAGATCAACTCTTTATTAGTTATATCATTTATTTGTGACAATTAATTAATAAACTTGATTACAATTTATAACATTAATTTTGAATTGCATATTTAAGCTTGTGAAATGGTTGGAAGGAAATAAATTATTTTTGCATTTCAAATTCGGATTTTTTAGAATTGATATCGTAAGGATTTTAAATTCCTATTTTGCAGAACTTAATTTAATTTTTTTTAGTTATAATATAAATATTCAGTATATTTTAAGAATATTCCAAATAAAATTAATTTTGCATTACTTAATTTATTTTAGAATTTTCGAATTAATTACTTAAAAATGATTAATGCTTTAAATTTTTACCATATATACGTAACAACTAATAATTACTAAAATTAATTACAATGTATATTTTAAATTTTAATTATAAATTTCTAAACTTTTTAGAATTATCAAATTTGAATTTAATTATGTCTAAATTTTGAAAATTTTCCATTTATTCCTTCTTTGACTCATTGACGGCTGAATAGATTAATTGAAGCAACACTAAATATTGATATTATTCATTATTGCAAATTTGATATATATCGCGAAAAATCAATATTATTTAATATTTCATTTCTTTACTATTTTTAATTCCGTGTTGAATATTATATAGATTTTTTATAGTTTTTTTTTTTCTGGTTAAAACGTGTCAAGATAGAGAAGTAAAATATAATTTTCATTGTGTTAAGACTATTGCTACATAAGTATTTGGTGGATGTTTTTCTATTTCTATTATCAAAACTTAATTACATTGTTTGGTTTTGATATGATATAAACTTTAGACAAACAATTTTAATATTAGTCATGGTGTCTACTTTGGTTTTATCAATTAATAGATTTATTTATGTTGATATATCATGTGATCTTACACATGTTTAAAAATGTTGAAATATGTCATATATTTATTAAAAAAATCTAGCTCACTATAAATGTTTCTCTGCAAATTTTATTCTAGTGAAAAAACAAAATATGAGAAGCATATCTAGTTGTAAATGAAATGTATGGTTCATACAAGTTCTACCATATAAGGAAAAGATTAAACAAATATAACGTGAAACACGATTCAACCTCGCAAACCATGTGTACATTTTTAAATTAGAAACGGATATTGAAATTTAACTTAACGTAAAAAGGTCAAATTATACAGTTTTATTTAATACAGTTAAATACATTTTCTTATCTTTCTAGTTACTTTCTCTTGCTATCTTTTTTTTTTTCATTTTGTGATAATCATATCTTTTACTTCATATCTCTATTTAAACGTGGGATGAAATCGGAGTGTCAATGTATTATTTTCTAAAGAATATACAATCAAAAATGCTCCATGTTTGCAAATACCATATATGGAACGTGCCGAGAATGGCTACATACAAACAAAATAACCTATGAACTTTATTCTTTATACTAATTATCTATTCGCCTATAAATACCTCCGGCTTGTTCCTCTAAGCCACAAGCCTCTCCTTCATATTCTCATTCAAAAGAGTAGTGTTAGTTACCTACCTAGCTAGCAAAGATGTTTGGTATCTTTGACAAGAGCCAAAAGATCAAGGGCACTGTGGTGTTGATGCCCAAGAAATTCTTGGACTTCAACGACATAGCGTCCGCCGGTAAAGGTGGTCTTCTTGGCCTTGCCGAGGATATCGTGGGATTTGTCGGCGACGTTGCCGGCCAAGCAGTAGACACTGCCACTGCCATCTTCAGCCGTAACGTTGCCATACAATTGATCAGTGCTACCAAGACTGATGGTTTGTGCTCTAATTTTGTTTCGTTCTTCCACAAACCTTTTTCTTTCAAACAAAGAGTTGGTATTTTTACACTTGCTTATACCTTACTTTTTTTTTGTGCGCTGTTCTATGATGGTATGTGTTAAAAACTAGTTCATTTATAAATTATATTTTTACATAACTAATATTGAATTAATATTATTTATAATATATTTTTTATGTGTTAAATTTAATTTGCATAGAAACCCTTGTAATCTATATATAAAGTACGTTTTTTGGTGAGTAGACAAAACTTTCTTTCATTGTAAGAAAATTAATTTTGAATTTCTCTATGAATCCCACTTCTTACCACCAAAGTAGTGTTATTTTTTCCACATTATTTTGCATCTCTTTGCATCTATTTCTTTCATTTTTTTTATCGGTGTATCTATTTCTTTCACATATGTGTGAATCATATTCATAAGGTGTAAATTTGAGTGTAAAATTTTACAAAAAATTCTATGGTGAATCATTTAAAATTCGATCCACTCATAAATTATGTTTTTATTTATTATAATAATAAGTAATATTTAGTATATATTATTTACGGTTTGGTAATCTTGTGTTGTAATTAATTAAAAAAAAAACATTCTAATTTGTCATAACAAATTTTTTCTTGATTCATAGTTGGCATATTTAATTTGAACTTTAAAATTCTCATTGTCCACATATATAAGTTGGTATAAGTATTAAATATCAAACAATTTTGACTCATTTACACCCATTTATTCTTCCATCAATTTTCACTTTTTTTAATGATCTATTTTCTTTTTTCATCATATTATCTGTCATATCCAGTGTTTTAAAACTCAGGTCGGTGATCGACTCGGCCAAGGTACTGGGTAAATAGATTATTGTTCAGACCGAGGGGTCACTGGTCGGACCGGTTGACTCGGTGTATATTAAAAAAAAATCCAATGCTATATGGATTTAAAATATAAATAATAAAAGACATGATTAATCACTAATAACGTTGTGGTGCAGTGATAATAGTGTTGTTCTTCTACTTCTAGGTCCTGCGTTTAACTGTTTTTTTTGAATTGTCTCAAAATTTAGTCTATGAGAATTGTGTATGAAGAATGTTTTGTTAAAAGAAAACTAATCACTCAATTTAATTTCTGATTCTTGAGAAATTAATCTCGTTAGCTGTGACATACATTGTAAAATAAAAAAAATGCTAATGTATTGTTCAATCACGACACTCGTCTCTTTTTTGTTTTGTTTTTACCTTTGGAATTTTATTTGCGTCGTTACTTTTTGTAGCACATGGAAATGGGAAAATTGGGGAGCGAACCTTTATTGACAAGCATCTTCCCACATTACCAACCTTGGGAGCGAGACAGGAGGCATATAGTGTTTACTTTGACTACGACGCTGATTTTGGAATCCCGGGAGCGTTTTACATCAAAAACTTTACTCAAGATGAGTTCTTCCTTGTTAGTCTCACTCTTGAAGACATTCCCAATCATGGAACAATTCACTTCATTTGCAACTCCTGGCTTTACAACGCCAAATCATACAAAAGGGATCGTATTTTCTTTACCAATGATGTAAGCTATGTACCTAGAAAGTAGTTATATTTCTATTTATATAATATTTTTTTGGCAAATCATAGCAAATGTTGAGATCTAAGTTTTCCTAAGTAAATATAATGTAAAATCATAGTAGTTTTAGGCGACTTGATAATATTTTGACACACTGGAATTTCATAATACACATATCAAGATATTTCATAAACTAAGGCAATGATTTAGAGAAGCCCTTTTTAACATTTACAATACTTAGCTTAACTTTTTTTTTTGAAAATATATTGAAGACATATCTCCCAGGTAAAACACCACCAGGACTAGTTAAGTACAGAAAAGAAGAATTGGAGAATTTAAGAGGAGATGGATCAGGGACGCGCCAAGAGCATGAAAGGATTTATGACTATGATGTTTATAATGATTTGGGAAATCCAGACGGTGGCGCCAATTTAGCTCGCCCAACCCTTGGAGGCTCCGCCACCTATCCCTACCCTCGCAGGGTTCGAACCGGTAGACAACCAACAAATAAAGGTTAGATTTCTCTTCTTCTACTTTCTCCAATTCAATTTGAATTGCTGTATGAATTTGAATTGTTTTTGCTTGTTTACGATTATTAGCTGATATTAATTATCCAACTATTTGATTCAATCTCAACAGATCTTTTTTGCGAGGCTCCGGGGGAGATTTATGTTCCGAGAGATGAGAATTTCGGTCACTTGAAGTCATCAGACTTCTTTACATATGCAATAAAATCTCTATCTCGGCACGTGTTGCCTGCGTTTGAATCTGCAATTTTTGATTTGAACTTCACGCCAAATGAGTTTGATAGCTTCGATGAAGTGCGTGCACTTTATGAAGGTGGAATTCAGCTGCCTACAAGTACGCTCAGCACAATTAGCCCTTTACCAGTTCTTAAGGAACTCTTCCGCAGTGATGGTGAAAATGCCCTCCAATTTTCGAAACCTCATGTAATCAGAGGTGCGTGATTGAACAACCAGTCGTTAATAACTATGAAGCATAGGTACTCCATTTTCGCAGCCTGGTACTTACGTGGTACTGGTACTCGTGGGTACTCGTTGGATACGCCACTATCTCATTTTTTATTGACCAATGCTGGCTTGCATTGGTTGATGGTATATAAATTACTAAATTCGTATTTCCTTTCTTGCAATGTGTACAAATTTTCAATATCTTAGCTTTTTAAGAACAATTTATATAGACTTTTTTTATTGTAAAGGCGTTTTTGCTAATTTGTTGAAAATATAATCAAATTATGAGTTTATATATATATATATATATATATATATATTTATATTATATATAAGCGTACTCGTACCTCAGGTTTTTTTTAAATCACGTACCCGTACCGTATCTGTAGCCGGTACCGTACCCGTTTCCGTGCAACATAAGTTAATACGTAACTCAAACAATTGTCAATTATTTTGTTTGTTATTTTGTGCAGTTAGCAAGTCTGCATGGATGACTGATGATGAATTTGCAAGAGAGATGATTGCTGGCGTAAATCCTAATGTGATTCGTTTGCTCCAAGTAAGTTCAAATGTTTTATTGATAGCAAGTTAAGAATTTTTTGTCAATGTTAAATTATTTTTATGTCCTAAAGTGGAGTCACTGTTTTTCATCTTTCCTGATATTATTATTTTGATATGGCAGGAGTTCCCACCAAAAAGCAAGCTAGATGTCAAAGTCTATGGTGATCAAAGTAGTACTATAACAAAAGAAAACTTGGAGGTTAATCTAGATGGGCTCACAGTCGATAAGGTAATGATATTATGAATATGTTTCACTTAAAATGCCATATTGCTTGTGATTCAAAGTTTTGGAACAATTAATGTGACTGAAATTATATAAAATTGTGAAACAGGCACTTAGTGGCAAAAGGTTATTCATATTGGATTACCATGATGCTTTCATGCCTTATGTGGAGAAGATAAACAAATTTGCAAAGGCTTATGCCACCAGAACAATCCTATTCTTGAAAGATGATGGGGCTTTAAAGCCACTTGCTATTGAATTAAGTCTGCCACATCCAAATGGAGTTGAGTATGGTGCTGTGAGCCAAGTCGTCTTACCTGCCAATGAAGGTGCTGAAGGAACAATTTGGCTACTGGCCAAGGCTCATGTAATTGTCAATGACTCGGGCTATCATCAACTCATAAGCCATTGGTATGTGAACTACACTGGCTAGATCTTCAAATAAGCTTAGTCTATGTATGTATGACATGATTATTAATCTTTTTTTCACAGGTTAAATACTCATGCAACGATGGAGCCATTCATCATAGCAACAAACAGACATCTCAGTGTGCTTCACCCTATTTATAAACTCTTAGATCCCCACTTTCGTGACACAATAAATATCAATGGACTTGCTCGACAAGCCTTAATTAATGCAGGTGGCATAATAGAGCAATCATTTTTGCCTAGACAGTATTCTATGGAGATTTCTTCTGTAGTTTACAGGGATTGGGTTTTCACTGACCAAGCATTACCAGCTGATCTTATTAAGAGGTAATCTTTATCATGCATACATCACTATAGAAGGGAAAATTACGAAATGTCTTTTGTTAATAACAAATTTTTTGCTTGGTTCAGAGGAATGGCGGTTGAGGATCCCTCTGCCCCCCATGGTCTTCGTCTTGTGTTAGAGGACTACCCTTATGCTGTTGATGGACTAGAGATATGGAATGCTATTAAAACATGGGTTAAAGACTATGTCTCCTTATATTACCCAACCGATGATGCAGTCCAAAAAGACACAGAACTACAAACTTGGTGGAAGGAAGTTATACAGAGGGGTCATGCTGACTTGAGAGACAAACCATGGTGGCCAAAGATGCAAACTCTTGAAGAGTTGATTCAATCTTGCTCTACTATCGTATGGACTGCTTCAGCTCTTCATGCAGCTGTTAATTTTGGACAATATCCTTACGGAGGCTTTATCCTGAACCGTCCAACGCTCAGCCGAAGATTGATCCCAGAAAAAGGAACTCCTGAATATGATGAGATGGTAAAAAATCCTCAAAAGGCTTACTTAAGAACCATCACACCAAAGTTCCAGACTCTGGTTGATCTCTCTGTGATTGAGATATTATCCAGGCATGCTTCTGATGAGATCTACCTTGGGGAGAGGGAGAACCCAAATTGGACAAGTGATACGAGGGCATTACAAGCCTTCAAAAAGTTCGGAACCAACCTGCAAGAAATTGAAGGGAAAATCGCAGGAAGGAACAAAGATTCAAGTTTGCTAAACCGAACTGGGCCAGTCAAGCTCCCCTACACTCTGCTCCTTCCTTCTAGTGAGAGAGGATTGACTTTCAGAGGAATTCCAAACAGTATCTCTATTTAAAGTAGTGTGTGGTTTCCTTATCTATAGCATTTCCTAATAAAGAGACGATGCTTCTCTAGGTACACATATATTATGTATGGTACTGTGTTTGAACAATTTGGCTGTATTGAAGTGTGATTTCGTTATCAGTTTGCATGATATTATGTTTACTAGTATATTGGAGCAGTTACATCCGTTCCGTTAATATATTTTGCTAGAAATCCCAACTTATGAATACATGGATTTAAATCCCCATGTCTTACGGCCATAACAAACCATTATAAAGAATCATTGTTTCTGTTAAATTTATCAATATCAGTATAAATAATAAGTATAGAATGTACATTTACAATAAGAATTATCCCCATTATCGTTTCTGTTTTAGGTTGATTATTAGAGATGAGAAGGGTAGTGATGAGTGGATATTATATGATGTTTTTAGGTAGTTTTTAGTCTTTTTATTTTATTATTTTTGAGTCACATATAGGTTTTTTATTGTTTTTATGTAGATTTTATATTTATTTTGCATTTTGCATGTAGTTTAGATTTTATTTGTTTTTCTACCTTTATTTTATATTTTTTAGGAATTTTTATAGCTATTTATATTTTTAGGAAAAGCTGGTTTAGTTATCATTTTTGTCCGGGGACCAATTTGTAAAGTTTCAGGAAATCAGGGACCAAAATGTGAAAGTTCAAGAGTGGAGGACTAAAAGTGAATATTGAGAGAATAAAAGGGCCAGAATTGAAGTGCTAGTAAAGAGAGGGTTAAAAATGAAAAAGAAGAATATGAAGCAACTCTCTTCAAATTAGCACATGGGAAAAAGCTTGAAGGAATTGATGATAGTGGAGGAGAAGTTTCAGAATTAAACAAGGGCTGAGTAGTGGCTTTTGATGGCATTCAAAACCCACTACTATGAAGAAGAAGAAAAGCTTGGAGTTGTAGCAGCAGCAGCGTCCCAGCGCTCCAGCGTTGGGATCCCAGCGCTCAAGCGCTGGGACTTTGACTAGGAAATGAGTCAGATTCGAACCCAGCGCCCAAGCGTTGGAAAGCCAGCGCTCAAGCGCTGGGCCTCGGACAGAAAGTGGATTTTTAATGCATCCTAGTGCCCAAGCGTTGGGAATGCCTGCGCTCAAGCTCTGGAGGCTGGATTTTTACTATAAATAGGACCCTTTTCTTCACTTGTAAAACACACCATTTCAGAATACAACAAATATTCTTCTTTCCTCCTTAAGATAATTGTTCCTAGGAATTGTGGGAAGCCAAACTTGAGCTCCTATCCAGGGTAATTCAATGATTCTTTTAGCCATGCTTGACTAACTTCTTCTTTAAGTTTTTGGGTTGTTTTAGTTTATAATACATGTTCTAGTTTTTTTCTTAAATTTCTGAATTTTATTTCCATTCATGTTTTATTACCTTATGCTTAATTTCTATCTTGTGGATCCCAAGAGGTTTTGCTTATTACTTATTACATAAGGCCATTTGGTGAGTAGTAAGGGAACTAGGCAATAAAAAAGGTTATAAGTATACTTCACTAAGGAATTAGGAAGGACGTAACTTTATGTTGGCCTGAACATCTTCTTCATCTTCTTCTTTAGTTAACTAGGTACCAAGGAATTGGGTTTAGTAATTAAAAAGAAAGATCTACAATGCTTAAGGAATTAACTTGTAGTTACACTAGGCTATAGCATCATGAAAATGGATTTATAATTCAGAAATTTAGTAAGAGATTTCTAGCATGTTTTATAGACTATGTAAACCAACCCAAGAGCTTAATGTTCATCATTTCTTTCTCTTATTATTTTATGCTATTGTTTATTTCTTGTTCTAAAAACTTCAACATATATTCTCATCTTTTAAATTTCTGCACAAGTACTAAATTCTATATAAATAAGAACACCTATCCTTTGGGTTCGATCTTTTTTACTACGCGATAGTTAATCGTACACTTGCGATTTCCTTATCAAGTTTTTGGCGCCGTTGCCGGGGATAGGTTCTTTTCAAGTTCTTATTTTTATTTTGTTTAGTACTTCTTGTTCATATTTAAAGCAAAAAAAAAAAAGAAAAAAAAATTGTATTCAGTAGGTGCTATTAACTTCTTTTGCTTGTTTGTATGGTAGGACATTTTGAATTCGACCCTGAAATTGAAAGAACTTTGCATTGCAGATTAGCGGAACAAAGGAGATTAGCAAGGGCCATGTCTGAAACACAAGCACAAATGGAGGAGCGCCTCCTTGCTGAATACAATGCAAGGATAGAAGATAAAGTCCAAGCTAGACTTCGAAGGGAGAGAGAGGAGGAGGAAGAGCGGGATGCTAACCGCTCCCTTCGTGATATCACAGCTCCCCAGGTAGATTACAATTTTGAAGGGAGTATTGTGGTTCCGGAGGATGCATTGCCAAATTTTCAGATTCCTCCACACTTCATCTCTTTGGTTAGTCAAAACCAATTTGGTGGAGGTAGCAATGAAGACTGCCATACACATCTGGAGCGATTCACCAGACAATGCTCCACCTTAAGGAGAAATGATGCTCACTTGGATACGGTAAGACTTATGCTGTTTCCATTTTCCTTAAGAGATGTGGCAGAGGAGTGGTTATCTTCACAACCACTTAGAAGCATTACTTCATGGGATGATTTGGCCGAGAAATTCACGGCTAAATTTTTCCCTTACAATCGCATAAGGAAGTTGAAGCAGGAAATCAACTCCTTTATTCAACAAGATGCTGAAAACCTGTATGAGACATGGGAGAGGTTCAAGGGACTTCTCAGAAGGTGCCCAGGTCATAACATCTCTATCGCAGATCAGGTAGAGAAATTTTATGCTGCTTTGAATGATTATACCAGGGACAAGCTGGATACTGCAGCAAGTGGGGCATTTGATGCTTTGCCACCACAGGGAGCTCTTGATTTAATCAACAAACTTGCTGCAAGAGCTGCCCATTCAAACCAAGACCGGGCAATAAGGAAAGGTATTTATGAGGTTGATTCTTTTGAGTCCATTGTTGCTTCAAATAAACTTTTATCCAGGAAAGTTGATGCAATGGTCAAAAGAATGGAGGGTGTTCAACTGAGCCCGGAGGAGGCTGAATTAGAAGCTGAGGTAAAAGCTATGGGGAATTTTCAAAATTCCTATGGCAACACCTATAACCCAAGCTGGAGAAACCACCCCAACTTTTCTTGGAGGGACCAAGGGGGCGGTCAAGGAGAAGTCAGGCAGCAGTTTCAGAGGCCATTCCAGAATCAGAGGCCACCAATGCCTTTGAATCCAAACCAGGGAAGAAAGAGTTTGGAAGAAATTGTTGGTGAAATAGGCCAACAAACTGTGCAATTCATGAACGAGACCAGGACAAGTGCTAAGAATCATGAAGCCTCCATTAGAAATTTGGAGGTCCAGGTAGGCCAGTTGGCCAAGACCATCTCAGAAAGGATTCCAGGTACTTTCCCATCTGATACTCTTGTCAATCCAAAGGAAAATGTTGAGAATGTTTCTGCCATCACTCTTAGGAGTGGTAAGACTATGCCCGAAAGGGTAGTGGAAATTGAACAAGAGGTAAGTGGTGAAGAAAAAGAAAAGGAGAGGAGTGTGCCTATTGTTGTTGAAAAAATTGCTGAAAATGTAATTCCTCCTTCTAAGAAAATTGGCAAAGTTCCATTTCCTAAAGCTTTAAAAAAGAATTTGGAAAAGCAATTCTCAAAATTTCTTGAGATTTTCAAAAGACTTCAAATTAATATTCCTTTTTCTGAAGCTTTGGAACAAATGCCAATTTATGCTAAAGGAACAATTTGGCTATTGCCAAGGCTCACGTAATTGTGAATGATTCAGGCTATCATCAACTCATAAGCCACTGGTATATATATGAACTACACTAACTAGATCATCAAATAAGCTTAGATTCCATTTGAAAACAGACAAAAGAACACTTATTGGAGCTTATCTAATGCTTTTTCTAGCAAATAAGCTTCAATAAGTGCTCTTTGGTCCGTATCCAAATGGACTCTTAGTCTATGTATGTAACTATGTAAGACATGATTATTAATCTTTTTTTCTGACGAGGTCACAGGTTAAATACTCATGCATCAATGGAGCCATTCATCATAGCAACAAATAGGCATCTCAGCTCCCTTCACCCTATTTATAAACTTTTAGATCCCCACTACCGTGACACCATAAATATCAATGCACTTGCTCGACAAGCCTTAATTAATGCAGGTGGAATTATAGAGCAATCTTTTTTGCCCGGACAGTATTATATGGAGATTTCTTCTGTAGTTTACAGGGATTGGGTTTTCACTGACCAAGCATTACCAGCTGACCTTATTAAGAGGTAATCTTTATTATGCATACATCAAATTATAAGGGCAATTTACGAGAAATGACTTTTTTTTATAACGAATATTGTGCTTGATTCAGAGGAATGGCGGTTGAGGATCCCTCTGCCCCACATGGTCTTCGTCTTGCGGTAGAGGACTACCCTTATGCTGTTGATGGACTTGAGATATGGGATGCTATTAAGAAGTGGGTTCAAGACTACGTCTCCTTATATTACCCAACAAATGATGCAATCCAGAAAGACATTGAAATACAAACTTGGTGGAAGGAAGTTGTACAAAGGGGTCATGCTGACTTGAAAGACAAACCATGGTGGCCAAAGATGCAAACTCTTGAGGAATTGATTCAATCTTGCTCTATTATCATATGGACTGCTTCAGCTCTTCATGCAGCTGTCAATTTTGGACAATATCCTTATGGAGGTTATATTCTGAACCGTCCAACACTCAGTAGAAGGTTGATCCCAGAAAAAGGAACTCCAGAATATGATGAGATGGTGAAAAATCCTCAAAAGGCTTACTTAAGAACCATCACACCAAAGTATCAGACTCTTGTTGATCTTTCTGTTATAGAGATATTGTCAAGGCATGCTTCTGATGAGGTATACCTTGGAGAGAGGGATAATCCAAATTGGACATCTGATACAAGGGCATTACAAGCCTTCAAAAAGTTTGGAAGCAAGCTGGTGGAGATTGAAGGAAAAATCAAAGGGAGGAACGACGATTCAAGTTTGCTAAACCGAACTGGGCCAGTTGAACTTCCCTACACTTTGCTCCTTCCTTCTAGTGAGGAAGGATTAACTTTCAGAGGAATTCCCAACAGTATCTCTATTTAAGCTAGTGCGTGTCTTGCTTCCTTATCTATTGTACTTCCTAGAAGGATTTGATTATGTTTTCATGTGGTTACTTTAAGGTGTTGGTGTCTTTCTAGTTGCTCTAGTTTTAGTCTTTGCATGGTGTTTTAGGAGGATTTGTTTCAAAAGGGGTGTCCTTATCCTACTTGAGAATGTTTCTCAAGTTGTTATGATTATCATGACTGAAATTCTTTTACTTTGGAATTTTATGTTATTGTATTTCCTAATAAAGAGATGATGTTTCTCTATGTATACATATTTTCGGCATGTTTATAATAAAGTGTGCAGGTTTGCTTGTCAATCCCTGAATTCCCAATAGGGAGTTTTTGGAAAACTTTCTTTAATTATGAGAAATAAAAAATTGCCTATGATTCTGGGGGATGATTTTAACGACATTCTTCAGCCTACTGAAACAAAAAGCTCGAGGGCAGGGGCTTAGAGCTTCTCTCTATCAAGGGCTTATAGGTGAATGAAATGAGAGGTGAAAGGCTTGCAGAACTGAGTGGAGAGCCTATATATACGCCACGGGAAAGAGAGAGTGAGTGTATGTGTGACCATTATTTGATTTTTGAACTTGCACCACTCGCATTGTGTGTATCGTGTGAAATAAAATAAAGTAACTCAAGAAGATGGTTAAATTGTGTTTAAAACTTTTTGCAAAGTTGAATCTATTCACTTATAAAATCTTTGAAAAACCTTTTCTTAAAACACATATGTTAGTTGCAGTGGAATAACTAAAGAGAAAATAACAAAGAGATAAAGTACAAGAAAAGAACATAGGGGTGGCAATTGGATCCATGAATCCATATCCATCAAATCTACCCACAATTAAACCTATCCAACCCATCCATTTAAAATTTAAAATTAAATGGATGGATATAATGACCCACCTATTTAATTTAGTGGATGGGGGTCTATGATATTTTGAAACTCGTTGGATCATTTAGTTAAAATTAAAAATTATTCATTGGTTTTTTTAAAAATATAAATGGATTATATGGATCCTGAACTCTAAAATCGACCAGAACTCGAAAATTGATCCCGAGCCCGAAAGTTGGGCTCAAACCCGAAAATCTGGCCCGAATTTGAAAAATCGATCCCGAACTCGAAAATTGACCCGAACCTGAAAGTCGAGCCCAAATCTAAAAAATTAGTCCCGAACCCGAAAATCGGGTCCGAATTTGAAAAATCGGTCCCGAACCCGAAAATCACACCCGAATCTGAAAAACGTTCACAACCCTAAGATCATACTCGAACTCGAAAATCGGCCTCGAACCCGAAAATCCAGCTCGAACTTGAAAATCAGCCCTAAACACGAAAATTTTGTCCAAATCTGAAAAATCAGTCCCAAACCCGAAAGTCGGGCCGAAACTTAAAAATCGGTCCTGAACTCCAATATCGACCATGAACCAGAAAATTAGCTCCATAAATTTAGCACAAGATGTGGCGTGGTAGTTAGCTAACTTTGTCCCTCAACCATGTAGAAGGGGGTTTCGATCATTGGCCATGTGAGTTAAGCGCAAATTGTCGCAAACTGTTTACTGCTAAGTAACTATTTCTCACGGCTAGAGTATAGTTATAAAAAAGTCATTCCACACACAATAATTTTAGTTTATCCAAAATTACCCGTACCTTGCACGGGTAAATCCAACTAGTACATTGATATATATAAGTTTACATAAACTAATATAACTAAAACATTGATATAATTTCAAAAAAAAATTTTTACATAAATATTTGGTTGTATTTTACTATCTTATCTACTACTATATCTACTAATTGTGAGTCCTCAATCTCAAACCTCAGCAACTCTTGAAAAAAAAAGACTCTCTCATATGTTGACACATGTCACTCATAAGAATGATTTAAAAGTTTTTAAATTGATAAATTTTCATTTTATATTTAAAAATGATCAACTCTTTATTTTTGTATTTACATATGAAAAGAAGATCAACTCTTTATTAGTTATATCATTTATTTGTGACAATTAATTAATAAACTTGATTAAAATTTATGACATTAATTTTGAATTGCATATTTAAGCTTGTGAAATGGTTGGAAGGAAATAAATTATTTTTGCATTTCAAATTCGGATTTTTTAGAATTGATATCGTAAGGATTTTAAATTCCTATTTTGCAGAACTTAATTTAATTTTTTTATAGTTATAATATAAATATTCAGTATATTCGAAAAATATTCCAAATAAAATTAATTTTGCATTACTTAATTTATTTTAGAATTTTCGAATTAATTACTTAAAAATGATTAATGCTTTAAATTTTTACCATTTATACGTAACAACTAATAATTCCTAAAATTAATTACAACGTATATTTTAAATTTTAATTATAAATTTCTAAACTTTTTAGAATTATCAAATTTGAATTTAATTATGTGTAAATTTTGAAAATTTTCCATTTATTCTTTCTTTGACTCATTGACGGCTGAATAGGTTAATTGAAGCAACACTAAATATTGATATTATTCATTATTGCAAATTTGATTTATATCGCGAAAATTAATATTATTTAATATTTCATTTCTTTACTATTTTTAATTCCATGTTGAATATTATATAGAATTTTTATAGTTTTTTTTTCTGGTTAAAACGTGTCAAGATAGAGAAGTAAAATATAAACTTCATTGTGTTAAGACTATTGCTACATAAGTATTTGGTGGATGTTTTTCTATTTCTATTATCAAAACTTAATTACATTGTTTGGTTTTGATATGATATAAACTTTAGATAAACAATTTTAATATTAGTCATGGTGTCTACTTTGGTTTTATCAATTAATAGATTTATTTATGTTGATATATCATGTGATCTTACACATGTTTAAAAATGTTGAAATATGTCATATATTTATTAAAAAAATCTAGCTCACTATAAATGTTTCTCTGCAAATTTTATTCTAGTGAAAAAACAAAATATGAGAAGCATATCTAGTTGTAAATGAAATGTATGGTTCATACAAGTTCTACCATATAAGGAAAAGATTAAACAAATATAACGTGAAACACGATTCAACCTCGCAAACCATGTGTACATTTTTAAATTAGAAACGGATATTGAAATTTAACTTAACGTAAAAAGGTCAAATTATACAGTTTTATTTAATACAGTTAAATACATTTTCTTATCTTTCTAGTTACTTTCTCTTGCTATCTTTTTTTTTTTCATTTTGTGATAATCATATCTTTTACTTCATATCTCTATTTAAACGTGGGATGAAATCGGAGTGTCAATGTATTATTTTCTAAAGAATATACAATCAAAAATGCTCCATGTTTGCAAATACCATATATGGAACGTGCCGAGAATGGCTACATACAAACAAAATAACCTATGAACTTTATTCTTTATACTAATTATCTATTCGCCTATAAATACCTCCGGCTTGTTCCTCTAAGCCACAAGCCTCTCCTTCATATTCTCATTCAAAAGAGTAGTGTTAGTTACCTACCTAGCTAGCAAAGATGTTTGGTATCTTTGACAAGAGCCAAAAGATCAAGGGCACTGTGGTGTTGATGCCCAAGAAATTCTTGGACTTCAACGACATAGCGTCCGCCGGTAAAGGTGGTCTTCTTGGCCTTGCCGAGGATATCGTGGGATTTGTCGGCGACGTTGCCGGCCAAGCAGTAGACACTGCCACTGCCATCTTCAGCCGTAACGTTGCCATACAATTGATCAGTGCTACCAAGACTGATGGTTTGTGCTCTAATTTTGTTTCGTTCTTCCACAAACCTTTTTCTTTCAAACAAAGAGTTGGTATTTTTACACTTGCTTATACCTTACTTTTTTTTTGTGCGCTGTTCTATGATGGTATGTGTTAAAAACTAGTTCATTTATAAATTATATTTTTACATAACTAATATTGAATTAATATTATTTATAATATATTTTTTATGTGTTAAATTTAATTTGCATAGAAACCCTTGTAATCTATATATAAAGTACGTTTTTTGGTGAGTAGACAAAACTTTCTTTCATTGTAAGAAAATTAATTTTGAATTTCTCTATGAATCCCACTTCTTACCACCAAAGTAGTGTTATTTTTTCCACATTATTTTGCATCTCTTTGCATCTATTTCTTTCATTTTTTTTATCGGTGTATCTATTTCTTTCACATATGTGTGAATCATATTCATAAGGTGTAAATTTGAGTGTAAAATTTTACAAAAAATTCTATGGTGAATCATTTAAAATTCGATCCACTCATAAATTATGTTTTTATTTATTATAATAATAAGTAATATTTAGTATATATTATTTACGGTTTGGTAATCTTGTGTTGTAATTAATTAAAAAAAAAAACATTCTAATTTGTCATAACAAATTTTTTCTTGATTCATAGTTGGCATATTTAATTTGAACTTTAAAATTCTCATTGTCCACATATGTAAGTTGGTATAAGTATTAAATATCAAACAATTTTGACTCATTTACACCCATTTATTCTTCCATCAATTTTCACTTTTTTTAATGATCTATTTTCTTTTTTCATCATATTATCTGTCATATCCAGTGTTTTAAAACTCAGGTTGGTGATCGACTCGGCCAAGGTACTGGGTAAATAGATTATTGTTCAGACCGAGGGGTCACTGGTCGGACCGGTTGACTCGGTGTATATTAAAAAAAAATCCAATGCTATATGGATTTAAAATATAAATAATAAAAGACATGATTAATCACTAATAACGTTGTGGTGCAGTGATAATAGTGTTGTTCTTCTACTTCTAGGTCCTGCGTTTAACTGTTTTTTTTGAATTGTCTCAAAATTTAGTCTATGAGAATTGTGTATGAAGAATGTTTTGTTAAAAGAAAACTAATCACTCAATTTAATTTCTGATTCTTGAGAAATTAATCTCGTTAGCTGTGACATACATTGTAAAATAAAAAAAATGCTAATGTATTGTTCAATCACGACACTCGTCTCTTTTTTGTTTTGTTTTTACCTTTGGAATTTTATCCGCGTCGTTACTTTTTGTAGCACATGGAAATGGGAAAATTGGGGAGCGAACCTTTATTGACAAGCATCTTCCCACATTACCAACCTTGGGAGCGAGACAGGAGGCATATAGTGTTTACTTTGACTACGACGCTGATTTTGGAATCCCGGGAGCGTTTTACATCAAAAACTTTACTCAAGATGAGTTCTTCCTTGTTAGTCTCACTCTTGAAGACATTCCCAATCATGGAACAATTCACTTCATTTGCAACTCCTGGCTTTACAACGCCAAATCATACAAAAGGGATCGTATTTTCTTTACCAATGATGTAAGCTATGTACCTAGAAAGTAGTTATATTTCTATTTATATAATATTTTTTTGGCAAATCATAGCAAATGTTGAGATCTAAGTTTTCCTAAGTAAATAAAATGTAAAATCATAGTAGTTTTAGGCGACTTGATAATATTTTGACACACTGGAATTTCATAATACACATATCAAGATATTTCATAAACTAAGGCAATGATTTAGAGAAGCCCTTTTTAACATTTACAATACTTAGCCTAACTTTTTTTTTTGAAAATATATTGAAGACATATCTCCCAGGTAAAACACCACCAGGACTAGTTAAGTACAGAAAAGAAGAATTGGAGAATTTAAGAGGAGATGGATCAGGGACGCGCCAAGAGCATGAAAGGATTTATGACTATGATGTTTATAATGATTTGGGAAATCCAGACGGTGGCGCCAATTTAGCTCGCCCAACCCTTGGAGGCTCCGCCACCTATCCCTACCCTCGCAGGGTTCGAACCGGTAGACAACCAACAAATAAAGGTTAGATTTCTCTTCTTCTACTTTCTCCAATTCAATTTGAATTGCTGTATGAATTTGAATTGTTTTTGCTTGTTTACGATTATTAGCTGATATTAATTATCCAACTATTTGATTCAATCTCAACAGATCTTTCTTGCGAGGCTCCGGGAGAGATTTATGTTCCGAGAGATGAGAATTTCGGTCACTTGAAGTCATCAGACTTCTTTACATATGCAATAAAATCTCTATCTCGGCACGTGTTGCCTGCGTTTGAATCTGCAATTTTTGATTTGAACTTCACGCCAAATGAGTTTGATAGCTTCGATGAAGTGCGTGCACTTTATGAAGGTGGAATTCAGCTGCCTACAAGTACGCTCAGCACAATTAGCCCTTTACCAGTTCTTAAGGAACTCTTCCGCAGTGATGGTGAAAATGCCCTCCAATTTTCGAAACCTCATGTAATCAGAGGTGCGTGATTGAACAACCAGTCGTTAATAACTATGAAGCATAGGTACTCCATTTTCGCAGCCTGGTACTTACGTGGTACTGGTACTCGTGGGTACTCGTTGGATACGCCACTATCTCATTTTTTATTGACCAATGCTCGCTTGCATTGGTTGATGGTATATAAATTACTAAATTCGTATTTCCTTTCTTGCAATGTGTACAAATTTTCAATATCTTAGCTTTTTAAAAACTATTTATATAAACTATTTTATTGTAAAGGCGTTTTTGCTAATTTGTTGAAAATATAATCAAATTATGTGTTTATATATATATATATATATATATATATATATATATATATTATATATAAGCGTACTCGTACCTCAGTTTTTTTTAAATCACGTACCCGTACCGTATCTGTAGCCGGTACCGTACCCGTTTCCGTGCAACATAAGTTAATACGTAACTCAAACAATTGTCAATAATTTTGTTTGTTATTTTGTGCAGTTAGCAAGTCTGCATGGATGACTGATGATGAATTTGCAAGAGAGATGATTGCTGGCGTAAATCCTAATGTGATTCGTTTGCTCCAAGTAAGTTCAAATGTTTTATTGATAGCAAGTTAAGAATTTTTTGTCAATGTTAAATTATTTTTATGTCCTAAAGTGGAGTCACTGTTTTTCATCTTTCCTGATATTATTATTTTGATATGGCAGGAGTTCCCACCAAACAGCAAGCTAGATGTCAAAGTCTATGGTGATCAAAGTAGTACTATAACAAAAGAAAACTTGGAGGTTAATCTAGATGGGCTCACAGTCGATAAGGTAATGATATTATGAATATGTTTCACTTAAAATGCCATATTGCTTGTGATTCAAAGTTTTGGAACAATTAATGTGACTGAAATTATATAAAATTGTGAAACAGGCACTTAGTGGCAAAAGGTTATTCATATTGGATTACCATGATGCTTTCATGCCTTATGTGGAGAAGATAAACAAATTTGCAAAGGCTTATGCCACCAGAACAATCCTATTCTTGAAAGATGATGGGGCTTTAAAGCCACTTGCTATTGAATTAAGTCTGCCACATCCAAATGGAGTTGAGTATGGTGCTGTGAGCCAAGTCGTCTTACCTGCCAATGAAGGTGCTGAAGGAACAATTTGGCTACTGGCCAAGGCTCATGTAATTGTCAATGACTCGGGCTATCATCAACTCATAAGCCATTGGTATGTGAACTACACTGGCTAGATCTTCAAATAAGCTTAGTCTATGTATGTATGACATGATTATTAATCTTTTTTTCACAGGTTAAATACTCATGCAACGATGGAGCCATTCATCATAGCAACAAACAGACATCTCAGTGTGCTTCACCCTATTTATAAACTCTTAGATCCTCACTATCGTGACACAATAAATATCAATGGACTTGCTCGACAAGCCTTAATTAATGCAGGTGGCATTATAGAGAAATCATTTTTGCCTAGACAGTATTCTATGGAGATTTCTTCTGTAGTTTACAGGGATTGGGTTTTCACTGACCAAGCATTACCAGTTGATCTTATTAAGAGGTAATCTTTATCATGCATACATCACTATAGAAGGGAAAATTATGAAATGTCTTTCGTTAATAATTTTTTTTTTCTTGGTTCAGAGGAATGGCGGTTGAGGATCCCTCTGCCCCCCATGGTCTTCGTCTTGTGTTAGAGGACTACCCTTATGCTGTTGATGGACTAGAGATATGGAATGCTATTAAAACATGGGTTAAAGACTATGTCTCCTTATATTACCCGACCGATGATGCAGTCCAAAAAGACACAGAACTACAAACTTGGTGGAAGGAAGTTATACAGAGGGGTCATGCTGACTTGAGAGACAAACCATGGTGGCCAAAGATGCAAACTCTTGAAGAGTTGATTCAATCTTGCTCCACTATCGTATGGACTGCTTCAGCTCTTCATGCAGCTGTTAATTTTGGACAATATCCTTACGGAGGCTTTATCCTGAACCGTCCAACGCTCAGCCGAAGATTGATCCCAGAAAAAGGAACTCCTGAATATGATGAGATGGTAAAAAATCCTCAAAAGGCTTACTTAAGAACCATCACACCAAAGTTCCAGACTCTGGTTGATCTCTCTGTGATTGAGATATTATCCAGGCATGCTTCTGATGAGATCTACCTTGGGGAGAGGGAGAACCCAAATTGGACAACTGATACGAGGGCATTACAAGCCTTCAAAAAGTTCGGAACCAAGCTGCAAGAAATTGAAGGGAAAATCGCAGGAAGGAACAAAGATTCAAGTTTGCTAAACCGAACTGGGCCAGTCAAGCTCCCCTACACTCTGCTCCTTCCTTCTAGTGAGAGAGGATTGACTTTCAGAGGAATTCCAAACAGTATCTCTATTTAAAGTAGTGTGTGGTTTCCTTATCTATAGCATTTCCTAATAAAGAGACGATGCTTCTCTAGGTACACATATATTATGTATGGTACTGTGTTTGAACAATTTGGTTGTATTGAAGTGTGATTTCGTTATCAGTTTGCATGATATTATGTTTACTAGTATATTGGAGCAGTTACATCCGTTCCGTTAATATATTTTGCTAGAAATCCCAACTTATGAATACATGGATTTGAATCCCCATGTCTTACGGCCATAACAAACCATTATAAAGAATCATTGTTTCTGTTAAATTTATCAATATCAGTATAAATAATAAGTATAGAATGTACATTTACAATAAGAATTATCCTCATTGTCGTTTCTGTTTTAGGTTGATTATTAGAGATGAGAAGGGTAGGTTATTGTCTGCTGTTTTTAAGCTTCCTGGTGGTCAACTATGCCTGATTTTTCTGAGGCTTTATGCTTTAGATGGTCTCTGTGATCAACAAGATGAAGAGAAAGCTGTCGGCTTGGAAGCAAAAAACACTATCGTTTGGGGGTATGATCTACCTAATCAAAAGTGTAATGTTCTCCATTCCTTTATTTTTCTCCTTCTTTAAAGCTCCAAAGTTAGTGGTCAATCGATCTAAAAAAATTCATAGGGAATTTCTTTGGGGGGAGGGAAGGGTGAGAGGAAACTAGCTTGGGTAGGATGGGATATCGCATTCAAATCAAAGGAGGAAGGTGGGTTGGGGATTAAAGACTTAGAGAACTTTAATAGAGCGCTGCTTGCTAAGTGGCAGTGGAGAATACTTAGAGATCATGGTAGTTTTTGGTGTAAGGTACTGAGGGCTAAATATGGAGAGGATTTGAGGGCAGGGGTTGGGTCTAGATGGTGGAGAAATGTGTGGTTGAGTAGTGGGGAGAATGGGGGCTGGTTTGAAGGTAATATAAAAAAGAAAGTGGGAAGTGGGGAAAATACGAAGTTTTGGGTGGATAAGTGGGCTGGGGGAGATTATAATCTGAAAGTGTCGTGTGGGAGATTGTTTGATGTGTCTAATCAGTAGCAAAGAACAATCTCAAAAATGGGGGGTGGAGAGGAAGCTAGTGGGAATGGAGATTGAGTTGGAGACGAGTGCTGTTTATGTGGGAGATGAAAATGCTAGAGAAACTGCTACAGGAAATTCAGGTAGTACAACTGCGAAGAGATGAGGAAGATGCTTGGACCTGGCTCGCGGACGATGATGGGGAGTTCTCTGTACGCTTAGCCTATATGGTGCAGAATACTCTTGAGGAGAACGTGGATAGTGATGTATTCCAAATGGTATGGAAGGTGCCAGCTCCCTCTAATATTTTGGCTTTCGCATGGAAGTGTGTCCATAATAGAATCCAATCCCGTGAAAACTTGAGGAAAAGGAACATTATTCCACTGGGCCCGGAAAGTGCGTGTGTGCTGTGTCAAGAAGTGGAGGAAAGCACAGATCACTTGTTATTTTCATGTAAGTACGAGGCGTGGATGAGATGTTATAGGTGGGTGGGTTTCCTAATAGTGCTGCCACAAGATTGCAAGATGCATTTTAGACAACATTGTATTGAGGGGAAGAGAAGCAAACAGTTGGGATGGAAAATGATCTGGTGGGCGTGCATCTGGTCTTTGTGGCTTACCAGAAATGAAATTGCTTTTAGAGCAGTGGAAGATGATGTCGAAAAAACTGTTGAGGTTGTCAAGTTTTGAGCTTGGAATTGGCTGCGATGTAGAGTAAAGGGATTTGGATTCTCACACTCTGATTGGTACACGAATCCTGTCAAATGTTTGGAAGGCTTGCCAACCTGAGTTGATATGAATAAATAGAACTTGATTATGGAAAAGAAGCTGGTCGTGGAGCTTTGCAGGAAGAGGCCTATGATTTGAGGAACTAAAACTGGCATTCTTTAGTCATATCTATTATGGGTTGATATATCTGCTAAGAAGAATTTTGATGGTAGGGAGGATAAGCGGGTTTGGGAACAGAATCACAATCAGTGTAGACGATGCAGACGATGGTTTAGCAGACGATGCAGCATTAGCAGATGATCACGAATGATGGTTGAGCAGACGATATTGCAGTAGCAAACGATGTAGCAGACAATGATGCAAAGTACTTCATGTTCATTTTCAGACGATGGAGAAGATGAACAGAGTCACAATCAGAGCAGACGATGCAGCAGTAGGTATATGATCACAGACAATAGTTGAGCAGACAATGTAGATGATGGTCGAGTAGACGATGCAGCAGACGACGATGATGCAGAGTACAATCAACTCATGTGCTTCCTCTGAATTCTTCATCTTCGCATGTGAAGATATGCATAACTAGTCCCGACTTTATTTTGTTGGTTATAGTTCTGGGTTTTGTCTGGTCCCTAAGGGCCCTTCATTTTATGTGTATGTATTTGTATTTTGTTTCTTTTAGCTTTACTAGTACTTTTTGTAATGGGATTCGGCACCTCTTGTGGTCCCCATTAATACATTTGGCTTATAAAAAAAAACTACATCATAATCGATTAAAATTAAAAAAATTCAGAAAAAAGAGCAAAATATATATAGACGTCACTATGAAATTTAATTTACCCATTTAGTATATAATTCTTAACGGAAATTCCCAAATAAAAAATACAATAAATTTTATAAATGATATTTAAATAAAGAAAACTGCAACACATTAATTAAATGTAAAACACTAATGATTTTCGTAGCTATCTATCTATATCTTATATAAAATAAGGTTTAATCCCACCCACCCTAATAGTATGTCCTACCTACTAAGATCCTACCCTAAATAATTATTTCTTACCCTAAACAATTATTTTTAGAATTATTTTCTAATTTGATTTGTCCAGCTAAATTTTTTAATTAAATATTAAAATAGTAGTTTTGATTTAACACACTATTTTAACTAATATATAATATGTACAATTAAATTTTTTGAACTATTTCCTAATTTGATTTGCCCAGCTATATTTTTCAATTAAATATTAAAATAGCAGTTTTGATTTAATACACTATTTTAAGTAATATATAATAAAAATGTTGACATATGTCATATATTTATTAACTTTATAACATCAACTAAAAAAAATGTTACAAATTAAATATTAAAAATACCCGTACATTTATGCACGGGCTACTTATTAGTTGTATTATAACTAAAACAACCGTTAAAAAAAAACTAAAACATGAAAAAATTATCTACTGTGGACTAAAAAAAATCTAGCTCACTATAAATGTTTCTCTGCAAGTTTTATTCTAGTGAAAAAACAAAATATGAGAAGCATATCTAGTTGTAAATGAAATGCATGGTTCATACAAGTTCTACCATATAACCCCCATAAGGAACACATTAAACAAATATGACGTGAAACACGATTCAACCTCGCAAACCATGCGTACATTATTAAATTAGAAACGGATATTGAAATTTAACTTAACGTAAAAAGGTCAAATTATACAGTTTTATTTAATACAGTTAAATACATTTTCTTATCTTTCTAGTTACTTTCTCTTGCTATCTTTTTTTTTTCATTTTGTGATAATCATATCTTTTACTTTTATTCATATCTCTCTTTAAACGTGGGATAAAATCGGGGTGTGAATATATTATTTTCTAAAGATATATACAACCAAAAATGCTCCATGTTTTCAAATACCATGTTTGGAACGTGCCGAGAATGGCTACATACAAACAAAATAACCTATGAACTTTATTCTTTATACTGATTATCTATTCGCCTATAAATACCTCCGGCTTGTTCTTCCTAAGCCACAAGCCTCTCCTTCATATTCTCATTCAAAAGAGTAGTGTTAGTTACCAACCTAGCTAGCAAAGATGTTTGGTATCTTTGACAAGAGCCAAAAGATCAAGGGCACTGTGGTGTTGATGCCCAAGAAATTCTTGGACTTCAACGACATAACGTCCGCCGGTAAAGGTGGTGTTCTTGGCCTTGCCGGGGATATCTTGGGATTTGTCGGCGACGTTGCCGGCCAAGCAGTAGACACTGCCACTGCCATCTTCAGCCGTAACGTTGCCATACAATTGATCAGTGCTACCAAGACTGATGGTTTGTGCTCTAGTTTTGTTTCGTTCTTCCACAAACCTTTTTCTTTCAAACAAAGAGTTGATATTTTTACACTTATACCTTAATTTTTTTTTGTGCGCTGTTCTATGATGGTATGTGTTAAAAACTAGTTCATTTATAAGTTATATTTTTACAACTAATATTGAATTAATATTATTTATAATATATTTTTGATGTGTTAAATTTAATTTGCATAGAAACCATGAAGTGCGTTTTTTTGGTGAGTAGACAAAACTTTCTTTCATTGTAAGAAAATTAATCTTGAATTTATGAATCCCACTTCTTGCCGCCAAAGTAGTGTTATTTTTTCCACATTATTTTGCATCTCTTTGCATCTATTTCTTTCATTTTTTTATCAGCTAGCGTATCTATTTCTTTCACATATCATGTGTCATCATATTTTTAAGGTGTAAATTTGAGTGTAAAATAATGAATTTTACAAAAAAAATTATGGTGAATCATGTTAAAATTCAATTCACTCATAAATTATATTTTTATTTATTATAATAATAAGTATATTTAGTATATATTATTTCCGGTTTGGTAATCATGTGTTGTAATTAATTTAAAAAAAAATTCTAATTTGTCATAACAAATTTTTTCTTGATTCATAGTTGACATATTTAATTTGAACTTTAAATTCTCATTGTCCACATATATAAGTTGATATAAGTATAAAATATTAAACAATTTTAACTCATTTGCACTCATTTAATTTTTCCATCAATTTTCACTTTTTTTAATAATCTATCTTCTTTTCTCATCATATCATCCGTGATATATTTCTTTTCTTAATTTCTCTCACATTTCATTCCTATCTTGCTCATTAAATATAGATATATAAAGTGAGTGTAAATATAGCATTTTCCAAATAAGATTATGAGGACAACTGTATGCAATTGAGTATGGTAGCTAGCTATTAGAGCCCGACTTAAATTAATGAAAATGGTTCAATTTGTAGAATTATTGATTGATTGATACAATTTTATAACTGAGTTTTCGTGGACGGGTGTCATTTATTCATTACCCGTGATCCCAACTTTCAAATATAATAATTTTTTTATTATTTGAAATTGACATGAAACATAATATAACAATTTTCATATGCAACCATCATGAGTCATGAGATAGATTTAGATATCACCAAATAGTTCTAATTGATTTGGTCAATCGAGATGACTGAGTTTTACTTTTATATAAACACCTCTACTTGATGGTTTTAGCCCAGAAGTCGTGGTTGGTGTTCCAGTCATTGTATAGAATAGTATACTATTAACAAAAAGTAAGAAACAAGTAGGCATGTATCATGTAACGCACTTGACATCTGAAAAGAAAATATTTTTTGTTTTTACCTTTGGAATTTTATCTGTATCGTTACTTTTTTGTAGCACATGGAAATGGGAAAATTGGGGAGCGAACCTTTATTGACAAGCATCTTCCCACATTACCAACCTTGGGAGCGAGACAGGAGGCATATAGTGTTTACTTTGACTACGACGCTGATTTTGGAATTCCAGGAGCGTTTTATATCAAAAACTTTACTCAAGATGAGTTTTTCCTTGTTAGTCTCACTCTTGAAGACATTCCCAATCATGGAACAATTCACTTCATTTGCAACTCCTGGCTTTACAACGCCAAATCATACAAAAGGGATCGTATTTTCTTCACCAATGATGTAAGTTATGTACCTAGCAAGTAGTTATTTTTTTAGAAAGATCAAAGATATATATTAAGAAATAAGATAGGTGAGAAACAACCCCTCTCACCATGGGTATAGTAACCTAATCAACTGTTAGAAAACTCAGCCACAGTAGCAAAACCTCCCACAAAGAACCACCAAAACCCCAACAGCACACAACCGTGCTAACAAACAATAAAACCCCAACCGACTCTCCAGAAGGCAAAGATCCTATCGAAATCGAAAAACAGCAACAGGCTCAACCGGAAAGAGAACCAAACAAGCTGCTCTACACCTACAGACAGGAAATCTCACCATCCTAAAGAGCTAAAAGACCCACCCAACAAAGCACCCAACACCGTGCTAAAGAGCTGAGTCCCTAACCAACACAACTAGGAAAATTAGCAAAATACAAAAACAGGGGCGAGCCCAAACATAAAAGCACAACGCAAACGGCGAAGCCAGCGACCATAGCTGCGAGCCACCATTCCAAAATCATCACCTCCAACTTCGCTCCGCACTCCAAAAGCCGGGGACACAACCTTGTTTCACACCATCTGAGCCAGGACCTTGCCACCAAGCACAGCAGATCGACACTGACAAAACCCCGCAAAACCCCACAATAAACCACCTAGCAAGTAGTTATATTTCTATTTATATAATATTTTTTTGGCAAAACATAGCAAATGTTGATTCACTCTCGTAAAAATATTTTCTTCGTTTTAATATGTGAAAATATACATTGTTATGTATTTTAGTTTTTATTATTAAGTTTTACTTACATGACTCACATGTAATGATTCATTATTCTTACTTGGTGCTTTAAATTTTACTTACATGACTCACAGAATAATAACTTATCATTCTTACTTGGTGCTTTGAGAGACTCACTCATTTACACAACTTAGTCATTAAATGAGTGAGTCTCACAATACCAAATCAGATAAAAACAATAAGTAGGAAACGTGAGTCATCATTCTATGAGTCTTACGAGCAAAAAGTTAATGATAATGATTAAAACAAGTAATAACGTATATTTCTAAGAATTAAACACTAAGAAATATTTTTCAATGACTAAAACCAACGTTTGCTATATTTTCAAGGACTAAAATATATATAAGCCATAGATTTTTTATGAATGATCTAAGTTTTCCTAAGTAAATATAATGTAAAATCATAGTAGTTTTATGCGGCTTGATAATATTTTGACACACTAGTATTTCATAATACACATATCAAAATATTTCATAAACTAAGGCAATGATTTAGAGAAGCCATTTTTAACATTTGCAATACTTAGCCTAACTTTTTTTTTTTGAAAATATATTGAAGACATATCTACCAGGTAAAACACCAGCAGGACTAGTTAAGTACAGAAAAGAAGAATTGGAGAATTTAAGAGGAGATGGATCAGGGAAGCGCCAAGAGCATGAAAGGATTTATGACTATGATGTTTATAATGATTTGGGAAATCCAGACGGTGGTGCCAATTTGGCTCGCCCAACCCTTGGAGGCTCCACCACCTATCCCTACCCTCGCAGGGTTCGAACCGGTAGAAAACCAACGAAGAAAGGTTAGATTTCTCTTCTTCTACTTTCTTCAATTGAATTTGAATTGCTTTAGCTTTTTTCCGATTATTAGCTGATATTAATTATCATATTATTTGATTCAATCTCAACAGATCTTTCTTGCGAGGCACCGGGAGAGATTTATGTTCCGAGAGATGAGAATTTCGGTCACTTGAAGTCATCAGACTTCTTTACATATGGAATAAAATCTCTATCTCAGAACGTGTTGCCTTTGTTTGAATCTGCAATTTTTGATTTGAACTTCACGCCAAATGAGTTTGATAGCTTCGATGAAGTACGTGCACTTTACGAAGGTGGAATTCAGCTGCCTACAAGTATACTCAGCAAAATTAGCCCTTTACCAGTTCTTAAGGAAATCTTCCGCAGTGATGGTGAAAATGCCCTCCAATTTCCGAAACCTCATGTAATTAGAGGTGCGTGTACAAATTTTCAATATCTTAGCTTTTTAAAAACAATTTATATAGATTTTTTTATTGTAAAGGTGTTTTTGCTAATTTGTTGAAAATATAATTATGTGTTT
Organism: Acmispon strigosus; assembly: GCA_030819835.1. Classification (NCBI taxonomy): domain Eukaryota; kingdom Viridiplantae; phylum Streptophyta; class Magnoliopsida; order Fabales; family Fabaceae; genus Acmispon; species Acmispon strigosus. The sequence continues at coordinate 51,921,777 of JAUAMA010000004.1, read as the reverse complement.
ATATATATATATATATATTTATTTATTATATATAAGCGTACTCGTACCTCAGGTTTTTTTTAAATCACGTACCCGTACCGTATCTGTAGCCGGTACCGTACCCGTTTCCGTGGAACATAAGTTAATACGTAACTCAAACAATTGTCAATTATTTTGTTCGTTATTTTGTGCAGTTAGCAAGTCTGCATGGATGACTGATGATGAATTTGCAAGAGAGATGATTGCTGGCGTAAATCCTAATGTGATTCGTTTGCTCCAAGTAAGTTCAAATGTTTTATTGATAGCAAGTTAAGAATTTTTTGTCAGTGTTAAATTTTTTTATGTCCTAAAGTGGAGTCACTGTTTTTCATCTTTCCTGATATTATTATTTTGATATGGCAGGAGTTCCCACCAAAAAGCAAGCTAGATGTCAAAGTCTATGGTGATCAAAGTAGTACTATAACAAAAGAAAACTTGGAGGTTAATCTAGATGGGCTCACAGTTGATAAGGTAATGATATTATGAATATCTCTCACTTAAAATGCCATATTGCTTGTGATTCTAAGTTTTGGAACAATTAATGTGACTAAAATTATATAAAATTGTGAAACAGGCACTTAGTGGCAAAAGGTTATTCATATTGGATTACCATGATGCTTTCATGCCTTATGTGGAGAAGATAAACAAATTTGCAAAGGCTTATGCCACCAGAACAATCCTATTCTTGAAAGATGATGGGGCTTTAAAGCCACTTGCTATTGAATTAAGTCTGCCACATCCAAATGGAGTTGAGTATGGTGCCATGAGCCAAGTCGTCTTACCTGCCAATGAAGGTGTTGAAGGAACAATTTGGCTACTGGCCAAGGCTCATGTAATTGTGAATGACTCGGGCTATCATCAACTCATAAGCCATTGGTATGTGAACTACACTGGCTAGATCTTCAAATAAGCTTAGTCTATGTATGTATGACATGATTATTAATCTTTTTTTCACAGGTTAAATACTCATGCAGCGATGGAGCCATTCATCATAGCAACAAACAGACATCTCAGTGTGCTTCACCCTATTTATAAACTCTTAGATCCTCACTATCGTGACACAATAAATATTAATGGACTTGCTCGACAAGCCTTAATTAATGCAGGTGGCATTATAGAGCAATCATTTTTGCCTGGACAGTATTCTATGGAGATTTCTTCTGTAGTTTACAGGGATTGGGTTTTCACTGACCAAGCATTACCAGCTGATCTTATTAAGAGGTAATCTTTATCATGCATACGTCACTATTGAAGGGAAAATTACGAAATGTCTTTTGTTAATAACAAATTTTTTGCTTGGTTCAGAGGAATGGCGGTTGAGGATCCCTCTGCCCCCCATGGTCTTCGTCTTGTGTTAGAGGACTACCCTTATGCTGTTGATGGACTAGAGATATGGAATGCTATTAAAACATGGGTTAAAGACTATGTCTCCTTATATTACCTAACCGATGATGCAGTCCAAAAAGACACAGAACTACAAACTTGGTGGAAGGAAGTTATACAGAGGGGTCATGCTGACTTGAGAGACAAACCATGGTGGCCAAAGATGCAAACTCTTGAAGATTTGATTCAATCTTGCTCTACTATTGTATGGACTGCTTCAGCTCTTCATGCAGCTGTTAATTTTGGACAATATCCTTACGGAGGCTTTATCCTGAACCGTCCAACGCTCAGCCGAAGATTGATCCCAGAAAAAGGAACTCCTGAGTATGATGAGATGGTAAAAAATCCTCAAAAGGCTTACTTAAGAACCATCACACCAAAGTACCAGACTTTGGTTGATCTCTCTGTGATTGAGATATTATCTAGGCATGCTTCTGATGAGATCTACCTTGGGGAGAGGGAGAATCCAAATTGGACATCTGATACGAGGGCATTACAAGCCTTCAAAAAGTTCGGAACCAAGCTGCAAGAAATTGAAGGGAAAATTGCAGGAAGGAACAAAGATTCAAGTTTGCTAAACCGGACTGGGCCAGTTAAGCTGCCTTACACTCTGCTCCTTCCTTCTAGTGAGGGAGGATTGACTTTCAGAGGAATTCCAAACAGTATCTCTATTTAAAATAGTGTGTGGTTTCCTTATCTATAGCATTTCCTAATAAAGAGAAGATGCTTCTCTAGGTACACATATATTATGTATGGTACTGTGTTTAATAATTTGGTTATATTGAAGTGTGATTTCGTTATCAGTACATTTCCACTTGCGAGGCAGAGTACATTTCTACTTGTCATGCTGCATGCCAGGCTATGTGGTTGATTTCGTTGCTAGAAGAATGGAATGTTGGTCTTGATGGCACAGTTGATCTGTTGGTAGATAATAAATCTGCTATCAGTCTTGCTAAGAACCCTGTAGCGCACGGGCAAAACAAGTACATAGAAACGAAGTACCACTTTTTGAGAGATCAAGTGGGAAAGGGGAAGATCATTCTGAAGCACTGCAAAACTTATGTGCAAATTGTAGATATAATAACTAAGTCATTTAGAGTTGATAGGTTCAGAGAACTCAGAAGGTTACTGAATGTTGTTTGTCTTTAGATGTTGAGATTTTTGAATTATGAGAGAGTGTTAAAAGAGAGTAATTCAAAGTCTGTTACTGTGAGTTAGTAGTAAGAAGTAACTATAAATAAGATACACTCTCATGTAATTACTAGTAGTTGTGATTAATAAAAATTTCACTTCTCCTAATCTGTATTCTTTTCCTGTGTTATCTCTTTCTCACTAGTGTTAGTGTACAGTGGTGCTATTCTCTCCAACAATTTGATTCATTATTAAGAAGTTCATTTACATTAAAATGGATTTATGTCAAGAAAATGACATGTAATATTGTGAATAACAGTGCAGCACGATTCAAATGTTGTTCGTGACAAAATGAAATATGTATTTTACCCAAAAGGCATAAGTAAGATCTAAAACTAAAATATAAAATAAAATGAGTCTAATGATCATACACTAACTATAAATATGTTTTACACATATATCCAACATATTTCACTATCTTACAACATCATAATCGAATTAAAATTAAAAAAATTCAGAAAAAATAGCAAAATATAAATGGACGTCACTATGAAATTTAATTTACCCATTTAGTATATAATTCTTAACGGAAATTCCCAAATAAAAAATACAATAAATTTTATAAATGACATTTAAATAAAGAAAACTGCAATACATTAATTCAATGTAAAACACTAATGATTTTCGTAGCTATACATTGATATAAATAAGTTTACATAAATTGATATAACTAAAACATTGATATAATTTAAAAAAAAAAAGTTTACATAAATATTTCGTTGTATTTTACTATCTTATTGTATTATAACTAATACAACCGATAAAAAAACTAAAACATGAAAAAATTATCTACTGTGGACTAAAAAAAATCTAGCTCACTAGTTATAAATGTTTCTCTGCAAATTTTATTCTAGTGAAAAGCAAAATATGAGAAGCAAATGTTCTAAATATCAATGATAAAAATATGGTTCATACAAGTTCTACCATATAACCCATAAGGAACAGATTAAACAAATATGACGTGAAACACGATTCAACCTCGCAAACCATGCGTACATTATTTTTTCTAGAAAGGATAAATCGATTGATAAAAAGCAGAGTTGTTACAAGATTTGGGGGAATAAATCCACCCAGAATACAGAAACAAACCAGAAAAAAGATGAAAGCAAATGACAAAACTAGAGTAGATCCTCCCATAATAACATAAAAGGACAACACTTAGGCCAAAAAATGCAATGAAAATTCCACTCCCAGCAGCAACAGCAGTAAAATAAGACAACGGATGATTAATCAAAATAGCCCCAGAGAGCATGTTCACCACCACATCCACAAAGAGGTTACGCACTTTATGGGGCTGAAGGCACCATGCGTACATTATTAAATTAGAATCGGATATTGAAATTTAAATTAACGTAAAAAGGTTAAATTATACAGTTTTATTTAATATATTTAGATACATTTTCTTATCTTTCTAGACAGTTTCTCTTGCTATTTTATTTTATTTTATTTTGTCATAATCATATCTTTCACTTCTATTCATATCTCTCTTTAAATGTGGGATGAAATCGAGGTGTGAATATATTATTTTCTAAGAATATATACAAGCAAGAATGCTCCATGTCTGCAAATACCATGTTTCGAACGTGGATCTGAGAATGGCTGCATATAAAAAAACATAACCTACGAACTTTAGGGTATACCAATGTAGAGCGTTTATTCTTTATACTAATTATCTATTCGCCTATAAATACCTCCGGCTTGTTCCTCCTAAGCCACAAGCCTCTCCTTCATATTCTCATTCAAAAGAGTAGTGTTTTTTTTTAGAAAGGATAATTGTATTAATTAGAAAGGCTTGAGAACAGGCTCTCTCAAGTGAGCTAAAATAACCATACAAAGCTATTACTAAACTAGAAATAAAGCCTAATAGACTATAAATAAAAGGTCCCAAAATGAACCTTACACATAAACCATTTACAACCAGAGACTGGATAGCACATAGCTCTTATAAGCCCAACAAAGGAAGCAAGAGTTGGCACTAACAGTGTTTTAAACTATCCATATTACAAACCAGTAGTATATACAACAACCATTGAAAAAAGATCTCCATTGCCCCTGCAAATTCGTTACCAACAGCAGGTTAAACACTTGATTTAGTTGTCATATATCCTCGACAGCAAACAGATCAGCAGTTTCACTCCCAGCAGCAGCAAGGAACCCAGCACCAGCAGCAAGAATTAATTGTCATATATCCACACAGCACCAGCAGCAAAAAGGAACTCACTTGAATTAATTGTCATATCTCCAGCAGCAAAAAGGAACCCAGCAAATTCAAAAGAGTAGTGTTAGTTACCAACCTAGCTAGCAAAGATGTTTGGTATCTTTGACAAGAGCCAAAAGATCAAGGGCACTGTGGTGTTGATGCCCAAGAAGTTCTTGGACTTCAACGACATAACGTCCGCTGGTAAAGGTGGTGTTCTTGGCCTTGCCGGGGATCTCTTGGGATTTGTCGGCGACGTTGCCGGCCAAGTAGTAGATACTACCACTGCCATCTTCAGCCGTAACGTTGCCATACAATTGATCAGTGCTACCAAGACTGATGGTATGTGCTCTAATTTTAATTTGTTTCGTTCTTCCACAAACCTTTTTCTTTCAAACAAAGAGTTGATATTTTTACACTTATACCTTCCTTTCTTTTGTGTGATGTTTTATGATGGTCTGTGTTAAAAACTACTCCTCCCGTTCCTAATTAAGTGTCACTATTTTTATCTATTTTTTGTTCATAATTAACTGTCACTTTACAAAGTTCAAGAGAGTATTAATTATGTTTTACCAATTATACCCTTTAATTAATGGTGATAGGAAAATAAAGAGTCTAAATTAAGAAGAAAGATAAATAGTATGTTAGGAAATTAGGTAGTAACTTTGATAAAAACAATAACATTAATACAATTCCTTAATATATGTGCAAAACCTTAAAGTGACAGTTATTAAGGAACGGAGGGAGGGAGTAGTATATTTATAAATTACATTTTTACAACTAACATTGAAATAATATTATTTACAATATGTTTTTATGCGTTAAATTTAATTTGCATAGAAAACCTAGTAATCTATGAAGCACGTTTTTTGGTGAGTAGACAAAACTTTCTTTCATTGTAAGAAAATAAGAGAAAATTAATTTTGAATTTCTCCATGAATCCCACTTCTTACCACCAAAGTAGTGTTATTTTTTCCACATTTATTTTGCATATCTTTGGATCTATTTTTTATTTTTTTTATCAGCGTATCTATTCCTTTCACATATCATGTGTCGATTATATTCATAAGGTGGAAATTTGAGTGTAAAATAATGAATTTTACAAAAATTTCTATGGTGAAACATGTTAAAATTCGATCCACTCATAAATCATGTTTTTATTTATTATAATAATAAGTAATATTTAGTATATATTATTTACGGTTTGGTAATCCTATGTTGTAATTAATTTATAAAAAAAAATTCTAATTTGTCATAACAAATTTTTTCTTGATTCATAATTGACATATTTAATTTGAACTTTAAAATTCCCTCATTGTCCACAATTCCACATATATAAGTTTGTATAAGTATAAAATATCAAATAATTCTGACTCATTTATTCTTCCATCAATTTTTTTTTTTTTTTTTAATAATCTATCTTCTTTTCTCATCATATTATCAGTGATATCTTCCACTTCTTAATTTCTCTCATACTTCATTCATATCTTACTCATTGAGTATGGGAGCTAGCTATTAGAGCCCGACTTAAATTAATGAAAATGGTTCAATTTGTAGAATTATTGATTGATTGATACAATTTTATAACTGAGTTTTCGTGGACGGGTGTCATTTATTCATTACCCGTGATCCCAACTTTCAAATATAATAATTTTTTTATTATTTGAAATTGACATGAAACATAATATAACAATTTTCATATGCAACCATCATGAGTCATGAGATAGATTTAGATATCACCAAATAGTTCTAATTGATTTGGTCAATCGAGATGACTGAGTTTTACTTTTATATGAACACCTCTACTTGATGGTTTTAGCCCAGAAGTCGTGGTTGGTGTTCCATTCATTGTATAGAATAGTATACTATTAACAAAAAGTAAGAAACAAGTAGACATGTATCATGTAACGCACTTGACATCTGACAAGAAAATATTTCATTTCAGCTAAAGATATTCCCCGAGTAGTTTATAAATTATGTATATGCTATAATAATGTATTAGTACATGAAGAATGTTTTGGTAGAATAAAACTAATCACTCAATTTGATTTCTGAGTCTTGAGAAATTAGTCTCATTAACCGTGGCATACCTTGTGAAAAAAATGCTAATGTATTGTTCAATCAAGACACTCGTCTGTCTCTTTTTTTTGTTTTTGTTTTTACCTTTGGAATTTTAGCTGCGTTGTTACTTTTTGTAGCACATGGAAATGGGAAAATTGGGGAGCGAACCTTTATTGACAAGTATCTTCCCACATTACCAACCTTGGGAGCGAGACAGGAGGCGTATAGTGTTTACTTTGACTACGACGCTAATTTTGGAATTCCAGGAGCGTTTTACATAAAAAACTTTACTCAAGATGAGTTCTTCCTTGTTAGTCTCACTCTTGAAGACATTCCCAATCATGGAACAGTTCACTTCATTTGCAACTCCTGGCTTTACAACGCCAAATCATACAAAAGGGATCGTATTTTCTTCACCAATGATGTAAGCTATGTACCTAGCAAGTAGTTATATTTCTTTTTATATAATATTTTTTTGGCTTAAATATGTTTTTAGTACCGAAAATATAGCAAATGTTGATTCAGTCTCTTTAAAAATATTTTCTTAGTTTAATCTGTGAAAATATACATTGTTATGTATTTTAGTTCTTATTATTAAGTTTTACTTACATGACTCAAATAATAATGACTCATTATTTTTACTTGGTGCTTTAAATTTTACTTACATGACTCATAAAATAATAACTCATCATTCTTACTTGGTGCTTTGTGAGACTCACTCATTTACACAACTCACTCATTAAATGAGTGGGTCTCAAAATACCAAATCAGATAAAAATACCAAGTAGGAAACGTGAGTCATCATTCTATATTAGTCTTGCTAGCAAAAGTTAACGATAATGATTAAAGTAAGTAACAATGTAGATTTCTAAGAATTAAAAACTAAGAAATATTTTTCAATGAATAAAACCAACGTTTGCTATATTTATATTTCAGGGACTAAAATTCATATAAGCCATATATTTTTTTATGAATAATCTAAGTTATCCTAAGTAAATATAATGCAAAATCATATATCAAAATATTTCATATACTAAGGCAATGATTTAGAGAAGCCATTTTTATCATTTACAATACTTAGCCTAACTTTTTTTTTGAAAATATATTGAAGACATATCTCCCAGGTAAAACACCAGCAGGACTAGTTAAATACAGAAAAGAAGAATTGGAGAATTTAAGAGGAGATGGACCACGGAAGCTCCAAGAGCATGAAAGGATTTATGACTATGATGTTTATAATGATTTGGGAAATCCAGACGATGGTGCCAATTTGGCTCGCCCAACCCTTGGAGGCTCCGCCACCTATCCCTACCCTCGCAGGGTTCGAACCGGTAGAAAACCAACCAAGAAAGGTTAGATTTCTCTTCTTCTACGTTCTCCAATTCAATTTTAATTGTTGTATGAATTTGAATTGCTTTTGCTTGTTTGCGATTATTAGCTGATATTAATTATCCTATTATTTGATTCAATCTCAAAGATCTTTCTTGCGAGGCACCGGGAGAGATTTATGTTCCGAGAGATGAGAATTTCGGTCACTTGAAGTCATCAGACTTCTTTACATATGGAATAAAATCTCTATCTCAGAACGTGTTGCCTTTGTTTGAATCTGCAATTTTTGATTTGGACTTCACGCCAAATGAGTTTGATAGCTTCGATGAAGTGCGTGCACTTTACGAAGGTGGAATTCAGTTGCCTACAAGTATACTCAGCAAAATTAGCCCTTTACCAGTTCTTAAGGAAATTTTCCGTAGTGATGGTGAAAATGTCCTCCAATTTCCGAAACCTCATGTAATCAGAGGTGCGTGATTTCCTAATATAGAATTATGTTATTCATCTTAATTGAACAACCAGTCGTTAATAACTATGAAGCATGAGTACTCCATTTTCGCAGCCCGGTACTGGTACTCGTTGGATATGCCACTATCTCATTTTTTCTTGACCAATGCTCACCTACATTGGTTGATGATATATAAATTATTGAATTTGTATTTCCTTTATTGCAATGTGTACAAATATTCAATATCTTAACTTTTTAAAAACAATTTATATAGATTTTTTTTATTATAAAGGTGTTTTTGCTAATTTGTTGAAAATATAATCAAACTACGTGTTCATATATATATATATATATATATATATATATATATATATATATATATATATATATATATATTATAAGCGTACTCGTACCTCAGTTTTTTTTAAATCACGTACCTATACCGTATCTGTAGTCGGTACCATACTCATATCCGTGCAACATAGGTTAATACGTAACTTAAACAATTGTCAATTATTTTGTTTATTATTTTGTGCAGTTAGCAAGTCTGCATGGATGACTGATGATGAATTTGCAAGAGAGATGATTGCTGGCGTAAACCCTAATGTGATTCATTTGCTCCAAGTAAGTTCAAATGTTTTATTGATAGCAAGTTAAGAATTTTTTGTCAATGTTAAATTTTTTTATGTCCTAAAGTGGAGTCACTGTTTTTCATCTTTCCTAATATTATTATTTTGATATGGCAGGAGTTCCCACCAAAAAGCAAGCTAGATGTCAAAGTCTATGGTGATCAAAGTAGTATTATAACAAAAGAAAACTTGGAGGTTAATTTAGATGGGCTCACAGTCGATAAGGTAATGATATTATGAATATGTTTCACTTAAAATGCCATATTTCTTGTGATTCAAAGTTTTGGAACAATTAATGTGATTGAAATTATATAAAATTGTGAAACAGGCACTTAGTGGCAAGAGGTTATTCATATTGGATTACCATGATGCTTTCATGCCTTATGTGGAGAAGATAAACAAATTTGCAAAGGCTTATGCCACCAGGACAATCCTATTCTTGAAAGATGATGGGGCTTTAAAGCCACTTGCTATTGAATTAAGTTTGCCACATCCAAATGGAGTTGAGTATGGTGCCGTGAGCAAAGTCGTCTTACCTGCCACCGAAGGTGTTGAAGGAACAATTTGGCTTCTGGCCAAGGCTCATGTAATTGTGAATGACTCGGGCTATCATCAACTCATAAGCCATTGGTATGTGAACTACACTAGCTAGATCTTCAAATAAGCTTAGTCTATGTATGTATGACATGATTATTAATCTTTTTTTTCACAGGTTAAATACTCATGCAGCGATGGAGCCATTCGTCATAGCAACAAACAGACATCTTAGTGTGCTTCACCCTATTTATAAACTCTTAGATCCTCACTATCGTGACACAATAAATATCAATGGACTTGCTCGACAAGCCTTAATTAATGCAGGTGGCATTATAGAGCAATCATTTTTTCCTGGACAGTATTCTATGGAGATTTCTTCTGTAGTTTACAGGGATTGGGTTTTCACTGACCAAGCATTACCAGCTGATCTTATTAAGAGGTAATCTTTATCATGCATACATCACTATATAATGGAAAATAACGAAATGTCTTTTGTTAATAACAAATTTTGTGCTTGGTTCAGAGGAATGGCGGTTGAGGATCCCTCTGCCCCCCATGGTCTTCGTCTTGTGGTAGAGGACTACCCTTATGCTGTTGATGGGCTAGAGATATGGAATGCTATTAAAACATGGATTAAAGACTATGTCTCCTTATATTACCCAACTGATGATGCAGTCCAAAAAGACATAGAACTACAAACTTGGTGGAAGGAAGTTATACAGAGGGGTCATGCTGACTTGAGAGACAAACCATGGTGGCCAAAGATGCAGACTCTTGAAGAGTTGATTCAATCTTGCTCTACTATCGTATGGACTGCTTCAGCTCTTCATGCAGCTGTTAATTTTGGACAATATCCTTACGGAGGCTATATCCTGAACCGTCCAACGCTCAGCCGAAGATTGATCCCAGAAAAAGGAACTCCTGAATATGATGATATGGTGAAAAATCCTCAAAAGGCTTACTTAAGAACCATCACACCAAAGTACCAGACTCTTGTTGATCTCTCTGTGATTGAGATATTGTCTAGGCATGCTTCTGATGAGATCTACCTTGGGGAGAGGGAGAATCCAAATTGGACATCTGATACGAGGGCATTACAAGCCTTCGAAAAGTTCGGGACCAAGCTGCAAGAAATTGAAGGTAAAATCGCAGGAAGGAACAAAGATTCAAGTTTGCTAAACCGAACTGGGCCAGTTAAGCTGCCCTACACTCTACTCCTTCCTTCTAGTGAGGGAGGATTGACTTTCAGAGGAATTCCAAACAGTATCTCTATTTAAAATAGTGTGTGGTTTCCTTATTTATTGCATTTCCTAATAAAGAGACAATGCTTCTCTAGGTACACATATTTTATGTATGGTACTGTGTTTGAACAATTTGGTTATATTGAAGTGTGATTTCGTTATCAGTTTGCATGATATTATGTTTACTAGTATATTGGAGCAATTACATCCGTTCCGTTAATATATTTTGCTAGAAATCCCAACTTATGAATACATGGATCTAAATCCCCATGTCTTACAGCCATAACAAACCATTATAAAGAATCATTGTTTCTGTTAAATTTATCAATATTAGTATAAATAATAAGTATAGAATGTACATTTACAATAAGAATTATCGTTTCTGTTTTAGGTTGATTATTAGAGATGAGAAGGGTAGGTTATTATCTGCTGTTTCTAAGCTTCCTGGGGTTCAACTATGCCTGATTCTTCTGAGGCTTTATGCTTTAGATGGTCTCTGTGTATGTGGTTGGATCTATGTTTCATGAACATTGTCTTTGAAACTGAATGTTTTTCCTCTTTCATGCTTGGAATTCTCCGAGTTGTTTGAGTTCTTATCTCCATGTCATAATTGAGGTTTGTGATGACAGGATAATATATGATGTTTTTAGGTTGTTTTTAGTCTTTTTATTTTATTATTTTTGAGTCACATATAGGATTTTTAGGATTTTTACATAGATTTTATATTTATTTTGCATTCTGCATATAGATTAGCTTTTATTTGTTTTTCTAACTTTATTTTATATTTTTTTTAGGAATTTTTATAGCTATTTTATATTTTAGGAAAAGCTGGTATAGTTATCATTTTTGTCCAGGGACCGATTTGTAAAGTTTCAGGAAATAAAGGATCAAAGTGCAAAGGTTCAAGAGAGGAGGATGAAAAGTGAAGTTTGAAGGAGTCAAAGGGCCAGAATTAAAGTTCTAACAAAGAGAGGACTTGAAGTGAAATTGAAGAATGTGAAGCAACTCTCTTTTATTTGAGCACATGTAAAATAAGGTTGGAAGATTAATGGTGGTAAAAGGGAGGTTTCAGAACTTATTAGGGGCTGAATGAGCCTAATTAAGCCAATCAATTCCACCATTGAAGAAGAAAGGAATCCAAGAAGAAGCTGCCAGTGTTCGTTCCAGCGCTGCAGCGTTGGAATTCCCAACGCTCAAGCGCTGGACCTTTGACTAGGATGTGAGTCAGAGGTTGCACCCAGCGCTGCAGCGTTGGAAGCCAGCGCTCAAGCGCTGGGCCCATTTCTGCTCGTTGGTTTTTAATGCATCCCAACGCCCAAGCGTTGGGAATGCCAGCGCCCAAGCGCTGGAAGGCTGATTTTCACTATAAATAGGGAGCTTTTCTTCACTTGTAAGACACACATATTCAGAATACAACAAGTGTTCTTCTTTCCCTCTTAAAGATCATTGTTCCTAGGAATTGTGGGAAGCCATACTTGAGCTCCTATCCAGGGTAATTCGATGACTCTTTTAGCCATGCTTGGCTAATTCTTTCTTTAGTATCTTGGGTTGTTTTAGTTTATAATCTATGTTTTAGTTTTCTACTACTCTTCTGAATAATATTGCTATAGTTCATGTTTTATTTCCTTGTTCTTAATATGTATCTTGATGATCACAAGTGTTTTTACTTATTGCTTATAACAATGGAAATTGGTAAGTGGTAAGGGACCTAGGATTTAAAAGAAGTTATATGACATATCACTAAGGTATTAGGATAGACTTAACTTTATGTTGGCCTGAAAATGCTTCTTCATCTTCTTCTTGGTTTTTTCTAGATTGCAAGGTATTGAATTTAGTAATTGAGAAGAAAGTTTTACAATGTGTAAGGTATTAACTTGTAAAAACATTAGGCTATAGCATCATGACTTGGTACTAAAATTCAGAATTCAAGTAGTAGTTGCTAGCATATTTTATAAATTATATAAATCAACCCAAGTGCTTAAGACTCATCATCATCTCTTTCTTTATTATTTTATGCTATTGTTCTTGCTTGCTATAAAAACCAACATCAAATACTCATCTTTTAAATTTTCTGCACAAGTACTAAATATTATAATAATAGGAAACCTATCCCTTGGGTTCGATCTTTTTATTACGCGATATTGAATCGTACACTTGCGATTTGGGTATCAGTTTGCACGATGCTATCTACTGACTTCTCTTCCTGCAAGTTGGTTCATGTTACAAGGACATGTAGCTCTGCTGCTGTCTTCATTTCAAAGTTAGCATTTTCTTTCCTATAGTGTTTGGATTGAGGAAAGTTCTTTAAGCAACTTATTAAACCTTTATGTTACTATTGAATGAAATTCCTGTTTTAACGGAAAAAAATATATTTTATGAGCATGGTTTAGATATGTAGGTGAAATTTTAATTTAAAAGTTTGATGTAATATCATTATATTCATAATAAAATTAAATAAAGCAAAAATAAAAGTTTGATGTAAAATATCATTATATTCATAATGTGCTGTGTATTGCACTGTGTTGTTGTGTATTCGTTGTGTGTTCGTTGTCTCTCCTCTCCAAAGCCTTGAGTGTTCCTTTTATACTGTAAGCCCGACTTCAATTCTTTGATCATTCTGGTCGTTGACTTGCTTCTACCATTGATACTTGACCTTCACCAACAGCTACTTGTCTTTGAAATAGTTCTGACTTTTGCCATGTAATTGCCGTGCGATTTTCTCCCTTTACTTTGATGATTCTTTGTGTCGTTGAATTCCAGCAGATATATTTTATGTGGTTCTTGATTTACGCTTCTGCAATTAATTCGATCATCAATGGCTTCCAATTTGAGATTCGACTTGGTCTGTCCCGTGATGAATCTGTATCGTTTAATAAATGTCGTGATACTTGAAATTCTGCCTTTGGACGATACTTTTGATGATTGGATTTTGTATGATAATTTTAGGGTCTTTTTAGTCTTTTTATTTTGTTATTTTTTAGTCTCATATAGGTTTTTATTTCTTTTTATTTAGATTTTCTATTTATTTTTCATTTTGCATATAGATTAGCTTTTATTTGGTTTTTAACTTAATTTTATATTTTTAGGAATTTTTAGAGTTATTTTTATATTTTAGGAAAGCTGGTAGAATTAGTCATTTTTGTCTAGGGACCAAACTCTGAACTTCAGGAAATAAAGGGCCAGAAATGAAAAGTTCAGAAGATGAAGGGCTGAAAGTGAAGTCTCAACAAATAAAGGACCAAATGCAAAGAAGTGGAAGATGAAGCACCATTGCTAATTTAGCACATGGGAAATGAGGCATGAATAGAGAAATCAAGTCCCTTTGCTGTTTCAAAATTGAAAGGGGACAAAATAGAGGCTAATTAAGCCATTCAATTCCACCATTGAAGAGAAAAAACATCCAAGAAGAATTGCCAGCAGACGAGCCAACGCTCAAGAGTTGGAACTCTGACTAGGATCCAAGTCTGCAGTTCTTACCAACGCTCAAGCGTTGGCAGCCAGCGCTCATGCGCGAGGCCCCTGTTTGCAACGTCTGAATTTAATTGCACCCAGCGCTCAGGCGTTGGGATTCCAGCGCTGAAGCGCTGGAAGGCGGACTTATTGCTATAAATAGGAGCTTTCATCCTTTGTAAAATTCATCCCTTACTTCATAATACAACAAGTATCCTTCTTTCTCCCTTAAGAGCATTGTTCCTGAGAATTGTGGGAAGCCAAACTTGAGCTCCTAGTCCAGGGTATTTCGATGTTTCTATTAGCCATGCTTGGCTAATTTCTTTTAAGTTTCTTGGGTTGTTTTAGCTTTTAAATTATGTTTTAGTTTTCTTCTACTCTTCTGAATAATATTATAAGTTCATGTTTTATTTCCTTGTTCTTTATTTTATCTTGATGATCACAAGTGTTAATGCTTACTTCTTATAACAATGGAAATTGGTAATTAGTAAGGGAAATAGGATTTAAAAGAGGCTATATGATATATCACTAAGGAATTAGGATAGACTTAGCTTTATGTTGGCCTGAACTTCATCTTCATCTTCTTCTTTAATTAACTAAATTGCAAGGAATTGAGTTTTGTAATTAGAAAGAAAGTTCTACAATGTGTGAGGAACTAACTTGTAGAAACAATAGGCTAAAGCATCATGAATTCTTGTTTTAAAATTCAGAAATAAGGTAGAGGTTTGCTAGCATAATTTATAAGTTAAGTAATTCAACCCAATAGCTTAATTTCTCATCATCATCATCATCTCTTTATCTATTATTTATGCTTACTTCTAGTCTTCGCTCTAAAAACCAACATCAAAACCAAGTTTATATTTCTGCACAAGTTCTAAATAAATTAATAATAGGACACCTATCCCTTGGGTTCGATATCTTTTATATTACGCGATAATCATCTGTGCACTTGCGGATTTGGCTATCAACTTTCATCTTTGGCCTCTAGACGATACTTCACTCTTAGTCTCCATACAATAGAAAAATTTCAGTCTTCAGACGATATATCACATTTAGTCTTCAGACGATAGATGTATTTCTTCTTTGGACGATAGAGTTCTCTGGACGATAGAGTTCTCTGGACAATAGAGTTCTCTGTCTTCAGGCGATGGAGTTTCTTCTGCAGACGATATTTATCTTTCTGTCTTCAGACAATACGCTTTATCTTGGTCGATATGTTCCACATCCGTATAGACGATACTTCTTTTAGCTTGGAAACTATGCGTACGATACATCTCTGAATGACGTAGATAGATCATCATTTATTCATTGGACGAAAGGGATAATCCTGAAAAACATGATGTATAGTTAGGTAATAAAATTGTTATCAATCAAACAAGTATTTTGAACTTATCCTTTAACGTTATGAACTTAACATACTTGATAGGAGAAGTCCTGTAGAATACTTGTTTCTAGAGAAGTCATGTGGGAATACTTGTACTGTTTAGGTTGAATAGTAGAAATCTTGGTTAAGTCAAGGACTGGACGTAAACCTATCATTTAAGGGGGTGAACCAGGATAAATCTCGTGTGTGCTATTATTTATTGCTTGCATCTTTTACAATTGCACACGTTTAATTTCCGCTGCATCAAAAATTGATTTATCCCACCATTTACTAAACGCTGTTGCACTAAAACATTTGTATTCTATCGTTTACGAAAAGTGTTCTATCGTTTATTGAACTGTTTATTGAAATATATAATTGTTTTTGAAAAGTAAGGTTTTATATGAACACAATTCAAACCCCCTCTTTCTTGTGCTATCCTTGTTTTATCAACCATGAAGTTCAAACAATACACACTCACATGCCTACACTATATAAGCCTCCATTTCAGTTATGAAGCTTCATTTTCTTCTCCATTTTCGAGCTCAAGGGTCCAGAGCTAGAGAAAGATGATCTTCCTTCTCTAAGTCATTATCTCAGCATGTCTTGCTTCTCCTCGAGCTCATGTCTCGAAATTTTTCCCGCCTTGCCTTGATCTCTAAGTCCCCATGTTATAGTAACTGCTCCTAGTAGGTCATGTGACTTTTGGCGCGCGAAGCTTCCAAATCCATGAGATCGGTTGGTTCTAGATGCAAATTAAAAGTCTTTGGTTATAGTCTCGAGCTTCCAGTCCTTTACGAATTCCAGTACCCTTAGTATGATTCCTGCTATCCCAACGGAATTCATTTAAGTGTTGAGATTGAAGGTTCCTCGAAACTCTCCACCACTTCGAGAAAACTTTTCTCTCGAGCTCAGTTCCCCTCATAATACTCCCAATATTTGGTATTTTTATATTTTTTCCTTCGTGTTTATTCCAAGTTTTCAACCCTTGCTGAAGCATTTGACGGGAAACAGTTCAATCCTCGATTCCTTGCTACAAAACCACGACTGTCTCGAATCTGAAATTCTGGTGATAACAGCATGAATCAATATTCTTGGGATGTAGAGAAGAATGTTGCTACGTCACACAAAGTGTGTCAGTGAATCAGCGCTGCTGACAGAAACGTGAGAATCAAATGAAGTTTTAGTTTGAATATTATAATTCCATCATTAAATAATTTTAAGACCTAAGCATGCCAAGAAACTATAATATTGATGTGATAGAAATATAAGAGAGATAAAAAAAGAAAAAGAGATAGGAGAGTTAGTAAAGTATGAATGAATAATAACCCAAGTAAATATTATTGCAAACCTAGCAGTGTACAAACACACTGCTACTTCTTATTGTCAAATCATGAAGGAAACCAAACATAAAAGACAATTATCCATGATCGAGTGGACTAAGGGAATGATATTCCTGTCTCACAAAATTTATTTGAAAGCAGCAACAGCAGCAACAACAACAACAACAACATACTATTCCAAACCAACAACGTCTTTTTAGATGGAGATACTGTTGGGGATTCCCCTGAAAGTCATTCCCGGATCGCTTGTGGGAAAGAGCAGAGTGTAAGGCATGTTAACTGGCCCAACTCGATTTGTCAACTTTTCATCCTTGTTCCTCAAATCGAGTGTTATCTCTATATTTTCCAGCGTTTTTCCAAACTTCTTGAAGGCTGCTAAGGCATGTGTATCAGAAGTCCAATATTGAGCATTGTCTCTATCCCCAAGGTACTTCTCTTGATTCCCATGTGTTGATAAGAGTTCTATGGTTGAAAGATCAAGGAGAGTTAGAGACTTTGGTGTAATTGTCATCAAGTAAGCCTTCTGATAGTCATCCACTAGATCATCATAGTCAGTAGTACCTTTCTCAGGCATGAATCGCCGACTAAGAGTTGGTCTATTCAAGATGAGACCTCCATAAGGGTACTGTCCAAAATTAACAGCTGCATGAAGGGCCGAGGAAGTCCAAATGAGGTTGGTGCAGGATTCAATCAACTCATGGCGAGTTTGCATCTTATACCACCATGACTTGTCTTTCAAGTCAGCATGACCCTCTTGCACAACTTCTTTCCACCATGCTTGTAGCTCAGTGTCTTTCTTGACTGCATCATCTGTTGGGTAATATAAGGACACATATTCTTTAACCCATGTCTTAATAGCACCCCAAATGTCTAGTCCATCAACAGCATAAGGGTAATCCTCTATCACAAGGCGAAGACCATGAGGGGAAGCTGAATCCTCAACTGCCATTCCTCTGAACAAAAATCATTATGAATGTCAAAGTTATGCCTTTAATTTCCATTCAATCTTTTCATTTATTATTTACCAATCATGTTAACTATATAAATGGAATTAGAATTGTAAGGATTAATTAATTACCTCTTGATGAGATCAGCAGGCAGAGCTTGGTCTAGAAAAACCCAATCCTTGTAAGTTACAGAAGCCATTTCCATAGCATACCTTCCCCACAAGAATGTTAGTTCAATAATACCCCCTGCATTGATTAATCTTTGTCTTGCAAGTGCATTTATATTCATGGTATCACGGAAATGAGGATGTAACAACTTATAAATAGGATGAAGAACACTAAGTTGCCTATGTGTTGCTATGACGAATGGTTCAACAATTGCATGAGTATGTAGCCTGCAATCAATCCATGGAAAGATATATGTTATTAACAAGTGCATGTATTTAAAACTAAATTGACTGGTCGTTGTATATTCATCTATATATACCAGTGGCTGACTAGTTGGTGAAAGCATGAGTCATTCACAAGAACATAAGCCTTAGCAAGTAGCCATATAGAACCTTCAACACCATGAGCTGCAGGCAAGTAGACATTACTAACAGCACCAGATTTCTCTCCATCAGAATGTGGCAGACTTAACTCAATGGCCAACGGCTTTAAAGTTCCATCATTTTTCAAGAGAAATATGGTTCTGGAAGCATAAGCCTTTGTGAGTGTTGAGTTTATAAGCTTGAGATATGGAAATATATCATCATGGTGATCTAGTAGGAACAATTTCTTGTTCTTGATAGCCTGCATGCTCAAAGAAAAGAAATTTGGTCAGTTTTATTCATTGAAACATTGATTTCTTAATAAGTAATAAGTATATTGATTAGAGCACAAGGGGTGCTAAACCCATATACAAGGAAGAAGAAACAGATACAAAAAGATGATCATTGGAACATTAATATCAACAATGATGACAGTATGACATGACTGCAAAGTAATATCACAGTTTACCATGAAAATTACAACTAACTAATTATGTATATGCGGAACAAAATTTTATCTTTACCTCATCTACAGTGAGCCCATCTAAGTTAGCCTCTATATGCTCTCTGGTTATTGTGCTTGTATGATCCCCATAGACTCCACTGTCTAGCTTACTTTTTGGAGGGAACTCCTGCAATTAATTTGGAAAATTATGAGGATTAATGATGTTAAAAAATTCATGGTTCATTCATTGTTATACAATTAATGAGTGAGCTTACTTGAAGGATGCGAACTACGCCAGGATTTACTCCAGCAATGATCTCTCTTGCAAATTCTTCATCAGTCATCCATCCAGACTTACCCGCTGCTCAAAATACAAAAGAAATTAAATAACAGTGTCAAAATATCCATTATCTTTCCCGCTATTATTTTAAATATTGTAATAAAATCATTACATTTTACTTAATTGAAAGTGTCATTTTAGAGGCAATAAGTGCCCCGTTTAATAAGGGCATGATACCTTTAATCACTTTAGGTGTTGGAAAGTTGGGGAGCACCTGTGGTGCACGTTCCGACCGGAATACACCTGTAGGCACAATAAATCCCCCTTCGTATAATTTATACACGTCTTCAAAGCTATCAAACTCAGGAATTTCACCTTTTGGAAGAGGGTTAGAGGGGAGTATGAGGTGACCCAAATTTTCATCTCTTGGAATATAAAAGTCACTTTCGGTTTTGCTCTCCGTCCTTGGATCTGGTAAGATAATAAATAGAATAATAACCAACAACGAACTCTTTTCTTATATATATAGTCATGAAAATTTGCTAATGAGAAAATTAGACTATATTAACTATTAGTAAATCTATATTTTTATAATTAGAAAATTATAAAAATATAAATAATTTTAATTTGAGGTGAAAGTGAAAATGGGAATAGAAAGTTGTTATCTTATCATTTTAAGTTCTAAGTAGCTCCCCTCAAGAATAAGTTTTATATATGATGGATATGATAAAATATGAGACAAGAATTAATGTATTATTATCTTATCCTAACCTTTTTTTGTTGGTGGTCTGCCGGTTCTTCCCCTACGAGGTAAAGGAAATTTTGTAGATCCTCCAAGAACTGGACGAGCCAAACTAGGATCTTTGTCAGGTTCACCCAAATCATTGTAGACATCATAATCATAGATCCTTTCCCATACCTGACGTTCCCCTGTCCCATCTCCTCTTTTAGTCTTCAATTCTTCGTCTCTGTAGTACACTAGTGGAGCTGGTGTTTCATTTGTCACATATGCCTGCAATATATATATATATATACATATATTGCATATTAATTGATTGATGGTTCATATGTACAATTAATTAGAAAGGTGCAGCTAGCTATGTAGCTTACATCGTTGGAGAAGAAAATGCGTTCAGTTGAATATTTTTGAGCGTTGTAAATCCATGAGTCGCAAACAAAGTAGATAGTTCCATGGTTAAGAACATCATCAAGAGTGAGACTGACAAGGAAGAATTCTGTATCCATGTCGTTGTGGATATAAAATGCTCCAGGGATTCCAAAGTTAGCATTATATTCAAAAGAAACACGCCATGCAGTTTGGCCGGCTGCCAAGGTTGGCAATTTGTCGGTAATAGCTTCGAAATAAGCTTTTCTTCCAACCAACCCTCTCCCGGTTGTTGCTGCAGATTTCATGATTAGTAATAAGTAAAAATTATGAAAGCATGCATGCATATATAGCTATAGCTAGTGCGAAAGTGAAAGAACTTACGATCACCATGGGTAGCACTGATTAACTTGAGGGCGACCCGTTTGTCTGGGATCAGCGGGGTGGGAGTAGGAGTATCAAGTGTCGATTCAACTACTCCGTCAAAACCCTTATGCTTCACCACCGCTATGCCTGTGATCGTTTGCCGTTTCAAAGCATAAAGGGACGTCATTTCGCTTCACTATTACTCTCAAAATGCTCGCTTATATATATGTATAAAAGCTATCTCTTAGCTTGTGTGGAATAAACCAAGCAAACTCGCTGGGTATTTATAGAGATCATTGTAAAGAACCAACATGCGTGTTTCATAGAAACATAAGTTAATTATGACTACACTGGTCGTTCTTTAAACATGTCAGTGATAGCTCAAGAAATTAAACAATTATACATCATTAATTATTATATGTCCACTGTCTTCACCAAACTAAACCTATTTTAAAGAACCAACATGCGTGATTCATAGAAAAATAAGTTAATTATAACTACACTGGTCGTTCTTTTTGTTTGACGCTGCATCCGAAACTTCGTTTTTAGAGCTTACCATGTGATTACGGTTGCAGATGGGTACCATGCATGATGCATGTAATTACAGTGATTTTAATGAGATGAAGTCACATCTTCCTAAATTCAATTTAATCACAGTTTTATAGTGCTCAGATCAAATATCAAACCGTTCACATTTGAAATTACATTTATGTTCAATAATCAGACTCTTTCAAATTATAAATATAGGATCTTAATTAGACTGTTATGAAGCAATGAATGGTGCAGTGAATTTAAGAAAATTCAACGGTAAGAAATCCAAATTCATGAATAAAATGTGTTTCAAGAATACAAATAATTTTATAAAAAAAATAAGTTCTAACATTTTACTACATCTATTTTCGAATCCTTGTTGTTTATATTTTTTTTTCATTTATACACTCATCTAATACATTTTGTCTCACATATTACATTTTATCTTGATCGACCATCATTCTTTTCTACTCCCTCCGTTCTAAATTATAAGATCC
This sequence comes from Acmispon strigosus, assembly GCA_030819835.1. Classification (NCBI taxonomy): domain Eukaryota; kingdom Viridiplantae; phylum Streptophyta; class Magnoliopsida; order Fabales; family Fabaceae; genus Acmispon; species Acmispon strigosus. The sequence goes on along the minus strand of JAUAMA010000004.1, from coordinate 51,899,886 downwards.
TTTCAAGGCAAACGTGGTGTTCTAAAATATAAGACTCATTCTAGATTTTAGAAAAAAAAAGTAGTTTTTCCTAATTTACCCCTAGCATCCATTATTTTTTGGTATTGGAGTGAGATACAATTAATGCATCAATTAGCTTTAAATAGGGGCATATATGGAAGATTCATATAAAAATAAATAAAACCATATTACATCTTTTCTTAATAAGCGTGATTGTCTGAATGGAGTCTTACAATTTGGAACGGATAAATATTTACTAATAAGTGAGTATGAATTTGAGTTAGTTCAAAAGCTGGAGTAAAATAAATGATATAAGTGAGTATAAATAGATGTATTTCATTCAAGTTTTACTACAATTTTGTGAGAATCTTTAAAAATTTATAAAATATGTACATTTATAAACATAATATATTATTATTATATTATGTATGTTGGATGAAGCATATTTCATGCGTTTCTATTCTTGTAAGACCCTTAATTTCTTGTAATCACTACTAGAAAATACTCAATTTAGGATGGAATTTTGCGACGAAAAAATTTCCGTTGGGACGGATTTAGCGACATTTTATCGTCGTAAAGATATTTTGAAAAATTTATTCAACATTTTGGGACGGAATTGTAATTCTATCACAGTTTAGGGACGGAAATATGAAAATCGTCGCAAATTGGTGATGGACTATAAAATTTCGTCCCAACTAAGAAACTAGTTTTGGAGGGAAGGATGGCGCCAACTTTTGGAGACGGAAATATTTAATTATTCTGTTCCACTTTGTGACGGAGGCATCATCAAAAGTCAGTTGCAATTTTTTTAAAAAATACCTTTTTTTTTGGGACGGAATTATGCAAATCGTCTCAAAATGGTGACGGACTATTTAATTCCGTCCCAATTCAAAAATTAGTTTTGGAGGGAAGGATGGTGCCAACTTTTAGGGACGTAAATATTTAATTATTTCGTCCCCATTTGTGACGGAGTTAGGAATAAAGTTCTGTCGCAAATTTTATTAAAAATAGCTATTATTGTTTTGGGACAGAATTGAACTTCTATCACAATTTAGGGACGGAATTATGCCAATCGTCACAAATCGGTGACGGACTATAAAATTCCGTCCCAACTAATAAATTCGTTTTGGAGGGAAGGATGGCGCTAACTTTTGGGGACGCAAATATGTAATTATTCCGTCCCCATTTGTGACGGAGTTAGGAATAAATTTCGGTCGCAAATTTTATTAAAAATAACTATTATTGTTTTAGGACAGAATTGAAATTCTGTCATACTTTAGGGACGAAATTATGCCAATCGTCACAAATCGGTGACGAACTATAAAATTCCGTCCCAACTAAAAAGTTCGTTTTGGAGGGAAGGATGATGCCAACTTGTGGGGACGGAAATATTTAATTATTCCATCCCAATTGGTGACAGAGTTAGTAAGTAATTTCTGTCGCAAATTTTATTAAAAATATCTATTTTTGTTTTGGGACAGTATTGGAATTCTGTCACAATTTAGGGTGTGTTGCCAATTTAATTACCAATTTAAGTTTCATTATATATTAAAGTAGCAGAACTAATTCTTTCCATTATATATGTTTAAACAAGTGCAGGCTAAGACATTGGGAAGGATGCCAAATAAGGGAGAACTATTCAAAAAGTGTCATATTAAGAAGGGGACACAGGTTTTTGTGGATAAAAGATCAAGTGATGCTTATGTAAGTACTAAGGCATTTATACTGTGAGCGTTATCTAATTCAAGTGTAACAATTTAATCAATTTTGAGTAATTCTTTTTTTTTTCTTAATGCTTGTGTCATCTTAGGACAAATTTCTTAATGCTTGTGCACAAGCTGAGACTCAATCACAAGCTGGTGATGGTGAGAGTTCAAGTCAACCAAAACCAATTGATTATGATGCAATTATGATTGACGCGGTTGGGGGAAGAAATGCTAAAGGAATAGTATATGGTCTTGGTTTGGATGGAAGGATGTGTACTAGTGCATTAACTTCCAAATCACAACATGCTAACTACACTGATATTGTCCGAGGTATGAGTGCTGAGGTTGAGGCAAAACTAAGACAGAAAATTATGGAGCAACAATAAACAATTGACAACATAATGCTACCCTTGCTCGACAAAATAAAATAATGGTTTTATTAGAAAGACATGCAAACATTGATTTGGATGCAATGGATTTGGATGAAGATGATCCTCATGATGTTCCAAGAAGTGGTGCTTCAAATACCAATCAGAGTGATTGACAGATTTGATGACTTAATGGCTACATATTATTATAGATCGTTGTTTTTTATTTATGGATGAAACTTCTATGTTTTAAATCATTTTGAGATACTTATACTTATGACTAGATAATTATGATTAAATTTGGATATGTGGATGGATGGATTTATTTAAATATGAATGTTGTTTTATGATTCAGCTCAGTTTTAAATTTTCAAAATTTATGATATTTATTATGAATTTATTTATAATAACTAAACTGAACAGGAAAAGTAAATATATTTGTCATGAAATCTCAAATGAGATTTTCTGTCACAAAATTATACATTTGTGACGGAACTAGTACTAACTTTTCATATTGTCACAACTTCGTGACAGAACAAAACCGTCGCAAAAATTGGGATGGACTATGTTATTTTGAATTCCGTCATTAAAAAAATCATTATTTCCGTCCTTATTTTCGCTGCAAAATTCGTGACAGAAATATGGTATTACGAATTCCGTCATTGCAAAACATCATTATTTCCGTCCCTAACTTTGTCGCAAAATTATTATATTAAAAAAATATAACCAAGTATATTCCGTCCCAAACTTGCGACGGATTCGTATGTTCCGTCCCAAAAAGTTTAATGCTTCCGTGCCAATTCCGTCGCAAATATATTATTTAACTGGATATAATTTAGTATATTTCGTCCTTATTTCGGTCCCAAACTTGCGATGAAGTAATATATTCCGTCCCAAAAAAATTGCGACGACCAAAAATGCGACATAATTATTTTGTTGCAAATTCCGTCCTAAAATCATTTTGGGACGGAAATTTTAACTACTGTGCGACGGATTTTTTCGTCGCAAAAGAGTGATTTTGTAGTAGTGAATTGCACTTTAGTCCCTTGAATTTCTTGTAATTTCACTTTGGTCTCTGAAATTCTTGTAATTATAATTTGGTCCCTTGAGTTATAATAATTATACTTTAGTCCTTGGACTATTCAGATTCGAAATCAGCTTTAATGTGGCTCTTAATTGTGTTTGAAATCAGAATTTGAAGCAGAATTATGAAAATGAAGACAATTAATGACTTGGTCTGGAGTTTTGATAGGTTTTGATGAGGAGTAATGCTCCATTATTGTGTGATGGTCGACTCTTTCTCTCTCTCATTGGGCTGGAAATTTCGACCACAATTTGTGGTGGTCTCACACTTTGATTCTTTCATTCTCCAAGTGTTTTAACCGTAAACTCATAAACTAAAATCCTCTGAACTTCTTGTTGCTGTTGTCGCCCCTCTCTTCTCCATTTGGTGATCAAGTTTTGCTTTTCCAATCTTCTCCAAGAGTGTTTGGTGTTGGTCCATTGGTGGGTTGTTCACACTCTTCCAATTTCTGAATTCTTTTGTGTTCATTTTCCTTTCTCTCTCCCTAGGGTTCTAACTTGGTATGTTTCCAGCACATTCTTCCTCAACCTACTCGAGCTCTCTCTCCTGAAGACACTCAACAACATGAGGGGCACAAGTAGAATGTACTAGAGATGCAAATATGGAAGGGTAAGTGAACCTTCATTTGCTTCTAGACATGAAGAGACTGCAGTCTACATGCCCAATTTGATTGTTTTAATTGTGAACCTTCATCTGCTTCAGTCTGTTATGTTGTTGTTTTTGCAGACATCAAGAGACTGTGGCTTCTTCGTGTGGGATGATGAAGCCAAATTCGATAGTGCACAAGGAGAAGCACACATTGATGTCATCAGAACACTGCACGAATTGGAGGATTGGAAGAAGAAGATGGAGGATAGCAGGAGGAAGGAGTAGACGATGGAAGGAGGAAGGAGTAGACGATGGAGTCAATTATTGAACCATCCACATAGACTTTCATCGTTAGTGCTCCGTCCCACATAAATTTTGGTCATGTCGTCAGTGCTCCGTCCAATCACTAACAGAGATGGTCTACGTGGATGGTTCATTAATTGACTCCATCATCTACTCCTTCCCCTTCCATCATCTACTCCATACTTCATGATACACCTTTTCAGAGTCAACGGCTCTCTTTTCTGAACATCGTACAACCTCAACGGTTAGAATCAAATCTCAGTGATCAAAATAGAAGATACGCTTTGTTGTTTTCCTTCGCATTAAATGCTCAACACTATTTAAGGAAACTTAACAGAGAAGAGCAGACGATTGAATCAACTGCATTTATTGCATAGAAAGTTTGCATTTAATGTATTGCAAGCTTGCCAGAAGTATCCTTGCAACATCAGAGAAGAAGATACTCAACATAACTTCATCATCTTCACCAACATCCATCCTATTGAAGATATAAATAGAAGACTTGAAGACTGAATAAATCGGTAACTTATAACGAAATTCAAGCACAAGCTTTCAATCATTCTGAAATCGCCCAAGCATAGTTTCCTCACTCGAAACTCTCAAGTGTCGAACAACAAATACGAGTGAAGTAAATCAAGTGTGAAAAGATCTTAAGTGTCAAACTTTATCTACCTCCTTCACACCCCAAACAGAGAACCATTGTCATATCATCTTTGTTTGTGAAACTCAAGTGTTTACCCAAGTGTCAAACCCTTCACAACACTTAGAGTTCATCTGTGCTTCAACTTTCTATATCACTCTTTCTGAAGAGACCTTCGTAGAAGAAACACTACTACAAATTTTCCTTTTTACCACACCTCTGTTACCCTGGTTCCGTGTTCGACCGTGGTAAAATGATGCCCAGAGCTCTGTTACCACGGTTCCGTCTAGAAACGCGGTAACTGAGGTCCTCAGTTGCCACAGTTCCGTGTCACCCGTGGTAACTGAGATAGCTTTTATTATTTTTTAATTAAGATTTCCTATTACCACGGTTGACACCTTAACCGTGGTAATAGATATTATATTATTAATAAAATGTTGATTTCTTATCTAGCAAACCCTAGTTTGCAGATCGAAAACCCATTTGTGAACTCTTTCTTTGTTGCACCTCATGACCGCCGTTTCTGGCCATTGCACCTCATCACCGGCCCTCCTTCTCTCCGCAATGCCACCGCCGCTGCTTTGCATGCTCGTCGGTGCCAAGCTCGTGCATCGTCGTTCCCGTCTTCTCCTGTTGGCCGCTCTTCTCTACCTCACTGGGGAGTCCTCTTGACCTGCTTCTACTTCTAGGGTTTTGTTTGGAAGATTGTTGTTTTTGTTCAGTACTAGGGTTTTGTTTTCCCGGAGCATAAGAAGCGTGCGGCGTTTTACTTTTAATTGCTTGTCTCTCCAACCACTTAGTGGTCTCTTCATAAATGCTTCCCAGCATAGTATCTCCAGCATGCGCTATATCCTTCTTCTAAACAATCACACCGGTTCTCCTTTCCCATACGAGTGTCACATTTCTTAAAACATCCTCTTTAATCTGCGCTTCTCAACAATCATAGCGGTTACTCTTCTTCATCTCGTTTCACTTTCCTCGTTTGCTTATAAATTCCATAAGTATCTCTTAGTTCTCCATCCATCACTCCATCATCTTCCCTGCATCCTTCTTTTCCTGTGTTTAGTAATCTTCATTAAAAATAGAAATGGCAAATGATTTTGAAATATGTCTTCCTTATACCATAAATTTCCCAGGACTTGAGCGGTATCAAGTTCTTAGCATCGAATCTCTGTGTAACACACGCTTCCAAGCATTGTGTGATGCCTCTAACCAACCAATGTACACAGACCTTGTCTTCGCCTTCTGGTCCTCCTTAATATTTTCTCACAACAAAGGCTTCGTTGCAACAGTGGCGGGTCATGAGTTCTCCCTAACCAGAGGGAAACTTGCTGAACTCCTCAATAGTGAGGACGAAGGACACACGTACACTGAATTCTTGAAAGAAGAATGCGATGGAGAAGATATAGATGAAAGCATCTATATGATGGAAAACCCATCCGTTTATGAGCACCGTTTCTACTCATCGCTCAACCGCCGTTCCAGCTTGCTACATCAATTTGTCACTAAAGTGTTGTGTCCAAGAGTCGATCGTCTGGAAGACGTGCTTGACCACGACATGTATATAATGTACATGATTATGAATAATGAGCGTTTTAATGTTGTAGACATCGTCTACAATCACCTTGTTTCAGCTCTAGTTGACAACCAGCAAGCATTCCCTATGGTTTCCTCGTAACAAAACTCCTTAGGGGTCCAAATGGGTTGCCCTATTTGGCTTGGAACCCTTTAGATGAGGTGGCTTGTCAGGTGATCGGAGTAGAATTTCTCTGGTCAAGGGGTATTAACATTGGTGAACCACTACTGGATGAACCCTCCGAAGACTCGGATGACTCCTCCGATGATTATGTGAAATCGATGGGCTCCAATTCTGTACTCTAATTTTTAATTCAGCCAAGCAATACATGTTGTACCTTTTTTAAATTTGGCTATACAATTTTCTTCAATTGAATATAATTTTTCTTCTAGTTATTATATGGTTGATCTTGTTAGTTCGTAATAATCTCCTTCTCTTTTTATTCATTGTTATATTTTTTTGAATTATAATGCTAGGAACTATTCGGAATGGCTTAGCAGTTACGCATGCTTAGCAGCATTCCGGGCTCGGAGATACATTGAAAGCGATGTATCAGAAGCAGTAGCACAAGCAGGAGCACTAAGATTGTATGTCACTTTTAATGTCATTTTTATACTACTTCTACTCCTCATCATTATCATCAACATCATTATCATTATTACCACCGTTATCATTATCATTATGAATGAGAACAGAAAATTTGTCTTCAGGTGCAACAGATGCCTTCAAATTTTCGCTTAAAATAAACTTATTTTTTAAGCTCACACATGAGCACAGTATTTATATGCATAAATTTGTTTTATTAAATTTCTATTATTATATAACTAAAATATTTTAAATATAAAATAGGGGGTTTTTGTCATTTTTTGAAAGTTTTAAGAGAATAATTTTTTTTTTCATTCCACCATTTTTTCACAGAACCAAAGTGTTCCGTTTCAGGAGCCTTATGTTCTGTTTTGTTCCATCTTAAAAACATGTCAAACTCAGAATGTAACTCGTATGTCTCGTTCCGTTTCCTTCTCATTTGTCTACCAAACTCTACCTTGGACTTTACCCTTCCCTCAATCTAAGTCTCTACGAGGAGTAGAGTTTGACGACGACATCTATTTATTTTAAAAAATATATATTTTAAACTTATACTGCATTATATAAACATAAATGTAAAATTAAATATGAATAAAATAAATGATAATAACTAACCTTTTTATAAAAAAAAAAAATACGATACTCACGAAATAAAATAAAAGAACGCTAAAACTAAAAAAAAAATTCTACTCTAAGAATAACAAGACCAATGAAGAAGAGGAAGAAATACCAACTTCAAATCTTTGTTCACCATAGCCTCGATTTTTCAAGTTATCGCCGGATTACTTGGGTTTTCATCTTAAACTTCAAACATAAACAACATTTTGAAATCACATATCAAACACTCTTAACGCATTTCTTTTTTATAAACCACAAAATTTAAGAATCTACACCAAAAGGCTTAATCCAAACCCCATATTACTCGTTGAATCTATTTGTTTACACGCGTAATTTTCACACTAAAGACTTATGCAATTCAAATTTAAACTATGATAATCCTTAATAGTATGAAAGATTAGGTGGATCAGCTGGTTGGTCTAACCGTGTGAAACCATATTGATCATCTATCTCCATCCTTATATAGTTCCGTCATTCTCCTGGAGCCTTATTGGAAAATTGCCTAAGTGATAGAAACTTCCCACAGCTCCACCATACTTTCGAACGCGTTGCCAAATTGGAGTGCTCTGAATCGTGTTTGGGGCCTCAAAACTCTTTACTGTTCCTTGCCTTGGCCAAGGTCTACGTCCATATCCTTGCCTAAATCTCCCTTATTACATAGGGTATCCTCTAATTCAAAATTCCAATATTAACATGGTCTCAGTCTTTTCTTAAATAAAGATCATGTTTAGACTTCAAAACAATGGGTTGCAATAATCGACACAACCATGCTTAGCATCTAGCACGACCATGCACTATAATATCTACGAGGTCGTGCATTCACCGTGTAATGGATGTGCTATATGTAATCACCCCGGCCGTGCTAAACTATTAGCACAATTGTGCCCTTATTCAGCACAACTTGCTTTTTACTCTATTTTTCACATTTTCTTCCATTTTTTCACTTTTCCATATGTGACCTATTTATTGCACCATTATCATGAAAACCGTGAGTTGTATAAACGAAATGCAATAATCAGGCACAATATCATATAAGAAAAAATTAAAAAAAATCAGAAGATACCACTATCAGTTAGACATAACCCAAATGCTAATAACTTGCACTTAAAATTAGCTTATCAACTTGTATGTAACTAATCAACTCTTAACTAATTAATCAACTTGTTTTGCGGAAAATAATGATAATGACTGGTAGGTGAATAGATAGATAAATTTATTATTTCATACCATTGATTTTCTTATTCTATGTTTCTCATAAGATAATAGAATTATTTGTATGTCCCCATCATTTTTTTCTTCTCATCTTCATTTACTGTCGATAATCAAACAAAAGGATTATCTTCTCATTCAACAACAACAAAAATCAAACAAAAGGATATAATATATTTCTCTCGTGTTTTTTATTGTCATCCAACAACTTTTCACACTCAACTTTCTCCCAGAATAAATAATAGAGCGATGCCTATGTCCACAAACCCACACCAAAAATGATTCATAACGTATAAACAGAATGCAGATATCCATAAACACCTTCATTTTTCTCTCTATCTCTCTCTTCTTATCACATTAATCATATATCACATTCACTACTTATCTTTCTTCTCTTCCTCTCTTTTCTTTAGATATCTACACCTAAAAAATATTTATGAATCATAACTCAACCCACACACTTGCAATTATTACGAGTATAAAATGCTGTATACCTACCCATTTAATCACTATAATAATTCTATTTTTCCGATATTCAAACCGGAACGGCACTCCAATACACCTTTTTTCTTTTTCTTTTTTTCTATCTTTCTATTACATTACATTGTACATATTATATTTTATATTATATTTTCCACTTTTTTTTCAATCTTCTCTATTTAGATTTAGATGTCTACCCAACCAAAAGAGATGTTTAGTGGAAGATATCCAAAAACAGTTCCGAAAAAGTAAGTGTGTTAGTATTGTATTCTCGTATTTAGTAGAACTTTTGTTAAAATATTTTCAATCATAATTTATTTCTAGAAAAGTTTATTATACACACATTTGTTGGCTTTCTATTCCCAAGTTGAAAAATAATATCTTATATTCGGATGAGAATAGAAGTTACATTTAAAAATAACTTCTCACTTCTACAATTTTATAACCTATTTTTCTAATTTTTTAGAATTAAATGACATTTAAAAATATTTCTGGAATATAAAATATCTATCAAACACATTTATACAATTTATCGGAGAGTAAATCATACCTAAAAATATAACATTTTCGGAATATAATTTTATACATTCTAGCAAACGCCCTGAAAACAGTTTCCACTATATATTTTTCTTATTATAAATACCGAGTATAATAAGGCCACCAGACAAGCAAATCCACATCCATCCGGTCCTCCATTTGAGGACGGTAGCGTGATATATTGTTCTCAGACACTATTCTAGATTAATATATTTATTTAATTTAAAAAAAATCCCAAAACACGCCATCACCATCGATCATATTTATAATGAAGGTTCAATGTCGTTAAATTAATGTAAAGAAATCTAAAATTAATGAGTCACATCATAAATTTTTATTAACTATTAATTGGCTGACTTGACTCCCAAATATTAATTATTAGTTGACCGACTTAGCTAAAGCCAATTGTTTTAATTAGTGCAATCATTCGTATACACCTAAATAATACAGATATTTTTGAACATTTTTTTTTCTCTTTATTTTTTCTTCCAATTACATCACATCAAATAGCACACTTATCACTTATCACTCTTCTCTTCCTATTTCTCTCTAATGGTCTACACTCTTTAAATGTCTTTTTTTTAGAAAGGATAAATCAATTGATAAATAAACAGAAATGATACAAAGTTTGGGGGAAGAAATCCACTCTTTAAATGTCTACCAATCTTTATTCAATGATAAAAATATAGTCCGTCCTCTATATATATTTTTATAATTAACATTTAATATATATTATTTAGGTTATGTTCATTATAAACTAAACCTCATTTAATATATATTATTTAAACTATGATAATCCTTAAGGGGCAAAACTTATATCAAGTACCTTAACTCCATTATATCCGGTTCATCAATTAAAAAATGCCACCTAAATGCTTAATTCCATGTCACCAAAATTATAAAAAAAATCCAACTGACTAATTTTAACGTTTCCGTCATCTAACGTTTGTGTCGTCGTGAAGGAAGAATTCACAGGGCTATTGCTCATGGAAGAAGTCACCGCCACTTGCAGCCTCGTTTGTCGCCGCCGCATCAGGTTCTTCTCTAATCTCAGGTTGTGATTTCTCATTCTCCATTCCATAGCATTTCGGTATGATCTCACGTTCTTCGCAGTTCCCAGAACTCCTTTTCCGATTATCCATCTCCTTCATTAGGGTCCCGCTATTGCTACTCGCTACTCGCTACTCGCTTTTTGTTTATGATTTTACCGTTCTGTGTGGTGGTTTGTTAATCATGTTTTCATTTTTCTTTTCAATTTAAGAAAACCCGTATTGATTTTGCTACCCTTATCAATTCGTTAAGTGTTTTAAATTACAGCTTTTGATCTATGGAAGGAAAGGAATGGGGTGTTCTTCAAATGAAGATAGTGATGATGATGATGTGAAGAAGGTCTTGCTCTTGACCCTGGCTGTGGTTTTGATGACGACAAACTCATCAACAAAAAAAAGAAAAGAAGACTTCAAAGAATCAAGCACTACAAGTCCATCAATAGTCTAGAAGTCTTAGTATTAGGTGAGTTATGCTTCCAAAGGTTTATTAAAGCATAAAGGCTCTTAAAACACCTAATCTAATCAAGCTAAGTGTTTTCATAACTTAAAAGAAGTAGAAAACCTTAAGCCAGTCTCAAAGATCAAGTTTCTGGAAAATGGGCTTCTGTGTAATCGATTACACCATTATGGTAATCGATTACACCTAGGCAAGTAATCGATTACTCATGTCTTGTAATCGATTACATGTTTGAAATTCAAATTCAAACTGAAACGGTCACTTGTGTAATCGATTACACTAAGTATGGTAATCGATTACCAGAACGAAAAAGTGTATCTTTTCATGAACCATTGTGTCCCAAACCTTTTGAATAGGGTTGTGATGGTTCAAGGACGTTTCCCTTTCCTATATAAAGACCATTTGAGTCCAGAAAACACAACACATAACATACACAACATACACAAGAGACAACACATTACACATGAGAAAATCACATTAGGCCAAAGCTTTGTCAAAATTAGTTCATCTTTTAGAACTTAAATCTTTTGGAGCCTAAATTCTGAGTTCATGATCTTCATGTTAATAAGAACACTTTAGTTGTTCATATCTTGAAGAACTCAGAATTGTATTATGCTTAAAAGCCTTAAAGCATAATTTCTCATGATCAATCTAATTGTGTGTTAAAGGATTGATACAGCCAATTGTAATATCTTCTTCATCTCTTTCTGTAAGATTGAGTTTTTCACCGTGGTATTCGGTGAAGGGTTGTTGTCACTGGAAGTGGTTTACTTTCAGGGTTTCGATTGAAGACAAGTTTGTCTTCAAGGTCTGAGGGTGGTTTGCCTTCAGGAACTGAAAGCGGTTTGCTTTCAGGGGCTGTTGAAAGTGGTTTGCTTTCACAGGATATTGGTAGAAATTCTTGGGGTCCTTGGGTTAGGAACTTGTAAGAGATTTTTATCAATAGTGGAAAAATCCTCAAGGGGTTTTCTTGAGGGACTGGACGTAGCCTTCGGTGGATTGAAGGTGAACCAGGATAAAATCTTGTGTGTGATTCTCCTTATCCTTCACATTTACTTTCAAGTATCGTTCATATCCGCTGCAATCATAACGATCATTTCGTGATCATCATAAACTTGAAAGTAATAATTTCAATAAGGCGAAAATTGGGGCAACACTGATTCACCCCCCTCTCAGGTTGCTATCTGTACTAACAGATGAGGTTTATTTTCAAACCGCTAGTGATGAAGAGGAGCTTGGCTTTTCATCTGGTTCCATGCCCAAGTTGCAGTTCATTAGGGTCTCTTGTAAAATTAGTTGCTTAGTAGTGATAATATCTCTACGTCCCCTGCTTTAATACCTTATGTTGTGACATTTAGAAGTAGGGAAGAGTCACATAATTCTTATAGGACACAACTTTAAATAAACAATGAATTGTTTATTTATTTGATACACATGCTTGTGAGAAAAAAAGTTCATATTGAGATTTCATGATATTGTTAGAAGAGAAATCAGTAGAAAAAGGAATTTGTGATGATACTCTTTTGCTAGGATAAAATGTTATGAAAAGATGTGCTTATGTAAATTTGAATTTGGCAGGTATCTCATGGAACTAGGAGCCTTAGATCTCTTCGATAATGGTGATAGTAGTATATCTCTAATAGAAATGTATGTAAAGGTTGCTGGCAGGAAGAGTGGATGTTGTTGGGAGCTGTTTGAGGTATACAGGCTCCTCAAGTCTCTCGGCTACATAATTAGGCGGCATGATGTTGCTTGGAGTTTGAAGAGTATTAGAAGTTCCCATAAGCTTATTGCTCTTGAAGGCACAGAAGAAGGCAGTCAACTAGAAGAAATGGGTTCCGAAGTTGAGCTTTCTGTCACTAAGTTATTTGGTGAGTTGAAGATTAATGATTTGAAGCCAGATTAGACACTGTTGTTGTTGCTAAAATTTTAAATGCAACATTGGTGGTCCTGCATTTTGAAGGGAATCCTGTTTGGCAAGATTAAAGTTATATCCATACTGCATACCAAGTCAAAGGGATGCAAATCCTAGTATCCAGCTGTCGGGGAGTAGCTATGTCACTTTCCCCAATCAGCTAGCACAGTTATTTAACATCCACTTGAAGAGTCTAATTGTCGAGCTCAGTTCAAATTTTGCAAATTTTGCAGGTTCATTGTTTGTATGTGCAGATGTCTACCACATTTTGAATGAATGGTGAGAGATTGAACTGCCCGGAGGAAACCACTATAATTTGGAGCTCTATCCAAAATACATGGACCACGTTGCACAAACAGAGCTATACAATATGCTAGTTCTTGTTTGTAATGAGGCTATTGATTTGTATATGTAACGAGGATTGAATTATAGCTCCAACGAGCATATTGTTGTTGTAACCCAATGAATTATATTTTTCAATAAAATTTTTTTCTTGTTGTGTTAATTGCAAAAGTCTTGTGCCATAATTATTTATTGATTAATACTCTACTCCACTAGCCTGAAGTTATGAAAAAAAAAAAGCTTAGCTTTTAAAAAAAAAATCTGATATCAAGTTTGTTTTACTTTGTTCCAACTTGCAACCAAGTTGGTGCTGTTCAAGAAACAAGATTCAAGCCAGTGTCATTTCCCTTGCAACTATTAGAAAGTGAACTCCAAACTATGGATTGTATCACAACCCTTACAAGACAACAACAGATTACTTTATACACATACAAAAGTAAAAAAACAACTATATTTTATGTACCACTCATTAAAAATTCTCTCAGTATCTTTAGGAGAAGTGCAAATTCTCATCAACCCTATAGAATCCAAATCCGATCAGAAAAAAAAAAAGCACCAGCACTATAGAAACAAAATCAATCATTGACCTGCACCAGAAAAATAGCAATACTAAACCAGAAAATTTGTTTATCTCAGTGTCATGAAATTTGACACAGTAAGTATGAGTCCTAATAAAGAAAACGTGAAAAAAAGCAATACTAAACCAGAAACATAGTCTATCTCAATGTCATGAAATTTGAAAGAGTACATAAGTCCTGATATAAAATAATTGACAATACCTTTTGCCATTGCTGCGTCTTGATCAGTTAGAATTGTCTGGGGCTTCTTCCCACACATATCCTAGAGAAAAGTTTTGAACAACCATTCAAATGAACTAGCAGTTTCATCATACAATAAAGCAGCACCAAATATCATTGTTTCTCGGTGGTGGTTGAATCCAAGGAAAGGTGTGTAAGTATAGATAGCAACCTGAGAGGGGGGTGAATCAGCTTTGCACGATTTTCGCATTAACAAAATTGTTACTTTCAAAATTGTTACTTCTTCACAAGGTGCAAATGGCCTAAGGTTCTTGTTAGTACGATAAGTAGTATCAAAACATAACACATCTCCAAAATAGACATAATCTACCACCATTTTTGCATCTGCCCAAAATATATTAGTAATTTGGTCATCCACGTCGAGTTGAACTTCAAAAAAGAATGATGGATTCTCAGCTTTCCTTGCCTCAAAATAATGAAGCAAAGTGTATGCCTCCCCTTCTTCCATATCTTTCATTCTTTTAGAGTTTAAGTGATTACTAACATCTTTAAGAGTGCACCCCAAATTTTCTCTTCCCCCAGCCTGCCGACTCATAAATTCAAAGATTAATTTTTGGCGTATACCAGAATGACTAGCTAACTCAATTTTAGCAGCTTGAGCTGTAGAAATCCTCCTCTGGGAAGGTAGTTTGTGTCTGCTACGAGGCGTTGCAAGCTCATGAGTATGTTTACTTTCAAAATATGTAACAACATACTTTCCATTAGGTTGGCGTGCAATGACCATTTGAGCTAAACATTCATTTCAAAGATCTTTACGAGTTCTTTTCCCATGAGTATCAACTTGCTTTTTGAAACCTTCATTAAAGCAACAATATTTTCGAGATAACACTATCTTCTTATCATCCTTGCTCTTGCTGACCCATTCTTTTCTAACACTGAAACCAACAAAACCAGCATACATATTGTAGTATCTATATGCATGTTCTTCATTTTCAAACTCCATCCCAACACATGGAGCTAAATCTGCCTCATTAACTTCTTGTTCCAGAGCTTCTTTTGGAGAAATATTATTGTTTTCTGACATATTTTGACTAGAAGAAGCTACACCATCCATAAAACCTATTAAAGAAAAAAAGTATAAATATATGAAATAAGAAATTTAATTTGAAAGAAACCATGAATACATAAGACGAGAGTAATGCATGAAAGAAACCATGAATTCAAAGTTATGTTTGAAAATGCATAAAACAAGAAAAAGACGGTATGTGTTTGCAACCACAAACCAAAAAGTAGAAAAGTTTTTGTAAAGAAATTAATTTCATTGCAACAAATGTATCAGTCTAATGCATAAAAAAAGCAATACAAATCGATGGTCTGCTACACAGATCAATCTTAATATAGGTAGAAGCAGAAATACACCTTAAAACTGGTTGGGAGATGTCCTAGCAACCCTTTTCGTGATCTTCACCTGATTCTAGAATCAGAGTTTTTTTCGAAAATACGAGTACTATTATAATGTATTAAAACAAGATGAAACCAATAAACTAGAAAATTGGAACAATAAACAAGCAATTGAGATAGAATGAGTTCAAACAAGCATACTGGTTGGTTTTTGATTCGCCACCTCTGTTCATTGTCTTCAATGGAGCCATATATAGTATAAGTACAGAGCAAATAAGTGCAATAAAGCAAGAGGCAAGGGAGTGTGATTGATCATGTGACAGTGGTAGACTTCTGAAAAAAGGTGAGCAAGGGGATGTGATCGTGATAGGGTGAGGGTGAGCAAACCTATTTTTTGGAGGATGTTTACTTGGAAACGTCAATTTCTGTTAATTTTTTTTTAATAAGTCAAAATTTGAATTAAAGAAAGTACAAGAGGTACTTCAACCCGTAGTACAGGAAAAAAAAGAACAAGTGCAATAGCACCATATACAGACAGAAAAACAGGAATACAGGGATAAGAAGACCAAAGCAATCAACCCAGCATCAAATTTAGCTATAGACTCAATCATTCCAATCATGTCTTAGGCAAGCTAGCACTGCAAGTAACAGCAATTAGAGTCAAATTTCCGTTAATTGTATCTTTTTATTATTTTGGTGACATGAAATTAAATAATTAGGTGGCAGATTTTGATTGGAAAACTTGATATAATGACATAAGACACTTGACTTAAGTTTTGCCCGGATTGCTTGGGGTTTTCATCTTATATTTCAAACTTAAACAACATTTTGAAATCACATATCACACACTCTTAACGCGTTTCTTTTTTATAAACCACAAAATTTAAAAATCTACACCAAAAGGCTTAATCCAAACCCCAAAGTTGAATATATTTGTTTGCATGCGTAATTTTCACACTAAACACTTATGCAATTCAAATTTAAACTATGATAATCCTTAATAGTATGAAAGATTAGATGGATCAGCTGGTTGGTCAAACCGTGTGAAACCATATTGATCATCTATCTCCATCCTTATATAGTTGTTATACTAGCAGAATTGTTTTATATATGTTCATTCAACGCGTACCTTGCGAGTGAATTATAATATTTTCTCTTGTGGATCGACTAAAGATCATAATTCTCAATTAATCTGTAGTAAAGTCCAATTTTGGTTTTTGTATAATGATTTTTTTTTATGGTTTAGTGATTTTTTTATGGGATACTCAGTGTATTTTAAATTGGCTTAGCTATCAGATTGTTCATGTCGATATTTTCCGGCGCCTATTTCGCGGCGGTTCTGTAAACCGCCGTCGCTTCTTTTTTTTAAGGCTAATTTTACGGCAGTTCTGTAAACCGCCGGCAACAACTTGTTCATTTGCGGCTGTTTCAACCGCCGGCACATTTTTCCAAATATTACGGCGGTCATAACCGCCGGTAATTATTCTTCGTATTTTCTTCTATTTATTTTACAGCGGTTCTAATCGCCGGCATGTTTTTAAATGCTTTACCCGGTAAGTATATTTTATTTTTTAATTTTTTGCAGCTTTAGTTAACCCGCGAATTATTTCCCTCCTTCTCTCCCCAAACCCTCACTCATGTTCTCCCAAACCCTCACTCTCGTTCTCTCCCCAAACCCTCACTCGTCACTCAACCTACAACCCACGTCGAAGCCTCCACGTTCTTCTTCGACGGCGACGGCGGCATCCACCTTTTCCCCTCCTATTCGCCGTGCCTCTCCTTTCTCTCCCCATATCCCTCATTCCTTTTCTCCCCAAAACCCTCAATCTGTGAATCGCCGACGCCTCCACGTTCTTCTTCGACGGCGGCGTCCGCCGTGCCCCCTCCCGTTCGCCGTGCCTCCGCCCTTGACGTTGCCGCTCCTACGTCCTTCACGCCGCCGCTCCTTCACCCCTGAAGTCACACATGTACCCGACGCTCCTGCCCCTGCAATTTGGATTCTTTATTTTATCCTCAATAGGTTCGATTCTTCTTCTTCTTTTTCTCTTCCAGTCGTCATCCTCCTAAAGTTAATTTTCATAGACGCTGCTGCCCCTGTAATTTGGATTCTTCATTTTATCCTCAGTAGGTTCTATTCTTCTTCTTCTTTTTCTCTTCCATTTTTTCCTCCTCCTCATTAGATTCTCATACTGATACTGGCATAGTTGTATTATATGTTATTATGTTTGTTACAATTTATGGCCTTTGTGAACTTATAGGGTATATCTTTTTATTAAAGTTGAAGCTTTCAGGTCGTCACCCTTTACCAAATCAACAATATGCAATTGATGTGGGCGTATGGTTAGCTAACAAAAACATAAACTGCGATTTTTCCTTGATGTGATCTGTCTTTTTGTTGCTGCAGCTTGCAGAGTGTTACTGTGACTTTCGAAAGGAGAACGGTGAAAGGGCTTGAGCATACTAAATAGGTGCAAACTGAGGAATTGACCAATACATACCACTGCTTATGACATGAGATAATCACTTTAAGGTATGATAGAATTACTTTTGGATGTGATGCATAGAAAAGGCTTCATTTAATTTTTCTTGATCACTACCAAATTTCTTGATCACTTCCCACCAAGAATTTTTATGATTTTTTGCAATTATTATAGCAACCGTGAACTATTCATTAAGTAGCTTATAAAGTTAGTCCAATAATTATAATTATAATATGCACGGCTAGCACATGAGCTTTCACCTGTTACAAATTTGACCAGATCACATTGCATATCCCCATAAGCAACTCCAATTTTTAGTTATGCTTGCATGTTTCATTGTATTACATTTGGTTACATATTTCACCTTATAGAAAATGTGACAAGTGCTAAAGTACAACCCATCTTCCTTTGCATGTTTGTTTCTTCACTTTTCCCCCTTTTTCAAATTATTGTTTCAGTGATAGACTTAAAACAACTGCTTTTGAAAATCCTCAATCACATAGTGGATCCTTTTATAGTGCTGTTAATTCCAATAATAACAGATATTACTACCAGGTAGTTACTTGAACTTTGTTCTTTGACATTTTCTTTGGGTGCAAGACATGTTATCTCATTGCAGTTTGAACTTTGAAGCTAATTCGTTTTGATGTTTATTGTTCAGGATTCAGTATCCATTTGCATCATGGTGTTTCTGGAAATCAATTTTCTGAAAGCTATGCCAACCATTTGATCTAAGATATGGAAGAGGATATGGTGCTCCTACTCCACACCAGCAACCCCAACAAACTAATTTGTTTTTTCCCCCGCAAACTACTCAGGTTCTCCAAGCTCCCCAGGTATGTTATCATGTCATATTATGTCATAAGAAAAGGAGCAGTTCTTTTTTATGTGAATAGTAATATTTATGGAGCTATTCCTATGGTAATGAGTTCAGTTGAGCTATGACCTATAATATTCCGGGAAAACAGAATTCGTGCCCATATATTGTCCATCATTGAATTACATGTAATTACTGCACTTAAGACTTTGGGGCAGTGATGAGCTGTTATTTTTAATTAGTGAAAGGTATTGAGTCATGTGAACCACATATTGATTCTTATAACGTTCATGATCCATGTACTTAAGTAAGTATTTTAGTGAATTTCAATGGATTTATTTGCTATATATATGTCTCTCCTAGAATTTACTATTTTCTTACCAAGCAGAATTTACAATAAAGCAGGGCAAAAAAATATAAGGAGAAAAATAAAAAAAATAAAAAACCCTGTAGGAGTTTAGTGGCGGTTACAAACCGTCGCTACATTTGTAAGTAAACATATGTCACGGCGGTTATAACCGCTGTCGTATTGGAATCAACTAAAAATAATCTTCACGTTTACCAGCGGTTTCAGCCGCCGCCATATTTTCCTGTGATTTTGCGGCGGTTCAAAACCGCCGTGAATAACCACGATTGGCAGTATTGAGAGGTGATTTTAGCAGCGGTTGTAACCGCCGTTAAATCTCCTACGGCGGTTTGCAGAACCGCCGGCGAATGCACTGGCAACGCTCAGGATAGCGACGGTTAGTGAACCGCCGTTTAGTACCTTTTAGCGGCGGAAAAACCGCCGTCGATTATACTAAAAACCGCCGCTGTATCTCCTTTTTCTTGTAGTGTGTGCCACCCACCAGAATATCATCAACAAATCATGATATAAGTACACATTCACATTCTACTCACATTCACATTCACATTCACATTCACATTCATTAGTCTGAGGAAAATAAAATACTTATATTCATTCACTCGCTTTCATTGGCAAAGAGATGACTTAACTAAATATTTGACATTTTCTCCAGGGAAATAGATGACAGCAATTTCGCTGTCTCGCGAAGTGGGAAACAGAGGACTACATATATCATATATTATATATGGCTTCCAAATCGTTGAAAATCCATCCAGCTGGAAAAATTCAATCAATTTATTTTTTTATTCAATCCATCAAAGGGAAAGAAATCGCGGATGTTATTATTTAACAACACTTACATCATAGTTTATATTTTAATTTTAGGCAATTTCACCAAAATATAACGAGACCTGTATGAATAGAAAATGGAAAATAATATGATAATTGAAAGAATTATTTAGGATAAAGTTGTAAAATTGATTCTTGTTGATTTTCTGCTTTGGCAATAGGGTCTACCAATTCTTCAATAACATATTACCTGGGAATCCATAATAGATTACTAGAGAACCGATAACAAATTATCAATCATGGGGTAACATTTGACCGAAAATTTGTTAGAATTGTTGTACATGTAATTCACCCCTTAGGTGTTTGATTAAGTGTTTACATCTCTTATAAGATTCCAAGAAGAAAAAAATGAAAAAGAGATGAGTCTATTGTGATCGAAATACATATCGAGCCTGTTTAGTTTAGGAGTGGGATTCGATGAGACTTTAAAAAAGTTCAGCGGCGGCATACCTTCCATTTCACTCTTTTCGCTCTTCTATTTTTTCTCTCCTCCATGGCTGCAATAAAAATAACAAGAAAGTGAGAAAGAAGCACATGGCATGCAGCAAAAGAGTCCAAATTAGGACATTGTTTCTAATTCACAAGAAAACCACTTGGACGTGAAAGATTCAAAAGCGAAAAATGAAAGTGAGTTGAACTGCAACAGAACTAAATCAGCTCTTTTTTACCACGTGAAACCACCGTGAGTGTCTCATCATCTTTCCTAGAGAACAATCGCAAGTTGCTGCTTGTCCTGCATGTCCTATGGAGTGGCTTCTCCAGAGCTGCTAGGTTTTGTCAAGAGCATACCCCCCTCTCCTTATATTTGGTTTACTCTCCTATAAGATTTGTGCTCCTCATCCCATCAGTGAGGCACTCGTGATCCACTTCATTGTCGGTGCATTAACTTACGTGCCCTTTTCACGGAGCCACTGGATCCACAAGAGTCTCAAGGATGTGCCACTCCTCTCCATCGCGTGAAGCCTTCTCTACTCCATAACGAAACCAACCTCATCCAAAACGACCTTCACCCAAGCTTTCCTACACCACAAAAATCACCTCGTATTCACCATGAAACACTTCTCTTTAGCCTCCGCCACTGTCCCATTTCCTGTCACCGCCATTTTCTACAACCGCTACAAGAATAGTCAGCTTCAGTGTTTAAAATTAGTGTCGGCACAACACTGATGCTAATTTTAATCAGTTTGCATCGGAGAAACCAAAACAAAGCCGATACTAAGGGAGGCAAAAACCCACTTTTGTGTAGTGTCAGCGTAGTCAACACTAATCTGCGTCGATTATGTTTCATATAGAGTCGACGCATGGACGCTAAATTCTCTTTCCATTGTAGCATCCAATTAGAGACAAGTAGTAAAGGCATGAAATCGATGCTACTTTCACTGTCCACCTTGGAGACGATTGTCACCGACGCTAATGTTCGCATGTGTATGACTTATTTCACAGGCGAGAAATATAGTGTCGAACAAGACGACGCTAACGGTCATAGATTTCTCCATTCATGCTTCATTATAAGCCTCTCTTACTCTTCAACATTATCCAAATATCCCCATCACAAACTCTAATACCTCTCATCCTCTGCCCCCTTTAAACCGCCGCCACCCCGCGCTGGCACCGACAAATCTTTGCTATCACTCGCCACTACCACTCACGTGTTCCCCCGCCCCTCACACTCATAAACCCTCACCTCCTCTGCCCCCTCTCCCTCCCCCGCCACCATGTTTGTAGTCAAATTTCCCTTCGCCTTCCCTCCACCATCATATCTTCCCCTCCGCCAACACCAGAACCTCCTACCCTCCACCACCATATCAACCCCCCCATCCACCACCATATCAGCCCCATCCACCAAAATGCTCGTAGACTCACCTCCACTTATCATAGGATTCTTGCCAAAATAATTCTTTGGCGCCTATGAATAGTTTTTCGAAACACGAGAATTGTCTAAATAGGAGGAACTGTTGATAAGTGTCAAATTTACGTATGTTTGGATAGCATTTTAGGCACTTATTAGACTTGTTTTCTTTGATTTATATCATTTTTATCCCCAATAGATTAGTTTATTAGTTGTTTAGGCTTAGGACAGGTTTAATGAAGATTTCAGTTCTAATCCCAACTTTTTGATGCAGAAATCTTGAAGTAGCCTGAACAAAATTGCAATATCTCATTCGTTAACGTCGGATCAAGCTAAAATTTGAGTATGTGGTTCCTAACTCATGGAACTTCAATTTGGACGAATGGATCTTGATTTGGAGAAGTTTATGGGGCGCTAAGCGCCGCTACAGGGCGCTAAGCGGCCAGCAGGAAGCAGGGCGCTAAGCACCGCTACAGGCGACTAAGCGGCCAGAACTTGAAGAACTAGGCGCTAAGCGCCGCTATGGGGCGCTAAGCGCCCAGAAGAAGGAAAAATGGGTTCTTTGGGCGCTAAGCGCCAGGCGGTGGCGCTAAGCGCCCCTCAGCATCAAAACACTATAAAAGAACCACCTTTCTTCCAACTGAAGCATCCTCTACGTCCCAGAACAGACCAGAAAGAGAAAGAGAGAGGTTTCGAGAGAGAGAAGGAGCTTGGGTATCGTCGGGAAGCTCGGAACCTCGCCGGAGTCGTGGTTCGTACGCCACGACGTCGCCGTCCTTCTTGTTTCCTTTGATACTTCTTGTAAGCTTGCTTGCATCCATGTCTATGGATAGCTAAGTCTCTCTCTTGTTGGATTTTAGGCGTAGTGCTTCACTTTGAATGGATTGTATTTGATTCTATGTATATCTTCTATCTTTGATTCAAATGAAAAGGTTTTGTTCTTAATGCTTGTGTTAGTTTGATCGCCTATCACATAATTTTGGATTTGATTTTGTATGTGGAAGCTACACTATTAAGTCTGACATAAACTATTTCATCTAGGTGAAGCTAATTTGCTAGGAATAGCGTTAGATCACCTAGTCCCTTAACACCGGTGTTCATACGGTTTGCTTTGATTAATTGTTTGTGGAAGCGATAATTAGGAAAGTAACCGAATCATCTTCTCATACTAGGAATAGGTGAGGTAGTTAAGAACTGGTGGGGAGGAATCAAAGGTTTTAAGTGATTGTATGAAAAGAACTGAATCAATCCAGGACAGCGAAGTGCGAAACCGAAATCCAACTGTTTTCTTAATCTGTTAAACAAACTTAATCTTTATTGCTTGTTACTTTTATGCTTGTCACAAACATCTTGTACAAACAAACTTTCACCAATCTATGTTATCGCTTAATTAACTGACCAAAGAACGGCATTTGTAAACGCGACTCTCTATGGATCGATAATACCCGTGCTATACTGCAATCGAATCTTAAAAGAGGTTTGAGCGCAGCGCAAGTATAGGTTTTTCTTAAAAGAGGCAAAACCCTTTTTAACAATTGTGCCCCACTTCAACCACTTTGGTCTTAGAGTTTGGGTTAGACCTAGTAGCAGTGGCCCATTGGTTGGGTCGAACTGTTGCAGGGTGAACAAAGGTTCTCCCCTTGTGGAGTTGGGCATTTGATGACCTCTGCACATCCTGCATTTTCGAGCCCAGATGCTATTTAGCAGGAAGTCGTTGCATTTTCCACAACTTTAGCAGCAACTCGGTCGAACACTGCACTGCACCTAGGGCAGAATGTAACTTCAGCATCCTTCTCCTTGCACCTGGTCAAGAATTTGAGCAAAGTCTCTCCAGCATTGGGATAAACATCTGTCATTTCTTCATCATGCCCTTCGACTTCACTCATCCTAACATCAGGTAACCGGGTCACTTCGACCATGAAAATCTCAGTCGGCTTGAACAAGTTGGTATGCTAAATCTGCAAAGGATCGGAATCGATCTTCATGGAAGTCTTCTCCTTTGCTTCAAAAACCAATCTACCTTCCTTCATTGCAACCTGAACCAAATCCCTGAATTTACAGTGGCAAAAAAAGTTATGATATTTACATAACCTTCGACCTTTCCTTTGATTAAGTGGTGGAACCTTTTGATAAGGAGGAATGTCGATATGGCCACCCATTACTAGGATTTCATAAATGGAATCACATTTGGAAATTTCAAAATCATAAATGGCTTCCCGGAGCTCTGTTATAACTGAGGTGCTCTATTACCACAGTCATATGGTAACCGTGGTAACTGAGATAGTTTTTTTTTAATTAACACTGTCTATTACCATGGTTCGTAGTTAAACCGTGGTAATAGTTTTTATTATTTTTTAATTAATATTATCTATTACCACGGTTCTTACAGTAACCGTGATAATAGATGTCGCAACCGGGGTCGCGGCGGGACGGCGAAAAAAAGAGTTTATAATCAGACAGAGTCGCCACTAATGTTTATTAAAGGAAAACACTAGAAAAACCTAAAAAATGATAAATAGCCTACGAAACCTAAAATCTAGGTTCAGGAGTCTATTACGCGTGGGGAAGGTGTTAGCACCCCACAGCGCCCGTCTAAACGGTACCTAAAATTGTTTATGCAATTTCCTTAGCTTTCTACATTATTAATTTTACCCTTATTTATTTTTATTATTTAATTCCTAATTACTCCTAAAAAGAGAAAAGGAAAACAAAATATTTTTTATTTTTTTTTATATTATTTAATCCCCTAATTATTTCTAAAAAAAAGGAAAAAAAGACAAAAAAAAACAAAATATTTTGTTATTTTTTATATAGCCTGATGAGTGTAAACCCAATCCTACGTACTTCCTTAAAATGGAAGATCAGGCTTACGCAGTTCTTGTTTAAATTTAATTAAGTTTTTTAGTTTTTTTTCTTTTTTTTGACAACAAAAATTAAAATTAAAATGTCCTTATATCATGGACTTACAATGTCTCAGAAAATAAAAATCAAAGCCAAAATAAGAAGGAAAAACAGAATAAATGAAATACAATAATAATTAAAAAAAACAACCAAAAAAAAGATAAAAATAAAATAAAAAAAAGACCAGCCAAAAAGAAAGAAAAGGAAACAGTGGCAGCTCGAGGATGATGAAGGTGGCAGCTCGAGGATGATGAAGGTGGCAGTGCTGCAGCGGCAGCCAGCGGTTTGAGCGGGGTGGCGGCGCCGGAGGAGACAGAAGGCGGCGGCGGTTTGCTGCACAGGAACGGACGGGAAAGACGAAGTGGTGGTAGCTATGAAGGATGACGGTGGCGGCTGGGATGTGGTGGCTCGGTCACGGCGGCCCAGGAGAGATCGGAGCGTGGTGGCTTAGCCGCGGCGGCCAAGGAGGAAAGGAGCAAGGGCGGCGGCGGCTTCAGAGGAGGAGAACGACGGCCGAGCGTGGCTGATGGGAGTGCAGTGGCTGTGTTGTGTTTGAAAGGAAGGGAAGGGGTGGTCGAAGGTTTGGTTAAGGGGAGGAACGTGGCGGCTGCGTCGGTGGTGGTTTTTGGGCTTTGAGAGAGAGAGGAGCAAGGTGGCGTCGATGGTAATGGTGAAGAGAAGAGGGGTTGAATGGAGGAGAAGACGAGATGGTGATGGCAGAGGGAAAAGGAGGTGGCTGTTTTTTTCATTTTGTTTTTGTTTTGGGAGATAGAGAATGAATGGAGACTAGGGTTAGGAGTGGAGGCTAAAAGTATGAGTGTAGGCTAAAAAAAATGAATGGAGGCTAAGAATTGTGTGGGAGTGAGGAAATTAGGGTTTGTGGGAGTATGGAGGCTATTAGAGAATGATGAGTGGTGGCTAGAAAATTGTGAGTGATCTTTAGGGTTAGTGAGAGTAGGCTTATATAGGGGAGAATTAGGGTTTGAGTGAGAGAGAGAATGACTAAGTTGCCCCCCCTTCCTTGCTTCTGCTTCCTCTATTTTCCTTTGGGCCGCGGCCCATTTTTCTTCCTTTCTTCTCCCCTTTTCCTCTGCTGGGCCTTCTCTTTTTTTCTTTTTTCTTTTTTCTTTTTTCCTCTTCTTTTTTTCCTCTCTTTTTTTTATTGGGCCCGGACAAAAATAGGTGCCAACAATAGATTTTATTATTATTTTAATTAACATTATCTATAACCACGGTTGTTAGAGGAATCGTGGTAATAGATTTTGTTATATTTTAATTAACATTGGCTATTACCACGGTTGTTATGGGAATCGTGGTAATAGAAATTATATTATTAAAAAAATGGTGATTTGTTAGCTAGGAAACCCTTGTTTTTGGAGATCGAAAATCCATTTTTCTTCCCCTTTCTCATTTGCGACTCCATCACTCTTCAACATCGTCACCGTCGCTCCTCACTCCTTGCCGCTGCACCTCATGACCGTCGCTCCTTGCTGCTGTACCTCATCACCGGCACTCCTTCTCCCCGCAATGGCACTGCCGCTGCTTTGCAAGCTCGTCGGCGCCAAGCTCGTATCCGCCAATCGCACTCTGGCTGCTCTTCTCTTCCTCACTCGTGATTACTCTTGACCTTCTTCTAATTCTAGGGTTTTGTTTTGAAGATTTTTGTTGTTTTTCAGTACTAGGGTTTTCTTTTGTTGTTGTTGTTGTTGTTGTTGTTGTTGTTGTTGTTGTTGTTGTTGTTGTTGTTGTTGTTGTTGTTGTTGTTGTTGTTCAGTACTAGGGTTTCCTCCATCGTCTAGTTCTGTCAGCCCTGACAGTCACGCCGTTGGATGGTGCAAAAGGCGCGTCTCCTCCATCGTTTAGTCCTGTCAGCTATATTTTATATTCTTAAATGATTCAGCATGCACTGTTTCCCAATTAAAACTTCTAACTGCTTCCCTCTTTACTCTGCAACTTTTGAGCATGCGCGTTTCCCACATAAGTTTCATAATTCTCAAGACATCCTCTTAATCGCCCTCTTCTTCACCCCTCAAATTCCCTCGTTTTCTTATAAATTCCAGAAGTATCTCTCATATGTTCTCCATCCTTCACTCCATCATCTTTCCTGTATCCTCTGTTTCTGTGGTCCTTCTTCCTTAAAATTAGAAATGGAAAACAGCTTGACTATCATTCTTCCTTTTACCATCAATTTCCCATAACTACATCGCTACCAAGTTCCTGGAACCAATGCTCTGTGCTACACACGTATGTCTACATTGTGTGATGCCCCTGATGAGCCATCATACCCAGAACTCATCTTGACCTTCTGGTCCTCCTTGTCCTTTGTTCACACAGAGGCTTTGTTGGAACAGTGCTGAATCATGAATTTTCCCTAACCAGAGAGAAACTTGCTGAACTCCACAATAGTGATGCTGAAGCAGTGACGTACTCTGAATTCTGGCAAGAGATTGCGATGAAGAAGATATTGATGAAGTCATCTATTGCATGGAAAATCCCTCTATCTCTCAGCGCTCTCTCTACTCATCCCTCACCTTTCCTACTAGAGTTTTACATCTACTGGTCATAACCGTGCTTTGTCCTAGACAAGATCGTCTCAGGAATGTGCTTGACAAAGACCTGTTTATCATGTACTCAATTCTGAATGAAGATTACAATAATGTTGTAGACATCATCTACAATCATCTTGCTTCTGCTCTGGTTGATAACCAGAAAGCCATTCCTTATGGTTTCCTTGTAACAAAACTCCTCAGGGGGTCTAAATGGGTTGCCCTTTTTGGATTGGAACGCTTTGGAGGAGGTGGCTTGTCAGGTGATCGGAGTAGAATTCTTCCGGTCAAGGGGTCTTGCCATAAATGATCCATTTCTCTCTGAAGACTCAAATGACTCCTCGGAAGACTCCAAAGATTCTATGGAATCGATTCCAGAATCAATAAGCTCCTCCCCTTTTCCCTGATTTCTGGCACAACATGGTTGTATGGTTGTATGGTTGTATTTTTAATTTGTTCTAATTTTTCTTCAAGTTGATGTATGAATCTCCTTCTCTTTTTATTCATTGTTATATTTTTTGGAAATATAATGCTAGGAACTGTTGTTGACACCACCATTTGCCACCCAAGGGAGTTCAATTTTTATCTCAAGAGTCATGCTGGAATTCAAGGAACCAGCAGACCTACTCACTATCATGTACTGTATAATGAGAATAACTTCAAAGCAGATGAGCTGCAGGGGCTGACAAATAATTTATGCTACACGTATGTAAGGTGTACTCAATTAGTATCAATAGTTCCTCCTGCATATTATGCACACTTATCAGCAATTCGATCAATATTAATAGTTCTACTGCTAAAGTTGTTTTTGCATAGAAGTAACGAAATATTAGGATAGTTACCTATAGACCATGTTTTAGTTACCACCCAAAATTACCATTTTTCCTGGGCATGAGGCAGTTTTTTATTTGGGTGGTGTTTATAATATTATGATTGCATGATGGATTTGATTTGATCATTCTCTAATTTGTACGTAGCATTATAATTGATTAGAAATGCCCCATTTTCTCTGCGTAATTCTGTCTGATAGTCGCTTAGCGACCTCATAGGATCGCTCAGCAGCCTTGGGCAATGAAAAACCACTCTCTGGTCGCTCAGCGCCCCTGGACAATAAAGAAATGTCTCTCTGGAGGTAAAAAAACTAAACATATCACCACGGTTCATACAAGAACTGTGGTAATAGAGGTAAAAATAAAAACAAAAAACCAAACATATTACCACGGTTCCTCCTTGAATCGTGGTAATAGAGGTACGATATTACCACGATTCCGCCTTCAACCGTGTGGTAACAAAGGTATGATATTACCTCGGTTTCGCCTTCAACAGTGGTAATTGATCTATTATTATGTTGAGCAATTCCACAGTTTAACTGTCGTAATATGCTACCCGGAACCGTGGTAAAATGACAATTCTATAGTAGTGAGAGGTTGGTTTCGCTAAATACATACTTAGAAACTTTTAGTTTGTTATTTATCTCGATTGCTTGGACTTTGAGCAAGTACAAGAGCTTCATCGAGCAATTATTTGCGAATCCTTATTTCAGACCTGAAGTCTCCTATTTATAGGTCTAAAAACACAACCAAAACTAACAGTCAAGAAATATTGACCTTACACATGTCTTGAATACTCTATATTTTCCATGCGTATGGTAAGTCTTTAACCGCTCCAATCTTCAGTTGAAATGAATATTTTCGTTTCTTTATCAACAAATGTCTAAGTTCACCTTACACTTCGACGGTTTTAGTCGAATCATCTTTAATCGAAACCTGATAGTTGTAAAATAATACTTCGACAACATTTTTAGGGAATCTGTACTTTATCATTTCGATAAAAAAAGACTTTGTGAAATTTTAGAATAACAACTATACACTTACTAACCCAGTTGGTTTATCCTTAGTTATTTTACTTAACCTTCAGTACTCTAATTATTCTAGCAGAATTATTTTATGTTTATTCAACGCGTGACTTGCGAGTGAATTATAATATTTTCTCTTGTGGATCGACTAAAGATTATCATAATTTTTAATTAATTTGTAGCAAAGTCCAATGTTGGTTTTTTTATAGGAATAATGATTTTTTATGGGAATAATGATTTTGCCAAACCATAACTGTCCACGACAATATGGAGAATGATAATCAATGCATTTTAATTTGGCTTAGCTACCGATTGTTCATGTGCCACCTACCAGAATATCATTAACAAATCATGATATATTCACATTCACATTCACATTCATTCATCTTTAAAAGAAAAAAAAATCTATTCATTAATTCACTCGCTTTCATTAACTAAGGGATGACTTAATTAAATATTTGACATTTTCTCTGGGGACATAGATAAGAGCAATTTCTTCCCTTTCCCTTGAAGTGGGAAACAGGACCACATGGCTTCCCAATGTTCAAAATAATAATAATTGGTGTACATCTAAATAGTACAAATACTTCTAGATTTTTTTTTTCATTTTATCTTTTTTTTAAACAGCCAATAAAATTAATATAAAGCACAAGCAGTGCTGCAGATACATAGTCTATCTCTTTCTTTTTATCTCTTTCTTTTAATTACATCATATCATATATCACATTTACTACTTATCTCTCCTCTCTTCTTATCTCTCTATCTACACCCTTTGAATATCTACCAATCTTTATTCGTATAAAATCCCATCTAGCTGGAAAAATTCACTCATTTATTTTCTTATTCAATCCATCAATGGAAAGAAATCGGGGATCGATGTTTTTATTATACAACACTTGCATCATTGTCTATATTTTAGTGCACAATTTATATAAAAAAAAGTAATACTCCCTCTGTTTCTATATAACTGTTACTATTTTTATTTTATTTTTCTTCTAATTATCTGCTACTTTACAAAGTTTAAGAGAGTATTAATTATATTTTAACAATTTCACCCTTAAATAAATAGTGATAGGAAATTAAAGAGTTACAATTATGAAGAAAGATAAAGAGAATATTAAGAAGTTAGATAGTAATTTTGATATAAACAAGAACATTAATACAATTCCTTAATATATACGCAAAACCTTAAAATGATAATTATTAAGGAATAGAGGGTAGATGTGATACATGATAAATGATTGAAGAGATACGTAAAGAGAAAATTTTAGTGCACAATTTATATATCTAAAGTATAAATTGAACTTATTAAAGCTTTGATCATCAAGATTGAACTTATTATTTTAATGTTTACAAACAAAGTTTTATTCTTAAAAACTGCTACAGTATATCATTTCAAAAATAATAATTACAAAACCAATTAAAATATATTATCTTTAAAGGGTTAAATTAAAACAGATACAATCTTTTTTACTTAGACAACAAAAGATTTTAAAGTTAAATAAAATTAATTGATTTTAAGAGATTTTAAACTATGTCTAACTACAAAGATTAAAAATTGTTTGACCATAGGGTAATAAAAGTGCTTTTTCCTTCTGTAAAAAAGTGCTTTTTCGTATAAAATAACATTCAATACTGCAGTTGTGGGGACGTTTTGCGGTGGTTTAAACCTTAGCACAATGCATTTTGCGGCGGTTCTAAAACCGTCGCGGTTACTTCCGTCGGGACACTTTCTGCAGCGAGTTTTGGAAACCGCTGGAATAAGCGCCGCGAAAAGCAATTACCAATTAGCGGCCATTACACCGCGGCCAATTACAAGTTAAAGACAAATATTTTTGTCCTTTCGCGACAGTTTGAGCCACCGCAAAGTACCTAAGCAATAAAATTAACTTCTGGCGGCTGCAGATAGTGAATTTAATTAAAAAAATAAAAATTTGGAATTTTAACATCTCCTAAGTTCTTTGGATCAAAGAGTAATTTAGAGACAAATTTATACCTCACAAAAATATGTTAATTACTAATCAAATATAGTTTCATATCAATGTAAACTTTAAAAGAAAGATAGTAGAACGATGTAAACTTTAAAAGAAAGATAGCAATAGAACTTGACTTGCTCATGTATATTCCTTCATCATTATAAGGCTTCCTTGCAGGTTTACCTATATGACCCACTTCAAAGCTTCCTACATCAACCGAACAATTAAAAGTATGTTAAATTGGAACCACAAGACTAAAAATGCATTGTGATTAGTACATGTTATAACCTACCAACACTCTCCCCAAGATGCATTGATATTGAATTCAATTGTGTTTTATTTTCTTGAAGACGGTTCACTGTTTTCCTAGATCTCACAAGTGTCTGCAAATTGCACAAACATTATCATAAGCTGAAAATTCTCAAAAGAATGACTTCACTCTTTCAAACCTTGATATCTCAAAGGCATAAAAATAATTGCCCAAAAGGTCATACACCAGAACAAACCACAAATTATAAGACCGGTAAGCATGCATACATAGTTTAGCATTGCATTCTATTGTAGCTTCCTTAACTATATTAATTTACATATCAAATCTCAAGCATCTTTGAACTACTGTGTATATACTCAATTTTTTTCTCTTACACAATATGTCTTGTTCAGGTGTATAATAATTCATTCTCCGAACAGTGGTACAAAGAAGATTTAAGAATGATAAATTGCATACTCACAGTAGGACAAAAACTGCAATACCTTAGTCCCTGTAACATCCATCACGATTATAGACTTTTCATAAAACACAAAAAAATCTAACTAATGGTGCAATAAGCCTTCCAACCGCCACAAGAAGTAATCCATATTCGCGGCTCCATAAACTGCGCATTAACCGACGCCTGTTCCCTTTTGGCGGCGGTTTCAGGGAAACCACTGCAAGTTGCTCACTTTCTTGTAGTGATAAGGACATGAAAATCTGATAATTGAAAAGATTATTAAGGATAAAGTTGTAAAACTGATTCCTGTTAGAGTGTCAATTCTCCGATAACAGATTACAGAAAAACCGGTGATAGATTACCAAATAACCGTCAATTGATTATTAGTCACGGGTAATAGATGTTTGAAATTTGCTAGAATTTTTGTACATGTAATTCTCCCCCCAGGTGTTTGATAATATGTTGCTGTGCGTGGCGGCCCTATTGGCTGGGTCTGTTTCTTTGTGTTTTTTATTTTTGCATGCCATTGCTTGATGGCTCTCTTCTATTGTACTTTGAGGATTTTCTCCCTCTAGACCCTTTGTATCATCTTATTTTCATATCAATAATATTTCTCCTTTCAAAAAAAAATGTTTACGTCTCTTATAAAATTCCAAGAAGAAAAAGAGATGAGCCTGCTCTGACCCAACTAAATATAGAGCTTGTTTGGTTTAGGTGTTGGCATGAGTGGGACTTTACAAAAAGTGCAGCATCGTGATACACTTCAGAAAACAACATTGAAATGTATGATTAAAATATTATGTAATGTTGACGTCTGCTTCGTCCAAGGAAGTTCTCTATTTCACTGCCTCCTTCTTCTCGACCCTATTCCTCCTATGTAGAGGGAAGTTCTCTCTCCCTCCATTTCCATTTTCTGGGTTCCTCTATTTTTTTCTCTCCCCCATGGTTACAATAAAAACAAGAAAGTGCGAAAGAAGCACAAGACATGCAGCAAAAGAGTCCAAATTAGGATATTGTTTCTTATTCACAAGAAAACCATCTGAATGTGAAAGATTCAAAAACAAACAATGTAAGTGATTTGAGCTCCAATTGAACTAAATCACCTCTTTTTCACCACGAGGAACTGTCGTGAGTCGTCTCATCATCTTTCCCAAAGAACAACCACGAAGTGTGTCGCATCCGGCACATCGTATGGAGTGGCTTCTCCATAGAATGAAATAAAATGGTTTTTTGTCAAATTCAAGTCCGTCACATACTCACATTGCTCCGGTCACATTGCCCGCGTCACATTTCTATTATTGTATACAAAGAGTGGAACAGCACTTACAAGTAACAACGATGGCTTTCATATAAAATAAAATAAAATAAAGGTTTATTTGAAACTTGTCTGTTCGCGTATAAATACACCTCTGCTGGCTTGTTCCTCATAGATCATTACAAGCCTCTCCTCCCACACCTTCCTGAAGAGTAATATAAATTTATTAGCATTAAGAGCAAGAGTTAGCTAGCTAGTCAAAATGTGGAAGCAAAAGGGCTTGTTTTCCAAGGAAAAGGGCCAAAAGATCAAGGGCACTGTGGTGTTGATGCCCAAAAATGTATTGGACGTCAACGCCATATCGTCAATCGCTAAGGGCGGTCTTCTAGGCATTGCCGGGAGCCTCACCAAAGGCGTGCTCGACCAATCATATGATAACGCCACCGCCTTCCTCGGCCGCGACATCGCCATACAGTTGATCAGTGCCACCAAGACTGATGGTCTGTTCTCTCTTCACTCTAAACCTTCTTCCACCATTGCTTTTCTTTCTCAGTTATATTATGGACAAACATGTTTTTTTTTTCAACGGAAGACGATTTAACTTAAGAGAGTGGATACTAAACAATAAACAATATATAAATTTTTGAGTTGATTGCAGTTTTGATTCCATAGTATAGGAATTAGGGAATACTCTAATATGAAAGAAAAATTGGAGTGTATCAAATTTTTCTTCAAAAATATTAGCTCACTGAAGTAGAGAGCAGTATATACTCTATACATAGTCTCACTCTTCAATAGACGAATACTCTAATTTGTGATACAGTGTCACTTTTTTTATTAAAGATTACTGTTCGATACTTCGATCACAGACTCATCTTGTTTGTTTTCTCAGAATTTTGTGTATGTTGTTTGTTTTTATAGAACATGGAAATGGGAAACTTGGAAAGGAAACCTATGTGCAGAAACATCTTCCCACATTCCCAACCTTGGGAGCGAGGCAGGAGGCATTCAAGGTTAAATTTGATTATGATGTTGATTTCGGAATTCCAGGAGCATTTTACATCAAAAATACAATGAAAGCTGAGATCTTTCTTGTCAGTGTCACCCTCGAAGACATTCCCAATCAGGGAACAATTCGCTTTGATTGCAACTCATGGGTTTATAACTATAAATTATACGAAAAGAGGAATCGCATTTTCTTTACCAATCATGTAAGCAATGTGTCTAGCGAGTACATATTGAATTATAATTCTAACTTTTTTTTTTACATTTACACAATTTAACCTAACTATTTTGTTGGATTTCATTATATTGAAGACATATCTTCCAGGCCAAACACCAGCAGGACTAGTTAAGTACAGAAAAGAAGAACTGGAGAATTTAAGAGGAGATGGATCAGGAGAACGCAAATTGCATGAAAGGATCTATGACTATGATGTTTATAATGATTTGGGAGATCCAGACGGTGGCGCCAATTTGGCCCGCCCAACCCTTGGAGGCTCTGCCACATATCCCTACCCTCGTCGAGTTCGAACGGGTAGAAAACCAACCAAGAAAGGTTAGATTTCTATCTAATGACATTGGAGTATTATAGCGTGATTGTATTGATATAATGTAATACTAGTATGTTGACCCGTTCCACGAGTACATTTAAAGAAATGATGGGTTAAATATGTTTTAGTCTTTGTAAAATAGCAGTAAAATAGTTTTAGTCCCTCTAAAAATTTTATATAGTTTTTAATCCGTTACGATAATGAAATATATGAAGTTAGTCTTTTGCTAATACTCATTGCTGTTTCAATACTGGAATTCCTAAAACTTGCTTTGCGAAATGTTTATAATTAATTTGTGTAGTCCAATTCCTGAAGTTCGAAGGAACTTGAAGCAGTTTGGTTCATTTATTTCCTCTAAATATGTACGCTGTTGGTGAGATTGTGAGAGTCGGATCGAGGGATTTGGATCCTCTCATGTGTTTATCTCACATGACCATATCATGTGAAGATCTAAGCCATTAATTACTTTTATTGAAATCTGGACCCTTAATGAATATATCGAGGGAGAATATTAAAATTGTGCAAGAAATAATACTGATCATTAGATTTCATTAACAAATTAATTAAGGGCCTAAATTCTTCACATGACCATGTCATATGAGATTAACACATGAAAGGATCCAAATCCCGGATCGATACGCTACTTGGACTCATGGTTTATTTCTCTACAAGGGTTACTAAAATTTTAAAACTTTTGCATTTGAAAAAAAGGCCACTTTTACATCTAAATTACGTAAATGCCATTCAGAGTACTGAAAAGATGCCACGTTGCAGAGGGCTGGACAGATTTATAATAGTAGTTGATAATAACAGATTTGGTGACATTTTTAAAGCACTAAGCCAGGTCAAAATGTGAAAAAATACTTGTGACATATGATTTTATTATTATAAATTTCTGTAATTTTTGCTTCTCTGGTTATTATGTTGATATTTATCCTGTTATGTAACTCTCAACAGATTCTACCTGTGAGAGGCCAGCTGTGGACATATATGTTCCAAGAGATGAAAATTTTGGTCACTTGAAGTCATCAGACTTCCTTACATATGCTTTAAAATCAGTATCTCAGAATGTGTTGCCTTTGTTTAAATCTGCGTTTGATTTAAACTTCATTTCTAAAGAGTTTGGTAGCTTCGAGGAAGTGCGTTGTCTATATGAAGGTGGAATTAAGCTGCCTACAAATATACTTAGCCAAATCAGCCCTTTACCAGTCCTAAGGGAAATCTTCCGCACCGATGGTGAAAATTTCCTCCAATTTCCTACACCTCATGTAATCAGAGGTACTTGATATCTTAATATAACCACTTCTAGAAAACAAACATTTCCGCTCAAAAGAACCATTTTATTTTATTATCTTATTTAGAATGCACATTTGTTATTTCTTTTTTATTTTGAGAAGTTAGCAAATCTGCATGGATGACTGATGTTGAATTTGGAAGGGAGATGATTGCTGGTGTAAATCCTGGTGTTATTCGTTTGCTCCAAGTAAGTTCAAATCAAATGTTTTATTGTTGTTAATGTAAAATGCATGTAGTGGATTCTAACAAAGAGGCAACATTTTTCATCTTCCCTCGATTTCTTCTTTGACATGGTAGGAGTTCCCACCACAAAGCAAGCTAGATGCTACACTCTATGGTGATCAAAATAGTACATTAACAAAAGAACACTTGGAGATTAATCTAGGTGGGCTCACAGTAGATCAGGTAAAGATATAACTATGCTCCACTTAAAATGCCATATTATTTTGTGACTCAAAGCTATGGAACAAAGTTATTGAAATTAAATTTGTGGAACAGGCACTTGGTGCTAAGAGGTTATTCATACTTGATCACCATGATACTTTCATGCCTTATTTGGAGAAGATAAACAAACTTCCAGATGCAAAGGCTTATGCTACCAGGACAATCCTACTTTTGAAAGATGATGGGGTTTTAACACCACTTGTCATAGAATTGAGTCTGCCACATCCAAATGGAGCTCAATATGGTGCTGAAAGAAAAGTCATCTTACCTGCCACCGAAGATGCTGAAGGAACAATTTGGCTATTGGCCAAGGCACATGTTATTGTGAATGACTCGAGCTATCACCAAGTCATGAGCCATTGGTATGAACTCCACTTGCTAGAACTACAAAAAAATTTAGTCTATGTATATATGACAAGATTATTAATCTGTATATTTTTTCATGGGGTCCTAGGTTAAATACTCATGCAGTGATGGAGCCATTCGTCATAGCAACAAATAGACATCTCAGTGTCCTTCACCCTATTAATAAACTCTTATATCCTCACTTCCGTGACACGATAAATATCAATGGACTTGGTCGGCAAGCCTTAGTTAATGCAGGTGGAATCATAGAACAATCGTTTTTGCCCGGACAATATTCCATGGAGATGTCTTCTGCAGTTTACAAGGATTGGGTTTTCACTGACCAAGCTTTACCAGCTGATCTCATTAAGAGGTGACCTTTATTAAATATTTATTGCATTACGGGAAAATTACAAAAATCATTTGTTCATAACAAATATTTTTCTTGATTCAGAGGAATGGCAATTGAGGATCCCTCTGCCCCCTATGGTGTTCGCCTTGTGGTAGAGGACTATCCTTATGCTGTTGATGGACTAGAGATATGGGATGCTATTAAGACGTGGGTTCAAGACTATGTGTCCTTATATTACCCAACAGATGATGAAATCCAGAAAGACACTGAACTCCAAGATTGGTGGAAAGATGTTGTGCAGAAGGGTCATGCTGACTTGAAAGACAAGCCATGGTGGCCTAAGATGCAAACTCTTGATGAGTTGATTCAATCTTGCTCTACTGTCATATGGATTGCTTCGGCTCTTCACGCAGCTGTTAATTTCGGACAATATCCTTACGGAGGCTATATCTTGAACCGTCCAACACTGAGCAGAAGATTGATCCCAGAAAAAGGAACTCGAGAATATGATGAGATGGTGCAAAATCCTGAAAAGGCTTATTTAGGAACAATCACACCAAAGTCTAAGGCCCTTACTGATATTTCGGTGATAGAGATATTGTCTAGGCATGCTTCTGATGAGGTCTACCTTGGAGGTAGGGATAATCCAAATTGGACATCTGATACAAGGGCATTACAAGCCTTCAAAAAATTTGGAAGTAAGCTGGTAGAAATTGAAGGGAAAATCACAGAGAGGAACAAAGATTCAAGTTTGCATAATCGAACTGGACCAGTTGAACTACCCTACACGTTGCTCCTTCCTTCTAGTGAGGAAGGATTAACTTTCAGAGGAATTCCCAACAGTATTTCTATTTAAATAGTGTGTGGATTCCTTATCTATAACATTTCCTAATAAAGAGACGATGCTTCTCTGTGTATACATATTTTATGTCTGTTTGAATCGTTTGGTTAGAGTGAAGTGTGTGCTTTTGCTATCGGTTTACATAATGTTATGTTCACTAGTATATTGAAGCAATTACATCCACTCTGTTATTAAGATGGGATAGTCCTATGCTCCCTCAATTACTTGCTCTCAACCATTCATTTCTATACAAGGTTAATTCTTTCATTCAATATGCTAATAAGTGATATTCACTTGGTGCTTTCTTAGCTAAGTAAACTAACTGATTGAAACCCTGGATTTAATCCCTCAAGTCTTAGTAGCTCAATATATGTATCAATGAACTCATTCATCCTTGATGAGATACACTCAAGCTCTGTTGCTAATAAAAGATATTCATATCTTAAGATGACTGATACTTGGGTGACCATAAACACTACTGGCTAATGCATCTAAGAGGGGGTAAATCACTACACCAAATAATCAATTTTGCAGCGGTTTAGACAACCGCCGTCGCTTCTATTTAAAATGGGATAGATTACGGCGGTTTGGGCAACCGTAGGTAAAAGTTTATTCTTTAGGGCAGTTTGAACCGCCGGTATTTGTTTTTTCCACTTTGCGGCGGTTTGAATCGCCGGTATGTTTTTTTTTTTTTTTAATATTCCAGGATCAAAACCCTCGAGCCCTCTATCCCATTCTTTCACCAAACCTCAACCCACGCCGTCACTCTATGTGTCGCTCCCACCGTCCTCTTCACCGGTTCCTCTTGACCCCACCTTCATCTTCGTCCTCTCTTCCGTCCACACTCTGTGTCGCACCAAGCCACCATGGCCTCTGTGGTTCGAGACCCACTCCTCACGGTTGAGCCATCAGTAGCCATGCCTCCGTCGAGCTACCAAACCCAGCCACAACGAAACCTACAACCAAATCGAACTCGATCCTCCTTCCTCGACTAAGCTTTATGGCCGTCGAACGCCCTGTCTCGCATCATCTCTACAGTACGTTTCACAACTCTAATGCAATTCAAATGTTAGGGTTTCTCTATAGCACAATTAGAAGGATACCGTCTGCTACTTAGGTTACGGTTTTTGATTTCTGATTTCTGCTTTATGTTTCTTATTTGGTTGAATGTGACTGATTGGTAGTAAATTGAAAACTAATTTGTTACTGTTGTTGCTTGTTAATACTAGATTTTGGGATGATGGTGTTTTAATGGTTTGTGAGGTGTGAATTGTGATATTGCAACTGAATCCTTGATTTTTAGTTAGTGAATCATATTTTGAATTCACAACATGGAAAGAGGATTGTTGTCATCTTGAATGTTTGGTGAGGAAATTGGCGTGGAAAGAGCTATGATCAATGAAGGGGATGGCGGTGCAATGGTTGAAGAGTGGGTTGAGCTTGCCAATGGGTGTATATGTTGCACAGTCAAACATAGTCTAGTTCAAGCACTTGAGCAGCTTGTACAGAGAAAGGAAAGGTAAAAAAAACACTTAGACACTTCAACTTTTGTGGTAAAACATGCAAACACTTCGAACAAGTAATGGCATGGACACTCACATGTTGTTGTAGACTTGTAGTTCACTTTCATCAAACCCTGCTTTCATTCTATCATCAACTGATGTAGTATTCAGCAAAGTGGGTCAGCTTTGCTGCATATTTTGGTGCACATTTGGAGACATTGTTGGAAGAAAGTCGTTCTTTGTCTACTAAAAATCTTCATGATAGTGGTGTGAGAACTATATGCATTTGTGAGAAACAGACTATTGATATTGATAAGGTAGACTTTCAAATTTATTCATTATATTATTGTGGATTACATTATAGATACACCAATTGAAAGTTTTCTTTTTTTATATAGCTTCTAAGCAAGAATGAACATCTTACAATAAAATGTTGGATCATAAATTTAGTATAGGAAAAAAAAACTAATTAAAACAATGTTTCTCTCTTTATTTCCCTGCCTTAAGCATAAATTATGCAGCTAAAATACTCCTTTTCCTGCACTTAAATCTCAATCTGTTGTATGTTTCTTTAATGTGTAGCTGTAAAAGTTTTGTCATGTTCCTAATTCAATGCTTTGGATCATCCTTTCCTCTGTCTCATCTTGTATTTACATATTGTTTAAACCTTGATAGACTCGCATATGGCTTGAGGAGATTCTTTGGGAGAAAAAATACGATATGGATGTCTACAGTTGCAAAGGAGTGTTAAGTGTCCAAAATTATGATCAACTTCACACTTTACAGGTAAATTATATTTGACATTTAACATCGTTAAGGTTTTCACAGAAGCTATCTTATGTTACTAAAATCTTATGAACCTGATCTTCTTAACATGTTTGCTTTCTATTGTAGGTCAATTAGTTGCTAAAATTGGGCCATACTTAGGAATAAGTTAACCTTTTCCCTCTCTGCATATTGATAACTTAATGGCTACCTCATTTTCATTATCTTAATAGATCCATTGAAGATTGAATCGACTTAGCATTGAGTTATTAAGGCAAACCTTTATCTACAAATAAAATGACTCTTAGAAGAACTAGGTGTGATGGGTGGCTACTAGCAATAGAATAGAAGAGTAACATTTTGGGAAAATGGTTGTTTTGTTTGACTTAGTCAATAAGTTAGACATCTTAATTCACATTCTGATTAACCATTCATTAAATTGATTTAAACTTTTTTTTTTACATTTTATGGCTAATCAGATGTGGTTATCTTTAGGTGAATTATTAACTGATCTTCTAACTGTAATGCAGACCAAAAATATTATCTTGTTGGTGAAGTAAAAATTCCTATACATGGTGCTTGCATTGGATAGAAGCATATAGCTAACTCATAAAAGTCCCTATTCTTTGCAAGATATCAACTAAATTTTGGAAAGTAACTTCTAGATTTCAAAATTAAATCTGATGAACGAGAAGGTCATTTGACTACCCATTTGGATGCAAATCAAAGAGCATTTATTAGAACTTAGTATTTTTTTAGTTGATATGCTCTGATCAGTTTGATGTCCAACTATTTTCTATCCTTTATTTTGTGGGTTTGATGATATCTTGGTGTCACTTCAGTTTGATGATCAGTACTTCCTGGCAAGCTCCATGGATGGATCGGTTAGTTTGTTCTTAAAAAAACTAGTACCTGTTTTTATAATATGTGAGTTCTTGAATTTCCTTTTATCTCGGGAGATTATCTTTACTTAATCCTCTTGGACTTGCATCACCTTGATAATAAAATGATTGATATAATGACCAATGAAGGCATTAGAAACAAAAACCAAGTCCATGAACTATATCACTCTTTTTTATGTAACTCCTTTTATGTTACTATAACTGATTAGATGATGAAGAACACATGTTTACCAAAATCAGGCTACAGGATTAGAGGCAATCGATTCCATATAATCATATCAGAGGAGTCATCCGAAGAAGAGTCATCCGAGTCTTCAGAGGGTTCGTCCAGTAGTGGCTCACCAATGTCAATACCCCTTGACCGGAGGTATTCTACTCCGGTCACCTGACAAGCCACCTCTTGTAAAGGGTTCCAAGCCAGTAATGGCAACCCATTTGGACCCCTAAGGAGTTTTGTTACGAGGAAACCATAGGGGATTCCTTGCTGGTTGTCAACCAGAGTAGAAACAAGGTGATTGTAGACGATGTCTACAACATTAAAACGCTCATTATTCAGGACCATGTACATTATATATAGGTCGTGGTCAAGCACGTCTACCAAACGATCAAGTCTTGGGCACAAAACTTTAGTGACCAATTGATGTAGAACTCTGGAATGGTGGTTGAGGGATGAGTAGAGACGGCGCTCATATGCAGATGGATTTTCCATCCTATAGATGCTTTCATCTATATCTTCCTCATCGCAACCTACTTTCCAGAATTCATTGTATGTGTGTCCTTCGTCCTCACTATTGAGGAGTTCAGCAATTTTCCCTCTGGTTAGGGAGAACTCATGACCCACCACTGTTGTAATGAAGCCTCTGTGATGAGAAAATTTTAAGGAGGACTAGAAGGCAAAGACAAGATCGGGGTACATGGACTCGTTGGAGGCATCACACAATTCTCGGAAACGTGTGGTACTCCGAGAATTGGTGCTGAGAACTTGATAGTGCTCTAGTTTAGGGAAATTTACGGCATAAGGAAGACAGATTTCGAAACCGTTTGTCATTTTTGTTTTTATTGAAGAATAATGAGCACAAAAAAGAAGGATGTAGGGAAAATGAAGTATTGGATGGAGAACTAGGAAAACATTTTGGAATTTATAAGCAAATGAGGAAAGTGAAACGATATGAAGAAGAGCAAACGCCATGACTATTCTGAAGTGCAGAGTAAAAAGATGTATTGGGAAGGAGAACTGGCGTGACTGTTTAGAAGAATGAAACCGCGCATGCGGGAGACAATGAAGTGGGTGGAAAGACATGCATTTACGACCAAAACGGCGCACACTTCTTGTGCTCTGGGAAAACAAAACCCTAGTGGCTAGTACTGAACAACAACAACAACAACAACAACAACAACAACAACAACAATATTCAAAACAAAACCCTAGAACTAGAAGTATGTTAACAGGACTCACCAGTGAGGTAGAGAAGAGTGGCTAACCGGAGAAGACAAGAACAGCGAGGCATGAAGATGGAGACGAACCTGGCGTCGACGAGCATGCGCAGCAGCAGCGGTGCCATTGCGAAGAAAAGGAGGGCCGGTGATGAGGTGCAGCGGCCAGCAACAGCGATCATGAGGTACAACAGAGAAATGGTTCACATATGGGTCTTTTCGATCTAAAAACTAGGGTTTTATGGTTAACATATCAACATTCTAATAATAATATAATACCTATCACCGCGGTTGACATGATAGCCAGGGTAAGAGACATGTTTTCTTACCCCGGTTCAGCTTGCAACCGTGGTGAAAATCATTTATTATTAAAAATAACAATAAACCGGGGGTAATAGACAACATCAGTTACCTCGGTTCAACACAGAACTGTGGTAACTGAGCTCCGGAAACCATTTTACCTCGATCCTTGACTGAACCAGGGTAACAAGACCGAGGTAAAAAGACAAATCTGTAGTAGTGTAGGATCAAGAAAATCGTGTTTTGAAATCTCAACTGCAATTGGAAATCAATTGCTAGCCTTGGTAATCAATTAAGAAAACTACCTGTTTGCCAAATTTGAGTTTTGGATCATGGATAATCTAGTACTATGTATATGGTATTCAATTACTGAATCTCTCTGTTTTATAATTGGACTAAATTAGCATGGGTAATCGATTACTTCATTTAGGGTAATTGATTAATTAAAGTCTCTGTCCAATTTTGAGACTTTAAACATGAAAACCAAGTTTTCTATACATGATTTAATCTTTCAAAATCTTTGAAAAGTTGATTTTCCTTTGTATATGAAAATAAAAACAATTATACATGAAATTAACCAGAAATCTATATGTGACATTTATACATGAAATCTATATAAGATAAAAACAATTAAAATCTAGAGTATAGACTTCACGAATCTTCATTCTTCTTCTTTTTGAAAATTGTTTTCTTCATCAAAGTTTTATCCCATGGGCAGAAGAGACTTCTTCTCACATTTTCCTCTTAAACTATACAAATACTAATTTCTTAATTGGAGATAATTAAGCATTAAGCTTTATCCTAAATAGCATATAATTTCCATTATAAGCATTAAGCATAGAGAGAAATACCAACAAATTTATTGATGAAAGACTATATTGAACAATTGTGAGAAAGCTAGAAAAATTTATATTGTATATGTAGTCTTCTATTGATTTATGAAACATTGGTTGAGTAGTACATTAATGTTTTCTGAAATGTACATCTTGTGAACAATGAATATTGGAAATCACATGGTATGTATGCTTGAATAATGTAGCCTATAGTTGAATTGAACCTTCATGGGTAGGAACCATTGCAGCTCTATCATGAAAGTGCATATGTGAACTATTCAACTATGCACGAAAGGATGTAGGTCCTCTCCCCACTTTCTTTATAAATATGTGTCTTGAGCCACATGATAAAAATGATAGATACACTATTATCTTAAAATCTCATCAAATTATAAACTAAGATATTTAAGTAGATCAAAAGCTTCCAATATCAAGTTAAGTTACGATGAATGAAAGAGGTATGCCATTATCCCTTATTTTGAAGATCAATGTCCTAAATCATGCAACAATTATCTTATTTGAAGAGCCAACGCATGCAATTCAAACCCCAAATTACTCGTTGGATCTATTTGTTTGTATATGTAATTTTCACACTAAACCCCTATGCAATTCAAATTTAAACTATGATAATCCTAAATAGTATGAAAGATAGGTGGATCAGCTGGTTGGTCTAACCGTGTGAAACCATATTGATCATCTATCATTCTATCTCCATTCTTACATAGTTATTTTACTTATCCCTTTAGTACTCTAATTATTCTAGCAGAATTGTTTTATATATGTTTATTCAACGCGTACCTTGCGAGTGAATTATAATATTTTCTCTTGTGGATCGACTAAAGATCATAATTGAAGATACTCAATTTTGGCTTAGCTATCAGATTGTTCATGTGCCAGTGCCACCCACCAGAATAACATGAACAAATCATGATATAAGGACATATTCATATTATACTCATATTAGTATTCACATTCATTCGTCTTAGGAAAAAAAAATACTTATATTCATACACTGGCGCTTTAATTAAATATTTGACATTTTCTCCAGGGAAATAGATGACAGCAATTTCGCTGTCTCGTGATTCCTGAAGTGGGAAACAG
This sequence comes from Acmispon strigosus, assembly GCA_030819835.1. Taxonomy (NCBI): domain Eukaryota; kingdom Viridiplantae; phylum Streptophyta; class Magnoliopsida; order Fabales; family Fabaceae; genus Acmispon; species Acmispon strigosus. Next base: position 51,855,018 of record JAUAMA010000004.1, on the reverse strand, counting down.
AGGACTACATAATACATATATTATATATGGCTTCCAAATCGTTGAAAATCCATCCAGCTGGAAAAATTCAATCATTTATTTATTTTATTCAATCCATCAAAGGGAAAATAATATGATAATTGAAAGAACTATTTAGGATAAAGTTGTATAATTGATTCTTGTTGATTTTCTCCAATAACATATTACCTGTAAGAAGGAACATGGATTCATGAAGTAATACTTATTTTTTGTCAACGCTGTAGCTCAAATAAAATACTTCTTCTCAAATTCAAGTGCGTCACATACTCACATTGCTCGCGTCACATTGGCGTAATTTCTATTATTGTATGCAGTGGAACAGCACTTACTTACAAGTAACAAGTAACAACGACTGTTTGCATATAAAAATACATAAAATTGATTGAAAAACATATAATAATTCTCATAAACATTTCTATTTTTTCGTACTATTTCTCACTTCTTATCACATCAAATTACATATCACATATCACATTTATTATTTATCTCTATTATCTTATTTTATATCTAGATGTCCACACATAAAACATATCTACTAATCATAACTCAAAAATACAAGGAGAAATACTAATTAAGTGGCACAAAGGTTTATTCACTACACCTTTTTTTCCCTTTTTGGCAACACGGGCGTATGCAACAAACAAAAAGTGTTGTCTAAAGGTGTATTAGGAATCAGTTCATGCTTGTTGCTATAAATCATTTGTTTTAGGCAACACATTTTTTAACAACACTAAATAAGTGTTCTCTATCTAACAATAAGGAACAATTATTACGTGATAAGTGTTGTCTTTTGCCTAAAATAGATTACATTTTCGCACAGTGTTACCATAGGGTATGAGATATTGTTGTTAAAGGAAATAGATAACGCCAGCAATTAAGGCTTCATACTCTGCTTCATTATTCAAGCAAAAACATTGAATTTTAAACATAAACCTAGTGGGAATACCTTGAGCATATATTATCTAAATCCCTATTCTCGTTCCTTTTTGGTGCCTTGATCCATCAAAAAAGAGTTTCCAAGGTTTAAGTCTGACAAATGCTCCTTGCATTTCGTCTAAAGAATGTTCGACTAGAAAATCTGCTACGACTTGGCCTTTCATAGATTTTAAAGGCGCATATCTCAAGGAGTACTCAGATAAAGCCAACGCTCATTTACCAATTCGATTATGCAAAATAGGCTTCGACATCATGTGTTTTATTTTATCAAAATGGGAAAACACAAACACATCAACTGGATTAATATAATAATATAATTTAAGGCAGGAAAAGTACAAATAAAGGCACAAATTTTCTATCAAAGCTATAACTAGTTTCTGCACCGTTCAACATTTGACTAAGGTAGTAAATGGCCCTTTCAACGCCATTTTCATCCTCTTGAGCTAACATTCTCCCTGTTATTTCGTCCGATGCAAAAATGTACAATTTCATAGGCCTACTAGTTACGATGGGAGCCATCACATGAGGATTGACTAAATAACTCTTGATATCATCAAAAGCCTCTTGCTGCTTAGTTTCCCGTTGAAATTCTTCCTCCTTTTTCAGTCGAAGTAGTAGCGAAAAGATCTTCGTCCTGCCACTTAGGTTTAAAATAAATCTTCTTAGAAAGTTGATCTTTCCTAGCAAGGATTGCAACTACTTTTTCGTCGAAGGGGGTTGAGTGCGGAGAACTTCGTTTCATTGTTTTTATTGATTTCGATCCCTTTCTTGTAGACCACAAATCCAAGAAAATCTCCTGCAACAACACCAAAAGCATATTTAATGAGACTCATTTTTAGACCAAACTTCCTCATTCTTTCGAATGATTGACGAAGATGGTCTAAATGGTCATATCTCGACGCAAATTTTACCACTACATCATTGATATAGACCTACATAATTTCACCAATTAAATCATGGAAGATAGTATTCATTGCCCTTTGGCAAGTAGCACCAGCATTTTTCAAACCAAAAGTCATTACCACCCATTCATATGTTTCCAATGCTCTAGGGCATCAAAAGGCAGTTTTGGGAACATCATCTTCAATGATATAGATTTGGTTGTAACTAGAATACCCATCTAAAAGACTTAAATATTCATTGCCAGCTGCTGAATTGACTAACATGTCAACGATAGGCATTGGATATTCATCTTTTGGAGTGGCAACATTCAAGTCCCTGAAACCAATTCACACTTGAAGAGCGCCATTCTTTTTAATCACGGGGACAATATTTGCAAGCCTATCTACATAGCTTGTAGTTCTGATAAACTTGCTCCTTAGAAGTCTTTCAATTTCTTCCTTTATCTTCGACACAACCTCTGGAGCAAATCTCCTTGGAGTTTGTTTTACTGGCCTCTTATCAGGACGAATAGGAATGTTCAATTCAACTAGATCTTGACTCAAACCCGGCACCTCGTCGTAATCCCACAAAAAATAGTCCTTGTACTCATGAAGAAGCTTGATCATTCGTTCTTTTAACTCTGGGTCGATCAATGAACTGATGTAAGTAGGCCTCCTTTTCGTCTCATCAGCCAAGTCAATTTCTTCAAGGGGATCTTTATCCCCCATCGTCTTAACTGAGTCAAACAAAGGTTTCTCAAAACCTAAGGGGCTGTCATCATAGACGCAATCAAGCTTCGTTTCTTCGACTGACACGTCAAATTTGACTTGGCTTTCATCAACCATTCTCTTGATGGATCAGAGTTGATATTTTCGGCTTGAACAACCATCTCCAAAACCTTGGCCTCTTAGGCCACTTGTCCACCAGCTGCTCGAACCGTTTGAACCATTTTCTCGGCTTTAGTAGCTGTCTGTAAATTTCTTTCGGCTTCTGAAACCGTCTCGTTTAAAACACCTTTGGCTCCTAAAGCCGTTTTCTTTACATATTTTCAGCCTTTAAGGCCGTTTTGATATTGTTTTCAGCTATATAAACTAAAATTCAAGCTAAGCTTGATTCAGACATCATCCACCATGTGCCACTCGCTAGTGGCATCTTCTTCTTCAGTATTGTTAATGAGGCGGAATTCACGCCTTTGGTAGAAACCATAATCTGGATCCAGTCTTACATGATAAATGGCTGGCTCTTCCTTCAACTCTCTTGCAATATCATTGTAGGGAGCTATGATAGTGTTAGCCTGGAATTTTTCCTAAGTCTTAGTTCGGTCGAAGAGTACGTAAGGATGTAATTTCGACCAGAACAAAAAATATCTTTCTAAGGCTAATAAGATAATTTCCAGTATTCGACTAAGACGGCATGCTGAGTCGAAGTTGAATTTCATATTGGAAGTAAGATCTTAAAATGAACAAGTATTAAACTTGTCTTTGACTAAAGCCTTGGTGTGCATAAGGTGGTATTTTGACGGAAGTTATGGGCAGTTACTCAAGTTAGACGCCTGGAACGCAAAGAAGCAAGCATGGGACACATGGAGAGTTTAAAAAATTTGTCGGTTGCAAGCAGTTGAAAATTCATCCTATAAATAGAAGAAGTTTGGCATGCAATAGGGGTTTTTCGTCCCATTCGCAACATGTCCATAAACGTTAATTCTCAAACCCTAACGCCATAAGTCCAAGTAACCGTGACGCAGTGCAACAGGAATGAGTCAAACGTAAGTGACTGAGCGAGTTCGACTGACAACCCTTTAAATTTCATGCAAAACTCTTTATTTTCCTGCACTTTACATTTCAATGTAGTTTTTCCTTTCTTTTTACTTGCTTTCAAGCACCTTTATTTCCAGTCTTTTCCTTTCGATTACCCAATTCGTTCGAACCACTTTCGACAGGCATCACTTTCACTCACTCCATTTTCATTATTCACGCACTAGGAAATTCCATATCCCGGAGCCCGTAAGAGGATCAGGATACAGCCTCTTCATCAACATTTGGATTCAATTGTGGTTTTTCTTGATCAGGATACAGCCTCTTATCCTATGATGTATTCTGATAATGTGGTTTCGACAGGTTCCCTAGGAAACCAATATGTAGCATCAGGATCAGGGGTAGGGGTCAAGAAATATGGGACCTCCACTTCCTAATTTAGATGGATCCACATTTTCCTTGACTAACAATACAGTGAATGTACTTAGGCAACAAATGGATGATAGTAATCATGAGTTAGTCAATACATTGACTCAACAAATTGGTACAGTCTTTAATCCTATGATTAGAGACACTACGATTGCCTATCAACAATTGACTACTCAATTAGGTTGAATTGCGGATATTTTTGGAGCACTGGATCCTATAATTGGACAGATCGTTCAAGCTGGTCGACAAGCGCCTCCTCCACTCAATCAACCCCAAATGTTAGAAGTTCAACCTAACCAACAGGTTCCTCATAATGAACCTGTGCACCAAGTTAATCTTGGTCAAAACGAAGGAGTCCCAGTTTTGGTTAATAGAAACCAAAATGCCGAACACATTATAAAAAGGGTTCAGCAAAATAATTTTGGGGGGCAAAAAAATGTTGCTAATATAGCAGAACAATTGTTGAATCAGCATAGATTCAATATGGGCTATGCTAATCGACCACATTTTGTTTCTGCATTTCCTGAGATTGTTCTTCAAATTGAACTTCCAAGGGGATGGAAAGTCCCTAAATTTACTAGGTTCTCAGGAGACGTCGAAGAATCCGCGATTGAACATATTTCTAGATACCAAGTTGAAGCTGGAGATCTAGCAAACAATGAATATTTGAAAATGAAATATTTTCCTAGTTCTTTGACGAAGAATGCTTTTACTTGGTTCACAACGTTACCACCAAATTCAATCCTTAATTGGAACTAATTAGAGCGAGTCTTCCATGATCAGTACTTTAGAGGTGAATCTAAAGTTACTCTCAAAGAATTAGCAAGTGTTAAAAGGGAACTATCGGAATCAGTCGATGACTATTTAAGCAGGTTCCGACATATGAAGTCGAAATGCTTCATATAAGTTCCTATAAACGAACTAGTCGAATTTGCCGCTGGTGGTTTGGACTATTCGACTAGGAAAAAGATAAATACTCAACATATAAAGAAGCTTTCATCGGACGGTCAACGTTCGACTCCTCTCCAGGAGGGTTATTGGCATTTGAATTGACATTTGGACAAGGATGAGACCCTAGCAACTAATTGTTTCTTGATTGATTAGTCATGCTAACGTGTCTACCACTTCTTAAAATCATACACTTAGCAAAATGGACAAGAAATCAATTTCAAAAATGGCACTGTAAAAATTTCAAGCAAAGATGTCCCACCGAGCGTGCCAATTTGTCTACCCAAAATTTTGGTAACAGTAAGAAATTCAAATATTGTTAAAGAAGCTGGATTTTAATTCTCTTTGGGTTCTTTAACCGAAATTAAAGTGTCTTTTGAATGCATGAAATGTAAAAACAAGTCAAAATCCTTCAAAGGATTCGACCAAGAATGAAGAAGAAACATTGCAGAGAAAAGGATACATGTTAAAACAAAAGGTAGATATAGGAAAGAAGTAAATTTGCATTGAATTACAGAGGTTGGTTTTGCTAAATACATGCTCAGAAACTTTTAGTTTGTTATTTGTCTCGATTGCTTGGACTTTGAGCAAGTACAAGAGCTTCATCGAGCAATTATTTGCCGACCATTATTTCAGACCTCAAGTCTCCTATTTATAGGTATAAAAACACAACTAAAACTAACAGTCAAGAAATATTGACCTTACACGTGTCTTGAATACTCTATGTTTTCCATGCGTATGGTAAGTCTTTAACTACTCCAAACTCCAGTTGAAATAAACATCTTCGTTTCTTTATCAACAAATGTCTAAGTTCACCTTACACTTCAATGGATTTAGTCGAATCATCTTTAGTGGAAACCTGATAGTTGTCAAATAATACTTCAAGAACATTTTTAGAGAATCTGTATTTTATCATTTCGATCAAAAAAGATTTAATGAAATTTGAGACTAACAACTATACACTTGCTAACCCAGTTGGTTTATCCTTAGTTATTTTACTTAACCTTCAGTACTCTAATTATTCTAGCAGAATTGTTTTATGTTTTATTCAACGCGTGACTTGCGAGTGAATTATAATATTTTCTCTTGTGGATCGACTAAAGATTATCATAATTTTTAATTAATTTGTAGCAAAGTCCAATGTTGGTTTTTTTATAGGAATAATGATTTTTTATGGGAATAATGATTTTGCCAAACCATAACTGTCCACGACAATATGGAGAATGATAATCAATGCATTTTAATTTGGCTTAGCTACCGATTGTTGATGTGCCACCTACCAGAATATCATTAACAAATCATGATATATTCATATCACATTCACATTCACATTCACATTCACATTCATTCGTCTTTAAAAGAAAAAAAAGATTTATTCATTACTTCACTCGCTTTCATTAGCAAAGGTATGACATAATTAAATATTTATTTAATAGCCACATGTGATAATAAAGAAGAAAATATAAAAGAGTACTCTCATCATTACTTCACTTTAATGTTTTGTACATATATTAAGAAATTGTATTAATGTTCTTATTTCTATCAAAGTTACTACCTAACTTCTTAACATACTATTTATCTCTCTTCTAAATTTTAATTCTTTAATTTCCTATTACCATTAATTTAAGGTTAGAATTGGTAAAACATATATAATTAATGCTTTGTTAAAATTGTAAAAATGACAAATAATTAGAAACAAAAATAAGATTAAAATAGTGACAGATATATAGGAACGGAGAGAATAATAAATGTGATACATGATAAATGATAGAAGAGACACATAAAGAGAAAAATTTAGTGCGCAATTTATATATCTAAAGTATAAATTGAACTTATTAAAGCTTTGATCATCAAGATTGAACTTATTATTTTAGTGTTTACAAACAAAGTTTTATTCTTAAAAACTGCTATATCATCATTTCAAAAAAAAAACTACAATACCAATTAAAATATATTATCTTTAAAGGGTTAAATTAAAATAGATACAATCGTTTCATGAACCAGAATCATTTCTAATTTAGGCAGTTTATTTTTACTTAGACAACAAAAGATTTTAAAGTTAAATAAAATTTGGGCTGGGCGAACATTTCGCCCAGTGAAGGACGACCTGGCGACCGAAGCAAGGACTAGAGTTTGGCGAGCTAGGCGGGCTGAGAGGCGCAAGGTTGAGGTTGTTGGGCCGAATTTTCTGACGCCCAGAGGCCTATATTATGTAATCTAGGGTTTTAATGTTATTTATGACTCTCCCATCTATAAATAGCTAGAGGGGTTCATGTAAAAAGGGGTTTCTCCTACTTTTCACTAATTGAATAATTGGATCATATATTTACCTATTACTTCTTTCCTTTCTCCGGTTGCTTTACCGAAACAAAATTAATTGATTTTAAGAGATTTTAAGCTATGTCTAACTACAAAGATTTAAAATTGTTTGACCATAGGGTAATAAAAGTGCTTTTTCCTTCCGTAAAAAAAAGTGCTTTTTCTTATAAAAATAATTTAACACTATAAACAGCAGCACAATGCATTTCGCGGCGGTTCTAAAACCGTCGATTACTACCTCAGGACACTTTCTGCAGCGATTTTTGGAAACCGCTGGAATAAGCACTGCGAAAAGCAATTAGCAATTAGCGGCCGTTACAACAGCTGCCAATTACAAGTTAAAGACAATTTTTTTTGTCCTTTCGCGACGGTTTGAGCCGCCGCAAAGTACCGAAGCAATAAAATTGACTTCTAGCGGCTGCAGATAGTGAATTTAATTCAAAACAATAAAATTTTCGAATTTTAACATCTCCCGTAAGTTCTTTGGATCAAAGAGTAATTTAGAGACAAATTTATACCTCACAAAAATATGTTAATTACTAATAACTAAAGTTTCATATCAATGTAAACTTTAAAAGAAAGATAGTAATAGAACTTGACTTCCTCATGTATATTCATTCATCATTATAAGGCTTCCTTGTAGGTTTACCTATGACCCACTTCAAAGTTTCCTACATCAACCGAACAATTAAAAGTATGTTAAATTGGAACCACAAGACTAAAAATGCATTGTAATCGTACATGCTATAACCTACCAACACTCTCCCCAAGATGCATTGATATTGAATTCAATTGTGTCTTATTTTCTTGAAGACGGTTCACTGTTTTCCTAGATCTCACAAGTGTCTGCAAATTGCACAAACATTATCATAAGCTGAAAATTCTCAAAAGAATGACTTCACTCTTTCAAACCTTGATATCTCAATGGCATAAAAATAATCGCCCAAAAGGTCATACACCAGAACAAACCACAAATTATAAGACCTGTAAGCATATATGCATACATAGTTTAGCATTGCATTCTATTGTAGCTTCCTTAACTATATTAATTTACATATTAAATCTCAAGCATCTTTGAACTACTGTGTATATACCCAATTTTTCTCTTACACAATATGTCTTGTTCAGGTGTATAATAATTCATTCTCCGAACAGTGGTACAAAGAAGATTTAAGAATGATAAATTGCATACTCACAGTGGTACAAAGAAGATTTAAGAATGATAAATTGCATACTCACAGTAGGACAAAAACTGCAACACCTTAGTCCCTGTAACATCCATCATGATCATAGACTTTTCATAAAACACAAAATAATCTCACTAACCGTGCAATAAGCCTTCCAACCGCCACAAGAAGTAATCCATATACGCGGCTTCATAAACCGCGCAATAACCGCCGCCCTCCCTTTTGGCGGCGGTTTTAGGGAAACCACCGCAAGTTGCTCACTTTCTTGTAATGTAAGGACATGAAAATCTGATAATTGAAAAGATCATTAAGGATAAAGTTGTAAAACTGATTCTTGTTATAGAGTGTCAATTCTCCGATAACAGATTACAGGAAAACCGGTGATAGATTACCAAAGAACCGTTAATTGATTATCAGTCACGGGTAATAGATGTCTGAAATTTGCCAAAAAATTTGTACATGTAATTCTCCCCCAAGGTGTTTGATTATATGTTTACATCTCTTACAAAATTCCAAGAAGAAAAGGATGAAAAAGAGATGAGCTTGATGTGATCCAACTACATATAGAGCCTGTTTCGTTTAGGTGTTGGCATCAGTGGGACTTTACAAAAGTGCAGCATCGTGATACAATTCAGAAAACAACATTGAAATGTATGATTAAAAATTTATGTACTAAAATTCCCTCATATTTTTAAATATCCACTAGTCTATCCTCCTCTCTTATTGTCATTGTCAGAACCTTCATCGCCTTCTGCCACTACGGTTCACTAGCGTCGTCTACTTCGTCCAAGGAAGTTCTCTATTTCGTTGCCTCCTTCTTCTCGACCTTATCCCTCTATGTAGAGGGAAGTTCTCTCTCCCTCCATTTCAATTTTTTGGCTTCCTCTATTTTTTTCTCTCCCCCATGGTTACAATAAAAACAAGAAAGTGAGAAAGAAGCACAAGACATGCAACAAAAGAGTCCAAATTAGGACATTGTTTCTGATTCACAAGAAAACCATCTGAATGTAAAAGATTCAAAAGGTAAGTGATTTGAGCTCAAATTGAACTAAAACACCTCTTTTTCACTACGAGGAACTGTCGTCTCATCATCTTTCCCAGAGAACAACCACGAGGTGTCACATCCTGCACGTCGTATGGAGTGGCTTCTCCATAGATGTCGAGTTTTGTCAAGAGAAAACCACCCTCTCCTCATATTTGTGCTCCTCATCCCATCAGTGAGGCCCTCACAATCCACGTCATTGTCGGTGCGTTAATTTCACGCGCCCATCTCGCGGAGCCACAAGAGTCTCGAGGTTGTGCCACCCTTTCCACCACGTGAAGCCTTATCTACTCCAGAGCGAAATCAACCTTATCCTAAATGACCCTCACCTAAGCTTTCTCACACCACGAAAATCACCTCGTATTCACCATGAAACACTCCTGTTTAGCCTCCACCATTGTTCCATTTTTCGTCACTGCCACTTTCTACTACCACTCCAAGAACAGTCTATTTTAGCATCCAACGCCGACACTAATTTAGCCAACTTGTGCCAGAAAAACTGACGCAAGGGAGGAGAAAAAACCGCTTTTGTTTAGTGTCAGCATAGCTGACGCTAATTTACGTTGGTTAGGTTGCACATACAGTCGGTGCAGACAAACGCTAAATTCTCCAGCCGTTGTAGCATCCAAACACAGATAAGTAGTGGCAGCATGAAACTAACGCTACTTTCAAAATCCACCTTGATGTCGAATGTAATTGGCGCCATTATTCGTGTGTTTATGACTCATTTCATGGATGGGAAATATAGCCTCGAAAAAGTCGACGCTAATAGCAATAGACTTTGTGCCCATGCTTCAAGATAAGCCTCTCCCGCTCTCCAACATTATCCAAAATCCCCATCACAAACTCTAACCTCTACCTCTCCTCCTCTATCCCCCCCTTTAAATCGTCACCACCTCGCGCTGCCACTTGCGATTCTTAACTGTCGCTGCAAGAAAGAGGTTATATAGCGGCAGTTTTTAGGTTAACCGACGGCGGTTAAAATCGCCGCAAAAAGTCACTAACGGCGGTTACAGAACCGCAGCTATTCCGACCATCGCTAATACTTTTAAGGCACTGCAAATCCGCCACGTAAACCGCCGCAGGAGATATAACGGCGGTTGGAACCGCTGCTAAAATTACTCCCTCAGTACTCAATCGTGGGTGTTCACGGTGGTTTAAACCGCCGCAAAATTGTAGGAAAATATGGCAGCGGTTATAATTGTCGGTAAAAGTAAAGATGATGGTTAGTTGTTTCCAAATACAACCGCCAAATCTGTTTGCTTACAATGTTAGCGACAGTTTGAAATCGCCGCTAACATCCTACAGGAATTACCTTTTTTTTGTTTTTCTACCTATATTTTTTTGCCCTGCTTTATTATAAATTCTGCCTAGGTAAAAGAATAATAAATTCTAATAGATATATATATATATATATATATATATAGCAAATAAATCCATTCAAACAAACTAAAATACTTACTTAAGTTCAATTTCAATTAAGTCTTACATAGCCAAAAGTGCTTAAAAAAAGCCAATAAAAATAACATAGGTATCCACCTAGTACATAACTAGAAATCTTAATAATCTAAATGGTCAATTTAAAAAAAAAATCTAAATGGTCTATCGCGATGGTACTCTTCGATCTTCAATCACATGACTAGACGAAGAAGAGGGCCTCATTTCTCTTGATGACTCTATGTTAGTGAACTGAAATAAAAAAATAATAATAGATTAAGTGCTAGTTGGTGAATAAGTTAAAAATGCTTAGCAAGCAGAGAGAATTACAGTGATACAACAGCATACACTCTATCATTGAAATTCCAGATTTGCCCACCCTTCCACCATCATATTCGCCCCCTCCGCCAACATCAGATTTGCCCACCTTCCACCACCAGAATAACCCCCCTCCACCAGAACATTTATATTCTCATCTCCACCTCACATTTGGCCGCCCCTTCCACTGGTGCCTCCTCCACCAATCCTTCGTCCCATAGCGGTCGTTGCTGCTGCATTGGCCTCAACTGCTACTTTTACTTTTGCTTCTGCCTCCACTGATCCTCCGCACTACCATCATGTTTTCCATGACCCTCCAACGTTGTCGTCACTTCAGGTGCCGCATGGCCTCTTCCACAGCCTACGTAGCCACGGTCTCCACCGCTGCCATGCCTACTCTGCCATGACTGTCACCACTGTCGTCACCTCCGGTGACATCTAGCCGCTGCCATAGTTTCAGCTGCCACGACTCAGTCGTTGCCACCTTCCCATTTGGTTCAACATGCTCCAAGTGATTTGGTTGGAAATTGACTGCTTTGGGCTAGCCTATTGTTAGCCTAATGTTAGACACATGTCTTATATGTGATATTTATACATGTATTGAGCAACATAGGTTGAGTTGTTGTTATAGGTCGAGTTGAATGGTGAAATGTTTTAACTTCATTATTAAGAAAGCATGATGATTATTAATGTGTGTTATTGATTGTAATATGACTTATGACTAGTAAAAAAATGGTGCCTAGTATTTTTATTTTTTTTGAAACTAATGGTGCCTAGTATTTTGAAAGAGATGAAATTGAGAAAACTTACTGAAGTGATCTAAATGTATGGTAAAGGGAATATACTCCTCGCTTCACAAAAATAACACTGTTATTTCATTTTTTTTCACAAATTTTCCATCGTTAGCGTCGACCAAGAGCACCTCTAATTTTTTGTCAACGCTGTAGCTGAAATAAAATGGTTTCTTGTCAAATTCAAGTCCGTCACATACTCACATTGCTCCGGTCACATTGCCCGCGTCACATTTCTATTATTGTATACAAAGAGTGGAACAGCACTTACAAGTAACAACGATGGCTTTCATATAAAATAAAATAAAACTTGTCTGTTCGCGTATAAATACACCTCTGCTGGCTTGTTCCTCATAGATCATCACAAGCCTCTCCTCCCACACCTTCCTGAAGAGTAATATAAATTTATTAGCATTAAGAGCAAGAGTTAGCTAGCTAGTCAAAATGTGGAAGCAAAAGGGCTTGTTTTCCAAGGAAAAGGGCCAAAAGATCAAGGGCACTGTGGTGTTGATGCCCAAAAATGTATTGGACGTCAACGCCATAACGTCAATCGCTAATGGCGGTCTTCTAGGCATTGCCGGGAGCTTGACCAAAAGCGTGCTCGACCAATCATATGATAACGCCACCGCCTTCCTTGGCCGCGACATCGCCATACAGTTGATCAGCGCCACCAAGACTGATGGTGTGTTCTCTCTTCACTCTAAACCTTCTTCCACCATTGCTTTTCTTTCTGTTATTATGGACAAACATGTTTTGGTCTCTCTTGTTTACTAAAGTACTTATGTATCATCGGAAGAGTGACATAACATGTGATAACTAAGATAAATTACAATTTAAAAAAATTATAATAAACTTTAAATTATTACACACATAACGATAATATATATATATACACAAAAGTTTAATCTTATATGGAACTAGTAACTTTTATACGCATAAAAATTATGTAACTATGAGAATACAAGAGATCCTTACCAAAAAATACAGCCAACATACAACTAATTAAACAATAAGAAATCATGGAGGAGAAAAGAAGAGAAGAGTGGAATAAGAAACTAGAGGTGAACTGTGACAGACGACTATACTTTGGTGGAGAGAGTTGAGACTTGAGAGAAACTAAGAGATCGATAGGCTTTTAAAAAAAAAAACTAAGAGATCGACAATGTGTAAAAAATATAATATTTCAATAGAGAAATTAAAATATATATTTAAAAAATGTGTCTAGGTGGCTATGTCTATGCCTATTATGTGAGAGCCTCAAGGGTGCCATAAAAAGTCAATACATTATTTTTATTTATAATATTCCACATTATTAGTTTTGGACTCTCCTGGCTGCCCTTTCATCACTCTCGGCAATGTTAGACTTTTCTAAGATACTTTCATTGGCCTCTTTTTTCCTGTGGCGGTGGCGGAGGAAGTAGCAGCGGCATTGGAGATGTTGCTGGTGGCGGCGATATTAGAGGCATTGCTGGTGACGGCGACAGTGGTAGTAAATATTTTAGGAAATACTTTCAAGAAAACATTTTTTAAATATCAATCAAAAATTTTTTCTAACTTTATTTTTTATTGTTTTTATTCATTGAAAAACAAAAACAAAAACACAGGAGAATAAGGAACACTAATAAAAACAGGAATTGGGCAATGTGAACAAGCCCTTAAAGTTTGGGTCACACCTTTTTATCTTAGACTTTTAGTGGGTGATAAAAATATAATGAGAGAAATGAGTCCCATGATGAATAATGTGATGGAAATATAAGAAAAAAAATAGGAAGAAAAATAAGTACAAATAATATGTAAGAAAAATTGGAATGTATCAAATTTTTCTTTAAAAATATTAGCTTATTAAAGTAGAGACCCTATATACTATATATATAGCTTCACTCTTCAATAGATGAATACTCTAATTTGTATAATACAGTGTCATTTTTTTTATTAAAGGTTACTGTTCGATACTTCGATCACAAACTCATCTTGTTTGTTTTCTGGGAATTTTGTGTGTGTTGTTTGTTTTTATAGAACATGGAAATGGGAAACTTGGAAAGGAAACATATGTGGAGAAACGTCTTCCCACATTCCCAACCTTGGGAGCGAGGCAGGAGGCATTCAAGGTTAAATTTGATTATGATGCTGATTTCGGAATTCCAGGAGCATTTTACATCAAAAATACAATGAAAGCTGAGTTCTTTCTTGTCAGTGTCACCCTCGAAGACATTCCCAATCAGGGAACAATTCGCTTTGATTGCAACTCATGGGTTTATAACTATAAATTATACGAAAAGAGGAACCGCATTTTCTTTACCAACCATGTAAGCAATGTGCCTAGCAAGTACATATTCAATTATAATTCGAACTTTTTTTTTGTACATTTTCACAATTTAACCTAACTATTTTGTTGGATTTCATTATTTTGAAGACATATCTTCCAGGCCAAACACCAGCAGGACTGGTTAAGTATAGAGAAGAAGAATTGGAGAATTTAAGAGGAGATGGATCAGGAGAACGCAAATTGCATGAAAGGATCTATGACTATGATGTTTATAATGATTTGGGAAATCCAGACGGTAGCGCCAAATTAGCCCGCCCAACGATTGGAGGCTCTGCCACATATCCCTACCCTCGCCGAGTTCGAACGGGTAGAAAACCAACCAAGAAAGGTTAGATTTCTATAATATCTATCTAATGACATTGGAGTATTGTAGCATGATTGTATTGATATAATGTAATACTAGTAAGTTGACCCGTTCCACGAGTACATTTAAAGAAATGATGGGTTAAATATATTTTAGTCTTTGTAAAATAGCACTAATTTGGTTTTGGACCCTTTAAAATTTTTATATAAATTTTAGTCTCTCACAATAATGAAATATAAGAAGTTAGTCTCTACCCAATACGCATTGCTTTTCAATACTGGAATTCCTCAAACTTGCTTTGCAAAATGTTTGAAGAGAGAGGGAAGAAAAAATTTCTAGGAGATAAAAACAAAAGAGGAGCATTGATAACTGTCTCGCAGGAGTAGTTATATTTCTGAGTTTTGATGCAATTCAAATTTCAAAGAAAAGCTTGGAAGATGCAACACGTGGAGTGGGCAGACCAAAAAAAATTGTTGGGCGGGACAGATTTATTATAATAGTTGATAACTGATTTGTTGACATTTTTATAGCACTAAGCCAGGTCAAAATGTGAAAAAATACTTGTGACATATGATTTTATTATTATATATTTGTGTAATGTTTGCTTCTCTGGTTATTATGTTGATATTTATCCTGTTATATGACTCTCAACAGATTCTACCTGTGAGAGGCCAGCTGTGGACATATATGTTCCAAGAGATGAAAATTTTGGTCACTTAAAGTCATCAGACTTCCTTACATATGCTTTAAAATCATTATCTCAGAAAGTGTTGCCTTTGTTTAAATCTGCGTTTGATTTAAACTTCATCTCTAAAGAGTTTAGTAGCTTCGAAGAAGTGCGTTGTTTATATGAAGGTGGAATTAAGCTGCCTACAAATTTACTCAGCCAAATCAGCCCTTTACCAGTCCTAAGGGAAATCTTCCGCACCGATGGTGAAAATTTCCTCCAATTTCCTAAACCTCATGTAATCAGAGGTACTTGATATCTTAATATAACCACTTCTAGAAAAACAAACATGTCCGCTCAAAATAACCATTTTATTTTATTCTATTTTATTATCTTATTTAGAATGCACATTTGTTGAACTCATCCCTTATGACAATTATTTCTTTTTTATTTTGAGAAGTTAACAAATCTGCATGGATGACTGATGTTGAATTTGGAAGGGAGATGATTGCTGGTGTAAATCCTGGTGTTATTCGTCTGCTCCAAGTAAGTTCAAATCAAATGTTTTATTGTTGTTAATGTAAAATGCATGTTGTGGATTCTAACAAAGAGGCGACATTTTTCATCTTCCCTCAATTTCTTCTTTGACATGGCAGGAGTTCCCACCACAAAGCAAGCTAGATGCTACACTCTATGGTGATCAAAATTGTACATTAACAAAAGAACACTTGGAGATTAATCTAGGTGGGCTCACAGTAGATCAGGTAAAGATATAACTATGCTCCACTTAAAATATCATATTCTTTTGTGACTCAAAGCTATGGAACAAAGTTATTGAAATTATATTTGTGGAACAGGCACTTGCTGCTAAGAGGTTATTCATACTAGATTACCATGATACTTTCATGCTTTATTTGGAAAAGATAAACAAACTTCCAGATGCAAAGGCTTATGCTACCAGGACAATCCTACTTTTGAAAGATGATGGAGCTTTAACACCACTTGTCATCGAATTGAGTCTGCCACATCCAAATGGTGCTCAATATGGTGCTGAAAGAAAAGTCATCTTACCTTCCACCGAAGGTGCTGAAGGAACAATTTGGCTATTGGCCAAGGCTCATGTTATTGTGAATGACTCGAGCTATCATCAAGTCATGAGCCATTGGTATGAACTCCACTTGCTAGAACTACAAACAAGTTTAGTCTATGTATATATAACATGATTATTAATCTGTATATTTTTTCATGGGGTCATAGGTTAAATACTCATGCAGTGATGGAGCCATTCGCCATAGCAACAAACAGACATCTCAGTGTCCTTCACCCTATTAATAAACTCTTATATCCTCACTACCGTGACACGATAAATATCAATGGACTTGCTCGGCAAGCCTTAGTTAATGCAGGTGGAATTATAGAACAAGCGTTTTTGCCTGGACAATATTCCATGGAGATGTCTTCTGCAGTTTACAAGGATTGGGTTTTCACTAACCAAGCTTTACCAGCTGATCTCATTAAGAGGTGATCTTTATTAAATATTCATTGCAATAAGGGAAACTTACAAAAGTCATTTGTTCATAACAAATATTTTGCTTGATTCAGAGGAATGGCAATTGAGGATCCCTCTGCCCCCTATGGTGTTCGCCTTATGGTAGAGGACTATCCTTATGCTGTTGATGGACTAGAGATATGGGATGCTATTAAGACATGGGTTCAAGACTATGTGTCCTTATATTATCCAACAGATGATGAAATCCAGAAAGACACTGAACTCCAAGATTGGTGGAAAGATGTTGTACAGAAGGGTCATGCTGACTTGAAAGACAAGCCATGGTGGCCTAAGATGCAAACTCTTGATGAGTTGATACAATCTTGCTCTACTATCATATGGATTGCTTCGGCTCTTCACGCAGCTGTTAATTTCGGACAATATCCTTACGGAGGCTATATCCTGAACCGTCCAACGTTGAGCAGAAGATTGATCCCAGAAAAAGGAACTCGAGAATATGATGAGATGGTGCGAAATCCTGAAAAGGCTTATTTAGGAACAATCACACCAAAGTCCCAGGCCCTTATTGATCTTTCGGTGATAGAGATATTGTCTAGGCATGCTTCTGATGAGGTCTACCTTGGAAAAAGGGATAATCCAAATTGGACATCTGATGCAAGGGCATTACAAGCCTTCCAAAAATTTGGAAGTAAGCTAGCAGAAATTGAAGGGAAAATCACAGAGAGGAACAAAGATTCAAGTTTGCATAATCGAACTGGACCAACTGAACTGCCCTACACTTTGCTCCTTCCTTCTAGTGAGGAAGGATTAACTTTCAGAGGAATTCCCAACAGTATCTCTATTTAAAGTGTGTGGTTTCCTTACCTATAGCATTTCCTAATAAAGAGACGATGATTCTCTATGTATACATATTTTATGTCTGTTTGAATCGTTTGGTTATAGTGAAGTGTGTGATTTTGCTATCAGTTTGCATAATTTTATGTTCACTAGTATATTGAAGCAATTACATCCATTCTGTTATTGAGATGGGATAGTCCTATGCTCCCTCAATTACTTTCTCTCAACCATTCATTTCTATACAAGGTTAATTCTTTCATTCAATATGATAATAAGAGATATTCACTTGGTGCTTTCTTAGCCAAGTAAACTAACTGATTGAAACCCTGGCTTTAATCCCTCAAGTCTTAGTAGCTCAATAGATGTATCAATGAACTCATTCATCCTTGATGAGATACACTCAAGCTCTGTTGCTAATATAAGATATTCATATCTTAAGATGACTGGTACTTCGGCGAAACACTACTGGCTAATGCATCTAAGAGGGGGTAAATTAGGTGGCTCGGTTTTGTTTGTGTCCTACAAGTTGCAAACCAAAATGTAGAATCAAAGCAAGAAGAGTACTATCAACACACTCTTCTAAAAACATACTCTAATACACTTATTGTGATTTATTTATTTTTCTTCTAAAGTTAACACGTTTCTCATCCTTCTTTAAAAATGTGTTGATTTTTCAATAAATGAATCAATAACTATTCTAGGAACAAGGAACAACCAGAAATTAGGTCTCGAAAGAAGTCCTCTTTTACAATAGAAAAACACTTTATTTATAGGTGAGGGGAGAAAACCTAGCTATGTCTCTCTAATAGGATTTTGGGCCTCATAATCCTCAACACGAAAGCCCTTACAACACGTCTAAAAAGGGAGTCACCAGGCGACTCATCTAACGGGGCCCTCTGCTTGTCATAGCCATAGCTATTTTGAGAGGGATCGCCTCACCAGTCGGGGCTTGCCCAGTCCACAAGACACCAAGTCTGAAGCATGAAGACGAAGTGTGTCTTTAAGAGGTCACCATGTCCCTAGGGCTCGCCATGTCCTCTAGAGCTCGCCCAGTCCACAAGTCCACAAGGCACCGAGTCTGAAGCATAAAGACGAAGTGTGTCTTCATAGAGCGCTCGCCATGTAATCCTAACCAATGATTTCTTGGGGAGGTCACCCCTATAGAATGTGCCTCGTTAAAACCTTCCTAGGAAAAATCCAGTGGGATGAAAACCTAGTGAAGGAAAAAGAGTACAGCATCCTATAGAGAAATGAGTCGCCTAAGGCTAGGGCATGGAGGATAAATATATCACCAATCATAGCGTGAAGATATGAGAGAATGAGACTCTGGATTAAGTCGACACGCTTAGTGTGGAATGAAGTGGTCATTAGGTCGTGTGGTGGCTCGCCGGAAAGAAGTCGTTTGCTTGACGGAAGTCGTAACCAGTCCACAAGTATGGTACAACTTGTCGTACTGTAAAGTGTCCGCCAATCTACAAAGTGTGTCTAGTGGAGAATCACTCGCCAAGTTGGGATGGAGTCACTCGCCTAGCTGTATGTCCATCTTGCTCTCCTTGTCTTGTTACCTGTTTTCCATATTTCTCAACTGCAAACATAATCATTAGTTCTCAAAATAATTCAATACTTCACGAATACCTCTCTTTTTTTTTTTGCGGGTATGATACTCCAAGTTTGATGAATATCAAAATCTTTAAGAGGTGTTCAAACCACTTTACACATCAGTCATCACTCGTCAAGTTGGAAGCTGAATCACTCGCCAATTTGGGGTGGGATCATTCGTGATTTTTCTCTTGATTTGACTTGCTATCAACTCGCTAGCGATACTTTTCTTTTTTCTTTTGCAGTCGCCATTGGACCATTTTTGTTGTGTTACGTGTTTCACTCGCCACTGCGGTGTTTTTTTGTATTGCATGGTTTCATCTCGCGTGACGAGACTTAATCTCATGGCTCTACTGGCGAGGCTTTTTGGTGCTTGGACTTACTCGACTAGGGCGGCCAAGGATTTATTTTATGAGTCACGTGGTGACCCACACACCTTGTGTTTGTGCCAAAGTTGTCATTTTTTAGGCTTTTGCCCGCCACAACGGGGCTTTGCTCAACCTTATTCCAGTGAGACTTTTGCTTGATTTAATTCGATTAAGGATTTTTCTCGCATGGCGAGGCTTTTGCTCAGTGTGACTTTTGCTCAGATCCCAGCAGCCACTGAGGTTGCCCAAGGCTGTGCTCAAAGACGCGCTCAATTTAATTCGATCAAGGCTGGGCACTTTGCCGTATTGCACAAGGGTCGCGCATGCCATCCTAAGTGAACCTCCATGCCGACCCCCAACTCTCGCCTTGCGGGTCGAGGTGAAGACGCCAAAGATAGGGTTTTTAACCCCCTTGGTTGCCTAGAAGCAGCTTTTGTTCTCATTCTCTTGGATTGAAATTGTCTCTACACTGAGAGTATTTTTTGGAGCCTTCATGAAATTATCTCTTCACTAAGAGTATATTTTTAGGTCGCCACTAGACCATTATCTCTTCACTGAGAGTAACTTTTTAGGTCGCCACTGGACCATTATCTCTTCACTGAGAGAAACTTTTCAAGTCGCCACTGGACCATTGTCTCTTCACTGAGAGTAAGTTTTTGGGGTCGCCACTGGACCATAATCTCTTCACTAAGAGTAAGTTTTTGGGTCGCCACTGGACCATATCTTCACTAAGAGTAAGTTTTTGGGTCGCCACTGGACCATAATCTCTTCACTAAGAGTATGTTTTTGGCTCGCCACTGGACCATAATCTCTACACTGAGAGTAAGTTTCTTATTTTCCTGTGCTAGTCTCTATGAGCTGTAGAGTACAACTCCATGCATGGATAACATGTTATGTAAAATCATGTCCTATCCACACAACAAACTTGACAATATTTAGCATTAGGCCTCACTAACATGTTACAGAAATCACATATGCCTCAAAACAATTTTTAGCAGCTCTATAAAGTTGGCGAGTAAAGCAACTATTGGAATTTAACTATATTTAACTTGCAGAAGATAACCTGGGAGATATATAGTAAGCAACTAATGGAATTAAACTATATTCAACTTGCAGAAAATATCCTGGGAGATATATAGCCTCATAAAAAAATTGTTCAATGGAAGGGAAGGGAGTTTAAAAAGTAACTCTATAAACTCATAAGATAAATTGTTCTCTCGTTTCAACCATTTGCATTTTAAAAGCATAATGAAGAACTTAAATGCACATAAGCAAGAATAGCAAACATTTAAAGGTACACAAATTGTAAGGTCCCCAAGGTTCTATATAGTTAAAAGGTACTCAAGTAGAGTGAATCAAAACCAAGATGGCAATCCACACCTTATAATTCCACAAACCTAGTTAAAAGAACACTTGAGAAAGTTATTAGGTAAGTTAGCAACTCAACCCATGCATTCAACCAGTCAAAACCCCAAAAAGAAAAGATGATCAAACAAAAGCTTTCTAACCCAACCAATTCTCTTAAGGTATGTTCAAATTTAAGAATGCCAACAAACATAATGTTAAAAGGGCTGCTATATGCATATCGACCACATCTGAAAACATGTCCCGCAAGCTGTTATCCAGACCAAGCTCAATAATTCTAAAACGGAATTTTAAAGCTATCTTCATATCTGGCCTATCCAGCATGTATATCAACCACTTCAGGCTTTTCCACAATGATATATCAATCATACTATCATGGTTCTTTATCCACAAGCATTCCTCTACGTAAAATTAAAATTACATTATTAAATGAACTTTTCAGGAATCAAAGACCTTTCATAATCTAATATCCGTATCCAGCCTGGTTTTAACTGATAAAGCCAAGCATGTTTTCGCTCACACCTGAGGGGCAAACTAATTTTACTTCTTTTGAAAGATTATGTAGCAGTACTTATGTTCAGAGTCGAATAATTTACGACCTAACAGATCAAGCAATTCATCAAAATCACAATATCAGAAAATAATGATAAGCTAAGGATATAGCAAACGAAAAGAAAACCAGATAGGGATACTTATAGAACAGAAGGGGCAGTGCAGCATTGATGCGGTCATGCTGAAGCAAACAACACTCTTGTAGTGGTAGTGCTATCCTTGAAAGCAGTAGCGATACGAAGTTCAGTGATCCAAATCTAGTGGCTGGCTCGTAGAGCAGGGTTCCGTGAATGAGGTTAAGGTAGATTTGGCTTCTCTACAAGAAAGGGAAGCAACAAGAACTGGGTCGATTAATTCTAAAGCAACCGTCTCAGCTTCGTTGTGTGTTGCAGGCATGTTAATAATTTCTTTCTCAATCTCAATGCCCCATACTCCTGAGGTTTAATGATGTAATAGACCAGATATGATATCTCAATTCCATATGCTTAGCGTTGTGGCAGCTCTCATGCTTCACATCAATCCTATGCCATTTTCCTTCATTTTCATCATCCTCATCAATTCTTCCCTCGTTTGTCAAATCCAGAAAATTGGTCTTACAAAAACGAGCGATCAATCAAGATGGATCATAAATTCAAAATCACAAATCCTAACTCAGTTATAAGAACGAGTAAATCATGTCAATTAGCAGCCAAAATTGGTTACTGCCACCATTTGAGAGTCCTTATTCTTTTCTAAACCTTTGAAATGTGTAAGAAATAATTGGAGCATAAAGCACATGACAAAGAAATGAGGCGTAACATATACCTAGTTAACATTCAATGATAGTGCTAATACTTATTTATCAAAACAGCTTCAGTGCTACTAAAGTAAAAAAAAATTATTCAACCATGTTGACTAAGAAATTATGTTCTTAATAAAATCTCGAAGCAACTTAACCAAACTCCTCCCGACTAATTAACACATCACAAAATGGCATTAGTAGTCTCAAAATCCATTCAATCATTTCATCAACAAGGTTGCAGGCATTAAAAACTCGATGGCTATATGATGGGAAATTCATGCAAATATTTCACCAAGCAGTTGGTGGGCAGTGAAGCTACAACATAATTGCTTTGTAAACTATAATGGAAATACAGAAAGCAACTTAAAACAAAATAGGGATTAGAGATAGAATCTGTGATTCAATGAATCAGGCGCAATCAGTCTGCCACTAACTGCATTTCCTCATCTGCACAAACACCCTGCACCAGTGTATTGATGGGAAATTCAACACAATGAAACGACAACTCAAATAGAGCAATATGCAGCAGATAATAATTTTCCCAACTTGCAAGAATCAATGAGGAGCAATAACAAATAATGGCAGCAACAAAAATCACACAAAGGAGAGACACTCAGATTTTAATGTGGAAAACCTTCTCAATGTGAGAAGTAAAAACCACGGGCACAAACCAGTCAATCAAGCTCCACTTTGATCAAAATGAGGGTACAAGAGAGTCTCAAAACCTTCTTCTTTTTGTACGTTTTCTTCATCAAAGCTTTATCCCATGGACCGAAAAGACTTCTCACGTTTTCCTCTTAAACTAAACCAATATCAAATTCTCAATTTTGTTCCCATTATAAGCACTAAGCATAGAGAGAAGCACCAGATCATGAGAAGAAACTAAATTTATTGTTGAAAGAGTATATTGAACAATTGGGAGAAGGGGTCGGCTAAATGACCCAATGATTAATTGGGGTCATTCAACCCGTGTCAACACGGACCAATAAGATTGTGTTATTTATTTTATTTATTTTTACATTATTTTTTAATTTTAATTATGGGACAATCTTATTGGTCCATATAAACATGGGGTTGACTGACCCCAATTAATTATGTGGAGTCTTATTCGTCCATATCTCAATATTCTATGTGTAGTCTTCCGTTGATTTATAAAACATTAATTGAATAATAAATTAATGTTTTCTGAAATGTCCATCTTGTGAACAATGGATATTGAATATCACATTGTATGTATGCTTGAATAATGTAGCTTATAGTACAATCGAACTTTCACGGGTAGGAACCATTACAACTTTATCATGAAAGAGCATATGTGAACTATTGAAACCCTACATGAAAGGGTAGGTCCCTCCCCCTCTCTCACTTTCTCTATAAATATGTGTCTTGAGCCACATAATAAAGATGATATAATACACTATTAAGGTAAAATCTCATCAAATTTGAGAAAGAAATGGAGGAAGATCATATCTTATACAAACTAAGATATCCGAATATATCAAAAGCTTCCAATATCAAGTCAAGTTAAATAGATTCAGGAGGTAGGCCATTATCTCTAATTTTGAAGATCAGTGTCTTAAAATCATGCACAATAATCTTATATAAATTATTCATCTCTAATTTTATATTGTGTGTTGAGAATCATCATGTTTAAATTTCTAACATCCTTCTCATTCCTATCATAATAGTAAAATTATTTTTATCCACAATTCTCTTTTTCTCGGTACTTATTTTTTCACTCATCCAACTAAGCTAGAAGAAATTTTCATATTCATTTTTTAATCGTGAATCGCGTAGCACTGCAATAGCAATGACATCGACAACACCCACTTTTATGGCGGCCTAATGTGACAGTGCAAAACCGCCACAAAGTAGAAAGTTAACAAACAAACAAAATAAAGCACAAGTTTTGTGACGGTTTGGGGAATGCAGTTTTCGAAACAGATAGTGTGTATCGACCAAAATCAAAAACAGATTTGTCTGTTGGACCAAAAATAAAAATAGATACAGATAGTTTTCCTTGTGTCTACCTTATCTTGTATTGGGCTTTTGGGCCGTCATTTATTGAATGAGTTCCGTAATCCTTGACCAAGAAAAATAACGCTTGGAAGGATCATGAATATTTTGTTTTTTTTTTTTTTTGGTGCAAGAAGGGTCATGAATATTATTTCCAAAAAAACTCGATGCTGTCAAGTAAACAAGTATTGCATGTCAAAAGAAGTTGCACTTTTTTTGAACAAAAAAAAAGAGAGTTGTAATTCAGCTTCAGCCACAGATTTTTTTGGGTAAATTTGGCTTTTTCTATTACTAATAATAATAGCATATGGGTGGAGGAATGTGGCTTGGAATCTTTTCTATCTTTTGATGTGTCAGAAGTCAGAACCTCCTTTACTTAATTCTTATCTTCAATAAAAAAGACAGTACCAGAATATGAAAAATATACTATGTTCTTACTTGTGTGAATGTATAATAAGATGAGAGACAAAAGATTTATCAAAAACAAAATAGAGAGAGAAAGTTAAGTGTGACCGTGTAAATGTATAATAACTCTTTAAATTTTTACTTTTTTTAATGTAAAGTAGGTTCGGCTCCAGTCACTATTACCGATGGTAACATGTCTTAAAATGACCATAATTTTTTTATAAAAGTACTTAGAAATTACCCAACAATACACAATGTTCACACTATTAGGAGAATTAAACACACAACTTTTTAAGAGGAAGTGGTATATCATTATCAATTCACTCTATGCAACAAATAATGTGTACTCGTTCGATTCAGATTTATATTTTTAAATTTAATTATTACTTGGTGAACAAAATTAAACTAGTGATTTACGTCCTTCATTTGGATGTTTTACTGTTTCTATACTGTGTAGTTAACTGCTCACAGGGTTAATTTTAGGTATAAAAATAAATGGTATGATTAAATAATCTTAAGTAATGCGTCCTTTTAATTATATTGATTTTTTTAGAGTTATAAGATGTTATTGATGTTTAAGAATACACTTGCATAATAAACTCCTCATACTGTTTCTCTGTTAGTGTAAATATTTTTTTAAATGGCAGCTCAGGCTCTTGTTTGATTCCAATAAATTTGGAAAATGTGGAAGTAATTACAACAAGGTAAACCTACCTACCTACTGACTTTTTTAGTTAATCTAGTTTTGGCATGAACTGCATGGTCAAGGTGATTCAGGATCCTTCTCCATCGCTTTATATTACTCATGATCTAAAATTTATGTTCTGATGTATAATGGAAAACCACAATGAGTTAAAATTATGAAGGAAAGAAATCATTTATCTTAACTTTTGTGAGTTGTAAGTGGTGACTTGTGACTGTCAAACGTGATTTTTCACCATCGATGTTTGTTTTTGTGTTATAGTGATTTCACGTATCTCAATACATTAATTGAGAAACTAGGGTCAAAAGCCTTGTGGGCTAGGGCCAGCCCGTGGCCCCTCTAATTTTCAAAACATTCTCTCTCTCCTTGCCCTAAACCCAAAAATCGGCTTGAAAATCAAAACTCAGCCAGAAACTGGAAAATTGGCTCGAAATCGAAAAATCAGTTAGGAAACTCAAAAATCGGGTGAAATCCAAAAATTGCCCGAAAACCTAAAATCGATGTTAAACACTAAAATCAGTCCAAAACTCAAAAATCGGCCGAAAGTAAAAAATCGACCCAAAACCCTAAATTCGGCACAAGACCCAAAAACGACACGAAATCCAAAATTGGCCTAAAACTGTAAAATCTGACCAAATAAAAAAAAAAAACAACCCCAAAACCCAAAAAACGACATGAATCTGTAAATCAACCCAAAACCCTAAAATTTGCTCGAAACCCTAAAATCGACCTTAAGATCCTAAAATCAATGCTAATCACTAAAATCAACCCTAAACCCTAAAATCGTTTTCGGACCGATTTTTCAGTTTCGGGCCAACTTTTCGTTTTCAGACTGATTTATGGATTTCAGGCAAATTTTTCCTTTTCGAGCCGATTTTTGGATTTCAAGTCGGTTTTTGAGTTTCAAGCCGATTTTTTTGTTTCAGACCGATTTTTCGATTCCTGGCTGATTTTTGGGTTTCAGGTTGATTTTTGAGTTTTAGGCTGATTTTTGAGTTTTAGGCTGATTTTTTAGTATCGAGCTAATTTTTGGGGTTCCTGGCTGATTTTCGGGTATCTGACTGATTTTTTGTTTTCGAGCCAATTTGTGAGTTTCGGACCTATTTTTTTATCAAATATTTTTTTTCACAACATTTTGGTTAACTATTAAAATGATAAGGTTTGTACTGGCCCTATCCTAGCCTGCATCTCTTGTGAGCTAAAAGACCCCAGGGCTTGGACTATACCTAACATCATAAATAAATTTATATATGTTCTTCCAAAATCAAAGTAAGTGGATGTTCTTTATCTTTTGTGGTGGTGCGTGGTCTTGGATTGATCTTTCAGCATGGTGGTGTGGCATTGATTTGGCGGGAAAGGTGCTTGCAAATGCATTCCGACGCTCATGTCAATATGAACATATAAAGAGAAGCTCAAAGCCATAGAAAAATAATAAGTTAGCAAAATATGTCATGCTTTTGTAAATAAATAACCAAACTTGTATACCCATGATGAGAGTCACATTCGAGGCACCGAGCCTGAGTGAAATCTTTGTCATGACTTCTGAGGTGAAGGCTACCCTTAGTCGTCTTATAAATGTGTAAGCTTGGTTTCACTCGCCTGACTGTTGGACGAGACGATTCTCCCTTCTAGTCATCTCGATTGGCCAACATGCTACCCATTCAGTTGTGGAACTTTTGGGCCACCTAAACGATATTGGGCTTAGTAGCCTTTTGGGACGACCATAACAGGAGCCCCAGCT
Organism: Acmispon strigosus; assembly: GCA_030819835.1. NCBI lineage: Eukaryota > Viridiplantae > Streptophyta > Magnoliopsida > Fabales > Fabaceae > Acmispon > Acmispon strigosus. Next base: position 51,827,783 of record JAUAMA010000004.1, on the reverse strand, counting down.
TGGCATGTAATGCAATGTAGTGTCAAGTTTGACAAGCTTAAGCTATTTATGAACGAGGCATTTGTGAATGAAATAGTTATCTGAGATACTGTGGAAGCAATCCAAGATAAAAACCACTTTAAATCTGGGTATTATGGGGAAATACCATAACACCTTTAAGGGACCTGAAATAAACCTCCTATCACTTAGAGGGTTCGGCCAACATAAGGTAGAGGGAAGCTGAGTTTTATTTTCACTTATCAAGAAACTCTTAGAATCTTTAGAGAAACCCTAGCTCACATATACTGAAACTTTCTTCTTGATTGTTGCTGTTGTCGAGTTCTTCATTACCCTTTGGAGAATCAAAAGTTCTTTCTATCCTTGTTGCTGTTGTCGAGTGTCTTCTTTCCTTTGGAGAATCAGAGGTTCCTTCCTTTCTATTATGCTGCTGCTCGAGTTTTCTTCCTTCCTTGGAGGATCAAAGGCGTTTCTCTTTCTCTTTTCCTTCAAGAATTAAGGTGAGCAATTCTTGTTCTGAATTTCGCCAAGAGTGTATGGTTGTTTAGACCATGTCTCTAAATTCCTTCTAATTCTTTTCCTTTCCTTTCTCGTTTCATTCCAAGGGTTCCGTCATCGAAGGGTTCCAAACGTTCTCCGTAATCACTAGACGATCCTTTGCTCAAGTTCGAGACGTATAAGCGTTATTTCTTTTTCCTCTTGATCGGTCTAGACTCAAGGTTAGTTCCTCTCGCTTTTCGTTGTGTTGGATATTCATAAAAACAATGAGTTGTTATTCCATGTAAAAGTTTTTCCTTGAATCTTTGCTATCTTCGTATTCAAGCAATCTTGTGCATTAGAACTTCTTGTGTCTTTCAGAAAAACCTTCCCTTTCAATTGAATTCTTAATTTGTTTTTGTCCATGGAAAACCTTGATTTCGAAAAGTAGAATTTTAAAAGGAATTTTTGTAAAAAGTGGTGTTTTTTGGGCTCCTTAGCAGGGAGCTAGCGCGTTGGCGCTGGCTTCTCCAGCGCGCATGCGCTGGAAGCCCTTGACCCAGTGGGTCAAGGCCGGGAGTCAGCGCATGGGCGCTAGCTACCCAAGCGTGTATGCGCTGGGAAAGGCAGAGAGCCAGCGCATTAGCGCTGGACTCCCTGGCGCATTGGCGCTAGGGGCTGTTTTTCCCTGGGCACGGTAGAGTGCCAATGCATTGGCGCTGGCAATCTCAGCGCACACGCGTTGGGCCCCTGTTTGGCCAGAATTGTTGTTTTGTTTTAAAAAGTTTTTAAGGTAGATTTCTACTTTTCCAATGGTTGATTAAATATGTGTTTATTCTTTCAAGGTTGGAGATCAAGTTTATGCGACCCGTTCGACAGTAAATGTAACTCAGTGCTAGTAACATCGAGTCAGTTGTGATTGTGTTGTATAATTCCCTTTGGGAATTTCTGAATTTTATATTGATATGTGGGTTGTGAAAACATGGTTTGAGGCTGAGATTCTTTATTACTTTCCATGATAACATGATTGATTGTAATCCTTTGTTATTGAGGTTGGAATTGATCACATGATTAAAACATGTTGTGGAATTGAGGATGCTAACATATGCTTATGCTATGACTAAAGGGATATTATGAACTGTTGGTCCACTTGTTGAAAGATGATTATTGTCATAGCATTTGCATTATGTAGGTTTTTTTAAGGTTGATGTGACGATACTTTATCCTGTGGGATCTTCCTAGGGTGATGTGGTGGTAGTTTGTCCCACGTGATCGTCCTGGCCCTGTTTAGGTAAAATTTATGGCCATAGTCATGCATATAGCTATTGAGGACTAACAAGCATGATTGTGTGGTAAATTAATTGAGATGCTTGAATATCGAATACTGTTGTAAATGCTACTGTTCTATTTTAAAGATTAATCTTGCTGTTGTTGTAAACTGTTGTTCCTAATTTGAAAATTAATGTTGTTTTTGTTCTGTTTATTGTTGTTGTTTCTATTTTTTGTAAAATTGATGTTGTTCGATATTTTTGTCTAATACTGTTGCTGTTTTACAAGTGTTGTTTCTATTTTAATTATCACAATTGTTGATAATTATGTTTGTTGTATTTTAAAGAGTTAACCATTTCTGTTGATGTTTGGGCGCTTAATGTCATATATATTCAGCACGAGGATTTACGTGAAGGGTAAATTTGATGCAAGCTTAAGGAGACGTCACAAACAACCTGAAGTTTTGGAAGATTTTGAAGAAATATTTTATTTCCGCTGTTTCTTTTTTTTTTTTAAATGACTTAGCACAATGTTGGTGCAGATTTATTATTAGTTTCATTATACACTGTTTAATAAATTATGGGATTATTATTATATAATTATGGAGTGACGTTTCCCGTTTTTAAAATCCGAGTTGTTTTGAGAGAGGTTTATGAAATATTTTCCGCTTAATTACTATGTGACCCCTGATCAAAAATTGGGGCGTTACACCACTTGTCTTCCACGTATCATCATCATTTTGCAACTTTGACAATTGTTTGCGTGCGAAAAATATCAACGGATCTTGCGTAGAAAACTCCTAAATAAATTGTTCCGAGAATTCCTCCCAATCTTTGATTGAGGATGTTGGGAGAGATTTGAACCAACGTAAGACATTTCCCTTCAAAGTCGACAAAAAAGCTCTATATGCTAAAGAATCCGTGTTGTTGCCATGCACGAAGCGAAAATTTTCACATGCTCTACCGGATCATCACCCTTCCCGGAAAACAATTCCATGTCAATATGCTCTATCAAACCTAGTGGTAGGTGCAAAGCTCGAATCTCTTCAGAGATAGGTGCATAGATGCCACCTTCAGGCCGTGAAGAACAAAGTCTTGTATGAAATCTTTTGAATTTGTCGGGTAGTATCATGACATTTTCATTGTGATGGAAATTGGATAACTTTCTCAAAGACAACATCAAACAGTGAAACATTTTTCACTTTAGACCATGCTATTTTCTTCAACGGATAATAAATTGTGGCTTAAAGCTTGTATAGGCTATGAATTGTAAACCGTAGACATGTTTTGTCAGACTCTAAATACAAATGCATAGAACCATGGCATGTACATTTTTAAACCACGGTTCCTAAAGTGTGGATATGTGGCATCTAATTTTTATTTCAAAACCACAAAAATTCTACTCCGCCAAGCTTTTTAGTATTTGGTGGTTAATGAAAATTAGCAACTCAAGGATTTAATGAAAACATACCCTGACAAAAATAAACTAAGTTACTCAAGGTTAGAAAAACTTTAAAATTTGGATTGGTGGTGTCTCTTTGACGTGTTGGTGGTGCACAATTTTAAAAGGTTCTTCCATCACAGTGGTGATTCTCTAACAAAGCGGGGAGAAGTACTGCGAAGGTATTCTGACGCTCAAGTTAGTGAGAGAGCGAAGAGAGAGAATCTCAAAGTCATAAAAAAACCAAGAGTTAGCAAAATGAGTAACAATTGTGCAAATGAACAACCAAACTTATATTTATAGACATATTGATTGTTAGATTCGTGACTTGAAGTCCTTAAAAAGTCTTAGTGGAGGACTTCTGAGATGCTAGTTACCTGTGGATAACCTTGAGATGTTTCATTAATCATGTCCTTGTGTTTGCTCGGCTAGTGTCTAGGTGAGATGTTCATTGTCTCTATCATTTTGACCAACCATTATGGTGCTCACTTGATTATCAAACATTTGGATCGACTGAGATGTTATTGGGTCATTTTAGTCAATTGGAACCAGTGACGGATCCAGGAATTTTATGTCGTGTGGGTTGTATACACATAAAAATTTGCAGTATTGAAAACATAATATATTACTATTAAACATCTGAATAAATATCACTTTTGTTCTCTACGAGGGCATTTATTTTTGCTGGTGGGGGTAATTAAATATATTATATTAAAATAATGGTATAGCATGTAAGAATTTTAAAAATTATGTGGGGGCACTTCCCCCGTCTCACCACGCACATCCACCCTTGATTGGAACAAGAAGAAGTAATAAGTATACTAAAAATAAAATGGTAGCTTTTAGCATGCACTTGTGTTGCAGTGTGCACAACTTAAAATAACCTTCTATGTATCTGATGTAAAAAAACTAGACAAAAAATTATTTTCCGATATCATTTTTACTCGTTCTTTGTCTGTAAAACGCACAACTAGAAGGCTAAATGAAAAAAAGAAACCCCTATCCTCTGATATAAAATTCGACAACAGCAACCTCCAGGATTTCTTCAACACAAGATGCACTAAGCCACCACAACCAACCCACAAATGAAAAAGCGACTGGGGTCCAAGAACATGAATTGATTTTACCAAAGCCACACATGAGAGACCCGACCATCAAAGAAAAGACAGAGGCAGATAAAACACAGCAGCATCCTTCAAGAATACGAACAATTGATGATTAAAACCTCCATCGATCAAAACACGGATGTCACCAAAGAATTCCCAAACGCCAAGCCCACCACATCATATACCCAAAAACCAGAACTGAATTTTGAGATTTTATTTTAACCAGGTCCAAGGGCAGTATTGTCATTACCATATTTTTTTTATTTTTTTTAAAAAATATATTAACAGACTAATAGGTAAGGTAGCCAATTTCCCATAGGATAAGTACTCTCACTCTATTGACCATAATGTATCGATGCATGTTACAAGTTACAACACTTAAAAAGTACTGCATTTTAGAAAACACCGAATAAAATTAGCGTTAGAAAGAAATCAATTACTGAGAAGTCCAAAATACTCCCCCGTTCCAAATTATAAGACCATTTACAAATAAATTCGGTGTCCCAAATTATAAGACCCCTTTTAGATTTTAGGAAAAAAAAAATAAGTTTTTCCTTTTTTACCCCTTGCATTCATTATATTTTAAATTTCAAAACTTTAACTATCATCTCTACTAATTAGTTCTTTCATATTCTCAACCAACTTTTGGTATATCCAATACTAACATTAACAATTTCTAAAAAAATTTAAATAGGGGCATATTTGGAAGATTTGTATAAAAAGTAACAAAATCAACATATTAATTAGCTTATTACATGTTTTCTTAATAGACGTGATTGTTTGAAAATGACCTTATAATTTGGGACGGAGAGAGTATCGAACATATGTAAATTAGAGTGATTAAGTGAGTAATTCCTAATCTAATAAAGGGAGACAAGTATGAAAAGTTGTCGTTATGTATAACAGGTATTAACACATGTAGGGTTATTTGGTTGTGTATTCAATCCGCACTCATGTAAGAGTTGGAGTCTTGGTACATCCACCGAATTAATCTTTCCATGTGGCAGTGTTGCTTTCTTGGTTCACGGTAAGTTCTGATATCAATTAATTCCCTTCTTCAAAATTTTCTTTCTTCCAAACTTACCCCCTTCAACTTGGAACAATATACTTTAATTTTAATTTTCTAAATAGAATAATCACGAAAAAAAACTATTTAGAAAATTAAATTTTAAAAAATATTATTTATTTTTTATTTCAAGAAAAATTTGATACATTTTATCATTGTTTGCAATAATATATTGTCCACCTCAAATACAGGATAAGATCGCTGTTATATTTATTTTTTTTATCTCAAATGCATGTTCTAACCCATAATAGCGGCCGGAGCCGAACCACCCAATTTTTTTATTTATTGAAAAATATGTATCGTCCCAAAGAGAGGTGGTATCGAACAGGCCACCATATTGCTCACAATTTTTTTTTCACCAATGTACAAAATCTTGTTATATGATAATGTAATAAAAAAAAGGATCACATCTCGATGACAGGCTAACCTGGCACTCTTCCATTATTGAACTAAAAAATATTACGATTTAATATACACGGGTGAAGGATAAAAAACAAATGATATTTTCACATCATGTTTAGCACGAGGAGCCAAGGTGGATATACTAAAATAAATAATGAACCCTCTTCTCTATTGAGTCATTGAGTATTGATCTATAAATACCTGAGGCCTTCTATTCTCAGAGGCCACAAGCTCTACTACATCTGGCAAAAGAGTAGTAGTGTTAATTGATCTTAATTAGCAAAGATGTTTGGATTCTTGGACAAGAGTCAAAAGATCAAGGGAACTGTGGTGTTGATGCCCAAAAATGTGCTGGACTTCAACGCCTTAACAGCGATCCCTAAAGGCGGTGTTCTCGGGCTTCCCAGTAATATCTTCGGAGTTGCCACCGACGTTGCCGGCCAAGTAGTTGATACTTCCACTGCCATCTTCAGCCGTAGCGTCGCCATACAGTTGATCAGTGCTACCAAGACTGATGGTTTGTTTCTTCTCACTTTTTCTCCACTCTTCCAGATCAATCTTTTTCTTCAAATAAAAAAAAATTCTGCTGAAATTTGAAACCAATACTATTTATTAAGAATATATTTTGATTTTTTTACATGTTTTTTTTTTAATTTGTACGTATACTACCTTACACTTGTTACTTCATTTACTTGCCCTTACTATAAACAAGAAATAATAAAGTATTTGTTAACACTCAAAAGATAAAAACACAGTTCTACTTTGAGATTTAGGAAGAAAAAAAAGGTTGGCTAAATGACCTCATGATTAATTGGGGTCATTTAACCCCATGTTTACATGGACCAGTAAGATTCTCCCATAATTAAAATAAAAAAAATAATGTAAAAATAAATAAAATAAATGACACGATCTTATTGGTCCATGTGGACATGGGGTTGAATGACCCCAATTAATCATGGGGTTATTTAAAAGCTAGTTGTTCAAGCAGCTGACGGATGTTTTACCTTTTATAATTATTTATTTCCTCGTATCTTTAATTAATATAAGACTTCTTAATATACCCCCTCATGCTCAGGACTAAACATCTGCAACGCAAGATATGCAGGAATGAACATTTACAAATGTTCATATATGAATAGTTTTCACTTTAACATATTTAGATAGACTTTAATATCATATTAAAATTTAAGAGACATAATTCAATTTAAGAGTTAGCTCAAGAAATGAGGGCTACTCTACCTTTTATAAAATTTGTTTGACTATATCTCTAGTTAACATAAGACTTCTCAATAAAATGAGAAATATTAGACTCATAGCATAAGTATAAATGTGAGAGATAAGAAAAGAAATAATGGAAAAGAGAAATTGAGACATGAATGAATCATATCCCAGCAAGTAATGATCTCAAATCACTTTTTTTATACTAATTTATATCTTTATATATGTATTATTACGATCTTATCATGTGCCATATAATATCATTTTTTTCTTCATCTCGTTTAATGTAACTGTGTAAATGTGAGGGCAAAACAAAATAAACAATGAACTATAAAATATCATTATCCACATAATTTGGTTGGTAGTACTATAAGTATATAAAAAATTATGGGGACAGCAGCACCATACAATTCAGGATGCTAGCTGGCGATTGGGGCCCATCTTAAATTAATGAAAGGTTCGATCTGTAGGATTATTATTGCTGATTTCCTCAAATAATATCTTCAAAATTCAAACTTTATCATAAACCTAAAATATATAATTATAGGTCGAATTAAAAAAACGGAAATGATAAGTGGGCACACGGATCTTACAGTTTTGCGGTTTGTAGATAAAAACTGTATGTCTCAAAATAATTATGAGATATTTTTTATAATGCAGTGACTTGAAATTAAATAAATTTAACGTATATAATTATAGTTACCCGTGCAATTTGCACGGGCACCTTACTAGTTATTTTTAAAAAATTGTTCAAGGAAGACCAAATCATGTTAACACTAAGTAGAAATATGATATTAAAAATCACTAATGTGATTCACCAAGTAAGTTAAGCTTATAAATGGTTGGTTTGTGACATAGTTCATACTTCATGTGTATCATTCACACTTTAAAACCAAGAACTATTGGGTGAAAAAAGTATTAGAAATATAATATAAAGAAATGGGTAAGATTTTAGTTTCTGTGAAATATAATTAATTGATTTTAGTCCAAAAAAATTCATAATTTTCAGTCCTCAATATTAATTGAATATGTAAAATTAATTCATGTTAATCATTTTGTGACGTTTTTATTCATTAGCGCAGTTGTCACAAAGTATGTTAATAGTAGTATAAACTGTCACAAAATATATTACATGAACTAACTTTACTTTTTAATTTAGGGACTAAAAACTATAAAATAAATTATACCAAATAAATTTAATTCAATCATATTTTACGGGGAGTAAAACGCAGTTTAATTAAATTGTACAACAGACTCATCTCTTTTTATTTTTGTTTTTCATTTTTGAAATTATCTGCATCGTTTTTGTAGCACGTGGAAAGGGTAAAGTTGGAAAAGAAACCTTCGTGGATAAACATATCCCCTCGTTACCAACCTTGGGAGCGAGGCAGGAGGCATACAGCGTTTACTTCGACTACGACGCTGATTTTGGAACTCCAGGAGCATTTTACATCAAAAACTTCACTCAAGATGAATTCTTCTTTGTGAGTCTCACTCTCGAAGACATTCCAAATCACGGATCAATTCACTTCGATTGCAACTCATGGGTTTACAACGCCAAATTGTACAAGAAGGATCGCATCTTCTTCACTAATGATACATATCTTCCTGGTCAAACACCAGCAGGACTTGTTAAGTACAGAGAAGAAGAATTGGAGAATTTAAGAGGAGATGGAACAGGGGAACGCAAAGTGCATGAAAGGATCTATGATTATGATGTTTACAATGATTTGGGGAATCCAGATGGTGGTGCCGATTTGGCTCGCCCAACCCTTGGAGGCTCTTCCGCATATCCCTACCCTCGCAGGGTTCGAACCGGTAGAAAAAAAACCAGGACAGGTTAGGTTTCTGTGTTTCAATTTTCTGAACAAGTTTTGAAATTAATTATTGATGTGGCAAAAACCTGAATTGTTATCGGTTGCATGTGTAAATGGTGCTCTTATCTGATAATATACAAGCTGCAGTTTCTGATTAGCCAGAGATGTTGCCTGAATTTGTTATTTGCAAATTGGCTGTCATGTAACTGATTTGTTATTTGCAATTTGTGCATTTCTGCTTGTTTTACTCTTATTTGATTCTTATTAGATCCTACTGCTGAGAAGCCTGCTGTGGAGTTATATGTACCAAGAGATGAAAATTTTGGTCACTTGAAGTCATCAGATTTCCTTGGATATGGAATAAAAGCTGTGTCTCATGATTTGATACCTGCGTTTAAGTCTCTGATCTTTGATTTAAGCATCACGAAAAGTGAGTTCGATAGCTTCGATGAAGTGCGCGACCTCTTTGAAGGTGGAATTTGGCTGCCTACAGATTTACTCCGCACAATTAGCCCCTTGCCAGTCCTCAGTGCAGTCTTGCCCACTGAAGGTGAAAACGTGCTCACGTTTCCAAAACCTCATGTAATCCAAGGTATGTTGTGTTGTTCATCTTAATTGAATCATCACACATTACTCAAATAATTGTCAATTATGTTTTTGATTATTTTGTATTGCAGTTAGCAAGTCTGCGTGGATGACTGATGAAGAATTTGGAAGAGAGACGATTGCTGGTGTGAATCCGAATGTAATTCGCCGTCTCCAAGTAAGTCCAAATGGTTTATTATAATCAATTAAAGTCGTGAGTTTTGCTGTTGATGTTAAATTATTTCCCAGAGCAGAGTCATAATTTGTCACATTTCCTTATAATATTCTTTGATATGGCAGGAGTTCCCACCACAAAGCAAGCTAGATGCCACAATCTATGGCGATCGAACTAGTAGAATAACAAAAGAAAACTTGGAGAGGAACCTTGGTGGGCTCACAGTAGATGAGGTAATGATATAAATATGTTCTTAAATATAAAATCAATAATCTTTTGTGATTCAAATCTGTGAAACAAAGTGATTGAAATTGACTTGGTGAAACTGCAGGCACTTGGTGCTCAGAGATTATTTATACTAGATTACCATGATGTTTTCCTGCCTTATTTGGAGAGGATAAACCAAATTAAAAAGGCTTATGCCACCAGGACCATCTTGTTCTTGAAAGATGATGGGTCTTTAACACCACTTGCCATCGAGTTAAGTCTGCCAAATTCAGAAAGCATAGTAAAATTGCCTGCAGACGAAGGGGTTGAAAGTACAATTTGGCTATTGGCCAAGGCTTATGTAATTGTAAATGATTCTTGCTATCATCAACTCATGAGCCATTGGTATGAACTCCACAAATGAACCAGAACTGCAAACAAGTTTATTGTATGCATTTATTACATGATCGTTAATCATTTTTTTTCATGGGGCCACAGGTTAAATACTCATGCAGTGATGGAGCCATTCGTCATAGCAACAAATAGACATCTCAGTGTCCTTCACCCTATTTATAAACTTTTACATCCTCATTATCGCGACACAATAAATATCAATGGACTTGCTCGAGAATCCTTGATTAATGCTGGTGGCATTATAGAACAATCATTTTTGCCCGGACCTAATTCTATCGAGATGTCTTCAGCAGTTTACAAGGATTGGGTTTTCACTGAGCAAGCATTACCAGCTGATCTTATTAAGAGGTAATCTTTTTTTAATATACATCACTAGAAAAAAACATAGAAGTCTTTTGTTAATAACAAATATTTTGCTTGATTCAGAGGAATGGCAGTTGAGGATCCCTCTGCCCCTCATGGTCTTCGCCTTGTGGTGGAGGACTACCCTTATGCTGTTGATGGACTTGAGATATGGGATGCTATTCAGAAGTGGGTTCAAGAATATGTGTCCTTATACTACCCAACAGATGATGCAGTCAAGAAAGACACTGAACTACAAGCTTGGTGGAAGGATGTTGTACAGAAGGGTCATGCTGACTTGAAAGACAAGCTCTGGTGGCCAAAGGTGCAAACTGTTGCGGAATTGATTCAATCTTGCTCTATTATCATATGGACTGCTTCGGCTCTTCATGCTGCTGTTAATTTTGGACAATATCCATATGGAGGTTTAATCATTAACCGTCCAACAATCAGCAGAAGATTAATCCCTGAACCAAACACTCCAGAATATGATGAGTTGGTGAAAAGTCCTCAAAAGGCTTACTTAAGAACAATCACACCAAAGTTTGAGACTCTTGTTGATCTTACTGTGATAGAGATATTGTCAAGGCATGCTTCTGATGAGGTCTACCTTGGAGAAAGGGATAATCCAAATTGGACATCTGATACAAGGGCAAAACAAGCCTTCCAAAAGTTTGGAACCAAGCTGGCAGAAATTGAAGCAAGAATCACAGGGAGGAACAATGATTCAAGTTTGAAAAACCGATTCGGGCCAGCTCAATTGCCCTACACTCTGCTCCATCGTTCTAGTGAGGAAGGGATGACTTTCAAAGGCATTCCGAACAGCATCTCTATTTAGAAGACTATGTGGCTTGCTTACCTGTTCTGTTGTACTTCCTAATAATAGGGGCGATGCCTCTCTATGAACAAATGTTGTTTTTCTGTATGTTTCTACTAATATGGTTTCCATTAATAAAGTTGTGTTTGCGATATCAGTTTGCATATGTTTACTAGTACTCAGAATCAATTACATTTGTCATAAGCTCTGCTGGAAATACCAGTATATGGATATATATATTTTAAATCTTCATGTTTTACAAATATAGCAAACCTTGTGTTCCAATATCCGAGTCATACGGCTTGCTCTGAAATCTTGTGGAAGCTCCCCTCATGTACGGTGGAGATGAGACTAATTGAAGTGTGAAAAAATATTTAATTTAATTTTGATGAACTCAAGATATATACACGGTCATTTAACATTTCCACCTTAGGCCCCAAATATGTGTATATAGCCTGTATATGGATTACACTATAAGATATGCATACAAAATTTGTCTTTAGCTTAGTAATAGATGCTCAGATTTGCAATGTATCAGAGGATTTGGCTTGTATTATATACCCAGTAAATGAAGCCTTCATATCTTTAAGTCAATTACTCTGTTTTAAGGATAAAAGATATTATAAAAGGTAAGAAGGTAGAGCAACTCCAATGATAATTGCTAAGAAGTGAGTTCTGCAGATTTTACTTCAGTGACGAGTTCTTACTTCTAGTTCTTAGTACTATTCATCTGGTCTCACACCACCTTATATTAATGCGCATTTTGTGGAATGAGAGAAAAAAAAATTATTTTTTAATGTAAGAAGTGAGTTCTTATTTAAGAAGATTTTGCTTTCACTTCTTAACCAGAAGTGTCACCTTACTTTACTCCAATGGTAGTTCTTAGGCTAAGAACTACTTATAAAAACTGTCATTGGAGATGTTCTTAATAGATACTTTTACTTTTAAAAATGCATGTGCAAAATACACTGTGAGTGAATTAAAATTAAACTCTTTAAAAATATATACTTGCGAATGAATAATAAATTTTTTTATGAGTTTAATTTTGATGCATTGACAGTGTAAAGAGCTTTACACAAACATCCAATCACATCTCTCTATTATTCATTTAAAATAATTTTAAATTCAATTTTAATTATGACATAACAAATTGATGGATCTTAATTAGATGCATGTGTAAAACTTCTTTTACTGTTACAATAAAATTAAACTCTTTTTTATCTTTGAAAAACTGAAGAGTAAGAGATTATGAGGAGATTCTAGTCAATTGATTCTATATTGATTCTGTTGCCTAACATAACTCTTTAATTTTTCATTTAGAGTGGATGTCTCAAAGAAAGAAATTTGGGCAAATGATTTTTCCATAACTTTTAAATTGATGAACTTATCAAATTTTATCATTTAAACAATCTTCGAAATGAAAAAAAGAAAGAAAAAGAAATGAAGCTATCAATTAGCCAACATCAAGAATCTCATTTATGATTTTATAAATGCACATCTTTCAACAAAGAATCTAAAGCCTCAATTTTCCATTGACAAAAAGGTCTCTCCTCCATCATCATTTTTCCCCATATTTTGTGAGATTCAATTGTTACCATCTCTATTATTCCAACTCTCCACCTTTTGTAAGTTCTTTTACCAAATTGAAGATTTTTTTCCTTCTAAGTTCCCATACTTTGGCAAAATAACCCTACACCATAACAAAAGAATAGAGATAAAATTAATTAGTGAAAATGGGATAAAAAAATAGTGGAAATGAGATTAAAAAGAGAAAAAAAAGTGTGTGTGCATGAATTTTGGATTGCTCATGTATAATTCATAATGAGTTGGAAAGAAACGCACGTGAACAATGCTCAAAAGTGGGCAAAGAAAAGTTCACACCTTATAAAAAGTTTATAGATTTAAATAATTTTCACAAGAAAGTAGTATAATTTACTTAAAGTGATATAAATAAATTTCAAATCCAAATAAAAATATGTTTAAAATATTTGTATAAGATATTTAAATAAATTAAATTGATTTAATGACAGAAAAAAATTAAAAATTAAAAATAATATGCTGCAATCCGAATGATAGAAGTTATATATAAAACTCCATTTCATGATAAAAAGTCTCGAACCTTAATACATACGCACCCCATTTTTCATCCACCTCAATTTCACTCATTTTTATTTTTATTTTTATTTATCTCTCTCCATCTTTCATATCTAATCATCTATTACATTTCATATTTTTTCTCTTTTATCTTTCTATCTCGCTCCTCCTTCCACCTCTTTCCACTTTTAATTGAGTGTGAAAGAAACATCAATCAACAATCTTAGTATCACGTTTGGCACGTGGAGCCAGATGCTAATAAAATATATTATCATCCTTTGACGTGAGTAGGACAATGCACCGCGTTTATACTCGTCTCTGTTCTACTATAAATACCTCTAGCTTGTTCCTCATAGGCCACAAGCCTCTTCTTCATCTTTGAAAAGAGTAGTGTGTTAATTAATAGCATTGAGAGCAAGAGTTAACTAGCAAAGATGTTTGGAATCTTTGACAAGAGCAAAAAGATCAAGGGCACTATGGTGGTGATGCCCAAAAATGTGTTGGACTTCAAAGCCATAACAGCGGTCCCTAAAGGCGGTATTCTCGGGCTTCCCGGGACTGCTCTCGGCATCGTCACCGACGTTGCCGGCCAAGTAGTTGACGGCGCCACCGCCATCATGAGCCGTAACATCCACGTCCAGTTGATCAGTGCTACCAAAACTGATGGTCTGTTTCTCTTGACTCTGTTTGACTCCACTACCGTGACTTTATTAATTATTTCTAAGTTCTGGACACAAACATGCAGTTATGTTTTGTGACTACAATAATAATTGAGTAGGATAAGGTACAAATGGCTACTGACCTGGACCCATAGAATATTATCTCAGGACTATGATTCAGGAATTAAATATTAATATGAAACTTCTGTATGACCTGGAATTAATTTGACTGCATCATAATTCAAAAATAAATAAAAAATTAATGAAAGCAGTAAATTTTGTTTATTCAATTATTAAAGACAATTCACGTACATTTTATTTCTTTATATCTCACTTTCTATTATTTCAAATCACATGTTATATCTCACTTTTATCTTTATTTTTTAAAGGTTATTTCTTTTTCACTCTACTAAATATAAATGTCTATTTACCATTATAGGTTTTTAAATTTTTTTAAACTGGTTTTTAATCAATTTTATATAATACAAATTAGGATATTATTCTTGCGGAGTGAGAGAGTATTGTGTACTTTACTTTCTCAGTGAGTTTATTCTTAATACTCTCTCTTATCTCAATAGAGACTGAGTTTCACACACTAGATTGCGATGCTCCAATGTTACTAATTATTTAAATTTAAATACTTTCTTTTTATTTTAAGGTCTAACCTTTGTTTTGAAATTAATAAAATTTAAAACCATTTACTATTTTTATTCTAATCATTATTTATAATGTAAATTTGAATTCCTTTTTAATTATTTTAAATTCTTATAATATACTTATCATCAAAATGTAATATTAAGTTAAATAATTAACACTAAATTATTTCAAACATTTATTTTAATTCAATTTCTATTATTTATCCATTTTTTAATTAATTTTTTTATTACTATTTTATTTTTATCTTGTCATCCTTATTTTGTTTATTACTTTATTTTCTATGATACTTTTTTTTAATGGAATATTTCTATGATACTTACTATCACATCTATGATAACATTAATTTTTTAATTCTTATGCTAACTCATCTCAATAGACACTTTATATTTATATATTAAAATTTAAAAATATTCACTTAGAAAGTTATATTTTTTTATTACAAGAGGAATACAGAAAGTTATACTTTGATATCTAAAATGTCAAATGTATCATTTTATTTAAAATCAATAGTATAAACTATTTTTGAAAATAATTATCACAAAATTATATTGAAAATGATTTTGCTAAAGTTCAAGTGATTAATATCTTTAACATTGTGCTTTTAATGAATAAGTGTTCGGATCCAGCCGTTTCAAAAAAAAAATGTTCGGATCCAGAAGGAAAGTGCTTTTATTTTCATTTCCCAACTTTTGATATATAATAGAAGCTAAAGAAAAAAAAAATACTTATTAAAAGATTAAATATGAGTTGAATTTCTTTCTCTTCCGTTTTAGCCAAGGGTGAGTGGTAAAAAATGGAAGAAGAACACTAATCAAGTCCACCTAACGATAATAAAAAAAGATTTTAGCCCCCGTTTGGAAGAGCTTATTTAAGTTTATATTATAGCACAAGTAATTATGTAAGCGTTTGGAAGAGCTTATATAAATAGCTTATGACATACCTATAAGCTGTTTTGAGCTTATTTTCATAAGTTATTCAGAGTAGCTTATGAAAAAGAGTTTATGCTTATATATAACTTATTTTCAATTTATTATAATAAATTTCTTAAAAAAACTCATTAATAAGCGCTTATGACATAAGCTTTTAGGGTCATAAGTGCTTAATTAAACTGTTTTCACAAACGAAACTTTTATGTAGCAAGAGGGACAGGTGAAGTGTTCTGTTCTGTGTCATTGTGATTGTTGTTGTTCCCCTAATAATTGTTTAGAAACAAGTGACCATGATATATTGGTTAACAACTTCAATACATTCACACATTCTTATTTCTTCTTTAATTTTTTTATCATTTTTTTTTCCGATCACATCACGCGTGTGGACGTGGACCCGAGGAATTAAAAGTGAATAGATCTCATCCCTCCATTTCTTTTAAAAAAGATCAAGGGCTGAAATTAAAAGAAAAGCAAATAGTGCATGATTGATACTCCCGATTCTTTCCATTAGCATTATGCAGAAATTGGATTTAATTTTCTGTTATGCTGGAATGACAAAGCTTGATAACTATAGTTGACATCCTTTGTTTGATTTGGTTTGTCATGTCTTAGTATTGGTTTCCTATCATCATCTGTTTTGTGTCAAGAAATTGGACAGATTGAAATAGCACAACAAGTGTTTGACAAAATGCTTAAGTCACGCTCAAAAACACTAAGCTATTCTTGAATCTTTGGTCCGCTACTCTTGGTGTGAGTGAATAATAAGTGAGAACATAACATTAATCTCTTTATGAATTATGGATAGAAAAGTCTGTACAAGCGTCAATTTTTAAGGATTACAGTTAGATTCATTTTTTTTCCTGTTTTGTGATTTTGTTTCTGTATCTTTTTGCAGCAAAAGGAGTTGGGTTACTTGGAGAGCAAACCTATCTGCAGAAGCATCTTCCCACATTACCAACCTTGGGAGCGAGGCAGGAGGCATACAGCGTCGAATTTGATTATGATGCTAACTTCGGAATTCCAGGAGCATTTTACATCAAAAACTATATGCAATCCGAGTTCTTCCTTGTCAGCTTGACCCTTGAAGACATTCCCAATCACGGAACAATTCGCTTTGATTGCAACTCCTGGGTTTACAACTTCAAAGTATACAATAACAGGCATCGCATTTTCTTCACCAATGATGTAAGCTCAGTCTCTGTGCCTAGCAAGTACTTATTGAATACATTATCAATTAAATGATGTAGCAGTGCATGATATAGAATTGGCCGTCAGAAAAAATACTTTTATATTGGACGGTTGCTATTTCTAACAGTTACCTGGTAATAGAAGTCACAATATAGGTTTCTATGTGGTCCTTTACTAGTGTAAGTTTGGATCTTAATGAAGGCCATCTTCAACCTTCAGACATTACACCGAGAACATGTGCAGTGAAGGTCTCTTAGCACAACTGCACAAACAACATTGCCTTGTCCTTTCCAACAACCTCCAATCTCTGGCCTCTCCAACAACCTCTAAAAGAAGACTGAAATTGATTATTGGGCACGAAAAATCACATTTTACTGTATGGGTTTCTTACAGTACTTGAAATGGAGAAGGGGTGGGGAAGAGTGAGAGGAAGAAGAAAGGGAAAGAGAGAGAGGAGGGTGGTGGGATGGGACCTGACGGCGTAGGAACTTGATGGCCCCCGTGGGGGAGATGGGACCTGACCTGAAACTGCAGAACAAACTTGACGGTGCTAGATGAAGAACTTGTCCTTGTTTGCAATTTCGAAATTCTGAATCACATATTTTTGGGCTAAAAATGAAAAAACATCTCTTACCTGCAAACTGGCTGTAGCCGGTCAATTTGCTTATGCACTCATACATCATTTAGTTAGCTTATGCACGGTAGCCATCGCCTGAATTATAATACTCATTTTTATTTTTTCTTAATTTACAAAATTTAACCTAACCTTCTTTTTGAAATATATTGAAGACATACCTCCCAGGTCAAACACCAGCAGGACTTGTTAAGTACAGAAAAGAAGAGTTGGAGAATTTAAGAGGAGATGGATCAGGGGAGCGCAAAGAGCATGAAAGGATTTATGACTATGATGTTTACAATGATTTGGGAAACCCAGATGGTGGTTTACCTCGCCCAACCCTTGGAGGGTCTGCCAAACTTCCTTATCCTCGCAGGGTCAGAACCGGTAGAAAACCAACCAGGACAGGTAAGATTTCTCTATTTTTTTTATTTCAATTTTATTTTTCTCAATTATGCTTTCAATAATGTGTAACTACATCAACGAGTTAGTCTTACCATAATGAAAATGTTTTCGGCTAGATCAGGATTGACTCAAAGAAAATAACCATGAGGTCCATGACACTTATCCTATTATTTGATTCTTAATAGATCGTAACGCTGAGAAGCCAGCTGTGGAGATATATGTCCCGAGAGATGAGAATTTCGGTCACTTGAAGTCATCAGATTTCCTTACCTATGGAATAAAATCATTATCTCAGAACGTGTTGCCTTTGTTCAAATCTGTGATTTTTGATTTGAACTTCACGCCAAATGAGTTTGATAGCTTCGATGAAGTGCGTGGACTCCATGAAGGTGGAATTAAACTTCCCACAAATATACTCAGCCAAATCAGCCCTTTGCCTGTTCTTAAGGAAATCTTCCGCACAGATGGTGAAAATGTCCTCCAATTTCCACCAGCTCATGTAGTCAGAGGTACATTATTCATCTTAGTAGAGTTACTTGTAGTTAACATGTCCACTGAAGCAACTCATTTTATATTCATTATCATATTTAGTGTCAACAGAAAACTAGCTAGTGTATTTCCTGGACTTTAATCCCATTTGACAATTTTTTTAATTTTTAATTTTGAGAAGTTAGCAAGTCTGCATGGATGACTGATGTTGAATTTGGAAGAGAGATGATTGCTGGTGTTAATCCTAATGTCATTCGTTTGCTCCAAGTAAGTTCAAATGATTTATTGCTAAGCATATTAATTAAACAGGGGATTCTATTGTTAATGCTAAATTCTTGTCGTGGGTTCACAAAGAGGCACTATATGTTTGTCATCTTCCTCACATTCTTCTTTGATATGGCAGGAGTTCCCACCAAAAAGCACGCTAGATGTCAAAGACTATGGTGATCAAAATAGTACTTTAACAAAAGAACACTTGGAGATTAACCTTGGTGGGCTCACAGTAGAGGAGGTAAGGATATAAATATGTTAAAATTCTTTTGTGACTCAAAGCTATGGAAAAATGTGATTGAAATTAAATTTGTGTAACAGGCACTTGGCGCTAAGAGATTATTCACACTTGATTACCATGATGCTTTCATGCCTTATTTGAAGAAGATAAACAAACTTCCAAATGCAAAGGCATATGCCACCAGAACAATCCTGTTCTTGAAAGATGATGGGGCTTTAACCCCACTTGCCATTGAGTTGAGCCTGCCACATCCAAATGGAGATCAATATGGTGCTGTAAGCAAAGTCGTATTACCTTCCAATGAAGGTGCTGAGGGAACAATTTGGTTACTGGCCAAGGCTCATGTTATTGTGAATGACTCAGGCTATCACCAACTCGTTAGCCACTGGTATATGAACTACACTAGCTTGATCTTCAAATAAGCTTAGTCTATGTATGTATGATAATGGCATTATTAGTATTAATCTTTTTTTCTGATGGGGTCACAGGTTAAATACTCATGCAACGATTGAGCCATTCGCCATAGCAACAAACAGACATCTCAGTGCCCTTCACCCTATTAACAAGCTCTTATATCCTCACTACCGTGACACAATAAATATCAACGCACTTGCTAGAACATCCCTGATTAACGCAGGAGGCATTATCGAGCAAACATTTTTGCCTGGAGAGTACTCTTTGGAGATTTCTTCTGTAGTTTACAAGAATTGGGTTTTCCCTGACCAAGCATTACCAGCTGATCTGATTAAGAGGTAACATTTATTAAATATACATCACAATATAAAGTTGTTTTGTTTTAACTAAAAAATATTTTTCTTGATATAGAGGAATGGCAGTTGAGGATCCCTCTGCCCCTCACGGTCTTCGCCTTGTGGTAGAGGACTACCCTTATGCTGTTGATGGACTTGAGATATGGGATGCTATTAAGAAGTGGGTTCAAGAATATGTCTCCTTATATTACCCTAGTGATGATGCAGTGCAGAAAGATACTGAACTACAAACTTGGTGGAAGGAAGCTGTACAAAGGGGTCATGCTGACTTGAGCGACAAGCCATGGTGGCCAAAGATGCAAACTCGCGAAGAACTGATTCATTCGTGCTCTATCATCATATGGATTGCTTCAGCTCTTCACGCCGCTGTCAATTTCGGACAATATCCTTACGGAGGCTATATCCTGAACCGTCCAACGCTCAGCAGAAGATTGATCCCGGAAAATGGAACTCCGGAATATGATGAGATGGTGAAAAATCCTCAGAAGGCTTACTTGAGAACCATCACACCCAAGTACCAGGCTCTTATTGATCTTTCTGTGATAGAGATACTGTCTAGGCATGCTTCTGATGAGGTCTACCTTGGTGAGAGGGAGAATCCAAATTGGACATCTGATACAAGGGCAATACAAGCTTTCAAAAAATTTGGAAACAAGCTGGCAGAAATTGAAGGGAATATCAATGCGAGGAACAAGGATGCAAGTCTGTTAAACCGAACTGGGCCAGTTGAGCTACCATACACTTTGCTCCTGCGTTCTAGTGAGGAAGGGTTGACCTTCAGAGGAATTCCCAACAGCATCTCTATTTAATGGGATATGATTTCCTTTATCTGTTGTACTTTCAATAACTGAGACGACGCTTCTCTATCTCTTAAATATTATTGTGTGTGTTTGTACTTTGAGAACTCTCGCTTGCATGTAATAAAATGCATTTTCAGTTACTATCACTTCACTTGGAGTGTTTTTTTTTTGTGGCCTTTTGAGAGTGATGTTCCGGTGGGATTTTGCCTCTGCTGTCTCTAGTATCTGGAACTTTAATTTGGTCGTTTGAAGGAGTTTAGGAGGAGAGATTTCAATTGGCAAATGCTTCTAAGTTCCAAGTCTCCTTGATCCTCCTAGCTAAGTTGGTCGATTTTGTGGCTTCTTCATCTTGGTGTTGATCGTTATTGTAATTGGCTTGATGGATCATGGTTTGCATTCGTCATTTTGTTTCTGTGATGAATGATGTGGCATTCATTGGGTTGGCTAAATGTTTTAGGGGCTTCTCCCTTGCAAACACATTTTAGATGGTGCCGGTGTCATCTTGCATGCTCTATGTTATTTTAAATTTTTCTATTCTAAAGTTTTTTTTTTTTACTCTTAATATACTTCAAGTAACATAAGAGGTCATAAATTTTTATATTTTAATGCTTTAGATAGTGCATGAAAGAAGCACCCATTGTTTTATGGAGGTTGAGGTGTTAAAAATGGGTGACAAGTTAGTATTTTGGTGTTGTTCCGGGAGTTGAGGTGTCTCTTTGTTATCAATGAATTGCTTTAAGAAGTTGTCCTATTTTTAGTCGGCTAGGCGTTTCATTATTTGAGTCAATTTGCAGGTTTGAGAATTTGGTTGCATTAGTGGAAATGAATCCCTACAAGGTCGATATTCCTTTCTGCGTGTTCTTCTATTTTATTTCAGTGCAGAGGGGTTTCTGCTTGAAATCAGGAAGGTGGATTGTCTTTGCTTTGATTTTGCTCATAGTTTGGGAGGTAGGATTGTATCACTGTTTTCCCTTTGGGGTGTCATTGTTTTAATGTATCCATGAGTCACTTTTTTATCATGCTATTTGAGAGGGTTGTTCTCAGCTCCTAATTGTTTAAATACTCCCCCCGTTCTTTTTTATAAGAGTTAAATGAGGGGTTAGCCGTTCTTTTTTTAAGAACCATATAATACTTTGTGTCATATTAATTATTTTTTCACATTTTTACCCTATTCAATTTTAGAAATATGGAATTGCATTAATGATGGAAAGAGATTAAAAAGAAATATGTTAAGGATAATTTTGGAAATTCAACAACATTTGAGAACAAATTTAATGCAAAAAACTATACTACCTAACTTTCTTAAGGGGTGCAAAATTGATTTAACTCTTATAAAAGGAAATGAAGAGAGTAATACTCTTATGCTTTCAGAAAAAACAAAGCTATCAAAAAAATTAATTCCCCTTATATTATTTATGTATATATTCCGGAAAATAAAATTTACATAGTGAAACTTTGATGTACCAGATTCTAAAACCCACCAATGTGATACAGATAATGGTAGAAATTCAAAAATTTGGTAATTTAGAACTTGGAAAAAATAAACTACCGGATTTATTATTTTTTGGTATGTTTTTTTTTAAAACAAAATGATATATTAAAATGAAATATACACCAACAAAAAGAGTCGCCACTAAAGGGAGGGTTAGTTGTCCGACCACCTCTAAAACCGATCTCCGAAACAAAAGAGGGACAACAGCAACGCCTCATGCCCACAAAGAAATATTCATAGCCCCATCCAAAAAGAAAGAACCAAAACAAGACAGCAAAATGACAAATCCCAAAAAACAACACCTGCACAAAAAGCATCCGCACCTACGACAAACTACGCTCCATAATTTGAGCCGCTATCTGATTAACTGCCACGCTGTCAGGACAACCAAAAATCACACCTGCTTGTTTACCCACCACAATGGCCCGTCTAGCTCTCGTCAGAACTGCTCCATATTTTTTGGTATGTTTACTGGGGTAGAAACTAGAGTGGACCTTTTTTTTTGGGACCACTGTGGTCCCCGTACTTTTAAATCATTGGATCGTAGAATCTAGGAATATTCTTTAGATGAGTGGTTAGGATTGAATTTGATGAAAAATGGTAAAAATGTAAATGCCTAACACAAAAAACATTGATTTTCTCTCTCCCCTGTCACCCTCTCCCTTCTCTCTTCGTTCGTCGTTTCTTCATCTTCCATTTTCTTCTTCTTCCTCATTCACTCCCTCAATAGAACCGATCGATCACCACCACTGCACCTCAGTGAACCATCACCACGAGCCCCACCACCGTCGTTCCTCAGCAAGGACGAACCACCATTGTTCGTTCCGGAGAACGCACCACCGCCACCTTCTCTCCTTGATTCCGATGAAACCACGAGCCCGGTGGAGAAACCACCACCATCATACTCCCCTCGTCGTCCGCAACAAAAACCCCTTGTTCATACCGTCGTTCTGTCGTTGTGCGTCGCCGCCACTGTCGCCTGCAACTCCGTTTTCCGGCCAACACCAGCCACGTTAGGGAAGATGAGTGCCTCCATGAGGATCCCTGCCACGAGGAGGACAAGAACCACCGATCAATTTTTCCTCCGGCCACACTGCCGCCGTGCACCGCCGCTAGTAGTTGGTCGGGATTGGGGTGAGAGGGAGAAGGTAGGGGAAGAGAAAAATATATTATCCAAAATAACCTTGGTTGCATTGTCCAAAATAACCATGGGACCACGGTGGCCCCAAAAAAAAGATCCACCCTAGTTTCTACCGTTTACTGTGCAATGTCGAAAGCTTAGATTTCCAGAATGAAAAATCACGTTAAAACACCCTGTCGCATTAGGATACTCCAGTAGCTACTTGTCTCCAATTCTAGAGACTTAAGTTTACGGAGTATGAAATGCAATAAAGTGTGAAAATTCAATTTTCAATAGCTATTTTAGGATTTAGAGTACTAAATTCTTACACACCTTCCTTCACCTTTTAAAATATGAAAAGAGAATAGAGGAAAAAGTGATATGATATATGATGCGTGAGAATTGAATATAGAGAGATGAATGAGAAAGTTTGGGTAAGTATATCATTTATAAAATCCGAAAAGTCAAAAAGTTATTCCTCTGTATACGTAAGTTATTCCTCTATCCTTCATTATTTACTTGTAATAATGATTCTAAAACAGAATTGTTTTATTCAATGCGTGACCCGCGAGTCAATATTATAATATAATATTTTCTCTTGTGGATCGACTAAAGATCACAACGTTTAATTAAGGGATAATCATCATATTAGTCCCTGTGTTTTACTCGCCGTCTGAACCAGGTCCCTCCTCGGAATTTTTTTTGTAAATGGTCCCTCAGTTTGTAAAGTGTCTGACATAGGTCCTCGCCGGAGCCCGGAGCTCCGGCAAGTGCTTACGTGGCATTACACGTCAGTAATTAAAAAAAAAAGAAAAGAAATTAAAATAGGGAAATTACTAATATAACCTTAATGAATTAAAACCCCAATTTGGAGAATTTGAATAAGGTCCCTCACTTGAAATCCCTAATTTGGTTCTACTTTCCTCTTCCCCACATCCTGTTATGCACTTCTTATGTTCATCTTCTTCCTCCCACCATTGTTGCAGCTGCTACTGTTTGTTCTTCTCTCTTCTTTTCCACCATCACCGTTCCTAATTCTTCCAAGCCTACACGCATTGAATTTTACTGCAAAAGGGGTTCTCAGTACGCTGGAGTTCGATGCAACTGTAGTAGCTGGTCTGGTGGCCCTGGCTCTGGTACAAAGATTTTTTTTTTTGTTCTTTAAGTTTTTTTTTCCCTCTGTGTCTCTTGCTGCCACTAATGTTAATTATGTGTTCTTGAATGGCACGAAGATGAATATTGAATTCTATCATCAAATTCTGGGTTCATGGGTTGCTGTTGTTTGAATTTTGTTTTCACCCTTAGTGCTGCTGCTTCTAGTTCTGCAATTGTAACAGGGTTGGTTTTATTTATTTATTTAAATTCTTGGGATTGTTTGGGATTGTTTCCTATAGCTCTGCTGAAGGTGTTAGTTGTTTTAGTATGGAATTTGTCCTAATTCAATGCGTGTAGGCTTGGAAGAATTAGGAACGGTGATGGTGGAAAAGAAGAGAGAAGAACAAACAGTAGCAGCTGCAACAATGGTGGGAGGAAGAAGATGAACATAAGAAGTGCGTAACAGGATGTGGGGAAGAGGAAAGTAGAACCAAATTAGGGATTTCAAGTGAGGGACCTTATTCAAATTCTCCAAATTGGGGTTTTAGTTCATTAAGGTTATACTAGTAATTTCCCTATTTTAATTTCTTTTCTTTTTTTTTTAATTACTGACGTGTAATGCCACGTAAGCACTTGCCGGAGCTCCGGGCTCCGGCGAGGACCTATGTCAAACACTTTACAAACTGAGGGACCATTTACAAAAAAATTTCCGGGGAGGGACCTGGTTCAGACGGCGAGTAAAACACAGGGACTAATATGATGATTATCCCTTTAATTAATCTGTAGCATATGGTGCAATTTTGGATTTTGTATAACCATTTTATCAATGCAAATAAAGCCAATAGGACCGGGACAACCAATGTATTTTAATTAGGCTTGCCTATATGATTGTTTATGACTTTATGTGCCATGCACCCGCTAGAATATCATAACAGATCATGATATATCATGCATTCGCTTTCATTGTCAAAGGGGATGACTTAATTTAATATTTGATAAGAACAATTTCCCTGTCTCGATCGTGAATGGGAAAAAGAGGACCACATGGCTTCCAAATCGTGAAAAATCCATCCATTTGAAAATTTTCATTCATTGCTCTCTTGTTATTATTTTACAGCACCTGCATGATCATGATCGTGATCGAGATTGGACAATAAACAATGTAGTTAGTAGGACCTGTATCAATTGAAAAATAAAGCTTTGATCATGATCAAGATTGAACTTATTATTTTAGTGTTTACATTTCTTTTCATCCAAACTAAGGATTCGCCAAAAGATTTATTTAAAAACTAGTATACCCATTAAAATATATACTCTTTAAAGGGTTAAATTAAAATAGACGTAATCATTTCATGTACTAGATTATATTATCATTATCTACACATTTTTTTAAATCAATTGTTATTTAAGCTGCTGCATTAACAAGAATTCAAATATGAGATCTTGCAATAACCCCACACCAATTAATCTACAATTTGGTTGCTTAAAAAAAATTAGTTTACTTCTCCTATGTGATGCTCACGTGGCTTAGAAAATTTATCCTTCATATAATTGCAATAGTACTGTAACTTGGTTTTGTCTAAGGTGAACTACCAATTAAGTAGTGCACCGTGCACCACCAGCTTCTGGCCAATAAGATCGCGTCAAGTGTCCAAGTAAGTAACCGGTAACCGGTTCTACAGGTTATTTTATTTTTATAATTTATTATAATTTTAATTTGTTAATTACTATAAACCATTTTCTCTCTGTTAATCTTCTATTTATAATTCATTTATAAAAAAAGGTAAAAATGTAATTAACTAATTATTATTATTTTAAATTTTTTTAAATATCAAGTAAAACACCTGCTGTAGCAGGTCATTTAAAATGGTGCACGGTGCACCACTTAGAGTGTAAGTGCACCCTATAACTTAGCGGGGAAATATACAAAACACCTCACGTGATTCGCGTTCTTTTATAACCAACGTGTGAGATAATGTTAAGTTTGCTTTATTTGCTTGTTAAGTGGTTAGTTACCACTATCTCAATAAATTTCTGATATTCAAGGAACTAGTTAGTCTTTATTTATTTGCTTTAGTCTCACCACGTTAGTAGGAGATGTTAGACGTGGGTAGTTTCAATTATGTGTACTACTGAGGTTTTTTTTTCTTTTTTGAAAGAAGCTGAATAGATATATTAATCAAGAACAGGGCTAGATGCCACTACATGCTGCAAAGAAGCTAAAATCTCTTGAGGAGCATCCTCAATTTATTCAATATATCAGATTCCTCTCAAACCATTTTTACTGTTTTAACCTTTCATCTTCTTTCTTCTTTGCCAACGTATCAGATAACAATTATCAAAAACAAATCTTACGCAAATTGTAGTTGAAAAGGGTGAAATTGTGTATTCTACAACGTTTTTAATTATCGTGACTGGCAACTTGAAGTATTGGACAAACAAACAACTTTGATATAATACGACATGAAAATGGGCAGGCTTGTTGTAGGAGCGTTTTGCGGCGGTTTAAACCGCCGCATGATTCAACTCGCGGCGGTTGACCAGTTACCTCCGTCGACGCACCTCTTGCGGCGGTTGTAGGAAACTGTTGGTACAGCCGTCGCGAAAGTTATTTATCAGTTGGCGGCGGTTGCAACCACCACAATATAACCCTGGGTGGAGCGCATTTCCTTTCCTTCTGCCGCAAGAGTTAAAAGATTGGTGGCGATTTGAACCGCCGCAGAGTAGCCACCCAAAAATAAATTTATTTTCTTATTGCGACGGTTGAAACCATCACAAATATATGCCTATTTTTAAAAATATTCTTGATATATTGGTATTAAAATTGAACAATATGATAATTCATATTCAGTGCTTTCTAATTAAAACTCAATAATTGATATAAAAATCTAAATTAACCCATTGGTGATAAAATTAATAAAACATAAATATAAAAAAAATACAAAGGTAAAAGTAAATTCATTCATTTGCATTGAAAGAAACATCACCTCTGCTATAGAAATAATAAAAAATTTATTATTACTTACTACTACTTAGTTAATATGATTTTTTTATCGTTTATATTATAATAAAAATACACAAAATAATTAGTCAATAACAATAAAATAAGCTACTCTCACGTAAATATTAATTTTTAATAGTAAATATAGATTAATGTTATATTACCATATGCTATTATTTAAAATTATTTCCCTACTTATATAATCATAATTAATAATTTAAATATAAATTAATTTTGAAAGAATAATATCTTTTAAAAAATTTTAAAAAAATTAATTAATTTTTAATGTTCATCACTTACCCCTACTAAGTTAAAAGTCATTTGTTACAGATATAATAATTTTAATTAAAATAGACTCTTTCAAAAAAATTAAAATAAACGACTTAATAAAATTTAATTTAATTTTAGTTAATATTAAAACATAGGCTAATTTATAAAAATGTAAAAAATATATTTAATAGAATAATCACTTTTTTTCAAAAACTATTTAGAAAATTAAATTTTAAAAATTATTATGTATTTTTTATTTCAAAGGAAATTCGATACATTTTTCGTTTTTTGTATCATATCATGTTCATTTCAAACGCAGGATAGGATAAGAGTCTATCCTCACTACAACAAAAGGGTGTTTTAGCGACAGTTATAAGTTCAACCGACGGCAGTTAAAACCGCCGCTACATTTCACTGCCGACGGTTGCAGAACCGCCGGGAATCCGACCGCCGCCAATAGATTTACCGGCGATTCGACCAACCACCATGTAAACCGCCGCAAGACATTTAACAGCGGTTGGAACCGCCGCTAATGTAACTTTCTCAACATTTACAATCGTGGGAGTTCACGCATATTTTGCGAATATAACAACAGTTGTCAACCGACGCCAAATCTGTTTGCCTAATATTTTAGCGGCGGTTAACATCCTCCATTAAATAATTTGTTTTTGGGTTTTTCTGCCTATATTTTTTTTGGTCTGATTTGTTAATTTAGTTAAAAAAATAATAAGTTTTAACAGATACATATATACATACATACATACATACATACATACATACATACATATATATATATATATATATATATATATATATATATATATATATATATATATATCAAATAAATCCATTCAAACAAACCAAAATACTTACTTAAGTATAGTATCATTAAGTCTTACATAGTCAAAAGTGCTTAAATAAAGCCAAAATAAAAATAGCATAGGATTTTAACATTGTTCATACATGCATGATCCACCATGTACATAACAAGAAAACTTCATAATCTAAGTGATCTTGTGATGGTGCTCTTCGATCTTCAAACACATGACTAGACGAGGAAGAGGGCTTCATTTCTCTTGGTGACTCCAAGTTAGTGAACTGAAATAAAAAAGAAATAATAGACGAAGTTTAGTTGGTGAATAAGTAAAAAATGCTTAGCAAGCTGAGAGAATTTTTTTTACCCCATTTCCCTTGTGAACTTGCATAAGGAAAGCAATTTGTTCCTTCAAAACATCCATTTGAGCAACTTGTGCTTTTAAAGTATTAACTTCAGCAGCTTTTTCTTTCAAAGACTCAATTTCAGATTGCGTTTTTTCGATCCTGCTATCATTTTCAACAGTTGACTTGCCAAACTTGGGTCCAATGATCTGAGTTGGAGTAACTCTTAGACCCAAACCTCGTACATATCCAGGATGTTCCTTTTCAAATACATCAATGTATGCTTCATTTTCAGACGAACAATTTTCAATTGCATTGAGCAATTGACATGCATATAATTTTAAACAGACACGTATATAAGTGTACCAATCAGCCACAATGATAAAGTTTTCAATAATAATAATAAATGGCTAACAATAAATATTTGCCGACAGTAAGCTCAACCGCCACAAGATTCTTCATAATAAAAAGAAGCGATGGCAGTAAATATTCAACGTAAAATTGCTTATTTCATGTAGTTTCTATTCTTATCATATCTTATCATTATTTAATCATTTATTTTATTATACTCTTATTCTAATCATCAAACAACTTGAATACAAAATCAGCCAATTCAAAATAATCCAAAACCAACCCGATTAATGATGGCGTGGGTTGGGCAGATGTGTCGATCTTTACTGGATTTGTCGCACAAGATTGGACTTCTCAGTCCATGCATGTGGGCCCATTCCATAATGACGTGCGTAGTTACCTTATTATTATTTATTAATGCAAATGACCAAATTTTTTCGGGTCATTGATACTTCATTAATGACCAAAACGACTACGATTATTGCGTGTTCTTTTTGGTACTCTTTTACTGTTTTACTTATTTTTTGAAGAGAGAAATAGATAAGAGAGAAATGAGTAGCGAGAAAGATATACTCCCTCCGTTTTTTTTATAAGAGTCAAACAACTATTATACATTCATTAAGAAAATTAGTTAAGTAATTATTAACATTTAATTTGTGCTCAATTTACATCAACTTTCTAAAATTGCCCTAACCTGCTTTCTAAAATTTCTATTGATAAAGAGAAAGAGAGAGAAAATTCAATTAAATAAGGGTAAGTTTGTCAAAAAATAATTATTGCACTACATATTTCAATCGGTTATTATAAAAAAAACTATGATACATTTCTATTTGACTTTTATAAAAAGAAAGAGAGGGAGTAATAAATAAAGTAGAATTTAAAGTTGTTTGCAATGATAGAAATACAAGAAATAAAGAGAAGAGAGAAAACTTAATTTTTTTTCCAACCTTATATTAAAATAACAATTCGTGGGGTTGAAACCTGATTTTGTGCAATTCAGAATTGGGAAAATAACAAAAGTCTTGCCCGAAACCCTTTCTCCTCAATTTGGGGGACCCAAACAAATGATGGGACTCATGCCTTTCTCCCTTTCTCTCATACTCTCCCCCATATCAAACAAAGTTGGATTGTTCTCTCTTCTCTAACTCTCTCAACTTTGATTCTCTCTTCACAAAAAGTTACATCTAACAAACACACCCTATATTCCTGGGCCTATAAAATAAAAGCATCCTACGTGTCCGTGCTTCCACAAATTTATTTACAATATTTTATTAAATATATATTATTTTCATAAACAATAATAAAGTAATTTTAAATTTTAAAATTATGATAATTTCAAACCTTAGAATTAACTTTACATAATTAAGTAAATATAATTTTACTTAATTTAATCATAATTAATTTTTTCTTTTGTATTTTCTCAAGTTAGTTAGCTTTTTTTTCTTTTCAAAAAATAGTTTCTTTTTAAATAAATTTTCAAAATCTACAAAACTCTTAGTGCATGTTTGGAAGAACCAGTGTAAAACGACATTTGGGTTGAAACCACGTTTCCAGAAACAAGAAATAGTTGCTTTTAAATTGTTGGATCCATATTTTGCCTCTCCAAACATGAATCCAAACACACTTATTATTATTATTATTATTATTATTATTATTATTATTATTATTATTATTATTATTATTATCCGTCAAGTTTGGCGTTTGGACGTAATTATTGATTCTCCGGAGGTGGTCCAATTACTTGGTACAGATGAAGGTGTAAAGTAAAAATGACATCCATGTGATGTGGGGAAAATGATATGATCAACAGGTGGGGACGCCAGCGATATGTTATGTTATGTTATGTAGCTAACTGACTCCGTCATGTTCAGTTAAAGGCAAAAAGATATGCAGTGTACAGACCGGGACACGCCTTTTCAACCATCCTCCAATTATGAATTATGATGATGTGGATGGATAAAATCGTGCCTCTTTATGTGTGGACCGAAAGATGCATACTAGATAGATAAAAGCACGTGTCAGAATTGATATATATTCTCATCAAATAAATACAAAAATTTATTTAAAAAATAACGTAAATGAGTTTTACACGTACTTCCAAAAAAGTTGATCGATGCACTATTTATGTAACCCTTAACTTAATTTTCACAATATCAGAAATTTATCTCGTGGCGATGATTGTGGCTCCAATTTATCTCATGGAAAACTAATAGGAGTAATACGGTTGTCAACCAACGTTCCTTTTATTTTAAAGTATTTCTTGATAAGGGTTTGAAATGAGATCAGCCATAATTGTAAACCACATTAATGTTGCGCACCCACCTTTTTCTTTGATTGATGTTTTCGAGTTTGAATCCTATAAAATGATTTTATTCACTCACAGCTAAAATAAGTATCATAATTATTGATTGTGATTATTTTACTTTATAAAATTAATAAAATAACTTAATCAACGATTGTGATCCTCACTTTACCTTGTAAAGTGAGTTGACTCATTTTAAAAAAGATAAACTCAATATTTTTTACATTGAGGATTGTTTGATAATATGATGTAATGGAAATTTCTCACATACTCATTTAAAATAAAAGAGACAAAAATAAAAATACTTATTTCAAAATGACTATTATTTAAATATTGTCTAAATCTAAAGAAAAATAATAATTATATTCGGTTTTAAGGATATATAAGAGCAAATGGTTATCTAACCTTTTTAACATTTTCACATTGAATTTGATGAAAATATGAAAAGGACAAAAAAAAAAAAAAATCTCAAAAGAAAAATGTTTAACCAAAATAAATACTTTCATGCTGCGGTATTTTATATGACATTAGTGTCATTCTCATCTAGTATGTAAGTCGTAAATGATTTTAAATTTTCTTATTCCAAATTTTTTTATTTATTGTTTCTTTTATTTTACATATACTTTAAATTACACTTCATAAAACCAAGTGGGTTGACGTAGTGGTTCAACACTTCGTCCCTTAAGCAAGTGGTTGGGGGTTCGAATCCCAACTCTTGTGAATGGAAAAAACTCATTGGTCAGCCCCCTACCGCTTCGTGCGCTGACCGTGGGGCGAAAGATTAGTCTCACGGCAACCGGCTGTGGGGATACCTTGGTCAATACCAAAAAAAAATTACACTTCATAAAATTTTATCTTTTAATGTCTTAGAGATGACATGATAAAAGTCCCAAAAAATAATCCATATTATTAAGAAAAAAGTAGGAGTATATTATTTTATAAATAATAATGCACCATAAATTTTTACTTCTTAAAAAAAATCTCTACCATTAATTTGGTTTTTTCTTTAGATCCAATTTATTTTAGTTCTAATAATAATAAGGAAGAGGTAATTTAAAAAAAAATATAATGGAGTGTAATGTTTTATTTCACATTATTATATTTTTACATGTAATTTAATACTTATGTACTATCAGTGCAAAAAACTTTATACAGACAACCAATAACAGTTTAACTTTTTGCTGCATCAAATAATTATTTTCAAAACTTAATTAATTAATTATAAAATTAGATTATAATTTGAAAAATTTAGAAGTTATAATTAGTTGCGTGTAATTACTAATTAGTCATAATTAGTTGTCTTTTACACTAACATCAATATTAAACTCTTTTACATATAACTTTCATATCGTATATTATATGAAATATCCTAATCTTTTTTGTACCTTCTTCCGTCTTTTTCCGTATTGATTAGTGCACCCGTATTGCCCACTAGTATAGAGCTCCTCGTGGTTAGCATTTCCCAATTTTTTAATTCATATATTCGTTCAATTCAGCATATTTTGGAAAACGTTATCTTGATTGCAACTAATAGAGAAAATCAGAAAACAAAACAATCATATGATGTGACCACGTCTGTAGTCTGCATCGATTCATTTAATAATTTCCTTTTATTTTATGGGAATAATTTTGGTTATATGCTGTTTTTGTCTGTTGATTGGTGGGTACGACTCGTGGGCCACTAAAAAATAATGTGCGTTCAGATCTGTAAAAATAAAATATAAT
The DNA here is from genome assembly GCA_030819835.1 of Acmispon strigosus. Lineage (NCBI taxonomy): Eukaryota > Viridiplantae > Streptophyta > Magnoliopsida > Fabales > Fabaceae > Acmispon > Acmispon strigosus. The sequence goes on along the minus strand of JAUAMA010000004.1, from coordinate 51,794,819 downwards.
TTTATATATATTATACTATCAGTTTGATTCTTAAACACTTCAATAATACCAGAGATAATTAATATCTAATTACATTATGCACATAATACCAAATTGTTGATTTTTTAATTTTGATTAAAAGAGGTGTCTTTCCAATGTTTTTATTGTATTTTTATTAAAATGCTTTTTGGATTTCAATCCGAGTATTGTAAAACCAAAGTGTGACTCATAAAAATTAAATTTTTGACTTGGTTTGGAATTTAAACATCCACTTTTTACTACAGTAGACACTCGTTGGTTAATGTGTTCCCTTTTCATTGTATTATTTATGAGTTTAATACCATGCACTGTCAGTGTAAAATCTATTTACACAAACAATCGTTCATAACTCTTAAATTTGACACATTATAATCTAATTTTGTAATTAATTGAACAGATTTTGAAAATTCATTATCTAATATGACAAAAATTTGATGATGCATGAGTATTAAACTCATTATTTAGACAAATAATTATTTCTTTAAATGTAACCATGATGAGTTTTTTTTTTTTTTAATTTACCTTTTAAACTAAATGGCTCATAAGTGAACTATAGCATTTAAAAAAGTGTTTAATGATGATACACCGTTCCACTGATATCCAACTATATTAGACCACATATGAGAAACAATACATGTTTTTAATTTTATTAAAAAAAAATATGGGAGATGATCACTTGAGGCGGATGTTAAATTTGTACACTTACACCATTTTATAACTTTTTATATAATGTAAAATTAATTAATTGAACCGTTAAATTGAATGTTTTTATAATGTAGATCAAAGTCTACAAATTTATATAAATAAAATATTATTTATTACTTCATTATACCACTTTATTTAATATATAATTTATTTTTTCATGCAATTATATAATTTATTATTTAAATATAAGTAAATGTTTACTTTTTTATTACATCCCTATAAATATCTAAATTATATGAAAAATTATATGCATAATTATTAGCATAATGTGATTCAATAATTGGATTGATTATTTTTGTATTAAGTAAAACAGTCATTAAGTGGTATAAGGGTACAATGTTAACATCTGAAGTCAATTGATGTCTTACGGAAAAACATATTTTATTTACTGAAAATTAATTAAATGTTTGTCTAAATAAAGTTTATACAATAAGTATATAAACATTTAATCATTTAAAATAAGTGAGTTAAGAAGTAAATTTATTTAATTTGTATAAATAATACAACAAAACCCTTAACTTCACTTTTTTTTTTGGTTCGAAAAAAACATCACTGATAAATAAATAGATGGAGAAGTGAATGTTTTGTATTATTTTATTGGCCCTATTTCTAGGTCTATCCATCTATTCGTCTCTTTCTCTGATGACAATACGTGAGTCAGAAAATTTCAAAGTTATGTTAGCTGTGATTGTGACTGCTTTCTGCTCCCCCACGCCTTACTCGTGCTATCCATAAAATAATAATATTTAACATCGATGTTGTCTTGAAAGATTATTATATTCCCCTCGCGCACCACGTTCCCCCATTTTTTAATTTAAAAAAGATATATGGGATATTCTGAATTTTCTTATTTTGGAATCGGCCTTGTTGCTGGCATTTGATCTTACGTAACATAATATAATTAAATATTTATGTAAAATATTACATATCCATTATCTAAAAATAAAAATATACACAAAACTACCAACCATTCTTTTAGTTGTAATAATAATAATAATAATAATAATAATAATAATAATAATAATAATAATATATAAAACGTCTCATAGAATTGAACACCCGTTTAGTATCTTATACATTATAAACATAATATTATAAGACCTAATTTTTAACCCTGATAGGATACCACTTAATAAAAATTTAAAACAATCCAGCGTGCGTTTGATTATACAATGTATAGCTTATTATATTTTTTATGTTAATATGGTGAAATATTAAATAATAATGACAGTACAATAATCAAATATCTAGCAAAAGTTCAGTTTAAATAAAAATGTATTACTTTTTATTTTTGGTTGTGGTGGTGAAGATGTGTAGTGGTAGTGGCAGTTTTTTTGTAAGACAGAGTTGACGACAATGGCAGTGGTGGAGGGTGGTGGTGGTTGTAGTGGTAGTGGGGCGCTATGGAGAGTGTAATGGTGGCAGTGTTGCACAATGGTGGTGGAGGTAGTGGTTCCCGTGGCGAAGGGTGGTGGTGATGGTGGTGGATGAGAGTGTTTGTGGTGTTGGCGGCAGTGGTGGTGGGTATGGAGGGCGGTGATGATGATGGTGGTGGCGGCGGCAGCCACAGTAAAAGTGGTGGTGGAGGGTCGAGGGTGATGGTGGTAGCGGTGACAATGGCGATGGTGGCGACGGTGGTGGTGGTCGTGGTGAAGGGTGGTGGCGAAGGTGGCAATAGTGGTGAGGTGGTGGCGGCGGCGGCGACGACGACAGCGATGGCGGTGGTGGTGGTGGATTATATTTTCCAATAACTTATACATCACAATCTTATGTGGTCTTATCTCACATCTATAGGCTGGATTAAATAATCTATCATGTTAATGTATAAGAATGGATTCATGAATAAACTTATACTCCCTCCGTCCCAAATTATAGGGTCCTTTTCAGACAATCACGCCTATTAAGAAAACATGTAATAAGCTAATTAATATGTTGGTTTTGTTACTTTTTATACAAATCTTCCAAATATCCCCCTATTAAAAAAAATTCGAAATTGTTAATGTAAGTATTGGATATACCAAAAGTTGGTTGGAAATATGAAAGAAGTAATTAGTAGAGGTGGTAATTAAAGTTTTGAAATTTAAAATATACTGAATGCAAGGGGTAAAAAAGGAAAAGCTGATTTTTTTTTCCTGAAATCTAGAAGGGGTCTTATAATTTGGGACACCGAGTTTGTCTCTAAAGGGTCTTATAATTTGGGACGGAGGGAATATAATACAATGTTAACATCATGGAGATGGTGAAGAACATGGTTGCAGAGGAGGAGTAGCATTGGTTGAGAGGGAGGAGTGGTGGTTGAGTGAGAGGGATTAAAATTGCAACAAAGGAAACATTATTTATTGACAAAATTAATTTTCAATTAAAATATTATTACAAAATTCCACGCCAGCATCTTCATTAATTTTTGGATTGAATTGAGACGGAAAACTGATTGTGCTAGTGAAAGCTTTATTGAGGATCAAGCGTGCAATTTTTTTTGTGGAGAATCAAAATCATGGTTTAGGGGTAAGTGCGTAACCAAAGTTACAATTAAGCCTGATATTAATTAAGTCAAATATAAGATATATTACTTGTTGCCCTCCGTAAGAATGATTGGTTAGCCCCGATGATTATAAGTAATATATCAAGATCTAAAAATATCCCACTCAAGCTCAAAGCTTCCCAATTCTGAGCATCATCATCAATGTGGGGTAGTGACAGAGGTGGGTTAGCTGAAGATTATGGCTCAATGTGCATACGTGTCTCATGAAATGTTGAAGTATTCATGAGGACCAGTGGAAGGGTTTGTTGTGTTTATGTGGTTGCAGCATGGAAGCTAGCTTGCTAGTTTGGGGAGGGATCTTGGTGTGGAAGCAAGTGGGTGTAAGAACTTCAATTTTCATGTATTTATGTTATGGTCCTTTCGAATTTGTAATAATTATGTTTTGGTCCTTGGACTATTTTATAGTTCACAGTTTGGTCCATGTTGACCCTATTCGACTATATTGACTTATTCTGTAATAGATTCAGTTATCTTCTATTGATTCGAGTTTGATTTTGGAGATAGAATAAAATCTCCAAATATTTGGTTGTTAAATTTGGTTACTAATTGATTATTTTCTAAATATGTTTTTCTTAGTGCAGATTTTATTTTTTGTTTGCCTTGTTTTATTCGAAAATAAGGGAAATAAGAAGAGATAATATCTCTGATTTTGGGGAAGATATATTCTGAATATGTTTATTTTGGAATAATGGCTATTAAGTGGTCATTATTCAGAAAATCTGTTGATCGGGGTAGATTCGTTTCTGTTTTAACATTATCACTTAGAGCTGTTAAAAAGAAGATTTAATGGAAAAATTCTGATCAAAATTAAAGGAGAAAATCTGCAACAAACCCTTTCTTTTCCTCCTAGGGTTCGAACAACTATATGTGGTGGTTGCCCATTGTTGTTTTTCATCCCAAGTGCTAAACCCTAACTCTCGCAAGTGCTGAAAACTTCCCTGCTGCTGCTGCTGCTACTGTCGAATTCTTTTTTTCCTTTATGGAGAATTAAGAGTTCTTCTCTTTCTTTGTTGTTGCCATCAAGTTCTTTCCTTCCCTTTTGGAGAATCGAAAATTCCTTCCTATTCCTATTGTTGCACGAGTTTTATTCCCTCCTTGGAAGACCAAAGGCATTTCTCTTTTCTTTTTTCCTTCCAAGAATTAAGGTGAGCAATTCTTGTTCTGAATTCCAGCAAGAGCCTAAGGTTGTTGGACCATGTTTCTGAATTCCTTCTAATCCTTTTCCTTCCCTTACTCGTTTCGTTTCAAAGGTTCCGTCATCGAAGGGTTCCAACCGTCTTCCGTAATCGTTGGACCATCGTTTACTCGAGTTCGAGACGTAAAAACGTTATTTCTTTTTCCTCTTGATCGGTCTAGACTCAAGGTTGGTCCCTCTCACTTTTTGTTGTGTTGGATGTTCATAGAAACAATGAGTTGTTATTCCGTGTTAAACGTTTTTCCTATAACCTTTGTTATCTTCGTATTCAAGCAACCTTGTGCATTAGAACCTCTTGTGTTTTTGAGAAAACCTTTCTTTTCAACTGAATGCTTAGTTTGTTTTTGTCCATAGTAAACATTGATTTCGAAAAGTTGAGTTTTAAAGCTTTTTATGTGAAAAATTCGTGTTTTGGGCTCCTTGGCAGGGAGCCAGCGCGTTGGCGTTGGCTTCTTCAGCACGTATGCACTGGAAGCCCTTGACCTAGTGGGTCGAGGCAGGGAGCTAGCATGGGCGCTGGCTTCCCGAGCGCGTATGCGCTGGGAAAGGCAAAGAGCCAGCACATTGGCGTTGGACTCCCTAGCGCACTAGTGCTGGGGGCTGTTTTTCGCTGGGCACGACAGGGTGCCAGCGCATTGGCGCTGACAATCTCAACGCACACACGCTAAGCCCCTGTTTGGCCAGATTGTTGTTCTATTTTAAAAAGCTTTTGAGGTTGATTTCCACCCTTTCCAATGGTTGATTAATTGTTATGTATGTGTTATTCTTGCAAGGTTGGAGATCAAGTTTATGCGACCCGTTCGACAGTAAGAGTAACTCGGTACTAGTAACATCAAGTCAATTATGATTGTGCTGTGTAATTCCCTTTGAGAATTTCTGAATTTTATTCTGATATGTGGATTGTGGAAACATGTTTTGAGACTGAGATTTTCTATGATAACATGATTGAACGAGTAATTTTTACATGATGTTAACATGTTGTTGTGAATTGAGGAATTGAGTTGATATTGCTAACATATGCTTATACTATGACTAAAGGGATGTTCTAAACTGTTGGTTCACTTGGTGATTGATGTTTATTGTCATAGCATTTGCATTATGTAGGATTGTTTTAAGGTTGATGTGATGACACTTTGTCTCATGGGATCTTCCTAAGGCGATGTGGTGGATCATTGTCCCACGTGATCGTCTTGACCATGTTTGGGTAAAATTCTGGTCGTAGTTATGCATATAGTTATTGAAGACTAACAAACATGATTTATGTGGTAAATTAATTATGATACTTGAACATTGAATATTGCTGTTAATGCTACTGTTTTGTTTTAAAGACTAATCTTGCTGCTGTTGAAAACTATTGTTCTTGTTTTGAAAAGTTATATTGTTTCTGTTTTATGTTTATTGTTGCTATTTTATGTTAAATTGCTGCTGTTCGATATTTCTGTCTTGCTGCTGTTGCTGTTTTAAATTTACTACTTCTGTTTTTAAATATCACAATGTTGATAATTATGTTTGTTGTATTTTAAAAAGTTAACCCTTTCAGTTTGATGTTTAGACGCTTAACGCCATATATATACAGCACGGGAATTTATGTGAAGGGTAAATATGATGCAAGGAGACGTCAGAGAAGACTAGAAGATTTTGGATATCTTGAAGAAATATTTATTTCCGCTGTTTCATTTTTTTTAAAATGACTTGGCACAAAGTTGGTGCAAATTTATTATTAGTTTTATTATACGCTATATATTTAATTATGAGTTTATTATTACATAATTATTGAGTGACGTTTCCTTTTTTTTTTTAAATGTGTTGTTTTGAAAGAGGTCGAAGGGGTGAAGGGGTGAGAGCGAGATATTTCATAGTGTGATCTGGTGGCTTGAAGGGGTGAGAGCGAGATGGTACGAAGAGGTCGAAGAAGTGATGATATGAGAGGATGAAATGGTCGGTCGTAGTGTACCAATAATAACACCAGTGTTCCTAATGGAGGTACTCTTCTTCTTCCTTGAAGGAATGGAGGGAGTATTAACATCAAATCCCTATCTAAACATCATCATTGTCTTCATCACCAACAACATGACCAGCTTCACTAAATTTTTCCAGTAATTCAATATTTTCACTATAAGTCGCTTCATAACCCCTGAAACGTCATGCATAACATGAATTTTCTCAACCTTTGTTACCAATTGAACATATGGCATTATTTCACTTTTGGTAAACCACTTCATCATCAATGTCATAAGTCTTCACATGATTGCATAGTTCTGCCTTTATGGTTAACCAACTGTGCTTGTCTATTTGAGTGCCTAGGTACGGAACAAAATACACTTAATTGACTTTATTTTTTGTGCAATGATGAATGGATTATGTGCGTGTTTGGAAGAATCAGTCTGAAACCACGTTTGGGTTAAAACCACGTTTTTAAAGGTAAGAAATAGTTGTTTTTGGATTGTTGAATCCACGTTTGGCCTCTCCAAACGTGAATTCAAACACACTATATATAAATCATACTCCAAAAGAGAGGTATAACGCGAATCTCTTATTTTAGTTATTTTGAAATTATTAATATATGGTTGAGATTAACTTACTCCAGATACAATTTAACCTCAATGCAGTTGATTAGTATATGAATGTGAGGTGCAAACATCCACTCAATAAATTTTTGACCAATGAACCCCTGGTTGGCCACTAGGACGGCCTTGTTGATTTAAAAGTGATAGAGTTGGTTGAGTGCTGTCATTTACGGGTTTACTCTACCACAATCATTTCCGCTACTTGTGCATGCTAACAGTGGCGGAGCCAAGCCCACTGGTTATTGATTTAATTCATTTTGTATAAAATTGTTTGTTGGTTTCACTCACTTTGTATAAAATTACTTATTGGCTTCACTTACTTTTTATAGAAAAATTATGTTGGTCCATATTGGCACCACCCAACTCAAAGTTCTCCGTCCGCCATTGCATATTAACATGTAGCTTTTGCAATATTGGGAGAAAAATGTGTTGTTCCCAATATAAGTAAGTTGCGCTAATTAACCCCTCAATTAGTCAATCATCTAAAATATTGATATTAGTTATGCTTAAACAATTAATTCATAAATCATTTTCAGAAAATTTTACGTAAACAATTAACTATAAAAATTTCCAGCCCATACATAGTACGCATTCCAAAATTTGACCTGCAACCTACATAATCCTAATAATATAATATATTAAATTATAAATTTAAAAATATTATTTTTATGATCTATCAATTGCTATTGCTAATTTTTTTTTTTTTAACTATACATATTTTTTAAGTAAAAATGTACTGATCTATACAGGGTGAAAATATTGATTTTATCATATAAACATAGATAGTTTCAATATTTATATTTTTATAATTTATAATATATTAATTTGTAAATGTAAAAAATATTACTTTTAATATTGTATTAATTTTACTAAATATCTATTTCCAGTTGTTATTGTTAAATTAAAATTATTAAGTTACACTAATTAAAAATGGACTAATTCATAAATGGTAAAAATACTGGTTTTGCTCATATAAAAACATATTTTTCCTTATCAAATTTTTTTTTAGACTTTTTCCTTATCATTTGCTACTACGCAATTAACATTATTTTGTTACTTGTAAACAATAAAAATTAAATAATTACTCACATACAGTAAAATAGACTCTTCATTTATAAATATTAATTAAATATTGACTAATATTCTCTTATCATATGCTATTACTTAAAACTGTTTCTCTACTTCTACAATTTTTTATAACTTAATTATAGACTCTTTTTTTTAAAATTATCTATTTTGATAATATTTTAAAATTTAATTATTTCTAATATTTATTACTTCCTACTACTAAATTAAAATCAATTGGTTAATGATAAGATAAGAGTTGATCTTATACTATCATGCCCTTATTTAACTCTCTCCTCAGTTTTGGAAAAAAAAGAAAAACTTTTTTATCATATCATACCTTAAACTACCAATCAAGTAAAAAATGATAAAACAATTCTTAAGTGGCTTCTAGGGTGCAAGGGTGCACTTGCACCCTAAGTGGTGCACCGTGCACCACTGTAAATGACCTGCTACAACAGGTTTTTTTACCTGATATTTAAAAAGTTCAAAATAATAATAATTAGTTAATTACATTTTTACCCCTTTTTTTTAAAAAATGGTAAAAATGAATTATAAAAAGAAGATTAACAGAGAGAAAGGGATTTATAGTAATTAACAAATTAAAATTATAATAAATTATAAAAATAAAATAACCTGTAGAACCGGTTACTTATCTGGACACTTGGCGCAATCTTATTAGTCAATAGCTGGTGGTGCACGGTGCACTACTTAATTGGTAGTTCACCTTAGACAAAATTATAAAATATTTCCTAGCATGACGAAGATACCAATGTCTCAACTTTTGTTTGGGGGTCAAAATACCCAATGTCTCAACTGACTAAACACAGTTATACCACTATTCCGTGGGAAGATCCCGGTTATCTAAACACACAGGCCCCCACTATTGTATAAAAAAAAAGGCCCACATTAAAGGACTGGATATTATTAAATATTATTACATGTTACAATTAACATTTCAGATTTCACGTTAGTTTGGGGGTACTTTGAAAGATCTGTCAGAATGACTTTGATGAATGTCTTAACAATTTTATCAAACAGAGTACACTTGTTATACATGGCCCCTAACATGCACAAGTTTTTATTGCACAAGAAGGGTTAAACCCTTACCCGGTTATTTTCATTTTTTCTGATTTTTTTTACTGAAAATAAATAAAAAACAGAAATCCATACAAAAAAAAACAGAAATCCATTTTGAATCCCTCTTGAAATCTACCAGAAAATTCAATCCCTCTTTTGAATCTACGGGAAATCTTATCCCAGAAATTTCAATCCCTCTTTGAATCTACCAGCACAACACCACTATCTTCTTCCCTCTCACCACCACCACATCTGCTATAATCTAACCACTAATACACCACCCTCAACCTCCAAATCGAGTCCTTAGCAGCGACAACCTTGGGATTTTTTTTTTGGAAAGCAAACAATTTATTCCAAACCTGCACAGGGAAAGCAGGAACCAACAAATACAAATACGAAGAAAAAGAAAAAGAATAAAGCAAAATGTCAGATTTAGTTATTTTCTCATCTGGGAAGTGGGCAATCACACTTGTGGTTGTGGATTCTGTTTCGTTCTATGCATTTTCTTTTCTATTTGACAGGGCTATTTTGGTTATTAAATGAGAACATGTGTCTGTCTATACTTTTTATAAATCTAAATAACATAACAGACCAGCCATATGCATTACTCTGTTGACGGCATCGTGAGTTGATTTTTTCTAGGCTTAATAGCACTTTTGGTCCCTCACTTATCATGATTTGACACTTTTGGTCCCTAACAAAAAAAATTAGCCTAAATGGTCCTCAACCTATACAAACTGTTGCAGTTTTGATTTTCCATCCAAAACCGTTAAAGATTTAACGGAATATTCCTTTAAATAAATTAAAAATCAGAAAATTTACTAACTTATTCATCTTCTTGAAACATCTTCAAACATTCATCATTTTCTTCAACCATTCAAACCAGAATTACAAAATTCTTCAACAAATCAACCCAGAATTACAAAATTCTTCAACTCAACCCAGAATTACAAAAATCTTCAACAAACAAAAATCTTCAACAACTCAGATCTTCAAACATTCATCATCTTCTTCAACCCATTCAACCCGGAATTTCAAAAATCTTCAACAAACAAAAATCTTCAACAACTCAGATCTTCAAACATTACCCAGAATTTCAGAAATCTTCAACAACTCAACCCAAAATTACAAAAAAATTCTTCAACAAATCAACCCAAAATTTCAGATCTGGAGTTTTCAAACCCTAGATCTTCCCTAAATCAACCCATGACCGAGAGAAGGGGACATATCACTCACACCCAAGTCAGTTCGCCGCCACTGGAACCTCCCATCTTCACCGCGCCACCGTCCGTCGCGCCACCGTCCGCTCTTCCTCTCTGCCGAAGCTCTTCCGACGCCGTTCCTGATCTTTACCTCTCGGTCGCCGCCGCTAGCACTGGGACCTGTCGAAGCTGCCGCCGCTGCGTCCTCTCCTCTCGGTTGCCGCTCCGTCCTCTCGTCGCCGCTCCGTTCTCGATCTTCACTTGGCATCATTCTCTTCTCTTCCGTCGATCTGCTTCTCCTTCTTCTCTCGATCTCCCTCTGTTTCTCCCTCTCTCTCGCCTCTGTTACTCTTTCTCTCACCCTCCCTTTTCTCCCTTTTTTCTCCCTTTTCTTTCACCTCTCTCTCGCCTCTGTTTCTCTCACCCTCCCTTTTCTCCCTTTTCTTTCATCTCTCTCTCTCTCTCTGCTTCTGATGATCTGTTCCTCTTCCTTTTTTTATTTATTTATTTCTTATTTTTCCTTTTTTCCTCTTTTTTACAGTAAATGGACCATAGTTTAATTTTCTGGATTTTTTTATTTAATTTTGAAGATGACGATGAACATGGTTAAATATGATGATGAATTGATGAAAATTCTGGAAAAAAAATTTAAAAACCCAGAAACCGTTAATTAATTAACAGAATTGGATGGAAAACCAAAACTGCAACGGTTTGTATAGGTTGAGGACCATTTAGGCTAATTTTTTTTATTAGGGACCAAAAGTGTCAAATCATGATAAGTGAGGGACCAAAAATGCTATTAAGCCTTTTTTCTACTCATAATCAGTAAGCAACCAAACCAAATGAGATACACCCGGAAAGAAAAACTAAAGACTCAACGTAACAGTTCGATCAGATCTGGGGTCTCGTGGTGGGGTAGCCTCCATTTCCAGAACTCAAAGGAGAGGGCAAGATCAGATCTGTTTGAGGAAGATATTGCAAAATGAAGAGGGCTCACGGCGATCTCAGCGTAACAGTTCGATCAGATCTGGGTGGGGATGGGTTTCGTGGTGGGTAGCCTCCATTTCCAAAACTCAAAGGACCCCGCCATCGTCGTTCTGCTCTCGCCAACCGTCACAGTTCGATCAGCCACCACCGCACCGCCCTCTCTTCAGCCAATCCACTGTACCCAAAACCTAACTGAGCCACCACGATCTGCTCTCTTCCCCACCACGCCGTGCCGCGCCGTCATGTGGGTCACCGCGCCTGCACCACCATAGCCCAGGAAACAACCACCACTCCAACGATGTTGTGGAAGTGCCTTACCGTGTTGATGAAATCAGAGGGAGAAGAAGCGGTGGAGAGAAATTTTTTTTTAAAAATTGGGTTGTATTTTCTTTCAAATTAAAAATTGATCAATTTTATAATTCTGTAAAAAATAGTAACCGGTAAACCCTCTATTGCAAGTGAAAAGTGTGCTGTGCAAAGTTTCACAATAGAAAACTTGTGCTTATTCCGTTGTACATTTCTTATTTTTACTTTTATAGGGGTAGAAACTAAAAGGAATTGGTTTTGGATATTTGTTTATCACAAGGGGTTGTCTAGTTTACCTCATAAGGTAAATTTAATTTAATTTTAAGTTTTTTTTATCGGCTAAATTTTCATTTCAAGATATCGATCCCTGAACCTTCCTCTCTCTAATCCGCATGTCCCCTCTTCCCAAATTTTATTTTAGGTGGATCAATAATACTGGGCTGTCTAAATTATTTTAGGTAAATATTGGGTATAATTACTTTAATGTCTGGTAACTCAGTAATATTTTAATTTATCATGAGTTAGAATTTTCTAAGACACATGTCGTAATATTATTGAACCACCTAAGCTGAAGTGATTTTACCCAAAATAAATCTTGAGTAATTTAGACAACCTTATTTAAAGTAAGTGAATTGTGAATTTTTACAATTTCTTTACTTAATTAATTTCTATATGTAATAATTTTTTTTTATAAGGTATCTTCACAACTGACAGCCACAAGACTAATTCCTTTTGAATTTGGAGATCGCACCAAATGGATAAATCTTTTCAACAAATCATTCTCCATATACACCGATTATGGATCAAATCATGAACTAAATAATTAAGAAATTCAACTTAATTATGTTGGACTTTAATGGTGATTAAAATTTCCCAAAGTATCATGAGGACAACAACCATAAAACTAATTAGACACTCATGAGATAAATTAGACACCCATGCATTATCCTTAAGGCCGTTGAAGGAATTAAAACCTATTAATTCCACGTGGTCGTGGGTTCGATCCCCACAGACGGCCATGCTATAATAATCACTCAACTTCCCCAGTACGTCGCATTATGTTACTTGCCAGTAGGTCGCATTTTACTTTAGCATATACCTCTCTATTATTGCAAAACACTTATAGTCCTCCATAATACATATTCCTTTAATTAATATAATAGGAAAAATCGTATTTTTTTTACATTAGAAAATATTTAATTTTTTTTATGATGATCGGTATTTAAACATTTCCCTCCCTAACTCATATGTTACTAGCTTTTACCATTTGAGCTATCATACGAGAACAATAGGAAAAATAGTATATAACCACCTTAAATTTTGTATCTTTTGAAAAAACACAAACTTTTATTTATCTCAATTAATTCTTAAATTAACTTTTACTACTATTTTAATAGACACTTCTTTTTAACTTTGTTAAGTTACTAATAATATTTGTTAAATATAAATTTCTTACGTCTTCAAGAATAAAATTATAAAATCACATTAACCTTTATACTTTTTCAAATAAACATCTCTATACCTCACAATTCTTTGTAATTAAACATTAAACTCGTACTAGTTATGAATAAAAGGATATATTATAACAATATTAGAAGTTTAAAGATTGATTAAGATAAAAATAAAAATTCATGGTGCCTATTTACAAAAAATAATATAACACATGATTATATATGATCAGTTTTTTACATTTTTTTGATAAAACAAAATAAATATCAAATTGAATAGATTAAGGGGACTACAATGAATGATGTATAACTTAGAGCTTTTGTAGATTTTTTTTTTATTAAAAGTGTAACTGACACAACCCATTGTAGTAGGTAAAAGTGGGAGGTCGAAATTCGAGCCTCTTTTCTAAGGGTCCATTATTTTAAAAAACCCTCTTCATTTATTTTTGTTGCGGTTTAAACTGCCACTAATATATTTTGTAGCAGTTTAAAAAACTGTAACTAATGTACAAAAATTGCTATAAAAAGTATTAGTGGTGAGGGACCAAAATCAATTATTACATATTTTAGAGAGGCCAAAACTAATGAAAAAATTAAAGGAGAAAAGATATTTAACCCTTTAAAATTTAAAATTCAAAATATAATTCTTGGTATTGTCCTATGAGCCTTTTCAAATTTCAATTCATTTCGTTTGGTCGGTGAGAGGGCCAGATCACTAGTGTTTAAAGAGAAGATGAAACAAAAACGTAAATAATAGAGGACACGTAAGAAACCCTGCAAACTTGACACAAAATCGTATATTATATTATATTATACCGGATCATGTTTTCCATATGGTGCCAGCTTAGCTAAAAAAATAATTATCTCAACTTGTGATGTAGATGAGTCTGAACTGGTGTGGCCTTATAAATACTCAGCACTCCCTTTGCCCTGTGCTCATCACAAGCCACACAGGCTTTTCTTTTCCTCTCATTTGCACGAGTCATTGTAAGGTTACCAGAGAAGCTGCAAGGATGTTTTCCGCGGTGTCAGGTCTGCACAACAGGGGCCAGAAGCTGAAGGGAACATTGGTGGTGATTCACAAGAATTTGTTGGATATCAACGAAATCACTTCCGTAGCTACTAATGCTAAAAATGTTTCGCTTGGTGGTCTCGCCAGCAACGCCTTCGATGCTATCGGTAAAGCCGTTGGCACTGCTGCTGATGTCGTCACTTCCATCGCCGGCCACTCAGTGGCTATCAAGCTGATCAGTGCTACCGTCGCTGATGGTAACTTCTTTCTTTCACTCTGCTTAATTATTCCGACTGTGTTTTGATTTCAACTCACATATTTGCCTTTCTAAAACACAAGAGATATGGATCCGCTAAAAACACATTGAAATTACTTTCAGATGTGTAACAATAGAAATACAAACAATTCAAAAGTTGTTGGATTGATAATTAAAATTTATACATTTGTAATTTTAAAAATTTAATTATCATTAATAATTAATTATTTTCTACATTAATTAAGTAGTAAATGTGAAAGGTTATACTACTCCCTCCGTTCCTTTTTATAAGAGCCAAACTAACTTTGCACACAACTTAAGAAAATTAGGTAGTATAGTTTTTTGCATTAAATTTGTTCTCAAATATTGTTGAATTTCCAATATTGTCCTTAATATATTTCTTTTTAATCTCTTTCCATCATTAATGCAATTCCATATTTCCAAAATTAAATAGGGGTAAAAATGTGAAAAAATAATTAATACGGCACAAAATCTTGTGTGATTCTTATAAAAAGGAAAAATCAACACTCCTCATTTAGCTCTTATAAAAAAGAACGGAGGCAGTATAAACTATTTTAATACAAATATATTTTTAATAGAGTTGACTGAATTACCCTTGATTTATTTTGAGCAAATTTTTTGTTTTTTTTTATAAGCCATAAAATTGTATTAAAAAAGGTACAACGGTACCCAACTCTTAATAAAAAAGGAGGAAAAAAGTGAACAAAGATAAAATACATAAAAAATTCAACCGAAGGTCCAGAATAACCAACACAAAATCAGCAACCTTATGATTAAGCAAAATCATCATACCTTAGGTAGCCTAATATTCTTTAAGTATTATTACCTCTATTTCTTATTAACTGTACATAAAAAGAAGAAACACACATTAAAAAATGTAATCACTTCCTCAAAGTAGACAGTTATATATGAACAGTGAAAGTAAAATGTTATTACTTTTTTTTCTTTCTCTTCTTCACATATATTTTGGTGTCTTACACACACAAAAAGTGTCTACCAAACTTTTATTAATACTGAAATTGGAAATCAAGTTGAATAATTCAGGATTTGACTTGTGAAATTTTTGTAGCAAGTGGAAAAGGGAAAGTGGGGCAGCAAACTTGGGTGGAAGGTGTTATAGCGAACCTGCCAAAATTGGGAGCAGGCCAGACTGCATATGACCTTCATTTTGAATGGAACTTCGATGAGCAGGGAGTTCCTGGAGCGTTTTATATTGAGAACTTTCTGTCAGGTGGTGAGTTCCTCCTTGTGAGTCTGACTCTTCACGACATTCCCAACAAAGGAAACATTGACTTCCTTTGCAACTCCTGGGTTTACAATGCAAAGAACTACAAAACTGAACGCATTTTCTTTGCCAACAAGGTAAATAAATAATTAAAAGTACATTCAATTTTGAATTCTATTTCCCTGAAATTGAAATCATGAATGATAAAATGTTAATAAATGTTGTAGACATACCTTCCGAGTCAAACACCAGCTCCACTCGTCTACTACAGAGAACAAGAGCTCAAGACTGTAAGAGGAGATGGAACTGGGGAGCGCAAGGAATGGGATAGGATCTATGACTATGATGTCTACAATGATTTGGGCGACCCTGACTCCAACCTTCGTTTGAAACGTCCAGTTCTTGGAGGGAACAACGATTTGCCTTACCCTCGAAGAGGAAGAACCGGCAGAAAACAATCAAAAAAAGGTTAAGCCTTCTGTTCTAAACAATTCTTCGTTGTGCTGTTTAACTTAAACTTTTTAAGATACTCTTTCACTTGTAAAATTCTATGATGTTTGTTTACTAGCAACACATGAGATTTTTTATCTTAACATTTTCTGTTATATTTCTAGTAATGTTGTTATGTTGCTAATGTATATTTTTTGCTGTCATGTATTTGGACAGATCCCCAAAGTGAGAGTCGCAGTGACTTTGTTTACCTTCCAAGAGATGAGTCATTTGGTCACTTGAAGTCATCAGACTTTCTTACCTACATACTCAAATCTGCAACTCAAAACGTTATCCCTGCGCTACGATCCGCAGTCACATTACAATTCAACAAGCCTGAGTTTAATACCTATGATGATGTGCGTTCACTCTATGAGGGTGGGATTAAGCTGCCTACTGATGCACTTAGCAAGATTAGCCCTATCCCCTTGTTCAAGGAACTCTTCAGGACTGATGGTGAACAGGCTCTTAAGTTCCCACCACCTAAAGTGATTCAAGGTATATTATAGCATGTTTCAAAATTCTTCTACAATTGATTCTAAATTCATAATCAATTATGGGCAGAAGTTTCAGTGAGTAGCTTCTATGTGTCAGAATTGATTCCTGGAAAAAATAAATTGATACAAATATGCTATTAGAAACACTCTCATAGAAATGTTTATATCAAAAACATGGAAAGCTCATTGATCTTTTCAAATACTCTTATTTTGAGCAGTGGATCAATCTGCATGGATGACTGATGAAGAATTTGCTAGGGAGATGATTGCTGGTGTAAACCCACACATCATTAGGAGACTTCAGGTAAACTGTTAAGCTAGTAAAGAAAATTAAAAATGTTTTATCCACTTTTCATTTAAGTTTGCATATGGTAATTAACCTCATTGCTTGCTAAATTTAATGCAGGAGTTCCCACCTAAGAGCAAGCTAGATACTCAACTCTATGGTGATCATACCAGTACAATAACCAAAGAACACTTAGAGCCAAACCTGGGTGGAATCACTGTTGAAGAGGTAACCAAAGAACACATGGAAGAATTAGAATTCTACTATTGCTTTTCTGGAATCTTGGTTTATTTTGACTGAGATGAATCAGAATGACTAAATTATTTATATTTCATTGAACAGGCTCTCCAAAGCAACAGACTGTACATCCTAGACCACCATGATCCAATCATTCCATACTTAAGGCGAATTAACGCAACTGAGACAAAGGCCTATGCTTCCAGAACCATTATTTTCGTTCAAAATGATGGAACTTTGAAGCCATTGGCCATTGAGCTAAGTAAGCTAAGTGATAATGGTAATGATAGTTCTGGTCCGGAAAGCACTGTTTACTTGCCGGCAGACCAAGGTGCTGATGGCACTATTTGGCTACTTGCAAAGGCTTACGTTATCGTAAACGACTCTTGCTATCATCAACTTGTCAGCCATTGGTAATTTTGTTGAATGAAATTTTATATGTTCAATATTAATTTATCACTTTATCTATGAATTGTTCATTAATCTCTTTACTTGTATGACAGGTTAAACACTCACGCTGTTGTTGAGCCATTCATCATTGCAACAAACAGGCATCTTAGTGTGGTTCACCCTGTCTACAAGCTTTTGTTTCCCCACTACCGTGACACAATGAACATTAATGCACTTGCACGGAATGTCCTAGTTAATGCAGAGGGTATTATAGAATCAACATTCTTGTGGGGAAACTATGCTTTAGAAATGTCTGCTGTTGCTTACAAGGACTGGAATTTCACTGAGCAAGCACTACCTGCCGATCTCCTCAAGAGGTAGATCTATCATTGTTTTGGAGAAAACAAAAATATTGATTTCAAAATTACTTGTTATGTCAATATGATCTAACTTGGCTGTTATTATCCAGAGGAGTGGCTGTTGAGGATCCTTCTGCCCCGCACGGCATTCGCCTGCTGATAGAAGATTATCCTTATGCTGCTGATGGACTAGAGATATGGGCTGCTATCAAGTCATGGGTAGAAGAGTATGTTAATTTCTACTACAAGTCAGATGCTGCTATTACACAAGATGCTGAGCTCCAAGCATTTTGGAAAGAACTTGTGCAGGTGGGTCACGGTGACTTGAAAAATAAGCCATGGTGGCCTAAATTGCAAAATCGTGCAGAGTTGATTGAAGCCAGCAGCACCCTCATTTGGATTGCTTCAGCCCTTCATGCAGCTGTGAATTTTGGACAATACCCGTATGGAGGTTATATCCTGAACCGACCAACTCTTAGCAGGCGTTACATGCCTTCGAAAGAAGCCGAGTTTGAGGAGCTGTCTAAGAACCCTCAGAAGGCCTATTTGAGGACCATCACAGCAAAGAGTGAGACCCTCACTGACCTTACTATTATTGAGGTGTTGTCAAGGCATGCCTCTGATGAGGTGTACCTTGGGGAGAGAGACGGTGGCGATCTTTGGACTACTGATACACAGGTACTAGAGGCCTTCAAGAGGTTTGGAAAGAAACTAGCTGAAGTTGAGAAAAATCTCATTCAGAGGAACAGTGATGAGAGCTTGAGGAACCGGTATGGGCCAGTGAAGATGCCCTACACTCTGCTCTATCCTTCTAGTGAGGAAGGATTGACTTTCAGAGGCATTCCTAACAGTATCTCCATCTGAAGAGGTTTATGGTTGTGTTGCATTGCAGCTTTAAATAAAATGATGAGAAGGAATCTGATTCCCTCATTCCCCTTTGTATTCAAAATCCCCTCATTTCCCTATGTGTGATTACCATGTGTGTTTGATGCCCTACATCAATAAGAAGTACTGTGTTTTTACTATGTACTCTGCTAGACTTCAGATAATGCCTTTCTAAGAGATATTATTGATGCAAAGATGGAGAGAGAAATAGAAAGTGCTATGCGGTGACGCAATAGCTCCAACTATCTACCAGAAATATAAATTCTTCAAATTAAATCAATTAAATTAAAAAATGTTAGCCGAATGTTAAATATTTTCTTGAAAAGTCTTATGAGGTGTTATTTACTAATGCAATAGCTTCTATGTGACCCTTTGAGAAATAGAAAATTTTCAAATTAAATCAATTAAATTAAAAAATGTTAACTGGATTTTAAATATTATTCTGATACTGCCCCATTTGAAATAAAACTTTCATATTTTATTTAATTTCTTGTTAAAATTTAGCCAACCTTAGAAATTAAGAATTTGACAATATAGTGCAAGCTGGCTGATTGTTCTAGCAATTCTTGGTAGTCTTTTTCACCGTGATTGAATCTCAAAGATTGAGGTTTATAAGGTTAAATCAAAACGCCATAAGAGCAGATTTTCTGAATGGCTTGGAGGAAGCTATCAGTAGAGGAGTTATTGAAGCTGCTTATGTTGGAAAACGAATTATATTACCTCGATCTTTTACTGGAGGCACGAGGTACATGTTCGATAATTTTCAGGATGCATTGACAATTTGCAAAACAATGAGATAAATCCTGATTTGTTCATTACTTTAACATGTAACTCAAACTGAAAAGAGATAGCTGCTTTTGTTCTTCAAGAAATCCGAAACCCGATGATCGACCAGATATTATATGTAGAGTCTTCTTCAAAATTAAACTTGATCAACTTATGAAAGATTTCAAAGAGGGAAAGCTGTCTGGAAAGCTTGATGCAGGTTATTTTTAATGTTGAAACATAAATATTTGATGAAATAATATTTCATTGCATGTTCTCATAAAAAAATAATTTTATTTTATTTCTTTAGGGGTGTATACCATTGAGTTTCAGAAGAAGGGGGTCGCATGCTCACATTCTTCAATGATTGCACAGAGACAACAAAATGAATACAATTCACAATATTGACTGTTATATATCTGTTGAATTGGCGGTAGCGAATCTAGAAATTTTATGTTGTAGGGGTAATATACACAGTGACGGATCCAGGAATTTAAGTATGGGGGGCACAAAAATTGGGAACTGCAGCCAGGCCGGTTCGGTTGACACATGAAACCG
This sequence comes from Acmispon strigosus, assembly GCA_030819835.1. Taxonomy (NCBI): domain Eukaryota; kingdom Viridiplantae; phylum Streptophyta; class Magnoliopsida; order Fabales; family Fabaceae; genus Acmispon; species Acmispon strigosus. The sequence goes on along the minus strand of JAUAMA010000004.1, from coordinate 51,774,724 downwards.
GAAGAGTATCGAACCGGTTACGAATCAGAAAAACTGGGAAGAAACTAGAAATACAGATGAAAATTGGACAAAATTCAGCTCACACCGGTTTGATTGCATGTTTTGTAAAAACAATTAGGTGAAAATGAAAATTGAAATGAAAATGATTTGTCTCAACCTTTTGAAGGTTGAAAATTTTAATATGATGTGTAATTTTCATTTTATGTATATAATTATATATATATATATATATATATATATGTAATTAGGTATTATAATTATAATTAAAAAATATTATTTAATCACAATCAGTTCGACCACTGTTCAACCTCGGTTGAACTATAAAAACTGTATATTGATAGCTCAAACGGTTCGTTGTCCGATTCAGTTCTGCGAACACTGCTGCATACCCACTACCAGAAATTTGGTTAATAGCGGTGGTTCTGGGTACATTTTGCGGCGGTTCAAACCGCCGCAAAATGTATGTGAGAGGCGGTTGCCCAACTGTGCAGTTACAAGCGTCGAGAGATACATTTGCGGCAGTTTTGGCTAACCGTTGGAATAACCGCCGCAGTGTTTGACGCTGCAGTATAGTGCAACTTTGCGGCGGTTTGGAACCGCCGCCGTATACGTGTTTTTTGCGGCAGTTCCAAACCGCCGCAGAATACTTCATTAGAATCCAAAAGAATGCTTAATAACCAAAAACAACATAAGTAAACCATAATGAAATTTAATGCAACCAAAATTCACTTAATATAATATAAACTTGAGAAAGTCGAACTAGTCTTTGGATGCATTAAATCTGTACTCACAATGTCAAGCTCAATTGTTAAACAACAATGAACAACATGCCATATGCGTTCAGAGTACAATTGCAGGATAGCACTAGGTATTCACTAACAATGCAGTAAACTACTTAATACCTCAAACTTACAATTGGTGTAGAAAGACCACCTTCCCTTGTACTCATGAACATGACCAACAAAATATTCTATCACAATTTCAGCTCTGTCTTAATAGGTAATTGAGCCCAGAGATATTAAGAGATTTGCTAGTATAATTATTCTTAGCGATATAACATAAAGTCATTCATGATATGTCTTCAACATAAACTTTTGAGATGGGTAGTTCATAACTGGACTGCTTTTGAGCAATTGAACTTTCCCTTGAAAAGCAATGATACACACTAAAGTAATAGTCCACAAAACAAATATAACATGTTTTGTAAAATATCAAAAGGAAACTCACAATATATGGAACTGGGGCATCAAGAAAATCAATCATTTTCCTAGGTAAAACCTGAAAAGCAAGGCTTACTTATCGTTAGACTTATATAACAATGGCACAAGAATAAACTGAAAGCAGGGGTTGTTGAATACACTAACTCACCGGGAGCAATAAACTTTGCCACTGAAATGGACGAATCATGGGAACAAGAGAAAGCACTGTGGCAGATAGAACACCCTGCATGGTGTCAAAGAATGCCAAAATGAAAGGAAGGTTATAATACCACTCTGTAGTAATCCAAATTACTCAACATCAACAGCTATGTATTGAGCATTCAACATTGTCATGCAAATCAATGACAATCAATTAGTTTGATTGTCTCAAAGGCTTACCAGATTTGGACACACTATTAGCAGTTGTTTTTCCAATAACACTCCTGCAACTAATGCCAGCACCTGCCAGTACAAGAACTAGAATAAGTAACCAGCAAAACAACAGGAAAATCAAACATGAGAGGGGAGAAAAATCAATCTCAAAATAAATAAACAGTAAAAATAGAAGTAAATGGGAAAAAATATTTAGAAGATTTCTTCAGCCAGGAAATGATTTCTAAGAACAGTTTCTACAAATAACTTCTTACAGACATTAACATTGTTGAACTTAAACTGGATATGTGCTTACACTATCAAGGGACAGAACTCGACACGTAGTTGCCGTTGTCCATACTGATAATGCAAGGGTTTCCTCAGCAGCTGCCAACTTCGCATTGTCCTTTTACAAAGTACAATTGTAAAGAATGCACATATTTGTTGACAAACCAGCGTTAAAATCACTTAATAATTACCTGAGCCGATTCAGAGCAATTAAAACACTTTTCGCTGAAGCCAAGAGCAGCAACAGAATGTCTTATATACTGAATAGCTTGTAGATGTTCAAGAGGGTGGAAGACAAACTCACTTCCTCGAGGCGGAATAGGTTGAGCATGATATCTACACACTATGTGTAGTATATCATTCTTATTCTCCTATCAGAGCCAATCACAACAAAGAAGACAAGTTAAATTCCAATCAAGCATCACCTAAGATTAACTGATGCAAAACAAAAGAGCAACCTTTTTACACTAACCATAGCCCATTCCATTAAGTAATCATCTCCATAATCTCTTTCATTGTTTGAGAAAGGATCATCCTCATCTTCAGATGCCATGCTTCTAACTGGACTGCCAATAAAAACAATTTGATATTAAAATTGAATTGAAACTAAAAGTTAAATGTGATCAAGTAAAACAGTTACAAAGAAGAAAAAGACAAATGAACCATATTAAATCTAAAGAAGTTATGCACCATGAGAAGGAAGTTCAAACGAGTAGACAAACTATTGCCATAGACATATCTCAGCTCAATAAATAAATTAAAGAAAAATTGTGATACTAGTATATCAAAAGTAAAATTGAAACAGAATATTATAATTATAGATCTACCACCTGAAAAGAGACTCAGAACTTGCAAGACGCTCCAAGGCACGACTCCTAGAAGATACAGGTGTTCCAACAATGGGAGAAACTTGGCCACCTTCGCAATTTCCATGCACTCTTTCCACAGAATCATATGAGTTTCAGGTGCCTCAAAATCATAACTATTATGATCCTGCAGATGATTTCTGCCATCCTTATCTATGTCTCTAAAGTGACAAAAATCAGAAGTTCACGACATTCTCTTGATGAATCGAAGACAAGATTATTGATTTTCTTATCAATTCAATGGGAAACAAACATAGACATGCTTGCATAGTGGTATCAATAATTGTTCATGATCATTATATCTTATCTTTGTAAGAATATATTTTCTAATGCTAAAATTAAAAATCTGCGACCCTAATTTTCTTTTGGCTATATTTATATCTTATCAGTTCATGCTAAAACAATATTTTATCAGTATTAATTTGATCAACAACTAATTCCAATCAGTTAACCTATAACATAAAAGGACACAGGATACGGACAGATAAGGAAAAGAGGGCTGATTAATTTACCTCTGGAGGAATAAATACAGGAAGGTCCTGGTCCTGTCTTCTTTTGAGAAGTTTGTTTCCAAAATTTTCAGCACCTCCAATATCATCAACCCACTAAAAATCCACCATAAATTTGTGCCTGTCATTAACAATGATCTTTATGGAAAAAATAAAGTTCAACATCTCTAAAATTACCCTTCCAGCTTTCATATATAATGGCAGTTTTCCATTCTCTGCACAATATCAACTAAGTATTTCATATTTGTATTTAGAACTATTTAATGCGTCTGAACATAGTAGTATTAATAGTACACTTTGACTGTTAAAACACATTCAGGACATTCTTATACCAATTGAGAATATCATGATTGGGGCGGCCAAAACAACTCACAACAGGATTGGTAATGCCTGCCAATATGCAGAAAGAGACATGGATGATAGCTGAAGTCAGAGATATATGACCTGAGACAGAAGAAGGATCAAAGAATGAGTGAAAATAAATTAACATATCTACTAAATTCACTAGCAGCAGCATATGAACAAAATTATCTGCAAATTCCATCTTGAAAATTAGTACTTACTTTCAATAGAAGGAAAATGAATGCAGACAAGTTAATCCTCGAGTTTACCATCAGTAAAGTCCATGGCATGCTAGATGCAAGATTTCTTGTTTAGCATACTATTGCACAATCATGGTTGGTAAAAATGCCATAAGCGAGAACCAAAAAAGTGAATTTCAAAATCAAATTCATGAACCAAAGATGCAAGTAAAGGAATGAAAAGGAGCACGCACTAAGATGATTGGCGCAGATCCTTAGGGATTTAGATTGCCTCAGGAGAAGCGTAACCTCATCGGTGACCTTGACACTACCGGCGCTTCTCTCCTGCCACTGGTTACCTTCCTTGTCGAACCAGTAGTTCGGTAAAGCTTGACTTTGCTGCGATCAAAGAAAAAACAACACCGATTTACGGTAAAACCCTAAAATCGAAGAGAGAAAGGGGGAAATGAGAGAAGAAAAGTATCTACAGATCTAGAATTGGATTTTTGTCCTCTTCGCCGGTGATGACAACAACCTCCTCAAGCTTGAAGATGAGAGCGACCTGAGCTCCGGTGACCTCGTCATCTCCGGCGGCTGGTTCGCCCTCCTCTTCCCGTTGTTCGGTTGTTCCAGATCGGTTGGCGGAGCGATGAGAGCGGAGCGGCGGAGGCGAGCGGGCGATGAGAGAAGGCGAAGCGATGAGACGGAACCTTTCTCTTTCTCTTTCTCTTTCTGCACAGGTTAAAGTAAAAAAAAAAAAAAAAAAAAATTAAAACCTGTAAGTGACAAATTGTGGCGGTTTAAGTGTAATAAATACTCATCATTGGTATCCAAATGAAAAGCAAACACAGTCATAAACAAACACGCACAAATAGCAGCAACGACACCTAGGAAATTAAGAAAGTCTCAAAATTTAAACACAACTGGGGAGAAAATTAATGAATAATGAATGAGGAGTTTGGACAAAATGGAGGTTTTGTTTTATGAAAAAATGGGTTTGAGGGGAAATTAATTAAAAAATGAAAGAATAAAATGTACTTGAATAATGAAGCAGCGACGACATCTGATGAGAGTGAGGGGTTTAGAAATTAGAAGAAAAAGAGAATTGGGGAAAGCTAAAAGGAAGAAGAAGATGTATTTTCTGAAATAGGGACCCTTCGTGCAGAATAAAGTTGAAACTGTTCCTAAGGGCTACTCTGCAGAACCAGAATCGCCAATCGGAAACCCCTCGCCGGTAATGGATCCATAGGGACAACCGCGCTGCGCGACAAGAGCCCGGACAACACATGGATACTGGGACAGCCTACGACGTCCTGACACGGCCAGAGCACCTGACAAGTGTTAAACCGTCAAGATGGAATCCTTACTAGGGAGATCCAACGACAAGGAATGAGCTAGAGGTCCTAATCATGCCTCAAGATCACCAAAGGGCTTCCACTCCTACAAAAGGGGACCAACCCCTCACTTCTCAAGGTACACATACTTCTCTCTATAACTTTCTCTCTCTAACCCCACGCCTCTAACTTGAGCGTCAGAGTGTTACCGCAGGGATCCCTCCCAGGCTCAACGAACGGAGGAGCGCTGAGAAGACAGACGACCGAGCACCAAGACGGCCACCATCCAACCGGAACCTCTTGTTGAAAGCACGCCTCTCCCTCCACAATAAACACCCTCCCCGGGTGATTGATTGGCTGGTTTCGATCAGAAATCCTATGTAATGACTAGAGACTTAGAGTGATGTTGTTGGAGTGTTGCTCAAAAAGTGGCAAAACAAAGTTGATAAATTGAATTTTTTAATAGTATTAGAAGTAAATATGTAAAGTTGTGGGGGCATTTATTTTTTGGTGGAAGCAATTGAATATTTTACATTAAAATAATAGGGGTATTAGAAGAAATTTTGGAAAGGATGTGGGGGCATTTGCCCCACCCCCATTACAAGTGGGTACGCCCCTGGTTGCCAGATAGCAAATTATATACTCCCTCCGTCCCGAATTATAAGACCCTTTAGAGACAAACTCGGTGTTCCAAATTATAAGACCCCTTCTAGATTTCAGGAAACAAAAAATAAGCTTTTCCTTTTTTACCCCCTGCATTCATTATATTTTAAATTACAAAACTTTAATTACCACCTCTACTAATTACTTCTTTCATATTCCCAACCAACTTTTGTTATATCCAATACTTACACTAACAATTTCCAATTTTTTTTAAATAGGGGCATATTTGGAAGATTTGTATAAAAAGTAACAAAACCAACATATTAATTAGCTTATTACATGTTTTCTTAATAGGCGTGATTGTCTGAAAAGGACCCTATAATTTAGGACGGAGGGAGTATATCCCAACTTGCATCACGCTGTTTCATGGAACGTTTTTCATGATTATATTTTCATTTTTTGTGCTTAGAGGTATCTTTCATGGAAAACGATCACGTTTGAGTCGGAAACATTTACATCATTGTGAGAATAACTCTCATAACAGATTTTTTTCCATCCAGAAGATTCAAAACTCGGGATCTTGTTAAAGGGAAATCAAACTTGTACTTTCTTTGGTAAGTTTTTCAATAACTCTAGAAATGATAATATATAAAAGTATAATAATCTAATAGTTGAAATATATCGTACCAGAATTAGAAAACTTTAATATATATATATATATATATATATACACACACGCATATATATAATCTACATTTATTACTTTTAAAAATAAAGGTAAAAATCTCCTTTACAAGAAAATAATTTTATTTAAACTAAGATAAATAATTTGTAATATAGTTTTAGTAATTTTTCTATTCTTTTAAATAATTTTAGAAGTTAATATATATAAAAGTATAATAATTCAATTTTGAAAGTATATTGTAAATCTATATATATATAGTCTATACTTATACATGTTTAAATTACAGGGCAATAAGCTTCAACGGGGAGGAACATTTTACATGAAAATACTTTTATATGTAAACTAAAATATTAAAAAAGTATGCTTAAATTACAGGGTAAAAATATCTCACAGAGGCAATATTTTATATAAAAATACTTTCATGTTAAAAGTAATGAATTTTTTTTTACTTAAGTAATTTTCTATAACTTTTTAAATAATATTAGGAATAAACATAAAATTAAGATAATTTTGATATTAAAAAAATGTCGTATGAAAATTATAAAACATTAATACATATATAATCTATATTTATTTATTTAAATTACAAGGTAAGCTTTTATGGAGATGAACATTTTACATGAAAATATATTCATATAAAAGCTAATCATTTTTTTAATATAATAAAAGATAATATATCGTATTGGGATTAGAATATATATATATATATATATATATATATATATATATATATATATATATATATATATATATATATATGAAAATTTCACAATAAAAACAAGTTATACGAGGTTTAAAAAATATTAATATTTATATATATCTCAGTCCATATAGTTGATAAATTATTTTGTTTGTTTCATCGAGATAATTATATTCGCATAATTTTTTTATTAGATATTTTACTTAAATATTTATTTATTATTTCAAAGAAATAATTATTCTATATAAACATTTTAAAATCACAAAATAATATATTACATTTTATATCTATCTTCTTAATATTTCACGAATAATCTTCCCGTGTTTGGCATGGGCACAGGCACTAGTATAGTGGAAACAAAAACTTCACACTAGGCCGTATATTAGTATATTATTTTATACAGGAGCATGTTTTGCACATGTTGCCAGCATGGGTCGAAAAGCTAATTATCTCAAGCATGTGTTGTGACTCGTGAGTCTGAAAATCTCGTGTGGCCTTATAAATACTGAGCAATCCCTTTGCTTCTGCTCACCACAAGCTACACAGGCTTATCTTTTCTCTCATTTGCAAAAGACATTGTTTGTTTGAGAGAAGCCGCAAGCATTAGCAAAGATGTTTTCCGGTCTGAGCAACAGGGGCCATAAGCTGAAGGGAACACTCATTGTAGTTCACAAGAATTTGTTGGACATCAACGAACTTACCTCCGCTAAAAGTGTTTCTGGTATCGTCGGCGGTGCTTTCGGTGCCATCGGTCAAGTCATTGGCACCACGGTTGACGCCGTCACTTCCATCGCTGGACGCTCCGTGGCCCTCAAGCTCATCAGTGCTACTGTTGCTGATGGTTAGTACTTAGTACTCATTTAAAATGAAATTAATTTCGGAGCCCTTTTTCAAAAACTATAATAATACTTCTTTTAATAGAAAAATACTTTCAATGCTTCAAGTGTAACAAAAAGAATTTACTTTTCAGAATTTACTATGTATTTGAGTAAATTTATTAGCAATTCTTTTTTAGAATATATAATTTTAAGGTTATTTTGAATTGCTTTTTAAAATAATTTATTTAATTAAAAAGAGAAATTATTGTTAAGTACAAAAGTATTATTTATGATTATAATTAAACATAAATAATCAAAAGTGCTAGTTGCACTTGTTAAACTTAAAAGTGACTTTTTGAATATTTAGAAACTGCACTTTTAGCAAGACTTTTAATCTTCATCATACATGAGTTAAAATTGTGAGAATAATTTAGTAAAAAAAATAAATTAAACATCAATTAGTGTTTACTCTTCATTGCAAATTTAATAACTAATTAACTTTTTATCTAAGTGAAATAACTTGTTTAGAATTTTAAACAAGTTGGACTAGTTGAAGTTGAGTTTGTAAAATTATTTTTTGCGTAAAGTAATTTATATTCAGTAATTTTATGAAAAAAATAGTTTTTATTAAAACATAGGGTAAAGTTTTTAACATGAGTCTAGAAACAAAATTATATTTAAACAGAAGTAAACCAATCATTGAATTTTTTTTTGGTTAACACCAATCATAGTATCTATTTTCTTAACAAAGAGCTCTTAAAAGGTAATCGAAATATAGTTAAAAGAAGAGTTAAGTTTCATTAAGATAGTCAAAGAAACATACTTAAAGAACTTAGATCTTGAATATATAGCTGAAAGTGTTACTTGACAATCATCATGCTGAAATTGGAAATCGAGTTGAATAGTTCAGAATTTAACTTGTGAAATTTTTGTAGGAAGTGGAAAAGGGAAAGTGGGGAAGCAAACCTGGGTGGAAGGTCTCATTACCAACTTGCCAAAATTGGGAGCAGGCCAGACTGCATATGACATTCATTTTGAATGGAACTTTGATGAGCTGGGAGTTCCTGGAGCTTTTTATATTGAGAACTTTTTGTCTGGTGGTGAGTTCCTCCTTGTGAGCTTAACTCTTCATGACATTCCCAACAAAGGAAACATCGACTTCCTTTGCAACTCCTGGGTTTACAATGCAAAGCACTACAAAACTGAACGCATTTTCTTTGCCAATCAGGTAAAAAAATACATTCAAAATTTAGAATTCTGTTTCCCAGAACTTGAAAATTGAAATCATCATTGAGGAGAAAACTTAATTAAATGTTGGTTAATGCAGACATACCTTCCTAGTGAAACACCAGCTCCACTCGTCTACTACAGACAACAAGAGCTGAAGACGGTAAGAGGAGATGGAACAGGGGAGCGCAAGGAATGGGACAGGATCTATGACTATGATGTCTACAATGATTTGGGCGACCCTGACTCCAACGATAGTTTGAAACGTCCAGTTCTTGGAGGAAACACCGATTTCCCTTACCCCCGAAGAGGAAGAACTGGCAGAAAGCCAGCTAAAAAAGGTCAATCAACCCGATCCAAGACTTCAATTCTTATGCTCGTGTGATGTTTAACTTCAACATGTTAAGATACTTTGTCACTTGTAAAATGCTGTGATGTATGTTTAATAGCAACACATATGAGACTTTTTTTATCTTGACATTTTCTGTGTTTATGTTTCTAAAATATTGTTAATGTTGCTAGTGTATATTTTTTGCTATCCTGTATTTGGACAGATAAACAAAGTGAGAGCCGCGGAAACTTCTTTTACCTTCCAAGAGATGAGGCATTTGGTCACTTGAAGTCATCAGACTTTCTTACCTACATACTCAAATCTGCAACTCAAAACGTTATACCTGCGGTTCGATCTGCAGTTACATTACAATTCAACAAGCCTGAGTTTAATACCTTTGATGATGTGCGTTCACTCTATGAGGGTGGGGTTAAGCTGCCTACTGATGCACTTAGCAAGATTAGCCCTATTCCATTGTTCAAGGAATTCTTCAGGAGTGATGGTGAACAAGCCCTTAAGTTCCCACCACCTAAAGTGATTCAAGGTATATTATAGTTTGTTTGGAAATTCTTTTACAAATGATTTTAAAGCATTTTGAAGAGAAGTTTTTATGAGTAGTTTCTGCGAGACAAAATTAATTCTGGAGAAACATAAGCTGATTCAAATATGCTATCAGAAAACACACTCCCATAAATAATTATATTTAATAACATGGAAAACTCATTGATCTTTTGAAATACTCTTATCTTGAGCAGTGGATCAGTCCGCATGGATGACTGATGAAGAATTTGCAAGGGAGATGATTGCTGGAGTAAATCCTCACATCATTAGAAGACTTCAGGTGAACTTGATAGTTTACTGTTGAGCTAGTAAAGAAAACTAAATATTTTATATGTAAAATTTGCAATTAAGAACCTTGTTGCTTGCTAAATTTAATGCAGGAGTTCCCACCTAAGAGCAAGCTAGATACCCAACGCTATGGTGATAATACCAGTACAATAACCAAAGAACACTTAGAACCAAACCTAGGTGGGGTCACTGTTGAAGAGGTAACCAAAGAACACTAGGAAGAATTATAATTCTACTATTGCTTTTCTGGAAACTTGGTTTATTTTGACTGAGATGAATCACAATGACTAAATTATATTTTGTTGAACAGGCTATTCAAAGCAACAGATTGTACATCCTAGACCACCATGATGCAATCATTCCTTACTTGAGGCGAATTAACGCAACTGAGACGAAGGCCTATGCTTCCAGAACCATTATTTTCGTTCAAAATGATGGAACTTTGAAGCCATTGGCCATTGAGCTAAGTAAGCCAAGTGATAATGGTAATGATAGTTCTGGTCCTGAAAGCACTGTTTACTTGCCGGCAGACCAAGGTGCTGATGGTACTATTTGGCTACTTGCAAAGGCTTACGTTATCGTAAACGACGCTTGCTATCATCAACTTGTCAGCCATTGGTAATTTTGTTGAATGAAATTTTATTTGTTCAATCTAATTCATCACTTTGTCCATGATTGTTCATTAATCTCTTTACTTGTATATATGTTAGGTTAAACACTCATGCTGTTGTTGAGCCATTCATCATAGCAACAAACAGGCATCTTAGTGTGGTTCACCCTGTATACAAGCTTTTGTTTCCCCACTACCGCGACACAATGAACATTAATGCACTTGCACGGAATGTCTTGGTTAATGCAGAGGGTATTATAGAATCAACATTCTTGTGGGGAAAATATGCTTTGGAAATGTCTGCTGTTGCTTATAAGGACTGGAATTTCACTGAGCAAGCACTACCTGCCGATCTCCTCAAGAGGTAGTAGCCCTTACAATATATAAATGCGTGGCACTTGCAAAACTTTTAAGAGAAAACAAAAATATTGATTTCAAAAGTACTTGTTATGCTAATATGATCTACCTTGGCTATTATTATCCAGAGGAGTGGCTGTTGAGGATCCTTCTGCCCCGCACGGCATTCGCCTCCTGATAGAAGATTATCCTTATGCTGCTGATGGACTTGAGATATGGGCTGCTATCAAGTCATGGGTAGAAGAGTATGTCAATTTGTACTACAAGTCAGATGCTGCTATTGTACAAGATGCTGAGCTCCAAGCATTTTGGAAAGAACTTGTGCAGGTCGGTCATGGTGACTTGAAAAATGAACCATGGTGGCCTAAAATGCAAAATCGTGCAGAATTGATTGAAGCTAGCTCCACCCTCATTTGGATTGCTTCGGCCCTTCATGCAGCTGTTAATTTTGGACAATATCCGTATGGAGGTTATATCTTGAACCGTCCAACTCTTAGCAGGCGTTACATGCCTTCGAAAGAAGCTGAGTTTGAGGAGCTCTCTAAGAACCCTCAGAAGGCCTATTTGAGGACCATCACAGCAAAGAGTGAGACCCTTACTGACCTTACTATCATAGAGGTGTTGTCAAGGCATGCTTCTGATGAGTTGTATCTTGGGGAGAGAGACGGCGGTGATCTTTGGACTACTGATACACAGGCATTAGCGGCCTTTAAGAAGTTTGGAACGAAACTGGCTGAAATTGAGAAAAAGCTCATTCAGAGGAACAGTGATGATAGCCTGAGGAACCGGTATGGACCGGTGAAGATGCCCTACACTCTGCTCTATCCTTCTAGTGAGGAAGGATTGACTTTCAGAGGCATTCCTAACAGTATCTCCATCTGAAAAGGTTTATGGTTGTGTTGCATTGCAGCTTTAAATAAAAAGATGAGAAGGAATCTGTTTCCCCCTCATTCCCCTTTGTATCCAATTCCCTCATTTCCCTATTTGTGGTTATCATGTATGTTTGATGCATTACATCAATAAGAACTACTTGTATGTTTTTACTATGTATTCTGCTAGACTTGCAACATGAAATGCAACCTTCGTTCTTTATATTTGGAGATAATGAATTCAAAACACCAAAACTTGTACCAAGCTAGCTCTAAGTTGCCATGAGAGATAGAAAATAAAAGAAGATGAAGGAAAATTGACTGAGAAATTCATCAGGGCATTCTTTGGGTATTTTCATACCTGATGAGATAAACACGCAATAGTGGATTCTCACCTTGGTAGATGTGCGGAAGTCTTGACTATTTTATGTATCCTCTAGCTGAGTTCATCTGCTAAGATATTGTCAGCAAAATATTTCTGTTCAATTTCTTTAAACAGGAGCCTTGGGGTGGTTCGGAACTTATTAATAATTAAGAGCTCATTATTACAAATTAATGTCCATTCTTGTCTTGCAGGTTTTTCCAAGAATAAAAGATTCTGATCAGGTTAATTTATAAAAAAAACTCAATTTTTTTGGTGTGTATGCTTGTGATTATTAAACTTATATGCTAATAAATTTTTTCTGATGAAATCTTTGGTACAGTACAGGGAGGGATCATGCTATTCATCAATTCTTACTTTGAATTTGTACGGATCCGAAATTTTTTAAAGTCACAGAATGCCTCCTTTTGTCTGCTTGGGGAGTAAGGAGCTATTTTCATATTGTGCCATCACTGTTCTTATTTTTTTCAGTACTATGATTATTTGATCATAACTTTGTAATTTAATTTTTTGCAAATTTATACAAGTAGCTGTTATGTTGCATTGTGATTTATGAGTGCTCTTTTTGATTAATTTAGGTATACAAAACAAAGTGATATTTCTCGTGCGCGTCTTTGGTTCTATGAAGGAAGAAGAAAAATTATGCTTTACACTGAGAGATCTCATTTTTACCACAGATACAAGGTTGTATACAATGAAATAGTTTTTCCTCATACACTTCCTGTAATTGTTTTATCTGGTATTTAATGGCTGTATGTTTTTATAGTTTTAAAAAAATTAAAATGCTGCCTGGCTGCTGAAATTGTTGGAATGACATGCAGTACCATAATTGTTGGAATTTCTTCTATGTAGAATGTGAAATATTACAATAAAAAACTCTAAAGTTAGTTCAATTATTAAGAAATTGTATGATCTAGTCAAAAGTGTTCATGATATAGACCAAGACAGAATTGTCAAAATTGCGGCGTGGTCTATGCTGTGAGGACTGATGTTGTGACTTATGGTTTTATTATCCTCCTGTAAGTCTGTAACCTATTATTATAATAATCAAAATATTAACAAATTTAGTTTACTTCTTGATGGCAGATTCGTGGGGTTCAGAATTTAATCATTTATTCACTCCCAGAGAGGAAGGAGTTTTACCCTGAGGTAAGCAGACTTGTAAAGTAGGACATTTTTCTCCTCTATCTCACAGAGACACATAATTTAAAGGATTGAATACAACTGATGGACTACGAGTCCTCCTAAGACGACAAAGAACTTAAGAAAGGAAAAAAATTCAGTTCAATTGAGCAATCTTGTTCCTTTGCACCTACAATCTTGAAAACTGAAATAAAAAAAACTGCAAGGACTTGCAAGGAAGCTAAAAAACAAGCATGTCCTATAAAGGCGTGTAGGAAGAAATTTACGGCTAGAAGTTTAGGAATTAAGCTCCAGCCTAATTCAACGGATTCCTCTAAGGAAGCTCAGCCAATATTAGATTATTGCTCTTTCTGATCTGTTTCTGCAGTCAGAAAATTCATGGCTTCTTTTTTTTGTTGATATAAATTTGCAATAGATGTTATTCTCATTTTCTCCTCATGACACTGATAACACAATCTAAAACCTGGCGTCTTTTTTTTTTCACTATCATCTCTTTTTTCCAAGTGCAGATTGTAAATATGCTTGATGGGTCTGACGGTATGACATGCACTGCTCTTTTTTCTTGCCTTGACAAGTTTCGGGTAATGCTTTACTCTCTTTGATGTCCTTTAGCATTATGCTACTTTTTAGAATTTAGCATGACAGTGTATTAATATTTGAATGGAGAGGTGATTGATGAGAGAGAGATTAACTGACTTTTCTATCCAGAATGTAATTTTTGCATTCTGTTAATTAGTTTATGGAATCATTATATAGCAAATTACATTCCGGAACTAATTTACATGAACCGGATAGTTGTGTTTTGCAGTGTTTGTTAATAATACTATACACTGCTAGTCCAGTGATCTTATTTTGCTTTTCTTCCTCATAACTTCTTTTCATATTTTGGGAGGTTTTCTATTGTGCGGATAAGAACCATAGCTTAAAGAAATAATATATGTAGCTTCAGATGATATATATTCCAAAAATAAGAACCAGTATTTTTTTAGCTTTTTTTTTTTTCTACAGAGTGCAAAAAAAACGTATGCCAGCGGTGGCGGTTACAGAACCGCCGCTATATACCAGCGGCGGTTGTTTCAACGGTTGGCCAAAACCGCCGCAAATGTATCTTTCGACGCTCGTAACTGCGGTGGTTTGGCAACCGCCTTTCATATACATTTTGCGGTGGTTTGAACCGCCGCAAAATGCAAACAGAACCGCCGCAGTTTACTAATTTCCCTGTAGTGATTTTTATCATTAATCACTTACCCCTACTAAGTTAAAACTCATTGGTTACATATATAATAATTTTAATTAAAATAGACTCCCTTCGAAAAAATTAAAATAGCTGAATTAATAAAAATTAATTTTATTTTAGCTAATATTAAAAAATAAGCTATTTATAAAAATGTAAATTAATTAAATTTAATGGAATAATCACTTTAAAAAAAACTATTTAGAAAATTAAATTTTAAAAAGTATTATGTATTTTTTATTTCAAGGAAAATTTGATACATTTTGCATTGTTTGTATCATATCCAATTAATATCATTTCCACCCCAAACGCAGGATAGGATAAGAGTCTATCCTGCTCTTATCATATCGTGTGTTTATCCAATCCTTTATCCTATCCTGTTCTTATTATATTCTGACCACCAAACGGACCCAACAAGTCTTGGGGAGAGAGTGCCAAAGAACTTGAGATGCCACATTACCAGAATTTGTGAAGCATGTTGAATCACTCTTGAAGCATCAAATGTATAGCCTCTGATTAAACACCACTGATTCGTTAATGCTATCAAATAATGTTATTTAATTAAAACTTTGTTTTTTTTTTCTTGTATTGAAGTTGCATTGAAAAAAATAAAATAAACTTGCTGCTCAACAATAATTGCCGATTTGCCTTTATTATAGTAACTAGTAAGTTGCTCATGCAATGCATGGGTATTTTTAATATTTAATTTGTAACATTTTTTTAGTTGATTTTATAAAGTTAATAAATATATGATGTATGTCAACATTTTTAAACATGCGTAAGATCACATGATATATTGAAGTAAATAAATCCCTCAATTGATAAAACTAAAGTAGACACAAAGACTAATATTAGAATTGTTCATCTAAAGCTTATGTCATACCAAAACTAAACAATGTAATTAAGTTTTGATAACAGAAATAGAAAAACATCAAACAAATATTTATGTAGCAATAGTCTCAACACAATGAAGATCTTATTTTACTTCTCTATCTTGACACATTTTAACTCTTTAGTTGAGGAAACTTGTGAAGATCTTATTCCACTTCTCTATCTCAACACATTTTAACCATAGTTCAAAAGTTATTTTTCATAATAAAGAAAGTTAACATAAGCCTGATTAGAAATGAAGAAGTTATGGTTGTTTAACTTAAGGATGCAGTGCCATCATCAATACATTTGGAAAGAGGAAGCGTAAACGAAATTGTGGGGTATTTATTTCTTTTAAAAATTTATTATATTTAATTACATTTTAATATTATTGATTTCTTTTCTTAAAAAAAAAAATTGTGAGGTTAGATTAATACAAAATAAATTAAGCAAGCAATATAAATAAATAAATAAGAAGAATATCTAAAAATTAAAATATTTTTCAATAAATAGGAAATAATTTTATTGACACATTAGGCTAATATTGTTCTTTAAAGCAGAATTGACAATATATGAATCAAGAGTAAGTTGCAAGCACTGAGGACAATAATTGCCGATTTGCCTTTATTATAGTAATATAGATGAACAATGCACGAAATTAGGAAGGTTATGACCAGGTAAACTTTTGTCCTACTCCCTCCATTCCAAAAAGATTGTTATTTTAGATGTATTAGTTTTAATGCCATCCCATTTAATTTTGATGTCATCCCTATAATTTTAAAAACTCCAAAATACCCTTGACTAAAAAAATACTAAACAAATTAAAATAAACCCAATATCCTATCTTCTACTTCTATTTTCTTCAACGCACTTTCTCTACCTCTCACTCACCATCCTCTCTCACCACCGCACTTTGTCCCGTCACCACCGCACTATGAGCCCTCAACACTGTTGAGCCGGCCACACCTCGTTCTACACCACCTTCGCGTTCCACTTTTTTGTGTTTAATTTTTGGAATTTTTTTACTGCCTGCAACTTTTTCGCACTTAACATGTGCAGATTTTGACAAAAACATTAAAAATATTATTTTGATTTTTTTTTATTTTTTGACAAAAAAAAAAAACAGAACCATTTCGCACTTACATGTGCGAAAATCTTATTAATTTGTTTTACAATGCACTTATAAGTGCGGTGGATTTTTTTTTTCACTATTAAAAAACTCAATAATTTATCAATATAATTTTTTTTAATAAAAAACACCCTCGCACTTACAAGTGCGAACTATTGATGTATTTCTGGTCTTCACGCACTCATGAGAGCGAAAAATGTTGAAGTGCGATGTAATTTTCAAGCTTAGGATCCGCACTTATTAAGTGCGGATAAATCCCAAAAAAAATTCTTACACATGTAATAAGTGCGGTGGAAGCATGGCGTACCTAACGAGATGACGAAGAACTGGTTGAAGACGAAACAAAGGATGTCGATGGTTGAAGACGAAGCAAACGATGCAGAGGTTGATGAGGATGTTGAAGATGGGGTGTAAGGAGATGGTGTGAGGTTGGTGAAAGAGGATGGTGAAGATGGTGAAGGATAGGAAGATGATGATGTTGAGGATGGTGAAGGATAGGTAAGGTATGAAAAAAGTTTTTTAGGGGCAATTTAGTAAAATACTACTATAAGGGATGGCATGATGATTAATTGAGGTGACATTAAAATTAATGCCCTTATTGTAGTCTCTTTTTTTATTTTTCAAAATGTTTGTTATTTTAAAAAATCAATATATTTTATCTCATTTTTTACCATCTATACCCCTATTTATAGTGAACTTCCTCTCACTTACTCCACCAATTATTAACCAATCACAACTCTTTTATATACCCACTAAATTCCTCTTTTTTAATGATATCGTCTTAGTTAATTACTGAGTAGATTTTTAATGTAAAAAGTTGGAGGATATTTTAGTCAAATATTGGTATAAATAATTGTTTTCTTACTTTTTGTGTCATCACCTTAAACAACAATATTTTTGGAATAGAGGGGGTATAATTCAAAAACCATTTATACTAAAATAAATTGGGTTAATAATATACTGGGTCCCTGTATTTGTAGTGATGTTGACGATCAGTCCCTCCATGGAAAAAAGTTTGCTATTGGTCCCTACGATTGGCAACGTTTTTTATAAGTCCCTATCGGAGCCCGGAGCTCCAGTGAGCGCTTGCGTGTCACGCTGACTGGTTTAATGAGTCTGACGTGTATTTTTTTAAAAAATTTTTAATGCCTTGCCACGCCCGAAAATGATTAAAATTTATTTTTTCCCGAAATTAAAATTAACAAAAATACAAATCCCTAAATAAATGAATAGCTTCCATATGTCATCTCTGTTCTCAAAACTCAGAAAAGTCAAAGAATCCCTAAACCCAGGAGAAAAAACCTACACCTATTGGCAATGTGATATTGGTCGAGATGGTGTTTCCAGCGATGAAAACGAGGTTGCCGGGTGAGGGTGGAATGGCCGAGGCAAGGGAGGCCGAGAAGAGGTTGGCACCCTCCCACCTTCCCAACCTTTCTTCTTCTGTTCAACCAAACCCTAGAAAACCCAATTACATTCTCTCACTTTCCCAACCTTTCTTCTTCTGTTCAATTGCCACCTTTTTGTGTCCTCCGCCTCCACCCTTCCTCCTTTTGCCCCACCTGCTTCAAATTCTTCAACCACCCTCTCTCCGCCACCTCCTCCACCGCCGCGCACCGTTTCATCTCCTGCATCAAGTGCTCCTCCTTCACCCACCTTCGCTGCCTCCCATCTTCGCCCCCTGCCCCTTCGTCCTTCCTCTGCCCCCCGTTCCCGAAACCCCTATTGACAAAAACCACGCATTTGTCCTCAATCTCCTTCGCCGTGATGGGATAGTGGTGGGATAGAAGAAGAAGAAGAGTGTTGGAGAATGTTGGATGATGTTGGATGATGTTGGAGATTTAGATGAGAAAATGTAGATTAGGGGCTTCCACTTTCCTTTGTAATCAAGATTAGGGGCTTCTTCCCTACCATTTATAAGACTAAAAATAAATTTATAACCTAAAACTTAAAGTATAGATAGAATAAAAGAAATAATAAATAATCAACATAATAATAAGAAAACTTAAATTAACAGATAACTTGCAAGATGACGCTGTGTCATTTAGTAGCATGGAAGAAGACCCTAGAGATTAATGGATGTGCAATGTCAGTTTAAAGAAATTTTATATTATCATTCAATTACATTATGACATATAAGACCAACTGTTACATTTATTTTTAAATTTAATTAAAATAAAAACAAATTTATGATGTGAAAATTAATTGAATACACATGTAAAAAAATTTGCACTCACGATTCACCAACAATTTTCTTATTAGTTTATCATGTTCTATCAATTGAGTAATTAATGCAATTAATTAATTTACTAAATAGAACCGTAGCCAATTCCGATATTCAGAGCCTTCCTCAATAATAATTTTCATTATTAAAATTAAGAAGATTATAATTATAACTAGTTCACTTGTCATTATCACGTGATTTATTAGTAATTTTCATTTTGCTCACATGACATTTTTAATTTTCTCAGTGACCGGCCCACGTGGTGGGTTTAAATAATCATCCTATTTTAGGGCCAAAAATATGAAAAAGTTTTATATAGAGTTAGACCAATTTAGATTTGTAACCAAAAAAAGACCAATTTAGATTCACATTTATAGACTAAGAACATATTTCAGCCAAAAAAAAATTAATTGAAAATCTTATAGAAAACTAATTTCATTGATAAAAAAAGTAGAAAACTACAGCAATAATGAAGATTGAATAAATATGTATATTTGAATTTTAATTTCTTAAAAATCTTAAAATTATTATAATTAATAAAAAAACATTTATAAAGATATTTTATCATAGACTTTTTTACTGAATGTTTTTAACTATTTATAATTAAATCAAAGAAACTAAAATATGTATTTGAATAATTAAATTAAAAAATTAGTATTGATTTGATTCGATTTAGTTTAATTTAATATGAAAGTTCAGCATACGATGTTAGGATTCTTCAGCAGACGATGCAAGTCTCTTTAGCAAATGATGCAGGACTCTTCAGCAGACGATGCAGCAGTCTTTTTAGCAGACGATGCAACACTCTTTAGGAGCCAAACTCAACAAATTTAACTTGGTCATACGAGATATTAATCGAATAAAAAAATATAGTGACCGCAAAAACAAGAAATGGAAATATGATACTCATAGCCCAATTCAGTTTCACCCTAATAGCTCGACATTTTTGTTTGAGAAGTGTTTTTTTAGAAAGGATAAATGTTTTAATTAAAAAAGGCTTGAGAACAAGCTCTCTCAAGTGAGCAAAGTTAACAACACCAAGCCAAAACAAGACGGAAAATTTAAGCTACTTAACTATGATTACAAGGTCCCAAATATCCCTTCAAAATAAACCCCACACACACACACAAGACAAAGGATATGGGAAAAAGAAAAACATAAAAGCAATCAGAGCTCCTATGCGCACAAAGAAGCAAAGATTGGCAACAACAATGGCTAACATGATCCACACTACACAGCCAAAAGTAGACACAGCAGCGAAGGCTATATGTCAGAGAAGTGTTATATGTTGCGGAACACTTTCTCACGAAATGTAAGAAATGGCTATGTGTTGTTATTGGAGAAAACGCAGGAAAACACTAATCATAAATAGGTGGATCTGATTGGAGGAGTGTGCTCATTCGTTTGTTTCGTGAAGCAATCCGTCATAGTAGAAATCATTTTCCTTGTGTGAAAATTGTAAAGTGATGCTGACCTTGCAACTCTTATTCTAATTTTTTTTTCAAACAAAGAAAAGTACATGGCAGTGGAACAAAGATAAGTTGGAGGGCTTCCATTACTCTTTGTTTGAATGGAAGTCGAATCCGACACTGTGTATTTAGGCACTGTAACTAGAATCTGCTGATATAGGGAAACTGAATTCAATGGTGGTGCTGCTGATTGCTGAACTTAAATCCCCAGGCACCAGGAGGTTGTTCTTACTGCTAGCTGCATAATTAAGCTTTCTTAATTTCTTTTTTGGGGCACTGTGGATATGAAATAATCAATCTATGATTATCAATGATGATGACTGGTGGCCCTTTATATTGCTGCGATTTGAAGGCACTTTGAAGGGGGGACGAGAGCAGTATTGGGTTTCTTATATCAACTGCAGGTGAGGGTGGTGGATTAATTATAATTGTTGGGTTCCCTTAGCATGTCGTGGCTCTGGGGGAAAATGGTAATGGGGTCTCATTCTTTTTCATGTTCTAAAGCTTGGACTTGTGAGGACCTGCTTTTATTATCTTCTTAGGGAGGCTTGGTTGGACATATGTCTAACCATTGTAACTTTTCTTTTTGCTGGATGTTTAAGTAGCCGGGGCTTATTTTGGCTTGCTATTTGAATCCATTCCTTTGTACTTGGGAATTTCTAGTACCCCTTGTTGCTATTTTCAATAAATTTGGCTTATCTAAAAAAAACTATTATTATTGTTATTGTTGTGTTGTTGATGTGTATGTCATCATTTAAAAGAGAAGATAAATTATTGTTTATAATGATATGAATGAATATTTGAAAGAAGAGTAAAAATTTAAGTTTAAAATATATTTTTAGTTATCATAAAATTTAATTTAGAAAATTAGTGTGTGAATCTTCATATGAGTTATGATTTTATGTGAGACAAACCCTAGAGTAATTATTGATTTTTCTAAGAAAAATCAATTATCCTCACATACTATTATTGTTTTAGAGAAGGAATTATTTTTCTGCGTTAAGTAAGAGGCCCTAATCAGATTGATTAAGAGAAGTTTAGGGGATGGTTAAGGTTAAGCGAAGTTGCATGAAGGTACACTTGTCACCATGAAGTTCAAACAATACACACTCACATACCTACACTATATAAGCCTCCATTTAAGTTATGAAGCTTCATTTTCTTCTCCATTTTCGAGCTCAAGGGTCCAGAGCTAGAGAAAGATGCTCTTCCTTCTCTAAGTCGTAATCTCGGCATGTCTTGCTTCTCCTCGAGCTCATGTCTCGAACTCTTTCCCGCCTTGCCTTGATCACTAAGTCCCCATGTTGTAGTAACCGCTCCTAGTATGGTTGTGTGACTTTTGGCGTGCGAAGCTTCCAAATCCATGGGATCGGTTGGTTCTAGATGCAAATTAGAAGTCTTTGGTCACAGTCTCGAGCTTCGAATCCTTCACGAACTCCAGTACCCTTAGTATGATTCTTACTATCCCAACAGAATTCGTCTATGTGTCGAGACTGAAGGGTCCTCGAAACCCTCCACCACTTCGAGCAAACTTTTCTCTCTCGACCTCAGTTCCTCTTAGAATACTCCCAACATTTAGTCTTTTTAGATTTTTCCTTTGGTGTTTATTTCAAGTTTTCAACCCTTGCTGAAGCATTTGACGGGCAACAGTTTGATCCTTGATTCCTTGCTACAAAATCAAGACTGTCTCAAATTCGAAGTTTTGGTGATAATAACATGAATGAATACTCTTGGGATGCAAAGAAGAATGTTGCTATGTCACACAAAGTGTGTCAGTGAATCAGGCTGCCGGCAGAAACATGAGAATCAAATGAAGTTTTAGTTTGAATATTATACTTCGATCATTAAATAATTTTAAAACCTATGCATACCAAATTGAATCCATAATTTGTTCTAAATATAAATCAAGAATCTGGCATCAAGTAAAAAGGAAAATGTTACTTTCACACTATTTTTCAAACTATACCAAGAGAGATATAGGGAGAAAGAGAGAAATGAGAGATATAATATTGATGTGTGATGTGATAGAAATATAAGAGAGATAAAAAAAGAAAAAAGAGAAAGAGATAGGAGAGTTAGTAAAGTATGAATGAATAATAACCCAAGTAAATATTATTGCAAACCTAGCAGTGTACAAACACACTGCTATTTCTTATTGTCAAATTAACATGAAGGAAACCAAACATAAAAGACAATTATCCATGATTGAGTGGACTAAGGGATTGATATTCGTGTCTCACACAATTTATTTGAAAGCAGCATTAACAACAGCATACTATTCCAAACCAACAACGTCCTTTTAGATGGAGATACTGTTGGGGATTCCCCTGAAAGTGATTCCCGGCTTGCTTGTGGGAAAGAGTAGAGTGTAAGGCATGTTAACTGGCCCAACTCGATTTGTCAACTTTTCATCCTTGTTCCTCAAACCAAGTGTTATCTCTATATTTTCCAGCGCTTTTCCAAACTTCTTGAAGGCTGCTAAGGCATGTGTATCAGAAGTCCAATATTGAGCATTGTCTCTATCCCCAAGGTACTTCTCTTGATCCCCATGTGTTGACAAGAATTCTATGGTTGAAAGATCAAGGAGAGTTAGAGGCTTTGGTGTAATTGTCATCAAGTAAGCCTTCTGATAGTCATCCACTAGATCATCATAGTCAGCAGTACCTTTCTCAGGCATGAATCGCCGACTAAGAGTTGGTCGATTCAAGATGAGACCTCCATAAGGGTACTGTCCAAAATTAACAGCTGCATGAAGGGCCGAGGAAGTCCAAATAAGGGTGGTGCAGGATTCAATCAACTCATGGCAAGTTTGCATCTTATACCACCATGACTTGTCTTTCAAGTCAGCATGACCTTCGTGCACAACTTCTTTCCACCAAGCTTGTAGCTCAGTGTCTTTCTTGACCGCATCATCTGTTGGGTAATATAAGGACACATATTCTTGAACCCATGTCTTAATAGCACCCCAAATGTCTAGTCCATCAACAGCATAAGGGTAGTCCTCTATCACAAGGCGAAGACCATGAGGGGAAGCTAAATCCTCAACTGCCATTCCTCTGAACAAAAATCATTATTAATGTCAAAGTTATGCTTTTAATTTCCTTTCAATCTTTTCATTATTATTAATTAGAATTGTAATGATTAATTAATTACCTCTTGATGAGATCAGCAGGCAGTGCTTGGTCTAGAAAAACCCAATCCTTGTAAGTTACAGAAGCCATTTCCATAGCAACACTTCCCCATAAGAATGTTAGTTCAATAATACCACCTGCATTGATTAATCTTTGTCTTGCAAGTGCATTTATATTCATGGTATCACGGAAATGAGGATGTAACAACTTATAAATAGGATGAAGAACACTAAGCTGCCTATTTGTTGCTATGACGAATGGTTCAACAACTGCATGAGTATGTAGCCTGTAATCAATCCATGGAAAGATATATGTTATTAATAAGTGCATGTATAAAAGTTTAAAACTAAATTGACTGGTTGTTGTATATTTATCTATATATACCAGTGGCTGATAATTTGGTGAAAGCATGAGTCATTCACAAGAACATAAGCCTTAGCAAGTAGCCATATAGAACCTTCAACACCTTCAGCTGCAGGCAAGTAGACATTACTAACAGCACCAAATTTCTCTCCATCAGAATGTGGCAGGCTTAACTCAATGGCCAACGGCTTTAAAGTTCCATCATATTTCAAAAGAAAAATGGTTCTGGAAGCATAAGCCTTTGTGGGTGTTGAGTTTATAAGCCTGAGATATGGAAATATATCATCATGGTGATCTAGTAGGAACAATTTCTTGTTCTTGATAGCCTGCATGCTCAAAGAAACAAAACTTGGTCAGTTTTATTCATTGAAACATTAATTTTTTGATAAGTAATAAGTATATTGATTATAGCAAAATTGGGGTCCTAAGCTCATATACAAGGAAGAAGAAACAGATACAAAAAGATGATCATTGGAACATTAATATCAACAATGATGGCACTATAACATGACTGCAAAGTAATATCAAAATTTACCTTAAAAATTACAACTAACTAATTATGCATATGCGGAACAAAAATTTATCGTTACCGCATCTACAGTGAGCCCATCTAAGTTAGCCTTTATATGCTCTTTGGTTATTGTGCTTGTATGATCCCCATAGACTCCACTGTCTAGCTTACTTTTTGGAGGGAACTCCTGCAATTAATTTGGAAAATTATGAGGATTAATGATGTTAAAAAATTCATGGTTCATTCATGATTATACAATGAATGAGTGAGCTTACTTGAAGGATGCGAACAACGCCAGGATTTACTCCAGCAATGATCTCTCTTGCAAATTCTTCATCAGTCATCCATCCAGACTTACTCTCTGCTCAAAATACAAAAGAAATTAAATAACAGTGTCAAAATATCCATTATCTTTCATGCTGTTATTTTAAATATTGTAATAAAATCATTACATTTTACTTAATTGAAAGTGTCATTTTAGAGGTAATAAGTGCCCGTTTTAACAAGGGTAGAATACCTTTAATCACTTCAGGTGTTGGAAACTTGCGGGGCACCTGTTGTGCACGTTTCGATCGGTATACATCTATAGGCACCTTAAATCCTCCTTCGTATAAATCATACACGTCATCAAAGCTATCAAACTCAGGATCAACTATTGGAGGAGGTATAGAAGGGAGTATAAGGTGACCCAAATTTTCATCTCTTGGAATATAGAACTCCCTTTCGGTTCTGCTCTCGGTCTTTGGATCTGTTAAGATAATAAATAGAATAATAACCAACAATGAATTCTTTTCTTACATATAGTCATGAAAATTTGCCAATGAGAAAATTAGACTATATTTACTATTAGTAAATCAATATTTTTATAATTAGTAAATTATAAAAATATAAATAATTTTAATTTGCGGTGAAAGTGAAAATGGGAATAAAAAATTATTATCTTATCATTTTAAGTTCTAACTGGCTCCCCGGAACAATAAGTTTTACATATTATGGATATGATAAAATATGGGATAAGAATTAATGTATTATTATCTTATCCTAAAAGTGTAATAAATAATATATATATGATTGCGTTGTTTTACATGTCTCTTTGTTGTTGCTATGCGAGTTCATGAGAAAGATATCCTAACCTGTTTTTGTTGGTGGTCTGCCAGTTCTTACCCTACGAGGTAAAGGAAATTTGGTAGATCCTCCAAGAACTGGACGAACAAAAGTAGGACCTTTGTCAGGTTCGCCTAAATCATTGTAGACATCATAATCATAAATCCTATCCCATTCCTCGCGTTCCCCTGTTCCATCTCCTCTTAAAGTCTTCAATTCTTCGTCTCTGTAGTACACTAGTGGAGCTGGTGTTTCATTTGTCACATATGCCTGCAACATATATATATCTGCATATTAATTGATTGATGGTTCATATGTACAATTAATTAGAAAGATGCAGCTAGCTAGGTAGCTTACATCGTTGGAGAAGAAAATGCGTTCAGTTGGATATTTTTGAGCGTTGTAAATCCATGAGTCGCAAACAAAGTAGACAGTTCCATGGTTAAGAACATCGTCAAGAGTGAGACTGACAAGGAAAAACTCTGTATCCATGTAGTTGTGGATATAAAATGCTCCAGGAATTCCAAAGTTAGCATCATATTCAAAAGAAACACGCCATGCAGTTTGTCCGGCTCCCAAGGTTGGCAATTTGTCGGTAATAGCTTCGAAATAAGCTTTTCTTCCAACCAAACCTCTCCCGGTTGTTGCTGCAGATTTCATGATTAGTAATAAGTAAAAATTATGAAAGCATGCATGCATATATAGCTATAGCTAGTGCGAAAGTGAAAGAACTTACGATCAGCATGGGTAGCACTGATTAAATTAAGGGCGACCCGTTTGTCTGGGAGCAGCGGGGTGGGAGTGGGAGCGGGAGCGGGAGCGGGAGTGGTAAGTGATATGTCCGGGAACGGGAACTGATGCGGGAAGTCAGTAAGAGTATCAACTGGGAAGAAAGGAGGAGGACCAGGTGGGAACCGGCGCGGCGCGAGTGGGAAGTGATGCGGTTCCATATGCTTCACCACCGCTATGCCTGTGATCGTTTGCCGTGTCAAAGCATAAAGGGACGTCATTTTCGCTTCACTATTACTCTCAAAATGCTCGCTTATATATATAAAAGCTATCTCTTAGCTTGTGTGGAATAAACCAAGCAAACTCGCTGGGTATTTATAGAGATCATTGTAAAGAACCAACATGCGTGATTCATAGAAAAATAAGTTAATTATGACTATACTGGTAGTTCTTTTTGTTTGACACTGCATCCGAAACTTCGTTTTTAGAGCTTACCATGTGATTACGGTTGCAGATGGGTACCATGCATGTAATTACGGTTTCATCTTCCTAAATTCAATTTAATCACACTTTTATAGTCATCAGATCAAATATCAAACCGTTCACATTTAAAATTACATTTATGTTAAATAATCAATCTCTTTTAAATTATAAATATAGGAGCTAAATCAGACTGTTATGAAGCAATGACAGGTGGAGTGAATTTAGGAAATATCAACAGCAATAAATTCAAATTCATGAATAAAATGTGTTTCAAGAATACAAATAATTTTTAACAAAAAAAAATAAGTTCTAACCTTTTACTACATCTATTCTCGAATCCTGGTTGTTTATCAATTTTTTTTTCCATTTATACACTCATCTAATACGTTTTGTCTGGCATATTACATTTTATCTTGATCAACCATCATTCTTTTCTATTTACTAATAAGTGAGTATTAATTTGAGTTAGTTCAAAAACTGGAGGAAAATAAATGGTTAATGGTATACCAGGTCCTTGTAGCTGTACCAAAATTTGTCTTTGGTCCCTCGCCGGAAAAAAGTTTGCTATAAGTCCCTGTAGTTGCACCAAGTTTTCTGTAAGTCCCTGCCGGAGACCGGAGCTCCGGCGAGTGCATATGTGGCATGCTGACTGTATTAATGAAGATTATGTGGATTTTTTATTTTTTTTAAAGGAAAAAAACATGTCAGAAAAACCTTTTAATTTTTAAAACCCATATTTTTACTGACTCTCACTTAAACCCCTCAATTTCTCATCTTTTTAAAACATGACAGTTCATCTCCATTCACCAAACCACCAAACCCAAATTTCAACCGCCAACCCATCAATGTTCATCTTCATCCACCATCACATTCAACCCACCAACACAGATTCTAGGAAAAAGCCCAAAATTAAAAAATACAAAATTAAACTCAGACTAAACTAATCTTCATTCCTCATTCTTCCACCTAAGAACAACAATTAAACACAAATCTAAGTAATTAAATGCAGTAGAAAGAAAGAAAGAGACTGTTCAGTTCATTGATATTTTGCTTTTCTCAAAGTGGCTACTACACAAACACAAACACCCTTCTTCCCCAAATACCCATCTCCACCACCAACTCCTTCTTCGTCCACCTTCGGCCTCCTTTCTCGCCAACATCTCCACCACCAAACCCACACTGACCCACCACCTCCAACCACGAACAAACCTAGAACAGGGGCAGAGGGAAGAGTGGGAGGAAGAAATAAGAGATCGAGAGAGAGGGAGAAACTTTGAATCCAGATCTCCCTCTTTCACCTCGCGAAAAGCCTCTAGATTCGAGCTCAGATCGATTCGAACCTAGATTGAGACCCATAACTCAAAGGCTTGCTGATGGCCATAGCTTCAAACACAGATATAGGCTCAAAGATTTGATTTTTTTCATACTTCCTTTTCTTCACGTTGTAGATCTGGTTGGGTTTTTTTTTCTCTTGTTGCTCTTGTCGTTATCTTGTTTGGATTTGGGTATTGTGGATTGGTTAGAGATATGAATATGAGCTTCATCCTCTTCCCTTTTTTCTTTTGATTATGGAGATAACCTTGAAGAAAGGAGAGACAAAAGCTTCTGTGGTGGTGGAGGTGAGAGTCAGTGGTTGAGGGTGATGAGTGGTGGTGGTCGGAGATGGTCCGATGGTGGTGGAGGGTTTTGGAAGGAGATCGAAGGTGGTGGTTTTGAGGTAGAAGCTTTGGTGGTGATGGAGGTGAGAGTCGATGGTGTTTTTGGAGAGAGGAAGAAGGTAGGTTTCGAATTTGGGGAAGGAGAAGAAGGTGAAAGTCAAGAGGCGGTGATGGAGGTGGTGATTTTGGATTCAGTATTTCAAATTGGGGAAGGAGAGGGTGAACAGTGGTTGTACGTTGGTCAAGGGTTGAAGAAGGTGATGATGGAGGATTTGGATTTGGCTGCACACTGCCCCTCTTTTCTTCCTTTCTTCATTTCTCTTTCCTTTTCCAATGGTTGCATTGCACAAATTAGGGATTTCATTTGTTTTGATGAGGGTTAATGAGAAATTTTTGACGGACTGAAATGATGTGTGTTGGTTTGAAGGAAAAAAGATGAATACCCTGAAAATAATTTGGAGAAAGTTAATTTTTCTGGAAAAATATGATGAAGATGATAAAAGATGTTTGAAGATGATGATGATGATGATGATGATGATGATGATGATGATGATGATGAAGACGAACAAGGGGTTTTAAAAAGCTAATTTAGGGATTTGAGGTTAATGGAAATTGAGGGGTTAAAGTGAGAGTTAGTTAAAATAGGGGTTTTAAAAATTAAAAGGTTTTTCTTATATGTTTTTCCTTTAAAAAAAATAAAAATCCACATAATCTTCATTAATACAGTTAGCATGCCCACATATGCACTCGCCGGAGCTCCGGTCTCCGGCAAGAACTTATAGCAAACTTGGTGCAACTACAGGGACTTATAGCAAACTTTTTTCCGGCGAGGAACCAAAGACAAATTTTGGTACAACTACAGGTACCTGGTATACCAACCCCAATAGCTACTAAGTCTTCTACCGGTCTTTCAAAGCACTATCCACTCTATCCCTTGCATTAATCACTGCCAAAACAGCGGAATCGCTCTTTCCTTTTCCACCAACTGCACATGGAAAAATTGAAAATTGGACTATGAACAACAGTGTTCTTTACTCTACCATAAGAACCAAAAAGAAAAAGAAAAAACAAGAAAACCCAGAAGCTCTTATAAGTCTGCAAAAAATTTGAAAAAAAAATAAGTACGAATTTCGAATCAAAATTGCACTTACAAGTGTGAAATTTATTCTTTAAATTTTATTTTTATTTTATCAAAGTGTATCGCACCTACAAGTGTGAAATTTGCCACCAAATCGCAATTATATGTGCAAAATAGTATAAATACATTTTAAAAAATAACTAACATAAATTTGCATTTGTAAGTGCGAATGTGTAACATATTTCGCACTTACAAGTGCAAATAATAACCAGTACGCAGAAAAAAATTACGAACTGAATTTTTTCTTGCACTCAGGTGAACCCACTTTTGGTTCTGACTTGTCCCTTTCGTCCATTTTAATATTTAGAAAAATGATGAGTGTGATGAGTTGAAGGGGTGGGGATGGGGTTTTTGGATAAAAGAAATTTTTTGAGAATTTTTTTTTTGGTACAAAAGTTTGTTTTAGGGGTACTTTGGATATTATTATAAAAGGGGGTGGCGCCACACACAACTGTGGTGGCGCCAAACACAGCTCCCTTAGCTTTTGACCTATATAAATACCTCATTATAAAAAAGACATTTAAAAAAGCTGTCGTGCCTTAGGAAACCTAAAACAATCCAGCTCATTGCACTCATACTTATTAACATATAATTATCCTGGCGTATTTATAGATGAATTTATTTAATTATATTTTAGTTTGTTAGCCTATAAGATTGTTGGTCTATTTGCATATAAATTTATTAGTTTACTTTTTTTCGATGAATGTTTATTGATTTACATAAATACCTTATTATAAAATAAATATTTAAATAGGTTATCAGGACCAAATTAAATGGTAGGTGCTCTTATCAAATTTAACCCTTCAATTTTTTTTAAGTTAGCAGGATCTAGTCTACTTTAGACAAAATTCCACATATTTCCACCACTTGATATGCGGAATGCACGAGGAGAAATAGTAGTAGTATTTTTGGATGCAGTTAAAAGTTCTAATTTTTAGAAACATGAGTCCATAAATGGCGGCACTTAAGGTGGTCTCGAGAAAAAAGAACCACCAGTGTACTTACAATTAATCTATTTTTGGACGAATCATGTTGGTTCTGACAGTGGACAGATTATAATATATATAATTATTATTTTTACTTATATATTTGATTACCGCTAATCTTGCTGTTTAATTATATATTTCAACGATTATTTCTATTGGTTAAAATTCATGTAGATTCACTAAATTAAGAATGAGACCTATATAATTTAGTAGAATCTAAAAACAATTTAACCAATTAAAGTCTAAGAGAAAGAGTATCAAAAAGAATATTAATGGCATTTCTCAAATAAATAAATTAATTGATTAGTTTATTGTTATTGTTAATGATTTATGAATAGGGAGTGTAAAACAACAGCAACTTGGTTCCTCGATTGTATTTTTTTTCAGTGGTAATAATAATATAAAACCTATAATACTAGCACAGTGACCCGTGCTAGGCACGGATATTCAAGAATTAAAATATGAAATACATTTCAATAATTTTAAAATATATTTCAGTTATTATATATTTTTTTGTAGATATTTTCAATTGTTATGAGGTAAAAGTCATTCTTAACCGTCTCTTATTTTGCAAACAATTTGGGATTCATTATGCTTTAATTAAAAGTGATTCTACCGAATGATCTAAACATGATAGATCTTTTATTGGCTCAAATGGAATGCCAAGAGGTTTCTCACATATTTAGAGAGGGAAATAGCTTTGCAGATTATCTCGTGAAATTGGGACATGATCGGGAGCTGCCTATTTGGGAATTTTTTGGTTAGTGGCAGAGCCTTGCTTCCTCCATGCTTTGGCTGTGCCCTCCAGCTCTGTTAGTCGTGAAAGAAAGCCAAACACTCTTCTTTATCTTCCTTTTATCTGTTTTCTGCTGCCTTGCGTTTCTGTAATCCTATGGTTCCTAGGATTTTGCCACTGTATGGTTCCAGTTAGCTTCAAATGAAGCTAACTGGAAAAACTTTTGTGTAAGAAGAAATGATTATGAAACTAGGAAAGATTTCAACATAAAATTAAACATTATTTTATTTTATGATTAAAAATATGAGTTGTTTAAATGATTCTAGGAAACGTTTGGGTTAAATTATCATAGTCCTAGGTGGACGAGTCACATTTAAGATAAGTGGATTAAATGTTTCATTGGTAATGTAAAGTGACTTATACAATTCAACAAGCCTGAGTTTAATACCTTTGATGACATGCGTTCACTCTATGAGGGTGAGGTTAAGCTACCTACTAATGGACTTAGCAAGATTAGCCCTATTCCATTGTTCAAGGAACTATTCAGGATTGATGGTGAACAGGCCCTTATGTTCCCACCACCTAAAGTGATTCAAGGTATATTATAGTTTGTTTGGAAATTCTTTTACAAATGATTTTAAAGAATTTTGATGAGGAGTTTCTATGAGTAGTTCTGAGAGCCAGAATTAATTCTGGAGAAACATAAGCTTATTCAAATATGCTATCAGAAAACACACTCCTATAAATAATTATATTTAATAACATGGAAAGCTCATATATCTTTTGAAATACTCTTATCTTGAGCAGTGGATCAGTCCACATGGATGACTGATGAAGAATTTGCTAGGGAGATGATTGCTGGAGTAAATCCTCACATCATTAGAAGACTTCAGGTGAACTTGATAGTTTACTATTGAGCTAGTAAAGAAAACTAAATATTTTATATGTAAAATTTGCAATTGATAACCTTGTTGCTTGCTAAATTTAATGCAGGAGTTCCCACCTAAGAGCAAGCTAGATACTCAACGCTATGGTGATAATACCAGTATAATAACCAAAGAACACTTAGAGCCCGTTTGGTGGTCAGAATATGATAAGAACATGATAGGATAAAGGATTGGATATGTACAAGATATGATAAGAGCATGATAGACTCTTATCCTATCCTGCATTTGGGGTGGACAACCTATTGATAGGATAGGATACAAACAATGAAAAATGTATCAAATTTTTCTTAAAATAAAAAATACATAATATTTTTTAAAATTTAATTTTCTAAATAGTTCTTTTTTTAAAAAAAGTGATTATTCTATTAAGTTTAATTATTTTACATTTTTATAAATAGCTTATTTTTTAATATTAACTAAAATAAAATTAATTTTTATTAATTCAGCTATTTTAATTTTTTCGAAGGGAGTCTATTTTAATTAAAATTATTATATATGTAACCAATGAGTTTTAACTTAGTAGGGGTAAGTGATTAATGATAAAAATTATTAAAAGATATTATTCTTTAAAAAATATTTTATATTTAAATTATTAATTATAATTATATAAGTAGAGAAATAATTTTAAATAATATCATATGATAATATACTATATTTACTATTAAAAAAATAATATTATATATATATATATATATATATATATATATATATATATATATATATATATATGTGTGTGTGTGTGTGTATGTGAGTAGCCTGTTTTATTGTTAGTAAGCTGATGAGTGGATTTTATATGATGTTTTTAGGGTCTTTTTAGTCTTTTTATTTTATTATTTTTGAGTCACATGTAGGTTTTTTATTGTTTTTATGTAGATTTTATATTTATTTTGCATTTTGCATGTAGATTAGATTTTTTGTGTTTTTCTATCTTTATTTTAGATTTTTAGGGATTTTTCTAGTTATTTTATATTTTTAGGAAAAGCTGGTTAGTTATCATTTTTGGTCCAGGGATCAATGTGTAAAGTTTCAGAAAGTCAGGGACCAAATTGTAAAAGTTCAAGAGTGGAGGACTTAAAGTGGAGATTGAGAGAATATGAGGGCTTGAATTGAAGTGCTAACCAAGGGAGGATCAAAGTGAAAAAGAAAAATATGAAGAGTCACTCTCCAATTTAGCACATGGAAAAAATGTTTAAAGAATTGATGAAGGGTTTCAGAATTGATCAAGGCTGGTTAGTGGCTTTTTATGGCCATCAAAACCCACTACCATGAATGAAGAAGGAAGAACAAGCAAGAAGATGAAGAAGCAGCATCCCAACGCTCCAGCGTTGGGATCCCAGCGCTCCAGCGCTGGGGTTCTGACTAGATGATGAGTCAGATGGTGACCCAGCGCCCAAGCGTTGGAAAGCCAGCGCTCAAGCGCTGGGCCTCGGACAGAAAGTGGGTTTTTAATGCATCCTAGCGCCCAGGCGTTGGGAAAGCCAGCGCTCAAGCGTTGGAGGCTGGATTTTTACTATAAATAGGACCCTTTTCTTCACTTGTAAGACACACCTTCATAGAATACAACAAGTATTCTCTCTTTCTCCCTCAAAGATCATTGTTCCTAGGACTTGTGGGAAGCCATACTTGAGCTCCTATCCAGGGTAATCCAATGAATCTTTTAGCCATGCTTGGCTAATTCTTCTTTAAGTTTCTTGGGTTGTAGTAGTTTATATTTATGTTTTAGTTTGTTTTTACCTTTCTGAATATTATTTCTATTTCATGTTTTATTTCCTTGCTCTTCATTCTTCTTATGCGCAAAAGATTTCTTGCTTATTACTTATTCGAATGGAAATTGGTAAGTAGTAAGGGACCTAGGATCTAAAAAAGGTTATAAGTATACTTCGCTAAGGAATTAGGAAGGACGTAACTTTATGTTGGCCTGAATTTCTTCTTCATCTTCTTCTCTAGTTAACTAAGTTGCAAGGAATTGAATTTAGTAATTAGAAAGAAAGTTCTACAATGTGTAAGGAATTAACTTGTAGATAGTTAGGCCATAGCATCATGAAATTAGATTTATAATTCAGAAATTAAGTAAGAACTTGCTTGCATATTATATAGACTATGTAAACCAACCCAAGAAGCTTAGTTGCTATTATCTTATTCTTTTCTATTATATTGCTATTTCCATGTGCTACCTTAAACAAACTTCCAACAAATTCATCTTTTTCTGTTTAAGTACTAAACTTAATATTAACAAGAACACCTATCCTTTGGGTTCGAACATTTTTATTACGCGATAGTAAATTGTTCACTTGCAATTTCATTATCATAAGCCAAAGAACATTAGGAAGAATTATAATTCTACTATTGCTTTTCTGAAAACTTAGTTTATTTTGTCTAAGATGAATCACAATGACTAAATTATATTTTGTTGAACAGGCTATTCAAAGCAACAGATTGTACATCCTAGACCACCATGATCCAATCATTCCATACTTGAGGCAAATTAACGCAACTGAGATGAAGGCCTATGCTCCAAGAACCATTATTTTCATTCAAAATGATGGAACTTTGAAGCCATTGGCCATTGAGCTAAGTAAGCCAAGTGATAATGGTAATGATAGTTCTAGGCCCCGTTTGGAAGAGCTTATTTGAGCTTATATTATAGCATAAGCAATTATGTAAGCGTTTGAGAAAGCTTATGTAAATAGCTTATGACCTACTTATAAGCTGTTTTGAGCTTATTTTCATAAGCTATTCAGAGTAGCTTATGAAAAATAGCTTATGCTTATATATAGCTTATTTTCAATTCATTATAATAATTTTCTTAAAAGAGCTTATTAATAAGCGCTTATGCCATAAGTGCTTATGGTCATAAGCGCTTAATTAAGCTGTTTTCCCAAACGGGGCCCTAGTCCTGAAAGCACTGTTTACTTGCCGGCAGACCAAGGTGGTGATGGAACTATTTGGCTACTTGCAAAGGCTTACGTTATTGTAAAGGACTCTTGCTATAATCAACTTGCCAGCCATTGGTAATTTTGTTGAATGAAGTTTTATATGTTCAATCTAATTTATCACTTTGTCCATGATTGTTCATTAATCTCTTTACTTGTATATATGTCAGGTTAAACACTCATGTTGTTGTTGAGCCATTCATCATAGCAACAAACAGGCATCTTAGTGTGGTTCACCCTGTCTACAAGATTTTGTTTCCCCACTACCGCGACACAATGAACATTAATGCATTTGCACAGAATGTCCTGGTTAATGCAGAGGGTATTATAGAATCAACATTCTTGTGGGGAAACTATGCTTCGGAAATGTCTGTTGTTGCTTACAAGGACTGAAATTTCACTGAGCAAGCACTACCTGCCGATCTCCTCAAGAGGTAGTAGCCCTTACAATATATAAATGCATGGCACTTGCAAATTTTTTAAGAGAAAACAAAAATACTGATTTCAAAAGTACTTGTTATGTTTATACGATCTACCTTGGCTGTTATTATCTAGAGGAGTGGCTGTTGAGGATCCTCATGCCCCGCCCGGCATTCGCCTGCTGATAGGAGATTATCCTTATGCTGCTGATGGACTAGAGATATGGGCTGCTATCAAGTCATGGGTAGAAGAATATGTCAATTTGTACTACAAGTCAGATGCTGCTATTGTACAAGATGCTGAGCTCCAAGCATTTTGGAAAGAACTTGTGCAGGTCGGTCATGGTGACTTGAAAAATGAACCATGGTGGCCTAAAATGCAAAATCGTGCAGAGTTGATTGAAGCCAGCTCCACCCTCATTTGGATTGCTTCGGCCCTTCACGCAACTGTTAATTTTGGACAATATCCGTATGGAGGTTATATCTTGAACCGTCCAACTCTTAGCAGGCGTTACATGCCTTCGAAAGAAGCTGAGTTT
Source organism: Acmispon strigosus (assembly GCA_030819835.1). Lineage (NCBI taxonomy): Eukaryota > Viridiplantae > Streptophyta > Magnoliopsida > Fabales > Fabaceae > Acmispon > Acmispon strigosus. Next base: position 51,738,458 of record JAUAMA010000004.1, on the reverse strand, counting down.
GAGGAGCTCTCTAAGAACCCTCAGAAGGCCTATTTGAGGACCATCACAGCAAAGAGTGAGACCCTTACTGACCTTACTATCATAGAGGTGTTGTCAAGGTATGCTTCTGATGAGTTGTACCTTGGGGAGAGAGACGGCAGTGATCTTTGGACTACTGATACACAGGCATTAGCGGTCTTTAAGAAGTTTGGAACAAAACTGGCTGAAATTGAGAAAAAGCTCATTCAAAGGAACAGTGATGATAGCCTGAGGAACCGGTATGGACCGGTGAAGATGCCCTACACTCTGCTCTATCCTTCTAGTGAGGAAGGATTGTCTTTCAGAGGCATTCCTAACAGTATCTCCATCTGAAGATGTTTATGGTTGTGTTGCATTGCAACTTTAAATAAAAAGATGAGAAGGAATCTGATTCCCCCTCATTCCCCTTTGTATCCAATTCCCTCATTTCCCTATTTGTGGTTATCATGTAAGTTTGATGCATTACATCAATAAGAACTACTTGTATGTTTTTACTATGTACTCTGCTAGACTTGTAACATGAAATGCAACCTTCGTTCTTTATATTTGGAAATAATGAATTCAAAACACCAAAACTTGTACCAAGCTATCTCTAAGTTTCCATGAGAGATAGAAGATAAAAGAAGTTGAAGAAAAATGACTGAGAAATTCTTCAGGGCATTCTTTGGGTATTTTCATACCTGATGAGATTAACACGCAATAGTGGATGTCGAGCTCGACGAAGGGCTCGTACATCTAGCCAATATCAGTTGCATTTCCATGGGAGTAAAGGATGGTTGATTTGGCCATGGGGTGGCGAACTTCGGAAGAAATGATCTCGGTGTCGCAGCGGTTTGGGAAGCTTTGAGAACTTTGATGTTTTCCCGGTGCTGAAATGGGTCCACGATGGCAGAAACGTTACAATGACGCAAATGTTCAAGTCTGTTAGCATTTTGATTCAAAAACTGATTTAATGGATTTAAGACACTTGACCTAATATTTTACCCAACAACACCACCCACCACTCGCCACCATGTCCAGCAATCCCAAATCTTGAAAGCCACAGTCAAACACGTAAACCCTCTCTTATCAAACTCAGCAACCCCCACTACTACAGAATTGCCTTTTTACCACGCCCCTGTTACCACGGTTCCGTGTTGGACCGTGGTAAAAAGCTGCCTGGAGCTCTGTTACCAGGGTTTCATGTTGAACCGTGGTAACTAAGGTGCTCTATTACCACCGTCATATGGTAATCGTGGTAATTGAGATAGTTTTTTTTTATTAACACTGCTATTACCACGGTTGGTAGGTGAACTGTGGTAATAGGTTTTATTATTATTTTTAATTAACACGGCTTGTTACCACAGTTGTTAGGGGAATCGTGGTAATAGGTATTATTATATTTCAATTAAAATTTTCTATTACCACGGTTGTTATGGGAACCGTGGTAATATGAATTATATAATTAAAAAAAATGGTGATTTGTTAACCAGGAAACCCTTGTTTGGAGATCGAAAACCATATGTCTTTCCCTTTCTCTGTTATAAATCCATCGCTCTTCAACCTCGTCATCACCGCTCCTCACTCCTTGTCGCTGCACCTCATGATCGCCGCTCTTTGCCGCTGTACCTCATCACCGACACTCCTTCTCTCCGCAATGGCACTGCCACTTCTCTACCTCACTCGTGAGTACTCTTGACCTGCTTCTACTTCTAGGGTTTTGTTTCGAAGATTTTTGTTGTTGTTCAGTACTAGGGTTTTTTTTTTCTATCATGAGAAAGTTTCTCTCAAAATATCTAGGGCGCTGACGAGCTTTGATGTTGTTCAATACTAGGGCTTCCTCCGTCGTTTAGTCCTGTCAGCCCTGACAGTAACGCCGTTGGACGTCTCCTCCATCGCCTAGTCCTGTCAGCTATGTTTTGTCTTCTTAAATGCTTTAGCATGCGTCGTTTCACTATTAGATCTTGGAATTGCTTCCCTCTTTACTCTACAACTTTCCAGCTTGCGCATTTCCCACATAAGTTTCACAATTCTCAAGACATCCTCTTAACCGCCCTCTTCTTCACCCCTCAAATTCCCTCGTTTGCTTATAAATTCCAAAAGTATCTCTCATATGTTCTCCATCCTTCACTCCATCATATTCCCTGTATCCTCTGCTTCTGCGATCCTTCTTCCTTAAAAATAGAAATGGCAAACGACGTGACCATCTGTCTTCCCTTTACCATCAATTTCCCAGAACTACATCGCTATCAATTTCCTAGCACCAATGCTCTATGTCACACACGTATGTCTGCATTGTGTGATACCTCTGATGAATCATCGTACCCAGAACTCATCTTGGCCTTCTAGTCCTCCTTGTCCTTTGTTCACAACAGAGGCTTCATTGGAAGAGTGCTGAATCATGACTTTTCCCTAACCAGAGAGAAACTTTCTGAACTCCTCAATAGTGAGGATGAAGAAGTGACGTACTCTGAATTCTGGAAAAGAGATTGCGATGAAGAAGATATTGATGCAGTCATCTATTGCATTGAAAATCCCTCTCTCTCCCTCTCTCTCTCTCTCTCTCAGCGCTCTCTCTACTCATCCCTCACCTTTCCTGCCAAAGTTTTACATCTACTGGTCACAACTGTGCTTTGTCCAAGAGTAGATCGTCTGAGAGACATGCTTGACAAAGATATGTTTATCATGTACTCAATTCTGAATGAAGAGTACAATAATGTTGTAGACATCGTCTACAATCATCTTGCTTCTGCTCTAGTTGACAACCAGAAAGTCATTCCCTATGGTTTCCTCGTGACAAAACTCCTCAGGGGTCCAAATGGGTTGCCCTTTTTGGCTTGGAACACTTTAGAGGAGTTGGCTTGCCAGGAGATCGGAGTAGAATTATTCCGATCAAGGGGTCTTGCCATTAACGATCCACTTCTCCCCGAAGACTCCGATGACTCTTTGGATGACTTCAACGATTCTATGGAATCAATTCTAGAATCAATAAGCTCCTCCCCTTTTCCCTGATTTCTGGCACAACATGTACTGCTTGCCTATATGGTTGTATTTTTAATTTGTTCTAATTTTTCTTCAAGTTGATGTATGAATCTCCTTCTCTTTTTATTCATTATTATATTTTTTTGGAAATATAATGCCAGGAACTTTTGTTGACACCACCATTTGTCATCCAACGGAGTTTGATTTTTGCCTCAGCAGTCATGCTGGAATCCAAGGAACCAGATATTAGGATCAGTATCAATAGTTCTACTGCTGAAGTTGATTTTTGCATATATAGAAGTAACGGGATATTAGGATAGTTTCCTATAGAGACCATGTTTTAGTTACCACCCAAAATTACCTTTTTTCTTGGGCATGAGGCAGATTTTTGTTTGGGTGGTGTTTATAATATTATGATTGCATGATGGCAATGATATGATTATTCTCTAATTTGTACGTAGCATTATAGATTACTGAAAATGCCCTGTTTTTTCTGCATAATTCTGTCTGATAGTCGCTCAACGACCTCATAGGATCGCTCAGCAGCCCTGGGCAATGAAAAACCACTCTCTAGTCGCTCAGCGACCTCATAGGGCCGCTCAACGCCCCTGGACAACGAAGAAATGCCTCTCTGGAGGTAAAAAAATCGAACATATTACCACGGTTCATACAGGAACCGTGGTAATAGAGGTAAAAAAACCAAACATATTACCACGGTTCATACAGGAACTGTGGTAACCGAGGTAAAAAAAAAAAAACCAATCATATTACTGCGGTTCAGACAGGAACCGTGGTAACAGGGGTAAAAAAACAAAAAACCAAACATAATACCACGGTTCCCCCTTGAACCGTGGTAACAGAGGCATGATATTATCACGGTTCCGCCTTCAACTGTGGTAATTGATCTATTACTACGCCGAACAATACCACAGTTAGATCGTGGTAATATGCTGCCCAGAACCGTGGTAATATGGCAATTCTGTAGTAGTACCCCTCTACCCACCACCACCCCATACCCTGCCATCAACCACGATGTTCATGTTCGTCAGCATGGAACCCTAGCGAAAAAGGAAATGACATGTAAAGTTTAAAATTATGACTAAGATAAGTGAAATGACATATAGGCATTGACTGGTCAAAATTAGAATCACATAAACACGAAAACTCAAATCAAATCTATTGAAAATTTTTTTTGTCAAGGATTGAAAGATTTGCTAAGGTTTTTTTAATAGGCATCTGATTAGATATCTCTTTTAATGCCTTTTTTTATCTCTTGGAAAAAGAAATTCATTTTTAAATGTTAGAGACAAAAAAACATATTTTAGTCTTTCTTTAATTCGATGGAGGCATTGAGAATTAGTGAATTACATTATTTAATGGGGACTTGTACATATAACTGTGTCTATAGTTGAAAAAAAGTTTGGATCTTAGTAGAGGGACTAGAGGCACTTGCCCCCATACTTAACAACGTGGGTACAGACCCAAGATCCGGGACCGGATTCAGCTTCACTGCCCCACCAACATTATATTACAAGTCTTGGGGAGGAGAGTGCCAAAGAACTTGAGATGCCACATAACCAGAATTTGTGAAGCATTTTGAATCACTCTTGAAGCATCAAATGTATAGCCTCTAATTAAACACCACTGATTCGTTAATGCAATCAAATAATGTTATTTAATTAAAACTTTGTTTTTTTCTTGTATTGAAGTTGCATTGAAAAAAAAAAAAAAACTTGCTGCTCAACAATAATTGCCGATTTGCCTTTATTATAGTAATATAGATGAACAATGCACGAAATTAGGAATTTTATAACCAGGCAAACTTTTGTCTACTCCCTCTATTCTAAAAAGATTGTTATTTTATGGGTACTGGTTTTAATGTCATCCCACTTAATTCTGATGTCATCCCTATAATTTTAAAAATTCCAAAATACCCTTAACTAAAAAAAACAAAAAAAAAATCCAATATCCTATCTTCTCCTTCTATCTTCTTCAACGCACTTTCTCTGCCTCTCACTCACCATCCTCTCTCACCACCGCACTTTGTCCTGTCACCACCGCACTATGAGCCCTCAACACCGTCAAGCCGGCCACACCTCGTTCTCCACCACATTCGCGTTCCACCATCTTCAGGTAAGCAATTGATCTGAAATTTTTCATTTTCCACCACCTTAGCGTTCCACTTTTTTGTGTTTAATTTCTGAATTTTTTTTACTACATGTAACTTTTTCGCACTTAACATGTCTAGATTTTGACAAAAACATTGAAAATATTATTTTTATTTTTTAATAAAAAAAAACTATTTCGCACTTACATGTGCGAAAATCCTATTAATTTATTCTACAACGCACTTATAAGTGCGGCGGATTTTTATTAATTTTTTTCACTGTTAAAAAACAATAATTTATCATTATAATTTTTTTAATAAAAAAACCCGTCGCACTTACAAGTGCGAACTACTGATGTATTTCTGGTCTTCACGCATTCATGAGAGCGAAAAACGTTATGTGCGGTGGAAGCGCGATGTAATTTTCAGGCTTAGGATCCGCACTTATTAAGTGCGGATAAATCCTAAAAAAAATTCTTACGCATGTAATAAGTGTGGTGGAAGCACGACGTACCCAACGAGATGACGAAGAACTGGTTCAAGACAAAACAAGGGATGTCGACGATTGAAGACGAAGCAAACAATGCAGAGGTTGATGAGGATGTTGAAGATGCGCTGTAAGGAGATGGTGTGAGATTGGTGAAAGAGGATGGTGAAGGATAGGAAGATGATGGTGTTAAGGATGGTGAAGGATAGGTAAGGTATGAAAAAAGTTTTTTAGGAGTAATTTAGTAAAATACTACTATAAGGGATGACATGAGGATTAATTGAGGTGGCATTAAAATTAATGCCCTTATTGTAGTCTTTTTTTTTTCAAAATGTTTGTTATTTTAAAAAATCAATATATTTTATCTATTTTTTACCATCTATACCCCTATTTATAGTGAACTTTATCTCACTTACTCCACTAATTATTAACCAATCACAACTTTTGTATATACCCACTAAATTCCTATTTTTTAATGATATACTCTTAGTTAATTACTGAGTGGGTTTTTAATGTAAAAAGTTGGAGGATATTTTAGTCAAATATTGGTATCAATAATTGTTTTCTTACTTTTTGTGTCATCACCTTAAACAACAATCTTTTTAGAATAGAGGGAGTATAATTCAAAAACCATTTATACTAAAATAAATTGGGTTAATTTTAATTTGGGAAAAAATAATTTTAATCATTTTCTGACGTGGCAAGGCATTAAAAATTTTAAAAAAATTACTCGTCAGACTCATTAAACGAGTCAGCCTGACACGCAAGCGCTCACCGTAGCTCCGGGCTCTGGTAGGAACTTATAAAAAATGTCTGCTAATCGTAGGGACCAATAGCAAACTTTTTTTTGGGGAGGGATTGATAGTCAACATCACTATAAATATAGGGACCCAGTATATTATTAACCCAAATAAACTCTTACAATTCTTTATTTCACAAATTTTGTTTTGTTATCAAGATGATAGTGTTAGTTTAGAGATTAGGGGCTTCCACTTTCCTTTGTAACCAAGATTAGGGGCTTCTTCCCTACCATTTCTAAGACTAAAAATAAATTTATAACCTACAATTTAAAGTATAGATAGAGTAAAAGAAACAATAAATAATCAACATTATAATAAGAAAACTTAAATAATTTTGTAAAACTTGCAAGATGACGCTGTGTCATTTAGTGGCATGGAAGAAGCCCCTAGAGGTTAATGGATGCGCAATGCCAGTTTAAAGAATTTTTACATTGACATTCAATCACATTATGCCACATAGGACCAACAGTTACATTTATTTTTAATTTTAATTGATAAATAAATAAATTTATGATGTGACAGAAATTAATTGAATACACATATAAAAATTTTTGCACTCACGGTTCACCAACAATTTTCTTATTAGTTTATCATGTCCTATCAATTGAGTAATTAATGCAATTAATTAATTTTACTAAATATAACCGTAACCTATTCCGATATTCAGAGCCTTCCTCAATAATAATTTTCATTATTAAAATTAAGAAGATTAATAGATAAAATTCAAACCAAGTCAAATCTGCATAAGAGAGGGGTTTCTCTCTCTACTCATTTATTTATAAATTGCCAAACTAGCCGGAAAGTTTGGATGGGAGTAATTAAATGGTGGGTATGACATGTGTACTTCCGGCAGATGTTGTGGGGCTGTATTTTCAATTTGGAGGTTTGGGGGGACAAGCTAGCCGTATGAAAATTTTCTGGATTATTTGGGTAGCAGCTATTAGGAGATATGGAAATGCTGGATAAGGTACATTTTTAATGAAGGAGGAATTGAAGTTGATGAGATTATAGATCTAGTCCAATTCAAAGCGTGGCCTTAGTTAAAAGCTGTGAATTCCAATTTTAATTTTTCAATGTTTGAATGGACCCTAAACGCATTAATCTGTATGGATGCCTTTTGACTGCTTCTGATTTGGGCAAGGTTATAGTCAAATAAATGATTCTGCTATGTTTTACTGTCAGGAAAGTGGAAGAAAAGGAACAAGGTGCTGGTAGATGCTAATCGCGGACAAGGACTGATATTCGGCTGGTATGGATTTTTTTCTACGCCCATGAATGGGATAATGTAGCAGATCATAGGAACTTTGATTTATTTCTCGGATCATAGGTGCAGGGTACTGGCAAGAATTTCCTATATCATAAGTGATTATAGGAGCTTATGCTTATCTTATTCCTTGGTGGGGGCTGTAGTTGATGTCTGTTGCTGTTACAGCAACTTCTTGTGAAGTTTACTCCCTATTTTCTTAATTGTCTTCTTGTTTTGTTTGTGCTTGTTAGAATTGATTCTCTTCTCTTGTATTGGGTTGGGACACCCCTTGCGCTTCTTATTAAAACAATCTTTGCTTACCAAAAACAAAAAGATTATAATTATAACTAGTTCACTTGTCATTATCACATGATTTACTAGTTAATTTTCATTTTGCTTATATGACCTTTTTAATTTTCTCGGTCACCCGCGCACGTGGTGGGTTTAAATAATCATCCTATTTTAGGGCCAAAAATATGAAAAAGTTTTATATAGTCCAATTTAGGTTCACATCTATAGGCTAAGAACATATTTCAGCCAAAAAGAATTAATTGAAAATCTTATAGAAAATTAATTTCATTGATAAAAAATAGAAAAAATGAAGATTGAATAAATATGTATATTTGAATTTTAATTTCTTAAAAATCTGAAAATTATTATAATTAGTAAAAACAATTTATAAAGATATTTTATTATAGATTTTTTTACTGAATGTTTTTAGCTATTTATAATTAAATTATAAATTAGTATTGATTTGATTTGATCCGATTTAGTTTGATTTAATATGAAAGTTCAGCAAACGATGCTAGGACTCTTCAGCAGATGATGCAAGTTTCTTCAGCAGACGATGCAGGACTCTTCAGCAGACGATGCAACTCTCTTCAATAGACAATGCAAGTCTCTTCAGCAAATGATGCATGACTCTTAGCAGATGATGTAGCACTATTTATGAGCCAAACTCAACAAATTTAACTTGGTCACACGAGATATCAATCGCATAAAAAAATATAGTGACTGCAAAAACAAGAAATGGAAATATGATACTCATAGTCATAGCATACAGGTCCACATATGAAGTGCAAAACACTACAAATGCAAACCTCATTCAATGAATTATTTGTGTAGCCAAATAACGAGACCTTTAATATATATCTTCTAAAAATAAAGCGAGCAACACTTACAGGAAGACAAGCTGTTCTAAATTTCCTATCGTCTCCGGGAGCGGACCACTAAAACCACAATTGATAAGAATTCTGTAAGATGAAATAAGAAAGAGCATTGTTAGAGTAGTTTGATCAAACTTAATCAGATTTGGGTTTTAGTCTTAAAAACATTCAATGTAGCCTTACAAGAATTTCAACTTTTTCAAGGCACCACATGATGGTGTAGTCCAAGGCACCAGAAGATGGTGCAGTCCAAGGAATTAGATGATGGAGCACTCCAACGCATCAGACGATGGGGCACTCTGATAGCCAAATCCGCAAGTGCACGGATGGTTATCGCGTAGTATAAAAGATATCGTACCCAAGGGATAGGTGTCTTTTTAGTAAATTATTTAGAGCTTTGTGCAGAAAATAAAAAGTGTATTTGATGTTTGGTTTTAGAACAAGGACAAGAAAAAGCATAAAATAAAATAAAAGAAAGATGATGATGAGATTTAAGCACTTGGGTTGAATTACGTAGTTTATAAAATATGCTAGCAAATTCCTACTTAATTTCTGAATTCTAGAACCAAGTTCATGATGCTATAGCCTAGTATTTCTACAAGTTAATTTCTTACACATTGTAGAACTTTCTTTCTAATTACTAAACTCAATCTCTTGCAATTTAGTTAATTAAAGAAGAAGATGAAGATGAAGTTCAGGCCAACATAAAGCTAAGTCTATCATAATTTCTTAGTGATATATACATATAGCCTTTTTTAAATCCTATTTCCCTTACTACTTACCAATTCTCATTGTTATAAGCAATAAGCAAGAAACTTGTGTGCACCAAGATAAATGAAGAACAAGGAAATAAAACATGAATTGGAAATATTATTCAGAAATGTAGAAGAAAACTAAAGCATAAACTACAAACTAAAACAACCCAAGTAACTTAAAAGAAATTAGCCAAGCATGGCTAAAAGAGGCATCGAATTACCCTGGATAGGAGCTCAAGTTTGGCTTCCCACAATTCCTAGGAACAATGCTCTTAAGGAGGAAAGAAGAATACTTGTTGTATTCTGAAAAAGGTGTGTCTTACAAGTGAAGAAAAGACCCCTATTTATACTAAAAATCTGCCTTCCAGCGCTTGAGCGCTGGGATCCCCAACGCTTGGGCGTTGGGTGCATTAAAATCCCACGTTGCAGATATAAGCCCAGCGCTTGAGCGCTGGCTTCCAACGCTTGAGCGTTGGGATGAAAATCCAACTCACATTCTAGTCAGAGTCCCAACGCTTAAGCGTTGGCTCGACTGCTGGTTCATCTTCAAGCTTTGCTCTCCTTCATGGTAGTGGGTTTTCAATGCCTTCAATGGCCTCCACTCAGCCTCTATTAAGTTCTGAAACCTCCTCTCCACTACCATCAATCCTTCAACCTTATTTTCCATGTGCTTAATTCAAAGAGTGTTGCTTCATATTCTTGATTTCCACTTTAAGTCCTCTCTTTGCTAGCACTCCAATTATGGTCCTTTAACTTCTTGAAACTTCACTTTTCATCCTCCACTCTTGAACTTTTACACTTTAATCCTTCTTTTCCTGAAACTTTACAAATTGGTCACTGGACAAAAATGATAACTATACCAGCTTTCCTAAAAATATAAAAATAACTCTAAAAATTCCTAAAAATATAAAATAAAGTTTAAAAACCAACTAAAAGCTAATCTATATGCAAAATGAAAAATAAATATAAAATCTACATAAAAATAATAAAAAACCTATATGAGACTCAAAAATAACAAAATAAAAAGACTAAAAAGACCCTAAAAATATCATATAAAATCCAGTCATCACACTCCAAGGCATCATACCATGGGGCAGTCTAAGACATCAGACGATGGGGAAGTCCAAGGCATCAGACGATGGGTCAGTCCTTAAAAAAAACAATTCCATACACATTAACTTTACTTTATCCAAAGTTAATATTTCTCTCAATCTCTCTCAACATTTCTTCAATCCTCATTTCACTATCCTAATTTCTCTCAAGCTTCTCAAGTTCAAGCCTTCCTTCCTTCCTTCATCTCTTACTGTCATATCATATCAAGACCTCTAATTTTTGTAAGTGTTTGATTTAAAATTGCCTATATATTATTGTTTAGAAATATTAATATTGTGTAATATTAATTATTATAAAATGTGTAAAATCTTTAATGATAGAAATATTGTAGTCTAAAATTTAGGTCCATTTTGCAATTTTATTATTATATTATAATATTTTGTTTGTAGATATAAATATCTCCAATGCATCAGACAATGAGGAAGTCCAAGACATTAGATGATGGGTCATTCCAAGGGATCAGACGATGGTGTAGCTCAAGCCATCGGACGATGGGGCAGCTCAAGGCACCAGACGACGGTGTAGTCCAAGGCATCAAACAATGGGGTAGCTCAAGCCATCAGACGATGGTGCAGACCAAGGCATCAGACAATGGGGCACTCCAAGGCATCAGACGATGGGGCACTCCAAGGCATCAGACGATGAGGAAGCACAAGGCATCACACGATGGGACAGTCCTTAAAAAAATAAATCATTCCACACACAAAAACTCCTTGCCTTCCTCTATTCAGGCTTTCTACCCCGTGTATTTCATCTGATACTTGCATTTCCTTCCTTATTGTTTCTCGGCTTTGTTTGCTGAAGCGAAGTGCTTGGGTGGTACCTTTGCTGTTTGCATTTGGTTGTTTTGTGAACGCTCCCTCTCCATCTCCCATGTGCTTCTGGAATTTTTTTTTTCTATTTTACCAATTTTTCAAAAAGAAAAGGGAAAGGTTTTGTTGTGATATTGTTAGAATTAACAACATATAAATACATAAATACAAAATATAATTTATGAAAATTTGTCATAGGAAAAATGACCGAAATGGAGAATCGACTATCAGATGATGAGGACTCTAGTTACAGGTGAGCAAAGTTGGAAGTTCTTAATGCCACCTCCCTTTTTATTGAAGAGGTTTACAAGTTGGTCGAGTCACTAACATTCATGGACGAGGCTTGGACTTGTGGGGACCTGCTTTTATTATCTTCCTATGGAGGCTTGGTTGGACATATGTCTAACCATTATAACTTTTCTTTTTGCTGAATGTTTAAGTAGCAGGGGCTTATTTTGGCCTGCTATTTGAATCCATTCCTTTGTACTTGGAAATTTTTACCACCCCTTGTGCTAGTTTCAATAAATTTGGCTTATCTAAAAAAACTATTATTATTGTTATTGTTATGTTGTGAGTCTTCATATAGAGTTATGATTTTAAGTGAGACAAAACCTAGTGTAATTATTGATTTCTATAAGAAAAATCAATTATCCTCACATATATTATTGTTTTAGAGAAGGAATTATTTTTCTGAGTTAAGTAAGAGGCTCTAATCAGATTGATTAAGAGAAGTTTAGGGGATGGTTAAGGTTAAGCAAAGTTGCATGAAGGTACACTTGTCACCATGAAGTTCAAACAATACACACTCACATACCTACACTATATAAGCCTCCATTTAAGCTATGAAGCTTCATTCTCTAATCCATTTTCGAGCTCAAGGGTCCAGAGCTAGAAAAAGATGCTCTTCCTTCTCTAAGTCGTTATCTTGGCATGTCTTGCTTCTCATTAAGCTCATGTCTCGAACTCTTTCCTTCCTTGCCTTGATCTATAAGTCCCCATGTTCTATTAACCGCTCCTAGTATGGTTATGTGACTTTTGGCGCGTGAAGCTTCCAATCCATGAGATCGGTTGGTTCTAGATGAAAATTAAAAGTCTTTGGTCACAGTCTCGAGCTCCGAATCCTTCGCTAATTCCAGTACCCTTAGTATGATTCTTGCTATACCAACATAATTTCTCTAACTGTTGAGACTGAAGGGTCCTCGAAACCCTCCACCACTTCGAGTAAAATTTTCTCTCGAGCTTAGTTCCCCTCAGAATACTCCCAACATTTAGTCTTTTTAGATTTATCCCTTGGTGTTTATTCCAAGTTTTCAACCCTTGCTCAAGACTGTCTTGAATTCAAAATTTTGGTGATAATAACATGAATCAATACTCTTGGGATGCAGAGAAGAATGTTGCTATGTCACACAAATTGTGTCAATGAATCAGGTTGCCGACAGAAACATGAGAATCAAATGATGTTTTAGTTTGAATATTATACTTCCATCATTAAATAATTTTAAAACCTATGCATACCAACTTGAATCCATAATTTGTTCTAAATTTAAATCATGAATCTGACATCAAGTAAAAAGGAAAATGTTACTTTCACACAATTTTTCAAATTATACCAAGAGAGATATAGGGAGAAAGAGAGAAATGAGAGATATAATATTGATGTGTGATGCGATAGAAATATAAGAGAGATAAAAAGAGAAAAAAGAGAAAAAGAGATAGGAGAGTTAGTAAAGTATGAATGAATAATAACTCGAGTAAATATTATTACAAACCTACCAGTGTACAAACAAACTATTATTTCTTATTGTCAAATTAACATAAAGGAAACCAAACATAAATGAAAATTATCCATGATCGAGTGGACTAAGGGAATGATGTTCCTGTCTCACACAATTTATTTGAAAGCAGCATCAACAACAACATACTATTCCAAACCAACAACGTCTTTTTAGATGGAGATACTGTTGGGGATTCCCCTGAAAGTGACTCCCGGCTTGCTTGTGGGAAAGAGTAGAGTGTAAGGCATGTTAACTGGCCCAACTCGATTTGTCAAATTTTCATCCTTGTTCCTCAAATCGAGTGTTATCTCTATATTTTTCAGCGTTTTTCCAAACTTCTTGAAGGCTGCTAAGGCATGTGTATCAGAAGTCCAATATTGAGCATTGTCTCTATCCCCAAGGTACTTCTCTTGATCCCCATGTGTTGACAAGAATTCTATGGTTGAAAGATCAAGGAGAGTTAGAGGCTTTGGTGTAATTGTCATCAAGTAAGCCTTCTGATAGTCATCCACTAGATCATCATAGTCAGCAGTACCTTTCTTAGGCATGAATCGCCGACTAAGAGTTGGTCGATTCAAGATGAGACCTCCATAAGGGTACTGTCCAAAATTAACAGCTGCATGAAGGGCTGAGGAAGTCCAAATAAGGGTGGTGCAGGATTCAATCAACTCATGGCAAGTTTGCATCTTATACCACCATGACTTGTCTTTCAAGTCAGCATGACCCTCGTGCACAACTTCTTTCCACCAAGCTTGTAGCTCAGGGTCTTTCTTGATCGCATCATCTGTTGGGTAATATAAGGACACATATTCTTGAACCCATGTCTTAATAGCACCCCAAATGTCTAGTCCATCAACAGCATAAGGGTAGTCCTCTATCACTAGGCGAAGACCATGAGGGGAAGTCGAATCCTCAACTGCCATTCCTCTGAACAAAAATCATTATTAATGTCAAAGTTATGCCTTTAAGTTCCTTTCAATCTTTTCATTATTATTTACCAATTATGTCAACTATATAAATGTAATTAGAATTGTAAGGATTAATTAATTACCTCTTGATGAGATCAGCAGGCAGTGCTTGGTCTAGAAAAACCCAATCCTTGTAAGTTACAGAAGCCATTTCCATAGCATACCTTCCCCACAAGAATGTTAGTTCAATAATACCACCTGCATTGATTAATCTTTGTCTTGCAAGTGCATTTATATTCATGGTATCGCGGAAATGAGGATGTAACAACTTATAAATAGGATGAAGAACACTAAGCTGCCTATGTGTTGCTATGACGAATGGTTCAACAACTGCATGAGTATGTAGCCTGTAATCAATCCATGGAAGATATATGTTATTAACATGTGCATGTATAAAAGTTTAAAACTAAATTGATTGATTGATTGTTGTATATTTATCTATATATACCAGTGGCTGATAATTTGATGAAAGCAAGAGTCATTCACAAGAACATAAGCCTTAGCAAGTAGCCATATAGAACCTTCAACACCATGAGCTGCAGGCAAGTAGACATTACTAACAGCACCAGATTTCTCTCCATCAGAATGTGGCAGACTTAACTCAATGGCCAACGGCTTTAAAGTTCCATCATATTTCAAAAGAAAAATGGTTCTGGAAGCATAAGCCTTTGTGGGTGTTGAGTTTATAAGCCTGAGATATGGAAATATATCATCATGGTGATCTAGTAGGAACAATTTCTTATTCTTGATAGCCTGCATGCTCAAAGAAACGAAACTTGGTCAGTTTTATTCATTGAAACATTAATTTTTTTTTATAAGTAATAAGTATATTAATTAGAGCACAAGGGGTGCTAAGCCCATATACAAGAAAAAAGAAATAGATACAAAAAGATGATCAAATGAACATTAATATCAACAATGATGGCACTATAACATGACTCCAAAGTAATATCAAAATTTACCATAAAATTTACAACTAACTAATTATTTATATGCGGAACAAAAATTTATCTTTACCGCATCTACAGTGAGCCCATCTAAGTTAGCCTTTATATGCTCTCTGGTTATTGTGCTTGTATGATCCCCATAGACTCCACTGTCTAGCTTACTTTTCGGAGGGAACTCCTGCAATTAATTTGGAAAATATGTGGATTAATGATGTTCAAAAATTTATGGTTCATTCATGATTATACAATGAATGAGTGAGCTTACTTGAAGGATGCGAACAACGCCAGGATTTACTCCAGCAATGATCTCTCTTGCAAATTCTTCATCAGTCATCCATCCAGACTTACTCTCTGCTCAAAATACAAAAGAATTTAAATAACAGTGTCAAAATATCCATTATATCTCATGTTGTTATTTTAAATATTGTAATAAAATCATTACATCTTACTTAATTGAAAGTGTCATTTTAGAGGTAATAAGTGCCCGTTTTAACAAGAGTAGGATACCTTTAATCACTTCAGGTGTTGGAAACTTGCGGGGCACCTGTTGTGCACGTTTCGACCGGAATGCATCTATAGGCACCTTAAATCCTCCTTCGTATAAATCATACACGTCATCAAAGCTATCAAACTCAGGATCAACTATTGGAGGAGGGATAGAGGGGAGTATCAGGTGACCCAAATTTTCATCTCTTGGAATATAAAATTCCCTTTCGGTTCTGCTCTCGGTCTTTGGATCTGTTAAGATAATAAATAGAATAATAACCAACAACGAATTCTTTTCTTATATATAGTCATGAAAATTTGCCAAATAGAAAATCAGTTTATATTTACTATTAGTAAATCAATATTTTTATAATTATTAAATTATAAAAATATAAATAATTTTAATTTGAAGTGAAAGTGAAGATGGGAATAAAAAATTGTTATCTTATCATTTTAAGTTCTAACTAGCTCCCCCTCAAGAATAAGTTTTACATATGATGGGTTTGATAAAATATGGGACAAGACTTAATATATTACTCCCTTCGTCCCAAATTATAAGACCTCATAGAGACATACTTGATGTCCCATAAGACATCTTCTTGATTTTAGAAAAAGAATAATTTTTTCCTAATTTACCCCTTGCATTCATTATTTTTTCAATTCTAAAATTTTAGTTATCACATGTATTAATTCTCTTTCATGCTTCCCAACCAATCTCTCATGCTTTAAATAGGGGCATATATGGAAGATTTATATATAAAAAAAATATTAATTAAATTACTACATATTTTCTTAATAAACGTGATTGTCTAAATAAGTTCTTATAATTTAGGACGAAGGGAGTATTACCTTATTCTACTAGCGTAATAAACAATATATATGATTACGTTGTTTTATCATGTCTCTTCGTTGGTGCTATGCGAGTTTATTAGAAAGACAAAATATCCTGACCTGTTTTTGTTGGTGGTCTGCCAGTCCTTACCCTACGAGGTAAAGGAAATTTGGTAGATCCTCCAAGAACTGGACGAACAAAACTAGGACCTTTATCAGGTTCGCCCAAATCATTGTAGACATCATAATCATAAATCCTATCCCATTCCTTGCGTTCCCCTGTTCCATCTCCTCTTAAAGTCTTCAATTCTTCGTCTCTGTATTGCACTAGTGGAGCTGGTGTTTTATTTGTCACATATGCCTGCAATATATATATATATCTGCATATTAATTGATTGATGGTTCATATATACAATTAATTAGAAAGAAGCAGCTAGCTAGGTAGCTTACATCGTTGGAGAAGAAAATGCGTTCAGTTGGATATTTTTTAGCACTGTAAATCCATGAGTTGCAAACAAAGTAGATAGTTCCATGGTTAAGAACATCGTCAAGAGTGAGACTAACAAGGAATAACTCAGTATCCATGTAGTTGTGGATATAAAATGCTCCAGGAATTCCAAAGTTAGCATCATATTCGAAAGAAACACGCCATGCAGTTTGGCCGGCTCCCAAGGTTGGCAATTTGTCGGTAATACGTTCTAAATAAGCTCTTTTTCCAACCAACCCTCTCCCGGTTGTTGCTGCAGATTTCATGATTAATAATAAGTAAAAATTATGAAAGCATGCATGCATATATAGCTATAGCTAGTGCGAAAGTGAAAGAACTTACGATCAGCACGGGTAGCACTGATTAACTTTAGGGTAACCGATCTGTCCGGAAGCGGGAAGGGAGTATCCATGTCCGGGAGTGCGAGTGGGCGCTGCGGGAGTGGGAAGTAATGCGGCTCAAAATGCTTCACCACCGCTATGCCTGTGATCGTTTGCCGTGTCAAAGCTCGCTTCATTTTCGCTTCACTATTACTCTCAAAATGCTCGCTTATATATATAAAAGCTATCTCTTAGCTTGTGTGGAATAAACCAAACAAACCCGCTGGGTATTTATAGAGATCACTGTAAAGAACCAACATGCGTGATTCATAGAAAAATAAGTTCATTATGACTACACTGGTCATTCTTTAAACATGTCAGTGCTGGCTCAAGAAATTAAACAATTATACATCATTATTATATGTCCACCAACATGCGTGATTCATAGAAAAATAAGTTAATTATTACTACACTGGTCGTTCTTTTTGTTTGACACTGCATCCGAAACTTCGTTTTTAGAGCTTACCATGTGATTACGGTTGCAGATGAGTAGTACCATGCATGTAATTACAGTGATTTTAATGAGATGAAGTCACATCTTCCTAAATTCAATTTAATCACAGTTTTATAGTCATCAAATCCAATATCAAACAGTTCACATTTAAAATTACATTTATACTCCCTCCGTTCCTATTTAAGTGTCACTATTTTTATCTTTTTTTGTTTCTAATTATCTTTCACTTTACAAAGTTCAAGAGAGTATTAATTATGTTTTACCAATTCTACCCTTCAATTAATGGTGATAGGAAATTAAAGAGTCCAAATTAAGAAGAAAGATAAAGGGTATGTTAGGAAATTAGATAGTAATTTTGATGGAAACAAGAACATTAATACAATTCCTTAATATATGTGCAAAACCTTAAAGTGACAGTTATTTAGGAACGGAGAGAGTATTAAATAATCAGACTCTTTTAAATGATAAATATAGGATTTTAATCAGACGGTTATGAAGCAATGACTGGTGCAGTAAATTTAGGAAAATTTAATAGTTAGAAATCCAAATTCATGAATAAAATGTGTTTCACGAATACAAATAATTTTTAACAAAAAAATAAGTTCTAACCTTTTACTGCATCTATTCTCGAATCCTTTTGTTTATCATTTTTTTTTCATTTATACACTCATGTAATACGTTTTGTCTCGCATATTACATTTTATCTTGATCAACCATCATTCTTATCTATTTACTAATAAGTGAGTATTAATTTGAGTTAATTCAAAAACTGAAGGAAAATAAATGATATAAGTGAGTATAAATAGGTGTATTTCAATCAAGTTTTACTACAATTTTGTGAGAATCTTTAAAAATTTATAAAAAATGTACATTTATGAACATAATATATTACAATTATATTATGCATGTCGGATGAAGCCTATTTCATGCGCTTCAATTATGTTATGAGTTTGGTATAAAAAAACATTATCCTTAAAAGTGATTCTTCCAGAACAGACTAAGCCTGCTCGGGATAAGGGAGTTAGTATACTGATGGTCGGGACGTCTGAAGGCGGTGGTCTTCTGGCGTTCCTAAGCCTAGGGGGATCCTGCAAAGATACTCTGATGCCAAAGTAAGAGGTCAGTGTCAGAGGATTAATCTGAGAGAGTTCAGGTTAGAAGAATGTGTGTACCTTATGGTTCGAGGGGATCCCCTTTATATAGGGGTCTGGAGGTGGCACGATCCTCGAAGAGAATAGGTGTAGGGCCGTTCGATCTTCTGCCACATTCAGTGGATCTGACGGTCGATGTTCATCCTTGGTCGGTGCGCCTATGGAAGTGGCCCCGTGACAGGACAGTTGACTTGACGTTCATAAGCGGCTTATCGACAATGTCCTGGCCCCTTCTCGGTCTGGGGTTCATCGGAGCAGACACGATAGGGAAGTGATGATAGGGTCACAAGGATCCAGATGCAGGATGGTAGAGGACTGCCGAGCGGGTCACAAGGGGTCTGGGAGGTCTACTCCCGGAACAGTAGCCCCCAGCCCGGGCTCTCGGATACGAGGGCCCAGGGTTAAGATGTGTTGTTGGTCGCGGGTTCTACAGGACATCATCTTCCACATGTGGTTGGGTGGTCTACTCCCGGAACACTTCCCTAGTGGTAGAATTGGTAAAGGAAGGAAGAAGTAGGCTTTGGGATCTCCGAAACACTCTTAATTTGATTGATTATTATAAGCAAGTTGTATTCAACAGTTTTGTTGATGCTATAGCTAAACAATGCTGTAATAGACTAGACGTTTTCTAGGCATATTGCGGCGTTGATTATCGGCCACTATTGTATCCCCTTGTGGGCATTTGTTTGTTCTTGTTAAATAAAGTTTTGCTTTAAAAAAATTTGAATGAATTTCTCGAAAGTGCTTTTTATGACATTTTAGGCCAATAATAATCATGTTAAGCCAAAAAAAATAACCACCATTGTGAATAGGTTGCTTCAATTTTGTTTTTCTGTAAGTACAAATGGGGATGAAAAAATAATTGGCAAACTATTGTATAGTGAAGAATACCCGTGACATCTATGTTTGTGTTTTTTAGACTCCCGCAAAATGTGTTTTATTATATTTTTCAAGCTTTCCGTTTTCTAATAATCTAAAACTCTTATAAAAGTAGGTGTCTTGACACCTTTATAGTGGTTCATGCATCACCGCTTATGAGGATGGCACCAAGACAATGTGTAAGTTGATTGCAAGGGTGACTTCTTGAAGCAGTTGTCTTCCATAGTTGTTGTCTAAGCTTTGATAAAACTTGTTTTGTATTGGGTTGAAGTATCACTTATACAACTCTTTAATATATTCTAGCTTATAAAATAATTGTTGTGATGTCATTGCCTTTTCTTTTTTCTGGTGATGTCATAATTAAATTAGATAATTACGGAATACAGTTGGACTCACGTGCGGCATGCTTGTATGTCCACAACCCATATTATTGAAAAAGTAATGATTTATTCAAACTTTATTTTCTCTTTCATTTCATTTCCACTTATTTTTCGTTCAATCTCTATGCATTTCTTATCACATCACATATCATATTACTCATTTTTTCACTTTTATTCATATATATCTCTAAAAGTGTGAGGTGTAAAATTGTGAATAAAACTCTTTTATGTTTAGAATTAACAGAGTGTTATGCAAATATTTTTTTTTATCAATAATATCAACTCAATCACCGTCTCGTAAGTAGAGATTTTAAAAGCGATGTGAGGGACGTTGAATCCTGAAGTCTTTATTTAAAAAATAAGCCGTCTTTATTTAATCACCATTGTGAATATATGTGAGTAATTAGTATTAAAATAAGTCTTTAATTATTATTATTTTGTTTTGTTAGATTTTTATTATAATATTTTAAGATTATATACTTACTAACTTACTTATAAATTTTTACATGTAAGTCTATATTAAGTATATAAAACTTTTAGAAATTTTTTTTAGTGGTATTTTGGATATTATTATAAAAGGATAGCACCACACACAACTGGGGTGGCGCCAAACACAACTCCCTTAACTTTTGACCTATATAAATAGATCATTATAATAAAGATATTTAAAGAAGCTCTCGTGCCTTAGGAAACCTAAAACAATTCAGCTTATTTCACCCATACTTGTTAATGTATAATCATCCTAGCGTATTTACAGATGAATTTATTTAATTATATTTTAGTTTGTTAGCTTATAAGGTTATGGGTCTATTTATATATAAATTTATTAGTTTACTTTTTTCGATGAATGTTTGTTGGTTTACGTAAATACCTTATTATTATGAAATAAATATTTAACTAGGTTTACCGGACAAGACTAAATGTTAGGTGCCCTTATCAAATTTAACCCTTGTAATTACTTTTTTAGCTAGCAGGATCTAGTCTACTTAGACAAAATTCCACATATTTCCACCACTTGATATGTGGAATGCACGAGGAGAAATAGTAGTAGTATTCTTGGATGCAGTTAAAAGTTCTAATTTTTAGAAACACGAGATCCATAAATGGCGGCACTTAAGGAGGTCTCGTAAAAAATGATCCACCAGTGTACTCACAATTAATTTATTTTTCGACGAATCATGTTGGTTCTGACAGCGGACAGATTATAATGTATATTTTTTTCTTCAGCACTCACATGTTTACTTATATATATATATATATAAAATTACATAAAAAAACACATGTTTACTTATATATTTGATTACTGCTAATCTTGAGAATGAAACCCACCTAATTTAATAGAACCTATAAAAAAATTAACCAATTAAAGTCTAAAAGAAAGAGTATCAAAAACAGTGTTAATAACATTTCCCAATTAAATAAATTAGTTTGATTAGTTTATTGTTATTGTTAATGATTTATGAATAGGGAGTGTAAAACAACAGCAACTTGGTTCCTCGATTGAATTTTTTTTTCCACTGGTAATAATAATATAAGACCTATAATACTAGCACAGTGAGCCGTGCTAGGCACGGGTATTCAAGAATTAAAATATGAAATACATTTCAATTATTTTAAAATATATTTCAGTTATTATATATTTTTTTGGTAGATATTTTCAATTGTTACGAGGTAAAAGGAATAAAGATTAGTTGACATTTAAATGGGGTGGGCCGCTAGAGAGATAGAAAGAGGGGAGAGATAAGTAATAAGTGTGATATATGATGTGATGTAATTGGAAGAAAGAGATAGAGAGAAAAAAGGCGTCTCCAGATGTGTCTGTACTGATTGGAAGATTCAGTGTGTACTTCTTAATACTTTTGGAGATGATGATCTAGTATTCAGGGACATGGCTAGAAAAATGCATACTAAGTTTTTGAAATATTGGAATGTATATAGTTCTGTGCTTGCTTGCAATGAGGGCAGTTCTTGGTGAAGTTGGAGACATTGAGCTATTGTTTCAAAAAAGTTGATCCTTACACTTCTTCTGCAACAAAGTTGGAATTAGTAAGGAGAAACTTGTACATGTTATTTGAGAACTACCTTGACCTTAGCACAAATGCTCCTTCTATGCAAAGTATTTCTTAGACCGGAAGTGTTTCTATAGATTCATTTCTAGACCATGTGTATGATGTAAGTTGTTTTCTTTTTGTAGTTTTATAATTTATTATATCTTTCTTTGCTATTAACGTGTATCACTTGTGGAAAACTTAATAGGAACTCGATAGGCACAAGACGCAGGTAGCTACAACACAGGGAAAGTCACAACTTGATCTTTATTTTGATGAGCCATCTTTGAGTTTTAGAGAAAATAAAGATTTGGATGTGTTACAGTGGTGGAAAGAAAAATCTGGTCGGTATTTTGAGCTATCAATAATGGCACGTGACTTGCTTTCCATTCCTATTACTACTGTTGCATCTGAATCTGCATTTAGTATTGGTTCACATGTTCTTAACAAGTATAGAACTCGACTTTTATCCAAGAATGTTGAAGCTTTGATGTGTACTCGAAATTGGTTGAATGGTTTTGTTTGTGGAGGTAATTTATCTAATTTCAATGTATTATTTGTTACTTCATTATACTTGTAAGCATGTATGAATTTAATTATTTTGTCCTTCAATTGTTATATGTAGATGATGATGGTGATGATGAAGATTTGAAAGATGGTGATGGTTGTGGTAATGCAAAATAGACTACTTCCAAGATCTCATGTTTTTGTTTGAACTAAGATTAAGTTGGAACTCAGAATTTTAAACTAAGACTTTGTTATTGTGAGATTAAAACTTTGTTGGTTTGTTATTGGCGGGTTAGCGCCTATGGATATTTAATTTGTAATATGAATGCACCTTCCATCTTTAAGAAAGCCTTCTTAGTAATGTTATATAGCTGCTGTTACTTCCACTACAGTAAATTTGGCGGGCTAGCCCGCCAGCCCGCCAAAATGTGGGTTGAGTTGAGACTTTCAACCCTGTACCAAATGTGGGCCAACCCACCCCGCATTTTCACGGGCTTTTGGCGGGTTGGGCCCGGCCCGCCAACCCATATTGCCACCCCTACTCGTGCTTTGTTAGTCGTGAAAGAAAGCCAAACACTCTAAACACTCTTCTTTATCTTCCTTTTATCTGTTTTCTGCTGCCTTGCGTTTCTGTAATCCTATGGTTCCTAGGATTTTGCCAGATGTATGGCTCTTTTTTTTGGACCATGTATTTTCATGTCCGTCAAGGCAATAATATTTCTTCTCATTTCAAAAAAAAAATAAAGAGTTGAAAGAAAACTGAATCAAAACAAAATTAATCTATCCGTTTTAAAATAATTGCTAAATTAGAGAAAAAATTGTTTTTTAATAACGGTTCAATTAGAGAAAAATTGTTTCTAAAAAACACACCTTTTAAAGTACTTTTTTGTCTTGTTTATCAATCATTTTTATGATTTTAAAAGAGTATTAATTACGATTTATTAATTATACCGTTATCATAATTAATTCTTATTGGTGAAAGGGAAATTGAAAAGTCAAAATTAATAAGATTGATAAAATATATATTAGGAAGTTGAAAGTAATTTTAACAAAAAAAAAAAGAATATTAATATTACTTTTTAATCCATGTGTCAAACCTTAAAGTTACTGATATTTAGGAACGGGGGAGTAATTTGTTTTAAAAAGTTAGCGATATTAATTGCATTTCTTAAGATATATGTTCCTTCTATTTATGGACAGTTATTTTTGTAACTACAGATAGCAACATAAGATTGGGTAAATTAGGTTCTTACGATTTTCGCCTTATTAAAACCCAATTAGAAAATGATAACTTTTACTTTAGTAGATTCATAATCAATAATTGAGTATGCAGCGAAAATGTAAATTGCTTAAAGTAAAAGTTCAGGGATAAGTGAATCACGCAGCAATGTATCCTGGTTCACCTTCAAACCACAGAAGGCTACGTCCAGTCCCCCGTTCTGATTTGGGGATTTTTCCACTATTGATAAAATGTTCTTACAGATGCTTACGCCAAGGACCTTAAGAAGACCTATCAACCCCCAGAAAGCACATCACTTTCTGATTGATCAAGTGTTCTTACAGATGGTTACACCAAGGACCTTAAGAAGACCTATCAACCCCTAGAAAGCACACCACTTTCTGATACAGACCTTTCACCGAACACTACGGTGGACTTTGAATCAAGCCAATTCAAAGGACATTTTCCATTAACCCCAAACACTATGGTGGATGAAGAAGCTTTTACAATGGCTGAATAATCCTTCAATCTAATGGATTGAACTTAGTTTGTATGCTCCAGGAAATCACAATGAAGGCTCAATTATTCTGAGTTCTTTTAACAGTTGAACAACATAAGTGTTCTTTGATAATGAGTGTAAATTTGCTCAGAATGATTGCTCTATGAGTTATAAAAGTTAATTTATAGGCACTGGAGGTCATCCATGAACCATTGCAATGCTTTCTTAACGTCCAAGAATGCATTGATTCATGAAAAGATACATCTGCTGATCTCAGTTATCGATTACTGAACTTGGGTAATCGATTACGCCACTAGCCATTGCAATTTAAGTGCCAAATACAAACATGTAATCGATTACTGATATGTGGTAATCAATTACTGCCATGTGGTAATTGATTACTCAAAGCCTGTAATGGATTACCCTAAGTCCTAAACTTAGTTTATTATATTTTAAAGCCTAATTGAGTGTCTCTACTTTGTTTTAATTGTAAAAGCATGTTATACTCAATTAGTTGATTATTTATGAGCCTTCATATGCAATGTCACCTTAATAAAGCACAGTACACTAAGTAACAAGACTTAAGCTTAAAACTAGAACCGTTATTTATAATCTTAAAGTTGTAAACTGGTTCTTTTAACTCTTCTTTTTCTTTTTTTTGTGATGTGTTGTCGTCATCAAAACTCCAACCAAAGTCCAAGGAAGAGATCTTCTTCACAATTTTGAAGCGGAGGAGTATCCATAAACTAAATTTTATCACAAGAAATAAAACTAAACTACTACAGAATAAAATTAATTACTAAAAGTGAAAATTTTCAAGTGTATTTTAAAAAACTTGATAAGTATTCATGTTGGGAGGAAAACTTCTTCAAATGAAGCTAACTGGAAAAACTTTTGTGTAAGAAGAAATGATTATAAAACTAGGAAAGATTTCAACATAAAATTAAACATTATTTTATTTTATGATTAAAAATATGAGTTGTTTAAATGATTCTAGGAAAAGTTTCAGTTAAAATATCGTAGTTCTAGGTGGACGAGTGAAATTTAAGATAAATGGATTATGAATTTCATATTTATTTATTTATCTTAAATACCATTTGGTCAACCTAAGAATTAAATGTTTCATTGGTAATGTAAAGTGACTTATACTCCCTCTGTCCAAAAGAATAAAGTTTGGT
The DNA here is from genome assembly GCA_030819835.1 of Acmispon strigosus. Lineage (NCBI taxonomy): Eukaryota > Viridiplantae > Streptophyta > Magnoliopsida > Fabales > Fabaceae > Acmispon > Acmispon strigosus. The sequence continues at coordinate 51,712,804 of JAUAMA010000004.1, read as the reverse complement.
TCGTACTTTTAAAACACATCCACCTAGTGAAAGCATGGGAAAAAAAGGAATGAAAGATAAGATGAGTGAAGTTATAAAAAAAGAAGAGAGAGATAAGAAAATAAAGAAGTGAAAATGAGATGAAAGAGAAAGTGTAAGATCCTCTATTTTTGGTAATTATATTTTTGGTCCTTGGGGTTTGAACTATTTATGTTTTAGTCCCTTAAAATTTTATAGTTCAGTTCTAGTCCTTGTTAGACTTTTGCTTGAATTATATGTTGGTGGTATTGTTTTCTCGAGATTTGATATGAATAAAATCTTTTTAGATTTGTTGACATTTGATTTCCTGAATATCTTTTAAGTGCAGATTTTATTTTCTGTTTATCTTTTAGATAATGCAGATTTTATTTTAATTTATGTTTCTATTTTCTATTTTTCTTATTTATTTCGAAAATTAAGAAGATAATTGAGGAAGGAATATGCTCTTGGTTGTTGAGTATATTTTCAGAATAAATGGTTAAAGGATGAATAAATAATTAAGAAACATAATTTATTTTAGCCAGAAACGGGACCGGATTCATTTTAGAGCATCTTTTCCTAGAGTTAGTATGATTCCAGTAAGATACTGCCTGCAAAATACGGAATGAGGGTTGAATAACTTTCAACTATCTCTAGTGCATTCAGCCAACTTAAAGAGAGAAGAAACTTACATTCATTCCCACCTCTTCCAAAAACAACACGTTAAACATTCTAGAGAAAAAAACCCTTTCCCTTGCTGTCGTTGCTGCCCAAGTTCTCTTCTGCATTTTCTGTTGCTACTTCTCCTTTTGTTGTTGTGTTTTCCTCCTTGGGGAAGGTCATTGGACTCTCTAACACTCTCTTGCAAACGTTTCTAGTTTGTTCCTTGGTAAGCCTTCATTCTCAATCGATTTCTGAGTTCTGTTCTTGGTCGTAAACTCGGTTCAAACCCAAACCCTTTTTCTGTTTTGGTTTGAACTCCCTTCTCAAAAACTGAAGCTTGATCACGTGATTTCTTTCAAATTCCCGAGACCTGGACGGACGTTGGAGTGTAGAGGACGAACATGAGGTTGTACGCTCAGTTTCGAGGCTTTATTCGAGAAAAGGTTCACCTCAAAACCCTTTTCCTCTACTCTAGTGAATTTTAGGATTTTTACCTTGAAATTCTTAAGTTGGGGAAAATTGACTTTTGGCATGATAGAACCCTAGAATATGATGTTAAATGATGTTGGAATGATTTTAATAAAAACCCTTGATGAAAAACTCTTTTCGGAACTCAAAACGGTGAAAAATTATGTTTTTTGATGTCCTGGACAGAGAGCCAACGCATGAGCGTTGGGCTTGTGGCGCCTGGGCGTTTGGAACAGGGTTCCTAGGCAGAGAACCAACGCATGAGTGTTGGAACCTAGCGCTTGGGAGCTAGGCCTCTGCCAGTCCAGTGTCATTTTTCATTTAATTTGGTTTAAGTGATTTGTAGGGTTTCTTCCTTCTTCCCTATGATTGATTGAGTGTATTACATGTTTGTTATGATAGGTGGGACTTGAAGTTCATGCAAAGGATTATAAGGGAAGGGTAACTCGTTGTAGGAATTATTCTTATTCGATTTGGGATGTTTGTGATTCTGTTTTGTGGAATTCTGGTCGTGTTATCTTGAGACTGGTTCTGGACTTGTTTTAGATGCTGTGATATGTTATATGTGGGTTATATGTTTCAAGTCTCAATCCCAAATTTTATATCAAGAATGGAATTAATTCCAAGTTGCATTGTTTTCCCCCATTCCCCCAATTAGATCCACAACGACCAAAGTTCTAAGTCTCAATCCTGAATTATTTATCAAGTCCTAATGCTCTTTGTCCACGACCCTAGTAGATTGACGCACCAAAATCTAATTTCAACCAAGCAAACCAACTCAAGTTCCAAATTCAACCACTAAATCTTAAATTATTCAATCTTTATTCCATAATTTCAAAAGGTAAGCATTAATGAATTAACCCCAATTTTTAATCGAATAACTGGGAGTAGAACACTGAGTGGTAGAGTCAGGAGAGATTAGGATAAGAGACGCACTTAGGGACAAAGATGATGATGAGAGTGAGGCCAGCGCTAGTGGCAAGGAAGATGAACATGGGGCGAATGGTAACGACGACGGCGCTGACGGCAATGGTGGAAACCACCTGAATAGACCACTGCAGTTAAGGGCTTTCAAGCATCATCTGGTAGAGAGGTCTCTCCCGACTCTCCACATCCGGTTTTCCATATCCTTGATTCCACATCTTCTCAAGCTTTACTTTACTCTCCTTTTTCCGGTAAAGATTCTCGACTGAGAAAGTGAGGGAAACGGAAGAAAACTGTGAAAGAAATTGTGAAAGTGCCGTCAAATAATTGTGTGTCAAAGTAAATGACGTGTGAGGTTTTAATTTGAGCTACAGAGAAGGAGACAGGGTGCTGCGACTGAAGATCTTCACTCCAAATGTATAGCCTCTGGTTAAACACCACTGATTCGTTAATGCTATCAAATAATGTTACTTAATTAAAACTTTGTTTTTTTTTTTCTTTTATTGAAGTTGCATTGAAAAAGAAAAGAAAAACTTGCTGCTCAACAATATTTGCCTTTTTGCCTTATTATACTCCCTCTGTTCTAAATTAGAAAGCAAACTTGTAATAAACTAATTAATATCTTGGTTTTGTTATTTTTTGTATAAATCTTCCATATATGTCCCTATTTAAAACTCGCACTTCAATACCTAACAAATTGAAAATATAATGAATGCAAGAGCTAAAAAAGAAAAAACCGATTTTTTTTTTCTGAAATATAGAAGGAGTTTTATAATTTGGAACACCTCTAAAGGGTCTTATAATTTCGAACGGAATGAGTACTAACTACTAACTAGTAAGTAGCCCGTGCGTTAATGCACGAGTATTTTTAATATTTAATTTGTAACATTTTTTTAGTTATGTTATAAAGTTAATAAATATATGACATATGTCAACATTTTTAAACATGCATAAGATCACATGATATATTAACGTAAATAAATCCATAAATTGATAAAATCAAAGTAGACACAATGACTAATATTAAAATTGTTCATCTAAAGTTTATATCATATCAAAACCAAACAATGTAATTAAGTTTTGATAATAGAAATAGAAAAACATCCAACAAATACTTATGTAGCAATAGTCCTAATACAATGAAGATCTTATTTCACTTCTCTATCTTAACACGTTTTAACCAGAAAAAAAAAACTATAAAAAATCTATATAATATTCAACATGGAATTTAAAAAAGTAAAGAAATGAAATATTAAATAATATTGATTTTCGGGATATAAATAAAATTTGCAATAATGAATAATATCAATATTTAGTGTTACTTCAATTAACATATTTAGTCGTCAATGAGTCAAAGAATGAATAAATGGTAAAATTTCAAAATTTAGACACACTTAAATTCGAATTCAAATTTGATAATTCTACAAATTTTAGAAATTTATAATTAAAATTAATATATACATTGTAATTAATTTTAGTAATTATTAGTTGTTACGTATAAATGGTAAAAATTTAAAGCATTAATCATTTTTAAGTAATTAATTCGAAAATTCTAAAATAAATTAAGTAATTCAAAATTAATTTTATTTGGAATATTTTTGAAATATACTGAATATTTATATTATAACTAAAAAAACATTTTGAATTAAGTTCTGCAAAATAGGAATTTAAAATCCTTACGGATATCAATTCTAAAAAATCTGAATTTGAAATGCAAAAATAATCTATTTCCTTCCAACCATTTCACAAGCTTAAATATGCAATTTAAAATTAATGTTATAAATTGTAATCAAGTTTATTAATTAATTGCCACAAATAAATGGTATAACTAATAAATAGTTGATTTTCTTTCCATATGTAAATAAAAAAATAAAGAGTTGATCATTTTTAAATATAAAATGAAATCCTATCAATTTAAAAACTTTTAAATCATTCTTATGAGTGACACGTGTCAACATATGAGAGAGTCTTTTTTTCAAGAATTGCTGAGGTTTGAGATTGATGACTCACAATTAGTAAATACAGTTGTAGATATAGATGAACAATGCACGAAATTAGGAAGGTTATAACTAGGTAAACTTTGTCCTCCTCCCTCCAATCCAAAAAATTATTATTTTAGGGGTATGGTTTTTATGTCATACCACTTAATTCTGATGTCATCCCTATAATTTTAAAAATCCAAAAATACCCTTGACTAAAAAAAAAACAAAAAAAAAAACCCAGTACCCTATATTCTCCTTCTATCTTCTTCAACACACTTTCTCTGCCTCTCACTCACCATCCTCTCTCACCACCACACTTTGTCCCGTCACCACCGCACTTTGAGCCCTCAACACCGCTCGAGCCGGCCACACCTCGTTCTCAACCACCTTCGTGTTCCACCATTTGTAGGTAAGCAATTGATCTGGAATTTTTTGTTTTCCACCGCCTTCGCGTTCCACTTTTTTGTGTTTAATTTCTGGAATTTTTTTACTGCCTGCAACTTTTCCGCACTTAACATGTGCAGATTTTGACAAAAGCATTGAAAATATAATTTGATTTTTGACAAAAAAAAGAACCATTTTGCACTTACGTGTGCGAAAATCATATTAATTTGTTTTACAAAGCACTTATAAGTGTGGCAGATATTTATTTATTTTTTTCACTGTTGAAAAACTCAATAATTTATCATTATAATTTTTTTAATAAAAAACACCCTCCGCACTTACAAGTGCGAACTACTGATGTATTTATGGTGTTCACGCACTCATGAGAGCGAAAAACGTTGAAGTGCGGTGGAAGCGCGATGTAATTTTCAGGCTTAGGATCCGCACTTATCAAGTGCGGATAAATCGCAAAAAAATATTCTTATGCACGTAATAAGTCCGGTTGAAGCACGACGTACCTAACGAGATGACGAAGAACCGATTGAAGACGAAATAAAGGATGTCAAGGTTGAAGACGAAGCAAACGATGCAGAGGTTAATGAGGATGTTGAAGATGGGGTGTAAGGAGATGGTGGTGAGGTTGGTGAAGGATAGGAAGATGATGGTGTTGATAATGGTGAAGGATAGGTAAGTTATGAAAAAAGTTTTTTAGGGGTAATTTAATAAAATACTACTATAAGGGATGGCATGAGGATCAATTGAGGTGACATTAAAATTAATGCCCTTATTTTAGTCTCTTTTTTTATTTTTCAAAATGTTTGTTGTTTTAAAAATCAATATATTTTATCTCATTTTTTTACCATCTATACCCCTTTTTATAATGAACTTTCTCTCACTTACCCCACTAATTATTAACCAATCAGAACTCTTTTATATACCCACTAAATTCTTCTTTCTTAATGATAGAGTCTTAGTTAATTACTGATTTTTAATGTAAAAAGTTGGAGGATATTTTAGTTAGATATTGGTATCAATAATGTTTTCTTACTTTATGTGTCATCACCTTAAATAACAATCTTTTTGGAATAGCATAGTATAATTCAAAAACCATTTATACTAAAATAAATTCTTACGATTCTTTATTTCACAAATTTTGTTTTATTATCAAGATGATAGTGTTAGTTTAGAGATTAGGGGCTTCCACTTTCCTTTGTAACCAAGATTAGGGGCTTTTTCCCTACCATTTCTAAGACTAAAAATAAATTTATAACCAGCAACTTAAAGTATAGAATGGGTAAAAAAATAATAATAAATAATCAACATTATAATAAGAAAATATAAATTATCGGACAACTTGTAAAATGACGCTATGTCATTTAGTGGCATGGAAGAAGCCCCTAGAAATTAATGGATGTGCAATGCAATGTCGGTTTAAAGACATTTTACATTGACATTCAATCACATTATACCACTGTTACATTTATTTTTAATTTTAATTAAAATAAAAATAAATGTATGATAGTTTATCATGTTCTATCAATTGAGTAAATAATGCAATTAATTAATTTTACTAAATAGAACCGAACCTATTCTGATATTCAGAGCCTTCCTCAATAATAATTTTCATTATTAAAATTAAGAAGATTATAATTATAACTAGTTCACTTGTCCTTATCATGTGATTTACTAGTTAATTTTCACGGAATTGGATCCTCTCCCGCAGCCTTTCACTCCAGCACTATCCGCAGCTTTTCTGACCTTTGGATGAATTCATTAGACAAATCTACGGATTAGATAAATAAAGCTCTCAAATTAAAAAAGTTGTTATCAGAATTACTGCAAACCGTGAGATCAAAATACACCCTAATGAATCAACGGTGGAAATAAAAGGAAATTATGTAATAGAGAACACAGTGTCAATTCCGCTCCTACGCATCTGCGGTATGCCTGCCGTACAAGCAGTAACTCCGCTCCTTCATTCATCGGTGCCACGGACCACGGCCTGCTCAGGCAAGGCCGTCAGGTCCACCAGTAATGACATCGCCGCCGAAAGCAGTGCGTACTTCCAATTCCTCTCTTTCGGTGCTCTTCGCCAATCACCCACCTCTGCTCATCTCCTCATCGCTGCGATTGTTTGTTGCGGCAGGGACATACTCGTTTAGTTATTCGTTAAGAACATCGCTGCAATTTCTTCATGCCCTTCCAACTCTTCACCTCTGGCGCCTTTCATAATCTTCCAAAGTTGTTCCTTTTTTTTGTGTTTTCCCAAATTCCAACCACCAATTGGAGTGGTTGACCTTACAAAGAAACAAGGTTAGCGAGGATGACGGTGGACGGCGGTGATGCCGGTGATGCATTGGCAGATAGGTGACTGGTCGTTGAATGTTGCAACAACAATGTGGAAGAAGAAGAAGATGAATTCACATACTTTTTTTCTTTTGTGTAACCTCATTTATTTCAGTCGTTAGATTCATCCTGCGATTTACATTAACTCTGATTAGAAAAAAGAGAGCTCTATTTATCTGACCCTTCAACTGAATTCATCCAAAGGTCAAAAAAGCTGCGGGATAGTGCTGGAGAGAAGGGCTGGAGGAGAGGATCCAATTCCAATTTTCACTTTGCTTACATGACCTTTTTATTTCTCGGTCACGGGTTTAAATAATCATCCTATTTTAGGGGTAAAAATATAAAAACGTTTTATATAGACCAATTTAGATTCACATCAAAGCTAGCAAAAAATGCGGGTTGAATTGGATTGACCCACTTTTAGTATATGGGTTAAAAGTCTTAACCCAACTCACATTTTGGCGAACTGACGAGTTGGCGGTCTAGCCCGCCAATATGTAGTGTAGTGGAAAAAAAAATTATGAGAAACAAGAACAAACCAACAAAATAACAAATACAATTTAGAAACAAATTAACACATAGAAGAAATACTGCATATAAGTATATACTATTTTTGGATCAGTTAGCGTCTATTACATAACACATTTTGGATCAGTATGACAATTGTAACTTTGTAAGGTGTGGTTAATTAGAAGAAGAAGTTAAAGATGGTAAGATGTGAGAGTTCTAAAGCAGTGTTGATTGTTAAGGAGCTTGTAAAGAAACTATTATTTTCAATTTCTCAACGTTATCTACAAAATCATAAACCACCTTCTTCACCAAATTTCCAAGATCAAACCTTAAACTCTCACTCAATCCCAACTATCAACCTCAAAAAATTAATTCACAGAGAAGCTACAGAACTTGAATTAGAAAAATTGAACTCAGCCTGTATATTAATTCACGGAGAAGCTACATAACTTGAATTAGAAAAACTGGACTCATAACTAGAGACCGGGTTTCTTTCAGGTTTAAAAACAAACACCTTGCCTTCACAATTAAAGTTTCTGTACTTCAAACTGAAATCTGAAATCGCTTAACCATAAGTACCTCAAACTAGGAAGCAAAGCAAGGACAAAATCGCATTACAGATTCAAAGAGAGGAGTGATTCAACGAAAATGCATGTTGCCGAGAATGCTTACTTACCAATTCGCGACGGAGAGGAGAGCGCGGCGTTTGCGAGATTCAGTGGCGGAGAGGAGAGAGCGATGGAGAAGAGGAGACCGCGGTGGAGGAGAGGAGAGTGCGGTGGAGGAGAGAGTCAGAGAGGAGAGCACGGCGTTTGCGAGATTCAGTGGCGAAGAGGATAGAGCAGTGATCCAGTGGAGAAGAGGAGAGCGCGGTGGAGGAGAGAGTCAAAGAGGAGAGCGCAGCGACCGACTGAAATAAGAGTGAAGACGGTAGAAACACTAAAACTGAAGAAACCCTCACATACAACAAAATTGTTTCTATATTTTCTCCTTACTCCTTAGTATACTGTACTGTCCTGTCCTCAGTTCTATATAGTTAGATCCAAAAAGAAAATTAGAAAAAAAAATTGATGCTGGCTCGGCGGGCTAGCCCGGTTTGTCAAAACCCGTAAAAAAATGGGTTAGCAAAATGGGTTAGAAGTAGTTAAATGGGCTGAATTTTTCAACTCAACCCACCAAAAATTACGGGCCAAACGGGCTGGCCCAACAGGCTAGCCCATATTGCCACCCCTACATCCATAGACTAAGAATATATTTCAGCAAAAAAAAATTAATTGAAAATCTTATAGAAAAATATTTTCATTGATAAAAAATCGAAAACTACAATAATAATGAAGATTGTATAAATATGTATATTTGAATTTGAATTTCGTAAAAATCTCAAAATTATTATAATTAATAAAAAACATTTTATAAAGATATTTTATTATAGATTTTTTTTACTGAATGTTTTTAGCTATTTATAATTAAATCAAAGAAACTAAAATATGTATTTGAATAATTAAATTATAAATTGGTATTGATTTGATTTGATTTGATCAAATTTAGTTTGATTTAATATGAAATATATATGATTTCATCATAAGAGAGAACGTGATTTCAAATTTTAACATATAGGAAGTGCCAAACTCTACAGCACTAGTGGTTGAGATTTACTCCATTCCCTAAGAGGTTACATGTCCAAGTCTGGCACCCTACACCCTTAACATGTAGGAAGTGGATTATATAATACTCTATCTTCCTTATTGGATAATATACTATTTATGTAATCGACTGGATCGGGTAGGATCATTTCCCGTGAATAATTGTACCTGTTTCCTAGAAGAAGAATTAAAAACGATGTTTCTGTTTTTTAATCAATCGTTTTTCACATGGAGTAAATTTAGCATCATAACTTTGAACTATGTTTCTAACCTCTTATATTTTAATGTTTATCATTTGTCTAAGACTAAGATGATCTGATCTCTATATAAGTACACAGCGAGTTAGCTTAGCTACTCACAAGTCACAAACAAGCTTATTGATCTATAACATTTTTGAAAGCAGTAGTGAAGCTAGCAAAAATGTCGCAAAAGATTAAAGGCACCGTGGTGCTGGTGGTGCAAAAGAATGATGGAGTTGTACCTGACACTTCCTTCTTAGGCCAATCGGTCTCCCTCCAGTTGATTAGTGCTACCAAAGCTGATTGTAAGTTCCACATCAATCTTCATGCACAACCTCATTTTGTTGACCACAATTTGTTTTTTCCTAATTAGATTTTCACGAGAATACACATCCACACACCAATTGTAGCCTTTGACCAATCATTACATATGCTGGACAATAAATTTGAGTTTATGAGGGTCGTTTAATAAAGCTATTTACTATCCCGTTTAAAAATATATGTTGTAGTATAAAAATATTCGCACAGTTTGAGAGTTAATTAATTAATGATATAGTTTAATTGAAATTGAGTTGTATTAAAGAGAGAGAAATAATAGTTATTCGTTAAGTAATTAGTGAGAAATGTAATACGTGAAAAAAAGAGGTGGTTGGTGAGAATATAAATATTAAATGAGGGTATAGATAAAAGAAAATGAGATAAAATACTTTTGATTTGTTAAACAACATATATTTTAAAAAATAGAGAAAAAACAAAAATAACATATATATTTTGAAATGGACGGAGTAAAAGTTAGTTTCAAACTAAATTTAATAGTAGTATTTAAATTAGTTAAAAAAATAAAATACAGAACGTATTTATATGATTTCAAACTTCAAATTTTAGGGCAATTAATTTTAAGTAGAGTAGAACATACATACTCTTCTTTTTTACAGTTTGTTTTTTTATTAATGTTATGTTCCCACTATATTCCCACCAACATTCAAAGTGTGAAATAAAGAACCAAACGGGTTGGCGTAGTGGTTCAGCACTTCGTCCCTTAAGCAAGTGGTTGGGGGTTCGAATCCCAACTCTTGTGAATGGAAAAAACTCATTGGCCAGCCCCCTACCGCTTCGTGCGCTGACCGTGGGGCGAAGGATTAGTCTCACGACAATCGGCTGTGGGGAGAAATAAGAAAATAGAGGTGAATTTGAGATGAAGGAGACCACACGACATTCATTTATTCGTTACAGACGCAGGGAGAGTTCTTATGTCTTAATTTGAAATGAATTACTCAATGTATTCTAATAAAACAATTTTTTTATTTCATCCTTAATAAATAAGGATCTCTCATCATAGTCATAGACATGTTTGAACTTAAATAGGTTAATAAGAATTTAGATTCTGCTAAACTAACTTCAAGTTTTATGCACACAAAATTTTCAGCAAGCGGGAAAGGAATAGTAGGAAAAGCGGCTTATTTAGAAGGCCTTATAGACAATTTGCCAACCTTGGGACCTGGCCAATCTGCATTCAGCATCTATTTTGATTATGACAGTAACTTCGGAATCCCTGGAGCATTTTATATCAGCAACTTCTTGACAACTGAGTTCTTCCTCGTGAGCTTGACCCTTGAAGATGTTCCCAACCAAGGAAGCCTCCAATTCCCTGGCTACTCTTGGATTTATAATGCAAACAAGTATCAAAGCGATCGCATTTTCTTTGTCAACAAGGTAAGCTAATGTCACGTTAGAGGATCCTAATCCGAGTAGACGGGTTTTGTTCATTCAACATATATTGGTATAACAATTTTTTTCCCCTTTAATTCTTTACAATCAAATATATTTTCAGACATATCCATCAAGTAAAACGCCAGCTCCACTCGTCTACTACAGAGAAGAAGAATTGAAGACTTTGAGAGGAGATGGAACAGGGAACGCCAGGTATGGGAAAGGATCTATGACTATGACGTCTACAATGATTTGGCCGATCCTGACAATGGTGAACATTTGGCTCGTCCAGTTCTTGGAGGATCTACCACTTACCCTTATCCTCGTAGGGGAAGAACTGGCAGACCACCAACAGAAAAAGGTTAAGCTTAATTCATTTTCTTTTCTTTTTCCATTTTTGCTCTTGCTTATATGCATGTATGCTTGTATATTTACAGAACCTGATACCGAGAGTAGGAGCGATAACTTTTATATTCCAAGAGATGAACTTCCTGGTCTCTTGCAATCGACTGATTTTTTTGCCTATGGACTAAAGTCTATATCCGAAGTGGAATTTCCTGCGATACAATCTGCATTCGCTAGAAATTTATCACCACATGAGTTTCATAGCTTTGAAGACGTGCATGAACTCTTTGAAGAAGGAATTAAGCTTCCTACAGATGTAATTAGTCAAATTAGTCATGAACCAGTGTTGAAGGAACTCTTCACAACTGATAGTCAGAAGATGACGTTTCCAAAGCCTAAAGTGATTCAAGGTATAATCTAAACTACTCAGCAGCCACTTAATTTAATCTACACTAATACATAACCTGATGGATCTTTTTGAACAATTTCCAATTGACAATTGCTATTCTATATTCTATATAATATGCTGAGCAGTGAATAAGTCTGCATGGATGACTGATGAAGAATTTGCAAGAGAGATCATTGCTGGTGTAAATCCTGCCTTAATTCGCTGTCTTCATCGAGTAAGCTTTAAAAGATTGATGTTCAAACCATAAAATTTATTGATTTGATACTTTGCCAGATGCAGAATCAATATATGTTTAACACTAGTCCTCATGATTATCCTAAACTAATTGCAGCCAGAGGAGTTTCCTCCAAAAAGTAGCCTTGACAGTGGATTCTATGGTGATCATACAAGTACAATAACCAAAGAACACATAGAGCCTAACTTAGACGGGCTCACAGTAGAAGAGGTAAATAAATATAAAGCTTTGTAAATATAAAATAAAGTTTGGGTTTTTTTTTTTTTGTGCAGAACTCAATTTTATAGACTAATTAAAGTTTGGCTAAACAGGCTATTGAGGAAAAGAAATTGTTCCTACTAGATGACCATGATGCAATTATGCCATATTTAAGGAAAATAAACTCCACAAGCTCAAAGGCGTACGCTACGAGAACCATCCTTTTCTTGAAGAGTGATGGAACTTTAAAGCCACTAGCCATTGAGTTAAGTTTGCCACATCCTCGAGGAGAACCATTTGGCGCTATCAGCAAGGTCTACCTACCTGCAACAGAAGGTGTTGACAGTTACATTTGGCTACTAGCCAGAGCCTATGCGGTCGTAAACGATTCGAACTATCATCAACTTATCAGCCACTGGTACCTATTTTTAGTGAAATTTATTCACATAAATTTATCTATCTAGCTAAGAGTCTATATGTATGTGAATTATAAAGCTAATTCCTTTAATTTCATGGGTTATATTGTTGTAGGTTGAATACTCATGCAGTTGTTGAGCCATTTGTGATAGCAACCAACAGGCAGCTCAGTGTGCTTCATCCTATTTACAAACTTCTAGTTCCTCACTATCGTAATACCATGAATATCAATGCCAATGCACGGGTAAGGCTGATCAGTGCAAATGGTATTATAGAACAGACATTCTTGGCAGGAAGTTATGCTATGGAATTGTCTTCTTCTATTTACAAGAATTGGGTTTTCCCAGAGCAAGCTCTACCTGCTGATCTCCTCAAGAGGTAAGCAACTAGTCCTTAAAAGTTGTTAAATTGACCAATAATCAACATAAAATGAATGAAATTTGAAAACATTTGTTGTTATTTGTGAGTTGTGATTCAGAGGAATGGCTGTTGAGGTCGAGGATGAAACTTCCCCCGATGGTGTTCGCCTTGAATTAGTGTTAAAGGACTACCCTTATGCTGCTGATGGACTTGAAATTTGGGGTGCTATTAGTACATGGGTCCAAGACTACGTTGGCTTATACTACCGATCAGATGATGCAGTTAAGGAAGACTCTGAACTTCAATCTTGGTGGAAAGAAGCTGTGGAGGTGGGTCATGGTGACAAGAAAGGTGAGCCATGGTGGCCTAAAATGCAAACTCGCAAAGAGTTGATTCAAGCTTGCACCATTATCATATGGACTGCTTCAGCACTTCATGCATCTGTTAATTTTGGACAATATCCATACGGAGGTATAATCCTGAACCGTCCAACAATCAGCAGAAGATTGATGCCTGAGGAAGGAACTGAAGAGTACGAGGAGCTGAAAAATGACCCTGAGAAGGCTTACTTGTTAACAATTACACCAAAGACTCACACTATTATTAATATTTCAACTATAGAAATTTTGTCAACCCATGTTTCGGATGAGTTCTACCTTGGACAAAGAGACGGTGCTGAGCATTGGACTTCTGATACAATCACTCTACATGCCTTTAAGAAGTTTGGGAAAAGGCTAGCAGAAATTGAGGAACTTCTCATAAAGAGGAATAACAATGAGACACTGAGAAACAGGTTTGGACCAGTTAGTATGCCTTACACTTTGCTTTATCCTACAAGTGAGCCAGGAATGACTTTCAGGGGAATCCCCAACAGTATCTCTATCTAAAACTACAAGCAGTGCTGGTTTGTTAAGTATTGTGGCTTTGAATAAATCATCCAAGACAAGGAATCCCAATCCCTTTATGTACTTGTATGAGTGTGTTTGTTAACCACTGTTTTCGGTTCATGTTAAAAGTAAGTGTATTAATACATATTGTAACATGTGTCATCATGTTTGAGTATTTTTTCATTAAGTAAATGTGTGTTCAATGTTGAATGTTACATTTTCACGATAAAAGCCCAAAACAAAGTAAGTAGGTCAACACGAAGTAACCGCTTATGATTTCTTAGAAAATGAACATATCTTATTATAGTCCGAGGGAGCCCTTTATATAGTTGAGGTCTCGCTTACTTACGATTAAAGGTGATAGAGAGCGAGGATTAGGTAATTAATTACATTAATATGGCCAATGCCCTAACGGTCCACAAAATTCAAGAAGCCTTGGAAACGAAACTTTTTAATGGATGTAGTGGGTATCTGACTTCGACCTCCACGTTTCCCTAGTTACAGGAGACCAAAGTTGGAAGTTCTTAATGCCACCTCCCTTTTTATTGAAGAGGTTTCCTTAGTTACATGGCAGTGGAACAAAGATAAGTTGGAGGGCTTCCACTACTCTTACTGCATAATTAAGCTTTCTTAATTTGTTTTTGGGGGCACTGTGGATATGAAATAATCAATCTATGATTATCAATGATGATGACTGGTGGCCCTTTATATTGCTGCGATTTGAAGGCACTTTGAAGGGGGAACGAGAGCAGTATTGGGTTTCTTATATCAACTACAGGTGAGGGTGGATTAATTATAATTGTTGGGTTCCCTTAACTTGTCGTGGCTCTGGTGGGAAAATGGTAATAGGGGTCTCATATTTTTTCATGTTCTAAAGCTTGGACTTGTGGGGACCTGCTTTTATTATCTTCCTAGGGAGGCTTGGTTGGACATATGTCTAACCATTGTAACTTTTCTTTTTGCTTGATGTTTAAGTAGCAAGGGCTTATTTTGGTATGTTATTTGAATCCATTCCTTAGTATTTGGGAATTTCTAGCACCCCTTGTGCTAGTTTTAATAAATTTGGCTTATCTAAAAAAACTATTATTATTGTTATTGTTATTGTTGTGTTGTTGATGTGTGTGTTATCATTAAAAAGAGAAGATAAATTATTGTTTATAATGATATGAATGAATATTTCAAAGAAGAGTAAAAGCTTAAGTTTAAAATATATTTTTAGTTATCATAAAATTTAATTTAGAAAATTAGTGTGTGAATCTTCATATAGAGTTATGATCTTATGTGAGACAAACCCTAGTGTAATTATTGATTTCTCTAAGAAAAATCAATTATCCTCACCTACTATTATTGTTTTAGAGAAGGAATTATTTTTCTGAGTTAAGTAAGAGGCCCTAATCAGATTGCTTAACAGAAGTTTAGGGGATGGTTAAGGTTAAGCGAAGTTGCATGAAGGTACACTTGCCACCATGAAGCTCAAACAATACACAGGGTCCAAATCTAGAGAAAGATGCTCTTCCTTCTCTAAGTCGTTATCTTGGCATGTCTTGCTTCTCCTCGAGCTCATGTCTCGAACTCTTTCCCACCTTGCCTTGATCTCTAAGTCCCCATGTTCTAGTAATCGCTCCTAGTATGGTCGTGTGACTTTTGGCGCGTGAAACTTCCAAATCCATGAGATCAGTTGGTTCTAGATGCAAATTAAAAGTCTTTGGTCACAGTCTTGAGCTTCGAATCCTTGACGAATTCTAGTACCCTTAGTATGATTCCTGCTATCCCAACGGAATTCGTCTAAGTGTTGAGATTGAAGGGTCCTCGAAACCCTCCACCACTTCGAGCAAACATTTCTCTTGAGCTTAGTTCCCTCAGAATACTCCCAACATTTAGTCTTTTTAGATTTTCCCCTTGGTGTCTATTCCAAGTTTTCAACCCTTGCTGAAGCATTTGACGGGCAACAATTTGATCCTCGATTCCTTGCTACAAAATCAAGGCTGTCTCGAATCTGAAATTTTGGTGATAACAACATGAATCAATACTCTTGGGATGCCTAGAAGAATGTTGCTACGTCACACAAAGTGTGTCAGTGAATCAGCGCTGCTGACAGAAACGTGAGAATCAAATGAAGTTTTAGTTTCAATATTATACTTCCATCATTAAATAACTTTAAAGCCTATGCATACCAACTTGAATCCATAATTTGTTCTTAATATAAATCAAGAATCTAGTATCAAGTAAATAGGAAAATGTTACTTTCACACTATTTTTCAAACTGTACCAAGAGAGATATAGGGAGAAAGAGAGAAATGAGAGATATAATGTTGATGTGTGATGTGATAGAAATATAAGAGAAAAAAGTAAGTGAACCCCATTGGTGATTTAGACAACTCTTATATTGTGCTCAGGTTCTCCACAAGAGTTTTGTTCTGAGTTGGACCAGGGTCTCAGCTTTTTCCTCTTCCCAGTGAAGAGCCACATCTGCAGTGAAGAAAAGATGGACCTTTTTCTAGATTATTTTTAGTGTTCTCGAATATTTTAAGAGTTTTGATTTTTCCGGTGAAATAGAAAATCACTTCAAAATTATTAATTTTTAATAGTATAGAATTTTCAAGATTTCTAATCACACTTCATTATGCGGAGGTTAATTATATCTTCATTTATACAGTGTTAATTTACATTATCTTTTGTTATAAAAATATTTTTTAATAGTCACATAAATAATTTCATTATGATTTAAATTATTTTGCTTAACAAATAAATTTTTTTGTTACAAAGGAAGACGCTTAACAAAAAAATTATTGTTTCAATGGGGAAATCGACTATGCTAAGTAAAAGTATAATTTTTGTAAAATTATTACATAATAAATTTTTTTATTGTATATAGATTAGTTATATTTTTATTTATACAGAGTTATTTTAAATTAACTTTTATTATAAAATTAATTTTTCAATGCTTAAATAAATAATTTCGCTATAATTTAAATTATTTTTCTTAACTAAAAAATTATTTTTCCACAATATTTTGATCAATAATTTCATTGATCAACGGGAAAAATATATATGCTAATAAAAATTACAATTTCTTAAAAATTCTTACATAATGAATTTTTGTATTATATAGAAAAGAGTTTAAAAAAATAATCGGCACGTAAAAAATTTCTTAATAGTTATACATTAAATTAAGCTCAAATATTATTTATATATATATATATATATATATTTATTTTATAATTTCTTTATCTGAAAAAAGTCAATATGTATTTAATTATAAACATTTTATTAAATAAAATTTGTTACATAAAATCAAACGCGGTCGACCGACCGCGACCCGTGCAACTGCATAGGTACCTTACTAGTTTGTTCTAAAGTGTTGTTAAATTTCTAAAATTGTCCTTTAACATAGCAAATAGGAAATGTATTTCCATATTTCTAATTATTTTTATTTATTTATTTCTGAATAACCCAACACTATTTATTGTATTGATAATTAACTTTAAAGAAGATAGTGGGGGATCATTGAGAATTACACAAAATTTGCTACCTTCCCTTTTAAATAGGCAAAATACAAGTAAATATGTTAGATAATTGATTGTCTTAATAGATGAAAAGCCATAGTTCAGTTTTTTTGATAAACATAGTTCATGTACCTAGTGAATGAAGAAGCAAAATAAGAATTTTAATTATAATAATTAATGTGTAGTGTACCAAGTCTTTGAAAAGTGGAAAAAAGAAATGTCATAATTAATTAAATACAATTATTATCCAGAATTGAATAGGGGTAGAATGGTGAAAAAATAATTAATTTAGCATAAAATTTCCTCTAGTTCTTATAAAAAGGAACGGTCAACCCCCCTCATTTAGCTCTTATAAAAAGGAATGGAGGGAGTAGTTTGTTATGGAGCAATGACCGCAATAATGAATTTAAGAAAATTTAACAGCAAAAAATCCAAATTCATGAATAAAATGTGTTTTGTTATGACAAACACCTTGATTGCAGAGAGTAAGAATAGAGAAATCGTAAACGCAAGACACAAAAGTTTGTTCACGCAGTTCGAAAAATTGTGTCTAC
This sequence comes from Acmispon strigosus, assembly GCA_030819835.1. NCBI lineage: Eukaryota > Viridiplantae > Streptophyta > Magnoliopsida > Fabales > Fabaceae > Acmispon > Acmispon strigosus. The sequence continues at coordinate 51,695,027 of JAUAMA010000004.1, read as the reverse complement.
CTCTGCAGCTATAGTAGTTATAGCTCTGTCTTATTGATTAGGTTAAATCAATCTTTTGTCTAGGGTTATAGTATTGCAGATATTTATAGGAAAAGATACTAATGACATATTGCAATAATATTCTCTTAAATCAAATCCTAATAAACTGAACAGATTTGACTCAAAAATAGAATGAGTCTACTCCAACATTTTTCAAGAATACAAACAATTTTTAACAAAAAAAAAAAATTCTAACCTTTTACTATATTCTCGAATCCTTGTTGTATATCATATTTTTTTTATTTATACGTGCATCTAATATATTTTGTCTCACATAATACAATTTATCTTGATCAATCATTATTCTTCTCCATTTACTAATAAGTGAGTATTAATTTGGCATTCATTGGTGTTAATATTCTTTCCTTTGTTTCCTTTTTATGTGCTAGCTTCCGTATCAGGAGGGTTTTGGTTGGCATTGTCATACTATTAGCTATATGGATTCTAGTAGTATTGATATTTCTTGTGGGTAGAAGCTTACTATCAATTGTTTGGGTTGTAGGAGGAATGTTATTTCATGTGAGCAGATTTTTGGGTGTATTTGGGTGCTCACTGTGGTTGAACTTTGCTACTTTAAGGTTTACATTTATTCTTTGTATTATGGGTTAGGGTACTCCTTGCACCTCCTTCTAGTACAATTTTTGGCTTTTCAAAAAAAAAAAACTAGAGGAAAATAAATTGTATAAATGAGTATAAATAGATGTATTTCAATCAAGTTTTACTACAATTTCGTGAGAATCTTTAAAAAATTATAAAAAATGTACATTTATAAACATATATTATTATTATTATTATTATTATTATTATTATTATTATTATTATTATGTTGGATGAATGGAAACTCCAAACAATATATAAAATTCACATCCATTTTTTCTTCCATCACAATTTCATCTTTATTTTCTTCTTATCTCTTACTTTTCCATCTCATCACATTTCATATTATTTACTTCTCTCTTTTTTGTTTTTATTTCTTGAACTTTGATACGTTCACACTCCATTTTTATCCACTTCATTTTTACACATTTTTATCTTTATCTCTCTCCTCATTTCTATAATATCATCTATCACATCTCATACTATTTCTTTCATACTTTTTCATTTTTTCCTATCTCTCTCATTCTTCCACATCTTTCCGCCTCATGAAAGAGGTGTGAACCAAACATTATCTTATCTCTTTAGGTGGAGATAGAAATTAGTGGTGAAGAGAATATTAATAGTGCAATGCATACCTATTGGTAGCTAGTATATGTTAGTTTTAAAAAAAAAAAACATGGGAGAACCATGTTCCTCTTTAAGCTCCATGACAATCCGCTACTGGGTGCATTGTTGGGCAGTCCGGAGCTCGTGGAATTGGCGGTGTTCTAACTTCTAAGAAACCACAAGGGAGAGGTTCTTGGGTCAATTGGGAGGTTCTTGGTAAGGGATCGATGGAAGAAATAGGCTTTGGAAGCTCCGAAACACTTTTAATTTGACGAGTAAGGATACATTCGCACTTAATTTTTCTTCCATTTCATTTTTTTTTGATAGACAAAAGAATATATTAATATATGCATAAGAGATGCATAACCCCAAGTACAATAGTCAAGGTATCATAACAAGCAAAAAAGCAAAAGCTAGACCTGATACAGGGAAGCTCAAATTATAAGGAGCTCACTTCTAAAGTCCCTAATTTCCAAAACCAAAGTCTGCAACAAAAAATAGGGAAGCCAAATGATATAGGTTCCAACCAGCTCATTACATAACCAAGGGGGCTATTTTCCACTTTGCATGAAGCATCTGCAGATAAAATTAAAGCAGCAGCCCTTGCAAACATCATCAGAGTTCTCTTGGAGGCATATACCGCAAAGCAGTGCTGCAGTATACACGAGAAACTGATTTCCTCCAAGTTCCATGACAATAACATAATGCAGCTACTAAACCAGAAGCCAGGGAAGAACTAGATTTAATAATTAAGAAAACCAGCATTCAGATTGCCCCAAACACCATTTCTTCAGTCCAACTATACCTCAGCACAGAATGCAATTACCCACCACGCCAACAGCAATGCAAAATGCAGACCAAGCAATACAGCACCATTAGAGATCTGCGAGACACAACACCGGCTCTCTAACCCATTCCTGGAATGATCTCCTAAAACTCTTCAATAACCTTCGAAGCCAAGTCCAGGCCTTAGCTTGAATCATCTCAAAAACAGCTTCTGCATTCCTTTGATTTCCCTTATAAACAATTGAGTTCCTATGCAGCCAAATACACCAGTTACAAGCAAACCAAATCGCGTCCCGAGCCAGTTTTTGAAGCTTATTTCTTCCATTTCATTATCACTCTCTATATTTTCCTCTTTCTCTCTGCATTTTTTACCAATCACATATCATGTCACTTTTTCTTTTCTCTTCTTATTATAAGATGGTGGAGATGAAAAAAGATGTGTACAAAAAATTATTCTAATTTGATTGATTATTATAGGCAAGTTGTATTGAACAGTTTTGTTGATGCTCTACTGCAATAGACTAGACGTTCTCTGGGCATATGGTGGCGTTGATTAATCGGCCACTATTGTATCCCCTTGTGGGTAGTTGTTTGTTCTTGTTAAGTAAAGTTTTGCTTTTAAAAAAAATAAAATTGAATGAATTGCTTGAAGATGTTTAAATTTTATATGACATTTTAGGCCAAAGCCAAACAAAATAACCATTATTGTGGATAGGTTGCAAGTAAAACAATTTCAATTTTGTTTTTCTATAAGTACAATTGGGGATGCAAAAATAATTAGCAACGGTGAGCAATACTCGCAACATCTACTTTTGTGTTTTTAGACTCTCGCAAAATATGTTTTATTGTGTTTTTCAAACTCTCCGTTTTGTGACAATCTAAAACTCTTATAAAAGTGAGTGTATTAACACTTTTATAGTGGTTCACGTATCACTTCTTTTGGGGATGCATCAAGACAATGTGTAAGTTGATTGCAAGAGAGACATCTTACTAGTTGTCTTCCACATTTGCTGTGCTTGATAAAACTTATTTTGTATTGAGTTGAAGTATCACTTCTACTACTCTTTAATATATTCTAGCTTATAAAAAAATTGTTGTTGTGATGTTATTGTCCTTTTTTCTGGTGATGTGATAATTAAATTAAATAATTACATAATACAGTTGGACTCACATGCGGCATGCATGTACGCCCACTACAGTAATGATTTATCTAAACTTTATTTTTTTTTTATTTTTTTTTCACTTATTTTTCGTTCAATTTCTTTCTGCATTTCTTATCACATCACATAACAGATCACTCGTTTCTCTCTCTTTTATTCATATATTGATATATATTTCTAAAAGTGTGAGGCATAAAATTGTGAATAAAACATTTTTATGCTGAAAACTAACAGGGTGTTATGCAAATGGATATGGTTTATCTCAACAATATAAACTCAACCACCGTCTCGTAATTAGAGTTTTTTTTTTTATATATCAAAAAATTACATAATTAATTAGAGATTTTAAAAGCGATGTGAGGGACGTTGAATCCTAAAGGACTTTACGTAAAAATAAAGGAGTCTTTATTTAATCACCAATGTAAATCTATGTGCGTACTAAAATAAATCTTTATTTAATTACTAATTTGAATCTAAGTCATGTGAGCAAGTGCTACTATAAAAGTCTTTATTTCATTGGGCAAGCTTAAATATTCTCTCTTATAATATACCCTTTGCTACTCCCTTTACCTTGCGTGTTATTTTTTTTAGAAATCTTTTTATAATAACATCTTTTTTCATTTTGATATATCATTTAATCTTCTACTGTACAAAAAGTGTACGTGTTCTTTCTACTTTTATTTCTATTTCTTCATCTAAATTTTCTAAATATTTTATTATTTTATTATAATTTTAACATTTTTATTAAAAAGTAATTGCAAAATTAATATTATTTCTTCTTCATAATGACTAGGGTTTATATACTGAATTTCATTTATACATTTTATCTAATAATTGTATCTTAGGTTTGAATTTTTTAATAATAATTCTTTATAATATTTTCTATACTTTTTATTATCTTTAACACAAGCTAGCTCTCCATAGTATTTTTTTTCCTTAAGTTTTTCTTCTTCTTTATTTAATCTTTCAATTTGTCTCCTATAATATCTATTTTATTCTTTTATTGAATGCATTTTTTATTATTTTCTTTGGTACCAATTAATAAAGTGGGGGTATTCTTTTTTTTTTCAATAAGCTAGGAACTTGTATTAAAAGGGAGCACTAGGGTTGCACAAAATCCTACTCAAGAAAGTACAAGTTTAAATTATTCAATTTGTTTATTTAAGTTTCTTAGTTCCTTTTCAGTTTTATCTCTCATAATTATTAGAGGTGGTTTTAGAATATTTTCTTCATAGCACCCTATTTCTAAACTATTTTTCCATTTTTCTAGTGAATTTTTTCTTTGTTTGTAATAATTTTCAACATCATCAAATAACTCAGGTATATATATATATATATATATATAATCATTAATTTTAAATTCTATTTCATGATTAGAATTACTAAAGGCATACCTTATACTATATGTCAAGTTTAATATTGGATCACATTATTGTTCCTTAAATCTTGCCTTTTGAACTGATAACATAATCATAAAATTTCATTTATATTTTTCGTATTTATATGTACTCCTAAGATAGGATATATGCTAAATTTTAACTTGGTACATGCTAGATTTCCATCTATCATTCCTAACATAGCATCCTCTGGTTCTCTTATTCTGTTATCCATTAATGCTAATTTTATGAGACTATTTATTCCTTCAAAAAAGTACTTTCAATTAAGACTTGTACTGCTCCCATGTGAATATAATTAACATTTTTTTTGTCTTCTTCTTTCTTTATGCTTGGTATTTTTTCGTTGATATGCTTGGAAGTTACTAGTTACATGTTGTGTCTTCCATCTTTTTCACTAACATCAATAGTTATTTCTTGTAATGTCTTTCCCAAATAGATAACATTTTCGAAACTATTTTTCTTTTTAAGTAATTCTTTTGAGATTTTCTTTTCTTTCTTTATATTATCTCCTTCCACTAAAAGAAACATGAAATTATTGACGGTATATTACCGATAGCCATAATATCGTCGGTAAAGAATATCCTGGTAAAAAAAACTTAGCAACGGATAAAGTCGTCGCTAATTGGAGGGAAGTGTGGCGGATTTTTTTTTGCGCGAAAGCGTTCGCAGGACACTTACCGACGGTTTTACGACGACTTAAACCATCGGTAACTCGACCGACAATTTCCGACGCTTTTTCTGATGGATCAAACCGTCGGGTAGTTCGGCGTCCATTTTGGCTAAGATTTTCGCGATTTTCATTTGAATTTTTATTTTTTCCGCACACTTACAAAAGGAATAGGTCATCGGTAATTTCACTGTCCATTTCGGCGAACATTTTCCCGGTTTTAATTTGAAGCATTAAATTTTGTTGTTCATCGGCTGTCGGTAATTTCACCTTTATATAGCTTACCGACGGTTGCATAAGTTGGTAACCTATATATAGGACCAGAGCCCATCACTTTCACTCACACATCTTCTCTTCTCTTCTCTTCTCTCATATTCTTAGGTTTTAATTAGATGTGTTTCATGTTAGCATTTTTAATCATTGTTTTTTATTTTGTAGTATTTACAATACTTGTCAGAATTCATGAGGGTTAGTAGTTTTTTTTATAACTGTATGAAATTTAATATGTTTGTTATTGTTTAGTTATATTAATTTATTTGTTATTTATTATTTATTATTTATTTGAATGTCTTAATTTATATATCAGTTTATTAGAATTATGTGTTAACGAAAAAAAAACACTCTTTTTACTCAGGACGATGTTAGAGAAATACAGTGTCGTCTGACACTTGTCGTCTGTATCATCCGAGTAAATATGGCAGTATCGTCTGAGTAAATCTGGCACTACCATCTAAGTAAGTTAGCATTCCAGTGTCTGTAGTAGTAGAAGAAGAAGAAGAAGAAGAAGAAGAAGAAGAAGAAGAAGAAGAAGAAGAAGAAGAAAGAAAGAAAGAAAGAAAATGGAAGAAGAAGAAAGAATCCTTCAAGTTCTGGAACAGTCGCCACCGCCACCTTTTCTCCTATTTTCCGACGACGTCGCATCTCTAATGGAGAAACCACCACCAGAATCCCCTCATCGTCCGTAACAAAACCCCTACAGTAATTCGACAATTGGCCACCGTCGACCGCCGCCGCCGCCGCTTCAATATGGGTTTGACGAGTTGTTGTCCCTCTTTCTCCCTCCACCATCGTCTTCTTCTTCCCTCCTTCCCTTGCGCGGTCTCTCTTCTTCCAGATCTGTTGCGCAACACCCCCAAGCCTCTGCTGTTGTTTGTGAATCTCTTCCTCTTCTTTTAGATTTGATGGGTTGTGGTGGTGATTAAGGTTGAAGATGAAGATGGAGAGAAATAGGGATTTGATGATGAAGATGTTCTCTTTGGGGTTTCTGGGTTCTATGGAAGAGGTTCTGTAAGGCTCTGGAAGGATTGGACGGCGGCGACAATGGAGTCGCGGAGGGAGGGAGGGAGGTCAGAGGAAGACAAAGAGGAAGAGGATTTTCTGAATAGTTGAGTTTTTATTTTTTATTTTTTAATATTATTCAGAAATGCTGATGTGGAATTAAAAAACTGGCTTAATATTAAAAAATTGTGACTGGGACTGCTGACTGGGCTAATTAGAATCATTAATCAGCTTAAATTGGGTTTTGTCTTTAATTTGATTAAAAAACATATATCAGGAACCCAATTTAACAAATTAATTTTTCAGGGACCTGGACTGATTCCCTTTCAAATGTCGGGGGCCCAAACATATTTAAGCCTAAATTTTAACATGTAAGTCTATGATAAGTATATAAAACTTTTAGAAATTTAACTTTTGACCTATATAAATACCTTATTATAAAAAAGACATTTAAAGAAGCTCTCGTGTTTTAAGAAACCTAAAACAATCCAGCTCATTTCACTCATACTTATTACCATATAATCATTCTAGCGTATTTATCCATGAATTTGTTTAATCTACTACTGTATCTACTAATTGTGAGTCCTTAATCTCAAACCTCAGCAACTCTTGAAAAAAAAGACTCTCTCATATGCTGACACGTGTAACTCATAAGAATGATTTAAAAGTTTTTAAATTGGTAGGATTTCATTTTATATTTCAAAATGATCAACTCTTTATTTTTATTTTTACATATGGAAAGAAGATCAACTCTTTAGTAGTTATATCATTTATTTGTGGCAATTAATTAATAAACTTGACTACAATTTATAACGTTAATTTTGAATTGCATATTTAAGCTTGTGAAATGGTTGGAAGGAAATAGATTATTTTTACATTTCAAATTCAGATTTTTTAGAATTGATATCCGTAAGGATTTTAAATTCCTATTTTGCAGAACTTAATTTAAAATGATTTTTTAATTATATTATAAATATTCAGTATATTTCAAAAATATTCCAAATAAAATTAATTTTGAATTACTTAATTTATTTTAGAAATTTTGAATTAATTACTTAAAATTGATTAATGCTCTAATTTTTTACCATTTATACGTAACAACTAATAATTACTAAAATTAATTACAATGTATATATTAATTTTAATTATAAATTTCTAAACTTTTTAGAATTATCAAATTTGAATTTGAATTTAAGTGTGTCTAAATTTTGAAATTTTACCATTTATTCGTTTTTTGACGCATTGACAGCTGAATAGGTTAATTGAAGCAACACTAAATATTGATATTATTCATTATTGCAAATTTGATTTATATCGCGAAAATAAATATTATTTAATATTTCATTTCTATACTATTTTTAATTCCATGTTGAACATTATATAGATTTTTTATAGCTTTTTTTCTGGTTAAAACGTGTCAAGATAGAGAAGTGAAATAAGATCTTCATTGTGTTAAGACTATTGTTACATGACTATTTGGTGGATGTTTTTCTATTTCTATTATCAAAACTTAATTACATTGTTTGATTTTGATATGATATAAACTTTAGATAATAATTTTAATATTAATCATTGTGTCTACTTTGGCTTTATTAATTGATAGATTTATTTACATTAGTATATCATGTGATCTTACGCATGTTTAAAAATATTAACATATATTACAAATTAAATATTAAAAATACTCGTGCATTAATGCACGGGATACTTACTAGTTATATTTTAATTTGTTAGCCTATAAGTTGGTTCATCTATTACATATAAATTTACTGGTATATTTTTTTTATGAATGTTTGTTGGTTTACGTAAATATCTTATTATGAAATAAATATTTAATTAAGTTACCGGATAAGACTAAACTTTGAAAAAGTAAGGTGCCCTTATCGAATCTACTTAGACAAAATCCCACATATTCCACCACTAGATATGTGGAATGCACGAGACACTCGTTTCTTTTTTAAAATGTTATTCATTATTATATTATATGGTACCCATCTACAACATCAATGACATGGTGGAGAAATAGTAGTAGTATTCTTGGATGCAGTTAAAAGTTCTAATTTTTAGAAACATGAGTCCATAAATGGCGGCACTTAAGGTGGTCTCGTGAAAAAAGAACCACCAGTGGGGGAGCCTATTTGATTACTGCTAATCTTCTCTGTTTACTTATATATTCCAACACGATGCCCGCATTAAAGGTTCTTAATCTTATCGAATCTTACCTCTGCATTTATTTATCCACCCTTTTCTTGTCTTTATTTAGATCTATCCAGTTCAACAAAAAATTTATTTAGATCTATCCAGGACCACGGAATCATCAAATAAAAAAAATCTACACAGGGTCGCAATCGTCTTTTCATTTATTTTATCTTTTACTCTTGTGTTCCATGGGTAAAAAAAAATTACCAATTAAAGCTTAAGAAAAAAGTGATAAAAAATTGTTAATAGTATTTCTCAAATAAGTAAATTAGTTGATTAGTTTATTGTTAATGATTTATGAATAGGGAGTGTAAAACAACAGCAACTTGGTTCCTCGATTGAGTTCTTTTTCACCGGTAATAATAATATAAGACCTAATATTGCTAGCACAGTGACCCGTGCTAGGCACGGGTATTCAAGAATTAAAATATGGAAATACATTTCAATTATTTTAAAATATATTTCAGTTATTATAACTTTTTTTTGGTAGATATTTTCAATTATTATATAAAATTTAAGGAAAATTTTATTATCTTTAAAATTTTAAATTATAAAGAGTTGAAAGAAAACTGAATCAAAACATCAAAACAAAATTAATCTATTCGTTTTAAAATAATTGTTAAATTAGAGAAAAAAAATTGTTTGTTAATAACTGTTCAATTAGAGAAAAAATTGTTTCTAAAAAATAGACATTCTTAAATACTTTTTTGTCTTGTTTATCTGTTACTTTTATGATTCAATAGAGCTATAATTACGATTTACCAATTATACTCTTATCATAATTAATTCTTATTGGTAAAAGGAAAATTGAAAAGTCAAAATTAATAAGAGCGATAAAAGATATATTAGGAAGATGAAAGTAATTTTAACAAAAAAACAAGAATATTAATATTACTTGTTAATACATGTGTCAAAACCTTAAAGTTACAGATATTTAGGAACAGGGAGAGTAATTTGTTTTAAATAGTTAACAGTATTAATTGCATTTCTTAATATATGTATTCCTTCTATTTATGGACAGGTATTTTGAAGCAGATGGAGTATCCATAAACTCAATTTTATAATAAGAAATAAAACTAAACTAGTACAGAATAAGATTAACTACTAAAAGTGAAATTTTTCAAGTGTATTTTAAAAAACTTGATAAGTATTCATGTTGGAAGGAAAACTGCTTCAAATGAAGCTAACTGGAAAAACTTTTGTGTAAGAAGAAATGATTATGAAACTAGGAAAGATTTCAACATAAAATTAAACATTATTTTATTTTATGATTAAAATATGAGTTGTTTAAATGATTTTAGGAAAAGTTTGGATTGAATTACTATAGTTTTAGGTGGATGAATGACATTTAAAATAAGTGAATTATGAACTTCATATTTATTTATTTATCTTAAATATCATTTGGTTCACCTAAGAATTAAATGTTTCAATGGTAATTTAAAATGTCTTATACTCCCTCTGTTCCAAACGAATAAAGTTTGGTTCATTCTTTTAAAACACCTCCACCTAGTGAAAGTAAGGGGAAAATGAGAGGAATGAAAGATAAGATGAGTGATGTTATAGAAAAAGAAGAGAGAGATAGGACGATAAAGAAGTGAAAATGAGATGAAAGAGAAAGTGAAGTGTGAATATATCAGAACTCGTCCCAAAATATTAGCTTTTGTACTATGTTCCAAAATATTTGTTGTTTAATTTTGCAAATCCAAAGTATTTTTCTCACTTTCTTCTTTCTATACCCTCATTTAATATTATTTTTTTTTGAAAGGTGAAAATTTATTGATAATAGAGAACAAGTACAGATTGATTAGAGGATACATAATCCTCACAAAAAACAGCAATCACTCCCAAGAGGGTTACAATTAACTCAAAAGAAAACAAAACAAAACAACCCATCAAGCATCAGCAGGGGATATCCCAACTATCTCATATGCTAAAATCCTTTTTCTTGAAAGCTTATGCTTAGCGCATTAACAGAGATATAGGATTCACTATTGTTGCTCTTCAATTACCATTCCCCTTCTGACATACTGCTTCAAAAAATACCAGCTGCTACCTCCCCAAAATTCAGAAAACCAGTCGAAAGATGGAGCAACTTCACAGTGACCAAAACCAATCCATTCCTATAGTAATAAGCAAATAACAAAAGCCCCACATCGCGAGCTATTGCTGAGAAAGAAACAATTTTATATTGGCTGTATGGGGAGCCATTTTATCCAGTAACTTCACAAAACAGAGACTGAGAAGAAAAAGCACCAATGATAGGAATATAACAGAGAGCTGGTGAGAGATGAAACTCTATCCACTAAGCACAATATTCCCACAAGGGCTGCTCGCGATCATGACCCAGTTTTGCAAGATAATCAGCCACACTATTTGCCTCTCTAAATGTATGTGAAATTCCTTGGCAATTTAATTCAGTGAATACCACGTCTATCATGTTAAGATCATTGAGCATTTTCCAAAGTATTATATTTGTTGTTTAATTTTGTAAATCCAAAGTATTTTTCTTACTTTCTTCTTTCTATACCCTCATTTAATATTATATTTCTTGTCTACCACCTTCAATTTCCACATATCACAACTCTCACTATTTACTTAACCAATAATCATCTTTCTCTTTTCTTAATACAACTCAACTTTAATAAGGTATTTCTGTCAAAATATTTATCGAATGATGAGTTCTTAATTTCTTGGCATAAACTTAAACAACATATATTTTGAAACGAATGAAGTATATATTTATATAGGAACACATTTTTTCATAAAAATTAAAGTGTCTAATAAATAGGAACAAAGAGAGTATATAGTTTGACTAAAAAACAAACTTATTCAAAGCTGAGTTGTATTAAAGAGAGAAAATGATAATTAGGTCAAGTAATTTTGAGAATTGTAATAGGTAAAAATACGAGGTGGTAGATGAGAGATATAATATTAAATAAGAATATAAATTGAAGAAAAAGAGATAAATAGTTTCGAACTTATAAAATAATAATTTTTTAAAAAATATATGTGAAAAATTAAAACGACCATTTTTTTATTAAGCATGCCAGTATCGAATTGGGAACCTCAAAATCAAAAGATAGTCTCCAAACCAAGAGACCACATAGGACAGCAGTAAAAACAAACAAAAGTTTTGGAGTTAATGAAGTATTTAATTCAATTATAATACCTCCCTATAGTTAAGTCTACAAAACTGATAAATACAACTTTCCTTTAAAATTTTAGTTGATGGACAACTTTATTTAAAGAGATTTCTTGGCGCTTCTATAAGGAATGAGTCTCTACTAGTCTCTCCAGCATGTCATTGACGTTTTGCTGGGTAGTCTAAATGTGTTTTCTCTCCGTTCTACCATTTTTATAAAAAAACAACTGATAAATAAAATAAGTTAAGTTTAGAAAGTTGGAAAGAAATTCAATCACTATGGAGAAAATTAAGCATGCACCAACTCTAAAAATTGAATTCAAACTAAAAGAAAATTAAACATTTTTTTGAAGGAAGAAAAATTTAACATTTAGTGTGTATTAATTTGATTATCATTATTTACTCGCAATAAGCATTTGTTTTTTTATTAATGCAATAAGTATTTGCTCGAAAGTATATTAGGATAAGTGACCATACGTCTCGAAGATATTTTCTTACTTGTAGGGGTCAGAACCGAATTCACCTTACTTTTTATTAAGAAAAATCCAAATTGCTATTTGTCACCGTGCGACACCTTCAGAAAGAGGTTGCTGTTAACTGTGAAAGTGACACATATGGTTAACAGTAGAAAGTTATTTTGTCTTATATAAAAGATTACAGAATATAGTAGAAAAAAGGGAGTAATAGAGAGACGGATCTTTGGACTCTGGTAGCAGAATAGGTATCTAGGTCCTGTTTGTCGCTTATGTATCTATCCTCTTCATTTTGTTTTAAGGGAGCTGAAACATATTAATGAGAAACATCATCGGAGACCATAACATTAGGCTGGATACTAGTTAGAACTTCATGAAGAGCATTTTCAATCGAAACAAATGATAAATTAGTGAAAAATAAATTGACAAGAGAGTCTGCAATGACATTACCTCCCGTTGAACAAAGGTAATGTCAATAGAGTCAAAATAGCTAATGAAGGCCCTATAATATCACGATTAATAGAAAATAAATAAGAATTGCCAGGATTAGGATGACGCCAAAGCTCATAAAACTTCAAACAATCGGCCTCAAGGCAAACACGACGGAATCCCAACTCAATGGCCATGGAAAACGTCCACTGAAGACACAAAGCTTCTGCAATAACTGGGGAGGAATCTGCAAACGTCGCTGCTGTCGTCGAGGTGTTGTACCCCTGCATTATGAAATTATAACCAAACTTTGTAGAATATAAGCCATCTTCATTAAGAGGCAAAAACAAATAATCCGCATCAGAAAACTTTGGGAGGGGAATTGACAAAACATTCTTCGCGGTTTGCGGATGGAAAATCATGTCAACCAAATGTTTATTCCAATTTCCAGAAGTAATAAGATCACTTACCCATTGAACATTAGCCTTAGTGGCCAAGTCTTGGCGAAAGATGATAAGGGAGCCTTGGGGGATCCACTTATTGTTTCAAATATGAACTCGAGTGTCGTCCCCAATTTTCCACAAATCACCTCTCTCAAAAATTGAACCTGCACCAAGAATACCAGTCCAAACATAGCTAGAGCAGTATCATTTTTTGGCCCCAAACAGAGAGCCATGAGGATAGTAAACCGCCTTGTAAAGCTTGCTAACCAAAGATTGTGGGTTGGAATAAATCCTCTACCACGTTTTTGCAACAAGGGCGGAGTTGAAGGATTTGAAGTCATGAAAGCCAAGCACGACGGACCACTTAGGCCGACAGAGGCTCTTCCATTTTTTCTAATGGATACTCTGCTTCTCCACATGACTCCTCCAAAAAATTCTATTAATCATCCCTTCAATTTGGGAACAAATAGAGCCAGGCAAAATAAAACAAGACATTACATAAGCCAGAATTGCTTGTGCCACGACATTTATCAAACCCTTCTTCCCGCACGAGAAAGAAAACGTTCTTTCCAACCTTTAATCTTTCTGAAAACTCTTTCTTTAACAAAATTAAAATTGAGTTTTAGACCTACCAATCATGATAGGAAGCCCCAAATATTTATCGGAACACTCTATCCTCTTTAAAAAATAATAATATATGGAATATAGATAAGAGTTAGTGAGTGTGTCTCACAGAGAGTGACAAATGGTGTGTTTTGTTGGAAGAGAAAGTGAGGAAAGAAAGGAAGAAGGAAAGAAAGATAAAAGAAAGAAAGGGAAAAGAAAATGAGATGATTTTTTTAGATTGTTTGGTTGGATAGAAAAGTGAGAGAAAAGAAAGAGTTATGTTTGTGAAATGATATAATTATCCAGCTATCCATAAATAAAAGTAATAGTTAAAACTAGTTTAAAGAAAAAAATTCATAACAAGTTTATTATTATTATATTCCTTTTTATATATATATAGTATTTCGTTAAAAATTTATTACAATATGTATTTTATATTTCAATAGAATATTATGATTAAGAACCCAGAAAAAAAAAACGTTTTTAAAAGTGAGGAATTTCTTTATTCTTTCACACATGAATGAGTTGGATGAGGGGCATTATTGTCATTTTGTCTTAAAATGCAGCACTCTTGTGCTTTCTGTCCAATTAAGGGAGGAAAGTTTTTTAAAGTGGGACCCACAGAGGTGTTTTTTCTTCGCAGAACAGAGGTAGGATATTGTTTTACATGTTCTCTTTCCTTTCCCTTTTCCCTCCCTCCAACCAAACACAATCAAAACCTTGTGACAAATCTTGTGACAGGTTTTTGAGAGATTCACAGGTTCCCAAGATTAAAAAATGGAAAGTTTAGCTTATATGAAGGCAATTGAGATGATAGTGAGAGTGCGCGAAGAGGTTTCCCGCAAAGAAATTTAATATAAGTTCTGATATTATATTAAAATTGTAATTAGATGCTTATTATGCTAATAGTATTAGTGAGTTGGACATCACGTTTATACTTTCACTACAAAACCTTAAGACAATGGGTGAGTGAGCCATTACACTTACAACAAAATGGATACCATTGAACCCTTGCTTTTCTATCAAATGTGGGACATCTTTAGTTACATTTACTCCAACATTCCCCCATCAAATGCGACTCAATTTTTTTTTCTATTTTTTTTTTTTAGATTTTTTGTACCATGAGCCGATGCTATATTAAAATTTGGGTCAAGTTTAACTCTACCCAATTAAAGTCTAGCTTTGAGATGAGAGTTCCTCTCCCACTTATAAGAACTATAATAAATGTGGGACTTCTAACATATTACGTGGAAAATTCTAAAATTAGAGAAAATTTATGGTTGTTGTCTAATCCAACAATCATAGAATAAATACTGAAAATTACTACAATGTAGAGTACTTCACTCTCAACCACTCCATGGTCTTGGTACACTCACACTCTCCTGAACAAATACTTGAACTACATTTTACCGCACTCTAAAACAAGAGTATAAGATAAAGAAGAAAACACAAATATAAGCTTAAAATATTTTTAACCGTTAAATCTTCAAACAAATAACTTAAGCAATATAGTCTTGTTCAAAAATTTATTTAATCTTACTATTCATTACGGTACTAGATGTGATGTGCAACTTATTTCACCAATACGGGAGATAATAATGTATTTGTTTCTTCACCATTCACATGTGTTTGCAAATGGAGTTATCAGCACGTGTTTTTTTGGCCAATGGGGAGTATTTATTATTTAATAACGTTTTGCGTCTTTGATGATCTCTATAAATAGCCAACGAGTTTGCTTGGTTTCCACACAAGTCACAAACAAGCTTTTATATATAAGCATTTTCAGAGTAGTAGTGTTAGTGAAGCAAGAATGTCGCTTAATAATTTGGATGAGCAAAAGATCACAGGCACAGTGGTGCTGATTCAAAAGAACAGCATAACTAGTGCTGAGAAGAATGTTGGCGAGGTCATCGATGGAGTTGAATCAATGTCTGGTACTCTTACTTCCTTCTCGGGCAAATCAGTCGCCCTCCAGTTAATCAGTGCTACCCAAGCTGATTGTAAGTTCTTTCACTTACATTTAATTATGATTACATGCACAAGCTATATATATATATATGGAACTTAATATATTAAGTGAGATGAGTTTTTATCATAAAAGATGAGAGGATTAAATCGTGCATTGATTTTTTAAAAAAGTTATGTGATCACTAAACCACTTTTAATCTCAAATTACATATAAATATTTGACCAAACAAATATTACCAATACCTACACTACACGTTGGAGTCTCAAAGTGAGTCACTTTAATTTATACCAAAAAATTTCAACAATAAATATAAATATAAGGAAATTTCAAATTAAATTTATGGTATAAATATTTATAGAATATGTTATACTTTATTTGTTAAAAAATAAATTTTTTATTATTTAAATTAAGGAAAAATGTACAAAACCACCCTAAACTTTATAGCTTTTATAAATAATATCAAATATAATTTCATCTTAATTGATCGTTAAATTATAATTATTATTGTAATAGACTCTTTTGTTGAGAAGAGTTAACTCATAGATGGTTGATAATCCAGACCAATAATCCTTTTTCAGTTTCAAATAATTTATAAATATTAATAAATAATTTATTAACTTCGGAAAAATTATTTGTTGGGAGAGATTGTCACCGCATCCCGAACACGTTTACAAATTACACCTACAAAAGTAATTTATTAATATTAGTTTTCTAACTAAAAAATATGTAATATTTCTAAATGTTTAAATAAAAATAAAAAGGTGAAAAATAAAAGAATAAAAAATTAAACTTATTGGAAGACAATGTAGAAGGTATCATACTATAAATAATATAGTATGATATTTTTTCTTATATATTATAACTTTTTTAAATTGCGAGGAAGGAAAAATAACAAGGTATTCTAGTTGGTACATTTTTTTCTTCATTTTTTAACTTTTAAAACATTAAGAAGGTTATATAATCATTAAAATAAAAATATTTCATAAAGATTTTAAACTTGATAAGTATTTGTGATGAATAAGGAAGTTGCTTGTTTCCCCTTTGATAAGTATACTTTATTAATTCATGAAATATGTGCAGCAAGCGGGAAAGGGTTGGTAGGAAATGCGGCTTATTTAGAAGACAATTTTCCTACTTTGGGAGCCGGCCAAGTTGAATACCGTGTTTATTTTGATTATAATAGTAACTTTGGAATCCCTGGAGCATTTTATATCAAGAACTACTTGGAAACTGAGTTCTTCCTCGTCAGTCTCACTCTTGATGATATTCCTAACCATGGAACTATCTACTTTGTTTGCGACTCATGGATTTACAACGCAAAAAAATATCAAACTGAACGCATTTTCTTCACCAACGATGTAAGCAAGCTACAATCTTTCTAATTAATTGTGTACATATTTGAACCATCAATAACAAATACATGAAATTAATATGTTGCAGACATATCTGCCAAGTACAACACCAGCTCCACTAGTGTACTACAAACAGGAAGAATTGAAGACTAAAAGAGGAGATGGGACAGGGGAACGTCAGGTATGGGAAAGGATCTATGATTATGATGTCTACAATGATTTGGGTGAACCTGACACAGATCCTAGTTTGGCTCGTCCAGTTCTTGGAGGATCTACCAAATTTCCTTTACCTCGTAGGGGAAGAACTGGCAGACCACCAACAAAAACAGGTCAGGGTTGTCTTTTTAATGAACTTTCATTAATATAATATAAAATCTTTTTAGGACACGTTTGTTAGCCATGATAAAGAGATATGATAGAATAACGAAATCATATTTTACTGTAATTTGAGCTTTGTTGCTAGCGGGAGGATAAGATAACACAATCATATCCATTATTATATCATATTCATCATTGTAAACTTATGGTGATGGAGAGTTGAGTTAGAGCTCAACATGATAAGTTAACAATTTCTTATTCTTTTTTCTCACTTAGCACAAATAATTTTTTTTCCAATATTTAGATTTTTTTTTAAATTTATAATATACTAATTTTATTATTTATCGATTGCTAGTGTTAATTTAAAATGATTTAGTTACTCATATAAATTTAACTAAACAATAGACTAATTTATTTATTGTGAAAATATTAGTTTTACTCATAAAAATAGATATGTTCTTCTTTATCACTTGTTATTATTCAGTTAACATTATTTGGTTAGTTATATTATAATAATAAGAAAAAACTAGACTTCCGATGTATGAAAAAAAACTAAATATTCATTAACAGTAGAATATTACTCACTTATAAATTAATTTATTAATAATAAATATAGACTAACTTTCTTTTATCACCTGCTATTACTTACTTAAAATTACTTGTGTACTTATTTATTTTTAAATTTTAAATATGGACTAATTTTTAAAATAAATAATTTTAATAAGATTTTAAAATTTAATTAATATTTCATTATTTATCGTTTGTAACTACTAAGTTAAAATTAATTTTCTACCTATATAATTTCTTTTAAATAGACCACTTAATAAAAAGTTATTTATTTTAATTACTTTTCAAAAAAGACTCGTTTATAAAAAATGAAAATAATTTTAATAGATTAATTATTTTTAAAAAAATATTAATTTAGAAAAATTAAATTTAAAAACTATTTTTCACTTATTATTTGAAGGAAAGTTTCATTCGTTTATATTGTTTTATATATATATATATATATATATATATATATATATATATAAGGAGCGTATCAAGTGAGAGCGATGTTTATTATGAGAGATGAGAGCGTTCAATCTTCGCCATTAGATCTACCATGAAGGGTCAAGATTAAAACAAAATGGCATGTGACTTTTTTAAAAAGTCATGTGACCACTAAACTACTTTTAATCTCAACCACCCATGAATGGTTGTACGGCCATGTCTCATAATAAACATCGCTCTCACTAGATACGCCCCCTATATATATATATATCTTATTATTATTCAGTGTACCTCAAACACTAAATTAGAGTCTATCATATTCTGATCAAACTGATCTCTTATCTGATCAGGTCTTATGTTATCCTGATAATTAAATGAGCTCTTAAGTTTTTATTTTGGGGTTGAAGCATAAGGAATGAGGTTTCATTATATAAGTATTAGTAAATTATAACAAGATTGGAATCATTTTTAGGTTAAATATGTTTTTAATCCCTGTAAAATAAAGGTGAATTGGATTTAGTCCCTCTAAAAGAAATTCATAGCTTTTAGTTCGCGACATTTGTGAAATATGTGAAATCATCATTTTGTGGTGGTTTAAACCGTCATTAACTCATTTTATACGATTTTTAACTGCCGTTAATGAAAAAAACGGCTCATAACTCATTTAGTAGCGGTTTTTAACTGCCGCTAATGCAAAAAAACGTCACAAAATGAATGAGAATGACTAACTTCACATATTTTATAAATATAAAAGATTAAAATCTATGAATTTATTTTGGAGAAATCAAAACCAATTCACCATTATTTTACGGGGACTAAAAACATACTTAACCCTCATTGTTCCAAAGGTTGTTTAGATGGTAGGAAAGATTCAATACCCGGTACTAGTAATTTTTTATGTTGCCAATGCACTTGAGCTCTTGCGGTCCAGAGGGTGGTCTTGTTTTTCTATGGATGTTCAAGGTGAACTTTTTTGGGTCAAGGGGTGAACTTTATTTGGTAAAGTTAGTAATTGGGTTTGCTACTTTGGTGTTCAAGGCCATTTTTGTTGTTTGGGCTTTTATATTGGGTGGTTTGGCCTTTTTAGTAATTACTTGAGTGAGTTGTTCTCAAGAATATATCACTTCCATATTGGGTCAATGATACCACAATATTTGAAGACTATGGAATGTTTTTACGTGCCATGACCGATTTTCATGACCATAAGAAAGCAATTCGTTGTTGATTACATTTATTATTCTATTATCTTAACAGATCCCAAGACTGAGAGCAGAAGCAGCAGCAATTTCTACATTCCAAGAGATGAAGATTTGGGTCACCTGAACTCCTTTGGATCTCTTGGTTATGGACTGAAGTCTCTAGCTGAAGATGTAATTCCTGCTCTAAAATCAGTTTTTGACAAAAACTCCACTCCAGAGAATGAGTTTAATAGCTTTGAAGACGTGTATGATTTATTCGAAAGAGGAATTAATCTACCTATAGATGTGCTAAGTAAGTTTAGTGCTTTACCAGTGGTTAAGGAAATATCCCAGACGAATGGTGCACCACCATCCGACAAGTTTCCAATTCCTAAAGTGATTCAAGGTATCCTACCCTTATTAAAACGGGCACTTACCTCTAAAATGACACTTGCCAGTAATATGTAATTATTTTATTACATGAAAGATAATAGATGTTTTGACAATGAATATTTCTTTTGTATTTTGAGCAGAGAGTAAGTCTGCATGGATGACTGATGAAGAATTTGCAAGAGAGATCATTGCTGGTGTAAATCCTGCCATAGTTCGCATCCTTGAAGTAAGCTCAACTGTTCATTTGTATAACACTATGTATATTAGTTTAAACTTGCTATCAACAACATTGTTTAACACCATTCCTCATAATTTTTCAAAATTAATTGCAGGAGTTTCCTCCAAAAAGTAAGCTAGACAAAAATGTCTATGGGAATCATACCAGCACAATAACCAAAGAACAAATAGAGCTTAACTTACATGGGCTCACTGTAGATGAGGTGATGATAAATTCTTGTTTCCTATATAGATAATCAGTTGTAATTTTTATGGTAAATTCTGATATAACTTTGCAGTCATATATAGATAGTACCTTAGATTGTTGATTTCGTTGTGTAGGCTATCCACAACGAGAAATTGTTCATACTAGATCACCATGACCATATAATTCCATATCTGGGGCTTATAAACGCAACAACGTCCTCAAAGGCTTATGCTTCAAGAACCATCTTTTTCTTGAAAGAAGATGAAACTTTAAAGCCGTTGGCCATTGAGTTAAGTCTTCCACATCCTGATGGAGACAAATATGGTGCTGTTAGTAATGTTTACTTGCCTGCAGATGAAGGTGTTGAAAGTTGTATATGGCTACTTGCTAAGGCTTATGTTATTGTGAATGACTCATGCTTTCACCAACTTATTAGCCACTGGTATATATACAACAATTAGTCAATTTAGTTCTAAAATTTCATATATACCGTTGTTAATTAATATCTTTCCATGGATTGATTATAGGCTACATACACATGCAGTTGTTGAACCATTCGTCACAGCAACAAACAGGCAGCTTAGTGTTGTTCATCCTATTTATAAACTGTTACATCCTCATTACCGTGATACCATGAATATAAATGCACTTGCAAGAAAAATCTTAATCAATGCAGGTGGTATTATTGAACAAACATTCTTGTGGGGAAGGTATGCTATGGAACTGGCTTCTACAATTTACAAGGATTGGGTTTTTCCAGAGCAAGCACTGCCTGCTGATCTCATCAAAAGGTTGTAATCCTTATAAATACCATAATTTTAATTCCATTTAGTTCATAATTGAGAAATAATAAATGAAGAGATTAAAAATAAAATGCACAACCAATCACATAGGTTAACTGACACGAGGTTGTTCTAACTTAAACAGAAGTCTCATATTTAAGTCTTTGTGATTAGTAATTCAGGATATTTGTGGTTTATAAAAAAAGGTGTAAATTTGATATTAATGATTATTTTGCAGAGGAGTAGGAGTTAAGGATTCCGGTTCCCCTCATGGTGTTCGCCTTTTGATAAAGGACTACCCTTATGCTAATGATGGACTAGACATTTGGGGCGCTATTCAAGCATGGGTGAAAGAATATGTCTACATATACTATACTTCAGATGATACAGTCCAGCAAGACACTGAGCTACAAGCTTGGTGGAAAGAAGCTGTAGAGGTGGGTCATGGTGACAAGAAAGGTGAGCCATGGTGGCCTAAAATGCAAACTCGTGCGGAGTTGATTGAATCTTGCACCATCCTCATTTGGACTTCTTCAGCCCTTCACGCAGCTGTTAATTTTGGACAATACCCTTATGGAGGTCTCATCTTAAACCGTCCAACTCTTAGTCGGCGATTCATGCCAGAGCAAGATACTCCTGAGTATGATGAGCTCGCCACAGATACTCAGAAGGCTTACTTGAGGACAATTACACCCAAGCTTCTAACAATCGTTGATCTTACAACCATAGAACTCTTGTCAATGCATGGTTCTGAAGAGAAGTACCTTGGAGATAGAGACAATGCTGAAAACTGGACTTCTGATGAAAATGCCTTAGCGGCCTTCAAGGAGTTTGGAAAAAGGCTGGCAAATATTGAGAAAAAACTCGAGTTGAGGAACAATGATGAAAAGTTGAAAAATCGAGTTGGGCCAGTTAGCATGCCTTACACTCTGCTCTTTCCCACAAGTGAGCCGGGACTAACTTTCAGAGGCATCCCCAATAGTATCTCCATCTAAAAGGATGGTTGTTGGTTTGAAATAAATGTTGTTGTGGCTTTCAAATAAATTGTGTGAGACAGGAATATCATTTCCTTAGTCCACTCATGGATAATTATCTTTAATGTTTGGTTTCTTTCATGTTTATTTGACAATAAGAAAAAACAGTGTGTTTGGACACTGCTAGATTTGCAATAATGTTTACTTTGATGCCAAATTCTTGATGTATAAGAATAAATTATGGATTTAATTTGGTATCCATAGGTTTTTAAATCATTTAATAATCCAAGTAGAAAATTGAAACTAAAAGTTCATCTGAAACATCAAGTTACAATATCCTCTATGAAAACTTTCCATGTTTCGTGATTTCTTAAACAAAGTGTACTTGTTTTTGTTTGCATTGTTAGAAAGTGAGTGGGAAGAACAACAAAATACACTAGCCTAAGACACAATAACATTATCATTAAAGGTTTATTTCATGCAAAAATATATTTATAATATATCAATTTTGAGATTCAAACTATAGCGTTGACACGTCAACAAATATTTTGCCACATAATACTAAATTTCCAACTCAACAATAATAATGCGAGTCAATCTTAGGTTGCTTTCCAAATTCTGTAGCACAAAATTATCATATATCTTTTTCTTCCGAGATCCATCCTTTCTTCCTCTTCCACCTTCCCATCGGGACACAAGAAGCGGGTGGTGCATTGTCTTAAAATTTTCACAAACTCTTACTTGGGCAGAAACTATATTAAAAACCTAGTGGCTTTTAGGGTGTAAGTGCACTTTAGATCTTACATCATGTAAGAGCAAAAATGACCCATAATAATAATGGATAAATGTGTCTTGTACATTAAAAATAAAATAAAAAAGGAGATTACAATAATATCCTTTTATATTCTCTTTGTTTTCCCTACCCCTGTGAACATCTCCCCACTTTAGGTTTTGCAAACCCCATCAACCTTCAAAGCAACAATCCCTTCAACCTTCATCGGCACCCGAATCTTCAACCCTGATGGGGAGCTCTGGAGGATCTAGAGGAAAACTGTCAGCTGCGAGTTCAACACAAAATCTCTACGGAATTTCGTCATGGAGAACATCACGGCGGAGATATGAGAGGCGTTGGTTCCCATTATCTCCAGAGCCGCATAGACGAATAAGATCCTCGATCTGCCAATTTAGGACAGGAACGAAAGCTGAGGGAGTCCATCAAAGCTTTCTCACCTAGGAGTTGACGCGAACAGAGCTAAGGTGAGGGTTTGCACAGAAAGGGAAAACGGGAAATTGGTGGCAATGCTGGTTCTAGGAGAGAAAATGGAAAACTGAGGTGAGATCAGCAATGTTGGTTAAGTCTCTTCATTTTATTTTTCTTCTTTTCACTTTCTTATAGCTTGAATGTTTCTACAGATGAAGAAGCTTTTTCTTACAAAACCTTCATCTTTCATGTGTGTTCTACATCAAAGTCCTCGATTCTGCATCTTTTGTCGTCATTGGCTCGACCGCGATATGGGGGTTTCGCGAATGCTTTGATGTCGAGGTTCGTCGAGCTTGACATGAGGTTGTTGGTTGCGGGTCGGGAGATAAATCACGGTAGTGGCCATGGGAAGGGCATACAATGATGGTTTCTGATGGTGCAGTTGGGATTGTTTCTGTAGCCATTAATATTTGTGGTTTTCTTCAAGGGGTGGGAGCATGAAGGGTGGAGGTGGAGATGCAAGTGGTGGAGAAACAGGTTGTTGTGGAGGTGGGTGAGGAGGTTGAGGACTTGCTGGGGTTTCCGGTGGAAGAGAGGTGAGAACGGAAGAGATGAGGGAAGGGGTGAGGGAACAAAAGAGAATAGACATGACCACCGCGCCAGAACGATTGAGGACATGTTGGCCATCGCGGGACCTCAGTCGTCTCCATTTGTGATCGCCACTTTGTAGTATGACATTAAAGGGGATTTATTGTAAAAAAACAAATTAAAATGGAAATAAATTACTGATAGGATGTACCGGTTTTCAGTTACTCATCCCACCGCCATAGTTAAATGCAACTGTTTTAAATGCTATTGTATTGGTGCAAGACTTATTGATAGTGCACCCTAGACACTACCTAAAAACCTTTTCAATTAAATCCCTTATTAGTAGCAGCGAAATAAATAACAAGTGAATAAACTAGCCGTGGGTTTAGAGAAATGCAAAGAAATTTATCCTGGTTCACCCTTCAGTATTGGGCTACCTCAAGACCTTGGTCAGCACCAAGTTTATCCACTAAAAAACTAAAATATTCTACACGACTTCTCCTTACAAGGATTCCTTTCTCAAGTCTCTTCAGACTCTACAAACCTGTTACAAAAGTACAGAAGGATTCTACTAAGTTTCTCCTAAAAGATGAGAGTAGACAATATAGCTTAGTAGCTCTCTTGTGATTTTCTCCAAAAGTGTTTTGGAATTTAAGCTTTCATAGAGGCTTTACAACTGAATGAATGAAAACTTAGAATAATTTCTCACACGAGGAAATGAGTTAGCTCGTTAGTTTTCAATCTTCCTCGTTATCTACTTATATGTTCTTCCTTCTTCTTCAAACGGTCTTATGTTCTTCATTAAATGAATATGATTGTTTATTGTACTGTGAAAATCTTCAAAACATCTTTAGCTTTAGCTTTACCTTTTTCTAAATTGGTTGAGCAAAATGTATCCTTGAGCAAAGGATATGAGCGGGCTATCCATTCTTGAATAAGATTCTAGGGTTGACTTGAAAAAGGTAGGCACTCTGCCCAAGGAATGTAGGAAAAGACCAATGTAGATTTTTCAGACTAAGACAAATGTCACATCCACTGTTGTTCGTACGAGGTGTGGTACTGGGCCTAGTTGACGATGTCATGCCTGTCTAGATGATGTCTTGTACTAAATTAGAAACATTGGCACTACCAACATTTCCAATTTCCATTAAATTGGTCTCCCCAAAAGGTGTACTTTTTCGGGCACTGTTTACAAATTAAGTGATGCACATCTCTAGTTTGCCACTTTCTACAATCACATAGAACACATGGGCATGATATTTTACCATTAACAGAACTACGCTCAAAGGCAAAGTTTATAAATCCCATAACCCCTTGCTCATATGCAAGTGAATTTCGTGGCATCTTAGTCCATGACTTATCCATTGCTTTACAATAGTTTCTGTATTAAACAATATAGAAAAGTTTGATTTACTAAATCGTAAATATAGGCAAAAATTCACATTGCAACAGTAAGTATATTACTAATGTGTTTTATGCAAAATGTAAATTGAGAAAATTATGAAACTTCAAGTGAAAGCAGATTCATGACTTAGATTATCACCAAAAATACCCCATGCCATTTTAATCTCTAGTGTTCCATTATATCCTACCTGAACCCAATTATGGAAGAAAAAAAATTAGAGTCTTTGACAAGCACATCAGAAAGATGAGGGGGAAATAATTTAAATTATATCTTCACTTACTTTCAGAATGTCCTTTTAGTACTTCTCTAAAAATTTGAAGACGAAGCTTCTAGTTGTACTTGTCTAAAAGCCTGCAAAACAAGGGTTATGAGTTAGAAAACTAACAACTGAACATAACATAGATTCTAATATATGGCTACTGGCTAGGCTGCAAGTTTCTTTTTGCTCAATGTTATTAATATTACTAATTAGAAGCATCAGCAAAACAACAAAACATGATCAGATACTGTTTGAACTTGAAAAAAGCAACCACAATATCGATATTTTGTTTTGATATTGGCCTTCTCAGCATCATTGGCCTTTTCAGCAAGGTGTCAAGGGGTTGGAACGCGTTATGTTAGTAAGCCCTTTGAAACCACAAAAGATGTCTGATAGGTACTTAGAGTTTGGCACTTGAGGGAAGTTAGGAACAGTTGTCAATTAGTTATTTTTAGTTATAATTATTGTACTCTTTAGATAAACTGTTTAGGGGTGGTTATATTTAATAAAACTGTTTAGGGGTGATTATAAATAGGGAATCGTACAAGATGGGGGATCATTCAAAATCCGAGTTGTGTTTGTTTGGGACTCGACTCTCGAAATTCCAGAATTAGGAGGGAAGTGGCTCTCGAATACTAGTGTTGTATAATTATTCTATAAATAAATTCTGTTCTTATCAATGGGATTGGAATGCGTTATGCTTAGAAAGCCCTTTGAAACCGCATTGTTTTCAGCTTGTAAAATCTACAGAGATGCTGGCAGAATTGTCAAGAAGAGAGAAGGCTGAAAACATTAAGCCAGATCCTGATTTTGATATTTATATGAAGGTGGGTTGTTAAATCAAATGTTAATACACCTCTTTGCAGTTTTTTAACTTGATTTAAGTTAGAGACGTTGCTCATGATAATGAATTTTCAGGCTGCAGCACTTGAAGGCCAACCAATGTAGTTACAGATAATATAATTAAGGTACTAAACAGAATTCAGCACATCAGTTAAGATGATTTTTAAGGTAAAAGGAAGAGACTTAGTTTTTCCTGTTCCTAACATCTGACAGATTTTGGGACTAGATGTTTGTGCTGATACCATGGTAGGGGATGACATGAGTCGAGGTATTTCGGGCAGACAGAAGAAGAGAGTCACCACTGGTAAACCAGAACTTTCGTTATCTTCTTAATTTGAAATGAACAACTTTTTTATGTGTTTCGTGAAACTCAAGATGTTCCTAGCAATATCTAGAAGCTGAAAAGGTATTTAACTGTTTACCATTGCCTTCAAAAAAATTCTACTGGACAATGGGTGTGCTGTTAGTCACCGCAATCATCGGGGAAATATGTGTGCTGTTGATTTTATTTGGCTTTTGAATCCAGACAAGTATCCACAACTGCTCAAAGGAAGTTGGATTGAAGCAGTTTTTGGCATGTTCAAGGTAATCATGTAACATTAGGACCCAGACTGACACTCAGTTTATTAAGCTTATTATTTTTAGTTACCATCTTTGCAAGGAGTCATGCATATCTTCAAACCAAAGGTGTTTCCTATAGATTCAATATTACTTTCATTTTAGCAATAGGAAAATGACAGTGAAGTTAATAAGGCAATTAAATATTTCAATGTTGGACAAGGATCCTTATTCTAGTTGTCTCCTAAAACTTTTAAGAGACCTGATGATTGATGTATTCAAACTTATCACTCAAAAGATAGTTTCAAGTACAGGTATTTGTATAACCTTGTGGAAGACAAAGATAAGATATAGTTTGCTAGTGAGGAATCAGTATTACTAAACACGTAGTATTTTGCAAGGGAGGAGATTAGAATACTTTTTAAGATTATCTTTTTAACCTCCTATGATAATTTTATTAGAGATAATATGTTTAACTGTATGTTTACAACAAATTAAGGCACAAACAAAAACAAAGTGTTAAGTTAGGGGTTGATAAGTGTCATTTTTACGTATATTTGGATATCATTTTAGACACTTATTTGACTTATATGCTTGAATTATTGATCATTTAATCCCTCAAAGTAATTAATTTAGTAAATACTTAATTTTAGCCTATAAATAGTGTAAATATTAGTTATTTCATGTGTTTAACTTAGACTTTTGATGCGGGGAAGAAATTCATGAAGAATCCAAGTTTAAAGTGAAAAATTGCAACTGTTCCATCGTCTGTTGTTTCCATCGTCCACTGCTTTCATTGTCTACTCTTTCCATCTTCCATCGTCTGCTACTTCCATTGTCTACTGTCTCTATCGTCTACGTCCCCATCGTCCAACTAACGACCGACAACAGGCTAAGGTAGTTTAGGAAACCCAAGGACGAAGTTTTTGGTTGCTGATTGCCATTTCAACCGCCTCAACTTCTATTTAAGGCCAGAAATCAGATCTTCTCGGGACTTTTCCTATTTTTCTTCCAAAAAGGGCATCAGAGGAAACTGAGCATCATGTAGCAAGGTCCTTAGGACTAGGATTGAAGGAGCGGAGCTCCGCAATGATGGTGGCAGCCGCAGGGGGAGAGTGACAACCTCTCGGAGGCCCATGAAAGCTTGGGAAAGCTTCTATGGCCGTGGTTCTATCGCCATTCTTTTGGATTTCGCCTCTTCCTTTCCTTTCCCTTATATATGTTGTTTTCTATTTTTGTATTTAAATTGTATAACTTGATTCTTTGATTGTTGTAAACTCATTCATTGATGTAAAAGAAAATCCTTCATGTATAGTGTTTCTCTTTGCACTTCATGCTTCTAACCAATCAATTGATAATCAGATGGGCTTCACTAATTTGTAGATAGATCGAGAGATTGATATGAATTGGTGCAAGCTTATATCAATGAAAGTAGACGCCTATGTCTTAGGTCACAACACTATGTGTTAAAGTTTTACTTTCTGCACTTCAAGTATCAATAACTTGTTTAAGATTTCTATGGACTAGCATGAGATCGAGAGATAATTGCAAGTCCGGTTCAAGAGAGAAACCACTCAATGAAATAGTTGTCTTAGGGTAATAATATCTTGGGTAGGAACAATAGTGGATTTCCACATGACATGTGGGGTTCTGAGTTCTAACAGGAGTTTCCTGGGTGACAACGGGGATTCACAAGCCTAGGATACCTTGTCTTAAGATAGATCGATCATTGGGAATGTCTTTGAGAGAGAATCTGAGTTGTATAATTCTTTTTGGGTTCTCTAGATGGTAAAGGATTATGTCTAGGAATTCCAACTGATAGATTCACCTAGGCTAGGGATAGTTAGGTGATTATGTGAATGCATTTCTAAATACATCTTCTTCTTTGTTATCCCTGTATACCTTCTTTTATTTACTTTCGTTATATTTAAAAATCACAAAAATAATTTCTCAAACATCTTTTTATCCGCTCAAATCAAATATTTAACTGGTGGAACTAATGTTCACACAATCCCTGAGGACGACAAATCCGTATTTGTTTGCTATGATTGAATCATAAAGGTTTAGCCAAAAGCAGGACAATTAGGGAAAAACTTTTATCACCTTACACTTTGCTTTATCCTACAAGTGAGGAAGGACCGACTTTCACATGAATTCCCAACAGTATCTCTATCTAAAACTACAAGTTTGTGAAGTATTGTGGCTTTAAATAAATGGTGCAAGACAGGGAATCTCAATCCCATTTGTGTACTTATATGTAATTTTTTTTATAAGCTAAAGAACTGCATTAAAAGGAGCACTAAGAGTGCTTCAACCCTTAGTACAGATGAAGGGAAAAAGAAAGAAAACAAAAAGAGAAGATTACAAAACCAGAGCAAAAGTCATAGTCATAAATTATTAGTCTACTAGATTAGATAAATACTATATAGGCCAATATGAATAAAGGCAGTAGCATTATACTGCATCAACAACACAAGAAAACAAATCAAGATATAACTAAAATTCCTAAAATAAACAACAAAACAAAACTTGGGTTTGAATATTTTTGGCAATAAAAAAAGAGCAGTTGTTTGTCAAGCATTTTAGAGAATTTCTGCGGACTTAGTAGAACAAATTATTTAAATTGGTGCCACCGAGGCTTTTACAAATTTTTAGTGATTTTTTCAAAAAAGCTGAAATGCTCAACTCAAAATAACCTTGAGAAATCTATCTCAAGTAAGCATGAGATACAATAAAAAATAGGTTATATATTATCCCACAATGGCCATTCATCATTTTTGTTGTAGAGCAATTTTGTAGAGTCTCTCTAATCTGATTCCCATCAAACTAGATGAAAACAACTTCCTTACATGGAAGTATCAAGTTCTTTCTACTATCAGAAGACACAAGCTTCAGAAATTTATTGAAGAACAACAAGGAGGAATGTGAGAAAGGTTTGCCTCAGAAGAATATGAAGTATTGAATGTTTCCACCAAAAATTTTATGATCTGGTGGCAATAAGATCAGCTCTTAGCCTAGTGCCTTCTAACTTCTGCGACAGAAAATCTTAATTACTACAAGAATGGTAGGATGTGACTTGTGAGTTTTCTTATGAGATCAGGAAAAACCTTGAAATCTTTTTTAGTGTTCAAACAAGAGCTAAAGCGAAACAGTTGAAGATGCAACTGAAAAGTGCGAATAAAATAGGAACTATATATTAACGATTTTATGCTTTCAGTCAAGAAGATTGTTGATATGCTTGCAGCAATTGGAAATCCAGTGACTGAAGAGGATCAGATTCAAGCCATCTTTGATGGATTACCAGAAAAATATGACTCTTTTGCTAATTCTACAATGACCAGACTTTATCCTTACTCAGTAGCTGAAATTGAATCATTACTTACGGATCAAGAAGAACGTTTCGAAAGGAGAAAGAAAGAATCTGAATTTTTCTCTATGCAAGAACTTCAAGCAAATCTTCTTCAGTTTCCATCCAGTTCCAGAGGCAGAGGAAATTTTTTTATAGAGGAGGTCGATTCTCTATGTCACAAGGAAGAAGTAGAACTGGAAGAGGTACTGCCAGAAACAAACTACAAATCTCTTTCTCAAGGCCAAGCCTGTGGAAAATTTGGCCATTTTGCATTATATTTCTATCATAGGTTCAATCCAAATTTTCAAGGAGATAATGGTTCTACTTCAAGTCAAGATTCGTCTTCATCTACTACATACAATGTTGAAGTTTGTGATCTAGATCAGAATCCCTTGCTCAATACAGCTGTTGTTGCAGTTCCATATACAGTTTATGATCCATCTTATTATCCAGATTCCGGAACTACCAATCATGTCACTCTAACTCAGCAAATTTGATGGGAAATTCTTCATACAAAGGTGATTTTAGAGTCAAAGTGGCTAATGGTGCAGGTTCTCAGATTCAGCATATGGGTAACTCTTTCTTTCTTTTCCCCACTAGTTCCAAACCTCTATTCTTCCATGTTGCAGATATATCTAAAAATCTCATGAGTGTAGCATAATTTGCCAAAGATAATAAAGTATTCGTTGAGTTTCATTCTAACAAGTACTACATTAAATCTAAGGAAAGCTATCAAGTTCTATTGAAAGGGAAGATTAAGAATGACTTGTATGCTTTTGATGACATTCATCTTTGACACTACAAGCAAAACCCTAATTACCGATGGTTAAAAGCTGTAAGTATCCACTAAAAGCAGTTGGTAACGTAAAATTACCGATGACCAACCAATGACCAAAAATTCGTCGGTATTGACCTCCTCGAAAAACATTATCGATTGTTCCTTAAAATTCGTTGCTAATTTACTGACGTCTTTCTTCATCGTTAATTTACTGACGGATTTGGCCGTCCGTAAATTAGTGACGGACAAATTTGTCAGTAAATTAGCGATGACCATGGCCATTGCTAATAGAAAGTCCCCCTTTACTAGGGGTGAAAGTTCTTCATCTGTGAAAAAATCATAAACCCTTATTTCTTTACACCCTTTGCGACAATATCACAATCGCCATTCACTTAAGTTTTGTATTCATATCTATGTTCTCAATCACTACAAAACAGACGCATTTACTTATAAAATATTTATCAAATAGTGAAAATTAATTGATAGATTACAAATTGAAACCTACTAAAAAATTTCACCTTATTAATAAAATGAAGTAAAAAAGTAAAAAAAAATAAAATAAACTTATAAACGATGGTGAGGTGAAAGTGATGTGTTGCATCCAGTTATAAAGGTCATCCACAGTTTGTAACCTATAAAACGCTCGGAATACCGAAGGTTTAAACCATAGTTAAGTGGACAGTGGCATTAATTAGGTGGTTGGCAGAGTTACCGACAAATGTTTAACGCGGTTTTTTTTAGGGTACAGACAATGACATTGCTGGCGGTTATAATTGTCTTTAATTTCCATCTACCAATGTTGGTGATCTTTCCCACCAAGCATCCCCTCCACTTGCACTGCCAAGTCTTCCGGCCACCTACTGGCATCCATAGTCGTCAATACTGGTTTTTTTGGGGAAAAGGCATTACCGCAGTTAAATAGTCGGTAATTAGGGATCGTCGGTAATACCACGTTTTCTTATAGTGTGACTCCTCACCCTTTTATCAGTTGTTATACAACAAATTTCTCATGCTGCTTGTAATTCTGTACAAAATTCGTGTAATTCATCATTACCTAGTGTAAGTAATGTTGTTTCCTATAGTCTTTGGCATTCCCGATTTGGCCATGCTTCTTCTATGGTTGTTATTCTTTTTTGAAGAAAGGTAGTAAGCAGATTCCAATCAATAAAGAGAAATTTGTTTGTGAGTATTCATGTCAAAAAATGTGAACCATCACCATCACTGTCACCACCACCATTTCCACCATCGCCACCACCTCCGTCGCACTGCCACCACCACCAACCTTTGTCTCCACCGTCACCACCTCTACCATGTCATCGCTGCCACCTCCACCACTACGCCACCACAACCCCCAAACACCACCACCATCATGTTTTATCTCACTGCTTTCAATTGTTTTCATTTTCGGTGAAACTAAAAATGACTTCTTCTTTTTTCTGTTTAATCATATTTTAGAAAATGTTTATAAAGAAATCATTTTCCGAATATCAACTTATTCAGCTTTATTTTTTATTTTCTTTGATAATGAAAATAGAAAATGGATAAACCTAACATACCCTTAAATTCTTTTTTTAATGGTCTATGGAGCTTGCCTGAGTTCTATGTATTAATGTCATTGTAAATTCGCTCTGATATATATGGTTGGAATACCTCTTTGCACCTCTATTAATTTTCCTTTTGATGATTAAAAAAAAAAAAAAGAACTTTGCCACGTGGCAATGTGACATGTCATTTGTTAGTCATATCACCTATTAACAACAAGATATTATAGAATAGAGTCTGAAGCCAAAGTTATTTACAAAAGTAAAAACCAGATCATGAAAAAGGGCTCAGTCTATGTATGTATGGTGGCTAGTTTTTAGTTTTTTATTTTCAAATGTAAATTTAAAAAAACGTGTTCGATAAAAATTGTGTTAAAATGATTGTTTATCTAATTTTATGATGTTATTGTCTAATTTTTAAAACCCAAAAATATAATTTTGTGATTATGATTTTTTTAGTTTCAATACTATGTAACATCATCATCGTAACCACCCGCCACCACCCTTCACCACCGCCACCACCCTCCACCACCTCCACTGCCACTGCTACCAACTCCACCTTTGCCACCACCGTCACCACCCTCCAACACTGTCACGGCTGCCACCAACACCACAGTCACTGCCGCCACCACCACCTTCCACCACTACGACCATCTCCACCCTTGCCACCAAAAACCAACGGGGCTAAAACTAAATAATACCGTAAAATGAAGAAATAAAAACATGTTTAAGCCTGGATAAAAAAATAAGCCTTTTAACCGCAAGATTGGCCAGGATTTAACCGCTGCCAAAACTGTTTTCTGTAGTAGTGAGTGGAATGCACGAGACACTCGTTTCATTTTTTAAAACGTTATTCACTAAAATTATATTAATTTTTCTGATAGGCTCATTGAAGGTTTCCAATGCAATAGTGCAACTAATTAATCCAGCGGCTCATATTAATTAGTCAGGAAATAGAAAAAGGATAAGAAGGATGTCTCCTTCACACAGCTGGGAGGAGCAAGTCAAAAGGAGCAATGTGAGCTAGTGGGTCCTGTTTGATCATTATTTAGAGTTAGAACACTTTCTCAGATATCATTGTGATTGTGAGCATGTAAATTTCATGTTAGCTTTTTTGTTTCTATCCGGTGGTGGGTTCACTATTTTTAGTGTTGTCCTTCTATATCGATCTTAATTATTGGTAAGTGAATGCATTAGTATTATATTGTTAGGTATTTTAAAGGATTTGTGAGAATTTATTTTTTCTTAATCTTATTTGAGAGATGTTTTTAGAACTATTCGAATGAATAAACTTTTTTAACTCTTAAAGTAAATATATACGTATATAAATCTATTTTAAAATAAAAGCAGAATATTTGATGGAAGAACAGGGACTCTTTTTAAATAGCCTCTTATAATAGGAAATCCTTATATCTTGAAATTAATCCATTAAGTTGATAATAAAATACATCGATGTTCCGGTGGACATTATGCACTTGTTACTCAACAACCTTATTTCATGACAAGTCATTTGAGTAGATCAATAAATTAATTATACGTAAATATATAACAAGTTCATAGGCCAATGAGCTAAAATATAATAAAATGAATTCATCTATAAATAAGTCCGGATGATTATAGGTTAAAAGGTAGAGGGAGGAAGTAAGTTGGATTGTGTTGGACTTCCTAAAACCTCAAAGCTGATTTAAATATCCTCTTTAATAGGTATTTGAATAGACATTTAAATAGCTCAAGTAATTAGAGTTGAGAGATATGTAAATGCAGGTGCAGGGCTTGATCCCTGCAAAAGAATAAAAAAACCCTCCCAGAAAAAATACAAAAAGAAAACAAAAAAATATTGGCTTATAAATAAAAATAGACATTTAAGTAAGCTAGCAAGCCATAGCACTAGACTTTCAAGAATGTAAAATCAACCGGACCTAAAAAACTATGACAGAAAACAGGTCTAGACCTTAAATTTGCTAAGGTCCAATATGAGTGGTTGTCAGTTTTCAGTTGTTAGTTTTGAGATGTAAATTTAAAAACAAAATGTGTTATGCAAAAATGGTACTGAATTGATTTTTTGCGCAATTTCAAAACAGTTCTAACCTAATTTTTAAAACCACAAAATATAGTTTGTGATTATGATTTTTAGTTTTAGTAACATGTAATACCATCACCACCACAACCCACCGCCACCACCACCACCTTCACTAGTGCCACTACCGCCACTTCCACCATCATTGACCACCGCCACCACCCTCCACCGCCATTACCACCTTCCACCACTGTTACCACCATCACCACCACGCTCCACCACCACTACCACCACCTCCATCTCCTTCACCACTGCCACCCTCCACCACCACCACCACCACCACCACTATACCTCCACATCCACTGCTACCCTCCAACACCACCACTTCCACCTCCACTGTAGCCACCACCCTCCAACACCACTACTTCCACCTCTACCACCCTCTACCACTACCACTGCCACTGCCACCTCTACTACTGTGACTGCCACCACCATCGCCTCCACTACCACCACCACCTCCACCACTATCTTCGTCGTCAAGTCCACGAACACCACGTTGCTGCCACCACCACCATGTAACATCCACTTCCACCATTACCGCCACCTTCATCGCCACCACAACCACCTCCATTATCGCCACCACCGCCAATAACGATGGCACCACCATCCGCACCACCACCTCCACAGCCAGTCTGCCACCGCCATTCTTCCCCACTTCCACTGTCGCTACCTCCTCCACCACGGTGGTCGTTGCCGCCACCGTCCCTACCACCACTGCCGCCATTAGGTAACATCGACCTCTTCCACCACTGCTATTTGACCCCTCCATTATTCTTTCACCGCTACCACCCATTGGTTTGATTTTACAAAGTTGATAATTGTGGTGACTATTGTGAATTTACAAAGTTGACAATAACTTTTTTATAAGATAAAACCCAAAAAAAACTAAAACTAAAACTGGATTTACAATATAGAAAAACTAGTTTTGATTTTTAAAATTTTCAGAACATAAAACTAAAAACCACCCCAAACGGAGCTTTAAGTGTGTCAAAGTTATTTACGCAAAACCCGACCTAAGACATTTCTCTTCCAATATGAAACGCACGAGACACTCGCTTCCTTTTTAAAATGGTATTCACTAAAAGTATATTAGTAAGCAGGCTTCTATCATCCAAGTCATTAATGCAATTAATTAATATTCTATAACCTAGCATTTCCTATATTGCATTGTAATATACTACATAAGAGAAAAAAACGTAACTAATGAGCTACGTATTGCTCAACAATAATTGCCATTTTTATATTGAAGTTTGAATAATGCACGAAATCAAGAAAAAGATAGTTGTAATTAATTATCATCTCTTATATGTCCGAACGATAAGGATGTTTTTCTCACCATCTACATTTTGCACATGGAGAGAGTACGTGTTTTGAGTCTATGATCGATGATCTCTATAAATACCCAGCGAGTTTGCTTGGCTTCTTCACAAGTCACAAGTAACAAAGAAGCTTGTATAAGCATTTTGAAGCAAAAATGCCGCTTAATATTTTTGGAGGGCAAAAGATCAAGGGCACAGTGGTGCTGATGCAAAAGAATGTGTTGGACATAAACAGCATAACTAGTGCAGAGAAGATTGCTGGCGGAATCCTCGATGGAATTGGATCAATATTTGATACTATCACTTCCTTCTTGGGCCGTTCAGTCTCCCTCCAGTTAATCAGTGCTACCCAAGCTGATTGTAAGTTCTTTCACTTACTTACATGCACAAGCTTTATAATTTGCCCTAATCTTCTAGGTATGTATGTTAAGCTTTAGCTGATTGAACTAAAACAAGCTTCTTGTTTTTTTCCTCAAAAACGTTTCCATAAATATGAATTTTTTCCTGAAAGATATACTTTTGACAAAAAAAAAATTGTTCATATGAAAGAGATTGAAATCTTCCGTCACAAATTGCGTCTCATTTTTCATCCACTAATAAAATTTTGACACACCAATTAAAAATTATCATGTAAGATTGTAACTACCTCACTCATGCGTCTTTTAATTGGCATGACAAGATTTCATTAATAAAACAGGAAGTTGAGACACTATTCCAGGATAGAAGGTCTTCATCCCATTTTTTTTTATAAGCAAAGATAAATTAATAAGGT
Organism: Acmispon strigosus; assembly: GCA_030819835.1. Taxonomy (NCBI): domain Eukaryota; kingdom Viridiplantae; phylum Streptophyta; class Magnoliopsida; order Fabales; family Fabaceae; genus Acmispon; species Acmispon strigosus. The sequence goes on along the minus strand of JAUAMA010000004.1, from coordinate 51,658,132 downwards.
ACAAAGGGGTGTCCAAACCCGTTAACAAAGTTAAAATCACCGAGACAAGTTACTCTTAAAAGATAAATAAAACAAGGATCAAAGTAATGAAAATTACACCAACATGACATCCTGCTAGAGCTGTCAATACGGGCCAGCCCGGCCTATATGGGCTGACCCGTCACGGGTTCGGTTCAACACGGGTTGGGTTAGAGCAACTCGTTTCTAAACGAGGCAAAAAGATATGAACCCAACCCGGCTCGCGGGCTGATCCGTTTTGGCAGTAGAAAAATAAAAAATCTAAAAATTGAGAAATTCAATTAAAAAATGTTGAAAAAGTAATAAAAATTCATATTAAAAAACCCAAGATGTAAGAAAATCACTCTATTTGCAGACTCAATTCACTGTCTTCACGTGAAACTTAGTGACCCAACCCAAAATATAAGAAAATCAACCAAAAAAAAAATTTTTATTGCCCAACTCGCGGGCTGACCCGTTTAACTCACGGGTTAAACGAGCCGGGTTGCTCTAACCCATATTCTAAACGGACTGTGATTTAATCAACGCAACCCGCCCTCGAGCCGGGTTGTGCCGGGCCAACCCGCAGGTTGAAACCATATTGAAAGCATTCCCTGCAAGGGAGAAAACAAAGTAAGCCGCCTAACTTAGTTACTGTAGCATCCAAAAATTCAAAGCTGGATGAATCACACCCCTTCAAAACCAATAGCTTGCGTTGCAAATGACCAAGATAGCAGATAATGTTTCAAACAGCAACAGAACCTTATAAATAAGCATAGCCACATTCATCCACATCTTCAGGGATTTACCAAACTGACAGAACCAGATTATAATTGTTTCTTCTGAATCCAACTCTCCTCAATAGAAAAATTTACAAACATTCATGGCATGTCAACGGAGAAAGTTTTCATTTAAACAGTGAGTACTGAAAATTGCATACCTTCGCCTTGATCTAGCACCAAGATCTGAATTGAATCAAATCTAAAATCATTGATATGTCAAAATTCTCGCCTCTAAATATAGCTGCATTTTGTCCCGCCCATATACAACACACAGCAGCAACCCAAATTAACCAGCCCATATGAAGCATAATATGTCCTTCTTCAGCTATCCATTAAGGGCATTAGTTTTAATGTCATCCTCATTGATTTTTATGTCACCCCTTAATTTTCAAAATCCTAAAATACCACCTTGACGTCAAAAAAAAATTAATAGGTATTATCGCACCTATTATGTGCGAAAATATGCATTCTTCTTCTCAATTTCGCACCTATTGAGTGTGAAAATATGCTTCTTTTTTTGTAAATTTCGCACATTTGAGTGTGAATTGAATTTTTTAAAAAAAAATTAATTTGTTCCAGAACTGATTATGTGACATACTCATGAGTGCGAATAAAATTAATTTTTTTCTAAATTTCGCACCTTTGAGTGCGAATGGGTATTTTTTATTAAAAAAATGATTTTGTTCCAGAACTAATCATGTGACGCACACGTGAGTGCGAATAAAATCATTTTTTATTCTAATTTCGCACCTTTGAGTGCGAATTGATATTTTTTTTTTAAAAAAATTATTTTATTCTAGAACTGATTATGTGACGCACTTATGAGTGCGAATAAAATCATTTTTTTAATAAATTTCGCACCTATAAGTGTGAAACAGAACCCACGTCTACTCAAACAAGGTTGATTCGCACATAATAAGTGTGAAAATTAAACGCACTTATTAAGTGCGAACTTAATAAGAGAATGAAATTAGTTTTTAAAGGTATTTATAAAATACTACCAAAATGGGTGACATAAAAATCAACCGGGAATGACATTAAAACTAATGCTCATCCATTAAACTTTAGAAACTCTTCCATTTATACCAACCTTTCTCATCGTTACATTTTCTATAATTGATCAAATAAGTAATTGTTCAATGTAGTAAACGTCATGCATATCATGACAAATAATAATGAGTTTTAAAATTTGCATTTTTATCATAAGGAAATATCAGCACACCCCTAAAACTAGAGGACATGAGAAAGCTACCCATAAACCCTACCCATGGGGTTATTTAACCACATCATAATTAATGAAGCAATAGTCTTTAAAATAAGTGGGGGTTAGCAATTTTACACATTCTTTACTTAAATTTTTATAAATAATCATAATGGTCCACTTATGATGGAATTATAAGTCTATTGGATAAATTAGAGAACCTCACTTATAACATGTATATATATATATCTTTACCGGAATGAATGCGTCTTTGTATATAACTTGTAATTATTTCATGCAATGCACCAATATTTTATTTCTTAAGATATAAATATGAATTTAATTATATAAAGAATTTGATTTTTTTTAAAAATGGTCTTAGTGATGGATATTTGATTTAATGACAAATTTTAAATATTGATCTTAATTTGTTTAATATTAATTAATGGAATAAATGTAAATATTAAATTAAATAATTATTTAAAATGTATTAACACTAATAATTTGAATTGACTGAATAAATAAGAATTTTGATTGAAAATTTAAAATTTAGTAATATGCTTGATTGATTATCCACTTTAAAAAGTGATTAATATTAATTGGACTTTTGTTTAATATTAAAGTTTATTCTTGTTACGTGACTTCATAAGAAAACAGCTAAGGATGTGATTTTATGAAGTTCAAGACCGAATACTGAATTTTAGCTCGTTCATACATCAAAGAAATGTCTTATGGATTGCAATGATCGACGCGGTGTCACCAATTATGAGTTTGTTTGGCTTTTTTTATCAGTTAACTTCTGTTAATTCACATTTATCATTGTGTCAACATGTTTTGGGGTTTAATTTTCACTTTTTTTTTAAACTAGTTTAATTTTTCCATTAACTGATACTCCAACCCAACATATGCCCAGCTTTCTCATTGAAAGTTGTTAATTTTTAGCATATACTCACTTAAAAGTGCTAGTAACTTATATTATCCAAATAAAACTACTTATATATTTTTGCTCTGGTAGATCATGCTCAATTTCATACCTATCAAATTTCAAAGTGAATAATACTTTAATATATATTTTTGATGAATAAGGAAGTATCTCCCCTTTCATAAAATATATACTTATTAATTCATGAAATATCTGCAGCAAGTGGGAAAGGAAAGCTGGGAAATGCAGCTTATTTAGATGGTGCAATTAACAATTTGCCAACCTTGGGAGCCAGCCAAAATGCATGCAGTGTTAATTTTGATTATGACAGTAGTTTTGGAATTCCTGGAGCATTTTACATCAAGAACTATATGTCAACAGAGTTCCTCCTTGTCAGTGTCACTCTTGAAGATATTCCTAACCATGGAACTATCCACTTTGTCTGCAACTCTTGGATTTACAATGCTAAAAAATATACAACTGGTGATCGCATTTTCTTCGCCAACGATGTAAGCATTATTTTCAGTGCTATTCATTTTGAAATTTCTTAAACCATCAACAACAAATGCATGAAATTAATTAATGTGTTGCAGACATATCTGCCAAGTAAAACACCAGCTCCGCTAGTGTACTACAGAGAACAAGAGCTGAAGACTTTAAGAGGAGATGGAACAGGTGAACGCCAGGAATGGGATAGGATTTATGATTATGATGTTTACAATGATTTGGGCAAACCTGACTCGAGTGCTAGTTTGGCTCGTCCAGTTCTTGGAGGATCTAGCACCTATCCTTATCCTCGTAGGGGAAGAACTGGCAGAAAACCAACAAATACAGGTTAGGATTGTCTTTCTAATGAACTTTTGTTTACATGACCCATCGTGTAGATTAACTGGCCTGAGATTATTCTAGCTTAAGCAATCTTGAATTCAAGTCTCGGTAAATACAGATGTGTTAGATACTTTGTAGGAAGAGCTTTACCGGCTAAGGTCCCTGCTCAGGCAAGATTGCCTCAATAGAGGATATCTGTGTTTAAAAAAAAAAATTGGGTGAATGATACCACAATATATATTGCTTGAGAATGTTGGTTACATTTTTTATTCTATTATCTTAACAGATCCTCACACTGAGAGCAGAAGCAGCAGTTTCTACATTCCAAGAGATGAAGCTTTTGGTCACCTGAAATCCTCAGACTTTCTTACTTATGGACTGAAGTCTATATCCCAAGATGTAATTCCTGCGCTGCAATCAGTTTTTGATATAAACTTCACGCCAAATGAGTTTGATAGCTTCGGCGACGTGTATAATTTATATGAAGGAGGAATTAAGCTGCCTACAGATATACTAAGTAAAATTAGTCCTTTACCAGTGTTAAAGGAAATCTTCAGAACTGATGGTGAACAATTCCTCAAGTTTCCACCTCCTAAAGTGATTCAAGGTATCCATCCTACCTTTGTCAAAACAACCACTTACCTAAAAACTGACACTTGCAAGTAAAGATGTAATAACTTTCTTACATTTAGAAGCATGATAGTGGTTATGTTTTTTTTATTTTGAACAGTGACTAAGTCGGATTGGAATACTGATGAAGAATTTGCAAGAGAGATCATTGCTGGTGTAAATCCTGGCTTAGTTCGCATCCTTCAAGTAAGCTAAAAAATTTCGTTGTATAATAATATAGAAGTTTAAACTTTGTATCAAAAACATTGATCCACTTAATGACCTTACATATAGTGAACCATTGCTTACTATAAATCATCATAACTTTCCAAAATTAACTGCAGGAGTTTCCTCCAACAAGTAAGCTAGATAGTGGAGTCTATGGGGATCATACAAGCACAATAACCAAAGAAAAAATAGAGCTTAACTTAGATGGGCTCACTGTAGATGAGGTAAAGATAAATTTTTAGGTGCTTTTATGGTAAATTCCGTTATTACTGCTTTGCACTCATAGTCGCTTTGCTGGTATTGCTCCAATGAATGGAATTAATGAAGTTAAATTTTGTTGAGCAGGCTATCCAGAACAAGAAGTTGTTCCTACTAGATCACCATGACCCAATAATTCCATATCTAAGGCTTATAAACTCAACACCCACAAAAGCTTATGCTTCTAGAACCATCCTTTTCTTGAAAAATGATGGAACTTTAAAGCCTGTGGCCATTGAGTTAAGTCTGCCACATCCTCAAGGAGATCAATATGGTGTTGTTAGCAATGTCTACTGGCCTGCAGCTGAAGGTGTTGAAAGTTCTATTTGGCTACTGGCTAAGGCTTATGTCATTGTGAATGACTCATGCTTTCATCAACTTGTCAGCCACTGGTATTCAATGAAATTCCAATAAAGCAATTTAGTTTTAAACTTCAATTGCATACATGAATTGGTTGTTAATTAAGATCTTTCCATGAATTACAGGTTAAATACCCATGCCGTTGTTGAACCATTCGTCATAGCCACGAATAGGCAGCTTAGTGTTCTTCATCCTATTTACAAGCTTCTATTTCCTCACTATCGTGATACTATGAACATCAATGCACTTGCAAGGTCAGCGTTAGTCAATGCAGAAGGTATCATTGAGAAAACATTCTTGTGGGGAAAGTATGCTATGGAAATGTCTTCTGTTATTTACAAGGATTGGGTTTTCCCAGACCAAGCATTACCTGCTGATCTCATCAAGAGGTAATCCTTGTTATTCTGACATTACGATTAGGATAGAATGTAGATTTTAGATAAGAATGAATTTGGGTGTTATTTTGACAAACCTTAAGAGGGGTGAGTGTAATTTACTCATAATAAATGGAAAGCTTAAAAACAAAAGGCATAAATTTGATATTGATTGTTTTTGTTCAGAGGAATAGCAGTTGAGGATCCCTCTGCCCCTCACGGTCTTCGCCTCGTGATAGAGGACTATCCTTACGCTGTTGATGGACTTGACATTTGGGCTGCTATTAAGACATGGGTGCAAGAGTATGTCTACTTATACTACCCATCAGATGATGCAATTTTGAAAGACTCTGAACTCCAAGCTTGGTGGAAAGAACTTGTAGAGGTAGGTCATGGTGACAAGAAAAATGAGCCATGGTGGCCTAAAATGCAAACTCGTGCAGAGTTGATTGAATCCAGCACCACCCTCATTTGGACTGCTTCAGCCCTTCATGCAGCTGTTAATTTTGGACAATATCCTTATGGAGGTCTCATCTTGAATCGACCAACTCTTAGTCGGCGATTCATGCCCGAGGAAGGAACCCCTGAGTATGATGAGTTGGCCACAAATACACAGAAGGCTTACTTGAGGACAATTACACCAAAGCTTCAAACTCTCATTGATCTTTCAGTTATAGAAATCTTGTCAAGGCATGCTTCTGATGAGTACTACCTTGGGCAAAGAGACAGTGCTGAGTATTGGACTTCTGATGCAAACGCCTTAGCGGCCTTCAAGAAGTTTGGGAAAACACTGGCAGACATTGAGCAGCAACTCACGCTAAGGAACAGCAATGAAACGTTGAGAAACCGAGTTGGGCCGGTGAGCATGCCTTACACTCTACTCTATCCTACAAGTGAGGAGGGACTCACTTTCAGGGGCATCCCCAATAGTATCTCCATCTAAAAGGAAAGGGTGTTGTTGGTTTGTGAGTAAGTGTGGTTGTGGCTTTGAAATAAATCATGTGAGATAGGAATTTCAATTCCTTCATCCACTTATGTATAATTATCTTGTGTTTGGTTGCTTACATGTTAATTTGACAATAAGAAAAGCAGTTTGTTTGAGCATTGCTAGTTTCAAAATCTTTTACTTCATTCTAGATTCTTGTTTTATTAGAATATTTAATAATGGAGTTAGAATATTAAAACTAAACACTCAGTTGCAATATCAAGTTGCAATATTTTCAATAAAAGCTTGCCATTTCTTGATTTCTTAAGAAGTGTGTACTTGTTTTAAAAATGATTTAATAATGGAAGTAGAATATATTAAAACTAAACAGTCACTTGCAATATCATGTTACTAATTTCAATAGAAAAACTTACCGTTTGCTGATTTCGTAAGCAGTGTGGAAGCAATAGAGAATATTACTGTTCACGTCACACTCCTTGTACTACTCTCCAACACTGTCACTGCTACTCTACCATTACGTCTACTGTGCGGTATACTAGACTACACCTCCCTCATTGTCATTTGGCACCCTCTATGCCTATGGTGTTTGGTGGTGGCAGCAATATAACATTGGGCAGTACTACGTTTGTGTACCAAATAGCAACAATGGAAGTGGAGAGTGTAAGCTAATGACAGTGATAGAGGGTGGTAAAGGATTTTGGATGGTGGCAACAATGGTAGTGGCAGAAGTGAAGGGTGTTGGAGGGTGTTGGGTTGCGATATTGGTGGATTGAGAAGAAAGGAATAGGGGAAGATGGGATAAAATCGTCCTTACATTTGGGTAGGTCTCTCAAATACACGTGAGCATCAATGCATGAGAGGAGGAACAACAAGATTTGCCATCATACTATTCTTGCATTTCGTGATGAACATCCTACTTTCGACCACATGGCATTCTTGCTAATACGCAGGAAAATAACCAGAGTGCAGAAGCACTTAATGGAGACAAAACATTTAAATTTCAAAAGACCAACATCAGCAGGATATAAAAAAACTGCAAACAGGAATTGGCAATCCTTAAGTTTCACGAGTTTGGCATCACAGACATTACAGAATTGCCTCCAAGAATTCAAAATTTTGTTTGTTCAAAAGGTAAAGCAAAATTTAAGGTCTAACCAGATCCACACATAATATATAACCCTACAAAGTCCATCAGAAAAAACACTATGATTCCTAATTCATCCATACCATGACAAGTTTCCAAAATTTAGACTACAGAAGCACAAGCCCAAGCTCTGACGGCTTCAATTCCTGACTAATTCGGTAGTTGTAAAGATAATAATGAAGTTTCCCATCACCTGGTCCAAACTTCAGTTCCTTCAAGAAGCTTTCATTCTGCATCACATCCAATGCATTGAAAACATCAAAGTCCTTCTGCTTTGCTACAATGAGGGCATCATTCATCAGCTGAAGCAAAGGGGTAGCTGTCGAAACATTATAAAACGAATACGCTGCTTTCAGAACGGAATAGTTTTGGTGGCCAAGGATGGTAGAAGGAAGTGTGTAAAAACTACAAAAGTCGGTGACCTCATGGGTTTCAGGACTTTCAACCAAATAACTATCAACAACATTCTCCCTTGGAAGAAGCCAGTGCTCCACATCATTTTCGTCAAAATCAGGTGCAACAACAAAAGAGCTCAAGTAATTCCTAATTAGCCTTGTTACCGCAGGAACATCATGAATTTCCATCTTTCTAAACCCTGGGGTGACTGTTGATTCTGGTAGCTTATAAAGCTTGATGGTTCGACTCATTGTCATCCGAGCACCAAGCCTAGAGAAACCAACATCAATTAGCTTCTTAGGATTCAAGGATCTGTGCCAGTATTGACAATTTGCTATTGGTGTAGGAAGAACCACTCCAGCAGTGTAGGCTGCCTGCCATATATTCTCCAAGTGCACCCTCCTGGTCACCTCTTTGATCATGACAGGAGCAAGCCTCTTTGTCCGAAGCTTCTTATGAACACACAGAAAATTAATCTCTGCCATATTAACAACCTCATCACGAACTCGAATTCTAGAAGGAATACCTGTTATAAAGGCAACCATCTTCTTGGAACTTTTAACACGGACACCAATATGCCAACTCCTGAAATACCCAGGAGGTTGCAGAGCCCAGCGCAGAAACTCCTTTGAATAGTTAAATCTAAACATATTCTCATAATCCTCAACATAATTATTAGCAAGAAGGTTGTATACCTCATCACAAATCTGCTCAGAGTTGATGTCACAGGTAAACCATTCATAGAGGTTAGGAAGGTTGTACGGTTCCTGTTTGACCTCAGATAAGGGGGTCGGAAGTTCAATAGGGCCTTCTGGCAAACTGGTGTCCCCTAAATCCTTGAACTGCCCAACAGGTTGGGTTTCCCAAAATTTATGTTTCTTTTCCAAAGAGAGAGATTCTTGAACTTTTTGTGCTAGATTATCCAATGCAAGGTCACTTTCAGCAGGTGCATTCCCATCTGGGTTGGGATTCTGAGTTTCTTCAGGTGATCCAGAGGACGCATTGCTATCAGCCATTTGAAATGCTTCCAGAAATGTAATCTGAAAGACAAAATATATATTTTTCAATGAACAGATTAATTTTGAAGAAAGCAAAATCTTCCCTTAACACTAGATGGCCGCTAAAGTAATAAGATGCATTAAAACATAAGTTTGTTATCGAACAAAACAATACTAATGCAAATCCTGTCAAGTTCAGCCATTCCTTGATCAGAGCCTTACAGCCAACTATTGTTTACTTCAATTCACATCAACGAGAATAAACCAATACTATATCATATAAAGCCAATATATGATATATAATTTCTGAAGCACGGTTATTACATTGCCACTTCATCGTCTCCTTTTAGTATCTTATTGCCATGTCACCTTTTTAGGTGAGGTGTCAACTTCAACATTGTTCTTATCCTTAAGTACTTTAGATCTTCCTATAACTCTCATCATAATTACAATTCAATATCATAATTATAATTTAATCATAAAAATATAGTTAAAATCTCATTTCATAACCTAACAATTCTAATCTGAGTTACCTTACGTTTTATGTTTTAGTTACCAATCATAAAAATTAAATGAGATAAAGTCTACGTAATTGTCATCTCAGTTACCTTAATATTTCAACTCCCAAATCAATCTTACAACCCTTACCTTTTATGTATTTTTTCCATTGATGAAAATACATCTAACACTGAATTTTATAATACCCCAATGCAAATGAGATAAATTCTACGCAATTGGCATAAAAATACAAATTAAATGAAATAGATTCTAGGTAACTGTCATGCAAAGAAGATCTACTCTTCAAAACTAAAACAAGTGCAAATAAGTCAAAATAAATAGTATAGACAACATCATCTGAAGGAGCGCTCAACTTTAATTACAAATTGAAAAAAAAAAAGCATCAAAATACAAACAAGGTACAACCGATTGGTCTTGATTCAAAGTTTAAGGAGTAACAGTCATGAGAAAACAAAACTTGTGGAAGAAAAAACTACAGTTAAACCGAAAAAACAAAATGTTCATCTTGTAAAATCCAGATGACACACAGAAGCATAAATGATAACAAAATGCTTAAAAGAAGATTAAACAACAGTGAAGTGTTCAATATTCAAAATTAAACAATAAAACCCACTCCATTACAACAGTAAACTGAATGCTAAGCATTGCCATCAACAATTTGAAAGACACCTTAACCATGTTTCTTAGAAACATATTTGATAAAATAAAGATAGGTTGCCCTAAACACCGGGTGGCAGAAAAAAAGTAGATATTCATATCTATATTTCCTTGTGGGGATTGGGGGGCTACCTATAATTTACCTGACAAAACTCTACTAGATCATTCCATCTGTGACATACAATTCCATATTCAACAACCCAACCTTTTATCTGCTTTTTAGGGACACAAAACAAGGAAGCGTTTCAATAAAACACAAGCAAACAATAAGTCTCTACTTTGGAGCAGATACAAGATGTGAAATCTGCAAGAAAGAACCACTATAGAAAAGAAAATGTTCACCACTCACAGTAATTAGCTTCTATAACTAATATTTCCACTAAATGGAGCATGCTCTCTTTTGTAAAAAAGTAATGCCTAAAAGACATCAATTCATGAGCTTGAAGAATCCAAAATCCCTCCCCTTTGTTTTAATTAAAGGCCAAATGAAGATGGAAGTCAAACCAGTCCAGAAAACCCTAACCCAAACATGACAACATGGTAAAACAAAAGGAGGTGAAAGAAAACAACATAAGTCACAGATCAAATAGCAATAATCATGTGCACCTAATATATGAGCATGGTGTTCACTATTTTCCATGGTTTTTTAAGAGGAAAAAGAGGGAATGAAAATGGGGTTTCGAATGAAAAACAAAAGAACAGAGTAAAGTTGGGGGTTTTGTGAAAGGTTTTACCTGCGAGCGAATGAAGCAATTGAGGGCAATCCTCTAAACTCCCTCTTTCTCTGTCTCGCCCTCAATATTCCTCTAAACTCGACTGCGTCAGATCCAATGCTTACTCATACAGACATTAGACATACATAGAGTGATAGAGGTGGCGGAGGTTGGACAAGTACCCAAGCTAACAAACGCGCCTGGCCCATTAAGTTTCGGCCCAAAAGGGCCTCTTCTTAATTTAAAAATAATGTAATAATGTTGGTAAAGAAAAAACTATTTGGAGCTTAATTTTGATGCATTTATAGTATAAAGATATTTTACAATGCCAACAAATCATATTTCAAAGATGTGAAAAATATTGTTTTTTATTTAATCTAGTTGATTAATTTGGCAGATCTTTAAAATCTAATTGGTTATCGATACTTGTACAATTTACCCCTTTCAACCCTAATCATTGTTCCACTCTCGAAAACAACAGCAACACGTTTATCTTAAACATTGAATCATTAGAAGTCGACATCTCTATTTATTTTTCTTTCTGTGATGCTCTTATGGGATTCGCAGATTTAAGATTTCTTAACAATGAATTGAAATTTTATTGAATGAAAACCAATATCTAGAAGAAGAATAAAAAGAAGGTTATACTCGAGCTGAGAGAGAGACATACATGAAGCTTGTGGTGTGTGTTCTGGTATTTTTCATTTTGAGACCAACTTTATGGTTTGGTTATGGAAGTTAATAATAGAATATTTCAATTATGAGGCATTAAAGGGGTGGAATATAGCAAGTTGGTGGGAGATACGTGGAGAGGTAGGAGATTAAGAAACTAGTGGTGACCATCGGACGATTTCATGTAATAAAACCCAATCGATTGAAACTGAGACCAAATATTCTAGGATTGTTTTCGTTCGATGGCACCTCCGGTTTGGTCGGGTCTCGATTTATACAGTTTATGGGTGCAATCGAGCATATTAGTTCAAGTAACTTCATAAATGATTGCTCACAAAAAATGAGGAAGAAGGCATCAAATATCAATTATTCAACATGCAACAATACATCAACAACTGAAGCAACAAGATGGAAATCAATGAAGCTAGAGGAACCTAGGTAACCTCATAAATGATTGTTCATAAAAATTATGAGGAGGAAAAAGACACAAATTTTGATTGTTCAATATGCAACAGATCATAAAAATCAAAATTAGAGAAGAAACAAAAGGGGCTTTTGCTTGTGATGTGTAAGGTGAGGATGGGAGCGGCGAAATAAGTGTTAGGGGTAGAGTTTATTTGTGATGTGTACTGAAGTTTGAGGATGGTGAGAGACGCGAAAGAAATGAATTGGGAGGCTAAGGTTCTCTTCTTCTGTGTGAAGTGTGAACTATGATGAGCCTAGGTCGTTACTCATTTATGGATGTGTCGGTCGATTGTGTCAACCCCTGTTGGAATTTTTTTGGCGAACTGCACCCGACCACACCAACAGTGATATTTTGCCTACTAAACCCGTGGACCGACTTTCCTTGTCAGCATTAGCTAAAATATTGTTGGTTTAAGCAAATGTTGGGTCAAAATGGACAGAAGAAAGCTTTTTAACATTACTAGTGTAGTTTTGTATGATAACTACGAAAGTAAAGCACTTTTTTAAAAAATTACGATTCTTGTGTAAGTTGCAATGGTGTCCACGACTTCAAGTCGGGAAAACATTATTTTAATATAATCGTAATTGACAACTATAACTTTTATTTTTATTATTATTATTTATAAATAAAGTAGCCAGCATGAAGAGCGATTTTACTTTTTTTTTTCATAAGTTCTTAAGAAAGCATACGACTTCCTTTAATGAAATATATTTTTTAACATCATTGAATACAAACCTTTTAAATGTAACTTTTAACTATATAAAATAAACCTTCAAAAACCAAAAGAATATATAATAAATCGCTAAATTTCAACTTAAATCATATAAAATAATTAACACCTTTGTGGAAAATTCAATGGTCAAATATTTTAACTATTAAAATAATTTATGGTGGCTCCCGTGAGGTGAGGTAAATGTAAATCTTCTATAAATGTTATTTGAGTACGACACATTTCACTGTCTTTGAGTGGGGCACCATTTCCTCATCTTAAAATTTTGCTAAAAAAATTTATGGTAATATTAGTATTAATAGCACATACGGAGAAAATAAGTAAAAATAAGTTATTATTTTTGGGTGGGGTAATTTAAATCAAAATTGTAATGATGTTGATGGAGGAGATGGCCATATCTGTGAAACAATTTATTTATGTTAAACTTCTCTTTCTATGTTTAAAAAAAACACAAAATATATAATTTTTAATTCAGTAAAAAGAAATTTACATATAATATCAATGTAAAAGTAATAACTTTAATAATAAAATTAAAGTATATAAACTTTAATTATTTACTTTAATGCTAATTAATCTTATAAAACCTTTAAATTTTAATCTTTAATCATATAGATAATTACCTTTAAGGACAATTATGTCATCAAAGGTTTTAATTATTAAAATAAAATAATAAATATTTAAATAACTTATGATAATATTAATAATTAATAGTAAATTGAGAAAATATGCAAAAAAAATATAGTAAGAATATGTAATTATTAATTTAGTAAAATATTATATATGTATATATAGTAATGTAAAAGTAGTACTTTTGCTAATATAAAATAAAATAAAATAAAATGGATTTAAATTATTTAATTAAATGATAATTAATATTTTTTGCTTCATCGAAAAACAATGATAATTAATTTTATAACTAGTATATATATATATATATATATTAATATATAAAGATTGATAAATTTTATATTATTTAACTTCTGTTAAGGATTGAGTTAAATAATTTAAACAATGACAACGAAGTTAATTCGAGATATTTAAATTCCTCACATTAACCATTTTTTTTCTTCTTAGGATAGGTTGATCTTTGCCGGAGCTTCCGGGGAAGAAGCAAATTGTTTGATGCAGATATATAATCAAAATGTATGAACAAGCATAGGTCGGTTAATTTGGACAAGTTAGAATTATCTTTGGGCCGAAATATTCCACATACGAGTATGAAGATGATCGGAGATAGGACGAGAGTAAAGGCTTTTCACATTCATAACAAATACCTGAAGCTTCCTACTATTATTAGCAGGTCAAAAGAAGGCTATTTTTGGCAAGGTTCAGCGGAAACTGCAAGATTGGAAATGGAAATCTTTATCAAAGGCAGGGAAGGAAAATTTGTTGAAATCAGGTTCTCAGGCTATTCCAAATTATGTGATGAGCTGTTTCAAAATCCCTTCTAAGATCTGCACTAAAATAGAAAGCTCTATGGCTATCTTTTGGTGGGGACAAAAGAAGAATGAAAGGAAGCTTCATTGGATTAGCTGGAAGAAGTTGTGTCAGCCGAAAGGTAAAGGAGGCTTGGGTTTTAGGGACCTAGAAAGCTTCAATCAGGCCTTACTTGCCAAACAGTTGTGGAGGCTAACCTGCTCGCGGGGCTCTCTGCTTTATCATGTCTGGAAGGCCAAGATTTGGGCTTCCAACCTAGCTTCGCGTGGAGGAGAATTTGGGGAACAATAATATTGTTAAAGAGGGGTTGAAGTGGAGGGTTGGTGACGGAAGAAGCATTAGAATTTGGCATGATGCATGGCTGCCGGGACAAAGCGATGGCTTGGTGCGGTGATGATCAAAGAAAGTGGAAGGATAACATCATTGATACCTTGTTCAATCCCCAGGAGGCATTAGATATTAAACAAATTCCTTTATCCTGGGAGGTGGTACCTGATGAGTTTTATTGGAAATGGAATCGCAGTGGAATTTTCTCAGTTCGCTCGGCATATCAGCCTTTGTAACTATGAACTTCCCATGGAAAAAATGTGGGTTGCCCACGTGCCTAACAAAATCAAGCACTTTATCTTCAAAGTAATGACTAACACCTTGGCTTGTCGTTCAAATCTGGCCAAGAAAGGTGTTCAAGTGCAGCAAGAGTGTCCACTATGCAGACAGAATGTTGAGGAGGATGAGGAACATGTTCTACTTCGGTGCAATTGGACAAGGGTAGCCTGGTTTTCGCACTCTTTGGCTCTTCACTCCGATACAATTTCTGGTGGTGTGTCTTCTTGGTTGACAACCATATTGTCGGGATATGATGAAGACCAGGTCGCAGCAATTTTGCAAGGCATGTACGCTGTGTGGAAGGCGAGGAATGATGCTTGTTTCAACAACATCGTAGCACACCCAGCAGCAGCCATGAGTGCAGCGATGAATAGCCTCAATGATTGGCGGAAAGCGCAGGAAAGGAAGCCGGCAACCGGCAACAGTAAGCTCAAGGTTAACATCGATGCCGGTTGGACGCGAACACATTCGACTAGTTTTGGTTTGGTTGTGAATAGAGGTGGAACTAGGCCGGACTTTGCTAAACTTTGTTTAAATATACGTCTGCTTTAAAAGTTCAAGGTTTCACTCTGACCTGTTTTCTATCTTAGGCTTTTTTTTAAGTTTAAGTCTGATCTATTTGAAAGTCTAGTCTGACCTAATGACCTATTTAAAAGTCTGTTTTATTGTAATACATTCGAGTTGACCGAAAAATTTAATTATAAAACGTCAACAAACTTATAGACTATTCAGGTAAAATACAATAATATGATTATATGGTCCAATTCAAAGTAAATAGATATTAGCCATTTTCTAAATAAGATTATATGGTTAAATCATTATATAGTCTAACATATTTAAATAAGTCAACAACTATATAATTTTAAGATATTATAATAAAAATTTCAAAAAAGATATTATAATAAAAATCTAAAATAATAAAAATAATAAAATAAATTAATATTTACTTAAATAGGCCGGTCTGTTAGACTTACAAGACTTTCTGAGTAGCCCAAGCCTGATATTTTTAACTAGATATATAGGCTTTTAAAAAAGCTTTGGCCTTCTCTATTTAATAATTTGGTCTAACCTGACCTGGAGCTGATATAGGCTAGGTCGTAGGCTCTTGTCTGTGGTCTGACCTACTTCCATCTCTAGTTGTGAGATCCCTAAGACCTACGACCTAGCCTACTGCCATGGCTAGTTATGAGATCTCAACATCAAAAAATAATTAGTTAAGCTAATATCTTAGTGGGTAGGATATAGTGGAGTAGGTGGGATTAAACCTTGTTTTAGTATAAATATAAATATATATATATATAGATGCCTTATTTTCATAATTTCAATTCAAAATTTTATCTTATTTTATATAGTTCTAATCCTTAAACAAATTAAAATTCTTATTTGACTTAAATACATTTTTCATTATAAAAAAATACCTCAGTACTATTTTTTATCGTTGGAATTTTTTTTTTCATTTTTTAAAAATTACCCGTTGTATTTTTAGTCCTTACCATCACATTATCCTTCCAAAATAAACGGAAGTACAGGGCAGCGTGACACATGGGTTATTATACATAAACATGCCACATCACACTTCCCCTTATCCTCCCAGCTCCATCTCCCTCTTCCGTCATCGCCCACTCATCTCCTCCTTCACACCCCCATCTCCCAGACTCCCGTCCCTGCAATTTGAGCTACATGGCAACAAAGGTTGCTTCATTCAATTTTGCAAAAATAAAAATTTAAGATCTGAGATTTGTAGAAGGAGAGAGATCGCCACGGTGCGGTGGTGGTTTGGTTGCGCGATTTTCTGGCGAGTGGTGGCCGAAGGTTGGGTGACAAGGGTTTGGCAACACCGTTTTTTCTCCAACAATTACAGCTTTAACTCTACTTGATTCGGTGCATGTTGAGGGCGAATGCGATCCAGAAATTTCTGTGAACACTCATGGTGGGCAGGGCTGGATCTGTTGATTATGGGAGCTGCAATTCTCTGAAATTCCCTGAATCTTTTGATTTGTGAAGTGATTTATCCTTCTGTTGCTGGGGTTGTCGGTTTGAAAACTACCGGGAACAAGATGGGTTGTGCGTTCTTCTGGGTTCGTCTTGCTACTGGGTTTTTCTTCATTGAACCTGGGTTTGAGTTCTGGCGACACAGGGAAGGGCGGAGGTGGAGTGGGGTGGGGAGAGGATGAAGTGAGGTGTCGCTTAGCTGGACATGCTGACTAGGATTGCCATTTCGTTTGAATGAAAAAGTTGACGGCTAAAAACATAAAAACACATCGTGTAATTTTTGGATGACGAAAAACATATAAAAAAATTTCCAAGGACCAAAAACATATTTAGGGGTGAAAAATGTATTTAAGCTTCTTATTTTTTTTTTGATGTGTTTCAATATCACTTATTATAAAATGATATTAGCTAAGATAATCAAACGAGATAAGAGCATCTCCAATGGCAACGGTTAAGAACTCACTTCTTAGTACTATTCACGTGAGCCCCATGTGCCACGTAGAGTCTAAGCCGTTCTTAAGAATTGATGCAGATTTCGCTCCAGTCACGAGTTTTTATTTCTAATTCTTAGCACTATTCATTTAGACTCACACCATCTTATATTTATATTTTTTATTTTCACGTCATTCATGATTTGTGATTTTGCTATTGTGATTCTCTTTAATTTGACATTTTTTTTTCTGCACTTTGATTGTGGACAATTTTCTTCTGTCAAGTCTAAAGCTACATCGTTTGCTATCAAACCGTCTGCTGAGGTTGGATCGTCTACAATACCATCGTTTGTGGCTCCAAGGAAGGTACTAGAGAGGCAGACGATGCCCTAGCAGCACACCGTGTCCTTTGAGCCACAAACGATGACATTGTAGACGATCCAACCTCAGCAGACGATTTGATAGCAAACGGTGCAGCAGCAGAAGGTTTAATAGCAAACGATGTAGCTTCAGACTTGACAGAAGAAAATTGTCCACAATCAGTGCAGAAAAAAAATGACAGACAGTTTGATAGCAAACGTTGTAGCAACAAATGATGGTTCTGTTCATCTTGACATTTTTTTCTGCACTGATTGTGATTTTGTTCATCTTCTCCTATGTTTTTCCTCTTCAGATCAATTTTACCACCTTTTTTAACTGATTTCAGTTATAGAATGAGAGGAAAAAAATTATTTTTTGATGTAAGAAGTGAGTTTTTATTTAAGCAGATCCTGCTTTCACTTCTTGGCAAGAAGTGTTACATCACCTTACTCTAATGCTAGTTCTTACAAGAATTCAGTTCTTAGCCTAAGAACTGCCTCTTGGAGATGCTCTAAGATGTCCTAACTCTTGTGAATGTACAAAATTCATTGGCCAGTCTCTTACCACTTAGTGCGTTGACAGTGACGTGAGGAATTAGTGGTAGTGGGAAACACTTGGTCAACATCGGAAAAAAATAAAATGAGATGAGTGTGTTATTGTGAAAAACAATAGCATTTAATGATAACCCTTGAATGAAAATAAACATTTATGATTTAATACCATTAAAACATTTTCACGCCCTTTCTGTAATCATAAATTTCCAATAGGAAAAACTCAATGGGAGAATTAATTCTACCATGATGTGAATGTTTCCGACTCGAACAAAATTACTTCCCATGAAAGATACATGTAAGCTCCACTACTCATAATTTCTAACAACATGTGTAATGCCCCAATTTCAAGGTCGGGTGTCACATAGTGATTAACATAAACTTATAAACATCTCTCAAATAACTCAGTTTTTAAGAAAACGTCAACTCAATAATATGATAAAATAAATACCCATGCATATGTATTAAAATAAAACAGTGCCTGAACAAAATAAATAATTCTTAAGCTTGCACAAAAACCGTGCCTAAAACTATCAAGTAAGAAATAGCAGCGGAAAGTAAAATCCTCAACTCCTCGTTTCCAAGATCTTCAAGTTGATTCAAGTTTCCTTTAACTTGCAAAGATAATTAAACTCCACGCCAAATCTTCAATCTGAAAATCCATTGGGTTAAGCGCCCAAACAACAAACAAAACAAGCAGAAATAGTTAACTCTTAAAAACAAACAACAAGAGTACAAACCGAACAACATGCATAACATTAAGAACAATAACAACGGTTATAAAAATAGAAACAACAATACAACAGCATAAAAAAATAGATCAGTAGTAATATTGGTTTTTAAAAACAGCAACATAAACATAATTAGTTCACAACAAAGTCCATGCTTGTTAGTCCTCAAAATGCAAACTACATGCTCTACTCTGGCCATAAACAATATATCGACCCAAACGGGGGCGAATTCGTTCCAAACGGGAACATGAGGGTTACATGGGAACGACAATCCATCTAACCACCCTAAGGGTAGATCACATCCAAAACAATTCACAACACCAAAACATGTTCAGCATATGATAGAAAACTCAATCACAATCAAACATATTCATCTCAACTACACAAAAACATGCATGACTCGAGACTCTCTCGGATGTGAGTCACCCTTATCGTCGAACGTAGAATCACATATGCCTTGTCTCCAACCTTGTATCTTGTTCGATCAAGGAGTAGCGGAAACCACTCTTGTATGTCGGAATTTTTCGAGATTGAACGTTTAACGTCGAAGGAAAGGTTGGTAGAACCTTGTGAGGAAATCCTAATGCTCTTGGAAAAAGGAAGAAAAGGAAAAGAACTTGGTCTCAAGTAAAGGAGGAAAGGCTCGAAATAGCAGCAGCAAGAGGAAGGAAAGGACTTATCTATTGATGTTAAGGGCCCGTTTGGTGGTGATGATAGGAAAAGAGCAGGATAGGATAAAAGATTGGATAATGACAAGATATGATAAGAGCATGATAGACTCTTATCCTATCCTGCGTTTGATGTGGACAAGATATTGATAGGATATGATACAAACAATAAAAAATGTATCAAATTTTCCTTGAAATAAAAAAAATACATAATATTTTTTAAAATTTAATTTTCTAAATAGTTTTTTTTAAAAGTGATTATTCTATTAAATTTAATTTTTTTACATTTTTATAGATGAGCTTATGTTTTAATATTAACTAAAATTAAATTAAATTTTATTAATTCGGCTACTTTAATTTTTTTGAAGGGAGCCTATTTTAATTAAAATTATTATATATTTAACGAATGAGTTTTAACTTAGTAGGATGATCAATAATAAAAATTAATCAAATTTTTTAAAAAATATTAAAAGATATTATTCTTTCAAAAATAATTTATATTTAAATTATTAATTATAAATATTTAAGAAGAGTTTAAATAATATCTTATGATAATATAAAATTTGTCTATATTTACTATTAAAAAATTAATATTTATATATATGCGAGTAGCCTATTTTATTGTTTATTTTTCTTATGTAACAGAAAAAACCTATTTTATTGTTAGTGAAGAATTATTTTGTGTGTTTTTATTATAATATAAATAAAAAAAATAATGTTAACTAAATAGTAGTAAGTGATAATGAAAATTTAATTATTCTATATGAGTAAATCTAATATTTTCACCATTTATAAATCAGTTTATTTTTTAACTAAATAATTTTAACTTAACAATAACAATTAGTAATTGATAAGTAATAAAATTAATATTTTATTAAAATAAAAAATTTATATTTATTAATTAATATTATTATAAATTATATAAAATATAAATATTGAAATTAATTCTGGGTCATTGCAATAAACAAAAAAAAAACTGATATCCCATCCTGTCAGGATAATTTCTATCCTAACTCCCCTCATGATAACTTTTAGGGCCCGTTTGGTGGACTGGATAAACAGAGACAAGATATGATAGTAATCATATCCTGCTGAATTGATAAATGCCAAATTGCTGTTAGTTTTTATATATTTTTTCATGGCATTTATCAATGTTTTTTATAAAATACCCTTTATTTATAGAGTTTCTGATTAAATAAAAGAGTAAAGTGATTCTAAGCTTTTAAATATGATTCTTGTGCTTTTAATGTGTTTCTCACATGTTTCAGGACCCAAAAGAGGCAAAGATTTAAAGAAAACATGAAGAAACGAAGATTCTGGGCATTCTGGGCGCTAAGCGCCGCCCCGGGCCGCTAAGCGCCCAGCGAGAGGCACAAAGGGGGGCTGCTGGCCGCTAAGCGCCACCCTTAGGCGCCCAGCGCCCAGCGAATGGCGGAAGGAAGACGCGGGCCGCTCAGCGCGGAAAGTAAGCGCTGAGCGCCCAGCGAATGAAGGGCGATAACGCGCTGACCGCTGAGCGCATCACTCAGCGGCTTAGCGCCCAGCGAACACGGGTAAGGCGCCGAGCGCCCCTTTTCACGCGCCCAAGCACGCCGTCTCGCGCTGAGCGCCCCTGGGCCTGGCCCAGGGCGCCTAGCGCCCCTGCACCGCCCCAAGTCCTTTAAAAACGTGATTTCTAGCCTATTTGGGGTATTCTTTCAACCCCGGTCTCTTCCAAACACCCCTTGGACGTGAGAGAGCTCTGATTTGAGAAGGAAAAGAGGATTTTCAACCACGGATGCTTGGATTCTTCATCGTCTCCTCAATTCCTAATTGATTCTCCTTGTAAGCAAGCTAGTTTCCATTCTATGGATAACTAAGCTCTCTTTTAGTTGGATTTAGGCGTAGTATTTCATCTGGGTAGGATTCTATTTGATTCTTTGTTTACTTTCTATTTTTAATTTCAATTAAACAATTTTGTTCTTATTGCTTATAATTGCTTGATCATCTTTTATATGATTTGAGGTTAATTTTGTATGTGGAAGCTACTCTATTAATCTGACATAAATTGTTTAATCTAGGAGAAGCTAATTTGCTAGGAATAGCGTTAGATCACCTAGTTCCTTAACGCCTGCTTATTTACAATTGTTTTGATTAATTGCCTGTGGAAGCGGTAATTAGGAAAGTAATTGAATCAACTTCTCATACTAGGAATAGGTGAGTTAGTTAAGAACTGGCGGGAATAAATTAAAGATTTTAAGTGATTGTAATCAAGAATTAATAAATCCTGGATAGTGAAATATGAAACCATAATCCAACTGTTTTCCCAATCTATTATTCTCTCAATCGTTTCTTTCCTATCTTCTTGCTCTTGAATACAAATTTCTCCAAACAAATAATTCTTGTTTCTTTCTTGCTTTACTTCTTAATTAAAGAAAGGCATTCAAACACATTTGCTCTCTGTGGATCGATAACACCCTTACTATACTGCAATTGAATCTTAAAAGAGGTTTGAGCGCAGCTTAAGTATTGGTTTTTATTAAAAGAAGTGAAAACCCTTTTAACAAAATGGCGCCGTTGCCGGGGAGCAGCGTTGTTTGAGTTTGCATTGCTTTAATTTTGTTTGTTTAAGCATTTGTGAATATTTTTATTTTTCTTTTTCTTTTCTTTTATCTGAGGTCTAATATTTCTGTTTAGGTTGCTTTTCATCTTTGTTTATGCGAGGTAAGACTCGAGTTGAGGAACTTGCCTTCGATCCAGAAATCGAAGCTACAGCAAGGAGGAACAACAGTAAGACAAAGAAAAGGAAGCAGCTAGCTAAGTCAAGACAAGACCAGGGTACTTCTACCCCTTCACCACCTTCACCATCTTCACCAACCACTGAGCCAGACATGGCGAATCAGAATCCAAACGGTGGAGATGACGATTCCAATCCTGGATTCATTAATTTCACACCTAGGAACATGATCAGGATTGGTAGAGGAACTGATAATGAGAAAGCTCCAGAGATGAAGACAGGACTGGTGCAGCTGATGTATGCTAATCCTTTTGCGGGGTTAGATCATGAGAATCCTTACAATCACCTCACCAAGTTCTATGAACTCTGTGGCACGGCAGGGATGAGGCCTTCTGAAGAGGACGCAGTATTCCTCAGGCTTTTTCCATTAACCTTAATTGGTCAAGCAAAGGAATGGTTCTTCGACCAACCTCAAGCTATCTTGAATGACTGGTCTCAGCTTGAAAACAAATTCATGGCAAGGTACTTTTCTGATTCCAAATTCATGGATTATAAAACTGCTATCTCTTCTTTTGCTCAAGCTGCAGGTGAAAGTCTATGTGAGGCTTGGGAGAGGTACAAGTCTTTGTGCAGGAAGTGCCCAAATCATGGTTTTGATGCAAAAACTCAGGTCCACATCTTCAGGAATGGACTGCATCAACAAAGCAAGCTCATTCTTGATGCCACTGCTGGTGGTTCACTGATGTCCAAGACCCCCACTGAGGCGATGACTATCATAGAGGCAATGGCTCTGAATGACCAACAAAGCCAATATTCTAGAGGCCCAGCAAGGAAAGCAGGAGTCTTAGAGCTTGGAGCCAATGATGCTATGTTGGCTCAAAATAAGCTTCTTCAGCAGCAGCTTGATAATCTGACCAAGAAACTGGATGCTTTGCCCAATAGCATAAGGGATATGCAACAGGTGAACAGGTGTGCAGCTGAAGTACCAGGGCAACAGTCTGATTCTTATCAGCCATTTTCTGAGGAGGAGGTTCGTTATCTGAATAATCAGCAGAGGCCCTACCAGAATAACTATCCCAGGGACAATAATCAGTATAGCAATCAGCCTTGGAGGCAGGATTCAGGTCCTTCTTCTAATAGAGCTCCAAGGCAATCTTTTCAGAACCCTCCATTCCAGCAACCTCAGCAATTTCAAAATCAGCAGGAGCAGTCCCTGGAAGGTAAGTTTGATAAACTGAGTGATACTCTAACCCAGTTTATGCAGGTAACCATGGACGGTCAAAGGAACCAGGGAGCTTCTATCAAGAATCTGGAAACTCAAGTGGGCCAACTGGCCAACCAACTTGCTGGGATGCAGAAGGGCGCATTTAATGCCAATACTGAAACCAACCCAAAAGAGCATTGTAAGGCCATTTTTACCCGTAGTGGGAAGGTAGTAGGTAATGGTATTAGAGAGCCTAATATTGTTGAGGAAGATGAGGAGGTAGAGAAAGAACAGTCTAAAGAGTTCACAGGGGTAGAAATTGCTAAGCATAATGATGAGAGTGTAGCTGCAGGTAAGGGAAAAGAAAATGATGCTGAGAAAAAGAAGGATGAGCTAAGTCAGGGGGGAGTCCCAAAGATAGTTAAGGCTCTTCCTTATCCCAAAGCCCCTTCTCAGATAGATAAGAATCGTCAACTTGCTAGATTTATGGACATTTTTAAAAATTTGCAAGTTAACATTCCTTTTGCAGAAGCTCTTGAACAGATGCCTTACTATGCCAAATTCCTGAAGAACTTGTTGACTAAGAGGCGAAAATACCAGGAGGAGGAAGTTATGCATCTTGGAGCAACCTGCAGTGCCATTATCACTAGTGGCATTCCTCCTAAGTTAGCAGACCCAGGCAGTGTCACCATTCCTCTGACCATTGGGGATATGGCTGTTGGCAAGGGCCTTGTGGATATTGGAGCTAGTGTGAGCTTGATGCCACTATCCTTGATGAAAAGGATTAGTGGGCTAGAGATGAGGCCAACCAGGATGTCCCTACAGCTTGCAGATCATTCAACTAAACGCCCACTGGGCGTAGTTGAGAACGTGCTGGTAAGAGTAGACAAATTTCTAATTCCTGTGGATTTTGTTATTCTTGATATTGCAGAGGATCCAGAGGTACCTCTGATTATGGGAAGGCCATTCATGAATACTGCAAGAATGGTGATTGACATGGGATTGGGCACCATGAAAGTTCGAGTCCATGATGATGAGGTCACCTTTAACATCTTTGAGACTCCGCATCCCCCAAATAACAAGAGCCAGTGTTTCCGAGTAGATGCGCTTCAGGAGGTCATTAAGCAGGTTGAAAGGAAACCACAGGTAAATGATCCTTTAGAGTTAGCTCTAACCGATTCTTATGCAGGTGTTGCATATGATGATGTTTCTGCAGCACCGCAACTCTTGGATATACTGGATTCATCTCTTACAGTTCTGAAAGCCACTAAGGTGGAAGAGATCCAGGATCCCAGTAAGGATAAGATACCTAAGCAATGGCCAGAGCTGAAAACTGACAAACCAGTTGCTATCAGTAGCAACCTTTCTCCTGAGAAAGTGGTCTTGGAAGCTGTTCCCAAGAAAGCCAATTCCGGATTACAGAAGACAAGAAAGACCAGGAAGAAGAAAAGACTTTCACAGGTTTGGAAAGTGGTAAAAACCTGTGAAAGCTGTTTTAAGGCCCTTGTGAAAATTGAAAGGGAACCAGAGAGGAAGAGGGGAATTACTTTCTCCTCTGGTCTTCGGCCTCCTTGATTTTATGCAAATCACACGTCAAGCTAGTGACGTTAAAGAAGCGCTTGCTGGGAGGCAACCCAGTATGTGCTTACTGTAAGAAGCGAATGAGTGTTGCAAGTTTTGAGAAACCATCTGTTGCTAGTATTGTTTGGCCTGAGGACAGTCCAAATTCCTTGGAGGGGATGAGCCTTGAAGCAATTTGGAAGCATAAGAGACACAGCATCATGAGGGAGTTATTTCTACTTTGCTTTTATTGTTCAATTTTTATAGTATAGTGTGATATCACATGTCTACCCAAGTCTCTTTTGTTAGTTATGTCTTGTTTTGGTAATCTGGAACCTAGATGAAATACTAATATGTAATCCTGTTGTTCTAGAAAATCTTGGGTTAAGTAGCAGTCTTACATGTTGTTGTATCTAAGTCGCTAAACAATTATCACTGGGTTCCTAGGCTTGTTGCTTAAACTTTTTGAAATCAAGGACCCCAACCGAGTAAGGAGTGAGCCAAACACTATTTGTGAGTGAGTGAATCATCATTGTTTTACAAATTTGGTTTTGCTTGAGTCTCTTTGTTAGTGATTGCATGGTTATGAAAGGAAATGATCTTAGGCATTCATTTCATTAGTTCTACCCTCTCTGGCCAAATAGCTTACCTTGATTAGGAATATCCCTTGCAAGCCCCTTTGAGCCTGAATTAAATTTCATTTCTTGTTTACAACCCTAAGCCCTATATTGCAAACAGTTCCCACCTCTACTTTCTCAACTTAGGAGAGCATGCAAAATTAATTGTGAGAGAAAGACAGTTGGGGGGAGGTTGAAAGCGGTTGTAATGGCTTGTAAGCTTCTCAATTCAAAAGAATCAAAGAAAAAGCAAAAATGCAAGTGAGAAAAAGAAAGAAAAATCAAAAGAAAAGCATAAAAGAGTCAAAGAATTGAGAAGTAAAAAGGGTGAAAAAAAAAAATCAAAAGTTGAGGAAAAGGAAGAATGAAAGAAGAAAATGGGCAAAGAAAGCAAAATTGTGAAAGCAAGAACAAAAGGGAAAAAGAGTAGTAATTAAAGTTCATTTTGTGTGCTCTCTTAGTTTTGAATGTCTTTGATCCTGAAAAACCCAGTTCTTGATAGCCTAGCCCCATTTCAACCATTTAAAAGACCTTTGAGATCCTAGAATTTCCATGCAATTTAATTAATTTGTGAGACAGATAGCAAAGCTGATTTTTGTGATTCAATTGATGGTTTTGAGCGTAAACACTTACCCCTGAACTCGCATCTTTGAGTTCTTTATATCCTTGATTTTGAAGGGGGAAAGTTTTTTGTCTAGAATTTATGTGATTCTTGTTTGGTGTTTCTTACTTAGTATCAATTGTGAGGATTGCAATTTACCCTTTTGAAAATCTTGTGTCTTTTAGACACTTTTGTGCAGGATTATATATTTGCTGAAATCCCATCTTGAGTCTTGTTCCTTTGGGTTCTGTTAATTGCTTTTGAAAGTCTTTACCTTTTGTTTGAGGACAAACAAGGTCTTAAGTTGGGGGGAGTTTGATAAGTGTCAAACGTTCATAGTTTTAACATTGTTTTTAGGCACTTATTATGAGTTTTAATTGTTAAAACCCCCAAGAAATGTATGTTTTGCAAAGGAATGAGGAATTGCTATTAATTATGGGTTAGAAGGCACATTCTTGATGTTTAATGAAGATTTAAGTTCTAATCCCAACTTTTTGATGCAGAAATCTTGAAGCAGCCCGAGCAAAATTGCAATATCTCATTCGTTAACCGTTGGATTTAGCTAAAATTTGAGTATGTGGTTCCTAACTCATGGAACTTCAATATGAACGGTTGGATCTTGATTTGGAGACAGTTTCGGGGCGCTAAGCGCCGCTACAAGCCGCTGAGCGGCCAGCAGGCTTAACAGGGGGCTAAGCGCCCCAGGGTGGCTAAGCGCCCAGGATGGCTAAGCGCCCCATTTAAGGGCTAAGCGCCCAGAATGAAGAAACAGGGCGCTAGGCGCCTCTTCGAAGTGGCTAAGCGCCCAGCCCAAGCCCAAGGCCGCTGGGCGTCCGTCGGTGGCGCTAAGCGCCCCTGCGGCGCCCAGCCTCTATATAAACGTGATTTCTAGCCTATTTGGGGTATTCTTTCAACCCCGGTCTCTTCCAAACACCCCTTGGACGTGAGAGAGCTCTGATTTGAGAAGGAAAAGAGGATTTTCAACCACGGATGCTTGGATTCTTCATCGTCTCCTCAATTCCTAATTGATTCTCCTTGTAAGCAAGCTAGTTTCCATTCTATGGATAACTAAGCTCTCTTTTAGTTGGATTTAGGCGTAGTATTTCATCTGGGTAGGATTCTATTTGATTCTTTGTTTACTTTCTATTTTTAATTTCAATTAAACAATTTTGTTCTTATTGCTTATAATTGCTTGATCATCTTTTATATGATTTGAGGTTAATTTTGTATGTGGAAGCTACTCTATTAATCTGACATAAATTGTTTAATCTAGGAGAAGCTAATTTGCTAGGAATAGCGTTAGATCACCTAGTTCCTTAACGCCTGCTTATTTACAATTGTTTTGATTAATTGCCTGTGGAAGCGGTAATTAGGAAAGTAATTGAATCAACTTCTCATACTAGGAATAGGTGAGTTAGTTAAGAACTGGCGGGAATAAATTAAAGATTTTAAGTGATTGTAATCAAGAATTAATAAATCCTGGATAGTGAAATATGAAACCATAATCCAACTGTTTTCCCAATCTATTATTCTCTCAATCGTTTCTTTCCTGTCTTCTTGCTCTTGAATACAAATTTCTCCAAACAAATAATTCTTGTTTCTTTCTTGCTTTACTTCTTAATTAAAGAAAGGCATTCAAACACATTTGCTCTCTGTGGATCGATAACACCCTTACTATACTGCAATTGAATCTTAAAAGAGGTTTGAGCGCAGCTTAAGTATTGGTTTTTATTAAAAGAAGTGAAAACCCTTTTAACAGTTTGTTGCGCCAGCAGGATAGGATAACACTATCCTGACAAGATAGGATATCAGTTTTTTGTCTGTTTATTACATAACCCAAAATTAATTTCAATATTTATATTTTATATAATTTATAATAATATTAATTAATAAATATAAATTTTTTATTTTAATAAAATATTAATTTTATTACTTATCAATTACTAATTGTTATTGTTAAGTTAAATTATTTAGTTACTGATAAATTTAATTAAAAAATAAACTTATTTATAAATGGTGAAAATATTGGATTTACTCATATAAAATAATTAAATTTTCATTATCACTTACTACTACTTAGTTAACATTATTTCTCGTTATTTATATTATAATAAAAATACACAAAATAATTCTTCACTAACAATAAAATAGGCTACTCACACACACACGCACACACACACACACACACACACACACATATATATATATATATATATATTAATTTTTTAATAGTAAATATAGACTAATTTTATATTATCATATGACATTATTTAAAATTATTTCTCTACTTATATAATTATAATTAATAATTTAAATATAAAATATTTTTGAAAGAATAATATCTTTTAATAATTTTTATCATTAATCACTTACCCCTACTAAATTAAAATCCATTGGTTACATATATAATACTTTTAATTAAAATAGACTCCCTTCGAAAAAATTAAAATAGCTGAATTAATAAAAAATAATTTTATTTTAGTTAATATTAAAAAATAAGCTATTTATAAAAATGTAAAAAAATTCAATTTAATAGAATAATCACTTTTTAAAAAAAACTATTTAGAAAATTAAATTTTAAAAAATATTATGTATTTTTTATTTCAATCAAAATTTAATACATTTTTCATTGTTCGTACCATATCCTATCAATATCCTGCCCGCCCCAAGCGCAGGATAGGATAATAGTCTATCTTGCTCTTATCATATCCTGTGTTTATCCAATCATTTATCCTATCATGTTCTTATCCTATCCTGACCACCAAACGGACCCTTACACATGATAGACAGGATATGATAAGGGACATGATAGTGTTATCATGTCCTACTCACGCAACAAACAACAGATTACATGAGGATATAATTACTGCTATCCTATCCTGTCTGCTTATCATGTCCACCAAACAGACCCTAACAGTCCTGCTTGAAGAAGGATAAGAAAAGAACTCAGTTTCTCTCACTCTATAAGTGCTAGTCGAATCCTAGGGTTAAGGGATAGAGGAATTCAGTTTTCTTCTTATCTTTTAACTAAAACATCTATCTTAATTATTTATAGATTAAACAACCTTATTAGATATTATTTTAAAACAGAAAATAGAAACTGCACTAGATAATTGGATATTTAGATATCAAAATCGGTTTAATAAATATATATTTATATCCTATTTTAGAGATAGATATCCCGTCTCCAATTTCATACTCAATCTTGATAGAATAAAACATAATTTAGTATAATTTAAGTAGGTTCATAATCTAAATAACCGATCAATATATAATAAAACAGAATTTACTATATATATATATTATTATTATTTTGATTGACATAACTACTTAAAATAACCGATATCTATATCTCTTTATTTCAGATTTTTAATCGATAACAAACTTTTTTTATATCTTAAACAAATCAATCTTGAATTATTGAAGATATAATTACTTTAAAATATGACATCTAAAACTTTCAAACTCAGACTCTTTAATCTTATGGGTACAAAACTCTTTAATCTAATGACAAGGTAAAATAGGATAAAAAAAAAAAACATATATACAGCCACTGCCGTTTCCCACATATGTATTATTATATTTTTTTTCATTTTCTTTTTCTTTAATAAATAAATAACCATTGATCATAAAAAATATTTCTCTAATATAATATATAGATATCTAATATAGCTTTTTAAAATAGTTTAACCCAAAATACTCACACTAGAAGGTACATTTTCTAGCAGTTAAAAAAAAAATATCTATATATATATACATATATATTCTTCTAAAATTTTCTTGATAAATACAAAAGAATATCAACTAACACAAACCTCATTCCAATAATAAAGTCAATGACCAAATCATAGTATTATATAATTCAGGAATCTTAAAATAAAAATTAAAAGATTGAGGGTCTTACAAGGGCACTATTTCCACTTTTCAGTTTTTTTACAATATTAGTATAGTTGGGTTTGACTCATCTAAAGTGAGTGAACTTACTTTATAGGGTAAAGTGACCATCACAAACATTAATTGAGTTATTTTATTGATTTTTTTAAGTGGGTAATTTCAATTAATGGTTGTGATACTCACTTTACCCTGTAATTCACTTTGGAGGAGCCAAAGCCCAGTATAATTTTGTATGATATTTTTTTTTGAAAGGCTTGTGTATGATAATTAGTAAAGTAGTATTATGAATTTGAACTAAAATTAATGATTGGAATAAAAAAATAGGATAATAATTAAAAATTGAATTTTTTGTTGGTAACATAAGGAAGAAAATTAAAAATTGAATATAAAAAGCTATGATAAGGGTTTGAATTGAATTAAAAATGAGAATTAGATTTAAAAACAAGATAAGGGTTAAAATGAATTAAAGATAAGATAATAAATAATTTAAAGAAAGGACGAGTATTTAATTATGACTTATGGTAGTAAGTTATATTTAACTTTGAAAATTTAGTTAATATCATTTGATAATAAAGTGATATTGAAATAAATTATAATAAGAATTTGAACTTGTATTGATATTAAGGATTAGAATCAGAAAAAATAATCTTCCTGTTGTAAAAATAAAGAGTTAGAAGTGTTTTCCGATGTAAAAGAGTTAGAAAAAATAAGATAAGTTTTTCTTTTTTGTATTGATATTAAGGATAGAAAAAAAATTAGTTGAGTTTTTTTTTTTCTTTTTTTCACAAAAAAGGGTAAACGTGGAAACCCCAATTTGTGTGTCTGTTTCCTATTACCCTTTCGAATATAAAGACTCTCCCTCTCCATTCGCTTCTCTTCTCTTTAACTCCACGGCGCAGATCCGAGGAGTTTATCTTTGCTATTCCCTGCTTCGCTTCTCTGATTCCTTATTCCACCACCAACCTTCAACGCTCCCTCAGGTATCGATTTTGTTTTCATTGAATTTTTATTCCTCAAATTTCTCTACGTGTAGTTCGTAACTGAGTGACTTCCGTGTCATGAATCTTGGATTGATCTGATTGTTTCTCCTTCAAAGTTCTAATCTGTGAACCGGCCTAGATGCTTTCGATTTGTTATTTGGTGGTTTGTACAGTTTCCAGGCAATAATTTCATGTTTGATTGTATTGATTTGTTTTTGGATGGTTATACCTAATAATATTATGAGCTTAAGATTTGAATAATCAATCGTGTTTTCCCCTTTGTTTTTGGTACTGTTTCACTGAATCTTAGGTATTTTTGACACTGAAAGATTTGTTTTGGACACTGAAAGGTTTGTTTTTGTTATGTCGTGTATCCTCTTTGCCTTTTATTATGTCTTCTCCGGATATCAAAGTAAAACAGGAATTTCATGCTTGCACTTCTTCCTGTTTGGATTACAAGTTTGGCTCTTCGGTTAACGCGTCTCACATGCTACTGATGCTCCTGTTATTTGCATGAGTGTTTGTTGCTTGTGTTGTCTATCATATATGTATGGTTTTGGGACATTCCTTATTTATTATCTATTTCAGTGTGGCATTAGTATCTGAATATATGGGTTTGCTCTTTTTTTTCAACCAAAGTTTTGCTTTTTGTAGTGATGGCAGGTGTTGCTCCGGAAGGATCTCAATTTGATGCTCGCCAATATGACGCTAAGATGAGTGATTTGTACGTTCCTGTGCTTTGTATTCTTCACTTGTTGAGATGATTGAATTCTTTATTTATGCACCTTTTGCTGTAATTGGATGTGTAACAAATTAATTATGCAGGCTTTCTTCCGATGGACAAGATTTCTTCACCTCATATGATGAAGTCTATGATAGCTTTGACGCGATGGGATTACAAGAAAATCTTCTGAGAGGCATATATGCCTATGGTATGTACTGGCAGATTGATCCCTTTGTTTGAAGTGTTTATTCTTATGCTATCTGTAACTGTGTCGATTGCATGGTACACTCTGGAGTCAGGATTAGATCTAATGTGTTTTGTCTTTTTGCATTCACGTTGTTGAAATTAGGGAATTCCTATCCTTTATTTGTGCAATCAACCCTTTAGGACTTCTCACAAATTTGAAACTAGTTCCTTATTATCAGGGTTGTCAAGTGTGTTTACACGCTGGAATCCTACAAGTTTTGCTGTCCTATGAGAACAAACTAGTTGGACAAGTGGGATTGAAATAAATAAATTTTCTAAATTTCTAACTGTTTTAAAAATTTATACATATTTCATGAGGGCATTAGTATTGTACTTTTAAAAGAATAAATGTTACTCTTGCTTCAGTTTTTCTCAAGATATTGTGTGTGATGTTTTACTCTTGTTATGAAGGTTTTGAGAGGCCTTCTGCAATCCAGCAAAGGGGAATTGTTCCTTTCTGCAAAGGTCTGGATGTGATTCAACAGGCTCAGTCTGGAACTGGGAAGACAGCAACATTCTGTTCTGGAATTTTGCAGCAGCTTGATTATGGGTTGGTTCAGTGCCAGGCTTTGGTTTTGGCACCAACGAGGGAGCTTGCACAACAGATTGAGAAGGTCATGCGAGCTCTTGGTGATTACCTTGGTGTTAAGGTTCATGCTTGTGTTGGTGGGACAAGTGTTCGTGAGGATCAGCGCATTCTCCAAGCTGGTGTCCACACAGTTGTTGGCACTCCAGGGCGTGTGTTTGACATGCTGCGGAGGCAGTCTCTTCGCCCTGATTGCATTAAGATGTTTGTTTTGGATGAGGCTGATGAAATGCTTTCACGTGGTTTCAAGGATCAGGTTTGTCAATTTGCTTGTATTCAACTTGTTTAAAGTAAACTCAGTCAGCTATTTTTTTTTGTCAGCTGTCCTATGCTTTTTGACCTTCCTAATTTCATTGTTTGTAAACATATCTTGGCAGTTTGAAGCATGAATATCCTTTTGTTAATATAACACATAAATTTCATTGGGTGTAATCTTTATGCTGTGATGCCTACTATTCAGTTAAAAGCATATGTTCTTCCTTGTATGGATCATGAATGTTTTGGCTGGTGTTGCAGATCTATGACATCTTCCAGCTTCTGCCAGGCAAAATTCAGGTTGGAGTGTTCTCTGCTACTATGCCACCTGAAGCCCTTGAGATTACCAGGAAGTTCATGAACAAGCCAGTGAGAATCCTAGTAAAGCGTGACGAACTGACCCTGGAGGGTATCAAGCAGTTCTATGTCAATGTTGAGAAGGAAGAGTGGAAGCTGGAAACCCTATGCGACCTCTATGAGACCTTAGCTATCACCCAGAGTGTCATCTTTGTGAACACCAGGCGCAAGGTGGACTGGCTGACTGACAAGATGCGGAGCAATGATCACACAGTCTCAGCCACCCACGGTGACATGGACCAGAATACCAGGGACATCATCATGCGTGAATTCCGGTCTGGCTCCTCTCGAGTTCTCATCACCACTGACCTCCTGGCCCGTGGTATTGATGTGCAGCAAGTGTCTCTGGTCATAAACTATGACCTCCCAACTCAGCCTGAAAACTATCTCCACCGCATAGGTCGTAGTGGGCGTTTTGGAAGAAAAGGTGTTGCTATTAACTTTGTAACATTGGATGATTCCAGGATGCTGTCTGATATTCAGAAGTTCTACAATGTGACTGTGGAGGAGCTGCCATCCAATGTTGCTGATCTGCTCTGATGAGTTAATTTTTGCTCTCTGTGAAGTCATCGGGGATTTTTCTTCTGGACAAGTGCTATTTTAAGTTATTTATGTCTTCTCTTTAATATATTTTACTCATGAGATTAAAGACATCGATTTGATGCTATTTGTAGTGGATTCTATAAAATTTGTTTGATCAATTAGTTAAGAGGATGCTGTTTAAGCCTGCATGTATTTTCATTTGTCTCCCTTGTATTTCCTGTTATTTTTGTGATTAAAATATTTAATTAAAATATAAATCTTAAAAAAAATATTTTTATAAAGAATTTAAAAAAGATTGGTCGAATAAAGTATGATAGAGTCTTGTATTTGATAGGTTAACTCTAAGTGCTTTATCCGCCTTAGATTTAGTCATGACAATCAAACATGAACTTGTGGATGTCCCCAATCCTGATTTTGATGGAGAAAACTTACTTTGACTGGCTTTAGAGACTTGATAGTACTAATAATGCACATTCGACCAAAACTTGGTAACGAAAATTGTACAAAATGCTGAAAGCATTAATCTCTCCGAAAATCATTTTTGTAACTTCTTCCAAACATAATACTCTGAAATCTATGAAGTTTGGTGTACAAATTTCATTTGGCTGATACAATAATTTGATTTTTTCTGCCCGCTATATGAATAGACCATATTTAATTATTTTTCCAATTATTTGATTTAAAATGGTACCTCGCACTGTAAAAATCCAGAGCTTGGGCTATTTTCAAAAAAAAAAATCTCATTTATATATTGAGATTGAGAGAAGCTAAGAGGGAAAAGACAAAAATTTCACCTTGTATATTACAGATGTCAAAGACACAAACATGTGGGGAACCATTAAGGTGAGATTGGTCTTAGAGTTTTGTGAAAATTACAACAAAAATGGGAGCACACTCCTCTCTCACCTCCACTCATGTAACTTGAATTTCGTATCTCTCAATCACCTAGGTTTATGTGCTTACTCGTTTAATTTCAAGTTACTTAATTAGTGTAAGATACTACTATAGCTGCAGTTATTTACTAGAAAATAGAAGCCATCTGCTTTTAAAAGCACTGGTAATCTGTTGAAATAGTAAAGTCTACTTCAGCTTCTATTTTACAAGTTTAGCTAAGAGGATGGTGCATTAATGTTTATTTTGTACTCCTTTGCTATACCTCCATTCTTTAAACAATGTTAACATTCCATGTAGGAGTGTGCATGATTTGAATAATTAGAATACCAAACCACATCCAATTAAAATCCACATATATGGATTGGTTCTATGAACAAATCCATTTTGTATTCTCCTAAACCGGTTCAAAACCAATTAGAAAACAGAAAATTTCCACCTATGAAAACCGGTTAAATCCAAAAATCTCATGCAATTGTAAAATGTTAGGTAGACATCGAATGAGTGAAAGAGAGAATTAATAGATATGATGTGATAAGAAACGAGAGGTAAAGAGAAAATGAGATGTATTAGTGTTCTGCTTATTATAACCCAATGCAATTAAACAAAATTGAAAATTTTGTTCCCCCTCCTTACTTTAGTCCTTTAAATTTAAATTTAAAGAAAATGGCAATATAAAGAATTGCATCATCATCTTCAAATATCTCCTCTTCAATCAAGATTCGTTTACATGAAGTTAGGAAAGTGAAGTAATAAACAATACCAATAAAATACAACTAGGAAGAGCGAATTAAACCCCATCAGCCATCTCTTATAACTTGATTCTCTCACTCATCTTAAAACACATCCTTAGTATTTCACTCTTGAGTGGTCAGATTCTTCTCATAATGGAGTTCAGATCCAAATCATGCAGGGATGGAAGTCTTCAGACAGAATGCTACAGTGGAGGCAAGGTGGCCCCAACAAGGATGCAAGATCTAAGGTGTTACAGTGCAAATTATGCTGGTAAGAAAGTGATAGAGAAAGGGAAAAACAGAGTTGGCAGATCAGCATCAAAAGGTTGGAGCTTGAATGACCCAGAGTTGCAGAGGAAGAAGAGAGTAGCTGGTTATAAAATATATGCTGTGGAGGGGAAAATGAAAGGGTCTCTCAGGAAGAGTTTCAGGTGGATCAAGAACAGATTCAACCAAGCAGTCTATGGATGGTGGTAATTAGCGGGTAATACTTACTAGATATATTATATAACATACTACTTGTAATTTAGATTCTGTATTTATTTAAATTAAATTCCCCTATCCTAAGAGAAGTTGCTCCATTCATGCATGGAAGGAACTCAATAGCTTATAGGTGTCATTTTTCTCTTAAGCTTCCAGGGAGGCATGATATGTAAATATATATAAAAAAAGGCAAACTTGATGCTATAAAACTCCCGCTACTCACAGGGTTCAAGGAGAAGTTGAATTCAATTTGTGTATCTAATGTAAACAGTCTTACCTTACAATTTTGCAAGAAATTGATTCCACGATTCCAATTTGTGACCGCAAAGTCACATATTAACCTCATGAAATGTAAATATATGCAGGTTAATTACTGCTGAATTTCCTAATCCTAACTAGTTCAAACTCATGTAATACTATTGACTTTGATATATTATATGGTTGTTTGCTTCTGAGTATTATCTAGGTAGGATCAACGAGAGAAAAAGCTAAATGAGTTCTGGGGGGTATGTCTTTTTAAGCTGCTGATGTGATATCTAAAGTCAATAAATTACGTTTACGTTTTAAAAGAATTATCAAACTTCTGATCCGCTTTATCAATGGCAGATTGAAACTAAAGTGGGAAAAAGAAAAGAAATAAAATGATGGTATTGCTATTAGTGTTATTCCGATAGCTTTTCATGTCATTTAAAAATGTGGAAAATGCGTGAATACTCCCCGCAAAAGCAATTTTTGATTTCGGTTTTCTTAGGGGAGCAGACGATGGGTCTTCTTAGGGGAGAAGATGCAAAAGCAATTTTTGATTTCAGTCTTCTTAGGGGAGCAGACGATGGGTCTTCTTTGGTCTCTAAACTACTTTAAAAAATATAAGTTTTAATCCCCATGTTAACCTCCGGGCTCTGGCGACAGTTTTGGTCCCTGAGCCATTTTCCATTGAAAAACTAACGATTTTGGGGACCAAAACTGCAATGAAGCCAAAAATTTTATTAAAAAATAAAATAAAATAAAAAACCCATAAACATTCATCACCCTTCTTCCATCTTCTACCAAACCCAAAAACAACATAGTCTTCATGTTCTTCCACCATCATCTTCATCATATTCAAACTCAAAACCCAGAAAAATCAAAAAAATAAAAAATAAAAACCATCTTCATCCAAAATACTCTAATTTAATGACGAAAAGATCCCAACATCCCATTTCATCCAACCATCTTCATCTGCGGATAGGAGAAGATAAAAACCATTTTCACCCAACCATCTTCGTCCAACATCCCCTTAATGATGAAAAGATCCCATCACCCCCACCCCAACACCACCACCATGATACCCAAATCCAAAACAATAACAGGAGAAAATGTGAAGAAGAACAAAGAAGAAGAGAAGATCTGAACCCACCACCACCCCTCACCATTGCCAGATCTGAACCCACCACCTTATCCATCACCATTAAGCCACCCCAACACCCAGATCGAGCAACCCCAACATCTAGATCGGGTAGGAACCTTCGATGGCGATGTTGCTGTTGTGGATGCCACCGCATGACCCTGAAACCCCAAGTCTCCTTCGTGAATCGCAGTAGGAGAAACCTCACGACCCAACCAGTACCGCGACTCCTTCTCTCTCTCTCGACCCACATCATCACTTCATTTGCAAGAACCACCACACATACTCACCTCCAATCAACTGAAAAGCTCACAACTTTATGGGGAAATCTCCTTGTTGGGTGCACCGATCTGAGAGGAATCAGACAGATCGAACACGGGGAGGAGAAAAGGGGGTTAGGCACCACCGGATCAACACGTTGGCATCAGGGTGTGTTTGAGAGAGGGTTCTCGGCTTTCTCTCTCTCTCTCTCTCTCTCTCTCTCTCTCTCTCTCTATCTCTAACTCTCTCTAACTCTGCTTTTCCATTTCACGGTTGCTGATTTGTTCTCCGTTTGATTGGTCGTTGTTGTAGGCGGAGATGCAGTTCAAGGATAAATGGATTACGTGCCTTTCTCTTGGAGAGCAGACTTTCCGTACAAAGACCTATGGATAGTTCAGTCCATTGATTCTTGCTTCGTTTTACCTATTCTTCTATTCATTTGTTCATCTATTGATTTGTAGTGATCATAGGTTACTCAATTTTAGCTTCAATATTTTATGATTGATCGTTTTCCTGTTTCTACATGACTTTTGAGTGGATGATCCAGTGAATAATAGGACAGTGTTTGGAGATGGAGTGTTTTAATATTGGATTTGGATTTTTTGAATTTGAGATTTTTTTGGAAATTTCTTGGTTTTTGATTTGAAAATGATGAAGATGATAGTGGAAGAAGATGAAGATTAAATACTTTCTGGGTTTTCATTTGTTTTTTATTTATTAATTATTTTTTTTGACTAAATTACATATTTGCCCTCACATTTATTAATTTTTGAACGGAAAATGGCTCAGGATCAATACTGTTGAAAGAAGTTAACGTGGTGATTAAAACTTGTATTTTTAATGTTTAAAGACCAAAATCGCGGATTTGGCATTAGTGGGACCAAAAGTGTAATTAACAAAAAAAAATCCTTAAATTTAACATACATTACATATCTAAACCCTGAAGTCTAACGTTTGATTTGATATCACTAGTCACGCACTAACCTGAACTTAAGGAAACGTTTACCCTTCCTAGACTCTGAACGACGACCTGACATTTACCACAAAGTCCTAATTCCTAACCCAAACCCTGAACACTAATACGGGTACACGTTATAAATGGCAGCAAGGAAACACTTACACAGTAAAACAAGTCATCCCTCACTTTCACTCTAAAAATTACGTATAGACTGATAGAACAATACTTTTTAGCATTTACATAACACCAATGGCAACTATTTTTTTAAGTCTTCCATCACTGTTACTCACTAACAGCTCTTTAAATTATAATTTCGGAGGTTTTGTATTTTGTATAAAAATAAATTGGACAACTAAATTTAGTAAAATTCTGCAAAATCTAATTATATTTCTGTGTCTTTATCTCTTGTTATTTTTATTTGTTAAATTTATATGCTGTATACAGTTTTATATATTTTCCTCTTTTTTTTTGGTCACTTTACTGTTCACACGAACAAGTTCATGCAATTGACCCACATGACATCTCATAACAACAGCATCATCTGCCTCACTTACAAAATGGCTCATTGTCCAAATTTTTCAAAATAAAGAAAGCAACCACTCAATTGTAACCAAGGATTTAATTGCAACATATGTACCTTTTCCATTATTGAGTTCCACGTCTCATCCTACATTTGAACAAGTATATCCCACGGTTGTTGTGTGCTGCAAGCAGCTTTTTCAGTTAAGTATTCTAAAACTCACCATGAACAAAAAGCCTTAAAGGCAGTTTTGTTAGGGAACCACCTAAACATTCTTACTAGTATACTTGTAGGGATAATTCCCATCTTGTTTGCAGCTTTTCTTCATTACAAGGCACATACAATACCACCCCGAAATTCGGCAAAAAGAGTATAGAACTTTCAGAATTTACAAAGAAGAAAGGTGTTTGAGAGTGGCAGCTGCTAATACTGTACCCTCTCATTGAAATGCAGACCCTCAATACCTCTAAGAGTTGACTCCAAATTCTTTTTGTTTGATGTGTTTCTGCCAGAGGGTGCGCGGTTTTGCTCAGACGACATGATAGGTGAACTTCTCTGAGCACCGGATATTGTACGTTGTGCTCCCTGACTTGAATCCAGCGTGAGAGAACTAGAGGGCTCAGTCTCAGTGCCAACTACTGCATCACGGCTGCCTGCGACAGCACCTCGCCTTGCTGGTCCACTTGACCGTAAGTAATTAGAACTTGACAACTGTATAAACCCCGCACAATGGTTCATGAGTACATGAAAATTAACTGCCATATAACTACCGCACAAGATATAACCTTAACCAGTAGAAAACATATAAAAAAATTGAAATAATCATTAAGTCACAAACTCATACTACTGCTACACATGGTCTTACATTCTTCTACTTTGCTGGGAGTAACATGCACTATATGAATAAATTCACATCACAAAGCTCTTAACAGTGGTCAGAGAACTAGAGGAGGTCGACTCCAGAGAATGATAAATAACATGTCTATCATAAAGGTCAACTTTGAGAAATTTTCATTACATGTTTATTTTATGGTTCAGCTGTGTATAAAACAGACTCAATGATACAGCCAATACTCTGAAATCCAGTCATGACCAAAAGAAACAAGATGCAACAAAACATAGCCCCACACACACTTTTGACTTGGATAAACGGTAAAATGTATTCATATTTATTTTCTTCCAAAACAATCCCACACTCCAAATAAATATGCATTTTCTTAATCACAAATAGTTAGATGGGTATTTAAGAATTCTAAAAATGAATGCATACAGCAACCATTATCATTGAACTTTCTGCAAGAAAGATGCTGATTCCAAAGGCGAAAGTCAGCCCACAAATAAAAAAACTCACCATAGCATCTTTAGATCCAATTAGGTCATCTGTCAGCGGAGATTTTTGTCTAGATAAGATTCCATCATTAGCAACAGGTCCAGAGTTTCTCCTACGAGTAGGATCTGATGAAGGCCAACCAATACGTCTACCATCTTCTCCACCTGCACAGAAGTTACCATATTAAAAATGCAGTAGTAACATATCGAAAAAGCATGAAAAGGAGTCAGATGAGAGAATATAAAGGGAAAAAGGCATCACAGAATAACTAACAGATTATCTACATTCTAAAAGTCTGTCCGTAAACATCCCAATCGAGGAGTTAAACGATGGATCAAGGGTGTTATGTCAAATTTCAAAGGGACAAATACCTGACTGTCCGTCAGCGTTTGCAGAAGCTGGTGGCATACCAGAACTTGGTCCAGCAGCAGGACCCTGCAAGTATCACTTTCAATGAAATACCTAATCTCAACGATCAAACAACTAATGCAATAAATACAGCACATCACTTACAATAGCTTGGGCAGGAGCAGTGGTAGTTTGAGATTGCTGATATTTCAAAATGGTCCAGTCAAAGACATAATCAAACTGGAATCCTAGAGTATGAAGACAACGGCGGCCAGAAAGAAAAATAAATAACATATTAAACCATCAAGTACTAAAAATATAGTTATCAAGGACTAGTACTTCCAAAAACAAAAACATATATAGGAAAACATGGCTCAAACCTTCACGAATGAAAAGGTCACGTAAAAGTCTTTTCAAATAAGCATAATCTGGTCTATCATCAAACCTCAGTGACCGACAGTAATGGAAGTATGATGCAAACTCTGAGGGATAGCCACGACAGAGAGACTAACAAAAACGTAATCCACAATCAGTTCCAATTTTAATAACAAAAAAATGGAGATACAAGATATGTCATGAAACCCTTTTTTATCACACAATCATACCTCAATAGAAGTAGAAACTTTCTTCTCACTGATTTTCTCGTACTTCTGCTTTTTAGTACCTGCTTTCAATCCCTGCCAAGGCAGACTGCAAAATAACAAATAAAAAATAGTAGGGC
Source organism: Acmispon strigosus (assembly GCA_030819835.1). Lineage (NCBI taxonomy): Eukaryota > Viridiplantae > Streptophyta > Magnoliopsida > Fabales > Fabaceae > Acmispon > Acmispon strigosus. Next base: position 51,616,643 of record JAUAMA010000004.1, on the reverse strand, counting down.
ATAAACAAATACAAAAAAGAACATATCAATTGTGAAAGGTGTGAGGCTAATTACCTTCCTCTTAAAAAATACATAAGAACATATCCAAGTGACTCTAAATCATCCCTACGGCTTTGCTCTATTAGAGCATGAAAATGACATGCACAGGTCAGAATCAATGGTCATTAATTAAGAAATAAGAAAAGGTATTGATCAAGATAGATAATAAAAGCATACCAATGCCAAGATGAGTATTCATACTGGCATACCTAGCAGTTCCTGTCAAGTTCTTATTCTCTCTGCAATGGATTACAAGCAAGTCAAATTCACATAAAATGTAGCACAACTCGTCGACAATTTAGAGCCATGAAATCAAGTGCTATTGAAATCTTAAGCTTTAAATAAATAATTTTAAAGACCATGTAGAGTGATCACAGAGAACCTACTTAAAGGACTGGTGTAACAAGAAATGATGCGTTGATTAAATAAACACAGAAATATATACATAATCATGATTTTGAAAAACAGACTCATATTTGGAACACAAAAGCATGAAAAGTTCCGGTGCAAGCCAAATTGGTTTTCATCTTCCAATGATGGCAATCAGAAGCTGCTATTCTTTTACCAGAAAACGCTCCCACTAGTCACAGATAATTAAGGATATCATAGCATCCGGACAAAATAGATTGCATGAAAGTACCTGTAGGGAATATGCTGATGAGTAGAGGTGTCCCTGTATTTCTTAGCAAGACCGAAGTCAATGATATACACCTATAAATGAGGCAATTTTGAAAAGGATACATGATACATCTACATAGGAGGTGGCAGAAATAAAAAGTTAAATAGAGCAAGAATTAAACAAATACTTGATTTGCACGCCTCCCTAAACCCATGAGGAAGTTGTCTGGCTTAATGTCTCGATGTAAAAATGATTTGGAATGAATGTATTCAACTCGATTTATCTGCAGACAGTTCAAGATTGAGACATTATAAGAATCATAGCTTAATGTAAATTGCAAGGGTCTCTACACGATATGGGAAAACCTACCATCTGATCAGCAAGCATGAGAACCGTTTTGAGGGACAATTTACGATTACAGAAATTGAATAAATCCTCAAGACTGGGGCCAAGTAAATCCATCACAAGGACATTGTATTCTCCTTCAACACCAAACCATTTCACATTTGGGATGCCAGCTTCCAAATAAAAAATAGCCAACCAAAAACATATAAGCCGAGTGAGTACTACAAAGTCAACAATAAGCAAAGCGCTCCAAAACACAAATTCACCGAGATGAGGGATTACTTCCTCCTTGCAGTATTTTATACAGCTTGGATTCATACAACAATTGAGGGTGCTTGGTTTTGATATTTTCCTGAATCAAAAGGAAAATGAAATAAGAAAATGTTTAATCAAACACCTCGAGCTGACATTCAATAATTTAATTTTGCAGTAAAAAGATGCACAAAACTCCAAGTTCCAGTATTGAAAACAAACTGAAAGCACACCAAAACATATTCAATTACAACATCCCAAATTGCCTCTACAATTCTTTCTTTTGGTTTCATTTTCAATATCACTAAAAACATTCCAATTCTCCTAATATAAGTAACTTCTCAAATTCCCCCAGCAATCAAACAATAGTAACGAAACGAAACTATCGAATTTCGCAAACACCAACAGAGGAAAAAAAGTTGAATTCTTTTCATCAAAATTAAGTAGGTAGTTGATCAGAGTACTCACAAGCTTAACCGCAACCTCTTCATTTGTCTGAATATTAGTTCCTGCACCAAGAAGAACGAAAAATTAGAAATTCAGAGTAAAGATGCAAACACCGAAAAGCGATAGTGGAAGCAGAGCGCACCGAGATAGATCTCCCCGAAAGATCCGCTACCAATCTTCCGACCGAGACGGAACTTGTTCCCCACTCGAGATTCCATTGGACGGAAACCCTAGAAATTGGGAAGTGGAAAATCGAACACCAGCGACGGAACTTTAGCTACGAGTTCAAAGAGGCCATCGAAGAAGAAGAGGAGGACAAAACTGATAAATGGGTAAAGAGCAGAGGACGAAATTGGAATAAAAGAAGGTGATGATGAAAACGGAGACGACACGGCGACGAAGAAAGAAAGAGTGAGGAGATCGTCGTCACGCGCTCACCATCCCCGCTCTTCCATTCATCGACCTACCAGTATTTGTTGTTTGGATTCTTCAGATGGAAAGTTCAAACGACGTTGTTTTGGTCTTTGTTTCCTCGTTTAGTTTGGAATATTTCTTCTCATCCTGCCTTATTAATCAAGTTACAAGTTACAATTTCTTTCACTTTACCTGTGTTAAACTCATCGGGGGAGTGAGAATTTCTCCTAATAAATTATTCTCCCAAAATTTCTCGTAACAGATGATTTACCCAAAATTCAAACATTGTGACTCATCCTTACAGGAATCTCGTTAACCACTAAATACCTTATTGGTGAAGTTATAATTTTTTGCTTTCAAAACAAAGAAAAGTTAAAAATTTAAGTTAAATATATTTTGGGTTAATTCAAAGATAAAACATCTTTAGTTTTGTTTTTTTAAGATTAAAACAAGTGACATTGGTTTTTTGCTTATAAAAGTAAATTGCAAATAATCTATCTATATATATATATTTTAATTAAGATGGGCTAACTCATACTTGTGAGAAATGAGCTACATATTAAGTGTAAGTTAGAAGATTTACATTGTTTAAAAAGGTGCTAGTTGAATATTATAACGAGAGACCAACAAATTTAGAATTTTAGATAAAAATGTGATGTCTAAATTTTTTTGGGTCTCCGGTGTTTAATTGGCCGGTGCAAGTTCTCCTCATTTACCTCTTAGATACTCCCCCGACAATTCTAAGTTTACCTCAAGAATACCCTCAAAAACAAAATTCACCTCAAGGAGCTTCAATTTTCAAAAGCATACTGAAGAGAGAGTAATAACCAAGCAAACCCTAAATAGCTAGAACAGTATATGTACAAAAGTTAATGAACTAGCCTATGATTTTTATATTTTCAATTATATATTAGAACCCAAAAACACATTAGAGTGAGTGCTTAAATTGGTTATGAGCGTCAACCAAGTTTATCCGTCGACTTGCAAAATAGTACCTCTTGTGTTCCTAAATGTTATAAATCATCTCACGCCACTCGTTACCGCCCCAAACATCAACTAACATTGCTAGTTAAGTGCCACTTAGACAATTTTAAAGTTGTCAATTTGGTCTCTGCAAAACAATGGTCACCTACAAGGCTACAAAGCCAAATTCGTCCACGACTTCATAAATAATGGAAATATAACCACAAATAATAAGTGAGTACATAATATAGTCAGAATGAAAAAAGATTTTTGAATAGTCCAATTCTAACCTAATAAATCTTTTTGAAAACCCCTAAAAGCCCAAATAAGAAAAATAATACAAATTATCTGTTTCATTTCTTCAATGTTCGCTTGAATCGTAACCATTTGGATTTGGTATGAGAATTACACACTGATATTCTTCTACGTCAAATATGTTACATACAACAGCGAATGGGACAATATTCACCTCGTGTAATGTAATCAAACAATATAAGCAAGCAAAGAATTTGAAAGGCGAAAATTCTAAAAAAATATAAAAAACTCACGCAAGCCCTAAATATACTCAAAACTGTTATAAATTATATAATTTTAGTGTCACGATGGGGACATAAAAGTCAAGGAAGATTGCTTCTTGTGCAGCTTCCCCTTCAATTGTCTGATTTTGGCTTCCACTCTTGCCGTGAACCCAATCTTGGTTTCTTGCCTGGCTTTAGAACGCTCCCTTGTCCACATGTGTTGGTCCTCAATATCCTTCTTGTAGTACTTGATTTCTTGGATAATGTGGTGATCCATGGGGTTGAAACATCTTTGGAAGGATATGTGGGCAAGATAAGGAAGATTGCATGTGATTGTAACCAGAAGTGTTGCTGACCAATAAATAGGGGCAGGGCCAAGAGCTTCAACCAGTATCTGGTAGGCATTCTTGGAATAGACCGGAGAAAGCATGCCGTATAACACGAGAAAGACGTACCAAGTGCTTATGCTGCCCCATACAAACAGGTGCTGAATCCATGTAAAATGGCTCATTGTCAGTGCAATCTGGCAGTTCACTGCCCAGATGATGCAGGTGAACATTGTGGTTCCGACAGCAGCCATGTCAGCAGTCTGACCGTCGACGCGGAAAGCTTGGTCGTAGAAGATGGTGATGGTGAGGAAGAAAATGATGAGGGAGGAGTACAATCCATTTCCCATCCATCCCAATATTCTGTACCAGTCAAAGAACAAATTCCTGGGTCCTTGTTGATAAAGTGCAGGAAACTGCAAAGTGCAACACAGCAAACAGTTCATCAAGAGGTTGAATTATTCTAACATGGATGAACCACATTGAAGACGTTTCATGAGAACAAACCTGTAAACAAACTTCTGATGGAACATCTTGTTCAAAAACACCAAGTGAAATGACGGGTAATGATGTCAGAACAACATTGAACAATATCATGTACCAGTCATCATAAACCGATTGGCCAGAGAAGCCTGTGAAGGCCTCAAAATAGAAGATGGTGAGGCCAAATGCTATATTCTTGTAGAAGAAATAACATATCTGCATCATAATTGATCAATTTAGAAGAGAAATACAGGAATCACTTCATATTAGAAATAGAAAGATATAAAATGCTGTAAATATTCCATGCTTCTCTAGATATCCATGCAAAGGATGCACACCACACAAGATAATGAAGTCAAGGCATCCAACTTGAGAGGATAATGATCAAGATGATTATCTATCCATTACCATTTGTGCGATTCTTTTGTAACACCAATGTCCATGGACTACCAGAAGTCGCTCCAAGAAGCGAAATTGTGCAATTGAGAAATCACTAGCCATCACTGCCTGAAAGGAAATTGCAACCTTGAATCCACAACTTGCAGAAATTTAATGATTCTAAACAGAAATAACATATATGTGCGTTGACCTGCAAGTGTTCATGGGCCCATTGTAGTTTTTATCTGGGTCATTCTAGTATTGTACATGATATTAACGATGTAAACATCAGAGTGGAATTAGAAAGTTTAACCAAGTTGAAATATCTACTATGACAGAAAGAACAAATTGGGTAAATTTAAATATTGATCAGCTGGCAGTTCCTGTTTCAATTTACAGTCAGAGTAGCAAAGTTTCTAATCATATATAAGTACACACACAATATAACAACCGATCATTTTTCAAAAGGTGAGTCCAGTTAAATGAACTAAAAATTGGCATAAATAATACTTTTATGTATTAAGTTTACATATAGACTATTTACCTCCAAATCTCTTTAAATGGTTTGCCCTAGAGTTTTCCTTGATCTACTTTTATTCCTAACAACTGTGTTATCCTGCATCTCGTCAACCTAACTTGCCAATGCTTCTATGGGCTTTCTCCACACACACCCAGATCACCGGTTAAGATGAGACTAGCATTTTTTTTTTTTTACATTGAAAGTTACCCCACCCCAACTTTCTTTCTACTGATTGTATTCCTAATCCTATCCTATGTCGTGGAACCACTCATTCATTTTCACATTATCATTTCTACTATAATATGCTTACTTTCTTGTTGGTTTTTTACCTCCTAACTATCAATCTCGCACAATGTTGCAGTAGAGTAATGCAGTAAAACTTTCCATTAAGGTTGAGCAGTTATTTTCTATCGCAAATCACATATGAAGCATTCCTCCATTTTATCCACCCTAGCTGGATCCTATAGTGTACATCTCCCTCTATCTCCTGAAGCTAGTATATAGTATTACATAACTTATAGTTAGCATATAATAATCAATGTCTAAAATCCACTAACAATTAATATCAATTAGCATGAATATCTAGCGTTCATAGAAACATTTGGTTAGAACAGCAGAAAGTTTGAAATTCATTTCCTGTTAGACATTGAATATTATCTTTTCAATCTGATCAGAATTCAGAAATAACTATATTTAGACCAAAATGACTAACCTAATGAAGTAAATAACAAAACGCTAAATACGTTAAAAAAGTGTGACCTTTTCCTCCTTTTATAGAAGAACTTAGTCTGCAAATAGTTATTGACAGTATAAAGAGAATTTCACATCCCTACTTAATTTTATCGCACTAATCACTACGTGGCTATCAGAAAGGCTTGAGAAGAAGACAGAAGGCTAGTCCAGGGTTCAGCTTGAAAAATGGAGGTCAAACATTCAAAAGCAAACATGAAAGGTTTTCCCTCTCTAACCACTCTACTTTATAAAATATTAAAACTTTATTAAACCAAAATTTGGTTTTGTATCTGAAATAACACGTATGTCATTGGAACTTGAAACATTTTAAAAGTTAGAATCAACCCATCAATGCAGTGATAGTAGTGCGTGACATGATTATGCTTAAAGAGCCAGTCATGTATGCCACTGACCTGCATACCTTCAACCCCACTGATTCCAACACCAATATCTGCTTCTTGAATCATGCCAACATCATTTGCACCATCACCTATTGCTAGAGTGGTCTTGCCAGTTCCTTCTTTCACCAACCTTGTTACCTGGTGCCAATTAAATGATTAGGACATTACAAAACAGCACACAACGTTATATCTCACAGTTGACATAGTGACAGCGATTTGATAAATCTAAGAAAGTGTTACAATGACTAATGAGGACAACTGAACTCATAGATCTATCTGAATTTAACTAGATCTAAGTTTTCCTGCCTAAGATTTATCTAAGTAAGCAGTCATGCACAAATTTGACTCCAATTATCAACTCCTGATATGCAGGATAAAATATTAGAATTGAGACCACAAACTCACAAATAAGGAGAAAAGCTCTTACCAATGCCTTTTGCTTGGGAGACACACGGCAGCAGATGACAGATGCACAATCAACTCCCAATCCCAAAAATTGGTGCTTCATATCATCTTCCAAAGCATATGTCAGAGTTTTTCCATCAATAATTAATGCAAAGGCAGCATGAGGATCCTTCTCCAGCTTTATCATTTGAGAAGCATTCGTGATTTGATTCAAAATGTCATCCTTGATGGCCTGGGGTGTAAAATAAAGGAACTAGGCCTAACATCAGATGAAACTCAAGTCCATAAAGTAAAGTCATCTATTCTTTCTAAAGAAAAAGGTACCTCTTTGACATCATTGGATGCTGAATCTGAATTCGTACTTATACATATCTGCTTCATGCCCTGTCGAAGCAAACTGCAGGCAAATCTGTGTAACAGAAAAAAACAGTTTCATCATACTTTATTACAGAGGCACTTATGAGTTAGTTTGAAATAGTGTCATGACTCGTGAATAATTTGTGGCAGACAGACCCAATGTTGATTGCAGTTTCCATCTTATCCCCTGTCAATACCCAGATCTTGAGACCAGCTTGAGCAAGTTTATCAATACATTGGGGAACCTGAGGAGAATAAAAAGTTGAATTTGGGTGAGGATTTGAAGTGGAGAAAACAGCACTATATATTGACTGTAAGAAAATGATAAAGTCTACCCCTTTCTGCAATTTGTCTTCCACAGCAGTAGCCCCAACAAGAATCAACTCTTTTTCCATAAGCTCCGACACTCGTTCAAGCATTGACTCTCTGTCAGCCCCAACAGTTGCTTTGGCTTTCTGAAACTCATTGTTCCATTCAGAGTACTCTTTCTCGTCAAGCCTTCTATAAGCCAGAGCTAGTGTTCGCAAACCAGCTTCTCCATAATCATTTAAATGTCTGGTAGTAGCCTCCAAATACATTTTTCCATTCTTTGACAAACGATCAAATATTATACTGCATAACCAAGCAAGATAAAAATGGATGTCAAAATTTTATGAGATGTTTGAAATCTCTCTGAGAGCATACATATACGTTTTTGCAAGCTTCTTTGGAAGAAGAGGGTTATTATGTTGTACATTAGTGGTCAGTCGAGTTTAAGGTTCACAAGCTTGAATGGAATTTCAAGCTAACAATGAGCACCATAGGCAAAAATAACAAACTCTGTAAGCTAACCTGTCAGCTCCTTTGCACAGAAGAAAAATGTTGCCCTCCTCATCACGCACAATCACTGACATACGCTTTCTTTTACTTGTGAAATCCAGCAGATTCAAGAGTTTGTACTCCCTGTATAATTCACCCCAAAGTGCATAAATGAAAAAATAATTACATGAACAAAGACAAAAGCAAATTTTGGAACCTCACTAAAAACAGGGGCAAAAAAAGAAAATGAAATAGATAAGCATAAGAATTTACATGAATGCTTACCTTTCAACCACTTGCCCTGACGCAGAAACTCTTTCTCGTACAAAAATACTTGACTGAGTCCTCTTACAAAACTCAAAGCCAAATTCTCTCGCTGCTACGAGAAAGGATCCTTCATCAGGTGACTCAGCTTCATATGTATAAGTGCCCGTCTCCTCATTTACCTCAGGAATGGCTGTATGGCAAACTGCTAATATTCGGAAAAACAGTAAAATTACATCGGCATTCGCCTCTTTCAACCAATTACAATTCATGAGACGGTCATCTTCAAAACCAAATCCCTTTATGGCATATTTTTGATCTTCATCACCTTTGGAAGTAACAACAGTCTCAAGTTCGATTTCATCAGATCTTTTGACATTTTTCAACGAAGCTTGCGTTTTAGTCTTAGGCATGGGGAAATTGGAGAGGTCTGAATCCAGGTCGTCAATATCAGAAGCCATCTGCTTTGCTGCAGCAAGTTCAACTTCACTGGCACGCACGCCATATGCAGTACCAGCAATGGAGCACTTCAAAAAGTCCATCTGATTGCAGGTTAAAGTGCCAGTTTTATCAGAGAGTATAGTGTCTACCTGACCCAACTCTTCATTCAAATTTGATGTCCGTGCGTCAGCTGGAGTTCCGGTTTCATCATCATACATTTGAATATCTTGGTTAATAAAGGTTGCCTGTAAAACCTTCACAACCTCAATGGAAACATAAAGCGAGATTGGTATCAAATACCCATAAAGAATGAGTGCAGTAATCAGATGACTCATCCCAGCCACTCCAACTTTATGGGGATCATACTGGTATTCAATATTGTCAGGACGTATGTACCACCACTCTGTTGTTTGGTACTTAGTCTTGATCATAAATCCTATGGAACTAATGACGGATATCAAAATAAGGACAGTGAAGAGAGTGTATATGATATAATCCATCTTCTTTTCTATTGTACTCCTTTTTGAAGGGGACCTTGTGGCGTTCTGCATGACTTTGCTGTCATGACCGGTGAAAATGACCACCCCATAGATATAATCAGTGTTTCTGAGCTTAGAATCTCGGAGGAGAACTTGACTAGGATCAAGAGGATAAATCTGGCGCTCAAACTCAAAGTTTCCAACAAAGGTGTAAAGATTGGGGTTTGGGTCTTCACATCGTATTGTTCCAGTGAAATCCTTAAAAGCCTCATCATTATCTAGAGTCAAGGTTGGCTCCAGAGATCTTTTCACCTTCAGGTTGGTCTCACCATCTAAATTCATAGTCTCCACATAGCATATCCCATCCTCATAGCTTGTTGACAAGAGAAGCAAATCAGCTGGGAAAAACTTGTCCTTTTCTATTTTCACCACATCCCCAACCATAATGTTCTGCCACGACCTGGGACCGAAGACACCATTGCCTTTATGGTGATAAACTTTCCGTCGGTTAACTTTGACATCCTGAACGAACCTGCGTGAATCTTCCAACGCTTCCTTTGCCATACTAAGCCCCACAACAAATGCCAAGGGAGCAATCATGCTCAGTGGGCTGAAAGGTGAAATTGGAGAGGCTGAGAGACACGCGGCCAACAGGAAGTATATGTTAGCGACCCTACGAAACTGCTCAAAGAGTGCCTTGGGGAAAAATGTAAGAACGTTATACTTGGTGGTGGATATATCATTCTTGCAGTAATAAAGAGGCCTCTTTTCATGGAGATGCGGCTGGTTGCAACACACCGTTCGCGAGTACCCCGGACCTTGAAGCGGATGAGGCACATCCTCCGTGGTAGAAGGCCGAAGGCAGCCAAATGTGTAAAGATGGCTCCTTCGTATCCTCGCCCTTATCCTCCCCCGTGCCATTTAGCCGCAATTCAGCTCAAGGTAGAGTTATTTATTTTCAGTACACACCCATAAAAGAAGAAAACCCAAATCTAGCATCAAAACCCTGATTTGCTCTTCTAAAACCTATCAGCACATACACATACGAGTATAATTAATTTCAGCACATATTCACTATGATCATTAGATGCATACTACTACTACTACTAAATCTTCATAACATATAACTTGAACCCAGGCAATCTAAATTTATCCGTGAATTTTGTGAAACATCAAAATTCAAAATAAATTAGAACAAAAATGGAAGAAAAACAAAAAATTAGATACCCCTTGAAATTCCAGGATACCCTGACATCATTAATTTCAAAAACAATCTGATACTTAATTAAGATATGAATAATAATCATAATTATCATAAGAACAGAAAGAAAGTCAAGAAAATCCGACACCAGCTACCGAGATCCTGTGACATACAGGTTCCGTGTCCTAGTTATGAGAAGTCTGAGAATTTAAATCGAGGAGCTAAATAGCTGATGCATTGTGAATTTGTCACAACGTCCCAAATTCAAGAATGCGTACAAAACAGCTGAAAGGAACCACCGTCTTTCACGTTTTTTTTTTCAAAATATCACCAGAAAAAAACAAAAAAGATGATGATCCAGCTAGAGGTGCAAACTATGCATCAATGCCAGGGACAATTCATAACCAAATTGAAAAGAACAATTAAATTTCACAAATAAAGCAGTTAGAAAATGGAAAAAAAATTGAAAAAAAAAAAACAGAAACATGAGAAAGGGAAAAGGTGAGAAAACGCACCGAACGGGAGGGTCCCCGTTCATGTTGAGGAATCAATGTCGCAATGCGGCGAAATTGCTGCGAGAGAAGGAAAGAGCGGGAGAAGAAGATGGAGGAGGAGGAGGAGGAGGAGGAGGAGGAGCAGTGTCACGTTACGCGTGTTGCGGGTTGCAGATCGAAGAAGGAAACAAAATATAGAGAGAGAAATAAAATTCGTTAATTAATGAGAAGAAAAAAGAAAGTTTAGAGAGAGAGAGAGAGAGGACACAGGGTTTTAGTTTAGGACAATGAAGAGGAGAAAAGAAAGAGACTCTCACTCTCTCTCTCTTCCTCTCCCTCCTCAAATGACAGCAATTTCCGGGGGCCCCAGTTTCTCCCCTCCTATTGACATTTATATTTTTGAATTTTCGAAATGTTGTTGTTGTTTTTTGGGGACCTAATTAGTGTTTAGCTTTTTTTGGGTGTGATGTGAGCTAGGAACAGAAAATAGTAATACGAACAGAAGGAAGGTTGTGTTTGTTATTGGAATTTTTCTAAATTTTTCTAATGAAATTGACCTGGCGAAAATGAAAGTAATGGAAGTATGGAACCCACGTAGTCCGACGTGGCGCTCCCTGAACTGAGAGCCAGGTGTTGGCGAGAAACGGAATTGACAGCTTTACTTCTTTTTTCATTCATGGTGGTGGTGCAAGTAGTAATTGCCACGTAGGTCCGAAGCGGTTATAGTGGCAGAAAATTAGGTGCGGGCTACGGGTGTTCATGTATAACCTGGAGAACTAGAATCTACAAGTTCAATAATTAAAAACTATAAAGCAAACAAGATAAATCTCAAACATATTAGAACAATTTCTTTTTTTTTGTGCAATGATATATATACCTAGAGCTCTTACTTATTAAAACATGTTGAGGGGTAGTTAATTGTGCGTGGTAGAAAATTAATGTGGACAGTAAAAAAAAAATATTAGAAGTTATTTATGTACATCATAATTTTAACTCATTATGATTTCTGTGTATCCAAACATATATTATGTCTCCATAAAATTAATGGTGGAGTTTGAATAAGTAGTTGGAGGATTTAAAATAATAATATGATGCATAATTTAATAGTAAGAATTATTCTGCTCAATAACTTTTATTTAATAAATCTAGCCATTGAATTATCACTATAAAAAATTGGCCCTATATTCGTGGGTAACTTCCCTGGTTACCGACAAATAAACTGTCGATAAGTCCTATTTTTTCAGGAAAAAAATACTATTATTGACGGATAAGACCGCGGTACATGGCAGGAAGACGCGACAAGAACTATACCTACGACTTTGGTCAATAGTTTAGTACTTCACCAAGCTCACCACCCATATTCCAACAACTTTTTTTTTGAATAAAACATGTGAAATATATTAAGAAGAAATAGAAGGCTCAGAGGCCAAAACATCAGCAATCACCAAAGGGACAACAGCCAATGGAACTTCCTCCACCCAAACTGTATCTAGATAAGTAGAGGAATTCCTGGTCAAAAAGTCTGCTACTACGTTACCAGAGCGTCTAACAAAAGAAAGAGATGCAACTGAAAAAGTCATTAGTAACTTATATAAAGAGGATGGAGGTCACTTTCATCTTACCACTCTTCTCTATTTGCTTTTTTGTTTTCTTTTGCTATTTTTTGTTATTAATTATTGTTAGTTTTTTTTTTCTTTTAAATTTTTTCTTTCATTTTGAAGCACTTGCTGATTTGATGGTGCATATTTAGAAAGTCTTTAACATCTTTGAGGTTGGTATAATTTTGTTCCGTATACTTATATTGTATTTTAACAATAATTATATGAAATTAATATTTCTAACCTTGTAAAATTTAAATTCTATGTAATTAATTTAGTTAATTATAACTTCCAAAAATAAAATTTAGTTAATTATATGTCTTATTTAGATGTAAGTTAACATTTGTTATTATTTTAGAATATTATAAATGTGTGCTTCGTTTATATAACAGCTCTCTCCCCCTACCTAACAATTGGTATGTTCCCAAACAACTCAGCATAGCTCCTGCTGCAGCCATAGTGTCTTGCTATTGATTTTCTGAAGAGATTAAATAAGATGATGCTTCTTGCTCCTTCCTTTGCTTAGCTAGTTGTTTCCTTTTCTTTGTCTTGTTGTTGTTTCTCCTTACTGTAGCTTCGATCTTTGGATCGTACAAGAACTGATCAGCTGGAGTTTTACCTCGCATAAACAAAGTGAGAATACAACCTAATCAAGAGAGTCAGTAAACAAGATAATTAAATATAAATATAAAAGAAAACTATATACTATATTCACAATTTCTCAAGTTAACCCAACTAAAGCGATGCTTTTGTATTGACGCAATTCCCCGACAACGGTGCCATTTGTTAAAAGAGATTTTCCCACTCTACTTATTGAATCTCTTTCAAGACTCAATTGTAGTATAATAAAGGGTTTTTATCGTATCCACGGGGAATTGGAATACAACGCCGTTCTTTAGCTAAATCACGTAAGCAAGGGATTCAGAGTTTGTTTGAAGATTGTTTTGATTAACAATTAATAATACTTGGAAAAGAGAAACAAGCAATAATAAAATAGATTCAAATCAAGAGAAGAAAACTGTTGGAATTAGTTTTCACCGATTAACTTAAATACACTCTATGATTTCATATATAAACCTTGTCCTATGGTCGGTTTCATCACAAAGTATTTTATCTTACTACACGGTCTCCCAATGCGAAGATTATCGTCTTACTAACTTAACCTCAATCTCTTGATTGATTAACAAAGCAAGAAGCATTAAGCATGGATGTTACTTTGACTAATGATCTAATCTTATCTCTAGATATTAGATTCATTAGATGATATTTACCTAGATCAAATTCAAACAACTAGTTCTCATTATACTATCAAATCCAAAATCATGTCTTAGGTGATCAAGCTAAAACAAGCATTAAACACAAGGTAAATCATTGAAACCATCATAGAAACATTGATTTATAAATAAAGATCAAAGTGAGTACATCAAATCCAAAATGCTAAAACCAATCCCAACTAGAAAAGCTTAGCTATCCATAAACATGGATGCTAGATAGGCTTACAAAGAGAACTAAGAAGAATCAACGACTCCGTGCCATCCTCGACGTGTCGTTAGGTCAATGGAAGCTATTGGAACCTTAGAACTTCTTCTTTCCTTGCTCTCCTTTGAGTTTTCCTCTGTTCTGAATGTTAGATTCCCAAAAGATATGAAAAATCCAATTTATATGGGTTCTTGCCGCCTTATACTAGCTTAGCATTAGCACTCGTGCTAAGCCAGAGGAGTCTTCAAAAAGAACAATTTCTCTGCCCTATTCTGGCTTAGCATCAAGTGCAATGCTAAGCCAAAACCTTCTTTTTTTTAATTCTTCCCTTTTAAGACTTGGATCACCTCTTGCTCATTTCCTTCATTAACAAACTTAAAATTAAACACATATTCTAACTAGCATTCAACATATTACCGCTAAAACTACAAAATTACAAATTCTTATAAAAGGAGATCCAATTTGATAGAAAATCTACATGATTAACCAAGATAAGTGCCTAAATTAATATGGAAAATTAGGTAAATTTGGCATTTATCATGGGGTAGAAATTTATAGAACAAGAAACTCCTCATACCAATCATCTCTTTTGTAAGGAAAACACTTCAAGCCAATCACCTTCTTCTAAAGCTAGACACCTCATTCTAAGCGGCTTCTGTAACAGGTGACCACCTCAAATCTCACGCCTTATGTCATGTATCTTGTCGCACCAGACACAAGAAGAAGAGGTCGTCTAAAAATAATATTATATCTTTTTTAAAAAGTATACGAGAGACATTCCCCGAATACCTTTTGTGGATCAGCCTGTACCCTTATATGCTGCTTTCAGCAGCTATGTGGATATGTGATTTTAAATTATAAACGAGTTTGGTAGAAGATTCCAAACATGCGCACCAAAATTATAAGGAATGTGGAATGTTCATGTGAGTATTTTTTTTTGGTACATGTGTGAGTATTTGTTAAGTTTGATTTTACTTTATTTCAAATTTTAAAAATAATTTTTAATTAAAAAGTGTATTATTTTTGGTAGAGATTAAAAAGTGTATTTGAAATCATGTGGTTTATATTAGAAACTTTATCATAAAAATGAGTTTGTCATAAAATTAAGTATAAAGATTAAACTTAATGGCTTTCAAAAAAAAAAACTTAATGAAAAGTTACGTTTTTGAATTTCAAATAAAGTTTCAATTTTATTTTCAAATAAATGTTGTTAGAAAAAATAATTTTAGAATGGCAAAAATAAATATTAATGTTTAAAATTGTCGTCTTATCTCAAACGTGATCTGCAAGGATGCAATTGATTTACCGAACGTGCTAAAGTCATCGACTAAAGTTTATAGATAAAGAAAACTATGTGCTTTGCTAATTTTTTTTTTTAATTTCATTTAAGTATCTAATATTATGTTTGGGTCCAATTATTTAGTAGTGAATCATTGGAGCTGCTCCATTATGCTTATCACCAAGTTAAGTGCGGGAGCACCACTGGTTCAACTTTTCTACGCATATAATCAAAGTTGTTGTTGAACAATGAACATACATGTCCCGAATAATATTTTGCAAATATACAAATTAATTTTAATATAAAATCATAAATTAGTATGAAATTTAAAATGGACCACTAATAAACGTGATTTTCAAATAATTATGACCATGATAATATTTAATGGGTTCAATTGATGTAACCAATAAGCCATGTGAAACATGATTGTAACAAGGCGACACTATGTCCAACTTGACTTATTCCACTCTTAGTATTGTTTGGATTGAAGATGACTCTGTGGGTCTTGACTATTTCTTTTTCTTTTTGAAAACTTTCTGCAAAATGAAGTTTAAGCCACCAAAGTGAAAATAGAGAGCCACTAGGGATTCTCTTCCGCCCAAACTTCGTAGCCTAGGCTGAAAGAATGCCGCGCAAGACAATGGCCATAACGTTATTAGTACGGCGAACAAAAGCTTAAAACAATCAAAAGCAGAAATAAAGTTGTGACAATCGCGAAACAAAATGAAAACAATTTGGCTTAATAGCCACTTTGGTCCCCCAGATTTCACGATTTTGTATTCTTGGTCCCCATTGCATTTTATTAGCACCCAGCATCCCTATAAGTTTAAAGAAGTTGCAAAAAAGTTTCCGTTAGCCTTCCGTCAGGAAACTAATGTTTTTTTGGGTAAAGTGAGACCCAGAAGGAGAGAGAAAGAGGCTGAATGAGAGAGAATTTGAAGAGCCTGCGTTCTTCTTCTTCTCATTGCCCATTGCTAGTCCAATATCTGCTTCATGAAGTGCTGGAGCATCATTCGTACCATCACCGATAACTGAAACAACCTCTTCAAATGTTGTCCTCAAGTGTTTTACCAGGGTATGCTTATCCATAGATGAAGATCGAGCCATCACCTGCAAATATAGACATATGACTTGTTGATCGTAGACATAACAGAGCTAAGAACACGTCATGGTTTTGTCTCTGTTGCTGTGTATGGAGACCAGGACAAACCAGCTCTTATTACTTGTCCTGATCTGGCTTTAAATTGTAAGTTTTATGGATTTTAGGATTTTGTATATATCCCTTGATTTCTTCTTGTTTTTTCATTAGAGAATTTTATTTTGTCTTGTAATTACAATTTTTATAGTTATTCTAACCATCACGGTGATAACATATGTATCACTAACTTCATTAAAGAAATTAAACATTTTCTCTTTTATCCCCTCAAAACTACAGGTCTGCAGAGAAAATCAAATAAAAAATTAGTGAACTGTGACTTTTACCAAACATTGCTGGGGCTTACATTCTTACCTTATTTGCTGTAAGTTTTCATTCGTGCTGTCACCTTGAAAGGCTTTAAGATAAGATACTTAGAGGTCTTTCTAACTCTTGATAACAGATGAAGTATAGACAATGTGTTCTTGGATTGATACTTGTTTCTCCTCTTTGTAAAGAACCATCTTGGTCCGAATGGCTGTATAACAAGGTTCTTTGTCCATGACTAAGAGATTGTATTTTTATTTAAAAAAAAATTTTCTTAAGATTTATTGTCATATTTGCAGGTCATGTCGAATTTATTATACTTTTATGGCATGTGTGGGGTGGTGAAGGAAATATATCATACACAACAATAAAAAACAGAGCATCCCACGAGAAGAAGAAGAAGATGAACATAACAACCACAATTTGCCTACCTTGTAAAGACCACACCCATAGAACCTCCTACCATGATTGTCAGCAGACCAAGAAGTTACCAGTGGAGCTTCAACACCACAATAACACAGTATTGTGGTCCAATGTTCTCCACCAATCATAGAACGAGATGAAGACGAAGAAGCTCCGCTACTGCGACCCATTTGCTCAAACCCACGCCTCTGTACCTCTTCTCCTTCAAGCTTCACGAAATTCCAGCTACAAGGTCACAATTCGAAGAGGATAGAAAAGCCCTCTTTTGTAGAAGAAATCCCCTTCTAGCCGTTGGAGAAGAAGAAGAACGCAGGTTCTTCAAATTCTCTCTCATTCAGCCTCTCTCTCTCCTTCTGGGTCCCACTTTACCTAAGAAACATTAGTTTCCTGACAGAAGGCTAACGGAAACTTGTTTTGCAACTTCTTTAAACTTATAGGGATGCTGGGTGCTAATAAAATGCAAGAGGGACCAAGAATGCAAAATCGTGAAACCTGGGGGACCAACTTCTTGATCTATGATTTATGTAATTCATCTAGTTCTGATTAATGAAAGCTTATTTTTCTTAAATATTAATGAAAGCTTATAGTGTGGACACAAATATTTTCACACACACTCCAACTCAACTATTTAGGTGGGATTTGTCTCCTCTAAAGTGAGTGAAGTCACTTTAAATGACAAAATGAGTCATCACACTGTTAACAGTGCTTATCTAATTTGAAAAATCAATAAAATTAACATTATTAATGGTGGGACGATTTATTTTACCATGCAGCCACGTTAGAGGAGCGACACCCAAACTATATTTTTATTCTTTAGCAGCCTTTTCTATAAAAATACTAATTTGAGTCTTGTTTTATAAAAATACTAATTTGAGTCTTTGCAGTTAGAGATGACAAAATGGGCTTGGTACGATTGGCTAGCTCATTGGGTCCGCATTTTTTATACGTTGGGTTGGGAATCCTCACTCTAACACCCCACTTTTAACCAACTTTTCTAACCCACTAAATTGATAGACCAAGGCGTGTTGGGTTGGGCGAGCCCATTGGGACAGTATTAAAAATATTACAGTATAATTATATATGATAATGTTGTTTCCATTGCTTAATTGCTTTTGGTTTAAGATATTTAAATAATTTTGTGGTTGTGTTCTTTAAGGAAACATTTAAGTCAAACCATAATTTTGTAATTTGTGTTATTTGTAAACTGTTTTATGGAGTGTGGGCACTATCAGGAGTTTAGAGTGGAAAAGCATGAGCGTAAACTGTTCTGTGACTTTGTTTTGTGATATGTTCATTATGAACTTGACAATTTATGATAGGTGATGATTGTTTATTATTATGTTCACATTTTTAGAAGTTCAAACTCTTTTTTTTTGGTTTGATAAAAACTGTTTTTTTTTTTTTTTTTTTTAAGATTGTTCCAATTATTTTGGGATGAGCCGGGGCTGAGCTCGGAATTTCAACCCAAATAAAAAAATATCAACCAAACTCAATCAACATTTTGGCGGGCCTGGCCCAATCCTTTATCGACCCATTTACCATCTATTATTTTTGTTTCTCAAAAGTATCTACAACCAATGAACATGACATGAGATTAGTGATTTCGAACCTCAAAAATTATATTAAATGAATATGTTTCTATACCCATCGCTGACCCACTTTGCCACCATTATTTACAACCCTTTTTGTGACAATTTAAGTTTGGCCCTCAAAGAATTTCAAATTGAAGGAAATTGACAAGACTTCTGTTTTGCTAGGGCCATTGCTCTTCTGCTCCAGAGCATACGACGGAGACAATCGAGTGTTACTGGTCCAGCAAGGGTTTCAATGAAGGAAAATGCTGCTAAAACGATTGTTTATTACTTGAATCCTTGTTCTTGATCGACCGATTTATCTTTTCAATGAAGGAGAATGTTACGAAAATGGTTGTTGCAAATGAGCGATTGAAAATGGTTGTTGAAAATGGTAGCTACAAACGAGCACTCATGTTTAGTTTTTCATTAGGATCCTCAATAGCATATAGCTTTTGTCGAAATCCTCATCATGGGTTTTGGGAGATATCCCAACATAAAAGGAAATACACACTAGAAATTATTAATGAACTAGAAATCTTCTTTCACATAACTAGAACATTATAACTTGTTGAAAGAGCAATTGTCATTTATGTTTAGTAGACAAAGCTAAACTGTAAGAGCAGAAAGGTCTCTGATGTATGTATGGAGACTAAGGAGTTAGGACATGATAATCGTAGAACAAGCAAGTGATTAGTAGAAATCAAATAAGGAAACACAAATGAGAGTTGTAATTGGCGTTACCCTGACGACTATTGACGCTATCCCAACTTTTTGAAAAACCGAAAAATACCCTTTTAAAAAACATAAAACCCAACTCCCCACCACTTCACTTTCCCCCCTCCTCCTCCTCCTCCTCCTCCTTCTTCCCCATTGCTGTTCTGACTTCCCCATTTCCCATTCCTTTCCCCATTTATGTTCTGACAATCGACCAACCGCCGCTGTTGTTGGTCCGTCGCTGCCTCCGCCGCTCTCCGTCGCCGTCACTTGCTTCTCCTCGCCGTCGCATCCTCCATCCCCTATTTCCGTTATGATTTTTCCGCAATTTTTAAGTGCGGATTTGTTTTTTTTTTCTTTATCGTGTTTTAGACGACGCAGTTTAAACTGCGACCTCTATCGTCCTCTCTCTATCGTCTGCTCTCCATCGTCTGCTCTGTTTTTTCTATCATCGCATCGTCTGCTCTATTTTCTTTAAGGTTCAAGAAGGTGAACAAGAAAGATGAGTCAGAATAATAGAAATTTCCCTGCAAATCTCCCCGTTCTCGATGGTAAAAACTGGGATCGTTGGCGAATCCATATGAAGATGATTATTGACGACCTTAAACGCATGCGGAAAAAAAACTTTACCGAGGAGTATTCATATATTTTCCGCAGTTTTGGATGACATGAATAGCTATTGGGATAACCAATAGCAATGTTTGGAATGCAAGAAAAAGAAAAGAAAAGAAAGAAAGACAACATGACACCAACTCCTAATCGACCTTAAGGGACCTACAATAGCATCTTTGTTTATTCAACAATGAACTCTATTTGTTATGCTATGATTGCTATCCTCCATTTGATCATTTGGTCTTTCCAAACCATCTTAAGTTTCATTTTGCCATCTTTTCACTCTTATCTCTATTCCTGATTTATCTTTTATTGTATGACACCCTTTATCTAACAACATTCTTATCTCTTTATTTCTTATCTTATGATGTAAGATGTATTTGGTATTAGACACTACTAATGTCATTGTTGTGCATATGTTGCAGATTTTTAAAGAGGCTTCTTAAGGTCATAGGGGAAGACACTCCGTGAGTTTCAGTTATGCCATTGAAGCTGCAGAAATTCAGTCCTGAGTTTAATCTAGAATCTCACACATATCCTGCTAGTGGCAGACAATCAGTACCAGAGAAAGTTGCAAATCAAATCAATGTTACTCAAACATTATCTGCGGAAGACCAAGTCTAGAAGAAGAAACAGTTTGGAGGATTTCAAGTACCCATATCTTCGTGAAATAAATAACACCTTGCTGTCATCGCTAGCGAGTTTTAGAGTGCAAGGATCAGCAAGATATTGTGAAATCATTAGCCCAGAAGCATGCCAAACTATAAGGTCATTCCATCATTCCATCCTAGCATATGAGATCACTTCCCATGCCCTCTGAAGATGAACCTGCTATATCCCAAGGAATTATGGATTTCACTACATGTGGATTTCAAGTCATCAGCCTGACACATTGATGCAAGTGATTGAGCAAGTTATGAGGCCCTTTACAAGATCACAACCCATAGTTTTGGGATTAGTTGATGAACCCTAATTTTTTGGGGCTGAAGGTCAAAGGAATTTGTGAATGAGTTTCAGAAATTGTCTTTTTTATTTTAGTTTGGAGTTAATTTAGTGTTAAGTTAGGTTAGATTGGGGGTTAATTTAGGGTTAATATGGGGTTGCTGATGATAATTATGATGTGAAAATGAGTTAAAATAATTTAAAAAAGAAAAAATTACACATCAACCTTATTTAACACATGTGTGCCACGTAGGTCCGGTGAAACACATGGAAAGTTGGTCAGATCAAACTTCGGCAAAGACTAAAAGTGGATTATTTGCTAAAACAAGCGACGAGTGATTAAAATCAGATCGAGCATATTTTGCAGGTGCTAAGAACATAATTAATCTTACAAAAATCCTTCGAGTACCATGAGCCTCGTCGATAAAATTTTAAAATTCTTCATTGACCGAGTATAAAAATCCTCCGAGTACCAAGTGTCTCATTGAGTAACTTCGAAAATTCCCTCCAAGGACCAAGTTCCTCATTGAACAAGTATAAAAATTCCTCCAAGTACCAATTGTCTCTTCGAGAAAGTTTCAAAATTCCTCTTCGAGCAAAGTATAATAAATCCTCCGTGTACCAAGCGTCTACAGAGCGTCCCGAACCTTATATCCTACGAGTTAAACCTTATAAAAGGTGAAATGCAAGCATACCAGATATACATACATCATATCATTTCTCTTGCTTCTCACCCACGTTTTAACTTGAAACACGAAGAACCACCGTATCCTCACCATTCTTCACTCCTCTAAACACTCATTCAATTGATTTGATCCTACCAGCCTGATAAAAAAATGAAACAAAAAAAGTTAGATAAACACCAATGAGTTTAGACACCCCATGTTAGAAATGAACAAAAGAGAGAAATAAGT
Source organism: Acmispon strigosus (assembly GCA_030819835.1). Taxonomy (NCBI): domain Eukaryota; kingdom Viridiplantae; phylum Streptophyta; class Magnoliopsida; order Fabales; family Fabaceae; genus Acmispon; species Acmispon strigosus. The sequence goes on along the minus strand of JAUAMA010000004.1, from coordinate 51,594,770 downwards.
ACGTGGCACCTCGGTGCAACTTCATAATCTTAATTGTGTTGAGATGAATATGAACATAAGATTAAAAGAAGAGCCTTGTGCTTCAAAATCAAAGTCAATGCGTTAGAATGGTCGGAGACAACAATTATTTGCATTTTACATTTTCATCCAAGTCTTGTGTTATGATCTATGACCATCTTGTTTCTATTTTCGTTTGAACTCAGCAATTCCCAGTAGCTATTAGGAACAGGGAACATGTCTTCTTCATCTGTAGGAGCCTCTCGGATTTCTCCCAAAAAGTATGATTTGTTTATCAGCTTTCGAGGTGAGGAAACCCGAACCAACTTCACAAGCCATCTCCTTTCTTCCCTCTGCGACAACGGTTTCCGAACATACATAGATTATAAGCTTCAAAAAGGTGATGATGTTTGGCCATCACTTTCCCAAGCAATCGAGGACTCACATATATCGTTTGTGGTTTTCTCTGAAAACTATGCTTCCTCAAGATGGTGCTTGGATGAACTCGTTAAGATCATGGAATGCCGAAAATATCAGGGACAGGTTGTGATACCTGGCTTCTATGAAATAGATCCATCATGCGTGCGGAAGCAGACAGGGAGTTACGAGGTAGCATTTGCAAACCATGAGCAGGACCTCGCTAACAATGAATCCGACCAACACAAACTGCGTAGGTGGAGAATTGCTCTCACCCAAGCTGCCAATGTTTCTGGATGGGACTCTCGAACCCTAAGGTATGTATGAAGTTGGCAATTCAAAGTGATTTTAGGGTCCCAACTTTTAAGAATTTTGGGGCTGTTATTAATACTGAGTAAGAGTTACTCCCCTTAATAGCTTTTTATAAAATATGAATTTAATAAATCTTACCATAGAATTATATAATATTATCATGATGATTATGCTTATCAAATTTCACTTAAATCGGAAATTTGTAGTTATGCAATCTTATAGTCGATGTTTACTTAGACTTCAAAACTTATATTGTCCATCAAATTGAAGTTGTTCTGATGAAGTATCAAATGAGTTTAAAACTTTATGTAATTTTACAGATCTACTCATTTAAAACTTTTAATTCATATTCTATAAAAGTTTATTAAGGGGAGTAACTTGTTGCCAGGTTTTAGATCTCAGTAATGTTAATGTGTACTATCGGGTTTTAAAAAATCCTGTACCATTCTAATTAAGTTCCGAGAACTTTTGGGAGTGCAAATCACCAAAAAGCTGTATCGGGTTTTAGATACTGATATAAAATGAAACATATGACATTTTAAGAAATTACTAGTGACATGGGGTGTGGTTTGGGGGTGATGAGAGTGTTAATAACAATTAACAACCCTCAATCTTTTGGATGAATATGTGATGTGATATCAAGCTCTCTTTATATCTCTTACTTGTGCCAATCGGCTCCCCCTATCTTCTGCTTTAGCGGAACAACTGAATGTAATGAAATGCAATCATAGCTGTAATGATATCTTTAGATGGTATTTTACCAATCATTTACACATATTTGTTTGAAGTGTTGTGAAATTTCTTCAGTTAGTTTCTGGCAAGCATATTTGAATATTTCCTTGTGTTCTGTTCATATTTTTATATCCTAGGGACGACTCTCAAGCCATTCACAACATTGTCAATGATGTTTCGCAAAAGCTATACTTCCTGTACCCTAATGAACTAAAAGACATTGTTGGAACTGATCAAACCTGTACAGAACTTGAGTTATTACTCAAAAGCTATCCGATAATTGGAATTTGGGGTATGGGTGGGATAGGCAAAACCACCTTCGCTAAAGCTCTGTTTGCCAAACTCTTTTACCAGTATGATAGTGTCTGCTTCTTGGCAAATATAAGAGAAGAATCGGAAAGGATTGGTCTAACATCTTTACGTGAAAAGCTTTTCTATAAGCTACTAAAAGAAGAAATTCCCGCGTCTGATGTTGTAGGATCCACATCCATTATGAGCAGGTTTTCATTGTACTTGATGATGTGGATAGTTTTGAGCAATTAGAATACATGTTTGGAGAACGCAGTGATCTAGGAGAAAATATTACGCTCATTGTAACAACAAGAGATAGACAATTGCTTATTGGAAGAGTTGATAAGATATATGAGGTAAACAAAAAGAACGATAAAGAATCTCAAGAGCTTTTTTGCTTGAATGCCTTCAAGAAAAGTCATCCTCAGGAAGGATATAAGGATCTCTCACATAGAGCAGTCCATTATGCAAAGGGCATTCCATTAGCTTTGAAAGTTTTGGGCTCACATCTGTATTCCAGAAGTCATGAATTTTGGGAAAGTACATTGAGAAGTATCCCACTGAGAAAATTTTGAATGTCTTAAAAGTTAGCTATGATGGATTGGACGATCCATCGAAGGAAATATTTCTAGACATTGCATTCTTTTTCAAATATAGAGATGAACATATGGCTGTAGGGGTGCTTGATGCTTGTGATTTTTTCGCAGCTAGTGGATTAGATGTCCTTGTAGATAAAGCTCTGATAACTATTTCATATAACAACAGCATACAAATGCATGATTTGCTGCAAGAAATGGGTTTGGGTATAGTTCGTAAAGAATGTTTGAAAAACCCTGGAAGACGCAGCCGATTGAGGGATAATGAAGTTTATGATGTACTTAAAAATGACAGGGTAAGGAAAAGAGTCACAAACCTATTATTAGACGCTTATGATAGAAATTGTAGTAAATTTGATGTTGTTTACTTCTTGTTTTGTCAGGGGACTGACACAATTGAAGGAATGACGTTAGATTTGTCTCAAGTAGTGGATCTGAAATTGAGTGCTGACACATTCAACAAGATGCTTAATTTAAGATTTCTTCAGTTATATCGACCCGAGGGTAAGAGATCAAGTACTGTGTACAATTGTACAATTCTTGAGGCATTTTCTGATGAGTTGAGGTATTTTGAATGGGATGGATTCCCTTTATCATCTCTTCCACCAAATTTTTGTGCTGAGCATCTTGTTGAGATTCACATGCCACACAGCCATGTAAAAGAGCTTTGGCAAGGGGTACAGGTAAAGATATATAAAAAACCTATGCTTACATTTTCAGCATAATAAGATATGAGGATTTCCTCACTGTGATGTTGCTTCCTTTTCAATTGTTACAGGACCTTGTGAAATTAGAGGCATTAGAACTCGGTGAATGCAAACAGTTGCTAAAGCTTCCGGATTTGTCTAAGGCGTCAAAGCTTAAAAGAGTGATTCTCTTTGGCTGTGAAAGCTTGCCTGATGTTCATCCCTCTGTTTTGTCTCTCAGAACACTTGAAACTTTGACTCTGGACAGGTGCAAAACACTCAAGAGTCTTAAAAGTAAGTGGCATTCAAATTCAATAGTGAATATCAGTGTCAATGGCTGCATAGGGCTCGAGGAATTCGCAGTGTCATCCGATTTGATTGAAAGGTTGGATTTAAGCAACTCAGGAGTCAAAATATTGCACTCATCTATTGGTCGTCTAAGCAAGCTTGTGTGGCTCAATCTATATGGTTTAAGGCAACAGTAATCAAAGAGTGTGGGGTCCACCTACTACACGTTTCATGGTTAGAGTTTGGCATGTTCTTGCGGGAGTCAGAGATGGAGTTGAAGTTGAGATTGAGGTTCGGATTGGTGTTAGACTTAACACGGAGATTTAGTGAAATGGAGTGGGGATTATACCAAGCATTGGAAATGGGATGTGAGGTGGATGAATCATTGAAATTAGAGTTAGAATCTCGACGTCGGGCAATTTTAAGGTTAATCAATGTTTCGTAAGATTGAACAGAAAATGGAAAGAAAATAAAATAAGAAGATGGAAAGTGTAGTTGATACTCCTATCCGATGACTGCATAACTGTATGAATCTGACTCCTCTTTCACTATTTTCCTTTTAGAAAAGTTTCGAGCAAACTAGTTGCATTCTATCTTTCCATTTCCAACATGTTTTATCATAGATCTTACCTGGATCTCATTGCAAAATCTTGTTCACTTTTGTTTTAATAGGACTTGAAACTCAGTCAATTATAAAAAGAATTAGAAGATATGTAAAAGAACGTATTTCTAGCATTTTACTTCTTTTGTTCTGCTAGTTACTTGCATGCTTTTCGCCTTTTGAGGATATCCCCTTTTTTTACGTCTCCTTTTGTCTCTGGTTGTGAAAGTTTGTGTGATGTTGAGACCCCTTCCAGTAATGTTATAATAAGCCCTGTTAATTAGGAAGCAAGGTTGTTTTGTTTTCCTATCAACTAGGAGTAGTGGCTGTTAGGCAGACTAAGTCTTTTGAATTATTCCTTATTTCTAGGCATGTTTAGTTAGTGGTGCAGTTCAGTTACTATGTGGCAGAACTGATGTAAGGCTTTATAAAAGCTATTTCCCTTTCATTCAAGAAAAACAGAAGAATTCTTCCTTTCAAATTACGTTACGTTTTTTGATAATTAACATTAAGCCTCAATGAATTTTCATGGTCCTTGGATTTAATAGGGAGGTTGGATTTAAGCAGTGCAGAAATCAAAATATTGCACTCATCATTCAGTTGTCTAATAAGTAAGCTTGAATGGCTCAGTCTAGAAGGTTTAGGACTACAGATTCTACCGAATGCAGTGTCTTGCCTGAGATCACTGACTGAGCTTGGCTTTCAAACTGCAATATAGTAACCAAACTGAAGTTGGAAGTCCTTTTCAATGGCCTGACATCTTCACAAATACTATATTTGAAAGGCTATTGTAACTTGTCTGAACTCCATGACAACATCAGTTCCTTATCATCATTATATGAATTAAGGCTAGATGGAAGCTGTATGGAGATGTTGCCTACAAGCATCAAGGACCTCTCAAAGCTAGAAATTATGTCTTTAGACAATTGCAAAAAGTTCCTCCATAACTTTAGAATTCTGTAAAGTAAAATGACCCTATCAATGTAAAAACCATTAATTCCCATGTGTGTCTCAATATTCTCTAGGGTATTGGTTCTAACACCACCCTAACACATCTTCATGCAACCCCATTTGTTTTTTTTGCCGCGCTCTTGTTTGCGGTAGAAAAAAACCAAAACGCACTCTTGTTTGCGGTAAAAAAAAGATTGCATCTTAGTCTGCGGAATGTATTTTATGTTTCCGTTCTTACATTTCAAAAGTAATTCTGCACTTACATTTCAAACAGCGAGGGGTGATGCGAATCAAAATGTGGAGAAGGGTCCCAGTGTTCAAGATGGAAGGTAGATATTTTTTAGCCTGGAATGAAGAAGGTTGGCATCTTGTGAGAAGGTGACTGAAGGTGGATCCTCTGTTAATACTTTTTTAAGAAGGAAAAGAAAAAGAAGATGTGGTCCTCTACAAAGATACAAAATAAATCATTCATCATTTAATTCCAGCGCCAACTTGTTAGAGAAATGGATAGAAAAGAGAGAAACTATGGTCCTCCACATCTTAGTCTGCGGAACACTTACATTTCAAACAGCGAGGGGTGATGCGAATCAAAATGTGGAGAAGGGTCCCAGTGTTCAAGACGGAAGGCAGATATTTTGTAGCCTGGAATGAAGAAGGTTGGCATCTTGTGAGAAGGTGGCTGAAGGTGGAGCGGAAAAGAAAAGGAATTTGTGGTCGTCCTCTACAAAGATACAAATAAATCATTCATCATTTAATTCCAGCGCCAACTTGTGGATAGGAAAGAGAGAAACCGTAGATGTGATACGAAAAAAAAGGAAAATAAGAAAAGAAAAATATAAGTGAGAATAGAATGAAAAAAAAAAAAGATGTGAATATATGACTATGACAAATATGCTTTTTCCCCCTTCCATGCTTTGAGTTGCGTTTGGTGTCTTTTTTGCGCCTTATGCCCATTTTTTTAATAATTCCTAAAATACACTTTTGTAGAAAAAAAAAAGTTTGTAGCAAAAAAATAAATTCAAAAAATGTCATACCTCAACTCCATCCCCTTCAACTCATCACCATCACCATTTCTCTCCCACCATTTCCTTGCCATCTCCTTTTATATTGTCCTGGACGGAAGGAACAAGCAAGAAACCAAGGTGGGTTCTTCCAATCGAAAAAAAAAACTTGCATCGTAGTTTTTTTGAGCTTGGGTTACAAAAAATAGTTACAAATCGCTCTCTAACGTGCGATTTTTTTTTTATTTTTTATTTTTGAAAATGATATCGCATCTTGAGGTGCGATATCATCCATAGAATCGCACTCAATGATGCGATTATCATTTAAAAAGAAAATAAAACAAAACGGAAAGTCGAGGGGTTTAAAACCCACGAACCCACCTCCTCTATCTTTTCAGTTCTGTAAACCTAGCCCCAATACCTCTGCTCTCTTCTCTTCTCTTCCATTTTGCTCCCTAACCACGAGCCCAAGTGTTTGCATCTTCGAATCTCCAACAAAAGCAAGTTCAAGGTAATGGCTCTTCCTCTTCTTTCTTTGTACTCTGTTTTTCTGCTATACTCTGTTTTGCATGTGGATGGGTTTTTGTACCCCATTTTTGTGATTTCTTGCTGTCCTTCTACGAATGACGTGATTAGAATGGTTTCTTCTTTCTCTGTTTTTGGTCTCTGGAGATGGATTTTTGGTGGGTTTGTATGGCATTTTTTTGAGTTTTTAGTTGCTGGTTAAAACTCGCACTTTGAGGTGCGATTTGTAGACTTGGCAGTGTATTTCTCTTATGCTTGCATTGAATCATTTTCCTTTCCATCTTGGTTGCTTAGTTTCGTTGTTGCTGGAGTGTGTTTTTTAATTTTAGGTTTTATTTTAATTAAATTTATTAGCATGTGTTTATCAGAACTCTAAATAGTGTTAATTTGCTGTTTAAGTCACTTGGATTGAAACTAAGCATTTGTAATTTGCATGTGCAACCAATTCCCTTTTTTTTTTGCTGTTTAAGTCATTTGGATTGAAACTAAGCATTTGTAATTTTCTCCTGTTGTGACAGAAATGACAATGACTCGTGTCACAGGTCGCCCAGTTGAACATGATGAAGAACAAGATCAGGTGGAAGACATCCGACAAAGGGGTCATGCCTCACACCGTAGGCGGCGGAGAAAGGCTCTGGTGGTGGAGGAACCCTCATATAATGAGGCTGAGTACGAGGAGGAGGAACAATGGCGGGACAGGTATGAAGCGCGGCAAGAGGAGTATGTTGATGATGATGGTAATGTGGGCCATTATGGGGCTAAGGAGATGCAATACAATGAGTATGATCAGGCTGATGAGGGTGATGGCGAAGAGCACAGTGATGATGATGATGGTGGTGACGATGAGGACAATGATGATCGTGAATAAGGGGGCCTTGATGACGGGGCAAAGAAGGAGTTGAAGTGAAGATTGCAAGCAATTGACAAAGCTGACAAGTAGTTGACCTCATTCCCAGGTGGATCAAGTAATCTGAATGTGCTGCGGAGCTATGACACCCATGTTACTGGCAGGGTGTGGAGGTCTTACATTGATGGCAACATACCAGATCGATCGCTGTTGAGGTTGTACAATCACGAGAAGAGGCTGCGGGCGGATATGACTGGGGGGCATGCATACATATGTGATGTCCTAGCTAGGCCTGGTCTTGTATCTCTCCTGGATTGTAGATGCACCATATACGACCGAGGGTTGATATCAGCTTTCGTGGAGAGGTAGCACCCTGAGACGTCATCCTTCCATTTGCCATGTGGAGAGATGACAATCACACTGGATGATGTGGCATCTCTTCTACACATCCTGGTCCGAGGCAGCTTCTTCACTCTTCCCAAGTGCATAGCAACATCAATCCAGCATTTCACAAATTTTGTTCTATGATCGTCGAACCAAGTCTTATGAACATACGAGATGAACTGTGGAAAGGACGCACATGTCATTTCTAGCTCTTGAAGATGGATATCGTACTCCTCTTCAGAAGCGGAATCCATAAGAACGCTCCATGAATCTCTGACTACATCCCAGATACCCTTGTCACAATACAACTTGGACTTTGCACTGACATTCTTGCTTATGTGAAACTTGCATAGCAAGTGCTTCGCATTAGGGAAAACATCTTCTACAGCTAACATCAACGCAAGGTCTTTGTCCGTCACAATCACACCTGGCAGATTTTCCTGTTTATCTATCAACCCCCTCAGTTTCTGCAACGCCCACACAATATCGGGAGTTTTCTCAGTAGTCATAAGGGCAAACCCTATACTGAATGTCATGTTGGTTGATGTGACGCCTACCATCTCAAGCAACGGCAACTCGAACCTATTGGTTTTGTAGGTACTATCTATGAGAATGATATTAGGAAAAATGTTAAACAACTCTATTGCACGAGGATGTGACCAGAAAATATCGTCAATAACACCAGTGTCTTCGTCCTTCAAGTGTCAATGAACATATTTGTCACGTTCCAACAACTCCATTAAATGTTGCATCTCAGTCAACGGACCCCTCTTTGTTCTCTTGTACCTCGTACTTGCAGAGTAAATTTGTTTTATCCTAATCAAATTCTGGGGATTGTTATCCTTCAAAGCAACAAGCACTTGTCCTGGTTTAACTCTGTTTTCCATCATGTCATGAAACATTTGTTTCTCCTCAGGACTCAATCGTCCGACATATGCGTGCCCCACTAGTGACTGTGCCCTTGCATGGTTATGAAATCCACATAACATGTTCAGCCTCCAGAGTCCGTCAGCCTTCCTAGGTCTTGCTTTTAGCTTAAAGGGACACTCACACTTTCTTGTCCCAGTGCTCTTATTTGTCAACTTCCCCTTGTACGGTTTGTATTTTCCACCACGCTCACAACCCAAAGTCAGCAATTCTTTCCTGTTTACACTTCCATAATCAGACTTCGCAGTTACAACAACAAAACCATTCTCCTTCCCAACTGCCCGAGCCCAGTCAAAGAGTTCATGTCGAGTCCCGAGTACCTACAAAGAATAAAATCACATAAGACCACTGTATGGTAGATACAGTAAATCATATTAGCGCAACACAAATACAAACCTTATCAGTTGTAAACGCTTTTGTACAGTCAACAGGGAAACCAGAAGAAGACTCATTACCAGAGGACTGTTTTAAACCATCATCTTCAGTCTTGATGACAACAACTAATTCTTTCCCATTACCATGATCTTCAGCCTCCTCTGACAACAAGGTTTTCATGACTGAAAGGCAACACACAATACCACAAATCAGCGAACTATATCATTAAATCGCACTTAAGGCAGCGAAAATAACACAGTAGTATATAGTTATGTATCGCATTCGAAGATGCGAGATACATTTTAAATGTACAAGGATTTCGCATTTCGCACTTTAAGGTGCGAATCTTAACCAGTCCTTTAATCGCACGTGTAGGTGCGATTTCAACATCGATCAATACGTCAACGGTAGAAATAGAACGATAAGGGGGAGGGACCATACCTCCCTTGAATTCCGAATGGAAAATGGAATATAGAGTATGTTGACGAGTACGTGTTTTGCAAGGGAATGGTGGTAAGTATGGTGGTAGGAAGATGAAGGAGGTGGTGGTTACAAGATGAAGGATGTGGTTGTAAGAAGATGAAGGAGGTGGTGGTTAGAGGTTGAAGGTGGTGGTGGTGACAAGTTGGAGGGGATGGTGGTGACAAGTTGGAAGGGATGATAGAGGGTGTTGGAGAAAATTGGAAAAGGGGGGGTGGAGAGAATACAATGGAAAATGAGAGTGATGAAGAAGATGGATATACTGGGGTATTATTTTAAGGGTAAAAGGGTAAAATGACCAAATTGAGGGGGGGGGGAGGGCGTAAGGTGCAAAAGGGGGGGCGCCAAACGCAACTCCCTTTTTTTTGGGGTCAGTGTAATTGCAATGTGTTGGGAGATATGAAAATAAAAGGAAAAGGTGACGTACGTGTGTGCATGTGAGTGGTAAGGGAAAGAAAAATAAGAAAAAAATGGTTTGACAATCATTCTATCCGCATTTCAAATTTTCAATTATTGAGATAGAGTAGAAGATAGATACGAGTTTATATTCATCTACACTTCTTTTTCTCTTCCATTTCATTTTTACTTGCTCTCTCTTCTTATTCATTTCTTCTTTCTCTATTATATGATATTTTATTTCTCTCCCATTTCTTTCTTTGTTTAAGTGTGGTTGGAATCTCAACAAATACTTATTGTTTTTTTTTTGTTATTGTAGAAAATTTGAGTGAGTTCGACTCCGGTCACCACCACAGGTCAAGACATGCCTCCATGATCATATGTCGCTTACGAAGGTATTTACCGATCACCCATCAAAGAGAGATTTGATCAGGTTGTAAAACTAGAAAAAATCAAAGTTTCAGATTCAATAATTAATGTGTTTATTTAAATGATATTATAATATATTTTTGAAATAACTTATTTGCATTTAGAACCCCAGTTGAGAGAGACATCACATTCACACCACCCCCACCCCCATCTACACAGCCACCATCAAGTATGAAATTCGAACCTCACCACCACCGTAGGCAGATGTGATCTTTCACAATAATCTTTCACTGGTATGATTGTTCTCCAAAATCCGGAACATATATCGGGTGCAAAGGTCATCATCGTTCATGAACCTTGTCATGTTGAAATTCAATTAGCGCAGAGCCTTCTCCAAGAATTTATTCTCAACGGCGATAATACCTCTACACTGATGCATTCCAATTTCACACTCCATAGGGGCTGTGTGCAGTGGGGGTGGGGGTGAGGGTGTGAAATGTGATCTCTCTCAACTGGGGTTCTGAACGTAAATATAGTATTTCAAAAATATATTATAAAATTATTTAAATAAACACATTAATTAATTGAGGTGGAAATAAATTTCCAAATGTAATCAGAATTAAAAAATAATTTGAAAACAAATAAAATAAATGTTATATTCTTATTGGACCACATATGCACGGAGTGGGATAACCCAATTTGAACATAGGGTCATTTAGACAAATATATTCACATTTTTTTCTCTTCCATCTTATTTTGGGGGTTGGTTTTAAGACCACCCCTTTGGTCCTCAAACCACCCCCTGGTGTAGTAAATTACTTTTTTGCCCTTCATAATTATTATTATTCCTACCATATCCTTCATCTTCTTTTCCTCCCATCACCATTACCACCACCACCCCATCACCCCCCTTTTCCTTCCCATCACCATTTCCACCACCACCACCCTTCTCACTCCATTAAACCTCCAACCTCCTTCACCTCCAACCCTTTTTCGAAGCTCCGATTAACCTTCACGTAGCTGTATACCGCAAGAAAAGAAGGTTTGTTTCGTTCCCTATCGTCACCTACTTCAACCCTGTTTATTGACGTTCTCTGCATTATTTTCGCACCTTAAGGTGCAATTTTGACCTCAAATCGCACCTTTAAGATGCGAATTTAAATATACATATTTTTTTTTTTGGTCAAAATCGCTTGAACCATATCCTATTATCCTTCCTGTTGTTGTTAATTTTTTATTAAAAATGGGGGGACCATGGCCACCGCCTTATGCCTTCAAGTAGTTCTGCCACAGCGTGGAGGAATCATAAACCCTTTTACAATAGTTAGAATGGGATCTTGATCACATGTAATTTAAGTAAACAACTGCACTGCATCCCATTCCCAGCCTTTGTCATTCAGTTAAAAACATATTATAATCATATATTCAACACATATCTCTGCCATTGGATTCAACTGTAGGATGGTGCAGCCGTAGAGGATCCTAGAATTACAATGGTAGGAGCAAAATCAAATTTTTAAGCCCCATTTCATATCTTAGGATTTTATAGAAAAATAATGTTAATTTTACTTACAACAAGAGTAAAATAGGAAGAAAAATAAGTCATATCGTAGATAGTGCGTAGGCAGATGGAAAAAAAATAGAGTGAAAATGTAATGAAAATGAAAATTAATTTTTTAAGAATTAAGTTCATTATACTTTTTATTTGGTTTTAAGGGGCTTTAAAATCACATTAAATCTCTCATAACAAATCATTTTTTATACGCATCCCAAAAAAAATCAAACCATATATTAAATATTTATGAAATCCAGTTACATACGAGTAGTTGTGCTATACCTAAACAAGTTGTTACAATTACGCTATATCTTTATAAAGTTAAGAGAGTCCGTCAACGAAATTAAGCAAACAAACAAATAATGTACCAAATATTGAACCAACAAATAATTGAGATTGAATTGGCCCTTATATATACAGCCGTTCGGGTTGCGTTACATAAATCCCGTGTCAAATCTTTCTCTCTTTACACTAATAGTGGCTATGTCTTCTTCTTCTTCATCCCGTGTGTTTCCCCCCAAAAAGTATGATGTTTTTATTAGCTTCAGGGGTGAGGACACCCGAAAAATCTTCACCAGCCATCTCCATTCTGCTCTCAGAGACAAGAATATAGTGGCGTACATGGATGATCAGCTCAAAAGAGGAGATGATGTTGGGCCAGAGCTTGAACAAGCAATCAAGAACTCGCTGGTGTCTGTTGTGGTGTTCTCAGAAAGATACGCAACTTCAAAGTGGTGTTTGCAAGAACTCGTCAAAATAATGGAATGCAGAGATGATGGACAGGTTGTTCTGCCAGTGTTCTACAAAACAAATCCAACCAACGTACGACATCAGACAGGGAGTTACGAGGAACCATTTCAACTCTATGATCGATTGGCAGCTGCCAGTGGCAAAATTGAAGACCAAGACAAAGTGAAAAGTTGGAGAGATGCTCTCTTTCGAGCAGCCAATATATCTGGGTGGGACTCAAGTAACCACAAGTAAGTAATTTCATTCCTTCTTTTTTTTCCCCCTCCTTATAGGAACTTCTATTGTTAACTAAAGTTGGCTTTGATTCAAGTTGATAAGATGGATTTTTAATGTTCTTCTAGAGAAGAAAAATTCCATTTGAAATTTGGGGTTGAACTACTCATATTCGAATACACCTACTCTTCAATTACGTCCTTAATCTCTTTTCCTCATCCACTACTTCACGACCACTTCTCCTTAGACTCAGAGTCCTTGAAGGTTCAAACGGGGTGTTTGAGGTTGGAATGATTCGATCAAATCTCATCGATTTTGTTAGTGTGTGTTTTGATTAACGTTAATATAATTGGATTTGACCATAATTATATTGTATCTGGTCATAATTGAGTTCGGTAAACGTGAGTTTAAGTGACGTGATTTATGTTTGGGTACATTTGCTTATAATTAATTTTCGTAACTGAATTTCAGTTAACATTTACCCTAGTTCCACGTGTCTGATCCAGAAGCTGTATTGGCTAGCATCACCCCGATCTGATTTTACTCCCAAATAGAGAATCAGATCCAGTGTCACCAAACATCTTTTGAGGCATAGAGATCTATGTTTGAAGCTCTGATCCACATTTCAGACTCAGATTCACGTTTCAGATCCACAACCAAACACACCCTTATTTATTATCTAATGAATTTGTATAAGATCAAATCCGATCAAATGAATAGAAGTTTGGATTGGATTAAAATTTTCAGTTTTAATTAACTTTTTTATTTTTTGAGATTGTGGTATACAAATCATAAAAAACATATAATATATAATTAATGCAATGATAAATAATGTATATATCAACGTAACATTCATAAATTATAACATAGCAATATCTCTTAAAATTATAATTATATGTGTTCAATTTAATGCATATTCATTCAATTGAAACTTTATTTATTCAAATGTATTTTCATAAATAAATATGTGTCATATATGTAATAAATATATCAAGGATTAAAGCGGTGTACACCGTCAGTGTAAACTTTATTTACACAGACATTCAATTGAATTCCACCAAATTAGAAATATCTTATTCTTTTAATTAAAATTAAAAATAAATGTAACTATTTCTCCTATGTGACATGCATTGATTGGATGACAATGTAAAACTATTTTATATTGTTAATGTATATCTATTAAACTCATATATATATATATATATATATATATATATATATATATATTATATAACAAGTAAATGTATAAGAACGAGTGATATAATATATGTATAAATAAAATTATTTATATTTGTAAATATTTAGTTTGGAATTAACGAATAGAGATTCTTTAATGTTTTATAATATGAAATTAAAATGCAGAGATTCTCATAACCCTATAATAATAAGGCTTAATAGCACTTTTGGTCTCTCACTTATCACGATTTGACACTTTTGGTCCCTAATAAAAAAATTAGCCTAAATGGTCAATCACTTTGACAAACGACAGCAGCTTTAGTCCCCCGTCACACTTCCATTAAAAAACTAACGGCTTCCATCTAATATTTAAATAGTTTTTGGAAAAAAAAAACCTATATCCTTCCTCTTCTCTTCAACCCTAGTCCCCTTCTCTTCTTCATCTCAACGCTGCCACCACCCACCTTCCTTCTTCATCTTAGCGCCACCACCACCCACCTTCCTTTCTTTCCGCTGGTCAACCCCAAAGCATGAACAGCTCTAGCCGCCGCAATCCTCACCGCCAGAACGTCACAGATCAGCAACCCCATCACCCACCCCACCTAAGACCACTAAAATCCTCGAGACTCTAAATTGGTGGACCTGAGTCCTAGAAATTCTTCAAACACCCAACCCCACCTTCCTTAATCACCTACCACCTCAAGCTTTCATCCTCCAAGATCAAATTCGCCAAACACCCAATTGAATTTTCCTGAGCCACGATTGTCCCGGAAGAAGCCACCACCAGCAGAACAACCACCTGTTCTCCTCCGTGAAATTCTACCTGATCACCGTGAACTTCGCCAATTTCCTCAAAACCGCCGCCGCGAAAGCTTGCAAACCGGGGGTGCCAGCTTGGCAGATCCCTAACAGCGACGAGATTCCGCCTCTGGACCCAATCACTCTGGCATTGTCCTTGGTGAAACTCAGTGCTTGAAGCGCTATGCAGGCTTTTTCAATTGAAAATCCGCTACCAGAGTCAAGAATTCGAAGGAAGCAGTAGAAGCCCTTCTGCGAGGAGCACGTTCTTGCCGCTGTCGGAGGTGGAAACCCTAGAGATGGCGGCGATGGTGTTCTCCTTAGTTTCAGAGAAGGAGGAGTCGAGGAGGCGGAGGAGTACCATAACGAGCCCCTGCGCGACGATGATGGTGACGTTTTTGTCCTCCTCATGGAGGAGTGCGAGGAAAACAGTGATGGTGGAGTAGAGGAGGGTGGTGGCGCTGGGTGTTGGAGTGAGGGTTTTAGTCGCAAGATTGGGGGAGAGGAAGATAGAGAGGAGCGGCACTGAGATGAAGAAGGAAGGTGGGTGGTGGCGGCGCTGAGATGAAGAAGAGAGGGGAACTAGGGTTGAAGAGAAGAGGAAGAAGATTTTTTTTTCCAAAAACTGTTAAATATTATATGGAAACCATTAGTTTTTTAACGGAATAGTGACGGGGGACTAAAACTGCTGTCGTTTGTCAAAATGAGGGACCATTTAGACTAATTTTTTTGTTAGGGACCAAAAGTGTCAAATTGTGATAAGTGAGGGGCCAAAAGTGCTATTAAACCTAATAATAAAGTGTAACTAATAAAAAATAGGAATTTTAGAGTAGGAACGAGGCTAAAGTAGTAGGTAGCATGATGGCCAAATCCGCAAGTGTACGGTTGATTATCGAGTAATATAAAAGATATCGTTCTCCACAGGCATAAGTGTTTCAAAGTCTAATTTTAATTTGTTTAGAACTAGTGCAGCAAAATAAAAAGGTTTGTTTGTATTTGGTTTGAGTAAGAACTCGGACATGCAATTCGCAATGAAAATGTAATAATAAAAATTAAGAACTTGGGCTGAGTAAATAACTTATAAATTATGCTCTTAGAATCAATTTTCATCTAGTTTTCTCACGAATTTTCATCTCCTTCCCTTCCCTGTTTGGTCGATCTCGTTTCTCTCAGTGTTTATTAAAGCTTTCCATCTCCGACTAGATTGCAAATTAGATCCAATTCTTTCATTCTGTGCGATTCTCTTAAACAGCTTTCACCACCATGAACACGCTTGTTTCTGAATTACTGTCATGGAATGTTTAACTTTTGGTGGTTCTTTCGTTGTTGACGTTTTATTGTACTGGTTGGTTTTTGTGAGATATGTTCTTGAGTGTTTTTTTGTAACTTAAGAACTAGTGGCACTTTATTTAGGTGGGATATTGATTGGTGTATCATTCTCAGAAACTCTTTCATAATTTGTTCTAATTTATGCTGGTAAAAAAAATGGATGGAAAATGTTTAACGTTGTTTATGCCTTAGGGTTCAGGGTAAATGATTCAATTGAATTGAAGTAATAATACAAAGTGTATTTATACAAGAATCAGTGAAGCTAACCCTAATCAATCTAATAACTATAACAGCCGACAAGCTACAACTGCATAACAAACCCTTGACAACTTCCACTTTCTGTTATTAACTTACTAACTGCATTCTGACTAGGACTAACAAACCCGCTGAGTAGGATAAACTAACTTATCAAGTGCTATCTACAATGTAATGCAAAATTGAAGAAAGTTTGTAATTGCTAGAAAATCAAAATTCTATTTATAAAGTCACCCAAATCCAAATATCCTGCATAGAACAATACAAGAATGAAAACCGTATCGAGTATTTTTTCTTCAAATGTAAACACTACATCAATGGAGCCAGCAGCTGCATTTTCTTGTTTAGGTGACATTCACCACACCATACAGAATAAGTGAACAAGAATTCTAGTGCAAAGTATATGAATTGCTCAGTCCAGCAATAAATAGATATATAAATAGCACATGCTATTGCATTCATCAATTCTGTATCTTAACCTCTTCATTCACTCATGCATATACGTGTTATGACCAAGTAGTTTATATCTAAATAGTTTATTAAATCAAGTTTTTCACTTCTAAGAATTTGCATCTTTAACTCCTTTATTTGACAGGGACGATTCTGAAGTCATACAGAACCTTGTTAACGATGTTTTGGAAAAGTTGCTCCTGAGGTACCCTAAAAACCTAGATGACCTTGTTGGAATTGAGGAACACTGTATGCAGATTGGGTATCTCCTGAGAAAAGTTGGAAGAATTGGAATTTGGGGGATGGGAGGAATAGGCAAGACAACCATAGCTAAAGCCATGTTTGCCGATTACTTCCCCCATTATGACAGTGTATGCTTCTTCCAAAACATAAGAGAAGAATCAGAAAAGCACGGACTAACATACATCCGTGATAAGGTTCTCTCTGAGCTACTAAAAGAACAAGTTACAACATCCCATATTTATGTATCCGGATTAGTTAAGAAGAGGCTCAGTAGTAGAAAAGTTCTGATTGTGCTTGATGATGTGGATAGTTCTGAGCAATTAGAATCTTTGTGTGCAGAACTCAGTGACTTGGGACAAGGTAGCCATCTCATTGTAACAACAAGAGATGAACATTTGCTTCATGGAAGTGTTGATGAGATATATGAGGTTGAGCCATGGGACTTTGACGAATCGCTTGTGCTCTTCAGCTTAGCAGCCTTCAAGGAAAGGGAGCCTGAAAAGGGTTATGATGATCTCTCACGAAGGGCAGTTGAATATTCAGGAGGTGTTCCATTAGCTTTAAAAGTTTTGGGTTCACATTTTCATTCTAGAAAGGATCCTGAATTCTGGAAATCTGAACTGAATTATTTGGAGAGCAAGAAGGAACCCCTAAAGAAAATTCGAGAAGTTTTACAAGTGAGCTATAAGGGATTAGAGAGGACAGATCAGAAGAACATATTTCTGGACATTGCTTTCTTTTTCAAAGATGAAAATAAAGATTCTGTCATACAGATACTAGATGCCTGTGGTTTAAACGCTACAAGTGGAATTAAAATACTTAAAGAGAAAGCTCTTATAAGTATTTCAAACAGCAATACTATACAAATGCATGACTTGCTACAAGAAATGGGTTTCAACATAGTTCGAAAAGATGTAACAGACCCTGGAAGACGTAGTCGATTGAGGGATATTGAAGAAGTTCATAAGGTACTTAAAAATGACAAGGTAAGAAAAAGATACACTAGACATGTTTTCAAATAGATATCATGGTGAATTTACTACCTGATTTACTTATTTCTTGTCTTGCTAGGTAGCTCATGAAGTTGAAGGAATAGCGTTAGATTTGTCTAAGGCAGTAGATTTGCAGTTGAGTGATGACATATTCAACAGGATGCCTAATTTAAGATTTTTTAGATTATATGTCCCTGTGGGTAAGCAAAGATCTACTAAAATACACTACTATCCCGGACTCTTCCATCTTGGAGATTCTGCTGAATTGAAGTATCTTGAGTGGAGTGGATACTCTTTAAAGTCTCTTCCACCGAACTTTTGTGCTAAGTTTCTTGTTGAGATTCGCATGCCGCACAGCCATGTTGAAGAACTTTGGCAGGGGACGCTGGTAAAGATGTACAAGCATTTGCGTTTGTGCTTACATCTTCGGCCTAATTTGAGATGACATTCCTTTTTTAATTTTTGCAGGATCTTATGAATTTAGAGAAAATTGACCTGAGTGAATGCAAACAGTTGGTGAAGCTCCCTGATTTGTCTAAAGCGTCAAAACTCAAATGGGTTTATCTCTCTGGATGTGAAAGTTTGTGTTCTGTTCATTTTTCATCTGTGGAGAAACTAGTTACTTTAATATTGGATAGATGCAAAGATTTGAAGAGTCTTATCATCGAAAAGCATTTAAGCGATCTGCAGGAGCTCAATGTGGATGACTGTTTAATCCTTGAGGAATTTTCAGTGTCGTCTGATTCAATTAAAAGGTTGGATTTAAGCAAGATAGAAGTCAAAAAATTGTACTCATCAATCGGTCGTCTAAGCAAGCTTGTGTGGCTAAATCTACAAGGTTCGAGGCTGCAAAATCTTCCTAATGAGTTATCACGCCTGAAATCTCTTGAAGAGCTAAGGATTTTTAACTGCAGAGTAGTTGATAAAGAGAAGCTCTATGTCCTATGTGCTGGCTTACAATCCTTAAAATTACTACATCTGAAGGATTGTTATAACTTGTTTGAACTCCCTGACAACATCAGCTCCTTGTCATCATTGTATGAACTAAGGCTCGATGGAAGCAGTGTGGAGAAGTTGCCCACAAACATCAAGCTTGTTGAAACTCTGGAGATTCTCTCTTTAGAGAATTGTAGGAAGCTTCGGTTTCTACCTGAGCTTCCATTGCTCATCAATAAGCTTTGTGTTGTCAATTGTACCTCATTAGTGACGGTGCCCACGTTCAAGAATTTTGCAGTCAACATGGAAGGAAGGAGAAAAAACATTTTGTTTTCGAATGGAACGAAACTGAATGAATGTTCGCTGCAACAGATTATGGAAGACACCCTGTTTACAATGAATAGTGCTGCATTGCACAATATATTTGTAGAAAGGTATGGTGTGTATGACCACGGCTACAGTTTTAACAATGTTGATGTTTGCTTTCAAGGAAGCAGTGTCCCCTCAGGCTCAGGGCAAGGGTCGTTTGAATATCGAGCCACAGGGTCCTCAATTACAATTGAAACTCCTCCCGAACATTTGTCCCAAGGGCTACTCACCATTTACTCTGTGGTTCTTTTTCCATCCCCTGGATTCAAGTGGGCTCGAATCGACTGCAAAATGTACAACATAGATGATGATTTTAAAAAGACGCCAAGCTTGACTTCAGCTGCATTCTGGATCCCAGACATGGACGAATTCAATTCAGATCATGTTTTTGTATGGCATGGTTCAATATTCGATAGCAGCAAACCTTGTGGTTTTGAGTTCAGTGTTTCAAATGATTTCCTGGAACCCGTTTTACTGAAGATCAAAATAAAAGCGTGTGGGATTAACCTAATATGTTTGTCAGATTCTGAGCTTCACCATTTCTTACGGGAAGCAGCCGACTTGGAACCGCAGTTAAAGTCGAAGTTGGGATTGAAGTATAAGTTGGCATTGGGTTTGATGCAGGATGATAATAAGAGAGTGAGTAATTTATGCTATGCATTGGAAAATGGACTTGAATTGGATGAATCATTGGAATTAGAGTTAGAATCACATCGTCAAGCAGTTTTAACATTAATTGAGAAGGAAGAAGGCAAATCTCAACGAAAACCAATTCTACAACTAATTGATTCTGATAATTCACCCGCTGATGAAACTGCTGATTTGACCTATGCCGCACCAGCTTCGACACAAATTATTCTACCAACTCGAGGTATAAGGTTCAATCTTAGTGGTATTTTTCTTCTTTTATTTCTGCTTTTTAACTAAGCCATTTCGTTTTTCTTTTGCAGATGCTCATGCTGAGCCGACTTCTGTGCCGTCCACTGAAGAAGTTTCTGAGACTTCTGATGATGATGATGACCCCTTGGCCGATATTGATAGCCTCTTCTCCGGCAGCCAAAAACTTTCTCTGGTGTCTGTGCAATCTGCTTCGGCAAATGATATCGCTCCCGGAGCTGACGCGTTAGCTTTGGCCCATCAGCTCCAAAATTTAATTGCTGAAGACTTGACTGCCTTGGCGTCGAACCCAAGTCGCTCCACTGAAATCCTCCGATGCTTGGCTGATTTGAATAAGACATCGGGCCTGCCAGAAGAAGTAAAGGAATGCACCTCTTCTTTAATCTCAGTTGCTGGCCGGCTTCCGACAACAATTGCTTCGGCCGTGAAGGTTATGGCCGACCATGACAGAGCTTTGGCCCACAAGGCAGAGTTGGTTGAATCAGTGAAGCAAGCCAAGCAAAAGAAAATTGAGCTTACCGTGACCATTGAGAAGAACGTTGCCGAGATCCGTATGTTTGATCAAAGAATCTCCGCTTTAAAATTTGCGGTAAATCTGATGGAGGCCGAGCGGCAAAAATTTTTGGAGGCCGGTGTCAGCTACGACAAGGAGAAGAAGAAGTGGAAGAATGAGGCCAAGGCTTTGGCCGATGACGCCAAAAAGACTGTAGCTGCTCTTAACAAATTAAGTTTTTCCTATCCAGAATCGGCCATGAACTTTGCAGCTACGCAAGCCACAATTGACGCTTCGAAGTGCACACTTGCCAAGTTTATTTCTACCTTTGCTAAGCCAGACCTTCCTGTGGATCCTCCAGCAGAACCAACGACCGAGCCACCGGCCAAGTAATTAACAAATAGGAATAACATTGTTTTGGAATTCCTTTTTCTTTGAGCAGATCTCTTAAGGTACTTGTGGAGTATGATCAGCACTTAGAAGGATGTCAAAGGAGTGGTGAAACTCAGAAGTTTTTGGTGTAGTGTGATAATATTGTTGATTTCCAAATGAACAGAAGGAATGTCAAATGAAAAGAAAAATAAGCTTCAGTAGCATTCTTCTATTCTAGCAGGTAGTAGGAAGAAATTAAACTAAGCTGGTATTGGATTGAATATTCGCTGATTGAGGATTACTTGTTTTATTGAACCAATCATTCATATCTAAGATACTCTGTCTATAGTAGTTGTATCCTTGTCTATGAACTTTTGTTTTGTGTGTTTTTATATGGTAGCCGTACCTAGCCATTGTTGATTATCTCTATACTGTGTTTCAATTATAAGTAGTTTTTGATGTTGTTTTGCTTGAAAAAAGTAGATTAATTATTATATTAGCTGGACTTCTAAGTTCAAGAATTGTCATTTTGCTACTAAATTCAGCTCCATTTTCTTGTCACAGCTAATTAGCTTTGCATTGATGCTCAACTCTATGCATGTTCTGATTTGCACTGTTTTGTTGTTGTTTGCAATGCTCCTCTTGCTCATATTATTTTACAGGAAAGGCTTCTGATAGTCCCCGGGAGGAGGCTATCAACAACAAGGTTAAGGTTAGGGAAATCTTGTTAGAGAACAGTCAAATTTGTGAGCAAGCTCAATTTTCATGTTTATTCATGAAAAGAAAGTACAAATTTATAGAAACTATGAAAGCAACAAACTAATCCTAAAAGATAAAAGATAATAGAAAGTAACAACTAAGCAACTAATCCTAGGAGATAACAAAAGAAAACAGAAAATCAAAATAAAAGAAACAAACTAAAAACTGAATAACAAACTAAATCTAAAAACTAAATAACAAACTAAATCAATAAACCAAATATCATCATATCTAGATTAATTAAAATTAATCAGATATAATCTTATAGGTATCTGGGTTTATTGATGCTTCTTTTGGGTCTATCAGCTTCATATACGGATTTCCCTGTTGTGCTGTGTGATGTGAGATCTACAACAGTTCAAACCAGAAATATTAGTTTTGAGTTCAAGTTTGGACTGTGCAAAACTTAGTTTTGAGTTCTTGGTTACAACTGGTAGCCGGGAAGACGATTAGCTGATCAAAGTAAAGGAGTGTGTGGTTCACCTTATATGTTTCTCAGATTCTGAGCTTCCCAAATTCCACACCGCGGGACCAGAAGATTTCGCGCGTTGGTTGGGTTAGATGCGCGCGCAGCGCAATGACCTCAGCAAGGCCGGGCCGCACAATTTTTCGCGCAGACCCGGCCAATTTTCACATGATTTTGTCCTTTTCCGCCCATAACCCTTTTTAATCCCGTTTTTGACCTATTTTGAGATATTTTTTGCATTTGGAACTTATTTTGGAAGAGATTTTGAGGAGTGTTAGGTTTTCAAGTCCTTTCCAGGTTCTTGATTGTCTTTATGCTTTACTCATTGAACTCCTGTGATTTTATTATGATTATGTGTAATTAATCTCCCTTGTACTGGGGGAGATGGATTTGGTTAGGATTATGGATTGAGATGCTCTAATTATTATATAAGTAATTTATTTCTTCTATGCGTTGCTTGGGCATACCGAGAGGTTGGTAAGTAAAGAGAACTGGAAAAAAACCGAATAAGAGTCTGTACTTACTAGAAATAGGGGTAACAAATTATTTGTGTTGACCTGAACTTCTCTAGTTAATAAAGATTAGATAGGAAGAAATTTGCTATCACTTGTTAATTAGAAGGGATATCTGAACGTGTGAAAGCAGCAGGTAGACATCTAGGTAGAGCACCGTAGAAGAGTAAATTCAACTTATATATTAATTATAGTAGGTATATCCATAGGATTAACCAATGAAATCGGAACCCATGTGTGCTTCTCTCTCTGATTTCTAAACAACGTTAATTCTCTGCTTTGTTTTGATTTTTGTCCAATTGTTACCGGTCTACCAATTGAATCCCTTGTTTCTTTGCTTTATTTTTCTGAACTGAATTACTGAAATACGAGTAGACTACCACAATCTTTATGGATTCGATATTTAAAACCCCGGGTGAAACTGTACACGTGCAGTTTGGCACATCAAGTTTTTGGCGCCATTGCCGGAAATTGTAATTTTGCCGACCAACAACATGCTTCATTTGTAGAATGAGAAAATAATGGAAGGAACCTATTCTTTACTGGTCAAGAGGCATTTAAGTAAGGTAAAAAGTGTGATATTTGGATAGTAGTTGCAGCCATCATTTGACGAAAATGAAGAAGCTTAAATCAACATAGATTCTTCATTTAGCTATAAAGTTAAATTAGGCAATGAGAAACATATTGAAGTAAAAGGAAAAGGCGGTACTAAAGTTACTATGAAGCAAGGAAACAAGGTCATTCATATACTCTGTATGTGCGAGAATTAGATGAAAATTTGTTGAGAATTGGACAACATTTAGAGCATGGTTATTCTCTAAGTTTTAAGAAATGAGTGATGATTCTTAGATTCAAAATAGAGAGTTGCCGCTACAGTAAAAATGAACAATAACAGGAGCTTTCTATTCTCTAAATTATATGAAAAAATTGAGCATGATAGCTGGAGAAGAAAATGACTTTTGTCTATGGCACAAGAGATTTGGACACTTGAAATACAATAATCTAAAGTTTTTTTCTCAAAAGAAGATGGTGTTTGCACTGACAAATAAGTGTTGGAACTTGTACAAAGATGTGTGTGGCCCTATGAGACAAAAATTTGAAGTATTTGTAGTTTATAAAAATTTCAAAGCATTAAACTGAGAAACAAAATGGTAGGTAGAAACAGCACATATAAAATGAATTCGGTACATTTTTCAAAAATTTCAAAAATGTTGTATTTGAAAGAAATAATCTGTCTGTATGGACATGGCGAAATCCATCATATTTGAGAAATGTCTGCCTAAAACATTTTGTCTCAAAGTTGTTAATACACATTTGTATTTGACTGATTATCCTCATCAAGTGTTCCATGTTCACCAAACTTAACTCCAATATAAATGAAAGGTTTGACTGATTTTTATGAAAGATGAAATTATTGTGTTGTGGAAGATGTTCAAAAGAAGGCGTGAGAAGAAAAAAAGATGGTGGCTTATTGTCAGTAAGAATGTTATGGTGCTCATAATGTAGTGATGAATTCAGGACAACTGTTCCAAATATTAGTGAAAAGACTAGATTCAATATATCATGATTGACTATGGGAAAAAGTACCAATTAAAATGGACGGTTTAGATGACAAAAAGGGGGATAAAACAACTCTGATTATTAGACAAAGATGAACCACCCAAATATATGTAGCTCCTTTCAGAGCATGCAAGCATCATTTTAAAAGGGTTCTGGTCAAATGTTCTCTGGCTGTAGCCCATGCTTGAGTTAGAGTCTGCAACATCAGAAACTCAATTTCAGATTAAAGATCAAGAAATATTTCATGGTGATTCTAAATTTAATTATTGAATCCATCAAAAGCCATAGCTGATTCAAAATTGGGCTAGCATAAATGTGAGTTAGATAATTGCCATTAAGGGTACTGTAAGTTAGAGGAATAATCTAGCACCTTTGGTCTATATGGAAAGTTTTGTAAAATATTAAAGAAAGCACACATTACTACAAGAAACTAAGCTGAAAGAGTGTTGCATTACCTGCTCTGACAAAGGGGCATCGGCATCCAAGCTATGGGAGGTCACTTTTTCAGCAATAAGAGGTCCATTTGTTTCAAGTATTATCCTTCAAGCAAAAAAAGGAACTATTATTGACGAAAAAATAATGCAGCAAACAAAAGACAATTTTTTGCAGCTAAGAAATATATGCACACCCTCCATCAACAATCTCGTCAAGACATAAAAGAATGAGATCCAAGTTCTCAAGTGCCTCTCTTTTGTCAACATTGCTCCTGTATGGCACAAAAAAGGAATAAACGAAACAAAACATGATGAGTAAAGAAGCATCTGGTTATAAATCCAGATAGAAAAACACTAAGGAAAACTACCTCAACAGAAGGGTGACTGCATCAAAGAAACCTTGAAGAACTGATGCCAAAATGAGTTCATTTTCATCATCACCGCCAGTGACAAAGAAATGCAGGTCTTGCACAAATTTGTAAATAATGATATTGTTCTCAAGTAGTGTTACCTCAGCTGCAGGTAACAATATATTAGTTTTAAAAGAAACATGATAAAAATTTGCACTTTTCTGCAATAACACTATGTGTTAGACATATAAGTTATAAGAGTGTATGTTTTAAGGTATCATGAAATGTTCCCAGGAAAGTAAGCATGGGAACACAACATTCCCACATTTGGTATAAGTTATGTAAAAATATTCCTGGGCATGCCTAAGGTCTTTAAGGGATGATTTCCCCATTGTAAGTTGGAAATCAGCATTGTGGGCTACAGTTACCACTACAAGTGACTGGCTAATAACTTCACAACATTATTGTTTTATCAATTAATATAAATCAAAGGGACAAAACCAAATACTACATGTTTGGTAGTGTAGCTGACCTGCATGAAAATTCAGATACATTTAAACACAGATTTTTTTAAGCATTAAATTCTTGTCTGATATACTAACAAGGATGTTTGAAAATTATACGTAAGTATTTGAAATGTCAGGCAGTGAAAGCACAGTTGAAGTAAATAATGACCCAATCCATCTCTAGACTTGGTATGCACACCAGGCAGGAATGCTGGCTCATATGAATGTTTCAAAAGACTTCAGCCAATTATTTTTCATATTGATGCAAGACACCAACTGATGAGACCACGAGACACAAGATCTACGTCCACTATGATATAGAAAAAAAGTCGCAGAAACTCTTCTATTTATTATTTAATCCAACTACAAGGCAACATTATGCCCTTTTTCCAAATGAGGTTATGAATTAGCTCTGAAGTACAAGTAAATAGAATTACTGAGCATAAATGCCTGCAAATAAAAGGTTTTTGAAGACCAATATGCACGACAGAGTAACATAAAAACAAAATTACATTTGTTACATCAAGGATCATGTTAGATTGATATAGTCACCAACCCTAGGACACTAGCATCCAATATAAAACTAAGTGACTTCATATTGTGATGTGCTTGTCAAACTATGCTGCCTACCTTCTGTCCGAGCATTTGCCTTAAGAGTCTTACTGAATACAAACTTCTCAAAAGCTAACTTTGAATTGTTTGTTGGCCAGTCATCTGAGTAATACTTGACTGCAACACGCTTCCCTTCAGAATCTAAAAGAAGAATATTTTTTATCGAAGGACACTGACCCTACAGATAGAACAAAATAGCAACTGGTCATGAAAGGAGGATTGAATTTATTTATCACAAATACCTTGCACAAATATTGGAAGCTCCAACCCCTCCCTGCTCTCTCTCTCTCTAAAATCGGTAAAACTGTAAATATAAAAGGAAATTCCAAGCTAAATGCACACAGGATTCAGTTTCGCCCACCATTCATAGGAAAACAAAAGTTTGTGATCCAACACTTTTCTTTTTATTAGTTCCCGTTTCCCACTAAGCTACATATCAGCAATAACTGCTGATAATGTTATCATTTAGCATTGCAACAATAAACAAACTGTAAATTTCCCAGATCAAGTAACATATTTTAAATTTGGGAACCACAGCATCACTTCATTTCGTAGAACTAGCATACGATTTCTATTTTCTAGTGCATTCAATTGTCCCTAATCATCAGATCCTGTTTACAAATAGACAAAAATGAATCCTTTCTCTTGTCATGAACTCTCCCAGTAGAAGGTACAATTCTTTCAAAAAATTGATGAAAACTCATTAACAAATTCATACATTAATGCCCAATAAAATTCACCAGCCAAAGCTAGACAATCAAAATCGATCTGAAATAAGACCAACACATATCTCAGATTTAAATACCCATTCAGAGTAACATCGTTATGCAAACTCCAAATCAGATGATCCAGCCAACAAAAAAAGAACTTGTTTGAAACCCAATTCCTATATTAATGGGAATAGCTCAACCAGGATGCAAGTCCATACGGATCCCGTTAGAACAGAAAAGAATATCAATTTTTCATACATTTCAAATTTGTTAATGGATCTATGCGATTTAGCTATGAAAACACGATATGAAAGATGAGAAGAAGAAGAAGAAGAAGTTGAAAAAGAGTAGAAAGAGCAGAAAGGCTTACATGCGATGCCATGTCTGAGAAGAGAGGAGAAGAAGCCCGCAGTTTGATCTGTGATAAGAAGGAAGGACCAATTGGTAAAGGAGAACAGCAATTCGGTGAGTAGGAAATGTGCCCACTTAAATAAACTCCCTCAGTTTGGCTTAATTATAATTGGCCTAAATACATTTTTTTAGTCAAGCAAAAATATGTTCTTTTTGTTTTCATTCTTAAAAAAAAAAAATTGTTTTTGTCCATTAAAAATTACATATTTTGTTTTTAGTTCCTGTTAATTATTTTTTAATCCATTTAAATCTATATCTGGGAAAATTTAGATAACTGAACCCAATTTCACCACTTGTAGAACAGATCTAAGCGCGTATAAAAGTGTTTTCAGATTTGAATTGGATGGAAAAACAACAAGCAATGACTAATAATAAAACATGTAATTTTCAGAGGACTAAAAACAAAAGAAAATCTCAGAGAAGAAAAACAAAAACAACGTATTTTCGGGGATTATAATATATTTAAGCCATTATAATTTCTCTTTCATTACTTCTACTATAGTTTGATTATATAATTTTTCTTTTTCAATAATATTTTAAATAAATTTATATTAAGACTTGGAAACCCAAATAGACACCCCACGCATACATTTTTTCCCTATTTATCTCTCTTAGATCATATTATAGGAATGTATTTATAAAAAAAATGTTTTTATATGAGAAAAGAATAAATCATCTAATCGTGAATGATCGAGATTATAACAATTTTAAAAAGTCACATGACATTTTTAAGTAGTTATGTGATTATTAAACTGTTTTAATCTTGACCAATCATGACTAAATCTAACAATCGTAAATTATTCTTACATTTTCATATAAAAACTTCTTTTTCATAACACATCTCATATATTTATTACTTCTTTCTCTTCTATTCATTTCTTATTTTGGGTGTTTGTCATATATTTACATTGCAAATGTCCACAAATCATTCCTCATATACTTAATCCCTTAAATTTTGCAATGGCTAGAGTTAAGTTTCTCAGTAACTTTTATTCAACTTCAATTTTTTATTTAAAAAAAATTAACAAACTGAAATAACTAAATTATTTAGACAATCTTCCACTTCAAACTCATCAACTAATCTTTTAAATTTTACCAAGTGCTTGTTTAAATCACTTGAAAGTGTGTTTGGATGGGAAACGCAGAAATTCAATAGATTTTAAATGTTAAAGAATTCAATTTGAATTCCACAGATTTTCAAATTTCATGGGTTAGATAAAACGATTGGAATTCCTTCAATTTTAAATTATTTGTTTGTATGATGTAATTACATTTTTTTTATCTAATTTTATTACTTTAATAAAATAATGGTAATTTTTATAACTTAAACAAAATATTCCTCTTTAAACTTAATTAATATAATTACAATAATCATAATATAAAACTCGACTTGAACGGGTCGAGCGGACCCCAAACGGTCATGGTAGACTTGATCCTACTAGGCCGACCTAAACCAATCAAGATCACCTGAACGGGCCGTGCTGGCCTGAACTTGACCTCAACCCTAAAATCATATCAAAACTTTAAAATCGACAATGAACCCTAAAATCAGCCAAAATCTTAAAATTGGCCCTGAACCTAACTGAACTCGATAATCAACCCAAAACCCTAAAATTGCCCCAAACCCCTAAAATCTATAATGTAGGAGAAGAGAACACATTAAAGGTGAAAAGTTGAAGTAAAATCTAGAACTCCTATTTATAAATAAGAAGAGTGGGGTGAAAAGTAAAAAGGTGTTCACTTACAGGTAATGTTAAACGAGTACAACATTCAGAACGTGGGAGAGAGAAGATTATTTATTTGTGAAATAATCAAAACCACACAAAGGAAATGATTAGACAATTAAGTCTATGCCTAGGGTCGTAAAAGGGTCCGAGGCCAAAACATGGTTCAAGTTGGCCTACGTGGCCACGTGATATCCGCATAAAACCTCGGATGGTTGAGAATTCGTGCTTGACCTGGGAGAGATAGTATTATACCTAGACTAATGATAGCCATTTAAGGCTAATCATTTTTACTTTAAATTTTACTAGTAAGTGGCTGAGTCGACGAATGCCAACGAGTTTTGAGAAATGGGATTGATTTGAAATTATGGACTGGAAATGTTATCCATCTTGTTTCACTCGAGGAACAACATTTCGGGGGGCATATGTAAATATCAAAATTTTGTACTCGAGTAAGTAAACGAAAATACCTGTCATTGAGAAAAGAAAGGGATAGAATGACTACTTTTCAGTTAAGTTCTAAGAAGAATTAAGGATGAAGGGTACAACGCTCCATTTTAGTTTGTGAAAGGTGGGTTTGAAAGAACATTATATTGTACAAAGCTTTGACCAAGATGAAGGCCTAATTTGGCTAAGTTAGGACAAAGCATGATGGAACTTTGAAAACGTTTAAGGGTGAGACAAGTTGCATATGAGATATGTAGCAATTCGAGAAGAGCCTAATCAAAGGGGTAAGCACAATTCATACTTGGGAAATATTTGCTTAATTCCCAAAGGATTAATCAACATAAGAAGCTGAGTTCGAGGTAGAAGTGTAAAAGAAGGACGAGCAAGGAGTTTGAAGACTGAGCCTAGAACATGATGCCACATTTGCAAGGCACGATCAAGGATTTGAATGCAACAAAGACCACATACCCGCGTTCATAGCAGTTATGAGACGTGCAGATATGAATAGTAGTTCGAAATGGGTTAGAGGCATCAAAGGCACAAGGTCGGGACTTAACAGTGATGTCAAGTGAATATCTTAGATTATACAGTTTCTTTCAGTTTTATTTCTGTCATTAAGATTAGATTTGCAGTTATCATGTAAATATTATGAATATGACCCTGTAATACAGGAAAAATGTTGGACATCTGATGCTAAACACTCTAAAAAATATACGTCTACCTTACACAACACACGATCACACAGTGTTTCATATAAAGTATTTCATTGATTCCTTTCACCCTTCAACTAATCAAATTGCCTCTTATTTCACTTTCTTATTTAGCTTTTTACTAAGTACTTGTAATTTTTAGTTCTTTTCAACCTCAATATCACTACGGTGTTAAATCTTTTACAACCCTAAGTCTTATTAAGATGAGGATCCAGATTCTCCAAGTTAACACAATAGAGTGTGCTGTTTTAGTCTTAAATTTAGTATTAAGCAACATTTTGAAATCACACATCACACATGTAACACATTTTTCATTGCTTATAAATCATCGAACTTAAGAACTCATAGTAGAGGAGTAATCCAAAGTCTGAAATTGCTTGTTGGATCCATTTATTTACATGTGTAATTTCCACACACAAACACATACGTAGTGCAGAAAATATAAATGTATAATGATGCACCAAGGGGACCAGATTCTTAGGGCGGTCTCACGCAATATCTTAACAGCAGATGAATTGTAAAATGCACAGCTTTGGGTTATATCATTTAAAATTGGAAGGCTCTCACATTTTTCCCTTGATAGTATGGATTTGGGACTTTTGTAAGGAACTACCACAGACAGGTAACCAAATATATATGTAATAATTTTGTTATTACTTTCTTGTAGCTAGGGATCAAATTAATTACTGTTTCAAGTAGCTAGAGAGCTAGTGCATGACGCCTCATTTTCTTGATAAGTTTCAGTTTGGGTTGTGGTGCATATATAGGTTTAGGAGGCCAAGGTCTCGGACTCTTGGCTATAAACTTGGAGACAATGGCATATTAGGATCATCATTAATTACATTCTGAGCAGAAGGGTATCAAGGCACTAAGCTTTCATTGACTTTGCTTCTACCAAAATGGTCTCTGTTTGACTGTTTCAGAGAACAAAAATGGAAGAGTTCTTAACGAATGTGAGAGTGAATATTGACCTTATCACCTATGTCTAAACTCTAAACCAGCCCAGAACGGTAAAGGATCACTCATTGGAGACCGTACCATTGACGGGATGCTCTGCTTTTGCTCTAGATTATTAAGTTAATTTAAAGTAAAATCTTTTCTAACTATGGAAACCCTGGGTAAAATTCTAAAAAAATGCTTGGTTTTATGCTCAACTCAACTGAACGTGAACCAAGTTTTGTTTTTGGATCCCTTTCAGGTTTCCTGCATTAGGGTTTCTCTTAACACGCATTTTTAATTCCAATGCTTTGAATGTGGTTTACAACTCAAAAGGGAACATTTTTTTGTGTGCTTTGAGTTATTAATCTACGTCAAAATTAGGTGATTATGAAATAAGAGTGCATGTTTGAAAAATTAACAAAATTTGTGTATGCTATTTTAAAAACTAAAAATATTAGCTTTTAAATGTTATAACATGTTTGGTTTAGTTTTTATTTCTTGCAGATGTGAATGTGTGCATGCATGTTTGGAACTTTTTCTACAATTAATTTTGGAGCCGGAATCAATTTTTGGAAGAAGATTTTGATTGTAGCTTTTGAGTTTGATAAATGATTATGAGAAAAGAAAAGTTGATTAAGAGAATTTGATGCAAAGATGCTATCTAACCTGGAAAAATGCATTATAGTTGTGTCATGTGTGTCTTTTTCTTTGCTCTTACCAATGGTACTAGTCTAATTTATTTCAAGCCCCATTGTGGATTTTGGTCTAATTAGTCTGTTTAAACTCTTGCACCATATATGTTTTAAAAATATAATATAAAATTATTCATAATTGTTCACCATTTAATCAGCTTTTGTATGAGTGAAAGTGTTGAAAATAATATATATTCTTTAACTCAACAGCTTATGCTTAATTAGTTGATCACATAATGATCAGTGATCACAAAGACTGAAACTGCAAATCTGAAATTTGAGACCACGGAAATGATATGGGTTATACCTTGCACATGTAAATTTGATTTTGCAAAATGCTTATGCTGAAGGAATCTGTGTATAAACTTCATTTTCATTTTCATTACCCTTTTTGTCCAGTTTCCAAAAAGTCCGATGTCAAATGAGGGCTAAATTTAAGGATAAATTGGTTATGAAATGTATAATAACACAAAGCATTTTTTAATATTCAAGATTCAAGAAAAAGAAAAGGAATTAATCAGACTAGCCATGGGATTTGTCAGCTTGTCACTGATTGTAATAATCATATATAATGATAATCAAGGAAAACTCTTTGGATATGAGGTTTTTACAAACTACAAAGTGACATCAAACAGAAATTAGATGAACAATGTTCAGTAGATGTGGACAACGTTCATGGGCTGTAGAAGGAAAGACCACACTTGCATTTCCAGCTCTCAGGTTCATAATTTGCATACTGAATGCCCAAATGGCTGCTGGTGCTGGGTACTTGGATAGCTTCACATGGAACACAACCATAGCACTTGTGCTCACAGCTTGGAGGACTTGACCCTATTTTTCCCATTCCTCTATCATATGCTTCCTCCTTTTTCTCTGGCTTGCCCACTAAACCCTTTAACAGAGGCAAAACAAACACAATGCAACAATATATTAGTCACAGAAACACCAAAGTTACCCACCCAGCTCCAAACATAGAAAAGGGGTAATTAAGCACATACCTTTTTTGATTCTATAGTATATGGTTTTGAAGACTCTAGAGCCTCTTCTTGGGCTGAAAAAAACAGCCAAAAGAGTTAACAAGGGAAAGAAAGAACAAAGTATATCAGCTAAAGCAGAATGAGGTGATCAATAGTCTAAGAAAAATGTGTACTGAGCAACAAGGTTAGCACTTAAAAACATCATTTTCTTGCTACAAATGTATGGAAAGTTTTATAGGAATGTCAGTACCAATTAGTAGGTTCTTCAAAATGGTGTTTGGGTGACTAATTACCTGGGTGTGAAATGCCATCAGTTGGATGAAATGGCCTTCTTGCTGCAGAAACCCAACTCACTATGTGAAGAGTTAGCAGAAAACAGAAGATTCTTCTTCCCTTCATTTTTTCTTTGTTCCAAATGATGAATGTGATGATGTTTGTTTGTTTGTTGTTCCTGATGGGAATGTTTGTTGTTGATGGTAATACTTGTGAAGAGGTAGGAATTTTGAATCACTCAAAATAAGTGGTTTGGCATGATTGCTGCAATATATGAAGGGGATAGAGGAGCTGCAAATCCCAAAAATCAGGCCAAGACCCCAAAACATTCTAAGGCTACTCTGCTTTGGCCAAGAGATTTTGCTTCACAAGCAAGTGATTCTGGTTTCTTGTCAAACAGTTAAAAACCTCAGCAAGATTTTCTCCTTCATTTGACAACTCACCAGGAACTCCAAGGAGTACTCTTTTTTCCACTGTCTTATTTCTTTACTTTCAATACAAGCCAAACCTTTATCTCTCTCAAATCAATCTAAAGTAGTACTACTATATATGGTGGTCCATAAATTCAGAATAACAGCACCCTTTTTGGGTCTGATCGTCTGCACCACCTGCAAGACCCTTATTATAATCATCTGATTTTTCATAGTTTTTTTGTGTATAAAAAAACAAATCTTTGACAGATAGAGTATACACTTACACTACCTTTCCCCTTTCCCTGATGCTTTTATTACCATTTAGGGAAGAAAGAAATCAAGGACAAAGGGTTGTTATATGAAGTGGGAAAACTCTAAAAAGAATCAATTGCGAGACATTCACTTATGGAAAATTATTTATCTTCCTACTAATTCTCCTAAACACTAAATGACGAAAGAAGTTATTGTATTTGGTATCTTAAAAGTGTAAAAATATTCAATTCTTTCTTCATTTAGTGTATAAGAGGATTCTTACGATGATGAGGTAAACGATATAGCAGGTTCTTCGGTTATGCAGGAAAAAATATATTTAATGAGTTAGTTAATGAATTAAATAAGGTACTATTCTCAACTTTCTCTGGGTTGGTTGTTGGAGAAGATACAAATCTCCACACTGATATATATCCAATCAGGGCTATTCCTTTTGGTTGGCATTGAATTTGGGTGTGCCTTCTCACCCACCGGATATTTCCCCACATTCAATGAGGAGCACATTCCCGTTGCATCATTTATTGTGGTTCCATTGATGAAAGAGCAACTAACAAGGCATGCGCAATCTGAGGTGGTTCAACAATATACAAGGTGAAGTAGCCATTGGGCATTATTCTCTCATTGTTTCTACTAATTGAATGTTTCATCCGACCTCATATTTGTACACTCTAAATAGAGAAATAATTAAATGATTTTTACATTTTTAAGATACCAAATGCAATAATTCTTTCTTCATTTAATGTGTAGGAGAATTAATAAGAGGATAAATCATTTTCCTTTAGAAAAACTTCTACAAGTGATACTCATATTAGAATCAATTTTGGGGGAAAACTTTTATGACTAACTTCTGATTTTTAGAATTGATTCCAAGAAAATAAAAGCTAATCCAAACATACTATTAGCTTATTAGGCATTTTGTAAAAGCTAATCCAAACATATTATGATTTTTGTAAAACATGCACACATTCAAAAGGCACCATTGATGAAAGAGCAACTAATAAGGCATGCTTAATCTGAGGTGGTTCAGTTCAATATAAGGTGAAGTAGCCATTGCGCATTATCCTCTCATTCTTTCTACTAGAACTAAGTTCTTGTGTAGAATAACTTCTACAATTGATTATCAGGAAAGAAAAAGTGATTATGGGGAAAGAAAAGTTAACCCAAACATATATTTGTTAGGCATTTTGTAAAAGGTTGTTATTCATTCAAACTTTATTTTCTCTCTCATCCCATTTCCACTCTTTTCTTTTTTTATCTCTATCTTATATTTCTATCACATCTCATTTCATATCTCCCATTTCTCTATCTTTTCTCTCTATATCTCTATAAATTTAGTTTGAAAATGAGTTTAAAAGTAACATTTTCTTTTCGTAAGATATGCAACTTCGTATTGTAATTGACTACGGCCAGCCGAGCTCGTGTGATGATAAACATTTCAAAGAGATAGATAATGATAAACTTTGTTATATTGAGACCGTTTAGTTTAGATGATAAGTATGAAAATGAGGAAATAATATGTCCGGATACATTACTCCATCAACAAAAAATGTTTCATTATTTTTCTATTTTTAATTATAGACATTATATAAAAAGTTAGTGAAAACCAACATAACTTACTATATTTGGTACTACTATGTAAGTTAACATCAAAGAACACTCATTTCAATTTATACTTTTACCTCAAAGTAAGCACTCCAAATATATCCTTGGTGCTTGTTTGGTTTATAGTATAGGTTGAATAAATTTATGTTACCGGCTAAATAGAATGGGATATTTCAAACTAAATACATTTACTTTTTCAAACTTAATTTTATCTAACTTAATATTACTTCACTTTAATATACAAGTGTGTTTGAAAAATACAAGTGAATCCATATATAGTAGAGATCACATCAAATTAAAGCAACAAATAGTTTCTTTTAAAAAGATGGATCCACATCTATAGTCTAGAATTGAAACCAAACATATTAAAAGCTATTGATCAGTCTTGCTAAAGGACAATCGGGAAGATACTGCTAAACAACAAATAATGCATCCCTATATACACTTTTCTTTAACGTGGGTGTACAATATTGTCTGAGGATGATTTTACTTACAGAGCAGTTTTATGATTGGAGTAAAAGGATCTTTCATACGTTGATGTGCTATGTAGTCAATGATGCTGATGTTATAAATTTGCCAAGAAAGTGACAGAAAAGGCCCCTATGAATATATGAGTTAAGGGCTGCTGAAAAGGAGTTGAGAAAAGATATGGAGGATAAAAAGGATAAGTGCTTTGGATTGGATCGAGTGCATATATGTATACCCAAATTGGGGTGACGTTAACTGGGAAAGGAAATAATTAATGCAGCATTTTAATTAGGTTTAACCCTTTAAGACAGGTAAACTCTGCTATGCTCTTGAGCTCAATTTCCTCAGAACAAAGGAAAATTGATTAGCAATGTGCATGGTAAAACATAAAGTGGTAAAGAAATGAAGACAAAGATTGTGTTGTTATTCACTCTTGCATCAATAGAGGGGAAAATTAGTTCATGATCGCGCTGATTTACATCAAATAAATTATTGTTACTGATGTATTTTATTGGATTGGATATTGATAGCATCAAGAACAAGAAGCACTTAGCTTCCTAGCACCAAACAGTAACTCGAGCCGTGATGGTGTTGAGTGTTTTCCTTAGTCTATGTCTATTAGATAGCTTTTTGGTGTAGTGTAATGATAATATGCAGAACATCATTAGATAGATTGCTTGTTTAAGTTGTTTTGCTTTTTCGGTTCTCAAGAAACATGTGCTGTTTAGTTGTAGCAGAATCCTTATCTTTACTCTATGTATTTTGTATAAGTAAGTCTTTTCAATGAATGAAAAATGTGCTGCTGTTTAAGCTCTCATCTTAGACTCTAAAATCAACAAGCCGCTATATCCCTAACTTGACATCATAATGCCTCTGCTTCATCAATGGCTTCTAAATTGAATACAAAAAATATATAATTCAAACAAACCTTATTTGAGCCGAGCCTAAAGGTACTTATGAGTTGAAAGTTTAAAGTAAAGTGAATTTAGATAGATCAGCTTTCTTTCATTCTTGGTAAAACATAACCACAAATTTATTTAAATATCTCTAACGACAAAGCAATTAAGCAAATACAAACCACATAGTCTTATAGTCTTATATACCAAAGGTAACTTATCAAATCCCTCTAGTGATTCAATCATTATCTTCTAAATTCAAAATAATAGATGCTCTCTTGAATAAAGATGTATCCACTTTTCCCTCATCACCATCATCATCTTTCTAATCTTCACCACCAGCCTTAATGAAGTTGTGTCGGATTCCATCCCGCGACATGTTGCTGAATAACTTATTAATATTCGTGCTCATGATGCCAAGATTGGCATTAATCTATATTTACGAACATAATAAACATTCTCAAAAGCTTATAAAAATAATAAAGTAATAATTTTTTTTTTGACTAATAGTGTGGTTTGTTGATTTAAAAATATCCAACTCAACCTACTTTTAAAAAAATTTAGAATACGCCGTTTTCTAGTAGTGTGTTTCTTCTTCTACGGTATATAGGATAAGTGTTTGTCTATTCTAATTTGACTCTAAACTTCCGCACCTTTGAAACTTGAACCATGCCATAGAAAAACATGATCTGAAAAGGAACCATAGATGTCTTTGCCATACCATGTAGTGTTGCATTCCCTCTGTCCGGAAACACCATCTTTCCCGTAGATTCGACATTGGATTTTAACACCGTGTCCAGAGGGTGGAGAAAGAACCACATAGTAAATGGTGCCTAGCCAATGGGACAAACTTCCCTCATGAGGTTCAATGGTAATTGAGGACCCTGTGCTTCGATATGGGAATGACCCTGGCACTGAGGGAACACTGCTTCATGGGAAGCAAACTGCAACACTGCTTCTTACAAATACATTGCACAACTCATCCCTCTTCATTGCAAGCATGGCGTCTTTCGTAATCTGGAGGAGTGAACAATCATTCAGTTTCCTTGCATTCGTGAATGATATGTGTTTCTCCATTAATTCCTTTCATCTTCACTGAAAAATCTTTAAGGTGGATACCGTCACTAATGAGGTACAACCGTCGGCCTTAAGCTCCTTGATCAACAATGGAATCTCAGGTAGAGAGTGAAGCTTCCTACAATACCTTAAGGAGAGAATCTCAAGATTTTCAAGAAACCTTATGCTTGTAGGCAACTTCTCCACACTACTTTCATCGAGCCTTAATTCAAGCAATGATGACAAGGCACTGGTGTTGTTAGGGAGTTTAAACAACTGCTTACAATCCTTCAGATGTAGCACTTTTAAGGATCGTAAGTCAACAAACAGTACATGTAGCTTCTCTTTATTAACTGCTCTCCAAGTAGAAATCCTTAGCTCCTCAAGAGAAGACAAGCATGATACTGCAGTTGCAAACGTTCTAGATTGAGCCACACATGCTTGCTTAGAC
Source organism: Acmispon strigosus (assembly GCA_030819835.1). Taxonomy (NCBI): domain Eukaryota; kingdom Viridiplantae; phylum Streptophyta; class Magnoliopsida; order Fabales; family Fabaceae; genus Acmispon; species Acmispon strigosus. The sequence continues at coordinate 51,556,529 of JAUAMA010000004.1, read as the reverse complement.
GACCTATTGATGGATACAATTTTGTGACGTTTGTCTGGCTTAAATCCAACCTTTTAATTGAATCGATCGGACAAGAGACTGAAATTTCCTCAAGGCTTGGACAATAATTCATATTGAGCTCTTCCAGATAGCTTAAATACTTTTCACTTATAAGACTCTTCAGTTTATCATACCTATTTAGTGTTAAAGTAACTAGTATATCCACGGATAAAAGAGATACAAACTTATACATCCAGAGATATAAACCCATTTTAATTTTGGCGCTTTAGACAAATCAGCGAGACCTACTAAGTTTGTACATTCGTTCGTCTAGGTCAATTGTCTTTAAATTCACATGCTGCTGAAAAAGTAAAAAAAATGTCATCTCATGCTTCAGTTAACGGATCGAAAATATATAAGCATGCATAGCAAATTAAATCTATAAGAACCTACAACCTTCTCATCGAAGGGGTTGAAACTCCAAGGGGAACGGGTTAATAGCTTCTTACCCGCGGGGACATAACATCTAAGAATTCTTAATTCAGGTGTATTGAATATGTGACCATCCATTGCAAAATAATCATCTGAGACAAATCTAACACTGCTCCTTCAACAGCTCGAAATCCCTGGAAAAGACAAGAAACAAGTAAATTGAGGTTGCAAATTCACCACAACTTCTGTATGCATAAAAAAAAAGTAAAAAGTAGGCTTACCTTTCTCTTACCACCCAGCCCCTGTAGCGGCGATACCGTCTATGAACTTCATCATTCCTCAATAGGCTATCTCTTCTAGGGTCTGTTAAATTTTTTTTTTGAAAAGCCAAAAGAAGATGTGTATAAATATGATAGCACAAAGGGGTGCTAAAAACCCATATACATGAAGATAGGAAAGATAATAAAAGGAAGAAGAAGAGTTACTCCTAATTGAGTTACTCCCTATTAGGTTACTCCTATTTTAGCTAGCAAGATCTATTTACTCCTATAACACCAGTGATATCATCAACACTACAGGATTTCATCAAAATTAATCACCTATCAAGATTCTTCCTGTTATACAAGTGAGTGGGCACTGTGACCATTCATATAATGAGAATTGAAACTCTTTCAGAATGCTCCTTAGCCAGCTCCAAGAAGTAAATTTGATTATTTCCACCACTTTTGTAATGTCGACCTGTTCATAGTTAAATATAACACCATTCCTGAGGGTCCATATAGACCAAATACATGATGCCCAAATAGCCAACCAGTGAGGCGATTGATCAGTAGATATACCCAGACAGTGTTGTGCAAAATGAGACCTAAGTGAAGATGGCAAAACCGTGATTGTTCCCACCCACCTATAACATCGAGCCCAAATCAACCAAGCCACTTTGCATGAGAAGAAGAGGTGATCAAGGGATTCTTCCTTATCATGACAAAGCACGCAAAGACAATGTTGAGGATCAGAAATCACTTTTCGCTTCCTCAAGTTGTCCTTCGTTTGAACTCTGTTAAGGGAGGCCTTCCAGATAAATGCCTTGACCTTTGAGGGCGCTATTAGTCTCCAAATGTTCTTATACATGTAACTATCACCCGAATCATGATGGTCCACCTGAACAGCATACACAGACCTTACTGTATATACACCTTCTTCAGATGCCACCCACACCCACTTATCCTTCCTTCCACGAGTCGGCATAAAAGATGTTAAATCAGTGTGAACTATATCAAAAGCTGTCTTGTAGCAAGCCATGCATCTGTATAGCATTGCTCTTTGATATATTTATAAGAGTTTTATCTTTAGGTTTTTGTATTCCACTTGCAGCATCGAAACCACAGGCACCTAGTATACTTATGAAGGAATCTTGATTTCGGTCTTTGAAAAAGAAAGCAATGTCCAGAAATTGCCTTGATAATCCATCATAGCTCACTTTTAACATTTCTTGAATTATCTTAAAGGATTTCTTCCTGCTCTCCAATTCACTCATTTCAGATACCCAAAATTTAAAAATTTTGGAATAAAAATATGAACCCAATTTTTTTAAAGCAAATGGAAGGCCTCCTGCATATTCAACTGCCATTCGCGAGAGGTCCTCATAAGCGTTGTCAGGCTCGCTTATCTTGAAGGCTCCAACGTGGAAGAGCACAAGCGATTTTTCAAAGTTCCAAGACTTGAGCTCATGTACCTCATCAACTATTCCATGAAGCAAATGTCTATCTCTTGTTGTTACAATGAGACTGCTTCCTTCTCCCAACTCACCGACTCCAACACACAAAAGCTCTAATTGTTCAGAACTATTCACATCATCAAAGCACAATCAGAACTTTTCTACTATTGAGTGAGGATTCAGAAAAGTTGGATTTATATTGAGACCTTCCAGATAGATGGTAGGCTAGTAATGGAACTGTTTGTTGTTGCTTGATGTTTGATGATTGTTGGATTGTTAGAAATGTTATATTGTGGACCTCTGATTGATACTAAGATTGTGATAACTGTTAGTTGACTGGATTATTTGACAAAGCTTGGCTTGATAAAATGAAAAGTAAATGGAATAATGTCTTGATTACCTGTTGATGAGTTTGACTTGTTGTCTGACAAAGCATGGCTTGATAAAATGAAAAATATGTTGTTGATGAAGTGTGGCTGATATGTTTGAATTATGAGAATTATATCCTCTGAGATAATGTCGTTGGTAGACTGTTGCATTGATATCGTGTGAATGTTGATTCCATCGGGAGTGCAGATGAGGAAAGGAGTTATGAGACCTTTGAGTTATGTTCTGGAATCAGGTGACCTAAGTCGAGGAATCACTCGTTAAGAAATTGAATTTTACAAAGAGCAATTTCATGTGGTTTTTGCATATAGGGCAAATGAACCTAATAAACTCTCAATAGATTAACTGCATGAAAGTTTTATCATGCTTGGTATTGGATATAAACCATTTCTCAAGAGTTCCGAGATTCCTGTGACAGGGGTTGAGGTCAACCTTTATGATAAGATCCCCAACGTTTATTGGATGAGATACGATGCCTTTTTTTTTCCAGTAATGACCAGTCATATATATGCTAAGCCAGAGATAATTCATGATAAGCCAGTGAGGGTTGTATGAGTAGAGGATATAAGGGGGAGATGTTTTCTATATTTTTAGGCTTAAATGCACTTTTTACCCCTGGTAATTCACAAAGTTGCAAATTGTACCCCACCATGTTTTTTGTCACCAAATGTACCCCTCTGAATTTTGAGATGAACACTTTATGTCCTTCCGTTAGTGTGCCGTTAAAAAATTAACGGAAGGGCTGACGTGGCATGCCACGTCATTAAATGAGTTTCAGAAATTGGAAAAGGGATGGGGGAGATTCGAACACAGGACCAGGTAGTAGTGGCAAAACACACTTTTTACCAGTTGAGCTACATAATCACTTAGTAATATAATGAACAAAGTTTAATTTATACCATCAATCACACAATAAAAGAAGAAGAAAAAAAAATTATTCACAGCACCCTAACCGTCCCTCTTCCTCTTTCCTCTCTCTCGAAATCTGCTCTCCTTCTCTACTAAGGCATCAAACCCTAATCCTCTTCTCCCCCAAACACACAAGCCGCCGCCGCCACTCATTCTCCCCCTCACCAACCTCAGTTTTCTCTTCACTGTTACCGTTTCTCTTCACTGTTACTCTTTCAGGTTGAAGTAGGAGGATCTCAGTTGCGACGGAACAGACATGGAGGAGCCGGAGCTCCGGAGGGAGATGTTGAGCGAGGTGAAGTTCGCCGGGACGGTTCCAGTTCCAGTGGCGGCGATGACGGCGGGCTCTGCCTGCTGGAGGAGCCACTCGATGGTCTCGCCGTCAGACTTGTGGTCGAGCTCAAAATTCAGATTCATGTATTCTGTTGATTGATTAGATTTTTCTTGCAGATTCTCTTCACAATTATGGGGAGCCTGCTATCGAAATTGACGGTTTGGTGTGCGGTGGTATGGTCATTGTGGCTGCATCGAAATTCTATTGTATTCAATGAATCAAAACCAGATTTGGAATCAGTTCTGGAAATGGTTCAATTAAGATCCTGGAATTGGTTAACAGCAAAATTAAAAGGGTTTAGGCCATCAATGTTTGAGTGGCTCTCAAACCCATATTGTTGTTTGTCCATGATCTAGTGGCCTCACAAGGAGCTGCATGATGTTTATTAGAACTGCAGATGGAGCAGTGGAGGGACATTCTTAATCTACACAGTGGTTGCTGCCATAACCGTTGTTTTTACTGCATTGTGGGTACCTGAGACCAAAGGAAGAACATTGGAAGAAATCCAGTCTTCCTTTAGATAGATATGTTCTCGTGTTTAAACTGAAATGTTGTGACCTATATCATGTATTTTTGTAGTCCTGTGTATTCATTCATCCATCCTGTATCAAGTTTTCTGTAACATGTAAGTGGGAAGAAAAAATCAGTGCGTCAGAGATTTTGTTCCCTGTACAAGCTGCTGATTTTTCTAAAAAAGAACTGCAGATGGGATAATGAAGAATCGTAGCAGGGGCATTCTAGTGGCCTCAAAGTGAATAATTTATTTTTTTCTTCTTTTATTGTGTGATTGAGGGTATAAATTAAACTTTGTTCATTATATTACTAAATGATTGTGTAGCTCAACTGGCAAAAAGTGTGTTTTGCCACTACTACCCGGTCCTGTGTTCGAATCTTCCCCACTCCTTTTCCAATTTTCTGAAACTCATTTAATGACGTGGCATGTCACGTCAGCCCTTCCGTTAATTTTTTAACGGCACACTAACGGAAGGGCATAAAGTGCTCATCTCAAAATTCAGAGGGGTACATTTGGTGACAAAAAACTTGGTGGGGTACAATTTGCAACTTTGTGAATTATTAGGGGCAAAATGTGCATTTAAGCCTATTTTTTATATGTTTGTCATAATTCATATGAATTAGTACGGAGAGATAAGGAGTAAGAACACGTAGCAACTTCCACTGTGTGAGACCGGTGTGCACCCGATGTGGATGCCCGAGATACTTGAGGTGACATCTCAGAGATGAGGTGACCTGGGGACGATCCAGTGGCTCGACTCAACACTATGTCATTGATTTGGGATCCCTTGTGTTCTGGCTAGTGGAGTGGGAAGACCCTGAAATGTTGTGTCATCCCAACTGAAAGCCAATAGGGCAATCATTGCTCGGTAAGAAGAGTGAGTTAGTGAGAGAACCCATGTTGTCGAGTGGCGTTCTGAAGAGTGACAGGCTGTGTATAGACAGTGGGCCCAACATTCATGTGATATGTGATCAGGGTGGATGACTTACTCTTTTGGGAAAGGGTAATGACACAGGACAAGATGGCATGCATTGCATTATTGCATTTGATGTGATTGCTCAGTGAACTGTTTGATTGCATCTATCTTCTTTCATTATACGTCTGTTTATGCATTATTTGTCTTCGTGACTCACCCTTACAACTATTTTTACTAACTTGGACAGAGTTCTTCGGGATGGCTCAATGTAATACCCCATTTTTCAAATCGAACAAGGCATCACATAATCGTGAAATAAATGCGAAATTAATTAACATTAACATTATTTGTGGTTATAAAAAGAGCGGGTAATTTTTTTCGAACTAAAAACAACATGACTTTTGGCATTAAAGACAAAGTGGAAGAAATAATAATGCATAAGTCGTAAAATATTACCCATAACAATCAGTGCTAAGCCCTGTACACCGGGCAAAATAAATACAAGTTCCGAAAGAAAAACCCTTACAACAAAAACAGAAAAATACACGATATGAGGACTAAGACTCCCTGCTGGTATACCCCTATAGCCAACACACAGGAAGGCACGTGTAAGGTAAATATCTTCCGGACTCCACTAGAAAACCGCAAGATAAAAGATAGTTAAGGATAACAAACAATAATATACCAGGCTGACCCCCACGTCGTCACGCATCGTCACTCCTCGTATACGTCTCGTCGGATGGATCCTCATCCGTGCCGCTGTCACCCTCCTCCGCTGCAAGTACATGATCGCCAAGCTCATCCTCCGGCTCCAAGTCGATGATAGTCTTGGTCAAGTCGATGTGAACCGTCTCAACTGTGGTCCTCTCAATATGAGCTGGATTGAGCAATCAGGAAGGTGTAGCTGGTGAATAGTCAGGATTTGGTTTCACCGGAAGCAGTGAAGTAGGTATGTATGAAGGTCCAGTTGAAGCATCAGGCACTGCAGACTCTGTCATGTGCGTGGTACCCGAAGAAGAAGCGGCATACTGATCGACGAGTGAAAGCCACGATGGCATAGTCCAGCACATCACCCTCTGGTAGCAGTAACTCTGTAAGAATCGCCCGTAACAATCCCGTATGGTCTCCTCGACTCGGCCGTAATACCACAAAAGATGGGAGCGCTAGTGAAACACCCATGCTTCCGGCACCTCTGAATAAACTAGGTTGAGGCGAGTATCTCCCAAGGGCCAGACCGTTTCCCACGATGGTGTCTCCATCTATCGGCCACCGCAAGAATAGACATAGTATAAGAAGAGAGATAAAAAAGTGCAAGGGTCAACTACATTGGCATAGTGGGAATCAGCGTCACCAAGTGACCCAAACACAGACAACACATATGCTCTCGTATGGGAACAAGATGGTGGCTAGAGCCCTAGATATAGGGTTTCGTGGATCTCAGGGTCCTTAGATCTAGGGTTCCTATCGTTGTGTATATGAGATATTTTGTAAGAAGTGAGAACATGCATTGAATAGAGAAGGTACTTGCCTTTTATAGTGGGTCAAGTACCCTAAAACCCTAAATCTATTACAGTTGGGTCCTTCGGTACCTTTTATTGGACTTTGTTCCCTCTAGTCGGTCCAGGCCCATAGGTGGGGTGGAGACTCGCCTTGGTCACGTGTCCTTGTTCGCTAGGGAGACTGACCCTGATTAGGGCGTGTCGCCCCACGTAGTCCACAAGACACCAAGTTTGAGGTACGAGGACACAGTGTGTCTTATAAGCATTTATCACATGTGTGGGGACCTCTCCTGGGTGTTGCACCCCTTCCTAGTCCACATGGCCTTAGCGCCTAAACTGGCGACTGAGCACACGTTCTTGGCTAATCGCCCCTCGTCTGAGGCTTAGCTGAGTTGCGTCTTAAGCGTAAGTTGCCAACATGGCGCGTAGTGAGAAAGTAAATAGGTCACCAACATGGATTTGCGAAAGGTAAATAAGTTGCCTACATGGCGTGAGCAAATTTTTGACTAAAGTCCACAAGCGTGTGCCTCCGAGTTTCTTGACTTCTCACTATTTATGACTCGCCGCAATTCGCACGTTGAATGGCACACTTAGGGCTTCTTTTCAAATACGTTTATGACTAATGGGACGTGACCTTTCTGTATCTCCATGATTACTTGTATCTTCCCGAGGACTGCCATGGCACATGACGCCCGACCGGATTTGTGTTATAAACTACAGTTGTTTACCATTTGCGATACAAACGAGTCACCTGTCGTGTCCAATGTTTGGTCTTCACCCCTTCAACTTCCTTTCTTTCTTGAGAAGTGGGACCAAAATTGGTATTTAAAACTTAATTGAACGGACCATTCAAACTATATACCAATCACGGTGCGCGAAACTCCACGCAACATCCCAACCTTGTGGTTATAAATGAATTTTTTACCCCCACTCTTTCTCTTTTTCCACACGCTAACCGCTCTCAATCTCCATTATCATCTTCCTGAACTTTTTGAACTCCCTTTGTTGATGGAATCCCCGATGAGAAACTTCGATGTTTCAACCTCGAGCTCTAATGCTCGAAGTCAGGTGAGCCCCATGTTGCTGCCATTACTGTGACCATTTACCCGTCCTTGGTGACCGCCCCGTTGGCTCCGACCACAGTGGCTTTGGGTCCTGCTGCCATAGGTGCCTTCCTTCTTCCTTTCTTTACAACTTCTCACTTTTTCATTTGTTTTCCGCGAGAATCACCCCCTCGAGTGGCCCTTCTTCTTTTTCTCTTTTTGTAATAATAATAATAATAATAATAATAATAATAATAATAATTTTATGACATAAAGTGGAGATAAAATTAAGTGTTCACACCTATAGTAAAGAAAATTCAAGCACAATCTTTCCACAATCAATATTATCTTTATCAATAGTACATTATATATAGTATCCACACTCCATAAAACAACAATCTCACAATAACACAAGTTACATAACCACAATATGACTTGAATGTCTTTTTAAATAATACAACTATATGACTTATAAATGTCTTCATAAGCAACGTGACCACAAATTTATTTAAATATCTTAAATCACAAAGCAAATAATTAAGTAAATACAAACAACATAGTCTTACACACTAAAGATAATTAAACCAAATCCCTTTAGTGGTTCAATCCTCATAAATTCAAAACAATAGATGAATTCAAAACAATAGTAGATGCTCTCTTTGAAGAAGATACATCCATTTTTCTCTCACCACCATGAGCATCTTTCTAACCATTAGTATCCACATAATTACCATCATCATCTACATTGAAGAGCGAAATAATAAAATTCTTAAATGCTTATAAAAATAATAAGTAACAAATAGTTACACCAAAAAGGAATGAATTATTTTCACAAACAATCATCCAACCTAAATATGATTGAATTTTTTAAAGCAAGGAAAGTCTTTTCTTAGTTTAATTTTTTAAGTATGACCCGGAGACTTGATTCAGCCTGGTCCACTTTGACCCATCAATTTAATGAGTTGAATTTTTTTCTTACTCTAAAGTGGATTATTAATTTAGAATTACCCAACCCACCCCCACAAAAAATACAAGTCAAAACTTATTTTGCTACTCCTAAAATTGATTTGCTACTTTTTAAGAAATTTAGAGCACGTCGTTTGGTATTGTGTTTCTTCTCCTACTGTATAGCATAAGTGTTTAACTTGTCTATTCTATAGGAACTTTAAACGCCTATATTTTCAATGTTCTAAATTTTCTAGTGATTTAATTTAGTGAGTCACGAGTCATTATATTTCCATACTTACTTTCTCTTCCATTTTATTTTTATATATTTCATTTTTCTATCTCTTTTCTTTTCATATTATTATAGTGCTCATTATATTTCTCATTTCTCATTTTATTTGGAGTTTGAATTTAGGTATGTCCGGTTCTTCTTGATTATTAAATATCTTATTAAGAAAAAATTAATTTAGGTGTAAACGAGTCTTTATAGATTCTATAGTAAACGCTGCATGAGCTTTTTTAAGGAAAAGTGCAACCCCACCCATAACACAAATTATACGATGATAGTGATTAGTAAGGGAGAGTAGTTAGTTTCATACCGAGTCCGAGTATTGCTGCCATTTACCACGTCACAGATTCATAATGACTACCACATTTCCTCCCGAAAATCAACCGATGTGTGGTAATTGTGCTCCGGCAGCTGCAACTCTGACTTGTTCTCAGGTTCCATTTCTGCTTCCCTTGTGAGACTCTCAAACTCAGAATTCGAGCAACACATCAGGTGAATCCCACACTCTTTTATTTGGATACAGTCTACGCTATCTCCTGTTGTAGCAAAGAACTCAAAATTTTCTGCACCTTTAAAACTCGAACCATGCCATAGAAAAACGTGGTCCGAAGTAGGTATCAACATGTTTTTGCCATACACTGAAGTATTGCATTCCCCATCTTTCCCGTAGATTCGGCATTTGATATTAGCACTTCTCCGATAAGGCTTTGAAGATAGAACCACGAAATAAATGGTGCCCAGCCAGTGGGACAAACTTCCGTCATGAGGTTCAATGGTAATTGAGGTCGAACCTGTGCTTCGATATGCCAACAACCCTTGTCCTGAGCCTGAGCTTAATGGGACACCGCTTCCTGGGAAGCAAACTGTAACACTACTTCTTACAAATACATTGCACAATTCAGCCATCATCATTGCAAACACGGAGTCTTCCATAATCTGGAGGAGTGAACATTCATTCAGTTTCATTGCATTCATGAATGATATGTGTTTCTCCATTCCTTTCATCTTCACTGAAAAAGTCTTTAAAGTGGATACAGTCACTAATGAGATACAACCGACGGCATTAAGCTCCTTGATCAACAGCGGAAGCTCAGGTAGAAACTCAAGTTTCGTGCAATGCTCTAAGGAGAGAATCTCGAGCTTTTCAAGAAGCTTGATGCTTGTAGGCAACTTCTGCACACCGGTTTCATTGAGAATTAATTCACGCAATAATGACAAGGCGCCAACGTTGCCTTCGAGCTCATCAGGTAGAAAGTTGAGATTCCTACAACACTTTAAGGAGAGAATCTCAAGCTTTTCAAGAAACTTGATGCTTGTAGGCAACTTCTCCACACTGCATCCTTCCAGCCTTAATTCACGCAATGATGACAAGGCACTGATGTTGTCTGGGAGTGCAAACAACCGACTACAATTCTTCAGATGTAGCAGTTTTAAGGATCCTAAGTCAGCACACAGTACATGTAGCTTCTCTTTGTCTACTAAATAGCAGTCAGAAATCCTTAGCTCCTCAAGAGATGTCAGACGTGATAACTCATCTGGAAGCCTATTTAGCCGCTCTCCATTTAGACTGAGCCACACAAGCTTTCTTAGATGTCCCATTGATGGGTACAATTTTTTTATTTCTGTCTTGCTTAAATCCAACCTTTTAATTGAATCTGACGACACTGAAAATTCCTCCAAATGTGAACAATCATCCACATTGAGCTCCTCCAAATACCTTAAATGTTTTTCACTCATTAGACGCCTCAGTGAGAAGCACCTATCCAGTGTTAAAGTAACTAGTGTGTCCACTAATAAAAGCGATGGATGAAGGTCTGACATAGAATTACATCCGGACAGATAAACCCATTTGAGTTTTGGTGCTTTAGAAAAATCAGGGAGATTCCACAAGAGACTGCATTCACTTAGGTCAAGTAGCTCTAAATTCACAAGCTCCTGCAAAAATTCAAAAGGAATTACTAATGTCATTTCATGCTTCAGTATCGAAAATGTTAGCATACACTACAAACAAATATAATGCATGTCTTTACCTGTGTCCCATCCCAAAGTTTTCTAACATCACTGTACGGAATGCGAATCTCAACAAGAAACTTGACACACAAATTTGTTGGAAGAGATTTGGAAAGGTATCCCGTCCATTCAAAATACTTCAATTCAGCAGAACCTCTCTCATCCAGGTGATCATATTTGAAAGGGATACCTATTGATAGTATTTCTTGTCTTTTGCTGTAAATACTGCCGCCTGATAGCTTCTTAGGCGCAGAGAGATAAATTTTAATAATTCTTAATTTAGGCGCATTGAATATGCCAGCATTCAATTCATAACGGTGACGATTCTTCCGGCACAAATCTACCACTGCTCCTTCAACAACTTGTAGAGTTCCCTGTATGGAAAGACAAGAAATTAATAAGTAAATTGAGGCTGCAAATTTGCCACAATTTTTGAATTGAAAAAATGAAAAACTATGCTTATCTTTCTCTTACCTCGTTGCTGCAGTCAAGACTACGAAGTGCATCATCCCTCAATAGGGTGCCTCTTCTAGGGCCTGTTTCATCATTTTCAACTATATCAAATGCCATGTATTGTAGAAAGTCAAGCATTTGTATAGTATTGGTCTTTGATATAGTAATAAGAGCTTTATCTTTAAGTCTTTGAATTCCACTAGCAGCATCGAAACCACAGGCATCTAGTATGCTTATGACGGAATCTTGATTTCGGTCTTTGAAAAAGAAAGCAATGTCCAGAAATATTGCCTGATCTTGCCTTGATAATCCATCATAGCTCACTTGAAACAAGTCTAGGATTTCCTTCAAGGTTTTCTTCCTGCTCTTCATTTTCTCCAATTTATATTCCCAGAATTTAATTTTTTTGGAATAAAAACGTGAACCCAAAATCTTTATAGCGAATGGAAGGCCTGCTGCATATTCAACTACCCTTTCCGAGAGGTCCTCATAACCTTTTTCAAGCTCGCTTTTCTTGAAGGCTACTAAGCTGAAGAGCACAAGCGATTTTTCAATGTCCCAAGGATTGAACTCATGTATCTCATCAACTATTCCAGCAAGCAAATGTCTATCTCTTGCTGTTACAATGAGACTGCTGCCTTCTCCCAACTCACCGAGTCCAACAAACAAAGCTTCTAATTGCTCAGAACTATCCACATCATCAAGCACAATCAGAACTTTTCTACTACTCAGCGTGGATCCAGAAAAGTTGGATGTTGTAACTTGTTCCTTTAGCAGCTCCGAGAGAAGCTCATCACGAACATGTGTTAGTCCGTGAATTTGTGATTCTTCTCTAATGTCTTTCAAGAAGCATACGCTGTCATATTGGGGGGAGTGTTTGGCAAACAAGACTTTAGCAATGGTGGTCTTACCTGTTCCCCACGTCCCCAAAAGTCCGACTCTTCCAAGTTTTCCCGAAAAACCTTCAACGGCTCTACATTGTTCCTCAATTCCAACGAGGCCTTCTTGATAATCACAGTGCATTGAGTGCAGCTTTCCCAAAACATGCTTAACGATGATCTCTATGACTTGAGAACCATCGTCCCTGTCAAATAAAGGAATTAATTAATAAGACTATAGAAAATATTAAAATTTTCACAAGTGAAAAACTTAATTTGAAAAACTACTATCGCACAGCACTTTGGGATCAAGACTGCCTTAATCCAGATATACGAAAGAGGGTAATTTGTTCGTAGCCTCAGGGTGGGGATCGATATTTCCTTCTTGCGATTTAAATCTAAAATCAAAATTTCAACTTTATGTTGTCCTTAGGTATCTTAAGTTTATAAGATTTTATTTTTAAGATCACAAACATCGGACCTTAGCGGGATTTATAATTAAAAAATATTTTTTTCTCCTTCATTGATGAATCGACTAAAAATACGTGGACTATTGTGAAACGGGGTTGGCTAAATGACCCCATGATTAATTGGGGTCATTTAACCCCAAGTTCAAATGGACCAATAAGATTATCTCATAATTAAAGTTAAAAAATAATATGAAAATAAATAAAATAAATGGCACAATCTTATTGATCCATGTAGACATGGGGTTGATTGACCCCAATTAATCATGGGGTCATTTAGCCAACCCCTTGTGAAACACAACTAAAAATAAAATAAAATATCAACCATTTGAATAAAATGTGTATATGTGCCTCATGAGCGTCTTATATCATAGCGACATATATACCAATAAAAAAAAGATAAAATACTAACTTAAGATATAGTATTGACTACCTTAAGATATAGTATTGACTACCTTCAAGGACTCTAAAACCGTGGTAAAAAGCAAGTGGAAGAGGAAAGAAAAGATAGATTGAAAAATGGGTATGAGTTGTATATATGCAGTTCTATCCCCCAAAGTTTCTTCTTTTAAGGCTCCAGAAGTAATTATCCAGCTAAAACTATATTCTTCTACCATCACCAACATTGTTTTGACCATGTGTTGTTTTTTTATTCCAGCTGGCCTTTGGATACTCATTACCCAATGAAGCAAAAATATACCAACATCGGTAGGTTTATTAACTAAGTGATGGTATATATAATTGAATGTTCTGAAATAACAACCGTGGGCCATGTGCGTTTCCAGCCCAACATTATTAAACCAAAGCCAGCACCTTACCTTGTTTCAACTTTCAAGAATATTTAGGCAGTATTTGGAAAAACAGCTTAATTAAGTGCGCTTATTAATAAGTTATTTTAAGAATTTTTTTGAAATAAATTGAAAATAAGCTATATATAAGCATAAGCTATTTTTCATAAGCTACTCTGGTTAGCTTATGAAAATAAGCTCAAAACAGCTTATAGACTGGTCATAAGCTATTTACATAAGCTCTCCCAAACACTTGCATAAACACTTATACTATAAGTTAAGCTCATATAAGCTCTTCCAAACGGGGCCTTACTCTTCAATGAAGGGCAAGGCATGGATATAAGTTAGGTGCCCAGCATTGAGGGTAGCATGGAGCTCAAATGCAGGTGTGGATAAAAAACATACTCCCTCCGTCCCTAATTATAAGCTAACATTGTAAAATTTTGTTAAGTTAGCTTATATTTAGTGACACCATATATGTATCAATGTTAGCTTATAATTAGAGACGGGGGAGTAATAAATTGTTCTTTTTCTTCTTATTGAAAGCATATAAATTATTCATCATCATAATTCTGAGGAGAGACACTCAGTTAAGAATTTTTTTCTTCCCAAAAGTGTATAGAAAAAAACTCCAAAGGTTATCAAACGACACTTACAACATGCGAGATACAATCTCTTGAGTGATACAGTAATGCACAACAATATAAAAAATAAAGAACAAGCATACTCACTCAACTAACCCAGTCAACTCGAAACATGATGCAAAGGCCAACTAGTAGCCTCTAAAAACTCCAAAATAACTGGAGAAGCTAGATGACTTTGACACTCAGATAAGATTGCAAAAAAGGAATACCTACCAATTATTAACGATATCAAAGCCCACCAATTCTAGAGGTAAAAAGACCATCTCAATTTTTTACCTCCTTGCGATAGAAATCGACTTAGGAATGCTCAACACTGATGAAATGTGAATCGGCATGCTAGATAGAGCGTGCCTCCGCAAAGCTAGTTTACCTCCTTGCGATAGAAATCGACTTTTCCAACCCTCAATTTTCTTGCTGATTTTGAGAATCAAAGCAACATGTGACTAATACCACAGTCACTGAACCTATAAATTCAGGTTCACTTGTTCATTAACTTAATTATTACTTATTATGTAAATTTTGAGTTCTTCTTAGACTATAATTTTCTCTTTTTTTTGTACCACTGACTTGATTGTCATTGTGCCTTTTGTAGGTACACCCCCTACCATGTCAATACAGCTCTATTGTGCTTAAGAAGCATTCCAAGGCCGCACACTTCCACCAGAGATGAAGATATTTGATCGATCTAAATTCTGAAAGAACATTTGGAGCGGTATGGGGAGAAATTTTGAAACATGTGTTCGACTCCCATCACAATGAAGAGGTCCCAATACAACCAAGCTGAACCAAGAAGTTTCAGGGGGAGAGTTTATTCTCCGCTTCTGTAGGGACTAGAACGCGCCATCTATGCACCTTTCAATGACGGAACTCGGGCTTTGAGTCTGCCCTTAGATTTGCTGGAGCAAATTGATATCATTTTCTAGAAAGAAAAGTACAGTGGAGCACGTGAATCACGAACATCGACGACGCCAACATGCTAGCCCACATAGCATTTTTCTCCACTTTAAAGGGAAATGCCTTATGTTGGTTCAAATCCCTCCAAACGTCTTCATTTAGGGATTGGGAAAGGTTCTTTCAGCTTTTTATATGAGAATTTTCTGAGCAGGATCAATGGGAGTTTCCGATTTGGAAAGGAGAGTCTCAATGAAAACTTGAGGCAGCAGAAAGATGAGTCACTTAGTGATTTCCTTCCCCAATTTTATAGAGAGGTGGTCGTCATCCCATATTGGGAGCGAAGGAGATCCTGGAATTGATGATTGATATTGTGTTGCACATAACTTTAGTCCATACGTCTTTGATAAGGATTCCTATAAAACTCATGTCTTTTAATGCTAAATAGCATCTCATTCAAACAAACTTTTTTTTAAAAAAGTTTATAAAAAAGTTTTAAATACAGTTTTTTTAAAACCACAATCAAATTAGTTTGTTGAGGGATTGGATCTGAAATTTCTCTCATGTGATCTCTCTTCATATATAGTGAGACCTTTAAATGTTTAGGAAGAGAGACACAAAACTCTCACATAAGTGCAGAAATTTAACATTAGAAGATCTAAATACGTTTGTTGACATAGCCTCGGGCCGGGTGGGGATCGATCTAAGACCCAAAGCCAAAATTTCAACTTTATGTTGTCATTAGCGAAGTCAACTTTGTAGCATAGTATCTAACAAACCCCCAATTTTTCTTCTTTTGACAACATGGAAAAGTCCCTCATATCTACTTGAATGAAATTGCCAACCTTAATTAGTTACTGATCGAAGTCTATAGGGAGAAACATTAAGAGAAAAGAAAAAAAACTTACCCGTGGGTGCTTAACTCCCATCCAGGTATTTTGGCTGATTCAGTGAGAGCATCTCTCCACCTACCCACTTTTTTTGGGTCGACTGCTGCCCGATCATAGTCTTCAAATGGTTTCTTGTAACTCCCTGTTTGCTTCTGTACGTCTATTGGATTTGTTTTGTAGAACACCGGGAGAACAACCTGTCCTCTAACTCTTTCGCATTCCATTATTTGGACCAGTTCTTCCAAACACCACTTTGACGTTGCGTATCTCTCTGAGAACACCACAATGGCCATCATGGAGTCCTTGGTTGCTTTTACAAGTCCTGGCCCAATATCATCTCCTCTTTCAAGCTCATAATCTATGTAGGTCAGGATATCCTCCTGTTTGAGAGCAGCATCGAGATCACGAGTGAAGTTATCTCGTGTGTCCTCACCCATAAAGCTAATAAACACATCGTACTTTTTCACAAAGATGCGGGAAGAAGAAGACATAGCTACTGTGAGTGCAAAGAAAGAATGAAACAAACAAACAAGGTCTTCTTTAAACGCACACTGAAGAGCGCTTGCAGTATATATGGCTGTATATATAGGCCAATTTTGTTGGTTAAACTTTTTGGTACACAATTTTATTTGCTGTTTAATTTCGTTGACTCACTCTAGGTTTCATTACATTAACCGAAGAATAATATTTTATTCATATTCCAATTTCACTCACTAAGATACAAAGAGAAGAGATAACAAGTAATTAACATTAAAATAAAAAGCTTAAAATAACCCACAACCGGCAAGATCATACGGTGTGAGTGTCATTTAAAATACAACATGGAAAGACCCCTAAAAATAATAATATTTTAATAATTCTTATCTTGTTTGATTATGGACAGAAAATGAAGATGACAGAGAAAATATAACAAAAAACCGTTGGTATATGAGAAATAAAATAACTATATGTATAATTAAAAAAAACTTATACCAACTACGAACGCACATATACTTATGTGGTTTTTTAGTCGTTATATATTTATCACTATGAGTTGTCGTGACAATAATAGATCCGTCAGAACAATGCTTTAAAATATATGTACAGTTTATGTTCCTCGTCCAAAGGTAATCGCTCATAACCCATGATTCAATTTCAATGCCTTGTTCCAATGCTTTTGTCACCTCCTCTTGAGATCTGACCAACCCATACGATTCACATGCACTGATGCCTTCGGTTTCATCGGGTTTGATAAAATAGGACTGAATCCGTTCAAAGTCTGGTGAACAACCCTACCTGTGATGTAGGGAAAAGTTCAAATCCATTGTATATCAATACAAGGAAGGGTCGTTTTAACACCGGTCATGACACCAACGCTAACTTTGGTGTATTAAGGTCGGTTAAACCGACACTAATAATTAGTATATGGATTTCGTAACTTTAAAAGTAGCGCTAAAAAAACCGATGCTGGATGGGACACTCTACGGTCAATAGAGGCTGACACTAGCTACTTCATTTTGTGTTATCGCGTCAGTTGGATTTGACGCTACTTTTGAGGTCCAAATCCAATGACTCAAAGTGCCCGACCGATGCTAATCCAAAAACAACCTTTAGATTTGGCATGGCTGATGCTAAATGTAAAACATGTTTCATCTCCCCACTAAAAGACTTCACTCTTCCTCATTCACTCAACCCAAACCCTAAAACACTCTCCTCTCCACCTTCTTGGCCGTCCCAGAGCTATCGTTGTCCCAAAGCTATTGTTGAGCAGCCGTTCTTGAGCTATCGTTGTCTTTGAGAAGCTGTCGCCCCTGAGTTGTCGGTGTCCCTAAGCTGCCACCTTTGCCCTCGAGCTTCCATCATCTCTTAGCTTTCGCCATCCCTAAGTTGTCGTAGTTCCTGAGCTTTCGTCGTCTTTGAGCTGCCATTGCCCCTAAGTTGTCGTCGTCTTTGAGGTGCTATTGTCCTTGAGAGGCCATTGTTCATTGTGAATCTGTCTCTGTATAAGGCAAGCGACAGGGTTTCTATTTTATTTACTGGAATTTGTTGCTATAAATATTGCAAAATTTTGATTCAATCACTAGGCTGGCGAGGACACATGAATCCAATCACTAAAATCCAATAAGAATGACAGAAATGATCTTTGCAAAAATTTGTTGTTTGTATTTATTTATGGTCAAAATTCATGGTGAATCCATGTTTGGATTATGATTTATATTGGAGGTCCGTGTCATTTTTCTGCAATAAAAATTAAAAGTTGTTTCTTAATCTAATATTGAAATTAATGATCATTATGTAGTGCATCGATTGCCAAAGTTGTCAAAATGCTAGAAATATTGAAATTGTTACGTAGTGCATTACACTAGTATTAAGGGCAGATTGGATGACTTTGTGAATGAACATCTCATTTCAATCAAGCGCCCACACGAAGGATGAAACACGAGCAAAATAGGACAGCCAAAACCATGTGTCTTGGAAGCTCCGTATAGCTTAGATCATAGGCCGGTAATTTAGAATACTTTAAAACTAATTAATATAAATGATCAGTTGGACCCGCATACACAGAAGAGTTATTTAATAAACAATATTGGTATACACCAAATAGTATCTCTTTCTTCTAATTACATCACATCATATATCACATTTATCACTTATATCTTCTCTTTTTTTATCTCTCTAGTGATCTATACCTTTTGGATATTTACCGATTTTTATTCTTTAATAAAAGTGGCTTGTGACTGTCGCAAGCAATTTTTGATTAAATAATGATTACATCAAAAACTGGCAATATGAGAATTACACTAGTGAAAATTATTTAACATAGTTATCGGTTGGACAGGCATAAATAGAAAAAAAAAATATTAATAAAAATGACTCACTACTAAAAATAAAGCAAATTGGCGAGGGGAGAGATCCCTCACTAAATGCTAAAAATCCCTTGCTAAATAATTAGCGACGGAATTTGTGACAGAACCAAAATTCATGACTAAAAGTGTTGTGGCTAAATTTTAGAGACGGATTTTTAAATCCATCGCTAATTGAGATGGAAAAAGTATATCGCAAATAATTAAATTTTCGTCACTGATGAACTTATTATACTAAGTATATTTCTATCGCTAATAGCGACATAATGTTTTCCTCACAAATTCTTTAGCAAGGGAATTAATCCGTCACTGTAACTATTTGAAATTCCAATTCTTTAGAAAGGGATTGGTTTCTGTCGCTAATTGGTCATTTGTCCTTTTTATCTAGCGACGAATTTAACCTTTTAGTGACGGAACTTTATCTCTACTGTTTGAGAGAGTACATTCTCCATTTTCTTCATACGTTTTTTTTTTTTTTATATTTTCAAATCCTCAACATTTGAATTAAAATCTAATATTGGTTCAAAGTTTCACATTGTTTAAGCTATGTCATCAAAATATATCGTCAATCATAGTAAAAGGTTATATACATCATTAAAAACATTAATGTTAACAAAATGTGAAATACATAAAATATTCATCTAAATCCATCATAGTCATTCTACATCATCTTGTTGTTGCTGGTCTGTAGGTGACTGGAGAGGTGGATCGACCGGTGGAAGGGGTGAAGGTGGATTTTGAAGGAATCTCTAATGGTAATCACCTGAAAAAGGAAATAGTATATTAGACTAGAGTTTGTATCTTTCATTTTTTGTTCAAAGAAGAATGAAATAAAATGCAAAACTCCTAAGAACAATAATGCCTGCCGCTTTAGTACTGAAGAACATCCAAACAAAATTTTAAATCCCATGTTATAATGCAAAATAGGAATGGGTTCATTTGTAGTATCTACACCAGCGAAAAAAGCAGCTCATTATGCTGACAACGATTACTTATCACTACAAACTAATAACATTCAGACTTCTTGTATGTTCATATAAACATTTTTATTACTCCTTGGAAACTACTTGCTCATGGAAAATTAGTATTGCAAACTATAACCATCATGCAAACCACACCATTCTATCCTTTTTCACCACTGAAAATGTTTGAGAAAGCAGCTAAGTTGTCGTTCATAGAAATTAATTCATAGTACAAAATCCAACAACATTTAAAAGTACAGACCATTTTTATAAAGGTAAACAATATATAATTACCTCAACAAGGACCTTTTCCTTCTTCTTTGATTTAGAATCAAGGGTGTCCTTCTCAAGTGACCAGTCTCTTTAAGACTCATGAATTGCAAAACTTCCAAAATCTTCTGTCATCTTCCTCTTCAAATTCATCATAACCATCAACATATTCTACTTTTGGTTCCTGTTCAGTTCAAAAACAAAATTTAGAAATCAAACATAGGTAACATTCGAATTTACTATATAACTCTTTTCTAACAAAGGTGCTTTTTCAGCCTTCTATTCTCTTCTAGCTTCTCTCTTTCTCTCCTCTCCTTCCTTGGAGCTGTCTTTTTTTCTCCCTGTAAAACAGCAGGCACACTTTATGAGCATCCAAGAACAATTCATCATACCTTGTGCAAATTCTTAGCCCACTGCATAGAAATCCTGTAGCCACAATGGAATGAGGCAAAATGACTTGTTCTCTGATGGAGGGAAAGACCTTCCTCTATAATAATTCATTATGAGCTGCCTGTTTTTAAAGAGAGATTTATATGAAATAACAAGAAAAAATTTAAAAGAAATGCCGTACGAAAGTAACCTGAAAAAATAATTTTATTTTTGTCCACTCATGCTTTCTTCCTCTATCCTCTCGTTGCCTTCACAGCCTAAAACAAAATCAAAATCGCAATAGAAAAATGAGCGAGGCGTGGAGATTCACCAGTTATAGCGCAGATAGACTCAAAAGAGTGAATCTAATTAGAAACAAGAATTGAAGAACAAAATCAAACAACAATATTCGGTTTTGAGAAACAACGCAAAAAACAAAAACAAAAGAGCATGCTAATCGAAATGTTACTGACAAAAAAAAAAAGAAAAAACAAAGGAATAAATCATGATATTCTACATCAGTCCCATCTGTCCTACATTCCAAACTTGGTTGTTCATCCAAAAAAAGGTTTCAAACCCTATATGTGTTTGGTGCGCAAGGTCTCAGTCCAGAATCCACAAAAGAGCATGCTAATCGAAATGTTTGGTGCGCAAATTTTGTTGCTACATGTGATACCCTGACTTCTCAAGTTTTTTTTCATAATATCGACCACTTATTTAAGAAAAAGTTTTTTTTTTTCAAAAACACTAGATAAAAGAAACCACCATTATTCATTACCAATATTAAACTATCACCCGCCAAGCGGAACTTTATTCAAAAGTGGAAGGTAAAACAAGTTGAAAATTCCTAACTCCAAACATCCTTTGTGACACCACGCAGGCAAGCCACAAGAAAACATTAGAAGACTACCCTGACCCCATAGCATGGAAAGTACAGGTACGCATACGGTCACCTTATAAGCATCACCAAACAACAGTAAGCTCTCAATCCAAAAGGCACTAGCCTCACCCTAGACTCAACTCCTCATTCGAAGAGCTCTCCTCGTTAGTTGAAACGTCTCACTCTAAAATCTTCTATAGTAGCTTCGACAATCTACCACTCACATCGATGGATCCTCCTTGTCAAACTGCACGAACGAGATCTCCCCCAGAAGTATAGTACTTGATCATGTCGTCGTCTACCATCATCGGGAAGTTTTCCGACCGCCCAAACACAACATAACAAACAAGGCATGCAAGGTTCAACTACTTTAAGCATATGCGAATCGCCCTAACCATGCTAACAACCACAGACAAAACAATCAAGATATCACAGTTTTCATCAACCATAGCTAAGTCATGCCATTAGTCAACTGGGGTACTATCACTATCAGTCAAGAGTTAGTATGTGTGTATGCACGTACAACCTCGTTGTACAACAAAATGATCTAGATAAAATGCCAAATATCACGCACAGAAAGCGAGACAAATACGACTCCACAATTGGGTTTGTCAACACTAATGCACCTTCGACGAATCTCTCGCACGACTCCACAATTGGGGTTAATCAACAGTACTAACGCATCGTCGCCTATCATTTACCACTTCACTGTACGATCTACGATCGACCAACAACAAAATGTATATGCCATGATAAATAGTCACAACCAATTGTCCGTCCTCTGACAACCCAAAACCAAAGCCCATAGGCTAGGCCCAACAAGAGTATCCAACAATAATAATGACAATATTTGACAATTATATCTCAAGGTATTTCATGCATATCATCATCATAATATTTCAAGATAAATCATGCAAGATAACAACAATAACAACATGATATTATCCAAGTAAGTATAGAAACAATTCATATTAAATATCAAGGTATAGCATGTTTCAACAACAATCATCAAGTAGCATAGTCGCATGCAGACAAACTAGACCAAGTTCCCTTACGGGCCATGTAACAACTAACATAATATACACACATTATATATGATACATCGTCAACAAACAACCAATTCACACAAGTGGATCGCAAGAGCTGTCCGAAAATGCTTAATTACCCTTACATCGAAAGTAACCCACGTGAGTTGTTCCTCGTGCTAGCTCAGACCCAATCCCGAGTCTCGTACCTTACACAAGATATATACTAACTAGTAACTATGTCACTTCAAACCATCTTAAACCAAAGCTTAAATCAAGACCTCTAGGGTTTCTATCAGAACTATATCAACTAACGATGCGTACTCCGGTAAAATGAGAATACTTTCAAAAATCAAGTATTAATATAAATGATCAGTTGGGCCCGCATGTATTAGAAACTTATTCAATAAAAGTGGCTTGTGACGGTCTACTTGCAAGTTCCAATTGTTAACTAAATAATGATTAGATCAAAATCTGGCAATATGAGATATACTTAAGTAAATGAATTATTTTACATAATGATCGGTTGGACAGGCAGAAGAAAAAAAAACTTAATAAAAAGTACTTGTGATTGTGATGGTCCACTTGCGAGCATGAGTGAGAATAGACTAGATCGATTCAGACTTTGCTTGAATAAGTCAGATCTATTTCAAAATCTTAAGGCATAAGTTTGCTTGTTACCTATCATTTTTTTTCTCAGATCTGGTCTAACTTGCTTGAAGGCCTAATAGAGGTTAGTTTGCAAAGAGAGAAAGTGTGTGGAGAGAGTTAGAGAAGAGAGAAGAAAAGTTAGTTTGGTAAGAGAAAAGAAGGTTTGTCAAGAAACCAATTATCTCATAAAACTTAAATGGTTGGGTAAATTCACATGAATGATTTTATATTATTATTTCTAACACGTTCCCTCACGCAATAACCCGTTTGAGTTTGAAGTGTAGAAATGCACAAACACATCTACCGTATGCTTTAATTCATTTTTTATTAGAAGAAATGAGAGCAATAAAGATCGAACTCTAGACTACTTAGTTATAAAGGCTCTCATACCATATCAAGAAATCAATTATCTATAACATCAATCGTTTTATATTATTATTTCTAATAAAGCCCTACAATCTTTTAGGGTATTCTTAAAATGAGAATAACTGAAGAGAGATAAAATTTGCTTTTTTTTTTCTTTTCAAATTACCCATACCCTAGCGTTTATGACTCCCGAAAACAGTTTAAGATAAAAGTTAGATTTTTTCTCTCTTATCTATCTGATTCTGTCTTTTTTTTTTTTATCATAGGATACAACCTATGAAATATATTTTATTTTTCACGTCTTTTGGACCTTTCTTTCTTTATCTTTTTCTCTCGTTAAGGGACTCCGAACAACCGATGTACGTGGAAATGTATAACATGTTATGTGTTTCTTTCTTCCTCTTTCTTCCATACATGATTGATGGGGCTTATGGGAACTTACTTGTGAGACAGCAGAAGCCCAATGTAAGCAAAGTGGGATTACACATCCCAAAAGTGTAAGGGTCCCTTAACGATAAGTAGACATGATTGAATAGCAGTAAATATCTTGCTGTAATCTGTTGTTTGTTTCGCCAGTAGGATAGGATAACACTATCTTGTCTCTTATCCCATTATGTGTAAAAGTTATCATAAGGAGGGATCTGGGATAAAAATTATCCTGACAGGATAGAATATCAGTTTTTTATTTGTTTATTAACATATCTCAAAATTAATTTGAATATTTATATTTTATATAATTTATAACAATATCAATTAATAATATTTTTTTATTTTAATATTAGATTAATTTCATTACTTATCAATTACTAGTTGTTATTATTAAGTTAAAATTATTTAGTTGCTTATAAATTTAATTAAAAAATAAAATGATTTATAAATGGTGAGAATATTGGATTTACTTATATAAAATAATAAAATTTTCACTATCACTTACTACTACTTAGTTAACATTATTTTTCGCTATTTATATTATAATAAAAATACACAAAATAATTCTTCACTAACAATAAAATAGGCTACTCACATATAAATATTAATTTTTTAATAGTAAATATAGACTAATTTTATACTATCATATGCTATTATTTAAAATTATTTCTCTACTTAATATAATTATAATTAATAAGTTAAATATAAATTAATTTTGAAAGAATAATATCTTTTAATAACTTTTAAAAATTTAATTAATTTTTATTGTTGATCACTTACCTCTACTAAGTTAAAACTCATTGGTTACATATATAATAATTTTAATTAAAATAGACTTCCTTTAAAAAAAATTAAAATAGTCGAATTAATTTAATTTTAGTTAATATTAAAACATAGACTTATTTATAAAAATGTAAAAATAATTAAATTTAATAGAATAACTACTTTTTTTAAAAAAATTATTTAGAAAATTATATTTTAAAAAATATTATGTATTTTTTATTTTAAAAGGAAATTTGATACATCTTTTTTGTTTGTATCATATCCTGTCCACCTCAAACGAATGATAGGATAAAAGTTTATCCTGCTCTTATCACATCTTGTCTTTATCCAACCCTCCACCAAACGATCCCTAAACGTGAAAGAGCCATTTTTTATCCGTTGACGTTTGAAAAACGTGAATGATAACCGGACAAAAGCCACTTTAAATCATATTATTCCGGCGAGGGCATGTGTAGCGTGTTGACTGTTTTAATGATGATTATGTGGATTTTTTTTTTTAAAGGAAAACATATCAGAAAAACCTTTTAATTTTTAAAACCCTATTTTTACTAAGTCTCACTTTAACCCCTCAATTTCCATTAACCTCAAATCCCTAAATTAACTTTTTAAAACCCCTTGTTCATCTTCATCATCATCTTCAAACAACTTTTATCATCTTCATGAATTTTTTCTAGAAAAATTAACTTTCTCCGATCTTGGCTTCCTTTTCATCTTCATCTTCAATCTCTCTTACTCCCCAAATCACACAAAATCCCCAAATAATCAAATCCCCTAAAATTGTAACGGAGAGAACCGCCGCAGATCAGCCTCAGCACAACCCCGCAGAACAGCCTTCTCCGCCCAGAACAAACACCCAATAGAAGAGGAAGGGATCGACAGATCTGGCGCTCCAAGAGAAGTCGAAGGAAGAGGCAGTGTCAGAAACGATTGGGGAAGAAGATGAAGGCAACTGAGGAGACAAAGAAGGAAAAGAAGGGAAGAAGGTAAACCCAGAAACCCGTCCCCAACAAATAAACCCCAAACCGAGAAACCCAAAATCCAGAAATCTCAACCATAATCGAAGACATAGAAGGGAAGCAGAGGGTGGGCATGGCCCAAATCCCTCGCCCAATCCACTATGCTGCAGATCTGAACTACTAAATTAACGCCTCCATTCGTCTTCATCGCGAGGGTTTTGGTGGTTGAGGTTCGAAGAGGACTTGGCTGGGTGGTTCGAGGAGATGAGGGTGTGCGAGCTAGGAGAAAGGTAGAACCAAAGTAAAGAGAGAAAGTGAACGAGCTTCCACTCCAGATTCACGATTTTCTTCAACCTGTTTATGATTTGAGATATGCTTGTTAATTCATGATTTGCTGATTTGCGTACTTTTTAATTTTTAATTAATAATTTTTAAGAATTAGATAATCTATGGTGAAATTTAATGGATATTGAGGGGTTAAAGTGAGAGTTAGTAAAAATAAGGGTTTTAAAAAAATAAAAAATCCACATAATCATCATTAAAACAGTCAACACGCCACATATGCCCTCGCCGGAGCTCCGGTCTCCAGCAGGGACTAAATAAAAATTTGATGCAAATTGAGGGACCTTTACCAAACCTTTTTTCGGCTAGGGATCAATCGCAAATATTGGTACAAACTTAGGGATCTATTAAACCATTAACCCTTTATTTTTAAAGGAGTACTACAGAGATCTCAATGTCATATACTCATATACTCATATGTAGTTAGGGTTGGCACGACAGACAACAATTAAGATGCCATGATTCGTCCTCCCATCAATTTATTTTTCGATTTGAGTTATTCGGACCATATGGGTATCTTTCAAGTTAGAAGAGAGTAAATTGTTAGACTTCAAAAAGCATTCTACTTGATGACTTGTGGTTCCAAATTGAAGGAAGTCATTTTATTGGGATGGTCATGCTTTCGGAAGGAGTATTTTTTGGCTTAATTGGAATAGACTTGGTCGTTTAAAAAATGAGGGTTGTTTGAGTTTCGTTGATTTTAAGTGGGAAAGAATTGGTGGCGTATTATGTATAAACATCATTCTTTATTTGCCCGTGTTTAAAAAACTATATTATAATAAATTCCTTACGTAGCGATAGTAACAATTATAAATATATTTATATTAATAGGCTGTTAGGGTTAAGGTTTTTTTTTTTTTTGTCTTGACCAAGGTATCCCCATAGCCGATTGCCGTGAGACTAATCCTTCGCCCCACGGTCAGCGCACGAAGCGGTAGGGGGCTGGCCAATGAGTTTTTTCCATTCACAAGAGTTGGGATTCGAACCCCCAACCACTTGCTTAAGGGGCTTAAGGTTTATTTAATGGTATGAATCTAATTATTTTAATTAAATAATTTTTTTAAAAAAGTCTAGAATTTGTCTATTTATAAATTTGATTTAGTCTGGGCCTAATGTAGGTTAGGTTATAGGTCCCTACGAACGATCTGACATATTCTCACTCTTAAACTGGTGGTGGTCGTGGTGGAGGATGGCGGTGGTAGCGGTGACAGTGGTGGTGGTGGTGGCGGGTCAAATAAATAATCTTATCAAAACTTATTCCCCATATGTAGGCTTAATTTAATAATTCATTATTTGAATGTATAAAAGCAGATTGACGGATAAGCATATACATAATATTAGCACTAAGTGGTTAAATTCATAATGTATTGTATAAGCTTATACTATCAATTATTGGTTGGATTGACATATATAGAAATTTTATTTAGTAAATTGACTTGTGATTGTCTACTTGCAAGTTGCGATTGTTAATTAAATAAAGGTTAGATCCACAGCTGATTTTTTGTATAGGCCAAGCATGATCAGTTGGACCGGCATTTATATAAAAATTATTTAATAAAAGTGGTTGTGGTTATTTTTTTTTAATCACAAATATCCTCTATTGAAACAATTTTGTTCAAATTAAATGTAGGGAAAGATAAAGATCTTTTCAAGAATGCAGCTCTTAAGAATTAAATTCTCGATTTTAGTGGTTCGAACAACCACTTTTAACCACTGCGTCTGACATTCATTGTGTTAGCTTTTGATTGTCTACTTGCAAAATTGTAATTGTTAATTAAATGAAGATATATAAGATCAAGAGCTGGAATTAGAATACTTTAGTAGAAGAATTATTTAATATAACGAACGGTTGGACATGCATATATAGAAAAAGGTTTTATTTAATAAAAATGACTTGTGACTTGCAAGTTGCAATTGGCATGAACCGAGCAATAAATGTAAAAAAAATTGTCAGAATATTTGATAGGTGAGAAACTATGATCTTTTGCAATATGGTCCAACGTTTAGGTTTTAGGTGGGAACTCTCTTTTCAATTGTATATATATTTTTCTATACAAACGAATTCAAGAATGGAAGTAGAACCACATGCTTAATTAACTGCTTAAGGAACTCCAGAATCCAGACAACACATGTATGTGGTGATGAATGTAACATGCAATGTGTTTCTTTCTTCTTCTTTTATCAAATACCCAATGTAAGCAAAGTTATAACACATCCCAAAACTCTAAACGTGAGAAAGTATTTTTTTATCCGTTGACGTTTAAAAAAATAACCAGACAGAAGCCACTTTAAATCATATTATGCCATTAATTTATTTTTAAGTCCTGCAGATAAGCTCAATTTCATATGAAGTTAGGGTTGGCAAGACAGATAGATAGGCAAGTATCAGGAGTAACATGCCATGATTCTTCCTCCCATCAAACTAAAATTAATTGATAGAGATTTCTTTAAAAAGTCTATTAATTTTTTCAATTTGAGTTATTCGGACCATGGGCATCTTTCAAATTAGAATAAAATAAATCGTTAAACTTCGAGTGTCCCAACTGATGACTCCAGAGGTTGGGTGGAACCAACCTTTGTAGGATTTTATCTTGCACCTTCAGCCTGTTTGCCGGGTTATGACAATTCCTTTGCCGTTGTTTCCTCGTTGAGACCAGTTAATCTGGCCTTTCTCAACTGATGGTATTTACTTTACGAGGATTGGTTATGAGTTCTTTTGAAAAAAGGTACTGGCTAATGTGCCCTCTACCTCATCGAGGGCCAATATACCAGCTTCCAGCTGGAGGAATCTTTGGATTTCCGCTGCGTTGCCTCGGTGCCAGGATGTGGCATGGAGGACGTTGCTGGACATTTTTCCGGTTGCCTCCCAGTTGGCATGTCGAGGTGTGCCCCTTGACGTGGGTTGCCGGGGCTGTGGGGTGGCGGACGAGTCGGCATCACATGCTCTTTTGTTTTGCGGCAAGGTCAGGGGGGCCTGGTTCGCTTGTCTGTTAAGCATTCACATAGATGATTCCGATAGCTTCCTGGACGTGTTTCTAAGGGTGGCCCAGCGTGGTGACGAACAGGCTCTGGGTTACTTCATTACGTTGTTGTTTAGTGTCTGGGAGCGTCGGAGCCGTTTGATGTTTGAGGGACGACCTTACGAATGAGAGGACTTACTCATTCGGGCGATGTCCTTGTTCCCGGGTTCAGACACGTCGGGGTTGTTCTTCGTACCCCTCGCATTCTTCAGGTGGTTTGGCGCAAGCCGAGTCTGAGGATTCTCAAATTAAACTTTGATGCAACATTCTCAGCGACGACGGTGGCGGGACTGGGGTGTGTGGCCCGCAATCATAGAGGCGAGATTAGGGCGGAGACAATAGCATATCCGGTCGCAGTGTTGACTCTCGAGCTGGCTGAGGTAGTAGCTTTTCGGTGGTGTGTTTGTTTAGTAGTTGAGTTGGGCTTTTTAGTATCTGCATTGAGACGGATTGCCTCTCCTTGCTCGAGAAGTGGAAGCGATTCCGTTCTTGCTCCTCCTTTATTGGTTTTATTTTTTCAGATTGCTAGGCTTTGGCTCATGGCTTTGTATCTTTTGATTTTGATTTTGTTAAACGTTATGTAATTGTGTTGCTGATCTACTTGCCTGCATGGTTTCTCCTTTGGCAACCGTGTTTGGGTTGAAGAGGGACCTTTGTGTAAGTGCAGATAGCAACCTAAGAAGGGGTGAATTAGGTTCTCCCAATTTTCGCCTTATAAAAAACCGATTACTTTCAATATAATCAGAATCACAATTGTTGATTGTGAGTGCAGCGGAATAAGAACTTGCTTGAAAGTAAAAGATGAAGGTTGAGAGAATTCACACACAGATTTTATCCTGGTTCACCTTCAATCCATTGAAGGCTACGTCCAGTCCCTCAAGAACCCTTGAGAATTTATCCACTATTGATAAAGAGTTCTTACAAGTACTCACACCAAGAACCTTAAGAATTTTTATCAACAACCAGAAAGCAAACCATTTTCCAAGTAATACCATTTACCAAACACTACGATGAACTTTCACTCAAACCAGAATGAAAATGAAAAAGATTTTACACAGCTGAGTCAATCCTTCAACAAGAGACTGGATTGAATATGCAAGTTATGCTCTAGGCACTAACATATGAAGGCTCTTATCAATTCTGAGTTCTCAACAATTGAACAGCATAAGTGTTCTTTGAAAGTTAGAGCTTAAAGACTCAGAATGATTGCTCTAAATGAATATGAAAGTTGTGTGTAATTGTTGTTTCGTTTCTGAGCCTCTATGGACTATTTATAGGCACTAGAGGTCGTCCATGAACCATCACAAAGCTTCCCAAACGTTTTGGGATGCATTGGTTCATGAAACAACACATCTGGTCGTGCAGGTAATCGATTACATTAGTATGGTAATCGATTGCGCTATTTGCTCATTGCAGTTTGAATTTCAAATTCAAACATGTAATTTATTACAAGCATTGTGGTAATTGATTACGTGCCTATGAGTGGTAATCGATTACTTAAAGCGTGTAATCGATTACACTCAAGTCCAATTTCTATTTTATGAAACTTTAAGTCCTAAATGAGTGTTTCTATCACATTTTACTTATGAAAAAGTGTTATACTCAATTTATCAATTTGTTTATGAGCCTTCATAAGTAAAGTAACCTTAAAAGCATAACTTACCGAATAACGAGACTTAGCTAATTCTTAGAACCCTTTGATGATCTTGAAGTTTGTTGAGCTGGTTCTTCTAAGTCTTCTTTTCTTCTTTTTGTAATGAGTGTTGTCGTCATTGTTAAGAGGGTTTTTTCCTCTTTTAAGAAAAACAGATACTTGCATTGTAGTCAAACCTCTTTTAAGATTTGATTGCAGTATAGCACGGGTATTATCGATCCACAGAGAGCCGCGTTTAAAAATGTCGTTCTTTGGTCAGTTAATTAAGCAATAACACAAATAATGATGTTTGTTTATAAATGATAATTGTAAGAAGCATGAAAATAAAAGCAATAAAGATTAAGAGTGTTTACAGATTTAGAAAGCTGTTGGATTTTCGGGTTCGCCCTTCAACTATCCTGAATCAATTAACTCAATGCACACAATCACTTCAAATCTCTTATTCCTTCCCACCATTTCTTAACTAACTCACCTATTCCTCGTATGAGAAGATGATTCGGTTACTTTCCTAATTATCGCTTCCACAGACAATTAATCAAAGCAAGCCGTATTAACGCCGGTGTTAAGGGACTAGGTGATCTAACGCTATTCTTAGCAGATTAGCTTCGCCTAGATGAACTGGTTTATGTCAGATTAGACAGTGTAGTTTCCACATACAAAATCAAATCTAAAATCATGTGATAGGCGATCAAACTAACACAAGCATTCAGAACAAAACCTTTTCATTTGAATCAAAGATAGAAAGTATGCATAGAATCAATTAAAATCCATTCAAAGCGAAGCACTACTCCTAAAATCCAACAGGAGAGAGCTTAGTTATCCATAGAATGGATACTAGCTAGCTTACAAGGAGAATCAGTGAAAACAGGAATGACGGCGACGTCGCAATGTATGACCCACGACTCCGGCGAGGTTCCGAGCTTCCGTTGAAGACTCATTTCTTCTTTCTCTCACTCTCGAGCTCTCTTCTCTCCTTTTCTCTTTCCTTTTCTGTTTTGGGTTATGGAGAATTGCTTCAAAGTGAAGGAAAGCTTCCTTTTTATAGAAAATGAAGGCAGGGGCCGCTTAGCTCCACCGCCAGGCGCTTGGCGCCTTGCTCGTGCTTTTTCTTCTTCCTTCTGGGCGCTTAGCGGTCCATAGCGGCGCTTAGCGCCCATTTCTTCAAGTTCTGGCCGCTTAGCCTCCCGTAGCGGCGCATAGCGCCCAGAATGCTTCCTGCTGGCTGCTTAGCGCCCTGTAGTGGCGCTTAGCGCCCCCTAAACTTTTCCAAATCAAGATCCAACCGTCCAGATTGAAGTTCCATGAGTTAGGAACCACATAATCAAATTTTAGCTTGATTCGACGGTTAACGAATGAGATATTGCAATTTTTCTCAGGCTGCTTCAAGATTTCTGCATCAAAAAGTTGGGATTAGAACTGAAATCATTGGAGCTTCAGTGAATCCATGCTCTTTCTTGGATATTGAATCCTAAAACACCATTAATATGTCAAAATCATCAAGAATGTGCATTCTAACCCAGAATTAATAGCAACTCATCATTCCTTTGCAAAACATACATTTCTTGGGGGGTTATTACAATTAAAACTCACAATAAGTGCCTAAAAACAATGTTAAAACTATGAACGTTTGGCACTTATCAGTCATCAAAACTTCAGCCAGATTCAGGGAGAAGACCTTCTTCACAATCTCCCCCTTTTTGATGATGGCAAACACGCATCTTGACAGTTGAAGATCATTTTGTTGTAGTCATGTTAAGACTTCCCCCATCATATGCAACTCCCCCTTTTTGTTCCACTTGTAGCATTTCCTGTAAATGATCTTTAAACAGCACAGGACCTTTCTCCCCCTTTTGACGTCATCAAAAAGAAGAACAGGCCAAATATATACCATACATGCTAACAAGTAGTATAACAATTTCAACCATAGGGAGTGGGGTAAAGCAAATTGGTAATGTGAAAATCAAACATAACATAATAATTAAACATAGTTATAAGAGTTCAAACATTAAATAAGCAAACAAATAGACACGTTAAGTAATGTTTAAGTCTAAACTTATTACAAACCAACAGAGAATTACTATAGTAGTTAAAATCTTAACAATCTAATCATCAGCAGAATCTTCAGACATGTCTGACAGACTGGGTTCTTTGAGTTGGTCGATTTCATGTCGCAGAGAGGCGTATATGGACTCTAAACGTCCTTCCAGAAGGATGAATTGAGAACGAAAAATTTTCATCTAAATGATTCAGATGTTGTGTGATCCGAATTTCCATAACATCCAAGCCTTCGAGGATGAGTCTAGTGTCTGGAGAGCAACTTGGAGGAATGGCATAGAATGTGGGAGCAGATAGACCAGCAAATACAAAATTGGTCTGGATGTCAACTCGGTAACGGTGGTTTTCATAAGGATCGCGGATTGTTTAGTATTTGGGAGGATTTGCAGGAGAAACAATGTTTGAGGAACGAGAACCGGATGCCATGATTGTGAAGTTGGAAGTAGGGATTTGTTACGGTATTGATCAAAGGCTCTGAAAACGAGAAGAATGGGACTTGTGCGTCTAAAAGGAGAGGAAGTACATAATGTGACCGAAGCAGAAGTTTATATGTACAGACCATGTAATCGATTACAGTAGTTTAATTAATCGATTACTTGAAGTGTATTTTGAGTTTGAATTTCAAAATATAAGAAGGAATTGATGAGATAATGAAGTTAGGTGTACAAATTGGTCGAGGATGTAACCGATTATAGTAAGTTAGGTAATCGATTACAGGAAGTTAAATTTGAATTTGAAATTCAATTTTTCGAATAGGTGATCGATTATAGAATATGGTAATCGATTACACAAATTCTCTAGAAAATTCTATGGGCCAAAATTTTATTGGTAATCGATTACAGCCTTGGGGTAATTGATTACTCAAATTCTCTGGAAAAATTCGTAGGCCAGAAAATTTAAGGTAATCGATTACTGAATATGGGTAAACGATTACTCGATTTCTTTGTTAAAAACACAGGGCCAAATTTTTTCATGTAATCGATTACATATATGTAGTAATCGATTACTCTATTAGAGAATTTTTTAATCTGGACAAATTTTTAGAGAATCTTGTAAGAGGAAGATTTTTCCTAAAAATTATAACATATATGCACACAATCAAACATCAAATTCATCTAATATGTTTAATTCTCTCCTAATTTTGAAAAAAGAATCTCTAGGGAGAGGCTTAGTAAAAATATCAGCTAGTTGATTATGTGTATCTACAAAGGCAAGTTCAATATCTTTTATCAAAACATGATCACAAAGAAAGTGGTGTCTAATATCAATATGCTTTGTTCGTGAGTGCATGATGGGATTTTTGGTAAGATTAATGGCACTAGTATTATCGCATTTGATAATAATGCAGCCCAGCTCTAAGCCATAATCTTTAAGTTGTTGTTTAAGCCATAATGTTTTGCACAACAACTTCATGCAGCTATATATTCTGCTTCTGCAGTGCTTAGAGCCAATGTTTTAAAACTCAGACCGGTGATTGACTTGGCCGAGGTACCGGGTCAATGGATCACTGGTCGGACCGATGGGTCACTAGTCGGACCGGTTTGACTCGGTGCATATTAAAAAAATTCTAAAAATTAATAATATTAGCAAACATTAATTGATAAATTCATGCTTTAAACACAAAGTTCTACACTTTAATCACAAATAAAACTACAAATAAGTCTCAAACGTAATTAAACAAACATAAGCTAACAAATAACAGCACAAATACAATAATGTCAAGTTCTTTCATGTCCAAGGAGGCAAAGTTGCATCTATTTCAAGCATTTCCTCTTCATCCAATTGTAACACTCCTTGAGGAACATTAGCAATTGCATTTTCCATAGTGTTATCTTGTACATCATCATCATCATCATCATCATCCAAATTTAATTTATCTGTGAAGTAAATTAGTTTAGATGTCATGTAACAATTAAGTATGAACATCAAGTGAAACAAAATATAAAATAAAGCCATATATCATATATTCATATTATAACAAAAATACATACCAATATCATTAGAAATTGGTTGGATGGTCATATTGGCAAGTTCATTGAGTAATGCATCCACCTCCTCAACAGTTAAGAATGGGGGTGATTCCTCCAATACCGAATCAGAATGGTCATCAATTATTTCAAAATTGATGGGGTCATAACTTTGATGTTTCCATCGGTTCCTAAGTTAAATAATTTTCTCAAACATCAATATAAAAAAATTTAAGAATATATTTATTTATGTAAAATGCGATTAGGAAGTAACTTAATCATACCTTTGTTGTAGCCTCAAGTTGTAACGAACAAAAACAAGATCATTAAGTTTTTGATGCTCCAACCTATTTCTCTTTTTTGAAAGGATGTGCTCGAATACGCTCCAATTTCATTCACAACCCGAAGCACCACAAGTTTGACTTAAAACACAGATAGCTAGCTTTTGCAAAAGTGGTGCACCGCATCCATAAGATTCCCACCATTGATCTAAAATCAAAATTTCACATGTAATAAAATCAATGAATATTCATATTGAACTAGAAGTCTAGAATCTAAATCAAGGACCAAAGACTATGAAAGTTACCAGGCATTATTGTATTTCTTTCAGGCACAACAATTGGCCTGCCAAAATCTAACTCAGCATCTTTGTATATTCTCGTCTCACTTGACAACTTTTGTTCCAAATCAGCATCTCCATAACAATACTTCCCAATCACATCATAGAGGCCACTTATTGCATTCTTATGCTTTTCATATCTGGAAGATTAAACTGACAACTTGGATTTAACCAATAACCTGCAGCATGAAGATTCTTACGAAGCTGATAATCCCAACGAGCATCTATAATGTTCAAGTAAGGCTCAACTTGCTTCTTCTTTCTTTGGAACCTCTTCAGCATCTCCTCTCTGGCTTGATAAAAAGCTTGGTAAAGATAACCCATGGTAGGTTTATCTTCACTATCAACAAGACGTGGCAAAAAAACAAGTGGCTCATTAAGCTTCACAATATCAGCACATTTTTTCCAAAACCCAGAATCTAAGACTTGATCTACAAATCTTTTTGCCTTGGCATCTATGGCATAAGTTGAGCCTGACCAATCCTTAGATGTAACCATGGCTCTTAGTGAATCTTTTTTAGCCAAAATACTTTGCAATTCTATGAAATTAGTTGCAAAGCGAGTTGGAGCTGGACGAAGAATTTCTCTTCCACCTGTGTGTTTTCTCATAAAAAATAATGCATAACAATGGTTGTAGATGTATTTTGTGATTTTTGAAGCTTGCGACACCGTCTCACTTACTTCATCAAGTTTCCCAATATCTTGGAACATCAAATTAACACAGTGTGCTGCACAAGGAGACCAATATAACTTAGGAAACTCAGCTTCTAATAATCTTCCAGCAGCAACATGATTTTCAGCGTTATCTGTCACTATATGGACAACATTTTCAGACCCAACAAATAAGATCACATCCCTGAAAAGCTTATATAACATTTCTGCAGTTTTTGAATGCTGAGAAGCATCAATAGATTTCAGAAAAACGGTTCCTTTGGGACAATGGACTAAAAAATTAATGAGAGTTCTCCTACAACGATCAGTCCACCCATCTGCCATAATTGTGCATCCTGTTTGCTTCCAAATGTCACGATAACTCTCAACAAGTTTCTTCACATCATCAACCCACTTATTTAACAAAAATCCACGAACTCTTTGCATATTTGGAGCTTTATACCCTGGTAGGAATGGCAATTGACCCAGACCCTATGGGTACCCGCAAAAAATACCCACTATGGGTAGGGTAAAAACCCGCTAGATGGGTATGGGGTTAGGTATGGGTAAATACCCGCAAAAATTAGTGGGTATGGGTACTATAGTACCCACCCCACCCCATACCCGCACACATATATTATATATATAATTAATTAATTAATTTTTCATCCTAATATAATTATTATAACTATACTACAATTTTTTTTTACTAAATTATACTATTATCTTAACTTATAATATATATGTTTGGAAAATAGTATTTAAAAAAAAAGATATATTCTCAAATTTTGAGAATAAATTTTGATTTAATTTTTTATTAAAACTTGCACATATTTCAAATTTGATCACAAGATGTAAATTAAAAGTATATCTAATTGATCTTAATTTGATTAGAGAGAAGATCTTACTTAATATGATCCTATTAAAGGAAAAAATATAAATATTATCTACCTTTTTATACTTAATTAAATGGTTTTACTTGTTAAATATTTTGATGGTGTTTTGTATTTTTAACTAATGTGTTTTCATTTTATAATAGCAATCATATTTTGGTTTTCTATTAAAAAATACAAATAGTGAAAATTATATTTTGTTTAACTAAACTACGGGTAATGGGTACGGGTACGGGCATATAGGTACCCAGAGGGTATGAGGATGGGCACTCAAGTTGCTACCCACGCGGGTATGGGGACGGGTACGGGTACTTTTTAAAAACGCGGGTATGGGGATGGGTACTATAGTACCCTACCCAGACCCTACCCATTGCCATCCCTATACCCTGGACCCATGGCACAAATAGCATCAATCATGGGTTGATAATATGCTGAGTTAACTGCATTAAATGGCACAGAAGCATCAATCATCCATTTTTCTATGGCAAGGTCACACTTTTCAACCACCTCTTTACTTTGCAACACACTTATTAAAGTGGGTTGAGCTCCTGGAGTTGTTCTAGCCATGAAGTAGTCACCTATGCGACCACTATTCTTCCCCTTTCGAGTCGAGGGTGTTGGCCTTGATAGATTAACATCATGCACTTCCTCATCAATTACTCTCATTGGGTGTTCATCAAGAATATTATTATCATCACTTACTTCTTGAGTTTTTCTTTTCTTCCTACCTTCATCAATGTTTTTTCTCATAAGTTATTTAACATCAGCAGGAACTTTCAAACATTTCTCAACCTGTCCTATTTCCCATGCCAAGTGACTCTAGAGTCTGTTGATTCCACCTCCTCTAATAATCTTTGCACAATAGAGACACATCAAAACAGTCTTCCCCTTCTCAATACGTTGCGTACAATGACCCCAAGCTGGATCTGATTTCTGCCTATGTACTTGTGATTGTGAGATGAGTTTTGACTTGATACTTCTTCCCCAACAGCTTCAGGTTCAGTACTTGACATCTGTAGTTAATAAACAATACAAACAATACGAAAAATCATTCAAACATCCTAAGTTCCTAACCTGCCTACTTTCTAAAGCATGTATGTTTAGATTCATGTTCAAATTTTCTAGAATCAACTATGCTACCATAAAATCATTAGAGTAATTTTTTCCAAAATTAATTCTTCTTACAATGTAAAGGAGATATAATAACCTTTATTCACAGGAAGAAAACCTACAAGATTCTTAACTTCTCTGTTGAATCTATTTCAAAGAAATGTAAAGGAGAAAGATGAAAACATACTATGCGTTGAAATCTTATATCCACTGTAGTTTCTAATTTTAGAACCCACAAGAAATTACCCAACAACAGCAAATTATAGAATACAGATACCAACATCAATTACAAATTAACAATAACAGCTTATGTCAAGATAAACAAGAAAAGTGAAATCAAACCTTGGAAATGGTTAGTGCTGGAATCCTCTGTTCAAGCAGGAAGAAGATGCAAGTGGCAGGGAGAACCGGAGAAGGTGCGAAGCAGAAAACCAGAAACAGAAGAAGGACGAACCCAGAACGACGAAGAAAGAAGAAAACGATGCAAAACGACGCAAGTGGCAGGGAGATGCAGACGAAGCACCAGAAAAGGAAGAAGAAAACAATGCTCGAGGTCGAGGAATGAAGAAAGAAGAACACGATGTCTGCAGCTGCTCGATTTGGGGGAATTACAAGTTAGGGTTAGTGCAACAAGGGCCCTTGCAAAACAACGTCGTTTGGCTCTGTTCTGCTGAAAAATAATTTTTTTGGGTGATTGAACGGTCTAACCGAGACCGAATTGAGTCACCGGTCCAACCACCGAATCGGCCGGGTCGCACCGATTTGATTCAGTTCGACTACAGAACCGATATGAGAAGCGACCCAGACCAGCCTTGACACCGGTTCCCGGTCGGACCGGCCGGTCCGAGCCTGTTTTTAAAACACTGCTTAGAGCAACACAGACTTGTTTCTTACATGACCAAGAAACAAAAGAATTTCATAGCAAGAGACAAGTACCACTTGTGCACTTTCTTTTAGTTTTGCATCCAGCAAAATCTGAGTCGGAATATCCGGTTAAATCACAGACACCTCCTTTGGAATACCACAACCCCACATTCGTAGTTCCTTTCAACTATTTGAAAATCCACTTTACAGAACTCAAATGGGATTCCCTAGGGGATGCTTGATATCGTGCACATAGACATACACTAAACATGATATCAGGTCTACTTGCTGTTAAATAAAGAAGGGATCCGATCATACCTCTATATTTAGTGATTTCCACTGGAATGCCGGACTCATCTCGATCTAGATAAGTGTTAACCCCATAGGTGTAGCTATGGCTTTGCAATCATCCAAATCATATTTCTTTAGGAGCTCTTGGCAGAATTTGGATTGATTGATGAATATTCCGTCCTTAGATTGCTTTATTTGCAAACCCTAAGAAGAAATTTAGTTTGCCCATCATGGACATCTCAAATTCTTCTTGCATCATGCTTGAGAATTCCTTGCACAGAGTTTCATTAGTGGAACCAAAAATAATATCATCAACATAAATTTGAACTAATAAAGTGTTACCTTTGGTTTTCTTGATGAATAAAGTGGTATCCGCTTTACCCTTTTGAACCCCTTTTTCACATAGAAATGTGCTTAATCTATCATACCACGCTCGTGGTGCTTGCTTTAGTCCATAAAGAGCTTTCTTTAGCTTGAAGACATGTGAAGGGAATTTAGGATCTTCAAACCCTGGTGGTTGCTTCACATATACTTCTTCTTGAATATATCCGTTCAAGAAAGCACTCTTGACGTCCATTTGGTATAGTTGAAAGTTTAGTGAGCAAACATACGCTAACAGAAGTCTAATTGCTTCTATGTTAGGATTTATTATTTTTTACCTAAAATAACAAAGTAGGGCAAAAAGAATATGGGCAAAAAAAGAAAAAAGAAAATTATTTTATAACCGCCGCTAAAATATTTGGCAAAATAAACTGCAGATTTGGCGGCGGTTTGACCTGCCGTTATGTTCACAAAATAATAAGTACATGCGTAATTTTACCGACGGTTTAAACCGCTGCCTATTATCCTATGAATCAACGGTTGGAACCGCCGTGAACACCCACGATTGTAAGTGTTGAGGAAGTAACATTAGCGGCGGTTTGAATCGCAGTTAAATGTCTTGCAGCGGTTTGAGTGGCGGTTTGTCCAACCGTTGGTAAATCACTTGGGGACGCTCGGATTCCCGGCAGTTGTGCAACTGCCATCAGTACAATTTAGCGGCGGTTTTAACCGTCGTCGTTTAAACTTATAACAGCCGCTAAATCATCCTTTTGTTGTGATGTGAGTGTATGTGATTGGAAGTGTTGTGTGTGAGGATTGTATAAAAAAAATAATGTGCTTAGAGAGGTGCCATACAGTTTTCTTGTAGTGTTAAAAGAACATGAAAGAAACATTAAAATGAAAATCAATAGTAAACAATCATCACAACTTACAAATTTTCACATTCATAACTTAAGTACAATCATTCCAGAATCTATATTAACTCTATCAATAGTCTATTATAACAACTCTCCATAAAATAACAATCTCACAATAACATAAGTTACACAAACACAATTCGACTTAAAATTTCTTCTTAAATAACACAACCACATGTCTTAGATATCTTCTTAACAACATAACGATAAATTTGTTTAAATATCTTAAATCACAAAACAACTAAGCAGATACAAACAACGTAGTCTTACACACTAAAGGTAATTTAATCAAATCCCTCTGGTGATTCAATCATCAATAATCATCATCATCATCATCATCACCTACATATTACAATAATAAAATTCTTAAATTCTTATAAAAATAATAAAGTAACAAATAATTACACTGAAAATGAATAAATTATTTTCACAAACAAAACCATTCAACAAAACATATCAAAGCAAGGTACGTCGTATCTGGCTAAATGTTAGAGTTTGAAAAATTGAGACCCTCGATCTTACTTTAGTCATATTATTATTATATTGTTTTATTTTTTTGTAAGAGTTATAATAGGTAGATACCCAAACAGGATAAATATCCCACGTACACTCAATTTTCTTCGCTCCCTCTCCCACTTCTTTTCTCATCACTTGTCTCTTTTCTTCTTTTCTCATTGTGAGATTCTACTCAACATTTTTCTTACAATATTAATAAATACAAAGTAACTTTTTAAATATTTTTATTTCTGCCCCGGAGGGCATGCTCAGCCCAATTAACTTTGACCTATCAATTTAATGAGTTGAAAATTTGACAAAAAGTGAGTCTTTGATTTGAAAATACCCAACTCAACCCAAAAAAAAATACAAGTCAAAACTCATTTTAGGAATTTAATGTACTACTTTTTAAAAAGGTTTTGATTTGTTCAGCCAACCTTTCTCTTCCATCTTAGTTTAACTCTCTTTCCCTTTCTATTCGCTCTGTTTTTTTTATCATACTACTCATTATATCTTTCATTTATCCTTCTTCTCTTTCTATATCACTTTAAATATAAGTAGAAATGAAGTATAAATACATCTTTATCCTCTTAAAAAATTTAGAGCATGTCGTTTTTAGTGTGTTTCTTCTCCATATGTATAGGACAAGTGTTTGCCAATTCTATAGGAACTCTAAACACTGTATTCAATGTTCTAAATTTTCTGGTGATTTAAAATATTTTTACCGAGTTACGACTCACGAGTCATTATACGTATATTGTTCATCTCATTTCACATTTTTTTGTTATCTTTCATTGTTTCATAGTCATCATATTTTTTACTTTGCTATTCTATTTCTTTATCTCTCTAAAGTGAGTTTGAATTTAGGTACGTGTAAACGTTTCGTAAATCTACTTTGTTGGCATGTAATTTACTTTGGGGTGTACAGTACTTTTTCTTATTGAGCGATTTGTTTCATGAATTTTCTCTTTTATTATGAATAAATTTATTCTATTTTTTGAAAAGAAAAGCGCAGCTGCGAGACACAAATTATATGAGAGTGTGGGAGAGTAGTTAGTTTCATACCGATGACAGTGATACGATAGTCCGGTCCTGCTTGTAAATTGTTTTCCGCTTCCCATAAATTAATATGGTGAACCCGCATGTCTAGCGCCGATTGCAACTCCTCCACTTCCAACTCCGGTTCCAATTCTGCTTCCCCTCTGAAACTCTCAAGCTCAGAATTCGAGCAACAAATCAGGTGAACCCCACATTCTTTTATTTGGATACGGTCAGCATATTTCCCCTCGATAAAGAACTTAAAATCTTGTGCACCTTTGAAACTCGAACCATGCCATAGATAAACATTATCCGACTCACATACCATGATGTCTTTGCCATAGCATGTATTGCTTTCCCCATATTTCCCGTAGATTCGGCATTGGATTTTAGCAGCATTCATCGTAGTTCCAGGGTTCGAAGAAAGAACCACAGAATAAATGGTGCCTAGCCAGTTGGACAATCTTCTGTCATGAGGTTTAATGGTAATTGAGGACCCTGTTGTGCTTCGATATGCCAACAACCCTTGCCCTGAGCCTGAGCTTAATGGGACACTGCTTCCTGGTAAGCAAATCGAAAAACTGCTTCTTACAAATACACCCAATTGAGCCCTCATCATTGCAAACATGGCGTCTTCTGTAATCTGGAGGAGTGAAGATTCATTCAGTTCCCTTGCATCCATGAATGATATGTGTTTCTCCATTCCATTCATCTTCACTGAAAATGTCTTTATGGATGCCGTTACTAATGAGGTACAGCCGCCAGCGTTAAGTTCCTTGAGCAACAACGGAAGCTCAGGTAGATAGTCAAGGTTCCAACACTTGGCTAAGGAGAGAATCTCAAGCTTTTCAAGAAGCTTGATGTCTGTAGGCAACTGCTCCACAATGCTTCCATCGAGACTTAATTCACGCAATGATGACAAGACACTGATGTTGTTGGGGAGTTCGATCAACTCATCACAATCCTTCAGATGTAGCACTTTTAAGGATCGTAAGCAAGCACATATGACATGTAGCTTCTCTTTGTCAACTGTTTCGCAGTTAGAAATCCTTAGCTCCTCAAGACAAGTTAGGCATGATATCTCATCAGGAAGATTTTGCAGCCACAAACCTTCTACATTGAGCACCACAAGCTTGCTTAGATGACCGATCGATGGATACAATTTTTTTACTATTGTCTTGCTTAAATCTAACCTTTTAATTGAATCGGCCAACACCGAAAATTCCTTGAGTCTGGAACAACCATTGGCATTGAGCTCCTCCAAATATCTTAAATGCTTTTCACTTTTAATACTCGTAAGTTTTTTGCATCTATCCAGCGTCAAAGTAACTAGTGTCTCCATAGATAAAAGTGATGGATGAAGTTTCCGCAAAACTTCACATCCGGATAGATAAACCCATTTGAGTTTTGACGCTTTAGATAAATTAGGGAGTCTCTCCAAAAGTCTGCACTCACTTAGGTCAAGTAGCTCTAAATTCACAAGCTCCTACGAATATTCAAAAGGAATTAATAATGTCATCTCATGCTTCAGTTAAGTAGATACATCAAATATATATATATATATATATATATATATATATATATATATATATAAAAACAAATATAATTAATTATATCTTTACCTCCGTCTCCTCCCAAAGTTCTTGAACATGACTGTACGGTATGCGAATCTCAACGAGAAAGTTGACACAAAATGGAACACATGTCATAGGGTATCCGGTCCACTCAAAATATTTCAATTCAGCATTATCTTCCAAATTGAAGAGATTGGTGTTCAAAGAAATAGAGGTTGATAGCTTCTTACCCGCCGGGACATAAAATTTAAGAATTCTTAATTTAGGCAAACAAAACATGCCAAGATTGAATTCATAACTCTCGTCAAGAGACAAATCTAACACTGCTCCTTCAACAACTCGTAGAGTTCCCTGTATGGAAAGACAAGGAATTAATAAGTAAATTGAGGCTGCAAATTTGCCACAATTTTTGAATTGAAAAAATGAAAAACTATGCTTATCTTTCTCTTACCTCGTTGCTGCAGTCAAGACTACGAAGTGCATCATCCCTCAATAGGGTGCCTCTTCTAGGGCCTGTTTCATCATTTTCAACTATATCAAATGCCATGTATTGTAGAAAGTCAAGCATTTGTATAGTATTGGTCTTTGATATAGTAATAAGAGCTTTATCTTTAAGTCTTTGAATTCCACTAGCAGCATCGAAACCACAGGCATCTAGTATGCTTATGACGGAATCTTGATTTCGGTCTTTGAAAAAGAAAGCAATGTCCAGAAATATTGCCTGCTCTTGCCTTGATAATCCATCATAGCTCACTTGAAACAAGTCTAGGATTTCCTTCAAGGTTTTCTTCCAGATATACGTATTCTTTCTTTCCTCCAAATCCCTCAATTCAGACTCCCAAAATTTTAAATCATTGGAATAAAAATATGAACCCAAAAATTTTAAAACAATAGGAAGGCCTGCTGCACATTTAACTGCCCTTCGGGAGAGGTCCTCAAAAGCAATGTCAGGCTTGCTTTTCTTGAAGGCTCCTAAGCTGAAGAGCACAAGCGATTTTTCAGTGTCCCAAGGCTTGAACTCATGTATCTCATCAACTATTCTATGAAGCAAATGTCTATCTCTTGTTGTTACAATCAGACTGCTGCCTTCTCCCAACTCACCGAGTCCAACAAACAAAGCTTCTAATTGCTCAGAACTAGACACATCATCAAGCACAATCAGAACTTTTCTACTACTCAGCGAGCATCCAGAAAAGTTGGATGTTGTAACTTGTTCCTTTAGCAACTCGGAGAGAAGCTTATCACGGATATGTGTTAGCCCGTGCATTTTTGATTCTTCTCTTACGTTTTGCAAGAAGCACACGCTGTCATATTGGGGGAAGTGGTAGGCAAACAAGGCTTTCGCAATGGTTGTCTTACCTGTTCCCCCCATGCCCCAAAGTCCGACTCTTCCAAATTTTCCTGAAAAACCTTCAATTGCTCCACATTGTTCCTCAATTCCAATGAGGCCATCTTGATAAACACACTGCATTGAGCGCAGCTTTCTCCCAATATGCTTAACAATGTTATCTATGACTTGAGAATCGTCCCTGTCAAATAAGGAAATATATAAATAAAGATTTAAATTAAATTTTCACAAGTGATATGATAAAGTTAATTTAAAAAACTACATTCACAACACAGCTCTTTGGTTTTGTTAGATTCAGTAAGCAATATGATAGTCATGAA
Organism: Acmispon strigosus; assembly: GCA_030819835.1. Classification (NCBI taxonomy): domain Eukaryota; kingdom Viridiplantae; phylum Streptophyta; class Magnoliopsida; order Fabales; family Fabaceae; genus Acmispon; species Acmispon strigosus. The sequence goes on along the minus strand of JAUAMA010000004.1, from coordinate 51,511,534 downwards.
ACAAAGGAGACAAAGTGATAACTATTGTCTCATCTCATGTATTCAAATTTGGTGAGAACCAGAAAGATGAATGAACGACTAAAGAATATTTTTATGTAGCTTATATCCTGAATTAAATAAACTATTATTTTAATGTATAACAATGAATTAATGGATAAGTCTATTCAATATAAGGTTAGTATGAATTAATGTATAAACCCCAACTATCAAGTCTAACATGACATGCTAAACGAAGCCTTAGAAGTATTGGGGAGTTATATCCAACTAGGAAACTAAAACAAAAACGAGGAAAAGGTTTTGCAAGTTCATTTAGACGACTATCCATACTGACGATCCCTAAAGATTGGGAAAATGACTGCGACCTATGTCCCTTGACCCATCCCGACCTATGTCTCTTAAACCCGTACCTCTTAGGTTTTTTTTTCAGGTCTAGAGGCGAGTTCAGGTTCAAAAATTGGACCTAATCAATATTTAGGGTCGGGTGAAAGTCAAGTCCAACCCGTCCCACAACCAGTATTACACACTAGCTTCAAAACATGGTTTTGTATATTTTCATTAAAAGTCAGGTTTCAAGTAAACAAAATTTGTATTCTTTTCTCTAATTTAATATGTTGTTATGAAAAACTGAAGTTTTATGTAGTTTCTTCATAATTCATTGATAAAATTACAAATTAGTTTTTTTACGAAATGATATGTATTTATAATTCTTTGGTGAGATTTGAAATTGACATTCAATTTGTCCTTCGAGTCAACCCGAACTCGTCCTTTTATGGTTGGGTCTATGTTAAACTTGCACCTCATCGGGTCTCTCCGAGCCTATGGACAGGTTCGGGTTTAAAAACTAACCCTATTAATATATAGGGCCGGGTAGTCAAGACAAACTCGTCCCAACCTGTCCCATTAACACCCCTAGCGATGATGAGTGCATTTGACCCTTTCTTTCTTATTTCTATTGATAAATGTCATTTTTACGTATATTTGGATATCATTTTCGGCATTTATTTGACATGTATGCTTACGTTATATATCACTTTATCTTCCAAAGTAGTTAATTTAGAAAATATTTAGTTTTAATAATGAAATGTCATAAATATTATGAATTTTGTATTTAATCTTTTGTTTTTGGAGTAGGTATGAAAATCATGAAGAATCAATGAAGAAAACCTGCTTATGAAGGAAAATTACTCAAAGTTGTCTGAGAAAAGTTGCAATAAAACATTCGTTCACCGTTGGATCATGCTATAATTTGGATATATTGTTCATAACACATCAAAATTTAATCTAAACGGTTGGATTGACAAAATAATGTACTAAGCATTGGAAGCTCATGGAGAAAAACTTGTTTTGAAGTAGTAGGGCGCTGAGCAGCCAGAAAGGGGAGTTGAGCGTCCAGAGGCAGTGGAGAAGCCTTCATGTTGAAGAAACAAGGGTGCTGAGCAGCCACTGAAGGGCGTTGAGCGGTGTTTTGACGGCCCAAACCCCTATATAAGAGCCAGAACCTGATTTTTTTGGGTATTTCTCCAAATCTCCTCGATTTCCCTCCCATTTGGGCACCAAAACAGAGAAAGGGAGGTTGGGTACCATAGAGGAGGGATCCTTGGGCTAGGATTGAAGGAGTGGAGCTTCGGAGCATGGTGGCGACCTTGGGAGGATAGTGACAACCTCCCGGAATCGATGGAAAGCTTGGGCGAGTTTCCACAGTCGTGGTCCCATCTTTGTTCTTTAGGTTTCATCTCTTCTTCCCTTTCCCTTGTATATGTTGTATTCTATTTTTGTACTTAGCTTGTATAGCTTGATTCTTTGATTTTTCTAAGCTAATTCATTGATTTAAATTGAAACATTTCATGTATGGTGTTTCTTTCTATGTTTTATGCTTCTAACGAATTAATTGATAATCAAGAGAGCTCCACTAATTTATAAGTAAATCGGGAGATTGATATGAGTTAGTGTATGCTTAGTTCAAGGGAAGTAGAATGCCTATGTCTTAGGTCACAATAGTATGTGTTAAAGTTTTTCTTCCTGCGCTTTAAGTATCAGTGATTTGTATTAGATTTCTATGGACTAGCATGAGATCAGGAGATAATTGCGGGCCTAGTTCAAGAGAGAAACCACTCAATGAACTAGTTCTCTTAGGGTGAGAATATCTTGGGTAAGAACAATAGTGGATTTCTACGTGATAGGTGGGATTCGGAGTTCTAACAGTAGTTCTGGGGTGACAACGAGATTCGCAAGCCTAGGGTACCTTGTCTTAGGATATATTGGGAATGTCTTTGAGAGAGAATTTGAGTTGTATTGTTCCTTTTGGATTTTCTAGATGGTAAGGGACTACGTCTAGGAATTCCAACTGATAGATTCATCTAGGCTAGGGATAGTTAGATGGATAGCTCTCAACATCATAAGTAAAATGAATATTTACTTAAGTGTTTGAGTTGAAAATAATAAGAGGATTAGGTAAATGCATTTCTGAACACATCTTCTTCTTTGTTATTCTTGTAATATTCTTTAATTTACTGTTATCTTTATATTGAAAATCACAAAACCAAATTTATCAAACATCTTTTAATTCGCTCAGATCAATATTTAGCTAGTGGAACTGATGTTCACACAATCATTGAAGATGATAAACTAGCATCTGCTTTATCATTTATCTCACAGTACAACCCAAACCCCATTACAACCTTCAAGGTCTCATTTTGCATGCTGCTAATTTGTTTGGTTTTGTGGATTGATAAATAGACCTATGGTAATGCACTTATGTGGTAAGATTTGGGTGAATTTTTTTGTATACACCCATAAGTGAAGGAGAGATGTGGTGCAACTAGTACTAAAGGTAAGTGTTTCCTTGAAGGCCCTTTTCCATAATCTGATGTACTCTACTAGTGGGACATTAAGTTGTGATTGTGTGTTTGCTTGCTAAACATTCCTATATATATTTGGGACTCTACTTTGTTGGACTTATTCAATTCCCAAGGTGTCACACTTTGCAGCAGCAAAAAGAATTATGAGGTGTGTGAAAGGAACTCTGAACTACGGAATCTTGTACCCGAAAGGTAAAAGTGATAAATCGAGTAGTGAGTTGATTGGTTTTACTGATGCTGACTGGAGTGGTGATAAAAACGATAGGAAGAGTACTTCAGGGTATACCTTCATGGCAGGAAAAGCCCCTGTTGCGTGGTGTTCGAAGAAGCAACTTATCGTTACTCTATCGTCTTATGAAGCAGAGTATGTGGCTGCATCGTTTGGGGCTTGTCAAGCTTTGTGGCTTGGAATGCTAATGGAAGAATTAAAGCTGAAGAAGAAGGAATCTATGAAGCTTATGGTGGATAATAAATCAGCGATTGATCTAGCCAAGCACCCTGTTTTTCATGGACGAAGTAAGCACATTGAAACTCGTTTTCACTTCTTGAGAGACCAAGTAAACAGAGGCAATCTACAATTGGTCTACTGCAGCACAGAGGAAGATGATCGGGGTTATGTCGTCCAATGACTATATCGTACAATGATTGTATCGTACAACCGAATTTTTGTATCGTACAACAATAGTAACGTCCAATGTTATAAATTGAACGGGAGTGTTGGACTTAATTAAGTGAATATATATATATATATATATATATATATATATATATATATATATATATATATATATATGAAGTCTATCAAGAGAGAGGAGTGTTTATTATTAAAGATGAGATGATTAAATTTTGACCATTGATTTAACTATGAATGATTAAGATTAAAACATGTTGTCATGTAACTTTTTAAAAAAATCATATGACTACTAAACCACTTTTAATTTCAACCCTTATATATAGTTATACAGCCGCGATTTAATCTTCTCATCTCTTATAATAGACACTCATTTCACTTAATACACCCCGTATCTTGCTCCCTGAGTAACTAATTCCTGGCTACCACGCTGATGTTATGCTGATATATATTGCTATTGTGTTGGGTGGGATCTTGATTTTGTCCCAAACCTCATCTGAGATTGATATCTCATCCTAGTTTTCTTGAAATAAAAAATTCTGCTAGCAGGTATGAGCAAAGAAAAGAAGTGAAGTATGCTAGCAAAACTGATATTTTCATCGTACTCCCGCTCTTCAAAAAAGGAAGGAGTTAAGGCTCCAAAGTCTGTTGGCCGATCGAAGTCGATCTATATAAAGAGAAAAGGGAAAAAAAGAGAACTTACCCGTGGGCACTTGACTCATATCCAGATATATTGGCAGCTTTAGTGAGAGCATCTCTCCAACTAGGCACTTTGTCTTGGTCTTCTGTTTTGGCATAGTCTTCAAATGGTTTCTTGTAACTTCCTGACTGCTTCCGTACATCTGTTGGAATTGTTTTGTAGAACACTGGTATAACAGCCAGTTCCCCTAGTCTTCTGCATTCCATTATTAGAGCGAGTTCTTTCAAACACCACTTTGAAGTTGCGTATCTTTCTGAGAACACCACAACGGCTATCATGGAGTCCTTGATTGCTTTTACAAGTCCTGGCCAAATATCATCTCCTCTTTCAAGCTGGTTGTCTATGTAGGCTATGATATTCTCCTTTTCCATAGCAGAATAGAGATCGGGGGTGAAGTTATCTCTGGTATCCACACCCCTAAAACTAATAAAAACGTCGTACTTTTTGAGAAAGACACGGGGAGAAGAAGAAGACATAGCCATCGTGAGTGCAAAGAAAGAATAAAACAAACAAGGTCTTCTTGCCTAGGATATTAAGCACACTGGAGCGCTTGCAGTATATATGGCTGTATATACATAGGCCAATTTTGTTGGTTAAACGTTTTGGTACACAAATTTTGTTGTTTAATTTCGTTGACTCACTCTAGGTTTCATTACATTAATTGTAATGATATTGGTTTTTCTTTCAAACATATGAATTCATATAAAATCAATAATATTTTAATAATTATGATATTACTGATTTTTAGGTTACTTATGTTTTTTATCCCTATAAAATGAGTTAGATTTAGTTTTAGTCCATCACCAGAGTAAAGTTGTAAAAAGACTCATTTATTTAGCGAAATGCTCAAATTTTAGTTTACATCTGAAAATGTGCTCCAGTAACTTGTAACTTGCTTACATGTCAGATATAGCTGATGTAACATAATAACATTATCAGGATGACTAATATACCCAAATTTTTAAATTTAGGAGGAATTAAAATTTTATTTAACCTAAAATGCAGAGATGATTTTCTAATTTTACTCTGGGCAGAGATTAAAGTCGCTCATTTACATGACTATAAACATAGTTAATCCATTTTTTTTGGTTCATTTACCTTTTTTTTAAATTAAATTAAATTTATATTGTACTCCATTTAGGTTAGAGTTTGAATTTCTGTATGTCATATTAGTGCATACTATAATTACTGCTAATTAATTAAAGAATGATTTTTTTGGGTATACAATTAAAGAATGGTTAGATTGAAAGCTGGTAGTGTGAGAATACTATAGATAAGGAATTATTTAATATCAATGATTGTTTAGATCGACATACAGAGAAGTTTTATTTAGTAAAAATGGTTGTGAATTGTGATTGTCCGCTTGCAAGTTGCATAATTGTTAATTAAATAAAGATTAGATCGAAAGCTGGTAATATGAGACAATGAGAGTACTTTAATACATAAATAATTTAATATAAATGATCAGTTGGACCCGCATATATAGGAAAATTATTTAATAAAAGCGACTTGTACGTGATTGTCTACTTGCAAATTGCAAGTATTAATAAAATAAAGATTAGATCAAAAGCTGGCAATATGAGAATATAAAAATGACTTGTCATTGTGATTGCCTACTGGCAAGTTGCAATTGGCATATTATTAAAAATGACTTGCAATTGGCATGAACCGGGAAACAAATGATCTTTTGCAATATGGTCAAACGTTTTGGTAATTAACTCTCTTTTCAATTGTATATTTCTTACACAAATGCATAGACGGATGCACGTTGAAGGCCATGCGGTAGCTGCCCCCCATGATTTTGAAAAAAAATTACTAATAGTATATTTTAGTATAAAGAGTTTGAGTTTTAAGTTGCCCCATGTAATAAAAATTGCCCCCACACAATTGCCCCCACACAGTAAGTAACTGTTCCAAATTTTTTCATCTTTTATCCTAAATGTTACACTCTTGTAATCGTGTTGAGCATCCATAGTGTTTGTAAACGTGTTGTCTTCTTTATTTTTATTGACTTTTTTCAGTTTTTAGCGATCTGATTCTTAGATTTGAGGGGTGTATTTGTTATTTAATATTTCAATTTTCAAATTAGTTCGTAGAAATTGAAATGTGACATACAATTTTTAAGTTAGTTTATGTTTGTTAGAAAGGTTGTAGTTTGATTTTTGGACTTAAATAGAGAGCATCTAATTTGTCTTGACATGTACATTTCGTTGAATAGTTTATTCAATCATTGTGAAATTTATAATTTGAGTGAATTTTAATGCCGTTGATTTTCTGCTGTGATATTAAATGTGAGTAAGTCTCACATTAAAAAAAAACGTTGAACAAGCATTCAATACCTTAAAATATTGGGTGAAAGTCCAATCTACTTGTTGTATACTTTTTAATCCAATATGGAGATTCCCTTAATTTTTTCCCATCTACATTTTCCATTCTTTCAACTTTATCTTGCAATGAATTTTTTTTCTTCAAAAGAAGAGTACTTGAGCAACCATTTTCTCTTCTCTTCTCCTTCCTTCCTTCAAAAATGAAAACCATCTTCTCTTCAACCTCAAGCAATTAATAAACCATTGGGTCCAAATAATTGTTTAGTTACTTATTTAGGGAGATGAATGCTTAAATGATTGTATAATTGTTTTTGATTGTGTTGATAATGAAAAAAATATGCAAAATATTCAGAATATCAGAATTTGTAGAGAACAATTATAATATGTTTTTAAACTTTTACCAGTAATATATTATGTTTTTCTTGTTACAATTTTATATATACATATTGCCCCCACAACTTAAAACTTGTGGATCTGTCACTGCACAAATGATTTCAAGAATCCAAGCACGCAGAAAATCTCAAGTTCGTATGATGTTAGGCAAGTATCAGGAGTAACACACCATGATTCTTCCTCCCATCAAACTGAATTAGTTCATAATGTTGATATATCCAACTTAGAGGTCATCTCAAGTTAGGTTCTATTAAATACTCAGAGTAAAATTTTGATAGATCATCATACATATCATATTATTATTATTATTATTATTATTATTATTATTATTATTATTATTATTATTATTATTATTATTATTATTATTATTATTATTATTATTATTATACACTTCTAGAAAAACCCAAACCAGTGACGGACCACTTCCGTCAAATATTGTTGAAAAGTCTGTCACAAAATCAATCAGTGACGGAATCAATGATAGAATATAAATCATAACAGAATGGGTCGTCGCTAGTCAACTGTGACGAAAATTATAGTTCGTAACAAGGTAGTGACGGTTTCTATCCGTCACTGATTAAAAAATTACATTATTACTTGTAGTTGGAAATTTCCGTCAATAATTAGTGATGGACACAATTCATTAGTAAAGAGTAAACATGACTATCTCTTTTGTTGACGACTCTTTCCATCACTAGTGAGTAACCAATCATATTTCAGTTTCCGTTACAAATTTTGTGACAAAAGTATTCCGTCTGTAACTCTTAATTTTTTAACAAAAAAAAAGTAACTCTTATCTTAATTAATTAATTTTTATGTTTTGGAATTGGTGACGGAACGTGTGATGGAGCAAAATAGTAATAGAAAATCTGGTCCGTAATTCTGTTACAGAATTACTATTTGTAAAGCACTTGTGACATCTTACATTAAAAAGCACAGGAAAATTCGTAGGTATTAGCTACAGGTTAATTTCCATCACAAAATTGTGTTTTTTTAGCAGTGATAGTGGCACGAAAAGTTTATTTGAGTTTATCTTATGACATAAGTATTTATATAAGAATTTTAGTAAATTTATGAAAATAGTCTATGATCCACCTATAAGCTTTTTAGAGCTCAATTGAATGAGGTTTTTACAAACTACACAGTGATATGAAAATAGTCTATGATCCATCCATATTAGTATAATTGAAACCCTGTGATGTACAAATTTAGCCACCAATAAAACAGACAAAAAATGCTTTGTGAACTTTGAATCTTGCTGATATACTAGATGAAGTTACATACCAGAGTCTACCAAAGAATTTTGATATTGCCGATATACCAGTCCAAGGGTAATTATTTTTCCTTTTCTTTTTGTTTTGAGAAGAAAGGGATTCAACAAACAAATAAACAATTGAGAAAAGATGAATGATATACTCTTATATACTTCTCATAATAATAAGTCATAACTAAAGGAAACATCCATAAGTGAGAAATCCACAGACAAAGTAAACACTAATTTTGATGGTTAACACCATTGAGATAAGTCTAGACACTCTTACAAAATAAATGTACATCCTAGCCATCACTTTGATGGCATGTCATGAGTTCCAGATTATTTCTTCGGATGAATGGCTTCAACCACAGCTTCAACGTAACCTCTTAGTTGAATGGCTTCATCCATAGAAACATCAAACCAAAGCTGAGTAGGAATAGGGAGTGGTTGGAGTAAGCCCGCAGGTGACAGCGTCTCACCTCACAACGACCTCATGCCTTCCCAATAAACCACCCCTGCAAACCAGAATGGCCCCCACACAAGGAGCCATGAAACTCGGCTAATAACAAAGGTATCTTAGTTGAATGCTTAGGAAGAACCAACTTGCCTTTATAATAGAGTCTGCCCTGTTGCAAGGTATAACCCGGATGGGAAGAAGAATCAGCTATCTTATTCAAAGCCCCTGAAATCTCATCCAACAACTCTTCAATAACTAGAATTGGAAATTTGTTAGGAACGGTTATCTTATTCAAAGCCCGGTAGTCCACACAAAACCTCCAAGACCCATCTTTTTTCTAAACCAAGATTACAGGGCTCGAAAAAGGACTCACACTAGGCCTTACAATGCCCGCTTGCAGCATCTGCTGAACCAACCTCTCGATCTCTGTTATCTGATGGTGAGGATACCGATAGGGCCTAATGTTGGGAATAGCAGCCCCTTCTTTCAACACAATTGCATGATCTTGTCTTCTTTGGGGAGATAAACCCTCCGGATCCACAAACACACAATCAAACTGAGACAGTAAATCTGCCACTGCTGCTGGAATGTCAGAAATAACAGAATCCTCCAACAAACTGTGACATTCGAATACAAATCCCTGTTCCTGCTCCTCTAACAATTTTAACACTTCCTTTGGAGAAGCGTTGGACTTGGATAAAGAAGGGTCTCCTCTAATTTCCACCCTCCTTCCCCCAATTTTAACCTTCAAAGTCAAGTTGCCAAAATTGGCATTGATGTCCCCCAAACTAGCCAACCAATCCAGCCCCAACACCACATCTGCACCCCCTAATTCAAACAAAAAGAAATCCAACATCACATTCATTTCCTGCAATTTCAAATGAATCCCCTTACAAACACCTTGAACTTGATTTTATGTCCATCCCCCACCTCTACCCAATAAGAAGGGGTTTTGGTAACTTCTAAACCCAGTTCATCCACCAATGATGCAGCAATGAAATTGTGCGAAGCTCCACAATCCACAAGGACAACAACCTTACGGCCAACCAACTCTCCCCACAACTTCAAAGACCTCTTAGTGGTAATACCCACTATACTATGCATAGAAAGTTGCAAATCATCTGCATCATCCACTGGATCACTGCTAGCATCCAACATAACCTCTCCATCGTCTTCCTCTTCCAACAACATGACCTTGAATTGCTTGTTTTTGCACACATATTCTGGGCCAAATTTCTCATCACACCTAAAGCATTCACCCTTTTCAACTTTTCTTGTAATTCTGCATCAGTCAAACGTTGAAATCCACCCTTACCCCTGTTATTCCCACTGACAACCTTATTAACAAAATGCACAGAGGTAGGACTAGCACTAACAGGACCTGAAGTCCTTGTCCCCCACCCCCCCTTTCCAATCAAAAATTCCTGGTTTACTAATACCAGCAGATTTGAGGGTACTACCAAATCTATGTACCCCTGCCATCCTAACCTTTGCAACAGCTCTATTTTTCTCTTCCACCATTAAAGCCTTCTTAATCATCATAGTCAAAGAATGAGGTTCATGCAACAAAACTTCAGAAGCTATGTCTTCTTTCAAACCATTAAGAAAAACATCTAACAAATAATCTTCTTCTAAGGCATGAACCATACTCACATACCTTTCAAATTCTTCCACATAGTCATCAACTGAACCCTCTTGTTTGATGCTCAACAACATAGAAAATGGAGTTTTGGACACAGAAGGGTGAAACCTCTCCAGTACTGCGATCTTGAATTCCGGCCACCCTGCATTGAGGTTGCATGTCTCCCATCGCCGAAACCAGCTCAGGGCACGCCCTTCTAAGGAGACAAACACCGCTTCCATATTCTCCGTCGTGGCTTGTTTCAGATGAAAGTAACGCTCCATCTTGTGCGCCCAGCCATGAACATCCTCTTCTCCTCGAAAAAACGGTAACTCCAGTTGTCGCCATTTTCCCACTGAATTGCAATTGTTTCCTTCATCCCTGTCACTGGACCTCTGAACAGAGGAATCTCGCCGTCGAAAATTTCACTGTGGCTCACTATCCAAGCGAAGCAAAATGTTTTCCATCATCGACTTGAGATCCGCCACCGTTGCGTGATCTTCCGCGCGATTTCGCTCCAATTCCTCGATTCTTGTCTCCATCTTCTTCTTCACCATTTACTTGCAAAACCTAGCAAACTCCACAGGCTCCCCGAAAGAGCTCTGATGCCAATTGATAGAGTAAAGCTATCAAATGTAGGAGAACACTGAATTGTATTGTAGAACCCTAATCCAATTTGGGAATTAGAGAGAAAGAATACAGGGTTGTTGCGAATTCGAGAGCTCAACCCTCTTCCAAAACTACTCCAGACTCAACTGCCTCTAACAGCACTGAAACTGTCTATTTATATCAGAACTGTTAACCCCCTTCCTAACTGACTCAGTAAAACTAGCTTAATAGGTTCAACTATACAATTCTAATGTCAACCGGCACAATTATCTAACTAACTACCCCTTCTTCCCCCTCCTTTGATAGACCTTATTAACAATTGGCCTAAATGGTGGACTATCATTCTACAAATCATGTAACCATGGTTGAAGAACAACCACGAAACAATGATGGTAATGGTGGCAATGGTGGAAATCCTAATAATGGTGATTATGGAGATTTTGTCAACTTTACATCCAGAAACATAATCAGAATTGGCAGGCAAACATTTTTTTTTTGAAACAGAATTGGCAGGCAAACATGAACGGAGATGGAAAGAAAATGTGTATAGAACAGAGGTGTATAAATAGTAAATTTTAAACAAAAAATAACAAAATAGTGAGGGAACATCACAACAGTCACTGCATTATCAAGGGGCTAGTAAGAACTAATTAAGAAGTGAAAGTCTCGTCCTATATACAACTATTTTTCTAACGGGAGAGCCTATCAGCCAATATATTCCTAGAGCCAACCAGTAACTCTAGCCACTATATCCCTAACTTGTCATGAATGCCACTGCTTCATCAACGGTTTCTAAATTGAATACGAAAGATACTTATGAGTTGAAAATTTAAAGTAACGCGAACTTAGCAAGATCAGCTTTTTTTTTTCATTCTTGGTAAGATTTTGATACGCACCTACCCAAGATATTGCAAGTATACAAGAGGAAGCGTCAAGTGCATCACATCTGATTTCTCTCAACAGAATTATTTCCTAATTATTCTCACCAGAATATCTCCTAGGGAGGAGGAGAGAGAAATCATAACAACCAACCTGTTTGTTGCTTTATTTTGAATGTTTGTTTTATTTTATTATCTTCTTTATTTTCTGTTATTGCTAGCGGCTTTATATAGCCTTAGGGAGAGAAGGGAGAGGCAGACTGGAATTCTGTTAGGACCTACGAGAGCAGAGGCACTCTCGAATCTGCCTCAGTTATTTCTCCCTCTTTCAGTCTTTATTTCTGCAATTGTAATTTCCCTAAACCTGGATTTTGGTCATTATCCAGAATCTCAGTGCTAATAAATAATTTTCCTTCCAAATTCTCCCTAAAATTCCCTGGTACCTAACATTGGTATCAGAGCTCCCGGTCTAGGGAGCTTTGTATGGTATCTACCCGCGCACAAATGGAGTTAAGGGTGGAGAACGTGGAGCAATCCATAGCTGAGATGAAAACAACGGTTCAGGAGCAATTCAACGACCTGCGACAACTACTCCTGGAACAGCGACGGACCAGGGGGCGTTCCAAGACGCCTCGACACCGCCATCAGCCCAGGGAGACTGAGTCGTCAAGATCCAGAAGTGCACAATATGGATCGATATCACCCACCCATGGCTCGGCAGGCGGCAGACAGCGCCCCAACGTGCGGATGGGGAGGAAAATCGACATCCCTGTTTTCAACGGTGAGGATGCGTATGGGTGGACTGTGAGGGTGGAACGGTTTTTCCGTTTGAATGATGTGGCAGAGAATGAGAAAATGGAGCTGTTGGTGATGGCCATGGAGGATCGAGCTCTGAACTGGTTCCAATGGTGGGAAGAACAAGCTCTGGAGAAAGCTTGGGGGCCATTTAAGGAAGCGCTGATCAGGAGATTCCAACCAGGCCTAGTCCAAAACCCATTTGGGCCAATGTTGAGTATTAAGCAGAATGGGAGCGTTATGGAGTATAGGGAACAATTTGAATCAGTAGCAGCTCCTTTGAGAAATACTGACAGGGCCATGCTGAAGGGAATCTTTCTAAATGGACTTAAAGAGGAAATCCGGGCTGAACTGAAACTCCATACTGCTGAGAGCTTAGCTGAATTAATGGACAAAGCTTTGCTACTAGAGGAGAAGAATTCAGTGTTCAAAAGGGGAAGAGGGGAGGAGGATAAAAGGGGTTGGAAGGAAAAAGGGGGAACAGGGAGCAGAACCCAAGTTTGGGTGGATGGAAATAAATGGAGAGCTCAAGGTGCAAATCAGGGGATTCATGCTAAAACTAATCCTGACCAAAAAACAGGGGAGGCTGCTGCACAAAACAAGATATGGAATGGAGGGCAGAGATTGTCACAAGCTGAGCTTCAGGAAAGGAGTAGAAAAGGGTTGTGTTTCAAGTGTGGGGAGAAATGGGGGAGGGAGCACATTTGTAAGATGAAGCATTATCAACTTGTGCTAGTGGAAAGAGAGGTGGAAGAAGAAGATGATGAGGAGGTGGTGTATGAAGATGCTGGAGAGGAGCTGGTTTTGGAGGGCAAGACTATGCAATTATCCCTCAGCAGCAAGGAGGGGTTAACCACAAATAGGTCCTTCAAGGTGAAAGGAAGAGTAGCAGGGAGAGAAAACGGAGAAAACATTATCATCTTAATTGATTGTGGGGCTACTAGCAATTTTATTTCACAAAGGCTGGTAGATGAGATGGAGTTAGAGGTGAAGGAAACTCCGGTGTATGTGGTAGAGGTGGGAAATGGAGCTAAGGAGAGAAACAAGGGAGTATGTAGAAATCTGAAGCTAGAAGTACAAGGAATCAGCATCCAACAACACTTCTTCCTGTTGGAATTAGGTGGGACAGACCTCGTTTTGGGTATGGATTGGTTGGCGAGTCTTGGGAACATTGAGGCAAATTTCAAGAATCTTACCTTACAATGGAAAGAGAAGGGCCAGGTAAGACGATTGCTTGGAGATCCTTCTCTATGCAGGACACAAGCCTCATGGAAAGCCCTGTTGAAAGCCTTGCAAGATGAAGGGGAAGGATATTATTTGTCCTACAACGGCACCCAAAATGATACCGACCAGGGAACTCTGAATCAAGGCACCTTGGAAGGAATTTTAGGTGAATTTTCTGAGGTGTTCCAGGACCCCAAGGGGTTACCACCCAGCAGGCCACAAGACCATGCCATCAATTTAAAGGAAGGAGGCTCCATTCCTAACATCCGCCCGTATAGATACCCACACTATCAGAAAAATGAATTAGAAAGACTGGTTAAAGACATGCTGAATACTGGTTTTATCAGGCCTAGCACCAGCCCCTACAGTAGCCCAGTGATCCTAGTGAAGAAAAAGGATGGAGGGTGGCGATTTTGTGTGGACTATAGGGCACTGAATAAGATGACAATCCCTGATAAGTTCCCTATTCCCGTCATCGAAGAGCTCTTAGATGAATTGGGAGCTGCAATTATCTTCTCCAAGCTGGATTTGAAGTCAGGATATCATCAAATACGTATGAGGGAGCAAGACATTCCTAAAACAGCATTTAGGACTCATGAAGGACATTATGAATACCTAGTCATGCCTTTTGGGTTGACTAATGCACCTTCCACCTTCCAGTCCCTCATGAACCAGGTGCTAAGGCCTTACCTGAGGAAATTTGCTCTAGTCTTTTTTGATGACATACTGATATATAGCACCGATGAGGCTAGTCACATGGAGCATCTCAGGAAAGTACTACAAACTCTTAAGGAAAATGGCTTGGTTGCTAATCAAAAGAAATGCTTATTTGGGCAGAAACAGCTAGAGTATCTGGGGCATCTAATCACAGGACAGGGAGTGGCAGCATCACCAAGCAAGATTAGAGATATGGTTGACTGGCCAGAACCCAAGGACATTAAGGGGCTGAGAGGATTCTTGGGCCTCACAGGGTATTACAGAAAATTTGTTAAAAATTACAGTAAGATTGCTGCTCCTCTAACTCAGTTGTTGAAGAAGGATGGCTTCCATTGGGGGCAAACTGCTAGGGAAGCTTTTGAGCAACTGAAAACAGCAATGACCACAGTCCCTGTTCTTGCTGTCCCAAATTTTGAGAAGATGTTCACTCTAGAAACGGATGCCTCGGGGAAGGGAATTGGGGCAGTGCTCATGCAAGAAGGGAAACCAGTAGCTTACATGAGTAAAATATTGTCTGAAAGGGCCCAAAGCAAATCAGTGTATGAGAGAGAACTCATGGCCATAGTCTTGGCAGTCCAGAAATGGAGACCATACCTCCTAGGGAGGAAGTTTGTAGTTCACACGGATCAGAAGAGTCTCAAATTCCTCACTGAACAGAGAATTATGGGAGAGGACCAACAGAAATGGATTTCAAAATTGATGGGTTATGACTTTGAGGTCAAATATAAACCCGGCCCAGAGAACAAAGCTGCTGATGCACTCTCCAGGAAATTTCAATATTCTGCCATATCTACTATCCAATGCTATGAGTGGGAAGGGTTAGAGGATGAGTTGCTCAAGGATCCAAGATACCAAGGTATTGTACAAGATCTGCTCACTCACCCTGATTCTCATCCTGGGTTTCAGTTGCAGAAGGGAAGATTATATTTCAAGGGAAGGATTGTAATTCCAAAAGATTCCCCGAAGGTGCAGCTCATCATGAAGGAATTCCATGATTCAGCAATTGGGGGACATGCTAGAAATTTTAGAACAATGAAGAGGATTGGTGCTCTGTTCTATTGGGAAGGCATGAAGGCCGCCATCCAGAAGTTTGTGCAAGAGTGTGAGGTCTGCCAAAGGAATAAGTATGAAGCCTTGAGCCCTGCTGGATTCCTTCAACCTCTACCCATTCCAACCCAACTTTGGTCTGATGTGTCCATGGATTTCATTGGGGGGCTCCCCAAGGCGTTAGGTAAGGACACCATCTTGGTAGTAGTTGATAGATTTACCAAGTATGCTCACTTTATGGCTTTATCTCACCCCTATACCGCCAAGGACGTAGCTGAAGTGTTTCTTAAAGAGGTGGTAAAGTTGCATGGGTTCCCTGTAAGTATCGTCTCTGATAGAGATAAGGTCTTTATGAGTTCTTTCTGGGCAGAGCTATTTAAAATGGCTGGAATGAAATTGAAGTACAGCTCAGCTTACCACCCCCAGACAGATGGCCAAACGGAGGTGGTGAATAGGTGTTTAGAAACCTATCTTCGGTGTGTAACTGGCAGCAAACCAAAGCAGTGGCCTAAGTGGATCACTTGGGCTGAATATTGGTACAATACCAATTATCATTCATCCATTAAATCCACTCCTTTCAAGGCCCTCTATGGCAGGGATCCTCCTGTGCTTATAAAAGGGGATGTATCCGTTACAGCAAATGAAGAGGTTAGTAGAATGACGGCTGAGAGGAACTTGATGTTGGAAGAATTGAAGGAAAATTTAGCAAAAGCTCAGAATCAGATGCAACAGCAAGCAAACAAGCATCGGAGGGATGTTCAGTACGAAATAGGCGACAAGGTTTACTTGAAAATCCAACCTTATAAGCTCAGAAGTTTAGCAAAACGGATAAATCAGAAACTCAGTCCAAGATTCTATGGTCCATATGAAATCATTGACAAAATAAATCCTGCTGCATACAAACTCAAGTTGCCAGAGGACAGCTTGGTCCATCCTGTTTTCCACGTATCCTTACTCAAGAAGTCACTCTCTTCTACTATAACATGTCAGCCATTACCCCAGTGTTTGACTGATGAGTGGGAGTTGCAGGCCATTCCAGAGGCAGTGCTGGAATCTAGACTAGCTGCTACAGGGGATGAGGAAATTCTGATCAAGTGGAAGCATCTCCCTGAGTTTGAGAATTCCTGGGAATCACTCAAGTTGTTCAAGGAGCAATTTCCTGAATTCCACCTTGAGGACAAGGTGAGTTTCAAAGGGGGAAGAGATGATACGCACCTACCCAAGATATTGCAAGTATACAAGAGGAAGCGTCAAGTGCATCACATCTGATTTCTCTCAACAGAATTATTTCCTAATTATTCTCACCAGAATATCTCCTAGGGAGGAGGAGAGAGAAATCATAACAACCAACCTGTTTGTTGCTTTATTTTGAATGTTTGTTTTATTTTATTATCTTCTTTATTTTCTGTTATTGCTAGCGGCTTTATATAGCCTTAGGGAGAGAAGGGAGAGGCAGACTGGAATTCTGTTAGGACCTACGAGAGCAGAGGCACTCTCGAATCTGCCTCAGTTATTTCTCCCTCTTTCAGTCTTTATTTCTGCAATTGTAATTTCCCTAAACCTGGATTTTGGTCATTATCCAGAATCTCAGTGCTAATAAATAATTTTCCTTCCAAATTCTCCCTAAAATCCCCTGGTACCTAACAGATTTAAATTTGAATCACCAAAGATGTAGATTAGCCAGAGGAAAGTACAACGTCAACAGATATAATTAGCCATAAGAGTTGAATGTAATTAAACATCCGTATTAGTATACTTGAAACCATGTTTTGTACAAATTTAGCCACCAATGAAACAGAGAAAACATGCTTTGTGAACTTTAAATCTTGCTGATATACTAGATGAAGTTACAGATCAGAGTCTACCATAGAATTTTGACCATTACGATGTACCTATCCAAGGGTATTTCTTTTTTCTTTCTCCGGGAAGAAAAGGATCAGCACATAAATAAACAATTGATAAAAGATAATAATATACTTCTCATAACTAAATGAAACATCCATAAAAGAAAAGTCCAAAGACGTAGTAAACACTAATTTTGATGGTTAACACCATTGAGATAAGTCTTTGACACACTTACACAATAATGGTATATCCTAGTTATCACTTTGATGGCATGTCGTGAGTGCCAGATTCTTTCTTGGGATGAATGGCCTCAACCAAAGCTTCAACCTCTTCCTTCACCCGTTCAAACACATTGGGCGCCTTGACTTCACCAACTGGAGTTTCCTCATCAATGTCATCACTTCTCCCATGAGTTTCTTTGTCATGGCGAGGCGATTTTTCATGATGAAAAACAGCCTCAATCTCCTCCTTAGCTCGCTCAATAATGTTTGGAGATTTGACCTCATTTTCTTTCAAGAAACAGACACGTGAGGTTTAAACAAATTGCTATATCCTATCATTACTACAATGAACAATAATTATTTCCCATATATATCAAGAACATTGAACCAACAATTCCATCATTTTCTGGTAATACATAAGATAAGGTACATAAGAAATCAAATAACCTCCTCATATTCCCCCACAAGGCCACCAAAGAAAAAATCAGCAACAGGGAAGATGAAGAAACTCATAAGAATTCAAAAACAAAAGGCTATGAATGGATTCTTGTTTTCTGTGACTATTGATATAAAATCAGGTTAAGATGACACAGACACGATAATGTAAAATCTCTGCGTTCACACAGTTCCTTCTTCCCAGAAGAATTTAGATTTTCTATCAAATATATCTTTCGTCATCATAGCTGAGAATATGTTACCATCTAACCCTAGAACTCAATGGGTATTATCGGATAGTGATAAATTTCAGCTGGAGAAGAATTTTTTACTGATCAATTGAAACTAATGCCACAAAATCAGAAATTGCAACAGATGAAAGATCAACCTCCATGCCAGCACTATCAACTATAAGAAGATTGTAAACGAATAATATTGAACATTAGAGGGTTTTGTTTTGAACGATGATACCTGAAACCGAGTCTTTTGGTTTTGCATCCATTTCTGCCACTGAGAGATTCAAGAAACGCCTGAGTTGAGGTTTTAATGAAACCACTATCCCTGTTTCGCTGCTTCTTATCTAGTTTTTTCTTTTCCCTTTTAATTTAGTTTCACAATGGTTTTTAGAAAAAGGAATGATACAATAATAAATTCGGTAGACATTTCTCTTATAATTTTTATTTTTGTGAAATAATTTAGGGTTAAAAATTTTATATTCAATGTAGAATAGGGATGAATTAGACTTAATCGCTCTAAATATTTTTTATAGTTTTTAGTTTTCAATATTAATGAAATTGGTGAAATTACTCTCTTAGTTCATTTTAGCGAGTTTAAATCGCCACTAAAATAAATAGTAAACAAATTGTGCCAGTTAAAAAAGTCGCTAATACACAAAAGCCGGCACAAAAGGACGACAGAGATAACTTCATATATTTTAATAATGTTGAGAATAAAAGACGGTGAACAGCTGGTTACAAAATCTGTTTCATTCCATGAGCGAGGACCAAACTCTCAACCTCATGATTAAGGAACGAAGTGAGCTAACGAATACAACACATTCTTAACATTATTTCCTAATAATAAGATTTATGTGAAACTTCATTTAGTAAGAAGAATGTTTGCAAAAAGTGTTAAACCGTTTGTTATTAATGAAAATTCTTAAATCAACTAACCAACTGGGCCAGTGTTGGTTTGTTTAGATAATTAGACCCGAAGAAGAATTGAACCCGGTTCCATTTTGGGGCCCAAACATCATGTTAGGACATGGTTTGACCTTCGATTTGCACAGTGTTCTTCTTGGGTTAGTCCGACAAACTTTTTTACGTGTACAAGCCCAATGTTTTGGCTTTTCCCACGTGATTGATACAGTTCTAATATTTGGACCCTAAGAAAAAGCGACACATGAGGGGTAGACGCTTCGCTTCAAATATAACTTTCGTTTCAAAATTGACATGTGCTTTCTTACGAATTTTCCTACTTTGAAAAATATTGAAGAAGCATATCTCCTTTGGTGGAGGATGCTGCTGTCAGCATTTGTAGTGTCGCGTTTTTTCTCTTCTAATTTTCGCGATTGGGTTGTTTCTAATTTGCAGGTTTTGCAGGGGACCTCTCATGTGTTGTTGTGGCCCAGGACGTTTGCAACAACTTTGTGGGCGGTGTGGCGGTTACGAAACAAAGCTGTGTTCCAGGACCTCACGCCGGATCGTCAACATGCGTGGTCTTACATTCAGGCTGCTGCTATCGATGCTAACCACTGGGATCTTGCGTTCACATTATGCCCTCCTCTTTCTGCCCAGCGACTGGTTTCCATTCCTCCTCGTCCTTCCGCGTCTCATCCTCTTGGTTGGCGAAGGCCTGATGCTGGTGCGCTGAAGTTTAATGTGGATGGGCTTGTCAAGTCGGACAAAACAACGGGGTGCGGTGGTGTGTTGAGGAACTCAAACACCGAGTGGCTAATAGAGTTTTGCAACAACTTAGGGACTTCTAGTCCGCTGCTGGCTGAGGTGCAGGTTATTTGCACTACGCTGCATGTCTCCATTGAACAGAACTCTCTCAGGTGATTATTGAGAGCGACTTGGCGGAGGCGGTTCATTTGGTTTCTTCCCCTTTTGATCCG
Organism: Acmispon strigosus; assembly: GCA_030819835.1. Classification (NCBI taxonomy): domain Eukaryota; kingdom Viridiplantae; phylum Streptophyta; class Magnoliopsida; order Fabales; family Fabaceae; genus Acmispon; species Acmispon strigosus. Next base: position 51,491,405 of record JAUAMA010000004.1, on the reverse strand, counting down.
AAGCACCCTCTTTCTGAGTTTCTGGCTCGTGTTGCTCATGGTGTTGATTTTCATGGGAATATTCAATTTATTTTCGCTCCTAGGCATTGTAACTCGGTTGTTGATTGGCTTGCTATTGCTGCTCTTCATTTTTCGTTTGGGGTTCATGTCTTTTCGTCCCCTTTTGGTGACTGTCATCGTCTTTTTTCTTTGGACTTAGGTAGCGTTTGACCCAGCTTTTTTTTAACTTAAAAGTCACTTTTAAGTTAAAACTCACAATAAGATCTAAAAAAAAGGCAATTGCTGTTTGCCAGTTTTTATTTTTTTTAACTTAAAAGTTACTTTTAAGTTAAAAGTTGTTTGGTAAAATATTTCAGAAAGTTATTTTTTTGCGAGAGTGTTGTTGGAGAAGACGACCGAAGCGGTGGTGGTGGCCGGAGGCGGTGGTAGTGGCCGGAGGCAGTTGTGGTGGCCAGAGGCGATGGTGGTGGCCGGAGGCGGTTGTGGTGGTGGTCGGGGGCGGTGGTGGCCGGAGGCGGTGGTGGTGGTTGGAGGTGGCAATGGTGGTGGTCGGAGGCGGTGGTGGGAAGTGAAAAAAGTAACTTATTTGAAAAATGTTCCCTTAATTAACTTTTTACTTAAAAGCTACTTTTCAACATTTTCTATGTAAAAAAAAAGTAACTTAGTTTTTAATATCTTAAACAAAATTGTGTTTGGCCCAACTTATCTTAAAAGCAACTTAAAAGTCAAAAAAAGTTGGGTCAAACACTACCTTAATCGGGGAGGATTCTCCATCGCCGTCTGAGTCAAGGGCTTAGTGTTTTGTTGGGGTTTTGTCCCCCTCTTTGTAAAAAAAAAATACATTGAAGAAAAATTAACAAGAAAGTTTATAGGAAACTTTTGTAGGAAAATTCACAAAAAAAGTTTTTAAGAAAATTTATAGAAAGTTTGTTGGCGGAGGTTTAAAACCCTACTATACGCTTTTGATTTTTTACTTTTCGCGTTTTGCGACAGTCAAACACCAACACTTAAACGTGTGTATCTCATGGATGAATGCATTATGCTGGGGTTTAAAAATCATATTCTTGATAAATATGTAGCGTTTATGGATTTTATGAATCAGATTATGTTAAATCATTCTTTTTAATAAATTCAAATGTAGTCAAATAGTGTCGGTTTCTCGAATGGTTTGTTGGTTTGAAAAATCTGATTCACCAACACGTTCTCCGTCCAAAACCGCCATCGAAAAGATGTAATCAAATGGTGTAGAAACTTCTATAAGTAACATGTAAAATTGCAATCAAATTATAAGTTATAATTTACCACGGACCTATGTAAAGCGACTACATTTAATGAAGTAATGAAACTGTGGATCTTCAAAATGAAACTGATGATTCAAAAAAGAGACCGCGTGCAACAGAGTCAAGGACGGAGTATTCACGTAGTTGGAACATTTTGTGGGAGTGAGCAAGCAAGTTATATTATTATTGAATATTGATACAAAGAAAGAACAATTCCTAAGATGAACCGCGTTGAAATCTCAATTCAACAGGAGAAAACAGAAAACATAGAAAATTGGTGGTCCAGTTTTTTTTCGATTTCATGACTTCAACTGGAACGCATATATATCTTCTCAAAGATAGAGATGTGTGGAATATGATAACGATGCGCTGCAGCATACGTCGGTCCCAAGAAACACTCGTTTGATGTTTCATGTTGCTTGGATTTTATTGTCTGATTCATAAATCCCTATGGTTAATTTTCTTATATATACAGACAAAACATAGCTTAGACAAACTTTATATTCATAATTGTACTACTACTTTTCAATTAAACGTGATTCAGAAAAAAAATGAAGGAAGTTGTTAAGTTAAAAACTAAACAAAATCTATATCTATATATATATATATATAAAAAGTTTATACCCACCTACCCACTAAAATAAGGTATAAATCCTAACTATTCCTAATATGACCCTTCCTATTAAGACCTTACCCTAAATAATTAATATTTATAAAATTTATTACAAATATTAAATAAGGAACGAATCATGACTAATTAATATCAAATTTTTAACTAAAGTTTAATAGGAAATAGTTAACGTACAATCTTAAGATTTTTTAAAAAAATATGTTAAATAATGAACGAATCATAACTAATTACAATCTTAAGATTTTTTTAAAAAATATCTTTCAAATAATTAATATTTATAAAATTTATTACAAATGTTAAATATGAAACGAATCATAACTAATTAATACCAAATTTGATCGAGATGTGATAAAACATTTGTATGGAACACTCTTTCGGCATCCATTAGATCTAGATGTGATGTTGTCATTAATGATGGCTCGAATGGGTTTGCAGCACTGTTATTGCCCGGAGAGACGACGGCGCACTTCAGGCTAAAGATTCCTATACCAATAATCGAGGAATCAACATGATAAAATAACATCTAAACATAGCACAGGGTGTGGCGTGGTAGTTAACTAACTTTGTCTCTCGACCATGCAGAAGGGGGTTTCGATCCTTACTCATAAGAGTTAAGCACAAATTGTCACCAACCTTTATTGCTAACTAGTATAAAGTAAGTGAGAGTTTTTCAATGAGTTTTGATCAGGGGTCACTAAGTGGATTGGCGGGGCGGATTGGGCCAGCCACGACCCACTACCGTGACGCCCCTGTCGCACTATTGAGTCATCGTCATTCCTTATCTGCGTCGTGCCCCATTGTCGGGGTCGCCCATGTTGCACCACAAAGCCCCGACCGTGCCTCAAACGTTTCATCGTGTCTTCGCCGATGTACATTCTACTAAAAATCAAAGTGATGCGGAATATTATTGCTTGAGAATTTCATTGATATTATGCATCTTGATGAAGAATATTATTGCTTTGTTGGTTCTCACGTTTGTTTGTTGTTAGATTTTTCACATCACTTATTTGATGAAATTAAACAACTCTAGTCAATTTAATATGCAAATGTTGTAATCGCGAGGGTTTGGCAATGGCAGTAATTTTCTGTAATTTTGTTGTTGGATCGTGCTACTGTATTCTAATTTCATCTTGATTTTTAAAATGGAAACATGGCTTATGCTTTGATGCTTTGGTTATTGGTTCGTCGTGGGTTATTGGTACATCTGCAAAGAAAATATGAACCTACCGGGTGAATGTACTATTTGATTTTGAAGAGATTTTTCAGTTGAGATTTTTAATCTATTGATCTCTTTTATAGAACTTGTAAGATGAGATGATGGACCTAATGGATGTAAGTAATGAAATCTAAGAGACTTCGAGTATAAGCTATAATAGCTTGAATATTTGCCGGAAAGTTCTGGCTTGATATTTATATATGGGCTGCTGCTGGATTGTTTTAATTATATGAAAGTGTTGTAAGCATATGTGTGTAAAAGAAGATGATTATTTATCCTAGTTAGCTGTTAACTTGAAATTTTACCAAGTATAAATATAAGTCGAAAATACGAATTTACATGGAAAATCGTAGTATTTATGAGAAGCCATTGATATTATCTTGACTGAATTAAGCAAGTAATGTTTTTTCGACCTTGTGTTGAATTAGGTCGAAATATGAATAATAACTCAGTATAGATTGAGTTGCTGAAATTTATTCTGTTGTGGTCGAAGAAATAATTTTGATTGGCAGTTGAGCAGTTGCAAGGATTTTTTAAGCCAAGACGCGTGGAAACAAGAGACTAACATCCATCACAAATGATTTATTCCAGTTAGTTACTCATTGGAACGGTAGTTAGAACTTAATCTATAAATATGATTTATGTAGACAGTAATGGGGTTCACAATTCAATACTTTCGTATGCTTATAAAGTCTGAATGAAAGTGACTATACAACAATTCCGAGTAATAGAGTATATATTCTATGAAACCACTATAAAATGTTGTTTTCACTTGTATTTTTCATTTTTTCAATGTAATTTATGCTCCCAATGGAGCGTAGTAAGTAAGTCGTAGGTGCGGATTCTTTTTGTATAGGTGTTGCTTCTAAGGATTTGGCGTTTTGTTGTCTTGTTTTGACTTTTTCTTTTTGGGTGGGGATGTGTATATTCCTTTGTGGGTCTGATATGTTGATGTCCTCTTTTGTTCTGACGGCCGGTTTAAGAGGTGGTCGGACATCTATACCTCCCTTTCGTGGAGATTCTTTTTGTGGGTGTACATTTCATTTTAATATATATCATTCTACTTTCGGAAAAAAAAATATTTTGTTTTCACTTGTATTTTTCATTTTTTCACTTCTTATTTTCATTTATTTTACAATTTTACATTGTTCTTGTTCTTTATTTGCTCGAAAACTTTTAAACACTTTTGTTCTTAAGTTTTTAAAACTAAAATTGACACTTGAACATTTTCACTGAAGAACGCAAGAGAATTTGAATTTAATCCCCAGATTGCTTGTGGATTCCTATTTATTTATCAAAATTCTGAGTAAGCGCTAGGATAATGAATCTATCTATGGAGAATGTGTAATATGTTTCATAGAAGCTTGACCACATTTCATGATGAATAAAGGCCAAGTGGAGTATGAGATTTTTTTGGTATATTAATTGTCAAGGTTTGTGCTTTATGCAAATGCATTTGAATTAATTTTGAGGAGTTTTTTTCCCTGTTTCCATACATCTAGACCATTTTAGGTAGCTCTCTAATTTATCAACTTCATATTGATGCGGTACAATTATTTAGTATTTTTACAAGTCATATCAGTTGTATGCCCGAAGCCTTTATAGCAAATTAGTTTTGGTTGATTTGGTTGGATCTTTTGGTAATTATCGTGAGTCTTGATCTATTGTGTGAACCGAGCAAGTCTAAATCCTTATCATAAGAAGAGGGACGGACATTAACGATGGTGAAATGTGGTTATAAGATATTGTTGAACATTACAATCAGACTTTCATGACAATACTCAGAGCAATTTAGAGGTGTCAAAACGGGCTGGCCCGGCCCGTGCGGGCCAACCCGTCACGGGCCGGGTCGAAAACGGGCCAACCCGTCTGGACCCGTTTCTAAAACGAGCCAGAAAACAGTGAACCCAGCCCGGCTCGCGGGCTGGCTCGCGGGTTGGCGGGCTGGCCCGTTTTGTATGTGAAAAAATAAAATAAAAATAAAAAAGGGAAAATTTACTTAAAAAATGTTGAAAAATTAATAAAAAATCATTTAAAAAATACTAAAACATGTATTTTCCTAAACCTACAACTACAATTTTAAGATCATAATTTATAACAAATAACAATGTTATGTTGGCATGTTGCACAAATACTAATTCAAGATCATAATTGCACTAAATCAGTTGGGCCACTCACTGATTCACTCCCTCTGTCCCTCACAAGCCCAAAAAAAAAAAAAAAAACTGCCAACCCGCGGGTTGGCCCGTGTAACCCGCGGGCTGACCCGCATTGACCCGCGGGTTGCGCGGTGCGGGTTGGTCTGGCCCGTATTAAAAACGGGCTCGGTTTTAGGCAACCCAACCCGCCCTCGGGCCGGGTTGGGCCGGGTTGGCCCGCGGGTTACAACCCGTTTTGACAGCTCTAGAGCAATTGATAAGACATAGGCCAACAATAATATTCGGTTACATTGCTTGTTCGGATAAGTAATGATAATAGTGTCCCTGAGCTGGAAAAGGACGAGAAGATACGAAAACAATCAAGAATTCTGGTCCAAAGTCATCATGCATGTTATTGATGGTTGCACTACTAACCCACCGGTTGGAAGCTACTACAAAGATATATAGATATGAGTAGTTTCAATTTGATTGTTAAGACTCCGTGTGTTATCCTAATTCCCTTGTTCTAAGACACCATGAGACTGGTGTGAATAATCTTAGTATAATATTCCGTGCCATAATAACTCGTGTGGAGTGTCTTCAAAACAACTAAATCCTGGCAGAACCACATGTTTGCTAGTTGATTGATAGAGCTAGATTTCCACATCTGGTAACTATTGCAAAAGTACTGAAAATAGAAATTTATACTTCCTCTAACATTCATTTTTAAGACCAGGTCAGGAATCAATTAGCAAGTGTTTTAGTAGAAAGACAAGCAATCAGGTTTCTGTACTCTCTCCAAACAAATGCACCAAACAAATGCACCAGGGAGGTGGTTTTCTCGAAATCACGTTCTTGATTTGTTGTAGTGAAATGCAATTTTTCTTTCCTTTTGAGTCTTTGATAAATGTAAATTTGTTTGAGAAATTAAGGTTGTCCTCCTTACAAACGATTTTTTAGGAGTTCTACTTGTGTCATCGTACATACAAGAATCTAGTATGTTTATGACTACACTAACATCTTGTTGGGAAGTAGATAGTTGTTTTCAATTCATGTAAAAATTCGAACTAAGGAAAATAAAATATTATATCGAACGATTTGTTGTTCTATTCGCGGATGAATCACGTCTCCCAGTAATTCAATAACATTTTCCTGACTGGTTCTATTTCTTTCTTTCGCATCTCCGCGTGTAGTAGAGTATTGACATACTCACGTAACACTTTACACACACCACTATTTTTCCAACTTCTATATTCAAAACAACCCAATTTATGGGACACTCGCGGGTCACGCAAATTTTCTTACTTCTCATTCAAACTTCATGGGGTACTAATAAAAATGTCAAAGAGTCAAGATTTTCTACAAACAATGTGTCGATCACGTATTTGAAAGTATCTTCCCAAACAAACTTCCACCTCTTTCATGTCCTCCAACCCTTATAAAACAAGAGGGAAGTGCTCCATTTCAAGGACACCTTTACCTACCTTTAAAGAAGCAAGGTGACCCTCTCTTTCAAGCACTTCTAATTATTCAGTTTGCAGTTGCAATTGCTTGAAATTAATGATTTTGTAGAATTCACATTGAAAATCATATTTGTTTCTAACTTTGTTTTGTGAATTGTGGTATGCTATTACTCCTTTATTGAAGGTGAGGTAGGGACTTAGGGAGCTTTTATTTTAAGCTGTGGTGTGTTTAACATAATCAAGCTTTTATTTTGTTTGCTTTTCAAGGGTGTGGGGTAATTAGTTATCAATAATTCTGATTGCTAGAAGGGTCAAATTGTGGGGTGCAGAGGCAGGAATTGCTGTCAATTTGGGAAGTTAGTTGAATGCCATTAAAGCTTTTTATATTATTGACTTGGTCTTATTTGATGAGTACCTCTTTTATAGCACTTCATCTCTTGGGGTAGTGAATGTTCTTTTCTTATGAGATTTGCATGTTCATAATTGGCGGTTCTGCAACTTTCATATAAATGTACTAATTCAGTGTCTTGGAGCAATTTGATGCATTAAAAATGGGTCACTTCTGACAAGGATAGGTGACAGGTCTTTTGATTCTTCTTATATTGCCACCACCACCATTTATAGTGAAACTCTAAAACAGTATTTCTTATATTTGCAGCGGAATGCAAACGGTGACGATAAGACCGGTGGATTATAAGTCCAAGGAAGGAGAACTCACATTGAGAACAATGAGCTTTGAGAAGGGAAGAAATTTTGAAGACTTGGATGAGGTTACTGCTGAAGAATCTGCATGCTCAAAGAGAAGGAAAGTGGGAAATCTGAAGCTGCAAACTACATTCTCATTCAAATATCTACTAGAAGATAATTCTGGCTCAAAGGAGGGTGTTGTTGGTGACTTGTTCTACTTCAATGAACAAAGCTCCACCACTCTGCTACCAAAACCAGAAATTTTGTTTTCACCAAAGTCTATTGGGGAGCTTGATGTAGCTGCAATAAAGCTGCAGAAAGTTTACAAGAGCTACCGGACTCGAAGAAATCTTGCAGATTGTGCTGTTGTTTGTGAGGAGCTATGGTTTGTTCAATCTCCAAGTTTATGTCAATTTCTTATGGCTAATGAATTTTATGTTTAATTATAATTCAATGATTAGTGATCAATAAACTTCCCCAAATAAATGACTGTTTTGTTTTAACTCTTATAGGTGGAAGGCTTTAGACTTTGCTTCTCTTAGCCAGTGCTCTATATCACATTTTGACTCAGTTAAATCAGAAACAGCACTTGCAAAATGGGCAAGAGCTAGAACAATGGCTGCTAAGGTACCCTTTCCCATCAAAAGCTAGCTAGAATCTTGTTTTTATGTTGTTTGCTTTAATGTCTGGCCCATCAGTTTCCTTTATGAACTGCATTAGTTGCTTGAAATATAATTGACTTGACATTATTTGGCCTTTCCGATTGTATATTTCAATGGGTCCAGAGAGACGAATTCAAAGTTTTCATTCCCTTTCCGACAAAATTTCTTTTGCAATTTTATTACCAATTTTAATTTCTATTTTTCTTGCTGTTGGTAGGTGGGGAAAGGTTTGTCTAAAGATGATAAGGCTCAGAAATTGGCTCTAATGCACTGGCTTGAAGCTGTAAGCTCATATGTCCACATCTTGACTTTGATCAATCCACTTATTAGAGTATACAAGGAAGCAAAATAAACCAATATCTTGTGTTATGCAGATTGATCCGCGTCATCGTTATGGACACAACTTGCACTTGTACTATGATGTCTGGTTTCATAGCCAGAGTTCACAACCATTTTTCTACTGGTAAAATTATTGGCAATGCAATTAATACAACAGATCCTTGCTGAAGTTAGATGTTTAAGCACATTTTTTTATTTCTAATTCCATAACTGGTGAGGTTTTTCAGGTTGGATGTTGGAGATGGGAAAGAAGTGAATCTTGAGGTGTGCCTAAGAAGTGTATTACAGAGGCAGTGCATAAAGTACCTTGGACCCGTAAGTTGTTCCCCTTCATTAATACATGTTTGGATCAAATTCTCTTTTCTTAATATCAATTCTGAAATCTAGAAGCTACTCACCCTAAGCTTCTCCTTAAAATTAATTCTGGTTTTAGAATCAATTGTAGAATGTTTTCCATTCATACACTAGATTGACAATGACACACACCTCATAATGGTACTTGTGTGCTTTTTTATGTTGATGAAAGTGAGGCCATGTACTATGTTCTATATCATGGTGGTCAATTCCAGAGTACGCCAGAGGTGGATTAGAGAGTTAGCCTAGCTTTATTGACTATTTAAGTTAAATTTAGGTACAAAATCCATTGATTAGTAAACTACAAACAGTGCATTGGTGTCAGTGCGTTCAATGGACACCACCTACAATGCTTTGAGTTTATTTATGATTATTCTTTTTAGGCAAAGAACTTTTTTATTACTTTTCAATAGTTTAGACTTTATTGCGCAGCCACTAAAATATTCTTTAGTCTAAGATATTCAACTTTGTTGTCCGCAAATACAGAAAGAAAGGGAAGCATATGAAGTGGTTATAGAGGCAGGAAGGCTCATTTATAGAAAAAGCAAGGACCTTGTACACACTGCTGAGGGATCAAAGTGGATTTTTGTTCTTAGCTCATCTAGAATTTTGTATGTTGGGGAGAAGACAAAAGGCCAATTTCAGCACTCAAGTTTTCTAGCTGGGGGTGCTACTATTTCATCTGGAAGATTGGTTGCTCAAAATGGAGTTCTTCATGTATGATTCATATTTTATACACCCCTGCAATTGATAATTTTTAGGAAACTAAATGAAAATACTTTTAATTGCTATTTAATTTCTAGTTTTGTAATAAAAGGGAAAAGACTCAAGAAGAGGAACCATAGGAATTTGAAAAGCATTTCACTTGTTTTATATGCAAGTTGATGTTCATTATTTAACTCTTGTTCAGGCTATATGGCCCTATAGCGGTCACTACCGTCCTACAAAGAAGAATTTTATGGAATTCATTGGCTTCTTGATGGAACACAATGTTGACTTGACAAATGTAAAGGTGAATCACTTTGTGGCATTTTTTACAATACTATAATAGGGTAATTTGGCCTTCATATGAAGTCACTAAGCATCAACCTGTTGAAATTATGCATTACTTTTTGTAATTTCATTGTTTTCATCTGCAGAAGTATGCAGTTGATGATGATATCCCGCCTTCAAAACCGGTTGATGAGGAGCTGCAATTTGAGTCCACAGTGGCAAATAATGCTGCTTCCAGTGACTCTGCCACTGCCAAAAATTGCAGTCAAGATAATGTAGGAAGTCAACAGATTAAAGAGAGAAAGCCATTGTCAAGCAAATGGACCACTGGGGTTGGTCCTAGGATTGGTTGTGTGAGAGAGTACCCAGCAAAACTCCAAGTTAAGGCACTTGAACAGCTCAATTTATCACCTAGAGTCAACCATGGAAAAGTTGCTCTCAGGGCACCCATTCCCTCTCCAAGACCTAGTCCAAAAATCCACATGTCCCCTAGGCTTGTTGTGCAAATGGGAATCACTAGCCCAAGAGTTCATGCTACCCCTGCAAATTAGCGCATGTTTGAAAACCATTTTTCAATAGATTTAACAGGCAGAATCAATTATGGGGAACTTCTGAATAGATTCTGATGAAAGAGAAGTTGATCCAAACCGAGTTACAAAGTCACATACCTCCTCAGGTCTCATGATATGTGTTGAACTGTCAAATACTTGACCCGTGAGGCAACAAAGTGTTTGAGCCTTTAATTTGGACCATTAGTATAGAATATAGGATAAAGGTTATTCATGACAACAAGATCTAACCCAAGATTTATTTTTTCATTCAGTTTTTTTCTTAGCCAATTCTTTTGGTCATTTAGCTTCCAATGTATCATTTTTTTCCCTCCCCATATGTTTACCCAATTTGAATGTTGGAAGTTGGTTCAATATTGCACACTTGTAAGTCAAATAATATAAAAAAATACTTTTATTTGTTTCTCACATCACTCTTTCTTACTCATGAAGTATTCGCAGCCACTGACTAACTAGTTATTATGGCGTGGAGATTAGGCATATTTGTCTCATATTCCACATACAGATGATATGGACATACAAAGAGCTAGCCATGCTATGTTCTATGTCTACATAATAATGGAATTTATAATCTCCAATAGCATGATTGGTGATAGTAATGTACGTAATTAATTTGATTCGCTTAACCATTCAAAGTCAAGATTTGGCTTCTGTCACCAAAAGAAACAAAAGTATTAAAAAAGGTCAACATTGGTTTGGTTCAGGGACATAAAATAAATGTTTCCGAGTCACATCAGCCAAATTGAACAAATCTACCAACTACTTACTTGGAATTTTTTTTTTGGCAGCCAAAATGATTAAAACAAGCACAACGGTGCTTGAGATACAAATACTATATATGAATTGAGCAACTAGTTGCTTCAAATATAAGCATTCTATCCAACATTGCAGAAAGGATCACATGTGAAAAACATGGGGTTAGTTCACCTTAGACTTCATCAAAATTTCAATACAAAAGAAAAAGAAAATGTTATATGTAGTTTGAGCCACATAATAAAATTATTACGTACTGTATGTATGCATGTATGCAATGGATAAAAATCGTTTTCGTATCATGTGATTTTTCATATCTCACCAATAAAATTGTGTTATGCCATTTAAAATCACTCATGTAAGCGGTGTAAAAGTGATCTTTCACATTTACATGCATTTTCTTAATTGACATGACTCAATTTCATTTCATTGAATAAAAAAAATTGTTTTATACAGAATTCTATTAAATACAGTTTGGAGTTTGGGCTTTGATCAAGCGGTGTAAAAGTGATCTTTCACATTTGAAAAAACAAAGGTGTTAGTTCACCTTAAACTTCCCCGTAATTTCAAGGTAAATGAAAATGTTTTATATTGTCTGGGCCACATTACAAAATTACAACACAATGTGTATACGAAATGGATCGAAATCATATATCTATGTCTGATGTAGTCTTTCATGTTTCACGAATAAAATTGTGTCATATCATTTAAAATAACTATGTAAAGTTATAACTACATATGCATGTATTTCCTTGATTGACATGACTAAAAAAAACAATTGTGTTTGTCCAAAGCTCCATTGAATACTGCATGGATTTTGGGCTTTGTGCTAATTGGCTGTTAGATGATAGGCCCATGGGTCTGAAGGGACGGGAACGGGAGAACATCAAAAAAAGCAAAAAAGTCTTCATATCCGTTATGGTTGTCTTTCTTCTTTTATGTTCTTTTGGTTTTGGTCCTTTTTTCTTTTCACAAACATTTCAAATTTCAAAAATCTTCTTCTTCTTCTCCTCTCTTACATAACCCAATCAAGAGCACCTTCACACTGCATCAACATCTACTTGCTGTTGCCATCCTCCACCTTCTCAGAATCTGATCAAAACCCAGTTTTTTTCCTTTAATGGGTGGCTCTGGAAGATGGTTCAAGTCACTTATTTCTCTCAGAAAGTCCTCCACCAATGATCAAGTTTGCAACTTCATTTGGGATTTTTTTTCTTTTCCTCTTGTTGGTGTATTTGGCTTCAGTGGTGTTAATTTAGAATGTTTATGCTTTTTTTTCCAGGAGAAGGGTAAAGACCAGAGTAAGAGAAAGTGGAGGTTATGGAGGAATTTTCCAGAAAGCGTTGATGGGTTTGGGTCCTCCGTAATGAAGGGACACGGTGCAGGTGCTTCTTCTGATAAAGATAGAGAAGCATTTGCTGCTGCAGTGGCCGCTGTGGTAAGAACTCCTCACAGAGGCTTCATGGTGATCAAGCAGGAATGGGCTGCAATTCGAATCCAGACTCTGTTTCGAGGCTTCTTGGTAATGTGACTCTTCGCCACTTAACTAATTTCAATTTCAAACCATTTGCATGATGTTGATGCAGCTTGTTCTGCTTTTCAAATTGTTTCTGTCTTCAAGGGATAATTTTTATCTATATCGTTTTTTAGTTATTATGAGTTTCTAACCTTTAATAATTTAAGAAGCAGATACTATATGGCAAACACCTCAAGAGAGAAATCCTTAATTAGGCCTCAGTTACTAATAAATCATATGGTAATTTGGACCAAAAAAGTGCTGGTTAAGATTCCAAGTCTAATTTTGGACCGGGACCTCCCAGTTACAATATGAACTTTTGCAGATGAATTACAAATAGGTTTATTTGGTATTTCACAATTTTGGAATGAGCTATCTTGATGAACCTGTTACATTACCCCTATAGATAAGGTTTGGCTTTGAGTTATGTAGTGTGTGATTGATTGACAGAATTGTTTATACTAAAATTGAGCAGTGTAAACACGAGTTAGTATAATGTGATTTATCTTTGGATATCTTTATGAAAAAATTGGTTCTTATAGGGTAATGTTCTGAAATTCAATTGTAAAATCTCATAATCAATTATGTTTATCGAACAAGCAACTATTTGTTGTGGACCCATGAAGTCAATTTTAGTGGTATACCCAAACATCATTTCAAATGGTTATAATTGATTTTAAACAAGTAGAATTGGTTTTATAGAACTGATTCTGTTTTCCCATCATGCTCGAAGTTCACTTTGGCTTGATAGGGTTGGTAATTGTATGGTTGGTTATGAGGGTACTGTACTATGGGAATATAACTTTGGAGTTCAGTCCATAATAGGACACCAACCTGCAATTTTTCTGGCATTTTGAAATGCTCTAGCACTTAGTAGATGGGGGTTGATTACAGAAGGGTCTGCCACTCTTTTGATCATTGTGTAGTGAGGCTTTGATTAGTGTGTTTTCTTGTGCTTACATATATTTTGTCTAGTGTTTACCCTTTCTTTATTTATTTGACATTATTTCTGTTACTAGGCAAGACGGGCTTTGAGGGCCCTAAGGGCATTGGTGAGGCTGCAAGCTATATTTCGTGGCCGGCAAGTGAGAAAGCAAGCAGCTGTTACTCTAAGGTGCATGCAGGCTCTTGTCCGAGTTCAAGCGCGTGTCAAGGCAAGGAATGTGAGAAAGTCTCCAGAAAGGAAAGCTGTGCAGAAATGCAACCAAGCTGATCCTGTTAAGCAGGCTGAGGTATCATAAGCTTTTCACAATTTTCCTCAGGATTATATAGCTAACATTCTGCAATGTTGATAATGAGATGTTAACATGTAGCAAAATTTTCCATGTTATTTGTCAGCAAGGGTGGTGTAACATTCCAGGAACTGTAGAAGAAGTCAAAGGAAAACTGAAAATGAGGCAAGAAGGGGCAATTAAGAGGGATAGAACATTGACATACTCTCAATCTACCCAGGTAATTGAGTTATGAGTATCTAATATATGAAAAATACTAAATATTACAATACGAAACATAAGAAGTGGTAGTTATCACCCACTATCCAGCATGATTTCCACCAAATAACATGTTGTCACATCAACCTTTCTTGCAATTTTCCTTCGTAACATGTAGCATTGCTGCTAATATATTTGTCGTGAGTTTCAATAGTGAAATGAATTTTCTTTGATAATCTTTTGCTTGCTTTTCAGCAATCAAAAACAGTGAATGCTAGTCCAAACTCCAGAGCCTCTAAACCAGTGACTCCTCTCAAGCACCGCAGTCTAGACAGTAAGAGCTTGTTTGATCGCTGGATGGCGGCTAAGCCATGGGAGAGCAGGTTGATGGAAGAGACCCATTTTGACTCACCAGACATGACTCCAATGTCCACGAAAGATGATAATCTTGTTCTTCCATTCAACTCATATAAACAAAATGGCTTAGTTAAAGCAAGAAGGAATGGTGTGACAACCAGAATTTCAACTAACTCTCTCACAACTAGTCACTCAACTCCATCATCGTCGGCCATAAGCTCTGATTGCATGTATGATGATAGCCCTGGCTCAACTTCATGTACATCTGGATCACCATCTTTACCACCATCCACCAACACTGTTATGGTGGAAGCAGAAGAGGAAAGAGGTATTGGTAAAGCAAGCTACATGAATTTGACAGCATCATCCAAGGCTAAAGTGAAAGCTTGTGGATGTTCTCAGAAATCAAAGAGACTCTTTTTGGATGATTGTGTGTCTCGTAGCACAAGAAAAGACTTTCTAAATGGAGATACTAGAAGCATTTCTGGGTCCTATCCTTCATATAATATATGGAAGGATCTCTATGGAACACCTCTAAGGGCAAGATATCAAAAACGATATACAATCGATGATAATTGATAAGTAGGTTCCATGACAGTGAGTCCAACAACTTGTTGTCAATTGTCACCTTAATAGCTCATTGATAGTGTAGATAACATAAGTGTTTGGTATGAAGATGAAACAGCTTACTGTTTCCATCTGTTAGGTGATTTTACACCAATTTATAGTTTTGCCCCTCTTGTTTTCAGGTATGTTCATGTCATTTTTTATAATTAGCACTGATGCATGAAGTGTGAGCTTAAGATGAGACATATTCCTGATTTGAAGCTTTTGTGTATAAGCATGGATGCATGTTATTTGACTTATGTCTTGTAGCAAAGTGCCTAAAGTAGTGCATTCTTTGATGACCCATAAACTATTTTACTCAGTTTGAGGTGTTGATATTCACCTATTCAAATTCAATGAAAATTAGAACTTGTAGAAACATTCAACATATGGTTCAGCAGTCTGTCACATTGTTTTTCTAGCTCTGCAAGAAAAAGAAAAAAAATCAAACAGTGAAATTCTTTAGCAAGTTCTCCCAGAACCCAAAGCCCACTTATAGAGACACAGTAGATGTTAACACCGTTAAATTTTCGACCATTAATCTATCAAATACATTTTTGTTAACTTTCAAAAGTTGACGCAATGAAATGGGGCATGCTCACAACATCAGTATGTCCCTCAACAACTTCAAAGTTTGAAAAAGAAAAAGTGACAAAATAATTAACTCTTAAACCATAACATTCCTCTCAATTTTCATTTTCAGTTACTAAAGTAAAAAGTTCATTCACTCGCCTAGTTTGATACCTCATAAATCACTTTGAGAGTGTTTGTATTGCCGCTTTCCAAAATGTGAAACTCCTTTTAATTTAAGCTTCATCTTTTTGGCACCCTGGGTGACTGAAACTAACTCATATTTAATTAGAATGGGTAGTACCATTTAACTATTTTGATGAATGAAAGTTTGAGTAGATTCGGTTTCGGTTATCACCACGGATATTCGTCTTTACCAACTGAGCCACCCTCTAATCATGTTCTCTTAGACGTTTTTCTCATTGCTTTTTCGTCATTTACGCTTTTTATCTAATAACATGCCCTACACTTTTTTCAAAATTTAACAATTTTTATCTAATTTGTATATATCCAACTTGATAACCCAAACTAAGGTGATTATATTTTGTTTGGTGGAATTAATTAATTATTATTGAGTTTTATCTTACTTAGAACTGAAACAAATATGAACACCTCAAACCACCAATACTTAGAAGTATATATTTGTGCGTCACTTGAGTGCAGAACATTAATGAAAGACTATAGATAGATAAAAAATAATACTAATAAAAGTATTCAGTTTCAAATAGACCAATCGATGAAACAATTGATAGATCAATTTCAGCACTAGGGACAAAAATTGATAAGGCTTTAGAGTACAATACCTCCTATGCATTAAAGTTTGACTTTTTTTGAATTTTCACGTGTGGGAAGTTCTCTTTAATTTGGAGTAAGTTTGCAAACTTCCTTTTATGAGGGGTTGCTATGAATAGAAGGAAGATGAAGTAGGGTCTTATGCATGACTATATTAAGCTACATAACCATGGATGTAATTAATTGTGTGATTCACAATTAACTTCTCACTAAAATTAGTTTTTTCAATGCTAATGTAAATGCCCATTACGTCATAAGTTATCGGTGCTTATACGTAGAGCGTAGCTTGACGCAACATCCAAGTGACATACGTTTAGTAGTGGTTGAAAAACCATCATTAAACATGAAGTGTTAAAATAACGCAAAACACATTTTTGATGAGTCAGACCGCCACAAAATGTGTGATTGAAAATACACGTAAACTTTGGGGTGGTTTGATATCGTTAGAAACGTTTTATGTGTTTTTTTTAAACAAATCATATTTAGTGGCAGTCGAAAACTACCGTTAAACACCTATGTTGAGAAACTTTGAGCTTATGTCGGGTCTGAAAGTGAACTTCTTCAAAAGTAAATTAGCTGGGGTTTCATTGAACAGAACTGAACTTCACAGATTCGTTGTTTTACTAAATTGCAGGACAATGGAGATTCCGTTTGTCTATTTGGGTATACCGGTGGGTGCAAACCCAAGGAAGTTAAGCACGTGGAAACCAATGATATAGAAATTGAGAAGGTGGTTGTCTCTTTGGAAGAATAAATTGCTCTTTTCTATGGGGAGAGTGTGCCTTATTAAGAGTGTGCTTTCATCCATCCCTCTCTTTTTCATGTGTTTCTTTAAAATGCCGAAGTGTGTAGCTGCTATATGTAAGAGGATTCAGAAACAGTTCTTGTGGGGAGTAGGTGATGGGGTTGAAGAAGATAGCCTGGGTGAAGTGGTATAGGGTGTGCCAACCAAAGGAAGAAGGGGGGCTAGGCGTCAAGTACCTAGAGGTATTTAACAAAGCCTTGTTAGCAAAATGGAGGTGGAGGCTCTTGACTGAGAAAGATAATCTGTGGGGAAGAGTCTTGCATGCTAAATATGGGATCTATAGTCGGGTTATTGAGGCCAGGGTGTCAGGGTCGGGATCCTTGTGGTGGAGGGACTTAGGGAAGATCACTGAGGGAGAGATAGAATGGTTTGAGGGTAGTGTGAGCAAAAAAAGTAGGTGATGGGGATAAAACAATGTTTTGGCTTGATAAATGGAATAGTGCGAAAGGAAGTCTAGAAAATAAATATAGGAGACTTTTTGATATCTCATCCCAATAGCTTGCCACCATTGCCGAATTAGGAGAGTGGGTGGGAGAAAGATGGAAATGGACATTTACATGGAGGAGAGAAATGTTTGTTTGGGAAACTCAATTACTAGACAACTTACTACAGGATGTTAGTGCAATCCAAATAAAACAGGGTATTGAAGATGAATGGTTTTAGGAGGGTTCAACTGATGGGGAATTCTCGGTCAAATCAGCCTATGCAGTACAACGATTGCAAGACTCACAGGAAGATTATGAAATATTTAAAAATTGTGGGGTATTGCAGCACCATCAAATGCATTAGCATTCACATGGAGGGCTCTATTGGATAGAATACAAACAAAATAAAACCTTCAAAAGAGGGCATCATCCAACCTGGACCAGATTGCATTTCTGCCCTATGTCAAAGGGGAGAGGAAAGCATGAACCATCTCTTGTTCTCAAGTGTGTTCGCGTGGGAAGTGTGGACAAGGTGCTATAGATGGTTGGGGATCACTACTGTGCTAACGGAGGATAGGAAATCACAATTTGTTCAACATGGTCATGATTTGTTTCTCAGATCAAACTCGGGCTGGTGGTCAGTTTGGGTCGCAGGCATTTGGTCCATATGGTGCCATAGGAATGACGTAATCTTCAATGCCGGGTCTATAAGCACTGAAAGGGTGGTGGGTTTAATCAAAGAAAGATCATGGAAATGGCTAAAATGCAAGAAGAAAGATTTTAACTGCTCCTTCTACGAATGGTCCATCTATCCTAAATTGTGATCAGTGAAGAATAAAGGATGCTGGTTAAACCAAATTGTAGGGCCTGCTGTACTAGTCTTCTGTTGGTTGCTGCAGCTCAAACTGGTTTTTTGGATTGGAAACAAGTGGAAATGGTTCTAGTTAGCTTGATTTTTTTATGGTGTTTCTGATTGCTCTAGTGTATCTGGAACAGTATCACATAGTGGTTTAGTTGCAAAAACTCTGCTTTGGGCAAGTGACCACAATTGGGAAGTGTATCCTTTCTGCCTTGTGATCTCTGAAGGGTGTGGGTGAGCTGTGAAATTTATTGTAACTGTTGCAACGATTAATCAGTGATATTTCAACGGCTATGGCTGTCTCGTAGAGGGTATTTCCTGTGGAGTTGTAGTTGTTGTCTGCTTGCTAATTCCCATGGTTGTCATATAGAGCTGTTGGCTCATTCCATCTAGTTTGTGCCAATTAGGCGGCGTTAACTAGCAAGGTGCTAGATAGGTTTTTGAAACATATTGCTGCTGTGGTTAGAATAATATGAGCGAAGGGGCCTGATTCATATGTAATAGAGGCTGAAATGCCTTTGCTGGGCTTGCAAGCTGTTAAATTCATGGTATGAAGTTGTGTTTTGTGCTCTTGTTAACTTTCCTTTGTAAATGGGTTTGTGGTGCCTCTTGTACCTCTTATAATTTAAAAAAAAATTCACAACAACACAAATAGTCATGTGACATGAGAGCGGGTAAACCCGTTATAAAGTCCATATAAACATCGAAGCCCATATATTCATCAAATCATAATATTTTTTTTGCTTTGAAAATATTTTCATCGCGATAATTAAGTTCGCTACGTCACATTCACTTGTGACACACGCCTCATGCATCCCATAAGGTCTCCTTCGTCCATTTTTACACGACGTAAAAATTAAATGAAACGCGTCGCTGCTCATCTTTTCCAACGTTCGAAAAATAATATATCCAATATTATACTCAAAACTCATGAAATTAATTACATATTCTCATAAAGATATTGCCGTCGTAAAATTCCCACTTGAATAATTATTTGAGGTTTATTTGACGCTCTACGGCGAAACGTTGTAATAATTAATTAATTAAGATATTTCTTAATTAATTTATTAAGATGATACAACATAATATTTTCGGCTCTGAAATTTTTCATCGCGATAATTAAGTTCGCTACGTCACATTCAGTTGTGACACGCGCCTCATGCATCCCATGAAACCTCGTTCGTCCATTTTTACACAACGTAAAATTTAAACGAAGGAAGTTGATGCTCGTAATTTTTTTCGACGTCTGAAAAATAATATATCCAATATTATACTCAAAACTCATGAAATTGATTACATATCCTCATAAAGATATTGTCATAGTCAAATTCTCACTCGAATAATTATTCGAGGTTTATTTGAAACTTTGCGGCAAAACATCGTCTTAATTAATTAATTAATTAATTAATTAAGACATTTCTTAATTAATCCAGGTCTTACAGCTATCTAGTGAAAACACCTTTCATCTTTATTTTCTATGAACAAGATTTTCACATGTAAAAACAAAATAACCTGAAGTAGACCGTTTATCATTCACATCTAGGCCATTTATCATTTCCAATAAAATTTGAAATTTTTTTGTGTTTTTTCCTCCGGATTTTAAATTCACATGAGAAACTTAAAATATGTAGAAAAAAAAAATTTTAAGAAAAATCTGCATGAATTAATTAGATTTTTAGTAGTAAAGGTAAAGAAATATAAATAGTAAAAGGATATTCTCACGTGATATACATGACTATCTTAAGTGGAATATTGTGTTTATCTTTTTACATAAGTATTTATATATATTGTCCCTCGTATATTTAATACATATGAACAGAATTATAAACACAAAATTTTAATATGAGAAAATTGGAAAGAGTTTTCACCTAAGATAGGATACTGTCCCTGGTAAAAATGTCAAAAAGAAAGCAAAGAATGAGAGTTGAGAAGTGATACAAAGAGAAAATTATCATCATATCATCATCATAGATCACTGATAATAATGGTACATTATGCGGTAAGAATAAGAGAAGTTGAGAAAGAAAAAGTGAAATTATTTATATTTTATTGATATGGTTTAAAAAATAATTAAGAAACTAGAAAAGATGATGAGACAACTCTATGAAGGAAACTTTCACTGGAGTTTCAAGCAATCTAAAGTCCATACTTTTGATTTTGCTCAACCACTACTTCTCAAGAAAATAATATTTGGTAAACATTATTTTTTCCACCTCCAGCTCATATAATAAGAAAAGATAAAAGAGAAATGAGTAATATGATATGTGGTGTAACAGAAAATACAGAAAGATAAGAGAAAGAATACGTGGAAATAAAATGAGAGAAAAAGTGAGAATATATCATTACTGTTCTCTTGAGTTTTACATCACAGCTGGAAAAATAGCTTTGATGAATTCCAATAGTTGAAAAGATGATTCATCAAATCATTTACCTCTCTAAACACAATCTTAGCTGTTCAACCCTCATGGCACAGACCTTGTTCAATTTGTTGCCACAAAATATATAAAGTTTCACCAACTTGTTGAAAATCCTTTTTCATACAGTTAGCAGGTCCCACCCTCTGCATGTGTGACACATGTAAAACCCAGCAAGTGCAGCCCAATAGCAATGAAGGATCCTTTATAAGGTTCACAACTCTTGCAGGGTGACCCTGCAGTTTTTAGCTCTTTCCCACAAACCTTAACTGGGCCACCATGTTGCAGCTTCCACATTGAATTCACCACCTCACTGTACCCACACTCCTGCCTATCATCCATTTCATTGTTAACTCTGCACTCTTTTCACAATTTTAATGCAACCTGTTGCAACCTTGGACTAAAGCTAGATATGGAGGATAATAGTGCTTCCAATTCCATTGTCCTCATTTTCACAAGTTTTTAAATAATACCAAAACTGATATTGCTGTCCATTGGAAGCACTAGTACTTTGAGATAGAATGGGACATCACTCTTGCTGCAACAAGCAGAAGGTCAAAAGAGGGCTTTGGTCACCTGAAGAAGATGAAAAACTCATCAACTACATCACAACTTATGGACATGGTTGCTGGAGCTCTGTACCAAAACATGCTGGTAATTAGTAATTAGTAATTACTACTTCTTCTCTGTTCTCTTCATCTTCATCTCAAAAACTTGTGAGTTTCTAATTATATTTTCATTTCATTGTATGAAGGCTTGCAGAGATGTGGAAAGAGTTGCAGATTGAGATGGATAAACTATCTAAGACCTGATTTGAAACGTGGAAGTTTCTCTCCTCAAGAAGCAGACACCATTTTAGAACTCCACAGCATTCTAGGCAATAGGTAATACCATTGCTATTGCTAGATGATGGTCTTTTTTTCCTGGAAAATGATTCATCTGCATAATCCAAACACTCAATCAACACTCAGAACGAGAAAAGAAGAGAAGAGAGTGTCCGCACTACTGTGTAGATGTATCATTACTTGTTTTTCTTTTTTATCATTGTTCTTTTCATGTTTATTAGTATTAATATTGTTATAAAAAAGTTTGCTTTATTTACCTTTTCTTATCTTGTTTTGGCAGGTGGGCTCAGATAGCCAAACACCTGCCTGGAAGAACAGATAATGAGGTGAAAAACTTTTGGAATTCAAGCATAAAGAAGAAGCTCTTTTCTCATGATAATGTTGTTCCCTCTTTAGCCATATTTTCAGATATTCATCACAGCCACATCAACATTGGAAATTCTATGCAAAGTCTCTTCCCTTTAACTGCAAGCCCTAATGTGATTCTTCACCACCAAGACCAGATATACCCTCCCACCCCATCCACAAACCTACAAGGTTTTGATCAAAATGATATTAATAATTTCCTTCAGATTCAGAATCCAATACTAGAAACAGTGCTACCATCCATTAATCCATCCACCTCTTATGAAGATAATTTGGGTTCTGTATCTTATCTTCATCTCAATCCAAATCAAGAAAATCAAATCACCAAAAGCCCACATTATATTGCTGATAAATCCATCATCCCTAGTGCATTGCAGCAATATGAATGTCACTTAATTGAACCCATTATTGTACCAAAAGCAAGTGAGAGCATTGAGGATTATCCTTGTGGCATCCCAGATTCACATGAGGCTCCAGCGAAAATTCAGTGCTATCCACCAACAATTTATCCACAAGATCAAATTTTGGAAGCTAATCAATTGGATTACATTGATGCCTTCATGTCATTATTTCCATCCTCAGCAGCAACCTCTTCATCAGTATCAAGCAACCAAATTTTCACAAACCCTATTGTTCCTTTAGGATGGGAGAGCCCTGAGCTATAAATTTGATTTTATCTATTTATAGTATCATATAATTTAATAATGGGGGAATCTCTATCATGATTTATGAGCAATGAGCTCAATTAATATATACTTTCCATGTATTTAATTATATTATATATCTTGAACGTGTGGACATGAGGTATATTTGTTAACCTGAATCTTGCTTGTTCAGGCAACTCCATTGAGTGATGCTTGCTGAAGCTCAATAAATATATATATATATATATATATATATATATATATATATATATATATAGCTAGGTTCATTTATATGTTTGCCACCTAAATGTATAAATATATATATATGAATTATTTATGGATCAGACCTAGCTACATGTATTTGTTAACCAATCATCATGTGCCTATAGACTTAAGTTGTGTACCTTAAATCAATTCTTTGTTCCATTGCTTCTCCTCTCTCGTCCTCTAACAAATTAAGGCAAAAGACGTACACATCGAAGTCAACTCAAGGACAAGGTGTCCTTAAATTTGACATGCATGTATTATATATTTTATGATATGATACGAACAGTTTGAACTTTGAAGCACATGCATGCACTAGCTAATTGCAATCGAAGATAAATTTTATTCTAATGATGATTACCCGTCGTTGATCGATTGGCTAATAGCTAAATTACTTTGACATCTTCAGCTGTTGTCTTTTCTTAAAATTTCCTATGGAAATAAATTAAGACATAACTACAGCTTTTTGTAAGGGTCCATTTTATCTTGACTTTTGGTATGTGCATGGCTCATTCTCAACTAAAAATTAAAAGATTTTATGAGATGTGAGCAGATTAGGATTCGGAATTCACTCAATTTTAAGTTTAATGTTTCGGTGGATCACGGTTTTTTAGTGGAAAAATATTTAAAATGATTTAATAGAATTAATTTGTGAAGATTTGACTTCGAAAATGAGAATTTCAAAAATTTAACATATAAAATCAATTTGCTTTCTAATTTTTAAATAACAATCTCAATGTACAGCAAGTCAGCAATAACCCATTGCGGCCAACTGATAACCATATTCTTTGTTCATTGCCCAAGGTAGCCTCTAATTATCATATTCCCCTATATTTTTACCCAAAAAAAATTTAATTTTTATGCATATTGTAAGTGTAAAACTTTTTTAAAATCGTTTCATGTCACATAATTTTGAATATTTACATGATTTACCATTTTAATTAGGTGAATTATGTGATACCAAAAAAAAAATTGGGTGCGATACCCACATTAAGTGACTTAATAGATTAATATAATGTTTGTCTTTCTGAAAAGAAAGAAAAAGACGAAGCTTTTAGGAGAAGAAAGAGAACGAGATAGAGTATGAATAGTTCAAATTTACTAACTTAAAAATTTATCGATGTTAAACTCTCACATTTATTAAGGAATGTTTTAGTAAATCATAATTACTATATTTTCATAAATAAATATTTAAAAAATATTATTGAGACGATATAATTGTTGACTCATATGATACATGAATCTTTATTATTGGATCGACTCATTTTTAGTACCACACATTAACCTGACTTGACTTAAAGTACCAGCAAACACCTTTAAATATAAAATTTACTTACTTATATGACCATAAAGAAATTTTACACCAGTAATTATATTTTTTAAATCCAAAAAGAAATATTCCTGCTGTCTTGTTGAATTACTGTATGGAGCTATTGTATCAATCTATGCTGCAACATCATAACCATTTATTTTTATATCCAATAATTTATATTAATAACAGAAAAGTGATTTATTTAAAAAAATCATTTACTAATCAATTTAACTTCAAAAAATAAGTGCAAAATAGGTGCTATAGAGGCAGCACCGCTACAGAGGATATGTATGCGAAGACAATTTTAACCGCGTTATTTAATTTTCTGCGGCTTTAGATGAGACCATGATTTAACCCCTTTTCAATCATAAACTCTTCTTTATTTTCAGCTTTTTTGGAGTCGGGTGGATGGGCCATAACCTGATTTGTTTTTTTATGCACGCGGATGTCCTTACTCTCATATGCGCAATGTGTTGTAAATTTGGAATTGTAATTGTAAAGGATGATATTGATAGTTCTCTCAATCATATCATTCAATTGAATTGTAATCGTAAAAAGTGAATTGAAATTAATAAAAACCAATAAGGTGTAATATTACTTGCGAATAATAATTGGACACTTTAAACATTTAAATGTGTATAGAAAAACATTTGTTAGAAAGAGTACATTCACTTATCATTATTTTTAAGCATTGGGAAATTAATCTTATAATTATCGGCCGAGAAATATTTTAAAAAATTAAAAATGAAAGCTCGTAACAAAACCGGCCTTAAAAGAAGACTCTTGCTGACAGCTAGTACCGCGTTTGCTCAATAATTTTAAGGGCCCAGAACCTTGGAAGTAGACTCCCAGCCCATTGGCCATTTTTTCAGGGACCCGATACAAAGGGGCTAGTGGCCCTTGTTTTGCATTCCAATCAGTTTTTGTACTCGGAATCGTACAATAGCAACTACCAAAGTGTTGCTACAAGCAAATGTCACTATGACTTGACAACTAAGAAGTGCTCTTTAACTTTAAGGGTGTGTGTGGGTTGCTAACAAAGTTGTTTATGAGAGAGCAACTCAAAAAATCCCCCATTATTGATGCTCTAACTCGGCTGAGTATTAAATACGTTTCCTTTGTTATTTCATAAATTCTTTTAGGTAATGAATAATAATATACCACTTGTTTAGAAAATCTTGCAGAAATATGAAATACTACCTCGATTCTTTAATAACTGTCACTTTAAAATGTTGACGCATCTATTAAGGAAGAGTATTAATATTCTTGTTTCTATCAAAATTATTATCTAACTTCATAATATATCATTTATCTCTCTTATTAATTCTTACTCTTCAATTTTCCTACTAGCATTAAATTAAGGGCACAATAGGTAAAACATAATTAATGATCTTTTAAAATGGTAAAAGTGACAGATAAATAGGAACAAAAATCGATCAAAAAGGTGACATTTATTAAGGAAGGGGGAGTAATAGGATTAGAAAGGTTAGTAACACACTCTTTTGAACACATTCTCACACATTATGTGATTGATTTGTTTTTTCAAAAATAATACTATTTTTAATAAGAGAGAGAAAGTGCATTAATAATGTTGAAAATACACTGATCATAAAGAGTGTGTTAGAGTGGATATATTAAAAGAGTGTACCGGCAACATTCATCATAATAAAATAAGTAAATTATATTTTATCTTCTTACACCCAAGTCCAGCACAGTTAGTAGATAGTTGGACTATTTAGGTAGTTTGATCTCTAAGAAGTGTCTATAGAAAATAATTTATTGAGAGATGTATACTCACGTAACTTATTGGGAGATCTTTACAGTCTCTAGAGGATTAGCTTTATTACTGTCGACCGTGACATACTTTGTAAAAAAAATTATGGATAAATATGTTTTTAGTCCTTGAACTAAAGAGAATTTTTCTTTTCATCCCTATAATAAGATTTCTTAGTTTTTCCTCTCTTAACTTGTTGCAGTGCATGCTTTTCATTCTTTAACTAGTTTGACTAATGAAGTGGAATCTTAGGGTGTAGGTTTTTACTTATGTAGAATTTTATTTTTTTTAAATACTTGCGTGGAATATCTGAGGAACAAAAAAATTCATCATCTCTCATGATTTTTGTAAGATGTGATAACTCTCACCACAATTTGTGTGAGGTAGTCAATGTATTATTTATCGAAATAAATTACAATAGAAAACATAATATGTTTAGGAATAATAAGAGAATATCCTATGAGATATTATAGCCTAGAATAATAAAGGAATGTCATTATTCTTAGCACCCCTCGTCAAGCTGAGCGTTGGATTAATGCAACACGGAGCTTGGATCTAAACAATTCAAACAATAGACAAGACAACGCCTTGTTGAAGATATCAGCAAATTGTAGAGAGGTAGGAACAAGGTGAACAGCCAAATGACCAGAGGCAACCGCTAACGAATGAAATGATAGTCCAAATCAATATGCTTAGCATGCTTATGAGCCACAGGATTTTAAGCCATAAACAAGGCACTCTGATTGTCACTGAGAAGAGGGTGAGTGGTAGATAACCGAACACGAAGCTCATGAAGAAGGTTGATCAACCAAACAAGCTCAGAAGCAGTATTAGCCATTACCCGGTACTCAAATTCACAGCTTGAGCGGGCAAGTAGGTTGTTTCTTGACACTCCAAGACAAGAGATTGTCACCAAGAAAAATAGCATGGTCATAGATAGACCGACGAGTACCCATGCAGCGAGTCCAATCAGCATCATTGTAGCCAAGAACCACCGGAGAAAAGGAGCTGCGAAACGTAAGGCCGAAGTGTTGTGTACCGCAGGCATAGCGGAGAATACGTTTGATAACCTGGAAGTGATCAATAGTGGGAGCCTAGAGAAACTGACTTACCATATTCACAGCATAGGATAAATCAGGATGAGTAATAGTCAAGTATTGTAAGGCCCCAACCAAAGATCGGTAATGATTCGGGCCAGAGTAAGGCTCACCAGTACTGATGAGATGAGAACCAGCAGCCAGGGGAGTCGAAATAGGGCTTACCTCAAGCATCATAGCACGAGAGAGCAAATCATGAGCATATTTGGTCTGTCCCAAGAACAAACCATCAGCGGTATAGGTGATCTCAAAATGGAGGAGGAAGGAACTCAAACACTGAAACCAAGACCACAAAGGAACCCGTGAACTTTGTCAACATTAGCAACAAGAGCACCAATAGCAGCCAACTGATCACAAATAGTGTGGAATTTCTTACCATATTCAGTCACAGAGAGGGAACCACGACACATGAGTTGAAACTCATCACGGAGGCGCAGTTCACGAGCCTTGCTGCATGAAGCATATGCTCTGTGCAACGCAGTCCAGACATCAGGAGCAGTATCAGCATTAAGAATCTCGGAGATGGCCTCCTCTGTCAAGGAGGAAAGAAGAAGACTGTTGACGTTGCGATTTTGGACCTGCCATAGAGCAAAATTAGGATTCGGAACAGGAACTCCGTCACGTAAACCTGGAGAAATGGCAGTAGTAAAGGTTTGTTGCACATACTGCGGAGGTGGATCAACAGAACCATCAACAATATGAAATAGATTCTGGTTTTGAGGAAGAGATGTAACATGTTTACGCCAAAAGAGAAATTTCTCAGAACTGAGGCAGATCGTGATCATGTGAACCAAGGTCGCAAAAGGAAGAGATGAAGGAGTGATGTCGTCGGCCATAAGGAGCGGTGAACCAACACACGACGGGCATGAGGACGGCGCTGCGTGAGGAACAGTGCCGCATGAGAACGATGCTAGGGCGGCTTGGCCGCGAAGTAGAGAGAGAGGCGCGTGTGTTCGCGCTAGGTTGAAGAAGGACGGCACAATGTTTGACGGCTATGGTTTAGAATCGTAAAAAAGGAATTACAATAGAAAACAAAAGGTTAAAATGCACTTTCTGCCCCTACAAATACACACTTTTGCGAAACACCCCTTTTATCAGTTGAGCTACACAACCAACTAATATTAATATGAACAAAATTTTATTTATATCATTCGTCATAATAATAAAATAACAATAAAAGAATGAAAGAATAATATGAACATAAATATTTAAACATAATATGATTATTCTTCATCACCCTTCTTCTTCATCGCATCTCCGGCCCACAACCTTAATTCCTCCCTTCCTCTTAATAAATCAAGTTCAAGGAGTAAAAACATATTTATCCCTAAAAATTAACTCCCCCTGGTCAAGCTTCTTGGTCTATCCTTTCCTTGATCCAGGTAGGATCAGCGAAAACAAAAACTCGTCTGGGCCCGTCTTGTTCTCAAGTTGAAATTATTGCTCATCTCCAACCAGTGGCAGCCGCTGCTAACATCAACGATATCCGAAATCGATAGTATAGTGTAGTATATGCTGCAGCACCGTTCACTCTCTCTTGCCTTTAATTTGTAAGAACTTGATTATTGCCTGGTATGTGTCTATGTATAATGTATCCATTAGGGGTTAGTGGCTATTATTTGTCATTTAAACCCTTAAGTCTCTCTGATTGTTTGTCATAAATTAAAATATAGCTTTTGGTGTTGCCATGATTTGAATTGTGTTGCCATGGTTTGTACCCGAAATTTGAAATTTCTCTTTTTCATCAAGGTGGTGCAACGGGCTGATAGTTTTGAGGAGGCAACTTCAATCATGCTTGGACATGGCTCAACAGTATGTGCAAGTTAATGTGTTGCCATTTCTAATTGGCAAAATAGACAGCAACCTGATACTTAATCTGAAGGTCACCTCTGAAAGAATTAGTTTGTAATGTTGATATGCTCCTGTTCTGTGTCATTTTATCTTTGCTGGATGAAGAATAGCAGTGAGTTTAGTAAGATGCTACTGCATCACAAATTCGTAATTATCTTTGTATGACTCTTGTATTTTGGACAGTTCTCATTACTTTCCTAAATGGAGCTCAATGAAGATCCTGGGCCAATTGATAATTGTGTACTTTATGATCAAGATAATCATGTTTCTTCAGCAGTTTGGGATGGACAGGTAGGTTAATTTTCTTATTTATTTATAATTTCTGTTAATTTGCATAAACTTTTCTCAATATTCATATTATTGGATTTGTCATATTATTCATACCAAATACACAGGAGCGTGGTGTGCTTAGATGCCATGAACACACTTCAATGCTTGATCAGTGGAAGCTCACACCTAAGCAGATTAAGTTGGTTGAGAAGGCTGGTTTTGGTTACCTGCGATTACTTCCTGCTATGAGTCTTGACAATGCACTCATAGCAGCTTTGGTTGAGCGATGGAGGAGAGAAACAAATACCTTTCACTTAACTGTTGGAGAATTGACACTAACCCTCGAAGATGTAGCACTATTACTGGGATTGGCTATTGATGGAGAACCTGTGATAGGTCCAATAAGTGCACCAAGTTCAGTTTGTGAAAAACTGCTAGGGAGAGTGCCAGAGGACTTGAATGGTGGAATGGTGAAGCTTACTTGGCTCAAGGAGTTCTTTTCTGAGTGTCCTGAAGATGCAACTCTGGAAGAAACTGAGTGCTGTACTCGTGCTTACCTTCTATACCTAGTAGGCAGTACAATATTTTCGACAACAACTGGGAACAAAGTCCCTGTTATGTACCTTTCTTTGTTTGAAAACTTTGACAAGGCAGGGAAGTTTGCTTGGGGTGCAGGTGCGTTGGCATTTTTATATAGAGCACTTGGCAATGCCTCCCTTAAATCTCAAAGCACCATTAGTGGCTGTTTAACTCTAGTACAGGTTACAAAATTACTTCCTTTACACTTTCTTTATTTGCTGATACTATTAATTTGAAATCTCACTGATTTTTATGTCTTATTTTTAGTGTTGGAGTTACTCTCGCCTCAATGTTGGACAACCGAAGTTTAATCAAGAACCTGATAATAATTGTTTTCCCTATGTGCTTAAATGGAAAGGGAAAAGCGGTTCTAGGACGAAATGTAATGTAGTGTCCTACCGGAAAGCTTTGGATTCTCTTAAACCTTGTAATGTAAGTGTTAATAATGCTGCTTATTTGATCATTTAGATAGAAGAAAATAGTGAATCAGCTTTAGTGTTAATACACAGGTTCAGTGGCTTCCTTACAAGGATATGGATTTTACTGCCATACCAGAAGATATAAAAAATAGTCTGAATCTACGGGCATCGAGGACTATGCTCTTGTGTTTTGACAAGGCAGAAAGGCATCTTCCAGATCGTTGCTTAAGGCAATTCAGCATGTATCAAAACATCCCAAAAGACGTGGAACGGTGGGAGAGGAAGAGTCGTATAGTGGATCACGGGATAGACCTGATGGGGAAAATGGACCTGGCTCTAAAAGAATGGTCAGAGCGTTGGCTTCATATTGCAGAAGGTGGTGGCATTTCAGATGAGGGTGAGTACATGCAGTGGTACCAGAAGATTACTCGGAAATACATTGGGAGAGTCACATCATCTCTGGAGTCTGAGTATCAGAGAACAGTATGTCTTTGCCTAGTTTCCATTATTTATCTTTCTCTTGAACATGTTATAAATACTTGATTTTCACTTACTTTTACAGGTTACTGCGATGAGGGAAATTGCAAGCATTGCTGATATAATCTCGACAGAAGGATTGGATTCTTATAACAAAGATTTACTTGATGAAGTGAAGAACCTTGTGCACAAGTGCTTAACAGAGCAGTCTGAAGAAATACCACAGGAAAAAATGAGTAAGAAGGGTAGTCGGAAACGCAGGCAAAAGGATCACCCAGGTACGGAGTATGAATAGCATCAGGCTAGAGCAGAGACTGAAGCTAACTCTGATTTTTGCCCATTGATATTTATAACTTAAGCTTGGTGAAGGACGCAAGGTATATAATCAAACGTTCAAGACTTCTACAAACAAATCCTATAGAAGAGGATAGCATATATATTAACAATTTAAAAACAAAAAACTTGCATTTGGATGCAGATAGTTGATAAATATCTGATGTAGAGTCCATTTGATATTTCGATAATGCTTTATGTTACGAGAAAGTAATCGACGAAACAAAACGAATAGTCCTGATTGGTGCTAGACTGCTAGCTGCTCTATATTTACGCAATTGACTCATTATTTCCGTCAAATTAACAATGAATGATTTAACAACTCATTGTTCTTGCATTTCATGGTCAGAATCTGTCGTACTAAATAACACTATTCTTGATATTTTTGTTATAGGCATTTATATGTTTCTCTTCAGAGGTAAGAGAAATCTCTTAAATGTATACAACGTCAGTTATGTTATTTAAAAGTAATAGAATTGGTAAACAAAGAAAAAGAAGAGAGAAACTGAATATTCCATAGCTGAATTGTTAACCGTACAATGAAGTTTTCAATTGTATTTATAGAAAGCTATAGCTTCTCATAGAAGCTAAAGTCTAACTAACTAACTAAAACTGTCAATTGTGACAGTTACAAAACATTATCTGTTAGTCAGAAAAATAACTAAAACTAACTCTAAACAGAGCCTAACTTTGTCAGTATTAAAAGGTAACTGATGTGGGAAACACTGATAGCACACAAGTGGTACAAGGCAAGAGACTCATACTAAGAAACTGAGGAATTACAGAAATTAATGGAATATCAACAGTTGCTTCTGTTTCTTTGATTGATTAGTAAGATTTGCATGAGTAATCGCGACACACACCGACAAAGTTACATTAAACATGTTTAATTTTATTCAACTTTAATCAAATAACGTAATAAGATGAATGACATGCATATTATTAAGTGTTACAGTGATGATAACCCTTTTCTGCGCTTAGTTTATTTGAGCTTTCTTCATGCTCCAAGCACTCAATCTTGTGATCTTGACATCAGAAGTTCCATTGTTGAAAGCGTAAATTTGTGCTTTATCATTGATGGCTAATGTGGTATAAACTCTGGATGTGATGCAAGCCCTTCCTTGGAATTGCCTGCAAATACATGTGCATTATTACTCAAATTTTACCCTACTATTGCATGTCAACTTAATTAATTTTCACATTATATGTCACAGTTAATTTTTTTATCATATTAGTTCTTACGATAGTTGTTCAACATCAAAACAATATATTTCTTTAATTCCTATGCAATGTTTATCACTTTTCATACAATACATCTAAACATTACAATATTCCTAACTTCCCATATAGTGTTTCCCCTTTTGTATATAAATGATAAAATCCCGGCGTAGAAAATGTTAAATGAGCAACACATCGCTAATCTGTTTCATTATTCTTTAAGTGTATGTTTCGAGATCTGTCTCTTGCCATATATTATGTGTCGCCCCTTTCCATATAGTGCGAGCATATTTCTCTTTGGGAACTCGTTGTGTTGTTGTTCAAGGACAAGATTGTGCCCTACATTCCACTTTGAAAAACCAATTCATGACAAAAACACACAACCTAGCAAAATAAAACTCACAAATTAGATCAAAATACCAGACGCACATGTGCTAAGTCACCTTTGTCGTCTCCCTTGTTCCTGAATTCCACTTCGGCAAACCAATTCATAACATATTATATTTCATATATCTATCACTGATAAACGGAACCTAGCACGATAAAATTCATTAAATTCAACAAAAAATTGTTAAACGAAATAAAACACACAAATCATATGACTTATAAAAAAAAGATAAACAAATCATATCAGTATACCAACAGATCCAGGGGAAGGCAATGGATGCAGTGGTAGTGGGGCGACGGAGAGGAAGAGGCTGAAGGTGAGGGTGGGAGTGAGAGTGGGAGTGAGAGTGGCAGATCTAGTGGTCCAGGGAGAGGTTGATGGAGACAGTGAGAGTGGCTGAGGAGGAGAGAGGGGGCAAAACATGTAGTTCCTCAGGGGAAGGGGGAGGGAGAGGCCAAGGCTGAGGGTGACATTCGAGGAGGAGGAGGAGGGAGGGGGTGGCTCAAAGCGATGGAGGGTGATGGGTGAGAGGGAAAGGCTATGAAGGAAGGGTGGAGGAGGAGTGTTGGAGGAGGGTAAGGGAGAAGGGTGATAGAGGAAGGTGAGAGGTGAGGGGCGATGGGCTTTAGAGGAGGTGAAAGGGAGAGACAGCGACGAATGGGGAGGGACATCGGAGCAGGGAAAGGAATGGCAGAAAAGGGAGAGTAAGTGAAAAGGACGTTTGGGATGTGGAGAGAAAACTTATAACGAAGTTGGGGCGGAGAAATCAATGTTCATTAGCGTTGGCTTTGCGATGTTAACTTTCACACCCACGAAATGGCACCATGGTCTCGAAATGAATCGGCTAAATGCACTTTTGGTGTCTTGGCAGAGAACTTCTTGGGGTTCCTGGTACATAATCAGGGCATTGAGGTGGATAAGAAAAAAACCAAGGCTGTATTGGAAGCAAGGCCTTAAACCAACTGAAGGAGTTGCAAAGCATGATTAGAAGGATCAACTTCCTAAGGAGGTTCATAGATAATTCGACGGGGAAGATGAGTGTTTTCTCAAATCTGCTAAAGGCTAAGAATGCTAAGTTCACCTAGGTGGCAAAAGCAGGAATAAGCTTTCAGACAAATCAAGCCTCTCGTGTTAATACCACCTTAACCTGGGCAATCGTTGAAATTGTATATAGTCGAGCCGGAAGATTCTATAAGCTACACTCAAGATGTTGAAGATGGAACTGAGATGGCTATTTATTATTTGTGTAGACAACTACATGATGCAGATCTTAGGTATACTCCTATTGGAAAGTTATGTCTGTCTTTGTATTATGTCTGCATAAACTTGAATATTTTATATGCTGCCCAAAGAAGTTAATTTATTGTGCGAAATTGACATTATCAAGTACCTATTGAACACACCTAATTTGAGAAGGAGGTTAATGAAATGGTAAATCAAGTTGAGTTAAGGGTTGTGAAGGGACAAGCAAAAATCAATTTCCTAGACTAACACCCTATGTTAGAGGTAAATGACCTATGGAAGGAGGCACACACATACACACACCTCAAGCCATGGATGTTATTAGCCTATGATCAGTCCAAAACTAATTATGTGGCAGGAGCTGGTGTGGTCATTGAGAGCCTATAAGGGAGCTCTTGAAAAATTACACAACAATTATCAGTGATTGCTCAAACAATCAGGCCGAGTATTAAGCACTTTAATTGGGCTGCAAGTCTTGGAACTTTCCAAAGCCCAAGTGATTCATGTTGTTGGTAATTCACAACTAGTCGTCATACAACTTACTCGGGAGTTTAAGTGCGTGCAACAACCTTAACCTAGTTGAATACCACAAGAAGGCCTTGCAATTATTACCGAGGATTTATACCGATGTAACAATTATGTATGTTCTTAAAGAGCACAATTGTGAAGGAGATGACTTGACTCACCATGCATATGGATACAAACAAATCACTAATGTGCAAGAATTATAAATTCCAACCATGGGTCTTTAGTTTCTTTCCAACTTTGATAAAATATCGTATAATAAGATGAATGGCAGGCATATTATTTAGTGTTACACTAACTCCCCAAAAAATCGTCTTCATAAGCTTTCACTGATGTGATTCCAGGACTGCATCGATCTCCCCCTTTGTCCTTAGCTTATTTGAGCTTTCTTCATGCTCCAAGCACTCAATCTTGTGATCTTGACATCAGAAGTTCCATTGTTGAAAGCGTAAATTTGTGCTTTATCATTGATGGCCAATGTGGGATAAACTCTTGCTGTGATGCAAGCCTTTCCTTCTCCTCCAAAACTCTCCACAACAGAGTGATCAATCTATGAAAAGGAAAGACTTTTAAATATTAAATAACTTTAACGGTTTATAATTAGATCTAACGGTTAAGATTTATTCTCATTATTTTCTAATAAGAAGTGATTCTCATAAGATTCATCAATCGGAACTTACCAAGGTTCTCAATGACAGCTTCTCATGAATAATGTCCACGTCAACAAAAGCTCCATAAGTGGTTTTATCATTATCTTTATTCAAGGAAGACCTGTCAAAAGTGCATTCTTTTATCATATAGATACAAGAGTTGGAACAAAAATTGGAGAGAAGATGAGTTAATGAAATAAAAAGAAACTAAATTTGAGTGCAAAGCCAAACCTGCTTTGGTCACTGCACAAGAGCACCAAATTTTTGTGTTGGTATGTGAATATTCTGAAGAAAACTGCTGTATACTCTTGCAGTCCCTCAGAAGCAAAAACTAGCAGACCAAATGGTCCCAGTCCACTTTTAACGGCTGAATTATTTCTACTACACAGAATCTGTGGGTCCGTCCAAGACGCCAAAACTTCACCCTCTCCAATCTTGTTCACTTCAAATGAAATTTCAACATCGGCCTGCATTGGACAAATGATTAGTCTAATGTGAAACATGACCATACCTATTTTATTATAATGGACACTTAATCTATATTTTATCTCAATTTACCCTTTAAAAGATCATTAATTATTGGAGGATGATTAAGAGAGTTTTGATACAGAATCTGATAACACATTATTATTATTGAGAAAACTATGGTAATTTTTTCGGTGTGCACTAATGTATCCCACGGCCGACAGTTATGAGATTAATCTTATTAAAACTCAAAAATCATATAAAGTGTGTAGACATTTCTTAACAAATCATTATTCACTCGCATCGTTGAGAAAATAAATAATGGTATTTAAATTACAGTACCTATTATTTTGTTGCATGTGTATCGGTCAAGTTACTTGTCGATTAAACATTTTATTATTGAACACAAAGCTGGCTCCAAGTTGTGCACAAGTATAAATGCAAGAACTTTGGGGATCCCAGATATATATACATAATTTTAGTTGTATTATTGCATGTTTGAAAATTCTTCAACCAAAATAATTTTTGGGGAGAAGATTCTCATCATGTTTGTAAATCCTTTACATATATATATATATATATGATTTTAAAGTCAAAATCAAATTTAAAAAGAAGCTTTTAAGTGTTAGAATTGATTTTAACCGATCCAAACATGACTAGTTTCTTAGGGTACGTCATAATCACTAATTATGAGAAAAATGAATCTGATGCAGAGATGCTATCAATATCATTCATACATTAATAAAAAACTATACTATAACAGGTAAAACTTACCTGAGCTGGTGTGACACCATTAATTTGAAGCAGCTCACCTCCCTTGAGCACTTTGGTGGGCCAGTTGACAGGGTTTGAACGTAGTTTTTCAATTTCGAAGACAGGCCACTGCACCAACTGTTTACCAGACTTATGCAGCCAGATAGCCCTTGGAATTGCCTGCAAATACATGTTAATTATATATTAAACTATATCCTATTAATATTATCATGAACCATGCCTAATAAACTAATGGTAAATATCAATTCAACTTTCAAGACTTTTTTTAATTTGATCTGATCCAAATCCTATCTTGATTTTAAAAACAAATAACTCACATGGATTCCAGACCACCCTTTGTTGATATCATCAGCAACACTTGATGACTCATTGACCCAACCAAGCAAAACCCTTCTGTTCTTCCCATCATCAAAGAAAGTCTTGGACGCATAGTATTTCCCATAATCATATCTCAAAACCGATTCATCACCACCCTCAAACCCTTTACCATCCGGAACAAAAATATCCCTGCTAGCATCATAACTCCCAATCACGTAGGAATCATGTTTCTTATCATCCAAGCTAACCTTGAGCACGTGCCTAACGTGAATACCATCCACAGACGTGTCAATACCTAGCGGGCTAACACGCAATACTGGGAAAAAATCAGGGCACTCCCACATTCCAGTGCCTTTAGCTGAATGCAATGGGTGTTTAGCTCTAACCCAATTCACAAAGTCCTTGCTCCTGTACAAAATTGCAATTCCCCTAGTGTCCCTTTTGTTCCCAACAATAACTCTCCAATGTCCATCTTTTCCTAACCAACCAGTTGTGGGGTCTCTAAATGAACTTGCATTGATTTTGTTAGCAATTGTTGGTTCCAATAGAGGATCTTGGGTTATTTAACCCATTCCTTAAGATATGGGTCAGACAAGTTTTTAGGGTAGGCCAGGTTTTGGACTTGGTGGTTGTTTGGGTCAATGCCGGTGTATAAAATGACGGGTTTGTCCCCGTGGAGGATTGTGGCTGACCCTGACCAACAGCCATTGATATCGGACGGTTGAGATGGGAAGATGGCGGGATCTAGTGGGGTCCAGTTTACGAGATCCGTTGATACAGAGTGTGCCCACACAATGTTTCCCCACACTGCACCTTTTGGATTGTATTGATAAAACAGATGGTAGAGTCCTTTGTATAACATTGGTCCTACACAAAGTCAAATATAGAGACATTTATTTAATTTGTAAGAGATAGAAAAGGACACGCATCAACTTTTGAATTCGTTAACATCTTACCAGATTCAGATTTCCTTTTTATTTAATGATAAATAGTTATTTCTTTGAATGATTTTTGACTTTTTTTCATTATAATCATTTTTAACTAAATGATGAAGTTATTTGATTCTAGCCAATAAGAGAAGACAGAAAACCTGATCAAATGGATTATCAATTTCTTTCACTCTGGCCCAACGATAGAGAATATCTTTGCATTGATAAGGACCAGATTGGTTGAAAACTAAGAGTCTAAAAGCATCTCCAATGGAGATTTTAAACTGATATCTTAAAATAAGATCTGTATCTTATAAAATCTCAACATTAGAGAGATGTAACATGACTTGAGATCTTATGTGGCAGCATGGACCCACCAAAAGTATTTAAGACACTAAAATGAGATCCCACTACTATTGGATATACTCTAACAGGTTTGAATAGAGCTAACAGGTTTAAATGCTGTGTCATATTACATTTGGAGATTTCAACCATTTTGATGACTAAGCTATATGGAATTCTGAAATGGTTTTGCAATTTTCTGAAAGTATATGTTAAAAGTATCTTTAGGCAGTCATAATTGATTCATAAGATGATATTTGAGTATAAGATACCAAGTAGTCTAGATTTTGATATTTGTTACTGTCAGTTATTCTAATAAAAAAGTTAAATTTCAGTATAAAACAGATCGGTATGTGTAATCCACACTGCAAGCCAAAAACAATGCTCTTATTTGAGATTATTTGAGATGATGTCCAAGTGCTAAACTTTTGAGAATAGGATAATATATGGTTATGTGATGGATATATGGAAGGAAATTGCAAATAAAAACAGAAAAAGTGTAGTGAGGGTGATGGTAATCATAAGAGATCAACTGAACTAACCATTAGGATCTGCAAGTCAACATACACCAACATGTCGGTTTCAGCATAACATGTCAAATGGCAAAAAAAGAAGAATCTGTCAGAAATATAAAAAGGAAAAGGAAGAAAAAGTAGGAGACAAAAGAAACATATGTTATTACCATTTATCCAATTCTTGGGAGGTTGGAAGTGGTAAGCAGTTCTGTAAGGTTGATTGGAGGAATCAGAAGAAAGGCTATCAAGATCACAGTGGGTAGCTTCAATAGGAGTAGCAAGAACACCATTAGCATAAATGACAGAGAATAGAGCTAAGAGCCAAATAGTAGTCATGGTGGTTTATTGCCTATGTAGGAATGTGGAGGGAAGAAGGTACTCTGCTATTCTATTTATATAGAGAGTAATGAGAAAAGGATATCTGTCAAGTCGCAATTTGTTTCCACAGATATAGAGCAATGGAGTGAAAATTCAAACATCATGTAAGAGAAGCAACCACGAAAGTATCAAGCCTTTTGTCAAAGTTTTAATAATAATAATAATATTCTAAATTTGGGATATCCAGGCACTGATTAATTTCCTTGGTCCAGCTGCTCACATCAAACACTAAAGAGCTAGCCCACAATATATGTTTCAACATCGATGGAACTACCAACCACATGGTTAAGGGACACAACAAATTAACCACTACGCCGCAATAGTTAATAATATTAATATTTGATGTCACAATTCAGAAGTACGTCGGTTAACTATAGTCTATATCGAATTAATGGTATAAGCCCGGCTGCCCCTGTAGACACGGAGAGTAACTAGGGAAACACTATCCTATTTTTACTTCATTGCCCATTTTTTATACCAATGAGTAATGAATATATGTTCGGATATCAAATTTTTTTCTAAGATATCCCAACGGTCGATAGTCATGAGATTAATTCATCGAGATTTGAAAATCATGTTAAATGGGTAGTTTTTTCCTAATAAATGCTTCTCCATTACGCACCGCCAGAAATCAAATCATGAACTAAATATTTAACAAGCCTAAATATCTAGTTCGTGTTATAGTTTGTTAGTGGATACCGGTTAACACTTATACAATTGATGTTAGCATATTTTTTTATAGACAAATATTAATTGTTAGTAAATTAGTTTGTTCTTCATAACCATTCACTCTTCTTTACCATAGTGAGAATTGTAATAAAACTGTATGAAAAAATGTAAGTATATCAAACTCATTGTATGAATTGTAATAAAAGTATACATTCACGTTGCCCCATCTAAAGTTTCGTATTCAAATAAAAAATGTTATCATAATTTTTGTGTCTAGCAATGATTCATGGACGTACAAACAGGGTAGATATCTTAAGATATTTTTTTTTTCTTTCTATCTTTTTCTTTTTATCACATTCCGTGATAAATCATATTTATTAATTATCTCTCATATCTTTCCATATTTCTTTAGTGGTTTACACCCTTTAAATAACTAACGGGTATTATTCTTTTTGTCTCGTTACATTACATTACATTGGGATAGTTGTTAACTTTGCGAAATCTATAATATATATAGAAGTCAATGCCACATGCTGGTTGCACGCTATACCTTGTGAAAACATCAGTTGGATTCAACCGAAACTGCACTGTATCTAAGGATTTATAATATTGAACTCGCTCGTGAAAATGTAAGAGTATTTCATTGCAAGGTTATTGGTTAATCCAAATTCCAATGTGAAGAAAAAAAGCCGAAAAGGGGGGACTCGTATACGTGTTCAGCTGCGGATCCAGAATAAAGGAAAAGAGCTAAATTGGACTTATCCAGAAGCTGCCCATAATAGAATTAATGCAGTATGAATGCCAATGAGAGATTTTAGTAAAAAGTGACCTATTCCTTTTCAATAAAAGTGCTTCTGCATAGTTACTTTTAGACATTTCTTGAAGAAAATTGTGGTGAAATCGTGTAGTATCCAACTCAGCACATGTTGTGCTTATCTGTAATATAGATCTCTTCAGTGTTGGTGCACACATTTTCTCAACTATAAACTTAAATGTGTTTCTTCCACTAGTTCACTTCATGTATATCCATTTATACCAAGTCTGTAAGTGTCTCGTGACTACCATGGCCAAAACAACAGAGGTTTTTCGTGACTTTACTTCAAGTTTGTCCATTGTCCATTCAATTTTAATTGATTTGGTAGAAGATTTTCGTATCTGTTATTATCTAAAAGCGTGTGTATACATGTTTAATTAGCTCAAATATTTTAGAAATGTGAAAGGCATCCTTTTAATTTTTGTCAACTGTGAAAGGCATCCTTGTTCCAATGTATAAACTTTGTATCGGGCTTGTTTTATGCTCACTTTGGTCCAATTTAATTGGACTAGACCGAATGCACACTTTTTTTTTGGATTACATCCGACTTCTGAGTCATGTATGTAGAGATAAAAAAAGAGTTGACAAAAAAGACTCATGTTCTTCTCTCTCTCTCAAAACCACCCTCCTTTGGGGGCCTAGCCCCCTTTGGAGTGTTCTCTCTCTTTAGAGAGGCTTCTTCTTCTCCACAGTAAGTTTTTATTCCCGTAATATGTGAGTTCTCTACTACAATAAGTGATTTTGCTACTAAAATATGTGGATTTTTTTCTTGCAAGTTTTTCTCTCTCCCTCCCTCCTCTAGTGTTCTACGGCCACCACTGGAACCTCACTTGCAACCACCAACCATCACGCCACACCATCCTCAACCACTTGGCAGGGAGCCAGTGCCTAGGCGCTGGCTTCCTAGCGCCATGGCGCTAGGATTCTGCACTGGATGTGCTGCCAGACAGGGAGCCAGTGCATTGGCGCTGGGCCTCTGTCAGCCAAGTTTGCTGTTTTGTTTTAAATTGTTTAAAGTTATTTTG
The DNA here is from genome assembly GCA_030819835.1 of Acmispon strigosus. Taxonomy (NCBI): domain Eukaryota; kingdom Viridiplantae; phylum Streptophyta; class Magnoliopsida; order Fabales; family Fabaceae; genus Acmispon; species Acmispon strigosus. Next base: position 51,450,063 of record JAUAMA010000004.1, on the reverse strand, counting down.
GGGTTGTTTTCCACCCTTGTTCCAATGATTGTTTATTATTTTATCTTGCAACGTATTCGACGTTTATGCAACCTATTCGACGGTAAGGGTAACTCACGTCCTAGAGAGTCTCGAGTCGTGCATGCTTTATGTTGTTTTGCTTGAGATGAACATGCTTTGATGTGACTGAGTTTTCTCTGGAATTCTGAATATATCTTATTGTTGTGGAATGTTTGGATCATATTATTGAGGCTAAGATATTCCATTGTACGCTATTATAATATGTTGTTGAGGATTGAGAAATTGAATTGACGTTGCTAACCTATGCATACCATGACTGTTTGGATGAATATTGAACTGTTGGTTCAGCTTTTGGATTTTTTGTTTCTTGTCATGGCATATGCATTTTTAGGATTTGCAAGGTTGATGTGATGGATCTTTGTCCCATGTGACCAACCTAGGGCGATGTGATGGATCTTTGTCCCATGTGATCTACCCTTAGGGTGGTTAGATGAGTTATCGTTCCCATGTAACCCTCATGTTCCCGTTTGGAGCGAATTCGCCCCCGTTTGGGTCGATATATTGTTTGTGACCAGAGTAGAGCATGTAATTTGCATTTGAGGACTAACAAGCATGAACTTTTTTGTGAACTGATTAAGTTACATGTTTATGTTGCTGTTTTTGAAACCAAAATTACCACTATTCTGTTTTTTATGCTGTTGTATTGCTGTTTCTATTTTTTTATAACTGCTGTTACTGTTCTTTATTTATTACATGCTGCTCGATTTGTACTCGTGTTGATTGTTTGTTTTAGGAGTTAACCATTTCTGCTTGTTTTTTTGTTGTTGTTTGGGTGCTTAACGCCATATATTTTCAGACTGAAGATTTGTGTGGAGATTAAATTATTCTTGAAAGCTAAAGAGGTTTGGATTAACTTGAAGATCTTGGAGATCAACTAAGAGTTGAAGTTTTATTTTCCGCTGTTGTCCGTATTTAATATTTTTTTTGGGCACACTATTTTGGGCAACTAATATATTATTTTGATTTTACGCGGTTGTATTTAATATAAGTAAGGGTATTTATTATGTCATAATATTTGAGCGACGTTCTCTTTTTGAAAATTGAGTTATTTGAGAGAGGTTTATATATTTTCCGCTTATTACTGTGTGACCCCTGACCTTGAAATTGGGGCGTTACAAGAACGAAAAGAGAATTCTCCTGATGTGAGAGAGAACTCAAATTTCTCTCTAGAGTGAGGGGAAAGATTTTCTGCTTCCAGGTGAATGAGAGACCAGGATGTTTTGCAGTCTATTTATATTTGAAAACTCAAGCCAGGCCTACTTGAAAATCAAGTATCCTTAGTATTATCTTTAATCTAAAACTATTAATTGAAGATAAAATCTGAATTGATAACCCTAGATGCCAAGAAATATTCCTTCTTTAGAAGGTTCCTTAATTCTAATCTAATTAAAACTTTAATTGGGTAAAAATCCATACAAAAATGGACTTAAACACAAAATAGCCCACACATGCTAAAAAATATGAGTAGGCCGCGGCCCCCATATAATAATATACTAATATACTAATAATTTTTTTATCTCATATATATAATCACACAATATCACCTAATAAAAACAAGAGATATTTCCCTTATTAAAATATAGCATAAAAAGCACCACACATAAAATAAAAAGGAAAATATTTTCCTTTTACCTTAATTAAATAACTAAGAGACAATATCATATATATTATTCAAAAAAACATCCAATAATTTTAATAACAATAATACTATTATTACCTAATAATATTTAATATATTGGAAAACACTAAAATGCCCTCATACTATTTTCTAGGACCTTACAAAATAGCTTAAAGAAATAATTCAATTCATTTTCTTTTCAAATTCTACTTTTTAGCAAAAACATACACAAACACTTAAAAAAATAAATATGTGATTATTATTTTGGAAATAAGTGATTATTTCATGAAATACGGAGAGAGAAATAGACCCGATTTTAATTAAAGAAAAAAATTATAAATTTCAAAATTATAAGCATAAAAAATAATTATATATGCGAATAAAATTATTAAAAATTGATTATTTAAATTTTATATATGAACACGAACTCAATGGCCTGAACCAAAGTAACCTGATTCTAATTAGATATGATCAAATTAGATTTGCTGAAATTTTTTTACAAAACCGAACCAATTAAAGTTAATGGTTCGAATTCTGTTTTACTCCAAATTCCAACCAATACAACCCTCAACATCTCTAGAAAAAAGTGATATGATAGAAATAAAAAATAGTGATAAAAAGATAAAAAATGAATAAAAATAGAAGGGGGTTGGTTTTAAGACCACCCCTCTAGTCCTCAAACCACCCCCCTGGTGTAGTAAATTACTTTTTTGCCCTTCATAATTATTATTATTCCTACCATATCCTCCATCTTCTTTTCCTCCCATCTCCATTACACCACCACGCCATCACCCCCCTTTTCCTTCCCATCACCATTTCCACCACCACCACCCTTCTCACTCCATTAAACCTCAACCTCTTTCACCTCAAACCTCCTTCACCTCCAACCCTTTTTCGAAGCTCCGATCAACCTTCACGTAGTTGTATACCGCAAGAAAAGAAGGTTTGTTTCGTTCCCTATCGTCACCTACTTCGACCCTGTTTGTTGACGTTCTCTGCATTATTTTCGCACCTTAAGGTGCGATTTTGACCTCAAATCGCACCTTTAAGGTGCGATCACATTAAAAGGGTTAAATTTAATTAATAAAAAAAATATGTATATTTAAATTCGCACCTTAAGGTGCGATTTTGACCTCAAATCGCACCTTTAAGGTGCGATCACATTAAAAGGGTTAAATTTAATTAATAAAAAAATATATATATATATTTAAATTCGCACCTTAAGGTGCGAAAATAACGCAGAGAACGTCAACAAACAGGGTCGAAGTAGGTGATGATAGGGAACGAAACAAACCTTCTTTTCTTGCGGTATACAGCTACGTGAAGGTTGATCGGAGCTTCGAAAAAGGGTTGGAGGTGAAGGAGGTTGGAGGTGAAAGAGGTTGAGGTTTAATGGAGTGAAAAGGGTGGTGGTGGTGGAAATGGTGATGGGAAGGAAAAGGGGGGTGATGGGGTGGTGGTGGTAATGGTGATGGGAGGAAAAAGGGGTGGTGTGGGAGTGGGGGGGAGAGAGTGGTAGGAAGAAGATGAAGGATATGGTAGGAATAATAATAATTATGAAGGGCAAAAATGTAATTTACTACATCAGAGGGGGGTGGTTTAAGGACCAAAGGGGTGGTCTTAAAACCAACCCCCAAATAGAAGGATGTTCCATTCACATTCTCATTTTAGTAGTAATAGAGCGGAGAGACGAGAGAAATAAAAAAAATAAAAACAAAATATGAGATGTGAATAGTGATTTAATTAAAAGATAAAAAATATGATAAAAGCTGGAGACATGAATTAGTGAGGCGAAATTACGCTAGTAAATAAAAGTAGAAATGAAGTAAGAGTGTAGTGGTAAATAACATGAAGGGGAAAGTGAGTTGTGATTGTTTTGCGTCTTCCGGCTTGATGATTGGTGATTGAAAGTAATGTTTGTGTGAGTGAAATACCACACTTGACACTACACAGACACACACACAACCAATGGTGGTTGCCTCCAATTCCATTCGTCTTCTTCCTTGTTCCCTCGCCTCTTTGGCTCTGCGTCGCTCTCCATTTTCACCGTGGTGGCGTCCCTCTTCCATCTCGCTCCCCACATCCTCTGCACTTTCTCCCATCCACTCCAGTAACTACCCAACTAACCACTACTTTCTCTAACTACCCTTTGTTTAGATGCTTACATTTTCATTCATTGCTTTGGATTGGATTGGAACACATTGCAAATGCAAATTTTGTATAAAATTCGATTAAATTTGTGTTTTAGTTTCTGCCAATGGAGAAGATGCTCAGCCTGATCAAACAGAACTCATATTCATGGGGACAGGAACTAGTGAAGGTGTTCCACGAGTTAGCTGCCTCACTAATCCTTTAAGCAAATGTTCGGTACAATACAATCAAGCCAATCATCTTCTTATATATATAACTCTTGATTTCATAATTTAATGTTTAGGGTTTATTGAATTTGTTAAGAGGGTTTTTTCTTTAATGGCTATTACAGGTCTGTTCCAAAGCTGCCAAACCCGGTGATAAGAATAGGAGACTTAACACCAGCATCCTTATTCGTCACCCTAACTCCTCTGGGACACACAATATTCTTATAGATGCTGGAAAGTATGTTTCAAATTTCCCTATGTATAGATTAGGATTTAGGATGAGCTTTTACTTCATTTTATTTTGATGTAACTACATATGTGAGTTCTTGGTTGGTTTAGGTTTGCCCCAAATTAGGATTTTTTTTCATTTTTGGACTTCTCAAAATTCTGTTGGAACACGGACAAATTAGTTGTTAGCAATTGTAGCTTTCATTCAACATGTTGCTAGTATAATTCATACACTGAAGAAGACCAAAGTTTATCCATTCACATGGTTTTCACTGTGATTGATCACAGTTTATGCATTAACTAAAAACCTTCATTTGACTTGAAGCACTGAGCTAGTAGCATGCACGTGGATGGATACATTCATCTTGGTCGTTATGGAATTGTGGATGTAAATGAGTCCTTTTTTCTTATTTTTCTTGGTGATAGTCTTTTGTGGGTGGATTTTAATAAGGTTTAAGCTGCCTAAGTCATGATATGATGTATACTGTGATAGGAAATAGTGATGTCTGAACGACGAATATACTGAGGGCTTTAAATACTTTTAAGATGGGATTCAAGATAATTTGAATTTGGTTTAAGGAAAACCCGTATATGGTTGTACAGTATGTCCGTGCTCCGTTTGGATGCTGATAACAATTTTTGGTACTCATTGCAGATTTTTCTATCACAGTGCTCTCCAGTTGTTTCCGGCACTTGGGTTAGCTTACTGTTCAATTCTTTAGCTGCTTTTTATGTTAATTTAAGGAGATAGGCAGATAGCTTCTACTTTTTTACATATATTTTTAAATGTAATACAACATTAAATCATTATCATTAACAACAAGGGTTATGAACTGGAAGTACAGTGAAACATTTTATCAGGACATATGTAAATCGGGTTAAGATACCAGCTCAATTAATTGGGATTATCAAATATCTGGAATGCTTTTAGATACTAGACAATCCAAAAGACAAAAATCTTAGGAGACATATATATCGGTGTCATTTCTGTGGTTTTAAATGTCTTTTCTTGGTGATCTCTTGATTATTGAGCCGGAAATTTATGAAGTAGATGGTGTCATTGCAGCTTTTATGTTGTATTTTTCAACTTTGCTTTTTTATCTCTCTTTAACTAGTTGTATTTCTCTCAGGATAAGAACACTTGATGCAGTTATTATTACTCATTCACATGCTGATGCAATTGGAGGTCTCTGATGTATTGTTAACACTTTCTAATACTCATTGGATGATTAATAGCTATATGCTTGCCTGAAATACTAAGAACTTTGACTGGTCATATAGACTTACTTTGCTTCTTTCTTCTCCCCAGGTCTTGATGATCTTAGAGATTGGACAAACAATGTTCAGCCTTCTATTCCAATATATGTTGCCAAGCGTGACTTTGAGGTCCTCTCCCCTGCGCTTACCTTCTAAAATTCATATAGTCAATTTTACTTTCTCCTTCTTATCACTATGGAGTGCGATGTAATTAAGGGTGGAAAGGCCTGCTATATATCTGTGTACCATACTAAAGAAATTAATGCATTACATGAGAAAATTTGAATTTGTCATATATCGGAAGTTTATGTTGCTTTTACATTAGCTTGTTTAAACCTTAAATAATCAATACTGAGAGCTACTGATGTATTCATGCTTTCCGTGGGATAACCTGAGGAAGGGATGTAGCTGATGTTATTCAAGTATGTATTTATGTGCTTCTTATTGCCATTGAACCTCTGCATTTGCTTCAACATTTACACTACAGAAATTCATTATGCATTTGAAAAAGATTTGTATGGTGAATTGTAGTTAAAAATTGCAAATGATTAAAAGGCGAATTTAATGATACCTGTCCAAACTAACCTACAGAAAAGCATTTGTACTGAAACCTAAAATATAATAGCTACCTGAAGAAATCAAATCTTCCTCTTCTGGTATAGTTGGAAGACCAGAGAATCATTTGTCAGAGAATCCTGTCTAATATCTCCAAATGTTCAATATTTTCTAATTTGCATGTTGGAACAATATTTTCTGTGTGAGCTTCTGAAATCATAACTGAAAGGGAAGCTAGCCACCTTCCACATTACACTCATGCTTATCTCTAGATAATTTACTGTACTTTTAAGATCATTGCCATTATTTAGTTTGTTAGAGTAGAAAAATGAAGACATGTTTTAGGGGAAGTTTCTTCTAAAATATTTTAACTTTCAGGATGGAGCATAATAAGCTTGATTTCTTAAGGTTTACTTGTCATCAGTTTTAGATATTTATTTTCCCTTGTGCTGTCAATTTGGAGTTCTCTTGATAGCATTTGAAGCCATACCAGTTACTTTATAGATATATTTGTAGTACGATAAGAAAAAAAGTAGTGAAAGGGAGAGGACTATCATAATAATTAGCATAAGTAATATAAATGATAGTGATTTCACTAAAAGAGAAGGTTCTAATGAGGTGGGGAAAATGAAAGCTTATGATAATCAGATGATTCATTCATTATTTCTTCATTGAGCAGTTTTTTAGATCTTTTTTTTTTGTGAATTATTCATGTTTTAATTACTGAAATATGCAGGTGATGAAGAAGACCCATTATTATTTAGTAGATACAAGTGTTGTCTTACCTGGTGCTGCAGTCTCAGACTTGCAATTCAAAATCATATCTGAAGAACCATTTGTAGTACATGGATTAAAAGTCAGTATTGTTGCATTTTAAATAGTTTGCAGTGGCAGTGTTTTAGTATCTATTTTCTATTGAGCAATCAATTAATTTCTGACAATGTTCGTTCTTGTGCATTGGGCTTGGCTCTGATTTTTAGTCCTCTTTTGTTATTTTACTTCAGTTCACCCCATTACCAGTATGGCATGGCCAGGGTTATCGGTCCCTTGGCTTTCGTTTTGGCAATATATGCTACATAAGGTAATGCTTCTTACTAAGTGGAAACTTTTTCATTATATTGTAATTCAATCCAGCTTTTTCATCAATATGTGTTCTGATCTTGTGTCTAAATTTGCAGTGATGTCAGTGAGATTCCTGAAGAAACTTATCCGCTTCTGAAGGACTGTGAAATCCTAATCCTGGTGATTCACCCTCCCATCCTTTCGATCTTGCACAAACATGTCTCATTTTTATATAAAATAACTGGAAGTAGAGTGTACAATTCTCTTTCTCTCATAAGGCTATGATTATGCAGGATGCTTTGAGGCCTGATCGCTCTACAGCCACACATTTCGGACTTCCAAGGGTAATCTCTTTCACAATTATTATTATTTCATTCTTGGAGAAATGAAGTTTATTCTGATCTTCCATTTCAGGCCTTAGAGGAAGTGCGAAAAATTCAACCCAAGAGGACACTTTTCACTGGTAAGTTTAGCTTAAGGCTCCTTGTTTAGGATAATGTTTCCTCTACTTTCCTTCCTTTGTTTTTCTTGATGCAACAGTCCACTTCAGTCCATTTATCAAGTATTTAGCTAACCTGTTAGCAATTAAGAAAGTATGTCATAGAAGAGGTAGGACGAGGTCCAACGAGAGCGGGGCTACATGAGGAACAGCAGAACAGAGTTCATTAGCAGTTAGGGAAGTTGTTAGGCTTAGGGGAGTTGACAGTTGGCGTATTAATTAAAGAGTTAAGATGTGTGGAGGGAAGTGAGAAGAGTGTCGTGTGTCAGATGCTTCTGTGTCGGGAGGTCCAGGCTCTCTAAGTCCTGGGTATTCTTTCTTGCCATTCATCTCGTTCAGCATTTCAGGTTGGGTCCTTTACATGGTTCAGGCGACAGTATTACTCAAACGATGTCATGTATTAAGTTTGAAGATTGGTCATTTACTTTTGAATCTCTTTTATGATTTGGTCTATAGTTTTTCTTGGTCTCCCTCTACCTCTAGCTATTGGACCATCCTCTATATGGTCAAACCTTCTAGTTTGTACTTCTATTGGTCTTCTCATTATAAACCAAAACCAAAACCACCTAATATGAGACTTTACCATGTTTTGTATTAAGGGACCTACTCCAATTTTTTTCCTAATGATTGACATTCTTAATCCTTTATTGTCTTGGGCATCAATTCATCTATTGTAACATTGTCGTTTCTATGAGAGTTCACTTTCTTGTTGGTTCTTAACTGCCCAATATTTAGCTCCATACAACAATGCAAGTCTTGTAGCTGTGCTAAAGTTAACTCAAACTTGAGTGGTACTTTTCTATCACAAATCACACCGAAATTCCTCGTTTCATCCACCGTGCTTGGATCCTATTAGTTACCATCCCCCTTTATCTCCTCATTTTGGATAATGGACCTAGGGTACTTCAAATGAGAGATTTGTGGTGATGAATGTTCTACTATTTTCACCTCTAGGTTAGACTTTTGTGTCTCTTGCTAAACTTACATTGCATAATTCAGATTCATTTCTATTTAGGCGAAAACTGTGGTAGTCTCTATTTATCTTCCATTAATGCAAAACGTTTCAGAAAAATAACATTCGACGTCTCTTCGTTGGCTATTTTAAGGTATGATGCATCTGATGGATCATGAAGAAGAAAATGGCTACCTTACAAAACTATTGGAGTCTGAGGGTCTTGATGCACAACTGAGCTATGATGGTCTTCGTATACCAGTCAACCTCTAACTACAGTCTCATTCATAAGACGACAAATTTTTTATTTTTATTTTCTCAAAGAGAAGTTATTAAAATAAACACTCAAATGAATGTCATTCCAAGTTTTTTGATAGTAAATACATTCTGCTGGTTTATGCAGCTACTCTACCTTCTAACCTATCATCATTCTTCCTTTTTTTCTTTTCTCTGTTACCAACAAGAAATATTGAGATGCTACCATACATGTAGCCAATGACTTTTTCCTTCAACGAAATATTTAGTATTTTTTTGTAACGCTGTACTATATAGATAGCTGATCATATAAAATTAAATTAAATCCCTGTTTAAGTTAAGACAGTTCTCTTAGTTGCATTGATACGAGTACTGACGAAATTTTTGAAAAAAAACTAAAGTACAGATACAGTTATATTATTTAAAGATTACATATTTAACATGTAATGAAAAAATCTTCACAAAAAATCTTGAAATATACATTGCTTTTTTTTTTTTTGAACTGGAAATATACGTTGTTGTCAAAATTAACAAAACAAATCAGAGAAATTGATATTTGTGCATGATGTAAGAAAAAAAACATAAATTAAGGAACTTATCACAATCAATCAATGCAAGTGATTATTGACAAGGAAAAAAATGTGATAATTAATTGATGTCTTGTACGTATCCGGTATGGGTACTACATCCAAAATGAAGTGCTTATACACCATAGATTATTTCTTGGAAAAATCCTTATAAATTGATGTGTTAACGGAAGTCAAACTAGAAATATAGAAATTAATTTTAACTTATACAGGAAATTATTATTTAAAAAATTATATTCATTGCAATATTATTTCAGCTTTTCTTATAGAAGTAGTACTTGTTGAAAAATTTATCCATCCAACAATAATAGTGTCTGTTTAGGATGAGTATTATTGATTCATTCGTAGTTTAGTTTATTTTTTATTTCATTTTCACTCATATTCTTTTCTTATTACTCTCTTATGTTCTTATCACATTATTTATTATATTTCTCATTTCTCTATGTTTTCTTCATTATCTAACTAGATGTAAGTATGTTTGAAGTGCTAACATAACATTATTCCTTTAGTAGATAGTATTATCAAAATTCATTTTAAGCAAAATTAATTAATTCATTGATCCTGCAATGGAAGATTTAATATTTTGCTGTAACGTGGTACTATATTGATAGGTGAGACTTTAAAATTCAATAAATTCTTATGTTTATTCACTCAAACAGCAACCAGTCAACCATATCCACATACACTGCAATTTATATCACTATATCAATGTAGTCAAGGTCAAGATCCCAATCCAAATCTCAGGATCTTAATCTTTCTAGTGCTTTATAATCTAGATCAAACAATAGCTGGATCTCATGAAAGCAGCAATGTCTGGATGTTTGGGGATAAATCCTAATCTAATTCTAGGATTAGCGTTTTGAAAATGAGCTTTTAGATTTTAGTCTAAAAAGAGAGACTTGTTCAAGTTGTCGGTCATTCGCGGCCACTTCCCATCATCTTCCCCGTCGACCTCTGCACACTACCTTTGTCATTAACTGTCGCACGCGGCTGTTTAACTGTTTTTCTCCAATGCTCATGTCCATATGTTTTAAATTTATAAAGTTTCAATGAATTTTATCTTCTTACAAGTTTTTAAATAAACTCAATGAAATTTTGTTCCGTCATCCCCACCATCTATGTAAATTGTTGTATATATTAAGTATATTTTTGCATTTTGAGTTCAATCTTACAATCTCAATTCAGATCTTACCAACATTGCACTGCACATCATATCAGGGACATACCGACATACAACTACATAAAGGCAATTGCCCCCACAAAATGTTGGGAATGTTATAGGAGTATAGCCAAATTGCCCCATGGTTTCAATACAATTTCTAAATTGTCCCACTGCGGTTGTCAAAACTCAATAATGTACAGTAGATGATATTATAATCTCCTCACCCGCACATGAAATGCTATGCCATACATTTGTTTGCTATACATATATAATGCTAGTTTTTATGTATTTTTTTAATTATGAAGCAAAAGAAATGAAAAAAGTTTTGGATGAGCAACCCAATTGGTTTTGCCATGGGATTTGTGTTTGTATACATCACATAAAATCGGTTTGGTTTAACGTTAGAAACAATGAAAACGAGAAAATATCCTTTCCAAGTCAACTTTTATTGAAGTAGCTACCAACAAATTCTAAGTAGTGAGAACTACTTTGATCATGATGTCATAACGAAGTCTGCATGCACCCTATTACACTGGGGCATTGCTATTAATGTCACCCACATGACTATTGGTGTCATCCCAAAATTGTAAAAACCCGAGTTTAATTCTGTCACCGCAGTTTTAAACCGTGGAAAATATGCTCTCCACAGTTTGAAACTACGGACAATTCCGCAGTTTAAATTGGGACACGTAACGGACCACATTGGAAATGCTCAATTCTTGAACTATGTTATGGTTTAATCACATAGATGGCTTGTTTAGTGCATTTGACCGTTAAATTTAATACAAAAGCATTAATTTTCATGATAAAACCGTTAACTTCGACGCTTATAACGTTCGCAGTTTCAAACTGCGAAATTAAGAGTCTGCGCAGTTTCAAATTGCGGAATTAAGATATGCGGATGTATGTGTTTTGAGACTTGCAGCACGTTCCGTTAGTTTCTATGCTTCTTTGCCTATATATATGGCTTTCTTGCATTTCAGAAGCTTCGTTCCTCATACTTGCCTTAGTTTTATTTCATTTCTTCCCTTGCTTTGTTACATATTAGTCGTAGTGTTTCGTAATTTGGGTTTCATCCCCAACATTAGCTCCTTTGATGTTGAGTTTCAACATTCATGAACTCAAAGGAGCTAATGTAGGTGTTGATAACCTTTCTTCACGTACATCAAAGAAGCTAAATGTACTCATACTTGATGAGTTACTGATGGGACAATATTGAGGGATAGTCTCATCTGATGGTAGTCGTCATCGCGACTCGGGCATCCAATCGGGATTGAAGTCCAGTTCTTATTGAACATCCATCCAGATTTTGCAGTGTGGACAATAGGATTTTTGTAATAGAGTAACTTATATTATGCAAATAGGGTTTTTATCTTTTCTATGTAATTTTGCCCTATAGGGCTTGTAACTGTACTTTCTTTAATTAATAAAATAAGCTTTTTATGATTCCCATTGTATTTTCTGTGATTTCTTTAAATTTAGTAATTTTTCTCTGTTATTTCACAGTTTAAACTACAGCAAGTTTCGCAGACTAAACTGCGAGAACTTGCGGAACGACAATGACAGTGCTGTCGGCCGCCACAGAGAGCGACGACCAGACAGAGAGTTAGGCCTGGAGATGGGTGGCCGACAATGAAGGTATTTGGAGGAGGACGGTGGCCGCCAATATGGGCGGTGACGTTGGGAAGAAGGTAGTTTGCACTTGCATATTGTAAAATTCTTTGGTTTGTACTCCTAATAATCGTTATATTTTTATCACCAATGGTATGCTGAATTTGGATGGAAACTCTCCTGTCGAACTTAGGAGATGTGGAGTTATTACGTGCAATAAGTACTTCCAACAGATACTTGAATTATGGGGGAAAAGAACATTGAAATCGCAAGAAAGAATGAAAAAGTGGAGAGAAAGTTAGAAAAAGAAAGAACACATTGTATATAAATAGTAAATTTAGGGTTTGTACATTTTCTATTACATTTATAGGGTAACTTTGGAACTAAAAAAAGTAGATAGGGTGTGTAATAGTACTTTCAGGTATGCAAGAAGCAACACATGGGTGTTTTTGTTTTTAGGGTTTTTTTTCCAAATATTCTGCTTCCTATTTTTTTTGTCATTGGGTTGTGTATTTGTGAGTAAGCATATGATAAATGTTTTTTTCCTGAATTGTGCTACTTTGAAACTAAGGACTCGTTTGGTGGTCAAGATAGGATAAGAACAGGATAGGATAAAGGATTGGATAAACACAGGATATGATAAGAACATGATAGGCTCTTATCCTATCATGCGTTTGGGGTGGACAGGATATTGATAGGATATGATACAAACAATGAAAAATGTATCAAATTTTCCTTGAAATAAAAAATACATAATATTTTTTAAAATTTAATTTTCTAAATAATTTTTTAAAAAAAAGTGATTATTCTATTAAATTTAAATTGTTTACATTTTTATAAATAGCTTCTTTTTTAATATTAACTAAAATAAAAATTAACTTTTATTAAATCGGCTATTTTAATTTTTTCGAAGGGAGTCTATTTTAATTAAAATTATTATATATGTAACCAATGAGCTTTAACTTAGTAGGGGTAAGTGATTAATGATAAAAATTATTAAAAGATAATATTCTTTCAAAAATATTTTATATTTAAATTATTAATTATAATATAAGTAGAGAAATAATTTTAAATAATATCATATGGTAATATAAAATTAGTCTATATTTACTATTAAAAAATTAATATATATATATATATATGTATATATGAGTAGCTTATTTTATTGTTAGTGAATAATTATTTTGTCTATTTTTTTATAATATAAATAATGAAAAATAATGTTAACTAAGTAGTAGTAAGTGATAATGAAAATTTAATTATTTTATATGAGTAAATCTAATATTTTCACCATTTATAAATAAGTTTATTTTTTAATTAAATTTATCAGTAACTAAATAATTTAACTTAACAATAACAATTAGTAATTGATAAGTAATAAAATTAATATTTTATTAAAATCAAAAATTTATATTTATTAATTAATATTATTATAAATTATGTAAAATATAAATATTGAAATTAATTTTGGGTCATGGTAATAAACAAACCAAAAACTAATATTCTATCATGTTAGGATAATTTCTATCTTAGCTCCCCCCTCAGGATAACTTTTACACATGATGGACAGGATAGGATAAGGGACAGAATAGTGTTATCCTATCCTGCTGGCGCAACAAACAACAGATAACAACAGGATATGATTACTATCCTATCCTGTCTCTGTTTATCCTGTCCACCAAACGGACCCTAAATCTGTAAGATTCAATCGTAGTAAGAAGATACGAGTTTTGTCGTCCTCTGAGAGGTGTAACACTTATGTCATTCAATAGTTAACAAACTCAAGTTATTGTTGCACAATAGGTTTTAATTTTGTGTTTTAACAAACATAAAAATAAACAAAGCAAGAAACATATAAAACAACAGGATAGAGAAATTGTTGGGATTAGACTTCATTGATTGGATTTTTGTATTTTAGTGATGCAAACACATAACATGTTCAAGCATATGATTCATCTACACTAGATCAACCTTACGTCATCGATGTCTCGCGTGAGTAAATAGTATTAGTTCTCTAATCATAAAAAATCATGTCTCTCATGACTAAGAAAGAAAGTTATCATGAAGTTTAGGTGTTTAAGTGACTAACAAACCTAACTCTATGTTTAGCAATTAGGAATATCAGGTGATTAACTCTAATTCAGACTCAAAACGTTGTAGCTTTCGCTCACACGTCGAATCAAGAAAAATATCTTAGGAGATTAACTAAGATATATCATGACGATCAATCAAGAGAAAATCACTAAATCATAAACAAGAAACATGCTTTTGTAATCACATGCAATATATAAGTATCAATACAACTAGATCTAAATCCCAACAAAAGAGAGATCAGTTATCCATTTCGATGGATAGCTTTGCAAACATAGAAAAGAATATCTAAGGACTGAAACCGTCGCGATGTCTTACCGCCGAATTCGATCTCCAGAGCTTCTTCTCTAGCCTCCTAAGCTTCTCCTATTGTTTCTCTAAGTCCTTAAGTGTTTCTCTCTCTTCCTTGCCTTTAAAATCTAAGAGAATAAGACAAAATTTGAGACTTTTGTCATTTATATCAGTTCTAGCCGCTTGTGTTTGCTCAAGCAAACTTTTTCTTCAAGTTGAAGTAATCTGAACCGCCTTCAGTCCGCTCAAGCGACCAAATGTCCGCTCAAGCGAGCAAACATTCATTTTCCCTCTGTTTAAGGTCCGCTTGAGCGAACCTCTAAGCCTAGAAATGAAAACTTCCTGTTTTAAGCTCGCTTGGGCGAACTAGGCTTTCCAAGCACTACTCTTTGATGCTTTCTCATGATTCAAGCCGCATTCAAACAAATCTGCATTCCCAACTTATTCATACATCCAAATTTGAGAATTAACACCTGAATTCTACATAAAACCTCTAGTAAATTATATCTTCACAATTGAGGGTAAATTCAAGAGCTATTTTACATTTTTAACCTAGATAAATGCCCAAAAATGATACAAAAATTAAGTAAATTTGCCACTTATCAGCATGATAGTATTGTCGAATTAAATCTATAGCATTATTGGTATTGCTCATATGGGATTTGTTACCTATTTGTTGCTTTGCATAATGTGCGCGTCGTTTGACTGCCGAGTGGTTTTTAACTAAAATTCATTGCCAAAATATTAAATATTAATAACGTACTTAAAAAGTAAAATATTTAGCATGTAGAAAAGCAAGAGTTTTCCCCATACTCAATCATTTTGTCCCTGGATGGTGATTTTTGAGGGAGAAGGATTTTGCAAGGTTTTAAATTGAGTTTTAATTCATTCACACATTACATTAGCACATGTGTCACGTTAAATCTGGTATTATATGATGTGGATATGAAGTGCGTGTTTGACTACCGGCTCTAATGATAGAGCTTTTTCTTAAGTGCTTATAGAGAAGAGTCAATTGGATGATTGTCATATGAGTGTTAATTTAAAGTGAAAAGGGGTGTTTGGGTAAAATTGGATAAGTGCTTATATATTGTAAAACTATTAAGAAAAAACATGTTTCATAATTAAATTATTTTTATATGAACTTTTTTATAAAAATAACATTTGATTATTATGTTTTAAAGATGTTGTCCCAACAAAAGATCTTGCATTGAGATAAAGGTGAAATATAATATTAGTGAATGTGATATTTAGACACAGCTTCCTGAATAAAATAAGCTGTTAGGATGAACTTCCTCTTAAAAGCTTTTTCAAAATACCCAAACGGGCTTATAGTACATTAAACTTCTGTAGTAGCGTGACGCCGTCGTCACAGAATGTGACTGTTGCTTTGGTTGTTTACTTGTCAACTAGAATTTCATAAGGATATATAGACTCATGCGTAACTCATGTTATATTAACTCTACATAGTAATTATTGAAATAATTATAAGCACAATCTATTAATGTCTTGATGGATGCATGTGAGAGGCTTTTTCTTCTGTACTTGGTTGATCGGGTGTTGGTCTTATATATTGATATTAATTGATCTGAGCATGAAACAAGTTGAGTTAAGTATCACCCAGAAAGTAAAGCAGTTCTTGATGAAGTTACAGAATTCATTACCAATAATTTCTCTTGTGCTTGGAACTGTGATATGTATACCTGGTATATATACATATTATATTAGAAGTTTCATAACCCGGTCCAATCCAATAAAAATCGACCCAAAAAATTTGAAATCCAATTAAACCGAAAATTGAACGGATCCAAAATTGAGAAAACTGAATTTTTTAGTCAGATTGGATCGAATTTCGGATTTGTTTTTCAAAACTGAATCAATTCAATCCAAACCGAATGTTTGCAAATATACATAATTTTATTTGTACATATATCATATCATTGATATTTACATATATACGTCATTATATGTTTATATAATTATTATATGTTACATACTTATTTATGAAAATATATTTGGGTAATTCGAAAAATATGCATCAAAGTAAATATATATTTAAAAAATATGTCATCTACTATACATGATTAAATTTTTGTCTTCTTCTTTTAGAGGTACTGGGCCAAGAATAGTGAATGTGGTAATTTGTTTGAGATTTTTGGTTTGTCTTTATTTTTTTTATTTCAAACTCTCATCGTTTAGGCTTGTAATGTGACGTTATATGATTCAAATTAATTTATATTTCTTCATTGATTTTAATATATACAATATCGTTAAAAACCCGAAATCTAATACAATCTAAACCGATAAAAATTGGATCGGATTGGTTCAGATATAAAAAAAGAAAAAAACCGATTGAATGATGAATTAACAAAACCAAAGTGATTGGATCTGATGAATTTTCCCTTCAAAACCGAATTAATCCCGACTAGGAACACCTCTAATGCATATGACACCAAATGATGCTTGATGACCATACTACTTGAATGAGAAGTGTAAGCCCAAAACATATCTATAGTTTGGAGTGAGTATTATTGGGCTTAGTAATTAGACCGTGATCAAGTCTAAAATAACATCCAATCAAAGAAAGAAAGAAAAACCCAATTAATATCATTGTCCCATTAAATTAGAAAAACTTTTCAACAAGCAAGAAAATATTCTGCAACATTTGATAGTATATATACTACTATTGCATTACTAGCTAGTTCTAGAGTTCTGCTAAGTAAATACACTATTTAAATGGGAGGGATGAGCTGGGAGAGCATATTGAGACTTGGGTCACGCAACGCAAGATCCCATTTTCAAATCTTAATCATTGAAGAACAAAACAAGACCATGACAAAATTAAATTGATTTTCTATTATCAGATTTTTAAACATCATTTATGGTGCACGGAACGGAACACAACCCATGGAAAGCTGAACAAAGAGTAAACTATGTAATTCTCCTAAAGTACCCACATACACACACATAATTCTCATTCATGTTTGTGTTGCAATTAAGAACAATAACCACACCTCAGACAAATGGTCCAACACCGTACTCTTTAAGCTCTTATAACTATGGCATCTTAAATAAACTACTAATTCACAATATTTTATACACCATGAACGAAACATTGATTAGGTCAAAAATAGTTGCTGATTAGCTAGAATCCCCTCATGAACTACGATTCTATGTATGGCAAAGAAAGAAAACTACAAAATCAGGTAGGATTATGTCAATCACCAATTGACATGTGTAGATTGTGACGGTCTAAAAAACCACAATATGCATAGTATATATAAAAAGAAAAAATATTTTCTGGCGAATATAAATCGTTGTGCGAACCATTGCCAAATCGCGTGTTTATTCTAAGGGTGGTTTTCAAACCCCATTAAACATTTTTTTCTCGTTCTCTACTCTTCTATTTGGCTGCGGTAAAAAATCGCTGCTAAATGTGTATGTCGTTGATAGTCACAATGCTAGAGTCTATGTATCATCACTATTTTTGATATAATGATCTCACATAACCTTAAAGTGACAAATATAAAGAACGGAGGGAGTATTGGAGAAGTCTCATATTGCCTAGCATGGTGAAGCAAAAGGGAGGCCAAGACTATATATTAGATTCAAGTTTTTTGCTTGTAGGTGCATCTATCAGTTGGACTTTAAGCTTATATCTGACTTAGTTTAAATGTTGTCTTTGTGAGAGTTTGAGTGCATTGGGGTATTGGGGTGAGATTGAGGGAAGTTTATGTGTTGTAAAAATTTTAATATAGTATTTATTCTCGGGTTGTTAGTTTATACAACAATCGTAACTTTTTTTTTTTTTTTCTGATTTTAGAATTTTTCCACGTTATAATTTTGTGTTTTGATTGTGCTTAGTTTATTTCTTCAACTACGTTATTTCTTAACACATAGAAGAGGGTGTTGTTATCTCCCTTGGTTTTCTTTCTTCATCAATTTCTCTCTCACTTTCCCTCATTGTCTCCCTTTGTGGTGCAATCGTGCCTAACATGAAAGTGGGGGAGGTCGGATTTCTAGTCTGATGGTGCTAGAAAGAGGACTTAGGTCAAATTAGGTTTTTGAATTTGTGACAAAAATGAGGTTTTTGGGAGGAAGAAGTTTAGGCTTTGAGTTTTCCTTATTTTGAGATTCATAATAGAATTTATGTGGAGCTTGTACAAGAATGTTGAAAATGGCGTATGTGAGGTGAGTGATGAGGGTCTGATCTAAAGTGAAAATAAGGTGGGTGATTAAGGGTTTTGGTAATTTTATTTTTAATTAATAATTTAATTTTAATTATACACGTGAAAATTAAATTTTAATTAAAAATTACACATAGACATGTCACGTTAGCTGTGACTAGACAATTTCACCCAAGACAACCCTCTGAAGATAACTAATCATAATATTTCCCTAAACGCATTGATAAATTAAAGTCAAAATTATTTCCCACTAGCAATAAAAATTGAGCAAAATGATGTTTCACCCTTATTTTCTTCTCATACTTTGTGATATGTATGCCTTGGTCTATCAATAATTCTCCACATGATAACATAATTAGTAGCATCGTTATTTTTTCCACAGTGATAATGACCATTAAGAAATGAAAACGACTTGGGCGGCAAAAGTTGTGGCTGTTAAAGATACGATGGAGAGAGAAAAGGTTTAGCTAGCCAGGCAGCATTGTCTTTATAATTTGTAGATCCCTAACCTAACAAGGTCAATTTGTTTACAATTTAAAACTATAGAACCATGCAAAATTTGTCAGCTTTTTTATAGTCAATAGTTACAATGATAATGAAATGAACGATGATGAAAAGGAGCTATGATTTAGATGCACAGGATTTCTGAAAATATATTAACAAGCCATATGCTTCTTAGAATTTAATCAATGAATCAATCATGTCACCGTAAAATGAGAAAACCCGAGAAGGGTCTAATAGTAATAGCCATGATGTTTAATAATACAATTTGAAGTCTCAGATATCTTGACTACTAATGAGTATGAGGGTAGACACTAGAAAAAAAAAATATGAATGTGATTAGATTAATAGAGAATTAGGAAAATTGGGTGTTTTCTAGTGTTTTTAATGTTGGTAGTCTAGGGTTTCGATTAACTTAGCTTTTTTTTAACTTAAAAGTTACTTTTAAGTTAAAGTTAAAAATAAGTTTTTAAAAAGAGGAAGAAGCTGTTTGTCAGGCTGTTAAAAAGAGGTTTCGATAGGTCAGGCTTAGGCTTATAAAAAAGTCTGTTAAACCTATCAGGCTGGCCTGTTTATTAACATTTAATTTAATATATTAGTTTAATAAAATATATAAACAAATCAAAATATTAAATTCAATTTACATCCATCCAACCTGTCACCAATTTTGGCATTTGTAGAAAATTTAATTTTACCTTCTTGAAACTTGTCTATTGACAAACATGGTTGGCCTATTTAGATGTAGGTTTGTTGGCCTGCTTATATGTTGATCTGTTTAGATGTAGGCTTGTCGGCCTATTTAAAGGCCTAATTCTAAAATGACCTATAAATAGGCTTCAAGCCAGGCCAGACTTTTAAAAAGGCCAGACTCAAGCAAAATAAAAAGCCTATGATAGGCCACAGGCCAGGCTTGGGCCTTAAATTTTTTAAATAGGTCAGGCCTATTTACGCAAAGCCTAGCCTAGCCTAGCCTATTCCCACCCCTAGCCACGACAACCACCCATGCCACTACCATTGTCGTCGCCAACCCCACCACCACTACCATTGGCACCACCCCCACCACTATCATCGTCGCCGCCACCACCACTTTTATCATCACCACCGCCATAGCCACCACCACTGCCATCATCGCCTCCATCCCCACCACAGCCACCTTCGCCCCCGTCATCACCACCAACCAGTGAGATGAAAAGAGGTAATGGTGAGGTTAGTGGTAGTGGTGGCGGTGGTGCCAGAGGTACCAATAGAGGCAGTGGGGTAGAGGAGGTGAAAATGGTGGTGGCGACGACAATGAAAGTGGGGTGGTAGCGATGATGGTTGTATCAGTGGTGCTGACGATGACAAGATAGTGAAAAAAAAATAAACATGTTTTTCAAATTTAAAAATTTTGAAAATAAAATCTATTTTAAAAAATGAAAAAAAAAAAATTCTCAAACCAAATAGATGCTAGATGCTAACTTATCTACCACTACATCAAACATCTTATAACTGATTGGGGTGAAATTAAGTATGAAGATATTATTTTCCTTTTCCTTTTTCACCCTTTTTTGTGCTTACTTTACAAGAAAAAGGAAAGGCAAGAAGGGTGTATTTCGACAAAAGGTATTTCAGCAAGAAATTTGAACTTTAATTTAAAAAGCAAGAATGCATACAATAAAGTAAGAAATGATTTTTCTGGAGCTGGAAAAGAGAACAGAGGAAAAGACAGAAAGTGCAACGTCAGAGTTAGCCGCAGGGGTTCCACCTTTTTTGTGGTTTTGGACAAGCTCATCCTACAGCACATCACACAGGGTAGAAAGAAGGGAATCCTGCTTCTCATCCACACCCCTTTCTCTCTCTTTCTTTTCTGAGTTCAAACTTTAAACAAACAACCAAGTCTTTAGTTTTGTTCATATTTGTGTGGCTATCCTTGGCTTTTCTTGGTAATATTATCAACTATGGTTCTCAAACCATCAACATGAAGAAGGAGAAATGCATTTTGCGGCTACACCACCCACCATCTTCTGCTTCACCTCTCTTGTTTCTTCTGCTCTCTCAAAAAACTAAACTTGTCTCTTTGCTTCATGCCAAACTAGCAGCAAATTTCTACTAGTAGTGACGATTGCTTCTGCTTCTTTCTCTCTCTGATGAAGTTTCAGAGACTAATCCTCACTTGAATACCAACAAAAAATTGGCCTTTCTTTTCCTTTTTCTGTTTTTGGCAAGGTTTGTCCTTTAGATCCCAGAAACCTTCCCCCAACAGATAAAAAACCAAGATCTATGGCTTACAACACAACCTCTTAGGCTTCTAAAACTTGCAAGATTATCAACAACAGCAACAGCAAACAGTGATGGATGAGAATATGTCAAATTTGACTTCTGCATCCGGTGAAGCTAGTGTTTCTTCAGGCAACAGAACAGAAATTGGTACCAGTTACCGTCCTCAACAATACTTGAATCCACCACCAACTCAGACTCAACCAGCAAAGAAAAAGAGAAACCTTCCTGGAAACCCAGGTTTGTTTGTTAGTTCTTAATTTCCTATTCAACCTCATTTTGGTCAATATTTATTTCTCCTAATTAAAAATGAGTCCTTTTTGCAGACCCAGATGCTGAAGTGATTGCTATGTCCCCTAAGAGTCTTCTAGCCACAAATAGGTTCTTCTGTGAGATCTGCAGCAAAGGGTTTCAAAGAGACCAGAATCTCCAACTTCACAGAAGAGGGCATAATTTGCCATGGAAGCTGAAGCAGAGAACAAGCAAAGAGGTGAAGAAGAAGGTGTACGTGTGCCCAGAAACCACTTGTGTCCACCATGACCCGTCCAGGGCCCTAGGGGACCTCACTGGGATCAAGAAGCACTTCTGCAGGAAGCACGGTGAGAAGAAGTGGAAATGTGACAAGTGCTCCAAGAAGTATGCGGTTCAATCAGATTGGAAAGCTCATTCCAAAACCTGTGGCACAAGGGAGTACAGATGTGACTGTGGAACCCTTTTCTCAAGGTAATATAATCACCTGAATCATGAAAATCAAGTTTAATTTAGGAACCACAGTCAGAGACATCATTCATTCATTTATGGTGGATGCGACTTGAATATCCTAGGTTGACTTTGGTGGTGAATCCACATTAATTTCATGGAATAAATTCTACATCCACATTGATATCATATAGCAGTCTCCATAATCACTCATTCTATGTCTGGCTGAAATTGGTAGTATGGGAAATTTTCAGAATGGAAAATGTTCTCATGGCATTCATCCATCTCAGATCTCTCTGAATAAAATAGACAAAAATGAGTGATATGATAGAAAAAAAAAGGAAAAAAAAAAGTGAGATGTAAAAAAACAATAGTATAAACATATCAAAACTTTTATAGAACGCACATTCAAATATGGTGTATTTGAGTTAGTGTGTATTTGGATACAAGGACAATATCTCCAAAACACAAAATCACAATGCACATGAGGTTAAAGTGAGATGTACAAGGACATTATTGTGTTTTTACTTAACGTGTTTTTTTTTACCATATACCACCGAAACATGAGGTTAAAGTGATCTCATAAAGTTTTTAAAAAAATGTTGGAAAGCGGTGAGAGAGAGAGAGAGAGTCAAATTTGTTGGTGTCATGCATAGCAGTTTAGTAACATTTGGTGTGTTTGTTTATGGTTTCCCAGGAGGGACAGTTTCATAACACACAGAGCATTCTGTGATGCACTAGCAGAGGAGAGTGCAAGAGGTGTGACAGGTGGCACAAACAACAACCCACTTGTACTACCACAACCCTCACAACAGTCACAACAACCTTCATCCTCTTCTCATCACCACATGATAAATCTCCAAACCCAATTCAATAATATTCCCCAGAACCAGAACAACCTCCATGCCTTCCCATTGAAAAAAGAGCAGGAGCAGGAGGAGCAGCAGCAAAGTTTCAACCTTGGTCAAGAAATCATGCCCCCTTGGCTTGGCCCACACAGTAATGTTGATCATCATCATCATCATCAGTCCTCTTCATCAATGTTCTCCCAAGAAAACCCTAACCCTAGCATGGGCCCCACTCTCCCTCCCTACCAAACAGTCCCTCCTTCCCCACACATGTCAGCCACAGCCTTGCTGCAGAAAGCAGCTCAGATGGGTGCAACCATGACCACAACAGCTGCACCAACCATGATCAGGACCCACCACCAGCCTCACGTGACTCCTCATTCTGCAAATTATGGATTCAACTTGTCCTCACGTGATGCTGCTGCTGCTCCTCCATCCCTTCTTCATGATGTTATCAACTCTTTCTCTTCTTCTCCTTCTGCAATATTTGAAGGAACCCCAAATTTTGAGGACCCATTTGGTGCCATTCTCAACTCAAAGAAAGATCTAAACTTTCATGACACCCTCTCTAAAACAACCACCGCCGATGACGACGGTGGCGCCGGAAACGATGACTTGACGAGAGATTTCTTGAGTCTCAGGCCCCTCTCTCACACTGATTTTCTCAGCATGGCTGGCATTGGAAACTGTATGAGTGATCAACAAAACCAATCTCAAAAGCCATGGCAAGGTTAGCCAGCTCCATATATATAAATGTATTTTCTTTTTCTTTTAATCATCATTTATATTTATATAATTTCTAAAAATTTCCCTCTTTTTGTAGTTTAAGTTGTTTATGCGGTCTTGTCATTCTTCCCAAAGGGAAAGGAACTTTCTGAATCGATACCTATATTTTCATTCATCATGTACTTATTTACGAATCTCATAGTGTTAATAGATCATAGATGAGTTATAACTTGTTATTAATATTTGATGATGATCTCAATGATTTAAGTAACAAATGTAATTACAATATGATCATGTTCACTTTCCTATATGTACATGCCAAAAGCAAGTAAAATAATTTTTAGATATGAATAAAAAATAGAACAATATATTTTAAAATGTTTTACAATATTCTTAAGATAAATGAATTGAGAAAATATTCAATCTTAATTCTAAAAACTAAATGTGATTCGTTCATGTATTTTTGTGGAGGGCTTGTCAAAATACACAAGTTTATTGTACAATTTTTTTAAATGTTTAATAAAACTCTCAGCGGGTGCATTGGGTGGGAAGGGTTTATAATCGATCAACTAATTAAAGAAACTGGATAAATTCAGTAGAATTTTAGGATTAAGATTTTTACTATACATTAGAAAACATTTAAATTTCTATTTTAGAGATTGGTCTCTGGACATTTTCTTTTCCAACTCATATGTCACCGGCTCTTATCATTCTAGTTGTCATTCGGGTTAAAAGGTTCAATATGCCTTGTTAATTTTCTCAATTTCATCTTATTTCTGAAAATTAAAAATTTAACAAAAATGGATGTTGATGGAACAGGAAAATATAAAAAAGCAAAGCCAAGTGTTCAATTCACTAAAATCTCTCACGTGTGTGTTTTGGGTTCAACCATTAATCAGTGATTCATTATTAATTTGGATGATTATTAAGATGAGTTATTGTATATTCATATTTATATTTTTCTTCTATCTCATTTTCATCATTTTTTTCATTCTTTTTTTTTTCTTTTTCTATTACATCACTAATTATATCTTTACTCCTCTCATTTCTATTCCTTTCTCACTTTAAAAGTGGAGGTGTGTAGATGTGAATGAAATTTTTTTTTATTAAGATGGAATGTTCCATATTGCTGCGAGTGCTCATTTTAACGAGGTAGATGCTCTTCACGAATATTTATTTTAACTAGGAAAAGAACGTTACCAAAAAGAGCTAATTTATATCATCACTTCAAAAGAAATTAAAATGTGTGTTCAAAAATTTAAAAGAATTTTTCATTATTTTTAAAATAAATTAATTAATTGCTCTAATAATTTTGAATCGAGTCAGATCACTATAGGTGTTTAGGCTTATTTGATTAGCTTATAAATTTATTTTACCAAAATAGAAACGCTCCAAATGTGGTAGTTGCGCCTCCACAAAGAGAAAAATTTAGTAAAATAGTATCCAAATGTTGGATTTGTGTGTCAGAATTTTTATATTCAATAATACTTTATGTTATGAAGGAAAATGGCAAAAAACAAGAATTGTTGATGTGGCAACACTAACTATGTTGTTTGACAAAAATCATTTGGGGTAGTGACCTGTGAGTTAACTACATTTTCTTATGTTTCATATCGTAACATTTAGTAATTTTCTTTTATATTTTCTATTCCAGTTATTATTGTTAATTTTACTTATTATGTTAAATTTTTGCAATCATAACTTATAGTTTTTTTTAATGCAGAATGAATTTATTAATAAACTAAGTTCTTGAGAACAACTCTTTTTTTTTAATGGAGAACAACTCTTAAAAGTGAGTTTAGGAAAAAACACAAATTAAACACCCACATTACTAAGCTGGCAACACCCACAATGGGGCCTCTCTTTCACATGTCTTAGCCAAAAAGTCCACCACAATATTGGACTTCTTATAAATATGAAATACCCCAAAATAGTTCACCTGACTCATAATTAAATCTATCAAATTCAAATCATTTAACAACTTCCATGGCCTGTTGCGTTTACTGGCCACCGAACCAACGGAAAGTGTTGAATCACTTTCTATAATTACGTTATGAACCTAGAATTGTTGACAGAATTGCAAAGCATTCAAAATAGCTTTTACCTCCGGCCAACGCGCCCAAAGTTTCCTCATAAACTTTGAAAAATAGACACAAATTTCACCATCACTGTTACACAACACGCCTTATGACAATTAGCCCCAGCATACCACGGAACAAACCGCCCATATTAAATTTCCACACATCCACTAGGGAGAAGGAGCACTAAGAATCTCTCCTTCAATCCATACTTCTCACAAACAAGCCTCCTCCACAAGCTATCCGTCTTGGTGCGAAACCGCTAAGCCCATTTGATTAACATGGCTTTATTCTGCCACCGCAAAACACCCAGCCCCAAGCCTCCAATTTGAGAGCCCTAACAGACTTGCTCCCAAGCAATCCACCCCCACAGGTGCCTTAAAGATTTCCATTTGATACAGTAGAATGTAACTAACAACAACCCTCAAGAGAGCCAATTTCCCACTCAACGACAAATATTTTGAACTCCACAAACCTAAACGCAGCCTGACCTTTTCCACCACCAGATTCCAGAACGATTTCCTCCAAGGATTATCACCCAATGGATATCTGTCAAAGGCAAGGCTCCCACTGACACACCTAGTCAATCTACCACACAATCCACAACCCCACTCACCACATTACACTCAATCAATATAGATTTTTCATAATTTACCTTCAAAAACCTGGACGGAAGCAAAAAAGTTTTCAAGACTTCCACCATTTCCTCCAATTGAACTAGTGACCCTTCACAAAAAACCAGGGTATCATCTACAAACTGCAAATTATTTAAGCGTAGATCCGCACTAACGACAAACCCAATCGGAACCTCCTCTTCGAGCAGTTCTGTTCCACATAATTGATAACCCATTTACACATAAGTTGAACAACATTGGCGACAAAGGATCTCCTTGGTGTACCCCTTCTCAATTTTGAAAAACTTAGTAGGAGACCCATTAACAAGTACCGCCAGAGTTGTTGTAAGCACACGACAATGCTTCCAAGATATCCAATGCGCACCAAACCCATACTCATCCAACATATTCAACTGAAAGCCCCAATCAATATTATCATATGCCTTTGCAAAATCTAACTTCAAAATCAGACCCCCTCCTTTCTTCTTCCGTATTGAATCCATAACCTCATTGACAATCAAAATGCAATCGGCAATCTGACGACTTTGAGTAAATGCAAATTGATTTGAAGTCATTAAGCTTGGCATCACCTTTTGCAATCTAGATGCCAACACTTTAGCAATGATCTTATACATAATACCAATCAAGCTAATTGGTCGGAAATTTGACACAGATGAGGGTGTAGCCACCTTAACAATCAATGTAATAAACCCCGCATAGCTTGCAATTTATTATTTTTATTCTCATTTTTACCTTTTCCTTTTCTTTATTCATAGCAGTGATATAAGATTCTTTGGTTTTAAAATAATTATACTTTAGATTTAATAAAATATCTAAAATTGTTAACTATTTTATTAATTTAAAACTTATATAAGTTTACTTAAAAATTTCAAACATTAGAATAAAATAAAAAATGATATCATAATTTAAGATGATAAATAATGTTAAGAATAAATAGAATATTTAACATAAATTATATTGATATATAATTTAATAAGCTTATGCTAAATATTAAAAAGATTTTAAATTTTTTTTATGTACATTTTTTCAACTAGCCCAACTACTAATTTTTTTATCATAATTTTTTTCTAAAAAAAAACTTCTAATTTTATCAGTTAGTTTAACAACTTCTAGCTAAGTATACTGCTTTAAGATAAAAGCTAATTTTACACCTTTTCTAGTTTATCAATTTTTTTTTCCAAATGTAGCTTTAAAATACGAAAATGAAGTTTTATCTTTTCAATAACCAATTAGCTTTTTGAGTTTTCTTTTTTACTTGACAAATTGAGTAAGATCGGGAATATCCAAAGACAAGATAAAAACAAAAACATGGAGACAAAACAACAAAAATTGGCAACACATGTGAATAGAGCAACAATGATATATATATTATTACGGGCAAGTTCACATGTCCTCCGACTTTAAAGTTTGTTTTAAAGGATATGGCAGGGATGGGTAGGGCAGGTGCATTGGATTCTTTGTGATGCATTAGAGAGTATGATACATATGCCCTATATAGATGCCCTTTGATCCCTGTTGTGGGTACAAGTGGGATTCAATCTATATTATATTGTGGGATTTATTATTTTAAGAAGCAAGTTTGTGGTAATGAAAATATGACGCAGCCCTATATAGCAAACTCTCTGCAGCGAAAGATTCCTCTGAATCCAAATGCTCTTTAGTATAGTAAGCCTTCATCTCCGCTGAGCTCCCTTTCTCCTCGGTCCACAGTCCACAGAGACAAAATGTAGGACTAGTGCTAATAGTACATCACGAAAACATGTAAAATGGTTGAGTTGGATGAATTTTAGATGAATTATAATGGATGAGTCAAAGATAATTCATTAACTTATTAAAAATCCATTAAATTTATTGTTTTAAAATTTTTAATCCATCTATAACTCATTTAATAAATCCATTCGACTCATTCATTAATAAATTTGTAATGGATAAATATTCCATCAATCCATTAACTACAATTGTTTTTAGAAGTTTTTTTTTATAATTTGACAAAAATATTTTATAAGAAATTCTCTCTCTTCACTCTCCTGTTCTCCTTTCATCTCTCTCTTTCTTTATCATCTCTAGATCTCTTTTTCATCTCTCTCCTCTCTCTCTCTCTAATCATCTCTCTCTTTCATCTTTCTCCTTCTCACGGTCTCTCTGTCTATTTGGCTCGATCACGCCCAGGCTATTGCAGGCCATACCCCGTTCGCCGTCAGCTCGTTCCTCCTGTCCTGTCGGCTTCGTCTAGCTCGAGCTAACCTAAACAGGTCGGGTCAACATGGATGTGTTTGATTGACTAAAATAGGTCAAGTTGACCTAAACTCTAAAATTGACCCTAAACTCTAATCCCTAAACTTTTAACCCTAAACCTGACTTGAATTGACCGTAAAATCGACCCTAAACCCTAAACCTGACTTGAATTGACCGAACCAACCTCAAAGGGCTTGGTCGACCTAAACCCTAAGGTCTGGATGTGGAGACCTTAAGGGCTCGCGGTGACCTTAAGGGTTCGGGGTGACCTAAACCCTAAGATTAAGAAGAATGTACTCACAAGAAAGAAGTGGGGATAGTTGTAGGTATTTTAAAATATTAAGAACAGAACTAGGAAAGTAGAAGAATTTTTGAGAATTTTATAATTAAATGAGATGCAATGTGAAACCGCATCAACAATTTTATCGTAGGAAAAGTTGGGAACAATCCTCCCTAGAAGGCTAAGATACATCGCAAAATTATAGGGTCCCCCTAATGTGGTCCCTAAAAAAGGGACCAACTTTGGACCTCTTTTTTTACCCGTCTTATAGTCGGTTGCAACACCACCCCCTCAACCAACTCTTCCCACCTTCACCCCCAACTAACACCTCCGCCTCAGCCCACCCCTCCATGCTCCCCATCGACACCTCTCCCTCGAACATTGTCGTCTCTATTTTTGGTCCCACCCACCTCCCTATTCTCCCCACCAGCCTCCCTCACACCCCTAGTGGGAATGTCATTGCAGAGGTGGGGTGGGGGAGCGAAGAGTAGGGAACGGAGAGGTTAAAGAGGGGAGGGAGGTGGTTGACCGGGTGTAGTAGGTAAAAAAGAGCATATTAGATAAATCCAAAATTATATCACACCATCTGATCACCACAATTGCACAAAGTCCAAAAATCAGTGTTATTCTTATAGGTTGTAGCTTTACATGAAGGGAGTTTCAAGTTTGGACATAATAATTTTGGTTTGATTTTCCTTTCTTTTCTTAATTGGTCATGAAGACAATGATACGGTGGTAATTGAATGTTTGTCATTTTTATGTAAGTGCTGAGATTTCTTTCCGTGAGAAAAGGAAGTGCAAAGACAGGTAAGCAACAAAAAAGGAAATGGTGGTGGGCTAGCTAGGTAGAGCAAAAAGCACACTCCCCCATGGCCATATATACTCCTCTAGTCTACAGTGTTATTGTTTGTCTTGGTTGTTGTAGTTGTGCTTAATTTGATTTGCTTTGCTGGGGTAACTTTTTGTCTGCAATCTCAATTAGAAGTAGAAGGCTAAAACAAACAATATGTAGTGCTACCTCTAAAAGCTGAGAGAGTTGCCAGAATGATTGAATAAGTCTTGTTTGTTTCTTGTGTTATTTTAATGATAGAGCCGTAACATAATCCTAGTTGACTTGTCACTCAAAAGATGCCTTTTCTTTCCCTCCCTCTCCTTTAATTTGCCCAAAAACAATGTTGCCTAACTTTTTCTGCATCTTTGACTATAACCCCTCATCATGTAGACAAGTCCTCGGTTTTCTCTCCAATCCGATCCATTGCTTCATTTCCAATGCTTTGATCAATGAAGTCACAATTCTATCTCCATTATAATTTGAAATGAGTGCTTACAACTTTCTTTGCGAATCGGAGACAGAGACATTATCTAATTTATTTCTTCTTTTTATCCTTAAAGAACTGAGTAATGATTTAACCACATTTTTTTTTCATTTTCACTTATTTCTCCTTATATTTTCTCTATGCATTTCCTATCACATCACTTATTATATTATTCATTTATTTCTTTTCTCTTCCTATGGTATGAGTGGAATATAAGTGTGTACAAAGTATTATTCTAAAGAATTATGCACGAATAGCATCATCGGTTCTTGAAAAATGTATCACAGCCATAGTTCTTTTGCCACATTTTTTGTTAGAAATCTCACAATGAATGTACTTTTTTTTGTACAACTACAGTACCCTTTTTTGGTCCAAGACTGAAGACACAGTACTCTGATTTGAATTAGGGCTTTTGTGCACAAATTCAATGGCCCAACTTATTTGTCCCCACTGCTTCCACCCAAATGATTAATATAATTCTCCAGCAAGCCCAACCCCACTAGCTGCAAGAAATGGTTTGTCAAAAATAGATTGCAAAAATTGCTAAAAAGATCTTCTTTTGACATTTATGTTAAATACTTTATTGTTATTTGATAAATTTTTATATCAATCTCAGCAGTAAAAATGGAAAATAATTCATTCCCCATTTATATCCACCTCCAACTTGAGAGAGATAGGAATTGAATAGAAGAGTGAAAGATATCATAAGTCATTTGATAGGAAAAACACAAAGATAGAAAGAGAAAAAATGGGTGGAAATTATATGAAAGAGAAGTTGAATGTGAATATATAAAAGTTAAAAAATAGATCTGAATCATAGCCATTAGACAATGAAGTGTAAAAACATGTATATCATTCATTTTATTCAACATAAACAAATTTTTATCTTAATTCATAAGAGAAGAAGAATTGTCCATTTTTATCTTGAAATAACATCATTGGTGCACGCAAATATCCAAATATAACCTCAATTGATAAGATTGAGCTGGAGAATTCCCTTCTCCCTTCTCAATTCTCGTACAAAATTGGGTTAAATATGTTTTTTAGTCCCTCAAAAAAATTACATGAAGTTAGTTTCTAACGTTCATTTTGTGGCAGTTTTTTTACATTAGCAATGGCTAAAAGCCGTCATAAAATGAGTTATTAGCGATTTTTTATTAACGACAATTAAAAACCGCCATAAAATGAGTAAAAAATGAACAACTATGACTGACTTTATATATTTCACAAATTTTGGGGACTATAAAGGCTACGAGATTTTTTTAGATGGACCAAATCCAATTCACATGCTAACAACATATTTTACCCTACAAAACTATTATTTTGAGTATATTTTATTCATTCAATTCTACCTTATTCATATATTTTTTGAAAAAAAGAAATTACAACCTAATCCAAACCTTTTCTTCTCTAAATGCAACCTAATCCAAACCTTTTCTTTTCCAAATGCACATATAAAAATAATTTTATCAACAAAACAACACAGTATTTCACTACAAAGCACTTGGCAAAATCAGATAAACAAAATCTAATTCATTTTCACACACTAATCAGCAGAGGGTTTACAAATTTAATGTAATCTTATTGCAAAGACTTGAGGAGTGTAATGCATCACCATCTGTCAAGACTATATAATTCGCAGATGGTCTCTTTCTTCAGGTTAAACTCACGGAACATTCAACTATGCTACATAAACCTCACCATCAGAAAAATGTCTGGCAGGAAAAGAAAAAAAAGATACAGATAATTATTTAGGAGACTGTTGAGAAGCATCTTTTTGCTCTTCTTTAGATCCCGTCATAGCTGCAGTCGCCGCCGCGGTCATGGCAGCTGCAGCCGCGCCAATTTTTACACCACCTGCAGCCTTCATTGCACCTGCTACTTTAGCAAATGCTGCTATGCCTCCAACAAGGACGGCCCTAAGTGCAACTGTTGGTTTTACTGCCATATCTAAGACGGACTACCTGCAAAAAGCAAGTCAAACTAATACTTTTCAAACCAATTTGGAAATCGTTCTACAATTGATTCTGAAGCCAAAGTCAATTATGGGGAGAAACTTCTACAAGTAGGTTTTAGATGCTAGAATTGATTATAAGAAAATAGAACTTGATCTAAACATGAAACATGCTATAACCAGCGACATCAACAAACTAAAAGCATGCCAACAACCAACTAGTCATGAATATTCATGATGTTACTATTTAACCCTGAAAAAGAAAGCCCTTCCACATTTTCATTGCATCTTGGCAAGGTAGTAGAGATCATACCACTGTTTATAAGGTCTGTCTGGGATTACAAAGTACAACTGATCGTAACACAACTTCCAGGGGCAAAAGATGATATGCATAAATCATGAAAAAGAAAAATGACATGCATCAAGGAATAGTTCTAAAAGAGAATTATCAAACTTTTCTTTCCGATACAATGTATTCTTCTTAAACATTTTACATTTACTCAGATTCAGCTCTGATAGAAACAACTGAAGAATAATATGCCCAAACCAAAAAACAAACTCATAGGAGATTTATCCCTTTCAAAAGTTGATGATCTTAACACAATACTAGAATTTACCATCATTGAAACATATTCCATCCATTCTGATAGACTATGGTTTTGTTGAAATTTTGATTTTTGATAGATCTCAAAGCGCCAATTAATTAAAGTAGCTGATATTACCCAGTGGGATAAGACTTGGTTGTTGTTCAATTCAAACAAGACCAGCATATACATCACACAAGGGAAGCCGCTACAATTTGATATAGAATAATGAACATAAGCTGGGTTTAAATTGAGTAATTATGTTGATTTCTCTGTTCCTAGGACTTGTAAGAAGTTGGATCAGTATGGAATAAATATGATTCTTTTTCACTTTAATCCTTTCAAGTTTCAAACACCAAAACCTTGTTGATCCTGTACATCTTTTTCTATTAAAAATTTTGATAAGTAATTTAACTAAGGGGAACACCTATACAGTAAAAAACACCTAACAGGAACCTATCCCGTACAAAGGCACCATCGAAAGAAATTCTTAACTCACCACGTCTAATGTGAATTTGCTTTACCTGGAGCTAGGCAATAATTAATAGTTTACACTAGAACTTTGTCTGCAGCTTTTAAATGTCAAATGCACCAAGACACTAGCAATTTCGTGTTGAAGGTAGACCAGAATCAGTTTCAACTTGCAAATAACAACTATGGTCCACAGTGACCTAGACTCTTTGAAAGGAACCCAGAAATTATGGGGAATTAGGGGAAGATACAAGGAAGGGATACCAAACACCCTCCCTAAAGACAGAGAGACCCAACACTCTCTAAAACCAATTTCCAAAGTGAATACAAAGATATCCCATACTCTCACTGACAATCCTATTTATAGACTCTATCTAACTCCCACCCCAAACTAACTAACTATTAACCTCCTAACTAGCCACTTAACCGTGAGTACCTATCAATCTTTGGTGGACAGATAGCAGCATTTCTGCATTTCCGCCGTGAAGAAGCACATACCATAAGCCTAAACAGCTTTAACACATAAAACATATTCAATACCAATTTCAGTATTTCCTAGCAATCATCAGAACACTCCTAAAAAACCTACAGGAGCAGATACTATTTTTTTCATTTGTCCAAACACCTATTAGACTAGAATTTTGGAAATCCTAGTGCTACAACATTTGCATCCAGCTGAAAGATACGGGTATGCATTTAAGGGAGGAAAAACTAATGTGGGGGCATAAGCCAAACTTAGTGAAAAACTGAAAATTATAAAACGGTAAAAAATATGGCATTGTATAAAAACCTTTATTTTGACATTAAGTAAGTTGAAGCATGAATAGTTCAAACTCCACCTTTGGATCATTTGCAAACCAGTCCATGAAGGAAGCAAGTTCATGGAACTTCAATTTTTAGTTTTCATTTTCTAGCATTAATTTCTCAAAGTACTAACTATCATAAGCAACCCTCACTAAATAAGCCCAAACCAAAACAATTCATATCTTGATTTGATTCTTCAAGGTTCATTCTATGCCTAAAACAGAGGTCATTGCAAATTTATAATTGAAAAAAAAAATTCTAATTGGGAAATTTCAATGGCATGAAGAGTTTGAACAAGAGGATAATGTTCCAAGGAAAAAGGATCAAACCTGAAATTGAAAAGGGAGTTAATGGATCCAGCTCAAAGATGAAACCTTTAAAATGATGTGTGAAGAGCGACAGGAAAAAAGACGCAAACAAGAAACCTCGCTCATATTTCTTTCCCTTTACCTCGGACCTAGAAATAAGGTGGCGCTGTGTGTCCCAAACGACGACGTCGTTTCCTTCTACAATAGCTAAGGCTATGTTTGGTAATGGATTTTCGACAAGAACACGTGTACGTGTGTCCAAAGCCTGCTAGCAACAAAAACAGAAAATATATTTTGTTTAGACACTTTATACTTTTGGTCTAGGCTTTTTTTATTTTTCAAAGTGGTTTAGGCTTAAGATGAGTGCTAGCATAAAAATTTTACACAAATTTTTTCAATATACTCAATATGAGAGTGTTTGGATGTACATGTGTGAATTTCATAGTTGATTATAGCTTTAAAATTAATTGTGATGAAATTACAAAACCTAGCTTCTACATGCACAATTTTATCTAATGATATTAATCTTAAAAAACTACTTTTCTCCTAAATGTATTAAATATAAATCACTTCATTTTAAACTTATTTTTATCAAAATCTATTGTATCCAAAATCAATTTAGACAAATGAACCAAACACGCACTAGGTTTAATTCCTTTACTTTTCATTATGTAATTTTGGTGTTTATATTTTTTATTTTGTGAATTTATACCTTAAATTTTTATATTACAATAAGTTCTAATAAAATTTATTGACTAATATAAATTATGAATATGTCTGGGTTAACTAGTTAAAAAAAAATAGGTGAATTATGGTAGTGGTTCAACACTTCGTCACTTAATAAGCAAGTAGTTGGAGGTTCGAATTTCAACTCTTGTGAATGTCGTTGGTCAGCCTCGCACCACTTAGTATGTTAACAATATGATAAAAAATTAGTCCCATAGCTAGCAACTAAAAGATGTTAACACCTAAAATATAGTTAAAAATATATGTGGTGGGTGGACTAATTGTGTTTTTGTGAATAGTGGACTAATTGTCTATAAAAAGAGAACATGTATAAAACTTATGATATATTGCTAAATTAAATGATAGATTGCCCTTTTTTTCTTAGATTCAACAAATTAACTCATAAGACATATTATTAAGTTGGGGCTTGGAGGTCACTAAATTAGATTACAATAGTCTTTTATGCTAATCAAAATAATCTACTAAAATTATTAGTTTATCTTTCAAAGTTGTAAACATATTACTATTTTTCCGATGAATAAAAAAAAATACAAATTTGCTTATTACATTATTATTAATATTTTTTCGTTCAATTATAAGTCAATTCATTTAACCCATATTGGGAGCTTTCTATATCAAGATTTTATTAATTGGTAACTGACATTTGTGGTAGTTTCGTATTTTGCTGGATTTCATATACACTAATATTTACAATATTAAATAGTGAAATAGATGAATTTTGACTAGGATTAATAGTATAAGAAAATATTGCTGTCCGATGAATCAAAATAGTATAGGAAAATATCACTAAGGAGATTAATAAATTATTCATTATTAATTTTAATAGAAATAGTTTCACTTTTAGTACTGATTTTCTTTCATTTTTTTAGAAAAAAATATTAATATCTTTTTAGAAGTCTAAAATAAATTGAAATATTTCAGGGGCCTAAAACAAGTGCTTCACTTGCTTTAGGGTTGCCCTAAAGGAATAAACTAAGGGAAGAGCCTAATGTAACATCCGGAAAATTTTAATGATCTAATATATGAAATTCAAGTATGGGATCAAAATCACAAAATAGCCGAGAGTTCGATTTTTGAGCGGTGTGTATAGAAAATGATTTATTTGAAATGTCTGGCCACTTAATGTGATTTCCATGTCTCAAGGAGATCAGTCCAACAGTCTAGGAATACCTTAGTGCACACAAAAGTTAAACCTCTTAAAAAAATTATTATTATATATCTACAATGTTATCTGTGATAAAAAAACTAGACCTCTTAATATTGAAAACAGAAGTTCACATACCAAAAACGTCATTTGCTAAATCTCCAAATTTCAAGTAAAGAAACCTCTCATATCCTCGTTATTGTTCTCATCATCGCTTTCCACCATCTTTACTTTTCCTAAGTATTTTTTTTTTACAAGAGGAAAACACTTTTCCTAAGTCTTTACTTTTTACTTGGGATAACTTCCTTTCTCTATAAATATTATGACATCATAGGGGCTTTCTAAAAAAATCACGGATTAAAAACTAAAAAACTCACGTACCATTTTATATTCAGGTGTATAAGTCAATGACTAGAAACATATTTAAACTTTAAAAAAAAATTGAAATATAGTAGTTGGACTTGAATAAATGTTGCTTTACACAGGAAATTAAAACAAAGGGTTAAGTCTGCCCTTTGCTGTAGGACTCTTATGCCATATTTTGATTACATAGATCTTACTTTTGTTCGGCAAGGTGGTGGTGCTGCAGACACCCTTGCCAAATGCCGTTTTCCACTTTATCTTTTGTTTGGATTGAAGATTCCCCTCCTTAGATTGTTGCTGCTCTGCAGCATGATGTTTTGGCCAATAACCCTGCTTCAATTCCCTTAAAAAAAAATTGTGTTTTGATATACTCTCAACTCACATTTGCACATATTCCAATTTTATAAAAGCACATAATTTAAGTAATAAAAGAGTGAGATTGGACTCACATAATTTAAGTAATAAAAGAGTGGGATTGGATGAAATGACTTTCACATCCAACCAAGTCTTATCCAAGCATACCTTAAATATGTTTTGTGTTGTCACCGAAATCTTTTATTTGATTTGAAATAATTCTTATAAAAGTATTAGATTTAACACTCTACCCACCCAATTTCTCACCCAATTTAAAAAAATCCATATATTATTTCTCACCCCCCACACACCACATCCGGGAGTTGTGTTTTACGTCACCCATTTTTTGAAAATACCAAAAGTACCCTTGTTCAAAAAAAATATTTTGTACTAAAAAAAATTATTCAAAAATGTCTTGTATCGAAAAACCTCGCCCTCACTCCCTTCAACTCATCACCCTCACAATTTCTCTCCCCTCATACCTTTCCGTTCTACCTGGATATTGAAATGGACGAAAGGGACAAATTAGAACCAAAAGTGGGTTCACCTAATTGAAAGAAAAAATGGATTTCGTATGTTTCAACGCGTTCTGGTTATTATTTGCACTTGTAAGTGCGAAATATTCTTCAAAATCACACTTACAAGTGCGAATATATGTTAGATGTTTTTTTAATGAATTTTACTTGGTCGCACATTTATGTGCGATTTTGAGACAATTTTCGCACCTTGGAGTGCGATTTCATATTAAAAAAATCGAGAAAAACATATAAAAAATTCAAAAAATGCACCAAATGATTTTTAAAAATTATAGGACCACCACAGTTACTCTAGTTGACATGTTTAGAAATTTATGGTGAAATATATTTTTTTTCAAAAATTCAAAAAAAAATAGTAAACGATGAAATTTAAGCTCTGAACATCGACCTTATGGCAAAGTAAATAAGAGAAATTGATATTTTTGCATGATGTAAGAAAAAAAACATAAATTAAGAAACTTACCACAATCAATCAATGCAAGTGATCATTGACAAGGAAAAAACGTGATAGTTAATTGATGTCTTGTACCTACCCGGTATGGATACTACATCCAAAATGAAGTACACATACACCATATATTAGTTCTTCGAAAAATCCTTATAAATTGATGTGTTTATGGAAGTTAAACTAGAAATATAGAAATTAATTTTAACTTATACAGGAAATTATTATTCCCATATGTTTAAAATTTATAAACTTTTAATGAATTTTATCTTCTTAAATTTTTTTAAATAAACTAAATGAATTTTTATTCTGTCATACCCACCGTCTATGTAAATTGTTGTATATATTAAGTATATTTTTGCATTTTCAATCCAATCTTACAATCTCAATCTCAATACCATCTTTAAT
This sequence comes from Acmispon strigosus, assembly GCA_030819835.1. Lineage (NCBI taxonomy): Eukaryota > Viridiplantae > Streptophyta > Magnoliopsida > Fabales > Fabaceae > Acmispon > Acmispon strigosus. The sequence goes on along the minus strand of JAUAMA010000004.1, from coordinate 51,411,599 downwards.
CTTTCACATGTGACAACATTGCACTGCACATCATAATTTAGGGTTGTACCCACATACAACTCAATAATGTACATATCTAATGCTAGTTTTTATGTATTTTTTTAATTTATGAAACAAAAGAAATGAAAAAGTAACCGTTGTACACATAATATAGATATAAATAGACTTTGGTTCAGGCAGATCCATCATTCTCTCTTTGCTCTGTTCCGTTCTTCTTTTTCAATTTCTTTTGTTTTCTCTCTCTCTCTCGTTCCTCTGTTTCCTTCTATCAACGTGTTCGACGGTGGTTGATGTAAACACCTCAATTTTGCCCTAGTTTTTGTTAATTTAGTAGTTTTTTAGATAAAAATCCAAAAAAAAGTAAAAATCATGAAAAATGCATTAAAAGGTGAAAATCCCTAAAAATGGTAAAAATCTAGAAAAATACCAAAAACACAAAATATAAAAAGGCTTAATCTAATGAGTTTAGATTTTAGTTAAATTTTAATTATTTGTGTTAGTTGATTTTGAGAGTGACAAAAATAAAAAGGAAGAGAGCCCAAAATGATTTAAAATCAAATCAGCTTGAAAAAAGAGAGAAGGATGGCCCAACTGCAAGAAGAAGAAAAAATGAAAAAAGAAATAGAAGAAGGAAGAAAAAGGCCAGGCGGCCGAAGCTGGCCCATCAGGAGACAAAAAAAGAAGGGGAGAGAACACTAAAAATGCTTCTGAAACCCTAGCAGCAAGGAGAAGGTACGTTGGTAATTTTCGCCCACCCAAAACCCTAATTTTTTCAGCTATTTAAACTCTCTCTTCCCGGTTCCCAAGGGCAGGCAGAGAAAAACACTATTCACTCCATCCACCCAAATCGATCAGTGACACTCTCACATTATTGTGGGACGATCAATAGTTTCTTTTCGTTGAAAAATGAATATCTGATTAAAGACACTCTTGCATTACTGCGAGACATGTCTATAGCTTCTCCATGGCTATGATAAAATAAAATATGCAATTAGGGACACTTTTGTATTACTGTGAGACTGTCTAGTAATTTAAAATCAACCCGTTGCTTAGTGATACTCTCACATTACTGTGAGATCGAGGACCTTGCTCCTCCGCCGACGTGGTGGCTGGCTTCCTCATCAAGATTTCGTCATCACCATGGTGTTCGGGTAATTCACAAATCTTCGATTCTGCTATGTCTGTATGCAAACAACTGAGAAAGAATGATTTACAACACCATTCCTTTCTTTTTTATTTAATAGTACTTATCACTCAAGAATTCAAATATATATAGTATAAGCCCACTTCACTCAAGAATTAAAATATATATAGTAAAATCATTTGGTTCTAATTTGTCCCTTTCGTCCATTTCAATATCCAGGTAGAACGGAAAGGTACGGGGGGAGAGAAATGGTGAGGGTGATGAGTTGAAAGGGTGGGGGTGAGGTTTTTGGATACACGACATTTTTAAATAATTTTTTTTAGTACAAAATGTTTTTTTTGGAACAAGGGTACTTTGGGTATTTTCAAAAAATGGGTGGCCCAAAACACAACTCCTGGATGTGGTGTGTGGAGGTGAGAAAGAATATATGGATTTTTTTAGATTGGGTGAGAAATTGGGTGGGTAGAGTGTTAAATCTAACACCCTTATAAGAACTATTTCAAATCAAATAAAAGATTTCGGTGACAACAAAAAACATATTTAAGGTATGCTTGGATAAGACTTGGGTTGGATGTGAAAGTCATTTCATCCGATCCCACTCTTTTATTACTTAAATTATGTGAGTACAATCTCACTCTTTTATTACTTAAATTATGTGCTTTTATAAAATTGGAATATGCGCAAATGTGACTTGAGAGTATATCAAAACACAATTTTTTTAAGGGAATTGAAGCAGGGTCATTGGCCAAAACATCATGCTGCAGAGCAGCAACAATCTCAGGAGGGACATCTTCAATCCAAACAAAAGATAAAGTGGAAAACGACATTTGGCAAGGGCGTCCGCAGCACCACCACCTTGCCGAACAAAAGTAAGATCTACGTAATCAAAATATGGCATAAGAGTCCTACAGCAAAGCACAGACTTAAACCTTTGTTTTAATTTCCAGGGCCAAGAATATTACAAAAAAAAAATTAAAATACTATTTTGCACCTAGAAGTGCAATACACTTTGATAAATTTAAAAAAAATTATAAAATAAATTTCGCACTTGTTTGATAAATTTCTCGCGCCGCTACAGCCGTCGCGTCGTACCAACGCCGCCGCGCCTTTGTACGACTCGTTCACCAGCCTCTTGTCCCAGCTCAGCCCTGATTTCGTGAAGAAATCAGGCGATGGTGTTTCGACGGTGGTCGAAGGCAGGGATGAGGGGCGATAAGTGGTGTTTCGACGGTGGTTCAGGTGGGAGATCTGGTAGATATGAAGTTGGTTTGGTTGTGGGCTTTGGTTCTTCCTCCTCTTTCTCTGTTTCCTTTCGATCTGGAGTTGGTTTTCAGGATCTGTTTGGGGAAGAAGGTTGCGATGGGGTTGGGTGGTGGCTGGGTGTGGGTTAGGGGTGGCGCATGTTAGCAGGATGTGGCTGGCTGAGTGTTCATTTCCTGAGTTTTCTCTTGCATGTTGTTGGAGATATGAAGATGATGTTAGAATGTTCATGAACAAATTTCATTTTCTGGATTTTTGTTGTTAGAGGATGAAGGTGATAATGATTAAGTTTAATTTTTTTGGGTCTGCTCTGGTAAATAATTGTGAGGGTATCACTGTCATTTACCTACTTCGATTAAAATAATATTAACCTGCTAAACCGGTTGCAACAACAGGTTGAACAGGACATCTAGCGTTAGGCGATTGACCAGAATCACTTCAGGTATGGCATATTGCACCTCATATGCGGCCTGTTTTCTTTGAAGGTACCGGTTTCTCAAAACCCGTAGTCCCTGTTATTGTTGATGTTAGAGGGAAAATATTTGTAATCGATGTGGGACTTAAGCGATATGGGAATGCTATTAGATACGCATTGAAAAGCAACTACAAATCTACGCAGAGATCCATTTATGGCAATGGTGTGAAGACGGGTAATCAGGAGGACGATCAAGATTTGAGCAGCCTTTAAGCATAAGAAATGGTTTGGCTGACTTAATGAATGAACATGTTCAAGTCACTTGGTTTATCCTTCTAAGCCATACTTCCTATCAAGCTGCAATTGAATACTCTCATCTCATTGCCACTTCCAAACAAAAGTCACTGGGTTTATCTAGAGAAAATTAACCAAACTCACATCATGGAACTGACAGAATTTGGTCAATGGCTAAAGTGCACTACCGGAATTTTGAACCTAGAGTGTTAAAAACAATATGACCTAATAACCTCCTTTTCATTAATGGATGTCCCGCACGATGAAAGAAAGCAAAAATGTTTCTAACAAAAACTAACACATACCGGGTATGTTAAAAAGCACAAATATATATATCGGGATTTGATCTCGCGGAAGGAAAAACCAAATATATTCTGGGATTTAAAAAATCGAGATTTCATTTCTCGGAAAGTGTATCAAGATGTGTTTCGTGATTTAAAAACTCGGAATGTAATTATCTAGATAGTTTCTGTGATTAAGAACCTGAAATGCCCAATAATGGAATAGTGTACGGGGTTTTAAATCTTGGTATGGATATCCAACACTCTTATGGGTTTACAAATCCTAGTAAACAAAATGAAAATGGTATTAGTGTCTTTTACTATGTTAAAATGAGATTTATAATTTTGTGTCAATACGGGCCAGCCAGGCCCACATGGGCTGGCCCGTCACGGGTTGGGTTCATTAGGGTTGGGTTCATTAGGGTTGGGTTAGAACAACCCGTTTCTAAACGAGCCAAGAAAATATGAACCCAACCCGGCTCGCGGGTTGGCTCGTTTTGACAGTAGAAAAATAAAAAATCTAAAAATTATGGAATTCAATTAAAAAGTGTTAAAAAATTAATAAAAATTAATATTAAAAAATACTAACACATGCATTTTGTCATTCACATCCAACATAGTTGACTTCTAATACAAACACAGCCACTCTCTTGTAGTTGCAGACACGCTTTGACAGTACACATAGTCACGAGACTCACGACTCAACCCAAGAAGCAACAAAATCATCAAAAAAAATTTTTTTTTTAATTGCCCAACCCGCAGGTTGGCTCGCTTGACCCGCGGGCTGACTCATTTAACCCGTGGGCTAAACGAGCCGGGTTGTTCTAACTTATATTCTAAATGAGCTGTGATTTAAGCAACCCCACCCACCTACGGGCCGGGTTGGGCTGAGCTGCCTCGCGGGCTGGAACCCATATTGACAACTCTACTAACACCGTTCCTATAACATCATAAAATATTTTTTACACAATTACCCCTCACATAGCAATTTTAGTTAGGTATATATTTCTGTACATGTAATTTTGATATCAATTCTAGTCCTTCAAAATTCCCTTTAATAACTTTTGCCATTCTCTTCCCTTTTTTTCTCATTATATATATTTTGATTTTATAAATTTTTCGTAATATTCGTGTATCAATGGGATTTTAAGCACTGTTTGGCTAATTTAAGCACTGTGGTTTTAAGCAAATTACAATTTTTTTTTTGCGTTAATTATATTTTGATTTTATTCCTTAAAAAAATTATATTTTGATTTTATTCCCTGTATCATTCTCATGACTCATGAGGATGATGTATGCTTTGTATTTTCCTTCTTGTATTCATGCTTGTTTATTATCAAGCATTTTAATAACGAGTGATTAGTTTAAGATGCATATTAGAAAAATTTGAACATAATTCTCTTTAAATTTAAATTTGAAGGAGGGTACCTCTCTTAAAATAAGTTTTGGACATTATGCGGATAAAAAAGTGGTTGCGTTCTTAATAAATTGATCAAATTTATTGAACTGAAAAGAGGAATCCTTGGATTGAACCCTAAATTGAGAATAACAAAGTGTAGAGAGCGATGGATCATTACACTTCTCCTGGAGGAAGCTGGACTATGATCCCAACCCAGAATTCCAATACCCAAACCCAATCCCAACCCAATCAGGACCCAAATCTCTATATTCATCAACAACAACAGTTTCTCCATCATCAACAACAACCACAACAGCAGCAACCTTTTCAGCAGCCACAAACACCTCAATCTCAATTTCAACAACAACAGCAGCAGCTTTATCAGCAACAGCAGCTCCTTCTACAACAGCAGCAGCAGCAGCAGAGCATTCACCCATCGCTTGCCTCTCACTACCAACTCCTACATGTAACTCCTTCAAAACCCTAGTTTCATCTCGCTCCTTTTTTTTCATTTTTTTAAGTATCGGAAATGCTTGTTATGGGCGTAGTTGGTGGAGAATTTGGCTGAGGTTGTCGATCATGGAACCCCAGATCAGCAATCAGAGGCATTGGTATGAATTTCTCTTCTTTTCACCTTTTTGTTTAATCCCTTTTTTTAATTGGATTTTCTTTACATTCAATTATGTTAATTTTTTGTTTGATTTCGTTGGTTAAATAGATCACTGAATTGACCAACCAATTTGAGAAGTGCCAGCAGCTGTTAAACTCAATCTCTGGCTCCATTAGCACCAAGGCCATGGTATTTGCAGTTCTCTAAATTTCCCCTTTCCTTTATATATGTGTTCTTTTCATTGTGCTTCGCTTGTTATTTATGTTGTCTGTTCTACTTTGGTTTAACCTCCATATGCATATTAAATTATACTGCTTAGTTTTAGGCTTTTAGCTGTATAGATAGACAGATTTCAATTTTAATTTTTCTTTATTATGTAACCCATGCTACGATAAAAAAAAACTCTACAATTACTGACACCGGCACAAAGAATTATGATTCAGATATCAGATATCTCAATATGATTTGTGCGTCAAACATTAAAAAATTCAGTCAGTAGTTTGAAGCTGGGGTCACTCTTGACTAACTTAAGTGGTTTCTGGATGCTGAATGCAGACAGTTGAGGGACAGAAGAAGAAGCTAGAGGAAAGCGAGCAATTGCTAAATCAGCGAAGGTCTGTAAAAATTGTGTCAGATATCTCTGTTTGGCAATGTTGTCAAATAGCGGATATTGCAGCACTATAGCGCTATAGCGTAGCACTCTCAAGGCTCACCGCTGTCCGCTATTTGCCGCAATTTTCTGGCCTGAGGGTCCCTCATAGTGGATTTTTGCCTTTCCGCTATTTTCTGCGATCTGCGATTAACAACATTGTTGTTTGGTTAAGTTTCTATATGCTAAATACATGTTTTTGTTTTCCCCTCGTGACAGAGACTTGATTGCCAACTACAGAAAATCTGTGGAGGAGCTTGTTAGGTCTGAGCCATAACAGCCTGACATTTTTCAGATGGGTAAGGGACCTTAAATGAGGTTTTGTTTTACAATAGATCTCAGCTTTCATGTTTTACTTGGAGTAAATCACCAGCTTTTACCTTGAAATTAAGATTAACTAATAATTATTTAAAAAATGATTGATACTTGACAAATACTTAAAGGTTTGTCTAAAAACATGTTATCTTCAAATATTAAAGGATGAACGATTGTACGTTTAGAAGAATTTTAGGGCTGATTGGTTTCCATTTAATTTTCTGTTTCTAGTTTTAATTGTAAAATCTATCTTTATTTTCACTTGTTTTCAAAGTTTTGTATAAGAAATAATGAAATATGTTTTTTGTTGTTTTCACTGTTTCCTGTGTACAATTTTAGAAACAGTGAAATCAAGGCGGAACTTCCACAATTAAGACTAGAAACAGGAAATGAAAACATATTATAAAAAGAGAAACTTAATAAGCTATTAATATTCTTTATTGCTTTTGCATATATTCTTAGGTTAGATGAATCACAGGAATGTGTCATAGTGTTTAACTATATCTGCACCTGTTCGTAGGTTTGATGAGTCACAGGAAATCTTCAGAAACTTAGAAGCTACAAATGGCATTTAATCAATCAATAAACTTTGAGTTCTCCCTTTATGAGATGCAGAGTCATCGAGTCTCAATTGTATATATATGTTATGGTTTGAGAAGAGATCATGATTTCCATGTTTTTGTATCTTTCAATTGATTAAAGATTTCCTGTCCTGTCTTTTAAATCTTCCCCCTCCAAACTGATTTCATGTGTCAAGATCTAATGGAAAGAAGGGAAAAAAGTTGTTAGGCCTTATATATGGTTCTTTTTATGATGTTTTAATCCAATAAGATGCAGAGCTCATTGGCATTCTCATAAAGATTGTTTGACACCAACTCAATATCCTACTAATTGGTTTCTAATCCGTTCACTGATTTGCATATTATATCATTGCTGGGCTACCAGCTTAGTTTTTTAGGAAAATTGTTCTAGGTAAACTTAATTTGCGAAAAACTTAGGGACTAGACAACGTAAAAAAATTGTTGTTTGATTTTTATAAATTATTGAAGTAGTAGACAAAAATTGGCTAAGGCCTAAGGGACAGCATAAAATTCTCACCCTCTAAACCAGAGAACAGATTTTTGTCCATGCCATAAAGAGATAACTATGACCCTGTCCTTTCATCTTTTTAGCTCTTTGCACAAAACAAATTATATACAACACAAAGGGTATTACAGTTAAATTTTTTGTGTAGCCATTGGCAAATTGCTCTGTTTATTTAGTCCTGTGCTTTGGTCATGAAGCAAAATCAAGATAAAAAATAGTTGTTCTATTTATGTTGTCTCTTAATATGCATCAAACATACAATTAGGATCGCGGACAAATAGTTTCTGAAAATGTAGCTGTATCCCTTTTGAAACTTCAAAGATTAGGAAAATGTAATCGTAATCGGGAGCTTCAAAGCTCGAAACCAGACTTTATGCAAGAATGACTGAGTACTCCAAAGGTCATTTTTTTCTTCCATATCTAGTGTCACGATGCTCATCAGTGATTTTGATTCAAAACTAATTGCCAGTTAAATTTGAACCTGTTTTTGACCGTATGTTTTGATCATATATTCCAGATCTTGGTATAGATATGCAATCCAGACTTTTCAGTTCTCAGAGGACCTCTTAGGACTGCCTTGGAGAGATGCTGCGGATAAGCTGCAAGTTACTTATCTTGTTTTGGCTCCTGGATGTTGAGCTTGATATATATTTGTGAAACAAGGTCAAGGAGTACAAATCAAAGGCAAAATTTCTTGACTGAGTGTCTTTCACTCTTTCCATTCACTTGTGTTGGCTGTATTGTAGAGGCAGAGCATTATAGAATGAGTAGTTTGGTAATTTGTAGGAATACAGTGTAACTGGTAAAATGTAAGCCCCTGCACTGTACTTAGTCCTTTTATCTAATGTTGCATAAAGACTTGCTAGTAGAGGATTTCAGAATTTTCTTTTATGGAATATAAACTCAAAATAAGAAAAGCATACTTTAATAGAAGGATTGGGAGAGAGATTGAGAGGCATTAGGATTAAGGATTAAAAGATTATAAATCAAGAGTACAGCGCTATGTTTAGTGGAAACAGTTGAAGATTTGATAGAAATACATTTAGGGATGTGTGTAAACTGCAAATGTCAAGAATGATACTGAAATTGGAAAGATAAAGAGATGATGAAATATTGGTTGTGAGGCACACATAAATTTGCTGCTGTGGTAGAAGAGTATTATGATAAAATAGTTAGTGTTATATTCTTTTTCTTTTATTAATTTGTGAGAGTTTCTTGAAGGAATGAGATCCAAAATAAAATTGTATGAATGAGAAGGATACACTTCAACATATTTTTAATACATTTTCATTTGTTCATTAATAAAATTCTGGATATCACTTAATTGCGAGTGAGATTTATCAGCTTAGTTTAGCTATATGAGTTAGTGGATTACATAATTTATCTTTATGTAAAAAAAGATGGGAGATTGAAGTAACCAAAAGGAGTGCTAGTGCTACAATTTGTTTCGTATCCGAGTTTCTGCTGTAGAGTTTTATTTTTGTTTGTCAAAAACCAGCTCTAGAGTTTGAGTATGCTAAAAACCATAAATTTTTTTGAGTTGATTGGAGTGGTTTTTAACCTATTCAACGATTTTGAATCTTGTTCTTGGATCACCAATAAATTAGTTGAATCGGCTTATCTGATTTTCATAATTAATATATTCTATAAAAAAAAGTCTTTTATTAGCACAATTGCTATTTGTAGCTTGAAATTTATAAATATATAATAATTGATAATTTATCTTGGTGCATTGTTTGTTGGAATTTGAAAATTGCACTAATTCCATATATCATGTAATTTTATTTCATTTTTCTCCCTGAAAAAGGAAAAAGGAAAAAGAGCATTGATAAACAAGGGCTATTTTAGGCTCCATTATCCAATAACACTTGAAACAAACTAATAATTTCCTATAACAACATTCCACAGTCCAAAAATATCAGTTAAATCTGTTATAACACCTGTCCTGTCTATCTATAATTCTATATGTATGTATCTATCTGTCTCTCGTAGCTCCTCCCATAATTTCTCTCCTCCATCCCCTACTGTTTCCATTATTCCATCCCGCAGAGAAAAAAAGGGAAGAGAAATTAAAGCCCCAGCAGAAAAAGTCCCTTTCCCATCAAAAACTGCAATACCTTCCCCGCCGGAGACGCAGCTGATATCTCACCCTCTCCCTTTTTTTCCTCCCTTCTTATTTTTCCAATTTCACTATGAGCCACAGCAGCCACAGCACCATCACCACCATCTCATCAAGAAATGCTAACACCACCACCCAGGCATGCGCCGCCTGCAAGTACCAACGCCGGAAATGCGCGCCGGACTGCGTCCTCGCCCCTTATTTCCCCCACGACCGCCAGCGCCAGTTCCTCAACGCGCACAAGCTATTCGGCGTCAGCAACATCACCAAAATCATCAAGTACCTCGACCCTCCGCTGAAGGATCAAGCCATGCGCACCATCATCTTCCAAGCGGACATGCGCGCCACCGACCCCGTCGGCGGCTGCTACAAGTACATCCAGGACCTCCAGGCCCAGATCGAGTACCACACCGCCGAGCTCGAACTCGTCCTTCAACAGCTCGCCATTTTCCGTCAGCAGCAACAACATCATGTCTATGGTGGTGATCATGTCATGCATCATGTAACAGATCCTTTGAGCTTGTATAATAACCATTATCCTCATCAACAAGTGCCGCAACAGGATCAGTATGTTATGGTGCATGAAACTAATAATGAAAATAACAATGCCTGCAATACCCCTTTGCAAGAACATATTAACACGTGGGCCATGCACAACACCATGTCCCTTTCATCTCTCTCGTTGCATGGGCAGAGTAGTAATGCAAGCGAAGAGTATGATCACAAGCCAATGCTTGACATGCCTTCTGATCATGAAAGAAGTAATGAATTAGGAGGATTTGATTCTGAAGAATTAATCCATCATCATAGGTAATTACTTAATTTCTTTTATTCTTTGCAATTTGAATAAATCATGCAATTGCATACATCTATTGTCAATGTTCTACATTCATATGCATACAATCCATAACCTAACCTGAATTTTAAGATAAATTTAGAAACTAAATTGGCATCATTAGTTCCAACAGAATAAATAAATATGCATTATGATTGAATTGATTTTATGATTGTCCTATATATTATGTAGTTTATCACTGATGCATATATATGATCAATCTTCTAACATGATCATGTATTTACTTGAATAATTTGCAGTGATGAAGCATTTTTGTTTAAGATAGACGACACGGTAATAAAAGCGGAGGGTGATTGCATGCAACAAGCTCAAGACCATGATCTGAAAGGTGCAGCAACTTTGTTTACTCTCACAAATTGTACTAGCTAGCTAGCTGATCATCAAAGTGTTGATTAGCATAGATTGTAGAAGATGCTTTCGAGCGAGGTTTAAATTTTGCAACGGCTATAGCTATACTGTTTCTTTCATAGGGTGTTGAATTCTTTGTTATTATTCATTTTTCTTCTGAGAAGAAATAATACTATGATCCCCTCTATTGGAGGTCTGATTCAATGAAAGGAATGAACAGATTTGGTCTGATTCAATGCAATATCTTTTGACAGAGTAAACATTTTTGACGTAAGAAGCAGAAATAAGCTGAAGAAGAATACAAGGAAATTTTTTTGCAGGGCCATTACAGATAGGGACATGGCTCTCACCGTTGTATCAAAGTTGAGGTCCCAAATAGAAACTTTTTTGGCACATAAACAATAAGGAAAACAATGTATGATTTTGACATTGGCATGTGACAGACCAATTGCACTTCAAGTTTTTGCCAGATTGTTAACACGCATGATGGAGGTAGAAAGACATATCAATCAAATCATTTTCACATCAAAATTGTTGGCTGCGAACATCCATAACCATGACTCTCCTAGCCTCTAATTTCCAAGTGTGTTTCAAATAGCAATTGACTTAGTGAAAGCACTTTCATGTTAATCTATAAGAAATGTTATGTTCACTTGTCCGTCAGCTTTCTCGCACCTATAAGATCCGAACATAGCCCAAATCTCAAATAGGTAATGTTTTTCCTTCTAGTTTTTGAAAAACCTCATCTTCTAAGCCTTTTAAGAGGGAGTCTTTACTCTTGTAGCGCCAGTCCAACTTATATGCTAGTCTTTGAAACCTTGCTTTGTTTTGATCTCCTTGACCTTGGGGTCTTTCTGAAACTTTGTGGTTATATTAGTTTGTGATGATTGAATGGTTTAATTATTGCAACATAACATAGCTCATATTACCATCGATGGAATTGAAGTAAAGGAGATGCGAGATTTTGACTCAAGAAATTTGAAGAGAAGTTACTAAGTTAATTAGAAAGGATAATGTTTTTATTATAGTTGAAATTGCATTATTATTGAAACTATAACAAGGACAAGGCAGCATAACTATTGAAGCAAGTAATAACTATTTGAATGATCAAAACAAGAACGAATCTGGAAATGTAATTTGGACATTTGGTGACTAAAGCAACCAGTAGCAGAAAAAAAAACCGCGGGTAGACACAATCTTTTATTTTATTTATTTTGCACCTTGTTACATAAGTTCTGATACATGCTACTTGGGATGATGAATGATACCTAAAGAATGGAGCAAGTTTTCACCTTATCCAATTGAAGATGATGACTAGAATGAGACATGATTTTCCTGAACACTCTGAATAGTAGGTTTCATAATTTCAACCTCACTCCACAAATACAAAGGCTTGTTGGATTAGGCTACTTCCTTAAAAGGAATGGTAAAAGAACTCTAATATTGATACACAAAATTGCTTTCATGATTTGGTGAAGCAGGTTAATAGTCCAACTCATCCATATCCGCCACCCGGCTTGGAGGTTTATTCTTGTCATTTGGATTATCCACCACGGCGGCCTCGGTGGTTGCCAGTAGCAATGACACACTGAATGGGGACAAAAAATAGTTTATATCATATAATAGAAAATCTATGTAGAGAAATTGCAATGCCATATGATGTGATTTTACCTGGCAGCATCTACCAAAGCTGTTCTAACAACTTTAAGAGGATCTATAATTCCAGCCTTCACCATATCAACATAGGTACCTGCTTGACCAAAATAAGCACCATCATCCTTTTTGCATTAAGCGTAAAAAGATAACTTCAAAACAACATCTTATGATGTAGTCCAATGTAACTTTATGTATGTAAAATGGTTACAAACCTTGAGCAGCATCAAAACCGAAATTATGATCATCTTGTTCCAACAATTTGCTTTGAACCAAAGAACCATCGAAACCAGCATTTGCAGCTATTGTAACCGTCGGTGCCTATGATAAATAAATTGCATTATTATGAAAGATGAAAAGTTGGGAAGCAAGTAAAAAAGTCAAAATAGAGAAGGGAGAGACGCCTTTATGTGACGAAAGTAAAGTAGTGTGCGGCAAGCGGTACAACCTTAAGTGCATTCTGAATAATCTGTACTCCTCTTTTCTCATCCTCATTTTTAGTTTCAACGTTCTCCAAGACTTTGGTAGCATATAAGAGAGCGACTCCACCACCTGAATAAAACAATTACGTAATGACTTTAATACATGAACAAGTATTCTAATAATGTGGACCAGAATACAAAGAGCGCACAACTCCCCCCCCGGGCCGCATACCGTTTATCCCATCAGAAAGGACAAAATGAGTTACCTGGAACAATACCCTCCTCCACAGCTGCTCTCGTGGCATTTAACGCATCAGTCACTCTATCTTTCCTTTCCCCGACTTCTGCCTCACTAGCCCCCCCAACCTGTAGATGTTTGGTTCCATCTTCCATGTGAGGTAATGAATACAAATTAATCATCACAAACCAGTGTTTCTAAAGATGAATGACTAACTTTGAAAACAGCAACACCACCAGAGAGTTTTGATAGTCGCTCTTGTGCTTTTTCTTTATCAAACGTCGCAGAACTCTTCTCCATAGCAGTCCTCAGCTGCAAATTGATATATGCTTACAGCTTATTAAACATCGTAAAGTGCCCACAAAAAGTTTGTACTGATTGAACTACTTATGGCCACACAAGCCACATGGAGGCAACCTAAACGAGTCAGGGCATGGTATGTCAACTTTTAAAATGTAGTTTTAGGGTTATGTATAATGCTAAGGTCTGCTACATGATTGCAAAACAGAAATTTGTTCGCGCAAACACTACACGGCATGAACCCACCAATCATATAATAATTTGTTTGTGAGATTCATAAGAAAATAAATCACGACAAAACACTATTGTCATGCAGTACTGCATGTAGATGGAATAGGATTACAAAGGCAGAAAAAAAGTGCTCCAAACCCATATATAGAATAAGGCTAGTGGAACTGAACCAAAAATAGAATAAAAATGGGGGAAAACGGAATATGGTGTATCATTCCTTAGACTTCCCTCTGATTCCAATGATCCAGAGGTAGTAGATGATGCATGAGCAAACTGACTTGGTATTCGGGAGACCCTAACCCTCTTCTGATCTTCCTCGTGAATCTAGACCTTTTAATCTGGTTTCCTGTCCTCTTCTCTATAACAAAAATCTTAACTAACTCTAAATATTACAATCAGTTGGGTGGGGTTTATCCCTTTCTGACTATCTATTTTTCCAAGGACGAAGTGTAAGCCATTATTATTAGTCACCTGTGCTATCAAAGGCCTCAGTAAGAACCCAGTAATTCTTTCCATTACAATCAATTATGCAAGAAACAGAAACCTAGAAATATCATTCAGTTAAATGAATAATACATAAAAAAGTACACGTAAAAATATAATACTTCAATGAAGAAAAGAAAAGAAAAGAAAGATACCTCCTCACATCTCTCTTCAATGAGCTTCTTATCCCCACCACCATGTAGAATGATCGTGTCATCAATGGAGACAGTAACCTGTTGCTTATTGAGTTAGATACATAAGTAACAGTTTGAAGAACCATAGACTACTTGAAGCCACAAACACACCTTTTTTGCAGTCCCAAGCATTCCTGGTTGGACTTTGTCAAGAGTAAACCCATAATCTTCTGTGATGACCTGTTTTCAAATTCATCAATCATCTTTTTCATCATAACAAGCCGTAGTCCCAATCGCTAAACCATTTGTGAATAAGTCATTGCTTAAGAAAAATTAAAATATTTAAAGTACAACCATAACAGGAACCAAAATGCAATATTTGATAAATAAAATGTGGGTAGAGAATTACCTCTCCTCCAGTAAGAACTGCAAGATCGTCTAAATTTGCTCTTCTGCTATCCCCAAAGCCAGGAGCTTTTATGGCACAAACCTGAAATATACAAGAAACTTGAAATACAGAAAGTGGAAAACAAGTATATACAAAATCAAGTTTCAAGTAGCGTGGCACATATAAAGGGCAAGCACATAATACTTCTAACAGACCCTAAATACAACTCACCGAAAACAAAACATAAACTAAAAAAGAATAAAACAAATCTGCACCAGATACACACTAGAAAGGCACTACCACAAAATCCACCTATAGTAGCCTAAATTCTTCTACACGTGATACATTTTATATAAAATATTTCTGTAAATATGAACAGCTTAAGCATCTAATATGATCCACTTACTTATGTGTACAATATGCAGTTATAAAAAAACATATTTCATCTGTAATTTCTAAAGGTTTTTCAGCAATACATCTCAACCCTAATTAAATAGTATCAACTAAATGAAATCTAGAATGCAATTGAGATTTTAATAGGAACCCACAAACCAGAATTGAAGAATGCAATGGAAAATAGAATAAACAAGAAATAATCTATTATTATTGAATGAAAAATGAACAGAAAAGGAGATAGATCTCTCCTTCAAGAGTCTACTTTCCCTTTCTACATCGGAGCCACTGCTCTATTTACTCAATGTTTAAAAATCTGAATCCTGCTTACTCTACTACCTTCACTCCTATTCAAGTTAAACCACCCCGGTTCTCCCGATCTCTCTAACTAACTAACTAATAGTTATAACTAGCTATTGATACACTTAATAGACTTGTTTGTAACTAATTATCAATATTTGGGGATCTATAACAAATTTGGAATTCTTTTCAAGGAAGCTCAGATATAAAGTAAGATAATGACAGTAAACAGATACACAGTTCAAACTACTTCCCTTATATTACTTGTAGTCGGTATTGCCTAAATTGTTTAAATTGGAAATTACAATTATTCTCTCATCAGTATTTATTATTATGTGGTTCATATAACTTCTGCCTACTTATGCTCATGTAACACCCAGCATAAAATGAAAGCAAAGAAAACAGGAAAAAAAAAAGGCGCAGGACAACAACACAGGAAAGCAAAATCCAAGTTGTAGTAGCATAAAAGATCACCAACTATAAGTCAACGATTATTAGTTACTGCAATGAAACAAATCTACAATCAGAGAAGACATGAATCCACCATTCATGGTTACTGAGTCTGAACCATAAGGTTGCAGGAAATAAAACTAAGATAAATGCCACGTAATCACCTTAAGCCCAGCATGATGCTTGTTGAGTATGAGCATAGCCAGTGCATCACTCTCAACATCTTCCGCAACAACTAGGAGTGGTCTTTTTTTCTGGTTAACATCAAAATAGAAAAGTAAATGATGAGAATATTCAAATTGTAGATGAAAATGAGCACAATGAATCAAGATTGGCTTATCCACCGTGACTGCCAGCTCCAATATTTTCAACAGTGAATTCATGTCTGAAATTTTCTTGTCATGGATGAGGATAAAGGGGTTCTCCAATTCCTAGACAAATGAGAATTACCTTCATTAATATCACAAATACAAATGAACCAAATAAGCTCACCAAATTGAATGAAGTTTTATATTCACAGCAGACGAAGGAGACAATGTAATCCATTTTATAATTAAGAAAAAGAAAACTGCCCATAAATCTACCCTCTCAAATACTTAAGGTAAAACTATCATAACCCAACATGCTGGTGCAACTTTTTTGAGAAGGTTTGACATATATGTTAGTGACAAAAGAATAAGTCTGTAATGTGCTTACACATTTCTGAGTCTTCGGATCAGTAATAAAATAAGGAGATATATAGCCTCTAGTTAACTTCATTCCTTCTACCACTTCCAACTCGTTATCCAAAGTATTTCCGTCCTGAAAACTTCAAAATTTTAGACAACCTGGAGTGAAATTAAGTAAACAGTTCACAAAAATAAATAAAGTTGCTTACAGCAACAGTAATTATTCCTTCCTTCCCAACTTTCTCCATTGCTCTTGCAATCAATTCTCCAATATCACGCTCCCCATTAGCAGATATGGTTCCAACCTACCAGTCATATAAAAGAAATGAATAACAAACAAACAGAATACAACCCAGTATAATGTGTGGCACTAAACATATATCAGGAAGACATGTAGCACTACAACCTGATTTTTATTTACACACACACACACTAATTGCATAAATCAATTGCAATTTTAAAGTGCCGAATGCCAGAATTATTCAAGACCTACGGACCCAAAATTAATTATAGGAGGGAAGTAAAGAAGCATTCTAGTGTAATCAATTTCTTAAAATTCATTCAGCTGGGGGAATGATTTATTGAGAATTCTTGCACCTGGGTTATCTCTTCCGGTGTGCTTATCATTAACGCTCTGCTTTTTAAATCAGTGACTACAGCATCAACTGCCTTATTTATTCCATTACGCAAATCCATGACATTTACTCCAGCAGCAATTGATTTGCAACCTTCTAAGAGTATTGCCTGAGTCAAAACAGTTGCACAAGTTGTACCTAAAATCAGAGAAGAAACATTGACTTGTAAGATCTGAAAGGAATGAAAGCATCAAAAAGAAAGGGAATCGATAATGGCATAGATGAAGTGAGGCCATCTCTAAGTTTTCCTACTGACATGGGATAGTGGAAGTTTTTAAAAGAGATTAGTTTCAAATATCTTTAAATATTAGATAATTTATAAAAAATCAAAGTGTGATAGCCAACATTGGCCATAATCTTTTTCTTTTCCCAATAAACTCCCATTCGACACTTTTGAGAAAAATAAAAATCAAGAAAAGTACTCACCATCTCCCGCAGCAGTGTTGGTAGCCTTCGCCACCTGCTTCACGAGATCAGCACCAATATTTTTGGTTTTGTCTTTAAATTTGATACTTTTGGCTACAGTCACGCCATCCTTCGTAACCCTTGGATTCTTGTGGCTTTTCTCAATTATGACATTGCGACCCTGACTCAACCAATTCAAAATACAAGGTGGAAAAAGAAGTTACTTTTCATGTCAATTTTTCCAGTCAACAATTCATCCAAAATGCATTACAACCCTTGGGAAAAAATGAACAACTTGGAACAACAAACGACACTAAGACCCATACAAAGCATTTGGCACGTTTGATCGAACAAAACAAAATTTAATTCTACGATTTCAATGAATAAACTTCAATAGTATTATTACTTTTACATTATGTCTTGTTCCTATTCTAGTTTTTTTAATATAGAACAAAACCTATATGTTCTATAAGAAATTACCAAATGAGAATTGAACTGAACAAGAAAACAAGGAAATAGCATGACGTGCAGCTGTACTAGATGAGCAGTATAAGATGAATAGCAACAATAAAATGATACCTTGGGTCCCATGGTAACTTTGACAGCCTCAGCTACCTCAGAGACCCCCTCCAATATAGCAGCACGAGCCCCAACCCCAAAGTTGATATCTTTAGTGACATAATTTCTGCTTGACAACACCCCCCTATACACCTGCCCCCATTTGAAGAAAAAGAAATGATGAAAACACACACCCAACTAAGAAACAATGTCAATTCAATGAAATAGGAACATGGTAAGTTATCGAGCTTCAGAAACATAACGAAGAAATTGAGATTGAAACATGAGTGGTGTTCGTCTTACGAGGTTGTTGTTCTTTAGGGTGGAAGAAGCAACTTTAGCAGCCAATCGATACATTGGCAACTTGTGAAAATGAATCAAACTCAGGGACGTGAGATCAGAAAGAAACACAGGGGTTTACTGTTTACAAGAGTTGAGTTGAGGAGGAGGGTTTAACGATTTAAGATTTGTCATTTGTGGCGTTTTGTTACTTTTCGTTCGGGTTCTCATTTCTACAAAATTATATCTCGGCTATGCCCGGCCCGGCCCATAATCTGTAAAACGGACATGGCTGTGTCTACGCTCAATTAATCAAAAAAATAATATGAATACCTAAATACATTTTTATATTGTCGGAAAATAGCACAAACCACAAATTGGGACACATTTGTTTTTTATATTTTTCCCTAGGCATGAATAAATTATTAAAAAATATTAGCTGTAAGACTTTGTTTGGACGGGGAGGAGTAAAAATAAGAGGAAAGAATATGAAGAAGCAATATAAAGAGAGAATGGGGTGATTTTTAGTAATTTGGATTAGGGGAAAAGGAATGGAGAATTGATGAAAAAGTAATAAGAAATAAAGTGAGTGTGATAAGATATTACAAATTTACACTTATATATGTCCTTTTTAATTTTTTTAATCCCTAAAACTGTTAAAGCTAATTTTATGAGTAAAAAACCGTTAATATTTGATAACAAATTAATAATAATAAATATTATCATATAAAAATTAACATAATTAATTTTTTATATGTCAGAAAGAAATACAAGAAAAAAAACGCTAAGGAAGAGGCAAAGATCACTTAACATAATTAAAAAATTAATTTCAAGTAAAAAGTTTTAAAAAAAGTTTAAAACGAGGAAAATAAATAGTAGTGCTGCCAATTGCAAATAGAAAAGTACGCATATAAATACCGGAAACTAGTTTTGCGTAGGTGGAAGAGATGTCATTTTACCACTAATGTCTCTTCATGGTCATTTTCTTTGCATCAATGGAAGGAAAACTAACTGCTACTGTTCATGTGCAGTTTTCCTTTAGTTTTCCTTAACCCCCTCTATTTTCATCCATCATTCAAACATACCAAGATTTCATTTTCACTCATTTTTCTTTTTACAAATGTACATCCTTCCAAATTACCTTCATCCAAACAAAATGTAAGGTGGTTCTAAGGGTGGCTTGACACGGATGGTTTGGTAGGTAGAACGTTGCATCTATTGCTCAAACAAGGAATGATACATCAAGAGAGATGGAACAAAGTACATATCGCCAAAGTTTTATTCACTAACAATCTACAAAATAATGGTCAAATTCACTCAAGTGATAACTGAGCGGATTTGTTTATAAAGGCGATTCTGACTACAATATTTAAATGACTTTTACTAAGTATCAGAGTTTTTCAGCTCAAATATCTCAACTAAAATGTAATGTGCTCTTTTTTTCTTAACCATATTTTTCCCCACGTGCTTTTCAGGGTAAGGTTTTTAATAAGGTAGTGTTCAAAGACATATTAGAGAATGTTGTACTCTTTTCTTTCATTAGGGTTTTATCCAACTGAGTTTTTCCTAGTAAGGTTTTGTCAAAACATATTCTTAAGGGACAGTCATCCAAGGGGGAGTTTATAGATTGGATTCTCATCACGATAACTGATAAGAGACAAATTTTGTTAGGCTTAAATGTTTTGCTCGTTTACCATATTACTATTCCCCTCTCCCTTTATTTATATATATCACACATTATCATTGAGATGTACACCTTGAAAGGATTATTTAGTGTAATATACTCCTTCCATTCTTTTTTTATAAGAACCAAATTACATTTGTACATCTCTTAAGAAAGTTAGTTATTATAGTTTTTTGCATTAAATTTGTTCTCAAATATTGTTGAATTTTTAAAATTGTCCTTAACATACTTCTTTTAATCTCTTCCCATCATTAATGCATTTTCATATTTCCACATCTCTTTATTCACCTAATTGCCTTGAAAAAGACAAACTAGACTCACAATTGTAATTATGGATAACGTTCAGCAAGTTTTTGAAAGGTGGAGAAGAGGGAGATTAGTGAAACATTTACTATTTAGAATTAAGGTGTAAAATTATGAAAAAATAATTAATATGACACAGTAAAAAACCATGAGATTAATCCCCCGAGATTCTGAAATCGCATTAAGTCGTTATATCTTTCCCAACAAATGTTTATTCATACGCATAACTTAACTTAGGATTATTTAATGGTAAACTCCTTTAAAGATGATTGCCTATATTAAATCTGTCCGGCCCTCAGCCACGTGTCCAATTTTTAGCAACTTTATGTAATTTTCGTCCATTATATGGCTTTTTCTGAACTGAAAAGAATTTTAAATTTTTAAACGGACAGGGAAACGAGCGATTTCTCTGTTACAGTTCTCGCTACAGGGCTTCCTTTGACAGAGAAGAAATTAAGAGTTCCATGGGCTTAATTTCAAATTCAAAATCTTCATCATTTATTTTACACTTTCCCTTCTCTGCCATACTTGTGGAAAAGAAACACCATGGAGATAGAGGATGAAAGCTACGGTGCTATAATTATGTCTAATCATTAACTGCAATGCACTCAAATAATTCATTATTTTGTGATGAAAGTGTTAAATCATCGATGTGCAAACAACAGTTTGTTCTGGGGAGGGGAAATATTCCATTCCTCATGTAAGATGGGCTGTTCAATCTTACTTCCATTTTTTTATATGGATAAATTTTGGACGAGTTCAGCTCCGATTATCACTATGAGTTAAGGTATGTTTTTGAGACAATAAATTATTTATAGAAATATTTATAAATTACTTACTAACCAAGTCTTCATTTTGGTAGTAGAAATTCAACACATAATTTTTAAACAAAAATAGTTCACATCCTTATCAATTGAGCTATAATCTTACTTCAGTTTAAATTATCTCACATATACTCATTTATGGTTAGTTATTCATATTTTTGATTTAGCCAACATTGGTAGATAATCCTACTTTCGATTAAATTATGTCACATATGATTAGTTATTCATATTTTTTAATTTATTTAATTTACATTTTCTTGAAAATGGGCATTATTAATTAACACTTATTTTATAATAGGAAAAAACCAAAAAAAAAAAACTCATTAGGGAGTAGAGGACGGCAAAACAGAAGAATCTGTACAGGTGGGCCAACATTAAATATTATTAAGTGACATTATAAGTTTTTTTTTTCTTTGAAACTGACATTATAAGTTAATTAATACTTAATACAAAAATTATACTGATATTTGAATTATAAAAACAAATGAAAATGGACTCTTTCTAAACATCATGATCATTTCAATTTTCAAATGAGAGAGAATATAAATAGGAGTGAAATGATCCGAGCACAGCACCCATAGTCATATCATAGATGGCTTCAACTTCTACTTCTGGGTCTGCTGCTAATCCTAATAACGCTTCTGATACCGAACCTTCCAAAATATATGATGTTTTTATCAGCTTTAGAAGCGAGGACACTCGCTCCAACTTCATCAGCTTCCTTCACGATGCTCTCTGCAGAAGCTACATCGAGACTTTCATCCACGACGACGACGGAGATAGTAGGGTTTGGCTTGAACATGAGAAAGTCATCAAAAACACCACCCTCTTTTTGGTTGTCTTCTCAAAAGACTATGCATCTTCTACCTCGTGTTTGGAACAACTGTTTCAAATTATGGAGTGCAACAAAAATGGACGAGCTGTAATTCCTGTGTTCTACCATATTGACCCCTCACACGTGCGGAAGCAGAGCGGGAGTTACCACACAGGTTTGGCAAAGCACAAGAATCACTCCGAGGACAGGATACAAAAGTGGAAGGAGGCTCTCTTTCAAGCTGCCAATTTATCTGCCTTCGATTCTCGTCGATACAGGTAGGTATATTTTTGGTTTGGATTTGGGTCTAATTTCGGGGTTTGAGGGTCACTGGAATTTTGAACAACATGGTGAAGATGAAGATGATAGTGCATGATGAAAAAGATAATGGAGGATGAAGATAATTGAAGAATGGTCAAAGATTTAGGGATTTACTGATATTTGGGGGGTAAATCCTGACCTTAGAGTAATTTTGGGAATAATTATTTTTTTTGGAATTTCTATCCCATTTAAAAAAATTAAAAAATTCATGTAGACCTTGCTTTGAATATTGTCATGGTTGGTTATTTGATTTCTGTTTTAGTTTTTTTTTTAATCTTGCTACTCACTGGATCAATCTTATTTCCACCTTTTTTTCTTAATTTTTTTAATATCTTTTCTGTTTGGTTGCCGAGGAACTTAAACAAGAGACTACTCTGTGCAACTACAACTTGTTAGAGCTATGATTGATCTGTTGATGTGTTCACTACTTGGAATTTTTCTTATTTTCTGCTAAGAATCTGAATCAGGGTGATTCTTGATGTGAAAATTAAATTATTGTATTTGGGTTTGTGAAGTCTACCATTTTGATACTCTGGGATCTTTAAAAAGACTGAATACCATGGCCAGTTATTTGATTTCTTCTGGTTCTGTTGTTTCCTGGTTTGGGAGGTGGGGTGGGGTTGCGGCTTCTGGTCAATTTGAAGGGATGTGAAGGTTTGGTGGTTATGGAGTTTTCTGACGATTAGGGGTTGCAAAGGGGAAGGGAAAGAAGGGGATTTAGAGAAGGAAAAATATATTTTAGTCTTTTTCTTAATTAGGGTCGCATAGGATGGAATTGACATGTAGGATGCCTAGTCACAAAAAATGATGATGTGTCAAATGTTGAGGTGAAGCTTTGTTATCCATGTCACGTTTTTTTTGTAATGGACTAAGGCCCCGTTTGGGAAAACAGCTTAATTAAGCGCTTATGACCATAAGCGCTTATGGCATAAGCGCTTATTAGTAAGCTCTTTTAAGAAATTTATTATAATGAATTGAAAATAAACTATATATAAGCATAAGCTCTTTTTCATAAGCTACTCTGAATAGCTTATGAAAATAAGCTCAAAACAGCTTATAAGTAGGTCATAAGCTATTTATATAAGCTCTCCCAAACGCTTGCATAATTGCTTATGCTATAATATAAGCTCAAATAAGCTCTTCCAAACGGGCCCTAACAGGATGACTAAAGATGAGGATTCGAATGGGGCTTGAAATACATGGACTAAAACCAAAATTCTTTATATTTCTAGGGACTGAAAACATATTTAAGCTTAAAAAAATTTCTCGCATATCAAAAAATGATAACTTTTCATTGTGTGTGGATTTTTTAAATAAAAAAGTGCTAGTCATTAGATCCATTTTGGAAGCAACATATGTCACATAAGACTACTCTGGTCTCGTGGCAAGGTGACGTGACCATCAGTTAATCACATCACCACCAAAAAGCGGGGAGTGAAACCATAATTGTATGTAAGCGTAGGGACAAAAACAATAAAAATTAGATGGTAGGGATCAAAATCAAATTTGAGTGTAAAATGAGGGGGTAAAAACTTATTCAAACCATTATATTTTTATCATCTCAATAGTAGTTTATTTTCATTTTCATTTTCATTTTATTTACAAAACAATTTAATCTGTATATGCTAGGACTGAATATGATCTGATTGAAGACATCATCAAAGTGGTTCTACAAAAACTAAATCACAAGTACACAAGTGAACTTAGATGCCCTTTCATACCAGACGAAAACTATTCACATGTTGAATCTTTATTAAAAATTGATTCAGCTAAAGTTCGCATCATTGGAATTTGGGGCATGGGAGGCATAGGTAAGACAAGCCTTGCTGCTGCTGTTTTTCATAAGGTTTCTTCCCAATATGAAGGTAGTTGCTTCTTAGAAAATGTGGCAGATGAATCAGAGAGACATGGAATCAATTACATATGCAACAGACTTGTATCTAAGTTACTAAAGGAAGATGCTGGCATTGGCACTTCCAAATTAATATCATCTTATGTTATGAGAAGACTTAGACGTATCAAAGCTTTCATTGTGCTAGATGATGTGAATACTTCAGAAATTCTACAAAGCTTGGTTGGAGTAGGAGCTGGTAGCAGAGTCATTGTGACAACTAGAGATAAGCATGTGCTTATAAGTGGAGGAGTTGATGAAATTTATCAAGTCAAGAAAATGAACTTTCAAAACTCCCTTCGGCTTTTCAGCTTGAATGCTTTTAACAATACTCTTCCTGAAAAGGGATTTGAGGAGCTATCAAAACAAGCAGCTGTTCAAGTCAAAGGCATCCCTTTAGCTTTGAAAGTTTTGGGATCATTTCTTCGTTCCAAAAGTGAAAAAGAATGGGAGAATACACTAACTAGGCTAAAGGAGACTCCCCAGGCAGAAGTTCAGAAGGTGTTGAGGTTGAGTTATGAGGCATTAGATGATACAGAGAAAAGTATATTTCTAGACATTGCATGCTTTTTCAAAGGCTATAAAAGAAACAAGGTAACAAAAATATTAAATGCCTGTGGATTCTTTGCTGATATTGGGATAAGAAACCTTTTAGACAGGGCTCTTATAACTTTTGATTTAAATGATCACGCACAAATGCATGACTTGATACAAGAAATGGGTAAGGAAATTGTTCATGAGGAATCTCCTAAAGGTCCTGGAGGACGCAGTAGGTTGTGGGATCCTGAGGAAGTTTGTGATGTACTCACAAATAATAGAGTAAGAGAATGATACCTTCACTTGCATTCCTATACATAAGTTTCTATATATAAAATGTAACTTACTATTAAGTACTAACATTGTTTCTAATTTTTATTTATCAGGGAACTAGCGCAGTTGAAGTCATATGGTTAGATATGACACAAATTACTCACATAAATTTAAGCTCCAAAGCATTCGAAAAGATGCCAAAGCTAAGGCTACTTGCTTTCCGATGCCTCAAAGAGGAGTCTAAAAGAACCAATCGTGTGTACCTTCCAAAAGGTCTTGAATTATTGTCTAGAAACTTGAGATATTTTGAATGGGATGGATATCCATCAAAGTCTCTACCACCATCATTTTGTCCTCGGAAGCTTGTTGAGCTTTCCTTGCCATACAACAATGTGGAAAAACTTTGGGATGGAGCACAGGTATGGACAATTGAAGTCTGTTTTAGCTTCTCTTTTTCTAAAAATTGAAGTCTATTTCAAAGATTAAAAATAATGTACTAACTTGTTTATATACATTGTTACAGAACCTGCCAAATTTAGAGAGAATTGACCTTCGTTGGTCCACACGCCTGATAGAGTGTCCAAATATGTCTCGTGCCCCAAATCTTAAATTTGTAGGACTCAGCCATTGTAAAAGCTTGTCTCATGTTGATCCATCAATTTTATCTCTCCAGAAGCTTCAAGTTTTAGCTGTCAGTGGATGCACATCGCTGAAGAGCCTTTGCAACAACACTACCTGTTCACCTTCACCATCTCTCCAAGCACTCTATGCAGCAGGTTGCTCCAGTCTCCAAGTGTTCTCTGTCACATTAATGCCCCATAGTTCCCCCACACCACCTTTCTGTTTAAATTTAGGAAATTCAGGTTTGATTGAACTGCCATCATCCATTTTGCAAATGAGAAATCTTGGAAAGTTTTCTTTTCCCATTTGCGATGGTCTTATGGATCTTCCTGAAAACTTTGCCAATCAAATTACTCTTTCTGACTCCACAAAAGAATTTGACACTTTGATGACCTTAAGTAAAGTGCTCCCTAGCCCTGGCTTCCGGAGTGTGAGATGTTTATTTTTTGACTTTTGTCATAGCTTGTCTGAACTCCCACACAATATCTCTTGTCTGTCATCATTAGAGTATTTAAGACTGTATGATTGCAGCATCATAAGCTTGCCCGTAAGCATTAAGCATCTTCCACGACTTGAACATCTTGAAATTGATGAATGTATAAAGCTTCAATCTATACCTGCTCTTTCACCATCCATTCAATGCTTCCATACAATGAATTGTGAATCTCTTGAGGTAGTGTTAAGTTCAAAGAGTGAACCATCCATCAAACACGACTGTACTTTCCTGTTCCCTAACTGTGTAAAACTGACTGAAGATTCGTACCATGCCATTTTGAAAGATGCCACTGTTGGGATTCAACTCGGGGCAAAACCACTGCCAGCAGAAGTATTAGAAGATGATGACGATGACGATAACGACCATGAACATGTGACCACATATCCATTTGAAACTGTAAGAAGTGGTAAAGTTTGCTACTTTTTACCAGCTAGAAGCGACCAGCTTCGAGACTGGTTCGATTACCACTCTACGCAAGTTCTGTTCACTGTTGAACTCCCTCCTAATTTGTTGGGTTTTGTTTTTTTCTCGGTTCTCTCTGAAGTCCAATCATGCTACATTGGAACCGGTGGAAGGTTTGGATGTGAATGCAGCTTGGAAACAAGTTGGGGTGAAAAAATCTATGTAACAAGTTTCTTTATAGCTGAAAACATATGGTTTAATTCTTATGGATCAATGGAAATGGTGTCAGATCATGTGTTTATATGGTATGATGCACAGTGTTGTAAGAAGATAATGGGAGCAATCAAAGAAAGTAGAAAAGCCATTAATCACAGGAGAAGCAGTTACAGGTCAAAGATCACATTTGAATTCTTCGCTGAAAATAGAGACTATGAGGAAGCAGTGATGCTAGAGTGTGGGTTGCGCTGGATATATCCCTTAGAAGATCAAATTATGGTTGAAGGGGGAGGGTGTAAAACCAAGAGAAACCGGGATATTCATGAATTAGAATCTGAATCTGATGAACACAAAGAAATGGCTCCTCCAACAAAGAAATTAAAGCAACGTGTGCATGGAACTCACTCCAATGTGGAATCAGAAGAACTGGAAGGCTTGAGGTAATCTTCCTAGCTAGCTCTCATAACACTAATGGGTAGAATTTTTTTTTTTTTACAATGTCCAAAATTTAGACATTTGTATTTTGTCATATAGCTGAGAAGTATATGTCGTTCATGACAGACGTTCACTTGAACAACTCTTGCACATTGGATTTTGTGGAAACCTCATGTAGATGAAATCATGGTGCTCGATCCTTTCATAGCATCTTCATGTAACAACTAACCTTTCACCAGGTACGATCAAGTGAGTTCTTAATAGCGATCAAATTTGAATATAATTTATTATTCTGAGTCTTGGGTGATGTGCTAATTTTTGTAGTTCTTTATCTTATGTTTATGATTATGATTTTGGGGGAGAAGCTTTTGGTGATATATAATTTATATTGGATGTACTTATGATCCGTCTTGAAATAATTGTAATTATCTCAATTATCTCTATTATTATAAATAAACTTGTTCTGGTAGGAAGATTTGCTCATAGTGCTCGGCATTGTTGGTTTGATACTCAATTTTATAATGCCCAGGATTTCCTTCATCTTTGCATCATAGTTCTGAGGAGCATTTTGTTTAATTTTAAGGTTTACTTTCTTCTTCTCCTGATAGAAGGAAGATTTGGATGGCGATCTGGCTTGCAATAACTTGGTCAATATGGATTGCTTGGAATGATCCGGTTTTCACTTCCAATAAGTTTTGGGTACGAAATATTGTGCAAATTGTTAAATTAAAATCTTAGTATTGACCGAAGGCGAGACGAAAGTTCTATAACTTTCTTTTGTTGGGAGTTCAATCCAACTTGTTGGTCTTAATTTGAGTGGAAGATGACATTTTAGATGAAGATGATAACATCTAAAGCTTGTATGGGGTTGAGTTTTTCTTTAGTTTTTGTTTTATTTTGTTTTGTTTTTAGAGACATGTATGATCACTGAATGTATTTCTTTTGGGTACATTTTGTACTGAATTTCAATCATATTTTTTTCATTGACTTATAAAAAAAAAGCTTGGCCTAGTTTTTATTTTATTTGGACGTGTTTTTGTTTCATTTGAATAAGTTGTTAGTTTATTTCGAAAAAACTGTTATTTTATTTTATTATGTTTGGTTGTTAGTTTATTTCGAAAATTAGCTTAGTTGTTATTTAGTATGACAAGTTGTTATATTATTTGGATAAGTTTTTATTTTATTTAGATAAGTTTTAACTTTTAAGTTTATTTGGATAAGTTGCTATATTATTTTATTAGGTTTGGTCTGTTTTTGTTCTTTTTGGATAAATCTTTATTTTATTGGGATAACTTGTTAGTTTATTTGGATTAGTGGTTATTTTATTTTAGGGTTAAATATGTTTTTGGTCCTTCTATTTGTAGTGAAGTTTAGTTTTCGTGTTTTGTTGGACTAAAGTATTAGTAAAAGAGTCATTGCTTTTAGAGAAATATACCACTTTTAGTCCTTGTTGAAGTCTGAGCTTTGACATGGTTGTCTTTGTGTCCGGTTAAAGTCTATGTGGCACACCCACATGTTTAATGAGTAGCTAAAATCGAACTTCAATTTCCTCCGCATCAAATTAAATAAAAATAAAAATTGATTTACCATTAAAAATACAAAAAATCTTAATATGTTAATTATCTTTATCATCCTTCTTCCATTATCTTCATTAAATTTCTTCTATCATCTTCATGTTCTTCATCCCCCCTCATCATCTTCCCCAAATTTCTTCCACCATCTTCACCGTTCTTCCCCTTCTACCATCATTTCCACCAAAATTCCAAAACCTAATAACAACAACAATAATAAACAGGGCAACATAGGCAACCTCGCGTGAACTCAGACTCCGATGAGAACTAAAAGTGGTCAATTTCTCCAAACGCATAGACTCTTTTGCTACTTTACTCCGATGAAGGACGAAAACTATATTTTACTACAAATAATAGACCAAAAACGTATTTAACACTTTGATTAGGTTTGACCTTTACAAGTGCTTTTGTAAACAAATTTTTAGGTATCTTTAAATTGAATAGAACTATTGAGTTTTATTTCCTCTAGTGAGTATGACACGCCTTTATCTGGGTTCTTGGATGAACCACGCCCTCGATCTTATCAAGTGCTTCCTTACTCTTGTTGCAATCCTCACTTGATTTATCAATCTCCGTGGCTCTTCTCCATCCTTATTCTTGTCAATGCTTTTATTTTAATAATTACTTTTTTTTAAATTAATGTTGAAGTGTAATTCCTATCTATTTTGTGATCGTGAATAAAACATTATTCATGTATCTTTAGGCAACATAATTCGAGGTTGTTAGTGGTATCAAGAGCTATAGATAGGGTTCAATGTAAACGACTTGCGTGGAAGGTGATATAAGAGCTAGTCTTTTAGCCCGTGCAATGCACATGAAAATTAATTTTAAAATTATTAAATATAGTTTTATAATAATTATTTTAACATTAATCTTTATTATAGATTTAGAAAGAAAAAATAGATAAATTTTTAATATTTAGATATTAAATTATAATTTTCTAAATGAGTATTTTTTAAATTTAATATATAAAAACAAAAACTATTAAGTTTAAATTTAATCTTAATTTAGTATCTATTGTATGTTATCATGGGTGTGATAATATAAGGATTGTAGAAAATAAAGTAAAAACTAAAAAATAAGGATTAAAAGAACAAAAAAATAGTGATAATAAATTTACTTAAATAATAGATAAATAGTTTATGTTTTTTTATTCATCGGAAAATAATACAAGCTAAAATAAAACTAAGGAACAAACACAAAGTCTCTCAATAAGAGAGTCTCTAGCTCAAGGTCCGGAACATCAACCACCCCACTACTAGAATTATTAAAACCAACACTGGTTTTAGCCAACCAGTCAACAACTTTATTGCACTCTATTAGAATCTAACGGATGGAGACTGGTCAATCCTGCCTCAAAATGAGCTTGATATCCCTTACGGTAAAAACAAACCTCTCCGAATTCACCTCATCCAGAGTATCTACCAAGTCTCTGTAGTCGGTTTCACACACCGCTTTCCTGCAACCACGATTCCAGGTTTGAGAGAGCCCATGGAACAACGCTAGAGCCTCGACTATGAAAGGATTACCCCCTGACTCATGGCCAACCAAACCAAACATCCAAGTGCTAGATTCATCGCGCGTCACACACCAAACCCCATGCCAGCTGTATCACGAAAGCTCCCATCCACATCAAGTTTAACGTGGTTAGGAGGAGGTCTCCACCTGTAGCTCAAACAATCACCAACAATATTAAGAAGATAAGGATCCAGAAAACACACCATATCATCATGGTCATGACAAGTACGTCTCCATTTTTTTTTGGTGTATCAAAATTGATCTCGCAATGTGGTGAATGCCAAATGTCTCTCCAAGAGTGCAGCTCCTAAGGATTGAAGCCTCGACCTAGGGGTTCAAACAACCACTTTTTACCACTACGACCGACACCCGTTGGGTGTTTCCATTGAATTAAAAATAAAATTTTGATATAATTTAGTATGATTATTATTTAATTTAAATAATAAATTTTGATATTAAGTATATTCTAAAAAATTAAAATGATAAAAAAGAATTTAAATGTATATAAAAAATAGAAATCATAATTAAAACACATAGTCTTGTAAAAAAAAACACATAATCTTCTTTTCCCATGTAAAGAAGAAAAATCCACAAATAGTCAAGGTTTTAAATATGAATTTCAAAACAAAACAAAGTTAAGCATTAAAATTGTAAAATTATCTGAATTTAAATAATTAATTTAATTTAGGAGAATTACATTTTTATTTGTAGCGTGTGAAACTCACTCTCCCTTAAAAGAACATGAAATGTATTGAAGACTGCCTCATTAAGAGAGCGGCGCTCACTATAGTGACAACATACAAATTGATTTGAAACCATAAAAGTGAAAAAGAAAAAAGAAAAAAGAAAGACTTAATACATTTTTAGTTCTTGCAAAATACGTTGTTTTTATTTTTTATCCTTAGGAATTTTTTTTCTTCTTATTTTTAGTCATTTGAAAAATTACATGTGTTGTTTTTAGTCATTGTGTTAGTTGTTTCTCCATCCATTCAAATATGTGTCTTTACAATTTGGGAAAAATCTGAGATATCTGGACCTGACTTCACCGCCTGTAGAGCAGATCTAAGCGCGTGTGAGAGTGTTTTTCAAATTTGGATTTGATGGAAAAACAACTAGCAAAGATTAAAAACAAAACATGTAATTTTCGGAGGACTAAAAATAAGAAAAAAAATTCTCAAGGATGAATAACAAAAATAACGTATTGTGCAAGGACTAAAAATGTATTTAAGCCAAGAATAAACTTTTGATTGAAAGTAAAAGACGAGGAGCCTACCTTTTAATAAAGTGTTAGAATTGTCACCCTCATTACCTAATTTAAAACCCCACTTTAATGTAATAAAAGTCACAAATGCCCTAATTTATTTTGAGTACCGATTTTTCTAAATCCGGAACACAATGGTTAAATCTTATAAGGCAAATGGTTAAATACAGAACTTTAAATCCCGAAAACAATTTTAAATTCATTTCCGAGAAATGAAAACCTCGGTATGATTTTAATATAGCGGGTTTTAAAAACAGGAACACAAACACGATCCTTAAATTCTAGGTTTTGAAATCTCGGAAGTGAACGTCAATAAGCTTCCGCGAATTGATATCCGAGTACACTAAAAATTTCAGTGTTTTAAAAGCCAGGAAAAAAAAAAGGAACAAGTGTTGCAATCCTTTGATGGGCGATAAATTTCTCACCCATGAATAAGATTTCACACCCTCCTACTTTTGCCTTCCGGAATTTAAATTTCGAGAATTTTGCTCCCGAGGTTTCAAATCCCAAAAAATTTGCCTTCCAAATTTTAAATCGCAAAATGGGAAATGAGGTGCAAAAATGAGTTGTTAGGGTGATAAATCTAACGCTTCTCCTACCTACTTCTTCCCTAGCCTCCCACACCTACTTATCTTTAACTTCAATTTCTCAATAATTTTGTTGATGATGATTGACCAGTACTACTGATTTTTAAGATTCTGGTAGCTGGTGTTTGAGGGATGCCACCATGGTCGTTTCTAGATCAACTACGTGGAGTGCTTTCAAAACATTTTCGTTGCAATCCCCAGTAATAGTCAAAGTCAACGAAGGAAAGCATCAATTCTTTTCACAAGTAACGCCGGAGAAGAAGCACAGAACAGAACACCTAGATGGCTATGGCTTCTTCTCCTTCTTCCTCCCACACTCTCAAAAAATACGATGCTTTCATCAGCTTCAGAGGCGAAGACACTCGCCCCAACTTCACAAGCCACCTTCATGCTGCTCTGTGCAGAAACTCTATTGAGACCTACATAGACTACAAGATCGACAAAGGTGATGAGGTTTGGCCTCAACTTGAGAAAGCCATCAACGATTCCACTCTCTTCTTGGTCATCTTCTCAGAGAACTACGCGTCTTCCACATGGTGCTTGAACGAACTGGTTCAGATCATGCAGTGCGAGAGACACGACGAAGCTGTTTTCGTGATTCCCGTGTTCTACCAGATAGACCCATCACACGTGCGGAACCATACCGGGAGTTACGGCACAGCGTTGGCGAAACACAAGAAGCAGGGGAAGGACAACATTCAGAAATGGAAGGATGCGCTCTCTGAAGCTTCTGATTTACCAGGTTTCAATTCCAGTGGATACGGGTACACTGAACCTCTCATTCCATAAATTCATTCAACTCTAATGCTTTAAGGATCATTTGCCCCATTTTGTTACTTCTAATTTTCTTATCAAAATTGGGTATGATATTATGACCTAAAGGCTAAAGATAATAAATTGAAGTTCTTGGCTTGATTAATTGAACCATGAACCAACTGGGTTAGCATAGTGGATCAACACTTCAACTCTTGTAAATGGAAAAAGCTCATTGACAAGCCCCCAGCGCTTAGTGCACTAACAGTGGGGCGAGAGATTAGTCTCATGTCTATCAGCCGTGAAGATAGTGTATTACCACCAAAAAAATTAATTGAACCATGAGATTTGTGGCACAGTGCTTACACTCTTCTACTCTAACCATGGAGGAAATTTTTATCAGTCTATCTGCTATTTCTGTCAATGAAATTTAGCGGGGTGAATAGATAAATGTTTCTAAATTGTAAATTCTATTTTCATTTCATTTACAAACTCTTTATCTGTATATGCTAGGAATGAACTTGATTTGATTGAAGACATCATCCAAATGGTTTTACAGAAACTCGATCACCAGTACACAAGTGAACTTAGATGCCCTTTCATAGCTGATGAAAACTATTCACTGGTTGAGTCTTTATTAAAAGTTGATTCAGCAAAGGTTGAAATCATAGGAATTTGGGGCATGGGAGGCATAGGCAAGACAAGCCTTGCTGCTGCTGTTTTTCATCATGTCTCTTCCCAATATCAAGGTTGTTGCTTCTTAGAGAATGTGACGGAAGAATCGAAACGGCATGGGGTCAATCACATAAGCAACAGACTTCTTTCCAAGTTACTAAAAGAAGATGCTGGTGTTGATACTCTTAGAGTTATACCTTCTATTGTTCTGAGAAGGCTTCGACGTATGAAAGCTTTGATTGTACTAGATGATGTGAATACTTCGGAAATTCTACTAAACTTGGTTGGAGTAGGGCGTGACTGGCTAGGAGCTGGTAGCAAAGTCATTGTGACAACTAGAAATAAGCATGTGCTTATATGTGGAGAAGTTGATGAAATTTATGAAGTCAAGAAAATGAACTTCCAAAACTCCCTTCAGCTTTTCTGCTTGAATGCTTTTAACAATACCTTTCCTAAACAGGGATATGAAGAGCTATCAAAAAAAGCAGTTGCTCATGCCAAAGGCATCCCTTTAGCTTTGAAAGTTTTGGGATCGTCCCTTCGTTCCAAAAGTAAAAAAGAATGGGATAGTGCACTATCTAAACTGAAGGAGATTCCCAATCCTGAAATTCAGAAGGTGCTGAGATTGAGTTATGAGCAGTTAGATGATACAGATAAAAATATATTTCTAGACATCGCATGCTTTTTTAAAGGCTGTGGAAGAAATAAAGTAACAAAAGTATTAAATGCTTGTGGTTTCTTTGCAGATATTGGGATAAGAAACCTTTTAGACAAGTCTCTTATATCTATTGATTTTAATAATTGCACACAAATGCATGACTTGATCCAAGCAATGGGTAGGGAAATTGTTCGTAAAGAATCTCCTAAAGATCCTGGACAACGCAGCAGATTGTGGGATCCAGAGGAAGTTTGTGATGTATTGACAAATAGCAGAGTAAGAGAATGATACCTTCACTTGCATTCCTACAACAAAATGTATCTATATAGAAAATGCAACTTATTACAAAATTCTGACATTAATTGTAATTTGTATTTCACAGGGAACTGGTGCAGTTGAAGCCATATGGTTAGACATGGCTCAAATTAAACATATAAATTTAAGCTCCAAAGCATTTGAAAACATGCAAAAGCTGAGGTTACTTGCTTTTGATGGCCTCAAAAGGGACTTTAAGAGAATTAATTGTGTTTACCTTCATAAGGGTCTTCAATTCTTGCCTAGAAACTTAAGATATTTTGAGTGGGATGGATATCCATCAAAATATTTAGCACCAACATTTTGTCCAGAGAAGCTTGTTGAGCTTCCCCTGCCATACAACATTGTGGAAAAACTTTTCCATGGAGTACAGGTATGGATGATCCATGTTTGTGTTTCTTTTTTTGATTAAAGTTGAAGACTATTTCATTTTTAAAAAATGAAAACAAGGTATTAACATGTTCAGTCCATTATACAATGTTACAGAATCTGTCAAATTTAGAGAAAGTTGACCTCGGCTGCTCCACACGCCTGGTAGAGTGTCCAAATTTGTCCCATGCCCCGAATCTTAAATTATTAGGACTCAGCCACTGTGAAAGCTTGCCTCATCTTCCTGGAAACTTTTCTTGTGAAATTAGGCTTTCTGACTCTAGCAAACAAGAATGTGACACTTTGATCGACTTAAGTAAAGTTCTAACTGGCCCTGGCTTCCACAGTGTAAGACGTCTATTTTTTGACTGTTGTCATAACTTGTCTGAACTCCCTGACAATATCTCTTCCTTATCATCATTAGAGTATTTAAGACTACATGATTGCAATATCATAAGCTTGCCCCAAACCATAAAGGATCTTCCACGACTTGAACATCTTGAAGTTGGTGAATGTAAAAAGCTTCAATCTATACCTGTGCTTCCACAGTCCATTCGTTGCTTCCATGCATGGAACTGCGAATCTCTTGAGGAAATGTTTAGTTCAAAGAGCGAACCATCCATAAAACATGAGTATATTTTTCTTATTCCTAACTGTGTAAAATTGAATGAAGATTCATACCATGCCATTTTGAAAGATGCCACTGTTGGGCTTGAACTCGGAGCAAAACCAGTGTCAGGTGTAGTACAAGAGGATGATGATAATGATGACGATGGTGATGAGGAAACATATGCATTTGAAACTGTAAGAAGTGGTAAGGTTTGCTACTTTTTACCAGCTAGAAGTGACCAACTTCAAGACTGGTTTGATTACCACTCCGCACGAGCTCTCTTCACTATTGAACTCCCCCCTAATTTGTGGGGTTTTGTTTTCAACTTAGTTCTTTCACAAGTACAATCATGCCACATTGGATATGGTGGGAGTTTTGGATGTAAATGCTGCTTGGAAACTAGTTGGGGTGAAGAAATCAATATAACAAGTTTCTTTGTAGCTGAAAGCATCTGGTTTAATTCTTATGCATCACTGGAAATGGTGTCAGATCATGTGTTCATATGGAATGATACACAATGTTGCCAGAAGATAATGGAAGCAGTTAAAGAAAGTAGGAAAGCCACTAATTGTATGACAACCAATTACAAATCAAAGATCACATTTGAATTCTTCGCTCAAAATATAGAGAATGAGGAAGCAGTTATAAAAGAGTGTGGGTTACGGTGGCTATATCCATCAGAAGATCAAATTGTGGTGGAAGGGGGAGGGTGTAAATCCAAGAGAAGTTTGGAAAATGATGAATTAGAAGCCAATGCAGTCCAAAATAGAGTTGAGGAGTCTGAATCTGATGAGCAAGAGGAAACGGTTCCTACATGTAAGAAACTAAAGCAACGTGTCTTTGGAACTTCCTCCAATCTGGAATCAGAAGAATTGGAAGACTTAAGGTAATCTTCCTAGCACTCATAATCCTTGATGGGTAATTTATACACTTGCATTTTCTCTTATATATAGATAATACTGTTTATGAACAGGTGTTCACTTGAAGAACTCTTGCATATTGGATTTTGTGGAAAGCTCATATAATAAAGAGATGAAATATTGGTGCTCCTGTTATAGCATTCTCTTGTCGCTGTTTTTAAGACGTGCAGAGAATAGGAGGCAGATGCATAAATCTTTTAAGATAGTATCATTAGGTATTAAGTTTGTTTTACTGCCCTTTATATTTCTGTTTTAATCATTAGCGATTAAAATGCCATTTTGATCATTAAAAGATTGAGTTTAGGCTCAATTATTTAAGAGTAGACTATACTTTTAGGCATAAACCCCATATATATATGATTAATTAATCAGGTAATATCTTAATACTATAATAATATTAGATATCTCATGTCTTTAAGGATCATATCACAGTTATGGGGGATTTACTTCAGGTGTACTTTTTTTTGTTACATTTGAAAAAATAAAAAATAAAACTAAAAGAACAAAACAAGAAGATCTTGACTCAAAAGGGGACCAATTTGGAAGGAGGCAACTTCTATATCTGCGAAGAGTTGCATCTGGAGACACGTTTGCAACCAAATTATGCTCACGGCCCACATGAGAAAGAGTAACGAATAGCTATGAGCGTTTGTATCATTGGTAAGAACATCAACTACTTCCCTTCCCTACAATCGGACACACATACAATATCACGATATCCCAACTCCATAGCGAGTAGCTCTGCAAGAAAAGAATCCCCCTCCCCAAAACTGCTCAAGAAACTTGAAATCTATCTCTTATCCGGATCATGAAGAGCCCCTTCAACCCCATCCTGTTCACGCCTCGAAGCCAGTGGACTGAGAGACGCATCCTTGCTGAGTTCGTGACAACAATTGTGGCAGAAGTTGGATGCAGCGAGCTCTGATTCTACCAGTCTTGAAGAGGATGC
Source organism: Acmispon strigosus (assembly GCA_030819835.1). Lineage (NCBI taxonomy): Eukaryota > Viridiplantae > Streptophyta > Magnoliopsida > Fabales > Fabaceae > Acmispon > Acmispon strigosus. Next base: position 51,374,283 of record JAUAMA010000004.1, on the reverse strand, counting down.
AAAATCGGACGAAGAATGAAACTTATATGATACTTCAGATGTACTTAGGAAATAGTTTGAATTTTGTATTTTATATATTTCAATTTAATGTTTTATACTCTTTCCGTTCATTTTTATAAGAACTAAAAGAGGGGAGGAGAGGTGGAGGTGGAGGTTGTTCCTTTTTATAAGAACCACATAAGACTTTGCGTCATAATAATTATTTTTTCACATTTTTACCCTTATTCAATTCTGGAAATATGGAATTGCATTAATGATGGAAAAAGATTAAAAAGAAGTATGTTAAGGACAATTTTAGAAATTTAACAACATTTGAGAATAAATTTAATGTAAAAAAATATACTAGCTAATTTTCTTAAGGGGTACAAAGTTAGTTTTATTCTTATAAAAATGAACGGGGTGAGTATCTCATATTTAGTATCAGCTTTTCACGATGTATTATAATTATAGAACTTTGTACTCATTCAAATCAATGAAAGATAGATTAAATCTCTTTTTCTACACGGTATCAGCCTAAATCTTGCTTCACAGCTTTGATCCACCAATGGCTTCCCCTAGCTTTGATAAGTTTCCCCTAGTTGGATTTAACTTTGCCGCCAACCTGTCCATCAAATTCAATGCTAACATTCATCCAACCTGGTAGGCACAAATTTTACATCTTCTCAAAAGACAACAATTTGGTCGGCTATGTCAGCGCAGACACTCCATGCCTGCCAAAAAAGTCAAGTAAGATGATGCTCATATCTCTAATCCAGCATACCTCCATTGGTGTCGCCAAAATCACCACGTTTCTCTTGCACTTTGAGGATCGTGTGGTCTTAATGCTCAAAACTGCTATGTTACTTCTTCGGGTGATGCTTGACACAAATTGAAAAAAGTTTATGCTAATAAATCATGAGCCAAAGTCTTGTCTCTGAAAGAACGTCTCGGCGTAGTGATGAAGGAGGCGAGACAAACTTGCACTAATTGGTAGCCTCCTAGACGATCTTGATTTGGTAATTGTCATGCTTAATGATCTTGATCCAACTTTTTGAGAATTTAGTGCTTCTATACGCATGAGGGATACTCCTCTTTAATTTTAGTGCTTCTCGCCTCCATCAATAAATGTTTTGATTGTCTTTTGCAAATACAAGTCATGAGTTATCTTTCTCCCGCTCAATATTAGTTATCAATAAACTAATATCAATATCAAACCCTAAACTAAATATTTAAGAAATTTAATTATTTATCCGTAAGTACCTTTTTACTAAGGAAAAGAAGACTCAATCAAATTTAATATGATACGAAGACTCCGAAGGCGAATAGTATATACTTTTTTTTCTTTTAATCAATAAAAGAAAAGAAAAATCTTGACAAATGAAATCCCCAAAACCGTAAAATTTGGTAAAGAAACAAAATCCGCCAACCTTAGACTGGTATAGCGTGACCTATCTCACTTAGCGTGACCAATTGCCATCCCTTCACTTCCTCTTTTCACTCTTCCCCTTCTCCATGCCTCAAACAAAAACTCCTCCTCCCTCTCTTAACACCATGGTTCCAAATTCCACCGCCGCACCTGCGCTAATCTCAGTGGTGGACCACTACCTCCCTGACGACACTCACAACCTCTACGACGTCACTTTCGACTCACACACCATCCGAACCCTCGTCACCTCCTTCCCTTCCTTCGTCGACTCCTGGCTCTCCGAAACCCTCCTCTCCAACCCCCAGTCCCTCCTCGTCGGCCTTGACATCGAGTGGCGGCCCAATTTCCAGCGCAACGTTAACCACCGCGTCGCCACCCTCCAGCTCTGCGTCGGCCACCGCTGCCTTGTCTTCCAAATCTTCCACGCTCCCGAACTCCCTGCCTCCCTCATCAACTTCCTCTCCAACCCTAACCACACCTTTGTAGGTGTTGGCATCCAGGAAGACGTGGAGAAGCTCCTCGATGACTACTCGCTCGGTGTGGTCAACACCGTCGATCTCCGCACCCTCGCCGCTGATGTCACGGGCGACCCGTCCCTGAGGAATACCGGCCTCAGGACGCTGGCGCAACGCGTGATCGGGAGGGACTTCGCGAAGCCGCGGAGGGTCACCTTGAGCAAGTGGGACAACCTGTGGCTCATCGCGGAGCAGGTTCAGTATGCAACAGTTGATGCCTTCGTCTCCTCTCAAATTGGACTCACTCTCTTTCAGAATTAGTTTTGAATTTGATTTGATTTCTCTCTAGTTATTGTTGCTACCTATGAATTTGGGGACTTGATTTGGTAAATGATATGATGTGATGACAGTTATTCTGCATTAACATAGCCTCTAATATATTGTTTATGTGTGATGTGTTTTTAGGTTTGCTATATGAGTTTGAAAATTTGTTAAATGATAGGTATTGCATGATAGAAGTTTACAATGTACTTCTGGTGTGTTTCAAAATCAATTTAGCTTTAAAATTTGCAGATCAATATAGATTTCAAGATCAACAAGTTACAAAGTACAGCACCCTTTTGAGTAAAAGCACACTGAACTAAGTGTAGCTTGTGTAACTCATGGGTTGTAGTGCATTTTGCTCACCACTGAACCAAAGAAGCATTTGGATGACTGAGTATTTTGGATTTGTATCATACAGTGTGTGATTTAATGAACCTCTTGTTTGATAAGGGAATCAAAGACTGCTAGAGGAAGGAAAGTAAAATTCCATTTGGTTAGTTGAGTTTGAGGGGGAGGGAATATGATTCAGAATTTGACACTAATCTTTATCACATGTTTGCTCTAGCTCTTTCTTGCATCCAGGATATTTTGGCCAATGTTGGCTTTCTTCTGGAATAGCTCGAATGCCTAATTTTGCAATTTGTTCTGCTCTTCCTTTACTGGGTATTTCTTCCTCTGCCTTATGGATACAATGACAATGATCATGAGAATCATTGTCATATCCTTTATACGTGTTTAAACTTTTAGTAATGATTTATTTTATTGATGAGAAATCTCTTTTTAATTAAGAAACACTTGTGAGTGAAGTTATTTGTTTTTATCTGTTATTAGCCGTCATCTTGTTATTTTTTTTGCTATACTCTTAGGAGCATTTTGGTATGCGGTTATAGGAATTACCTTCATGTAATTGGTTTATTTTAAATTATTTTCTATTTTTTAGCAGTCATCTTAACGAAAGTATTTTTTTTTGTCTTTGAATTGAAATATCTATTATTGATGAAAATATCAATATAGAAACGTTAAACACACTCCTCGACACATTTTATATAATTGGTTTATTTTGTAAAAACTCATTAACATGTGCGAGAAATATATTTACTCATTTTAAAAAGATCAATCATACAAAAATGTCAAAAGAATGTGTTGGCGACGACCCTTATCATAGTGGCTAGTGCTTTTGTGGTGGTCCCGCGGAGGATATATTCACCGTAGAAGAGCGGGAGAATAACAGGTCGATAGATATATAAATAATAGATGATAAATCTAGTGAGAAAACTCCTTATATGAGAATGGTAGAATAAATTCTCATAAATAATATAAGCATCCACAAACACACTTTATTTTTCTCTATATTACATTTACTATTATTTTTTCCTAAGTGTCTATCATTAACTAAAGAAAATATGGAGAATAAAGTTTAAGGAAGATAGACATTGATGTATAAAGAAAAAAGAGAAAGGCATTGATGTGTGACAAAAAAAAGCATTGATGCCATTTTAATATTAATAACCACTATTTTACATTACCTTGAACAGTCCTGTCACTTTCTATCATAAATTAATTTTATTAATTAAAATTTCTTCTTTCATCGGTCCAAGCACGAACTCAAGTCAACTGAAGAAAAATTGTTGTCTTCTTGACGTAGCGTCGTCGCACTTTCCACACGACTTCTGAAGCTCTTCTACTTCACTCACACCACTCCCTGTTGCTGCAAAATCATCACACACACACTCATGGCTTCTTCTTCCTCCTCCTCCTCTCTCAAAAAACCTGAGGTCTTCATCAGCTTCAGAGGTGAGAACACTCGCCCCACCTTCATCAGCTTCCTCCACGCCGCTCTGTCCAGAACCTACATCGAGACCTACATCGACTACAGGATCGACAAAGGAGACGAGGTCTGGCCTCAACTCCAGAAAGCCATCAGAGATTCCACTCTCTTCTTGCTCGTCTTCTCCGAAAACTACGCGTCTTCCACATGGTGCTTGAATGAACTGGCTGAGATCATGAAGTGTAAGAGAGACGATGAAGATGAAGACATTGTCGTGATTCCTGTGTTCTACAAGATAGAGCCGTCGCAGGTGCGTAAGCAGACCGGGAGTTACCACGCGGCGTTGGCCAAACACAAGAACCAGGGGAAGGACAAGATTCAGAACTGGAAGGATGCGCTCTTTCAAGCTTCCAATTTTTCTGGATTCGATTCTACTGGATACAGGTATGATAAATTGGGATTTCACACTAATTTTTTAAGAAAGGAATGAACATAAACTCCATTTTTATCATCTCGATGCTAATTTATGTTTAATTGAATTATATGTGTTCATTCTTTTTAACTTTTTATGTGCTAGGACTGAATCTGACTTGATCGAAGACATCATCAAAACGGTCTTAAGAAAACTAAATCAAAAGTATACGAGTGAACTTAGATGCCTGTTCATACCTGATGAAAACTATTCACGCACTGAGTCTTTATTAGAAACTGATTCAAGAGAAGTTCGAATAATTGGACTTTGGGGCATGGGAGGCATAGGCAAGACAAGCCTTGCTGCTGCTATCTTTCAGAAAATGTCCTCCCAATATGAAGGTAGTTGCTTCTTAGAAAATGTGACAGAAGAGTCTAACAGGCGCGGACTCAATTACACATGCAACAGACTTCTTTCTAAGTTGCTGAAGGAAGATCTTGGTATTGACACTCCTAAAGTGATACCTGCTATTGTTATGAGAAGACTCAGGCGCATGAAAGCTTTCATCGTATTAGATGATGTGAGTACTTCACAACTTCTAGAAAGTTTGATTGGAGCCGGGCGTGACTGGTTAGGAGCAGGTAGCAGAGTCATTGTGACTACCAGAGACAAGCATGTGCTTTTAAGTGGAGGAGTTGATGAAATTCATGAAGTTAAGGAAATGAACCTTCAAAACTCCCTTCGGCTTTTCAGCTTGAATGCTTTTAGTCAAATCCTTCCCAGACTAGAATTTGAGGAGGTATCAAACAAAGCAGTTGCTTATGCCAAAGGAAATCCTTTAGCTTTGAAAGTTTTGGGATCGTTTCTTCGTTCCAAAACTAGAAAAGAGTGGGACAGTGCACTAGCTAAACTGAAGGAGATTCCAAATGCAGATATTCAAAAGGTGTTGAGATTGAGCTATGATGATTTAGATGATACAGAGCAAAATATATTTCTAGACATTGCATGTTTTTTCAAAGGCAGTGGAAGAAAGAAAGTAACAAAAATTTTAAATGCTTGTGGTTTCTTTGCAGATATTGGGATAAGAAACCTTTTAGACAAGGCTCTTATTACTATTACTTCATATAATCGCATACAGATGCATGACCTGCTAAAAGAAATGGGTAGGGAAATTGTTCATGAGGAATCTATAAAAAACCCTGGACAACCCAGTCGACTGTGGGACCCCGAAGAGATATGTGATGTATTGACAAATGACAGGGTAAGGGAGTGATACCTTGACATGCATTCTAAACACACATATTCACATAAGAAATGCTATTTGCTTTAGAATGCTAACATTAATTGTCATTTTTATTTATCAGGGAACTGGTGCAGTTGAAGGCTTAGTGTTAGATATGAGTCAAATTACACCCATAAATTTAAGCTCCAAGGCATTCAAAAACATGTGGAACCTAAGAGTACTTGCCTTCGAAGCCTACAATCGGGACGTTAAGAGAATTAACTCTGTGAACCTTCCAACAGGTCTTGACTCATTGCCTGAAAAGTTAAGATGTTTTGCATGGAGGGGGTATCCATTGAACTCTTTACCATCAGCTTTTCGTCCTGAGAAGCTTGTTGAGCTTCACCTGCCATACAGCAATGTGGAAAAACTTTGGAACGGAGCACAGGTATGCATGATACGTGTATCTAGTATGTTTCAATTTCTCTTTTTATGAAAACTAAGTCTAATTCAATAATAAAGAGAAATGAAAGGAAAATTTATAATTTCTAGAATTAGAAAAATAAAAATACACGGACTTATTCTGTCCTTTGAATGTTGTTGCAGAATCTGCCAAGTTTAGAGAGAATTGACCTTAGTGAGTGCACAAGCTTGACAGAGTGTCCAAATTTGTCCCGTGCCCCAAATGTTAAACATGTTATACTAGGCAAGTGTGAAAGTTTGTCTCATGTTGATCCATCCATTTTCACACTCCAGAAACTTGTTGAATTAGATGTGAGTGGATGCAAGTCACTGAAGAGCCTCAGCTGCAACTCTTGTTCCCCATCCCTCCGAAGATTCTATGCCTGGGGTTGCTTCAATCTCCAAGAGTTCACAATCACATCAATGCCCTCCAGTACTAGTGATCCTTCCACAACTGGATTTTCTTTGCCTTTAGAAGGGTCAGGTTTGAAGAATGAGGTTCCCTCTTCCTCTTCCCATATCAGAAACCTTGAACTCTTTTCTTTTCCCATCAGTGAGAGTCTCAAGGATCTCCCTGAAAACTTAGCCTCTCAAATCACACTTTCTGACTCAGGGAAAAATGAATGTGACACTTTGCTAACCTTACATAAAGTATTACCTAGCCCTTGCTTTCGGCATGTAAGACGTGTATTTTTTTTCCTTTGTCACACTTTATCTGAACTCCCAGACAACATCTCGTTGTTATCATCATTAGAGTATTTAGGACTGTTTTTTTGTGCCATCATAAGCTTGCCTGAAAGCATTAAGTGTCTTCCACGACTCAAATTTCTTGAACTTGGTGAATGCAAAATGATTCAATCTATACCTGCGCTTCCACAGTCCATTGAGTGCTTCTATGTCTGGAACAGTGAATCTCTTCAGAATGCGTTAACTTCGGTGAGTGAACTATCCAAAAAATCCGACAAGTGTACTTTTCTGCTTCCTAACTGCATAAAATTGGATCAACATTCATTCAATGCGATTCTGAAAGATGCCATTGTTAGGATTGAACTTGGTTCAGAACCAACGTCAGCAGAAGTATTAGAAAACAAAGAAGATGCATCCTCGGATGATGAAGATGATAATTATAATGATTTATTTAACGATTTATATATTTCTGAAGCGGTAAGAAATGGAAAGATTTGCTACTTGTTACCTGCTGGAAACTGCAAAGTTGGAGACTGGTTCCATTATCACTCTACAAAAGCTCTGGCCACTGTTGAGCTACCTCCTAATCATTCGGGATTCATTTTCTACTTGGTCCTTTCTCAAGTTCAAACATATCACATTGGATACCGTGGAAGTTTTGGATGTGAATGTTGCTTGGAAACTAGTTGGGGTGAAATGATCATCATAAGAAGTTTCTTTGTAGATGAAAGCATTGTGCTTAATCCTCATACTTTATTTGACATGATGTCAGATCATGTGTTTCTATGGTATGATGCACAATGTTGCCAGCAGATAAGGGAAGCAATCAAAGAAATAAAAGCCAAAAATGAATCCGCCACTGACAATCCAAAGCTTGCATTTAAATTCTTCGCTCGAACTCAAGATAATATGGAAGCAGTGATAAAGGAGTGTGGGTTTCGCTGGATATATTCCTCAGAAGATCAAACAGTTGAGGAAGGGGAATCTGAGACATGTGAATCTCAGACATGTGAGGAAACTCACAAAAGTGAAGGCTCTGAAGAATGTGATGAGCAAACAGAAACTGTTACTCCAATAAAGACATTCAAGCAAAGTATCTTTGTAACTCCATTCAACCTGGAAGCCGAAGAAACCGAAGAGTTGAGGTAATCTTCCTAGTACTTATCACACTTTATAGGTGCTTGCATTTTGCGTCACAGTAAAATAATACGGTTTATGGACAGGTGTTTACTTGAAGAACTTTTGCATATTGGATTTGGTGGAGACCTTATGCAATAAGGAGATGAAATTTTGAGGTACTCCTGTTGTAGCTGAGGCAAGGGCATTAATCTGGTAAGATAGTATTTCCTCGCGTATCGGTTTTACTGCCCTTGATCTTTTTTAGGTTCACTTATTTAACAGTAAGCTACCACTTTCATCATTGAAAGGTTGAATTTTGGCTCAATTGTTTGAGAATAATCTATACTCTCTCGGCATGAGCCTTTCATGAGACATGGGCAACTGAGTTTTGCAATAGCAAACAATTTGTTATATGTATATATATTGCATTGAACCGATGAATGATGAGTAAACTTGAATTGAAAATTACTTTTGTACCAATCATAGATGTCGGATCTTGATATTATAGATTTTGAGTGTACACCGTCATTTTGGTTAGTATGGTTTGGGATGAATGAGAAAACATAATTTGCAATTTGGTAACATAAAAAGAAGAGGACTAGCATGAACTTGCTGCTTCTCTATCAAATGGTATTACGACTGGTCTGGATTTATAGATGCAGTATATGTTTTATATATTCTCTGTTTTATTATCACAGTTTATGTTAGATAGTACCAGATGTGTATTGCAGATTTCCTTGCTAATGGTTTTGTTTAAGTGAACTCTTTACAACTTATTGGGTTTATGTATGTTTCAATTTTGTAATAGTCCTTCTAGATAAATTTGTTGTCTTGTTGGAGGACAAGCAGCTTCTAACAGGGTATACACATAATCCTTTGAGAAGAAAACTGGTAGAGGATGATGGATAGGAAAATGGCTCCGATGATGATTGAAATTGACAAATTGATATCTTCTTCTCATTCGAAAATGGTTGATAGCACTTTTTTTTAGGGAGTGAAGTAAATCTTAACCATACAACTGTACTTAAATGATAACATTTAAAGCTTTTTTTGGGAGTTTATGAGGGAGGGAAGTAGGGGTAATCAGACTAGATTGGTTCAGATTTGAGGTGTTTAAAAGTCCAAGCAAATCAAGGAACATCAGTTTGGATTGGTTCATTTTTATTATTTTCTGCCTCTAGACATGAACCGAACCAATCCAATGTTGAACGGGTTGGTTCAGGTGATTGATTTTGAATAATATAATATATTTTTACAAATTTTGCACTAAATTTGAAAAAAAGAAAAGAAAAAAATCATGATAAATTTGACAAAGTCAGAAAAAAGAAGCTAACCGGACAAAAGGCAAAGGAATCTACCCGGTAGGCACAACACAACATGAACAACAAATTTTGCATATATTTTTACAATGATTTGATGACAAAATCAAATAAATTGAAGTAAAGAAAGAAACTTTCTACCAGAAAAGAAGATCCAATTATCCTTTTCTTATGGATGTGGCAGAATTACCTCAAAGTGTAAAGAAAGTCATCATGCATCGAGCGAGATAAAGAAGTTCTGAGTAGTGGTGGGCTCGAGCTCTTGGGAATGTAAAAAATATGTTTCCAGTAGCATTGGGTTGGTATAGATTTATCGGGTATTCATTCCCCAAATCCGATACCTGAACCATGGTGATTGGGTGTAGTAAAAAAATTCGAACCGACCCAATGACTTAACCCAATCCACTGAAATCTGTTTGGATTGGTCGGGTTTGTGAATCATACCGTACCCACTTTCATTTCTAGAGAGAAGGGCCAGACTTTGAGAAAGGGAAAGGGAGCCCTCCCTTCATTCGGATTCCGAAGTTTATAATTCCTGAAAAACTCTTTTGGAGGGTTTTAAAAAACCAAGAAAGCCTAAAGGTAATTTAGTTGCTTTCTAACTTAAGTTTTAATTTTAACCATAAATTCAAGATTTATTAAGCAAACCCGTATACATGTATGCCTATTCTAAATTAGACTTAAGAATTTACGATTCTTTTCATCATTCTCCAAAGTGTATTGTGTGGGAATTGATCCCTTAGCTTTTTCCACACACTCTGTCCAAGCTACCCTTGTGGATTATCAAACTTGTTTATGGCAAACATAATTTTATCTAACTAACAGTAAAACAAACATAACCTAATTTAAAATGAAAAATAAAATCAACCTGATTGTATCAAAACTCTTACTATATTTTGAAACATAAACCATGTGTTTAGTAGCATTTTACAAACATTAATCAACTATAACCAAAATTCAGAAAGTATACCAAATGAAAAATCAGAATTACAAGAAATAGAAAGTAAACGGAATAAAAAAAATTGAAAATCAAAACCAAACTCCAAGAACAAAAGCAATATACCAACTGCATGACACATGACACTTGTGTGTGTGCAATTTTACCGTCGTCCTCCGATCATCCAAGCGTCCATTTCCAGACCCTGAACCTCACGTCCACCGCGCACGCAGAGTTCACAGCCGACGCTACCGCCGGTTTCTCACCGGCGGGAAGAGAAACCTCGATGCCATCACACAACACTCTGATTCCAACGCGGGGCGTTTTGAACACCCCCATCTTAGCCTCCACCTTCGTCTCCATCTTCACCTTTAACGCCAGCGCACTCTTGCTCTTCAAGCTACCCTTCACCGCGTCATCCACCACCACCTCCCCGCTCCTCGCGACCGGGACTCTCAGCACCGTCGTGTTCCCCTTCCCGTGCTCGAACGACTGAATGACGCCGTCTCCGACGTCGACGTCGCCGGCGAGGATGGTTACCGAGGTGGGCTGGTACAAAAATGCGATCTTGCTGTTGGGGTTGGTGGCGGAGACGGTGAGTTCGAACTTGGAGGTGAGGGTGGAGGAGGTGGAGGAGAGTTTGAAGGCGGAAAGTTTGAGCGAGGTGACGGAGAAGGAAGGGCGGTGGGGGTGGTATAGGAAGTAGAGGACGGTGCCGGCGGCGCCGAGGAGGACGATGACGATGAAGAGGATGAAGATGAGCCAGCAAAAGAGGGTGCAGCAGCAGCTGTTACCACTACTGCTACGGCGGCGGGAGGGTGGAGCACGGGGAGTACGGTAGGTGGGGCGGTTGGCGCCTTTTGGCGGTGGTAATGAGAGTTTGGCGGCGGCGGCGTTGCCGGTGGGCTTGGCTGAAGGGTGGACCCTATCTGTCATGGTTTTTTGAAAGTTGGTGGAATGGGTGAATTAATGGAATGAATGAAGATTGAGGAGGGACTTTAATTTTGTTCTATAAAGAGAGAAGAAGGAGATGATTATAAAGAAAGGAAATTAAGGTGAGTGTTTGTTTTGTTAAACTGTGTATTAAAAGTTAAGCTGTTACTTACTGTGGCGTAGAGTTTGTAGAAGAGAGTCACAGACAGATTGCAACATTCCAACTTAAGCTTTGCCTTGCTTGCTCTCTACTGCCACCACATTCGGTGCTCGTTCTGCATGTTTAGATACACCGTAAAAAATAATGATGAGACAGAATTATGGTGGATAGAAGCAATTTCCTTTAACTTTTGTATCTATCCACCATGGTTTTGTTTTCATCATAACTTTTAATTGAGTATCCAAATATGTACTTAGCTACTACTTAGTTTTCAAGCTCAACTAATTGTTTTTCACTATGCTAATTAATCTTGGACAAAAGGGGGCCACTTCACATGTAGTCATGATCATATCAATGACTTACGTGCTATATGAACTTACGAAATTAAACTAAAGTATCATTACATGAAGAAGTTGCTAGTGACATCTCAATTCTAATTAGATTTACCTCATTAAATTGTTTTCTCATCAAGATATTATCCGACGGCTAAAATTTTTAGACTTCCTTATTAGGATTATGTTCTGCGATACCAAATCATTGCTGAATTAAGAAAAGAAAAAAAAAAAAAGCAAATAAGATCCACCTACAATCTCAGGGTTCTTTTTGAGAATCAAGTTGCAAGAAGTTGATGAGTTGCAACTTTCGACCACCATTTCTTTATAATCATATTAATTAAGCAATCATTAACACGATGAAAGCCAAGTAAAAGGTAATAAGGCAGCTAGTAGCAAATTGATACATTACCCTCTTGTTATTTTTGTCACTACTGAAATTGATTTCGTACCTTCCATTTCTTATTCTTATTTCTACCTGCAGTTCATAATTGAACTAGCTTGTAGTTTGCTCAATTTTTTATATAAGCGATTAAATTGACCTCTTACCTATGTATATATATGGATGAACCCTTTTCATAATTTAAGCTTTTAATTTGCCTCCCTTTAGATACATGCAAAATTGTTCTGATACATCTTTTCCGTGAAGAACATGTGTTTTTGTGTTTCTTCTTTTCACAGCTCAAACTTGGATTTGACTAAGCACATGATTTCCAGATTTGCTTGTTGTTATTGATGCTAATTAAGATTAATCTCTTCACTATAGCATTAGCTTTAGCTTGGCAGACGCTAAAAAAAAAAAAAATTCGCCTCCACCAAGCCGATGCTAATGTTTATAAATTAACGTTAACTATGATGGCCAACACGATGTTAAAAACATTAGTTCTCACCTACTTGTCAAGTGACTAGTGTTAAATTAGCGTCAACCTCAAATATACTTGTGTTGATAAGGTTATGGTCACTCACGACCCCACCACAAAGCTCATGCTATAAATGTTGTTTTGACGCTAATAAAAGTTAATATGATACTTAACTCTAGCACTTCTCTTTTTGTATCTATGTCTTCAAAAGAATTAGTGTAACTTTTTGTCATCATCTTAGTGTTTAGAGATCCACCTGCTGCCACATCAACCATAGTCTTGGTGCTCATATTCAATTCCGTGTAAAAGGTATGTATTTGCAATCAATCTGATAAGGCATGATCATGACATCTAATTATGAGAAGGTTCTTGTATCTCTTCCAAGCTTCATTCAGAGGTTCATCATCATGCTGAGAAAGAGAGGAGGAGGTGGAGGTTGAAGGAGTCATCACAAAGGTGGTGAAGCCATGGACATTGCCACGAAAGGCGGTGTTATCTAGGGTTTAGGGAAGATGAAGATGAAGAATGGGAAGAGAGAAGGGACAAATGCTGATAATAAATAGTGTCGTATATCATTATCCTTTTAGAAAAGAAAAACACCATTAGTGTTGAGTTTTTTTCTTAGATTATTTAGGTTAAGTCTATTAGAAAGTCTTTTAATACAATGTAATGTAATGATAAAATGTAAACCGCTATTAAATAAGTTGTTTGTTTAAGTGATTTTTTATTTTTAGTTTCTCAAAAAAGTGTGTTGTTAAATAGAGCAGAAAATAAGTATTCACTCTTTAATTGTTATTTTGTATAAATATGTCTTCTAAGGAATGAAAAACTAAGCTCCTGTATTTTGCTTCCATTCAAAACTAATACGAACAGGAATAGCAAGCATAGGATCCCAAGCATACGGGATAGGAGAATTGTAGTATTCATACCAATGGTCCATCATGATTACAAAAGATAGTGAAATGATACAATGAGAGTTCTATTTATAACCTATTGTTAAAATTAACTAACACATTAACTATAGTTGAGTTACTTTAACTATAATTCTAACTAACTAACTAAGCTATAACTACCAGCAACAAACTAACTGCTAAAATGAGAGAGAGTAGCATGCAAGTCTATGTATCAAATGTGTATCAGACAATAGTTAAATGGCGAGTTCTAATAAAAACCAACAATCACCTTTAGCAGATTTGGTACATCAATAGCTTCCTGATATGTGTACATGAGGAGAAGCCTCCTTCAAAATCGGCAAAGGAACAAAATTGTTCATGCTCAATTGCTCATGCACTCTCTAGAGCTCAATTTCAAAAACACAATTTCAGAACCATAATTTAAGAAACAAAATCAAAAAATAGTACGTGAATACTAATTGCAATTACAAAAAGGGGCTAACTTACTATAATCCGTTATTTGTAATGTTTTACGGGCTATTGAGGTGGAAGAGAGTAGAACCCCTAGAATAGGAAAAGCTTTTGTTTACTTTTCAATTTCACTTTCACCTAAAAAAATATATGGGGAGAAGGAAGATGGTAGGTGGTGAAATATAAAATTTTGAGAGAAATAAAAAAATGAAATAAAAGGAAAAATAGGGTGTGAATGGATTAATGAACGTAGAAAAAACAAACCGAGCAAAATCACCGACAGATTTTGTGTCGCTACCTAGTGTCCATGCCATGCTTTGAGCCACAGTCAACAACGTTGTTCCCATGGTTGGTTATGGAGGATAATAAAGCAAAAGTGCTTTATAAAAAGAGTAATTATTTATTCTCATTTCATTTTTTTTCATTTTTATTTATTTTTCTTTAATTTTTTTATCAAATCATTTATTTTTCTATTTTTTTATTATCTCAAAATGTAAAATATAAGTAGAAAAGGTACATCAACACACTTATTATTCTTTCTCAAAAACAACTAACCAAATGTTGCAGTTCTGTCTCTGGTGGGGACACATCGTGATTTTGCCTAGTTATTAATTTTCTTAATTCCTTTTGCTAATAATTTTTCTAATATTCCTTTAGTTAATATGAAGTTATTAAATTAGACATTTTGATTCTGAGTCATTGTTAAACTGGTTTAAAGCGCTCTTTCCATTTTTCTCTTGTAACCCAAAAAGAAAAAACTGGTTTAAAGCCAACTACGGGAATCACGCAGTACTCAAGTTTCAGTGGGTCACTATGAAAAAAAGTCTAATTTTAATTGCTGGATTTCTAAACACATTCAATTTAAGATTTGACTCTAATGAACGGATTGAATTATCTCGTTGATTCAAACACTCAACTAGCTACTTCTCTTATTCAAATAAAATGATTTATTCAAATGGTCCATGTTTTAATTTCTTAAATAAGATTTTATATTTAAGTCATGTGAATGAAAAAAATTCATTAAAATATCTAATTTTATTAAGAGTATGGTATTTTCAAGTCGAATAGAATTGTTTCTCATAAAATATACACGTGTTCTAAAAACATATAATCCAATTTAATTATGGCTATACACGGAACATATGTAATAAAAACAATCCCATAATCCTTACCAATAATTTTTAACTAGATTTTTAAAATATTCCATTTAATTTTTCAGAGTAACATTCCACATATATATATATATATATATATATATATATATATATATATATATATATATATATATATATATATATATATATAAAAGATTAAGATAAGATATCTAATCCCAAAGTGTGATGAAAGTGAAAATGGAGTCAAGCATTAAGGTATTAATTAATCTATTCAGTAATATCAATGACACATACACACTTACTTTGAATGAAGCACAATGACACATGTCTAACCCCACCAACTCCCACGGAAGAAAATACTGTGCTTTTGCTGCTCAAACTGTAGTGGGGTTGTGCTTTTTGGTTTCACTTTCATCAGCTTAGATTTTTCTCAAGAACAACCAACATATTTGTTTCACAATTCTCATGTCTGCAACAAATCTAAGAGCTTTAGTTCTGAAAAAAGGTGGAAACTCCAGTGTCTCCCACCAAAATCATCCCAGAGCCATTACTTTGGTTAACATCATTGTGGGTCTGCTTTAATTGCACACTCTCTAATCCACTGTCCTTGACTGTGACATGCATCCAAGTTTTGCTTCACCATGTGCTGCTGCTTGTTGCTGCTTCCATCAAATTCAATATGAGGTGAATGCTGATAGATCTTCAGAATTGATCTAGTTTTCCTTCAGAAGATAATGGTACTTCAGCTGTTTTTCCTGCTAATTAAGCTACATTTAGTTGTCAGTGCTCAACAGCTTCATGAATATGCAGGTATGAGCATAATGCAGGTTCTGAGTTTTTGAATTACTGATGAAAATGGAATGTTGTACAGATTTCATAATTGGGATATTAATATGTCAGTGTTATATTATATCTGACATGTCCAAGTATTTGGATGTCTATAACCTACACTGAAATGGGTTTGTATGATGATTCTCATTAAAATTGTTAATTAGACAAGCATGTAAGTTTATGCAGGTTCTGTTTTTTTTCACATTCACTTGTACTGGAAAATGTTTTTTCTGTTGAAATAAAGATCAAACCTCTAATTTCATTAGAGTCGAGCTTATAAAAAAGTCCACATTATCACTATAGTATAGAAAGAATGTCTGATTCCATTCTTATATTTTGTACAGATTGGTATAAAGCAGATCAATACCTTTGGACAACCATAATTACTTAATAAGAAGTTTTCAAATTATGTAAAAGAAGCAAAATTTGAAGTGAATTTTTCATCTGGGACCAAGATCAAATAACTAATTGGTTTTTACCATTATGGCATTATATACTACATAACATAGTCATAAACTTGGAATAGTCTTACATCTCAGTGTTAGTTTTATACCTTTAACATTCAAGTATTGCAGGCCCACCTGTTGATTCATCTTCTGGTGTTGCTGCAAGTATTGCACTTCCACCTTCTGAGTCTATAGCCAGATCTCCTACAAAGACATGGATGCATGGTTCTGCGGATGCTCCAATGGCAATGTCGCATCATAAGCATCACTATTCCGGAAGAAAGAACCACAATCCAACTCCAGGACCATCCTACCCAATCCAGGCTCCTACTTACAGCCATCAAGGTTTTGATTCTCTAATTGAAAGAGCTTAAACAAAGTTATAACACATTTGTTTACATTACAATGTCAAATTTAATTTCATTTCTTGTTTCAATCCCCTCGAAAATGTAGGTCCTTCAACCTTCAAATCACAACCTCCTTTCTCTTCAAAGAGCAAGGATATCCATGCACCAGCACCATCACCGGCATTACTGTCAGGCCACCTGGATGGTGTGAAACCTTAACTATCTTTGTCATTGATTTTAATTGTACTCTTATATTTCGTCTACCACGATTTTTTATTTGCATCTGACTTTTTATTACATCCTTTGTTCATCAGTGCCCTCTCATTCACCTAGAATTTCACCTCTAGGTTCATCACTGAAGAAGATAAAGTCTCCCCCACCTGCATATACATTGGTTCTGACTCCTCCACCTCCTAATAAGGGTAATATAAACCTAATCCTGCATCTCTATTAGCTTAAAGGGTTATTTAAATGACAATTGTTCCTTCCTTTTCAATCATCTCAAGAAACATAAATGATGTTGATCCTGCCTGTAGATTGCTTGTACATGACTTGCTCAGAGCCCTACACATATACACCTCCTGGATCGCCATGTGGTTGTGTATGGCCGCTTCAAGTTAAACTTCGCATCAACATTGCAATATACAAGTGTTTTCCTCTGATTTCAGAGCTAGCTGAGGAAATTGCAGCAAGCGTTTTGCTGAACCATAGCCAAGTTCGCATCGTGGGAGCTGATGCAGCTACTCAGCAACTAGAGAAAACCAATGTTCTCATAAACTTGGTACCCAAAGGAGTAAAATTTGATGATACCACAGCATTTTCAATATATAGGAAATTCTGGCACAGGGAGGTTCTACTGGATGCTTCGCTCTTTGGTGCTTATGAAGTACTCTATGTTCATTATCCAGGTTATAGATTGATTACAACTTTATTAGTACTGTTTTTTGTAATGAAGAGAATTTCTATAGTATGTTTGGGTTCATTAATACTTAATAGATATCTCCCTCTAGATTCATACTTTTGGATAACACATGCAGGTCTTCCACCATCTCCACCTTCAACTCCCTCAGGTGTTTATAGTATAGATGATGGGCCAAATCCAGGTCATGACACCAATGGAATGATGATGAAACCTTTAGGAGTAGATGTCTCGAAAAAGGAGAAAGAAGGGAGTAATGGAAGAATGATTTTTATAATTGTGCTGTCATCAATTACTGCTTTTGTTCTATTCATAGGACTTGCTTGGCTTTGTTTGTTGAAATGTGGTACCTGTGCTCATAAACAAGAACAAGTTCCAGATAGTTTGATTTCATCCTCTTCAAAAAAATCACGTAAGTCCCGTTACTGACTTTAGCCCAAAAAAGTTGTAGTAATTTGGATACAATTAATATCCCTAGAGTAGAAATACTTTTTCCTTGTCTTTGGAATGTTTAAAATAAAATAATTGATTTCATTTATAAATTAATTATTTTATAAAACTTGGTTTGGATGTAACAGGGGATGCTAAGTCATTAACTCATGGGATCTTGCCAGGTTCTGGATCAGGGTCCTTTAATTCTGGAACAATAACATACACAGGGTCTGCCAAGATTTTTACTTTGAATGACATAGAGAAAGCAACAAATAACTTCGATTCTTCTAGAATATTAGGAGAAGGTGGTTTTGGACTTGTTTACAAAGGTATTCTAAATGATGGGAGGGATGTAGCGGTGAAGATTCTTAAAAGAGATGATCAGCGTGGAGGCCGAGAATTCTTGGCAGAAGTTGAGATGCTTAGCCGGCTACACCATAGAAATTTAGTTAAATTGATAGGTATATGCATAGAGAAACAGACTCGTTGCCTAGTCTATGAGCTTGTCCCTAATGGAAGTGTGGAATCACACTTACACGGTAAGCAAAAGCAATGTCAAGAATTTCAACAACAGTTTTGCAAGTTAAGAGTTAACATTTCTTTTCAGAGACCAACTTCTGAATGCTCTCTCTATTTTGTTAGGTGCTGACAAGGAAACTGGTCCACTTGACTGGAATGCCCGGATGAAGATTGCACTTGGTGCAGCTCGCGGATTGGCTTATCTGCATGAAGATTCAAATCCATGTGTCATACATAGGGACTTCAAGTCCAGCAACATCTTGTTGGAATTTGATTTTACACCTAAAGTTTCAGATTTTGGACTGGCTAGAACAGCACTGGATGAGGGAAACAAGCATATCTCCACACATGTCATGGGGACATTTGGGTAATAGTCCTTGCTAGCCTTTTACTTATGCTTTCAATGTATGCATTTCATTCAAAAACTTAAGTTGTTAGAGGAATGTAAATGATTTTTATTTTAGTTCTTTAATGCGCCCCTCTTAAGAGCCAATTAGGCTTAAAATGTGAACAATGCACAAGTGGGTAGATTTGTTTAGAATTGAAGCGCGTGTAAAAAATAAAAAGAAGTCTCACATTGGATGAAAGTGAAAGTGTTGAACAATATATAAGTGAAAAGACTAGTATTACTCAATTCCTTAAGTTTTGGGTAAAAGATGTGATGTTCTTCACTAGTCTGGTTTACTCCTTATCCAATCTTGTGCTGAAAGAAAGGGTACTTAGCTCCTGAGTTTAAAATTCCTCGATATGATAACTGAATTCATCTCATTGACATCTTGTTTTGCAGCTACTTAGCTCCTGAGTATGCAATGACCGGCCATCTTCTCGTCAAAAGTGATGTTTACAGTTACGGAGTTGTACTCCTAGAGCTCCTAACTGGTAGAAAGCCTGTGGACCTGTCACAACCGCCAGGTCAAGAAAACCTCGTGACTTGGGTTCGTCCACTTCTCACAAGCAAGGAGGGTTTGCAGATGATCATAGACCCGGTTATAAAGCCCCACATATCTTCTGATACTGTGGTAAAAGTTGCAGCAATTGCTTCCATGTGTGTGCAACCAGAAGTGTCTCAACGTCCTTTCATGGGTGAAGTAGTTCAGGCCTTGAAGCTAGTATGCAATGAGTTTGAGGAAACAAACTATACAAGATCAAGGAATTTCTGTGGCTATCAATCTGGTGAAGAAAAGGTGGCATTATCAGCATCAGAGCTTCTCAGCACTTCAGGCCAGGAATTTGAGTCTTTCAGAAGGCATTCTACTTCAGGGCCTCTAATTACAGGGACGAGAAGACACTTCTGGCAAAAATTGAGAGGTTTGTCTAGAGGTAGCACCAGTGAACATGGATTTTCAACTAAACTATGGCTTGGAGGATCCCATTAAGCTTTCATCACTCCCAGGATCCAAATCATCATGAGACTAATCCCCTAGAGGGATTGAACCGTCCAAGGATCAAACCCTCGGCTAAATACTTAACAAGCTTAGCTATCTACCAACTGAGCTGGGACTTTCGTTATTTTGAACATATGTATTTATACATAGGTATGAGTGTTTCAATTTTTCTAGCAGGAGACCTTCTCCATCTTATTTATATATTCATGCAGTTGAAGTTTAATTACGATCAAAGCAATGTACTCCCTTATAATGCTCAAATTTGACGTTATAAAGAATTTCACAACTGAAAAGATTATTGAAAGTAGTTAACAGGACACATATATATCTTGTTCGGATTTACTTTTAATCCTCACATAATCACTTATCTCACCACAAAAGCTGCTCCTAATAGCTTATCCCAGAATCATTTCTCCCTCAAACGCTCTCAAACACCGGTAATAACCATTAAGACTCACTCAATCAACACTTCATTTCTTTTCATAGTTTATAAACCTCAAAGGACTTTTCCTCTTTTTCCTAACAAAAAAATGTTAAACCTTGTAACTTTTTCTTCCTCAAAAACCCAACATTTTTACTAATATTCAGTTCTTACTAGAAATACAACCATATAAATTACATTCATTTCCAATCCTACAACTAACACCCTTTTTTTAAACTCTAATAAGATGAAATTATCTTCATACAGCAAATTCCTCCTTATATACCAGCCAATTTCCCCAACCTGTGTCTCAAAATCTTCACTCCCATGTACCTGTCACAAACACAAATAGATTATTATTCACATGCAAATGTTAGTATCACATAATGTAATTAAGTTTTATCCTAAGTGATAGTATACATACCTTCCCATCATCATCACAGTGGCCTGAGGATTTGTTCCTGGCGACTCAGAAAACGTCGATCCATCCACAACACGGAGTCTCTCAACACCAAGAACCTTATGATCTGGGCTAACCACCTTCCCCACATGGCTCCCACCATGGTAGTGCCAGATTGTGATCACAGTGTCTTTGCAGAACTGCTCTAGTGATTTTGTGTCATTGGCATGCTTGGGGACGAGGTTGACATTAGCCTTCAAACTAAGGTTAAGAAGATCCTCTGTGGTTTTTCTTTCACACATAGTGTAGTTTGTGAAGTGCTCTGACTGGACTACCTTAATCGTCAAGCGGATCCCCTCGACGCAGCGCTGAATATCGTAAGGGTGGCTGAAGTAGTTGAAGGTCACGGCAGGGTTGTCTTCTACATTGGTGTTGATCAACTTTAGCTCTCCTACTGACCAAGCATTGGCTACTTTTGACAAGATGAAACCTCCCCTGAATGCTTCTATCGGTATGTCGCGCTTGTTCTTGGTAAAAGCTTTAACAGCTTCTATTGATCTTTGCTTGGGAGGAATTGTTGAGAGTTGTCCAATCTGGTTTATCATGTCAAAATGAAAAATCACTTTTAATGGAACTTCTTGCTAGTTGCTAATTCAACTTTGCATACTTCTGGCCATTGGCTCATGAGATGATATGGACATCATATCTTTCACTCAAAAAGTTAAAGTATTAGGTGCATGGATATTTTCACTTATATACCGCTCAAAACTTTCACTTTCATCCAATGTGAAATCCTAACTCACTCTTAAATTCTCAACAGCTTTTACCTTTCTCAATGCTCTAGAAACATTACTAACATATGAATTTTCCAACAAAATTACTCAGTAATTTTATAATGGTTAATAGTTAATACACTAATGCTATGTTGGCATTTGGACACTAATATTATGACACTGGTATATAAGTAACAACTAGTTGTTAGATGATTCTTATATTTCTACCACTTGTTCTGTAAATTAAGAAAAATATTGCATACCTCAGCTGACAAGATACCATGGTGGCAGTGAATGCTACTGTTGGACTGACTGAACCCACTGCTAGCTTCTATGTAAACACCCTTCTTGGTGATACCCACAGTTTGTATGAGTGACTGCTTAACTGGCCTATTAGAAGGAACAAAAATTGTGTTCATTGGATTATCCACCATTCCCTTCCCAACATATGGGTTATCAAGAACCACTGAGATGTTCAACTTTTCAAGTTCAGCTTTTGGCCCAATTCCACTAAGCATCAGCATTTGAGGACTCCCAAGTGCCCCACTAGACAATATCACCTCACTATGCTTATCATTTCCAAGAATTGCCTCATGCTGCTTCCCATTTTCATCCTGGAAAATCACCCCCACAGCTCTTGGTTTTTCTCCTGCAAGAGTAGCATTTAAAGTCAAAAGTTTTTGTCAATAGCTTTTGAGTGTCAGAATTGATTATGAGAAAAAGTAAGTTCATACCTCTTGTGTCAAAAACAATCTTTTGGACTGTGGCATAGATGAGAACAGTGAGTTTGTCAGGGTTGGCAGTAGCAAGAAGTTCTGCGGCCGTGTGGCGGCGGCCGAACCTGTCAAAAATGGTTCCACCAACCTTGGTTCCATAGATATGATCATAGGTGAAGCCATTAAAAGGAGACACACCAGAGTCTAGAAGAGACTCCCTCACTGCTTTCTGATAACCTGAGAATTTTGGACGGTGCACAATTTGCTTCTCAACCCATGGGTATGACTCATTCACTAGCTTTGCATCCCACCCCACCTTCTCTATGAACCTGCATTCCATTGAAAATCTTAAGATAATTAACACATATATATTTCATGATTAATGTTTAATGTTCTAAAGGGATGAAACAATTCTATTTTTGGAGAAACTAATCTAAACTATACTCCATCTATTCTATATTATAAGTCACATTTTCTCAAAAATATTTCTCAAAATATAAGTCACTTTCACATATGTATATTAATTATTTTTTTCCATATTTACCCTCATATTTAACAAGAAAGAGATAGTGTAATTTTAAAAAGTTTTTATTTTTGATAGAGAAATTCATGAGTAGTCTAGCAAAGTCAATAATTTTTTTTATAAATTTATTGTTTGTGACCATTTTTTTAATCTTGGAGAATTTAGTAAATGTGACGTATAAATTGGGATGGAAGAGGAAATACATATTTATTTGACTAGTTTCAATTGATAGAGAAGTAGAGTGAAGGAAGTTAGATTGACAATTAATGAATCAATGAATTAAATTAAATTTTATTTAATGTTGGGAAACTGATACAACTAATTATAGCTAAGCAATAGCATAGTGATGTTTTCATCCAAGCCATTTATATCAGGTCAAAGCAAACACGACACAAAAATACTATTAAAATGGATAGTGTTTCGTACTCTTTGGTATTATCTCAATACAAATAAATACAAGCGTGGTGGAGAAAGGACAAAAATATAATGTAATATATTATGAAAAAAAAATAAGAAAGTAACTGGAAATAAATTGTGAAAAAATGAACAGTGTGAAAGAAACATGACACTATGCAACGAAATAGCGTCTCTGTTACGGCGAACGTCATGTGATTTATAGCCCCTACTAGTAACTAACAACTTGTGAAAAATGGTAGATATAATTAAAAAAGCACCACGTGTGTATATCTAAATTTAGAGAAATTAAATTAGTAACAATGAATGTGTTTTCCTTGTGATCTGACACTACACTCCCACCTAAACACTTACAAGTTACAAAGGACCACAAAAAGCATTTAATTTAATTGATGAGACTATAACAAAATTAAAGATGTGGCCCTAAATGTCGCCAATATATATATATATATATGAGGGGGTCACTATCAACTACTCTTTAATTTGTTTCAATCCCATCCCAGATACCTTAACCAACCAATTCATAATGGAATGACTTATCAAAAAAAATCTGTATGCCAATTTTCTCTAAACATTTCGATTTCATTGCCCCTTTTTTTTCCTGCTGCTTCTGAAGTTAAATAGGTAATATGATATCAACATCTAAATCTTAATTTTCATGAAAAGGAGGCTAGATAACTGATTCAACAGCAAGAGGCCAAAACTAATTTAATTATATTCACAAAGATGCATGCAACTATCTCCGCTTACGACATATATTCAATTTTAGTATTTATTTTCTTTAATGTCAACATGCCACATCGTACTTTTATTTATTAAGCCTTCTGTCACCTTCATGTTATATCTAAAGTTTTCATAATTACTTATGAATCAAACAAAGTTTTAACTTTTCTTTAATCAATACTTGAATTTCTTCAATTAAAAAGTTAAATACAAAAATAATGATGAAAAAAAGTACATTTATTTATATTTATGTTATTTTTAATTGATTAAATTAATTTTCTTAGATACTTAAACTTCTTTTATTTTGCCAAAATTGTCCGTGTATCACATTTGCTATTTACTAGTTTTATTTTTAATTTTGGTCAATGGGAGTTGCACTAATTAAGAGTAGAGTTATCGGTGGAACAATGAGATAAAAGCAAACAAATGATTGTAATATATATATATGTTACTCACTCAAAATGTCGTTTAAAGTTTAATTACACATATACATATTAATAAAATAGTTAATATTTTATGTTTATTAAAGTAATCATTTAATTATCTTCTATGCCCATGATCTCTTTGGTAAGTTACCACATATTTTTATAAAGTTATCTCTCATTAGTTATCATTTTTGAAGGGATCGTATTAATTAATTAAGTTAAAATAATTTATAATTAGGAAAATAATAATCAAAATTACTTAAAAAAATAAAAATGTGACCAAATGATTTCAGAGTTTCAATTTGGAGTACTAGAAAGAGGGGAAAATGTTACAAGTGTTAGATACTTTGACTTTAAGATCTGCCATATGGATGCAATCTATTTTACCTTCATGTTCTTTAATTCATATTAATTTAATTTTGGTTAAATCAAGACAGTAAAAGAGATTGCCGTGCCAAACCTATCATTTAATTAAAATAAAATGTAACGTAGACAGGACATCAAAAGAACAAGAAGTGGTTGAACCTTATTAACAACCTTCACATGCAAATTCATTTGTTACCCATAAATCAAATAGTCATAAAAATAGCAGTAAATGAACAGTAAAAACTTAATATTCAGAAATAGTATAAAAGTTTTACACAAACATCTAATCACACAAATTTCTCAAACATACTGTGTAAAACTTATTTATTCTAAGAGTGTATAGTTATTAAACTCATCTTAGACTCTGCCAATAAATTCATTCAAAAATAATTTTAATAACAAATAAAAGTTCCAAATTTGTAAGTTGTATATGTGGTGTTTGTTTTTAAAGTGTATATGTGTTGTTAAACTTTGTTAAAAAGACAATAATTAATACATCATCATTTATGACATACCTCAACTATATGCAATTTATTCTTCTTTGAAAAAGGAATACTAAAATGAGGTAACATGTTCTAGAAGAAAGGGAAATTTCATCCAAAATAAATATTGCATCATAAAAACATTTAAGAAAAAAGCTGAAAATGAAAATGAAGAAAGGAAGAAAAAATTGTGAAGAAGGAAAGGCAAGTTACCTTGTGCTTGCTCTGGTATAGAAGCCAGCATTGATAGAACTGCCACCACCCAGAACCCTTGCCCTTGCATTTAAAACTCCATCTGTTGAGATGAAGTATTGGGAAGCTGAATTTGGTGAAGTGTCTGCTAAGGTAATGTGGAAGTTTGATAGAAATGAAACATTGGGGTTGCTGAAAGGGACCCCCCCTCTTTCAAGTAACAGGACACTGAAGTTTTGAGAGAGTGTTGCAGCCAAGGGACACCCTGCTGTGCCACCCCCCAGTATTATGTAGTCATATGCATTATTGAGGGAGGTAGTTGAAATTGATGGTGATGAAAATGAGCTTGCCTTTTTAATAAAAGGGTACCCGTTTTCATGCCAGTTCACCTTACCTGCAAGCTCCAATTTTAGTTTCATCTTTATTTTATTAGTACAAACAAAGAAAAAGAAAAATGATTTGTAGACATTTGCATAGTGTACAGTGTAGCACACACTCATAGTGGTGAGAGATATAGATAAAAGTACGGTGTTTATTGGATGTATGCAATATTTATATGTCTAAGTATTATTCTTGACAGATTATGATTTGCAGACATTTATATAATGTAGACGTCCAACAAACATTCGAAGTGAGAAATGAAGAAAAGAAAAAAAATAGGGTGTATATTAGGCGTGTGGACTATTTGTATCTCTAAGTATAATTTAATTAGTAATGCTATAATTTAAGTCCCAAATAATTGCACATTTGTAATGGAAGCCAAAAGGTTGTGTTTGTGTGTGTGTAAATGACATGATCATGTTCAACAAAAGAAATTTTAAACAACAATGATCAGTGATCTAGCCCTCTATAGACTCTTGAATGAAAAAGGAAAACAGAACCACTGTTTCAAGATTCTTTGAAATAGATTGTTTGGTGGCACATACTACATTTACAAATTCCTAACAAAATGGCAAACTTGCCTGAAACACAGGTAGAAGAACCCAGAAGGTAGATGCCATTAGGTATAATAATTAAAAAATTGAAAGAAACAAGGACACAGAAAGATAGAGAAGAATTTAGCATGCTTTGCCTTAACCTTGGGAAACAGAGATATTATAGAATAGAAAATAAGCTTCACACAGAAAGTAAAATTGAAATGACAAATTGAAGAGGAATTGAAAAATGCAAGAAAGTGTTATGGATGGTGTAAGTGTAAGATTGGTGAGAAGAAGCAACCTTGACAAGGAGGTAGAAAGTTCCAGAGGCACAGAAGTAAGAAACAGAAGCAGAACTTGACTACTGCACCAAGTGTTGTAGCCATGAAGCCTCACAGGGCCAGAAATACCAAACTCTCTCTCTCACTGAAGAAGCTGCTTCTTCCCAACCTTAAGTGGCTTCCTCTGGTTGGCCTTGTTTTGCGTGTACCATCATATAAATACATAAAATACTTCCTAACCTCATCAACATTAATCTTTTAGTTTAACACTAAGATAAGATCAACAAAACCTCAATTAGGAAACACCTTATGCTGCTGTTAGTAACAGGGGATACCAATACCAATACCAATACCATAACTCAATAACGCATTTAATGTGGAAATCAATGCCGCGTTTAGAGTCAAGTGCTTCCAGCCGTTGGATCTGGCTTTGTGTTTTCTGATCAAAATCCTACAAATACAGCTCACTCACCAAGTCAATAATGGCGTATTCGTTCATGACTACATTCTTTAAATCAGTGGTTCAGGGTTTAAATCTCAACTTTATTAAAGGAAAAAAAACTCATTGGTCAACCTTTCACCGCTTAGTGCGCTGACTGTAAGATGAAAGATTAGTCTCACAGCTACCAATATATTATTAAGAGAAGGAAAAAAAAAAGGACTGCTCACTCACCAGCGTACACAATGAGTAGTAATGCTCTATATTTAATATGCCACCAAAATTGTGTAACTTGTTTTCAAATTTTTTATCCCTTTCTTATTTGTATATTTGATTAGATTAGAGAATAGAAAGCACCTCAGGATATTGCCCCTTGGACATGAATTAGCGGTCATTAATGCCAACATTTATGCTCATCACCTACACAATATCATCAACATAAGAAATTAGAAAAGCAGGAAGCATTTCAGCAGTTCATGGTTACAACAATTAAAAAAATTACTTTTTCCCATTTTGCATTATTCCCTTCTGATTTGACTTAAATATAATATTGTGCTGTTAGGATAATGTGGATCATTGTTGGCATTGTTAGGTGATATAATTTATCATTAGGATAGATTGGTTCACCATTCATAGAAATAGGTGTTAATGGGAGAGTCAAGTGACAGATTATATTGGTTTATCTAATAAGACAGTGCATTATATGAAATTAATTATTAACTCCTTTGACGAGGACGAGGAGATTAATTTAATTTATTGTCAATGGACCAACCCCAACTTTAATACATTCAGCAACTGATTCTGCAATGTGGGGTAAGAGCAAATTTTCAGCATGTTGTGAAAGAGCCACAATTTCTACGATGAAGAGGGAAGACCAAGATGCAAAACAAGAACCACTGCATTATTTCATTGAAAACTATAGTCACAAGAGTCCAAAACCGCTAAAATATTAAAGAGTTCTGAAATTGTCTGATTTATCTAGAAATATGAGGTGAAGAAGAATCCATATATTCATTCATCTAAGGACTTTGGGATCCGTTTTGTTTGTTTGTTTCCCAGTTTCAGAAACCGGAAGCAACTATTGTTCATGACAGTAATGCTAGTAAGGGAAAATAGTTGGCAATATACGTGGCTTAATCAATTTATTGCATCACTAGGCATATCCAATGGTGATTTAATATTGCAAACTATGACCCGTTTGGATCTCATTGACAACCAAGGATCATTTAATTTGCACATGCTTGTATGACATGAAATATGCATATCTTTTTTCTTCTTCTTTTATTCACATATAACTAATGTTAAAGCCACAACATTGAGCTATTTGTAGCTTTTAAGCTCCTTCCCTACCTACTTTTATGTCATTTTGAAGCCTCACCTCCACCTTCTCATGAATGAGACCTAAGTTGGTTGTTACAAGCGTCCCATGCTGAGCTGTATTGTCTATGCCATTTTCTTCCAATGCATTGAACCAATGATTCAAGTGATGTAAGGGAGGCGTAAAGTTTGTAGATAACCAAAAAAAGTAAGAACCTTTATCCTCATGGCTTTGGTAGGCAGGGAAGTAAATGAATCACGAGTAAACCAAACTTTTTTGTTAAGATTTTCATTACTTTTCTCCTTTTCAAGGTCTAGGGTAGAAATTCTTCTTCATTTCGTATCTTCATCCCTATTGTGTTATGTAATATGAAATCCTCTAATGTAAACTTAAAATTGATATTGTACAATTTTATGGTGGGCATATAAGGGGACACCAAACGAGGACAAAAGATTTTAATCCTTCTACCGATGATAGAAATATTTTTTACTCATATTTGCTCACTCTCATTCTCATCAATAAAATTGTGTGATGTCATTTAAGAATCACTCATGTAAGTTTATAATTGTCATTTTCATGTCTTCTTTAATTGACATAGTACAATTTTACTCGTGAGACACAGTAGAGGACATCCAACACGAAAAGAAGATCTTAATTCCTCTACCAATGGTGGTTTAAGTGGTACATATTTACAATTTTATTTGAGAATGAGCACCAAATGAGGATAGAAGATCTTAATCCTTCTACCAATGAGTGGTTGGTCGAATCGTTCATAAGAGGTGAATATTTAAAAAAAAACCTTTGTAAAGAGAGCTAGTCTCATGTGTCGATGTTCCATACTCAAATATAATTTATCTCGTTACCTATATTGGACCAATAGAAGTTCTAGTATAGAGAGCTAGCCTCACAATTTGTCCCTCTCATTCAACTGACTCACTTCTGTGTTTAACTTTTTATCATGAGTAAAATAAGAATGGAACTTCACCTAAAATCTTTTGTGTAACCAACGTGTTTCTTGATCTAGAGCTAGTGAGCACCCATCCTGTGGCACATTACAAAGGACTACTTCCATCTTGTCACAGTTATTATGCATCAAAACTTATGACCTAGGCAGCTCATACCAGCTTTATGACAGTCACATTTGTCCTTGACCAAAGTCACAATATGAAGAACATAAATGCTGGTAAGGTTCATGAGTAAATGTCAGATCAACAAGATAAGGAGGGGCCGTTTCAAGGAAAGAGTTATGTGTGTTGTACTGTGTATTTAGATTGACTTATACTGTGTTTTTAGATTAACATGTTCAAACCAGCTTATAGTAAACAAATGCTTAGCACTAGAGAGATTATATGAAAAAAAGAAACAGGTGATTTTACCTAACATTTAAGTAAATCCAATCCAAACTAGTTCAAACCGATGCAACTTTTCCCTAAAAATTATATAGTCTTGTATAATCCATATCTGCTATAAAGCTTGCCAAGAGCTTCTGCAACACAAGGTTACATATCAAATGCCAGATGTACTTCAAATGGATCTTAATATGTAATACATGGATAATTTTTACAGCACTAACTATTGAGGTAATAACAATTTCTCACAAGATCACACAAGAGAACTGTACTTTTAGAGCGTGAAATTCACGGCAATAAACATTTACAGGTGCTCATACATGATAATATGTTCTGATATCATATTGCATTTGGGTTAAACCTAATACTACCAAAAAAAACTTACTTAAAAATGAGAATTGTTCTATTCTTTGTAAATACTTATTTATTTATTTGATCATATGACTTCTCAACAATCAATACTTCAACTTGTTACAGTTCATATTTTAATTATAGTTCAAAAGTAAAACACTATACTTCGTGTGGGAACTGTAATAAAGTTGAAAGGAGAAGGGGAAAGGAAGAATTGGGTTTTTCATTGCTTGTGAGTAATCAAAAAATAAAATAAAAATATGAATGAAGTCTTAAAAAATTCATAAGCTTTTAAACTAAATTTATTGGTATTCTTGTTTGACTGGAATCTAGACAAAGATAGTTATGGGGTCCGAGAAAATTATATTATTCTTGACTTACAACTAATAAATTCTTTGTTCAACTTTTCATTTATTTGCATCCAAATAAGGAAACATTAGATACCTACATTGGCCATCAATCCAAAAGCAAAGTTTCTTTGTGATTGTGATTGTGATAACGAAACAGACCATTTAAATATCAAACTCTTTTCTATATTTCCCCTGTGGTGTTCGCACGATCCAATTAATATGGACCCAAATTCTGCTATGTGGCTCCATGACAAGTTGCTTTTACGCAATAAAAACGAGAGACAGAGATGGAACACAGGCCCATGTCCAACCTAAGTGTCACGTACGAATTCTGGACCACGGCTTTAAATTCCATTTGCCTCAAACATACCTATAAAAATCCAAACTTCTGAAAAAAATTAATGTAGTGTACTACGCAATCAAATCCCACAAATTCTTTTTAACTATAATCAAGTAATTATAAGTATTGTTTTTTTTTTCTTAACCAAATATTCCTTCAACCACGGTAGTCGTGCGACTAATCTCTCGCTTCACGGTTAATACACTAAACAGTAAGCGAATTAAACAGTCGACCACTTGTTTAAGGGATGAAGTGTCAAACCAGTACGGCAACTCACTTGATTAATTTTACTATACCAAGTGTATTTGGAAACTTTTGCTGTTTGTTAAGAATTTAAAAATAAGAGTTAGATTGTTAATACATTAAATATTAATCTTTAATTATTTTTTTATTTCTCAATTTCTCAAAATTGGAATAATTATCAAACACATCAGGTCACCAAAACACCATGGGCCATTGCTCATGCATCAAAATGAAAATAATCCTGAACTTTTAATTGATTCAACACATTGTTTAAGCATGCCAAAAAACCAATCAATCTAACTTTCAACATCATGTTACACGTGAATGGATAGTTACGCGTTATACATGAGCTAACATGTATAATCTTATAAACCTAATATAAATACATGAGTCCAATTAAATAAAATTCTCTAAATAGAAAAGATACACTCAGAACACTGATAGAAATACAAACAAAATTGATTGCAAAACCAGCACAACCATCAATGACAACACGTGAAATGAGCTAACATCTCCAACTATGTGGAGCACCCAAACTGAAAGAAAAAAAGAGAGACCTATATTTCAAGGGGACCCTACCTTGGATCAAAACATTGGCCCCCTGTGTATGGCACTTGCACAAAAAAACTGATGCCTTTGAATGTCTCCAAAGCTCACAAGTCATAAATTCATGGACAAGCAAAAACCCATCATGCAGCCAGCAGACACAACATATTTTTTCAAACAGCAGAAATTGTTATTCAGAGGGATGACTTTCTTCACCTACTCTTCTTTTGATGAACTGGCATATCCGGTTCCGTTGTTGTCCAATGATGTTACGTTAGATGACTCGCTCGATGACAAAGTGCTACAAGCAGGAACAGCACTTTGATTGCTTCTTGATGGGTTTCTCTGAGGATTGTTAGTTGCAGGGTTCTGTCCCTCCTCGGCTAGTTTTCTCATGAGGTTCATGATAGTTGGAATAAATTTGCTTGACAATGATATGATTCCCGGAAGCTGAAAGCCAGAAAGTTTGAAATAAGACCATTTTAAAGATAATGAACAGTTAGCAAGAACCACATAGCTTAACTAAAGTGATTCTTGTCAACATGTGAACCACACTCGGCGCGTGTTTTGAGATCCTTCTATAATTGATTCTGAAGTCAATATTAATTCTGGAGAGAAGTTTCCGTGAGTAGTTTCTAGGTTTCAGAATTGATACTGATGAAAGAGAAACTGACCAAACATGCTATGAATGACTAGTAGCTTATTAGATGAGCTTGCTACTACTGGTCACAGATTGCAACCGAACTCAAACAGGCATGAGAGACAATCATGAATGTTGACATTCAACAATGAATTATAAACATTGCAATAAATTATACTCACAGCTCCATTGCGAAATTCACCGGAAACATCAAGTTGCACCCACAGGGCTTTAATGAGAAGAAAACCAACAAAGATGACACCCAGATAGAAGGGATTTCTGCCACATAGAATACCAAACTTGGTGTGAGATCAATTGAATAATACAACAAACCTGAAGGGTTTTTTAAGGTTTAAGCTTTAAGCAAAAAAATTACTCCCTCTGTTCCTTAATATAAGAACCAACCAACTACTTCACAACCCTTAAGAAAGTTGGTTAATTTAGTTAATTGCATCAAATTTGTTCTCAAATACCGTTGAATTTCCAAAATCGTCCTTAACCACATGAAAAGGTAAATCTTGGAGAATGGAAAGAGTGGAAAAGAAAGTCATTATAATTAATGTGACACACTTACATATTCAGAATTAAATAAGGGCAATATTGTGATAGAATAATTAATATGGTTCAAAATTCAATCTGGTTCTTATAAAAAGGACCAAGGTGCACCCCTTGTTTGGTTCTTATATCAAAGAATGGAGGAAGTATGTTATTAAAATGACCATCCAACAATTTATGTCAATACATATTTACTACTTTTACATAGTGCAGCTGATACAAGAGAGATGCAGAGATAAGAGCTAGTGAAAAATAAAATAAATAAATAAGAAAGAAAGTAGACATCATATGAGTACAGTTGATATGCACCTTAGAAGTGTCATAAATTCATTGAAACCCAGAATAACCAAAGCAGCTATTGCCCATGGGGGAGGTAACCAGTTGTTGTTACGCTTGTTGGCCTCCTGAAAATGAAAAAGGTATTGTATCAGTAAGTAAAAATTAGTGACGTATTTCTCACCAATAACAAAATTCAAATGCCTTGATAATATATGCATCCATGATGTGTATGTCAGAACTGGTACTCCCAAAAGATTGGCAAAGAACACAGAATGAAGAGAAAGCACTGTCCAGAATCAAGTTGATTCTGAAACAGGGAGAAAGTATTATTACTATGAAGAAAGAATTACAATTTCTGAGAAAGTTCCAACTGATTCCAGATGATCAGTTCTACCAACCTCTAACTTCTCAAAAACTAACTAACTGTTTATTCACCTCCTATGTAAGCTAACAAAACTACTAACTGACAATCAGTTAGTTATTTCAGTTTATGCCAGCTTGGCGCCTAACATATACATTTCTAATAGGAGGCCTAGTTCTAGTGCTTAGCCTATCAGTGTATCAAACTGATTTTATAGCTAGTTGGCAAATACTATGTATTGAAGACAAATAGAACTCAAACAAAACCCTTAGGACCATGCCAACAACTTTACAAATACAGGAAACATAACATGAAAACATAAAAACACAGCCTTGCCTCATAATTGTAATACAAATGGAACTAGATGGCTGATAGACCCAAAAGGAGTATTAATAAACCTAAATATTTGAAGGATTATATCTAATTAATTTTAATTAATTAAGATATAATACTTTCGGTTATTTTGATTTATTGATTTAGTTGTTACTAGATTCAGTTGCTTTCTAGATTTAGTTTTAGCATTTAGATTTTCTGTTTCCTTTAGTTATCTCTTAAGGTTGTTACTAGTTTGTTATTTTCTGTTATCTTTATCTTCTAGGATTAGTTGTTGCTTTTGGATTTCTATAAATTGTACTTTCCTTTCATTGAATAAAGGATCAGAAAATTGAGCTTGCTCACAAATTAACTGTCTCTTTAACTCCTTCTAATTTTCTTAACATTGTTCTTGATAGTCACTAACCCGGTGCCTATCAATTGGTGCTTTCATTGTGTTCTCACCCGCCTCTCCAAACGCCGCACTAATTTCTCATGTCTCCACACTAACTCTGCAATGTATTCCCCATATTCATCTCTTCTCCACGCACCACATCACTACCCATACAATTTTCCGTCACCCAATCCATATTATCCACAATACCTACAAAATGACTCTGATGTCCATTCACACCCCAAGCCATCCGAGACCTATTTTCCCAACCATGCTCAATCTCAAATTCCTACCCATTTTGCCCCTAAATTGCAACTATCAGTGTTCATTGGTGATGATCCTCTAGGCTGGCTTTTCAAGACAGATCTCTATTTCATATTACATCCTACACCACTAGAAACTCGTTTCCAGATTCTTGCATTGCTTATGCGCGGTGCAGCCCTCACATGGTTTAGGATGGTTTACAACAAACTCAGTTCTTGGGAGCAGTTCAAACGTGATTTTAAATTGCGTTTTGAACCACCATCGTCCACTGCATCTCTATCGTCTCTATTGGATCAGCTCCGATCTACCCTTAGAGCAAGGGCTATTCCAACGGATACTGTGGAACCCACAACCAAGGACTTATTAGAAGAGACTACAACAGTGGTTGAGGCTTCGATGGGATCTGACCATATTCCACTTGAAACAGATTCTATACCAGTGAAAATGTCACCAAAGCATGACTATACAGATGCCTCAAGGACAATTTCTACTACAGATGTTATAGTCTCATGTGATATAAGAATGCATCAGAAAAAGTTTATGCAAAATTATGTTGCAAATCCTTTCACAAAACTTATAGAGAAATTGCACAACTTCAGTTTGCTTGACCAGAGGAAGATCGGATCGTTGTGTTTATTCTCAAACCATGTGCTCTATGACTTACATGGAGTTGTTATCAAACCATTTGATCCTGGCATCGGTCTAATGGTTCTCATTTTTAATCATGTCTTCTCTCTCATGGCTCCTTCTTATTGCTTGGATAACCTCTTATCCATCCTTGAGGACAAGGATGTTTTCAAGCGGGCGGGAATTGATAGACCCAAAAGGAGTATTAATAAACCTAAATATTTGAAGGATTATATCTAATTAATTTTAATTAATTAAGATATAATACTTTCGGTTATTTTGATTTATTGATTTAGTTGTTACTAGATTCAGTTGCTTTCTAGATTTAGTTTTAGCATTTAGATTTTCTGTTTCCTTTAGTTATCTCTTAAGGTTGTTACTAGTTTGTTATTTTCTGTTATCTTTATCTTCTAGGATTAGTTGTTGCTTTTGGATTTCTATAAATTGTACTTTCCTTTCATTGAATAAAGGATCAGAAAATTGAGCTTGCTCACAAATTAACTGTCTCTTTAACTCCTTCTAATTTTCTTAACATTGTTCTTGATAGTCACTAACCCGGTGCCTATCAATGGCTTCAGCTACATGTTTAAAATAGATGTTGAAAAGAAAGGCGTAGGATTTAACTTTTGTCATCATATATTTTCTGTTTTTCCAATGCATAAAGGAACCTTCAAAATCTTAAAAAAAAATATAGGAAACATCGTGCCTGAGCAGAAATGGCTTGAGAGACACTGTACTCTGTCTCTGTCTTGAATTGCCTCCACAAAGATTTGCACTGGACAGGTGTAAGTAATGTTTTAGAGGATGGAACCTGCATGGGAAATTTGATCACAACAAACGATCAGTTCTCAAGCTCGAAAATGTTCCCGAACATCATACAAGGAACCAACAGTAGCATTTCGTGGCCCAAAATTTATGTTCATGTAGATATTGCTAGAGATATATACATTCTTAAGCAATCAGAATATTAATTGATGCCAATCAGATAACACTTCATCAAATAGAACCAGCAAGTAGCAAAAATAAAAATGCACCTGATCCCAACTGCTAGAAGCTAGCGGATCAACCATTGTGATACTCCTATCTTTAACAGCACTGCTTGATGAACTCAACAATGCAACTGCTAATGTTTTCTCGATATTATCGGTATCATCATCATCCAAACGAATTGCCGCCATAACAGATAGCAATTTCATAGACTGCAAAGGATTAAATTTGGTTTAAAAGATAAAGTGCAATACAAACTCAATAACAGTAATATTCATAATTCATAATCATGTCATACAGCAGAGCGGGCAGTTTTGGTGATGGCTCGAATATCTTCTTTCCCCGTCCAAACACGAGGCATTGAATCAGAATCATGGCTAAATAACATCGTAAACCTGTTTTCAAATTTAAGATAAGTGTCTCTAAAGT
Source organism: Acmispon strigosus (assembly GCA_030819835.1). Classification (NCBI taxonomy): domain Eukaryota; kingdom Viridiplantae; phylum Streptophyta; class Magnoliopsida; order Fabales; family Fabaceae; genus Acmispon; species Acmispon strigosus. The sequence goes on along the minus strand of JAUAMA010000004.1, from coordinate 51,338,113 downwards.
AAAACTTGAAGGAAGAGGTAAAAGGTCAACTATGATGTTGCAGACGGTTAATACCTGTCCTTCATACGGATGAGAACCCTTCCAGCTTCTTCCCTAGCCTTTCCTTCTACCACACCCCTTGCATAGTCCTCTAAACTCAAAATCAATTTTTGTCTCTCTTTTTCATCCATATCAAACCCAGTGAGTGCAGCAGAAAACCCTGAAACAGCTGATTCAATCTCCCGCCTAAGAATGCTCCTTATTGATGGCCAAGTTTCACTATTAGCACCATCCAAAAGAGCTTCAACAGATCCAGACAAAGCTTCTTTAAGTTTTGCCTGCAAAAGTTCCACCATCAGAAAACTTCCCAAGAACAGTCTTTGAACAAACCAATTGACACAACTCACTAACATTTCATAAACTACGTACCTAAATCACAGCAGTCACTAAGTATGAGCAATATGTTACACTTTTGGCTTGCCATTATTAATAGACAATGTATTGACAACATACACTATCAAATTTCAATCTATCCCCTTCTCGTGGACGACTATATTGCCAGAAGACATCCTCTCTTAGTTTTAGTCTCATATTACCAAGCTAGAAATTTCAACATTGAATTTTTGGCACAAACGTGTATAATCTGAGATCTTAGCATCATTATTGAGCTTGAAGACAATCACTTAAATATTCATAAGACATGAATGATCAATACTAGATATGTACCTCATATGAAGAAGTAAGTTCTGATATCCTAGCTGCGCGCACAGATGCAACATGTGCATCAATATCACGCTTCAATTTCTCTCTTACTTTAGATGTATCCCAGTTTGCTTGTTCAATAACAACATCTGCCATGATAGTATATCAGTTTCATGTTGTAATATAGTTGAGCAAGTACGATGCATACTTGCAACAAATATTATCAAGTTTAACTTCTCAGCCAGCAGATCACTGGAATGAACCAAATCCTAGCAACTCTGCTCCGAGCACCAAATTAATCATTTTACACAAACACAATCCACTTACTGTTTATCTATATACTTTTTTTCCCTTAGCAGTGTATTTATTACAGGCCTTCAAGATAATTTATTGTTCACTAATTAACAGAATAAATAATTTATTTATTACCTGAACATGCTTCATCAAATTGAGCTATACAAGACCCGATGCAATTACTAGCAGCAGTAGAAAACCCTTCCCCTCCATTCAAAGCCTTTTCAAATGCCTCCTTGAATTTGTCAAAAGTTCCTGATCTTAGATGTCCCAGCACAGATTGGAATGCTGGTTGGACAAGCTAACCAATTGAAAAGGTGTTATGTTCCATCAAAAACCTCATGAATCATCATAAAAAATCTACAAAAGCTTCTTTAGGTAAAATTTAAAAAAGATAAATCCTATAATCAAGTATCTAAAATGGTCATTCATTATTGATTCAATAATCACAAAAAATTAGTTTCTCTTTCAATAATGGCAATTTACTTATGTTCATGAAAAAAGAAAAAGGTTTAACAATCATGATTGCACAGGAGCCAGATTAAGAAGACTTACTTGCAACAGCTTTTCTTGAAGTTGCTTTTGTTTTGCAGATCTCACACCTTCGTCAAAATAAGTGGCCTCAGCATCATACCTAGATTAAAAGAAAATACAATAGCTCAATCTACCTTCTGTCCACAATCAACTCATTTTTGCATGATGCACCTATCATCAAGACAGCAAACTTCTAAAATTTTCTACAGTGCCACAGTTTACTTGAAGATTACAAATAACATGACAGCAATAAAATTGGCCTTTAGCATACAAAATAACTAATAAGTATCCCATGCGTTGACGAGCTATATTTAAGAGAAAGAATATTCGAAAGTATAAAACAGATATACAAAAATATATTAGGGATAGATGAGGTAAAGACCGTTGACACCATTTTCGGTGTTTGTGTGGGACTGGAAGAGAAATCTAAAATCATTAGATGGTATTACTATGTAATGGCCCATTAACATTATAATAGACATCACACAAATTAAATTATACTCACTCTGACAAATAAGCATCAAGGAGTGAATTGATCTTTTTCCCAAATCCAGGAAGTGGGCCAGATTGCACGGCCTCTTCCAATTGACACCATTCCTAAGTAATGATTGAAAGCAATTTCCACAGCATTAGTAATTAAGAATGTCAAAATATGTATGACAAAGAGAAGAAAAGATATTTCAATACCTCATTTGCAGAAAAAGAAATGTATTTCTCATTGGCAATTTCTTCACATCGTACAGTAGCAACCATAACCTAGAAAGGAGCCGTACCTTCGATGGTTAATGAAATCACTATACATGTGAACAAACAAGCATGATTCCAGCACGTATATTACCTTATGTGCAGGAAGGTCGAGATCTTTGTTCTCCTTAATGACTTTCCATATTTCTTGAGCACTAAAAGAAAAGCCAGAAGCAGGAACAACTCCACGACGATCCCCCGCAAGCCCACCAGGAGCGATAGAATGATAGAAACGTTGCCTCAAGCTGGCAACCTACATGTAAAATAAATCAGAACAGAAACTATATGTAAATTAGAGAATAAGAGATATTCAATAAACCAAAAATATCTATTCTCAATATGAAAGCCAAATAAATAATGCAATATTTTTTATACACACATTGAGTTACAAAAGACAGTTACAGATGCAGATATGGAAATGTATACAACCACAAATCCTGATAATGGTCATTTTCAACAAGTAAACCAGAAGGAAACATGCACCATCCATACCTGCTCCCTAAATTGTTCTTCCTTCTCTTCATAACTAGAAAGCGCAACAACTTCAACCTGATCAGTTTTTGCCAAGTGCAGACAATTAATATAAATTACCAGTAAAGTACTGCAATGCACGAAGAACATCAGTAAGATCAGCAATGTCAAAGGAAGGAAAAACATACATTGAAAAATTCACTAAGTGGGGTTTCTTTGTGGGCTTGTGGTTTAGGAACAGAGTCCCATATCTGCAGGAGAGAAAAGTAAAGTAAGAAAGCTCAGCAAAAATTATTTAACAATTCAATAGCCATCTTGTGAAGATGAGAACACTGCATTACCTTTTGAATATCTTCTCGCAAAACAGGTTCTAAATTTTCGAGCGGTGTCTATTAAAGGAAAAGTATAATCACATAAATAACAGATTAAGAAATATAGAATGAAAACTAATAACTGAAAAGTAATTAAAAAACAATAAAAAGCTATCTGCTTACACACCCTTGTTTTATCACGTATGACAAACAACAATGTTGTTTTGCGCGGACTAAACAATCTCATCATGACCTGAAAGTATGCAACTAGATAAATGACAACTCTGAGTTTCAAGATGACAGCTCTTGGTCAAAAGGCTGACAAAAGATACCTGAAAGACAGTTTTCAAAAGCGGCTTATTTGCAGCTTGCTCACGGCCAATGTCATGGCACCACCTTTACAAGCATTGCAGACAGAAAAAATTAGATGCTTAAAGAAAGAAAATCAACTGGAAAAACATCAAACAAGAAGTACAAGCAGCTAAACAGACATCAAATTTTGTGAATTAGCTAGTATTAAAGATGTCTCAATGAAGAGAAGGAAAAACTCACATGTTTATTAGCACAATATCTGAGACAGCAAGAGCAAACAGAGCACTCTGCTTTTCAAATGCAGTATCATCCTGAGAGATAGACAGTTTCAGTATACAAGGAAACAACCACAAAACTATCCATTTTTCATCCTTTGTTCTGATTTTTGCCAATGGCAGAGATTTCTGGTTTTTAGAATCTTAAGTCCTAAGTACGAACTATTCCTAATCCATCATATAGCAAACACGGGATTAGAATTACTATGAAACTCTTTTTTCTTGTAAGCACATAAAGTAGAGGGGCAGAGAGATAACTAAACCTTGCACTTAACGTTTTCTATTTAAGAGAGAGAGAGAGAAGGGCATTGTTTTGCAAGTAAAAAAAGGAAAAACTAATGGATGGTACAGTTAAATCCAGAACATTAGGAAATTAGTAACTCCATAAATTTTCATAATAAACGTTTCATGTTTCTCAGGGGCTAGAGACACACTGGCATATATCCATTCCCAACTATAAATTGTAATTGCAAATGTTTAATTAGATATTGGCAATATACTCTGAATCAATATCACTGTTACTATCAAAGTTAAGGTATAACAATTAACGACAACAACCAAAACCTTTTGCCACTAGGTGGGGTCAACTAATGGATCAAACAGCACCATAATGTCCAGAGTATAAAAAATGAGGAAAACAAAACACCTCTCCACGTTCTCTTCCATCTGTGCCCTCCAAATCCATCACCACTGTACAAGGCTCAATGCCAGTACATCTAGCCATCCATATTCCTTTGGTTGTTTGAGACCTGAAAAGAAGCACATAACATCAGGACCTTTTTAGTTGACCAAGGTTTATAAGTTATGTCAGAATTGCAAGAACATACCTTCCCTTAAAAGCATCCATCTCTCTGAAGTTGGTTCCAAACAAATGATTTAATAGTGTGCTCTTGCCTGCCCGGAGAAAAGATAACAACAACTTAGATAATACAAAGATCCATTTATTGGGAATAGTTCACATCTCACTATCCTGATAAATTGAAACAAATACAAAAGAATGAGTTGAATTTAAACGGAAGAAGAAATAGGAAGAAAAAAAGGATGGAGTTCTCAGAAGAATTAAGAAAAGGGATAGAAGAGACTAAACCATCAGAAATCACCGTTTTAGATAGATAATGAATTCATAAATCTACGTCAAATTCAACCAGACGTTATTGCTCATTACTTCATACAGTACAAACTTCAATTTAACCTTTTCATGAATTTGAAATAACAATCACCTCAGCATATAGTATCAAGCAAGATATCTTAATTACATAAAGATCCTCTAGTGCAAAGACTGGAAAAAGCAATCATGAAATCCAATAGTTTATGAAGGGAAGAAGAAACAATAAGATTATGATGAAGGCAAGAATGCATACCACTACTTTGTGGACCCATTATAGAAACTACAGCATATGAAAGCCCACATTCACCCAATTTGACCTCCTTCATAAAGGTTTCAATTCCAGAAACATTGAATCCACCATCTCCATCAATAAGCTGAGTTGAACAAGAAGTCTCACTATTCGCTGAATAAGCAAACACTCACAATGTTAGCTGAGGAGGAAAAAATGCGAAATACTCGCACAAATTTCAAGTAAAGCACTAATTAGATCCACAGGCAAAACAGGAATTTTAGGTGTGATTGCAGCATTGTACTGTGAAATATGAATAGTGGGAATTGAGAAACGCAATTAATCAGGAAATATCGGAAAAACTAAATTCTCAAGTTTGAAAATAAAAAAACTGTATACATGTTTTCTGGTTCCACACATCAGTTCAAGCCCAATACTTCCGACTGAGAAGAGATGGCTATCTCCACACAATAGAATAATTAGATTAATCAATCTTCTAATTGCCATTCTCTTCTTAACTCTTCTTCCTCGCATAACAGTCTAAACCTTGTACAGGATCCAACAATTTAGCCATACAAACACAAATTTATGGATCAATTTGTCACACTTAATCAAATCAACCAATTCCAATAAATCCCAAACAGATTTCCACTAGAAATTGTACAAAAATAATAATTATAATATGATAATAATTAATAACAATAAAAGAATAGAAACGAGAGTTGGAGAAATTCAGCCAAAAACAAAACGTATGCAAGTGTAACTGCAAGTTTCCGTTAACACCCAGCAACCATCTTGTATATAAGATTCAAACTTTGATAAGAGTTAAAGCTACGGAAAGCAGAAAAAAAAGAGCAATAACTGGAGAACAAATTTTGATCGGAATATGAAGGAAAATGCAGATCGATGATGAGGGAAAGGGAATTGCGATTGAAAAGCGTACCCATTATCGTGGAATTGGCAACGGTCGTTGAGAAATGCGGCAAGGAAGATCGAATCAGAGAAAACCAAGGGGCGATCTCAGACTCACAAGGCCATTGCCATTAGCATTAGCATAACAACACACATATACTCGTTTTCCTCTTTCTTTCTTTTTTTTCCTTTTTTCTATCTCACAAGATAAAATATTTTTTTTCCTGATATTCAAAGAAGAAAGTATTATTATTATTATTATTATTATTATTATTATTATTATTATAATCATGTTGGTTTTTAATTAAAATAAAAACTGTTGTATTTGTTTATTTTAAAATATTAAAAATGAATGGGATTTAATGAAAATTGAAGCAAAGAGTAAATAAATTCCCTTGTAAATATACTTGTGTTGAAAATGGAAATAGCATTTGGCCAATCGGTATGTGTTTTGCTGTCGCCACGATTAACTGTCATTTGTCAAGTTTCAAAAAAAAGAGGTATTGTTGCAAAAAAAAAATATAAAATGCTTTTTATATTTAATAATTAGGATACTTTTTAGGACTATTTTTCAAATGTAACAAAAAAATACTTTTTATGACTAAAATGTTATGATGACTCTATAAATATTTAAATTTATTCGTTATTTATAAAATTTTATCTCATATTCAAATAATTTAAATGTTGGGGACATGGAGAAGAAAAGATCATGGATCAATATCTGAAAAGGGAATTTAAATATTTTTTGATATACAAAAAAAAAAATTTAAAATTTAATTATTATCACTCTTTTCATAAATAATTTTATATAATTATCTAATTACACGTCTTTATCTTATTTTATTTTTAATATAATAAGAGAAATAATTAAATTTAATTGCATCAATTTTTGTTACACTTGGAATAAATAATTAGATTTACATGTATAACTTATATTATTAGATTCTATTAAAAAATATGGGTGAGGTATTACTTAATATTTATAAACATTGATTCTAATGTTGAAACTTATAGAAAAATGATTTTTACTTTCAAATTAAAATTAAGAAGCTTGCGTGAAGAATAATAAAGCAGAAATGATTAGTTGGAAAAGCTCCAAATTAAAAGGGAAGTGGCGGTGAACAATGAAAGGGAATGGGACCCAATCGCCGTCCATGACTCACTTATTCTGGCTTTAGAGCGCGTGCAGTGCAACTCAAACTCATCGTTCTTCAAAATACGACTTTTCTTGTTGGTTACCACTTTTTTGGTGCGATCCCATATATTCACCATTCAAAAACATCTTTGCCGTGCTTAATAATAATTTTAATATAATTTCGATGTATACCGCTATTTTATTTTATTCTTTTACCCAAAACATGGACGAAACTATGTATTACAAAATGGGCAGATCTCACCTTCACCGCCTGATTAATTAAAATAAGAAAATGAGGTGGCCCTCAAGATAATTTTTTAATAGAAAAACATTTAAATTTATGCAATCTTATTTAATTATTAACTGTTAATTCATTTCAATGGGTTAAATGTTCTTCCTTTCAAAAACTTTGGCTTGAATATTTTTAATCCTATTTTTATTTTTCGTTCCTAAGAAATATTTTTTTTATTTTTAGTCCTCCGAAAATTATATTTATTGTTTTTAATTTCTGCTAGTTGATTTTTCATACATTCAAATCTAGGTTTTAATAATTTAGGAAAAATATGATATGGCTGAACCCGATTTCACTGCTTATAGAGCAGATTTAAGCGCGTGTGAAAGTGTTTTGAGATCTAGATAGATGGGAAAACAACTAGCAATGACTAAAAACAAAATATGTAATTTTCGGAGGACCAAAAATAATAAGAAATAACTCTCAGGATGAAAAATAAAAACAACACATTTTGCAAGGACTAAAAATGTATTTAAAAAAAAAGTCACAAGTGCTCACATTTAACTGTGAGGCAAATTTGTTGGTCCTCCCGTAATATTGAACATTCAGAACTCCCCTTTTGTTAAATCAAATAATAGTAACGGTTTTTATAATTTGAAATTTAAAATAAAAAATTATGGATAATAACCATACATGACGTATGTGTCATAATTTGAACGAAAGAAAAACGGAGTAGTGGGTATACGGGTGGATTATAATTTTTTTCTTGGGCATGAAAACACTACATGAAGCAAGCAGAGAATGAGTTTGGTTGAGATATGTGATTCAATTATCATTGCATGAAAGGTTTAGTGAAATATATGTTCTTCAGTGACTATTGTTCCTCTTTTAGTTGTATTATTTGATCATTTTTACAAAGAGAGAGAAATGGGTGTCATGTGGAGGCCATGTTATAACATGCAGCAGGTAGCATCGGAAATTGGAGACGCTCCTCCACAAAGTGACAAACGGGAACAGAAGCATAGGCATGGATGAATATTGAATATTGAATATTGAATAGCAACTATTTCCAAAACATTAATTCCTTCATTCTATACTACACTAACACTAACACTAACACTACTACGTACCTCTCTGTTTCTTTGTTTTTTCTGCTTTGTTCCCCTCGTATCTCTCTCTCTCTGGATCATGTTTGATTTGTTTCTTTGTTCCTACATATTCCTCGAATTGGACTGGGATCCGAACCCAATTATGTTGTGATATTTCAATTTCAATTCAATTTATCTGGTGTGTCTGTAGATCAATTGTGTTATTCATGTGTTTGGACGCGACATTATCTATAATTTTGTTAAGACAAATTGGTACTACGTCGGAAAACTTTAATTTAATGAGTAATATAGACATTTCAAAATATAAGTATCACATCTCAAATTTATGTCATCTATTCTTATATTTGAACTCATCTAAAAAAAGTTGTACACTGTACAATTATAACTTTTATTTCTGGGTGATAATATTTTCATAGGAAGAATCATATCAACTTCTCAGTGATGTAGATTCCAAGTCGTTTCAAGACATGAATCAACAACGTTTAGTTCTTGCAAGTCAAGTTACCAAAAAGGAAGAAGAAATCAAAATATGGAAGAGGAAATGGATGAAGATGCGCCACAAGTCCATGGAAATGAGGTGATAAGCATGGTGATGATTGCCACAAGTGAAGTTTTCACTTGATTAAACCCAAGGTAGTTTCCTAAGATAAACTAGAGAGTTTCACTAACTCACATTGTGTCTAAATTCAATATAATTCATATATGAACAGATAAGAAGGGAATGCTCCACACGTAGGAGGAGTCAATGAATATTTCAGCCATGAGTGAATGGCTTTATTCCTAAAGTCCAAATTGGCTCAATATGCAATACAGTCTCTAATTGGACCATAATACAAGTTCTAAACCCCAAAACCATATTGGGACGGAATATAGGCCCTAAGCCCAGTCCTAAATCCTAATATGTCAATATACAAACCAAAAAAGAATTACAATCTAGAGCCCAAAGGCCCCAAACAAAACAAAAAATACAAAGGAAAATACAAGTATAACAATACAAGCTTAATTGGAGTTCAAGTCTTGAATTATGACTCCAATAAGCTCTCCATAAAAGACCTTCTCCCAATCTTCAATATGATTCGTTCTCTAATCAGAATCTACATTATAAGGAAGAAGATCAAAAACATGAAAAGAAGTGATAGAAATAATTAGTAGGGGGAGTGAAAGTAGTAAAGCAAAAGAAATGGGAGAGAAACAAAATTGAGTGGTGTAAAGGAAATTTCTATGAAAGAACAATCTAACTCTAAGGTCCTCACCAAATGCATAACATTTTATTAAGAAAAAATTATTATCATTTTGCATATTTACCCTTGCATTTATTAAGAGAGAGTGGAATAACGCTAAAGATATAGTGAGATACAATTAATACAATGAAGAAAGAGTTAAGGGTAAGGTAGTGTTTGGCCCAACTTTTTTTTTACTTTTAAGTTACTTTTAAAATAAGTTGGGTCAAACATAAGTTTGTATAAGATCTTAAAAAGCAATCTACTTATTTTTTATGTAGAAAATTTTAAAAAATAACTTATAAGTAAAAAGTTAATTGAAAGAATTTTTTCTAATAAGTTATTTTTTTGCATTGCCTGATTACTTACAATACACGCAGTCGTCATTCCAACCTCTTGGAGTCGTTGTTGTGTCTTGCTCTCGTATTTGCGTTTTGCAGGTATGTTTCTGCTCTCTTTCTCTACTCCTCCATTCTTCCCTGATTGATAAAAGCCCTTGAATCTACTTTGGGGCTTGCAGCTTTGTATATGATTGGCAAGTGAGTCCAAGGTATTGCTGAGGATACTCGTAATTGTCAAGTATCTGGAGGGCTTGTCAATTGTCATGTCTTGGACCCTATATCGTTAACATTGGTGTTGATTCATGTGGGAGTATTATTTGATATTGAAAGTGTCTGGGGATAATTGATTATATGTTGCAGCAAGTTTAAGATTTTAAATGTTAAATTTCTTTCCTTTATGCCTTTTGCGTTCCTTGTGTGGTTTTATACTGTAGTTATGGTGCATTTCTCTTCCTGACAATGTATACAACATATTACAAAATATGTAGGAGTAGATCTATGGTCTATTAGTTGTTGGGCTGCACCATTGGTCTAATACACTCATATTTCAATGTAATCTATGGTCTTAACTTAGCAAATAGTAAATATTAAAAGCAGTCCTTCGTATAGTATGAAGATTTCTTCCCCCAAATGAACATATTGTAGTTTATGGTTAGTTGCTTAATTTGAAAACTAGATAACTAAGTGATTTCTAATAACATTTTTTAAAACCAATGCATTAATTAGTCTCCTTACATGTTTTTTTAATAAGCGTTATTGTCTCCTGCGGTTTTATAATTAAGGACTGATTTTATTTAATTAATTGTTTTATATTTTATATGCATTTAATGAGTTGGTGGATTTTCATTGGTTGTGCCCAAACCTAGGTGTTAGGTTTATGCATACACAATAATTACACCTTATATTTTTTTGGAAAGCTTAGCTTGTTTGGTGGTTAGGATAAGAGCGTGATAGAATATAGGGTTGGATAAGGATAGGATATGATAAGAGCAGGATAAGTTCTTATCCTATCATGCGTTTGAGGTGGACAGGATATTGATAGGATATGATAAAAAGAAAAATATAGAGAGAAATCAGAGTTTGATTTTTAATAGGATAGCACTAACAAATTATAATTTTCAATAGGATAACTGAGAGCCAAACAATCACTTAATAGAAACCAGAATCACATGAATATATAGAGAAATCAGAGTTTGATTTTTAATATAACCCAAACAATCTTAAACCAGAATCAATGTTGAATCAGCAACTCCTCATATTTGTAGTCTAATAACTCAACATAGTAAAAAGAGAATGTAATCAGAATTTTTTAATCAAGAAGATTTCACAGTAATAAGATTTCATGGTAACAACACTGCTCAAGTTATATAGATTCAACATTAGTTGTATATGATTAGTTAGACGAGAAAATACATCAAAGTAAAATTCATATCACAATAGTTGAAAGTACAGCGATGTAAAGAGGAAAAGGAGAGGTTTTAGCTGAAAAGTTTAGAGTGACACCATCCAAACCAAAGTGGTCGATCTATTAAGCAAATAGCAACTTCTGAAATAGAGAAAAAGGAGCAAAAGGAAAAGTTATTGAAACTAAAATAATTAGATAACCTCAAAGTTCAACATAAAACCAATCAGGGTTTAATAACAAATAAAGCATAATTTTGAGAGAAAAAATGCTTGTGGTATGTTTTTTTTTAGCACTGTTGGATTGGAGTAAAATGTTAATAAAATGGTGTAGATAATGTAACATTTAGGAGACTCGTAAAGAATGATATAAAAGAAAGTGTAGCAACATGAGAGAATGTTATGGTTGGAAATGCTCTTAGATTTCAGAAATTGAGGTTGAAAGTATTAAGGTAATTTAAATTTTATTCTGGACTGTTCAATTATTTTCTTTTACCATATTTGTAAATGGTAAAAGAAAAATCCACAACATCGACAATTTCTTCGAGGAATTTTAGCAAGCAACCAACTCAGAATTAAAACGTTTCTACATTTAAATTTAATTATTCAGAAAACAATATAGCCGTGAAAATTCAATTTGTTCAGTATGGAACCTAAGTGGGAAAAACGGCTACAAAAGGGGGTGGGGAATCTAACAGAGATTTTATGTTGGATACAGTTAACAGGAGCAAGGAGGTTCAACTAACTATCATGCTAAGTAAGAACTTCCCTTCCCGTGGACAAGACCATTTTCTGCTTCATTAAGGTTGCATGGATCTACACAACTTTATGTTGGCTATAAGAGATTCAGCAACACTACTTAAACCCTTCCTCCCAACCAAACTCACCCCAAAATTGCGGCTTAACATTCTCACCCTGTTCTCTTCTCCCTTTACCTGACTCAACTCAATGACCTGCTTCTTTGAAATCAAGGCATAAAGATAAAGACTGCCAGAGTCCAATACTGCTCCTCCAATTTTAACCCTCAGCAATGAACTAGAATCAAGGTCAATCAGCTTTGGATCAAACAAAGCAGAGAAGCTCCCAAAACTCAGGTCAGGTTTCACAAATAATATGTCCAAATCATCATTCTCTGTTGTGGTATTTTTCATTGTGTCAACAGAAGTCAAAGACCTCCTCTTTGCTACTCTCAAAATGTTTGCAGCCTCCCTCATTCCGCTCATAAATGCTCCATGCATTGTTGCAGGATACTGTTTGCTAGTTGCCTCTCCAGCAAAGAACACTCTCCCGTCTCCAACACTCTCTGCAAGTATGTCATAATCGTCTCCTGAGGATCCAACAGCAACGTAAGAGTAAGATCCGTGCGCGAAGGGATCCTTTCCCCATCGAGTGCAGGCAGCCTGAACAGGATCAGGAACAACAATTCCCTTTGGATTAAAAATATCCTTCAGAATACCCAAAACCCTTTTGACAGACTCCACTGGCGACATCATCTCAAACCTAATCGCAGCCTCCCCGGCTACAAGGGCCACAAGAAGCGGTCCTCCAGACACAGAGGAGTAGCTGTAGAACAGAAAAAACTCACCCCTCATACTCAAGTCCTCAGTCAGATGACCAAAGGTATCAATGTTCCCACCCCAGAAATTATGGGGAAACAGCATTGCGACCTTATTCAACAACCCGAACCCCAACCTATGAATTGCATCTTTCTTCCTCTGAGGAAGTTCAGGGACAAACCCAATATACCCTTTCTTAAGCACCCCCAACGGCACGGTGCAAAGCGCCATGTCCCCGCGAAACTCCTGCCCACCAGCATAGACGATCACCCCATCACTTCCATACTTGATGCACTCCACAGTCCTCCCGTAGAAAATTGGAAGATCCTCAGCCAAGGCACGAACAAATATCTCATTCCCTCCCGGAATGAAACAATGATCACCACCCATCTCATAAGGATCATCCTGATCCCAATAAGCCATTGACAAGTTAGACATGAGAGTAGCATTTGCATACTCCAAATTGGCCAAATGCCAATTCAACAACATCCTCTCTACCTTATCCTCAGCAACCTTATACACCCTCCGGAAAGCCTCCAAAGCCGTGCCCAACGGCATATCCACCGACTTAACCTCTTCAATCATGGCCTGCCTAAGCTTACAAACCCTCTCCAACAACTTGTTAAACGAAACCTCAACCGTAGAATCAATCTCAGAATCAACAGATTTCCCATCAGGCAAATAAAGAGGGCAAAGATCTCTAACCTTATGAAGTGGCAAACCCAATTGCCTCGCCAAAACCCCAAGAGGGTTCCCGTTTATTCCAGTGAGAACACTTCCACCGAAATCAGCTGCAGCCTCTACATCATCATCATCACCATCACCCTTCATCTTTCTCGTCTTGACCCGGCCACCGGGTCGGGTCCTACCCTCCAAGATCACAACTTTGAACCCCATGAACACCAATTGTCTCGCCGCAACCAGACCCGCGAGCCCGGCTCCGACCACAATTACCGTTCCGCGCTCGGAGCCGTCGAAGGAGCGCGATTTCGCGGCCTTTATCTCCGCCGCGAGGCCGAAATTGATGTAACCGTGCTCCAAGAGGAACCGGTAAGCGGGTTCCACAAAACCCTTGTGCTCGGACCGGATGGACCCGAGGACGCTGTCCACGGTGAGCCAGGCCGAAACGTTGGACCGCCACCGGGCCAGAATGTGGTTGCGGGTCATGATGTAATTCGATTGCTCCGCCCCTCCGATCGTGGCCACCACGTTCGCTTCAATCTCTTCTTCGGTTAACGAATCCACCGGGAACCCCACGGAGATCGCGATAAGGGCATCGACGTCGCCGTCCTTCGCGACGTCGTTTCGGCGGTTCTTCGCCAGCGAGGCGGTGGTGGTGAGCTCCGTGAAGAACTTCTTGCGGCGGCGGCGTCTTCGGGTCGGGGGAGGAACAGGGTCGGGTCGGGATGGAGTAGGGGTTTGTTGCTCCGAGGAGGAGTCCGGGGAGTCCAGAACGGCGAGCTCGGGTGTCGTTTGGTTGGGGAGGGAGGAATCTAGGTCCTCGGAGGAGTTCTGGAGGTCGGCGAGGATGGGGTTTTGAGGGGACATTACAACGTCGTTTTCCGGCGTGGGTCGAGGCGGTTCCGACGTCGTCTCCATAGTGTGAGAATTGTGAGCGAGTGTGTGAGTGTCACGCAGCGAGGATGGTTATAAAATAAAATTGGTCAGTTTAAGGAAATGTTCAAAAAATAATGGCTAATAATTGGAATTTTCAAAAAATAAAATAAAATTAAAGGCTTAAGGAAATGTTGACTGCTAGGGTTTTTTAGGTTTGGTCAGTTTGAAAAAGTTTACTATTTTTATTTTTATGGGTTAATGGTTCAACATATCCTGAGTTTGTACCAATGTTTATGATTGGTTCATTGCCGGAAAAAAGTTTGATATAGGTCCCTCAGTTTGTACCAAGTTTGAATTTAGTCTCTGCCAGAGACCGGAGCTCCGGCGATGGCGATGGCATATGTGGCATGCTGACTATGTAAGTGATGATTATGTGGATTTTTCATTTTTTTAAAGGGAAAACATGTCAGAAAAACCTTTTAATTTTTAAAACCCCAAATTAACTTATTATCAATTTAACCCTCATACTTTGTATTAAGGCATTGTGTAACATGTTTTGGAAACGAAATATTTTGCTGTTTTGGGACTGTAGGCCGCAGTCTCTTGGCTGTGTTTTGATTGGAAATTTGTTTTTGAAACGTGCTTTTGATGAACAAAATTATGGTTTTAATATAGGAACTTTTAAAAAACATATCAAGGTGTGTTTTTGAAAAGTGGATAGATCTTTTTAAAATATTGGGAGTTAATTCTTAAATAATTTTAGACATGCATGTAGTTGCTTATAGAAACCCTAGAAAGAACTAGTTAAACAATGGTCTATGATGGTTTAAATAATCTAGTTAGAATATATCTTAAAGGTACTATGGCGTTTGGATCCGAGAGCGAGCACAAATTAAGCTTAAGGGAGTTAATTGGTCAAGGTGAGGGCACTCGGTCTAGAATGTCTGCATGTGATGTGTGCTATATGTTGTTGTTGATTATGTGTTAGGGATATGCTTTTGACCTGATATTGTTAATTTTTGAAGCATGATATGACTTGAATTATATTTGAACTATATCATGTTTGATGATATTTCTGTTTTATGTTATGAGTTGTTAACATCCTGTGCTCATGTATGATTTTGTTGAAATAACATGATGTTGGTATGCATGAATAAACCATGATATATATGTATATATATTGTTGTCGATTTGTTGTGAATTGTTGGGCACCTTTGATGGTGGACCTTTGCTCGTGGAGCTTTGGATTGGGACGTCAGAGGATGGGCTTTGTTGTTTGTGACTAACTAGTATGATATATGCATCTTTTTAGTCGATCGTGTATCGTGCATGTTAAGTGGCAAATTATAGACGGCAGTGCGTTAGTGTTGACTAACCGCAATTGTGGAGTCGTGTGAGTGATTCAGCGGCGGTGCGTTAGCATGGACTAACCCCCACTGTGGAGCCGTATTTGTCCCGCCTCCCGTGTATCGATTGTTGGAGTTTATCCAGATCATTTTGTTTTGTACAACGAGGTTGTACGTGCATGCATAAACATAGACTGGCCTTAGGGTTGTTGTGTTTTGTTTGAACCAATGATGTTATAAAATGCGAATTAACATGTTGTGATGAACTTTTGATATATCTTGTTATACCTTGCACACCATGTTTCTATCTTGATTTTGGGAGTTAGCCCTCGCTTGCTTTATTGCTTGTTGTGGGCGCTTAACGCCAAGATGAACGAAGAGATGCGGACCGGAGTACCATACCCGATGAACACAAGTTACACGCTACTCGATGAGGGAAAAAATTCAGCATGACAGATTGACTACCCCATGCATCGAGCGAATTACTCTGGTTGGATTAGCGTGACTGTAATGATAGACTATTGTTTAGGATGTACTATCGTGGGGTTCTACATTTTACCCTACCGCCTCGGCGACTACTCGATGTTGTTGGAGCTACGACTCAGGATAAGAATGTTGCGGATGAATTACCTATTCATTGTGAGATGCCTAGACTTTCACCATCATATACTTCTCCAGATGTTGAGATGAGACTTTTCGATCATGCTGATGATGTTGAGGAGGACCTTGAAGAGAATCCCGAGGAGGAGCTAGATGAAGTTGTTGAGGAGACACCTGCAGAAGTGTCAGTAGAAGAGTACTTGAGGTGTTGGTGGCTAGAGCGGGAGCAGCGTTTGAAGGTGGGGCTTATGCGTTATTTTGATGTTGTGTTAGCATCTAGGACGTCATATGACCGGTGCCTGCTATGTAAGGGTTAGGTGGTTAGTGTTGCTCTTGGCACTTAGTCGAGTCGTTTGGTTGTCTGTACTTTCTTAATGAATATTTCTTTTGAGTTAGTTTCAACATCTTTATATGGTCCGCCCAGTGTGGTTGTACACGAGGTGGTTGAAATTAGAGTTTCTTTTTAACTCTCTTTTGTTTCTTGCTTAAAATAATGGTCTTTTTTTTTTTTCCAATAGTGTCGTCTTAAATGTTTTCTTGAAAATTACTAAGCAAACTTTAGAAATTAGGGTATTACACCAAACACTTATTTGGGCTTGCTGAAAGCATCCGGTTTACAAACTTCACCTGGATGATGTGAAACACCGGGTGGAGGGACCATATAAACTTTATCTTGAAGATCACCATTCGAAAAGTCATTTTCCATCAACAATTTGACCATTGAACCTATAGTCATGGCCTCCACCAATTTAGTTACCCATTCGTTTTCAGAATATTTTCATCAAAATGAAAAGAGTATATTTTCACAAAACATAGTCTTTATTTTTGTATCCAATAAGTTTTTTAATTAATAAAGCTTTGATAAAAAAAGCCAAAATTAAAAACAAAACATTTACATGCGGGAAACAAGATTTACTTTTTTTTTGGGTTACATAAAGGAATAAAAAACAATATTTACTTTAATTATGAATTAGTGTCTTGTGTTGGTGGTAATCTCTTGGTTTTTTTAACCAAAAAAAAGAAAGTGTCTGTGGATTCGCGAGTGTAGCAATCGACACTTGCACACCTCATCTCATTTCTTTCTTTATACCTGCATCTTTCTTTCTCTCTCCCTTCTTTCCTCATTCACCGCTCACTCACTTCCAATCTCACAAAGGAAGAAGAAGAAGAAGAACATGATGGGTGGCAACGCCATCTCCGCCCGTTCAGCCGCCGCCGTCTCCGTCGCCATCCTCCTCCTCATCTCCTCCGTCCACTCCTTCTACCTCCCCGGCGTTGCTCCTCGCGATTTCGAAACCGTACGTTTACCATTTCCCCTGTCTCTCTTCTCTCCTTCGGATTTCTACGCGATACGCATCTTTGCTTCCTCGATCACACCTTTAATTCCTCGTTAGACTGCTCGGATCTAGGGTTTTAGCTCTGATCTGTGTCGATTCATTCGCCCTCTTCTTTATTCGTATGCAACTATTATTATTTATTTATTATTATTTGTTCCTGGAACAACTGAATTCTTGTTCTGGTTATCACTTTCATGATTCCGCTGGCGGTTTAAATTTAGAATTTATTATGTGATGGAACTTTTAATTTTGTCGATTAATCTCTGGTGATGTTCATTTTCAGTTTCGAGCTCATTCATCACCGTTTGAGTGTTATTCTTCTCTGTTACAATGTTCCTCATCACGTGTGATGAGTGATAAAACTTGATTATATTTTGATAACTGGTAGGTGCAGGTGAAACTGCGTTTTAGGTAGTGATGCGTGTAATGTGGTGGATCTTCATCTTTTTAAAACTCGTCGTGTATGATTTGTGAACTCTTACCTTTTGATTTGGAGAATTCGGTTGAGATTGAGAACGTTTTGTTTCAATTTGTTGATTTTTTTGGTTTCTAGTTTTATTGCTTGTGCTCGAAGATTTTGATTTCTTGTCTCTTCTGTGGGACTAGGGTGATGCCCTTTATGTCAAAGTGAACAAATTATCATCTACGAAGACTCAACTTCCATATGACTACTACTACTTGAAGTATTGCAAACCCTCTAAGATTTTGAACAGCGCAGAAAATTTGGGGGAGGTTCTCCGAGGTGATCGTATTGAGAACTCAATATACACGGTGGGCATTGTCACCTCATCCTGTAACAATTGGATAACATGGACTATTGTTTCTTGTTTTGTTATGCCAACCTAAGGATTTTTGTTTTTCCCCCCCTCAGTTTCACATGAGGAAAGAACAGTCTTGTACTGTTACTTGTCATGCAACTTTGGATGCTGAAGCTGCGAAGAATTTTAAAGAAAAGATTGATGATGAATATCGAGTGAACATGTAAGTGTTAAGTATATTGACGCGGGTACATCGTTATGTAGTATTGTGAGTTTATTGAATTGCTTTTCTAAGATTTGTTGGCCAGTTTATAGGTTTATTTCGGCTTTGTATTTCTTTGATCCTTAAAGCTTTGAATTGAACATGCAGGATTTTGGATAACCTTCCAGTTGCTGTTCTTAGACAAAGGAGGGATGGAAGTCAATCAACAACATATGAGCATGGTTTTCGTGTTGGGTTCAAAGGAAACTATCAAGGGGTATAACTCAGCTTGAATTTCTATTGTGCATTTTCAATTATCATTTTTGTCTCCTGATTCTTAGAATTTTTCAATATTCCTACAGAGCAAGGAAGAGAAATATTTTATCAATAACCACTTGAGTTTCAGAGTCATGTATCACAAGGATCCTGAAACTGGTTCTGCTCGCATAGTTGGATTTGAGGTCACACCAAACAGGTCTTGTTCTTTTCTTCACCTCTCTCCCTCCCTCCGTCCCTCTCTCTCTCTCTCTCTATATGTGTGACGTAGTTGAACTTTTTTGGATTTTTTATTTTATATCTGGAATCAGATATTGTTTGGAAGAAAGCAGAATGAAATTGATTAGTTGGATGACTTTAGAATTAGAGCTGTCAATTTGGCCCCAAGCCCCAGGGCCAGCCCTGGCCCATGTGGGCTAGGGCCAAAAAGCCCCACACAAAAAAAGCCCACAGGGCCAAAAGCCCCCAAAAGCCTTGTGGGCTAGGGCTAGCCCATGGCCCTTATAATTTCGTCCCAGAGCTTGTGAAGAAAACCCATCACGACGTGCTTCTTCTGTGTTACTACAAATTATTACAGCAAATATCAAAGATGGAAGTAATGAAATGACAGAGAGAAGAAGAAAAACAGGGCAACACGGAAACAATTTTTTTTAATTTTTTAAATGTTCATAGCCGTTAAATTGATTTACGCTTATGCTAAATTTAAACAATTCTCTTGCAATTTTAATAGCTGAACCTGTAATTTGAAGTATGTATGACTTTTAGGATAAATATAGTTGAATTGCATAGTCACCTTCGCTGAGTTTATTCAATTTCTTCGACCCCTCTTCTTCTGATTTTGGTTGATTTTCTGGGAAAATGCCTCAATTTTCTCAGGAAAATGCGTGGAGAACGGAATTGGGGAGTGAGGGATTTGAGGGAAAATAGGTTTTGCAGAGAAGAAATTTAGGGAATTAGGTTTGACAATTGGAAATTTGGGGTTTAGGTTTATTATTATTTTATTTCTATCAGAATTATCTTTTTAAATTAAAATTTAAAAAAACATTAAAAATTAAAAGATGCAATGTGGGTTGGCCCTAGGGCTGGCCCTGTCCAGCCCACATCACTAGTGGGGCTAAATGGGCGGGGTTTTTTAGCCCACATTTAAAAATGGGGCTGTGTGGGTTAGGGCCAAGATAGTGGGGCTTGGGGTTGGCTCTGGGGCTTGGGGCCAAATTGACAGCTCTAATTAGAATAGATCTTACATTTGTCGTGATATAACTCTTGTTCTAATAAAATTTTGTCATAAAATTTTGTCGCCTCTTTCGTGGTAGTGTCATACTTTTTGGTTTTTGCATTTGTGCTTGTTCACCTGATTTTAAGTTTATTTCTCTAAAATAAAGAATTTGAACCATACTACCACCACATGATTGCTTTCTTGTTAGATTTCAAATTACTGCTTAAGGTATGTTCTGTGTCTCATATGAATTCTACAAATGTGAACAGTATTAATCATGAGTACAAGGAGTGGGATGACAAAAATCCGCAAGTAACAACATGCAATAAAGATACCAAGAATTTGATGCAAGGTAGTACTGTCCCACAAGAAGTTGATACAGGCAAGGACATCGTATTCACATACGATGTTTCCTTTAAGGTATTGTTGTTTAAAAGCTTGGTATTTATCAACTTTCACCTCATCCATCATATGATAATATAAGCTAAGTTTGCTGCCCCCTTTCCAGGAAAGTGATATCAAATGGGCATCACGGTGGGACACATATCTTCTAATGAATGATGATCAGATCCACTGGTTTTCTATCATAAACTCTCTGATGATTGTGCTTTTCCTTTCTGGAATGGTGGCAATGATCATGATGAGGACTCTTTACAGAGACATTGCCAATTATAACCAGCTAGAAACCCAAGATGAGGCCCAAGAAGAAACTGGGTGGAAGCTTGTTCATGGAGATGTTTTCAGGCCACCAGTCAATTCGAATCTGCTCTGTGTTTATGTTGGTACTGGTGTTCAGATCTTTGCTATGACACTTGTGACAATGATATTTGCTTTGCTAGGGTTCCTATCTCCATCTAACCGGGGTGGTCTCATGACTGCAATGGTTCTGTTGTGGGTTTTTATGGGTTTATTTGCTGGCTACTCCTCAGCACGTTTGTATAAGATGTTCAAGGGCACAGAGTGGAAGAGGAATACCTTAAAAACAGCATTTATGTTTCCAGGCATTCTTTTCGGTATCTTCTTTGTGCTGAATGCTTTAATCTGGGGGGAGCAGTCCTCTGGGGCAGTCCCTTTTGGAACAATGTTCGCTCTAGTCTGCTTATGGTTTGGTATTTCAGTACCCTTGGTCTTTGTGGGCAGTTACTTGGGTTTTAAAAAACCAGCAATTGAAGACCCTGTGAAAACTAATAAAATTCCCAGGCAGGTACCTGAGCAGGCATGGTACATGACACCCGTCTTCTCTATTCTTATTGGTGGCATTCTTCCCTTTGGTGCAGTGTTCATCGAGCTCTTCTTTATCCTGACATCTATATGGCTAAACCAGTTCTACTACATCTTTGGCTTCCTTTTCATAGTGTTTGTTATCCTATTGATCACCTGTGCAGAGATTACGGTCGTGCTTTGCTACTTCCAATTGTGCAGTGAAGACTACAATTGGTGGTGGAGATCTTACCTCACTGCTGGATCCTCAGCTCTGTACCTCTTCCTCTACTCAATTTTCTACTTTTTTACTAAGTTGGAGATTACAAAGCTGGTCTCAGGCATCCTTTATTTCGGATATATGGTAATTGTTTCATACGCCTTCTTTGTGTTGACTGGAACTATTGGCTTCTATGCTTGCTTCTGGTTTGTCCGCAAGATCTACTCTTCTGTGAAGATTGACTGATTACAAGCACCATGTACTGGATGTTACATGAGGCGGAACCTGAGGCTGGAGGAATGAGAAGACTGGAGGCAAATGTTGTTCAGAAGTGTCCTGCTCCTCCCTTGAAAACCCTTTTTGTTCACTGTTAGAGTAGATTTTGGACTGTTAATTTGTTACACTATTTTCGAAACATCGTTGTCGTAGTTTTTGAAGTAATGATGAGATATCTGCATATATTTCTACATGTCACCACGTACGGTGAGAATGTTTTGTTGTTAGGACCTGTTTTTGCTGACTCAACTCATGTAACTCCGGTCTAATTGTATCCATGGAAGTTTACCTTATTCATCACTTTCCGGAACTAAAACAGATTTATGTACTGTTGAATCTGATTTCAGATTTATGAACCTTGTTCATCATTTTGGGGGTATTTTCCCTTTCTATAAGTTATTTTGGTATAAATTTTTTACACTTCAAAAGTAAGTTTCCTGCAAAATGTCTTTTGAGAGGAGTGAAAACTTCATCTGTTGAGAAGACTTTATTTTCCGTGGGATTTTTAAAACATTACTTATCTGAAATTATTTTATTTTGTTAAGGAACTTTTTTTTTTTTTTTTTTTTTACATTTACTCTAACATGAATTCTTAAAAGTAATTTTCTAAATTTATTCAACTTAATTTTAAAACTAATGATTAGGTTCATATTAATTTTCTAAAGCCAGATATCCTATTTCTGATTTTATTGCAAATGACAATTTATCTTCTTCACATAGACACTTCTCTTTAACTGTCTCCAAAGTTACGGAGCCTAAGGCATTTCATGAAGCTATTAGAGAAGAGTGTTGGAGGAATGCTATTTATTACTAAGGAGTTATTTACCCCCTAAAAAATTTACACTACCTCCTCTAATCAACCAGTGATTATTTTGCTTAATTTGTGTTAAATTCTTTACCCCCATAACTTATTTTTGATAGTTACGTCCCTAGTTAAACACCAAATACCCATTTTTGTGACGATCAAAAATCGTCACAAAATTGCAAAAAAGCGTCACAAAAATGTAAATATGTAATTTTGTGATGGTTTTTGACCGTCACAAACAAGAGGTGTTTGATGTTTAATACTATTCATGTGTCTAGGAATCACTACTTTGTTTCAAAATGTGTCATTGCTTACTTCCACACTTTGATTTGACTATTCATCATTTCTTCTCAATTTGTGGAAACAGCTAAACAAGAAGATTGAAACCCACATTTCTTGTATGCATCTAAAAATACAAATGAAACAAGTGATTGGAATGAGTTTTTCATGGGAAGGGCAGGGTATCAATAGAAAAAGGCATAGACAGCAGAGCACACACTAGGGGTGTTCATAACCGATCCAATCCAATCAAAACCGAAAAATCGATCCAAAAAAACCGAAATCCAATTAAACCGAAAACCGAATGGATCCAAAATCGAGAAAACCGAATATTTTTGTCGGATTGGATCGGATTTCGGATTTGTTTTTCAAAACCGAACCAATCCAATCCAAACCGAATGTTTACAAATATATATAATTTTATTTGTAAATATATCATATAATTCATACTTACATTTTTCCGTCCTTGTAAGTTTATATAATTATTATATGACACGTAATTATTTATGAAGATATATTTGGATAAATAGAGTTTCAAGTAATAATCTGAAAAATATGCAAAAAAATTAAACATATATTTAAAAAATATGTCATCTATGCAGGATTAACTTTTCTTCTTCTTCTAATTTTAGAGGTACTGAGGCAAGAATGACGAATGTGGAAATTTGTTTGAGACTTTTGGTTCGTCTTTATTTTTTATTCTAAACTCTCATCGTTTAGGCTTGTAATGTGACGTTATATGATTCAAATTAATTTTTATTTTTTCATTGATTTTGATATTTAGAATGTCTTTAAAAAACCGAAATCCAATCCAATCCAAACCGATAAAAATTGGATCGGATTGGTTCGGATCTAAAAAAAGAAAAAAACCGATTGGATGATGAAGTGACAAAACCGAAGTGATTGGATCGGATGACTTTTCCCCTCAAAAACCGAACCAATCCAGACCGCGAACACCCCTAGCACACACATCAGATACTGAACCGCACGGAAAGAGGAATCATGACAGGAAAGAATTGACAACGTATTTGATACTAGTTTAGGAAGTATTAGCATCAAGCGGTCGTTGTAGTATAGTGGTAAGTATTCCCGCCTGTCACGCGGGTGACCCGGGTTCGATCCCCGGCAACGGCGATTTGTTATTTTTGTGTGTTGCTTTTTTCTATACACGCGAACAGCATATTTTATTGGCCCAACCGTATAACCAAATCAAATTTGAACAAAAAATCCAATATAAGAAACCAAATGATTGGATATCTATATGATATGGGATTTTTTTGTGTGAATAATTACTCCTTCACAAACACAAGCCTTTCCCCTCAGGTTGGATATCTATATATATATATATATTTTTTTAATTTCATTGCTTTTTTTTAAGGGAATTCATTGCTATTTGATTACATTATTTTTAAGTAAATATATGTATAAAAATATACATTCAATGGCAAATCCTAGCATACTTATTCAGTATAGATAAAAGAAATATATCGACAAGTCTCAGCACAATTGGTACATAATTTTGCTTTTTAATTTAATCTCAAACCAAAATGAAATGTCAGGAATTCATCATCTTTTCTTTCTCCCAATTCACAGGATTTTTCCTTCTCATGGTAGCTCAAATTTCAAGCATCTTTGATCTTTGAGGACGCAGGTACTTATGGTTAGTATATCATAGCAAATTGTAAGTTATTGTATGAATATACATAAACAAAAACCAAGTAGTGTACAAGATCATCCATAAACCCTGTATGGGCAAATGGTACCACCAGGGGCAAACTAGCAATAAGTTCAACTGCATAGTTTATATACATCAATATAACACTAAATACATTTGATGTGAATTATGTGTTAAAATATTATATTTTTTACTGAGAATATACCTAAATATTTGTATTTTCTTTTCTTAATAAAAACACATATAAGATCAATTAAGTGTGGTAAATGGATCAATTTTAATCTTCCAATACTTTTACCATCCATTAAAGGCTGTCTATCAAATTAGTCTAATATCAGTAAATTATAGTGAAGTGGGTCTTTGCTTCCTTGGTTGTTACAATATCATCAATCAAATTATCCTGTTCTTTTCATCCGAAATATTGAGTAAGGAACTAAGGATGGTACCTCATTACACAAACACTGGTCTAATATAAGAACTTAAGACAGTAGGATTATGTAGACACCAAAACATCAGATGATTCTACAAGAATGAGAACTTGAAAGCAAAACATGACTGAATTAAGCATGCTTGATCTTATTACATTGGAAAGTTTCTTAAAAGGAGCTGAATTGCTCTCTCCAACCAGCTCCAAGGGAAAATTATAATATTACAAGAAGCAAGAGGCTTCCACACAAATTAAAAACCAATTTGCACATGGACTCATTCTATGTCGTCTCAATGTGCATCAAACAACTTTTCACCATCCTTCACCTCTGTATAACAGGCTCAACACCAATACATATATGTACACATAGACATAATCATCCCCAGCAATCCCTTCAGGCTTTTAAACCAGAAAGTGTGTTGTGTTCATTTGCAACTTCACCTTGGTAAAAGCCAAATCAATGCTTGTGGTGATATAGAAGTGGAAACTGTTGAATTGCAGGAAAGAAAAACATTTTGGAACCTTCATTCCATTTATTTTCTGAGGTTGAAAATGATCAAGTGCAAACGGCTTCCACTGAGAGTTTCTTCATGACATTTGGACATGGATCTCCTCCAAAAATTTCAGGTGACACTGTTACTGCACACTGGTTCTGCCCAACACAACTCTGCAACAATAATAAAGTGATTACTAAACCTACAAAGTACATGGATCATTTGACCTGAAAAAATAAGACCAATGTTTCTATGATACCAAAATATTATTTGGATATAAGCCTTAAAACAAGTAATACCCTTTCAAAGGCATCATATGACTTGTGAGCATGACAGCTTCCTTCATGGTAGTTTCCACAAGACCCTACCGGAGTGCCGAAGCTAGCGAATTTGATTGATGAAATTTTTTGTCCAGGACCACATGACAGATGTGCTTTTGGTTGCACAGGTGTGCTGACTTTTCCAGAAGCTTGCAACTGATAACTAACAAGATTAGGCTGCCACTCATAAATATCAGCACAGGCACTATCTATATCCCTTCTAACCAAAGCGATCCCATTCGGATCTCCACCCAATTCCTCAAACACAACCAATAAGTTTCCAGTTGGCATCAGCCATGAATGTGGAACATGGTACCTGAAATGATCAGGCAATAATTGAAATTGTCAAGTGTCTATTACCAGCATTAACGAAAACTACAGAACAAGGTAGATATTTCTCACCATCTTTGAGAAGCCTCGCCGCAGTTACTTGCACATTTCTTCTCATTATAAGTTCCAGCATAGTTGCAGTAATCACAAGAACCGGATGCTTTGTATGCCGGCCAGTAGCGACCGAGACTCTGTCCATTTATCCACACTTGACCTTTGCCCATGCTGCTCATGTC
Organism: Acmispon strigosus; assembly: GCA_030819835.1. Lineage (NCBI taxonomy): Eukaryota > Viridiplantae > Streptophyta > Magnoliopsida > Fabales > Fabaceae > Acmispon > Acmispon strigosus. Next base: position 51,311,694 of record JAUAMA010000004.1, on the reverse strand, counting down.
TAAAGCCAAAGGTGCAACTCCAGCTGGGGCATCAAAAGTAGTCTGTAACAATGTATAGTGAAGATGTTACTTTAAGTCCAATCTGAAAAGGTCTCTTTCCATCAAATGTTGTGTAACTTGTATAGGGCTTTAGAGGCATTATTATGATACTCACTTTGTACCAAGTCAATGGCTGTCTTCGGGAAACTAAATACCCTTGAAGCCACTCAACAGAGGAACTCCCACTGAGAGAATGGAGACTCAAGGATTCACCATTAAGACCAATCTAAAAGAAGCAGGCATTCAAATTAATCTCAAGCAAATTGAAGCAATGATGGAAAAGAGAAAGCATGGGGAGTGTATGAAGAACCTTGTATGACCACTTCTGCCACGTTAAGTCCCTTCTCCCCTCATTGAGACCATTTAATGTAATTGGGCCAAGAACACCAGCATTCCATCTTTCAAAATGTGGACCAACATTCTGTATGTCAATGACATGCAGCAAGTGAGTAATATAGGCATAGTTTGTATTCTAACAATATCTTTAAACGTGCACATAGAGAGAGAGAGAGAGAGAGAGAACGAACCGGAAGACCAACTGCAACACTTAGAAGGGAGATTTTGTTAACACCAGCTCTAAGCTTCACACCCTCACTAAAGGTTAGTTTGGGGAATTCTAAGCTTCCATACGCAGTGCCTGACGAAAAGAAGATAAATAATAAGCTCAATGTGTCAAAGATGAACTGAAGCTATTGGACAATTATCAGCTTCCAAAGTATAAGTGTGTTTCAGACAGTTTAGAAAAAAGAAAGGGGCAAGCAAGAATGACAACATGATCCATGGGGTTTCACACCAAGTATTAGATCGAGTACTAGATCATGTCTTGTGATATATTGATTACATGGAATTGTCTAAATTAATTGAATTACAAAAAATGAACATCAACTACTTGTTAGGTCCCCATTGAACTCACTGTTAAAAATACAATTAGAGAAACGGAATAATTGCAACATTCCTGAAGCAAGTAGTTGTTAGTAGTTGAAATAACTAGTTTAGTTACTCACCAGAGAGCTGACCATTTACAAAAACATGTAAGGCATGCCCAGCAGATAATACTGTAAGAACAGGATTCTTTCCATTCCTAAAAAATCCTTCATTTGGATTGATCACAACACTGGCAATTAAGAAGACAAACAAGATAAGTATTCAACAAGGAAAAACTATGATGAATAAAGTAAAAGGAGTACGAAAACCAAGAGTTATATATCACACTCACTCTGTGGAGTACCACAAGTAGTCAGATAAATCTCTGGTTGCATTTATCTGCTCCAACAGGCCAGTCACAGTGAAGGAACTATCATCAGTAGTGGTCGTCTCTTCATTAAATGCTTTCCAAGAGAGTCCTCCGTGAATCGGAACACGGGTCATCTTCATCTGTGTGCTCTGTGAACCAACCTGTAAAGAAAATTTGGTCAAGCTTAACAGTAATAAAATCTGCATCATATGATATAACAAAGCCAGAGTCATCTGAAATGAATTTTGGTTCAATTGTTTCCTCACCCTTGCTGTGTTATAAACAGTGTGCTTGCAGTTAGGGAGAATGCTTATAGACCAAGGAGGTAAGTTGTAATGTTGATTCCCAAACGCCACTGTTGCATAGGATTTCGGGTTATAGTTCGCAAGGAATGCAGCACAAGCTCCAGACTTTGATTTAAAAACATGGGCCTGTACATTAGTGATGAAAGTTAAGAATTTATTCTAAATACAAAGAATTTGAGATAGGATTGAAAATTCCCAGATAACTGAATAAGTTATACCTCTCCATAGTTTCCAAGCCGAGTTACAGTGGGATCTCCAGAAACTAAAGCAGGTTCACAAAGCTTTATTGCTCTGTGTAAATCCTTCAAATGACCCCACTTAGGTTGCCTGAGAAGTCCTGCACAGAGGAAGAAGTAATATTACTCAAGCTCATGCATAGGATAAAATAAGAACTTTCCTTTCCCTCATAGCTCAGGCATGTAAATATATATTAACCATGTTACATATAATATGAAAATGAACAAAGAATTGTAAGGCATTTATTAACTATTGATGCAAAATTGATTTGGATTTTGGTTCACATGAAAAAAGTATTGTTCTACTGTGCTATGCCTCACAGCATTCAGTGAGGTTGCACAAGTTTTATCATTGACTTGAGCTTTACGCCATGTGTATCCAAATTATACTAGAAAAAGGATGAAAGAAACAAAAATGTCACAATGTCAGTAGGTACAGGTCATAAGTATTAGAATCCTTTGTGCATACCATATTCATCAAGAGGTGCGTCATAATCATAGCTTGTGGCAATAAAGGGTCCACCAGCAGTTCTACCAAAATTTGTTCCCCCATGATACTGAAACGAACAAAACATAAGGGTTTAGTTGGATGAAAAAGGGCAAAAGCCCTCACACTGAAATCAACAAATATTGAAGTTACCATGTAATAATTGACAAATGATCCCCCTTTCTGTATAAATCTTGCAACTGAAAATGCCAAGTCCTCAGCGGGTCTGTGAGGAACCGGTCCTCCAAACTCAGTATACCTACAAGTTTGAAGACAAAGAACATTCAGGCAACTCCTCTTAGACTGCATTTCTCATTAATTTTAGGAAACCTAAGAAGTAACAAGACACTGAATCTAAGCTATAAATTTGCTATACCAGCCAGTCCAAGCTTCTGTCCACATCTTTGGTTTGTAAGCCTTATTTGGAGAGAAATAATCACAATAGAAGCCGTTGCAAGTATTAATCTGCAAAATTTAATGGTGGAATTAGTCAATTAGAAGATGGAATATCACCCTGACTGAAAGTCAACGTAATATTATCTTGGATAACAGGATTACATGCAAATGCAATATTTCTTTAGTATATTATAACAATGTTTCTCTCTCCATATCAGTACTTATGGAAGTGCATGTCCGGATACAAAGTGGAAAAACCACGGTGAAGCCAAATTCACCGTAAGTAGCCCCAAAAGCTAAGAGAATTTGCTTCTGCCCGCCGTGATTTTAGCTCATTGTGCTTTTCCATCATGTATTCAAACATGCACGAAATTGATGAATGTCAGATTTAGAATTTCCCCAAATGCAGTCAGGGCAATTTCACTGAAGTTATGCTGCTCAATAGCCAGACATTATAATAACAGTAGTATTAAAAGGACTGAACAAAGACAGATCTAAACCATGCACAACAAGGAAGGAATAATTATTCATTTCCTTCATTCGCAACATGGACACAACATAGTGATTAGTAATTAGTATCCTCACCAAGGACAAAAAGCTAGACAGATTAGAAAACATGTTTTTATTAAAAAGGTACATATCAACTGAACTTACAATAGGATCAGGAGCATCATCTTGCTTGCACATAACCCACGGAACCCCAGTACCAAGTCCTATAGCCATACTTGCTGCCCACTGAGAATAGGCTTTACCGGGAGCGCCAATTTCGTACTCCATAGGTCCATATTCATTTTCAATCTGAGCAAAAACCATTTTTACCTTCAATAAATATCTCCATATAAAGCAAGTAATTTGGGTTAAGCACAAGGGTAGCTGCAAATTTCATCTACCTGGGATAGAATTATAGGACCACCCTGAGACTCGTATAACCTTTCTGCTTTCATCATATTCACAATCTTGTTGGTAAATCTTTGCATTTGATACTACATCATAGCAACATTAACAAAGTAAAAAATTGAGTTATTACTTATGAGAAGGTAAAGTGTAAAAACAAAATGTGAAATATTAGAATGACTGTTATGTTATCTCACCTTAAACGGTCCATTGTCTGTTCTGAAGCTGATACCTGGAACATACTTGAGCCAAACAGGGAAACCGCTGAAAAATGTACCAGCCAAAGCTGTTAAGTCAGATTTCAAAGTTCTCACATTTATAATAGAAAATTGAACTCTTTAATTACCCGAAATTCCACTCAGCACAGACATAAGGACCAATTCTCAGGTGAACATAGAGGCCAGCTTGCTGCACCAGCTTTATGAACTTGACCAGATCATAGTTCCCCTCAAAATAGTACTGCAGTAATCAAGAAAAAGAAGAAACATTGATTATTTCTGGTTAGTGAATGAACTCAAAAAAAATTGCACAGTTCAATTTCAAACACTAGAAGCAAAACTAGCAAGAAGCACTGTTCATTACTTTGCCTTGTGAAGGTTCGTGGCCATTCCAGAACACATAAGTCTGAATCACATCCAAACCTCCTTCCTTAGCCTTTTGGATAAGATCTGGCCACATCTGAAATAGCAACCAAGAAACATTTCTTTCAAAAAAGGAAGAAACTTTAAGGTGCCCATTTGACAAAAAGGCAAAAGGGAAACAACCCAGAAGCACATTTCAGTGAAATACCTGAGGAGTACTTCTGGGGTAGTGAATGGACCCAGAAAGCAGTATCCTTCTTTGGCCATTGATGGTGATAGCTTTATGGTCATAGGACACAGAAGCTGCAGCATGACCAAACAGAGAACATGCAAGCAGCACCAACACTAGCACATTCCAAGTTTTGAGCTTGAAGCCCATGACAGCAATGAATGATATTGATGGCATGAAACCTTGTGTTCCCTCCTCAGCTTGGTAAAGCAGAAGTGGCACTTTATTCTATGCTTCAGCTTATAGAGAGAGAGAAATGCAAGCAGAGAGGGATATGGTTGTCTCCAACTTTGTCTTGTTTTGTTCTCTTTTTGCAGGATGATTGAAGAGATAGGTAGATAGATAGATAGTGTGAAAGGAAGAAAAAAGATAAAATGAAAGCTTGAAGGTTGAGAGAGTGAGAAAGGGTTCCTTTTTGGGATTAAACTACACTTTTTTGTGTGAAGGTGGTTCGATGTTGCAAAATGGAGGTGCTTTGCAGCTGCTTTTATAAACATTCAAGGGTGAGGAGTGGATGGTCTTCGAGGGAGGGTGGGACCTACTTTTCAGGGAACTTTGGGACCTACATATTGTCCTTATTCCATCCAATCAAATTCTTTTATTTAAGCCTTTTCTAAAGATGAATTTTTTAACCAAAGTGTGGTGTGATGGTTGTTCAGCTCCCCTCTTAATTAAGATATCAAATTCCATTTTTTGTCCATGGGAATTGAGTATATTTGTGGTTAGTCATTTACCATCTTTGTTGGAAATAGATATCTAGTCTAAAAAAATGATTTCTTTCATCATAGTTATTTTTTTTAGTTAATATAATTATAATTTATTTAATAATAAGTTTTCACTCACACTTCTCACACTTACACCGATTAATAGAAAGGAAGAAAAGAAAAATAATGAAAAATATGATAGAAATAGAATGGGAGCAAAAGTAAAAATGAGATAAAAGATAAATAAGAGGGTGAATGAATTAAAACTCTTTATTTATTTATCTTTGTTCTTGCGGATGTATGACCCGTTATTGATTAATAAAAAATAATTTATGTGAATAAATTTTAAATAACTTAATTTTATGCATATTGTTATTTATTATATATTTATAACTATATAAATTAAAAAAATACTCACAACCAATAATAATTTTTTATATAAATAAAGTTTTTATTTTGCGCTTGTAGGTATTTTGATGGGAGACAATTCTGTACAAGCCGAAAACATTATTATCATGGTAAGGCTAACTCTTAGTTAAATTTTTTTCCATCCACAAGATATGAACTCGAAACATTTATTAAGGAGAATTAAACATCTATGACTCGAATCAACCAATCGTGCTAAATATAAAAAATAAGTTTGATGAAGAGTCACATCAAGTGAGGTTTTTTTAAAAAAATAAAAATTGATGAACATGTCAGTAAGAAAATTGATGAACATGTGAGTATACTAAAATTTCTGTAGATAGGAAACTAAGGATATTTATGAGCAAATGGATCGAAATTAAATTAAGTTGTGGTTTTCGAGTTTGGACCAATTAATTAATTAACGAAATTCAAACAGAAACAGGCGTGTGTATGGCTGATTGGTTAAAACGCGCTTTTCGTGATATCTTAAATTAAATTGAACCAACCAACCAACGAGTAGCGACAAAAAGATTCTCTGCCAAAATGTAATCGAACAATTTTCACGCGATCGGTTTTTAGTTTTTACAACGATTTCAATTTCATTTCCACGCGCGTGCCGGAAACTGAACACACTGCACAAATGAAAAGTTACAAGGTAAGGTAAATAACCAGTAGATACTTGCTTTAGCCATCACAAAAATTAACAACTTCTTAATGAGTGTGGATTTCTAGTCTTGCAAGAGTGACTATAATTCTTAATCTGACGTTACTTCAGTACACTTTTAAAATGTGAGAGTTTGAAATCCTTTAATTAATTAAGTTAAAAAGCCATGAAAGTCTTCTATTTACAAATGAGTATCAGAAAATTACCAAAATACTAGTATAATTCACATGTAATGAGGCTATTTCAACATGTTTGAATAAACATATTTTATCATAATTAATTATGACATCTAGAAGTTACGTATATAAATTTGATAATTTCCCTAGTACTAATCTAAAAATGGAGGAATTTCATACCTCCAAAGTTTTATTTTAACTTTAGAATAAAGAATTTTCAAACATGCTATTGGTCATATGAAATCATAGGGATAAATTAAATTAAACACCCCAAAATCATACTCATATGTACTGAATTTTCGTTCAAATTAGCTTATTAAATATCATGTAAAGGAATCAAAAAAGAAAGACTTTATTAAATTAATGGAGCAAACATGAAATACTAATCTTTTTTTGAATTTGTTTGGTGTGTACAGAATTTGGCACAGCAGTCTATTATAGATCAATCTCAGTGGGTGGTAGTACAGGTTGCTCATTCATTGCGCATATTACGGCAATTTGAAGTCATTAATGACGACACAAAACTGATTATTTATTATGTGATTTTTCATATTTGGTTGGGAGTTAGCAATGTTATTCATAACTCTTGTTCAATGTTTTTAGTACTACTTAATTAATTGAATGCTTAAAAAAATTACAATTCAGTATATTCTATATAAATATAAGCTCACCCTGTAAGAAAGAGCAAGAAGCAACCTTTTACATTCAGAAATCAAAAAGTGATTGATGGCGGAAGGAAAAGGGAAAGAGAGAAGAAACAACAAGTTAGGTGCTTTATGAAGAAACTATTAAGAATTATTATTGGATTTCCGTTACAACTTCCAATTAGTCCTCACACGAAGCAAAGAAACCCATGCATGCACTCCTCTCCCACTCACTACCTCCATGCATGATTGCCACCACCAACCTGGCAAAGTGGCAACCTCACCTTCATTGTCAACAACAAGAAATCCAAGTATCAAATAATAATTAAAATCCTAATGCTTAAGCCATTAATAGTATATTTGCATGTGTTCAGATTTTAGAGACATCAAGGGTGTGTTTGACTTCTCTCACCTTGCTTTAATTCCACCAATTGAGAGGGTTCTCTTCCGTTATATACAACAATTAGTTGTTACGTCGAGTGTTTGTTTAAATCAGTGTTTCTCATAATTGATTTTGATGAAACTAATAATATTTGCAAGTGAAGTGATCATTTATGTTAGAATACATTAATAGTGAGTTTTGTTGGTAATGTTATGAAATTCATATGTACAATTTCAAAATTAATTATGTTTAACACATAAGCTATTTTTTTTAGTTCTACCAGAATTGATTTTAGGTCTAAAATCAATTATTAAGCAAAACGATTCTCAAGTATCAATTTTTTCATCCATAATCGATTTTGGGGTTTCTAAATAGAAAGCCAAACACACTATGAGAAGACAACTCAAGGGTGACTCTAGTGATCTATAATTAAGTTCAATAGTTAAGAAATGCCTATGCTAAACATTAGAAAAATACTTGTACAAAATATATTTTGTAAAGTCTTACATTGATTAAAGATGTTGTCAATATAGCCCTTATATAGGAAGACAATCCTAATTTTTTTGGTTAGCTTTTGGGTTGAGTTGGGCCTCTTAAAATCTAATATGGTATCAGAGTCTATCATAAATCTGTTAAGTGAGACCACTCTTATATGGGACAACTGCATATGCTCATTCCCGCATATTATAAGCTCCAGATGTCCAGCCCTTGCTATGCGTGAGGGGGTTTGTTGATAAGTTTCACATTAACTAGATATATGACCAAGATAGCCCTTATATATCGGAAGACAAATCTCAACTCTTGAAATAGTTTTTGGGTTAAGTTATGTCTCTCAAATTCTAATATGCTATCAAAGCATATACTAGATCCGTTAAAGTGAAGACCACTCGTATATAAGGCATCCACATATGTTAATTTCAGCATATCCCACGCTCCAGATGCCCAGCTTTGGGCATGAGAGATGTGTTGAAAAGTCTCACATTGATTAGAGATATGATTAATCCTCAACTCTTGAGTATGCTTCTGTAATTGAGTTCTACCAAATTTTTTGATTGAGTTAGGTCTCTAATAATATTGGCCTAGATTTTTGAATGTATTCACTTTACATGCAGTAAGAAAGTTTGAGAAAATTAATTTTATATAAGAAAGGGAATTGGTTGAATGTATTCACTTTACATGCACCTTACAATAAGAAAGTTTGAGAAAGTTAATTTTATATAAGAAAGGGAATTGGGAGACCAGAATGCTAAGAATATCTATTATGTTAGTTGTTGCCAATGAATACGGAAAAAATTAGCTTTTGAAAGAATGCAAAGCAAAGCCAGTAGAAAAATCCAAAAAAACATGATCCTTGAAAATTATTGTAATATTTATAATTTGTATGGGAAGCTTCTTGAGCAGATCAACATGAAACATCCGGATGATATGGAAGTATTTGATAAGTACAGAGCAAAAAAGATGGAAATCAATAAAATTGTATTATTAAAGAGTACCTACCAAAGAAGAATATATATGATTAAAGGTGGAATATAATTGTATTATTAAAGAGTACCTACAAAAGGCGCGTAAATCATATCATGTATAAACAAGTCATACAATTGATGAGATCTAGGGATACATATCTTACAAGGAACTGCTTCGTGTAGTGCCCAATTACTCATCACCTTTAAATGTACCTAACAATTTTGATAGATAGCTTGGCCCTCTTGTTGGAGGTGCTGGTAATTTTCAACTCCACACGCACTATTATGTTAACAAGTTTAAAATAGTTAATGTCAAATTCATTACAAATATTAGTCATGTTTATTCATTTATGGTATAATAACATGGTGCTGCTGCATGTGTGTTGCTGTAGTATGCAAACTCTAGCTGAATTTGTGCTTAAATGACGTATGACAAATAAATAAAGTTAGATGTTGTCATCCTGAGAAAATGAATAAAGTTAGATGTTGTTATCCTGAGAAAATGAATAGATGTGCACTAAAGTATCAATAGTTGATTATTGTTACGAGACTAATTTATTTAATATTGTAAAATGACATTAAATGTGTAATTCTTTCCTAACGAATCCATTTACATACACACCGTCGACCAATGATTAAACCCTCGACTAAATACTTAAATAACGTAGTTATATGTCAGCTAAATGTATTGAGCCGTATTGGATAGATAAAGTTGGATTACTTAAAGTTACATGCTCTGTTGCTTTGCGGCGATGTCAAGGGGGCTTGGTTCGCGTGTCCGTTAACCATTTGCATAGGCGACTCTGATAGCTTCCTGGATGTGTTTCTGAGAGTGGCCCAGCGTGGTGACAAACAGGCTCTTGATTACTTTTTTACGTTGTTGTACAGTATATGGGAGCGTTGAAACCTTATGCAGTTTGAGGGTCAAGATTTCGACTAGAAAGACATACTTGCTCGAGCTGCGTATTTGACCTGGGATTAGATGTGTCGGGGGCTTCCATTCGTGCCCTTCGCTCTCTTTAGGAGGTTTGGCGCAAACCGAGTCTGGGGATAATCAAACTAAACTTTGATGCATGCAGCTTTCCCGACGACGACGGTGGCAGGTCTGGAATGCGTGGCTTGTAATCATAGGGATCAGATCATGGTTGCAACGACAGCGTATCCAGTCACGATGTTGACTCGATCCTGAGCTAGCCGAGGTAGTAGCTTTTTGGTGGCCTGTTCGTTTGGCAGTTGAGTTGGGCTTTTTCAGCATTTGCATTGAGGCGGATTGTCTCTCCTTGCTCGAGAAGTAAAACGGTTCCTGTCTTACTCCTCTTATCTTGGTTCTATTTTATCAGATTGTCAGGCTTTGGCTCATGGCTTTGTATCTTTTGATTTTGTTTTTGTTAAACGTACTGGTAATTGTGTTGCGGATCTACTTGCCCGCAAGACTCCATCTTTTGACAACCGTGTTTGAGTTGAGACCGAGCCTTCAGACATTGATTCTTTGATGTGTTCAGATGCTCTTGCATTTGCGGTTTCTACTTGATTAACCCACGGTCATTTAAAAAAAATTGAGTTGAGTTTTTTATTATCTTTTTATTTGTTAGTCTTATGACTGTCTCAGAGTCAATTACGTTGAATCATGTAAGAAAAGTAGACCTTTATATGTTTATTTTCAGGCTGCATTTACATAACACGATTCATTATTATATAACATTTTAAAATTTATAATAATGATATCGCCAAAAAAAATAATGAATTTTTTTAATTGAGTTGATATTTTCATAAAATAATTAATATTTTATTAACGCAACTGGCAAATATACGTTATATATAAAATTAAAATATTTCCTAATTTTATTCTCACTTTTAGAATTTAATGATCTAAGTATCTAAGTCCCACCGTTTCCTTTTTTATTAACGTTTATATATCTTTGTTTTGTCTAATTTTCATTGCTATTTGATAGTACACTAAAAATATGTTTTTAGTGGCACTTCTTTAGTGGCATTTGAGAGAAAAATGCCAGTAATTTAATGGTTTTGTAACACTTAATTAAAATGCCACAAATGACTCTACTTAATTTTAGTATTTTATATTTTTTTTAATTTTCACTCACTTATCTCATATAGAACACAGATGACACAACACACAGACTCTTATAGTATGCCTCTCACCTGACTCAGCATACTTGAAGATTCACCAATGCAATACACCTAATTCACTAACGTAACAGTACACGCTTGTCTAAGGTTCATTCACAATCAAATTCATAATCACAATGAAGATGAAGAGGTGAGCAAATTAGGGTTCATTCATACTCATTTTGCACATGGAATCTCTCATAGATTCACAATCAACGGTGGAGCCCGAGCTCCATGACCTGATCGAGAAGGAGAAACGTCGCAAATAACATTCCGTCGCTAAATACTTTGCGACGGAAAGTTTCTCTTTACAAATTCTGTCACTAATTAATTTCATTTATATTATATACTAGAATTTTGTGACGGATTCACTTCCGCCACTAATAAAGAAAGGAAAAAAAAGGAAGGTGTTGCCATGTCAATGGCGATTTCATAGAAAAGAAATTAATAAATAGGTATCGCCACTTAAAGTAGCAATTAATACTACTTTGTTAATTTAAAAAAAAAGTTGCATGCACTAGTATGTAAATATTTCGACAAACTACACCATGCATGTAAAAAACCCTTAAAACCGCTATAAAGGGGTTATTTTTTGGCATAGTGAAGGCGCAACAAAGCAGTGATTGATTGGTAGTAATTAAACTTATTCTTTAAGGAAGCTCCATGAAGACTTATATTAATGTGCAAGACCTGGTTTTTTTTTTGACATTGATAAAGCAAAGTAAAGAGCATTAACCATTTTGACGTCGTTAATTAATTGAAAATTAAATGATGAAATCTCAGAGATTCAATAAAGAAATTGTCCCTTAAAACTAAAAGCTAGCTCGTGAATGAGATCGCTTTCTTGCATAGCTACCACCCGCATAAGAAGGCAACTTTTCACGTAATATAACCTGCCCAATAGTTTGGCCTAGTATTATAAGCGGCATTTATCTCTTTCACGTGTGTCTTTAAAATTGAAAGTAGCCTTTCTCACTTCACAGCTATGGTACGGGGTATCATCCTTTAGTCATAGAGCCAAGTTTGTTATTCACATTCACCTTTCACCATTTAATTAGTACTCCGGGTGGTACACGGTGAATGGCTGAGAGCACGACGATACTCTAACACTTAAGTGAGCAATGAATCAGAAAAAGTATCTCTAAGAAATTAATATGAAAACAATTATAAGTAATATTTCATTTACAATAGGATCAAACATGTATATTTAGAGGTTGAGATGAACACTAATGAGAGTGTTTACTCGTTGACATGTTGTTGTATAGCAGACATTTGAGGTGTTAGCCTTGCTTAGGTGAATTTGACCATCAATTCTATCAACTTAACTTTATACTAGGATAGTTGATTAGAAAGTGGAAGTTCTGTATTTATTTGTCCAAACCGACCAGCTGGTTGATCACTTGATCGTGTCCTCATTTGGGCTGGCCAAGACAATAGTGAGCTATATGTGGTCATTTGGGCCGAAAAAAATATACATAAAAATACTTGGATTTTCTAACATACCCCCATTTAGACATGTAACATAAGTTTGTTAATCACATTCACCTTTCATCATTTAGTATACATAGACATGCTTGGGTTGTTTAACTTACCCATGGGGTAATTTAATCTCATCATATATGAATAAAGCAAATATAGAAATACTAGAATTTTTTCTTGATTGTATTGTTTTGGAACTGAACCCTTAAGATTCAATCGTAGTAAGTAGACACGGGTCTGTTTTCATCTGAGAGGTGTAATACTTATGTCATTCAATAGTTAACAAACTTAAATGATAGTTTCACAAGAGATTGATTGTTTGTTTATACATGACCTTATAAAGAAAGCAAATAAAATGACAGAGATACAACAAGGATGATAAGCTTGTTGGGATTTGACTTTATTGATTGACTTTTTGCATTCTAGTGATTCAAATACAAACCAAGCCTAAGCACATGATTCATCTTCACCACTTCAACCCTACTTCATCGATGCCTCGCATGAGTGGATATAAATAATTCTCTAATCCTAAACATTGATGTCTCACATGATTAAGAAAGAAAGTTATCATGAAGTTTAAGTGTTTAAGTGACTAACAAACCTAACTCTATGTTTAGCAATTAGGATTATTAGGTAATTATCTCTAATTTGGACTAAACACGTTGTTGCTTTCGCTCACAATTTGAATCAAGCAAAATATACATAGGTGATCAATCTAAGATATAGCATGAAGATCAAGAGGAAACCACTAAATCATAGACAAAGAACATGATTTGTATTGAAGAGAATCACATAGAAAACATAAGTATCAAAACAACTTCATCTAACCCCAACAAAAGAGAGAAATTAGCTATCCATTTTCATGGATAGATTTATGTAAGACCCTCTATTTTTAGTGTTTATATTTTTGGTCCCTGAGCTTGGATTATTTATGTTTTAGTCCCTGAACTAATTTATAGTTCAATTTTTACTCCTTGTTAGACTCTTGTTTGAATAATATTTAGTGGTATTGTCTTTGGAGTTTTGATATGAATAAAGTCCTTATGGAATTGTTTGATACTGGGTAAAAGAATATAATTGTTTAAGTTACAACAAGATGAGTTGTGGCTTAGTGGTTGAGACTTAAGCATTTGATGTACATGGCTAGTATTCGAAACTAGGTGAAGGAAGTTTTGATTTTATTTCAAATTTCGAGCAGCCCTTGTTTCTTGCTTCTGTGGTTCTTAGTCGTCTTCGGTAAGTCTTCTCCCTTAATCAATTCTGAGTTCCTTCTTGTTCGAAAACTTCTTACGGAACCCTTACTATTTCTGTTTTGGACACGTAACCCTCTCCTCCAAATTCAAGCTTGATCACGTGACTCTCTACGGATTCTCAAAGGTGTGGACGAGTGTTGGAACGAGGAAGGCGAACACCGGCTTGTACGTTCGTTTCCGGAGCCACACTTGAGGTTGGTTCCGCTCTACACTCTTGTTTCTTTATTCTAGAAAATTTTAGGTCCTGGACGCCAATTAAGTAATTTTTGAGAAAATTGATTTTTGACATGTTGAAGCTCTGTAAAATAATGTTTAAATGATGTAGAATCAATTTTCATAAAACCCCTTAATTAAAATCACGTTTTGGGGCTTAAACGCTGAAAAACGGTGTTTTTGGTCGTCCTGGACAGGGAGCCAACGCATGAGCATTGGGCTCCTGACGCCTGGGCGTTGGGAATCAGGTCCCAGGCAGGGAGCCAACGCATGAGCGTTGGCATCCCAACGCACATGCGTTGGGCCTCTGCCAGCCCAGTGTTGTTTTTCCGTTCTTGTGTTTTAATTGGTTCTTTGGGGGTTTCCTCGTTCTTTTGAGGATTAATTTAGGATTTTCACTTATTATATAATAGGTTGAACTTGGATTGGATGCGAAACGTTAAGAGGTAAGGGTAACTTCTTCTAGGAACTTGAATTGTGATTGTGATGCTTTTATCTCTGTTCTGAAATTTCGGTTATATTTAGGTTTGAATAATTGCATGATTGTTCACTTGGTGCTGTAACATATTAATTTGGACTATGTTGTTATTGCGAATATTGAAAAGTGGTTTGATATGACATGTTGTATTGATTGTGAGGAAAATTGATTTTTGGAAAGCTGATTAAAACTTGCATATGAGCTATTGTGAAAATTATTGTGTAGACTGTTGGTTCATGATGAAAATTATTTTGTCATAGCATATGCACTACTTAGGATTGTTTCGGATTGATGTGACGGGTGCTTGTCTCGTGGGATCGACCAAGGACAATGTGGTGGGTGCTTGTCTCACGTGATTATCCTGCCCTTGTTCTGGGAAAACTCTGGCCATAGCTATGCATATAGATATTGTAGGAACAACTTGCCTATTTTGAGAAATTAAATTTGTAGGCTTTGAAAACTCTGTTTGTATTTTAATTGCTACTGCTGTATTTTAATTATTGTTGTTGTATTTTAATTGTTGTTCCTATATTTTACATGTTGCTGTTACTGTATTTTACATGTTGTTGTTATTGTGTTTGATTTGTTGCTGACACTGTATTTGGTTGCTGCTGTTACTGTATTCTGTTTACTGCTGTACTGTATACTGTTTACTGTTGTCACTGCATTCTGTATTCTGCTTATTGCTGTATTCTGTTTATTACTGTTTATGTACACTGTTGTTGCTATATATAAAGGGTTATTATTGCTGTATTTAATTACTGCTTTTACTGTATTTAAATATATGTTGTATGCTGTTTCTGTTTTCCTAAATTATCACATAGTGATAATTATTATTTTGTTGCTTTTCGAAGTTAACCATTTTCTGTTTGTTGTGTGTTTCTGTTGGGCGCTTAACGCCACAGTTGAGCAGCGTGAGGAGTAAAATGAAGGTGTAATATTAGAGGTGGATGATGAAGATTAAATGTGAAGGATTTGGAGCATTGTTATGTTTTGGTTTTTCTTTAAAGGCTTAGAAAAATTTATATTTGCACAACTATGTTATTTTATTTACTTCGGTTAGATTATGACTAACTATGGGATAATTATTGTGATTTAAATATTTGTTGAGCGACGCTTATGTTTTTGAAAATTGAGTTACCTTCTGAGAGGTTTCCGAAATTTAAATTCCGCATATTACAATGTGACCACTGACCAAAAATTAGGGCGTTACAATTTACAATCATTAAAGAGAAGAAAAACTATGAAAAATTGAATATGTGATGGTTCCCCGGTGATGAATCCAGCTCGAAAGCCGTATCTCTAGCCTCCTAAGCCTCTTTCCCTTGTTTCTCTCGAGTTCTCTCTTTCCCCGAGTAATGAGTTATGTTATATGATGCTTAATCTTCTAAAAAATAGCTCTTATAGTGAAACTTGGCAGTCTAGGTGCCCAACACCCTCTGAGGGCTGCCCACCGCCCCTTGTTTCTTTACAGGTGGGCTTCTGGAACCGCCTTGGCCGCCTAGCAGCCTCTTATGCCTGATGCCTACCTAGCAACTTGAAGCTCTTTTAAACTTCATTTTCTCACCAAAACTTGCACCTTTTCCCGGTCCAATCATTCAAATTAAAGTTACATGAGTTAAGAACCATATATCCAAATTTTAGCTCGACCCAACGGTTGTGACGGTTCCCCGGTGATGAATCTAACTCTAAAGCCTTATCTCTAGCCTCCTAATCCTCTCTCCCTTGTTTCTATCGAGTTCTCTCTTTCCCCAAGTGATGAATTCTGTTATATGTTGCCCAATCTTCTAAAAAATAGCTTTTATTGTGAAACTTGGCAGTTCAGGTGCCCAGCGCCCTCTGAGGGCCGCCCAACGCCCCCTGTTTCTTCACAAGTGGGTTTCTGGAATCACCTTGGCCACCCAACGGCCTTTGATGCCTACCCAGCAGTCTGGAGCTCTTTTAAACTTCATTTTCTCACCAAAACTTGCACATTTTCCCGATCCAACCGTTCAAATTAAAGTTACATGAGTTGAGAACCATATATCCAAATTTTAGTTCGACCCAATGTTTAACGAATGTAGTGCTGCAATTTTGCTCAGACGGCTTTGAACTTCCTACATCAAAAAGTTTATATTAGAATTGAAATTTTCATAAAACCTAACCTAACCCTAAATAATTCCTAAGCTAATCAATTGGGGATTAAAATGAAGAAATTGAAGCACACAAGTCAAATAAGTGCCTAAAATGATATTCAAATATACGTAAAAATGACGCTTACTACATGTTTTCCAATATGATGGATGTTTTTCTCCAAGGAGGACATATTTATTATTCCCTTGGAAGAAGCAAACATCACATTGTGGACAGGAAGGTTTGCATTGGTAATAATGTTAGGCGAGTTCCTCCTTGTAGCCCTATTGAAATAAGTGTTAGGGGAAGCAAAACTTTTTTCAATGAGAAGAATGTTTAATAGCTCGAAATCCTTCTAGGTTGTTCATAAGTCACTTATGAAGCATTTCATGATGAATGAAAACAAAGTGGAGAATGTGATTTTTTTTTGGAAGTATACCGATTGTCTTTTGTGTTCCCTACAAATGCATTTGAGACCATTTTGATGAATCTTTTCCTAGTGTCATATATCTAAATCATTTTAGTAAGTTTTTCAATTCATCAGTGTCACATCACGTGGTACAATTATTATTACGGGAAATAACATTTAGAATAACATATTTATGCTTACTCTCGTGTTTTTAATTTTATGACTAATTTTTTTTATAGGTACCACCTGTTTAAAAAACTATAGTTATCAATTTCAACAAACTATTTTTCTGGGGGTTGAATAAAAAAATATTTCCCCACGGATGCAGAACTTGAGTCTACCTATTTTACGCTAGCATGTATGTCATGCATCAATTCAGTCAATTTACACGAATTTTTTTCATCAAAAGTCAACTTTTGCATGTTCTTCATGTTTAATTTGCTTAATTTCAAATTATGACAGAGACGCATTAAATAAACGAATAACTAGTTTTTTCTTGTAAAAGCAAATCAATTTATATACATATAACTATATAAGCACCATCTATATATATCCATCAATTTTTTTTTAACACATGGGACCGTGCATATGATGAATCAAAAGTTAAGCAACTTAATTGAAAATAAAATTAAAGTTTTTTTTTATTAATTAGATGCTCTGTCTTCCACTACAATCATAATTTATTCTTTTGTTGATGCATCCCTTTCGCGGTGGCCCTATAACCGTTATCACTTCAAGTTTCAGATCATAATAACTTAAGTTCACTTTGATATATCTACATCTAACTAAGAGGAAGAAGATTTATTCGTTTTGTTTGGTGAGAAGTTAATTAATCGTTGGCAAAGCAATAATAACACTTACGATCGAGTAGAGGTAATGAAGTCAATTAATCTGTTGATCACTTCTAAACAAATCATATCATATTTTATGAGCAGCAAATAGCAATTTGACCATGCACAAAGCCAGCAATACAAACTCCATTTGAAAGCTTAATTGATTAAATTAAGTTAACATATCTGGTACCATGTCCATTGCCGGTGAGACAGTAAGCTAATTGTTTGACAGCACATGCACGTTATACATTAATTCATGACAATCCAATTTTGTTGGCAACATTATCTAAAAACACAGGAATTCGGTACATGGGGTCTTTGTCATCTATATATAGACAATTTTCATTTTTGTAAGAAAATATAATGACTGTTTTATTTTGGAGGCCGATTATCCAAACTTCTGTCGAGAGATTGTCTAAGTGGACCAATAATATTTAAGATAAATAAATAAATATAAAATTTATAGTCTACTTATCTTAAATGTCAATAATTCACCTAGAACTTAAATTGTGTAACTTAAGTTTTTCCTTAGGTCACTTAGACAACATTAAATTACGAGTTAAGTCTCTTTTATCATTATATAGTGGAGATTAGACGAACTCAAATTTTGTATTCTAATTTCTTTTTCAATAATCCTATTACGATCGAGATTTTCTTTAGTGGTTAATTACAAATGAGGATCCGTTCCAGTAAATACCTTATCTTATATTCAATATTTGAAGACATGTTTCCATTAAATATCTTATTCTGTACTCAATACTCGAGGTAAGCTCTAACATTAACTTTTATGATCTAAGCATTAAAGGAATGAAGCTTTTTACAAATTAAACCAAACCGAACTAATTTTGGGATCAAAATTAAAGTGAAAAAAAATGGATGGAGGCTTACTGAAAATACAGCAACGGAAAGTAGCTTGTAAAAGGATGAGCTTGCCACATACACATTCATTGTGGCCTTGTAGCTTATCCTCTCCTCCTCGTCCTTCAATCACCATCACCTGTCATCAGATTTGGTAGGCCCAGTTTATTATGGACTAAGAAAAATCTAATTCATAAATTAAAAAAATTCTTCACAAATTAACTTTAACACATAAAATATATATTGTAAATAATAAATATTAAATGTTAGCAGTAAAAATATAGTTTATGACCGACTTTTAACATGACCTATTGTTGAATTATCCATGAATATAATATTTTTTTTAACACACTATAGCCAGTGTTCCCCATTATGTTTGGGCATAAAAGAGCATGTGTGGGACAAATGATGAAGGATGTTCTATCAAGGCTAGAACACTTTAAAACTATGAAGGAGCTATAGAGTGAGAGAGAGAATTCTGAATTCCTTTTGCATTAATGGAAGATTTGAAAAGTTGCCACGTTACATGAAGATCCCCTTTTATAATAGGTC
Organism: Acmispon strigosus; assembly: GCA_030819835.1. Taxonomy (NCBI): domain Eukaryota; kingdom Viridiplantae; phylum Streptophyta; class Magnoliopsida; order Fabales; family Fabaceae; genus Acmispon; species Acmispon strigosus. The sequence goes on along the minus strand of JAUAMA010000004.1, from coordinate 51,292,538 downwards.
TCTATGTCAAACGGTTTGCTGAAATTAGGGAGGGTTAACACCGGTGTTTGGGTCAATGTTGTTTCCATGGCAGTGAAGGCGTCTGCTGCCATGGAATCCCATTTGAACGCACCAGCCTGCAAAAGATCAGTCAATGGGGTTGCCACTGTCACATATTGTCGCACAGAGTGTTTGTAAAAGCCAATAAGTCCTGAGAACCCTCTTAGAGACGGCTACTTTTACAAAAAAATTTAATTTTCACCTGCTTACCTAATTTTTTTGCCTTGCATGAGCCTTTATAAATCTTAAATGAGCTAAGAGTTAATCATAGAGATTTTTTTGTCAAAATAGTTGAGGCAAGTTATCAAGTATTATATGGGAGATCGAGTTATACACGGCAATCAAATACTAAATTTGATGACCTTAATTATTATATAGAAGCATGGAAGACTCATGGTGTCGTACATCCTAATACTAAATTGATGGCAATTCATGTTAAATAACATTTGTTTAAAGAGGGGAGGGTCAACAGGGATCTCCTCTATAATGTATTTTTCTTCCGCTTTATGTTTTGTAATGGGTTAAATATGTTTTTAGTCCCGCAAATTGGATTTAGTCTTTCTAACAAAATTACATAAGCTTTTAGTTTTCAATATTAATGAAATATGTGAAGTTAGTTAATACTGTCCATTTTGTAGTAATTTTTGTGCATTTGTGACCATTTTTAACTGCGCGTTAGTGACAATTTAAATCGCTACAAAATGTATTATAAAAGTTAACTTCACTTGTTTAACTAAAGATTGGGACTAAAAGCTAAATAACCTCTATTTTACCGGAATTAAAAACATATTTAACCCTTTTTAAATTAAAGTATGTATACACTTTTGTCTCTTTTACATATAATTGTATAGTTGTGTAAATGCCTTTTTATACTGTCAACCAATTATATTTGAGAAATCTGCTATATCATCATCTACATTTATAAAAAAATATAAACTAAACTAAATAAAAATATTATTTCCATATTTTAAAAATATAATTGGTTGATTGTATAAAAGAATTGCACTATTCACCTATATAAAATCTATCCATATATTTTAAAATAGGATAGAGTTTTGAAATTGTCATCAGTTAATCATTTTGATTCACTTCCAAAGAAAGCAATGACACAACGCCCCTGCTTTTCGTTTTTTGGTTTTCATTAAAAAATGGGGACCAGTTGTGATAAGTTTAGTTAATACCAAATTTGGAAGTACTGTAGTTGATTAAATTGATAATGTTGTTTGTAATGGTTGTAAAGAGATGAATCTTAAATTGAACTTCGTTCCTTAAAGAACATAGGGTTTTACTCTTTGTGTAGCACACCGCTATAGACTTTTGAAAAGAAAGAAAAACAAATAATTGAAGCTCGGTTTTGATTTTGATCCGAGTGGTCTAATATTGGTTAAATACGTTTTTACTCTTACAAAGCATTTGCTTCATCAAAAAAAATTATAATTTTTAGTTTTCATCATTAATGAAATAAGTAAATTTTGTCTCTATAATACATTTTTTGACGGTTAAACTGCAACTAAGACATTTTGTAGCGGTAAAACCATCACAAAATAACAAAAATTACTAATTTCACATAATTTATTAATGTTGAAGTTTAAAATCTATAATTTTTTTAGAAAAATCAAATCAAATTTACTCAACTTTACAGGTTAAAAATATATTTAACCCTTTAATTATTGATCTTTAGTTAGTATTAGGCTATTAGTCATATATGCTATATATGATCAGAAGTCTTCAAGTTTGGTTATGAGAATCATGGGCCCATACCACATAATGTGATGTCTCACCAGTCACCGATTTGAACCATATTTCATTGTCATCAAGAATAATTTTCCGTCCATATTCTTGTAATCATATATTTATGGCCATTACCCTATACTTAATAGTTATCTCTGGCCTTAGCATTTCTTTAATTTTAATTTTTTAATCATTGTACTAATATGAGTTCTGGATCATTGATAACTCAGTTATCATTAATTTGTGAAAGAAAACACATGCAATAAATAATATATATTTTCTTTTCCTAACTTACATAATTGGAAGTTGATTCACCATAATACCTCTTTCACTTTAGTCGATGAGCATTGAGACGTAGTTGAATATCAACACATATTAGTTCAGTTAGTAAAATTAGATAACTTCTTTTTAAAATGTTGTGTATTTGATTCCCGTTACATTGTATTAGTAAATGATTTGTAAATACCTCTACGACCAAAGGTTCCGAAAACATACCCTAACATGACCAGAGGTGAAGCTACTTTATTTAAAAAAATACGTAGTGGGCTAATTAAGAAAGACACAACATTGCGTTATGTTTGTTTGAGACCCAAACAATCTGAGAGTGGTTAGATCCACACACTTTTGGTTCAACTACCATTGGCTTGAAATAAAGCTTTTTCTTCAAGTTTTGAAGCTTCTAACCCAACTTATTTGCTTATTCATGACTCTAGGTGACTTGTTTATTCTTGTGTTGCTTTGTGTTAGGAAATTATGATGGGGCCAATCCCATGTTCCAAAGTCTAAACGCGCGTGCATATTCTTGTTAAGTGCCATTTCATTTCACAATGCCACCAAGGACCATGTGTCCAATTAACCAAACTAATTAAGGAAGACACAACATTGCGTTAAACATAGTTTGAGTAATGAACTAGCTTCACTGTCTACTGTCTCTACCGCAACAACAGATTTTATGCTTCTCATGGTGGGAAGAAAGAGGGCCTCACCATGTTACTTTTTCAAGTTCTTGGACCACCTTCCATTCCAAGTTGCACCAAAACCACTTATCATTTTTTATGATAAAGGGAAAAGATCAGCAAGCATTTTAATTTGTAGGAGATACTATGTATATATGGTTTTGGCTTCTTTCAGTTCTCTTTGCACAAAATGGATAAGTGCTTTAATTGAAGAATTATCCCCACCAAAAGATCTATTAGATTATTGGAGGATGAGATCAAAGACGCTCAATCTTATCTATATTTGGACAAGTCCCTCCTCCTATCACTATTTCTACACAACGCAACACTTCAGCATTTATCCATTACACTACCACCTATGGTTAAGCAATATGTTCTAGGATAGATGTTTAGTGTACAATTGATTTTAAAGCTATAATCAATTTCATGTGAGAAGCTTCTGAATTGATTCTAATAAAAAAGAAACTAATCTGAACATGTTATTAGTGCATTTTTCAAAATCCAAACACAATTAATTTTGGAACCAAAATTAATTTTGAAAGAAAGTTTCTATAAATAGCTACTGAGTATCAGAATTCACTCGATGAAAGAAATAAGTTGATCCTAAACCTACTATCAATTTGAGATAGCAAGTGGGTTAATGGGTTTGTTTTTCAGGTATATCATTACTCAGGAATGGATTCTTAGGTGCTTTAATTTGGGTGCATATATAAAATAGCTTGCGTGACACACACTCAGTGCACCGTGGCAGAGGGTTATCCAAAAATTCTATCAATAATAGGAAACAGACATATTAACTACCCATGCAACTGGAATGGAACTTTTTCTTTAATATTTTTTTTTCCTAAAAGGAATGTCACATACTCAGCAAGTGCAACATACCAGAATGAAAAAACAGTAACAATTAATCCCGATTCTCACTTTTGTTGCGGTTTTAACCGTCACATGATGGTAAAATTATTTTTAACTACTTTTGATTTTGGGACAGTTTTTTACCACCATAAAGTAAGTGTCGGAAGCGGTTGTCCGTGGTTTATGCATGATGGTTCTATCCAGAAAGCTTAGGGAAGCTTCCCTGTCCTCCTCCCATACCTGATCCAAATAATGAGCAGCCATGTTGAGCAGATAGATAGCATTGAAGGCCTCTTTTATGAGTCATTATCCAATTGCCATTGCCTTATCCATGAGGTTACTATCAAAGCCCATAATCACACATCCTCCTTAAACAACTTTATGGATAAAATTCATCAAATCTAATGCGCCACGCATGTCACATCGAATTAGCCAATTTATTAACAACTTGTGTTGTGTCCCCGCCAAGTAACTAGGTTAGGTTCACTTTATTTACAAGATTTTGCTAGGGAGGGTAGATATATGTTATTGTCAACAATGCTAAATAAATTTCTCAATTTAGTATGTACAAAAACAAGTGTATTAAGGGGTGGTTAGTTTAGATGGTACATCCATATAACTTTTATTAAGTAAAATATCGGGTTCGAATTTTGTGAATAAGAAAAAAATATTTTAAAGAAAGTTAACTTCATCTTGATGTGAATTGCCTTCTTTAAAAATTAGTTGTGTTATGAAAATAAAACTTGAAAAATAAAAATAAAGAGTGAATTAAAATTAATTATACTACTCATACACTCTAATTCACTGAAACATGCACATCCTTTTCCTTTTTCTTTGTTTTCCCTATGAACCGGTATTGGCTTATCTCCTTTCAATAACATTCATAAAGACAAAGCACATTTATCTTCAAAGACTGGACAAGGGGAATTTGGAGAGAGATAAGGAAAATTCTTGACTTAATATTGAATAATTTGACTTAAAATTACAAAAAAAAAATTTCATTAAGATATAACCGGCCAGCTGCTATGAAACAAGTGTATTTAAGTATACGAAATTACATTGAATAAATAAATCTTTCATGATAAATTATTCTCCATACATATTATCTAGGAATTGAACTCTAGACTCAACGTTTAAAAAGTCCAACTATCAATCAATTGCATTCACATTGTTGGTGCAAGAAATGCATTTTCTTTTTAATTGAGATTACGAATAACTTAATAATAATAGCATAAATGGACTACATTGGTCACCTTGGGCCCAATGTCCTTATACCTGTCTTGATTCCAAATGAAGATTACGAATACGTTGGCTTTTTTTATTGGAAAGCTTAAAAATACCTGTTGTAATTTAGACAGCAGGCATGCCCCCTCTCTCTTAGCCAATAGAATGTTGCTTAGTGTACTGCTATTGTCATATCATGTGACATGTCATGTGTTTGACTAGTCAAACTTAAGTCTTGTCAATTACTAATTGTAGTCCTTTGAACTTTTATAATTTTTATTTTATACCCAACATTATTTATATTGTTTATTTATTTTATAATTTAGAAAACATAAATATATTTTAACTATGGAGCACGATGCAGGGGGAGGGAGGAGGAAAAGAGGAATTAGGTTATTTTTTCCAAATCAAAATGTTAATAGTTAATTTCAATTAAATTAAAAATCAATTTGAAAATTAGAAAATAAACATTTTCTGAAAAAAAAGGATTATAATGTTTATTTATTTTATAATTTAGAAAACATAAATATTTTAACGATGGAGGACGATGCAGGGAGGAGGGAGGAGGGAGGAGGAAAAGAGGAATTAGGTTATTTTGCCCAAATCAAAATGTTAATAGTTAATTTCAATTAAATTAAAAATCAATTTGAAAATTAGAAAATAAACATTTTTTGAAAAAAAAAAGATTTTTATTATAGGGTAAAATTAATAATAAAAATAGTGGAAGGACTAAATTATGAATCTTATAAATAGTTGAAGGACCAAATCATGTATCTTATAAGTTTAGATGACATGACACTATCTTACTATGACATGACACTTTCTTATGATATTATTAGTAGTTGCTCAGGGGCATCTTAACCCCCTCTCATAAAACAGCATTGTAAAGTTTTCCTTTTTTATTTTGGGTGGAGGGAATCCATTTATATATTTGGGCCAAAGAAGAGGAACCTTTACATAAATATGTAACAGAACATTACAAAAAACCAAAGCATCGTTGCATTTGTAGAACATGGAAAAGAATGTGGTTAATTGCAATGCATCTCCCATGAATAATGAATAAACAAAAGGGGAAGTCAACGATGTCTTATGATAGATTTGCTGAATAATAATATAACTAAAATGGCCCAAAAAAGTGAATTGGGACAGCAAACAAAAGCCCAATTATCTGCTACAGAAATGAACATCTTCGCACAACCACCGCGACCGGAGGAGGTAACCACCGCCACCATTTCTGGACAACACATTTTTTTACTAGGTTGGATCGAATCAAAATTGAAGTCCGCATACAAAATGGGTCATTCGTAGTCTAAAAATTCACTTAAAAATAATCCAGATATTTTAATTTAGGGTAAAAGGACAATTTTTTGCCACATAAAAAGTGAAATATTTGAAAATAAAAAACAATAGTAAGTATTTCGTTATTAATTTTTATTTGATTCTTTTTGTTCTTATTATTATTTATTTCAACTTGTTTACATTTAATTAGAAATCAAATACTTAAGAAAGAAAACTACAATAAAGTTGAATAAAAAATGATCGAAAGAAGAAAAATAAATAAGAAAACAATAAGAGATTTAATTAAAAATAGGATAAGGAATATAAAAAAGGACTAGAATAATTTAATAAAATTATTTAAATTTTTTACTGTGGTAGAATATTATGTTTCACTACATGTTAAAGCTAAATTTATATTGTAACTGAAAAAAGTTAAACTTCTATAATATGACAATAGATGATATTCAAATAAATTAAAATTATAAGGATAATAATTTGCTAAAAGTCTGAATTTGAATTAGGATGAGAAGAAAAATAATAAAAGGTTTTACTTTTCAAAAATAGAAATTAAAATAAGAGAATATAAAAATGGTCTACTTGAAAGAGTGAGGACGAGAGTAATAGTCTTACTCTTCATGATAATTTTTTTTTTTTAAATTTGGAAAATAGATGAAAAACTCACATGCTTCAGTGTAATGACCAGCCGAGCTCTCGTGACCGAAAGGTGATTTGAATATCTCAGGCACCGGAGAAGGTTCATTTTTTTCCTTTGGCTTGTGGGTCGTAGCGCCCATCTGACGAACTCAAAGCGGCGCTAATGCAAAGATGCGGTAGTTTTGTTGTTTTCTTTATTGTTTGTTTTATTTCCTTATCTATATATATATAATGAAGTGGATTACCGGCTTTTGGCCATGTTATTTAGGCAAGTCCCAATTGTCAATTACATTGCTTGATGGGGAAGCTATGCAAACAGATTATAAAATTTTTAAAAATTTTATTGGTTTAAAATGGTAACTGAATTTTAAATGTATGATAATATCTGATTTAAATAAAAAGGTAACTGAATTTTAAATATGTAATCTTTCTTTCTTTGTATTAAAATTAATTGATAATGTACCAGAAAAAAAATCAATTGATTTTAAAAGGTAACCAATTTGTAAGTATCTGTTTGGTCAAATTAAAAAATTAAAAAATTCGATTTAAAATGGAAAGAGTATTAAAAAATATTATTTACAACTTAATAATATTTAAAGTTCTGTTAATATTTTTTAAGTGATTTTATTTGAAAAGTTTCTATTTTTAATAGGTAGAAGGAGAAGTGTCTTATCAGCTATTAGATAACAGAGTGATAATATAGAACTTTTCTCCTTATATTATAGGTTTTTTTTTTTGAAACTGAATAATATATTAATCAAGAATGCGACCTGCGTCCAATACATCATGCTGCAAAGCAGGTAAAATCTTCTGAGGAAAAAGACAACTTTGCCTCCCCGCCTAACAAAAGACACCTCAATAAAAATCAAAATGGCAAGAAAGGGAGCGACGGTCTCCAATAATAGAAAAAAAGATAAGAGCACCAGGTTTTGGACGACGCCAAATGTCATAAAGCTTCAGACAGTCTGTCTAAAAAAGACCCTCCTAAAACCCAAGTCAATAGCGGAGAAGATCGCCCACCGAAAGCACAACGCAAGTAGGGGACGAGACCATGATGACTGCAGCGGTCCTCGAAGCCAACCAACGTCGAGTCTCGAACAAACGCATCAAAGTTAAGCTTGAAAATACCTGGAGGCGGGCGAGTCCAAATATACAGCCACACTATAACCGCACGGGGAGCTGCACGCAAATCTGGGGCACCAAACAAAGAAACCATACGGTCAACCACAAGGGAGCGGGACATCTGTTGGAAGTTCTCCCAAATACAATAGCCATGGTGATCGGAAATTGTTTATTATTAAAATTTGTATTTGAAAAACTAATCTAAAAATGTATTTTATTAACCATTTTAGATTGTTAGATACTTTAGTTAACCAAGAAGAAAGAAAGAAAGAAAGAAAGAAGAGGGAGTTGGGTGTATTGCAGGGAAGCAGAGAAAGAGTAAAAAGTGTGATCGGTAAGAGAAGAATGAGTGAAGGTGGTGATCAAGGAACTCCAAAGCTGTATAGTAACAAGCCCAAAAAAGGTTCTACCTTCTCTCTCTCTGTTTCTTCTTCTTGTTCCTTTTCCTAACAAAATTTGGTGGAAGATCTTTTCAAAGTTTGTGTCTTTGTTAACAGCACAACTGAAGCAATTTAGAGGGCAACAGAAATCCAGCGAGTTCTCTTCGCCGGCGGCGATGGGGACCCATACGACTGCTCCTCCTCCTCCGCCTCCGCCCAAGGAATCGTTTGCTCGGCGCTACAAGTACCTTTGGCCTATGCTTTTGGCGGTCAATCTTGGTGTCGGAGGTGATGATTTCTCTTCACCCTTACAGTAAAAATTTCGTATTTTTGGTTTTTTGTTCCTTTTTGATGTTGTGGGGATTTGTGAAATAGGGTTTGCATTGGAGATAACCCTTAGTGAGGGAGGGAGGGACTATGTACTCCTTTTAGTCTGCATTGATATTTGTTGCCTACTAGATCGTTGATGTTGGATAGGAGTCAAAGTTTCCTTTTTTCTCTGAATGATGATAGCTTTTTTCTGTTTTAGTTGTTTACTTATTGGCCATAGAGTAGGAGGAAAATGTTTTTTCTTTTGGATTTGAAAGTTCGTGGGATGGCTTCCTTGGAATATTTGATTCATATGTTCATAAATAGGGGAGGCTAAATTGACACTAGCACTACAAGTTGGGTGTTATTTGGTTTGGCATTCCAGTGTTTTTTTTGTGATTAAGTACATAAAATGCTCACTGAAAATTGATGGGCTGATATCGGTTGAGTTGGGCAGGAGTGCATGATGCTGCATTTAACTTTGACATGTTGTATCATGAGGGTGGTGTGTGAGTGCGATCATAAGTTCTACAGGATTGTTTACTGGGGAGGATGGGTTTAATGATCTTCAGTTTCTGCTGCACAACATCCACTTATGAGGATGCGGTAGGGACTAGGGAATGAGTGAGTGAGAGAGATCATAACTTTAAAATCATTGTCAATGGCTGATCATGGTTTGTAAGAGAGAGAGAGAGATAATAGTCTTTGTAAATCTAAGAAAACTGAATATCATTCCTTGATTTACTGTTTACACATACATAGCTTGTTATATACTCAAGCTTTATCACTTGTGCTATAACTAACTATAAAAACTAGCTCTAGCAGAATTAGTTAGAGCGAGCTTACTATAAATTTTAATCCTGTACATTGCAGGCCTATACTATAACATGTATATCCTAATACTCCCCCCTCAAACTCATGGAGGGTGAATTAGAAACTTGTCAACAACACTGAGTTTGTCTCTTAGAGTCTGAATATGAGTAACAGATAGTGGCTTTGTGAGAATGTCAGCAAGTAGGAATATGAGCTACATGGAGCTTCTCCTTACCTTCTCTTTGAAAAAGAAAATGTCTAGCTCCGATGTATTGTGCGAGCATGCAGAACTGGATTATGAGCAATGGAGACGGTATTGAGATTATCACTATACACTTGAGGAGTAGTGTGAGAAAATTGGAGCTCAGTAAGCGGAGATTCAATGTCTGGTTTCTAGACCGCCAAGACATGTAGAGCCTAGATAGATGCAAGAACCTGATGTAGACTTGCGGTCATCAGGGTCTGATGCCCAGTCTGCATCGCAGTAGGCAACAATAGAAAGAGTTGCTGAAGAGAAATGCCTGATGTGAAGACCATGTGTTACAGTGCCTTTAAGATATCTCAAGATTCGCTTGACAGCTTTCCAATGCTCCTCAAGAGGCCTAGCCATAGCAGACCTTATTCACTGCATAACGTAACTCAGGTCTTGTTATAGTGGCATATTGAAGTGCCTCTACAACTGACGAGTGTAGCATCTTCGAAAAAAATGTGCTCCTTGCTTTGTCAATTTTGCATTAGAAACCATAGGTGTAGAAATACTCTTTGCTTCTTCCATGTGAACTTTTGAAAAAAGATCCTGGATATATTTTGTTTGAGATAGGAGAAGAGAGCCACCTTTAAAACGATGAACTTGAATCCCAAGAAAATAATCTAGATTTTCCAGCTCATCAAGAGCAAATCTAGAATTTAACCAAGGAAGATAAGGAGTCTCCAGTGAGTATAATGTCATCCACGTTGATAAGAATATAGATGCAGTGTCCTTGTCCACAGAAAATGAACAGACTAGGATGACACTTGCTGGACCTGAAGCCAAGAGAGAGGAGAGCTGTGGTCAACCTGTCAAACCAAACTCTAGGAGCTTGTTTGAGTCCATTAAGTGCCCTTTTAAGTCTACAAAGAAGAGTGGGATTGACTCGGGTTTGAACAATACCAGATTTTCCTCGTGCTTGCATATGGTGAATATTATATGGATGAGTGGATGGATAATTGGGTGTTGGATCAGGAACTAGAGGAGGTGGTTAAATTTTTTGATTATTTAGGCTTGTAATGGATTGTGACTGGTTTTGTAAAATTTGAGAGATCGTTGGAGGTGAGGAAAGACTAGGTGGAATAGGATTCAAAGTAGGTAATGTTGGTGGTATAAAAGAAATTGAACTTATTGGAGTTTATGGCAAGGGTGTAGACTTGGGAAAAATGTTATTGTATGGAAAACGTGACTCATTAAACAAAACATCACCATTTGAGGATAAGCACTTATAGCCTTCGTGTGTGGGAGAATAACCAAGGAAGATGCATACTTGGGAGTGAAATGACATTTTATTTTATTGATAAGACCTGAGAAAAGGAAAACACACACGGCCAAAAACCTTAAAGAATTTATAATCTGGAACTTGATTAAAGAGAGCGAAGAATGAGATCGAAAGTTAAGAACATGGGTAGGTAATATACTTGTAAGAAAGGTGGCTGTGAGAAAAGCATGATCCCAAGTTTGAAAAGGTCACTGTGCATGTGTTAATAAGGTGAGACCAGTCTCAACAATATGCTTATGTTTCCTTTCTACTGACCCATTTTGATGATGGGTATGAGGACAATACTTTGATCAATACGGTATTTATTAAGAGGTCTAAATCATCCCCCCCCCCCCCTTCCCCAATCAGACTGAACTGAATTAACCTTGGTGTTCAGAGAATGCATTAACACAAGTTAAAAAATAGGTGAAACCACAAAAAGAAGTAATACGAGTAGGGCCCCAAAGATCACAAAACAGCAATTCTAATAGTGCTGTGTAAATAGAACTAGAAGAATGAGGTGGAAGGCGATGTGCTTTTCCCAAACCAAGCATTACAAAAACCAGTAGCATTTTTATTTTGATAGGAAATGTTACAATGTTTAAGAGTCACTTTTAAAGGATTTGAGGGGGGGGGGGGGGGCAAAGAAGATGAGAAGAAAAAATATGAATGCACAAAGAGTCAATGAAGGGGGGGGGGGGAATAGAGAACAAGTGGCTGAGTGAGAAGAGAAAAAAATCCACCAGGTCGCCAAACCTGTTTCCGGAGCTGGATGTCACACCACCGAGAGTGAGGAAGACCCATGACTGAGTCAAATAAGAGCGAGATGGGGTTTTAGGTTTTCAATCTTTCAAATAGGTTTAAACCATCAAAATGGGCCAAGTTAGCCATGGCCCATATTATTTGGCTCAAATTTCCGTCATTTATGCCTTAGAGGCCAAGACCGCCATGGCCGCAATCCAAAACTCGCCATGTCATGACACTTGTATGGTGGTATGGGCTATTTCTGCCATGGTTGCCATTTGACAACACTAGACTGACTATGAGTAACAACTGAAGAAGAAAAAAAATCCCATGGTTAGAAAGTTTGAATTTATAAGTATGGTTTTTTTATGAAAGGCTAAACCTAAAACACGAGTGGCCAAGATAGAGGTTATCTTATGCCTTTGATGCAACAATGTATGTTTGGTTGTTATTTTCTTCATGTATCATAGTTGAGGTTGTTAGTAACACCATTTCTAAGATCAATTTGCTAGTTTCGTATCAATGTTAGTATGTAACTTTTAGGTTGCATTTGGAACTGAAGGTTTTCTGGTATTGACAATTACTTTTGTAATGTATCATATCATTTCATTGTATCAAGGTTTGACAAACAACTATAATCAAGTTCATACCTTGATCATATTTGGAAATTGGGACTGTATATTGGACTGCACCTTGCTATAATCACTATAATTTCATAATTCATCCATACATCATCCCACAGACAGGTTTGCTAAAGATCAATAGCCTTAGACCTTTAAAATTTCACCGACATTATTAATATGAAAAACTAAGTTGCAATACTTTTCATCAAATGGGTGTGTTTAAATGTAATCTTACAGTAATTGCCACAGACCTTACGCAAGATAACTGATTTACTAGCATGAGCTTACCTGTTTTTAATCTAAGTTCAGTGAGAAATCATATGTGCAAGTAATTTCTCGAATGCATATTTAATAAATAAGATAGAGGAGGAAAGGTCTGAAGATCAAAGGCATTAAAAATACACATTGCTGGTATTATTTGCTTCATAATTTGCGTAGCTGAACTTCTGTTGTTCATATGGAATTTGCAGTTAGTTTTATAAATGTAGTTATCATGTTTAGCAGTATTTTTTTTTAGCTATCACGTCTAGTGCATTCTTTTACACTTCATACTTTGATTTCTTCCTTGTAGAGTTTCAATGTTAAGCAATAAATAGGAGTTATCAATTTTAGATCATTCCTTGCATTATTGTTAAATTGAGTAGCAAAATATGTTGATGGATCTTGTAACTAGTTTATCAATTTAGCTAAAGTTGGCCTTTCAATTAAGCATTCACATAAGTGTGATATACTAAAGTTATTGTCACATTTATTCAATACATATAACATGAGAGGATAATTAATAAATTTTGAATGAACTACTCTGCTCTGCTAGCATGTCATATTTTTTTTACTATTGGATCTTTACTCATTGTTTTTATTATCCCCACTCTAGTACGATTGAGTGAATTTCTGCTGTTAAAGCCTGTCTTGAAATTGTTGCTAGATATTGGACTGATGATTGTTTGACCTCTGTAGCTTATTTGTTTGTGAGGACAAAGAAGAAAGATATAGGGGAGGAGGAACAACATGTAAGTCCCGCTCCAGTTAAAGATACTGTGGCTCATGTCGTGGAGACACCCGTGTCTCCACCACCCATTGCTACTCCTGTAGTAAAAAAAGAACCAATTCCAGAGGACCAACAACGTGAACTCTTCAAGTGGATATTGGAAGAGAAGAGGAAGGTCAAGCCAAAAGATGCAGAGGAGAAACAGAGAATTGATAACGAGAAAGCTCTGCTTAAAAATCTTATTCGGTCGAAATCTATCCCAAGTATCTAATGATGATGTTTGCTCTTATCTTTGTTCAAAGAGAGAAAAACAAAAAAGAAAGTTTTTAAATTCAAATGTACTTTTATTGATTCCTTCAATGCTTCTCTTTAGTTTACTTGATTGGTTGGTGGATTTTAGATTGTACATTTGTTGATATTTGGGAGTTGTGAATCCCCTAATGTCATAATTTATCCTTTGCAAAATTTGGGCTATGGTTGATGGCACTTGATGCATATACCCATGTTTATGTCTGGTTTTGCCATTTTCAATAGATTTATTGGTTTTGTGAATGAAGCCATATTTGAGTTAGAGCCATCAGCACATGGAAAGTGCAGAGCAACTGGTAAGCAGATTTGCTTTGGTAATTTCAAGCATCTAGATTTGGGCAGGAATCAAATTCTGAAACTGCTGTGAACTTTGTTTGCATCTGAGTATTTACTAGAAGTTCCTTATGTAAGAAATGTTCTGCAAGAACATTGGCATATGAGACAGTTATTAATCAGGCTGAAAGACAACATTGTTTTAGAATCTCTGATCTACACTTACAAACAGACAGGTAGGAAGTTTTTGTCTTGCATTCCAGCAGCTTTTACTTGGAGGGTCAATTTTCTGAATAATATTCTTATGGATAATACAGTCCATCATCCATTTGTCTCTCTTTAATGTTATTTCCAACTTTCAAGCCAAGCATATTCTCCATGTTGTTTTTTTCTTGGAAGCTGAATAGCATGTTGACCATGTTGTTGAGGCTTGAGAGAGAGGTTCACATGTAAGCATGCACAATTCCCCAAAAGGATGTGAACATGGCACTGTGCAGAGTGGCAGGGTTCCCACAACATGCATGCAAGCCTCCATCACAAAGCCAACCGCTAAGATATATTATAGGTTATTTTCTCAACTACTTGTCATTATTTTTCCAAGTTCCTCAAACTCCAAGAGAATATACAATTGCAAACATATGTTCTCACCGATGTTGATTAATAATTTAATATAATCTTTGTTGCTATAATGATATTAAAGTGTGGATGTTGAATTGGATGCCTTAAACCATGCGGTATATTTAAACTACTCACAAAAACTGAGCTGGTGAATTGAGTCTAGCATTTGAAAAACTACATAATCTAGAAATCTGCCACTGTGATAGTAATATTATATTTGGAAACACAATAAAAACAGAATTGTTGACTAGAGTCAAAGAGAGTTTTATAAAAGGTTAATTAAAGTTGGTAGGCACATTACCATTCCACCTTTGTAATATATAAACAAAAGAGATGGATGAGTGATATGATAAGTGATGTGATAGAAATTGGAAATGAGATGAAAAAGAAAGAGGAGTGAAAAAATTATTACTCTGAATTCTTATACTTAAAGAAGAAGTGTTATGACGGTAAGTGTGAATTTAGTATCTCATATTTGGGTAAAACTCGGTAAGATGAAGTAATATAAGAGAAGAGAGTGACATACTCAACTTAAAGTTTTGGGCGAAGATGTGGTGTCGGTTCATCTTGTTTTCTTGGTTATGATAGTTAACTTTATGTTTTAAATAGAAAGAAAGGTAGCTGTGGCCTCTATGATATAATATGAGAAAGGATGGAAATGATGATAACGTGAGACGTTGGAGCAGATTGTACTGAAGAGAGAGAATGAGTTTTGAGGCGGGGGATGATGATGATGATGATGATTATGGAACAATGTGGTTAGACTTATTGAATGAGTTTCACATGAAGGCACGATGCCACCCAACTGCTACTGCCATCCAATGTGCTAACTGCAACAATCATTCCCTTACAACAACATTAATCATGCTCTTCTAATCTGTGGGGACTACTTCTCCATCAAATTAACAAAATCATATATAAGCTAAGCAAAGTAAAACCAGACAGGCATCCATTAACACTTCACGATTTCAAGATATATAAAGAGCTTGTTCTCTGTCTTTCACATTATACTTCACCTGACAACTTTTTAAGATTAAGTATGATATATTATCAGTGCTAATGTATATTTTCTTGGAATGTGGGATATGGATAATAAGATACTGATGTGAGAGTACCGACAATCCCAACCCGATACCAAAGCTATTGACCCATTTAAGTCCAAAGGTATATAGCACTAAAATTCTCTTTGGCTTCATAATAAAATAGTTAAATAATAAATTGATATTCTCCTTAATGCATAAAGTTGGAAAAGGGTGGTTAGACTAAGATGTATCCTCTTCAGTCAAATTGTGTGCCACCTCTCTCATGCCAGATCTTGCCTATTCATGATTGTGTCCAATGGCTAAGATTGCTGAATGAAAACGTGATTGGTTAAAATGGTTCAATAATTGGTAATAATGAGAGAGCAGCCATGAGATGTAAACACCTCAAATAAAAAGAGTTAGAAAAAGAAAGAAATAACGAATATGATATATAATATATAATATGAACAGAAATATAAAAAGCAAGAAAGATGAAGTTACTTTTAAGATGTTTAAAAATCAGAATTTGCAAAAAGTTGTCTTCCAAAAACCTCTTTCCTTCTCCCTCTTGCACGCGTACACACACATGCACATTGAAATCTTTCATAAAGAAAAACGTTGTTATGATTACGCCTATTTAAGCCAAAGCTTGCTAGTAGTATTATAGAGTGTCTGCATGTGAGTGAAAACAATGGACAATATTTGGATTGTGCTAGTAACAGCAATTTTCGTGTGCACTTTGATATTCCTCTACAAGAACAGGCTTAAACTTAAGCTCAAATCAAAGCAGAGAAATCAGCTTCCCTTAGGTACTCTTGGATGGCCTTTCATCGGCGAGACCATCGAGTTTGTTTCGTGTGCTTACACTGATCGCCCTGAGAGCTTCATGGACAAGAGACGCACCATGTAAGTTCATACTATATAAATGGTTTTTGACATGTGTGGTGATGAATCTATAAATTTGAATGGTTTTTGACATGGATTTGTGTGCTTTTCGACTACGCAGGTATGGCAAGGTGTTCAAGTCACACATATTTGGAAGCCCCACAATTGTTTCCACAGATGCAGATGTGAATAAATTTATACTGCAGAGTGATGCAAAGGTTTTTGTTCCTGCTTATCCTAAGTCTCTCATGGAGCTGATGGGGGAGTCCTCTATTCTGGTCATCAATGGTAGCTTCCACAGGAGAATACATGGACTCATTGGAGCTTTCTTCAAGTCTCAGCAGCTAAAGGCTCAGATCACCAGGGATATGCAGAAGTTTCTCCAAGAATCAATGGCAAATTGGAGAGAGGACAACCCTGTGTACATACAAGATGAAGCAAAAAAGGTTAGCTCTGTTGTTACTTCTCTTCTTTCTGTGTCTTCAGGGGTGTGTGAGTGTGTTTATGTGTGAGTCTGTGCCTATCTTTGAGCTCGCTTGGATCCAAACCAAATAGCACTTATTGGAGCTTATCTAGTGCTTTTTCTAGTTGATAAGCTCCAATAAGTCCGTATCTAAACGGGTTCTTAGTCAGCTTCATATTTTCCTACTTATGTTTCGAGGTGATATAACTATAAAGTAAAAGTCCTAGTTAGTTCATAATCATTTTATAGGAATCATGTTGCCTTGAAAATGAGATTGGAAACTATAATTTACTCTTTTTTCAAGATACCAACACCAACAGTTAGTTCTTTTTCTGTCCCCAGATTGCCTTTGATGTACTAGTCAAGGTATTGATTAGTTTGGAACCAGGTGAAGAAATGGAGCTTCTAAGGAAACATTTTCAGGAATTTATCTCTGGTTTCATGTCTTTACCCATAAACCTACCAGGAACTAAATTATATCAATCTTTACAGGCAAGTCTATTAATTAGAGATTGCTTTCTTTTGCCTTGCATATTAAGCTTGTCCTTGTAGTAATGGTTTTATTTTTGGTTTCAGGCAAAAAAGAAAATGGTGAAATTAGTGCAGAGAACTATTCAAGCTAGAAGAAATAGTAGCATCTCCAAAGCTCCAAAAGATGTTGTGGATGTGCTTCTTAATGATTCAAATGAGAAATTGACAGATGATTTAATAGCAGATAATATTATTGCAATGATGATTCCAGGGGAGGACTCAGTGCCTGTTCTCATAACTCTAGCTATAAAGTACTTATCCGAATGTCCTGCTGCTTTGCAGAGATTGACGGTACGTTACTATTAGCATGTTTGGATCAGGTTATATTCCATCAAAATCAATTCTAAAACTCAGAAGCTACTCACAGAAGATCTTCCCATTATTTCAGAATCAATTGTGGAAGGGTTTCCAAACATGCACTATGTTTTATGTATCTTCTCAAAGCAAATATAATGAAATTCAGTTTACCGCAAATCATTAGCATTGAAGTAGTCTCAGGTTGTATTGGATAATTAGTAGTTATGCACAGGAGTCCTAATGGCCTAGTCTGAAAGTAGTAGTACATTTTGTTATTTTATTGTATAAAAATCATATTTGTGACTTACCACTATGCTTGTTTTCCTCCTTTTTACCAAAGTTTGGTATTTTGCCTTAGACACAATTGGCTAGTAGGTTATGTTCTTTCTATGCTAGCTTTATGACTAGGAACCCTCAAAAAGGGAACATTACACTCAAGGAAAGGTAAATAATTGAATGCTTTAGTGGTGGAAACTTATGCTTGTCCTCCTATTTATCAAGGCTTTTGAATAATCTCAGTGGTTGTGGTATGTCATATGAGATTGCAACATGTGGCTGTGAGAAAGTCTTGGAACTAATTTCCTGATTAGCTTTTTGCAAATGTCTTTTTTTTTATGATTATCAGGAGGAAAATATGAAGCTTAAGAAACTCAAAGATCAGCTTGGGGAGACCTTGTGTTGGAGCGATTACTTATCATCATTGCCATTTACTCAAACAGTAAGACAAACATGGCTCCTCTCAAAGACAAACAGAAGTAATGCATAATTTTAAAATAACTCATTATATTTTCAATTCATGCAGGTTATCACAGAAACTTTGAGAATGGGAAATATTATAATTGGCGTTATGAGAAAGGCCATAAAAGATGTTGAAATAAAAGGGTATTTAATACCACAAGGGTGGTGTGTGTTTGCAAATTTGAGATCAGTTCATCTAGATGAGAAAAACTATGAGCTGCCATATCAGTTCAATCCATGGAGGTGGCAAGTAAGAGAAATCCTCTACTGTTTGTTATGAGTTAATATCTTCATATTTTATTTGTGTGTTTAAAGTGTGATGCATTGGGGAAATTTTCAGAATAAAGACATGAGCAGTTGCTATTTTACTCCTTTTGGAGGGGGACAAAGACTGTGCCCTGGCCTTGACTTGGCCAGGCTTGAAGCTTCCATCTTTTTACACAACTTTGTTACTCAATTCAGGTCATCATTCTATACTTGGTTCTAATGACTGAACCCTGAGTAATTTCTAAATTTTGTTATGTCAAAATTTAGAACATCCCTTCATTAATAATTTAATATGCCATTATACATAGGAGTAAAGGCAAAATCATAGCAATAGACATGAACATTTATAACCATCCTAACTGTGAGGAAAGCTATGATGTTTCTTGAATGTCTCATAAGTGTTAACACACATGACATGTCAATCTAGATGATTTTAATCACAATCATCCTGCAATTTCACACTTGCTTTAGTGGAATATTAGAAAAAAGAGGTTTGAGTGGTGATTAGTGAAGTGCCCCAAATCAAGTATTTGTCTTCTAGTTGGTGATGAAGATGGATTAGTCTCCTAGAAGCCACTAATAAAAGGGAAGGCAAGGGAGAGATACAAGGCTAGACCAACATAGACACAAAGAATGTTATTTCATTAGAAAGTACATTTGACTATGGTCTCTTGGCATTGTTTAGTTATTTATTTCCTAGTTTGAAGAGAAAATTTCATAGCACTATCATTATATTATTATTAGGATTATAGATTTTGAATTCCTAGTGCACATGCTTCTATGATGATATAGTCTCAAAAATAGAAGATCCAAAAAGCCATAGATTATATCAGTTAGTCAAGCACCCTAAGATTTGAGGTTCTGCTAGGTCTGCATAATAGATCAATAGTTAATGCTTCACTCTGCTTAGCTTGTTTCAAACTAAGAAAAAAGATATCTTAAAATTTAATGTTTCACATGCAGATGGTGTGCTGAAAAAGATACAATAGTGAACTTCCCCACTGTAAGAATGAAAAGGAGGATGCCTATCATGGTAAAGAGAGTGGAAACTTGAGTTTCCTTGACCAAAAAGTATGAAGCTTGTTCTACATACTGATACAGTACAGCTAGTATATATAAAATCACAAATCAAAAAGAAGAGGAAAAATGGACACACGTGTGGGGGATCTTCATAAGCTTTTCTGTTCCCTTGCATATTAGTCTTTGCACATAAAGATAATAGAAAGAATCTTCTTTTGAGGGAACCATGAATTATGCATTTACTAATATGCTAGGAACAAAAGTTGATTGTTATGCAGAGCACTTAAATCTTGTTTTGAATCAGAGTTCCTCCTTTTTCTTTTTCTTTCTCTTGTCCACTTTTTTCTTGTTTTTCCTCTTTCTACAGTAATGGTTTGAGTTTTAGGGTCCCTTGAATTAATGATATTCAAATGACAAATTGCATATTATTCATTCATACTTTAGATAGGGATGATTGAAGAGGGAAAGTAAAGCGAGTTCCACTGCTTTTTCAGTTTGATCAATGAAGTGATCATTTTGGTCTAAGATTCTTGATTGTCCATGAAATCCAATTATTTCTTGTACAAATTGTACTTTAATTTAATCCTAGCTCTTCCTTCTTTTTTTATTCTTAACCTATTGAGATAAGAGAAAAGAGGTTCATATATTAAGTTTATTAGTTGACTTAATTTAAGAGTTTTTGACCACGACAAAACTCATTTTTCCTCTGCATTCGTGTATTGATGAC
Source organism: Acmispon strigosus (assembly GCA_030819835.1). NCBI lineage: Eukaryota > Viridiplantae > Streptophyta > Magnoliopsida > Fabales > Fabaceae > Acmispon > Acmispon strigosus. The sequence continues at coordinate 51,272,167 of JAUAMA010000004.1, read as the reverse complement.
CTGAAGATAACGACGCGACGTCCCTCACCAAGGTCAGAGGCCGACACCGTAAGCTCCTCCACAAATGAACAATCAAATTTTCTTGCAAGTGGTTCATAGTAGTAGAGATATAAAATACTAGCATCTTAAATGCACGGGAAAATGTTTTTTAATTGTTAAAATATAAATTCATATTAACTTTTAAATATAACTTATATATTAAATTTAAATAAGTGAATAAAATTTGATTTATAAATATTAGAGTGCAAATTGTTTAATTATTCAATTTTAGGATACTTACTCAATTTAAATTGTAATAGAATATTAGTCTTCAATAAATATTAAAGTTGCCTTCAAAAGAAAAAGAGTTAAATATATATAATTTGACGATAAATGGTATTCAAATATTTTTTTTTTATATCAAAACTTTATTGAATGATTGAGTTTTTTTTCATATATACTTATGGTCCAATCATATTTTAAAAATAAGGTAGAGATCATTTTTTTACAAATGTTAATGATAATGTAACAAACTTCTCAAACATAATTGTAAAATAAAAAAAACATCTCAAACATAATTAGGTAACAATGTAAAGATTTGAGTTTAAAATTTCTTTATTTGACATCTAATCATTTTATACCATATCTGCTTAAATAGTTACTACAAAATTTATTATTTTATTTTAAATGAATTTAAAATTATTTTCTTACGTGGTAAATAACTATTGAATTTCAGTATAATAAAATATTACATTGTATATAGATAAAATTAAATCCGAAATCTCTGACCCTATCAACGTATAATTTTGAATTACATTATTTTATCTACATGAACGTCTTTAGCTCCAATGATTAAATCCGGAAACAAGTAATGAGTATTCCTCTTACCTAAAAGAAAAACAAATTTGTTCTAAATCTATTGATTTAATGGGCCATTTATAAGCTCTTTATTATCATTATAAAAAGTCGCAACCTTCTAAGAGATTTGGACATTGTACCGTTCTGTACCTTAACAACACCGTTATAAACCTATAATAATACAAACCGTTGTTGTTTTGTCCGCGGGAAGGAACCCTACTTTTTTTTTTTATATATAAAAAAACTTCGATCGGTTTCAACGGGTTCAGCTCCAGTTATCACAACATGCTTGAGCATATCCGGGATCTTTAATCACTTACAAAGGCACTTAGAAATCGTTTACCAACACAACCTTCATATTGGTGGCGGGAATCGAAGACACAACCCAAATAGTTCCTCCTCACCCTTTTGCTGTCATCAGTTCCAAGCCCAAATAGTTCTTCCTCACCCTTTTGCTGTCATCAGTTCCGCGCTGTCATTCCATCTCACGACATTGAGAAGTTCCGTCCTATCTGCCGTGAACGGTGAACCTCTCACTTATACCTTCCGGTACTTTCTCCCTCCTTTTTGATATTATAAAGAGTTAATGGTTCAACATGTGTACCAAAATCTGTCTTTGGTCCCTCCCCGAAAATAAATATAAAAAGTAAATATAAAAAGTTGCTAAAGGTTTCTCAGTTTGCACCAAATTTTTATTTAGTCCCTGCTGGAGACCGGTATGCAGGGATCTTTAGCAAACAAATTGGGGACTAAATAAAAATTTGGTGCAAATTGAGGAACCTTTAACAAACTTTTTATACTTTTTTTTGGGGAGGGACCAAACACAAATTTAGACCTGAACCATTAACCCTAAAAGATGCTCGGTCTTTCTCAGCAATTCTTCATGGGAAATTAATTTCGTTTTAGAATTATTATTATAAAATTCTGATAGTGATCACCGGAAATCTTTGTTCTTTTGTTTCAATAAAAAAATTCTCTATCTAAAGAGATGATTCGATCTTTGATCTTCGATGAAGATGAAAATTCCATTCATAAGTTAATGTGATTTAAATTATTTTAAATCCCAAAATCCTGAAACAATCTTAGTTTTTTGTCCTCAGAAAAAAAAAAAATCTTAGTTTTTATATATGATTTACGAAAGTGACCATTGAGGGATTAAAAAAAGAAAGTGCCCTAGTAACTTAATATATTACTTGCGTCTCAAGTTTCTATCTTTTTATAGGCAACAATATATTTTCCTGAATAAGCAACTATATTTTTATTTTTCCTCTATTGATTTTTTTTTGGTATTACCAAGGTATCCCCACAGCCGGTCGCCGTGAGACTAATCCTTCGCCCCACGGTCAGCGCACGAAGCGGTAGGGGGCTGGCCAATGAGTTTTTTCCATTCACAAGAGTTGGAATTCGAACCCCCAACCACTTGCTTAAGGGACGAAGTGCTGAACCACTACGCCAACCCACTTGGTTTTTCCTCTATTGATTTGATTTAACCTCTTTATTATTACTTTAAAAAAAAAAACCTCTTTATTATTATTATTATTGTTTATTTATAAAGTCGCACCTTGTTCTAATAGGTTTCAAGAATCGACATAAAACCGTTCCTTAGCAATAAAACAAACCATTGTTGTGAAGCGCCTCTTTTACCCGCGGAAACCTTAACCTTTATGTTATCATTTGTATTGCTATAACTCTGCTTCTCTTTTTGTGAAAACTGAAAAAAGTGTGGTATTTTTAAGATTTGTGACTGAAAATTGAAATAGTTGATGAATTTATGATGTATTTTGATGCAGGATTAATTTTCACTTCTGAAAAGTGAAATTCTCAAATGGGTCATGGCAGTCATCATCTTCTTGTTCTTGTTTTGCTCTGTTTTTCATTGAGATGTGAGTCATGGGGTTGGTTTTCATCACCAAAAGAGACCCCCTCTAGTGGAAGTTCTTATGCCAATGGAGGCATTTATAGAGGTTCTAATGCTGAATTCTCAATTGAGGCTTTCAACGACCAAAAGGGAGTGAAGTTAATAGAAAATGCTCAGAGGAAAATGGTTGGCTCAAACACTTGTTGGCAGAATGCTTATCAACATCTTTTTGCTGGTTGTTCTGAGATTTTGGCTGCTGATGAGAAAAGATCCAGATTTGCTTGGCATCTAAGCAACTGCTTTCAAAGAGATTCTGGAAGGTCTTCCTTTCCACACTGTGATCCAAAGTCTCCCATTGCAACATGCCTAAGAGCATTAGATGACATTGCTCATAAGGTTTACCTTGAATTCTACCTTGAAACCAACTCCATTTGTTATCAGTTACAGTTAAGTACAATTTATCTTCCTAAACTATATGAATTATGTCATTTTTTGTTTGCTTAACGTATTCGTGTAAAACTTCTTTACACTAACATTCAATCAAGTGTTTGTTTGTCACCTCAGAAAGTAAGTTAAAGTTATGTGGGGTGAAACGATTGGATGTCAGTGTATCAGTTTACACTAATAATGTATCAAAATTAATCTCTTTCTTTTGGTGTGTTTGTCTGAACTTGACTGAATTTTTTATACTTTTACAGGACACATGCATTCAAGCATGAAACTGAAAGACTTGTGACAGAACTAAAAAGTTCAGCACAGTATGTAGAGGACAAGTTAGATAGCATTGAAGAGAAATCAGAACATCTATTACAAGACTCAAAGCAGATTTATGAATCTCTTGATTCAATTAATAGCCACACACAACAAGTGGCTCAAACAGCTAAAAATGTGGAAGGTCATATTGATGTTGTGTTAAGCCATTCAAAGAGTGTGTATGAGCAAACTACGAAAATTGCAGCATCACAATCACAGCTAAAAGAAGGGCAAGAGGACATGAAAAGGAATTTGGAGGATGGGGTGGCAATGCTCAAGGAATCTTACAATTATTTGGGGAAAGAAATAGAAAAGTTAAGAGATGAAGCCATTGAGATTGAGAATGAGGTGATTAAAGTTGGGGACGCAATGTCATCAAAGATGAACAGTCTACAAAGCAAAGCTGATGATATTGAGAATATGGCTGGGATTTCATTGGATAAGCAGCAACAACTTTTAAATGGACAATCTATAGCACTAGAGGGCCTGAATTCAATGACTGAATTTCAATCCAAAGCACTAGAGGAGAACAGGTATGTATATATGATTTTGGATCTCAAGTATCATTAATATTATAATTCATTTTTTGGAAACAAAATGTTGATCTCATGGGGGAATTGCAGGAAAACACTAGAATATTTTGCTGAATATGGACATAGACAACATGAAGAGCTTCTTCAGCGGCAGGAACAGATTCAATCACTTCATGACCGTTTAATGGAAAACTCAAAATCAATATTGTCTGCTCAGGTTTGCAACTTGTTGTAGCTGTATTAATTTATGATATATATGTATATGCTTTTTTAATCAGAAATCTCTATTTCAACTTTACAGGAATCTTTTGAATCAAAGCAAACTAGCATGTTTGCTGTTTTAGACAAGCTTTCTGTCTTGCAAAATGCTATGCTGCTTGAATCACGAGTACTTAAAGCTTTCTTCATCTATGCCATATCAATCTTTGTCGTGTTTATGTTGACTAGTACAAATCAAACATACAATGTGAGGCCATTGCTTTACATAGGTACATGTACCAGTAGTCCAGTACCAGTACCAACCAACACTTTTAAGTGTATAGAACTCCAATAACATGTTTGGTTTCATTATTTTCAGGGCTTTGTGCTACTCTGTTGATGGAAGTAATCATTATTCGTTTAGCTGATGACATTGAGCAACAGACATGGATTATTAACATGGTCCGTTTAATTTTCATGATTGTTGCTTTAGGCCAACTTCTATATGCCATTTGCACATACAGGTAATTATTCACCTAATAGGTCTGCTATATAGATTTGATTATATCTGATAGAGTTTGTTGTTAATGATCGATGCAGGGCCTATGAAATGTTGAACTATCAAATGCTGCAAACTCTAATTAACAAGGTTAACAACATGCAAAAACAAATGGAGTTGTTGCAAGACTTTGAAACTGATTATGTGGATTGGTCTGAATGGATAGATGCTGATTTATCAGAATCAGATGATGTGAATTGTCTTGATGATCCCGACTTTATGGTTCCTCAACAAGTTGGAGAGAATTCAACTACAAACAATTATAATCTACGCTCGCGCCATCGTTTCCATTGATTATTAATTACCAATTAGAACTTTGAAATCATTTGTATAAAGCACTTTATTAGTAGCATGATTCTTGATTATCTACTAGTCTCAATCTCATAGAATTTTTCTGGTTTTTTAGCAGTGGCAAACTAGAAGGAAATATATCAAAAAAACTCACAGATTATAAAAAGTTTGTATTTACTTTCAAAAGTTCTTCTTTATTTATATTAAATTGATAAGTTTAGGGATGTTTACTTTTACTAAAAAAAATTGGATTTAAATTATTATTTGTAATAAGTTTTTTAACTAAATTTTTGTAAATAAATGCAGTTTTTTAAATTCACTCCAGCGAGGGCTACAACTAAATTTCACTCATACTAGAAACATAATTAACCCTATTTTAATTTCCATAAATACATCATATTTTCAGTATCTCAGATGATTTTCTGAACTTCACAATAAAATTTGTACACCACCCTAAACCAAGGTGTACACTGTACAATAAACAGACTAAACTGAATCGCAATATGATCCAATTTAACCAAGATTGCTCGGTTCGTATCAGATTTCAGAACACCCCTTTGCTTAAGGGTTGGTGGATTCGTCCACTTCCATAATTTTTCTCTGCTCCGAATGAACATTGATAGAGTGGAACCGCCGCCAGAACATAATTCTCAGAACAGCACCCGCTAATGCAACGGAATAAGCTTCTACACCTTACTGTTTATGATTGCTATTGAGTTGCCAGTGGGAATCATTAACTTCAGTGTTGAAAATGAAACTGGTAAATACTGTGGTGATGTCCCTGGCCAGTGAACAAAGAGAAATGGAAAGCTTAAACTCAGTTCCAGCTATTGCAATGCAAATCATTCAATTTAAATATAGTCCAAGTTTGAGCGATGGTTATTGGAATTAGTTTAAATTTGATTAATGTTTAAATGATAGCATGAAGAAATTTTACATTAGCAATAACAGCAACCACAGCCCTTCCGACAAGGCAGAGTTGGTACCCGTTTGGATTGAGACCAAATAGCACTTATTGGAGCTTATTTAGTGTTTTTTCTATAGTAGATTAGCTCCAATAAGCCCGTATCCAAACGGGTGTCCATGAATCAAATGACATCATATTATGTTTTTGTTTTCCTGTTAACACAAACTATTTACATGCTTGGGAGTTTGTGTTAACAGGAAAACAAACACATTATATGATTCATTGAGTATGATTCATAATAGAACATTCTTCCTATACTATTTGCTGATTCATTGAGTATGATTCATAATAGAACATTCTTCCTATACTATTTGCTGATTCATAGATAATGACATGACAGAAATTCAACTATGATGAAAAAAGATACTTGTGATTGAGATAAGGCATGTGAGCAAATTACTTCAGATCAGGAAGAGTCAGGTGCTTCAAGAGTGTTGGATGCCGCATCACAAATTCCTTCCATTCTTCTTTACATATCTTATCATCCTTGTCAGCGTCAGCATCTTCAAACGTCTGAATTTTTTTAAAAAAATAAAAGGTTACTTAAAGGATCCCAACTTAAATCAACATAGAGGTACAACAAAAATTCCAGCAAACAATTACCTTATCAATAATGCTTTCAAGGACTTCATCTTCCAGATCCATGCCACATTCTGACAAAATGGCAACCACCATTTCTTTAACCTGAGAAAATTTGCAGGTTAACAAAACAGCTCTAGACATTGGTAAACAGAAAAGAATGGGAAGGAACAAGTTACAATTTTTCTTTATGAAAGTTGTCAAATTAAGTTGATATTGCACTAAGGGAATTGTAGTGCAATATTGTACTAAGATAATAAAATTATGTCAATGACATCTTCATAACCTGGATATGCCATGGTACTCACTTCTTCTCGCTCAATGTATCCAGTCTGTCTCAAATCATACAATCTGAAAGCAACTGTAAACAAACAAAGAAAATAAACATGAGATTTTATTAAAAGTTTGATGCTAATAGCAATAAAATGGATAATATAAAAATTCAACTGCAAAACGCTTACTGAAGCCTTACAATCAATTTTCTTTTCCATAGGAGTTTGTGGATGAAAGACACTGAGAGCATGTACAAACTCCTCAAATTCTATAACACCATTCCTTTTCTCATCAAAGAGATCAAACACCTACAAAAATTTGTAAGCAATGAAAGGGACTCAATTATACGGGTCAGAATGGAAGAATAGCAATAAAAAACAGATCTTTCTTCAAATCAAGTATATATCTGCATAAATACAGCACTTTATTCTCAAAAGGGAAAGAAAATGTGGAGGATATGCACAGAACAACATCTCCTGTTGCCATTGGCTACGCGATATAGGATTTAACAAGGCATAATTTTGTATTTAAATATCAGAAATATAGTTGTCAATCAGTAAGATACATCTTTCAATATCTCTACCAAAAAGAAAAAGAAAAGATACCTATATGATATATAAAAGAGTTTTACTCAGATAACAAACAAAGCTAGAATTATTTTTTACATCCTTCACAGCAATTTAAGACCAGAATTTTGTGTGGCAACAATTATTCACAAAAGGAGAAAAGGACTGACTAGCATACAACTTCAGAAGGAATGATATGAAAAACACTTCTGTTTGTTGTTATCGTAACATATCGGACTAATTGAAGCATCACAGCCCCCAATATCCGAAAGGGAATGTTGAAGGAAAATGCAGAGCGGAAAGATGGATAATTGCAGCCCTCAATATTAACTTTTAATTTATGAGCAGAAATTTGCCTCTTGGGATCACACTTATGGACATAGAAAAAATAGTAACAAGCATCATGTATAACTTAAAACAAGTCCAGCTTTAGAGTTAAGCCTTACACAGAAACCATATTCTAAGTTCAACAGAACTCGATCATATTAGAGATATCAAATATCAGGCAGCAGTGGTGGAACTCTGATAAAGAAATTTGAAGGAGCAGATTGAATATGCTTCCGAGTTTTAGTTTACAGGTTACAATGCAAGGTGTGAAAAATACCAGTTGGGAAATGAATGAAAAAAAGAAGAGGAAGTATGAGTTGTGCCACGGGTGACTAAGATGTATGACCAATTTAGTCCCTTGAAAAATGTTTTCCTTACAAATCAAAATTTCTTTACTTAATATAATAAGTTCTCATGAACCAAGAATTAAAAAGGGGGAAAGCCAAATAGATAAAAAGAAGTGAAAATGCTTATATACCCTATCAAGGAAAAGATTCTTGCCAGCTGAGTTCTTCAATAATGCCAATGTGAGCTCTTCCTTCATAAGAGAAACAAAGAAGAGTTAAATTCAATAAAACTAACAGAGTCAACACCCACCCAACCCAACAAAGAGTTTTGTTTGTTTGTTCCTAAAAAATGCAAAGATCCTTCCCAATCTGGGCAGTTACTAATATTTGCACATGATTTCATGGAATTGAAGATAGCCCCGCCCCCATTGTTTGAAAGCAGAAATTGGAGCGGTGGAGTTACCTACCTTGTGGATGAGACCATCGTCAATGATGGAACTACTCAACTTCTTGAACAACTCATACAACGCCTCAATTTCATTAACAGTAACTGCAACAAAACAAAACAAAACCAAATCACGATGCCATGAATTCAAGTTAGAAATGAAAAATGCGAAATTTGAAAAGGAAGAAGAGAAAGACGAACAAGGGGAATTGATGGCGAGGGTGAGAAAATCGCTGAAGGAAGAAGAGATCTTGTTGTTGTTGTTGTTGTTGTTGTTGTTGTTGTTGTGACGATGGAAATCGAAGCAACCAGCCAAGCTGAAAAACAAAGCTTCCACGATTCCAATCAGAGGAATGAACACCGCGCACAGCGTCTCCCCGAACGTCAAGCTTGATGTCTGAGAAGATTCATGGTTAGAGAAACAAAAATGGGGATCAGAAGTTAGAAAAAGCAAAAAAATTGGATTACCAGAGACACCGAGTCATCCGGGAAGTCCATATCATCATAGGACATGCAAACCCCAAAACTATTCGAGTTTTTTGTTTTATTATATAAGCCAGACATGACTCGACGTTAAAAAAACACTCACATGATTTTATTAGAATATTAAAGACAGAACAACAAAACACAAGGCGGCTGTTATCATTGTAGCACAATTAATAGACAGCTCTATTTAATCTAAGTTCGATCATAATCTAATATCAATTCTCAGATGTTTTTGGAGACACATTTGTTAGAAATACATACTCACTTATTTGATCTGACTCGCCGGAGCAGATAAGGATTACAACCCTCTTTTAATAATTGTAATTTTAGATTTCAATGTTCGATGATAGATGTACAGGGGTAACAATATGGGTTTTGGCCCGTCATTTTTGGCGAGTTAGGTTGGGATTTTCAGCCTAAATACTCACTTTATAAACCTTTTTTTTTTGCGGGCTTTGGCGGGTCGGGGCGGGCCAGCCCGCGCGGGCCACCTTTTTTTTTTTGGATTTAACTAAAGAGAAAAAAATCAAAATTGAAAAAAAAATCAGTACACTACTACAGACTTCAGTGTGATTCCAAAAGGAGGATTTGGGTTTCTACAGACTTCAGTCCGCCGCTTCGCGCTCTCCTTTCTCCTCCACCGACCATCACGCTCTCCTCTCCTCCACCGCCGCGCTCTCCTATCCTCTGCGACGCTCTTGTCTCCTCCACCGCGGCGCTCTCGTCTCCTCAACCACGACGCTCTCGTCTCATCCACCGCGGCGCTCTCGTCTCATCCACCGCGGCGCTCTCCTCTCCTACCCCGCGCTCTCCTCTTCTCCACCGCGCTCTCCTCTCCGCCACCGCGCTCTCCTCTTCTCCATCGCTCTCTCCTCTCCGCCACTGAATTTTGCAAACGCTGCGCTCTCCTCTCCAACGCGAATTGGTAAGTTTTCGTTGAATCACTCATCTCTTTGGATCTGTAATTCGATTTTGTCCTTGCTTCCTAGTTTGAGGTGCTTCCTGCTGGAATTTGTGTATATATCATGGTGAAACATAGGTTTTTTTTTCTCTGTGTATTAAGATTTGTAAATGTGTTTTTTCCCCACTAAAGTTTATTCTAGCTTCTCAGAATGAATGGTAAATCTTTCCTCATTTTCATATGTTTTCTATTTGTTTTGAATTATTGCTCTTCCCCAATTCTGATATCTTATCAGCCAATGAAAAAGGAGATGAATGCCTCTTTTTTACCATGAAAAAGGGATAATATTCCTTTAGGGAAGCAAGGAAGATCCAAGTATGGGAAAACTATTACTCAGTAAGGCTGAATGTTCTTGGTAGCAACACCACCAGCTCTACTGCATAATTAGATTTTATATGAAAACTGGTTCAAATGTACTACATTTTATATGAAAATTGGTTCATGATTCTAGTTTAGTGGTTCATGTTTGCACTTAACGCTTGCTTTGCTATCTTTTGTGAGAATGTAGAACTTTATTGGTTTGTCATTTGTGTTTGTTTTTGTTGTGTTAAGAGACAATTATGAGTTGTGGCTTCTGACTTGTGTTATTTGTGTATTTTTGTAACTTGCGAGAATGTAGAACTTTGTTGGTTTGCACTTTCTTCTCATAATTATTATTTTTTCCACTACATTAAATTTTGGCAGGCTGACGGGCTAGCCCGCCAAATTGTGGGTTGGGTTGAGACTTTCAACCCATATACCAAATGTGGACCAACCCAACCCGCCCCGTATTTTGGCGGGCTTTTGACGGGTCGAGCCTGGCCTGCCCCGCCAGCCCATATTACCACCCCTATAGATGTAAATAAAAAAAAGACTCAACCAAATTTTTTATGGAATTATTACAAAAACCCTACGGGTAGGGGTAGGGGTAGGGGTAGGGGTAGGGGTAGGGGTAGAGGACACTATTATTGGACACTACTTTGGAGACAGTTTTTTATCGTATTAAATTGATAAGTTTTTTTTAAATACATTAAAATAATAAGCTAAAAGAATACAAAATGCATACAAAACTTAATGTTGGTCAGGTGCTTTTTTTAGTAAATCGAAAGATTTGTCACTTAAGTGTCTACCGTTATTTGCGGTCAACAAATTTTTTTGATCAAATTAAATTACGGAAAGTTTTTTGTTTTTGAAAATCTATTTTGGTGAGAAATGTTGTGAGAAATTTGCCAACCAGAGTCTATGCATTGTGCATTGATCATGACTTAGGCTGTTGAGTCATGACACGATTTTAAATAAAAAAAAGCCAGAAAATTTATTAAAATTTGAGTATAAGATGTACCCAAGTAAGAATAACAAGTTATACAGTTTCAAAAAAAAAAAGAATAACAAGTTATACTGTTTGAAAAAGGTATAACACTCTATCGGAAAAAAAAAAAAAAAAGAGAGCATAACAAATGAACCGATACAACTATTTTTCCTCTGTAACAACAAAATAAAAATGAACCAATATTGTCCGAGATAACTTAAGTGGTAACCGTCGAGACATGTGAAAACCGTGAACAATTAAATAAAAAAATAATAATGCAAAATCTAACGTGTTTGATAGAGTGGTTTAAAAAAGATTTCTAAGGGGACGTTTGTTTGGGGGGTTTGGAAAATGATTCCCAGGAATATTGGTCTGGCATTCAGAACACGTGCATTTGGTAGAAGTTTTTAAAAAAGCACTCCTGGGTATCTTTCATTACTGGGCAAGTGATATTCTCATTCATAGGCATTTTTTATTCCCATGGTAGAAGGGTGGGAAAGTTGAATCAGAAAACCTGAAATGACAATTTTTTTGTGAAATCTCATATATGCCACTACCCACGTTTAAATACTAAATAACATAAGGGTATTTTAAGAATTTCAATATATATTCCTGGGAATATGCATTTTTAACCAAACGCATGTTATAATTATTCCCAGGAATATGGATGAAGATTCCCAGGAATTGAATTAGCAAACCAAACACATTTTTAAAAGATGTCATGGAATAACAATCTCATTCTTATATTCCCGGGCATAAGATCCCCGGGTATCATTTTCCAATCCTCCAAACAAACGCCCCCTAAGTATATAGGGTAAGGAAAAAAGATGCCCACGTTTAATATCAGATTACAAAATTAGATACCCGGGTATGAAATACTATTGGAAAAATTATTTTCTCACGTTTCAGTAGTGAGATATACTCGACTAGGAGGATGAGACTCCCAGGGAAATAAATAACGTGGGTGAACAAATGATAGAGTAAAAATTTTGTTTTACCCCTTTTATCAGTTTAATAAAAATTATGTTTAGTAAAAATTAGTTTAATAAAATTAAACTAATTTATGAAGTTAGTTAAATATTTTAATAAAGTCAAATAATATGTTTATTATTTTTAAAATTTTGATATTTAGTTCTATAATTTTTAAATCATATTATTTTAATAATTTCATTATTTACTTGTGCGAATATGCATTTCTTATCAAATGCATGTTATAATGTTCTTAGTAATGTTGGAAAAGATTCAGGAATCAAATTTATTAACCAAACACAATTTTTAAAAATATCATAAAATAACATTTTCAACCTAATATTTCCGAAAATAAAATTTTTGGTATATTTTTTAAATTGTGTACCAAACGCCCTAATTAATTAACCAGCATAGAACAAACCAACTATCACGATCTTCATTCATATATCATCTTCATTAACTACTAAAAATAGAAAATAATATTTAATTTCCAACAAAAAAAAGGTACATAGAAATGCTTACGTATTGCTCCCAATCACCACCATTTTTTTTTGTTACAATGAGGGGTTAGGCCCCCCAATCACCACCATGATTTCAATTTAACTAAAGGAAGGTATTGAACCTTGTAGAATTAATAATCGAATCATTCCTAACATTTTATATGTTGTTTATCGAGTTTTTCACCCTACTGTCTAACTTGACCTAGATCAAGCTTGTTTGCATACTCACTGATTTAGGTTGGCCTATTTATTCTAACTAGATATGCTGCTTTGCTAAGAATTTAAGTATTTGCAACAAATCTCAATTAAATTTGCATCATAAATTTGCATTACTCCTTTTTTATAAGTTAATTTTAAAAGTATGGCCAATACATATATGAATTTAAGTATTTAACAATTATTCTACTTTGTATGCAACTACAAAGTGATGAATAACGGTTCAGCATTTTGTCCGTTAAACATGTGGTTAGAATTCGAATTTTAACTCTTGTGAATGGAAAAAAAAACCCCATTAGCTAGTCCCTATAGCTTAGTACACTGAGTGTGAGACGAATGATTAATTTTACAACTATCAACTGTGTGAATACCTTGGTTAAGATGAAAAAGAAAGTCATGAAAAATAAAAATATTATAATGCCCATACCTTTCTAGAAGGCAAAAACAAGTTAAAGGTCAGTTTGTTTTACAGCCGGATAAAATTAAGTGTGATAGATTTAAATTTAAAAGAATGAAGTTTAAAAAGAATGAATTTGTATTTGAGAAAAATGGGCAAAATTTAAGTAAATGAATGTCATATGGATAAAATAAAATAAAATAAGTTTAAGAGATAAAATTTCTAAAATATACATAAAATTATAGATACAATATAAATGTGGTGGGATTTGACTCCTTTAAAGTGAGTGGAGTCACTTTATAAGGTAAAGTAAGTCATTGCACCATTAATAGTGATTATTTAATTTGAAAAGTTAATAAAAACAACACAATCAATTGTGAAATGATTTATTTTACCTTATAAAATAAGTAAACTCACTTTAGAGAAGTCAGACCCAATGCGGTGTATCAACATGAGTAATATTGTAAATCACATATAAACTGAAGTTATTATGTTAACAAAAATGTAAATTTCTAGCTGGGTGTTGGGTTTTGGGATATCCCCATTAGACCTTGCTCCATCTTTTTTTATTATTTCCAATTATACCCCCTAATTAAAAAAAAGACAGTTCTTCTTCTCGTTCTCCCTCTTTCTCCTTCGACCACAGAACACACCCCCACACCATCCCTCTCTTCTCCTTCTAACTATCTGCTGGGACCTTTCATTCTTCCTCTTCCAGGATCTTCTTCGTCGAACTTCTTCTTCGACCTGCTTCTCCCTCGTTCTTCTTCGAGTGTCCGCGGTGCTTCCTCGACTGTCCTCCATCCTTCATCTATCTTCCATTCATCTTCATCTATCTTCCGTCTGGTAATAAATTGCACTTAAAGGTGCGGTCATGACTATATAATCGCACTTTAAAGTGCAAACTAGATAAAAGTAATCCATTTTATTTTATATTATATTGGTCGCACTTTAAGATGCGGTCAAGATGGAAAAATCGCACTTATAGGTGCAATATACATCGATTTAATTAAAAAAATTAAAATATCAATTTCGCACTTGTAAGTGTGACTAGGGAGGAGAAATCACACTTATAAGTGCGATACACATCGATTTAATTAAAAAATAAAAATATAATATAATTTCGCACTTGTAAGTGCGACCATGGAGAAAAAATCGCACTTACAAGTGCAATTTTTTTTTTCAGATCGCGAAAAACTTAAAAAAAGGACGTTAAATATGGGGGGAGGTTGGAAAAGGTGTGTGGAAATGCGAAGAAAACCCTCCAACGATAATGGGTAAGATGGAAATGGTGGTGGGTGTGATGGAAATGGTGGTGGGGGTGAGGGAGAAGATGATGAATGGGTGAAGATGGGAGGAAGGGAATGAGGATGGTCGATGGGGTGAGGAATTGATGAATGAGGGGAATGGGATATGTTGGGAAGAATTTTGTTTTTTAAGGGTAAAAATGTAATTTGACATGTTAAGGGGTGGTGTTGGGTTCAAAGGGGTGGCCCCAAACCTAACACCCCCTTTTCGAAAACTGAGTTTTTTTATGATTTCAAACTTCACTTTTATTAACAAAATTTTGCCGAACAAAATGGCACTCTTTCTGGTTCTTGCTATAACTTAAGTTTTAGACTATGTTTAGCAAAATAAAATATTTCAGCTAACTTAAAGCTTATTTGCTTTTAGCTTTCAGCCATTAGCTAGCTTATAAGTTTTCACATAATTTTTTAACTTTCAACTAGCTCATCAGTTAGACTTGCCAAACATAGCCTATATTAACTGAAAATGGAATATAAGCTTAAACAAGCAGACACTTAGACAATGTTTGGATTGATGGTATGAGCTAGGATGGGATAAGATGGAATATTCAATGTTCCGTTGTTTGGTTTTGTTAAATGAGGATGCAGTGGAATGAAGGTGATGAAACTCATTCCAACTTTCTTTGAGGGTAACCTTAGTTTATTAAATGCGACCAAACGAGGCTACGCCCAATGCATCAGTCTCAAGCAAAGAAACAACACCTCGGGGAACATCCTTCATCCAAATAACATCATGGGAAGAAAAACTAATTTTGAAAGAAAATCAGCTACATTATTTCCTTTTCTCCTAAAAAATGACAAGGAAAAAAAATCAAAACTAGAAATAAAACCCAACAATCACACCAAATAAGAAGCATCCTGAGCAAGATTTTGCCAACCATCATACTGAACTTGGAAACCCGTCTCAAAGACAACATCCCTAAAGCCAAGCTCAGAAGTAATCCCAAGAGCCCATCTAAAGCAAAGAGCCTCTGCCATAAGAGCAGACGATGCATGAAGCGAAGGGCCGCAACCAGCAGCAAGGGAAGCCCCTACCCATCCCGAGCAATGAAAGCCAACCCAGCCTTCCCTGAATCTGTGTATATTGCATCGAAATTCACCTTGACCGCACAATCAGAAGGAGGGATCCAACGTTGATCTGCAACAAAAGCTTAAAAAGAACCGCGAGGACAAGCAGCCAAAGAGGGACGGAGACTAAGAGTTGTTGGTATCGCAGCATCAACCACTCAAAATCAACGAGATGACCCTTGAAAAACACACTATTTCGGCGTTCCCACAACGCATAGAAACCAGCAAGGAGCACTCTGACAAATCTGTTGTCAATAATGGCAAAGATACGCTCCAAAAAGAAAGCCACCGTCAATCCTGGAAAGTCTGACATATGCAAACTGAGGTGAGTTGCGAACCAGAACAGCTGAACCTGAGAACAGTTAAGGAAAGCATGTGAAACTGACTCTGGTTCAAAAACTCATAGCGGTCACATCTGATCAGCGTCCAATCCTCGCGAGTAAAGGTTGGATCGAACCAGAACCACATCTCTGCAAAGACGTCAAGAGAGCTCTTTCACCATCGGAATAGCTTTCATTCTATCTTATTGCAAGACCCTCAATTTATGAATATTTATATTTTAGTCTCTGAACTATTTCATATTTATGAAATGGTCCCTGGAAATTTTTTTTTTGTTTTAGTTTGGTCTCCAAACTATGTTGTCTTTAAGTTTTGGTCCTTGTTGACTTTTTGGTTGACTTTGAGTATATGGGTTTATGATTCATTAGAGATTTTGTGTGATTTAATAATATCTTTATTAATTTCTGAATTTGGTTCTGTTTTTAAATATAAATGGTCAAGATATTAACTGAAAGATTTCAGTGAAGATTCTACTGTTGACTAAGATAAGGATAGAAACCGAAAATAATATCTCCTAGGCTAGTAAATTTCGAAATTCACCATCTAGAAGGGATAATAGAATTCAAAATTCTAATTTAAATAAAATAGGTTAGAGTTATTTCAGTTTTAAACAAAAGAGATAAAGAGTTTAGTGTTAAGAGATAAGAGGGAAAAACCGATTTTATCACATTTGAGAAACAGAATCATTAAAATAGAAATATGAAAACCAAAACCCTTCTACTTTCTCCTAGGGTTAATTTCGTGCAACCTATATAAGTATAGAGGCTACCACTTTTGTTTTCTATCTCAAGCCTCAAACCTTAGTGCAATTTCTGCTGAAAAACCGATTATGCTCCTTGCTGATTTTTGCTGCTGCTGTTGCTGTTGCGTTTCCCTTTCCCTTTGAGGATAATCTTTTGATCTTCTATCCCTCTCCAAGTGTTCTAAGTGGTGATCTCCCTTGGTAGGTTTTTGTACTTTTCCGTTTCTGTACTCTTCCGACGATAAGTTTCATAGTAACCTTGGTTGTTATTCTGATTTCCTCCCTTTTCCTTTCCTTCTCCATCAAGGATTTGGATCACGAATTCTTTTGGCTATTTCCCCGACACTTGGACGGTTACCACTCAAATTCTGGACGAGCACAACCTAGTTCTTAATCTCTCTTGATCGTCGAGGCACGAGGTTGGTTTTCCCTTATGTTTCTTGTCAATTCTCTAGACTTTTCTATTGTAGAAGCTTTAAACCCTAAGAGTTTTCTAAAGAGAAATTCGTTTTGAAACCCTAAATCCTTTGAAAATTTAAGTATGTTTTGATCGGGAAACTTGTATATGAAAATCTTTGGTTAAGAATGCCTTCCGAAACCCTTTTCTGCACAAAAACATGAAATTTCGACCCCTGGAACAGAGGGGCCACGCATGTGCGTGTCCACCCTGCGCACATGCACAAGGGTCTCTGTGGTTTCTGCCTGAGCCACGCATGTGCGTGGATATACCCACACACATGCGTGGGTATGCTGATGTTCCTGTTTTGTTTTTTCTCTCTTAAACCCTTGTTTGGCCGTTTTGATTCCAAATTCTCTTGAGTTTGTGTTCCACCTTTAGGATGGTTTATTGAATGTTGTCTACATGTTGTTGATAGGCGGAAGATCAAGTTTATGCAACCCAATCGACGGTAAGGGTAACTCAGTACTAGATCGAGTCAGTTGTGTTTTGCGTGCGAATTTCTTTTGAAAAATATTTTGAATGTTTATGTTGAATTTATTAGAATTGTGAATCATGCTTGGAATTGAGGTGTATTTTTATAATATGTTGATATGTTTACATGATTTATAACATGTTTAGGTGGAATGAGAATTCTGATATTAATGATAACATAATGTTTTGCTATGACTGTTGAGGTAATTGTGTGAACTGTTGGTTCATGAGGTTGATTGTCATTTTGTCATGGCATGTGCATGTTGGAGGTTGTGGAAGGTTGGTGAGATGATAATTTGTCCCATGTGATCATACCTGAGGTGATGAGATGGTAATTTGTTCCATGTGATCTACCTCGAGGCCGGTGAGAGGGTAATTTATCCCCTGCGACCGTCCTGGCCCATTTTGGGTAAAGTTTTGGCCAGAGTCTTGCATATAGAAATTGAGGAAGTTAATTTGAGTTATATACTGTTGCTGTTGTAAGGATATTGTTGTACTGTACGAATTTGTTGTTGCCTTAATTTGCTGTTGTACATTCTGTTGTGTTGTTGCTGTATTGCTCTGTTTCTGTCTTTAAATTTATCCCATTGTTGATAATTGTGTTGTTGTTGTATTTTTTCGAGTTAACCCTTTCTATTTGCTTGTTTGTTGTTTGAGCGCTTAACGTCATAGATTTACCGTGCGAGGATTTAAAGAAGCACGGATCGTGAGCATGTAAAGGAGATGATGCTAGGATGACTTGAAGATCTTGAAGAGATTTTATTTCCATTGTTATTTCTAACTTAACTCAAATGTGGTGCGAATATTTATTTATTTTAATTGCGCGCGTT
This sequence comes from Acmispon strigosus, assembly GCA_030819835.1. Lineage (NCBI taxonomy): Eukaryota > Viridiplantae > Streptophyta > Magnoliopsida > Fabales > Fabaceae > Acmispon > Acmispon strigosus. The sequence goes on along the minus strand of JAUAMA010000004.1, from coordinate 51,253,660 downwards.
GAATTATAATGTTTATGAGAAATATTATTATGTTAAATAATTATTGAGAGTCAAAAATTCTTTTGAAAAATTGAATTATTTGTAAGAGGTTTATTAAATTCCACTTATTACTATATGACATCTGACCGGAAATTTGGGCGTTACACGTATTATGTTACTTACCACCGGAAATTTGGAAGAAGATGGAATGAAGAACTCATAACTAATAAAACAATAAAATTATTTTTCTACCCCTATTATATATATATATATATGATATTTAATATTAGTATTTAAAAAATAAGAGCAATACAAGAATAAAATAATCATAACTTTCCACTCATTATTCAAACAATAGAGTGGTGTTCCATCATAAAATATATATCTAAACAATGAATAGATTTCAACTTCGTCCATCTCATCATATTATGTTCTATCATATTTCATTTTATTCCGTTCAATTAAATATTATCAATCATTCGAAACATAACGTTAGTGTTGGTATAATAATGAATTACTTTAGCACCATCATCTGAGGTAGGCTTCAAGATTTCAACTAAATGTAATCAATAATTCAATATATAAGAATCATTAGGGCAATTAAATTACAATTAAATTAGTGGCTAGTTTTTGTCCACGTGTAAGCTTTCCTTGCGACTTGTGACGTGGAGTTGAAATTGTGACTTGTGATCATCTTATAAGCTTCAACTTCGCAAATAAAGCTGACGTGGAAAGGCATTGATAACCTTATCGTACGAGACTACGAGATAAGTGGGTTCTGGATCCATTATTTGCTATTTTAATAGGGGAAGACTCATTTTATATAGTAAAATAAATATTATAACCATTGATTGAGTTTTTATCTTATTTTTTTAAAATAAGTAATCACAATTAATGGTTATAATATTTACTTTACTATCTAAAGTGGTTCATTGATGTCTTTATCAAAGAATTTGGGCTATGTTTACTTTTATATGATGATAATTATGGTAAAATATATATTAAAAAATAGGGTTAAATATGTTTTTCGTCTCGTACTTCCAGCGAAGTTTGGTTTTAGTCTCTCGTCGGTGTAAATGTGGGTATACCCCCTGAACTATCCTAAAATTATTGGCTTTAGTTCCTCTGGTTGACCGCCGTGGTCAAGTGTCACGACCAGCTAACGTGTCCTTCGCCACGTCATTTAATGAAGCTGATTTGAATTTTTTTTAATTTTTCTATTTGCCCTAATTAATTACCATTAAATTGTAAATTCAAAAAAAAAAAACACAAGTTCTTGGTAAGTAACCCTAAACTAACACTATATTCATTGAACCACCCCTAAATCCATTCACAAAAAAAAAAGAGCTTGAAGACGAAAAATGAAGGCACAGGATTGCGAGGTTGAAGAGGAAGACGAAAAACTAGAGGTTGAAGACGAAGGCTACGCGCAAAGAAAAACTGAGGTAATACATTATCGGACATCTTTTCTGATACTCGTTCCTGTGTTGGTCCTCATCGAAGGCAAATCGCAATTAATGGTTCTGGGTTTAGTGTTGGGGGATTCGTTGTAAGTGTTCAAATAACTTAGGGTTCACTCAAATTAGGTTTCTAGGTTAATATTTCTTGAAATTGATAGTAAAATTGTTCTGATAAAATTGATTTCAATTTTTTTGAGATTTCTAAAATTGATTCTGTTGGGTCTGATAAAATTGGAATGGTATAATGTAGGATATCTTTAATGTCATTGTGCATCATTTGGGGATGCTTGTGTACGAGCCATACATGAACTTCAAATGTGGACGTATCCATGTTGAGCGTGGACTTGATACTTGATACTATCCCAAGTGAGATGTGCTCATGAATAACCTTTTAGAGTATTTCAATGCAACAATCCTATTGGCAACGGACAAGAAAATTTTGACCATGTTTGGCTGGTCAGAACTTACCTAATGGGAAGGTTTACTACTTTGAATGAAAAGTTTGCCAAGTACCGAGGGGAAGTGATGCCAAAACCTCTGAAGAGGTTAGCTTGGGAAATTAAAAGGAATGGTATGTGGATGACTCAATGTTGTGGTGAAGGCCTGTATGAGGTTACTCATGCTATCTCACTTGATGGGTCATTGTGGATCTAAAGAAGAAATCATGCACCTGCAACTTCTAGGAGCTTACAGGTATTCCATGCATGCATATTGTTGCTGGTAAAAAATGTAGTGGGAAGAATCTGGAGGACTTTGTCCACTAGTACTATAAAGGGAAGCTTATAAGGCTGCCTATGCTCATGGAATCACTCCAATTAATGGTCAAAGACTCTGGCCACAATCACAGAATCCAGTAACTTTACCTCCAGTGTACAAGAGGGGGGCTGGAAGACCAAAGAAGTTGCGAAAGAGGGATCCTCATGAGGACACAGATGAGGGGAGGTTAAGTAGAGGTGTTGCAAGGCACAAATGTAGCAGATGTGGAGAGTTTGGCCATAACTGCAGGAGTTGCAGGAACCCAGTTAGAAGCAGCAGTTCTAACCCAAGATCTGACCCTTGTTCATCTTCACAACCAGCTGCAGATGGAAGTCAAGTCTTTAATTTTGACCAAACTACTCAAAGGGTAAGAAAATACATATACAGATATGCAGATGGAATTTCATTGTTATGTGATGCAAATATTAGATCCATGCTTAAAATTTCTTTGATCAATATCAGCAGGAGTTTTATTATGAAGACGTACCTTTACAAGTGAGACAGCGGTTCGAAGAGGTCATGGCAAGACTCTATACAGCCCCACCTGGAAACACCCTTGTTCATGTGCCTATGCTTGATGTTGTTAACCATGTTGTAGCTGCGGAAATAGTTGTTAACCATGTTGAAGATGAAGGAGGACTTTCTCAAGTTTCAGCTGTTGAAGAGGAGCCTTAACTGATGAAGATGGGAAATAGTTGTGGGGATGGAGACAGTATTTTGTTGTCTTTTAGGGATTTGGAGTATTTTGGAATTGTTTAAAGCTGCACGTGGGTGCCATATACTCTGTTTTTTGTGATGTTTAGTGTGGACCACTAAGTTTAAGTGTGATTAGTTTATTGGGAACACATCAATGTATTTTGTGTTGTTTAATGTATACCACCAAGGCCACTTTGGAATTTTCTATGTTGATGTTTATTTGCAGTGGAAACCCCACTTTGATGTTTGAGTTACAAGATTCTCTATTCATGTTTTGTACCTTAAAAGCATAAACTTGTCTCACATTTTTAATTATTTAGTTGTACTCCTTGTTATGTCATTACTAGTCACATAAGTTATCAAAATAAAGGCAACATTTAAGTTGCACATTTGCACACAGTTCTCGCACAACAACTTCTCATAAATTTAGCAGGTAAGTTACATGTCAATAATGAGTTACAAAACAACACATTTCCTCATAAACACAAGCACATACAGAAGAACCATGTCCTTCTTCTTTTCACTACCCTAACACCTAGACAACCACTACCTTCATCACCACTTCCCAACCAGTTTCTCAAAACAACTACCCAACACAAACTTCCCAACCACATACACAATCCCTAAACCTTTCCGGACATGTGCCAAGGACCATGTCCTTCTTCTTCTGCACTTCACACTCAACCATCCTTGTGAGTTTGGCATTCTTCCTCTTCATATCATCCAATTTCCTATGCATGTCCTCCAATTCCTTCTTTGACTGCTCCAATTTCCTCTTAAGAACCAATACATCATCATCATCCCACAAGAAGAAACCACAATTATTAGATAGAAATCTTTGTCTGGGTTAGAAGGGGTATGAGAAGTGAGAAATGCAAGCCTTTCCCCACAGTAACACGCTCCACTCCGCATCATAACACGTCTCTCGGTGAAGTTGGCCCTTACAGAACCACGAGAACTGGAGGAGGCCGAACCAGAAGCAGCTGCCATGAAGTTCGAGAACTTTCGCAGCGTAGAAGACAAGATGGGTTGGATGACAACAAGAAATTGGATTCAATCAAGCCTTGTGAGTATGCACATGTGCAGAGCTTGGGAGGAATTGGGCTACACGATGAAGATTTTGTGATGCTGTGAAAATTTGTGGGAACCCTAATGTTAGAGAAGAAAATGTTGATGAAGAAGATGATAAGAAAATTTTCTGATTTTGTTTCCTTTATTTAAATTGTGTTGGATGGTTGATTGTGTGGTGATTTTTTTTTTTTTGAATTTACAACTTAATGGTAATTAATTAGGGAAAATAGAAAGAAAAAAAAATTCAAATCAGCTTCATTAAATGACGTGGTGAAGGACACGTCAGCTGGCCGGGACACTTGGCCACAACGGTCAACTGCAGGAACTAAAGCCAATAATTTCAAGATAGTTCAGTGGGATACACTCATCTTTACGCCGGTGAGAGACTTAAACCAAATTTCATTGAAAATATAGGGACGAAAAACATATTTAACCCTAAAAAATATAAAAAATATTTTTTATAAGATAATTATCCTAAAATATATAAGAAAACCCAACAAGTTGGTTTACTGGTAATTAAACAAGAACTCATAAAGTAGGGAATGAATCCTCTAATATCAATTTTTTCTCACGTTTCACATGTTAAATTTTATATATTAATTAGTTATAGGTGAAATCTGGCCGTAAAAAAACTTGGTTTCCGATTACTGACGACCCTTTTTCTAAAAAGTTAAAATTTTTGTTGTAAAAAATTTGGCTTGATATATTATAAGTATCATGAAAAAATCATTGGCAATGCATCGACGAAAAAAACGTTGATAATGTACTGACGGACTAAACCGCCAATAATTTACCAACAACAAAGCCGTCAGTAACCTATGTATAGGATTCTTCGGACCTCTTATATACACATCCTGTTGCTTCTTCTTCTTCTCTCTAATTCTTTTTCTTTGCATAAATTCTGATGAGTAGTCATTATTTTAAAGGCCGCAAATTGCTCATTTTGGTATGGGTAAGGATGATAGTTTTATTAGTTTTATGGATGAAAATTTCATAAAACTATCATCTTTACTCAAATCAAAAGGAGATTTCGTGTATATAAAAAAATTACCGACGGATAGGTCTGTTAGTAATTACCGACACACAGTTACTGACGCACAGGACCGCGGGTAAGTATTGACGGCCACGACTATCGATAATTACCGACACCCTAAAACCATTGGTAATTACCCCCGACCTTTTGAAAGCCTTCGAAAAAAATTAGCGACGAGGCCAAAACCGACGGCTTTTTGGCTGTAGGTAATTACGTGTTACCGATGGTTTTTGGGCGTTACCAACAGGTTTTGACCGTCAGTAATAACCTTTTTTCTTGTAGTGACTAGATGTATGTGTAAAAAAAGTTTACATTAACAGTGCATGCAAATTAAATCCAATTTTTAATCACAAATTGAGAAAAAAAATTAAGAACAGTGAAATAAAACTAATTAATGTTTTTAGTTATATATTTTGTTTTTATATATGAAAAGATTATTAAGTATTAAAGTTAGTTAATATACATAAAATATATCAAATTCTAATAATATTAATTAATTAATAATAATATTTATATTATTATTATTAATTATATTAACTATTATACATAAAATATCTCAAATTCTAATATATCAAGTAAAATATTAAATATGTAAAACTGCCTTTACCTTTATATTAATGAAAATATTAAAAGTTTATTACTAACTTTTACTATTATTAATTATAATAACTAAAAATTAGAATAAAAACGTTAAATATATTAATATGTTAAAAATTAATATCTCTAAATTTATTTAAAACTCAAAATTAGTTTTAATTTTTAAAATTTTCCAAACTTAAAACCAAAATTCATAACGAATGGGCTCTAATGGATAGCATCAAAATTCTTAAATTTCCAAAAATCCAAAGTCCAAGGTTCCGCTACACACCTTTTCTCTGAAATCCAAACCCTCCTTTTTCATACACCAGATATATCTATTAAAAAAGGAGTTTTTTCTCCACTATACCGGGAACACAGCCAGAAAAATAACATTTGCAAATGAGGTCTCTATTACAGTGTAAAAATAAACTTCTATTGAAACGAGGTCCCTTAAAATGCCACCATGTCGTAATATCTCTTGTATTTGTTATCTTTTCTTTCTTTAGCCCAGTGAACCCAAATTTACGAGTCCATACTGATTCACCTTCTTTAGCGGCTGGTAGGACAAAGTTTCTCACTTTTAAAAATTCCAGCACCCTATCTATGCAAGAGAATAGGGATCGGAAGTAACTCTATCCTTGGTAATCATTATGAGTTGCCACTAAGGGAAGCTTTGCTACTTCTTGCCCAAACACATGAAATACACTAGCGCAAACCACCACTTGGTTGACACTCAACACCACACAATACATTCTGCCTAAATTATGATTCTCGATTCTCCTTCCTTAAATCATTTTCAGAATGAAATCATGCTTTATAGTATGATCTTTTATTTCATGAAACTACTCCTGAAAGATAGCAATAACTTTTGAAACAACGACTTAGTTTCATCAAGAGTAACTAAGTGCTAGTTCAAAACCCTCCATTTTATATCAAGACCAGTCTCATTTTTTATGCAGTTTTCTTCATGCTTCTTTTTAATCAAACTTAGGAGGGAATCCAGAAGATTCACCTCCCCATGAGCCACCAAATTTACCATAGCAATATGAATTTGATCACAATTTGAGCAGCAGAACCATCTACTTTCCGATAATTCCTGTAGGCTTTTCACGTTACAATCCTTCAAACACCCAATATGGTATTCCCTCTCGCAGTGATCACAAATAATTATTGTTCGAGGATGAAAGACTTCTTTGTTAAGATCTTGGCCACTGCATAGTGCTCGCTCACCATTGTCACCCTCATAAATTTTGACAATCACAAGTGCTTCTCTGGTTCATATTTTGTAGAGGATCAACGCATGAATTCCGGACAACTTTCACACCATATGAAGGGACCTATGGCAGCTGGAAGGACTACAAGTGTTGATCCTCTAGAACAAATATACTAGAGAAGCATTCATATGGTCAAAATTTATGAGGGTAAACATGGTGGGTGTGCACTGCGCAGTGGCCCAAATATCAGCAAAGAAGTCTTTGGTCCTCGAACATTAATTATTTGTGATCAGTGTGAGAGGGAATACCATGTTGGGTGTTTAAAGGATTGTAACATGCAAAGCCTAGAGGAATTTTCGGAAGGTAATTGGTTACGCTACTCAGATTGTGATCAAATTCATATCGCTTCGGTATGTTTGGTGGCTTTTGTGGAGGTGAATCTTCCATATTCTCTCCTAAGTTTGATTTAAAAGAAGCATGAAGAAAACTGCATAGAAAGTGAGGCTGGTCTTGGTATAAAATGGAGGGCTTTGAAGAGGAACTTGGTTGATCCTGACAACACTAGGTCATTATTTTCAAAAGATGTTGCTATCTTCCATGAGCAGTTTCATGAAATAAAAGATACTACTAAGAGATTGATTTCATTCTAGAAATGATTTACGGATAGAGAATCGAGGATCATGATTTTGGCAGAATGTACTGTGCGGTGCTCATTGTCAACGAAGTGATGGTTTGCGCTAGCGTATTTCATGTGTAAGGGCAACAAGTTTCCGAGCTTCCCTTAGTGGCATATCTCAATGATTACCAAGGACAAGGTTACTTTTGGTCCCTATTCTGTTCCTTCGAAAGGGTGCTGAGATTTTTAAAAGTGAGAAACTTTGTCCTACCAGCTGCTAAAGAAGCTGAATCGATATAAACCCGTAAATTTGGGTTTACCAGGCTAGATAAGGAACAAATACACAAGTACAAACGATAGTACAACCTGAGATTCTTAGAAATTTACAAATTTTGATGATACATTCACTAGGCTACGTTCTGACTTTTGGTTTTAAGTTTGGAAAATTTAAAAAATCAAAACTAATTTTTTAGTTTAAACAATTGTATGGATATCAATTTTTGTTATTTTATTTTAATACACATTTTGATATATTTAAATTGATCACATTTAGATAGGAAACACGCACCAAAAAGTAGAATACACAAAATATATTAGGACTAGCGCTTAGCATATGAAATAAAATAAATCAACACGTAAGATTTAGATGGTACAAAATATGGGTAATAAAAGTACCTGTAACTGTAATAAGGTCAAAGTTGAACCATGGAAAAACTGCAACATTAAAAACTCGTACTCAACTACCGCAGTTGGAATAAAACTATGCAATTCAAATGACCCATTAAACAAACACCAAAGAAAAACAAGTGATGGTAATTGCATATCATATAACGTAATAATCGATATATAGACACACACACAAAATATATATATATAGTCCCATAAAGAAGAGAATAAAGTAAACCTTTGCTAGGTTTGGATGACATCAGAACCAAACCTCTGCACCCTTCCCATCCCCTAGTTCTTGTGATTGACCAATGAAAGTAGTGGCGGTGGAGGTGGAGATCGTGTAAATATTTTAGTGAAAAACTATTCGCAAAGAAGCAAAGAGAGCATGTGATTGAGAAAAGAGTGAGAGGGATAATATATAGTATGGGAAGAGAAGCTTGCATTCAGAGCATCAACATGTTTCGCTTAATAATAATAATAATAATAATAATAATAATAATAATAATAATTTATAATCATAATTATATAAATTATTATTATTATTATTACTATGTCATGTATGGCATGCACCTAATTATAAATGTTTGATATTTTTATAAAAATTTAAATGTTATACTTAATAATTTTATTTATTATAGACTAATAAGTAATAAGAACAAAAATAAATGCAAATTTAATATTTCAAACTAATTAAATGGTCTAATTAAATAGATTCTTTATTATTAAAAAAGACAAAAACATAAATGCACATTTAATATATTTAATACTTTATTATGAATTGTAAAGTTACTGTTTTTTAGTACTTTCTTTAATCTGTAGATTGTTAATTGTTAATAATATAAATGTTAGATATGCACAGTAAAAAAGAACTCATTTGTTTAACTAGAAATTTTATATCTCGATTTAAATAGGAATCATGAAATGTCATGATTCATACGTGAATTTTGAGAGATACTCAATATATCAAGTTGTCATGTCACAACCACTGTAAAGATAATTCCACAATTAGAATATCTGGTAGCGATAAACATCAAATTTCCATACTCACTAACAAATGGATAAGCACTTGTAAATAAGGAAAATATTTAATATTTTTTACACTTTATATTATTAATTATATTAACTATTAATTGTAACATATTTTTATTTCTCATATATAAAAAAAAATTAATTGTGTAAAGGTGTCTTGATCTTTACATTGATGACATTTATACTTAAATATAAAAACTAGGCCGCGTTCAGTATGACTTTTGATTTTTTTTTGGATAACTTAAAAAATTAAAACTAATTTTTCAGTTTAAAAAATTGTATAGATATCAATTTTATTTGTTTTATTTTTTTATTTTAATACACATTTAAATATATTTAAATTGATCAAATTTAGGCTAGGAAACACCCACCAAAAAGTTAAATACACAAAAAATATTAGTACTAGCTCTTAGCATAAAAAATAAAACAAATCAACACCTAAGATTTAGATGGTACAAAATATGGATAATAAGAGTACCTGAATTGTAATAAGGTCAAAGTTGAACCATGGAAGAACCCGCAACATTAAAAACTCGTATTCAACTACCGCAATTGGAATAAAACTCTGCAATTCAAATGAACCATTAAACAAACAACAAAGAAAAACAAGTGATGGTAATTACATAACATATAACGTAATAATCAATATATAGACACAACAATATATATATATATATATATATATATATATATATATATATATATATATATATATATATATAGTCCCCTAAAGAAGAGAATAAGTAAACCTTTGCTAGGTTTGGATGACATCAGGACCAAACCTCTACACCCTTCCCGTTCCCTAGTTCTTGTGATTGACCAGCGAAACTAGTGGCGGTGGAGGTGGAGGTGGTGTAAATATCTCAGTAAAAAACTATTCGCGAGTGAGAGGAATAATATATAATATGGGAAGAGAAGCTTGCCTTCAGAGCATCAACATGTTTCGCTTATTATTATTATTAGGCTTAATAGCACTTTCTGTCCCTCACTTATTACGATTTGACACTTTTGGTCCCTAATAAAAAAAATTAGCATAAATAGTCCCTCACTTTGTCAAACGGTGGCAGTTTTGGTCCCCTGTCACTATTCCGTTAAAAAATTAACGTTTTCCGTTAAAAATTAAAAAAAAAGATTAACAAAAAAAAATTGGCCTAAGGAAGATGAAGGAGCAGCAGCAGTAGCATGGTGTTCATCATTTCACCTTCTTCAAAATCCATCAAACCCAGAAAAATTAAGCTCAAATCTAAACCAGAAATTAACTCAAAAGTTCACCTTGTTCTTGAGCAAACCCAGATATTCATCAACAATAAAAAATCTTAAAAAAACCCATAAAACCACCCAAAATTTCATCTTCTTCTCTGATTTATTGAAGAATACTGCAATCCAAATGACCCTCTGCATCATCATCCAATTAAAAAATCCAAAATCATCTTCATCCAAATCCAAAATAATCTTCATCCAAATCCAAAACAAGCAGAAGAAATCCAGGAATAAAAGAGATTTTATCACAGCAAGAAACTAAGTTTAGAAACCAAAAATTTTCAACATCCGAAATTCAAGCAAAAACCAAAATTTTCGTCCAAGAATGCAAGGAGAAACAAATCTAGGTTTTAATCTCGCTTTCATATTTGAATCTTTCTTTTCAAGAATCCACTGCAAGCCTCTCACACTCTTCAGATCTGAAACCATGGCGACACCGAACGGCGGCGGCGGCGGCAACGACAACGCTGGCATGTGAAGGAGAGGGAACGAGCGGCGGCACGGTGAAGGAGAGGGAACGAGCGGCGGAAGCTCCTAGCATCGTGACCGGGGCAGAAGGGCCGCACGGTGGAGGTATCCGGGGTTGGAGAGGAGCAGAGAGGAATGGAGGGTGTTGGAGAGATGAAGAGGAGCGGTGGCGGCGCTTCCAGGGGAGGATAAGGAGCGGCGGCGTCGCTTTCAGAGGAGGATAAGGAGCGGCGGTTGGTGCTTTGTTGTGAGAGAGGGAGAACGAAAGGGGAGGTGCGGCGGTGGGTGAGGAGAGAGAGGGAAGAGAGAGAATGGCGGTGGGGGTGGGTGAGGAGAGAGATGAGGGAAGGGAAGAAGAGAGATGAGGGAAGGAAAGGGAAGACGAAGATGCGGCGGCGGTGGCTAGGCGGCGGCGGTGGCTAGGGGCGACGAGAGAGAAGGAAGAGAGAGAATGGCAGTGGGTGAGGAGAGAGATTAGGAAAGGGAAGATGATGAGTTTGTTTAGAAAGAAAGAGGGTTTTAATTTTTTATTTTTTTATTAATTTTTTTTCTGAAAAACTGTTAAATATTTAACGGTTTAGTAACGGAAACCAAAACTGCCACTGTTTGACAAAGTGAGGGACTATTTATGCTAATTTTTTTTGTTAGGGACCAAAAGTGTCAAATCGTGATAAGTGAGGGACCAAAAGTGCTATTAAGCCTTATTATTATTATTATTATTATTATTATTATTATTATTATTATTATTATTATTATTATTATTATTATTATTATTATTATTATTATTATTATTATTATTTCATGTATGGTATGCACCTAGTTATAAATATTTAATATTTTTATAAAAACTTAAATATTATACTTAATAATTTTATTTATTATAGACTAATAAGAACAAAAATAAATGCAAATTTAATATTTAAAACTAATTAAATGGTTTAATTATATAGTTTCTTTATTATTAAAAAAGACAAAAACATAAATGCACATTTAATATATTTAATACTTTATGAATTGTAAAGTTACTTTTTTTTAGCACTTTCTTTAATCTGTAGATTGTTAATTGTTAATAATATAAATGTTAGATCAACACTTTAAAAAAGAACTCAAGTTTTTATATTTGTTTAGCTAGAAATTTCATATCTCGATTTAAATAGAAACATGAAATGTCTTGATTCATATGTGAATTTTGAGTGATACTTAATATATCTAATTGTCATGTCACAACCACTGTAAAGATAATTCTACAATTAGAATATTCGGTAGCGATAAACATCAAATTTCCATGTTCACTAACAAATGGATAAGCACTTGAATATATATATAAAAAAGTAAAACTTCATTGACTTTTACATTAATTAAGGAAAATATTAATTACTTATAAATAGAATTTTATATTTAATATTTATTACGCTTTATATTATTAATTATATTAACTATTAATTGTAAAATATTTTTATTTCTCATATATAATAAAAAATTAATTGTGTAAAGGTGTCTTGATCTTTATGACATTTATAATTAAATATTAAAACTATTTCAATGTTAATTATTAATCATAAAATAAAAAAAATAATTAAAAACAATGAAATAAAATAAAAGTAAATAATTTTAATTGTTTATATAACAAATATATTAATTTGCAATAAAGTTAGTTACTATACAAGTAGAAGTGCCTTGACTTTACGTTAGTTTCAAGAAAATAAAAGACTTAACGTTAATGACAATATTGATTAGTTATTAATAAACTTCAATATTATAGATTATATTAATTATTAATCATAAATCTCAATTTTTCATATATACAAAAGTGGCTTGAACTTTACATTTACGACACTATAATTAGACATTAGTTACCTTTTATATTATTAATTAAACTAATTAATAATTATCAAGTATCTCAAATTTTCATATAGAAAATTAAAATATTAAATATTTAAATTATAGAATGTATATTTTTAAGAGTTTAATTTTAATGCACTATTAGTGTGAAACTAATTTTCACTAACATCTTATCACTTAAAGCCATATACTCAAAAGCTGTTACATTATTTTTTATTTTAAATAAATGAAATACTTATTTTATGATGTGAGGACCGATACAATTAAATCCAATTTGTAATCACGAATTGAGAAAAAATGAAAAAAAAACTAATTAATGTTTTTATTTATATATATTTTTTATTTTTATATATGAAAATCTTATTAAGTATTAAAGTTAATATATATAGCTAAAATTATCTTGACTTTTTACATTAATTATAATATTAATTGGTCAGTAAAAAATTTTATATTATTAATTATATTAACTATTATACGTAAATATCTCAATTTGTCATATATAAAGTAAAATATTACTAAATACGTAAAAGTGCCTTTACCTTTACATTAATGAAAATATTAATAGTTATCAGAAAATTTTATATTATTAAATAAGTTAACTAATAATTCAGTTAAAAAAACTTTAATATATTAATATGTTTAAAAATAATTAAAACTCAAAATTAATTTTAATTTTTAAAATTTTTCAAACTTAAAACCAAAAGTCATACCGTACGGGCCTAATGAGTTTTACATCAAAATTTACAAATTTCTAAAATACTCAAGTTCTACGTTCCACTATACACCTTTTCTTTCAAATTCAAACCCTACTTTTTCACCAACTAAATATACAAATTCTGTGAAAAAAAGATTTTGTTCTCCACTGCACCTAGCAAAGTAGCAAAATAAATAACATTTGCAGATGAGATCCTCATTACAGTACGCAGAGGTAACTTTAAATGCCACCATTCCATAATATCTTGTATTTATTTATCTTCTCTTTATCTAGTTAATTTGTGCTTTCCTCTTACAAATAGCGAGAGAAGAAATATTTCCACTTCTCACCCCATCATTTAAATGGAAGGACTTGATGGATAGAAAGAACTCATATATTTAATGTCACCACCAAGTCAAGCTATCAACTCATTATACTTTTAAATTTAGGATTAATTGTATTTATACTAACTGTCTAAATTTTTTATACAGACGGCCGATTGAATTCTGACAAATCAGAAAATATCTTTTTATTTTAATTAAAATTTAAAATGAATGTAACTGTTTTTCTTAGATGACATACCTTGATGGATAATGATTAGTTTTAGAAACAAAATAGAAACAAAGGGATACGAATGACTTTGATTGGTTAACATTTCCTAGAAAATAACATTTTGACTTTGTATTCTGTCAAAGCACAAACTAAAACAAAGACATGTTGATCTTCGTCTGTTCCGTTCCATAACACAGCACTCCTATACCTTGATTGGATGTCGCTATAAAACTATTTTACAACAGACAATACATATTTATTAAACTCTTAAATTTAAGGTTAAACATGTCATACTTATACTTAAAGTACCTTGCGAATACACTCATTCAATATAGAGGTTTTTTTTATTTTTTATTCAGAGCTTCTATATATATTATTACAAGTTAGAACCCTAATGTGCTTGTGTAATCATATCTCAATTTTATGTCTAAGTGGTGAAGTTATGGGGCAATATTTTGGATCTCTTCCCCTTCACTAGAGAATTTGTGTCAGGAAAATGAACTCCATCAGCAAGGGCCTTCACATGCCCTTCTTGTGTAACCCTCACAGGGTAAGTAACAAGGTGCACACCCTCCATGTCCACAACTTCGTCACTGCTGTAGATTTCCCACATTTGATCTCCTATTGATCGCATCCTCTGCACACATTCCAAATTTTCTGGCTCCAAGAACATTTCCTCAGCACTATTGGTGTGCTCATACCATAGTGACATTCTAAATGCATGAATATCACCTAGGTTCGTTTGTTTGGAAGCTCCATCTTGAGACTGGTAGCATCCTATGGCAATCTCAGTGTCTCTTTCCCCATCCATGGATCTTTGGTTCACATTTGCTGATCCTATTAATATGTATAGGTCGTCCACTGGTGGCACATGCAAGAAAACAACAGTTGTGAACATCAATAAAACGTTTACCACACTTCAACAATTGTACACTTCTAGCATGTTTGGATTAGCTTATTTTTTCTCATAATCAAATCTTGCACCCAGAAGCCACTCATAGTTGCTTCTTCGCACAATTAATTTTGGCTTTAGAATCAATTGCAGAAGGATTTCCAAACATATTGAATTACTTTGATTTTTACCCTTCTATAAAATGAGTTATAGAGTACACTATTATGCAACAATCATTCCAAATAAGCACTTCTGCCATTTGAAATAGTCAAAAACTATAACAAGTGCATGACTTCAAGAAGTTACTATTTAGAGGATTCATTATTGCAAGATCAGTTTGATTTTGATTTTTCTATAAGTCCTCTGTTTGGAAGTATATCCATACTAACTACAAGTATTTAAAGTTAATTATTAACCATCGTCTCAATGCAACCAAAATACTTGTAATCTAACTGAGGAACAACAGAAGACCAAAAGGTGGGGAAAAATATAATGATGGACTAGTAATGCAACAATACCTATCATGTGCTTGGAGTGAACATAAACCATGAATCTCCTATTTTTCTGAGCATTCCAGTATTGTGTTCCAGGTTGTGGAGAATCTGGTGGAAGATACTCCCCTTTTCCCTTCTGCTCCCTATTTGCAAGGCAGAAGAAATTCAAGTAGTCTCTTGGGTGTCCTGGTTCCCCACTTTCTTGTATTGCTTCTCCAATCAACCTATACATCATTGTCATTGTTTCTCTTGTCCAATGAAGTATATCTTGAACAGGTTCACTATCAGGCACTCCTTCTGGCCACATTGGTATGACTATGTACACTGCAAACCTCTCCTTTGCTTTGATCTTACTAACCACCTTGAGTGCAATTTCAATTGGAATTAGATTTGTGCAGCCACAATGCCTATCTTTCTCCCACAAATGGCATCCCCCAATAAAATATTGGTTCTCAATGTATATAAACCTTTCAGCTCTCCTAATTGCCTCAACATAAGCTTCATGGATGCTCCTCTCCACAGTTAATTTCCCAAGCAACTTTCCAACAGATACATGGTCAATTGACCTGTATACTTGAACTTTCCAATCTCTTTCTTTGGGAGTGTTTGAACTTGTCTGAGGCATGAGATTTACCAATGTGCTAGCAGGGACTAGAAGAGAAGGATCACACTGCTTTGTCCATCTTTGCTCAAAATTGGTTAACACATCCCAAGCTGCTTCACCTGCAACACTTGCATGAGCATCATGCCAAGGCACTCTTGGCCCTCCTTTGTTGAGACTAGCTCCTCCAATGTTTGTTTGGTAGAAGTCATAGCAATGGGATTCCTTAATGAGTGTGTGAAACAGTGAATGCTGCTCTGTGTCATATCTGCCATCACACAAATCTAACCCACCCACAAAGCATGTGAGTTCTCTGTCACCAATGGATTTGGGTGCTTTGGTGTCCACTGTTATAGTCTTCTGATGGTGAGCAAACACTGTGGGGAACTTGTGGTGTGATCTTGGACACTTTCTGCATATTACCTTTGTGTGGTTGAAGTAAGCAAAGGCATCCTCATCATGGGTGTTCATCACTCCTTTGTTCTTGATAAAAGGCAAAGATGTTTCATCATCCCAAAGCATGACTCTCACAGCCACACCTTCCTCTGCCTTCTTATTCAATAGCTCACCCAGCTTTATTCCTCTGGCATGTGGAATTTCTGTATGAGGATCTCTAACCTGCCAGAGGAGCATAACTTCTAAGAAAATGAATTATCAATATAAAAGGAAGGTATAAAATGAAATTATTAACATATTTGGATCAGTTTCTCTTTTATCAGAATCAATTATGAAACTTAATAATTATTCACAAAAGTATCTACTCAGAATTGATTCTGACTTCAGAATCAATTGTAGAAGGGTTTCCGGAAATGCGCTATATTTACCAGAACCATCTTGGGATTGAAGGACCAGCCTGCAATATAAACTATAAACTTTGCACCCTCAATGGCTTTATAGACATCCTCCCAAAGATTATTTGGAGTACAACATAGATCAAAGGGAGGTTGGAAAGCTGGAGAATGATGAGCATCATGATAAAGTTTGACATGACAATTGGACCTTTGTGGGAATGCAGCATCCCTCAGTCCTTGAAACTCCCCATAGCTGAGTACCTTTGCCCAACTTGTTTCCAATTCAGCTGGCTTGAACCACAATACAAACTTCAATTTGAGTTTTGGATTTGGTTCTCCATTTTCCATAAGGAGAGGGAAGAACCCATTGATTAAACTCCCTTCCTTCAACAGCTGTTGGGCCTGGATATGAAATTTGCCCAATGTGGAACATGATGTTTTCAGTGTAATGGTGATAGTTGAATCTGGTGGATGAGCACATTGAATCTGAAAGGTTTGGTTCCATACACGGTCACTTTCTTGGCTCGTTTTGGCAACCTTCTTGTTGTCTACCTTGATGGTCACATAAGCAGGCTTTCCACTTGTGCGTATGCACTGAAATTAAGAAAAATTCGTGCATGGTTATGAGTTTATCTTTATGTAAACATTGATTACAGAATCTTCAAGGTATAGACATAGTTAAACATAACATATGTACACACGTATTATACACAGATAGCTCACATTGAAGGGGAAAAAAGAAGAGTAAGGTGAGGCATTGAAGATGGTAACTTCAATTGTTCCATGGAGGAGCTTAGGAGTTTCCTCCATTGCCTTAAGCTTCAAATATTCAAAAGAAACGAGAGAGATAGAGAACTATGAAATTTGTGTTGACGTATAAAGGAATTTGGTGTCAATTTACCATTACCAATTATCACATTGCATATATATTGGTGACTTAAGTTTAGTTGCACATGAAGAAGCAAATGGATCCTTGGAATGCAATTGAAAGTTAGCAGCTCGGGAAAACTTGTATAACTTTGCCTTTACATACATACACTAACCAACCTTCAAGTATTTGCAATCACATGTTTTAGCTTGAAGCTATGTTTCTTAAACCCAAATCACAATTTACCGTAACCAGCAAGTACAAGTCAAAATACTTGGTCTCGTATATTCTCAGTACATTACGTCATACCTTGGTCAATTAACAATTTTTTTTCTTAGGAGGATAATTAATCGTTTCATAATCATGCCTAAGTGGTTGGATACACATTTACACTTCAAATGCCTGTTGCCTAGAGGGGTCACAACTATGAAAAATATTGTCACGTAAGCTTTGTGACATGAAAGAGACTATTTTAAATCAATTTAATGAGAGAGTGACATGTGTCCTAGGGGTCCTAGAGGTTTCTTTTATTATATTGTATATAGATAAAATTTGTCAACGACCGAAACCTATGCGATTTTTTGAGACCATTTTAAATTCAGATGTATAAATCAAAGACCAAAAACATATTTAACCCATTAATTGATATTACCACTAATATTATGCCCAATGTCTTTTACTAATATGTATAGATACTAGTTTAATATTTAATTTTAAAACCAACAAGGTGTAGCACAGCTGGTAGCAGGGTCGTGTATAGACATTTTGGGGCTTAAGTCGAAAATGTTAAAATGGTTTTTTTTACAAAAATCTTAAAGAGACTTAATATATCATATAAATTATCAATTTTTTATATTAATCTTCTAACTACATATTTTCTATTAGACATTTTCTCTTGCAAGAATAAAAATAAAAAATAAAAATAAAATAATAAAGAAATATAAACAAAATAATACTGAAAAATAAATAAAAAATGATGAACATTAGAACCTAGAATGCAGGGAATGAAACAATGAGAGATATTACAACACTTGATATCAAGTATCTCCTTTAATAATTCACTTCAAGGTAGTAACGATGAAAATTTTCTTTTTTTAAGAGAAAAACGATGACTGAAAAGCAAACTTGTAAAATATTATAGATATATAAGTCCTATAAAAACTAACGCTTATGAGTAAACACAAATTCATTTTTTAATTTTGGGAATGTAAAATAACGGATATTTTATTTATTAGTTTTTTTGGAAAATGTAAATTTACTAATACAAAACACTACAACTAATAACTGTCAAAGTTGCACTTCCCATGTTACACTTCTCAGTTCCTACATTGCATTACCAACGTTGCAATTAATATGACATAATTTTTCATTGTTTCATTACCTCTCTTAAATCTCAGTAGTATATATTATTTAGGTACTATTTTTTTAGTGCCTGAGGCAATTGCGTAAATGGTCTTGCATACTACACGACCTTGGCTGTTAGATTGTTGGGCTCCTTAAGCATCTAGTCCATGTTTTGATCCCTAGGCGGTACATATGGAGAAATATTTGTTGAGGAGACTTACCCACTTAATCTGATCTCAGAGCCTCCAAAAACTAGTCTCATGGTTGTCGGCTGTAGGAATATCTTGGGAAAAAATATTTAATTTTAAATATTTAAATATATATATAAATTTTTTTAACTGAATTCTTAATTATAATTAATAATATTAAAACTTATTAGTGTTGTCATTAATGTAAATCTCAAGGCACTTTTATATATATATAATATTTAATTTTATGTATGAAAATTTGACATATTTTACGTTTAATAGTTTATGCCTAAAATGGTAGTGTTAATCCAAATATATAACATGGACCCGGCAGCTCTCCTAGGGTTTCATGAGGCGTAGACTATGTGGTGCGATTTGATATTCTAACAATGACGACAAGGAGCATCCAACCTTGCTTTCAGTGCTGTTCCTTCTCTGCTGGAATTCTTTTGACCAAGACTTCGTCGACGTTGGCGACCTTTCTCTCAAAGTACTTTCCATAATTTGGTTTCTCTATATCTGACTATTACTTTTTCTGGCCTTCCTGCGATGGCATCAAGGAAACACTTTGATCTCACTAGAGATGAGGCACGAGTCCTGAATGTTGGGAAGGTGCGGGTTGACTCTTTCGCGGCTTTGGGTGCTTGGTTGGTGGGGAGGTTGCTGGCGAAGAGCCCCTCTAGCGTCACTAGTTTTCGTTCGTGGATGACCAAATTATGGAAGCTTCTCGACGGTGTCGAAATCCGGGAGGTAGCACCGAACGTGTTCATGTTTCTTTTGTTCAAAAAGAGGGATATGAAGATGATCCTAAAAACAGGCCCTTGGATTTTTGAGAAATCTCATATGATTTTGCGGGAGCTCGACGTCAATGTTAACCTGTTATCAGTGGCTTTTGACAAAATCCCTTTCTAGATTCAGGTGCATGACCTACCTCTGAGTTTCAGGTCTTGGGTGGTGGCCAAGTCGTTAAGCACAACCTTTGCTGGTTTCATGGACTACAACAAGAACGATATTCTGGGGAAATATCTTTGAATCCGAGTGTTCGTGGACACTACTACCCTGCTTAAAAGGTGTTTTATGATGACAGGCGAGAGAGGGGAGCCCTTCCAGGCTAATTTCCTATATGAAAAACATCATCACTTTTGCTTTCGTTGTGAACTCTTGGAACACACGCTCTGGGATTGTGACGCAACAGTTTTGACAAGGGCAAGGGTAACGAAGATGACTTATTGTACGTCCCTTGGCTTCGTGCGCCCACGGAAAGTTGGAAGGCTGGCCGTGTGCAACCATCTTCGAGAAACCAGGCTGCCAAACCCGTTGCACCAAAGGTTTCTTCTGACTGGCCCAGTGAGGAGGGTTCTGAACATCTAAATGCAAGAATGGATCTCGGCGGGATCACGCGGCTAATCAGTTTCGTCATTCATCTGTTGATCAGTACACTACTTTAGCGCGGGAGATTGGAACAACAGATATCACTGATGATCCAACTTTTGCTTTGCTGAAATATTTTGCAAGTATGGAGGTCGTGGAACAGCTTGATGAGGACGGGGTGGGGAGTGTACCGATGGCGGTGTCTAACATGTCCAAGTCTTTAGTTCAGGGCATCGAAAGCTACGCTCACCCAAACTAATTCGAAACAAGACCGAAAGATTGTTGTTCCCGCTGGGGTCGGTAACCATAAGAAACACGCAGTGGGTAACATGTTGGTTTCGATCTCGAGTTGTACAGGGGCTCCCCCCCTTTAAAGAGGGTTACTACTGGTTTCGTGGTTGGAACGGTGGTGGTTGCAGGGCTGCCTCGCCATACCCAATGAGGATTCTATCGTGGAACTGTCGAGGGCTTAGGAACCCGGAGGCAGTACGGGCTATAGGAAAGCTCATCCACTTAGAAGTTACCGATGTATTTTTTTCTATGGAGACCCGAAGTTTTGGCCATGAGATGAGGAGTATTCGTGGGATGGAGGAGTACCCCAATGTCTTTCTAGTTGCTTGTGCTGATGATCGGCACTCTAGGGCGGCGGTCTTTGTCTTTTTTGGATGAATTCGGTTGATGTTCAGGTACTTCATTCCTCTCTTAATCATATTCTTTTTCTTTTTAATTGTTCTGAAATGATTTGCAGATGCAAATTCTTGCTATTTATGGTTTCCCAGAGCAAAGAAATAAACACAGAACATGGGATTTTATTCGGAGGTTTCTGCCTTTGCTCGATGTTCCTTGGCTTTGTGTAGGAGACTTTAATGATGTTCTGAGCCCATCTAAAAAGCTTGGTGGTGACCCTCCTAATATCCGGAAGCTCCAGGCTATTCATCAATTGTGCACAACATGTGGGTTATCTGATGTTGGTAATTCGGGATACAGGTTCACTTGTCAAACAAAAGGAGCCACCCGCATTCTATTTAGGAACGTCTTGATTATGCCCTCGCGAATGAGGCTTGGCGTGAAGCTTGGCCTCACACTTGGGTTTCTCATCGCCAACGACACCAATTGGACCATAACCTGATTCTTGTCGAGTGCACTTTGAGCAATCGTTGTCCCACGAGGCGTAAGCGCATCTTTCATTTTGAGGAACTTTGGCTACTAAGCGAGGAAGAGTGCATCGATATTGTTGTTTAATCTTGGTGTAGATCCCTTGCAGATCTACCAACCAAGATGGGTGAGGCGAGTTTGGCCCTTGACTCTTGGGGGAGAAGAAAATATGGTGACCTTTCACAAAAGATATCCGACTAGAAGGTTTTACTTCAGGAAAGCAAACAGATGATGTGCTCATTGCCACTTATGAGGTCGAGAAGGAGATGGATAAACTTCTTGAACAGGAAGAAATTCTTTGGTGCTAACGGTCCCGTGCAAGTTGGCTCAAATATGGAGACAAGAACACCAGCTTTTTCCATAAAAAGGCCACTCAATGACGAAAACGGAACACCATTGATCCTTTTGGATGATACGGGTACTCACTTTGTGGAGGATGTTGATATAGCTCGTGTTTTGACCTCTTATTTTCAAGGTTTGTTCATTACTTCTTCTCCGACGGGCATTCAAGAATCTACTTTCCTTGTTGCCGGGAGAATGGGTGTCTCACAGATGCAGATCCTAAGCAAACCATTCTCAAAGGTCGATGTTGACAAATCGACTCTCACATGTAGCCGAAATGTGCTTGCAACTATTTCAACTGAGCTTACTATGCTTTTGGGTGTAAAGGTAGTTGAGCATTTTGATAAATATTTGCGTCTTCATGCTATTGTAGGTAGATCAAAAACCCAAATATTTAATTGTCATTGATAGAGTTCTTAAAAAACTTAAAGGTTGGAAGGAGCGGACCCTATCCTGTGTGGGTAGGGAAGTTTTAATTAAAGTCGTGGCTCAAGAAATTTTGACTTATGTTATGTCTTGTTTTTCTTTTCCTGACTCTATTTGTTCCCGCATTGAAGGGATGATAAACAGGTTATTTTGTAGGGGTGATGCTGAGAAGCGGGGGATCCATTGGCGAAAGTGGACGAGACTCTATCGACCCAAGTGGCTTGGCTTCTGTGACTTTAAGGCTTTTAACATGGCTCTGGTTGCAAAGAATTGGTGGCGGGTAAATTCTTCTCCCCATCTTCTTGTTAGCTATCTTTTTAAGGAAGGTTTTTTTTTCCCCGTTGAGACTTGTGTGAGGCTAAAGAGGATCCTTGGCGGGTAAATTCTTTTCCCCATCTTCTTGGACAAGTATCCTTGGATCTGGATGGATTTTTGTAAAAGGTGGCCTTTGGAAGATAGGGGATGGCACTAGTGTTCATATATGGAAACACAAGTGGCTATCTCAAGGTACCCATATTCTTTTCCGTCAAGATTTGGTCGATGAGGCTAATATCCAACCGGTAAGTGATCTTATTTTTGCTAGGAAGTGGAAAACTGATTTGGTTGACATGATATTTAATTCTAATACTGCAAAAAATATTTTGTCAATTCCTCTCCCTTGTATACCATATGATGATTATATGTTTTGGGCGCTTAATGAAGATGGTATCTGTTTTTTTATTTTATATAATTTCATTATGCAAGATCATGATACTTTTGGGCCTCCTCATCGAGGGATCCTTTAATCCCTTGAAAACACGTGAAAAATCCTTTTTAAACATTTTCCTAAATGTTACTAAGTAAACATTAAATTTCAATTTCCATTAGACTTAAAAACACATTTTCAAAAAGAACAAATGCACCAAGTACTATGCAGTAACACTCAATTCCCATGAAGTATATGCTACGCATTACGAAATAATATTAGACGAAAGGTAAGAATGGTTAGTTTACCATGTTGGAGAAAAATTCAAAAACCGATAACAATCATGATTGGGTTTGTAAACAAAGTCTGACGGCTTTGAATTGCACCTTGCATTTCGTTAACGAAAATTTTCGTAATAATTATCATTTTCCAAGATAGAAATAGAGGAGAAAGAGAAGAGAGAATAAAGTGGATCATCTCTCTTTTTATTATGTAGTGTTTGTTGAGAATAAAAAGAGAGAAAAATATTTTTTTATCTCAAAGGACACTATCCCTAAATATATTAAGTTGTTTGTAATATGATAAAATGGGTACTGGGTAAGATGAGAAGAAGAAAAAAATGAGAGGTCTGTCAAAATTTCTTCACATAATTGTGAGGATTAAAAAAGGGTACGGAACTCACACTAAAGGTTTCTCTTCGTCTTGTTATTGATGCTAACCAAACGATGGAGGACTAAATTCCTATGCGCTATCTCTTTAGTTTCAGAATCTCTCTCGCCCAACTCCACCTTAATAAACAGTGTAAGAAAAAAAAAATTGAAATCAACTTTCTTGCAATTTGGGAAGTTTGGAATAATCATATTTAAATTTCCATTTGTAATATATTGCTTCCTATATTACATACCATAACAGGTAAAATAAACCAATCATATTGAAAAGTGTGCTTAAATGAATGGATTGTTAATATGACTTAACCACGCATGAGGTGTTTCAACTTTTGACAACCTTCTTATGTCGTTATTACCTTGTCGTCGCGTTATATTTGTCATCCCTACAAGGGTTAGTGTGTAGTGTGGTCTTTATAATCACACTGAGTAGTCCAACTTATTATCCCTTTAAGGAGCTGGTAAGTTGGAAGTGTGTGATAAGAAAATAAAGCAGAGCTGAGTTTTTTGTATCCCACTATATAAGGACCTCACCACTACTTGTATTTGTCCTATGAAAATCAACAAATACAAAAGAACAACTGGGTTTGACATGAAACTTGGGTTTAAGAAAAAACTGCTCTCCGTGAACATGGGTTTAAGGCATTGTTCACATAGATTTGATGCATCTGCCACTGCATAAACAAAGCTAAAGATAAAAACTACAATGATACTTACCAATTTTACCAGAGGGCTGAAAGTCTCATCATAATCAAATCCTTCCTCCAAGTCTAGCTTTGTACTTTTGAATAGTTCCATCTGGATTGTACCTGGTCCTAAAGACCCATTAGGATTGCCTTCCAGGAGGATTAGGAACAATTATCCAAGTATTTTAGCATGTTTGGTTTTGCGGTTGAAAGTCTCACATTAGAAAAAAAGTGATCAAGTGTGACTTCTAGGATTTCCATGATTTGGATTGGGTTCTCACTTCCAATTCAAACACACTATTCTCCAGCAAGGCATTATACCTATCTTTCAGGGCTTGGTGCCAATGTAGTTGGTTCATGGCCAGATTGCTAAGGTAGGTTCAACAAATGCAATCAAGGCCTTAGGCTTGAACGCCCCGCCCCTACTTCCGTTAGATGATCATAGGATTGGCATTATTGATGACGACAACAGTGTCAGGGATTTCATCAGAGGCAGTGGAATGAGGTGAACCTGTAGGGTGCATGTTAAAATCTGCATGCTACAAAGCAAAGTTAACAGAATTACAGTAATCAGAATCAAAAGAAGCAGCGTTATTATTGATTGTGGTGTTAGGTGAGGATCGGTGCAGCGATTGAGCAAGAGATTTCAAAAGGGAAATAAAAGTGACTCGTCAATACAACATTCTAGCATTTGTATGGGGTAAGTAAAGGGTGGTAGGAACATCCAAAAGGTGGCTTATGTTAGACACCACCAAGTTTCTCATATGTGCTGAGATCATTAAGAATTAGTGTAGGTAACTAGTTTATAATGATTGTGACAGTGGCAAATGCTTCACCCTAAAAACTTGGAAGGGAGAGAGGACTCAGCAAGTAAGGCTAGGCCAGTTTCTACTACTTTTCTTTCTGCTGTGTTTGCTGCTAGGTGTATAGACAATAAAATCTATTTGACACACCAAAACTGTTCAGGTGCAAGATTTCCCAACTCATAAATTTGTGAAACAACTTCAACATTACAACCAAGGAAGAAAGCAACACCAACCTCCTTCCAAATTTGACAAGATAAGTAGATAACTTACTGTGAATGTCTTCACTTGTTTGGAAACTACATAACAACAAACAATACATATCCTTGATTCTTTATCATAATCATAAAACTGGACAAATGCATAGCACACTTAAGGAAATGCAAATCCAAGAGCAAAAAACCTAAAATCCTTCTCATCTTGCATCCTCATGAATCAATAATACACTTCTGATAAAATTAAAGAAAGAAGACACAAACAAGCACACAAACTAGTAGCAGAGTAGGACCAAAGTGTTCCTAGAATTATTGAATTCCACTAATCATTTGCACAAGATTTTAAATTGTAGTCTCCAATCACAAACAATAGCCAAAGCAATTGTACAAGTTCCAACATTTCATCTCAATTCTCACCATTCCCATTGTGAGTGAAACATGACAACAACCTACGGCACAATCCCAACCTCACCACCACCGCCGAAACTGGAGTACATCAAACGCAGCAAGCAGAGGATCAAAGCGGGCCTCGGAACTCGCCGGCCGTGGAAGAAAATGCTCGACCTCCGGTCACTGGGCGTCCCCGGCGGTGGAGTATCCGAGGCTCTTTCACGGGTTCGGGTCAACATTGCGTATTTCCGAATGAACTACACCATGGCGGTGCTCCTGATCCTGTTTCTGAGCCTCCTGTGGCACCCAATATCGCTCATCGTGTTCCTTCTGCTCATGGCGGCGTGGCTGTTCCTCTACTTCCTCCGCGACGAGCCGCTTGTCCTCGTCGGTCGCCTCGTCGACGACCGGCTCGTCCTCATCTTCATGGCGGTGCTCACGGTGGCTCTGCTGCTTCTGACGGACGCGACGCTTAACATACTCGTGGCGGTTGTCGTCGGGGTGGTGCTTGTGGTGGCGCACGCCGTGTTCAGGAAGACGGGGGATTTGTTGTTCGAAGAAGAAGAAGCTGCTGCGGCTGGGTTGCTCCGTAATTCTGGTGCTGCTGCTTCTTGAATCTTGATTCCGTTGATTAAAGAAGATTCCCCTTTTCTTTTTAACCATATTTTTGTTATTTGGTGAATTTCGTAGAAATGCTTCACTTGTTTCCATTTTTTATGGTTTATTATTATTTTGTCAAGTGAAAATTGTCTCTTAATGTCTCATTTTCTACCGTAGGCGGTAGGTTCAAGTGGTACATGTTTAATTCCTCTTAAGCTAGGTTTTGGGTTCGAGTTTTGTGAATGGTGAAAAAAATTTCGTCGGAAGAGCTAGTTTTACCCTGATATGAAATTTTCTCATTCACAAATTAAATTACTATGTCGATAAAAACACATGATGTTTAAAAAAAAACATATATGATGTAAAGCGAGTAAAATGTGTTCGACCTATAAGGTCAACCTGCCAAAACGGGGTGAGACAGGTTAGGTCGCCAAATTATCTATCTATTTTGACTCCTTTCGCAAAACCATCAAATAAAGATGAGAAGATGTCATGCTAAAGGAGATTGATGCAAGCAAGCGTGATTCTCAATGTGAATCAAATATCACCTTGCAAAGCCTACTAAAGATCCATATAATAAAGAGTTACTCCCTCCTGAAGATCACATGAACTCTTTTGTTGAATGATGAATGACTCAAGAAAGAAGATGTCTTGATCCATAAACACCTCAACACATATCAAGACTATATGCAAATGTTGGACATCTTTCAAGCAATCACACCAATCAGAAACTCTGAAGAAAGAACATTGTTCTACAAGAAGACAAAATACGAGTAACTTATTGTCCTTAGTTAAAAGCTTCCAATAAGTATAAAATTCATCTACTGTACAAAAAGGAGAAACAGTACGCAGGTTCAGTCTATATACAAGATATATGATTTATAGGGCATGACATAGACTTTTAAGTAAGTACGAAGTATTAGGATATTCTTTGTGACAGATTTAGTTTTATTCAAGATAGGTTGCATTAAAGAGAAAAATTACACTGAAGATATTAATCAAAACATACATGCAGATATAAAGAGAAAGTAGAAGACACTTCTAATTTATCTCTACTCCTGTTTTCTAAGGTTCAAACAGATTGAAGTTTCTGACAAAGTCAAGCTGAGGGTAATATCAAGGAATAAGAATGCCTAATCTTCGTAGATAGTTGAGAGAAATGTCTCTGCACGGTTGACGGGGTAAGCCGCCCCAATTTAGAATACCATTGAGAAAACTATCTTCGATGAGAAGTGTGATTAGAAAGCCATAAGGTATGGCTGCATTGGGTTTTTGCAGCATGCTCCTTAGATGATTGAACATTAAGTCAACTGGATCTACCTTAAACTGTTTTAGAGTGTGATAAATGATAAAAGCGTCCTTATTTTTGACTTTATGCAATTTAGTCGATCGTGGACAAAAAATTCTCACAGATAACGCATGAATGACTCTAGCAGCAGGAAGAAGATTGGTGACATGGACTGATTCTTCAGGGGAAATTTCATTTCTTCCATAGAGAGTCCTATTGATATCTTCAGCAGGAAAGTTCCATGACCAGAAAGCCGAATATTTTGCTCCTTCACTTGGGCATCCTAAATAAGTGGCAAGAGTTGCCATGTCGAAGGCGAAGGGAAGTTCAAGGATTTTTCCCTCAAACATTCAATGTTCTGAAAGACGTCCTTCTTCCCAAAACTCGGATATTAGGGAGGGATAATTGGAAAAGGTAGTTGCAAAATTGATATTGGTGAGACTAGAATGAAGGAGTTCTTCTCCACCGGGTACATGTTGTGCAATGTATTCATCGAGGTCGAACTCAAAAGGTTCACAAATGTGTCTGTTAGACATATTTGGGGTTTTGATGAACTAAGTGATGATTAGAGATGGAGAAATTTGGAGATCAAGAGGAATGATGGCAGACAAGAAATGCAAGTGGCATTTATATAGTAGTGAAGAGCAGAGATGACAGAAATAGTAGACACTCTATATTGAATATGTCATTAAATTTTTTTTAAGTCTGTATTATTAATATGATAATATAATATTTCTAATCAATAGGATAATATATATTAATTTCAATACAATTTATTAAAAACCATTAATTATATTTAAAAAACTTAACTAAAATAATAATTAATAAATATTATCATTAATATTTTGTCAAGTTTCTTTTACTAAAAAGGATAGATATTAATTTTAATTTTAAATATTTAATATATTGAAAGTTTTTAAACCGAATTGTTAGTTAATATATTTAATAATATGAAAATTATTAATAACTAATTAATATTGTTGTAAAAGTCAAAAATCTTTTACATATTTAATATTTGAAATTAATGGCTATGCACTATCAATGTAAAAGTTTAGATAATTTTTATTTTTTTACATTAACTAGTTTTAATACTTTATATATTTTTATATTTAAAAATAAAAAAATAAAAACAAAATATTAATTAACTCTATTTCTTTGTTTTTAATTTTTTTCTCAAATTGTGATTACAGATTAACATTTAAATAATTTAATATTTAATATTTTACTTTTCTCTATGAAAAATTGAGATACTATATAATTATTGAATAATATAATTAAGGGTTAATGGTTTACCAAGTCCCTGTAGTTGCGCCAAAATCTGTCTTTGGTCCCTCGCTGAAAAAAAGTTTGCAATAGGTCCCTGCAGTTGCACCAAGTTTGCTATAAGTCCCTGCTGGAGACCGGAGCTCCGACGAGTGCATATGTGGCAGGGTGACTATATTGATGAAGATTATGTGGAATTTATGTTTTTTTAATGGGAAAACAAGTTAGAAGATTAGAAAACCCTAAATCCCTAAATTAATCTTCTTCTTCTTCGATTTAATTCTTCTTCTTCTTCTTGGTTCTTTTCTTCTTCTTCTTCTTATTTCTGTTGTTCCTGTTACTCAAGTTTCTTCTTCTTCTTTCTTGATTGTGGGTTCTTGTTTGTAGGCTGTCTGTTCAGCTCTCTCGTACTAGGTCTGCTCCAGCTTCTTCATTCTGCTCGTGTTTCCTGGGTTCTTGAAATCCCTAATTAATCTTCATCTTCCTCGTGTTATCTCTTCTTCTTCTTGTTTCTTCTTCTTCTTCTTCTTTCTGGATTGTGGGTTCTTGTAAGACCCTCCACTTTGTGTAAATGTATTTTAGTCCTTGTAACTCTTGTAATTATAGTTTGAATCTTTTGAAGTATATTGATTATACTTTGTCTTGAATTATTTAGTAATTCGAGTTAGTATTGGGTTGATATATTAATTTTTTTATGAGAAATGTGTTTTTGAGTATGGAATTATGTATTGTTTAGACCTTGGCTGAAATGACGACGTTTTGAAAGGAAAGTTGAGATCGTTTGGCAGTTGAGATCGTTTGGCTGTTGAGATCGTTTGACAGTTGAGATCATTTGACATTTGAGATCATTTGACAGATGAGAGATCGTTTGATAAAGTTGAGATCGTTTGACTGATAAGAGATCGTTTGATAAAGTTTAGATCGTTTGGTAGAAACCGTTTGGTAGAGATCGTTTAGTAAAATTGCCAGACTAGTACTTCGTTTAGTTGGCAGACTAGGACTTTGTTTTAGTTAAGTCAGTTAGTTTTGTATTGTCTGGTCTGATCAGCCGTTATTGTTGACCTTATGAGATAAGTGTCAGATGCCTTGGGAATGATAAAACTTCCGTTTTTATTGACTCTTATGAGACAAAATGTCATAATCATTAATGAGCATTAATGACTTGCCGTTTTCTTTGACTTAGAATATTTTAATCATTTCTAAGTCGGTTTCCTCACTCTATAAATACAAACTCCTGTCAGTACGTTAATCTTTTATTCTTTCCCACACCTTTCTTCTCTTCAAAGTAAGCTGTAATCTTTGACACTCTTCAGAAGTGTTGTTGTTGGTAAGTTGTTCGGACTCTTACTAATTCTGGAATTTCCTTTGTATTCGATTTAGTTCATCTTCTTGGAGTTTAACTTGTTATGTTTCCATTGCGGCCATATTCTTCTTGTTCGTTGAAGGTCAGAGCAGTTCGTTGTGAGTTCTTCTTGATTCGTGAAGGACAGAGTTGAAGTTTCAAATCTCTTAAATCATTTAGGCCATACAAGGTTGGTTTCCTTTCTCGTCCTTACGTTATAACTCTGTTGTAATCTTTGTGTTTCTAAAATATCCCTTGAAAAACCATATAGAAACTGTTTTAAATCAATTTTGTAATGATTTTTATCTATAAAGAAGTTTGGGTTTTGAATAAATGAGTTTAAAAGTGATTTTACGTGAAAAACTCTGATTTTGGGCTCTTAGGCCGAGAGCCAGCGCTTAGGCGCTGGGTTCCAACGCCTAGGCGTTGGGATTCTGTCAAGATTAACGTAACCAGATGAGGCTTCTAACGCTCAAGCGTTGGGTTCCTACGCACAGGCGTTGGGTCACGTTGTGATTCTGCTATGTTTTACAAAAAAAATCGATTTTGACCGTTTTGAGTCCAGATTCCTTTAAGATTGTATCCTACCCTTAGAATAGTTAATTAAATGAGTTTATATGTAATTTCCAGGTTGAAGATCAAGTGTATGCAACCTAAACGAAGGTAAGGGTAACTCAGTCTTAATGTTGTGTCATTTATGATGTTTTTGTGACTCTGTTTTCGTAACACTGATTGTGATTGTTATGAACTTGATTGAATATTGTTGATAACATTACAGTATGTTGAATATGTTTGTTGAGACTGAATTTCTTGGATATAACATGATGAATATGTTTCCAAGAAGAACTGACTATATTATGCATATGTTGATACTATGATTGTGAACGAGTGAACCGTTATTGTTCATGAGGATTCTGTGGATTGTGGGAACTGTTAGTTCCTGAGGATGATGATTATTTTTCATAGCATATGCATTATATATAGGATTTTCAAGTTTTGATGTGGCGGCACTTTGTCCTGCGGGATCATAACCGAGGGTGATGTGGTGGATAGTATCCCACGAAATCGTCCTTGCCCAGATACTGAAAAACTTATTGGCCATAGATTATGCATATAGTTATTGAGAACTAACAAGCATGATTATGTGAAATCTGAAATGAGTAGTTTGTGAAATATTTGCTGTTAGTATGAATGTAATTCATACTCTGTTATTTATCACTGATTCTGTTTTTCATCACTGAATTATTGATTTTTACTTGTATTTGGAGTTAACCCTTTTCTGCTTGTTGCTTTATTGTTTGGGCGCTTAACGCCAGATGACCAGTGATGAGGGAAGACTTGAAGGCTGTTTTGATGCAAGCTTGAGGAACTTTTGGGGCAAATTTGAAGATGATGCAAGCTATTTTGTAAACTTAGCACATGTGTGCAGCATATTACTTTCATTACGTCTTGTTTTCTTGCTGTAATATTATTGACTATGGGCTACACTTATTAAATTTATGTGAGACGTCTTTTTGGAAAACTTGAGATGTTCTGAAAGGTTTTTATTTAAAGTGTTTTTTTGCGTTTTTCAATGTGACCCTTGACTTAAAAATCGGGCTGTTACCGTTCTTCTTTCCTGGGTTTGCTCCAGCTTCTTCATTCTTCTTCGTTCTGCTCTAGCTTTCTTTTTAGGTTGTCCGTGCTTCATTTTGGAAATTGAACATGGCCAACTTTTCAATAGTCTGTTTTGCCCTTAATATAATGAGCTTAGTAAGTAATTTCTCATGCCTGAAATATGCAAGGATCAATTTGTTGACATAGATATTTGTTAGGAGATTGAATTGTATGGCGTGAATTATTCAATACTATGTTTTTACCCGTAATGGAGCTCAGTTAGTAATTTCTCATGCCTGCAATATGCAAGGATCAATTTGTTGACATAGATATTTGTTGGGAGATTTAAAATTGTATCTATGAATTGTGTGGAAAAGTTTAAAATCATAGCAGTAATGTGTGACAATCTCTTGCCTCCATTGTGTCCATAAAATATAATTAACTCTGCTATGGAGTTAAGTGATTTGGGGACTCATAGGCATAGCCGTCAATTCTGTTCTGCTATAAACCTATAAATACTTTTGGACAAAAAGGAAAAATAACTAAAGGGACTTGGAAGGAATTCGTTTCTGAGAATGTGTTTGTGTTGTTTGGGGCTTTCACATTTCTAATTTTGATTTGTATGTTAATTTAGGGATTTGAGGTTAATGGAGTATTAATTTAGGGATTTAGAGAGTGTTAATTTAGTGATTTAGGGTTTTCTAATTTTCTAACCTATTTTCCCAATAAAAAAACATAAATTCCACCTAATCTTCATTAATACATACACCCTGCCACATATGCACTCGCCGGAGCTCCGATCTCCGGCAGGGACTTATAGCAAACTTGGTGCAACTACAGGGATCTATTGCAAACTTCTTTTCCCGGTAAGGGACCAAAGACTGATTTTGGTGCAACTACAGGGACCTGGTAGACCACTAACCCTATAATTAATAATATAAAATGTTATTCATAAGTAATTAATAGTGCCACAAATGTAAAAGTCAAGGTACTATTAATATAAAATTTTACTTTTATATATGAGAAGTCGATATATTTTATTATTATTAGTTAATATTATTAATAATATAAAATGTCATTAATAACTAATTAATAGTTCACTAATGCAAAGGTCCAGGCGGTTGTACAATTTAAAATTTTTCTTTTATTTATGAGAAATTGAGATATTTAATTTACAGTTAATAATTAACATTATTAAAATATAAAATTATATTAATAACTAATTAATATTACTTATAGAATATTATTAATAACTAATATTGTTACTAACATAAATGTCAACACAAATTACTTTTATATATATATATGAGATGTATCTTATGAGAAATGAAAATAAATCATAACCGTTAGATATACTCATGAATAGTCAAGATTAAAATAATTAAATGTTACGTGACCACTTAAAAATGAAATGTAAAACAAGTCACATAACTTAATATTTTAATCTTAACCGTTAATGATTAGATTTGACGATCATGTTTTATTCTTATATCCTTAAACATTTCTCATTACTCTTCTCTGTGAGAAATTGAGACACTATACAATTATTAAGTAATATAATTAATAATATAAAAGATTATTAATAGCTAATTAATAGTGTTCTTAATGTAAAAGTCAAGGTACTTTTACATATTTAACATTTTACTTTTATATTTGAGAAATTGATATATTTTATTATTAGTTAATATCATTAATAATAAAAAAATGTCATTAATAACTAGCAGGGACTAAAACAACACATATAATTTTCACAGAACTGAAAATAAGAATTTTTTTCTTAAAAACTAATGAGAATTCGCTATTCTTTTCAGGTCGTGGCATTCGCAACGTTTTTCAACCATCAATCAGCAATGGCAGCGTTGCACGCCCTAAATGTGAGTTAGGAGTCAAGTTACAGATAGCTTAATTTCATGATACTGCAGTTATTTGTTTTTAATTGTTGTTCCTTAGTATGAATTTTTTTGTGTCATCTTCCCCTCTGGACTAAAATGATATTGCAGACGCCATGAAGTGCATCAGAATATGTGAATCGACACAACTCGAATGTAAATCCTAGGAGTTAGTGGATTCTATTTGTTTCGAATGCGTTTTTCCGATGTAGTGGTTTGATGGAACTAGGTTCTTAAGTTCAAATAGGAATTTCATGAGGTGCAGCTCTATGTCTACCATTAATTTTTAGGGATTATCAATAAAATGATCCCTGTGTTCTACTCGCCGTTTGAGGTAGGTCCCTCGCCGGAAAAATCTTAGGGGATGGTCCCTCTATTTGTAAACTGTCTGAAATAGGTCCTCACCGGAGCTTGGAGCTCCGGCCAATGCTTACGTGGCATGCTGACCACTTAAATGAAACCTACATGGAATTTAAAAAAAATAAAATTACAGGTCTGAAAATAATAAAAGAAAAACTAATTAATTTAAGGCAATTACAAAATTGCCCCCTTTAATCCCTAATTCCCCAAATCCTCAAATCAGAACACCTTCATCGTGTCTTCTTCATCTCCTTCGCCCCTATTCTTCACGCCGTGCTTCATCAACATCTCTTGTCATTCTCTCATCTCCTTCTGCGTTTCTTCAGCGTTGCTGATCTAAGCCATCTCCCATTTGGTGCATTTGCAATTTTGCATTTGTGGGGTGTCTGAATCCGTTGGGGGAATGGGTAGAGGAGAGGGAGCATGTGAGGGCATATGAATACCCTTTGTTTGGGAATCCAAATCATTGGTGAAAATTATAAATGTGATATGTGATCCAATTGGAACAGACAGATTGAGAGAAAAATGACCGTATGTGAAGTATTGTTATTGTTGGATTTTTAAAAATTGAGATTGTTTTGGACGACTCTGCCTACATTCCAACCATTCTAACATATGGATTGAGGAAAATGAAATGCTTCAGTGTTTCACTACTGCTGCAGCGCTCATTACTCACGAAGAAGAGCAAGTTGTACTGCTGATGTTATGGAAGCTTATGGTGTTAAGATTTTGATTTTGTGGCACTGCTGTTATGGCTGATTTTGTGGCACAAGGAGAAGGGAAAAGAAACGCGGAAGGAGATGGGAGAATGACAAGATATGTTGATGAAGAACGGCGTGAAGAATAGGGGCGAAGGAGATGAAGAAGACACGATGAAAGTGTTCTGATTTGAGGATTTGAGGAATTAGGGATTAAAGGGGGCAATTTTGTAATTGCCTTAAATTAATTAGTTTTTCTTTTATTATTTTCACACCTGTAATTTTGTTTTTTTTTAATTCCACGTAGGCTTCATTTAAGTAGTCAGCATGCCACGTAAGCATTGGCCGGAGCTCCGGGCTCCGGTGAGAACCTATTTCAGACAGTTTACAAACAAAGTGACCATCCTCTAAGATTTTTTCGGCGAGGGACCTACCTCAAACGGCGAGTAAAACACAGGGACTATTTTATTGATAATCCCTAATTTTTATTGTGTTTGTCACTTTTTTTAGTAACAAAAAAAATGGCTGGTGGATTTGAGAACTGCGCATTGCATTTTGTTGTTGAACTCCAGATCTGTGGTTTGATAGAGAGTACAATAAAAATGATCATATTTTACTGATGATGTGCTTACAGTTTAAGGAATTATATTTTCCTTGGTGATAACCAGGGTGTGAAGTTTGACCCTCAAACTGGATCTGTTTTACATATTGAGCTTGCAAGGTCAAACTCTCAGGAGGAAGCGTAAGCCAGGTATATGTATTAGGATTTGGAACACATTTGGGAGAATTCATTTGAGCTTATCTTACAACATTTACACATGTGTTTAGGAGAGCTTGTCAAAATAGCTTATGATTTATTTTTAAGCTATTTTTTATGGCTATCTATAAGCTATTTTGAGTTTATTTTCATAAGCTGTTCAGATTAACTTATGAATAAGAGTTTGTGCTTGTCCATAACCTTTTTTCAGCTTATTTTACTAAATTTCTCAAATTAGCTTATAAATAAACGCTTATGCGATAAACATTTATTGCCATAAGCGCCTAATTAAATTATTTACTCAAATACACCCTTATTGGTGCTTTGTAGAGATGATTATGGCAAAAAAAAGGAGGAAAAGAAAACATTGAATTATGAACTATTGAGCTCTAATGCATACATTGAATATAGATATCTTCTCATTTTCAGATTTATTCCATTCATTTTTCCTTCAAGCAACTTTTTCTTCAGTTCCCCCCAACTCCCAATTTTAGAATTTGTATTTATTTCATTTTTTGATGAGTTCTGGAGAAATTCATTGTGCTTTAACTTTAATGATTTGAACTCTTTTTCAGGATGATTACTGGACTTTTATTTTGCGCAGGTGGTGGAGAGAATCCCCTTTTCTAATCCTAACATAGAACTCTTTTCCCCACAACACAAATCACAACCGCCAGAGAGACCGAGAGAGAGAGAGAGGGACAGTGAGGCTTGGTTGCAGGTGGCAGCGACATGCCATGGTGGCTGGATAGGATGGTTTCAGGCATGGTGGCTGTTGCAGTTGGCTCGGCGGCGCGGTGGTCTTGGCTCGACCGAGGGCTTGGTTGATGGAGCTGATGGAGCTACGGCGCAATGGCTCTTTTTTTGGTTGGGGGCTGTGATGAGGTTACGCAGCGGTGATGAAGGTTTATCATTATTGTATTTATCTCTCATTAATTATCCTACAAGACAATAATAACTCTTACTTTATTGGTAAAATTACATTAATCTCTCTTGTGATTTATCATTAAAAAATACTTTATTCGTTTCTTAATAACTGTCATTTTAAAGTTTTACACATATATTAAGAAATTGTATTAATGTTCTTATTTCTATTAAAGTTACTAACTAACTTGCTAACATATTTTTTATCTTTATTTTTAATTTAGAGTCTTTAATTGTCTACCACCATTAACTTAAGGGTAGAATTGGTAAAACATAATTAATACTTTTTTTAAAATTGTAAAAGTGTCAAATAATTAAAAATAAAAATAAAATTAACTTAAGAGTAATACAACGCCGTGCTTTAAACGCAAGTACAAAGAGTGAATAAAATTAAATGGCTAGGACAGACAAAGAACGCTGAGGCAAACCCAAGACACAATTCAGAAGCAATAATCGAGGCGCAAAATTAAATAAGAAAAGAAAATAATCAAGGCATTAACATTTATGTTGAGGTGTCGGTGTTCAAGGTTAAGGTTGAAGTGAAAGACCAGGAAAAGATGTCATGCCTCTGACGATAACCATCAGACGTGGTTGCACTAAAACCAACGCTGACTTTCTTCGGAAGCACAGCTTTCAAATCAATGACTTGAGAAATGGTGGTAATTCGATTCACAGCAACGCTCAATGTCTTACTTGAAGAATCATAGATTATACTTACTTTTTGCATCGACCTAGGCTCCCGCTTCCATTTTACTGTCTTCAACGAAATTAAAGAGTTTACGTCGATTCCAATGTGACTATAATCTGGATCCCATTCATTGCTGTAAGTATCAAATTCTACAGCAACAAATTGATTGGAGGCAGTGAAGCGGTTAACCAATCCAAGATTCCCACCAGTTGAATTTTTTGGAATTTGACTCCCATATGGTGCAAGGAAGAAGGCAAGTCCATCACCTGGTTTATAACTTTGGAAGTCATCCACAATAAAAGAGAAGGAAGTGACAAAGCTTGCAACCTCGCCAGTGGTAGAATCCCAAATGTCTACTGGTGCTTCGTACAAGGCACGGCTTATAGTCCAATTAATGTATGGATCACCGGGCAGGGCCAAGATCCCATCACCTGAAATCTTGGCATCTCCTTGGAGAGTTATACTTGCGTCACCTGGGGTGAAATTGCTGAAAGTGAAGGAAGTTGACATGGTTGTGTCTTGTGTGTGTGTGGTTGTCGATGATAGTAGTATATATAATATTAGATATGGTTTGCGTGTTAGATTTAAATATGGTGCATATGTCATATGTTAAGATGTGCGAAACTTCGTGTATATTTCCCTATATATTTAATTTGTGCCATGAGAGTTGAATTAGAAGTTGATAGATTCCATTTTTCAATATAGAAAAAAATATAACTATAAATACGCTAAAAAAATCATTTAAAGTTGATAGACTACAGGTATGACTGACACCTCCCTCTTACAAAAAGACTAAAGGTGTTAAACCATTATTTCAGCGAAATTATTGTCCATGTTGGGAAAGATGACAAATAATAGAAATAATCAACAACTAGCGGAAGCACCTGGATCGACTTTTCCCCTCCGTGCAATTAAAATAGGTTCCAAATATATATCTCAGGCAACAATAATACGCACAGAACAGATAAAGAAATAAACAAGAGACACCAGAATTATTAACGTGGGAAAAACCCTTAAAGGGAAAAAACACACAGGACCAAGCCAGTAAAATTCTCCACTAATAAATTAATGGGATACACCACAAGTCCTCCTGGAACCACCAGGGATCAACAGAACAAATACAATCTTCACCAATAAGGTGGATAACAGTACAGTGCTGACACAGGCAATAGAGGAGGCAAAACCACAGAAGAAAAATACTAATATTACCAGCTCAATGACATGATCCACATACTGTAATTTTACCCAAAACAGAACACTTTTGGAGTATCACCCTTCTGCCAATGAAGCAATCCTCTTCTTCTCCTATACGTTGCTGCGCCGCTGCTCTTTCTTTTCTGGTTTTCTTTCTTTTTCTTCTCGCTACAGTGTCCTTTATCAAATCCTTTTCATGTATATATATTGCTACGGTGCAATGAACAAAATTAGGGTATTAACCCTTTCTTCTTTTACTTGGGCTACAGCCCACTAAACATTATTAATTTACTTTCCTTTTAAGAATAAGTTATAATGGGCTCACTTAATTTGGTGACCCATATAACACATACTACATTGTGTTTCACGATCAAGCTGTTAGATTTAAGGGTTAATGGTTTACTTGGTCCCTGTGGTTGCACCAAGATTTGGCTTTGGTCCCTCCCCGGAAAAAAGTTTGCAAAAGGTCCCTGTAGTTATACCAAGTTTGATATAAGTCCCTGCCGGAGACCGGAGCTTCGGCGAGTGCACATGTGGCAGACTGACTAGGTTAATGAAGGTGACGTGGATTTTTTTATTTATTTATTAAAATACAGGTCAGATATTACAAAAATAAAAAATCCCTAATTAAATCTAAAATTCCCCAAATCCCTAATTCCTCTAACATAATTCTCAAATCAATTACAATTCCTTTAACTTAATTCCCAAATCAATTACACAAATCAGAATTAGAAAGTGTAAACCCCAAAACCCAAATCCCTCCAAGTCCTTCTTCAATGGCCGCCAATTCCCTGAGGACTGGTTCTTTCTACGGCGGCGCCGTCCCTTACCGATCAAGGTAACCGCCTCGCTCGCTCTCTCTCTCTCTCTCACTCTCTTTCTCTCTCACTCTTCATGCCTTTGAATTCATCGTGCTTATAAGTAATTGCATGCGTTGAATTGCAGAGATGGACTTAGCACCCGACCCGGTGCTGCTTCCAAGGAGATTCAATTGCGTATTGATCCCATGGACTTGGACGAAGAGATCACTGGTCTTCATGGTCAAGTTAGAAGGTTGAAAAATGTATGTTCTGCCATTTTTATGGATTTTTCTTTCTTTATTTTATTCAATTTCGTAATTGTTTTGTCTTTTGTTTTTGTTGGGTATTTGTTCAATTTAGAAGAGATTTTGTTGCATTTTATTGTCTGTGAAAATTGACTTCAGAGAACTTGAAATGGTCATGCTTATGAACTCTATTCACAAAAGGCACCCAAGATTCATGGACAAATAGAAAAGGAGGGAGTGGAGGCGATGTACAGGGTCGACAGGACGATTTGGGGAAGAACAGAGGAGAATATCGAAGGACTTGGAGGGACTTGGGTTTTGGGGTTTACACTTTCTAATTCTGATTTGTGTAATTGATTTGGGAATTAGGTTAAAGGAATTGTAATTGATTTGGGAATTATGTTAGAGGAATTAGGATTTGGGGAATTTTAGATTTAATTAGGGATTTTTTGTTTTTGTAATATCTTACCTGTATTTCAATAAATAAAAAATTCCACGTCACCTTCATTAACCCAGTCAGCCTGCCACATGCGCACTCGCCGGAGCTCCGGTCTCCGGCAGGGACCTATATCAAACTTGGTACAACTATATGGACCTTTTGCAAACTTTTTTCCGGGGAGGGACCAAAGCCAAATATTAGTGCAATCACAGGGACCAAGTAAACCATTAACCCTAGATTTAAATATGGTAGACATATGTCATGATAAGTTTAGCAAAAGTTTATATCGCTATATATTTAATTTGTACAAGGAGAGTTGAATTAGAAGTAGATGATTCCAATTGTCACTATAACAAAAACTATATATCATATTCTTACAAGATAAAAATAATTATTAACAAGATGTTGGTTTAATAGTAAGTATGTTTAGATTCTTAAAAAATAAGACCACATGTTCGAATTTTGCAAAGGACACTTTTTGCAAAGAACATGTAAACATCCTTCAAATAACAAAAATATGTATTGTATGGAATAGGGCAAATTTAAAAGAGTTCTATTACTCCTTGTTTGAATGGTCTACAAACCCAATTGTATATATCAATTCTCTGTAGAGTGAAACAACAATGGGCTTGGGCTGGTGAATCGTTACCTCTGTTGGAAGAATGAGCTACATCAATCTGTGTAGGCTGCACTGTATTGCTGGGTAATAAAATGTGCTGTTATGTGGCTTGTTTACTTCCCTTCTTTCTTTATCTCTGTTTTCTTTGCACTCTTTGCTTGTTCTGTCTTGTGCTTTCTCTGGTAAACCTTCTTCTTTTCCTGTTGTATTATGGGTCGGAGCACCCCCTTGTGCTTCATTGTAATACAATTGATTGGCTTATAAAAAAAAATATTGTATTGTTGGCACCCTTTAAATGCCCACTATTATTACGAGAAATTGGACAAACACCCCTTTATTTTACAAAATGATCAATTGATCTCGCCCTCTCTTCATTTATTGTTTAAAATAACAAGTGTACTCCCGCCGTTCCTATATATCTGTCACTATTTTAATCTTATTTTTATTTCTAATTATATGTCACTATTACAATTTCAAGAGAGTATTAATTATGTTTTATCAATTCTACCCTTAAGTTAATAGTGATAGAAAATTAAAGAGTCTAAATTAAGGAGAAAGATAAATGGTATGTTAGAAAGTTAGGTAGCAACTTTGATAGAAACAAGAACATTAATATAATTCCTTAATATATGTGCAAAATCTTAAAGTGATAGTTATTAAGGAACAGTTAAACCATGTATCAATGTCGTACTTCTTTCCTTCTGCTGCATTCTCTTACAAATTCTCTTACACATTAAATGGCGTAAGGATTAAATGTTTTTTACACTTTTTTAAATAACTTTTTTCTTCATTTAGTGTGTAGGAGGATTAATAGGAGGATAAATCATTTTTTTTAATTTATTTATGTTATGACACTAAAGCCCCTGATCTCTCTCAACCGCGACTTCTTCAACAGCAAGCGGATCACCGTGACCGACTCCTCCTCTTCTTCCTCCTTTCTTCTCTTCCGCGGGCAACCCATGATGCATGCATACATGAGCAAGGTTTATTTATATTTGTGTTGATGTTATCGTTTTGTATTTTGGTGGTTTGATCTTGGTGGAGGTTTCCTATTTGAGAACTTGCTCTCAAGTTTTTCTTTCATCTAAATAAAAGTGGAGTTTTGCTTTAGAAAAACAGAAATAATTATTTTCGAATTTTCCTTCAATCAATTATATTCACTCAAACATATATATTACTATGGTTCGAATCATATCAAAGTTATCTCGTTTATGAATTTAAGAAATCCAATTACTAAATTAAAAGTTTTAAATAAATAGATCAAGTATATAAAATAGCATAAATTTTTTAAATCCTTGGATACTTTATAAAAACAACTTTAATTTGATAAATAATATATTTTTTGAAATATAAATATAGAGAACACAAATGGGACGCCACATGTCTAGATCCCCTCAGGGTCAAGGCCAACACCAACAAAACCAAGAAGGAGAATGACAAGCTCAGATCCAAGAGGTAAGAATAGGATGGAGCAGCCTACGAAGTAACACTATAGGAGAGGAGCGGCTAGTCTTCCATGGAGTTATCATTATGATGATCGTCGGCGGATTTGTAGGAGGAGGAGGAGTGACTATTGTACTATCGCAGTTGAGTGTCAAAGAAAATTGCAAATAAATGCAATATAAGGTGTAAAGACACAAGGGTCGGTCGAACTCACGAGGACTTAGTGATTAATCAATTGAAATAAGAGAAGAATGAAACGTAAAAAGGGGGGTTTGGTTTGTTTGTAGCAAAAGCTGAAATATATATAAGATTAAGGTGCCGTTTGGGAGAGCTTATGCTATAAAATATACTATTTTGTATGCGTTTGGCAGAGCTTGTTGAAACAGTTTATAAGCCCTTCATAAGCTCTTTTTAGCTTATTTCCATAAGTTGGTAGAAACAGCTTATATGGAGCTTATAAGGAGTTTATTTGGTCCTTTTAATGAGGTTCTCGCTTCGAATCTTGTAGCCTCACTTTTTTCACACTAATAACATTATTTTTTCCCCTATTATTTTTTCACAAACCCTTACGATCTGAAACCTCTCCTTCTTTGGTATTTTATTTTATTTTATTTTTAATGATGATTTCATATGCATTTTAAATTCATTTGCTTATTTTAAATTGTGTTTTATTAAAAAAAAAAGGTTGGCTAAATGACCCCATCATTAATTATTGGAGTTATTTAAACCCATGTCCACATGGACCAGTAAGATTGTGTCATTTAATTTATTTATTTTCAAATTATTTTTTTATTTTGATTTTGGCATAATCTTACTGATCCATGTAGATATGGGGTTAAATAACACCAATTACTCATGGGATCATTTAGCCAACCCAAAAAAAAAATAGATGTGTTTATATGTGACTGGTAGCCAGCTCAAAACTGTATAATTTTTAAAAATATGATTTTTAAACATTAATTTTATTTATAATAATTTTATTTCTTTAATTTTTAATTTTTAATTTTTTAATCTCAACTACTAATAAGTGCTTATGTAAAAATGCATCCAAACGCTTTGCTTCTGTATAAGCTATTTTCAATATGCGCATCCAAACGCAAACAGCTTGTTGAATTTAAGCGCTTACTGCATAAGCTCTTAATTAAGTTGTTTTTCCAAACGGGCCCTAAGAAATCACATAAAGAAAGAGTCAATTCTTGGTTATTAATCATTCAAAGTGCAACAAACTTTTATTAGCTACAGAGGATTTAATTAACTTATTATTAGAGTCTTTGAGTTAAACTCTAACCACAATCGTGAATTGGAAGTTTCTAATTCTCTACTAGATAATCGTTTAGAATTTGATTTGTTCAAGTTAAGAAGTGACAATCGTCACTTCTAATTACGAGAACAATCTTCTTCCCATAATCTCCAAAGCTAACAACCAATTGGCATTACACATTTACGATCTTCGGAAAACATAATCCACAATCCTTACATCATTTCATCAGTTCAAGAATCCTTTTCCTGATTTCAACTTGCTTAAATAAACATACAAAACTAAATAAGATTTCGAATCCAACAGACATGAATTGAAAGCACATTCAAAGCTGATTGAAGGAACGTAAATGTCCAGATATCGAACAGTGCAGACATTAGCTTAGAGTGATTTAACAATGCCTTTGAATCCCTCAATGCCTAGTTATTGAGCAATGCAGACATATCTACTTCATCTTCCCAAAACCTTTGGTTTGCCCACTTCTCAAAGTCTCATTTCCTTTTCTAGGGTTATGAGTGCGTCAAGGATTTCGCTACTATCTTTGCTTTCATCGCTCATCTCTTGAGTTTTCCTCTGTGATCTTCCTTTAACTGTCATTTTATTTGTTACAGAAAGACGGAAGATGATTTCTAAAAGGCTAGAAATTTAGGGTTTTTGAAAAACCTTCTTGTAGAGATAGATGAAGTGGTTTATTAAAGAAGAGAAGGAGTGAGAGAGTAAAGGTGTTTTCCTTTGATACTTTATTGAAGCAGCACAATTTTAGAGAAAAAAAATTGAAAGATATTCGGTTACTTTATTGCTCCCAGCTACTTCAGCTTTAAATTATTCAAGCCATTGGAGTAGAAAATGTCTCGAAGAAATTCTATGCTTACAACATCATACAATGATGCATGGGTTATGATTCATGAACCACTCTATAGTGCATACA
This sequence comes from Acmispon strigosus, assembly GCA_030819835.1. NCBI lineage: Eukaryota > Viridiplantae > Streptophyta > Magnoliopsida > Fabales > Fabaceae > Acmispon > Acmispon strigosus. The sequence continues at coordinate 51,209,495 of JAUAMA010000004.1, read as the reverse complement.
CCTCTTTTTTCTTTCTATCCCTTTCTTTTGCACACATCACATCATATATCACATCTACCACTTATCTTTCATCTCTTCATATCTTTCTCTAGTGATCTACACCCAAAGAGTGTACACCAATCTTTATCCATGATGCATACCCACAACCCTAAATCCAAGTATATTCCTCATCCTCCATATGGAAATCTACACCCATCGTCGCCTTGCCTCGTTCCTTATCCTCTAAAACCTCTCGTACTCTCACTGGAGGCTGCGCAAGTTGCTTTTCAACCTCTTTTCCCCATGTCGATCTTCTTGCTGCACCAGGTTCTTCTTTTTCCCCACGCCAAAAGCTTGCTAATATAACACTCTCTTGACCTCCAGATAGGCTCCTTCCAATCGCAATCCATTAAACCACGAGATCGATAGCCCTCCATGCCTCCAGATCCGTAGCATATCGAACGAACCCTACCTTAAACCTTCGCCCTTTCTTTTGACGTTGTTGTAAAAAAACGTGCCGAAGCCGCCCTATGTCAGTGAAGATGTCACCAATCTTTCGTGCGGAGACCCTTTCCCTCAAACCATCTATGAAAATGGAGGAGGATTTTGTTTCCTGTGTCACAGAAGACTCCTTGAATGACGTCGCCACTCCTTGCTCCTTCTTCTCGCGTCGCTAGTGCGACCGATGTTTGATGAAAAATGGTGATGCTTGACCTTGCAGTCACCATCTCCCAGGACCGCTGGCTCCCTGCGTTCATCACTGTCTCTATCAGGGCCTTGTATTGCCTTAGGCAATGAAAGCAATAGCCTTAGACCAAAAAAATAAAATTAGTATATACTATTGAGATTTATGACAGGTAATAGAACAATGAAAAATCAAGTCATATTAATTGCAATGTATGCAATGCAACGTGGGAACTGAGAAGTGCAATGTGGGAAGTGCAACTTTGGCCGTTATTAATAATAGTGTTTTGTATTAGAAAATTTACATTTTAAAAAAAAACTAATAAATAAAATATATGTTATTTTTACATTCCAAAAATTGAAATTAATTTGTGTTTACTCATAACCATTAGATTTTTTCTATGACTTATATATCTATAGTATTGTATAAGTTTTCTCTCCACTCATTGTCTTTTCTCTAAAAAAAAATTTCATTGTTTTCACCTTGAAGTGAATTATCAAAGGAGATACTTGATATCAAAGTATTGCAAAATCTCTCGTTGTTTCATTCCTTGCATTCCAGGTTCTATTGTCCATCATTTATTATTTACTTAGTATTATTTTATTTATATTTTTTATTCTTATTATTTGCAAAAGAAAATGTCAAACGAAAGTATGAATCTGGTTTTGAAAAGTTGAAGAAAAAAAATACTGAATTATAAAACTCCGATAAAAGATTTCATAGCTCAAAAAACTAGAATATTAATATAAAAAATTGATAATTTATATAATATATTAAGTATTTTTAAAATTATTGTCAAAAGAAAGTTCATTTTCACCTTAAAGCCCAAAATATCTATAGACAACTCTAGTTTCTATGCTAGTGATGCATAACACGTCGCCTATCCTCATCAGAATTCCTTCAACCCTTCTCACACTTACCGCCTAGTAGCTTTCAATAAGCAATTAATTATTTAAATAAATATTTTACTTTCTATAAATACAAAAATCAATAATTAACTTTTTCAATAAAAGTAAATATAACAAAAAAAATTATGAGTTATCATTTAAATATTTTCTCGTAATAATAGTATTTTTCTTGTGTTTAGGATTACATTTATATTTTTACATTTTTTTAATTAAAGTAATTTTATATAATTATTCTGTACGTATTCATATCCATGTATTGCATACTATATTACCGGTCATTAATTAAATAAAGATTAGATAGAAAGCTGGTAATATGAGAATACTTTGGTAAAATAATTCTTTAATATAAATGATCGGTTGGACCGGCATATATAGAAAATTTATTAAATATAAGCATACGTAACTTTAAATTCTATTTACAAATAGGCTTAATAGCACTTTTGGTCCCTCATTTATGTACAAAGTGTGAATTTGGTTCCTGTTGACACCTAAATATTCGTAACGGCTAGTGAGAAATCGAAGGGTCACTCGAGTCGATTGGGGAGCATGGTCGAACAGAATAGTAGCTGATTCAAGTGGGCCTAGCCGATTGGAAGCACAAGGATCATACAAAGTTAATCGAGTGTACAAGGACAAGATTCAGGGAAGATGCAGAAACTTAGGCTTCAAGTAGAATGAGTCATCAAGTTTCTAGAAGCTTTTCACGTGCAGAAACTTAGGCTTCAACTCTTAGGTCTTCCAAATTTTAACTGAGCAGGTGGATCAGGTTAGGTGCATTTAATATTTTTTGTAAGTTGAAACCTTATTTAACAATAAAGGTGCATTAAATACTCAAAATTAACAACCATTTTGTTAGATTACTAGTGTGAGACCCGTGTGATGTATGAGATACTAATTCATAATACATTTCGTACCTGTTAAAGTTTCATATATAATCAAATATCAGGAAAATGGAATTGAAGTGTATATCTGAAATGATACAAAACATTTATTGGAAATTAAATATAAATTACAATACTTATCATTCTGCAGCGGTTATAAACCTCCAAAAAGGGAGGTTAAATGTAGCGTACACTCTGTAGTGGTTTGAACCTTCGCTATATGTCAGCCGGTGGTTATTCCAACGGTTGGTCAAAAATGTCGCGTAACAATCGCGCAGCGCTTGTAACCACAATGTTTCCACAACCGACACCAACATACATTTGGTGGTAGTTTGAACCGCGGAAAATTGCTTAGAGAACCGCCACAAAATACTAATTTTCTTGTAATGACCCAAGGGCCTTTAGGTTTATCTATTCAGTTCATACCCAATTGGAAAAATTATTTTGGATTAGGATTTTGCAAAGGGTTTAGTTGAGAGTTTTTTTTATCTTAGGTATAAGAGCAATACTTAGTTGTGTTTGCTTGAATGTTGAGTCTTTAATGCATGAATTGAGTAGTTTAGGTTTAAGGATTAACTCTAATACTTCAATTGATAGTTTCATTCAGCTAAGGAATTACTAAGTGATATTTTATTACAACATAGCGATTTAGTACACTTGCCAATGAGCTAACACTACGTCCTCCATTGGCCCACAAAAATGTAGGTTGAGCTAGGCTAACCCACCTTTTGTATTTGGGTTAAAAATCCTAGCTCAACTTATATTTAGGTGGGGTGGTGGACCCACCTAAAAATAATAAAAAGAAATTGAAAAATGGAAAAAATGAGTCATGAATATACAACATAAAGTAACATGAAAAAAAATCAACAATAAACAATCATCACAAGTTAAATTCATCACCAACTTATCATAAAGAAAATTCACGACTTAAGCACACTCCACTAAACAACAATCTCACAATAATACAAGTTACACAACCACAATTTAATTTAAATGTCTTCTTAAAACAATGTAACCACAAATTTGTTTAAATATCTTAAACCATAAACCAATTAAACAAATGCAAACGACATAGTCTCATGCACTAAAGTAAACCAAATCCCAAAGTCATTCAACCATTATCTTATGGATTGAAAATATTAGATACTCTTTCGGAAGTAGATACATCCAATTTTCCATCACCACCACCACCATCATCATCATCATCATCTTTCTCATCATCATCTGCATATTACATTTCAAGAACAAAAGATAACAAAATTTTTAAATGCGTATAAATAATAATAAAGTAACAAATAATTACACTAAAAGGAAGTAAGTTTCCTTCGCAAACAAAATCATTCAACCTATTCCATCACACATCATTATAGCAAGGAAGTCTTTCCTTGCTAAATATGAAAGTTTACAAAATTGAAACCCTAGATTTAGCTGCAAGACATATTCTATTTTTTATTTTTTTATTATTTATAAGATTAATATATAATTCTAAAATCTGAATATTTTTAATGTAGTATATGATTGGCTGGCCTAACCCAGCCCGTCTTGGTCTATCAATTTTATGAGTTGAAAAAATGAACTAAAATTAGGTTATGGGTTATGTTCCAACCCACAAAAGAAAAAAAAAACTAGAATTAAACGAGCTCACATTTTGTCATCCCTAAAATTTTATTTACTTTTTCAAAAATTGAGCATGTCATTTTTTTTTGTTACAAAGAACGATAGAACAGATAGAAAACATCTCTGAACTACCAGGCAGGACACTAGTGGCATGCTGGGGGAGGTCAGCACAGACTCACTCCTAAATAGGAGCGTCATTGTTCTCCCTGAGCAGGGTTGCCCACAAACTTGAATTTTATTGGGCACAAGGGGATTTGAACCCTAGACCTATGAGGACATGAAAATTGAGCATGCCATTTTCTAGTAGTGTGTTTAGTGTTTGTCTATTCTATAGTATAAAGGAAAAGGTTTGGTTCACATTTCTCCACCTTACACTTTTGGAGAGAGATAGGAATAGAAGAGAGAGAATTGAGTGATGTGATTAGTTATGTGATAAAAATAGAAGAGAGAAATATGAAGAAAAAAAGTGAAACTAATATATGTAAGAGAAAGTGGAGTATGAATATATCAAATTCGATAGCATAAATGTTGTATGAGTTTTGGTTTTTTAAAGGAAAAGTGCAACAACATCAAAGTAAATAGGGGATAGTGATTAGTGATGAGGGAGTGTTAGTTTCATACCGAGAATGCTGAAACTGATTTGCATCGTGATTTTGACTCTTATTCCAATCATTCATCAATCCCTCCAATTAGTCCCATATGGATCATCCTGCCGTGCACGCCATGAAGCAGCTGCTTTCTGTGTCTCCTCCCCCCAATCCCTCCGCATTCTCTCCATTTCCTGTCCATATGGGTCCGCCGTTGTGTGCCATTCATAAACCGCTTCCTGATTATCATCCTGCTGCAAGTCCAACGACAATTGCAACTTGGCTCCTAACTCCAACTTGATCTCCGGTTCCAAGTCCGGTGCTACCCCTAAGAAACTCTCCAGCTCAGAATTCGAGCAACACATCAGCTGAATCCCACACTCTTTTATTTTGATCTGGTCCTTGTTTTCCCCTCCATCAGTTGTAACAAAGAACTCAAAAACTCTTGCATCATCGAAACTCGAACCATGCCATACAAAAACATGATCCGAATTGAATTGCCCAATGTCTTTGCCATACCGTATGGTCTTGCATTCCTCATCATTCCCGTAGATTCGGCATTGGATTTTAACACCGCTTAGCGTAAATCCAGGGGAAGGAGAAAGAACCACAGAATAAATTGTGAATAGCCACCGGGACAAACTTTTGTCGTCACGAGGTTCAAGGGTAATTGAGGACCCCGTGCTTTGATATGCGAAGGAGCCGGAGCCTGTGCCTGAGCCTGAGCTTGAGGGGACACTGCTTCCTGGTAAGCAAAGCGTAACACTACTAGGATTGTAACTGTTGACATCCAATCTAAACTTATTTACATATATATTTTGCATTTCAGCACTCTTCATTGTGAACAGAGCATCTTCCATAATACGGAGGAGCGTAGATTCATTCAGTTTCCTTGCATTCATAAATGATATGTGTTTCTCCTTTCCTTTCATCTTCACTGAAAGAATCTTTAAAGTGGACACCTTTACCAATGCGGTACAGCCGTCGGCGTTAAGCTCTACGATGAACAACGGAAGCTCAGGTAGAAACTCGAGTTTCCTACAATTCTCCAACGAGAGAATCTCCAGAGTTTCAACATGCTTGATGTTTGTAGGCAGCTCCTTCACACTGCTTCCATCGAGCCTTAATTCTTGCAATGATGTCAAGGCACGGATGTTGCGTGGGAGTTCAAATAGCTCATCACAATCCTTCAGATGTAGTAATTTTAAGGATCCTAAGCCAGCACACAGGACTTGCAGCTTGTTTTTATCAATTACTGTGCAGTTAGAAATCCTTAGCTCCTTTAGAAATGTGAGGCGTGATAACTCATCTGGAATATTTTGCAGTCTTAAACCTTTTAGATTGAGCCACACCAGGTTGCTTGAATCTCCGATTGATGAGTGCAATTTTTTTATTCCTGTCTTGCTTAAATCCAACCTTTTAATTGATTCGGACGACACTGCAAATTCCTCCATGCTTGAACAGTCATTCACATTGAGCTCCTCCAGGCACCTTAAGTGCTTTTCACTTATAAGACTTTTCAGTTTTCTGCACCTATCCAGCATCAAAGTAACTAGTGTGTCCACAGATAAGAGCGATGGATGAATTTCACACAAACTTTCACATCCCGAGAGATAAACCCATTTGAGGTTTGACGCTTCAGATAAATCAGGGAGCTTCACCAATTGTTTGCATTCACTTAGATCAATTGTCTCTAAATTCACAAGCTCCTGCAAAAAGCCAAAGGGAATAATGTCATCTCATGATTATGCTAGCTTCAGTTAAGTCGATAAAAAATTTAAGCACTCAGAAAAATTAAACATATATCTTTATATACCTGCGTTCCGTGCCAAAGTTCTTCAACATCACTGTTCATCAGGCGAATTGCAACAAGAAACTCAGCACAGAAATTTGGTGGAAGAGACTTGGAAGGGTATCCGTTCCACTCAAAATACCTTAATTCAGCAGAACCTCGCTTATGGTTATGGAGGAGTTCGGGATTGTAAAGCACATTGGCTAATCTCTGCTTACCTGCGGGGACATATAATTTAAAAATTCTTAATTTAGGCATCTTGTTGAATATGTCACCACTCACTTGCAAATCTACTTTTTGAGACAAATCCAACGCTATTCCTTCAACTTGATATGTTTCCTGGGAAGACAATTAATTAACAAATTAATAAGTAAAATAAAGTGAAGTAAAACAATTCTAGTAAAAATTAAGTAGCTAGCTAGGCCTATATTAATTAATTTTTCTTAGGTACCTTGTCATCATCATTTTGAAGCACATCACAAACTTGTTCAATATCCGTCAATCGGCTGCCTCTTGCATCTTTTTTAACTATATCCAAAGCCAAGTCTTGTAGCAAGTCGTGCATTAGTATAGTATTGGTCTTTGATTTACTTATAAGAGCTTTTTCTTTAAGTATATCCACTCCACAAGTAGCGTTGAAATCACAGGCATCTAGTATACTAATGACGGAATCTTCACTTTCGTCTTTGAGAAAGAAAGCAATATCCATAAATATTTCCTGCTCTTGCCTTGACAATCCATCATAGGTCGCTTGTAACACTTGTGGAACATTCTGAAGGGGATTCTTTGTTTTCGTCAAATATTTCAATTGAGCTTCCCAGAATGTAGAATTTCTGCCATTCAAATGTAAACCCAAAATGTTCAAAGCCAATGGAAGGCCTTTTGCATATTCAACTGCCCTTCGCGAGAGGTCCTCATAACCCTCTTTAGGCTCCCTTTTCTTGAAGGCAGCTAAGCTGAAGAGCACAAGCGATTTTTCAAACTCCCAGGGGTTCACAGCATATATCTCATTCTCATCAACTATTCCCTCAAGCAATTTTTTATCCCTTGTTGTTACAATCAGAGTGCTACCTTCTCCCAACTCACCAAGTCCTTTACACAAAGATTCTACTTGCTCAGCGCTATCCACATCATCAACCACAATTAAAACTTTTCTACTACTAAGCCTCCTCTCAACGAATGTGGATCCATGAGAGTTGGATGTTGTAACTTGTTCCTTTAGCAGCTCAGAGAGAAGATTTTCACGGATATGTGTTAGTCCGTGCTTTTTTGATTCTTCTCTTACATTTTGCAAGAAGCATGCACTGTCATATCGAGGGAAGTGTTTGGCAAACAAGGCTTTAGCAATGGTTGTCTTGCCTGTTCCTCCCATCCCCCAAACTCCAATTCTTCTTCCAAGTTTTCCCGAAAACCCTTCAACTTCTTTACATTGTTCCTCAATTCCGACTAGGCCTTCTAGATTTTTGGGGTACCTCAGCTCCAGCTTTTGCAAAACATCGTTAACAACGCTCAGTACGATTTGAGAATCATCCCTGTCAAATAAAGGAATTAATTAATTAGTAAGACTAACATTCACAAATGATACATTTGATCAATGAAAGAATCTTTTCGGATTTTATGGCATTTGTGAGTGATTTTGATATAATAGGTGTATGTTTGGTGGCCGATTGGGGGTGGAAGTGGTGGATTAGAGGAAGGTAGTTGTCAAGAGGTGGTGGCCAAAGGTGTGGTTGTATCCCAAACAAAAGGACTTTGAAATAAATGAAACCTTAAATCTCACTAAAATTTGAATAATAACCTCAACTATTCAATAGAATAGCCGGTAGGGGTGGCAACAGACTAGATTTTGGTAGATTTTGCGTAAACAGGCCTAGCTTATTTAAAAATGTTAGGGTCTAAGTCTGGCCTATTACCTTTCATAAGTTTTTTTTTTTTTTTTTCCGGGCCTAGCCTGGCCTTCTTGAAAATCTGGTTTGGCCGGGTAGCCTATTTAAAGGCCTATTTTATAATAAGATTTATACATTTGCTAACTTACTTACATGTAAAGATCAAACTAATCGACTAATGAATTAAATTATATAATAAAAAATATTTCTATAAACGGCCTAATAATATTATAAGTTACTAGGTGAAATGAAAGTAAGCTTAGTTATGTTTGATTTTTAGGGTTTGAGAGTCTATTTAACAAAATCATACTTTATATCAAAGTAATTAAATATGTCATAAATCTATTTGTAAATAGACTTATATTTTTAAATCGTTAATATAAGAATGTAAATACGTATATAATATCAAGATATTATAATAAATTTCTAACGTAACAACAATATTTATGATAAAATATATTTATATTAATCACATTTATTTAAATAAGTTAGCCTGTTAGGCATAAAAGACTTTTTAATTGGCCTAAGCCTAACCTTTTAACTAAATAAGCTTTTAAAAAAACTTAGGCCTTGCTTACACTTATACACTTTTTTTTCTTCTCTCTGATTTTTTATCCCATTATATCACATATTACGATGCATTATATCACATATTACGATGAAAATTAGTGGACTATTCTTTTGTTATAGACACAAAAGTATATGAAAAGAAAAAAAAACCAATGTGATATATGATAAAACATGAAGAGCAATAGAAAAAATTGAAGGTGGTTAATTTTTGTTTTGTGATGTACAAATGGGGAAAACTGGGTTAAAATGAGAAAGTTACGTTGATGTGCAAAACTGAATGAAAGTAGCTCTTGTTAATTATATCCTCAGGGGGTGGGGATCGAGATTACGTTGTTGGGATCCAGATCTAAAATTAAAATTTTAACTTTTATAGTCATTTTTGTTGGGTTTCTTTTGAATAACATGAAAATATCCGACTAAACTAGCGATTGAAAGAAGGAATGAAAGGATGTAATTACGTACCTGTGGGTGCTTGAGTCCCATCCAGATATATTAGCTGCTTGGCCAAGAGCAGCTCTCCACTTATCCACTTTGATCCGATCGTCTGTTTTGCCGCTGGCGTCGGCGGCTCGAACATAGTCTTCAAATGGTTTCTGGTAACTGCCTGTCTGATGGCGGACGTCTGTTGGATCTGTCTTGTAGAAGACTGGTATAACAGCCTGTCCCTCTTCTCTTCTGCACTCCATTATTTTGACCAGTTCGAGCAAACACCATTTTGAAGTTGCGTATCTTTCTGAGAACACCACAATGGCCATCAGCGAGTCCTTGATTGCTTGTTCAAGCGCTGGCCGAACAACATCTCCTCTTTCAAGTTTATAATCTATGTAGGTTTCGATACCCTTCTCTTTGAGAGCAGTATAGAGATGGCTAGTGAAGTTAGCCCGGGTGTCCTCACCCCGAAAGCTAATAAACACATCGTACTTTTTCGGATTGACACGGGAAGAGGAAGAAGAAGAAGACATAGCTAATGTTTAGTGCAAAATAAATTACAAACAAACAAACAAGGTGTTCTTTGATTTACGCACACTGACAGGAGCGCTTGCCGGGTACCTATATATAGGGGCCAGTTTCTTTTTATAATAGTTTTTCTGCACACAATTTTGTTGCTTAATTTCGTTAACTCTCATTAATGATTGTAATCAAATTGAATTTTCATTCAAAAATATGATCCATGTAAAAATAATAATATTTTAATTATTATGATATATTGGCTATATCCCATATTAGCTATATCCCATTTTATAGAATATTTTATATAGCTATTAAATTTAAATATAGACATCGAAATAGTTAGTCAAAGGATTCTAATTACATCGTAAATGATTAACTTATTTAATTTTTTTATGTGTTCTTACTTTAATGAATTATCTTTTGTATGTAGTGTCACACCTCATCATTCATATATTATTATTAACTTAAAATAAATTAAAATATCATTATATATTATCATCAGTTCAAATTAATTAATTTAATAAATTAACTCATATTGATATAAAGTTTAAAAAATTGTGCAAACATATATGTATATGTATATTGATTATAATACTCATACCCATTTTAGTCATTACACACTTAAAATCAATTCTATTTAAAGTTTTTTTTAAGCAAAAGGATAAAGTGATATATAATGAAGAGCCAAACAACAGACGTCACAAGAGCCACCTCAAAGAAAGAGGAATAACTACCCGCCCACCTCTAGAGAACAGATGAAGAGAGCCAGCGACTTAAGTCAAAAAAGAATATACAAAGACCCAGCCAAAGCAAACCACCCTATACAAAACAAAGCCAAACCCCCCCCCCCCAAAAAAAGCAAAACCAGCACAAGAAAACCGCTCCTACGAGGATCTGCGCTCCAAAATTTGAGTCGCAATCTAGTTCACTACTACATCGTCAGGACAAGAAAAAACTACACCCACCTGCTTACCCACCAAAAGGGCACGTCTTGCCCTCGTCAACACACCCAGAGGCACTAAAGGCTCAGGCGGCAAAAGCATGAGTTGGCGATCTTCGACTCCTTCACCTTCCTCCGCAACCTCCGCTTGCGAACCTTCCACCGCAACCTCCACTTGCTGACTGGAAAGGGATGAATCGACATGAATGCTCACCTCTAGGTTCCTGCACTCCTTCCTAGGGCGGCCCGAGCCCTCTTATCCCCAAGCCCTTGAACCCTATTTGCACTGCTTGCTGCCTTCTTTGAAATTCCTTTACCATCCAATTTCTTAGGTCGCCCATGCCTTCTAGTCAACTGCAATTCCGGCCCCTCCTTGACACCACTAACTTCCGCTCCCAAGATAACACCGCCCCCAACAGAAGGAAAACGGAGGAGAGGAGCAGCACCGCTGGAAGGAACCTCAGAAGCATTGGGATTCATCACCTCATTAGAGTCGAACACCCAGGGGCCAATTTCAGGAAAAAGAAATTCAACCGGAATTCTTTCACCAGAAGAGTAGCCCTTGTCAATACCCAAAACCGACGCCACCTCTTGAACAGCTGAGACAGAAAGCTTGCCCATAAGAGCCTCCTTCCACGACTTCTGTCAACTGCCATCACCAGCCACCCCACGGTCTCTGGGCCAAGATGGATTATCCAACTTCACCAGTGAGCCATTGCCGCGAGAACCTCGCGCCACCAAGCACTGCAAATCGTCCCTAGGAAACTTAGCCGGCGCCACCGACAGGTTCGCCCCGCCCACCTTAAGACCATCCAAAGCACAGATTGCCGAACAAGCATGCTTCTTAGAGAAGAAACTGACGAAACCAAAACGGAATCGCCGCCCAAATTTGCATTTCCGTTGGATGAAAACATTTCAGATCCTACCAAAAAGTGAGAACAGGCCACGGATATGGTGGTACCCTATCGCCTCCTCAATGTCGTTGACGAAAAGGGTGGAGCAGCAACGGCGAGGAACTCCGCAAACCTAGAACGGACCTTCCTCCTCTGCCACGATATCTCTGAAGCCCGCCGAGCCAGCTTCCCCCACGAAAGATGGAAACGGACCACCTAAAGCATCCGCCGGCTCTTCTTCTTCCGCGTCGACACCATCCGTCGAAGTCCCTTGACCAAAACTGACACCAGATAGGGCCCTGCCTGGTTGGGAAAGGGAGATCCTAGCAGAGCACAAGTTCTCCATCGATGGGTCCAGAAGAAAGCCTAACCAGTGCTGCAACCGGAACAAGAAGAAGCCTTTTGAACCAAACAAGTGATTTAGGAGTTTGGATCGAAAAACCCACACCGAGAAAGTTAAGGCCGACAGAGGAGAAAGAAGAACGATTGAGGAGAGCAAGGAATTGAAGTAGTTGAGGTCAGGCAGAGACACCGAGCGTCCACCGACCAGCCCAGGCGCCGCCGCCGCCACTAAGTGGCAAGATCTGGAACCCTAGCAGACATAACAAGCTGATATTTAAAACGTGTTATCAAAATGACATATCCAAATATAAATCACGTCATTTTAACTCATGTTTACAAGACTCAATTTTGGCCAGACTCAATTCTGTCCAGACTCAATTTTACTAACGCTAATTTAAACACACACTAAATGGTAAGAGTTGTGGGACATATGAGTTGAACAAGAGAAAGTGTAGGGATCAATCTCTAAAGGGAAATTTGGCCGATAAAAATAATAATAGATGTGATATATGATGTGTTGTGGTGTAATAGGAATAGAGATATGAAAAGAAAAATGTAGTGTATAAAGAGTGTTTGTTACATTTGGTGGTTTAATTATATGAATCAATATTGATATTAATTGTCCCGGAATTAAGAATAAGAATAATATTTGGTGTACACCCATTTTAGCGTTAGACGGTGGACATCGGAAAAGAGGAATAAAGAAAAAAAAATAGAGATAAGTAATATATGATGTGTTGGGATATTTTATAGTGGAAATGTTTTTAGAATCCGTTTGGTGGAATAATTAAACAGGATGGGGTAACAGTAATCCTATTCTACTGTAATCTGTTGTTTGTTGCGCCAGCAGGATAAGATAACACTATCATGTCCCTTATCATATCTTGTCCATCATATGTAAATGTTATCTTGATAGGGGAGCTGGGGTAGAAATTATCCGGACAGAATAGGATATCAGTTTTTTTGTTTATTTATTACCATAATTCAAAATTAATTTCAATATTTATATTTTATATAATTAATAATAATATTAATTAATAAATATTTTTTTTTATTTTAATATTATATTAAATTCACTACTTATTAGGTACTAGTTGTTATTGTTAAGCTAAAATTATTTAGTTACTTATAAATTAATTAAAAAATAAACTGATTTATAAATGGTGAAAATATTAGATTTACTCATATAAAATAATAGAATTTTCACTATCACCTACTACTACTTAGTTAACATTATTTTTCGTTATTTATATTATAATAAAAATACACTAAATAATTCTTCACTAACAATAAAATAGGCTACTCACATATAAATATTAATTTTTTAATAGTAAGTATAGACTAATTTTATATTATCATATGCTATTATTTAAAATTATTTCTATACTTATACAACTATAATTAATAATTTAAATATAAATTAATTTTGAAAGAACAATATCTTTTAATAATTTATAAAAATTTAATTAATTTTAATTGTTCATCACTTACCCCTACTAAGTTAAAACATATTGGTTACATATATAATAATTTTAATTAAAATAGACGCACTTCAAAAAAAATTAAATTAGCTTTTATTTTAGTTAATATTAAAACATAGACTCATTTATAAACATGTAAAAATAATTAAATTTAATAGAATAATCAATTTAAAAAAAACTATTTAGAAAATTAAATTTTAAAAAATATTATCTATTTTTTATTTTAAAGGGAAATTTGACCATTTTTCTTTGTTTGTATCATATCGTATTAATATCATGTCCACCTCAAACGCATGATAGGATAAGAATCTATCCTGCTCTTATCATATCATGTCCTTATCCAACAATTTATCTTATCCTACTTCTATCCTATCCTGACCACTAAACGAGCCTTAATTGCAATTGAGATCCTAAGAATGCTTATAAAGCTTAACCCTTACACAAATATTATCCTATGAATTTCAATGAGCAAGAGAAGAATAATTTACAATTTTAACTTCAAGATTTCATTATTGATGCTTATCAAGATTCAAATTAAGAAGAATTTATATCAACTATCTTAGAATTGTGTACACGTTATGCAAGAACAAAAAATCTGAAGTTTACTTACTCCACCTTGCCATGACTCTTCCAAATTCTTGAGATACAACAATGAAATATTAAGACTATTTAAGAAATAAGGTGGAAGACAAGTTTTTAGCGGATAGCATGATAGTAAACATGGAAAAGAAACATTGTAGTAACAAGTTTTAGTTCTAATTTGATAATTTAAAGTCAATGAAAGATGGCAGAGCGACGCTTTAATTAATGGTTACTTCTAATTAGGGGTGTACAAGACCCGACCATGTCCCTTGACCCGTCCAGGCCCATGTCCCTTAAACCCGCATCTCTTCGGGTTTCTTCGGGTTTAGGGACGGTTCGGGTTTAAAAATTGAACCCGGTCAATATTTAGGGCCGGGTGAAAGTCAAGTTCAACCCGTCCCTCAAACACCATTTACATACTAATAACTTCAAAATATGGTTTTGTATATCTTCATTTAGTACGGTTTCAAGTGAATATAATTTGTATTCTTTACTCTAATTAAATATATTGTTATGAAAAACTTCAGTTCTATATAGTTTCTTCCATAATTCATTGATAAGATAGAAAATAGTCTTTTTACAGAATGATATGTATTTATAATTCTTTGGTGAGATTTGAAATTGATATTCAATTTGTCATTCGAGCCAACCCGGACCCGTCCTTTTGCCATCGGGTCTGTGTTAAACCCGCCTTTATCGGGCCTCTCCGGGTCTAGGGACGGGTTCGGGTTTAGAAATTAGCCCTATCAATATTTAGGGCCGGGTAAAAGTCAAGACAAACCCGCCCCAACCCGTCCCATGAACACCCCTACTTCTAATCATTTTCTTCAATATTATTTTTATGGTACGCTGCACTTAAGTTCAGATGCATAATATATTTCATAATCAATTTATGTAATTGATGAACCTGAAATTTGATCCATCTATTAATGGGTCATTGTTGACTTTGTGAAAATGATGCTTTTTTGTTTGACTGCACCATTTTTGGTATGCAAGTCTTTTTTTATGCAAATTACTCATGTTATGCTAGAATTTGGATTAAAGGATTTGGAACTAGTCAAATGTACAACTTATCTTGGGTTTTATTTTAGCTGTTCTACGCAAGTTATTTCATTTTTTGTGAACTGGGCTTTTATGTGACTTTGCTTTGGTATTGTAAGTTTCAGCACTTATGTTCATTGACTAATTTAACCTGAAATATTTTTTTTTCATATAAACAATATTTTTAATATTTATATTTAAAATTTATTTTGGCCCCTCTAAGTTTTTTTTTTCTTGAAGTTCCACCATTGCTTTTAAGTGTTTTATTATTGTCTTTGTATTAGGTACAATGTGACTGGAACAATGAATTAGTTCGATATGTGATTTATGATCGGCTTAAAAATAGTTTTGGTCCCGGTGTTTTATGCTATTGTAAAAAGTATCCTTCAAGTATTTTTGACACGGTTTGTACCCTTTTTAAATTTTAGAAGAGAAGTGTTTGCCCTTCTATCAGACTTCTGTTAAAATCTGGACGGAAGGGATCCCACCTGGAGTTTTTTAATGACGTTGACCTGCACACGTGGAAATTAGGTGAATTTAGTTTTTTTATCTCTAGAATTAAAAAACAGGACACGTGTCAGGCACAATAGAAAACATATCAATTATACATATTATATGTATATAATATATGCGCGGGCAGTTACATATGTCTATCTAACGAGTTTTTACCATACCTATTGAAGATATTTTTACGGATACCTAATGAATCCAAAATGATTGTCATCCTATTAAAATGTTATCAAACTTAAAATCATAAGAATAAACATGAAGCATTGCAGTCTGTACGTTATTGAATTTTTAAAATAAAATCAAATCATAAAGTTCAAAGTGTGCAAGATACAAGAAACAATTACATTAAAATGACATGACTACCCACAAGTTCTTAACACAAGACAGTTGGTAGATAATCAGGTTTTATAAATATTTAGTTTAATGTTCAATCTCTAAACGGTCTCTAAACAGTGTGTATGGAGAATTACTGCAAAAAATTAAACAACAGATTGCTAACGGATTTTAGCCGTCCGTAATGACGTTTTACCGACGGCCAACGAGCCTTTGATAAACGGCTCGTTGGTAATTTATTAGCAACGGAAAAAACAAGGCCGCTGGTAATCACCGAATACTATAACCGTCGGTATTTAATTTTATTTTAAAGAAAATTCGCTTCCGATAGCCTTGCCGTCGGTAATTGAGACATTTACTGACAGCTTTGTGTCCATCGGTAATTTTAGTTTTTCTTGTAGGGAATGATTTGTTGGGAGAGACTTAATATGATCTCTTAGCCTTAACGAAGTTAATCTGATGACTATCACCTATGATGATATCTTGGAAAAAAAAATCGTGTAAGCAAATAACCAATAAGCTACCTTTGACTTTAAAACAAAAATATATAAATATATAAATAAAGAATTTAATTATTATGCAGTTGATAATGATGAGAAATATAATTGAATGAATGGGTGAAAATCATTGAATAATCAATACATATAAACTATATCCATAAAAAAACTCACATACAAACAAACCAGTAATGTTCTCTTGTGAATGGAAAAAACTCATTGGCCAGCCCCCTACCGCTTCTTGCGCTGACCGTGGGGCGAAGGATTAGTCTCATGGCAATCGGCTGTGGGGATACCTTGGTCAAGACCAAAAAAACCAGTAATGTTCAACAACTGGCCGCCCGAGATTCATGCAAAATTAATCCTTAAATATGTTCCTTGCAGCAGCTGCCTAAATTATCTGACTTCACTCTGTTATTAGTTTATCACAAAATAATTTTAAAATTCAGCAATCTAATTTATTTTAATATCCAAAATTAAAATAATTTTGTTGACTTGACTATGGCAAGTCACTTTGAATGAACATATAGATCAAGTGACACAAAATTATTCTAACTTAAATAGAGGTTTCATGTTCAAGTTTCTGTGGATTTAATTTTATAAAGTTCAAATTGTAATATTTGTAATAAAGTTTGTAATTTACATTAAAGTTTATTATATAATAAGATAAGATACAAATTATGTAATATAAGTTACAAATTTTTTATTTTTGTCACTATATAAGTTACAAATATATGTGATACCAACGGTTCACTTTATTATAAGCCCAAGCGTAACATCAAGAAGGCTAGCTGGCTTTAGGACTACATCTAGAGCTGGACTAGTAATGCCTTCCCATTATTTGTTAGGTCCTTATTGTTAAGTATTTTATTTTACTATCTAAGAATATTTTAGATTAGTATAAATTATAGTTTGTTTCTTTCATTCCTAAATAATGATGAATCAAACAATGTTTTACGATAAAATTATTTTTCATTTTATACAGATATCAATTTATTTAAGAAAATTGAGCTTGGTCTCCCTTTTTAGGGTTTTCTTTATTTTCTTTTTCTTTAAGCTCTCCTAGGGTTTTGGTTGAGAGAGGTTCTCTCTACCAATGTGTTACAGATAATTATAAATTAAACTCAATTAGTTGCAAACGTGCAGTGTATTGGTATACCACGTATTCTGTGTTGTATGGTTGAATATCTCACTCAATTAACTCATTTTAGTATATATGTTTGTCTAATTAATACTTTTTTGTTTTTTAAAAAATCAATTTACCTAAACTCTTTGAAAGTGTTTAATAACTTTGGCTTATATGCATATTCAATATAGACCTTTATTTTTCCCTTTAGATGATTTTAGTCATCTAACCCTTAATCACTTAAAACTTTAAGTGATTTTAGTCCTCTTACTTCCAATTGCTCAAATTAAACTCATATTTTTTTTTTCTAATGTTGCAAGTAAATCATTGAATTAAAAATAAATTAGCATCCAATTTTAAGTTAATTTTAATATATCATCAAGTCTAATTCTATCCACCGTTACACTTGTTCAATCTAATAACACCGACTTGTCCCCGAATGATAGCTCAAGTGGTAAGAACGGATGACATATGAGTTGGGGAGAGGAAGGTCCAAGGTCAATCACCGGAAAGGGAAAAAGCAAAAAAGCAAAAAATGAAATGAAAGCTACTGCTATTGATGGAAAGGTGAGTTTGGATCGTACGGTGGAGAATGAAAGATGGAGCCTAGGGTCACACAGGAACTGGAGGAGGCGATGGTCATGGAAATTTTGAACAAAAATCGGAGGAACATTAGAAGGGGTGAGAGAGCCTTGATGATGATGATGATATATATATATATATATATATATCAAAGTTTTAGGTTAAAATAGGATGATATTTATATGAAGTGATTTGATTGCAACATTAGAAAGAATATACCGATTAAAATTGAGCAATTGAAGTAAGGAGATTAAAATCACCAAAACTAAAAATAAGGGGACTATGATTGTTGGGTCCTTTGTTGTTTTTGTGTTCCGATCCATGTACCATTGTGCTGAGTCGTGTCCCCTCTAATGCTGAGATGAGGCTCTGTTTTTGTTAGGTTTGTGTGGCTTTTGTCGCATATCGGTCCCCGACAGATGCCCCTTTCATGGGTTTTTTAGGTCTTTGATCTGGGTCTGGGACCTTGTGGATGTTGCTGGGTTTTTTCCTGCTATTTGTGCAGAGTTGGTGTTGGTGCTAGGTTCTGTTTGGGTGCACCAAAGCTTCCAATCCCTATCTCTTGCTCTTTCGGTCATTGGGTAGCAATTTGGCCTTATTTTTTTTCTTAGGTTTTACTTTGTAGCATTGGGGGACTTTGCTCACGTTTGTGTGTGTTGTTTGTACTATCGACTATTCTATCTAATAATAAAAGTTGGGCTTTCTAAAAAAAAGGGGGACTATAATTAAGCAATTGAAAGTAAAAAGACAAAGATCACTCAAAGATAAAAGTAAACTAATAAAGGGACTAAAACTGTATTAAACCTAAACTTTTGAGCTCTTGCCAAGGCCTGGCCGCTACACAAAGATCACTGCCATGTCCTCAGTTTCATTTTCATTCTCCCTTTTCTCGTTTCTTTCACTCTAAAAAGCAGGGGCAACAAATACTACCAAGAAGCTATCAATTCCTCTGTGCTGTTCTGTTCTGTTTGCTTCTGGTTTGCTTATGTACTGATAGCAGTTTAAGTAGCAGGGGCTGCTTTCTGGTTGCTTTATTTTACTGGTTTCTACTGGTTTTTACTGGTTTTTTACTGGTTTTACTGGTTTTTTACTGGTTTTCTACTGGTTTTTACCTTCTTTGTATATGGGTTTCTAGCACCCCTTGTGCTAGCTTGTTCAATAAATTTGGCTTATCAAAAAAAAAAAACCTAAACTTTTGACAACCCAAATATAATGACCTACCAAAGTGGTTGTTAATTTTAAGTATTTAATGCATGTTTATTGTTAAATAATATTTCAGCATTAAAAAAAGTATTAATGCCACATAACCTGATCCATATGATCAATTAAAATTTGGAACATCTAACTTAATTTAAAAGGTAGCTCAAGAGTTGAGAATTGTCTTCCTATATAAAAATATTATATTGGTTATCTCTACTCAATGTGAGACTTCTCAACTAACTAGGCACAGCAGAGTTTGTTAGTAGCTAGATTAGTTTGTTGATCTTCTGTTAGAACTATAGTTAATTATTAACTAAACTAGAGTTAGTAGTTAGAGTTAGCTAAAGTTAAATCATCAGCGTAGCTTATCTATATTGTATCTCTTTGTATATTCAGTAATGAGAATTAGATTCTTCATTCAACACATTGTTTCTTCTTTCTTCTTCTTCTTCTTCTTCTTCGTGGGAAGTTTCTCACACTTGTATGGTATCAAAGCTTCACTATTGAAGCTCTGTTGCGAACTCTGTCACAATGCCGCCACGGCCACTGATGTCGTTGTCGTTTGAGTCATGCACCGTTTGAGTTGGCTGTGCACAGTTTTGAGTTGTATGTGCACAGTTTTGAAGCGATGCTTCACCGTAGAAATGCCAATTGAATCTCAACTGACGTTCGAGCGGGAATTGAAATTTTTCTATATTTGTATTGATAATAACAAAACAACACAAGAAAGGGGGGATTGAATTGTGTGTGTGATTTTAAAAACTTTTCTTTCAAAACAAATATAAGTTTCAAAACTCTTTTCTAAGACTAGTGCAGCGAAATTTTAATAGAACTAAAAAGTAAAGCACGCAGAAGGTTTATCCTGGTTCACCCCCTTAATCGACAGGGCTACGTCCAGTCCTTAAATTCACCAAGATTTTCCACTATTACTCTGAATAGTACAAGTATTATATAGGACTTCTCCTAGTATTCGTAGGACTTCTCCTTACAAGTATTCTGCAAGACTTCTCCTTACAAGTATTAGACAGGACTTCTCCTTACTAGTATTAAACAGGACTACTCCCAGTTCTTTTACAAAGAAGGTTTTTCTTTTCTACAGAGTCTCTACAGCAAGAGTAAGGTAGAAATAATTTAAGCACAAATTACAGAGAGGATATGAAAATAGGTTCTCTGTTTTGGTGTGTGGAAAGGGTAAGAGTTTTCACTCTATGAATGTTTCACACAGGTAGACAACTTTACTCAGAATGATAAGGTTGTTTGTATCTGAGTTAGTTTTAGAGCTATTAGCAATGAAAGACTTAGAGTGCTTGAGAATTTGATCGTAGAAAGCCGCCATTGATTCCAGTGTTTGAGAATTTCATCAATTTATGTAATTGATGAACCTGAAATTTGATCCATCTATTAATGGGTCATTGTTGACTTTGTGAAAATGATGCTTTTTTGTTTGACTGCAACATTTTTGGTATGCAAGTCTTTTTTTATGCAAATTACTCATGTTATGCTAGAATTTGGATTAAAGGATTTGGAACTAGTCAAATGTACAACTTATCTTGGGTTTTATTTTAGCTGTTCTACGCAAGTTATTTCATTTTTTGTGAACTGGGCTTTTATGTGACTTTGCTTTGGTATTGTAAGTTACAGCACTTATGGTCATTGACTAATTTAACCTGAAATATTTTTTTGTTCATATAAACAATATTTTTAATATTTATATTTAAAATTTATTTTGGCCCCTCTAAGTTTTTTTTTTCTTGAAGTTCCACCATTGCTTTTAAGTGTTTTATTATTGTCTTTGTATTAGGTACAATGTGACTGGAACAATGAATTAGTTTGATATGTGATTTATGATCGGCTTAAAAACAGTTTTGGTCCCTGATGTTTAATGTTTTTGTAATAAGTATCCTTCAAGTATTTTTGATCGGCGGCGCGGCGTTGGATCCACAACTTCGGCGTGAATCAAAGCTCTCCAAAAGTACCCAGCCTCTTTGTCTCTCTCGAACCTCTCTCTAAAGTTTCCTGGACATGTAAGAATTGCTTCACAATGAAGAAAGAGACCCTTTTATATAGGATTTGGGAAACAGGGGCGCTTAGCGCCATTTCTGGGCGCTTAGCGCCCAGTGGGACTTCAATCTTCATGTTCTGGGCGCTTAGTGTCGTAGCGTGGCCGCTAAGCGCCCATAATCTTCTCCATATCAAGATCCAACCGTCCAAATTAAAGTTCCATGAGTTAGGAATCATAAACTCAAATTTTAGCTTAATCCGACTGTTAACGAATAAGATATTGCAATATTGCTTAGGCCGCTTCAAGAGTTCTGCATCAAAAAGTTGGGATTAGAACTGAAATCATTGGAACTTCAGTGAATCCATGCTCTTTCTTGAATATTCAGTCCTGAAACACCATTAATATGTCAAAAACATCAAGAATGCCAATTCTAACCCAGGATTAATAGCAATTCATCATTCCTTTGCAAAACATACATTTTTTGGGGGGGTTTTACAATTAAAACTCACAATAAGTGTCTAAAAATAATGTTAAAACCATGAACGTTTGACACTTATCATTTAATTATATGAATCAATATTGATATTAGTTGTCTCGGGATTAATAATAAGAATAATATTTGGTGTACACCAATTTTAGCTTAGACGGTGGACACCGGAAAAGAGTAATAAAGAAAAAATAATAGATATAAGTAATATATGATGTGTTGTGATATTTTACAGTGGAAATATTTTTAGGACCCATTTGGTGGAATAAGTAGACAGGATGTGATAGCAGTAATCATATTCTGCTGTAATCTGTTGTTTGTTGCGCCAGCATGATAGGATAACATTATCATGTCCCTTATCTAGAGCTGGGTATATGAGCCTAAGCCCGCGAGCCGGCCCGCGAGTCCCGCAACCCGCGCGGGCTATGGCCCGGAAAATATAGGCTCATTTAAACGCGGGCCTACGTGAGCTAGCCCGCGTAGCCCGCAAACTTAATGAGCTAGCCCGCAGGGCTCGCGAGCCATCCGCGGGCCAATGAAATTAAAAAAAAAATTAAAATTAAAAAATAAAATTGCACACTGCACACACAAACACTTACGCAACACATAATGTAACCAAAAAGCAAATTCTAACTTTTGATTTTGAGTTGTAGGATTAGGAGAGAAAGAAGAAGAAGATGAAAATGGGGATCCAATAATAATGGAGCCACCTACTACAACCATGAGAGAGTCAAGTGTTATATGAACAAGAAGATTGATGCGTGTTTGAATTTGTTATCGACTTTTTATGTTTGTTTTGAATTATTATGGTGTTTGACTATTTGTAATAATTGATTTAGTATAATTAATTTGGTAAACTACCAAAAAGTTTGCAATGAACTCTTAAATTGATGTAGTATTTTTAATGAACTCTTAATTTTAAAGCTTGTAGTAGTATGCTTGTTAAAATTAGATTTTTAAGTTTTTTTTTTTTTTAACATGTTATGGCCCGCGAGCCAGCCCGCAATTAGACGAGCCGCAGGGCGGGCCTCCTAAATAGGAGCTCATTTAGAAGCGAGCCTACGCGGGGCGGGCTTATGCCGGGCGGGCTTATGCGGGCTGAGCTTATGCAGGGCGGGCCGGCCCGCATACCCAGCTCTACCCTTATCCTATCATGTCCATCATGTGTAAATGTTATCCTGATGGGGGAGCTGGGGTAGAAATTATCCTGACAGGATATGATATCAGTTTTTTGTTTGTTTATTACCATAACTCAAAATTAATTTCAATATTTATATTTTATATAATTTATAATAATATTAATTAATAAATATATTTTTTAATTTAATATTATATTAAATTCAGTACTTATTAATTACTAATTGTTATTGTTAAGTTAAAATTATTTAGTTACTTATAAATTTAATTAAAAAATAAACTGATTTATAAATGGTGAAAATATTGGATTTACTCATATAAAATAATAGAATTTTCACTATCACCTACTACTACTTACTTAACATTATTTTTCGTTATTTATATTATAATAAAAATACACAAAATAATTCTTCACTAACAATAAAATAGGCTACTCACATATAAATATTAATTTTTTAATAGTAAAAATAGACTAATTTTATATTATCATATGCTATTATTTAAAATTGTTTCTCTACTTATATAATTATAATTAATAATTTAAATATAAATTAATTTTGAAAGAATAATATCTTTTAATAATTTATAAAAATATAATTAATTTTTATTGGTGATCACTTACCCCTACTAAGTTAAAACACATTGGTTACATATATAATAATTTTAATTAAAATAGACGCCATTCAAAAAAAATTGAAGTAGCTTTTAATTTTAGTTAATATTAAAACATAGACTCATTTATAAACATGTAAAAATAATTAAATTTAATAGAATAATCAATTTTAAAAAAAAAACTATTTCAAAAATTAAATTTTAAAAAATATTATGTATTTTTTTAATTTAAAGGGAAATTTGACCATTTTTCTTTGTTTGTATCATATCAATATTATGTCCACCTCAAATGCATGATAGAATAAGAGTCTATGTTGCTCTTATCATATCATGTCCTTATCCAACCATTTATTTCATCCTGTTTTTATCATATCGTGACCACTATTATGTCCACCTTGCCATGACTCTTCCAAATTCTTGTAACAAGTTTTAGTTATAATTTGATAATTTAAAGTCAATGAAAGATGGCAGAGCGACGCTTTAATTAATGGTTACTTCTAATCATTTTCTTCAATATTATTTTTATGGTACGCTGCACTTAAGTTCAGATGCATAATATATTTCATAATCAATTTATGTAATTGATGAACCTGAAATTTGATCCATCTATTAATGGGTCATTGTTGACTTTGTGAAAATGATGCTTTTTTGTTTGACTGCACCATTTTTGGTATGCAAGTCTTTTTTTATGCAAATTACTCATGTTATGCTAGAATTTGGATTAAAGGATTTGGAACTAGTCAAATGTACAACTTATCTTGGGTTTTATTTTAGCTGTTCTACGCAAGTTATTTCATTTTTTGTGAACTGGGCTTTTATGTGACTTTGCTTTGGTATTGTAAGTTTCAGCACTTATGTTCATTGACTAATTTAACCTGAAATATTTTTTTGTTCATATAAACAATATTTTTAATATTTATATTTAAAATTTATTTTGGCCCCTCTAAGTTTTTTTTTTCTTGAAGTTCCACCATTGGTTTTAAGTGTTTTATTATTGTCTTTGTATTAGGTACAATGTGACTGGAACGATGAATTAGTTCGATATGTGATTTATGATCGGCTTAAAAACAGTTTTGGTCCCTGATGTTTAATGTTTTTGTAAAAAGTATTCTTCAAGTATTTTTGACACGTTTTGTACCCTCTTTAAATTTCAGAAGACCAGTGTTTGCCCTTTCATCAATCTTCTGTTAAAATTTAGACGGAAGGGATCCACCTGGAGTTTTTTAATGACGTTGACCTCCTGCACACGTGGAAATTAGGTGAATTTAATTTATTTTATCTTTGGAATTACAAAACAGGACACGTGTCTAAGCACAATAGATAACCAAAATATAACTACTATTATAAAATATAAAGCATTAATTAAAAATACCAAAGATCATCCAAATATTTAACAACTAAATCATTCAAACAAGTATAATTTTTTTTTAAAGAATAAGCGACAAAATTAAGCTTTAACTTTATAATTTTAGATTTGTTAATAAACTCTTCAAGTTGCATATTATTAACTTAATAAGTGAGAAAAATTCTAAACTATATATGTAATATTATAACTTACACTTACTTATTTTTTTACAAAACTAGAAAGTTATACTTTAAATATATTAATATACTATCAATTATACATATTGTGCGTATAATATATGTGCGGGTAGTTACATATGCCTATCTAACAAGTTTTTACCATACCTATTAAAGATGCTTTTACGGATACCTAATGAATACAAAATGGATTGTCATCCTATTAAAACCCTTGAAGCTGTAGTATAAAATCATAAGAATAAACGTGAAGCATTGCAGTCTGTATGTGCAAGATACAAGAAACAATTAGACATGACTGCTGACAATTTCTTAACACAGTTGGTAGATAATCAGGCTTTATAAATATTTAGTTTAGCGTTCAATCTCTAAACGGTGTGTATGAAGAATCACTACAAAAAATTAAACAGCAGATTACCAATAGATTTTAACCGTCGGTAATGACATTTTACCGATGGCCAACGAGCCTTCGATAAATGGCTTGTCGATAATTTATTAGCAACGGACAAAACAAGGCCGTTGGTAATCGCTGAATACTATAACCGTCGGTATTTAATTTTATTTTAAAGAAAATTCGCTTCCCATAGCCTTGCCGTCGGTAATTGAGACATTTACTGACGGCTTTGTGTCCATCAGTAATTTTAGTTTTTTTTGTAGTAAATGGTTTGTTCGGAGAGACTTACCGACGTAATGTGATCTCTAAGCCTCAACGAAATAATCTCATAACTGTGATGATATCTTGGAAAAAAATCGTGTAAGCAAATAACCAATAAGCTACCTTTGACTTTAAAACAGAAATAAATAAATATATAAATAAAGAATTTAATTATTATGCACTTGATAATGATGAGAAATATAATGGGTGAAAATCTTTGAATAATCAATACGTATAAACTATATCCATAATGTTCAACAACTGGCCGCCCGAGATTCATGCAAAATTAATCCTTAAATATGTTCCTTGCAGCAGCTGCCTAAATTATCTGACTTCACTCTGTTATTAGTTTATCACAAAATAATTTTAAAATTCAGCAATTTAATTTATTTTAATATCCAAAATTAAGATAATTTTGTTGACTTGACTGTGGCAAGTCACTTTGAATAAACACGTAGATCTTGATCAAGTTTCTGTGGATATAATTTTATAAAGTTCAAATTGTAATATTTGTAATAAAGTTTGTAATTTACATTAAAGTTTATTATATAACAAGATAAGATACAAATTATGTAATATAAGTTACAAATATATTTTATTTTTGTCACTATATAAGTTACAAATATATGTGATACCAACGGTTCACTTTATTATAAGCCTAAGCGTAACATCAAGAAGCCTAGCTGGCTTTAGGACTACGTTTAGAGCTGGACTAATAATGCCTTCCCATTACTTGTTAGGTCCTTATTGTTAAGTATTTTATTTTACTATCTAAGAATATTTTAGATTAGTATAAATTATAGTGTGTTTCTTTCATTCATAATTAATGATGAACTAGTAAGTAGCCCGTGCAATGCATGGGTACTTTTGATAAATAATTTACAATAATTTTGAACATGATTTAGATCACGTGATATATCGAAGTTAATAAATCCATCAATAGATAAATATAAAGTAAACGCAATGACTAATATTAAAATTATTGATTTCAAGTTTATTTCTTAAAAAAAAAACTACATAATTAAGATGATGTGAAACAAGGTTGTGGTCCCGGCTTTCGGAGTTCTGAGTGGAGTGCTGAGCGATGTTGGAGGTGGCGGTTTTGGCTGGTGGCGCGTAGCTTAGTTCGTCGACTCCGCTTGCTGTAGGTTTTTTTCTTTTAAGGTTTGCCTCTGTTTTTTATTTTCTCGGTTGGTCTGGGACTCAGCTCTATAGCGTTGTGTTGGGTGTTTTGTTGGTGGGTCTTTTGGCTCTCTTCGGTGGCGAGGTTTCCTGTCTGTAGGTGTCGAGCAACTTGTTGGGTTCCCTTGCTGGTTGAGCTTGTTGTTGTTTTTCGATTTCGATAGGAACTTTGTCATCTGGATAGTCGTTAGGGGTTCGGTTGTTCACTAGCACGGTTGTGTGCTGTTGGGGCCTTTGAGGTTTTTTTTGGAGGGTTTTGCTATTGTGGCTGAGTTGTTCCAGTAGTTGATTAGGTTACTGTACCCATGGTGAGAGGGGATGTTTCTCACCTGTATTATTTCTTTATATATCATTGATCTTTCTAAAAAAAAAAAATTAAGTTAAGTCAAACAAATTTTTAAACAAAAAATCTAAAAAGTACTTGTTACACCAATTGTCTGAAGACATTGACCATCTTAATTCACTTCTCAATCTTGACACGTTTTAACTCCTTTGTTGAAGAAGCTTGTGCTGGTGAATTGATTGTTAGATCAACACAATCCAAATCTTTATCCGAAATTCTTTTCATAGGAGTAACACCAAGAGGAGATAATATATCAAGTTTATTTTCACTTGTAATAGAAAGATCGGCCTGCGAGTGCAGATAAATATTTCACATCAGAATGTTACCATTATTAAATAGAGATATATACATGTTCAAATAAAGGAAATTAATATCTTACGACATCAGAATTTTGCTTTTGAACTGATTGTTCACTATTTGCTTCAAAATTGCACATTTCCATTTCAATAGAATCCTAGACAAAATAGAACGTAATAATTGGAACGTTAAATTAATTAATTAAGAAATAATATTATGTTTATAGTAAACAATAACATGTCAGTCCAATCCAAAAAAGCATGTGGAAGGAGTTCTACAAACCTTTCTTGAACCAAAACTTGTGCTAAAATGTTTGATCAAGTCAGCATCATCAGACATTGTGAGCACGGAAAAACTCTTTGAGCTCCTTGCATTCATTTTGTTGTCCATTTTTATTTTGAAGATAAATGATTTGCCAACAAAAATATCTAATGTAGCAGGTGGCATACCAGGCAACTCACCAGCCTATATAAAAATACAACAGCACAGTTGTGATGGTAAGTTATATATTTGTGACATGATATAAATAGTAATAAAACAGACTATAATAATAAGTATTTCCATTCGAACTGATACTTCACCCTAAAAGTATTAATTAGATTAGAAATTTTGAGAAAATGTAATTTATTCCTGCTGCTACTTCATTAACACACAGTTATTGTAATATTATAACTAATTTAATGTTATATACCTCATCTGCCTCTTTTTGAATAATTGCGGCTGACTTTTTGATCCATTGAAAAGCTTCCCGATCCCATACCACAAGGGAAAGCATTTTAGGAGGAGAATCCGTTACAACATTGGGTCAAGAAAGCACCAAGATTCTGCTACAAAATATGTACACATCTACTATTTCCAGAATCACTTAAAAATGTAGATGCAGTTTCCAAACACTAACACATAACACATAACACATAACTATCCAGCAATTTTCAAGGTACCATAAGGGAAAGCATTTTAGGAGCAGAATCTGTTACTACATTGGGTCAAGAAAGGACCAAGATTCTGCTACAGAATCTGTTCACGGCTACTATTTTCAAAATCACTTAAAAATGTAGATGCAATTTTCAAGGTACCACAAGGGAAAGCATTTTAGGAGCAGAATCTGTTACTACATTGGGTCAAGAAAGGACCAAGATTCTGCTGCAGAATCTGTTCATAGCTACTATGTGAAGCCTAAAGAAATTTTCAATTACTAAAAAAATTCAGAAGCACAGGCAGTGAATTTACAGAATCAATTAAAAATATAGATGCAATTTCCAAACACTAACACATAACTCAAACCATGGAGGATTTCTCCATAATCAATTTAAAAAATGTAGAAGTAATTTTGGCACTAATTAAGAATTGGGAAAAGTAATTTTCAAGGTTCCACAACTTGTATCCAGAATTTTCAAAGTCAATATTCTACAGTGCATTAAAAGAGCCAAAAGAAACTGATTCAGAGCCTAGTAGAGGAAACATAACTAACGTGGAAACATAACCAAAAGAAAGAAATTTTCATGATATCACTACTTGTAACTCATAATTTGTGAAGCTAAAAATTAGGAGAGCTAATTATATATAATTAAGAGGTTGGTTAATATTCATGACCACTGAAACTCGTCGCTCAAATGGTATAGAAGAATAGAAAATGATTTAATTGATGAAAACCACTGAAACAATTGAAGATCTAATATATGTGTTCCATCCAGAAAACCACTAAGTCTGCTATTACACTATGATTAACACTCTAAATGCGGCCATTTAGTTTTAGATATAATTTGTACCTGAACAAACCCTGTGTGCCACTTTTGTCCAGAAGAGCTGGATAGTCAGTTAATGCAAGAAACCAGATAATCACATGAAAATATGGTGAAATCAGAATCAATCTTTAATCAGAAAATCCTCATATTTGTGGTCTAAAAACTCAACATATTAAAAAGAGAATTTAATCAGAATTATTTATGAGCTTATTAATCAAGTAGACTTTAGAGTTATTTCATTTCATAGTAAAAACACTGATCAAGTTATATAGATTCAACATTTCTACACAAGCACTTACCTGGCTGATTTTTCGTCCACCGTATGAGCTTATATGAAATACAATTGATAAAAATTCTTCTTGTTCAACTGTGACAGCAATAAAAAAAAATCTACCAGGTTAGATAAACCAAATTATTAATATTGAAACAAACAATCAGTGCCTCAATCTCCAAACAATCACTTAATAGCACACACATGAAGCTAAAGTAATTGAATAACATGTCCAAAATATGTTAATGAAGCCTAAAGAAATTTTCAAACTCTAAAAAAACCAGAAGCACAAGCAGTGAATTTTCATTAAGCAATTAAAAATTTAGAATCAATTTTCATACACTAACATAAAACTCAAACCACAAGGGAAAGCATTTTGAGAGAATAGATACAGCTAGGGGAGATGAAGCAATAGAGAAATCTATTACAAATATAATATTAAATATTTATGTGTCTTTATCTAACAACTTAAGCTTTTGGGATAGTTGGTTCAAGACATGGTATTAGAGCTACCAAGTGGTATGAAGTTTGGTCCTAATTGGCCAATTATGAAGTAAAACAGAAAGTTGAGTTTCATCACAAAGGTAGATGGACATGCACATTATCTATGCGAGGGTCAATTGGGCCGGTGACAAAGCTTACACCATGGCTGCCTAATAAATTAAGGGCGAGTAGAAAGAGAAGTAGGGTTCAGAGAAAACAGAAAGAGAGAGAATCCTGAATTGTAATCTTCTGAATGAATTCAATAATGAGGACTGTACATGAGACTTGTTTATATACAAGCTATTAAGGAACTGAAATGCATGGGCTAACTCATATTAGAACCAGCTGTCACTAATAGATTCTATAACTAACATGAATGAAAATACAGTCCTTTAACAAAGGCAATGAGCTCTTGCGTGAGGGGTGTGATAGAAATATATAAAATCATTCATATCTTGTGCATTATCCATACAAGAGCCAATTAGACTGGTGATGAAGCTTGCATTGTGTGCTGCCAAATAAAATTAAGGGTCATGATAGAATTATAGAAACCAATTATTGTAGTGGTAATTTCATCAAAGAAACATCCTTCTTCATATTTACTTGCTGTTTTTTTTGGACCAAATTCCGGGTGTTGTTAAAAGTTTGGGAAAGAAGGTTTATTTATTCTTCCTGGACTATTACTATATAATGATGGAAAAACCATGAATGGCTTTAAAATTTATTGGGGACTTGTTAGACTAAGGGTGTGTTTGGTTAAACAGCTTATTTGAGTATTTATTTCAATAAAAACTTGTCATTAAAACGCTCATTTGATGGTTATTGAAATAAATTCAAGAACTTATAGGTTGATATAACTATATAAGTGTTCATTTATAAGCTTATCTGATAAACTTTTCCAAATTGGCCCTATGTTAGAAGTGTGTGTGTGTGTGAGAGAGAGGGGGGGGGAGGGAGAAAGAGGAGAAGAAAGTAGATCTGAATCTGAAAATTACTGGAAGCTTGTAGACAGCAACTAACCTCAAACTTTAAGTGACCTAAAAAAATTTGATAATTAGAAATCAAAGTGATCCATAACAGATAGCATACTAATCCAATATGCAAAGTAAATTAAACATCGCACAAGGTTAAATGTGCCATGGGATTCGTATATTTAACAGATTATGAGGGGGAGAAAAGCTTTTTGATTTCCTTATGTGGTGATTAAGGTTCTGATGTCATCTATGTTCTATTTGTTGGAATTGGAGAAGCAGATGCATAAAGGTTATTAGAATTGATCTCCAACAGATAACAGATAAGCAAACTAATCAGTACCGAAAGTAAACTAAACAATACATTGGGTAAATGTGTCGTGGGATAGAGATATTTTCCACTAATCAGTACCGAAAGTAGAATCTGTATATTGACTCAATCAATAAAATCATAAGCTCTAAGTAGAAACTATTGACATACCAAGTTTATTCCAGGAATTACAAATCCTTATAAATGCATTACATGAATATTAAGTAAAGCTATAGCATTGTCACTGTCAAATCCTTATACTGCTCATTTTTTTTGGGATAGAGATATTTTCCTCCTTCATACTATAATAATAGACTTGCATTGGGCATTAATGTAATGTGCAGTACCTGAATAGAACGAATCCCACAGTATGAGCTTTTGTAAACGAATGCCACTGTGTGAAAGAAAACAGAAAATATTACAGCTTGTTGTACTATATACAAATACTAATGTGAGAAAGAGCAATTATAATTAGCACACAGTACCTTGTATAATACTACCACAACGGCAAAAGAAGACGGCAAGAGCGTGGAGGTACGGCACGCCGAGGCTGCAAGTATAGTGTTTTAGGTTTCGATTGTGTGTGATGTACAATTCCAAAGGACACTTAAATAGAAAATACGTGCGTATATAAAACAATCTTAAAGGAGGGATTCTGAAAATCTGAAAATTTGAAAAAGGGATTGTTACCTGAATTTGGGCGATTGGGGGCGAAGGAGAAAATTGAAGTTGCCGTGATTTTCCATCGTAATAGCAGACTATCGCAGTAGATTTCAAGCTTCAAAAACTTCCAATTCGTGTAGGCGAATTGGGTAGATTGGGGGAAATTGGGAAGGTACGCGGCGGGAATTGGGGAGAGAGTGGGGGAAAGAAGAATAATTGAAGAAGCGGTGATTTGGGATACAGATAGAACCATAAACATATACATATATGATATGAGACAAACACCAATTGAACCTCGACTAACGTTCGAGCGAGAATTGGAAATTTTCTATATTTGTATTGATAATAACAAAACAATACAAGAAAGGGGGGATTGTATTGTGTGTGTGATTTTAAAATTTTTTCTTTCAAAACAAGTATAAGTTTCAAAACTCTTTTCTAAGACTAGTGCAGCGGAAATTTAATAGAGTTAAGTAAAGAACACAAAAGGTTTATCATGGTTCACCTTCTTAATCGACAGGGCTACGTCCAGTCCTTGACTTCACCAAGATTTTCCACTATTACTCTGAATGGTACAAGTATTATATAGGACTTCTCCTTACAAGTATTCTGGAGGACTTCTCCTTACAAGTATTCTGCACGACTTCTCCTTACAAGTATTAGACAAGACTTCTCCTTACTAGTATTAAACAGGACTACTCCCAGTTCTTTTACAAAGAAGGTTTTTCTTTTCTACAGAGTCTCTACAGCAAGAGTAAGGTAGAAATAGTTTAAGCACAAATTACAGAGATGATATGAAAATAGGTTCTCTGTTTTGGTGTGTGGAAAGGATAAGAGTTTTCACTCTATGGAGGTTTCGCACAAGCAGACGACTTCACTCAGAATGATAAGGCTGCTTGTATCTGAGTTGGTTTTAGAGTTGTTAGCAATGAAAGACTAAGAATTCTTGAGAATTTGATCGTAGAAAGTCGCCACTGATTCTAGTGTTTAAGTATTCTATTTATATCTTCAGTAGGATGAACGTTGGTGAAGATTATGAAGTTCCGTTTGAATTTCTTCTATTATAAATTGCAACGGATACTTCTGGCAAGCTCTTCAGAAGCATTAAATTCAACATGTTATGTATTAATTGCAGCATTTAATGCACTTGCTAGTGTCGTCTGGGTATTCAATGCATTTGCTGTTCAGTTTCCTTTTATGGTTGTTTTCTTCCATGTTTTCAAGCAAAAACACAAGTCACAACCCTATATTTGCAATTTCATCATTTAAATGATCCCTAGGCCTTTGAACATGCTCAATAGGCTAATCAAAAACTGTGAGGCACATTAAAGCAGAAATTTACATTAAGCCTCACAAAATCACATCACCACTTGCTAAAACACACAAAACACAAAAACACAAAAACACAAAAACACAACAAAAATAATAAAAACACAAAACAAAACCCTGAGTTGACTCCCAGTAAGCGCTTGTTTAACGTTATTAGCTTGACGTAAACAAAATCAAGGTGAAAAGTTGAATGTCTTTCTTCTTTTTTTGGATTTTCTTCTTCTTTCTCACCTTCTTCCACTTTCTCTTGTGCCTCAATCATATACGTTCTTTGTTCAGCTTCTTCCTCAATGTCCTCTATTGTTATATTTTTCAGGAGGACTTTCTTGAGAGAGGTCAAGATTCGACAAGAACTTGTCAATTTCTATTTCCTCTTTTTCAGTGAATTCTGATGGGTGATCATTCAAAACCATCTCGAAGGGATCATGGCCTGAGGTTGTTTCTCTGCCTGTAGAATGGCTTCTTCTAGTAAATCCCCCTTGAAACATTTCCCCTTGTCATTTGGAAATTGCATGGCCTTGAGTATGTCAAATTGCACCTCATCATTATGAATATTGAATTTAAGCTTTTCATCATCCATACTAACTAACTTCCCCACTTGATCTTTCAAGTTATTGATAGACGCTTCCATGTTCTTTTGGATATCCATAGGCATCTGCTTGAATTGCATCAAGGTATCCTCAAGCTTGGAAGTCGTATCTTTTATCAGGGGAATAGTATGGCTGGTCTGGTGGTGGATATACCTGTTCTGGACAATAACCAATACGATGAGTACCAAAACAGAATTCACACCACCTTACCCGAGGTGATTGATACATTCTGAGGAATTGGTGGTTCAGAAGCTTCTTCTTGCTCTTTCCTCTGTATCTAGCTAATTGAATGAACAATAAACACAAGCTAACACAAGAGGTTAGTAACAACAAGGATATTTAAATTGAAAAATGAAACTATACACTATATTCACAATTGCTTAAAATAATAGAACTAAAGCAATGCTTTTGTAAATAACGCAGCTCCCCGGCAAAGACGCCATTTTGTTAAAAGGGTTTTGCACTCTTCTAATAAAAACCTATACTTGCACTACACTTAAACCTCTTTCAAGATTCAGTTGTAGTTTAGTACGGGTATTATCGATCCACAAGGAGCTACGTTTACAAATGTCGTTCTCTCGCTCAATCAAATAAGCAATAACACAAATTGGTGATGTTTGTTTACCAATGATGTTTGTATCAAGCATGAAAATAACAAGCAATAAATGGTTATGGTTGTTAAATAGATTGGGAAAGCTGTTGGACGTCGGTTTCGTACTTCAACTATCCTGAATCAATTAGTTCAATGCATACAATCACTTAAAACCTCTGATTTCCTCCCCACCAGTTCTTAGCTAACTCACCTATTCCTAGTATGAGAAGATCGTTCGGTTACTTTCCTAATTATCGATTCCTCAGACAATTAATCAAAGCAAGCCGTATAAACTCCGGTGTTAAGGGACTTAGCGATCTAACGCTATTCCTAGCAGATTAGCTTCACTTAGATGAAACGGTTTATGTCTGATTCAACAATGTAGCTTCCACATACAAAGTTAAATCCAGAATCATGTGATAGTCGGTCAAACTAACACAAGCACTAAGAACAAAACATTTTCATTGAAATAAAAAATAGAAGATATACATAGAACTAACAAAGATTCATTCAAGAAGAAATACTACGCCTAGTTCCAACAAAAAGAGGCTTATCTATCCATAGACATGGATGCAAGCGGGCTTACAATAGCAATCAAAGAAAACAAGATGAACGGCGGCGGCGCGGCGTTGGATCCACAACTTCGGCGTGAATCAAAGCTCTCCAAAAGTACCCAGCCTCTTTGTCTCTCTCGAACCTCTCTCTAAAGTTTCCTGGACATGTAAGAATTGCTTCACAATGAAGAAAGAGACCCTTTTATATAGGATTTGGGAAACAGGGGCGCTTAGCGCCATTTCTGGGCGCTTAGCGCCCAGTGGGACTTCAACCTTCATGTTCTGGGCGCTTAGTGCCGTAGCGTGGCCGCTAAGCGCCCATAATCTTCTCCATATCAAGATCCAACCGTCCAAATTAAAGTTCCATGAGTTAGGAATCACAAACTCAAATTTTAGCTTAATCCGACTGTTAACGAATAAAATATTGCAATATTGCTTAGGCCGCTTCAAGAGTTCTGCATCAAAAAGTTGGGATTAGAACTGAAATCATTGGAACTTCAGTGAATCCATGCTCTTTCTTGAATATTCAGTCCTGAAACACCATTAATATGTCAAAAACATCAAGAATGCACATTCTAACCCAGGATTAATAGCAATTCATCATTCCTTTGCAAAACATACATTTTTTGGGGGGGTTTTACAATTAAAACTCACAATAAGTGTCTAAAAATAATGTTAAAACCAAACGACACTTATCATTTAATTATATGAATCAATATTGATATTAATTGTCTCGGGATTAATAATAAGAATAATATTTGGTGTACACCAATTTTAGCTTAGACGGTGGACACCGGAAAAGAGTAATAAAGAAAAAATAATAGATATAAGTAATATATGATGTGTTGTGATATTTTACGGTGGAAATATTTTTAGGACCCATTTGGTGGAATAAGTAGACAGGATGTGATAGCAGTAATCATATTCTGCTGTAATCTGTTGTTTGTTGCGCCAGCATGATAGGATAACATTATCATGTCCCTTATCCTATCATGTCCATCATGTGTAAATGTTATCCTGATGGGGGAGCTGGGGTAGAAATTATCCTGACAGGATATGATATCAGTTATTTGTTTGTTTATTACCATAACTCAAAATTAATTTCAATATTTATACTTTATATAATTTATAATAATATTAATTAATAAATATATTTTTTAATTTAATATTATATTAAATTCAGTACTTATTAATTACTAATTGTTATTGTTAAGTTAAAATTATTTAGTTACTGTAACGACCGTGCCTAAAAAATTTTAGACATACAAACAGAGTCGCCACCAATATTTATTTGTTTTGGGAAAACATTGGAAAAACCCATTTTTAAGCAATTTTAAGCCTACGAACCAAAGTTGGGTTCGGGAGTCTATTTATGCATAGGGAATGGTGGAGAATGAACCCCACAGCACCCCTAATGCATTCGTCTTAAGACGGTAACTTTTAATTGTTTTGTGCATGTTTTGATTATTTAGAATATTGAATTACCCCGTTAAAAGAAAGAAAAAGGAATTAATGGTTTTATTGTTAAAAAGAAGAAAAGTTTAGAAAACAATTCTTAATTTTATTTTTAAGCGTCTGTCGAGACTTAACCCGTCCTACGTACCCTCCTAAGAGGCGTCAAGGCTTACGTAGTTCTTTAATGTCTTGAATTTGTTTAATTATGAAAAGTGATTTTTTATTGAGGTGCCTGGCGGGTTCGATTCCCGGTCCTACGTATCTCTAAAGCGAGAAATCAAGGCTACGTAGTTCTTAATAAAGTTTTAAATTTAATCCACTTATGCACAGGGTTCAGGGACTTAAACAATGTTAAGACTCAAAAATCCTTACACGCGAGCAACACTTGAGAAGACGCCCTGTAGACGTTCTTAACAACGTTGCCGCACATCACGTGAGATGTATTTAAAAGGAAAACATTCGTAGTCGTCATCTTAATAAGCAAGAGGTTCTAAAACATTTAATTGATTTTCATCATAAAAAACAGAAAGAGATTAATGTAAATTTTTCATATTTAACGATTTATTTTTGTTTAAACAAAAGGATACGAAATTCATCCACTCATGCACAGAGTTCAGGGACTTAAACAATGTTAAGACTCAAAAACCCTTACGCGTGAGCAACACTTGAGAGAGACGCCCTATAGACGTTCTTAACAACGTTACCTCGCGTCACGTGAGATGTATTTAATTAATGTTAGCTATAAAAAGAAAGAGATTGGTATAAAGTCTTCGTTTGTATATCTTATTTTTGTTTTAAAAAAAGATACGAAATTCATCCACTTATGCACGGGGTTCAGGGACTTAAACAACGTTAAGACTCAAAAACCCTTACGCACTAACAACACTTGCGAGAGACACCCTATAGACGTTCTTAACAACGTTGTCGCGCGTCGCGTGAGATGTGTTAAAAATGTTTATCGTCTTAGTTTTCATAAGCGAATATTTCTAAAAACCATTTAATTAATTTTGTCATGAATTGATATTTTATGTTGTTTGAAAAAAGATATGAAATCCATCCACTCATGCACAGGGTTTAGGGACTTAAATAATGTTAAGACTCAAAAACCCTTACGCGCAAACAACAGTTGCCGCGCATCGCGTGAGATGAATTTCTTAATGATCTTTATATCGTTCTTGATCGTCCTTACCTTCACTCATTTGAGAATCCAATTTGTACCGTATCAATCACGATAAAACAATCTCACTTGCAAAGATAGACTAAAAGAACCAACCCAACTTTCATGGCCACTTAAAATCAAAACAAGTCCTATTAAATCGGTTAAAATTAGATTATTAAGGGGCCAAGTTCAACATGTAGAATCACATAGGCCAGGCACGACATACTGCATGTTCACATTCATCCTGCATCATTATTCACCCTTGGTCCATTCACCTTATTGTTAATTTTCCCTTCTTAAAATCATCAAATACACAAAATGAGAAACCACTGCAACGCAACAAATTTCACAAACAACTCTAGACAAACATGAAACAGAAATCAAAAGAGAGTATAACAACACACAAACATAAAATACGCTACTGTTTCAGAGATGGAAACCAAGAAACACAGATGGGGAGATCATGGGATGACAAAAGAAATTAAAAAAAAAAAAAAAAAAACGAAACGAAAAAAAACGGAAAAAGAAGGACGGCGGCCCAAAGGAAGAAGGGAGCAGCCAAAGAAAAAGCTTCTGAAAGGCTGAAGGCCTAGCAGCAAGGAAAAAATAAACTGATATAAAATGGTGAAAATATTGGATTTACTCATATAAAATAATAGAATTTTCACTATCACCTACTACTATTTAGTTGGGTGTTTACAGTTACTTATAAATTTAATTAAAAAATAAACTGATTTATAAATGGTGAAAATATTGGATTTACTCATATAAAATAATAGAATTTTCACTATCACCAACTACTACTTAGTTAACATTATTTTTTGTTATTTATATTATAATAAAAATACACAAAATAATTCTTCACTAACAATAAAATAGGCTACTCACATATAAATATTAATTTTATAATAGTAAAAATAGACTAATTTTATATTATCATATGCTATTATTTAAAATTGTTTCTCTACTTATATAATTATAATTAATAATTTAAATATAAATTAATTTTGAAAGAACAATATCTTTTAATAATTTATAAAAATATAATTAATTTTTATTGGTGATCACTTACCCCTACTAAGTTAAAACACATTGGTTACATATATAATAATTTTAATTAAAATAGACGCCATTCAAAAAAAATTGAAATAGCTTTTAATTTTAGTTAATATTAAAACATAGACTCATTTATAAACATGTAAAAATAATTAAATTTAATAGAATAATCAATTTAAAAAAAAAACTATTTCAAAAATTAAATTTTAAAAAATATTATGTATTTTTTATTTAAAGGGAAATTTGACCATTTTTCTTTGTTTGTATCATATCAATATTATATCCACCTCAAATGCATGATAGAATAAGAGTCTATGCTGCTCTTATCATATCATGTTCTTATCCAACCATTTATTTCATCCTGTTTTTGTCCACCTTGCCATGACTCTTCCAAATTCTTGTAACAAGTTTTAGTTCTAATTTGATAATTTAAAGTCAATGAAAGATGGCAGAGCGACGCTTTAATTAATGGTTACTTCTAATCATTTTCTTCAATATTATTTTTATGGTACGCTGCACTTAAGTTCAGATGCATAATATATTTCATAATCAATTTATGTAATTGATGAACCTGAAATTTGATCCATCTATTAATGGGTCATTGTTGACTTTGTGAAAATGATGCTTTTTTGTTTGACTGCACCATTTTTGGTATGCAAGTCTTTTTTTATGCAAATTACTCATGTTATGCTAGAATTTGGATTAAAGGATTTGGAACTAGTCAAATGTACAACTTATCTTGGGTTTTATTTTAGCTGTTCTACGCAAGTTATTTCATTTTTTGTGAACTGGGCTTTTATGTGACTTTGCTTTGGTATTGTAAGTTTCAGCACTTATGTTCATTGACTAATTTAACCTGAAATATTTTTTTGTTCATATAAACAATATTTTTAATATTTATATTTAAAATTTATTTTGGCCCCTCTAAGTTTTTTTTTTCTTGAAGTTCCACCATTGGTTTTAAGTGTTTTATTATTGTCTTTGTATTAGGTACAATGTGACTGGAACGATGAATTAGTTCGATATGTGATTTATGATCGGCTTAAAAACAGTTTTGGTCCCTGATGTTTAATGTTTTTGTAAAAAGTATTCTTCAAGTATTTTTGACACGTTTTGTACCCTCTTTAAATTTCAGAAGACCAGTGTTTGCCCTTTCATCAATCTTCTGTTAAAATTTAGACGGAAGGGATCCACCTGGAGTTTTTTAATGACGTTGACCTCCTGCACACGTGGAAATTAGGTGAATTTAATTTATTTTATCTTTGGAATTACAAAACAGGACACGTGTCTAAGCACAATAGATAACCAAAATATAACTACTATTATAAAATATAAAGCATTAATTAAAAATACCAAAGATCATCCAAATATTTAACAACTAAATCATTCAAACAAGTATAATTTTTTTTTAAAGAATAAGCGACAAAATTAAGCTTTAACTTTATAATTTTAGATTTGTTAATAAACTCTTCAAGTTGCATATTATTAACTTAATAAGTGAGAAAAATTCTAAACTATATATGTAATATTATAACTTACACTTACTTATTTTTTTACAAAACTAGAAAGTTATACTTTAAATATATTAATATACTATCAATTATACATATTGTGCGTATAATATATGTGCGGGTAGTTACATATGCCTATCTAACAAGTTTTTACCATACCTATTAAAGATGCTTTTACGGATACCTAATGAATACAAAATGGATTGTCATCCTATTAAAACCCTTGAAGCTGTAGTATAAAATCATAAGAATAAACGTGAAGCATTGCAGTCTGTATGTGCAAGATACAAGAAACAATTAGACATGACTGCTGACAATTTCTTAACACAGTTGGTAGATAATCAGGCTTTATAAATATTTAGTTTAGCGTTCAATCTCTAAACGGTGTGTATGAAGAATCACTACAAAAAATTAAACAGCAGATTACCAATAGATTTTAACCGTCGGTAATGACATTTTACCGACGGCCAACGAGCCTTCGATAAATGGCTTGTCGATAATTTATTAGCAACGGACAAAACAAGGCCGTTGGTAATCGCTGAATACTATAACCGTTGGTATTTAATTTTATTTTAAAGAAAATTCGCTTCCTATAGCCTTGCCGTCGGTAATTGAGACATTTACTGACGGCTTTGTGTCCATCAGTAATTTTAGTTTTTCTTGTAGTAAATGGTTTGTTCGGAGAGACTTACCGACGTAATGTGATCTTTAAGCCTTAACGAAATAATCTCATAACTGTCATGATATCTTGGAAAAAATCGTGTAAGCAAATAACCAATAAGCTACCTTTGACTTTAAAACAGAAAAGTTTTCTCTCTAGATACATTCCATATATATATATATATATATATCAAAGTTCTAGGTTAAAATAGGATGATATTTATATGAAGTGATTTGATTGCAACATTAGAAAGAATAAAGGGATTAAAATTGAGCAATTGAAGTAAGGAGATTAAAATCACCAAAACTAAAAAGAAGGGGACTATGATTGCTGGGTCCTTTGTTGCTATTGTGTTCCGATCCATGTACCATTGTGCTGAGTCGTGTCCCCTCTAATGCTGAGATGAGGCTCTGTTTTGGTGTGTGGAAAGGGTAAGAGTTTTCACTCTATGAAGGTTTCACACAGGCAGACGACTTTACTCAGAATGATAAGGTTGTTTGTATCTGAGATAGTTTTAGAGCTATTAGCAATGAAAGACTTAAAATGCTTGAGAATTTGGTCGTAGAAAGTTGCCACTGATTCCAGTGTTTAAGTAGGGTGAACGTTGGTGAAGATTATGAAGTTCCGTTTGAATTTCTTCTATTCTGAATTGCAACGGATACTTCTGGCAAGCTCTTCAGAAGCATTAAAGGCAACCTGCTATGCATTAATTGTAGCATTTAATGCACTTCTAGTGTCGTCTGGGTATTCAATGCGTTTGCTGTTCAGTTTCCTTTTATGGTTGTCTGGGCATTAAATGTAAAGGAAAGCAGCAAAGAGAAACTTCTTCTTCTTATCATCGAGATTTGATTCTGACCGTTGAGGTAATACGATGTTCAGAGAATAGTGTTGTTGACTCTGAAAGGTAATCTTGATTTACGGAATGTCAGAGAGGGCAAGCAGATACGAGGAATAAAATATTAAATGTGTCCTTGTCTTGATTCTGCTAAGAACAGTGCTTCATTAAATGTTGAGATGTAGTGAATCTTTGTTGGCAGAAGCTCTGATTAGAGTGTAGTAATACGTACTCCTCAGACGTACTTCTTGAACATACTAAGACGCTCACTCAGATGTCCTCTTCTTTGATGTATTCAAACACGCTTCTTTTGATGTATTCTTTGAAGGCCAACTGGGGAATTCGGAAAATGTGTGTGTTTTCTGTAATGTGTATTCACCATGTGATTTACCAAGTAAAAGGCGTCTGTGGGCAGAATTGGTGGAGAAAAGAAGTAACATCAGTATCTCTAATTGGTGTGTGCTTGGCGATTTTAATTATGTGAGGAGTCCTGAGGAAAGACAAGCTTCTACAGCTGATGCCTCCAATAATAGGAGGGACATGGAAGCCTTCAATGACTTCATTGATGAAATGGAACTTAGAGATATCCCGATGGTGGGTGGAAAATTCACTTGGGTTCAGCCTAATGGTCTTGCGAGAAGCAGATTGGATAGGGTACTTGTGTCGACGGAATGGTTTTCTAGTTGGCCTGAAAGCATTCAGGAAGTTCTAAATAGAGATCTTTCAAATCACTGCCCTCTATTATTACGCTTAGCGAGACGAGATTGGGGCCCAAAACCATTCAGGGTACTTAACTGCTGGTTCAAGGATCACCGATTCAGAGATTTTGTCGAGAAAGAATGGAAGCAGATTCATGTTAATGGTTGGGGCGCCTTCGTCTTAAAAGACAAACTAAAAGTGTTGAAAGTAAAGTTGAAACAGTGGAACTCAGAGGTATTTGGAGATCTGAATTCAAAACGGAAGTCTCTGTCAGAAAAAATGAAAGCTCTGGACTTGAAAGCAGAATCTGTAGGACTTTCACCTAATGAAACTCTTCAACTGAGAGAAGTAGGAGCTAAACTTAGGCGGGTCTCAAACCGGAATGAGTCCCTCCTATGTCAAAAATCACGTCTGCAATGGATCAAAGAAGGCGACGCGGACACTAGGTTCTTTCATGGTACAGTAAATTGGAGAAGGAAATTGAATTCTCTGATTGGGGTGGATATAGACGGGTATGGCAGGAAGATCCTCTAGTGGTAAAAAGAAAGGTACGAGAATTCTTTGCGACAAAATTTGATGCTGAAATTTGGGATTCCCCGAAGCTTTGATGGTGTTAACTTCCAGTGTATCTCTGAACTTGATAATATGAAGATCTGTGCTGACTTTGATTTAAATGAAATTAAAGAAGCTGTTTGGAGTTGTGCCGGTGATAAAAGCCCAGGCCCTGATGGGTATAATTTCACGTTTATCAAGGCTTTCTAGGACTTATTGAAAATGGATTTCAAAAGGCTGCTGGATGATTTTCATAGAAACATAGTATGGCCGTGCGGTTCAAACTCCTCTTTTTTAGCTTTGATCCCGAAAGTAGATTCGCCACAGAATCTGAATGAGTATAGACC
Organism: Acmispon strigosus; assembly: GCA_030819835.1. Taxonomy (NCBI): domain Eukaryota; kingdom Viridiplantae; phylum Streptophyta; class Magnoliopsida; order Fabales; family Fabaceae; genus Acmispon; species Acmispon strigosus. The sequence goes on along the minus strand of JAUAMA010000004.1, from coordinate 51,166,075 downwards.
GATTTCACTAGTGGGCTGTATGTTCAAAGTGGTTTCTAAGATTTTGTCTCAAAGACTGAAAACAGTATTACCTATGCTGATCGATTCATCTCAATCGACATTTGTGGGTGGCAGAAGCATGCTAGATAGTATAGTCATTGCCAATGAGATTGTTCATGAGGCAAAGCGAAAGAAGTATCCGACATTGTTATTCAAAGTAGATTATGCCAAAGCTTATGATTCTGTCAATTGGGAATTTCTGCTTTATATGCTAGCCAGAATGGGTTTTAGTGAAAAATGGATCTCTTGGATTCAGAGCTGTCTTGAATCTTCAATGGTCTCTGTTCTTGTTAACGGTAGCCCTACAGAAGAGTTTCAGATGAGAAAAGGACTCCGTCAGGGAGACCCCCTGGCCCCTTTCCTCTTCCTAATAGTTGCTGAGGGGCTGAGTGGACTTATGAGACAAGCTGTACGTTCAGGGAACTTCGAACCATTCCTTTTTGGCGGTCAAAATCCGGTAAGTATTTCTTTGCTCCAATTTGCAGATGACACAATTTTTGTTGGGAAAGCTTCTATGCAGAACATCATGACAATAAAAGCCATCCTTCACTGCTTCGAGCTGGTCTCGGGCTTAAGAGTAAATTTCAGTAAAAGCAAGATAGCAAGTATTGTGACGGAGGATGGTCTCATTAACAGATTAGCGGCACCTCTCCACTGTAAAACAATGTCTGTTCCTTTTATTTATCTAGGAGTTCCAGTTGGTGGTAACCCTCGCAGAATCTCCTTTTGGGATCCGGTTGTTCTGAAAATTCAGAAGCGCTTATCCTGATGGAGAAGTAAGACTCTCTCTTTCGGAGGGAGATTATGCCTTGTCAAAAGTGTTCTAACAGCTCTCCCTGTTTATTATCTCTCTCTATTCAGAATGCCGGCAGCAGTCATCAAGAAATGCAATGGTCTCATGAGCAGATTTCTGGGGGGTGGCTCGGAAGAGACTAAGAAAATTGCTTGGGTTAGCTGGGCAAAAGTCTGTAAACCAAAGGAGGAAGGTGGCCTTGGGGTAAGGGATTTAAAAAGCTTTAACAAAGCTCTGCTGGGAAAATGGAGGTGGAAGTACTTAACTGACAGTGAATCAATATGGTGTCAAATCATTCGAACCAAATACAGAGGAAATATTCCAGTAAGTGCATCTAGTTGGTGGAAAGACATCAATCTTTATTGTGCTGGCCATTTTGAAGGCTCGTGGTTTGAAGGTGAACTAAAACGAATAATAGGAGAGGGCATAGAAACTCTCTTTTGGGAGGACGCATGGGCTGGTGACAATTGCTTCCAAAGTAAGTTTAATTCTCTCTACTCCTTATCTTGTCAGCATCATAAATTTATTTGTGAGATGGGTGAATGGGTTGATGATAATTGGAATTGGAGGTTTATATGGAATTCAGAGATAAGGGGTGAGATAGAGCAGCAGTTGAGTGAACTGAAATGCATTTTAAATGTTGTTTTGCCTATAAGAGGTAGGTGTGATTTGTGGTCATGGCCTTCTGAGGAGTCGGGCTGTTACTCTGTTAAATCAGCATATAAACTGTTGCGAGGAGTAGAGGAAATCATTCCTGAAAATCCATTTAATTCTCTTGGGTCATTGAAAATTCCTTCAAATTCAATCCTGTTAGCGTGGAGAGTAATATTGGATAAAATTCAAACTAAATCAAACCTTCAAAGGAGAGGGGTTTTATTTACTTCAGATGCTCTATTATGTCCTTTTTGTGCTTTATCTGTCGAGGATACCAACCATCTATTTCTGAACTGCCAAATAAGTTGGAAAGTCTGGATGGGGGTGATTAAATGGTGTGGTTTATCCGTGGCTCTTCCAACAGACACTATGGGAGCTTTTTTTCAGTTTGGAGGTCTGGGGAGACTTGCCCGTCGTATGAAAATCTTCTGGATTATTTGGGTAGCAGTCATCGGGGAGATCTGGAAATGTAGGAATAGACATATTTTCAATGAAGGAGCAGTTGCAGTTGAAGAGATTATAGATTCAGTCCAATTCAGAGTTTGGTCCTGGTTAAAAGCTAACAATTCCAATTTCAACTTCTCAATGTATGAATGGTCCCTTAACCCATCAATATGTATGGATGCCTTATGAAGGCTCTGTTCTTTTTTCGTAATGCTCCACATCAAGAAAGAGTGTTAAAGAATGGTGGTTTTAATTGTGATGTTGTTGCAAAAATTGGTTCCAAGAATGGCTTCTAAGGTCTGATAGCCGCAGGTTATTTCATAGGCTTATGCCCTGGATTTTTGTTGCTGCTGCACTAATATTGGTGCCTAAGGATCATTGAAAACATGGATGGTTAAAGATCTTGTTCTGAACAGAATAAGGAGCATGGTGGGAGGAGCTGTCTAATATCTACAATGATATTACCGCTATTGCTTCTGCTAAATTCTGCATTTTTTATGGGTGGTTATGCTGTGAAAATCTTTTTAGTTGGTATTGGCCGCGATATGTGAGTCTAGGAGCTGGGTGGTGACACTGGTTGAATTCTTGGGCTGGTTTCATCTTCAATAGCAGCTTTTCTTCTGGTTGAAAGCTACTTAGTTGTTGTGGGAACCTTTTCTCAAGGGTGGCAGCAAGATAATTTATTTTGAGGAGTAGTTGTTTCCTCTATTTTGTGTTCTGTCATCTTTCTATGTCATTTTGGAGACTAGATTGAATTCATTATTTTTTTGATTTTCTTTCTCTTTGTATTAAGGGTTGGAGTACCCCTTGTACTTCATTTTAATACAATTTTGGCTTATAAAAAAAAATGTATCAGTGAAACAACAATCTCTGTAGAGTGAAACAACAATGGGCTTGGGTTGGAGAATCGTTACCTCTGTTGGAAGAACTGAGCTACATCAATCTGTGTAGGCTGCACTGTATTGCTGGGTAATAAAATGTGCTGTTATGTGGCTTGTTTTTCCCCTTTTCCTTCACGTTCCATCTTGGAACCTGTTGGCTGCTGAAATTTGTTGGTTGCTGCTCTTGAACCGTTGCTGGGCTATATCTGATTCGTCCAAGTTGGTGGATTATGGTTTACTACTTTACTTCCCTTCTTTCTTTATCTCCGTTTTCTTTGCACTCTTTGCTTGTTCTGTCTCGTGCTTTCTCTTGTAAGCCTTCTTCTTTTCCTCTTGTATTATGGGTTGGAGCACCTCTTGTGATTCTTTTTAATACAATTAATTGGCTTATAAAAAAAATGTATTGTATTGTTGGCACCCTTTAAATGCCCCCTATTATTACGAGAAATTGGACAAACATCCCCTTTATTTTACAAAATGATCAATTGCTCGCCCTCTTCATTTATTGTTTAAAATAACAAGTGTACTCCCTCCGTTCTTATATACTTATCTATTACTATTTTAATCTTGTTTTTGTTTTTAATTATTTGTCACTTTTACAATTTCAAGAGAGTATTAATTATATTTTACCAATTTTACCTTTAAGTTAATAGTGATAGAAAATTAAATAATCTAAATTAAGAAGAAAGATAAAGGGTATGTTAGGAAGTTAGGTAGTAACTTTGATAGAAACAAGAACATTAATACAATTTCTTAATATATGTGGAAAACTTTAAAGTGACAGTTATTAAGGAACGAATGGAGTAACAGTTAAACCATGTATCAATGTCGTACTTCTTCCTTCCGCTGCATTCTCTTACAAAATTTCTTACACATTAAATGGCGTAAGGATTAAATGTTTTTTACACTTCTACACCAAATACAATAACTTCTTTCTTCATTTAGTGTATAGGAGGATTAATAGGAGGATAAATCATTAAATTTATTTATGTTATGACACTAAAGCCCCTGATCTCTCTCAACCGCGACTTCTTCACCAGCAAGCGGACCACCGTGACCAACTCCTCCTCTTCTTCCTCCTTTCTTCTCATCCGCGGGCAACCTCTCTGTCTCGCATCCGACTTTGCCATATCATATCCGGAAACAGCATCGAAACAAAGAGGAAACTGGTCAGAAATTCAAATGGAATGAAAACTGAAGACGATGAAGATCTGGCTTTTGGGGATGAGTAGGAAGGGTGCGAGATGGAGGTGATGAAGATTTATGTTCTCTACAGATCCAATGGGTAGAGAGAGGAGGGAGAGGCAGAAAGAGAAAAAACATGATATAGTGATCAGATGTTGTGAACTTCTGTATGTTTATCTAAAATAAGCACCATGCATGCATGCATGAGCAAGGTTTATTTATGTTTGTGTTGATGTTATCATTTTGTGTTTTGGTGGTTTGATCTTGGTGAAGGTTTCCTGTTTGAGAACTTGCTCTCAAGTTTTTCTTTGATCTAAATAAAAGTGGAGTTTTGCTTTAGAAAAACAGAAATAATTATTTTCGAATTTTCCTTTAATTAATTATAATCACTCAAACATATATTACTATGTGAACAGACAAAGCCTGCTCGGGGAAGGGGAGGTCGGTAGCGATGGAGTCGGTTCGCCTGAGGGTGGTGGTCTTCCGTCGTTCCTGCGCCCGGGAGGGGGTCCTGCAAGACACTCCGATGCTAAAGTCAGATATCGGTGTCAGAGGGGATTCCCGAGTGGGTAAGAGTTACAAGGATGTGTGTACCTTATGATTCTGAAGAACTCCCTTTATATAGGGGTTTGAGGGAGGCGCGACCTTCGAGGACAACTGGCCGTGATCTGACCAGCAGGTCTCTTTGGGCCGTTGGATTCTTAGCCGTGTCAGGACAATCGGGCAGTCCATGTTTGCTTCGGCTTGGCCCATTCTCTGGCTCGGCTCTGTGGTGGGACCAGGGTTTGGCGCCTAGGCGTGGTCGCTAGGTGGGGCTTATCACCACCGATTTGATGTCCGCCGAGTGGGGGTGATCTCGTGTGGCCCGGCCGGTGGTATGGGCGGTGGCCGAGAGGGTAGTAGGTCCTAGGAGACCTACTCCCGAAATAGTAGCCCCCCAGCCCAGGCTCTCGGTTATGAGTGCCTAGGGTTGAAATGTGTTGGTGAAATTTGAGTTGTATCACGCGTTTTGGTTGAGATTATGGTTCTCGGGTCAGCAGTCGTCGGGTGAAGAGGTTAGTGTTGGTCGGTTTTTTGTTTTGCGTTACTCGTATGACCGATGGGGTCACCCTTGGTTTATGTGGTCTCCCGGCCCCCCTAGCTCTGGGCACTCTGCGAGTGCCGAGAGGTAAGGGTTTCTTCAGGGTAGTCGGGTGAAAGTGAAGGGTCAGGTGGAACAGACACGTGGTTCCGTGGGCGGTCGTGTGGCCTGTTTTGATTGGTCGTGTCGTTTCAGTTTCCCATGCCTTTAGTGCGAGCAGGTGGAAGGTCTGTCCGATGGGACGTGGGTGGTATGATGCAACGCGTGGCGTGGTTTGATTGGGTGTGACGCCTCGGGGGTCGCGAAGCGTGCTTGAGAGGTTGGGGACTGCTCAGCACCCCCTGCTTCGTCTACAAATACTCCTCTCTTTGAGTTCATTTTCAGTTATGAATTTGGTGGTGAAGCTCTGCAAAAAAAAAAAAAATCTCCGTTCTCTTCGCTGTTGGTGTTCTTCATTCTTCCGCGTTCGTGGTTGCTTTCGGTTGTTCTTTTTCAGGTAACCTTCTTTCTTTCTGTTTTATGTGTGCCTTTTTCATGTTTGTTTGGCTCTTGGGATTCCATCGGGTGGCTCAGTGGTCTTTTGGGTGGAAGTGTTGCGGCGGCGACGATGGTTGCGTCATGGGTTTCGCTACTATCTTTTCTTTCATCGCTCATCTCTTGAGTTTTCCTCTGTCATCTTCCTTTAACTGTCATTTTGTTTGTTACAGAAAGATGGAAGATGATTTCTAAGAGGCTAGAAATTTAGGGTTTTTGAAAAACCTTCTTGTAGAGATAGATGAAGTGGTTTATTAAAGAAGAGAAGGAGTGAGAGAGTAAAGGTGTTTTCCTTTGCTACTTTATTGAAGCGGCACAGTTTTAGAGAAAAAAATGTGAAAGATATTCGGTTACTTTATTGCTCCCATCTTCTTCAGCTTGAAATTATTCAAGCCATTGGAGTAGAAAATGTCTCGAAGGAATTCTATGCTTACAACATCATACAGTGATGCATACCCACAACCCTAAATCCAAATATTTTCCTCATCCTCCATACGGAAATCTACACCCGTTGTCGCCTTGCCTCGTTCCTTTTCCTCTAGAACCTCTCGTACTCTCACTGGAGGCTGCGTAAGTTGCTTTTCAACCTCTTTTCCCCATGCCGATCTTCTTGCTACACTAGGTTCTTCTTTTTCCCCACACCAGAAGCTTGCTAATATAACACTCTCTTGACCTCCAGATAGGCTCCTTCCAATCGCAATCCATTAAACCACGAGATAGCCCTCCATGCCTCCAGATCCGTAGCATATTGAACGAACCCTACCTTAAGCCTTCGCCCTTTCTTTTGACATTGTTGTAGAAAAACGTGCCGAAGCCGCCCTATGTCAGTGAAGATGTCACCAATCTTTTGTGCGGAGACCCTTTCCCTCAAACCATCTATGAAAATGGAGGAGGATTCTGTTTCCTGTGTCACAGAAGACTCCTTGAATGACGTCGCCGCTCCTTGCTCCTTCTTCTCTCGTCGCTAGGGCGACCGATGTTTGATGAAAAATGATAATGCTTGACCTTGCGGTCACCATCTCCCAGGACCGCTGGCTCCCTGCGTTCATCACTGTCTCTATCAGGGCCTTGTATTGCCTTAGGCAATGAAAGCAATTCCCTTAGACCCAAAAAAATAAAATTAGTACCTATATAGTATATACTACTGAGATTTGTGAGAGGTAATGGAACAATGAAAAATCAGGTCATATTAATTGCAATGTATGCAATGCAAGGTGGGAACTGAAAAGTGCAATGTGGGAAGTGCAACTTTGGCAGTTATTAATAATAGTGTTTTGTATTAGAAAATTTACATTTTTTAAAAAACTAATAAATAAAATATATGTTATTTTTACATTCCCAAAATTGAAATTAATTTGTGTTTCCTTATAACCATTAGATTTTTTCTATGACTTATATATCTATAGTATTGTACAAGTTTTCTCTCCACTCATTGTTTTTTCTCTAAAAAAAATTTCATTGTTTTCACCTTGAAGTGAATTATCAAATGAAATACTTGATATCAAAGTGTTGCAAAATCTATCCTTATTTCATTCCTTTCATTCCAGGTTCTATTGTTCATCATTTATTATTTACTTAGTATTATTTTATTCTTATTATTTGCAAAAGAAAATGTCAAAATGAAAGTATGAATCTGATTTTGAAAAGTTGAAGAAAAAAAAACTAAATTATAAAACTCTCATAAAAGATTTCGTAGCTCAAAAAACTAAAATATTAATATAAAAAATTAATAATTTATATAGCATATGAAGTTTTTTTAAAATTATTGTCAAAAGAAAGTTCATTTACACCTTAGAGCCCAAAATATTTATAGACGACTCTAGTCTCTATGCTAGTGATGCATAGTACGTCGCCTATCCGCATCAGAATTCCTTCAACCCTTCTCACACTTACCGCCTACTTGCCTAGTACCTTTCAATACGCAATTAATTATTCAAAATAAATATTTTACTTTCTATAAATACAAAAATCAATAATTAACTTTTTCAATACAAGTAAATATAACCAAAAAAAAATTAGGAATTATCATTTAAATGTTTTCTCGTAACAATAGTATTTTTCTTGTGTTTAGGATTACATTTATATTTTTACATTTTTTAACTAAAGTAATTTTATATAATTATTCTGTACGTATTCATATCCATGTATTGCATACTATACTTACCGGTCATTAATCAAATAAAGATTAGATAGAAAGCTGGTAATATGAGAATACTTTGGTAAAAGAATTCTTTAATATAAATGATCGGTTGGACCGGCATATATATAAAAATTATTAAATATAAGCATACATAACTTTAAATCCTATTAATAAATAGGCTTAATAGCACTTTTGGTCCCTCATTTATGTACAAAGTGTGAATTTGGTTTCTGTTGGCACCTAAAAATTTGTAATGGTTAGTAAGAAGTCGAAGCGTCACTCGAGACGATTGGGGAGCATGGTCGAACAGAATAGTAGTCGATTCAAGTGGGCCTAGCCGATTGGAAGCACAAGGATCGGCCAAAGTAAATCGAGTGTACAAGGACAAGATTCAGGAAAGATGCAGAAACTTAGGCCTCAACTCTTAGGTCTTCCAAATTTTAACTGAGCAGATGGATCAGGTTAGGTGCATTTAATATATTTTTTTAAGCTGAAACCTAAGTAACAATAAAGGTGCATTAAATACTTAAAATTAACAACCATTTTGTTAGATTACTAGTGTGAGACCCGTGCAATGTATGGGGTACTAATTCATAATACATTTCGTACCTGTTAAAGTTTCATAAATAATCAAATATCAGGAAAATGGAATAGAAGTGTATATCTGAAATGATACAAAACATTCATTAGAAATTAAATATAAATTACAATACTTATCATTCTGCAGCGGTTATAAACCTCCAAAAAGGGAGGTTAAATGTAGTGTACACTCTGTAGTGGTTTGAACCTTCGCTATATGTCAGCCGGTGGTTATTCCAACGATTGGTCAAAACTGTCGCGAAACAATCGCGCAACGCTTGTAACCACAATGTTTCCACAACCGACACCAACATACATTTGGTGGCAGTTTGAACCGCGGAAAATTGCTTAGAGAACCGCCACAAAATACTAATTTTCTTGTAGTGACCCAAGGGCCTCTAGGTTTATCTATTCAGTTCATACCCAATTGGAAAGTTTAGTTTGGATTAGGATTTTGCAAAGGGTTTAGTTGAGAGTTTTTTTTTATCTTAGGTATAAGAGCAATACTTAGTTGTGTTTGCTTGAATGTTGAGTCTTTAATGCATGGATTGAGTAGTTTAGGGTTTAAGGATTAACTCTAATACTTCAATTGATAGTTCCATTCAACTAAGGAATTTCTAAGTGATATTTTATTACAACATAGCGATTTAGTACACTTGCCAATGAGCTAACACTATGTCCTCCATTGGCCCACAAAAATGTAGGTTGAGCTAGGCTAACCCACCTTTTGTATTTGGGTTAAAAATCCTAGCTCAACTTATATTTAGGTGGGGTGGTGAACCCACCTAAAAATAATAAAAAGAAATTGAAAAATGGAAAAAAAGAGTCATGAATATACAATAGAAAATAACATGAAAAAAAATCAACAATAAACAATCATCACAACTCACAAGTTATTAAATTCATCACCAACTTATCATAAAGAAAATTCACGACTTAAGCACACTCCACTAAACAACAATCTCACAATAATACAAGTTACATAACCACAAATTTAATTTAAATGTCTTCTTAAAACAATGTAACCACAGATTTATTTAAATATCTTAAACCATAAAGCAATTAAACAAATGCAAACGACATAGTCTCATGCACTAAAGATAAGTAAACCAAATCCCAAAGTCATTCAACCATTATCTTATGAATTGAAAATATTAGATACTCTTTCGGAAGTAGATACATCCAATTTTCCATCACCACCACCATCATCATCATCTTTCTCATCATCATCTGCATACTACATTTCAAGAACAAAAGATAACAAAAATTTTAAATGCGTATAAATAATAATAAAGTAACAAATAATTACACTAAAAGGAAGTAAGTTTCATTCGCAAACAAAATCATTCAACCTATTCCATCACACATCATCATAGCAAGGAAGTCTTTCCTAGCTAAATATGAAAGTTTACAAAATTGAAACCCTAGATTTAACTGTAAGACATATTCTATTTTTTATTTTTGTATTATTTATAAGATTAATAAATAAATCTAAAATCTGAATATTTTTAATGTATTATATGATTGGCTGGCCTAACCCAGCCCGTCTTGGTCTATCAATTTTATGAGTTGAAAAAATGAACTAAAATTGGGTTATGGGTTCTGTTCCAACCCACAAAATAAGAAAAAAAAAACTAGAGTTAAACGAGCTCACATTTTGCCATCCCTAAAATTTCATTTACTTTTTCAAAAATTGAGCATGCCATTTTTTGTTTGTTACAAAGAATGATAGAACAGAGAGAAAACGTCTCTGAACTACCGGGCAGGACGCTAGTGGCATGCTGCGGGAGGTCAGCACAGGCTCACTCCTAAGTAGGAGCGTCATTGTTCTCCCTGAGCAGGGTTGCCCACAAACTTGAATTTTATTGGGCACAAGGGGATTTGAACCCTAGACCTATGAGGACATGAAAATTGAGCATACCATTTTCTAGTAGTGTGTTTAGTGTTTGTCTATTCTATAGTATAAAGGAAAATGTTTGGTTCAGGGTTTAGGGTTTAGGGATAGGAATAGAAGAGAGCGAATTGAGTGATATGATTAGTTATGTGATAAAAATAGAAGAAAGAGATAGGAAGAAAAATGAGTGAAAATAATATATGTAAGAGAAAGTGGGGTGTGAATATATTAAATTTGATAGTATAAATGTTGCATGAGTTTTGGTTTTTTAACAAAGTAAATAGGGGATAGTGATTAGTCATGAGGGAGTGTTAGTTTCATACCGAGAATGCTGAAACTGATTTGCATCGTGATTTTGACTCTTATTCTAATCAGTCATCAACCCCTCCAATTAGTCCCATATGGATCATCCTGCTGTGCACGCCATGAAGCAGCTGCTTTCTGTGCCTCCTCCCCCCAATCCCTCCGCATTCTCTCCATTTCCTGTCCATATGGATCCGCCGTTGAGTGCCATTTATAAACCGCTTCCTGATTATCATCCTGCTGCAAGTCCAACGACAATTGCAACTTGGCTCCCAACTCCAACTTGATCTCCGGTTCCAAGTCTGGTGCTACCCCTAAGAAACTCTCCAGCTCAGAATTCGAGCAACACATCAGCTGAATCCCACACTCTTTTATTTTGATCTGGTCCTTGTTTTCCCCTCCATCAGTTGTAACAAAGAACTCAAAAACTCTTGCATCATCGAAACTCGAACCATGCCATACAAAAACATGATCCGAATTGAATTGCCCAATGTCTTTGCCATACCGTATGGTCTTGCATTCCTCATCATTCCCGTAGATTTGGCATTGGATTTTAACACCGCTTAGCGTAAATCCAGGGGATGGAGAAAGAACCACAGAATAAATGGTGAATGGCCACCGGGACAAACTTTTGGCATCACGAGGTTCAATGGTAATTGAGGACCCCGTGCTTTGATATGCGAAGGAGCCGGAGCCTGTGCCTATGCCTGAGCCTGAGGGGACACTGCTTCCTGGTAAGCAAAGCGTAACACTATTAGGATTGTAACTGTTGACATCCAATCTAAACTTATTTACATATATATTTTGCATTTCAGCACTCTTCATTGTGAACAGAGCATCTTCCATCATATGGAGGAGCGTAGATTCATCCAGTTTCCTTGCATTCATAAATGATATGTGTTTCTCCTTCCCTTTCATCTTCACTGAAAGAGTCTTTAAAGTGGACACCTTTACCAATGCGGTACAGCCGTCGGCGTTAAGCTCTACGATGAACAACGGAAGCTCAGGTAGAAACTCGAGTTTCCTACAATTCTCTAACGAGAGAATCTCCAGAGTTTCAACATGCTTGATGTTTGTAGGCAGCTCCTTCACACTGCTTCCATCGAGCCTTAATTCTTGCAATGATGTCAAGGCACGGATGTTGCGTGGGAGTTCAAATAACTCATCACAATCCTTCAGATGTAGTAATTTTAAGGATCCTAAGCCAGCACACAGGACTTGCAGCTTGTTCATATCAATTACTGTGCAGTTAGAAATCCTTAGCTCCTTTAGAAATGTGAGGCGTGATAACTCATCTGGAATATTTTGCAGTCTTAAACCTTTTAGATTGAGCCACACCAGGTTGCTTGAATCTCCGATTGATGAGTGCAATTTTTTTATTCCTGTCTTGCTTAAATCCAACCTTTTAATTGATCCGGACGACACTGCAAATTCCTTCATGCTTGAACAGTTATTCACATTGAGCTCCTCCAGGCACCTTAAGTGCTTTTCACTTATAAGACTTTTCAGTTTTCTGCACCTATCCAATATCAAAGTAACTAGTGTGTCCACAGATAAGAGTGATGGATGAATTTCACACAAACTTTCACATCCCGAGAGATAAACCCATTTGAGTTTTGACGCTTTAGATAAATCAGGGAGCTTCACCAATTGTTTGCATTCACTTAGGTCAATTGTCTCTAAATTCACCAGCTTCTGCAAAAAGCCAAAGGGAATAATGTCATCTCATGATTATGCTAGCTTCAGTTAAGTCGATAAAAAATTTAAGCACTCAGAAAAATTAAACTTATATCTTTATATACCTGCGTTCCGTGCCAAAGTTCTTCAACATCACTGTTCATCAGGCGAATTGCAACAAGAAACTCAGCACAGAAATTTGGTGGAAGAGACTTGGAAGGGTATCCGTTCCACTCAAAATACCTTAATTTAGCAGAACCTCGCTTATGTTTATGGAGGAGTTCAGGATTGTAAAGCACATTGGCTAATCTCTGCTTACCTGCGGGGACATATAATTTAAAAATTCTTAACTTAGGCATCTTATTGAATATGTCACCACTCAATTGCAAATCTACTTTTTGAGACAAATCCAACGTTATTCCTTCAAGTTGAGAGGTTCCCTGGAAAGACAATTAATTAACAAATTAATAAGTAAAGTAAAGTGAAGTAAAACAATTCTAAGTAAAAATTAAGTAGCTAGCTAGGCCTATATTAATTAATTTTTCTTAGGTACCTTGTCATCATCATTTTGAAGCACATGACGAACTTGTTCAATATCCGTCAATCGGCTGCCTCTGGCATCATTTCGAACTATATACAAAGCCAAGTCTTGTAGCAAGTCGTGCATTAGTATAGTATTGGTCTTTGATTTACTTATAAGAGCTTTTTCTTTAAGTATTTGCATTCCACAAGTAGCATTGAAATCACAGGCATCTAATATACTAATGACGGAATCTTCATTTTCGCCTTTGAGAAAGAAAGCAATGTCCAGAAATATTTCCTGCTCTTGCCTTGACAATCCATCATAGGTCACTTGTAACACTTGTGGAACATTCTGAAGGGGACTCTTTCTTCTCGTCAAATATTTCAATTGAGCTTCCCAGAATTTAGATGTTCTGCCATGAAAATGTGAACCCAAAATTTTCAAAGCCAATGGAAGGCCTTTTGCATATTCAACTGCCCTTCGCGAGAGGTCCTCATAACCCTCTTTAGGTTCCCTTTTCTCGAAGGCAGCTAAGCTGAAGAGCACAAGCGATTTTCCAAACTCCCAGGGGTTCACGGCATATATCTCATTCTCATCAACTATTCCCTCAAGCAAATTTTTATCCCTTGTTGTTACAATCTGAGTGCTACCTTCTCCCAACTCACCAAGTCCTTTACACAAAGATTCTACTTGCTCAGCGCTATCCACATCATCAACCACAATTAAAACTTTTCTACTACTAAGCCTCCTCTCAACGAATGTGGATCCATGAGAGTTGGATGTTGTAACTTGTTCCTTTAGCAGCTCAGAGAGAAGATTTTCACGGATATGTGTTAGTCCGTGCTTTTTTGATTCTTCTCTTACATTTTGCAAGAAGCATGCACTGTCATATCGAGGGAAGTGTTTGGCAAACAAGGCTTTAGCAATGGTTGTCTTGCCTGTTCCTCCCATCCCCCAAACTCCAATTTTTCTTCCAAGTTTTCCCGAAAATCCTTCAACTTCTTTACATTGTTCCTCAATTCCAACTAGGCCTTCTAGATTTTTGGGGTACCTCAGCTCCAGCTTTTGCAAAACATCGTTAACAACGCTCTTTATGATTTGAGAATCATCCCTGTCAAATAAAGGAATTAATTAATTAGTAAGACTAACATTCACAAATGATACATTTAATTATTACCTCACCATCACATCACTTTAAAGAAATATATATAAAAATTATAACGCTTAATCCAGAGGCAATTATCATTGAACCCTTATCTGTGCTTCGGATAGGTATAATGTTATAATTATGTGGTGCAGCCTTCTTCTTCATTAGTACTTAATCTTCTTGTCTAATGACTATCAACTAGAATAAAAACATATTCCAATTTCATTGTAGGGGTACTTGTCTAAGTGGCGGAAGGTGGTGGAGGTAAAGGATTACCCTCCGAGAGACACCAGCAAGGATCTGAGGACGACGCCTCTCTTTGCCGGACTACTATCATGGTCGCCACCGTGACTGTTCTCTATTGCGTCGTCGCCACTCGCCAAGATAGAAGCTTTACTATCTGTGTTTGGTTTTGCATTTCGTGGGTGTGCAAAAGTTTATGTTCTTCCAAGTGTTTTGTGGGAGGTTTGATCAATGAAAGAATCTTTTCGGATTTTATGGCATTTGTGAGTGATTTTGATATAATAGGTGTATGTTTGGTGGCCGATTCGGGGTGGAAGTGGTGGATTAGAGGAAGGTAGTTGTCAAGAGGTGGTGGCCAAAGGTGTGGTTGTATCCCAAACAAAAGGACTTTGAAATAAATAAAACTTTAAATCTCACTAAAATTTGAATATATAATAGCCTCAACTATTCAATAGAATAGCCAGTAGGGATGGAACAAATTAGATTTTGAATTAGATTTTGGTAGGTTTTACGTAAATAGGCCTAGCTTATTTAAAAATGTTAGGGTCTAAGTCTGACCTATTACTTTTCATAAGTTTTTTTTTTCCGAGCCTAGCCTAACTTTCTGAAAGTCTGGTTTAGCCTGGTATCCTATATAAAGGCTTATTTCTTAATAAGATTTATACATTTGCTAACTTATTTACATGTAAAGAGACTATTAAACAAATCGACTAGACTAATGAATTAAATTATATAATAAAAAATCTTTCTATAAACAACCTAATAATATTATAAGTTACTAGGTGAAATGAAAGTAAGCTTGGTTATGTTTGATTTTTAGGGTTTGAGAGTCTATTTAACAAAATTATACTTTATATCAAAGTAATTAAATATGTCATAAATTTATTGTAAATAGACTTATATTTTTAAATCATTAATATAAGAATGTAAATACGTATATAATATCAAGATATTATAATAAATTTCTAACGTAGCAACAATATCTATGATAAAATATATTTATATTAATCATTTATTTAAATAGACTAGCCTGTTAGACGTAAAAGGCTTTTTAATTGGCCTAAACCTAACTTTTTTAACTAAATAGGCTTTTAAAAAAACCTAAACATTGTATACACCTATACACTTTCTTTCTTCTCTCTAATTCTTTATTGCATTATATCACATATTACTACGATGCATTATATCACATATTACCATAAAAATTAGTGGACTATTCTTTTTGTTATAGACACAAAAGGATATGAAAAGAAAAAAAAAATCAATGTGATATATGATAAAACATGAACAGAGAGCAAGAGACAAAATTGAAGGTGGTTAATTTTTGTTTTGTGATGTATAAATGGGAAAACTGGGTTAAAATGAGAAAGTTGATGTGCAAAACTGAATGAAAGTAGCTCCTGTTAATTATATCCTCGGGGGGTGGGGATCGAGATTACGTTGTTGGGATCCAGATCTAAAATTAAAATTTTAACTTTTATAGTCATTTTTGTTGGGTTTCTTTTGAATAACATGAAAATATCCGACTAAACTAGCGATTGAAAGAAGGAATGAAAGGATGTAATTACGTACCTGTGGGTGCTTGAGTCCCATCCAGATATATTAGCTGCTTGGCCAAGAGCAGCTCTCCACTTATCCACTTTGATCCGATCGTCTGTTTTGCCGCTGGCGTCGGCGGCTCGAACATAGTCTTCAAATGGTTTCTGGTAACTGCCTGTCTGATGGCGGACGTCTGTTGGATCTGTCTTGTAGAAGACTGGTATAACAGCCTGTCCCTCTTCTCTTCTGCACTCCATTATTTTGACCAGTTCGAGCAAACACCATTTTGAAGTTGCGTATCTTTCTGAGAACACCACAATGGCCATCAGCGAGTCCTTGATTGCTTGTTCAAGCGCTGGCCGAACAACATCTCCTCTTTCAAGTTTATAATCTATGTAGGTTTCGATACCCTTCTCTTTGAGAGCAGTATAGAGATGGCTAGTGAAGTTAGCCCGGGTGTCCTCACCCCGAAAGCTAATAAACACATCGTACTTTTTCGGATTGACACGGGAAGAGGAAGAAGAAGAAGACATAGCTAATGTTTAGTGCAAAATAAATTACAAACAAACAAACAAGGTGTTCTTTGATTTACGCACACTGACAGGAGCGCTTGCCGGGTACCTATATATAGGGGCCAGTTTCTTTTTATAATAGTTTTTCTGCACACAATTTTGTTGCTTAATTTCGTTAACTCTCATTAATGATTGTAATCAAATTGAATTTTCATTCAAAAATATGATCCATGTAAAAATAATATTTTAATTATTATGATATATTGGTTTTTTAAACATATGAACAAGAAAGAAACGTATAGAATTTTTGTTTGAACAAATAAGAAATAAACTTTATTGGCTAGTGCTCATATTAATTCAATATATCACGTTTGATGAATACTCAATTTAGGTGTACACACCTAAGAAAATACAGAAAAAATAAAGAGAAGAGATATAAGAAATAGATGTAATGTTCTTAAAAGATAGTTTAAAAGTGTGTGTTTGGATTGGCTTTTGGGACCGGTAGAATTGCGTTTGAGCCTTCAAACATGGATCCAAGTAAAATCCACATCTTTGTGTTTTGCTTTGAGAAACAATTTTACCCCTAGAATTGCATCTATATTCTATCCTGACGCATCATTTCCTTGCTTCTGCGTGAAATGGATCCCCATTCGTACTTGGGAGTTTTTGTGGTTCTATTGTGCCCTTCCCAAATCTATAACTTTGTATAATATTTATCAATTAAGCATCGATCTATCTCCTATATTAGCTATATCCCATTTTATAGAATATTTTATATAGCTATTAAATTTAAATATAGACACCGAAATAGTTAGTCAAAGGATTCAAATTATTTTTCAAAATATTTTAGTTAATTACATCGTAAATGATTCGAAACCCGACTTTGGCGGGTTTTGGGATGGTGGCTCGGAATTTTGAGGGTGAAGTTCTCGCTTCGGCGGCCGCAGCTACTATTATGGTTTCGTCCTCCGTCAGTGTGGAGGCTCTGTGTTTCCGTTGGGCGATTTCCACGGCTATTGATTTGGGCTTTCAGAAGGGTTATGTTTGAGACTGATTGTCTGAATCTCTTTGATATTTGGCGTCGTCCGAAACTTGGGGGATCTTATCTTTTTTCTATTATTAGGGATTGTCGTTCTTTCTCTTCTTATTTTGATTTTATGGACCTTGCTTTTGTTAGACGGGAAGGCAATATGGCTGCTGATTCCCTTGCTAAGTTATCGTTTTCTACGTTGTCTTTTGTCTGGATTGAGGATGCTCCTCAAGAGATTTTAGCTGCTCTGCAGCATGATGTAGCGGCTTCTGCCCCGATTTCTTGATTAATATATTTTATCAGTTTCAAAATAAGATTAACCTTTTAATTTTTTTATGTGTTCTTACTTTAATGAATTATCTTTTGTATGTAGTGTCTGCATCCAAATGCACCTTATCATTCATATATTATTATTAACTTAAAATAAATTAAAATATCATTATATATTATCATCAGTTCAAATTAATTAATTTAATAAATTAACTCATATTGATATAAAGTTTAAAAAATTGTGCAAATATATGTATATTTATATGTATATTGATTATAATACTCCTACCCATTTTAGTCATTACACACTTAAAATCAATTATATTCAAAGTTATCAAAACGACATATCCAAACATAAATTACGTCATTTTAACTCATGATTACAAGACTCAATTCTGGCTAGACTCAATTCTACTGACGCTAATCCAAACACACTAAATGGTAAGTGTTGTGGGACATATGAGTTGGGCAGGAGAAAGTGTAGGGATCAATCTCTGAAGGAAAATTTGGCCGATAAAAATAATAAACGATGTGATATATGATGTGTTGTGGTGTAATAGGAATAGAGATATGAAAAGAAAAATGTAGTGCATAAAGAGTGTCGTGTTACTTTTGGTGGTTTAATTATATGAATCAATATTGATATTAATTGTCTCGCGATTAATAATAAGAATAATATTTGCTGTACACGCATTTTAGCATTAAACGTTGGACACTGGAAAAGAGTAATAAAGAAAATAAAAATAGAGATAAGTAATATATGATGTGTTGTGATATTTTACGGTGAAAATATTTTTAGAATCTGTTTGGTGGAATAAGTAGACAGATAACAGTAATCCTATTCTGCTGTAACCTGATGTTTGTTGCGTCAGCAGGATAGAATAACACTATCATGTCCCTTATCATATCTTGTTCATCATGTGTAAATGTTATCCTGATGGCGGAGCCCGGTAGAAATTATCCTGACATGATAGGATATCAGTTTTTTGTTTGTTTATTACTATAACTCAAAATTAATTTCAATATTTATATTTTATATAATTTATTATAATATTAATTAATAAATATTTTTTATTTATTTTAATATTATATTAAATTCACTACTTTTTAATTACTAGTTGTTATTGTTAATTTAAAATTATTTAGTTACTTATAAATTAATTAAAAAATAAACTGATTTATAAATGGTGAAAATATTGGATTTACTCATATAAAATAATAAAATTTTCACTATCACATACTACTACTTAGTTAACATTATTTTTCGTTATTTATATTATAATAAAAATACACAAAATAATTATTCACTAACAATAAAATAGCCTACTCACATATAAATATTAATTTTTTAATAGTAAATATAGACTATTTTTATATTACCATATGCTATTATTTAAAATTATTTCTCTACTTATATAATTTTTATTAATAATTTAAATATAAATTAATTTTTAAATAACAATATCTTTTAATAATTTATAAAAATTTAATTAATTTTTATTGTTGATCACTTACCCCTACTAAGTTAAAACACATTGGTTACATATATAATAATTTTAATTAAAATATAATCCCTTCAAAAAAATTAAAATAGCTTTTAATTTTAGTTAATATTAAAACATATACTCATTTATAAACATGTAAAAATAATTAAATTTAATAGAATAATCAATTTAAAAAAAAAAACTATTTAGAAAATTAAATTTTAAAAAATATCATGTATTTTTTATTTTAAAGGGAAATTTGACCATTTTTCTTTGTTTGTATCGTATCCTATTAATATCATGTCCACCTTAAACGCATGATAGGATAAAAGTTTATCATGTTCTTATCATATCATGTCCTTATCCAACCATTTATCTTATTCTGTTTTTTTTCCTATCTAACCACTAAACGAGTCTTAATTGCAATTGAGATCCTCAATTACAAGAGTTGAATAGCTAGTTTAGCGAGCAAGCATTTTTTTTTTTGAAACTTTAGCGAGCAAGCATTGTTAACTCTAAATTGTGCTTTGGTTCCTAATTAAGAATGCTTATAAAGCTTAACCCTTAGACAAATATTATTCTATGAATTTCAATGAGCAAGAGAAGAATAATTTACAATTTTAACTTCAAGATTTCATTATTGATGCTTATCAAGATTCAAATTAAGAAGAATTTATATCAACTATCTTAGAATTGTCCACACGTTATGCAAGAACAAAAAATCTGAAGTTTACTAGTTAATTGATAGACTTACCATAACTCTTCCAAATTCTTGTAACAAGTTTTAGTTATAATTTGATAATTTAAAGTCAATGAAAGATGGCAGAGCGACGCTTTAATTAATGGTTACTTCTAATCATTTTCTTCAATATTATTTTTATGGTACGCTGCACTTAAGTTCAGATGCATAATATATTTCATAATCAATTTATGTAATTGATGAACCTGAAATTTGATCCATCTATTAATGGGTCATTGTTGACTTTGTGAAAATGATGCTTTTTTGTTTGACTGCACCATTTTTGGTATGCAAGTCTTTTTTTATGCAAATTACTCATGTTATGCTAGAATTTGGATTAAAGGATTTGGAACTAGTCAAATGTACAACTTATCTTGGGTTTTATTTTAGCTGTTCTACGCAAGTTATTTCATTTTTTGTGAACTGGGCTTTTATGTGACTTTGCTTTGGTATTGTAAGTTTCAGCACTTATGTTCATTGACTAATTTAACCTGAAATATTTTTTTGTTCATATAAACAATATTTTTAATATTTATATTTAAAATTTATTTTGGCCCCTCTAAGTTTTTTTTTTTCTTGAAGTTCCACCATTGGTTTTAAGTGTTTTATTATTGTCTTTGTATTAGGTACAATGTGACTGGAACGATGAATTAGTTCGATATGTGATTTATGATCGGCTTAAAAACAGTTTTGGTCCCTGATGTTTAATGTTTTTGTAAAAAGTATCATTCAAGTATTTTTGACACGGTTTGTACCCTCTTTAAATTTCAGAAGACCAGTGTTTGCCCTTTCATCAATCTTCTGTTAAAATTTAGACGGAAGGGATCCACCTGGAGTTTTTTAATGACGTTGACCTCCTGCACACGTGGAAATTAGGTGAATTTAATTTATTTTATCTTTGGAATTACAAAACAGGACACGTGTCTAAGCACAATAGATAACCAAAATATAACTACTATTATAAAATATAAAGCATTAATTAAAAATACAAAACATCATCCAAATATTTAACAACTAAATCATTCAAGCAAACAGGCTCAAAAGAGTGCTACATAAGGTAGTATCCGAGGAGCAATCAGCTTTTCTTGGGGGCCGTAGCATGCTAGACAGCATTGTAATTGCAAACGAAATTGTACATGATGCTAAGAGAAACAGGATGAAAACACTAGCCTTCAAAGTTGACTTTGAGAAGGCTTATGATTCAGTGCAGTGGGAGTTCCTCTTCTACATGCTGAAGCGTATGAACTTCCATGATAGATGGATCCGATGGGTGAGAGGTTGTTTGGAAACTACTAGGATATCCGTCCTGGTAAATGGTAGCCCGAGCGAGGAGTTTCAGATGGAGAGAGGGCTTCGGCAAGGGGATCCAATGGCTCCATTCCTTTACCTCATAGTGGCGGAGGGACTAAATGGCCTCCTAAAAAGGGCATTGCATCTCAATAAATACAGGGGATATAGAATGGGTGAGAACAATGAGGTAGAAGTGGCAATGTTACAATTCGCAGACGACACACTCTTTGTCGGGGAAGCAACAGTGCAGAACGCTCAAGTGCTAAAGTGTATACTCAGGTGCTTCGAACTAGCCTCGGGCCTGAAGGTAAACTTCCACAAGAGCAAGGTGGCGGGTATTGCAACTGACTCCCAATTGACCCAGAGACTGGCAAGTATACTAAATTGCAAAGTAATGACTCTGCCTTTCACTTACTTGGGACTACCTGTGGGTGGGAGTCCATCGAGGTTAGCGTTCTGGGATCCGGTGGTATCAAAGCTAAGAGGGAAACTATCAAAATGGAAGAAGAAGATTCTCTCCTTTGGTGGTCGCCTAACTTTGATCGGTAGCGTCCTATCCTCAATCCCATTATTCTTTTTGTCTTTCTTCAAGATGCCGGAAGGGGTTTATAAGGTATGCAGAAGGATAATGCGGAATTTCCTTTGGGGAGGGACAGAGGACCGCAATGCAGTAGCCTGGGTAAAATGGGAGGATGTGTGCAAGCCAAAGGAGTTGGGTGGGTTGGGCATCAAAGATTGGAGATTGTTTAATAAGGCATTGTTAGGGAAATGGAGATGGCGGTTGCTCCATGAGACTGACAGCTTGTGGTGCAGAGTATTACGGTCAAAGTATGTAATTCCAAGAGCGGGAGAAGTTCCAGTTATTACTACTCGCATGTCACAGTGGTGGAAAGACATTCTGAAAACTTGCTACCTGGACCCAAATGGGCGTTGGTTTGACCTATGCGTCAATAGGAAGACGGGTGAAGGTAATGATACCCTATTCTGGGAGGAGCCTTGGCTAAGTCAGAGGCCCCTTGGTGCCAAATATCCCAGGCTATTTAACTTAGCCACACACAATCAATGTCGGGTGGCCGAGATGGGAAGGTGGGAAAGTGAGACATGGAGGTGGATGTTCTCGTGGCGAAGACAGCTGCTGGAAAGAGAATTGCAATGGGTAGAGGAACTAAAGGAAGATCTAAACTCAACCAATCTAAAGAAAGGAGTAGCGGATGAGTGGACATGGATGTGCAACTCGGAAGGTGAATACACGGTGAAGTCATCGTATCAGTTCTTGGCAGGAACAATTGATGTTGAACCAATTGATGTATTCAGAAGGTTGTGGAGGTCCACGGCGCCATCCAATGTTGTTGCCTTTGGTTGGAGAGTCTTAAGAGATAGGATCCAAACAAGATCCAATCTACTTAAGCGACGGATTATAACGGAAGGAGCGGGATTGATTTGCCCTCTATGCTCTTCGGAAGCTGAATCCGTAGATCATCTCCTATTGGTATGCCCATTCTCATTGAGAGTCTGGAAGGGATGTTATAGATGGCTGGGAGTAGTCATGGTCTTGCCCAATTCGTGTTGGTTGCACTTCTCACAGCATGAGTATGGGGTTTGGAGCAAGAAACAAAGGCAAGGTCTGGGTGCAATATGGTTGGCGGTGATTTGGTCTATTTGGCTACACAGAAATGCAATTGTTTTTAACCAAGCGCAAGCCGATGTGAATCTCGTATTGGAAATGGCACAGCTTAGAGCTTGGAAGTGGATCTCAGCCAAAACGAAGGGATTTAAATGCTCCCTGTATGAGTGGTCAGTCAATCCAACATATTGTCTGAGAACTATTTGATGGTTAAATCACTAAGCAGGTCTGAATGGCTGTGGGGCGCTGGGGTAAGCCTTTAACAGGGCGGGTGTAGAAACAGGGTGATGGATCCGCATTACATGGTTGAGGTGTTTGACATTAACCGATTCAGATGCAAGAAAGGCATAAGTCATGGTGATGCATTTGATACCCTGCTCCTTTGTTGTGTCACTGGTACCCTGCAATGGTGGAGTGGTGCTGCTATTATCCCATGCTTTTTGCATTATTCCATGCTTTTTGCTTCCCTTGTTCTTTTGTTGTGCCACTGGTTGTGGAATGGTGCTGTTATTATTTGCTTTGACAACGCTACTCCGCCACTGCTAGGATTACGGTAGATATAATTTAGACCATCTTTTGTTTGGCAGTTTGTAATGTTCTGATATGCACTGCCTTCTGCTTCCTCTTTCTTCTATTTTCTACATCTGTATACGGGTTCGAGTACCCCTAGTACTCCACTTCAATACAATTTTGCTTATAAAAAAAAAACTAAATCATTCAAACAAGTATAATTGTTTTTTTAAAGAATAAGCGATAAAATTAAGCTTTAACTTTATAATTTTAGATTTGTTAATAAACTCTTCAAGTTGCAGATTATTAACTTAATAAGTGAGGAAAATTCTAAACTATATATGTAACATTATAACTTCACTTACTTATTTTTTTAAAAAAGCTAGAAAAGTTATACTTTGAATATATTAATATACTATCAATTATACATATCGTATGTGTATAATATATATATGTATATATGTGCGGGCAGTTACATATGTCAATCTAATATATATATGTGCGGGCAGTTACATATGTGAATCTAACGAGTTTTTACCATACCTATCAATTATACATATATGTGCGGGTAGTTACCTATTGAAGATGTTTTTACGGATACCTGATGAATCCAAAATGGATTGTCATCCTATTAAAACCCTTGCAGTCTGTACATTATTAAATTTTTAAAATAAAATCAAATCATAAAGTTCAAAGTGTGCAAGATACAAGAAACAATTACATTAAAATGATATGACCAGGGACGGATCCAGAAATTTTAAGCTGTGGGGCAATGTTCACATGTAAATTTACAACATTAAAATTATAACATATTACTATTAAAAGTTTGAATATACATTAAAATCATAACATATTACTCCCTTTGTTAGTTAAATTGACATGTATCATGTTCCTTTTTATAAGAATCGACTTGGAATATGTGTTAATTGAATTTTCTCTCTCTTTCCACTATGTAATGCATTAATAATCAATAGAAATTTTAAAAAATAAGTTGGAGCAATTTTAAAAAGTTGATGTAAATTGAGAACAAATTAAATACTAACAACCACTTTAACTACTTTTCTTAAGAGATGTGCAATAGTTGTTTGGCTCTTATAAAAAAGAATGGGGGGAGTACTATTAAAGGTTTGAATATACATTAAAATTTGAAATCTGTAGACAACTTTTTATTCTTTACACTATCAAAAAAAATTATATCAATTTTAAAATCTCAAAATTTTTGGGTCCTTTATCATTGGAGCAAGAATAAATATTCATTCACACTCTAATTCCACTCACAACAAGTGAGAGAGATAAAAAGAAAATGAGAGATATAACAGATAAGATGATGAGAAGAACAAGAGAAGATAAGAAGATAAAGTAAGAAAAATGACAAAGAAAATTTAGTTAATGAGTCAAAATTTGTAGAGAAAAAAAAAGGAGCAACCTAATAACTATTACAAAGTGGAAGCACTTTTTATTAATATATATTACATAAGTTTATAATAGTGTGAGGGCATTTTTTGTGTTGTGAGGCAACATATATTAGTTAGAATATTAATTATTGTATATAAGTTTATTACTAATCTATTATTAAAAATTTATGTGGGGGCTCTTTAAAAAAAAAATTATGTGGGGGCAATTGCCCCCCTTTCTTTACATGTGGATCCGTCCTTGGACATGACTACCGACAATTTCTTAACACAGCTTTATAAATATTTAGTTTAGTTTTCAATCTCTAAATGGTGTGTATGGAGAATCACTATAAAAAATTAAACAGCAGATTATCAATGGATTTTAGCCATTGGTAATGACGTTTTACTGACGGCCAACGAGCCTTCGATAAATTGCTCGTCGGTAATTTATTAACAACAGACAAAACAAGGCCATTGGTAATCACCGAATACTATAACCGTCGATATTTAATTTTAATTTAAAGAAAATTCGCTTCCGATAGCCTTGCCGTCCGTAATTGAGACATTTACTGACGATTTTGTTTCTATCGGTAATTTTAGTTTTTCTTATACTAAATAATTTGTTGGGAGAGACTTACCCACTTTATGTAATTTCTGAGCCTCAACGAAAGTAATCTCATAACTGTCACCTATGAATATATTTTAGAGAAAAAATCGTGTAAGCAAATAACCAATAAGTTACCTTTGACTTTAAAATGAAAATAAATAAATATATAAATATATAAATAAAGAATTTAATTATTATGCACTTGATAATGATGAGAAATATAATTGAATGAATGGGTGAAAATCTTTGAATAATCAATCCATAAAAAAACTCACATACAAACAAACCAGTAATGTTCAACAACTGGCCGCCCGAGATTCATGCAAAATTAATCCTTAAATATGTTCCTTGCAGCAGCTGCCTAAATTATCTGACTTCACTCTGTTATTAGTCTATCACAAAATAATTTTAAAATTCAGCAATCTAATTTATTTTAATATCCAAAATTAAAATAATTTTGTTGACTTGACTATGGCAAGTCACTTTGAATGAACATATAGATCAAGTGACACAAAATTATTCTAACTTAAATAGAGGTTTCATGTTCAAGTTTCTGTGGATTTAATTTTATAAAGTTCAAATTGTAATATTTGTAATAAAGTTTGTAATTTACATTAAAGTTTATTATATAATAAGATAAGATACAAATTATGTAATATAAGTTACAAATTTTTTATTTTTGTCACTATATAAGTTACAAATATATGTGATACCAACGGTTCACTTTATTATAAGCCCAAGCGTAACATCAAGAAGGCTAGCTGGCTTTAGGACTACATCTAGAGCTGGACTAGTAATGCCTTCCCATTATTTGTTAGGTCCTTATTGTTAAGTATTTTATTTTACTATCTAAGAATATTTTAGATTAGTATAAATTATAGTTTGTTTCTTTCATTCCTAAATAATGATGAATCAAACAATGTTTTACGATAAAATTATTTTTCATTTTATACAGATATCAATTTATTTAAGAAAATTGAGCTTGGTCTCCCTTTTTAGGGTTTTCTTTATTTTCTTTTTCTTTAAGCTCTCCTAGGGTTTTGGTTGAGAGAGGTTCTCTCTACCAATGTGTTACAGATAATTATAAATTAAACTCAATTAGTTGCAAACGTGCAGTGTATTGGTATACCACGTATTCTGTGTTGTATGGTTGAATATCTCACTCAATTAACTCATTTTAGTATATATGTTTGTCTAATTAATACTTTTTTGTTTTTTAAAAAATCAATTTACCTAAACTCTTTGAAAGTGTTTAATAACTTTGGCTTATATGCATATTCAATATAGACCTTTATTTTTCCCTTTAGATGATTTTAGTCATCTAACCCTTAATCACTTAAAACTTTAAGTGATTTTAGTCCTCTTACTTCCAATTGCTCAAATTAAACTCATATTTTTTTTTCTAATGTTGCAAGTAAATCATTGAATTAAAAATAAATTAGCATCCAATTTTAAGTTAATTTTAATATATCATCAAGTCTAATTCTATCCACCGTTACACTTGTTCAATCTAATAACACCGACTTGTCCCCGAATGATAGCTCAAGTGGTAAGAACGGATGACATATGAGTTGGGGAGAGGAAGGTCCAAGGTCAATCACCGGAAAGGGAAAAAGCAAAAAAGCAAAAAATGAAATGAAAGCTACTGCTATTGATGGAAAGGTGAGTTTGGATCGTACGGTGGAGAATGAAAGATGGAGCCTAGGGTCACACAGGAACTGGAGGAGGCGATGGTCATGGAAATTTTGAACAAAAATCGGAGGAACATTAGAAGGGGTGAGAGAGCCTTGATGATGATGATGATATATAT
Organism: Acmispon strigosus; assembly: GCA_030819835.1. Lineage (NCBI taxonomy): Eukaryota > Viridiplantae > Streptophyta > Magnoliopsida > Fabales > Fabaceae > Acmispon > Acmispon strigosus. Next base: position 51,139,146 of record JAUAMA010000004.1, on the reverse strand, counting down.
ATATATATATATATATATATATATATATATATATATATATATATATATATATATATATCAAAGTTTTAGGTTAAAATAGGATGATATTTATATGAAGTGATTTGATTGCAACATTAGAAAGAATATACCGATTAAAATTGAGCAATTGAAGTAAGGAGATTAAAATCACCAAAACTAAAAATAAGGGGACTATGATTGTTGGGTCCTTTGTTGTTTTTGTGTTCCGATCCATGTACCATTGTGCTGAGTCGTGTCCCCTCTAATGCTGAGATGAGGCTCTGTTTTTGTTAGGTTTGTGTGGCTTTTGTCGCATATCGGTCCCCGACAGATGCCCCTTTCATGGGTTTTTTAGGTCTTTGATCTGGGTCTGGGACCTTGTGGATGTTGCTGGGTTTTTTCCTGCTATTTGTGCAGAGTTGGTGTTGGTGCTAGGTTCTGTTTGGGTGCACCAAAGCTTCCAATCCCTATCTCTTGCTCTTTCGGTCATTGGGTAGCAATTTGGCCTTATTTTTTTTCTTAGGTTTTACTTTGTAGCATTGGGGGACTTTGCTCACGTTTGTGTGTGTTGTTTGTACTATCGACTATTCTATCTAATAATAAAAGTTGGGCTTTCTAAAAAAAAGGGGGACTATAATTAAGCAATTGAAAGTAAAAAGACAAAGATCACTCAAAGATAAAAGTAAACTAATAAAGGGACTAAAACTGTATTAAACCTAAACTTTTGAGCTCTTGCCAAGGCCTGGCCGCTACACAAAGATCACTGCCATGTCCTCAGTTTCATTTTCATTCTCCCTTTTCTCGTTTCTTTCACTCTAAAAAGCAGGGGCAACAAATACTACCAAGAAGCTATCAATTCCTCTGTGCTGTTCTGTTCTGTTTGCTTCTGGTTTGCTTATGTACTGATAGCAGTTTAAGTAGCAGGGGCTGCTTTCTGGTTGCTTTATTTTACTGGTTTCTACTGGTTTTTACTGGTTTTTTACTGGTTTTACTGGTTTTTTACTGGTTTTCTACTGGTTTTTACCTTCTTTGTATATGGGTTTCTAGCACCCCTTGTGCTAGCTTGTTCAATAAATTTGGCTTATCAAAAAAAAAAACCTAAACTTTTGACAACCCAAATATAATGACCTACCAAAGTGGTTGTTAATTTTAAGTATTTAATGCATGTTTATTGTTAAATAATATTTCAGCATTAAAAAAAGTATTAATGCCACATAACCTGATCCATATGATCAATTAAAATTTGGAACATCTAACTTAATTTAAAAGGTAGCTCAAGAGTTGAGAATTGTCTTCCTATATAAAAATATTATATTGGTTATCTCTACTCAATGTGAGACTTCTCAACTAACTAGGCACAGCAGAGTTTGTTAGTAGCTAGATTAGTTTGTTGATCTTCTGTTAGAACTATAGTTAATTATTAACTAAACTAGAGTTAGTAGTTAGAGTTAGCTAAAGTTAAATCATCAGCGTAGCTTATCTATATTGTATCTCTTTGTATATTCAGTAATGAGAATTAGATTCTTCATTCAACACATTGTTTCTTCTTTCTTCTTCTTCTTCTTCTTCGTGGGAAGTTTCTCACACTTGTATGGTATCAAAGCTTCACTATTGAAGCTCTGTTGCGAACTCTGTCACAATGCCGCCACGGCCACTGATGTCGTTGTCGTTTGAGTCATGCACCGTTTGAGTTGGCTGTGCACAGTTTTGAGTTGTATGTGCACAGTTTTGAAGCGATGCTTCACCGTAGAAATGCCAATTGAATCTCAACTGACGTTCGAGCGGGAATTGAAATTTTTCTATATTTGTATTGATAATAACAAAACAACACAAGAAATGGGGGATTGAATTGTGTGTGTGATTTTAAAAACTTTTCTTTCAAAACAAATATAAGTTTCAAAACTCTTTTCTAAGACTAGTGCAGCGAAATTTTAATAGAACTAAAAAGTAAAGCACGCAGAAGGTTTATCCTGGTTCACCCCCTTAATCGACAGGGCTACGTCCAGTCCTTAAATTCACCAAGATTTTCCACTATTACTCTGAATAGTACAAGTATTATATAGGACTTCTCCTAGTATTCGTAGGACTTCTCCTTACAAGTATTCTGCAAGACTTCTCCTTACAAGTATTAGACAGGACTTCTCCTTACTAGTATTAAACAGGACTACTCCCAGTTCTTTTACAAAGAAGGTTTTTCTTTTCTACAGAGTCTCTACAGCAAGAGTAAGGTAGAAATAATTTAAGCACAAATTACAGAGAGGATATGAAAATAGGTTCTCTGTTTTGGTGTGTGGAAAGGGTAAGAGTTTTCACTCTATGAATGTTTCACACAGGTAGACAACTTTACTCAGAATGATAAGGTTGTTTGTATCTGAGTTAGTTTTAGAGCTATTAGCAATGAAAGACTTAGAGTGCTTGAGAATTTGATCGTAGAAAGCCGCCATTGATTCCAGTGTTTAAGTCTTCTATTTATATCTTCAGTAGGATGAACGTTGGTGAAGATTATGAAGTTCCGTTTGAATTTCTTCCATTTTGAATTGCAACGGATACTTCTGGCAAGCTCTTCAGAAGCATTAAATGCAACCTCCTATGCATTAATTGTAGCATTTAATGCACTTGCTAGTTTCGTCTGGGTATTCAATGCGTTTGCTGTTCAGTTTCCTTTTATGGTTGTCTGGGCATTAAATGTAAAGGAAAGCAGCAAAGAGAATCTTCTTCTTCTGATCATCGAGATTTGATTCTGACCGTTGAGGTAATACGATGTTCAGAGAATAGTGTTGTTGACTCTGAAAGGTAATCTTGATTTACGGAATGTCAGAGATAGCAGGCAGATACGAGGAATAAAATATTAAATGTGTCCTTGTCTTGATTCTGCTGAGAACAGTGCTTCATTAAATGTTGAGATGTAGTGAATCTTTGTTGGTAGCAGCATTGAGACAGAAGCTCTGATTAGAGTGTAGTAATACGTACTCCTCAGGCGTACTTCTTGAACATACTAAGACATTCACTCAGACGTTCCTCTTCTTTGACGTATTCAAACACGCTTCTTTTGATGTATTCTTTGAATAGAAGGCAGACGTTCGTTTCTTCCCAAAGATAGATGTTCCCTGAAATATGAAATACCCATAATCTTAGGAAATATTTATCTATCAATATTAAACCTTGGAAAAAATTGTTATTTATCAAAATATGATAAAAGATGAAATCGTTTGAATCTAACAATCTCTCCCTTTTTGATAATGATAATTTTCATTTGAGAAAAAGGTTTAATTTGTTATTTCGAAAAAGATTCAAGGCATTTTTTAAAATAAGACTAAGTATTAGAGCATTCACTTAAAGGCTCTTTAAAATAACATGATTGGCCGAACCTTTACATTTCCCTGTAATTTTACATTTCAATGCAATTTTTTTTCTATTTGTTTCTTTTCTTTCTTTTTCTTTGTCTGCCTATAACCCTTTCCCTGCCTATAACCCCCTCCTCGACACTTGGAAGCACCTCTCTCTCAAGTAGCTCATCCCGAAACACGCACCCACTCCGCTCAAACCCCTTTCGACGGGTTCAACTCCACCCACTCCACACGCACACGCACACGCACACACACTCGCTCACGGAAGATTTCCGTACTCCCAGGACATGAAAAAGGATAGAATCCAGCCTCTTCATAAACATTCGGATTTTCTTGTGGTGTTACACTGGTTACCAAAAACCAGCGTAAACACATGTACATGTTGTTTTTGAAAAGGAATTTAAAAAGTTTCCTTTGACTCTAGGGTTCCCTAGATGGTACCGATTCATACATAAGGGGCCTAGAGTTATACCTAAGTCTTAGATTAAGATGTGAAGCTCAGTTTAGTTTTGGTACTAAGTTAGGGTATGTGTTTGTGAAGGTACGAGGAATGCGGTAGCACACAAGACGAATACAGAGCGCAGTCAAGAAAGCGCTTATGGTAAGGGCACTTCGCACTCATAATACAAGGTTTGATCACGTGATTATCTTTGGATTCCTCATGACATGGACGAGCATCATGGCGTGGTGGATGAACACAAGCGACGCAGTCGGACTCGGGATCACAATTGAGGTTGGTTCTTCTTCCTTGTTCTTGATTGAAACTCTTGTTTTTCTTCCTTGATCACATGATTTGATGATTTTAGAAACCCTTGGAATTTCAAGTAGAAAACATCTTTAATCGGCTTTATAAAGAGTTTTGGGCATGGAAGAGGCTTGGTTTCGAAAAGTAGAGTTTAGAATTGATTTTGGGGTGAAAAACATTATTTTTAAGCTTTCTGGCACGGAGCCAACGCATGAGCGTTGGACTCCGAACGCTCTAGTTGTAGTTACCTTTCTGCTGTTTGAGCTTTGTAACCATGGATCTAACCAAATGTTTATATGTTCTCCATTTCCAACCTTCCACAAACTCCCCTTGGAAATTAGGTCCCAAGCAGAAAAAATGCTCTTCCGTAGTGTTCTGGGAACACCGAACCATCAGAAATTAGGTCCAGGAAGAAGTCCCCCTTTTACAATAGAAAAACACCTTATTTATAAGTGAGGGGAAAAAACCTAGCTATGTCTCTCTAATGGGCTTTAGGGCCTCATAATCCTCAACCCAAAAGCCCTGACAACACGTCTAAAAAGGGAGTCGCTAGGCGACTCGTCTAACGGGCCCTATGCTCCCCAGGGGGTCGCCTCACCAGCTGGGGCTCGCCCAGTCCACAAGACACCAAGTTTGAAGCATGAAGACGAAGCGTGTCTTTAAGAGGTCGCCATGTTCTTAGGGCTCGCCATGTCCTCTAGAGCTCGCTCAGTCCACAATTCCACAAGAATAGCTCAAATTTGTCAAAATTGATTCTCTGACCTGAAAAGTTCTTATAGTGTTGGAGGATGCCTTTGAGGGTGGATGCCTCTTCCAAATCTGTCCTTGCAAGGAGGATAATATCGTCAGCAAAGAGAAGATGTGATATTGTGGGAGCCGAGGGAGTAATTTTGACACCGTGAATACTTCCATCAGCAATTTTTATCATGGTTGAGAGGACTTCAGAGCACAAGATGAACAAGTATGGTGACAATGAATCCCCTTGACGGAGTCCTCTCGCCGGCTTGAAACTTTTACAAGGTTGACCATTTAGCATAACCTGAAAGGAAATACTTGTTACACATCTCATGAAGATGAGCAAAGCCAATAAACCACACTGAGACCACAAACCTCCATTTTTTTGGGTTTTTCAATGTATTTTTATAAGCGGGTCGCTTTAAGACTAATCCATAGCCTTTAAAATCATATTACTCGACCAATATTTCTCAATATGTATAGCGCAAGCCTTAGCCTTAGAGCCAACTACTCCCTCCGTCCCAAATTATAAGACCCTTTAGAGACAAACTTGATGTCCCAAATTATAAGACCCCCTTCTAGATTTTAGAAATAAAAAAATAAGCTTTTCCTTTTTTACCCCTTGCATTCATTATATTTTAAATTTCAAGACTTTAATTACCACATTTACTAATTACTTCTTTCATATTCCCAACTAACTTTTGGTATTTCCTATATTTACATTAACAATTTCCAGAGCTTTAAATAAGGGTAAATTTGAAATATTTGTATAGAAAATAACAAAACCAACGTATTAATTAATTTATTACATGTTTTGTTAATAAGTGTGATTGTCTGAATATGACTCTATATTTTGGGACGGAAGGAGTATTAGTTAGTCAAACCGAATCATGCGCCCCGGAGCCCCAAACCTCTAATTCGTATCGTTTGTACAAAACAAAACCTAACCGGATTCTGGCGCTCTCATCCTCCGTCTTCGTTTTCACACATTCAAATCGAGTCCTTCTCCGGCGACCACCATCTCCGCCGCACACCACAGCGCTCACCAATTTATTCTCACCGGCGTAACCTTCGGAATGGATCAGCAGCCGTTCGACCCGTATTTCCTGTACCAACAAGATGAGCGGAGCAACATCAACACGCTCTTCGTCTCCGGTCTCCCAGATGACGTGAAGGCGCGTGAGATTCACAACCTCTTCCGCCGCCGCCCCGGCTTCGACTCTTCCCAGCTCAAGTACACCGGCCGCGCCAACCAGGTACTCATTGGGAGCTCCTTTCGACACTGAAAACTGTTGGATTTTGTAATGTTGAATGAGAATTCGCTATTCTTTTCAGGTCGTGGCATTCGCTACGTTTTTCAACCATCAATCAGCAATGGCAGCGTTGCACGCCCTAAATGTGAGTTAGGAGTCAAGTTACAGATAGCTTAATTTCATGATACTGTAGTTATTTGTTTTTAATTGTTATTCCTTAGTATGAAATATTTTGTGTCATCTTCCCCTTTGTGGACTAAAATGATATTGCTGAAGCCATGAAGTGCATCAGAATATGTGAATCGACACAACTCGAATGATAAATCCTAGGAGTTAGTGGGTTCTATTTGCTTCGAATGCGTTTTTCCGATGTAGTGGTTTGATGGAACTAGGTTCTCTTAAATTCAAATAGGAATTGCATGGTGCAACTCTATGTCTACCATTAATTTTTATTATGTTTGTCACTTTTTTTTAGTAACAAATAAAATGGCTGGTGGATTTCAGAACTGCGCATTGCAGTTTGTTGTTGAACTCCAGATCTGTGGTTTGATAGAGAATACAATAAAAATGATCATATTTTACTGATGATGTTCTTACAGTTTAAGGAATTATATTTTCCTTGATGATAACCAGGGTGTGAAGTTTGACCCTCAAACTGGATCTGTTTTACATATTGAACTTGCAAGGTCAAACTCCAGGAGGAAGCGTAAGCCAGGTATATGTATTAGGATTGGGCCCCATTTGGAAGAGTTCATTTGAGCTTATCTTATAATATAAACACGTGTCTGGGAGAGCTTATTAAAATAGCTTATAGATAAGCCATAAGCTATTTTGAGCTTATTTTCATAAGCTGTTCAGATTAGCTTATAAATAAGAGTCTGTGCTTGTCCATAACCTTTTTTCAGTTTATTTTAGTAAGTTTCTCAAATTAGCTTATGAATAAGCGCTTATGCGATAAACGTTTATTGCTATAAGCGCCTAATTAAGTTGTTTACCCAAATGCACCCTTATTGGTGCTTTGTAGAGATGATTATGGCAAAAAAAGGAGGAAAAGAAAACATTGAATTATGAACTATTGATGTCTAATGCATACATCGAATATAGATATCTTTTCAGATTTATTCCATTCATTTTTCCTTCAAGCAACTTTTTCTTCAGTTCCCCCCAACTCCCAATTTAAGAATTTGTATTTATTTCATCGTTTTGATGAGTTCTGGAGAAATTCATTGTGCTTTAACTTTAATGATTTTAACTCTTTTCCAGGATGATTACTGGACTTTTATTTTGCGCAGGTGGTGGAGCCTACGTGGTTATAGATAAAAGGTCAAAAGGGGAGACTAATGTTCAGGGATCATCGAGTGATGATGGTGATGTATCTCTGATTACAAGTTCAAGACATCATAGGAAGTTATGTTTCATATTCTTGCCCCTCTTGTTTCTGTGGCTAACCTGCACATCTTTCACATTTAGGTGAAAGTGACCCTGATGAACCATCAGAAAGTGGAGACAAACATGGTGATTTAGCAACCACACAAAGGTGAGCAGTACAATAAAATTTAATAACTGTTTTCCACAGTTCAAAGTTTTGCAATTTGTTAACACAAACAAAAAATGAATAATAAAAATTATACTAGTATTTTGAATATTCTAATGCTTCACTTAGTCTACTAAATTCTCTACTTGTGTGCAGTGGTGAGACTACTGTTGGTTCTGACAATGCTGTACCTCTGGGAAGTGTAAGTGAAAACCAGCAATATGCTAGAACTCTTAGCTTATTGTTTTTGTAGAAAACATCCAATATTTTCTCCCTCATTAAATGCTGACCATTAAATAAAACCCTTTCTGTGTTTTGGCCAAACCATAGCTATAATAAAACATAAAAAATTGTGTAGTTTGGAAAAAGCGTGGTTTCCTTTCCCATTATTAACTTATGTAATCTAATAATCCTTTCATATTAGCTGCAGGAGCAACATGAAAAGGATGGTGATGGAGGACCATGTTCTACACTCTTTATTGCAAATCTTGGTCCTAACTGCAATCAGGATGAATTGAAGCAAGCTCTTTCTGTGTGAGTTACTGCTTCTATCTTGGAATAGTGCTGAAAGCCTTAAACTGCTGGTTCTTGTTATATCTATCCTGCAATGTTTATCATCTATTTTATTTTGAAATCCAGATATACTGGATTCAACATGGTCAAAATACGTTCTAGAGGAGGAATGCCTGTTGCATTTGCTGATTTTGAGGTTAGTCAGTTCTTGCAGGATAATATAGACATTGTTGGTAGAATAGTAGGAATTTACAATAGTCATATATTATGTGTGGATGTCGAAGGCAAAGAAAGAAGGGGGACAGGGAGGATATTATAGATTTAATTTGTATCAATTCGAGGCATACTGCAATAATTTTTTTGTCTCACTCTTCTCCGGGAATTCTTCTGTTATTCCTTTCTTTAAAGTAATGTGCTTGGTTCTTTGAATAGAGACTTTACTTTTAAGTATATCATAATATGATCATTATCTTCAGGCCATTTCATCAGTTTTAGGTAATCTGGAAGCTAATAGCTGTACAACCTCAGCTGACCATGAATGTATAGGGGAACTAAATCTTATCAAGGGGGGCATCATTCAGTGCATAAATTATTGATTGGGCAACATTGCATATGCTGTTGTCGCATGATACCTGAATACTTTACTGTTAAAAATATGATAACATCATGGCATAGTCATACTGTTGAATGGAACAAGTTTGTTTCATATGTTTTCTTTGTGGTCAATTTCTTTTCCATAGCTTTGCTAGTTTGCATTTACTAAAAAGAAACAAGATAAAATTAAGCCTGCATGCTTTGCCACCTAAGTAAAATTAAGCATACAATATCTATCCAACAACCCTTGCCCTGAATTTGTGGACATTTATTATGATCTTATCAACCTTTCTTCTTTTGACAGGAAATTGATCAAGCTACTAAGGTCTTGGAGGAGCTTCAAGGCAGCTTGTTGCCATCATCAGATCGGGGTGGCATGCACATAGAGTATCTTCTAACTTAATGGGTTCTATCAATTTTTATTCTGCTATGATTGGATAGTTCATCTTTCTTACCTTTCTCGCTCTCCTTATTTGTACTCTCTAGGTATGCAAGGTCTAAAATGAGGAAGCGGTAGAAGAAATCGGAGCTTGACAATTCCCGGATAATGTGGTTGTTCGATAGAGGCAACATTGTTTCCTCTGGAATAGTTGCAACTTGTAGGAAAAGGTTGGGAAAGTGTCCCATTTTACAAATCGAGGGTGAAAGTTCTAAATTTTTTGTTGAAAAGTAAAGATTTTTACTAGGAAATGGAATCCTAAGATGGCATCTTATAGATCTACGAAGCCGAAGGAGGGTATTCATGGGCTTAATTGCAATTTTAGTCTCTTATCTTTCATGTTTGTGCGATTTGGGTCCCTGAATTTTAAAACGCTCGATTTAAGTCCTGTCATTTTTTGTTTGTCCGATTTTGGTCACGCCATTAGCCTGCCATCCAATTGCTAACAGCAGTTGCAATTTTCACTCATTCCTTTTACTATCTGCACCACCTATACTTAATTAAAAAAAACTAGATTATTCTTTTATTTTATTTTTAAATTTTCTTCTTCTTCCTAATCACGATTCTTCTCCTTCTCCCCCACCTTCATCTTCTTCTCCCCCCACCTTCTCCTTCTTCTCCCCCACCCACCCACCCAACCACCACCGCCACCCCCAAACTGATGCTACCTAGAACCACATCGCCCCACCCCACCCAAAAGGTATTATAGTATATGATATTACACATGAATCCATATTCCAAAACAACGTTATTAATCAATAGCATGGAAATAGAATTCATCACCCTTAAATTTCCAAACTAGCAATCCTCGTCAGTGAGGTCTCATTCATCACCCTTCCCAAACAATCACAAAGATGTGTTTTGTCTGAGATCTTTGATTCATCATCCTCATCTTCCCTTTCTCCTTCACAATCCTCGTTTGAGATCTTCTTCGAGGATGTATTTCTGAGCATTGGCTTTGCAACGTCTTCCTCGTTTCTGGGTCGAGGAATCGTACCAACCCAGTAACCTTTTTCTTCATTTATGGGTTGAGGAATCGCAGCAACCCAACCTCAACCCCATAAATCAAAGAGCGATTGAAGAACTTGCAGATATGGATTGAAGCAGGTCGAAGTTTCTAGTTGAAGATTTGGGACGATAGAAAAGAAGACGATGGAAAATTGGTGAAAAGAAGACGATAGAAAACAGAGCAGAGAGAGGATGATAGAGAGAGGACGATAGAAAATTGGTGAAAAGAAGACGCTAGAAAACAAAGCAGAGAGAGGACGATACCAAAATCAATCTTCGCCGATTCCAGTGGCGACGAAATTAGGGCGATGAACTCCAAGAATGAAGAAAGGTACCGAGAGGAAGACCAAGCAGCAGGGAGCGACGTAGTAGAGCGATGTGATAGGGTTGAGCGAGATCCCTTTGGAGGTGAGGAGGATTTGGATGAGGCCTAGTGGCCTCGGATGCGACGACGCCGATCCGGAGGATGACGACGCCGATCTGGAGGATGACGCCCCAGGTGTCGAATCGTGCCTCGTCGTAGGCGGCAACGCCGACGCCGAGGAAAATGGAGAGCATGTTGAACATGGTGTCGTTTTTGTAGGATTCCTTGTGGAGGAGGATGCGATGGGTAGACGGCGACGAGCATGAGGGCTTTGAGCATCTAGATGAAGGAGACAGAGAGGTAGATGTAGGCAGAGTTGGAGAGCCAGAGGGATAGGGAGTAGAGTGTGCCGATGGGGACGACGAAGGAGAGGTAAACGTCGCAGGACATGGAAACGGGCTCGACAAGGTGGAGGACGTGGACGAGGATGAAGGCGAGGGAGGCGCAGAAGGACATGTGGATCATGGTGAGGGAGATTGGGATTGGGAATTGCTAGTTTTTTTTTTTTTTAAAATTAAGTGTAGGTGGTGCAGATAGTAAAAGGAGGGGTTGAAAATAGCAACTGCCGTTAGCAATTGGATGACAAGCAAAGGGCGTGACCAAAATCGCAGAAAAAAAATCCATGACCTAAATCGAGCGTTTTAAACATCAGGGACCCAAATCGCACAAACGTGAAAGATAAGAGACTAAAATTGCAATTAAACCTATTAAAAATCTTACCCAAACTGCTCGCCGTTTATTAGAAGCTTGGGAGAATAATTTTTAAAGGGAAGAAAGAAAATTAGTCCCTTAAAGTTTGGGTCTTGAGCAACTTATCCCCTACCTTTAAAAAGGTATATTTCGAATCTTAATCTTTTTGAAATGCGTAAAAGAACCTTTCTAGTAGTATTTTTATTAACTTCTAATTTTTTTTGTTAATTATCTATGTTCAATTACTAAATTACCCATATTAATTACTCATTGCTCTTTTCCATTTTAGTTTAAATGCACTTTTGGTCTCCCAGCTATTATCTTTGGGTATTATAGTCCTTTTATTTTCAATTGCATGGGTTTGGTCCCCCTATTATTAGTTTTAGGTGATTTTAGTCTTCTTACTTTCAATTACATGATTTTAATCCCTATATTTTTTGAGATGTTCAGATTAAACCCAAGATCATTGCCATTCTTTCAACATTTCAAAATTCAAGATCCAAGACCCAGGAACTCGGTCATAAGTTAGTTGGAAGTCAGAAGGTTATTGATGAACTAACGACCAAGGTTAAATTACTTAAAGATTCCCTTCAAGATTTTCCGGTATGAGTTCAAACATATTATGGAATACATAGTGAAATCTAATGAAACAAATGGATAAATAATAATTTTAAGTGTCTTCCATTAAGTAATGATTCATCACATTTATCATTCATAATGAATAAAAAACTAATTTCATTTTAGCAAAAAAGTCTGATTTGATTTTTCAAATCTCATTGAGCATCAACTAGGAATCTCATTCATGAGGGACACCCTCTGGCCTACCCTAGGTTTAACACTAGCACAACCTCTGTTCCTAAATTTTACGTCATAGCGACTCTATAGCAAAAACATCTATTTCCAACCCTCTCCAAGATAACATTTATTTCTAAATTAGTTCAAGACAAATATTTTTCATAAATTTTCTAAGAGTCCTCTTTTGGCCACCATCACAAAAAATTCTCAAAACATGCCAAATAGCATATCAAATTTTTAAATGTTTCTTTCAGAGTCTCATAATCATAAGAAGTCTCTTTAAGAATACAAGGTAAGACTCTTTAGTGCTGGAATGTTAACTCTTTTAGAACATAACTAACTAAACATATCCTTACATCATGTAATATCAATTTAAGTATGGTAATCATTACATGTCCCGAGCTTAGCGTGCAGGTTTTAGACCATATATCATAATCTTCCCATATCTGAGCACTAAAATATCTTATTAACTATTATAACGAGAACTTAAATATTGTTAATAAGATGCTTAACTTTCTCTGTGAGCAAGAACTTGATACACACGAGGGTCTAGCCTAGTCAACCCATGATTGATGATACTTGAGTGTTTGCAATTTATCTACAATAGAAAATCCTTAAAAATTATCCATTGTCTGGTTATGAAAATCACACATCCAAGTCTTGTAGCCCTTCAATCACCAGTCTTGCGTTCCCTTCCATTCTAATCCTATGAGAATATGAAAGAAAGCCCATATTCTTTCCCATTGGTGATGGTTTGTAATTGCATGGTGTGGGAAGAGGGAGAAGTGTTTGGAGAGATAATTTTAAAATTTAGGAAGACTTGATCTATAAAAATATTTATTTTTTACAAAAAATAAATTATGACAAAAAGTTTAATATTTACTTAATTAAACGTTTTACATCTAATTTTTTAAATACTACATTGATTTTAATGAAGGTGGAGAAGAAGAATTTTTCTCCATTAGCTAATTTTCAAATTCAGACGTTTAAAATTAAAAAATATTATTATGAAATAAATTTTTCTAGATGTTACAAAAACTACACACCTATACTGTAAACTCTTGGTTTCTAATTAATATAGAAAAAGTAGAGTTGGGATTTCAAACATATCATTAGAGTGGGATTATACATTTTTCTTTGTATTGTGTTCCGTCGTTAGGTAGAGTATCTCTCCGATATTAAAAAAGTATTTTAAACATGTGTATATCCGTCCAATTATTACAATTTTTGGTCGTAGTAAATTGATTTAGACACTCTCTTAAAACATTGAGCACTCATTATGGTTATGGAGACAAATTTCCAAAATATGAATACAATAGGCGCTTCCAACTAATTAATATAGTATTAACTTTGATTAGTTTCAGTTTTTTAAAAAAAAAAACTTTGATTAATATTGATCAAGGGCTGGAAACAAATAATTTTAAACACAACAAATCCATTTATAATTGATATAAAGCATTACATTCACTCAAAAACACATCAGAAATAATATGATTTCATTTTACTTTATTTTTACACATTTTTTTATCGTAACTCAAAAATATGCATTTAAAAATCTGAAATGTAATTTAATTGGAAATTAACTTATAATCATAATAAATCAGGGTGGTTGTTTCATAATTGAACCGTGGGTGTTTCACAAATTTTTTAACGCCAAACATTTTATTTAATTAAATAACAGTTTTTAAAAAGTTACAAATGTTGATTACTTTAAAAGTTGTAAATATAAATATAGTTTAGTTTATCACTAACAACTCAAAAGCAAAGCTTTCTAGTTATCATAAAATTTTAATCTTTAAACTTTGAGCCATGACTTCAGTCTACGCTTTTAATATATTGCTAATTTTCATGACAAGTTTTTCTATGTTAGTCCAAATAGGGTGTTTATCTATTTCAAAGTCACCAATCGGTTCGCCTATTGAAAGTAACTATGCACAAAGGCCATTGTCGCCATTTGAAAAGTACTTGAGCAAGTGTGCTGCAAAGATACACCCGACGTGTGGTCATGAGATTTTCAATAGTGTGTTTTATGGTAATCAAACTGTTGGTTATGAATGTTGTTCTAACCTTGTGAATGACTTGGGACAACGGTGTCATGAAGACTTGACCAATTTTATTTTGACATCACCAGAGTTCAAGACAAAAAAGATTCCTATTTCGCAAAGAAGTAAGACAGTTTGGGGAAATTGTGCTTCTCATTCCTATATCCCTATAATAGAATCTGCGGGTGTTCTTGCATAACCATTGGTTATCATAAATTTATTTTTAACTCTATTGAAGAATGTATTAAATGCAGATTAAATCTCTCATAAGATATTATATAAATTAGTAATGTGTTTTTTTAGGGTGTCGAAATTTCATTGTTGTTTCAAATTTCCACTTTCCATGGTTATGATTTTATGGTTCCTAGAGAAAAACCCTAATATTAAACTATGTTCAAAGTTTTATGGCTAAATTAAAAAAGAGACTTTCAATTTCTTTAAAATCAAAGAAAATAATTAGCTATTAAATAAACTATGCAATCAAATGTACTATTAAATGCAACCCTAATAAAAACTTTCTTTAAATCTTGTGAGTAAAACATCTAATCAAAACAAATTAAATATTATTAATATAAAATCAAAAACTTTATTATGTCAAAATATACAAAAATATTGTTAGATAACTCTTTTAAAATATAAGAGGCAGAAGAAAGGAATCATTAGCTCTAAGGATTAGAGATTTTAAATTAAAAACTGTAATGCTCTTTTTCCTGTAATTTCCTCAGAGGATGTTACTATCTTTTGTAGTCACTCATCTATAGTATTTGTGTAAGTGCTTCATAATTTTATAGTTATTATTTTATTTTTAAACTATATATTTTAAAAGAAAAATCTATTATTATAAAATTAACTTAAGAGTAATTTTTTTGTTACATCGAAAAACATTTAAATTTTCTTTTCAGAGATTGATCCCTGGACCTATCTCTACCCAACTCATATGTTTCCAGCTCTTACCACTTGAGTTATTATTTGGCGACAACTTTAGAGTAATTTAAATTCACTTTCTTAGAAATGAAAATTATATTAAATGGGTTTCACCTAGAGCCTTTGTTTGAAGGATACAAATCAATAGAACACGTAGTGGGATGATTATTACAAAACAAAAATAGTTTTGAAACTTACAGAAACCACTTGAGTGTTTTTTTGCACAATGCGTAAAATAATCTAAAAAAATAAAGATTACGAAGTATGAGTTCAAACATATTATAGAATACAAAGTGAAATCTCTTTTTTTTTTTTTACATCAATCACAAATATGCATCCGCAGCAGTGTTCCGCTCCCTAGGAACAAAGGAGATAGTAACCTTCCATAGCCACAGGAGCATGGATCGAATCCTGCAAATCAGCTCCGTCCCATTCCCAATGTATCCAGTTACATCAGCAAGGACCCGGGGCATCACATAACTCAGGTGCCAAGTTCGCTCGCCAAAGACATGCTCATTCCGCCATCGCCATGACCACCATAAAATCGGTATCGACAGTATATTCTGACGCTGCGAAACCAGGTTGTTAAACCAAGACTGAAACGGCATATGGAGAGATAGAGGCGGCAACACGGAGCTGAACTGACGCCACAAATTATGGGCTTCCGGACAGCGGCGAAATACATGATCAACGTCTTCTTCTTCGTCGTTACACTGGGGACAAGCAGCAGTGGAACTCATATAGTTATGGTGATGTTTGGCATTCATTGGGAGAGCTTCCTTCCCTACAAGCCAAAGAAAGAAGCGGATTTTTTCCGGGACTTGTGACTGCCATATTTTCCTCCAGCAGCAGCGGACATCTGCACCTTCGAGACCAACTAAAGACGCATATGCCGACGCCGTGGAGTAGTTACGATCATGAGCATTCTTCCACTGAATTCTATCCAGGCCTGAAGGTACCGAGGGAATAGGCACAGTTGTTATTTCATGCAAAATATCTTGAGGAAAAACTGTCGAAAGCCCCAGGAAGCTCCACGCACAGTGCTCCGAACAAACGGCACACGGTCACAAAGTTTACCGGAACCCAACCAATTATCATACCAAAGGTAGGACTCACCATCACCAAGATGAGCTCCAAAACTCTGCGCAATAGGCTCCTTGGCCTTCATAATTCCCTTCTAAATATATGAGTCTCCATACTTGTAACATCCTGCAAGAACCAAATCATTTGCCACATATTTTTGTGACATAGCTTGCACCCACAACTTGTCTTCATTATGGAGAAGATTATCCACAAGCTTCCTTAGCATCGCCACATTATTGTGACGCGAGCTACGGATGCCAAGACCACCATGAATTTTGGGACAAATAGTTTCCTTCCAAGGCACGAGGTTCCACCCACGGGAGCTACCAACTTTCGACCAAATACAACTATGAATCTTCTTATCTACATACTCACAAACGGACTCCGGCAACCAAAGAGCCTGCATATCATAAACCGGAATGGAAGTCAAAACTGATTTTGCTAAACAAATCCTCCCCGCTTTATTTATACATTTATTTCATTAGATTTCACTTTGTATCCATAATCGATACAAAGTGAAATCTAATGAAACAAATGGATAAATAAGAATTTTAAATGTCTTTCATTAAGTAATGATTCATCATATTTCTCATTTATAATGAATAAAAAAACTAATTTCATTTTAGCAAAAAAAGTCTGATTTGATTTTCAAATCACATCGAGCATCAACGGTGAATGTCATTCATAAGGGACACACTCTACTCTATGTTTAACACTAGCACAACCTCTGTTCCTGAATTTTACATGATAGCGACTCTCTAGAAAAACATCTATTTCGAATTGTAACGCTCCGATTTCAAGGGTCACAACAGTGACTTTAAACAGTAAAATAAACATGCTGGTTAAATTTCAATACATAAAAATGCATAATATGTTTTTCTTTTTCGAAACATGTTATCGACAACTTGCATTACGAATATATATCTCATCCATAAGATAAAACCATGTAAGATCATAGTCGTGTAAAAGTATATATATAATACAACCCTGCATCAACAAAAGAAGAAAGATATACCGCCACTATGAAACCTAAGGCGAAGAGACCTCATAATTTCGTTGTACCTCTTGTGATCCCAGTTAGGGCGACCACACAAAAAGTATATAGTCTGGGGGACCTACCCTGCCCCTAACATACGAATGTACAAACACCCAAAAGCCAAACTAAGACCTACACTATCACGATCCACCCATCTCCATAAGGCCCTTCCTCGGGCTCAGCATCCTCAACCAACTCATTTGGCAGTATGTCTAATCTGATCGAAATATAATTCGTTGCTAAAATAGACAGATTCAAATTAGTTGTAACTTTTGCGATGAAAAAACATCCCTTCATAAAATTCATCACTAACTTTGTCTTTATTATTCAGATTTTGAGACGGATTCGAATAACCGTTGCAAAAGTTGAAGGGGCTGGGGTGGAGCATTAATTTTAGACAAGAATAGGGTGAAGTGTCATTTTGACAAACCTTAGAGGTGAGTGTATTTTACTCAGTAAAAATTTATGGCTAATACATATTTTTCTACCATTATCGGAATTTAAGGTGAAAAAATCTTTTCAAAGTTTACCAAAATGAAATAGAGATTGCATACGGGTTGAGTTTGAACTTCGAATGGTGTATCGCCTCACGTTGTTGTATACATGATGCTGATAAATATGTACGAAAGAGATAGATATAGAGGTGCAAGGATTGTAAGAGAATCGAAAATGTTGATGAAGGTAATGACGAAATATAGCTAATGAACATTAGCACTTCTACATTTTAGAAAAAAAATTGTAGGGGCAATCGCTCCCACAGTCCAACAAATGCGTCCGTCCCTATTCATGTTACAAATTAACTAACATTTAACGCCTCGGAGCCCCTATAGCAAGTTCATCCAACAAAAAATATTGAAATCAACACAATACTGAAAGGATCAAAGCCGTGGGTTCTGCAAAGATTTTTGTTGATGTTGATCTAATAAGTAAGACATACATGTTTGGACAAGAATCAGACCTGCGATGAAAAAGATAGAAGACAAGAATCTGGCCTAGTTGTCCTCAAGATAAGGTTGGAGTTACTTGCCAAAATATAACAGAGAAACAAGACACTTGACATGTCTCTCAAATGTCTGAATTTCCCAGCCCTGTCATCATCAGCCAACCAATGAATTGTTTGCTTCTTTTTCACATAGCCAATAAAATTTGCTTCACATGCTACAGAAGTCAATAATTTCAAAAAAATAATGGACATTGTCGACATCAGCCAACCAAGGTGAAGATTCGAAAAAAAATGACACCTCTTTATGTTACCCTTCATAAATGCTTAAAGTTAACTGTGATCTGGGGCTATCATTGTCCTTGCTTGATAGTTCAGATGACAATCCTCAGCCCAAGTTTGTGTGCTTCTCAACCATGCACACACAGAATTGGAGAGAGAGAGAGAGACGGACAGAGAGAGAGAGAGACAGAGAGACAGAGAGGGAGAGGGAGGGAGGGAGGAGTTAGGACCACTTTACAAGAAGCTCTTTCATCCATTTGAAGACAATACAACCTCTTGAGCCTGAACATTGCTTACATAATTTCTGGAAAATTTTCAAAACTTATGTATTTTACACACTTTCACTCTGCTATACATATACAAAATCAGATCCCAATGCAGAAAAAATTAAAAGCAAAACAACAAAATAGGAGGGAAAATAACATATTTAGCATATCAAGGATGCTATTTTCATCATTAAACACTTGAAAAGTCATCATCTTCACATGAAGGCTAGCGCCTATCCCTATCCCAATAGGCAGGTTTGTATTTGTCAAGAGAGAGCTTCCCACTGAATGACTCTTCCAAGAGGGGACCACTGTAAGGGTGCTGCCTCTGTAGTGGCTCTGACCAAATTCGACCACTCCTGTTTCCCACATCATAGCCTGGAGTTGAAATGTAATTTGTGTCCATGACCATGTCACCCTCTAGTATTCGGAGAACCTAATAAACAGCCACAAGAAGGCCAAAGCGGTTAGCCGGGAAAACCAAAAGCTGGGACATGCAAGAGTTTATAATACACGAATGTCCAAACAACTAACGCTATATTTGTATACATGTTGCCACCGGTATAAATGGACGTTAACACACAGTGAACGAAACTCTTGTATATTGAGATAAAAGTTCACTTCTGCTACGTTCAACTGGTATCCAAATATACACTAAGCATTTAGTATTAAGCAATCAACATATATGTTACTAGAAAAACTAATGTCACTAAAAAGTGTTCCCCAAGACGAGAAAAGCTATTGTCACTAAAAAGTGTTCCACAGGACAAGCCACTGAGTTTAGCATTTAATGGTAATGAAACAAATTATTTAAATTTCATGCATTATTAAAGTGCAAGAGGACCAATTCTGATCCTTCTGAAAAAGATATGCTGTTAAACTTTTTCCATTGACTCTGGAGGATGTTTCTCTACAACTTTTTAATCAAAATGTAAGAAATATGTAATTCTTGATTCTTCCAAGCAAGCAAAATTTGTCTGAAAAAATAGACATGTAGATTATTTCTTTTACCTGTGACATGCGTGGTCTAGAATGAGGATCTCGCCGTATGCATAATGATGCAGCATGCAGCATGCAATAGACCTCTTGCTCTGCATAGTGGCTACCCAGCCTCGGGTCAATCAGTTCCTCAATGGCATATTCTGCTAAGAGTGGTCGTGCCTGTTTAATATCCAAGTGTTTACACAATTTGTCAAGAGACTAGTTATTGAAGAACAAAAAAAACTCATGAATGTTACTCGACTCTTGAGATAATGTCAACATCAAACAATTAAATATCGTAACATGTAATTTACTATCATAATCTTAACTTACCCATTCAGTAAGGCACTGCTGTCCCTTAGGCCGAGCGAGATCCACAGCTTTTCTCCCTGTAACAAGCTCAACTAATACCACCCCAAAGGAATATACATCGGCTTTTTCAGTGATTTGGCCGCTTTGAGCATATTCAGGAGCCAAATACCTGCATAGCAAGAGCATAGCTTAGTTGCAATCTCACATTGCACAAACAAGTTTAAGGATGAAACTGATTCAAAATCAATACAACACGTACCCAAATGTTCCAATCACTCTAGTTTCCACACCTGTATCTCCATCAGGCTGCCACCTAGCAAGTCCGAAATCACCAACCTATCGTAATTCAACACATAGAATACTGTTAGAAAATCAAGCACACATTTGATGAACCTCAAAACACCATTCAGATTGTGATCCATAGGAAAATGAAAAATCCATAATATTCATCCTTTGGTAAGTAAATTTTTAAGATGTAAAAAAATCCAGAGTTTAAACAGACATATGGATAGATGAATATGCAGTAATGAAGTCATGGTCCCTTTCATTGTGTAAACTATAGGGCACTGCAATGTAATGACGAGGGAGGCAAAGCGCTACCCTACCAGAGGTTCAAAATCATGAGTTATGAGAATGTTGTTTGGCCTCATGTCACGGTGGATAATACAACCCACTCTGCACTCTTCGTGAAGATACCTTAACCCACGAGCAGCTCCAACAGCAATCTTTTGCCGTGCAGACCATTCTAATGGATCCCGCTGTCGCCCTGAAACACTTCAATGTATTAGATCAATTTACAATCAAGTCAGTATCAGTGTAATGCATCCTATGCCATATTTCAATAACTAAATGAAACATGATGAATATACACATGATATTCCAAAGTCTAGTCTGCATGAGTGTAACCTTTAAGGCAAAATGTATCATGATAGTTGGCATATGGATTCATAAAGCAAAGACCATCAAAGAACACAAATAAAACTAGGTCCTATTCTACAAAATTATCGTAAATTATCTAATCCCATTTTCCAAATATTTGATGACACAAAGAAATATGAAAAACATAAAAGAACTCGGTTGTAAATCAATATTGCTTGCTGAATGTCTTAGTTAAGCTCAAGCAAATTCAAAAATATACTTCTATCATGAGATAATTTGGTATGGGTAAGAGAAATCACCATATAAATGTGCATCCAATGATCCATTGCATATGTACTCATAAACTAGTAGCCTTCTCTTATCCTCTATACAGAATCCAATCAGCATAACAACATTCCGGTGTTGAGCACAGCTCAAGACTTCTACCTCAGAGCAAAACTCAATATCACCTTGAGAACTAGCCAATTTGTGTTGCTTAACAGCAATGACCTGTCCCTCAGGTAGAACCCCTCTGTGAACAGATCCAAACCCTCCTTCTGCCAAGAAGTTGGCTTGTGAAAATCCACCAGTAGCAAGTTCTAACTCAGCATAGCTGAACCACCTTGGAGGTTTTCCAAAAACAGGTGCCTTGTGTTGACAAATTGAACACAATGGAGGGGGACCTGGTGGGGCATTTCCTGATAATGATATTGCTTCTCTTAAATTACCACTGAAATCAGAGTCATTTCTATAGGTTGAGATTTCAATTCCAGCTCCTCTATCAAGCCTAGAAAACTTTTCTACCAAAGCTCTGGTTGTAGATGCTTGACTCATACCAGGGTATGTCTCTGATCTTTCTTCATTGCGTCGAGGTGATTGTTGATGTAAAAGCAAATCTGTGATCCATGGCTGAAATCTCAAGCTTGCTGAAGATGTGGATAGATTTTCACTTTCTGTATCTGAATTAGTATCACCAAGCTCTTCATTTTCCTTGATGGTTTCCTCTTTCTTTGACTGACCATTCACCTCTGAGTTAAAGAATGGTGAAGTTCCTGGATCAGAGCTTGAAGCTGATGAGGTACCAGCTTCAGTTGCAGTGAACGGTGTCCCTAGCTCAGGGCTGCTAGTTGGAGTGACAGTTGGTCCTTTGATAGAATCTAAAGAACCAATCTTGTTTCTGGTTCCCTTTTCAGGCATATCATCTTGCTCAGAAGGTGATGGACTTGCTTCTTCAGCATCCTTCTTTTGTGGTCCAATCAAATTCAAGCGTAGCACTTTTGGTTGAGAATGCTTCATAACCACAATGTTACACTGCAACTCCTCCATGCATCGCTTTTCCTCATGTTTGAGATGTCTGCAATGAAAGGACACCAAAAACCAACACAAACAGGATTATAATCTATGATCAACAATTAAACAATAAACCAGGAATGGAGATCATCAAGTTTAATTGAGGCAATAGCATCCCTCTTAGTGGGGAAAAGATAGGAGAGACCATTACTTGTCTAATACCACCCAATTGGCTTGTGCTTTCTTGGCTTCTGCCGCCACTGCCCCACAAGGTGATCCGGAAACAATTTTAATCCTGACATTTATCTGTGGAAAAGGTTGGCATAAGGATAATATCTTCAACATTCATTTTGCATGAACCTTTCATATACCAAGGCTACTAACCTTGTTTGGATCATAGACGTCATGGAGCCGAAGGATCATCTGGGAGCAAGAGTCAGTGATATCACTCTTCTGCTCTAAAATTGTTCCTGGAGGGTACTTCTTAATACCACTGGCACAGTCACCAGCAAATCTCGGAAAACCCCATAATCTTCTACCTGCACATGAGAGGGATAATACACAATTACATATGATGATATGATAGAATAGTGAATGTTATTAGGCCTATAACACAAACACTAACGAAGATTGGAGTGTGTCAATGAAAAACTACACTCATATAGAAACTGGGACTAAGAATAAACAATACAGGCAGTGCTGTTTTCTATCACCCTACCATGAGAAGGTTTCAGAATGAGAAACCGAAAAACAATCCCTATATGATAAAAGATGGATTGACATATGAGGAACCATTGACCATATCATATCTGAATCATAGGAACCAAATTACCATTTTTTTTCAAATTTTTCAGAAAAACAGTATCTGAATAGAAAGGCAGACATAATAAAATCAAATTGAGGTGAAAGAGGAATCACCTGAACTTTGTGAGGGCACAACCACTAGCAGAGTAATGCAATCTCCAGGTTGAACAACATGAGTCAAGGACCAAACAAGAGCAGTCCTAGGAATTTCCCTGGATGCCTTAACGGCAACAATAACCTTCTCAGCGCCCTCAGATCCTTTCTCTTGCTTACCCCTTTTATGTTGCTCTCGACTCATCGTCACCAATAAAAATTCCACAAGAACTTTACTCAAAAAATTCAACTCCTAAGTCTTAGCAACCATTAAAAGCATACATGTCCCTAACTCCAATATGTATCATGTATCACCAATATGCTTGTGCATTCCAACTTCCACAGGACAATAACAAAGTCTTGTAACCAAATTCAAACCTTATATGTATCAAAGGCTCACAAGTAAAGCCTCCTCTAACGTTCACAGAATCTGCTTTTATTTAAACACCAACAAGAGTGATTCCACAAGTATGTTCCTAAAGTAGTACCAAATCCGTGAAGAATCGGATACCCTTTTGTGGCTCAGAAAGCAAGACAACTGTAGCAGCAGCCCCTAGCTAAAAATGCAATATGCGTTTTCTGAAATTCAAGAAGATTCAAAGCACAGCACTGCTTACTGTTTGTTTGGTGAGTGATTTAACAAGACATAGCCAAAGGGGACCCTTCACTCCCCTACTACCCTGTGCCTTCAAATAACCAAGTCAAAAATAGTTGAAAAGAAGCAGCTTCAGAAAAGCCAAAAAGATAAAGGGGGGTTGTATGATTTGGATCCCACTACTTGGCTCTACTACCAAAAAAACTTAGAAGGAAACCCCCACTTAAGATTCCAATACAAAAATAGTATCTTGTCCTTGTTCTTCTTCCTTCTTCAACAAAGAACAGTCAAATCACCCCTCAAATGATTACATGACTCACCATCAAATTTCACCCTGCAAAAACCCAGATCAACTTAGATCAGAAAATGAAGAAAGAAAAAAAATATATCATAATAATTTTGCAGAGTTAGGTCAGTAAAGAAGAAATGCACAACAAAACAGACAAGTGTAAACACATGATGTAATGTGATATGATTTGCTAATCACTTTCAACCGCCATTTAGTTGGATTAGAAGGTCAAAAACATCATTGGAGACTAGAAAACAAGAAAGAAAAAGTGAATGCTGTATAAGATCCAAAATCCAAACTCTTTTTTAATTTTTTAATTATAATATTATATTTGTTTATCAATCAAATCCCTTTGGACAAATGAACAACCAGCGAAAAAACAACAAAAAAGAATATAAGACGCTTTTTTTATACACTCACAAATGTTGTAATCAGATTCTTCAAGTTTGATCCTTCCCAATAAAATATGAAAATAGGGCTGAGCGAAGAGAAACACCAAGAATGAAAGAAAGTTGGGGAAGCAAAGCCTGAAAGAGAAAACAGTGTTGTTGGTTGAATGGATAATGAGTAATGAATACAGGAAAGATATGAGCTTCGCTGTGACTGAGAAATGGAGATGGAGACAGACAAAGAGGGGAAAACGAAACAAGAGCCGAGAGTACACAAAATAAGAGTAAAAATGTCAGAAACTCTTAATTTTGAATTTTCTGATCAGTTTTAATTTTAAAAGAAAATTAGTAATATAATTAAATTAAAAATTATTTATTTAACATAGAATTGAAGATTCATGCACTTTCGTGTAAATTTTGTTTGCAGAGAGACAGAGAATTGATTAATATGGTGTAACACAACTAATAGATTATTAGACTCTTAAAACATTTAGTCTGTGTAGTGTATATGGATAAGCACTTATTAGGAAAAACTTACTCATTTAATATAATCTTAAAACACCGGATATGAGATACTTTAAAAAAAACAACAAATTGATTTCCGTAAAATCATAAAATATATGTAAAAATAAATGTAATTGTTCCTTCACTGTAGCACAATATGATTCTACGGGTAAAATTGTTTTACACTAAATATACATAATATGTATATGATTGATTAAAGAAACTTAAGTATGTAACCAAAAAAAAGAAACTTAAGTACTCATAAAAGAAATAAGTAATATATTTTGATTGAAAACTAATGAAAAAAGTATTACTTATTTAATTAACTAATTAATTTTTGTTTCATTTCAAATTAATATAAATATCTCCACAATATAGGTAAGGAATAATTTTAATGAAAGAAATATTTTAATATGTGAGTTTAACAACTATACGCATGTAATATAAGATATTTGATTATAATTCATCAATTGATCACGTGATAATTCAATTCAATTTATCTTAAAAAATTTAATTTAATTTAAAAAATTAAAATTAAAATATTAATATCTTGTGTATATCAATTAAATTATTAATATATTGTGTATATTAAAGATACAATTTAAATCTAATTAATTTACACTAACTCTGAGCAATTTTCCTCAAATCTTCAATAATATGTTTTTCATCTTATCTTTTTAGTTAATTTTTTTTAACTTTTAATTTAATTTTAATATCATAAATATAATATGCTGAGCTGAAACTTGAAAGGCTATGCTCATTAAATATTTAAAGAAAGAGATTATTAACATTAATTTTCTCTTTTAGGAAAAAATACAAATTTTAGGGGAAAAGGCAATCCTGTGAACTCTTTGGTTAGGTTGTACATTGTACTACAACGCAAGGTGAAATGCAGAATTTGCACACTCAGTTGCAACTCATCTCTCACTGCGTTTGCTATTACTGTTATCCCGAGGATGATAGGTACCATACTATTTTTTAAAAAAACTGAAAATACCCTTATTAAAAAATAAATTAAAATATGAATCTGTTTTTTTTATTGTAAATTTTGGTGCAGTTTAAACTGTGGATGTCATGTAGTTTAAATTACGAACTGTGAACTTACCATCCACTTGAAACCGCCGGTGAAAGAAAAAATAATTTTACCGAAGGGTATACCTTAAAAAAAAAAAAACTTTTCCGGATTATTCATATATTTTCCGTATTTTTTGGACAACAATAACAATGCCTTCTCAGTTTTGTTTTTGGCAGACAAATCACTTTAAGAGATGCCCCTCTTCTGCCTCTTAATTTCGGATATGCCCCTCCGTTTTGATTTGTCGAACGCACGGTGTCGTTTTAGCAGAGAATGAGATCTTGAGAAATACTACCAAATTCAAACTTTGTTGCATGCGCGGGGTCTTAGTAAGGGTTGCTCTGCCCTGTGCTGCAGTGATTTTGTTATGACTTCTGTGATGTCATTAATAAAGGGCAATGTCGTGTTATTGAAATGCTTGTTTATTTTTGGTCCGACCACATTTATTTTACAAGAGAAACAATTATGTTAAAGTGAAAAACATTCATTAATTTTTAATGGAGTTAGAAGAAACTTTGCAAAGAGAGCAATAGTGAAGCATTCTCGTTTGGTTCAACCACCCAGAGAGAAGAGAGACATTACAGTTTTTTCTCGTCTCTTCAATTTGTGAAAAAACTGAGATTCCTAAACTGAGAAGAGAGATAAATGTTTAAGGCCATGACACATGAGCCAGTGTTTCCTAAATTCTTGTTTATATTTACATAACTTATTTTAAAAAAATGAGATTTTTTGTTAAAAGAAATGGATGCAACCAACAAGGTCTAGCACAACTGGTAAATAATTAAATTCTTTAAGTATTATAGTTAAAGATTTGATCCATAATTGGTGTGTATGGAGAATGATTTGTTAGAAAATAAATACAAAACCTCAAAAAATTAGTCTCATGACTATAACTACGAAAAAAAAGAAATGAATGCGGGTCGTCGTACATCGTAGCATAACTCTTTTTTTTTTTTGGTTACACAGCATAACTCATTTAAATGATACTAAACAATCTATCAAATTTATTTTATTTCTTACATCTTTCTTTCTCAATACTCATCTTATCTCTTTCTCTCTTCTATTTTTCCCTCTTAAATCAGACAAAGCATTAATTCAAACTAAACTAACTATCCTTTATTTTTTGTTGTGGTTGTTACGACAAACTCACTGACTTTAGGTCACTGACAATTGGAGCAATGGGAAGATAACAATGTGTTGGGGGGACCTACAAGATCTTGTTTTATTTGTTTCTTTAGATCTTGATATCATCTTAAATTTCAAATTAAAGGGTTTTGTTTGTATTTGTGCGGTGATTCGAATGCGCTGAAGCTTGCTTCCTCCTAAAGTTGTGTGCCATGCATTATTTGAGACCAAAACTGGTGGGAGGGAAATCTAGGTGATATCAACTCAAATGGGATCGATGGAGATAATACTTTTTTATGATGAAAATTAAAAGGGCACCTTCATCTGCGTTTCCAACATTGTTATTGCTCCTTTATCAAAGCTTCGCTTCATGATTCAGCATATGATTGGGTTCAGTGCTACGTCAATGCTGTCTGTGAGTCCCATCTAATTCACATTTTATAATTGGTATATCCATGTCATGATTAATAAATGGATATCATGTCCTATGTTATATGTAAAGATTAAGAGTCCATTTATTTAACACTCTTCTTCTCTTCTTCTTTTAATTCTCATAATTGAAAAGTAATTAGTATTAATTATTGTTTGATTGTAGTTTTAGGTATTTGTATTTAAAAAGAGTTTTAAGATATGTTTTTCAAAAGAAAATATGAAAAAAATTATTTGAATGAAGTGTTATCCAACATTAAAAAAATTGTAATTTAAAAACCTAAAACACAAACAAAAAACATTTCTCAATTGTTTTGGTTTTTTAGTTTTAAAAATTGAAAATTAAAATTGTTAAAAAAATTGAAAACAAGTTAAGACAAATAACTTTTAAAATATACTATTGTTTTCCTATGTATGAAAGAACAGCTTTTAAAAAAATATATTTTATAAAAATAAAAAATAATTTTGAAAAACGGTAATCAAACAAACTCGTTATATCTTATTTTTTATAAAGGATTAATTACATTTTTTCCTATAGTATTGAGAATTGATTGATTTGGTCTATACCGTTTCAATTGCTCCAATGAAAACCGTTTACTTTAAAAATTGAAAAAATTTAGTCAAAACAATACTCCAATAACTAAAGAAAAAAGTTAACATAAATCAAATTTTTTGATGTCTAAAGTGATACATGTTGTTGTAATATGCTGCCAGCCTGCCACACAGAAAATTGTGATCCAAATCATTTTTGTTATTGCACTAACCTCCTTTATATTTTACAAAATTCACCTCAACTCTCTCATAAATCATTTAAAATAATAGAAAAAATAATAGAAAAATGTTGAATGTTAAAATAATATAAATTTTAGAGGAAGTTAATACAATAATTATAAACTTTAAAAAGTTAGTACAATAACCCCAATAAAATAAGAACAGTTAGTGACTCTTAAATAATATACAGGAGGTACTAACAATGGTAAAATGCTATGGGAATGCTACGAAAAGGAAAAGAGAGAAGAATCCTTTTATCCAAGGCAGAATCACAGACTCAATAACCTCAAGAGTCAAAGAAAGGTCACACATGGCAAAAGTAGTAAAATGTGCATTAACTGTGCTGTTGTGCTTGCATTGAGATTAAGTGGCCAAGGCCAGGTATCTGTGAGTGTGAATGAATGCAAGTGATGATGACCAGAAATATAAACGACAATCCCTCCTCCCATGATACTCCAGTAACGTTGTCGTATTGTGTGACCCTATTCAGTAGTTTTGGACTTTGCCATAAATGTCATAGCAGTTGAGCTTTTAAAAATATGCATCGTCACGTCACCGCAGCATTCAATCAACGGTTCATCTCTTACTATAGGGTGGTACCGCCATACCACGAGGCCCCCTACTCTACCCTCATTGTCATTGAATTGGACCCACTCACGGTTTTTAACAACAAACCTCCATTTGTAGTGTCTTCTCATCAATGGAAGTCAAACCATCTTTGCCAACAACTTGTAGATATTATGAAAGTTGAAATTAACTTCAGAATTTAGGCTATGTTTGTTACACGAGAAATAGAAAAGACAGAAAGAGAGAAGAGAGTTTTAAGGGAGAGGATGACGGGTGTGTTTCACCACTGTTTATCTCTAATTCTCAAGAGTCCCAAGTTCAAGGGTTATGTATCTCTAAGCTCAACTCTTCAGGGTATGAATATTTAGATTGAGTATGTTTAGTCTTACCTAGACTATCTACTTTATAGATCTTTTCTAGACCTTACACTTTCCCAGGTGGTTTTATGCATCATTGCGTACTTTGTTAGGCTCTTAAAGTAACAATAGTGTTTGGTGTCGTTTCTCTAGATTAAGGGTGACGGTTGATTGTTAGTTAAGGTCATTTAAAAAGACTCGTCTAATTATAGAAAGCTCAAAGTTCAGGGCTCATGAGGCTCTGGGTGGATCCTTCGGGCTTAAGATTGGATCCTAATGATCCAGGCCTTGAATCGTGGGAATTTATTGGGCCTAAGAAATGTTTAGTCATTTGAGGGGATTATAGCCCTCCAAGCCCTTAAGGGTGAGCGCTTATTGGACTTTAAAGAAGTCTTTAATCACACGAGGGGACCAACCACCTTTTTAACCTCTTTTTAAAATGAAGAGAAATGGGAGAGAGTGAATGTTTTTTTTCTTCTTGTGCCGCCATTATACTAGCGGGCTTAAATTGCTCGAATGTGAGGTTTTTTACCGCCATAAATATTATAATACAAAAAGTAATTTTGTCTCTTCCGTTAATCTCATTCTTTTACTTCTCTCCCCAAACAACCTACAAAATCTACTATATTTTTATATTATAGTAAATTTGTTATTTAAATGAAAACATTAGGGAAAATTAGTTGGTGAATAAATTAATTAATTACACTACAACATTTAAGGTCTTCAGCCATAGTTACACTTGCAGGTGTCTAATACTATATTAAACAACTAATTATTTAAAAAGGTCAAGCGGTTAAGTAAAGAACACATAAATAATTTCTATTATATTCTAACATTCGTTATGCGAACATAAGAAAAGTGGTCTTTTTGTTGTTAGAAAAAAAACATGAGAAAAAAGAAGAGGAAATTCTGAACTACAAATAGGGTGCGATTGTGTTGTGTTCTATGTGATGAAGAATGAAGTTGGGATGAAGAACACTTAAATCTGGGTGAAAATATATTTCAATTTAGATTTGTGTTTGATTGGAGAGGTGTTAGATTAGGTTAGTTGATTTGAGTTTTTTTAACTTTCATTTGTAATTAATTATTTTAATTTAAGTATCAGTTGTACATGTAAAAAAAAAAAAAAAAAATTCAGTTCTAGTTTGTCACGAGACAACGTTACCAGAGTTTTACCCTCAGGCAAAAACTAAAGCTAACATTTCCTCCAGCGATAAAAAAAAAAATAAAAAAATCTGATTAGGACAAAAAATGAACCGAGTGACACGTAAAGACCAATTTGATGGTTAAACTTTGGAAATTTAATGGGTTTAATTAATTTGGTCAATGATTCAACGACATCATACTGCTTTACTCAATTTTAGCGCCACATATTCCGGATCGGGTCCTGTAGTTTTCGAATCGAACCTACTCAACGTTTTCTCATTTGCAAGTTCTCATTAAAATTTAAAAGAAAATATATTTATTCAACAAATTAAAACCTACCTAAAAACCCATCAATCTCAAGTGCAGCCAGTTTTTACTTTTTATTCATTGCTTGCTATCATAATTAATTAAAATAATGCGTAAACAATAATTATTTTGAGTTTTTGACTATGGTAAAAAAGCCAGTTCGTAGATTTTCATATTGGTATGACATAAATAAATAATTTAAAAGAAAACTGTTAAAACTAAAATTTATGAAAAAATGATTCTGAAATATTTAACTGACTCCAAACAGTAAACACGTCGTTGAGCTTCCTATTAGACAAAAGATAGGTATGCTAAATGCCTAAATTAGCAAGCATAAGATCAGCATGTAGCCGACATGTTCCTACTAATTACAAATGCTTCGCCCTTATTATTCTTATAACAATCTAAATTTTTGTCTAGAGTATAATCACTATTAAATATTTACCACATGGTTTTTGGCTTATCTTGCATCGAGATAAGTTAATCTTTGTATAATTCTTTTTTTGTTAGATATAAGGAGGGGCTACTTGTATACTCTTTGAAGTGAGTTGGGCTGGAAAGGTTAAATTACAAAACTTTCAAACAGTAATAAGGTTAATATGTTAGACATGCACGATTTTGTTTATTTATTTATTTAAGTTAGGTTATAAGCCCTCCCAACAATTTTTTTTTTTTTTTTGTCTTGACCAATATATTCACAAGGTTAAATACCGTGAGACTAAT
This sequence comes from Acmispon strigosus, assembly GCA_030819835.1. NCBI lineage: Eukaryota > Viridiplantae > Streptophyta > Magnoliopsida > Fabales > Fabaceae > Acmispon > Acmispon strigosus. Next base: position 51,107,946 of record JAUAMA010000004.1, on the reverse strand, counting down.
TTTCACCCCACAAGCGCACAAAGCGGAGCCCTACAAACAGTTTGATCTATTTTTACTCTTCTGATAATGCAATAAATTAAACTCTTAATACAAACCTGAAGAACGTGTTACAGACAATGCCAAACAAAGTTAAAAAACCATTTTTCTGATATCCTGGTTTAACTCGAGCTACCCACTGTGAACACAACTAATTAAAAAATGTTTGCACGCAAAGTGATAGCTAGACTGTCTAACACTTAAAAAGCAATGACATAGACCATAGTGTTAAGATTTTAAGAAGAAAAAAATCCCATTACATCATACATGTTCAAATGTATGCTATCCACACACAAACGAGTTAATTGGTTTAAGAAATATTTGATTTCTCTTAAATAAAGAATGAGTTCAAGTCTTATGTCTGAAAAATAAAAATTCATCTTTAAAATAGTCAGCCCACAAAAATGTGAATATTCATCAATTCAACATGATTATTTTTCGTGCGCAGAGATACATATGTTAATTAAAAAAAACGTATGCTATACACTCCCAAGGTCTCTAGCGTTCTTTATTCGAAGACATAAACAAACATAAAAAAAATAAAAAGATGGCCTCAATTCTATCATTGTCATTTCTTAATTGAATTTTTTTTTGATCTGGTTTTTTTTAAATAGATAATCTAAATTCTAAAGCTCATTTTGTTGGGTGCTGAATATTATTGCAGTAGTGACGACAGAAGAATAAGAGTAAAAATCTATATATACCTATAAAATCAATCTAATACTTAGATAAGGTAGGATTCTGATAATTAAATTTTAAAGATTATAATTATATAATATCGGAATAAGTGAGTAAAACTATAAAATTTAGATAATTTCCTTTCAAAGTAATTAGCAAATATACTGGGATATGAAATTCATTAAGATAGTTAATTTCCTGAATTAATATACCACAACTTTTGTATCAATTATATTCATCTCCTATGAGTATATTTTTATTTTATTTTTTAACCTTTTACGTGGGTCCTGATTATTGAGATCGAGTGATGCTGAAAATGGGGTCCCAAGTACAAACCTTCTTTGTATTAACTTCTTTTAATGCAGGCCTTCATTGACCCATTATTTTAACTTGTTGAATTATGGTACATAAGACAACAAATTAGGAGCGTTTTCAGGGAACATGCATGCCAGGTTAGCTAGTAGGGCGCTACCATATATGCTAATTGCTAAGTCTAAATAATTAAAGCCATTTTCGTTTACTTACATGCATTGAGCTGGGTGTGTGCCCTACTTGCACAGTTCTTGTTTCTTTCCTTGTGTGACACTATAAATTGCTGGTGAATATTTTAATCTAACACTATAAAGCTCAAAGATTTGCCAATCATCAATGCATCATCCCTCAAACCCACTTTATTGTGATGTTCACTTTACCATGTAAAATAGGTGAACTCACTTTAGAGGAGTCAAACCTTATTCATAAACCATCCTTTGTACAAAAACCAGGACATGGAATTATTGCAGAGGAAAAAAAGTCCCAATTAGCTTTATTGGGTTTGTGTCCAACAGTTAGAAGGTATGAAGATTCAATAATTTAAGCCGTCATGTGCCACATGAAATTTCTCCCATGTAAGGTGGACATGTTACATCCCCATTTGTTTCACCCTGTTCTATAAATTCACGAGGGGTTGGGGACCCCCCCTAACTTGCCCCATAGAGTGCCTTTTATTGCTTGCTACGTGCATTGCATATAACTTCTTTAGTTATGATCTGTCTCAATTCTAATTAAGTTTAATGATTCAATGGAAATTCCAAAGTGAGAAGCGACATGCAATATTTGTGGCCTTCCAATATTTCGTTCATGCAGGATCTTTGTAACTTATGTTCTACGTAGGGTGTTGGTTTTAGGACCACCCAAAACCATCCCCTATTTTTTAAATTTTTTGGAATACTCCTCTTTTAAAATAAAATAAAAAATCCACCCCCATCTTCTAACCGTTGCCCCACCCCTCTAACCCCATAACCCTCTATCTTCGTGCTTCCTGCTTCTTGTGCTTCCTGCTTCTTCTTTTTTTGGTAAGCCAAAATGCATTAAAAGGGAGTATAAGGGGTACTCCAACCCTTAATACAAAAAAGATATACAAGTAAATAATGCAGTTGAAATTACAGCAAGTAATATCAAAACATAGAGAAAATCAAAGTAACCAAAATATAAGCAAACCATTCATCATGGTATCACACCCATTATGCTTCCTGCTTTTTGTTCTTCTTCCTTCGTGGTTCGTCCTACTTCTTGCTTCATGCATCCTGCTTCGTGTTTCTTCTTCTTCCTACTTCACGGTTCTTCTCTCACAATTTGTTATGTCATCTATCGCACTTAAATGTGCGATTTTAGCAGAGGTGCGATTCTATAAAAAGATAATATTATTTTAATTCAACTTATTTAAATCGCACTCTTATGTGCGATTTTAACACCATAAATCGCACCTTAAGGTGCAATTCTATAGAAAAATAATATTATTTCAATTTAAATAAATAAATTGCACTCTTATGTGCGATTTTGACAACAAAAATCTCACCTTAAAGTGTGATTGCATTAAGAAAATAATATTATTATAAATCTACTACATAAAAATGATTAATTAAATGTTCATTTCGCACCTTGATGTGCGAATAATACATAAAATTTGCAAATTAAAGTGCGAAAATTACACAGACTTTACGAAATTAGAAAGAAAACGACGAAGACATAGGAGAAAGAAAAAAAACTGGATTTGTAGTGAGACTTGCTTCATGGGGATGATAAGAGGTTAGAGTTGAAGGAGGTTGGAGTTTCATGGATGTTTGAATGGAGAAGTAAGGGTGGTGGGTGGAATAAGTGGATAAAAAAAAAGGACATAGAGGAAAAATAAAAAGATTTTAAGGGTAAATAAGTAATTTACCTATTAATGAGGGTGGTTTTAAGGCTAAGGGGACTCCCTTCTATGTTCTATGCCAAGTCCTTTTCTTTTTTTAATTTTTCCCTATCCTTCTTTTGTTTCCATCTGATCAATTAAGTATCTCAGCCATCATTTCACTATTATGTACTATAATATGAACTGGTTGCAAACTTTGCTAGTAAGACAAATTAAGCTTTGCAAAGACTCGAGACAAAAGCATCAGATAATTGATTATTGTCCCTTACCCAAATTATTGTACTTTTCCCTGTTAGTTTTTTCCTCCACATGGTGTCATGCACTTGTTTGGTCTACCAGTTATTTGAGTCACATTCTCCTGCGTAAAACTCTTTAGATTTTGCAGTTTCATTTTTTTATAATTAAATTGCTCATACAATTTTACCCGTGTGTCGTGAAAATAAAATGTATCATCATTTTTTAACATACTGTAATTGATTCTAGAATAAAAAATTATTTTCTGAATTGCCACAGCCTTTGACTAAATTTGATAACAGAAAGAATGAAATTGAAATACAACAAACTAAAAACAATTGATCCTTAATTCCTAAAAGAATTCAAGTGGGGTAGTTATCGTTAATTAACTAATTATCCCAAAAGTCTAAGTTAAGCATGGACAATGCACTGATCTACTTACTATGTGCTAAAATTTAACTTTAGATGCTCTGATACCATATTAAATAACTAACTATCCCAAAATTTTAAATTGTTGGTTAAATGTCCCTTAATTATTTGATATTTTATTTCTAAGAAATATTGAGTAGAAGAGTGCTACAACACTCACTCGAGTATTGTTAGCATATTTCTATTTGGTAGGGATATTGTGTTGATGTGAACGCTTAGCCTCCTGGTTGGTAGGCCAAAGTTGTTATCGGTAACGGAGGAAATTGAGCCATATTAGATTATTAGGCATGTATTTATGAGTGACCGTGATTTAAGCCAATCAACCAATTGGTTTTACGTTTTTTTTTTATAAATGTTAGTGGTTAGCTGTTAATAAATTAGTTTATTCTTCAGAGTTTGAACCATGATTCTTCACTTTTCAATATCCTTCATTACCCTTAGTTCAACCAATTAAGTTACCCCTCCTCCATAATTTTTTGTAGGGGTCACATGAGGACATATATATGAAGAAAAACAAGTGGTTGGTTACTTAAAGGCATTCACATAACAGAACTACTCGAGATTGAGCAAGGTTTGTTGACATTCTAGCTACCGCATTTTCAATTGAGGAACATAAAAATTAGGTACCACATTTTGATTGTGGAATGATAAAAAATCTGAGGATATTTTTGGATGTTATGAGATTTGGGATGGTGAAGTTAGATGTGGGGGCAGAAGTTTTTTTTTTTGCCAAATGGGGGGGAGGGGGGTAGTCTTGCTCTTTGAGAATTTACAATTCCATTGGGCCAAAAGAAAATAGAAATGGGCAATCTTTCAGGTATAAAAAACAGAGTGAAGGAGCTAAGAGCACTCTTTCTTTTATGAAAAGAAAATACTTTTTTTTGGTTCAACACTTTCTTTTTGTTGGTCTTCTGTGTCGCCGAATTTGTAGACCACAAAAAAGTACCCCAAAAAACCCATGCTGAAACTAACCTGGTATTGTCCAGAAAAAGAAAAAAAAAACTGGTCAATATAATTCAAAACAAAGAGATTATTTTACGATCCCATATTTTTGCCATACAAAATTGTCTAGTAAATTTTTTTTTTTTCATATTACAACAACTTTAGACTAATTTAAGTCTTCCTGTTGGCACACATCTTGCAAAATTAAAATACACAAAAACAAAACAGCCATGAGACAATATTTAACAGTGTAAATTTTCAACATTCAAATAGAAAAGGATAAAGAGAGGTATTTGGTCGGTTTATAAGGTGCAATACACCGTATGTGTGGTATGGTGCCATACGTGGTAAGATCCAATAGAAAGATGCCACTTGTCATTGAGTTATTTTTTTTTACCTAGTTAAGTGGTAATATATATTTCTAATATATTTGAAATTTAATTAATATATGGTACTAAAGCTTCTTTATTGTCTTTCTTCCTCAACTTTCTTAGACCTCTTCACTAGCAAACTCCGACATTCGGCACCACCTCTGCCTCCGGCCACCATCACCTCCGCTACCCACCAATGGCATTGTACCACCATTGCACCGCAAAATCGTTGGGGAATGCTCCTCTCCCCTTTCCCCTGTAATCAACTCCTTCAATTTGTCAAATTGTCACCTCCATTACATCATTCCTGTAATTTTTTCCATTTTCATCTCTCCAGTATCCACCCATTTCATCTTCTTTACTTCACCACTTGAATTCATTCATAAAGTTTCAATCTTTACTCTCCTTTACTACAATTGATGGGTTCTCTACCTATGCCCTATTTTGTTGCTGAGGATTTTGTATTTGTAAGACCCTCAATTTAATGTAATTTCACCTTAGTCCTTGTAATTTTTATAATTATAGTTTGAATCCTTCGAAGTATAATGATTATACTTTATCTTGAATTATTTAGTAATTCGAGTTAGTTTTGGTTGATGTGTTGGATTTTGTCCATGTTAAAATGTGTGATTGTGTATGGAATTATGTATTGTTTAAGCCTTGACTGAAACCGCGACGTTTTGATGAATAGGAGAGGATCGTCTTAGTGAATTGGCAGACTAGTCTTAGCTGCTACTCGTCTTACTTGGCAAATTAGTCTTAGTCGGAGATCGTCTTAGTTGGCAGACTAGTCTTAGCTGACTGGTTAAGTTAGTTATTTCATGTCTAGTCTGGTTTGTTCAACCGCTATTGTTGACCTTATGAGATAAGTGTCAGATGTCCTTGGGAATGGTAAACTGCCATTTTTGTTGACCACTTTATCTTCAAACCTTGTTTGTAAGTCGGTTTCCTCACTCTATAAATACAGAACTGATAGTAGTGCATAAATCTTTAGTTTTCTTCCAAAATCTTTCATTCCTTCAAAGAAATCTCAGATCTCTACAATCTTTAGAAATACTTGGTGTTGAAGTAATAAACATTCATCTTTTGATTCGTGTTTGAGTTCTTCTTGTTCGTTGAAGGACAAATCTTCTTCGTGTTCGAGTTCTTCTTGTTCGTTGGAGGACAAAGTTGAAGTTTCAATTCTCTTAATCATTTGAATCATACTAGGTTGGTTTCCTTTCCAGTTCTTATGTTAGAGCTTGTTATAATCTTGTGGTTTGGGAAAAATTCTTTGAATTCTAAAGAGAAACCATCTTTGATCAATTTCAAAATGAGTTTTATCCATGAGAAAGTCGGGGTTTGAAGATTAGAGTTTTAAATGATTTTTACGTGAAAAGCACTATTTATGGGCTCTCAGGCCGAGAGCTGGCGCATGAGCGCTGGGTTCCAACGCACTGGCGTTGGGGTTTTGCCAGAAATTTGTGCACCAGATGAGACACCAGCGCATGAGCGTTGGAGGACAACGCTCGAGCATTGGAGCATGCTCTCTTCTACCATGTTTTACGAAAATTCTGGATTTTGACTGTTTTGAGTCCAATTTCTGTTCAGATTGCATCCTATCCTTAGAATAGTTAATTGAATGAGTTCTTATGATAATTCTAGGTTGAAGATCAAGTGTATGCAACCTAGTCGAAGGTAAGGGTAACTCAGTCTTAGTGTTGTGTTGTTGTGATGTTTTGTGGCTCTGTTTGAAGGGCCTGATTGTATTTGCCTTTGAACTGATTCTGGATTTTTGCCATTGATGCTGTAACATGCTGAATATGATTACATGTTGTTGGAATTGAATTGTTTGGATATAAATGATGAAATTTTTTTCCAAGAAGAACTGACTATATTATGCATATGTTGATACTATGACGGTAAAATGTGTGAACCGTTGGTTCATGAGGATTCTGGAAATTGTGGGAACTGTTAGTTCCTGAGGATAATTATTATTTGTCATAGCATATGCATTATACATATAGGATTAGGTTGATGTGACGACACTTTGTCCCGTATGATCAACCGAGGGTGATGTGGTGGATCTTTGTCTCACGTGATCGTCCTAACTCAGTTTAAGGCGAATTATTGGCCATAGATTATGCATATAGTTATTGAGAACTAACAAGGCATGATTATGTGATATTATAACATGAGAAACTTGTGAATATTCTGCTGCTATTATTCTTGTGAATTCATGCTTTGTTATTTATCGCTTATTCTGTTTTCATCACTGTGCTGTTGATTATTGCTTGTATTTGGAGTTAACCATTTCTGCTTGTTGTTTTATTGTTTGGGCGCTTAATGCCAGACGACCAACAATGAGGGAATGTTTGAAGACTAAATTGATGCAAGCTTGAGGAACTTTTGGGGCAGACTTGAAGATGATGTTTTGATTCCGCTGTTTTGAACAATTAGCACATGTGGTGCAGAATATTACTTTCATTACGTCTTGTTTCCTTGCTATAATATTAATGATATTGGGCTACACTATTATAAATATGAGAGACGTTTGTTTTGGAAACTTGAGATGTTCTGAAAGGATTTTAAAATGTTATTTCCGCGTTTTTTTTAATGTGACTCCTCGACCGGAAATCGGGGCGTTACAATTTTCTTATCATGATTTGAGAGGCAATATTTTTCAGAAAAACAAAAGAAAAAAGTGAAGAGTTCACAATTTGCTTTCCAACAAAAGAAGAATATTTTCCTCAAATATCTATGAAATTGATTTGATTATTGTCAATGAGGACTGAAAGTGGCACGTTCCAAGATGGAGATCTGCTCTTGAACTAGAAAAGGTTGCGTCTCATCTCTTGCCACTTCATCCACACCGTGCATAATGTCTATGGTGGTTTGGGCAATGGGGTTGGACCTATGTTTCGATGGAGGAAAGGGTTTCAATGGCTATATTGATGAGCGTGGAATAAAATATCCATGGCTAGAATACCGTGCGCGGCCATAATATAGTATGCTTTTCAAACTGTGGTTCATATATAGTAAAGCTACCGCTTCCCACCATAGACATTCAACAACTTCCTGAAGGACTTAAACCTATCAACCTTTAAAGGTTTAGTCATCACATCTGCAATCTGCAGATCAGTGCCACAATGCTGCAACTTGATCTTTTCCTTGCCAACTTGATCCCTCAAGAAATGATACTTGGTCTCTATATGTTTCGATCTGCCATGAGAAACTGGATTTTTAGCAAGGTCAATAGAAGAGTTGTTGTCTACTAACAACAGAACAGATTCATCTAACTTCAAGCTCAATTCTTCAAGCAATGAATGAATCCAGAGACCTTGACAGGAAGCACTGCAAGTTGCTATGTACTCAGCCTCACAGGTAGACAGTGCCACTACTGTCTGCTTCTTTGAAGACCATGAAACAAGTGCTTTCCCAAAGAAAAACACATAACCCATTGTACTATGCCTATCCACTTGATCTCCACACCAATCAGAGTTCGAGTATGCTACAAGATGTAGACCATCATCTTCCTTATGGTTTGACAAGTGTATAGGAAACAAGACTCCGTGATTAAGTGTTCCTTTTAGATATCTCAAAATTCTCTTGGCTGCAACTAAATGAGTATGCCTAGTACTGCTCATAAACCTGCTAACCAAACCCACACCATAAGAAATTTCTAGCCTGATATGACACAAAAACCTCAAACAACTAACCAGTTGTCTGTACATAGTGTTATCCACCTCAGCTTCTTGTTAACAATTATCCAACTTCAAGTTGCCCTTTACTGGCGTTTCTACAGAATTGCACACTAACAAATTGAACCTCTTCAATACCTCACAGATATACTTCCTCTGATGCATTAAGATGCCTTTACTAGTCTGGAAAAATTCGATGCCCAGAAAATATGACAATTTTCCTAAATCTATCATTTCAAATTCATTGTTCAGACTTTATTTCACATTCTTTATCTCAGAATCTGGAAACACTTGATAATCACTACATCTGACGACCATGTTCCTTGCTCTGCTTGGCCTTGAATTTTATGGTGAACCTTGAACCTCATTAACCTCATTTGCAGGTTCAACAACAACATCTCTGTCAAAAGTAGTTGCCTCCAAATCAAGATCACCTCTCACAGTAGAATCGTTAGCCTTTGGGCTCATTGTATCTATCCAGGTTCTATGCTCATCAAATAGCACATCCCTACTAAACTCAATTTTCTTACTTCTGGGATTATAGAGTCAATAGGCACAAGAGAAGTGTATCCCACAAAGATCATAGATTCACTCTTGTCATCCAACTTTTTTATTCTCTGGTCAGGAATATGTTTATGGGATAAACAACCAAAAACTCTGAAATGTTTAAATGATTGGTTCCTTCCTGTCCAGATTTCTTCAGGAACTTGTGAACCAAGAATCTTTGTTGGGCATCTATTTAGAACATAGGCAGCAGTCATTGCAGCTTCTCCCTAAAAGCCGTGAGACAGATTCTTCCCTTTCAACATGCCTCTCACCATATTGAGAATTGTTCTATTTTTCCTTTCTGCAACACCATAATGTTGTGGTGTATAAGGCGTTGTTATTTCATGTAAAATCCCATTTGCTGTATAGAAAGACTCCACCTCATTCGAGCAAAATTTCCCACCTCCATCAATCCTTAACACTTTGATGTATTTTCTAGATTGCTTCTCAACCATGATTTTAAACAATTTAAAGGCTGAACAGACTTCACTTTTGGATTTGAGCAAATAAATCCAGATTTTCCTACTATACTCATCAACAAAAGAAACAAAATACTTATTTCCACTCATTGAAGCAGTTTCAAAAGGCCCACAGACATCGGAGTATAGTACATCTAACAGTGCAGTAGATCTTGGAGGTGTAAAATAACTAAACGAGGCTCTAGGTTGCTTACTTCATAAGCAGTTTTCACATACCTTAGAGGGAACCTGTATTGGGGTTAAGCCATACACCATCTCCTCAGATATTAAGAGATTCAAATCCTTGAAATTAAGGTGACCAAATCTCTGATGCCATAGCCAAGAACCATCCTTCTCAACTTCAGTTGTTAGACACTGAGAATCAATTGCAGCAACCTTCACTTCAAAAGTTATGTTTTGTGACATTGGAGTTCCCAAGACTTTTCTCTGATGTGAATCAAGCACTTCAAGATGTCCTTGGATCATATGCAAAGTAAACCCTTTCTCTAATAGTGGCGAGGAGCAGCGACGGTTCTGACGGTGATGGATGGCGGTAGCGTGGCGGTGTGGCGAGGTCAAGACCCATCAAACAATCACCGAAATAGAGGGAGAGCACAATTCATGGTGAAACACCATCAACCAGGGGCGTAAATCAATATTATGAAAACAAACTTAAACTGCAAGGGAGGAAAAAAAGTGCCTCTGGCCAAATTTACCAAATGCAAACACTCAATCTTCATCAGAAGCACTAACACCAAAAGCATTTTTTTATCCAAACACAAAAGCTTCATTTGAAGCATCATTATACTCCAGCATGAATCAAAGGATTGCATAATACATGGGTGAGAATTACTAATAAGAGAACCAGTGCAGCAAAGTTGAGAAACAACCAAAAATTATTTTTTTTATCAAATATTTCATTTATTATGATCCAAACATGATATCAGCGACAGAGCAAATAAAATAAAATAAAAGCAGGATAAGGACTGATTCTGGACAGTAGCAATAAAAAAAACGCAGGAGAAGAAATGAAGATTTGTTCATAAGCTACCCAAATTTAAACCAGACAAACAATTCATCATCATATATCAAACATAATAACAACGGTGATGGTCGGCGGCAGTGTGGCGGTGCGGCGAGGTGATGGTTGAGCGATGGACGAGATTCGAAGAGCCAGACGATGGGTGGCGGTGCGGCCAGGTGATGGTGCAGCGATGGGTGGACGAGATTCGAAGATAGCGGCGGAAACCAGCGACAACAATTGCTCTCCACTCCTTTCATACACTCTAAAACCCTTTTTATTTTTATTTTTGAAGAAGGGGTAAAAATGTTATTGACTAATTATTTTTATTTTCAATTTGTTTGAATATCAGGTAAAAAAACCTGTTGTAGCAGGTCATTTAGAGTAGTGCACGGTGCACCACTTAGGGTGCAAGTGCACTCTAGAAGCCACCATAGATTTAGACCATTTTTAATTTTCTCAAAATGTTTATCATTTTAGAAAGTCAATGCATTTTTTCCATTTTTTTCCTTTCATACCCATATTTATTGAATTTTCTCTCACTTATCACCTTTCATATCAGCCAATTGCAATTCTTCTTTATCAATTACATTATTCTTTTAAAAAAAATACATTCTTCTATATCTAATGTAAAATGACTGTATATGGTACTAGTAAAACTATATAAAAGTGCTTTAGTAAAATTATACTATCAATAATTATTATCTTATTCTTTATACCACAACCTTAAACAACAATTTTTATACGGAAAAAGTATGTAATACTATAGATCTAAAGGTTGTTCAAATAATGAGGGTGAATCCATTCCTTCCGCCACTTCGTTAAAACGTAACAAATAATAAAGGAAGTCCTACCAGTTTACAACTCGTGTTGTTTTCTTTTTCAATTTTAAAAGTGTGTTTGGATTCACGTTTGGAGAGGCCAAACGTGGATCCAACAATCCAAAAACAACTATTTCTTACTTCTAGAAACGTGGTTTCAACCCAAACATGATTTCAGACTGGTTATTCCAAACATGCACTTAATTCATATCTACGATAACCGTAAAAAAATATTACATATGTATTTAATCACAATTTTTCATTTTAAAATTTAAATATAATTATAAGATGACAAATTAATAATTTCTAATTGAGTGATTCTGTAAGAAAAAATTACACCATTAGTGCATAATAATTAAACTCTATTATATTTTACTATATTACTTTTAGCTTTTCATTTAAATATAATTTACGTAGTAATCACTTTGATTTGACTATATATTAGGATGAGTCGAGCAGATCTTATTGAAAAAGTATTTTATATATATTTATGCTAATTTTTTGGGCTTGATAATGTTATAAAATAGTATGATTGAGCAGCGATGTAAACTTTTAATATTATCAATAGATACGAAAGATATTGATTACGACTTATATGTCCGTATCCTTGATCATGATTCGTGACAGAGTAAGTTACTAACTGCCTGCAAATCTGTGGTCGAAGGTGTAGTCATAATTAAATACGATGTAATGTAGGGATTAAGTTACTAACTTTTGTCAAAGTCAATATAGATTTGTTTTGGATTTCCTTGAGTTGAATATGTTCTTATTCAAAAATTATTTTATTCAGTTCGAAGGAATTAATAAAAAATCAAATTCCTCATTCCTTATAATACTACATCATATCCCACTTGGTTATTGATAAAGCAAATAAATCTGTCATTTATTAAAATCTCTACTAATTCTGTAATTCAACATCGTGGTGCATACACCCCTTTTCTGATCTTGGAATAGATAAAATAAATTTATATTTTTCAAGAATGATTGTTCGCTTTGAGAAATATATATTGTTTTATAATAACAGTTTACTTGGAATTTTAAGAGAACATAAATTGATTTTTCCAAATAATACCCCTATTAAAAAAAATAAATGAGAGAAAATAAAAATACAATTCAAAAGTTAAAATATAAAATAAATAAAATATTTCAAAAAGTTAACAATATTAATTACATTTTTTAATATACGTAATTCTTTTTTTAGACAGTTATTTTAAAATGGGAGAGTAATTCATATGAAATAGGATAAATTAAGAGTTATACCGTATTTTGTAAAAACAAAATTGTCTTAAATATTTTGACCATTTCATTTTTTTCAGATGGTTTTTTTTATCGGTTAATATTCTTCTTTTATTTTTTGGAATAAGGGTTTATCTTCTAAAGTTTTTGAAATCTGAACTATACTTAAATGTTCCTCAGCTTTTTCCACTTAAGCTATTCTTTATAAATTTTTTATTGCTTGGTAAATAAAGCTGAGATATGAGTATATCAAAACTGTGGACTAAATCATCTGTTAGAAACTTGGTAACATCATGGAATAAAAGGGAATAGCGACTATAGAGATTTTAAATAATTCATACCCTATTTTTTTTTCCACACATTTTTTTCTATTTCTCTGATCTTTTCCTATAACACGTTATTTATTGTCACTCATAATATTTTTCATTTCTCTTATATTTGTTCTGATATAACATAAAAGTCATTCATGTCACTTTTAATAGTTTAAGCTTTTAAGATAATTGGTTATTTAATATGGTAACATAACTTCCATGATTAAGTTGGCTAGAGTTGACTCCCTCTCACCTCCAATTCTTCTAATAAAATGATGGATTTCAGCACATGCTATAGTGGACCTATTGATCGTCCACACTTCAAGACCTAGTGAATTCTTAGTTCAGTGAACATGTTAGAATATAATATTAAATCAATTATGGGGCTTTTTAACTAATAGCTTAAAATTTTGAGATGGTTATTTGACAATAATTTCACCTCTTTTCACTGTTTACACTGTGAGTATCATTGGAGGTTTGGCAAAACTTTTTTCAGAAGTAAAATGCATGAGGAGATAAGGAGCGATGAAGATAGAAAAATAAGATTGATTCAAATATGGGAATATAAAATATGAGCAAGATATATTGTCTCGAGTCACACGACATGGCACAAAGAGCTAAGTTGTTCGGCAACTACTACAAAAACACTAGGGGTTCTTTCTGAGATGCTACTCTGCTGGAAAAATGTGTTAGATTTCTCACCCTAACAACCTATTTCTGCACCTCCCTTTCTTTTCCGGGTTTTATATATTGGAATCTAAAACTCGAAGCTGTAAAAACTTGTTCAAAATCTAATACCCCTGAAAAAAGGAGCACAAACCATTCAAATTCGAGTTCCAAATATGGTTGGGATTTCAATAGGTATGCTATCTACACTTTGAATCTTTTCTTCTTTTTTTTCTTCTTGTGAACGTGTGTTATGTTAGTCATGTGAACACTATTAGCTTCTGCTACTATAATATGTAATGGTTTCTTGATTTTCTGCACCATTGGATGTGTCACACACCATATGTTCTTATTTTCTATGCAAAAAAAGATTGATCTTGATTCTTCAGTGCACACTGTTCATGAAGTTCATGTCTTTATCTCAATTATTGAATTTCATACAAGTTATTAACTAAGTGTTGAAATCTGATTGCCATTTCTTTGATGAATATGCAGGTGATTTCTCTTTGTTTTGTGTGAAGGATTTTGTGCTCACGTCTGTGTGTTCTCAGAGGAGCACAATAGACATCATCAATGTACTTTTTGTCTGTGTCTTCTACACGTGCTTGCTTATTAGTTTAATCAGAAGAATTTCAAGTGGGAGCCACAGAAAAATCTGGGTTTTCCCAATTGTCTCAATCTGTTGTGCTCTCATTGCCATTGGTTTTTTCACAATTGGCTTGTGGAATTATCTCATAACTAAAACTGGTAACTCCAATTGGTTAGCTTGCATTATCAGAGGATTTGTTTGGATTTCTTTCACAGTTTCTCTGCTTGTTCAGAGATACAAATGGGTTGGAATTTTAGCCTCTATCTGGTGGGCATCTTCATGTGTATTGGTTTCAGCTTTCAACATTGAAATTCTGTTCAAAGATCATGCCATTGAAACTTTTGACATCATACAGTGGCTTGTGCACTTCCTCCTTTTATTCTGTGCCTTCAAGAACCTTTTTGTCACTCAAAGTGACCCTGAATCTTTATCTGAGCCACTGTTAGCTCAGAAAGCTGAAACTAAACAAACAGGACTAGCTCATGCTACATTTCTCAGCAAGTTGACTTTCTCTTGGGTTAATTCTTTACTCAGTCTTGGTTTCTCAAAACCTCTAGCTCTTGAAGAAATCCCTTCCCTTGTTTCTGAAGACGAAGCAGATTCGGCCTACCAAAACTTTGTGCATTCATGGGAATCTATTGTGAGGGAGAGGAGCAAGAACAATACCAAGAACTTTGTTCTTTGGTCTATAGTCAAAACTTACTTGAAAGAAAACATATTAATAGCATGTTACGCGTTGCTCAGAACAATTGCTGTTGTGGTTTCACCTCTAATACTCTATGCATTTGTAAACTACTCAAATAAAACTGAGTCTGATCTCAAAGGTCTTTCCATAGTGGGTTTTCTGATTGTCACCAAGGTGGTTGAGTCTTTGTCCCAGAGACATTGGTTTTTCAACTCCAGGAGATCTGGGATGAAAATGAGATCAGCTCTGATGGTGGCAGTTTATAAGAAGCAGCTGAAGCTTTCAAGCACAGCAAGGAGAAGGCACTCAGCTGGTGAAATTGTGAATTACATCGCGGTCGATGCGTATAGGATGGGAGAGTTTCCATGGTGGTTTCATCAAACATGGATTTCTGCATTACAGCTTGTTCTGTCTGTTGGTGTCCTTTTTGCTGTTGTAGGTATTGGTGCTCTTCCTGGTTTAGTCCCTCTTTTGATCTGTGGATTTCTCAATGTACCGTTTGCGAAGATCCTACAAAATTGTCAGTCACAGTTCATGATTGCGCAGGATGAGCGTCTTAGATCAACTTCAGAAATTCTGAACAGTATGAAAATCATAAAGTTACAATCATGGGAGGATAAATTCAGGAACTTGGTTGAGTCCTTACGCGCTGAGGAGTTCATATGGTTGTCTAAGGCACAGATCCAGAAAGCTTTTGGATCATTTCTTTATTGGATGTCTCCTACCATGGTTTCTTGTGTTATTTTCCTTGGATGTGTTCTTTTCAAAAGTGCCCCTTTGAATGCTGAAACCATTTTCACTGTTCTTGCAACACTCAGGAACTTGGGAGAACCTGTTCGAATGATTCCAGAGGCTCTTTCTATTATGATCCAAGTTAAGGTCTCCTATGATCGTCTCAATGCCTTTTTGCTTGATGAAGAGCTAAATAGTGATGATAATGGAAGAAATCTAAAACAATGTTCAGTCAATGCTGTGGAAATTCAAGATGGCAACTTCATTTGGGATCATGAATCTGTGTCCCCAACTCTAAGAGATTTGAATTTAGAAATCAAATGGGGACAGAAAATTGCAGTTTGTGGGCCAGTTGGAGCTGGAAAGTCATCACTTTTGTATGCAATACTTGGAGAGATTCCTAAGATTTCAGGAACTGTAAGTGATTACCCAAACGAATATAATTCTTTATCATGCAAAGTTTATAATCATAATCTTAGTATCTTACACTTTATCATCCCTGAAAACTCACCATAATGGAAAACAGGTTAATATAGGAGGTACCCTAGCCTATGTTTCTCAAACTTCTTGGATACAAAGTGGGACAGTTCAAGATAACATACTCTTTGGCAAGCCTATGGACAAAACAAGATATGATAATGCCATTAAAGTATGTGCCTTGGATAAGGATATCAATGATTTTAGCCATGGTGATCTCACAGAAATAGGCCAGCGAGGGATTAACATGAGTGGAGGACAAAAGCAAAGGATTCAACTCGCTCGAGCAGTCTATAATGATGCTGATATCTATCTCCTAGATGACCCTTTCAGCGCAGTTGATGCACACACTTCTGCCATTCTGTTCAATGTTAGGAGACATCATTTTTATCTTGTTAATCAATAATTGTAAAAACGCTATTTTCCTCAATTTGGTGTATCGAACTAACTGCATTTACGAAATTACAGGACTGCGTCATGACTGCTCTAAGAGAGAAAACAGTCATTCTAGTCACTCATCAAGTGGAGTTTCTCTCAGAAGTTGATACAATCTTGGTAAAGTATCTCATTTGGATGCCTATTGCATTATGTTGGAACATAATTAACATGACTTATTATATCTCAAATTCTAGGTAATGGAAGGTGGAAAAGTTATTCAATCAGGTAGTTATGAGAATCTCCTAACAGCTGGGACGGCGTTTGGAAAACTTGTGACCGCCCATAAAGACACAATCACAGAGTTGAATCAAGATAGTGAAAGTACAGGAGGTTCTGAAAATGAGGTTATGGTTCATTCAAAAGGTTCTCATGGCATTAACCTGACTAATAATCAAATTGAGGGGGAGATTTCTACAAAGGGTCAATTCGGGCCACAGCTTACACAAGAAGAAGGAAAAGAGATTGGTGATGTAGGCTGGAAGCCATTCTGGGATTATATTACTTTTTCCAGAGGGACACTCATGCTGTGCTTCATCATGTTAGCACAATCTGCTTTTGTTGCTTTTCAGACTGCATCAAGTTTTTGGCTTGCTATAGCCATTGATATTCCAAAAGTAACCAGTGCCATCTTGATTGGGGTTTACTCATTAATTTCATTTTCTAGTGCTGGGTTTGTATATCTAAGGTCTATCTTGACTGCATATCTTGGATTAAAAGCTTCTACAAACTTCTTCTCAAGTTTCACTACAGCTATCTTCAATGCTCCTATGTTGTTCTTTGACTCAACCCCTATAGGAAGGATTCTAACCCGAGTAAGATTTTTCTTCATTCCCAATAGAAAAATCGATATAATTTCTTTTCCTTTAATCATTCCTATTTAATCATCACCAAAATTTATGTCAATGTTTTCTCTCTTGCAGGCTTCATCAGATTTGAGTATCTTGGACTTTGATATCCCTTATGCCATCACTTTTGTAGCATCAATAGTAATTGAAATTCTGGTCACAACTGGTATAATGGCTTCAGTCACATGGCAAGTTCTCATCGTTGCTGTTCCTGCAATGGTCGCATCGAAATTTGTTCAGGTTTAACCATTTTCTATTTGTTCTTGATTTTCCATTCTTTGTCCCTGCTTAGTAGATGTGGAGCTAGGAATTTAATCCTTTTGTTTTTCCTAAAAGGGGTATTATCAACCCTCTGCAACGGAACTAATAAGGATCAATGGAACCACAAAAGCTCCAGTGATGAATTTTGCAGCTGAGACATCCCTTGGAGTGGTTACTGTAAGAGCATTCAACATGGCAGACAGATTTTTCAGAAACTACTTAAAACTTGTGGACACAGATGCAACACTGTTCTTCCATTCTAATGTGGCCATGGAATGGTTAGTTTTAAGGATTGAAGTGCTTCAAAATTTGACAGTCATCACTGCAGCTTTGTTACTTATTCTAGTTCCTCAAGGATATGTGTCCCCAGGTACTATTACATGAAAGTTCAATTACCACAATAAGATTCTCTTCATGCAGTTAACAAGCTAATAACTCTTGGTAATTCTCTTGGTCTGTGCAGGACTTGTGGGACTCTCTCTTTCTTATGCTTTCACCTTGACAGGAGACCAAATTTTTTGGACTAGATGGTTTTGCAACTTATCAAACTATATAATCTCTGTTGAAAGAATCAAGCAATTCATTTGCATACCAGCAGACCCTCCTGCCATTGTGGAGGATAACCGGCCTCCATCTTCATGGCCTTCCAAGGGAAGGATTGATCTTCAAGGCTTAGAGGTAAAGTGTCAGAATATAATATAAAACCATTCACATGTCTTCACCCAATAGTTTAAGCTTTTGCATGACATCGTGTCAAAGCCTCTATGATCATGTGGTATAGAGTCTGATCTTTGTTACCCCTCATTATTCTAATAAAATGTTGAATATCAGCACAAGGTTGATGGGCCTGTATATAATATATAACCATTCATGTGTATTCACTCAACAACTTCTCCTCGGGATAATTTGTTCATGACAAGTTGCATCATTGTCTCCCCCCCCCCCTTATTTCTAACAATTACAGACAAATTAGAGTCTGATGGCTGTTTTTGCTACATTGATTTCAGATTAGATATCGTCCAAATGCTCCATTAGTCCTCAAGAGTATCACTTGTACATTTAAAGAAGGCAGTAGAGTAGGAGTTGTAGGAAGGACAGGAAGTGGAAAAAGTACACTTGTTAGTGCTTTGTTTCGCTTAGTTGAGCCTTCAGAAGGTACTATTCTCATAGATGGGATTAACATATGCTCAATAGGGTTGAAGGATTTAAGAACGAATCTAAGCATCATCCCTCAAGAACCAACTCTCTTCAAGGGCAGCATTAGGACCAACTTGGACCCTCTTGGCCTGTACTCTGATGACCAAATATGGAAGGTGAATGAATTAACTTCACAGTTAAAAAATGTTACAATTGAATCCCACTATCTTCTAGACTTCTACATGCTCTTTTCAATAAGCACAGGTTTGATTAGATGTGATTTGTAAACAGGCTTTGGAGAAATGTCAGCTTAAGGGAACAATCAGCAATCTCCCTAGTCTCTTGGACTCTTCCGGTGAGTTAACTTCACCAACTTGAAGCTGAAAATATGATATATGAAAAACTTTTAGTTTGGTAACAATCTATTGCAGCTTTATTGTTTTAAAGTTGAGGAAAATACAAGATCATTGAACCTAGTTGTTGTTCTATTAAATTTTCCTATTCCCAAACTATGATTTTGGAACAAATTAGCTATTGCGGTCTAATTTTGACAAGTTTTTCAGTGAGTGATGAAGGGGGAAATTGGAGCTTGGGACAGCGCCAACTGTTTTGTCTTGGAAGAGTACTACTTAAGAGGAACAGAATTCTTGTTCTGGATGAAGCTACTGCCTCCATTGACGCTGCCACGGACGCCATTCTTCAGCGAGTAATTAGACAAGAGTTTGCAGAATGTACAGTTATAACTGTGGCTCATAGAGTTCCAACTGTAATAGACAGTGACATGGTCATGGTCTTGTCCTATGGTAGGCTAACAACTTGTTCATTTCTATTTTTCCTTTTTATGGTTATGCTACTACTCTTCTCTAGTTATATGATATCTGTTTACTCATTTTGTTTTCTCTTGGTTACTAAAGGGAAAATGGTGGAATATGATGAGCCTTCTAAGCTAATGGACACCAACTCTTCATTCTCTAAGCTGGTAGCTGAATATTGGTCCAGCTGCAGGAGGAGTTCCTTTCCAAATATTAGCAGGCAGCAACTATGAATGATAACATTATGGAAGAGGAAGAAGATCACCAAATAAACTGAGGGTGTGCTTGGATGGGGTATTTTTGGGGGAATGTAATTTTAGAAGGTAGTTAAAATGCTTTGTCCTGAAATACATTGTTTGGCTAAATTTTTAAAAGGAATTGTAAATCCATTGCAATTTAACTATGTATTCTTACTAACTAGATTCAAGGGAATTGAAATGGCCCTAAAAATGAAGGAATTTCAAATTCCTCTCTCTCATCTCTCCCTTACCCTTTTCTCTCCCTCTCTCTCAATATTAAAAACCCTAAACCTGACTTTAACCAGCCAGCCGACCCTAAAACCCTAAAATTGAGCGCAAACCCGAAAATCTAGTCCGGATATGCAAAATCGGTTGCGGACCCGAATCTGAAAAATCGATCGCGAACACGAAAATTGGATGTGCACCAAAAATTAGGCCCGAATTTGAAAAATCTGTCGTGAACTCGAAAATCAGTCTCGAACGCGAAAAATCTAGCCTGAATCTGAAAAGTCAGTCTCGAATCCTAAAATCGGTCCCAAGTCTGAAAATCTGGCTCATACTAAAAAATCGGACTCGAATATGAAAAACTGGTTCCGAACTCAAAAATCGGTCCCGAACCCTAAAATTGGGCCCGGATTCGAAAAAGCGGCCTAAACTTGAAAATCGGTCCCAAACCCGAAAATTTTGCCCTAATATGAAAAAAATGGTTCTGAATGCTAAAATCGGTTTCAAACTAAAAAATCAGTCATGATCCCGAAAACGAACTCAAACTTGAAAATCGGCCCCAAATCTGAAAAACCCGGTCCTAAACTCGAAAATCAACCCATACCTAAAAATCAGGTCCGAATCTAAATAACTAGTCCCAAGCCCAAAAATAGCCCCGAACTAAAAAACTGGGGCCGAAATTTCAAATTCGGGATCATTTTTAGGGTTCGGGGTTGATTTAGGATTCAAAACTGATTCTTCATATTCAGACTTGATTTTCGGGTTCGGGGATGATTTTTGAGTTCGGAACTGATTTTTCAAATTCGGGCCAGATTTTCATATTTGTGACCGAATTTCGAGTTTTGGGTTGATTTTAGGATTTAAGATTGATTTTTCAAATTTGGGCCTGGTTTTAGGGTTTGGGCCGGATTTTTCGAGTTCATGGCCAATTTTAGGGTTTGGGGTAGATTTTAGTGTTCGGGGGTCTGATTTTAGTGTATAGAGTCGATTTTAGTGTTCATAACAGTTTTACTATTCGAGGCCCGATTTTAGGGTTCGGGGTTGAGTTTAGTGTTCAGGGGTTCGGGCCCCATTTCAGGGCTCGTGATCGATTTTAGTGTCTGGGCCCGATTCTAATGTTTACCTCGTGCGATGCACAAGCGTACAACGCTTAGTAAATACTTGTATGCGTAAATCCAACCTATTTAGTAACACCGTCATATTAAGTTGATAATCGCACCACATTCACAATATTAACTTCCATATATGAGTATCATTTAATTGGTACGCTTAGAGTTACTATAGTAAGAACTTAGCCTGAATTAATAATTAACATTGTAATATATATGCTGTAGTAAATACAATTCTAATGGTAACATTGTAACATATAAAGACTGCATTATAATAGACTTCCAAATCCATTTATAATGTGCATTACTAATTAAGATATGATGAGATAAACGGCCTATCTATTATTTTTATGTATTAACCACATCCATCCTATTGGGCTCTCTCTCATGACACAGCCTACAACACTCCTTCGAAAATTAACCCAATAAATCAGACTTAGATTCAATGCTTACCCATTATGAGGACAGCAAGTCCCAGAATGCTCAGAAACCTCTTTCTGTTATATCTTTTGAAGAGATAGAAACCCTATTGTGGCAACAAAAATTGCAAAAGGTGGAGAGCTAACTCTATGTACTTTTAATATTAATTCCCTCTTGATACTTTTTCTCGGTGGTTGGCTAAGTGCTTCTTCTCCATTTTTCTAGCAAACTATAACTTTTGATTTTTGTGCTAAACAACATCAAATAATCACATCATCATAGTATAGTTTATTTGGTAACTTATCTTAGAGCATCTAAGATTAGGCACAAACACTAGAGGTGGAGCTACTATCGGTGCAACTTATCTTGGTGACTTCTTTTCTTTGTAGGAAATTCAAAGACCGATTGTGTGGCATAAATTTGATGAAGACTAACAAAGAACATGGGCATTAACGTGGTGTTATGTGGTGTTTAATTAGAGATTACAATCTGTTGATTCAGCGAACCAGCATGTGTTGTTTAAACATGTCCACTGTTATGGTCCATTACCCAAACATTGCAACATGCAGCCAAAGAAAAAGCAAAGGGCTTTGTACTGTTTTGAACTTTGACTGAAATTCCATTTCAGTCCTCAACTCCATTTCAGTCCTCAACTCCATTTTTCTATCTTCTTCAGTCAAATCGTGGTATAGCTCGGCGTAGTAATAGATCAATTACCATGGTTGAAGGTAAAACCGTGGTAATATTATACCTCTGTAATACTCGGTTGAAGACGGAACCGTAGTAATATCACACCTCTGTTATTACCGTTCAAGGTGGAACTGTAGCAATATACACTCTGTTACCACGGTTCAACATGGAACCGTGATAACATCACACCTCTGTTACAACGGTTCAAGGTGGAACCTTGGTAATACAGCTACCGTTTTACCACGGCTCAACAAGGAACCGTGGTAATATCTCTTCATATTACCACAGTTAAACATTGAACCGTGGTAACATGTCTATTTTTTTCCTTCTATTCTCACCTTAATTATGCAAATAAAAAAATAGTCTATTGCAATACATACAACATTGTGTCTAAATTGAAACTATGGTCAAATCTAAACTTTAAATACCAAATTACCAAATAAACTATATAACCATCAACAGGGACATATATACAGAAAAATTCTCTTTTTATTTTCATTCAAATAAGAAGCAGACCATAAACATTCACTAATAATGTAAACTTCAGCACGTGCTTTATACAACATTGAATCCAACCAAGCCCTAGACATGCCAATTGAAAAGTGAATCCGTAAAATTCCTTGGGATTTTAAGTCATTATCCAAAAAAATGATATAACAATGAATATAACTATTTACTCCGTTCAAGAATGTCTTTAATTATTATGAATGCAATTAGATATTATTAGACCAGTTGATAAAAAGAGAAGGAGATTAATACATCAACTTGAAGAAAAATTAGAACAAATTAAAAATACAACCATACAGCCAAATTTAAAAATCACTCTGATTCACAAGCCCATAATAAAAGATACAACATGTAATGCTTGGTTGTGCCAGAAATCAGGGAAAAGGGAAGGAGCCTGTTGATTGTGGAAATGATTCCTCAGAATCATCGGAGTCGTCCGAAAAGTCATCCGAGTCTTCAGAGAGATCATACAGTGGATCGTTAATGGAAAGACCCCTTGACCGGAAGAATTCTACTCCGATCACCTGACAAGCCACCTCCTCTAAAGCGTTCAAGCCAATAAGGGCAACCCATTTGGACCCTTGAGGAGTTTTGTTACGAGGAAACCATAGGGAATGACTTTCTGGTTGTCAACTAGAGCAGAAGCAAGATGATTGTAGACGATGTTTGCAACATTAATGTACTCTTCATTCAGAATTGAGTACATGATAAGCAGGTCTTTGTCAAGCACGTCTCTCAGACGATCTTATCTTGGACAAAGCACGGTTGTGACCAGTAGATGTAAAACTCTGGCAGGAAAAGTGAGGGATGGGTAGAGAGAGCGCTGAGAGAGAGAGGGGGGGATTTTCCATGCAATAGATGACTGCATCAATATCTTCTTCATTGCAGTCTCTTTGCTAGAATTCAGAGTACGTCACTCCTTCATCCTCACTATTGAGGAGTTCAGCAAATTTCTCTCTGGTTAGGGAAAAGTCATGATTCAGCACTGTGCCAATGAAGCCTCTATTGTGAACAAAGGACAAGGAGGACCAAAAGGCCAAGATGAGTTCTAGGTACGATGGCTCATCAGAGGCATTACACAATGCAAACATACGTGTGTGACGCAAAGCATTGGTGCCAGGAACTTGATAGCGATGTAGTTCTGGGAAATTGATGATAAAAGGAAGACAGATAGTCACGCCGTTTGCCTTTTCTTTTTTAAAGGAAGAAGGATCACAGAAGCAGAGGATACAGGGAAGATGATTGAGTGGTGGATGGAGAACAAATGAGAGATACTTACGGAATTTATATGCAAACAAGAGAATTTGAGGGGTAAAGAAGAGGGCGATTAAGAGGATGTCTTGAGAATTGTGAAACTTATGTGGGAAACGACGCATGCTGAAAAGTTGCAAAGTAAATAGGGAAGTAGTTAGAAGTTTTAATCGTGGAATGACGCATGCTGAAGCATTTAAGAAGACAAAACATAGTTGACAGGATTAGATGGAGGAGACGCGTCTTGTGCTCTGGGAAACAGTGTGACTGTCACGGCAGCGAGCAAGAAAACCCTAGTACTAAACAACAACAAAAATCTTGGCGCCCTAGATATTTTGAGAGAAACTTTCTCATGATAGAAAAAAACCCTAGTACTGAACAACAACAAAAATCTTCAAAACAAAACCCTAGAAGTAGAAGCAGGTCAAGAGGACTCCTGAGTGAGGTAGAGAAGAGCGGCCAAAGGGAGAAGACGGAAACGACGACACACGAAAGCAGAAATGGCGTGACTGTCACGGCTGCGAGCAAGGGTGCGATTGGCGGAGACGAGCTTGCAAAGCAGCGGCAGTGCCATTGCGGAGAGAAGGAGTGTCGGCGATGAGGTGCAGCGGCAAGGAGTGGCGAGTGGCGGTGACGAGGTTGAAGAGCAATGGAGTCGCAACAGAGAAAGGGGAAGACAAATGAGTTTTCGATCTCCAAACAAGGGTTTCCTAGCTAACAAATCACTATTTTTTTTAATAATATAATTCCTATTACCACAGTTTCCCTGACAATCGTGGTAATATGCAATGTTAATTAAAAAATAATAAAACTATCTCAGTTACCATGGTTACCATACAACCGTGGTAATAGAGCACCTCAGTTACCACGGTTCAACATGGAACCGTAGTAACAGAGCTCGTAACCTCTTTTTACCACGGTTTGATACAAAACCATGGTAACATGAGTGTGGTAAAAATGCAATTTTATAGTAGTGAGAAATAGGAAGTACAACTTTCAATAGAGAATCACCTCAAGACATACACTTATCTATATAGCAATTGATTTGTGGTGGAGTTTTAGAGCTTGAAAAGGAAGTCAAGAACTGAGCTCCATCATTGGGAATTGATATTGATTTCAGTGTCTTCTCAGAGTCACTAGCCACACTTAACCCGCTGTTAGTGTAGGGACCAAGGGTGATACAGGCCAGACAGTTGGTTCTGAACACTAGTCATCATATCATGTAAATTCTTTTGTAATAGGCCTTTGAATTTGAGTTTTATCTATTTCTCATGATGAATGGGTGGTAGATTTTAGGGCAGAAAATAGTTATATCAAATTTTGTGTAGGGAAGATACTGTGGGAGGAGTTAATCCCAATCCTAATTGTAGAAATGAGAGCAACTTCTGAACTTGAAGACCTTAAGCTTGTGACTTGAAATCTTTTTATTCTTAGACATATTGCAATCTTTTTAATACGCACTGTAAATATTATTTTAGGGTAATTATTCTCATTTTGATAATTTATAAAATGAAAAAGAAAAAATTATAATATATATATATATATATACCTTAACACATGCACTATTACTACTAAAATAATCTCATCATTGTCGTCTATAAGTATATTTGGTTGTATTTAGATATACTTGGTAAAAAAAACTCAAAAGAAGAAAAAAATATCAATTTGCACCCTCTAGGGCAAACTTATAATTGCATTAGATAGAAATTAAACATTTCCATCTTGGACCAATTCCAAACATTAGGAAGTGTTGATTTAGGTTAATTTAAAAAAACTAAAGCTATAATACATTTGTAGTGATTCTAGAGTAAGAAATTAAGGTCGAACATGAAGAGCTTTAGGCAAAGGATCATGAGCAGAGATCAAAAGAGTCTGTGTTTTGCAATCAGAAGATATAAACTGGGAGCCTTTCTCCATTGAAATTTGGTTGATTAACTGCAATAGAACTTGCTCCAACTCTTCTCCATCAGTCCAACCATGGATTTCAGCTTTAAGAAGCAAAGGGTCTTTGCATATCAAGTCCCACACAGGAAAATTCTTCCTTGGCATCATGAAATCTCTCTGTTTAAGCCTTAAGCTTGGGCAATAGTCTCCAGCCCCATCACCAAGGTAGATGATTCTCTTGTCATCCTCAAGACAAAGTGAATCTTGGATTTTGTCAATGATTAAACCCTGAAATGTTTTTCATAATAATAATAAATTAGTTTAGAATTATTCTCCAAAAAAATAAAACAAATTAATAGGTTTAAGACTATTCAATTACAAGCCAGATTCACATATTTTAAGATATATTTTCAATTCAACAAAGAAAATAATGAGAAGATTTATACCTTGCACATGTTTGGAGGGCACAAGCTGCAGCCATGAGCAGCCTTGTTGAAATCATGGTAAGGCAAAATTCTTAACCTTCCTTCTTCATTAACATAACCAGGATTTGTGTTAATCTCTGAGAAGTAATCACTTATTCCTAAGTGCTTCAAAATTGTCTCAATGAAAAACATGTTTGCATCACTCACAATCCTCAAATCACACCTGAAAAAACAAATGCAACCATTAATTTCATCTCCACTTAAAACATAGCAAGAAGGAGAAATTTAAAAACAGAACTTAGTTTAAGGGGAATTTGATACATACCCTAAATCATGAGCTGCTTTGATAGTTGGTATGATTCTGGGGTGAATAGGAATCCTATGCAGAACCTCTTCAATGTCCTTAATAGTTACACCTTGTGAATGAAGCTCCATCATTATCCTGTCCTGTAATTCCAAAACCAGATTTATGCCATTAAGACAATGCAGGTTTCAAAGTTAGAAAAAAACCATGACCTTCGAAAAAGAGTATTGATAAAACAGAGCACATGAACCCAAAACTCAGAATAGCAAATAAAAAGCTTACCATGAGGGAGTTCCAAGGCATGGTGGGAAGGAGCTGATTAAACAAATCGGTAAAACCCAACTCGTCGATGACCCAGTTATCACTGTCGCAATCGACGATGGTCTTGTCAAAATCGAAAACAACCACAATTCCAGACATTTTCTTTTGGGGCGTGACAAAGGGAATGGCAAAAAATTCAATGACCCAGAAGAAGAAATCTTCTTCACAAGAATCAAGCTCAATTTGGGTGTTTAGTAGTACTCTCAAAATCGGTTCTTGGCTTGGATTTTTCACCCATGGAGAAAAGGGTATTTATAGTGATCAAGCGTGAAGCCAACACCCAAAAAAAAAGAGCATTTTTTGATTCCCAATGGAATATTACATTACATTCTGTTACACAGCATATATCAAACTGCCTTTTTTAGCTACAATAATCACTTATCAGAACTCCAATATGTTTATGGCATTTCAAATTCTATCTCAGCCGTTGGATCTGGTGAAATTTAAGTTGATAAGAGGATCGTACGGTGTGGCATGTTTGGGCCATGAGAACAAAATGTGAAAATAAAGAGGAATATTCGAGAGGAGATTGAAATGGAATTAGGTTTCGGTGGCGCCACCTAAATGCACTTGTTAGTTCCTTCTCCACCACCACCGGAATCAGCCCAAAAGAATATTCTGAGTATAGTCTGGAGGTAATTTAAGTTTATTTGAGGGGAGAGGAGTGTAGGTTTTAAATAAGAAGGGAGGTGAGTGCAATTTAAGCTTCTCTCAAGGGAGGGAGAGTAACTTACTCTTAATATCTTTAGTCTTAGGCTATGTTTGACATGACATTTCAGCTAGCTTAAAACTTATTTGACTAACTTAAAACTTATTTAACTAGCTTAAAAGCTATTTAAAAGTGTTTGGTAAAAGAACTTATTTCTGTAGCTTATAGCTTTTTTATTAAGCTACCAGCCTGTTGAATTTACTCTCATTTCTATCCTTATTATTTTTTTAAAATTCCATCATTAACCTTTTTATTCTTAAAATACTAAACCCTTATTATAATATTTTCTTATCAGACTCGTTTGCAGTTATTGTCCCTTTCACTAATGGTTAACACACATACACAACGCATGATCCTTTTGATGGTCAAGACTCGACCCGAGGGAAATGTAAACCACATGAGACTTCTTCTTCGCAAAGGAGGAAGATTACTCGTAACAAGAATCAGACGGTTGTTATTGATGATTCACCACAACCATCATCACCACCTTGCATGGATGATGCTTCTAATCATAACATTAATTAGAGTATTGATTGCACATAGATGTATCGAGAGACGTATGGAGGTGAACCTTCTCATACATAACAGGCATATTGAATCGGAGATTTTTTTGGATTAACGAAAGACTTGGTCCACCCTTCCGTCGTGTTGGATTTTAGATAAAAAATTAGTGATCTCATCAAAGTCTAAGAAAATTAGAACCTCGGATAAACAAGGTCACTTGACACATATGACTCTATTTCAACGATTGAGCATGGTGAACGAATGATAACTAAGTTTTCTAAATTTTATAAATAAATTCTCACTTTATATTTTTATTATATGTATTTTAATAATTATGCTCTATATATTAGGCGAGAGAGATACATATCCAATAAGGTCTTCAAGTGTACTCACGTCAAGAAGAGGAACTAGACTTGGGTCGACAAAAGGTCTAAAGATACTTGGGTAATTATAATTAAGCATTTATTGGGTTACTTGTAATATGTTACATATAATTGTAACATTAAATTTTATTTGTTTAGGATAAATTTGATGATAAAATGACTGAATCCCCATATGCTTCCCATAGCAGGGCGTCAACAGAGATTGACTCCTCCATTACTATCAAAATATGGGTAGACACAACCGGTGGATAGCGGAAAGCCCAGGTATATAGTCTCATGTCTTCACATTACAAACTCCATGTCCCTTCCCTGACATAGGAGACGTCAAGACTTTCTCCTCCGGGGATGTGGGATTCGCATACGAACCTTGAGTTTCCGGAGATGATATGCAAGTTTGTGACGGTGTAGCAAGAGAACGATGTGCCTCGACAGAAGATGAAGAAGCAGAAGAGCCAATATAATGAGCAAATCCAACAGGTGAGTTCATACTAACGATGAGGACGACTAGGAGTGAGAGGAAGAGTAGGTAATTATCATTAGTATAAATAGATAAACAACATTACCAACAGTCTAAGCCATCAATAATTTGGTAATTAAAGTCGTAAACCAATAGTTTTGGCTATAGAAAGTATACTGACTACCAAAACCATCGCTAATTTTTCTATGGATTAAGCCTTTGTTGAATTACCGATGACTTTCTGGAAAACCGTCGGTAAAAATATCTTACGAGCTTTATACTTGTGGAAAAGGAAGTGTCGGGACTACGTAATTAATCAATGTTTTCCTTCTAGTGCTACTCACGCAAAAATATTGATTTATTAATAGTAAGTATAGACTAACTTTCTCTTATCATTTGATTTTATTTACTTGAAATTATTTCCCTACTTATCACGTGCTATAGAACAATTTAGAAAAAGATATAATTTTAAAAATATTTTTGAAATTTAATTAATTTTTATATTTGTCTTTAGTTTTCCAAGTTCAACAAAAAAATCTTGCTACTTCTTAGTCAAAATCAATTTGTTACTTATATAATTTAAATCTAGAATTATAATAACTTATAAGAAGTTAATATTAATTATAGTTAATTTAAAACATTGACTCATTTATATAAAAATAAATTCATTTTAATAAATTTATCATTATTACAAGATATTATATTCGATTAGAAATTTTAAAAAAATATTAATTATTTATATAAAAATCATTTTAATGTTTAACCATTTTTAAAAGATATTTTATTAATTTCGAAAAATTTAGTTAAATAAAATAGTATGTGTTTTTTATTCTAAGAGCAATTTCTTTATTTCTCATTAATTATATTATATTCTATTATATTATCAACTTAAAACACAATATAGTTTAAGGGTTCGTTTGGTATGTTATATTAAACACGATAGTATAAACTTATACAATATAATATGAGTTTATCCATTGTTTGGTGCTAACATTGTATTGTATAAGTTTATCCATCAATCCAACCTTATACATTAAAATATTGGATTATTTAATCCACCATCCATATGTAGGATAAAACCTGATAAGGTTCTAACGTATAAGTTACATGAACGTATTTCAACCTAGATTGTCAGTTTTAATTATATGTAACACCGGCGCCACGCGGCTGCCACCCTTCACATCTGCCACCGCTGCCACCAGCAACAGCCACCACCACCCTCCACCACTACCACCACCATGACTACCATCATTCCCTCAACAACCACTACCGTCATCGCCACCCTCAACCGCCGCCACCACCACTTTTACTCCCACCACCACCACCACCCTACCACCACCACCACAACCACTTCCACGCCGCCACGACCATCGCGGCCACCGGCGCCGCCACCACCACCACAACCCTACCCCACCACCACTACCCTTCATCACCGCTACAACCATTGCAACTTCCACCACAACTGCCATCACCACCCTCCACCATCGTTACTGTCGTCGCCACCACCCTTCAACAACGTCACAGCCACCACCACTACCATACATTTCATCGTCATCACTACTACCAATGTCACCGCCATCCCCATCACCACCACCACAACCACCACCGCAACTTCTACTGCCACCACCACTACCACCATCTATGGCCAAATTTACCAAATGCAAACACTCAATCTTCATCAGAAGCACTAACACCAAAAGCATTTTTTTATCCAAACACAAAAGCTTCATCTGAAGCATCATTATACACCAGCATGAATCAAAGGATTGCATAATACATGGGTTAGAATTACTAATAAGAGAACCAGTGCAACAAAGTTGAGAAACAACCAAAAATCATTTTTTTTTATCAAAGATTTCATTTATATGATCCAAACATGATATCAGCGACAGAGAAAATCAAAACAAAAACAAATAGCAGGATAACGACTGATTCTAGACAGTAGCAAAAAAAAAAAACGCAGGAGAAGAAACGGAGATTTGTTCATAAGCTACCCAAATTTAAATCAGACAAACAATTCATCATCATATACCAAACATAATAACAAGGGGGATAAAAAAACTCAATCCTCATCTCCAAACACAATAGCAGAGAACAACATAGGACAAGAACACATGTCTGCTAGGCTAAATTAGGAACATATGTCAGTAATATAATACAACAAAGGGGAAAAAAATGAACCAACCAAGATATAAACAGGGTGAATCGGGTTCTGCAATGAGAGAGCTTTAGTGGCGAGGAGCAGCGAATGTTGCGGCGGGTTCTGGCAGTGATGGTCGACGACAGCGTGGCGGTGCGCCGAGGTGATGGTTCAGCGGTGGACAAGATTCGAAAAGGAAGACGATGCGGTGGCAATGGACCTAGTGGCGGAACCAAGCGACAATTTGCGACGAGGGAGCTTTAGTCGCGACGTGCAGCGACGGTTCTAACGGTGATGGTCGACGGCAGTGTGGCGGTGCGGCGAGGTGATGGTTGAGCGATGGAAGAGATTCGAAGAGCCAGACGATACGGTGGCGGCGACAGCGTGGCGGTGCGGCCCGGTGATGGTGCAGCGATGGATGGACGAGATTCGAAGATAGCGGTGGAAACCAGCGATAACCGTTGCTCTCCACTCCTTTCATACACTCTAAAACCCTTTTTTATTTATTTTTTAAGAAGGGGTAAAAATGGTATTGACTAATTATTATTATTTTCAATTTTTTTAAATATCATTTAAAAAAACCTGTTGTAGCAGGTTATTTAGAGTGGTGCACGGTGCACCACTTAGGGTGCAAGTGCACCCTAGAAGTCATCGTTGATTTAGACCATTTTTAATTTTCTCAAAATGTTTATCGTTTTAGAAAGTCAAAGCATTTTTCCCATTTTTTCCTTTCATACCCATATTTATTGAATTTTCTCTCACTTATCACCTTTCATATCAACCAATTACAATTCTTCTCTATCAATTACATTATTCTCTTAAAAAAATACATTCTTCTATATCCAATGTATAATGAGTGTATATGGCACTAGTAAAACTAAATAAGAGTGCTTTAGTAAAATTATACTATCAAAATTGTTATCTTATTTTTTATACCACAACCTTAAACAACAATTTTTCTGAAATGGAAGGAGTATGTAATACTATAGATCTAAAGGTTGTTCAAATAATGGGGGTGACTCCATTCCTTCCGCCACTTCGTTAAAACTTAAAAAATAACAAAGGAAGTCCTACCGGTTTACAACTCGTGTTTTGTTTTCTTTTTCAATTTTATAATTAGATTTAATTCATATGTATGATCACTGTAGAAAATATTACATATGTATTTAATCACATTTTTTCATTTTTTATTTTAAAATTTAAATAGAATTATGAGATGAAAAATTAATAATCTCTAATTGAGTGATTTTGTAAGAAAAATTTACACCATTAGTACATAATAATTAAACTCTATTATATTTTACTATATTACTTTTAGTTTTTCATTTAAATATAATTTACGTAACAATCACTTTGATTTGACTATATATTAAGTTGATTGGAAAAGATTTTATATTCAACTAATTTATATATATATCTATGCTGATTTCTTGGACTGTTATAAAATAGTATGATTATGCGGCGACGTAAACTTTTAATTTTATCAATACATAACTACTAAGCTTTTTTTGTTTTATCAGTCATTTATTTATTTTTTAATTTCAACTAAATTTGGCGTGTTGTGGTGAAAACATTACATCTACATAAAAAAATTGTAGCTTTTCAATTGTTTTGTGTTGCATGGGAAAGATATTGATTACGACTTATATCCGTTTCCTTGATCGTGATTCGTGACAGACGACATTAATTATTGTTACTCATTAATAATTATAAGTTATAACTGCCTGCAAAATCTGTGGTCGAAGGTGTAGTCATAATTAAATGTGATGTAATGTAGGGATTAAGTTACTAACTTTAGTCAAAGTCAATATAGATCTGTTTTGGATTTCCTTGAGTTGAATATGTTCTTATTCAAAAATTATTTTATTCAGTTCGAAGGAATTAATAAAAAATCAAATTCCTTATAATACTACATCATATCCGACTTGGTTATTGATAAAGCAAATAAATCTGTCATCTACTACTGTATCTACTAATTGTGAGTCCTCAATCTCAAACCTCAGCAACTCTTAAAAAAAAGACTTTCTTATATGTCGACACGTGTCACTTTATCAACCCAACAATTTCTCCCTCTATCAAATCAAATTTCCGAGTTTAAATCATGATTTGCGATAATTAAGGAATTCAAATAATTATTTATTACAAATTTAAATCATGTAATTTATCTACTATTGTATCTACTAATTGTGAGTCCTCAATCTCAAACCTCAGCAACTCTTAAAAAAAAGACTCTCGTATATGTCGACACGTGTCACTTTATCAACCCAACAATTTCTCCCTCTATCAAGATCTTCATTGTGTTAAGACTATTGCTACATAAGTATTTGTTGGATGTTTTTCTATTTCTGCTATCAAAACTTAATTACATTGTTTGATTTTGGTATGACATAAACTTTAGATGAACAATTTTAATATTAGTCATTGTGTCTACTTTGGTTTTATCAATTGAGGACTTCAATATATCATGTGATCTTACGTGTGTTTAAAAATGTTAACATATGTCATATGTTTATTAGCTTTACAACATTAACTAAAAAAATATTGTAAATTAAATATTAAAAACACCCGTGCATTGCACGGGTTACTTACTAGTTTATTAAAATCTCTATACTAATTCAACTTCGTGGTGCAATGTGTACACCATGAATTTTTTTTTTTTTTAAGAACGATTGTTCCTTTAGAGGAAAATAAATTGTTTTATGATAACGGTTTACTTAGAATTTCAAGAGAATATTAATTGACGTTTTTCCACATAATACCTCTATTAAAACAATAAATGAGAGAAGATAAAAATACAATTCATAGGTTAAAATAGTAAAATAAATAAAATATTCTAAAAAGTTAATAATATTAATTACATTTCTTAATATACGTAATTTTTTTTTCTAAACACTTATTTTAAAATGGGAGAGTAATTCATATGAAATAGGATGAATTAAGAGTTAGACCGTATTTTGTAAAAACAAAATTGTCTTAAATATTTTGACCATTTCATTCTTTTCAGATGGTTTTTTTTATTGGTTAATATTCTTCTTTTATTTTTTTGGAATGGGGGTTTATCCTCTAAAGTTTTTGAAATCTGCACTATACTTAAATGTTCATGGCCTTTTCCATTTAAGCTATTCTTTATAAAATTTTGGCTTAAATGTACTTTTTGCCCCTGATAATTCACACAGTTGCAAATCGTACCCCACCAAGTTTTTTGTCACCAAATGTACCGCTCTGAATTTTGAGATGAGCACTTTATGCCGTTAAAAAATGGACAGAAGGGATGACGTGGCATAAATCAGTTTCAGAATTTAGAAAAAGGGGTAGGGGAGATTCGAATACAGGACCAGGTAGTGGTAAAACACACATTTTACCAATTAAGCTACACAACCAATTAAAAATATGATGAATAAACTTTAACTTATATCGTCTTTAATTTGCCAACCCCACCATCTTCTTCCCTCCCACCACCATCATATACACACGCACATTGCAGCATATCTCCAAACACCATGCTTCAGAATTTCATGCTTGTTTACAAACTTCAATTGGAAACTTGTGCACAATTAATAAGCTAAGCAACTCTGAAGTGAAGCAGCTACTGAATGTTGCAGAAAAATATATGATATCATATAGAATTGCATTGTTAATTGTTTTCTTATCTAGCATGTTATTTTTTCGATTCTCTTAGATTACGGCATTAAAGTTATGTTTTTCGTGTTCAATATCATGTAAATAAGCTAACAAATGGATCTGGGAAGAGAAAGAACCTAAAAAGAAAAGTTCTGGAAATTCTGCAGTCACAGTCCGCCGGAGAAGACGATCCGCGGCGGAGCTTGCGGCGGCGACCGTCGCCGGCGGCGAGTTTATGGTCTGTATTTGTTCACCCCTTCACCAGGAGCACGGTGGTGGTTGAAACGTCGTAATCTGAGGTTAGACGAGGGAGATAAACGCGATCGAAGCTCTTGATTTTCCGGCAACGTCATCTGAAAATTCAAGATAGCGGCGGTGAGGATGAGCAGAAGCCCAGAAATGCCTCAAAACCACCTAGAATTCTCCAAAAAAATCCAGAATTTACATTTAAGCTTGCATAAACGTGTTTCTGAGGTTTTTGAGAGGATTAGAGCTAGCTTTATTTGAAGAACAGAAAAGGAGAAAGATGAACAAGCTTACATAATTTGTTTTCTGTTTTTGTTGTGGCTTTCACCATGTTTCTTAGATTCTGGTGGTGATGATGAGTTTTATGAGGGAAGGGAAATGCTGTGGCAGTGGAATACACTGGCTGGACCAAGTTGTGAAGATGGGGCGTGTGTATATGATGGTGGTGGGAGGGAAGAAGATGGTGGGGTTGACAAATTAAAGACGATATAAGTTAAAGTTTATTCATCATATTATTAATTGGTTGTGTAACTCAATTGGCAAAAAGTGTGTTTTGCTACTACTTGGTCCTGTGTTCGAATCTCCCCCACCCATTTTTCTAAATTCTAAAACTGATTTAATGACGTGGCATGCCTCGTCAGTGCCACGTCACCCCTTCCGTCCAATTTTTAACAGCACACTGACGGAAGGGCATAAAGTGCTCATCTCAAAATTCAGGGGTATATTTGGTGACAAAAAACTTGGTGGGGTACGATTTGCAACTGTGTGAATTATCAGGGGCAGAAAATGCATTTAAGCCTAAATTTTTTATTGCTTGGTAACTAAAGCTGAGATGTGAGTACATCAAAACTGCGGACTAAATCATTTGTTAGAAACTTGGTAACCCCTATTTTTTTTTCACACAATTTTTTTTTCTATTTCTCTGATCTTTTCCTATAATATTATTTATTGTCACTCATAATATTTTTCATTTCCCTTATATTTGTTCCGATATAATATAAAAGTCATTCATGTCGCTCTTACTTAATAGTTTAAGCTTTTGAAATAATTAGTTATTTAACATGGTAACATAACTTCTATGATTAAGTTGTCTAAAGTTCAATACCTCTCACCTCCAAGCCCTAGTGAATTCTTGGTTTAGTGAACCGAACGTGTTAGAATATAATATTAAATCATAGTGGTTCTTAACTACTCCTTCCGTCTCAAATTATAAGACCCTTTAGAGACAAATTTGATATCCTAAATTATAAGACCCCTTCTAGATTTTAGAAAAAAAATAATAAGCTTTTCCTTTTTTACCCATTGCATTCATTATATTTTCAATTCCAAAATTTTAATTATCACCTCTACTAATTACTTCTCTTTCATGTTTTACAACTAACCTTATATTGAAGTGAGAGCTTTAGGCATATATGGAAAATTTGTACAAAAGATAATAAAACCAATATATTAATTTGCTTATTACATGTTTTCTTAATAAGCGCTATTGTTTGAACATGTCTTTATAATTTGGGACGGAGAGGTAATAGCTTAAAATTTTGAGATGGTTATTTGACAATAATTTCACCTCTTTTCACTGTTTACACTGTGAGTAATGAGTATAATTGGAGGTTCGGCAAAACTTTTTTCAGAAGTAAAAAGCATGAGGAGATAAGGAGCGATGAAGATAGAAAAATAAGATTGATTCGAATGTGGTAATATAAATTATGAGGAAGATATATTGTCTCGTGTCACGACATGGCACAAAGGGCTAAGTTGTTCGGCAACTACTACAAAAACACTAGTGTTCTTTCTGAGATGCTACTCTGCTGAAAAAAGGAGCACAAACCATTCAAATTCGAGTTCCAAATATGGTTGGGATTTCAATAGGTATGCTATCTACACTTTGAATCTTTTCTTCTTTTTTTTCTTCTTGTGAACGTGTGTTATGTTAGTCATGTGAACACTATCAGCTTCTGCTACTATAATATGTAATGGTTTCTTGATTTTCTGCACCATTTGATGTGTCACACACCATATGTTCTTATTTTCTATGCAAAAAAAGATAGATCTTGATTCTTCAGTGCACACTGTTCATGAAGTTCATGTCGTTATCTCAATTATTGAATTTCATATCAGTTATTAACTAAGTGTTGAAATCTGATTGCCATTTCTTTGATGAATATGCAGGTGATTTCTCTTTGTTTTGTGTGAAGGATTTTGTGCTCACGTCTCTGTGTTCTCAGAGGAGCACAATAGACATCATCAATGTACTTTTTGTCTGTGTCTTCTACACGTGCTTGCTTATTAGTTTAATCAGAAGAGTTTCAAGTGGGAGCCACAGAAAAATCTGGGTTTTCCCAATTGTCTCAATCTGTTGTGCTCTCATTGCCATTGGTTTTTTCACAATTGGCTTGTGGAATTATCTCATGACTAAAACTGGTAACTCCAATTGGTTAGCTTGCATTATCAGAGGATTTGTTTGGATTTCTTTCACAGTTTCTCTGCTTGTTCAGAGATACAAAGGGGTTGGAATTTTGGCCTCTATCTGGTGGGCATCTTCATGTGTATTGGTTTCAGCTTTCAACATTGAAATTCTGTTCAAAGATCATGCCATTGAAACTTTTGACATCATACAGTGGCTTGTGCACTTCCTCCTTCTATTCTGTGCCTTCAAGAACCTTGGTTTTTTTGTCACTCAAAGTGACCCTGAATCTTTATCTGAGCCACTGTTAGCTCAGAAAGCTGAAACTAAACAAACAGGACTAGCTCATGCTACATTTCTCAGCAAGTTGATTTTCTCTTGGGTTAATTCTTTACTCAGTCTTGGTTACTCAAAACCTCTTGCTCTTGAAGACATCCCTTCCCTTGTTTCTGAAGACGAAGCAGATTCGGCCTACCAAAACATTGTGCATTCATGGGAGTCTATTGTGAGGGAGAGGAGCAAGAACAATACCAAGAACTTGGTTCTTTGGTCTATAGTCAAAACTTACTTGAAAGAAAACATATTAATAGCATTTTACGCGTTGCTCAGAACAATTGCTGTTGTGGTTTCACCTCTAATACTCTATGCATTTGTAAACTACTCAAATAAAACTGAGTCTGATCTCAAAGAAGGTCTTTCCATAGTGGGTTTTCTGATTGTCACCAAGGTGGTTGAGTCTTTGTCCCAGAGACATTGGTTTTTCAACTCCAGGAGGTCTGGGATGAAAATGAGATCAGCTCTGATGGTGGCAGTTTATAAGAAGCAGCTGAAGCTTTCAAGCACAGCAAGGAGAAGGCACTCAGCTGGTGAAATTGTGAATTACATCGCGGTCGATGCGTATAGGATGGGAGAGTTTCCATGGTGGTTTCATCAAACATGGACTTCTGCATTACAGCTTGTTCTGTCTGTTGGTGTCCTTTTTGGTGTTGTAGGTATTGGTGCTCTTCCTGGTTTAGTCCCTCTTTTGATCTGTGGATTTCTCAATGTACCGTTTGTGAGGATCCTACAAAATTGTCAGTCACAGTTCATGATTGCGCAGGATGAGCGTCTTAGATCAACTTCAGAAATTCTGAACAGTATGAAAGTCATCAAGTTACAATCATGGGAGGATAAATTCAGGAACTTGGTTGAGTCCTTACGCGCTGAGGAGTTCATATGGTTGTCTAAGGCACAGATCCTGAAAGCTTCTGGATCATTTCTTTATTGGATGTCTCCTACCATTGTTTCTTGTGTTATTTTCCTTGGATGTGTTATTTTCAAAAGTGCCCCTTTGAATGCTGAAACCATTTTCACTGTTCTTGCAACACTCAGGAACTTGGGAGAACCTGTTCGAATGATTCCAGAGGCTCTATCTCTTATGATCCAAGTTAAGGTCTCCTATGATCGTCTCAATGCCTTTTTGCTTGATGAAGAGCTAAATAGTGATGATAATGGAAGAAATCTAAAGCAATGTTCAGTAAATGCTGTGGAAATTCAAGATGGCAACTTCATTTGGGATCATGAATCTGTGTCCCCAACTCTAAGAGATTTGAATTTAAAAATCAAATGGGGACAGAAAATTGCAGTTTGTGGGCCAGTTGGAGCTGGAAAGTCATCACTTTTGTATGCAATACTTGGAGAGATTCCTAAGATTTCAGGAACTGTAAGTGATTAACCAAACGAATATAGTTCTTTATCATGCAAAGTTTATAATCATAATCTTAGTATCTTACACTTTATCACCCCTGAAAATTCACCATAATGGAAAACAGGTTAATGTAGGAGGTACCCTAGCCTATGTTTCTCAAACTTCTTGGATACAAAGTGGGACAGTTCAAGATAACATACTCTTTGGCAAGCCAATGGACAAAACAAGATATGAGAATGCCATAAAAGTATGTGCCTTGGATAAGGATATCAATGATTTTAGCCATGGTGATCTCACAGAAATAGGCCAGCGAGGGATTAACATGAGTGGAGGACAAAAGCAAAGGATTCAACTCGCTCGAGCAGTCTATAATGATGCTGATATCTATCTCCTAGATGACCCTTTCAGCGCAGTTGATGCACACACTTCTGCCATTCTGTTCAATGTTAGGAGACATCATTTTTATCTTGTTAATCAATAATTGTAAAAACGCTATTTTCCTCAATTTGGTGTATCGAACTAACTGCATTTACGAAATTACAGGACTGCGTCATGACTGCTCTAAGAGAGAAAACAGTCATTCTAGTCACTCATCAAGTGGAGTTTCTCTCAGAAGTTGATACAATCTTGGTAAAGTATCTCATTTGGATGCCTATTGCATTATGTTGGAACATAATTAACATGACTTATTATATCTCAAATTCTAGGTAATGGAAGGTGGAAAAGTTATTCAATCAGGTAGTTATGAGAATCTCCTAACAGCTGGGACGGCCTTTGAAAAACTTGTGACCGCCCATAAAGACGCAATCACAGAGTTGAATCAAGATAGTGAAAGTACAGGAGGTTCTGAAAATGAGGTTATGGTTCATTCAAAAAATTCTCATGGCATTAACCTGACTAAAAATCAAAGTGAGGGGGAGATTTCTACAAAGGGTCAATTCGGGCCACAGCTTACACAAGAAGAAGGAAAAGAGATTGGTGATGTTGGCTGGAAGCCATTCTGGGATTATATTACTTTTTCCAGAGGGACACTCATGCTGTGCTTCATCATGTTAGCACAATCTGCTTTTGTTGCATTTCAGACTGCATCAAGTTTTTGGCTTGCTATAGCCATTGATATTCCAAACGTAACCAGTGCCATCTTGATTGGGGTTTACTCATTAATTTCATTTTCTAGTGCTGGGTTTGTATATCTAAGGTCTATCTTGACTGCATATCTTGGATTAAAAGCTTCTACTAACTTCTTCTCAAGTTTCACTACAGCTATCTTTAATGCTCCTATGTTGTTCTTTGACTCAACCCCTATAGGAAGGATTCTAACCCGAGTAAGATTTTTCTTCATTCCCATTAGAAAAATCGATATAATTTCTTTTCCTTTAATCATTCCTATTTAATCATCACCAAAATTTATGTCAATGTTTTCTCTCTTACAGGCTTCATCAGATTTGAGTATCTTGGACTTTGATATCCCTTATGCCATCACTTTTGTAGCATCAATAATAATTGAAATTCTGGTCACAACTGGTATAATGGCTTCAGTCACATGGCAAGTTCTCATCGTTGCTGTTCCTGCAATGGTCGCATCGAAATTTGTTCAGGTTTAACCATTTTCTCTTTGTTCTTGTTTTTCCATTCTTTATCCCTGCTTAGATGTGGAGCTAGGAATTTAATCCTTTTGTTTTTCCTAAAAGGGATATTATCAACCCTCTGCAACGGAACTAATAAGGATCAATGGAACCACAAAAGCTCCAGTGATGAATTTTGCAGCTGAGACATCCCTTGGAGTGGTTACTGTAAGAGCATTCAACATGGCAGACAGATTTTTCAGAAACTACTTAAAACTTGTGGACACAGATGCAACACTGTTCTTCCATTCTAATGTGGCCATGGAATGGTTAGTTTTAAGGATTGAAGTGCTTCAAAATTTGACAGTCATCACTGCAGCTTTGTTACTTATTCTAGTTCCTCAAGGATATGTGTCCCCAGGTACTATTACATGAAAGTTCAATTACCACAATAAGATTCTCTTCATGTAGTTAACAAGCTAATAACTCTTGGTAATTCTCTTGGTCTGTGCAGGACTTGTGGGACTCTCTCTTTCTTATGCTTTCACCTTGACAGGAGCCCAGATTTTTTGGACTAGATGGTTTTGCAACTTATCAAACTATGTAATCTCTGTTGAAAGAATCAAGCAATTCATTTGCATACCAGCAGAGCCTCCTGCCATTGTGGAGGATAACCGGCCTCCATATTCATGGCCTTCCAAGGGAAGGATTGATCTTCAAGGCTTAGAGGTAAAGTGCCAAAATATAATATAAAACAATTCACATGACTTCACCCAATAGTTTAAGCTTTTGCATGACATCGTGTCAAAGCCTCTATGATCAAGTGGTATGGAGTCTGATCTTTGTTACCCCTCATTATTCCAATAAAATGTTGAATATCAGCACAAGGTTGATGGGCCTGTATATAATATATAACCATTCATGTGTATTCACTCAACAACTTCTCTTCGGGATAATTTGTTCATGACAAGTTGCATCATTGTCTCCCCTCCCGCCCCCCCCCCCCCCCCCCCCCCTATTTCTAACAATTACAGACAAATTAGAGTCTGATGGCTGTTTTTGCTACATTGATTTCAGATTAGATATCGTCCAAATGCTCCATTAGTCCTCAAGAGTATCACTTGTACATTTAAAGAAGGCAGTAGAGTAGGAGTTGTAGGAAGGACTGGAAGTGGAAAAAGTACACTTATTAGTGCTTTGTTTCGCTTAGTTGAGCCTTCAGAAGGTACTATTCTCATAGATGGGATTAACATATGCTCAATAGGGTTGAAGGATTTAAGAACGAATCTAAGCATCATCCCTCAAGAACCAACTCTCTTCAAGGGCAGCATTAGGACCAACTTGGACCCTCTTGGCCTGTACTCTGATGACCAAATATGGAAGGTGAATGAATTAACTTCACAGTTAAAAAATGTTACAATTGAATCCCACTATCTTCTAGACTTCTACATGCTCTTTTCAATAAGCACAGGTTTGATTGGATGTGATTTGTGAACAGGCTTTGGAGAAATGTCAGCTTAAGGGAACAATCAGCAATCTACCTAGTCTCTTGGACTCTTCCGGTGAGTTAACTTCACCAACTTGAAGCTGAAAATATGATATATGAAAAACTTTTAGTTTGGTAACAATCTATTGCAGCTTTATTGTTTTAAAGTTGAGGAAAATACAAGATCATTGAACCTAGTTGTTGTTCTATTAAATTTTCCTATTCCCAAACTAAGATTTTGGAACAAATTAGCTATTGAGGTCTAATTTTGACAAGTTTTTCAGTGAGTGATGAAGGGGGAAATTGGAGCTTGGGACAGCGCCAACTGTTTTGTCTTGGAAGAGTACTACTTAAGAGGAACAGAATTCTTGTTCTGGATGAAGCTACTGCCTCCATTGACGCTGCCACGGACGCCATTCTTCAGC
Organism: Acmispon strigosus; assembly: GCA_030819835.1. Lineage (NCBI taxonomy): Eukaryota > Viridiplantae > Streptophyta > Magnoliopsida > Fabales > Fabaceae > Acmispon > Acmispon strigosus. The sequence goes on along the minus strand of JAUAMA010000004.1, from coordinate 51,065,366 downwards.
GAGTAATTAGACAAGAGTTTGCAGAATGTACAGTTATAACTGTGGCTCATAGAGTTCCAACTGTAATAGACAGTGACATGGTCATGGTCTTGTCCTATGGTAGGCTAACAACTTGTTCATTTCTATTTTTCCTTTTTATGGTTATGCTACTACTCTTCTCTAGTTATATGATATCTGTTTACTCATTTTGTTTTCTCTTGGTTACTAAAGGGAAAATGGTGGAATATGATGAGCCTTCTAAGCTAATGGACACCAACTCTTCATTCTCTAAGCTGGTAGCTGAATATTGGTCCAGCTGCAGGAGGAATTCCTTTCCAAATATTAGCAGGCAGCAACTATGAATGATAACATTATGGAAGAGGAAGAAGATCACCAAATAAACTGAGGGTGTGTTTGGATGGGGTATTTTTGGGGGAACGTAATTTTAGAGGGTAGTTAAAATGCTTTGTCCTGAAATACATTGTTTGGCTAAATTTTTAAAAGGAATTGTAAATCCATAGCAATTTAACTACGTATTTTTACTAACTAGATTCAAGGGAATCGAAATGGCCCTAAAAATGAAGGAATTTCAAATTCCTCTCTCTCTCTCATCTCTCCCTTACCCTTTTCTCTCTCTCTCTCTCTCTCAATATTAAAAACCCTAAACCTGACTTTAACCAGCTAGTCGACCCTAAAACCCTAAAATTGAGCGCAAACCCGAAAATCTAGTCCGGATATGCAAAATTGGTGGCGGACCCGAATTTGAAAAATCGGCCGCGAACACAAAAATCGGATGTGCACTGAAAATTATGTCCGAATTTGAAAAATCGGTCGTGAACTCGAAAATCAGTCCCGAATGCGAAAAATCTAGCCTGAATCTGAAAAGTCAGTCTCGAATCCTAAAATCGGTCCTAAGTCTGAAAATTCGGCTCATACTAAAAAAACGGACTCGAATTTGAAAAATCGGTTCCGAGCTCGAAAATCGGTCCCGAACCCTAAAATTGGGCCCAAATTCGAAAAAGCGGCCTAGACTCAAAAATCGGTCTCAAACCCGAAAATTTTGCCCGAATATGAAAAAAATGGTTTTGAATGCTAAAATCGGTTTCAAACTTATAAATCAGTCATGATCCTGAAAATCGGACCCAAACTCGAAAATCGGCCCTAAATCTGAAAAACCCGATCTTAAACTTGAAAATCAACCCATACTTAAAAATCAGGTCCGAATCTAAAAAAACAGTCCCAAGCCCAAAAATAGCCCCGAACTAAAAAACCAGGCCCGAATTTTCAAATTCAGGATCGTTTTTAGGGTTCGGGTCATACTTTTTAGATTAGAGGTTTATTTAGGATTCGAAAATGATTCTTCATATTCGGACTTGATTTTCGGGTTCGGGGATATTTTTGAGTTCAGAACCGATTTTTCAGATTCGGGCCAGATTTTCATGTTTGGGACCGAATTTCAAGTTTTGGGCTGATTTTAGGATTTAAGATTGATTTTACAGATTTTGGCATGGTTTTAGGGTTTGGGCCGGATTTTTCGAGTTCAAAGCCAATTTTAGGGTTTGGGGTAGATTTCAGTGTTCGAGGGTCTGATTTTAGAGTACAGAGTCAATTTTAGGGTTCATAACAGTTTTACTATTCGAGGCTCGATTTTAGGGTTCGGGGTTGAGTTTAGTGTGCAGGGGTTCAGGCCCCATTTCAGGGCTCGTGGTCGATTTTAGTGTCTGGGCTCGATTCTAGTGTTTAACTCGTGCGATGCACAAGCGTACAACGCTTAGTAAACTTATATGCGTAAATCCAACATATTTAATAACACCGTCATATTAAATACTAGTAAATACAATTCTGATGATGACATTGTAACATATAAATACCGCATTATAATAGACTTCCAAATCCATTTATAATGTGCATTACTAATCAAGATATGATAAGATAAATTGCCTATCTATTATTTTTATATATTAACCACATCCATCCTATTGGGCTCTCTCTCATGACACAGCCTACAACATTCCTTCGAAAATTAAACCAATAAATCAGACTTAGATTCAATGCTTACCCATTATGAGGACAGCAAGTCCCAGAATGCTCAGAAACCTCTTTCTGTTATATCTTTTGAAGAGATAGAAACCCTATTGTGGCAACAAAAATTGCAAAAGGTGGAGAGCTAACTCTAAGTACTTTTAATATTAATTCCCTCTTGATACTTTTTCTCGGTGGGTGGCTAAGTGCTTCTTCTCCATTTTTCAAGCAAACTATAACTTTTGATTTTTGTGCTAAACAACATCAAATAATCACATCATCATAATATAGTTTATTTGGTAACTTAGAGCATCTAAGATTAGACACAAACACTAGAGGTGGAGCTATCGGTGCAACTTATCTTGGTGACTTCTTTGTAGGAAATTCAAAGACCGATTGTGTGGCATAAATTTGATGAAGACTAACAGAGAACATGGGCATTAATGTGGTGTTATGTGGTGTTTAATTAGAGATTACAATCTGTTGATTCAGCGAACCAGCATGTGTTGTTTAAACATGTCCACTGTTATGGTCCATTACCCAAACATTGCAACATGCAGCCAAAGAAAAAGCAAAGGGCTTTGTACTGTTTTGAACTTTAACTAAAATTCCATTTCAGTCCTCAACTCCATTTCAGTCCTCAACTCCATTTTTCTATCTTCTTCGGTCAAATCGTGGTATAGTTCGGCGTAGTAATAGATCAATTACCACAGTTGAAGGTAGAACTGTGGTAATATCATACCTCTGTAATACTCGATTGAAGACGAAACCGTAGTAATATCACACCTCTGTTATTACAGTTCAAGGTAGAACTGTAGCAATATACACTCTGTTACCACGGTTCAATGTGAACTTTAAATACCAAATTACCAAATAAACTATATAGCCATCAACAGGGACATATATACATAAAAAATCTCTTTTTATTTTCATTCAAATTAGAAGCTGACCATAAACATTCACTAATAATGTAAACATCAGCACATGCTTTATTCAACATTGAATCCAACCAAGCCCTAGACATGCCAATTGGAAAGTGAATCCGTAAAATTCCTTGGGATTTTAAGTCATAATCCAAAAAAATGATATAACAATGAATATATATATATATATATATATATATATATATATATTTATATATATATATATTTACTTTGTTCAGGAATGTCTTTAATTACTATGAATGCAATTAGGTATTATTAGACCAGTTGATAAAAAGAGAAGGAAATTCATACATCAACTTGAAGAAAAATTAGAACAAATTAAAAATACAACCATACAGCCAAATTTTAAAATCATACAACCAAATTTAGAAATGACTCTGATTCACAAGCCCATAATAAAAGATACAACATGTACTGCTTGATTGTGCCAAAAATAAGGGAAAAGGAAAGGAGCCTATTGATTGTGGAAACGATTCATCAGAATCATCGGAGTCGTCCGAAAAGTCATCCAAGTCTTCAAAGAGATCATACAGTGGATCGTTAATGGCAATACCCCTTGACTGGAAGAATTCTACTCCGATTACCTGACAAGCCACCTCCTCTACAGCGTTCCAAGCCAAAAAGGGCAACCCATTTGGACCTCTGACATGATAAACAGGTTTTTGTCAAGCACGTCTCTCAGACGATCTTATCTTGGACAAAGCACGGTTGTGACTAGTAGATGTAAAACTCTGGTAGGAAAGGTGAGGGATGAGTAGAGAGAACGCTGAGAGAGAGAGAGAGGGATTTTCCATGCAATAGATGACTGCATCAATATCTTCTTCATTGCAGTCTCTTTGCTAGAATTCAGAGTACGTCCCTCATTCATCCTCACTATTAAGGAGTTCAGCAAATTTCTCTCTGGTTAGGGAAAAGTCATGATTCAGCACTGTGCCAATGAAGCCTCTATTGTGTACAAAGGACAAGGAGGACCAAAAGGCGAAGATGAGTTCTAGGTACGATGGCTCATCAGAGGCATCACACAATGCAAACATACATGTGTGACACAGAGCATTGGTGCCAGGAACTTGATAGCGATGTAGTTCTGGGAAATTGATGGTAAAAGGAAGATAGATAGTCACGCCCTTTGCCATTTCTTTTTTTTTAAGCAAGAAGGATCACAGAAGTAGAGGATACAAGGAAGATGATTGAGTGGTGGATGGAGAACAAATGAGAGATACTTATGGAATTTATAAGAAAACAAGAGAATTTTAGGGGTGAAGAAGAGAGCGATTAAGAGGATGTCTTAAGAATTGTGAAACTTATGTGGGAAACGACGCATGCTGAAAAGTTATAGAGTAAATAGGGAAATAGTTAGAAGTTTTATTGTGAAACGGCACATGCTGAAGCATTTAAGAAGACAAAACATAGCTGACAGGACTAGATGGAGGAGACGCGTCTTGTGCTCTGGGAAACGGTGTGACTGTCACGGCTGCGAGCAAGAAAACCCTAGTACTGAACAACAACAAAAATCTTCAAAACAAAACCCTAGAAGTAGAAGCAGGTCAAGAGGACTCACGAGTGAGGTAGAGAAGAGCGGCCAGAGGGAGAAGACGGGAACGGCGACACACGAAGATAGAAATGACGTGACTGTCATGGCAGAGACGAGCTTGGCCCCGACGAGTTTGTAAAGCAGCGGCAGTGCCATTGCGGAGAGAATGAGTGCCGGTGATGTGGTGCAGCGGCAAGGGGTGGCGGTCATGAGGTGCAGCAAGGAGTGGCGAGTGGCGGTGACGAGGTTGAAGAGCGATGGAGTCGCAACAAAGAAAGGGGAAGACAAATAAGTTTTCGATCACCAAACAAGGGTTTCCTAGCTAACAAATCACCATTTTTTTAATAATATAATTCCTATTACCACAGTTTCCCTGACAACCGTGGTAATATGCAATGTTAATTAAAAAATGAATAAAAATTATCTCAGTTACCATGGTTACCATACAACTGTGGTAATAGAGCACCTTAGTTACCACGGTTCAACATGGAACCATGGTAACAGAGCTCGTAACATTTTTTTACCACGGTTTGATACGAAGCCGTGGTAAGATGAGCGTGGTAAAAATGCAATTTTGTAGTAGTGAGAAATAGGAAGTACAACTTTCGATAGAGAATCACCCCAGTGTAAAATTAGGCTAATAGAAAATCACTCAAGACATACTTGAAAAGGAAGTCAAGGACTGAGCTCCATCATTGGGAATTCATATTGATTTCAGTGTCTTCTCAGAGTCATAGCAGGTTTTAACTTGTAGCCACACTTAGCCCGCTGTTAGTGTAGGGATCATAGTATTCTGGTGTGGCCTGCTGGCCAGGGCCAAGGGTGATACAGGCCAGACAGCTGGTTCTGAACACTGGTCATCATATATGTAAATTCTTTTGTAATAGGCCTAAGAATTTGAGTTTTATCTAATTCTCATGATGAATGGGTGGTAGATTTTAGGGCAGAAAATAGTTATATCAAATTTTGTGTAGGGAAGATACTGTGGGAGGAGTTAATCCTAATCCTAATTGTAGAAAATGAGAGCAACTTCTGAACTTGAAGACCTTAAGCTCGTGACTTGAAATCGTTTTATTCTTAGACATATTGCAATCTTTTTAATACTCACTGTACATATTATTTTAGGGTAATTATTCTCATTTTGATAATTTAAAAAAATGAAAAAGAAAAAATTATAATATATATATATATAAATATATATCTTAACACAGGCACTATTACTCCTAAAACAATCTCATGATTGTCGTCTATGAGCATATTTGGTTGTATTTAGGTATACTTGGTAAAAAAACTCAAAAGGAGAAAAAAATATCAATTTGCACCCTCTAGGGCAAACTTATAATTGCATTAGATAGAAATTAAACATTTCCAACTTGGACCAATTCCAAACATTAGCAAGTGTTGATTTCGGTTAATTTAAAAAAACTAAAGCTATAATTCATTTGTAGTGATTCTAGAGTAAGAAATTAAGGTCGAACACGAAGAGCTTTAGGCAAAGGCTCATGAGCCGAGATAAGAAGAGTCTGCGTTTTGCAATCAGAAGATATAAACTGGGCGCCTTTCTCCATAGAAATTTGGTTGATTAACTGCAACAGAACTTGCTCCAACTCTTCTCCATCAGTCCAACCATGGATTTCAGCTTTAAGAAGCAAAGGGTCTTTGCATATCAAGTCCCACACAGGAAAATTCTTCCTTGGCATCATGAAATCTCTCTGTTTAAGCCTTAAGCTTGGGCAATAGTCCCCAGCCCCATCACCAAGGTAGATGATTCTCTTGTCATCCTCAAGACAAAGTGAATCTTGGATTTTGTCAATGATTAAACCCTGAAAAATAATAATAAATTAGTTTAGAATTATTCTCCAAAAAAAAAAACAAATTAATAGGTTTAAGACTAATCAATTCAAAGCCAGATTCACATATTTCAAGATATATTTTCAATTCAACAAAGAAAATAATGAGAAGATTTATACCTTGCACATGTTTGGAGGGCACAAGCTGCCGCCATGAGCAGCCTTGTTGAAATCATGGTAAGGCAAAATTCTTAACCTTCCTTCTTCATTAACATAACCAGGGTTAGTGTTAATCTCTGAGAAGTAATCACTTATTCCTAAGTGCTTCAAAATTGTCTCAATGAAAAACATGTTTGCATCACTCACAATCCTCAAATCACATCTGAAAAAACAAATGCAACCATTAATTTCATGTCCACTTAAAACATAGGAAGGAAAAATTTAAAAACAGAACTTAGTTTAAGAGGAATTTGATACATACCCTAAAGCATGAGCTGCTTTGATAGTTGGTATGATTCTGGGGTGAATAGGAATCCTATGCAGAACCTCTTCAATGTCCTTAATAGTTACACCTTGTGAATGAAGCTCCATCATCATCCTGTCCTGTATATACAAAATCATAAAGACAATGCCGATTGCAAAGTTAATAATGAAAAACGGAGCACATGAACCCAAAACTCAGAATAACAAAATTCGAAGTAAATCAAAAGCTTACCATGAGAGAGTTCCAAGGCATGGTGGGAAGGAGCTGGTTGAACAAATCGGTGAAACCCAACTCGTCGATGACCCAGTTATCACTGTCGCAATCGACGATGGTCTTGTCAAAATCGAAAACAACCACGATTCCAGACATTTTCTTTTGGGGGGTGACAAAGGGAAATGGCAAAAATCTCAACGACCCAGAAGAAGAAATCTTCTTCACAAGAATTAGGCTCTATCAAAATCGGTTCTTGGCTTGTGTTTTTCACCCATGGAGAAAATGGTATTTATAGTGAAAATGTGTGAAGCCAACCCCCAAATGAAAGAAAAAAAAGGATATTTGATTCGAAAGGAATATTCAATATTACATTGCGTTGCGTTGCTTTGCATATATGGCTACTAGTTTCTCGTGACATGAAAATGTGAAACTGCCTTTTTGAGATTTTATTCTCTAGAATAACTTATCGGAACTCCAATATGTTTATGGCATTTCAAATTCTATCTCAGCCGTTGGATCTGGTGAAATTTAAGTTGATAAGAGGATCGAAGGGTGTGGCATGTTTGGGCCATGAGAACAAAACGTGGAAATAAAGAGGAATATTCGAGAGGAGATTGAAACGGAATTAGGGTTCGGTGGCGCCACCTATTGTGACTGTGAAATGCACTTGTTAGTTCTTTCTCCACCACCACCGGAATCAGCCCAAAAGAATATTCTGGGTATAGTCCTGTTTCCATACAAAATTATTTAGTATGAAAATTGTTCATTCAAATTCTTTATGCGGAATTCATGAACAATTTAATTAGGAAGAAATTTCAATTAAAAGATTTGTAGTATTTAATATTGAAATTGTCCGAGTAATTAAATACATAAAAAAAATAGTCATTGATATTTGAGTAAATTACTCTCGCATTTATTAAGATAAACTAACATTACACTCACGTTCCTTGTTATTTCAAACTTTACCTTCCCCTCACCGAGTAGAAACTTCAATTATACTCACTTCTCATCTTATTTCAAAACATACACTTTCTCGCCTTAAGAGATAATATGTATTACACTTAAATCCATTTTAACACAAATAAGCTTCTTATTTGTATTCATTTCCTCTCTATGTCATTTTATCATCATTTTAATTTCCTACTATCGAGTACATGGCATTTTGAAGGTGAAATAAGTATTTTTGATAATGTTCAGAAGTCCAAAAAATAAATATTTAAAGAGTTGAAATTCACCTAAAAACATCAAAGTGTTTAAAATTAGTTAATCATGATATTGATAGATATATTGAAAATAACATTTTTGTTCGAAGATTTGTTAACGATCATTTAAATAATTGAAATATTTATTTATAATAAAATACACTAAAGTGTAATATACATTTATCTCTTAGGAAAGAAGAGCGTATGTTTACAAATAAAAGAGAAGGTGGATGTAATTTAAGTTTATTTGAGGGGAGAGGAGTGTAGGTTTTGAATAAGAAGAGAGGTGAGTGCAATTTAAGCTTCTCTCAGGGGAGGGAGAGTAACTCACTCTTAATATCTTTAGTCTTAGGCTATGCTTGACATGACATTTCAGCTAGCTTAAAGCTTATTTGACTAGCTTAAAACTTATTTAACTAGCTTAAAAGCTATTTAAAAGTGTTTGGTAAAAGACCTTATTTCTGTAGCTTATAGCTTTTTTATTAAGCTACCATCATGTTGAATTTACTCTCATTTCTATCCTTACTATTTTTTTAAATTCCATCATTAACCTTTTTATTCATAAAAATACTAAACCCTTAATATAATATTTTCTTATCAGGCTCGTTTGCAGTTATTGTCCCTTTCACTAATGGTTAACACACATACACAACACATGATCCTTTTGATGGTCAAGACTCAACCCGAGGGAAATGTAAACCACATGAGACTTCTTCTTCGCAAAGGAGGAAGATTACTCGCAACAAGAATCAGACGGTTGTTATTGATGATTCACCACAACCATCATCACCACCTCACATGGATGATGCTTCTAATCATAACATTGATCAGAGTATTGATTTCACATAGATGTATCGAGAGACATATGGAGGTGAATCTTCTCATACATAACGCGCATATTGAATCGGAGATTTTATTGGATTAACGAAAGACTTGGTCCACCTTTCCGTCGTGTTGGATTTTAGATAAAAATTTAGTGATCTCATCAAAGTCTAAGAAAAATAGAACCTCGGATAAACAGAGTCACTTCACACATATGACTCTATTTCAACGATTGAGCAGGGTGAACGAATGATAACTAAGTTTTCTAAATTTTATAAATAAATTCTCACTTTATATTTGTATTATATGTATTTTAATAATTATGCTCTATATATTAGGCAAGAGAGGTACATATCCAATAAGGTCTTCAAGTGTACTCACGTCAAGAAGAGGAACTAGACTTGGGTCGACAAAAGGTCTAAAGATACTTGGGTAATTATAATTAAGCATTTATTGGGTTACTTGTAATATGTTACATATAATTGTAACATTAAATTTTATTCGTCTAGGATAAATTTGATGATAAAATGACTGAATCCTCATATGCTTCCCATAGCAGGGCGTCAACAAAGATTGACTCCTCCATTGCTATCAAAATATGGTAGACACAACCGGTGGATAGTGGAAAGCCCAGGTATATGGTCTCATGTCTTCACATTACAAACTCCATGTCCCTTCCCTGACATAGGAGACATCAAGACTTTCTCTTCCGGGGATGTGGGATTCGCATACGAACCTTGAGTTTCCGAAGATGATACGCAAGTTTGTGACGGTGTAGCAAGAGAACGATGTACCTCGACAGAAGACGAAGAAGCAGAAGAGCCAATATGATGAGCAAATCCAATAAGTGAGTTCACAGTACGCAAGCCTAGCATCACAAGTTGTGAAGTTGGTGGCTACACGAGATGGTGGTGCTCATGTTGCTGCTTCTCCTTTTCGTGCTAACGATGAGGATGACTAGGAGTGAGAGGACGAATAGGTAATTATCATTAGTATAAATAAATAAACAACATTACCAACAGTCTAAGCCATCAATAATTTGGTAATTAAATTCATAAACCAATAGTTTTGGCTATAGAAAGTATATTGACTACCAAAACCATCGCTAATTTTTCTATGGATTAAGCCTTCGTTGAATTACCGATGACTTTCTAGAAAACCGTCGGTAAAAATATCTTACGAGCCTTATACTTGTGGAAAAGGAACTGTCGGGACTACGTAATTAATCAATGTTTTCCTTCTAGTGCTACTCACGCAAAAATATTGATTTATTAATAGTAAGTATAGACTAACTCTCTCTTATCATTTGATTTTATTTACTTGAAATTATTTCCCTACTTATCACGTGCTATAGAACAATTTAGAAAAAGATACAATTTTTAAAATATTTTTGAAATTTAATTAATTTTTATATTTGTCTTTTACTTTTCCAAGTTCAACAAAATAATTTTGCTACTTCTTAGTCAAAATCAATTTGTTACTTATATAATTTAAATCTTGAATTATAATAATTTATAAGAAGTTAAAATTAATTATAGTTAATTTAAAACATTGACTCATTTATATAAAAATAAATTCATTTTAATAAATTTATCATTATTACAAGATATTATATTCGATTAGAAATTTTTAAAAAATATTAATTATTTATATAAAAATCATCGTAATGTTTAACCATTTTTACAAGATATTTTATTAATTTCGAAAAATTTAGTTAAATAAAATAGTATGTGGTTTTTATTCTAATTTCTTTTGTTTCTCATTAATTATATTATATTATATTATCAACTTAAAATACAAGATAGTTTAAGGGCTCGTTTGGTATATCATTTTAAACATGATAGTATAAGCTTATACAATACAATATGAGTTTATCCATTGTTTGGTGCTAACATTGTATTGTATAAGTTTATCCATCAATCCAACCTTATACATTAAAATGATGGATTATTTAATCCACCATCCATATGTGGGATAAAGCCTGATAAGGTTCTAACGTATAAGTTACATGAACATATTTCAACTTATATTGTCAGTTTTAATTACATGTAACACCGGCGCCAAGCGGCTGCCACCCTTCACATCTGCCACCGCTGCCACCAGCAACAACCACCACCACCACCCTCCACCACTGCCACCACCATGACACTGCCACTACCACCATTCCCTCAACAACCACTATCGTCATCGCCACCCTCAACCGCCGCCGCCACCACTTTTATTCCCACCACCACCACCACCCTACCGCCACCACCACAACCACTTCCACGCGCCACCACCACCGCCACGACCATGGCAGCCACCGGCGCCGCCACCACCACCACCACCCTTCACCGCCACTACAACCATAAAAACTTCCACCACAACTGCCATCACCACCCTCCACCATCGTTACTGTCGTCGCCACCACCCTTCAACAAAGTCACAGCCACCACCACTCCCATAAATTTCATCGTCATCACCACTACCATCGTCACCGCCATCCCCATCACCACCACCACCACCACCACCGCAATTTCTACTACCACCACCACCACCACCACCCTCCACCACCAGTACTATTATTCCTACAAACGCAACCACCACCCTCCACTGCCATCACCACCTCCTCTGTCATCACCGCCACTGTCCCACAACCACTACTAACACAACCACTGCCGCTATAAGCACCTCTTTATTTGTTTTTTACACTATCTATCATTATTCAATACTTCACTGAAAATAAGATGGAACTAATTTAAACAACATTATTAATTATACAGTGTGTATCCAATATCAAGGTTTATACTATATATTATCGAGCCTTATACTATTTCACCTTATACTATACAACATACCAAACGAGCCCTAAGAGTCAACCATGCTCTTATTTTATCTTATTATTATTAACTCTCTTATCATATTTAGACCACCAAACGATTCAATAGGTCCATTTGTAAGTATAGATAGCAACCTGAGAGGGGGGGTGCTTCAGTCATGTGCATTTACATGATGTACTTTGTTAAATTTAAGTGCACACAAATTTTTGGTTTTCTAAGTTCAACAATGATGTTTATCGTATAGGATTTGTATAATCTTATTTCAGGTACTTGTTTGAACAATGTGTGGCTGAGAATCTCTTAGAGAGAGATTTGCATTTCTCAGTCCACATCGAACAACGCACTTCGTGAGGAACCAGAGCCAGTACATTATGAATACAATAAACAAACAGGATCAGATGGAAACAAGCCGTATATTCATATTTACATAACTCAAACCAATTACATACACACCAAATCGCTTATATATTTTATTTGTTTTTATAATGCCCTCGTCAAACAAACAACGTCGCTTTCTACGCAACATCATTGCGCGCAATCAATCCACACATTTATTTGTTGTTTACTATCATTTTATGCTAAAATGTGTGTAGGGGGCGATTCAAAGTAACTAATTTCATTGACATTTGACTAATTTCATATGACATGATATGTTTTCCAAAATGAGTTGAATGGTTTAATTCCATGATTTAACAATTTAACAGGTGTTTGCACTCAAAACTAGCATGAGATGATTCACATGGAAATAAGATGATCAACTTTAGGAAACGTTGATTGAGGTTAAGCAACAAAAGAAAAGAAAACTACACATATAATACATTTGGAGCGATTCTGAAGTAAGAAACTATGGTCGAACATGAAGAACTTTAGGCAAAGGCTCATGAGCCGAGATAAGAAGAGTCTGCGTTTTGCAATCAGAAGATATAAACTGGGCGCCTTTCTCCATAGAAATTTGGTTGATTAACTGCAATAGAACTTGCTCCAACTCTTCTCCATCAGTCCAACCATGGATTTCAGCTTTAAGAAGCAAAGGGTCTTTGCATATCAAGTCCCACACAGGAAAATTCTTCCTTGGCATCATGAAATCTCTCTGTTTAAGCCTTAAGCTTGGGCAATAGTCCCCAGCCCCATCACCAAGGTAGATGATTCTCTTGTCATCCTCAAGAGAAAGTGACTCTTGGATTTTGTCAATGATTAAACCCTGAAATGTTTTTCATAATAATAATAAATTAGATTAGAATTATTCTCCAAAAAAATAAAACAAATTAATAGGTTTAAGACTAATCAATTCAAAGCCAGATTCACATATTTTAAGATATATTTTCAATTCAACAAAAAAAATAATGAGAAGATTTATACCTTGCACATGTTTGGAGGGCACAAGCTGCAGCCATGAGCAGCCTTGTTGAAATCATGGTAAGGCAAAATTCTTAACCTTCCTTCTTCATTAACATAACCAGGATTTGTGTTAATCTCTGAGAAGTAATCACTTATTCCTAAGTGCTTCAAAATTGTCTCAATGAAAAACATGTTTGCATCACTCACAATCCTCAAATCACACCTGAAAAAACAAATGCAACCATTAATTTCATCTCCACTTAAAACATAGGAAGGAGAAATTTAAAAACAGAACTTAGTTTAAGGGGAATTTGATACATACCCTAAAGCATGAGCTGCTTTGATAGTTGGTATGATTCTGGGGTGAATAGGAATCCTATGCAGAACCTCTTCAATGTCCTTAATAGTTACACCTTGTGAATGAAGCTCCATCATTATCCTGTCCTGTAATTCCAAAACCAGATTTATGCCATTAAGACAATGCAGGTTTCAAAGTTAGAAAAAAACCATGACCTTCGAAAAAGAGTATTGATAAAACAGAGCACATGAACCCAAAACTCAGAATAGCAAATAAAAAGCTTACCATGAGGGAGTTCCAAGGCATGGTGGGAAGGAGCTGATTAAACAAATCGGTAAAACCCAACTCGTCGATGACCCAGTTATCACTGTCGATATCGATGATGGTCTTGTCAAAGTCGAAAACAACCACAATTCCAGACATTTTTGTTGGGGGTGACAAAGGGAATGGCAAAAATCTAAATGACCCAGAAGAAGAAATCTTCTTCACAAGAATCAAGCTCAATTTGGGTGTTTAGTAGTACTCTCAAAATCGGTTCTTGGCTTGGATTTTTTACCCATGGAGAAAAGGGTATTTATAGTGATCAAGCGTGAAGCCAACACCCAAAAAAAAAGAGCATTTTTTGATTCCCAATGGAATATTACATTACATTCTGTTACACAGCATATATCAAACTGCCTTTTTTAGCTACAATAATCATTTATCAGAACTCTAATATGTTTATGGCATTTCAAATTCTATGTCAGCCGTTGGATCTGGTGAAATTCAAGTTGATAAGAGGATCGAAGGGTGTGGCATGTTTGGGCCATGAGAACAAAACGTGGAAATAAAGAGGAATATTCGAGAGGAGATTGAAATGGAATTAGGTTTCGGTGGCGCCACCTATTGTGACTGTGAAATGCACTTGTTAGTTCTTTCTCCACCACCACCGGAATCAGCCCAAAAGAATATTCTGGGTATAGTCCGGTTTCCGTACAAAATTATTTAGTATGAAATTTGTGCTTTCAAATTCTTTATTCTGAATTCATGAACAATTTAATTAAGAGAGCTTTGTTTCCAAGATATTGATCTATTATAGTATTAATCCTTTGTGAGTTTCAAAAAAAAAATTTCCTTTGTGCTTTAAAAAAAAATTAGGAAGAAATTTCAATTAAAAGATTTGTAGTATGTAACCAAAAATTAAAAGATTTGTAGTATATTTACTATTTAATTGTTGCCATTTATATTTTTTTAGTCTTAGGTAGCGGTTGGCCATATTTTGTTTGGGTTTTTAAGTTACTTTTAAGTTGAATTTGGGTTAAATGTAATTTGTAACAAGTTTTTAAAAAACAATCTACTTATTTTTTTACAAAGAAAATATAAAAAGTAGTTTTTAATTAAAAATTTAAAGGAATGAACTTTCTAAAACTAAGGTGCAAAGACCGTTTGAATCCCCACCTCTATCACCACCACAACCATCCACCACCACCAACACCACCACCATCACCTCCATTACTACTGTCACCGCAACTTTCACCAACACCACCATCGATGTTGTCGCCGCCGCCACCACCACTGCCTCCACCACCCACCACCTCACCACCGCTAGCACCACCCTCTACCACTTTCATCGTTTCCACCTCCACTATCACCCTCCATTACACCTCCACCACCATCACTGCCACCACCATCTCTACCATCACCACCATCACCGCTGTCCACCACCACCACCACCATTGTCACTACCACTTCCACAACCACCATCGCATCCACACTCCACCACCATCATGAGCACTGCTAGCACCACCCTCCACACTGTCATTGTCTCCACCGCCACCTCCATCCTCCACCACCACCACTGTAACTACCACCTCCACCACCATCGCCGCTGTCGCTACCAAGTAACACCCACCACAGTCGGCGCCTCTGACATCACCACCACCACCTCCACCACTATGGCCATTGACACCAACCCCTCCTCCATAACCTCCACTACCACCGCCTCCAACCTCCATCACCACTTCCGCCATCACCATCACTGTCACCACCCCCACCACCCATTAACAACCTCCTTCACTGCCACTAGGTAACACCGACCTCCAACATCAGTGCTACCTGACCCTCCACCATCATGTCGCCTCAACCACCCAGTGTCGCGGATTTACTAATGGACAAATAGCTATTAAGTTATAAAAAATTGACAACCAACTTTTACTTTTTCCTTAAAGCTCTTATTTTAAATTTTAACTTAAAAATAGCTTTTAAGACACAAAAAAGTTGGGCCAAACATTAACCTTGCAGTTTAACACTAGGAGTTGGTGGGCACGATAACGAGATAAGATAGAATAACGTAATCATATTCTATTGTGATCTGTGATTTGTTGTGCCACATTATATGATAAAAAAATCATATCACTTATCATATCTTTACATTGAGGAGGAGGCTAGGTTAGAACTTAGAACCCAACAATATTATTTTTTGGTATTTGATGGATGTAAACCCTTTCAGGAACTGTGGCCGTCCCTCCCAACAAATGACTTTCCTATGATTCAAACTTGTGCTGGGAATCTAGCTTTTAAGACACAAAAAAGTAGGGGTTTGTTTGGTGGACACGATAACAAGATAAGATAGGTGGACCGGACGGGACGCCCCTCCCTATGATTATGATGTGCCCGCCCTTGGCAGGGAGTATCCAAGGAACTGATTATGAAGAATACCGTCCCAGGATGCATCGCTAGAGTTGGTCACTTAGGGGTCCCACGCGTTCAGAAGAAGAATGTAGAATCTTAGGATTTATCCACATTTAGCTAGCATTTTTGTATGGGTGTTTGGGACAATGATTAAATAGGCTCAAAATGGCTCAATTAAGGAATTTAGGGTTTAATTTACTCCCTCTATAAATAGGAAGGATGCATTGTAAAAAGGAAAGTTTTTTCCCATTATTGAATACAAGAGATTTCTTTCCCAAAATTCCATATAGCTCTCATAGGGTTTAGACCTAGATCTTTCTAGTGTTTTGGCCTTGGCTAGAACATTTTGGCGCCATATGTCGGGATCGAACCCATGACCACGTAGGAAACATTAAATGCGAAATTTGAAATGATTGCCTCGAGCTCATCATTTGCATTAAATGTTGGCGTCATAAACACAGCACGTCAATCAAACGACGTGAGGAGATGAAGGAGTGTCAGACGTCACCTCATGAAGGGATGAAATGTCAAGCGAGTGCACAAAAGGAAATTTGATGAGGGACAGAAGCCGCCCTTGCCCATGGGTTGAGGCTTCTCGACAAAAGGCGAGATAAAAGACACACTCAGCTCTTGTACCTCAAGCACGGTGTCTTGTGGGCTGGCCGGAAATGGTTATACATCAAATCAAAGTTGTGGGTGGGTCGCCCTAGGGTGGCATCCATTGACCCCCCGACCTGAAGGCCAGATAAAAGACACACTCAGCTTTCGTACCTCAAGCACGGTATCTTGTGGGCTTGGAGACCCAACGGGACACTCCACCCTATGATTATGATGTGCCCTCCCTTGGCAGGGCGTGTCCAAGGAACTAATTATGAAGAAAAACCTCCCCAGGATGCATCATTGGAGTTGGCCACCTAGGGGTCCTAAGTGGTCAGAAGAAGAATGTAGAATCTTAGGATTTATCCACTTTCAGGTAGCGCTTTTGTACTGGTATTTGGGCCAATGATTAAATGGACCCAAAATGACTCCAATTAAGGAATCTAGGGTTTGATTTGCTCCCTCTATAATTAGGAAGGATTCATTGTAAAAAGACAAGTTTTTCCCATTGTTGAATACAAGATATTTCTTTCCCAAAATTCCACAAAGCTCTCCTAGGGTTTAGACCTAGATCTTTCTAGTGTTTTGGCCTTGGCCAGAACAATAGGATAACGTAATCATATTTTATTGTAATCTGCGATTTTTTGTGCCACGTGATATGATAATAAAATCATATCACTTATCATATCATTATATTGAGGATGATGCTTGGTTAGAACTTAGAACCGAACAATTTTTTTTTTGGTATTTGATGTGTAAACCCTTTCGGGAGCCATGGTTGTCCCTCCTAATAAATGACTTTCCTAGGATTCGAACTTGTGTTGCGGATCTAGCTTGACTACCACTAAACCATAATCCAACTGTAAATGATAGCAAAGTAATTTTCTATTCCCTTTTCACTATCACCTAAATTTTAAAAAAAAAAATTGACTTTCCTAAGTTTGTTTCAGATTAAAAAATGATTTTTAACTGTCCAAAAAATAGATTATATTTTAGAGATTTTTTAAAAAATGATAAATTGATTATGTTTGGTTACACTAACTAAAATCATTTTTTTTATCTTCTCTCTCATATATCGTAATATATTTTTCTAATAAGGTAATCATAGTAGTTTTTTTTAACAATGATTTTTAAAAAAGCTTAAAAAATATCATTAAAGTTTTTTAAAAACTATTTTCAATTGAAAAAGTGATTTTAAAGAATAAAGCTAAAACAAGCACATTCTAAAATTATTTGAATGGTTATATTTTTTTGTAATCTATAATATATTAATTTTATTATTTATCACTTGGTAGTTGCTACTACTCACTTAAAATTATTTAGCTTCGTATAATTTTTATTTAAAACAATAATAATATATAAGAGATAAAGTTGGTTTTAATTATTTAATAATAGAATTATTTTCCTTATTAGTTGCTAATAGTAAAAAATAAACTAATTATTTTTGTGTTAAAATAAACTAAACATTTAACTATCAAAATAGACTAGCGCTGAGCTTCTTTCTTGGCTGGATGATGTTCGTTTTGCTCCCATTTTTCACGAGATTAAAAAGCTCTTGAGCCTTGGATTGGATAGTGGATCTGCAGCGGATTCAAAGGAACTACAACATGGCAGAGGATTGGCTCAGCAAAAAAAAAAAAAGATAATGAGAATACCTCACTAAAGATAATGAGAATACCTCACTAAACTGTGTAATTTCTACACCTTTAGTTGGCAATCCATTATCTTCGAACATACTAAATAGAGCTACAAATAATTATTAATACTAACAGAATGCTAGCATTTGAGTTTCTAACATCTTCATTTCTTTTTCTATAATTTTCCGCGTCTAATACAGTTTTTGTTATACATCAAAGCTTTCTTTGTTTTTTTGTTTATTTAGTATTCCCTAAAGTGCTAGACATATTGTTGATAATGTGAATGTTATGAACGAGATTCGCTCTGCCAAGTTTTAGGTATCCAAGTTCGACAGAAGGCTGCCCTTGGAGGATGAGGGCGATATCCAAATGGAAAGGTCCAAATGAGGTATTTTAACATATATCATAAAATAAAATTTTACATGTCAAACTATAGTAATTTTACTTAAAAGTAGCAATTATACATTTAATTAAATTTATATGAAACGGTCACACATGTATAAAAATAAACTATTGCTAATCCAGCTAGTATATTTGTATATTTGTATTATAGTGTATGTTAAATAGTAAATTAGAAGAGCAACATTTCTCATTTTTAAATATTCTATGCAGTAAAATAGTGCTTAACTATAAAAAAAAAATGAAAAAGAAAAATCAATTGCCACCATCTAGGGCAAACTCATGTTTGTATTAGACAGAAGCTACACATTTCCATCTTGGACCAATCCCAAAATGATTAACTTTAGGAAACGTTGATTGAGGTTAAGCAACAAAAGAAAAGAAAAGTAAACTTATTATACATTTGCAGCTACTCTAAAGTAAGAAACTATGGTCGAACATGAAGAACTTTGGGCAAAGGCTCATGAGCAGAGACAGAAAGAGTCTGTATTTTGCAATCAGATGAAATAAACTGGGCGCTTTTCTCCATAGAAATTTTGTGGATCAAATGCAATAGAACTTGCTCGAACTCTTCTCCATCGGTCCAACCATTGATTTCAGCTTTAAGAAGCAAAGGGTCTTTGCATATCAAGTCCCACACAGGAAAATTCTTCCTTGGCATCATGAAATCTCTCTGTTTAAGCCTTAAGCTTGGGCAATAGTCCCCAGCCCCATCACCAAGATAGATGATTCTCTTGTCATCCTCTTGAGAAAATGAATCTTGAATTCTGTCTATGATTAAACCCTGAAATGTTTTCAAAAAAATTAGTTTAGAATTATATTTGACCACAAATTCAAAAAAAAAATTTGAAACATATTAATAGGTTTAAGAATATTCAATTCAAAGGCAGGTTCACATATTTTAAGATAAATTTTCTTTTCAACAAAGAAAGATATGAAAATAAATGAGAAGATTTATACCTTGCACATGTTTGGAGGGCACAAGCTGCAGCCATGGGTAGCCTTGTTGAAATCATGGTAAGGCAAAATTCTTAACCTTCCTTCTTCATTAACATAACCAGGGTTAGTGTTAATCTCTGAGAAGTAATCACTTATTCCTAAGTGCTTCAAAATTGTCTCAATGAAAAACACGTTTGCATCACTCACAATCCTCAAATCACACCTGAAAAAACAAATGCAACCATTAATTTCATCTCCACTTAAAACATATGAAGAAAGAGAAATTTAAAAACAGAACTTAGTTTAAGGGGAATTTGATACATACCCTAAAGCATGAGCTGCTTTAATAGCTGGTATGATCCTGGGTTGAATAGGAATCCTATGCAGAACCTCTTCAATGTCCTTAATAGTTATACCTTGTGAATGAAGCCCCATCATCATCCTGTCCTGTTAATCCATAACCAGGACACAAAAAGCTCAGTTACTAATGAAATTAAGACAATGCAGATTGCAAAGTTAAAAATAAAAACAGGTCTTCTGAAAAAACAGAGCATTGATAAAACAGAGTACATGAACCCAAAACTCCTAATAACAAATTCGAAGCAAATCAAAAGTTTACCATGAGGGAGTTCCAAGGCATGGTGGGAAGGAGCTGATTATACAAATCGGTGAAACCCAACTCATCGATAACCCAGTTATCACTGTCGATATCAATGATGGTCTTGTCAAAGTCGAAAACAACCACAATTCCAGACATTTTTGTTGGGGGTGACAAAGGGAATGGCAAAAATCTAAATGACCCAGAAGAAGAAATCTTCTTCACAAGAATTAGGCTCTATTTGGGTATTTTGCAGTGCTCTCAAAATCGGTTCTTGGCTTGGATTTTTCAGCCACGGATAAAAGGGTATTTATAGTGAACATGGGTGAAGGTGAAGCCCGTACTCAAATAAAAAAAAAAGGATATTTGATTCTAAAGGAATATTACACAGCATATGGGTAGTAGTTCCTCCCTCTTAGGAGCCTGGTCATGACTCATGAAGTTGCCTTTTTAGTTTTTTCTCTCTAGAATAATATAGTTATCAGAAATCTTATTCATTTGGCATTTCTCAACCATTGGATCTGCTTAACTTCAATTAGATAAGAGGATCGGACGGTGTGGCATGTTTGGGCCATGAGAACAGAATGCGGAAATAAAGAGGAATATTCGAGAGGAGAATTAAATGTGATTAGGTTTCGGTGGCCACCTCTTGTGACTGTGAAACGCACTTGTTTCTCCTCCACCACTAGAACCAGCCTAAAAGAATATTCTGGGTATATATAGTGCTGTTTCCAAACAAAATTACTTTGCTCACAAAACCCTGCATTTTAATTTCTCTTTACTGAGTTAATAAACAATTTAATTACGTATTACAAATGCTTATTTTTGAAGTTATCATCAATGTATGAATGATATTTGTTTAATATTTAATATTAAAATTGTTTGCTTTTATATGCTATATTTTATGTTATCCACTAGTTAACAAAGTGTAACATAACTAAGTAGATAGTTGAATTTTTGAGTATTTAATTCAGAGTTTAACACTTAATCAGTGTGTATAGATAAATATTTGTTGGGAGAGACCTACTCAGTTAACATAATTTCTAAATCACGAAGCGGTAGGGGACTGGCCAATGAGTTTTTTCGATTCACAAGAATTGGGATTCCAACCCCCAATCACTTACTTAAGGGACGAAGTGCTGAACCACTACGCCAACCCCACACTTAATTAGATTAATTTGTTGCTGGCGTGAATTCCGTCGAAGCCAAAAAGAAAAAAAAGTTTATGTTAACGTGTTGATGAAAACTGGAGAACAAATTGAAGTCTACCACTCATTTTTTATTTCAAGCTTTGCGAATTCTGAGGTCAAAATTCAAATCTAGACGGTCTCATGGAAGTCACGGGTACGCGAAGATAACGACCACTAAAATTAAAATTAACCAAATTAGATAGGAATTGTTTAAATAATTTATTTCATTTTAAATTTAAATCAATTCAGCTACAATTAATTTAGTTTTTTTTACAAATCACCTATTGTTTTAATATTTATTAAAATTTGGTTTTTATGGTTATTTTAAATTTTAATAGTTATATTCTATTTTTCATTTGTTGTGATGCTCTCATCCAGTGTCACTTATTATTTTAGTCACGTTTTTTTTTAATCATCTTTTAGTCACGTTTAGTATTCAACTTTATTATCATAAATTTAGTAAATAAATTAATGAGATATGTAAAACTATAATTAAAGAAAAAACTAATATTAATTAAATTAATTTTGTTATTTATAACTAAATTTATTATTATTTAATTATTAAAGAATAAGGAACAAATTCAACTTGTGAGAAGTTGATTGAAGTTGATCAATCAAGAACATCAACACAAACTTGCATAAAAATTTAGTCTACACTCATGGTAACGTTCACCCATGAAAAATTTGATCAAATAAGAACATTTCGAATAAAAAAGAAAATAAGACGCAAGACAAAGCTTTAATCACCGTTTATCTAATTCACAGAGCAACTCTTTCTCACACACAACCTTGTGTGATTTCCAACAAAGTCTCCACGTCATTTTTCATCTTTTTCGTGCGTCCTTTTTTCTAGTGCCAGATAGCAGCTCTCAACGCCGTTTGTTAGAAGTTATAAAAAAATATTTCCGAGCATGAGGATTTTCAAGAATATAAGATAGAAATGTTATGCTTGGATATATATTAAAAAATATGTTTGGTTAACAAATTTTATTCCTGTGAATTTTTTTTATATTCTTGGTTATAATTAACATTCGTTTGATATATTCGCGGGAATATATCACGAAATTCCTAAATTATCCTTTTTTTAAATAACATACCACACCAATTCAAAAAAAATAACATACAACAGAGCCTATATGTATTTCACATAATCAAACTATACAAAACTAAGAAAAATTACATTTGTAGATAAAATATAAAACAAATTCATTTTACAAAATGGCAACACATGTATAATGATTTAAAAATGCTGGCAGCAGCAATAAATCTAATTTACATAACCATTCTAACACTTGGCTATTGTATATATCGAGTTAAATCAACAACACATCCCCTAGCAAAAAAATAGCTTCTCATCCAATACAGAATATAAAAACAGAGGAGAGGGAGCCACGAAATTGAGGATGTCAATGCTTCAAGAAGAAGAAGAAATTGATGAAAGGAATATCACCAAAGATTGGGGTTGGAAATCTGTTGCAACAAGAGAGGGAGCCACGAAATTGACGGTAACAATGCTCCAAGAAGAAGAAGAAATTGAGGAAGGAATAGAACCGAAAATGGAGGCAACAAAATCTATTGCAACAAGAAGAAACCCAGGAATAGACGGAAATGTGGTGAATAAAAGGGCAAAATTGATTTTTCCTTGCTCACCAGGTTAGAAGAAACCCAGGAATCTTTGATACACACCACTTGAGATGGGCATGTTGAGCCAGTTGAACAAGAGAATGATGCCCGGGCATATATTTTTCTAATCTCCTACCAAACAAGAGAATTTTCATTCCCACACTCTCATTCCCGAGTATATTTTTTATACCCACCTAACAAACGCCCCCTAAAAAAACTTGCATAAAATAATTGTAGCTTGAAATAAATAAAATATATCACATTCGCCAAGTTAGACATAAGTAATTAACCGCGATTATGATCCTCTCATCTCATGTATGAATTCTCTCATGCTCCCTACTGTTGAAATTTTACGATCCCCTAATATGCAAAAGTAAAAAATTGTAAGGTTGCACAAACTTGTCACCTCTTATCATAGGTTTCTCGGTTTTACTATTTCTTTTTTAATTTAAAAGTTTATCAATTTCAACTTTTAGCCCACATTTATCCCAAAAATCTATTATGGCCCCGATATTGATCTCACAATTCATCCCCGGAACTCTCACAAATACACTGATCCACCATCTCATAATCCACATCTTGGCGAGAAAGAATTGGTGGCGGGAGTAACCAACGGGTCTTGTTACCGACGGATTTTTTTTACGGCCATCGTCGACGATCCTTTCACTACCAATTGACCAACGATAATTTCAGTCGTCGGTAACAAAGTCAGTGGAAGAATTTATTGTACCACCAATTGACCAACGACGATGAACCGTCGATAATTTAGTCCTTTTATAGGCTACCAATAGTACCGACGATCAAACCATCGGTGACCTATATAAAGAGGGCTACCATGTCTTTTTCAACACACCGCACTTACTTTCTTTGTTGTTTCTTTCTTTCCCTTCTTTTTTCTTAAGTTTTTTGTTCTAGATTTTATTTTATTTTTCTTTGTTTTAATTTTGTTCCTTATTTTAATTTTATTTTTTATTTTGTAGTACTTGTTTCGAGGAAGTACAATTAAGAAGTTCGCACGTCTTTGAGGTTAATCTAACTGTTTCCATATGATATAATTAATTATATTGTTAGTAAGTTAATATATTGTATGACTTAAATTTATATGTTTTATTAATATGCACTTAAAATTTATATGCTTGATGTAGTAAATGTCTTTTTATCTATGTTGTAAATCAATATTTAGAAGCATTATAATTAGAATATTATTAATATGTGTGTTGTATATATAATGGTCTATGATTGATGGGAAAAAACCCCTTAGGGATGAAATATTTATTCTTGAAAAGTTACATAATAATTATTTTTAATTAATTATGTATTTATCAAATTGTGAAAATTATTAGTGGATTGCAATTTGTGATAAGCTATTAATATTCACCATTTAATAAATGTCTAATTAATAAATGTAATTAATTTGGGTAATTAACAATATAGATACGAATATGGAACTTAGGTTTATGAGATTTGTCATATAGGTGAGAATGATGTAAATTAGTAGAGTTTTAAAATATTTTTCACTAATGAAGAACTTTCATCCCTAGCAAAGGGATTTTTTGTCCAACGTAGTCCATTACCAATGACCATAGACCGTCAGTAATATACCGATGGCACAAAGTCATCGCTAGTTACTAACGGACGAAAGTTGTCGCTAGTTACCGACGACATAAATTTGTCCCTAAGTACCGACAGTTTCCGAAAGCTGACGATAAATATTACCAAGGAGAAAAATACCAATGATTTTTCATCCATCGGTTGGTCGTAAGTAACTTCATATTATTGACGGTTAATTGTGGTTACCGAAGGCTTTTTACGCGGTAATATGTGTATTTCTTGTAGAGATCCCTTGAATCGATCTCACAATTGAAGCCCCAAAACTTGCAATTTTCACCTCAGTCATTCCACCACTAGGCTCGCATATTCTTCTTTGTTGCTAGTGATAGTGAAGATGAGGACCGGAGAAGAGGAGGTGGGGAGAAATAGAATGAGAAGGGGAGGCTGTTTGGGTGGGGAAGCAGAAGTGCAACGCGATGCTGGCAAAGAACCTTTCTCTTCCGTTGTCCTCCAGCTCATCGTTCTGAACTTCGTCCTCGCTGGAAATAACATATCCTCCGTCGCACGCAGCTAGTTCTTGTGTTATCTAGCTCGTCATGACCCAACCCTCGTGTGGAGGAGAAGATCATGGCCGAGTTCATGTCGATTCTAAGCGAAACCCACGACGAAGAATGACAGAGATGGACAGAGGATCCGCTCGTCGTTCAAGAGGAGGTGCGCGAAGGAGGATGGAGACGACGAGGTTGAAGAGAATCTGGAGTTGTTGTGACAAAATTGATATTGGACTCCTAGTATAATTAACAAAATATTTGGGCCAAAGTAAAATAAATAAATAAATAAAAAAAAAAAACCAGAGGTAACCTGCGATAGGAAGTAAAAAGGGGGTTGTGCAGCCTTGCAAAAAAAATTATGCATAAGGGGACTCAAAATTTTGTGTCTATATTTCTGTTCATAAACATTTAAAGAGTCTCACCTATACCTATTTAATGTATGTGAAGAGAGAGATAAATACAAAATTCAACATAAGGAAACACGAGAAAATTTTCACATGAGAGGATTTTGATCCAATTAAAGCTAACAAAAACTTTAGTTATTTCACATTGACAAAAAGATCAAGTAATTAAAAGCTTATCCAAAAGAAACAGTGTTGCTCGTCTCATTCCTTTCACCTTGCCCGTTCCAACTTCTTTCTCATCAGGTATCATCCCTTCTTGTGTGCTGAAAAAAAAATTAAATCACCATAACTTAAATCCACATTTCATTACAACAATTCGAGTGAAGTATGAGTCACTGTTAGATTAATGAAAAAAGAACATGAATTTAAGAAAGCTACCTCCTCTAGAGCACCTGGTTGGTGAGAGTACAAAAGTTTTAATGCACACCTTTGTACCATAAAACTTCTTGTAGATGTTCACTTATGAACTGAAGTTAACGCCAAAACGACATATTCCTGTAGTGAACAGAATAATAGAAAATTCATCCTTGTTAACATGCCTATACATGAGGCTTTTTTTTAATGACGTAAAAAAAAAAATAGCAAAAGTAGGTAGGAAATTTTTTTTTAGCAAAATGGGGTAGTTTTGGCCACATAGGATCTGACATGGTAGGATTCACATGGCTTTATGTGAATGCTTACCCAAAAAGGAGCATTTGCACCCTTTTACGCGAATCATAGGTTTTGAAGCTTTGCAGGTGGACATGATAGATTAACAGAGGCTTTCACATCGTTTTGTTTGAATGGAAAACGCTGCAGGTGTTGCCACGTTTAAAAACCGTAGCCTGAAGACCGCGGTTTCTTAAGTGTGGAAGGAGCCAGTGTTTTGTACAAGGCCACAGTTTCATAACCATGGCAGATGCCTTTGTATGGCCCATTTATACTTGAATAATAAATTATTTTTAAACCGTTGATTTTTAATTTGCTAATCATTTTACCTCCAAAATAATTTATATTATTTTAGTCTCTATTATTTAATATTTTTTTTCATGTATTAAGTTGCTCTTGTAAAATGATCTAAATAATTCAGTTTCTTTTTTTTTCTCAAAAATCCGTATAAAATATTTTTTCTTGAAGAATATTTTAAACTCACATGAAATACATATTTAAAGAACATAAAATATTTTATTGAGATTTTTGACAGAAAAGTAAAAAAAAAAAACGTAATAATTTGGATTGTTTTACGAGAGCAATTTAATATTAAAAAAACACACACATACATTAAATAATAGGAAGATAGTTTTAATGCCATCCTTATTTGTACTGTTGCCATCCCTTTTTTCTTTATTTCCTAGAATACCCCTGTGGTTAAAAATAATAAAATATTACCTTTTTAATACTTACCTTTTTTCCCCACCCCTCTTCTCATTTCATCTTCTCGCACTTACTGTCTTCTGAAACCCTACTCCTCCCCCACCGCCGCAGCCGCCGCCGTCGTCCCTAACTGCGCCGTCGACCGTAACGCGCCGTCGTTCTCTCGCCACCATTCTCCCCGTTCTTCCACTTCCTCTCAGGTTTGTCTGGTTTCACTGTATTTCGCACTCGATTTCTGCATGTTGTTCCTTTGATTTGATTCGCAAATATTAGATGCGTTGTTGTGTGTTTTGGTGATTTTTCGCACCTGTTAGGTGCGTCCGTTGTGTTGATGTTTGGTGTTTCGCACCTAACAGGTGCGTGCTTCGTGTGATGTTGGGCGTTTTCGCACCTGTTAGGTGCGTGTGTGGTGATGATGTTTCGCACCTAACAGGTGCGTTTTTTTTTTTTTTTTTTTTTAATTTCGCACCTTTGGGTGCGTTTTATTTTTATTTTATTTTTGTTTAATGATGTTTCGCACCTGTTAGGTGCGTATAATTTTTTTTTTTTAATTTCGCACCTTTGGGTGCGTTTTAGTTTTATTTTATTTTTTTAATTTCGCACCTGTTGGTGCGTTTTATTTATTTTTTTATTTTTTTAATTTCGCACGTTTAATGGCGAAATAAACTGAATTATTTCGCCCATGTGGGTGCGATTTTGTTTTTTTTTTTCATTGTTGTGCTTTTTTCTTCCATTATTGAATTAGTATTTCTAATACTGTTATTTTTTTTTTACAGAAATGGCAAGAACACGATGGACCGGACATGCACGACAACCTGAAGTAGGGCAAGGTCAAGCTGAACGTACCCGACCGACTGCGTCAGTACGTAGGAGACATGGAAAAGCTCCATTGGTGGAGGAGCCATCTAACCAGCAAGATGAGGAAGATGCATATGCTCAGGAAGACCAGCAAATGGACTACGGTCATGAGGAAGACCAGCACATCGATGAGGATGAAGAAGTTCGTGATGGCAATGATGATGATGATGGCCAAGATGCAGAGGAGGAGGACGAGGACGAGGACGAGGAGGAAGACGAAAGGCACAATGCGAACAAAGAGGAGGCAAGAGAGTTAAAGCGCAGGCTGCGTCAGATGGACCAAGAGGATAAGGACCTCACCTCATTCCCAGGTGGTCCAGCTAATTTATCAGTGCTACGGAGCTACCACAAGCATATTGCTGGTAGAGTGTGGAGGTCTTATCTTGATCCTACGATCCCGGATAGGCCAATGTTGAGGGTCTATAATCAATCGAGGAAGTTGGCGAAGCCTGTTGACCGGGGTGTTCCCTACATCACGACAATTCTGCAAAGGTCAGGGCTTGCCGCATTGAGAATGTGTCGGTATAATGTGTCAGATAGGGGATTGCTCGCTGCTTTTGTGGAGAGGTGGCATCCAGAGACCTCGTCATTCCATCTTCCATTTGGTGAGATGACGATCACCCTCGACGATGTCTCTTGTCTACTGCATATCCCCATTCGTGGAAGTTTTTTCACCCTACCACAGCTTGATCGTGATCAGTGTGTCCAAGCTTTGGTATCTCAGCTAGAGGTCTCCCCCACACAAGCTCTCGGGGAGGTTCTTAAAACAAAGGGGAAGTTTGTACGGTTCGCGTGGTTGGAAAATATTATCACAGTGAACCTCGGTGAGGGGAAGCTTGAAGCAGCTGCGAAGGCGTACATGCTCTGGTTTGTGTGTGCAACACTGTTTGTTGACAAGAGCCGAACGCATGCCATATGTGGATCACCGTCCCTTTTGGATGTTTGATAATGTTTCCCTCTTTTCTGGATGGATTAGATGTTCAGGTATCAAGCAGCCTTACCAACCGCAGAGGGTGTTGCGGCAATTTGGTTTTTTGCAATTCATTCCTGATACACCCCCTATAGAAGCACCGACGTGTGAAGAGATTGATGACATGTGGTATAGGTATGTGCATTATGTGATCCACCCCCACCACCGTGCTCTTGCACCGTCTCAGACAGCTCCAGATTATTTGGCATGGTATCGACGACACTCACACCCATATATGATACCATCTGAGGAGAGAGAAGTTGAAACTGCCTCCGCTGCGGTATGTTAGCTTAACATGGTTTGTAATTGTCTTTTTTTTACTTAATACTTAAAGTGATAATTTGTGTAACCGTTGCAGGGCAAGTTTGTTTTGCTGAGGAAGTGGTTGGACGTCGTCATGGATCCGAACACAGTTGGGTCACCCCCTGTTGGAACACCAGCCTGGGTTGCTATAGAGAACATGTCAGCTATTGTTGAGCAAAGCTTGCACGGGGATTTGGTGTATAGGAGGGCTAGGAGGACGGGGGCACGTGGAGCGTCTAGCTCTCGAAACTAATTATTGTAATTTTTATTTTGATGGATAATGACCGTTGCTAAACTATTATCGATGCATGTTTATTGATATTTGACAAATCATTTCAAAAAACCATGTCAAAAGCCTTTTAATCGTATATTAAGTATAGTCAAGAGTCAAAAAAACAAAAGTAACCCTACATTAAGTATTTTGAAAAGAAGTCACTTATGACAATATTGTCAATCCTCAGTGAGGTCAACTATTTGCTTTTCTGTCCCACAATGTTGCGCTTCCAACTCCTTCTGGTATTGTGCCATTCGCTCTAGGTAAGGGGTCTCCCACTCCAAAGACGCCGGGTCACAATGATATCTCCATTGGGGAGCAGTACGTGGAATTGGATGATTCTTCTTCAATTGTACCTAAACGAATACAAAATTAGAATTATATAACATATATGCATGCAAGAATATACGTTAAACAATAAATTAAAAAAATGTACCTGAACCCAGTGATTTTGGTTCACGTGTCCAAGAACAATAATCGGATGAGTAATCAGTGGCTGACCAACAAGAGGTAAGAACGTGGAACAACCCCCGTTAGACAATGTAATCAACACAACACTAAATGCTGTTGCAACAATGTATCCCATGTCAGGAATTGTCAACCACTTTTCTTCGGTGACAAGCTCTTGAGGAGCAACTTTCAAGGCTTCGAAAATTGTTTGTGAGTGTTCCACTCCAAACATTGCCACATATTTATCACCTCTTATCAACATCTCCTCGATCATCTTCTGTCGTACATCATACCACATTTCTTCACCCTTATCCAATAGGGCAGCAATGGCCCTGTATCCACAATTCCCATCGCCAGCCATATCTATAATGTCACATACATAAGGCTGAAATTTAATAGGCATCTTTTCTAAGTGCGGTACCTTTTGAGAGAAGCCGTCAAATATTTGTTTTTTGGGTCTTCCTCTCTTAGCCTTGGCTACAACTGTTGCCGTAGGAGTCTTCCATTTAGGAACCGGAGGTGTAGGAATTGTTGTGTTGGTTGGGGCGTGAACTGAAGGGTGTGTGGAGTTGCTCCCTTCAAGTGAGTTAACATAGTCATCAACTATCTCAAAGTATGAAGGATTACGCTTTGTCGATCCTTGTGATACACCCTTCTTCCTACCCTTTGTTGTAACTTTCGCAGGAGGAGGACACATAGAGGTGGAATCAGGAAATGCAATTTCCCGAAGTTTTTCTTTGATAGCCTTTTTTGTTGGGATATCTGCATTCTGAAATTTAAAAGATATAGCTTCCCATTCAGACTTTAAATTGAGCTCAATTGATGAATTATCTTCGAGTTCAACAGTTGCCCATGATAGTCTTCTCCAAAAATGGTGGATGGTACCCAAAGGTACACAAGTGTATCGTGCAAGCTCACAAGCACACGGTAACCCGTGGGTACTTCTTAACCTGCAACCGCACTCAGAACTATCAACCCCCACTCTTTTCATTCTAGTTTTCTCCTTAGCAAGCAGTTCAAGAGCTTTCTTTGAAACAAAACCAATCAAATTCTTGTAGAAGGGACCCTTGAATTTGTGATCCTTGATGAATATACTATGCTCAAAAGAGGACATTATCTTTGTATGTTGCAGTACCGTTAACTTGTTCATTGCATCCCAGCAATAACAAAGATCACCCTTGCTATTCTTAAGCAAATGCTTCAGCCTTGCATGAGCACCCTCAACCCTGCCAATGCATTGTAGTACAATACAAATAAGAAAACTATAATTTAATCAAAGCCATAAATATAAATAAAATCATGACGTGGATTAAACCTGTTGGTAGTCGTGTTCCCAAGATGCATGGCCGAATCAATCCAGCACTTTACAAACTTTTGCCTATAATCTGTCAACCAAGTTGTCAGAATATAAGAATTTAACTGAGGAAACGATTCAGATAAAATTTGCACGGCCCTCAGATGACTATGATACTCCTCTTCTGTCACAGAATCCATGAGATCTTGCCAAGCATCCATAATGCCATCCCACACTGTTTTCGGTTGGCAATATAACTTGCACTTTGCACTTACATTCTTTGAAATATGAAACCTGCACAACAAATGTTTGGCTGTTGGGAAAACCTCCTCTACTGCTGCTATCAATGCCAGGTCTTTATCAGTGACAATAACACTAGGCAAGCTATCTTCCTTAAGAATCAAACCTTTCAGTTTTGTTAAGGCCCACACAACATCATGTGTCCTTTCTGAGGACATATAAGAAAATCCAATGGTAAAGGTAATGTCTGTTGATGTAACACCAACCATTTCAAGCAGGGGTAAGCCATACCTGTTGGTTTTGTATGTACTATCAATGAGCACCACAGTAGGATACAGATTAAAGAGCTCGATGCCACCCGGATGTGACCAAAATATATCTTGGATAACCTGAGTTTCACAATCCTTCTGATGCCAATAAACATATTTGTCCCGTTCCAATAAATGCATCAAGTGCTGCATCTCTGTTAGAGAACCCCTCTTTGTCCTCCGGTATCGTCCACATGCATTGTAAACTTGTTGAATTGTTGTTAAATTTTCAGGATTCTTATCTTTCAAAGAGACAAGCATGTGACTAGGTTTAACCCTAGTGTCTACCATATCTTCAACCAACTGTTTTTCCGTAGAAGTCAATCTTCCGGCGTATGCATGCCCAACCAACGACTGTGCTCTTGCATGGTTATGAACTCCACATAACACCTTCAGCCGCCAACACCCTTCAGCTTTTCTAGGCCTTCCTCTTAGCTTAAATGGACACTCGCATTTTCTTGTTCCAGTGCTCCTCTTGGTTAGTTTGCCCTTGTACGGTTTGTAACTCCCACCCCGCTCGCATCCTAATGTGAGAAGTTCTTTTCTTTTGAGGCTCCCATAATCAGACTTAGCAGTAACAACAACAAATCCATTCTCCTTCCCTACCGACCGACACCAATCAAATAGTTCATGGCGATTAACAAATTTCTGCAAACAACAAGAACAATAAGACATAAAATCCAACATTTGTATAATGCATATTAAGCACAAGAGAAATATGCACCTTATCAGTCGTAAATGCTTCTGTAACATCTACTCGAACAACTTTAGACTTCACAGTTGGGTCCATTTCTTCTATATTATCAACATCAACAACTTTTTTAACATCCACAGTCGCAGTCGCTTCTGCCCCATAATCAACCTCGTCGACTTGCTCAGATGGCTTATGAGACATGATTTAGGATCCTGATACATTTAATAACAACAAAATTTAAGCAAACAAACACAAGTTCAAAACGCACCACTAGGTGCGACAAACCACCTTATTTCGCACCTCTAGTGGCGAAAATAAGGTGTGATTTTCGCACCTCTAGTGGCGAAAATAAGGCAGATTTTCGCACCTCTGGTAGCGAAAATAAGGTGATTTTCGCACCTATAGTGGCGAAAATATTTCGCACCTAAGTGATTTTCGCACCCTGTAGTTGCGAAAAAGAAGGTTTCGCAGCATATAGTGGCGAAAAAGTGTTCAGAGAAGAATTAAGTTTACCGTAATTATTGGATAATGGTAAAAGGTTGAAACAAAATAATAAAATAAAGAGGATTAATGGATATTTAAGGAAACAAAATTTATTTTAAGGATATAAAAGTAAATTACTTTTATAAAGGGTGGCATATTAACTAATAAGGGATGGCATTAAAACAAATGCCCTAAATAATATGGATCCTTTTGGAGGTAAAATAATTAATAAATTAAAATTTAACTATTTAAGAGTAATTTATTTTTCAAGTACAAATAGATTATAAGATCTGCAAAAAAAAAGGTCATAAGAAGGTATGGCCACGATTAAAAGTCCGCGACCATGTAACAAAGACTAACTTCTTCCACCTTTGCTTAATCATTGCCTTTTTCGATGTTAGGCCACGGTTTTTGAACTGTGGCAAAGCGCAACGCTTGTCATTTACACATAAACCTTCTAATGTCTCGTGTCATGTCAGTGTAAGGCATAAAAGTTTACAAATGTCACTTTTTCATCAGCATTCGCATGAAGCCCTACGAGTCTTACCTTTACTTGGCCACGTCAGATTCAACATGGTCAAAACTACCTCATTCCCCGAAATCTTTTATTTCATGCTTTTTTTCCTATTTTTTTCTTTTTCACATTATTCCAGGAAAAAAAAACCTATACATGATGCATGATGTGTGTAGAGAGACTATACTTATTCTTTCCTCTCTATCTTTTGACGTCGAATGCAATGAACCTAGTGGATTGTGACCGCACCCAGAAACGTAAGTCTATTCAGATACGCATTTGTGCTCACTATGCTTCATGAATCATGAGTCATGACATATATTTAATGGGTAATTATTTAATATGACTCAATCCAGGCTGTCCTCGACAGGTTTTGTTTTAAATTATTTTTGGATCGGAATCTATCTTTTGTTTAAACAAAATATGTTCTTGATTTTTTTTATTGTCATTTATAGTTATGAAGATGTTATTTCTTATTTTATTTTTTCAAAAAATTATATGAAAGTGTGAAAATAATTTTTCATTAGATTTGTTATTTTTAAAATAATTAAAAGAAAAACATAAAAATCCTTTTATAATTTTTAGTAAAAAAAGTATTTTTTTTAAATCAAACAAACCTAATATTATTCAACATGGCGTTCATGAATATATATTTTGCTTTGATTAGTTTAGTTTGTCTCTTTTTCCTTCCTCACATCTCATGTCATCAAGTTTTTTTAACCTTTAGGTTGGATTGAGTGGTGGTTTGATACGTCGTATTAGATTTGATAGTATAAATTTATACAATACGTTATGAACTTATTTACCGTTAGATGCTAACATTATATTGTATACGTCTATCTATCAATTCACTATTGTAAATTAAAACGATGGATTATTTAATATATCATACGGATGTGAAATAAGGTCTCATTAAGATTATGATGTATAATTTGCTTCAAAATTATTTGATCCACTATTACCATCACCGTCACCACTACCACTACCACTACCACATCCACAACCACTACCACCGTCACAAACGTCACCGCCACCACCACCACCCTCCACCACGATCACCATTGTTGTCATCACCACTACCACCGCCATCACTACCACTATTGTCACCACCGCCCTACAACACTGGTGTCACCACCACATTCTCCTCCAAAAAATAAAAAAGAAATGCATTTTTAATTAAAGATTTTTTTTGTTAAAATATTTGATTTCATACTGTTTACCATTCACCAATGCTTCACCAAACATAAGATTGTATTAATTTAAATAATGAATTAAATATGTTTTCGGTCCCTAACCTATACACTTACATCTAACATGGTCCTTATAAAAAAAATTCATATCTTTTCATCTCTTACAATTTTTGTTTGTTTAAAATAGTCCTTATGATGTCATAATGGTTGTCATTTATTTTCTCAATTTATTAATTTTCATGTGTACATTTCTCACTCCTAATCACTCTAAAGCCATTCATATGTAATCTAATTAATCTTACTCATTATACAAATTATATTAAAATCAGGTTTAGTCCCTATTCATCTTTTTCCTCTTCCTCCTCTAACCCACCACCATTTTCTCTTCAGACGTTAATCACGAATTTCATCCCATATTATCAAATTAATTCTCTTCTCTTCACTTCAAACCCAACAATGCAATTTTCCCATTATTCCAATTCTTCATAAGTTGTTGAATTTCATGATGCAATTTCCAATTGGCTTTATTTGTTGTCGCAATTTCTTAGATACACCCATGATGGATATTGTCCCAAATCCAAGCCCGGTAAGGGGATTCTTTCATTTGATTGAGTTGGAGCGATGTCGAGACAAAGACAGAGTGTGGTGGAGCGATCTGGGGTTTGGGGTCTCCTTTACCATTTGACGTAGTGATCTGAGTTTGGATTCTTTCGTTTGGTTCCTGGTAATTGCTTCCCATCATCATCTTCCTCAAATTAATGCTGCCCGAAATTCCACCTTGCATACACCACCACTTCCCATATATAGCTTATGACCTCCTTTTCTTCACTGTCATCTCTTACGGTGGTGATGTACTTCCCAAGGATGTCTCTCTATCTTCCTGTTCTATGTCACTCACAAACACCATGGAGGAAGAGTACTCTCAAACAACACCTTCTTGGAAACCCATTTAATACTGCTAATTTCTTTTTCTTTTGGTACAAAAGGGTTTAGTAAATTTCTGCATTTTCACTCTTTCCACAAAACCCTAAATCTCCATTCTTAACCCCATCAGCTAGAAAGAACCACTGAACACCAAAGATTATGCGGAGAACCCTTTGAAGGAGTCTAACGGTTCCAATGCTGCTACTTTTTCCAATTGTCTCTTCCCTGCCTCAAAGAGAAGAGAAAATATTTGATATGATGGGGATGATATTCTTATTAGGTTTTGAAGAAAAATGGTGGTGGGTGGGAGGGACAGGAAGAGGATGAACAATGGGTTTTGGTGGTGGGTGGGAGGAGATTGAGAAAGAGAATGGTGGTGGAAGGGAGGAGGAAGAGGAAGAAGATGAAGATGGAAGATAGAAGAGAAATGTATGGGCTAAACATGATGTTAATAGAATTTGTATGGTGAGCTGGATGAATAAAATTCATGTGAATGATTTTAGAGTGATTATTAGGAGTGATAAATGGTGTTGCTCACTTTAGACTAGTCTATGTTGGTTTATCACTGTTATGTGGTTGTATTCATCTCTTTTTCTTCTCTTCTTTTCCCTTATATTTGTATTATGGGTTGGGGTACCCCTAGTGCCCCATTTTAATGCAATTCCTTAGCTTATCAAAAAAAATATTAGGAGTGATAAATGAACATGTGGAAATTAATAATTGAGAAAATAAAAAACACATAAGCATTATTACAAATGAGGACTATTTTAAAACAAATTTTTTTTTTTGTTAGGGATGAAAAGCTAAGAAATTTTTTTAAGGACCATTTTAAATACAAGCGTACATGTCAGGGACCAAAAACATATGCAACCCTTAAATAATTTAATAAGTTATACAATTTATGACCAAACGCCGGATAGTATTAAATTTTTATCAAGTCTTACCGATCAGGCCTAATATAATCAGACATTGTACTATCGGACTTTATACTATACAGCATACCAAACATCTAATTGTATTAACTTGCTAATGGATTAAGTGTGGTGTGGTGGTTACTCATTTCATCTCTTAACTATGAAGTCTTGTCCATGAGAATGAGCACACATTTCGTGACTAACTGATTACCGCTTAATACCGACACTCGTAACGAGATGATTAGTCAAAGCCTCACACCATGAGA
Source organism: Acmispon strigosus (assembly GCA_030819835.1). Classification (NCBI taxonomy): domain Eukaryota; kingdom Viridiplantae; phylum Streptophyta; class Magnoliopsida; order Fabales; family Fabaceae; genus Acmispon; species Acmispon strigosus. The sequence continues at coordinate 51,028,730 of JAUAMA010000004.1, read as the reverse complement.
CTAATCCTCTTGAGGTTTCGAGATCACATTAAGTATGTAGGTATCTTCGAACAAATCATTATCTATACACGCCGCTCAAGGATCATACTCTCAAAAAATGCTTAAAGAACCTAACTATCTACCAACAACTCTGCTGAGACTTGTTGTCATCTTTATTTTTTCAATTGTGTAATCAAGTCACCAATCATTATTATCCTACTCATGTCCTACTCATATCGTGCAATTATATTACCATTAGTTGGCGATGACAAAACAGGGACCCATGTCGGTATTGTGTTTGCCAACAAAGATCAAACAACATATTTTCATTTAATTTTTATAATCAAATTGATATTCAAGTGCTTTTTAATTTTCCCCGATATTATATATAACCAATCTTGGTTACCATTTTATGAATAGCATTTGCATATTATGGTAAATCTCTAGTTTCTAAATCTGATTTTGATCGTTACTTTTTATATGAATTTGAAATTATACGTAGTTCATGATAACATTACAATATCTAGGCTAAATCCTTAATTAATTCTCCAAAATTTCATGCTTCGGAGATTCAAAGTTTATCCTTTAAAACTTTTGATCACCAAATTAGTTTATTGAAGATCTAAAACGTTTTCACATTAATTTTCAAAAAAAATTGTTACTTAGTTCCTTTTTTTTAGGTTTCCTAAGGTAAAGTCTCTTCCAACAAACGTTTTTTCATACGTACCGCCTCAGTAAGGAGTCTAAGTATTTACCACTTGTGCTACAATTTATTGGTATTTTCTCTTGTTTTTGACTTGTTACTGAATTTATCTTTTTGTCCCTAACTAAGAAATTTGTAAAAATGATATATATTTTATATTTTATAGGATTAATTTAAATCGTGATAAATTTTCTAAAATAATTCCGTAATGAAGTTTTTATATTTTGTATAAATTAAATTGTTAATTAAAACTTTTAAAATTGTTGTAATTATCATGTTTGGTTTTTTCTTTTTGGGTGGGTTGTGAATATTCCTTTGTTGGCATAAGGCGTTGTTGTTGTCTCTCTCATGTTTCGGAGGCCGGTTTTAGAGGCGGTCGGACATCTCTCCCTCCCTCTCGTGGAAGCTTGTTTTGTTGATGTATATTTCATTTTAATATATCATTCTTCGAAAAAAAATTATCATGATGAGTGTAATTTCGAAGGATTAACTTGGAAATTTAGTCTATGATTAATAAGCTTTTCCAGAGAAAAATAATATATTCTGAAACCTGGTATTGAAATGGTTAACCAATTCCTGGTATTGAAATGGGTTCCAATTACTTAGTAGTACTTCCGACGCACGATGTTTCTGTCTAGCTAGAAGGAAATGGAATGAGGGTATTAAATACTCTCTTGAAATTAAAAAGCTGATTTTCAAAACAAAATTGGTGAATGTGAGAAAGTTACACTCACCAAACATTTCCTTAAAAAGGAAAACGAAGTTGATTTCTCCGGAATCCTTTTAAAATTAAGGATTCAATACATTTTTCTCCTAGAGATTAATTACTATGCACAGTTAAAAAAGTTTTACACAGTCATTCAATTAAATTTAAAATGGAAAATGGAGAAATGTAATTGAATATATGTGTAAAATTATTTACACGGCCATTACATAGAAATTAATCTCCTTATCTTAACGTGTCATGTTATCTTTTGAAATTAAATTTGTATAATTTATAATTTAGTCCAATCAATAGACTGGATGATACTGAACTCTTTTTTTTTAATTATAAGGATACCGAAACAATGTCCATTTATTAATTTTCCCCTATAAAATGCTCATCCGGTGTCAAACTCTTCTAATACTTGGCTTATCCGGAAAGAGATATTGCCCACAAATGAGAAGAGGCATAAAAACCACATGAGCAGCTCATCCATGTGTTTTCGCTGTACAGCGGACTGTGAAAGCATTGATCATTTGTTTAGGCGGTGCCCACAGTCTCGCTTACTTTGACTTCAGTTTGGAGTGATTCTTCCTTCTATCGACAGTGGAGCGCCATTTCAGGCTTGGTTCCCCAGGTTATTGAAATCTAGGGAATGCCTGCTGGCGGTGGCAGTTCTATGGTGGACTTGGAGGTGGAGAAATAACCATGTATTTGGCGAGTATATGTGGCATATTAACCAGGTTCTTCACAATGTTTTATCAGACGTTTCCTGTTGGCGTAATAGCTTTGCGTCATCGAGGACTATCAATGACAGGTCTTCCTCTCTTGAGTACCCTACGCGGGATAATCCTTTTGTCTCTTTTCTCATGGTAGATGGAAGTTGGAATGCGGAAACAGGGAGAATGGGAGGAGCGGCCATCCTCCGTGCCCCGGATGAAACATGGCGCTCGGCGATTTCTGAGAGTCAAGCAAATGGAAATCTGTTAGCGCAGAGATTTGGGCGGTCAGGATGGGTCACTCCCATGCTTGGGATTTGGGGTCTCGACGGGTTGTGTGTGCCTCTGATTGTTTGGAGGTGGTTCGGGTGCTCCAAGCGCTTCTGGTTGCCAACTCTTATTGGGAACGAGACTTAATTTTGGAGACTCGATCTTAGATGGCTAGGGATTGAAATTTTTCCTTCATTCATATTCCTCATGAGAAAAACAACGCAGCGGATTTTCTTGCGAGGCAGGCATCTAGGGAGGGGACTTCTCGCCGTGTTTGGAGGCAACCTCTGTCTCCTATTTATGCGTTGTTGTATTTAGACGTGTTTGCTTAGTTTGGTTCTCTTTTCAGAATTCCTCTTGTAACCAAAAAAAAAAAAACTCTTCTAATACTAGGATATGTTGCTTTGGAGGCACACCCGGTTTAGTGTTTCTCCTCTATTTAGCGCATGTTTGGATATATAGTTAGTTTAAGTGGTACATATTTGATTCCCTTTAAGCAAATCTTGAAATCAAGTCTTGTGGATGAAAAAAATCTTCACTAAGAGAGTTAGCATCATCAAAATATGAATTTCCCGGCTCAAATAATATTGTTTCCCATGGAGGATACCTGTAAGTACCACACAAAAAAAAATCACAATAAAATTAAAATTGTGGCGGATAGTAACAAAAGTTAAGAGAAGTTGCTTCCTTCCACCGTGACTCTAGTTCACCATGATTTTCCACCATTTATCCAAAGAATCACTTAATTAACAAAGATTATTCATGTTTGTCCTTCTTCATCTCGAAGTCTTAGAGAAGGAGCCTCTAGTACTGATGGAAGAGTAAAGAAAACAAGGGTAAAAATAACACAATTATAGAAATTATAGCACTACAAGAACAACAAAGTTTGCAGCGATTCAACCCTTCACAAAATGTATTATCCCAACGGTTGGGAAAATGTTGCGGTACGAGCTTTGCGTGATTTTTGCGGCGGTTTTAGCCAGCAGCTGGCATAACTGCTGGTTGAATATAGTGGGTACTTAGAACCGCCACTAAGTGCACATTGTACTTTATGCCTCTTTTTGCAGCAAGTCATAATCACCGCAAAATGCTAATTAGATTTATTTGATTCTTTTGTGGCAGTTAACAACTGCTGCAATATTTATTAATTGAATACATCCATTATTAACCAGAATTCCAAAAAAAAAAAATAGATTATTAACTTTCAATGATTTTGAGTGTATTAATTGATGAAATACAAGTGAATAGTTATGAACACAGCACGTAGTATTGATAATGTATTTTGTTACATAACTATTCAAATATTGTCTAAATAAATTCCAAAATATTCAATAAATACTTGATGTATCCTTTAGTTTAAACAACAAGTATTCAAGTCAAAGCCAATAACAATAGTTGCCAATAACATAAAACAAGCATTTAGACAATAGAAACACTATCATATTAACATGTTCAAACAAGTAAATTGTGAAAGAGTTTACAATCAAATACAACTTACAAAGAAAATGGCTCTAATATTGATTGACTGGTATTGCTGCTACTTTTATTTGTCTGGCCCTGCTTTGAAAGGGAGAGCCCATTCGGGGAATGATGTGAATTCAGGGGAGTTTCTCTTTTATGCTCTCATAATGTTGGACTGGTATTGCTGCTATATTTATTTGCTCCATCAAGTGTACATGTTCTTGGTGAATGCTGCTGCATAGATGCCCAAATCGCGGTGCTGTTTCCACTGTTTTAGGATCTTGATCATTTTGTGCCTTTAGCCTTGTTTCTGGTCATGTTATGTTTTGCTGGGTGAATATGCCACCTTTGTAACTTTTGCTTTTGTTAGTTTGGTTGTGTTGTAGTGTTCTGTTTTTCAGTTGTATTTTTGCTGTTTGTTAGTTGGGTGGCTGCCCTACCCAAACTCTGTTATGACTCAGTTTCTTTATTAATAAATTTATCCTTTCGAAAAAGAAAAAAAAACTTACAAAGCAAATGTTCAATATCACAAATAAGTAACTCTAAATATGTCAATAAGAGATCAAAGAAGATCCTAAATGGAACTAAATAAAAGTTGATGGTCCATGATTTTGAGGCTAATGACCAATGCAGGAAGAACGTCTTACTCCTCCTACCAATGAAGTTAAATCTGCAACCTGAAATGATAAATAAAACAGAAATGAAGTTATCATCAAGATTTTGAATATGTTGTAAAAAAATTTTAAGGAGACAAACTGCTTAGCAACATCTTAGCAGAATTAAAATTAGTCAAAATAAAGCTTTTCTCAGTCCTCTTCTTTCTTCCTTTTAGGCTCAGGGTGAGAGATTCTACCTACTCCATCTAGCATGACTTTACACACACACACACGCACATATATATATATATATATATATATATATATATATATATATATATATATATATATATATATATATATATATGAAATGTTACCAAAGTGTAAATTCTAGATAGAGACTTATGTGTAATCCTAAGCTTTAATTACATAGGATACAAAAGTATTTACTCCATGCAGTCCATGTGTTATGGCCATCATGCAAATCACGTATATATAGTTCAGTGGTGGACCCATGAGTTTTAAGTTGCGGGGAAACACATACATAAATTAAAAATATAACATGGTATCATTTAAAATATGAATATACATTATAATTCTTCTTCACGAGTTTTTATATTTTGGAATTATTGAATGATTTTCTCATTTCTAATACTGTAACACCCTGTTTTTCTTTTTTTTAGAAAGGATAAATGTATTAATTGAAAAGGCTTGAGAACAGGCTCTCTCAAGTAAGCAAAGATAACCATACAAAGCTACTGCTGGACTGGAAATAAAGACTACTAGACTGTGATTACAAGGTCCCAAATGAACCTTTCAAATAAACTAAACACACAGGACAAGGGGTCTAAAAAAAAAAAAAAACGAAACACAAAAGCAGGGGCTGGATAGCACATAGCTCTTATGCGCACAAAGAAAGCAAAGGTTGGCATCAACAGTGGTTAACAAGATCCTTACTACACAGCCAACAGTATACACAGCAGCCATTGAACAATGATCTCCAATGCCCCACGAAATTTTCAAGAAACTGCCCCAGCATCAGCACGCAGCAAGCTAACATCTTGAATTAATAGCCATATATCCTCACAGCAAATAGTATAGTCTCAGAAAAATTAAGAGGATGGGCAGTCCCAACATTAAACCTCTCTGTCATATCCGAATGAAGCAAGATATATAACCATAATGTTGCCTCCCTGATAAATGAATGCTAATTAGCACCAGTGCAAGTGACGAGGACATGGATGCTGGCAAACAGGATCTTCAATTCTGAGACAAGAGAACCTGAGACTATCCAACCCATTCCCACAATGGGATCTCCCTGTCACAGCCCAATTTAGCTAGATAATTAGCAACTCTGTTTGCCTCCCTGAAGATGTGATAGACTCCATGGCAGTCCACCTCGGACATCAAATAATCAATCCTATTTAAATCATTGAGGATTCTCCAAGGCCTATGATCCTTCTTCTGAACCCGGCCCACTGCAAGTGACGAATCACTTTCAATTATCACCTGAGCAATGGAGTATTGTTTGCAAAAATGAAGTGCATTTAGGATCGCTTTAACTTCAGCTTCGTAGGCCCAACACGTTCCCGCTGCTTTGGAAAAAAAACCCAGAATATTGCCTTCTGAATCCCTTAACACACCACCTATGCCACTTGTGCCCGGTGTGCCCCGAGATGATCCATTGAATTTTACCAATCCCCTTGGAGGGCTGCGCCACTCACACGATCTGACCATTGTGGCTTTGGAATTGATTCTGATTTTCTCAAAGTGATGAACAAATTCATAGGCAGAGCAAGAGCTGTCTTTTTTCCAAGCTTTTATCCACCACATTATTCTCAATAGATGAAGATCCCAAACAGCGTCCGCGTTGAAATCCTTGTGCTGAAAAACAAGGCCATTGCGGGCTAGCCAAATTGACCAGGACAATGAATATGGGATCAAATTCCATAATATTCTATCAGATTCACAACGCAATAGAGGCCAAGACTCCAGGAGCATATTGAAAGAAGCAGGAATGCACCATGAAATCCCTTCCCTTTTCATAGACCCACACCCTGTTTTTCTAACCAAACAAGACGTCACATAATTGTGAAATAAATGCGGAATTAATTTACATTGAACATTATTTGTGGTTATAAAAAGAGCAGATATTTTTTTTCGAATTAAAACAACATGACTTTTGACATTATAGCAAAGCGGAAGTAATAATAATGCATAAGTCGTACAATATTACCCAGAACTATCAGAGTAGGCCCTAAGCACTAGGAAAAATAAGTACAAACTTCCGAAAGGAAAACCCTACATGAAACTCGGTACATACACCGTAGAAAGATTCTAACTCCCGACGAGTTCGGGTATGAGTTTACCCGAAGTGGTTGGGTTCGAGTTTGGGAAAGATGAAACTCGTACCCGACCGACCCGTTGTCGTCCTTCGGCGTATTAATTTTTTTTAGAAAGGTGGAATGCATTGATATGAAAACCTTCAGAACAGGCTCTCTCAAGTGAGCACAGAGTATCACATACAGTTAGAAACAAACAAGGTTGAAAGCAACATAGGCGTATTAATTGCTCTCACAATTTCTATCTAAGTGTGGTGAAAGCTAATAATCTCCCCAAGAGTGCGGATCCTAATGTTCAAACCCTCGACCTAGCTAGGGGGTTCAAACAACTACTTGTCTATGACAACATTAATAAAATAATAATAATAATAATAATAATAATAATAATAATAATAATAATAATAATCTTGAGAAGAAGTTACTAAAACCACCAAATCTTTAAGTTATTATTATGATTATTATCACTATTAATATTATTATTATTATTATTATTATTATTATTATTATTATTATTATTATCATTCTTATCTTTATGTGGTGCAATTAATATTATAACTTTTTGAAACTAATATAATAATAAGATTTAAGAACCTAAAAGAAAGTATTAACAAGAAAAAAAAGTGGTCAATACTTTCTTTTAGGTTCTTAATTATAATAATAATTGTACCATATAAAATTATGAAATAAAATTGATAATAAATAATTTAATTAAAGCAAATTTTGACTATTCTATAAATTTATATAAAAATATTTCAAGAATGTGATTTATTTGACTAAACATTGAAATACTTTTAATATAAAATATAAATAAAATTCATATATGTGGAAGAATAATTAGTGAGTTGAATACTAGTGTTATTATGCTAGAAAAAGTTGAATATCCTCCATGTTGAATTCATGAATTTATCTCCCTACATTAATCAATAAATATATTTATTCATGCAAGAGTAATAATAATAATTATTATTATATTCAAATTTAACATTATAAATTATATTAAATGCATAAAATATTATCTAAGTGCAGTAAACAAAGTCAACTTTATAAAAGAATTTAATAAAAATAACAGACTATAAAATGAGAAAGCAATTCTTACAATGGGCTTTCCTTATGATGATTATCACAAACATAAAAGTTCATGCATTTTAATGGTTGAATACATGGAAAGACATTCAACATTAAAGAAAAACAATTGTTCCTCAATAAGTCAATCCTAAAGATATTTTTTTATTATTTAATATTTTAAAAAATACCACCATACATGGCTTTAAAAGGAGTAGCTTGTGATCTTCATCGGCATCACATCACAAAAAAATGAATTTCTTTTCAGCAAAATCAGATCCAGGAACCAATTTGACTGTGTCCAAAGAGGACGTCAATCGCCAGCTCTTCTCACGCTTGGTGGTGGAGCTTGGCCGTGAAACTAACCAATCTACAAATGTCATGGCCTTCATCTTGTGGGTTGAAAAGAAGACTGGGAACCCCGAAATTGTACGAAGTCTACTCAAATGGAGCAGCTCTTATCTTAGCCTCCTTGCAGATGAGGTCGTCATGGCCTTAGCCTGCGTCCAAAGTGGTGATTTTCCATCTGCCCCTGTCAATGAAACTCCTTTTCCTTTGATACAAAGCATCATGTGTACAGAAATCACACTCCAATACTTCATCTATAATCGCATGGAAATCATCAGTGCAGTGACCATGATACTCAATGTGTGTGTACGGGCTTTCACTGACATTGTGCATCAGGTGCAATATGTAAAAGCTATGAAGGAACAAAGCTATCCTGTTCAAAATTATTATGGGGCAGTGCCCTATAATCCTTATTGCATGCAGCAGGTAATCGAAGACGAATTCAAGTGTACAAGAAATAAGGCGGTCGCAAAGACACTTTTTTCTTGATAAAACAGTATTATAATATTACATTTATCTCGCTCAATATTTTTATACAGCCTTCTTAGGTTAAAATTGTTAATTTTACTTAGTATGCTAAATTTTCTTCCTGTCACCTATTTTTTCTGGTTCTTTAATTTCCCCGCAGATAGTGTATTGTGCTCCTGCTCCTGCTCCTGCTCCTGCTCCTGCTCCTGCTCTTGCTCCTGCTCCTGCTCCTGGGGTTCAATTCGTGCCCCAACAAGTTGCGGTAACGGCGCCACATTGGAACCAATTAGGAAATTCTGAAGCTCGGCTTGATGATAGCCAAGTCAAGACATGTGATTCTTTAGACATACTAAATTTTAGTGAAGATGTCATTGAGGAATTAGCCAAGTTAGGGTTTACTGAGGTTGATGATGATGCTAATAGGGCTCTTGCTGCTAGAGACAAGGGAAAGAAGGTGACTCAAGATTAAAGGCATGTATCGTGTTATTATGTTTGACCAATGTGGGTATGAACCAATGTATTTTCAACATTATGTGTCATGTTATTGATATTAATAAAGCCATTTCAGTTTAATATTTATAAAAATATTAATTTAGATAGAATACCTTTATAAATTTGTAGAACGTTGGACTGCCCATCCTCTTAATTTTTCTGAGACAATACTATATGCTGTCAGGATATATGGCTATTAATTCAAGATGTTAGCTTGCTGTGTGCGGATGCTGGGGTAGTTTCTTGAAAAATTTGTGGGGCATTGGAGATCTTTGTTCAATGGCTGCTGTGTATATTGTTGGTTGTGTAGTGAGGATCTTGTTAACCACTGTTGATGCCAACCTTTGCTTTCTTTGTGCGCATAAGAGCTATGTGCTATCCAGCCCCTGCTTTTGTGTTTCGTTTCCTTCTTTTGCAGACCCCTTGTCCTGTGTGTTTAGTTTATTTGAAAGGTTCATATGGGACCTTGTAATCACAGTTTAGTAGTCTTTATTTTCAGTCTAGTAGTATCTTTGTTTGGCTATCTTTGCTCACTTGAGAGAGCCTGTTCTCAAGTCTTTTCAATTAATATATTTATCCTTTCTAAAAAAAAAATTTGTAGAACGTTAAGTAGTAGACTTGTTAGTGAGACTCTACAAAATACTATTCTTAATTTTGTCTCTGGACAAATATTAATATTTGGACAATAATTTTACTAGCATGTGACTAATTGATTATCTAATCTCCCGGATCATGGACATAAGATGTCGTCTTCACACAGATACACATTAAAAGTTCGTTTGGTGGTCAGGATATGATAAGAGTAGGATATGATAGAGAATTGGATAAGGACACATGGATCCGGTGGGTGAAAGGATGCTTGGAATCTACCAGAATTTCTGTTTTAGTGAATGGTAGCCCTAGCGAGGAGTTTCAGATGGAGAGGGGGCTACGCAGAGGGAACCAATGGCACCGTTCCTATTTCTTCTAGTAGCGGAGGGTCTAAATGGTCTTATGAAAAGGGCACTACAACTCAATAAATTTAGAGGATACAGATTGGGCGACGAGAATGTGGTAGAAGTGGCAATGCTACAATTTGCGGACGATACACTTTTCTTTGGGGAAGCAACTGTGCAGAAGGCTCAAGCATTAAAAAGTATACTAAGGTGCTTCGAGTTGACTTCGGGCTTGAAGGTAAACTTTCACAAGAGCAAGCTAGCAGGGATAGTTGTCAACAACTGTTTGACTCACAGATTAGCAAGCTTACTTAACTACAGAGTAATGATCCTACCCTTCACCTACTTGGGACTACCGGTGAGCGGGAGCCCTACGAGACTAGCGTTTTGGGATCCGGTAGTATCAAAGTTAAGGGGCAAATTATCAAAGTGGAAGAAAAAGATCCTCTCCTTTAGCGGTTGCCTAACTTTGATTGGTAGTGTTTTATCTTCAATTCCCCTATTCTTCCTATCCTTCTTCAAGATGCTGGAGAGGGTACTTAAGGTGTGCAAAAGGATAATGCGGAATTTTCTTTGGGGAGGGTCAGAGGATCAAAGTAGAGTACCTTGGGTTAAATGGGAGGATGTCTGCAAACCAAAGGAGTTGGGAGGCCTGGGCTTAAAGGATTGGCGGCTGTTCAATAAGGCCTTGTTAGGTAAATGGAGATGGCGGATCCTTCATGAATCTGATAATCTATGGTGTAGGGTACTACGGTCGAAGCATGCAATCCCAAGAGTGGGGGAAATGCTAGTCATAACTAACCGTATGTCACAGTGGTGGAAAGATATCCTCAGCACTTGCTTCATGGATCCAAACTAGTTCGACCTATGTGTACATAGGAAAATGGGGGAAGGTAATGAAATCTTATTCTGGAAGGAGCCATGGATTTTTCAGACCACCTTGGCAGCCAAATATCCCAGGTTGTTTAACTTAGTTGTTCATAAATAGTGCCGGGTTGCTGAGATGGGAATGTAGAACAATGAAACTTGGAAGTGAAAGTTTTCTTGGCGAAGACAGCTACTGGAAAGAGAATTGCAGTGGGTGAAGGAACTTGAACATCTTCTAAATTATGCAATACTAAGAAAAGAGGTAGCAGATGAGTGGATATGGATGTGTAGCAATGAAGGAGGTTACACGGTGAAGTTGACATATCAGTTCTTGACGGGCTCGATTGATGCTGAACCAATCAAGGTATTTAAAAGATTGTGGAGTGCTTCTGTTCCTTCAAATATTGTGGCTTTCAGTTGGAGGGTGTTGAGGGATAGGATTCAAACAAGGAGCAATTTACATAAGAGGCGAATCGTACCGGAAGGATTGGGCTTGATCTATCCCATGTGTTACTTGGAGGCTGAATCCGTAGATCACCTTTTACTGGTGTGCCCATTTTCCTCCCAGATCTGGAAACGGTGCTATAGATGGTTGGGAACAGCGACGATTCTGCCTAATTCCTGCTGGATGCACTTCTTACAACATGATTATGGGTCATGGAATCAGAAAAAGAGGCAAGCATTGTTAGCAATATGGTTGGCAGTCACTTTGTCCATTTGGCTCCATAGAAATGCAATTGTTTTCCGCCAAGTCAATGCTGATGCAGAACTTGTGATGGAGTTGGCACATGTTAGAGCTTGGAAATGGATCTCTGCCAAAATGAAGTCCTTTAAATGTTCCCTCTATGAGTGGTTAGCTAACCCAATTTATTGCTTGGGAACTATTTGAGGGGCAATAACATTAAACAGGGTTGAATTTTTTTGGGTGATGCTGGACCATAATATGCCATATCAGAACCGCGATGGCATTTCACAAGGCTTTACAATTGTTGTAGCGTGCTGCTTGCCATACCAGGACCTTTAAGGATTGCTCACATAATAAAGTTAAGCCAAGCTCATCAAGATCCATTGAGGTTTATGGCGGGAGATTGTTATGATGTATTACAGGAGGAAAGCTCCTAAGTATCTTGCTTCTGTTTATTGTACGTTGGTACTGTGATTGCAGGTGTATGGAATAGACTGCGTTTGGGTTGGTTTCAACAAGTGTTTCTTGTTTTTTAGGATGTATAATCTTTGTACTGTGTTCCCTTTGTATCATGTTGGGCACCCCTTATGCTCTTTATCAATACAGTATTTGCTTATAAAAAAAAAGACATGATAGGATAAGAGTAGGACACACCTTTATCCTATCATGTGTTTGAGGTGCATAATGACAGGATATGATATAAAATAAGAAAAATGCATCAAATTTTTCTTTGAATAAAAAATACAAAATTCGTTTTAAAAATTGATTTTTAAATTAATTTTTTAAAAAAAGTGATTATTCTATTAATTTTAATTTTTTACATTTTCTTAAACGAGTCTATGTTTTAAAATAACTAAAAATAAATTAATTTATATTAATTAAAATTATGTAGTTAACCAATTGGTTTTACCTTAGTCTTAACAATTGATAAAGATTAAAAGTTAATTAAATTAAAAAAATATTGTTAAAATTATATTTTTTCAAAAGTACTCAATATTTAAATTATAAATTATTATATAAGTAGAGAAATAATTTTAAATAATAGGAGATGATAATAGAAAATTAGTCTATATTTACTATTAATAAATCAATATTTATAAGTGAGTAGTCTATTTCACTGTTAATGAATAAATATTTTACTTATTTTTATTTCAATATAAATAATGAAAGTAATATTAACTAAGTAGTAGCAAGTGATAATGAAAAATTTATAATTTTACATGAGTAAATTCAATATTTTCATCATTAATAAATTAGTTCTTTTTTAATTAGCAACTAGTAAGTAACCCGTGCAATGCACGGGTGTTTTTAATATTTAATTTGCAATATTTTTTTAGTTGATGTCGTAAAACTAATAAATATATGACATATGTCAACATTTTTAAACACGCGTAAGATCACATGATATATTGAAGTCTTCAATTGATAAAACCAAAGTAGACACAATGACTAATATTAAAATTGTTCATCTAAAGTTGGAGAAATTTGATTTGATAGAGGGAGAAATTGTTGGGTTGATAAAGTGACACATGTCGACATATAAGAGAGTCTTTTTTTTAAGAGTTGCTGAGGTTTGAGATTGAGGACTCACAATTAGTAGATACGGTAGTAGATAAATCACATGATTTAAATTTGTAATAAATAATTATTTGAATTCCTTAATTATCGCAAATCATGATTTAAATTCGGAAATTTGATTTGATAGAAGGAGAAATTGTTGGGTTGATAAAGTGACACGTGTCGACATATAAGAGAGTCTTTTTTTAAGAGTTGCTGAGGTTTGAGATTGATGACTCACAATTAGTAGATACAGTAGATAAATTACATTATTTAAATTTGTAATAAATAATTATTTGAATTCCTTAATTATCGCAAATCATGATTTAAATTTGGAAATTTGATTTGATAGAAGGAGAAATTGTTGGGTTGATAAAGTGACACGTGTCGACATATAAGAGAGTCTTTTTTTTAAGAGTTGATGAGGTTTGAGATTGAGGACTCACAATTAGTAGATACAGTAGATAAATTACATTATTTAAATTTGTAATAAATAATTATTTGAATTCCTTAATTATCGCAAATCATGATTTAAATTCGGAAATTTGATTTGATAGAGGGAGAAATTGTTGGGTTGATAAAGTGACACGTGTCGACATATAAGAGAGTCTTTTTTTTAAGAGTTGATGAGGTTTGAGATTGAGGACTCACAATTAGTAGATACAGTAGTAGATAAGAACTTATAATTGATAATAACCAATTATTAAAATTAATATTTTCATATTTATTAATTAATATTATTATAAATTATATAACATATAAATATTGAAATAAATTATTTGGGGTTAGGATAATGTAAAATAATATATAACTGTTATCTTATCACGTCAGGAGAACCCACATAATAGACAGAATAGGATAAGAGATAGAATAGTATTATCCTATCCTGCTGACGCAACAAACAACAGATTATAACAAGATATGATTACTATCATATCTTCTCTCAGCTTATATAGGATAAGGAAAATTATCACTACAAGGATTATCATATACCTGCGGACAGTTTTAGTGACTGGAATGAAAAGCGCAGGTATAAATATCATATATCAACAACACATTGTTAACCGTCGCTATAGGTATATACCTACAAGTGCTTATTTTTGTAACTAATTCTTTTAGTAGAAAAAACTGAACTATCGGTATACACTGTATAGTGTATACCAACAAATATCTTAATTTGTCATTATATGTTCTAGCGACTGTCTCAAACTTTTTGGGTACAGATTTCATTTACCTACAAATGTAGGTTTTGTGAGTTTATGATTTAATGATAGAAATAAACAACATGGGTATAAACATCATATATTGTTGACCCAGAGATTTAAGGGCAATTTAGTGTGTCTTTTATTTTATTTGTTTAGTTTCATTAAGCATTTATATGGTGTTTACAAGCATATTTTGCATTTCTAACGTTTTTAGGATTGTTCTAGACGTTACGTTAGTTTTTTAAATTTTAGTAGATTTCCTCTATTTTTATTTAATTTTTTTATTTACTACATTCTATTAGAATTTTTATTTGCTTTATTTTAGAGTTGATAGGTATTATTTTAAGATGCTACTTGTTGTTATTTTTTGTTTATTTTATTTCAGGAAAAGATATGAAAAAGTGGAGAAAATAAGGAGGAAAAATTCGAATTTTCCAAGGGGTGGTGCGGTTGCACCACTTTTAGCCTTGTATGTGGTGCGGCCGCACCAAGTACGTTTAAAGGGGAACCAATCTTTTGCATTTTGGAGCGTTCTTCGGTGCCGTTTTCATAAGAGACTGAAGGAGAGGCTGCTTATGCTCATTTTGGACCTTGGAAGAAGATTATGTTAGGAAATTTCATCTTGTAATCATGTTAGCCATCATCGGCTAACTCTTTTTAGGTACTTGGGGTTGACGGATTTTGTGAACTTTATGCTATAACATTTTTGTTACTCATGAGCCTTTATTTTTATCAATGAATTACTCTTCTTTTCATAATTGAACTTGAATGCATGCAAATATTACTATTTCTTATGCAATTGAATGATTGGTATGAAATAGAGATCCGATGAGGAATTGATTAAGAACGTTTACACCTTAGACATAAGAGTAACAGTAAGTTGTGTAATCTAGGATAATTTGTGCAAATAATCTTTGATTAAATTCGTCTAGGGTCTAAGACATTAGAGCTAGCAATTTAATTAAATGTTCTGTATATTTAAGACATAATTACATAGAAACATAGACGAAGCACCATAGGTTGAAATATGTTGTTCATGAGTTGCTTGGAACTTAGTATCAAGTAAAACAATGAAATCATACCCCCGGTACTCCTTCTCCATATTATATACTTCGTTAATTACTTATTTTAATTCTTTGAATTGAATAAACAATCTTTTTTACAACAAATCATTATTGTTTTGTCTTTTCGGTAGCTTAATTAGCAATACTAGACAACCACAATCCTTGAGTTCGATCTTTTAATTATTACTACATAACAAATATGTACACTTTCCTAGGAGTTATAAAGTTCTGGCGGCGTTTCTGGGAATTGCGCTTTTGTCTATTGATATAAGCTAATTTTTACTGTTTTAGACGGGTTTTTTTCCTTTTTATTTAGATTTGAATTCTGTTTTGTTCGGGTGTTACTAACCTTTGTTTGTTCAATGTATGCGAGGTACTTCTATTCCAGGTTCATTGTTGTTTGACTCGGAACCAGGACGCACTTTCCACGCCCTTCGTGCACAACAAAGAAGGAGGGTGCAAGCAAACACTATCGGGGAACAAACTGAAACACACCAGCTCAAGACCGTCTCCACACCGAGTTTGAGGGGAGACCACAAGCTTAATTAGAGGAAGGAAGACTCCGGGCGAAGCGGGAGCTTGAAGAGCAGAGTGATAGGTCACTTCAGGATCTTATATACGGCCCCTCGAGGCTAGTATTGTCACACCTCCTCCCAGGGCCAACGACCACTTTGAGTTTCAACATAACTTCATCACACTTGTGAGCCAACATCAATTTGGTGGAAGTCCCAATGAAGATCCTAATACTCATATGGAGAGATTCATTTGGCAATGCAACACAATTAGGAGGAATAATGTTTCTCCCGAACACATTTGAATGATGTTGTTTCCCTTTTCTATAAGGGACCAAGCTGAAAAGTGGCTCCAATCACAGCCTCAAGGGAGCATAAGGACATGGATTGATCTTGCTGAAAAATTTACTTTACTGCTAAGTTTTTCCCTTATGCCAAAGTAGCAAAGTTCTTGGGAGCGCTATAAGTCACTTAATAGAAAGTTTCCCCAACACAACATTTCTTCGGCAGACCAAATACATAAGTTCTATGAGTCACTCTCTTATGCCACTAAGGCAACTCTTGATTCGGTGGCCGGTAGTGCATTTGATTCACTACCCACCCAAGCTGCCCTTGACTTCATTGACAACTTGGCTGCGAGATCAGTGGATGCTCTCAATGATAAATCAAACCGGAAGAATGTTTTCGAAGTGGAAACCTTTGATGCTATGCTTGCTTCAATCAAACAAGTTACCAACTCCAACAAGCAATTGGCTCAAAAATGCCACTGGTTTTCAATTTGTTTCCTGTTTCAGAGAACACAGTAAAACCACTTGGTAATTAATATCGAAAGTGGGAAATAGAATCAGAAAATGGAAACTACACATTTTGCGTGTGTTGGCATGCTTTACTGGTCTGATCACAATACTTCATATTTTGATTCATTATTTGATAAGGAATTAAGTTATATTCACACCCTCCACCTCTCCCTCTCATGGGAAAAACAGAAGGAAAAAGATAAAATGAGTAATTTGATAGAAATTGTAGAGTGATAAAAAGAAAAATTTGGTGGAAATAGATGGTAAGATAAGTAGAGTGTGAATATATCATAACTCTTTAATAAGTCCATGGAAGCTACTACTCCATATCACCTTGTTACATACTTTTATTTCTTTATTTGGTTCTTCTGAATCTTATCATAAGTTCGTAGGGAATTCATTGAAATTGGATTTGAATGGTATTAATTAGAGGTGCTAATTTGGGTTAGAATTTGAGGCTCTTAGGTTGGTTAAATTTTAGCTTGGAGAGACTTTAGACAAGTACAATCCGACTCGTTTAACTCGCGAATTAAATAGGCTAATCTACGGGTCAAGCGGGCAAGCCCACAGGTCAAGGGCATTTTTTAAAATAAATAAATAAATGATGTGTTAGTATTGTTAATTGAAATATACTATCGATAAGAATTGTAAACATGTAATTTCATGACATGTGATACTGATAAGCCACTTGCTTATGTATTAATGTCAATTTTTATAAGTATTATTTTTTTATAACATTTTTTAATTTAATTTCTCCATTTTTTAAAATTTTTTATTTATTCCACCTAACCCACGAGCCAGCCCACCAACTCGTGGCGAACCAGGTTGGATTCATATTTTTTTTACTCGTCAAGATGCGGGTTGGCATGATCCAACCTGTTTTCAACCCAACTTGTGATGGGCCAACCCATATGGCCAGACTAGCCCGTATTGACAGCTCTAGTATTGATGAGAGACTATCATTTATTTTCTTGGTTAAGGAATTAGGGGGAATGGATCCATTAACAATTCTTATCATTTTTTTTTTAATTTTAATTTTTATTATGAAAAAACTTCACCACTAAAAATTAACATGGTCTAGGGGTAAGGGTGAGGATGGGTTGGTGGGTGGGGTGGGGGAGGGTGGAGAGGAGTGGAGAGGGAGGGGAGGGGGTTTAGGGAGGAGAGGGCAGGTGGAGAGAAAGGAATGGAGGGTTGATGGGAGGGGGAAGAGGGCTGGAGAGAGAGGGCAGGGGTGAGGGTAGGGTAGGAGTAAGGGAATGGAGGTAGGGGTTGGAAGTTAGGGAGGGTAGGGGTAGAGGTAGGAGCGGGACGAGTAGGGTAGATGGAGCGGTCAAGTAGAGGGGACAGGAAGAGGGAGGGCGAGGGAGAGAGGGTGGGGTGGGTGGGGGAGGGTGGAGAGGAGAGGGGGGAGAGAAAGGTGGAGGTAATCACAACGTTATAAGAAAGAGGGTTTGATTGTGTCTATAAAACCTTTTGTAAAACAATATTGGTTGTAAAAAAAATCTTTTTATAGGTTTTCCTTATTCATAGCGGATGAGTAAAATTAGTTTATGTTTTTCCTCAAAATCTCTTAAAATGACACAGAGGATTCTCATCGGTGTAAACAAAGAAAAATTAACTTATATTTTTCTCAAAACCTCTTAAATTAAAATCTTTTTAGAAAGTTTTTTTTAAAAAGCGAAATTATATATTAATAAAGCAGTGGCTACCAATACATCAGGAATGCTGCCCTCCCACCACAAAAACAGGAAAGGAGTGGCAGCGCCAGACAAAAAGAGAATATACAAAGCCCCACCCAAAACAAGCGACAACCTAACCACAAAAACCCACGAACCCAAAACGCAAACGGCAGGCCCTACGACCTGCTCCCGACCTATAAAATCATCGCAAACCGGAACAACAGCCACTACAGCAAGCCAACAAAACAAAACACCCACCATCTCTAGGCCCGCCTCCTAAGCATACCCCAACCAGCCAAAGAACACCCACTAATACACCAAAGACCCAAACAACATCACCTGCTCAGAAAGAATCAGGACCTACGCCGCCCTACGCTCCATAATTTGAGCCGCAATATGCTTGATGGCCACGCTGTCAGGGCACTCGAAAACAACACCCACCTGTTTGCCAACCGCAATGGCACGTCTAGCTCTCGTCATCACACTCGGGGGCACAGGAGTCTCGGTCGAAACAGGCGCGGAAGCGAGACCATCGTCACAATCACCTCCCGCCCCGGCCTCCAAAATAGAACAGAAAGGAGAAGAGGGCTCCGGACACCTTACCTCTTTCCTGGGCTGGCCTCGGGGCCTCTTGACCCCCAGTCCACGAGTCTTACCTGCTGAAACTGGTACCCCCATGGAGCTGCCTGATCCACCCAGTTTCCTAGGACGACCACGCCTTCTAGGAGACTCCAAAACCAACCCTTCCTGAGAACCAAGCATCTCCTCACTCTGACACTCTTCACACTTATCCAAGAGCAAGGATAATCCGCCAGAAGAGCCATCAGTAACCCCAGGAAGAATCACCACGGAAGCCTCGCCCTGCAAGCGACCTATTTCAGGAAAGAGGAATACATCAGGGGTTCTCTCGTCAGCCCATACTCCCTTGACATCGCCCAGAGCCAGAGCCACCTCCTGCATGGCAGCTGTAAAAAGATCCCCCTCATGGGGTCTCCTTCCACGAGCTAGCAAGGACAACACCCTCAGAAAGCCCACAGACAAAGTCCCTGGATGGTCCGGCCCCCATCGAAGGCCGACCCACGCCATACTGAGAACGAGACTCAGAGCGCTGGAGATCCTTGGGAAACTTGGCCGGAGCCACTGACAGGACAGCCCCACCCACCTTGAGGCCATCCAAAGCGATTGTAGCAGAGATAGCCTGGCGCTTGGACAGAAAACGGACGAAACCGAATTGGAAACGACGCCCAACTTTTTGTTTACGTTGAACAAAGACGTTCAGGATCCTGCCAAAAAGAGAGAACAAGCCGCGAATGTGATGATAGCTGATAGACTCTTCGATACCGTCGATGAAGAGGGTCGAAACACAACGGCGAGGGGCAACGCGAGACTGATGAAGGATGCCCCCCTCCGCCACGAGACCCTCTGAGCTCGCCGGCTCGCCCTCTGCCACCTCACCTCCTTCAATAACCAGCCCCTGCCCTGAACCGCCACTCACCGACGCCGAGCCTGGCTGGGAAAGGCAGATCGAACCAGAAAAGGGAGGACCCATGACCGAATCTCCCAACAGAACACACAGCAATACCCAATAACACGCAGCGAAGAAAAAAAACAAAAAAAAAACAGGAAGAAGCAGGGGTTCACGCAGAAGAAGCAAGAAGCAGAGGCGAAACAACCAGGGGGGAAGTCGATCGCGGGGGGAAGCAGAGCAAGCAGCAGCGAATCGCAGGACTAGGAGCCAAGCATCAAGGGGGAAAACGAGACAGAAGCCGCCGCCCAGGGAGCGGCAGGACGGCCGCCGCCAGAGTGGCCAGCACCGAGGCCGCCGCCGCACCAGGAAGCTGAAGAAGAAACCCTAGCAGAGGAGCGGTTCTGAGATGGTTGCAGAATATCTTTTTAGAAAGTTAAAAAGCATTATTTTTTAATCTAAAACAAACACACTCTAAAGAGGTAGTTTGTGAATTGAACATGAGTAGAACTAGAAGTTTGTAAAAAGTTAATAACAATATTAATGAAAGAATTATTTTACACCCTTTACAAAGTTTGCATTAATACGCATTTTTAAAGGTTAAAGACTAATCCACACGTGACTCAAATTTCATGGAGCTAATTTAATTTTTAATAATAATAATAATAATAGCCATTATATACATTAGCAAGCATTAACCACTTGTCTATTTTTTTGGCGTATTAATTGCTCTCACAATTTCGATACGAATGTGATGAAATCAATAGTCTCCCCAAGAGTGCGCTCTCGAAGTTTGAGCACTCGACTTAGGGGTCTAAACAATCACTTGTCTATAACAACAACAACAACAATAATAATAATAATAATAATAATAATAATAATAATAATAATAATAATAATAATAATAATAATAATAATAATCTTGAGAAGAAGTTACTAAACACTAAATATTTAAGTTATTATTATGATTATTCATATTATTATTATGTTTAGGTGGTGCAATTAATATTATAATTTTTGAAACTAATATTATAATTAAGGTTTAAGAACATAAAACTAAGTATTAACAACTTTTTTTTCTAAAAAGAAAGTTGTAAATACTTTCTTTTAGGTTCTTAATTATAAAATATATTGTACCATATATAAAATTATAAAATAAAATTGACAATATATAATTTCATGAAAACTAATTTTGACTACTCTATAAATTTATAGAAAAATATTTCATGAATGTGATTTATTGACTAAACATGGAAAAAAAATTAATATAAAATATAAAGAAAATCCATATATGCGGAAGAATAATTAGTGAGTTGAATACTACTTTTAGTATGCTAGAAAAAGTTGAATATCCTCCATGTTTGAATTCGTCGAATTTATCTCCCTACATTAATCAATAAATATATTTATTCATGCAAGACTAAGAATTATTATTATTATATTAAATTTTAACATTATAAATTATATTAAATTCATAAAAGTATTATCTAAGTGTAGTAATAAAAGATAGCATTATAAAAGAAATTAATAACAAGTAACAGACTATAAAATGAGAAAGCAATTCTTATAATGGTCTTTCCTTATGATGATTATCACAAACAAAAAGTTCATGCATTTCAGTGGCTAATACATGGAAAGATATTCAACATTAAAGAAAAACAATTATTCCTCAATAACCATTCGTGGCTTTAAAAGGAGTAGCTTGTGATCTTCATCGGCATCACATCACAAAAAAATGAATTTCTTTTCAGCAAAATCAGATCCAGGAACCAATTTGACTGTGTCCAAAGAGGACGTCAATCGCCAGCTCTTCTCACGCTTGGTGGTGGAGCTTGGCCGTGAAACTAGCCAATCTACAAATGTCATGGCCTTCATCTTGTGGGTTGAAAAGAAGACTAGGAACCCCAAAATTGTTCAAAGTCTACTCAAATGGAGCAGCTCTTATCTTAGCCTCCTTGCAGACGAGGTCGTCATGGCCTTGAGCTGCATCGAACGTTGTGGCTTTCCGTCTGCCCCTGTCAATGAAACTCCTTTGCCTTTGATTCAAAGCATCATGTGTAGAGAAATCACACTCCAATGCTTCCTCTATAATCGCTTTGAAATCATCAATGCAGTGACCATGATACTCAATGATGTGTGTGTGCGGGCTTTCACTGACATAGTGCATCATGTGCAATATGTGAAAGCTATGAAGGAACAAAGTTATTATGCAGAAACTTATTATGGGGCAGTGCCCTATAATCCTTATTACATGCAACAGGTAATCGAGGACAGACTCAAGTGTACAAGAAATGAGGCACTCACAAAGACACTTTTTTCTTGATAAAATAGTATTATAATGTTACATTTGTCTCCCTCAATATTTGATTAAAATAGTTAATTTTACTTAGTATGCTAAATTTTCTTCCTTTCACCTAATTTTTATGGTTTTTTCCCCGCAGGTAGTGTATTGTGCTCCTGCTCCTGCTCCTGGGGTTCAATTCGTGCCCCAACAAGTTGCGGTAACGGCGCCACATTGGAATGAATTAGGAAATTCTAAAGCTCGGCATGATGATAGCCAACTCAAGACATGTGATGCTTTGGGCAAACTAAATTTTAGTAAATATGTCATTGAGGGTTTAGCCAAGTTAGGGATTAATGAGGTTGATGATGATTCTACTAGGGTTCTTACTCCTAGAGACTAGGGAAAGAATGTGACTCAAGATTAAAGGCATGTATCGTGTTATTATGTTTGACCAATGTGGCTATGAACCTATGTTTTTTGAACACATTATGTGTCATATTATTAATATTAATAAAGGCATTTTAGTTTAAAGTTATTGATATTTTATTACTTCAAGGGGGAACTTTTACTGTTAATGGTTAGAGGTCGAAGTTGTACCATGGGTGGGGGGAGTTATTCTAGGATGAACAACCTCGAACTTACAACCACCCAACTGAAATGAGATGGAAGTTTAGCAAAGATTATAATATTGTGTGTTTTGGGAGACAACCCAAATGAAAAAAATTAGCTTGTTTTCCATTTTTCTAGTTTCTCTTTAAGTTCATTTTAATTTTCCTTCCTATAGCCTTAATTCATGCATCATGCATTTTATTTCTATTTTCTCTTACCTTAAAAAAGTCGCACGAGAAACATAGATCTGGAATTTTCCGCGCCGAAGTCGCACAGTTCTGGCCTCCCTTTTGCACGTGTGTGCCATTTTTTCCCTCTGCTTTATTACGCGCCAGGAGTCACGAGGCTCCCGTGTCCACGCTGCGCAGTCGTGTAATATTTTTTTTAAAAAGGTGGGGCTGCTGCTTACTAAAATGCGTTTGACGCGTTATTTTTTTCTCACTTCTCAGTTTTGACGTCGTTCTTCCCTTTTTTTCTTCTCACTCTCTCAATTTTTTCCCTTCTCACAAATCATCAACTTCTTCATCAATATTTTACATCTTCATTATCCTTGCACATCGTCTCTCCTCTTCTCATCTTCAATTCCCACAAGGTAAGTTCTTCATCTTCTCTTCTTCCCAATTCTCCATGCTTGGGCAAATCTGTGATTTCTGAAATTTCATACTTTGATGCTAGGGTTCTTCTTAGAATCATGAAATAAAGTGTTCCTTTGGGTATTTCCATGTTCTATAGGGTTTTTGGGGTAGTATTTGATTGAATTTCAGTGTCCGATGAAATGTCATAATGAATTATAAACTTAATTTTGCACTTTTTGCTTTTTTTACTCCCCAAGTATTTGATGAATTGTCTCTTTCAGATGGAGAAAATGTTGGAACTATGAAAAGGGGAGATTTTTTGTAGTTGTAGTGAGTGGTGTGTTGATTTGAAAAGAAGGGGAAAATAGGGCTTTTTGATTTTTTTGTGCTAACCCTTGAATTGCATTAGGAATTTTCTGATTGTTTTGTAGATGTCAAACAAGAGGAAGGCAAGGGGAACTCCCAGTTATCAACCCTTCCTCTCCTTTGAAAACGGAGAATTTCATAAAGTGTTGCTAAAGAGAAAATTCATTGAAGAGAGGGGCTTTAACAAAGTTTTGCGAGCTTACCCTCAACTCGCCACAGTGATTGCTGAGAGGAAGAGGAAAGTGTTGGCTGGGCCTTGCAAGCACGGATGTGAGGATTTGGTCCGCTAATTCTACGTTAATGCTAGACTTGATGACCAGTATAATAAGCCTGTGAGGGTCGCCTGTAAGTCTTGGTTCGGAGGAACTGAGATAGACTATAGTCCACAGGTCATTCACAAGCTCCTACACCTACCACACCCTGATCCTTTTGAGGGGTCCCCCTCCTACCATGATTTACTAGAGCCCCTATCCATTATGTGATTTTGGAGGAGATTGCATTGGAGGAGCCGAGTGGACACTTAAGTCCAGTGGTAAAAAGGGTTTTATTTTGAGAAAGCATCTGAAGTTGGACGCAAGAGTCTGGGCACAGTTCATATGAGATACTGTGCTACCCACTTCCTACACATATGATCTCAAGTTTCCTGAAACTCTCTTCATTTATTGCATTATGAAGAAGTTCCCCATTGATGTGGGTCGATTATTGCTAAGACAATTTATGATGTGGTGAACGATAAGAATTTGGATGCCCAGCTACCTTACCCCATCTTGATCACACAGCTGGCGTCGTCTTAATGGAAGGGATATACTATTGAAATACCAGTTATGCCGATGCGCAACATTGATGATAGAGAGATTGTCAAGATGATGGAAAAGGCAGAGGAACATCACGAGTTTTATGAGAAGAAGATAGATGATGACTGGATTTTGTACGATGTTTTTAGGGTCTTTTTAGTTTATTTTATTTTATTTTTATTAGGTCTCATATAGATTTTTATACTTTTTATTAGGATTTTCTATTTATTTTTGCATTTGCATATAGATTAGATTTTATTTGATTTTTAAACTTTATTTATATACTTTTAGGAATTTTTGTTAGTATTTTAGTCTTTTAGAAAAGCTGGTAGAAATAGTCATTTTATCCAGGGACCAAAATTGTAAACTTCAGGAGAGGAAGGGCCAAAAGAAGAAAAGTTCAGAAGAGGAAGGACTAGAAGTGAAGTCTCAGCAAATAAAGGACCAAAAGAGAAGATCTGGAAGAGGAAGCACCATTTCTAATTGAGCACATGGGAAAAGGGCTTGAGTGGAGGAGTAATGTCAAATTGTTGTTTTAGAATTAATAGGGGACAAAAAAAGAGGCTAATGAAGGCCATTAATGTCCATCAACTTGAAGAGCAAAACAGTCAAGTAGAGTAACCACCAGACGTGCCAACGCTCAAGCGTTGGAAGCCCAACGCTCAAGCGTTGGTATTCTGACTTGGAGCCCAGTGTGCAGATTGACCCAACGCCCCAGCGTTGGAAGGGCCAACGCTCATGCGTTGGGCCCCTGACTTATCAGATTCTTGTAACTAATTCCAATGCCCAAGCGTTGGAGGGTCAACGCTCATGCGTTGAGCCCCTGTTTGCCAACGTCTGGCATTAATAATCCCAGCGCCCAAGCGTTGGGATCCCAGCGCTCAAGCGCTGTGACGCAGTCAGAATCCTATAAATAGGACTGCATTCTTCATTTGAAAGACCACCAGAATACTTGAAGTTATTCTTTCTTTCTTCCTTAGTGAATTATTTCCTGAGAATTGTGGGAAGTCTTTCTTGAGCTCCGAGTCTAGGTTAATACAATGTCTCTCTTAGCCATGCTTGGCTAAGTTCTTTTTTATGTACTTGGATTGTTTTTAGCTTATAATTATGTTTTAAGTTTCTGCCTTATATCTGAAATAAAAAGCATTTCATGTTTCATTTCCTTGTTCTTCATCTATCTTGTTGTAAACAAGTGTTTTAACTTGTTGCTTATTCAATGGTAATTGTTAGGTAATAAGGGAAATAGGAATTGAAAGAACATTTTGCATATCACTAAGGAATTAGGATAAGCTTTGTTTATGTTGGCCTGAATATAGAAATAACCTTCTTCTTAAATTAACTAAAAAGCTAAGGAATTAGACTTAGGAATTTAGAAGAAAGCTTTGCATGTTTAAGGAATTAACTTGTAAAGAATATAGGCTAGAGCATCATGAGCTTCATGCTTTAACTTCAGATATAAAATTGATTCTAAGAGCATAATCTATAAGTTATTTACTCAGCCCAAGTTCTTAATCTTTATCACCATATTTTCATTGCGAATTGTGTTTTCAAGTTCTTACTCAAACCAGAATCAAACAAATCAATTTAATTTTTCTGCACTAGTTCTAAACAAATTAAAATTAGACTTTGAAACACCTATCATTGTGGAAAACGATAATCTTTTATATTACTTCGTTATCAACCGTACACTTGTAGATTTGGTCAAGAGACAAGGAGCTTGAGGAGGCAGAAACAAGTATTTCATAGTGCTCAGTAGGGCCAGCCTTCACAGTTGGATCCCTGTACAGTTTATCTTGCACTTGGCTCCATTCTCCGCCGTATGGATGGCGTTCACACAAACCAGGAGTTGCAGTGGTGGAAATAGGGGGACTTGATAGGGATTTCAGACACCCCTTACCACATGGAAACATTGAGCAAATGCTTATGAGGGTGATCCTGATGGCTCGAATTGAAGGAGTTCTTACCTTTCTCCTTAGTTTTTCTTGTTATTTTTATTTTGATTTTCTTTCCAGTGAATATTGTTGATCAACGTTTAAATCAACTTAGAGGAACGAGGATCAAGTTGGTGAAAGTTTCTTGGAGTGCATGCAAAAATGAAGAAGCCACGTGGGAGCTAGAGGATTAAATGAGGATATATCATCCATATCTTTTTGATTAGGTACGATGCGAAATAGAATGAAGGGAAGAGGATTTAGTAAAATATTAGTAAGGGTTTAATGAAGTTGGTTAAGTGGTTTAATAAAAAGGAAATTGGATTAAGTAAAAGGAATTTAGTTAAATAAGAGAAATTAGTTAGAGAAGGAAGCATGACATGAATGATTCAAGTAGTTGCAAGGACTAAATGAATTATAATTGTAATTTATGCAGAGGAAACCCGAGGATTGAACGATGAGAATAAGCATCGAGGATCTGAGGTAAGGGGGAGAGGTTATCAACTATGATAGGGGATTAATGAGAATAAATGAATGTTGGACCCTCCCTAAGTCCCTTGCATGTTGTTTGTTTGAGTGTTTTATGGTGAACCTTGACTTGACTAGTATGCTCGATGTTTTGATTGGATAAGTGATTTATGAAGATTGAATCGGTATGGGCTTGATGATGATGATGATGATGGTGATGAGTTATGTTGGTTATAATGAGATGTACTAAGTGTAAGTTAATGTGATTCTGATTCTGATTATCATTGAGATGTTATGGGTGCACTTAGGCCCCGTGAGCATGGTCATGCTTATTGATACGCCTTGGCTCGTGGGCAAGATTATACACAGTGTATTTCCCCTAGGCTCCGTGAGCAAGGATGTGTTGTATCGTTTCCTTGGATCCGTGAGAAAGGAAATTCATATTTGAGTTCCCTTGACTCCGTGAGCAAGAAGATATATAGTTGATTTTTCCTTGGCTCTGTGAGCAAGAAGAGGCCTAAGTGATTACCTTGGCTCCGTGAGAAAGGAGGTGCACCATTGATTTTCCTTGGTCTGTGAGCAAGGATGATTTGAGAAGTTGACTTGGTCCTGGGGACAAGATTTGCTTTGGATTCGTGAGCAAAGCCATGAAAAGCTAGGTTTGTTCATTAATATTGTTGTTGATGGAATGGTTTATGATTTGTTGATTTAAGTGTAGCTCATTTATATTGAGTTATTCCTTGATGGGATTGAGTTGAATGCTTCTCACCCCTCTGTTGTATGATGTTTCTTTTTCTTCTCTGCTTTTAGTAGCATACATTGAAGACGTGAAGATGGAATGCGGAGGGACGTGAGCAGGACAATGACGACGGGTTGATTAGCTACTAATGGGGACAACTTATGTGATATGTATATATAGATGTGCCTAGTGAAGCTGTGTTTGGTGCTGACTATTAGTAGCATGTATGATAAATAAGGGCAGTAAACCGTAAATCAGTTAGTTGTGGCCGACTATGGTGTAAGATATAACTTTGGAACTTCACTATGGTGTAAGATATAACTCTTTAATGATGCATATGTATAATTAACATGTTGTGTTTTCTTGAGACTCAAAGTTTGGTAGTTGATGTGTGAAGAAAATTTCAAATCGACTTAATTATGAAATGAGGATGACTTATAAGTTGTATACGGGAAGGGGATGAGTCGGACCACCACAAATCTTAAAATGATGGTTAAAATTAAAAAATTAAAGTGATATAATTTATTTAAAAAATCTTATGTATAAAATTATCATATTTTAAAAAATATTTCAAACATTTTAGTTTGTCAACTCCTTATCAATAACCTACCACAACAACAACAAATTCTTTTCCTCTTGTCAACATAAGAAAGAAAAACCTACAACAAATCATCCTCACGGTTCACTCACCTAAAAAACTAAGCCTTATAAAAAGAATCATCATCTATACCCTTTAGAGAAGATAGCCTGACGTTTAGGGCATGGAGTGAGTCTTGTCATTTGCCAAATGAATGCACAAAGAAAGTACCCTACAAGAAGTTCTGTTAGGAGTTTTGGATTGAAAGCAATGCAAAGTGTCACTTTTTTAGTTGGTATTGAGTACACGTGGTGCATACATGGCACCAAACCGAAACCGTGCTTTGGCATATTAATATTTCGTGCAAACTAAAATGTTGAGCGGTCGACACGACATTGTTTTCTTTGATTACTTTATTCATAAGACAATTTCTGAGATGGGTTGGCTAAATGACCCCATGATTAATTGGGGTCATTTAACCCCATGCTCATATGGACTAATAAAATTGTCCCATAATTAAAATTAAAAAATAATGTGAAAATAAATAAAATAAATAACACAATCTTATTGGTCCATGTGAACATGGGGTTGAATGACCTCAATTAATCATGGGGTCATTTACCCGTCCCGTTTCTGAGAACATCTATCAGATAAGCTTAAAATGACATTAATGTTTCACACACCATTCAACAGTGGAGGCAACTCGGCCACCCCGCTGAAAAAATTAACAGCGGTTCTTACGTATTTTCCTGCAAATTTTACTTCCTGAAAAATGATTATATTATCAAATTCTAGTGAATTTTCCTGCAAATTTTATTTGAAAAAAGTTCTGAAAAAAATTTCAAAGCAAAATCGCAGGAACGTGTGTGTTTGGATAGCCCACACCGTTAAGCGGTTCAAATGGTGCGGCTCTTAAAATAAAGTTAAACTCTCACCAATCATATAATACATGACCTACCAATGTACTCTTTCTATTTCTAATTATAAAATTATCTTCAGATAAGATAATTATCTTTGTTAAGAAAATATTACTGAAACTAATTAATATATATATGATGTTATATATTTACTCTTATTTTAATAAAACTCTTTCATTAATGTATTAATTGTATTTTACTATCTCTTTAACTCCCTCTTAATAAACGCAAATGATAAATATGAAGAAAAAATAATAATTTTTTCTTGAATTTAGCTGGGATATTAAACTAAGAGGCACTAATTTTTTTTTTAAAAGATCCTTATAATTATGGACGAAAGGAACACAATATTGTTAACTAACATGTTCACAAACATTTGCAACCATTCCCTACTTTCCAGTTTGTGGTTGAAACTAAACTAAGAAGTAAGAACCATTCCTTCCACTTTTTCTCTTTTTTTTAAAAACGAAACATATACATGTCTTGGAGGCAGTGGTGGACGGAGAACTTTGAGTTTGGTGGTGCTAATATGGACCAACATAATTTTTCTATAAAAAGTAAGTGAAACCAACAAGTAATTTCATACAAAGTGAGTAAAACCAACAAGCAATTTTATACAAAATGAATGAAACCAACCAGCTATGCCACTGCTTGGAGGATGTTTCCTATTAACCAATTAGAAAAAGATAAATTGATTTTTTTTTGAAAGTGATGATTTCTTTTTTGAATAGACTAAAAGTTGTGATAAGAATTGTAAGGGATTGTTATGACATACTACCCCGTTATTTCTATATATCAAACAGCACAATCAACACGATTAACTTAATCACTTCAGCATTTTTTTTTCCGCGCAATTTTCACAACTTTTCTTGATAAGATATTTGACATTATTGGTTTCTTTTAATCCTAAAGAATGCATGTTGATCAAGTTCCCCCTCACCTAATATCTGTTTTGGCATATTCCCTCATACGAGTGACATGTATTTTATCAAGATAGAATTAGAATCCACGCATCAAAAGTTTTGGCAATTCACACTTGGGATGTCTCCCACATAACCCTCCCTTCTTCTTTTTTTATGCAGTGAGATGACCAAATATTATGCCACACGTACACTCGTTTAAATTTTAGACACAAAAGAGGCATCAGTCATCAAGAATGTGACAGGTGAAGAGATAACCTAAAATATTCAATCATTGCATGAACCTGTATTTTTCCTTCCCAATATACATATTTTGGATAACAACTTTGATATAACACTCACTTTTTTCTATATATCACAATTTTATCTTATTTTTATTTCTATCTCTCATTTTTCATATATCACATTACTCATCGTTGTTTACATCTCTCACTTTTTGGTGTTTGGATACCTACATAGTAAACATTTTGTAAATCAACACCGTATAAATATTGAGTCTTGACAAACGAAAATGAGCAACATGATGGTTTTTTGAAAAATTAGCAGGGTTGGAATTTCCGATAGTGATGTGGAAGTCATCCATGGTCTCAAGGAAGAATTAAAGGAAAATTGGCTGGTTTGCCTCTAGGGGCCTTGGGTAGGTTGGTTTGTAGTGGTGGGTATTGTGGGGTTCTGTCGTTTTCAGGGTATCTTTGAGTCCATGTTCCGGTTGTTTTCTCTTGTTTTCTTTTGGAGGGAGGGTTTTTTGTTGTATCATGTGGTACTTTGGCTTTCTTTTTATCTCTTGTACCTCCCGTGAGGGTTGTCCTCTCTTTCCTTTTATCTCTTGTACCTCCCGTGAGGGTTGTCCTCTCCTTTTGTTTGATAATAAAATCTTTTTGTTCTAAAAAAAACCACTAAAATCCTCGTTTTACTTTTTTAAAATGTTTGCAGATAATGGCGGTTGAACATTACAAGAATTCTTTGAATTACCAACGGTTATTTACTAACGGCTGAAACACCGTCAGTAATTTTGTTTAATGTCAATGACCAAACCGTCAGTAATGCGATCTCATGCAAAAAATTAAAGACGGCTTTAGCCGTAGATATTTGGCGGGATGTGTAGTGAGACAGGATTTTTAGGCACAAAATGATGGCGGGAACTTTTCAGACGACTTTTGTCGAGATTTTAGGCTGTCGCTAAATTCACCAGCCAATTTCGACGGTTTATGGTCATCGGTAACTCGGCCGACCATTTTCGACAACTTTGTCACAACCCAAAAACCTAAGTTGTGACTGGCGCACAGACTATCACTCTAATCTGGCAAGCCTGTATTTCATGAATCAATCTCCTCAAGATAATTTTTCAAAATGAGACACGTTGTCAAGTTTTATACAAAATTCAGCAGAGTCTCCTCTATATTTTCGACATCCCAAAAATAACATAACCTGTCAAAAGAATTTTACCACCAGCAAAAAGTCTAATGATACAATCATCTCAATCCAATATTTACGTAACATCTATCACACTACTATGTAGCTGAAGTTTTACACATCTCAAATGAATAGACATAGACTCCATATAGCTGCAGAATACACAAACACAACAAAAAATACACTGACATGGCCACCAAATCAAGAAGCCTGCCAGAAAGATTGGACTATGCAATTTGTATCTGAAGGCAACCTTCAACTCGAGTACTTGAGAATCCGTGGATGGAAAAATAATAGAAGGGGTAAGTCACAAAAACTTAGTGAGGGCCTATCAACCACTATGAACTAGAAGGAAAAACACTAAAAGCACGATTTGTTATTCTTTAAAACCTAGTACAAGCATGATCAATTCAAGTGATCTAAATCTTTTCAATATAAGGTATAGTATAACAAAAACTACTTTACAATTGACCAACTCAAAGGAATAACCTTTCGACATAATGCAAGTTTAACGAAAGAAATAATGTAATTAAATCATTCCAATTAATAAAACATTCAAATTCCAATAATTTAGTACAATGAGGTCAATCATGGAGAATCGAATCATGTGGCGGCTCCATCTTGTTGATAGCCCTCTCCTTCTATGAAGTGGAATCTCCCATAGGCGCGGCTCCATCTAACCGATAACATTTTCCTTTCTCATATTATGTCGTGTCGTTGGGGGAAGCTACATCTCGTTGATAGCCCTTTCCTCCTAGGGGTCATCTTACCCAAGGGACGACTCCATCTAACAAATAGCCCTCTCCATCCGGAATTAGTCATATCTCATCAATCTCATCGGGGGTGGTTGCATCTCGTTGATAGCCCTTTTCGTGCACTGGTGGCTCCATCTAACAGATATCCCTCTCCACTCGGAATCTATCATATCGCATCATCCCATCGGGGCAGTTGTATCTCGTTAATAGCCTTCTCCATGCACCGGTTGCACCATCTAACAAATAGCCCTCTCCACCCAGAATTTGTCATATCGGATCATCTCATAGAGCCTTTAGTGCACGGAGAAGGATGAAATATGTTCGTATTATACATATATTTATAAAGCACTTCTCTAAGTTTCTATTTTTGTGAGGAAAAAAAAAGAAAATTATTTAATACTTAATTTGTTCATTAATTGTGAAATTTCATTGTTATAAGGATAGTTATACTATTCGGTATACTTGAAAGAGACCCTTTCTGCCTGTTTACCGACGATCGAGACGCCGTCGGTAAACGAATCATTATATAGTTTACCGATAGCCTGACCATCAATTACCTATATATTGAGGTTTCCCATCGTCCCTTTCATCACACTTCTCTTCTTTTCTCATCTCTTGCCTTTGCATTTTGTTTTTTTGTTTTTTCAGTTTTTCCTTATTTTTCGGTTTTGTAATTTTAGTTTTATTATTATTTGTTAATTTATAAATTAAAAAATTGGTTTTATAGAATCTGTATGATCATTGACCAAAGGTTTCACGCATTATAGAAGTTAGTATTTTTTAATTTTTGTACTTTATTATGTTTGTGTCAACCTGTGTAGTTATGCTAATATGAATATTGCTTCATGACTAGTTTAGTAAGTTATCATATATATTGGTGTATGAAATGATTTATCTTATAATATGTTTTAAGTGACATGTATAGTTAGTAATTATATTTGTTGATGTATATTTTTGATTGAACTGAATTAATTTTTTATATTGAGGATGATGTCTTAGTTTATTGAAATTATTTACATCTATTGCAATAAAAAATGCTTTTTAGAATGTCATTTGAAATATATGTAATAAGTACAAATATTCATACTTTTTTATTATAAAATCCATTTGTTTCACTTCGCTTTCATTGTCCATGATATGTTTCACCTATAATATGGACGAAATATTTCACCATAATATGGATTAAACATTTTATGGACAATGAAAGCAGAGTGGAGATGAAGCTTTTTTGATAAAAAAATTATTAATATATGTACATATTACGTATCTATCAAATGAAGCGTTTTTCCTATTGCAATATACGTGGATAATTTTGATAAATTAATATATCATACCCGATATAAAAAGTTACTTTCTTTTTGTAAAAGTTATACGCATGTTACCAATGACTTTTGACTGCCGGTAATTACTGATGGCTCTGTTTGTCGCTAAAGTAGCGATGGATAAAATCGTCAGTAATTACCGAAAGTTTTGTACAGGCCGTCAGTAAACATTACCAACGAGCGTTTTACCGATAAATTTTTTACAGTCTGTAAATTGTTGTTACTGATGGTTTTTAGGGCTCACCGACGATTTTTAACCATCGGTAATATGTGTTCTTCTTGTAGTGAAAACACTCCACAAATCTATATATCTAAAGGATGTCGATCATTCACGGTCACGAATGTCCAATTGTCATTTTCAATAAAATTTATCTAAATAAAGTTACAAATTAGTTAAGGTTCTCTCTCTAAGGGATTATATTTCAATTAACAAGCAAATTATGGTTAGGGATCAGGAATTAATTGAACAATATGAATTACAACTCATCTGTCCAAAATGGAAAAAATAAGTCATTTTACATCTTTTCCCAATTTTAATTATGATTTTCCATTTATTTTACACTTCACTCACTTTTATGGTTTTTCTCGTTTATGCTTTATAACCCTAACTTCCGACCACTTGAACATTAATTCTAACTACAAAATCATTAATATTTTTTTTTGAAAGGACGAAATCATTAATCACTGCCTTCAATTCATGTGGATATGATAATTCGGTTACTTATCAAATTTTTATTACTTGATGACTATCAATATTACACCGCCGAGGTGCCAACTCGGGTGGATTTTACTGAAAAATATTTCTTACACGGTTTGGCTTGACCATGTTTTTGACATTGTTGTGAGAGATTGAATGAAAGTATTATTTGAAGTTGTTGAAGAATTCAATGACTTATCTGTTGTCGGGGATCAAGTCCTTGTTCTTCCTATGCTAAAGCTGCATGTTGAGTTGGATTTTATTGTTTCAATAAACAAAACATACAAGTAGGGATGACAACGGGTCGGGTCGGGGTCAATTTTGCCTATCGTTAACCCAAGTCTGACCCTAACACCAATGGGTTTGAAAAAGCGAAAATCATACCCGACCCAATCGGGGTTTCAGGTTTACCGACCCGACTCTAAACCCGTTGTGACTTGGACTCGCGTGGTATCTTATTGTTCAAATATGTTTGTTTGTTAAAATATGATACTTTTGTACTCCTAAGAAATATAGTTCAGGATTGGGAACCTAAACCCTTTAGGGTCCTAAACTGCTTAGTTGCAAGATCGTTGACTACCCGGGTTTGTTGAGGCTTCGTGCGCTGAATTACAGGTGCATGATGAGCTTGTAGCCAAAATTAATTCCCTGGACAAGAAGGAGGAATAGGCAGGTTTGTGTGATGAGGAGATTATGCAACGAAAGAACTTATTGTTTGATTTTTGGGCGGTGTTGAAGCTTCATGAATCCATACTATACCAGAAATCTTGATCCAAATGGATCAAGGATGGTGATCTTAATACCAAGTTCTTCCACTCCACTGTTAATTGGAGGCGGAAGACGAATTCTATAGTGGGCTTGCTAATAGGCGGTGCTTGGGAAGAGGACTCGTGGAAAGTGAAGGAAGAGGTGAAGCACTTCTATGAGGCAAAATTTTCAGCAGATAATTGGGTAAGACCTAAACTAAATGGAGTTCCGTTCAGAACTTTGTCACATGAGGACAATGACCTTCTTACTGTAGCTTTCGGTGTGAAAGAAATTAAGGAAGTAGTATGGGGATGTGGGGGGGATAAGAGCCCGGGCCCTGATGGGTTTAATTTCAAGTTCATTCAAAAAAATTGGGGCTTGCTTGAGGCTGATTTTAACAGGTGCTAGACGATTTTGGCTTAGGGGAGCTTGGCCGCGAGGTTGTAACACTTCTTTCATTGCACTTATGCCTAAGGTGGAGTATCCACATGAGTTGAACGACTTTAGACCCATTTCACTGATTGGATGTATCTATAAAGTGGTGTCTAAGTTGCTGGCTAACAGGCTCAAGAAGGTTCTAGTGAAACTAATTGATGAAAATCAGTTTGCATTCCTCGGTGGGAGAAATATGCTTGACAGCATCGTGATTGTGAATGAAGTTATCCATGAGGCAAAATAGTCTAAAAATCCTTCCATAATTTTTAAAGTTGATTACGAAAAGGCTTACGATTCGGTGCATTAGGACTTTCTTATTTATATGATGGAAAGAATGAAGTTTTGTAGTAACTGGGTGAAATGGGTGAAGGGTTGTCTAATGTCTACGTCAGTTTCCGTGCTGGTGAATGGAAGTCCATGTGAGGAATTCAAGATGGGAAAGGGTCTTAGGCAAGGTGATCCCCTTGCACCTTTTTTATTCTTGATTGTTGCATAAGGGCTCAATGGTCTGATGAAGCAGGCGTCTAATTTGGGCAGATACAATGGATTTAAAATCAGTGGGGACCACCTGGATATTTCAATGTTACAATTTGCTGATGACACCATTTTCTTGGGTGAAGCTTCCATCCAGAATGTTAGAGTGGTGAAATGTTTACTCCGGTGCTTTGAACTTGTCTCTGGCCTAAAAGTGAATTTTCAAAAGAGTAAGCTAGCAAGTATTGCAGTGGATGCTGGGGTCACAAGCAGGTTGGCGTCTATTCTTAATTGCAAGGTGATGCCAATACCTTTCGTCTATCTGGGTATTCCGGTGGGTAGCAGTGCGAGTAAAGCCAACCACCAGGATGCTCAACAAAGTACCCCCCATGCCAAAGTATCTACTGCAATTTTATTTACTCCAGTAGGCCTACAAATGACAAAAGTCAATCACCATATTAACTGGCAATCAATCTTCACACCCTACCAACATAGTGCTGCAGAATAATGACAAGATTGAAAGGATAATCTATTGGAAACGTACCTAAAGCGCATATAATCCGGCAGTTTCTCTCCTCCCAACAAAGCCGTGTCAAAAGCTATGTCAGGGACCACATGCGCGCTATCCGTTCCTCATGCTTCACTTCGTCTCCCACTCAATATGGAGCCTTCTGCCATTGGAGAATCTTCGAGCTTCACCGTTCGATCAACCAACCTCCTATGGACGAGATGAGTGTCGAGGGTTCTTCAGGGGCTGGAATCGCACCTTCTATTTCAGAAATCCCAAATCAATTGCTATTTTTTGTCTTGATTTAGGAAATTAGGGTTAGATTTTTGTTTTATATTTATTCTCCCTTTTTTTCCAACAGTCCACGTCATTTAATGGAGCGTCCACGTTGACCATCTCCATTAGTGCTTGGATGGAGCACTGACGGAGGGACTCAAATCGCACAAAAAAAATAATTCAAGGACATAAATCGAACGTTTTAAACATCAGGGACCCAAATCGCACAAACGTGAAAGATAAGGGGCGAAATGTCATGGACTAAAGTCATATATCATACTAGAACCCACTAAATTTTATAATTTTAGGTATATTAAGCGGGTTCGGATGCTAATATGACCAATCCCAAACCCAAACCTGATTCTAAATATCGGGTAAAACCCTAACCCAGGCAAAGCAAGTTTTATTCGTCAAATCAGATCGGGCTCGGACAGGTACCCACGGAAACGGGTTGAATTGTCATCCCTAGATACGAGGCTACTTTTAAATATTGTTTATGTGATTTGATATACAAGGCTACTTTATAAATATATTGTTCATAGCTCAAGACTAAATAGAATGGTTTTCGAGCCTAACAATTTATTTGGCCTGTTAGTGTTTTTTATTTTTATATATATTACTAACTTGTGGTTTATGTCTTGACTAATATGTATCCAAAATATTGTCTTGACCGTTATAGTAAATTTTGTGCTCAACTCCCGTTTGATGTCGCATTCTCTCTTTTCTGTTCCAATTTATATCATATTAATTAAAAAATTGTATAAATATGACAGTTATAATGCCATATCTGTGGTTTTTAAAAGACATTTTACAATTTTATCAGTAAAACAGAAGATTATTTAGATCTCATTGGCAGTATATTGGAGAATCGTATTTAGGAGTAAGAGTTACTAGAGTTTGATTATCGTTTTTAAAACTTTGGTATACCAGTACCGAAGACTCAATGCCTGTTTAATTATCGTTTTTAAAAATTGTTTTCAGTTTTCAAAACCTGAAAAATATAAAAACCTGTTTGGTATAACCTATTTTTTAAAACCGTTTTTGTTTTCAGTTTTAAAAACTAAAATATCAGAACAACTAAAAGATGTTTTCAGTTTCTGTTTTTAGTTTTCAAATTTCAATATTTTAAATATTGGAAAATATCTCATTCAACAGTTTTTTAAATCTGCAATCAAACAGGCCGCCTCAGTACTCTGCTAGGACAAAATTAATGTTAATTGTAGATTTTGAAAAAATTTAAACTAATATTTTAAAAAAAAAAAAAAATAGGAGTAACTGACCACAATGGGTAGGTGGCATAATATGAATGGAAGGAGACTGAAAATTCGGTACATACATTTTTTGAGCCCGTGATTTGTTGTTTGTTTTTTTTGCTTGGGCTATTGTTCATACTTTTTTTTTGTGGTAAGGGCAATGGACTTTTCCTCCCTCAGCAGAAAGAGAAGAGAAAGGGCTTCTTTCCCTTATATTTGGCCCAGTTTTATGTTTAGTTTATTTATCCTTCATACATAGTAAAACAAGGTCAAAAAAAATTATGAATTCCCTTCATCAACTGTAAAGTGTAAAGTGTAAACCATATACCAATTACCTTGAGAAACCATAAGTAATATCATTAGTTAATTAGAGGTCAATTTTAAAATTTAATAAAATAGTGAAACGGGAAAGTACAACATTGTTATGTTAATTTCTTAATACAATATATAATAGAGTATTCAAACAATCAAACTTAGAAGCAAAATAATAATGTATTTTGAATAAGTGTAAGAAAAAAAATTAACCAAATGGAAATAACATGTAATAATAAAAACTATCCTTGAAAGTTTACTAAAATACTTTGCCTTGGGAAGAAAAATATATTGTTGATAGAAATAAAAATAAGAAAAAGTAAAATTATAATAGTAATGCCATATATATTAGTTGCCTCGAGAATATAATTATATTATGAAGAACGACAAATTATAAAAAATAGAAATGCAATGCAAGTATAAAAGAATAATGATCGATAGACATCTAAAGGGTGTAGACCACTAGAGAGATAGGAAGAGAGAAGAGAGAAGTATGATATATGATGTGATGTAATTGAAAAAAAGAGATAGAGAATAAAAAGAGGTGTCCAGGAGTATCAGTGTACTCAAATCATTAACTAGTATAAAATAACTAATTTTATATTCAAGTGTTCAAGTAAGAACTTTTTTTTTAAACTCATCATAATATTAATATAAAACAGACGGACGGTATTGAAGTCATTGAGGATTTACACAATCCAAATCGAAAAACCGAAATTAAAAGACACTCTAGAGACACGGTCAGCTACAAAATTACCCTCTCTACAAACAAAAGAGAGGTTCATAAAATCAAAAGCAGAAGCCAAATCACGACAATCACGAATCAATGTCGCAAGATAGGAACGACCCAGAGATCCACTCTGCCAAGTATTATAAAGTTGCAACCAGTCTGTTTCGAAAAGCACCCGCCGGTATGCCATCTCCAAAGCAAGAGATAAAGACCAATGAAAACAAAGAGCTTCGCCAAGGACCGGCGACATAATCAGAAAAGGAGCCGCAACCGCCGACGCCATGGTAAGACCCTCATGGTTGCGGGCAACCATGCCATCTGCGACACCACCGAAGCATCGAAATTAAAGTTGGTGATACCTTCTGGCGGACGAGCCCAGGATGACAGGTGAGAGGAACCCCGACGATGAGGAGACAAAACAGACTCCCGCCACTGCTGCATAGACCAAAGCCAAAGATCAGCCCCGCGACGCAGCACCAGCTCCGTGCATGGGGGCTCGAACTTGGCTAAAAACCAAGCGGTTACGTCGCTCCCAGATTGTATACGCCGTCCGTGGTCACGAACATCTGCACCGCTTCTGCGTTCATGCGAGCTGCAAAATTCTGGAAAAAACCAGCAAAAGAGGGACCTGTTCATCATGAAACCGCAAGCCAAGAGGGGACCTGAACTAGATCAGTTGAGCCTCGGGACAAAGAAGGAGAGCGTGAGCAATGGTTTCAGTTTCAGCGCCACACCAAGGACACGACGCATCCACGTCCAAACCCCGCCGGCGAAGAGAACCCCGAACCGGCACTATATCCAAACAAGCTCGCCATAGCAACTCCTTAGAACGAGGCAAGGCTTTGGATCCCCATAATTGCTTCCACGCCGCTGCCGTCATGGTAGAGGTTGACGAGGAAGAAGCACGAGAAACTCCAAGGTCCTGCAAAATGAATTGATATCCTCACTTGGTAGAATATGTGCCATCTTCTGTAAAGAGCCAAAGAAAAGTATCATGATGATTATTATAAGACAATGGAATTGAAATAATACTATTCGACACTGCAGGGCTAAAAACCAAAGATATTAAATCACAATTCCAAGTTGGTTTGTCCCTGCAAATAAGATGTTTGACATGAGAAAGCTGAGCTTCAGAGGCTAAATCTTCCCGAAAAATCATAGGACGATTATTTGGGATCCAGTGATCCTCCCAAATGCGAATGGAAGAACCATCGCCCAATCTCCAGGTTCCCCCTTTCTCAAAAATCTAGGCTGAATTGCAGATACTAATCCAAGCATAGCTTGGTCTAGAGTCACGCTTAGCCCCCAACAAATTTCCATTAGGAAAATATACAGCTTTAAAAACATGGCTAAGAAGTGAGTTGGGGAAGTAAAAATCCTCCACCATTCTTACCAACGAGATCTGTGTTAAAAGCTTCAAAGTTCCTAAAGCCAAGACCTCCACTCCTTTTCGGTCAGCAAAGAACCTTCCAACTTTTTCAATGAAGAGTGCGGTTGGAAACGTCACCACCCCAATAAAAACGGCTAATCATACCGGGAACAAATAGGATCAGGTGGAGAAAGACAAGACATGATATAAGTCGGAATTACTTGAGCCACGACTTTAATTAAAACATCATGGCCCGCTCGAGAAAGGGCACGCCTTTCCGGCCTTTAAGCTTTTTGAAAACCCTTTCCTTAACAAAATTAAAAATTTGAGTCTTTGATCTACCAATAATGGCAGGTCGACCCAAATATTTATCAAAATTCTCAACTGCCTGAACACCCAAAAGTAGGAACCTTGTATATAAATGAGTGAATATTTGGAGATCTTGCTAGAGCTAAAGTTAAAGTCGAGTTAATTTTGGGAACAAGCTTATAAGTTGTAGAATTGATTGTGATCCAAACACGCTATTAATGTGATTCTCTCGATTTGGATTCAACGTAATATTTGGCTTTTCTTTCCTTTGGTTTCTCTAGCATTTTCTCAAAATCATTTTTTAGTAATCTCCGATAACCTTAACTATAGTGTGTCTGTTGGCATGTTCCCATTTGTGTTGGTATCTTGGCCACCTGCCTCTTCTTTACTTGAATATATGGTTTTGTGCCTTGCATGTGCTTTTCTGCTTTGAATCGTCAGTTGTTTGTTCGTTATTTTTGTCACCCCAGTCGTCCTTGTTCTAAATTGGATCCTGTATCTTAGGTCATTCAAGCTAGCAATCAAGTGTCTGATTTCGGCTGCAGCTTGAGGATCCTCGTAAATAGCACCCATAAAGTTCTCATCAATCATGAAATCTCTTATTTTGTTAAGAGTCTTTTCAATAAAGTTAGAAGGTTGAGAAGTCTCAGTTTGCATTGAAGAATGATCACCGATGGGTGAAGAAATCACCAAGTTGTCATTGAGGAAATCTTGAAAAGCAGCTTCAGGATCTTCTTCGATTAGGGCCTCAAGGTTCTCAATAGAAAAATAAGATTGAGACTTGGATTGGGAAGAGGTAGATGCTTCCTTGAAAACAGGTAGTTTGAGGGGTGCTTTAGGAGTCGGTTTTTCGACAGGAGAAATCAATATGAATTGGCCAGGTTGGATGAAAATTGGATCTTCAACATGTGAGAGAGGATTTTCATCATCTTGTGCTTGTCGACAGTTTTGATCGTCCTCTGGGTCTTGGTCATTTTACTGATCATTTGCTTGGCTAGCCCCATGGTCGATTTCTTTTTCTTGATCCTCTTAAGCTTCAGCATCCCCTTTTGCGACATCCTTTGGAAGTGGATTATTATGATCAGCTTTACTAGTATAGTAAACATCTCCAGTTGGATATTGCCAAGCTATAGGTGCTGAGTTTAGTTCCTCATGCAATCTAGATGACTCAAAACTACTTTCACTCGAAGTCGAAGTTGATGAGTTTGTTCGAGGTAAGGCTCAGGACTTTGAAAGTTTAGAAATGTTTTTTTTTTTTCTGAAAAGAGTAGAGTAAAATAATTTTCTAAGTCCAAAGCCTTACAACAAATGGAAAAAGGAAAATTTGAAACTCGAATGAGGAAATACCTGTTTAGAAGCATCTCTATTTGGGCTCGAGTTTTCAGAACTCGTCTCAAGAGAAATTGCTTTGAGGCTTGATTTTTGGAGGTTCTTAGCACCTTTCTTAAGTCTTTTTAATTTGATCATAGTCGAATTATCCGCTTGCTTGGCAGCAGTGTCTGTAGCCATTTCCTCAACTATGATTGGGTCATCAGTAGGTGCATTAGCAGGGTTTTCTTCTTCTTTGAATGGACTTGTCGCAGTATCATCATTGGCAGACTAAAAAACGGGGGGAATAGATGAAGAAGAGGTTTGGATTTTACGAGAAGTTTTGTAACGAAAAAGGGAAGATTTACCTTTGTCATTTCAGAATCTTTATTTTCCTCTTCATCATCATCAACTTCCATTTCTTCTTCTCCTTCAGGAGCTGGAATTTCTTCCATTATCCTTTTGTTTTTGCCATCAACACGTGGAGGTTTTTCGACAGCTTTACCCTTTGTTATAGGATCATCCTCATTCTTAGACTTCTTCCTCGTTTCTGAAATCACAGTGGGAGCACCCCTTTTTCGAGACTAAAAGGAAGAAGATGAGAAAATGTTAG
This sequence comes from Acmispon strigosus, assembly GCA_030819835.1. Classification (NCBI taxonomy): domain Eukaryota; kingdom Viridiplantae; phylum Streptophyta; class Magnoliopsida; order Fabales; family Fabaceae; genus Acmispon; species Acmispon strigosus. The sequence goes on along the minus strand of JAUAMA010000004.1, from coordinate 50,986,117 downwards.
AGGATTATGAAAGGAAAAGGAGAAAAGTAAAGTGATTTACTTACATGAACCTTGCTTGCAGTAGGTTTTCAAGAGCCTTTGATTCTCGACGAAAGATCACCGTCATCATCATCATCACAAATGATGGTTTGCTTAGGGGAAGCAGGAACAATGATAGTCTTGCCTGTCGTACAGTGTCACCATGAGTCAAAAAGAACAGTGAGGAAAATATAAAAAAAAACTTAGTGATATCTAGTGATGATTACCTTGTTTTATTTGTGTGGTAATTGTGACATGACAAATGTCGACATGTATGTGAGCAGGATAATTGTAAAGTGTATATTTGCTCGAAGTAACTCTATCTCGAGGACACTTAAGTTCGTTTATAAGCCAATCGTAGGGGCAAAAACTAACCCATTTGAGTAAAATAGTTGGAAAAGTTAAAGCAAATTCAGAAGTTGGTAAGGGTGGAAACTTAGGTATTTTTTTTCATCAAAATATATTCTAGCTTATCCACTCCGGGAGGGAAAACATTTTTGAAAATAAAGACTCTAATTTTGTCTTTAGAACTTTAGTGGCCTCAAAGATAACTCATTTAATTCGATCAGGCAAATATATCACTTTAATATATTTTGGAAAAGCTTTGGTTTCTGCAATATGCGTACCTCGAGATTTCTTCCCTGTAGGTTGTTTCAGCACAACAGCAAAAGCTTCTATCATCCTTTGAGTGCATTGAAAAAGAATCAATTCAATAGTTGCCCAATATTTGGCCCATCAACCGTCAAATTTTTGGGTGACAAAGAAAGAAGGTTCGAAATTCAAGGTAGTCAAGCTTGGAGCATCTTCTTTATGAATTGCAATGAAATTCTTGAATTCTTTGGCATTTTTAAGAATGCCAGGATAAAGGATGAAGTCTTTTTGAAAAAAGGTACAAGGAAGAATTTGGCTCAAGCCGAATGGTCTTGCCACCAGTTGAGGGTTGTAGCCATAGAGATTATATTCTTTTTTGGCAAAACCAACACTGAGGACTGAAGGAGTTAAATTTTTTTTCCAAATGTTGATGCTTTCAGCTTGAAGACCAACACTTCCACAAGGAAAAGGTCTCCTAAACCAACTTGGCCCATGTCATCGATAACTGAACGGAGAGAGCTCAAGATTATGATCTTCCAAACTATGAAACATGGTGAAATATTTCCTAAAGTCTGCTTGGAAAGTGCCTTTACAGTACCGAGGGGTTAAAAAGAGCAGACGATGACCTTCAATATTTCAAGGGATATAGTTTGGAATTTCGACGCCAGTCAAAATTTTAGATTCGAACATGGCATTCAACCAAAGTTGAAGAAGCCATAAAGGGTCAACAGCAAGAAAATAATGATCAGGGTCGGGTTCTTTTCAAAGGGTACAAACAGCTTCACCAAGTGATTGGTAAAGATAGCCTAAAACGAGTTTACTAAGGCATATGTTAGTACCCTCATGAATCATTTGGGCTAAATTTATGAGCTTCAAAGGAATTCGAAGAGACCTAGTGCAAAAAACAAAGTGAGATAGCCAAAAGAGAAGGAAAGCAACATGCTCTTCAGCAGAGAACTCGTCAGAATGAGGCTTATAATTCTGAGCAATGAAAGAACTAAAAGATAAATATTTTGTGACAACATAAACAGGAGTTTTTGGTTCCATATTGGTTCGATAAACACCCTAGTTGATCGAAGACCAGTGATTGCTGCTATCGAAAAGAGTGGGAGTGATCATTCCAAAAGGAACGTGAAAAGAGTTAGTTGAACGTACCCAAAAGAAAAAGGAACTTAATAACATAGCAGAGTTATAGAGGATTTTCGACTTAGACACTTGAATAAGATTGAAAATGCTTAATTTCTTCCAAGCTTCACTTTTCTTAGATTCTAACTATCAGGATCAATAGAAGGGGCAGACCTAAAAGCCCTAGCAGGGTCAAACAAAAAGAAAGGATGATACTTATCCTTAAATGCAAGAATTAATTCAGTGTTTCTCTCACAAGGATGAAATTCATCAACAGATTTAGGTTGTTTTCCCTTATAAGGACCAAGAATGGCATGAGTTTTGCCTTCAATATAGTAAAGGGGATAAGTACCCGAGATTTCCAAATCTCAAGCTTAATGATTTCATTTGGAGGCTCTGGAACGTATGAGCGTCGACCTCCCTCAATTAGAGCTTCCATGCTAGCAGCCAAAGGAACATTGCTTTCTTCAGTGGTCTGGTTCGAAGAAGATGCAGCAATTGTAAGTGTTTGAGAAGTTGAAACGAAGGTATTTCTGAAGAAGAAAGTGTTTGAGGTTGTAGAAAGGAGAAGAATAAAGAAGGAAGAAGATGAATGTATATACATGCTTGTGAGGCCTTGGAGATGAATAGTTGTGGATTCCAGACGAAACCGGTTTTGAAAAATTTGGAATCCACCAAGTGAATTTAAAATAATAATAAATTTCTTTCAATGAGCATGTTTCCAAGAAAAGCAATGATGGGATTTTATTGAACGTGGGTGTACACGTTGAGATGATGGAAGATCGTGGGTAGTAGAACTGTTTCGAAACTGTTTGATTTTAAGAATAATTCTCAACTAAAAATGTCATCTTTCTTCAGAATTCTGTTTTTCAAAAAATGACATTTTTGGGGGAATCTGTTACCTAAAATTTTATTAAATGTATGTTTAGGTGTTTTTGACCTTGACAAGCCATACCTTGGCTAGAAAGTGGTTAAGTCTTAAAACGGCTAAGTGTTAAAAAGATTGCATATTTACGTTTCTCGACCAACACATAGTTTAGTCAAAATTTAAACATTAACTTAGCCCAAACTTATTTGTGGCACGACGCATTAGTTGAAAAACGTGTTAAGTTGGTCAGCAGCTATGAAGTTAAGAAGAAATTAAGATCGAAGGCACGTGGAGTGGCTAAAGACCGTCGATGAAGACATATCAAGAGGCACATGTTCAATCAGGAGTAGTTAGTCATGGATGACAGTTATTTTTCCTTAGTCTATAAATAGAACTTCATTTGTTGTAATCCGAGTTCAAAAATACATTTCACTCAAAACACCCTTATATGCTCAAAAGTTCAAATAAACGCGACTCAATAGCATTTATTGGGAATAGTGAATATGTGTTATTGAAACCTTATTATTTAATGCTATGTTATGTTTTTTCTGCCAATTTATCTTCTTCACTTTATGTATAATGCAAGTACAGTATCTTGACTGCCAAGTTCCTTTTATTTTATTTCTTACACTTTTCGAAAAACGTTTTCATAAAAAAAAACCTGCAATCTGACTTAAACTTCAACTCACAAGTAGGAATTGTTTCTTTACCGAAAATTCGTGTAAGCACCATATTAATGAATGTTTGAAAATCATTCTATAATTGATAATAAAAAAAGAATCAATTATAAAAATTTATGTGAGTAGGTTTCATACTTCTAAATTCATTCGGACGAAGGAGAAGCTTATCCAAACATGTTATCAAGTTTTTTTAATAAAATCACTATGACATCTCTAACTTGTCTTTTTTTTTTATCTCATTTTCCATTTGGGTGCATTGCCATGTTGTTAGAAGGATTTGAATCCTCTCATATGACATGACAATGTCATATGATCATTGTGTATGTATTTTTCTTTTTAAATATTAAAAGGTTTCATATATTTAATCTATCTTAAAAGAGATAAACTCAGAACATTTACATGAGAAAATCACAGGAGAGAATCGTATAAAAAGATTCAAATCCGGTTAGAAGAGAACACCCATGGCCACACCTCAATGTAAAGTCAAACCACCGGGCATGCAAAATGTTTAAGGATGGAGTTAAGTGCAAAGCGCACGCATCTGGACAATATAGCATGGACAAACCAACACTTGCATATTCCATCATTCCATGCATTCACCAATCACCATTATCTTATGCTACTCATTTTCCTCCCTTCTTTTCATTGATTCATTTTTCCCCTAAAATTGCCAACAATTATGAGCCGTTAGATCATGGTCTTGCTGCGCTCGCCATGGCCCACTGTGATGGAAGAAGATCTCAGGAGGTGAACAGATAAGGGCATAAAAGTCATTTCACATAGTCTCACTCACCTTAACTTTTTCCTTCAACAATTTATGGTCCTTTCACAAACACCTGGTTAATTAATGAATAAATTCATTCAATCAATCTTATCTTATAAATTATTCTCTAACCTCACCCGCTTTCACCATCACAAACCGTAGATTTAGGGACATTTTCTTTCAACACCACCACCCGTCAGAATCCAACCAAACAAACAAACACGGCACTTCACAAACTCACGTGACGGGCACGTGAGTTTATCACAGACGAGGAAAATTAATATATATTTATTTACGTACGAAAACGAACAAACAGAAACCTATTATTGAGAGAGAGAACTAGACAGAGAAGAGTGTGTCTTGTTTTTTTTTTTTCATCTCCAAACCCAAAGAACCGTTTGCTCTGTCATTTTAATCCTAAAAAATTTCCCATTTTTCTCCTTTTAGAGAGAGAAACGTTTGATGTTGTAGGAGAGAGAAGGAAAAATTGTTCCTTTTTTGTTTGTTTTTGTTTTTCTTATTGGGTGTTGAAATGGTTGAACTGGAAATCCAACGAAGGGCGTGAGCGGAGAGAAAAAAATTGTATCTTTCTTTTATGGGTCTCTTTGGAGGTATGATCTTGTGAAAACCCAGAAAGGAAATCGTCGATGCGCGCTGATAGGTAGAGATCGTTGTGGGATTTTCGAGTGCCGTTGATTGAGAGATGAACGGTGGCGATGAGGTCGTCGAAGCTCCGGCGGGTCCACCGCAACCGCTGGATTGGAAATTCTCGCAGGTTTTCGGCGAACGGACCGCTGGGGAAGAGGTTCAGGAAGGTAATTGTTCCTACGCTGTGTTGTCAAAGGTGACACGTTGTTGGATCCAGTTGATTGTGTTACGATTAGGGTTTGTTTGCTTGCTTTCGATCCGTTTCGGATCGTGTTTTGTCCCTACCTTCTTGTTTTGGCTTCTGGGTCATTGCATCATCGATGTGTGATCCTGAGGGTCTTGTTTGATTTGGGTGAAGTTGTGGTTTGAGGTCGGGTTATGCATTGGTTGGGTTGATGTCAGTGTGAAACTGAGCTTTAGACTTAGTAACAGTGGTTTCCATTTTGGCTTTGAATTTTATGTTCTTAGCTCCTGCTTGTATTCCGAGTAGTTATTGTTGCGGTGAATTGGTTTGTCTAGTCTTCAGTGTGAGTTTGAGTGCTAGGTAGATCTTAATGGTGCAGAGCTTGATGAGTAGCTATGAATGTTGGCTTCAGGGGTCAGGTTGGCCGCATTTGATTGGTTAAGTTTCAATGGTGATGTTGGTGGTGTCTCAGACTGTGAGCTGATGTTTGTGAAAATGAGTGTAGCGAATGTGTCTATGTCGTAGGATGAAGAAATGGCATTTTATGTCAAGAAAGAGACTAAAATATATGTTGATAAAATTGAAGCATTGTCTTGCTTTTCCATAATAGTCAAATATGTGGTGTTACTGTTACACTGAGGTAGCAGTTGAAATTTGGGAATGAGTGTGCATCCAGCAACCGGATGGTTGCACTATATTCTCTATTTATCTTGTAGTTATTTCCGGTGAAATTAGTCACTTGCTAGTTCAAGATTTTGATGAACTAACCAAACATTTTCTCCCAACTGCATTTCTAGTTTAGATAGCTTTGCTATTGTCTTAATGATAAATGAAGAGAGCCAACCACAAAGTATGGGTGAATTTCAGTTTCTCAGCTGCTACCGCAAGTAAAAAACGAGAACAAAGACCCAGATAGTAAATAAATGTTTAATTGTTCAGAACAGAGTGTAAAATGAAACGAAAAACATTAATTTAACCATTTTCAATATGAGGGAGCTAAAGATATCTTGTTCTCTGGAAATTGTATCTGTCTGATTTGATTCTATATTTGGATAGTTTTGGATATCTTGGGCATGGTACCATACTACCATTGCAAGATTATGATGGTGGAGATTTGGACTTGGTGAAAGGCCATGGTTTCCTTTTTTTCCCCACTGAAATCTTCTGCTTCTTTTGAAGGCACTTTAACTCACAGTAAACCTGCAATACTCACGTCAAACTGTAGCTAAGATATATTTTCATGGCTTACATGAATGGAAAGAAGCAATTCCAGCATGGGTTTTGTCAATCTTGTGGGTTCTTATTGGGTATTTATTTTCTGCATGTAGACACCATTAACAGCATGGTGCAGTGATTGATCAATTTGGATTATCCTTTCTTGCAGATTAATGTTTAAGTTTCCTCATTTTTTACCCATTTTTCTCTACAGTGGACATAATTTCTGCTATTGAATTTGACAAGTCTGGTGATCATCTTGCTACGGGTGATCGAGGTGGTCGAGTAGTTCTCTTTGAGCGCACAGATGCAAAAGATGTATGTATGATTGTTCCTTCTGCCATTGTTTTTCATTTGTAAGCAAACTTAGGTTTGAAAGATTCTGTTACTCAATATTTTAATATCAATGTTCACTGTAAAATGCAGCATAATGGTTCAAGAAGGGATTCAGAGAGGATGGACTATTCTACCATTAGTAGGCATCCTGAGTTCCGTTATAAAACAGAGTTTCAGAGTCATGAGCCTGAGGTAATTTATCGTCCCCAGTAATTCTACCTGTAGCTCATAAATGTTAATATCTATAACGTTTGATCATTGTTTCAGTTTGACTATCTTAAGAGCTTGGAAATAGAAGAGAAAATTAACAAAATCAAATGGTGCCAAACAGCTAATGGGGCTCTCTTCCTCTTATCTACAAATGATAAAACAATTAAATATTGGAAGGTATGGAGTGAATGCTCACTTATGGGATACTATTTGCTGTTTTTTTTAATCAACTTATTTATGTATGGCAGACATGGATACATTTCTGTAGAACTAAGTTCAGTCCCTTTCTTCAAATGCCTTGACATCATATCTGTTTATGGATACTGGACTAAGTGCTTGTAGTATGGTCGGTATCCAGCTTGAGTCATGAGTAACTACCATATATATCATGGCTTATGAAGCCTATGTATCTGGGTACTATGAAATCTGTTGCCTGGGCTTAGCCTTTGGAAATTACCAATTTTTGAACCACCGGTTACTAAATGAACAAATTTGTAGTTAACCATATTACTCTGCATGTAGAGGGCTATCCTAGTGCAGTAACTGTTCAATTTCAAATGCATAATGTCATGATTTCGCTCAAAACAGTTAAAACATTTTTTTTTATACAGTGTGTGATCTTGATGGTCCATTGGTTTTATGATTGTACTATTATACTAAAGGCATTGAACAGACAGAACTTCGTGAGAAGTAATTATGAAAGATGGCTATGCTGTTAAACAAGAATCCCGATGGAATCTGCACTGTGTTTGCTTGTGCATGTATTCAAAATAAATATGATTGCATTTCCTTTAGTAGTTTTTTCTCACGAATTAAATAGGACTGGTCTGTCTTCTAGGCCTCTTATTCTTATTTTTGCTCTTATCTGAGAATTTAACAGGTTCAAGAAAAGAAGGTCAAGAAAATTGCGGATTTGAATGTTGACCCTTCAAAAGCAATGGGAAATGGTTCTATTGCTAGTTCAAGTAGTTCCAGTAGCTCTAAGCCATATCTTGCAAATGGAGGATATCCAGATAGACCACACAGTTATCTAAGCAATGATTTCTCATTTCCACCAGGAGGCATACCTTCACTAAGATTACCATTGGTAATTGTATTCAGCCCTCCTAGTTGAAGTATTTTTTCTAATTGGGTATTAATTATTTTTAGTGTGAATATTTACAATGAACCACCAAGAAGTTAGTGAATTAACATGAAACACACAAACATTTTCTGTCTGAATAGTTACAACTTTGTTTTCATTATTTATTGCGGTGTAGGAGGTTATCAAAAGTGAGATGTAATCTTGTCCTTTTCATGTACCATGAATATTATGAAGATATAGGTTGAACATACAAGACCTGGTACAAGTACAAGAGACATATTGCTGGTTGATTTCGTCATAGTTGTTAAGGTTGCTTATTTAAAGGTGGTTAGGATTTTTTTGAAGACTTAAAAGGTCTTTTAAAAAGAGAAACTAAAATTTCATTAAGATGTTAAAGAGTAAAAACATTGTGCTGGTAGTTGATATCAAAAGTAGTCCTTAAGGATGCAAAGGTAAAGAATCAAATCTTTGTATTAAGTTACAGATATAGTTATAACTTATAAAACTTGGTTTGACTTGGCTGGTTTGAACCGATGAACTGGTTGGGAAACCGTTCTGAGTGGTGCGTTAGACCGGTTATGTTTAGGAAGTGGTGTGGCTCAATTTGACTCAGCCAGATTTCACAAAGAAACCGGTGACTTGGCCAGGTTAACTTGGTAAAAAAACAGGTTGCCTTGATCAATTTATGTATTTTATCAAAACAAGATCTTTATGTTACCTATAATGATAGGAAATATGGCTCATGAAGGTAAAAGACAAGTAAAAAAAGTCAATTTTATTGAATTTCAAATTCAACACCTTTTTAGCATAATTTTGTTGTGTATTTGTGTACCTATAATTATAATTTAATCTTAGACAAACAATATAACCTTGATCATTTACTTGTATTTTTGACCAAATGACTCTACCACTAGTTACAAATACTTTTTTTTCTTAAGTTGCAGCAAAGAATGGAACTCACTTAGTCACCTACTCTGATGAGTGGAATTCGTTAAGTTACTAATTTGTCATTTGATGAAACAGAGTCTTCTTTTCAATGATGATGATGAAGAAAGATGCAAAAACTGTTTGATAGATTAGCTCTTTCTTTTTAAGACATAGTGCTTTGTAGAATGAGTGTTAATTTTTCTCAAGCTTATATGTATATATATATATATATATATATATATATATATATATATATATATATATGTATGCGGTGTCCCAGTGTCCTACCTTTTGGTTGTAAGCCATGTCAGAGTCGGTGCTTCTTAGGTCACCTATGACTTTTCAGTTACCATTCAAATGATAACAGACCTATTTCAGTATAATCATCTACGTAGTATTTTTTAGCCTCGTGTGTGGACAAGAGGGAAGAAAGAGAAACAAGGCTGGTAAAGAAAGGGAAACAGAAAGAGAAATATTGATCCTTGATTTATTGTTGTGATTATTCCATCCTTGTAATGTGTATTTAAGTATACAAGAGGGAAGAAAGAAAAGGGGTTACAGTTCTAAGCTTCTTTTTCAAACTTCGACAATTATATGTTTGGGATTTTGCAGTGCAGCTAGTGCTAACATATCGGTTGTATATACGTAGGTAACCAGCAATGAGACCAGTCTGGTGGCTCGATGTCGTCGAGTATATGCACATGCTCATGATTATCATATAAATTCTATTTCAAATAACAGGTGATTTTAGTTTTGTTATTGTGTACCATTTTTCTTTCGAGTAAAATTAGGCTGCTGTTGTGAAACCCTGAGGGTCCGTAGTGTAGGCTGTTCTCAAGTGTAGTTTCATATCTGCACGTTTCTTTGTGCCCTTGTTTTTGTATGCTTTTCTGATATCTGATTGCATTTGGATGATGGTTTATTTCAATATCTCCTAGCGATGGCGAAACTTTCATATCAGCTGATGATTTACGAATAAATCTTTGGAACCTGGAAATTAGCAACCAAAGTTTTAATATTGTTGATGTAAAGCCTGCAAATATGGAGGATCTAACTGGTAAGCTCTCACTATTTTGCTATATTCTGCGTTGAAAGTATTTCTGTTGGTAACTTGGTATAATTTATCTAGTTGAAGAAGGATAACAGCGTAGAAATTACATTTATCTGACGTTCATTTTGCATGTGTAAATCTTTCTAGTGTCAACTCTGTGATGTTGAATGACAGTAAGATTAGGATTTGAATCAGAATCTGGGTTATCTGGGTGAATCAAGGGTAGATAGTAGGTGACTTGAAGGCTCTACTTATTGGCTGCATGTTTTGTTAAGGGGAATTCACAAGCAATTTGATGGGGTTTATGGTTGGATTGGCTGCTTGGTTGCTGTGAACATTACCTGCGTATTTAATGTTTGGGGTTTGATGGGTTTCAAGAACAATTGAAGTAGGTAACAACTATTGTTTGATGGGTTGGATTTTTATTACATCCGGATTTGATTGCACCACAATCTGATTGATAGCGATGTGCTGCCAGACTATCATAAGTCTGATCTTCTGTTTAAAAGAAAGCATTACAGTTGTTTTAATAAAGCTCTTATAACTCATCCTACAAGAATGGGGAATGGAAGCTTGAAGAGTCCATCCTTGTTCCTACTACTAATTACGAAACACTCTACGCAAATGTGCCAAAATGGTGTGCTCAGGGCTTTGACTTAAGGTGCCAGAAGGGTTCAGCACCTCTTGCTTGTTGGTATGCTATCATTTAATGAAGTAACACCTCCTGAGCCCAAGGCACCCCTCTCTGCTTAAAGCAATGCATGCATGTATCCCTGTAGTAGCTAATTGATAACTTTAAACTTTTCCCCCCTACCCCCACCATAAAAAGGGGTCCAGCGACATAACTCACTGTGATGGTAAGTTGGAAATAATCAGGATGTAAAAAAAGTATAACTGGTTGTTCTTATGGATTGGGTTTTGTAAACACCTCTCAAACCTCTGATATGTTTTCTAATATTTTTTTCTGGCTTGATGCTTTTCTATTAGTGTTGGTTGAGCCTTTACCGTCGGTATTATTATTTCAGAGGTTATAACATCAGCAGAATTTCACCCTACACATTGTAATACATTAGCGTATAGCAGTTCAAAGGGTTCAATTCGTCTTATTGACTTGCGGCAGTCAGCCTTGTGTGATTCGCATTCCAAACTGTAAGCTCATCTTTAATGTGACGTTTTTCTATTTCCGTTATGTTAGACTAAACAAATTTTGAGATAATGTGGAGAGTTAAATGTTCCCTATGGACACAAGCATTTTTCTGAAGCCTATTACGTAAATATTTATGTAATTTCTTATGCCTGGTAGTCTCACAGACAATTACCTTTCTGTACAGATTTGAGGAACAGGAGGCCCCAGGGTCTAGATCATTTTTCACTGAGATTATCGCTTCTATCTCAGACATAAAATTTGCAAAGGATGGGAGATATATACTTAGTCGTGATTATATGACTCTAAAGGTTTGTATTAAGCATTATCATTCCAAAATCATGCTTTTGTCCCTAAAGCTTTTCTGAGTATTTTGGTTGTAGATACTTCAAATGTGTTGAATTGAAATGAGACAGGGCATCTGATCTCAGTGATAAGATTGTTGCTTAGGGTGAAAGAGATCCCAAGTTCAATTGGATGTACTAAAAATTTGGTCTTTCGTTGAATCCATTGATAGTGGTTGATGAATCCCATGAGCGAACAGCTCACTATTCAATTAATATTTAATTTAAAACTATGAATCCGTTTGTATGCAAACCAAAGAGCACTTCAAATGTTTTTCTAGTACTTTTTGTAGTAGATAAGCTCCGATAAGTCTGTCTCCAAACAGGCTCTATCTGTTCCTTGGACTATCAGTTATTGTTGATGGTTACACACAGCATTCTGTCATTTAAAAATTGTTTGGGTGTTATGCTCTAAATCTCTCAAGCCTCATCTCATCTTTATTTGTTCGTCAGCTATGGGACATCAACATGGATTCCGGCCCAGTTGCAACATTCCAGGTTCATGAGTATCTAAGGCCAAAGGTAGGTTCCTTTTAGATTAGCGACGAGCTATGAATTTCTGCTGCTTTATTGAGTTATAATAACTGGCTTTTTTATTTTGAATTTGCAGCTTTGTGATTTATATGAAAATGATTCAATTTTTGATAAGTTTGAGTGTTGTCTGAGTGGTGATGGATCACGTGTTTCAACTGGTTCTTACAGGTCTCTAATCCAAACTTCATCTGTGATATTGTTATCTTTGAGTTCTGCATCTTACTATTTGTTTCTTTTGATGTCAGCAATCTATTCCGTGTGTTTGGATGTGCCCCGGGTAGCACTGAGGCTACGACATTGGAAGCCAGTAAAAATCCAATGAGGTAATTTTACATGGAAGTTATAACACCAGCTATAAATTGGTTCAGCATTGTAACATTTATATGAATTTATTTCATTTCCTCAGACGACAAGTTCCAACACCTTCAAGGCCTGCTAGATCATTGGGAAACAGTATAACAAGAGTTGTAAGACGTGGTAAGTTTTCTAACTAACAGCCTTGGCTAACTTGAGTTTTCATAATATAGGGTGAGTTTTCATAATATAAGGCGCGTTTAGGTGAACAACTTAATTAAGGGCTTTAGCAATAAGCACTTATCTCATAAGAGCTTATTCATAAGCTATTTTGAGAAACTTATTGAAATAAGCTGAAAATAGGTCATAACTTTTAAGCATAAGCTCTTATTCATAAGCTAATCCGAACAACTTATGAAAGTAAAGCTCAAATCAACTTCTAGGTAGGTCATAAGCTCTCTCACACACTTGCTTAAGCGCGTATGTTATACTATAAGATAAGCTTAAATAAGTTATTCCAAACGGGGCCATAATCTTGTTCTCACAACAATTTTATAAAATCTTGAACAGGAGCTGAAAGCTCTGGTGTTGATGCAAATGGGAATTCTTTTGATTTCACGACAAAGTTGCTGCATTTGGCATGGCATCCAACAGAAAATTCAATTGCTTGTGCTGCTGCGAATAGCTTATACATGTACTATGCTTGAGCAAAGATGGTTGAAGGACATGAATTTGCTTCTTCATTAACCTTTTTTGGGTTGCTGTGGAAAAGGCTTCTTTTCCCTTGTTACCAACCATTGAGTTGGAGGCTACATTAACTCTCACACTACAAGTGCCCTTCAAAATCTTTAGCAGGAGCTCTTTATAAAGATCCAGAAGTGGCTGTTTCGAAATTCCTGGGTAGGCAGATTTTATTTTGTTTCTGGATGGGCAGCATCTTAGGTTTTTTATAACAATTTTCCTCCGTCCAACCCTAATATTCTTTCCCCCCTTTTTCTGCATCTTCTTGTGAAAGAAGGTGCAGTCAAATGCTTCATATTGTGTTTGGCTTGGAAATGAAGAAGAAAATGTGATTGTAGCTCTCCTACAACAGATAAAGATAAAAGATAAAATGTAGTTCTTTTCTTTTTGCCCAGATGTCTTGTGGGATGTAGCAGTTGGAAACATGCAGTGCATCATTTTTTCATTGATTATTTTTGTGTTGGTAATTGAATTTGACATGTTTTAAAGTCTAGTTTTTGCTACACTGTCAATTTTGTGTAAAATGTCAAAGGAAGTAATTATTTTAGGTTGCAATGGTGTAGGATAAACATAAATTCTCTCCTACCTTGTGTCTTAGTGGCAAGCCGCCAAATTTTGCTTAGTTTATGCAAATGAAACGGATAATCGATATTTTTTCCTGTTGGACATGGCTCCAACAACAGAAGTATGCTATTTGGCTGCAAAAGTTTTGCTAGGAAAAACATAAGTAACCAATGAAATTATAATGATGTTTTCGAGTCTACTTTTATTGCAAACAACGTTACCTTTTTGTAAGCGTTTAGTTAAGGTAAATATATGAATCTTTTACAAAAGCAAGGGACAACTAGTTTGCCCCATTTTACACAATTACAGTCCAATGTGCGTCATTTTTTGTTCAAATAAAAATTATCATTTGTCCGAATACACCTGTCATTCGCTGAGTTCCTCCTATGGAAGATTGGGTTAAGCTTAATTCATATGGAGCCTCTTCAACTTTAGTGGCAGCTTGCAAATGGATAGTAAGGGATCCCTTTGGCGCTTTCTTTTTCCCCTTTGTCAAGCAATTGGGAACCTTTGAATGCGGAACTGTGGAGGATTCATATTGGTTTAAGGATACTGCAGTGAAGTTTGGTTTGGTTTCAGATATGTGGATGTGTTTTTTTATTATCTTCATAGTTTTTTTCTATTTCCTTCTTGTTGGACAGTAGTGCTGTTAAAGTTTATTGTACAATCATGTAGTTTCATTGTTCTTTTCCCCCTTGGGCGTTCTCTTAATCCATCAAGAAAAGAAGATAATGCATATTTTTTTCATGGGAATTGCCCAAACCACCGTCCGGTTGGGCGAACCTTATATTGCCTCAGTTCTTGCATTACAATGAGTAATGTTATGCATTGCATTACATTTTCTAGAATGTCAAGTTGATGGCTTAATATAGGTTTAACTTCTTTTCAGGATTTATTTTATTTTAAAGCTCAAAGGAACTTCCTTAAAACTATATAAAAGGAAGAGGTTGCTAGGTTATTTCGTGTTTCTCAGTAGAGCAAAATGTAGTAAGCATATTGATTAGGTAAAACTCGATCAATCATTCAGATAAGTGTAACTTCGATGACAAGGAAACGATGAAGGCAAGATGACAGTGGCTCTGGACTTCTCCTCCGCCGAATGCCTTCATGTTCTCTTGGGCTTTCGCAGGCACCTGTGAGAACACTTCAACGCTCAAGTCATTAAGGGAAATGAGGGAAGAGTATATTCAAGCTTAGAAAAAAAAAAGTGCATACCTGGTGGTTTTTACCTCTTCCCCTTAAAAAGGTTGAGATTTAAAAGGTTTTCGTGTCATGTCGTTGTAGCTTGGTGACCCGGATGCAACAATCCTTGCGCTTGGCCTTTAGATCTTTTCTACACCAGGATTGTGGGCGGTGGAGATTGCCCTTCTTTTGGTGATGGGGTTGAGGAGATTAAGGTGGAGTTGACATAAAGTCGAGCGATCCACCCTTTGATCCTTTATGTCTATTCAGGTGCTAGGGAAATGAATGGCGGAGATTCTATAGGTGCAGTGCCAACCCATCCTCAAGCATGGTGGCAGGCTTTGACAGCTATGCTGGTTTGACTCACTTTTGACCAGGAATGGCCTTGGGCAAATCATAGATGTTGCCTTTCTCCTTATGGCTTAGGTAAGTGCCTATATTCACCAAGTGCGTTATTGTGAAGTTTGGCGTTACACGACTCAGTTTACTTCCTGAGGTTGTTGGCTCAAGGGTGTTTCGTCTTCACATTATCGTTATGTGAGTGACGGACGATGTGGTATCTTGGTTCGAATGTAATCACGGCGAGTTCCTCAATACTCACGAAGTAGCTGCTCTGGGCTAGCTACCTCGTCCTACTACAAGTTTACTCAGCTTAAGACTAATGTCTCGGCTGCATTGACTTACAGCTCAGGACATGCATTATCGAGTTACTTACATCGCGTGGGTGCTATACCCAAGTGATAGATCCTTTAGCTGGAGCAACGTTGAAGTTAGAGTAGTTGTATATTTTGGATGTGTCATGAGCGACTGTTCTTGAATTGCATCTGAGTTTCGTGCCTGTTGGTGGGATGCGTGCGAGGAACCAAAGATATGAATCCATCTGGCGCATTCGAAACAGTAGCCTCCTTGTTATGACAAAACAACGTAGCTCTTGTTCGGAACTACGCGGAGAGTCATGACATAGATTCTAATTAAAATTCCACCACATATGCAAGAAATTGGCGTGATAAAGCTTAATCCTAATTAAAATTTCTTGTTTTTTCCAAGCTTGAAGATATATCGGGTCCAAACATGAATAGCACTTACTAATCACTTACAATCATATTCACACAGCTGTATAAATGATTTGTGCATTTAAGAAAAATCAGAATGCAAAGCTTACCTTAGATTTTTCTATTTAGGAACCTAAGCGCCTGTCATTTGATAAAATATTATGTCGTGTGTGCTTGAAAACAAGTTAGAGATAGTTAAAAGAATTTTCAACTTAATAGAACAACTAAGTGCATGTTTAGGTTGGCATTGGAATCAATGCAAATGTGATTTTATGTATCTCAAAGCACTGATGAAGAAACTAAAATTTGTTACGTTGAATTTAACATGGATCGGAGAAGTAAGATTTTGACACGTTAGTTTCAACGTGAGTCCACGCTGAGTTCAACGGGAATTTAAACGGGTACTAAGTGTCTTTTATATTTGGGCATGAACGCCCGTTCACATGCCCCAAAACTCGGGATCTCTTGTTCCAATGCAGCAAATGTGAATGAGGCATTTCACTTTCATTGGCGTTGTGGTCGGGTCAATGCAAAAGCAAACATTCTCTAAGAATTTGTTTGTTTTGGACATGTTTGAACTTATGTTGCATTAACTCAACTCTTGATTAAATGTTTAAAGAGTACAACTATCTACAATTTCTAGTGAATCTTATTGGTATTTTATTTATTTATTTGAACATATGTAGATTTAGTGGACTAACCCGAGCCAATTTTGGGATGAGCCTTGGTGAGCTAACTTTTTAAATTTAAACTTCATTTTATAGCTTAGCGCTAGAGGGCTAAGCTTATTGTAGGTGTTATGGATTGAGATTACAAGTTTAATAACGAGTTCAATCGTTCATGACATTACATCAAATGAAGATTTCAACTCTTGCAAATGAAGTATATATGCTTTTGACAAAAAAAAAACAAAGTATAGGTGCTATTAGTTTACAATTAGCGTTAAATATTGGAAATCATTTATAGACGCTTCAATATGTCAATCATACGCAAGACATACATATTTTTAGCGCTCTAGGGCAGTCATACGCCAGCTAGTAAGATAAAAAAAAAACATTTTTCTAGTAAAACTGTCAAAAAAGCAAATTGTGGCGAAAACCGCCCACAAACTTATATGTTGATCGAATGTATAGAAAAATAGAGTTCTACGTATTATTACTAGTTCAATATTAGAGCAAACAAGACAATATTAAGCTATTAGAGAAACCTTGGCATCAAATGAAATATTTATATTATATATTGCAAAGCTTAATACAAAGACAATGAGAGATCCGTCGAATGTACGTACCCTATTGTTTAGAGCTACACGGAGAGTCCGGACAGAGATTATGCCATAGATATCTGCAACAATAGCCTCCTAGCTATGGCCAAACAACGTAGTTGTTTTCGAAGCAATCCAACGAGTTAGGATGGAAATTATGTTGAAGATATTCGGAACACATCAAAATCTCGAGTTAAGACCATGGGTTATTGCATTGCTTTTTCTTTCTTCCCACAATTTATGTTTCAATTTTCGAGTCGCGTAAAATTTTGCCAGTCATTTTATTTTGTTAGCACAACATTATAGACTGCATAGAGTAGAGTAGAGAAATCGTGATTGTAAGACACAACTTTGTTTAGCAGTTCGGCCAATTAAGCCGACCTCTGTGACTGTAGAGTAGCTATAGCTCCGTTTCATTCAATTTCTCTTGTAGGGTTACCGTGTTACAAGATATAAGGATTCTAGTAATCCAAATATTAAAAGATAGTATCCCACTAAATCCTATCACAATCCCACCAAATTAGATTCTAAAAATAGTAGAAATAAACAGAAATTCGCAAGCAGTATCATGCCGCATATGCAGTACTTGTATCACCACATATGCGGTACATCACGGCCTCCAAGGCCTCAACAATGGTTACTGCATATGCGGTACGCATGTCACCGCATATGCAGTACATGCCAAACGCACCACAACTTCTTTGTCGTTTACGACATATGCGGTACCTGTCCTACCGCATATGCAGTAGCTCCTGCAATGCGCCCTGCTGCCTCATTTTCTTCATGAGCCATTCCTCAACAATTTTCCGTCAGCGCTTAGCAGCTTTCTTTGTTTCATTTTACAAATACACAATATAAAAACCATCTACCATCACTCATCAGCTTAAGGTTTTTGGAGTTCATTTGAGCGATGGTTTTGAGTTTATTATCCTCGGTTTAGGATGTGTGAAGTTGTGAATGGTCTTTTTCCTTACTAGAAAGGGGAAAGTAATAGGAAATCTAGAGAGACAAAGGGATTGGAGCAGGTAGAGTGATATAAGGATACGCCATCTCCGTCTAAGGCGTGTTGGACGGGGGAACGACATGGACACAACACGCTAGGACTAGCCTCATCCTACCCTGCCTTGTGCTACTGTTCACTTCTTCCTGTGTTTTTCACAACGTTTACCCTCTACAGTTTTCACTTTTATTCTGAGTTATCACACAAATAGGACGTGATTTCTATTGGATTACGAATATTGTGAAGTCTTTTCACTATCCATCTTTCTTCACTCCAAGCTTGGTTATCATGTAACATACCGTTAATCACTCCCCCTCCCCCACTTTTGTGATGTTACACAAATAAAACTGGGATAACGTTGATTATAACCTTGCAATTCTTAAATGCACAAATCATTTATATAGCAGTGTGAATATGATTGTAAGTGATTAAGTAAGTGCTACTCATATATTTGGACCCGATATATGTTCAAGCTTAGACAAAACAAGAAATTTTAATTAGGATTAAGCTTTATCACGCCAACTTCTTGCATGTATGGTGCAATTTTTGGAAAAAGAAAAAGCAGAAATGCAGAATGTAAGGGAATAACTAAGCGCCTATCACTTGATCAAATATTATGTAGTGTGTGCTTCAAAACAAGTTAGGGATAGTTAAAAGAAATTTCAACTTAATGGAATAACTAAGTGCATGTTTAGTTAGCGTTAGAGCCAACGCAAACGTGATTTCATGTATCTCAAAGCACCAATAAAAAAACTAAAATTTGTCATGTTGAATTTAACATGAATTGGAGAAGCGGGATTTTGACATGTCATTTTTAATATTGGTCTAAGTTGAGTTCAACTGAAACCCAAACGGGTACTAACTATCTTTCAGATCTAGCATGAACAATTCACATCCTCATAACTCGGGATCTCTCATTCTAATGCAGCAAATGTGATCGAGAGGTATTTCACTTCCCTTGATGTTGCGTTCGGGCCAATGCAAAGGCAAACATGCTCTAAGAATTTATTTGTTTTGGACATTTTGAACTTACATTGCATTAACACAACTCTTAACTAAATACTTAAAAATCTAGCTATCGACAAATTCTAGTGGACCCTGGTGGTATTTTTTATTATTTATTTGAACATATGTAGATTTAATAAAACATTATGGTGGGTGGATTAATCCGAGCCAATTTCGGGATGGGCCTTGGTGGGCCAACTTTTTGAATTTAGATCCCATTTTTATAGCCTAGCGCTAGAGGGCCAAGCCTATGCCCAATATAGGTGTCATGGATTGAGAATATAATTCAATCATTCATTCATGACATTACAATAAATTAAGATTTCGAACTTTTACAATTGAAGTATAGGTGTTTATGACAAAAAAAGTATAGGTGATGTTAGATTTCAGTAAGCGTTAAATATCCGAAATTATTTGCAGTACAGTTATATGTCAGATATGTGCATTTTTGCCTGTCTAAGATAGCCAGTTAGATTGTAAAAAAACATTTTTCTCGTGAAATTGTTAAAAAATGAGTTGTAGCGATCATAAACCGTTACAAACTCATATGTTAATTGAATGTATAAAAAAATGGATCTACATATCATTGCTAGTTAAATATTAGAGCTTATAAGCAAGACAATATTCAGCTTTCAGAGAAACGAAATACTTATATTATAGGGTTAAATATGTTTTTGGTCCCTTAAAATAGCAAATTATTAATTTTGGCTTTCTTTTAATTTTTTCATTGATTTTGATCTCTAAAATACTCCCTCCGTCCCAAATTATAAGACCCTTTAGAAACAAACTTGGTGCCCCAAATTATAAGACCCCTTCTAGATTTCAGAAAAAAAAAATAATAAGCTTTTCCTTTTTTACCCTTTGCATTCATTATATTTTCAATTCCAAAACTTTAATTATCACATCTAGTAATTACTTCTCTTTCATCATTTCATGTTTCTCAACCAACCTTATTGAAGTGAGAACTTTAAATAGTGGTATATATGGAATATTTGTACAAAAAATAACAAAATCAAGATATTAATTAGTTTATTACATGTTTTTTTAATAAGCGTAATTGTCTGAACAAATCTTTATAATTTGGGACAAAGAGAGTAGCATATTATTGATTTTAGTCTTTTCATCCATTTTTGTGGGGTTTAAACCGCCACTATTGTGGCGGTTTTTGTGTATTATTTACGATTTTAAACCGCAAACAATAACTATTACAGTAATACTACGCATTACAAAAAGAAATCAGATGAAAAACAAGAACTGTTACCATGTCCTTCTTGGTAAAAATAGTAAAAGGTTTTAAATTTGAATTTTAACATAAAGATTTAACATTAAAAAAAATATTTAATTTAAATAATTAATTTGACTTAGGAGAAAACTATTCTCATAGGTAGTGTGTCTGTGTATGAAACTACTCTTTATTTATAGAAGAAAGAAAGTACTAGAGATAACTTCATTAAAAGAGTAGAGCTCACTATTCCTCAACGGATAAAAGTTACTCTAGGAATAATAAGCTGATCGTTCCCAAGAGCTCACATCAACGAAAAGGTTTGACTTAGATTGAAAATTTAATTGGTTTTATTATTTGATATTTATTTCAATTTATCAAAGTTCTATTATATCTTTATGAATATTATCTTTCTTAATAAATATCATGGAACATATTATTTTATTTGAATGAAATTCAACAATGATTTTTATTCTATTCCCACTATTTTAGTTTCACCCAAGCTTCATCCTGGTCATGGATAGATCACCCAGATTCGAGTCTATAAGCAGTGACAATTTTATTTTAAGAATAAAAAATTGGGAGAGTTTCATTATTTCTGTATAACAAATTAAAAAAAATTGTATTTTATTATTATTATAATCTAAGATGAACACTCTAATTGTTGTTTATTTTCAACTAAACTCCATACTAAACAAGCATTAAAATTCCAAGGCTGTATTTGTTTGATTGTCTATCATCATTATTTCCCTGAGAAAAGAACAGATAAGCATGTCTCCTACAAAATTGAGAAGAGAGCCCAACAAAATGATGTAAAAAAATCATTAATCATACAGGAAAGGTGTAAAATGTTGAGTGAGGAGGAGAGCACATCTTTAAAATCATAATAACACACGTTTTACTGCGATCATCATTATCATTGTCCATTCAGTGCTAAGGGTAAGGGGCCACCCTAATCCTTCAATTTTGCGCACGACCATTGTTCCTCTTCCTCATCCAAACCAAATCCTGGCCGTCAGATTTATCAATTCGTTAATTTTAATGATGAATGCTACCCCTCCTAATGCTCAACCCATAATTCCACTCCTCCTATATCAGAGCCGTTCAAATAATTCAATCCAACCCTACCATAATGGTTAATATATAATTTAAGGTTAAATGTGTTTCTTTCTTCTTCTTTTTTGAACTGTAATGTGTTTCTTTCTTGAAACAAGGGTTAGATATGAAGTGTAATAGTGACACACCGTCAATGTAAAATCACTTATACAAAACAATCAATACTATTTTAAAAATTTGCCACCTCACATGAGTATTTTTGTAAATTTTAAAATTATAAATGTGATGTAGCACAAAGTTACAATATTATTAGAAGTTAGTATAAAATCAGTTTACAATGACAAATATGTTTAATATAGAGCTTTATATAAACTTATCCACGAACTTTTGGTTTAAATACATTTTTAATCATTACCAAACTTTTCTCTCATTGGGGAGAGTGTGAGTTTTGAAATAAGAGGTGATACGAGTGCAATTAAAGATTTTCTTAAGGGAGGAGAAAATATTTTCCTCTAAATTTTAGAGCATTTTTTGAAACAATTTTCTCCAAAATAAAAGCGCATTCACACGAATTATGAGAGATAAGTATGAGGAACTTGAATTATTATGTTAAGTTAAATTAAATCTTTTTAGAGCAACTTAATATCTTCAAACACACATTTGGTAGTAATTTATGATATTTTAGCAGTGATTTACAATGAAATTGCTTTCATAAAAAAATTAATGAAATGTTTATTTAAAAGTAATAAAACTTCAATTAGATTTTGTGAATGTATGAGTAATTTTTTATATCGGTGCTATTTGATTAATTTTTTTAAAATATTTTTACTATCTATTCTATAAATTTGTCTTAGATGGCTTAATAATATTTTAACATGTGTCATGAGTTATAGTTTCTAAAAAACCCATGTCAAACATATTGTTGAACCACCTAAACTTAGATATTTTTACCCAAAATAAATCTTAGGTGATTTAGAAATCACATGTGTGTATGAGTGTGCGTAAGCAACTGAGTCAAATACGAATAGAGCACTTATAAAAAGAAAAATACAAATATACTCATACTCTCTTACATATTCAACGAAGATGAATTAAACTTTCAATATATCAAATGTATTAACTTTGCTTTCAAGATTTTTTCCATTTAGTATGTAAGAGAATTTATAGAAGGATATAACACTACACCAACAAGGACTAGCATAGTTGAAAAATAGTTGGATTTCTAAAGCATTTAGTTTAGGGTTTGATCTCTGAGCAGTGTGTATGGAGAATGATTTATTGAGGAAAGTCTACCCTCTTATGTGATCTCCGTGTGGAGATTGGTCTCATGTCTGCCAACTGTATGGACATGGGAAACAAAAAGTGAAGGATATAACATTACTAATGCAAATCAATAAAGACTAGTGTACACCTAATAAGTATAGGCCACTATAGGGATAAGAAGAAAAGAAAAATAAGTTATATATGATGTGATGATTTGTGAATCGGACTAAGAGTATGTTTGGTAGATAGAAGAAAAGTAAGAGAAGAGAAAATGAAAAGAATGAAAGATAAAAGAAAGAAAGAAAATAGAATATGAGATGATTTTTAATTTGTTTGGTTGAAAAGAGAAAAGAAAAGTATGTGTTTATAAAATGACATAGTATCCTTAACTAAAAGTTAAATATAATAATTTCTTATATATATATTTAATTATCAGTATTTTTTAAACTAACAATGTTATTATTATTTTTTATACTGCTTCTATTAATAATATAACTCTCAATATTTTTTTAAAATAATAATTTCATTTTGAAAAACAATTAAAGCAAAAAAATGGATAATGATCAAATAACAATCCGTTGCTTGAAACAATATAGGGATAGTTTGATCTTTTTTGAAAAATTGATACATTTTTGAAAAATTGATACATTGTCCCAGTTTTCTTCGCACCACATAGGAGAAACAATTTTTTAGTGGGTCCCACTAATTATTTTCTTTCTATCCCCTTTTCTTTGACAACTAAAAGATGGAAAATTAATGTTTTCTATGCCGTTTCCTACGTCTTCTTTTCTTTCTTATACTTTTCGATATAACCAAACAAATTGTAAATACAAACAACTTTATTATATCCATACATTACATATATTTTTTCATCTCAATTTTACTCATTTTTTTCATACAAATTTTTTTATTTATTACTCTCACCATTTTAAAATAATTAAAAAAAGTTTGTTTGATAATAATTATCCATTTAAAATTCTAAGGAAACATTAATTAATATTTTTTCACGTAATATCCTCGTGAAAACAAATAAACATATATTTTAAGGTTAAAATCGAAAAATAAATAACTTATTTTAAAAAATTATTAATATTAATTATGTCGTGTTCTTTATTTTATTTAAAACGGGGGGAGTGTGTTATGGGAGGACAAAGAAAGGTGCCCTGACACGTCATGAGCATTATGATTAGAAGATGACAAAAATGTTTTCCATGAAAGCATAGTAGCAGCACTGTTATAGCTGTCTGTCACTGAAGCTCTTTTCCCATCACTCACTGCTCGGAGGGGATTCGCCAAGTGTTGCGGGTCACATTGGGTGACGGTAACTCAACGCAACATCGAGCATTCCCGTTCTCCACGCTTTGACGTTCCAGATTCGCTTTCGTGTCATTCAACGGTTTCGATCTCAAATCTCAAATCTCAAGTCTCAAATGATGTCTTTGGCTTTGCTTTCTTCGCACGCGAGGCATCATCGTGGCCCTCTTATTGGCTGCGCCCACGCCTCACACTTTGCCTCATTTCCCTCCAACTCACCTCAACTTTCAACATGTGTCGGTCAACTTTCTCTCCAACTGTAGGAGTGTACAAGACCCGGCCCTATCCCTTAATCTGTTTCGTCCCATGTCTTTTAAACCCGTATCTCTTTGGGTTTCTTCCGTTTTAGGGACGAGTTCGGATTTAAAAATTGAACCCGGTCAATATTTAGGGTTGGGTGAAAGTCAAGTTCAACCCGTCTCACAAGCACCATTTACACACTAATAGGGGTGGCAATATGGGCTGGCGGGGCGGGTTAGGTCCGACCCGTCAAAAGCCCGCCAAAATGCGGGGCGGGTTGGATTGACCCACATTTGGTATATGGGTTGAAACTCTCAACCCAACTCACATTATGGCGGGTTGGCGCCAAAATTTAATGTAGTGGGAAAAAAAAGTAATTATGAGAGAAAAACACAAAACAACAAAGTTCTACATTCTCACAAGTTGTAAAAATACACAAATAACGCAAGTCACAAGCCACAACTCATAATTGTCTCTTAACACAACAAAAACAAGCACAAATGACGAACCAACAAAGTGTGGAGGAGACGAGAGCACCGCGGAGGATAGGAGAGCGCCGCGGTGGAGGAGAGGGGAGCGTGGTGGTCGGTGCAGGAGAGAGGAGAGCGCGAAGCGGCGAACTGAAGTCTGTAGAAACTCAAACCCTCACTTTGGAAACCCTCGTCCCTCACACTGAAGTCTATAGTAGTGTACTGATTTTTTTCAATTTTGATTTTTTTCTCTTTAGTTAAATATAAAAAAAGCAAAAAAAAAAATAAGTGGCCCGGCGGGCCGGCCCGCCCCAACCCACCAAAACCCGTCATAAAAATGAGTTTCTAAAGTGAGTTACAAGTGGGTATTTGGGCTGAAAATCCCAACCCAACCCGTCAAAAATGGCGGGCCTAGTCCATATTGCCACCCCTAACACTAACTTCAAAATATGGTTTTGTATATCTTCATTTATAGTCTGGTTTTAAGTGAATATAATTTATATTCTTTTCTTTAATTAAGTATATTGTTATGAAAAACTCCAGTTCTATATAGTTTCTTCCGTAATTCATTGATAGGATATAAATTAGTCTTTTTTTACAGAATTATTTATAATTCTTTAGTGAAAGTTGAAATTGATATTCAATTTCTCCTTCGGGCCAACCAGACCCGTCCTTTTGCAATTGAGTGTGTTAAACCCGCACCTCATCGGGTCTCTTCGGGTCTAGGGACAGGTTCGGGTTTAGAAACTGACCCTATCAATATTTAGGGCCAGGTAAAAATCAAGACAAACTCGTCTCAACCCGTCCTATGAACACTTCTGTCCAACTATATAACTTTCTCACTTATTTTATTCTAATATATACATTTTCATACATGTATTGAAAAATATTACTATTATATTCTTATTTTATTAATCTTGAGTCTTCAATTATATTAAGTATATAATTAGTAAAACATAATTTAAATTTTCTTAAAATTATAAAAGTGATAAATAAATAAAAATTAAGAAATTAAAATAAAGAAAACGGACGAAGTGTTTTTTTAAGACAATGAGTTTACTAATTAATGTATAGTTTGATTGAAATACATTTATTTAAGTTGAATTATTAAAGAGTAATAATAAAAATCAGTTTTAAAAATGACATATGCACCTGACGCACACACGGAGGCGTGTGAGTGTGCACACATGGGGGGATGTATCTCAAGAA
Organism: Acmispon strigosus; assembly: GCA_030819835.1. NCBI lineage: Eukaryota > Viridiplantae > Streptophyta > Magnoliopsida > Fabales > Fabaceae > Acmispon > Acmispon strigosus. Next base: position 50,960,522 of record JAUAMA010000004.1, on the reverse strand, counting down.
AGTGAATGATGTTAATAAATTATGACGGTTAGATCTAATAATGAATAGTTGAGATTAAAAGTTATTTAATTGTCACGTAAACATTTCAAAAAATCACATGTAATGTTTTATTTTTGAGCATTCATAATTAGACGTATTTCTCACACACATTTTCTTCCATGTAATTTTCACTCACTTTTTTTCTTATATTTCTTTTATTTTCCTACTACATTATTCATCAAATCTCATATTTTCTCTTATATTCTTATCACATCAAATTTTTACTGTTCATGATAGCTAAAAACTAAATTGATATGATTAATTTGAAAAATTTATTAGTAGTAGTATTTGACGGAAAAAGAAGGTGTTCATTTGTTTATTCACCGATCACCAAGGAATTTTGGTTCTTCTATTTTAACACTTTTTATTTTATTTATTTATTGACACTTTCCAATTACCTGTGTACTTTCGGTTATTTTGGTATGGAAAGTTGGTGGTGTGATAGGCTAGAGGCATGGATTTGTTTTAAAAACATAAGTACACTTTATAAGAAAGTAAAGTGCTATTAAAAAATTATATTTCAATCAATTTGTAATGTTCTGTACTTCTATATATATATATATACATTTTCATTCCAAAAAAATGATTTATACACCTTAAAAAAAATGTTTTATACACACGGTAATCTCACCTCCACATTTGTAAGTGGTGATTTTGTTTCAATTTTTTTTTTTACATAAGGAAATAACAAACAAAAAGAAACACACTAAGCTACCACATCTTTGCACAAGAGCGGAATCACAATAGAAGGAACCTCCTTCCAAATACACACCGGATACACTGATTGAGACACTTGTCTCGCCAACACATCTGGCACAACATTTCTATCTCGCACAACATAAGAGAACTAGAACTTCCAATCCGCAACCAACAGCGCCCGAATAGAAGCAATAGTATCCCGTTGCTAAAAAGTTCGAGTGCCCCTATTCTGGCTCAGGAGCTCCACAATCTCCTTGCAGTCCATATAGCAAACAATATCGCGGAAACCTAAGTCTTAGACAAGGTTCAAACCTGTGCGAAACGCCAGAAGCTCCGTGAGGAAAGCACTACCAGCCCCATAAGAACAAGCAAAGCCCGATAGTCATCTACCAGCGGAGTCCCTCACTACACCACCACCACCCATCTAATTAGACACCGCAACCCAGCTTTCATCCGTATGGAGATGGATCAAATTCGTACCCAAGACAAAAATGGGATCACAAGGACTTAGTGTTATCTTCCCCCACCTCACAAACTCATTCGCCATTAATAAAATTTGGCGCCAAAACAATTGAACAGGCCACTGGTGAGAATAAAAAACCACATTATTCCGCTAACACCATAAACACCAAAGAATGGCAATCGCAAATGCCTGCTAGAGGAGGTATCGAAGCCAATTGTGGAAGGAACACGCCACAAGAGGGGTTGACAACAAGCTAAGAAAGTGGCTCCATATCAGTAGCGAGTCCCGGCAGTGACGCAAGAGGTGTTCAACATCTTTATCCTGCTCACCACACCGTGAACAAGTTGCAGTCAAACTCAGATGGCACTAGCGCCGCTTCGAATTCGTCGGAAGGGCGCCGTGCCTTAGCAACTAAAGGAAAAAAACGAACGTTCTCCAATGTTTGAGATGTCTAGATCACCTTCCATTCACGAGATACACATAATGTTACACTTTGACGCGTTAATAGCATTCTTGTGGCCTTGTCGACAAAAGTAACAGGTTATAGATAGAGAAAGCAACATTGTGATTCTATTTGAAGTCTGAGCTTGTGGTGTCTCCTCCACGCGGATAAACTCAGTGATAATAGATATAGCTCCCTTTCCCTGAACCCCTTGAACGCCATTTTCCACACGAATTTTTACTTGAGAGAGGAGAGGAGAGCCCTCTTCCTAAAACCCTCATCAATCTCTTCAAAGTTTTCATCTTTATTGACAAATCAATCAAACCCATTTCTCCTTCTTCAATACTTTCCACAAATCTGTCAAAAGCTGCTTGAAATTCAACTCCTTTTTTAGGATGCAAGACCCAACAGTATTTCAGCCCATGAAGCCCCAGTTTCCAGAACAAGAACAACAACAGCTGAAATGCCCTCGCTGTGATTCCATAAACACCAAATTCTGCTACTACAACAACTACAACCTCTCTCAGCCACGCCATTACTGCAAGAACTGCAAAAGGTACTGGACTAAAGGTGGTTCTTTGAGAAACATCCCAGTTGGGGGTGGAACCAGAAAGACCACAAAGCGTGCATCAACCTCCAAACGTTCTGCATCATCATCTTCTTCCCCTTCACCATCAATCTCCTCCTCTGTAACCAATTCTGCAGCAACAGAACATGACCCAACCCGGGTTCGCACTGACCCGGTTGTTCAAGACCCACCAGGGGTGCTGAACGTTGGTGGTGGGGGTTTGAGTTTCAGTTCCCTTCTGGGATCAAATGGGCATTTTGGGAGCCTCTTTGAGGGTATGAATTCAAGCATGTCGGGTTTGAAAATGGTGAAAATGGGTGAATTTGGGGAGAATGTAAGGTCTGACCCGGTAGCGAAATCGGGTTCTCGGAGTGACCCGGAGTTGGAGATGCAGAGTGATAGGAGCTCAGAAAGCTTTATGGGTATGCAAAACGGTGATTCAAGCTCTTGGAATGGTAGTTATGGTTGGTCTGATCTTGCAATGTACACACCTGGCTCCAGCTTTCAGTAGAAGCAGAGAGAAACAGAGCCTTTCTGTTTCAATATTTATACTCAGACACTATGGTTTTGTAGATAGTTATATGATTTGCTCAAGCCTATGCATACCATAGCATGCTATGGAAGATCATACAAGTAATACCCTCTAGGTAATATCTTCTTATTTTTCTTAATTTTAATATCATATACTATATATGCTTGTGATTGGATTGGAAAAGAATGGAAGAGTAGGTCTTGAAGCATTATGTGAATGTTATTGTAGTGATTGCTATAGCTCTTGAAGCATCCATGGAAATTTGGCAGTTTGCGTGACAAGCTATTGTGCATTACATCTCTATATTTGAGGGAATGTGAGGGTTATATGGGGAAATTTCAAGTACTCTCTTTGTAGTTATATACTCTCACTGTTTTAAAATAACTCCATGTTTAGAGAAAAATAAATTTATTTTATAGGGACTGTCTACTCACAATTCCAAATGAATATTAATTGATATTTTTTTATATAATACTTTTATGAGAACAATAAATGTAAATGATATAAATACACTTTAAAAATTAAAATAAAAAATAATATATTTTATATTTTAAAAATTTAACAATATTAATTACATTTATTAATATGTGATAGATTATCTTATTTATGCCAATGGTCTTGTTTCTTTAGTCATAAGCTTCCTTCTTTACTCATACATTGGCTGCAATTGCAATCACGATGGCAATGCCGGCGCGGCAACTCCAAAATCCACTACATTACGCCGTCGCACTTGCGGACAACAATTAAAAACCCGGAATCATATGATTTTAATACTAATTCGTAGCAAATTAACTGTGGAATAGTTTGAAAAATCACGATTCACCAATGAATCACCCAGCATATTGTTCAATTCCATATATTAAGTGAGAATCTAATTGAAATTGTTAATCTCTACAATTCAAAGTTTGTGGCTTTAGCTTTCCAAGTGTTGTTTAGCTACTTTCAATGGATCTATAGTCAAAGTGGCTTGCTAGGTCCCGTCAAAAGAAGGCACAAATTTCAACCTATTCTACGATCCCAAGAAGTGGTGGTTCTCTTATTAATGGATTTGTGATCATGTTAGTTCTTAAGTGGGTCTCCACATACCATGATGTGTTTAAGATGGAAGAGTGTGTTCTCCAAGTTACCATTTCATTTGCGACCCTCCCTGCACATGTGTCTGTTTGCCAACAAGTTTTGCCAGCAGCAAGAGATTCATGTATGCATTTAATTCAGGGGAGTTGGGGAAATTAAGTTAATAAGTTGCCGACATTGATTGCATCAGTATATTTTAAATGAAGTAAAATTTAAAAATGGTAGAAATTGTAATGATAATTATAATTCATTTCAAGTTGAATTTTTGATATAAAAGTAACAGAAAAATATTTAAAATATGTCAACAAGTTTAGAAAATTCAAACGTAAAACTTTATTAGTTAGTCCCACTATGATGTGGATGTTTTCGGCTCGAATATGATTGCCTTCAAAGGAGAATACTTATCTCACACCAAAAAGAGGGCTCAACCTCGCCTCAGCAATTCCCACTGTCGCGAACCAGCTCCTCCATCATCAGCTACTCCCAAACCAACTCCATTCCTCTTGATGAGAATGAGGAAAGTGAAGGCAGAAACAAGGCAAAGATGACCGTGGAAGAAGTCACTGATTTCCAAGGCAAAAGGCGAGACCTAAGTTTTGCCATTGTTATTGTTTGAGCTCAGATCTGAAATTCAGATCTCAAATCAACATTAGTTCCAATTTTATGTGAAGAAAACCTCTTCCTTAACTTTGGCTGAAATTTTGATGAAAACAACACACATATACAAAAGAAGAAAAAGGGAAGACTTAAAGGAACAGCTCACAACATTCAAGACTATTAGATAAGGTTCTAGTTTTAGTTTTAAGTCTTTACCTTAGTAATCAACACACATCAACATTCAAGACTTTAAGGTATTATTGCTTATGACGGCTCAAAAGTAATAAACTAATTAAGTATAACTTATTTTCAAAGTTAAAACTAAGTAGCAACACTTAATTAGGGATTGAACTTCAAAAAACCAAGTTTCAAACTTGCAGTAATTGATTACCAGTTTTCAGTAATAAATTACAGGCAGTCAGTAATCGATTACCAGTTTTCAGTAATCAATTACTGGTAGTCAGTAATCGATTACCAGATTTTAGTAATCGATTACATGTTTGAAAATGACACTCAGATCATAACGACTAGTAGCGTAATCGATTATCCAGTTTCAGTAATTGATTACTGAGATCAGGAGTCACGATTTTTCATGAACCAATGTGTTCTTAAACGTTGGAAAACCTTTGCAATGGTTCATGAAGAGCCACTAGTGCCTATATATACTCAATTAATGTTCAGAAACGTGGAAGAACTTTCATTAATCATTTGGAACATTATTCTGAGGAAATTTACACAAATGCCATAAGAACGCTTATGTTGTTTAACTTTTAGAACTAAGAATAATCATGAGTCTTCATTTGTAATTACCAGAAACATACTATCGAAAGTCAATCCATTCTTAGATTAAAGGATTGGTCAGCCATTATAAAAGCTTCTTCATCTTGTACCCACCATAGTGTTTGGCGTTAGTGGAAAGGTCCTTTGAATCAGATTGATTAAGAGTCCGCCGTAGTGTTCGGTGAAGGTCTAGGTGATAAAACTTCTTAAGGTCCTTGGTGTAAGCATCTGTAAGAACTCTTGATCAATAGTGGAAAAATCCCTGAATCAGAATAGGGGATTGGACATAACCTTCGGTGGTTTGAAGGTGAACCAGGATAAAATCTCTGTGTGATTCTCTCTTTCCATGAACTTTTACTTTAAGGAATTTACATTTCCGCTGCATATTCATTTATTGATTGTGAATCTATCAAAGTAAAATTTATCATTTTCGAATTGGGTTTTAATAAGTCGAAAAACGTAAGAACCTAATTCACCCCCTCTTAGGTTGCTATATCTGTAGTTACAATTGGCATCAGAGCGAAAGTTTAGGTAAAATATTCCTAAGATCCAGTTAGATTGCATCCTCCTCTAGACCAGTTTTGAGTGAAGGGTTTAACATAAACAGACCACCATGCTTTAATGGCGAACATCATGATTTCTAGAAAATCAAAATGAATTTTTTTATTAAATCACTAGATGTAGAAATTTGGAAAGCCATAGAAGAAGGCCCCTTTGTACATGTTGTAGAGGTAGGTAGTAGTGTTCAATCAAAATATGATAATGCGTGATATGGATGAGTTTTTTAGAGTCTCAACATGTAAGTCTGCCAAAGAAATGTGGGATACTTTAGTAGTCACCCATGTGAGAACAGATGAAGTACAAAGATATAAATTAAATACTCTTTCCTAAGAATATGAAATGATTAGAATGTTACCAAGAGAGACAATTCTAGATTTTCAAAAAAGGTTTACCCACTTGACTAACTATTTGATTGCTCTTGGGAAAAAAAATTCGAATGCTGATTTGAATTTGAAGGTTCTAAAATCTTTCACAAGGGCTTGACAACCAAAGGTGACAGCAATATCAGAAAACAAAAGTTTATAAAAAATTACTGTAGTTGCACTTTTCAGAAAACTTCAAGAGCATGAGTTGGAATTAAACCGCTTAGAGCAAAATGAAGGACTTGAAAAGAATGTTAGAAGGAGACACAAGTTTCCACAACATTAGAGAACAACTGGGATGATTCAGGAACAAATTGCCATGAACCAGAGAGATGAAACCAGGCGGAAGCTAAACCCTAAGCTGGAGGAGAGACGAGGAAGTGAATAAGGTTCTAAAACCACAATCGGAAGCCTCTTTCATCGTCGCCCTCTCCTCCACCATCATCTCTAGCTAGCGCTCCCTTTGGCCAGAAACTTCCTCTGCGATGGTGTCTTCTTTGATCTCTTCACGTCCATCAACTCCTCCTCCTTCAACAGTGCAACTACCATCGCCAATCTCTACTTATATGTTTTCGCCAATCCAGCCTCCTATGATTCCCCTCAACCTGCGAAAACCTCTTACTTGTCAACCACGATTGGGTTTCCTAGTGCTCTAGTGACCACTGGTAATGTATAGTTTCCTATGTGCCACCCAGTCTTGGGGACGACGTTAGTGTAATGCAACGATAGAAAAGCAAAGAAGAAGATGACATGTTTGTAATTTTGATTTTCATTAGTGGTAAATTTGAGTAAATGCCACATCAACTAGTAGAGGTCTTAAAAACAAGTGTATATTAGACTCTGCCTAAAAAGTGCCCTTGATGTAACATTTTTTTGGGTCTTACTTTCAATATGAATAGTGAGAATACTGGGCGGATATCTACACCTAAAAGAATGAGCGAGAAAGGAAGAAATAAAAGATAAAAATGCGTATGTCGGTATTAAATTGAATATTTATTATTAATCAAACTTGTTATTCTTAAGTTAAAGAATACTTTCTTTTCTTTTTGGCTTAAATACATTTTTAGTCCTTGTAAAATACATTATTTTTGTTTTTCGTCCCTACGAATTTTTTCTTGTTTTTTATCTTCCAAAAATTACATGGGTTGTTTTTAGTCCCTGCTAGTTGTTTGTCGATCCATTCAAATCTGAGTTTTTATAATTTGGGGAAAATCTGAGATGGATGAACCCGACTTCACCGCCTGTAGAGCAGATCTAAGTGCGCGTGGGAGTTTTTTCAGATCTGGATTGGATGAAAAAACAACTAGTAAAAATTAAAAATAAAACATGTAACTTCCGGAGGACTAAAAGCAAATAAAAAATTCTCAAAAATGAAAAATGAAAACAACGTATATTGTAGGGACTAAAAATGTATTTAAGCCTTACATTTCAAATACTCAGGATTTGAATTTGATAACAAATTAATGTTTCAAAATCCAGAGTATTTGAAATATAAGACTTAAATACATTTTTAATTCATGCAACATGCATTGTTTTCATTTTTCATTTCAATTTTTTTTCTTGTTTTTAGGAAACTTTATTACCATATTCAATATCTTGGAGTTTCTTTATAATCATTGAAATGTTTATGTTAATTGATTTAAAAATTGAGTAGTGTGATATATTTCTACTCCATCCTCTTATAAATCCTTATACATATTAAATGAAACAAGAATTTAATGTTTTTTACCCTTTCAAAATATCAAATTATTAACATTTTATTTAATACTTACTCTATTTAGTAGGTAGGAAGATTTATAAAACTATAAATCAATACTGTTTAATTGAAAAAATGTAAGAACATTTTATAAGTGCACTGCCCTTAATTGATGTTTTTGGAGCTTTTATAAATATGAATTGATATGGTCAACCCTTGTGAAAGTCAGAGTAGACTAGAAGTGACCAATTATGTGACCTATCACACTTATTGAGCTTATATGTTTATATGTTAGGTGACTATCAGTGTATGCATTTTTCATTGGTGGCCCATGAGAGGGCTTGACTCAAGTTTGTCATTGAAAGCCGCAATTTGTCCTGGCTTTAGTGGGTTCTCAAGGGTAAGATCTATTATCAACTAAGAAAAGATTATTCACTTAATCATCACCAAAAATTGGTATTGGTGTTCTATGTGTATAAATTATCAATTAATTCTTACATATTTTCCTCGTGACTTCGCCACTTGGGTGCCTCTATATAAATCCCAACTCATACTACATGGCTTCCATTAGAATCATAAATAAAACTCCTCACTAGCACCAAGTTTTTCATCACAATCATCCCTATTTTAGTATTATATCCATGAATAAAACTGTGCACATTACCTTAGGTCACATGACACTCTCAAGTGAAATATAATGTTCATCTCGCTTCTTAAATGAAAAAATAAACATATAACTTTAACATGAAGAAACATGATAAAATTTCTACATTAGAAGATCTTGATCCGCTTGCGATCTATGTTCCTCAATGTTGAGGTCCAAGTTATAGAAAACCCCTCTTTTTGTTCCTCGATGTCAACTGTATTTATTGCTGTGTGCTTACTATTTCAGTGTCGTCTAAATAGGGCACTCAAAACAAATTGTCTTAATATTATCCACAACTTGGAAGAAAAACGTGATTTTGGAATCAAATGAATGGACATGTAGCATCAATTGCTCTTGAGATGTCAATGGTTCATGGTTGAGTTGTTTACCTGTGCCCCAACATTGAATGATATAGGAGGAAAATTGGAACTGTACAAGTGAATTTCGAACTTTCTATTTCAAGGGCTATCAACAAACCAACTTTGAGTCTTTGATTGGTACCTCCACTAATCATCAAGAAAGAAAATATGACTTTGCTTCCTTCCTCTAATTATCAAAACCAATGTGGTCAGCCTCAACTACAGGATAGGTTAGGTAAGTGATTCAACAATAAGTGAGATTTGGTTTTAGTTATTTTAATTTATTTATTTTTACCATTTTGATTCCTTTAAAACTTGAAATGCTTAGGTTCCTTACTTTAAATGACCTCCATAAAAGAGGGTGAGGTGAGAAAAGTGACATTTATCTTAAAATGTTGTCATTGGATCTGCATTCAGTCAATGGTTTAAGCTATAGATTCATTTCAACCATGATAAATAAAAGAAAATTAATTAAGTTTAACTAGTAAATACTCTTGTAAATGCAATTTAAATCATCAATGTGTATATGTATATGGAGCAATTGTTTTGACTGTACTCATAAGAGTATATTTAAAATAAAAATATAATATATAATTATAGATTAAAATAATAAAATTTAGTGATATGATAATTTACAATATATGTATATACAATATTCATAGTTACTTTTAAATTAACATTTATAATTAACTTTTTTACAATTAAGTCAAACCTTTTTTTTTCTCAATTTAAATCAAACATTTAAAAAATAAATTTTTTAAATGTTTATTTATAGTCAATACTTTATTTATAGTTAAACTGAAAAAAATTGTGCTTTATAAGTGAGGGAGCAAGTTGTAGTTTTTTTTTTTTTTTGTAGAAGCACCCCAAACAGCTTTTACTTGTAACTCTAAAGTCAGCAACCCAGCCCACCAAACCAAAAAAAATACAATACATAGTCGGAAAAAAAACGATACCTAGTCACATATTAGTTTGCTGCAAAAAATTTCAAAAGTGTTGCTATGGACTTGATATCGAATCTGCCAAGACACATTCTCCATGACATTGTTTCAAGGCTGCCAGAAAAAGATGCTGTTAGGACCAGTTTTTGGTCTAAGGCTTGGAAGGATACTTGGACTATCTCTCCCATCTTGGCTTTTACTGAATCGAGGTATGGAATAAGGAAGATAACAGTTGACAAAAAATCATATCCCCAGAAAATGGAAGATCTTATATGAGGAAAAGAAACATCTTCCTCAATATTGTGGACAGAACAATGCTCTGGTTCCATGAACAACTACAAGGGGTTGTTGTTGATGCACCAAGTCTTAAGTACTTCTGTTACTTTGCAGATGGTATTGATACTGTTTGTAAGACCAGCATGGAGATGTACAAAAATTTAAGAAAACTATACGTTTATCATTTTCAATACTTGTTCGAGTCAGATAAGACCATTATGGACGACAAAGCTCTTCCTACCTAATATTTAATACAGCTGCATTCACAAAGACTCAAATTCGAGACTTCTACTTAAGCTAAAACAACTCTGTATCAGTTGATCTACGTGCTTGGTAGTGTCTCTAAACAAATTTGATATAGCTATTTCTTCCCTAAAATCCACCACTCATTCACAACCAGAAATTGATATACCTCAAATCCTTAGGCTTATTACAAAAGATTTTACAAGATATGATGACCAATACAATTTAGTCAGTTATATCAATAAAACCCAAGCAACTGCATTACTAATTTGAAATTAATACAATCAACTGAATCAAATATTCAGAACAAGCTGTCTGGCCTATATCACCCCTGGCCAGCAGGCTGCGCCAAAACATTGATACCTACACTCAACTGCGGTGTAAGTATAGCTGCTAGTTAAAACCTGTTGTGATTGCTATGAGAAGACACAGAAATCATACTAAACTGCAAATGATGGAGCTCAGTTCTTGAGTTCCTTTTCAATTTCTAAAATTCCATGGAAAATAAATTGCTACACATATATGGCTGAGAAGTGTACGTGTTGCATCATTAACATGTAACATTGGACAAGATATTGCGTACAGTGCCACTAATAGTTTCTTTCACCTATGTCGAAATGACGAAAACAAATGTCAAGTAAGTGGGAATTGGTTATTTCTTCTCTTTATTTTTTGAAAACCTGTTCTTTCAAATTTTCAATCTCAACAAAAAGCATTTTATTAAACCATCAGGCCTGTCTATGGCATCAAGGACAAGGGCAACCCAAAAGGGGAACATATATACATATTTGGTCCAGTTTCATGTCCCCCATCCAAGATTGGTTGGTCTACCTATGCACATCTCATTATGCAGTAACGTCAAGATAACTACACTACCATTCCAACGTAAAGATAATATTGTCATGAGAAGTTGGCAACGCATCTAACATGGTCTTAAAATCAACATTCTCATCAGCATTCCTAGTGTTTGTGACTTTAACACCCTTCAGGCCATGCCACCAACACTTGGCACTACCAGAACTGCAAAAACAGTCGTTCTCTTTTCTGCCCATAAGCGCCTCGTAGAAAAACTGTAGTTTTAGACAATAAAAACTAGAGTTAGAAGTTCCGATAACATTAATTAATATTGACTAAAAGCAAAAACTTTTTAAGCATAATTTCAACGTGTCTGGTATAAAACAAAAACATACCTAGGCAAGCTTTTCCTCTATCAGACAGGACATCACAATATGTAGGAATCTCAATGCTGGAAGCAGTTTTAAATAAAAGAGAAACATGGGAGACAATGACATACCTCAATGAATGCTCTGCTGCAGAAAAAAGCATGCAAGCTCAACGAAATAGTTTCAGGGCAGCAACTTGAAAGTAAGCTATTAACAACAGGCCAAAAGAAAGTTTCATTTTTAGGAATAGAGCGCAGGTCCAAGTTTTTATGATCGGCGGAGAGGATGAATCTTCCGAGACAACTGGGTTCAATACATCCTACATTATCCAGGTGTATATATATAAGATAATAAATAACTATGCAAACAGAATGAACCAATCAATAGCTATTTTATACTTAGTTATATATACAGGGGCATATCAAGTGAGAGGGGTGTGTTATTGTGAGTGGTGAGAGTATTAAATCCTAACCAATCAATTAGAATAAACGGTTCAGATCTAAACTCTTATTTTAAGAGTGCACGTGGCTGCCTTCTTTCTCAACCCAGGTCTGCATTTTCTTCCCTTGTCTCACTCACCGTTGCTCATGTGTACAGCCATCGCCACTGACTATGGCTCTTCCTCCAATCCTCCTTTATATCCCTCCAGCCGTCCACACATCTTCTATAGTTCTATCCTTTCTAGTATTCAGTCCCTTCACGTGAGCGCAAGGTTGCATGCGTCTGTAATCATCGACGGAGGAACTAGGCCGCAGTCATGGAGATCTGGCGAAGGTGGCGCCAGCAGAATGACGACTGAGGCGTTTCTGGTGCGGGTGGAGGGTGAATTTATGTTCAGTCTGGTGTTGGGAGCAGAAAAATTGGGGATTTACAAAGGGCAAAGTTAACAACTGAAATTGGACAGCACCCAAAAAAAAAAAAAACTAAAATGAAGTTTCTCGAATTGGGAGTTTAAATTGTTGTTGAAATTATCTACTTAGTTCCTGAGGAAATTGGTCAACCTAATTTTAATGGTGGGAAAATGTTGTGGCAGAAAACTGAAGCTGTCTTTTGCGCAAGAGAATCGAAAACATGAAAGAGGCAAGATGCTCACGAGCACTCTTAAAATAAGAGCTTACATCTAAACCGTTTATTCTAATTGAATGGTTAGGATTTAATGCTCTCACCTCTCAATAGCACACGATCGTTAGATCTAACCATGAATGGTCAAGATTAAAACATGAAGTCATATGACTTTTTAAAAAGTCACATGACATTTTTAAGTAGTTTTAATCTTGACCATTCATGATTAGATCATAATTTATTCTTACTTTCTCATATAAAAACATCTTTCTCATATGATACATCATATATATATATATATATATATATATATATATATATATATATATAGGGGGCATATCAAGTGAGAGCGATGTTTATTATGAGAGATGAGAGCGTTAAATCATGGCCGTATAACCATTCATGAGTGGTTGAGATTAAAAGTAGTTTAGTGGTCACATGACTTTTTAAAAAAGTCACATGTCATTTTGTAATAATCTTGACCCTTCATGGTAGATCTAATGGCTAAAATTTAATGCTCTCATCTCTCATAATAAACATCGCTCTCACTTGATACGCTCCCTATATATATATATATGATAATAAGTAAATATGCAAACGAAATGAACGAATCAATAGCTACTTTATACTTGGTTACTTACTGCAATTGGCTGATGGATAAATAGGGAAAGTGATGCCAAAACATTTTGAGGTTTCAAGTTTTGGATAAACTCTCTTAAATCACAAAGTTCCTGATGATCAAGGTACATCTGAACATTGACTTCCAGTTGACTAGAACTTCTCGGAAAAGATATAATAGGTTTTGCTGCACCATCACCACAATATTGACACGATGATAGATTAGGAGCATCGATGGTAACCTCCTTCAGGTTAGAGCAATTGGATAGCATCAATACCTTGAGTTTATCACTTGAAATATAAATCCTCTCAGACATTGTACAATTGTCCAATTTCAAACTCTCAAGTAAAGGAAATTTATGAAACAGTTCAATAAACCACTTCTCTGTGACAATAGTACTCTTAAAAGCCCATAAGTATAACCCTCTCAAATTTGTGCACCTATCAAAATCCAACTTAAAAGGTGCGTTCAGATCACCACGACAATAACATAAATTCTCAAGACACGGTGCATCAATATAAACCTCCTCTATTCCTTGAATGTCAACTTCCTTGAGATTCGGCAGACCACGCATGCTCAAAGATTTCATCCAATCGGTCCTGGACTCAAGCAGGCCTCTTGCGCCACTAGGGTTTGATACAGAACAACACTTCAAAGTTACTATTTCAATCAAAGGACAGCGAGAAATGAGATGCTCTATTGCCTGTTCATCTCCCACAAGGACAAGCCATAATGATAGTTCTCGCAAAGAGAAAAACTTGATTGAGCAGTTCATGAATGCTTGATCAACGCAGATTCCCCCCATCAGCTCCAACTTCTTAAGTGATTTGGCTTCAAGAACACCTGTTGGCAAGACATAGCAACACTCCTGACCTTCCCCATCCTTATCAGGCAGGACAAGCTGCAGTGCCTCAACACGACTTTCACCAGCCAACTTCAACCAAAGATCAACATCCCGAGACATGTAATGAATGTCAATAAAGTTCACAATGAGCTTAAAATCTTTGATTGCTAAGCCTTGGTCATGGAACCTTAGCAATGTTTTCTTCACATAATTAAGGAACATTTTTCTTTTCCTGAAAAAATCTTCCATTGGCTGGGGAAACGTCCCTACAATTTTGGTGTCACTGAAGTACAAGATGGGAAACGTAAACCATGTTTCTCCCAAGCCTTAAACAAAACACTTGTCCTAGCAACATCTTTCTCAGGCATCCTTGACAGAATGTCATGAAGGATGATTCTGGGCAGATTCGAAATTTGGTCCTGGTCCATTTCTTAACTAAAACCGCACCTGAAAACAACCAAAACAGCAGAAACATGTGACATGGAGAAACTACGTTAAACCCTATCAATGATTTTTCCAATTCCAACTCAACAAAACCTAAACTTTTGAATCAATTTAATACCCTACTACACCTACTTCATACAGAAGTACATCACAGTGGGTAACGGTAGAAATCTTCAAGATGGTGTTTAGCGAATAAACTCATGTGAGTCAATTTCAGATAAGAGAAAATCAAAATGTTCGGAAGAAATTTATGGATTTGAGAGAGAGAGAGAGAGAATCAATTGCCTGAGAGAAATGTGGTTAGAGCTTCATCGACGATCGTAGCGCCTCGCCCTAACGATCCTTTCTCCCAATTTCTACAAAACGATCCCTGTGATCGTGAGGATTTGATGCATAGGGAACGATGCTATAACAAGCATGCTCAAATTAGTCCCTGTATTTCACCTCATTTCATTTTTGTCCCTTGTTGGAGGGTGGATTTTTTAATTATTTTTAATTAATAATATTATTTTAAAATAATTATTAAATTTTTTGAGGAAAGCATTGGTTTTCAAGTCCCTCTCATGGTCTCGATTATTTTTATGTTTTATTCTTTGAACTTAGAGTTGTCAATTTAGGCCCAAGCCCCAAGGCCAGCCCTGACCCATGTGGGCTAGGGCCAAAAAGTCCCACACACAAAAAAGACCACCGGGCTAAAAGCCCCCAAAAGCCCTGTGGGCTAGGGCCAGCCCATGGCCCTTATAAATAATTTCTAATAATTTTTTTTAATTTTAACAATTAAAAACAGGGCAAATAATAAACTATTTTTTTTTATTTTTTTAATTTAAATAATTAAAACAATTTTCTTCCAATGGGAGACACTATGCAGGTTATGATAAAAAATAAAAATAAAATTGGGAAAGAGGAATAGCAGAGGCAGGGCACGGTGGCAGCGCCGGCATGCCCGGCAACAACCGCAACCCCATCGGAACGAGCAGGAAATGGATGGGAAAGACAGGGCGGCGGTGAGAGGAAGAGGAACGACAGAGGCGGAAGGAGTGGCGATGAGAGGAAGAGGAAGGGCGGCGGTGAAGGAGTGGCGGTGAGAGAGACAGAGAGGAATTAGGATTTAGGAAGGAGCCATCGATGTTGGCAGCGCTGGGCAGGTCCGACGGCAACAAGGAAGAGGTGGCGGCGATTCGGTGTTGAAGAGGAGCAGAGCGGCGGCGGCGGCGACGGCGCTGGGTGTTGAAGAGGAGCGGAGCAGCGGCGAAGAGAAGGTTTGGGTCGAGAAGTTGAAGGAGAAAAAGATAGGGAGGGGTGGCGGTGTGAGAAGAGAGGAGGAGAAGGAGATGATGGTGATGGCGGTGCTAGGAGGATGGGAGAAGGAGGTTGCTGAGTGTTTTGGGAGAGGGAGGCGGTGAGAGAGAGTGAAAGAGGAATTAGGGATTTAGTCATTTAGGGTTATCCTCCCATCTGATTTTTTTTTTTTTGCAGGGCTTGGGGCTGGCCCTGTCCTGGCCCTGTCCAGCCCACATCACTAGTGGGGCTGAATGGGCTGGGGCTTTTTGGCCCACAATTAAAAATGGGGCTGTGTGGGTTAAGGCCAAAATAGTGGGGCTTGGGGCTGGCCTTGGGGCTTAGGGCCAAATTGACAGCTCTACTCCTGTTTTTTGCTATGATCATGTGTAATTAGTCTCTCTTGTATTGGGGAGATGAATTTGGTTATGACTATGGATTGATATGTTTTAGTTAATATAAGTGATTTATTTCTTCTACGTGTTTCTTTTCTTGTTTAATTGAGTTTGGAGTGCACGCCGAAATGTTGGTGAGTTAAAGATAACCGAAAAGGAACTAAATAAGAATCTGTACTCACTAGACATAGAGTTAATGAATTATTTGTGTTGACCGAAATTATAACTTTTATTAGATATAGAGAAATTTGTTATCACTTGTGAGTTATAAGGGATATTTGAATAGGTAGAGCACCGTAAAAGAGTGAATTCAACTTATATATTATCTATAGTAGGTAAATCCATTGGATTAACTAATGAAATCGGAACTCTAGTGTGTTACTCTCATCTGATTTCTCAAAAATCATATATCTTTTTTCTTTTTTCTGAATTATTGCTATGATTCCAATCAATCAATTGAAGCCCTCATTTTATTGCTTTATTTTTGCAAATTAAATCATTGAAATAAGAGTAGATTAAACAATCCCTATGAATCGATAAATTAAAACCATGGGCGAACTGTACATGACACATCATTGACTCAGGTAATGTAGTGTAGAAACGTTCATTTTTCCATGCTTTCTTGGAACCTTATTTCTCCAATTTTGACTGAACCCCATTCTCAAATTCAATGAAGCACATATAAGTACCACTCAATATATAACACAGTTAATGAAAAAGATGCCGTTAGGACCAGAATTTGTACAAGGCTTGGAAGGATACATGACCTACCTCTACCATCTTGACTTTTACTGAGTCGAGATATGGAATAAAGAAGATAAAAGTTCACAAAAAGTAATACCCCATGCAAATGGAAGATCTTAAGAGTAAAAGAAACAACTTCCTCAATGTTGTGGACAGAACAATGCTGAGGTTCCATGACCAAGCTTTACCTATAAAGCAATTTACTTAGGATAGGGTCATCTGATCCTTTTAACATGTCTCCTCGTATTGGTTACTGGATGGTGTTGGCACCGGCAAGTGAGACAGGCACTCATGTGCTGCACCTCACCCTCTTTATACCTATTCTTTCTCTTGGTGAACACTATTGCTTGCTTCTTAACATCATTGAATCCAAATCTCTAGTCAGCTTCATGTTTTCAGGTGTCTTAGAATTGGTAATGCATTACTGAATAATCCACTTAAGTTGTGCTCGTTGCATGAATTATCCTTGACCCATGCCTCTATGTGGGAGAAGAGAAGAGAAGATAATCGAGAATTCTAGTTGCCCTTTGATTGAATATATGAAATTGAAGTACTGTTCAGGGTTGTGAGAAGACACTGAAATCAAAATCAATTGCAATTTGCAAATGATGGAGCTCAGTTCCTGTCTTCCTTTTCAAGCTCTAAAATTCCACAACATATCAATTGCTACATAGATATGGCTGAGAAGTGTATATCTCAACTGTTTAAGTTGCATCATTAACATGTAACTTTGGACAGGATATTGCATATAGTGCCACTACTAGTTTCTTTCACCTAAGTCAATAACAATCGTCAAGTAAGTGTGAATTGGTTATATGTATTTTAAGACCTGTTCTTTCGAATTTTCACTCAACAATAAGCATTTTATTAAAACCATCAGGCCTATCTATGACATCAAGGGGTTTGGTTTGGTCTACCCATGCAGATCTCATTACGCAGTAATGTCAAACTTCTACTTAAGCATACCTATCAGTTAATAACAACACTACAATTCGAACCTAAAGATAATATTGTCATGAGAAGTTGGCAACGCATCTAACATGGTCTTAAAATCAACATTCTCATCAGCATTCCTAGTGTTTGTGACTTTAACACCCTTCAGGCCATGCCACCAACACTTGGCACTACCAGAACTGCAAAAACAGTCGTTCTCTTTTCTGCCCATAAGCGTCTCATAGAAAAACTGTAGTTTTGGACAATAAACAAAGAGAGTTAGAAGTTCCATAACATATATATTGATTAAAACAAAAAACCTTTCGAGCATAAACACAACGGGTTGGAAAACTGGAACTCAAACCTTGAGATATTTATCGGGTTTTAAATCCCGGTACAAATTTTTACATACTGGGCTTTGAATTCCCGGAATGAAAATATTTTGCATTTTGGGATTGTAAAATCTGGTACTCACCCAAGCACCTTCTGCATTATAAAACCCGGAAGTTTTCACGTGGGTATTATAGTATTTTACTACAACAAAACAAAGTGGGGTTTGAAATTGGATGGGTAAGATGCCAAATCTAATGCCCTTTAAAATTTTGGAATGGATGTTTCTTTTTATTACATTTTGAATCCCTACAAAATACACTGTTTTTGTTTTTCGTCCCTTAGAAAAAAAAATCTTGTTTTTAGTCCTCGGAAAATTACTTGTTTTGTTTTTAGTCCTTACTAGTTGTTTTTCCATCTAATTCAGATCTGAAAACACTCTTACACGCGCTTAGGTTTGCTCTACAAGCAATGAAATCAGATTCAGTCATCTCAGATTTTTCTCAAATTGTAGAAACCTAGATTTTTTCCATTCTTCATCTTCCTCTTCCCCTCTAATTCCCGACCACCACCCAACCACCACCACATCCTTCAATGATGGGAGAGAGATTTAAAACAATACATTTATCTACCTTTACTTTTTAAAAAAATTATTACTCAGGAGGAAGAGTATTTTTTATCTAACGAAATATTCACACTCCAACTTTTTCTACTTTTTGAGGGGAGACAAAATCGAGTTATGAATGATTTTGAGTCTTTTGACCCCCTCTCTTCCCTATTTTCCCCTCTTAAAAACTGAATTAAACATGATAAGTTTAAAAAAACTTTTCTCGTCTCTTCCCTTCCACTCCTTCCAACCAAACACGAAGTTAATGACATATATTATTAATATTATCATGTTTGGTGAAGAAGAGTTGAGGGTAGGGGAGGTGAGGGCGAAATAGCCTTTCATCTTTAGTCATGAAGTGAGGAGAGATTTTAAAACAATTCCTTTATCTACCTTTACTTTAAAAAAAAAAAAAAAAAACTCAAGAATATTTTTTATCTAATGAAATATTTTTCCTCCAATTCTTCCCACTTTTAGAGACAAGACAAAATTGAGTTATAAGGGGTTTTGAGTCTTTTGACCCCTCTATTTCCTTCTCCTTCTTAAAAACTGCATTAAATATGATAAGTTTTAAAAAACTTTTCTCCTCTCTTCCCATCCGCTCCTTCCAACCGAACACTAAGTTAAATTTAAATTTTGCCTATATATATTTGTTAAAACTCGCTTACATGCTACTTGAAAATTACTAACCAAACTAAATAATCAAAGTTTTATTCACCGATAACTTACAAAATACATGCTCTATTATTTATGCCTTATATTATATAACCATAGTTTTATTATTATTAAAAACTAAGTTTATAATAAAAAAAATACTTTCAAGAAAAAAAAAAGTTTTCACAAGAAAATATAAAAATGGTTTTTTATATATGTGAGAAAACATATTTTAAAAATAGTTGGAGTCATGTGCTTGGTTGCAAGACTTCAAGGCCGATTGTGATGTTATTGCGTCTTAGGGTCTTTTGGGTCGGCCGGAACAGGAGCCCCAGCTTAGCGTGTAAGATTTGTAAGCCCACAATTTACCTCAGCTCAAGGGGGTTGAATTTAGAGTGTACTACAGGAGGTTGTTGTTGATGCACCAAGTCTTGAGTACTCTCGGTACTTTGCTGATGGTATTGACACTGTTTGTAAGACCAGCATGAACGAGTGCAAAAATTTAAGAGATCAATGTTTATCATTTCCATGGAATATGATTATCACCAACCAGTGACAGCTTGAACTAATGCTCAAAAATGTCCTCTCCTCGAGAGATTGGAATTGAAGGATAGCAATATGTCTAAGAAGATTAAGATTTCAAGTTATAAGATTCAGCAGTTGCTCTCATTTTCTATAATTAGGATTAACTCCTCTCACAGTATCATCCATCCCTACACAAAATTTGATATAACTATTTTTTTCCCTAAAATCCACCACCCATTCATAATGAGAAATAGATAAACCTCAAATCCTCAGGCCTATTACAAAACAAAAGATTTTACTAGATAAGTTGACTAATACAATTAGCCAGGTAAAACTTAAGCGACTGTATTGCTAATTTGAAATTAATACAATCAAGTGTTCAGAAGCAGCTCAGGCCTGTGTCACCCTTGGCCCTGACCAGCAGACCACGCCAGAATATTATAATCCCTACACTCAACTAAGGGGTAAGTGTGGCTACAAGTTAAACACTGTTGTGATTGCTGTGAGAAGACACTGAAATCAATATCAATTGCAAATACTGGAGCTCAGTACTTGTCTTCCTTTTCAAGCTCTAAAGTTCCACCACAAATCAATGGCTACATATATATGGCTGAGAAGTGTATATCTCAACTGTTTAAGTAGCATCATTAACATATAACTTTGGACAGGATATTGCATACAGCACCACTACTAGTTTCTTTCACCTAAGTCAATAACAATTGTCAAGTAAGTGTGAATTGGTTATTTCTTCACCAAAGTTATTTAACACCTGTTCTTTCGAACAATAAGCATTTTATTAAACCATCAGGCCTATCTATGACATCAAGGACAAGGGCAACCCAAAGGGGGAACATAAAAACACATTTCATCCAGTTTCATGGCCTCCATCCAAGATTGGTTGGTCTACCTATGCATATCTCATTACACAGTAACGTCAAACTTCTACACAAGCATACCTATCAGTTGATAACAACACTACAATTCCAACCTAAAGATAATCTCGTCATGTGCTGCATTAGTTGGCAACGCATCTAACATGGTCTTAAAATCAACATTCTCATCAGTTGTCCTAGTGTTTGTGACTTTAACACCCTTCAGGCCATGCCACCAACACTTGGCATGACCGGAACTGCAAAAGCAGTCATTCTCCTTCCTGCCCATAAGCGTCTCATAGAAAAACTAGTTTTAGACAATAAACAAAGAGAGTTAGAAGATCCATAACATTTATATTGATTAAAAGCAAAAACCTTTCAAGCATTAATGCAACCTGCCTGATATAAATCGAAAACAAACCAGGGCTAGCTTTTCTTCTATCAGATAGGATAATCACAATGTGTAGGAATCTCAATGTTGGAAGCACAGTTTTAAATAAAAGAAACATGGGAGACAATGACATACCTCAATGAATGCTCTGCTGCAATGCGAGCCCAACGAAATAGTTTCAGGGCAGCAACTTGAAAGTAAGCTATTAACAACAGGCCAAAAGAAAGTTTCATTTTTAGGAATAGAGCGCAGGTCCAAGTTTTTTATGATCGGCGGAGAGGATGAATCTTCCAAGACAACTGGGTTTAATACATCCTACATAATCCAGGGTATATATATGAAGAATTAAGTAAATAAGAAAACGGAACGAGCCAATCAATAGCTACTTTATGCTTACCACAAGTGGCTGATGGATAAATAGGGAAAGTGATGACAAAACATTTTGAGGTTTGAAGTTTTGGATAAATTCCCTCAAGTTCAAAAGATCCCCGTGATCAAGGTACATCTGAACATTGACTTCCAGCTGACTAGAACTTCTCAGAAAAGATATAATAGGTTTTGCTGCACCATCACCACAATATCTACACGATGATAGACTTGGAGCATCGATGATAACCTCCTTCAAGTTAGAGCATTTGGATAACATCAAGTCCTTGAGTTTATCACTTGAAATATAAATCCTCTCAGACATTGGGCAATTGTCCAATTTCAAACTCTCAAGTAAAGGAAATTTACGAAACAGTTCAATAAACCATTTCTCTGTCATAATAGCGCTCTTAAAATCCCGTAAGTGTAACCCTCTCAAATTCGTGCACCTATCAAAATCAGACTTAAAAGGTCCGTACAAATCATCAGGACAATATCTTAAATTCTCAAGACTCGGGGCATCAATATAAACCTCCTTTACTCCTTGAATGTCAACTTCCTTGAGATTGGGCAGACCACGCATGCTCAAAGATTTCATCCTACGGGTCCTTGACAAAAGCAGGCCTCCTGCGCCATCAGTGTTCAACATAGAACAACGCTTCAAAGTTACACATTCAATTAAAGGACAGCGAGAAATGAGATGCTCTATTGCCTGTTCATCTCCCACAAAGACAAGCCACAGATAAAGTACTCGCAATGAGAAAAACTTGATTGAATGATTCATGAATGCTTGATCAACGCAGATTCCCCCCATCAGCACCAACTTATTAAGTGATTTAGCTTCAAGAACACCTGTTGGCAACACATAGCAACGCTTCTCCTGACGTTGCCCGTTCCTATCAGGCACGAAAAGCTGCAGTACCTCAACACCACTTTCACCAGCCAACTTCAACCAAAGATCAACATCCTGAGACATGTCATGAAGGTCAAAACAGTTCGCAGTGAGCCTAAACTGTTTGATTGCTAAGCCTTGGTCATGGAACCTTAGCAATGTTTTCTTCACATGATCAATGAAGTTTTTTCTTTTCCTGGAAAAATCTTCTGTCGGCTGGGGAAACGTCGACCCTACAATTTTGGTGTCACAGAAGGACAAGATGGGAAACGTAGCCCATATTTCTGCCCACGCCTTGGACAAAATGCTTGTCCTAGCAGCATCTTTCTCCGGCAGCCTTGACAGAATGTTATGAAGGATGATTCTGGGCAGATTTGAAATTTGGTCCTGGTCCATTTCTTAACTAAAACCACACCTGAAAGCAACCAAAACAGCAGAAACATGTGTTATTGTTAGGATTGGTAAATCCTAACAGCCAATTGAGATAAAGAAAGAGGAAAAGAGATAAAAAATTTGGTATTTTTTTATTATATAAAACTGAAAAGATAAACAAGAAGATAAACCTTCTTAACGAGGGATACCCTTTTCTAACTCAATAATCAATTGCATACCCTAAACTAAGGAGAAGGGTACTCTTATTTATGATAAACTAATCCTAGTAATGATAAACTTAACCCCTAAGACATACAGAAGATATTCTAACCAAAATAAAATATAATTCCTAAAATAAAAGATATTCTTAATGTAAGACATAACCCAACCAAGATAAAATATTACCTCCAAAAATAAAATAAACCTAGATATTTAGAATCCTAACAGATATAGAGAAACTACATTAAACCCTATCAATGGATTTCCCAATTCCAACTTAACTGCATGCCTTACATTACAAAATCTAATCTTTTGAATGAATTTGGTACCCTACTATAACTACTTCACACAGCAGCGCATCACATCACAGTGGTTACCGGTAGAAGAAACCTTCAAGATGGTGTTTAGCGTATAAACTCATGTGAATCAATTTCAGATAAGAGAAAATTAGAAAAGTTCGGAAGTAGTGTATGGATTTGAGATCGAGAGAGAGAGAGAGAGAATTGATTGCCTGAGAGAAATGGTTAGAACTTCATCGACGACCGTCGCGCATCGCCCTAACGATCCTTTCTCCCATTTTCTACCAAACGATCCTTGTGAGTGACCGAGTCTACAGGGAACTATACTCTAACAAACTACAACAGAACAAAACGAATAATCGATCATATTATAATTTTATTGTTTAAACTTTAAACAACCAAATATGTCATGCATTGTACGATTAAAATCTTAAATTTAAAAAAAAAAAAAAACTAAACTTCATATTTTTATTAATGTTATGGACTAAAAACAATTAATTTTTTTATAAGGACTAAAATCAATTCGCCCTAATTTCATAGGGACTAAAAACATATTGAACTCTATGTTAAATAAAACTCGCTAACGAGCTAGTTGAAAATTACAAACCTCACTTAATAATTAGAATTTTATTCACCGATCAATTACAATTACAAGGGTTTTTTTTAATAATGCCAAAAAAAAATTAACTAAATAAGACAAAAAAAATTAGCTGATTATGGCTGTTTTAGCTATATTGGCTGTTGATGTGGCAACGGCTTAGTAGTCATAAGACACATCGCGACTTGCGTGTTTGGGAAATTCCACCAGCGTGGGAATCTGGGAGCAGTTGGAATCGGGGGGTAGTCCGGGAATTGCGTTGACCAACGCGTTGACCACGTGGCAGAGGAGTCGCAGAACACCCTGTGATTCCATTTCAAAATTTCTAGCGGTCTCAAGCCCTTATATATAGACCGTCAGAACTCTTCATTTTTCACCAATTTCTTCATGTTCTTACTCTCCTCTCAAAACCCCCACGAATTTTTCTCTCAAAATTCAAGAACCGACATTCCAAATATTCAAGATCTGCTCCTTCTTCCTCCAACTCAAGGAGAAAGGTTAATTTTGCTTCAATCTCTCAAGTTAAAGGTCTAGTGTTCAAATACTCTCCACAAACTCACTCACTCACTCACTCTCTTTAAGGTAAAGTCCTTAAACTCTCTCCATATCCTAATTCTACATTTCAAATCCAATTTAATTTTTAATAATATTATGTTGATTAATTTCAAGTCCAATGTATAGTCTTTAGAAATAATAAGTGTTGATTAGTATGTAAAAAATATATAGTAGTTAGTAATATTATTTAGATCTATTAATGGTTAGAAATATAAGTTTTGTAGACTAAGTTTAGAAATATTAACACTTTGATTATTGTTTAGAAATCTTAATGTCTATATTGTTGTTTAGAAATACTAAGAGTTGATTATTATTTTTAATATATATAGTACTTAGTAATATTTTTTAGTTTAGATAATGGTTAGAAGTATAAATTTTGTAGACTAAGTTTAGAAATATAAATTGTTTAAAAATATTAACGTTTAAATTATTGTGTAGAAATCATAATTTCTATATTATTGCTTAGAAATAATAAGTGTTGGTTATTCCTGTTGACCCCTAAACCATAATCCTTAATCCCTAATCCCTAAACCCTAAACCATAATGTAACACCCGATTTTGAGGCTGAGGGACACATGGTAACCACGCGGAAAATAACACTTTAAAATTAACCTTTCAAAAACATCTCAAGTTTCCAAAACAGCGTCTCTCTTATAATCGGATCATGTAACCCAATAATCATAAGATTCATATATTAACGGAAACAGGACGTAACTGAAAATATATATATAGTTGGCACAACATGTGCTTTTCATCACAAAACCAGCGGAAGATATAAAACAAAAGTTCATTCCTCCAGCCTTCCAAAATGGTCCTCGTCTGCATTCACCTTTGGAGGTCGTCTAGTTAGTCAACCTTCGAGTATCTCCTTTCATTGACGATCGTCTGGTGTTAAGCGCCAATATGACAAACAACAAACAGAAAGGGTTAACTCCCGAATACAGACAATAATCAGTCAATAAAATGAGTATCACAGATTTAAATAGTGAATAATCAGACGTGTGTTATAACTCCGATACAGCTTTCTTCAACAGAATCTACATAATCAATACCACACAACTGTGTTGGTTAGTTCTCAGTATTCATATGCATAACTATGACTAATAATTCGCCTTAAAACTAGGCTAGGACGATCACCTGGGACAACGATCCACCACATCACCCTTGGTTGATCACACGGGACAAGAACCCGACACATCAACCTAATTCACCATGAACATAAATGGTTCACTCGTTTCATAGTCATGGGCAAAGTATGTATATATAGTCAGTCTATCTCTGGAATACCAATTCAGCATGCCTTTCCAGGAGATTCAAACCTTCAACAACATGTAAGCATAAATCCAATGTTACAGCATCAATCCATAATGGATTCAATCACACAACACAATCAATCTTATTCACAGTCAGCCATCATAAGAATTAAGATAATCTACAATCGAGTTACCCTTACCTTTGTGAAGGTCGCATACACTTGGATCTTTAACCTAAAAATAGCATATGAACTCGTTTAATTAACAATTCAAAGGGTAGGATAAATCTTAAAATATACTGGACCTCAAACTGTCAACATCAGAATTTTCATAAAACAGAGAAGAACAGAGCATGCTCCAACGCTCGAGCATTAGAACCCCAACGCTCATGTGTTGCCCTCGTCTGGTGGGCAACAAGTCTAGCAGAATCCCAACGCCACTGCGTTTGGAACCACAGCGCTCATGCGCTAGCTCTCAGCCTGAGATCCCAGAACCAAAGTTTTCACATAAGGACATTAACTGAACTTCCATTTTCCAAAACCAAAACCTTTTTCTTGGGTGAAACTCATCGTATATTTGACCAAAACAACTTTCTTTCAAAACTCAAGGTTTCATGCGATTATAACAAGGATAGCAAAGCTCTAACATAGGGACAACAAAAAGGAAACCAACATTGCTTGGCTTCGACTGAAGTAAGAAGAAATGGAGTTCAGCTTGTCCTCTCAACAACAAGAAGAACTCGAACACGAAGAAGAAGAACACACGACGGCGAACTTTCTAAAGAGTGTTGAAGATTAGGGTTTCTTGAAGAGAGGAAAAAAGTGAAGGTTCAAAGAACTAAGAATCAACGCACTGCTATAAGCTTGGTATTTATAGAGCGAGGGAAACTGCTTACGATGTAATCTGACAAAATCGGAACCTACAGTGACATTGTTTCGTTTTGAATTTACGATTTTTATTGTAAATGATTAAATTAGATTATTATTGAATGTAGAAACCTTATGGCGAATGAAACGTACATCAAGTGGGTCCTTCCATTTGGATATTACCCAGTCATTTGTTTTTTTGGACAATATTGCCCTCATCCTCCACTGGCAGCCATTATCTGCATTTGGACACTTTGCGATAAAATATCTAGTGCAAGATTCCTGCACAACGTATGTTTGATTTTTTTTATACAGAAGTGCTTCAAGGCCGTTTGAGGATCTACCTTGGTTTTGAAACGTAGACCTTCATATAATTCTTCACCTGCTTGCCATGACCCTTGCACAACTAGACCAGGGAAAAAAATTGTCTCTTCATCTGGGTGGTCCCAATTAACATATGTATAGTGGGATGGGGCATTCCAGAAAGGGGTGGAGTTTGGGACACCTAAACAAAACGATTTAATAAAGCCACGACATTACATAAATTGAAGGACTGCAGAGTTATTGACAATGTACATACCTTGGGCTTCGGAGTATACATTCGCCGGTATAAGCGATGCAGTAGGAAGAGGAGTATGAGCTGTCTGAGGTCCTGTATTACCACCCAAGTCAGTCTCCATGTCTGAGTCTGGTGATCCTCCTTCAAGCAATCTATAGTCTTCGTCCACTTCATCTTCTGAATGGTTAACTTCAGGGTTCACGTAAGACCCTCAAGTTTTGAGTATTTATGTTTTGGCCCTTGGAGATTTTGAGTTTCCTTGTTTTTGCATCTGCGTAATAAATATTATCTATGGGGAAATATTACTTATATTATTAATAAGAATTTTTTAGGGACGAAACCTTTTTGAAAATTGAGTTGTTTTTCTGAGAGGTTTTAATTTCCACGAATTTACTATGTGACCCTCAACCCAAAATTGGGGCGTTACAGTCCACATTGTCGGGGTGGATGTTGTCAATATCGTCCGCTAAATTAACGGTGTTTCTGAAAGTCATAGACTCTGGATCAGCGACCGCCTCCTCTACGTGCCTAACCCCTTCATCCGACAACATCTGCATAGACTTTTGGCTTCAGATAACCCTATTATTTTTAGAAGTCTTCAGATATGTGATACTGAAGATGTCAGTATCATGATGGACGCCTTTAGCCAACAATCATCGATGAGAATGCTGGAGTTGTACGTTGATATTGCTGAGGCCGGAGGTTCGTCAATACAAGTGTCAACATATCCGATGGAAACACAAATAGGTAACGCTCGAAATAACCTGGTTACTGCTGAGTTGTAACTTCTCATGAATTCTCCTCTTCAAACGTTGGAAAGAAATGCCTCGTTTCAGATATATGGCATTTATCGAACCTTCAAACATAACACCTTGCCCGCCTTCGTAAGCCCTACCAATGTAGTACACAAAGACAATTTGTTGATCCATCACAGAGGTTTGAGGTTCAAAATGGAAATGAGGCACAGTGAACGGTTGCTGCTATGAGAACTGAGGATTTATACATTACAAATCACAGCATGGCCTGCAACTCTTGGGACTCGGAATCGCATAAAGCCCTGCGACTCCCACTTGGGAGTCGCATAAAGGGCTGCGACTCATGTCCCCCATACCACATCAGCAGCCAACATGGCTAAAACAGCCATAGTTTGCTAAAAAAAAAAAAAAATTGTGGCTTATTTTGTTAAAAAAATTGCATTATTAAAATAAAAAAAAGCCAATTACAAGCTCTAATATTTATGTGAGTTAAATCTCTTCCAAATCCATGTAAATATAGGGTCATATATAAATTGGTCCCTGAAAAAAAAAATTATAGCTTTTGTTCCCTATTTTTTTTAATTTAAAATAAGAAAAATACTATCAATACCATCTTTCAAGTACTATCTTTAATTAGTCAAAATTCATGTAGGGTCCACTAAATTAAATAGCCCACACTCCCAATTTGATAAGACATACATGAATATTAACCAATCAAAAAGAGTGTTAACAATATAGTGTCAAAAAAAGTGTTATTAACATTTCTCTTGAAAATAAAGATAAGTGATGTCATGGTACATACATTATTCATGTTTTGCTTAATCACCATCCAAGTGGTGGGGCTAGTACGCTAAATGGTGTGTCTACATGAACCTTTTGCATCAATTTTGTTAATTTGAACCACCATGCCTGCATGACCACCACACTCATCCTTGACACCATTGAACCTCTTACCTCCTCTCATGGAACAACACTCCTACCTCAACCGCAACCAACACAAAACTAAATCCTTGCCTTTCGTAATTAGCACACACGTTGGGGGAGGGGGGGGGGATCATGAGGAAAGTGAGAAAGATGGAGGAAAATGAGGATCGTGACAACGAAGGAGAAAAGGTCGGAGGGAAAGATCGAGAGAAAGGGCGACGTCTCATGGTAGTCGCGGTGTGAACATCAGTAGTCATTGTAGCAGGGCGGCTTCGAGGTGTGGTGGCTTTGGGCACGAGGGTGAGTCTTGTAAATGGTGGTTTCGTGACTAAGAACGACACTAGAGGTCAAGGTTTGTTCATGAGGGTTTGTTGTTTAGGTGGCGATAGGGTTGGTCGAATGGTCAAGAAGGAGGTTACAGCGTAGAGGCTTCAACAACGCGATATTGTGAAGCGGGTTGGGTTATTTGTCAATGACTTTTCACTGGCTGGACCAAATGGCCACATGGCCCAATGTGGTCATGTGTGGCTCAAAGGATTCCCAACCGAGTGCATGTCGTGTTGGTTATCCAGGATGACCAAAAGCAAGATTCCTCTTTCATGAAACTCGATGATATTTTAAAATTCAAAATCTTATTCATCCTCAAAGTTATCTTTCAATTTAACCTCTCCATAGTCCATACTCTCCTTATTTTACTATTTATGATTTTAAGCAAATAGAAATGACTCAAGAACATGTTGAAGATCATTAACAAGGCCAACTCTGGTCCTACTAATTGTGTTGGATTACAATGCACTTTTTCCATTCATTTTTGTATTAATAGTTCATATAACAATATTTGAGGTTGTTGGTTTATCTTTTTTCTGAATGGAAGTTTGATTTTTTTATTGTTGTTGATAGATTATCCTTCTAATTATTTTCTACTTTATTTACATCGAAAAATATTTAAATTCCTCTTTCAAGGATGGATCCCTAGACCTTTTTCTCCCCAACTCACATATTCTCAACTCTTACAAACTTGAGTACTCAATTCATTATTTGGAAAAGCTAATGTATAATAGATAATAAAAATAGACATTAAAAATTAAGTTACAACTACAAAAACAAGTGTCAAAATAGCTTTTATCATAAACTATATTAAGGTAGAAAATATATTTTGAAAATAATTATGTAAAAGCAACTTTAATTTATTAACAAATGTAAATGAGTTGGTGAGAGGGCTTCATACTGTATAATGCATATCATCTAATAGCAAAAGCAACTTTTTTTGAGGTCACTAAAAATGCAACTTAAAATTAACCGCTCACTAAGCATTTCATACAGGACAATGCTCTCCTTTAGTTCCATTCAGAAAAAAGACCACGCTTCAACATAAAAATGTAATTTGATATGCAGCTGCCTCTTGGACTCAGACGAGGGAAGGGAGGAGATTCGGGATAGCGCGCTTCAATTTAAATACGTATACATCCTTCTTAAAAAAAAATACAATTCATAGTACATAAATTAAACAAATGAAGAAGACTAACTAACAAGCATCAAACATCAAGAGTACAATACAATGATCCCAAGACTATTCTTTTTCAGAGTCCTTGAATCTGAGGTAAAACACCACCAAATGGACCATTCTAAGCTACGGAGGAGATATAACACGAGCCTTGTACATGATTATATACGCCATATGCCAATCACCTACAGATAAACATCATTTAACAAATTTATTATATCATCGTCATATACAATAAATTTGAAGTTAAGAATAAGTTATTTATATTATCCAAGCCCAAAAATTAATTCTGCATATCCTCACCTCCTCCAGATAATTTAGTGATGTCTTCTTCCACTCTTGGTTTGGGATTGTCATCATCAAACTCAATCCATTTGCCTGTTACGAATAAATAAATATTATTACTTCAAAGACTTTGACATATAAACACACACTAGAAAAACACAAATTAGTTTTCTAGAACCAACCATTTTCTTGCTTGACCCATCCAACATAATGTCCGGAATCCGCACTCCGTCCTTTGTGGGTCAATACAGCAACCAAATCATAAACTCCGGTCATCTGTGTCTCCTTTTCACCTATACACAGAATGGAGAGTAAAAAGCATAAAGAAGATTGATGATGGAAAAAATATAATGAACTTAGTAGTAGAATGTTGCAGGTTTTTACCTTCCTCCATTGGAGCTACTGATGGCTCCCCTCCTCCATTTGATGATCCCTGAATCAACGAATGAAGCAAAGTATAAGGGATTATGTTAATTTATGCACATTGTGGCATGTGTTATATATGAAATGGTGGATTCAATGAATGGAATTGGGTGTAATAAATTATCATTCCCATACAATGTTTGGAAGCTTCAAGCTTGAAACGGCTTTTAAATCTGAAACATGCAATCAAAGTAAATCTAGAATGTTTTTTGTTTTTTCCTTTTCCACGTGATGATTGAAAAAGGATGCTTAAAAAAACCGTTGTTTGTAAACAGAAAAATCAAAGAGTACGCAAATTTAACAGCACTAATAGTTGTCCTTTTAAAAACATAATAATGAGGTATGTTTGGGAAAGAAAAATTACACGGAGCATCAAATCCTAATCCACTACTTGGAAGGAATGGGGTTCGATGCCCCAATTTAATTATGTAGAATGAAGCATAGGATGAATTTACTATTCCATACTGCTAATGCTACAAAACATGGCTATCGTGGAATTGAATCACCATTGAAGCATATCAAACATTATGTTAGGTTTGTTCCTCACCTCAGCATCCGACATTTTTACATCACTTTCTTTGTGAACAGAGCTTTTCTCATTCACTTTCAGACCAAACTTTTTGCCTTCCTCATTTCTAAGGATCTGTGGTACAATTTCTAAAATTAGATAATAGGTGGCCCACACATTTTGCTAATCAAACATCTTTTCATTGCGAACAAACACCAGGTTTTCAAATGCCAACATAATGTGGTTACCTGTCTAGGAGCTTCCAACTTTTTACGAAGGTCATCAGAACAAAGGTCATATACATCCAACTCCAGAGGATAATCCACTTTCTGAGATAAGCAAGCACAATTACATGGTAAAATAATTTTGTTGAAAGCAAACATAAGCTTCAAAGGAAAATTATACCACCCCATCCCTACCCAAAAAATAAGGTAGTGAGCATTACCCGCAAAATTTTAGCCTTTTGGTTTGATTCCCTCTTCCAAAAAAAACGGACAAACTGAATAGTCAAGTACCTTGAAAAAGCAAAAATTGAAACAACTCTCAGAATTGAATCCCTCAGAACAATTAACAAGGAGGATATGAAACTCAACAAAGAAATAGACAATCTTCATCTGAACTACCGCTAGTCATATCTTGAGGTTGAATTTAGCCAAAACACAGACTGACCCATGAGAAAGATCACAAGTGTAACCATAAAATCTGAACAACTCTTTCATTTAATTTCCAAGGTGTGTAATAAAATAACTGAGATTTGTTGCTTAACAGGTAGCACTACCCAGAATCAAAACTCAATTGTGGGAATTAAAATTTACAGCCCCGATAAACTGATCCTCATTTTCACTATACCTGAAGGAAGTTGCCTATGCAGATTCAATTTAGAAACCTAACCTATCTAGACCTTACCAAGTAAGACCTGCATCATTAAAAGAAAATAATACCAAGATCTTGATAGTTAACTATTATGACTTTGCCCTCGTGTTTGTGTGGGTTCTTTTTTTGAAACAATTGGATTCCATTCATTGTCCCCGCTACAGATAAAAATCACAATTGGATTCCACTCACTGTCCCTGAATGGATTTTATTCATGACACTGCATCAAAGTTATATCAAATGGTTGGGAATTTGACGTCTTCCACCTCCGTTCACTATAATTCAAATAAATTCAGCAGAGTAAAATGGATATATGTATTGTCCACCCAAAAGACTCATGAATAGGGGTGTTGAATAGGGGTGTTTTCCAACTGAAATCACACGTTCACAGCTAAAGAAAAAAAATCCAAAAAAACATGATCATAACTACAAGAAATATAATATTAACCTTGGCAAGGCATTGATGCGTGATTCCTTTAGGTAGATAGCGCTACGGCCCAACACAGGGGAAGCCTTTTCCAACTCTGACTTTAATCCCTGCAAAACTCAGCTAGGATTATATCAGTCCTTAAAAAGTGAATAATTCGTCATAAAGGGGGGGGGGCTATTAGAAGAAATCAAAAGATCAAACAATTTAATTGGCGTCAATTATGTACAACAATGTTTGTTTGTGGTAAATATCTCCTCTTTCTTTACTATCATATAAATCATATTTATAAAATTTTATATAGATCCAAAATTATTGAATACGCCATTGAGATACATAAAGATTAATGATATATAAACATTTTGAAATGTATGAAAATGAGAACCATCTAATTATAAACTTGTTATTTAGATTTTATAAAATTTGACAGAAATAATTAAGGTGATCAATGGTTATAAATTATAATTCAATAACTGGCTTGACAAAAATCATATTTATCTAAAGTTATTAATGGTGTAAGACTACTAAAGCATTAAACCGATATGCATCCCTCCGGATGTACATAAAGTTTGAGTAGTTTTCAGCAATCCAGCATATTAGCACTTCCACTGATGCAATAACATATGGTTACCGCTTAATCAAGAAATTATAAGTAAAACCTCTGAGTGAATTGGGTGAAAAGGATGGAAAAAAGTGAGAGAATGAGATAGATAGGTCAAGCAACAGAGTGTTGAGGATGAAAAAGCTAGTCAAGCAAAACCCAAAAAATAGTGGTTTGACTTGCAAGGAGAAAATAACACCCTCAGTAAACAACACACACTATTGTCAATGGAGAGAGAGAAGCTTTGGTACTAACATGTTTTAGACCTTCAAGCAAATGGTTCACCTCCTGTGATATGTGGCATTTAAGTGAAAAGACAGACTCTGTTTCTGAGCTTTCTTCATTACTCTCTTGGCAATAAATCCTAAAAAATTGTCAAAAAATAAACAGAAAATGAATAAAGGGAAACAACTCCATATATTGATTACCATTTTAATAACGTAAATCAAGCTAGATACAAGAAAACATATTGTCGGAAGGTAAATCAGAAAAGATAATAAGGTCCTCAATCCTCATTGATCAGATAACAAACTGAAACCTGGTCACCAGAGCACTGGAGAAAATAACGGATGCATAAAGAAGATGATAACAACACATCTATAAGTTAAAATTAAAAAGAAATCTATATGAATGATCATACAAATTAGTTGCAAATGCCAAATAGTATAAAGAACAATGCTATAAACGATAGTAAAAAAATTAAGCATAGAATACATTGCGACTGTAATTACAACAATTGTGGAAAAATTGTGTCAGGATGTACCTACTAACAAGTTCTGTGCCAAAATTGGCCTTCACCGCATCGAGGTTTTCACTGAAAAGTAACGCAAAACTAGTTAGATTTAAAAGAATATTCAGAACAAGAAAAGTGGATAAATAATAAACAATAAACAAGAATTTTCTGATACAACACTGAAAGGGGAGTTTTATCAAATTCAAACAGCACATGTATAAGAAAACATCTAGAGCCAAGGCTCCTCACACAGTCACACTAACAACTCCTCCTTCCTTATACTAAAACATTTACAGGAACATAACTAGCTCTCTCCTCTCACAGAAACTGCCCTATGTGGAAGTTCTTCAGGTCTTGCAGTCTGGAGTGAACCTTCCCAACAGTTGGTTAGGTTGGACTTTGATCTAGCAACCGGTCCTCCCACAACTGGAGAAAGTCCGGGCCTCTACAATTTACACATCAGGAAAGTTTGTAAAAACTACTAGACCACTTCGAAATTGTATCTCAAACTAATTTGACCTGATCGTGTCTAGAAGTGTGAACTCTGAAGTGAGAAGTACAGAGAATGGAGATTAACTGCATAGTAATTCAATAAAGTCGGCGACCTTTTCTCTAAACAATTAACAATATTGAAAGATACAGAAGCAATTGCATTTAGTTGCCGAGAAACGCAGAGAGGTACCTTGAACCAGGGGATCTGAGAGACTGAGAAAGTGTGTAAAGAAGTTGAGTCCAACATTCTTCAGCATCCTGTTAGACATCATGAACTAAATGGTTAAGAATACAAATTGACTAAAGCAATAAAAACAATTCCATTATGCAACATGCAACTCATAAACCTGTTGCATGAACACTCCATTATGCAGCTGCCCAAATTGAGGATATTTTTTCCGCAATACCTGGCAAGTGAAGTAGCAAATCAAGACAACATTTCTCCATCCCCCAACATTATGAGTGGGACAAGAGCAGAATAGTAACCAATCATTTGCAACTATTTATACATATATGGAAGGAAAAAATTTCAATATATAATAATGACAAAGAATAAGCTATCTAGAGTCTAGACACAAAAGCTAGAAAAAGGGGCAAAGGATGAAC
Source organism: Acmispon strigosus (assembly GCA_030819835.1). Taxonomy (NCBI): domain Eukaryota; kingdom Viridiplantae; phylum Streptophyta; class Magnoliopsida; order Fabales; family Fabaceae; genus Acmispon; species Acmispon strigosus. Next base: position 50,925,273 of record JAUAMA010000004.1, on the reverse strand, counting down.
ACAAAGATATCTCGAAAACAATATTCTGAAGTGAGAATGCTCTACTTTGGATGGTTATTTCAAAAAGACATGACTAGGCTGGCAACAAAAAAGGGTATGAATCAATTTGCAATAAGGAACCACCATGCACATCAGTCTGCACAAACGAAACGTTGGATAATTATGGGTTGACATTGTGCGTTAACCAATAGCAGAAGATATTGTGAAGATATTCAGATTGGTAAGTAACGTCAGCAGATGGTCAAACAGGTAAATAAGGGCCACAGAAAAAGGAAGACCTGATGAAAAAACTTCAACCCACAAGAACAGATGGTAAATCATATTTACCATTAAGTCGTGTCTGTTCACGCAATAGGGGAAGGAACACTATTTTTGACAGTTCAACAACACATCCCAAAATTCCTTTCCATGAAGCAAGCAGAATAACTGCTATTTGTTATAAAATGCATGAAAATTTTGTAACACTACTCCTTCAAGGCGTTTAACACTTATACTTTATACCAAGCAAATTAGAAACCAATTACATCACAAAATAAATATCCCAAACACAAAGGACCCAAAATATGTCTCTCCTAACTCTAACTCCTAAGACCTTGTCAATTTTAACAACAAATACTGATTCAAAATGTGTCAGAAAAAGAATTAAGAAACAGAAAATATTCTCTATTTCTCTATATCGAATACTTTGTTTTCAACAGGATTCCTGAAATCATAATTTTGTAACTGAATTTTAATGATAATCTGCGCGTTTTACTATGACTTCCCAAAATTCAAAAGAAATAAGTTCTGCACAAAACCTTTCACACCATATTGGCATATTATATCTTTTATTAACAAAAAGAGATAAATACATGGTGGTATAATGGAAACTAGATAACGTACCATCCAAAATTGCATTGGCGCCACAGGCTTGACACTTTTATCAAGCTCATTAAATAAGTCACGGATTGCAATGGTCAACATATGAGAAGACTGATCAACATCATTGTTTCGTCCTGAAAGTGAGTAGCTGATCCCAAGAAAGTTTACATATTGTTAATCATATATTACCTTCAAATGCAGCAAATAAAAATGAAAAATTATGTCCCTTTAGAAAAAGACTGACTTGTGCAAAGCTGACTTCAACTCTGGCACAGAATGTAGGCATTGCAATGTTGAGTTCATATAACAGGTATTTCCCAAATTGAAAAGACCAGCAGTATGCCCCTGGAAGAACCAAACCATCACACAGACCCAAAAAAAATAATCAAATATTAAAATATAAAAATATTCCACGGCTCAGTTAAGCAGAAGGAAACATACAAATGAAAATAACAATAATTCAACATTCTACAGACAATAAATCCCACCTAACATCAATTGATATTATTAGACCGAATATATATTCTAGGATAAAAACGCATTTTGGTCCTTCAAAGATATACATAACATCACATTGATCCTTTATTTATCTGTGGCATCAAATTAGTCAATCAATGATAATTAAATCCATCAGTTCATCCTTCCAGGACCAATAAGTTGTCATTTAAAGACTACTTTGATGGCAAACCTTGAAGGACCAATTTGATCTCATGTATAGAACTGTACAGAAGTGGATGACCAATGTGATGTCATGTAGGACTTTAGAAGACCAAAATGCACAATTACTCTACATTACTATGATAAAATAGAATATAGAACTAAAATTTTACAGCTGGAAAATAACTAGATCCACTGAATGTGTGAATCAAACAACAAAATATCTCTAGTTTAAATAATTATTATAAACTAATTATTATAAATTAGATAATCCAAGAGGTTTTTTAATTTTAAAAAACAGAAAAAGTTTTTAAAAACTGTAAACTTACAAGGCCTTAACTTCTAAGTTTTAGAAATGACTGATAAATGAGAACCCATGCAAGATTACACATCAATTAGAAACTTCTGAATTGAGCATGCTATTCTAGGGCTACATTTTACAAACACAACTTACTCAACATTTATAAAGTAATGTTAATAAACAAAGGAAAAGAGCCAAAACTTACAACAGCAGCTACTTGCTCTTCTTCAGGAAGATCTTCAACAAAAACAGTCCCCTTCTCTGGAGACTTCACAATCTCATCAGCTGTTCCCATCATCATTAGCTTCTGACCCTGCAAAAGCAGATTATTCAGGTCATTTAAATAAAAAGGATGTATGGAATATTGAACAAAAGTGCTGAAAAACACATTCTACCACCACTACACTAACCTCTTTCACTCCTAATGTTGACCAGTTAGCATCATCCTGCATCGCAGATGAAACGAAAGGCAGAAAAATAAATGTTTCAAAACAACTTTGTTACAGCTTATTATACAGATATCTTTCATTAAACAAAATCAGTTTGATTTATTAATTATGAATAAGCATATATCAGAACCAAATCAGATCAAACATGGTCGGCATCAGCTTTCTTATTATGGGTTTGGCTCCTCTAAAGTGAGTGGAGTCACTTTACATGGTAAAATGAGCATCACAACCATTTATTGTGATTACCTACTTTGAAAGAGTCAATAAAAAAACTCAATCAATGGTTGTGATGCTCACTTTACCATGTAAAGCGACTACACTCACTTTAGAGGAGCCAAACCCTCTTATTATTACTATTATACTCAACAATCTATTTACCTTTAAAAGACCACCCTTGACCATAATTTTTTGTCTTTCAGGAGGTACCCCTGTCAGATCAAACAATTGGCACTTAAAAACATAAGGGGGCTGGGTAGTATCAATTTCTACATCTTTGAAAAGCTCCTTTTGCCATTTTACGCTTACTGCACAGAATGATTAGATTTAGAAGTAAGTATGAGCATAAAACACACACACATGCATGAATATATATATATATATACACACACACACACACGTATATTACGCCACTAAGAAAAACAAATTAATAATTGACACAGATAAAATCTAATAATAGTAAATAGAATTTCAAATCTTAGGGAAAAACAAGGATCTCCACAGTCATCCTCAAAGATCTATTTCAGTTCATTGCTGACATACTTCAAAAAATATGTAAGACAAGGCATTAAAGTTTCAGATAAGTTTCCTCTATGTTCTTATGGCATAGTTGGACTTCAAAAGAAGTTGAATGCAGCAATAATAACACTAGTAATAATAATCATAATAATGCAGTAATGAACCGCGCAACTGGAAAACAGCGAAGACAAACCAAGACAACTCTAACACCCGATCATCCAAGCTTAAACATATTAATTTCAAAAGGGTAGCCATAAATCAAGCTCAAAATCTTATATCCGGCAAAATTCCCGATTAACAAGGTAAATTTTTAATCTTTTGCACAGCAAACAAACGCGGAAACATTCGAAACCCTAAATTGCCAGCGCCGCATCGTTGATTTCAGATACAAAGCAGAAATTAAAACAACAACAAATGATTTTTCAAAAAAATTACGTCGAAGTGAAACCAATGAATGAACAGAAAAAAAAAAATTGATTGAGAAACGAGGGAGAAGGTGCTTGACCTGTAATCATGGTGATGGTAGAAGGATCGAGAGGAGAAGAGAGTGAGAAGAAGAAGAAAGGAACAAAGAGTCGAGAAGAGCTTCGCTGGCTTGAAGAGAGGGCAAAAAGAAACGAAAGGCGCTATGTTATGGGCCGAGACGAGTCGCTGGCCCACTTATTCTCTTTAGGGCAATGCCCTTTCATCAATGAATGAATAAAAAAATTATCAAAGTGTGTTCTTGTTGGTCCCTAAAAAATTTATAAGCCTTATATAAGTTTTTGGTCAATGCAATAAACCATATTTTTCTTCTAAGAAAAAAAAAATAGTGAATTCATACTACTGAATATTCCAGCAACTACTGAATTCATACTTAATCAGTTTCACAAGTACAACAATAATCCATATTCCTAAAACGTAGCGACAGTCCCAAAATGACTAGGTAATATAAATTGTCTCGTATTATTTACGTATTAAAAATACTAACTTTTATGAATTAGTAGAGAGTAGAAGGGGGTGATCTTCAACATAAACATGTTGTTGCATGTGGGGCAATCAGAATTTTAGAAGTTGTCGCATTGGCCTTTGCAGCAGCTTGTTCGGTTGTGGCAATCACAACAAGCACTTCAGGGGAGTGAGCGTCATTATAGGCTTCTATGGCATGATTATCGACGTACGTGTCGAGCAGTATGTGCCGCATCAATGGCAGTTGTTGCAGCAGTTTCTCGAAAAGCCTATGCGGCTCTCAAAACTTCCTGAGCATACTGATCATCTAGAGATGCAAATGCACTTGGTTGGAGAATGGCGTGGCTACTTCGGCCTCTGAACTAGCAGCAATTTTGGCGGCTTCGGCTGAAGCAATGGCATCATCCTCTTCAGAGCCATTAGAGTATGTGAAACTCAAGGTAGAGTCACCCCCCAGCTGTGAGGGTGGCATCCTTGAACCCAAATGCTAACCAACCTAGCTTGTTTCTTGCAGAGGAAACCTTACAAAGCAGGCTCTGTGAACCTGATGAAAGATATTTTACTTGTCTTACTTAAACAAAGAGTTTGTTTGATTGATCATTTTTAAAAATAGATTTGTAACACATGCAAATATAAGGTAAGCGATAATTGAAACGGTTTTAAAACAAGTTAAGAATGCTGTTGGGATTAGGTTTATACTTCAACTCTCATGTATTATTGGATTTAATGCATACAATCTATTACATTCTTGATTCCCTCTCACCAGTTCTTATCTAACTCATCTATGTCTAGCATGAGAAGATCATTGGTTCACTCTCCTAACTATCGATGTCACGCATAATCAACAAAGAAAACTGTAATAAATTCAGGCATTAACAGACTAAAGAACCTAATTCTATGTCTAGAAAATTATTAGATGATATAACCTAGATCCAATTCAAAAATGTAGCTTTCACTCACACATCAAACATAAGATCAAGTTCTAGGTGATCAAACTAAAACAAGCATTAAACTCAAGATCATATCATTGAAATCAATAAATATAATGGATTCATATGCAAAGAATTAAGATGGATACATTCAAGATGAAGTATTACACCAAACCCCAACAAAGAGAAGTTTAGCTATATATCCATAGACATGGATGCTATCAAGCTTACAAGAATAAATCAAGGAAAATAAGATGATCGGCAAAGTCAGCGACGTGTTTCCACCTCTACGGCGTGTCACCCAACCTCTAGACTATTCCTCTTTCACTTTTGAATTGTTTTTTTTTTCTTTTCTAACTTTCTGTCCTCCTCCCGATTATTTTATGCTTAGGCAAAAAGTGCTTGTATAGTGAGTGAATATTACGCAGGGCGCTCAACAGCCAGATAACTTCAACCTTGGGTTTTCTTAAATCGACTTGGTCACTAAGCGGCCAATAAGGGTCGTTGAGTGACCATAGACCTATTTTTTAGTGGATTTTCACCTTCAGGGGCGCTGAGCGGTCAAGAAGGGTCGTTAAGCGACCAGAAGCCTTCATCTTCTTTTCAATTCTTCTTGTAATTGTGCAATTTCCCTCTAAACTTCATTCCTATATCAAAATTTGGGATTAAACTCATCATTGAACACATTTAGCACCCATTCTCAATAGTTTAACAAGTTCAAGCCAGAATAAGGGAGTTTACCAAAGATTTCTCATCTATTGCTCAATATAAGTGTCTATTTAGCTTGTAAAACTAAGAAAATATGACACTTGTCAGAACCATATGGCATCCATATCACAGAGCCTGCATGAACGTCGTCCGGGGCAATCCTCTTCTGATTCATTAGCGTATTACTCTTAGGAGTTAGTCACCGCCTAGCCCTAAGCATGTCCTCCGTGTATTGAGGGTTGCGCTTCCTCTCAAACACTGATGTGGCAAAGTATTCAAATATCCATGTCTATACTCAAACATTAATGCCAAACAATATATGTTAGACTAAAGAAACTATGGAATTCATATCAACTATCTATGGCAAAAAAAGACAAAGTAGATATCGACAAATAAAGTCACTAACCTGAAACAATGTCAGGCACCCTGCTAAGCTGGTCACGTGCTTTATGCTGGCATCCCTCAACTGGTCGTATAAAAAGGCCAATGCAGCTGCACCCAAGCATACCTGCTAACACCATCGAGGTCTTGGAACAACTGCAAATATCGTATATCAATCTTGTCATTACTCTTACTACTGAATAGTGTCATGCCCACAAGCCGTAGCAAGAATGCTCTAGCAGCGCCGGCTGTGTTCCCTGCTGCTACCTGTGTTTGCACCATGTCAAGTAGCCAATTAAACCTCACTTGACCCTTAGCAAACTTGAGTTCATCAACCGCCACACGATGGGACACACCAATTAACTCAACCAACACCTGTGGAGATTCCTCTCGGCTCAATTTAACAAGTGTGTACAAGATCCATGTGAGTGGGTGTGTAGCAAGGAAGCCACATCATCTAGTGTGATGGTCTCCTCGCCGAATGGAAAATGAAAAGGTGAGGTTTCCGGCTGCCATCTCTCCACAAATGCGGACAACATAGCCTTGTCCACTGAACCAGCACAACACGTCAGAAGAGGCTGACGACCAAACCTACGGACCCAAACCTTTATGTCAGCATGGTAGTACACGGGTGCCTCATTGAACGACCTCCCATGGTGGTACACTTGCAATGGTCCCCAAACCTCAAAGCGTGTCTTATAAGTTTCCCAAATAGCAAGTGAAACGTGCGTCTCAAAGGAACACAAAAGGTTCAAATCATAAGCCCCCCTTAAAGTAAACAGGCTGCTCAACTTCCTTCTCACCCATCACAGTGTCTTCACCATCATCCTCCTGACCTTCTTCCTCCTCATCTGGATCCTCCTCACCCTCTTCCTCCTCATAATCCTCATCATCAGAACCCTCCTCACCATCATCCTCCTCAGCTGAACCCTCCTCATCAAAACCATCCTCACCATCATCCTCCGCAAGAACATCATCCTTCTCCTTCTCATCACCCTCCTCAACATGCAAATCTAGGGGTGACACTTGTTGTGGTTCATGTATCTCCACAGACTTACGAGCTTCCACACACCTTTTCCGTTTTAATGCTGTAACCTGCTTACTTTCAGTTCCTGACACAGGCTGACTTGTTGACATAGGAGGTTGAGGACTTTTTCTTTTTGGTCTTCCCGTAGCTGTAGATAGACGAGTTTTTCCTTTTGTCCTTGCCATATCTGACACAACAAACGCATGAATGTAACATATTAGGACCAACAACTCAACAATGCAGAATATCCGTAGTTTAAACTGCGGACGAAAACACGACCCAGAAAAAGAAAAAAACAAATCCGCACTTTAAAATTGCAGAAAAACTAGAACGAAAATGGGGAAACTTACCGTCACAGAATGATTGAGGACCACGGTGAGGCGGAGCAAGCGACAACGACGGGGAGCGGAGGAGGCAGCGGCGGAGCAAAACCACGCGATCTTATAGACAAAAATGGGGAAGGGAAGTGAAATTGGGAAGGTGAATGTGGAATGGGAAAGTTGGAAACTGATTGTGAGGAGAGAAATTTGAAATTGAAGGTGAAGAAAAGAGGATGGTGAAATGAGTGGGTGGTGCGGAAGAAGAAGAGATTTGGGGGGGGGGGGGGAAGTTGTGTGTTTTTTTTTAAAGAGTAATTTTGGTTATTCAAAAAGTTGGTATGACATGAATAGTCGTCGGGGTGGCGGCAACAGCAACGCCCCCCACCCCCACCCTACCCTTACCCTTACCCCCCCCACTCCTACCCTTCCTACCATATCCTCCCTGCTACCCCTAGGTCTACCCAGTCCCTACTTCTAATCCCACTCCCACCCTCCCTTACTCGTACTGCCAGCCTCCCATACCGCCACGCAACCCCTACCCCCTCCCCGGCTCCCTGAAGAAAACATTAAACATATTGTTATTAACTTTTTTTATTAATTCAAATATATTTAGAACTTTAGAAATGAAATATTTATATATTTTTTTTACCGTGAATTTTTTTTATCAAATAAATTTGAGATTTATTAATTTGTCATTAATGTCGTGATCTACCAAAAAAAATATATTGATTTCTATTTTAGTTTGTTTTTTTTCATTTGGGCGTAATGCCCTCTTGTTATAGAAAAAGTGTTGAATATATTTTTGATCATTACAAGATTGTGAAATATTGATTTTGGTCACTTAAAATTGTTTTTTTTAAATATATATTCAATTTTTGAAAATACACATGTTTCAATCCCAGTCCTAAGAGGGACTAAAACAAAAATTCAAGAACTACAAATACAATTTCAAGGACTACAAAATTATTAAAATGTGATCCTTTAAAAATACTCTATGTGGGTACTGGAATTTGTCATAAATGCAAACATGTGTATTTCTAAAATTGATGATGTATTTCGAAGAATTTTTTTTATAGTGTGAAAATAAATAATTTATGATTTTGTAAGGACCGAAAATATATTTCACCCTAAAAAACACTTAAGCACTCAAGTGTGTACAAACTATTTGCTAATTTTTATATGGAAACTAGTGTTTTAACATATGCAATGTACAAGTTTTTAAAATAAAAATGATTAAAATATAATTTAATGATTATTATTTTAAAATAAATTTATATTAGATTTAAAATTAAATAGATAAATTTAATATTTAGATATTAAATCATAATTTTATAATTAAATAATTTTTTAAGTTTAATAATAAATATAAAATATCATAACTCTAACTTTAATCTTAATTAATTAATAATTGTCAGTTCAAAAAAAAATCTTAATTAATAATAATTGTTACGAACTGATATAGTATCTATTGGAGAGTTAACATATAAAATAATAATTTAATATTATCATGGATGTGATAATAAGTATCATATAAAATAAAGTAAGATTTAAAATATAGGGATTAAAAGATAAAAAAATAGTGATAATAGATTTAATTAAAAGTGGATAAAAGTATACATTGAATTAAAAATAAAATTTTGAAATAATTTAGCAAAATTATTTAAAAGTTATTTAATCTAGATAATAGATTTTATATTAAGTATATCCTAGAAAATTAAAATGATTAAAAAAGAATTTAAATTTATATTAAACAATAATAATAATAAATAAAATAAAAAAGTAAATGGTTTAAAATGTATTTAAAAACAAAGGTTAAACATTAAAATTCAATAACTATTTGGCAGTCACTCTCCATTGAGAGAAGAGAGATAGTATTGGAAATAATCTCATGGAGATAGCAAAGCTCACTGTAACCTCACTCTCCAACAAAGGTTTTATTATAGTTTCATTCATCAATCTCGTTGTTAACGCTACTGCAATTAATTTATTTACATTGTTTTCATTATTAGCCTTTTTGTTTTCATTTTTCCTCTGTTGTCTCTATGCATCTTCTTTTATTGTTAAACTCTGCTTCCCTTTGTCGTTTTGCTCCTAAGATTGCATCTTCATCTAAATTGTAGTTTGGTCTAAAATCGAGATTCAATTCAACATTGAATCTTTGGTAAAAATTAGCTTCTCCTTTTGGTTTGGTGTCATCAAAGTCGATTCAATTTGGTTAATTGACATGGTTGAATCAATGACGGTTACTTCACTTTTCGGCCACCGACCTATTTGTGAAGGAAACAACTAGAGGGGATGGGGCATGGCTTGTTGGGTACCATATTTGATTAATGATTTTGTATTCACATTGTCTTACTTTCTTATTTTCAAATTTTAAGTTTTGAGTTTATTAGTTTTGGTGAAGATGATAGAAGAAGGGAGATGAAGATGACCAGAGATGAAGATGATGGAAGAATTAGGTTAGGTTAGGTTAGTGTAATTTGGGAATTGAATTAGGGTTAGTTTAATTAGGGATTATATGTTTTAATTAGGTGATGTGTAATTCACTTAAACCCACTTAGATATAAGAGAACTAATACACGTGTACGGGGTCATATAACAGTTTATCAGACACGTAAACAACTCAGATTCTGATGATGACTAAAATAAAACAATTCAAAAGTTTGATGACCAAAATGCAATTTTGCTCCGGCAGTACAATCAAAATCAGTGGGGTGTCCACCCTTATGCCGATGTGGTGATGCCTATTATTCAGAAGAGTAGAGATCACAATTGCATTATTTTCGCCCATAGTTCTAGAGACTATTAAGCTCTGTTGGGCATAGTTTTCCTTTTTGTCCATGTGTTTAACTCCCCTACAGGAGATTGTATTAGGTTGCTTATCCAGGATTCTCAAGAAGTTGTTGTGTCATCTTCGTATCTTAGCTCCTGGTTAGCTTTTGTTTTTCTCGGGTCCTAGCTCCTCCATTTAAAAAAAAACCGGTGGGGTGTTAATGCAAAAATTAAAAAATCAAAATTGGAGGAGAACTTTTTTTTTGGGTTAATGCTTTGACGGGTCCCTGAGTTTGTACCAATGTTTGCGATAAGTCTCTCGCCGGAAAAAAGTTTGATATAGGTCCCTCAGTTTGCACCAAGTTTGTGTTTAGTCCTCGCCGGAGACCGGAGCTCCGGTAGGTGCAAATGTGGATTGCTGACTGTATTAATGGTGCTTACGTGGACTTTTTTTAATTTTTTGAGGAATGCCACGTAATAAAATTTATTTTAAAATTAAAACCCCTAATCTATCTAAATCTAAAATTGACCCCAAAACCCCCAATCCCTAATTCAATTCTGAAATCTAAATTAGAAACCCCAAATTCAACACACATTGAGCAATCCCTAACTCCTCAATATGCTGCACCATGTCTTTGTCGTTCTTCCTCTTCTTATTCTAATCATCGTCTCTCATGTCCATCGTTTTTCTTCTTCTTCTATTCCTCGTCTCAAATTCAAACCTTTCTTCGTATCAGATATCTCAAGAAGCTCAACCAGATCGACGTGATTCTTCAGTTTAGGCTCCTCTCTTTTCTCGCCCCATGATCTAACCACTTTATTTTCGGCCTAATAAAGCATCACACAAATAAAACCCCCATTATTTCTAACAAAAGCATCATCATCAAAAACAAAAAAGTGAAAAGGAATTACAGAAAGAGAACAAAATTGGAACGGAGTCATGAACGAGGTTCCCAATCGTTTCCAATTTGGAATTCAAGAGCTTCAGAGTGTGTCGAACTTCAACCTCTTTCTCCAGTATGGATCTCTTGGTCTCCTCTGATTCGCTAATCAAGTTGGTTGCATCTTCACCGACACGCTTGAGTTGGGAGACTTCCTTGTTTATCTTGTTGAATTCTTTTCGGAGATTCTCCAACTCCAGAATAGAAGAAGAAGAAGAAGAAGAAGAAGAAGAAGAAGAAGAAGAAGAAGAAGAAGAAGAAGAAGAAGAAGAAGAATAGAAGAAGAAGAACACGGAGACAATGACTAGAAGAAGAGGAAGTACGACGAAGACATGGTGCAGCAAATTGAGGAGTTAGGGATTTGTTGTTGATTTTGTGGTTTCTAATTTAGATTTTAGAATTGAATTAGGGATTGAGGGTTTTGGGGTTAATTTTAGATTTAGATAGATTAGGGGTTTTAATTTTAAAATAAATTTTATCGGCATTTCTCAAAAAATTATAAAAAATTCACGTAAGCACCATTAATACAGTCAGCAATCCACATCTACACCTGCCGGAGCTCCGATCTCCGGCGAGGACTAAACATAAATTTGGTGCAAACTGAGGGACCTATATCAAACTTTTTTCCGGCGAGGGACTTATCGCAAACATTGGTACAAACTCAGGGACATGTAACTTTTTTTTTTTCAAAGGGAAAGAGAGAAGGGGAAAAGGAAAATAAATAAAAAATTGTATTATTGCACATTGTGTTGTGATAGTAAATTGTCGTAGTTTTCATCACCAATTCACCATCACCTATTGAAGTTGGGGGAAGAACACCTTCAATCCCCACCCCAACCATGTACGGCGGAGCCTCCAAACTGGGCCGTGGCGCCCCAAAGCGCTCCTCTTTCCCCCCACGTCAGCGTCCGTCCGCCCCCTCATCAGCCGGCAATCGCCTCTCTGTTGGCGGCTCCAGCCGCAAAACACCGCCGGCCGTGGAGGAGAGTTTCAGCCTAGTCTCCGGCGCCGACCCTCCCGCCTTCTCCATGATCATAAGGCTGGCGCCCGACCTCGTCGACGAGATCAAGCGCGTGGAGGCACAGGGTGGCACCGCTCGTATGAAATTCGACTCTAACCCCAACAATTGTAACAACGGAAATGTTAGATGCTCCTTCTTCCCTACACCCACACACATTTTTTTGTCAAAGTTTTTGAAGTAGTGTTTGTGAAATTAAATAATAGCTTGTTTCTTTGAACTGCTCTTCCGATTTGTTTAGTTGTTCATCGTTGCCTTTAGTGATGCTCAGTGTTAGGGTTTTCCCCCTTTTGAGTTTAAGCGTTCAGGGTCATCACAACTAGTAGATTTTTGAGCTCTTTAAGCATCTAGTTCAGGGTTCGATTCATGGGCGTTGCGTTTGGAGAAACATTTGTTGGGAGAGGGCTACTCGCTTAAGGTGATCTCCGAGTCTCGAGGGATTAGTCTCACGTCTGTCGGCATTGAGATACCTTGGAAAACAGAGAAAAAGAGTAATGTTAATATTCAGCATTTGACAATCTGTTCGCATTATGGAAGTCATTCAGGAACAATTTTTTAGTGCTATTGTGGTATTGTTTTAATTTGATGGTTTTTATTTTTTGTCTAAAATAAATAAATTGAGAAAAATGACCGGACTCGTCATTTGTTTGTATTTAAATGGAAGGAGTACATACTGTTGTAGTTGCAGGACCAATTTTTTTCACCATTCAGTGGTGGATATGCTGCCACGTTTAGGGTTCATAATCTTGATTGACATTACTGCATTTTGAATGGCATTGCATTCATGATAGTAGGTCTAGGAAACAGGGACTATCTGTCTAATAGTGTGCCTAATTTGCTATAGTTTTCCATAACAAAAATGCTAAATGGTACTAATGGATTTCGCACGAAATGTACGAATGTGATTTACTACTTTTTACCCATTCTCCCATGTACTGTTGTCAACACCCTGATTGGTTACCCATTCTTCAATGACTTTCTTCGTAAGAATTTTGTACGAATTTATTTATACTAAATTGAAGTACTGTTTCCATCATATACTAACTTGTGAAAGTATCAATCTTCTTTTTATTCAAGATTGCAATTAAAATGCAATTGCAGGTTAGTTCCTGGTGCGGTTCAGTTCATATCTACTGTTTATTTGTTTGTGTGTTTGCCTTTTCAATCACCAGTTTTTTATCTGTAGTTTGAAAGGCCAGTTGTTTTATTTGGTACTAGATTATTGATGTTGGTGGGAAGGAATTCAGATTTACGTGGTCGAGGGACGGTGACCTCTGTGATATTTATGAAGAGCAGCAAGGTGGTGAAGAGGGGAATGGTTTGCTTGTTGAATCTGGGTGTGCCTGGCGCAAGCTGAATGTACAGCGTATCTTGGACGAGTCAACTAAGAAGCAAGTCAAGATGCGGTCAAAGGAAGCTGAACTCAAGCTCAAGTCACGCAAGTATGAAGCTGTTATAGGAGTCTCTCCTTATTATCACTTACAGTCTTTATTATGCACTAAGCACTATAAAAATCTTATCTTCATCTTGCTATTATCTTACAGTCTCTTCGCCTTGTTTTCCTTGTTAATTTGCCACTGCTTGCATCAATGTGAAAGCGCACATGATATATCTGTTAAAAATTATCTTTATATATTTGTTAGTTGGTAACTAGTGGAACTGTCTCTCAAAGTATTACTCTCGCATATTCAAATTTTAGAAGTATGCCATAAACCTCAAATATTATAACTTTCAAGCAATTACTAGGGTAATAATATGGAAGCTTTGCTTTGAATGAAGTTTTCATACATTTCACTGATTTCTATTTCTTTTAGGATTCTGTCACATGTATTTGGTTATTTTATAAAAGGACCATATGTAGTAGATCACTTGTATTTAGGTTTGTAGATTCTTATTGACTGAGAAGAGTCATGGATTTTGTTAGCTTTCCCCCATCACAAAGTTGTATGCTAGGAAAAATAAGGGTGAGGACAGGATTAGGGCCTGGGTTCTGTTATCAATAACCCAGCAGTTGACAGCTGTCCTCGAGTCCTTGCAATTAGTTGGAGCATCTAACTGAATTGGTTAGTAGTGGGAGCTCTATCAGAATTAGGATGAAGGATGGAATGGCAGAATTTATAAATAATAGGAACAATAGTTCTACAGGGTAGACTGATTGAGGGAGTGGAGTGAGTAGAAGGGCCAGGATTCTTGAATCCTAGGAGTCGAGAGAAGATTCAGTTGTTCAGATGCCAGACAGTTGTAACAGCTGTTATATTCAGTTAAGAGTTTGATAGGATTGTTAAAACTGACTGAATCAGTGTTAGATTTGATTAATTCAGAATGTTCTAGAAGACTCTAGATCTAAGAACAAAATTTAAACATAGGTGTGTTGTACATTGCATTCACATGATGTTGAATGTCAGAACTATTTCAGACTCTATCACTCTCTGTAATAGTTTCTCTCTCTTTTCTTCCTCACTCTAACTCCGATGTAACCCTTCCTCTTGGATGCTATTAGAATCCTAACTGAAGAGTAAAACAGAAAAACTGAATAGAAATATATTCTGTGTTACTTAATAGCAAGAGGAAAGCTATATTAATTGCGTATACTAGCTTCAGCTTGAAGCTACTGGCAGCTATAACTGCTGCCAAATCACTGACAATGTTAACTGAATAACTGCATATAAAGAAAACTCACTTTAATGCTAATTACACAAGTTTCCAACAGTTGCAATCTTTCTGATTCAGAGTTCAGACCCAAGGATAGGAGTAACAGTTGATATTAAATTCCACTATCCTTGCCTGTTTTTCTTTCCTTCTGGTATAGTTCTGTTAATTTTTGACTACGTAATGCCATATACAGTATCAATAACATGCGGTTATCACTTTACTTTTTTAAAAGGTAAATGATCTTTTGATGATGTTCTATTTCTAGTGTTAAATTCTTGATTATCTCATCTGTATATTTCCTTAGCTAAATAGGTTGCTTAGGTTTCATTGAACTTGTGATTTTGTTTCTTATACTACTTCCCTTGCCGTGATGGTATATGCTGCATGGAATTCTCTCTCTCTCTCTCTCTCCCTCTCCCTCCCAATTGACCATTTAATTATATTGTCTTCAACAGAGCCATTGTCTTAGAGCCAGGGAACCCATCTATGAAGAGCCAGATAAAGGCATTAGCAGCTGTGGAGGGTAATTCTTCTTTTGCTTCTTGTACTTTATGAATTGATTTTTTCCAATTTTCTAAATTGAAAACTTCAAATTGCTATTTTATTACATGATTGAGATTTGAGCTGAGAAACTTGAAAAAGCCTTCTTGATGATGTTGGACATGGTTATCTTCTTATCACTGCTGTATTTTGTTCTGCCAAAGCCTTCTAGTTTTACTGCATTTAGTTTAATGGATTGAACTTTATAACTAAACAGCTTCATACTTCCCTTGTCCAGCTACATCATGGAAAAATTACACTAAAAAGAAAGAGGCTGTACTGAAGAAAAGGAAAGCGGAGACTCTTCCAGGTGATTAAAATTTACATCTTTCCAAGTTCTAACACTGTTTCAATCAAATCAATCTATTTTTTTTTGAAAGACTGTTTCAATCAATCTTAAGATAACACCACATAGCAGTATTGAAACCCTTCCTTTAAATCTTTGTTAGCTCATGTAGTTTATCTGTAATGTATGGAACATTTTTATAGTTCGAGGCCCCCAAAAATCATCCCATAAACCTGGATTGGCGTCAACAAGTACTACTACCAAGGGTAGACATTCTTCTCCTATTCCATCTCCACCGGATCATTTAGCTGCTTCACCCTCTCCACTAGGAACTGTAAATATCTCTAAGAGCCTTGATGATGCTGTGCCATCACAAATGATTCGCAAACAAGATACTAATGCTGTCCCTGAGAAAGAAATTCCTGCCAAAACAAACAATGCTATGAGGAAGACACCAGGAGGCAAAGGAAATATTGGATTGAATCCAATAGATTTGCAGAGCATGTTAATATCTCTTCTAAAGGATAAGCCAAGTGGAATGACTTTAAAGGTGTTATATAAAATCTAATATATGGTTCTTCTTAGCTTTTTGTTTAATATCTAACTTTTTTATTAATCTAATTTCATCTTCTTAACTGCTTTGACATTTTGGTTTTAGTCCGTGGAGAAAGCTGTTGGAGACACACTTCCAAATTCCTCGAAGCAAATTGAGGCCATCATAAAAAGAGTAAGTTACAGGAATCTTTTGAGGCTATTGTTATATGATACATATGTGATCTAACATTTCATTTAATCTTGAACATCAGATTGCAAAATTCCAAGCACCAGGAAGGTATATCTTAAAACCAGAAGTGGATTTAGAAAACTTCAAGAAACCTCAGACTGAAAGTGGAAGGTACCTGTTATTTCCACATAACTATCATTGTGTACCGTACTGCTATTGTGTCCATTTATATGGGTCCTTCAATGCATTTAAGGTGTATTGTCTTATTTGTACAGTTCTCCTGAAGACAACCATAACCAGATAGCTCATGAAGAGTTGCATGATCAGAAGTCAGTTCCACAGGGAGGCTTTGAAGAGAGAGTCCCTACTGACAATTTGGAGGAAATGGTGCAAGTGAATTCCAAAGGGGAAGAAGAATTAAACCCATTGGAAAAAATTGATGCCCAACATACTTCACCTGATATTGTTGATGACAAAAAAGGTTCTGTTCATGGTGAAGGGAAGGCAGGAAGCTCTAGTGACAGTGGAAGTGACAGTGATAGTGAAAGTGACAGCAGTGATAGTGGAAGCGACAGTGGAAGCCATAGTAGGAGCAGAAGCAGAAGTCCTGCTGGATCAGGGAGTGGGAGTAGTAGTGACAGTGAAAGTGATGCATCTTCCAGTAGCAAGGAGGGACTGGAGGGTTCTGATGAGGATGTAGATATTTTGACTAGTGATGATGAAAAAGAGTCAAAGCACAAAACAGAAGCCTCTGATCAAAGGATGTCCTTACCCGTGCCAGTAAAATCCCCTGACAGAAGATCTATGCTGGTTGAAGTTGATGAGAAGCGGGATGCTAATGAATCTGAGGCTGTTGAGAATGAAAAAGGTTCACCTGAGGAACAGGAACCTGAAATTGCTCTAACTACAGCTACCGTTCCTGAAAAAGGTGGAAAATATGCTGAAGAGGCAAAACACTTTTCACCCGATCAGCAACAGCTCTGGGAGCGCCAAAATTTTATAGGGAGTTTGTTTGATGAAAGGGAAAACGAGGTTAAAGATAGCTCTAGGCATGAACAGTCTGACAGCTCTTATAAGTCATCTAAAGGTAAACATAAGAGGGGTTCTGATGTTAAGAACATTGATGAGAAATATGAACGTACAAAGAGGTTGAATACAGGTAACTTGACTCATGAACCATTGTCTCCTGGTACAGATGTGCAGTTTGAGAATTCTCGAAAAATTTCTCCTGTCGAATTTACTGAAGACACTTCTAAGGGACCCACTACACAAGTGGAGAATAGAGCTGATAGACAAGGAAACTCCAATGTTGCTACACAAGTGGTGAATAGAGCTGATAGACAAGGAAACTCCAATATTGGCTTACAGAAAGTATCCAATCAAGCATTTCCTGGAAAATCTGGTTCAGATTCACCACAAACTGTTCAAAAGTCCTTCGACCAAACCCCTCTTGGAAACCCAAACCCATTGGAAAAATCTGATAAACTTGGTGAAAGCATGGGACACAGCAAAAAACACTCAAGAAAGGACTTTCATGCGCGTGAAGTTTCTTCCATGCAGAAAGATAAATCTCATAGAAATGCCCAAAATGAAGATATCAATGCCGCTGGGAAAAAGGTCCCCAGGAACTCCAGGGACGGTAGAAATAGAAGTAGAGAGTCACTGTCCATGGATTCTAATTACCCAAAACAAGGTGAAATGGTTAGTAAGTCAAAGGAAGGCCGACAAGGTACCCAGTCGCTATTGGGAACATTGCCTACAGACAACAGATTCAGTCTTGATAAGTCCCCTTTAGTTGATGGCCTTGGTGTCTCTCTTCAAAGAGAGCCGTCAGACTTGGAGTTAGGTGAATTTCGTGAATGCACACCTGATGATACCCATGTCACAAAGCAATTTGAACGAAAAAGTTCATTTAAACATTTGGAAAACAAAAACACTACAGAGGACAGGAATGCAGATATTACCAAAGAAAAACCTTCATTCAAAGCAACTCTAGATTCAAGAAAACCATCCTCAGCCTTTGTGAGTTCTGGTTTTCCCAGCAATTTGGAAAGCACGGATAAAAAGAACACAGGTAATCATTTTGAAGATTCAACAAAGTCTCGTTCTAGAGTTATGCAGGCTCATTCACAACATTTGAAAACAGATAATGCAGAAGCTGGATCTCAAAAAAAATTGGCAGAAATTAGTAAATTTAGAAATAATGAGTCCGGGGTGAGCCAGGATATTGATTTGGATGGTCATACTGAAAGCAATAGAAGAGCACCTGCAAATGGATCTAAACAAGACACTAGACGTGGAATCAATTCCTATCCCGTGAAAGAAAATAAAAGACAAACACCTAATTCATTGGAAGTGGTTGCTGATGGAGGAAAGGATTCCGTATTTGCAGAAAGAAATAATAGTGAACGAAAGAAGAGAGAATCTTCTTCAGATGAAAATAGCTGCTCTTATTCAAAGTACGAAAAGGATGAACCTGAATTGAAGGGGCCTATAATGACTTTTTCACAGTAAGCTGTTATTCTTTGTTTTCTTTTATTATTATTATTATTGTAGTACAAATCCAGCCTACTTTGAAAAGGGCTGGTTTGTTGTATTATTATTGTTGTTATAGTGTGTGTGTTTGGATACATGTTCAACTTCTCTTGCATGAAGTCCAAAAACCACGTTATGCAAGAAGCAAATACATGTTGCTTTTGGCCCAATGCCTGTTTAGAATTTCACAAAGGAAAACCAAACACATGTAGTAGTTGATGTGGTGGTAGGCTTCTTCTTTTAAGTTAATCACTTAATTTTTTTGGCATCTGATATGTGTTTTACTCAATGCTAGATATAAAGAATATGTGCAGGAGTATCGTGATAAATATGATAGTTACTGCTCCCTGCACAAGATTTTGGAGGGTTACAGGTAAACAGTCTTTCAATTCAAAGTTTCTTTGTTGTATGGCTATATATTTGGTATTTTGTCTAACATTTCACCATGATTTGTAGGAATGAATTTCAAAAACTAGGAGATGATTTAGTATATGCTAAAGGCAGGGATATGGATAGATATTATGACATCGTAGAACAGCTGAAGGAATCCTATCGTCATTGTGGACCAGTATGTTTTATTCAGCTTCACCCATGCATGCAGGATTTGCATAATAGTAGCATAGAGCTCAAATGTTCACAACTCTTGTTTTCATATATTCTTGTTCTACAGTCAACAGTTTCTCAAAATTTTATGCCCTTTCTATCTTATCTCATCCACTTACCTTTCTGTTTTGATCATAAAGTTTAAAAATACTTGTGCTGTCCAAATCATAGGTATTAGTAATACATAAAGGTAGTGTTTAGCGCATGGATAGAACAGAATGGAGCAACATGTTCTCTTTTGTTATCTTTAATATCATTTTCAGTGGAACTATAATGTATGACCTATTTTTTGCCTTATGTCCTGTTTTGTTCTACTTTCTTAAGTTTTAACGCAAAACTGAACACATATATTCTAGTATGTCCGTTCTAATCTGTCTACCAAATGCTCGCAAAATCTTTTAAGCATTGACACTTAAGATTTTGTCATTCTTGTTCCCCTCCTATTAGTTCCATCATAACCTGGTAGCAGTTATGAATTTATGTTTATTGATAGTGCATGTGCCTTACACAAGATTAATCCTCTACTTTTCAGTCATGTGGATGTCTTAAGCTGTTTCATCTTTTTATCTTAAATAGCAGCCTGATATATCATTGTCAGCAATGGTAATTGACTGATAGTTGTCTAGGTTTAACTTGATGCAAATTTGGTTGAGTATAAACAAATTATTATGTAATTTTTGTTTGAAGTTTATGTTTGGGATATTGGAGTAAATATCTTCTCAAATGCTGCATGTGGAATATAAATTGTGAAGCTATCCTTGCGTTTAATACCTATTTTCTAAAGTGGGCATAACGTGAGTTGCAGAGACACAAGAGACTGAAGAAAATATTTGTTGTGCTTCACCAGGAACTGGAGGTAATTTTTAAATATCCTTGAACCTTGATCTGGAATTTTATTTTTATCAGATAATTAACTTTTTTTTTTCTTCATAATTGTTTATTGAACCTTTCTACATGTTTGTCACGGTTCTTTTTCCAACTTGGTGCAGAATATTAAGCGAAGGATCAAAGACTTTGCCCACTCATATAATAAAGAGTGAAAATACAAAGAGTATTATGTTCACATACATAAAATTGAAGCCTGTTTATCAAGCTTATAACTTTTGTCTGATACATGAAGCACAGTTGTGTAGATGATTTTTTTTTAGATTGGATGCACACAGCTTCTGTACAAATTTTGGTAGAGCGGTATATTGTACATGAATACAATACAAATTTGTAAATTGCTTGTGCATAGATCTGGCTTATTTTTTGCTAAGCCTGTCCATTAAGTTTTCCTGTAGTATTTCCTTTTCTCGTTCACCTTGCTTTTTTATTTAAATAGCGCAATTTCTTTGTCCGAGTGTAGATTTTAGACAAACTAGCAAGTTTCCTTTACAATGCACGGCTACTTTAATATTTTAGTTATAAAATTAAGGGTTAGCTATCATTTATTTGTAAGACGGTTCAATTTTTGTCTATTGTCGGAGTTAATGTAGCATTCCATGTGTAACTTTTAATTACTGTTCATAATTCAACAGTTTTAATTTAAAATTAATAAAAATTAAAATAGTAATCACTCTTAATTCTGATTAACTAAACTAATTCAATTTCTAAATGAACTAAACAAACCTAATCTTCATCCTCCCATATTCATGTTTTTCATCATCATCTCCCCACAACATTTTCCATTCATTTCTTCTTCATCCCACCCTCATCCCCTCGGATTTGGATCCTTTCATGTGTTTATCTCACATGACCATGTCATGTGAAGATCTAAGCCTTTAATTCTTTTTTATTGAAATCTGGACCCTTAATGGATATATAGAGGGAGAATATTAAAATTGTGCAAGAAATAATACTGATCATTAGATTTCATTAAAAAAGTAATTAAGGGCCCAGATTCTTCACATGACATGGTCATGTGAGATTAACACATGAGAGGATCCAAATCCCATCCCCTCCTTCCTACACTCCAAAAACATTAATACAATTGTCCCCATCATAACCTCCTGGAAAACTCAAACCCACAACCTCAACCCGAACTAACCTAATCCGATGATGTTCAGGTTCAATTGGACGAGTTGGTTGGATTGCAATTACAATAACTCCTCCTCCTCCTCCTCCTCCTTTTGATTGTGCGTTGTTGTTTTAGTAACCTACTCAATATGTTTCTGGCTCGAGGCCTTGGATCAGGTGTGGATGTGTGTTGGGTCTTGTTAGATGTGTTCGACGTTCTCCGCTTCCGACAGCTACAGCGAGGGTGAGGAAATTTATGTTTGGGATTGAGGTTTGTGTTAGGAAAGTGAGAGTTTATGGAAGATTTGCTTTTGACACTATCTTGAGGATGAATAATTGCAACGCCAACATACAAATCTATCAACTTAAAGAGTAAACAAATCAATAATGGGGAAGGAGTAAAACCTGAATAGAGAAATGAGAGATTTGAGGGACGAAGATAAAGAGAAAAACAGCTGAAATTTCAACGAATGTGAAGGGTCAGGTAAGGGTATTTATTTGGTGCTAGTGATGTTGGAGTTTGGATACAACATAAATCCAAGCAAAGCTACCCAACCGCAATCTAACATGAGTTTCGTGTTTTATTTTTAGGATTTTTTTTTTCAAAAAGAATAATTTATTGAAGGATAAACTTGTGAACATAACCCTCTTAAGTGAGTACAGTGAAAACACTCCAAAACGCAAGTTATCAAAACCACCCAACCGCATTCTAACAAACCCCAAGTCCCCAACTAAAAATACAAAAGAATTGACACCTAAAAAATGAACCGCCCCTACTTCAAGAAACATAACTATATTTTTGGATTTTTAAAGTAGTAATTATCAAATACCAATTTCTGTGACTTCTTTATTTTTTTCCATAAGCCACCATATTTGTGTCTTATATACTTTTTTATTATTTTCATATTAGAGGTGGTTATTAAGATTCGTGACTTATTATATAAAGTATGGCTTTTGCTTTTCTGAATTATATTTTAAGAATTTAAGATGATATTAAAATAAGGTTACAGTATAATATAATATTAAAAAATCAAATAGTTAGTAGGATGATGTTCTACATGAGTTTCCTTTTTTAGTTGTGTCTTCTAGGTTGTTTTATTTGTTGTATTCAACCACCTCTTGTTCCGTGAATGATAAAGATGAAAATATGTCAGGTCATTTATAAAGGTATATAACCTAACCTACATTAGACCCAAATCATGTCATGTAATTTAACACATTTAAATTAAGACTTTTTTTAAAAGTTTATTTAGTTAAAAAAATTGTAATTTTTTATCATTTTAAAAGACTTTCAAGCACGAAATATCAAGCAATGTAAATAAATACAATTAATAAAAAAGATGATTTTTTATTATTGTTACACTAGGTTTTTATTATATTATTTTAAAATTATATATTTATTAATTTATTTATATATTTTAATATGTTAATCTAGATACTAATAAGTCTATTGAGTAATAGAGTATGTTAGATTCAAACGTTTAAATGAATTATTATGTTTTGATAATTAACAATTTTTTTAAGGTTTAATATCATTAGAGATAGAATTCCTAATACGTTGAAATTTCTCACATCCAGGAAAATCTATCTACTTGAAGAATTGAATGAATCACAAGGTGTTATCAAGAAGAACAGTCCTGCAAGAGGAAACCGTCCGGCCCTCACTGAAGACAAACTGCATATACCTTCAAGAAAAGCTGTCAAAATATACAAAGAAAGCAACCATGTGGAGACAGTCCGGTGACTCACGGAAGACCAAGCATTTCCAACAAGTAGCAAACATATTTTGGAAGGCATTAAATCAGCTATGCACTCTCAAAGCCAAAACTCACTTGATAAAGTTGAAACAGTCCGGAGCTTGAATAAACAATGATCAACAGGAAGACTGTTTTGCCAAAAGCTGAATAAGTCTAGCAACAAATCATGAAGAAGAACAACTTATTCAAAAGGAGAACTTCAACAGTAACACAAAAGAAGGAAGCGCCCAATCATCTACAAATCAAGAATACTCTAATCTTCAAGAGA
The DNA here is from genome assembly GCA_030819835.1 of Acmispon strigosus. NCBI lineage: Eukaryota > Viridiplantae > Streptophyta > Magnoliopsida > Fabales > Fabaceae > Acmispon > Acmispon strigosus. The sequence continues at coordinate 50,901,863 of JAUAMA010000004.1, read as the reverse complement.
AATTGAGCTGAGAAAGTCCGTGCCTGTGCAACTCGTTTAGTGACATAATTCTGAAGATTCTTCAAAGACTGCGTCTGTCGAATCTTAATGAAAGATTTCATCCGCTCAGATCATCAAAGTGCTCAATGGTCATAAATGTCAGAAAGCATGTGTCATGAGGTTGTGAAGAATCAGTTCAACAGGAGCATTAAAGAAATCGTCAACAATAACTCTGATGAGTTCATCTTTTATCATTGCTTCTTGGATCAAGAATTATCTACCTGGTCTGCACATTAAATGGAGCATTGCTGATTGCAGAAAGAAGAAAAGGACATAATCAATATATTATTCCTTGGTTCCTCTGCCTTTCTGCCTTTCCTCAAATCAAGTTGACTTTGCGGAATCAACGGCGAGAAATTCTGAACATCGTATTCCCTCTAAATTCAAAATTCAAATCTTCTGTTCAGAGCATTTAATGATTCTTAGCTAGCACGCACTGGGATATCATGTTCAAACAAAAACCCAGAGCTAGACACAGTGCCGAGCCAGACGATGTCAACCCAAGCAATTAATGCTTGACAGAACGCATTTAATGCTGCTCCGGAATTACAGAATTAGCCGTTACTCACAAGGAAGCAGGAACACTAACGAATCTATTTTCTCTCCTTCTATCAAAGAAGATTGAAGAATTTCAACTGAAGATATAAATAGAGAATTCAGCTTCCAGAACAACTTGGCGACTTGAATTCAATCTATTGCATATCTCAACCAAGTTTGCCTAGAGAACCAAGCTTCCATTGGTTCGAACTCAGAAAGCTTCAAGCTAAAATTTACTTGAGTTTTGTCGTCCACTTGTGTGAAGAACTTATAGAGTGTTACTCTTATCTTAAACCACACACAACACAAAACAGAGAAACTTAAATTCCTATCCTCTCTGTAACCTGAGCTTCATTTCTTCTACTCACTCTTATTGAAGAGATTTCTTGTAGAAAAATAAACCCAATTTGTAAAAGGGATCAAGAGTAGTCCTGTAGAATACTAATGAGGAGAAGTCTTGGAGAATACTTGTAAAGGAGAAGTCTTGTACAATACTTGATAGGAGAAGTTCTTATAATACTGGGAGAAGTCCCTGATAATACTTGTACTATTTGTTGAAATAGTGGAAATTTTGGTGAAGCCAAGGACTGGACGTAGCCCTGACGATTATGGGGGTGAACTAGGATAAATATCGTGTGTGCTTTACTTTTCTACTTTATGTTAATTTTCCGCTGCATGCATGCATATACACACAATCTATAACACTCTTTGAAAACTAATGATTAATGTATATTATGAAAGAAGTTTTCAAAAATAACACACAATTCAAACCCCCATTTCTTGTGTGCTTATTGCACTATCAAAGTAGTGACATATTTAAGTACTTTTAGCATTTTAAATAAGGACTGTACCTATTGACCTAAAATGCTGTTAATCTAATTTTTTATCCAAAAACTACCTATTTAAGTGTGTGTGTGTATATATATATATATATTTAAATTTAAGTCCATAAATTTAAATTTATTAACCTATTTTACATATAAGTTTATTGGCCTACTTAAAATATTTTATGAAACAAGCCTTTAAAAATAGAATATCAGACTTTCGAAAAGGTGAGACACGACCCGACACGGCAGAAAAAAACCTATCGCACGTAACATACTTAGGTTTAGACTTCAATTTTTATGTGCAGCTCTATATTTATTATATTTTCTAAAAGTTGAAAAATTAGAAATGAAATAAAATCATAAAAAATTCCTTTTCTTCCTGGAGAGATGAGAATGGTGTTCCTATTTTTTTTTTTTGAGGAAGAGAATATTGTTCCTTACACAGTGATGATTACATCAAATTCACACCATCATCACTCATCGCATACATGATACATTCACCCTCATCACCTTCGATTTCGGACAAAGAAAATCAAAGAGGAGGAGTTTAAGTCCCACAAAAAAATCATCAAAATTGCAAACTTTGTTCTGCAAACTCATATTAAAGTTTCCTCCTTTTCCCTTTCAGCGCTGCAATCTTCCCTTTATAGAGACTCGGGTATGTAGAGAGATACTCCAATCTTCTGCTTAGCAATGAAATTCAAATTCTGGGTATTCTAGAAAATTAATTATAATTTGCTGGTCATTGATAAAAATAAAAACTTTGTCGTTCATTTGTTAATTTTTTGAACTCTAGCTTTGTGGGATTTTGAGGGATTTTGTTCAATTGCAATGTTGTCTGAGGCTCTGCACTGGGTATCATATGACATTTGAAATTTTGTTTTGTGGCTTTGAATAACTGAAGGCAGGCCTTGACAATGCCACTGTTTTGATTTCTACCATAGTGATAGGTTGGTTTTGTGCTGTTATGAAACTGAATTGTCCAAATTAATGTCACACATGAACTTATCCCCTTTTGCGATTATCTCATGAATGAGTTTTGATTGTTTGCTTTATTTGTCTTGACAGAAAGCAAGACATTTTGAGTTTGTGGGCCGGACTGTCATGCTGAATGCTGCAATGGATGATATGACTTTGATTCAGCAATCCCAGAGGCATCAGTTGGTTGTGAGGGAGATTGGTGAAGAGATTGATTTAGAAATTGGACCTGGGGAAGACGATCCTTCATTTGGTAATACTACTCTAATCGGTGCACCGATGCAGGAATCATCCACAGAAGATCATGGTGAGGGCAAGCACATGGTAGTGGCTTCTCAGCTTCTTAATGGTACTCAAGATATGTCTACGACCCAGCCAGGAAAAAGAAAGAAAAAGGTTGTTAAAAGATGGAGAGAGGAATGGGCAGACACCTATAAATGGGCTTACGTGGATGTGAAAGATGGGACACCAAGGATTTTCTGCTCTGTCTGCAAAGAGTATGGCCGGAGGCATAGAAGAAATCCTTATGGGAATGAGGGGAGTCGTAACATGCAGATGAGTGCCTTGGAAGAGCATAATAATAGTCTGCTTCACAAAGAGGCTGTTCGTCTTCAAACGGCCTCTAAAGATAAAATTATGGTCGAGAAGCCCATCTATGTAAAAGGTTAGACATCTCAGCATGCTGTAATAGCTCTGCAAATAATATTTTCAGTTTCCTTGAAAATGTTGATGGTCATAATCATATACTGAGTTATGGATTACAGAACAGAAACTGTGATCTCCCCCCAAACTATTTTAATTGGTGGTCATAGCTTAATAAAAATTATATTGTTAGTTGTCTTGAAATGCTATAAAAGATAAAATTGATCAATTATATGGGATAATAGGAATATACTGCAGTGCTGTATTCAACATTTCAACAGATCCTTTGAGTTCTATCATAAACATCATTTTATTATAAACATGGATGTAACTGTAGAGATATACAGCTTCTTTTGGCAATTTCTGAGCATGCCATTTTTCCTTGCACTCTTACACTTTACTTGTTCCTCCCTTGTTTAATGGTCAATTTGCATAATTTAGTTTCCTTACATACTTTCCAGTACTTTGTTTCTGCTGCTGTCCTGAAAAATATTAATTTTCTATCTAGTTTAATGTCATTTCTGAAGTCTCAAGGTGCATCTTAGAATCTCAGGCTTCAGATTACCATCACTCTAGCTAATTACAGCTCATCTCTTGCTCTGTCCGATAGAATTTCTGTTTTACAATTAACATAACCAATTTTAAAAAATTTGTATATTTTAGTTATCTACAAACTAATTAATTATGTGGATATGATAAGAAGTCCCCTCTTTGTTCTTATGAAAAATGCTTACATTCTTGTGAGCATTGTCTGACAATTCTATAATTGAAGATGTTATGTCCAAAACAGCGGGATCAATTCTTGAAGCTACACTAAAAAGGGATCCTCATGAGGTTGAGTTCATTCAGGCAATCCAGCAGGCAGTTCAAGCTCTTGAGAGAGTCATAGCAAAAAATTCTCAGTGAGTTATGTTCAAATGGTTATAAACTTAAATTTATCTATCCACAAATGACAAAACTAATGCCTTATTATTGGATGCATCTCATTAACATTCTCGTATTTCAGTTATATTAACATCATGGAGCGCTTGTTGGAACCTGAACGAATGATTGTTTTTCGAGTTCCATGGGTGGATGATAGGGGTGAGACACATGTTAATCGGGGGTTTCGGGTACAATTTAACCAGTCAATGGGTCCTTGTAGAGGTGGCATTCGTTTTCATCCATCAATGAATTTAAGTATTGCCAAATTTCTTGGTTTTGAGCAGGTATTATGATTAATTTTGGTATTAATGTTTTACTTTTTCTCCTACAACTGTTGACTTTAACTCTTTCAAAACTGAACCTATTTTAATGTACTTTTGTCCATAACTTGTGAGGCCTATAGTATATTTGTCAATGACAAGAATGTGCTGCATCTATTACCCCCCCCCCCCCCCCCCCAAATAGTTTTTTGTGAGCAAAAAGATACATTGCTTACTTTTTGGTCTACGTTACCCTCTTTTTTTTACTTATCACCACCGGAATGGTACAATCCTAAAACATCATTTTATTCCCTGAAAGAAATAAAGGTCGATTAATTTAGTCCCTGAAAGACAATATTGACCATATTCGTCCTATAAAGTTAGAAAGGCGATCAAGTTAGTCCTTTTTAGCATCAATTTGGCCCCGCGTTTCAGGACTGAATTGATTGTTCTTTTAATCTTTTAAGGACAAAAATGGCGATTTCCATCTCTCAATGGGCTAAAGTGACCTGCCTCATCTTTCAGGGAAGAAAATGATGGTTTACTTGGTAGAATCCACTACCTTCTTTTATTAATATTTTTTCCTGTCAATGTTATTGTTATGTCCCTTTTAGGGCTGTATTGTAGGGGTCTGTTTCTCTGCTTTTCAGAAGAGGATAAACACATGAACAGACGTTAGAAATGGAAATATTAACCAGGGAAGTTATGTTGGTGGATGGTCTATATACACGTAAGAAGAAAGCTATGTTAGTGGCTGTTATTAATTGTCAAGGAAGTTAAAATTTAGTTAGTGCAATAGCTATAATTAGTAGTTTATTCTGTTAATGAAGGGGGGTCTTGAGCATTCTTTTGAATTGTTTCTCAGAGGGTAATTTCCCTTGTGAAGAAGGACTTCCCTTCTTGTTTCCATAATACTGAGATTCTTTTTTCCTAAGACTGTCATTTTTCTGTCACCAAGCTCTCTTTCTGTTGGCTAATCCCATAACCATAACTAAGATGTGAGGGTAAATACCCAAACATATGCTTGCACATCCACATACTGCGCATATAGAATTGAAGAAGTGTGCTGACAATATAAAAAGACAGATGAGAGAGAGAATAAGTGCCAAAAAATTAATAAAAAGAAGACAGTGAGAGTATATAATGGATGTGCAAGCACCCATGACCTTTTCGCTTTGTGCTTCTTTGGGTGGTTCCCTTTGGTTTGGGCTTTGTATATTTCTTTTTTTTCTCTTGGCTTGAGGCGATGTCGCTGCCCCTCTCCTCTTGGAGGCCTGTTTTTGAGGCGGACGGGTAGCTCTCCCTCTTTTTTGTGGCGGCTGCTTTTGGGGTGTATATTCCTCTTTAATATATCATTTTGCTTTCAAAAAAAAAAAAATGGAAGGAAAAGGGCGGGGGGAAGAGTTGGAGTTCTTCCAATTCAAAATACTCTCTTAGGGTGGCTTTTGGGATGTGGATATATTAGGACATATGTCTAAGATCCACAGCTACTAATTGTACCAACATAAGACACATCTGCCCGTTTGCTTATATGTTACTTTACATACACTCTCGCACACGTACTATACATCTATATATAAACTTGATATGCAAAACTTTCAAAATTCATTTTTTCCTATCATGGTAAAATTGTGAAACTCAATATTCAGTGCCAATTACTAAAAAGTTCCCAATATTAATCTTATTGAAACCTTTGAAATATTTCTAGCATGTTTAGATCTTGTGTGGTCTACCTACTTTACATTAGGGAAATGTAACTGTTAGAGTAATGCATAAAGTACTCGCTGATGCGCATGGTGGTTAGTTAGGAAGCTATTAGGTCTGGTAGCTGTAAAGCTGTAACAGAATTGTACAGATCACTTAGGACAGTTGCTCATAGCTTACTATATACTATATAGCACACTATAATTGTATCTTTAACTCAGTTGTCCATTTCAGATAATAAAGAAAAACGGTCAGTTGACTGGAAAATTTCTCTTGATTTCTCTTTCTTTTCATTCTCATTTTCTCACATTTTCCCACACTTTCTCATCAGTTCCTTCTCAAACAATAATAATTGAGACAGAAAACCTGCATTAATTCAAATTAATAATTATATTGTTATATTTGACAAATATATTGAGGATCACATATCAACAAAAGTTTATAATCTAAGCTGCATTTATGTATTGGACCACTTGATACAAAATTTGCTTCTCTGCAGACTTTAAAGAATGCCTTATCACCTTACAAATTAGGAGGAGCAGCTGGTGGAAGTGATTTTGATCCAAAAGGAAAAAGTGATAATGAGGTGATATTGCCAGCTTAATCTCTACTATAGTAGTTTTATAATTACTAAATGTTACTTTGATATGCTTGTAGATTATGCGATTTTGCCAGAGTTTCATGAGTGAGATGTATAGATACCTGGGTCCTGACAAGGTAACTGAAAGAACTCAGTATCTCCTAATCTATTCACATTCAGGGCCAATTTGACATATTCTTTCAATGGATGTATATCAGGACCTTCCATCGGAAGAAATGGGCGTTGGTACTCGAGAAATGGGTTATCTTTTTGGACAATATAGACGTCTAGTTGGTCATTTTCAGGTAATCCTAACATTCTTAAATCCTAATCTTTTTGTCCTTTTCTTATCTTTTTGCCTCTTGTACTTTTATCCCTCATATCTGAAAACTATTTGTTTCATACGCATTATATAAAAACATCAATAAAATAAAGCCTCATGGCCCAAAAAAAGAGAATTATTTATGTACAACGTTGGAGACGTCATACATTTGCGTGGCATTATTTTGTATACATATTTTGTAATTTTGGCATTCGCTTTAGCTTATCTCTTTTGAAGTTGGTTGCTGTAGATTTTCTTTCCTTCCCCCTATTTTTTATTTACCTTCATGTGCTTGGATAATTGCTTTACTGTGCACAAATGAATGTGCATATTCTGCTCAAGCTTGTGACATTTTGTAAATAGGGAAATAATATTAGAATATTTTCTTTAATTAGGATTGTTATTGTATTTCCTTAATTAGGATTAGCTTTGTCTATAAATTGTGTTCACCTATTCTATCTAATTCAAGTAATAAAAATTATATTTCTCCATATTTCAAGTGTATCTAATCAGTTTAGGTGCATGGAATTTTGAGATGCTGACTATATTGGGCTTCATGGAAGAAAGGAAAACTAGGGTTCTTTTTTTTCTGTTGGGTATTTTTCATATGCACGCCTTACTTATGCAGGGAAGTTTTACAGGGCCAAGAATATTTGTGTCTGGCTCCAGTCTTCGACCTGAAGCTACTGGCTATGGGCTGGTAATTTCAACTTTTAATTCTCACTCTTTATTGATGTATGGTATGATGTGAAAATGAGTGACTGTGTATAAGATGTACTCCATCGTAGGCTTCCACTTCATTTTTCCGCTAGGTATTTCTCAACAAGATATCCTTTAATGACAGATCCTGACAGTTTCCTGTGCATGCCCCCTATTTTAATATAAAAGAGGAGCAATCTCTAAGCATTATTGCCTGCATTTCATATATGTGAGCTTCTCATTTCAGAATAAAGAGCATATGGCATGCATGCCCATTCTGACCATGAATATCATCAAAAACTTATCTCTGCATCTCTTGTTTCTATTTTGAAGTTATTAAATTTAACAAGCTTTTCATGCATCTGCAGGTTTTCTTTGCCCAGCTCATGCTTGCTGACATGAATAAAGAACTCAAAGGATTAAGGTTTCTTTTTTAACTTAGACCATTTTATAAAGATTATTGCTACCTTTCTGATCCTCATTTTTGTTATTTTTAAGTATACCTATGAGGTTTGAACTGAAGCTTTCTTTAATACATATAATTTTCTTGAATTTAAAATTCCATTAATGTTTGAAGGTTGGAAGTTCCCATTTTTCAATAATTTCCCTTGTTAATTATTATAGATTTTAGATTCCTTTTTAAACCAATTATCTAATGTGAAATTTGTTGCCACACACTCATGATGATAGATATAGACCTATTATGAAGGTGTATGTGAGGGAAAATAGGGGAGCAGCAAGGGATCACACCTCTAAGTAGGTCTTAGGAACAAGCAACCAACACTTACAATGCATCATGCTGGGACAAGGTGGCTCTTTAAAAAAATGGATCTTTTAAAAAAGGAGGGGGGGAGGGGGTGGAGGAGGGGCTATATGGACCTCCTATTAAGGTGTATGTGAGGAAAAACAGGGGGAGCAGCAGGAGACCACACCCGAGTAGGTCTTTACTGTGTTAAGGTACCTGCTGGGAGTGGGGTTAAATAGGAGGATGAGTGGATTAGCAGGGGGTGGTATCCGATTTGTATCTGGGTATTTGTGATTGTGAGGAGAGTATTGGTCTCTGGAATACCAGTGAGATAGTGTAATCTTTGTTGAGCCTTTCATCATCTTCCTATTCTCTACACTCATGCGGAGATAGGAAATTGAGTCAGTAATGAAGATTTCTTACTGTGTCCCTAATTTGATCTATTTATATCATATCCTGGAATACTCTTCTAATTATTATTTATTGTAGATGTGTAGTGAGTGGTTCTGGAAAGATCGCAATGCATGTTTTAGAGAAGTTGATTGCTTATGGTGCTCTTCCCATTTCAGTATCAGGTAATTTTTGTTTTCTATAAATAGGAGGTTATTGCAATTGCTAGGATGCTTTGTGTATTCATTTATTCTAACAAGAGTCAAAACCTGTGCCTCATTAATATGTGCCAGATTTCATCTCAATAATATTAATCACCATTAACAAGAGTAGTGATCAAATACTGTATTCTAATAACATTGAGTTCCTTGTCGTACCCTGATCTTTTTTCATAGAATGTGCATTATTTAACTAAAGCATTTATCAGATTCTAGAGGATATTTGGTTGATGAGGATGGATTTGATTACATGAAAGTATCGTTTTTGAGAGACATCAAAGCTCAACAGAGAAGTTTGCGGTTTGTATCACTTCTGTCACTCGTTTATGTTTAGTGCCGGCAATTATATTTTATGTTATGGTCCTTATTCCTAAATTTGCATGTGTAGAGACTATTCAAAGACATATGCTCGGTCCAAGTATTATGATGACGCAAAACCCTGGAATGAAAGGTGTGATCTTGCATTTGCTTGTGCTACACAGAATGAAATTGATCAATCTGATGCCACTAATTTGGTTAATTCAGGTTGCTGTTTACTAGTAGAAGGTAGCTGTTCTGAAATGCGTTATGTATTTGGTTTTTCCCCTCTTTCTCATTTAAACTCTAAATTACTAATGCAAACTCCTTTTTACTATTTGAATCCTAGGTTCAAACATGCCTTGTACCCCTGAAGCAGTTCAAGTTCTGAGGAAAGCTAGTGTTTTCATTGCTCCTGCAATGGCTGCTGGTGCTGGAGGGGTGAGATGTTCACTTCATTTATCCTATGTATATTGCACACATATTCCCACCATAACCAAAACAAAAACTAATTGATGATCATTGTGGTGGTGTACAACTACGCACCTTCAATTCTAATAATTCCATGATGACGATTAAAAATTCATCCACCTTAACTGAGAGTCTTTATGCAAAGTTAGTTCTGCATAATATATGGTTGGTTACTATGCTCCATTTGGGATGGAGATATGGATAAAGAGGAAAGGAGATGTAGTTTCCTAATTCTGGTTCCCTGTGTAGAAATTTAGCATCTTTTTCTTCTTCAGTTGCCCCCCAAACTTCGAGCATAGCATGATTTGTTCAATAAATACTTCCCTGTTTCTTGTGCATTAAATCTTTCATTAGATGTAAAATTTTAGCGGGTGCTTGTTCTTGCGCTCATCAATTTAACAAGCACCCGCTAAAAATTGTTAAGTTTTTGTCTTGTGACCGATGGTTAAGTATTCCAGTCATGGAAACAGCCTCTCTGCCCACGAAGGGAGTTTGTGTTATCTGACCTTCTTCAGACCCCACAATAGTGAGAGCCTTGTCCATGGCCTACCCTTTTAGACTTGTTATGGTAATACCACCATCAACCTGAAGGTTTCATTTGATGATGTTTAATTCTTTGCCAATTTAGTTTCAGTCTATTGATGTTTGGTGTAATCCACTTGTGGAGTACTAATTTTAGACTGGTTATGGTAATACCACCATCAACCTGAAGGTTTCATTTGATGATGTTTAATGGTTTGCCAATTTGGTTTCAGTCTATTGATGTTTGGTTTAATCCACTTGTGGAGTACTACTTTGGAATTGATCCTAACCTTGTCTCAGCTTGATTAGCATTATTGAGCTGATCTTCTGTACAGGTTATGGCATTAGACATGACATTTGAATGGACCTTTCTTTAATCTTATGTTCTCCTTGCTTGCAGGTTGTGGCTGGAGAGCTTGAATTGAACCATGAGTGCAGTTTGATGCACTGGTCACCAGAGGACTTTGAATCTAAATTGCAGGTAGCTCTTTGAAATAAATTGTTCTTATAAATCATATAGTTTGCCTTTAAGAATTGTAATTGTTAGGTTTGTGGTCATTGGATATTGTTTTTTTTATTACCTTCTTTCATATTTAAATTGAATGAAATTCATATTCTTCTATGTTATTTTTGTAGAATTTCCATAACAAAGTTATTTCCACGTTATTTTTTTCCTATAGGAGGTGGGGGATGGGGAAAAGGGTGGTATGGGCTCAGTAATCCCAATTCCAATATGATCCCCATGCCTTATTAACCCATACTCCTCTAGAAAGAATACCTAGAGCTAAAAAGAGAAAACCTAGACTATTAATATGATAACCCCAAAAATCTATTTGTCCAAAGGATTGAGATCTTTAATAATTTCTAGAATGACAAAAACAAGTTTTCTGTGCAAAATGTTTCTTTCTGTCATATTTATATATTTTATTTCAGAAAAATCAAACTATTCATTAAAGAGAATTGAGCTCTTGCTTTACCAGTAATTTGTATGATTTCTTGAAATGTTATGACTGTGTGTGGGGGTGGGGAGCATCAGCTTCATATTGTTCAGTATGAACTTGTTTTTTGCAGGAAGGAATGAAACAGACTTATCAGAGAGCTATAAAAGCTTCAACTGATTTTGGTTATCCAAAAGAAAGCCCTGAGTAAGTAATTTCTTTTCAGTAACCACAACACGGATGAAAGCTACTGAATTTAAATGCTTTACTTTCCAAAATTTATGCTCTCCCAGTTGGCATCCTAATTGCTTAGTTCTCTTCTCCCTCTTTCAATTTGCTTTCCTCCATGCCTATATTAATCATCCTTGTATAACTTTTTTATCCAAAATAAAATAAAGGCATTCTTGAATAACTAGTCATCAGAATATTTCCATCAATATCCTATAAAGAAACCCTGCTTCCAAGTTCTAAATCCTGTATGATTACTTTCTTAAGTGGAAGAATCTTCATTCCTCCACTAGTTTTTGACCTACCGCAATTTGGTGCCACACGTTCCTTGTGATAACGTGAATTCACTAACCTGGGAAATGATCATAATTTCTTGCTTGCGATATTGCCCCTTCCAATTTGCATATGGTAAGGCATTTGCAATTACCTTGTTTGTAATAAATTATTTTGAAAATAAGATTCTTACAATTAGATATTCATTTACCTGATACTTTTAGTAGCTTTTCCTAATCATATTCAATTCTGTTGTGGATTTGTTTGAATGATCTTCACCTACCCTAGTTAATATTTATGTGATTGTCATGTCAGGGCTCTGGTACATGGAGCGGTCATCTCTGCCTTTCTAACTATTGCTCAAGCCATGACTGATCAAGGTTGTGTATAGATATTGATGTTGCAGAATATTGAAGGCATCATAATGCTGATATTTATCACTAAGGTGGGAAATCTACAATAGATGCAAGCTGGGGATTAATGCTGATACTTCAGAGTCAATGATAGGATGTCACTATCGAGAAAACATATTCCCTTGTAAAATATGCAATGTAAAAATTGACTTAGAAAACGAAAATTTTAGAGGTCATTTTAGTCGTATAACAGAAGAATGTATATGAATTATTGCCAAGAAAAAAGGGAAATTGTCCTTGGCTTGATGCTGATTCCAAACTTGAAACTCGAGAAATATTTGGATGTTTAGTTTAGAAATAAAAACGTTAGCATTGAACTTGAAAAGTGACCAATCATGTTATTAATTACTACTTTCTACAGAGTTAATGTGTGATTGTTAGCTTGTAATGGCATTGGTTTTATTCCTGCTATTAGCATTCACTTCTGGTAGATAATTGCTGTGTGATTAGAAGTTTTTCTACTGGAAGACACTTCATATAATTATGATTCGCGCAATGGCATAATCCAACAACAAAATGAAGAAACAAATGAAATGAAGGACTTTTTTGGAGAGAAGAAGAAGGAAGACGAAATTAGAGAAGCAACAATATTGAGGGACTAGGGAAGTCTAGAAAGAAGAGTGAATTAAGAGGCAATGAAGAGAGAAAATTTAAAGCTTCACAAACTGACAATTATGACATTAACTATGACAACCCCAAAACAAGGCTAAATAAATGTCAATACATTGAAGATGAACTAAATATATAAAACAAACATCTATACCATGAGGCAGTTGTAACTTCAAGCCTAACTGTTACTAGTTCTGAAAGAACAACGGAATTGACTTAGGCTAGGATCCAACACATTCAAGTGTATTCTACACTAAACTACACTACAATATTTCTATATAAATAAATTTGTTTCTTTGTCGGAGTTTTTTTAAAAGAACTATTTCATATTCAAATATTTTGGAGCATTTCAGTTATCATGAGCAAGGAAAGAAAAGGAATGAGATGTTGGACCTTTTAACTCAAAACATGATTTAAACCTCTAGCAGGTCATGATAAGACAAATTCTTTAACTCAAATGATATGATCTTTATCTCACTATTAACTTTTTTATGATTTAATTAAAGAAAAGACACTCAATGGTGCAACCACTTTGGGCCAAGAGAAAGAAAAAAATGTACTTTTTCATTCTTTGTTTCCCATATATTCTTTAACCGATGGCTAACCTGTACACTTTCTGACAGATGGACATACCACATGTATAGACCTTAAGGGTGTAGACCACTAGAGAGAGATAGGAAGAGAGGGGAGATAAGTAATATGTGTGATATATGATGTGATGTAATTGAAGAAAGAGATAGAGAGAAAAAAAATGGTGTCCAAAGATGTCTGTGCTGTTTAGGTGTACACGAATCATTACCCATTCCGAAGATGATTAGAATGTATTTAGGTTAGTGTTGCTCCTTCTGCTTTTTCTCTATTTTGCTTTATTTCAATGTATTATATTCCATCCTCACACTCTCTTCTTCACTAAGTTAGAAAGTTTTCTTCTTCAATAAATAAATGAAGGAACAAAAAGAACATAAATGGTTCTTCACATTCAAGAATCGATAAACCCCTCCAATCTTTTGGATATCTATTAGTGGAATACCCCCTTAACAAATCATTGACTTATTTTGATAGAATGGAGGAAACTGTAGCTTTGCAAAATGTAAATGTCTTTCCTTAGGAAAGGTTATTGTCTAGGGCAGTTACCCCAATCCAGGTGGTCAAAGTTAATGCTTGATGGTAATTATGGAATTAGCTTTGCAGTTAGTTTGGTTTCTTAAACTTTGTGTTTTTCAAAATGAGGCTTATTTGGGTGGAGGTAGAGGATGTTAGAACATACATGGAGCATTTTAATTATTAAGAGAAATAGAAAGGAAAGTAAGGGATTGAAAATCCTAGGAGCAGCTATGACATGAATAAGGATCAGGATGGAATTAGGACCATAACCATCCTGCATGTGCGAGAGGAATGGAGGAAGAAAATGAGGAAGACAGAAAGAGAGAAGGGAAGCAAGGATTTGTTTTCTTTAGGTTTGGGGAGGGTGGCTAGCAGACCACCTTTGAAGAGTTGCTGTATCTTTTCTTTTTCTTTTTCAGCTTATACAGTGAGAGGTATACTTGTACTGTCTATGATATTAGTGAAGGAGAGTAGAGTATCTCATTGATTTCTGAATAAAATTATACCTGGTTTCTAGTTTCCTTTCAAAAGATCTTTCAGAAACAGTTGACCAAAATTCTTTGTGCTTTCTCCAAGGCCTCATGGAGATCCTCAAATGATACGATTTGGTTTCTATGCATCATTCTTAGGTATGTTTATGAAATATATTTAATAAAAAAAAATCAAAACATGGTTCATAATCATTGAGTGTTCGAACTGATCATCCAAATTAGCTATGGAGCTGTGAAATAGCTTGGCACTAGCTGTTAAGTCGCTGCTAACCAGCTTCGAATTAGCTGCAAAATCAGTTGCAAACTAGCTGTCAAATTAGCTGCTCACTAGCTGTCGAATTAGCTATGAAATTAGCTGCAAACTAACTGCTGGATTACCTATCAAAATTTGGCTAAGGACTTAGCCGTGAAATTGCTATGAAGGATTTAGCTACGAAAGTGGCTCTGAACTAGGCGAATTAGCTGCAGTAGCTGCCGAATTAGCTATGAAATTTGGCTACGGATTTAGCTTTGAAAGGATTTAGCTATGAAATTTAGCTACGAAAGTGTGCTCTGAACTAGGCGAATTAGCTGTCACATTAGCTGTGATTTAACTACCAACTAGCTGTTATTAGCTGCGAGTTTGCTATGAATTTCGTAGCTAATGTCCATGCGCGAGAGACCCACCACGTGTCACACACAACCGTCGTGAATACGAAGAAGAACAAAGGGCTCCGTTCACAGCAACACTCACACTCAGCACCCTCGTTTCTGTTTTTGGTTCTTATGTAACCAAATCCATCTGAATTAACGAACTACAGATTTTGGATATTCATCCCCTACTCAATCTTCAATCATGCCTGACCTCAATCTCACACGTGAGATGTGTTCACTCCTCTCTGTCATTGCTTCTTCTACAGCGCGCTCTATGGTTGTTATGGAATATATATGTATCATCTTTAATAGTTTTTTAGCCCTTTTTTCTCACGTCACAGTTTCCTTCTAAAGCATGAAGCTCTGGCCCTTCCAAAATTTCTTCTTTTTGCTCTGTGTTGGACTTGGTAGTTATTTCAATTGTAACAAATCATACACAACTCGTTGAATCAAATGCAATGATCAGCGCTGATCTCGTTGCCATTTGCCGTGAAATATTTGTGATAGACACCCAGCTCCTTAGTTTTTTTGTTCTGTTTTGCAAAGAGTCCTAGAACTTGGGTATTGATTAATATGCTTCATTACTCTTTTTTAGGTGTTGCTGTCTCTTCCCTCTATTACCCCTCATGCCTTTGAGGATTCTTTAACCAAAACAGCCAGTCCAAAGGAGTAAGAAAGCAACATGCAAATCAGATTTACCATATGCATATTTAAATGCTAGCACATAATTTATAATACATTTTCCTACACACCTTATTATTGAGGGAAATATTTGAAGCTGGTAAAAGTTAGATAACCAAACTACCAGCTTGCTGAAATTTTAGTACAATTCAAAAATATTAGACTAACTTTAAATGGTTGGTATTCGGATTTTTTTATTTGAACAAGGTGAGATGAAATTTATAGAAGTTGGTTTAGGGTCTGCATGCTTATTCTGTTTTAATTTCAGATTCTCATAATTTCCCCTAGCACCCTGCTTTTGCCAAAATCTACTTTTGTCTCTGGTCTTTCTGCTCTGATATATATGTTCATGTATCATGACTGTATTAATATTGAGGTTGCCATGGATGGAGACATTCCAGGTGGTTGTTTAGTAGATGTTAAAAGTTGATGAGCAAGGCCAGGGTTTCTTTGTTTATTTGTTCTCTTTCTTTCTATCCTTATTTAGTTATATTTCTTGTTCATCTTGCTTGGGAGTTCAAAGTCATAACTGCTGGGAATTGTGATCTTTACAGTTAGCATACTTTGGACTAATTCCACAAATTAGTATGGTACAATGAGCTATAGCCTATAGTAACATGTATAAGCTTTAATACCATATTCCGCAAATTAGTTTTCCATATTATTTTGCCCAAGGCTTGATAAAACAAATGATTAAAGTTACACAAGCATAAGTACAAAGAAAGCATTTCCAAAAGCAACTAGTACAATTAACAAATTGGAAGAGGGGCACCGTTCCACTCCCCAAGGCATTCCAAAAGAGGATCAATAATTTTACCCTGACATATTGCTGTGAACAGTTTGTCAAACTCCTCACCTGGTGACCTAGTCTTCTCACCGGTTAGCAACTCCGTTCCCAACTCCTCTCTCACAAACTTGTATAGTGGGTAAGATCTGCATTCATTGATCTTGTTTGGAATTGTAGGATTTCCACTCTCATATGCAGCCCTTGCAACTTCAACCTCCTTTGGCAAGAGACTCTTCAACTCATCCTCAAAAGTTGCAATCTTTTGAAAGATTGACGTCTTCGAGTTCTTCTCATTTTCTCCATTTAGTAATGCATGATCCACGATCACTTGCCTTAGTTTTTGCATCAGTGGGTATGTAGCACTGCAGGGGTCATCAATATAGGCAAATAAATTTTCCCTATCAACCACCTTCAACAAATCCTTTTCACAAAATCTAGAAGGATGGAGTTCTCCGTTGACACCTGTGGTAAGAGTTCTCTTGGCAACTTGACTTACAGTGCTCTTCACCGAGTATTTCAAATTCTCCTCCAAATGCCTCAAGTCAATTGCCTGGCAAAGTGCAATCAAGAATGTGGAAGACATGAGCTTAAGGATCTCAATGGCTTCGTTGGTTTTTCTAGAAGAAATCAAACCTAAAGAGTTCACATCCTGGTTGTGTTGCTCGGCACTTTGGACATGAGTTGTGACGGGATTCGCAAGATATTGGAGTTCGGAGCAATAAGAAGCCATGGCAATTTCAGCTCCCTTGAGACCATAATCCAAGCTGGGATTTCTACTTGCAGTGAGATTTGAAGGTAAGCCATTGTTGTAGTGATCATCGACAAGCTCAGTGAACTGAGCAAACATGAGTTTGCCAATTGCTGCAAGAGCGAGACGTGTGTTGTCCATGGAAACTCCAATGGGGGTTCCTTGGAAATTACCACCATGCAAGGCCTTGTTTCTGGAAACGTCAATCAAAGGGTTGTCGTTCACAGAGTTGATCTCTCTCTCGATCGACTTGGTTGAGAATCGAATCACTTCAATCAGAGGACCAAGCCACTGAGGTGAAGTTCTGAGTGCATATCGATCTTGTTTTGGCTTTTGCAAAGGATCCACCTCATGCAACTTCTTTGCTGCTTTCATGTAGGAACTTCCATCCAAGATGTGCTCCATGATAGCAGCAGCCTCAATTTGGCCAGGGTGGTGCTTTAACTTATGTGTCAAATGGTCAGTAAATTCAGGTTTCCCTTGCATCACTTCGGCAAAAATAGCTGATAGAACTTCAGACAGTATAGCCAATATGTTAGCGTCAAAGAGAACAATAGAAGCTAACCCAGACCCAACAGCAGTGCCATTAACAAGGGCAAGCCCTTCCTTGGGCTGCAATTCAAAGAACCCGGAATTGATGCCAGCCAATTGGAAAGCTTCCTTAGCATTAAGTACCTCTCCGGAGGGTCCAACAGCTTTGGAGTTTGGTCGGCCAGTAAGCAAGCCAGCAATGTAAGAAAGAGGGACCAGATCACCAGAGGCGGTGACGGTACCACGAAGTGGTAAACATGGGGTGATGTTGTTGTTGAGGAGCTTGGTGATGGCTTCTAGGATTTCAAATCTGATGCCGGAGTATCCTTGGAGAAGAGTGTTGATCCTCACTAGCATCGCTGCTCTTGTTGCATCCTGTGGCAGCGTGTATCTTGACTCGGTACCATTGCCAAATATTCCAGCGTTCAAGAACCTGATGAGTTCTAGCTGGAGAGCATTGCCATTTTTGGTTCTGCGGTGGGAGGTGGCGCCGAAGCCGGTGGTGACACCGTAACTGTCAGTGCCGTTGTTCATGCTGTTCATCACCCAGTCACTGCTGGCCTTGACGCCAGCTCTAGCTGATTCGCACAGCTCAACGCTCACTCCTTGATCGTGTGCGGCCATGGCAGCCACCTGAGCTATCGTCAGCGTCTCTCCGCCCAGCTTGACAACCGGCTTCCTGTACTCAGCCACCATGCGCTTGACTTCGTCCAGGTGGCTCCCCTTCATTGACTCCGCCGCTACACCCCAACTCAAGGGATCACTGCTGCCTTTAGCAGCTGTGCAGAAGCTGGAACCATTTAGGCTCTGGTCGTGGCCATTGGTGGTTGGTGCCATCTTAATAATGCAAACTGATAAATATGTTACTTAAAAGATTGATTATCAACCCAAAAATGTAGCTGGCTTGCTCAAGTTATGAGGGAGAGATTGTTGTGTTGAATGTGGAAATATTTAGGAGAGTTGTTGATTTCCTGAGAGATGAATGGAAGGGTGAGTGGGCATTTATAGAGAGAGGGGTGTGTGAGTCATCAGTCATGCGTTGCTGTTAGGTAGATAGGACTTGGCCTTGGGGACTCGGACAGAAGGGGGTTGGTGGGAAATTCATTATGGCCGTCTGATAGTGATAGCCACTCCCTTCACGAGCGGCTTGGATCCTACAACGTGTCACTCTAAAATCTCTGTATTTCATCGTGCTTATTGAATATTGATTGAGGAGGTTGTTGGAAAAGGAAGGAAGCAACGAGGCACACCACTCTAGCTACTTAGTCAAGTCAAGTCAAGTCTGCATCACACAGTATTCTTTTGACGGCTTAGTTTGTTTTTTATAGTTTTTTCTATCAACGTGAAAATCAAATCAATTTATCTAATATATCATGGTTTGGTTTCAGTGAACGTAAAAGATAAGCACGTGGGTCAAGTTTTGACATAAGTGGAAGCAATTTTCTAAACAAGTTTAATCTATTTGATTTGGAGTACTGTTGGGTTTAGTAGCACAAATAGAAAACACGAGTTTTGAACATCCTCTATCTGATAGTATGCTGAGTTGGCTTTTTTTGTTGCTTAATGCATTACAATGTGTTCAAAACTGGTGTTCCCTGCTATTGTGTTTAACTTCTTCTTCATTACTGCTTTTGAGTTTTGATCCCTTCAACCCTCGATTCATTTAACATCTCTACGTAAAAAAAATTCAGGAAAATAACTGTTTCTTGAGTATTACTAACAGTCTCTTTCTAATGGTCTGCTGAACTGGCTTCTATTGTTGCTTAATGCATGACCTTGATGTTCAAAATTGGAGTTCCCTGCTATTCTTCCTTACTTTTGCTTTGGCTGGTTTTCTGTTAGTTGTTCTGGTATTTTGCTGTTCTGCTGTCATTAATTTGTTGATTACGCTATGATTTCATTCTGGTATGTTGTTGATTGGACTGCCATTTCCTTCTTTTTTTTCCCCTCATTTTCTTAGAAGGCCTTACCCGTTACGTGTAAATCATAATTGACAATTACACACTTTAGAAAGAAAATATAAATATTATTAAAAATGTGAGTAAAATATTTGTTTATTTTATTTTTATTAAAACATCTAAAAATTAAATATGTTTGGGATTTAATAAAATATGATTTTTGTTTTGATTTTTGTTTTTTATTTGATTTTAGTTTAAGAGCTTTTGTACTTAATAATATGCGATTGTATGAGAAGAGAAAGAAAAACAGAAAGCACAGGGGAGAGAAACCGTGGGAAAAGGTAGAAAAAGTATAAGATTACTTTAAAATACACGTATGATGCAAATGGTACAAATGACTCTGGGTACCAATCACCATTTTCCGAAGTTTAAACCTCACATCACATCTCATAGCAAGATACAATAATGTCTTCTTTCAAACTATAAGAGCATCTCCACAATGAAATCAATGAGAGTTGCTGCATCTAGTGCTATCAAATTCCAGCCATGGTGGAATCTCATGGCGGGTTTTTGGCTTTCCGCCTAGCCGATATTATGCAATAATCCGCCAACATTATTTGTTGGGTTTTTGGCTCTTCATCATAGTTTGCCAACTGCCATTCACAACCTTGGGAGCTATTCATTCTATAAAAAGAATTTCTTCTACTTTGAATTCAGTTAAATAGTTGTTTATCTTTCATACAATTCATGGTCGACGATTACAAATAAAATTGTTTCGTGCTCAAGTGAAAGACAATGTCATCCATCAAACACTTCCGTAGATACTATCTTCCATTGATAATATCATAAAACAAAATCCTCCTCTGTACTAGCTAGAAGGATGGAAACTCCCTCAAAGCCAGCAAGGCAATCTGTCAAACACAGCCTGATAATACTGCATACGCAGTTTAACTAGCTCTCTTGGAAGAATGCGTGGATGAATCAGATTTTTCAGCCAGATAATGCTCAAGCATATCATCTTCATCATCTGCCATGCACAGACAAAACATGTATTTTATCATTATATATGAACTTACTAGACAAAATAAGAAAGTATTTGTTTCTAGTAAACAACGTATCAAACATGGATAGAGATAGAGAGAGCGAGAGACCTTCAAAATCATCATCATCAAAGTCAATGTCGATGTCATCCTCATCCTCCTCAGCAGATTCCTCAGCGAGAGGAGCTGTGCCTTTCTGTAAAGAAATAAAAATCATATTTATTCAAAATAATCACAAACCTTTTCTCAGTAGGTGAACTAGTATTATTTATATGCTCATAAAATATAAAGGAGAATTATTGAAAGGACTAGTAGTGATATTTAAAAAACAGGACCCTATTAAGAGTGCGGTTAATTAAGAAATGAAGTGTTTTGAGGAAGATAGATCCTAACCATATTGAATAGCCAGAAGCACTACTCTGGTTAATCTTGATATGAAATGAATTAGTGGTTACCAGGTTATTTGTGATAAATGTTATATACAGGTCCTTTCTAATAACTATCTCATTTTTAAGGTCACATTGTGGAGGCACCAAGGAGTTTTTTTAATCACATATAAAATAAACCCAACATACACTGTTGCAAATAGCAAATTATATGCTTGAATTTGGGAAATCGAACACAATATTTATTCAAGCCATCAATGTAGGAATACTATAACAAGGAATAAGGACAGCAAAGTACCGCTCTTCCACTTTCAAACCACTGCCTGCCAGAGAGTTTCTTTTCCTTGGAAACTGTGAGCGCGGACTCGGGCATTAACCTGCAATTAGGAAAAATCGTTTTGGCATTCAATGGATAGTTATTGGTTCAGGCTATCAACCTTCACAATGACTTCTTAAAAAAAACAAGAACTTGGAGAGGAGGTTCCTTGATAAATATCTGACTCTACTATTCTGTTATTTGTCACAAACCTACCTACCTTACAAATTTAGAAACCCCACCCTCTCATTTCTCTTCTTCCTGACATACATATTTCTTTAAGACCCCTACCCCCACTGCTAACCAGGTGTCACATATAGAGAAGATTCATCAGTCTAAAGAACCTTTTGTACTTTAAAATTGTAAAGAGAAAGATTTAGAAATGTATGCCATAGAATAAGAGCACTATAAGGGGCTTACTTGGCTCGTTCAAGTGCTAGCTCAGCTTCAAACCTCTCCCTCCATGCCAAAAATGTTTCAACAGTAACTGGTTCCCCATGGGGTACAACTATCTAAGAATGTTGGAATATGAAAATTACTCAGGCAGCTTTTCCAACACAGTTACAGAGATAAATATAAAGAAAAAAAACTAAAAGAATATATTTCAAAGGAAAATACATTTTCATCTTAAATAGAATCCAGGTAAGAATATCCGAAGACATAAACAAAATACTGAAACCAGAACTACCACTTTTACTCATAGTCTAATACGACTATTAGTAAAAGCTAAAAGATTATCCTTCGAGACATACAAAACAGACAACATAAGGTAACTCTATATAAAAATGATGTACAATCTATATGCTCATTCTACCATGTGCAGTCTACAGGGAAAACTTTTGTCGGAATGACCACATTAAAAAATACCATGTAGAAATAACAATCACAAAATGGTCATAACAATCATAAAATATTATCATTTTATAGAGAATAACAAATTCAAATAGGTTTTTCCTTCATAGTAAAAATTTTATGATAAGAGTAATTGGGTTTCTATCATGTTAGTGCTCTAAGTTAACAATGTTTGAGTTGACTATTACCCTTATTTAATAGTCCTCCTACATGATGCCAAAGATGTATAAGCATATATTTTTCTCCAGCACAGCCAAACTTTACTTCTAAATACAAGCACTGAATACCCACATTTTATGTATATTCTCTACTGGGCGACTTTATGGTAAAGGTGTAAATATGTGAGCTAAAATAATTACGTTGATTGATCAAAGTATAAAATCTAGATGCGGTCAAGGTTCACATATTATAGAGATTCTGTAACATTCAGTATCAGTGGTCTTGCTAGCATTACTCATTAACTAATGAATAATGGATATAAAATTGAACAAGGGCGCCCAATGACAAGAATACCGGAATAGAGCAACATTTCAAAAGTACAGGATACAATTCAAGAAGAATATATAAACATAAGTAACTAATTATATATTTAACATAATATAACTCACACTTCAATAACCTTCATATTTGGAAGTTTCTGTTTTAATTTGGTTTAAATAAGTTGTAGATATTGCAGGGGAGCATTGGCGCAGCATTGGAGTAGCTGGCATGTGACTAGAAGAAGAGCATGGGCTCTTGGAAATGCAAGGTAAGGGTGGCTAAAATAGACCTCATAATGGATTCAACTCTTTGCAGGATCCCGCCATGGTGGGAGCTTTATAGTGCCAAATTGGCCTTTATAAATCATTGATGTTGATATAGTAGCGGTCTCATTAATTTTGTATTTGTTCATTATCACTGTATATAGTATTATACAATTATAGTTCTGGTCTTAGAAATTGTACAACTATACACAGCCCTTACTCCTAGTAAGTCTCTGACACAAGCTGTAATCTCTTTTATAAAAGAACAGATTCAGTCAGATGAAAAGGAAAAAATCACCACGAATTTGGGAAATATGGGATCCTCCATGGGGAAAACAGGAAAAATAAAAAAGGGCTCTCACTCTCCAGATCCTATCTCGTTGCAAGTTATAGAAGCTCATATGACTAAGTTGAGTTCAATCTATGTCATTTCTATTCTTCATAATTAAATTATAATTTTGACACAGATGAGCCTATGCATCAGTAACACTTAAAGACATTTAAAAACATTCATGTGCCTCTGCCTAAACCTAGGAGTTTAAGCATTTAGGATGGGCAGTCTTTAAGACAGTACTGGAGCAATTATATCTCTACAACTAGCATCTTAAACATTTAGAAACTATATTGCTTACAACTAAAAACTTGAGGACATATTAGGTTTGAGAAAACACTCCTTGTTTCAAAGTCTTTTGATTTCAATGATTTCTACGATAAACAATAAAGCAAGAAAAATAGTTCTTTCCATTATTTTCTATACAAATCATCAAAAACAGTAAAGTGGAAATAAAGTGGCAATTTTGTCATTATCCATGAAAACAAAAAACATTTTCTCAAACCAAGCATGTTTCCGAGCTTTTAGCAGGTACATTATCCCCAGGAAGAAGTCAGCCCGTGATCCCATCAAATTAATCTAGAAACTACCTGTGTTGTAACACAGACCCATGACCCAAAGCTAAGAGGGATTTGCGTTATCTTCAACATTAGAGGAGTAAATAGTGGGAAAGGAGAGAGAGATAAGGCCTCAACCAGTTAGTGTGGAGCCCATACAGTGGGAAATTCCAAATATGAGTAATTAAGTCCCACATTAGTTAAGAATGGGTTTAATAATCACAATATAAGTGTAAATACCCGTAAGCTCATTGCCTTAAGGTTTTGAGTCAAGAAGTGGTGTCAACTTCACTAACTTCACTATTTTGGTCTACCTCTTAAGCCATTAATAGAGTTCTCCCAACTTCTCCGGCTCCCCTCATTCTTTAACAATAATATCATAGCCAATGGTTTGATTGGGCCAAGTATTTAGCTTGACGGTGGTTATGCTTGTGGCATCAGGTCATTCTTGGTTGGTAACCCCGTACTACTCAGCAAGGCTTTGAGTAATATTGGGGCACACTTTGGACCTACTTGAGGGGAAGAATGTTGGAAATTCCAAGTGAGTGATTAACTCTCACATTTGTTAAGAATGGGCTAATTAATGGCAATATAAGTGTGAAAACCCACAAACTCATTACCTTAAGTTCTTGGGTCAAGATGTGATGTTGACCTCAATATTTTGGTCTATCTAAGCAATCCTCACCTTACGAGCTAGCTTTTAGAGTAGAGTTAGGGCTAACCCAAATTCAAGATGGTATCAGAACCTATCCTAAATCCAATATTAGACCACCCACCACTATACAAAAAAAACCTAGGCCTGCGGATGTTCCCTGCCCCATGATTTTTGCGAGGCAATCTACCTGACCCCATGGATTTCCCATTGCAATATACATAGCCCAGCGGATTTCCATATGCAATAAAAAAACTAGTCCTATAATCTCCACACTCTAGATGTCTAATCGTGGGCGTGATGGGGTGTGCTGCAATCCCACATCTGCTAGAGAAATGGCCAAAGTAAAACTTATAAAGGCTTTGGCAAATCCTGACCTACAAGCTTGCTGTTGAGGTTAGATTTAACCCAAATTCAAGACATACAATGTATTGAATCCTCTTCTATTGAGCTAGCTATTGAGGAGAGCCCAGTCCTAAATGTCAGGTTGCTAAGAGGGAACATATTATACTATAAATGGAATCCTCTTCTAGTTTGTCTCACAGGTAGCAGATATGCGAATCATGCTCTTGCATCTGTCCTACATAGTAAGAAAGAGCAATCAACCCATACCAGGAGGTAGACAAACAGGGCTTTGATACAAGTGAATGTAAAGGAGATCACATTCCTAAAAACCAGGCTGCTCTGGCCAATGCAAGACTCAAGCTCCTGGATCAACACACCAGCTGGTGAGGCCTACACCACCCCTCTCTCTTAAAAGTACTCCCCACCATTTCTCATGGAGGGTACCAATCCCATTTGAAGGATAGAATCCCCCCTCCCCACATCCCAATTCTCATTATTGTGTTTCAAGTGAAGAAATAACTTTTCTTTGACGTTGATGTCGTAGAAACTTGATGGTGGCTTAGAAAACGGGGTTGAGGACCAAGATACAGCCTTTAAACATAAGTAAAATGGAATTGGAAAAAATGAAGGAGGGAATGGAGTCAACTATTGAGGAAGAGAAGATGAAATATGCAAATACATCTAGTAATAGTCCTGATTGCAGCTCTTCTCAAGACATTCATCAGCCTAGGCATATCAACTTGAGCATCCTGCCATATCTATCCAACTTACGGGTCGAGGTTGTAAATTTCCAGTTTTCGGTTTTCAAATTACAAATTTCAGAAGAGAAGTTTTGGCAAAAATGGAGCTCAACTGGTTTTTAATTGAATTTCAAAACGATTGCAACCTAATTTTTAAAACTCAGAAAAAAATGTTCTCATCATGGTTTTTAGTTTTAAACATATGTCACAACTCCATCCTCAACATTTTCTAGTATCTCCTCTTTCCACCTCCACCACTATCACACTGCCCAAACTCGCCATCGCCTCCACCATGTACCCTCCACCACATCACCGCCACCATCGCCTCTCGATGGCCTCCACTACCACCACTGCTCTACACCCTCCCACTGCCATTACACAACCACCATTGTGTTGCACCCTCCACACCATCGCCACCTAGTAGCCTCAATATTGCCCCACCGCTCAGCACCCTCCACTATTGTCATCATCGCCTTTGTACACTTGCCACTACCACTACCCAACACCATCCACCACCAAACACCCTTCACCCCAGGCATCACCCAAAGCCACTACCTTGTCGTCTAGCACCCTCCACTGCTGTCATTCCATGGCACCCTCCATTGCTAAATGATACCCTCCACCACAATTATGGCTTCGCACCCTCCACCATTGTTGCCATCTTGTACCGTCCGCCACCATCACTGCTACCCAACATCGTCTATCACCATCACCACCACCATTGTCACAGCCTTGATTCATACATGACTACTAAGCACCATCCACTGTTGTCACGGTCACTCAACATCCTCTATCTTAGCCCCTACCACCTAGAACCTTCCAAGCATGGTTATTGACACGAGATTCGAGTCGCGAATCAGAAGGCCTATTTTCTGAATCGTGAGTCGAATCTTTTATGTATTGTAAGATACATGATAAAAAAAGCAAGTCCTAAATTGAAACATGAGTTGATATATCATATAATAAACCTTAAAATAATCCAAGATCCAAGCCATAAATCAAAATAAGAAGAAAATTTGTGGATGCTTGCACAAACTTCAAGTATTCAATTCTAAAAAACATCAATAAGATGACAAAGTGCAAATTAGTTTCGAACTTCCTATACATAGGTCCCGGTAAATAATCATAATCTAACTAATTGGATCATTCATAATCCCCAAGGTTAACACTAGTCTGCATCAATAACAAAAATTGCACAATAGTAATAAACAAATATCACAACACCAAACACGTTAGTAAATGGAGAGAAGTGTCGAGAAGCACCGGGGGGGACTAGAACCGATAAACACAAAACAAATAAGACACATTTCTTAGGCGAGCCAGAAATATGACATGAACCGATTGTATTGAGGATCAAAGCAGGGTTTGATTTTTCTGAGAATGTGACGTGGGTCTTTTGGAGGAATATTAGTCGGCTACTTTTGGAACTTTTTTGTAAAAAAGACTACAAAAAGCCAACCTAAAAGCACCATAAGCCGATATGGGGAATGCAACCCGACCTAACTAAAGTGCAACTCGTGCGCAACTTTGAATTGTGTGATTCAGCAGCTAATCGTAAATCGTGCAATTCAGCTCTGAGTCGACCGTACAAACTGAGATTCAGATTCATTTTACATTCACAGTGCGATCTGTATTGTTGCCTCAAGAATTTGTATCGCATCAAGATACGTATTGTAAGATACTGATAACAATGTTTCCAAGGTAAAGGCGTTGGGTGGTGGTGGAAGGTTTTGGTGATGGTGGTGGTGATGGGTACTTGGTTGGGGTGGAGGGTGTCACAAGACAGCCACAATGGTGTAGGATGATGCGTGTAGGTGATAATTGTGGAGGGTGACCATGGAGGGTGTCATGAAGTGGTGATTGTCATAAACGGTGCCTGATAGCAATGACAATGCTCAAGAATTTATGACGTTGGCAACACCTTTTTAAAACTAGAAACCACAAAACAAACTGAAAGCTGAAACTAATATTATAAAATTGAAAACTAGCTTAGGTTTTTAAAATTTCAAAACTAAAAACTAAAAACCATACCAAATGAGGTCTTAGCTATCTAAGTTGTATCTGTTGAAAAAAGATTTAAAGAAAAAACTCTATATTCTCTAATCTCTTTATATGTATATGAGTATATCCATATTGAATGCTATCTGATGTCAGTAGTTTCATCATATGGACTTATCCATGCCAAAGAGCTTACTAACAAATGCTCATAAACAAATACACATGCACATGTATGTATGTGCATATGTATGTAAAACTACTACTTTATACTTGAAATTCAGAAAGCATCTAACAAACGAACAAAAGTTAAAAGAAATTTCATAGAATAGAAGACAGCCTTACATCCTCTTTGGCTGCCTCTTCTGCTTCAGCACTCGCATCACCAGAGTCTTGACCAAACCGGTCATCCAGCCACTCTTTAGCTGAGCTAACTAGTGTGTAGATCATAGCCATACCAAGATTTTCAGATGCCTGTGGAACACAAGTTTTGCATCAAATTTTCCATAACCTGACAAGTATCCACAACAAATCTTAAGTTCCATGAGCATCAGCCATTGTGCAGGATGAAAATGCTCACATAACAACTTGAAACAGTAAATTCAGAATGGCCATTAAGAAGTCATTCAATCTGGATAACAACCGTGCCAGAATAGAACTGAGACCATTTCAGTTCAAACAATAAACAGCAAAACTGCAAGGTAAAAGACTACCTCTTGTTGAAGTTTTTCTTTCAAGACCCTTAAATCTTCAGAAGGTATTCCTTGTAAGCTGTAGTATAGATATAATATAGCAAAAACACCTTAATATTCGTGTATAATAAAATTAAACGAAAAACATATGTACTGCACTTAACATTAACTGGAGAGAAAAATAAAAAAATGATAGATAATATAATAGAAATACTGACCTCTTCACATTTAAAAGTGGAGGTTCATCAGGATATCTTTCTGTGTGTGAGAAGATCAAACCCAGTTGAGCTGCGACAAAAATTATCAACCACATCTTTTTTTATAACACATCAGAAGATTATATGTAGAAAAAACTAAGAAACAAGCTCCAAAAAATAAGCCATATCTTAGAAAGAAAAATGACAAGATATTACAAAAACTAAAACACATGTTCAATAAAACTGAAAACCAAGATGAACGGAAAATAACATATCAAAGGGAAAGAAACCTGGATAACTGATTGACCCATCTCCCTCATCATCCTGTACAGATGTATACCATACAGATAAATATACGTAAGATGGCAAATTTATTTGATGAGGAAAATGTCTTACAGTTGCCTAAATACATTGCATCAATCAGAGGAAAGGGGAGAAGTGGTGAAAAAAATCCAACTTCTAAATCTACTAAGGCTAAACTCCAACAAAATGTGCACAAGTTACCTTTTATCAAAAGAAAACATTAATCTAACTCCAAATAATTTCTATGCATTTCAACCACCACATACAGCAGGAAAATGTTCTGCTCTTATTCTAAATAACAGAAGATGTTAATCATGAAAAGAAAGGTAAATTCAGCTCTATTAATCAAAAGATATGCCCCTTGCAATAATATAACTCAAACAATTGTTTCCATAGAAAAGAAAAGAAAAAAAAAACTATATAAGAGCAACTGTCATGATTATCCATGTCACATGCTTGAGCAACAACAAAAACATTTTTCCATTAGGTGATGTTGGTTAAGTGGGTCGAACAACTCCATCATGTTTCTGGCTTCCTTCCTTAAACAAACTCTTAAAATAAATACAAAACTGAAATAAACACACGTAACACGAGAAACTGCAGCGAAAGAGGGACGAACATTTACCTGTGCGACCGTTATTTGGAAGCACCGATTGGAAGTACTTAAGCCACTTTCACCAGAGTGTATTTCTACAATGAAATGCCGAACAGAAAACCGAACCATTTTCTTAGTTGTAAAAACAAATGACAAGTAAATTGGCACACAAGCATATATGCACATAGGAAGCATATCAGGTTAGAGCATGCTCTCGCGAAAAGAGTTAATCTTTATCATTTATATATAGCTGCACCATCAAGATTAACTTCCCCCACCTCTCATGTTAACCTGATATGCCATATACACACAGACACACATAATAATGGCATAAGGAAACCTTTGAACTCATCCATAAGTATAGCTTCTAATGCTTCAATCTCCATTTCTTGTTCTTGTGCGTAGTCTGCGGAACACACACAGTCAAATAAAAATGCATGACTTAACCCTGTTGTTTTAATTCTATTGAGAAATTTGCAGTGTCTAATCATGACCAAGAACAAAATCAATTTCATGCTTTTATTTCTCATACATCATCATCGGAAAATCAAGAATAATAATAACGAACAATTGAGCACTGTTAAATAGCGAAATGCGAAACATGAATGAGAATCGATCAAATTGGAAAACAAAAACCACCCAAAGTAGAAGGGGAAAGGGAAGATTGAAATTTGTGAGAGTACCCGTCATGTTTGGAGAAATTGATAGGATTGGTGATGAAGTTTCAGCGCAGCATCACCAGTAGCAGTGGGTGTAGGGTGGAGCTCGAACAAAACCTAATCACTGCAAGTATTCTCTTCTCTGCTTAATACGTACCCATTTTTTAACTACTGCTCCTTTTACAGCAAAAGAGAGAAATTGGATTAAATATGTTTTTCTCTTGCAAAACTAATCACATTTGATTTTCATCCCTCAATTTTTAAATCGATACGTTTGGTCTTTATGTTTTTTTTAATTGTTCAACATGCCCCTTAGTTTGCGATTGGTCCCTCGTCAGAAAAAAGCTTAATATAGGTCCCTTAGTTTGCACTAAATTTGTATTTAGTCCCTATCGGAGATCGGAGCTCTAGCGAGGGCATATGTGACGTGCTAACGGTGTAAGTGATGATTATGTAGATTTTTTTAATTTTTTTAAAGAGAAAATATGTAAGAAAAACATTTTATTTTTTAAAACCCAAAATTAACTTATTATCAATTTAACCCCATTAATCTAAATCATCTCAGTAATTCCAAATTAGAAATTCTCAAACCCCCAAATGCATCCTGCAATCCTAAATGAACAGACCCATCTTCTTCTTCCTCGTATTTCTTTTTCTTCTTCTTGAGACCTATTAAATATAATAAGCTTTGCATAGTCACAATTAAGCATCTTCCAATTACATGCAAGTTATGTGCAAATCCCCAAACCCCAAATGCATCCTGCAATCTCTAAATCAACATACTCATCTTCTTCTTCCCCGTATTTCTTCTTCTACTTCTTCTTGAGACCTATTACATAGAATAAGCTTTGCATAGTCACAATTAAGCATCTTCTAATTATATGCAAGTTATGTGCAAAGCGCAAGTGCTGGATAGATTTTTCAGAAAGAAAAATTATAGTCTGTTCATTTGTTTGATTAAGAATAATTGTAAATACCAGTCTGAGGCAAAATGTTTACACTTCACAGTGGTAAGGAACTATATTCAATATTTGCAATGATGAAAAAAAATCTTTACAAAAGTAATACTCTGTCTCTACTACAGTATCACAAAATTGAAGAATAAAAAATTCATTTCTGGTGCACAGAAAAGTCGAGGAAGAAGATGGGTATGTGCAATAGAAGAAGAAGCACGAGGAAGAAGAAGATGGGTATGTTGATTTAGGGATTGCAGGATGCACTTGGGGTTTGGGGATTTCTAATTTGGAATTGGATTTAGGTTAATGGGGGGTTAAATTGATAATAAGTTAATTTGGGATTTTAAAAATTAAAAGGTTTTTCCGACATGTTTTCCCTTTACAGAAAATTAAAAAATCCACATAATCGTCACTTACACAGTCAGCACGCCACATATGCCCTCGCCAGAGCTCCGATCTCCGGCAGGGACTAAATACAAACTTGGTGCAAATTGAGGGAATTATATCAAACTTTTTTCCGGCGAGAGACCAATCGCAAACATTGGTACAAGCTCAGGGGTCTGTTCAACCATTAACTTTTTTTTTACATGTGGAATAAATATTTGGTCTTTATGTTTAAAAGAAATAGAGTGGCCAAGATCATTTATTTTAAAATTTTAAAATTAAGACACAAAATTTTTTATAGTGATAAAAAAAATTTAGCCAATTTTTTAATTGAGTTAGTATAGTAAGTTGATAATGGGAATATTTTTATGCACACGTTCAATCATACTTCTTCATTTTAATTAGTGTTGTCAGAACCGGACTGGACCAGCCAGTTCGATCGGAAAAACGGGAACCGGAGGCCAGGTCGGTTCGGTTGACACATGAAACCGTCTGAGTTTAGAATCGGTGTTGAACCGGGAAAACCTGGACCAAACCGTGAAAACCGAACAAAATCCGATTCACCCGGTTCGTTTTGTCAAAAAAAAAAAAAGTCTTTTGTTTTGTACTTTTGTAGCTTCCAAAACGTTCTCTAACCCCAGCACCCTACTGCTCCACTCTCCTCTGCGAGGGAGGACAGAAGCGCCGCGGAGAAGGCCACGACGGAGAGGAGGTCGAGGAGGAAGGAGCGCGAGACGAGGAGGCAAAGGTAGATAAAGGGGAGGGAGAGGAGGAGGACGGAACGACGTCGCTTGAGTCGGCGGAGGATGCGGAAGGCGGCGCTGCGGGCGGCCAAGGTGACGGAGAAGAAGGCCGTGTTTCGCGGCTTGAAAGGCGGTAGGTGGCGGTCGGGAATCGTCGAAAATGTCGATTTGTTGGTGCGAACCAACACGGGGGTGGTGGTGGTGGTAGTGCTTTTGGTGGATTTTGGAAGGTGGGTGTTGGAGTGGGGGTGTTGGGTTGAAATCAAAAGAGAAGCAGAGGAAAAGCAAAGGAGAGGGAGAGAAGAAGTGTGACATCTCAGTAGCTCAAGGGTTTAGGGTTTGTGATGAAACACAATAACACAACATTATATATGTGTATTATATTAAAAAATTATTTAATTATTATCGGTTCAACCTCGGTTGAACCATAAAAATCGTGAACCAGTAGTTCGAACGGTTTGATATCCGGTTCAGTTTTGCCAACATTGATTTTAATTTTACCTTCTTCAAGAATTGATTTTACTATGATGTATAAAACAGTTATACCTAATAAGATATTTGTGTGTAAAAAACATTATTTCTTTTTTACGTTTAAATTAGGAATTTTCATTCAACGCAAGTAAAGGAATACAAACCATTTGGCAAAATAACTGCCCATAGAGCCAGTTCAAAAAAAAAAAAAAAAAGCCCATAGAGCAATTCTCTATCCAAACCTCAGAGGAAGAACTAGCTTTGACACATAATCTGTTGCTGAGTAGACACACGTTGCACATGAACCGGCTTAAAACTCTGACGAGATAGAGCTAAGTGTTTGCATTTTTCCAAAAATTGATGAAGATAAGTGTTATTTGAAGCATGAGAGCTCCAAGCATTGAAAGCAAGCAATCAGATTCGAAGACCGCCTTCTCAAAAGTGCCTTCACCATTAGAGGTAAGGAAATGTTGCCCTGTGGATTACAAGTTGTTGCCAACAACTTCAAAATTCAGCTTAAACCATCCAGCTGCAGGTGGAGTCCAAGACATCATCGGGAAGGGAAGAGGACTTGGCCGTGGAAGAAAATATTTGAAAACTTTCAAACTTCTCCTCATCCATATAACTCACGATGTGCCTAAAATCATTTCTGAACTGTAATCACTAGAGTCACGTAAAAACCCAATTACCCGTTTGAAAAAGCCAAGAGGAGCGAGACTTGGAGCACACACCGAGAAAGGGGATGCAAACCAAACTTCTTGAGATGAGGGCACGGAACAAGAGCATGCATCACAGTCTCTTCATCCAAACCACAAAGTCAATAAATATTGGGATGAGTTACCTCCTCCTTAGAAGATTTCCTAAGAAGCACATAAGTGAGGAAAAGCCGCGTTGGAAATACTCATCTTGTTATAGTAAGACCAATCGTCATATTGGGATATTACACTAAGCATTTCATAACATTCTCAAAAGCATTAATATACTCTCGAGAATCAAATTCTCTGATGTAAGGTTCCACTAAGGGTTTTTCTGAAAATCTTTTGGTATTTAGAATACGATGTGTGACGCTTGGGGCTGACGAGGTCGGGTAGTGAACACCAATGCAATGAGAAGGCACATACAAAGAGTAACTCCTGACAATACTTTGAAGTAGAGGATAACATGAGTGAGTTGATCCTCCACCATAATGAGGTATTATTAGGCTGCATAGATATGAGATTATACAATCCATGAGGCTCGTAAGATTTAATAGGTACTGCTCACAACAATAAAATGTGTCTTTTTTTCTAATACCAATTTCATAAAAAATTCAAAGTTAAGCATGCTTACTTGGGAGAAATATGAGATGAATGACCTCCTGGAAAATTTTCTCAGGAAAAGTGAGGAAGCACACGCTAGAAAATACTCGTGTTGTTATAGTGGGGACGCCCGAGGCCGACGAGGGTGGAGAGTGGTGACTGGTGGAATGAGAAGGCACAATCAAGGAGTTGGTTTATACATTTAAAGAAGACTTATAAGATTTGACAAATATTACTCATAATAATAATGTGCGTATTCTTTTCTAGTACTCAGCTCATTAAAACTATGAAGTTAAGCATACTTGTTTTAGAGAAATACGAGATGAGTGACCTCCCACAAGACTCGGACATGATACCTTACTTAAGAAGAATCAAGTATATACCACTTGAATCAAACACTCATTAATAAATATACTGAATTATGATATACTAATCTTCATCATAATTATTGTGATGGACTTCAATTTTTGGACTAGTGTACTGTTGTACTTTGGTTTCATGTTTTGAAATTTTTGAAAATTAAAACTAGTTTTTCAGTTTTATAAATTCAATTTTAGTTTTTTAAGATTTTCTAGTTTTGAAAAAGTTGTTGTGAACTTTGTAAATCCTCAATAGTCACCACAGTTATCAACTTTGTAAGTTCACGACAGTGGGTTGTATCGATGACAGGATAATTGAGGGACTAGGTAGCAGCAATGGTAAAGGTCAATGTTACCTAGTAGCGCCAATGTTGGCGGGGACGGTGGCGGCAATGGTGGTGACAGAGTAGGTGGCGATGGTGGAATGGTGAAAGTTGGTGGTGGTGGTGGTGGTGTGGGTGGCGGTGCTAGTGTCAGCGGTGGCGACAACGATGGAGGTGGTTGTGGTGGCGATGATGGTGGTGGTGGAGGTGGATGTTACCTGATGGTGGCGACGATGGTAGTGGTGGCAGAGATGGTGGTGTTGGTGGTGGTGGCGATGACGATATTAGGGGAGGTGGTGGTGGCGCGGAGGCGACGGTGGTGGAGGCGACAACATCGAAGGTGGAAGTAGTGGTGGTGTGAGCAGCAACGGTGGAGTATGGCGGCAGTGGAGGTGGCCGTGGTTGTGGAGATGGTGGTGGTGGCGATAGTGACAATGGTGGAGGGTGGTGATGACGATGGAGGCTGGTGGTGGCGGCAACAGTGGCAGTGACAGTGGTTGAGGCGGTGATGGAGGTATATGTGGTGGAGGTGGCGATAGTGGCAAGAAGGTGGTGGTGGTGTCGGGTGGTGTCGGTGTGTTGTTGAAACTAAAAACCATTATCACAAAACCATTTTTTGTTGTTTTAAAAGTTAGGTTAAAATCGTTTTGAAATTGAATTAAAAACCTATTCAACACATTTCTAGCCGAATGCGTTTTGTTTTCAAATTTACATTTAAAAACTAAAAATTTAAAACTGAGAGTCGCCCCAAACAAGTCTAAGATGGCAAAGTCAAAATTATTTTAAATGATATAAATATATAGGATAGTTGAAAATAATAAAATTTAAAAGTTAAAAATGTAGAAGTTAAATATAAATAAAAAATAATCAATGATCAAATTAAAAAATGAATCCGATTATATTAATTTAGTTTGGATCATGAGATAAAGATTCGTCAAAAAGGATAAAACCCTACTTGTTATTGTTGTCATGGCCTAAAGATACGAATAGTTACATTTTGATCCAAACACGGAACAGAGCTCTCTCTCTCTCTCTCTAACCTCACACACACTCTCCCTCCTCCCCTTAGGTGTCCGTACTCTCTGTGCGTGACACGGAGCCTCTCATGAAAACGCACCATAATCAACCTCCAAACAACACAAAACAATACAAACATGAACTTGGATCCTTTCTTTCGCTAGTTTCAGCACCGATTCCCCCTTCTTCTTCTTCTGCCATTCCTCTCCAAGATCTTCTTCCCCAACAAACCCCTTTCCAACCTTTCTCTTTCATCTTTTCTACCCCTTTTGTGCATGCACGATTATAAATTTGTGTTTTCCACTGTGTTTTGGGTTTTAGGCTTGATGGGGTTGTGCCGTTTTGCGCAAAGGCGAAACCTTTGAACCCATTTCTGAACTTGGGTGACTCTGCAATGGTGGGTTGGGATTGATTTTTACTTTTGTTATATTTTTTTTGGGTCACTTATTTTCTGCTCTACCTGCTGAGAAATGGGTAGTTCGGGCGAGTCGAACATCAATGCGTCGGTGGGTGGCTTGGTTTGGGTCCGACGCCGAAACGGGTCGTGGTGGCCGGGTCGGATTCTCAGTCTGGATGAATTGTCTGAGAGCTGCTTGGTTTCTCCAAGATCGGGTACTCCAGTCAAGCTGTTAGGTCGTGATGATGCTAGCGTGTGAGTGCTTCTTTTATTTTTGTTTCTTCACTTTTTATTTGGCATATGAGTGTGCATCTATATGCTTCTTTTCTTTCTCCTCTTTGATTGATAGTTCACAAATTCAACCCTTGGGGTTGCTCTTTTGATGTGAGTGTTTGACTGTTTGGTAAGTTTGGGGTGAAGAGGTGGAAAACTGGGTATGGAGGTGGCTTCTGATATTTTCTTCTTACCAATTTTTTTCTCTTATTTTTCATATTTGCCAAACGCGTCCTTAATTGGATGGTGCTGTAGCTATATGGTGCTGGCTAGATCGTTAAAGTTTGTTTTTGGGAAGGTGGAGTGAGAGTCCTGATTGAAGTGCTGTTTTCACTCTCATAATGAATTGCAATACTTGGATGTGGCTTTCCTTTTTTCAGAACTGTAATTCTGTTAACTGTAGGGAACTTAACCTTTTTTTTCGGGAGGCTTCCTGATTTAGATGTTTTCATGTAAGAAAAATAAAAATCTCACTAGCTTGTGTACATCAATGGTCTAAAATTTGTAGTTTGAGTTGTTACAGTTTGTTGATATTTGCGTAAGGTCTAATTTTGTTAAAACTCTTTTTGATATAGGGATTGGTATAATCTTGAAAGATCAAAGCGGGTAAAAGCTTTTCGTTGTGGAGACTATGATGAATGCATTGAGAAGGCAAAAGCATCTGCTGCCAATTTAAACAAGAAGGCTGTAAAGTATGCTCGAAGGGAAGATGCTATTATTCATGCTCTTGAGCTAGAGAGTGCTCTTCTGGACAAGGAAAACTCATGCTCCAGATTAGACAAATCTGGTAGTGAAGATGGTGGATCAGCTGGAGAATTACCAATCATGTCTGATTCTGGTGATGACAATGAGGATGTGACCAATGATCTAACTGACTCTGAAGACAATTCTAATTCAGCTCTAGAATTGTCACAATCTGGTATATCTTTTGAAGAGCCTAATCATAATGTTTCTTTAAAGATGCAATCTACACAGGGAAGGAGGAGAAGAACACCTAATGATTCAGAAGATGATGGAACTGAAGGAGTCAAGCGAATGAGAGGACTTGAGGACCTGGGCATTGGTGTAGTTTCAAAGAGAAAGGTCCAGGGTACTGGTACAACTGAAATAGTTCAGAGTGTTGGTGCTTCACTCAACAATTCAACCACAGGGAGCTGCCTGGTGAATGGAACTTCTGTTAATGGCGGTAAGGTTTATTCTTCAACACTGAAAAGGAAGAGATCACAAGTTGCAAATGCTCATGAATTCTTGAAAAGGAAAAATCGACGCCGGCCTTTGACAAAGGTTTTAGAGAGTACACCCATGGTATCAGTTCCTGTCATTTGTGATCAGCTTCCTAGTTCAAGTAGTTCTCCACTATATGAGATAACTGATGGGAGGATTTCAGGATTAGATTCTAATGATTTAAAAAAAGGTTCTCCAATTGCGATTCACAATTTAGATTGCACTGGGTCTGCTTGTGAGAATGGGACTTCATTAATTGTTCATGACCATGGTAATGATGCTACGGCTTTCAATATCAATTACAGGGTCATGGAGAATGAGAATTCTGGTATACCAGGGATAGTAGTTGGCAATGATTCTTCTGACAAATTATTTGATTTGCCATTTGTTGGGGTTCTGGGGGAGGAGAAGCACCCTCCAGGTATGGTATGCTATGATTTATTGAGTGTCTTCTATATGTGCAAATTCAATGCTTACTATTTTCATTGAAATGCATTGCAGTTTAGTATCACCCCTTTTAGCTTGCTAATATTACTTTTTCTTTCTTCCCCCCAATATATTAATTTTCCCTTTTGGTTTCATTTTAGATTTAGGTATTTAGTTGGTTCTGTTGAATAAATATGTTTAATAGTTTGAACTGCCTTAGTCCGAACATGAATTCAGTAAAAAAGAGATGGAAAATGCACTATACGTCATGATTCATAACTGTTGAATGAACCAAGTTTGTAGTTGCTTTGTTGAGTTTTAGATGTGGAGTAAGCATAAATATGTTAATTTTATGTGTGAATCTTTCCTTTCCTGAGGTTTGCACATCAATGCTACTTGCTCCCTTTTTCCCATTTTTTTTTTATCTTCAATCAATAAAATGCCATTTGTCCAGTTTTGAAGCTGTAGGATATAGGTCAATGATATTTGTTCAGCACTGCTTCAGTTTAGCCATACTACTACCGTGTCTGTGTGTATGTTGTGGTGAGTACTTCTCTGGGTTACCTTGCACTGATGCAATTTCTTCTGCCAGGTTTGTCACCCGTACTTGTTTCTTGTTCATCTGGCAAGCCTCAAGTTTGTGCGTCGCGGCAGCAATCTTGTCATGCTAGTCAATCTGACACTCTGTCATTGAGAAATGAGGGCAAGAATGAATCTGGTTGTACCATTTCAGCTGCTGGTCACAATATTGTTGGCCAAAAAACAGAAAAAGATAGTTCAAAGTGGCAGTCAAAAGGAAAGAGGAATTCAAGACATACAAGTAAAAATAGAAAACAAGTAAGAAAATACGTGGATATGGGCCACGAATCTTATTTACAAGGAATAGGGAATTCAGATGGATTCTGTCAGGGTGCTGGTCAGAAAGTTGATTCGAACGGCAAGTGTGCACCTGATATTTCATACAATTGTACATCTCAAATTAAGTGCAAACCTGTTGCTGAAGGCCAACCAGAAGGGTTTCAGGACTTGACAAAGAATATCAGGGGCACTGCGGCAGAGGCGAAGCTATTACCTGACAAGTCTCTCACCCCTCAGAGGTCACTTCCTTATCGCCATTCACGCTTTACTGTTAACTCCAGATATCAAATGGCAGATTTTCCTGGAAGAAATCATTGTTCTGATGGTTCGTTATATGATGTTAAGCTAGAAGTTAAATCCAGCTACAGGCCACAGCATGTCCCTCTGGTTTCTCTTGTGAGTAAACTGAGTGGCAAAGCCTTTATTGGACACCCTTTGACAGTTGAGGTTTTGGATGAGGGCCAGTGTGATCAAGTGTTGAGTGGCATTGGCATTGGATGTGACATGGAAGTTGGTGACATCTATTGTGTGGCCAAGCCAAACTTGATAAGCAGAAAAACACCTTCCAAGAACTCATCACGTCTTTCATCTCGTAAATCTTCCAAGACAAAAAAATCCGGGTTGTTAAATAAAAAGATTCGGAGGCTGTCCTCATTGACTGGTCACAGGCAGTCAGAAGAGCAGAGAAAACTAGTGGTGGAGAAGCCGAAGGGACCTGTTATAGCTTGTATTCCCCTGAAAGTAGTGTTTAGTAGGATAAATGAAGCAGTGAGTGGTCAGGCACGGTTGACAAACCGTGCGTTACCAACATCCAACCCATGACTGCAGTTACTGGGGAGTTACAATGAATGGATGGTGAGGAGAATTGTTTCGTCGGCAACTTGAAAGATTTTGGTTTAGTTTGCAGCGCCGCATATTTTGCCATGGAGGTTGAATCTTCTGTACAATTTCAAGACATTTTCATGTAGAACTGGTAGGAGTTTAAAATCATCTGAGGCTTCTCTTAGCTCTGTAAATAATGTAACATTGGATGAGGTGTAAAGATGGTCGGTCTAGTATTAGGTACCTGACCTGATATTAAGTTCTTCAAAGTGTAATGAATCAGGTTGTTTAGGGAGTTCAAAAACTCTTACATATTGTACTCTCATGTGGGACATGGACTTGACAATTGATTCCAAATCCACTCAATCAATGTCTGCAAGACTAATAATGAAAATTGCAATTGTGAGAAACTGAGAATACTTGGATTAGTACACATGCATGTTGTCAAGGGTATTATCATTTTTCTTGGTTGTGTATGTTTATTCTCTTTTGCAGGGTTTATTTTGTTAGCTTGATGTTTAACTGTTTTCTGGGTGTGATCATCTTTTAATAATGTGAAGGAAGGAACAGGTGTATAATGGTAACACTAGTGTTTGAACTTACGATCGTAGAAAACTACTCAAACCCTTTACTATTAGCTTGATTCAAGGTGTTCAATGGTAGTTTTTTATTTGGTTAATTTAAA
This sequence comes from Acmispon strigosus, assembly GCA_030819835.1. Taxonomy (NCBI): domain Eukaryota; kingdom Viridiplantae; phylum Streptophyta; class Magnoliopsida; order Fabales; family Fabaceae; genus Acmispon; species Acmispon strigosus. The sequence continues at coordinate 50,861,735 of JAUAMA010000004.1, read as the reverse complement.
TATTAGTGTATATTCAATCTTAAGTTGTGGAGGATCTTTTGTCTATCCAAAGTGATCACGATATTCTAACGGCTGTCAATTAGGACATACAATATGATATTGATATATTTGATGGATTCTGCATCTTTAAATGGGAAAACTTAGTTGAGTGTAGAAGATATAATTTAATCTGAAAAAATCTTATAGCATTGACAAACTGATTATTCAGTTGATAATAATAACAATATAAAATAATCTGAAATAACAATATAGCATTCACATGATTATGATTCCTCAATTGTCAAGTTGTTTATCTCAAAGGTTCTTTTTCTTTTCTTTTCTTTTTTTTCTATTCTTCATGAAAGAAAATCATGTTCAAATTTAGGAGATCTAACATGGTAAAGTTAACTCTCCCAACGGCGATTTTCTCCATTCATAATATTAGAACTCAAGACTTAGCTTAGAAGAAATCAGGATGTACTATATAAACTAACTATATGTAAGTCAAAGACTTTTATATTATATATAAAAAAAGTTTATTTTAAATGAAAGTGAAAATTTCATATTAACATTTTTTTTTCATTTTTTTCCACGTAAGTTTAATGCATGTTTATGTTTGCTTATCTTTTGCGTTTTCAACGGTAATCACAATGGGGCGAATAAGTGGATGATCTACGTCTATAGGTATGTGATTTGAGTTACATACATGTTCAAGTTATATAAAAAATTGAGTTCAAAAGTGTACCTATTGCTTGGGACTTGGGAGTCCCCCTTTATTTGTGTTGGGCCCAAATTCTCCAAGTTGTATAAGAGAAATTACATTTATTGGTTAGACATGTCCAAATATCAAAAAAATTCAGGATTCGCTTGATTTAGGTTTTTAGTTGGGGTGTAAAAGTGTTGCTAGGATTAGGCCTAGTGGGTGTGGTTTGGAACAGTCTCCCCCGCTCGATAGTATGAGACACTAGAGGAGACAGGATGAGTATGTTCAACTGCGTTATTTGGGGAGTAACTTTACTGTTTCCCACATACAACACCACTTGTTTAAGAGTACTCATCGGGTCAGGGCAAATACAAGGGTTTTTGATTCGAGTTGTACACATATGATATCTACACAAGAGATCCAACGTTCAAGTCAACGACAATAAAGCTAGATAAACACCAAACTTAGAAGTGTAACTAGGAGTCCCCTTTATTTATAAAGGCTAGTGGTAGCATAATTATTCATGATCCAGTGGAGAAAGCATAGCCATTGGCTAAACATGATCGAGCTTGAAAAACTCGGAAAAATCAGATTGTAGTTGGGGTATGAGCTGAAAATCCGGTCCAAGATGGTCTCTTGGATTGAGAGCCTAGTGGGTGTGGTTCGGACCCCTGGCTGAATTATATTTATTTTAAAAAATTCTCAATAATTTGTACAAGTAATAAAAAAATTGAATCTGGATCTATCTGTCTTATTTTCTTTTTATTTATTGAATGGGCTACTGGACCCAGGGTCTAGAGCAATCAGATCCAAACCCGAGCCACAGTGTACGGATCTTATAAACGGGTCGAAGTCCAACTTCCCGGTCCAATCAAATTGATAAATTAGGGTTTCCCCACTGCACAATACATATATAAGGAGAGCTCAAAACAAAACCCTAGCTCTGAGTGTAGCAGGTGAAGAAGAAAATGACGACAGTACCAGGGCAACTCGTGTGGGAGATCGTGAAGAAGAACAACTCCTTTTTGGTGAAACAGTTTGGAAGGGGCACTCAGAGTGTTGAATTCAGCAGAGAGAGCAACAATCTCTACAACCTCAACTCTTTCAAACATTCTGGTATGTCCCCTCTCTTTTCGAGAGTTTCAATGGGATTTTTTTTTTGAAATGGGTGCTTCAAAAATTTAATCTTTTTTCCTCATTTTTTGAAATGAATAATGTTTACTTCACTATCTGAGCTTGTGAGATTATTAATTTATTATAGAACAACGAAAAAGCCAGTGATTGTATTTGGAATTGTATAGGGTTTTCTGAAATTTGATGACCAGTTGTTTAACCCATGAGGTAACCTTAGGGAGGGAGAAATCTGATCTGAGTTGGCTGCATTTTAATTGAACTTATGTGTAGAATGATAGGATCCTTGTGTTTCAATTCTCTGTGACACTGGTTAAATTTCAACTTATGCTGGTGTGGTAGATAAAATCATTGTAATTGAATTGTATGTGGGTGAGTTTTCATCATACTCTGGTATGCTAGGTGGCTAGGTGCGATCCTTGTGTTTCAATTGTATTTGTTTGAATTTCACCTCACACTGTTATGCTAGGTTTGGCGAACAAGAAAACTGTTACCATTCAGGGCTCCGGTAAGGACCTTTCTGTGTTATTGGCCACAACCAAGACCAAGAAACAAAACAAGCCTGCTGCTTTGCTCCACAAATCAGTCATGAAGAAGGAGTTCCCTAGGATGGCAAAGGCTGTTGAAAACCAGGTAATTTTGTTTTTCAGAAACCCTGTTTAACTCTTTTTTGGTTAACTTCCTGATGCATGTTGATGGTATATGATTCTCGTGCTAATTCCTGAAAGATGGGTTCTATTGCTGTCTCAGATATCTGACTGATCTTAATTGTTTTGACAATTCATTAATTCATTTTGTGTAGATCCTTGTTTTTTTACTTTTGTTAGCTGGATTCATGTTTTCTTCACTTTCATTAGCTATATATCAATTTCAATCCATCCACATTTTCTTGGCAAAAATGTTAATAAAGTCCTATAAATTTTGCTCTTGGCACATGGTTATTTTGGTGTCCTTTTCATACATATGAACGAATTTAAACTTGTTGCATTTGAGATATAGTACTCTACAAATTGGTTTAAGGCCTTGTTATACACAGCTGGTGAAACTAGAGGGAGACGTACTTGTTCATTTTGTTTTTATAATTTCCCCAGGTGTTTTACTTTTATGAGGCAGAATTGTTTATTAAGAGATATAAATGTTTCAGAAATGTATGGGTTTTTAACTTGATATTAAAAGGGCCTTTGCCGACAAGACTCAGCAGTGATGAGCCGCTTACTCATGATATATGCATGTTACGCTTGGCTTCTGAACTTATATATCATTCGGAGGATCATTTAGAAGTTCTGTCCTGAGTGTTATTTTTTGACCTCTTTCTGTTATGTTGCTGTCAATGGACAAAAGCTTGCATCTCTGTCCTATGACTTCTAATCATTCTCCTCGAAACTTCTAAGAAATTGTCATCCAAATTATCCTAAAATAACTGTACTAAGTATTCGTCTGAATTTTCACATAAGTTTTGCTTGTTCCCATGAATAAACTTAAGTACTGGGTGTTACTTGGGACAGTTCATGTATTTTTCCTTGAATGCTTTCTTCTAAGAATTTGGTGGATTGGATGCTTCATTGATTTTATCTGATTTTCATTTCTCAATCATGTCATGTGCTGCAGGTGGCTGATAATTACTACAGGCCTGATCTCAAAAAGGCAGCTCTTGCAAGGTTGAGTGCAGTGCATAGAAGCCTCAAAGTTGCCAAGTCTGGTGTGAAGAAGAGGAATAGACAGGCTGTGAAGGTCCGCGGTAGGAAGTGAGAGTGATCTCAAGGATCATTGTTTTTGCCCCATCTTTTTGTTTTTCTACTTTCTTGAACTCCATCCTAGATTCCGGTACTTTTTTGAAATTCTATTATTTACTTGGTATCCAATATAAAGCTGGACCTATAGCATGATATAGCTTTCAACTTGGTTGATTTCTGTACCGTTTCATGGTTGATGATTAGTGCTATTAGCATTGAAATACTTGATTCAAAACAGCCTATATTTTTACTTGAGTATCTAGTGCAAGTGCTAATTAATATCCAGAAGGATGTGTTTCAGAGAAAAGTAACAAGGCCCTTGTGCATAAAAATACATGACATAGAAAAAATTGTTATAAACAACCAAGAATTTCAGCAAGTAAATTTTCCACGCTGTTCTCATGCGGAACAATGTAATGTTGAATTGTATAAATTCTTGTTATTAAACAAATTACGTATGTTTTGAATCACGAGGCTTCTCAAATCCAACCACGGGAAAAGTTTGCTACAAAATTTTCATGTCTATTTATTCTTCGTAGTTAAGTTAACACGGTCTCTACTCATACGGACACGGAGAAAGGCTTAAATTCATTTATAGTTCCCGTAAAATACGTTATTTTTATTTTTCGTTCTTAGAATTGTTTGTTTTTAGTCCTCTAAAAATTATAAGTTTTGTTCTTAGTCATTGTTAGTTATTTTTTCATCCAATCCAGATATGAAAACACTTACATAATGGAGAAACAATTATCAGATAACAACACATGTAATTTTTAGAGGACTAAAAACAAGAAAAAACTTTCTTAGGGACAAAAAACAAAACAATATATTTTGTAGGGATTAAAAATGTATTTAAGCCAATATATTCAACTATGCAAAAGAAATTCAGAGAAATTTTAATTTTTGTTTACTAATTCTATTAATTACTTCTCCCTAACAAAACAAAATAGAAGGAAAAAAAAGGAAAAACAGATTAAGAAAACGTTCAAGGTTCTAATTCTTGTGAAGGAATCCATCCTAATGTGTTGACAAAGTCTAAAGTCAATGAAAGCAAAATTTGACACGCATTACAATACGATGTTACTTGTGCTAGTATAACTCGTTTGCCATATAAAATGAGTAGTTTCTATACAATATCTTTAACAAGCAATTCTGGCTGCTGATGAAACAGCAGCTATGGTGGTAAAGAAATCTTTGTCCCTCAATGATGACAATACCATTGTCAAACTTAAGGACCCGAAATCTGCAAAACGTAGGGGCTTTGATCGTTGTTTCTCATGCGTTGAGGGGGTGGCTATGGAGCCAGGGAAGCGGCTGAAAGACATGGATTCTAACAAGTTGAAGGCTGAGATCAAGAGGTGGGCTAAGGCTGTTGTTGCATATGCACGCCAAATTAGTGACCGTTTTGGGAGCCACTCGTAGTAAGTTATGATAAATTGCTTCTATACACTGTAATTTTACACCGTGGTTCTAGCCTTGAGAATTTGTGCATAGATGTTAAGAGTTGTGGTTGTAATACATGATATTGCAGGATTAAGATCATCTGTGGTGTCTCATTTCCTGTTCCAACTAATGAATTAATTGACATGACCTAATTTCATTAGTTGGAACAAGAAATAAGACACCATTTGATGACAGAAATATTTCTAACTGAAATTGCATCCCTTGCAAATTTGCAATGACAGGAATCATGCCTCCCGATTGAACTCCAAAAGTGTGGATGTATATATATCCTGCAGCACTTGAGCTGTATTTTCCTTTTAGCTTTTGTCTTTTTTCATTGGCTTCCATTAATCATTATGTTATAAATAAAATGACACCAGGTTTGTAAATTGAATTTTGATGAATTCAATGCCAAAATAGGTAAACTACTATCATTTACTCATGCCACCATTTACATATGGAATATAACATGATTAAATCAACATTTCTTTACAAAGCTACTCACACAAGCTTCTTCCTAGAAACGTTTATAGCTTTGTAATCCATTGTACAAAGATTTCCAACCATGCTCATATTACAAATACCAAAGGCAGATAGGAAGTTTGAATAGCGAAGTATCAAATTTTCAAACTAAATGGATCCTAATCAAAACATTAAATTGCTTTATAGAATTTCCTCCTCTTTTACAAGCAGAATCACCTGTCCTAAACTAAGATTTTATCAATTGGAGAACAGGAGAAGTCACTATGTTATACTTGTGCAATTCATAAATCATAATGGGCTGTTCAGTATCCATAGTAAAATATCCAATTACAGCACTCTTTTTCCTATTTTTTTTTCCTAAATAGTATTTACATTTTCTTATATCAAGGCATACAACTCTATTTTCAGAAAAAAAATTACAAAAATGCACCACAAAAGAAAAATCCTAAATGCAAAGCTACAATAGAAAGAAATAGTTCTTGTTTCACAGGCATTTTGATAAACTTGGGAGGTAATTTTCCTATTCAGAATTATAGCAAAATCCCTTCTTAATATACAATTTAGCCATGGGAACTAGAGCTTATAAACAAAAGTCCAGCTTAAGCTTTCTTTCTTTGGTGCTGGAGGGACAATGCATTGACTGATAAAGCATCTTCAAAACTCACTCCAACTTCTTCACCTCTCCAAAATTCTTTTCTCCTCCAGAAATGGTCCTCAAAAGCTTCTTAGAACACATATCTTGTGCCTGTGTAGTGTGTTTTGCACGGTTGGCTCTTACCCAAGCAGGTTCCTGCAAAGAAAACAGTATCTCATAAAACATGTGACATGGAAAGGAATGATTATTATGGATGTAAAGCAAGGGAGGAAACAATCATCACCTCAGGAACCAAGCGAGAGAAACCAAACTTGATCAACAAGAGGACATGCTCCATGATTAAAATTGCTGCAAGCCCAGGTTCTATTTTCCATTTTCCCTCCTCATCATACATCCATGCTAAAAGAGCACAGTTGGTGCATATAGACACCAATATGAGAAACTGCATAGTGAAGGGTATACTAAATAATTAGTGTGATAAAAATCAAGTATATTGCACAGTGTAGCATATGAAAGAGTAGACTTAACCAATGAAGCACTCATTCATATTTAAAGATAGTCTTAAAACATCTAAAACAATGGCAATTGGCAATTTAGACCTATAAAATTCTTTCACATGCCCCTTCATCAAATTCTAACTTAAAAAGTTTGCATTTATGAAAATTTCATAAGATGCACCTTCCATAAGCTGCTTATTTGATACTGGTGTTCCAATTTATCAGTAGTTTGAAGTGGATCATCAAAAATAATTGACAGTAACTTCCCAGGTACTGTAAAATAAATTTACCTTAAATATATTGAGCCAGGCTCCTATTGTTCCAGCGGCACGAGGAACAGGTCGCCTCAAAATTACTAGCAGCTTCAGTGCATCTGTCCTGATTTCCATAATGTTGTTCTGAACAGTGAGGAAGAGTTGTCAACATTATATTTTATAAAAACCCAAAATGAAATGAAGAGAATTTATAGCAATGTTGAAGGCAAGCGTAAGCAAGTACAAAAAAGCATTTATACCACAGCGGCAAAAGCAAATGCAGGTGGGAATGCGCAGGCAAACATCATAATCATTCCAAACTGCAATGCCAATTCTAAGAAATCTGCAATCAGGTTAAGATATTTCAGTTAAATTGATGAAACAATGTCAGTTTTATGATGCTAAGGGAAAATGATGAGAAACTAAGCCTTTTTAGTTCTAACTGCTATATGCACATGTTTATCCAGATGAAGTTACTTATACTCCAAATGTTCAAGAATTATATATATGCAATCTGAGAGCATAATGGATTCAGAAGTACCATCGAACAACCCATCTTCAAGCTCCTCACCAATGCTGGCAGAGTAAGAAGGCTTAAGGTATTCTTTCTCTACTCTAGAAGTAAACTGGAACTTTTCTGTTGATTCTCCTTTCTCATTCTTCTTCTTGTGTCTTGAAAAATGAAAGATAGATTAGCTACTGAATGGTGCTGGTTTTGTATACAAAGTAAACAAAGCATAGTCCATGTCTAAGAGTAAGGGGATGAAAAGGCTTACCGAACCCTGTACTTTTTGTAGCTGTACTTGAGATAAGGCAATGAATTTTCCAACAAGTTTTCAAACACCTGGAAAATGTTTTTTACTCCACTAAGTTAAAGGGAAAACCCCAAAATAAAGAAAGGGAGAAAAGTAGAATAGTAGACGGAAATGGACAGAAGGAAGAGACAAAGATAACAAGGGAAAGCTTTTCTTGGACAACCTCAGACAGAAGGAGTCGCTGAATCAACACTGTTCGAAGAGTTGAAAAGTTACGGTGCAATAATGCATGATAAAAGATTCCAATGTAAGTCTGCATAAAGTACAGACCAAACACCTGCAGGAGAAAGTAATATCCTAAGTTCCATGTTTAATGCTAAAGAAAAAAACGACATGGGACCAAATAATTCCTGATTCTTACCTTGTAGACCAAGCTGTCAGCCCGTTTTTCTGTATTTTCATTGTTTTCATACATTATAAGTTTGACAGACACCTTGCCTCCAATCTTGGTAATATACTGAATGGTCAAAAGATAAACAGCAGTGAGCCCAAACCTGAACTCCAACATTTACAACAAGGGTCATATTAGTTCATGTTTGACTAAAACAAATATAAGAATTTATATGACGAATAACAAAAGATAATTTTGGTATTGTATTACAGCTTAATTAGTTCTAATGGAATAAAACCAAGATTTCCAAGTTATTTTGGGACAAAATAAAAGCATTTGTGAGTTTGATATGGATGAATGAGAAGCTTGTAGTCGTGGGAGTGATGAAGAAAAAATCGGATATTAATTTGAAGTCCTTATACTCCGGTAAAAAGGGGAAAATCTAGATTGGTGTGTATGGGATGAATTACATCTAGCATGAACATACACAACAAAAAAGATGACCGGTATTTGAAGAGAAATAGCATATATTCAAGAGGAGTTTCAGAGGCTACAGTTGAGGACCATGGTGGTGATATGTTTTACTCTTCTAGATGGAGATGAACTTGTTAGTTTGGCAGAAATAACAAGACCGGATGGGGTTATTGCAACTAAAGATTAAAGAGTCAGAAAAATGAAGTTAAAGAACATTATCACATAATTACTCTAACGGGCTAAGAATATAACACATAATCCTTCAGAAAGGTTGAGGGCACTATATCAGTGAAGATGACGAGAAAATAAGTGTTGCAGGAAATAAAAATTATATGAACCAAGTGGAAGATATTTTTGTTAAGACACAATAACATAAGAACAATATAGAATAATTGGAATAACTGAATAACTCAGAAAGAAATTCCATAAATGAAACACCAAAATATTCATTTTTATTTTTATTTTGTGGAAGAATATTCAATTAACACTGGAAAGTAGAAGCACAAAAAGGAATATTCAGATTCTTACTTAATTACATCAGAGCCAACAACTTCATAAAGATGTGCGTATGACAACTCAAACGGTAGTTGAAGGCATATTATGCTGAAGATAATGATAGCATCATTTCTGAATCGCATCAGACGCCCGAACCACTCAGATCTCTGGAACACTTCCTTTCCTTTGGCCTTATCAATCTCAAATAATTTTATGAGTTCCATTGGGGGCTGCAGGGAGCTTTCCTTCCTGCCCGGAATCTTGTATCCTTGATCAGCTGCAACTGCTGAGCTAATAGGCCATCTGCAAGCAATTCCAAAATATGAGGGAAGAAGCTCAGCAAGAGAAGCATTACCTAAGAAAAGTAACAAGTAAACCATTACCTGGCTAAAAGAGCAGCATTTTTACGTTTCCAGAATTGGCAAAACATTATAGCCCAAAGTATCACCACGATGAAGAAAATAGGAAGTACTACTAGTTTCAATGACCTAGAATGTAATAAAAAGTCATATAATCACTTGACTAGATGAAAGAATAAAGAAGCTCCGGCAGCATATATATACACAACCAGGAAGATTGGCTCACCCAAAATCAATAAATTGCAAAGTAAGCCCAAATACAGCTAGGAAGAGTAGCCACCGTGTGTACATTCCAAGAAAAGCAAAATAGATTCCAATCTGCAGATTATTCATTCCTTAGTAGTTAGTAGGATAAGGAGAATGTGAAATATCATTTTCAATAATAAGGTAAAGCTCAAAGTAACATTTACCTTTGCCCCATAATATGAGTAAATCTCGTCGATTGGCTGACTCGTGAAGTCCCACCAATGAAGTGCCCAACTTCTTAGAAGTTTCTTCCTCTTCCTTTCATCTATCAAAGGAAAGCAATGTTAGTTTAGGCTTCAAGTGATGCTAAATCTAGAGAAAATTTGACGGCACATGTGAGTAAAAACACCATGCAAAGGGAAGACTTGCTTAACAATCCTCTCTGATTCCAATTTCTGAAGCAAATTCTCCCCAATTTCCCAATGAATTTCTTTTCCATCAAATATAAGGGTTTTGGCTGACTGGCTATTGTTTACCTGCACAAAACACAAGGGAACCAAAATGCTAAGACATGTCAATAGGAGAGTTCATATACAAGACTGCCATTCCATGATAGTCAGGTCCATAATACTAATCAAGTGATCAAAGCAACAAAGTTAAATAATAAGTCATAGCTTTTTTTGTTAATTAAAACATGAATTTTTAAATATAGAGACTATGAATCATGAATGGCTATGGAAAGAACTCACTATTCCATATATCAAGTGACAGTAGCACTGAAAACGCTCACACCAACTGAAAACAGAACCATCAGGTTGTTTGACAAAAGCTTCAACTTCCTCCACCTCAAATTGTAAATCCATACCTAGCATTGAGCACCAGACACAGTCACATGCTAGTTTGCAACAGTTGAGAAAGTGAACTTAAACATAAATAGCATTAGACAATTAGATAGAACAATTGCCCCTTTTGGGGATTTGCATTTACCAATATGAGTCAGTTTCTTGATTTGCAATTCAGCTGCAGCTCTCCCCAATGTCTCCAAAGGTGCAGCCAACTAAACAAATCACAGCTAAGTTTTAGTTACTCAACAAAATGCTGAAATTAGACACACAGAACTGAACAAACAATGAAGTAGATAAACCATGGAACAAATAATAAGAAGAAAAAAAGCCTCTTCAGTCTATTCTTGGCAGGAGAGAAAGTACTAGACTAAACTTCTTCCAGACAAACCAAGAAAACAGAACAATAGCCCCATGGTTTACTTTATAGGACAGAAACATCATACAGTGTGCAGTGGAAATTCTAATATTCTATGAAGCATGAGAATATTATTTGAAAATAAAAACAATTAAAGAAACTTTTGATGAAGGTGACTCAAACAATGTAAAACATAGAGAGGGATTGACAAAACCTAACCTTGATGAACTCATCTGCAATGCCAATAACTCTCTCAACTATAAGTCCAACCTTCTTGAACTCCTCTACAAGAACGTATGCGCAGTCAGAAGATTCATCTTTTTCCTGCACAACTCTCCTGGGAATCACCACACCAATCTCAAAAGCAGGTTCTTCATTCTCATGCTCATTCATTTTGAACCCTAGCCTAGTGACCTAACGCGAGAAAAAAAAAGGCAAATTAACAACAAAAGACCTTCTCCTCTCTTTCTTCTTCAACTACTAATTCAGGACACCCAAACGAGGCGTTTGTATCAAATTCAAAACAATGCTTCAACTGGGCAGAAGAAAGATCTCTTTTTGGCAAAAGGGGTTTTAAGAAATTGCCATAAAAGTGAAGAATCTTAAGGGGGAATGGATGTTTTGTGGAAATTGGGCAGAAAAAGCAACCTCTGGAGGGAGCGAAAAAAGGTGTCTTTTTTTATTGGGGGGTCAAACCCAAATGACGATAATTTCTATGGAAACGGTGTGAGAATAGAGATGATAAGCACAAATCTGAAAACTTTGAAAGAAACAGACAGGGAGAAGGAACATGCGATGCGGATTGTGTTCGAGGACTATGAGGACGGTGTCATAAAGGAAACGGCTATTCGACAGAGAGACACATAACATACCTTGTACACGTGCATGCTGGTGTTTCTTTTTTTTTAATTTTTTTTATTAAAATGCTCACACACAAAGTCTCCCAAAAAGTGTGGTTGGTTCATGTGAATCAAATTTTTTTAAAATTGTGGCTTTTATGAATCAATTTTTTTATATTAAGTTGAAACGATTACTTTTAATTTAACTATTGTGATCGCTATTTTAAAGTGTGAATTATATACTTTCATGTCCTCCAATGTCATCATTTGGGTGAGTAGATTGGTACATCTTCGAACTCCATTCTCGTATTGAATTCTGGGACAACCAGATCAAAAATCTCATGATGTTGGTGTGCAATGATACAATTCAGCAATTTGGTGGTTCGCGACCGCGTTGTCTAATTGGCTTTTTGAGTTCAAGATTCGACAATTATAATTGAAAAAATTAAAATAAAACAGTCACTTGGTTATAGTTGTTACTGTCTTACTGACACAAATCGGAAATCTCACTTTCTTAAAAAATAAATTAATTAGGAATGATCCATGTGTTGCGGGTGTCACACTAAATTGAGTGAATAACCAATTAGGTCTTTCAAAGTGTGTGAAGCTTATTAATTGATTTTTATATTATGAAAATATCTCATGTGATTTCTGAATGTGTAAATCGTCGGTCACGTTCTTTTATGGCTACAAAAACATTAAGTATAGTTAACGGAAACGTTGATTTGACACGTTAAGTGCCAACCTGAATTTTCCACGTTGAAAAAAGTTTCGACCGAAACATTGGACCTTCAATTTAATCCCTGAGTTGAAAAGTCATCTTCTTTTTCACCCTTCTCTCTCACCACTTCCCTCTCCCTCTCTCCCACCACCACCACCACCATTCTCCGACCCCTCTCTTCCTCCCACCTCCCTCCCCCACTGTTCCACCATCCACCTACACCACCACCCGCCTCTTCACCTCCCTCCTCCCCTCCCAAATTTTAGCAAATGGTATGTACAAATCCAATTAAAAATCTACTCAATTTTACAAATTTCATTCATAGACGAATCGGATTTTGATTTATTTAAAACTGTTCGAAGTACAAGTGTGAATGAAAGAAGTCTCAAATTTGATGAAAAAACAATAGTTGGACAGGATATATGTGAAAGAGCCTACTCACTCATTGCCTTAAGGTTTTATAATAACTGTACGTAGATAACGTCTAAACCACTTATGCTCTTATGTTGTAAACGGCAAGTGTTAACCCTTGGTCTACGTGGATCAGGGGCCTAGCTAACGCGTGAAACACTCTGCTGAGGACTACGATCACAAGGCTGAAGCTCAAAGGAATTGATGGGGCCTGCAAAACGGTGGAGCATGTGGTTTAAATATTCGACACAACATGCAAAACCTTACCCACCCTTGACATATGAATAAGAAAACTAGTCTTTATAACGGAATGGTACTGACTGTCATACAGGTGATGGGCCCAATGTGGGCGATAAACTCACAACCCTCTCATATCGCGCTCCTGCTGTGCCAAGCCATCAACAATGACATTTGAGCTAATGATGCGACAATATCGTGTGACGGCCTTAATGCACCCTATTTCAATATAAGTATAAAAAAAGAGCATAAAAATGCAACCACTTCGATTTTTGCAATAGCCTCCTAAGAGCAAAGCATACAATACTTTCTTGGCAGGTGTTTCTTAGAGCCTCCAACCTTAATTTAAGGCTTAATTTCATTTTTCGTTCCTAATGTATCATGATTGTGCGATTTGGGTCCCTAATATTCAAAATGAGTGATTTGAGTCCTTAAATTTATTTATTTTTGTGAAAATTAGGTCCCTCGGTCAATTTTCTGTCCAATTGATAACGGACTTCGCTGATGTGTAGCTCATCAATGACGTGGTTCTGACGGATTGACTACTAGGATGTCATTTGGATGCCACTTCACTTAATAAATAAAATAAAGAATTAAATAAATGAAACAAATAATTTAAAAAAAAAAACTAAAATACACTTTCGTTCATCAATCAGTTTATTATTTTAACCCAAAAAAAACTAAAATATATATCCCTGATTTTATCTGATTCATCATCACTTCCTTATCCTTCATCGTTCATCTCATCTCCTCTCCCCATCGTTCTTCCTCTTATTTTACACGTGCTTCTTATTCTTCTTCCAACCAGCAATTCAACCCATATTTGAAGCCGTGCGTGAGTTCAAAGCCCTCATAAGTTCCTCTTCTCCTTCTCTTCATCTTTTTGATCTAGGGGTCGAGTGAAGTTGTGGGTGGTGGTTTTCATTTAGGAGGTGGGGGCTTCAGGTAGAGAGTGTTTGATTTAATGGTGATTGAGATTCTGGGGGTTTGTGATCTGAAGAGGTTTGGTGTTTTAGATCTGAAGAGGTTTGGGGAATTTCTAAAATTTCCAAAGGAAACTCATAGCTTTCTGTGTTTGGGGTTGTGATAAGGGTTTATGGGTTTTTTCTGGGTTTGGGGATGAGGATAGTTACAAATCCGATTGGAGGGTTTGAGTTATAGATCCGATTTGCGTTCTATGTTATGCTATTCTCTGTAGAAGAAGAAGGAGAAGGAGAAGAAGAAGAAGAAGAAGAAGTCAATTTTACTAATTACGTCTGCCTATCGTAGATACCAATATCAAACTTTTTTTCGGGAAGGGACTCATCATCAACTTCAATACAACTACAAGAACCCAGTATACTATTAACCGTTATTGAAAAATACAAAGCATATGACTTTTAAGTTTTAACCAAAGCCAAGGAAAGAATGTTGTTGGTACCTCATAAAATTTGCTTTCACAAGTGGATGATATTGTCAACATCTTTTCAAGGAATCCATACTCAAACATTTAATCAGCTAGATCAAGAAGTTTTCATAGTTGTAATCACTGTTTTGCAGCTCCTTCACATATTTTACTCATAAGTGGAAGTTCTGCCATAGAACTCAAATCTTCTAATACGATGATATCATCCTTTTCACTTTAAATTCAAGGGAAACAAAAAGTCAATGAGACAAATAATGGCTCAATAATTCAAACGAAATAAAAAAAAGCTTAATTGTTCATTTGTTACCTTAATTTAGATTACGGGCAATTTCAGTTGTTAAAAGCATTATTGGTGGCAAAATCACAAGTTAACTATAGTAAAAACACTAAAATCGAAATTAAGAAAAAAGAAGAGGAGTGGTAGAGGTAATTTACCTTGGGGTAGATAACCATTTTTTGGCCTTGGGTATCCTTAAGTTTATCGAACCAAAGGGATGTCCATATACTTTTGGTACGGAGCGTTTGACCAAAGTCAAGCATGCATTTTTGTTGACGGGGGTTGGTTTTAAGACCACCCCTTTGGTCCTTAAACCACCCCCCTCTGGTGTAGTAAATTACATTTTTGCCCTTCATAATTATTATTATTCCTACCATATCCTTCATCTTCTTCCTACCACTCTCTCCCCCCCACTCCCACACCACCCCCTTTTTCCTCCCATCACCTTACCACCACCACCCCATCACCATTACCACCACCACCCCATCACCCCCCTTTTCCTTCCCATCACCATTTCCACCACCACCACCCTTCTCACTCCATTAAACCTCAACCTCTTTCACCTCCAACCTCCTTCACCTCCAACCCTTTTTCGAAGCTCCGATCAACCTTCACGTAGCTGTATACCGCAAGAAAAGAAGGTTTGTTTCGTTCCCTATCGTCACCTACTTCTCTGCATTATTTTCGCACCTTAAGGTGCGATTTTGACCTCAAATCGCACCTTTAAGGTGCGATCACATTAAAAGGGTTAAATTTAATTAATAAAAAAAATATTTATATTTAAATTCGCACCTTAAGGTGCGATTTTAACCTCAAATCGCACCTTTAAGGTGCGATCACATTAAAAAACAATTAAATTTAATTAATAAAAAAAAATATATTTAATGTGATCGCACCTTAAAGGTGCGATTTGAGGTCAAAATCGCACCTTAAGGTGCGAATTTAAATATACATATTTTTTTTATTAATTAAATTTAACCCTTTTAATGTGATCGCACCTTAAAGGTGCGATTTGAGGTCAAAATCGCACCTTAAGGTGCGAAAATAATGCAGAGAACAGGGTCGAAGTAGGTGACGATAGGGAACGAAACAAACCTTCTTTTCTTGCGGTATACAGCTACGTGAAGGTTGATCGGAGCTTCGAAAAAGGGTTGGAGGTGAAGGAGGTTGGCGGTGAAAGAGGTTGAGGTTTAATGGAGTGAGAAGGGTGGTGGTGGTGGAAATGGTGATGGGAAGGAAAAGGGGGGTGATGGGGTGGTGGTGGTAATGGTGATGGGAGGAAAAGAAGATGAAGGATATGGTAGGAATAATAATAATTATGAAGGGCAAAAAAGTAATTTACTATACCAGGGGGGGTGGTTTGAGGACCAAAGGGGTGGTCTTAAAACCAACCCCCTTTGTTGACGATGTATATTCTCACGACGTTGGCCATAAACCCACGGATTATCACAAAAGTCGGGGGTTAGGTAATTGCATAAACTGAAGATGTCAAATTTGGAGCGTTAATATCAAACAGAAGATGATTAAAGCACCTCGCCATGGTGAAGGTTCCAGCACATAAGGATGGGATCCCAACGCCCCGTAAGGATCTAGAATATAAGGATGCAAACCAGACGCCTCATAAGGATCCGTGCCATAATATGCTGGTTGAGACTTGGGATCCTGCCCATGTGGTTGTGGGCTTTGGTCTATTTCATTGGTCTGATACCAATGGTACTGCTTGTATGGATTGTCAGGCTCTTGGGTTGGCGTGAAGTAGACCCCTGGTCTTGGATTTTCAGTACCTCCTAGAGGAACTCGTTGTGCAACATGGGGCGTTCTCCGTCTTCCAATACCCTTTCCCTCAGTTCTGCCAACCACAGGTATTGCTTCTTGTGTGGCTATTAGGACCTCCATCGGCCTGTCTGGAGCGGGAATAGACGGTCGTCTGATCTGGTCGACCTCATGTATTAGTGCAAGGCAACGCTCCAGTTCCAGTAGTAGTCGGTCAATTGTCCATTGGACTTGGCTCGCCGGAGAGTACGCATACCAAATTTGATGAATACGCTCTGCCTGTGTGTTCAAAATAAAATAGAACCATAAGTAACATTAAGAATAATAATCAATAAAGGAGTACACAAGGAACAGACAAGAATAGTACCACTTGTCCAGTTGCCGCAGCCTTACGCGTTACCTAGCGCCTCGAGTGTTGCGCGTACCACAACGTGTACTGATAATTCGGGCCTATGAAGTTCTATGCCATGGGTCGTGTGAAGACGTATTCGTGCCTGTGGTCCCATATGTTTATGAAGCATTGCATCTTATGCACCCAGTCCTCTTTCTCCTTTCCCTTCAGCGAAGTGTCATGCAACTCCTCACTTTGCATCCCAAATTGCTGCATAACCCAGTCGTGTTGATGCCACTCTACACGCCAGTATATGATCATTGGGACAACAGCTCTCCATAGGCTGCTACTTGCTTGAACTTCGTTTGGAAGCGCGGCCAATACATTATCACCATATGACATCCATTGAAACTAAAAACAACTAGGACAATGTCAATAAAGAAATACATGCAAAAGATTTATCTAACTAATATAATTTTAAATGTAACTCACTTCGTTGCTGCGAAGTGTGTCCACTATGGTGCGATATTCATCAATTGATAGCCTTTCGTAACTCGCCGGAACGTTGTTCCACCTACGCAAAAAGTGAAGTATGTAACCCACATGTCACCAACAAGGAAATGAATGTATTACATTATCAATAATGTAAATCTAACAAGATTAAGAGCATACCTAGTAGCGAGTGGATGTCCGACTATGGCATCAAGTCCCGGCATCTGTGGCCCAATGTCGGGTATCCTTGTCCAGGCCCACAATTGGATAAGATATGTACAGCCAGCGATCTCGGCT
Organism: Acmispon strigosus; assembly: GCA_030819835.1. Taxonomy (NCBI): domain Eukaryota; kingdom Viridiplantae; phylum Streptophyta; class Magnoliopsida; order Fabales; family Fabaceae; genus Acmispon; species Acmispon strigosus. The sequence continues at coordinate 50,844,277 of JAUAMA010000004.1, read as the reverse complement.
TTATGATGGTCGGTTGCAACACACAACTCATGGTATAGATGAGGAAGAAGTGCAGATCTTCAGTTGTAAAGATCCACTTGATCAAAGTCGCCTAGCAATGCTAGATATCTCATTGCTATCCTTGCACCAGTGTGGTCGATGAACATGAAATCTCCAAGCAAAACAAGTATGAATGCTCGAGCATACCGATCCAACCCGACTTCGTCATCCGGGTCCAACATCATGTTCGCCATAAGCTGTCCCAACCATGACAGCTTAATTACACCTCCCTTAATAGCATATGGGGGAGGAGCCTCTCCTAGCAAGGGTTGTGAGAGATATAAACCACACTCTTCAATAAAAAGAAAAAAATTGGCTGATCAAAATAAATAAATAAACAAAGAGAGATAGCTACAAAATTTCAACGGTCTCATATGAAAAATTTCTCTTTTTTCCTCGTGTGAAGTTTTTTTTATATATTTTTTTTATGTGCATACCCGTTCGATAAAATGTAGTTGTTTCTCTCAATTTATCAAACTTGTGCTCTCACTGTTGAGCCTAACTTGCTTATCACTAGACCAACATCTTGTTGGTATTTTTTCCATGTGGAGTCTATGTATTTATATCTGTCTTCATATGTATTAATTACGTGCGACCTTTTGAATATTTATCAATAAGGATATTGACATAATGTTCTACTTAATATTGTCAAAATGATCCAAATCCGACATATGAATCTCCAACATTACAGAATATTTATATCTATATTTATTTCAAAAAGTAAATTATTTGTTGGAAAAAGTCTACCCACTTAAATGATTGATTTATGAACCTTGAGGAATTAATCTCTTGGCCTATTGACTGTGGATACCTTTGAGAAAAAAAGTAAATTATTTATCCCCTAATATATATATATATATATATATATATATATATATATAAATTAAATTTTAATTTAGTTAACTTACTTTTAGTGTATTTAATTGTTTTTTCAATTTTCAGCCGGGGAAGACTTAACTAACTTCCTTTAATCTGTCTAATTCTGTAAAAAAAAAAGGGTTAAATATGTTTTTGGTCCCTGTACTTTGAGCGAGATTTGGTTTTAGTCCCTCGCCGACGTAAAGGTGGATTTTAGGCCTCAGACTTACATTATTGTTCGGTTTTAGTCCCTGCCAGAGTGGTGGCGCTGACCACCGTGCCCATGTGTCGCCGGTGATCCTACGTGGCAGTGCCACATCATTTATTGAAATGACCTGGAACTTTTTCTTTTATATTTTTTTTCAGTTTTAACTACTAATTCTTAAAAATTATTAATTAAAATAAAAAACAATTAAATCCTTCTTCTTCCATCTTCATTCACGTTTCATCTTCATCATGCTCTTCATCTCACTCACACCCCAAAATCTAAATCAATCCTCTACCCTTCACCCTCCCTTCATCCTCCTATATCCTCCTTCCTCCAGATTCATCATTCTTCACTTTTCCTCATCATCCTTCTTCTTCTTCATAAAAACCTCAATCTCTCTCCACCATGAAAGAACTGAACCAACACCTACCGAACCATTGTAAGATCGAAGCCCAAATCTCCCAAATTTGGGAGCTCCATCACCCAAAACTCAATAGAGAAGGAACCACCCCAGATTGGTGCCATGCAGAGGAAAGGGTGGTTCAAAATCGGAGCCCAAATATCCTAGATCGGCGAACTCGCATGGTGGTTTGAGATGGTGTTGGAGAACAAAATGGGTCATTTGCCTCTTCTCTGTGTCGATCTGGTCTCCGGAGTGGAGAACCCTTTCTTTCTCTCAACGGGTTTGGGTATTTTGGTTGGGGTTTCTGGAATTTGTCTCGCCAGGGTCGATCTGCGGCGGCGACGTTGATGGCAGCTGAGTTGGAAGAGGACGATTCATGTCATGACAGTAGTGGGTTGCTGGCTCCAGGGTGCGTCGATGGAGCAAGAGCGCGAGCCACCGGTACTGCTTCTTGATGAGGTTGAGGACCTGCGAGTCGCGGTGATCCACCTGGAGAATGGCGTAGAAGTCGACGTTGTTGCGGTTGTTGGTGGTGGTGGATGCGGTGGTTGTGAGCGGCTTCTCCGCTGCCTCGTGGACATCGACGATGGCGAGGATCTGATCGGAGCAACCGTTCCGCTTCCGATTTGCTACCACTTCATTTTTCTCTGCTTTCTTTTTTTAATTTATTTCTTTGATTTTTTTTTTCAGGAGATGTACATTTTCCGCTTCTGTCAGAATCTGCTAGATCCACGACGGTGTTGTTGTTGTTTTTCTAGATAAATTATGGATTGATTTGAAATTCATTTTCTGAAAATGTACTGTGAAGATCTTGAAGTTTCAAAATGTAATGTGAAGATTTTGAATCTTGAAATTAGTCGCTACTCTTATTTACTGGGAATGCTATTTGGTTGCTTGAAAAAAAGTTGTGAATTTTTTTTTTTGTTCTTTCACATATTTGGTCGGGGATGCTATTGTTGTTGTTAACTGTGAAGAATTGCTGGAATTGTGGAAGAAGAAGAATGGCTGGAGACGGAAGAACAGTATTAAGAAAAGGAAGAAGAAGAAGTAGCAGTAGAAGAAACACTGTTGTTCTCTGATTTCCCTTTTTTTTTTTTTTAAGTTTTTTAATTAATAAATGCAAAAAAAAAAGCCACGTGTGACCTGCCGTGACACATAAGCACGGTGGTCAACGGCTGACTCCGGAAGGGACTAAAACCAAACAATAATGAAAGTCTGAGACCTAAAATCCACCTTTACGCGCGAGGGACTAAAACCAAATCTCGCTCAAAGTAGAGGGACCAAAAACATATTTAACCCTATCAAATATGACTCACTAATCACATATATAAAATTAACACAAACTATTATCATAAACTATTCACTTTAAACACAAATGAGCCCAAAACACACATGCACTAGCAATTAACCCTAATTAAACTTATTGAGACATGGGAGCGTGAAGGGGAAGATCTGCAACGAGGCATGGTGATGGTGAACACCAGTGGCGGCGCGGTGGTTGGTTCACGAGCTTAGGCTTCTGCAGCGGCGACCGTGGCGAGATGGAACGAGGGTGCAGAGCCACGTTTACGATCTGGCAGGCGACGACTCAAACAACAAGGTCTAGAGCGAAGGGTGCGACAACGGCTGCGTGAGAGTGACGGTGATGGCTTGCGGTGGCGCTGGATCAATCATGGCGGTGCGGGAGGACCTCCGGTTGGACTGATTTGATTTTTTGATTTTATCCCCTTCTTCATCCGTTCTTATCTAATTATGATTCTGTAGAGTTAGACTTATCTGGGGAGAGTCAAGGTGGCAGAGGGTGGCTATGGCAGTTTTGGGTTGGTGATTCGGAGATTGAAGGGCTATGGTGTCTCACTGGTGGTTTATGAGGGTTGAGGCTTCTTGATTCAGGTGAGGTGTTCTATTTCTGGGTTTTTGTGATTTGAGCAATAGGTTCAGGTGAGGTGTTCTATCTCTTCCCTGTGTTCTGCAAACTTTTTGAAGTAGATAGAACGCTAATCTGAACCTTTCAAATAGGTTTGGAAAAGAATATCATTTTCTTTCTCACTTTACTTTTGAATCAGTATTTGTTGTTAAAATTGACAAGGTCTTAGGAGTTAGAGTTAGGAGAGACATATTTTAGGTCCTTTGTGTTTGGGATATTTATTTTGTGATGTAATTGGTTTCTAATTTGCTTGGTATAAAGTATAAGTGTTAAACGCCTTGAAGGAGTAGTGTTACAAAATTTTCATGCATTTTATAACAAATAGCAGTTATTCTGCTTGCTTCATGGAAAGGAATTTTGGGATGTGTTGTTGAACTGTCAAAAATAGTGTTCCTTCCCCTATTGCGTGAACAGACACGACTTAATGGTAAATATGATTTACCATCTGTTCTTGTGGGTTGAAGTTTTTTCATCAGGTCTTCCTTTTTCTGTGGTCCTTATTTACCTGTTTGACCATCTGCTGACGTTACTTACCAATCTGAATATCTTCACAATATCTTCTGCTATTGGTTAACGCACAATGTCAACCCATAATTATCCAACGTTTCGTTTGTGCAGACTGATGTGCATGGTGGTTCTTTATTGCAAATTGATTCATACCCTTTTTTGTTGCCAGCCTAGTCATGTCTTTTTGAAATAACCATCCAAAGTAGAGCATTCTCACTTCAGAATATTGTTTTCGAGATATCTTTGTGTTCATCCTTCGCCACTTTTTCTAGCTTTTGTGTCTAGACTCTAGATAGCTTATTCTTTGTCATTATTATATATTGAAAATTTTTCCTTCCATATATGTATAAATAGTTTCAAATGATTGGTTACTATTCTGCTCTTGTCCCACTCATAATGTTGGGGGATGGAGAAATGTTGTCTTGATTTGCTACTTCACTTGCCAGGTATTGCGGAAAAAATATCCTCAATTTGGGCAGCTGCATAATGGAGTGTTCATGCAACAGGTTTATGAGTTGCATGTTGCATAATGGAATTGTTTTTATTGCTTTAGTCAATTTGTATTCTTAACCATTTAGTTCATGATGTCTAACAGGATGCTGAAGAATGTTGGACTCAACTTCTTTACACACTTTCTCAGTCTCTCAGATCCCCTGGTTCAAGGTAACTCTGCGTTTCTCGGCAACTAAATGCAATTGCTTATGTATCTTTCAATATTGTTAATTGTTTAGAGAAAAGGTCGCCGACTTTATTGAATTACTATGCAGTTAATCTCCATTCTCTGTACTTCTCACTTCAGAGTTCACACTTCTAGACACGATCAGGTCAAATTAGTTTGAGATACAATTTCGAAGTGGTCTAGTAGGTTTTACAAACTTTCCTGATGTGTAAATTGTAGAGGCCCGGACTTTCTCCAGTTGTGGGAGGACCGGTTGCTAGATCATAACCAACTGTTTGGAAGGTTCACTCCAGACTGCAAGACTTGAAGAACTTCCACATAGGGCAGTTTCTGTGAGAGGAGAGAGCTAGTTATGTTCCTGTAAATGTTTTAGTATAAGGAAGGAGGAGTTGTTTGTGTGAGGAGCCTTGGCTCTAGATGTTTTCTTATACATGTGCTGTTTGAATTTGATAAAACTCCCCTTTCAGTGTTGTATCAGAAAATTCTTGTTTATTGTTTATTATTTATCCACTTTTCTTGTTCTGAATATTCTTTTAAATCTAACTAGTTTTGCGTTACTTTTCAGTGAAAACCTCGATGCGGTGAAGGCCAATTTTGGCACAGAACTTGTTAGTAGGTACATCCTGACACAATTTTTCCACAATTGTTGTAATTACAGTCGCAATGTATTCTATGCTTAATTTTTTTACTATCGTTTATAGCATTGTTCTTTATACTATTTGGCATTTGCAACTAATTTGTATGATCATTCATATAGATTTCTTTTTAATTTTAACTTATAGATGTGTTGTTATCATCTTCTTTATGCATCCGTTATTTTCTCCAGTGCTCTGGTGACCAGGTTTCAGTTTGTTATCTGATCAATGAGGATTGAGGACCTTATTATCTTTTCTGATTTACCTTCCGACAATATGTTTTCTTGTATCTAGCTTGATTTACACTATTAAAATGGTAATCAATATCCATGAGTTGTTTCCCTTTATTCATTTTCTGTTTATTTTTTGACAATTTTTTAGGATTTATTGCCAAGAGAGTAATGAAGAAAGCTCAGAAACAGAGTCTGTCTTTTCACTTAAATGCCACATATCACAGGAGGTGAACCATTTGCTTGAAGGTCTAAAACATGTTAGTACCAAAGCTTCTCTCTCTCTCCATTGACAATAGTGTGTGTTGTTTACTGAGGGTGTTATTTTCTCCTTGCAAGTCAAACCACTATTTTTTGGGTTTTGCTTGACTAAAAGAATATCATTTTCTTTCTCACTTTACTCTTCTCTCTTCCATGGCAAGAAGTTCAACAATGTTGAAAACTAAATTCTTTCATAGTTTATGATGGTCTGCTTCCATTCAATTTCGCTGTGTGTGTTTGTGAAAACTAAACTAAACCTGTGATTGAGGAAGAAGTTCAACAATGTTGAAAACTAAACACTTTCATAGTTTTCTTACTACAGCTTATTTGAAATCACATTTTAGAAACTATCAGGGGCCTAAATTAATGACTTAGAATTTTATGCTTCTTGTTTTCCTTTTAACCCTATAAAAAGTGTAATATTTTCCCCTGTTGGTGAACCAAAATTAATATTTTATGCTTCTAGTTTTCCTTGTACGTTGATGATTCTTGCTTGTTTTGTTCATGTTTACATTTTACGCTTCCAGGTTCTAGCTTCTTGTTTTCCTATTAATTTCATTTGATGATACTATTTGTTAACTGTCAGAAAGAAGAAAAAAAAAAACCAAAATCAAATTTGTATGGTTGCCACATCTTGCAGTTTTCCATATATGGACCACAATGATGTCAGTGCATAGGAATATCATTGACCCAAAAAAAAAACGCAAGAGCATAGCATAATTCCTTTGTTAGAAGTCGAATGGCCCATTTCTCCACTTAATTCATCTTTCTGTTCCAAAATTTGATCCCAAGTGTTGTGAAGTGCAATAGCAGAGTGAGTAATAGTAGAAAAGAGAAGAGGCTTGGCTGTTGTTGTTGGTTGTATCTGTATCTTTTGTTAATGGTTATTTAGCCAATATCATCTTTTAACTTCACATGCTCGATTTGCTTTGTAGGATTTGAAGCGCCAAAATTTAAGGTATGAGCTTATCCTCAAATCTCATGTCTATGTCTATTTCTAACTTACTAATTTTTTACTTTATATGTTAGAGCAAGTTATCTTGGCTTGATTCCACTAATGGAATGGCTGTTTAATTCTACTCTCTATTCCAATTCTCTCTATGATGCCAAATGTAGTGTAACCTCTAGGTAGTACTAATATTGTTGTTAAGGAACCTTGCAGACAAGGTTGCAGCTGCTGGATATATTTTGTGGTTGTTCCTGACTTCTATGGTGACCCCTATAATCCTGAGAATGCTAACAGGCCTTTACCTGTTTGGTTAAAAGATCATGGACGGTTAGCTCTTAACACGTAGTTAGCACTTGGCCAGTCCTAAATTTTGAATGTTAGTGTGCCACCTGTATAGTATATATGATTTGGATTAGTGGATCAAATCCTAACTGAATCGGCTTGAACCGACCGGTCTAACTGAACCGGGGTGAGATGACCGGTCGGACAGATCAGAGTTGAACCGGCTGGTCTAACTGAACAGTTGATGAACCGGGAACCGCCCTAGAACCACCGGTTTAGCTGGACTGTAACTGAACCGGCCGGTCTAACCGAACCACTGCTGAACCGGCCGGTCTAACTGAACCGTTACTGAACCGACCGGTCTAACTAAACCGCCACTGAACCGGCCGGTGTAATTGAACCGGCCGGCCCAACTAAACCGTGACTGAACCGGCCGGTCTAAATGAACAGTCCGGTCTAACTGAACCAGCATCGAACCAGCCGGTCTAGTTGAACCGGCCGGTCTAACTAAACCGTAACTGAACCAGCCGGTCTAACTGAACCGGCACTGGACCGGCCGGTCTAACTGGACCGGCACTGGACCGGCCGGTCTAAATGAACCGACACTGAACCGGCCGGTCTAAATGAACCGGCTGAACCAGATGGTCTAAATGAACCGGCCGGTCTAAATGAACGGGCACCAAACCAGCCAGTCTAACTGAACCGGCACTGAACCAGCCAGTCTAACTGAACTGTCAACCAATGACCGGGTCTAACTGAACCGGTCGGTTTAATTGAGTTGTGACTGTAACGGGCCGGTCTTGTCGTACCTTTGCTGAATCGGCCGGTCTAACTGAACCGTGACTTGAACCGGCTGTTCTAGCTGAACTGTTAATAAACCAGGCGGTCTAACAGAATTGTGATTGGATAACTGAACCGGTCGGTCTATCTAAATTGGCCGATCCAACTGAACCGAATTTGAATTGGTCGGTCTGTTTGAACCGTTGTAGACGTTGAAGGTTTTCGAGCTGACATTTGTTTGCAATCTATATATCTGAAGGTGGGTCTATATTTTATGTTACTACTGAAAAAGTCTCTTTATTGTCTTTCCATCAATTACAACAGTGTATTGAACTTCTGCTGGTTTAATTGATTGTGCATTGGTTCTGTTTTATTGGAGTTTGTTCCATACCAACTCATTCAGTTGTCATTTTTAAATTTTATATGGTTTAAAATTCAAAAATGGATGAGCAATCAAAAGAGATTTCTTGAAGCAGTAACTACGATGGTCATTCTAAGTCAATTTTCTGTCTAACTTTAGGTGTTGATATTCCAATTGCTGTACTTGGAGCTGAGATTGACAAGTTGTCTCCTCCAGAGCTTCTGAAACGGTTGGAACAAGTTCTAACTGCTAAACCTGGGGTCAGGTCAGATATTTTCTTTCTTTACTGGTTTTCTATCATCATTTTATATTAGCTTTATGTTTTGCTAATGATATTATTTCCTTGTAACCATGTTATTTTATTTCCACAATTCTTAGATGAGTTTTTTCTTTCTGTTTCCATTTTTCCTTTTTACCTTTTATTTTTGTTCTGTTGGGTGCGGATGAGTTGAATTTGAGACATCAATCTGCAGCTAACACAGTTCAAATTTCTTTTTAGCAGCATTGACCTGTTTTTGGCTACTGAAAAACATTCATCGTCACCTCTTGTCCTTGTCGCGACATTCTTTGGCTAAATATTGTTTTATTTCCAATTACTGATTATTATTTAGAATGACGTGGCTTCTGAATTGTCATTTTTTTAGCAGGTTGATAGTTATGTTAAAATATTTCCTAAAGTCTCACATGGGTGGAGTGTGAGGTACAAGAATGAAGATGCAGGAGCTGTGAAGGACTTGCTGGATTGGTTTGCTAAAACATCTCAAGTGAGAAACCTTGTTCTATGAATGTGAAGAAGAACTTCTATTGCTTTATCAATTCAATTTTTCTAGGATTGAGATAAACATATCTTTAGCTTCGCCTCGTATGTAAAAGGATATTCAAAGTCTTGTTTTGATTTAATGGATTGGATTGAAGAAGCTTTGTTTTTAACTCTTGTTATTCCCTCCAAGGGTGAGTTTGTCCAAATAATGCTAAGGTCTATGTATAAATTTTGGAATTGTGGTCTTTGAATGATTTTGGTGTATAAAATAATAACTAAAGGCCCGTTTGTAAATGAAATTAAAATCTTGTTGCATAATTTGTTTTTACATAAAGTTGAATCTCAAAATAAATTGGTGTCATATATTCATATAATAATAAAACTATAGAGTTGTTGAAATTTCAATTTCAAAAATCTGATTAACAATTATAATTATAGGGTTAAATATGTTTTTGGTCCCTCTACTTTGAGTGAGATTTGGTTTTAGTCCCTCGCCGGCGTAAAGGTGGATTTTAGGCCTCAGACTTACATTATTGTTTGGTTTTAGTCCTTGCCGGAGTCAGCCGTTGACCACCGTGCTTATGTGTCACGGCAGGTCACACGTGCCTTTTTTTTTTGCATTTATTAATTAAAAAACTTAAAAAAAAGAAAAAAAAAAGAAAAAGGGAAATCAGAGAACAACAGTGTTTCTTCTACTGCTTCTTCTTCTTCCTTTTCTTAATAGTGTTCTTCCGTCTCCAGCCATTCTTCTTCTTCCACAATTCCAGCAATTCTTCACAGTTAACACTTAACAACAACAATAACATCCCCAACCAAATATGTGAAAGAACAAAAAAGAAAAATTCACAACTTTTTTTCAAGCAACCAAATAGCATTCCCAGTAAATAAGAGTAGCGACTAATTTCAAGATTCAAAATCTTCACATTACATTTTGAAACTTCAAGATCTTCACATTACATTTTCAGAAAATGAATTTCAAATCAATCCATAATTTATCTAGAAAAACAACAACAACACCGTCGTGGATCTAGCAGATTCTGACAGAAGCGGAAAATGTACATCTCCTGAAAAAAAAAATCAAAGAAATAAATTAAAAAAAGAAAGCAGAGAAAAATGAAGTGGTAGCAAATCGGAAGCGGAACGGTTGCTCCGATCAGATCCTCGCCATCGTCGATGTCCACGAGGCGGCGGAGAAGCCGCTCACAACCACCGCATCCACCACCACCAACAACCGCAACAACGTCGATTTCTACGCCATTCTCCAGGTGGATCACCGCGACTCGCAAGTCCTCAACCTCATCAAGAAGCAGTACCGGTGGCTCGGGCTCTTGCTCCATCGACGCACCCTGGAGCCAGCAACCCACTACTGTCATGACATGAATCGTCCTCTTCCAACTCAGCTGCCATCAACGTCGCCGCCGCAGATCGACCCTGGCGAGACAAATTCCAGAAACCCCAACCAAAATACCCAAACCCGTTGAGAGAAAGAAAGGGTTCTCCACTCCGGAGACCAGATCGACACAGAGAAGAGGCAAATGTCCCATTTTGTTCTCCAACACCATCTCAAACCACCATGCGAGTTCGCCGATCTGGGAGATTTGGGCTCCGATTTTGAACCACCCTTTCCTCTGCATGGCACCAATTTGGGGTGGTTCCTTCTCTATTGAGTTTTGGGTGATGGAGCTCGCAAATTTGGGAGATTTGGGCTTCGATCTTACAATGGTTCGGTAGGTGTTGGTTCAGTTCTTTCGTGGTGGAGAGAGATTGAGGTTTTTATGAAGAAGAAGAAGGATGATGAGGAAAAGTGAAGAATGATGAATCTGGAGGAAGGAGGATATAGGAGGATGAAGGGAGGGTGAAGGGTAGATGATTGATTTAGATTTTGGGGTGTGAGTGAGATGAAGAGCATGATGAAGATGAAACGTGAATGAAGATGGAAGAAGAAGGATTTAATTGTTTTTTATTTTAATTAATAATTTTTAAGAATTAGTAGTTAAAACTGAAAAAAATATAAAAGAAAAAATTCCAGGTCATTTCAATAAATGATGTGGCACTGCCACGTAGGATCACCGGCGACACATGGGCACGGTGGTCAGCGCCACCACTCTGGCAGGGACTAAAACCAAACAATAATGTAAGTCTGAGGCCTAAAATCCACCTTTACGCCGGCGAGGGACTAAAACCAAATCTCGCTCAAAGTACAGGGACCAAAAACATATTTAACCAAAAAAAAAAACACTCTCTAATTCAAAATTATTGTTTGTTATCGACGTAAAGCTAGCTATGGACAGAACTAACTTAGCTGCCAATTAGCTGGAAAAATAGCTAGAGCATTAGCGACAGACTTGACGACAGGACAAGCTATGAAAACAGTCACAAATTCAGCGATGGAATAAGCTACAGCCTCAGTGACGGAATTAACTGTCACATCAGTGACGAACTTAGCGACGGAATTAACTGTCACATCAGTGACGGACTTAGCGACGGAATTAACTGTCACATCAGTGACGGACTTAGCGACGGAATTAACTGTCACATCAGTGACGGACTTAGCGACGGAATCAACTGCCGCAACCGTGACGGACTTAGCGACGGAACTAGCTGCAGCACCAATGACGGATCTAGCTACGGGTTCAGTGAAGGAATCAGCGACGGAACAAGCCTCACCCTCAGTGATGGACTTAGCAACGGATTGGTGTAAAAATGCTATCAATCATTATCCCTATTTTACACTACTAACATAAAATATTTTGTTCTGAATGTGGTAATGTTTTTTTTTTTTTTCTATGGGGCAAATTTTCATATTATGATTTCCTAAACTTATATGTCTCCAACCTTCTACCACTTGTTTTATACTTCAGGGATATCTAATGTAGTGAATCCCGCGACAGGGGCACCTCGTCACTTAATCTTGTCGTTCTGGTTGTTCTTCATTTCATTCACTTCCTACACCAAAGAAATTATGTCATGTATCTACAAACCCCTCCATTTTTTCATCATCATTTTGCACATCTTTGCTGCAAAACCCATCTTCTCATTAAAAGATTCCTCCTTCACCCCAAATCAGCTCTTAACCAATTTTCTAGACACTGCCAAGAAGCCTCAGGTATTTGATTGGATGGTCAAAATCAGAAGGAAGATTCATGAGAATCCGGAACTGGCCTATGAAGAATTTGAGACCAGTGAAGTGATCAGAGAAGAGTTGGATAAGTTGGGCATCTCCTATAGACACCCAGTTGCAGAAACTGGTGTTATTGGCTTCATAGGGTCAGGAAGGTCACCTTTTGTTGCAATTAGAGCTGATATGGATGCTCTTCCCATACATGTAGGTTTGATTCATCAATTGTATATACTTCTTTTCTTGTTATATATGCTTGAAGCAGGGTTTGACTTTTGATTTCTGTAATTAAAGGTCTTATATTATAATTCTAACAGGAATTGGTGGAGTGGGAGCACAAGAGTAGAGTACCTGGAAAGATGCACGCTTGTGGTCATGATGCTCATGTTACCATGCTTCTTGGTGCTGCAAAGATCCTCAAACAGCACGAACAAGAGATAAAAGTTAGGCATTTTTCTATTGGCTTCTTTATTTCCGTTTCCTTTCTGTATAATGTTATGTTCTGCTTTGCTTTTCCTCAAATGCTGCTCTTCTGATGTCAACTTAAACTATGTGGTGTGGTCACTACTCCATACATTCTAAAACCGTTTTTGTTGCATAAGTACAATCATGTAAAAGACAAGTATGTCTTGGTTTTTATCACATTAGCAAATTGCTGGCAAATTATCGATGCCAGTATCTTCCATCATGCCCTTTTTGTAAATTACAATCATTCTATCATCTTGCACACATCCTTAATCCCTTTTTGTTAAATCATCTTTGGTTCTTGCTATTGTTAAATCATCTTTGGTTCTTGCTATTGCAGTCACCAATGCCTGCTATAGTGCTATCATTCTCTGAATTGTCTCATTCTGTTATGTACTGCTTTAATTTTTCGCTGATAAGTTGGTTACTTTGTTGTCCAAACAGGGAACTGTTATTCTTGTTTTCCAACCAGCAGAGGAAGGAAGTGCAGGGGCTAAGAAAATTTTAGATGCTGGAGCCTTGGAAAATGTTACTGCTATCTTTGGATTGCATGTAACACCTCACTTTCCAATAGGTGAAGTGGCCTCTAAGTCTGGACCAGTTTTGGCAGCATGTGGTTTCTTTGAAGCAATAATTAGTGGAAAGGGAGGTCATGCAGCTATTCCTCAACATTCTATAGACCCCATATTGGCAGCTTCTAATGTGATTATTAGCTTACAACACCTTGTTTCTCGCGAGGCTGATCCACTTGACTCACAGGTAAATTCTTCAATTTCCCTTTCTATCATCCACTCATTTGTACTTATTTTTTCCTTATTTATTGCTAAAATCAAGAAGTTTGTATGATATTTGGAATCACTAACTACGCTAAGCAGACAACCTGTCTTCTACATGTTTACTTAAGCTTTTTGTGGACATCAGAAAGAATAAGAAGTGAAAATGAAAATATTAATAGAGCCTAAGATATCAACCTATTCCTGGAAAGATTTCACCTGCTTTCTCTGCATAAATGGAAAACTTATTAGAGCTTTTTCCACAGTAGAGATAATTTTATTTAACTTTAGCTCTCAGGATCATTATTAACTGATATGCTAAGAAGTAAGAACATTACTATAATCTCTACTATATTTACTATATTTTCCATAGTAGAGATAATTACTGATTATTTAAACAGAGATGAAAGGCTTATTTCCTGAAGGACTTTCCTTGTTTATGGTGAAAATCCTCCTTGTCTTCCTTACATAAACCTTTTTCCCACAGGTTGTGACAATTGGAAAGTTCCAAGGAGGTGGTGCATTCAATGTTATTCCAGATTATGTCACTATTGGCGGGACGTTCCGAGCTTTATCTGAAGAAAGCTTCAACCAACTGAAACGGCGGATTGAGCAGGTATGTCAAGCATAAGAATAGATTTATTTTATATGCACTAACTGAAATCTGAAATTAATGATCTTTTCTACAGTATACATCATCAACTTAATCTGTTTGTTTTCTTTATTTTGGTTGCTAAACTTAATAGCTTGATTATGATTATATCAAGCATTATAAAGGGTGTTACATGTATAATTATTCCTGGTGCTGCATCCCTTATAATAGGCAAACACAACTTGAATGCTGCCTTAACATCATGTTCTGTATCTTGATTATTGTCATGTGAACTATTAGTCAACATAACTGAGAGTAGATGCATAGAATACACAAACTTGGGGAACTAAATTCCTGGTATTGCATATAGATGAAGAATGTTTGCACTTGTACTATAATTTTCAGTGCAGTCTAGAGGCTAAGGCTGATTCATTTACGTAGGTTATCACCGGACAAGCTGCGGTGCAGAGGTGCAATGCAACAGTTAACTTCCTTGAAGAAGTGAATCCTTTCTATCCTCCAACTGTAAATGACAAAGATTTGCACGAGCATTTTCGCAATGTTGCAGTGGAATTGCTGGGCATGAAGAAAGTTAATTTTGACATACAACCACTCATGGGAGGTGAAGACTTTTCATTCTATCAAGAGAACATGCCTGGCTACTTCTTCTGGCTTGGCATGCAGAATGCCTCACATGAACGACTTGGGGCAATACACACATCTTATTACACAATCAATGAAGATGTGCTTCCTTATGGAGCTGCACTTCATGCCTCATTAGCTACTAGTTATCTTCAAAAATATCAGCAGGAGGCACCCGGGGTACAGGAGAAATTGCATGAAGAATTATAATTGTTGTTCATTTAGAACCCAATGTTGGCCTTTCTAGCACTGTAAAATATTAGAATATGAACTTTGCTATAACAATTTGGCTGGCTCGTTGTTAGGACCCAATTGCAAGGTATGGGACTTGAGTCCCACATTGGAAGTATGGGATTCTAATGTGGGGTTTATAAGGCCTTGGGCTCTCCAACTACAACAGCTAGCTTTTGTGGTGCGGTTCTCCCAAGGTTCTTATCACTCGTTAATTTGTCTTTGTCTTGCTGCAGTTGTAGAAGTATTTGTGGAGGCTGTGTTGTTGGGCGAGGGGCTAGCTTTCTTTTTCTACTGCATTTTTCTCTGGTTGCTGCCTCTTTGAGATAGCGCATAGCAGTGTTGGTGTTGGGTTGATCTTATTTATTTTTTCTACAGTATCATTGTTGTGGAAATTTCTCATTGGTCCATGAACTATATTTTGTCCTCCCTCTCCCTCAGTTACTTTTTATAAGAATCAAAACGGTGGTGGGGTTGTTTCTTTTTATAAGAACCACATAAAATTTTGTGTCATATTAATTATTTTTTTCATATTTTTATCCTTATTCAATTTTAAAAATATAAAATTGCATTAATGATGAAAAGAGACGTTAATGACAATTTTAGAAATTCAACACATTTGAGGACTATATTAATTAACTTTTTTAAGGGGTGTGCAAAGTTAATTTGGTTATTATTAAAAGGAACCGAGGGAGTATATGGGTTTCTAAACCTCCTGTGCTTAGTTTAATTTATTTTTTGCTTATAAAAAAATCATAAATTTGTAAGTTCTTTTTGTTATGAATGTGTTTGTTCTTTTGACTTTGTATGCACACAATTTTTTTATTTATTTGTGTATTTTGTCTTTAATAATTTAAATGTTGCATTGTTTAATTGCAGTCATTCTAAGACAAATAATTAGCTAAAAAATTAGCATCTTCAAAAATATGCACAATACCAATACAATTGATCTCCAACATCAGATAATCAATTAAATTTAAGATCATTTTTCAGCTTCCAAGGTCCATTGTCCTTACTTCTCACCCAACCAACCGTCAAGGAAGAACCACTTTCAATAATAACTTGTCTCAGATTAAAGTGTTGCTTGCAATAATAACTAGATCAGGTGATTCTTATTTATTTTCAGTTATTAATTATTGTAGGGCTCTTAGGTCCCATTTTAATTATTAAAATATTTAATTCATATCACTATTATTTTCTATCAGTATTCATATTTTAAAAATATTATACAACTTTTATTTGCCATATTGCATATAAAAAATTCATAAAACTGGATCGCAAGAATATAAAGTTTGAACTTGTTAGTGACAAATAAACAACAATTTCACATCATTTATCATATCTCTTACTTCTATTTCATATACTCTCATCTCTGTCATGTGAACTCCTCTTTTTCCAAAATACAAAACCATAGGGGCAGTTATTACTTTGTGGGGGCAATTATCTACTCAAAATTCTAAAAATACAGTGTATATGTACTATGTAGTATATTGTTATGAAAAATTAAAAACATTGTGGGACACTTGCCCCCTCACCTCCAATGCACATCTGTCTCTGATCAGTGACATCATCTCCTCCTTCTTCCATTGTTGGGGTTAGCTAGGTGAAAGAAAATTGTCAAAACAATGTACTTTACATTTTTACCCTTTCATCATTTGTTCGGTCCTAACCGCTCTTGGAATCTCCGAATCTCAAATCACGGTGTTTATGGTGTTTAGTGAATGATCTACTGCTGGACCAAATTTGAAAATGTCTATCCTAGTAGACACCAATTTTTCTCCTTAAAATTATGCTATTTAATTGGCATACGAAAAATCTATTTAGCGATAATCATTATGTGGCTTTGATTTTCAAGCATTTACTGGTTTAATCTACTAATTACATTTGACATGTTTCAGTTTCGTTTTTCATTTAAAGTGTAATTATTTGGTAGTGAAGAACAAAGAAAGCAAAGAAACAATATGAGTTGAGATTTATGATTTGAGAATTATATTTGAGATATCTTATAAATCAAAAGAAATGAATCATATAAGAAAGAGTAACAATGAATAAAAAAGTTATAATTTATTCTACTCCATCCATCCATCCATTGAGTTATAACTTTAATCACTTCCATCATAATATACGTAAACAATGAAATACGATTATTATTCAAAAAATATATCAACATAAATCCCAATATTGTTCAAAAAAAAATATCAACATAAATTGGTTGATAATTGAGTTCCTTAAATATTTAATTAAAAGTTCAATCGATCTCTTAGTACGTATATTTATTGAGAGAAATCTACATATTTGATCTGATTTTAAAGTATCGACGAAATTACTCTCATAACTACTAGTTGTAACAATCAC
This sequence comes from Acmispon strigosus, assembly GCA_030819835.1. Taxonomy (NCBI): domain Eukaryota; kingdom Viridiplantae; phylum Streptophyta; class Magnoliopsida; order Fabales; family Fabaceae; genus Acmispon; species Acmispon strigosus. The sequence continues at coordinate 50,827,222 of JAUAMA010000004.1, read as the reverse complement.
TTTGGTGCAACACATTAAATATCTAACAATAACTAATGAGGGAAGAGTAGCTCATTTAATTGAATTAAGGATAATGAAATATGTTAAAATGTGAAGAGTTAGTGTTCAAACACTAAAAAAAAATTAATTTACAAACAACCAAACAACTAACATTTATAAAAAAAAATCTTTCAATAATTATTTTCCCCTTTCACGAAAGATGACACATATTATAGTATGTATCTAATGTTTTCTGTGTGGTCAAACTTGATAGGGGTATAAAGAAATGCTTTTTAGATCTAAATAAATGAATATTTAAATTTTGGAAGCATATATGGCAAAACTAATTTTCACAATTTAATCTCACATCAATCAACCTGATAGATAGAAAAAATAATAGAGAAATGAAAGATATTATAAGAAAAAAAAATGAAATAAAAGATACGACAAAATTGGACGGAGGCTAAAATTTGAATAAGCTAGTCTAGACATATAATATGCAGCTTTATTGCCGATCCTCTTCACATGAGTTAACGTACACCAGCTCATTAATAGCGTCATTTCCTTCTTTTTTTTTTTTTTTAAAACGCCGATTTAACCCTTCTTGTTTCTAAAATTGGAAAGTGAGAAACAAGAAAATTTCTTCATCTTCCCTGTTCATTTTCCTTCTCGTCCCTTTCTGATATGGATTATGGGTGGATTTTGATTTTTCTATGCTAGCTCTTGATAATCATTTATGAGTTTGAAGGTGAGATGAAGAAGAAAAAAGAGAAGAATGAACAAGGATGAATTTCTGGGTTTCAAGAGTTTTTTTTGGTTAATTTTTGACAAAAAAACGTTAATTTTAAACAGAATAGTGACGGGGGACTAATACTGTTGTCGTTTGTTAAAGTGACGGACCATTTAGACTAATTTTTTCTATTAAAAACTAAAAATGTTAAATCGTGATAGGTGAGAAACTGAAAATGCTATTAAGCCTAATTTTTTAACAACTTCATCACATATTTTCTTATTAACCATAACTTTTTGTCACAAAATGTGTATTATATATTTTTAATGCTTCATCCTAACATGTGACCTATTAATGTTTCAACACCAGCTCATTAACATGTGTTAGCTATTAACATGTGTACAATACCTTATTTTTTCTTTTTTTCTTTTGACTTTCACGAAGTCTGACATATTATATGTTTTTAATGTTTCCCAAATAGGGATACATAAGGAATTATCTTTATATCTATATTAATATTTAAATTACGGAAGTACATACGTGTGTCGCATTCTAACTTTTAAATACTTAACGCAAACTCATTACTTAAACTCTAAACTTTTTTCTTAAAAAAATAAAAACTCTAAACTTTGAATATCACCTAGCTAACAATATTTTTAAACGAAATGTGAAACACATACTACTTTGCATGGTAAACAAATGTCACTTTTAAGTCATTTATTATAATTATTTATAAAATAAGTTTTTGTATTCTATTGTTTACTTTTTATTTATTATTGGACTAATCCACTAAAAGTTTGAAGATCACATTAAGTGAGTATGACTTCTCCACTCAACTCTAGGAATGTGCTCACTTGTGTCTAAATCGGTAGAAACATAATTTCCTAGCTCTATGATGTCTCACATCTCATAGCTAGCAAACTCAATGAGAAACTACATTCTTTCCTTCCAGTACCCATAGTTGGTGTCGTTGAAGAAAGGAGGCTTGTGGGTTGAGTTTCCATTGATCATAGGGTTGGCGTTGTTTTGTGCGGCCATTAGATCTCCTCTACAATTTTTAAAGTGTTTAACCCATAGGTAAACTCTGATGCCAATTGAAATAAAAAAAAGTAACGCAAGAAGGGGGTTGAATTCTGCTTACAACTTTTTGAATGGCAAAGTTGATAAACTTATAGTATTCTCAAAATCATTTTCTTAAAAGCCCCTTTGTTACTAGCAACAGATTAGTATAAGAGTAAATAACAAATAGATAAAGTAAGAGAAAATAACACAAGCTTTTATCCTGGTTCATTCTTAATCCTTAAACTACGTTCAGTCCTTGGTATCTCACTAAGATTATCCACTAAATGAACAAGTATTCTACATGACTTCTCATCTTACAAGTATTATCAAGGATTTCTCCTTCATAAAGTATTATGGACTTCTCATTTCACAAACTTAAAAAGAGTGTGAGTTTTTGTTCTACTTTGAAGTTCACTTTTCAAGAGATGATAGTAGAAAAGTAAAGCTCAAGTACTCTTGAGTATGAGCTAAGTGATTGAAAATGAAGTCCACACATGAGACTTTAGTACTCTTGTGTAAATTAAAGCTCAAGTACTCTTATGTAGATGCTAATATTATTACAACAATGAAAGAGTGAAAGACTTAAGCAAGTCGAATAGCTTGCGTGAATATGCAATGAGATTTATTTTCAAGCTCCTTTCTCAAACTTTCTCTAAGTCCTCTTTATATAGTCCTAGTAGAAATATGACGGTTGGGAATTAGAGTTGGGACTTGTTCTTCTCGGTATTCAGATTTGTAACATCTACAAAAGGTGTATTAAATGCCATTAAATATATTTGACTATTGCATGTACTTAAGACCTCCATGGGTCTTCTCAGTTTGGACCTTTACCGAACAAGGTACGTGTGATGTTCCAGAAGTCTTTGTATCAGGCTTTCCATTTTTGGCTAAGCTTCAGGGTGGACTCCACTTTATTCCTTCATCGTCTAATAAAAAGTAGGTAAGTAAAATGTCACTTTTTAGGTCGAATGATAGCAGTCATTGTTACTCTGAATCGTATTGAATCTGGGTCTGCAATGTACTTGCTAAGACAATGTTTCCTTCTTGGGTCAGACGATCCATGCTTCAAACATAAGATGATGTCTTCACCTTGATGAATAAGACGATTTATCCTATTGAGGCAAGACGAAGTTTCCTTCAAATGAAGCTGAGTGACCACACTAACTTAGTGCTTTGAGATGAAATATTTCTGAAATTTCAAAAGGCCATAGTTAAGTACTTTCTCACATGATATACTTATAACTTTCACATTTTTATCATCAAAACTAACTTAATAGATTCTTAGGTATCTACATTTAGGCTTAACATGTATCTCCCTCTACTACCCTCCTCCTCTACCACGTTCAGCCTCTTCCTCATTCTTCCTCCATTGTCCTCCTCATCCTTCGCGACCCTCACCCTCACCTTCACCTTCACCCTCTCCTTCCACCATCCTCCTCCTTTTCCGCTCACCACATTCACTTACTCTCTCTCTCTCTCTCTCTCTCTCTCTCTCTCTCCCTCTCCCTCTCCCCCTCTCCCTCTTTGTCTTCTTCCCTCTGCCTCTCTCCCAACCTCTTCCTCCTCCTTCCTCCCTCCGCCACCCACCTTTTCACCCTCCCCCTCAGCCTCACCATCTCTATCGTCCACCAGATCTACCTTCCTCCTCTTTTTTACCACTCAATCTCACTGTCATGCTGCCACCCCACTATCGGCATGTCGCTGTTATTCCTAGAGCCTCCATCGACTCAATTTTGATCTACAAACCCGTTTAGGTTGGGAGCCTCCATCTTCCCTACTCAACCTATGATCTCCAAAACCGTTTAACCAGGTTCTTCATTGATCTTTGATATTTTGTTGATTCCATTGGGTTCCTCACATCACTTATTTGACGAAATGAAACAACTCTAAGCCTAACTGTTTGGTCGGGAATAAGGGAATCGCGGGAACGTAATTATTAGGACTTACCTACTGCTTAGGAATAAGAGTAGACACTAGTAGTGGTAGCTAGTAATTGGAAATATGAATCTCTAATTCAAGGGTTTGAGTGCTCGTAAAATGGACTTAATAATTAAATTATGAGTCTATCTTGTGTAAGGAATTAACAAGATAGAATTTAGGCTAAACCACCATAGAGAAGTTGCTTGAGTTCATACAAACAAGGTTAAATTAAGGCATAGGTCAATTATGCGAAACAAAACTCCGGTGCTACCTTTCTCTCATAAGTTCTTCATCACTTTCGACGCTTTGTTTTTATTATTGCATGACCAATTCAAATTGAAAACCCCCCAATCCTTTTTATTTTCTGTTTTATTACTTTCTGAAATAAGGAATTAGAACGAAATTGATAATCAATCGCAATCCTCGTGGAAATGATCTTTTTATTACGCGAGCAAATCTATACACTTGCAGATTTAGCCATCAACACGCAAAAAGCCGAGCGAGCATAGCAAGAAGGAGTGGTACCGCAGGTACCATTGATACCAAGGAAATCAGGTTTGCAAGCTAGTATAATAGCTAGTTGAGTTTGAAACAAATAAAAAAAATGACAAAAATGATTGGTAAACATATAAATAGTGGGATATACCCGACACCTGCAATTTATGACGGTTTTTACTGCCACAAATTGCAGGTTTATATAACCCTGCACTTTGTGGCGGTTTTTAATTGCTACAAATTATAGGTTTCGGGTGTTCTGCCACTATTTTTGTGTTCACCAATCAATGCTGAAAAATTTAACACACAATTTGGTGCCTGGATTTGCGAAGTCGTGGAGCGGTGAGTTTCCATGTTTTCGAATAAAATAATATAAAAGTAACAAAAATAATGGAAAATATGTGATTTGAATATTGGATTTGAGAAAAAGTCTCTATAAACCATGAAAAGTTATTACCCATGGCTTATTAAAATAAGTTAAAAAGGACTTATTAGGAGCTTATAAGCAATTTTAATAAGTTCTTTTAAACATGTATACAAATAAGTTGTACATTAGCTCTTCCTAACACGTACTAATTATTTCTTTCTTTTATATTCTTTGTGGGAAGTATCTTATATATTTTTTGTTTTCCCTTTAAAAATGACATGTTATCTTTTTTTAATGTCTCCCACGTGTGGTCAAACTTGACAGCATGCAACGAGGCATATAAGGAATTGTTTTTGATATCTAAATTATTATTGAAATTATGGAAATACAGACGCGAATCGCATGGGGTTTAAAATACAGCAGTTATAATTTTAAATCAGCTTGTTTAAATCATGCTAAGTAAGTGCAAAATCATTTTTAAAAACAATAGGAGGTAAACTCACTCTAGCTAGGGAAGAATCATTACTTTCTCCCTATCCTCATCTTGGTCGAAATTGACGAGGAAGTAACCATGGTGGATATCACGGACTTCATACCCTCCCGATGGCTTCTACATCACCTTTAACTTCTCACACAGTGCTCCTTAGCCAATATGATTTCCTAAAAGCTTCACCACCAGACACTTCTCCCAAGGCTTACAAATTTGCTTGTACACAGCTTCATTGACGAAGTCAAAGCAAGGGAAGAGACAATTCCCACCTAGCAACTCTCTCTTCATGATTCCATCCGTAACGAAATTACGCACTTTCTTCGGAGCAGCGTGAACAGTGCCAATGACCTTCTCTTTAAATGTAGCTTTCATCGCCGTACCCTCACGTCCATTCATGCCTTCGCTCTCAACCTCCATGATGCAAACAACTTTTAGATAATAAATGAAGAATATGAGTTCGTTTAACAATATAAGAATATGTTAAATAATTCATAATTTATACGCTGCATTAAATAATCCATCATATTAATGTATACGAGGGATGTGATTGATAAACTTATACGATACAAAATTATCACCAAACTATGAATAAATTCAGAATGCAATTTATAAACTTATAATATCATGCATTTTACGGCGTACCAAATTAGCCCTAAGTACATGTTGAAGAAATCCTAAAGCCAAAATTACTTATAAAGAGTTTCTATGGTAAAATTGATTATCATAGAAACAAATTTGAAATAAGCATCGGAGAGATGGAAAATCTGATGCGGCCCGGACCTGCCGCTCTCTTCTATTTAAGAAGCTGGTTGTTTGCCTTTCACAGTTGTCATTGTGGTTTCTGGTTTTTCCATCACTTCATCCTCTCCCACACCAAAAGAGACCATGTCTTTCTTCAAATGCTTCCATTTCTTCCTCCTCATTTTGCTTGTCTTTGCTGCAATTCCCATATTCTCATTAGCAGATTCCTCCCTCACCCAAAATCAACTCTTCACCAACTACTTAGACACTGCCAAGAAGCCTGAGCTTTTTGATTGGATGCTCACAATCAGAAGGAAGATACATCAGTTTCCAGAATTAGGCTATGAAGAAATTAATACCAGCAAAGTGATAAGAGAAGAATTGGATAAGTTGGGCATCTCCTATAGACACCCTGTTGCAGTCACCGGTGTTATTGGCTTCATAGGGACTGGAAAGTCACCTTTTGTTGCCTTAAGAGCTGATATGGATGGTCTTCCCATACAGGTATCAGGGTTTTAACTTTTGATTTGCTCAAATTTTATTGTTTTCCTTCTCAATGGCAAGAAAAAATTCTTCGTAAGTTAATTGACAATGTATATGTATATAAACCTCAGGAATTGGTGGAGTGGGAGTACAAGAGTAAAGTACCTGGAAGGATGCACGCGTGTGGTCATGATGCTCATGTTACCATGCTTCTTGGTGCTGCAAAGATCCTCAAACAGCACGAACAAGAGATAAAAGTGTGACTTTTTATAATTCATTCTTCTAATTTTCTGGGTTCTGTTATATATATTGTGCTGATAAGGGTTTTGCTGTCTAAACAAACAGGGAACTGTTGTGCTGGTTTTCCAACCAGCAGAGGAAGGGCGTGCAGGGGCTAAGAAAATTGTTGAATCTGGAGCATTGGAAAATGTTTCTGCTATCTTTGGATTGCATATTTTACCTACACTTCCAATAGGTGAAGTTTCTTCTAGATCTGGTCCTATTATGGCAGGAGCTGGTACCTTTGAAGCAATAATAAATGGAAAGGGAGGTCATGCAGCTATTCCTCATACTTCTATAGACCCGGTTTTGGCCGCTTCAAATGCGGTTATCAGCCTACAATACCTTGTTTCTCGCGAGGCTGATCCATTGGAACCCCAGGTAAATTTGTATGATATTCTGAATCAAATCCATAACTTTAAAAACTTGAAGGCTTAAGCTTATGGCCAAAATACTCCTTGTTTATCTCCCCACAGGTTGTGACGGTTTCAAAGTTTGAAGGAGGTAGTACATTCAATGTTATTCCAGATTATGTCACAATTGGTGGAACCTTTAGAGCTTTTTCCAGAGAAATCTTGGAGCACCTGAAACAGCGCATTGAGCAGGTATATATACATGGCATGGAGAAGAATAGATCCATTAATTCTGAATGCATAAACTGAATCAACGCGGATGGGACCATATTCTCTTAACCTCTTTGTTGCAAATTCTTATATTAAATGGTTCACATTGATTTATAAAAGATTAAATCGCTCGAAACAAAGGAACGAATTCGTTGTCAAACCTGATAGATTATGATTGTGTTGATCTACACCTAAATAGTACAAACGCTTTTGGGCACCTATTTTTTTTCTCTATCTCTTTTTTCAAATTATATCACATCATATATCACATTTATCACTTATCTCTCATCTCTTCCTATCTCTCTCTAATAGTTTACACCCTTTGGATATCTACCAATCTTTATTCTTTACGCATGCAGGTTATCATTGGGCAAGCTGGTGTGCAGAGGTGCAATGCAAGTGTGAGCTTCCTTGAAGAAGAGAGTCCTTTATATCCTCCGACTATAAATGACGGTGGCTTGCACGAGCAGTTTCGCAGTGTTGCGGAGAATTTGCTCGGTGTTGATAAAGTTCACAGCGACGGTCCACCAGTCACGGGTTCTGAAGACTTTTCATTCTACCAAGAGGTCATGCCTGGCTACTTCTTTTTTCTTGGAGTAAATAAGGATAACCGGACTGATCAATTGCACTCACCGCATCTCATGATCAATGAAGAAGGACTTCCTTATGGAGCTGCACTTCATACATCATTAGCTATCAATTATCTTCAAACATATCAGCAAGATACAGCCACGACGAAAGGGAAATATCGAGACGAACTATAACCGCTACTGTTCACTATAGCCAAAGCCTATCTACTTAACATTATTATGTCGATTGGATGACGGCTAGAAATCGTATGTACACATATGATAACTCTAATCATTATAAGCCTCTAGACTTATATAATAACTTAAAATTTCCACTTGGAAAATGTTTCTGCTATCTTGTTGTAATCTCTTTCTTCATTGTACACATGACTTCAACCTAAATAACAATAAATCTTCATGGATAACAATTGATGGATATACAATTTTTGAGGTCACCTTTCAAACACTCATATTTATAGTGGTTTTTAATCACTATAATCTTTTGTGCGGTAATTTAAAATCTCCGCAAATGTGTATATTTAAAAGATGTCACTGTAATGTCTATATATAATTATATGTACATATATAAGCACTCAATCTTTATTCAAATTCACATCTATTTAGCTACAAATTTACCTAATGAGCAATCAGAAATTAGATATTAGATAGGATTCTCGGAGATTCTTAAGTTTAGTTACTTATGAGTTTGATGCGTCTCAATAATTAAGTTTATAATTCCTAAATTCCATGTTGTTTTGTGTATTGCTAGTTGACTAAGGCCGCATTTAGATAAACAGTTTAATTAAGCGCTTATTTAATAAGCACTTATCATCAAAGAGCTCATGTCATAAGCATTTAAATATAATAAGTTATTTGTGTTTGGATGTAAATATTAAAAAGAGCTAATACAAATTAAAGTGTTTGGATACATTATTAAATAAGCGCTTACAAATAGTTACAATTTAAAAAATGGATGATAAAAAATTATTATCATATACTTTTCAAAAAGTTTAACCACGAGTTACCATTCACCGAATCTCTACTTAAATAGTACTATAATTTTTAAAATTAAAAAAATTAAACCATGATAAAAAAATCAAAGAAATGGAAATTAAAATCATATATATCACAAAATAATTATAAAATTAAAAAAATTGATATCCTATATTTCTAACACAAGCATGTGTAATAATTTTTAATATTAAAATTTGAAGAATGGAACTTGATTAAAATTAAACTAAAAGTTAAATTTAACTAACTTTAATTGTGTAAACGACACTTGACGCTCATTTTCCCTCTAGTCAAAAGGGTGGCACCTTTTCTATGTTGCGAGCTGAAAAATTTGTAAATATGGTGGACTCTGGTAATCTTATGGATATTTTTCCTTCTAGAAATCGGTTCACTTGGGCCCGCTAGCGCGCTTGTGAGACGCTTATGCTCAAGAAGCTTGACTGGTGTTTCATTGATCCCCAGTGGCAGACTATATTTTTTGAAGGCTCTGCTCAGGTTCTTCTTCGACTACTGTATTCTAATCACCATCCCCTTCTGGCTCGCTATGCTACTGTTTAGACTACGACGAGGCCCTTCTGGTGGCAGGCGATGTGGACTTCTCAACCCCAGCATGGGTTGTTAGTCTGTATGGATTGGAAGGTGTCAGGAAGTGTGGCTGTGAAGCTGTGCTCTTTGAAGAACTCTTCGCTCTCTTTTAACAGAGAGACGTTTGGGAGTGTCTTCGAGAGGAAATGTCAGTTGGACGGGCGCATTAGGGGTATCCAGCATGAGTTACAGGAGTTGACTCATCATCCTTGTTGATTACTCTCAGCCAACTTTAGAAGGAGTTGGATTTCACTTTGAAACAAGAGGAGTTTCTATGGTATCAGAAATCAAGGGAGAAACATGTGAAATTCGGGTATCGCAATACGTATTTCTTTCATACTCAGACTCTAGTCAGGAGGAAAATAAACAAGGTCTATGCTCTGAATCTTTCTTGTGGGGCTTAGATGAGGATGAGGACGTGTTGAAGTGTGAGGCTTTGAAATTCTTTAAGGACTTGTTTTGTGTTGTGGATTTGGCACGACCCCATACGTTGTTATCTAGCAATGTTGTTAGTCTCTCTAATGATGGCACTTTTGCTCTTAGCAAGCCGGTTACGAAGGACGAGGTTTGATTGGCTCTCTCTCATATGGGGCCTTTTAAGGCTCGTGGTCCGAATGGTCTTCAGACAATCTTTTTTAAGCAGTATTGGCATATTTTGGGGATGAGGTGTGGCAGCTGATCCGGGATGCATTCCATTGTGGCTCCTTTGACCCCGTCTATTGCTCACGTGCTTATTTCACTAATTCCTAAGGTGGATATTCCTACCACCTTTAAGGAGTTCAGGTCTATTAGCTTCTGTAATGTTTTGTACAAGCTGATTACGAAGGTCTTGGCCAATCGAATGCATCCTTTCTTGCAAAATCTGATTAGGCATTTGCATAATAGTTTTATTCCTGGTCGAGGTGCTGTGGATAGTGCCATTATTTCGAAGGATATTTTTTATCATATGAATCAGAGGTGAGGTCGTAACAAGAATGTTATCTTCAAATTGACTTGGAGAAAACTTATGATAAGGTTAGTTGGGACTTTTTAAAGGACAACCTGCATTTCTTTAGTTTCCCCCTTGTAGTATTGATTTAGTTATGTTGTGCGTAACACCGTCGTCCTTTCCTCTACTATGGAATGGGGTGAAGTTGGCTCCCTTCTCTCCTTCTAGGGGGTTGTGTTTGGGTGATCCCTTCTCACCATATTTGTTTGTGGTTTGCATGGACGTCTGGCGATTGCTATCCAAGATCATGTTGATCAAAACCACTGGCAGTCTGTCCAAATTTCTAGGAGGGCCCCTGCTATTTGTCATTTGTTTTTTGCTGATGATGTCCTCTTGTTTTCTAAGGTCAAGGTGTCTCAGGTGAGGGTGATTCATGAGGTTCTCTCTAGTTTTTGTTTGGCCTCGGAGCTTAAAGTTAGTCTTGTTAAGTCCAGAGCATTTTCTGCTGCTAGGGTCTCTCAGAGATTGTGGGATAGGATTACTAGCATTACTTAGATTCTTTTTACGCACTAGTTTAACAAATATCTTGGCTTCCCTATTCTTAAAGGCCGTCAAAATAATGAGGACTTCCTTTTTTTGGTGGACAAAGTATCTCAGAAGTTGGCTTCTTGGAAAGGGTAGATGTTGAATAAGGCTGGGAGGGTGACATTGGCTAAATCTATTTTGAATGTTATTCCTATCTATCCGATGCAGATATTTTGTATCCCTCAAAGTATTTGTGATCAGGTGGATGCGTTAGCGAGACGGTTTATTTGGAGAAATTCTGATCGTCGGGTCATACATATGGTGTCTTGGAGGACTGTTACTTAACCCAAGTCTTTGGGGGCAGCGTATGAGGCTTTCTAATACCCCCCTACTTGGTAAGCTGGTTTAGGCCATGGCTCATGACTTTGGGTCCGTTTGTTCACTGCTCTTTATGTCCCAAATGCTAATTTCTTCTGTACCTCTTTGAAGCGTGGTTCTTATATTTGGAACGCGATTTGTAAGGATCGTAATATGCTGGCTGATGGTTTATCTTGGTGGACTTTTGGACAGGGAGGGCTATCCTTTTGGTATGATAATTGGTCGGGTAGGGGCCCCTATGTCTACAAGTACCCTATGTTCATATTTCTGATTCTGTGTTGTGTCTTGCAGACCTCCTATGGGTAGGTGGTGCGACGTTCGCCGCTCGAGCACTCCTATAGCTTATGATCTCTCTGTTTTCTTACGACCCATGTTCATTTATTTGGAAGATGATGTTGAGGATTTGCGCATTTAGGCTAGGGGTCAGGATGGGGTTTATTCTGCTCGTAGCTACTATCGTTGGTTAGCTTCTCGTTTGGAGGAACCTCCGCATGCAATGGATTTGGAAAATGGAGATGTCGGAAAAAATTAAGCTTTTCACTAGCAAGGATGTCATGAGTCTTTTCCAAATGTGGAGGTGCTTGGATGACGTGGGATCAATATTTCATTGTCTTGTAGGTGGTGTGGCTTGCAGAATGAATCCTTGTTGCATATCTTTCGTGATTGAAGCTTTGCTGGACAGGTTTGGCGTGGTTTACAGCCTCACACTCCTCATCCCTTGGTTGTTATGTCTTTCAGTGGTTGGCTTGAGTCGTTTTTGCGACACATGGTTGTTACCAGTGGCGGAGGCAGACTTTCAGGGTGAGGGTGGCCACAATAAAAATAGTAAAACGTATAATTATTTTAAAATTGGTCTCTCAAAAGCTATGTTAGATAACTGGATTTTATAAATAACTAAAATTATTACATACTTATTTGATTATAGACTTTATCCAATAAAACATTATCTCATTTTTTTAATCAAATGATATTATAACAATTCCAAGATTTTGGGGGGGTGCCATGGCATATATAGGCACCCCCTGCCTCCGCCACTGGTTGTTACAGTTATGGTCCATGCCTGGTTTTTGTGGTGTGTGCGTTGCACTTTCATTTTCGAGGGCGTCAAGGAACTGTGGCAACTTGTGACATATCGTGTAGCTGCATTTCAGCAGGACTTAGTGTGTTTTGGGTCCTCATCCCCGTGTGTGCATGTGCCACAATGAGTTTGATGGAATTTCCCTCCTACGGGTTAGGTCTCTCTCAACGAGGATGGTAGTTATTTTGGCAACCAGGGTAGAACTGACTTTGGAGGTGTTGTTCGTAGTGATTGTGGTGTATGGTTGTTTGGGTATTCTAGTTTCATTGGCATATCTGAGATCCTTAGAGCCGAGTTGTTGGTTGTTTTACATGGGTTACGTCTATGTTGAGAGGTTGGTTCCGTTCTATGATGGTTCACACTAATTCCACATTGGTGCTCTCTCTCCTTCAGAGTTCTCCTATGTTTCATCAGTATGCTTCCATGGCTCTATTAATTGTTTCTTGCGTAAGGATTGGAGGGTATTGCTACATCAGAATCTCCACGAAGGCAACGCAGTTGTGGATTTCTTGGCTAAGGAAGAAGCACGAGCTTCTTATGGTCTACTTATTCATCACCACCCCCTTTTGGTGTTAGCATGATTTTGGTTGAGGACTACATGGGCACCTTTTTTAAGAGAAGCTAGCTTGTGGTGTTCTTTTTGTTTTCTCTTTTAAGTATTTTGTACCAAAAAAGAACTTTAATTGTGTAAAAGAGAAAATGACAGGTGATAACCCAGGGGTTTATTGATGTTTGGAGAATCTTTTTGTCTGTGTTTTGCATTTGTTAAGTCGCATATAGTGTTTTAACCCTAGGTTTCATGCATATTTTGCATTCGCATGTTATTTTAGAACTTGGTCATTTTTCTAGTCGTTTCAGTGGTTTTTGAGCCAAATTGAGTCTAGTTGAGTCATAGTGGTTTTCTAGGTCAAGGTCTTGTTTGGTTCTAATGAAATTTTGACTTCTCTTGGAGTTTGCTTTGTGATTACAGTTGAATCAGGTGGAGTTTGGTAAAATTGGAGAAAAATTGGAAATCAGGCATCCATCGCAGCTGCGATGAGGCCTACCGCAGCTACGGTAGGCTACTTGAGCACTTATCATTGTTGCGACACCTTATATCGTTGCAATGATAATAACATGTGATATTGGTACCACAACTGCGATACGAAGAAGGTTATAAGTATAATGATAAGGTTGAGGCAGAAAGATACCGAATTTTGAAAACGTTCACATGAGCCATGCTTGGCTAAACCTCTTTCTAGCCCTAGGGTGTTGAGCCTCTTTTATACTATGTTTTGGTTTTCTTTCTCTATATGAACCTTTGGTTATTTATCTATGATTACGTTTCAGTTAATTATGTATACTTGAGTCGACGCAAGTCTATTACTTGTTCTTGGGTGAAACGTGAGTTTGGTCGGGAATAAGGGAATCGCGGGAACGTAATTATTAGGACTTACCTACTGCTTAGGAATAAGAGTTGTCACTACTAGTGGTAGCTAGTAATTGGAAATATGAATCTCTAATTCAAGGGTTTGAGTGCTCGTAAAACGGACTTAATAATTGAATTATGAGTCTATCTTGTGTAAGGAATTAACAAGTTAGAATTTAGGCTAAACCACCATAGAGAAGTTACTTGAGTTCATACAAACAAGGTTAAATTAAGGCATAGGTCAATTATGCGAAACAAAACTCTGGTGCTGCCTTTCTCTCATAAGTTCTTCATCACTTTCGACGCTTTGTTTTTATTATTGAATGACCAATTCAAATTGAAAACCCCCCAATCCTTTTTATTTTCTGTTTTATTACTTTCTGAATTAAGGAATTAGAACGAAATTGATAATCAATCGCAATCCTCGTGGAAATGATCTTTTTATTACGCGAGCAAATCTATACTCTTGCAGATTTAGCCATCAACACGCAAAAAGCCGAGCGAGCATAGCAAGAAGGAGTGGTACCGCAGGTACCATTGATACCAAGAAAATCAGGTTTGCAAACTAGTATAATAGCCAGCTGAGTTTGAAACAAATAAAAAAAATGACAAAAATGATTGGTAAACATATAAATAGTGGGATATACCCGACACCTGCAATTTATGACGGTTTTTACTGCCACAAATTGCAGGCTTATATAACCCTGCACTTTGTGGCGGTTTTTAATTGCTACAAATTATAGGTTTCGGGTGTTCTGCCACTATTTTTGTGTTCACCAATCAACGCTGAAAAATTTAACACACAATTTGGTGCCTGGATTTGCGAAGTCGTGGAGCGGTGAGTTTCCATGTTTTCGAATAAAATAATATAAAAGTAACAAAAATAGTGGAATATATGCGATTCGAATATTGGATTTGAGAAAAACTCTCTATAAACCATGAAAAGTTATTACCAATGGCTTATTAAAATAAGTTAAAAAGGACTTATTAGGAGCTTATAAGCAATTCTAATAAGTTCTTTTAAACATGTATACAAATAAGTTGTACATTAGCTCTTTCTAACACGTACTAATTATTTCTTTCTTTTATATTCTTTATGTGAAGTATCTTATATATTTTTTGTTTTCCCTTTAAAAATGACATGTTATCTTTTTTTAATGTCTCCCACGTGTGGTCAAACTTGACAGCATGCAACGAGGCATATAAGGAATTGTTTTTGATATCGTTTGAAATACAGCAATTATAATTTTAAATCAGCTTGTTTAAATCATGCTAGTACAAAATCATTTTTAAAAAAACAGGAGGTAAACTCACTCTAGCTAGGGAAGAATCATCGCTTTCTCCCTATCTTCATCTTGGTCGAAATTGACGAGGAAGTCACAGACTTCATACCCTCCCATGGCTTCCACATCACCTTTAACTTCTCACACAGTGCTCCGTAGCCAATATGCTTTCCTAAAAGCTTCTCCACCAGACACTTCTTCCAAGGCTTACAAATTTGCTTGTACACAGCTTCATCGACGAAGTCAAAGCAAGGGAAGAGACGATTCCCACCTAGCAACTCTCTCTTCATGATTCCATCCATAACGAGATTACGCACTTCCTTCGGAGCAGCCTGAACAGTGCCAAGGACCTTCTCTTTGAATGTAGCTTTCATCGCCGTACCCTCTGACGACTTCGCTGTCGGTCGGCGTACAGTCTCACCTCCATTCATGCCTTCGCTCTCAACTTCCACGATGCAAACAACTTTCAGATAATAAATGAAGAATATGAGTTCATTTAACAATATAAGAATATGTTAAATAATTCATAATTTATACGCTGAATTAAATAATCCATCATTTTAATGTATACGGGTGATGTGATTAATAAGCTTATACGATGCAAAATTAACAACAAACCATGAATAAACTCAGAATGCAATTTATAAGCTTATAGTATCATGCATTTTACAGCGTACCAAATTAGCCCTGAGTACAGGTTCAAAAATCCTAAATTACTTATAGAGAGTTTCTATGGTAAAATTGATTACCAGGAAAGAGAAACAAATTTGAAATAAGCATCGGAGAGATGGAAAATCTGATGCGGCCTGGACCTGCCGCTCTCTTCTATTTAAGAAGCTGGTTGTTTGCCTTCCACTGTTGTCATTGTGGTTTCTGGTTTTTCCATCACTTCATCCTCTCCCACACCAAAAGAAACCATGTCTTTCTTCAAATGCTTCCATTTCTTCCTCGTCATTTTGCAAGTCTTTGCTGCAATTCCCATTTTCTCATTAGCAGATTCCTCCCTCACCCAAAATCAACTCTTCACCAACTACTTAGACACTGCCAAGAAGCCTGAGCTTTTTGATTGGATGCTCACAATCAGAAGGAAGATACATCAGTTTCCAGAATTAGGCTATGAAGAATTTAAAACCAGTGAAGTGATAAGAGAAGAATTGGATAAGTTGGGCATCTCCTATAGACACCCTGTTGCAGTCACTGGTGTTATTGGCTTCATAGGGTCTGGAAGTCCACCTTTTGTTGCCTTAAGAGCTGATATAGATGCTCTTCCCATGCAGGTAGGTTAGATTCATAAATTAAATTCCTTTTTGTCTGATTTAGATGCTTGAATCAGGGTTTTGACTTTTGATTTCTGAATCTGGAGGTGAGGTAAACATAGAGTCTATTGTTTTCCCTTAATTTCCTCAAATTTTATTGACATTTGACAATGTAGATGTAAACCTCAGGAATTGGTGGAGTGGGAGTACATGAGTCAAGTAGAAGGAAAGATGCACTCATGTGGTCATGATGCTCATACTACTATGCTTCTTGGTGCTGCAAAGATTCTCAAACAGCATGAAAATGAGATAAAGGTGTGACCTTTTATACTTCATTCTCTGTTTCCATTTTCTTTCTGAATACAGTTATATATGTTCTGCTTTACTTTTCATCAGATATACTCTTCCCACATGTGGTCACTGGTCCTACTGTCTGGCCCTTTTGATGATTTCTTACTTTTTTCTCTAAAAAAACTGCATAATATTAATTATGTCAAAGCCAACTATCTTTTTGGTTTCTGTATCATAATTATCAGCTAATTGATGCCAAATTATTCCATCATGTCATTTCTTTTTTGTAAATCACAAGCTTTCTGTCACTTGTCATACACCTTAATTAATCTGTTCATTCTGCTATACTAGAACAGTCATCCATGTCTGCCACAGTGCTACTTTCTCTGATTTGGCTTATTTTGTTGTCTTCATCCTCTCATGGTTCCCTGATGAGTTCCTCACTTTGATGTCTAAACAAACAGGGAACTGTTGTGCTTGTTTTCCAACCAGCAGAGGAAGGAGGTGCAGGGGCTAAGAAAATTGTTGAATCTGGAGCCTTGGAAAATGTTAGTGCTATATTTGGACAGCATATTTTACCTACGCTTCCAATTGGTGAAGTGGCTTCTAGATCTGGTCCTATAATGGCAGGATCTGGTCGCTTTGAAGCAAAAATAATTGGAAAGGGAGGTCATGCAGCTATTCCTCATACTTCTATTGACCCGATCTTGGCGGCTTCTAATGTAGTTGTTAGCTTACAATACCTTGTTTCTCGTGAGGCTGATCCTTTGGATTCCCAGGTAAATTTGGTTAATTCTTTGTTTTCCCTTGTTTGCCATGGCCACTTATTTACACTTATTTTTGCATGATATTCGTAATCCATAACTACATATGAACAATTGCAGAGTAAATAGAGGAACCCTGTTACAAAACAAACTTTTAATGACAATTGCAGAATATGGGAGCTAGAGTGCTAGACCTTCAGTGTGTGTGTGTGAAAACTATGTGATAATTGCTAGTTATTTAAAAAGATAAAAGACTTGTTTTCTGAAGGCTTGTTTCGGCCAAAATCCTCCTTGACTTCCTTATATAGGTTGTGACGGTTGCAAATTTTGAAGGAGGCAGTGCATTCAATGTTATTCCAGATTATGTCACAATTAGAGGAACCTTTAGAGCTTTTACCCAAGAAAGCTTGGAGTACTTGAAACACCGCATTGAGCAGGTATGTGAATGTCATGGAGAAAAATAGGTTCGTTCTGCATTCATTAACTGAAATCTGAATTAAATGCTCTTTTCTATAATATACATCATCACCTTACAATAATCTGTTTTTCTTTATCTTGGTTGTTAAACCTGATAGCTTGATTATGATTGTGTTATGCACTACAGAGGATGTGACATCAAGAATAAGTAATAAGTCAAGCTTAATTGTTATTGATAAGTAATACTATCTTTCATAGGATCAACTATAAGCTTAAATAATTGTACAGGGATAGTCAAAGATAACTTGAATGCCGCACTAATATCATGATTTTGTATTTTAATTATTATCTTACATAAACCAGGGAACAGAACTGAGAGTAGAAACATAGCACAGACAAACTACGGGAACTATACTCTGGAGTAATTTTTCTAGGTGTGGTGCATCACGCATAAAAACTAAGCCAGTAAAAATGGGGCTAAAATATAGTAGATCTTTATCCTTTTGTTGCCTTGTGTGTACTTGTTGTAAATAACCTGTTAACTTCTGGAAATACTACATACATTTACATCTCTGATTTTTAAACTCCCAAACAATACATACATTTATAATTTTGATTTGTAAACACCCAAACAGTATCCACCTCCCACAAATGGCATTTTTTTTTTCTATTTTACTCATCCTATCACATCACATCATATATTACATTTATCGCTTCTCTTTCTTATCTTATATTCTTTTCTCGGCTAATTTTGGGTGCCTACACCCAAATAGATGTCTACTTACCATTTTTGATACACTTAACCCTTGCTAAACCCTAGTGCCCCATAATAGATGGAGCATTGTACATCGATCTCTCCCTTATAAGCTGATGAGTTTCTGTTGCAACAAAAAAATGTTTGCACTTGTACTATATTTTTCACTGCAATTAGGGGCTAAGGATGGCTCATATATGCAGGTTATCATTGGACAAGCTGCTGTGCAAAGGTGCAATGCAACCGTCGACTTCTTGGAAGAATTATATCCTTCCTATCCTCCAACTATCAATGATGGTGGCTTGCATGAGCAGTTTCGTGATGTTGCAGTGAATTTGCTTGGCGCCGATAAAGTTAACATTAACGTATCACCAATGACGGCTTCTGAAGACTTCTCATACTATCAGCAGATCATGCCTGGCTACTTCATTTTTCTTGGAATGAATAAGGATCAGCGTGATCATTTTTTGCACTCACCGAATCTCATGATCAATGAAGAAGGACTTCCTTATGGAGCTGCACTTCATGCATCATTAGCTATCAATTATCTTGAAAAATATCAGCAAGATGCAGCCACGGCGGAAGGGAAATATCGTGATGAATTATAACTGTTGTTGATCACTATAAGCTTCCAGCCTTATTATGTTAAGCTAGAATTTCCACTTGTAAGAGTACGATAATCTCTTGCTGTAATCTCTTTCTTTATTGGACACGTAACTTCAACGTGAATAAATATATTTCTTTTCTCTATTTTTGGACATTTCTCTATTACTCTAAAATTGATTACTTCTCTGTTCTTTTATATTTGTCACATCTAAAATCTTGAAATATGTATTAAAGAAACAATATTAATGTTATTTTTAACTTCTTCCACCCTTTTTGGCGAGCACATGTATTAAGGAAATGTGCCAACATTAAATATCTAGAAAGAGCATTTTCTTTCCACCATTTAACTTCTTCCAAATCTAGTCCATGACAAAAGAAAATAACTGGTATTTAGAACAATGAGTGTGTTATTGATAAAACCTGGAATTTTTTCGCTGTTAAGAATCTAAAGTATAAGATATGTGACCTTATTGTCAACAATATGCCAAAAACACTTACAGAATAGTGCAGGAGTGCCACCTCTTCCCGGTGTCTTTGTCGGATGCATCTGATTCAAAGCTTCTGCAACTTTTATGGACAAGAAAGAAATATGCTATGATCTTCTGTGATTCTGTGTCTCTCAAGAGTTGAAGGACAATCCCCATCATGGTAAGTACAGTTGAACGGAAAAGATCTATGAAGTATGAGTTGATCACCCCAGCTATTTCCTCTTCCTCAAAATTTTAAATACTACTTTACACCAACTAATTCAATAATTAAACCGAAATAGTAACAAACAATACTATTATAAATATCTCATATTTAATATCTGCAAGTCATCACTCTTCTCTTCATTTAATTCTCTCTCACACCAAAAGGAACCATGTCTTTCTTCAAATACTTCCATTTTTTCATCATCATTTTGCAAGTCCTTGCTGCAAAACCCATATTCTCATTAACAGATTCCTCCCTCACCCCAAATCAGCTCTTCACCAAGTTCCTAGACACTGCCAAGAAGCCAGAGCTTTTTGATTGGATGCTCACAATCAGAAGGAAGATACACAAGTTTCCCGAATTGGCCTATCAAGAATTTCAAACCAGTGAAGTGATAAGAGCAGAATTGGGTAAGTTGGGCATTCCCTACAGGCACCCAGTTGCAGAAACTGGTGTTATTGGCTTCATAGGGTCTGGAAATCCACCTTTTGTTGCCTTAAGGGCTGATATAGATGCTCTTCCCATGCAGGTAGGCTTCATAAATTATATTCCTATTTACCCATTTTCTTGATTAAGATGCTTGAATCAGAGTTTTGATTTCTGAAATTTTTGTGGGATGGTTCTATCTGGAGGCGAGATAACGTAGAGTATTGTTTTCCCTTTGCTCAAATTTTATTGACATTTGACAATGTGTAAACCCTAGGAATTGGTAGAATGGGAGCACAAGAGTCAAGTAACTGGAAAGATGCACGCATGTGGTCATGATGCTCATACTACCATGCTTCTTGGTGCTGCAAAGATTCTCAAACACCATGAACAAGAGATAAAAGTCTGACCTTTTATACCACCTTCTTTATTTCTGATATATTTCTGTTTATATATTGCATAAAACCAAATGTCTTTTTGGTTTCTGTCATATCAGCAAATTGATGCCAAATTATCCATCATGCCATTTTTTTTTTGTAAATCACAAGCATTCTGTCATCTGCCATACACCTTATTTAATCTGTTTTTTAATCATCCCACATTCTTTCTATTGTAATACAATCCAGAAGACATGAAAGAAGTTGGCCCCCTAATCGCTAGTGCTACTTTTTCTCTGAAGTGTCTTATTCTGCTGCCTTCAGCCTCTCATGGATCCTTGATAAGTTTGTTATTTGTTATCTAAACAGGGAACTGTTGTTCTTGTTTTTCAACCAGCAGAGGAAGGAGGTGCAGGGGCTAAGAAAATTTTAGATTCTGGAGCCTTAGAAAATGTCACTGCTATCTTTGGATTGCATGTTTTACCTACTCTTCCAATAGGTGTAGTGGCCTCCAGGTCTGGTCCTATAATGGCAGGATCGGGTCGCTTTGAAGCAAAAATAAATGGAAGGGGAGGTCATGCAGCTATTCCTCATGCTTCTATAGACCCCATATTGGCGGCTTCTAACGTAATTATTAGCTTACAACACCTTGTTTCTCGTGAGGCTGATCCTTTGGACTCCCAGGTAAATTTGGTTAATTCTTCATTTTCCCTTGTTTGTCATGGCCACTCACTCATATACACTTTACTTACGTATGATATTCTGAATCCATAACTATGTATGGACATCAGAAAGAACAAGTCATAGGAAAATATTGACAGAGCCTAATTGAAAAAAGTTTCCTGCTTCATCTGCATAAAATGACTTATTAGAGCTTTTCAACAGTCGATATAATTTGATTCAACCTTGGTTCCAAGGATCATCATTGGTTGATATGCTAAGAATAAGAATGCTACTGCATTCCTTTCAACAAACTAAGTGGTTAGCTTGGCTGCAAAGTTGAACCTGATGGGCATCCATATAGAGTTAAGGACCATTCTGTTATTTTCTAGTCCAAGCCATGTACCAAGTCCTGCTAAGTTTCCAGATCACAAGGGAATGGATGGGGAAAATATGACCTGAGTCAAGTGGGGGAAAGCTTTAAGTACCCCCCACCCCAGTCAGTGAAAAAGACGAGATTGAGGAACCCAATTACAAAACTTACTTTTAACGACAACTGAGGAGTATGTGAGCTAGAGCCTAGACCTTTAGTGTGTGTGTGTAAACTTTTTTATATGTCATAATTACTGATCATTTAAAAAGATGAAATGCTTGTTTATGCAACAATCCTCCTTAACTTCCTTACATGAACTATGCCCCATAGGTTTTAACTGTTGCAAAGTTTCAAGGAGGTGGTGCATTCAATGTTATTCCAGATTATGTCACAATTGGTGGAACCTTCAGAGCTTTTTCCACAGAAAGCTGGGAGTACCTGAAACAGCGCATTGAGCAGGTGTGTTATGGAAAATAATACATTCATTCTGCATTCAGTAAACTGAAATCTGAAATGAATAATCTTTTCTATCATAATCTGGTTTTGGTTTTCTTTACTTTGGTTGTTAAACCTGATGGCTTGATTATGATTGTGTTAAGCACCATAGAGGATGTGACATCAAGAATAACTGGTTAGCTTGGTATACGTCAAACTTAAATTTTAGTTTTAAAGTAATGCTATATTGCATAGGATCAACTATAAGATGAAATATTTGTATAGGCATAGTCAAAGAAAAGTTGAGTGCCGCACTATGATATCATGAATCTGTATCTTAATTATTACTTCCTGCGGTCCTTCCTTATTATAAGAACCAAATTTCGAGGTCAAGTATAGATCGGTCATTTTTATAAGAATCAACTTGAAGTTTCTGGCGCATAAATTGGAGCCTTGTACATCTCTCCCTTATAAGCTCTTGAGTTTCTGTTTGTACTGTACTTTACACTGCAAACTTGGTAGGGGCTAAGGATTGTTCATTTACGCAGGTTATAATTGGACAAGCTGCTGTGCAGAGGTGCAGTGCAACTGTCAACTTCTTTGGTAAAGTGAATCCTCCCTATCCTCCAACTATAAATGATGGTGACTTGCACGAGCAGTTTCGTGATGTTGCAGTGAATTTGCTTGGTGCCGATAAAGTTGACATTAACATGCCACCGATGACGGCTTCTGAAGACTTTTCATTCTATCAAAAGGCGATGCCAGGCTACTTCTTTTTTCTTGGAATGCAGAAAGATCACCGGGATCATTTTTTGCACTCACCATATCTCATGATTGATGAAGAAGGACTTCCTTATGGAGCTGCACTTCATGCATCGTTAGCAATTAATTATCTTCAAAAATATCAGCAAGATGGATCCCCGGCGGAAGGGAAATACCGGGATGAATTATAACTGTTGTTAATCATTATAAGCTTCCAGCCTTATATATTAAGTTAGAATTTCCACTTGTTAGAGTACGATAATCTTTTGCTGTAACCTCTTTCTTCATTGGACATGTGACTTCAACGTGAATAAATACCTGAAATTGATTACTCCTCAATTCCTTTATATCTGTCACTTTTAAAATTTTACACATGTATTAAGAAACAATATTAATATTCTTGTTAACTTCTTCCACCCTTTTGGGGCGCCAACATTAAATATCTAGAAAGAGCATTTTCTTTTTACCCTTTCAACTCCCTTCAAAACCTTGTCCATGACAAAAGAAAATAACTGGTATTTAGAACAATGAGTGTGTTATTGATAAAACCTGGACCTTTTTAAGAATCTAAAGCACAAGATATGTCACCTTATTGTCAACAATATGCCAAAATCACTTTTAGAATAGTGCAGGAGTACGAGTACCATCTCTCCGCGGTGCCTTTGTCGGATGCATCTGGTTCAAAGCTTCTGCAACTTAAGCATCTGCATATGGACTAGAAAGAAACATGCTACGATCCGCTGTAATTCTGTGTCCCTCAAGAGTTGAAGAATAATCTCCCATCAAGGTAGGTGCAGTTGAACGGAAGAGATCTATAAAATATGAGTTGATCACCTCAGCTATTTCCTCTTCCTCAAAATTTTAAATACTTTTCACCAACTCATTCAATAAGTGAACCTGAACTCCAAGTAGTACCTAACAATACTATTAAATACCTAGCCGTACCTAATTTCCCATAAGATCACATTTTATATTTAATATCTTCCAGTCATCACTCTTCTCTTCATTTCATTCTCTCTCACACCAAAAGGAACCATGTCTTTCTTCAAATGCTTTCATATTTTCATCATCATTTTGCAATTCCTTGCTGCAAAACCCATTTTCTCATTAACAGATTCCTCCCTCACCCCAAATCAGCTCTTCACCAACTTCCTAGACACTGCCAAGAGGCCTGAGTTTTTTGATTGGATGGTCAAAACCAGAAGGAAGATTCATGAGAATCCAGAATTGCGCTATGAAGAATTTCAGACCAGTGAAGTGATAAGAGAGGAATTGGATAAATGGGGGATCCCCTATAAACACCCTGTTGCAGTCACAGGTGTTATTGGCTTCATAGGGACTGGAAATCCACCTTTTGTTGCAATAAGAGCTGATATGGATGCTCTTCCTATACAGGTAGGCTAGATTCATAAATTGTATATACTTTTTTCTTGATATATATGCTTGAAGCAGGGTTGACTTTTGATTTCTTAAATTTTTAAGGGATGGTTCTATCTGGAGGTGAGATAAAAACAAAGTATTGTTTTCCCTTTCCTCAAACTTTTATTGACATTTGACAATTGTAGGAATTGGTGGAGTGGGAACACAAGAGTAAAATACCTGGAAAGATGCACGCTTGTGGTCATGATGCTCATGTTACCATGCTTCTTGGTGCTGCAAAGATTCTCAAAGAGCATGAAAATGAGATACAAGTAAGGCCTTTTTTATATTGGCTTCTTTATTTCCGTTTCATTTTTGTATAATGTCATTTATAGACCAAATTATAGCAATTATATGAATCAATTAGTTGATTCTGTATAGTTTATTTTTAGAACTTATATCCATTAATTGATTCTTGTATATTTCTTTAATTACCTTGATTGATTTTGTATAATTTCCTAATTTTTGTTGCCTTGCTGCTGCATCTAACCATCTATATTGTTCTTGTATTATTGTAAAGCAATATACAAGGAAAAATTTCTCCTTCCTTATGGCTTCATTTGGATTGAGGGAGGGGGGTGGAATGGAGGGGAGGGGAGGGAGAAAGAGGTCCATTATTTGGTTTATTTAGAAATGGATGGAATGGAATGGTACTCAAGGGTACACATTCCATCAGATACCACTTCATTCCCTCACTTCTGTTCCCCCCAAATTTGGAAGAGGTCCATTGTCCTGCATCTTTTCTATTAACACCTTTTTCTCAAAATTATTACATAATTTCAATTATTTCAGCCAAATATCTCATCAGTTTCTATCATTTCAGCAAATTCATGCCATTTCTTTGTAAATCACAAGCACTTCTGTCATCTGTCTACGCCTCAACTAATCTGTTCTTTCTATTGTAATCCAATCTAGAACACAAGGAAAGAAATTGGTTCCCTTATTCTACTATGCCACAACTTTTTTCTCTGAATTGCCTTTTTTAGTTTGTTGTCATCATCCTCTCATGGATCCCTGAAAAGTTCATTACTTTGATGTCTAAACCAACAGGGAACCGTTGTTCTTGTTTTCCAACCGGCAGAGGAAGGAGGTGCAGGGGCTAAGAAAATTGTTGAATCTGGAGCATTGGAAAATGTTACTGCTATCTTTGGATTGCATGTGGAACCTACGCTTCCAGTAGGTGAAGTGTTTTCCAGGCCTGGTTCTCTAATGGCAGGAAATGGTCGCTTTGAAGCTATAATAAATGGAAAGGGAGGCCATGCAGCTATTCCTCATACTTCTATAGACCCTATATTGGCGGCTTCTAACGTGATTATTAGCTTACAATACCTTGTTTCTCGCGAGGCTGATCCTTTGGACTCCCAGGTAAATTTGGTTCATTCTTCGTTTTCCCTTGTTTTCCATGGCCACTCATTTACACTTACTTTTGTAATTTGTATGTTATTCTAATTCCATAACTATGTATGGACATCAGAAAGAACAAGAACATGTAATGGGAAAATATTAACATAGCCTAATGTAAATCTTTCACATGCTTCTTCTGCATAAAATGGAAAAATAGAGATAATATGATACAAACTTGGTTCCAAGGATCATCATTGTTGATATGCTAAGAATAAGAATGCTACTGCATTCCATGCAACAATCTGAGTGGCTAGCTAGCAGGGTTATAAATTGCGATGACGGTTGTGGTTGAGCATCCATGATCCATATAGAGTAGAGAACCATTCTGTTATTTGCAAGTCCAAGACATTTAGTAAGTCCTGCTAAGTTTCTGGATCAAAAGGGAATGGAGGATGGGAAAAATGACCTGAGAGTCAGGGAAAGTGATGAGATAGAGGAACCCAATTACAAAACAAATTTTTAATGACAACTGAGGAATATGGGAGATACACCTTTAGTGTGTGTATGAACATTTTTATATGTGATAAATTACTGATTACTTAAAAAGATGAAATGCTTCTCTCCTAAAGGCTTATGCTTGTCTCCTAAAGGCTTGTTTATGCAACAATCCTCCTTGATTTCCTTACATGAACTATGCCCCATAGGTTCTGACTGTTGCAAAGTTTCAAGGAGGTGGTGCATTCAATGTTATTCCAGATTATGTCACAATTGGTGGAACCTTTAGAGCTTTTTCCACAGAAAGCTTGGAGTACCTGAAACACCGCATTGAGCAGGTTATCATTGCACAAGCTGCTGTGCAGAGGTGCAATGCAACTGTTGACTTCCTTGATGAAGTGAGCCCTTCCTATCCTCCTACTATAAATGATGGTTACTTGCACGAGCAGTTCCGTGATGTTGCGGAGAATTTGCTCGGTGGTACCGACAAAGTTCACTTTGACAAGCCGCCCGTCATGGCTTCTGAAGACTTTTCATTCTATCAAAAGGTCATACCTGGCTACTTCTTCATGCTTGGAATGCAGAAGCCCTCAAATGATCACCGGGCTGATCTTGTGCACTCACCTTATCTCGTGATCAATGAAGAGGGACTTCCTTATGGTGCTGCACTTCATGCATCATTAGCTATCAATTATCTTCAAAAATATCAGCAAGACGGATCCACAGCGGAAGGGAAATATTATGATGAATTATAACTGTTATTAACAATTACAAGCTTCCAAGCCTTAAGTTAGAATTTCCACTTGTATGAGTATGATAATCTCTTGCTGTAATCTTTCTTTTCTGAGATATTTTGACAATGTGAACCACTTACCACACTAGTTACTTCTCACTAATTTATAACATATATGGAGATGTATAAATTCCTATCCCATAATCAATTCTACAATATCAACATCATAATAATTCATACAAAGGTGGTTCTCCTTTATGCACAATTACAGATGACCAGGGGGATTTGCATTTCTTATTTTGGTTTCCCTTTTATTTTCTAGGGAAATTCTGCAAATTTGTGGTTTAGACTATAACTAACATAGCAATTGTAGTTAGCTCTGGACTGGAAGCAATTGTGGTCTTTAATTTAAGTATTATTCTTGTAACAAAGTAATTTGTTGTTGTTGTGGTTAATGGTTAATGGTGAGGACGGCATGTGTTTCTTAAACGGATGAAACAACGTCGAGCACTATCGTTTTGGGACCATTGGGCGTGGTTAGAGATTGTGTTAACGGGGAAGAGCTGAAGAGGAAGAGGAGAAGGAGAATGAGGGAGGCGAGAGTTCCCATTGGTGCTGTGAATGTTTACGGCGGAGGAGATATTGGTGCTCAAATCAGCTCAAGATTAATTAGAGAATCTCAAAGCCTAGAAGAGCAATAAGAAAAAAAAAAAGAATTTCCCCCTAGACTATAATGCAATAAAACCTATATATGATGGTCGTGTGATCAACTATGACGGCGGTTAACTGTTTGTTACAATCTGTCATTTGGGTGACATTGATGTCTTAACCCTGGATAAGATAGCTTGATCATGGTTGTAATAACTTAGTTTTATGAGTACCTAGTTATTATGACCAGCCAACCTAGCTTACGTTGGTCGTGCAACCATTTGGATCGACTAACGAGCGTCTATTTTGTAGTGATTTTTCCGTTGTTTTTTACATGAATCGATGCATAATTGTTGCATTAGGCATGTGCTAAGCCAAAAAAAAAAGGTGTGGAAAAGAAGAAGAAAACATGGAAAGTGATGAAAGAAGAGCAAGAGCACGATCATGTTAGATTGTTGACACGGTCGTGGTGGTTAATTAAGGCAAGCACAACCATGGTAGAATGTGGCATAATTGTGGATTTGTGGTTATATTTGGAGAAGAGCATGGAGCATGCCTATCACATGACGGAAGTATGATCACTTAAGTTGTCACTAAGCATGACCATGGTGCTTTATTATCTAGATCGTGGTGACATTGATAGCCCACTTATTCGAGAAGCCCAGAAAAGAAACTACAAAAGGAGGCCTGGACATAAAAGAAAGAGAGGTGGACACACAAAAGAAAATAGGGAGAGAGAGAGAGAGAGAGAGAGAGAGAGAGAGAGAGAGAGAGAGAGAAATTTGTAGATGAGAGGAAATCCTAATGTGGGTTCCTCGGGGGAGGATCAAAGTGTGCTTGGGCTGAGACTACTCGTGATTGGGTTCATCATCTTCCCTTGTTTTTATATTGCTAACTATGATTAGGATTGTACTGTTCTTCAAGTTTATGATGAGTAGCTAAGAAATCTCTCTTGAGGTTATGATGTAATAAATTATGTTATCCTGGTTTATAGTTATTTAGAACTAGATTCCAATTGATTGAGTTTTCTTTTCATGTTTATATCTCTATTGCGGCTTGATCAACCGTAGTATAGTCTTAGTAATTTATCTTGCCTCTAACTAGGGATTTAATTTACGAAACTAAGAAAAAATCAAGCAAAAATCAAGCAGAGGGGAGTCACTCTTAGCTCGCCCCTGGTGGGGTGTTAGGATTAGTCTTTCTAATACTTCTAATTCACCTAAGAATAGTAGACTATAGAATCATCCCTTAGATAGTCTCTATGTGCCTCATGCTTACTAATTCCTGGTAGTGTGTTTGGGTAACACTTACAATTATATGCACACAAAATATAATCTGGGAGGTATGAATCTATTATTGTCAGACCTCTTATGTGTATGTTAGTGAAAAATGTACATACACATATCATTCATTACCTAAATTGGATAACCTGCTTTTTGATGAAGAGAATTTGGTTGGCCAGAAATAGTGGTAACCAGGATCAGTGCTGTCCACTCTTCTCCTGCAGTCCTGCTTGCCTATTGGGACCGTGTTTAGATGTGATGGGAACTGTGTTACGTATACGTCTTCTTCTACTTTTAGTTTTTGTTTTTTCTTACCATTTGTTTTTAATGTTTCCCACATGTCGATTAACTTGTTTTTTATGTCTAAATTAATATTTAAATTATGGAAGTACATGTGCGTGTGTCGCAATGTTTCTTCTTCTGTATGGACTTGTTTGTCAGCTTTTTCCACCAATTATGCTGTGACACCTTATAAAGGACTAATATGACAGTGTTTTTTGGGAGGAAAATGTTAAGTTTGCCATACCAGCAACCATATCAGAGGCCACCGTGGCTAAAAATTGGATATTTGTCGCTTTCCGTTCAGGCACCTGACGGAAAAATCTTTCAGGGACTGGATTGACTGACGACGAATCTTTCAGAGATAAACTTATGAAAAAAATAGTATCAGGACCAAAAGGTCATAAGTGTGATCTTTTAGAGACTAAATTGGAGGTTTACTCGAAAACATACATTTTGAAATATAAGCAAATATTAATTCTAAAATTGCATACCTACAAGCTTTCGATTTAACCAAAATTTGATATACATAATCATCGTAACGATATTATATAATTCAAATGGCTAGATATTCATAACCAATATTTAATTTTTTTTGTTAGATAAGAAAATCAAAACAAAAAAAGAAACAAACTACACAAAAATATCCTGACACAGCAGTGACACAACGTTGGAAGGAGGAAGTTTCCAAACTTTCCAACTGCAATTGACCTGGGTTGCATACTTAGCCAAAACATCTGCTAATATGTTACACTCCCAAGGAATATGGGCAACAGAAACTTGCCAACTACGACACATCAAATCACAGATTTACTGAATTAATCCCTCATGCGAATACTGTCTTATATCTCCATGCTCCACAAAAACCTTCACCAACTCAGCACAATCTGAAAAACACTTCACCTTGCCATACCCAAGTTCCCATACATGATCCAATCCCACAACCAGCGCACGCAACTCAGCAAGAAATGCATCACCAACTCCAAACGAAGTGGCGAACACTGACAGTCACCTCCCATCCTTCTTTCTAAGCATGCCTCCACCTCCTGGTGTTCGACCCCATGAGCATGCTCCCATCCGTGCATAACAGAACCATACCTGCATCCTTGCTCGTTGTTAAAAGGGTTTTTACGTCTTTTAATAAAAACCAATACTTAAGCTGCGCTCAAACCTCTTTTAAGATTCAATTGCAGTATAGTAAGGGTGTTATCGATCCACAGAGAGCAAATGTGTAAGAGTGCCTTTCTTTAATTAAGAAGTTAAGCAGAAAAGAAATAAGAGTTGTTTGTTTGGAGAGACTTGTATTTAAGAGCATGAAAATAAGAAAGAAACGATTTGAGAGAATAACAGATTGGGAAAACAGTTGGATTATGGTTTCATATTTCACTATCCAGGATTTATTTATTCTTGATTACAATCACTTAAAATCTTTAATTTATTCCCGCCAGTTCTTAACTAACTCACCTATTCCTAGTATGAGAAGTTGATTCAATTACTTTCCTAATTACCGCTTCCACAGGCAATTAATCAAAACAATTGTAAATATGTAGGCGTTAAGGAACTAGGTGATCTAACGCTATTCCTAGCAAATTAGCTTCTCCTAGATTAAACAATTTATGTCAGATTAATAGAGTAGCTTCCACATACAAAATTAATCCCAAATCAGATGAAAGATGATCAAGCAATCACAAGCAATAAATCTTGGGTTAAGTTAGCAGTCTTACATGTTGTTATATTTAAGTCCATAAACAATTATCTCTGGGTTCCTAGACTTTTTTGTTTAAACCTTTTGAAATCAAGGACCCCAACCGAGTGAGGAGTGAGCCAAACACTGATTGTGAGTGAGTGAATCATCATTGTTTTACAAATTTGGTTTTGCTTGAGTCTCTTTGTTAGTGATTGCATGGTTATGAAAGGAAATGATCTTAGGCATTCGTTTCATTAGTTCTACCCTCTCTGGCCAAATAGCTTACCTTGATTAGGAACATCCCTTGCAAGCCCCTTTGAGCCTGAATTAAATTTCATTTCTTGTTTACAACCTGAGCCCTATATTGCAAACAGTTCCCACCTCTACTTTCTCAACTTAGGAGAGCATGCAAAATTAATTGTGAGAGAAAGACAGTTGGGGGGAGATTGAAAGTGGTTGTAATAGCTTGTAAGCTTCTCAATTCAAAAGAATCAAATAAAAAGCAGAAATGCAAGTGAGAAAAAGAAAGAAAAATCAAAAGAAAAGCATAAAAGAGTTAAAGAATTGAGAAGTAAAAAGGGTGAGCAAAAAATCAAAAGTTGAGGAAAAGGGAGAATTAAAAGAGAAAATGGGCAAAGAAAGCAAATTGTTGAAAGCAAGAACAAAAGGGAAAGAGAGTAGTGATTAAGTTTATTTTGTGTGCTCTCTTAGTTTTGAAAGTTTTTGATCCTGAAAAACTCAGTTATTGATAGCCTAACCACATTTCAACCTGTTGAAACACCTTTGAGATCCTAGAATTTCCATGCAATTTAATTAATTTGTGAGACAGGTAGCAAAACTGATTTTTGTAATTCAATTGATGGTTTTGAGCGTAAACACTTACCCTTGAACTCGCGTCTTTGAGTTCTTTATATCCTTGATTTTAAAGGGGGAAAAGCTTTTTGTCTAGAACTTATGTGATTCTTGTTTGGTGTCCTTATTTATTATCAACTGTGAGGATTGCAATTTACCCCTTTTGAAAATCTTGTGTCTTTCAGACACTTTTGTGCAGGATTATATATTTGCTGAAATCCCATCTTGAGTCATGTTCCTTTGGGTTCTGTTAATAGCTTTTGAAAATCTTTACCTTTTGTTTGAGGACAAACAAGGTCCTAAGTTGGGGGGAGTTTGATAAATGCCAATTTGCTATTAGTTTTTATATGTTTTTGATAGCATTTATCATGGTTTTAATTGTAAAAAGTACCCCTTATTTACTTTTTACAATTAAAACCATGATAAATGCTATCAAAAACATATAAAAACTAATAGCAAATTGGCATTTATCACTCGTGTCCCTATTCTATGAAGACCAAGTGACATGCGTTAACAAACCCCATTTCTGAAATTTAGACACAGCGACATGAACCTTACGAAAAACCACACCCACCGGCCACGGATGCGGCTGAAAAATATAACTGTTTCACCAAGTCCACAAACACCATTACACCGCACAAGATAACGCATGGTGCGCATACTGCAAATGTGCAATCAACCCGGGACAGAAAGCCAACCCCTGCGGGATCGAAGGTAACATAGCATGGAAATGGCTCCATACCTATTGTGACAGTGGGACGTCCTCAGAATGTGTTCAACGTCCTCCTCTTTTGAACTTCCTGGTGATGAAGGCCTGTTCTTCATCTAACTCTTCTTCTGATTCCTCAGCCTCTTCAGATGATTCCTCATCCATAATGACTTTGGAATTTTTTATTTTTGCGTTGATGGCCACTGATTTATTTTTCTTTTCACCATAGTCCTCTACCAGCTCAGCCTCATGAACCAACAGAGATCCAAGAAGATCTTCTAATTTCAGAGTTTTGAGATCTTTAGCTTCCTTAATGGCAGTGTCTTTGGGTCTCCATCTCCTTAAGAGACATCTTAGAATTTTGTTGACTTGATTAGCATTTTCATAGGTTCTTCCAAGGTTCCTGATCTTATTGATGATGGTTTGGAACCTTTCAAATATCTCCTTTATGCTTTCACCTTCTTTCATTATGAACGCCTCATATTGAGACACCAGTATGTTAATTTTTATTTGCTTAACATTGATGTTCCTTCATGAGATATATCTAAGGTATCCAACCTATCAATTTTGTCATTCTCAGTTGTGCTCACGGCACATATGAGAAATAGCTTTGTTTTGGAGTTAAGCTAATTTTCCCGATGATGCTCATCAGTCCATTGTATTTTGGGAGTGTGTTCCCCAATTTCAGGATCTATGGGAACGTAATTTCTCATCTCAATGATGTCCCACATTTTGTAGCTTGTGGATTCAATGAATAAACACATTTGCTTTTTCCATAAGGGATAATTTGATTTGTCAAAGAAGGGGGACTTGTGTGTGGCGGAGCCTATAGGTGCTACGTTGTTGTTGTGGTCAGCAATGGATAAAGTGTTACCCCAGAGATCAGCTCTGATACGAATTGAGAAATAATGTAATGACACAAGAAATGGGGGTTTGAATTGTGTCTTTTTAAAAAACTTCTTTTTAAATAAAAACAGTATTAGTTCAAAAACCTTTTTGAAAAACTGTGTAAGTGCAACAGAAGTGATTAAGGCAGTAAACAATGCAAAATAAAGCACACAAGCAATTTATCCTGGTTCACCCAATTACCGTGGGCTACGTCCAGTCCTTGATCTCTCCACCAAGATTTTCGCTACTCAACCAAGTATCAAGGACTTCTCCTTTACAAGTGTTTTAAGGATTTCTCCTCAACAAGTATTCTCAGGACTTCTCCTCAACAAGTATCCTTAGGACTTCTCCTTTACAAGATAATTTTCCTCCTACTTAGAATCTCTTCAACAAGAGCGATGTAGAAAATTTTTAGCACTTGTGGCTCAATATAGTTTTTCATATTGTGTTTGACTCTATGGAAAAACTACTAAGAGCTTTTTACAGAGAAAGAAAGATAAACGTTTATGGTTTCTCTAAGATGGAAATTGAAAGCTTTTTGACACTTGGAGATGTTTTTACTTCTCAACCTTCTTTACATTCTCTCTTTTTTATTAATGGAGAGTATGTTTCACACACTGCTTATGAGAATGTGATTATCTTAATGGACACTCAAATTGTGTAAACACCTAGAGTGAGATAGGATGAGAAAAGAGATAAGTGATATATGTGATATAAAGCGAGAGATAAAGAGAAAAATGAGGATGTATGGAAAGAGGTGTTACTGTTAGTGATTCTTGAATCAGGATCGTATATTTTAGAATATGGAATATTTTATGAGGCTGGTAGAGTGGGACCTGCCGCTCTATTCTATTTGGGTTTTGATTCATTCGCATTAGAATTTCTCTTCCATCACATTTTCACTCACTTTCTATTTCTCTTATATTTTCCTACTAAATCACACATTATTCACTGTAAAACAATTTTCAAAAACTGAAAAAATTAAAAATTTGTTTGTCACAACTTGTTTTTAAAAACTATTTTTGAAAGCAATTCTTATTTTCAATTTTAAAAACTAAAATAAAAGAAAAACTAAAAAATATTTTCTGTTTCTATTTTTAGGGTTTAAATTATAGTTTTTTATTTCTCTCTTCAGTTCACTTCTCTTATCATATCAAAGGTGTGACCGGGATATTGGTTTCAAATTAAAGCATCTTTA
The DNA here is from genome assembly GCA_030819835.1 of Acmispon strigosus. NCBI lineage: Eukaryota > Viridiplantae > Streptophyta > Magnoliopsida > Fabales > Fabaceae > Acmispon > Acmispon strigosus. Next base: position 50,792,939 of record JAUAMA010000004.1, on the reverse strand, counting down.
TCCATTCTATTTAAGAAGCTGGTTGTTTGCCTTCCACTGTTGTCATTGTGGTTTCTGGTTTTTCCATCACTTCATCCTCTCCCACACCAAAAGAAACCATGTCTTTCTTCAAATGCTTCCATTTCTTCCTCCTCATTTTGCAAGTCTTTGCTGCAATTCCCATCTTCTCATTAGCAGATTCCTCCCTCACCCAAAATCAGCTCTTCACCAAGTTCCTAGACACTGCCAAGAAGCCTGAGCTTTTTGATTGGATGCTCACAATCAGAAGGAAGATACATCAGTTTCCAGAATTAGGCTATGAAGAAATTAATACCAGCAAAGTGATAAGAGAAGAATTGGATAAGTTGGGCATCTCCTATAGACACCCTGTTGCTGTCACTGGTGTTATTGGCTTCATAGGGTCTGGAAATCCACCTTTTGTTGCCTTAAGAGCTGATATAGATGCTCTTCCCATGCAGGTAGGTTAGATTCATAAATTAGATTCCTATTTACCCTTTTTCTTGATTAAGATGTTTGAATCAGGGTTTTGACTTTTGATTTCTCAAGTTTTTATGGAAGAGGTGAGATAACAAAGGTTATGTTGTATCCTTTTCCTCAATTATTGTTGACATTTGATTTGGTAATGTGTAAACCTCAGGAATTGGTGGAGTGGGAGCACATGAGCCAACTAGATGGAAAGATGCACTCATGTGGTCATGATGCTCATACTACTATGCTTCTTGGTGCTGCAAAGATTCTCAAACAGCATGAACAAGAGATAAAAGTGTGAACTTTTATACTGCCTTCTTTATTTCTCTTTCCTTTATGGATGTATACTGTATTGTTCCGCTTAATTTTCCCTAAGAAGCCAACACATGTTTTGGCTAACTATGTAAGGAGGGAACACTTCCTTTTAGAAAGTTTTCCATTGACTCATGTGTTGGTGAATGGTTTGTAAATACTTTAAAGAGTTGTGAACCAAACATGTGGAAAATGTTAGTAGTGATATAGTGAGTAGAGTCAAACTCACTCAAACTTTCATTCTTCAATTATTTTTCCGAAGATACTACTCTTCCAACATGTGGTCACTACTATCTGGCCCTTTTGAATTTTGATGACTCTAAAAAATAACACATAAAAAATTATTGCATAGTTACAATTATGTCAAAGTCAAACATCTCTTTCGGTTTCTGTCATATAAGCAAATTACTGTCAAATTATTCCATCATAGCATTTTGTTTTGGTACATTACAATTGGCATATATCTTAATTAATTTACTTTGATGTCTAAACAATTAAACAGGGAACTGTAGTTCTTGTTTTCCAACCAGCAGAGGAAGGAGGAGCAGGGGCTAAGAGAATTTTAGATTCTGGAGCATTGGAAAATGTTAGTGCTATCTTTGGACTGCATGTGGGACCTGAACTTCCAGTAGGTCATGTGGCTTCTAGATCTGGTCCTATAATGGCAGCATGTGGTTTCTTTGAAGCAACAATAAGTGGAAGGGGAGGTCATGCAGCTATGCCTCATGCTTCTATTGACCCGGTTTTGGCGGCTTCTAGTGTCATTATTAGCTTACAACACCTTGTTTCCCGCGAGGCTGATCCATTGGACTCTCAGGTAAACTAAATTTCGTTACTTCTTCATCTTCATGACTTGAACTTGTGACCGCAAAATCTCATAGCAGCAACCTTACTGTTGCGTCGACATTCGCCACTCATATGTACACTTATTCACAATCCTCCTTGTCTTCTTTACATAATAGGTTGTGACTGTTGCAAAGTTTGAAGGAGGTGGTGCATTCAATGTTATTCCAGATCATGTCACAATTGAAGGAACTTTTAGAGCTTTTGCCAGAGAAAGCTTGGAGTACCTGAAACACCGCATTGAGCAGGTTATCATTGGACAAGCTGGTGTACAGAGGTGCAATGCAAGTGTGAGCTTCCTTGAAGAAGTGAGTCCTTTATATCCTCCTACTATAAATGATGCAGACTTGCACGAGCAGTTTGTTGATGTTGCTGTGAATTTGCTTGGTGCCAATAAAGTTCACTTAGACCTGCCTCCAGTCATGGCTTCTGAAGATTTTTCATTCTATCAAGAGGCCTTACCTGGCTACTTCTTCATGCTTGGAATGAATAAGCCCTCAAATGATCACAGGGCTCATATTTTGCACTCACCGTTTCTCATGATCAATGAAGAAGGCCTTCCTTATGGGGCTGCACTTCATGCATCGTTGGCTATCAATTATCTTCAAAAATATCACCAAGGTGGATCCACGGCGGAAGAAAAATATCGTGATGAATTGTAGCTGCATGCGCGTGATTAACCAATTAATAATCATTATAAGCTTCCAGCGTTATAAAGTAATAAGATGGAATTTCCACTTGTAAGAGTAAAGTGATATATTTAGAAATAAATGTATAACCTATTTAAATATCTTATTATTTATGAGACATGCATTTAAATAGGTTACTATACCTTACTTTTAAGAAGATTCAAATCTAAATAAAACCTGGTGAATAACAAGTCAAACTTAAGTTTTAAAAATTTGATGAGTGAAGCACAAAATCCAAATACCTTCATAAATTTTAGTCATGGTTTGAAACCATACCAAGCTTGAAACGGTGTTTGATCCTTTATGGCTTTTGTAGAAAGCCGTTTTGGAGAAAAAAAAACTTTTGTATATTCTATATTCGGCTTCTACCAAAAAAAAATTGGCAACACTTTCTCATGCAACATACACCTTTTCATCTCCACAATAAATTAGTTTAGTTTCTCCTCTTATTGACCCCATTTTTATACCACTTTCATCTCCGCTCTTGCTTTAAAATTTCCATAAAAAATTAGCCACTTTCGATTCGTCCTTCAAGAAGAAAATCCAACACATTCTGGTGAAATCATCAATCAATGCAATATAATAGAGATTAACATTTAGAGAAGATGTTCTTTTAAGGGATACTAATATTAATATTATGAAAACTCATCGATCGGAGCCTTATGAGTAATTTTAATCTCATGAAGAGATAAAAAAACGTTGTCTCCTAGACCATAGCGCAGAAAAAACTTCACCACATTAAATAAATAAATAAGGAGAGCGAGATAGAAAGAGAATCCTCTTGCCGCAAACCTCAGTGAGGACGAAACTGCCCATTAAGGAAAATAGAGAAGCTCACAAGAGACACACTGTATAATCAAGAACAATCACCCAGAGGGAAACCCATCTAAACCATAGTGCTTTGGAGGAAGGGTCGCTCCACCCTATCATACGTTTTAGACATATCCAACTTCAATATCATCCATCACATTTTTCCCACCTGAAATCTTCTTCTTCATGTAGTGAAAACATTCACGGACTAATAAAACATTATCAGTTATAAGATGATCGGAAATCAATGGACTCGGAGTTTCACAAATAATATCAAAGCAGAATCAAATCAGCTTAAGCCTATTAAGCCTACCAGTCTTAATCTTTAAGACGTGAAAGAAGTGGACAAAGTCCGAGAGTGCTCATTAGGTATTCTATTAGCCACTAAAGAAGTGACCTGTTCATTCCTAAAGGAAGAGTTAGAATGGAATAAATCTTGAAGATACTAAGCCAAAACACCAGTTTGTCCTCCTCGTCCTCAAATTCCACACCTATCATTATGTAATTTTATCAATAGTGTATTTTATATCTAAATAAATTAATATTCAAATTATGAAACTACATAAGTGTATTAGAAGGACTCAAAATCCAATTCAAATTTTAAATACTCTACCAATTCATTAAGTAAATAAAACTTAAATACTAACAATACTTTTAAACAACTACACTGACTAATGTGTTGATCTATCGGTAAATAAGCCAAATTACACTCTCATAAAACTGAGGACACAAGTTTGATCACCAAAAAATTCATTTAGTGAAAGAGTAGTTACAATTTTCCGGTGAAGACATCTGCAAAAAAAATAAAAGTAATAGTGCCTCCAACTCATAGTAATTCGTAACATCTCATTTCCTATACATCACATTATATTTAATATTTAACATCTACCACTCATGACTCTTGACTTCCTCTTTTAACTCTTGTTATTGTAGATCTCTTGACGTAAGTGTCTCAAACCATTTCCCAAAATACAAAGGCTGTTAGAAACCATTCAAGAGTTGGAATATCTTGACGTGGACCTGCCGCTCTATTCAATTTAAGAAGGTTGCTTGCTTGCATTTCATTCTTCCCACACCAACACAAACAATGTCTTTCTTCAAATGCTTCTATTTTTTCATCATCATTTTGCAAGTCTTTGCTGCAATTCCCATATTCTCCCTCACCCCAACTCAGCTCTTCACCAACTTCCTAGACACTGCCAAGAACCCTGAGCTTTTGGAACGGATGATCACAATCAGAAGGAAGATACACAAGTTTCCCGAATTGCGCTATGAAGAATTTGAGACCAGTAAAGTGATAAGAGAAGAATTGGATAAGTTGGGTATCCCCTATAAACACCCTGTTGCAGTCACCGGTGTTATTGGCTTCATAGGGACCGGAAACCCACCTTTTGTCGCCTTAAGAGCTGATATGGATGCTCTTCCCACACAGGTAGCTTTCATAAATAATGACCGTTAGATCTAACTATGAATGATTTTATTCGGAGGAGGAGACAACAAATAAAGAGTATCCTTTCCTCTTTCCTCGAATTCGATTGACATTTGACAATGTACATATAAACTGCAGGAATTGGTGGAGTGGGAGCACAAGAGTCAAGTAGATGGAAAGATGCACGCATGTGGCCATGATGCTCATATGACCATGCTTCTTGGTGCTGCAAATATTCTCAAACAGCACGAACAAGAGATAAATGTGTGACATATTATACTGCCTTCTTTTATTTCCGATAAATTTCTGTATATTGTTATATATGTTCTGCATTCTTGCCGTTTTAGAAGTCTAGAATAGAGATATGACCGAGATAGTATTTATAAACAGGGATTCCTGATAAGTTCGTTACTTTGATGTCTAAAACAGGGAACCGTTGTGCTTGTTTTCCAACCAGCAGAGGAAGGAGGTGCAGGGGCACAGAAAATTGTTGAATCTGGAGCATTGGAAAATGTTACTGCTATCTTTGGATTGCATGTAACACCTACACTTCCAATAGGTGAAGTGGCCTCTAGGTCTGGTCCTCTAATGGCAGGAGCTGGTACCTTTGAAGCAAAAATAATTGGAAAGGGAGGTCATGCAGCTATGCCTCAAACTTCTATAGACCCGATATTGGCGGCGTCTAATGTAATTCTAAGCCTACAATACCTTGTTTCCCGCGAGGCTGATCCTTTGGACCCCCAGGTAAATTAATTTAAGCAGTCTTATCTTGTATTTTAGCAAGAGATTGATTTCACCACTGGAACTTGCGACTGAGTCACATGGCAGCAACCTCAGCGTAGCGCCGAGACTCGTCCTACCTTTACCATGGCCACTCATGATTTGCACTTATTTACAATCCTTTTTGTCTTCCTTACATAGGTTGTGACGGTTGCAAACTTTGAAGGAGGTGGTGCATTCAATGTTATTCCAGATTATGTCACAATTGGAGGAACCTTTAGAGCTTTTTCCACAAAAAGCTTGGAGTACCTGAAGCAGCGCATTGAACAGGTTATCATTGCACAAGCTGCTGTGCAGAGGTGCAATGCAAGTGTGAGCTTCTTTGAGGAAGTGAGTCCTTCCTATCCTCCAACTATAAATGATGATAACTTGCACGAGAAGTTTCGTGATGTTGCAGAGAATTTGCTTGGTGCCAATAAAGTTCACATTGGCATTCCACCCGTCACAGCTTCTGAAGACTTCTCATTCTATCAAAAGGTGATGCCTGGATACTTCTTTTTTCTTGGAATGAATAAGGATCTGCGGACTCATTTTTTGCACTCACCGTATCTCATGATCAATGAAGAAGGACTTCCTTATGGAGCTGCCCTTCATGCATCATTAGCTATCAATTACCTTCAAACCTATCAGCAACACAAACCCACCGCTAGGGATGGAAGTAGTTCAAGCTGTCGGCAAGAGTCTATGACCTAGCCTACGTCACGTCTAGGTCATGTCAAATTAATAAATAGACAAGGTTAAGACTTTCTCAAAAGATCATTTAGTTGAAGGAAAATTTCAAATAGCTCGAAAAGGCAAGACATGATATTCGACAAATAAATAATAGCCCTTCGTTTTCTTTTATCTTAATTTATCATGTAATTTTTATTGGTCTCGATTATTCTGTAATTCCACCGTGTCGAGTGTCTTGTCAAAGAATTGTCCTATATAACACAACTCATAGTTAAAAAGGCTAGACCTAGTCCATGCAAAAGTTTTTTAAGTGTAATAAGCCGATCCATTTAAATAAATATAATTATATAGTTTATTTTATTATTATTATTATTGCTAAATTATATTTATTTTATAATATCTTTATACTTATTGACTTATTTATAGATTAAAACATGTTGGCTTATATGATGATTTAAGCTTATAAATCTACTCAAAAATGAATTTATAACTTATTTAAATGCCTCACTATGAAGTGTCGTTTTAAGTAAGCTTTAAGATCTTAAGAAGTCTAACACAACCTCGTTTATTCTCACGCTATCTATTAACATATATATATAATCTTGCTGGCCTAGTTATAAACGGTTTTGTTTTTGTTTTAATGTATTCTAATTCTTTAGTCTATAAGTTTGTTGGTCTATTTACACATATGTTTATTGGTATACTTAATTTTTCTATTATGGAACAGACCTTTAAATATGCTAACATGTGAGACGATACTTTTAAGAAAGTCAGGCTATGTCTAAAAAAAAGTATATAACACATATCAAGTCAAGGTCAAACATTAAATTTGTTACCAGCAAAAACCTATTTATGCAAAACTCAGCCCATTTATTATGCTCAACTATTCTCTTGAGTCCATTCAATACCTTGAACTTATAATTTAATCATAACAGGCAATACATTTCAAAAAAGATGCCACTATATTTATTTAACTATCAAAGTATTCCAATAAAATATCAGTCTATATTTTGGCTAATACTTGTATGAAATATAGTTTAGATTCAATGTCCTACACATCTAAACGCTGGAGGAGCAACTCACAATTTCTGCAAAACAGAGGGAGCAGAAGATGAATCATGAGACCAAAATGGTGTAGCTAGCTAACTTGGCTCCAATGGGGCACTCCCTCCAAGGATGCAAGTCAGAAGCCAGCAATTTTCACATTCCAAGAACTTTGGGTGCTATATCTAAAAGAGGACCCAAAGCATTCGGCGCAAATTTTCTCGCGAATAAGAAACAAAGGGAAGATGGCTGGTTATTATAAAGACATGTCTGATCTTGCAAAATTTTCTTGAAGAACTCCTCTTTGATGTCATCCTTCCCAAAGGTAGCAGGGTGAGCACCACCCCTTGACCAGTCCACATAAGTGAGGGTCCTATTTGCCAAAAGATGAGGAGCAGTAATGGTTAACATTGTCTGGAAATAGTGCTCATCAACATAGCATTTGTGTGGTATGCAGAACTTTTTCAGCTTCGGATAGTAAGTGCTGTCTTCAACTATTCGAATAGCAAGCTCTCGATTAATTTCAAACCACTGAGACCCCTTTCGCCAATCGCTCATGTTGATTTCAGGCGCCATGTTTTCGTCGTAGCGTCCTCTCCCGTAAGGACCGGGTTCATCAAATGCACCCATGAAGCTATACCTTGAGCGTGATATGTAACGGTATATAATGCTGAAGTTTTGGAGAGGAATGCAGGACTCGGACAGGAGGATAAACCATTGGTTTGAGATATCAAGCAACGCATTCGCCAGAAGTCTTCTTTCAGCATCACACATACTCATCATTCCCCACTCTGCCACCTATCAAAGAGATGGCTAATTAGAAATTTCTTAAATTCAGTCAACCGGAATCACATAATCAAAATTGAAAAAAAAATTGTAACCTGTTTGAGGAAGATCTAAAGCTAAGAGTTTATATTGTCTTGGTTGGTTTTAGAAGCACAATCTCCAAATGAATTGTTGGATAATAAGGAAAATCATAGAATAGAAAAGATGTTTGATTGCTGAGTGTAAGTTTTCTTTCTTTCTTTATTCCCTTTTTTGTTTGTAACTTTCCTTGGCTCCAATCCAAGACATAAACCTTACTGAAGAATATATTTACCAATATTTTCCATTAGATATATGCTTTTTCAGCACAGATGGTTTACTGCTGCAAAATTTGGCAAGGAACAAGAATGAGAGATCAAATATTTTTAGAAAGACAAAACCTGTGCCTTTCTGGTGGCAATTGGTGCATTACATTTAAATATGACTCCAATAATGATTGGTGTACAGATCATATGACTCCAATTATAATTGAATATGCAGAACAACTATGCACCTTGCTGCCAATCACATTCATAAGAGTCGTTGAGCTCAAGATTCAAACAGTACATTAATAGGTCAAAGAAGCCTTAAAATCAAGTATGATACCATTCCTCCTAAAAGCTAACCTAAGCTTATACATAACCTTAATAGACAAGAAAGTGGTGGTGGTCTTACAGTGGAGACATGATCTCTAAATAGTAAATAATTTTAGTAGACCCAAGAATCAGCTCTTGAAGTTTACTCCTCCTCCTCCTACCGCCCCCGCCCTCTCTCACACGCCCAAACACACATTGACACACACAGCAATTCTCAAATCCCAGCTCTCTGTCTAATAAATAACTATCATATCATATATTGCAACCACACCCCAAATTTATTTTTGCAAACCATCGAAGTTAAGAAACAAAAGTTTTCATCCCATTTTCCATGAAGAAATTCATAAACCATTGACAATATCTGTGTTTCAATGTCCCCTTCTAGTTCTAGATGATTCATTAAGTAGGACTCAAACCAAGTTTGCAGACATCAAAACCTATTTTTATCTATCCTCACCAGAGTCAATCATTCAATATGGTAGGGGTAAAGGTAAACCTGGTGCTATAAAGCTCCCGCTATGCGCAAGATCCAGGGAGGGGCCGGATCCACAAAGTGGATCTAATGTAGGCAGTCTTATCTTGCATTTTTGCAAGAGGCTAATTCCACGACTCGAATTCATGACCACAAAGACACATAGCAGCAACCTGACCGTTGCGCCGAGGCTCACCCTCTAATATAGTAATTTGTATAAAAAAAATACTGGCAGACTGAATCTATTAACCAAAACAGTCTTCATTGAATATAATTTTAATTCATAAAAAAAAGTTAAAAACTGCAATTCCCTGAATGAAAAATGATACAATATAACATTCAGAAGCTATTAACAACATCTCAGAAAGTATAGGTAAATGAAACTATCAACAGCTTGTGAAAAATCATAATGACAACAAAGCTCCTCTGTTTTCTTTTTATGAAATAAGAAAACATTAACAAACATCATTAACTCAAAACTGAATTAGTCCTTCAACCAGTTTTTAATTGTTAAATATCATAATTTGTGCAGAATCACAAACACAACAGCCACAACATCATAATGAGAGATAGATTCCCCCAGTTGAATGAAGTCAGTTTTCAAATCAACCTACCATGTCTAAGGAAAAATTGTCTCTTCTCTAGTACATCTTATATGGATAGAGAGACTAGCATAACACAACTGCAATGTAGTCCTTTATAAGAAAATTCTATTAAACAGGCCAAAGCAAAGAAATTTCCTTTTACCATGACATAATTCACATGTGAAGAATCAAGAATATGATTTTTTTTATTTTCAAATAGTATCTTATTCCTATATGAAAACAACTCTAAGATCCACATTTTGGATGGTTCCTATACGAACAAGTAACTGGCATTGATATGGCTGAAAATATAGAATGAACACATAATAATTCATACACAGAATGCTACTTTCCTCATGAATGCATAAAGCACTAAATGCCATGAGCAAAACTTAGAAACTAACTAACTAAATAAATAAATAAATAAAGCTAGCTTATACCTGGCTTGGGATGTTTCTCCTATAAAACACCGATGATGGTGGAAAATCAGCATTGTAAGATGGCAGTGAATGAAGATAGATGGAATAAAGCTTCTCATGCCCTTTAAAAAACCTCTCCCAGAGCGGCGCCATGGGCAAGGGTCCCTTGGTCAAGAACATGAAGGCAATCTTGGGAGTTCTTTTAAAAGGATAACGCCCGATCATTGGAACGAAAGAAGCTCGCCAGAAGAGTTCAGTGTCATTCATGGTGTGCAGCAAATTCGACGGAGGATCAATCCAACTTTCTATGGCCGCCGGCTTCTCGAAGCAAGGCCTAAACGTAGATTGTACCAGAGCCAAATTTTGCATACCAAAATGCCTAATCATGTACATGCTTAGAAACGAAGCACCCAAGCCAATAACCAAAAATAGCAAGAAGAATTGCAAGAGTCTCAAAGGGAATGGCCTAGAGGGACTAGTTCTTATGGCACCAGGGTCCTTCCCTTCCTCCAACCTAGACTGCATTGTTTTTTCCCTCTGCTCTCTTCCAATCAAATTCAGGATCTTGGTTCTCGTGTCCTTTCACACATAATCAAAGCTCACTTTTTTCATGGCAAAACCGGATCAATCAAACATTCAAATCTAACATGACATACACACTATTCTATTTCTACCACATGGAGTGTTTTTGTCCTTCTTTATTCAGGGGAATCAATCAAAACCCATATCAAAAAACAGATCAAAACACCAAACGAAGCTTGAGATCACAATCATCACATCAAACAACCACAGAAAATCAGCTTCTCAAGAAACGAACAACTGTCATATCATTCAAAACCAGAAAACTATGAGCAAAGATCAAAACTTTACTTCCCTGTTTTGGAAATGGCACTGGAAGGTGGATTAGAGAAGGGTGAGAATCGCGTTACGACGTTTGGGGTATGGCGAAAAGGCAGTTATATACAAAGATGAATCAACAGTCAAATCCGTTCACGCTTTTCACCTCTCTCTGTTCTTGAATTGCGCCAGATTTCAATGGAAGTGTGAATCTTACTATCTCTCCCCCAAGTTCCACTCTTTCATTCATCACATCACACTGCATAAAGCCATAAACACGTTTTAAGTGGAATATATGCTTTTTGATTCTTTCCACCCTTTTTGTTTTTTTGGTTTAATATGAAATGAAACCTCCCTAAGTTAAGGAAAGTGGAAGACAGAAGTAAAAAAGGCAACATATAAGGTGATTTAAAACCTAAGATAAGTTTCCTAGATTTTATTTTTCCTTTGTTTTGCTTTGGAGTTGATGTTGCTTTTTTCGTTGTGGGTTCGGCTCGGTTTTCGGGCCTTGCCATTCCCATTGGTTTTTACGTTTTTAGGTCAATTTTTTTTTAATGAAAAATTTTGGTGTGTTAATCTTTGGTCACCTCCACCAGACAGGATAGGATAGGTTCCCGCAATCTTCGGTCACTTACTTATAGATCGCTTACCAGCACAGTCGTCACATCGGCAGCGGAATTCGAACACGCGACCTTTGAGGGGAAGTGTTCATTCTTACCAACTGAGTCAACATATATTAGTATTATTGTGGTATAGTATGGGTACACGAGTTGTTTTTTCTTTCACTAGGTCTTTGTGTTCTATGTAGATGTATAAGTTTCGACAACAATGATATTAATCCATTTAGACTTTGGATCAGTTTGAGTGGATACGTTTTTTTCCAACAAATTCTCCTTCACACTAGTGTTGTCATGACTTCGATCGGAATCTTAGGATTCCACGATCTTGAAATCCCCCTAGTGTTTTATGGTTTAGGTCCCACATATGATCTCGTGGAAGTAGGATCTGTTCCGGATTCGTATCACGATTCAATTCCAGGACCAAAGTTTTGGAAATGAGTTTCTAGATTTCAACCTTAAAAGAGACTTAGTCGAGCTGTCGGACCTTTGCGGTTGTTCCCCATTGTCTTCCTCGAGAACCTTTATGCAAGACCTGCGCACGCAGCTATTTAATCTGATACTAATTCTACGATTTACAATCTTTCACCACCCCTCCCAATTCTGAGTAAGATTCAAATCCTGACAACATTGCTCCACACACACTGTTCAGGGATTAAATAATTAACTAAATACTTAAATAGTCGAACTATTTACCTATTATGGGAAAACTAGTAGTAACTCACCTTCTAATAATTTATTAATTTTAACTTTTCACTTAACTTCGTATTTTCAACTCATATGTTATATTATGATTGGAAAACAGGAAAGACAATAAGAATAGAAGTAAAGACAATACGAATAGAACTATAAGAATTTTTTTTGTTCTTTTATTTTATTTTTACTAAAAGTTTGGTAGATTTAACCTCACTCACCACTTACCGTACACATGTTGGTTACAGTTTCTTTTTACTGAATAATAACATTACTATATAAGTTCTGATCTTAAATAATTTGTGACAAAGAATAGCAATTTTTCTTGCACTGTATCAATATTGCTGCACTGTAATGTAATTTTGTTATATGGGTGGTCCTTTTATTTGATTGGATTCTTCATTTGTGCCTTTGTTCTTCATGGATGGTGCAGATTCTAGAGCAAATATGTAGTTGAAAGATGAGTGAAGGACTTTCTTCATTTTGAGTATGTTTCCCCAATCATGTTGTTACAAGGTAGAATAATTGACGTTACAAGGTAGAAAATTTCAAGGACCACCAAAGTTTCGGTCCATTAAGTACCATCACCAGATCGTTCTTTTCCTTTACTTGAACGTTTGGATGTTGATGATGGCAACGTTCAATTTAAGATTTTCTTTATTAGCATAGTAAACGTGAAAATGAAATACCATATTGATAATTAATGCTCAAAATTATTATGCTATTTGCAAAAGTAGTGGGGTTAGACTTTAGAGTCTTTAGAACCTCCTTTCAAAAAACAGAAGTCTTTAGAACCTGGACAAAGACTATAAAAACTTATTTCGTATATCTAATTGTAAATAAATATAAATTATTTAATTATATTAATGTCTTATTTTATTAATTTATCATTTTATTCTATACAAAATCATAAAGATAAAAAAAATCATATATTTAACCCAGCCTATTGCTCTGGTTAAAGGTGATTGTTTGAACTTGTAGTCGAAAGTTTGATCCTTAAAAACCTCATTTTTAGAGAGAATTTTGATTTTTACTGCACCCGATCCGATTTGCGAGAGCAAATTGTAACAAAAAACAACTTCTTTGTTTATTAAAATAATAAGTAATTGCATACAAATCAACAATTACATTTTTTTCGTCTAACCGCGGATACTTTCACGAGTAACAATTATGTTCGAACTAAAAATATTAGACTCCTAGCAAAGCCACGTGTCTCAGTGAAAACTTTTCTATACAAGAAACTCAACTTGAGACTTAAGTTATACAAACTCAGTTGTACTTACTAGATGCTAAAAACAAACAGGAAATCACCCACAAACAATTCCCAAACATACAAGACTTTCATATTTTGTCTCTCATTAGGTGAATCAAAAACAACATTACATGTGTTGATGACCGAGTCCCTATCATATTTTGGATGGATATGTTGATGACCGAGTCCCTATCATATTTTGGATGGATATGCATCTTGCATTTTTTTGTCTTCACATTCTTAGTTATGTGGAACTTACATAACAAATGAGTTGATGTAGGAAATATTATCGATTGCATTAATCATAGCAATGTATATGTCAATTACAACATGAGGTATGTCATCTTCTATTATAATCAACCTTCTCAATTTCTAAAATGCTAAAATAAAGTCACTTGTGCGCTCAGACTTCAAGGAAGCGAAACTATAGAGAATGTGAAGTTCATTGATGTGACACCCAAAAGCTAGCAATATAACCATATACTTTTTTTGTTTTATAGTTTGTTCTCTCCAAACTATTGAGACGTTAAGCCTAGCTCCTATGATGGCCACGAGAAAAGGTTGAAAATCATCATCATGCACTTCTGTGGAGGGTATCTTTGTCTTTTCATTTTCAACAACGATCAACCCAAGCTGGGTTCGTAGTGTCTTATTTTGCTTCTTCACGTCATTGATTGTGGCTAGGAATGAAATTGGGATTAACCTTCCCTTCCTTGGCTTCACCATGTGGTCATGGGTTAATGATTTGTGGAGGTAGGTAGAATTTTACCAGGGCCCCACGGTGAACCAAAATCTTCTCTCAAAAATCTCAAGGGTCGGACCAAGTGATTGGGACACCGGGACACCAAGTCTAGCTATGTTCTCTCCAAACTACCAGGGATCAGACTAAGCGATTGAGATACCAAGCCTATCTCTAAGGATTAGTGTTGGACTGAAGATAAAAATCGTTTGTTCTATATTCTCGTTTTATAGGTTTGAGGTTGTCTTCCTAGTTTTTGAGTTGTCTCTTGAGTAAATAGTTGTTTTTGTTTAGTATGTAAATAAAATTTCGAAAAGAAAAAAAATGATATCTCACTCACTTGTGAGTTGTTGTGTCGTGTGCAAAGACTGAAGATAGTAAATGGGATGCTAACAAAGATACCAACACATTAAGAAAATGGTTTGTGAGGGAAAAAAATGGAGGGTTAAGAAGGGTTTGTGGAAGCGGGGTGTTGGGGTGTTGGTCGTAATGTGGAAGGGATAGTGTGTGGGATGAGTGAGTAAACAATTGGCTAGGTGCGATTGTGAGGGATGAGCATAGAGGTATTTTTGGAAATACTTAAATATGTTTTTTATCCTTATAAAATAGTCTTTCTTTGATTTAAGTCCATATATTTCTAAACGTCTAATTTGAACCTCTCCATCTTTTGGAAATAAGTGTTTTAGTTCTCATCGTTGAGTCCTTATACAAAAAACATGACGTGGCTACACCTTATTGGTTTCATTTATGTGACATCTTACATGACGTTTTGATCCACTTGGCCCCAAATATAAAAAATAGGTTAAATATGTTTTTAGTCCCTATAAAATACGGGTGTTTCCTACTGAAAATAACGTGAGGCTGGAGAATCTAATACTGCGAAGGTGTGCCTCACCCCCGACGTGATTAAACTGAGCTTCGCTTTTCGATGCTGATGAACGTTACGTGTATCTTTTTGGTGCAAGAGGATCCTTTGGTGAATTGGGTGTCCATGTTTTGGTAAATAGATGAAGCCTACCACAAACGGATTGCGTAATGAGAAACAAACGGATGTTAGAACAGATAGCAACCTGAGAGGGGGGGTGAATCAGTGTTGCCCCAATTTTCGCCTTATTGAAATCGTTACTTTCAAGTTTATGATGATCACGAGTTGATCTTTGTGATTGCAGCGGATATGAACAATACTTGAAAGTAAATGTGAAGGATAAAGAGAATCACACACAAGATTTATCCTGGTTCGCCTTCAATCCACCGAAGACTACGTCCAGTCCCTCAAGAAAACCCCTTGAGGATTTTTCCACTATTGATAAGAATTTCTTACAAGTTCCTAACCCAAGGACCCCAAGAACTTCTACCAATATCCTGTGAAAGCAAACCGCTTTCAACAGCCCCTGAAAGCAAACCGCTTTCAGTTCCTGAAGGCAAACCACCCTCAGACCTTGAAGACAAACTTGTCTTCAATCAAAACCCTGAAAGCAAACCACTTTCAGTGACAACAACCCTTCACCGAATACCACGGTGAAAAACTCAATCTTACAGAAAGAGATGAAGAAGATATTACACTTGGCTGTTTCAATCCTTTAACACACAATTGGATTGAACATGAGAAATTATGCTTTAAGGCTTTTAAGCATAATACAATTCTGAGTTCTTCAAGATATGAACAACTAATGTGTTCTTGTAAACATGAAGATCATGAACTCAGAATTTAGGCTCCAAAAGATTTAAGTTCTAAAAGATGAACCAATTTTGAAAGAGCTTTGGCCTAATGTGTTTTTCTCATGTGAAATGTGTCTAATTCGTGTGTGTTGTGTGTTCTATGTTGTTGTTCTGTTTTCTGGACTCAAATGGTCTTTATATAGGCAAGGGAAACGTCCTTGAACCATCACAACCCTTTTCAAAAGGTTTGGGACACAATGGTTCATGAAAAGATGCACTTTTTCGTTCTGGTAATCGATTACCATACTTAGTGTAATCGATTACACAAGTGACCGTTTCAGTTTGAATTTGAATTTCAAACATGTAATCGATTACAAGACTGGAGTAATCGATTACTTGCCTTGGTGTAATCGATTACCATAATGGTGTAATCGATTACACAGAAGCCCATTTTCCAGAAACTTATTCTTTGAGACTTGCTTAAGGTTTTCTACTTCTTTTAAGTTATGAAAACACTTAGCTTGATTAGATTAGGTATTTTGAGAGCCTTTATGCTTTAATAAACCTTTAGAAGCATAACTCACCTAATTCTAAGACTTCTAGACTATTGATGGACTTGAGTGCTTGATTCTTTGAAGTCTTCTTTTCTTCTTTTTGTTGATGAGTTTGTCGTCATCAAAACCACAGCCAGGGTCAGGAGCAAGACCTTCTTCACAATCTCCCCCTTTTTGATGATGGCAAACACATACTTGACTCTTTGAAGATCATTTATGCATTCGTGATGCTTAACTCCCCCTATTTGATAGAATCTAGTATTTCTGATATTTCTCCCCCTTTCTGATGTACTCGTTGAATTCCTGCATATGATCTTTAAGAGCACAGAACCTTTCTCCCCCTTTTGACGTCATCAAAAAGAAGAAAAGGCCAAAAGATGTACAGGCATACATACAAGTATATTGAAACATAAAGCATGGGGGATGGGGGTAAACATGAAAAACATAACCAAAACATAATTTATATATATATAAGAAAGCAAATACATAAAAGTACAAGCAGGAATGGTGAATAAAACAATTAAAACCTATAGAATTAAGAATCATCAGACATGTCTTCATCATCGGACAAGATGCCAATGCCGTCATAATGAAGTAACCAGGAAAGAGTATCAATTCCATAGTCATGAAATAAACCTAAACTTGAGAGTATCCTAGAATTAACGCACTTGTAATTTAAAGAGCGAACATCATAGGAGTCATCAATGGGAACTCCAGATTGAAGGAGAAGATGAGTGATACTTGGAGCATAGGGAAATGATTGTGCTTTAGTTCGGCAAGTAAGCATATGGTGCATTACTAAGAATGTCCAGTTAATGGCATGGCCATGAAGGATGCCATATAATACTTGAAGTTCTAACTCACTAATATGAGCATGAAGGTCTTCTTGAGGAAGAAGGATGTGATGAACAAAGTAATGAAGCAAGTGGTTGGTGGTGGTAAGAACATCAACATGAAAAGGACAGGTTTTGGTGCGAGGAGGATGAAGCTTCTGAACTTCTGAAGGGGTAAAGCGACACAAAGTTCGGTAAAAAGCATCAGAGTTATATTCAGGCCAGGGGCAAGGTAGATTTGTTCCCAACTCGGCACCAGAAAAAGGAAGACCCAAGCACTTGCCAAAAGAGACAAGAGAGTACTGAATGGTAGTCCCTTTTACTGAAGAGGTAATACTTGTGCCTTCAACTTCCAAGTTGCAGTAGAATACTTTGACCAACTCGGGATAGTAGGGTGTGGTCGATTGAAGGAAAGTATCAACATATTGATCTCCAAGTAAAGCGGGAAAGGTTAGACCAGCTTTGATGAAAGATTCTAATTCAGCATAGAGGGGGGTTCGTACTGTTTGGGTAAGAAAGTGAGAAATAAATCGAGTTCTCTCGGCAGAGGTGGGAAGAAGACGGGAGAAATTTAGTGGATTGTGAGGACAAAAGGCTGAGGATAAGCATGGAAATAAAGACATGTTGCTATGGAAGTTAAAAATCAGAACTTAGAATGATTTTGGAAGGTATGACTGATCAATTCCTAAGGCTGGCTTAAATATCCCGAACATGTAATCGATTACAACCGTTGAAGTAATCGATTACGGAGCAGTTATACCAAGATTGAATTTTAAAAGATGGAGGGAAATTTGAAATTCTGGCAATTTTTCGAGTGTGTAATCGATTACTGCAGTTGGGGTAATCGATTACATCAGTTACAAATTTGAAAATTTTCAAATTGTGAATGTGTAATCGATTATGGCAGTTTGAATAATCGATTACTCAAATGTTTCCAGCGAGCACGAGGACTTAGAACATGAATAATCGATTACAAATCCTAGGGTAATCGATTACTAGGACATTTTTACAAGTTCTAGGCTCTAGAATCCTATGTAACACATTTTCATATATAAACATTTAAGCATATAATGCAAATGTACATATAAAGTTTATGCAAATAACATGTTACATTAAATATCATGCTCATCTAATATGCCTAATTCTCTTCTTATCTTGAAAAATGATTCTTTAGGAAGAGGCTTAGTAAAGATGTCTGCTAACTGATTATGTGTATCCACAAATGAAATCTCAATATCTTTCCTCATAACATGGTCTCGAAGAAAATGATGTCGTATATCAATATGCTTAGTTCGAGAATGCATGATAGGGTTTTTAGTGAGATTAATGGCATTTGTATTGTCACATTTAATTGGAATGCAGCCCAGCTCTAAGCCATAATCTTTGAGTTGTTGTTTGAGCCATAGAGTTTGTGCACAACAACTACCTGCAGCAATATATTCTGCTTCTGCAGTACTTAGAGCAACACATGCTTGTTTCTTACAAGACCATGAAACAAGAGCATTTCCTAATAGGTGACAAGTACCACTTGTACTCTTTCTTTCAGTTTTACAACCAGCATAATCAGAATCAGAATATCCAATCAAATCACAAACACTTCCCTTGGGATACCACAATCCAACATTTGTAGTTCCTTTCAAATATTTGAAAATTCGTTTAACAGAACTCAAATGTGATTCCCTAGGAGATGCTTGATATCTAGCACATAGACACACACTAAACATAATATCAGGTCTACTTGCAGATAAGTATAAAAGAGATCCGATCATACCTCTATATTTGGTAATATCTACTTGATTACCGGATTCATCTTGATCTAAATATGTATTAGACCCCATAGGTGTGGCTATGGCTTTGCAATCATCCAAATCATATTTCTTTAATAGTTCCTTGCAAAACTTTGATTGATTGATGAATATTCCAACACTTGATTGCTTGATTTGCAAACCAAGAAAGAAATTTAATTGTCCCATCATGGACATTTCAAATTCTTCTTGCATCATGTTAGAGAAATCTTTGCAAAGAGATTCGTTAGTTGCACCAAAGATAATATCATCAACATAAATTTGAACAAGTAAGGTATTACCTTTGGTTCTTTTGATGAACAAGGTTGTATCAGCCTTACCTTTTTGAAATCCTTTATTACAAAGGAAAGTACTTAACCTATCATACCATGCACTAGGGGCTTGCTTAAGACCATAGAGTGCTTTCTTTAGTCTGAAGACATGTGTAGGAAACTTTGGATCTTCAAATCCTGGAGGTTGCTTCACATACACTTCTTCTTGAATATATCCGTTTAGGAAGGCACTTTTGACGTCCATTTGATATAATGGGAAGTTTAAAGAGCAAGCATACGCTAATAACAATCTTATGGCTTCTAATCTTGCTACGGGTGCATATGTTTCATCAAAATCTATACCTTCTTCTTGATTATAGCCTTGAGCAACTAATCTTGCTTTGTTCCTAACTATAATACCATTTTCATCTAACTTATTCCTAAACACCCACTTTGTTCCAATAATGTGTTTATCACTAGGCTTAGTGACAAGTTCCCAAACTTGATTTCTTTCAAATTGGTTTAATTCTTCCTGCATTGCTACAATCCAATACTCATCCTCTAGAGCATCATTTACTTTTGATGGTTCTATCTGAGAGACAAAGGCCATATTCAAAACTGAATCATTCAAGCGTAGCCTTGTAGAAACGCCTCTAGAAATATCACCAATAATATTATCAACTGGATGATCCCTATGGGTTCTCCATTCTTTTGGAAGTTGATAAGTAT
Organism: Acmispon strigosus; assembly: GCA_030819835.1. Taxonomy (NCBI): domain Eukaryota; kingdom Viridiplantae; phylum Streptophyta; class Magnoliopsida; order Fabales; family Fabaceae; genus Acmispon; species Acmispon strigosus. The sequence goes on along the minus strand of JAUAMA010000004.1, from coordinate 50,773,048 downwards.
TACTTTCAATGTGCTCTTCTTGTATTGGATTCTGATCTCCATCCTTTTGAGAATCTTCATTTATAATGATGTCATCTTCTTCATTATCTGGAAGATTGACTTTATCTTCTATTGAAGATTTAGATTCATCAAAAGTAACATGTATGGATTCTTCCATGGATAGAGTTTTCTTGTTAAAGACTCTATATGCTTTGCTTGTTAGAGAATAACCAAGGAATATACCTTCATCATATTTTTCATCAAACTTACCAAGGTTTTCCTTTCCATTATTCAAGACAAAGCATTTTGATCCAAAAGCATGTAGATGAGAAATATTTGGCTTCCTTCCTTTGTAGAGCTCATAGGGTGTTTTCTTAAGGATAGGTCTAATAAGAACTCTAATGGAAACATAGCAAGCAGTACTTACAGCATCAGCCCAGAAATATTTAGGGAGACTAGATTCACTTAACATGGTTCTTGCTAATTCTTCAAGTAACCTATTCTTCCTTTCTACTACACCATTTTGTTGTGGTGTTCTCGGAGTAGAGAAGTTATGTGATATTCCATTTTCATCACATAGTTCTTGGAATTGTTGATTCTGAAATTCTCCACCATGATCACTTCTAATAGAAGAGATCTTTAAAGACTTCTCATTTTGAACTAGCCTTGCATATCTTTTGAATGCATTGAAGGCTTCATTCTTATGAGGTAGAAATAAAGTCCAAGTAAATCTAGAGAAATCATCAACAATAACAAGTGCATAGAAATTACCTCCGAGGCTTTTAGTTCTAGAAGGTCCAAACAAATCCATATGTAACAATTGAAGGGGTCTTGAGGTCGAAACTATGTTCTTTGGTTTGAAGGATGTTCTGGTTTGCTTCCCTTTTTGACATGCATCACAAAGCTTGTCTTTCTCGAATTTTATCTTTGGAAGCCCAACAACTAGATCATGCTTGACTAGTTTGTTTAAATGATCTATGTGAATATGTGCAAGTCTTCTATGCCATATCCATGAATCACTATTGTTCTTGGCTAATAGGCATCTCATATTTTGTGGAATTTCTTCCAATGAGATCATGAAGACTTTGTTTACTTTATATCCAGAAAACTTAATTTCTTTAGTTTTCACATCTTTCATAACACATATATCATTAATAAAACCTACTTTCAAACCTTTATCACATAGTTGACTAATACTCAGAAGATTATGCATCAAACCATCAACGTAAAGAACTTTATCGATGACTGATTGAGGGGGTGTGCCTATTCTTCCAATACCGAGTATTTTTCCCTTTTGATTGTTACCATATGTGACGAAACCTTTTTCCCTAGGTATAAGAAAAGAAAACTTGGTTTTGTCTCCTGTCATGTGTGATGAGCAGCCACTATCAAGATACCATAGATCCTTTGCTGCTTTCATACACACCTACATGACAAAGTTCAGACATGGGTATTAGGAACCCAACAAGTTTTGGGTCCTTCTAAGTTAACATCCTTTCTAACCCAAATATACTCCCTATTTGGTACTCCTATATGTTTGTAGTAGCATCTACTAGGGGTATGTCCTATTTTGTTACAATAAGTACAAGAGTAATGATTATAACCAGAGGTTTGTCTAGGAGAGGAATGAATCTTCTTAGGAGGTCTATTTTGATTAATCTTCCTATTGTTTGTACTCTTAACTGGATTAATCTTACTGTTACTAGAAGATCCTAAAACATGGTTTGGTTTTACAAAAACAGTTTTCCTAGCCTCTTTTGTCTTTGGGTGAGAAGTATATCCTAAAACTGACTTATTGTTTGAATGTCTTTGAACACTTAGGATATCATCTAACTTCTGTTTTCCTTTATTGAAGTTATTTACTCTTTGTTGAAGATTTTCTATCTTTTCTTCTAAAGAACTACACTTAGTGCATTTGTGAGTAATGTCTATCTTAGATTTTACTACATCTAGTTCTTCTTGTAAATTTCTACATTTACTTTCTAGGGAAGAAATTATCTCATTTTGCCTAGTGCTAACTTTAGAAAATTCTTGACATATTTTAAACATATTTTCCATGGTAAACTTTAAATCATGAAAAGATATAGAATTCTAACTAACCTGGGAATCTTCAACATCAGAATCATGTGAGGCCATCAAAGCGACTTGTGCTTCTTCTTTATCAGAATCAGATGATGAACTTACTTCATTATCATCCCAAGCCAAATATGCTCTTCGAGTGGGTTGATCCCTTTTCTCGAATTTCTCTCTTAGACCATGTTTCTTCTTCTGAATATTTGGACAATCTGACTTGAAATGTCCCGGTTTGCCACACTCGAAACATGTAATCTTTTGAGATGAAGAAGACTCATTGTTCCTTTGGAAGACTTTATTGTTGTTAAATCTAACATTTTTCTTTTTAAGAAACTTTCCAAAGTTCTTCACTAGAAGATTTAGATTTCCATTGTCTTCTTCTTCAGAATCTGCATCATAATCTTCTTTGATGCTTTCTTTTGCTTTTAGAGAAATTGATCGATACTTCTTCTCATGTTGTTCATGCTCTTCTAAACGATTCAATTCCAACTCATGTTCTTGAAGTTTTCCAAAAAGAGTTGCAAGAGACATATTTGATAAACTCTTCTTCTCTGAGATGGCTTTTACTTTTGGTTGCCATACTCTTGTAAGTGATCTTAGAACTTTCATGTTCAAGTCACTGTTTGAAAATTGTCTACCAAGAGCAATCAAATGATTAATTAAATGAGTGAATCGTTTTTGCATGTCTAATACCTTTTCTCCTGGAAGCATTCTGAACATTTCATATTCTTGAGATAGAGTATTGATCTTTGATCTCTTGACTTCATCTGTTCCTTCATGAGTCACCATCAATGTATCCCATATTTCTTTTGATGAAGTGCATGTTGATACTCTGAAAAATTCATCCATGCCAAGAGCAGATGTAAGAATGTTCATTCCTTTGAGATCATGTTGAACTTTCTTCTTTTCTTCTTCACTCCAAGTACTTTCTGGTTTTGGTTGTGAAGTTCCTTCTTCATTTGTTACAGGCACAAAGGGTCCTTCTTCAATGACTTTCCATATTCCTGAGTCTAATGACTTTATGAATATCTTCATCTTGATTTTCCAGAAGTCATAGTGTTCTCCATTGAAGAATGGTGGCCTGTTTATGTTATGTCCTTCACTTGTTCCATGATTGGAAGAGGATGCCATCTTTTCCCGGATCTTAGGAATAACTTACCTAAACTTCCGCTCTGATACCAATTGTTAGAACAGATAGCAACCTGAGAGGGGGGGGTGAATCAGTGTTGCCCCAATTTTCGCCTTATTGAAATCGTTACTTTCAAGTTTATGATGATCACGAGTTGATCTTTGTGATTGCAGCGGATATGAACAATACTTGAAAGTAAATGTGAAGGATAAAGAGAATCACACACAAGATTTATCCTGGTTCGCCTTCAATCCACCGAAGACTACGTCCAGTCCCTCAAGAAAACCCCTTGAGGATTTTTCCACTATTGATAAGAATTTCTTACAAGTTCCTAACCCAAGGACCCCAAGAACTTCTACCAATATCCTGTGAAAGCAAACCGCTTTCAACAGCCCCTGAAAGCAAACCGCTTTCAGTTCCTGAAGGCAAACCACCCTCAGACCTTGAAGACAAACTTGTCTTCAATCAAAACCCTGAAAGCAAACCACTTTCAGTGACAACAACCCTTCACCGAATACCACGGTGAAAAACTCAATCTTACAGAAAGAGATGAAGAAGATATTACACTTGGCTGTTTCAATCCTTTAACACACAATTGGATTGAACATGAGAAATTATGCTTTAAGGCTTTTAAGCATAATACAATTCTGAGTTCTTCAAGATATGAACAACTAATGTGTTCTTGTAAACATGAAGATCATGAACTCAGAATTTAGGCTCCAAAAGATTTAAGTTCTAAAAGATGAACCAATTTTGAAAGAGCTTTGGCCTAATGTGTTTTTCTCATGTGAAATGTGTCTAATTCGTGTGTGTTGTGTGTTCTATGTTGTTGTTCTGTTTTCTGGACTCAAATGGTCTTTATATAGGCAAGGGAAACGTCCTTGAACCATCACAACCCTTTTCAAAAGGTTTGGGACACAATGGTTCATGAAAAGATGCACTTTTTCGTTCTGGTAATCGATTACCATACTTAGTGTAATCGATTACACAAGTGACCGTTTCAGTTTGAATTTGAATTTCAAACATGTAATCGATTACAAGACTGGAGTAATCGATTACTTGCCTTGGTGTAATCGATTACCATAATGGTGTAATCGATTACACAGAAGCCCATTTTCCAGAAACTTATTCTTTGAGACTTGCTTAAGGTTTTCTACTTCTTTTAAGTTATGAAAACACTTAGCTTGATTAGATTAGGTATTTTGAGAGCCTTTATGCTTTAATAAACCTTTAGAAGCATAACTCACCTAATTCTAAGACTTCTAGACTATTGATGGACTTGAGTGCTTGATTCTTTGAAGTCTTCTTTTCTTCTTTTTGTTGATGAGTTTGTCGTCATCAAAACCACAGCCAGGGTCAGGAGCAAGACCTTCTTCACAACGGATTGCCCCGAAGGCAGGTGTCGTACCCTGTCTTGACAATTTCAAACTATCAAAAGCGTAAACACAACAAAAAATACCAAAAATAACATGCAACTCAAAAATAATGGCTATGTTAATAGAAAATGTCAAAAACGACAAAGAGGGAAGAAGAGGACGCAAGCTAAACTAACTCATTTTATGAATACTGAATACACATAATTTTCATGTTAATGTTACGAGTGAACCTAACTTACATCCTCAAACAACATAAACACGTAACGAAAAACAACACCCTTCGTCCAATGTTAATGTTATGAGTGAACCGCAATCCATCGGGTATTTTTCATATGCTTAAAGTATAATGCTTCAATGCTATCAACGAAATCAACATCTTGGTTAATGTGCTCATGACAAACATTGATTCCATCAAGGTTAACTTAGATGTTGATTCCGTTGATAGCATTGGAGGTCCTATACCTCTCCTTCTTATGCGTCCTTAATTGAAATGCACCGCACCGCACAAGATCCAAATTGAGTTGTGACCAAAACTGAAATAATTGAAGGAAAACCCAAACCCGAATGAGAGAAAACCTTTGAATGCAGCTTGTTGTGTAGAGTGAAGAAGAGGAAAAACCACAGATTTGGGGTGAGCTCTTCTGATCACAAGATTTATAGAAAGCAAAATGACAAACTCTAATTCCAACGCTTTAGGTTTGGAAAACACTTGGTCCAAACACATGTTATTAGCAGGCTAGATTCATATATGTACCCATTAGCCCAAAAGCTGTCACACGGAGAGCTAAAACAACATTTGACTTTGGAGTGTGTTTTGTACGGAAGGATCTTAAAACATTCTTGGAAAATACATTCGAGATCATTGTAATCTCGCATTTCGTGCATGTTGTGAAAAATATCCTCAAACATAATTTATTCATAGGAAAGTTAATTACACAATTTGTCATGTTTTTATTCCCAATGTAAAGAATGTGAATATTACATTCCGATGTGAATGAAAGTTACTTACGAAAATAATTTCGCACTTCTTCAATTCTATCACAAATTTTTCTATTTTTTATTTTTGAATTAAATAAATAGGGTCATTAGTATATATTTAAATAGGGTCAAAAGTGTCATTAGTATCAATTTAAATTTTTATTTAACATAATTTCTTATATCTAATATATTACTTTAGTACTTAACGTATTATATAAAATTAAAACTATATAATTTAAATTTTTACCTTCCAAAGTTTTTATCATAGTAAAACTTAGATTTGACTACTATAGAATGAGAGAGTCACTTTAAAGTGTAAGCTACGAACATCACAATTTTAAAAGAAAAACACTTCTAATTTAAAGATCATGTGTTTTGAAGAAAAAAAATCATGATTTGTTATACACAAATAAATATAATATAATCTCAACATCATATGTTAATTTCTCAATTAAGGATGGTAATAACTTGTTTTATAGTTTAAAGTAATTCCTTTTCTTTAGAAGAATTAAGACATATATACTGTAGTTTCTTCATGAAACTTTGTGACCTAACAAATTTGAGATAGATCTAATTCTAACCTAAAAGTAAACTTAGAGTTAGGGTTGTTCTACTACATAAGATGACATATTTAACCATATTTCTAATAAATGTGGGACTTCTAAACATATTTATAGAGAAAATGTTCATTGGTATAGACTTAATTCACACATTGAGATAGAATAGTTACAAATACTTCCTTTCTTCTTGTAGTGACCTGAATATTCTGGCTGCTGATTCAGTAGCAGATTTTGGATTATGAGGAAGAGCTTTGATCACTCGCGGGTGGCTTTCAACCGTTGTGTTCTGCTCTGTTGATAGCCGCGATGTCGGTTCGACGGGAAACAAAGGAAGTTCATCTCCTATCATCCTCTTGGAATTAGGACTACTAGCTGTACTTCTCTGCAACTCTTTATCTTCCAATGAATGATGAGTTGAAATATTTCTCGACATCACTCGGCTCGTCTGCGTGGACATGTTAGATGAGCTTTGGTATAACATGGCAGAATTGACTTCTCCAGAGGAGTGGTGGTTTTGATCAGGACCATTAGACTGCCCCATTTGCTCAACAATAGACATAGAAGGATGCATGAATGGTGGTGGTGGTAAGAACTGGGGTAAAGATGAACCAATGATTGATGGTGGTGGTGGTGGTGGTGGTGGCGGCGCCATAAAACCTGCATTTGGAGCAATGATTGCCTTGTACACAAGGCCTTCAGATGGGGACATGACAGGAACTAACCACTGGTTTACTGGTGGAACAACTGGAGGGTAGACACAACTTGGGGAATTTATATCTAAATGATGGCCATAGTTTGATAACGGGTTACTGTGGCCTTTACTCATGATGTTATTAACAGAAGAAGGAAGGGGAATCTTCCCAAATGCATTGTTTTTAACAAGCTCAGGAGTAGAGATCCTCTCAGGCTTGCTTTCAAGTTTAATTGCTGTGGATGGTGATGGTAATTTCTTGGTTGCAGATAATGTTTTTAGTGGTGGCTTGTTAAGCATTGAGTTATCTCCTCCGAGCAATAAATGGGGTGACTCTGCAATTAATCTTTGGACCTGCTTTTAAGAAATGATTTAGTTGCTTCTCATATCACAAATTGAGTTAAATCAGTAGTATCTGTCTGTCAATTACCTTTATGAGTCTGTGCAGCTCAAACACTTGCATGAGGAAGATTCTCTGTTGACTGAATATAGCAATGTCAGTACCAGGCCTAACATTAGGGCAACACACAAATTTAAAACAGGAACGATACTTAGTGCATACTTGAGTACGGTGAAAACCACGGTGAAGCCAAGATCACGATAGATAGCCCCAAAAGCTACAAGAAATTGCTTTTGTCCATCATGATTTTAATTTATCATGATTTTCTGCCGTGTATCCAAAATGCACTTAGACATACAAACACCAGAGACACCCTTCAGACACCATATTTTTCTCTCTATTTCTCTCTTATCATCACATCCATCATATATTATTCATAACTTCTCTCTGTTTTCTTCTTTTCTCACCCTGGATGTCAGGACTATGTGAATGTCTACAAATCATTTTCCAATTTAAAAAATATGAATGAGGTGAAATTATGAGTGCTTAGTCTCAAGAAGTGCAATGCATATTTCTTTCTCTGGGACATGATTTTTAGATCAGTTAGATGTTTTCTCTATTTCCATCTCATCTACCATGATTTTAAATCTGTTTTCCTGGTCAGATAAATATCCCTATGTTACAAATCTTAACCCACCATCCTACAAATTTTCCCTAATTCCCATCAAATCCCAACTCACCATTATCATAAGAGGGTACTGCTCACATGTTAGCCTTTAATTCTCTTTAGTTATACTTTAGTCCACCCAAGAAAACCATTATGCTGATACTGTGAACCTAAGCCTTCCACTGTTTTGCATCACTAGCAGAATCTGACCCAAATAGGCTGTTAGTAATTTCAAACCAAAAAGGCATAAGACATGCTATAATTTCTATCACACTGTAAACATTAACTAACTCTATAGCATAGTTCAATGTAAATACAAATAGTTTAACAAAAAGAAAGGCTAAATCGTAAACACATAATACTAGACAGACAAACTTACTTGATGATAGTTCTTCTTGCTTTCCAAAATTCCTTTTCACCTATAACTCCTACTACACTGTCAGGGGAAATATCCCTTCCAAACAAACTTTCTGAACTTGGTTCATTTAAGGCATCATGATCCCTATAAGCCTCCTCATCTTTATTCCTCTCTCTATTTCCCAGGAAGCACCTTCTATCAATTTCTAACTCACCATGACACTTTTGGACATCACTCACTGCTTGATTTTCTGTGCATTGGTCCCTTAAGTTGATTTTGTCACCAAAAGTTGCATGCTCTTCATGTGTGTGAACATTTCTACCTTGCAATGTTTTTAAGCTATCTGCTGAAATACTTTTAATTTCAAGTTCCAAAGATCCATGTTCTTTCTTCATTGACTTAGAATTCCTTCCTTTCACCAATGAGTTCGATGAAGCATCATCAGTCATATTATCACCAAAACCATCTAATAGGTGAGGAGGCCCTTCCTCTGGCTTCTGACCAATTAGTCTCACATCTATAGGATCTTCCATCTGGTTCTTCCCATATTTTGCTGAATTCAGTTCTATGGCTTCAGATGAATTCACCTTCATTCTAAATGAGTTTAGACTTTTGAGCGAACAGTTCAAATTATGACGCGCGAGTTTGTCTTCATCTTTATCATTTTGAATGATGCCACAGTATGAATTTCTCTCACAGGCAGAACCAGAAGTCATAAAAGCATCTTCACCAACACCAAGTGTTTTCAGGGAATTCTTACTATTGATGAAACTACCCTGCTAAAACAAATTAAAGATACCAGTAAATGACATTGAGAACAACAAGTTTAAATTCTGGCCATTTGTAGGTTTCAAAAAAAGAAAGAGAGACAAAAGTTGTGTGCTCCAATATCAATTTAAGGATTAAGTGCTTTCTATGAACTCATACTTGAACTATTTGCAAGATTCCAAGCTTAATTATTATACATACAAATTTCCATTTTCTTCTAGTTACAATGTCAAGTAGTATTCTAATTTCTTGACACTTAATGTCCTTCATTAAGCTTAAGTGCATTTTGTAAACTCGTTTGAAAACCACGGTGAAGCAAAAATCAAAGTGGGCAGAAGCAAAAGCTAAGGAAAGTTACTTCTGTTCATTATGATTTTGGTTTCACTGCGGTTTTTGAATGAGTTTCCAAACAAGAATCAGTACACTTATAGAGATTGGAAAAACAATGCGAGCTTCTTTCCATCTTTTAACATAATGGAAATATAAGAGGGTATGGGAAGAACATTACTTGACTCACTTGGGTAGATGTTGGAGGAAGTGTTGTGCAGTTTCTTATGAGAAGAGGAAACAAGGATGGTGATCCTGTTTCTGGTGATGCAAAACCTTGAGAAGAAGGGATGCTGAAATGTTCATAGAGAGCCATTTTATTCCTTGGAGGTGCTTTTGGCCCTCCTTTCTCCGCATCTTTAACATGTAACCTAGGAAACATTGGGCTAATCATCTCTTTCCCCTCACCAATCACCCTTTTCATCTTGCTACACTCTATCCACTAACAAAATATTTCCATTTTCCAACCCTAAGAAAACAAATCAATGCAATTCTGGGCGCAACACACAAAAACAGATTAACCAACTTCAAATAAACAGTTTTCCTGATCGTACATCATTAATAAGGGGAAGGAAGACATGAGAAATAAGAGGAGATGAAAAACAAAGATTCTGAAAATTTGAAGTTTTGAGCTGAAAAGTGAAAGCAAAGAAAGTCATGAATGAATTCAGTAATAGAAAAGCGCAGGAACCTAAATGGATAGAAAAACTCTTGAAAGTTAAGTTGTTGAAAGAAGGAAAGATTAAGAGAGTAATATGATATGATATGACATGGTAGTAGTAATACTAATATCAAAAATGGCATATTCGATTGATTGGAGACAGAGGAGGCAGTGACCGGGTCTCTGTTCATAATTCATATTCATATTGTGTTGTGTGTATCTGCTTTGGCGAAGGACATGGCTGAGCCAAAAGCGTAGGTGCATTGCTTTGCTACCACATGTTGAAATCTTTCACGAAATATCCGACAAAAAATCGTTTATGAGGATCGCCTCGTACGGTGCGTGCCACCTTCCAATTCCAATTCTCCTCAAACATCTTCAAGAATCAAGATTGGATTGCATTGGATGTACTTCATTTCATTTCTTCTAAACTTACTCACTCACACGTCATTAGTTTATTTTAAATCTTCGTGTGGATCGCGTGAGCTTTTTTGTGCTTACGTGCCACATTCTTCGGACTCAAAACTTAATTCATTCAAAAATTCTCAATTCTTTTTAAACCCGTGCGATCATACACGGCTACTAATTTGTATTATATTTTCTATTTGTTCAAATTTACATCTAATCAAATATCAATAAACAAATCTCAATGCAATTAATTTGAAAAACAGTGCATATCTGAAATGAGACAGCTTTACCTCATGCACGAGATATACGACTAACATTTTTGTAATTATTGTTACTATATACTATATATATGAAAGTTTTATTATGAAAAATATTTATTGGTGTGAGACTTTTTAAAAAATGAAGTAGACTATATGTATATATAATATTATTGTTCTCTATTACCCGCATAATATATTTTCAATACCAAATTATTATACTAATGTATATATATATATATATAATCATTAAAATTATTAAAAATATATTAATAAGTTCTGAAGTTGTATGAAAGTATTTTAATATAAAAGTTCGCTCGCATGTGAGATTTTTACCAAGTAGCTTAACATAAATAAAAGTAGACTATATCTATATATGTATACCCTGACGCAAAATGTATTTAAAAAAGTTTTGAAGTTATATGAAAATACATTTTTCTTTTAACAAAAAAAAACATATTTTTCCATTAGTTTAAATATGAAAGTATTTTAATGTAAAATATTCGCTCCCGTGGGAGATTTTAAACATGTAATTTGACATAAGTAAAAGTAGATTATATATAAATATTATGTTCTTTGATACCCGCATAACACATTTTCACTATCAAATTATTATACTATTATATATATTTAATGTTAAAATCATTAAAAAGTTATAAATAAGTTGTAAAGTTCTATTAAAATATATTTTTTGATTAGCTTAAATATGAGTATTTTAATTAGAGCTGTCAATATCCGTTATAATCCGTGGGCCAATCCGGCTCAACCCGGCCCGTAGTCGGTTGGTTTGGTTAAATTACAGCTCGGGTAGAACATGGGCTAGTACAACCCGACTCGTTTAACTCATGGGTTAAACGGGTCAACTCGCAATCAAGCAAACCAGCTCGCAGATTAGGGCAATTAAAAAAACTTTTTTTGAGCCTAGTTGAATTTAGATATACACCAAGCGTATGGTGCAACATTGTTATGATTTTGGATTAGTAGATTTGGCAAAATGCATGTGTTAGTATTTTTTAATATTACTTTTTCGACATTTTTAATCCAATTCCCCAATTTTTAGATTCTACTCAACTCCCAAGCTAGGCTGGATTCATACTTTCTTCGCTCGTTAAGATGTGGGTTGCTCTAACCCAACTCGTTTACAACCCGACCCGTGACGGACCAGCCCATATGGGCCGAGCTAGCCCTTATTGACAACTCTAATTTTAATGTTCACTCCGGTGTTAGCTTTATACCCCGAAACCTGTACATAGATAAAAGTGGACTATATATAAATATTAATTTTATTTAATACTCGCATAACAAAATTTCACTATTAAATAAATACTATTATATATTTATATATATAATTCTTAAGTAATTAAAAAATATAAATAATTTATGTAGTTATATTAAAATATGTTTATTATTAGTTTAAATATGAAAGTATTTTCATGTAAAATGTTTACTCCATTGAGAGCTTTTTACAATGTAACTCACTCATAAATTAATGTAGACTATATATAAATAGTATTGTTCCTTGTATTATATATTTTCACTATCAAAAAATCATATTTTAAAATTTATACTCCTAAAGTTATTTTAAAAAGTATATAAAAGAAATTAAATTATTTTCAAGTAAAATTTTCTATTATTTTAAACTTGAAAGCGTTTTCATGTAGAATGTATATTTCCCATGGAAAATTTTAACCTTATAATTTGAACACTATTAAAATTAGATTATATATGAATGTTAACGTTTTCTAATTATCGTACAACATATTTTCATCGTTAGATTTCCTTACTTTTATATATATATATATATATATATATATATATATATATATATATATATATATATTCCTAAAATTATTAAAAAATTATATGAAAAGTACTGTAATTACATTGAAATATACTTTTCTATTATTTTAAACATGAAAGTATTTTCATATCAAATGTTTATTACTCGTTTGAGTTTTTTTACATATAATTTGCGTATTAGTAAAATTATATTATATGTACATATTAACTTCCATGTTTACACTACATATTTCCACAATCATATTATTATACATTTAAGTTTATACTCCTAAAATTAATTAAAAATTACATGAAAGCAATGTAAATATATTAAAATAAAATTTTCTAGTATTTTGAAGTTGAAAATATTTACATGTAAGACGTTCATTTTCCGTGGGAGTTTTTAACTACATCATTTGAAAATTAATAAAAGTTGATTACATATAAATATTAATATTTTATAATATAACATATTCTTATTTTTTCAGATTATCATAATTTCGTATATATTTGTTCTTAAAATTATAAATTATTTATATAAAAGTGTTGCAAATATATGAAATCTACTTTTATATCATTTCAAGCATGAAAATATTTTCATGTCAAATGTTCATTTCCTGCCGGCATCAATGGAAGGAAAACTGACATGCTATATTGAGTAGTGTGAGACCCGTGCTATGCATTGGATATTACTTTGTAAAAGAAAAATTATAGACATTTGTTGATGTAAAATTTATTTATATATTACGTAATCGTTTATTTATGAAATTATTTTCATGTAAGAAGTTCACACTCTTATGGTGAGCTTTCCATTGTGCAACTTGTACATAAATACAAGTAAACATAAATACTAATATTTTTTAAACTCGGCATGATCTCTTGTCACTATCAATTGTCATACTTATATATACATATATATATATATATATATATATATTCTTAAAATTATTATATATATATATATATATATATATATTAGTATTGAAGTTATGTAAAAATATACTTTTCTATTATTTTAAATAACAAAGTATTTTCATGTAAAATGTTTACTTCTTATGAACTTTTTACCATGTAACTGGTACATAAATAAAAGTATACTATATATGAATATTTATCTTTTCTAGTTTTCTCACATCATATTTACACTATCATATTATCATATTTTTATATATACATACTCTTAAATATGAAAGTATATTTATCTAAAGTATTTACTCCTATGTGGGTTGTTTACCTCATAATTTGTACACAAATAAAAGTAGAGTATATATAAATATTAATATTCTTTAATACAAGGTTAGCTTCTTGGAAGAACAGGTTGTTGAATAAAGCTGGGTGTTTGTGTCTAGCCAAATCAGTTTTGATCTCCCTCTTAGTCTACTTTATGCAAGCTTTATAGATCCCAGAATCAGTGTGTGATTTAGTTGACAAAAATATTCGCAATTGCATTTGGGCAAAGGGGAGCAACAATAGGAGTTGGAATTTGGTACCTTGGCCAGAGATTACTTGCCCGGAGGAGAGGGGAGGATTAGGGATTCGTAGAATTCGGCTCAATAACATTGCTATGCTTGGAAAGCTTGTTGAAAGCCTTCTTCATGATAGAGGGAAACCTTGGGTGTTGGCTTTATCTCAAAAGTACTTAGGTGATAATTAAGTTCTCCATGGTACTTATAGCAATGGAAACTCCTATGTTTGGCGTGGTATTGTTAGGGCGAAAGAACTTTTGAAGCACTTGTTTCGTGCTCAGTTAGGCGACGGTGCTGCATCATTTTGGTACGATGATTGGCTCGGCACGGGGAAGCTTTGCTACTGGGTCCCTTTTGTTCATATATCAAATACTATGCTTCGAGTTATTGATGTTTGGAGGAATGGAGGTTGGGACCTTGCCAAGTTGTGCACTGTGTTACCATCTCAAGTGATGACGGAGATTCTTGATGTCCAGGTCCCTGGTTCACCCGCGGGCCGAGACGCCATTAAATGGACAGCCACAAACGATGGACACTACAGTACTTACTATGCCTACAATTCGCTTGCAGAGTTTCCGCACATGGACGCTAGTTGTTGGAAACAAATATGGAGGTGAAAGGTTCCGGAAACGATCTGATTCTTCCTACGGCTTATCTGAAAAGAAGCCTTACCCACGAATGAGAAAAGACACAGAAATCACTTGAGCATTTCATCCATGTGTTCTCGTTGTACAACGGACTGTGAAAGCATGGATCATTTATTTAGAATGTGCCCGCAGTCTCGCTTGCTTTGAAATAATGAGATTAAACTATTATTGAGAGAAAATTCGTATAGGATCTCATTATTCGTCACCATTCCTGAAATATGAGATTATTCTTATATAAGATGCAACAATAATGAAAGAGAATTTAGTGGTATGGTTTTTAACCATAGTGAGAATGCTTGGAGGTTTTTGGTCGATTATAACTTATAATATATTGACTTATTGAATTTATTCTTACGTTTACCCTTATAATTGTAATTAAAATCCTCCAATTCCCTATTTATTCTAAAAATCCTATACGACTTTCTCTCAATAATTGTTATTTCAGGAAAATATAAGTTCGTTTGATTAAATTAAATATAGTATTATACCATTTAATATATTAATAAGTTAAATATTTAAAATTAATATTATAGCTAAATACAATGCAATCAACATATATGATTTTTTTTATGACATTGTCTCTTCTTTTTTCTTGGAACTCCCTTCTTCTATTCTATCTGATTGGAGTTTTTGTTCAATTCTAATCATTTTGTTTGGTCGACTTTGTCCAAGTTGGCTAAATTACCCCATAATTAATTAGGATTATTTAACCCCATGTTCACATGAACCAGTAAGATTGTGCCAAAATCAAAATTAAAAAATAATTTTAAAATAAATGACACAATCTTACCGGTCCATGTGGACATGAGGTTAAATAACTCCAATTAATCATTGGGTTATTTAGCCAACCCCATAACAATAATGTATCTTGGGCTTTTTCACTTCAGCTTGTCCATACCATCTATTACTGTTGGGCTTGCCTGAGCATGGGCCAGAAATAAGCCCCGCCAAAAGGGCATATGCAATGAGAACTCAACACTTAATCCTCTTTCACAAAAAAAAAAACTTAATCTTCAAGTTTAAAGGTTGTCAAGCCTTCCAACAAAAAAAATTATGTAATCTCAAAGATTAGTCTCATAAGTGCCGAGTTTATACTTTTGTTGTTTATCAAGGTTTTACAACATTTACATGGAAGGATATTGTTAATATTCTTGTTCTTGAATCTTGCACGGTTTGTGATTGTTGTTCAATCGAACCTATTATTGTCGCATTCAGACCTTCCGTTTGTTGTCAGCTGTGTCATACATCGCATGAGCCGCAACACACCGTGAAAATTAACCGTACTCACGTAAACTCTAAATTGCGTTGATCAAATTTTTGAAATTTACCATTAATTGTTTAAAGAAATTATTTTAATTACTAAATAATAGAGTTTTAAAATATTACAATTTTAACTCAAGGTAATAATGAATAATTAATGAATTTAACTAACCTAATAAATACAACATTTATTACAATTAATAACTTATTATCATAATTTTCGAAATATAAGGTAATGCTACCTTTATAAAGTTATTTTATTAAAATGTTTTAATTACTAATTAATGTTATTTTGAAATAATACCATTTTAACTAAAGGTAATATTGACTACTTAAATAACATAAATAACGTGATAAATACAACATTTGTTACAATTTATAACTTATTATCGTAATTTTTGAAATATAAGGTAATGTATAATATGGTCCCGTAAGCGCTGAATGGTGACGTTCTGGTCCTCTGCCCCTGATGGCGTTGCCTTTCCATGGCCGCCAGCCGTTCTTCTAACTGGATCAAAGCTTCTCGGTCGTTCTAAGCTTGCATGACCGTTGAAGCTTGATGCTAGGGTGTGGGGGGCGTTATTTGTACTTGTTGTTCGGCCTGTTGCGCTTGCTCTTCTTCCATTGAGACTTCGTTTTCTCCCATCGTCTCTATTCGGACGGATCCCTCTTGTGCTGCCTTCAAAGTTTGTCGAGTTGCTTTCTTCTGTACTATGACGTGGAGCTGAGGAAGCTTTACTGTCCCCACAGACGGCGCCACTGAACGGAACAAGCCGTTTGATCACCCAAGGAGGGTGTTTGTTGAGGAGGGCACGGTGGTTCTGGTGGTGGTTGTATGGCCGATTGCTGCTCTTCTCCTTGGTGGACGTCCGGGAGGGATCCCTGCGAAGGCACTCCGATGCTCAAATCAACGACTATGTGAGGTGGAGCATATGTGAGGTTAGAATATGCGTACCTTTGTGAAGTGATGAGACTGAGCTTTTATAGAGAGGACCCTAGCACCTGTCTCTAGGATGGCAGCAACGTAGCAGGTATGGTAGGCAGCAGGATAAATGAAAGTGTCAGGTGGTTCGGTGAGTCTATGCTAGAATCTACTTGGGTCTTTCGTGCATTGACCGTACCCCGTCGCGTACTGTAATTGGCTGTCATGGGTCTCGGTCGGCGAGGGATGTCTGACCAGCGGAACCGGTTGTGCAGAGTGGCACTTAGGAACAAAATGTATTTTATACTACAAAAAGAAATATCGTATGATGGGAGCTACATGAAGCGATAGAGCATCTGATTTTGAATATATATAGCAGGAATTAATGGCATGTGGGTTGTGCATCAGTGTTGTAACGAAGCTCATATAAATTAACAATGACGATTGAAATAATTGTAACAAGGATCAATAATTTTCGATCCACAAGTAGAAACATTGATGATTATGTGATTATGTGGGCCTGGTGTCATGTGCACGTGGGGGTCAACATCATATCTTCAGCTTTGGCAATCTGGCAAGGCCAGATTAGGAAATTCTAGGATAAATGTTATAAAATATACTACTATACAAGTTCTAGAAAAGGTAAGAGAAAATTATGTTTTTTCTTTCTTTCGAAAAGGATAATAGAGGAGCCCCCACTAAAGGTTGTTTTTATATAATTTGGTTGTTGACCTGAGGGCAATGAATGTGGCGAACCTAATATATGTACATGCATGTACAGGAAAGAAAAAGCACACACACTATGCTATTGCTAGCTATATATGTAAAAGAGGGGAACTCTTTCTGCGACCATGACAAGTCATGGTTGATGAAAACTCCACTTTGTCAACATTGCTTGTCCTAGTTCATCCTTGGCCGACATGTTCATTCCATTTCTATGCCAAGAGCTTAGCTATGTCTTGCAATAATGGGCACCACAATGTGTTGTGATTGTCACGGGTTAAGACTGCTAGCTTCTAAATTGGGACACTGTGGAGGTTATGGGTTTACAGCTAGATTTAGTTTTACATGCATAGGTAAAATATTTAATTTTAAAGAAGTTGTTGTATCCGGTGGTCTTAAAAGGCTAAAAACTTTGAGACCTAGCAACTCAGCCAGCTCAAAGGTTTCGCAACCAAGTGAGAACCATCGTGGCAGATAAGATGACTTAGTTAAGAAACATCTCATCTCAGCTAAAGTTGACAGGCGAGACACCGACTCAACCACTAATTAACCATTATGCAAGGCTGGCCCAAGTTCCCCGAAGACCTTCTAAAGGGGGTTTTTTAAAGACTTTGAGATATTATTAATTATGATGGACACTAAGCCTATAAATACAGACGCGTAGTCGTTTATTTACATACACATTACTGATAACTATACAAACTTGGAGTTCTTTTTAAACTATGAATTATCTCTTTGCTCTCTCACAAACATGAGCATCAGAGTGTCTTCTGCAAGTACATCTCTGCCATGTCAACGCAGCTCCGTTGTGCTGGAGAAAGCATTCAAAATCATGCGTCATCACCAGAAATAAAGATAAAGAGATCTGAGCAATCTCACTTCTGAAAGAGAATAGGTTCATTGGCTACATGAGTGTTTGCACAACAAATGTCTTCTTTCCGTTTTTGTTCTTCTTGTTCGTTGTGTTTAGCCCTTCCCAATTTCTTCCTCAATTCATCAGCAAATTGAATGTCCTAGCAGCCTTGACCTTTGACCTGTTAATTACTCCTTCCGTCCCAAATTATAAGGTCCTGTACAAAAATTACGCTTATTAAGAAAACATGTAATAAGTTAATTAATATCTTGATTTTGTTATTTTTCACACAAATCTTCCATATATGCCCCTATGTTAGTGTTGAATATATCAAATGTTGGTTGGGAAACATGAAAGAGAAGTAATTAGTAGATGTCATAATTAAAGTTTTGGAATTTAAAATATAATGAATACAAGGGGTAAAAAAAGAAAACCTTTTTTTTTTTTGAAATCTAGAAAGGATCATATAATTTAGGACATCAAGTTTATCTCTAAAGGGTCTTATAATTTGGGACGGAGGGAGTATATTATAAATCTCTTTAAAAAACTCACTAATATTATGTTATTTAATGAGTAAAGCAACTTGGATAAATAGACATAGACCATCGCGTAAAGAATTTGCCACAAGTCAATAAATTGTATATTTAATTATAATGTTGATATATTTGAACAATTGACTGTTCCCGTTAAGTCAAGGCTTCAAACAATTGGTCGGTTCAAGATTGGTTTTATCGCATTATCATTATGACTTCACTCGAATCAATCCTTTGAATTCCAGTCTTCTAATTATTGAACTATCTTTTCAACAAGAATGCTTATGAAGTTTCTTAGTTTTGATATATCCTCGTAGCTCATCCTCTTATAAATTCTTCTAGATATTAATACAATAACTTTTTTTCATTTAGGTTCTGTTTAATATGTTGTTTGTCGTGTTAATAGGATATGATAACATATTAGTTTTCTATTATACCCTAACCCAAAATTAATTTCATTATTTATATTTTATATAATTTATAGTAATATTAATTAATAAATATAATTTTTTGATTTTAATAATATATTAAGTTTATTATTTATCAATTACTCGTTGTTATTGTTATGTTAAAATTAGTTAGTTACTTATAAATTTGATTAAAAAATAAATTGGTCTGGTGAAAATATTGGATTTACTTATATAAAATAATAAAACTTTTATTATCACTTGTTACTATTTAGTTAACATTATTTTTTGTTATTTATATTATAATAAAATACACAAAATAATTCTTCACTAGTAATAAAATAGGCAACTTACTTACTTACATATAAATATTAATTTTTTAATTGTAAATATAGACTAATTTTACCAACTCTCTCATTCACCATTATTTTCTTTTCTCTTCACCCTTTTCTTTCTTTCTTCCTTTCTTTCATTCTTTCATTCTTTCTCAATCTCTTATTCTTCTTCGGGAGAGAAGTCCAGTCTAGTACTCTGGAAAAGTCCTTCGAATACTCCAGAGAAGTCATGTGTCGAATACTTATACTATTATGGGTTAAATAGTGAAAATTTTTGGCAAAGCCAAGGACTGGACGTAGCCCCACCGATTAGGGGTGAACCAAGATAAATCTCTTGTGTTCACTGTTTGCATTGTTACGCGTCTACACGTTTCATAAACTATTTTATCCTATCGTCCATATGTGTGTTTCGTTCATAACTTTATCATTTAAACTCTGATTAATTGTTTTCCGCTGCCAACGTTTACGAAAAACTTTGAGAAACTAATAATTGTTTTTGGAAATCAAGTTTCAAATACGAACACAATTCAACCCCCTTCTTATGTCATCCCTTTATTTATCAAAATGATTTTTTCCATGAAATCACACACAATTATTCACATCATATGGTGAAGGAAAATCAAAAAAGTGATTCTGGGATAAGTGATTTTGAGAATGACAGCATGCCTGGTGTTGCATACAATGTGACACTCTTATATGCAATGAGGAGCTAGAGAAAGATAAATGCAATACAGGAAATGCCAAAGAAGAAGTGTGGTCGATAGTGAAAGGAGAAGACACAAGCAGTGGTGAAAAAACCGAAGAGGCCATACGGAAGACCCCGTAAGAACGACGAAGTTGGAGCTTCATCTCAACACAGAAATGCCAGTTTGCAGCTACATGTGATGGCCATTGATTGGCATAGCCCTTGTGGTATACGGACGAGGGCTAGAAGAGCCTATATCAACAGTATGCCCGTGGGGAAGTTAGCGGTTCGCAGTTTAGCTCATCAGATCAGTAGTCGCACCAGCAGATAGATCATGCCATGTTTGTGGGTGAAGTGGAAAGTCCGAGGGCCAGGTAAATCAACTAAAGGGCGGTGAAGAAAGCGCTTGAAAAGGTGAAGCCAGGCGTAATCATGTTGCAGGAAACAATGTTAAAGGAAGGAAGAGGCGAATTGATGATTAGTTGGACACGATCTTCTGGCTATGAGTCATTTCTTATGATTCTTGTTTTTTGGCTTTGATGAGTAGTTTTCGCCAGTAGCGAATTTGGTGCTGATGGTTATGAAAGTATTTATGGCAGATTTCTCTTCCCATATGGTTGCTATAATTTTTTTCAGAAATCCTTGTCCTGGTTAGACGCTCCATGGAAGTTTATTGGATTGATTTTTCTCTGTTAGGGTATCCCGAATTTAATGGGTTTGAGTGGGATGGATTTTCCCATTTTATTAGGCTGCAATATCTTGTGGTTTTATTGCTCTTCATTGATCTTCGTTATTAGGATTATCAAGATTGGTTTGTTCATGGCTATGCTCGTACCATTTTGCAGGTGGTGGGTGGTGGTTTTTAGTTCTTGTTTTGGGCAGTTTTTGGTGTTGCCGTTAGGAGTTGTTTGTTTGGCAGCTAAGCATGTTTCAGGCTAGTAGGGTTTGTGCTTGAGGTTTTTATGGGTGTTTAGGGTTTGGTTTGGTTTTCTTTTTAGCTTGATTTGTTGGCTTGGACACTATACCCATTAAGGGTGGCAATATGGGCTCGCGACCCGCCAAAAGTCCGCCAAAACACGGGTTATGTTGGCCCACTTTTGGTATATGGGTTGAAAGTCTCAACTCAACCCACATTTTGGCAGGCTAGCGGGTTGGCGGGCTAGCCCGCTAAAATGTAATGTAGTGGAAAAAAAAAGTAATTTCTACTTGCTGGTTCATTTCTATCTCAGTTTAATTATGATTTCAACTTTTTTGGAATTACTGCAATAACTAAGATATATTGATTTCATAAAAATATAGTGAACAAAATAAAAATAAGGAAGCACTTTGATTAGAGATTGTTTTGATGAAAAATCCCTAATTACTGTTTGTTGTGTTGCGAATGCTATATCTACCATAACTCTCCACCTGAGAATAATTATGAGAAGCAAACACAAACCAACAAAGTTCTACATTCTCACAAGTTGCAAAAATACACAAATAATACAAGTCACAAGTCACAATTCATAATTGTCTTTTAAAACAACAAAAGCAAACACAAGCCAACACAGTTCTACATTCTCACAATAACAAAGTCTTAGTTTAAAATTCTAAGTTCTAACAATGTCTTAGTTCAAACCAAAACATTAGATCTTGGAAGCAGCCTCTTTCCCATTACCACAACCAACACCATCTTTCAAACCTTCATTATCTACATATAACAATTGAAGGGCAAAATAATTAAATTCATACTGCTGCAACAAAGTTTCAAAAAAGTAGACCCTTCCTCCCTCGTGCTATCCCTCTTTAGTCTTTAGATCCATATGAATAAAAAAAATTAAAATTTAAGTAAAAAAAAGGTGCAGGCCTGACGGGTGGCCCGCGCCCGACCCTCCAAACCCGCCAAAAAAAGCGGGCCAAAAAAGTGGGTTCGAAGTGGTTATGTGGTGTTAAGAACTTAAAAGAAGTTCTCGGAAAGGTAAAAATAAAGGTGAAGAAGAGGTCGAGTGAAACAATTTAACGTTGCAAACTATTCTTGACTTCACTTGTTATTCAAGATTACAAGCTCTGTATTTATACAGAGAGAACATAAGTAAGACGACAGATATTCCGAGGTCAACTATTACATTGGGAACATAAAACAAACACTAAATACAAGATAAGATCCCGGATATTCCGGGATTGCTAGTACTACTAGATAACATGGATACAACTGGCGTAGACTCAGACGACATGTCTGGTCGGACGATATATCTTGGCTTGGCAGACGATCCATTGCTCCAACATGCAGATGATCCTTATTAGACGATAGGGTCAGACGTGCATTCCTTTGTCAGTCAATACGGCAGACGATCCCAGATGATGCAGTGATGGTTTCTGCACGCCTTCAACAACAGACTATTCTTATCTCTAACATATGGGCTGAATTTTCCAACCCAACCCACCAAAAAAGGCGGGCCAAACGGGCCTAACCCATATTGCCACCCTAGTACCCATGTGGAAAGGGTTTGTTTCACAACATTTTATATATTTCAATAAATTTTTGCTTCCGAAAAATATACAAAATAATTTTCTCTTATCATTTGCTACTACTTATTTAAAATTATTACTCTACTAATGGAATTTTTATTATTTAAATATAGACAATTTTTAAAACATAATAATTTTTGAAATTTAATTAATTTTTATTATTTATCACTTAGTACTATTAAGTCAAAATCAATTGGTGACCTACATAATTTTAATTTAAACAAACTAATTAATGAAATATATTTCAGTTTTAGTTAATTTTAAAAACATAAAATCATATGTAAAATGAAAAAATAATTTAGCAGATTAATTAACTTTTGAAAATTTTAATTTATTCTATTGAAAATTCCATTAATTTCATTCTTTATATCATATTCCATCGTGCTCAAGTCCACTTTAAACACATGATATGATAAAAGTCTTACATGTTTTTACCCTATCTTTACCCTTTATTGAGCTCTCTATTTTATCCTGCTCTTATCATATCTTAACCACCAAAATACCCTAAATGGTTTAATATTATTATATTAATATATGGCGTTTTTACTTTTTATTTCTCATTTAATATTTTAATATTGATATATTTATAGTGTAAAATATTTGTTAATGAATATAATTTTTTTAACTTGAGTTGTACTTAGTTCTCTAATTAATTCTTGGTCAAGTCAACTTTATTTATATATATATATATATATATATATATATATATATATATATTAATTTTAAGTATTTTAGTCTCTTTCTTTGTAGTATTTATGTATTACTGAATTATGTATAATATTTAATACTTTTCAAGTCAATTCTACTTATATATAATAAATATATATATATATATATATTAATTTTAATTATTTTATTCTCTTTCTTTATAGTATTTATGTATTACTGTATTATGTATAACATTTAATACTTTTTCAAGTCAATTCTACTTATTTATCAATATATATATAGATATATTATATTATAATAATATAATAAAATATTATACAACATTATATGATTATTATATTATTAAAAAAATTATTAATACTTCCACTATTCCACACCTTTGCAAAAGTACAATACTCTCTCTATTCATATAAATAGGTATAGGTATAGGTTGATTTTATAGATCAAAAGTGAGCCTTTTTTATTTTATCCACGAAACAATTTTGGATATAATGGCTTCTTCAAAGATGGTGTTGAAATTGATGGTGTTGCTTTTTGTTATTGTGTGCATTGATCTTGTGGGAACTGCACAAGGAATAGAAAAATCCCAAGAGATTGCTAATGTTGAAGGTAAAGGAAATAGTACACAAGGGATAAACGAGGCACATGAGATAGGACATGCACAAGGAGAGAATCTGCCAACATATGTGGTTACTTGCTGCTACTGTAGGAAATGGAATTGGTGTCCTTGCCCACCCAACTGTCCTTGAATGTAGCAAAACAATGTGAAAATTTGCTTTGAGGAAACCATATTTTATTATATATGTAATAATTGGCTTTAATAATGAATATTGTTGGCTATTTTTAAATTTTCCTTTGTCTTTAGCATTTTCATACATATTTTTAATCACCTTAGATAAAGAATGACAACATACATAATAAAAATGTCGACAAAATAAATCATTGGTTTATGACTCATACAATCCATCAAAATATACATCCACTCAGTCCATCAAATTATAAATAAAAAATCAATTGAGATGGATTGGATGAGTTTTTTAATCTTAATGAATGAATAATTATCCACCCTGTTAAATCTAAATTCATTCGACGAACATTTTAAAATCTTATGGTCATACAATAAAAAAAATCACCAATCCACCGGAATATTTTTAATTATGTATAATTTCACTCTCATTTACTCAACGTTGTACGAATTTTTTTTGTCTTGAGTGGTACTTAGTTCTATATCATTTTAGACACTTATTCGACTTATTTGCTTGAAATATTGATCATTTTATCCCTCAAAGTATTTAATTTAGCAAAAACTTAATCATAGCCTATAAATAGTGTAAATAGTAGTATTTCATGTGTTTAACCATTGACTTTTTGATGCAGGGGAAGAAATCCAAAGTTAAATTTGCTCCATCGTCAGCTACTTGACCATCGTATGCTGTCTTGCATCATCTAACCCATCGTCCACTGATACCATCATCCACTAATACTATCGTCCACTGACCCATCATTCATGGACCCATCGTCCATTGCCTTATCGTCCAGCTGATACTATCGTCCAGGCAATAGGAAGAAGCGGACGATGGAAGAAAGAAGACAATAGGAACGTCCAGCAAAGGCAGTTTAGGAAACCCTCGGACGAAGTCTTTGACTAAGCAGCTACTGTTAAGGTAGTGTAGGAAACCCTAGGATGAAGTTTTCAACCGTTAAGCACCTTGCACTGTTAACCCGTTTTACTATATATAGAGACACTTCTTGAAGAAGAAGGAGAAGGATATATCGGGGAACAAAGAATAGAACAAAGTCTGAGATATATTTTCGATTTTTGGAAGAGGGAAAGGAAGGCTTTCGAGGTTTGGTTCTACGCCGCTGATGTGGACACACGACGCGGACGTTGCCGAGCTTCCGGTTTTCCTTCTTAATTAACTTTTGAAAATTTTAATTTATTAGAATGAAAATTCCATTAATTTCATTCTTTATATCATATTCCATCATGCTCAAGTTCACTTCAAGCACATGATATGATAAGAGTCTTACATGTTTTTACCCTATCTTTACCCTTTATTGAGCTCTCTATTTTATCTTGTTCTTATCATATCTTACCAAAATACCCTAAATGGTTTAATATTATTATATTAATATATGGTGTTTTTACTTTTTATTTGTCATTTAATATTTTAATATTGATATAGTGTAAAATATTTGTTAATGAATATAAATTCTTTAACTTAAGTGGTACTTAGTTCTCTATTTAATTCTTGGTCAAGTCAACTTTCTATATATATATATATATACACACACATTAATTTTAAGTATTTTAGTTTCTTTCTTTATAGTATTTATGTATTACTGCATTATGTATAATATTTAATAATTTTCAAGTCAATTCTACTTATATAATATATATTAATTTTAATTATTTTATTCTCTTTCTTTAAAGTATTTATGTGTTACTGCATTATGTATAATATTTAATAATTTTCAAGTCAATTCGACTTATATATAATATATATATATATATTAATTTTAATTATTTTATTCTATTTCTTTATAGTATTTATGCATTAGTGTATTATGTATAACATTTAATACTTTTTCAAGTCAATTCTACTTATTTATCAATATATATATAGATATATTATATCATAATAATACAATAAAATATTATACAACATTATATGATTATTATATTATTACAAAATTATTATAAAATGTTTTATTATTAAAAAAATTATTAATACTTCCACTATTCCACACCTTTGCAAAAGTACAATACTCTGTCTATTCATATAAATAGGTATAGGTATAGGTTGATTTTATAGATCAAAAGTGAGCCTTTTTTATTTTATCCACGAAACAAGTTTGGATATAATGGCTTCTTCAAAGATGGTGTTGAAATTGATGGTGTTGCTTTTTATTATTGTGTGCATTGAT
Source organism: Acmispon strigosus (assembly GCA_030819835.1). Taxonomy (NCBI): domain Eukaryota; kingdom Viridiplantae; phylum Streptophyta; class Magnoliopsida; order Fabales; family Fabaceae; genus Acmispon; species Acmispon strigosus. Next base: position 50,746,761 of record JAUAMA010000004.1, on the reverse strand, counting down.
CTTGTGGGAACTGCACAAGGAATAGAAAAAGCCCAAGAGATTGCTAATGTTGAAGGTAAAGGAAACAGTACACAAGGGATAAACGAGGCACATGAGATAGGACATGCACAAGGGGAGAATCTGCCAACATATGTTGTTACCTGCTGCTATTGTAGGAAATGGAATTGGTGTCCTTGCCCACCCAACTGTCCTTGAATGTAACAAAACAATGTGAAAATTTGCTTTGAGGAAGCCATATTTTATTATATATGTAATAATTGGCTTTAATAGTGAATATTGTTGGCCATTTTTAAATTTTCCTTTGTCTTTAGCATTTTCATATATATTTTTAATCACCTTAGATAAAGAATGACAACATACATAATAGAAATGTCGACAAAATAAATCATTGGTTTATGACTCATACAATCCATCAAAATATACATCCACTCAGTCCATCAATTTATAAATAAAAAATCAATTGAGATGGATTGGACGAGTTTTTTAATCTTAATGAATGAATAATTATCCACCCTATTAAATCTAAATCCATTCGACAAACATTTTAAAATCTTATGGTCATACAATAAACAAAATCACCAATCCATCAGAATATTTTTAATTATGTATAATTTCACCCTCATTTACTCAACGCTATAGGAATTTTTTTTTTTGTCTTGACCAAGCTATCCTCACAGCTGGTTTCCGTTAGACTAATCATTCGCCTCACGGTCAACGCACAAAGTGGTAGGGGCTAGACGCAGTGAGCATAAACATATTAATTGACTTTTAATATAAGATCTAATCTTTATTTTTTATTCAACTTTTTTACTTATGATATGTAATCACATAGAGGAAATTTATTTATCATATAAATGAATAATTATATTAAATTATTTAAATTTTTATTTTTAGTTCTGTTTATATTATTTTATCCAATTTTTAATTAATTTTATAATTATTATCTTATTTTTTCTCGGTTGATCCTTATCTATTCATTATTTTTAATTATTTTCTATATTTACTTTTTAATTTTAATTTATTTTTTAATATAATTATTAGGTTTATTATAGTTCTAATTTTATTATTTTTAGCTGTAATAGTATATATAATAAATATATTATTTGTAAATATATATATATATATATATATATATATATATATATATATATATATATATATAAGTGTGTTATTTACTTTACTAAATAAAATGATAGTACTAAATATTAGAAAAAAAGTAAAAACCTCCCATTTGTTTTGGGTCAGCTTACACTATTAGAAAAACAAAAAAATTCGACGACCATTAGCCGTCGCTGAGGCTATAAAATCGTCGGTAATGAGAAATTACGAAGGGCGTACCGACGACTCGTAATCTGTCATTAAACCACTCATCGATAATTTTAACCAATGACTATTTGAAGCCATTGGTAAAGTACTGACGGTATACGAGTCGTCGGTAATTAGCGACAGACCATGGCTTCGGTAATTTACCAATGGTGTAGACCGTCTGTAAATTGCTTGTTGGAACGGGAAAAAAACCCTCTTTACTAAGGGTGAAAGTGCTTCATTGGTTGCAAAAAAAATTAAATCTTAATTTTTTGCACTCATTGTGACAATACAATGTACCTCATTAGTCTAAGTCTAGTATGAATACATATATTTTAGAATATCACAAAATAATTGTAATAATTATCGATTAGCTAATATCAAACGATGAAAATTAATAAACATTACAAATTATAATGTGTAACATTTAGTAATTTTCACCATTTCATAAGTACTTGATTCTTTAGAACACAAATATGTGTGTGTTGTTTGGGGGGGTGAGGGGAAATTAGATAAGTGGGGTCTAAAATATCATCATGAAGAGTGTAAGAAATTAATAATTTAAAACTCGAAAACCAATGAAATATATCATCATTATTAAAAGGGACATTTGTTTCCGTCTCACCATCCTAAATAAATTCATACACAAATTAAAAGATTCAAATAAATAGTAAATAACACATAAAATAATACAATTATTCAGTAATAAATATATGAAATTTCATACAATATTCATATAAAACATAAATAATTATTACAAACAATTTACTAACCTTTATGAAGCTTTCATCAAAGCATTGCAAATACTTCAAAATAGGACACAACTACAAAAAAATCTAACAAACTAAAAAAAAATATCAGAAATTAAAAGCTGAAGAAAATGAGAGACGAGAAGAAAAGAAAAGAATAGAGGTGTGAGTGAAAGTGATGGGCACTGCTTATATATATAGCCAATAGTCAAGTCGTCGGTAAGCTATATAGAGCCAAATTTACCGACGGTTTCAGCTGCCGGTAAATGAGCGATAAAATTTAATGCTTCAAATGAAAGCCAGGAACCAAAATGGACAGTGGAGTTACCGGCAGTTATACCTGTTGGAAAATCTGTCAGAACTATCGGTGGAGTTACCGACGGTTAAAGCTGTCATAAAAACTGTCAATAACTTTTCCGCCCACGATTTCGCCCGAAAATAACTTTCCAACCACCCTTCCCTCCAATCAGAAATGACTTTAGCCGTTGCTAATTTTTTATCTAAACACGAATATTCTTTTCCGACGGTTTTATGGTCGTCGGTAACAAACCGTTGGTAACCACAAGTTTTCTTGTAGTGTTAGCCGACACTGATTTGCGTCTGTTAAGTAGCATTTGGAGTCGGCTACGGGGGACGCAAAATTCTCAAACCATCGTAGCTTCCTACTGCAGACAACTAGCGACGGATTGAAGCCGACTCTACCTTCACTATCAACCTAACATCGATTATAATCGGCGCTAATGTCCATGTGTGTACGACTCGATTCGTGGGCAGGAAAAATTGTCGTAGATTTCTAATAAGTGTCAAATTTACGTATATTTGGATATCATTTTAGTCACTTATTCGACTTATTTGCTTGAAATATTGATCATTTTATCTCTCAAAGTATTTAATTTAGCAAAAACTTAATCTTAGCCTATAAATAGTGTAAATAGTAGTATTTGATGTGTTTAACCGTTGACTTTTTGATGCAGGGAAGAAATCCAAAGTTAAATTTGCTCCATCATCAGCTACATCACCATCGTCTGATGTATTGCATCGTCTGCTGTCTTGCATCGTCTAACCCATCGTCCACTAATACCATCGTCCACTGGTATTATCGTCCATTGACCTATCATCCACTGACCCATCATCCACTGACCCATCATCCATTGACCGTCATCCATTGCCTCATCGTCCAGTTGATATTATCGTCCAGACAATAGGAAGAAGCAGACGATGTAAGAAAGAAGACGATAGGAACATCCAGCAAAGGCGGTTTGGGAAACCCTCGGACGAAGTCTTTGACTAAGCAGCCACTGTTCAGCAAATTGACAAAGGCAGTGTAGGAAAACCAAGGATGAAGTTTTCGACCGTTAAACACCTTGCACTGTTCACCCCTTTTTACTATAAATAGAGACACTTCTTGAAGAAGAAGGAGAAGGATATATCGGGGAACAGAGAATAGAACAGAGTCTGAGATATATTTTTGATTTTTGGATATATTTCTGGGAGAGAGGAAGTGAACGGGGAGAGGGAAAGGAAGGCTTTCGAGGTTTGGTTCTACGCCGCCGATGTGGACACACGACGTGGACGTCGCCGAGCTTCCGGTTTTCCTTCTTTCTTCTTGTAAGCTTGTAGCATCCATGTCTATGGATAGTTAAACCATTCTTTGTTGGGATTCAGTGTAGTAATTCATTTGGAATGTATCCATTTTAGTTCTATGTATATGAATCCATTATATTTCTTGATTTCAATGGTATGATCTTGAGTTTAATGCCTGTTATGAAGTGGTTTCTTAGAACTTGATCTTAGGTTTGATGTGTGAAATCTTTCATGGATAGTGTTTCTCTTTGCACTTCATGCTTCTAATCAATCAATTGATAACCAAATGAGCTTCATTAATTTATAAATAGATCGAAAGGTTGATATGAATTGGTGTAGGCTTAGATCAATGAAGGTAGATGCCTATGTCTTAGGTCACAATAACATGTGTTAAAGTTTTACTTTCTACACTTCAAGTATTAGTGATTTGTGTTAGATTTCTATGGACTCGCATGAGATGACAGATAATTGCAAGTCCGGTTCAAGAGAGAAACCATTATGTGAACTAGCCGTCTTAGGGTGAGAATATCTTGGGTATGGACAATAGTGGATTTCCACGTGACAAGTGGGGTTCTGAGTTCTAATAGGAGTTCCAAGGTGACAACGGGCTTGTCTTATGATACATAAGTCATTGGAAATGTCCTGGAGAGTGAACGTTACATATTTGAATCAGAATTAGTTTATGTCATCTAATACTCCTAATTGCTAGACATAGAATTCGGTTTGTTAGTATTTTAACACCTGAATCTAATGCGGTCTGCTTTGTTAATTATGCGAGACATCGATAGTTAGGAAAGTGACTAATGATATCTCATGCTAGACATAGATGATGGGATAAGAACTGGTGGGAGGAAATCAAGAATATAATAGATTGTATGCATTGAATCAAAGGATACACGAGAGTTGGAATACGAATCGAATACCAACAACTTTCTTAATCTGTTTTAACCCATTTTAACTGCTTTGTTTATGTTTGTATAAAAACAACCTTTTATCCATTGTTTCAGTAATTACGCTAAAGAACGACATTTGTACTGCAACTCCTTGTGGATACGATACCCGTTGCTATACTAAGATTGAGTCTTGAAAGAGATTTAAATGTAGAACAGTGACAAAACAAAACAACAGAGAGAATGAAAAATCCCTTTCAAAAATTTCTCTGCCACAAGTTCATTATAAGTCACTCTGTATTTCACGTTATCCAAAATGTCCTTATCACAAACCCTAACCTCTATCTCTCTTTATCCTCCCTTTTAAACTGCCGCCAACCCCACACTTCCATTGTGGATTCTTTGTCGTTTCTCGTCGTTTGCTGCTGCCATTGATGTATTCCCTCGCCCCCAGACCCAAATCTAACCACCCTCACTCAAAAACCCTCACCTCCACCGCCCCTCCCCTTTCAGCCACCATGTCTATTGTAAGTGCGAACTTGAAAGTGAAAATCGCACTTACAAGTGCGACTAAGATCAACAAACAAATTACACAGATCCGCACTTGTAAGTGTGAAATAGGATGAAAAATCGCACTTAGAAGTGTAATTTTTTTTTCAGATCGCAAAATCCCAAATATTGGACATCCAGAGCAGATCGAAAACAACAACCAACAAATAGAAAGTAAATCATTGAAATAAATTAAATGAGAAGAAGTACAAGAAATGCTAAAGCAAATTACAACAAAAATGGGGGGAAAGCAGAATGACAAATTACCTGAACTGTATGTTGGGTTTGAGAGAGGAGAAAAGTATGTTGCAGGTTTGAGAGAAGAAGAATGGCAGATCGAAGATAAGGGGAGAAGAAGAACAGGAGAAGAAGAGTGGAACCCGTCGCACCTAGAAGTGGTTGCTCGCAAGTTAAAAAAAGAAAAGTCGAATGGTATGAGGTTGGGTTATTTTTAGGCATATGTTTTATTTATTTATTTATTATATTTTAAGGGTATTTTAAAGATTATGAAAATTGGGAATTGCATCAGAAACCCAGTGAACATGAAATTAAAAATAATTCCGTATATATGGAAATCTTTAATTTCGTCTTGTACTATTTCTAAAATCAATCTTCATAATTATGAAGTCATGAAATGAAAGCCAAATGGATGAGATGGTCCCTTTCCGGTTCATGTCACGTGGGCAAGGCCTATCTAATCAGGGTTTCAACCAATGGGTGAGCGCCACGTGTGAATAGGAGTACTCACTTCACGTGTGAAGTCGTTGATGATTGAAGCTGGTGAGCCGAGCCGATGGCGTCATGTTAAGCCGACAGCTCATATAGCCAGAAGAATGCGGCATTATGGCAGAGAGAGCATTCATTGAGATTTTGACATTCTTATCACAGACAAACAACTAGGCCCAATCTGTGGGCCCACACAAAAGATGGGAAGTGATTTTTTATTTTATTTTTGGGAACCTTCCGCGGTTCATTAAGTGAACTCACTTAACGGAGAAGCTGGCCTAGGAGCTGCGTTAGGGGAACTCACATCCTGGTGCAGAATTGCGGCGGCGAAGTGCAATCAAACATCGCGACAAGACTGAAAAACAAGTTTCTTTCGCCAAAACGCGCGTGTCCGACATGCAGACGGCGAACCAAACATATCCTAAATATGAGACCGAATCCAACTAACAAGAACATTAGAATCACATTCAATGTCAAATATCATTGCTTACACAAAAGTAAGCATTAAGAAGAAAGCATAACTCACCTTCATTATTCAATAATATAATTCTTCTCACGCTTATGCATATAGATAAACAATTTAATTAAACATGTTAATAATAACTATTTATCGCATAATTGCTTGTTCATAAGTAAGTTTGAGAAATTTATTAAAATAGATTTAAAATATAATAAGTAGGTAAAATAGTTATCTATTGTAATAAATAAAAAGTTATTTATAAATTAATCTGGACAATTTATTAAAAATATATATGCTTTTATAAATCTGTCTATGAGCTCTTTATATAAATTCAAATAAACTCTTACTTGGGAATGATTAGCATTTAGCTAATCCTTCTTCTCTGAATCTATGGACTCAAGGCAACAACTCCTAATAATAAATCTTGACAAAATTAAAGATAAACTATACAATGTAATGAGGCAGATTTGAATTGGCTACTTGCTTCTCTCTACCTACCTGCTAATCTGGCTGCTGCCAACATCTGTATGTATTTGACAATCCTATGAAGATATATTTGTAAACCAGATCTTTTCAGATTATGTACCTGGCTTTTCCTAATAATTTTCCAGATGTTATTCACATACAGTAGCCTTAATTTATATATCATTAAAATTGTACCAAATATTAGAAGCTGCTATGAATATTTATTAACATTTTATATTAATTACACTTTTGCAGTAATAATTATTTTCATAATATCCAAGCACTGGGGTAGAAAGTGAAAACATCACATGCCATGATTACAACCATGATTAATGAAAAGGTCTTGTAAAGATGGCAAAAAGATGCTTCACTTACAGTGCACTAGTTTAGTTTTCACTAAGCAACTAAAAAGAGGTCGTCAGAGCTTTCCTTACTTGAAAAGAATAATCAAATAGTTAAGAATTTGAGATTCAAAATACCCCTCTGAAGAGACTCAGAGCTAGTGTGTCTCAAGTTCTGCAAAAATAGTTTTACAGAACCAACTAGCTGATCAAAAAGCATTATCCTTTTCAAAAACCACTATATAAAAGCATATATTATAATAAAATAACCTATCCTTTTTTTGTTTCTCTTATATTCATTCATGTTCAAGTGCCTATTTATTATACAATTTTCCTTCCTGACGCAATTGCTCAAGTACCAATACTTGTTTTTATTATAAAAGCATGCACCTTTAGTTCTTCCTACCTATACAAGTTTCTCCACAACAAACATCAGCACCGGTCTTGATTGACAGCTGAAGGTACAAACTTCTGAATTGTCTCACTTCATTAGTTTGTTACATGTATACATGTACCACTTCTTCTTTTCTATCTTCAACTTATCCTTCTCTTAACTTGTACAGTTGTATTGTACTGTTCACTAACATGGTTTGGTTGCTTTCTTTCAGTTTCACCTCATCATCACAGTTTTCACCATACTGAATTGGAACAAGACAGTTAGTATAAAAAGCTGTGTTGGTTCCTCTGTTTTATTGCTGACATTCAAGGATTCTCATCTAGTTTGTTCTTGGCTTGGTTGTTCTGGTTCTGGCAACAGCTGGATCTAGAAGTAGAACTAACTGGTAAGGCCTTCATGTCATCAAAATTTTATTTTTCTATTTCAGTCTGCGTATTTTAGAGTTTTGATTCATTCACATTCATTTTTTCTTCGATCCAATTTTCACTATCTTTTTCTTCCTATTTTTCTCTACTTTATCTATAACATCGTGCGTCATATCTCTTATTTCTGTCTTTTCTCTTCTTATCTCTCTAGATGAAGTATTATTGTTTATTTTATCTGATATATTTATCTGATCTTCAACATTATAGGTAACAAGGATCACTTTCTCCTCCAAGTTTGAACATTTCATCAGAAATTGCAATCATCAATGGATGGTCTGAATTGGGATCCTTCACATCTTGCAGTAAACACACCAATCTTATGGAGTGCTCAGCAGCAACAAGAGTTTGAAGGAGGCTACCCCATATCCAACTTAACTTCAAGTGCTCTAAATCAAATACAAGAGAGGCAGAAACCTCTTGATCAAACAGGTCATGCAAATTCCAATCCTGAAAGACTGATTTATCACTCAGCAGTTGCTTCCACCAGTTCAGATCAGATAATGGATGTGATTCATCACAACACAAATATGTCACAGCATGCAGCAACCATGGCAGTGAAATCACACCCTTTTTTTAGCAACTACATGCCAGATTTCAACATGGTCCACCAGCAGCAACTTATCAATGGCTCACAGAACTCTTTTGATTGCCTAATTTCAGCTACTAACAGCAACACAGATAATTCTGTGGAAGATGATGGGATTTCAATGATTTTACCTGACTGTGGAAACATATGGAACTTCAGTCATGGCAGTGCAGCAGCTTCCTCTGGTGAATCTGAGACTAATGCTTCCAATGATACTAAAAACAAACACATGGAGTGCCAAGTCAATGAACTTGTCCAAACAGTGTCTCAAAGCTCCTCTGATCAACATGTCAACAATGGAAAAACAATTGAAGCCAAGACTAATTGCTCAAAGAGGAAAAATGATACATCCTTTGATCAATACTTCAATATGCTTGGGAATTCCTCTTCAATTGAAGGTGGTTTTAGACTAATCTCAGAAAATCCACCAAAATGCAAGAAACCCAGATGGGAAAAGGGTTCATATTCATCTAACATCAATTTCCAGCAACCAAATTCTTCTTTAATTGAAGAAGAGCCTGATCCAGAGGCTATAGCACAAATGAAGGAAATGATATATAGGGCTGCAGCTTTTAGGCCTGTGAACATGTTGGGGTTGGAGGAGGGTGTTGAAAGGCCAAAGAGGAAGAATGTGAGGATATCAAGTGATCCACAAACTGTGGCTGCAAGGCAAAGAAGGGAGAGAATAAGTGAGAGGATTAGGGTTTTGCAGAAGATTGTTCCTGGTGGAAGCAAGATGGACACTGCATCAATGCTTGATGAGGCTGCAAACTACCTCAAGTTTCTCAGGTCACAGGTCAAGGCACTGGAAAGTCTTGGCAACAAAGTTAGTACTGCAATGGATTATTGTTCTCCTTCTAGCATTGCCTTCTCTTTCAATCCTTCTTTTCCACCATTCCAAGGGTTGAAGTGAATGATTACCAATTAACATGGGGTATGAATACAAGTGTATTGTAAAATGGGGTATGAAAACCCATCACCTCTAATCATTTCATTGCAACTTGTAATGATTAACATATCTGATATTCATTTTGTAGCCAAAGCTGCAGGGAAATTCTAGCTGTTGACATGTTTCATTTTATTGTAACTGTCTTCAGGATAATCATTTATCTGTGACTTGTTTAAAAGTTTCATTAATGATGACAATTTCTGGTTTTCTAGCATATTTTAATCATGATGCACCACCATGCATGAGCGAATAGTTTGTGTTTTGATTCATTCCAATTTCTCTTCCATCTCATTTTCATAAACTTTTTCTTTCTATCTCCTTTCTCTTTTCTATCACATCTATCTATCATATATCACATTTTTCTCTCTTCTCTTTCTGTGTCTGTCTGGGTGTGGATGTGTTTGGTGTGTGGATAAAACATTAATAGTTTTTCTATTTCATTTTGAATTAGATACACTAGTTATTTATGTGCTAGTCTACCAATGCCACTGCATTTTTCTTATAGTTTGAAGGTTTGACTAATTACAACTTTAATTCACTTATACTCATTTTCTTTTTTCCATTTTCACTCATGCACTTTTCATGTATTTCTCTTATTTTCATAGCACATAATTCATCACATTTTTCATTTTTCTCTCCCATATATGAATAGTTTATTTGTCAATTAATTGATTGGAAAATGTTGGTTAGACATCTAAAATGTGTAGATGCTCTTTATGAAAAAGGAAGAGAAGTGAACAATAGTGAATGTAATATATGACATGATTTATTTAGAAGAGATAGATAAAAAGAAAAATGAAATGTTTATGAAATGACTATACTAATCGAATATTTACATATGAGAACTCTAATTCGTTATAAGACAAATATTCTTGTATTCTCTCTGTTTCAAAACAATCATCTACTTAGAGAAGAAAAATTTGTTTCATAATGACTGTTCACTTAAAATTTCAATAGAGCATTAGTTAGTTGATGTTTTTGCATTAAATGTCCATATAGAATAACAAACGAGGAGAGATAGAAATACACTTCAAAGTGAAAACTAGGAAAACAAATAGAGTTTAATTTTGGCACACTGACAATGTAAAACGTTTTACACATGCATTCAATCACATCTCTCTAAAATCTATTTAAAATAAATTTAAATTCAAATTTAATTATGACATGACAAATTGATGAATATTGATTGGATGCATGTGTGACACTTCTTTACACTTTCAGTGCATTAAAATTAAACTCAAACAAATAATATGTTTTAATAAGTTAAGAAAATTAATTGCATTTCTTAATATATGTGTTTCTTTTCTTTCTGAACATTTATTTTGAAACAGAGAAAATACATGATTATGAGGTGTATATACACCTCATTTACAAAGAGAGATATAAGAATAAAATAATAAAATAAATTATAAATTATATTTTTAAACACCTTAATAATATCAACATCTCCACATACATATCATATTTCTCTCTATTAACTCTTTTTTTGGCATCATACCTAACTTTTTTTATATTTTCTCTTTCTTTCTCACTCATATTATTAGATGGAGACACCCAATTGGGGTGTCAAGCCAACATTTTTAACAAAAATAGGATAAAATATATGATTGGAAATATAAAAAATTGAAAAACGTTTACTTTTAAATACCGCACGGTGAATTCATTCCATACACACCTTATTTTTCTTACTATTTTTCATATCACATCACTATCATTTATCATATATATCTTTCACTACTCTCTCTTTCATTTTTATCTATCTCAATCCCATTTGTATTGTCTAAAACATGGAGTGTCCAAGCAACATTTTTGTATATATAGAAAAATAAGATTATATTAATTCAAACATCTCATTTTTAATTTCTATTTATCTTTCTTTAGTTATCACATCACATCATATGTAATATTTACCACGTCTATTTTCTCAAAGTGTCTATACTAGGTAGATGTTCATTAAACATTTTCGGCAAAAAGATAGATAGAAATATCATACTTCCTCTTTATTAATGAAGAATTGAAAGTAACTCAATGAGTTTCGTTACGTTTTAGCATACAGAAAGGCCTAGCAATTACACGACCTATTATAAAGCTGATAAAGGGCTAGAAAGTGATTGTCACTTTAAGTTCCTTTTATATTAGTTTAAACTTGAAAGTGCATTTTCCTTGGAGAACTTTAACATGTATTTTAATTAATGTGCTTTATGGAGTAACTAGCTAACCAGTGCAAGAGACATTCTCTTAGGATTAGTGAGCATAGTCAGTGGTCCTGTCTCCTTGATTCAAGCCAACGCGTGCTCTTGGAAGGCACTCCAAACGCAATATTGGTCAGCACGTGCATATTCTTTTTCTTTGGCAGGAGTGTTTGTCATAATCAATATATATAAAACCTCTCATTGTCTTATATAAACGTATCAAATTTCTCAAATATTCATGTAACTAATGATATTGTTAATGATGATGATGATTATGATAACGACGGCTACAACTCAACGTGTTGTGGTCTTGTGCTATTGCTTGTCATCCAACAGGGATTAATTATTCAATTATTTTGGCTTCAATATCTTCACAAAGATCGTCCTTGTGCTAATGTTACTGTATCTGCATGTGGTTCTGTTCAAAATGAAGTCTTTAATTTCCTTCCCCACAATTCCCAGTTCCTTTAGCAAACATTTTGTTCAGTCTCACATCAAAATAGTCATGTTTATATTTCTCAAAAATCAAGTACAGTCTAAACTTTGTATGCTTTATAAATGTAGTTAAACTTTCTCAACAATATGTCTAGGAACCTACTTTTTCATGATATAATTATTTTAATTATGAAATGTCTTAGTTAATTTGTATCCACTTGGATTGATCTACAACAGATACAAATTTAACCATGATTTTCCATATTGTAATGTTTAGACGGAAATTGATCCTTTAGAGTTGCTTTTGAACTACACCTTCATTAGTACATTCGAATCTTATATCTTTTAGTTCATCACAAAACACAAAAGTTTAATAGTTACATTCAAATTTAGGTCGTGGTGAATCGACATTTCTTTTAATAGACATGTAAATGATACCCCCAATTTGAGACGGTCAGAAATAACACATGATTATGACAATTTGAAATTCCGACAAACTGTTTTGTATGTGTAATTTATAGCAGTTAAAAATCACCCTAAATCATAAGTGGCTCCTAAGTCTCTACCAAACCAATGTCCATCGATTATTTTCTTCTATATTTGTAATACGGGACATTGTGCACTACCACATTTTTTTGCTTTTAGTAATAGGTAAAACGTGTTATTTAAGAATGCATCACGAATCAGTTGATGTCTGTTGACAATAAAGGTTCATTTAGACAATACATTTTTCACAACATTAAATATGTGTAACATATCTAATAACAACAATCTATTATTACGTAATAATTGTTGCTTTTTCCACACAATATATTGCACTTTTTTATAATATTACCATAAAGTATAATAAACGGTTAATAAAGAGAATAAATAATGCTGAAATATGAGATTATTAGAAACCGTTGTGTAAAATTTATCAAACATTTTTCATGTCGACATAACAAGAAGAAAAAAATGTTGTAACGGTAATTCTAAATATTCTTATATATGTACGCTCACCTTACACCTCAGTATTTCACTTTTTTTAATGTTATTTCATCATATCAACAATCACATCTATGAGTAACTTGCGTTTTTCATCCTATCTCTACTCTATGTATATAGGTTCAATGAGACTGAAAAAAATAAATTTGATTTTAGTCAAAAATAGGATATATATATATAATGTAACCCACATGTAGAACACATGAGCATCATGTTACCAAGTTGAAGCCAATGAATTGGCGTATTTTTGTTGTCGTAATTCCGAGCACACTAAGGAAGAAGTGGTGAACTCCACTTGCGTTGCGTTGCGTGCGTTTCTTAAATAATTAAGTATTAAGTGGGTCACTTCACTTCTTCTGCTCCTTCATATGGACCTGCTGATTGTTCTTTTCAAATTGTAGCTGGGAGAACTCAAGGTTCACATTTCGTTTAAGGTTGGATCAATACAACACTTGAGTTCTTTGCTAAATTTAGAAATTTATATAGTGGACTAGATCTTTTGCTCGGTTTGTCTCCTTTGATTTATCAATATTTAAATAAAGAAAATGATTTCTTTCATCATGTTTTTAATTATGAGCTCATTCTTTTGTAGGCTTTCAACAACTGGGAGGTAGAGACATGGCTTTGTCTAATGGCCAGTTGTTATGTAGCTGTAGATTACTCCAACTTGCCAATATATATAATTGCTAGACTCGTTCAACAAAGATAATTCAGATTTTATAACAAATTTTAAAGATTTTACGTTATTTTCCAATTTTTCAGTGAATATACATACATTTAACACAATAAAAGAAAAAATGTCCCGCCTATTTAAAAATAAACTTAAGTCTGACGTGTTACCTGTAATAAGTTTTTTTTCTTCTTTCTGGGCTTGACTTAGTCTGCCTGAAAATCCAGCCTGATCTATTAGTCTATATTTTATAATAAGACTATTATGTTCGTTAACAAATTTATATGTAAAGTGACTATACAATTTATAGGCTTAAGGGTTGAATTATACTAAAAGAAGATCATTCTATAAATAAACTAACAATATTATAAGCTACTAGATAGAATTGAAAGTAAGTTAGATAATATTAAATTTTATAGGGTTATATAGTTTATTTAAAATCATATTTCATATTAAAGTATTTAAATACGTTATAAATTTATTACTACATAGACATATATATTTGAATCATTATATAAGTTAACTTGCTTAAATATAAAAATGTGAGTAAGTATATAATATCACGATATTATAATAAATTTCTAAAGTAACAATAATAGCAATAATAAAATATATTCATATTAACCACATTTATTTAATTAAGCTAGCCTATTAGGTTTATAAGACTTTTTAAATGGTCTTTGTTTAGTGTTTTTAACTAAGTAGACTCTTAAAAAATGCTAGGTTCAGCCTATTCATACATTTGGCTTGGTTTGGTCTGACATGTGTCTAATGTAGGTTACGCCAAAAGTTCCTACGAATCGTTTGGCTTATTCCCACCCCTAGCGCTCATCATAAGTAGCAAAGCCATGTTTAATAAATTTTTATGTTTTTTGTCAAAATAAATTTTTTAAGTTAGGAATCACGATGTTGATTAGACGGCTGATGCTAATTATGGGCTTGGCCCAATTCCCACCCCATCTTGTTCCTACACAGGCCTTGTGGATAAGCCTGTTTTTGAAGGACCGGGAATTGATAGCTGCATTAAAAACAATATTAATGGGCTCTCTTCTTTAATTAGGCCCAAACGCACCATCACAAAACCCAACTGGCGAAGGGTATATTTGGTTTATAGTTGAAATGAAAGTAAAAACAAATTTAGTTAAGCCAAGGCACAAGTTCAATTGAGTAAAAACATATTTGTCTATTGAAAACTGCGTTTTGGAATTTACGCTGACGGATAAAAACGTTAAAACGAACACACTCTACATATTTAAATTTAGTTAATTTAAGTATACCTTTTATTGTGAGTATTTAGATGCTGTCAATCAAATAAATTTCTAAATAGGTTATCAGGTCATATCAAACTTTCAGGCAAGTCAGAGTAGTTTCAGAAAAAGTTTATAATTGATATTCGGCCAAGGCTTAAGAATTTTAAATAGGTCAAGTTTATTTAAACAAAACCTACCACGTAACTTATTCTCAGCCTAGGTGCTTTGTATGATCATCCAATAAATTGAAAGGCAGAATGATGAGGAAGATATAAAGAAAAGTTTGACCATTGCTGTCCCATTTTTGTTGTGTTCTTACTTTATTTGAGTATTTTCTGATTAGTTTCTTGGTGGGATTATTCGCATCCTATGAGAAGATCACTTCATTGTTAATAAAGATTTAACCCCTCACATGTCTTCCATTTTAAATATGAATATTCGACGTTAATGTAACACAGTTTGTGTACGTAGATAATCAAAGTGCATGCACATGAGCAACTCAGACACCATATCAAGTGGTGCGGCTATGATCGATTTTGTTTTCCGATTAAAGAAGAATCATTAAAAATCGTTGACCTGGTGTAAATCCTCTTTGATTAAACGAAAGCTAAGAAAATAGATTCTCCACTTCACTTATTCATCGAATGAAACATATGAAAATGGCTTTCTATGGATAGTGGATTATATCTGAATAAATTATCTTTACAATTACCTGTTCTGCAAGCATCCCCTGCATAAATGGATTCCAACGGGGGCAAACATTGAATAATTTTGTTTATTATACCTCAATAATTATAAAGAAGTGCATGCCATGAATCAATTTCTCAAATGCAATTTAAGATTGTGTGTACCTGTGCGTGAGTGTCCTTTTTTCCTTTAACATACCCCATATCTTTGAAAGTGTTCTCGTCACGGATCTCGACTGGTCCAATACTTAGGGTTTAGGGCAAAGACCCTAACCCTAAATTTATTACAAGTTGGGTTTTGACAAGTTGAAGCCTGTAAATATATAAAATGATAAATGTATATATTAAATCTCCGTCGAGTTTATGCATACACGCCGTGAAGGGCTAGCTAAGAGACTCAATAATATGACTTTTGCAATGTCTCGCCTACGACAACTTGCCCCTAACGTGCTTATCTCTGGCGAGCGTGATCTGAAAGAGCTTATTTCTGAGATGGGCCCCATCCTAATCCACAAGACACCGGGTTTGAAGTATGAGGGTGAAAGAACTCGCCATAAAATCTCAGTCCCAGTCCCAGAGAGTGTGATAAATTAAATTACCCGAACAAAGAATATTAGGAGATCTTGTATCATGATTGTACAATTTATCCAAATTAAAATCAGCTTCTGTGCTTCAATGCGGGGAATGGATTCAAGATAATTGGCAGTGGAGATTTATATGGAGAAAGAAGGCCTTTGCTACGCAGTTTGACATTAACTAAAAATATAACAAAAATGACTTTTATATATGAGAAGAAAGTGGTGAGCTGATCTCTCAAATTCTAATATCTGCACTTTTAGCACGTAAAGAGTACACATAAGTTTTGTTCTTGACTGCAAATGCATGAAGTGCAGCATTTTTCATGTCGACATGTCATGGAGCATATATATCTTAACTCATCTAAACGTATCAAGTTGTCATTTACTCAACAAGCATAAATTCAGTGGCTAGAGCTTCACGCTTCACATGAATGGGACGTGAAAGAATTCTACGTGTCGATCCCACATGATCCCAATTTAACTCCCAACTCTAAAAACATTTGTTTCTTAATTATTTGGCTATGGGATTTTCACATAGGCGTGTCAAATAAATCACTCCACAAAAAAAAGAACACAAAATATTTTCTGAGTTCATAATTTTTAGATTCACATAAGTAAAGCAATGCAAAACTATTGGGTTGGATGTTCGCGGGTCCAAAACAGAGCTCATGATCAAGGAGTGTGGCTTCATAGTGCTAGAGGGGAAGTTTGGCCCAAAATGTGTAAAGGCAATTAAGATTAAACTCAACAACAACAACAAAAACAAAAACCTAATCTCAATAATTGAGGTCGGTTATATGAATCACACTACGTCATTAAACTCGATAAAAAACTAAATTATAAAAAATATATGTGAGTCATTCTTTAATTTTATATTTTCATCAAAAATTGTTACACGTGGTATAATAAGAATTCAAATTTTTAAACTCCTTGGTAAATAATATTTGCAGAAAAATGTATGTCTATCAGTAATTTTTGAAAAAAATTTTGAGAACTTTGTTATAAATCTTAGAGTTTAATGATTGTGCACTTACAGGGTAATGTATTTTTACACATACGCCTAATAATTGAATGCCACATAATCAGAAGTATTATGTTCAATTTTATTTTAATTAAATTAAACTCTATTTTCTTATTTGGCTACTGATCATTATATATGTGTGTTAAAAATGTTTAAAATGACAGTGGTCAAACAATAAGTCCTAATTCTTTTACTCAAATATTTATGTGGTTAATAAGAAGCTCATAAAAATCCAAGAATCCATAGCCTTAATGTCAATCCACCTCCCATGTGTTAAAATTTAATTTTTTTAGAAGAGTTGAGGGGAGTAAGGAACGAGTTCTAAATTGTTTGATCATAGTATAGGCTCTACCGCTCAGATACCATATTAATGAACTAATCATTCCAAAAATTTAAAGTGTTGTGTAATACATGAGTGATTTTATATTATTATTTTTTAACACTTAACTTACTAAGGTATTAAACAAATAATTAGCTTATTTTTTATGAAGAGAAAATGAAAAGAAAAAACAAGCTGCCTATAACTTCAACTTTCTCATTAACTTTTAAATAAAATTTATTTAATATATATATGTGTGTGTGTTTTAATTAAAAACCTAACCATGAATGAGATAATAAAATATATATACACGTATTGTTCAGTCTTTCGGTTTTATTCACTTTCTATATTAAGCCTGGCTATTTCAGTGTATCTTATCCATCCCTAAAATCAAAATTATTATATATATTATTGTATTATCATTATTTTCTCTTTTTGTTTTCTTGTTTCGGGTATGCATACATGCAGACGGATCCCACCAGATTGTTGTTATTAAATAGAAAATGTTTTGTTGACACCGATTCTCATTCTACCTCTAATTTTAATAAGAGATAAGAATAAAAAAGTCAAAAATAAAAGATATGATAAACGATATAATAGGAACAATAGACAATAATAATAAGAAAAACTGAGTGAAAATAGAATGTAGGAGAAGCCAGGTGTGTCAAGGTATATTTACTTCAGGTTCCCTCTTTGTTTTCTGAGGTTCCCTCCCTAACATGATTTTAAATTTTGCATTATTATTCTATCTATTTTCTTCATCCATATCTTATCTTTTTTAATATACATAACAAAATTGCATGTCTTTAGCTGGATCATTTGTTTTTTCCCTAGTACTTTTTGCTTCTTAACATGTACACAGCAAGAATATTACATGTAGAATTGGATTGAAGTTATTCAAATTCTCCTTACACCTTGCTACTCTCTTGGCTTATCAAAAAACCCTTGCTACTCTCTTATTCTTATCTAAATTCTCAATGCATGCATACTAATTTTGTACAAGAAGAATGTGCTGATAATTTAGAAAAGAAGCAACTTTTTTCTAAGGGGGATGTTTATGCACACCACTTGTTTGATGTGAGTATAAGCACGAATATAACCTCCCTATATATATATATATATATATATATATATATATATATATATATATATATATATATATATATATATATATATATCTGAAACACTCAAAAAACGGACACTGAAAGAGATAGAAATTAACAAAACAATCTTAATTCTAAGATTCTCATACGTGTCCCTCGACTTCCCCAATGCATGGTCTTGGCCTTTCTGCATAAATCGATCTACTATTGCCAGATCACTCTTTGCATATATAGCACAAATAGTGTAGCTGTTTTGGGCACTCTTCAAACATGGCAATGCTTCTTGCATCTCAAAACACCATAGAAAATATTGACATGGATTTCCAGAAACTAAGTTCTGATACATCTTTTCTGTCATATCAATCTAAAATACCCTCCCAGTTCATATGGCCTGACCATGAAAAACCATGCCTAAAGCCACCAGAACTCCAAGTTCCAACTATTGACTTGAAGGGCTTTCTCTCTGGAGACCCACAAGCCTTCTCAATTGCATGTTCCAGAGTGAATGAGGCATGCAAGAAGCATGGTTTCTTTCATGTTGTTAACCATGGAGTTGATGCAAAGCTCATAGCTGAAGCTCATAAGCTCAGTGATGATTTCTTCTGCATGGAATTGTCACAGAAGCAGAGGGCTCAGAGAAAGATTGGAGAACATTGTGGATATGCTAATAGCTTTATTGGAAGATTCTCCTCCAAACTTCCTTGGAAGGAAACACTTTCTTTCCGTTACTCTGCTGATAAGTCCAGCAAAACCGTGGAGGAGTATTTTGTCAATGTCATGGGGGAAGATTTCTTGCAATTTGGGTAAATGGAGCAGTTTTCTTTGATACTCAGTTTCTAACTCTAACCTTTCTTTTGAAGTTGTTATCATTAACTATCAACAAAATCGTTCGTTTTATCCTTTTACATAAAATGCTTATTTTACATTGAGAAGCTCTGATCATAAATCGTAAGATTTGCTGTATTAGATAAACCGGTGATTGCCATGATTGTATCAGTTAGCTGCTATATCTGTTTTATAAAAAAAAATTCTCTGCAAAATTCTAGTATTCCCAGAAAAAATATGCTTTGTCTAATTGTGGATCAAGAAAATTCTGGTTCACAAGTTAAAATGATTTATGTGTAAGTTAATTTTAGCACTTACTTATCATATTGCAAATAACATGTACTAAATGTTACTAGTAAGAAAATGGTTCATGACATAACAATTTTTAACCTGATCCATCGTAGAATTATCCAATAACATATATTAAGATTCCACCAATTTTATGGTGATTCAACATGAACCATGTTTTTACATTAACATTTAGTATATATTCTTAGTTCATATTATTTACATAAAATCAATTTGGAAGGTAGCCTTTTGAATTTGTGAATAAGATTTTTGTTAGTGCAAAGGCTTATGATTCACCATTTGGTAGGAGTGTGTACCAAGACTACTGTGAAGCAATGAGCAATCTCTCCCTTGAGATCATGGAGCTTCTTGGGACGAGCCTAGGAGTTGGCAGGGAATATTTCAGAGATTTCTTTGAAGGAAATGACTCAGTAATGAGACTGAATTATTACCCACCATGTCAAAACCCTGACTTAGCTTTAGGGACTGGGCCTCATTGTGATCCTACATCCCTAACCATTCTCCACCAAGATCAAGTTGAAGGTCTCCAAGTATTTGTGGATGAAAGTTGGCACTCCGTTATTCCCAATGAAGATGCGTTCGTTGTCAACATTGGTGACACATTTATGGTATGGATCACATTATTACACGGTTCTCAAGTTGCACACACAAGTGATAATTGAAAGGTTCACTGTATTTATGTTCCTTGGGTCCATAGTGTCCCAGAAAAAATGTTACGTCCCATTTTTCTGTTTTATCAGGTGAAATTTTGACATGCCACTTACAAAAACAGCGGTGGTTTGGTTACAACTTACAAGAGTTTTTTAATTGACATGACATAATCTTCTTGGTGGAACAGGAAAATGAGACTGTGGATGGGATAGATGATCTTGATCAGTTATGTGGAGCTCATCTAATAAACTTAAATTGATTTGTGTTTCAGGCTCTATCAAATGGGATTTTCAAGAGTTGCTTGCATAGAGCAGTTGTAAATAGCAAAATTGTGAGGAAATCACTTGCTTTCTTCCTATGTCCAAGTGTAGACAAAGTGGTTACACCTCCAAAAGAACTGGTTAACTGGGAGAATCAGAGAATACATCCTGACTTCAAATGGCCAAGTCTTCATGAATTTACACAGAAGCATTACAGGGCTGATACAAGAACCCTTGATGCTTTCTCAAGGTGGCTACAAGAGAAAAACAACTAACAAGTGGTGACCCCACATGTTCCATGGCCAACAAAATTTTAAACCATGTTTTAACTTCTATCTGTTAGAGTGAGGAAGATGACATCATATAAAGTTATAGAGGGTGCTTTTGATGGAACTGCGAGGAAAAAGATAACAGAAACACCAAAAAAAATGGCCAATTCTGTAATTAGCTGTTCGAGAGTTAGTGCTGGGAGAATCCTAAGTATGCAAATTGAGGAAATGGACCAATATTGGGGGGAATAAAGAGTTCAATGCTACTATACATTTTGTATGTCACTTTTAGACATAAATTTACTAAAATGTTACATATAAACCTCTTCACCCAGTGAGCCATGAAGAAAGATATTATGTTGACGAAGTGGTCAATTATGTTGTAGTTCTAAGGAGAGGATTAGCTTTAGATGAAAATATCACCATTGAGATTTCACTTAAGTGTATAAACAACTCATTTGCAGCCTATAAGATTTGTAGCTTGAGGTTGAGGTACCATGTCCCATGGCCTTGTTGGATTAAAGCATCAAATTCTTTACTCATGAGGGCGCTTGAGAAACACATGCATGCTGGTTCTATAAGATTGGGGAGATAAAGTGCGAGTATGTGGAGTGGTTGTGAGACCAGAGGGTGAGAGTTATTTCTACTATATGGTGATGATTGCGCTCAGCAATGCCAATATGGTCAAGAGTGTATGGGTTTAAAAGATATGAACAATCATACAGAAATATTATTTAGTGTTTACTAGAGATCACGAAGCTTTTTATTTCAATCAAATCATCATATAATTTTTTACAACTTACATTCACTGATTGCAATTCCATAATGGAGTCACACCCGCAATTTAAAACCCTGAGATATAATTGCATCACATGATACTAATGAAACTATCAAGAGAAGGATTTGGGCTGCGTGCAGTTTTGAAACAACAACTGCATAAAATGTCAACCATAAACGTAGTATCATTTTATTTTAAAATATATTTGTAAATTGAAAAATGAATTACAAGTTTAGAACCTTTAGATTCATAAACTACAGTGGGAGAAGTTATTCTTTATCTGCAAACCACCATAATCTCGGTTTTAAATTGGGGTTGTGACTACATTATGAAATTGCGCATAAAAGTGGATTGATGCAGCCACAATTGCGCAATGTCAAAACCCTTTAGGTTACGATTACAATTACGGTTGTGGACTACAATTCTCGAGAGACATAGTTATTCAACCAACTTCACCGGAGTAATTAGGGGCTTATTTGAGAAGAAGGCTTCTAAATTCCCTCCCAAAATTTCAGACAAACTCAACCTGTTTTCTACAGTAAAACTACCACAATGTGGAGATAAAACTACATTATTCATTGCAAGGAGCTCTTCAGGAACATGAGGTTCGTTCTCAAACACATCCAAACCAGCACCTCCAATTTCCCCTTCCATCAAACACTTCACCAATTGCTTCTCATCAATGAGACCGCCTCTTCCAACATTGACAATGAACCCTCCTTTTCCTAATGCCAAAATCACCTCCCTCTTAATTATGTGATGTGTTTGCTCATTCAATGGACAACACAGCACAAGCGCATCGCTAGTAGTCGCAAGCTCAACAACACTGGAATAGAAAGGGTATGAAACATATGTGTTTTTATGCCTAGAGTGGTACAAGATAATGCAACCAAATGACTCAAGTCGCTTGGCCACTTCCATGCCAATCCTTCCCAATCCAATAATCCCAACTCGCTTGCCTGAGAGCTGAAACACCAAATACCAATAAAGCCACTTCAATGTACTAGTCTAGTATTGAAATTAGCGCGCGGATTGGTTCGGGTTTGAGGTATTTTGAAGTCCAAACCAATCTAAGATCCTCCAAAACGAACCATCCAAAAGTAATTGGATCAGGTCAGGTTCACCAAGTTCACAGGTTGAACCAGACCAGACCCGCTTACACCCTAATGTATAGTTTTCTTCAACTTTCTAAACATTAGCTACTACAGCTGAAGGTTTTCATCAGTTTCTCCAAAATCCATGTTTTTCTTCAGATTGATAAATCAAATATTTTCTAGTTTATCAGTAATAGTTTGATTCATTACATGTGTACCATGTACCTATATTTGATAATGAGAGGAAGGGGGAAAAATCCCTCTTGATGAAAGTAATAAGAACAACCACTTAGCTGAACCTCACAAAACTTAGATTGAAGTAATAAGGTCACATCAGATTCAATGCTGTGATCAATTTTGTGTTCAGTAACATTTCCCTACACTATATTATTTCCCTTTTACAAATTTACTAAGTGCATGTTTGGATACGCAGTGGAAAATCACAGTGAGACTAACATGCCTTAACTTTTGTAGTTGTCAATCGTGATTTTGACTTCACCATGGTTTTACGGTGTCTATCTAAACATGCACTAACATAACTGCATTTGCTGCCTTAGAGTTTTGTGACTTGTGAAAGTATCAAAATGTGTTTTGATTTCTCCGCACCATATTTTATACTTATTTACACCTTAAAGTACATATTTCCAACTCTATTAATTAAACAAACCCTAAAAATATTTTTCCTACAAACATTATCCAGGTAGAATCTCAAATTTATGTCAGTATGCGACCATTTTTAATTTTTTATTCTTTCCTAGAGTGATTTTGATTTAATAACTACCTCATTTTTCACCTGTATGACATAAAATGAAACAAGATAAATAACAAATAAAAAATTTATATATATATATATATAAATATAATAAAAAGGTAAGAAAAGTGCAAACCTTGCAGCCAAGAGGAAAATCCCAAGGGTCAGAGGGATTACGTGTCCTTACATACCGATCCGCCGCGGATAATTTCCTCATGACGGCGATGAGCAACGCCACCGCCATGTCAGCCACATCATCCGAGGCCCCTCCACCATTGTCGGCGACCTGAATTCCCCGGCGGTGGCACTCTTTGAGGTCAATGTGATTAGTTCCGCTGCTGGAGGTGACGATGAGGCGGAGCGACGGGAAGAGGCGGAGCAGATCGGCGGTGAGGGGGATGGAGGTGCTGCAGAGTATGGCCCGAATTGAAGAAGGGGAAACGACGAATTGGTGCAGAGGGAGGCCTGAGGCCTTGTGGTTTAGGAAATGGAATTTGTGAGAGTAGAGAGGTTCAAGTGTTGGGAAGCATGTTGGAGGACCCAGAACAAGCACTTCTGGAATGTCTGAGGCCATTGAAGGGTTTCAAGGAACCTCTCTTTCAGACAGACAAACACGGGCAAAGATAATTGCGCACTCACATGTGGCCATGTGGGTGTAAACTATAAAATAAGGCACCACCACACTGTACCAAGCTTAGGGACGCTTCACCAAACTTTACCAGGGGAGTTATTTCTGTTAATTACAACTTTCCTTCCTCAAGGTTTCACCTAATTTTCTTTCTATTTTTAGTTTTTTTTATTATATCACTTATCATATCTTATATTTTTTCCATTTTTCTTTTTTCTCTTTTTCCTATCTCTTATCTCTTCACCTCTGATTCACCGACTAAGGAGTGTGAAGAAAATATTTTTATTTATAGCGGATTAATTAATACAATATCTCACTAAAATAGCTCTCTTTCAGCAGGTTCCTTGGGACTGTTCGAGGGTTCTGAAGCGGGCTTCAGAGTTGCATGCGAGGCCGCCTGACATTGTTGTGCGAGCTCGTCCTACTACGGAGCTTAGCGCGAGGTGGACCAGACCGGTACGGGGAGTTACGAAGCTTAATGTTGATGCTTCTCTGAGACGTGGAGGCACTCTTGGTTTTGGGATGGTGGCCATAGATTGGGAAGGGATGGTGTTGGTTGCTGCAGTGTCATCTCCTGCGGCGTTGTCTTCCCTGCTAGCCGAGGCTATTTGCTTTCACTGGGCTGTTGTTTTGGCGCTTGAGTTGGGTTTTAGTCATGTTTGTTTTGAGACTGATTGCCTTCAACTATTCCAGTGGTGGAAGAAGGGGGTTGAAGGCAACTCTTACTTGGCTTCGCTCATCCGGGATTGTCGTTTTCTTTTTAATAGTTTTTCTGTTGCATATCTTTCTTTTGTTAGACGCTCTGGTAATGCAGTAGCAGACTTTCTGGCTAGGAATTCCTCTACTTATCCAGATACAGTTTGGGTGGAGGAAGTTCCATTGGATGTTGTCCCTTTGGTAACAGATGATGTTTTGGCCTCTGAGCCTTCTATTTCTTCTTAATATATTTCCCATGTTTTATTAAAAAAAAAAATATTGTACATGAAGAGTAATTATTTATTTTTGTATATGGTGTAATTATTTTAACCAATTCAAAGGAAAGTTTTTATTTGGTAAAATTATAAGTACACTTGCAATGATAAACACGTAATAGTCCTAAGTCTTTACGTGCAAAGAATTATTCGATCCAAAGATACTTAAACGTAATATTTTTGATTCTTTTGTTAGAGACTTGATTATAATGTTATAATAACTTGCAACATATTTTAATTATTTGAATTTATTGTTTCTAGTTAAACATTTATTGTGAACATGCTAATTATGTTAAATCATTTTCTTTCATCGCTTTTACTTCTATAAGCTTGCATTGAGTGACACCAAAGGAAGGGTCAAGGATATTTTGGACTTCCATAAACTAGAGAAATGTTGTTGCAAAAGGTTATATTGGAAAACAAGTATACTTCTACGCCACTCGAATTCCATAAAGTATAAAGGTAAAGGAAACATCAAGTAGTACATCGCTGCTAAGCTTAAGGAACTGAAGCTTGAACTATCTAAAAACCTCTTTCAAGGGCACTAGACAGAAATCACATTGCATCAACATTCACTCGCGATGCTTTGTTTTAATTAAACACTTGGATGCTTTGTTTTAAATAAATAAAATCGGGAGTTCATATGCTCTACTTATGAATGGCTATCAAATTCAAACCCAATTACATGCCCGGAAGCACTATAATGCGAGTACAAGAAGTAACAGGTCCTTGAAATTGATTCTGGTGGATGTCCATTTCTTCCTTTGTTCTGGATTTTATCTGATTCTGCCTTTCTCCTGATAGAAGTTGATTAGCATGGAGCTGGTGGGTGCAGAAAATTCCTGTGTCCATTTTGCTGGTTTCTGCGTGAATTATGCTCATGGGAAGTTCCTGTTAAGCTGGTTTGATCATATCTGGGACTGTGCTGAGTTGTGTTTGTTATGTTTCGATGGAATCTTTCTCTGGGCTACTAGACAACAAGCTCTAGTGGAATTAGGATATTGATGAATTAGATGCTAAGGTTGTAATTAGCTAGTAAATATTTGCACCATGCTAATCTTCCAAATTGTTGGCTGGGCATTCATTCTTTCTTTGCTTGGCATAACTCTCTAGCTTTGTAACTAAGATTTATCTACCAATCTCTATCTATTTGGTTATACTATATGGCAGGAGCACCCCTTATGCTCCCATTAATATTATTTTGCTTATTAAAAAATAAAATCTGAAGACTTTTTTGTATATTTTATTTTAATCTCACTCCCAATACTAAAAGTCAATTCCATGTTAGATATAACTGTTAAAAATAGAAATAGATTTTTAATGAGTTTATTTCATATATTGCACAAGAGAGCGAGAATCATGCATGACATTAGTAAAAATTGTTAATTTGACACAAATCTCTATGAGAAAGGGCATTGAGAGAGAGAAAACATGATGCTCATAAGGGCCTAGGTCATAAGAAACATATTTTAGATAAATAATAAGTGCCTTTTTTGCAAGAAATTTCAACATCATGTTAAATAATAAGGATTGTACCAAATATCATGTGTAAAAAAATGTAGATCACTTGTTTTGGATTATTTTTGAAGTTAATAACTTCAATATCTAAATTTTGGCGGTTTGATTTGGGTGCTACTACTCATATAAGTTTTTCTATGCAAGGTTGTCTAACCTACCAAGAGTCAATGCTAAAAAACACATTTATGTGAGAGATGACAAGTCAGTAGAAGTAAAGTAATTGGTCATTTTAGGTTGTTATAATTAGAAACGAATTATTATTTAAATTTTATTCCTTAAACAAGTGGTTGAGAGATCAATTTCTAGCTATTGTAAATGGAAAGAGTTTTTGCCCAACTCCATCGCGTAGTGGGCTAATCATAGGGTGGGGAATTAATCTCATGCCAATCCACTGCGGAAAACTTTTGTTAAGAAAAAAATGATTATAAATCTGTATTATTAACAATAAGCGTAAACAAGATACATGGTTGAATAGAAAATGTGAGAAAAAGAAAGCACCACAAATTTCACAAGCACATTGTGCATAACCTCACATAATTTATATGAGGAACAATTCAATCCGCTATGACTGGAGTAAGCAGAGGCTTACTTGAAAAGAAAGCTTCCAAATTTCGCTCCACAAGTGTGCTGATACCAATGTAAGACTCAGAAGTTAATACAGCAGCATGTGGTGATAGGACTACATTGTCCATGGAGAAGAACTCTCTAGGAACATGAGGCTCATTCTCAAACACATCCAAACCAGCACCCCTAACCTCCCTTTCCACCAAACACCTCAACAAATCTGTTTCATCTATAAGAGCCCCTCTTCCAACGTTAACTATAATTCCTTGTTTTCCAAGTGCCAACATTACTTCTCTGTTGACAATGTGCCTTGTATGGTCGTTTAGTTCACAACAGATAACAAGCACATTGCTGTTAGAGGCAAGCTCAACAACACTAGAAAAGAAAGGGTATGAAACAAATGGTTTTTTGTTCCTGGAGTTGTACAATATAATGCAACCAAACGCCTCAAGCCTCTTTGCCACTTCCAAGCCAATTTTTCCCAAGCCAACAATTCCGACTTTTTTTCCAGCCAGCTGAAACAGCAAGTTTAATTAGTGCATGTTTGGAAGTCTTTTTACAATTTCTTCTAAAGTCAAAATCTTTCAATGAAAAGATTATAAGAGTAAATTCTAGGTGCTAAAGTAAACTGATCCAAACATACTATCAGATAGTGTCTAAAGTGGATTTTTGGGGTTCGATGTCAATTCCAAAGTTTCTCATCAACTATGCAGAAAGTTGATTATGGAATACTCAGATTTTTAATTGTTGTGTTCGGTTGTGCAAGAAAATTCATCGCAAAGGTCATGACTATCTAATTAATCACTAACAGGCTAAACATCTTTGCAACACTAACAGCTTTAGAATTAACATGTGGAATAAATAATGTTCTGGCTGGCCCATAATGCTCAATAGCATCTCAGCAGGCTCAAAGATCTCACAAATAAATGAGTACCATACGGACGGACTAGATGACTTAGTTAACGAACGTCTCATTCTAGCTAAAGCCAACCAGACCCACGACGACCTATTTAATAACGAAAAAGCAAGGTTGCCAAGGAGCAACCTTGCACTCGGATACCATATACAAGGCTTCCTAAAGACATGCAGAGAGGTTACGACGAATTTCAAGCTTATAAATACAGGTATAGTCGTGTGGTCATTCATTTACATAACTTTCGTTCATTATGCAAATTTCTTAGATTTTGAACTTCCCTCTTTGATCTGACGTGAGCGTCATAAAAACTTTCAGAATCATAACAATTGACACTATTTTTCCAAGAGTTAAGCTATTATTTACAAGAAAGAATTGGCATATAAATGGGGGGAAATGAATGGCAGACCTTGGAAGCAAATGGAAAATCCCATGAAGGAGGCTGAAGCCGTCTTCTGAAACAGCTATCGGCAGCGGAAATTTTCCACGTGACGTCGATGAGCAAAGCCACGGCCATGTCGGCGACATCGTCGGAGAAGAGATTTCCAGCGGAGGCGACCTGGATTCCTCGGCGGCGGCACTCAGAAAGGTCAATGTGATCGGTTCCGGCGCTGGCGGTGACAACGAGACGGAGGGAGGGGAGGAATTGGAGGAGGTCGGCGTTGATGGGGGAGATGCCGGTAGAGAGGAGGGCGTGGATGGAGGAGGCGTGGGTGGGTAAGAATTGGTGGAGAGGGAGAGAGGAAGGTGGATTTAGGATTTGGAAGTTGTGAGAAGGGTGGGGTTTGAGGATCGAAGACAATGCAGGGGGACCGTATAGAAGGACTTTTGGGAGCTGTTCACTGCTGAGATGGTGGTTTTGAACTGCCATTGATGGATGGTTGACTTGGATTTCCAAAGAAGGAGAATAATGATCCCAAATGAGAGTGCTTATTTCTTGCAAAATTAACTTTTCACATCTCATGTTATTTACTTCCATCCCTTTTTCACTTAATTTTGATTTCAATTTGTGTACACATTTTCAATCAAATCTTATATTTTCTTCTTTTTATTTCACTTTTTTTTTCCTATAGTTTGTTTGACACGCCTTGTTTATAAATTAGGTCAAAGTTGAAAATTTAGTCAAGTCAACTTAAAGCTAAAAAACATTTTGATTGAGAAAAGTGTTTGGTAAAACAAGTTGAAATTGTAAAATCATGTAAAACAACATACTTATATAATTCTTTTTACAATTAACATTTCTTTATTTACACGTTAAAACCTATATGATATTAATAATCAAATAATTACCACTTGAAATAGTTTAATTTAGTTCAAATTATTTATCATCACAGAAGGGGTTTGATGTAAAAATATTATAATCAAGGTTTAGTATTTTTATAAATATAAAAAAGGTAATTGTGAAATTGTAATAAAATGGTAAGGATAAAAATTAGAACAAATTCAATCAGCTTTAAACTATAAGTTACATTAGTTAGCTTATAAGAAAAACTTTAAGCTATTAAAATAAGCTCTTTTACCAAATATGTTTAAAGGATTTTCAAGCTAGTCAAATAAACTAAACTAATCAAATAAGTTTTAAGCTAGCTGAAATGTCTTACCAAACATAATATATATTTCTCCTCATTCCACTCCTTTTCCACCTAAAGCAGAGTGTGAACAAAACATTAGCTTAGCGTATTCCTTATTCAGAAAATAAGTGTGAATGAATTAAGAAAAAAATTATTAAAATTTTATTCACACTTCAATTTCAACCACATTTACACTTTGTTTGGTATAGATAATAAAGTGAGAAGAGAAAATGTGAAAGAGAGAAGAAGTGATGTAGATCCATCCTCATGCTCCATAATCCACTCTCTTTTGTCATAGGTCTAGTGAGCTTGAAGGTGGGGGCACTAAAAGAGGAAGAAAAGGCAAAATGGAAAGTAGGAATAAAGGTTCAATGCGCTACAATCATATTGATGGAAGATTGATAACATTTTGGTGAAAAGAAACCACAAATGATCTACAATACTTGATAATTCTCGAGAGGTTCTCTAAAGAGAAAACTAAGGGGAGAAACTAAGCTCTCAACACTCACAATATGTGAACTTCAACAAATGATTAAAAGTGAAGCAAAATATAAAGGATTCCCCCTAATATAGTGGGAAAGGTCACCTAAGCTAATGGGCCTAGCCCATATGACTCAAACTAAGTATAAGACTCACTTATGGACTCTATACAAGTCCAAACCCTATTTGGCTAATAAACATTTCCTAAGCCACATCCTATCTCTATGTATGCCCAATATCGAAGCTCAAATCTAAAGTTAATTGTCGATATACAAGCTCAACTTAAATACAAGTAAAAGTACTAAGTCCTATATAAGCCAATATAAAAGTTCAAAACAAAGAACATACTGAAAATAGGGAAATACTAGCTGAATTGCTAAATGGTTGTGACTTGTCCTTCCATCCTCATCACCATCTAATCTTTGAATGCAAGACTTACATGTCTCAATTGGACTATTGTTGTGGGACTCATAACTATAAGGAAACCAACAAAGTTGCTATGCTCTAGCACATTGTGGTCATCATGTTACCCTTGGAGTTCATCTCTATGTTCCTCTTCCCTCAGATGTTTTTAGTGGTACTAGCTGGTGCATGATTGTAGCATCTAGCTAGGTCATGTGTCTTCTAGGTCTCCCTCTTCCCTTTGATAAACAAAAAAACACCAAATTAGAGATACACATTAATTCTTTTTATAAGAATTAACTTGAAGTTTATGGTGCATTAATTATATTTTGATAAGACTACTCTTATTTAATTGAATTTTCTCTCTCTTTATCTTTCCAAAGTATTAATGATACATAGAAATTAAGATTAGTGAGTCAGGATAATTTTGAAAAGTTGGTATAAATTGAGAACAAATTTAATGCTACTAACAACATTAACTAAATTTTTAAAGGGGCGTGAGATAGTTATTTGGTTATTATAATAAGAAACGAATGTAGCATTCAACGTAAACTAAATGAGAAAAATTCAAGGCTATTATCGCATAAGTGATTAAGTCGTATTCCTAAACAAAAATTAAAAGACTTTAGTCTAAATGTATCTTGAACGGCTAGTAACACTTTTTTTGACACTTTCTTTCTAATACTATTTTTTCAATTGGTTAAATTTTTTATAGGGTCCACTCGTTAAAGAAAGTGCTAAAGAGTGTTACTAGGAAACTTTAATATAACTATTCCAAAATACAAGTAAAATAACAAAAATCACTAAATGATTTACTAAAATGTAACCAAGAGAAGTGAAATTATACAGAAAATCACTAAATGATTTACTAAAATGTAACCAAGAGAAGTGAAATTATACAGAAATAAGTATATGCAAATTATTAGATTCTAAAAGTGCATTTTTAACAAATAGCATAAAACAGGATATATGGTTGGATAGAAAAAGTGACAAAAAGAAGCACCACTAATTATATATTTTACATAACCTAACATGTCTTCTCAAAGTAAAATAATTTATTTGAGAAGGATTCAACAAAAGGGTGAGATAAAAATGTGAAGAAACCATTCAATCAACTATACTGGTGTAAGCAGAGGCTTATTTGAAAAGAAAGCTTGCAAATTGCGCTCCACAAGTTGGCAGATACCATTGTAAGACTCTGAAGTTGACACAGCAGCATGTGGTGATAGGACTACATTGTCCATGGAGAAGAACTCTCTAGGAACATGAGGCTCCTTCTCAAACACATCCAAACCAGCACCCCCAACCTCCCCTTCCATCAAACATTTCAACAAATCATTTTCATCTATAAGAGCCCCTCTTCCAACATTCACCATAATTCCTTCTTTTCCTAGTGCCAACATCACTTCTCTGTTGACAATGTGCCTTGTATGGTCGTTTAGTTCACAACAGAGAACAAGCACATTGCTGTTAGAGGCAAGCTCAACAACACTAGAATAGAAAGGGTATGAAACAAATGGTTTTTTGTTCCTGGAGTTGTATAATATAATGCAACCAAACGCCTCAAGCCTCTTTGCAACTTCCAAGCCAATTTTTCCCAAGCCAACAATTCCCACTTTTTTCCCAGCCAACTGAGACAACAAATTCAAATAAGTGCATGTTTGGAAATCTTTCTAAAATTTATTCTACAATCAAAATCAATTCTAATAAAAAGATTCTAAGAGTAGTTTCTAAGTTCTATGTGACAGCAAAGATAAACTGAGCCAAATATGCTATAAATCAAAGTGTCCAAGTTGATTTTTGGGGTTCGGTGTCAATTTCAATGTTTCTCATCAACTATGCACAAAGTTGATTAGTAGACAGGGTTTTGATTTGGTCACACTTCATATTCCCTTTTTATTATTATTTTTTCTATCATGATCATCTATCATATACCAGGAATTACTCGAGTTAAGTTATTATTTATCTAAATCATATAATATACATGAAAGAATTGTTTTATACCTTGGAAGCAAATGGAAAATCCCATGAAGGAGGCTGAAGCCGTCTTCTGAAACAGCTATCAGCAGCAGAAATTTTCCACGTAACGTCGATGAGCAAAGCTACGGCCATGTCGGCGACATCGTCGGAGAAGAGGTTTCCGGCGGAGGCGACCTGGATTCCCCGGCGGCGGCACTCAGAAAGGTCAATGTGGTCGGTTCCGGCGCTGGCGGTGACGACGAGACGGAGGGAGGGGAGGAGTCGGAGGAGGTCGGCGTGGATAGGGAAGCTGACGTCGGTAGAGAGGAGGGCGTGGACGGAGGAGGCGTGGGTGGGCAAGAATTGGTGGAGAGGGAGAGTGGAAGGTGGATTTAGGATTTGGAAATTGTGAGAAGGGTGGGGTTTGATGATAGAAGACAATCCAGGGGGACCGTAAAAAAGGACTTTTGGGAGCTGTTCACTGATGCTGTGGCGGTTTTGAACTGCCATTGAAGATGGATATGGTTCAATGAGAATGAGACTGCTTATAAAGACCACTCATTGGTGAACTTAATGAGACAAACTATTTATTTTAATTTATATGTTTCTTTCAAATACCATGGGGTGCATTTAATTTAATTTATTTACTAAGGATGAAAAAGACATTAATCAATTATTCGCTTTTTGTTATTTTTATTATTTCATCCGGCCAAACAAGTGGATAAAGTATTATACATTTTTTTCATGCAATATGTTTATGTTTATTTTTCTTTTATTATTTCCTCTTCACTTTATTTTCCGTTACACATTCAATCTATTTTCTCTAAATCGCTACATATTTGGCCTAGACCTACAAGTAATTGCAATTAGAGCTGAGCATATGACTCCAAACTAACCAATCAAACTACATAATCCATGAAATGTGCAATTTTCAATAATTTGCTATACAACAGAATGTAATATTAAACCAACAACAGGGTATTGGAGCAGAACATTAACAACTCAGTCAAAGAGGAAAACAAGAGAACACAGAAAATGTTATTAAAGAAAAAAAAGAGAACACAGGAAAAGAAAAACTAAACTAAATACTATTACAATTAATATTTATAAAATGCAGTTTTGATGACAATTTTATGTTGCAATAGTTACAAAATCAACGTCAAACAAAAAATTGTTCTAAAAAAAAAAGTCAAACTAATTTACCCCGGACAAGAAATGCATGAAGTTGATATATTTCATTGTTAAGTAGGAGTATTATAGAAACATTGACTGAATTGGTAACGTGAAAATGAAACCTCGTGCTGCATTACTGTAATTTCTTACCTTTCCAACAAAAGATCAAGACCAAAAGTTCTTTACATTGAGTTGTTTCAAACCCTAATAAATACAACTATAAACATGGCCCGAGCTTAATACATGAAATGTATGGAAAAACAAGCTTTACAAGCTCAGTGTCCATTACCTCACCTACAAATCTATGTTCAAAATAACTAGTCAATCAACTACGAACATAGGGCTCAAAAAGTTTGATACATGGATTTGGATCATATTGCATAATATCAGCAGCACGTTCAAACTCTTCTCTGAGAACTTTGATGCTATGTTTATCTACCACTCGACCCAGGTCATGAGATGTTTCAAAAGGATCCTCTATACATATCAAATGGCGATCATTACCAATCCTTCTTGTCCAGTCCTTCTCTCGCTTGCTACACCAACAGGAGCATCAATGTATATTAAACGAAAAGTCTAATCCAAAGCCATATACTAGTCTAGAAAATAATAATATAGCACTATAAACTCAAGCAGGGAAACGAGAAATAGAAGCAAACTCTCCCTATCTCCCTATTTGGCTTATCAGCAATGCTAGATATTTTTCAGTACTTCGCATCACTGATAGCTTAGCATGTAACTTTCAAACCCTTGAGACAGAAAAAAGACAACAAATTTCTATAAAGAGCACAAAAAACAAAAAGCCAACAACCATTGGACCTATCAAAAGAGGAACTATGACAAAATTTACATATAATGAACTCTCATACCTGATTATGCTTCCTGTACGTACAGATATAACAGCATTTGCATAATCATGACAATATGCCCAATAATAGAAAAATCCCCACACAAGACGAGCAATAGGCTCTTTGTTATGTCGCCCAAAATTACTAAGTTTTTCAACTTGATCAAAGTAAGAACAATAAGTATCGTCCACAGTCACAGAGTATGTTGACTGCATTTCCTGTATGGAAAATATCAAAATATTATTTAACCAACAAATACATGTATTGGATTACAAAAATAGTATATGACAAACAAGCACAATCAAGTGACATGGATGACATGTTTAATTAGGAAGAATTAACTCAGTTTGCTTTGAACACTGTAAGTGTTATTCCATTGTCAGTACTAGCCATGGCAAAGTAAACATGAAAGCTTACGTAGGCAGAATTGGTAGTGAAAGTTTTTTTACCATTTTGCAAATCCTACAGCATGATTCATATATACTTTAAGTGCTTTCCTTTAAATAAATCCCACTCTAAATTGCTATAGCACAAAAGTGTTTTTCCAAACAATCCCATAGGGAAAAAATGAAAAGAAACTCAGCACTATTAGTTAATTCAATTTTCACTTTCTATGCAAAATAAAAACACTCACCACAGTGTTCAGATGAAACTAAAGGGTATTTCTCAAACATAAGCAGCATAAAAATGAACACTGTTCAAAGGCAGGTCTAGATATATCTTGCATGGAATAAAAACTAAAGTACAAACCTGTAAGCATGGAAGAATAGCAGGTCTTCGCATTTGTAAAAAATGGATGCACATCAACACATACCTGAAATCAGAATTTCGCAAATTATTATTAGGGCACCATTTCTTGTCACCACATTTATTTGCACTTCAATCCTCCTTCATGTCAATCATTTAACAAAGCAAAAATCTTCTTTGACAAGAATAGCATCAAAAGCGAACTTACGCATAGCTAGATAAGGTCCCATGATAAGTTTCATTGACTCCTCTTGACTTGGCCCAATGTTTAATAATAAAAGCCAGCTGCCGTAACCTGACATCTATGAGTGCGTAATCCCGTAGAAGCTTTGTATTTACAACAGCCAGGATATTGTTGACGCATATGTCACAAGAGATTCCTGTAACTGGATCCATGAGCTTTACTATAGGAACCCTAGCTCGTGTCAGTGCCTGTAAACAAATTCAATTTAAGGACCCCAAAGAACATTCAACTTCAATTTAATTGTTACAAATGAATGTATCTATGAGCAATAGCCCGGCAGCAATCAGTTTACTTCAATAAAAACTGAAGCACTCGGTTACAGTTACCAATCATTCATTTCAGACTCCCAATTTATTAATCCTTTTTTCCTTTCCTCCTTTGTTACTTTCTTTTATTTTCTGGGTTTAAACTTCAAAATAACAAAAAAATGATGTTTTGCTCATCATTAAACTTTTATACCATTGCATTTTTCTCCTAATGTATCAAATTATTATTATTACTTTTTCTAATAAAAAACTAATTCATGTAAAAATCAACTTATTGAAGGCCATCTTTTTCTTTTATATATCTTATCATTATGTTTTACTTCTTTCATATTTGAGTTATGAATTTTCCTCAAGGCGCCTTTGGCATATGAACATTTTGCCAAGACTCATGGACATAGCACACCATGTAATCTTATGGAGCAAATTAGACACAAGATTAAAAAAACTTCTGTGCTAGTACATAGGTAAGCCCTTTATAAGCAATCAACAGATTAAAAAAATATCAATAACTGCAAACACACAGCCATATGTCCTAAATCTATGCCAAAAGAAATATAATAACAATATTGTTAGATTCCCATAAGATCACTTTTTCTTTGAGTCAGTAACAGAATTCTCAATGATATGTTTTTGCAGTAGCATTTTATAAGAAATTAATATATAACCGGTCTTCTCAAATTTTTAATGCTCGGTTGATGAGTAGATTAGAGTTAGAGGGGTTTCTTTATTGGATATGCAAAGAGGATGGCAAGCTTTCTTTACTGATGGATCTTTAGTGTTTGTCTAGGATTTTGAATTTAATTTCGTTGCTTGCATAAGGATACCTTGTCCTTCAGTCTCCGTTTTACCTTCTCTTCCCAAATAATGTTGAGAATATAGAAAACTACTGAGGAATCTTCGGTAAATTCAGTTAGGATATGTTGACCCTTGAGGGAAATTAAATGGAAATTGGTTCTAGGTGACTTCATAAGAGCAGCTTGAGGGCTAATTGATTGACAATAAATTCTTGTAAGTTGTACTATTCATCCAGCATTTACGTAAATCGAGAGGTATGGTCAGTGTAGTCAAAAGCTAGCTTTCAAGCAAAAGCGTAGAAGGTCCTAAAGCGTAAAGCGCTAAAGCCTAGCGCTAAAGCGTACGCTTTAGCAAAAGCGCTAAATGGTATAAATAACAAAAATTCTTAGGATGCCATAGGACCAGCCCCACCAACACTTCCAGTTCCATCATCTCCAGCAGAAGCAGATATTTCAGAGGGGAAGGAGAAGAGGGCTGAACAGGGGCAAACCAGAAATTGCGAGTGAGAAGAGGGCAGAACAAAGGCAAACCAGAGATCACGATAGAGAAGAGGGCAGAACAGTACAGGGGCGAGCGCTGCGCGAGAGAGAACAGGGGAGAACGTCACCGGTGGCAAAGCTTGGTCGCCGGCAGCGGCTTTGTTCAAGGAGACAGAAGAAGCCGAGAGAGGAGAAGAAGGGGAAGCAACAAAAATCGCGACAAAGAGAGAGAACGGCTGAGTAAGAAATTACAAAACCCTAACTTAAAAGCTGGGTTGCATAAAAAACGGGTCAAAACCCAGCCCATTTCAAAATTCGCCTAAAGCGCAGAATTGCGCTTCTGCCGCGCTTCCGCTACGCTTCGCCACGCTTTTGTTGGATTCGCGCTTAAGCCTGCGCTAAAAGCAGGGACTCGTTGTAGCGCGCTTTTGACTACACTGGGTATGGTAAGAGAACTCACAAGACTTCATCCTACGACCTCTTCACATTTTCTCTTTCCCTATCCATCTCTCTCACCCTCCAAATCCTGTTTTTCAACTATTTTTCTATATCAAGATTTTCGACAAATAAAAGTTCCTCTTCTATCCAAAAAATAATGAAAACCCTCTTCAAAACCAAACTCCCCAGACACCTTCGTCCTTTCCCAAACAAGCCAAGTATTCAATTACTTCGAACATCAATGAAGTAGATTGTAAAATTGGAAAACTCTATACCACAATTAGAAAGATAATTAAAAGAAGATTACAAACAGTATAATTATGCACATTTATGCACTTATAGCCATCACGAAAATACCAAGTGATGTATCTCCCGTGGCCTGAGGAGAAGCATTCAATGAAACAAGTCAATGACTAACAAAAACCCAAACAAGGCAGTGGCATGGAATAATAAATTTCTACCAAACAGAGACTATCTTTCTATCATCTAGGACAAATTTCAAAGTCAATCTCCTCATAGCAAATTTACTAATTTATCCTCAAATGTGATAAAGGTATTTCATTTATGAAAATTTCATAGAATGCTTAGACAAGCAGCTTCTGAATTAGTGAAATAGACGCTGAATAT
This sequence comes from Acmispon strigosus, assembly GCA_030819835.1. Lineage (NCBI taxonomy): Eukaryota > Viridiplantae > Streptophyta > Magnoliopsida > Fabales > Fabaceae > Acmispon > Acmispon strigosus. The sequence continues at coordinate 50,708,537 of JAUAMA010000004.1, read as the reverse complement.
TTGTTTATATATGAATGAAATGAGCACAAAACGCCAATAAATGAATGAAATGAGTACAAAAAGCCAAGATATATGATAGCAATATGAAGATAGTATAGCAATTTTCTCACCTGCACATTCTGCAGGTTATCGGATTGCAAAATATCTGCCAATTTCATTATAATCTTAGATTTGTCCTCTGCTTCCTTAATAGCAAGGCAAACATCAATGTCACTTTTAGAAACACCAAATGAATTAGCACATGATCCATAGAGATAAAGCTTAGCAGTAGGCCACTCCTTGCTAACTAAATTCTCCAGTCCCGCTAATAATTGCTTTTGCTTCAGCTTTTCTTCTTCAGGAGGTATTAAGGATTCATATATTGCAAGGAAAGAAATATTAAAACTATCAATGTCCCTTCGGCACATCATCTGTCTCTTATACATTCTTGCACGCTGGCTTAGCAGCTGTTGTCCTCTTGAGTCTGATGATCTAGCATCCTGATGATAAATGCTGTAAGTAACCTCATACTTCAAGAATAATTTTATTTTTTTTACACTGAGAAGGCAAATAAATGATTAAATATTATGAGCCTTATGATTTGTTGATCTGTAAAATTCAATCACCTATCCATATTTTTCCACAAGCATGTCTTCAAAGATATTTAAAATAAAGGAGTCAGTGTAGACAATATGAACAAATAAAGTTGATCAAAGTACTTGGATGAAATTAAAATTCAGTTAAAATTTTAGTTCTAGTGTAATCCACAAATAGTAAGCACTAACCTTCTCCCGAGGGGTACGACGTTGCCTTGAGTTATTCTTGTCATCAGACTCATCCTCAAGCAGCAAGGACTCAGCAAACTGCTCCCCCAGGACATCAACATCAGCACCACCTCTGCCAGAGTCAGGAATACCCTCCATCATTGACCTACTAACTCCATCTTCAACAATGCCCCTGTTGAAATTAGACCTAGACTCTTCAACACCGGAACCCAAGCCCGAATGGAGGTTGCTCCCAGAGGGTGGCCCAGGGTGATCAAGCTGATCAGGAAGCCCCACTTCACGAGCCACATTGCCTCTGGTGTTGTAGCTTCTTTCAACAGACCCCATTCTTCCACTTTCCTTCCTAGTGTGCAAGTTCTCATTCCTAGCACTAAATTCACCAGAACCAACCACTACCACCCTATCCTCACCGACCTCTGAACCCTTTCTATTAGTGCCAGAACCCCAATAACCCGTTCCACTGGACTTGTTCCCAAACCCAGGTGGTGCTCTAGCTGTTTCAGGGGCTGACCCAATAGACCTATAACCCCCAACAACAGCATGGTTATTGGGACCACTTTTGGGGTCCACATGTAAGTTCCTATCAAACCCACTATCGAACTTCAAATTGGGCAAGGAATCCCCATTGGACGGAACTTCAGGGGAAGAAGCATAAGAAACGGAGGGTAAAGACCCGAACTTTAACTTGAGTTCCTGTTGCTGAACGAAGGCATTGACCCCACTGCTGCGGTCGTTCCCTTCAATCGGAAACCCTAATCTTCGCAGATCGTCAGTGAGGGTGGCGCCGCTATTGAAGTGATTTTGGGCGGCGGCGGGGTAGTGGTTTCCGGGGGCATGAGGAGGGGGAAACAGGTTATGGGGTAACCCGAAGAAGTTTGGCGGGTAAGGGGAAGAGGAAGTGTGGGACCATGGAGGAAGATGGTGAAGATGAGGCTGTGGTTGATCGAGACCGTTGGATTGCCACGGATAACCCGCGATGGGGATCGTGGGGCCCATGAAGGCGACGGCCGGATCGATTGCCGGAGCTTGTTGAGGCGGCGGCGCGGTTGGTTGTGGGGGCGTGTGGGGATGGTGGTGGTGAGGTCTCTGGATGAGAGAGAGGAGATACTCGCCGCCGTTCGCTGGTTGCGGCGACGGGAAGTCACCTCCGCCGCCGTGCATGGTGGCGAGTGACGACGGAGTCGGGGTTGGTGTGGCAGTGAGACTTTGTTGGAGTGAGAGAAGGGAAGGTGGAAGGAACGTTTACAAGTTTGGGAAACTTGGGTTGGGTTAATATAAAAGAAGAGAGGATTTGGATCGGATCACAAGTGTGATTTGTTTTTCATATTTTTGTTTTTCCAAATCTTTATTTATCTTATCTTATATCTTATGTTTGTTCACTGGTAGTTGTAGTACACTTCATATGCTTTTAAGTTTTAACTTCCTTTTCTTTTTTTGAAATGGAACTGCCTTTTCAAAACTTTTTATTTATGATGATTAGTTAAGAACTAATTGAAAAGCATTTCAAACCTCCTTCATATTTATGAATTCCTTCATTAAAATTGGAAATTCTTGCAAAATTGAATTTTAATCTCTTCTCTTTCTTTATTTCTTTGATGAGAATATGGGATCCTAATATGTTTTAATATTTTTTAGTTAAATTGCTAGAAAATATATTTCTAGTGTGAGTATTTTGAGTTAAACTATTTTAAGAATCAATTATATGTTTTTTTATAAATAATTATTTATTTAGTAAAGAAAGAGAAAAAGAAAAACATATAATACTAATAGATATGTGAAACAGCAGTGGCCGAATATATGTTTTTTTTTTTTTCTAATTAGTTGTTATCCTATTTTATCTGTCATCAGATTAAAGAGTTTGAGTTTCAAAGTTTTAGATATAATGTTTTTAGTAATTATATTATATCATCAATAATTCAAAATTGGTTTGTTTAAGATATAAGAAAGTTTATTATTGATTAAAAATCTAAAATAAAGAGATATAGATATTGGTGGTTATTTCAATAAAAATAAAAATAACAATAAAATAAAATAATAATATCCTATACGTTAATTATATCGTATATAGTTTTATTATATATTGATTGGTTATTCAGATTATGAACCTACTTAAATATGCTAGATTATGTTTTATCCTATCAAAATTGAGTATGAAATTGGAGATGGGATATCTATCTCTAAAATAGAATATAAATATATATTTTTTAAACCAATTATAATATCTAAATATCCAATTATCTAGTGAAGTTTATGTTCTTTATTTTAAAAGAATGTCTAATAGAGTTGTGTTATCTCTAAATAATTAAGATAGAGATTTTAGTTAAAAGATGAGAAGAAAACTGAATGCCTCTATCCCTTAACCCTAGGATTCGACCAGCACTTATAGAGTGAGAGAATTTGAGTTCTTTTATTATCCTTATTCAAGCAACACTCTTAGGGCCCATTTGTAGGTATAAGATAAAAGCAGAATATGATAAAAGGTTGGACAAGGACAAGATATGATAAGAGCAGGATATACTCTTATCCTATCATGCTTTGAGGTGGACAAAATATTGATAAGATATGATACAAATAAAAAATATATCAAATTTCCCCTTAAAATAAAAAATACATAATATTTTTTAAAATTTAATTTTCTAAATACTTTTTTAAAAAAAGTGATTATTCTATTAAATTTAATTATCTTTACATTTTTATAAATGATTCTATGTTTTAATATTAACTAAAAATAAATTAATTCGGCTATTTTAATTTTTTTAAAGGGAGACTATTTTAATTAGAATTATTATATATGTAACCAATGGTTTTTAACTTAGTAGGGGTAAGTGATCAACAATAAAAATTAATTAAATTTTTAAAAATTATTAAAAGATATTATTCTTTCAAAATTAATTTATATTTAAATTATTAATTATAATTATAAAAGTAAAGAAATAATTTTAAATAATAGCATATGAAAATATAAAATTAGTCTACATTTACTATTAAAAATTAGTATTTATATGTGAGTAGTCTATTTTATTGTTAGTGAAGAATTATTTTGTGTATTTATATTATAATATAAATAACAAAAAATAAAGTTAACTAAGTAGTAGTAAGTGATAGTGAAAATTTTATTATTTTATATGAGTAAATCCAATATTTTCACCATTTATAAATCAGTTTATTTTTTAATTCAATTTATAAGCAACTAAATAATTTTAACTTGACAATAACAACTAGTAATTGATAAGTAATGAAATTAATATAATATTAAAATCAAAAAAATTGTATTTATTAATTAATATTATTATAAATTATATAAAATATAAAAATTGAAATTAATTTTGAATTATGGTAATAAACAAACAAAAAGCTGATATCATATCCTGTCAGGATAATTTTAATCCCAGCTCCCCCCTTAGGATAACTTTTACACGTGATGGACATGATAGGATAATGGACATGATAGTGTTATCCTATCCTGCCGGTGCAACAAACAACAGATTATAGCAGGATATGATTACTGCTATCCTATCTTGTTTGCTTATCTTGTCTACCAAACGAGTCCTTAACATCAATAGAGAAATCCTTTCATTCCTCTTGTTGCTGTTTGAACCCTTCATCCTTTCCTTGAGACCAAGTTCTTTTCTTTTCTTCCTTTTTCCAATAGCACAAGGTGAGTGGTTTTCCGGTAGGTGATGATATCCTCTTTCCGGTTTTGAATTCTCATGGTGATTAGGGTTTTAAGTCATGAAATGGTTCTAATTTCTTTCCTCCTTCCTTCATTCTTCTTTTCCAAGGATTTCCTCACATGGTTCTACCAACCTTTCCTTCGACAATAGACGTTCATTCTCGAAGAATTCTGACGTACAAAGTGATAAAGAAAGGACCAACACAAGAAGGGGGGTTGAATTGTGTGTTTATAAAAACTTGCTTTTCTAAAACCATTATATGATTTTTCAAAACCTTTTCGTAAGCTCAGCAAATGATAGAGCAGGCAGCGAAATCAAACAAGTTATAGCTTAAGCAATGTAAACAGTAAAGCAATAAAGCAATTAAAGCAGTAAGCAGTAAAGCACACGCAGATTTATCCTGGTTCACCCCCTGAATGCTAGGGCTACGTCCAGTCCTTGGCTCCACCAAGATTTTCACTATTCAACCTAGAATAGTACAAGTATTATGCAAACTTCTCCTACCAACAAGTATTCGAGAGACTTCTTCCACCACCAAGTATTATGCAGGACTTCTCATTTACAACAAGTATTCGAAGGACTTCTCCTTTGCAACAAGAGTTTCTACAAATAGGTTCTCTTCTCAAAAGAGTGATAGTAGAAGAATTTTAGCTCAGGGTACTTTAAGTCTTCGGAAATGGGTTTGACGCTAAAAAAAATACTAGAGATTTGCAAATAGTGGTTGTTTTCAAAATCTGACTCTATACTCTGTTTTTCCTCTCGAACTTTGGCTAAAAAACTTTTCTACAAATTTAAGAATGTAAGCCGAATAAGATAGAAAGAATTGTTGTGTTGCAGTGTTGTGCAGTGGTGTACTTTTCCAAATGCTCAAGAGCTGCTTTTATAGTGTAAGTTCGTCTTCAATTCTCTGAATTTTCTTGTCGTTGACTTGCCTCGGTTAATCAATTTCAGATAGTGTGCCAACGGCTAGTTGATTGGAATATGCTTGCTTCTTCAGAATAATTCCAACGTGATTTTCTCCCTCTTTAAATTGATGATTCTTTGTCGTTGACTTTCGGCAGAGATGTTGTTTGATTATGATATCCTATTTGAATTCTTTCCTTTTCTGAAAAATAGACCACGTTTTAGTCATGTTGCATTATGACGTGTTTCTTTATAATAAATCCAATCTCTGGACGATTGCTATGTCTTTGACGCATGATTCAATATGTTCCTGTGCTGGGTTGGTATCAATTAATTACTAGGCAGACGATCCTTGAAATTATGCTTTATTCCAGTCTCCAAATGACCACTCAGACGAGACTTTGCTTTTCTTCTTATTTCTTAGCAATGCGACTTGGATAGCGAAGCTTTGCTTTTTTGCGTCTTGACCGATAATAGAATTCCTTCAATGAATAAGGCTTTGCCAGACGAGGTATTTCTTCCTCTTAAATGATGAGAATTGTGCTTCATTAAATGATGAGACGTAGCACGTCTTTGTTGTTTTGAAGCGTTGAGGCAGACGCTCTGTTGAGAATGTAGTAAGACGATATGCTTGAACGTAGTCAGACTTTCTACTCAGATGTTCTTCTTGAATATACTCAGACGTTCTTCTAATACAGTCTCCTCAGACGATCTTCTAAGATGGTCTCCTCATACGATCTCCCAAGACGATCTCCTAAGACGGTCTCCTATGACGGTCTCCTCGGACGATCTTCTATATCTTCGACTTATTCAGCCGCGCTGCTTTTGATATAATCTTTCAAGAGAGAACAGACTTGCATTTCTTCCTTTTGATATATGTTTCCTACAATATGAAATATTCAAGTCTTAGGAATACTTTATCTATCATCATTAAACCTTGGATAAAATTGTTATTAATCAAAACATGATAAACGATGAAATCATTTGAATCTAACACAAAGGTGGTTTCCGTTCTTTTCTCCTTAATCAATCAAGATACGAGGTTGGACGCGGAGCCTATGCGATTCTACGTTCGATAGTAAGGGTAACTCACGTCATAGAGAGTCTCGAGTCTAGTTGAGATGAACAATTCTTTGATTGTAATTGTGTTACTCTGGAAATTTTGAATATATATTATTACTGTGGAATGTTTTGGATTTACAATTGTGGCTGAGACATTTTCTTTGAATGCTATGATAACATGAATTATTGAGTGATGATGATCCACATGATTTATAACATGATGTTGTGAATTGAGGATTTGAGAAATTGATAACATGTACATATATTATGATTGTTGGAGATGTAATGTGAACTGTTGGTTCATGAGGTTTTTAATTATTGGTATAGCATATGCATCTGTTGAGGTTGAGGGTGATGAGATGGGTTTTAGTCCCATGTGATCCTCCTGTCCCCGTTTGGGACGAATTTGCCCCCATTTGGGTCGATATATTGTTGTGGCCAGAGATGAGCATATAGTTGCATTTTGAGGATTAACATGCATTGCTTGTAGAATTTATCTTGAGTGTATGAGGATATCAACTGTTGTTGCTGCTCCTATTATTAAAATGTTTAAAGCTGCTCTGTATAATGTTGTTGCTGTATTTAGTAATGTTGTTACTATTTTAAATATTAATGCATGTTGTTCGTTTGCTACTCTTGTTGTTTGTTTTAGGAGTTAACCTTTTATGTTTTCTTGTTTGTTGTTTGGGCGCTTAACGTCATAGATTTACAGCGCGAGGATTTAAATGAAGAATAATTTGTGAGCAGCTAAAGGAGGTGCTAGAGGATGGTTCAAAGGCTTGAAGAAGTTTATTTCTGTTGTTTACTTTTGAAACGACTAAGCACTTGGTGGTGCGAAATTATAATTAATTTCTATTGCGCGTTGGTTATTTATTTAATTATGCGAATATTACTATGTTAAATAATTATTGAGAGTCAAAATTCTTTTAAAAACTTGAGATAATTTTTTTAGAGGTTTTATTATTTTTCATGAAATTACTATGTGACCACTGACTTTGAAATTGGGACGTTACAACCCTCATCAATTGTATAGTGTCATACATACACAATCTCAAAATACCTCTCATCCGGATGTGTGATCGGTTCATTCATGTGTCTCTCGCGTGAAAGCTTTGTCAGAAGCCGCTTCTTGTCCGTGCCTTTGATCATTGCACCTGCAATCACTCCCCACCCTCGTCGGCCGCGGGTGTCACATTATGCATATGAAAGGTCTGTAGGCTTGCTGTTTGGCGCCTCTTTGTTGTTGTCTACCCCATGAGAAATTGTGATGCTTCCTCCAACCTCAGAAGTTGGTATAGCATGTCAAACAACCAATTATCTCAAAAGCTTAAGTTGTTGGATAATAATTATATTAAATGTTTGGCTTAAATACATTTTTAGTCCCTACAAAATATGTTGTTTTTGTTTTTCGTCCCTAGGATTTTTTTATTTGTTTTTAGTCCTCCAAAATTATATGTATTATTTTTAATCCCTCTGCTAATTGTTTTTCCATCCATTCAAATCTCCTAACTGGGAAACGAGTTGCAAGGCTTGGAATGTGGTGGAGAGAGGCACGAAATGGTCCCTGGGTAATGGGCTTAAGTTGTCCATTTGGACCGACTCCTGGGTTCCTTCTCTAGACTCTCTCTTGGAGTATATGTCTGGAGATTTACCTGCTAAATGGTCTGCCAATCTGCCTGTTGTTTGCCTTACTGTAGATGGAGATTGGAACTGGGACTTGTTATCCCTTTGGCTCCCTAACTCTGTTTGCAGCAAAACTCGTCCTATCAACCCTCATAAGCTGGAAAGGGGTGAAGATATGCCTTACTGGAAGCTATAGTTCATATAGTATCATTAATTTATTAAGATTAGTATAAAGTGGTACTTAATCATGTGTGTTTATTGATTATAGTATATACACACTACCAATTTTGGTAATTACACACTTAAAACACATTCTACTAAAAGGCTATCCAAGCAAAATTATAAGAGAAAAAATACCTAATTTTCTAGTAAATATATAAAATAACATAAATCAAATTACTTAAACTCATGTTTACGATACGCATGCAATTCTATCAAATTTAACTTGGGGGTTGCGTTTGGCACCCCCCCACTTGCGTCTGGCGCCCCCCCTTTTCTGGCTATTTTACCTTTTTGCTCTTAAGAAAAAATAAAAAACCTAATATATCCTTCTTCTTCCTAATTTCTTCATCTTCCATTTTCTTCTCACCACCATCATTTTCCTATTCTGTCCACCATCCCTTTCATCCATTGAGCTGCTTGTGGGATGATGTTGTCGTATTCAGGGACGTCGCCGGCGGCGAGGAGGTACTTGTCGTGGTTGCTGCGGAGGCACACTGCCTTGGCGAAGTGGAAGAAGTCCATGCCTGTTATGAACTTGTTGGAACACTGCCTGCATATATGTGAATGTAATGATAATAGGTTTAGAAACGAAACAGAACAACAGAACAGGGGAGGGTTATGGAAGTATTCTTTATTTTTAAAATCTGAAAAAAAATTGCACTTCTAAGTGCGAAATTTTCCTCCAAATCGCATCTATAGGTGCGAAATAGTATTTTTTTTTTTTTCAATGTGTATTTCGCACTTATAGGTGCGAAATAGTATTATTTAATTTTTTTAAATTGTATCGCACCTACAAGTGCGAAATTTGCCTCCAAATCGCACTTATAGGTGCGAAATAGTACTTTAAAATTTTTTTTGTAATATTCCTGGCCCTGAAAAAGGAATTTCTAACAGTCTCGGATGGCGACGGGCTGAACTACAAAGTTGAAGAGAAAAAAAAAAGTAATTGGACACTTATCGCTTCGCCATAAGCTCGGTGTCCCGAGCCCAAATTCCATCGTTTGCTATTTTTTTTTAATTTTTGAAAAAAAAAATTTCACCATAAATTTCTAAATATGTCAACTAGACTAACTGTGGTGGTCCCATGATTTTTTAAAAAAATTTGGGCATTTTTTGAATTTTTTTAGATTTTTTTTAATATGAAATCGCATTTTAAAGTGCGAAAATTGTTTCAAAATCGCACGTAAAGGTGCGACCAAATAAAATACATTAAAAAAATAATAAATAACATATATTCGCACTTGTAAGTGCGATTTGGAAGAATATTTCGCATTTACAAGTGCGAATATTAACCAGAACGCGTCAACAACTTCGAAATCCATTTTTTCTTTCACTTATGTTAATCCACTTTAGGTTATGACTTATCTCTTTCGTCCATTTCATTATCCGGGTAGAACGGAAAGGTATGGGGGGAGAGAAATGGTGAGGGTGATGAGTTGAAGGGAGTGGAGTTGAGGTTTTGAAAAAAAAACCATTTTTGGAGTTTTTTTTTTGTACAACTTTTTTTTTTCAAGTCAGGGGCAATTTTGGTAATTTTGAAAATAGGGGGAGACGTATGGCACAATTGGGGGGGCGCCAAATGCAACTCCCATTTAACTTTGTTGGAATCAATTTTTCTTATATTGATCCAAACACACATTGAGATGCTTTCTTTTTTAACATTGGTTCTTTTTTTTGATTTAAGATTTATATTTTGGGCTTTGTCCCTCCCTCCAAATAAAAAAATAATTATGTTTCATGTTATTTTTTCTTTTTTTCCTTCATTTTGATCCCTCCAATCATTTTGGTTAAACTCCACCACTAGTCTCTCATTCATCCTTGGATGAGCACGAGTATGTGTACTAAGTTAACAGTAAGGAAAAGAGAAGATATATGAATAATGCATGTAAAATATCATTTATGCAACATCATATTTTTAGTGGCTCTAACACCCTTCCAGATGCGTTGGAAGAGGGAAACCTTTCATAGCATCCCAACACATCATTTGGTTGCAAAACCGTTACACATGTTAGGCTGAGCTACTCTACCTATTAACCTTCCATGAAGAAAGAAATACTAACTCCACCACTTCCACTAAATTCTCAATTTGCACGCCGCTACACACAACCAATATCAAAAACCAAAACCACACTTGGATCTCACTCACTCTTCAATTCCCTCATACCAAGAAAAGAAAGAAAATGTCCAAATTCGATCCATTCAATCACTTGGGTCTCATTCTCAATCCCGATGGCTCCCTCACCCGGAGCTACATCACGCCCAAAACCGACCCGAACCCGGAGCCCTCTTCGGGCAACCCAACCGTCTCCAAAGACATAACACTCGACCCGGAGAAGGGAACATGGATGAGGCTTTTTAGGCCGACCAAGCTTCCTTCCAACGACAACGAGGTGGCGCGCCTGCCCATCTTCCTCTACTGCCACAACGGCGGGTGGCTCTTCCATAGCCCCGCCGACGTCGGCGTTCACCAGAAGTGCGAGCATCTCGCCACCGACATCCCTTCCATCGTGGTCTCCGTCGCGTACCGCCTCGCCCCGGAGAGCCGGCTCCCGGCGCAATACTACGACGCGCGCGACGCCCTGATGTGGGTGAGGAAGCAGATGGTGGAGGCCGAGGGGGAGCAGTGGCTGAGGGACTACGGCGACCCTTCGAGGTGCTACTTGTACGGCTGCGACTGCGGTGGTAACATTGTTTTCAACATGGCTGTGATGGTTTCTGACGTGGAGTTGGAGCCGTTGAGGATCACCGGGGTGATCATGAACCAGCCCATGTTTTCTGGAGAGAAGAGGACGGCATCGGAGTTGAGGTTTGCAACCGATCAGATATTGCCTTTGCCTGTTTTGGACATGATGTGGAGCCTTGCTTTGCCTAAGGAAACCGATCGCGACCATAGGTACGTTCTGTTTCTACAAAAATGATTGACAAATATATGGATAGTGTCCAACACCAAACACGTGATGGTTAAAAACGGTCATTTTATCAATCAAATTGTTCCTTTACTTCATCAACTAAAATAAACTAGTAGTAACAGAATTATATGGCTAAACTTTGATTGATCATGGTGCTTATGATCGGCGTGGTGACACGAAGATATATATAACCTGTTGTAGGTATAGCAATCCTGTGGTGAGTGGGCCACACTTGGAGATGATGAAGAAGTTGGGGAAGTGCCTTGTGATTGGGTATGGTGGAGACATCATGGTTGACCGTCAGCAAGAGCTTGTGACTATGTTGGCCAAGCATGGAGTCCAGGTGGAAGCTCGGTTTGATCCGGTGGGGTTCCATAATATTGACATGGTAGACCCAGCTAGGGCTAGCGCGGTTACCAATATTATCAGAGACTTTATTTCCTGATGTGGGTGCAGGTGCAGGTGCAGCTTCTATTTGAATAAGAAGAGGGGTGACTAGATGATGCAACTTAATCTGTATCTGTTTGGTCAGTGAAATTGAAACTAGTTTAGTTTAGGTGTTTGATCCATTTAAAGTTGAAAATAATGGAAAACACAAATGGTGTTTGAGGATGTTTATAGAGATTAATATCGGAGATGTTGCTTTTTGTCTGCTTAATTTTTGCCCTGTGTATAATGACTTTGAGCAGAAATCTTACATGCATAGTGGGTGTGGAATTCGCCTCCTAAAGTTCAACTTTGTCTAGTATCATCAAACCGATCTACTAATTCTAAATTCAGTCTCCATGCTTCACAAAACATAAGCAACACAATATAAAAAAAAAATTCTCTTTATCTCTCTCGTGTCCTATCAAATTATATATCGCATTTATTACATTTCCCTATTTTCTTCATATATTTTAGTGTTTACATAAAAAATGTGTCTACCAATTTTTATTGTCTTAAAATTTTATTTAATAAACGATAATAATTTATGAACTTGTAGCAATCTGTCAACCACTAATCAACACACACATATTGTGACTATTATCGACTGCCACAATATGTCAAAGCATAAAAAATTTATAAAAACCTCCGCTAAACACTTTATTTTTTTCATAATGTTTTTCTGGCAGTTGGAAAACGCTCCATAAACTGCCACGAAACACCACGTTTACTCTAGGGGGTATCGGAACCTTGGTGTTTTTTAACTCTTCGCTTTCAACGGTGGTTAAAAACCTTTATTAAACGTTTATGTTAATTGGATGACCAGAAACACAAACGTTCACGTATAAGAACTCTTTAATAAAAAGATGAACAATTAACTATCATCTTCACATCAATATATCATTCCATTAAAAATGTGAGTAAAAATGTGTCTACCAATCTTTATTGTTTAAAAATTTCATTTAATAAATGATAATGATTTATGAACTTACGACCTCTCTCAACCATTCGTTGACACACATATTATGACTCTTATGGACTGCCACAATATTTCAAAGCATAAATAAGTTAAAACACATTTGTAGTCTTTTAAAGTAAACACTTTTTTTGCGGTTGGAAAACGCTGCATAAACTACCACAAAATCTGATATTTACTTTGTAGGGGTTTCAAAATTTTCGTGTTTTTTTTAACTCTTCACTTTTAGCGGGCGTTAAAAACATCTACTAAACACTTATGATGATTGAATGACCGGAAACACAAATGTCCACGTATAAGAACTCTTTAATAAAAACATGAAAAAAAAAATGAGCAGTTAACTATCATTTTCACATCAATATCATTCCATTATAGTCTACAGCTAGTATAAGGTCACTACAACAGTACAGTGATCCATAAATAAATGCAAATGGCAACCTATTACATATAAATGAGAGAAATATGCATCCACAAATCAGTAAACAATAATTTACATGCTCAGAAAATATAGGATTTGCACTAACTCCTCTTTTTTTTTTTTTTTTCTAAAATAGAAAGACATATTTCTTTATCACGCAAGGACTTGCCATGTTTAATTACAAGTCCCACTAATTATATTTCTTCATAAAATCGTGTTCCTCTTACTAACAGGATCATATCCTATTATTAAAAAGTATGAGAAGAATGAAATCCAGAAAAACCATGGAATAATTTTCCTTGTGATTTCAATTAGGGATAATTAATAAAATGGTCCTTGTGTTTTACTCGCCGTCTGAGGTAGGTCCCTCACCGGAAAAATCTTTGGGGATGGTCCATTTGTTTGTAAACTGTTTGATATAGGTCCTAAACTGTTTGATATAGGTCCTCACCGGAGCTCGGAGCTTCGGCCAATGCTTATGTGGCAATTACACATCAGAAAATGAATTAAAAAAAAACAAATTAATTTAAGGCAATTACCAAACTACCCCTTTAATCCCTAATCCCCAAATACTCAAATCAGAACATGTGAATCGTGGCTTCTTCATCTCCTTCCTCACGTCCTTCTCCCATCTCCTTCTTCTCCAATCCAAGAACAAATAAACACACCATACCCACTTTCTCTGTTGCTGCTTCTACCCACTCGATCACACTCCCAATTTTGAACCCCACAATTCTTCAATTGAAGAGAGATAAAGGAAGAATCAGAACTACCGTGGAATGGCAAAGATTCATGCAACGGACGGTCAACTGAATAGCGGCGGAAACCTAATTCTAAACTCTTTGGAACCCACCGAAACCAAGCGGCAAAGGAGGCCCAGTGTCTGATTAGGCGACATCGGCGACGACCAACCATACGATTCACACCACCGCCGCAGCACCAAGGGCTGGAAGCTTGGCTTCTACCACCACTGCAAGGAAAAAGATTCCACCTTCGCCAACCCCTCAAATAACAACAAACCCTCAAAGACTCGACCTTTAACCAATTTGAGCTCCGTCGCCGACTTCAACGAAACCCTAGATAGCGACGACAAGAGGGAATGGAACAACAACATGGGCAGCGTCACGTTTGGTAGTTGAAAGGTGAAGGAGTCCAGGAAGAGGGGCTATGTGGCCACCAAGAGGGTCAGATCGAGTTGGGTCTCGAGTATCGCTCGTCCCTTCGAGCACTACCATCATCTTCATCCCTTCGAGCCATCGCTCGTCCTCCTTCGAGCCACCGTGACACAATCGCGTTCTTCCTCGCCGTGGTCTCTCCATCGTCGATCCTCGTCAAGACCGGTATTTCTTCTTGTATTCAACACCCTGGTTCCTGTCTTCTGAGTTCAGATTGGGGTTCACATTTGGTATTGGTTTGGTTGGGTGAGAACTCATTGTTAATGTTGATGGTTGCTGAGTTTATATTGGGGTTCTTATTTGGTACTGTTTTGGTTGTTCTTAAAGGCATGTCATGAGTTAGGATTCTTAATTGTTGTTCTTCCTTGTTTTCTAGATTCTGAAGAAGGGGATGAATAATGTTGATGAAGATGATTTTAGTGGGGATAGTGTGCAAAGGCAGAGGGAAGATGACTTCAAAAGAAGATGGGAGAACGACAGGAGAAGAAGGAGATGGGAGAAGGACGTGAGGAAGGAGATGAAGAAGCCACGTTTCACATGTTCTGATTTGAGCATTTGGGGATTAGGGATTAAAGGGGTAGTTTGGTAATTGCCTTAAATTAATTATTTTTTAATTCATTTTCTGACGTGTAATTGCCACATAAGCATTGGCCGGAGCTCTGGGCTCCGGTGAGGACCTATATCAAACAGTTTACAAACAGAGGGACCATCCCCAAAGACTTTTCCGGCGAGAGACCTACTTCAGACGGCGAGTAAAATACAAGGACCATTTTATTGATTATCCCTTTCAGTTAATAATAATGCAACCAACCCCTGGCTCATTCCCTTAGAACATTATGTCTTGACTATGGTAGTGTCCAGAGCCGAATTCACCGGAAATTTTATTTATCCTGAAAAAAAAAAGAGCTAATAACAGTGCAAAGAGGGGAAAGAGAGAGAGAGAGTCAGGTAGAGGTTTGAGTAGCACTAGCAGTGGAGAGTATAAATTTTTTGACTTTATCCATCAAAGCCAGTGCCTTTGAATAATCAAAGAGCTCCACAGCATGATACCCATCATCAACAAAACATGATTCCACGTGCACCCCACGTGCCTCCAAAACCTTGTTGAACTCCTTCTGCTTGTCCACCAACGGATCCCCACCGTACCCGCTGACGAAGCACTTCGGCAGCCGTCCGATCTTCTCGCCAAAAGTCTCATCCATCACCGTCGGATTGCAGTACACGTGGTCGCGATCCGCGCCCTCCGGCAAACACATTTCCCACATCAGATCGTTCGCCGGTAACGGCAAGATCGCGTCGTTGACGAGGCGGAGCTCCGATTCCGATCTCTGGGCCCCGCTGAAGAAGGGGACGTTCATTACGAGCCCTGAGATTTTGATCGGGGCGAGATCGAGGTCGAGCGCACGTAGACCCGCGAAGTAGGCGATGTTTCCCCCGGAGCTGCTCCCCATGAGGAAGGAATTGGAGAAGTCGGCGTGATCCCGGAGCCAGGGGTCGGATTGGGCCGGATCGAGGGCTTGGTCCCGGGCCCAGAGGAGGGCGTCGACGGCGTCGTCGTAGGCGGCGGGGAGGCGGTGTTCCGGCGAGAGGCGGTAGTCGAGGGAGGCGATGATGGCGGGGACGTGGGCGGCGAGGGCGGAGCAGGATTGGTGGAAGATGAGGGAGGAGGTGCTGTAGAGGATGAAGCCGCCGCCGTGGAAGTAGATGATGAGGGGGAATTTGGCTCCGGAAGGGTGTAGTGAAGGGTTGGGGAGGAAGAGGCGGAGGGAGGTTCCGGTGGTGGGGTTGAGGGGGATGTCTTTGGAGAGAGTGGGGAGAGGCGGCAAGTTGGGGATGGGGGTGGGGACTGGAGGGACGGAGGGGACGATATAGTCTCGGGTGAGGGTGCCGTCTGGGTTGAGTTTTATTTGGAGGAACTCGTAGGGGTCCAATGCGTGAGGTTCCGCCATTGTTGTTGTTGAAGATCAGGTTTGGTTTGAGTTTGAGTTTGAGAGATTCAGGGATATGGGTATTGTTTCTTTCATGGTTGTGACTTGCGATCACGATTTGCCATGCATTTTATGGACACAATAATTTCTGCTGAATATTTCAAATTAATAATTTTGGACTAAATTTTGTTACAAAAATATACGTTACTTTGCCAATTCAATATTTCTTGCATTTATTGTAACTTTCTTTTTATTTTTTTTGACGGAAATACGAACAATGATAAAATATGATTCGATAGATGATAAAATACAAATTAAACACTCAATTAAATCATCAAGTATAATTGTCAAAGTTAATTTTAAAATAGGTTTAATTATTTTTATTTGTATGTTAGCGCGCGATTTTTCTTTTATTATTTTCGTTTCATTTGTAAAAATAATACTACATAGATAGTTCTGTGTCGTTTCATATTTACATTTTATATCAACCAAAATCGATTAATATTACTCTTTGTACTGATTAAGTATAATTATTAGCCGGTATTTGTTGGTATTTTACGGACACTATCATTTATGACTTATTAATACTATGGCCTACTGACCATAATGTCTTTGTGGTTGAGAGCCCGAAGCAGTTTGTAAGTCTTATTTGAACGTAAACAAAAAAAAATGTCAATGCTTGTGTTGTGAATGCACCTAAAAAAACTATTTGTGTTTTTACTTTTAAAGAAAATAAAAAATTTGATATTTAGAAAATGTTATAAAAAAATGTTTTTTTAAAATATAATCAAAACAGAAAAAAATGTTTTTGTTTTAATTGAAAATGAAAACGAGCTACTGCTATTGTTGTCACCACCACCGCCATTGTTACTAACACCACCACCACCACCACCATCATCGTCACCGCCACCGCCGTCACCACCACCAACCAATGAGATGAAAAGTGGCGAAGGTGGTGGTGGCGGCGACAGTGAAGGTGGTGGTGGCCATGCACGGATTTACGTGTGAGCTTAGGGGGGCAAATGCCCCCACATGAATTTTTTTTAAAAAAAAATTAAATAATAATAATAATAATAATAATAATAATAATAATAATAATAATAATAATAGTAATAAACTAATACTCCTTCTGTTCCTTTTTATAAGAGCTAAACCAACTTTGCACAACAGAAAGTTAGGTAATATAGTTTTTTGCATTAAATTCGTTCTCAAATTTGTTGAATTTCCAAAATTGTCCTTAACATATTTCTTTTTAATCTCTTTCCATCATTAATGCAATTCCATATTTCCAGAATTGAATAGGGGTAAAAATGTGAAAAAATAATTAATATGGCACAAAGCCTTATGTGGTTCTTGTAAAAAGGAACAACCAACATAATTTCCCTTTCTCCTTCTAGCCGCCTCACTTCCTCTTTCTGCTTCTAGCCTCCTCACATCCTCCACCACCGAATCTCGTTCTGCTTCCCTTCTTCTCCTCCGCCGTCGCGCGGCTCTGCGTCCTTCTCCGTCCGCCGTCACCTGTGCATCTACGGTCTGCAATCTCCGTCCGCCGTCGCGCTCGACTCCGCTTCTCCGTCCGCCGTCGCACTCGACTCCGCCTTCTCCATCGCCGCGACGCTGCCTTCTCCTCCTCCGTCGTCGCGGCTCTGCCTCCTCCGCCGCCGTGCCTCTGCCTTCTCCACCTGCTCTGCTTGACTGCTTCAAAGTTCAAACCCTGTTCCGATTCTCCTCTTTCTGCTTCAATCCAGCAAGGTATTACCTTCTTTACTCTTTAGCTTGGCTGTTGCTTTGTGTTTGGTTGTGAATTGTGAATTGTGAGCAAACAAGGACTATGGGGAACTAGGGATCTTGCTATAAAGCTTGTGGAGACTATGAAGCATATTGTATATCTATTGGTATATTTGCTTTTAGAGTTAGCTTTGATACTTCCTGTAGCAACTGCGACAGTTGAAATAGCTTTCTCCGCTATGAATATCATCAAGAATCAGAAGCGAAATCGTATGAGAGATGAATGGCTAAATGATTGTTTAGTTACTTATATAGAGGAAGATGTATTTGACAGTATTGAGAATGAAAAGATAGTGTAGAGTTTTCAAAATATGAAAACTCGTAGGGAACAATTTTGATGTACTTTCAAATTTTTAATAGTACGTTATATTTTCAATGTTACAAATTTATGTGCATTTTGCCCCCACGTACTTAAATTCCTGGATCCGTGCCTGGTGGTGGCAGCAGTGCCAGTGACAGTAGCGGAGGTGGTGGTTACCGCCATGTGGGGCAAATGTGATGAAGGTTGTGGTGGCAGCGGCGGTGGTGGGGTGGTAGCGGCGGTGGTGGTGGAGACGATGAGACGAAGAAAATAAAAATATAAAGTAAAAAATATTTTTTCTAAATTTGAAAATGAAAACAATTTTCATAAAACGAAAAAAATGAAAAATAAAAACATAAAATATTTTCTCGAATCAATTAGGTCATTAATATGTAAAAATTAGATTTTAATTATTTTCAGCACACTTGAGTCGAAATTGTAAAAGCAATTTAATACACCAAAATTTACTAGCAGCTTTCTGTGAAATGTGCAATAATTTAATTTTTCAGAAATGAAAGTTAAACTAAAATACATAAATTTTCAAAGTTTAATTAATTTTAATTTTTTAATTAAATAATTTTATTGATAAAGAACCAATTTAATAATAATTTATGAATGATTCATGAGAAAATTTAAGCATTAATTGATTGAAAATCTATTTATCCAAAAATAACTAAGGCTGATAATTTTGATTATTGATTATTTCCATATAACAAGAGGAGGCACCACAAGCTCAACAAGGAAACGATATGCTCGGTCAGAACACTTTGCATGTTAGAATGCTAATATGATGATTTGGAAGGGATTCAACTACACGAGGATGATCCTACGGTTCAATCTGTAGTCACAAATATCATAGTACAAACTTGAGAGGGTACTCATTGATTAAGAAAGTCTGTCCTATGTAATCTATTATGATGCATTCCAAAAGTTAGAACTCAGAAAATACCAACTTACTACCTTATCGGCATCACGAAAGAGGAAGTAGAAGTGTGTTGTTTATGTCGAGTTTATAGTAGTCTTTCGAGAGGGACAATCACTTATTAATTGCGTTTCTTCATATAATGTTATTCATAAATCTCGAGCGAGTAGGTGCACTCAAAGGTTGATTTGAAGTATGAGCCTAAAGGAGTCAACGAACAAGTGTTTTTTCATTGAATTGGACCCTCGAGATGATTTTTTACCCTTGAGAAGAAAATAACGGGAAAGTACCTAAGTCATTCATGAAGCTCAAAGCAATAACAGTGGATGATCAACTGGATAGAAAATTACATATGGTCTAGTGAATCTCTTAAGGGAAAATTTAGATGTTCTATCACTTTATCTAACAATATTACTTCGCCCGGTGTCCAACGACAACGACCACTTCACGAGCACAAACCAAATCCTTTAAATACGAATAGAATAACTAAAACTCATCACTTTATCAGAATGCATATGAAAAGAAATTTCTGTTAGAGTTCATATGAAAAGGAATTTCCACTACGGAATAAACTAGCCTGATAATTGATTGAAAGTTAAGCGGTACCAATTATCGTTTGAAAGCAAATACATTTCTGCCATTATAAGAAAATTTAGAGAGAATACCTATGATTTTAACAAGTCCCATAGTTTGATACTACAGGATGATCCATGTAAGTTGTAACTTTCAAATCGTACTGCATTTATGAATGTGCAGTGCAGTGCAACCACAAATGTATCGCTTGCATGATCTGGACCACTTCTGTATTTATTTATTTCACACACCAACCAGATATTCCTAACTGTATTTGCATACTCAAAAGCAACACAGCATCACGTCTAAATATATAAATAAAAGCATCTCATATCTTGATGCCACCTGTGCAACAACCAACGTGGACGAAACACCTCCAGACTACCAAGCAAGACGTCAGTGGCATGCGGGAGGCCAGCAAAAGCCTCCCTCCAAGGTAGGAGCATTAGGGATCTCTCCGAACAGAATTGCCCATCAACTAAGATTTTACTAGACACAAGGGTTTGAGCTCGGAGAATTGAAAGTGCACTGGTAAGATTTTTTTTTTTAAGAATGTGCATATAAAATAATTAATAAGCTAGAAATAAAAGATAAAGTTGCAAAACAAGTAGTTTTGTGGCAGTTGTTAGTGCTGAAAATGAAAAGAAAAAACTAAACAAGCCCAAAATATGGAGTGAGAGTATTTCTTCCATTGCTAATCATGTCACCAAAATATCTATTATGGCAGGCTAATCACAGATCAACCAGATTCAGACTAGATATTGGCGAATGCACAAATAAATTTAATTTCTGTACAAAAATGTACCTACCCAGTTATTTCTGATAATAGCACAGCAATATATTATTGGCATTCAGAAGTTTCCTGCCATACAGGTATGTGAGCCCTTGTGTGTCTGTGTGTGTGTGAAATAGAATTACTACATGTAATTACCATTCTGTGTGTGTGTGTGAAATAGAATTACCCATCTCTATTGACAAAAAAAAAAGACCATTCTGTGCTTCTAATAAAGGGCCAGCAATTTTAATCTACCATTTCATTTGTTTTTTATGGAAGATTAGTAATAACCTTTCTATAAATAATCGCGCATTTTATGTGTTCCAAGAGGTTAAAGTTTGTGAGTGAAAGGCTTGCCGTAGGTCCAGGCACTGATATGATAAGATGAATGATGCTATACTCCTCTAATTCCAGGGACAGTGGAGTCTCCACTTAACTCACAGTAACAACATAATTACTCGTAAAAGACAACAATGGGACCTGGATATGTTCCCTTCAACTGAAATTAACACCACTAACAATGTCAAAATCTGAATAATGAATATAACTTTTCAAAGTTAGAACAACAAAAAAGATTAAGGTCATGAAATTCTTCTTCTTAAAGCTAAAGTCAGAAGGCACTAAGCAAATATATTCGTTTAAAAGGGCCCCAAAGCCAAATAGCTTCAAAAGTAAATGTTCCCTCAACTTTAATGACCCAGAATTTCCTGAAATTCAACAACTTGTAGTGGCAAAGACAAGTAATTTACACTAGAATCATGAGCTCAAAAAGTTCTTTCAGATTAAAAAGTAAGAAACAGAACCAGGTCAGAATGAACAGTCATAGGAAAAGGGTAAAGAATAGAAGCACAGAAAAGGAAAGAAATGGATTTATGCAAGACTAGTAAGTTGTAACTTGTAACTCACTATTTTTCTAACATTAGCCTCTACAAATGTTGAGGAAAAATTAGAGTTGGCCTAAAACAACATACACTCATAAGTTAATGATGATTAATAATGACAAGAAGACTCACACACTGAGCAAAATTCACCGAGCCTTCTTCCGGGACTTGAAGGGGAAATTCGACGGCGGTGATGGTGAGAACTCAAAGGGCAAGTGCGGCGGGTCAGCCTCGCCGGAAAGCATCCCCACAATCTCTTTCATGGAAGGCCTCTTCACCGGCGACCGCTGCAGGCACAACAAGGCAATGGTGATGCAGAGCAGTGCCTGCTCCTTGTCCAATGAATGAATGGAAGTGTCAACAAGATCCAAAAGCTTCCCATTGTGGGCTAGTTGCCTAGCCCAGGAAATCAGATTTGCCCTCTCAAATTCTGAAATCGGCGACGCCGTCACCTGAAGCGGCCTCCTTCCGGCAATCAAAACCAATAGCAGAACCCCAAAGCTATACACATCACACTTCTCAGATAGTTGTCCACCGCCACCATACTCAGGGGCAATGTAACAAACAGTTCCCCTCATACTTGGGGTGCTGCTAATTCCACCACTCTTGGGGATATCCCCACTAACCCAATCCTGGCTATTCCTCCTTCCAAGATTCCTAATCTCACCACTCAAACCCTCCAACCACCAATCGATGCTCCCTCTACTACCCTTGCTCTTCCTCTTCTTCTTCTTCTTCGCTGCACCATCCTCAATGTCTCTCTGCCACCAAGATTCGCCACCGCAATCAAGGCTCCTCTTTTTCTTCTTACTCTTCTTGGAAAGCTCCTCACAGAACTCCTCCTTCCACCACTCCCTCGGCTTTCGATTCTTCTTCGCCTTAACCTTCTCCTCATCAAGAGAAGCCCACCAATCCAATCTCTTCCTCTGCTTCTTCACCGCCGCCGCAGCAGCAACGCCACTGTTATTCCTCCCCACAGAGCAAGGAGAAGAACCTGAATCAACCCACTCGCTCTTTGGTCTCTCCTTCTTTATCTCACTCCCAATCCACTCCATCACATAGTCCTTCACCCTCCCCGATTCAGACCCTCCCCCATTCTCCTGCTTCCACCACCAATCCCTCCCAGAACCACCACCACCACCCTTCTTCCTCTGGTTTCCACTATCAATGCTCAACTTATCCAAACACCCATCAGACAAAACACTCGATTTATCCACCCCCGCCACCGTCTCCGGTGACACCGCCGCCCCCATCTCCGGCGAAGCATCGTAGTCCAAAACCCTCACCGTTAAACTCTCCGGCGACCGCTCAATTGTTGTATTCGTCGCCACGCTCTCCACTTCCTCGAGAACCGAAACCGAGCAACAATCCTCAACAACTTCCTTCTTCTTCTCCTCCACCATCCCCATCATCCCAGATTCTTCCACCGCGCTCTTCACCCTCGCAAGCCCGAAATCCCCAATCTTAGCCTTGAAATCGCGATCCAGAAGAACGTTGCTGGGCTTGATGTCCCCGTGGATCACCGGCGGGTCGCAGTGGTGGTGGAGGTACTCGAGCCCCTTCGCAACCGAAACGGCGACGTCGAACCGGTTCGCCCAGCGCATGAGCTCGGGGCATCGCCGGTCCAGAAGCGCGTCCTGGAGGCTCCGGTTCGGCATGAGCTCGTAGACCAGAACGAGCTTCCGACCGCGCCGGTCCGATGAAAACCCGAGGAGGGAGAGAATGAAGGGGGAGCGGAGGTTGGAGCAGAGGGAGAGCTCGTTGTGGAACTCCCTCTCCCCTTGGATCGAACCAGGCGAGTCCATCACTTTCAGCGCCACGGTCTGGCCCGACGGCAGCGTTGCCTTGTGCACCGAGCCGAACCCGCCGTGGCCCAGCCTCGTCGACGGCGAGAACGAGTTCGTCGCGCGGCGGAGCACAGAGTACGAGAATCGGCGCTGGCTGTGCTCGAATGGCGCTGTGCGGTTGTACGAGAGCTTCCGGTAGAGGAAGACTGCCACCGAGGTGACGACCGCCACCAGGAAGACGGCGGCGGCGATGGCTCCGCCGACTATCATTTCGCGGTGGTGGGGAGGGGTGACGGCCGCCGCAGCGGGAAGCGGTGGCGGCGGACGCGATGGCATGGTTGTAATTATGAGAGGGAGATGGTGAAGTGTTAACGATTCATGTGTGAGAGAGAGTGAGGATGAGAATGAGAAAGAGAAAGAGAAAGTAGAAGTGAGTGAGTGAGTGTTTGACTAGTGAGTCGTAACTCGTAAGTAAGTAACCGTGGGATGGGGAGAAGAGAATTAATATTATACTAATATCTTTATTGTGTTTGTTTCTTGTTTGGCCAACCAATATTCTAATAGATAAATAGAGAGAAATACATGAATAATGGTGCTTTTAAGAAAAATAAAATCAAGTTGTCTAAAGATTCCCTTTTCTTTTCATTTCCTAATAAAAATAAGCTCTATGTAATACAGAGTCGCAGCTAAATCGGTTTCTAAATTTTTTTAAAGCTTTTAACGCTAGGGAAAAGATTATTTGAAATAACGCCACAATGCTTACGTGGTTGAACTATTGTACAGTCACCAATCCATGTAATAACTCTAGTTAGATAAAGGCTGCCCATTTTAGTCCTTATAAAATTACTCTCATCACTTTTAGTTCCTCATCTCCCCCTTTTCCTCTTCCTCTTCCTCCTCCCACCCATTGCCACACCCACATGAAGCAACACCTCTTCAGCGAAATTTGCATGCACATAGCCATTGCAGACCACCGCACCATAGATTCGGACCTACCACAGACCAAGAACCCTCAGAGGCCCACAAGAGAGAGCAAATCGAGAGAAGGATGAGCAAGCAAAGAAAAAGAGTCACCCTTATTCCCGAACTTATAGCATCACCATATGCGTCGGTTATTTGACAGGAAAATTTAGTGCGCGTGTTACCGACGGTGAAATTTGTCGGTACTTTGACGGCATTTGTCGTGCGTGTTTATTGATGAAATTATCGACGTCTTGTAAAAATTTGAACAAATTGTTCGGGCGGGATAATTGCCGCTAGTGTATCGACGAATTTGGTCGTCTGTAAGTTATAAATATTGGCGCAAAAAATGATCGTCAGTAACCTATATATAGCAGCGTCCCAGAACGTCAGAAGTCATAACAACCTTCAACTTTGCAAGTTTATTTATACTTCAAGTTAGTATTTCTCTCCATTTTACCGACAATCAACACAGTTGGTAACGAGTACGAAAAAATCCGTTGGTAACATACCGAAGGTTAAATCAGTCGCTAAGTTTATCGACGAGCATGTTCGTCGCTAAAATTACCGACGGACTAATCCGTCGGTAAACATAGTGACGACCTACATTCGATAACGCACCGACAGCTATTCCCAAGTCGTCAGAAAAAAAATACAGACGAGTGAAATTACAAAGGCTTTTAGACTGTCGGTTGGTCGTCGGTTGGTTGTCGGTAATTCAGTGTTACCGACGGTTTTTTGACATTACCGGCGACTTATGGTTGTCGATTAAACGCGCTTTTCTTGTAGTGATTACACTCCTTAGTTTCAGTCTGCTCATATTTTGGATGAAAAAATAAGGGGCAAATAGGAAAATTTGAGATTCTACCCATACCCACCTTCATCTATAAACATCTCTTGGGGGGAGGGGAGGGGTAGCTCACTTGGTTGAGCTAAGGGTGATGGAAGGTGAAGGACCTGCAATGAAACCCTGGAGAAAGAACATTTGTAATTTACTAACTACTAACGTTTGCCTATCAACAACAAAAGTCTATATTCATCCCTCCTTCAAACCCTCATTTCTCAATATCCTACCACCACCTCCCACATCGTCATCATCTCCAAATTTACCCTTCAAGCCCCCACCTTTTTCACCACCCTATTTCCCTTTCACCTTATCTACCCCTCAACCCCACCCACCTTCTCCTTATTCCTCCTCAACCCCAATATCTAACCTTTCAATTGCACCAGCAAAGGGAGAGAGAGAGACCAAGAAGGAGGAGGAGGAGGAGGAGGAGGATCTTTGAGGTTCAGGGGTCTAGATGAGTCCAAGTTCAAAACTTCAAAAAGCCCTAAATCATCTCTCGAAAACACGAAGCGAACCCGACATCTTTTCCCTCAGTTATAGAACCTGCATTCAATGCAACCTCATTAGCGATGACAATGTTAGGGTTTCCTAGATGGTTCGCTCTAAAATCACATTCACCAGCAAGAGGATGAGGGGAAGAATAACGAGAAGAGAAATTTGGGGAGCGATCATGAAATGGAGAAATGTGTGGACTTTGAATTCTTTGTGAAGAGGTTGGAGAATTTTCTGGGTTCGTGTTATTTTTTTTGGGTTCATCTCAAATTTATTGGTTCATCCGATTCTTCTATTTGAAGGTTTATGGTTCATATAAATTTTTTTGGGTTCTCAATTTTTCTTATTGTCATTGCTTTAAGAGAAAGTTGGAGAAAATGAGAGAAATATGTGATTATTGGAAATCTATGATTATTGGGTGTTGGTGGATAGGAATTTTTGTGCTTGTATGTAATGGGTGATGGGTCTTTTGATAGAATTGGAATGGTGATTTATGGTCTAAAGAAGTGGGGGTATTTGCAGGTTTCTCATCCATGTCCGAGAGTGTGAGGAAGAAGGGAAATAGCCCAAAGTGCACAATGTAAAGCTCCTAACTTTCACTACACCCTAACATGCAACTATGCAATGGAAAAGGAAGAAAAATGTAAGAGTGAAGAGCTCACTAAATCATGGAAGTGTTGAAGATTTCAGAGGAAGTGATTCAGACGTTGTGGATTCGAGGTCTCTAAAGGAAAAAGCTTGGCAAAGTGGAAGAAATAGGAAGAAGGTGAAATGATGCTTAAGTTCCCAATTTAAAGGCAACCAACTTGGGGAAAAGATGATATTTCACTTCTCAAGCGAGGGCATAGAAAATTGTTCTCACGAGGCGCCTCATCATTACACATTACCTTTAGAGAATCGCACCGAATCAATTCTCACCAATTCAAGAGTCGCATGCGTTCACTTGCTCCATCAACATTCAAACCATGATGAGACACATCTCTTTCTAGTTTAGGAGACCTCGGACAAGACTTCGATACAAAAGGTAACATCTTATGGTTGTACGAGTTCAGGTCATATTATCCCTGACACATGCTTTGAAGTTCCTAAGCTCATCTCAAATCACAAGTATACTACGTGAGGAAGGTCAGTTATCTCATTGTTGTGGACTGGAGATATTGACACTAAAAACATCATAATGCCTCGGTTAGTCAGACTGGAGGCAACTGTTACAGAATAAAATGATAGATCCATGTATTTTGGCCCAATATTGACAATATCCCATGAAGAAAAGAATAAGACTCTTAAATCATGATGATATATTATATTACTAGATTATATTTGTTATAGGGTTAAATATGTTTTTGGTCCCTGAACAATGAGCGAAATTTGGTTTTCGTCCCTCGCCGGCGTAAAGGTGGACTTTAGTCCCTAGACTATAAGAAATTGTTGGTTTTGGTCCCTACCGCCGGCGTGGTCAACGCCGGAGCTCCGTTTTGCCTATGTAGCCCTGCCGTGTCAGCTAATTAAGACACGTGGAATTTTTATTTTTTATTTAAATTAAAAAGAAAAAAGAAAAAAGAAAAGAAAAAATGCAGAAGCTTTCTTCCTTCTTCTTTCTTCATTCTTCTTTCCTCTTCCTCTTCCTCTTCCTCTTAGGATCCGAAATACCTATACCCAGAATCATATTGTTTCTTCCTCTCCCTTGATGCTTCTTTCTTCTTCTTCTTTCAACCCAAAATATCAAAAATCTTGTTTTCTTTTTCCAGAAAAACAAAATATAAAAAATCAAACACCAACCTCCTTTAATTTTTCCAGAATCCCAGAATTCTTCATCCTCCTTCAACCCAAAACAAACAAACCCAGAAATTTATCACCCTCACCACCCAACCTTCAACCATTTCATAAACTGAAACAAGAAAATAAACCCAGAAATTCAAAGCAAAAACAACAAAAACCCAGAAACCTCACTTTAATTGAAACTGAAATTCAAAGCATAAACTATATACGAAACTGCAACTGAAATTCGAAGCAACAAGAAGAACAGCAAGCCAAAACTCAAACTGAAATTCAAACCAACAAGAACAATTGAAAGCAACAGCAACAAGAAGAGCAAGCCAAAACTCAAACTCAGAAGATGAATAATTCAACCCAGATCCATCATCCCCTTCAACCCAAGCTGCAAAAACAAAAAAAGAGAGAAATTGAAAGCAACAGCAACAAGAGAAAAGGACGACGGCGGCGAACGGCGGCGGTGGCAAGGAACCATGGGATCCTCTTCTCCTCGTGGCGAGGATCATCGTCGTGCAAACCGTTTTCTCAGAAGCCAAAAGGATTGGCCGGAAAACAGCCATGAAGGCGGCGGCGGCGGCCGATCGTCAAATTTCTTTAGGGGTTTTGATGCGGACGTTGTGGGGATTCCATTGGTGGTGATGGTTTCTCCTTTGGTCCACTGGTTCGGCCGGAAACGGAGGGAGAATGAGACATTGACGAAATCGCGTCGGAGGACAGAGGAAGGAGACGACGGGAACGGTGGTGCCTCGTGGCCTGCTTCTAGGCTCCTGACGGAGGACGAACGAAGATGTCGAAGACGAAAGACGAAACAAGAAAAGGAAGGAGAGAAGGAAGAAAGAAGAAAGAAGAAAGAAGGAAGAAGAAGAAACGCCACGGGCTGCGTTTCAGTTTTCTTTTTCTTTTTTTTTTAATTTAAATAAATAATAATAAAATCCCACGTGTATTAATTAGCTGATGTGGTAGTGCCATATAGGCAAAACGGAGCTCCGGGGACTAAAACTAACAATTTCTTATAGTCTGGGGACTAAAGTCCACCTTTACGCCGGCGAGGGACGAAAACCAAATTTCGCTCATTGTTCAGGGACCAAAAACATATTTAACCCTTTGTTATATATCTTGGCATATTTCTTTTATATCATTCAGGATCCTTTCAGATTCGGTATACCCTAAGTATATAAATACAAACTAGAAAACACACCCCAGATACACACTTCCTTCTAATTCTAATCCATATTTCACCCTCAACTTTACTGATTTGCACATTAAAGTGCCTTGTAGATGAAGTCCTTCTAAGGAGGAGGAATCCAACAAAGTGTCCCTTCTTCACAATCATACTTCCTTACTCACATAATCTCTTACCAAGACAATATTATTGTTTGAATGATTTCTCAGAAGAAAGACAAAAAAAAAAAAAACTACCATTGACCCGACATGAAATTCTAAAGTAAAAAAAAAAAGTAAGTTAATTCTATATCAAATTTGACAACATGGTTGGATATTTGTAATGTAAGTTATCTAACCCTGCTTCAAATCCAAGTTATTGCTTTATGTGTTGATAATAAGTGAGAACTCTTGTTTATCAGCATCCAAGTGCGCATGATGACTTCAGGAAATAGATAACAAACAAATTTTACCAGATAATAAAGCTCCCACTTTTATTTTGGTTACATAAGAAAAGAAAAAAGAAAAAACTCCCACTTTAAAGATTTTTATTTTGAATGGGAAAATAAACCACTTTAAAGTTTAAACCATGCGATTTAATTTCTAATCTTTACAAATTCAAAATATTGTTATTTTTAAAATCGAAGTTAAACAATATTTTATTTTACAAACCGAAAGAAATTAGATTCAATACATTTTCTCCTCAAAACCAATTCTCAGCTTAATATCGAAATACCCCTATCAAGTGGCTTAAAAAAATTCTGACTCTGACATACTTCTTTTTGTGAAAATATCAGAATATCATTATCCTTTTCCTTTTCAGTATTGAGATTTTTTTTTTCTTTCAGCTTTTTTTGGCTTTTTTTGTTAATGTTAAATGCTTAGACGTTATTTCTTTTGTTGATGCATGGAAATGCGAGATAATTTAAAATTCAAAATGTTATGACTCATCTTTAGAATGTTTCCTGGAGAATTAAGAAATTAGAATTGTTAGCTCATAACTTCATATAATTAGATTCTAAAAATGTGGTAGAATAAAAGTGACTTATGATCTAAATATTTAAATTGTATTGGCACATCCTTTTCACCGATTTTAATCGACCGAAAATCTGTTTTTACTAAACACTGCCAGACGAGGACATTTCCATTTAGAAATGATATTTAACATTATAGCCTTAATGACATTTATTTTCCATCGTATCCACCACCGAGAGTAGTGACTAATTCCTTCGTTGCGGGCATTCGTATCAAGCGGTAAACGATTGGCCCCAATATACGCTTTATTCCCATTGATGAAAATCCAACTCCTGACCTCATGGTTAAGGGATGAAATAAGCTAACCACTACACTACATTTTATTGTTATTTTCCGTCATTTTAATTAATTTATTGATTTTGGTTGACCTAATAAAATTTTGAGCAAATTAATTTATTCAACTTCATCATGGCTACAATTAAGGTTTTTATTTGGAAAAGTGGATTCGAGTTTATTTTATCCTATAAGCACGTATGTAAGTATTTGAGAGAGCTAATATAAATTAGCTTTTTTCTTTTGTCAAAGGATGATGACTTATTTAGAAGTTGATTTAAGCCTATTTTTCTTACAAATAGGTGTCCATACCTACATTCATTTTAAGTTTATTTTAATAAGCTTCTTAAATTAGTTTATGAATTAACGTTTATCCATAAATACTCAATTATGTTATTTACCCAAACATCCGTCTATCATTTTTTATTCTACTTGAATTTATTAAATTAACATTTTCTAAGCAAAATCATTCCAAATGAAAAATGATTAATTATTTTAAACATTTTCCCACTCAAACTCACAAACCAATATTTTAATTTTTACTAAAAAAATCTCTAATTTTCCATTCTGTAAAATATAATCTTATACATTATGCAAAACATTTTAACATTATTTATAAGAATTTTATTAAATTTCTTACTTTTATTTTTTTTAAATTATTTTATACTTCCAGTCCATCATAAACCCTAAAAAACTATATTTGAATAGATAAAGGGGATAATCATCATATTAGTCCCTGTGTTTTACTCGCCGTCTGAACCAGGTCCCTTCCCAGAATTTTTTTTGTAAATGGTCCCTCAGTTTGTAAAGTGTCTGACATAGGTCCTCGCCGGAGCCCCGAGCTCCGGCAAGTGCTTACGTGGCATTACACGTCAGTAATTAAAAATAAAAAGAAATTAAAATAGGGAAATTACTAGTATAACCTTAATGAACTAAAACCCCAATTTGGAGAATTTGAATAAGGTCCCTCACTTGAAATCCCTAATTTGGTTCTACTTTCCTCTTCCCCACATCCTGTTACGCACTTCTTATGTTCATCTTCTTCCTCCCACCATTCTTGTAGCTGCTACTGTTTGTTCTTCTCTGAACCAAAACCAAATCAAATCAATTACAGAACAAACCAAGCGCAAAAGAATTAAACACCAAGAAAAAACCCAAATCTTAACAGCACATATATCATACACGTTGAAGCAAATAGCTTAGACAAATAAAGCATAAGAAATTAGGCAATAAATTGTTCAATAAAAAACATACAAATTGCATTCAAAGAATGATGGAAAAAACAATTATAAATGGAATGCAAAATAGTTCAATAGAACCCACACGAATTGAAGAATTAAAGTGCTAGAATTGATAAAGGGATCAAACCTAAAAGCTGCGCTTAAACCCTAGCAGCAAAACGCAATAGGAGGACAGAAAACGAAGGAGAGTGACGAGTGAAGAGAGGCAACTGAATGACGAGGGATTAAGGAGACCCCAAATATGAGAAATCGATGAACAAACAAAGAGATGAAGGAGACAAAATCAATGATGAAATTGGCTCATGTAGGACGATTTGGGCAACGTGAGGAGGAGCACCATCGCTGGATAAGAGAGAAGAACAAACAGTAGCAGCTGCAAGAATGGTGGGAGGAAGAAGATGAACATAAGAAGTGCGTAACAGGATGTGGGGAAGAGGAAAGTAGAACCAAATTAGGGATTTCAAGTGAGGGACCTTATTCAAATTCTCCAAATTGGGGTTTTAGTTCATTAAGGTTATACTAGTAATTTCCCTATTTTAATTTCTTTTCTTTTTTTTTAATTACTGACGTGTAATGCCACGTAAGCACTTGCCGGAGCTCCGGGCTCCGGCGAGGACCTATGTCAGACACTTTACAAACTGAGGGACCATTTACAAAAAAAATTCCGAGGAGGGACCTGGTTCAGACGGCGAGTAAAACATAGGGACTAATATGATGATTATCCCTAGATAAAGAGGGTTCAAAAAGTTAAAAATTTTAATATGTAAAATTGTAAAATGATAGGAACTTAGTTAACTAAAAAAATTTAAGGACCAAAATTGCATATATATATAATGTAAATTAGAGGGACAAAAATATAATTAAGCATGTCTTATAATCCCTTACATTGCATATTTCTAAATTTCCCTAAATAATAATATGATTAACATGTATGTGCATCTTGCGTTGCACTTATGGTCTGGGTCATAAAAGATGAAACATTCCCAATGTGAATATTAATAAAGTTCCATTAATAGCAAAATTGGCTTCAAACATGTTGACTCCTTGTGGATTAGAATTCTAACCACCCCTACTAGCTTGAAGAATAATGTTGGGACAAATTAAATGAGTTGAATGGTTCCAATTAATAGATAATCCAAATCACATTATTATGAATTTGTGATACAATTACAAAGGGAGCCTTTGACTTGTTGTAAACTTGGTAGAGAAGGAATCTGAAAAGTAAAAAGGTATCCGAACATGACAAAGAAATACTAGCATGTTACTTTTTGCAGCTTACGAGATAAAGCACAAAACAATGAAGATAATTAATTAGTGATCGTTCAGTGAAATATATCAAATACTATTAATTAGGTTTGGTTATAATATTCAATAGCAATAGCAATAGCAATAGCAGCATTGGTTTGTTTAGTTATAAAAAGTAGAATCCCATGGTTGTCGTCGGGGAACAGACGCTGACCCGTGAGAGCGATATTTCCAAAGCCTAACTTATCATATTATTAATGTCCAACACTTTACTTTATATTTTCTTTTCAAAAGCAACATGAAAAAGTAAACTTCACTTTTGGGCAAAATATATGGACTTTTAACAATTATATTTTATTGAAAATTGATTTCATTAATAAGATATTTATTAGATGATGAAAATGATTGTACGTAGATGTAGCTTGTTAACGAGAGCTTTGCCGTTTATAATGGTCATGTCTGATTTCAAATTATGAGAGTAATTATATACATAAAAAAATGACGAAAGTTACTTAAAGTCTTTTGCTCAATGTTTGAGGAAATTTAAACTAATAGGTAAAATGCCGGTGCAAAACCTCCTGTATCATTTTGCTATGCGATTTGGGATGAATAGAATATTTAACTACTGTCAATAGCATTTTTCATTTAATTTTAGAAAATGGGTTATCGACACTCAAATAATTTGATGGCCTGAAGGCCAATGGTAAAATGTTGTATTGAGTTGTTTCTTGTAGTGATTATTCTACCATTTATAATGAATTATTTGGTCATATTTCTAATCAATGTAGAGCTTTTTAACATATTTTATGACACTCAATGTTGTACATTTGGAGTGTGAAATTTGCAGTAATAAACATTTGCAGGTGACGCATATGTGGGTGGTCTCCAATAAACAGATCTATGATATGCTTTGATATCATATTAGAAATTAGGCCAGACCTCTATTTCAAAAGTTAACTTAGGGGTGATAATTGTTCAACTATTTATAATAACTATTTTGGTCATACTTCTAGTCAATGTGAGAATTTTACCCAAGACATTTAAATTTATGTTATAACCCTAATCTATCATAAGTCCCAAAAACATTTGAATAGAAAAAATAAAGATATAACAATAGTTTGTATATGAAAATTGTGAAAGGGACCAAATTTGGTTACTTTTAAAAGTATAGCTAAAAAAAGCTATAGGGCCAAAATTACAAAAATTCAAATTACAAGGATCAAAAGTGATAGTCTAAAATATTAATTAATTATATTATTTCCTGGAAGTGTATCAAATGTGTTGTAAAAATAATTAAGAAATAACAGTAAATTAATTTGACATGATGTTAATATTTAAAATTCAAATATGTGAATTGACTTCACATTTAATCAAATGGGTCATGTACGTGAGTGATGAGTGGGACTCAAGATCAAGAGTCATGAAATTTTCTTTCATTTTTAAATCAACATATTCCCTTTAACAATTGGGTTTTACAGGCCACTCCCATGCAAATGGTTTAGCCATTTTGATGACAAGGAAAGGGACAGTGATAATTGTCTTCATACAACAGATTAATCTTGCATGCTGGTGAGTGAGTGTTTTTCTAGTATCCTTATCAAACATTCAAATGAGAATGAGGTGTTTGTCGTATATATTATGAATATCAGTGATTTGTTCATTATTGTATAAATTCATGCTCCACTGTAATTTTGTCCTCTTCTTTCCAATAGCCTGTGTTCATGTTCTGCACACAATATATAAGGCAGAAGCCATGCTACTCCATCATTTTATTCTTCGACATTCTTTTTCATTTGCATTTCAGTGGACCATGGAAAACAAAAAAATATACATAAAACCAACCGGGATTAAGTACTGTCAATTTGTCACATATCGAAATAAGATATCATAGCATCTTACGTAGATACTATTTGTCAAATATCAAATTTGTTTGCTGGTTAACGTTGAATAGACATCTTCAAAAGAAAAATAAAAAAAACTTCTTGTTTGGTTAAATCTGAGATATGATACAAATGCCTTAACTAGTAATATATGTTTAGAATAAGGGGTTGTCTTGTAATTAGGTAAAATTATATACCGGTAGTCCAATAATATTTTAATATGTGTCATCAGTTTGAATTTTCTAAGATAAATGTCAAAATATTAGTGAGTCACCAAAAATGAGTTTTTACCCAAAATAGATCTTAAGTGATTTAAACAACCTATAAAATAAGGGGCTACTTCCATGTCATCTCAAAGACACCCATTAAAATTTAATATGTACAACCTAAAGCATATATTGAGTAAAAGAAACAATAAGTATTCAAACATTAGAAAACTTAAAATTATTGGCAACTTACAGACCAGGTAAAAATGATACCGATGTCATCTGAAATCTAGTGGCGTAGAATAAACCTCATAGTATAATCTATCTTGCATTTGTTGTAAAAAGTGACTTTTTTTTACTGGCTAATATTTTTTATATTTTTTCGAGGAGGGTTTTTTTATCCTCCGGAAGGATCGGCCCCTGCATTTGTATCTACATGTCCATCGGCTCTTACCACTTGCCCTATTTATAGCCACATAACATAAAATTAGTTACTAAAAAAAGACTTGGTCTTTAAACGTTGCTTTTTTTTGTTTGTTTAATACACATATTCCTCATAAAAAATTGTTTGAGTCGAAAACATCCACATCTACGAGGACAGTGGCGGAACTAGAACAAAAAAATTGTAAGGGCAAAAATGATATTTTAATACATAAAATAAAGTATTTTTTACTTTATATATATATATACACATAAAATATATAGCAAAATAATAATAATAAAGATTACATTAATTTATATATATAAACATTAAAAGTTAATTATAATTTATTTTAATAACATTAGAAATTCACTTTTCATTTTCTACAACTTTTTTATTGTGAAGACATTTTGTACCATAAAACACCGTACACTTTCTCTTGAAAATAGAGTTGATTGGTTTATAGTTAATTATTAGATTTTTTAAAAGGGGTAGGTACAAAGAAGGAAGAAACAAAAAGAAATATAAAAAACCCACTATAAAGAAGGGAGAAACAAAAAGAAATAAGATGCGGATACAAATTGTAGAGAAACTCTGCCACTATGTAAAAAACAGTTTGATTTTCCAGCAAGAGCCACCAACACTCTGCGTGCTGCAAGAGATAAAACACAGCAAGCAAGGGACTAGAAAAAGAAAACCTAGAACAGCTCCTTTACATAAAACTCCCACATCTGAAGTTACAAACTAGTTAAAATCTCCCTGTCATGTATGTGTAGCCTCCCAACACCTTCAAGTTTAATGAGAAAAATTACAGAAAACAGAACCTGCCCACCATATTTATAAACACCAATGACTAATTCATCCAACACTTAAGTGGTGTTATGACTTGTGAAACATGGGTAATACTTAATTGGTGTTTTCACCATCTCATTTCCCAATTTCTTTCATCCAAAATCACCAGCTCTTCGCATGGAGCACATAATATTTTACATGGTAGTAAGCAAAGTGTCAAGTTGCTTCCTCACCATTGCTTAATCACTAATCAACCATCATTCTTTTCATGGAGAAAGCAAGTGTTTGAGAGATGGTTATGCTCCCTTTGAACTCCTTAAGCCCCACACCGGTAGTTCTATTAGTTGTTAAAAATATTTAGGGGAGGGGGCTATGGCCCCTCCTTGTCGGTATGATGTTCCGCCATTGTACGAGGCTAACTCTCTCAATGAGGTTTTAAAAACTCAAATTTGAGATCTTTGTTTAAAAGAAAGGCTTATGCATCTATGATTACCTTAGACTACCTTTGATTTTGGTTCCCCTAGTTTTTTTTACTAATCAACATCCCTCTAGTTTTAAAATTAGATAAATTTGGCCCCTTTCTCAATTTTCATTTGTGTAAAATTATTAAATCTTCATTTTCTTTTCCAATATTTAAGGGTTTAAGATGGATTTCATATACAATTTTAAGAGTTAAACAATAAAATACAATTAGTAAAATTGTTAAAATTTGAAGATATGAGATTAGGGTATAAAGAGGTGTGAAATTGCGATTTTTTTAATTTTTTATTTGAATTTAATATTTTGGTTAGTGGGTTTGATGAGAATAATGTCAACCATGATCATATTGGTTCAATTTGTGAAGATTTTTTTAAAAAACAGATTTGAGAGTTTTAAGTAAAATAATAATGGTAGGTGGACTTGATTTGTAACAATTAAAAAGTTGAGGGACTAAATATAGTCAAAATATTATTTAGGGACTAAACTCACCCATAGTTAAAATTAGGAGACTAAAATGCAATTGAACAGAAATTAAATATATACAACTTGAATACAACCATTATAAATTATAAATCTTGATGAGAAGAAGCAACGTTCCATTTTTGAATTGAAGGTGCCATAGAGGATGGGGCACGCCCTCTGACTCCTTTATGAGAGAAAGGACCAAAAGGAATTAAACAAAGTTATTACTTATTGTTATGGCTTCTACTTCTACTTCTACTTCTAACTGCTACACATGACAGAGCAGAGTATATATATCACTTATCTACATCATAATCATCCCGTGAACCTCACACAATTTGGTAACATGCCTCTTTTTTACGTGAATTTCAACAGATTTTTTAATTGGTTCAACAAAGTATACCATATCTTGCATTATAGTTATAGAAGTTAAAAAAGCTATTAGTTGAATATGTTAGTCCAATAATGTATGCAAGGCACATTTTAGAAGCTACTCCTAATTTAATCTAAAAACTTCACTTTATAGTTCTCTTCGTTTTCCGGTAAATGAGGATTTTTTACAATTTGTTTACACAAATCAGGTCAAACATACTTACAACTGAACAACTAAATTCACATTTCTAGTTGATTAAGAAAATATAATGAAAAACAAAAAAAAGCAGCAACATATGCAATCTGTTCCTTATGCAGGAAGGAACTAGAGAGGCTTTGCACCACCACCATTCTCCTGTGCATTATGGACTGGAGTAGAAGAACCACTCCTTCTGGAGCCACTGTGACCTGTGATTGTCCTTCCCATGAATTTTCCTGCCTTGCTCAGTCCACTGCTAAAGGCTCCAAGACCGCTCCCAACAAGCCCGGCTCCGGCACCAATGCCGCTCCCCACAAGCCCGGCTCCGGCACCTATGCCGCTCCCTACAAGCCCTGCACCGGCAAGCACACCGGTACCGACTAGTCCGACACCAGACCCTACCGCGTCCATTGTGCTTCCTATGACTCCTGCCTCTTTGAGTTTCTTCCTTTCTTCTAATATCTTTTTTTCCTCTTCTAGTGCAGCCAACTGCTCTTCCTTGTTAAATTGATGATAAAAGACCTGAAATTCCAACCTCATTATAACTTACAATCATCTAAGAAGGCTAAGTGACCAACAAATAACAAGAGCTTAAAAGGTGCAAATGGTAGCAAGAACTGAAAACCTGAAGTGAAGAAAAGAAAGAGAGCCTTTTCATTCAATTTCCCACTTTTCATCCATATATCTCACCATCAATATAACTTATATTACATGTACCTTTAATGTCAAAGTTCCTCGATCCTTCTTATCTTTCACCTTCAGTGTATCAAGTGATGACAGAAGCCTCAACTCAATATCTTTTTCAGTTTCTGCTTCCATGCCAATAAGGGGTAATTGTGCTACCCCTAATCGCTTATCCTGCCCAATGTCTTCATCGAAAACCTGTTTCAAGAGTCATGAACATCGTATTACGTCAATTGTAGTACAGAGTGTATGTTAAGTTATAGAGAGAAAATACATAGGAATTCAAATCAAAATAATGTTAACCGCTATACCAGTTTGTAGGGATAGATGAAATACTTGTTTTGAACCAGGTTTTATGAAGGAAACTTCCAATCAATACATTATTTTTTTTTCCTTAAATAATGAGTATAATTATATCATTTATATTGCTGAAAACAAAATGTCATAACATATCCCTAAGAAAGGAGGTAGAAGGGAGCAGCATAAAAAGGAGGCAAAGTATTTGTAGGGTAAAACCTCAAGAATGAGTGACTGAGTTTCCTTGTCTTCTGCAATCAATTCAAATGGCTGATCCCATATAGGATTCAAGTTGTTGTCAATAACCTTGGTCTTAACCTTAAATAAGGGCCGAATATACAAAACTACATAAGGATCTGATTTTCCAATCATTTCCATATTCTTCAAATCAGTTGCTTTCACTACAACCACTTTAAGAATTCCCTGGGGTTTAAGCTCCAGTTCACTGCAAGATAGAAATAGAAGGTGCTGCTCAAATGCTGATTCAAAGAGATCAAAGTTTTCTTGAATACTTGCACAAAAATTTCAAACGCATTAAAGTTTTGTGACCAAGACATTGTAACATAGCAAGTCATATTTTCATTAGCAATCAGAAAGAAATGAAACCAAAGGCATAAACTTCAATAGAATTCATATTCACCTAGTATCAACAGGTATACCACCAAGTGGAACGACAATCCTATGAGGCCATTGGAGCATATCAGTCACAATTGTTTTCACAGTATCCTATGAAAATGTTGGTGAATGTTAGTGTTATAAATGCTAATTCAAAAACAATACAGGGGATAGTGCTACATAAAACACGTAGAACTCACATCAATCATATCTGAAATTCCAGGAATTGCCGTCAAACTTCCACCAACAGCTTTCAGAGTGTAATCAATCCTGGGCTTTGGCTGATTAAAATGTTAAAGGAAAAGTCAGTAATTCCAACAGTGAAAAAATTAATCAGTTTAGCTGGAATCATGTGTTTGGCAAGGATGATAAATTTTTCAGTTCAATAAGAACATGGATTTTGGCCAAGAGAAGAATAAATGGTTTATTTATACAAAAATCATACCCAATTATTCACTGTTAATTGTTATATAAGAATTTGGGACGCCTAACTCAACCAAAAGTGCATCATACTAACAATGCTCCTAATAAGGGACCTATTATCTACCTTTTTGGTTGTTTTGCATAACCATCCATTTACATAGTCATACATAAATTCTTGTAGAAAATGCAAAAAGACAATTCCACACAACAAACCTATCTTACAGAGACAACATGAAACTTCACGTGATCAATCCAAATGCTTTAAATTATGTTTGCAATAGTCCATTGAAGGGTTTGCATAAGAGAGATTGAAAGAAGAGGAACCAAAACAAAACAAGCAAGGTAAAGCCACTAATATAGATTCATGTAATTTCATGCCTTCACATATTACCTCCGCAAGAAGAGCAACAACAACAGCAGAAATGCAAGGGATCTCTTCAGCAAGTTGGAATATTACACGGATAATGGTGAAAACCTTTAGATCTTTCAACTGGAGCAAAAATGAATTAATATCAAATTTAGACAACTGCAAAAGGAATTTGATGAAATTCACCAGAAATATACTCCGGTAATATAACCTGAATAGGGATTGATGCAACAAGGGCAGCTTCAACAGCCAAAACAATACTGGGATCACCACCCCAACGGAGATCAATGTCCATTATGATTTGACCTTTGGTAAGACTCTGCACACGAATACCTGCATCGATGAAGAAATTATGCATGCACAAATTTTTTACATACAAAATGATCTCACTGAAAAATTGACAAAGGGAAAGAAACATGCTATGAAAACATTGCAGTCTCATAACATTTTAATCAGCCTTTACTAATGCTATGCATTAAAGTCAGCAGTTAATAACAATTTCATAAAAGTAGCATTTCCATATACTTTATCATGGATATAAAATATTTAACTAGTTAACAAAGATCATGGTGTCCTCTGAATGGATTACAAGATGACTTCGACCATCTCAACTTCTCATCGTAAACCAACCCTAAAAAATATCATGCAAAATGGTGGAGTATTGCCAAGTCAAGCAAAGTCCCATACTAATACAATCATGTACAAGTCAATAAAATCTGTTTTCTGAATAAAATTTTCATTGGCCCTAAAAGTTTTCAACATGGATCCAACACTAATCTAGTGTAGTTTGGTGCTTGGTAGTCATTTATTCCTAGGCTAGAAGACAAGTTTGAATGAGGGGAAGTAAGACTTAATGGTCAGAGTGCAATTATTTACAGAAGACCGGGCTTTCTCTTAACAGTACGGGCTGCAATTTAAGACGGGATATTTCTTCTACCTTTTGGACTTCACGGCTGTAGTTATGCATTGGATTTAGAGCATGCTACATAGGAAAGTCAGGTCTCTATGAGTACCTATAAATTTTTGTAAAAAATAACTTAGTTTGGCATTTAGCATACAAGGGGGAAAAATGGATATCAAGAAATTGGAAAACCTGATTCTAGAAAATCTCTTGCAAACTTTTGTCATATGAAGCAGTCTAAAAGAAATGTTGTCAAGATAGATTGAGAGAGCAACCTTATTATCAGAATTTATATATTTATTAAGTACAGTAGTAAATTCATTGCATGTTTGAATTAGCTTATTTTAAGGAAATAATCAGTTTTCGTTTTTGAAAAGAAAAATGATCGTTCCCCGAAAATAAGCTGAAATAAACATTATCATACTTGCGAAAGAATGTGGAGAGGAAACACTACTGGTTGACAGTACCTTCAACTTTTGGAGCCACATTTCCAAGTGACAGCTTGCTGAACTTCAATGAAGTAATTCCAGGAGGTCTGTACTCCTCCAGTAGTGGTTCAACAGATTCCCTAATCACCAGCGTCGCTGCCTAAAGGTAAACAAAATCCATCACGAACAAGTTACCTATTTAAGCAAAGCGGGGGTACACCTTGTAGACTTGCAAGGAAATTCAAAGTAGCAAGGTCTCCTAGGGCATAAGTACAAGGTGAAATGGATTGATCTCTAAGCCTAGCAAGGTGCATATGTATAACACATAGGTACATGCAGCCTTGTATTACAAAAAAGGAGAAACACGACCAGAAAAGGATAAACATATACATGAGTATCCAGATATATGAACCAATAGGGACTTGCACAAGTGGCATTTACCAAGCATTTTATTTGGCACTGAGAAAATTACACATATTCTACAGAATCTCAGGAAAAGAGATGCATGGCATGTGCAACCGTGTGCAGCCTTGCACTAATGAGCAAAACCCTACATACTAGCAAACAGACTCCTAATGAACCCATTATATGGCATGTATTCTGTAAACTAGTCATGCTTCCCCTGTTCAATACTAGTGAGTTGTAACTATTAACTTCAGACACATAGTGGATGCAGCAGAAGAATCAAGCACCTCAAGGATTTTAGCATCAAGAGTATTATTCTTCTAGCCACAAAAACATGGTGATAGTTAAAGCAAACCATTACATTCTTGACACTGATAGATAGAATGATATTCTTCAGAGAAGAAAGATTAGTTGCTCAAATGATACTGAGAACATGTATACTTCTCTATTGCTCTTGCCAGAGAATCATATAAACACAACATCTCTAATACTTCAGGAATATTTTTCTTTCAAATAACAACACAAATGGGATGTTGGGAGCAATATAGTCTAATGCTAGAATGACAAGCAATTTCATAGGAATAAAATACATAATGAGCAAGCAAGCATTCTTACTTCTGCCACAAATGGCCAAAGTTTGGTCAGCATCTTGTTTAACCATTTCACCTGAAAAAGCCCGTGCAATCAACAGTCAAATACAGAGGACAATCATACTAAAATAATAGGAGCAGTGCATAAAATCATTTTGAATGCCAAGTAATATTTAGAAATGGAAAATTCCCACCTGCTCATATACAGGAAAAGATATCCACTCAGGAACATTATCACCACAAATTTTCCTTAAATCATCTCTGCTCAGGGATCCAAGGAGTTTAATGTCAGCTGCCTGCAAAGCAAAAGAGTTATAAATATTACGAAAATAAATAAAAATATCCTTAAATTGACACATGACATCATTTCAATATAAGATATGTGCAGCTTAGAAGACAACTCAACATGATATTGGTTATATGAGTCCAAAATCCAGGATACAGACACCACGCCGATGTTTACAGGAACAAAGAAATGGTGCGCAGGCTTATGAGCAAAACAGATACATTATTAGGCTTGCAACTCATTGTAGTATCTTACAATAACCACTATATGAAGGTTCAGAATAAAGTTACCTTTATAATTCCATCAATCCATTAAATATATCATGATAGTCAATGGCAAAATTGCAAAAACACTTTGTTCCAATTCTAATAAGCCGCATAAATGATGGCAATAAAAAAAATTCTCTGCTTTCCTTGTTATATGATAAGCTTTATTAAATTTCTCAAGTGGATTATTGACAGTAGCATAAAGCCAAAGATCGCCCAATCTTTCATTTCAAAATTGATTGAACAAGTCAACAATGATTGCAGCTCAATTTATCAACTCCCCCCCCCCCTCCAACCCTCTCTGCCCACTAAAAAAAGCATTGCTTAGTACAGAGAAATCCAGACCACCTCTTATGTAATGATCAGCAAAACCAAAGTAAACACAAATAGAATAGCACTAGTAATCTTTGATATGAATGAATGAATGAGATGAAACAAAACCAACATCCAAACCTTTGCAATTCGCTTGGCGCTTCTGTACCTCATCATGCGCTGCCATGCTGCCATCAATGATATGCCGAATAGTATCCCCATAAACATCCCGGAAAGCAAACCCATTTTCACAGATTCCAAATAGTACCACCACCTATTCCCTTTCAGCACAGAAACACCAACCCACATGAAAAAAGAAGCACAAGACTCAAAGTTTCAAATTTTTTTTTGAAATTTGCTCTGAAATTTGATAAAAAAACACTGAAAGGTTATACCTTTAGTGGCTGAACTTCAACTGGAATGAGATTATGCAGAGAGACCAAAAGTTGCAAGCAAAAAAAGAAAACCCAAGTGTTAATTTGTGCTGCTAATAATGCTATGATGAAGTGTGGGACTCCCTCCCTCCCCCACTGTGTATGTGGTTTCAAAACTGTAAAAATGCAAACTTTTAATTTTCAAATGTCACTTTCAGTGTTGTGGGTTCATATTCTCTTCCTCCACAAGATTGAAAACAAAGCATTAAAAGCATTGTAGCTGGGTTGAGCTGTAGGGACACCACATCTTCATCAAGATTGTTTTGCATTTTCAGATTTTTGTAAATAATATTAATTAATTTGAATGCAGATATTGGGTCTTGACTATTTGGACCGTTTGGTTTTGGAAATAACGGACCATAAGATTAATGCCAAATGGAGTATGTCTTTTTCAATGTCCACGAGCCTAACCAAATTTATAGGGCAAACCACGTGAAGACAATTGGGGGAAATAATAATAAGGAAGTAAAATTACCCTGTTTTTAGTTTTTTTTTTTTTTTCTTAACCAAGGTGTCATTAGTTTATTTATGGAACATATTTTTTGGAGTACTTGATTTATTTTCACAACTTATTATTTTAATTAATTGTAATTTTTATCTCTCTGTTTGGACTATATATGAATTTTTGTGAGTTGATTGAATTCTTCTATTTTAACATTTAAGAAAATTTGGTCAATATTTTATCTTTTATATACATAAAATTATTAAATCTTCATTTTTCTTTTCAAATACTTTAAGATTTGTGATGCATTTCCGTCTCTAATTATAAACTAACATTGACACTTATATGGTGTCACTAAATATTAACAAAATTTAATTTCTCTTTCCATATTTGCCCTTGCATTTATTGGTTTTTTAATACTATAGTGATTGAAAAGTTTGATTTTAAATAGGGCTAAATAGGAAAGATTGTACAATTATTTTTAAAACCAATGCATCAACTAACTTTATCATTTATTTTCTTAATAAGCGTGAATTTTACAATATTAACTTATAATTAGAGACAGAGGGAGTATAATACAAATTTGAAATATAAAGTAAATAATTTGTGAAATTTTGATAATTTAAAATTTTCAGCTGAAATGTACTTTGATGGAAAGAACGTCTCCAATGATTAAATTTATTCACTTTGTGAAAAAAATTCTTAAAAAAAAGGAGAAATTGAGAGTTTTAAGTGATGAGAGACTTAATTATAAGAAATAAAAGAGTTGGGGGATTAAATTTTTTCAATAAATTATTTGAAAACTAAAATTACACAGTTTAAACTATGAGACTAAAAGTGTAATGGAGTTTATTTTAGGTCTACTGTGTGCTTGGATAAGGTTTGATAATTGATTTCAAAGGTATCATTATTTCAAAAAAATTAATAGTTATATTATTTTAAATTTTATAAAAATGCCAAATTATAATATATTTTAAACATTTTTAATTAATGATAATTTCTTAAAAGAGCACAGACAAATGAGCCTTTGAAGCCATGCACAGATATTTTATTAAACATAATAATATATTTGTAAATATTACTTCGTTTTCACATCTACTTTATTTCCCTTTCATTTCATCTTCTATAGTTAAGATAAGCTTAAATCTCATGTCACGTGGCCGGTTGCTAAACTCCTAAGCTGAGTTTTCGTTTTCTTTTTATACATCGAGAAATATTTAAGTTTCCTTGTGAGTGATCAATCTCTGGATCTCCCCCTTTTTAATTCATATGTCCCTAACTCTTACCAATTAAATTATCTTTTTGGGAACTTTTTTTCTTTTTGCTAAACTGTCCGTTTAAATTATTTATTGTTATTTATTTCTTAATGCACAAACACAAGTTCATAAAAAGGAAGCGTTATTTTT
Source organism: Acmispon strigosus (assembly GCA_030819835.1). NCBI lineage: Eukaryota > Viridiplantae > Streptophyta > Magnoliopsida > Fabales > Fabaceae > Acmispon > Acmispon strigosus. Next base: position 50,663,735 of record JAUAMA010000004.1, on the reverse strand, counting down.
CTCTGTTTATTCTTTTGGGTGAGAGAGTGGGTGGGATCCACTGAAAAAAGATCTTATCATTTGTTTGGTTGGGATTGCTCAACAAATATTCAGCATAGCGTTACGTAGATGATGAATGGAAGCAGACTAATAAGGATATTTGGTTTCCCAATTTCCAATTTTTATTTTCAAATAAAATGGCAAATAAAGTTAAAAACATATTTAATTGATATTTAGAAAATAGTTTTTTTTTTGTAAATTTTAAAAATATTTTCTAAAACATGATCAAAATGGAAAATAAAAAAAAAATGTTTTCATATCTAGTGAAATCCGAAAATACAAACAATTGAAACTAGTGAGATGAAAAACGGTAGTGGTAGTGAAGAGGCATATTTACTTAACGTGATTTCATAGTCTCGGGTGATTAGTACCATAGATGCCGGTCGTGGGATGGATATCTTAGAAAATGAAGAAAAAAAAAACTGTGGTGGTGGAAGCTGGTGGCGCGGCGAAGGCGACAGTGAAAAGGAAAACAGAAAGTCAAAATAAACATGTTTTTAAATTTTGATTTTTTTTTCAAAATATAAAAATGAAAAAAATTCTCAAACCAAATAACCCCTAATATGTAATCAGAAATGCTATTAATATACTTATTTGAACACATTTTTTACACACTTCTTATTATTAATTTACTTTTTCAAACTCAACTATTTTTTTGTTTTTTAAAAACTAAAAAACTTGTTTGTCCAAATCTGTTTTTAAAAATTATTTTTAAAATACAATTTTTATTTTTCAGTTTTTAAAATTAAAATTTGATTGAGAAGTAAAATAGAGAAAGAAAAGACTTAATGTAGCAATATTATTCCCAATTTGATAAAGTGCATTGTGCACCTTATATAGTAAAAAGAAGCATAACAACCATGACATTTATCTCCAACTAGTCTTAACAGAAAACTAACAAAGAGTATTAACACACTAACTAAGCTAACAGACAATTTAACATAACTCTAACAGAACTCTTAGCAAACTAAACATGGAGTTCAATACACTCCTCTATTATGCCTCTACAAACTCAAGGTGGTTGCACAAGTGAAAACTTGTAAATATACTAAGTTTGGACCTTAATTCTTCAATTTGGAAAGGTGATAAAAGCCTTTGTTAAAATGTCAGCAATCTAATCTAGAGAAGGAACATGAGAGACATGGAGAGTCTTGCTGATGACCTTTTCTCTGACAAAGAAAATATCAAGTTCCATGTGTTTGGTGCGAGCATGGAGTACAAGATTATGAGTGAGAGCTATAGCCCCCACATTATCACAGCAAATCTGAGGTGTTTTGAAGGGTATTTGCAGCTCTGTAATCAAAGATTGAGTCCAAATCAATTTTGTTGTTGTATTAGCTAAGCTCCTATACTCAGCTTCTATGCTTGAGCGTGCAACCAGAGTCTGTTTCTTGGAACTCTAGGAAACTAAGTTAGGTCCAAAAAAGATGCATGAACCGGAAGTAGATCTACGATCATCTGGGTCAGCAGCTCAGTCAGCATCACAGTAGACAGTAAGAGTGACTGAGTTTGAAAGAGAGCAGGGTCTAAGAAGAAGACCAAAGTCAACAGTGGCCTTTAGATATCGGAGGATTCTCTTGACTTCTTTTCAATGTTCTTCTAAAGGTTGAGAGAGAAATTGACAAAATTTGTTGATTGAGTAAGAAATCTCAGGTCTGGTGAGGGTTGCATACTGCAGAGCCCCAACAATGGACTTGTACAAGCTTGGATCACTCATGTAATTAGCTCCATGCTTTGTTAACCTATGATTGGGAATCATAGGTGTAGAGATGCCTTTAAAGTCTGACATTTCAACCCTCTCAAGAAGATCTGTAATATATTTGGACTGACATAGCAGCAAAGAACCATTGGGAAGGTGCTGGACCTGAACCCAAGGAAATAGTCCAATTTACCTAGTTGCTTGAGAGCAAATGCAGTATGCAACTTCTGTATTAATTGCTGACTAACCGGAAAAGAACTCCCAGTAACAACAATATCATCCACATATACCAAAATATAAATGTTATATGCGGGTATTGAAGAGTAAACAAGGATGGGTCACAACATGAGGACTTGAAGCCTAACTTCATGAGAGCTATCTTGAGTCTCTCAAACCAAGCCCTAGGGGCTTGTTTGAGTCCATACAAGGCTTTGTTCAACTTACAAACCAGTGTTTTGTCGTGTGCCTCAAAACTAGGGGGTTGCACCATGTAAACCTCCTCCTCAAGAAGTCCATTGAGGAAGGCATTGTTGACATCTAGTTGTTGAATAGACCCACCTTTTGGATACGGTCAGAGATAAAATGAGCCTGATTGTGATAGGCTTAACCACTGGTGAAAAAGTTTCTGAATAATCAAACCTCTCAACTTGATGATACCCTTTACCAACCAAGCGAGCCTTATACCTGTTTACAGTACCATTTGTATTTTCCTTGATACGAAATACCCATCTGCATCCAATTACTTTCCTCTTGGGAGGAAGAAGCACAAGAGACCAAGTGTTAGTAGTTTTTAAGGAATTATACTCTTCTTGCATTGCCTGGACCCATTTAGGATCCTTGAGGCTTGCTTGGCTGCTGTTGGTTCAGCCTGAGTTAGCAATAATGTGGGGAATAGTCTAGGTTTGACAATCCCAGACTTAGACCTTGTCTGCGTACTATGAGCATTATGAGACTGTGACTGTGGTAGTGTTTGGTCACAAGGAGAAGAAGGTTCAGGTGGAATGGAATTGGATGAACTATCATTAGACACAGTAGGTAAGGATGATATGCTCGGAGAAGAAGGGATGGGACTAGCACTAGGAACAAATGGGGAAGGAGGAGGAACCACAAGAATTAGAACTATGGGAATAGAAGAAGAAATTGGAATAGGTAAGGAAGGAGAGGCTGGAACAGACTTAAACATGTCAGAATAAGGAAATCTGAATTTGTCAAACAAAACATCCTTAGACACTTAAATTATGCCATTGGAATCAAGACACTTGTATATTTTATGGCTTGAAGAATACCCAAGAAACAAACACTCAGTTGAATGATAAGACAGTGTGGTATTGGTATAGGGCCTGAGAAAAGGATAACAAGCACATTCAAATACCTTGAGAAAGTGATAATTTGGGGTTTTGTGAAAAAGCTTGTAGTGAGGACTAACATCATCCAAAAATGGTGTAGGTAAACGATTTATCAAGTAGGTAGTAGTGATGAAAGCATGGTCCCAAAACTTCAAAGGCATGTGAGCATAAGCCAATAAGGACAATCCTATTTCCACTATGTGCTTATGTTTTCGTTCAACAGTACCATTCTGATGATGGGTGTGTGGGAAGGTTAGATTATGAATAATGCCTAGACTGGTAAAATGAGAGGTGAGGGGTTTGAACTCCCCACCCCATCAATTTGAACAACTTTAATCTTTGTGGCAAGTTGCAACTCAACCATTTTCTGAAACAGGATAAAGGTATGATAGGTATCAGCTTTCTTCTTCAAGGGATAAATCCAAGTATGTTTGGAATGGGCATCAACACAAGTCAAAAAACAGGTGAAACCACAAGAAGACTCAGTGGCTGCAGGGCCCCATAGATTTGCAAAAATCAATTCTAGAGGTGTTGTGTAAGTAGAGGTAGATAATTGAGAAGGTAATCTGTGGGCTTTGCCCAAACAACAAGCTTTGCAAAAAGAAAATTTGATTTTATTAGGTAATGGAATATTACAATGTTTCAAAGAAATTCTTAAAGCCTCATGGAGAGGATTCCCTAATCGACTATGCCACAAATCATAAGAAGTCAGACTAATACTTTCATCTGAAGAGTACAAGGAAGAAATTAATGGGTTTATTACAAGGAATTGACCTAGTAGCAGATTTATTACAAGGAAGAGGACTAGCAGTGGAAGCTATAGTTGAACTAGAGGTTGTCTGGAAAACTGAAGGAAGAGCATCAGTAGAAGACTGAGTCTGACCAGAAGTAGAAGTCATGCCATCAAAGTTGTATAGGCCATCAATCCCAACATGACCTCTAAGAAGGATCTCAGAAGTGACCTGAAATTTAACAAGATAATAAATATCACATAATTCAAAAAAGACACAATTATCTTTGGCAAACTTGCTAGAACTAACAAGAATTTTAGTAATGGATGGAACCAAAAGCAATTTTTGAAGAACAAGAGATTTCTTAGAATTAAAGGAGACAAGAAAGTAGCAGAACCTATATAATGAATAGGCAAACCTTGACCATTCCCCATCAAAATCTGCTCAGCTGAAGAGAGAGTTGTACCATTACCAACTGTAGAAGCATCATGTGTCACATGATGTGTAGCACTAGAATCAGGACACCACAGATCCTGTCCAGAAGATGATAGAGCTGGGCCAGCAAACAGTGCTTTTGGTGGTTTCTGAGTGGGCATAGCGGACCTAGAATCACCATAGGAAGGTTGGGGTTGCTAGTAATTTTGCATGGATAGGAAACTATGTGTATGCATTCCTCCATGTCAAGCTCAATAATGACGTGGCTGAGGTGGAAAATTAAAAGGTCCAAACTGTCTAGGTGGAAAAGATCCATATTGTGATTGAGGACCAGATTGGGCCTGTGGTGGCCTCAACATTTGAGGTGGCCCAAACTGCCAAGGTAAAGAACCAAAGTGTGCCTGTTGAGGACCAAACTGGGCCGGTCCAAACTGAGTAGGCCCAAAGGTGGATGGTTGACCAAAGTGTTGTGGCTGTTGATTGGAATTACGGTGGTAATAGTGTGAGGCTGTGTGGGCCCACTTTGAACAGATTTGGCATTATACGATGGAATGACAGCCTTCGCCGCGTCCACCGTCGTGAAAATCGGAGGAGCTACCGCCACGCGGCTGTGAATCTGGCGATGCATAGTCATGCGTGCTAGGATGAACAGAATCACTGTCGCCATAGCCAAAGCTTCCACCAGAACTGTCAGAAACACCAGGATTTCCTGTGGCGTAACCTCCAGGACCACCGTAATTGCTTGCTGGAGACAGTGTAATTGACAGGACCTCTAGAATTTCTAGAAGCATAGTTCTCTCGTGGAACCAAAAGCGATTCTGAAGGCATGGGAGTCGAAGTAGCCTGAGGCGCTTGAGTGAGAAGAATCGAAGCTGTAGTATCACCTAACTGTAGTTTCTTCATACAATCTAGCCGTGTTTCAAACGCAGTGGTCATTGAGTCAATCTCTACAACAGAATACTGATTCACACGATGAAAATCTACAGAAACCAGAGGTTTGTACTCCTTGGGAAGGCCATCGAAGATAACATCTAGGTGATCATGCTGACTCACTAGATCTTTGGTAGACACAAGCGTATTCACAATTGTCTTCACATGCTTGAGAAATTTTGAAACAGAACGAGTACCTTTAGTCATGTTACGCAGTTTCGAGTGCAATTTCGCAGACTTTGCTTGGTTCTGCGACTGAGAATAGTCATGAATCGCATCCCACACTTGCCAAGACTGAATGCAAGTTAGAATAGTGGGAAGAAAGGAGTCAGAAAGCGTTGAAAGCAACCACGTAAACAGATAGGAATCTTGTTGTTCCCATGCTAGATGTGCAGGATTAGTCGTATCTGAAGCTCGATCATCATCGCTCAAGAAACGAGGTGGAGGATCAGGATTGACGATAAACCGATGCAGATTGTGTTCGGATTTCACCTTCTACATGTTGCCGCCAGGAGAAGAAATTTGTATCATCAAGCTTGATAGTAATCGCAGGAGAAAGATTATCTGTTCCTCTAGAAGGAGGAAGATTGACCACGAAAACCATGGGTCAGGATTCGAACAACGCTCTTGATACCATGCTTGAGAAGTAAAACAGAGGAAGAAAAGACTGAATGAAACTGAATGTAACAATATTATTCCCAATCTCACAAGAGTGCATTGTGCACCTTATATAATACAAAGAAGTGTGAAGAATAGCTTCTCCTTGACCTTGGCTGGGGTTTTGATGAAAACAACCGCATCAACAAAGAAGAAAAAGGTGAAGACCATGAAGAACACGACCACAAGCTTTCAATACATTCGGTTAAGGTTCATAAGTTGTTATCTAGTTGTACAAGAAGCATAACAACCATGACAATTGTCTCCAGCTAGTCTAAACAGAAAACTAACAATGAGTATTAACTCATTAACTGAGCTAACAAACACTTTAACAGAACTCTTAGCTAACTAAACAGGGAGTTCGATACACTCCTCTAATAAAATCTCAAAACATGTCAGTAATGTTTTCTACTTCCGATTAGTTTTCAAATTACAAATTTTTAAACATCGTAAAACATCTCATGAATTTTTTTCATTTTTGCTTTTGAAAAATAGTTCTTAAAATAGTTTCTAAAAAATTATTTTTAAATACCGAAAGCTAAAACAGAACCCAAATAAGTCCAATGTTGGTTTTTTAGATGAATTTAGGTAGTGTGTTGAATAGTGCGTTCAAAAAAAGTATGTTGCTAATCGTCCTTATATTTTATTGTATGTTTAATATTTATACACTAATTGATTGTAACATAGACTTTTATCTTAATTTTTTTGACGGTATATTTTATCTTACTTTATAAAGAGAGTTTGGACGATATTTTACGGTAAAAAATATCCGAAAGTTGATTCTTTTGCAGCAATTTAGGTCCCACTTTGCGTAATGTATGCTTTGCAACATAACAGAGGGAGGGAGGCAAAGTACCTATATTTTAGGCAACCTGATAGGCATAGCTTATACATTACAGTACACTCCCAAAATGAATTGCATGCATGATTGATTCGTACATAATCCAAATTCAATGGCTTATATATTTAAAGTATTTTCGTAATTTTTTTTGCTAGAAGCTAACACTTTTTTGTGGTTCAGAATTCAGATTATGTGGTCATATAAAAACTGTCGGCAATCTGAATATTTGTTTGTGTATATATACACAGTTTATATGCAGTTTAAAAATAAACCGATTCGTAAATATAGAACAAAATCAACTCATCTGTTTGACTTCTTTTTTTCCCAATAATAACACCTATTCTTCTTTTCTTCGATGAATTAAGACCCATTTTTCTAAATTAATACTTAAACTTTACAGAATCATTTTGAAAGTTCTTAATTTGGTTATGGTCAGCATGATTGTTATTTGAAAAAAAAAATCCTCCATCTCCCGGAACTGAGTTCTTTTCATGTTCACTTTATTTGTGAAGAAAAAACAAGTAATTAATGTTGTATAGTTTGTGTTACTAATGTTTTCTTCACAAACAAAATGAGTAAATGACAAAGAAAAGAGTAATTGGGGTGGCTAATATAAGTGATCGTGACACCGCCTGTAGTTTCTAGTTAGTACTTCAGGAGCTTATTGGGTGGTCCTAGCACTAAGTGCATGTTTGGAAAAGAGGGCTGGATCCACGATTGGGTTGGATCCACGTTTACAGAAGTAAAAAATAGTTGTTTTTGAATTGTTGAATCCACATTTGCCCTTTCCAAACATGAATCCAAACACACTGTAACACGATAGTGGTAAGTAATGGCTGCAAGAAGGTTACATTCTTCTTTTTCGTTTTGCCCAAACTTCATATTTTGAAAGGAATGTTTTATATTCCATATCCTGTCGAACACTTCCTTATGTCAGAAAAAAATCAAAAGAAGAATCTCTTGGTTTGACAAGGGAATGGAAAATGCAAAAGCATGGGATTTTAGGCACGTCATGATTCTGATATCAAAAGTTACATTCAACACAATTTTATTTTTTTTCAAAAAACTCAATGAATGTTTAAAGGACAATTGCATGACCCTCATTTTCAGGTAGAATGGTAGAGCTTGACCAAGAAAAAAAAGGTAGAATAGTAGATTGTAATGAAACATCTTGGAAGTCCCACATGTCCCAAATGCCTATCCAATCTGCCACTTACTTACCAGAGTACAACAAAATCTCAATTACACAAGCTTGGAACTTTCATGTTGCTTTGGAATTTCAAGGGCAACACAGTGCAAGTAATCGTCGCGACAACCAACAAAAATATGGCCACCAATCATTAATGGTGAAGAGAATATATCACCCGGCAAGTTTAGTCTTGCAAATTCTTGCACACTACTTGTGTGTTGATCTTTATCTTTGGAGAAATTCATGTTTACTCGAAGAACGTGTATGCCTCCAGAGCTGGTACAAATACAAATTAACCTAAAAAGGAAAAACAAATGTTTGAAATTGATAGCTGATAAGGGATAAGATGCATTTTTGCTCCGTTAGTTAAGAAAACCAGCTAGGTTAACCTGTCTGAAGAATGGGAGGTATCAGAGTCCAGCTGCAAGTGTTCGTCAACATAAGCAGATGCAGTAATTGGAGCTCCAACATTGTATTCCCACAGTAGATCCCCCTCCTCCTGGAGAATCCAACAAATGGAACAAAACGAATAACAAATGAAAAAATCATTTTTAACACTGAACATTGAACTATAGTCATTTTTCCACCATGAATTCACTGCCATATTAATATGCAAGACTAAATAAAGCATTGCCAAAAGGGGAAGGGGGTTAGAGAAACACTGCCAATACCCAGCAGGCTATATATATAGACATAGTTCCGGTAATTAGCTTTAATCTTAGATAGGGAATATAAACATTGTAGCATAAAAAAGGTTGCTCATGAATCTAATACAATAAAAAGTAAAATCCACAAAAAAGATGATGAATGAAATAAAGGGAGCTAGTTTATCAGCCAGTACTCACCAGTTTGAACGAGTATACACTTCCATTCCTGGAGCATACAAGCACCTAAGGTGGAAGAAAAGTATACTGATAAATAAACCTTTCACTAATTAATTAGAATACTTCAACACAAAGAATTTACATCATAACTCTATTTATACTGAGACTGAGACCGAGACCTCAGAAAGATATGAATACCCTTTGGATGCCCTACAAGAAACTAATTGAGTGAATCCAAAGGACTTCTCTTATAAGGTATTAATTTACTATATGCTAAACAGAAACCAATATTAATTTCACCGTCTTTTATTGGCCTTGACAAAAGGGTGTGAAGAGGTGAGTAGAAAAAATTGAGCATTGGCTTTGTAAAATCCATGAAGAGAATGATGTACCTCATGAGGAAGAGAAGAAGGTATGCATGGCCCAGCAAATATTGGACCATCAGTTGTTTTCTGAGCGACATTCATCAAAGGGGCAGGTTAAAACTACTTCCATCAGGAACATTATATAGAATTGCAACCATAATGAGGTTCATACTTCATACCTTCCAAACTATGGACCCGTTTGAATCCAATGCAAGAACATGGCCATCCACCAAACAACATATTACTGTACGAACAGGAAAAAAACATATAATCTTATACAGAGGAAATTTATAAAAGACATAAATTTTTAAGAAGACACGAGATAATAAAAAAGCAGAGCGAACAGCATGTACCGGTTCCATTTTGGGTGACAGCCAGAGAACCAAACACAGGGACTTCTAATTCTTGTCGCCACAGTATAGTAAATGGAGAAGCCTGGATTTAGTCAAGGAACATTTCAGTTTGACTTACACTAATAGCTCAATTCACTTGAGCATGTCAGCTACTTCAGCAGATTAGGGCATCTAATGTTCAATCAAAGGATTAATCAACTGGGTCAATGCTATGCTACTTCGATTATTTCCTTTTTTCACCTTTTATATATTTTCTTGTCCCTTCTTATTCAATAACTAGAGCTTTTGGCTGAAAACCTATTTCATGTAAAATAACTAAGCAAAACCAAAGTGAATGAACAATTAGTTATATTCATTAAGCTGTTTGTATACATGTTATTCGGAAGGTCAACCATTAGCAACCGTTCAACTCCTTAGTCATCCTGTAAAAAGGCAAGCTGAGTTTTTTGTGACTTCCTTTAACACATACCTCCTGTTGTTAAGCCTTCTCAACGTCAGTTTGCAAGATGAACATTAGATATTAATATATTCAATGAAATTACCAAGAAATCAACACTTTTGAATCTAGTGGGAAGAAGCTGAAATTTCGAATATAAGATTTGCACAAGAAACTAAAAATCCAATGCCTTGAATTTGGGTATCCAGAAACAGGTAACTCTATCAGTAAAGAATTGAAGTCCCCCTAACGAAATAAAAACTTATGCATGCATATGAATAGAAATATGAATTTATCGTAGTCGTACACATATCAATACAGCTGTTATACGACCACTGGTAGAGGCCACATAAAGCAAGCCCCGAACCTGCATGAAAAAATTAGTACAAGAGTATAAGAACCCAGGAGTAATCTTTTAACCAACCAATTATGTATGTAGTACATACATATAAACACGTACGTTTGTATAATCGAACTTACGTATGTATTTATGTGTGTATGTATGTATGTATCGTGTCATTAAGAAGGGAAATTCACCTCATCAATTGCAGGTGACCCATATATACTGCCTCCACATGGTAGCTTATATACACAGCAATGATTTTTGTAATCAAGAGCATATAAGTTATGATCATGTGAGCCACACCTGTAAAAACATTAAACCTTGCTGAAAAATTGCACAGGTTTTAATCAAGCTAGCAAAATCAAAGTTTTGATTAAATATCAGAGAAAAAATAACGAATGCAGCGACACCCTTATAAAAAGTTGGCATGATCGCTTAACCACATAGAAAGAGAAGCACAAAAGAATACCAGATCAAGTGTCTCCGTGTGTCCACAACTGGTTGTGATTTTACCTTCATGTGTTTAAAACATAATCAGAAATTGACCACAAAAAGGGAGGGGGGGGGGCTACAATCAAGTCAGATAAATTAGAGGTGACCTTTCATTATTATGACATTTCTTAATGAAAAAAATAGAGATAAATGACGGAAGGTACAACTAGGGGGAGGATAAGATCTTGTCCAGAAAAACAAAATACAAGGAATGTCAAAAAAATCCAACAAACAGGGGTACTGTACTGTGTCTCTTCTCAGAAATGGAAATCCCCATGAAACAGACATGAACATTGAACAGAATAGCCAAGAGAATCCGTGAACAAAATCTCTTAATATGTTCATTAACGGTGTCATTTACCAAATTATCTAAAGAAACGAATATACTTCCAAAATCAAATTCACACAAAAATTTCCGGTATGAAAGATCAAAATAATAATAAGATTATTATTATTATTAGAATTTAGGAGGCCTGACTCAACCGAAAAGCTAGCTCAATAGTTGGGGATTGTCCTCCCATATATAATAAGGATTAGCTTGGTCATATCTCTAGTCAATGTAGGACTTCTAAACACCCCCCTCAATATTTAGAAATAGACTTATGACTTATTTAAATACCTTACTACAAAGTAAGATTTCAAATAGGCTTTAAGGCCTAAGGATACCCAACATAATCTAGTTTGTTTTCATCCCTACCTACTCGCCTATAATATTGTTGGTCTGTTTATGGATGGATTTATTTTTTTAGACTTTAAGTCTGCTGGCTGGCCTATTTACAAATAGGTTTGTTAGCCTACATAAATGGCTTATTATGAAATAGGTCTTTAGGTAGGTTACCAGGCTAGCTCAGGCTTTCAAGAAGATCAAGCCAGGCCTTAAAAAAGCCTATGACAAGTAAAAGGTAAGGCTTAGGCCTTAAAAAAATTTAAGCAGGTTGGGCCTATTTACGCAAAGCCTAGTCTGGCCTAGCCTATTCCCACCCCTAACTGTGAAAGTAGTAGTGCTAGATACAGCGATAAAGTTACACAGTGGCTATCCTTGTTATAAGTAGAGAAGTCAAATCTACAAAACATAAGTAAACATTGTAAAATAGTTATTAAGGCACTGATGATGCAATGGAGGCCGCAGTGAAGGTTGGTGGTGGTAAAAGCAACATTTGGTATTTAGAAAGTGTTAGAATATAATATAAAACCATTCATGTGGCTCTTACCCAACAGCTTAAGCTTTTGGATTAATTGGTTGTTTGACATGGTATCTAAGCCTCTATGACTAAGTGGTCTAGAGTTCGATCCCTGTCGCCCCCAATTCTTCTAAAAAAAGTTGAATTTTAGCACATGGTAGGTGGGTCTGTGCATTGTCCACGCTTCAACCCCAAAAGGCTCTTGCGTGAGGGGGCGTGTTAGAATATAATATAAAACCATGATGTGGCCCTTACCCAACAGCTTAAACTTTTGGGATAATTGGTTGTTTGACAGAAAGAGATATAAAATAAGACATGACAAATCTGCCTATGTCTGACCTGCTTAAAATCATTTCACACAGTCCCAACCCCAGATGAAAGATGAGGATTGTGTTAGGCAGTTCATAGCTAATATAAAGTTGTAGAATCTTTATGGCATGAATTTTTAAGACAGAACAAAATGGCATGTTTGATCCATGCACAAAAGGCTTTTGTATAGAATAGAATACGGCGTGACAAAGAAAAAGAGATGAAAGATGGATTAAAAGGTTCATAAGGTCAAATGGCAATGGATAGTCAAGATGTTCAAGAGGACCAGAGTCCAGAGCTATTAGTGATACAATGAGGTGAAGATAAAAATGTAGCAAGATGATATTACAGGCAATGAAATAATCATGCAAAATTCACAGGTCGCGAACTAGCAGTTGACAGTTTGACATGACATAAATCTCTTCAAGAGTTTCGTAATGCTGATTTCTATTGGACTGGAGTTGTTATAGTTTAAGAGAACGAGAAAATGCGAAAAAAATCAGAGTGGGAGAAAATCTAATTATAAAAATCCAAGAGAATCTCATTATTCTTATTATTATTATTTGATTACATAGCTTGACTACTTATAAATGATGGTTAAGACTTCTACAATAGCTAGTACCTACAGCAGCAGTAACTAATACATTAAAAGAATTAGTTACAGTCCGTACAATGACATACTAACAGAAGTACATCCTATAAAGAATGTGCATTTTCCAATAAAAATCATATTTTAGTTTATTTCAATAAGCATTTTTTATTTTAGAACAAAAGGTGAAGCACTTTAAAAGCACAGACCCACAAGGTCATCTACAACAGGCCAAAAAAAGAAAGAAAAGGCACTAAAGAAGTTCTGGTCTGGTTTGACAATTTTTCACTGCTTCAATCTATCGATGCACCTATAACCTGTTTCCTTTCACCTCTTCTTAGTCACATTTGCTAATTGTTTATTTCTTGTTCCTTCTGCCATTGCCACATCCCTTCACATGGTTTGTTTGTAATAAAAAGAACTTGATGAAAGAAAACCTAAAACCTTCAGGCAGATACCAGAAACCCTCAAACAAGAAACGATAGGAATTTGATTGCGTATTAAAACTGCATACCTCACCAGATGTTTGGAAAATCCAACAGATGTGTCCATTTGAAAAATCAAGAAAATATATTTTTCCCATGTAACATCCAACAACAACCTAGAGAAATACCACATGTTAGAACAAATGGATAGAATCTTATAATCTTATTGCACTATAAAGTTTATACATTAAGAATTGAAAAGTAACCTGGGAAAAATCAGAAACAATTGCTGCTGTGCATTCAATGCGTCCTTCTAGTTTGATCTCCCACTGGATAGAACCACTAAACCAATTATTAAGTAGCAATTTCCATAGTTTTAGAATAGAAAACAGAAACAAAATTCTTCAAAAGTCAAAACATCTCTTTATAGTTTTACATCTCTAGTGAATAGCACTGCTAAGATTCAAGGGATCTCCACCTACTGAACACATAGGATAAATTTGGTAAATTATCACAAAACAAACATTTAGTTCCTATTTATCAGCCACAAAGCATGAAAGAATCTAAGCATATCCATAGACGTGAAAGAAAATGTGGGAAAGAGTGAGAGAGAAATAAGAGAAAAGTGTTTAATTAACTGTGCATTTTTCTATTCTGGTGAATTCAGACCAGTTCTTATATATATAGACTCAGTCTGTTCACAGTTAATGCAGACTGTCGCAACCAGCATCAAGATTGTACAAATGTTTATCAGTGATCCACATCATACATCAATCTGTAATAACATTACAGGAAATTATTATGATGCAAGCACACAATTGGTCAAAATTAGATTAACAAAATAAGTAGTCTGTTTTCCAAATATTCATCAGAACCTGGAGATTAAACTAAAAAATGATTGCATTCAAACACAATTTTGTTTAATTTTAGATCCATAACATGAAAAACACTAAGCAACCAATTTAATGATGGATTAAAACCATTAATACAAACTATAATCTTTATTTACCTTCTGGCGTTTATGCAGAGAAATTTATGCGCGTGAGATCCAATGAACAAATAAATGTCTGGGCCTTTAAACACAAGCATTGGGGAAGCATCAACACAGGATTCCATGTAAACTTTCCAGAAAATTTTCAAGTGGCCTCTGCAACCTCTTGAAATATTGGCAGACAAAGCTGTTTGGCGTGTGACAATTACTGCAGGTTTCCCTTTATACAACAACACCTTGTTGCATCGGCTAAATGAAGATGATAAGAATATTGAAGGGGAATACCACTGGAATGATTCATTAACCCCTGAGGTAACGTCTGGAGATGAAGTAATATCTGTATCATCCCTCTTTAAGCGTTTAGAAGGAAATAAGTTATCGTGATTATCTTCAGATATCATCCTTGACTTAAGAGGAATCAATTTTTCAGTATGATTGGAAGAAAAATGGTTATTTTGTCTGTCTGTATGTAACTGCAAACAATTATCCAGGCTATTATGCAAAGGGCATGATCCTCTTTTCTGGAGAAGAGCCATACAAAGCTTGAAAGGGCTTGGGTAATAGTAAAGAAGTCTCAAGTCAATCCCCAAATAGTGAGCAACATGTGCAGCAGAAAGAGAGTTACCGCCCATCATAAAGAAATCATCATCATTGCATAACTTAGCAACCATTAGAGCATCATGAAAGGCCTGTTAAAGCAATCATCAAATAAAAATCTTTATTTCTGCAGAAAAGCAAGAACAATGATTGACCAAAATTTTCTAGGAGGAAACATACATTTAGTAGATAAATAGTTTAGGAATAAAAAAGTTACATGCATAGTGTTAGGACCCAATTGCAAGGTATGGGACTTAAGTCCCACGTTGGAAGTATGGGATTCCAATGTGGGGTTTATAAGGCCTTGGGCTCACCAACTACAACAGCTAGCTTTTGTGGTGTGGTTCTGCCAAGGTTCTTATCAATTGGTATCAGTCTTCCACCATGTCCCTCAGCTGCAAATGAGCGGCGCAGGTGGTGACACTGGCATTGCAATGTTCGCCCGGGACTAGTCAAAGGACTAGTGTACAGACAGTCTGCGTGGGCGTCGGGGTTGCGAAACGCGGTGGGATGTTAGGACCCAATTGCAAGGTATGGGACTTGAGTCCCACATTGGAAGTATGGGATTCCAATGTGGGGTTTATAAGGCCTTGGGCTCTCCAACTACAACAGCTAGCTTTTGTGGTGTGGTTCTCCCAAGGCTCTTATCACATAGACACACAAAAATGGAAAACATAGAGGCAACAAATGTCATATTATATTATAGGTCAATAAATTCATTCATTATCTGTATTGTGTGGCATTATAGATCACCAAAGGAAAGACATGTTCAGAGAAGTCACCGGTTATTTACGGAAAAGAAAATTTTATGAGAGAAAAGGGGTAGAAAGTACAACGAGGAGGAGAATTAGGAATCCACTATGTTAAGGTTCTACATTGACTAGAGATATGGCCAAAAGGTCCTTATAAAGGGTATGGCAATTCTCAACTTTGAGTTAGCTTTTGGAATAGAGTTAGGCCTAACCCAAAATCTAAGATAGTATCAGAGCCAACCCATCCATTGTTGGGCCACCTGTTGAAATTTGAAGCTCACAAATTGACTTGACTCGCGGTTGTTCTAGGAAAAATTATTAAAGGAAAAATTATTGAAGTTAATATCCATGATGGGAATAAAGCCATTTCAACAAATATGAAGCTTGTGATCTTCATGGTCAAAATGCACAGCCCTAGGCATGAGGGAGGTGTGTTAAGGTCCTGCATTGACTAAAGATATGACCAAAAAAGTCTTCATAAAGGGTCTAGAAATCGTCACCTCTAAGCTAGCTTCTAGGGTCGAGTTAGGTTTATTCCAAATTCTAACACTCTAAAACAAGACCGCATATAAATAAGGAAAACAAGCCATCATAGATGTGTATTTAACAAAATGAACAAGCTTGAAAAGATCGGAACAAGCTGACTTATAAAATTTTCCTTTTGAAATCGAATAATGCCATAAAAGCCATTGTCCTATAAACTTAAGGAATACAATGCATGCTCAGAAATGGTTTTTCATATTAAAAGAAAAAAACTTCAGGATTCATATGTGGACAAAGCACAAACCTTTCATACCTTGCAGAAAATTCAATTAATTAAGAAGAATGGGGGCTGCAAGGTTTAACATTTAAGTCCTAACAATTTGGTCATAAAAGGTCTCTAATACCATGTCAGCAACAAAATCAACCCTAATGTTTTCTTTTGAGGGGACAGGAGTTCAGAAAGACTAGGAATTATTTGATGTGGGCCCAAACATGTTTTTCAATTCTAGCAATAGTATACCGTCAGCTCATTCCCAATCCAATTAAACTACAGCAACAAGAGAACTGCTACCAACTACACCTTCAACCTTCACTCTAAACTATTTTTAGAATTCTAAGTAGAGAGAAATATTCTAAATACTATTATATTATTTATTCTCAATGAGTTTACACAAGCTAGACTGCTCAAGTCCAACTATAACTATTAGATTGACAATATATAGTTCAATAAAGTGAGATCAAAGAATACGCAAATCATAAAATGTCAAATAAAATACTAAAACCGTACCTTTTTAATAAGTTCCAGAAGATTGCTGCAGCCAATGTTACCAACCTTATCCTTGACATCGTTTGTCAATAACACTGAGCTAACCAACAACTCATAATTAACCTTTCCACTAGAAGACAAAGGAAATGATTCTATAAAGATGAAACGGTTAGGAAGCACAACTGATGGAAGTTTGTTCATCATCCAACTTCTGATTCCAGGTATTAAAAGTTCACCCAATCTTTTCTTGTCCTTCAATATTATAAAGGCTTCAAGAACCACAAGCTCTGCTTGAAGATTTCGACAAATTACAGCAGCATCATTTACATATGGATGCTCCCTTAGCAAATTTTCAACTTCTTCCAGGGCAATACGCTGTCCGTGGACTTTTACAATGCGATCTTTTCTTCCCAGGAAAATAAAATCACCACTTGGCAACTGTTTGACAACATCACCAGTTCGGAAGTACAATTGGCCTCGACAAGCATTAAAAGAATCTCCACAACAACTTTGAGGTAATTTTACAAATTTATCAGACATTATATTAGATTCATTATAGTAGCCCTTAGAAATGCAAGAGCCGCCAACATATAGCTCTCCCTCATTTGATGCATCATTTTCACCAAGAAGCATCACATCACAGTCAGTAATGGGTAAACCTATTGGAACACTAGTTAGCATTTCTTCCTTCAAATCCAATGGTATCCTCTTGCAATCAAAATATGTACAATCGCCAGACAGCTTAGTTAAAAAATGGAAAAGGAAAGGAAATGCATTAGCCAATAATAATGATAGAAAAGACTAGGAAAGTGAAATATGACAAGCACCATGACAAAAACTCATATAAAACTATAAATAACATAATTTGCATTAAATAAAAAAAGAGAAGAAATATAATAATCAATAATAATGACACAATACAAGGTGCAATTTAGAGCCTCATGACAAAATCTAAAGTAAATAGCTCAAGTTGCACCAAGCTCCGGCGGAACTGTTTAATCTTGGTGTAAAGTCCCATCAAAACCAGTTTGCCTTAGCATTAGCCTACTCTTTCCCTCTTCACACCAACTCTAAAATTATTAGAAAATTGGGAGGCCTAACTCAACCACAAAAGCTAGCTTGAGAGTTGAGGTTTACCATACCCTTATAAACTCTTGATTGGCCATATCTCTAGCCAATGTGGGACTTCAACAAAAATCATGTCACCCCAAAAATTATCACAACTCCCATTGTTAATATTTTCGTAATATTAAAATAAAAGAAAATAATAGATATGCCCAACCACTTTTGAAAATCAAACCTACATGCTTGAAATTATTCCCATTATTTCCTCCCTTTTTATAAATCTCAAGTCTTCATGGTTTTCCACCTAGCATTTTGATTTAATAAAACTTGAGTTAGAAGGACATTAAGTATAAATTGCGATAGCAAATAGGGTCAAGTTGTCCTAAAACACGTCCAAAATTCTATTTTCATTGCTTAAATAATCATATTTCGTTCCTTACCTAAAAGAATTTTAGGGATTCAGCAGGGGAAACAAATAGAAGAGTCAATACAAAACACGGGATCCGATAATTTTTTTTTTGCATTAGTTTTGTCATTGCAGCAACAGAGCAGCTGTTCTAGTAGTGATAATAATGATTACCATGTGTGGCAACAGTATCCAATCAATTCACTTAGATTATTTTATCTACAATACATGGCTACATGAGCATTGGATTGCAGTAACAGCAAGAACAGCAAACAAGGCAGCAGCTAGTATCTTCACACATGGAAAAGAAACAATGCTATGTCAAATTGTATGTGCAAGAATGCCATAACAGGAAACACACATAAAATACAAATTATGAACTATATCGTGCAAAATCTCAGACTAGAAAGATAGATGCTGCTCAAACCTCAGTACTTCCATATAAGTTCAAGATTGATGTCTTTGGTAATGTAGTTGAAAGCATCTCCCACAGGGTCAGGGGAAAAGTTTCACCACTTAGTACAAGCAATTTCAATGAACTTTCAATCCGCATGCCAGCATGAGTTTGCAATCCAGGAAGAATTGTCCTCATTAGTGATGGAACAGCCGTAAGCCTGTTAACAAAATAAGCCTACAGAAACATTTAATATTGCAGGCAAAGTTAAGTAATTAAAAGAAGCATAATTTCATTACTAACTGATAAAGAATAATAGAATAAAGAATGCTTTTCAAATATATGTGATATTTAAAATATAAATGAAGTCTTCACGAACAACGTTTAACTTATATCTATATAGATAGAAACATTGCACAAAAAACCATTTCCAATAATTGCCAAAAACATATTGGGATTTTACTTGGCAACACAGAAAACTTGAACTCCCAAAGGTAACACTAATGATACATATTGACTTAGAAGGGAGCGCAAACGTGCAGTTCTTGCAGAATATGCAACCAGAAGTCAGTAAATTACAGAAGTAAAAGATCAATAAAGGTAAAATATAAGTCACAGAAGTTTGATCAGGAACCACCGTACCTGCAGAAAGTCTATTATAGAATACACATTTTCTTTAAGCTCACTAAAAGGAGGAATAACTAGTACACAAGCAGTCAAAATAGCACTGAGAAATTCTTGCAGGTGGTCAATGAAGCTAATTGATGACTTAAACAATAATAGTTCCTGCCCTGTCAAAGGGTACATTCCTTGCATCCATAAAAAGCGATTTGAAAGACCTAGCAAGAACGTAAAACAATTATGACATGATTAAGTATATAAGCATAATATAAGAAAATGTTAAGGATCAGGAAATTTTATTTTAAAAAATAATATACGGAGAAACCTATTTGTTTTGGATGAGAAATTACTAAAATCTTTCAATAAGAAATGAACAATTACAAAAAAGCCTTATCCCAATAGTGGGGGAAGCTACATGGACCAATTGACGCCATCAGGCTCTATCAAAAGCCAAAATTACAATAAAAGCATTTAGGGCAAGTTATTAAGTTTCATATATCTTTTTTTTTTAACCACTTTTCTCACTGAACCCTCTATTGATCTTATCACATGACCAAAACACCTTATGAACTTCGGTCATCTTCTCCTTAAAGTTTTGGGTATACATATGGTGTTACATTCTCTTTGGAGTCTGTTGCTTGGCCTATTGGTGTAGGTCCACTCCTTTTCAGGTTTTTCCTTGTCCCCCTACATAAGTACGACTTAATTTTCTCATAGATAAAATCATTCTTAATCTTTTATTTTCTTGAATATATATACGCTCATCAGCCTCAACATTCTTATCTCCACTAAACTTACTTTTTTCTGTTATTGGTACTTCATTACATGCAGATCGGTACTGGTCTAATGGTCGTCCGATAGAATTTTCCTTCGGGTTTGATAGGCAGTTTACAATGATAAATTACAGCTAAATCATTTCCACCCAACTTGAATTCTATGTGTGACATTTTCATCAATCTCCACATCACTTTGAAAGATGGACAAGATACCGAAATTCTGCAACTTAATGGATGATGTGATTCTCATTGTTTAATGTCATATTGTTGCCACATGCTACTTCGTGTTGAAATTGCATTCATACACATCCTGCGTCCTACTTAACCCAAAATCATTAATTTCAAATCTTCTCTTCACAAGTTTAGTTTAGAATTTACTGCTCCACAATCTCCACCCATAATATAAATGAAATTTGAAACATGCAAACAACAGAAACAAGTTACCTCGCTCAGTGCCACATACTCCTTTAGGCTTTCCAGTTGATCCAGAAGTGTACATCAAATAACAGAATGACCTCTTCTTTTCATTTGCACAAGGCCATGTCAAATTTACTGAACAACCAGATTCTTGAAGGTTTTCTTCAATGGAGTAGTTCAAAACAGGACAATTAATTGACTTTACCAACCAATGTGATTCATCAAGATTATCCAAGTTACTTTTACCAAATGAAGACCGTGACCCTATAATGAGATCAGCGTTTGAAGAAGAAGCAACTGATAATATCCTTTCTTTTGGCCAAAACGGATCAAGAGGCAAGAAGGCTTCCCCACACCAAAGTACCGCAAGGACAGCAACTATATACTCAACAGAAGGAGGCATATAAATTCCCACTATCTTCGGCCTGTACTCTCCATTTGAGTCAGCCATTGGCTCTGCACCGAGCATGGCAGTTTCCATGGACTCAGATGTCTGAACAGCTCCCTCTTCACAGTTAACCTCATTGTTACCTGCAGCAGAATACAGGATGCCATTGCAGCATCAACCACAACCTTTCCCCCATTCCGACATATGAAAGAGTAACGGATAATAACAAGCCATCAAATAAGTGAAATAACACTACAACAGCTGGTTATAAAGATCGGACATTTGAGAAACTGAAACCACAAGTAACCCTTAAAATTATTGATAAACGCAGAAGCAATAAAATGAAAAACTATCACAGTAATGTTCCAACCATCATTAATTCACTTTCATAAACATTCCTTGATTTTCTCAGTTTTGGAGATGAAAATACACCAGTTCATGATGGTTGTCACATGAAAAAACTCATACTAGACAATTCATTCAGTGTTGTCACACGTGTTTGGTTATCCATTTTTTTGTCTTGACCAAGGTATCCCCACCGATAGCTCTGAGACTAATCTCTTGCCCCACGGTCAGCGCAACAAGAGTTGGGAATTGAACCCCCAACCACTTGAGACGAAGTGCCCTCTTGGTTATCCATTTTCACAACAAACATTCACGGGCACTACAAGATAAATAAAAAAATGAAACTTGCACTCAACCGGTATGTAAGCACATACTAATAGCCTGTTTGGAGGACCTTCTCCCCTTCGATCTTTTACTTAACTGTAAAATACTCAGTTTTCGTTTGAATACAAACAGGCCCTAAGTAGCTCCAGTTACAGTTAAAAACTAATGAACTAACTAACTGTGTTTTTCCATCATCAATTGAGTAACGAACCTTGAGGTTTGGTTTTGATCAAGTGAGGGTCATCCGCACCAAGCAGGATAGAGCAGAGGCGACAGCCGAGGGAACGAACGGCGTTCAAGACGTGAGTGTAGGTGAAGCAACGGTCGCCGTGGTACAGTGGCGGCGACGTAGATTGGACGTGGTCTTCTAAGAGAGTGGAAATGTCTTCATCGAAGTTGGGGGTTGTTGATTTTTCGCGGGAAAGTTGGGCCACGCCGGAAGCATGGATCACTGCGATTTTGTTAGGGTTTGTGGACGCCACTTGCAGGAACTCGTGCGAAACGCAGCAAAACGGCGTCTCTGTAACCCCTTTCCGGCGTTCGTCGTTGTCGTTCATCTGTTTCTTCCGAGTTATGGTTGCCCTGCTTTGTCGTTCATCTGAAATGAAAGTGAACATTATAGGCTTTCTTTTACCTTACTACTAGTAGCTAGTGTAAGTATAGAGATTCAGGCGACATGTTAGCGGCGGTTTTCAGGAGCATCAGTTAAAAACTACCGCTAAATCTAATATGCCTCAAAATCTGTATGTATAATAATCATTTTCCAATTTACTATCAAAATTACTACTGGACAGTGCCCTTTTGTAAATTTTCTTCTTTAACTATGAATTTTTTATGTTATTCAATGTCTATAGCACACTATATTTACACTCCGTAGACATGTAAACGAATGTTATAGAGAAAGTAAGATCAGTTGATGTCACACCGACATTTCAAAATAAAGGAATTATATACCTATTGGTTTTATAGGTACTATCAATAAGATCGAACGTAGGAAAACAATTTTAAAGATAAATACTATTAGAAAATATATCTAACCACAAGGTGTGTCATCCACCCTATGTCAATATATATATTTATTGTGTTCTAACAACTTCATCAAATATTGCATTTTTATTAATGGGCTCTCTTTGACCCACGGTACGTTTTTGACAAATATTATATACTTGTTTGATCATAGTAAGATTACCTGGGCTATTTTTCTTTAACGAAACCAACATTTTGATTGGTATAACCCTGTTGTCAAAAAAAAAACCCACATTTTTCTTTACCTGGGCTAGTTTCAAAAAAAAAAAAAAAAACCCTGTTGTCATTCATATCTTCAGCCAAAAATTTTCTTGGTATGCTAATCATCTAACATATACGTGCCAAAGTAATGTCTCTGCTTTTTCATGGTTATGAAATCCACATTTGACTTTTTGCCTTCAATCTCCCTCCACCTTCCCAGGTCTTTTTCTTAACTTAAAAGGACACTTGCATTTTCTGGTTCATGTGATCTTGCGAGTCAACATGTTCTTTTATGGCTTGTACTTCCCACCTCGCTCACATCATAAAGTTATATGTTCCTCATTTCAAATATTTCATAACCATACCTCATTTAATTATGAATTTTGTGATAGAATTTTCTCATTATTCTCCCATTTTTCCTTTTAACTTTTTTTTCTTTCCATTTTGCCTTTTAAGTTTCAACATGATACTTTTGTCTTTTGCCCTAGTAGGAATGAGGTAGCAAATAAGAGAAAATGGAGATTTAGTGAGGATTTGAAAACAAAGCTAGAACATGTTAGTAAAAACTAATTTTCAATTCCTCAAAGATTTAGCAAATCAACCTAGTGAGAATGTGAATAGTCCAAAAAGAGAAAGCTTAGCAAATAAAGCATGAATTGAAAAAAAAATACTTCTTCATCATATATATGATTATGATCACCTTTCATGACTGAGAATAATGCTCTTCTATTGTGCGCATATTTGGGTCAAACCCTCAACTCAAATGAAAGAGATTGAGAACAAAGTCTATACTTGATAGAGTAAAGATGTGAAGATTTAAAGTAAAGATGTGAAGATTTTCTTTTCGTATATAAGTGCTATTTTAGTCATACATCTAGTCAATATATGACTTCTCAATACATCCCTACCCCTTCATGGCTCATGCACATGATTGAACATATGGAGTGTGAGTCTCCACTAAACTGATCTATAATAGACTCTAAAATTTAATAAAATTTGGAAGACTTAACCCAAACACTAGCTTATGAGTTGAGGATTGTCTTCTCATATATAAGGGCTACCTAGTCATATCTCTAGTCAATGTGAGACTTCTCAACAAATCTTCTCACGTCCATGACTAAACAACTGGAGTGTGGGATATGCATCAAGTGACTTATATACGGGTGGTCTCCACTTAACGGATTTACAATAAACTTTAATACTACTATATTAGAAGTAGTGACGGAGGCAGCATTTTAAACTTAGGGGTGCCAAAACCAAAAAGAGAATTGGTTTAACATGGAAAATTTATTTACTTAATATAAATTTATTTACGTGCTATAAATTTTTGTCGCTTGATACCAGATATAAGAACCTTCTTCCTCATATCCTTCTCATTCAATCATATTATCAATCTCATCTCATCTCTTATTTTTTCTCTCTTTTCTTTCTACATGGCTACCTTCCTCTTTTCAACACCTCATTTCAACTTAAAGGAAGGACGAATGGAACTTTGCTTGGACGAGAACAAAAATCAAACACCGCATAATCCGCCACAAAAAATAAGAATTAAGATATATTCACATCTCATTTTCTCTTCAATTTCATTTTCACTCATTTTTTCTTCTTATTTATCTCTTATCTCCTATCATATCATGTATCATACCTTTCATTTTTTCCATTTATTATTGTCTCTCTTAATGTAAGAGAAGTGTGAAGAAACATTTTTAAAGACCATGACCACCAAAGGCCAAGGCAAAGACCAGATAACATTCACATTGTTTTTTAATTTGGCCACAACACCACCACCTCTCTAAAAACGTATCTGCATGTCAAAAGCCAACATGCAACATTACAACAGACACCTGTATATTCCATCCCACAAAATGGAATCTAGATCAAACATCTTCCAAAATAATTTTAAGGGTAAACCACACAAAATTAACCCAACACCATTTCAGGGCATGATTTATAGGAGCATATTAACAAAAATTTGCAAAATATAGGGGGTGCCACGGCCCCTGTTGGTCCCTGCTTCCCTCCGCCACTGGTTAGAAGTTAAAAACCTAATTTTATCTAAAAGCAAGGTTAAGACATAGTTGACCGATTGTAATGACGTGCAGCCACACCAGATGCAATAATGTAGGTACCTAATATAAACCATAATAAATAGTAGCAAAAAAATACACGGAACTAACCAAAGTTTATGGCCTCATGTCACCATCTTCTTATTTTCTTATAAAGAAGTAACAACGTAAAAAAGCTTTTTCAGAGAAATTACAGAATAAAATTGATATTTATATCTATTTTTTTATGAAAATATGCACATGGTTAGTTACTACAATTAAACATGCTAGCATATAAAATACAACCGTTGCTTTTGGTGAACCAAGCAACGCTAGACACAAAAGAACATCATAAAAGTTTTTGCCGTCATAAAGTTGCCACCGTTGCAAAAAGTGGTGTTTTTTTTGTGCCGACACTCGTTATTCATTACAAAAATCATTTTCGGTAAACATTAATAATATGTATACACCAAATAGTGCATACACATTGAAATACTTTTTTTTCTTTTTATTTCTTTCGGCCCCGATTACACAATATCAGGTATTACATATATCACTTGTCTCTCAACAAGTGGTTTAGATGTACACGGATGTTTATTATTTTGTCAAACAAAAAAAATACACGTAACCAACTAACCAACCATAAGTTTTGGTGTTTAATAAGTTATGGAAGTGTATGAAAGTAATGTCCCTTGTCTGAATAATGCCACCAAGCCAAGCCATTCAAATTTCATCACCACTCCAATTTCTTTTGAGCTTTGGCCCAGTGGGTCCTTCCTCTCCAAACAACTCATTAGGCAAGCCATTTTCAATCGCTTTCAAAGCAGGGAAAACCTTCTCCACCTTCTTCAACTCCTCACCAATGTCATAGCTAATTTTGGGACCCCAATGCCTGAAATAGTTCAGCCATGGTGGCTCTGTAATCTCTGACCCCAAATACTCCCCAGAAACAATTTCACAACCCACTCCCAAATCCACCACCATGTTACTCTTAGCAGTTTCATCCTTTATTCCTACCCCCCCACTCCCTTGAAGAATTTTTGGGTACAAAGCATGGCCATTCAATGAAGAATAAGCCACTGGTTTGTTCCCAGTTTGGAACTCAACCTCTGAGGCTTCCACCCATTGACCTTTACTGTGTTGTGAGTAAAAAACCTTCTTTAGCTCTCCATTGAAGTTGCTTATTCTCAATGTCACATGCTCCCAGTCCCCCACGTGTTCGCCAATTTGCCCCAGTGGGATATCTACCAGCCCAAGTTTCAATGTTCCTGGCCCATTGAAAGGGTAGAAAACCCACATGGCTAGGTCAGTGAATGTTCCACCAAACATGGGTTTTACATGGATGTAAGCTTGTGAGCTCTTGAAATCCCCTTTCTTGACCCTCTCTTTGTTGGCTTTATCAACAGGAAGATCCAACCAATAGGCACCATCGTTGTTGCTATCCTGAGGAAGGTTAGAGCCTGTAGGGTCTATTGGCACTGGTGTGGATTCTTCCCCTTTCTTATAAAGCAATGCCCCATTGGTGAAATACCACTTTGTAGAAGCAGGTTGGTAGTTTTCTTTAGGATGCAGGTACATGAATGGAGAGTAAGCTTGGGCCAGTGCTTGAATTTGAGGTATGTTAGGCATGGAGGAGGAGAAATTCAGATTTGTGTTTTTCAAACAAGCAATAGGGAGAGGGGTAGTGATGTCACCAACATGAGCTAAAAAAGTTCCTACAAGAACACCAGGAGCTTGAGTACCTCTGTTGCTTGGTCTTACATCATGGACATTGAAACCTTTTACATCATTTTTCTTGCTTGGTCCCCAAATCCATGAGTGTGTCTCACATTGGTCTGTGAGATCTGACCTGACACACCTGATTCTGTCCAGGGAAGGCTTCTCTGCTGTGGGGGTGACAACATGGCCTAAGGCCTTATAGCCATCAGGTGCTGTTGGTAACCAAACATAACCATCATTGTCTTGCTTGATCTTTTTGGAATTGCTGCTCCATACCAGTGTGTAATCAACTGGTTTCTTTAAAGCTTCATGATCAGATGGAGAATCATCTTTTGCCACCAGAACACATCCAAAAAGTGGTTTGTTGTTGGGTTGGCTGTAGAAGCCTAGTGTGAAGAACCCTTCAGGTAGTTCTGTTGGCTCAAAGAAAGTAGCCCCTGCATTATCTGGTCCACCTTCTAAGGTTGTCCAGACTTTTTTAAATGTTGAAATTTGAGACACTTTCACCTCACCTAGATCAATGATTCCACTAGCAAATCCACCTCCTGCATATAAAGTTGTAATTCAAAAAGTAAGAAGCTGTTTGAATCAGCTCATTTTTCAATCAAATCTGACGTGTTTAGCTTCTTTACATAATTGATTATGGTTTTGGAAGAATTTTGAAACATGCACTAAATAACATATCTGCACTAAATACCTTGTGGCCAAGCTGGTATGTTTGCCGGAAGCTTAAATGTGGTGTCAATGGGAAGAGTTTCTTTCTTATTAGAAGAAGACAGATTTCCCATTTTTGAGTTTTGCAAGGACAAATGAGATTGAGTACAATGTGTTAGCACGAATTGGTCACTATATAAGGAGAAACAGCACGGTGAATGTGATAGTTTAATAGCGATAATAATAATTGAAATATATAGAGACGTGCAAGTTTCTTTTCATGATATATAAACCAACAACGTGAGTATGTTCCCATATGAAACTTCTTGTTGCCAACAACCATATCAACCACTGAGGTAACTTTCTCACATATTAACTAAAGCTTGTAGAGGTGGTCCCGATTTTGACCAAGCAAAACAGAGCAATAAATGATATTCAATTATTAAAGCAATATCTATACGGGAAATTGCGCTCATGTTTTTTTAGTTCAGAGTGTATTTGATTTCACGTTTAGAAAGACTAAATGTGGATTTAAGAATTTAAAAGCAACTATTTCTTATTTCTGAAAACGTGTATTTGACCCAAACGTAGATTCAGGCAACATTTTCTAAACGTGCACTTAATAATATTGCATTCACATCTCATCTAGTTTGCAAAATGCGTTGACCACCCCCTTTATATATTATTATTATTTTAAATACACACTGAATCTTATTATGATAAATTTTAGAGAATGTTAGTGTAATAATAATATACTTTAGGGGAGATGAATAAAATAAGAGTAACTAGTGTCTTATTAAATAATAGAGGGAGTTCAGGCGTGTAATAATGCATTGGGTTTAGTGTAATTTGCCCATATGTACTACTACAACTACCGCACGATAGCAGTTGAATATTTCATAATTATCAACTACGTACCAAAGCAGTGTGTATATATGACTATATGAGAATCACATGGTTTATTAAATTATTATTTTAAAAACTTACTTGATAGTTGACTGATTCATGTCTTTAAATAAGTGATACAACAACGGATGACTGATTAATATAGGAATCACATGGTTTATAATTTAAATAGAAAAAAAAAAAACTTGTAAAATAACAAGCGCACCGGGATTTGTATTGTGTCCTCCAATATAAAATAATAAATTGGTTTACATAAAATAATAAATTGGTTTACATACATTTTTAATTCCTACAACCTACATTGTTTTTTTTTTCATCTTTGGGTATTTTTTTTATTTTCAGTCCTCCGAAAATCATATGTTCTGTTTTTCGTCTCTGCCACTTGTTTTTCCATACAATTCAGATTTGAAAACACTCTCACATACGCTTAGACCTGCTTTGCAAAACGGTGAAATTACGGTAAAATTTGGTTCAACTATCTCAAATTTTTCTCAAATTGTAAAAACTCAAATCTAAATTGATAAAAAAAATGACACATTACAAATCCCGGGTGCGCTTGTTTTGCAACGCGAGTACCCTCTCATTTAAAAGAAGTGTATTTGAATTCAATATGTAAACGTGAGAATTGAATCTCCAATGTCAACATTAGTTTTAAAAGTGTTTGAATGTTTTATATTACAGCTGATTTTTATTCTAAAATGAATAATATGAAGTTACAAAACCTAACACCACCAAACTCGTATATCAAATGACACACAGTTATTATAATTTAAGCAGGTGTCTCATGTTCAAACCTCAAACATGCTTGCTTCACATTTTGTTAAAACAAAAAAAAAAAAAGTTTTGAATTATTATTATTGTGGTACATCTGAAATTAAAAGACAAAAAAAAAACCCTAAAAATAACAACCCAAGTGGAATATCCCACAACCCAATTGAGGATGATCCCAAGAAATTAAAGCTATCTTAGAACACCATGTTTAGCCAAGGTATGAGCAATTTTATTGTGCTCTTTGTCAATATGCAGGAACGAAATAATCCAAAGTTGGAGTCAAGCGCTACAATTTGTATGTATACTTTGGCAATTGATACAATTACATGTGATTTCGTGTATCTCAATATTTTAACAGAAATGCTATAATTTGCTAAATTGGGTTTAACGTGAATCGGTGAAACAAGATTTTACCATGTTTAACACGATACACATTGAGTTCAACGAAAACCTAAACACACACTATTATATCCGTATTAATTAATCTCCATGATCAAGTGCTGCTTTGCACTACATTTATACTACAGGATATTCTTCCAAACATTAAATTGGACAGAAAGTTTTCATCTCAGCATACCAATGTTAAATGAAAATAAATTATAGCTAATGGTTACTACTCCCTCCGTTCCTATTTAAGTGTCACTATTTTTATCTTTTTTTTTCTTCTAATTATCTGTCACTTTACAAAGTTCAAGAGAGTATTAATTATGTTTTACCAATTCTACCCTTCAATTAATGGTGATAGGAAATTAAAGAGTTCAAATTAAGAAGAAAGATAAAGGGTATGTTAGGAAATTAGATAGTAATTTGGATAGAAACAAGAACATTAATACAATTCCTTAATATATGTGCAAAACCTTAAAGTGACAGTTATTTAGGAACGGAGGGAGTAGATGTTAACATGCTTCCCCTTACCGGAACCAAAAACTGGGCAGATGTCAAACCCAAAATGGCAGACAAAATGTATATACAGGGAAATCTTTTTGATGCTATATATATTCCATAATAACCAGCCTACAAAAGAACCCAACACATTATTCCACGTTGTCGCCAGGTCTGCGATATGGGATATATCTATGGTCCTTTGCAGCATTCCTCCTCCTCTTTTTCTCAAGAAATGATTCAAGTTTGCCAGATGCCTGAAAATGGTGAGCAAAATGAATAAGTTAAATGACATAATGGGGACCAGGGGGAAGGGGACACAGAGGTTATAGGATCTATACCTTGAGTTGATTATATTTTTCAATAAGCTTTTGCTTCCGGATATCAGCTGAAAGGAACAAAAAAATAGGTCATCATCCATAGTGGATGTTTCATTTTACTTGTATGTATTTCTTAATGTTATTATTCAGATAAAAAGTTTGGTACCACTTAGCCCTCAGACCCATAGCATTGCCAGCAATTGGCAAGCAACAATGAACTAGATTGCTTTCAAATCATATGATACTAATAGATGTGATTCTAGACTGTAGTATGTGTTAGACTGTTACCACTTGACTTAAAATCCTAATCCTATAAACCATCAAGTAGTTGGCACTTAGCAGGGCTGTTTCATGAACTATAACAGATTTACTTGCAGCATCACTATCGAACATATTGCCACTAATACCACCAGTGTGCTACAAGAAGTGAGAAGATTGGTACTTAACAGTTATAAGAGTTATTCTAACTATGCAATATTGTCAGAGCCAACAACATTAACATAAGCAGAAATTGCATCTGCAACATATGACGAGAAAGAGAGGAGGGGAGAGGAAATGGAAGGAAGAGAATAATTACATTTCTTGAGATAAAAAGGACGCTTTCCCTGCTTTGCTGCTTCTCTCTCTTTCTTCTTGTGTTTAGCCAATATCTCTGCATCAATATTCTTTGCTGAACCAGACCTCAACTGTTTGTCCTGTAAAGATATATAAGTGTGATCAAGTAAATAATAAATGTCACACTTCTGGAAGTAGAAGACAAACTTCTAAAGACTTGTACTTACAACCCATGATAGACGTTCTTCTATTTCATTTTTGCGCTCAGGGTCTCTGTATTTTTTCAGATCCTCCTTAAGAGCCTGTTATGCCCAGAAGATGCCATAAGAGGAAAGCCATAGAAAAAGCTACAAACAAAGTTCTACAATTACAATCTGGAAGACTACCTGTTTTTCAGCAGGAAGAACATTTTCATACAAAAAATTGTATCTCTGTCTGAACCTGCAAGTCCAAGTATATATATTACTAGTGCTACCGATTCCCATAATAGGAAACAAAAGAAGCTTACAGATTTAATTAAAAGAACTTGCTCAAAATAAAATAGCAGCGTAAAAAACACTTGCATTAAATTGATCAAAGGTATAATCCAGCAATAATTAAACCAGACCTACTAGAAAGAAAATGCAAAAAGCTATAACCTAGGCTGGAACTAAAATTATAGCATTACATAACATAAATGTACACAACAAAAAAAGAAGGATGAATAACAGATGTCCAGAGGTGAACGCACCCGTCAGGGTCAAGATTACCACAGAGGGATTCAAATCGTGGATCGCGTACAACCTGAAAATTATCAAAGGTATACATAATTCAGCCAAACATATCTAGATAGCCATATCCAAATTTATATAATCTCTACACTGTATAGCACAAACCCTAAAAATTGAATTTCAAAGTATTTACATAGCCAAAGGCATTGCTGCAATATGCTTAAACTAACACCTATCCTAAATTTGCACATGATAATGACCCCAAAGTTTTAATTATGTATGAGAAAGTGTGTGCACATGCAAAGCAAACAGTAATCAATAGGCTGCAGTTGGTCTTCCTCCTCTAGATGAGCTTGCAAATGGTTTTACAGGGAAAAGTGGGTCTATAATATTAGAAAAAAAAAATTGCAAGCTAACAGCCCTCATTAGATACTGAAATGTGAAACTACTCAATGTGTCAAATATTGATAAACAGAAATAACATAAAATAGAAGCAGAGAACATTGCAGTCTACACAAATAACAAATACACCCACCTTCTTAGGAGCTTGGATGACCTCTCTAAAAACAGGAACTGGCTTCTTGCAACTAACTTCCATTGGCCTACACAGACATTAGATATAATTTATTTGTATGTGATTTATGGCCATAAGAATTAGAAGAAAAAATACAACACACTCTGTTAAGCGGTAAACTCGGTTTACAATGCAATACCTATTCTTGTTGGCCCTTTTTAATTTTTGGACCTCTTTGGGTTTCTTGAAAAATGCATGTGCCCCATTTGAGCGTGCTTTCTGCAACTCCTCAAATGTAACATCAGCCAGCTCCTTCGCTATCTCATCATCTTCCTCCTATAATCATCAAATCAAAATCAATTACACTCCACACTTACATTGAACTTCGTTTTAAAATAAAAATCTAACAATATGAATTTTTTAAAAATCACTCACATCCTCTGATGAAATAGAAGAAGAAGAAGACTCTTCTGTCTCGCTTTCCTCGTATTGGGTTTCGGAGGGGCCTGGGATTCTGCTTCTGTTCTTCTTCGTTTCGATAAATAAATCAAATCGGTTTGAGATACGATGAAACAGGTATCAAGGTTTCAACATTTCAAAGAGGAAAAAAAACTGATGTTTACCTGAGCCATGTCTTTGCGAGTAACCAGAAGCAGCAAACACTGGGTGCGGAACAAAGAATATCGAAAGAAAGGTAACACTTAAGGTTTGGGCAGCATAAAAATTGAGAAAGTGCACATTTGCAATTTTCACAAAAAGTAATCTGTTTAAATATTTATTAAAATATAGAATTAAATGTGTTTTTAATCATCGTAAAATTAACAAAATCAGTATTGGTCTCTGTTAAAAATAATCTTTGGTTTCGGTCCCTTCAGAAAATATTTTATTTAAAAAATTATTTCTTTGGTTTCGGTCATCAGCCCACGGTGGTGGGTTTATTGATCTTAGTCACGTGAAGGGTGTTCTCGTGAATTTTTTTACTCCGTCCGCCCCAAATTATAAGGTTCTATTTAGACAAACACGCTTATTAAAAAAACATGTAATAAGTTACTTAATATCTTAGTTTTAATTTTGTTACATTTTGTACAAATCTTCCATATATATCCCTATTTAAAGCTCTCACTTCAATGTGATTAAGCCTGTTTTTGAATTGAAAATATAATGAATGCAAGGGTAAAAAAGAAAAAACTTTTTTCTTTCTTTCTGAAATCTAAAATGGGTCTTATAATTTGAGACATCAAGTTTGTCTTTAAAGCGTCTTATAATTTGGGACGAATGGAGTATTGGTTTTGCTCCATTAAAAAAAATCATTGATTTTGGTGTCTTCTCTTCCCATTTTTCCTTTTCCTCTTTCTCAAACCCTAACACCACTTTTCGCCAATAGTGGTCATGGCTCCAACACTCTTCTCTTCTTCTTCTTCTTCTTCCACTTCCTCTTCCTCCTCCTTTTCCCTTCCTCATAATAAATTTCTTGCCTAAAATTTCTTTCCAAAGCACAAAAGTCTTGCACATGTTCACAATAGTCGTGCACCAACATACCATAAAAATGCACATCCATAACCGATCCATCTCCGACCACGACACAAAGCAACATCTTGGCCTGATCCACCTTGTCATGCTTGCAGTATCAATAAGGTGCGAGTAACCACATTCCTCGCAACTCGTCTACCATACATAAAACCCAATACCCTCTTAATTCCTTCAACACCCCCCATGGAACCATACATATTGATCAAGGCATTGTAAGTCACAACATTATGCTCTAACCTTATCCTCACCATCTTCTCCAAAAACCGTTCAACAATCCACTCTTTCAACCTAGCACCACATATTCACAACAATGCTAATCATATAAACAGAGGAGAGAGGTGATATTAATATTTTGGAAGAAGTAGAGGAAGATGGGGAAGTTAACATAATAAAAACTGAACAATTTTTTTAAGTGGCCGAGACCAAGTAAATTTTTTCAAGGGGTCAAACTTGACGAAAAAGTCCACATGGACACCTCTTCATTTGAATTGAATTGATGAAGCTACCACGTGGGCTAATGACTGGGAAAAATGGTTCAGGTCATAATTATGAAGTCATAAGATACTTTTTTAAATAATTTTTTAAGGGACAAAAATCAATGTATAAATTTTGCACGGACCAACACTGATTTTGCTAAATTTTACAATGATAAAACATATTTAACCCTAAAATATATTAGTTATAAGTTGACTATTGTGAGTTAGTTAACTCATGATGTCGCTCATTACATGTCTTATCCTTTACAATGTGTTTGGTTGTGAAAGAGAAAATGTGAAGTAAGAAGTTGAGAAGATAGAAAGTGAGAAGATAGAAAGCAATGAGAAAAATAGTAGATTTTTAAGTTTATTGATATGAGAGAAATAGGGGATAGAGTGAAGAGAAAAAAAGTGATGAGTGGTCTCTTCTCTTGCTTGAAAGAGAGTGGAAAAATATAATGTTACTTTTGCATAAAATAACTTTTTTACAGCCAAAAGTAAAAACACCGTTAAATATGTTTTTCGTCAATAGAAAATTTGGCAAAATTAGTTATGGTCGCTACGAAGTTTTTGCATCGTTTTGGTCTCTTTAATTTTTTCAATTAAAAAATGCCAGCATGACGTCGTAATTATGACATTGATCATTTTTTTTTGCCTAATTCTCTGCCCACGTGGTGGGTTCATTGATTTCAATCAAATGAAGGAGGGCCTATGTGGACTTTTTCATATCATTTATGGTCTCTTCAAGACCTTTTCATTATCTTTTGTTAATTTAATTTTTTTCACCAGTTTTGATCTCTTTCTCATCCCCTTATTTCTCTTCATCTTCCCCAAACCCTAAAACTACCTTTCGCGTTGGTGAGCCATCTCGCGTAAGCTAGAGAATTCTCGCTTAAGCGAGAAGCTTTACTCATGGTAAGGGAATTGGCTCACTTAAGCTAAAATAAGCTTGCTTAAGCCAAATACTCTTCTGCAAAGCCAAATCCTACAGCCTAAATTTCGCTTAAGCGAAAATCCTTCTATGTGGGCATTTTAGTTTTGAATCTTCATGATTTTCACACATACATCAAAAGCTTGGGATTAAAGATGAGTTTATAATATTTACACATATTTTTACCAAAATCTAAATATTATCTAACCTAACACTTTTAGGGATAAAATAATGCATAATACCATAATTCAAGCATCTAGGACAAATAAATACCAAAAATTATTCTTAAATATATATAAAAATGAACCGTAGTTCGTTCACCTCTTGTGGAGGTTCATTTGGTAGAATCTTGGTTTCACTTCTGTCTCGAAGGGCAATGTTCTTTGATTTACTAAGTTTACCACACTTTTGGGGTGCTTTAGATTTATTTCCTTTTAATCCACAATATATAATGGATGAAAAGGAAATCACATAGTCAAAATGGAAAAAATGCTAAAGTAGAATCTCATATTAAAACATGTAATTATTTAAATGAGTTTGAGATACATACATGATTTGAAATATATGATACTTACTTGGTGATTAGTAGGTAATCTTAAGAGGAGTTGAATTATCATGCTGATAACATGCTATAAATAAATGAAGAATTAAATGTAGTGAGAACAAGACAAGAGTAGTATAAGCACAAAAAAAATAGTTCTTAAGGAAGTTTATTTTATTACTTATTCAAATATAATAAGTAAATACAATTCATAGACCCACTAATTCCTATTTCAAAAAATATAGTACTAATCTTAATTAAAATATCCTTAAAAAATCTCAATTAAAATAGTACAATAATAATCTTAATAAAAAAAATAATCACACCGAGTTAAGTATATATTTATAAGAAAAAACAAATTTTACTATAGTAATTAGTAATCCATACACACCTCCATTCAAAACAAAATCCATACACACCCAAAATATGCATGTTTTGCAACAGAAAAAAATGATGAATTAATATTTACTTAGAGAAATACTATTACGCTAATCACAATTATAACAGTAACCCAATTT
This sequence comes from Acmispon strigosus, assembly GCA_030819835.1. NCBI lineage: Eukaryota > Viridiplantae > Streptophyta > Magnoliopsida > Fabales > Fabaceae > Acmispon > Acmispon strigosus. Next base: position 50,627,927 of record JAUAMA010000004.1, on the reverse strand, counting down.
TGGCGGTGATAATACCCTGCAAGTGTAAAGCCAAGCCACACATGAAAACAGCAGTGAGGAGCTTCTCAAAATTTTCACATTTGACTGAGCAATGCCACTCAACCCTCTCTCTCTCTCGCGCCAAATTCGCCTTCTCTTTCTCTCTCTCTCACACACACACGCACTCTCATTTCCATAATCCAGCTTCGATCAAATCCTCTCCCTCTCGAATCCGAACGTGACGCTCACCTCCACCAAGGTATCGATTTCACCCTTTCTTCTTTCCTCGTGTTCCACGTCTCTGAAGCATTGTCGATTCCTTCATGATCCATGCGTGTTTTTTTTTCTTCTTCTGGAAATCATCTCTGTTGCGTTGATCTCTTCTGCCAATGTGATACGCCATTCCATATCTGGAAGATTTTGTGAGTTAATGTTCTCGTGTTTTTTTTTTTTTTTTTTGCGCATGCCACCATTTCTCTCAACTGTATATGTAATGCTGTACAATGGAGACTGATTTTGTGTGTATAGTCAAATCAAAGCTTTTCAGCGGTGTTGTTCGAGAACGTTGACAAAATTTGCAGCAATGTTGGTTGTTACTCGTTGTTTGATGTTTTCGTAGCGTGTTAATGTAGTTAATTAATTCCCTCGCAAAGTGCAAACCATATTGAAAATTGAAAATGTTAAATATTCTGGTCTGATGATATTATTATGATTTTTAATTTTTAAATTTGTTGAGAAATGATCAAGTTACTTGCAGGTGATTGGGGTTTTCGGTACACCAATGAGTATTTTGTAGCTTATCTGGAAATAGTACAATGGAAGAAGAGGTAGAACCGAAAGAGAGTCCTCAGAAGGAAAATGTAAATGCTGGCAGTGGCATTGGGAATGAACAGGCAGATGAAAGGGTGAACTTACAAGGACATGGGATTGATTCTGTAACTACAGTTACGGATGGGAACCCGTTTGAGCATGTATCTTTGAAAAATCAAGAGAAGAATAATGAGCATGTGGATTCAAAACCATCTTTAGGTTCTTGTAGCTCTGGGTCAGAGGGGCATTTTGGTCATGCAAACAAGCAGTCTGCTTCGTCAATTGGTTTAAATTCACCTGGACATTCTCCTGTTAGTTCTCCACAAAAACCTAAGCAAAAAAGTGCTACGATAAATGTGTCTGCAGAATTACTGCATTTAGTTGATTCTGCTATCATGGGGAAACCTGAAGGCATGGAGAAACTGAAGAATATTGCAAGCGGGGTAGAAAATTTTGGGACTGGTGAAGAAATGGAGAGCACAGCCTTCTTAATAGTAGATTCACTTCTTGCAACAATGGGTGGTGTTGAAAGTTTTGAAGAGGATGGTGATAATAATCCTCCTAGTGTAATGCTGAACTCCCGAGCAGCCATTGTGGCTGGTGAACTTATTCCTTGGCTTCCTTATACAGGTGATTCTGATGCTGTCATGTCACCTCGGACACGAATGGTAAGGGGACTTCTTGCCATATTACGGGCTTGCACTAGAAACAGGGCAATGTGCTCTACGGCTGGTTTGTTAGGAGTACTGTTGAGAACAGCAGAAAAAATTTTCACTGTGGATGTTGGCTTAAATGGGCAAATAAGGTGGGATGGAACTACTTTGTGCCGCTGCATACAATACTTGGCTGGGCATTCTCTTAGTGTTAGTGATCTTCACAGATGGTTTCAAGTCATAACAAAAACACTTACCACAATTTGGGCTTCACGCTTAATGGTTGCAATGGAGAAAGCAATGAGGGAAAAGGAATCAATGGGACCAGCTTGCACTTTTGAGTTTGATGGTGAAAGTTCTGGTTTGCTCGGTCCAGGTGAGAGTCGCTGGCCGTTTATCAATGGGTATGCATTTGCAACGTGGATCTACATCGAATCATTTGCTGATGCAATAAATACAGCTACAGTTGCTGCTGCAATTGCTGCAGCTATATCAGCAAAGTCAGGCAAATCATCAGCTATGTCAGCTGCAGCAGCAGCTAGTGCACTTGCTGGTGAAGGTACAGCACACATGCCGCGGTTATTCAGTTTTTTATCTGCTGATAATCTGGGTATAGAGGCTTATTTTCACGCTCAGTTTCTGGTAGTTGAAATTGGTACTGGAAAGGGAAATAGATCTGCATTGCATTTTACTTACGCATTCAAACCTCAATGCTGGTACTTTATTGGCCTTGAACATATAGGCCAGCATGGAATCATTGGGAAAGCAGAAAGTGAAGTAAGGTTGTATGTAGATGGATCTTTATATGAAAGTCATCCTTTTGAGTTCCCTAAAATTTCCAAACCCATTGCATTTTGCTGCATAGGAACTAACCCTCCTCCTACTATGGCTGGTTTGCAACGCCGTCGTCGTCAATGCCCTTTGTTTGCTGAGATGGGCCCTGTTTACATCTTCAAGGAACCAATTGGCCTAGAGAGGATGTCACGCTTAGCTTCTCGAGGAGGGGATATAGTACCTTCTTTTGGTAATGCAGCAGGGCTACCATGGCTTTCAACAAATGCCCATATGCAGAGAAAGGCAGAGGAAAGTGTTCTTTTAGATGCAGAAATTGGAGGTTTCATTCACCTACTCTATCATCCTAGTTTGCTTAATGGGCGCTTCTGTCCAGATGCTTCTCCTACTGGTGCTGCAGGTCAGATAATTTCTAGGTGTTGATTTTATGGTAATGCTATGCAGAAGTGCATGTCGATTTTTCAAGCAAAGAGTTCTCGATTATTCGTAAATAATCTTTGAAAGTGTTATTTGTAGATTTATATGATGTAACTAGAAACTCTTTACAAATTTTTGGGTTGAAATATTTTTTAAGTACCATAAGGTTGCTCTTTCTATCCTAGCGAAAACAATTTTTGGTTGGTTATTCACTGAAGACTTTCCAGTGTAATTCTTCTCCTTTTGTTCTCTATCTATAATCTGCAAGCTTCTTGTCTATTCTTAGAATACTTAACTCAACAAATATTTAGATTTTGCGTATCATGCTTAGTGTTAGGACTTTGCATTAAGTTCAGTTATCCATACATCCAAGAGAAACTAATGGGTAGTTGATGTTTCTAGTAAAATAGTTTATTTTTTGAAGACATTATAATTTCATCTTAACGCAGAGAACAAAGGCCAAGAAACTGCAAAAGGTTTTACAGAGGATATTAATTGAATTAAGAAGGAATTAAAATTGAGGAAGTCCTTAATGTACGGACATATTTATTCTTCGCTGGCTAGGCTCATATAGCTTTCTCGAGAGGTTATTATATTTTGTGTCTTTGTTTAATTATATTCAACTTCTTCAATTCTTTTTTGCCTTTTTGTCTTATAATACACTATAGATTAAACAAAGATGATACATTTTTATGCACCATTCATTTATAATATCTTTCCTTCTCCTCTTAATGTTCCTAGTTTAAACCTATTCCATGATGCTGGTTTTCTTCACCCCTTGTCAGTTTTTAACTATGACACCAATAATTATTTGTTGGATCACAGATGAGTTAATCTTAAGAAATATTTATGAAAGAGATAAGTCAGCATTTAAAATCTAGAGTCAAGTTTATCAAATGATTACTTATATTTACCATTAGACCATGATAAAATTTCTTTTATGCATGAAGTTATGAAAATATATGTTGCATTATTGTCCATTTTTGTTATGGTACATTTATTATGATTCAGGAATCCTTCGACGTCCAGCTGAGGTTCTTGGGCAAGTCCATGTCGCCACACGAATGCGACCCATGGATGCTTTGTGGGCATTGGCTTATGGAAGTCCATTGTCTTTGCTTCCCTTAGCAATAAGCAATTTACATGAGGAAACTCTAGAACCACAGCAAGGGAATTTTTCTGTGTCTGTAGCGACTTCATCTCTTGCTGGTCCAATATTTCGAATTATATCCACAGCTATTCAACATCCAAAGAACAATGAGGAGTTTGCTCGTGGTAGAGGTCCTGAGGTTCTTTCGAAGATTTTAAATTATCTTCTCCAAACCCTATCATCACTTGGTCTTGGAAAGCATGATGGTGTCGGAGATGAGGAACTTGTTTCAGCAGTTGTCTCACTTTGTCAATCTCAGAAGATCAACCACATGCTTAAAGTGCAGCTCTTCACTACACTGCTCCTGGATTTAAATATCTGGAGTTTATGTAGTTATGGAATACAAAAGAAGCTTCTATCATCACTTGCTGATATGGTTTTCACCGAGTCTGCAGTAATGCGAGAAGCCAATGCCATTCATATGCTTCTTGATGGTTGTAGACGGTGCTATTGGACTGTTCCAGAAAAGGATTCATCAAATACTATTTCTCTAACTGGAGCAGCAAGACCAGTGGGTGAAGTCAATGCTTTGGTTGACGAACTCTTGGTGGTAATTGAACTTCTAATAGTGGCTGCGTCTCCTTTGTTGGCTTCAGATGATGTCCGCTGTTTACTTGGGTTCATGGTTGACTGTCCACAACCTGGTCAGGTACGTAGTGAGATGGGATGCTTCTATTCTCTCTTTTTTTTGGGATAATAAATAGAAAATCTTAGGAAAGTAGCTAAAATGAGGTAGACAGATACATACATTCTAAATAGAGGCAGAGCTAGAAACTTAATGTTAGGGGAGCCAAACATACACCGAATATATTTTACAAATTTCTGTACTTTTATTTAATGCCACACTTCTTTTTTTGGGGGGGGGGGGGGGCGAGGGCATGGCACACCCATTCCCCCTTCCCCCGCCCGTGATTCTAAAGTGCATATTTCTTATAATAGAATATCCATGTATAATATTTCTGTTAATTTGTTAATTTCGTTGTATTGGGGTCGGACACCCCTTGTGTTCCTCTTTAATATATTTTTGCCTATCAAAAAAAATTTGAGTTTTCACAATCAGAAATGTTATTCACATATCCGACATTTTTTTGTTATATCACTTGAGAGTAAATTTGATGACTAGAAGACTGATTTACTGAATATACTTGAGTGCTTAATCCACTCAACTGAGGACACACACACACACACACACCTATCTGTGTTGTCAATCCTAGATAGCGGTGGGTAGTGGCTCACCTATAAAGCGCTATAATGGTATTGGGCATAGCAGGATGGCCCTGACGCTGATTTTTTTTATACTTTATCTAATTAATACTATACACATAAATGCTAAAAAGTTCAAAAAGTCGATGACATTCATAATTAATAATAACAATTCATAGGTGTCTTAAGCAAAGTATACACGTGCAGTGTCTAACAAGCAAGAAACAGAACTTGCGATCAGAGACAAAGAGAGTAAAATAAAATAGAGATCAAGAGAATAAAACAGAAATGACAGAATGGAGACACAAAGAATGACACAGAAACAGACAAAAAGAATAACACAACAAACAGAAAATAGCAACCTCAAAGGCTGCTGGATGAGATATCAGGAAAAGACTATGAAGAATTTGATGATGTTTTCTTTCTGCAACACCATTTTATTGTGGTGTGCATCGACAGCTGGATTGATGAATCATTCCTTTTAGAGTTTATGACGAACTTAAATGATGCTGAAAAATATTACTTGACATTGTCACTTATAAAAATGTAAATAGAGCGACCAAATTGAGTAGAAATTTTTAAAGCAAAAAAAGTTAAAACAATCTAGGCCAATATTTCTAAGTAAATTCAAGTACATCTGAGTAGTCATCAATGAGAGCTAGAAAATAATGAAAGCCTAGAACGGAAAGAACATGACTTGGCCCCCAAATGTCTGAATGAACTGGCTAAAATGGATACTTGGTGTGGCTATTTTCTTTATTTTGAAAACAGGAATGAGCACACTTTCCTAGTTGACATGGTTCACATTGAAGCAATTGAAGATGAGACAAGATAGGAACCATCTTCTTTAATTTATTCAAACTTAAATGACCTATGATTAAAGAGAAGATTTGTAAAATCAGACACAACATCGATGGATGGGGATTAAGGTTAAAGATAATAAAATGTGATTTAGAGCCTGTGCCTAGGGATGGAAATAGGATGGGCTTTCTAAGGCCTGAGCGTAGCCTACATCCTAAACTCAAGGCCTGAGCCCTATTTTTCTAGCCTATCCTAGCATTGTTAAAAGCCTAGATTGGCTTGACGGCCTATTTTATATTGTACTTCATACTAAGGTATTTAAATAAGTTATAAGTCTATCTCTAAATAAACTGATTTGCTCAAATCTTTATATATGCCAACATGTTTAAATCTTTAGCTAAGTTAATAAGTATATATTTTCGAAATATTATAGTAAAATCTAATGTAATAATAATATCAAAAATTAAAATATATTTATATTATTTGTATTTACTTAAATAGGCTAGCTTTATAGGCTTAGAAGACTTTCAGAGTAGTTTTAGCCTAACCTTGTTGGCTAAATAGTCTTTACAAGGGCCTTACAATTGAGTGATTATGTTGATATTGTATATCATGTGGATATTGCACTATTATTAGGTTAGATCTATTTATTATAATTATTTTTTGATTCCTGTTCCTATGTAAAAATTAGTGCTTTTAATTGAGTATAGCAATACAATTGAGTGAATATTTCGAGCTCTTTCAAGTAGTGATTTTGCAGTCGAGAAAAGTTTTGGAATCAAAGGGTTTCCTGTGATGTAAGAGTAAGATAGTTTGTATGGAATGCAAGTTTAACAAGGTGTGAGCCAGCAATGTTTTGGAAGTGAAAATTGAGGACCGCATTGTTCAACAAGTTGCAGTAATAAGGTATCTTGGATCTATCTTACAAGCCGACAAGGAGATTGAGGGGAGTGTAACACATAGGACTCAAGCAGAAAGGATGAAATTGAGAAATGTATTAGACATAATTTGTGATCACAAAGTTCCTATCATACTTAAAGGAAAATTCTACCGGATAGCAACGTGACTATGTCATGAATGTGGGGCAATGAAGTGCCATAAGAGCAAAAAAATAAGTGTAGAAGAAATGCGAATTTTGTGGTGAGGATGCCAATGCATTTGGGAGAAAATCAAAGTAAAAAGAAAGGATGCACAGGCTTGATTGAGATAGATTGATCATGTGAAGAGAAGACCAACAAAGGCTTTTGTAAGAAAACTGAATCAAATGGAAGAAGTTTGATTAATATAGACAGAGAAAGGCCAAAGAAATTTTTAATAGAAACCATTAATTAAAACCTTGCTAAATTTTATTTACTGAAAATTTGGTTTCTCGTAAAGCTTGTTGTTGCTATTTGATTGTTGTAGCCTACCCCGCCTAATGGATTATGCTTGGTTGTTTCTGTTTAAAGATGGTTATTGATTAGTCCTTTTAGCTAGAGCTTCTATCTTGTGCAAGACTTTATACTTTATACGGTAGGTTAAAGCCCAACAGTCACTAGGGGTATTTGGCACTTCAACTGTAATTTCCCCAAAACTAAGCCCTGTTTTTTATAGTATCACATGCTATTTTTTTATGAGCAATTAACTAGTAAAGTATGTAATTTTCTGAATGACAAAATTATTGGAAATTATGGTTTACTGATTTTCTTTATTCTGCAGTATGTGAACACAAGTAATCTACATCTTTTGCTTGTGGTTATTAATGATCTCATGTTAAGTGGCTTATTTTGAAATTTTAAAAATCTATGATGATCTTAGAATGTTTTATTTTCATTTTAAAATCTCTCTGCCAGTTATCTATTATCTATGACAATTTTCTCATTATTTACTTCATTTCCAGATTGCTAGGGTGTTACATCTCTTCTACAGGTTGGTTGTACATCCAAATACATCTAGAGCTCACACTTTTGCAGAAGCATTCCTAGCAGGCGGTGGGATAGAAACTCTTCTTGTTCTGCTCCAGAGGGAGGCTAAAGCTGGAGAAGGTGCTGTCCAGGAATCAGTGTCCAAGTGTCCTGAACTTCAAAAGAATGAAACAGATGTCAGCAGTCAAATCACAGAACCATGTCAGGATGATGAAGGATCAGAGGAGAAAAGTGAAGCCATCTTACAAGATAATGACCAAGGTTCTCAATCTGTTGATAGTGGCAGTGACTTTGATTCTTATTCTTCTGATATTAATATTGACAGGATGACAATTACATCTGAAACTCCATCTTTCAATAATTTGGGAGGCATAAGTCTATCCATCAGTGCAGACAGTGCCAGAAAAAATGTTTATAATGTTGATAGAAGTGATAGCATTGTTGTTGGGATCATTAGCCTATTAGGGGCATTGGTAGCTTTTGGGCATCTGAGGTTTGGTTCTCGTGCTGGTCCTGATACAACAAGTAACCTTTTGGGTGTTGGACTGCATGATGGAGGTGGTACAATGTTTGATGATAAGGTTTCTCTTCTTCTTTATGCCTTACAGAAGGCTTTCCAAGCTGCACCCAACAGGCTAATGTCTAACAATGTTTATACAGCGTTATTGGCTGCCTCGGTATGACAAAATCCCTCTGCCTTATCTCTTCTCCATAGTCCATCAAATGGAAACACACATATTAGTGGTGTCTATTCATATTGTTAAAAATAATTTAAATAGGATAATTATAGGCTGGTTTTATGTTGTATATTATTATGTAATTACGATAACTATTGATCCTTGTATTTATGTAGTATTCTCTTTTGTGTATTTCTAAAACACGAATTCTCTCCATGCTCTCTGTATTTTCTTCTTTTCAACATGGTATCTAGAGCCTGATAAGTGGCAGCCCTAATTTTTGATTATCCAGTGGACCCACTGTCCGGTGGTGCAATCTTTTTCTTTACGAAAACTGTGACCTCATTCCGGTTTCCAGCCCCATTGACTGTCGTGTCCTCATTCTAGCAGATTCACCCCATAAAAATAGAGTATGAAGAACCAGCTTCCAAAACAATTAAGATAAAAAATAGACATCCAAACAATATTTTTGTGTTTTAGGTTTTGAAAACAAGAAACTATGTAAAAAACAATAATCAAACAGACCCCTATCCTCTTTAGCTGATATTTTCTTTTTTCATGTTTCTTTTTGGTCTTCTTTCTTTTCGATTCAGATCAATGCTTGTTCAACAGAGGATGGGCTGAACTTCTATGATTCTGGTCATCGCTTTGAGCATGTACAACTTCTATTGGTTCTTTTGCATTCGCTTCCATATGCGCCTAGGCCACTGCAGAGCAGAGCACTACAGGTATTAGCTTAACAGTTCAACTTTCAATGTATTAATCTTTTATATGAGATTTTTTCTGTACACTTGATTTATATATTCTAATTCCATTTTGTTAGAATATATGGAAGAGATATTATAATATCTTGATTGTATCTAAGAGTCATTCATAGACTATAACTCTTTTATTATACACTCTTCCTTCTAAAGATACATGGCTACACAATTGTTTAGCACATTTTCTTTATTAAAATTTTGACTATTAATTACTTTGAAATTTCTATTATATCAAATTTTATTAAAAAAATTAGCTCTCTTAAATAATCACTTTTACTTTTTATCCCCTCCTAAATCTTGATTGTTTATACTCTCAAACTAATTCCATTCAAATTTCTATTTTCACATTAAATTTTTCTCTTCCGAAGTTTACGCTGTTTATATTTATATGCTTGTTTATTTGAAGTAAATTTGTAATTGTATCTTTGTTATCTTAATTAGGATAGATAGATTCTTTCCTTCTTTTCTTATTTTAGGCGATTGCTATTCCAGAACTTACAGGATTACTTTTGTATATATATACTGTACTTAGGTAATATAGTGCATGTATATGGCACTTCCATATAGCACCAGGGAAAATGGCACTGCCATATAGAATGCCCGTTTATGGAATTTAGTTGGACAAACTAAGAATTATATTAATAGGAATATTTACTGTTGGAGAATTTGTTTCATAGCCCTTAATTTTGAGCTTCGTGTTTGTGTACGATTTCAGGATCTTCTATTTTTAGCTCGCAGTCGTACAGAAAATAGAAGCAGTCTGAAAAATATGGAGGAATGGCCTGAATGGATTCTAGAGGTCTTGATCTCAAACTATGAGGTAATAATTATAAAGCTCAATTCTTCTAACCCTCACTGTACTGATGTAATTTCTTTTTGTTTTATGGGAATCATGATCTTCACAACTTCTTACTTTTATTTGCATGTAAATTAGTGTCTTCATCATTGTTTGAAAAACTTGACTGACTTATATTTGGTTCTTTTGGGCTCTCCATTTAATTAACTAGAGTAGGTAAGGTATCATCAACTTAAAAATAGAGTTGGCAATCTTAAGTTTTTCTCCATCCTAAAGATGAGTATTTAAAGGACAAAACTTAGCTAATGCTTGAGCTACCTGTGATATATTTATATTTGCTTAGCTACCACATTCTTCTAGGGAGGATCGATACTAGAGCTTTGATGAACAATGTTTCTTGACAAACGTAGCTCCTTGTTGCTAAATTGTGCTTTTATCATGAAAGAAATTTTGAAAATTGTTTCAACTCCAGATTTTTCTGGCTTCAAATACACCCAACTCAACCTAGTATAATTATCGATGACTGTGACTAACCACCTCTTTTTACCAAAAGGTGTAGGATCTCAGTTAGGACCCTGGACATCATCATGGATTATGGTATAAGGACTGGATGATTTGTAAGATTATAAAGAGTAAGAAGTACATTGGCTTTAGTTGGCGATATAAGGGGAGTCCCATCCTCTGCATTTACATTTTCAAAATGCTATAAACTTGCTTGTACTTGCAATTTTAATGACTGTTTCTATCCCGCATCACCATGCTGCGGAAGGATACGACACCAAATTTGTGGTATGGGGAAAAAGTAAGGCCTGCTTAGAAAATAAGTGAAATAATTGTATCTCTGTGTGAATACATGTCAACTTCTTGTATGAAATTATTATTGGTGGTGCAATACTTCAGTTTTTTTGCATAATTCTTTGACTGTGCTACTTATGTTCTTTGCTTTGACAGTTGGGTCCAAGCAAATCATCTGACTCAACAAGCCTTGGAGACATAGAGGACCTCATACATAACTTCCTTTTCATGATGCTACAATATTCAATGCGCCAAAAGGAAGGATGGAAGGTTGATATTTATTTGAATTATGAACTTTTTTTTAGGTGATGCACTTTCATGATGTTGTGTCTACAGCCTACTCATACAATAATTTGTTTCTTGTTATTTATGTATTAGTTCTTGTTTCTTTGGCTGGAGTTATAACAGTTGAATGTCAAAATAATATATAGGCTTCAACTTGAATTGAACTATGAAATTTTTTTTGGTTTGCTGGAATTTCATTAGGTTTCTATTTCTAATAGAGCTGGATAGTTCAGTTAATCCAAGTAGCTTACCATCTTATGAGATAAGGCAATGTTATTGTTGACTTTTATTTAGTGATATATTGTCTCCTAAGCAATGTTATAGTTCTGGATGAATATATGGAGCATCTTCAGCTTAAGGCTGCTCAAGAGGCGTCTTCATGAGCCCCTTTCCCCTTACCCATGCAACAAACAAATGTAAACACAAGAAGGGGGTTGAATTGTGTTTTTGAATTTTATTTTTTCGAAATCTAGTTAGAAGGTTACACCTTCTGTTGTTTAAAGAAATTATAACACCTTCGGATAATGGAAGTTATGTGCAGTCTGGATTGAAGGAGTCTGAGTCCAGAAGGTTGTACCTTAGAAGGTACTTTTCTTTTAAAACACAATTTCCATAGAAGGTTCAAAACAATCTATCACAAACTTGATTTTTGCAATGTTCTGTGAAATTAATTCAAGTCCCTTCAGTTGTTTGTCACAATATTAGACGGTAAAGAACAAGAAAAACACACTTGGTATTTATCCTGGTTCACCCAACCACTAAGGCTACTGGCTACCTCCAGTCCCCATAGACAGCTTTGGGATTTTTCCACTAACTTTTACAAAGTTACTAGTATTCTCACTGCCTCTTCAGGCTTACAACCAAGTAGTGACACAACCTCTTCAAGCTACAACAATCAGGTTTTTTTTTTTTTTTTTTTTTTTTTGGGAAGTTGTGATGAAATAAATTCTTCAAATCTAAACAAGTCTCTGGCTTTCAAACTCAATAAAGGAGGATGGAATTAAAAGCTTAGCACAAATAATATCTTACAAGAGTCCTGGTACAGAACGTACAAATAATAAGTGCAGGAAACTTGTCCAATAAACATGACCTATTATTATGACTTATTTTAGAACTTTGGACATTCATATTTATTTGCTTGCTTGATTTGTTGTTTTGTTAGATACATTCGTAGTACTTAGTGTTGCTCAATACGTGTAGGAAATTGAAGCCACGATTCATTGTGCAGAATGGCTTTCTATTGTGGGTGGTTCTAGCACAGGAGAACAACGCATTAGGTAAGTTTAGACATCCATTATGGGCTCTCATAACTTTTTCCTTCTCCATTTCTATTACTATGCATTTGGCCATCCATCATGGTATCTTATTGCTTTTGTTACTTGGTACAATTTGACACTGTTTCTGAACTAAAGATTAAACTCTTTCTTTGTATGAAATTTGAAAACACTCATGAGGTCATCACAAGTGTCATGAACCAACCATTCTAAAAGCTTATGAATGATTTTATATATTCCTAAGACGCCCCCTCCCCCCTAATGCAAAAGCCCATTGGGCCTGAAGCTTGGAGAATGCACATGCCCACTTACCTCGTGTTAACTTTAACTTTTTATTAGCATAATGAGGGGAAACAACGATCAAACTGTAGACCACTTGATCATAGAAACTCTGATACCATGTTAAAGAACCAATTATCCCAAAAGCTAAAGTTATTGGGTGAAGACACATCAATGATTTTATATTATATTTCTAACATGGTATCAGAGCCTATCATAGACCGATATTGGACCACCCATCTCTCTCCAAAAGTCTACCTGCCCCAAGGATTGTCCAGAGTAATATAGCTGGTCCTGTGGTATTCCTAGGGCACTGCAATTTACTCCGCCCTGCATATTTCTAGTGCAATAAACAAACCATTCCTATAATCTCCATGCACTATATGTCTAGTATTGGGCATGAGGGGTGTGTTTTGAGATCCGACATCAACTAGAGATATGACCGAAGTAGAGCTTATAAAGGCTTGGGTAGTCCTCACCTCATGAGCTAGACTTTCGGGGTTGAGTTAGGCCTAGCACAAATTCAAGAACAAGCTTTTGAAGTTACTAGATTTCTATAAATTTATTTGAGCAGAATGATATAAACTTATTGTATTTCATTGTTGCCAGAAAAACATATATTATATATTCTCAAAGGGCGTGATTTGAAGATATACAACATATCTTGACATATATGTTCCAGGGTTGCGAAGGTAGTCCCGAGGTTAACTAAATAAAAGATACGCTGGACCTTTGGAAAATTGGAAGTTTCACACAAGTTTAAATCAGGTGTTGGCAAGTTATAAAATTGAATAACAGTTGTAGACACTCAATGTGAACATATGAACAGCAGTAGGATCTATGTTGCCACTTTGATTTACTGGGAACCTTAAGAGGAACAATTGTGTCTGTGACAAGCTTGAATAAATGGCATCAAAGGCGTCTATGATGATAAACATGCAGTTTTTTATAACAGCAGTATTACAATTTGGAAGGCCTAACTCAACCCAAAAGCTAGCTCGAGAGGTGAGGATTGCATTCCCATATATAAGGGCTATCTTGGTCATATCTCTAGTCAATGTGGGACTTCTCCACACACCCCCTCAGCCCAGGGATGGACATTTGGAGCGTGAATATGCAGGAATGAACATCTGCGGGTGGCCCATATACGGGTGATCTCCACTAAATGGATCTAGGATAGGCTCTAATACCATATTGAAGAAGACGAACTAGGGAAAAGAGAGAGAGATGCAGAAAGATCTCTGAATGTAATATTATGATAAGCTCTACTATGAAAGAAACATCTAGCACTTTATATAGTGCTGAATAAGCTTCACATCATAACAGAATCATAACTGCTCTTAACAGCTGTTAACAGATAGGGGAAGCTGACAGCTATTTAAAGTAGCTAACACGAACTGTTAACACAACTAACTATAACTAGAGAGCTGCGGTATACATCTCTAATAAACACTACTCTGCTATTATTCAGCTTGCATGAACCTGTTCATTTTCTGTTGCTTTCTCTACTTTTTCTTTTGTCTCTCCCTCGCAGAATACATTGCCATTATTTTAGTCATCTTTGTCGAAAAAGGGTTGAGGAATTTTGGAAAAGACTTTTACGTACTCTTTATATACTATTAAAATATTATTCCCTTGTCTTAAAAAAATGTTCCAGTGACAGTTTTCACTTTTTTCTTCATGATTTCTATGATGATTCTTCATTGGTTAATGTCTTGAAGACGTGAAGAATCATTACCTATATTTAAGAGAAGGTTCTTAGGTGGCTTGCTGGATTTTGCTTCTAGAGAATTGCAAGTCCAGGTACATATTGTTTTCAATCATTATCGATTTTCCTTATAAAGAGTTTCATTTATGCCATGACATGATAATGTTATCCTTTTCATCTCCCAATTTTCTTTCCCCCCCACAGTCAATTTTGGTTATCAATGTCTGCACTCGTC